>CM071598.1:168610147-173610147 GCA_036435485.1 Saposhnikovia divaricata
GTTCTCGAATATTGTTATATTGACATATCGAATCACTTCTCGAATAGCTCTTTTCTCTGGGACTCCTTGAGATATCGAATAGAGCATTTTGACATATCGAATCCCTGAGATGTCGAATAGCTTCTTTAGTCCTTGAGATATCGAATAGAGCATTGACTTGTTGACTCTTAGAGAACTCGAATGATGCTTTGACTTGTTGACTCCATGAGTTTTCGAATAGAGTAATAGACATATCGAATCTCTGAGATATCGAATGAGATATCGAACAGTGTATTCAGAGATATCGAATAGTGTATTCAGAGATATCGAATAGTGTGTTTTGAGATATCGAATCTCTGACTTCTCGAATGCTAGACTTCTCGAATAGACAAATGTACTTCTCGAATTGGTACTTACGCAAATTCTTCATTTCTTCAAATCCCAACTGTGATTATTTGGCAGTCTTTATCTCCTTGCTTGAGGCATGAACCTTGGAACTTCTTTCAAGCATTATTCTTGACTTTATAAGTACAGTTACACAACTAGGATTTGATGCCTATTACAAGTACAGAACAAATAGAAACTCTACAACTAGAGGTTCCCTCAGTTAAGAGGTCATGTAGGTAATGCATAGCATTACAGATACTTAATCTTGTTATTAGATGTATTCAGGCATGCCTCTGTGACTAACAATCTCCCCCAAATTGTGAGTAAGACCCTTAGTCACAATTTCATGTCTAATAACAAGCCTAACATACATAAAGATAAAACTTGACAGTACATGTATGAATTTTGATTAGCAATGTGGATAGAACTACAGGGTGAGTAATCTTACATCCTATGATGAAGTACTAGCCATTGTCATTTGTTTCCCTTTCCATAGCTTTGGCTTGCAAATCATCATATGCTTTCTATCTCCTTTCTTTCTCCTTCCTTGTATTCTCATCCATAGCTTTTATTATTTCTGCCATAGCATCCAATTCTTCAAGCAAAATTGAGTCTTTGAAATCTTCAAGTACTGGTTTCAGAATGTTTGCAGGATAGTGGTTGAGTAGAATCATTCTGATGTAAACCTGATCCCCATTTCTCCTCCTATACTTCACCACATAGGGGTTAAACTGAACTCTACACAATCCCTTTGCCCTTAGCTTTTCTGATTCAATCTCCAGTCTCTCAATTTCTTTCTCCCTTGCTAGCCATTTCTCAAGACACTCTTTTCTGATTCTCTCCTCATGATCTCTCTTCATCTTCACAAAATCAATTAGCTCCAGCTTCCATACTCTTTCCACTTTATCTTCTGAGCTCAACAATGCAATGATTCTTTCTATGTCATGTAGCTTGCCCCAGTGTTGACATCCTCCTTGTTTGAATTTCTCCTCCCTTCCATCAGTATATTTGATCTCAAGGCAGTTATCAACAATGGCAACATGGTAGATTCTTTGAGCTTGTAAGAATTGCAGTTGATCTTCATCAAAATCTTCATCTAGTGGTTGGAGTTTTAAGCCTGGATAGATTGTCAGAGTCCTTGATTTGGATAGCATTGGTTTCCTTGCAGCTTGTTTGAATTTGATCCTTTTTACATGGTTGCCTGACAGTAGCATGTGACCTTTGTTTGTAGACCATTGTAGTATTCCATTAGCAGTTTGCTTTTTGAAATATACAAATGGTTTCTTCCATTGAATCTTCTTCTCTTCTTGAGGTGGCAAGACAGTTGCAAAAGCCATAGATGTAGATTTTGGTAGGTCACTACTAACAGCATTCACCTTAGACTTAGAGTCTTGTGTTGTGGTGAGATTGTGGTGGAACAGATCCTGATCCTGAAGCACTTTCATGTTGCACAGGCTTCAGCCATTGTGACAGAAAGTCAGAGCTAGAGCTAGGCAAGCTAGACTCCTCAGTTACAGATGCAACTTCTGTAACCGGATGGAAAGACTCTACTACTGTTGTCTCCACAGGAGTGGGATGAGTTACAACAGTAGTTGACATAGGCACAGAGTCTCTAGTTAAAACTAGTGAATCCTCTGTGTTTGTGATGGTGTCATTAGGAGATGCCCCAGCATGCATTCCCTGACCATCTAAATGTGGTACCTGGGTGGTGAGCAAGATGTCATGCACCAAGTCACTTGAATCCATTGGCTCATCAAGAGAAAAGAATTCTTGATGATCAATGCCTTGCTCCTCAATTGCTTGAGTTGCAGGCTCCAAAGAAATATGAGTGGTAGATTCTGGAAGAGAAGTGTGTTGTAGATTAGATTTTGGCAACTCCCCCTAAGAGATAGAGGGAGTTTCAATTGTGATGTGCTCTCCACTTAGTGTTGTGCCAGCCTTATCACTCCCATGTGCTGACTCTGTACAAATAGGTGTATTGGGGAGGATGCTTGATTCTATAGATGCACCCTGTTGAGAGGATACATCTAGTGAGCTGTTTGCCCCTGATTTTACAACTTCAGCCATTTGGGTGACTGAAGAGGTGGTTTTAGACTTCTTCTTCTTCTTCTTCTTTGGCCTTAGTAAGAGTGACTCAGGTTCCTCACTTTCTATGCCTAATTCTACAGCCAAGGCTGCTTCAGTTAAGATTTTTAGAGGTTCAGAAGCAACCTATTTTCTCTTCTTTTTACTAACATCACCCTTTTGAGAGGATGATGCAGTTGGCTCTGTGTTTGGTAAAGTGTTTGGCTGAGAGGGTTGGTTAGCAGGCCCTGGGTTAGGCCTGCCTGGGTTAGCATTTTGCTCTACTTGCTTGGGCCTAGCTAACTCAGATTTTGAGGCACATATTGGCATGTTGTGGGGTAAGTCCTAAATAAACTCTCCATAAGGGGAGTTATTTTGAGTCTTACATCCACATCATTCCTAGTCTCCAAGCTACCAAAAATGAGTTTGGTCATGGATTTCGGATAGCCTATTCTATTTTTGTCTAACCCAGGCAATTCAATCAATTTAGCATCTATGAAATTAAGTACAGATTGAATAAAGCGACGGAAGAAAATTTCATTACCTCTCTTTCGTCAAGTACTTCCTATTCAAATTTCCAAGCTTGATTCTATCTGAGTAGTTGATAAAATCAAAGAAGTCTTCCAATTCCTGATCAGTAGCTTGACTGTCATACACTCCTTGTTGTAACCCCAGTGCTTGATTCATGTCTTCAGTAGTGATGGTGATTTCCTTGTCCTGAATCTTGCAATAGATTACGTATGAAGTTATTGCATTCTCTAGGGCCACGACCTCCACAATAGCAGTTCTCCAAAACTGTTCTAGTAAGTCTAGATACAGAGTTGGGTTGGCTGAGAGTGCATCCTTGATGTATGATTCAGCCATCCATCGAACGAAGCATTTAAAGTTTGCATTGGGTGCTTCAACATCGTTGGTTATTGCTATAAAATTGGTGTGGGTAGGAATTGTGAGTTGGGTATTTGCCATTGTTACACAGAGAGATGAGAAGAGAATGAAGGTTGAAGAAGAAATTTAGCTTTTGACGTTAGGGTTTACAGAGGTTTTGGAACTTTAGCTGCCTGAGAAATCAAGTGAAATGATTTGAACAGTTGTGGAATTGTATATATGTGAGTGACTTGAGTTGTCGATTAGATATAAGTTTTGTATCGACAAGTCAGTCATTCGAGAAGTATAAACCAACTATTCGATAAGTCAAGAAAGGCTTATTCGATATCTCAAGCATTTTGTAACTCAAAGTTGGCAGTTATTTAACTCAGAAAATAATTCTAAGCTAAATAAAATATGTTTTTATGGGCGAAATGAAATTTTGAATATAAATCCAAAAAGCGATTAAGTGTCAGCGAAAAATCACCCTTTTCAAATGATTCGATAACTCAAATACAGTATTCGAGAACTCCATCACTAGAGAACTAAAATACTCTATTCGAGAACTTAGAGTGTGCTATTCGATTTCTCTAAAAGACACTATTCGAGAACTCAAGAGGGTTCTAGATAGGCCTATTCGAGAACTCGAGCCATGACAAAACAATGAACCATTCGAGAAGTCTGACTTATCGAACTATACTTTTCACTCATAAAATTCAATTTTCACTATCTTTTAAGATTTACCAGAAATATTCACTGAAGAATATTCTACCAAATTAAATAGTGATTCTCTCAAAATTTCACAGAAATTTCAAGCTAAAGATGTATGATTTTCAACATATGCAGCATTGTGGAATATTTATAAATCATACTCCAGCCAATACTTACTTCAAAAATATTGAGCATTTGATAAAGTAAGTATTTACTGCTGCAACAATCTAGTTGATATAATCACTTAGCCAGAATTTGAAGAATTCAGCATTCCAATCTCACTAACCAACCTTGTGAAGGTGGCTTCATCTAATGGCTTAGTGAATATGTCAGCTAGTTGTTTCTCTGTGGGAACATAATGTAACTCAATGGTTCCATTAGTTGCATGCTCCCTTATGAAGTGATATCTGATGTCAATGTGCTTTGTCCTAGAATGATTGACAGGATTGGAAACTATAGAGATTGCACTTGTGTTGTCACACATGATTGGAATTCTTTACAACACAAGTCCATAATCTCTAAGTTGGTTTCTGATCCAAAGCACTTGAGCACAGCAACTTCCAGCAGCTATGTACTCAGCTTCAGCTGTGGAAGTTGACACAGATTGTTGTTTCTTACTGTACCAAGAGACTAACCTTTGTCCAAGAAACTAGCAGCTACCTGAGGTGCTTTTCCTATCCACTCTGCATCCAGCATAATCAACATCAGAATAACCAACCAGATTGAACCCTGTGTCCTTAGGATACCATAACCCCAAGTTTGGTGTGCTTTTCAGATATTTGAAAATCCTCTTTATTGCTATCATATGTGATTCCTTTGGATTTGATTGAAACCTTGCACACAAGCATGTTGCAAACATGATGCCTGGCCTACTAGCAGTGAGGTAGAGTAGAGAACCAACCATGCCTTTGTAGATTGAGATATCTACCTTCTTGCCCTTAACATCTTCATCTAACTTGGCGGCAGTGGCCATGGGTGTCTTTGCAGGTGAGCATTCTTCTAAGTCAAATTTCTTCAATAGATCCTTGATGTATTTGGTTTGACTTATAAAAATGCCATCCTTCCTTTGACTCACTTGCAGCCCAAGAAAGAATGTTAATTCTCCCATCATACTCATCTCATATCTGCTCTGCATGAGCTTAGAGAATTTCTCACACAGCTTCTCATTTGTAGAGCCAAATATGATATCATCCACATAGATTTGAACTAAGATAATATCATCACCATGTTTCTTGTAAAACAATGTCTTGTCCAGTGTGCCTCTAGTGAATTGATTCTCCGGTAGAAATTGTGATAATGTGTCATACCATGCCCTAGGAGCTTGCTTAAGTCCATACAATGCTTTAAGCAATCTGTAGACAAAGTGAGGGAATTGTGGATCCTCAAAGCCAGGTGGCTGTTGCATATATACTTCTTCTTCCAACTCCCCATTCAGAAATGCACTCTTGACATCCATTTGATAAATCTTGAAATTAGAATGTGCAGCAAATGCCAAGAAAATTCTGATGGCCTCTAGTCTAGCAACAGGGGCAAAAGTCTTATCATAGTCAATGCCTTCCTGTTGAGAGTATCCTTTTGCAACCAACCTTGCTTTGTTTCTTATGACTACACCATTTTCATCCATCTTATTCCATAGAACCCATTTTGTTCCAACAATGGTTCTATCCTTTGGTGCAGGCACAAGTTCCCATACTTTGCTTCTTTCAAATTGATTTCGCTCCTCTTGCATAGCAATTATCCAATCAGGATCCAAAAATGCATCATCAAGTTTCTTAGGCTCAACTTGGGATAGAAAGCAACCATAGAGACAATCATTTAGAGTTGCTCTCCTTGTCCTCACTCCTGTATTTGGATCTCCAATTATCTGATCTGCAGTATGTGATCTATCCCATTTCCTTGTATGTTCAGATTGATTTCTCAGCCTTGATGTTGCTTCATCATCCAGCTCATGATCATTTACATTTCCTCCCCCTGTGAAGTTGCCACTAATCACATGTGTGTCTTGGATGCTTGTTTCTTCATTGTTGGTTGACACAGGTTCTTCATTCACTTGAGTTTGTTGGATTGTGGGCTCAAATTCAGTTTCAATCTCCTCATCAGAATCATCTAGATTGTCAAACTTCAAAGGATCTTTATCTTCATCATTGGCTTCTTCTAATCCAGGTAGTTTGCTCTCATCAAATGTCACATCTATGCTTTCCATAACTTTCTTTTGACTGATGACATAAACTTTGTATGAAATTCTTTCCATACAGTAGCCAAGAAAAATTCCTTCAAATGCTTTTGGATCAAACTTTCCAACATATTCCGAATTGTCTTTTAACACAAAGCATTTGCTTCCAAAAGTATGAACATACTTTAGAGTGGGCTTCTTTCCAGTCATCAAATTGTAAGGTGTATTTCCAGTGTTTTTGTTGATGAGGGTTCTGTTTTGGATATAGCATGCAGTGCTCACAGCCTCAGCCCAAAAACATGTAGGCATCTTTGCATCAAGTAACATTGTTCTAGCAGCCTCAATCAGAGTTCTATTCCTTCTCTCAACAACTCCATTTTGTTGTGGAGTCCTTGGAGCTGAGAATTGTTGAGAAATACCATTCTCTTTGCAGAATGCTTCAAGCATGGCATTTCTGAACTCTGTTCCATTATCACTTCTTAATGCAATCACACTTGCATTGTTGGCCTTTGCTTCCTTGTCAATTTTCTTTATATGCTCAATGATTACTTGTGGAGCCTCATCCTTTGATGCCAGAAATTCTACCCATGTATACCTTGTGAAATCATCAACCATCACCAGAGCATACTTTTTCCTTCCTAGTGACATAATATTGACAGGCCCAAACAAGTCCATATGAATTAGTTGTAGGGGCTTGGTTATTGATGTCACTGTCTTTGACTTGTGGCTTGATCTTTTCATTTTTCCCTTTTAACAAGCCTCACACACTCCTTCTTGACAGAATTCAAGTGTGGGCATGCCTCTCACTAACTCCCTTTTGACTAGAGAATTAATGCCTTTGAAGTTCAAGTGTGATAGCTTCTTGTGCCACAGCCAACTATCTTCATTTGATGCTTTTGAGTAAAAGCAACAAATTTTGTCCTTGTTTACAGAGTTCATATTGGCTACAAACAGGCTTCCTTTCCTTACTCCAGATAGAGCAAAGTCACCAGTCTTCTTGTGGGTGATCAAACATTCATCTTTGTCAAAATTCACTTTGAAGCCTCTGTCAGTAAATTGACCAACACTCAGTAGATTGTGCTTGAGCCCCTTGACCAGTGCTACATTTTCAATGATGACATTTCCAATTTCCAACTTGCCATATCCCAGTGTGTTGCCAATGCTGTCATCTCCAAAAGCAACCATTGGGCCAGCCTTCTCCTCATACTGTGATAGCAGGGCCATATCACCAGTCATATGGTTTGAGCATCCACTGTCCAAAATCCACATGACCTTCCTTTCACTTTCTTTGCCCTGCAAACACAAATGTATTACTTCTCCTTTGGTACCCAAACAAGTTTGGGTCCATGTGGCTTAGCAACAGTTTTATCATAAACAGCATGCTTATCAATTTTCTTGATGTTAGTCTTCTTGTCACTATTAGAAGTCTTAGAATCAGGGTTCTTAGACTTAGGTGACAGAGGTACCTTCCTAACTTTAGGAGGACTTGAAGACTTTGTTCTTGTGTAGTGTGTGTGAACATTGTGACTGATGCAACCTTCCATGAATTGTCTTCTCAAATTAAAACAACTAGTCATTACATTCATGTTACATGGAATACAATCAAATTTATCACAGAAAGGAGAGTCTCTATGTCTTAAAGGCACAGAGCAATCATAGAATGGTTTAGCAACACTACCAGATGGTTTCTTGCATGCATGAGTTAAATGATTAGTGATAAAACAATTTTGACAAACTTTCCTAGGGGCATTTGGCACATAAGCATAATTGTTGTCCTTGTTAATCCCTAATTTGCCATTCCTGTTTTGTTTCTTTTTAGCCACTTTCTTCTCAAACTCATTATTCCCAGCTGAAGCAAACTTCACAAATTTCTCAAGTCTAGGTCTACCTCCTACTGGCTCCTTGGCTTTGGTTTTGACATTCTCACTCGTAGAGGATGCTTGTTGTTCATTTGATTGTGCCTTATCTTCATCATCCAACATTTGCTTAATGAGTAAGGCATCCTCATCAATCTCAAGTGTTGGTGTTTTAAATATGGGGTCTCAGCCTTTTTCAAAACCTGAGGCACTTCCTCTTGAACAACAATGTCATCTTCAATGACTGCATAGCCTTTCCTCTGTTTGAGAGTGTCATAATCAAGTCCAATGGCAGCCTTAGGTCTAGCTAGATTTTTCTCATGGTAGGATTGCAATAGACTAGAGGAATTATTAAATGTTTTAAATTTAAATTCATTTTCAGCTAGTTCATCCCTAAGAGCTTTCTCAACTTGACTAGCACATAGAACCTTATTCTTTAGATAGTCGATTTCTTGCTTAAGGTTTTCTACTTTCATAGCAGTTAGTTCTAGTTCCTCATTTCTTTTGTTCAACAGTTCATTCTTAGTAGAAAGTTTTGCAATTTCTTCATTAGCAGCAGTCATACTAGTATGAATATTAAACATCTCAACAGATAGTTGTTCAACCATAGATTTGTATTCAGAAACAGACATGTCTATAGTAGTGAGGGATGGTACCTGAGAGTCTGATTCAGATGGTTCTTCCTTGGAGTTGGGCATCAAGGCATAGTTGCAGAATTCTTGTTCTTCTCCATCACTGTCAGAATCATCCCAACACTTCCCTTCAGCTATGTAGGCCTTACCTGGTGTATGCTTCTTTAGCAGAGCCTCATACTTAGCTTCAAGCTCAAGAAACTCCTTATCCTTCTTTTTAGGCTTCTTGCATTCACTGGCAAAATGCCCTAGGTCATTGCATCTATAGCATCTCACAGATGACCTATCCACAAAGCTGGTTTTGAATTTGTTTTTGTTTGCTTTCACAGGTGCCTTTCTCTTGTTGAATGAATGATTTTGAGATCTAGACTTGAAGGGCTGATTCCTCTTAAATCTGATGTTTGGGAATTTTCTAGCCATAAAAGCATATGAAGTGTTTTCCATGGCATCCAACTCTTCAAGAGTGTAGAACTCATCTTCTTCCTTTTCATCAACAGGTTCAGTCACTTCTTCTTCAGTTTCTTCATCATTTACTATCTCTTCTATTCTCAGTTGACTTATAGATGCTTCCAGGTCTTGAACGGATTTGTTGACAATCAAGGCACATGATGTGTTTATCATTCTGCCTTGGTTGGCTTGGATAGCCCTCTTCTGAAGCAACTCAAGCTCAAGAGTCTTTAAAACCCCATAGAGCACATCATATGTGACTTTGTTCAAATCTCTTTCTCTTAGAGATATGACCCTTTGCTCTAGATGGTTTAGTGCAGATAGTAGAAACTTCATGTTTAATTCCTTAGTGCTGTAAACCTTCCCATTCATTTGAAGCTCAGTCACCAGCTTGTGAAATCTCTCAAACATATCAGTAATACTTTCTTTGGACTGTGCCATGAAAGCCTCATACTGTGTGACCAGTATCTATTTCCTATTCTCTCTTACCTCCTCTGTCCCTTCACATAACACCTCGATATGGTTCCACATGTCCTTGGCTGATGTGCATGATGCTATGTTGGCAAACATCGACATATCCATGGAGTCTATGATCAGCAACATGAGATGACTGTCTAGGGCAACCTTTTCCTTCTCTGAGTCCGTCCATTTGGATGGCTCTTTTGCAACATATGATCTAGGAATGACTATTGTGCCCACTGTAGATTCAGCAATTTCTTGTTGTGGTACAAATGGACCATTCTTGAGGATGTCAGGGTGGAGAGGATTGGCAGCTTTGATGAACAACAGCATTTTTATTTTCCAGAGGTTGTAATTCTCTTTGTCGCACTTAGGGACATTCACCGTACCTCGTAGTCTTTGGTTTATTCGAAATCATGATCGTTTTCTGTTTAGATTAAACACCCTGGCTCTGATACCACTTGTTGAGTATTGAATACAGTAAAAGAATACAGAGGGGGGGTGAATGGATTCTTGAACTTTTCTACGTTCTTGAATCTTTGCAGCAAGATATGTGTTGAGTGTGTGAGATATGTAAGTGCGGATAACAAAGACAAACACAACACAATATCACTTTAATCTAATATTTTATTAGATAAAGATTTTGCTACAATCTGTTAATACAAATGGTAGTATTCTCAGATTCGTTTTTCTTAGAGAGATATTTCTTGTGATGTTTCTTGAAAAAGCTTATCGCTAAAAAAACTTATCTGCTAAGGAAGTGAGGCTGTATCCTTATAGACATGGATACACCTACTTACTACAAATAAGGTAGGTAAACAAAATACTTTCCAGTCTGTCTATCTCATTTGAGTAAGAGTCCAAACGGCTATAGATTTGACTTTGCAAAGCCTGTTCAGATCCACTTCTTTAGCTCCTTGTCCTTTTGTCTTATCTCTCCAAGCTTCTTTGTAGGCTTTCCAATGTTCTTTATAGTACATAGTCAAATAAAGCGTCTTGGATTGTTGCAGGTTTCTGACTTGTACAATTCTTCAGTATTTTGTCTCCAAGAATGTATTCGAGAAGTGGCTAAGTGATTGATTCGAGAACTCGAATTGACTTAATCGATAACTCTGAGTTCTCGAATAGTGTTATATTGACATATCGAATCACTTCTCGAATAGCTCTTTTCTCTGGGACACCTTGAGATATCGAATAGAGCATTTTGACATATCGAATCCCTGAGATGTCGAATAGCTTCTTTAGTCCTTGAGATATCGAATAGAGCATTGACTTGTTGACTCTTAGAGAACTCGAATGATGTTTTGACTTGTTGACTCCATGAGTTCTCGAATAGAGTAATAGACATATCGAATCTCTGAGATATCGAATGAGATATCGAACAGTGTATTCAGAGATATCGAATAGTGTATTCAGAGATATCGAATAGTGTCTTCTGAGATATCGAATCTCTGACTTCTCGAATGCTAGACTTCTCGAATAGACAAATGTACTTCTCGAATTGGTACTTAGGCAAATTCTTCATTTCTTCAAATCCCAACTGTGATTATTTGGCAGTCTTTATCTCCTTGCTTGAGGCATGAACCTTGGAACTTCTTTCAAGCATTATTCTTGACTTTATAAGTACAGTTACATAACTAGGATTTGATGCCTATTACAAGTACAGAACAAATAGAAACTCTACAACTAGAGGTTCCCTCAGTTAAGAGGTCATGTAGGTAATGCATAGCATTACACATACTTAGGCTTGTTATTAGATGTATTCAGGCATGTCTCTGTGACTAACAGATTCGGATATGGATTTAGGATAATTCGATCCGAATCCGACCCGTTGACAGGCCTAACCATAAGTAACAACGACAAAAGTCAATACTATAATGGCAGAGAATTTTCTTCTTTTTTTTGTGACAGGGAATTGAGTGCATAGTTGATCCGTAATAAATGCTAGTAATCTGAATTTGTAATAATCTTGAGGCTTGTTTTTCATAGTTACTTTGTCTTCACTCACATGCATAGGTGGTTGATAGTTATGAAAAATGTTACTTTTCATATTAATAAAAAGTAATCGTGTAAGAGAGAACGGAGGGAGTCTACAGTAATATAAAATCGTGGAAAAGAGGATAGAGGAAGTGTACAGTAATATAGCTTTGATTGGAAATAGGGGTGTTCACGGTTTGGCCAACCCGACCAATCCGATCCAAACCGGGTACCTTTTGGCCGATCCAAACCGATTTTTTCCAACCCGATGTATACTCGGATTGAAAAAACGTCAACCCGATTTTAATGGGTTGGATATGGGTTTCGGTTTTTAAAATCCGATCCAATCCAACCCGATCCGATTAAAAATAAGATAATTAAAATATATAAGCCCAACCCATTAGACATTAGTATTAGTATTAGTTCAGTTCAAATTTAAAGACTATGTCCAGTGTTTAATCAATTTCTTTTTATGTGTTAAAATTCAGAATTTTAGCTATTTAAGACCTATGCTATTTGTGTTGCATTAATGATTGTAATATTTTGTTGAACTATTTCCGATTTGTTTTGAACTCCCATTTTCAGTTTTATTTTTTTTGATAAAAAATTTATTTATATATTTACTAACCAGATCAATCCGATCCAAACCGATCCAAACCGAAATACATTAAATGGGTTGGTTTACAAATTCTATTTTTATGGGTTGGATTGAAAATTTTCTAAACCGATTAAATTGGGTTGGGTCATAAAATCCTCCCAACCCGCCCAACCTGATCCGTGAACACCCCTAATTGGAAACACACCCATCGTACTCATTATGATTATGAATTAGAACTTAAATAGAAACTCATTAGTTGAATTCTATTCTATATCTATATCTATATATATTATAATGCCAGGAGATCGGAAATGCACCAGAAACGTTTAAGATATTTTTCTTGAATTCTCACTTTTTTTATTTTTTTATTAAATTTTTTCTTGCATTAATTAGCATCTTAATGACATCTTAATGGCATCTTAATAATCATTAATTACACTTATTGAATATATATGTATATATATATATATATATTAAATTTAATTCATATTATTTATATAAAAGATTTACACTCTTTATTTGAGCATTATTCTTTCTGTTCCTCCGATTTCTTTACACTTTCCTTTTTGGGATATCCTTCTCAATTCTTTACATTCCAAATTTTTTCCAAAATAATAGTTTTATAATATAAAAAGTAACTACACCCACTAACTTTCTTCTACTAAACTCACTTTATTACATAAAATATTGATTGGTCCCACTACTTTACTCACTTTTCTTACTTTTCTCCATTACTTTACATTTTTTCTTAATTTTCGTGCTCAACTCATTTGTAAACAAATGAGAGGGACGGAAAGAGTATATTATAATGCCCGTAGATCAAAAACGCACCAGAAGCGTTTAAGATATTTTTCTTGAATTCTCGCTTTTTTAATTTTTTTTATTAAATTTTTTTCTTGCATTAAGTAGCAGCTTAATCGCATCTTATTGACATTTTAATAATCATTAATTACACTTATTAAATAAATAAATATATTAAATTTACTTCAAATTATTAACATAAAAGATTAAAAAACTTTATTTGAGCATTATAATTATTATATCAATATAAAATATTAATTATATGTATAAAATTAAGATTATTTTTATGTAAATTAACGACTTAAAATTGTTCACATTGCGTCTTTTTCTATTGTGTGAAAATGTTATACACATGTTGTTCATTATATTGTGTCAAAATAAATTAATATTCTAATTATATAAATTCTAATACTATTACTGAGCATGTATATTATGAGAGGGGTGTCAGCTTTAAAAACGTTATTTAGTTATATTTATTATTGTAATTGCTATTTTTCATGTTTATAATATTTTTAAGATTATTAAAATTCATGATATATAATGAGAGTATTGTTCCAACTAATAATTCATACAAACTGTTTTCAATCACTTTTTTTAGGAAATTTTTTAAATACCTATTAACTTTTATATTAATTTATCTATTTTCAATAACTAAAAATAAAATTTTATTAACTACGCGAAGCACGGCTAAGTTGCCTAGTATATTATAATACCATAGAAAAGCTACCAGAAACATTCAAGATAGTTTTCTTAAATTTTTGTATTTTTGAATTTTTTAATAAAATTGTTTTCTTGCATTTAATAGCTCTTAATAACATATTAATTAGTCATTAATTATACATAATTAATATATATTAATTCTTTTTATTTATTTAATAAATTAGAAAACTTTATTTCAACATTATAATTATTATTTCAATATTAAATATTAACTACATATATAATTAAGTTTATCTTTAGGTAAAATAATGACTTAAAATTGTTTGCATTACGTCCTTTTTTATTCTCTATCGAATACCACTGCAATTGGACAATTATAATAAAGACGATCCTTTACTTCTCAAGCAATCTTTTTTTTTTTAACATGGGAACCCGCAGCCGCCACCCTTCGGGTGCGCTTTGGGTAAACCCATGGGCTCACGCAATAGCCTGCAAACCACGTGATCCAAGGCAAACCGCACAAGTGCGCCAGGCTCTGCCCCAGGATGGCATAATCACAAATCCGCCTCCCATGGGAGTCGAACCTGTGACCAAGAGGTGAGATGACCTCTCTTTAACCAACTGAGACAACCTTTGCGGGCTTCTCAAGCAATCTTTATTATTAATGATTATGAAAATCGTAATAATTTATGAAAGTATATAAATCTTCGCTTAACAAGGTAATACAAATAGTTTTTTGTTTTTACACATGGGTTATGACCACATTGATTAAAAT
The DNA here is from genome assembly GCA_036435485.1 of Saposhnikovia divaricata. Lineage (NCBI taxonomy): Eukaryota > Viridiplantae > Streptophyta > Magnoliopsida > Apiales > Apiaceae > Saposhnikovia > Saposhnikovia divaricata. The sequence continues at coordinate 168,624,531 of CM071598.1, forward strand.
GAAAAAATCAAATTTTATCGATAGATTAAATCGATAAAAAAAGTTATATGCCCGTTGTTCATTATATTCTGTCGAAAAAATTAATATTCTAATTAAATAAATTCTTACACTACTATTGAACATGTATGTTTTGAGAGGGGCGTCGGCTTTCAAAAGTATTATTATATTTAATGTTTATAACTAAAGACTACGTTTGTATTATAATTGCTACTTTTTATGTTTATGATATTTTTTAATATTATCAAAATTTTAGATATATAATGAGAGTATTTTCAAACTTATGATTCATATAAATTGTTTTAAATCAATTTTTTTAGAAAAATCTTAAAAGACCAATCAATTTTTAAAAATAATAAATATCAATTTATCTGTTTTCAATATTTTAAAATGAAAATTTATAAACCGCGCGAAGCGCGGATAAGTTTCCTTGGTCTAATGTAGGAACCTTGAAGACTTCGCTTGTTATACAGATCCTGAACTCTCTTTTCTTCTACCCCAACATATTTATATACTGCTATTCGACCAACTGATCTTCATACAAAACCCTTAACTTTGTTTGGTAATTTGTAACTGTGTCAACCTGTAGGATCTTCAAGCTTCGAAGGATCTTCTTTTTCGCAACTTACTCGTATTATTTATTTATTTATTCATTGTTTGGTGAATCTTTTAATTCCTACTGCATCACCTCTGCTATCCGTGACTGTGTCTTTACGTGGAAACTCTTCTGCTACTATCCCCATCAAATGGTTGAATCCATTTGGTAAGAGAGGCATTAACATAATTCCATTTCCCTCCCAAACCCATGATTGTATCCAAGTGGTACTACGTGCTTGCAAATGCGTCAACGAATTGAATTTTTATTACTACTACTACTATATATCTTTTAATTTCGTGTCAAGCATTTTATGTTTAGAGAAATATAATCCTTGAATTTCAAAAATCGATATTTATTTTGTGAGTTTGTGGTATGAAAGCAAATAATAAAAAAAGGGATATACCAAACATGAGTATGAATTTTGTTGATTTTGAATCAATAATACCTAATCTCTAGTACCAGCAGCTGTGTTTTCAAAACCGAACCGGACCGGCCGGTTCGACCGGTTGAACCGCTAACCGGTGGCTGGTCCGGTTCGGTTCACCATAAAAACCAGTCCTCCGGTTTACCTGTTCCGAACCAGTCAAAATCGGCCAAAAATCGGTACCGGACCGGACCGGCAGCCGGTTTATTCAATAAAACGAGACAAAAAAAAAAACGCAGCCACTTCACCTCTTATTCCAGATCTAGGTTTCTTTCTTTTTTGGGCGATTAAGAATCTCCTCCTCCTCCTTTCATACTCAAGACTCAACTGGTAAAGGTAATTGTTAATTGAATATGTTATCTATATCTATATCTTGTTAATTGCAATCTGTATGTATATATCTATATCTTTGTTTTGATTTGAATATGTTTTGATTTGTATATTCCTTAATTTTTTTAGAGCTTCAAGTACTTACAATGTTTTGTTTGATAAATTAACATGGTTTGATGTTGAGGTTCTGGCGAGTTGGCACTAGATGGGACATTTCACGATTCCGAAAGTTAGAACTTGAAATGTGGTTGCAGGAAAAAGTGACATTATTTTACTAAACCATTGTGTCGTTGCTTATAATTTACTCTGCTGATTTATTTTATTACCTAATTTACTCTGCTGATCTGGTACCTGTCTGAGTGTCTGCAATTTGATTTTATTGCAGTAAGCTTGCTACTGTTGAGGAGATATTGGGAATACCTGAGAAGGGAAACCAAGAACCTGGTATTATTCCTGCAGACCTTATATTTGCAGACCTTATGTTTTGATTCCTGTGGACCAATAATAGATGACTACTATGTTCTTATCATTTTGCATTTGTTTTGATGATTTAATTAATGATTTCTGTAATTTGGCTGGTGTGGTGTTTGTTCTTTTCTTGTTGATTTTGTTTATGATACAAGAAGGTTATATTATTCAGTAGGTCGAGTCATTAATTTGTAAAATAATGTGCAGCTAATGTGCTTGTCTTTGAAATTGTAGAACATGGATTCATTTACCCCTCCGGAAATGGAACAAAGTGATGGTAGTTCTGCTCTAAATCCTCATCGAAAGACCGACATTGCGTGGAAGCATTGTTATGAGGTGCCACAACTGAGCGGAAAGACAAAAGCTATCAAATGTGCATACTGTGATCAAGCTATATGTGGTGGAGGAATCAACCGCATGAAGCAGCATCTTGCCGAAGTTCATGGTAACGTAAAACATTGTAAGAAAGTTCCTGAACATGTTCGTTTTGAAATTGCTGGATCATTAATAGAAATTGCACAAAATAAAAGAAGAAATTCCACACAACTAGAAAGTGATGATGTTGAAGAAATTCCAAATCCAAAGGATAAGGAAGGTGTAGCTGATAGTAATAAGAGAAAAAAAACAATTGGAAGTTACATGAAAGCTAGTTCAGGCATTGACTCATCTCAACCTAGTATACAAGTAAAATTGCAAAGTAAAGAAAGATGGCATGAAACTGATATGGCATTTGCTTTGTGTATGTATGATGCATGTATTCCAATTAATGCCGTGAACTCACCATTTTATGAAGCAGCGATAAGTAGGATAGCTACCATGGGTCACGGATACACCGGTCCTTCTTATCATGCTTTAAGAGTCCCTTTGCTTAAAGAGGCCAAAACTCAAGTACAATTGACAATCGATTCTCTTCGAAGCAAATGGGTTCAAAATGGTTGTACTATAATGGGTGATGGTTGGAAAGACCGTAGTGATAGATCATTGATTAACTTTTTGGTTTATTGCTCTGATGGGATATCATTTATCAAATCAGTTGATCCAGATAGTCCTTGTCAAACTCCTGAGGTTATGACTGGTTTACTTGATTGCATAGAGAAGTTTATACCTGATGCACCTAATATAATGGATGAGATTAGTATGTTCAGGGAGCGTAAAAAAGTTTTGGACGTGGATTAGCTCAAAAGAATGTGAAAAACGCTCGTCCTGGTATGTTTTTTGCTCTATTTTCTTTTATTTCTTCTTTTATTTCTGATTCTGATTTTCTGTATGAGGGATTATTTAATTCTGATTCTGCATTAATTCTTGCTTTTTATGGTGTACAAATATCTTTTAGATGAATGGTGGAGGCTATTTGGTTCAGATGCCCCAAATTTGCAAAGACTTACTATTAAAATTTTGAGTCAGACATCATCTTCTTCCGGATGTGAGCGCAATTGGTGTGTTTTTGAGCGTATCCATACCAAGAAGAGGAATAGGTTGGAACATCAAAGGATAAATGATCTTGTCTTCGTGCATTATAATTTGCGATTGCAAAAACGGTATACATTATAATCTTCGTGCATTACTTAAGTTTCATATGAGTTCCATGTTTTGGTATTTCTTATACTTGATATTGAAAGTTCTTTTTTAAATGTTATGATATTTGTAGTGGCAAAGAAAAAAAAAGACAATATGATCCAATTGACTATGAATGCATTGATAAAGTAGACTTTTGGGTTGTCGAAGCGGAACCTAATGGAGAGCTTGATTACAATGAGTTGGAAGAGATGCTCGATGAGGATTTGGAAGATCCTAGTAGAAATAGAGGTTGTTAAAGTCTATCATACGATTATTTAACAATTACTTGTATTCATATATTGCTTTATTAACACAATCATTTATATTTTTTTGTATAGGCAATGATGATGTTGATTTCTCAATGTTTGAGGGTGGGAGCTCAAGCAGTAATGATCCTGAAGTCCATAACATCTTAAGACAACAAAGACATATGCTTATTGATGAAAATGATTAGATATTTTAGTCTTAATTCCAAAAAAACTCCATGGAGATGATTAGACATTGTTGTTTCATTGTCTGTATAATCATATTGTTGTTTATTTTGTTGGATATGCAGATTATTCCTAAATTTCAGATTGTATTATATATTTATATAATTATATATAATTATATATATATATATAATTAAATATATATTTAATTATATATTACATTATTATGATGTCACTCCGGTTGAACCACTGGTCGAGCCGGTTGAACCAATCGAACCAGTAACCAGTAGGGCTTCCGGTTCGATGGCCGGTCCGGTTCTGAAAACACAAACCAACAGTGCTTCTAAGAGTACCATTTATAATATGCAAGTACACAACTTAATGCATATAAGACCCAATAACTCATCGCATATCAATAAAAAAAAAAAAGCTAACAATTTAGTATATATTAATTATTGTTTTTATAAAAGACCCAAATACTCGCATTTTAATCGATGTGGATGTTACATAGAGGGAGCAATTGGATCTTTATATATATACTCTTTATTAAAAGCACAAATCCCCCTCTTAATGGTATGCCGTGTATATCACTGTATGCCATGTATACCGCGGTATATCACTAAATATTAATTAATTTAGTTTAATAATGAAATTATATACTAGGAGTCTATTAAACAAAAATTGAAATAAAAATCGAGAATTTAATATTATAAAGAACTTAGGGCTCCATTAATTAATATTTAAAAAGTATAATTAATAATAAATACAATTAATAATGGCATATCGCGGTATGCCACTAAATATTAATTAATTTAATTAATTAAAATCATCATAACATATATTGTTATAATTTAATAATAAAGTTTTATACTAGGAGTCTATTAACTAACAATTGAAATAAAAATCGAGAATATAGTATTATAAAGAACTTAGGGCTCAAAAAGTATCTATAATAGATTAATAATAGCTGTAGTTTACACTGAATTGCAAAAAAGTGGCCGAATTTTTAGATTTTCATTTTAGTGGCTATCGATCTTTTTTCATATACTTTTTTGAAAATTAAAGATAATTTTGGCCACTATTTTAGAAATCAAAAACAATTTTGGCCACTTATTTTAAAAGTCAAAAAAACTTTGGCCACTATTTTAAGAATAAAAAACAAAGTGTGGCCACTAAAACGAAAATTTGAAAGTTCGGCCACTTTTTTGCAATTGAGTGTAAATTACGGCCACCATTTTACATTTTACTCTACAATTAATAATATAGCTACTCTTATATTATGAGAGTGAAGTTATATTAATTTAATTTATTAAAATAATAATATTAAATATTAATTTAATTTAATAGTGAAGTTATACTAGGAGTCTATTAACTAACAATCGAAATAAAAGTCAAGAATATAGTATTAAAATTCAAGATTTTATTTTAGATAGATCAAGGGCAAAGTTGTCCAAAAACATGAGATATATAATTTAGAGACAATTTATATTTGATTGACAATTATAGTCATACACCAACATCAATCACAAAATTTTCCATTAACATCATAAATTTTTTTCAATATCTTCATTAACTTGTGTGAAAATACTCAAGTTATGGTATAAATACAATGTACTAGCTTATAACCCGTACGGTGCATGGGTTTCTTTTGATAAGTTATAAATTTTATTTTATTAAATAGTTTAGGTATTTATTAAATTTCAGTTAATATTACAAGATATGTTTTTATATAATTATCAATTTAATAATTTTTAAAATTTTAATTTAACATAATTTAATATACTTATATTTACGTATTATACTAATATTTTCTTATTATAAACAATGTACAGGAATTTTTAATATATTTTATTAATAACTGAAAATATGGTGTGATATTTTTGAGTATATATTAATGATTGTAAGATTAGTTTTAAATAAAAAAGGTAACATATTTTAATTAGAAAGGAAATATTAATGATTTGAAAATATGATACGATTGATTTTTTTATAAAAGGTAATATCTTGAACTAAAAGTAAATGTGAAAATGGCAATAACTAATTACCATTAATTATATTATGTAATTATTTATTTTAGTAATTAGGATAACCAAACCGAAAACCAAACCGACCAAACTTTCAATTTTTCGGCTTTAATATATTAGTATAGATGAGATTAAATATTCAACAACAGAATATTTAAATATAAGTAAGTTCACTTGCACAAGTTTAGAATTCATGTATTCATGTGCTTTGCTTCAAAATTCGGATGCATAACTTTTAAGTTCAGTTGTAAAACATTAAAATTATGGTATAAATACAATATGAGATAATAATGTTCAGCAACAAAATATTGTTAAAAAAATAAGTTCAATTGTAGAATTTTGTAAAAAAAACAAGTTCATTTGTAAAACTTTTAGGCTCGTGTGCACAACTTTGAAATTCAGTAGCAAAATATTTTATTTTTACTACAAATAAAAATAGGTTATGTAGTAGATACATATTATTTAGGGGATTATTTTTTTCGTAAAATAAGTTTAATAAAATAAATTAAAATTTTTGAAGAAAGAAGATTAAAAAAATCAGCCAAAAGTTATTTGAAATAATATTAATTAAAATAAAAGATTATAATAAATGAGTCATTAATTAAATTTTCTTACTTCAATTAATTCAACTAATAGTATAGTTTTTATTTCCAACAATATCCTTACAATTCTTTTTTTTAAAAATGAAATGAATTTAGATAGTTGATTTAGAAGTAATCTAACGACTAATAATGGTTTTTCACTTCATGTTTAGTGTTTGGTTCTCTCTTGATCCGGACCCTATAAATATTATTGATAATTAAATTATGATCAAGGGAAACATGAGTTTTTTTAAAATTTTAGTATCAAAGCAAATAAATGTCATTAAATTATTTAATCAAAATTATATGATAAATAATTTTATTTTTAAAGAATTTAATAACACTTAATAATGTACATCCACTTATTTTTGGGTTCTTATACTCGGCTCTATTGTTCTTATTTGTATGTATATAAATTACCATGTCAGTCATGACAACAGCAAAAGACCCTTGCGTGCAACTCACAGCAGATGAGTAAAGACCACACTCAGTAACAATATCCTTAACGTTTTTTTGGCAACATCCAAAAACAACTAAACTTTAAAAACACTAAAGAAGGATATGTTAAATCTTTACATAACTAAGTTACCAGCACAAAACATGAAAAAACCAAACTTTTATTCCTGAATTTCAGTTAAATGTACTTTATGCTAAAGGTTTCTATTTCTTCCAAGCATCACTAGCCACCCCTGCCTTGCTTTCTTATCTTTCACTCAATCTCTTCTTGTAATGTAACTGTAACTACATCTTTATATAAAGTACAATTCTACATCAACCTTAATATTACAAACTTGCAAGAACTTACACTTAAAGAAAGGTAGAATTGAAGCCATGGACCTTAATGGGGAATACGGGGTACCTCAAGATGACTGCAACGAAGAAGCTCCTCTCCTGTTACCGAAGACAGTAGAAAGATCTTTGATACAGCAAGCCATAAGCCACAGACATTTCAAAGCACAGCACATTTAGCCAATCTTTTACCTACCGGTTCTGTTCTTGCTTTCCGACTGCTAGCCCCTTGTTGGACCATGAAGCCCAATGAAGCAAAGCACAATAAAGCAATTCATATTTGGTTTATGGACTAGTTCAGAATGTATTAGGCTTATTAAGCATTGAATGAACAATAAGGCCTTGAAGCCCACAAATGTAAACTTAGTGGTTAAGTTAATTAGGTATTAGGGGACCCACAAGGGAACTCCTATAAATACCAATGAAACCCCATTTGTAAAGGGGTTGACAATTTGAGAATTATAGAGTTGTACCTTCAAAAGGAGAGATATACATTTTAATGAAGATTCTCTTCACTATATTCTAGATTTCATCCATAATAGGTATACGTACATTATCATTACTATTACTACTAGTTTAATAGACTCTCCATCATTTGGCGCTAGGAGCTCTTTAATTTGAAGATTCCAACCAAAAATGGAGACGAATGAACCGGAGATCGAACAAGTCAGTTCAAAAATGGAGATGTTCGCGGCCTCTCGACCTGGAGACCGGATGGCACCTCCTCCCTTGAAACCGAGACAGTTATTTCCGGCTACCGAAGATGATGCAGATGGATCCCTGCGACCCATTGAATCAGAATACTTAGACACGAGACGAAAAGCACAACCCGATACCCGCACGAGGGTCACCACGGATACAGGGAAAAAGGTGTTAACAAGTGACATGCGTTTGCACCTGCAAAAAATTCAAAGAGAAAAAGAGCCCGTTGTCAACGCTGAAGATTGTCCCCAAGATTCAGATGAAGAACTGTTTAATCTGGAACAACAGAAACGAGACCTAGAGGAAAAATTAAGGAGACACCGACGAGCTCGTCAGTTTAAAAAAAGGTCTGAGAAGCACGACCTTAGCCCACGACGAAAATGTCAATGTCGAGAACGAATTCCAAGGACGAGAACGAATTCCAAGGAAATGACTACGATGAATTTGCGCACGAGGAATCAACTGAATCGATTTACTTCACGACCTATTACTCGCAGAGGACGACCAGCGCCGTCCGCGAGCCATTCATCTTGGAGAAGCGATTCTAATGAGTCAGTCAGACCTGAGGATATTGCGGATATCCGAAGCGATATCGCCATGTTCAGAGAGTTCATCCAAAATCAACCCGGACAAATCACATCCACAGAGACCCCATTATCGAGAGATATTGAAATAGCACGTATTGATAGGACATTAAAAACGCCCTCTTTGGACCATTTTGATGGCACGTCAGACCCTAGCGGTATTTTGAACACATTTGATGGCCGTATGGCCTTTTTTGGACACTAGGAAGTAGCAAGGTGTCAGTTCTTTTCTACATGCTTACAAGGAACAGTTTTAAGATGGTATAATAGCCTTCCGCCTCGTTCCATAGATTCTTGGCAATCTCTAAAGACAAAGTTCCAAACTAGATTTTCCAGTAATTACAAGGGAAGAAAGATAACTGCCTCACTGATGACAGTTCGGCAATGTTCCAAAGAATCTCTGAGAGATTTCTTAGTTCGATTTTGAAATGAAATTTCTGACATTCCTAACTTGGTAGAAGAATTGGCCATAAACTATTTGGCCGCAGGAATTGATAAACATCGCCACGCTAATTTGCTAGAAGAATTCTTTGAAAAGAATCCCCGAACTCTCCAATCAGCCTTCCAAGTTGTCGAACATCGAATGAACTTACAAGAGGCGGTAGGAAGCCTCCAATCACGTCGGAGAGCGTTCAGAAAAGAACGAAGCAGAAGCCCTCGGCGTTCGCCAAAAACAGATTATAAACGAAGGTATGAGTCATATTCGAAGCTAAATGACGCTCGCAGTCCCCGAAAACCACGACCTGATAGATGGGATAATCAGGATAAATCGTGGAAACCAAGAGAAAAACAAGAAAAAGAATTCACGAAACTCACAGTTGACAAGGCCACCATATTGGCCATTTTGAAGTCAGAACCCGATTACCGACCACCAAGGCCGATGAAACCGGGACGACCTCCAAGCTCTCGTTATTGTGAATATCACGAGGACACAGGTCATACGACAGACCAATGCTACCAACTGAGCAATCTCATTGAGTCCAAAATAAAAAGAAGACAGTTGACTCACTATATTGATCACGATGCAGTAAGACAAAGTGACCCGTCCCACGATCAAGATCGAGTCATTGATGTCATAGCCGGGGGACTCGCTGCTGGAGGCACATCGAACAATTCTAAAAAGCTTTACGCTAGAGAAGTATTCCACATTAATCCTGAGGCACCAAAACGTCCTCGGCCCAATCCCACTCCAATTATCTCATTTTCTGATGAAGACTATCCATCAGGATTGATCGAATCTCACCAAGATGCTCTCGTAATTACAGCCAAAATCGGCACGAACACTGTAAAAAAGATCTTGATCGACAATGGCAGCTCTGTTGATATACTGTATCACCATGCTTTCGCAAGAATGGACCGCGGGGATAGAAAACTTGAAAATGTGAATATGCCTTTATATGGCTTCACCGGAAACGAGGTCAAGGTTGTGGGCACCATCGACCTCCCTGTTCTCTTTGGATCTCTCCCATGCCAGACCTGGAAGGTTGTAAAGTTTCTTGTCGTAAATGCGAGCTCAAGCTACAATGCCATTCTCGGCAGGACTACGTTAACGGCCCTAAAAGCCATTACCTCCATCCCTCATCTCAAAATGAAATTCCCCACTGAATTTGGAGTAGGAGAGGTCGTGGGCGACCAGCACGCAGCTCGTCAATGCTACCTATCCACAATACTCCCTAAGTCAAAGAGTGTCGATGACGCCTCCATCAATCAAGTCATTGAAATAGACCCTTGCACAACCATGGAATCCACAGCAGAACACGATTGTGTTTCCCTGGAAGAAACCATTGAAATTGAAGTAGAAGAGGGTAATCCCGACAAAACAACTAAAATTGGCAAACATCTCGAAGGCGATCTCCGCCAAAAAATCATCAGCTTAATTCGGGAGTATGCGGACATCTTCGCATGGGATCCAAGGGACATGCCTGGGATACCCGAAACTGTAGCCCGACACTCACTTCATGTTAAACCAGGAGCACGCACAGTGAAGCAAAAGAAACGGGTATTTTCAGAGGAAAAAACCAAGGTAATCAACGCCGAAATCGACAGGCTCCTCGAGGCTGGGTTCATCGAGCCCGTAAAGTTTCCAGAATGGATCGCCAATGCCGTGTTGGTTAAAAAAAGTAATGGAAAATGGAGAATGTGCATCGACTATTCGGACCTCAATCGAGCATGTCCTAAAGACTTTTATCCATTACCAAACATTGACCAACTGATTGATTCCACTGCTAGCCATGAGCTCCTATCATTTATGGATGCCTTCTCGGGATACAACCAGATAAAAATGGACAGTGAAGATTGGGAAAAAACGGCTTTCATCACCCATAGAGGAGTCTTTGCATTTAAAAACATGCCTTTTGGCCTCATCAACGCAGGCGCGGCCTTCCAACAGATGATGGACACAATTTTCGCTTCGCAAATCGGGCGAAATCTCCAGGTTTATGTTGATGATCTTATTGCAAAATCAAAAAGATCCATAAACCATATAGAAGATTTAAGGGAAACCTTTGCCAATGTGCGACGCCATAATATGCGATTGAATCCAGCCAAATGCTCTTTTGGAATGACCTCTGGAAAGTTCCCGAGATTTCTCTTAACTCAAAGAGGAATCGAGGCCGATCCTGGCCAAATTAAAGCAATCGAGGCTGGATTAAGCCTCGCTCTTGGCCTCGAGGCCAACATCATAGACATCTTTAGCGATTCTCAACTGGTGGTTAAGCAAATTCTGGGAGAATTCAAAACTCACAATGATAGGATGGCACTCTATCTACAAAAAGCCCAAACTCTTCTGAGTAGGTTTGTGTCGTGGAAAATCACAAACATCGACAGAACCGAAAATCAATGGGCAGACGCCCTATCCAAACTTGCATCCTCATCGATACCCACTAGTGGAGAACCGGTGTACGTCGAAAAGCTCATGGCTCCAACTGTAGATTTCAATACAGTGAATACCATCTCGGCAAAATCCAGCTGGAGGACTCCATTCCTGGCCTATATATCTGAAAATCAACTGCCCGAGAACAAAAACGAAGCCAGATCAATAATGTTTAAAGCAAGAAATTACTGTGTCATAGGCTCGAAGTTATATAGACGAGCACTAACGGAACCCCTTCTTCGTTGCCTCGGTCCCGAGGAGGCAGATTTAGCAATCACCGAAGTTCACATGGGAATATGCGGAGAACACCTCGGAGGAAAAAATTTGGCACATAAGATCTTAAGACAAGGACTTTATTGGCCCACGATCCGTAAGGATTGTGAAGAATACGTCAAAAAATGCTCATCTTGCCAATCATACAGTCCCGTTTGTCACAGACCCTCGCAACTCATGTCTCCGGTATTAAGCCCATGCCCCTTCTTCCAGTGGGGTATCGACATCGTGGGACCACTTCCAAAGACGAAACGACAACTCCAATATATTGTGGTCGCAGTCGACTACGTGACGAAATGGATAGAGGCAAAACCTCTCGCGAGAATTCAAGAGAAAGAGATGATTGAATTCTTCATGGAATTTATTGTGTTCTGGTTCGGTATACCCCGATCTGTCGTTACCGACAATGGAACTCAATTTGTTGGCGAAGATTTTGAAGCAATGTTGAAGGAATTAAAGATACAACATCTCAAAGCATCAGTGGCATATCCGCAGGCCAATGGCCAAGTCGAAGTATCTAACAGAACCATACTCCAGGGTCTCAAGAAAAGGATTCAAGATTGCCCTCGCTGCTAGGTGGATGAGCTCCCCAACGTCCTATGGTCATATAGGACAACCCCAAGAACTGCAACGGGGGAAATGCCCTTCCGTCTCGCGTACGGTACAGATGATGTCATCCTAGTTGAGGTATCTCTCAACTCCCCACGAATCGAGAATTTTGAAGCAGCTAGCTCGTTAGAGGGACTGAAATTGGATAATGATCTCCTGGAAGAGACTAGAAACGAGGCAACAGAATCAATAATTAATTATCAAGCCAAGGTAGCAAAGTACTACAACAAGGGCACGAAGCCGAGGGAGTTTCAAGTCAATGACCTTGTCCTACGAGAATCGGCCTCATCCCAGCCAGCTATCTCGGGAAAGTTCAAAGCTCCTTGGGAAGGTCCGTACAAAATCATGAAAGTGATCCGGCCTGGAACTTACGAGCTAGCACAGCTCAACGGCGAGGTGGTCAAGAATGCCTGGAACGGCATACATTTGAAAAAATTTTATCAGTAATTATGTTCTATCTTAACGAAGAATTGCTACCTTCTGTTAATTCCTGTTAATTATCAAGGTGAAAAGGGGCTGATATGAGGTCCCCACCTTAACTTTCATAACTTATTAAATAAAAGTTTGTATCTATCTGCGATTTTTCATTCGATAATATATTCAGCAAAACTCGCTAATGACGAAACAATTCTTTTTACCAACCATTAGATAACCAAAAATCACAAAACACAACCATCACAAAAACGATCAAGTTCAAATTTCGAACTCCAACTTCCCATTTTTTATGAATAAACATCATCATTTAAAATCGCAAAATATCGGCCTTGTCAAACAGGAAAAGAACATGTGAACATATCTTCGCATTACTCAAAAGACGAACCAGGATGGTAAGGATGCACATTCTATTTTTAGAAAGCAAGGCAATTGTCATTCCCCATTTCGTATCCAAATAATTCAACTCACCAAGCATACGAAATAATTCAACTTGGGTTGATAACGTCACTTATAAAAGCTTACCAAACATACGACAACGATAAAGTAATATCAAAATTTTAGAAGCATAATAACCCTAAAACTTAAACACCAAAAATAAGATACTACAAGCAGAGGCAGACATCAAACCATACAGGCTAACTCGACATAATAAAACCAATATAAATTAGAGCTCACCCACGAGCTATAAACATGTCTAGTTCAAGATAACCAAATATGTAGCAAATCCATCAAGTTCGACATAATCAACTGAAGGTAAGAACATTACATAATCCACGAGGCATCCCTCGCCTTCAAGCTATGGCCTCCGGAACACTGTCCTTGGTCTCAGTAAGGGCCCGCGACAAATCAACACAGTAATCATCCAAAGAATGCCCGGTCAAGTCCACTCCCGCCTTCTTTAGTCGTTCATAACATCCTTGATAGCCCGACGCCATAGCATTTGCTGACTCTTCAGCAGCTTTTTCAATCTCGGCCTTCAAAGTGGTTACTTCGGCTCGCAATCCATCACATTCCCCTCGTAACTTAAGTACCTCGTTATCGAGAGTAGAGATTTTCCCCTTATCCAGCTCTATGACAGCCCTCATCGAAACGAGATCGCCCTCGCAAACCTTCTTACCATCCCTCAATTCCTGACATTCCTTTCTCAAATTCTCAGTATCGGATAACAATGCCTTTTCCCGACCCTCAGCTTCGACGGCTCACAAAAGTGCCGCCCTCGCCTTCTCCTTCGCCACATCTAACTCACGGGCGGTATTCATACGCCACTCATGGTCGACATCAGCCCGATAATCTTTAACGATGTGAGCCAAGTCAGCAAGGAGCTACAGAATGTACAGAATCAATTAGGTTATTGTCATCACATAATACATATAAATATACTTGTATATATATATATATATATATATATATATATATATATGTATATATGTATATATTTCAAAAATACCCGTCCACCGCGAGCAAGACATCGATCTGCTATCTCATCCCGAGATTTGTCAACGTACGAACCCTTATCCTGAGGAAGATCAAATGCTTGAAAGACCTGAGTAGGGAAACGCGAACCAGCTGTCCAACGTTCGTTCGGATAAATTTCAATCTGCAATGGCTTGTCTGAAGAACATTCCTGAAAGATGGGAGGCAGGGTTTCCTTATTGATTCCAGTAAAGGTCAAAGACTTACCAGCCCCACAATGAGAGGGCTCGCCAACCCTCCTCGAAGAACTGCGTTTCAAGGCCTCTTCTTCGTCCCCCCCCTCGAGGTCTCTTACCAGATTGTTCACGAACTTCCCCCTCAGTACCATCGGCGGCTACAGCATCATCACTAACAATTTTCTCAACAACGACAGAATCGTTAATCTTCGAGGCCCCCTTCACCTACGAGGATCGAGTACCCCTTTTCGCCAGAACCAACATGGCCTTATGCATATCTTCTGAAATTCCGCTGTCTAAAACTTCCTTCAGAGATTCTCCAGCAACTACAATAGAGAGAGGGGGGGAAGAAAGAAGAAAAAGTTAGTCAGTTAAATAAAAATAAAGCATAATAGATCGCACTAGCACAATGGATATACAAGGGTCAAATAACAGAGAACGATCGCGAGCCCTTACGATTATGATCCTCTAAGAACTTATGATCCTTCAACATTAAATGGGTATATAAGGGCCCAGTACCCTGAAACCTGTTCAGGAACACCTTATCGTATTTCACCATATTGGTAAGATAATCAATGGTTTTCTTTAGGACCTGCTGACAAGGAGGCACAAGTCCCAAGTCCGGCCCGAGGTAATACAACCACTTACCATGCCATCCAGAATTTGACGACCTAACGTCTACAATCTTCGATCTCCCACTTAATTTGTCAAAATAAACTTGCCCTCTAGAATATGTTATCCCAAAAATTGAAAAAAACAAACGGATAGAAGGAACATACCCCAATTCGGCACAACGAGCGATGAACCCACTCACCTGAGCCACGGAATTGGGTGTCAACTGCGAAACTCCACAACCCAGTGCCTCGAAGATCGCTAAGTGGAAAGGGTGCATAGGTAAACGTAACCCCAATTCGAAATGAATCATGGGTATCCCTTGCATACCAAATTTGGGCATCATCCATATCCGATCCTTAGCTAAGGGAACTTTACACCTATAATTATTTCCCAAATCAACCCAAGCCCCTAAGTCAACATTCACAGGACGATCAACAAAAATACTAGCATAATTCAAATTGGGTCTATCTCGAAACTCCACTAATCCCGCAGCCAAAGCATCGAGCACGAACTTCTTTTGCTTAGCCACGGTTTGGGGACTCAAGGGAGGAGAAACACGAGACTCTGTTTGAGCATTATCTTTATCATTCAGAAAGTCGAAACTATGATCGGACAGCCCTTCGGGGATCTCTAGATGATCTAGATTAACAGAACTCTCCAAACTCTCTTCTTTTAAAGGCATCCTCCCTAAGTTTATATCACTGGGTGTACGCGAAGATGAAGAAGAAAAAGACATCTCCCTCATGACCAGGAAGACTACAGAATATACGTTGCGAATCAAAAATTAAGAATGAAAAATTACAATAAAGGTAAGAACGTACCTTATTCAAAGTGGTGAAGGCAGAAGACGCAGGATATGGATATAAACCTCTTCAGAGAAAAACCTCTCCGTGCCTCGAAAATACAAAATGAAAAAAAATGAAGCGTCACAGCAGGAAAGAGTATTTATAAAAAAAAAAAAAAAGAAGGGGATCGAAATTAACCCCACATCACCTTCCCCTCTTTTACCTGTTTATTACTTATCTTTTATTTAATTTTGTCTTTTAACAGGTATCGAAAAAAAGGATCTAAAGATACCCTCTTCACTAGGGGGGACAAATGTTGGACCATGAAGCCCAATGAAGCAAAGCCCAATGAAGCAATTCATATTTGGTTTATGGACTAGTTTAGAATGTATTAGGCCCATTAAGCACTGAATGAACAATAAGGCCTTGAAACCCACAAATGTAAACTTAGTGGCTAAGTAAATTAGGTATTAGGGGACCCACAAGGGAACCCCTATAAATACCAATGAAACCCCATTTGTAAAGGGGTTGGCAATTTGAGAATTATAGCGTTGTACCTCCAAAAGGAGAAATATACATTTTAATGAAGATTCTCTTCACTATATTCTAGATTTCATCCATAATAGGTATACGTATATTATCATTACTATTACTACTAGTTTAATAGACTCTCCGTCACCCCTATTTTCACAAAACAAGGTGATTGTGACCCGGTTGGCCGTTCCATGACTGCTGTGCTTATTGCGCTTTGTGGGTTGTCATATGTTTTTTCCTGTGCTTTACGGATAGTTTCAAGGATCAGGCGGGGAACATTTGCTATGGTTTTGCCACACTACGGGGCCTGTGGGTTATTGATGGGTCCACAACTTTACCACCTGAGCTTGCGGCCAAGTATTTTCTGAGATTTATAGATTTCATGCATGCTTTCATGTCAATACTGATTTTTGCAGCTGTTGCACTGTTTGATCAAGAGGTTGTAAACTGCTTCTATCCAGCACCATCGGATGAGACTAAAGAGCTTCTAACAACAATACCAGTTGGAATCGGAGTCATTTGTAGTATGTTATTCGTTGCATTCCCTACTCAACGCCATGGAATTGGCTTTCCAGTTACTTCCAGTTAAAGCTTCTCGTCAATTGTAACTTGAAAGAACTTTGTTTTGCCATTTGTACATATTTTTCCTATCTGGTCGGTCCAGAAAGCAGTAATAAGATATTTGGCGGTTTTAAAATCCTATCTATATGCGATACTTCCATGCCTTTGTATTAGGGGGGAGCTCAGATCGGTGCGGTTTTAGGTTAAAACCGAAACTGCAACCGCAAACCCTCGGTTTTTAAAATTTAAACCCGAAACCGCATCCGCAATCGTCGGTTTGGTTTCGGTTTCAAAATTGTCAGATCGGTTACAATCGGTTTGGTTTCGATTTTAAAACCGTCTCAAATAAAAATGACAAAATAAATATGATTACAAGAATTTTTAAGCATAGAAAGTCCATTTGTTCTTCCGAAATAACATACAAAATTTTTATAATAAATTGCAAAAGTCTTAACATAATTCTTGAATAATAAAAATTCAACATAATCTTCGTATATAATTTGGCAGGAGCAGCAGAGCAACCGCCAAAACAACTGCTTCTATCCAGCACCATCGGATGAGACTAAAGAGACAACAATACCAGTTGGAATTGGAGTCATTTGTAGCATGTTATTCGTTGCATTCCCTACTCGACGCCATGGAATTGGCTTCCCATTACTTCCAGTTAAAGCTTCTCATCAATTGTAACTTAAAAAAACTTTGTTTTGCCATTTGTACATATTTTTCCTATCTGGTTGGTCCAGAAAGCAGTAATAAAATATTTGGCGGTTTTAAAATCCTATCTATATACGATATTTCCATGCCTTTGTATCTCACTTTCTATAAATCCAGGACATGTTAACGTCCATCAGACACTTTAATGGCTGAATAAATTGTGTTAAACACACAATGGCAGGTAGGCCAGAATGTTCAGAGCCAAATTTTCATGTACAGAAATTTCACAAACTATATTGCTAAATAATGTAGAGCCAGAGTGTTAACCGCAAAACTTTCAAAACGAGGAAATTATGTAATTTAACTTATGGTTGTAATAGGTGGGCACAAATTGCAACTTGAGTACTTAAGGGTCAAGACTACATGGTTCCAAATAAAAAATATATATAATCTAGCAATTAAAGATGAACTCATTGCCAATTGATAATAAAGTAATACTTCTAAAGGTTATTGTTATTGCTACTACTTCAGGAGCAATAAAAGCAAAATTATACTAATATTATTCCAAATTGTACTATCTAGTACTGCGACTAGAGTAGTCTTCTTACTAGTTCTCATGTTATTACCATCATTAAACAGCTACTGCCACAGTTTTCTAGCTTCTGTTATCTTATCTTAAAAAAGTAACGATAACTCTCTAACTATATATATAATTTTAAAAAAAAACACAGACGTAACTGTTTTCAGGACTGTAATCACTAACTCGTATATGTCAACTTTACAAAGTAGATGTCCCTAATCTTTTATAATATGAGATGTCTCTACATTAGCATATTTCGAACTGGAAGAAGCAGAAAAACTTACTTATCTGTCCAGATGCTGCTGCAGGAAGCGCAGGAATTTTGACAGCTGCGATGCAAAATAATGTCTATAAGTATATTCTAGAAAAGCTGACCGTATATAACACTGTACTTAAGAAGAAGATGTGATCTTTCAATATAAACCAATCCACTTACTCTTATTGCATGACTGAGCTGGCCACGGAGCAGGGATGTTATCATTCAGATCACAAAGGAAGCTGAACCCTGAATATTGGTCAAATATTACATCGGATGGCATGCAAGGCAAAAGGCATCCCGACTCTGAAAAAGTGAACAGGTGAGTTATTGGACGCCAAATTAATATATATAGACATGTTCTATCAATAAAGCGAAGGCAATAAGCTTCGACTGGTGCCTCCCTCAGCTACTTAGCTTTCATTGAAGTACGTTTTTCTTCCACAGGTTTATCTATTCTATTGAAGTATATCAACACTGTTAGGATTTTAGGCAGAAAAACAGAGTGAAATAATCTGCAGAGACACTAAAGAACAACAGCAAATATAGCAAAGAAGAATTACACAAATAACACAGATTTAACGTGGTTCGATCAAGCCGATCTACATCCACAAGGCAAGTGTTTTCTTCTATATTCAAAGAGCAAAAGAGAGATACAAAGGATAATACAAAACTGAGATGCAGAGTACTATACTTATCTCTCAGTTTGTCAAAATATCTACTGCTGTGAACAGTAGCTATCAATACTTTCTATTAGATAATACAAATATCTATATGGCAACTGTCCCAACAGTTGTCACTACAGATAATAGTCTAATAAAACTAGAAAACTAGACAAATATCCAACAAATCTCCACCTTGGCTTGATTTCTACAAACCACCAAGAAGCAAAACATTTTGTAACATGTCCCTAAGCTTGCATGAGCTAACTCTGTGCAAGAAACAAAAGACATGCAATAAAATGCCTTCTTCATATCAAACAAGATATAGAAAAAATAGCCCTCTTGCCTTTCAATCCCCTCCTCGGGACAGCTACTGAATCCACAGTAGACACCAATCAAAATCAACAATAGACACCATTTCCATGCCCAAGATCTTCATTGCTATACCAAGATCTATCATTTCAAATTCATCACTAAGTCGCTTCTTCAAAACCTCAATCTAAGATATGTTCATTTCAGCTATGAGCATATCATCAAAAATGAAGCAACAAATGCAAAAACAACAATCTTCAAGCTCTCTAAAGTACATACAACTCATATGTACTACGGAGGTAACTATGACAAAGCACAAATGTTTCAAATTTGTCAAACCTCGTATATCAATGCCTTGAAGAATTCTTTAAAAGTCGAAAAGAGATATATTCTACTTTTAACTTATAAAACCCAGTTGCAAACAATGGCTCTTTTACCTTGAACCAATTCCCAAGTCTTATTTTTGCCATAGAACTAGCCCAACATCACATGAAACAGCTTCGGCTGCATTAAGTGCATGTGCCACCAAATCGGAGTAACCAAACTTTTGAGGTTAACTAGTTTGTCTCCTCTTAGAATAGGGCTGCTTGGAAACTTCATAATCTCCACCCGAAATAACATTCTCTGACCATATTCCATTTGGAGTCATACAATCAATGGTTGCAGAAGGCGAGATGTTCACAATATAGCATCCCGTGCTAATGGTCTCGGCCCAAAAACATCTCCCAAATCAGCATTAGAGCGCATACTACTCATCCATGAGCCAACTATGCTCACAAAAAAAAAAATAACATCAAGTGATGCCGTATGATCACCACATAAACAGTGGTACCAATTGTGTAAACTTCCTTTCATCACAATTAGAGAACCCTCGGTTATCTTAAGAGTCTCCTTCACCAGAAAATTTACAACCTAGAGAAGCTAGTGAACCAAGAGAAATTATCATTCTCAAATCAGGAACATGACGCACATCCCCTAAAATTCTCATTACTCCATCGTGACACTTGATACTAATTGTACCAATGCCAGACTAACTGCATCATTGCCCATCAAAATTGATCCACCGGACACACCGATGTCAATAATCCAGTCATTAACTAAATGAACATTGGCAATCCATGCAGTAAGAACAGTTTCATCAAAGAACATTTTCATCATCACTGGGCAGCGCCACATTTGCTGAATCTGAGCTTTGGTTTTTCTGATGTTCTCTCTTCTTAAGAGCATAACAATCAGCCTTGTAGTGTCCCATTTTATGACAATAGTAGCACTCAACATTACCACCTCTAGAAGTACCTATACTTCCATCTCTGGACTTGAATCTGCCTCTCACAGTTAAGCCATCAGCAGATCGAATATCGGAACTAGAACTCTGTAGTTTGTTCTTCAATTCTGCAGAGTTTAGTGTAGCCTTAACATCCTCTAGCTTTATGGTGTCTCTACCGTAAAGCATCGAATTACACAAGTTTTCATATGAAGTTGGCAATGAACAAATCAACAAGAGAGCTTGATCCTCTTCTTCAAGTTTAATCCCAATATTTTTAATATCCATAACAATTTGATTAAACTCATTAATATGATCTTGTAAACACGTACCTTCCTTCATTCTCAATGTGTAAAGTCGTTTCTTCAAATACAACTTGGTTGTAAGCGACTTAGTCATATAGAGGGTTTCCAATTTCTTCCAAAGTCCAGCAGTAGTTTCCTCTTCAGAAACTTCTCTTAAAACATCATCGTGCAAAGACAACTGTATCGCACTATGTGCTTTCTCATCCATCTCTTCTTGCTCAGCAGTTGTCATATCATCCGGATAGGTTTCTTCCAAAGCTTTAACGTTACCTTCACGACGCAGCAAAGCTTTCATCTTGATTTGCCATAAACCAAAATTGTTTTTCCCATCAAACGAAGTCACCGAAAATTTCACTGAAGTCATCAGGAAAGTCTTCGATCACAGCAGCACCAGAAATAATGCAGCAGCTAGAAAAACAGTTCCAGAAAATCCAGGAGGGCAAGACAATAGCAGCAGCAACACCCAAAATGAAAATCCTATCAAGAGCAGAAAATCTTAACAAGAGCTCTGTCCAGATCAAGCAGCAAATCGCAGCAGTACCAGCAGCACAGCAGATTGCAGCAACACAACAGATAAATCACAGCAGCAGTCCAGCACCAAGAAATCCTAGCAGTTGCTCTGATACCAATTTGTTAGGATTTTATGCAGAAAAACAGAGTGAAATAATCTGCAGAGACACTAAAGAACAACAGCAAATATAGCAAAGAAGAATTACACAAATAACACAGATTTAACGTGGTTCGATCAAGCCGATCTACATCCACAAGGCAAGTGTTTTCTTCTATATTCAAAGAGCAAAAGAGAGATACAAAGGATAATACAAAACTGAGATGCAGAGTACTATACTTATCTCTCAGTTTGTCAAAATATCTACTGCTGTGAACAGTAGCTATCAATACTTTCTATTAGATAATACAAATATCTATATGGCAGCTGTCCCAACAGTTGTCACTACAGATAATAGTCTAATAAAACTAGAAAACTAGACAAATATCCAACAAACACTATGAAAAACTAGTAGATAAAGTTGGTGGGTACAAGGAACGTCGACAGAGAGAAAATTAAGTAGGCAGAGATGTTCAGAATTAGATTTCAAAGAGCCACATGGGCTGAGGCTAATTCATGAAGATAAACAGAACGTGACATTCATTAATGTAATGTGCGAAACATTAGCATTTTGGCACAGTTAGTAATGACTTGAATTAGTATAATTATGTATTAAGAATGGTTTCTTGTCTCAAAATGAGTTGCAGAATTGAACTGTGATAAAGAAAAAGAATAAAAATTGCTAGCAGATCTCTTTAAGAGATACAAAATTGCTCCCAACAGAATAAAAGTTTTCTCATTTCTGAACGTCTCTTTGAAAAAACTATCCCTATGATTCTTTTTAAATAAAATGACTTGCTAACAGAATAGTTACCTTTTGGTCCAACTGGGCGCATTCAAAAAGTTTATTCCCGCATTGTTGAAAATACCAAGCACAAAGAAAAAGTGTATTAGTGTTAACATTGAGGATGGGACATGGATACTGTAGCTTTCACCAAGATTATCATCAAACACGACTAACCTTGGAGGGAAAAGTCCTTGAGACTAATATGGCAGAGCTCATAAACATTTTTGGTAATATTTTCTTTCTGCAGTTTCATTCCAAGTGTTGCAGCACAGTCTAAAGCTTGCAAGTTGGTTGTGAAGCTCTGTTTCTGCAAATGAGATGCATAGCCTGCTATTGCATTGCAGCATGCTCTTTGGTCACTTACCCCATCCTGACAACCTTTTGTAACAGGGCTAACATTGGGGAAGACTAATGGGCAAACTGTAAAAGAAAATAAATATAGGCACAAGGATTTCAATGAACTGAAAGCAGCAGTGGATGTGAAAGCAAGAGGTTAGCATCATTTAGTCTAATCACATGCCCAAGGAAAGAACTGAAATATAATCAGAAGTATGAGAAATTAATAAATTTCTAAGAAAAATACAAAGCTACACTGCCTACACATGAGCTTTTTTGCGGCATAACAAATATCAAAGTTGATCTCGACTCCTATTACACAGAGTTAGGTATAGGAAGTCAACATCTGGTTAGGTCTGGCAGAGCTATATAATGGATAACAACTGTTGGCTAGAACCTAAGCCTTTTCCTGGGCAATTTTAGTCAAGCATTTTTCAACTGTAAACACTATGCGAAACATTTAATAGTTGTGAAATTTTTAATTCTACATAAAAATTTAACTCCCAAATATCCGTTTTTAGGCACAAGAAAGTAATTTGAAAAATCTTTGCTAGGTAGATGAGCTATAGGACTAGTTACACCTCTCAGCCATATTGGATGGTGGAGGCCTAAAAGACATGGCAGCAATGAGCTAATATTAAATCAACTGAAGTTCATCTGACAAAGAAAACACTTTAAGGATGGCGGGTGGTCCTTGGTCATAACACATATACTGACACTTTTTAAACAAACGCAGCAAAACTGGGAACTTCAATACTTTGCTATAAGATTAGATTTGCATGCTGCAATGCAAAGCAAGAAATTATGCTCATTCCCAGGTTACCTTTGTTTATTTTGCAATTAGATAGTCCTCTAAGGACCTTTTTTGCTTGAGAAGGATTGTCTTTGTTTGCCAACCATAGGAGTACAATATTTCTACAATCACCAACCCTAGTAGACTGGTTAGTCACTGCATGACGTCCATCAATGCTCATCAGATCATAAGCTTTTAATGCAAGCTTTTTAGCAGCTTCTGATATAGCATTCTGGCAAACTTGCTCACAACAACATTAACGAGATCAATCATTTCACAGGCGCTCGCGCTGATAAGGTTAGATGTATCAACTATGCTCTCAAATTCATCAACATCTTTGACTGGGCAAGAACCTTCTGTGAGGTTTGATGCGTGAATTGAGCATATCTGCTGCAAACTATTGTTGGCACCCTGACTCACTAGAATTTTCTGAAATCTGAGAGGCAGTGTTTTGCAGATGTTCCATTCAAAGCAAGCTCTTTGCTGATTTTACTTGATTGACCAATGAGGACTGTTAAAGTCGCTTCTACTTGTGGACAGCATACCACATTAGCGAGATATGGTGCAAATGTTGCAACACAATCAATGGATGCATCACTCATCATGCTCTGAACAGCACCAAAGTCTAGCAAACATTGTCCTGCAAGACTAAAGGGCTCAGTATGCTACTGATGAAACATGTATTGATAGAGAGAAAAAACATACAGTACCTGATAACTTTGGTACACTACTATTGGTAAATGGTGCCAGTGGAGAAGGCGCTAAAAGAGGAAGAAATGGCTGAGGAGCTGCAGTAGGGGAGGTAACAGGCAGAAGAGGTTCACTTTTTCCATTCAATGTCGCAGGACTCGGATTTTGCAATGAATCGCAACAGGATCCGAATAGGCTTATGCATAAGAAACTGTATAACTTTAAGAGCCCGAATTTTCATTTAGAGCCTGAATTTCAAAATTTTAACAAACTATATTACAACTAAGATTAGGATTTAGGAGCCAAAATTTTCATGAAGAGAAAAAAATTAAGTGCAAGCTGGAAACTCAAATGTACAGTCCGATATTTTTTACATGCTTGTTCATACTGTCCATTTCTTGTTCCAGATGCCTACACCAAATTTACCAGTATGCTATGTGTGTGGCCCTTCGCCTAAAACCAAAAAGTAAAACAGCACATTGCATAGTAGAGGCACCGCAGCAATGAGTCAATGACTAAGTCTAATACAAGCGACAACAGATATTACCACAAGTTGCAACCACTGCAATGGCTGAAAACTAATCAACTTGATGGCACCTTTAGAAGTATACACTACTGAATATATAAGTAAATTATTCTTAATTTTGGGGCGGAATCGATTTTAAATTTTCTGGGAAAATACGCACTAAAAGTCTTCACTCTTAAGTCTTATATGAAGTTTCAAGTGCATCATCTTGATGGATGGAAGATCATATTATTTTGGGTCATCACCTAGAATATGCTCATTGACTAAGAAGAACTATACGTACTTCTAAACAAAGAATAAAAAGTAATACGAGAAAGAAAACATTGAATATAATCTAGTAGTCCAGGAGTAATTTACAGTGAAGACAACAGCATATATTAAAAAAATTCCCAGCGAAGCATGATTGGTGAAGTTGATGTATCAAGGACTGAAACTCTAAACTCTTGATTTATATCACATCCATAACAAAACCTGATACATTAAAACAACAGTCATTCAAAGATACGAGACTCTTACAAAAGGTAGTGGTTGAAACCTTATTATGAAAACAAAACTTCCTACTTATACTTTAGGCACTCAGACTCGGCATACTTTTCAATCAACTTGACCTGTGCCGACTCAGCAGCTTCCCACACTTTACTTCTGTCGAAAACCCCGCTCACAATGGTCCTCTATATTGTCTCATAAGGAAGACATATGTCAAGCACCGCCACTTCTACAATTCGAGCAGCTATGTGTACATATCTCTTTTCTCACAAACAATCGACAAGACAATTAGAAGTTGCAGCCTCCACAGATATTCCCCTAGTCTGCATGCTAGTTAAGATAGAACTGAAAAACTGTAATTGGGCCATTTTCACAAAGTCCTTGAACCACCGTATTATTTACTCTAACACTAAGGCTCTGTATAATCAAAGCCACAGTACTCACTATCATGCAAAAGATGTCCTCCTTTCTAGCATTGCATCACAAAGCCTTACAGCATCCACATTATCTCTAACATTATGAACTCTCACAATATTTGCCCCCCCCAAAACCCCTGCGGTAACTGAAGCAACAGTTGCTGGATCTCTATCACTTGCGGCAGAATGAGAACAGATGTCCCCTAAGAATCTCTTTCTAGAAGGACCAATCAATAGAGGAGCATGAGCAAAAGCCAGGCTCTTCCTGGCAATTTCTTTTCGAATAGTTGGCAATCCCATAAGGATGTCCAAATTATGTTCCGTATTCTTTGAAAACCCAATTCCAGGGTCTATTATAATCTTCCAAGCTGGGATGCCTGACAACTCTGCATCTCTAGCTCGCATGCATAGCTCAGAAGCAACATCCTTACAGACATCATCATATTCAAGATTTTCACTATTCTGCATTGTAGAGGGGTTACCCCTCATGTGCATTGCGACATAAGGAACCTTCAGTTCTGCAACAACATCAAGCATCTTCGAATCTAACAGCCCACCAGAGACATCATTCACAAAATGAGCCCCTTTACTGATAGCCTCAGATGCAACCTGCGAATAGAATGTGTCCACAGACAAAAACTTCCCTTCGGCTTCAGGCAATTTTAAAATGGCCTCTAAGACTGGAATTAGTCTTTCAAGTTCCTCCTCAGGTGAAATCTTAGATGCCATTGGACGGGTTGATTGCGCACCAACATCAATAATATTTGCCCCTTGCGAGATCATCAATCGAGCCTGTGAAACTGCATCCTCCACAGACTGATACTTTCCTCCATCGCTAAAGCTATCTGGAGTCACATTCAATATACCCATGACAGAGGTTTTCTGAGACCAGTCCCATAAGCTCTTCCCAACTGGTAAAACCCTTTTCATTCCATCTTTCCCGATCAAAGATTGTCCACCAAGTTTTTCCCAGGATTCAAAAATTCCACCAGGATGTACGGATAAAGAATGCCAGCAAGCGACAACATCACTGTTCACATCAGATCCCAATAAATCTACCAGCGGAGCCAACACAAATGGTCTTTCCCATATTCTTTCATGGGGAACAATTAGACGGTCAGAACTAATCCTGTATTTACCATATAGCAATATATCTAAGTCTATTGGTCTTGGCCCATATCTAATACCATCAGTACGCCCCATATCCTTCTCAATCTTTTTGAGCACTCCCAATAACTCGTGAGGACCAAGTTTTGTAACACCTCTAATTGCGGAGTTAAGGAATCGAGGCTGATCAGTAACATAAGCAGGCTCAGTTTCATACAAACAACCATGCCTCGTGATATCAATTCCTGATCTCCTCATCAGCTGAAGGGCTTCATCAAAATTGTTAAGCCTGTCTCCCACATTGCTTCCCAAGGCAATTACTACTTCCTGTTCTTGTGAATTTACTTCCACTGTGGAATATGGGGATGAGTGAAAGAAAGAAGCAGGTGCTGCATAAAAGCCAATAAATACAGTCATCAATAGTTCATATCATTTTTCTAATGAATATCCGTATCGGTTTTACTTTCTTACTCTAAAAGATTTTCATGTTGTACTCAATCATAAAATTGTTTTATAAAAAAAAACTATAATAAAAACTATGTTTTCAACCGGAGTCCTATAAACAGATACAATCCTAGTTAGAAACAAAAAAGCAATAGTTTCCGATTGATATGAGATGGGAAACACAAACAAATTACAATAAGGTTAAACAATAAAAGGATAACATCATATATAGTTGATAGTGTTATCACGCTCCACATTACATATAAAAAAGTACAGTAGCCAAGATAAGTGAATGAAAACTACCTCTGCAAGTATTCAAGACAGCATTAGTTACACATTTGGTGGTGAGAGTCCTGAAAATACTTAAGCCAGACATAATCCCTTTCAAGACAATGACCACGATACAACCACTTCTCCGAATCTAAAATATTAATCCAAGGACTGCAATTACGTAGAAAACACAATACCATCTAAGTTATGATTCTTTAATTACGGATAAAAATTGTATAAAATGAATTACAAGACCAAGAAAGATTGTAACTTTATCAAAATTATCATTATAAATTTCTAATAATTTGGGTCAGCATAATGTTAAATAATCTGTCTAGTACTCAGTTGGGTCTAAGACAAAAGCAATCAAATGCCTAATTTATATTGCTATATTCAGTCTGAACTGAAGATAGTATGATAGCAGACAAGAAATTATGCATTATAGTTTGTATATGCTATGAACATGTAAATAAATTAAATTAAATTAAATATAACAGAATAACTCATGAACTAGTAGGGAGTAAAAGATTAGGAGAGGAACCTGGGCAACACAGAGAAGTGTGTGAAACACAAAACCATTAACAAGTTCCCTTCCAGCAAATTAAGCTGGATACATGGTATAAGTGGCGCAATAACAAAGACTGTTACAAATGGGCCTTTGTTGGGTCATAACTATTTGAATATGGTATGTGCGTTTGTTGGGTCATACCTATTTGGTCTATGTGCGTTTGTCGAAGAAAATGACCTAAAAATGATAATTGTCGGGAGAGCTAACCATTTTACCCAACTGCCTTCACATTTGAGTTATGCGTATGTGTTTTTTTTTTCCCCTGGTTAAATGAAGTCACTGATGGTGATCAGTTACCAAAATATTACCAAAATATTAGATCATATTTCGTTGAATAAATGTAATGCCAACAATACTATCAATCTTTAATTATTAAAATATTAAAATATTAAAATTTTATATATTATTTTTTAATTTAATATTTTAAAATTTTATCAATATTTCTTTTGGGATTAAATAGTTTTTATTTGGGATTCAAAGAGTTCAATTTGGGGTTTAAAAATATTCTCTTGGGGGTTCAATAGTTAACATTTGGGGTTTAACAGTTCCATTTTGGATTTTAGAAATATTCAAAACGACGAATAAACCGTATACCAACACTAAATATATTATAAATAGAAACCCCAACACTAAATATATTATATTTCATCTATTTTAAGGGCCCCGCCAGGGGCATATTCACAAAAAATGTCATAAATTAACTCACCAATGTTTAATTTTTTTTAAAAATCAGGCCAAAAAATTTAACTCCAAATGGATTCCACGCATACCCTAAATGCGTATATATTACAACGCAAATTTTATATGCGTGATCAGCTGTTATTTAAAAAAAATGAGAAATCAACGCATGCAATGAATGCGTAGTGGTGCCTTCGCATCCCCGACTATGCGTATTCATAAAGAATCATAGAAGCCATACATAGCCTCCATATGTGTATCCGGGGAACGCATATGCGCAGTTCTCTCGTTATTTTGGGCAAAACTTCTGACTCTTGGTATTTTGGGCAATGCATTTTAATATTTGGTTATTGAGGATTTTTACCCCGTTTGTTGGGTCATAATTATTAAATATAGCATATTTTAACAATTAGTTTTTTACGTTATTTTAATTGGATAAGATTTTTAACATAGAGTGAGTTTATCTATAACTTTTGTTTTTTTTTTGAGGAAAATCTATAAGTTTTGTTAATAAACGAAATGCCTTTTTAATTATACTTATAATTCTAAAATTATAACACTACTGAATTGCACAAATAATATATTTATCAGAATTATGTATGTATTGTTTTCTTGATTTTCATAAAAAATTCTTAACTAAAAGTAAAAGAAAATTATCTTCATTAATAAATGAAATCACATTTGAATGGTAATTCAATACTAAATTTAATTTCATATCTATAATAATTTTATAACAATGAATAAAAGAAGGGGAAAGCTATGAGGTAAAGGTTTAGGTGAAGTTCCCCGTTAAGTACGAATGGTCTATTTGTATCAGTTATTATTACAATTCGTATATTATAAACTACTAGCTTATTACCCGTGCAATGCACGGTTTCTTTTAATATGCTATAAATTTTATTTTATGCTATAATTATGTTTTTTATATAATCAATATTTTGTAAAAATTATTTTAATATAATTTTAATATAATTTAATATAAATTTAGTTAATGATATGCATGATTTAAAATTTATATTATATAGAATTTTAAGTTAAATATGTCATTGACCGGATTCGAAACTTGAATTTTTAGTAAAGTACTTTAATCATAAAATATACCTTATAATTACATGTTCTTATTAATTACTAAAAATCTAACAGCAAAATGGGGTAATATTTTTGGGTATACATTAATTATTGCAAAATTATGTGGTTTAAAACTTATATTATAAAATTTTAAAAAAAAATATGTTATTGACAGAATTTGAACCTTGAAATTTTAGTAAATTAATTTTAACATATAATATATCTAATCATTACATCTAACGCTTCTGATTTTTTAATAAAAATCTAACGGTCATTATTCGTTGTATATAGATTTCTATTTTATTTTGTTAGTAATTAGACGATATAGTGTTATATTTTTGGATATATATTAATTATTGTAAAATTATATTTTAAATTAAAAGTTTACGTGTTTTATTTAGAAAGAAATATTATTGATTGGAAGATACGATATTTTAGGTGTTTATAAAAGGTAATATCATCAATCAATTAAAAGTAAACCTCTTTTAATTAAAAAGAGGCAATCGGCTAATTATCACTAATTATATTATTTTACTATTTATTTTAATAATTAGGATGACCGTGCTGAAAATCGAACCGACAAATTTTCAATGCCCATGCGATGCAAGGGTTTCTTTTATTATGTTATAAATTTTATTTAATATTATAATTATTTTTTTATATAATCATTAGTTTTAATATTTTTAATTTTAATTAAATATAATTTAATATACTCATGTTTATGAATTATACTAATTTTTCCCTATTATAAACAATGTATATGGATTTTTAATATATTTTATTAATAATTAAAAAATATGGTGCAATATTTTTTGGTATATATTAATGATAAGATTAGTTTTAAATCAAAATAGTAACATGTTTTAATTAGATAGAAAATATAAATGATTGAAAGATATGATACGATTAATTTTTTAGGTATTTATAAAAGGCAATATATTCAACTAAAGTAAATGTGAAAAAGGCAGTCGGTTAATTACCATTAATTATATTATGTTATTAGTTATTTTAATAAATAGAATAACGAAACCGAAAATCAAAACTTTTATTTTAATAAATAGGATAACCAAACCGAAAACCAAAACTTTCAATGTTTCGACTTTAATAATATACTGTACCAAAACTTTCAATGTTTCGCCTTTTATAATATAGTATAGATAGCTTAAAACCCGTGTGATGCACGGGTTTCTTTTGATATTTTATAAATTTGTTTATTCTATAATTATTTTTTAATATAATCATTATTTTTAAAAATTATTTTGATATTAATTTAATATTTAATTAATGACATACATGATTTAAAATTTATATTATAAAATTTTAATTTAATTATAAAATATACCTTATAATTACATATAACGTTCTTATTAATTACTAAAAATCCAACAGTAATATGATGTAATTTTTTGGATATACATTAATGATTGCAAAATTATTTTTTAAATTAAAAGATAATGTATTTAATTAGGAAAGATACATTGATGATTGGAAGAAAGGGTATAATTGATATTTTTAGGTGTTTATAAAAGTTAATATCAACTAAAAGTAAACATGAAAAAGGTAATCGAGTAATGACCATTAATTATATTATTCTATTAGTTATTTTAATAATTAGGCTAACCATACCGAAAACAAAACTGACAAACTTTCAATCTTTCGATTTTAATATAATAGTATAGATAATATAGATGTTTTCTATTATAAACAATGTATATTGATTTTTAATATATTTTATTAATAATTAAAAGATATGGTGTGATATTTTTGTATATATATTAATGATTGCAAATTTAACTTTAAATTAAAAGGTAACATGTTTGAATTAGAAAAGAAGTATTAATGATTGAAATATGTGATATGATTCATGTTTTTATGTTTTAAAATAAAAGATAATGTATTTAATTAGAAAAGATACATTGATGATTGGAAGAAAGGGTATACTTGATATTTTTAGGTGTTTATAAAAGGTAATATTAACTAAAAGTAAACATGAAAAAGGTAATCGAGTAATGACCATTAATTATAGAGAATGGGAAACCTGAAGTAACTTCCCTGAGATTTTGAGTAAATCAATTAAAAAATCTTGGTGCCCCTATGGGGCCTACTTCTGCATAACCAAAATTACGTTGCTTTGTTTAAAAATGTTTAAAAATAGAATAGTATCTCAGGAAAGTTACCTGAGATATATCTCAGGTTCCTTTTTCTCTTAATTATATTATTCTATTATTTATTTTATAAATTAGGATAACCAAACCGACAAACTTTCAATATTTCGACTTTAATATAATAGTACTAGCCTATAACCCGTGCAAGGCACGAGAGGGTTATGTAAGTTTTTTTGTATATATTTCGGCTCGTGTTAGCAGAAAGGATGGTGTGTTCAAACTGATACCAGTGTTAAGTGATTTCTATTTGCTACTAAAGGTTCTTTTTCATGTAGATTTCTATTTTTTTTTATTGAGGAATTTAGGTAATTCTGCTATGGGTATGGATGAACTTGGGTTGCAGGCATTTATGTGTGCACAATTGTGCTTAAAAATTCAACTTGTTTTGTTTGGATAAAGTTGAGCATCAGATCAAATAATCATCTCTCTTGAATTGCAAGAATTATTGATCAATTAGCCACTCGTTCATAAATACCTAATTCCTTACACAAACACACGTTCCTTATGATCCTTACAATACTAAAAAGTTTTTGGTACAAATTCTTATGGAATAATCAAATAGAAAATTGAATCACAAATTATACGAAGCTCAGCAAAGGGAATCAGGCATTCAAACAAACACTGTATACATAAAACATGAACTTAAATTTGAAACAACTCACATTAAAAAAACACCCCCAAATTAGATCTTCTTGTAAAACAATTATAAGATGGAGATAATACAAAATCATAATACAATCATTATACTTACACTTAAATGATATATGGTTTTGAAAAAAAGAAGAAAATCCGAAGAAGAAAGAAAAGCCGAAAAAGAATGGATGCCGTGATATTTGATTTCAGAATTGTTTTGTAGAGGGCTTAAGTTTCGTATATGTTTAGAAAAGAGAGTTCTGGGGTAGGAGTTTTAATTTGGAGTTGGCTTAAAGACTAAACGCAGACTTTGTTTTTGTTTTTTTATATTTAAAATTAATTAAAAATTTAATAAATTGGATAACCAAAAAAACCAAAACTTTCAAAACTTTCAATGTTTCGACTTCAATATAATAGTACTAGCTTATATAAACTTTCAATGTTTCTTTTGATAGGTTATAAAATTTATTTAACATTATAATTATATTTTTATATTATCCTTATTTTTAATAATTTTTTAATTTTAATTTAACATAAATTTATATAATGATATGCATGGTTTACAATTTATTTTGTAAAATTCTAAATTAAAAATGTCGTTGACGGGTTCGAACTTTGAATTTTTAGTAAATTAATTTAATCATATAATATATCTTATTATTAGATCTAATGATTCTTATTTATTACTAAAAATAATGATTTGAATATATGGTGAGATATTTTTGGGTGTATATTAGTGATCGCAAGTTTAATTTTAAATTGAAAAATAACGTGTTTTAATTACAAAAATTGCTACTAAAAATAATTACAGAAAGATATGGTGTGATATTTTGGATATATTAATTATTGTAATATTAGTTTTAAATTAAATGATAAAGTGTTTTAATTAGAAGTAAAATCTTTAGAAAAATGGATAATTGAGTTGTTGGAGCAGAAAAAAGAGTCCAAGTAGAAGCTCAATGTGGATGAAGGAATTTCAATCGGAATATAATTACGTTAACATTAGTAATTAAGTAGAAGCTCAATGTGGATGAAGGAATTTGTTAGGTCCGATAAGATTGTAGAAGGGGGGTTGAATACAATCTTTACCTTTTTATCGAAATTTGTCCTTTAAATTAAATTTGATAAAGACAAATTTATCTGCGGAATTATTTAACACAATTTTTCAAGTTGAATATAATTATATATTAACTTGATGTGGTGTTACAAAATCAGTATAACAACTTATCAAGATGTTAATAACTAATTAGAAAATTCGACATGAACTTTTCTAATTTAGTTAATAATAATCAAGATAAGAACTAGGAAACTTAATTCGCTAGTAGTACAAGAATCACAAATAAACAAGTTCTATCGGATAGAATATCACAAAGATGAAGAACTTGAATTTATGGGAATTGTTTAAGCTTTGGTGTTCTTGGTGTTCTTGAGAGAGAGAATTCTGGTCTTGATGAAATGTTTCTGCTGTGTTTTCTCCGTTATGACTTAATCTGGTCTGTTCTGTTCTTTTATATCAGTAGCAGGTCTTGCTGGCTTTCTGTAGGATATTTAATTGCTCCAGCATGACTTAAACTGCTTCCAAGACTTGATTTTCCTTCATTAAGACTTACACAAACCTCCATTAAGACATAAAATGTGTCGGTAAGACTTACAACAGCTGGCAGAGGTCGGTAAGACATAAATCAGGTCGGTAAGACTTAAACCAGGAAAGCTTCTGTCGGTAAGACTTAAATTAAGTCATACCGAATTTTTCCTTCTCTAAGACTTAATCTGTTTTTCTTTCTTTAAGTCATATTGATCCATTTAATTAATTAATGATTAACTAATTCATATTTAATTGATACAATAATTAATTTAATTAATAGATTAATTCTTCTAGAATTAATTCATTTAATTAAATCAACTAAATTAATTTATATCAATTATAAATGAATTTAATTAAATCAATAAATAATTAATTTAATTCTTACAAACCACTAAAGGTAGTAAAGAATTACCACTGATTTGTGTTGACGTTCGATGTACTGTCTGGTTCATGAATGACTAACTTCAATGATGCTTCTTCACTTTTGACTTTAGGTTGTGGTTTGTTTCTTCTCTCAATTCTCTTGTACTGTAACTGATCTTCAAACTATCACTCGAAAAATCTCTGTCACTGTTCAAATGAATCCATTCACTTCAATGCTGTACTGGGGCTTGATCAGATAACTGAATCGTCTTCCAGTGTATGACATCAAAACGATAGATTGACTTTTCTTCTTTCTTCTGACAGATAATACTTCTTGAGATTCCTGTGACAGTTCATATGTATATTTACTTATTACAATTTGGTTTAAGTTGATTAGGATCCTCTAACTACAAATAGGCTGAGTCATATGCCTTTCAATCTCCCCCTATTTGTTTGTTAGACAATAACAAGCAAATTCCTAGAGGATACCTCAACTAATCCAACTTAACCAAATGAAAGATAAAACTTTAAATACTAAGTAAATATGAAAAAAGTTCTGGTTTATATTTAACATTTGCCAGATTCAAACATGAAAGATAAATACAAGATAGATGATCCTCTAGACTGATCATATGATATAAATTCCTATCAAGATTTATCTAGGCTCTAAAGATATAACATGTAGAGCAATTCTTTTTCTTCAGTTGTCTTCCCTTCTGAATTCTC
Organism: Saposhnikovia divaricata; assembly: GCA_036435485.1. Classification (NCBI taxonomy): domain Eukaryota; kingdom Viridiplantae; phylum Streptophyta; class Magnoliopsida; order Apiales; family Apiaceae; genus Saposhnikovia; species Saposhnikovia divaricata. The sequence goes on from CM071598.1 coordinate 168,659,630, forward strand.
CTTCTTCTGGCTCATCTGTGACTTGAAGTTTCATATGTAGATCAGAATCAACAAGACGTTCTCTTCTTGATGACAATCCTTGAGGTAAGACTAAAGGAATTCCAAGCTTCTTTCTCAGTTCACCTTGAAATTTCTTGTAATCTTTTATGTTCGTTTGTGCATAGGAACGAATGTGATCTGCAGCTATTACCTTTTCTTCAGTCAAGTATCCATGATTTCTGAGAGCATATTCAGCATATACCAAGTGCTTTGCATGATGTTCGTATAACTCATCTGTCTGAAGATTGATTGAGTGAAGTACCTCTCCCTTAAGAAATTTTACTTGTGGAGGTTCCTTAATCACTTCTGGTCCAGCTCTTTCAGCAAATTCTTTGAACTTTTCATCTAACAATACACCTAGCTCAGAAGATGTTCTTACCTTAGGTCTAAGTACCCAAATCTCTGTCAATGATCTGTCATAAAAGAACTGAATAGATACTCTGAATGTTCCAACTTTATGACAATCTACAAATATTACCAGCTCATCAGATTTGGGTTCAAATGCAGTAGTTATCCTGATGACTTCTACCTGTAAGGCCTTTATATACATTTCATGAATTGGATTTGCCAGTTTGAATTCTTCGAGAATTTGTCCAAGACGACGATCTTCATAATCAGAACTCTGAGGTGAATCAATTGCTCTTTGAGCACGTTCCCATTTGTCACCGCTCTTTAGTCTGATATATGTTTTTCTCTTCTCAACATTTATAGCATGTAGTCGTTGTAATGCTTGCTGTTCAGCTTTCTGAAGTTCTTCATTTCATGCAATTTGCTCTAAAGATTTTTTAAGTTTTTCTTCTCTCATTTGCAAATTAGCTTCCCTTTGAGCAAATAATTCTTCAGATTCTTTCTCAGCTTGTTGAGCTTCAAATTCAGATATCACTGGTGCTTCATCTTCCCAGTGACTAAGATCAGGTTCAGGAAGTTCTTCACCTTGATCAGGGAATTCAAGATCAGCAAAAACATCGAAGTTATCTGGTTCACCCGTGTAATAATAACCTGTGTTCTTGTCTTGAATTTCTTCTTCAGTTTCTTCAACTACTTTCTTCCTCTTATCTTCACCTTGGTCTTCACCTTGGTCAGATTTACCAGATTTTCCTTCTCCTCCCTCTCTTTCTTTAGTAGTTTTATCTTGTGACCCCTTTGATTTCTCCCCCTTAGTTGAGGAATCCTCTACAGATTTATCAGTTGCCCCAGCTTCAGGATCTTGTTCATCATCATCACCATCCTTACTTGTAAAGAATTCAATTTCTTCATTTGTAGGTTTGCGACTTTGACTTACAAGATTAAACAGATGTCTTAACCCTTTAGCCTGGTGTGCATTTTGCTTTTCGATCTGGTCCAGACGAGAATCAGTAGATTTCTGATTGTGCTGTACCTCTGATTGTAGATTATCAACTTTCAAGGAAATCTCAGAAATTAACATGTCTTGAGCAACAGTAATATCTCCAGAGTCATCAAGTGCCTTTTCATGAGAGAGTTCAAGAGATTCTATCTTCTTGGTGAAAGATGTCTTTAAGTAGTTTATGTCCTTCTTCATTACAGCAAGCTGACTGTTGACAGAGGTGGATGAAGAAGATCGCTCACCCACTTGTGCCCTAAGGATTTCTGTTTCAGCCTTGCTGACTGCAAGTTCTTTCTCTAAAGCAGTTATCTTTTCTAATAGTGAGAGAGTGTATGTGTCAGTGTGTGCGCTCACCTGACGTTCACTTTGAGATCCACTCACCTGAAGTGCATGTGTTTCACTCAATTTTATGGTATTCCTCACATCACTCCTCTCAGATTCCTTAGCTGCTTCCAGATTTGTACCTGCATGTAAAATCACCCTAGCCTCCTCTGGGAAGGTCAGTGGTGGTGCAATGGGAGTTCGCAAATCCCTGTCCTTAATCAAATCTACTTGAACATTTGAAATTGTTGATTGAATTGCTTCAGTAGTAGATTGATCAAGTTGCCTTCCACCTTCTCCAGTCGAAACTGCGAGTGGAAAATCCCTTGTGGGAGCCAGGAATGTTTGTCCTGGGAGGGGAGATGATGGTTCTATTAAAGTTGGCTGAGAACCAAGATTTCCCTCTAAAGCCTGTGAAGACTCTTCTACCGTAACTATGGTAGGCACTGTCACATTTTCTACGTGCTCTCCTTGCAGTGTGTCCTGAGACTCATTTAAAGGTATGTCTTCCCCCATTGTGAGTAATAGGGGAGGTGTGCTTGACTCACTACAAGGTGCCACGGCCCTATGGCGAATTTCAATAGAATCATCATGTTGAGAAGATGATTCTAGTAACTGTGTAACGGCCATATCAACTTCCATATCCTGTTGGGAGGATATAGACGGGCTTACAGTTGCCTCAGTTTGAGTTCTACTTTTCTTTTCTAGAGGCAGAACTGTGGGTTCACTCATACTACCACTACTGATTCGACTTCTTTTAACTTGCAATTTCTTTCTGGAGTGAAAAGATATGAGTTTTGTTGGTTGAGTGTTTGGCTCTACGACCTTGGTTAGAGGTTGTGGTACTACAACCCCTTGGTCAGACCTACCAACCACTTGGGTTCCAGAAATAGATTGAGAAGTAGTAGTTTGAGGAACAGAAGGCAATACCTGGTCAGCTGATTCCGCAACAGTCTCTGATAAGATGGGTTGATCTAATTCAGGTTCAGGGAAAGATGCAGTTTCTTGCACTGGATGTTCAACAACAAGTGCAGCTGGCTGAGGAATTTGCTGAGCAGGTTCAACTTGTTGATTGCCTTGATTTTCATTATCAACAAGTATGTTTTCCACTGGTGGTTCAGGGTTTTGTTCTGGTTGTTCAGGTTCTGGTACAGGTTCAATAATAGGTAGTTGTATATAGTTTGACATGTATTGGGTGACAACTACAGGTATGTTTGTGAATTTTGGCTTGTTGCTGTACTCAGTGAACAATCTGGTAGTAGGTTTACTTGACGCCAGTGACTCTCCATTCAGGAATTGGGCTTGGTTTTCTAGTTTCACAAGATGATTAAAAATCAATGACAAGAATCTTGGATAATAACATGATACTTTATGTCCATTATCAAAATTCTTCTTTGCATTAATGATTCTTCTAACCATCGGAACACACAGTAGTCTGCCAATATTAATTCTTCGGTTATCTGCAACTGCATATCCAATATGCTGCAAGAAAGATGGTAATACCCCGAAGTTCCCTTTAGTAGTATTGGCAAAGACTCTACCTAGTGTGTCAAACAGATAATCCCATTCCTGAACGAAGTTCTTTTTATTCCAGACAGTTTGATCAGGACTGTCTTGATAGAATACACCATTCAAAAAATTTATCAATTCTTGATCTGATGGTAATTCTTCGAAATTATCAGTTGGAAAATTTAAGACCGTATTTATTGTATTTTCATTCACTGTGTACTGATTATCTCCTACAGAGAAGACAAAAGATCTGTTATCATTAGAAATGACAGCAGTAGTACACATGATTCGCAAAGGTTCTATTTTCAGAGGAGCATCCAATCTCAAAGCATTGCGAACCAATGAATTTTCATATAAAAACCGAATCCACGGTCGAAAACGTTCAACTGAACATTTTTCTGGATCAAAATAACCGATTAAATTATGTTTAATAATTTCAAATCGATCAGCCATTTTAATCAAGATTTAATTTCCTTGAAAATTTCAGATTTTACAAATTTTTAATTTAAAAATTAATTTTTCGAATTAATAATTAATTAAAAATTCGAAATAATTAAAAGTTCTTCAAAAATTCTGAAAAATTCACACAATGATCCTTGAATACACACAAACACACGTGTATTTTCAGTTTTTCAAGAATCAAGCCCAGATTTCCAGAAAAACAGATCTAAAAACCGTTTTTCGAAAATAAAACTCTTAAAAAATCGAACCAAAACTCGAATTTAACCACTTAAAACGAAGATAATCAAGCAAGGAGTTCAAATATGTGGTTAATTCGTGATTTGGTTGAGTGAATTCGGTCGAAAATTGAGCAGAGGTTCGACAGAGTTCTTGTATGTATATTGTATGTAACTATTGTTCTCTAAGACTTAACTTGAGAGAGAAAAATGAAATAAGACTAAAAACTACTAACTACTAAATATATATACTAACTGTTGAATAAGACTTAAAAAGAGAACTATTAAGACTTAACTATATTAATACAAATAAGACTTAAAAATACATACATACGAATAAGAGTTAAAAATAAGTAATTAAGACTTAATTAACACTGACTAATGAATATGACTTAAAAATTATTAAGACATAACTGTTATATATATATTAGATACAATTATGACTTAATTAAAAAACAGGACTCTTTTATGACTTATTAAACTATTAAGATATAAATCAATATGACTTAACTAACACTAAGACTCGATTAAGACTTAAACTAATTAAGACTTAGAATTATATACATAAATTATAATTGATTAAGACTTATTATATACTGACCTGCGAATATGACTTAGATTTAAAACTCGGTAAGACTTAACCTGTTTAAGTCATACCGATTTTAAATTAAGTCATATTGACTGTTTTTTCTAATTTTAAGTCATATTAACTTTAAACAAACATTAAACAACACTATAAAATCTACAATTAACTTATAAAAATAATAAAAATATTATATAAAATTAAACAAATAATAAAAATAATTATACATACCATATGCTAACCTATTAACGAAAACAAAGCAATATTAACAGGACAAACATTACAAAACATATGATAAAATAATTAATAAAATAGAAATAAATATCTACAAATATTCTAAAAATACAAAATTATGAAGTATTAAATAATATGAATAAACAAAGTGAAAAATAATTAAACAAACAAGAAAATCAGATGGTAAAATAATTATACAAGTGATTTCAAACAACAAATATTCACAGAATAATCACTTGCAAAATTATTAAAGATCAAATTTCAGATATTAACAGTATTAATTACTAGGACTGTTTAACATACCCAATTCACTAACAATTCTAGTGAATGAGGATTCATTAAGCGACTTAGTAAAAATATCTGCAGTTTGATCTCCAGAGCCTACAAATAGTAGTTCCACTGTGCCATTCATTACATGCTCTCTTATAAAATGATACCTTATGTCAATGTGCTTTGTCCTTGAGTGCTGCACAGGATTGCTTGCGATTGCTATGGCACTTGTATTATCACATAAAATAGGAATATTTTCCAATACAATGCCATAGTCCATTAATTGATTCCTTATCCATAAGATCTGAGCACAACAGCTTCCAGCAGCTATATATTCAGCTTCGGCTGTAGAGTTGGAAACTGTTTGCTGTTTCTTACTGAACCAGGATACCAATCTTCCACCTAGGTATTGACAACTCCCATATGTACTCATCCTGTCTACAACACTTCCTGCATAGTCAGAATCTGTATATCCAATTAAAGTAAAACCAGTTTCATTAGGGTATCAGATGCCTAAATTAGGCGTACCCTTTAGATATCTTAAGATTCTTTTGACAGCAGTGAGATGGATTTCTTTAGGGTTCGCTTGGAACCTTGCACACAAGCATGTGGCAAACATTATATCTGGTCTACTAGCAGTTAGGTAAAGCAATGAGCCAATCATACCTATATAGCTTGTGATATCTACCTTAGCAGAACTTTCACATAAACCAATTTTCAGCTATAGTTGATGGTGTCTTTGCTGATGAGCACTTCTCCATGTTATATTTCTTGAGGAGCTCCTTGATGTACTTAGATTGACAAATAAATATTCCATCTTGTCTCTGACTTATTTGTAATCCAAGAAAGAATTTCAGTTCTCCCATCATGCTCATTTCAAACCTACCCTGCATTAACTTAGAAAACTTCTTGCACAGAAGCTCATTAGTAGACCCAAATATAATATCGTCCACATAGACTTGGACTAGTATTATATCATTCTTATGTCTTTTAGTGAAGAGAGTTTTGTCTATGACACCTCTTATAAAACCATTTTCTAATAGAAATTCAGAAAGAGTGTCATACCATTTTCTTGGGGCTTGCTTAAGACCATAGATAGCTTTGTAAAGAAAGTAGACATAGTCCAGATGATCTTGATCTTCAAAACCAGGAGGCTGTTCTACATACACTTCTTCATCTAGCTTACCATTCAGAAAGGCACTCTTGACATCCATTTGGTAAACTTTGAATCTTGAATAGGATGCAAATGCCAAGAATATTCTGATGGCCTCAAGTCTTGCCACTGGAGCATAGGTCTCGTCATAATCAATGCCTTCAGCTTGAGAATAACCTTTAGCTACCAGTCTTGCTTTGTTTCTTATCACAGTGCCATCTTCATCTAATTTGTTTCTGAATACCCATCTTGTGTCCACCACTTTTCTATCTTTAGGTCTGGGTACCAGCTTCCATACTTCTAGTTGCTTAAATTGATTGAGTTCATCTTGCATAGTAATCACCCAATCAGTATCAGATAGAGCTTCTTCTACTTTCTTAGGTTCCATGACAGACAGGAACCCAGAATAATTACATTGATTCTGATAAGCTCTTCTTGTTTTCACACCAACCTCTGGATCACCAAGAATCAGCTCAAAAGGATGAGCTCTATTCCAAACAGTTTGTCTGGGAAGAATTGATCTTGATGATTCGCCTTGATCTTCAGTATGATGTTGAGTATGACTTGTTGACCCTTCATTATCTCCCCCTGAGTTGTTGCCAGTTTGACTTGTTGATGGTTCAAGAGTATCAGTGGTATCTTGAAAATTATCATTGTTTTCACCAGCATCACCTTGATCATTACTACCAACATTTGGATTATTATTATCAGCAACAACGTCAGGTTGATTGTCATCATCTGAATCTGAGTCTGACATATCATCAAACTTAAGCTTTTCAGATGGATCTTCATTTTGGATATTTGGGAGTTTTGTGTCATCAAATGTAACATTGACACTTTCCAAGGTTTTCTGTTGATCAATAAGATACACCTTGTAGGCTCTTCTAGTATAACCAATAAATATTGCTTCATGTGCTTTTTCTTCAAATTTACCACCTTGATCATCTCCTTCTTTCAGCACAAAGCATTTTGTCCCAAATACATGGAAGTACTTGAGAGTTGGTTTCTTGTCATGTAAAGCTTCATATGGTGTCTTCATTAAGTCTTTATTGATAAGTGTTCGATTCTGGGTATAGCATGCAGTGTTGACAGCTTCAGCCCAAAAGCTCAATGGAAGCCTTGATTCACTTAGCATTGTACGTGCAGCTTCAATCAAGGTTCTATTCTTTCTTTCAACTACCCCATTTTGTTGAGGAGTTCTGGGAGCCGAGTACTGTCTAGTTATAATCTTTTCAGTGCAAAAGTCATTCAGAACTGCATTCTTGAACTCAGTTCCGTTGTCTGACCTTATAGCTCTAACTGGACGATTAGAATCCAGCTCAATTAACTTAATGTGATCAACTACCAGTTGTGGAGTTTCATCTTTTGAGTTCAGAAATAGTACCCATGTGAATTTTGAGAAATCATCAACAATCACTAGAGCATATCTTTTTCTTGACATGGACATCACACTAACTGGACCAAACAAATCCATATGGAGAAGTTGTAATGGTTCAGTTATTGATGATGTGTTAATGCTCCTGTGAGTTGCCCTTTTTAACTTCCCTTTTTGACAAGCATCACATAGACCTTCCTGAGTAAATTCAATCGAAGGTAAACCTCTCACCAACTCTCTTTTCACTAGAGAATTCATTGTTTTGGAGTTTAGGTGAGAAAGTTTCTTGTGCCATAACCAACTTTCATGAGTGGATGCCTTTGAATAAAAGCATCTGATTTCTTCTGTGCTTCCAGAGTTCATATTGGCTATGTACAAGTTTCCTTTTCTTACTCCAGTCAACTGTGGCCTTTCATTTCTCTTATGTGATATTAGACAATTCTTCTTATTGAAATGAACTTCATAACCTTTGTCACAGAATTGACTAATACTGAGCAAATTGTGCTCAAGGCCGTTCACAAAAGAGACATCTTCAACGATAACATTTCCAGCTTCTAATCTGCCATATCCATCAGTTTTACCTTTGCTATTATCTCCAAAGGTAACGACTGGGCCGGCCTTCTCCACCACATTTGTCAGCAGGGCTCTATCTCCGATCATATGCCTTGAACATCCACTGTCCAGAATCCACATGACTCGTTCAACCTGTTTCAAACCCTGCAATGACAAATTGATTAGACTTTCTTCGGAACCCAAATTTGATTGGGTCCGGAGTACTTAAAGAATTGACCTTTATCAGGTAAAGCAACACTTTTTATTTTAACAACATTTTCTTCAGGTACTGGACATTTAACCCTGTAAATAGCTTTAACTTGTTTTGGTTTCAGCTTGGGTAACCATGTCTTCACCATATCCTGAGAAGGACTTGAAGTCCTAATCTTAGAATTAGGTGGTGTTACAGTCCTGGATCTAACATGTTTATTTCTGCTCATATGCTGTCTAGGAGCATTCTTATCAACACATGCATGATTACCGTTAAAGTAAGCAGACATTATATTAAAAGCACAAGACATACAATTAACAGCATCGCATTTCTTATGAGCAGTATCAATAACAGGAATAGCATGCATGGTAGATTTGTTGTTGCATTTATTCATGTTGTTACTTCTGCTACTAGTTTTCAAGGAACTAGTAGACTCACCAACTCTTTCTTCCTTTACAAACACAGTCTTTCTATCTTTATCATTTTTAACAACTTGATTACTTTCTAAGACTACGCCATTAGCTACATCCTCAATGCGCATCTCTTCCTTAATGATTAAAGATGTAGTATCCAAAGGTTCTGCTATGGATGTCTTAAAGAGTGGGTTACTAACACCCTTAAGCACTAATGGTATACCACTATCTACAGCACTGACACGATTAGGGGTAATAATGCTTTTTCGACCAATCGCTTCATTATAGTCAAACCCAATACCCACGGTTTGATTAATAACTTGTTGGTTAAACAACTCTTTAGCCACTTTACATGAATTAGAAGTAGCATTAGCCCTTATTTCTAGCTCAGCTATTGTTTCACGTTGTTGACCCACTATCGACGCTAGAGACCTCTCAAGTTCTTTTAGAATTCTTATTTCTGATTTTTGTTTATCATGGCAATTTTGTACATCATGTAATTTTGATAATTGATTACTAAGATCTGTAATTAACAAATTTAGCCTTTCAATCTCTCTATTAGCATTACCTAGTGTATCACTAAGTTGATAAATATATTGACTATCAGTACATGATACCTCAGATGAAGTACCACTGGAGTTATCAGATTTTGCCATCAGGGCAAGATTGCCATACTCTTCATCTTCAGAGTCTGTATCATCCCAACTCTTTCCAGCAGCCACATAGGCTCTTCCTGTCTTCTTCTTCTCAGATCCAAAGTCTTTTCTTTGGTTTTGTTTTGGCTTCTGACATTCAGTAGCGAAGTGTCCAAGTTCATTACAGTTGTAACATCTAATTTTACTTCTTTCAACTGTTCCAGTTTTGTAACCTCCTCTATTACTTGAGGATGAAGAACCTCCTCTCTGGAACCTGTTATAGTTAGATTTGTACCTGAACTTGGGATTCTTCCTGAATCTGAAGTTGCTGAATTTCCTTACCAACAAAGCCATGGACTCATCTTCCAACTGATCTAGTTCTTCTAATGAATAGAAGTCACCTTCATCTGGACTAGCATTCGTTTGACCAACTTCAACTTCAAGCTTACCACTGTCAACATTACAAGGTTGAATAACCTTATCTTCCACTTCCTGTTTGTTCTCAACAATAAGAGCTGTAGAAGTATTAGCAACTCTTCCTTTTCCATAAATCTCCTTTTGTTGAGATTGTTCCAGTTCATAGGTTTTTAAAACACCAAAGAGTCTTTCTACAGTTATTTCACTTTGATTCCTAGACTCTCTGATAGCTGTAATTCTATGTTCTAGATGAACAGGCATTGACAGTAGAAATTTTCTGTTGATCTCTTTCTGAGTGTAGTACTTGCCATGCATCTGTAAATTGTTGACAAGTTTGTTATATCTTTCAAACACATCTTGAATACTTTCATTGTATGCTGATCGAAAGTGTTCATACTCAGAAGTCAGAATTTCTAGTCGATTCTCCCTAACTTCCTCTGTTCCTTCATTCACAGTTTCAATGGTTTCCCACATTTGCTTTGCAGTTTTGCAGTTAATCAAATGACTGTACATTACAGAGTCTAGAGAGTCTATTAAGATCAGTCTCAAATTAATGTCAAGTCCAGCTTCCTCTCTTTCAGCAAGAGTGTAATCAGAAGAGTCTTTGTGTACATACCTTGCAGGGGAAATAACTTTTCCATCAGTAACAACTTCAGGAATTACTCCAAAAGGTATTATTGGTCCTTCTGATAAGACTTTCATGTATTTAGGATTTGCAACCTCGAGGAACATTAACATTTTGTTCTTCCACATATCATAACTATTTTTGTCATATATGGGAATTTTCACAGTTCCAACTTTAGAAGACATGATGAATTTTTTAAGAGAGTTAAAAAATTCGGGGATGATTTTTAATCGAGTAAAATGGGATCTTTGATTTGCGTATCAATCAATCGGCTCTGATACCAATTGTTAGGTCCGATAAGATTGTAGAAGGGGGGGTTGAATACAATCTTTACCTTTTTATCGAAATTTGTCTTTTAAATTAAATTTGATAAAGACAAATTTATCTGCGGAATTATTTAACACAATTTTTCAAGTTGAATATAATTATATATTAACTTGATGTGGTGTTACAAAATCAGTATAACAACTTATCAAGATGTTAATAACTAATTAGAAAATTCGACATGAACTTTTCTAATTTAGTTAATAATAATCAAGATAAGAACTAGGAAACTTAATTCGCTAGTAGTACAAGAATCACAAATAAACAAGTTCTATCGGATAGAATATCACAAAGATGAAGAACTTGAATTTCTGGGAATTGTTTAAGCTTTGGTGTTCTTGGTGTTCTTGAGAGAGAGAATTCTGGTCTTGATGAAATGTTTCTGCTGTGTTTTCTCCGTTATGACTTAATCTGGTCTGTTCTGTTCTTTTATATCAGTAGCAGGTCTTGCTGGCTTTCTGTAGGATATTTAATTGCTCCAGCACGACTTAAACTGCTTCCAAGACTTGATTTTCCTTCATTAAGACTTACACAAACCTCCATTAAGACATAAAATGTGTCGGTAAGACTTACAACAGCTGGCAGAGGTCGGTAAGACATAAATCAGGTCGGTAAGACTTAAACCAGGAAAGCTTCTGTCGGTAAGACTTAAATTAAGTCATACCGAATTTTTCCTTCTCCAAGACTTAATCTGTTTTTCTTTCTTTAAGTCATATTGATCCATTTAATTAATTAATGATTAACTAATTCATATTTAATTGATACAATAATTAATTTAATTAATAGATTAATTCTTCCAGAATTAATTCATTTAATTAAATCAACTAAATTAATTTATATCAATTATAAATGAATTTAATTAAATCAATAAATAATTAATTTAATTCTTACAAACCACTAAAGGTAGTAAAGAATTACCACTGATTTGTGTTGACGTTCGATGTACTGTCTGGTTCATGAATGACTAACTTCAATGATGCTTCTTCACTTTTGACTTTAGGTTGTGGTTTGTTTCTTCGCTCAATTCTCTGGTACTGTAACTGATAAGTGCATAATTTTGCATATTTTTATTACCTATTTATTGTTTGAATTCGTATTTTAATAAATTATTTTGTTATATTTCAGGAAATTCAAGAAAAAATGAAGAAATGGCAAAATGAAGAAATAAAGTTCAAAAGACCGCAGTTTAGGGCTTAAGAATTTATTTTTATTAATAAATATTTTAATTTGATTAGAAAATTATATTTATAAATATCTAATAATATTAGACATTTATTTTTATAAGTTTCGGATTAAATAAATTATTTATTATTTAAAAATTATAAGTCGTGCGGGATAAAAAGCATTTCTACGGAACCCATCTATACGCAAATAAAAGTGGCCAGCCGGTTTTGATTTTTCCATGTGAAGGAATCTTGCAAAGTGGAAGAAGATGGGTGTAGTTGGTGTGTCATGGTTGTAAAGTTTGTAATAATTTCATTTAATTATGAAATTGGTGTGCTAATTCTTCCTATAAATAGGAAGTAATAAATCTCTTTGAAGACACTTAGAATTAGGAGTAGTATTAGAACACCACCTTCTAAATTGTAGTTGTAATTTTTATTTTCTGCACTCCTTGTAAACATTTTTAATTTTTTTTAGTACGTATTTTTCTTGTTTTAATCTTTTAATTCGAAGCCCAGTTATTATTTCTCTGTTTTATTCTGTTTATAGCCACAAGCTCTCTCTTTTCTTTATTAATCAAAAACAGCTTCTTCCCTTTTTATTTTTAGTCGAACAAAAACAATCTCTTCCCTGCCTCTCCTCCTTCTTCTCCCCTGTCTAATTTTTGTCCGACTTTCTCCCTTGTTAAAACCACCGAACACCCCTTTTCCTTGTTTCAAACCCCCATCTCATATCCCACCTCTCTTCTTCTCTATCTTTCCAACCTCCCTCTCCCGTTTTCTTTTCCGGCAAGCACCAAACCCACCTCCTTAACCTTCTTCTTCTTCGATTTCCTCCCTCCCTTCTCTCCACTGCAATCACCACAATTCCCGTTTTTATTTCGATTTCCTAGAGTCCTTAGTTGTTTATTTTGCTGTTCTTGATTGTAATTTACTATGTTTTCGCTGAGTTCTTCTTCCGAGTTTGCGTCGCGGAATGTTAGTTTGTTTTGCTGGAAACGTGTTTGATTTTCAATGGGTTTATTCCTTGCAAACGTGCAAACGTGTTTATTCCGAGTTCTGTTTTTGTTCTTAATTGTTTAGAGAATTTCTTTAGTTTTAGTTTACTAATTTCTTTGTTTGCAGCTTCGTTGCTTCTGAATTTGCTGATAGGTGTCAGTTTTCGAGATGTGATCGTGATTATAATTTTACGTTTCGATGTCTAGTTGTTTGTTTAATATTAGTCGAGTTGTTGATTCTCTGTTCCGAGTTCGCGTTTATAGGCGATCGATTGTAACAGCTTGATGTTGTGTTTAAATTTTGTTTGTCTGGTTTGTTCGTCTCTGGTTGTAGTTTGATTGCTGCGTTTTTGCCAATCGACCGCAGTCGTTATTTCCTTTCTGCATCCCTTTTAATTCGCTGGGTTCGTGAGTTTAGGGCCTATGAGTTGCGATTTTGTTGGAGATCACTAGAATGTTTAGGTGTTGTATTTCGTATATATTAATCGTAGAAAAATTATTATTTTTCCGTTTTAGCTGAGATCATTTACATCGAGTTGTGGATTGAGTTTAGTCTGAGTTCAGTTTCAGTCATTTCCGAGTTGCTGTTTGGTTGTGTCTGCATTTCTGCTGCGAATGATCTGCTGTTCGAGTCAAATCAAGCCATTTACTTGTTTGTGATCTGGTTTTCCTGTGAATTGGTGCTACTGCAAGAATTCTTTTGTTTTTGTAAATTTATTTTTATAAATTTTCTAAAAAAAAGGGGTTTGTTTTAATTCGAAATAAAAAAAATTTGTTTTAGAATAATGTTTAGTTTTAATTTAGAATTCTTAGAATAATTTAGAATTTAGATTTAATTTGAATTTAGAATTTTTATTTTTAGAATAATTTAGTTTTTGCACTTTTCATTTTTTTTAGGTAATTTAAACTTAGAATAAATTTATTTTTTAGGAATTAACTAGTTAAAAATCAAAATCTCCAAAAAACCCAATTAGTTCTAATTCGATTAAATTAAAAGTTAAGGATCGCGAGATAAATAATAATTCCCTGTGGACCGAATCTAAAATACTAAAACGATGATCGTGCGCTTGCGATTTAAATTTTACACATTTCTGCCACATCAAGTTTTTGGCGCCGCTGTCGGGGAGTAATTATTTTTCGCACCTTAATTTTTAATTTTTCGGATTAGTTTTCTTTCGTTTGCCTTATTTTTATTTCATTTTTTTAGGAAAGTTTAGAATGTCGGGAATCTTCTCACGGAGCTCGGAACGAATTGGAATTCTTGGAAGCGTGCTTCGGTAACCCGTATCTCACTCTTTTCGCCTTTTTATTTTTAAAAAAATTCACAAAAAAATCAAAAAAATCAAAAATCACAAAAAAAATTGAAAATTGAAAAAATCAAAAAAATTATTTGTAAATACATACGTGTTGCATCATGCATTTAATCACTTAGGGCACATCATCTAGATTTTTATTTTCTTGTTTTTAATTTTTCGTACCTAGTAAATTGTGGTGATCGCTGGCGGACAAAGGTACGTTAAATTTTTCTTTCTTTTAGTTAAAACACATAGTGTAAGCATCCATATTTGTTCATAATTTTTTTTTTGTATATATCATTGTGTGTTGCATCGTTTGTAGCCTTAATAAAATTAATTAGACATTTGCCCTCTAGGATTTCGCGCTCAATTAGGAAGGTATCTAAGAAACGAAGTAATCATTAATTATTCCGACTCTTTGGTGTCTAGGCAAGCGAAAGCTTACCTGGCCAATTAAGATTTGGTGTCTAAGTGACGAGTTTGGCCTCTTGGCAATGCCTGCTCTAATCTGGCCAAATCGGTCCGAATAAATTCTGATTTATCGAGTTTTTGGTGGTCCTTACGGTTAGGAGCAATGTCTAGTTATTTTATTTAGGGAACCTAGGTTAGATTTTTCTTTTAATTTTTCACCCTTTTTTGTGTGCTTATTTTGTGTGATCAATAATGTGGTCAAATTATAATTCTTATACACTAGGGTTTACAAATTGCCATGAATTTGAGGAAGATAATTCTATGTGTCAACAAACTCTTAGGAATGACCCATTTGTACCTACCTACAATCCCGGGTGGGGGAATCACACAAATTACTCAAGGGATTATGACGAGGAGTTATCGGATAATACGATGTGGTGTGAGTCAATTAGGGAACCTAGTGTATATAACGAGTCGTCTAATACTTTTAGTGATTTGCATTATAGTGAAAACGATATTGCAATCGACTCCGAATTAGATGCTCTTACTAGACGACTCGAAGCCTTAGAAACCCTTAGAGGTCATTCACACACATCTTGGCACCCAAATTTCAACTCTCCGAGTCTCGATTTTCAACACGGCCCCGACTCTTATCAAGTCAACGCCATGTTTCAACCAACCTCTCGAAATGACCATTTTACATCGTCTTCTAATTCCGGTTGGAGAGATTATCCCGATCTCTCATTGAACCAAGGTCATAGCTATCAAACTCCGCCTCCACATTTTCAAGAACCGAACTCTTATCCAATTCCGAGTCAAGTTCCTTATTCAAGTTCAATTCAAACCACCGCCCACCCACCCGGATTTCATGATTCGAGTAGGCAACTTGACACCTTAGAAAAGAGTATCGAGGCTTTATTGATTTCTCAAGCAAACTTCATGCAAACCATAACTTCTGATAGGCAAATTTTGAACTCTAATGCTCAAACCTTATCTAAGTTAGAATTTCAAGTGAATCAATTAGCCACCATGTGTGAGCGTGAGACGATAACCACTCCGAATCCACCCGAGGTCAACCCTGAATTTCTTATCACTCAAAGACCTATCGATACTTTCGATGATATCATTTCTCCTAGGTCTAATGTTCAAGTTGACACTCCTTTCGGTGGTGATTCACACGAAGAAGATTCTAATGCTGACATCTTTCATTCTCTAGGTCAAACGAAGAATCCCGATGATTCTGAGTTTGTGGCTTCACCTAAACAGCCATCCTCTTCTTCTAGTGAACTTTTCATTTCATCTTCCAAACCTCTTCCCGAAAAATCCAAAGAACTTCATACTCAACCAATAGGAACTGATCTAGTTAAGGAGGTTGTTTCAAGGTCAAATTTGGACGATCATGAGATTGAGTCTCTTCTTAAACAAGATTTTCAATTGCATTACGAGACCAATCGAGAGCTTCACGAATCTTTTAAAGATTTGACCTCGGAAGAGATGTTTGGAGAGATGATGAATATTTGTTCCAAATGGGAAACCCAACATCAGGATAGTTCTTGTGATCCTAATTCTGTTGGTAAAACATTTTTCGAAGAGCCACCCCCACCCGTTTCTATTACTTCATTTTCCACTCGTGCTCCATCATTCATAGAAACTCAGGATATTCATGACCAGCATCTCATCGTAATTAATTTGCTTAATCAACATAAAGAAGCGTCTAAGTGGTCTATGGATGAAGTTAGGAATATGAGTTTTATTCTTGCGCCTAATCAGATCATTCGAGTGGTATATGCTATTTTTCTGGGTGAGTTTCTGAAATATGTTGATTGTGTTACATGTGTAGTTTTCCCTCGAGCAGGTATTGGTTAGTAAATATTTGTTTTGTACCTCCCATAGTAGAATGTAGGTATGGGGGAGTTACATTGTGTGCGTGTGTGAGTTGTTTCCTTTCGTAGTTTTTTCAGCAGTTTGTCATTCTCCGTCATCCCTTATCAGGTATTTCCTCCTCTCTATTTTATTCTCATTCATTTTGCATACATTGAGGACAATGCATGATTTAGGTATGGGGGGGTTTTAGTGTAAATACATAAAATTGAAAAATCCAAAAAAATTGAAAAATTTTAAAAATCCAAAAATAGAGATATTTTAGCTTAGTTGTCCTTCCCACTCTTTAAAATCTAGAACTAGTTGGTGTTGACTATTTTTCGAAAATTATATGTATAATGCCTTTAGATAATTTGAACGTAGTCAGGTAAGGTTTTTCCTCATGAAACTTGTGTCGAACAAATTTTTGCTTAAAAGTCCAAGACGACACATTTGCACAAGACTTTTGATGGAAGAATTGTATAGGAATGTTATTCGATACCTGAGAGAGAACCCACATGTTAGAACAATGTCGAATCAAACCTTTGCGAAATTTGGTTCGTATAGTGTCATATAAAAAAAAGAAGAAAAAAAAAGAAAAAAAAAAAGAAAAAAAAGGAAAAAAAAAAGAAAAGAGAGTCAATAAATGTTTATAGTGCTAGTGTAATAAATTCTTAGTAGGGAAATCGGCTAGGTTGGGCTCATTAATAACCCGAGTAAGTAAGTCCGAGGGGACTTTGTGCCTAGCAACCTAAGGTCCCTTGTGATCTGGGATTGTTGACCTAAAACTCGCTAAATGGGTATTGATGCATAAGTCTTTTGGGACCTCAACCATTGCACAGTCGGTCTAACTACTAAGAACGTGAAGTTTGGCTAGATACTTGTTTTGATAGAGATTGGGTCAGTTCAATATTGGTTGAAAAAGAGAAAATGTTCGTATGCACTTTATCCATCAAAGGCCTTAAATTCACTACACACCTTGGGATTTTTTGTAAATTTTTGGTCTAATCATTTGGATTGTGGGAACCTATAACTTGGCTATTATTAAAATAATCTTTAAGGCATGTATTTTTTCTACAAAATTGTTTTGTTGACACCAATGAAAGCTAGAGTAAAAGAGGAAAGTTGGATACTTGCTGATTTATCTCAAAGATTTTATGGGTACATCTTCTGTAAACCCTTAGGAGACAACACTCCTCCTGTAGAGATCGTCTATAGGTTTAACGGGTTGGTAAACCTAAAATTACCCGTCACACCTACGAAAAGGAGTATAGACTTTTTATCTAGATTTTCTTTTTGTTTTACTCGAGGACGAGCAAAAGATAGGTATGGGGGCATTTGATAAGTGCATAATTTTGCATATTTTTATTACCTATTTATTGTTTGAATTCGTATTTTAATAAATTATTTTGTTATATTTCAGGAAATTCAAGAAAAAATGAAGAAATGGCAAAATGAAGAAATAAAGTTCAAAAGACCGCAGTTTAGGGCTTAAGAATTTATTTTTATTAATAAATATTTTAATTTGATTAGAAAATTATATTTATAAATATCTAATAATATTAGATATTTATTTTTATAAGTTTCGGATTAAATAAATTATTTATTATTTAAAAATTATAAGTCGTGCGGGATAAAAAGCATTTCTACGGAACCCATCTATACGCAAATAAAAGTGGCCAGCCGGTTTTGATTTTTCCATGTGAAGGAATCTTGCAAAGTGAAAGAAGATGGGTGTAGTTGGTGTGTCATGGTTGTAAAGTTTGTAATAATTTCATTTAATTATGAAATTGGTGTGCTAATTCTTTCTATAAATAGGAAGTAATAAATCTCTTTGAAGACACTTAGAATTAGGAGTAGTATTAGAACACCACCTTCTAAATAGTAGTTGTAATTTTTATTTTCTGCAGTCCTTGTAAACATTTTTAATTTTTTTTAGTACGTATTTTTCTTGTTTTAATCTTTTAATTCGAAGCCCAGTTATTATTTCTCTGTTTTATTCTGTTTATAGCCACAAGCTCTCTCTTTTCTTTATTAATCAAAAACAGCTTCTTCCCTTTTTATTTTTAGTCGAACAAAAACAATCTCTTCCCTGCCTCTCCTCCTTCTTCTCCCCTGTCTAATTTTTGTCCGACTTTCTCCCTTGTTAAAACCACCGAACACCCCTTTTCCTTGTTTCAAACCCCCATCTCATATCCCACCTCTCTTCTTCTCTATCTTTCCAACCTCCCTCTCCCGTTTTCTTTTCCGGCAAGCACCAAACCCACCTCCTTAACCTTCTTCTTCTTCGATTTCCTCCCTCCCTTCTCTCCACTGCAATCACCACAATTCCCGTTTTTATTTCGATTTCCTAGAGTCCTTAGTTGTTTATTTTGCTGTTCTTGATTGTAATTTACTATGTTTTCGCTGAGTTCTTCTTCCGAGTTTGCGTCGCGGAATGTTAGTTTGTTTTGCTGGAAACGTGTTTGATTTTCAATGGGTTTATTCCTTGCAAACGTGCAAACGTGTTTATTCCGAGTTCTGTTTTTGTTCTTAATTGTTTAGAGAATTTCTTTAGTTTTAGTTTACTAATTTCTTTGTTTGCAGCTTCGTTGCTTCTGAATTTGCTGATAGGTGTCAGTTTTTGAGATGTGATCGTGATTATAATTTTACGTTTCGATGTCTAGTTGTTTGTTTAATATTAGTCGAGTTGTTGATTCTCTGTTCCGAGTTCGCGTTTATAGGCGATCGATTGTAACAGCTTGATGTTGTGTTTAAATTTTGTTTGTCTGGTTTGTTCGTCTCTGGTTGTAGTTTGATTGCTGCGTTTTTGCCAATCGACCGCAGTCGTTATTTCCTTTCTGCATCCCTTTTAATTCGCTGGGTTCGTGAGTTTAGGGCCTATGAGTTGCGATTTTGTTGGAGATCACTAGAATGTTTAGGTGTTGTATTTCGTATATATTAATCGTAGAAAAATTATTGTTTTTCCGTTTTAGCTGAGATCATTTACATCGAGTTGTGGATTGAGTTTAGTCTGAGTTCAGTTTCAGTCATTTCCGAGTTGCTGTTTGGTTGTGTCTGCATTTCTGCTGCGAATGATCTGCTGTTCGAGTCAAATCAAACCCATTTACTTGTTTGTGATCTGGTTTTCCTGTGAATTGGTGCTACTGCAAGAATTCTTTTGTTTTTGTAAATTTATTTTTATAAATTTTCTAAAAAAAAAGTGGTTTGTTTTAATTCGAAATAAAAAAATTGTTTTAGAATAATGTTTAGTTTTAATTTAGAATTCTTAGAATAATTTAGAATTTAGATTTAATTTGAATTTAGAATTTTTATTTTTAGAATAATTTAGTTTTTGCACTTTTCATTTTTTTTAGGTAATTTAAACTTATAATAAATTTATTTTTTAGGAATTAACTAGTTAAAAATCAAAATCTCCAAAAAACCAAATTAGTTCTAATTCGATTAAATTAAAAGTAAAGGATCGCGAGATAAATAATAATTCCCTGTGGACCGAATCTAAAATACTAAAACGATGATCGTGCGCTTGCGATTTAAATTTTACACATTTCTGCCACATCAGTAACTGATCTTCAAACTATCACTCGAAAAATCTCTGTCACTGTTCAAATGAATCCATTCACTTCAATGCTGTACTGGGGCTTGATCAGATAACTGAATCGTCTTCCAGTGTATGACATCAAAACGATAGATTGACTTTTCTTCTTTCTTCTGACAGATAATACTTCTTGAGATTTCTGTGACAGTTCATATGTATATTTACTTATTACAATTTGGTTTAAGTTGATTAGGATCCTCTAACTACAAATAGGCTGAGTCATATGCCTTTCAGAATTTCAATCGGAATATAATTACGTTAACATTAGTAATTAGCTTTTTGAGTTGTTTGAAGTAAAATCTTTAGAAAAAATGGGTAATTGAGTTGTTGGAGCAGTAAGAAGAGTCCAAGTAGAAGCTCAATGTGGATGAAGGAATTTTAATCGGAATATAATTACGTTAACATTAGTCATTAGCTTTTTGAGTTGTTTTTGTAATTTAATTATTTATTTTAATAATTAAGAAAACCAAACCGAAAACCAAAACTTTCAATGTTTCGGCTTTAATATAATAGTACTAGCCTATAGCCCGTGCAAAACACGAGTCTTTTGAATAGTTTTATTTTTTATTTTTTTGATTTTTGTTATATAAATTGGCTAATTTAAGTTTTTTTTATGATAAAGTTATATTTTAAAAATAAAATTTTTATACTTATAACGTTATATTTGAAATATAATATTGATTTTCACAATTAAAATAGTTGCCAAATAAGTCAAATGTCAGAAATATATATATATATATATATATATATATATATATATATATATATATATATATATATATATATATATATATATATATTTTCTTTGTGTTTTTAGCTTCATACCATATCTTTCTTTTCCAAGTTTCTTTTTTTGTATAATAATAGAACAATCCTATTTTTATACAAAAAAAAAGGAAATTTGTAAAATAAATTACGGAACCATCCTTAAACTACTACAGCTTAAAATGCTTTTTAAATATATTTTTTTAAAAGGTAATTAGGTACAGATCATAAAAAAAAATAGAATCAATATAAAAATTTACTAAATAAGCCAAATGTCACAAATATTTTTTTTTATTTTTTTTAAATTATGGAACCATTCTTAAACTACTACAGCTTAAAATTCTTTTTAAATATATTTTTTTAAAAGGTAATTAGGTACAGATCATAAACAAAAATAGAATCAATATAAAAATTTTCTAAATAAGCCAAATGTCACAAATATTTTTTTTTTGATTTTTTTTAGCTTCATACGGTATATATACCATCTAAGTGGGGAAAATCATTCTTTATTTTATTTTGTTTAATTTTGTTGCTACCTGCATATTCATGTAATTGTGATAATTTCTGTCCCAACCATTTCTTTACCTTTCGGTTTTTTTAACTTTCGGAGAGATTGTATGGCGCGTATTTTAAGGTACATTCAATTTTTATACAAAAAAAATTGTAAAATGTTTTTTATTTTATTTTTTAAAAAGGTAATTAGGTACAAATCATAAACAAAAATAGAATCAATATAAAAATTAATTTAAACGATTTCGTGTAATCCTAAGTTGGGACAAAACATAAAAATTCTACGGAGTCCTCCACTGCCGGGGTTAACATTTGAAACCAAACTTAAAAAAATAAACGAACGTCACTGAAACAAATAAAACAATGAATATTTGTATTCTATTATCAAAATAATTAAATAAATATCTAATTTTAAGAAGGTACTGAATTACAAATGTGTACATAAAAAAAGTTGTCGCGGACATGACATAAAAGAAATAACAAATGCTGAAAAGCTTAGGTTCTATTACTCTAAGTTGCTTTTTGTTTGTATTGCGTTGATATAAACTAAGGCCTCAAACTTTAATAAAGCTTGGTTCTACTTCTGAAAATTTACTACAACAGAGTGAGGTAAAAAGAATCGACCATACCGAACTTTGCTGATCAACACAACTGGCTTTTACATTTGGATTTATGAAGATGAACTCTAAGCAAATTCTTTTTATGGAAACTCATCCTATAAAATGCAACCTTAGATGTGTAGATGCCCACTTGACAGTTGATACTATCAACCTTTGGAAGCATTGACAAAAACACTTGTGGAATGTGATGGATTGAATTTCTTAACTACTGCCAAATCAAATCATATCTCAGTGAACTCTTCTCTAGATATTGATGGGTTAAAAGTATTTCTTGCCATACTCTAAAAGTGCTACAACAATCTCTAATAAGTGGTACAACAATGCTTCTTTAACAAAAAAAAACAATGCTTCTGGCAATGTGCAAATCCAACTTAACAAAGGGATATTAACAACTCTTGGACAGCTGGCACCCATTCAAACTATATAGTATACATGACACTTAGTTTTCGACATCCATTCAAGTATTATAGCAACATCGATGGGCCTGTACTTAGTTATGCAGGGGACATGACATAAACTTGTTAGATTATATTTTATAATCTAATAATAATTATGGGCTTACAAATTAAAGACAATTATATTTAATGTTTATTCTATATTTGGACTAATTAAGTGGTCTTAAATAAAGAGTCCAATAACATCTTATTCGGTATGGGCTTTGTAATGTGTAATACCCAATAGTAATCTGATTAGGGTTAATGGGGTCTAATTAGACTACTATATAAAGAACATAATAGGGTCTTGGTCCCCAAGGCTATTCACAACCTCTACTCCTCTATTCCCATCAGTTAGAGCGAGATACGACTAGAGGCGAATCAAGTCTATGGAAGATCAAGTCCCGAATCTGTATACATAATCTACCGTCATGGAATCGGGTACACTTCCGTACTACAATTTTATCGTGTAACCTTGATAATATCGCAGAAGATGATCCGTGGTTATTTATTTAGATCTAACAATTGGTATCCGAGCCTATCTTATGTCGAATTATTAGGGTTGATCATATATTATATGATTGTTTTTTTTATGTCGATTACGATTACGGTGTGTATTGTTGATTGATATACATGATACTCGTTTCATGGTTTCGCAATTACATGTATATATCCCGAGACATCATGATTAATTATATGATGATATACACATGTTCATTTTTTTTATGACACCAAATTGAATTTTGCCATGATCTGCCTAGTCTTGTCGATTTAAGTTTCTTGGAATCAGGAAATCGTTACGTTTAATGTGATGGAAATCCAGGAAATCGTGTATTTTTTTTAGTTGTAAAACATGATTTACACTACTTTATATGTTCGCATATTTTTTTTGTGATACTGTGCGAACAAGATCATGTACTACGTATGTGCTAATAATTGGTGGCTACTGTCCCGAGGAAATCAAAATTTTATTTGTTTTTTTTTGTTGCAAATATATTAAAAAAATTTGTTTCACGATGTTATATTAAACATGGCTGTTTTTTTTTGGTTATGACTACTGATGATTACATGATTGTTATAGACTTATAGACATAACCTGGCAAAATTTGTTTTCATATTAATGCATGGTGCTAAAGGTTTCGTTTTATAATATTATACCATGTGAGAAAAAAAATTGTATCAAACAGCAGAATCAATTATTAATTTCGATTCATGTTCTGGTTCAATGACACATGTTTGTGTTAATTTTTTTTTACTGGAACAGTAAATTTGGTTGTGAAGTTATTAAAATATAAGGTTATTACTTTTAATATTTTTACAACAATACGGATTTGGGCACATTTTTTTTAAAAAAATAATGATTATTTTATTTTTCGTCCTTTTATTTCGCGAATAAGTGAGTTGAAGCAAAATATTGCCAAAGTGATATTTATGTGTAGATTTATTTATTTTGAAATAATAGGATGTGTATGTTTATTATTTATGCGTTATAATAATCGGCCCAAAGGAAGATTATTTAATGGCCAAATAATAAATATACGTGCGGAAATAAATATGTAATAATTATAAATTTTTCATGTGAGTAATAAACCGGCCCAAAGGAAGGTTATTGCTTGACCGAATTTATTATTAATATTTGATTTCTGCGTGGAGAGTACCACTTGCAAGTTAATATTTCTGTCCAAAGACTAAATATTAATGTTGTGCTAGGTATCTTGTTTGAATGGGCCCACACACACTATAGTATTTTAAATTCATGTTTTTTTTGTGTGCTATTATGTATGCATATGACATGATTTTTCCATTATTCGAGCTTATATTTTTTTTGTTCTAAAATTGCTAGTTAATACATCTGCTGCTAATATAACTGCCAACATGAACTCCATTCATGTGCTTAACGGCACAAACTTTAAGAGCTGGAAAGAGAACGTTCTGTTAGTTCTCGGCTGCATGGATTTAGACTATGCTATAAGGAAATAACAACCTCCTTCTCTTACGGATGAAAGTTCTAATACTGAGAAATTGAACTTTGAGAAGTGGGAGCGTTCTAATCGCTTATTGCTGTAGATTTCTTGAGGATGTTGAGTTTGAGGGGGAAGATATAAAGTCAGGAATGTTGTCTTTGAGGAAGAATTAGTTTCTTTGCCTCGTGTAGTTCAAGATAACAATGTGGATATACCTATAAAGTTTCCTACTCAAAATCAAGATGATGCTCAAGAAGAGCAAACTCAACAAACTCAAGAGAAAGTGCCACTTAGTAGATCCAGTAAAGACAATAATGGCACTTATGGCTATGTCATAAGTTCAGTGGGAGTTTTATGTATGGTCAAGTTTAGTACCCTGCCGGTTTTGGCATTCGCTGTGGGTATGTTAAGCAGATATTCGAGTAAACCTGGAATGGATCATTGGATTGTAATTAAATGGGTTATAAGGTACTTGCAAGGAACAAAATATTACATTCTCGTTTATCAGAATTCGGAAAATTTGGAGATCATTATGTATTCCAATTCTGATTTTGTTGGTTGTGTAGATACAAGAAAATCTACTTCTAGTTAAGTTTTTTTTATTATGTCTAAACAGATAGACATTAAATATCAAGTTATTGTAGAGAGAATGCAATATCAATTAGTGTCTATTGAGTATATATGAGAACAAATTCTATGCTAGCAAACCCACTTACTAAAGCTTTGACACCATAAAGTTTTCTTGGGCATACTGCTCATATGGGTGTTGTCTCATTGAAGGATATTCAGTTTTAGTGGGAGTTTTTTGTTTTGTTCTTATATTTGGTACTCAGTTTTTATTGACACTATGGTGATATTTATGTTTTTGAGTTTCTGCAGAATGAAGTTTTTTTTTATTTTATTATATCTATTGCTCTATATGAGTTGTCTCTTTCAATTGTGGTTCTGACATAAAGTTTGAAAGAATAAAGATTGATCTCACTAAGGTATTAAGGACCAATTGGAAATAGGCATGATTGAGATCACATTGCATGTAATTTCCAATTACACATCCATACTTGATCTATGTCATTGAATATATTTATGTGGTGATCATTGAGGATCGAGTTACGACAATGTGACGAAGGTCGCTTTGGTTCCATGTTTATATATGAGATGGACCAGATTGACTAAGGAAGATGTTTTCTAAAGAATAAACAATTTTGTGCGCACTTATGGTTATTGAATGTAATTGTTGTTTGGAACAATTTGTAGCCCAAGTGGGAGATTGTTAGATTATATTTTATAATCTAATAATAATTATGGGCTTACAAATTAAAGACAATTATATTTAATGTTTATTCTATATTTGGACTAATTAAGTGGTCTTAAATAAAGAGTCCAATAACATCTTATTCGGTATGGGCTTTGTAATGTGTAATACCCAATAGTAATCTGATTAGGGTTAATGGGGTCTAATTAGACTACTATATAAAGAACATAATAGGGTCTTGGTCCCCAAGGCTATTCACAACCTCTACTCCTCTATTCCCATCAGTTAGAGCGAGATACGACTAGAGGCGAATCAAGTCTGTGGAAGATCAAGTCCCGAATCCGTATACATAATCTACCGTCATGGAATCAGGTACACTTCCGTACTACAATTTTATCGTGTAACCTTGATAATATCGCATAAGATGATCCGTGGTTATTTATTTAGATCTAACAAAACTAAGAAACATGTACATAAAATGAGAACATGACATTGGTGGAGGTAGAGAGAGACTTGCTGATATTGACTGAATGAGATGGCACTTAATGACTTAAATTCAGATATGTTGTGGTAATTTATAACACGTTTCTGCGAAAATACAAATTAACATTGAAAATACTTTAGTGGCAAAAAAAAGGCTCTGCCTAACTGCAGCAAAGTATGGCAGCTGATGATAGCAGCAGGTACATCTATGGTTGAGTTGTGACAATGATTAATGATTGCAGAAGCTCCATAAGTGAAGAAATGATCATGATGTATGATCTGTGTTTTTTAGATGACAGTATAGAAATGTTAAGATTGAAACTCTTTGATTTGATAAATGACAAAAACTAAGATAACCAAATCAGAAAGCAAGTACCACAGAAACATACGCAAATTGATATTCAGTAAAGAACATAAAACTAAAGTGTCAAATTTAGAAGTTCTTGTAACTATTTAGTTTCAACTTTCACCACAAGAAACTAAAACAGATCCATTAGTTAAAACTACAAAAGTGGCCTGAATCCCAAAAATCAAAAAATCAAGATTTCATTTTTAACTAAACAATAATACAACACAAAACTTAAAATACATGCTGAGAAAAAGGTCTGCCACTGTGTATGTACTAAACACAATGACATGATCGTAAACTATAACTCTAAGCATGCCAGAAACTATTAATCTCATAAAACAATTACAGTAAATAGATTACATAGATACTAGGCGCCATGACACCACCAAAAGTATGATCCAAGGTCTGCGATTATCCATGGACTAACATAGTGACATAATTGTTAACTGGAGTCTTCAAACAGTCCAAAATTTATTAAACTTGTAAAAGTATCACAGTTAAATCACAAACAAAGATAATACAACACGAAATCAATCAATTGAATCAGTGAAAAAAACTAACAAAAAATAGAATTACTCTGGAAAATATAGCTGTTATCTGACATGATATTGTACTGAGTCCATCCTCTTGGAAAGGTTTAAGTGCCGTTGCATTATATATCTTCTTGAATTTGTTGGACAGTTGCTTGCATAAAAAGGCAAAAGCCATATATCTCTGTATGCATCTTGCCTTCACTGTTTTAATCTAAATTACATATGTGTAAAAAGATGTGGCAGCACAACACATAAATTCTGCAATTCCCAGACAGCAGACTCTTTGAAAACTAAGGCTATCTTAATTCATACTAAAACCATGTTCTAAAATTTAACTAACGAATAAACCAATGAGACAAAATTTATATATTCCTTAATATCGCAATGCTATTTAGTTAATAAAAAAGAAAAATCAACTCAGCGTTGATATGAATTACACACTTGTCCACAATACTATTCGCGTTTTTCGCGTTCTTGTATACTTTATTTGACTAATAAATATGATATTATCAATGAACTGAAATTAATCCTGCTAAAGTTGCATCTACTTTTGACGTTTGTCATGATGTTCATCATCATTACCAGCTTTTGTAGTGGAATGAGGCACTGCGGGTGGAGTTGGATGCCTGCTTTCAGTGTGGTTATTATTTCCATCAGTATCTTCCAGATCAGTGTGAAGTTTTTCTGTGGCATCCATTGTTGCCGAATTTTCTTCTTCTGTTGTCCACTTTTTTTTTGGTGCATCACCATCTTTGAGTTGTTCTGCATATCATTGTTGAGTATATGTTCTGCGGAGACATTAATCATCTTCCTAACATATTTTCCAAATGGGACGAAGGTTGTGCTTGATGCGGAATCCTTGACTTCTACTTTAACCCTGAACAGAGGAGTAGGTGATGTGCGTTCCATGCATCTGGTGCATGTAATTGAAGGAGGCATTGTTTTGTAGCATTTGTTGCATCCAATATAGTACCATCCTTTTTCTAAATTTATTCCAGTCACAATTGCTTCAGATGTAAACGATACAGTCTGCATTGTATAACAAATGTAATAGACATTATATTAATTGTTTTTCGTATTGAGGGTGTATGTAAGTTGTTTAAAATCTAATTATATATATAGTTCAAAAAAGAGGTCGAAAATGACAACTGAAAAATGGAACTTACAATCAGAAATTCAGTTGCATGTGGTTACATTCAGTTGCATAAGAAAGTTCCATTTTTCAGTTGTCATTTAAAACCTGGCATTGTGCTTGTTGTCCATCTATAGAACACAAAAAAAGGAAGTGAAACTGGAAAATGGATTTTTATCACAGCTTAAAAAGGACGTACCACAGAGCCAATAGCATCAAAACAGGGTGTAGATGAAGGTTCAGCTGGCCAATGTTTTGATATCTTAACCTGCTGGATATCATAAGAGGTGGTGTCAAGAGAGCTCCACATGCTGAGATAGTTATTTAAAAAAAATTAAACTTGAGAAGATAAAATTTTAGTGATTTTAAAAGCTTTTTCATCATCTATAGATTTTCCTTAATTCTGAAAATTAGAGAAACATTTTTTATTTTTGTTAAAGTTGGCTTCAGATGTAAACGATACAGTCTGCATTGTATAACAAATGTAATAGACATTATATTAATTGTTTTTTCGCATTGAGGATGTATGTACAATACAGTACTGAAAGAACAATGCAAACAAAATCATACACACCGTTCTGGCGCAACTGATCATGCTTTCTTTCAAGTTCTTCTCTTTTTTCGTTAGCACTCTCCATATTGTAACTAAAAAGAACACACCACAAGATTAATATATAAATGATTAGACACTATAAAATGATTACTAATACAAATATGTAGTTAGAATAATATAGTAACTTCTAGCAATTGGAAGTTATTAAAACAAAAAAAAGGGTCAATTAGGTGCCGTTGCCTGAAATCAAATTAGGAAAAAATTTAAAGTTGTTTAACTTTAGGATAAAGGTTGAGGAAGTTCTATATAAAATCAAACAATACTCATCTAATTATTTTAAATTTATACTTCTTATTATTTGTAGTTACTTTATCTCATGGTATATTAAGATATAATTATATTAATAATCAGGGACACATGACACTGTGGCTCTTGCGGCTCTTGCTGTGGAATCATTATTTGATCAATTTTGCATCCAATTTGAGATGGTCACTTAACACTTCATAATTAACACATAGGGTATATGTGTTATCTTTGCATGTATACCAATATAACCTCATAACATTCATATTATTTGTTTCAGAATATCTTTCTATCTGTCTGTTGAGATAGGCAAATGAGTTTTTTAAATTTTCATAATTTTTTATTATGGTATTAAAATATCTAAAATAAATAACAACATAATATAATTGATGGTAATTCTAACTCTCATTATTCGTAGTATACGGATTTTTATTATATTTTGTTAGTGATTAGAAGATATGGTGTGTTATTTTTGGGTATTATCGATATATTTATTTTAAAATTTTATTTTGTTAGTCATTAGAAGATATGGTGTGTTATATTATAATATTATATATATATATATATTATATTATTAGTGGACTTAGATAAGATGAACTACTGGCAACGACTTAGATACGATGAACCCCCTAAAATTAGACAACGTGGATTGTCGGAATGACCAAGAGGAATAAACAATCGAAATTGACATGAATTGGTGGAATTATCAGAGCATGGATTGTCTGAATGACCAACACTAATTAATATATATAATATTAATATTAGTATATATAATATAATTAGATTTTATAAATATAGATTAAGTTATATATAATATTAATTTGGCAGGCACATGTCAGAGGCAAACAGGTTCGGAAATATTATAATTAATCTGCTAGGCCATTGGTATTCTGGAAAAGGTTGTTCTAAGGTGGTGAAGGGGAGGACTTGATCTTGGAGGATTTCAGAAAGAAGGGGAGGAGTTGATCTTGGAGGATTTCGGAATGAATTATAATCAATTGAAGATAAAGATGAAGACATTGTGACGGTGTTTCGTAAGTAAAAAATACCAAGTATTGATGAAGCTGTGGTAAGGATACTATCCCTGGTCACATCCTCAGACGCAATATCGCCGCATGTTTGAAAAATAAGATAATATATAAGATGGTGTATTACTGTATTGACTAAAAAAAGCATTAATTATACAGAAATGATTAGAATAACATGTGTTCTAAAATAGGGTTCTGTTTGAGGTAGGGTTATATAAGAGGCAGCAAGAAATACATATAATTACGAATATTCCAGTATAGATACAAATGGTTGAGGTCAGGCTTGATAACCGAAAGGCTTGTTCTTGTTAATTAACCAGATTCGAATACAGCTAAATTATATTTTATTGTACAGCCTCTAGACAAAGTCGAAAATATAGGATCTCTGCAATGACAAATTAAAAAGAAAGTCAAAATATAAGTGTGGCACACCTGTAATTTCCTTATTCATTAAACACACCATGTCGGTTTCACTGAGCAGAAAGCAGAATTGAGAAAGGCAACAGATAAGTCGCTATTATTTGCTATGCATTTTAACTAATATAATCCCATCCTTACTGATTAAAAAAAGCTACTGCAGATAGTGAAACAGAGGAAAGGAAAGCCCTCAAACATCACAATATCAGGTCCTTAAGAGAGCAATATTTCGTCGTATTCTCCATGTTCGGCTGACTATCGCCTGTACCAAACAAAGATTGATGATCCATATATAAGGAGGATTTTTCCAGTTTTTAGTAAGCTTGCAGAAACATACACATGCACAGACAACATAATGTCATATTTAGAAGTAAGGGTATGAATTAGGCTGCCTTGTAGAAAGCCAGAGGCTGAATCTTACTGAATTTCTTCTTTAGCGAAGTTTCAACAAACAGATATAAAGTAAATTGGGTGAATAAATTAAATCAGATAAGGGATGTGAGAAGCGTAAAACTGCCCATATCCATTACTTTGGGTTACCAAGAGAAAAAATATTTATTGATCGACATTTTCAGAGCATTTGCATTTAATTATCTATACTATACTCAAAATATTGAAGGTACAGGAAATCAGTCATAATTAAACTAAGTTGAAATATTGGACTACTACCATATCCATGATGATAGCGTTTATGTTAGAATATAACGTAAAGATCCGGTTGGGCCTTCATCTAAAACCTTAAGGTTTTAGAGGAAGGCCTTACCAAGGATCTTATATTCATATTCCAAGAGTTTCCTATCATTAAAACTATAGTCAGGTCTCCAAAGCTTAACTTGGTTTGATTAAAGTTTACCCAGACTTGTTTTTAGAGAGAACTTCACAAAAATCATTAAACCTTACTGTTACCACTAACAATTAAACATCAAACCTTTTAATTTTGTCAAACCTTTTGATGTGTGTAAGAATATTTTATGGTCTCAATTTTTTATGTTTTTATTTTTGATTAACTTGCTCTAATATTATTGCTTACAAAATATCTATATAACTAATTCTTTATATATCATTACTTTAATAAAAAAAATCTATAAAATAAATAGGGGGGTGGGGGCGATAAGATTGTGCACATTCTACACTTTACGAAACATTTTCGGATTTAAAAAAACATTACCTCTTAATACCCTCTTCCCACGATTAAACTTATTGGAGGATCACGACGAAAGAATGATATCTGCGGCTCTACCAGCGAACAGATCACTAAGGCAAGTAGAATAAAGGTTAAAAATAGCAAGAATATTAATCAGTGCATGGTTTGTCAAGAAGATTATTGTAATGGTGAGAAAGTCACTTGCATGCCATGTTTGCATATGTTTTACACAGATTGCATAACCAGGTGGCTACTCAGGAGTTATCTGTGCCCTATCCGCAAATTTGAGATGCCTAAATATTCAATTAGCTATAGTATGTAAATTATCGGGTAAATCTGCTTTTCGGATTATGTTTTACTTTGAGGTTGGAGAACCGATTTTATTCAAACTATGTAATATCATATCATGTAATTATTAGTTCAATTGAATTTCTTTTCAATACACATGTCACTGAAATCTTATAATTTCAGTGTTCAAACATTCAAGAATACTTACTAAGAGTACTCCTATAGTGCTGGTCACTAATACATCAACATTGTCCACGCAAGATGTCTAAGTGCAAATGTATAAAAATTTACGACCTTGAAACAGCTAATTACACCTAAAAATACAATAATAGCTTCCTTACACAATACTAATCTTCGTTAAAATCTCAAAAAGGAAAAAACTTTATGCCAAAACAAACCAAACATAACACTAAGGCGTGTTTGGTCCACATACATAATCATAACCCAAGGCTGCCAAATTAGTTTCTGATGGATTCTCTTTTTAATATGCTTTAAAGATGACATTGCCTACTTTTAAAGTGTTCAAATGCTTTTGTAAAATCTTTTCAGAACTTTAAAAATTTATCTACAGTTTCCGAGGTTTGAAAAATGCATTCTCTCATTTGTAATCTTTTATTTTACACTCTGCTGACTTAAAAAACATTACACTCTTGTGTGCAACTAATCTACTTTAATAAAACAAAGGCCTCTTCCTGACCTTACAAATACAAAACGTCACTCAAAGAAATCAAGTGTTACTATATCTGTTCAGCGCCAAACAGACAAAATCAACATAAAGGAAGATCATAAGTACATGGGTTTCCATCTAAATTACATTCCATGTCAGCAGAACATATGAAACAAAGTAATGTCAAATCATGACCTGAGACTATAACCTCATTATAACATAAAAACAAAACGGTCATAGAAAAATAAGGTTATTACCTCCTCCCACAGTAGACCTGGGACTAAAGCATAGACTAATCTTATTTGGTTTATAATTATTTTTTATAAAGTGTAGTATATGTGTAGTGTTTGAAGAATCCAAACTGACAACTTAAAACGGCAGTTGATTTAATCAAATAGATCTCAATCTCAATTCGAACACAAAGCATGAATTACGAAATAAAAATTAAACACCCACTATAAGAAAAATTGTGGAGGTTTTATAAAGTGTAGTATATGTGTAGTGTTTGAAGAATCTAACCTGACAACTTAAAACAGCAGTTGATTTAATCAAATAGATCTCAATCTCAATTCGAACACAAAGCATGGATTACGAAATAAAAATTAAACACCCACTGGAAGAAAAATTGTGGAGATTGTAAAAACAACCTTAATCACGGTTGCTGATTTTAGCAGGATACTATAAACATATTAAAGCATGAATAACGAAATCTATACCTTAATCACGGTAGGTGGCTATCGGAACAGATTGGTAGAGAGATTCAGAACTAAATTCGATGAAACCGATTAAGAGTTCGATGAAGGCGATGATGGAGGTTTAATCACGGTAGGAGGCTATCGGAAGGTTGGTGTCCGAACGATAGATGTGTCTGAATATAATGTTTATGTAATAGTATTGTAATTTATTAATAATGAATAATAAGGGAGTATTGTTTATTATTAATAAGGGTAATTTAGTAAAATCACTTCGTACCAAAAAACAGATACCAAAATTTTCAATATTTCGGCTTTTATATAATAGAAGGCGATGATGGAGGTTTAATCACGGCAGGAGGCGATCGGAAGGTTGCTGTCCGAACGGTAGATGTGTCTGAATATAATGTTTATGTAATAGTATTGTAATTTATTAATAATGAATAATAAGGGAGTATTGTTTATTATTAATAAGGGTAATTTAGTAAAATCACTTCGTACCAAAAAATAGGTACTAAAACTTTCAATGTTTCGGCTTTTATATAATAGTATAGATGTGATTTTTTTATTTTTAATAAATTATATATAATTTAATTGAATTTGGAATTTTTAACATGTTTTTTAATTTTTTAAAAATATATTTTTGTGCCTCATTTATAATAAATAAATTAATATTTTTAATATAATTTTAATTATAACCCGTGCGATGTACGAATTTCTTTTGATATGTTATAAATTTTATTTTATGTTATGATTATATTTATATAATCATTATTTAATATAATAAACAATTATATACCTTTTATAATATATTTATCTAAGATAATTATAGTCATAATTATGTAATTATGTTTTTATTACGATTATATAATTACATAATATAAATATACCTTATCCAGCTGTTCTTATTTTTTATGGTCATTATTCTTTGTATGATTGGAATATATGATTTTTAATATATTTTATTAATGATTAGAAGATATGATGTGATTTTTTTGGGTATGCATTAATGATTAGAAGATGTGATTTGATTTTTTTGGGTAAACATTAATAATTGCAAGATTATGTTTTAAATTAAAAGGTTGCTCGCCTTAATTAGAAAAAAAATGTTAATGATTAGAAAATATAGTACAATTTATATTTTTAGGTGTTTATAAACGGTAATATCTTTTCATTAAAAAGAAACGTATTTTAATTAGAAAAGACAATCGGCTACTTATCATTAATTATATTATTTTTTATCATTAATTATTTGTTTTATACGAATTTCTATTCAGGGATTAAGAGATATGGTGTGATATTTTGTGTATATATTAAATATTGGAAGATTATTTTTTAAATTAAAAGTTAACATTTTTTAATTAGAAAGAAAATATTATTGATTGGAAGATACTATATTTTTGGTGTTTATAAAAGGTAATATAATCAATTAAAAGTAAACATCTTTTAATTTAAAAAGGAAATTGGCTAATTATCGTTAATTATATTATTTTATTATTTATTTGAATAATTAGGATGATCGTGCCGAAAATCAAACCGACAAACTTTCAATGCCCGTGCGATGCACGGGTTTCTCTTATTATGTTATATAAATTTTATTTAATATTACAATTATGTTTTTATATAATCATTATCTTTAATAATTTTTTAATTTTAGTTTAATATACTCACGTTTACGGATTATACTAATGTTTCCTTATTATAAATAACGTACACGAATTTTCAATATATTTTTATTAATAATTTGAAAATATGGTGTGATATTTTTGGGTATATATTAATGATCATAAGATTAGTTTTAAATCAAAAAGGTAACGTGTTTTAATTAGAAAAAATATTAACGATTGGACGATATGGTATGATTGATATTATTAGGTGTTTATAATCGGTAATATCTTCAATTAAAACTATATGTAAAAAAGGCAATCGGCTAATTAACATTAATTATATTATATTATATTATTATTTATTTTAGTAAATAGGATAACCAAACCGAAAACCAAAATTTTGAAAACTTTTAATGTTTCGGCTTTAATATAATAAATTATTTATTTTAATAATTAGAATAACCAAACCGAAAACCAAAACTTTCAAAACATTGAATGTTTGGGCTTTAATATAATAATATAATAATATTGAATTGATGAAGATGGTGTAAATTAGGTTTAGAAGAATAGAGTTCTGTGCGCAGTGTTCATGAAGGCAACGGAGGTTTTAAGTTTAGCTGTATTAGTAATGGTGTAAATATAAAATACTATTGTGTCTTTAGGACTATAACCAATAACGAATTAAAATTG
Source organism: Saposhnikovia divaricata (assembly GCA_036435485.1). Classification (NCBI taxonomy): domain Eukaryota; kingdom Viridiplantae; phylum Streptophyta; class Magnoliopsida; order Apiales; family Apiaceae; genus Saposhnikovia; species Saposhnikovia divaricata. Next base: position 168,695,069 of record CM071598.1, read on the forward strand.
ATTTATTTTATATTTAAAATTAATTAAAAATTAAATTAAATAAACCAAAAACCAAAATAAATAGGATAACCAAACCGAAAACCAAAACTTTCAATGTTTCGGCTTTAATATAATAGTATAGATAGATATATGTTTTCTATTATAAACAATGTATATTGATTTTTAATATATTTTATTAATAACTGAAATATATGGTGGGATACTTTTTTATATATATTAATAATTGCAAAATTAATTTTAAATTAAAAGGTAACGTGTTTTAATTAGAAATAAATATTAATGATTAAAAGATGTGATATGATTCATGTTTTTAGGTATTTATTAATGGTTGAAAGACATGGCGCAATATTTTTTGGATATATATATTAATGATTGCAAGATTAGTTTTAAATTAAAGTAAAAGGTAACGTGTTTTAATTAGACTAGCATTTTACCCGTGCTACGCACCGAAAGCACAATTTTAAAATTTAAAATAGTTACAAAAATATATAGTGTATCAAAAAATAAAATATTTTGTTATATTTTGTTTTGAGAATAACGAACTCGATATGCATCTCAAATAACATTCCTCAAATTATATGTAATTGTATGGACGCATGTTAAAAGATTTTGAAAAATTGTGTATATAAAAGAAAAGATTAATATCAAAACACATTCGTTTGATATATGATAAAATTTAATTATCGGGTTAAAAAAACATGAAATTCATTTTTATTTAACATTGAGTGTATTTTTTCAACATATATTAAAAGAAAGCGCTTATGCAGATCTCGAAAATCGTATGTGTTGTGTACATTCATGCCATGTGTCTTTGGGGTCTTGATATGAAATTATTTTTTATACCCAAAATTCGAACACAAAATGCTACTAAACTACGCTATTTTTTTTGTACACGAAACGAAAATAATATGTGAAAAGAAAAAATATGACAAATACATGTTATGTTATTCTCTGCCCAAGTTATCTAAGTATGTTACTATATAATTGAAAACAATATTGAGATGCTACAAAATAAAAAATCAGAGTAGAGTACATAAAAATGAAGCCCTCCTTTTTTAAAAAAAAATTTGTTTATTATTAATAAATATCTCTGTTTGATTAGAATCTATTTACTAAGTTATTAAAATTTTTACCTATATTTAAGGTTTTGTTGATATTAAAAATAAATATTATTAACCAACCAAGCAAATTCGATATGTCTGCTCTTAGATTAAGATATGAGATTTGAATACTATTACTTGAATTCAAGAATACAAAATTAAAATGGGCACCTTTTATTATAAACAATATATAATTTTATATGTATAGACCTATCTAGTTATCAATAATATTGATTTTAAACGAATGCTATAGCTATTTCTCTCTCTCCTCCTCTCCTAAAAAAATACTAAACTAAAGTTTAGGGTTAACATATGCGTTTTGGTTGATGATAAGCCCTTTTTATTATTTTTCTAGATCTTGCTTTGTTTTTTAAAAATAACTCTCTTTATTAAAAGTCTATTACCACGTTGGTGAGTTTTATCTACTGATATATTGGATTTTGTACTTTCTCCTTTTGAATGATAAATCCCATTTCTTTTTCTTGATTTTACTTTATTTTTAATAAATATATCTCTTTATTGAGAGTCTAGTATCCCGTTAGTGAATTTTATTTATCCATATATTGGATTTTGTTTTTTCTCTTTTGAAAGTAGGTTCCTTTATTTTGGCATCCAGGATCTTAGATCTTCAGGATTTTGTTATATTGGTTCATTTATTTGGATAGTATAGAATCGTGGTTATGGTCAGTTGTTCGAATACGTTCTCACTAATCGCATATGTTTTTCCCTCAAGATTAAAATAAATTGTTGAATTATTTCGCCAGAAAGACTGCATATTTTAGTGATATAAGCGAGTGACTATATATTTAATATCTGATCAATGATTGTAGTTTGGATTAAGTCAACCTTTTTACGTTGACATGATCTATTGTAATATGTGTTTGTCTAATCTTGATTATTTTTGCAGATGTATGACATTTTATTGATAAATTATTTACCTAAAAAAAATAGTGAAAATTTGAATGATTATTTGTGGTATGCCCTTTTATTGATAAATTAATTATATATCTATCAAAAAATTAGTGATTTATTAGAATTTTTGCGCTGAGTTGACCAATTTGCTATGAAAATATTCATTAACAATATTTTTATCGACTCTGTAATGAAATTTATTTTTTGGATTGATAATTTGTACACCAAATAATTTCTAATACTTTTTGAGAGTCTGTTCAGTATTTGAATAATTCAAATATATCGTCAAGTCAATTTATTTGTCCCATTAATTATTGCATAACTAAAAAATACTGATAAGTAAAATACTAATAATAATTGGTTTAAAATTCATATTTTAAAATTTTAATTGGTTGAATTTAGCTTTTTTATAACTGATTAATTTAAAAGTTTATATAACTTAAATTTTAAAGGTGTATTTAGATTAGTGTAGTAAATATTTTTTAATTTTTACAATATTAATTGAATAAGAGTAGATTTATTCAAATTTGTTTGATTGTAGATCGAGTGTTTGTCATATTAAAATATTATATTTTATAATATAGATAAAATAGACCCATGCATTAAAATAATATATTTCCATTAAAAACAATTAATAAATACGTAATTTTCGAAAATGGCTCTATACATAAAGAGTGCCGCAAAGAACAGATGTGCTAGTATGTAATAATATAATCGTGATTGGTTTATATAATTAATTTAATTTTAGTGGTTAATTCTAATGGCTCTTATATATTTTTATGAAAATTAATTCGTAATATATAATAATGCAACTATGAATAATCGCTTAATATTATATATTTTTATAATTCTAATTGATTTTAATTTAAAATATTATTTTTTTATATATATTTTTTGATATTAAAAAATTATGCAATATATGGTATGCTAAATCAAGTCATTACTATATTTAAATTATAATTGTTTAGTATAAAAGGATGAGAATGGTAAATAAGGAAATTTTTAATATAATATGATTGGTCTAAAATTTAGGAATGATCTTTGATTGGTCATAAAATAATTCAAAATTTTCTAATTGGCTAACTGCATCTAACTATATTGATTTTAATTTAAAATATTAATTTATTATAAAAAAAATTTGATATTAAAAAAATATGTAATATGTGGTATGTTAAATCAAGTCATTACTATATTTAAATTAGAATTGTTAACTAACCATGGTTAGTATAATAGGATGATAATGGTAAATAAGGAAACTTTTGAAATAATATGATTGGTCTAAAATTTAGGAATGATCTCTGATTGGTCCTAAAATAATTCAAAGTTTTCTGATTGGCTAACTGTATCTAACTATATATCTGGGTAGACTCAGGTATTATAATAAAGGATAGAAGGTAACATGTTTTAATTAGATAGAAATAATAATAATGATTAAAAGATAAGGTATGATTTATATTTTGATTGCAAGATTAGTTTTAAAGTAAAAGATAACGTGTTTTAATTAGATAGATGGTAACATGTTTTAATTCGATAGAAATATTAATGATTAAAAGATATTGTATGATTTATGTTTTTAGTTGTTTATAAAGGGTAAGATTTTAAACTAAAAGTAAACATGAAAGAGGCAATCAGCTAATTAACATTAATTATATTAAATTATTATTTATTTTAATAAATAGGATAACTAAACCGAAAACCAAAATTTTTAAAACTTTCAATATTTTGGCTTTAATATAATAGTATAGATATTATGTTATTATTTATTTCAAAAAATAGGACAACCAAACCAAAAACCAAAACTTTTATATTTTCAATGTTTTGGCTTTAATATAATAGTGTTTTAATTAGATAGAAATATTAATGATTAAAAGATATGGTATGATTTTTGTATTTAGTTGTATATATTTATGATTACAAGATTAGTTTTAAAGTAAAAGGTAACGTGTTTTAATTAGATAGATGGTAACATGTTTAATTAGATAGAAATATTAATAATTAAAAGATATGGTATGATTTACGTTTTTAGTTGTTTATAAAGGTTAATATTTTAAACTAAAAGTTAACGTGAAAAATCCAATCAGCTTATTACCATTAATTATATTATGTTATTATTTATTTTAATAAATAGGATAATCAAACTAAAAACCAAAACTTTTAAAACTGTCAATGTTTCGGCTTTAATATAATAGTACTAGCTTATAACCCGTGCGATGCACGGGTTTCTTTTGATATATTATAAATTTTATTTTATTCTATAATTATGTTTTTATATAAATATTAATTTTAAAAATTATTTTGATATTAATTTAATAAAATTTGAAGTAAGTTTAATAAATGATTTTCATGATTTAAAATTTATAAAATAAAATTTTAAGTTAAATATGATTTTAGTAACTTAATTTAATCATTAAATATACCTTATAATTACATCTAACGGTTCTTATTAATTACTAAAAAATCTAACAATAATATGGTGTCATATTTTTGGGTATACATTAATGATTATAAATTTATGTTTTAAATTAAAAGGTAGTGCATTTAATTAGAAAAGAAATATTAATGATTGGAAGATTATGATTGCAAAATTATGTTTTAAATTAAAAACAAGCATAATTTGAAAAATGGGGCAGCACGCTTATAGAGGAGGCGATAACGGCGAAAATTTTGAATTTCAAAATCAACGAAATTCGAATAGGATTCCGGCAGCATATGAGGGGAGCGGTAGTAGAACGAAGATTAACAAAGTTTCTAGCAAGGATGGAGAACAAATCTTAATAGATTTCGTTGAAGCTCATAGTGACCTGGTGGATGGAGAAATAATGAGAAAATTCAGACAAGGAGACAAGAAGGTCTTCAATAAGGCACTTGATCAAATTCATCGAAGGAACATCGACCGGAAAGGACAGTTCTTGGATCCTACAAGACAAAGATACATCTCCTACAAAGGTACTTTTGCTCTAAAAATTAAGCGTTTTAAATTGCAAGCGAACAATTTGTTTCGTTGTAAAAATTGAGATTCGTTCAGCAGAGACTAATATTTTCGCGATCCTTAATTCTTAATTTAATCGAATTAGACCGATTAATTTTAAGAAGAGTTTTGTTTATCTAATTAACAGATAGATTAAAAGTATTTAAAATTCGAAGCTCAAAAGTACATTAAATTTCTAAACCGAATGTTAACAAAACCCACTAAATTGATACAATGCGTAAATAAAAAGCAGACATAGCATGAATCAGGCCAGGAGGACTAGAGCTAAATGGGCCAAAAGCATTGAAAACAAAAAGTGGTAATTGGCCCACCTATTAATACATGAACAAAGTGAGGAAATGGTGTGAATTAGGCAACGCAAAAGCAAATAAAAAGAAAGAAATTTGTAATAATTAAAAACAATAAAAATGGAAACCTGCATTTAATGGTTAGCAAATAAAAATGATAGAGCAGCCTACACACATGTTAAAGTAACTGATTTGATTAGGAAATTAAAATGGAACATAAATATATGTAGGCTACTATAAATTAAACAAAAAGATGGAGTTTATAGAATTAAAAAAAGTAATAATTATAATAATAAAACTAAAGTGACAGTTAAGTATAATAAAGTGAAAAGAAATTTTGTTCAAATTTATCTAGATGCGGCAACAAAAATGAGACACGTAGTGAAAATCTATCATAAAAGTAATGACAAAAAGAAAATTACAAATAAAAACTATTTATAAATCATCATATAAAATAAAAGAAAACTAGAACTCATAATTCGAAATAGGACTACGACGAAAACTAAAAACCGAACTTGAAAATGAAAGGGGTTTATATTGGTTTTTGGTTTATACAGGGAAAAAAGAGAGAGAGAGAGAGAGAGAGAGGAGAAAGACTACTGAGTTCGAATCAGAAAAGAAAGGGTTGTGTTTGTGGTTCTATTTGACGAGAATAGAAGAGGAGGCTGGACTGGTTTGGTGGGTTTTGTGAAGAAAGATAAGTAAAGGAGAGGAAACAAGGGTAAATGTTCGAATAAAAACAGGGGTTTTGGTGCTTCGAATTAACCCAAAAAAACGAGACATAAAATACAATCCGGAAATTAAAACTAGTTTTTTTATATAATTACTCTAACACATAAAACATAAAATTAGATCTACAAATTAAAATTTATGAAACCCACAATAAAATGGAAATTTAAAGGGGCATAATTAAATTAGCAACTAAGAACACGAAATTAAAGTTTCGTTACTTTCAACCCCAAGTGGTTAGCAACGGGATTTACGAAAATAACGGAACAAGGCAACAATAACGAAAGAGCAAGACAAGAAATAAAGAAAATAAAAATTGCATTAATTATAATAGGAGTGTTTACAAGATTTGAAACTAAAGAAAATACAAGAAATTAAAACTACCCTAAAATCTAAGTTAATAAATACAAGGGGGGTGAGGGGGTATTTAAAGGATAGGAATTAGGGTTAAGGGGGGTATTGGGTAAAACCCACCATACATTTGTGGTGTGTGGTGGTGAAATCCTAGCCATCTATTTGTTTACTTCCCCCTTAAGCTTTGAAGAGTTGATCTTGGCCATACACTTATGTAATGTGTTGGGATGATCTCCACCTTCCACTTGTCTTGAAATATTCCTTTTTCTCCAAGCTCCTAATTCTTTTCCTTCTTTCATTTAAGTCCTTTTTCTTCCTCTTTCTCCCTTCCTTGCTCTTTATTTCTTTATTTTGCCATTTCTTTATTTATTTACGAATTTCCTGAAATGCAACAAAATAATTTATTAAAATACGAGTTCAAGCAATAAATAGGTAATAAAAATATGCAAAAATATGCACTTATCAGGTACTTACGCCGAAGTAGTCAAAATAGTGAAATCAGTGACAGATCCTCTCAACAAAGGAGATGAAGGCTGGATTGAAGTTAAATCGAGAAGGAAATCTAAAAGTCCTGAGGAGTTTTCCAAAAAAGAGGTAACTATATTTTTAGCCAACATTCCTTTAGATGTTCAAGCTTTAACGCTATGGAATTTTTTCAAAAAGTGTGGTAGAATAAAGGATATTATTCTACCATGAAAGAGGGATAAAAATGATAGAAGATATGGATTTATAAAGGTGGAGAATGAACTAGAAGCAGGGATAATAATCAGTAATGCCAAGCAATTAGGAAGTTGGGGTAACAGAATACATATGAGTATTAACAATCCTATTGGAAATCCAAAATTCCATATCAATAAGGAGTCTAAAGTATCAATTACTCGGCAAGCAAAGGAGGTTGGGAAAATAATTATCAAAGTTCCTATACCAGAAGAGGATTTTGCTAAGAAAATGTTCGAGTTTACTGAAGCTGAAGTGGATGAAGAGATTGAAGAAAGACTCTTTCAGACAATGGTGGGGTTTTCTTGGAAAGAAACAAAAGCTGGGTCATTACAAAAGGAGTTAGACAAGTCATATTTAGCACATTTGAGGGTGGTAGGTCTGACAGATAGGAAGTTCTTATTAACTAATGATAGTAAGAGAAATTGGAGTGATATTGACCACAAAAACCTCTGCAAATGGTTTTCAGTAGTAAGAAAATTCGAGGAGACTGATCTAATCATGCCAAGAACAATATGGATAGAATGTATTGGATTGCCTATGAATGCATGGTTAGAGGAAAATCTCAAGGCATTTACAAGGAGATTAGGGGAATGGATTTCTTGGTCTTATCAAGTGGATGACGATAACTCTTTTGTCAATCCAATGGTCTGTATTGCATCCACAAACTACAATCCAGTGCTTGAAGATATGCAGGTGTTAGTGAAAGGAAAGAAGTACAAAATAACTTTAAGAGAGGTTAAGGACATAAAATCTTTCTTAGAAGAAAACACTACTAATAGAGTTAACTCTAATGGTAGTGATGGATTTCAGCATAATCAAGACTCTAGCTCTTCAGAGTTGAATGGACTTTCCAAAAGTAGTAAGGTTTTGTCTGAAGGGTTAGCAAGTAAAAAACAAGTGAAATAAGCTCATAGTACCAAAGTTTCAAATGTTGATCAGAGCATCAAAGTTTCGAATGATTCGAACGGTCTCACATCTGAAGATCGGGGAACAGTTATTGAAAATTCCATAATAAATTCACTGGTTACAAAATCCAACTCAGTGGAATCTTTGGCTGAAACTAATTTGTCCCAACTCAAGGAACATGATAGTAAACAACCTCAAAATCAATTATTTCAAGAGTACAGAATTGAAGACTCCAGTGAGATCACTTCAACAGAAGTAATTGAACAAGTGGAAAAGTCTGAATTAGTGGAAAAGAATAATTGTATAGGAACTGAAGGTGTTAACATCTCCTCACAAAATACACTTTGCAATCACATTGGATTGTTAATGATGGGTAGAGCAAGAGGTAGGCCTAAAAAGAAATTCAGAGGATTCAAAAACCCTTTTGACATAGGTAAAAAAAGAGGGAAGTTGATCATGACCAAAGGGCAAACTCAAGTCTATAGGAAATCAAAAAAGGTAGGTAGTTGCCTGAGCTCAGTGCAAGAAGACAAGGAAGGTGGTGAATTGAACAAATTAGATGAAGCCGATCTAATACTGGATAGTGCAGAATTGATGGGTTTATCCTTGCCAATGGGAAGAGAGGCTAGTAAATTAGCCCTAGCAAAAAATTTGGAGCAGGAATACCTTTAGAGCTGTGCATCTAACATTAGTATTCCATTTTGTTAATAGTTGACCATTTTAATGGATAGCAAAATTTTATCATGGAATGTTAGGGGTATTAGAAGCAAGAGATTAATAACTATTCTGAGGAAGCATTTGTCAAAAAGGAACATCAACATCATGTGTTTGCAAGAAACAAATTGTTCTTCTTAGAATGACACTTTAAAGGGCTCCTTTTGGGATTTGAGTTCCCATGACTGGTTAGTCCAAGACTCTACAGGTCTTTCTGGAGGTTTGGCCATATCTTGGGATAACTCTGTATTTCAATACAAGAGTTCAGCCCAAAGTAAAAGATGGATATGGGTGCTATTACAAAGTATTTCTGATAGGAAACTGATTAATGTGGTCAACATCTATGCACCACAAAAATCTAGACTGAAAAATCTTCTGTGGAAGCAATTAAGCAAAATTATGGAATGCTGCTTCTCCCAACCTGTTGGGATAATGGGAGATTTTAACTGCATTAGATCAGCTGAGGAGAGCGCTAATTGCATATACAGAGTGAAAGACAACATTAACCTGAATGCCTTCATCAAAAAATCCAACCTCACTGACATGAGGCTTCATAATGCTACATTCACTTGGTTTGGTCCCATGAACAAGAAGAGCAGGCTAGATAGAGTTTTAATTAACTCTAGTTGGATGGAGGCTGGAGACTGGAGGATGCTAGCTCTGAACAGAGGCGATTCTGATCATAAAGGTTTACTTTTGGAGAGATCAACAGTAAACTGGGGGCCCAAACCTTTCAAGATCTTCAATTGTTGGTTAAAAGACCCTGATCTAAAGATCATATTGAGTAATCACTGGGGCAATCTCCATGATTCGAAGTCAAACATTCAAATCACTCTGAAGAAACTTAAAACCACAATTAAGGAGTGGTTAGTGAATAATTTGGGGAATCTGGATAAACAAATCAAAGATCTCGAGGAATTTATAGATTCAGAAGAGCAGAAGAGTTGTTCGGAGGAAGACTTAACGGGCCTTCATAGGAGGTTGGATCAGTTAATTGACATCAAAACAAATTCATTGAAACAAAAAGCAAGAATTCAATGGAATTTGTTTGGAGACAGAAATTCCAAATTTTAGCACAGGGTTGTTCAGAAGAGAAACTACAAAAATTGTATAAAGGGTATCCTGGATAAAGACAGATGGATTTCAGAGGTCCAGGAAGTGAAGCAAGTGTTTTTTGATCATTTCTCTAAGTTTTTCAACAGCAAAGCTAATGAAAGGATCTTTTCTCTAGGGCAATTAGATTTTAGCTCTATTAGCCCTGAAGAGAATATATGGTTATCATGGAAGTTCTCTCTAGAAGAAATTGAATGGGCTCTGAATTCTATGGCCAAAGATAAAGCCCCAGATCTAGATGGTTTTAATATTGGTTGCCTAAATCAGTTCTGGTCTCAAATTAAAGGAAAGGTTTTAGACTGCTTCGAAAGTTTCTATAATGGGTCCCCTCTGCCTTCAGGTATGAATTCCTCATTCATAGCATTGATTCCGAAAAACTTAAACCCCCAAAAGGTTAATGATTTTAGGCCTATCAGTTTGATAAATTCAATGGCTAAGCTATTCAGTAAAGTGCTAGCCTTAAGATTGAGCCAATTCATGGAAAAATTAGTATGAGACTCTCAGTCCGCTTTTATCAAGAGTAGGCAAGCCATGGAAAGTATATTGTTAGCTCATGAAGCCTACCACTCTATTAAGAATGGTCAGAGGGAAGTGGTATTTCTAAAACTGGATTTTGAAAAGGCCTTCGACTCAGTTAATTGGTCTTTTCTGTTTGAATTGATGGCTAAGATGGGTTTTGGAAATGCTTGGATAGGCTGGTTAAAAAGGTTTTTCTCTCAGATTAAAAACTCAGTGCTGATCAATGGAGCTCCTACTCAAGAATTCTCAATCTCTAAAGGTTTGAGACAAGGGAATCCCTTGTCTCCTCTCTTATACAACCTAGTTGCTGAAAGTTTAAACAGACTTCTCAAGAAAGCCAATGCTTTGTGGTGGTTCAAGGGAATTACTCTTCCAAACTCAGAAAAACAACTCACTCACCTTCAGTTTACAGACGATACGGTCTTGTTTATCAAAGGCATTCGAAATCATTTAGGCAAGTCAAAAGGGTGCTCCAAATTTTTCAGATGTTATCTGGTCTGAAAATCAATTTCTCAAAAAGTAGTGTTTACTCCTGTAGTAAAAATAAAGCCCTTTGCATTGAGTGTGCAAAAATCTTTGGATGCAAGGAAGGGCAGTGGCCTTTATCCTATTTAGGGGCCCCTATTGGCTCTTCCCCAAAAAGGAAACTCTTTTGGGAACCTTTAATCAGAAAATTTGATCTCAAACTAGCTAAATGGAAATCAGAAGCTCTCAATAAAGCAGGCAGAGTGGTCCTGTTGAAATCATCATTGGATAGCTTGCCTGTTTATTGGCTTAGCTTATTCAAAATTCCTGTAGGGGTTTCCAAAAAGATTGATCAAATCAGAAGGAAATTTTTCTGGGGAAGTCATGTTCAGAAGGGCAACAGTGGCAGGAAAATGCACTTGATAAAATGGGGCACAGTGATAAAAGATAAAGCAAAAGATGGTTTGGGTATTTCAGACATTAACAAGAGAAACACAGCTCTGTTAGTCAAATGGGTGGGGAAGTGGTATAAAGAAAACAACAGGAGCTTGAACAATTGGATCGGCCTAAAATCTCGGCAGTCATTTCTAGTATTCTGAGTGCAATAAGTAGTTCCCAAGATTGTCTAAATTTGAACAATTCTGATTTCTTCTGGAAGATAGGTAATGGATCATCCATTCGGTTTTGGTTAGATTTTTGGTATGATAAAGGAATCTTAGCTAGCTTGTTTCCAAGATTATATTCAATCTCTTTAGTCAAGGACATTACTTTAGAGGATTTTAAGAAAAAATTATTAGCTGAAGATGTGTTAGACAACAGTTTCTGTAGCAGCTCTCTGAGAAGTTGGGAGAAGGAGGCATCACGTGAAATAGCTAAGATTGTCAATTCGGTGAAGTTCAATAACATGAGTGACCAATTGATTTGGATCCCTTCAGGTAAGCCATTCTCTGTCAAAGACTACTACTCTCTCATATCAAATGATCAGGGCATCAAAATAAAACCTTTCAACTCATTGTGGTCTTTGAAAATCCCTCCCAAAGTTCATATATTTCTTTGGATGATGGTTCAAAAATCTCTTCCAACTGCTCAACTACTTCATCAAAGATTAAAAGGTAGGGATTTAGATATCATTTTCTCTAGGTGCAGAGTAGAAATAGAATCTCAAAGCCACATCTTTTGGGGTTGTGAATATGCAAAATGGAGTTGGGAGTTTATTAACTCTTGGTGGGAAGTGAAGATTTCTGAGAACAATATGTGGGATTCCTTGAGGTTTTTTATGTGTCCTACAGTTAAAGCAGCATGGGGAATAGTTTTGTCAGCAACTCTTTGGACCATCTGGCTAGCTAGAAATCAGTTAGTTTTCGAAGGAAAGAGGATTGATAAGAAGGTATTGGAAAATTTGATTGTCACTAGATCCATGCACTGGTGTGAAGCATTGAATTTATTGGAGATGAGTCAAATGAATATATGGAGAATTAATCCTATAGGACTAATTCTGAGCTGCAGCAAGAAAGCAAAACTATCCTTGACAAATAAATCGATAGGCATCATTAAGTTTTGGGGATTCATAGATGGTGCCTGGACCAGGACTAGCAATAAGGCAATAAGGGCTGGTATTGGAGGATACCTACTTGATCAGACAGGGAACTTGTGCTACATTTTCTCTGGTCCAATTGAGGGATCCTCTGTGATTGTGTGTGAATATAAAGCACTTATGTTTTTACTTGAAAGTATTTACTCAAGCCCATGGTTAAATTGCAAAGTAAAGATTTACTCAGACAACCAGGAGCTGGTGGATTTAGTGCTAGGATTCAAATTTTTTAGAAATAGATCCTGGTTATTTGATGACAGATTCTGCATGCTAGCATCAAATATGGATTTTGAATTAGAAAAAATCAGTAGAGTTTTAAATGAAGAAGCAGATTTTTTGGCGGCAAAAGGGGTTCTCAGATCAAAGTTATTGTTTTCATGGTGCTGAGTCCAAAATTTAAAGGAGGAGTGCTTGGGAAGCTAATCTAATTATATCTCTATTTTTTTGAGTTTATTTTTAGATTAGTATTTCATTTGTTTCGTAAAGTTATTTTTCAGAAATTCCAACAGTCAGGTTTGGGAACATTAAGTTGTATTTCTTCTGGGACGTCTAAAAAGAACATTGAGTAGTGTGCAGCCCTGTATTGAGAACATCAACAGTCTCAGGTCATTATGTGTTTTATCTCCAGTATATATAGATCTTTCCAGGTCCTGGTAGGCTCACATTTCTCCTTCTCAATATTCTCTCTTCTCCCAAACTCATCAGAAATGGAGCCTGATATTCTCTGGACCTTACCCAAGGAAGGCTACATCAAGGTGAATATCCATGGTATTCATTTTGATGAACCACTGCACAATGGGAACAGGTCTGGAGTAGGGGTGGTGTTTAGAGATGATAGAGGTACAATATTGAAGATGTATGCTGGTACGCTGAGTATCCAAGAAAGGAGGCTAAATGAGTTCCATGCAATGATGTTTGCTCTCAAAAAAGCATTCTTCCAGAGCTACAATAAGCTAGTGCTAGAGTTCGATCATCAGGGAGCTTATTGGGAATGGCGTCATTCTCTTATTGATGGGGTAGCTCCAGACCATTTCTTCATTGTTCGATAACTTAATACAAGGCGTAAGGATCATAACTCAAAGATTGAGGTCAGTTTAGTAAATGATGATTGTAATGCCATGGCCATATATTTGGAAAATCATGGAGCTGATAACTATGACTGCATGGTGGAAATCGAAAACCTTTTTGGAAGGGTGAGAGAGATTTGGTTCAGTGACATGGGTTTAGGCCCTCTTGGTCCTCAATATGAGTCGATTCCGGAAAATGATCTGAATGCTGGCATCGTTAATATGGCTGATGGAATTGGTGAAGAGGTTGTGGAGATGGATTGAACATGGAGCAAGGATTCAGGTTCTTCAGGGATAGTGAAAAGGCGTGGTTTATTTTTTAGCTGTTTTACTAGTATTGTTCCAAAGTATGTTGGGGTTTTCTTAGTTTGGGCCGTGAATGATTAGGTTTAGTCCATTTTCCAAGTGGATTGGACTACAAATCTATTTCTTTTAAGTAATTGTTTATGTATTGGGGGATTTCAATCCAACGCATTTTATCTAATGGTTGGTTAGTTTGTATCTGGGCGAGGCCCATTTATTAATATATCCTATTTCCTTGCTTTAAAAAAATGTTTTAAATTAAAAGGTAACATGTTTTAATTAGAAAAGAAATATTAATGATTGGAAGTTACGATATTTTAGGTACACATAAAGAGTAATATGTTCAATTAAAAGTAAACATATTTTAAATTGATTGAAAGATAAGATATTTTTGGTATTTATTAAATTTTAGTTAATAGTACAATTATGTTTTTATATAATTATCAATTTAATAATTTTTAATATTTTAATTTAACATAATTTAATATACTCATATTTACGTATTATACTAATATTTTCTTATCATAAACAATGTACAGGAATTTTTAATATATTTTATTAATAGTTGAAAATATGGTGTGATATTTTTGAGTATATATTAATGATTGTAAGATTAGTTTTAAATAAAAAAAGGTAACGTATTTTAATTAGAAAGAAAATATTAATTATTTGAAAATATGGTACGATTGATGTTTTTATAAAAGGCAATATCTTGAATTAAAACTAAATGTGAAAATGGCAATAACTAATTATCATTAATTATATTATGTCATTATTTATTTCAATAATTAGGATAACCAAACCGACCAAACTTTCAATCTTTCGGCTTTAATATATTAGTATAGACTAGCTTATAACCCGTGCGAAGCACGGGTTTCTTTTGATAGGTTATAAAATTTATTTAACATTATAATTATGCTTTTATATAATCCTTATGTTAAATAATTTTTTAATTTTAATTTAATATAAATTTATATAATGAAATGCATGGTTTAAATTTTATTTTGTAAAATTCTAAATTAAAAATGTCGTTGACGGGTTCGAACTTTGAATTTTTAGTAAATTAATTTAATCATATAATATATCTTATTATTAGATCTAACGATTGTTATTTATTAATAAAAATAATGATTTGTATATATGGTGAGATATTTTTGGGTGTATATTAGTGATCGCAAGATTAATTTTAAATTAAAAAGTACCCCATGTTTTAATTACAAAAATTACTACTAAAAATAATTACGGAAAGATATGGTGTGATATTTTGGATATATATTAATTATTGTAATATTAGTTTTAAATTAAATGGTAAAGTGTTTTAATTAGAAGTAAAATCTTTAGAAAAAATGAATAATTGAGTTTTTGGAGCAGAAAAAAGAGTCCAAGTAGAAGTGGATGAAGGAATTTTAATCAGAATATAATTACGTTAATATTAGTAATTAGCTTTTTGAGTTGTTTTTGTAATTTAATTATTTATTTTAATAATTAGGATAACCAAACCGAAAAGCAAAACTTAGGATAATCAAACCGAAAACCAAAACTTTCAATGTTTCGGCTTTAATATAATAGTATAGATTACTTTATAAAAAAATTAATTAAAAAAATTATTATTTAATTGTAATTCGTTACCAAATTTGATTACACTCCTAGATACTTATTTCTCATACAATTTTTTGATAATATATTAAAATTTAAATTTTATTATTTTTGAAAATTTTTTATTATAAAATATTGAGTTGCATAAATAATGTATTTATGGAAACCATGACATTTTGTTTTCTTTATTTTCTTAAAATATTATTAATTAAATATTAGATGATTTCAATCTTTTTCTAGAAAAACGTAAAAGTAAATTTCACTTGGTTGTTTTTTTTTCGCAAACCGTATTTTTGTAAATAATTTCAAAATATAGGAAAATTGTAGTAAAAAAATAAATTATTAATTAATTTAAATAAATTCTCTCGGACCGTACTTCGCACGGGTTATCATCTAGTTTTTTCTTAATAAAAATAAAATCAATTAAAAAAATACTCTCTTCGTTCCTCTCATTTTTTTACAGTTTTTTTTCACTACAAGCATTTTTAAGGTATATATATAAAGTATAGTTCTGTAACTCATTTTTAAAATTTTATTCTTTTGAATAAAAATTTAATAAATTTACTTTATACTCTTAATCACTTCTCATTTATTGTTATACAATTTCCAACAATGATAAAAGGGTAAAAATGTTTCCATTTTTGTGTTAAAAATTGGAAATGAAAATGTATTGTGAAAAAAAAACTCAAAAAAGATCACTATTATGGATAAAAATGTTTTCTTTTTGTATTAAAAATTGAAAATAAATATGCATTATGAAAAGAAAAATCTCAATAAAAAATCACTATTATGGAGAGGAAGGAATATTAAGCTAATGAGTCGCCTAGTTAGAGTAATCTAGCTATTGAGTGGTGCAATCAAAGTTTAGAAGCCGTTTGGGTTAACTTAGAAAATATTAGTTATAATTTAAAGTTTAATTTACTGCTTTAAGTAAAATAATGATAATTTTAATTTTAAGTTAGGTGTGTTTATTGAGATAATGACCAAAACAACTCATTTTCAGCACCCCATATACCAAAATACCCAAAAGCGGAAAGAAGGTCCTATTTACCCACTGGATACTCCGTTAAGAGAGGCGTATACCAAGGTTACTGTAGCATCCCAATTTCCGGTCATCTATCTCGTTCTCTCGATCTCTCTCGTCACCTCTATTGTCTCTCTCCCTCAACACCACTTCTCCGGTCACCAATACTCCACCACAGCACCCCCCATCCCCTCCTCTTCCTCCATCTTTTCTTTTTCCATATATCTTTCTCTGTTTTAAGTCGTTGGAAAACGACGAACAAATTAGGTTTCGAATAGGGTGTTTACAATTGGGCATTAGAAATTGATTAAAACTAGTCTAGATTTGTAGAGAATTGAATTACGAATTGATTGGTATATAACACATGAACGAAAAATTGTTGGATGGTGTTGAACGGATGTTGGTCAGAATCATGCCGGAAAGCGCTCAAGAGAGAGGACTAGTGTGTTCCTGTGAAAAATGAAGAAGACGTGGGATACGACGCTGAGAGTTGCGTATCCTGAGATGCGCTTCTGTCAATGGCGTAACACCCATTGAAGACGCCTATAGCAGCAACGCTTGACGAGGTTACGCTGTTTCTAAATGCGTGATCCATGAAACGCTACTGGTAATGTCCAGTCGGTTTTTAGGGTCATCCGAACTGGGCGTGGGTATTTTGGTTCCCCATCTTTATTTTTGGGGTAGATAGGGCCTTCACCCGTGTTTATTTGACTAATTTTATTTAAGACAAATTGATTTAAAAAAATTGACTAAAAAATCAAAATTTATTATTTTTTAAATCTAATATAAAAGTATAAATTACAAATATATGCAACGAATGTAGTATGAGTTAAAAGATGACTCAAATATATAAAAATTGATATAAAAAATATAAGTTGAAAGAAATTATCCCAAAAATATTTAAATTTTTTGAACTAAAACAATTTTAAATCTAAAAATTTAAATGTACACAAACAATTTGTTTTCACTTTAAGTGGGTCGAAAAATAATAAGATCCCCCAACAAACTCTATATGTGTCCAACGAATCTTGAGAGATGTAGAGAGACAGAGGAAAGCAGTAAATGTAAGGGGGATAAAATTAAAAAATCTCCTGCAATTTTTGAATATTTTTCCATAAAGGCGATAATTTTAGGGAAAAAGAAAAGATGAATGTATGAAATTACTTTTAAGGTATGCACGGAATTTTTTTATTATTTATTATTTTATATTATTTTTTCATATTTTTCACTACTAATATTTGCTATAAATATTCCAAATATAAATGATTTATATAATAATTAAATCTAAAAATGTTTCAAATTTTAATGTTTCGATTTTTTTTAAAACAAATTATACATATATGATACACTTGATACAATTTGAATTATGTGATGATTAAGTTTTTGTGAATTAAAGTATATATATATATATAATAATAATAATTCAATAATTTTATTCGTATATTTCAAATATTTCGGTACATGGGCTCAACTCAATGTGTAGATATTATTAGATTACTTTAACATTTTTTATTTTACGATTATTTAATTTTTAAATTGGTTCTTTTAGGAAATTGTTAAAATCTTTTTACACATTAACCAATTATATCATGTTTGCTTGTAATAATGACCAATATAACATAGATTATTCGTAAATTTTTTTATTTAATTTTAATTTGTTCTTTATACTTGGAATAGACTCCTTCTTTACATCTTAATGAATCCTTGTGAATAGAACTCGTAAACTTAGCCATACTAGCTTATACCCGTGCGATGCACGGATTTTATTTATATGTAACAAATTTTATTTTATGTTATAATTATATTTTTATATAATCATTATTTACAATATTTTATTTTAATTTTAATATTAATAATTTAATATAAATTTAATTAATGATATACATGGTTTAAAACTCATATTATAAAATTTTAAAATAAATATGTCGTTGATAGAATTCGAACCTTCAATATAATATATTTAATCATTAGATCTAACGATTTTGATTTTTTACTAAAAATCTAATGGTCATTATTCGTAGTATACGGTTTTTTATTATATTTTGTTAGTGATTAGAATATATGATGTGATATTTTTGGGTATATATTAATTATTGCTAAATATGATATGATTGGAAGATATGATATGATTGATGTTTTTAGGTGTTTATAAAAGATAATATCTTCAACTAAAAGTAAATGTGAAAAACATAATCGACTAATTAACATAATTATATTATGTTATTATTTATTTTAGGTGCTTTAATAGTATATATATTGTATATATTTTTCTTTATAATAAAGGTTAAATAAGTAAATTCACGAAATACTAAAAAACATATACCAAAAAATAGGTGCCAAAATTTTTAATATTTCGATAAATGTTTCCTTATTATAAACAACGTATACATATTTTTAATATATTTTATTAATAATTGAAAAATATGATGTTATATTTTCGGGTATATATTAATGATTGTAAGATTAGTTTTAAATTAAAAAGGTAAAGTGTTTTAATTCGAAAGAAAATATTAATGATTGGAAGATATGATACGATTGATGTTTTTAGATGTTAATATAAGGTAATATCTTCAATTAAAAGTAAATATGAAACAAGACAATTGACTACTTACCATTAATTTATACTATGTTATTATTTATTTTAAGAGTTTTAATGTATATATATCGTATATATTTTTCTTTATAATGAAGGGTAAATAAGTAAATTCACTACGTACCAAAAACAGGTACCAAAATTTTATTATATTTTGTTAGTGATTAGAAGATATGATGTGATATTTTTGGGTATATATTAATTATTGCTAGATATGATATAATTGCAAGATATGATATGATTGATGTTTTTAGGTGTTTATAAAAGATAATATCTTCAACTAAAAGTAAATGTGAAAAACACAATCGACTAATTAACATAATTATATTATGTTATTATTTATTTTAGGTGCTTTAATAGTATATATATTGTATATATTTTTCTTTATAATAAAGGTTAAATAAGTAAATTCACGAAATACTAAAAAACATATAGCAAAAAATAGGTGCCAAAATTTTTAATGTTTCGACAAATGTTTCCTTATTATAAACAACGTATACATATTTTTAATATATTTTATTAATAATTGAAAAATATTATGTTATATTTTCGGGTATATATTAATGATTGTAAGATTAGTTTTAAATTAAAAAGGTAACGTGTTTTAATTCGAAAGAAAATTTTAATGATTGGAAGATACGATTGATGTTTTTAGGTGTTAATATAAGATAATATCTTCAATTAAAAGTAAATATGAAAAAAGGTAATTGACTACTTACCATTAATTTATATTATGTTATTATTTATTTTAAGAGTTTTAATAGTATATATGTCGTATATATTTTTCTTTATAAGGAAGGGTAAATAAGTAAATTCACTACGTACCAAAAAACAGGTACCAAAACTTTTAATATTTCGGCTTTTATATAATAGTATAGATTTATAATTTAATTACAGTATTTTACTAAATACAATTGCTCGTAAGTTTTTTTGAAAAGAAGAAATTAATATTGTACGTGATATTTCTATTAAAATAGAGATTTTAGTTAGAAAATAAATAAAAGATTATACGTTTTAGCTGAAAAGGATAATCAGTTAATTATTAATATTAGAATATTATTAGTTTATTGTATTAAATAGAACCACCCATGATATAATTGGAAAAAGATATATTTTAGGTAGAGAAATAGAAAGGTAACGTGAAAATTAAAAATATTATACGATTTATGTGAAAAAGGTAATTGATTAGTTTATTGAAATTATAATTTAATTAAGGCAATTGACTACTTATCATTAATTTTAATTAATTAATTTTAATTTAATATAATTTAATATACTCATGTTTACGTATTATACTAATGTTTCCTTATTATAAACAATGTATATAGATTTTTAATATATTTTATTAATAATTGAAAAATATGATGTAATATTTTCGGGTATATATTATTGATTGTAAGATTAGTTTTAAATTAAAACGATAATGTGTTTTAATTTGAAAGGAAATATTAATGATTGTAAGATATGATACGATTGATATTTTTATAAATAACGTATACATTTATAAACAACGTATACAGATTTTTAATATATTTTATTAATAATTGAAAAATATGATGTAATATTTTCGGGTATATATTAATGATTGTAAGATTAGTAGGTGTTTATAAAGGTTAATATCTTCAATTAAAAGCAAATGTGAAAAAAGGCAATCGACTACATACCATTAATTATATTATGTTATTATTTATTTTAGGAATTTTAATAGTATAGATATCATATGTATTTTTCTTTATAATGAAGGGTAAATAAGTAAATTCACTTAGTACCAAAAAACAGGTACCAAAACTTTTAATGTTTCGGCTTTTATATAATAGTATTGATGTAGGACTCAACGTGTAGGACTGTATATATTATTATATTATTTAATATTTTTTAATTTTAAATTGATTTTTTTTGGAAAGTGCTAAAATTATTTTGTGAAGGTAACACCCACCAACGAACTAACCAAATATATCCATGTTGTTTTGAAAATGTGCTAAAATTATTTTGTGAAGATAACACCAACCAACTAAACCCATGTTTGCTAAAAAAGTCAAAGAGTAATGCTAGGTATCCCAAATTGGTACCCAAAAATTACTCTCGTGACAAAGCTTATATGACATAGTGAAAATTTTTGATTGGGTGGTTGGTGTGAATATAGGGGGGCCCATTATTATTATAACCAATTGAATTGCTACACTTGTCATTTGAGAATTTTATTTGGAAATCAATTTGAGGTAACTAGCATTTTCCAAAGTCAAATTACTCGTTGAGACTTATAGTTGCAAAAAGTTTATCATGTTTGCATTTAAAGATTAAAAAAACATTATCACGAGAGTTGACATTATCAAAACACCCAATTCTAATAAGATGAAAAACAAAAGGAGCATTTTATTTTCTGTTTCATATATACAACCTACAGTCAATAGTGGTTATCGATTGTTTATTTTATGAATATCGATTGTTTACTCTATGAATTTTATATTCTGTTCCATATATACAACCTACTATATTAGCTTATCCAAAATGAGTATAAGGTGATAAACTTGGGTCAGTGGAAGGGCTTTTACCGGTTTTGCAACGAGTGCTTCTCTCGGGGTATTGCTGATCGGTTGCAAATCTTTTTAACTGATTTTATCGAAGAGGATTTTGTTGATACATGTGCCGGACTTACATTTGCAAGGGTTAAAGGAAAGACATGAATTCGATTTCTAGATGCTTAAACATTGAAATTTCTGATATTTTTTGCAATTCAACTCAGGTAAGATCCATATGTATCACACCATGGCCTCAGATAACCTCTTAAATTAATTTTGGTGAATTATTTAGATTAACATTTTGAAATATGTGCATTTTTTTGTTTTTGAATCAGATCTTGCTCTATCTTGTTTTTGAAGATTATCATATTTAACCAATTATCTAATTATTCTGTATAATGGATTATTCATGATTTCGGTTTCCGATTAAGTCTTCTAATCTTTAGCCATCAGGATTGAATTTGAGGTGAGACATAAAATTAGTTGGGTGTTTGGAGAAGATGAGGGCACTTTAGTAATTTTACTTTTCATGTATTATTTTACACTTATTATATTTGATTGGCATTATTAAGTTTTTAGTTTATTTTGAATAATGATTATTTATGTCAAAATTATTATCTTTTATTGTGATTTAATTGCCAACTTTATACGCCTTTAATTAGTTGTATCGTTAAGTCAGTAACCTTCTAAATGATTTAGGTAGGAGTATTTAGTGTTTTCTTAATTTAGGAAAGTCTTTAATTCATTATATTGTATAGGGTGGGTTTGATGCTGAATTTATGGGCTGGTTTGACCAAATGTGTATGTTATTTCTTGATTGGAGGTAGTTAAGATAATGATTAATTGGCGAGGAGTTATTTGAGGGATTAATTGGTGAATGGTAATTATATATAAATGATTAATTGTTTTTTTGATAATTTTATTGAGGATTTGAAATTAGTTTTTATTAAATGCTAATTGATTTTTTTTTGAGGCTTTGAATTTTCAGTGGACTAATGGATTGTGTTTTATTTTTGGTTTGATTTCTTATTTTGAAAAGCCTTAAATATTATGATTGTACCATTTTATATGGTTGTTGTACCTCTGAGGGTGTGCCATTTATTGTGGCTTTTTGGACCAATTTTGGGTTATTTTTAATGTCGTCTTTTTGACGAGTTGGGTCATTATTGATGTTTTATTGTTTTGTCATATTTGTAATCGATTCCAGAAGGCTGGTATAGTAAACTACTTATTGTGAGTTGTGACTATTATTTAGTTGTTTGTGTGTGTTTGTACTTATTGTGTCTGGATGGATGTGCGTTATTGTGTCTAATCAAAGGGTTTTCTTTGATTAGTATTTATTTTTTACAGTTGATTACATTTCACTTTTATTTTTATTGAAATAATGTTTTAAAAATCACTAGGATTTAGGAATAATTTTTGTTGTGTTACTTACTTTAATATTAATTATAAATATTATTTTTTAATCATTTTTCTTCTTGTTTTTTAGGCGAGAAGACTTTGGGAAGTCTCTTTTCGGACTTTAAAGTCTTATTATCTAAATTCCCGAGGACATCTATGCATGCCCTTCGGTTAGATGATAAACTTTATTGAATGAAAGAAAGTAAACCCCTTTCTCCTGTTTTGCCGATATTGTATTTCGATACCAAGATAGAAAATTTATCTGCACAAGTGACTTGAAATATGTTTTTAACAAATTTTTACAAATCCAACCATACTTGAAGAAAGAGCGCGTAAAAATTAGGAGGTACAAAAAATCTTAATTGTTAGTCACAGAGGCATGCCTGAATACATCTAATAACAAGCCTAAGTTATTTGTAATGCTATGCATTACTTACATGACCTTTTAACTGAGGGAACCTCTAGTTGTAGAGTTTCTACTAGTTTTGTACTTGTAATAGGCATTAAATTCTAGCTGTGTAACTGTACCTATTAAGTCAAGAATAATGCTTGAAAGAAGTTCCAAGGTTCATGCCTCAAGCAAGGAGATAAAGGCTGCCAAATAATCACAGTTGGGATTTGAAGAAATGATGAATTTGCCTAAGTACCAATTCGAGAAGTACATTTGTCTATTCGAGAAGTCTAGCATTCGAGAAGTCAGGGGTTCGATATCTCAGAAGACACTATTCGATATCTCTGAATACACTGTTCGATATCTCATTCGATATCTCAGAGATTCGATATGTCTATTACTCTATTCGAGAACTCAAGGAGTCAACAGGTCAAAAGTGATATTCGAGTTCTCAATAGGGTCAACAAGTCAAAGCTACATTCGATATCTCAAAGACTCAAGATGCTATTCGACATCTCAGGGATTCAATATGTCAAAATGCTCTATTCGATATCTCAAGGACTCCCAGAGAAAAGAGCTATTCGAGAAGTGATTCGATATGTCAATATAACACTATTCGAGAACTCAGAGTTATCGATTAAGTCAATTCTAGTTCTCGAATCACTCTTTTAACCACTTCTCGAATACATTCTTGAAGACAAAATACTGAAGAATTGTACAAGTCAGAAACCTGCAACAAGCCAAGACGCTTTATTTGACTATGTACTATAAAGCACGTTGGAAAGCCTACAAAGAAGCTTGGAGAGATAAGACAGGGGACAAGGAGCAAAAGAAGTGGATCTGAACAGGCTTTGCAAAGTCAAATCTGTAGTCGTTTGGACTCTTACTCAAATGAGATAGACAGACTGGAAAGTATTTTGTTTACCTACCTTATTTTGTAGTAAGTAGGTGTATCCATGTCTATAAGGATACAGCCTCACTTCCTTAGCAGATATTTTCAAGATACATCACAAGAAATATCTCTTTGAGAAAAACGTAGCTGAGAATACTATCATTTGTATTCACAGATTGTAGCAAAATCTTTATCTAATAAAATATTAGATTAAAGTAATATTGTGTTGTGTTTGTTTTTGTTATCCGCACTTACATTTCTCACACACTCAACACATATCTTGCTGCAAATATTCAAGAACGAAGAAAACTTCAAGAATCCATTCACCCCCCCTCTGTATTCTTTTACTGTATTCAATACTCAACAAGTGGTATCCGAGGAGGTTGTTTAATCTAAACAGAAAACGATCATGAGTTCGAATACACCAAAGACTACAGGTACGGTAAAGGTCCCTAAGTTCGACAAAGAGAATTACAACCTCTGGAAAATAAAAATGCTGTTGTTCAATCAAAGCTGCCAATCCTCTCTACCCTGACATCCTCAAGAATGGTCCATTTGTACCACAAAAAGAAATTGCTGAATCTACAGTGGGCACAATAGTCATTCCTAGATCATATGTTGCAAAAGAGCCATCCAAATGGACGGACTCAGAGAAGGAAAATGTTGCCCTAGACAGTCATCTCATGTTGCTGATCATAGACTCCATGGATATGTCGATGTTTGCCAACATAGCATCATGCACATCAGCCAAGGACATGTGGAACCACATCGAGGTGTTATGTGAAGGGACAGAGGAGGTAAGAGAGAATAGGAAACAGATACTGGTCACACAGTATGAGGCTTTCATGGCACAGTCCAAAGAATGTATTACTGATATGTTTGAGAGATTTCACAAGCTGGTGACTGAGCTTCAAATGAATGGGAAGGTTTACAGCACTAAGGAATTAAACATGAAGTTTCTACTATATGCACCAAACCATCTAGAGCAAAGGGTCATATCTCTAAGAGAAAGAGATTTGAAGAAAGTCACATATGATGTGCTCTATGGGGTTTTAAAGACTCATGAGCTTGAGCTGCTTAAGAAGAGGGCTATCCAAGCCAACCAAGGCAGAATGATAAACACATCCTGTGCCTTGATTGTCAACAAATCTGTTCAGGACCTGGAAGCATCTACAAGTCAGCTGAGAATAGAAGAGATAGTAGACGATGAAGAAACTGAAGAAGAAGTGACTGAACCTGTTGATGAAAAGGAAGAAGATGAGTTCTACACTTTTGAAGAGTTGGATGCCATGGAAAACACTTCATATGCTTTTATGGCTAGAAAATTCACAAACATCAGATTTAAGAGGAATCAGCCCTTCAAGCCTAGATCTCAAAATCATTCATTCAACAAGAGCAAGGCACCTGTGAAAGCAAACAAAAACAAATTCAAAACCAGCTATGTGGATAGGTCATCTGTGAGATGTTATAGATGCAATGACCTAGGGCATTTTGCTAGTAAATGCAAGAAGCCTAAAAAGAAGGATAAGGAGTTTCTTGAGCTTGAAGCTAAGTATGAGGCTCTGCTAAAGAAGCATACACCAGGTAAGGCCTACATAGCTGAAGGGAAGTGTTGGGATGATTCTGATAGTGATGGAGAAGAACAAGAATTCTGCAACTATGCCTTGTTGGCCAACTCTAAGGAAGAACCATCTGCATCAGACTCTCAGGTACCATCCCTCACTACCATAGACATGTCTGTTTCTGAGTACAAATCTATGGTTGAACAACTATCTGTTGAGATGTTTAATATTCATACTAGTATGACTGCTGCTAATGAAGAAATTGCTAAACTGTCTACTAAGAATGAACTGTTGAACAAAAGAAATGAGGAACTAGAACTAACTGCTATGCAAGTAGAAAACCTTAAACAAGAAATTGAATATCTAGAGAATAAGGTTCTATGTGCTAGTCAAGTTGAGAAAGCTCTTAGGGATGAACTAGCTGAAAATGAATTTAAATTGAAAACATTTAAGAATTCCTCTAGTCTATTGCAGTCCTATCATGAGAAAAATCTAGCTAGACCTAAGGCTGCCATTGGACTTGATTATGACACTCTTAAACAGAGGAAAGGCTATGCAGTCATTGAAGATGACAGTGTTGTTCAAGAGGAAGTGCCTCAGGTTTTGAAAAAGACTGAGAACCCAATATTTAAAACTCCAATACTTGAGATTGATGAGGATGCCTTACTCATTAAGCAAATGTTGGATGATGAAGATAAGGCAAAATCAAATAAAAAACAAGCATCCTCTAAGAGTGAGAATGTCAAAATCAAAGCCAAGGAGCTAGTAGGAGGTAGACCTAGACCTGAGAAATTTGTGAAGTTTGTTTCATCTGGGAATAATGAGTTTGAGAATAAAGTGGCTAAAAAGAAACAAAACAGGTTTGACAAATTGGGGATTAACAAGGACAACAATTATGCTTATGTGCCAAATGCCCCTAGGAAAGTTTGTCAAAACTGTTTTAGTACTAATCATTTAACTCATGCATGCAAGAAACCATCTGGTAGTGTTGCTAAACCATTCTATAATTGCTCTGTGCCTTTAAGACATAGAGACTCTCCTTTCTGTGATAAATTTGATTGTATGCCATGTAACATGAATGTAATGACTAGTTGTTTTAATTTGAGAAGACAATTCATGGAAGGTTGCATCAGTCACAATGTTCACACACGCTACACAAGAGCAAAGTCTTCAAGTCCTCCTAAAGTTAGGAAGGTACCTCTGTCACCTAAGTCTAAGAACCCTGATTCTAAGACTTCTAACAGTGACAAGAAGACTAACATCAAGAAAATTGATAAGCATGCTGTTTATGATAAAACTGTAGCTAAGCCACATGGACCCAAACTTGTTTGGGTACCAAAGGAGAAGTAATACCTTTGTGTTTGCAGGGCAAAGAAAGTGAAAAGAAGGTCATGTGGATTTTGGACAGTGGATGCTCAAACCATATGACTGGTGATATGGCCCTGCTATCACAGTATGAGGAGAAGGCTGGCCCAATGGTTGCTTTTGGAGATGACAGCATTGGCAACACATTAGGATATGGCAAGTTGGAAATTGGAAATGTCATCATTGAAAATGTAGCACTGGTCAAGGGGCTCAAGCACAATCTACTGAGTGTTGGTCAATATACTGACAGAGGCTTCAAAGTGAATTTTGACAAAGATGAATGTTTGATCACCCACAAGAAGACTGGTGATTTTGCTCTATCTGGAGTAAGGAAAGGAAGCCTGTTTGTAGCCAATATGAACTCTGCAAACAAGGACAAAATTTGTTGCTTTTACTCAAAAGCATCAAATGAAGATAGTTGGCTGTGGCACAAGAAGCTATCACACTTGAACTTCAAAGGCATTAATTCTTTAGTCAAAAGGGAGTTAGTGAAAGGCATGCCCACACTTGAATTCGGTCAAGAAGGAGTGTGTGAGGCTTGTCAAAAAGGAAAAATGAAAAGATCAAGCCACAAGTCAAAGACAGTGACATCAATAACCAAGCCCCTACAACTAATTCATATGGACTTGTTTGGGCCTGTCAATATTATGTCACTAGGAAGGAAGAAGTATGCTCTAGTGATGGTTGATGATTTCACAAGGTATACATGGGTAGAATTTCTGGCATCAAAGGATGAGGCTCCACAAGTAATCATTGAGCATATAAAGAAAATTGACAAGGAAGCAAAGGCCAACAATGCAAGTGTGATTGCATTAAGAAGTGATAATGGAACAGAGTTCAGAAATGCCATGCTTGAAGCATTCTGCAAAGAGAATGGTATTTCTCAACAATTCTCAGCTCCAAGGACTCCACAATAAAATGGAGTTGTTGAGAGAAAGAATAGAACTCTGATTGAGGCTGCTAGAACAATGTTACTTGATGCAAAAATGCCTACATGTTTTTGGCCTGAGACTGTGAGCACTGCATGCTATATCCAAAACAGAACCCTCATCAACAAAAACACTGGAAAGACACCTTACAACTTGATGGACTGGAAAGAAGCCTACTCTAAAGTATGTTCATACTTTTGGAAGCAAATGCTTTGTGTTAAAAGACAATTCAGAATATGTTGGAAAGTTTGATGCAAAAGCATTTGAAGGAATTTTTCTTGGCTACTCTATGGAAAGAATTGCATACAAAGTTTATGTCATCAGTCAAAAGAAAGTTATGGAAAGCACAGATGTGACATTTGATGACAGCAAACTACCTGGATTAGAAGAAGCCAATGATAAAGATAAAGATCCTTTGAAGTTTGACAATCTATATGATTCTGATGAGGAGATTGAAACTGAATTTGAGCCTACAATTCAACAAACTCAAGTGAATGAAGAACCTGTGTCAATCAACAATGAAGAAACAAACATCCAAGACACACCTGTGATTAGTGGCAACTTCACAGGGGGAGGAAATGTAAATGATCATGATCTGGATGATGAAGCAACATCAAGGCTGAGAAATCAATCTGAACATACAAGGAAATGGGATAGATCATGCTACAATTAACCACTGTGCGCTTGCAGTTATTTTACACATCAAGTTTTTGGCGCCGCTACCGGGGACTATTGGTATTTTTCACTCCTTGATATTAATTCTTCGGATTAGTTTCTTGTTTTCTTTTGTTTGTTTTTTTTAGGGAATAGTGAAGCGGAGAAAAGCTTGGACAAGAAGATCGCTGGAAGGCCTCGCTATCTCTTTTGAAATTTTTGGAAGCGCTTTTCGGTATTTCGTATCACCTCTCTCTATTTTTTCTTTATTATTGAAAAAACACAAAAAAATTAAATATTCAAAAAAACCCAAAAATATTAGTTAGTTATTTGTTTGTTAAAAACCAATTTGCTGTATCATTCATTCTCTCACATAGGATCACATCATCTAGATTTCTTTATTGTATTTATTGCTTTCCATCCTATATAACTGTGGTGATTGCTGGAGGAAAGAGGTACGTACAATTTAGAATAGAACACGTAGTGTAGTGCATCCATAAGTGTTTACTTTCTTGTTCTTTGTGTGTTGCATCATTCAATCAATCTTATGGGTGCCACCCAATTACAAGATAAGGTGAGGGATTTCATCACCCTTTCCTTGGCCCACAAATCACTAATTCGTTCATCCTGCATACCCTTTCCTTAATAAAACTAAGTAGACGTTAGCCCCTAGGATCTCACGCTCAACTAGGAAGAGAATCTAGGAGGAACAAATCACTAAGTATTCTTTCGTTTGGTGTCTAGGCAAGCGTGACGCTTACCTGGCTAATTTGGATTGGTGTCTAGAAAGGTGTTTAGCCTCTTGGCAATGCTTGCACCTGTCTGGCCAGTCAGGACGAATGTTTTTTGAGTTATGACTTTTAGTAGTATCTTATTGTTAGGAGCAAGGTCTAGATTTTTTTTAGGTTAATATAGATTTTTCTTTTTAATTTTCCATTTTTTTTTGTGTTTACTTATAGCTCTTGTCTGCTACGTGCTTAATTGTTTACTTCTCTTGTATGCAAAGTGCTTGGGTTCGAGACACTACATCTAGATTAGTAAGACAAACCAATCTGTCATCTCCTAAAGTAGTAAGGCAACTTGAGTTCTCTTCACCCACTAGAATTGAGTCAAAAGAATTAGAAGTTCAACCCGTAGTCATGGCTGTTTCACTTAAAGACCGTTGTTACCCCGCTCGTACCGCTCAACCCTCATGCATAGTCTTACCCGCAGTAACCGCGAATAACTTTGGAATCAAACATCACAACATTAGCATGTTACCTAGGTTTGCTGGGGTAGAGGGAGAGGATCCATATCTTTTCATTCGAGAGTTTGAGGAAGTGTGTGCATTGCAGAAACTTCAACAATTGAGTGAGGATTCCATTAGGCTCAGGCTTATTAACTTTGCTTTGAAAGAAGATGGTAAACAGTGGTTGTATAGTCTACCCGTTAATTCTATTTCCACATGGGAGGGATTTGTTGTTATCTTTCTTAAAAAATATTTTCCAAACCATAAGGCAAACAGACTTAGGAATGAAATCAACCAATTTCAACAAAATCGGAATGAGTCTTTTTGGAAATATTTTGATAGATTTAAAAAGTGGTTGTCTAAATGTCCTCAACATGGTATAGAAAAATGGAGACTTTGTAAAATTCTTTATGAAGCCTTAGATAGCCAGACCACTGCTTTGTTAGAATCTATGTGTAATGGTAAGTTTATGGACAAAGATGAGGATGAAGCTTGGCAATTTTTTGAGGAGTTAGCTGAAAGAACAATGTTGTGGGAGTCAACTAGGGAACCTAATCAGGAAGCTGAAAAATCTAACTCATCTAAGGGCTTACACACAGTTGGTAATTCTATTGCAACCGAAGCTAAGTTAGCTACACTCACTAGACGTCTAGAAGCCTTAGAAACCAACAGCGCGTCCTCTCAAATGTCTCTCTGTGCAAACTGTAGTTCTCCTAATCATGTGGTAGAGAAATGCCCTGAAATTGAACAAGTCAATGCCATGTTTCAACCTAGAGTTAGGAATGATCCTTATGCACCCACATATAATCCTGGTTGGAAGAGTCACCCAAATTTCTCATGGAACCAAGGTCAATACAATCAGTATAATCAAAACCCTCAACCTGCTTTTCAAAAGCCCAATCCTGGTCCATACCCAACTCAAAATCCTAATTCATATCCTCCTCAAAATCTTGGTCATTATCCAAACTCAATCCCCATGAATCCTCCTGGTTTTAGTGAATCTGATAAGAAATTGAATTCTATTGAAAAGAGTATGGAGGCATTACTCAAATCTCAACAATCTTTCATGCAAGCTATGACCCAAGATAGGCAGTTACTAAATTCCAACACTCAAGCCATATCTAAGCTAGAGGTCCAAGTCAGTCAATTGGCAAACACAATCAGTGAGAGAGAGAAAAATAGATTTCCTAGTCAACCCGAGACTAATCCTAAGTTTCATCCAAATCAAAAGTCTCATGAAAATGTAAATTCTGTTATCTCTCTAAGGTCTGGTAATCAATTCAACAATCATGCTGGTGTCAATACTCAAGAAGAAGATAAGCTAACATCTGAACCAAATCCTTTACTCTTGAATCCTAGTCTTAAGCAATCTTCAAATTCCGAGAGTTCTGAAGTAGATAAAGCTGATGAGTCATCACCATCCGATGAACCACCTTCGAAACCCCACTCTGATGTGTCTAATGAAAAAGTCTTTAAGCCGAAAGCCCCGTTTCCTCAAAGACTTACTTCAAACAAACAATCTGCTCAGTTAGATAAGATTTTGGAAGTCTTTAAGCAAGTCAAGATTAACATTCCTCTTTTAGATGCGATTCAACAAGTTCCCTATTATGCTAAGTGTCTAAAAGATTTATGTACTCATAAAAGAACCACTCATGTTCCTAAGAAAGCTTTCCTAACATCTCATGTTAGTTCTATTTTGACAAATCAAATCCCTGTGAAGTATAAGGATCCCGGTTGTCCTACTATCTCTTGTGTCATAGGTGATACTTTCATTGATAAAGCTTTACTCGATCTAGGAGCTAGTGTGAATCTTCTTCCATTATCTGTTTATCAAGCCTTGGGTTTAGGTGAACTTAAGAAGACTAGTGTCACTCTTTAGTTAGCTGATCGTTCTGTTAAAATTCCAATAGGTATAGTGGAAGATGTGTTGATTAAGGTTGGTGATTTTGTCTTCCCCGTCGATTTTGTTATTCTAGAAACCGAACCAGTCAAAAATCTAAAAAATCATATTCCTATTATTTTAGGAAGGCCTTTTCTTGCTACCTCTAATGCTTTGATTAACTGTAGGAATGGTTCGATGAAACTCACTTTTGGTAATATGATGATTGATCTTAATATCTTTAATGTAAGAAATCAACCTAATGAGCTTTGTGAACAACCTGTAGGAGTTAATTTGATAGATGAGGTTGTTTCGTGGTCGAATCTTGAGGATAGTGCAATTGAGTTTTTTCTTGAGGAAGATGTTTTGTTAGAGTATGAGAGTAATAAAGAACTTCATGAGCTTTATAGAAATTTTTCTTCTGATGAGATGTTAGATGAATTGAATGCTATTTGTTCTAAGCATGAAACCCAACTTGAGGATAGTTCTTTTGATCCTAAGTCCGTTGTTAAGACTTCTGTTGGTGAGCCACCCACTTTCGGTCCTAATCCATTTTTTTCCCATTATTGATCAGTTTTTGATAGTTGATAATGAAACTCATCATGTTCTTTCTAGTGACATAGTTCATGACCAAGAATTTCAAGTGATTAATCTGCTTAAACAACATAAAGAAGCGTCTAATTGGTCTATGAATGATCTTAGGTGTATGAGTTTTATTCTGGTGCATGATCAAGTTTCTCTAGTGGATAATGATGTTTTTGTGGGTGAGTTTCACATGTGTGTTGATTGTGTTACGAATGTTATTTTCCCTCGATCTGGTATTGGTTAGTAAGTGTTTTTTGTGTCTCCCATGACCAAGTTTAGGTATGGGGGAGTTTATGTGTGTGTGTGAGAGAGAGAGAGAGAGAGTTTTTGTGTGTGTGTGTTATAGGTAATAATGTTTTTCCGTCATCCCTTATCAGGTATTCTCGTCCTTTTACTTTGTCATTTTTTTCTCTCATTTGCATACATTGAGGACAATGCATGATTTAGGTATGGGGGAGGGATTTAGTAGTATTATTTTTATTAAAAAATAAAAAAAACCAAAAAAAAAAATTGAAAAATGAAAAAATACAAAAATAATTCTAGCCTTGTGAAATGATTACTTGTTAAAAGTTAGCTTGATGCACCCTTACATGCTATAGTACTCTTGTGATTCTGATGCTTTTGATTGAGAAGTGATATGCTACGTTCTTGTGCACACACATACACTAGCGAGTTGAAACTAGTCGACTTATTGAATGTTGTAAGTAATTAAAAGGACATGAATATGTGCAAGAAGATTTGGTTTCCATGCTTTGAGTACAAGTAGGTGCATTAAAGAGATTTTTGCTTGGGATTGATTATGTCTTTGCCACTCAGTGAGATTTTGAGCCGATATGCATATCTTTTGCATTTTATATTCGTTAGCTTGAGTGTCCACATATTGTTTGCATTGCTAGCACTTGTTTGAGACCTTTCTTGAAATGCATGACATTATTTGATGATAAGATGATAAAGGCATTTAGGAATAACCTATTATTATCCAAATTACCACACGCTTTACATGTGATCAATTAGTTACCCCTTTGAGCTTAATCCTATTTTTTTGGTAACACACCACATTATTTGCCTAGACCTTTTTCTTTTGTAGCCTTATGTATACTAGATCCCAATTTGTCAAAGGCTAGTAGGAAGTTGAGGGAGTAATAAGGTGTATAAGATGGGGTTTACTTTTGTTCATTAATTTCGGGGAAATATTGGATTTTGTTGCTTACCTGTTAGTCGTTGTTCAATAAATTCTTGAAGAAGGATTGTGGTTTATTATATATTTATATTATCTATCTTAGCTCTCCAAAAAAAAAAAGAAAAAAAAAAGAAAAAAAAATCATATGAGAGCATAATTATGTTTCTGTGTTTTTGTGAACCTTCTTCATTCGACTAGTCAAGCAGTTTGTTGGAAGAAAATTAGAAATCCATGTATGGGGAGAAAGTATGGTGTTGTGTATGATATATTATGGATTCTACTAGCTTTTGACACTTCACCTTATTTGGCCTTACTTGACATACCTTGTCCCTAGCCCCATTATAACCCAAAATAAAAGACCTTTTGATTATCATAATTAATGTATGTTGTGTTAAAGTTAGATTGATACCAAATGTCAAGCATGCTTATGATTTTGATGGAATGGAGTGATACACTTATCCTTGTTCTTGAGTGAATATTCTTTTGTGAGTGAAAGGTGAGTTATTGCTTGTTTTGTGCATATGAGATCCCAAGTTTTGACTTTAAGGTGTACTCTTGTGGGCCTAGCATGGTTACTAACTTATTTTTACACTTGACATGGACTTCTAATGACCTCTGCATATTTCTTTGAGTAGACTATGTGAATACTTGCACCATACACACCAAGACATTACAAATTCACTTTGATTTCTTAAGTTGATGTAGCATGGGCTGACTTGTATGTGTAGTGTTGCATTGAGCAATCGTTTACATGAGCTAGATGGATTTTTTGGGTACATTCACTATAGGCCCTCACGAGACCTCACTCGTCCACTAGGGCTGTCTAGGGGTTTAAAGGGCTTGTTGCATATGCCAAATGCAACCGTGATCACCTACGGAAGTGGTATTATCTTTTATATAGTAGTTTATATTATATTAGTTTGCACGAGGTCGAGCAAAAGATAGGTATGGGGGCATTTGATAGGTCCATATTTCATCATATTTTTAATACTTATTTTATGTCCGTTTTCGTAATTTTATTAATTAATAAATTGTTTTATTTTATTTTGTAGGAAAATTAATAAAAACAGATTTCAAGCAGGAAAAGGTGCAAAAAGGGAAAGGAGGTGGAAAATACTTGAAGTCAAAGAAATTGGAGGAAAAATCGAATACTTATCCAAGAAGAAAAGGAAATTGAAGAAATTATATTCAATATCGAATTGTAATTAAAGGGGCCAAACCCAATATTTTCCCCTGTATATATGGCCTCCTCCCTTGTAATTTAGACACCTAGAATTTAATTGTTATCTTTTCATTCGCCTGTGGCTATTATCTAGCACACACTTTTGCTTCCTATTATTAATATATTAATAATTCTTGTTTCTTCTCCTGCTTTCACGTTTTCTTATTGCATCTGCCATACATGCATGCTTTATTGTTTGGTTAGTTTATTAATTATTAGTGTATATATACAAACTCCTGCCATTCACGTTAGAAAATAAGGTTTAATAAATCTTGTTTGTTAGGTTAATTCGTGGTCTTAATTTATTAACATTATTTTGTTTAATTTGATTATTCATGTTTTGATCACATTGTAATAATAATTGTTTCGTTCATTCTATAATTATTTTGATCACATTATTTTGTTTAGCTACTCATAATTATAGAATGAACGAAACAATTATTATTACAATGTGATCAAAACATGAATAATCAAATTAAACAAAATAATGTTAATAAATTAAGACCACGAATTAACCTAACAAACAAGATTTATTAAACCTTATTTTCTAACGTGAATGGCAAGAGTTTGTATATATATACTAATAATCAATAAACTAACCAAACAATAAAGCATGCATGTATGGCAGATGCAATAAGAAAACGTGAAAGCAGGAGAAGAAACAAGAATTATTAATATATTAATAATAGGAAGAAAAAGTGTGTGCTAGATAATAGCCACAGGCGAATGAAAAGATAACAATTAAATTCTAGGTGTCTAAATTACAAGGGAGGAGGCCATATATATAGGGGAAAATATTGGGTTTGGCCCCTTTAATTACAATTCGATATTGAATATAATTTCTTCAATTTCCTTTTCTTCTTGGATAAGTATTCGATTTTTCCTCCAATTTCTTTGACTTCAAGTATTTTCCACCTCCTTTCCCTTTTTGCACCTTTTCCTGCTTGAAATCTGTTTTTATTTATTTTCCTACAAAACAAAATAAAACAATTTATTAATTAATAAAATTACGAAAACGGACATAAAATAAGTATTAAAAATATGATGAAATATGGACCTATCAGATCACATACTGCAGATCAGATAATTGGAGATCCAAATACAGGAGTGAGGACAAGGAGAGCAACTCTAAATATTGTCTCTATGGTTGCTTTCTATCCCAAGTTGAGCCTAAGAAACTTGATGATGCATTGTTGGATCC
The DNA here is from genome assembly GCA_036435485.1 of Saposhnikovia divaricata. Classification (NCBI taxonomy): domain Eukaryota; kingdom Viridiplantae; phylum Streptophyta; class Magnoliopsida; order Apiales; family Apiaceae; genus Saposhnikovia; species Saposhnikovia divaricata. The sequence continues at coordinate 168,731,059 of CM071598.1, forward strand.
TGATTGGATAATTGCTATGCAAGAGGAGCTAAATCAATTTGAAAGAAGCAAAGTATGGGAACTTGTGCCTGCACCAAAGGATAGAACCATTGTTGGAACAAAATGGGTTCTAAGGAATAAGATGGATGAAAATGGTGTAGTCATAAGAAATAAAGCAAGGTTGGTTGAAAAAGGATACTCTCAACAAGGAGGCATTGACTATGATGAGACTTTTGCTCCTGTTGTTAGACCAGAGGCCATCAGAATTTTCTTGGCATTTGCTGCACATTCTAATTTCAAGGTTTATCAAATGGATGTCAAGAGTGCATTTCTGAATGGGGAGTTGGAAGAAGAAGTATATGTGCAAGATCCACAATTCCCTCACTTTGTCTACAGATTGCTTAAAGCATTGTATGGACTTAAGCAAGCTCCTAGGGCATGGTATGACACACTATCACAATTTTTACTGGAGAATCAATTCACTAGAGGCACACTGGACAAGACACTGTTTTACAAAAAACATGGTGATGATATTATCTTAGTTCAAATATATGTGGATGATATCATAATTAGCTCTACAAATGAGAAGCTGTGTGAGAAATTCTCTAAACTCATGCAGAGCAGATATGAGATGAGTATGATGGGAGAATTAACATTCTTTCTTGGGCTGCAAGTTAGTCAAAGGAAGGATGGCATTTTTATAAGTCAATCCAAATACATCAAGGATCTATTGAAGAAATTTGACTTGGAAGAATGCTCACCTGCAAAGACACCCATGGCCACTGCCACCAAGTTAGATGAAGATGTTAAGGGCAAGAAGGTAGACATTTCAATCTACAGAGTCATGGTTGGTAGACATTTCAATCTACAGAGTCATGGTTGGTTCTCTACTCTACCTCACTGCTAGTAGGCCAGACATCATGTTTGCAACATGCTTGTTTGCAAGGTTTCAATCAAATCCAAAGGAATCACATATGTCAGCAATAAAGAGGATTTTTAAATATCTGAAGGGCACACCAAACTTGGGGTTATGGTATCCTAAGGACACGGGGTTCAATCTGGTTGGTTATTCTGATGCTGATTATGCTGGATGCAGAGTGCATAGGAAAAGCACCTCAGGTAGCTGCCAGTTTCTTGGACAAAGGTTAGTCTCTTGGTATAGCAAGAAACAACAATCTGTGTCAACTTCCACAGTTGAAGCTGAGTACATAGCTGCTGGAAGTTGCGGTGCTCAAGTGCTTTGGATCAGAAACCAACTTAGAGATTATGGACTTGTGTTGGAAAGAATTCCAATCATGTGTGACAACACAAGTGCAATCTCTATAGTTTCCAATCCTGTCAATCATTCTAGGACAAAGCACATTGACATCAGATATCACTTCATAAGGGAGCATGCAACTAATGGAACCATTGAGTTACATTATGTTCCCACAGAAAAACAACTAGCTGACATATTCACTAAGCCATTAGATGAAGCCACCTTCACAAGGTTGGTTAGTGAGATTGGAATGCTGAATTCTTCAAATTCTGGCTAAGTGAATATATCAACTAGATTGTTGCAGCAGTAAATACTTACTTTATCAAATGCTCAATATTTTTGAAGTAAGTATTGGCTGGAGTATGATTTATAAATATTCCACAATGCTGCATATGTTGAAAATCATACATCTTTAGCTTGAAATTTCTGTGAAATTTTGAGAGAATCACTATTTAATTTGGTAGAATATTTTTCAGTGAATATTTCTGGTAAATTTTAAAAGATAGTGAAAATTGAAATTTATGAGTGAAAAGTATAGTTCGATAAGTCAGACTTCTCGAATGGTTCATTGTTATGTCATGGCTCGAGTTCTCGAATAGGCCTATCTAGAACCCTCTTGAGTTCTCGAATATTGTCTTTTGGAGAAATCAAATAGCACACTCTGAGTTCTCGAATAGAGTATTTTAGTTCTCTAATGATGGAGTTCTCGAATACTGTATTTGAGTTATCGAATCATTTGAAAAGGCTGATTTTTCGCTGACACTTAATCGCTTTTTGGATTTATATTCAAAATTTCATTTCGCTCATAAAAAAATATTTTATTTAGCTTAGAATTATTTTCTGAGTTAAATAACTGCCAGCTGTGAGTTACAAACTGCCTGAGATATCGAATAAGCCATTCTTGACTTATCGAATAGTTGTTTTATACTTCTAGAATGACTTGTCGATACAGATCATATATCTAATCGACAACTCAAGTTATTCATATATATACAATTTCACAACTATTCAACTCATTTCGTTCAATTTCTCAAGCATCTAAACTCCCAAAACCTCTTATAACCTTAACTGCAAATTTCTTCTTCAACCTTAATTCTCTTCTCTACCCAAATGGCAAACACTCAACTCACCATACCATCTCAAACCAATTTCATCGCAATTACCAGTGATGTGGAAGCACCAAATGCTAATTTCAAGTGCTTTGTTCGATGGTTGTCTGAATCTTACATCAAGGGTGCACTCTCGGCCAACCCAACCCTGTACATAGACTTATTAGAACAATTCTGGAGGACAGCTACTGTGGAGGTCATTGCCCTTGAGAATGCTATCACCTCATATGTTGTCTACTGCAAGATTCAAAGCGAGGATATTTCTATCACTACTGCAGACATGAATCAAGCCTTGGATTTGTAGCAAGAGGCATATGACTCCCTGGCCACCGATGTTGAGTTGGAAGAATTCTTTGAATTTATCAACTACTCAGATGCTATTAAACTTGGGAAGCTGAATAGGAAGTACTTGATAAAGGAATGGAGCTATGTTTTTGCTACACTCCTTCATGTATTCACTACAAGGAAATCGAGCTTTGACCAGATTAGTACACCTGTGCAGCAGCTTGCCTATGCCTTGGCTCATGGGAGAAAGATAGATGTTGGACATCTCATCTTACAGGAGCTATATGGGAGACTTGGTAAGAACACAGCCAAGAGAGGTAATGAAATTTTCTTTCCTCGCTTTATTCAATCAGTACTTAATTTTAAAAATGCTTCATTGATTGAATTGCCTGGAATAGATAAAAGTAAAATAGGCTATCCTAGGTCCATGACCAAACTCATTTTTGGTAACTTGGAGACTAAGAATGATGTGGATGTAAGGCTTAAGATAACTCCCCACATGGAGGGTTTGTTTAGGCCTTACCCCCACAACATGCCAATATTTGAATCTAAGTCTCAGTTAGCACAGCCTAAGCAAGAAGAACAAAATGCTAACCCAAGGCTTGCTAACCAACCCTTTCAGACAAACACTCTACCAAACATAGAGCCAACTGCATCATCCTCTCAAAAGGGTGATGTTAGTAAAAAGAAGAGAAAACAGGTTGCTTTTGAACCTTTAAACATCTTAACTGAAGCAGCCTTGGCTGTAGAACTAGGTTTAGAATGTGAGGAACCTGAGTCACCTATCATTAGCCTAAAGAAGAAGAAGAAGTCTAAAACCACCTCTTCAGTCACCCAAATGGCTGAAGTTGTAAAATCAGGGGCACACAGCTCACTAGATGTATCCTCTCAACATAGTGCATCTATAGAATCAAGCATCCTCCCCAATGCACCTGTTTGTACAGAGTCAGCACATGGGAGTGATAAGGCTGGCACAACACTGAGTGGAGAGCACATCACAATTGAAACTCCCTCTATCTCTCAGGGGGGGTTGCCAAAATCTAATCTACAACACACTTCTCTTCCAGAATCTACCACTCATATTTCTTTGGAGCCTGCAAGTCAAGCAATTGAGGAGCAAGGCATTGATCATCAAGAATTCTTTTCTCTTGATGAGCCAATGGATTCAAGTGACTTGGTGCATGACACCTTGCTCACCACACAGGTACCACATTTAGATGGTCAGAGAATGCATGTTGGGGCATATCCTAATGACACCATCACAAACACAGAGGATTCACTAGAGACTCTGTGCCTGTGTCACCTACTGTTGTAACTCATCCCACTCCTATGGAGACAACAGTAGTAGAGTCTTTCCATCCGGTTACAGAAGTTGCATTTGTAACTGAGGAGTCTAGCTTGCCTAGCTCTAGCTCTGACTTTCTGTCACAATGGCTGAAGCCTGTGCAACATGACAGTGCTTCAGGATCAGGATCTGTTCCACCACAATTGACGGTTGAAGCACTTCAAAGCTTAGTTGTGGATCAGATTCCCGAGTTTGTAAAGATAGCCCAGAACTTGGTCACCTCTAATGTGCCAAATCCAGATTATGAAGCAATACTGCTCTGCCATAGAGATGATGTGGAGATGCAGAAAACAAAGATACTTGATGATGCTGAGAGAGATGGCAATGTAGATGCCTGGATGCAAGGAACTTATGATATCACTCTCAATGAAGCCTTACAGTATCTGAGGGAGGAGTACATCACTTCACTAGGCTCCAATGCTAAATCCTTAACTCCTGGTGAAGTGTATGAAGCCATCAATGACTCATACAAGGGATTCCTCAAGGCTGCACACTACCTGGGTAAAGGTGTCAAATCAGAAGTCAACAAGGTATGTGATGCAACAGCCCTAAAAGTGGGAGAACTAAAAAGGGACTTCGATGCCAAATTTCCTCAGTTGGAGTCTGTGATTAAGGACATTTTGGCATGCAAGGCTACATGCGCCAGGATGGACAATGGTTTGGCTATTCTCAAGGATGCTGTCACAGGCCTGGGGCACAAATTTCATTCCTTAACAGATCAGACAACTGAGGCCAATGCCATGCTCAGGACCCTCTTTGCAAATCAATATGGAGACAAGCTGGTCACTGAGGTCCCTGTGCATGAGATGTCAAGGTTTGAAGTGCAGAGACTGAAGGATCAATCCCTATCTGGTTTTAAGGCCAATGCGCTCTTCACTAAAGTGGATACTCTTGAAAAGGAGGTAGCTTCTCTCCAACAGTCTAATGCTCATCTTACAGACACTATAACCACTCTGACTGAGCAGCTGAACACTCAAGCCACCACCACAGCTGATGTTCTTCTGCATCAACAATCAATGTTGTCTGCAATGATGAAGCACATGGTTCTTCCTCTACCTGAAGAATCTTCAACCCCAAAGGTCACTCCTACAGCCTCTGTGCCTGACAACAAGCCTAAGGGGGAGAAGAGGATTTCAAGGGACTCAAATACAAAGGGGGAGAAACCACCAGTAAAGGGCATCAAATTCAATGAAGGTGGTCATCAAAGGGCTTCTAAATCTTTAACTCATGTGCCTGGCAAAGGAAAAGCCAAAGTTGGTGAGCCTACTTCTCTGCCAGTTGTCACTCTACCAACTGTGCACATCACTACTCCTAGTAGTCAAAAGCCATCTATCACAACCACAGTGGTTGCAGGGAGTATGCCATCTGACAAACCTCCATTCTCCATATCTAAGAGTGCCAAGCCAGTAGAAGTGAAGGTGGTCACTGATGCCAAGCTACAAGAAATTGCAAACTCAAATGTCTATCATGATGATGCATTCTTGGAGTTTCTGAAAGTCTCAAGAGAACAGGCTGGTGATGCTTTATCATATCACAGGAGTTTGAAGAGTCAGATTGACTATCTCACTGTAGTACCAAGGAGAGTTGATGGCCTATGGCTCAAAGAGATAATGATGGTAGGAAAGAATAAGATATGGCACTTAACCATCAACACTCTACAAGGTCTAAAGCACTCAGAAGTGGATGTGTTCCTTGGATTGATTGAAAAGAAGGATGAAAACTGCATGAGTCTCTTTGATGAGTTAAGGGATGGTCAACCAGCAAGGCTACCTGAAGTATTCACAAATCCTAGAACCATCATCTATCAGGCTGCAACAAGAATTGATGATATCAAGCAGCTGGTCATCCCTAAGCATCTAACTCCTCAGAACAAATCTCTCATTATTGCCATCATTGAGCAGCTGAACAAGAAGAAGGGTTTAAGAACAGCAGAAGAATTAGAAGCTATATCTTATCACAAGTCATACATTGCAACTGGCATTGTACCTGAATCTACTAAGTTCAACCCAAGCAAGGATGGTGATCAAGACAAGGATGGAGACAGAAGTGATGGAAGGAGAAGACATCACATGAGTGATAAGGGTGATGAAGATAAGAAGAAGAAGAAGGATGACAAGGATAAGAAAAATGATGATGACCAAGGTAAAGTCTATGAGAGGAAAAGTGGAAGACAGCAAGCCTTAGGCATTGCTAACAGTAACCTCACCACAACACAAGACTCTAAGTCTAGGGTGAATACTGTTAGTAGTGACCTAGCAAAATCTACATCTATGGCTTCTGCAACTGTTTTGCCACCTCAAGAAGAGAAGATTATTCAAGTCAAGAAACCATCTGTATGTTTCAAAAAGCAAACTGCTAATGGAATACTACAATGGTCTACAAACAAAGGTCACATGCTACTGCCAGGCAACCATGTAAAAAGGATCAAATTCAAACAAGCTGCAAGGAAACCAAAGCTATCCAAATCAAGGACTCTGACAATCTATCCAGGATTAAAACTCCAACCGCTAGATGAAGACCAACTGCAATTCTTACAAGCTCAAAGAATCTACCATGTTGCCATTGTTGATAACTGCCTTGAGATCAAATATACTGATGGAAGGGAGGAGAAATTCAAACAAGGAGGATGTCAACACTGGGGCAAGCTACATGACATAGAAAGAATCATTGCATTGTTGAGCTCAGAAGATAAAGTGGAAAGAGTATGGAAGCTGGAGCTAATTGATTTTGTGAAGATGAAGAGAGATCATGAGGAGAGAATTAGAAAAGAGTGTCTTGAAAAATGGCTAGCAAGGGAGAAAGAAATTGAGAGACTGGAGATTGAAGCAAAAAAGCTAAGGGCAAAGGGATTGTGTAGAGTTCAGTTTAATCCCTATGTGGTGAAGTATAGGAGGAGAAATGGGGATCAGGTCCACATCCGAATGAACCTACTCAACCACTATCCTGCAAACATTCTGAAACCAGTACTTGAAGATCTCAAAGACTCAATTTTGCTTGAATAATTGGATGCTATGGCAGAAATAATAAAAGCTATGGATGAGAATACAAGGAAGGAGAAAGAAAGAAGACAGAAAGCATATGATGATTTGCAAGCCAAAGCTATGGAAAGGGAAACAAATGACAATGGCTAGTACTTCATCATAGGCTGTAAGATTACTCACCCTGTAGTTCTATCCACATTGCTAATCAAAATTCATACATGTACTGTCAAGTTTTATCTTTATGTATGTTAGGCTTGTTATCAGACATGAAATTGTGACTAAGGGTCTTACTCACAATTTGGGGGAGATTGTTAGTCACAGAGGCATGCCTGAATACATCTAATAACAAGCCTAAGTTATTTGTAATGCTATGCATTACTTACATGACCTCTTAACTGAGGGAACCTCTAGTTGTAGAGTTTCTACTAGTTTTGTACTTGTAATAGGCATCAAATTCTAGCTGTGTAACTGTACCTATTAAGTCAAGAATAATGCTTGAAAGAACTTCCAAGGTTCATGCCTCAAGCAAGGAGATAAAGGCTGCCAAATAATCACAGTTGGGATTTGAAGAAATGAAGAATTTGCCTAAGTACCAATTCGAGAAGTACATTTGTCTATTCGAGAAGTCTAGCATTCGAGAAGTCAGGGGTTCGATATCTCAGAAGACACTATTCGATATCTCTGAATACACTGTTCGATATCTCATTCGATATCTCAGAGATTCGATATGTCTATTACTTTGTTCGAGAACTCAAGGAGTCAACAGGTCAAAAGTGATATTCGAGTTCTCAAAAGGGTCAACAAGTCAAAGCTACATTCGATATCTCAAAGACTCAAGATGCTATTCGACATCTCAGGGATTCAATATGTCAAAATGCTCTATTCGATATCTCAAGGACTCCCAGAGAAAAGAGCTATTCGAGAAGTGATTTGATATGTCAATATAACACTATTCGAGAACTCAGAGTTATCGATTAAGTCAATTCTAGTTCTCGAATCACTCACTTAGCCACTTCTCGAATACATTCTTGAAGACAAAATACTGAAGAATTGTACAAGTCAGAAACCTGCAACAAGCCAAGACGCTTTATTTGACTATGTACTATAAAGCATGTTGGAAAGCCTACAAAGAAGCTTGGAGAGATAAGACAAGGGACAAGGAGCTAAAGAAGTGGATCTGAACAGGCTTTGCAAAGTCAAATATGTAGCCGTTTGGACTCTTACTCAAATGAGATAGACAGACTGGAAAGTATTTTGTTTACCTACCTTATTTTGTAGTAAGTAGGTGTATCCATGTCTATAAGGATACAGCCTCACTTCCTTAGCAGATAAGTTTTTCAAGATACATCACAAGAAATATCTCTCTGTGAAAAACGTAGCTGAGAATACTATCATTTGTATTCACAGATTGTAGCAAAATCTTTATCTAATAAAATATTAGATTAAAGTAATATTGTGTTGTGTTTGTTTTTGTTATCCGCACTTACATTTCTCACACACTCAACACATATCTTGCTGCAAAGATTCAAAAACGAAGAAAAGTTCAAGAATCCATTCACCCCCCCTCTGTATTCTTTTACTGTATTCAATACTCAACATTAAAGATCTTTTTAGTATGACGAATTGCTTCATAAAATGAATTAAATAAGTGATTTGATTTTAAATTATACACAAATAGTTGGATTAAAGTAAATATTTGTATTAACTTATAAGATTTAAAAATTGTATACCAATGTAAAAAATTTATTTACACAAGTGCTTTAAAATCATGTTTCAACAATTTTTAATCAAATCCAATCAAACTATAAGAAGAGATCGCGTAAAAATAAGTAGGTACACGAAATGTTAAAGATCATTTTAGTCTAACAAATTGGTTCGTAAAAATATGGAAAATTCATATTGCGAAAATTGCTTAATATTATATATTTGTATAATCCTGATTGATTATAATTTTAAACATTAATTTATTATAAATATTTTTTGACATTAAAAAATTATGTAATATATGGATATGTTAAATCAAGTCATTACTATATTTAAATTAGAATTGTTAACTAACCATGGTTAGTATAATAGGACAAGAATGGTAAATAGAAAACTTTTAATATAACATGATTGGTCTAAAATTTAGGAATCACCTCTGATTGATCCTAAAATATCCTAAAATAGTTCATAATTTTCTAATTGGTTAACTACATCTAACTATATACCTAGGTAGACTCAGGTATTATAATAAAGGATATTTGTACCTTGCTACTTTCTATGCTAATGTTTCCATGTTGGTTGAGTTATTACCATAATTAGCGTAATTTCGTAAATATATAGTTGTTATTTAATAAAAATGAAAATAAATTATATGAGAAATTTATTATCAAATATTTTTTGATTAAAAGTATATATAATATATAAGCATGTTAAATTAAATAGTTATTATATTTTAATTAGAATTGTTAACAACTACAGTTAGTAAAGTGGGTATAAAAAAATAATGAAATTTTTTAATATGATATGATTGGTCTAAAATTTAGGAATAGTCTCTTTATTTAAATATTAATTTATTATAATATTTTTAATCCTGATTGATTTTAATTTAACTATTAATTTATTATAATATTTTTTTTCATTAATAAATATGTAATATGGATATCTTAAATCAAGTAACTACTATATTTAAATTAGAATTGTTAAATAACCTCATTTAATATAATAGGATGAGAATGATAAATAAGGAAAACTTTTAATATAATATGAATGGTCTAAAATTTAGGAATCCCATCTGATTGGTCCTAAACTAATTCATAATTTTCTGATTGGCTAACTGCATCTAACTGTATACCTGGAATAAAAGAATATTTGTTATCTATACTATTATATAAAAGCCGAAACATTAAAAGTTTGGTCGGTCGGTCGGTATAGTACCTGTTGATTTTACTTATTTACCCTTACTCAATTACAGATCTACTAACTAATCAATTTCCTTTTTTACTTTAAATATATTATCTTTTCTATTTTCAAGAACTAAATAATTTTCTTTTCAGGTAAAATACAATATCTTTTATATTTTATCAAACTAAAATTTCTCCTTTATTAATCAATTTCCTTTTTCGGGTTAAACATATTACCTTTTCTATTTTTCAATAACTAAATAATTTTCGTTTTCAGGTAAAATAGAATATCTTTTACATTTTATCTAACTAAAATTTCTTCTTTTTAAAAACATTACGAGCAATTTTGTTTAATAAAATAACATAATTATATTATAATTACTATTAACTAATCAATTACCTTTTTCAGTCAAAACACGTTACCTTTTCCATGTTATCTAACTAAAATCTCTCTTTTTCCAATTATATCATGGACGGTTACCTTTTTGAGGCAAAACAGGTTACCTTTTTCTTTTCTCTTAGTAAAAACTCCATTTTTCCAATTATATCAAGGCCGTTTTTATATAATAAAAATAAAATAATAATATTATAGTAATAATAATAATTAATCAATTACCTTTTCAGCTAAAATATATCATCTTTTCTATTTTTATAATTAAATTCCCCCTTTTCTAGAAATATAACGGGCAACATTAATTTCTCGTTTTCTATAAATTATGAGCAATTTTATTTAGTAAAATAACATAATTAAATTATAATTACTGTAAAATAGTAAATTACCTTTCTCACATAAATCATGTCATCTTCACGTTACCTTTCTATTTTCTTTAACTAAAATCTGTATTTTTCCAATTATATCACGGACGGTTCTATTTAATAAAATAAACTAATAATATTATAATATTATTAATTAACCGATTACCTTTTTCAGCTAAAACGTATCATCTTTTCTATATTTTCTAACTAAAATCCCTCTTTTAATAGAAACTAGCTTATAGCCCGTGCAAAGCACGGGTTACTTTTAAATACTTTTAAAATTATATGATTAAATAAAATAGAGTATAATAATTTATTATGGATATAATTAACTTTGTAATTAATTAATAAAATTATTAGTAATAATAATAGTTATTTAATAAATGATATGTATTGATTAGAACTAATAATATAAAATCTAAAACTATGCTACCAAGTCACTAATGGTATTTTTAATTTAGCAAACAAGATAAAAAAAAATGCACTAAAATAAATAACACATGATGAAAAAGAAAAAATAAAAACTGAGAAAATTATTATTAATCAAAATTAATATAAAGATAATTTAGATTAAAGTTTAAAATATAATTTAAAAAACCCGTACCACAAAAAAGAGTTTCAAGAAAACCTAATTTTTAAAAAAAGTCATAAAAAATTTTAGTTTTAGATTTTTACAACAAACGTGTTTTTAAAATTTATACTAACAAAAAAAAACAAAAATCAATAAATTAACATTTTATTAATTTGCAAAGATTCTAGATTCGGTACCAAAGTTGTAAATAAATTAAAAAAGAATCCAAAAATCTAAAATAAAATAATTAATAGAGAATCTAAATAAAATAAGTACAAAAAATTCTATAAAAATTTAATAATTTAAAAATTACAAAAATATTAAATTTCATCAAAAATGAAATTTGAAGTAAATTAATAAAGAATAAAAATAATAAAATATTCATCATCAACTTAATTAATTATTATTATTATTATAGGAAAAAGAGTTGTGATACCACAAAACTTACACACAATTAAAAAATAAGGATAAAATCTCAAAAATCCATAATAAAAAATAAATCACAAATTCATTCTTTATATAAAATAAACAAATATACAAAGCTTATCATCCGAATTTCAATTCACAAAATAATTTTTTAGAAAAACAAAAATTTACATTTAATTACTAAACCAATTTTTTAAAAAGGAAATATATGGTAAAACAAGATATTAAAAAGTAATCAAAAAACATGTTATACAATTACATAGTCACATGTACATAGTTAAACCAATAAGTTCCCACATGTCTAAAATATATTATATATATTATAATAAAATTGATGAAAACTCCCCAAAAAATATGAAATATTAAAATATATGTTATGCTAAATTTTAAAATATAATTTACAAAAGAAATCCTTTATCAAATAAAAGTGCTTGAAGAAAAAATTATTTTAATAAAAATCATTAAAGATTCTATTTTTAGATTTATCAACAAATATGTTTCTAATATTTAAATTAAAAAAATGTGAGCACAAATCAACAAATAAACAAATTCTTACTTTACAAAAAAAAAATTAATTAAAAAACATGAACACCAATCAATAAATGAACATATTTTAAATTAGAAAGCAATCTAAACACCCATAAAATAAATTTATATTAATATCTAAATTTAATACAACCTAAAAATCCCTAAAATTACTCTAAACAAAAACACATAATAAACACCACACATGACAAAAATATAAAATTAACATGAAAAAAATAATCAATGTTCAAACGAATAAAAAAATTTAATATTTTAAAAAAATTTAAAAAATTGCCTTTAAAAACTATAAAAACACTGTAACAAAAGATCTAAAATTTTTAAGATAACCATTAAATTACATAATCAAAAAGATAAAAAATAAATAAATAAATTGCTATACGAATATAGTACCTATATGTTTCAAGTATATCACACGTAATCTAATAAATAAAAAAACCAAAAATAATTATGAAATACTAAAAAATATGTTAGTCTAAATTTTGAAATATAAATTATAGAAAAACAATTTACAAGAAGAAAAAACAAATGTATACTTACAAACCATATAATATATGTACTGTTATCATTAAATTAAAAACAAATTACTTAAAATGTTATAAACTAATTTTTCAAGAAAAAAATTATAATCAAAATTGTATAATAAAATATTAACAATGTTACGAGTGCATCGCACGGGTATAAAGCAAGTTAAATTATAATTATTATAAACTAATCAATCACCCTTTTCACCTAGAATATATTACCTTTGTAATTTTCTCTAACTAAATCCTCTCTTTTTCTAATCATATCACGGGCATTCTATTTAATAAAATGAAGTAATAATTTTATAATTACTAATAATTAATTGATTACCCTTTTCAACTAAAACCTATCATCTTTTCTATATTTTCTAACTAAAATCCCTCCTTTTCTATAAATATCACGGATAACATTTATATAATTATTATCAAATCATCTCATATAAAAATGTAAGCCTCCAAAATTCGTGTTTTAAAAAAATTAATTTAAATTAATGATTTTTTTATATAATATTAAAAAAAATTCGTGCATCGCACGAGTTTTAGGCTAGTATTAGTAATCATTGTAGCATTTATATTTTTATATTATGAAGTATGGGTAACAAATTAGTATATATTCAAGCTAATTTATTAGTAGACAATTAGATAATGGCTAGAGGACACGACATGTGACTTGATATTTAAAAATAATTTTGATAAAATCGGATTGCTAATCATAAATTTTATAACTAGATTATGAGATTGAATTGTTATCTGGGTTCAAATAAAATAAAATTATCACACATGATAGAATCCCATAAAAATTAATGGGGAAGGGAGCGTGATTTTTTTCCCGTTATTAGGACATGATTTGCTATTTAAATATTGGTACCTTACTACTTTCTATGCTAATGTTTCCATGTTGGTTGAGTTATTATCATAATTAGCGTAATTTCGTAAATATATAGTTATTATTTAATAAAAGTGAAAATAAATTATATGAGAAATTTATTATCGAATATTTTTTGATTAAAATTATATATAATATATAAGCATGTTAAATTAAATAGTTATTACATTTTAATTAGAATTATTAACTAACTACAGTTAGTAAAGTGGGTATAGAAAGATAAATAAGGAAAACTTTTAATATGATATGATTAGTCTAAAATTTAGGAATGAAATCTGATTGGTCCTAAAATAATTCCTCGTTTTTTATTGGTTAACCGCATGGTGTGTTAGACTCAGGTATTATAACTGTTAGGTCCGGAATAACGTAGAAGGGGGGTTGAATACGTTATTTAAAAAATATTTCGATTTTTGATGTGGATATGAGATCAAAAATACTGAATCAAAATAACACAAATGTTAGGAAATATCTTTGAATAGATAAAACCCGGAGGTTTGCTACACAATTTAATCCTATGGATTAGCTACAAAATCAAACACTCCTAAGGATAGTTTAGGCACGAGGACCTTCTACCCGACACTTCCTGAAAGGGGCTAAGCCGACTTTCCTACTAGATGGACTGTCTAGCAGCTTACACAGAAAATATATGAGAGAGAAGAGAGAGTTGTGTGTTGAGGTGTGATTTGAAATGAAATACAAGCAGCCTATTTATAGACTTTAGAAAATCACTATGCTGCTAAATTACGTAACTGATTACGTTTTTTCTGCTGGTTGCTTTCCTTCTTTTCTGCAACCGAATTCTTCATTTCAACTCTGCTGAACTTTTGATTTTCAAAAGTTATAAAATAAAACATGTGGGACCCACATGATGAATAGTACTTTTGGGTACTATTCATGAATAGTGATTTGGATACTATTCATTTTCCTCTTAATTTAACGTCCTTAAATATGCAGCTTCCAAAAATGGAGGATATCAGTACTGCTCTAAACTCAATCATATCTCTTAACAGTTTTTCTGAGTTAGATACTTCGATTCCTTTGTGAAGTGTTGACGCCTAGTGCAACTAGTCTGGTTCACAATGACTAACATTCACTCGTGGTCTTCGTATCATGTCTTTAAGAACACTGCTAAGAATTGGGTAACCATAAAAACTTTATCACTAGAATCTTTTGGCCCTTCAACTGAATCATCTGTACATCTTATTTTGTCACTGAGGCTTGATCATGTTAATGAACTTCTTTTAGCGACTTGATCCTTGTTGATGCCTGTTCTTCAAATTTCACGATCCCTGTATAGATTTTATCCTAGTTGAGTTATATATGTCCTCTATTACATATTACATTATATTATGCTTTACAATCTCCCCCTATTTGATTGTTAGGGTTTGACAAGCAAATTCCTAGAGGATAACTCAACTGATACAAATAAAATACAAAGATAAATAATATTAAAGCGCATTCTGGATCATATATACATTTTCCAGATTTTTAAAATTTGAACAAGTACAAGACAATTGTTCCTCTAGACTGAACATATCTTCAAGTTTGTCTTGGTTTCTTTCCCGCATAGCACTAATACTCCATTAGCTTTTCCTTTCCCAAAATAAAGTTAATTCCGTGTCAACAACCTTTTCCTTGCCCTTACGCCTAGTAGATTTTTCTTGATCATCCACCTTCTCCCCCTCAGTTGGATTATCCTCCAGAGCAGTAGGATGTGGAGTTTGTAAATTAGACGAAGATGGCTTTACCAAGGAGTTGATTGCTTGACTAAACTGGGTTGCCATGGTGTTTAATTGAACCTGGAATACATCCTGTTGAATAAGTTGTAAATTTTTGATTTCTACAATGGACTTACATATATTTGACAACTCTTTCTCTATTGTTTGGACTCGTGTAAGGAGTCTGCTGTATTCCTTTCTGGTTACAGGTGCATGTGGTTGAGTAGGTTGCTCACTCCTACGTTCTGCAGGTGTTTCACTCAACACTCTATATTCACTCGGTTTAGTGGTTTTGGTGACACTTACATGTTCTGTTCGTGTTTCCCTCAACTCTCCTCCAGAGCTTCCACCGATATGTGTACCTGAAAATGAAATCATCCTAGCCCCTTTTTCAGAGGTCACGGATGGTGCAATGAAAGTTCGTGAGTTTCCATCCTCGCGTGAAGCGAGTTGCCGACCACTGGTAAATAGTGGTAAATCTCGAAAGAGATCCAGAGATTTTCCCTATGGGAGGTTAAACTTGAATTGATTAAATGACACAAAACCCAAGTTTCCCTCGTATGTCTGTGAAGACACTTGGTTCATAAAAGAACCACCTACCGATGGATCTTTCCGTAAAATGGAAGAATCACCAGCAGTTATTGAGGTAGGTAATTCCACCTCGGATGCCTGTGAAGGCATTTGATCTTTAGAAAGATCATCAACCACTCTTATGTTCCGTGAAATGGAACTCAAGATAGTTGCTCCCGTCAATTCATCCTCATTTACATTTTCACTCATTTGAAAAGGAAGAATTGTTTCACTAACAGTTATAGTTACCTCAGGTTCATTTGGTTTACTTCTTTTAGATTGAGGTAGAGCTGCTGATGTAACTAACTCCTTATGTGGTGCTGCTGAGGCACTATCTCCATCAAAAATGTTGATGGCTGGTCGTTTAAGTGACAATTGAGGTGTAGGAGTTTGTTGTGTTTATGTTTGCATTTGTAGAATGGGCTCTTCGACATGTGTTAGAGTCGGCGGGATTTCCTTCTCTTGGTCGGGTAAGATGGCCACTAGGGGCTGTAGAAACTGTATTTCCTGTGACACAACAGGGAATACAGAGGTTGGAATAGCAGGGATTGAAATATTACCTTGTCGTATACCTGCTCTCAATGGTCTTGGTAACAACGGAAGTGGGACAGTCTTTAGATATCCAGTTAGGACTGTCGGCACATCCGTATATTTCTTTTTGCTTATGTAATTAATTACATTCGTCTTTATGGAAGAACATTCCACCTTTTGACCATTTTCCAAGCGTACCCTGTCTTCATCATTCAAAAAATCATTTAGTATTAGCTGTAGAAACCTTGGATATAGACATTTGACATTTTGAGTCCGAACATCTCTTGTTCCTAAGTGTTTCATTTTTAAAATGATTTGACCAAGCACTATTTTTCCAAAATTAATCCTCAAATTATTGGCGACCGCATACCCTATTTTCTGAATAAATTCAGGTATTCTATCTTGATTTGTTCTATCTGAGGAAAAAACATGGTTAAGAGTGTGAAAGAAGAAATTCCAATACTGGGTTAGAAACGTTCTATAAAGATTACCAGTATTGAAATTGCCATCTTGGTACCTTATAAAACGAAAGAACATTTCAATCTGTTCAGGTGTAGGATCAGAAACGAGATTTTCCATGGGAAAATGAAGAATTCGATTAATATCTCGTTCAGTGACCCTAATCGACCTACCAAATAGTCGATATGTGAATGCACACCCGTCCTGTCCCGAAGTGTTAATCACACTGCAATATAGTTCACGCAATGCATCATGGTTAAGCTGCACTGGTGTAACTAAAGCATAGCGAATTAATGAATGTTCATTCAAAAATTTTGTCCAAGCCCGAAATTGCTCATCCTGAATGGATTCGATTTGCTGAATGGAAATAGGATTCACTTTTGCAACTGAAAAACTTCTCTGCAATGCCATTTCCAAAACTTTGAGGAAATTCAAAAACAAGGGTTAGTTTTTATAAAGGATGATGTATAAAGCAAGAATATGAAATCCGATCTAAAAACCACCAGCTAGATTTGAGAGATCTTTCCGATCAAAGCTTGAAATATTCAGCAATCGTGTGTATATACTCTGTATATCTGAAAATGATGTTAAACACAAACAAAAACTCATCATTTATAAGGTTTCAAGGACTAGTGGGTTAGGTGAGAGCGTGACAGGTTATGTTAGAAAAGAAATTAAATGCATTTATTACCGCTCAATAATTCTAACCAAACACCCTAACCAGCCGGAAAACATCTTATCACCGAGACCTATCAGCCTATGTACACACGCATACACACTTATTATTTCTAATTATTGTGGATTTAAAATAATCAATCAATAATTCAAGAATTATTCCACAATAATCAGACAAACTCACAATTAAATAGACATAAAATTAACAAAATATCATTAATTGATATATGTCAATAAAATATTTATTTAATTATGCTACAATCAACACAATTATTTACTAACTAATTACCATAAAAGATAGCATTTATAAGTATGGCAATTAATATAGAGATAACTGTAAGATGAGGACTGGATGCAAAGTAAATTCACAAGTCCTAAAAATATGGACATTTAAAATACCTGTGAATTTATAACAAATTGCAGTTATTGATTATCCAAAATTAATTAGACAGATTTAACATCCCAAGTTCACCAACTAACCTGGAGAAAGTGGATTCATCCAGTGGTTTAGTAAAGATGTCTGCAATTTGTTGATCTGTGGGAACAAAATATAATACCACAGTTCCATTCATGACATGCTCTCGTAAGAAATGATACCTGATATCAATGTGATTAGTCCTGGTATGTTGAACTGGATTGTTGGCAATAGCAATGGCACTCGTGTTATCGCATAGAATTGGAATTTTGTCCAACATGAGTCCATAATCCTGAAGTTGATTCCTCATCCACAGGATCTGAGCACAACAACTACCTGCCGCAATGTATTCTGCTTCGGCTGTCGAGGTAGATACTGAGTGTTGCTTCTTGCTGTACCAAGATACCAACCTTCTTCCTAGAAATTGACAGCTTCCAGAAGTACTTTTCCGATCAATCTTACAGCCTGCGAAGTCAGAATCAGTATAGCCAACTAGGTCAAAACCTGTTCCTTTAGGGTACCAAATCCCAAGATTGGGGGTTCCCTTAAGGTATCTGAAAATACGTTTAACAGCTATAAGATGTGACTCTTTAGGGTCAGCCTGGAATCTAGCACATAAACAAGTTACGAACATAACATCTGGTTGACTAGCAGTTAAGTATAAGAGAGAGCCGATCATACCTCGATACTTCGTGATGTCAACTGACTTACTAGATTTGTCTTGATCAAGTTTGACAGTAGTTGGCATTGGGGTCTTGGCAGTAGCTACTTCTTCCATCCCATACTTCTTCAGAAGATCCTTTATGTATTTTGATTGGCAGATGAAAATACCATCAGGCTTCTGAACAACTTGAAGTCCAAGGAAGAAGGACAACTCACCCATCATGCTCATCTCGTACTTACTCTGCATTAACTTAGCAAATCTCTTGCATAGCAAATCATTAGTAGAACCAAATATTATATCATCCACATATACTTGCACTAGAATTATATCATTTTTATGCTTTTTATGAAACAGAGTTTTGTCGATGATACCTCTTGTAAAACCATTTTCAAGTAAGAACTTGGAGAGAGTATCATACCATGTTCGAGGGGCTTGCTTGAGACCATAGAGAGCTTTAAAGAGAAAGTACACAAAACCTTCAAAGTCCTTGTCTTCGAACCCAGGGGGTTGTTCAACATAGACTTCTTCTAGATCTCCGTTCAAAAATGCACTCTTCACATCCATCTGAAAAACCTTAAAGTTGGAGTGTGCAGGAAATGCTAAGAACATCCTGATTGCTTCAAGCCTTGCAAGTGGAGCATAAGTTTCATCATAATCAATTCCCTCTTCATGAGAGTAACCCTTTGCTACCAATCGAGCCTTGTTTCTCGTAACAATACCATTTTCATCTAGTTTATTCCTAAACACCCATCTAGTGCCAATTACAGATTTATCTTTTGGTCTTGGCACCAGCTTCCATACTTTCTACCTTTCAAACTGATTAAGTTCTTCCTGCATTGCAGTTACCCAATCTGGATCATCAAGAGCTTCATCAATCTTTTTAGGTTCAATCTTAGATAAAAATCCTACGAAATTGCACTCATTCTGTGTTGCTCTTCTAGTCTGTACACCCGTGTCCGGTTCACCAATGATCTGTTCAAAGGGATGCGCTCTACTCCATATCCTTTGTCTTGGCAGATCTGATCTTGATGATTCCCCAAGTTCATGATTGTGTTGAGTGTGGTGACTAGTAGATCCAAAATCATTGTTTGCTCCCCCTGAGCTGTTGCTTTCAGAGTTTGATGAATCATTAGCAGCAGATGTTTCTTCACTTGATTGAGGTTCATCGTTCACTTGCTCCCCCTCAACATGTGCTGCTGTCTGATCTACTGGTATAGATTGAACAATAGAGTCTGAAAGAGTATCAGAATTTTGTAGATCAGCATTTATTTCTTCATTCTCAAATCTCAGCTGGTCATGTTCATCAAAATCATCAAGTCCTGTTATCTTCTTATCATCAAAAGACACATGGATAGATTCCATGACCACTTTTGTTCTTAGATTGTAGACTCTGAATGCTTTTGTGGATAGTGGGTATCCAACAAAGATTCCTTCATCAGCTTTTAAATCAAATTTGGAAAGCTGTTCTGGATGAGTCTTAAGAACAAAACACTTACATCCAAACACATGAAAGTACTTCAGGTTCGGCTTCTTATTTTTCACCATCTCATATGGTGTTTTACCATGCTTGTTTATGAGTGTAGCATTCTGTGTGAAACAAGCAGCTTGCACAGCTTCAGCCCAAAAGTAAGTTGGCAGCTTTGCATCATCAAGCATGGTCCTTGCAGCTTCTATGAGAGTCCTGTTCTTTCTCTCTACTACTCCATTTTGTTGTGGAGTTCCAGGTGCAGAGAATTCTTGCTTTATTCAATTTTCTTTACAAAACTCTTCCATGACTGCATTCTTGAACTCAGTGCCATTATCACTTCTTATGATTTTCACTGTATGCTTAGATCCTTTGTCCAGTTGTCTGACATGCTCTGTTAAGATTGATGCAGTTTCTTCTTTCTTGTGCATAAAATATACCCATGTATATCTGGTGTATTCATCAACAATAACCAAAGCATATCTTTTCTTTCTAATAGACATTATATTTACTGGACCAAATAAAACAACATGCAATAAGTGATATGGCTCAAGAATTGAGGATTCAGTCTTACTTTTGAATAAAGTTTTCCTTTGTTTTGCCTTTTGACATGAGTCACATTGTAGCATCCCAAAATCTGGGGTACAGATATGGGGCCACTAACCATAAACAATATTATACTTCTCTGAATATTAACAACATAAAATAATAAAACCCCTTAAACCAAGATCTCTTACAGGTTATGGTATGAAACAAACTATCGAATATCATTAATACAACCCAATCTCAGAATAAAAGAATATTATACAATTTTATGAATGTACAAAATCACTGTCTAACTAAGTATCCAACCTTAACCATTCCCAATCCATTCTTTGAAAAGTCCATAACTCGAACGTCTCCTCTCGCTGTCTATAGAGCTATACCAACTGACCACTAGGTTCTCTGATCACCTCTAACAACTGGAGAAATAAACAGAAGCAAGAGTGAGCCAACAATGCTCAGCAAGTAATAATAGTGATGACAATTCAATGACAATCACGAACTTTGGTAAACAAGGAGAATCATTATATGTACTGCGAAAAGAAGCAGCTAAGAAAATTAATATCGCATCGACAGGATGAGCCAACACTGCTCTCCTAGAATAGGGGCGTCAACAACGAGAACCAACATGAATTCTGAGGGCAACATATATTCGAATTACTTCAAGGGAATCAAATGATAAAACAACTCAATCTCAATGTGTAGATTAGAATTGGAATTTTTATTTATTTTTAAAAAAAACATCAAAGGTTAGGCTGCTGATCAGTCACGCACTAACCCCGGACAAACGCACACAGCAATGTCCTTAATTGGATCCATGGCACACATTGGCCTTAACATCTGACCACGAATCTGGTCCGACCCTCACGGTCCACATTTAAAAAAAACATTTCCAATTCTACATCATCCATACTAGGTGTCGGGACAATCGACAACCTTTGATCTCCAAATAACTGGGAACTCACGTCCAGAATGATAACTCAAGATTAATAGTTAATAAGAACAATCACATCATCTAGTATCGACAAGTTCGATACAATAAAGGGTAATAACTGAATAATCGAGATCATCAACAAGTATCGACGAGTTCGATACAATAAGTGGGGTGTAAAAGGATAAACAATAGGGATAACATGTATCAACAAGATAAATAGAAACAATTGGGGTCAAAACATCATTAAATGAATCTAAGGAAGAATTTACTGGCAACATGATTATCAACAATTGAAAATATTCGATAAAACAAGGATGTAGTAAAGTGCTAAACATTTAAAAAAATTTCTCCAATATCTTGAAAAGTTTGGACTAAATTGGATAAGTTAGGTGGTTCAAAATGAACATTTGTAAGATAATTCCGTGATGATTATTCGTAAACTAGTTTGAAGAAAACATCCCCTAAAGAGGGTCTATCGGGTAAAATATGTTAAAACCAGAGATTATGTTAAAAGATTTTTATAAGGATTTAAAATCTTGGATTTCCTTTGCTTAGAAAAAAGGTCTTGAGAAACCATTTGAAAATTCGCCCTTGAACTATAGGTAGGGAAAATAAACATTTGCACGTCATGTGAAGAAAGACGTCACTTTGTAAACATAACTTGACAGACACAATTGATAAATAAACAGAACATAATTGCATCACTTGAACAATAAGTGATTAGCAAGAACACTTGCCTCAACTTACGGAGTTCTTGATCCTGATATTGATTCTAAACTCAATCTCACATCAATCTTTCTTTCTTTACATGCTGGCCTCTTACTCGGCTCTACTTCAGTCTTTCCTTCATACTCCACTAAACTTCCATGTCAATATACTCATCGACTGATAATTATCCCTCTGCTCGACTTTCCGATTACCCGTGCACTGCTCTTTGGCCAGGTCTCCTACTCGTACCTTTCCAAGGTCAAACAATATTTCAGTATTAACTTAAGCAAAACCTTATCGTTTTCTCTATTCCACCGATGCGCGTCCTATAACGCTTACATATACAATACATATAGACATATTCATTCATATTCACATAATAGTCTTACTATAATTGACTAAGTCACATAAATACATCACATAACCATTTCAAAACGACACAACCACTTAGTATTTAAAACCACGATATATTCTCGAATTAATCCACTGATACATATACTTAAACCCTTAGCAATCATAACACATCTTCAAGCATATAAATTAAATAAGTTAAATAGGTTTTAATTAGATTTGAAGGGGATTTTTAGAAAATTTCGGCATGAAGTATTCGTTTATCGGACTATGGGCACAACCCCTCAATATCAATCAAAAACAATTCAACCCTGCTTTTACAAAAATAAAGCTACCTCAACTTGCAGCAAAATACAAGTAAACAATTAATGAAAACTACCCGCCCGAACATGCGGCAACTAGCACATAAGAAATTTATATTACCCTACTACTAAAGCTACACCAATGATCGTATTTCTCACGCATTATAATGATACACGTGACAATCAATCATTGATGTTCGTAAGCCCTAGGGAACAACCCCTAGCACTAACTATTACTTACTCTATATCGATGATCACACCACTCAAGTATATTAATTATACCCGTGATAGCAAATCATGGATATTCGTAAGCCCGAGGAACTAGTTGAAGAGAATTACACAAGTACTTAAATATTGACATTTAAGACTCGTGATCTCATTTCAACTCCTCGCAGATAACACATAAGAAATTACATAAATACGAATGACATTCAACACTTGATCACATAAACATATAAGAAATAGGAATCTAACAATTTATCCTTCAGATATACAATTATTCAAATCCATAATTTAAATCCTATAACGTCCATCCTTTGCGACGTTTTACAATTCCATTTAACCACATAAGCAATTAACATATAATATTAAATGAATCCCTAATCAGGGTTTAGCAGCCCGGTTCTTAAAACAATTACTCAATTGACTTTAATCTACCAGATCGATTAAGTTCAATTAATCACAGAGTACTATTGATTTCGATCCATATTCATATAATACAAAAATCCACTTAACATACATTATTCACGTAATCATATCAAACCTTCTACCAAAAGACTATAACTCGACTTATGATATTTAACCCGTATATATTACTGAAAACCATTAACCATTTAACCACTTACAACCCACCACCAACTAATTGACAATTATTACATCGCACAATTACTACGACTCCACTTATAGTACTAGCACATAAACATTATCGGAACCAATTACAACATGTAAAACCATGTAACTCCACATAATTATCCGACAATTAATGATTAACAATTATAGATTCTCTGAAGTAAATACGGAAATCCAAACAATATTCACAATTTAAATCTAATTAAATTACAACAATTATATTCAAAATTAAATCTAATTAAATTATAACAATTAACTACATCGAAATTAAAAAATACGAAGTATACCATTTCCGATAAATATTGAGCACCTCCACCACTCACCTTTCTCCCCCCCCCCGCTCTCTCTCTCTCTCTCTCTCTCTCTCTCTCTCTCTCTGTCTCTCTCTCTGCTGCAATCTCTCTCTCTCTCTCTCTCTCACTCTCTCTCTCCACCTCGTTGCCTCTCTGCGCGCCCCCTGCTGCTATCCTCGCCGGACACCGCCGCCGCCATCGGCCGCCGCGCGCGGTGGTCTTGCCTCTCCCTACCCAGATCTGCTCCCACCTTCACATACACATACATATACACGATTATATACACCCATATATATATATATGTATATCTCATCTAATTGATTTAATATTCCCCCCAATCTCTTCTCTTTAATCTCTCTCAATTTCTCTCCCAATCTCTCTTCTCTTCTTTTTATTTTTTTCCTCTCTCTTTCCCGACCTCTCTCGATAGTTCTGCTGCTGGTCTGTTTTCTTTTGCTTAATGGGCTAGGCCCAATTACATTGCATTACTACTACAACTCATTCGGCCCAATTATAACACTACTAAACGACTCTTATAAATAGAAATTAAATAGAAAATTGTGAAAATTTATATTTTCACTTTTAAAAATAAAGAATATAAAATTACGATCACATACATATTTTTAAAATATTTTTCGGATCAAAAATGAATTAAATATGAATTTTACAAGTTTTGATCCTTTAAATACAATAAAACTCTTAAAATCATTTTAAAATACCGAAACACCCAAATTAATTCACCCAACCATTTTAAAAACTAAAAAATATTATAAAGATAATATTACAAAAGATTTCATGATTTTTAATTCCTCCGATAATTTTATAAAATTTACAGAGGATCAAAAATGCATGATTTAAATATATTTAATTCCTCAAAAAAATAAAAATAAAAATACACCAATCTTCACAGCTTACCCAAATCATCAAATAATCACATAAACAGCATCTCACACACATTTCACCTTTACAACAATATTCACATAATATAATTTATAATTTATAATAAATAAATATTATTAAAAAAAATCGAAATTTTCTAGGTCGTTATATCCTTCCCCCCTTAATAGGATTCTGTCCTCAGAATCAATCTTAAGGACACGAGTAACAATTCTCGTTAAACATCTTACTTCCACTTCCCAGGTTGCACTTTCAACTCTAGAATTCCATCACAACCTCTCATACTTTTATAAGCTCTTTCCATGAGCCTTCAATTCCCGTAATAACCTTAAGCTTTGGTTTTCGAATCTCTAATGTTCATCACACGTGAACGAATAACTTTCCGCGAAAATCAATATGTCTTTTCCGCATAATGAACTATACTCTGCGTCAAAACTATATTACCGATCCAACCCCTCGCAATAATACGACCGTGCAATTTGCCTCTATTTATAACGACCTACACTTGGTATAGTTTCCCACGCTTTACTTATAACCACACGATTTCAAATATAATTTCGAGAAAAGAATCTCAAGAAATCCGTTTATCGCTTCCAATCCACTTTTCAAGTACTGTGTTAATCGAGAAGGGAATAATTAAAAAGTTTCTTTCTTTCTTTAGTCCTAAAATTTTACTGAGTACCCAATCGGAAACTTAACATCATTTTGTCCATTCTTAGTCGCATTCTCGAAATCGAATACTATAACCAAACACATACGTCCTTAGATGCACATCAAGCATAATTTAATTAACGACCCGATTCTCAATCTTATAAAATAGTCTGGGTTGCTCAATATTTTGAAATATAGCCTCAAATATTTGTAGCCTTTGGAAGCTATTATACCCGTCACCTTGACTGTAACTTCACTTTATACAAGAACAATTCCTGAGGTCACAGCTCCACTTGATACCAATCATGATACAATTCTTTAACAATTCTCAACAAGATCCCGCTTTAACAACACGCATATACAACTTAATACGCATCATCGCTTATTGATATATCTTAAAACAAAATCTTCCTCAATTAAAACTTTGAGAAAAGGAACATCAAGAAATTCCCCGATCGTTCTTACTCCTCTTTCACGTGCAATGTTACTTGAGAAGGGAATAATCGAAAACTTCTATCCATCCTTCATCTCATTGTTTCACTGAGTACTTATCCTGGAAAATTAACCTCATATCATCTATTCCAATTGCAATTTGAACGCGAACAACACGCTCAACTCTTATTGCATAGCATTTGCGCCAACCACCATTCGGTTTAATACTCAATTTCTACCTTCATACAACATCGGTTTGCTAAAACATTTAAAAGAAAACCTCAAATATTTTGTTGATTTAAAACAATTTAAAAACCATTTGAACCAACTGAAAATCCTTTTGAAAGATATTTTAGAAAATCATTTTGAGAGAAAACATTTAAAATAATAGGGTTTTAATCAAAAAGCCTTTTGGAACCAAAATATTTTTGAAAATTTAAAAAAATCAATTAGCAAACCATGACCTTGGCTTCGACCTAATTCCTTATGGTACAACATATTTAAAACTTGCTTACGACTTCACTGCCTTGCATCCTCAGAGTTCCTTCCAAATCATAACTTTGCATACTTGGCGAGTCCTCGAATTTGACTCTTCCAAATACGACTCCAACGTTTAACATCACTATCATTAACCACAGAATCATAACATTCGAAATTCACACTAGAACTCTTATGCAAAATTTTCTTCCTTTTCTTGTAAACTCCTACAATCACTCTCGATTGATTTGCATACGCTTCCTGAATCTTCGATCATCTTGTTATGTGATCTACAATCATATTAAATTTCATATTCTTAATAATCATAAAAGCAGTCTTGTCACTCTTTTCAAACTTCGGCTAAAGTTAATGTAATACAATTTTCGGCAAAATTCCCATCTTTCCAAGCTTATAACTCATAGCTTTAATTTTTGACTTTGTTACTTGTTACCACACTTCCCTTCTAGCTACAGCCACAACTTTCCACATTTATCTTAATAAAATCTCTAGGGATTCTACTCCCGAAATCTTATTTTCTGATCATGGGATCTCGTTAATTTCTGCTAATTCTCATTCTATAGGCAACTACGGTGCCCCTTTTCTCTTCGAACTCCACATCTTCCGGATTTCACATTCTTTTCTTGAATAAATTTTATACGTCTACTATTTAATCACTCCTGGAAACTTTCTGGTTTCTCTGCCTTCCTCCTTATTTACATTTCATTCCATCTTGGTCAACTTTTCACCATCCTTAATAATCATGACTTTCTACACTGGCTTTCATAAGTTATTTACTTCACGTAATCACCTTACCCCTCATTCAGTCTTATTTCTTCTTGATAATTCTTATAAACCATTCTGTTTCACTTCACTCTGCTCTATCCAAGTCATCCTTCTTGTTTCTAACATCTTATATCCAACAATGGTTCACACATTCAAAATCTTATGAAATTCTCTCTGCTGTCTTTGCCTTTCAATGGATGTCCAAAACAATCTTTCTTCAGCATTGTACATCTCATACCCAACATTTTCATCACTATTTTCTTTTCATCCTTTAACAATATCTGCAATCATACACTCTTATTTATTGTCATTCTCATTAGCCTCAGACCTTGTCCATGCTTTATCGGTTCAATAAATATTCCAATTTGACACTACATCTGTCTTAATCACCGAATTCTTAAACTCGCATCACCACTTCTTCGTCAATGCAGTCGTAGTTTTTAATCATTCAAGACGTCGTCACATCTATCTCGCATCTCTTCATCATTAAGAATTTCTAAAAATATCAAATTTCTGACAAAGGAAGTCAATAAAATAAATGGGGCATCAAGTACGAATATACACTGGGTTTATTTGATAAAACTTTTATAAAGGAATTTAACCGAGAGATCAATATGATCTTTTGAACTATTTTCAGGTTGCATTTGTCACTTGGTTAACCACCATAGTACATAAGGATGGCCAGTCCTTAGTACTTCGTGACAAACACAATCAGTGGCGTCCCACTGAACTTCTATCACAAAGATAAAATGTCCCTGAATCCCCTATCTGTATAGGTTGTTCATCTCAGCTGGAATAGAGAAAAATCAAGTATTCATGAAAATAGAAGGAATTCAAGAGTTTCGAAAATTTT
Organism: Saposhnikovia divaricata; assembly: GCA_036435485.1. NCBI lineage: Eukaryota > Viridiplantae > Streptophyta > Magnoliopsida > Apiales > Apiaceae > Saposhnikovia > Saposhnikovia divaricata. The sequence continues at coordinate 168,759,177 of CM071598.1, forward strand.
CAAGTAAAGTCGGATCAATTATCCTTTGAAAGATATAGATATTTCTAAAAGAATGGAATTGAATTCAAATAAATCTGACATACCAAACTCATCATCGTTTGATGTATAAAAGACTTTTCAATAGATACTCCCAGGGTTGATCAAGCAAACATTCAAGAAATTCTTAATTATTCATAATCTCACTCTTGTCGACTAAGCACTAATATACTTAGCTGCTAAACCGGCCTGACCATAATGAGTTGAATAAATAAGAAGATCTCAATTCATTCTCGATTTTTGAACCGTCACTGTGCAACGAATGCCTCAGCAACGATACCAACCGGGAATTAACTTAGGACGATAATTCAAAGAAAGAATAAGAAATTTCTTAAGCAATGAATTTGAATGAATCGACGATTAAGGATACACAACTACGCTCAACTTCCAATTCTTGCATATAATCGCTTCCCACTTCGCATTCTTAACCTTCTCATACCATCTCCGAAACGTTCGCATTGAAACTAATATCGATGATAATTCTAGATTCTACGTAAAAATTTCGAGATAACGTCCCCCGAACTGATAGCTTCAGCTGCCCACTTAGCTTATGCCGCTTCGGGTTCGTGGTTTGGATAATAGCCCAATCCTTAAACGATTCGAACTTCCACTCGCGCGATATGCCGAAAGACCGATTAACGTCGCGATGCTTGCCGAAGTATCCTAACGCGATCCTTACCCTAAACCGTTCTACCCGACTCCTATCTTATACTCATACCCTAACCCTCCTAATCTGTTTCAGTGACCATAACCTGTAGCTTTGATACCAACTTGTAGCATCCCAAAATCCGGGGTACAGATATGGGGCCACTTACCATAAACAATATTATACTTCTCTAAATATTAACAACATAAAATAATAAAACCCCTTAAACCAAGATCGCTTACAGGTTATGGTATGAAACAAACTATCGAATATCATTAATACAACCCAATCTCAGAATAAAAGAATATTATACAATTTTATGAATGTACAAAATCACTGTCTAACTAAGTATCCAACCTTAACAATTCCCAATCCATTCTTTGAAAAGTCCATAACTCGAACGTCTCCTCTCGCTGTCTATAGAGCTATACCAACTGACCACTAGGTTCTCTGATCACCTCTAACAACTGGAGAAATAAACAGAAGCAAGAGTGAGCCAACAATGCTCAGCAAGTAATAATAGTGATGACAATTCAATGACAATCACGAACTTTGGTAAACAAGGAGAATCGTTATATGTACTACGAAAAGAAGCAGCTAAGAAAATTAATATCGCATCGACAGGATGAGCCAACACTGCTCTCCTAGAATAGGGGCGTCAACAACGAGAACCAACATGAATTCTGAGGGCAACATATATTCGAATTACTTCAAGGGAATCAAATGATAAAACAACTCATTCTCAATGTGTAGATTAGAATTGGAATTTTTATTTATTTTTAAAAAAAAACATCAAAGGTTAGGCTATTGATCAGTCATGCACTAACCCCGGACAAACGCACACAGCAATGTCCTTAATTAGATCCATGGCACACATTGGCCTTAACATCTGACCACGAATCTGGTTCGACCCTCACGGTCCACATTTAAAAAAAAACATTTCCAATTCTACATCATCCATACTAGGTGTCGGGACAATCGACAACCTTTGATCAACAAAAAACTGGGAACTCACGTCCAGAATGATAACTCAAGATTAATAGTTAATAAGAACAATCACATCATCTAGTATCGACAAGTTCGATACAATAAAGGGTAATAACTGAATAATCGAGATCATCAACAAGTATCGACGAGTTCAATACAATAAGTGGGGTGTAAACGGATAAACAATAGGGATAACATGTATCAACAAGATAAATAGAAACAATTGGGGTCAAAACATCATTAAATGAATCTAAGGAAGAATTTACTGGCAACATGATTATCAACAATTGAAAATATTCGATAAAACAAGGATATAGTCAAGTGCTAAACATTTAATAAAATTTCTCCAATATCTTGAAAAGTTTGGACTAAATTGGATAAGTTAGGTGGTTCAAAATGAACATTTGTAAGATAATTCCGTGATGATTATTTGTAAATTAGTTTGAAGAAAACATCCCCCAAAGAGGGTATATCGGGTAAAATATGTTAAAACCAGAGATTATGTTAAAAGATTTTTATAAGGATTTAAAATCTTGGATTTCCTTTGCTTAGAAAAAGGGTCTTGAGAAACCATTTGAAAATTCGCCCTTGAACTATAGGTAGGGAAAATAAACATTTGCACGTAATGTGAAGAAAGACGTCACTTTGTAAACATAACTTGACAGACACAATTGATAAATAAACAGAACATAATTGCATCACTTGAACAATAAATGATTAGCAAGAACACTTGCCTCAACTTACGGAGTTCTTGATCCTGATATTGATTCTCAACTCAATCTCACATCAATCTTTCTTTCTTTACATGCTGGCCTCTTACTCGGCTCTACTTCAGTCTTTCCTTCATACTCCACTAAACTTCCATGTCAATATACTCATCGACTGATAATTATCCCTCTGCTCGACTTTCCGATTACCCGTGCACTGCTCTTTGGCCAGGTCTCCTACTCGTACCTTTCCAAGTTCAAACAATATTTCAGTATTAACTTAAGCAAAACCATATCGTTTGCTCTATTCTACCCATGCGCGTCCTATAACGCTTACATATACAATACATATAGACACATTCATTCATATTCACATAATAGTCTTACTATAATTGACTAAGTCAAATAAATACATCACATAACCATTTCAAAACAACACAACCACTTAGTACTTAAAACCACGATATATTCTCGAATTAATCCACTGATACATATACTTAAACCCTTAGCAATCATAACACATCTTCAAGCATAAAAATTAAATAAGTTAAATAGGTTTTAATTAGATTTGCAGGGGATTTTTAGAAAATTTCGGCATGAAGTATTCGTTTATCGGACTATGGGTACAACCCCTCAATATCAATCAAAAACAATTCAACCCTGCTTTTACAAAAATAAAGCTACCTCAACTTGCAGCAACATACAAGTAAACAATTAATGAAAACTACCCGCCCGAACATGCGGCAACTAGCACATAAGAAATTTATATTACCCTACTACTTAAGCTACACCAATGATCGTATTTCTCACGTATTTTAATGATACACGTGACAATCAATCATTGATGTTCGTAAGCCCTAGGGAACAACCCCTAGCACTAACTATTACTTACGCTATATCGATGATCACACCACTCAAGTATATTAATTATACCCGTGATAGCAAATCATGGATATTCGTAAGCCCGAGAAACTAGTTGAAGAGAATTACACAAGTACTTAAATATTGACATTTAAGACTCGTGATCTCATTTCAACTCCTCGCAGATAACACATAAGAAATTACATAAATACGTATGACATTCAACACTTGATCACATAAACACATAAGAAATAGGAATATAACAATTTATCCTTCAGATATACAATTATTCAAATCCATAATTTAAATCCTATAACGTCCATCCTTTGCGACGTTTTGCAATTCCATTTAACCACATAAGCAATTAACATATAATATTAAATGAATCCCTAATCAGGGTTTAGCAGCCCGGTTCTTAAAACAATTACTCAATTGAATTTAATCTACCAGATCGATTAAGTTCAATTAATCACAGAGTACTATTGATTTCGATCCATATTCATATAATACAAAAATCCACTTAACATACATTATTCACGTAATCATATCAAACCTTCTACCAAAAGACTATAACTCGACTTACGATATTTAACCCGTATATATTACTAAAAACCATTAACCATTTAACCACTTACAACCCACCACCAACTAATTGACAATTATGACATCGCACAATTACTACGACTCCACTTATAGTACTAGCACATAAACATTATCGGAACCAATTACAACATGTAAAACCATGTAACTCCACATAATTATCCGACAATTAATGATTAACAATTATAGATTCTCTGAAGTAAATACGGAAATCCAAACAATATTCACAATTTAAATCTAATTAAATTACAACAATTATATTCAAAATTAAATCTAATTAAATTATAACAATTAACTACATCAAAATTAAAAAATACGAAGTATACCATTTCCGATGAATATTGAGCACCTCCACCACTCACCTTTCTCTCTCTCTCTCTCTCTCTCTCTCTCTCTCTCTCTCTCTCTCTCTCTCTCTCTCTCTCTCACTCTCTCTCTCCACCTCATTGCCTCTCTGCACTTCCCCCCTGCTGCTAGCCTCGCCGGACACCGCCGCCGCCATCGGCTGCCGCGCGCGGTGGTCTTGCCTCTCCCTACCCAGATCTGCTCCCACCTTCACATACACACACATATACACGATTATATACACCCATATATATATATATATATGTATATCTCATCTAATTGATTTAATATTCCCCCCAATCTCCTCTCTTTAATCTCTCTCAATTTCTCTCCCAATCTCTCTTCTCTTCTTTTTATTTTTTTCTTCTTTCTTTCTCGACCTCTTTCGATAGTTCTGCTGCTGGTCTGTTTTCTTTTGCTTAATGGGCTAGGCCCAATAACATTGTATTACTACTACAACTCATTCGGCCCAATTATAACACTACTAAACGACTCTTATAAATAGAAATTAAATAGAAAATTGTGAAAATTAATATTTTCACTTTTAAAAATAAAGAATATAAAATTACGATCACACACATATTTTTAAAATATTTTTCGGATCAAAAATGAATTAAATATGAATTTTACAAGTTTTGATCCTTTAAATACAATAAAACTCTTAAAATCATTTTAAAATACCGAAACACCCAAATTAATTCACCGAACCATTTTAAAAACTAAATAATATTATAAAGATAATATTACAAAAGATTTCATGATTTATAATTCCTCCGATAATTTTATAAAATTTACAGAGGATCAAAAATGCATGATTTAAATATATTTAATTCCTCAAAAAATAAAAATAAAAATACACCAATCTTCACAGCTTATCCAAATCATCAAATAATCACATAAACAGCATCTTACACACATTTCACCTTTACAACAATATTCACATAATATAATTTATAATTTATAGTAAATAAATATTATTAAAAAAATCGAAATTTTCTAGGTCGTTATACACATAGGCCATCTGGAGTAAAAACTGATTTGGGCAATCCTCTCACAAGATCTTTCTTCACTAGCTCATTATTGCTGTTGAAATTCAGATGAGAAATTCTCTTGTGCCAATCCCAACTTTCTTCAATTGATGCTCTACTCAGTAGACAGATTGCAGCCATCAGAGTTTGTTGAAAGCTTGGCTTCATAAATGTTACCATGCCTGTATCCCTTCAGAAAAACCTTTCCTGTAGATTTGCTTACAACTTCACCGTGTTCTTCAAAGAAATCCACATGATAACCTCTGTCACAGATTTGACTCACACTTAGTAGATTATGTTTAAGTCCTGAGACTAGAGCTACAGTTTCAATGATGACATTTCCAAGATTGATATTGCCATATCCAAGAGTCCTTCTTATGTTGCCATCTCCATAAAAAACACTTAGGCCAGCTTTCTCTACAAATTCTGATAGCAGGGCTTTATTTCCAGTCATGTGTCCTGAGCATTCACTGTCCAGAACAAGGATATTTTTCCTGTTACCCTGCAATCACAAAAACCACTAATGATTAGTTTTAACGACCCAGACTTGCTTGGATCCTTTGGCCTTATTAAGTCTGTTAGCTTTTGCAGCAGAAGTCTTATCAGAGTTTGTGCTAACATTCTTTTTATCAGAATTTATACATGTAGAATCAATCTTGAATTTATTCAAAGAGGGTTTAAGTTCATAATAATCATAATACAAATTATGATACTCTTTGCATGTATAAATAGAATGTCAAATACTGCCACAGTGAAAACAAGGATTCTGTGGCTTAAACCTAACAGAACCACTCTTAACTCCTGACTTAGGAGGTATAGAGTTTATATTTTTATTCTTCCTGCAAAAAGTAGCAAGATGGTTAGGATTTCCACAGTTGTGACATTTCTTCCTAGGAGCATTGGGAATAGGCATATAGTTATTGCTTTTACTGATGCCTACCTTTCCATTTCTGTTTTTCCTAGGTTCTTTTACCTTGTTCACTCTTTTTAACTCCTTCATCTTGTGTTTAAGCTATTGAGACATTAAACTAATATTTACTGATTGGACTTCATCCTGTTTTGGTTTGTCAGATTTTGGTACAAACCTCATTTGATTAAGTTTGGGTTTTGCAGCCTTTTCAGTAAATACAGGTTTAGAGGTCTCAGCTTCTAAGTTGACAGTTTTCTTTTTATCAGTGTAACCTTGACCTTCTTTCCAACAATCATTCTCTATGATAATCTGAGTAGTTTTACCAGAGTTAGTCCAAGTTTTAATAATGTTTCTTTCTTTAACAAGTTCAGATTCAAGATAAGCATGCTTTTTCAATAATTCAGTTTTAATAATAATAGCATCATCTCTCTCTTTCTGAATTGTTAACATTTGGACTAATTCTAATTCTAGATAATCATTTCTCTTTCTAAGGTCTAGACTTTCAGATTTTATTCTTTCATTTTCTGAAGTCTGATCTCTGTAGCTAACATGCAAGTTTTTAAGAAAGAGTCTTAACTCAGATATATCAGTACTATCAAAAGCTGAAGTAGAGTGAGGTACCTTGGTCTCAGTAGCTTCAGAGATACTATCAGCATTTGCCATCAAGGCATAGTTCACCTCATCTTCAGAGTCTGAAGTGTCAGCCCAGTCCTTCTTCTTTGTGATGTAAGCTTGAACTTTATCAGCTTTGGCTTTCTTGCACTCAGGTGTAAAATGTCCTTTCTCACCACAATTATAGCATCTGATTTTGGACTTGTCCACTTTCCCAGACCTGTCTTCCTTTTCCTCAGCTTTTCTGAAATTCTTCTTTTCAAAGTTTGAATCTCTTCGTGTGAACTTCCTTCCCTTTCTGAAGTTCTTGTAAGCCATCTTCTTGAAGCTTTTTACCATCAGGGCTGCAAGTTGTATCATCTCCGTATCACTGCCATCATCATCAGGGTCCGTGAGATTGTCAGAGTTTGATGACTCAGTATCAGACTTTGTAATAAGAGCCTTTCCATTAGATTGACTCTTTTTCACAGCAACTTCTTTAGAAGCTTTCTCCTCAGCTTTAAGAGCAATTGATTTGGACTTGCCTCCATGCCTCTCGCTTCTTTGTTCCATCTCAAGCTCATGAGTTTTGAGCATTCCATAGATTTCATCAAGAGACATGTCTTCCAGATCATAATTGTCTCTGATGGTAGTGGCCTTTAAATCCCACTTCTCAGGAAGAGCCAGCAAGAATTTCAGATTGGAGTCTTCAAGATCATACTCCTTATCTACCAGTGATAAATCATTCAGCAATTTCAGGAATCTGTCATATAGATCTGTTAATGACTCATCAGACTTTGAGTCAAAGTGCTCGTACTCCTGTGTGAGTATTGTTCTCCTGTTTTTCTTGATGGCTTTGGTTCCTTGACATCTGACTTCCAAAGCATCCCAAATCTCTTTAGCAGTTTTACATCCAATGACTCTGTTAGACATAACATTGTCAAGAGTGCTATGTAATAAATGCCTTACCTTGGCATCTTTGCTAATAGAGGAGATATCTTCAGGAGTGTAGTCTTTCTTCTCCTTTGGAATCGTTTTCTGTTCCTCCCCAACAACTACAACAGAAAGTTTGGTAGGCTTATGTGGACCATCATGGATTCTGTCTAAGTACTCTGGATCTGTAGCCTCCAGAAACATTTCCATCTTCACCTTCCATGTGGGATATTCTGATGCCCTGAGTATTGGAACTCTGATTGATTCATATCTGCTTGTTGTTGAAGTTTGTGTTTTCTCTGTCATGATTGTATAGCTTTTTGGATCTTAACTGTTGTATAATAACAGAGTGGCTCTGATGCCAATTGTTAGGCCCGGAATAACGTAGAAGGGGGGTTGAATACGTTATTTAAAAAATATTTCGATTTTTGATGTGGATATGAGATCAAAAATACTGAATCGAAATAACACAAATGTTTAGGAAATATTTTTGAATAGATAAAACCCGGAGGTTTGCTACATAATTTAATCCTATGGATTAGCTACAAAATCAAACACTCCTAAGGATAGTTCAGGCACGAGGACCTTCTACCCGACACTTCCTGAAAGTGGGCTAAGCCGACTTTCCTACTAGATGGACTGTCTAGCAGCTTACACAGAAAATATATGAGAGAGAAGAGAGAGCTGTGTGTTGAGGTGTGATTTGAAATGAAATACAAGCAGCCTATTTATAGACTTTAGAAAATCACTATGCTGCTAAATTACGTAACTGATTACGTTTTTTCTACTGGCTGCTTTCCTTCTTTTCAACAGCCGAATTCTTCATTTCAACTCTGCTAAACTTTTGATTTTCAAAAGTTATAAAATAAAACATGTGGGACCCACATGATGAATAGTACTTTTGGGTACTATTCATGAATAGTAATTTCGGTTACTATTCATATGAATAGTAATTTTGGTTACTATTCGTATGAATAGTGATTTTGGATACTATTCATTTTCCTCTTAATTTGACATCCTTAAATATGCAGCTTCCAAAAATGGAGGATATCAGTAGTGCTCTAAACTCAATCATATCTCTTAACAGTTTTTCTGAGTTAGATACTTCGATTCCTTTGTGAAGTGTTGACGCCTAGTGCAACTGGTCTGGTTCATAGATGACTAACATTCATTCGTGGTCTTCGCATCATGTCTTTAAGAACACTGCTAAGAATTGTGTAACCATAAAAACTTTATCACTGGAATCTTTTGGCCCTTCAACTGAATCATCTGTACATCTTATTTTGTCACTGAGGCTTGATCATGTTAATGAACTTCTTTCAGCGACTTGATCCTTGTTGATGTCTGTTCTTCAAATTTCACGATCCCTGTATAGAGTTAATATTATTTATCTTTTATCCTAGTTGAGTTATATATGTCCTCTATTACATATTACATTACATTATGCTTTACAATAATAAAGTATAAATAGGTAAGATATTACATTATTGCTGACTTTAATTTTACGTGAATTATTGTAAAGTTGATGTAAAATCTTGTAGAGTTGATGTAGTTACCGACTGATTTGAAATATTTTTGATAAATTCATCAAAATTTCATTGATTTTAGTCATTCAAAACTTAAAAATACACTAGCAAATTCTTCAAAATCCATTATTTTATTAAATCCAAAAAAAATTATGGATTTTTGAATACCTCCAAATTTTGATGGATTTTATTAAATTCAAACTGAATACACCTAGATTTTGAGTGACATTTTAGAATCTAAATTGAATATCATCAAATTTATAAGACATTTTACAATCCAAATTAAATACCATCAAATTTAAAGATTATTAATAATTCAAATTTAATTTCATGGATTTCTAAAATTAAAAAAAAATTAAAATTCTTATTGAATACACCTCCTAAGTGTGGTCATTTGTTATTAACTAATTCAGTAAGGGTGTATTACAACTAGAGACAAATATTAATATATACATCCGATCTAGACCTGCACCAGCTCCAAGCCTCCAACGCGTTTACCAAATCGATGTCACTACTCACTGAAGCTAACGAGCCAAACACCACACTCATTGTCATCTCTTGCATTGCATCCCTTTTATTTTTTTGTTTCAACTGATTCAACTTCCCTAATTTTGTTCCTAATATATCTTAGTACCTTCTATTCGATTGAAGGAATTAATCAAGATTTTAAAGGAGGAATATGGCTTTTGAAAAAAGTACTAATTCAGTTACTACAGTGCCATGGTCTCAAGAAATGCAATCAAATGCAGCAAATAGTGATACTGCATTAATGGATTATTTTTCAGGGAGATCTGAGCATCATCAAGTGTTGCAAGCACATGATTACATAGATCAACAAGAGATTGAGGATATTGAGTCAAAATTAAGAACAACAATGTTTTTTGAAACGTCGCAAACACTTGAACGTGGAAGTCAACAAGAGATTGTGTAACACCCTCACATGCCCACAATAATAATATAAACATTTATACTCAATTAAATATTAATATAGAAGAAATTTTAGAAATTTCGGCATGATGTAATCATAAACCGGACTAATCACCTGCTCAAGCAACTAAGTATAACTAAAACAGTCCACATGCACAAGTTATACTAAACCATAAGGAAATAAAACCATACCAACCCAGACCGCTCACAGGTCACTGTATGAAACAACTACCAATAGCTATTACAACCCAGAACTGAATCAAATAATATACAACCCATCAAATATAATGGCCTGACTACTAGTACAGACGTAATATGAAACAGGAATATGTGCACTACCCATCCAACCACCTCGACCCTCTGACTGCCTCGGTGACTACCCCAACCAGACGGGCCACTTCTTCTAGACATCTTCAGGCTTAGCTGAGGAAACAGAATTAGCAAGCAAGTGAGCCAAATGCTCAGCAAGTATATATATATATAATTAAAACATCAACAACTGAAATGTCTGCAAGATTGTCAATAATTAACAATCAACAATATATATAAGCTCAACTGAAAGTTCATCATTTGTCTGAATCATAAACTAGAAGAGGATTGGACTATCATGCATTTTATAAATAAAACAATTATAAGGTTAGGCTGCTGATCAGTCACGCACTAACCCCGGACAAACGCACACAGCAATGTCCTTAATGGATCCACGGCACACATTGGCCTTAATTATTTCTGACCACGAATCTGGTCCGACCCTTACGGTCCACATTTTAAAAAAACTAACAGTCCAATCCTAACTAAACATCAGGTGTCGGAACAATCGACCACCTCAACTGCCAAACACTCTGGACACTTTCGTTCCAGGTCAACATCTCGAATCTCACCAAGTAGAATAAGGCCAAGTAATCTCTGAATTAAATATTGACAAGTTCGATATGGCAAACAGGGTATTGATTTAAGTCAAGCTACTAAAAGGATCAACGAAAACGATATAATCAACTTGGGGTATAACAATTGAATATTCACAATTAATGAAAATTATCAGAGCAGTTATATCAAGGATAAATCGAATGCATAAGAATCAGGTTAAGATAGTCATAATTCGCTGGAAATATAAGTGAAGTGGTTTACTTAAAAGAAAAGTGGAATAATATACTTGCAAGGAATATGGATGTAAATCAATTCATTAATAGCATCAACAACTCAGTAGAACCAATTTGGGGCATAACGATTAAGTATTTGAAATTTCGGGAAATTACTGGAACAATTATAGCAAGAGTAATTCGAATAAATGTATGAATCAGGTTTTTGTAATCATAACTCATTTAAAAGATAATTGAAGCAATTTACTTGCCTTAACTAGAAAATCACAGAATCCGAAGTGTCTTTACGTCCTCAGCTTTAGCCTTCCCTTTATCCACGGGATCTACACACAATATAACACTATTTTAGAATCCTGCTCAATATTCACTAATCAATGTAAACAATCCACTTAGTCTACCCCTGCGAATAGTCCCCTAATTTATGTTTATTTAATCATATAGTCACATTAACACATACCACATAGATTTAAAATATGAAGCCCGACTCACAACTCGTATAAATTGTATTATTATATATACTCATTTCCAAGAAATGATTTTAATATATTTTAGAAAGATTTTGACGGCATCCCCTTTATACGGGGGACTGCCAGTCGGAATACAGCCGACACAACCACACAAATTTCAATTACCACTCGAATCCATAATTAGTATTCAATCCCAATTCACATCTCAATTTGCATTTACAATCCCCCGATTCATAATTTAATACCATTTAAGCAATTAATAACAACTCGATAATAAATTACAATTTATTAGATAAATAATAAATACTAAATATTAAATGTTTTTGGCTCAGAAAATAATCATCATCGCCAATTACCATCGACTCAATTTATTATTAATATCATTGTCGATGGGGCAAAATCCCAGTGGTACCCAAAAATGGATTTCCAAACCGAAACTCTGCACAAAATTGTATTCAGAAAATAAATTTTATTCGCATTTCACAGAATTAGTCGAACAGAGTGCCAACTGTAACCAAAACAGGACAATGGCAATTCACAAACCAACCACATCGAACCTCAACAACAATTTCTCAGAATTAATTCAATAAGAGTATTACGGTAATAAAACTGAATCATGTATCTGTTTGAACACAACCAGCAAAACCAATCGGAACAGGGCCCACGGTGGAACTCCAATCGGAGTGTCCAGGTCTCAATTCACCATTATCCACCCTTCCCAACACACAGACACACTCTGTGTTTAACTCACACAACACACGCACTCCGCACAATTCACACACTCACACCCCCCGGAAAACACTACCGGTTTACACTAACTCACACACACTTCGCACAATTTGAATCGCACACAACCACACGGCAGAAACAGGGGAGCACGGGTTAAATTGCATCGAAAATCAGGAAAAACTTTCGAATTAAAGCTTACCCAGCCACAATTCCACACCAATTCCACTCAATTCGCAGAAAGAGTCGAAGATATATATATACAAGATCTCAATCCGTACTATGAGCACGTCCCACACACCACACGCTTAACACAGGGAAGAAGAACAATCAGGGGAGAGGGAAAAGAGAATAGAGATTAAGAGAGAGGGAGATAAGTGAGGAGAGATTTACACGAGAGAGAGAACAGAGATCTCGAGAGTTCGTGAGAAATGATAGTGTCGGCTGAGAAGGAAAAAAAATGAGAGGAATTGATATATTGTCTCTACTAACACAATTACTAGGGATTTAAGTAGATAAAAGCAATAAAAGAATAAAGAATGATTTATATCACTTCTGAAAAGCCGATAAATTTATTCCTAAAATCGATTTATCAGGAAAATTGGGCAAAATTTTAAAATAAAGAAAATCTAAAATAAAGATTACAAAATTACGATCACCACCATATTTTTATAATATTTTTAGGATCAAAAACGAATAAAATATGAATTTTACAAGATTAAATTCATAAATTGGAAAATAATTCGTAAAATCATTTTAAAATCCTTGAAACCCAAAAATAATTCACCCAATATTTTTAAAAGTCATATAAACTAATAAAGTTAATAATGAAGAAGATTTCAGGATTTCTGCTAATCCCGAAGATTTAATAAAATTCACAGAAGGTAAATATAACGCAATTAAATAGGAAATAAATCCCAAAAATATAATTAAAATAGTCGAGCTTACATAACATATATAAAACATCAACCAAACCTCCAAATATTATTCCACAAATATAATACTTCCTCAACCAATTCACACACCACATAATTTATTTAATAGATAACTTTAGTAATTAAATATTCTGAAATTTCTAAGGCGTTATAACCTTCCCCCCTTAAAAGGATTCTGTCCCCAGAATCTCACCTAAGAGAAAAATTGAGGATACTTTTCCAGCATATCGCTTTCCAACTCCCAAGTTGATTCTTCCACCTTGGGGTTTCTCCACAAAACTCTCACTATAGGAATTGTTTTATTCCTCAAAACCTTTTCTTTTCGATCTAGTATTTTGATAGGCTGCTCCACATAAGATAAATCTGGCTGAATCTCTAACGGCTCATATTCAATGACATGTTTAGAATCCAGATGGTACTTCTTAAGCATAGATACATGGAACACGTTATGGATATGTTGCATATGAGGCGGTAAAGCTAACTCGTAGGCGACTTTCCCGACTTTCTTCAATACCTCGAAAGGCCCAACAAATCTTGGACTTAATTTTCCTTTCTTGCCAAATCTTACTAACCCTTTCCACGGAGATACTTTCAACAGTACTTGCTCTCCTTCTTCGAATTCCATATTCTTTCTGGCCAAATCAGCATACTTTTTCTGTCGATTCTGAGCTGTCACTAACCGTTTCTGAATAAGTCGAACTATTTCCTTGGTTTGCTGCACTAACTCAGGTCCGAGTATCTTTCGCTCGCCAACTTCTTCCCAGTATACTGGAGATCGACACTTTCGTCCATATAATGCTTCATACGGTGGCATACCGATACTAGCATGAAAGCTATTATTGTATGAAAATTCCACTAACGGCAAGTGTTCATCCCAACTTCCTGCAAAATCCAATGCACAAACTCGGAGCATGTCTTCAATTGTTTGAATTGTTCTTTCACTCTGACCGTCAGTCTGAGGATGGTAAGCAGTACTCATTTTTAATTCGGTGCCCAAACATTCTTGAAAACTTCTCCAGAATCTCGAATTAAATCTTGGATCTCGATCTGAGACTATTGATACTGGAACTCCATGTCGCACCACAATTTCTTTTATGTATAGATGAACTAATTTGTCTAATGAAAACCTCTCATTTATTGGGAGAAAGTGTGCAGATTTCGTTAAGCGATCAACAATTACCCAGATAGCATCATGGTTAGCTCTCGTCCTCGGCAATCCAACCACAACGTCCATTGCAATATGTTCCCATTTCCACTCGGGAATCTCTAATGGTTGTAGCATCCCACTTGGCCTTTGATGTTCTGCTTTTACTTTCTGACAGGTCAAACACTTACTTACCCATTCAGCAATATCTCTCTTCATATCCGGCCACCAGAAGTTTCTTTTCAAGTCTCGATACATTTTCGTACTTCCTGGATGAATCGAATATTTCGAACTGTGGGCTTCCTGTAGGATCTCATTCTTCAACTCTGTCACATTGGGTATCCAAATACGTGAAGAAAATCTCAATATCCCCTCGTCATCTACCTGTGTGCATATTTCCTCACCTGATAACTTGTTCACATCTCCGCTCATGACTTCCTCCTGGCATCTGCGAATCTTTTCTAACAATTCTGGCTGAAACGTCATAGTGTACACCGTATCTGTACTACTTGCAGGCATACACACCTCTATCTCCAATCTTTCAAACTCTTTGTATAATTCCTCAGGCATTGTCAACATACTGATTTTCTCCTTCCTACTTAAAGCGTCCGCCACTACGTTCGCCTTCCCAGGATGATAGTTGATGGTACAATCATAATCCTTGAGTAATTCCAACCATCTTCTCTGTCTCATATTTAACTCCTTCTGGGTGAAAATATACTTTAAACTCTTGTGGTCCGTATAAATTTCACACTTTTCCCCATACAAATAATGTCTCCAAATCTTCAAGGCGAAAACAATCGCGGCTAATTCTAAGTCATGAGTAGGATATTTCTGCTCGTGAGGTTTCAATTGTCTCGAAGCATAAGCAATTACCTTACCGTGCTGCATTAGTACACATCCCAAACCTTTGTGAGATGCATCACTGTAGATCACAAAATTTCCTTTTTCATCTGGAAGTGTCAATACAGGTGCAGTCACCAATCTCTTCTTCAATTCCTGGAAACTTTCTTCACACTTCTCATTCCACACAAACTTTTCATTCTTCCTTGTCAACTTTGTTAGTGGGGTGGCTATCTTCGCAAAGTCTTGAACAAATCTTCGATAATATCCCGCCAATCCTAAGAAACTTCGAACTTCTGTGGGTGTTTTAGGTCTGTCCCAATTCATCACGGCTTCAATTTTAGCAGGATCCACCTTAATCCCTTCACTGCTGATGACATGCCCTAAAAACTGCACCTCTTTCAACCAAAACTCACATTTAGAAAATTTCGCATACAATTTCTCTTTCCTCAACGTTTCTAAGGCTATTCTTAAATGCCCTGCATGCTCTTCTTCGGTCTTCGAGTATATCAGAATATCATCTATAAACACAATCACAAACTTATCCAAATACTTCTTGAAGACTCTATTCATTAGGTCCATGAATGCTGCTGGTGCATTAGTTAGCCCAAAGGCCATTACTAAGAACTCGTAGTGCCCATACCTAGTCCGAAACGCTGTTTTTGGAACGTCTTCCGGTCTAATCTTTAATTGAAAATATCCTGACCGCAAATCAATCTTCGAGAAACAAGTTGCTCCTTTTAATTGATCAAATAAATCGTCAATTCTTGGCAAAGGGTATTTATTCTTAATGGTCAACTTATTTAATTCCCGATAATCGATACACAGTCTCATACTTCCATCCTTCTTCTTTACAAATAATACCGGAGCTCCCCACGGCGATACACTAGGCCTAATAATACCTTTCTCCAGAAGATCTTGCAATTGAACTGCCAATTCCTTCATCTCTACAGGTGCCATTCGATAAGGAGCCTTTGACACGGGTTCAGTTCCTGGGGCTAAATCAATGGTAAATTCTATTTCTCTATCCGGAGGTAATCCGGGAAGTTCATCCGGAAAAACATCAAGAAATTCATTCACCACTGGAATTTCCTCTATCTTAGGCACCTCTCGACTGGTATCCATGACATAAGCCATATAGCCCTCGCATCCTTGCCTCAACAACCTCTTTGTTTGAATGATCGTTAAAAATCTCCTATTTTGCCTCTGACCCCTAAAGGTAACCTCTACATTATCAGAGGGTTTCAGGATCACCTTCTTATTCTTACAATCAATTTGGGCATTATTCTCTGTTAACCAATCCATTCCTAAGATAACATCAAATTCACCTAACTGAAAGGGTATCAAATTAGCGTAAAAACAATGCCCTGAAATATCAATCTTGCAACGAGGACACACTTGAGTAACCGGAATTCGTTCTGAATTAGCTATTTCTATAACTATAGCCTCACGTAACATGCATACCTCACAATTTAACCTTTGAACAAATTCTTTGGATATAAAGGATTTCGTAGCCCCGGAATCAATTAACACTTTAGCTTGAACAGAATTTACAGGGAGCGTACCTGCTACCACATCCGAATTCTTAATAGCTTCGTTCAGAGTCATGTTGAAAGTCCTCGCCACTGGTCTGATACCTGATGTTGGGGGTGCTTCAATTGCTTGCAGTATTGGGTTAGCCAGAACTGGAGGTTTCACTACAGGTACTTTACAGTCTTTCATTATATGCCCTGGCTTCCCACAACGGTGACACACAATTCCTGCCTTGCATTCCCGAGCATAATGACCTTTTTGATTACATTTGAAACACGTCACCTCCAGCTTTGTACACACTCCAGGATGCCTTTTTCCACAAGTCTTGCATTCTGCCAAGGGTGGCCTAACCAATTTCTGTTGACTCGCATCTTGAATTCTATTTCCTTGGCCCCCATTCCCTGATCCCGGCTTCTTAGGGTTCCCATACTTTCCTGGCTGGAATCCTGGCTTTTTATTTGGCACATTATGAGAACTGCCTTGCTCTTGTCGTTCTCCCATTGACCCAGCCTTTCTCTTCTTTCCTTCTTTTTCCTTGAAGTATAATTCGCTTTCTCCTTCAGCTATCATGGCCTTTTGCACCACTGCTGCATAAGTCTCCAACTCCAAAACTGCTAGTTTAGTACGAATCCACGGTTTCAATCCTTGTTGAAACCTCTTAGCCTTCTTCCTTTCCGTGTCCACATAGGCCGGAGCAAACCTAGCTAGTTCCGTAAACTTGGTTTCATATTCTGTCACCGACATTTTCCCTTGTTTCAGCTCCAAAAACTTCATCTCCATCTGGTCTTTCATATAGTCGGGGAAATACTTTTCCAAAAATAGCTCTGTGAACCTCTCCCAAGGAATCACCTCAGTAGCTTCCAACATCTTCACCGACTCCCACCAGTAAGTAGCTTCATTCTTCAAGAAATAACTTACATATTCGGTTTGTTTGTCTGCTGGGACCCCCACCAGTGCAATGGCTTTTTCCATCTCTTTTAACCAAGATCTCGCCTCCACCGGGTCCGCTGTTCCTTTAAACTCAGGAGGTTTTACTGCCTGGAAAGACTTAAAAGTAACCACCGGAGGAACAGGTGGCTGCTGCTGCTGCTGCTGTTGCTGTTGTTGCTGTTGTTGCTGTTGTTGCTGTTGTTGCTGTTGTTGCTGTTGAGCCAACAACTGCTGCTGTAATTGCTGCTGTTGCTGTGCCAGAGTAGCAGTCTGCTGAACAAGAGTTTGTAATATTTGTGCTAAGGCAGGGTCCATCTGACCAACAGGAGGTGGATTAGCTTGCTCCCCCTGATCGGGGGTTCGGGTATTTTGTTTCTTCTTTTTGGGAGGCATATTTCTGAAATCAATGAACAATTATATTAGATTCAGGTTCAGAAAATAATATCTCAACATGATCCAACTTAAACAAACAATTCATATATTACTGAAAGGTAATTCGAGGTCTCCAACCAATATTCCGGTCAACAATTGATTCACAGGGTGCAATAGGATATTAATCCAAGGTTACACAAGGTATTCACAAACGTTCAATAGGTGCAATAAAGAAACAATAGTCATAATGCTAAGGTCAAACATAGTATCGAAAGTAAAAACTATGCTAGAAGGAAATGATGCTGAAGGTAAATATGAAACGAGCAGTAAATAAGATGCTTAAGTAAATGACAGTATAAAGGAATTTAACACAGTTCTGCGAAAGCGATAATGACATATATAGATAGATCTGATACAAGCGTAAGAACAACGCTTCGATAAGGGTACAACATAATACTAAAAGAGAAGACTGCTAGCATCTAGTCACAGTACAACAGATATATACAACAAAACTGGTCGTACTGCAAATCCTAACGTACTACTACTGCCATAACATGCCTCTAAATACCACATCATCATACTACCCTAATCATCACCGGTCATCATCGTCATCCGACTCTCCCCGCCAAGCTGATCCCAGAATGCTCTCCAGCTCTGCCGTCACCAGACCTAGAGTCACCTGTTGTGTCACAAATGCCGGCTCATCTCGGGATCTAATCCGTCCCCGCCTAATGACAACACGTCTAAGAGCTCGTACTCGCCTCCGGACATCCTCCAGCTCAGCTACCGCTCTATCTCGATCTCTAGCCCGGTCCTCCTCCCCAGCCCTCATAGCCCTCAACTCTGCCATCTGCCCTAAAAGATAGTCCCTCTCTCGGGCCACTCGCTCGTACACATGATATGGAACAGGCTGAGGAGTGTACTGATATGCTGGCCCATTCACCGAGCCCTGCGATCCTACGAACGGCTGCATAACCCCTGGGGAAATCTGCTGCGGTACAGAAGCCCCTCCTTCCGGATCCTCGTCCGGGTCTGAATCGGAACCAGAAGCAGGTGCCTGAAGTATACATATATATATATATATATATATAATTAGACTTCCTGTCTCTCACGAAACCATCCTAACCTTTCTTATAACTCTACCCCGACTCCCCACCTAATTGTTTCAGTGACTGTGACCTGTGGCTCTGATACCAACTTGTAACACCCTCACATGCCCACAATAATAATATAAACATTTATACTCAATTAAATATTAATATAGAAGAAATTTTAGAAATTTCGGCATGATGTAATCATAAACCGGACTAATCACCTGCTCAAGCAACTAAGTATAACTAAAACAGTCCACATGCACAAGTTATACTAAACCATAAGGAAATAAAACCATACCAACCCAGACCGCTCACAGGTCACTGTATGAAACAACTACCAATAGCTATTACAACCCAGAACTGAATCAAATAATATACAACCCATCAAATATAATGGCCTGACTACTAGTACAGACGTAATATGAAACAGGAATATGTGCACTACCCATCCAACCACCTCGACCCTCTGACTGCCTCGGTGACTACCCCAACCAGACGGGCCACTTCTTCTAGACATCTTCAGGCTTAGCTGAGGAAACAGAATTAGCAAGCAAGTGAGCCAAATGCTCAGCAAGTATATATATATATAATTAAAACATCAACAACTGAAATGTCTGCAAGATTGTCAATAATTAACAATCAACAATATATATAAGCTCAACTGAAAGTTCATCATTTGTCTGAATCATAAACTAGAAGAGGATTGGACTATCATGCATTTTATAAATAAAACAATTATAAGGTTAGGCTGCTGATCAGTCACGCACTAACCCCGGACAAACGCACACAGCAATGTCCTTAATGGATCCACGGCACACATTGGCCTTAATTATTTCTGACCACGAATCTGGTCCGACCCTTACGGTCCACATTTTAAAAAAACTAACAGTCCAATCCTAACTAAACATCAGGTGTCGGAACAATCGACCACCTCAACTGCCAAACACTCTGGACACTTTCGTTCCAGGTCAACATCTCGAATCTCACCAAGTAGAATAAGGCCAAGTAATCTCTGAATTAAATATTGACAAGTTCGATATGGCAAACAGGGTATTGATTTAAGTCAAGCTACTAAAAGGATCAACGAAAACGATATAATCAACTTGGGGTATAACAATTGAATATTCACAATTAATGAAAATTATCAGAGCAGTTATATCAAGGATAAATCGAATGCATAAGAATCAGGTTAAGATAGTCATAATTCGCTGGAAATATAAGTGAAGTGGTTTACTTAAAAGAAAAGTGGAATAATATACTTGCAAGGAATATGGATGTAAATCAATTCATTAATAGCATCAACAACTCAGTAGAACCAATTTGGGGCATAACGATTAAGTATTCGAAATTTTGGGAAATTACTGGAACAATTATAGCAAGAGTAATTCGAATAAATGTATGAATCAGGTTTTTGTAATCATAACTCATTTAAAAGATAATTGAAGCAATTTACTTGCCTTAACTAGAAAATCACAGAATCCGAAGTGTCTTTACGTCCTCAGCTTTAGCCTTCCCTTTATCCACGGGATCTACACACAATATAACACTATTTTAGAATCCTGCTCAATATTCACTAATCAATGTAAACAATCCACTTAGTCTACCCCTGCGAATAGTCCCCTAATTTATGTTTATTTAATCATATAGTCACATTAACACATACCACATAGATTTAAAATATGAAGCCCGACTCACAACTCGTATAAATTGTATTATTATATATACTCATTTCCAAGAAATGATTTTAATATATTTTAGAAAGATTTTGACGGCATCCCCTTTATACGGGGGACTGCCAGTCGGAATACAGCCGACACAACCACACAAATTTCAATTACCACTCGAATCCATAATTAGTATTCAATCCCAATTCACATCTCAATTTGCATTTACAATCCCCCGATTCATAATTTAATACCATTTAAGCAATTAATAACAACTCGATAATAAATTACAATTTATTAGATAAATAATAAATACTAAATATTAAATGTTTTTGGCTCAGAAAATAATCATCATCGCCAATTACCATCGACTCAATTTATTATTAATATCATTGTCGATGGGGCAAAATCCCAGTGGTACCCAAAAATGGATTTCCAAACCGAAACTCCGCACAAAATTGTATTCAGAAAATAAATTTTATTCGCATTTCACAGAATTAGTCGAACAGAGTGCCAACTGTAACCAAAACAGGACAATGGCAATTCACAAACCAACCACATCGAACCTCAACAACAATTTCTCAGAATTAATTCAATAAGAGTATTACGGTAATAAAACTGAATCATGTATCTGTTTGAACACAACCAGCAAAACCAATCGGAACAGGGCCCACGGTGGAACTCCAATCGGAGTGTCCAGGTCTCAATTCACCATTATCCACCCTTCCCAACACACAGACACACTCTGTGTTTAACTCACACAACACACGCACTCCGCACAATTCACACACTCACACCCCCCCGGAAAACACTACCGGTTTACACTAACTCACACACACTTCGCACAATTTGAATCGCACACAACCACACGGCAGAAACAGGGGAGCACGGGTTAAATTGCATCGAAAATCAGGAAAAACTTTCGAATTAAAGCTTACCCAGCCACAATTCCACACCAATTCCACTCAATTCGCAGAAAGAGTCGAAGATATATATATACAAGATCTCAATCCGTACTATGAGCACGTCCCACACACCACACGCTTAACACAGGGAAGAAGAACAATCAGGGGAGAGGGAAAAGAGAATAGAGATTAAGAGAGAGGGAGATAAGTGAGGAGAGATTTACACGAGAGAGAGAACAGAGATCTCGAGAGTTCGTGAGAAATGATAGTGTCGGCTGAGAAGGAAAAAAAATGAGAGGAATTGATATATTGTCTCTACTAACACAATTACTAGGGATTTAAGTAGATAAAAGCAATAAAAGAATAAAGAATGATTTATATCACTTCTGAAAAGCCGATAAATTTATTCCTAAAATCGATTTATCAGGAAAATTGGGCAAAATTTTAAAATAAAGAAAATCTAAAATAAAGATTACAAAATTACGATCACCACCATATTTTTATAATATTTTTAGGATCAAAAACGAATAAAATATGAATTTTACAAGATTAAATTCATAAATTGGAAAATAATTCGTAAAATCATTTTAAAATCCTTGAAGCCCAAAAATAATTCACCCAATATTTTTAAAAGTCATATAAACTAATAAAGTTAATAATGAAGAAGATTTCAGGATTTCTGCTAATCCCGAAGATTTAATAAAATTCACAGAAGGTAAATATAACGCAATTAAATAGGAAATAAATCCCAAAAATATAATTAAAATAGTCGGGCTTACATAACATATATAAAACATCAACCAAACCTCCAAATATTATTCCACAAATATAATACTTCCTCAACCAATTCACACACCACATAATTTATTTAATAGATAACTTTAGTAATTAAATATTCTGAAATTTCTAAGGCGTTATAGATTGAGTTCATTCAATCGAAGGAAAGATCAACATTGTTTTTACAAGAACTGCAAGAAAATGAATATGAAAGTCAACAAGAGATCGATCATATTCAATCGAGAATAAGATCAATTGAGTTTTCTCAACTGCTACAAGAAGCTGAACACAAAGAGTAGTGCTAATTGCACAGAAAAGATGTACAGAAAAATTTATATAATGAGTTGGATTCCACTAATTGATGTTTTTATTGGTTGATATTAATGTGAATGCAGGGGGACCATTGAATTATAACCAATCACATTGAGACACTTACCATTTTGTGAAAGTTTTTGTGAAACTTTATGTAATTCTAGAATACCAGCAAGGTATCGACTACATATGTACAAGAATAAGATCAACAGTGACACTGCAAGCACTCGAATGTACTAACCAACAAGGAATTAGGCACATTCAAGAGACAAAAAGATCAACAAATTCCTTTGAAACACTACTAGCACCTGAATATGAAAATCAAGGTATCGAGCATATTCAAGCAAGAAAAATGTCAACAAATTCCTTCGAAACACCACAAGCACCTGAATACGAAAATCAACAAATGATCGAGAATATTAAAAGAGAACACTTAAGCCATGTTGATGTTTTGAAGCCAATGATCCCTGATCTCAACCTTCCTCAAGTGGTGGAGGAAGATGAGGCTTTAGACCTCACTTTACGTCTTTAACATAGTATCCAAGTGGGTATCCTTATATAAATTCTGGCTCCCCGTGTCTTTAGTCTTTTGTAGATGCTTTGGTGATGGTTTCATATCTTTCTAGTTCCTTTATATTGGAGTTATTCTGGTAAGGTTTCCGCCCTGCAGATGGGATCGAGTGAGTAGTTTACATTTTTTTTTTATTTAGTTTTTATTGAAGAGACTTTGCTTTGTTGATTGTAATGAGAACGGGAAATGTATATGAACAATAAATTTAGCTAAGCTGATAACCCTTGTTCTTTGATAGCAAAAGTCGATGGTTCGAGTTTTAAAGGAGCCAAATGCGATTGTGAGTATTTTATATTTTTACAATTTATTTTAATAAAGAATTGACAAATGCTTTAAAGTTGGACGAATTACGCAAGGAAGAATTGCCAAGTATTTTATCCAGCACCATCAGATGAGACCAAAGATGTAACATCCCACATCGATTAGAATAAGAGTATTTGAGGCCTTTATAGGTACAAGTCAACAACTAATGTGTACCAACTTGCTAGCACTTTTGGACTAACTTGTGGTGGGTTGTTGAGTCTGGTATGCATTCGGTTGTGGGCTTGGATGTTATAATTGTGAAGGTCACACAACACCAGATTTCGACTTCATCATGGACGAACTGCTTGCTTCTGCCTTCTGTAGTTGCTTGTTGTAACTTTGTCGGGTTAAACTGTAATGGTAACCTTTTTCATGTTATGTGCTGTGCAGGAAGGAACAGTTAACTGTCTATGAATTAGAAGTTTTTATTCATATATAGCTTCCAAGATTACAGTAGTTTTAGTTCCTACATTTCCTTTCAGACTTATAAATAGCTTAGGGGCCATTTGTTAAATCTTAACCAGAATTTCTGAACGATTACTATTTCTGGATGAATGATAATTTGAATGCTGGATGAGTAATATCGTTTGATAAATAAATAATTCATATTTCTGAATGATAATATTTTCAAATGATAAATATAATAATTTTAATTTAATAAATAAAATAAATATATGATTGAATTATCATTTGAAAACCACTATTTTTTTTTCACAACACTCACTTTATACATTAAATATTGATTGTTTCCAACACTTTACTCACTTTTTTCCGCAACTTTACACATTTTCTTCACCTATGTGTCTATCTCATATGTAAAGAAATGAGAGGGACGAATGGATTATATATTATACTAATCTATATATTATGTTATGCAATATAATAGTACTCCTTTACTTTCTTATTATGAATTAAAATTTTAAATGTTAATTCTTATTCAAAAAATAATTTTTTTTTATAAAACCCAAATTTATGAAAATATTAAATTACGTGGAAAAAATAAAACAATCAACATCAATTTAACAATCAACATCAATTTAACAATATCAATCCAAATAAATATATTTATAGATTTTGAGTTTTAACTGCATAAGCTAAATATGTAAAAGAAGTAAATTGTGATGTTAATAAATATGTAAAAGAAGTAAATTGTGATGTTAATTATATTTTTTTTCAAGGGTGATGAGGTGTCAATTTATTTTTCAACAAAAATCTGAACCCTTCCACCTACTTTCTTGAAGCTCAGTCGTTCAGAAGATTTTTCTCTCTCGTCCAGCGCATCCTCACTCATCCAGCACAAAAACATCTGCTCCAAACAATCTTAACAGATGAACCATTCTATTCATTTTGGTTCAGGGGTTAACAAATGACCCCTTTCAATGAACTGAGAGAAAGCTGATGCTTAAAAATTCAGAAATTGTTGATTAATAATATGGCAATGAGGCTGGGTCACACAGGTGGCCTTTGAACCACAAAACTGTATCCAAAATTTTATAATTAAATTTTAGTCCAAAATAAAACATGATATTCACGCGAGGAAATTCTATAACACGGTATGACATGATATACATGGCGGACTCGCAATTCACTTCGAATTATTAGATTAAAATTCATAAAAAATTGCATTTCTTCAAACTGACGTGATACTGATATATAGGAATTTGCTTATCATCAGGATTCAGGCTGATGCACATTTCGGAAAAATTTATTTTTAGATTTTACAAATTTAAAGTGTGCATTTGTAGATATCCATTTCTTGACATGCATTTCACAAAGATATTTTCAAACGAAATTTTTGGGGTTTTCCCCTAATATCCATTCACCGTTTTTTAAATTTACTAAATTTAAGCCCGCAAGAGTTGTCTCAGTTGGTTAAAGAGAGGCCATCTCACCTCTTGGTCACAAGTTCGACTCCCATGTGAGGCGGATTTGTGATATGTCATTCTGGGGCAGAGCCTGTCGCACTTGTGCGGTTTGCCTTGGATCACGTGGTTTGCAGGCTATTGCGTGAGCCCATGGGTTTACCCAGAGCGCACCCGAAGGGTAGCGGCTGCGGGTTCCCATGTTAAAAAAAAAGTGCTAGCAAATTGGTACACATTAGTTGTTAACTTGTATCTATAAAGGTCACAAATGCTCTTATTCTAATCGATGTGGGATGTTACAAACACCCTCTTATAGGGTCGACGTCCTCGTTGAGCCCACACACAAACTTACTAAACCCGGGCAGTGCCTCTGCACTTCCGACCGGGCAGAGCTCTGATACCATGTATAACATCCAAGCCCCCACAACCGAATGCATACCGGACCCAACAACCCACCACAGGTCAGTCCAAAAGTGCTAGAAAATTGGTATACATTAGTTGTTAACTTGTATCTATAAAGGTCCCAAATGCTCTTATTCTAATCAACGTGGGATGTTACAAAAGAGCTCCTAACAACAATATCAGTTAAAATTGGAGTCATTTGTAGTATGTTACTCATAGTTTTCCCTGCTCAACGTCCGGGAATTGGCTTTCCTATAACTCCCAATTAAAGCTTCTCATCAACTTTAACTTAAAAAATCTGGTCATTTTGGAACACTATTTTGCCATTTGCACATCCTTTTCTTATATGGCCGGTCCAAAAAACAGGAATAAGATAGTTACGTGCCTCTGTATCTCATTTTCTATAGTGTTTGTCAGCCAGAGGTTGGGTTGGGATCCCGGACAAGTTTAAAATCCATCAGATACTTTAGATGGCTAAATGAAATATGTATTTGGCAGGCAGACCAGATTGTTCAGATCCAGAAATTTCATGGAGAGAACTTATTACGAATACATACTAAAAAAAAAAGTAAAGCCAAAATTTGATTTCATGTAGAGCCAGAGTGTTAAAAATCTTAACAAATACCCAAGTCTTAAAGTACATAACTTAGATTAAGAGCCAGAATTTCCACGCTATAGAAAGAATTGAAAGTGCAAGCTCGTAAATAAAATGTACAGTTAACTATTATTTACGTGATATGTGTGCAGCCCTTCACCTAAATCAGAAAGTAAGACAACAGATGATATCACATAACAGGGGACGAAGCAATGAGTCAATGGCTGAAGTTTAACACAAGCAAAAACCTACTCCCTCCGTCCTACTCATTTCTTTATACCTTTTCAAAACTGCTTGACATGTATTTTAAGGTGTATATGAAGTATAGTTCCATAACTTATTTTTAAAATTTTCTTTTTTTGAATAAAAATTTAAACATTAAATTTTTATTTAGAAGAAGAAAAAAATTAAAAATAAATTATGAAACTATAATTTATCGGAGCCTTAAAATACGTGCCGAGCCCTCTGCCCCATACGTAAACAATTCGCTGGACAGAGGTTACTACAAGTTGCCACCATTGCAAAGGCTGAAAACCAATTAACTTGGTCGCAAACAAATACAAAACAGGACTAGTTTTTAATTGAATGCATGATGGGAAACATGGACAAATTACAATATGGTGAAAAATGAAGAATAACATCAGAAATAGTTCATAGTGTTGGAATTCGGGCATAATAACGCAGCGGATAATACGTAAATAACAATTAAAAACGAATTCCAAAGCCCGGATCCATGTATAAAATTGATGATCATGGTATAAATACTCAAGAACAAGATAGTACCTTGTTAAGCTTTCCAATGGATGACAAATGGAGATCCTAGCTTGTTGATCTTGAGAGCAAAAACTTGTTGATCTTGAGAGCTAGAAATGTAACTCCTCCACCGGTATCCACACTTGAATGCTTGCTTGATTCGTCGAACGATTTCGCCACGGAAATTGGTACTAGCCAAAATAAATAAAACGGATGTGTTCTTGACTTGAATTGATTTCTCTCCCTTGTGTATGAACTGAATATTTCAGTTTTGGTGTCTACTTGAAGACTTGCCAACAATTGGCTTATAAAGAGAAATAAAGCAAGATGGAGCCTTAAACAATTAGGCCATTTTTATTTAAACAAATCTTATTTATTTAAATAAATTAATTAAGTCATACTTAATTAATCAAATAAGTCAAGAAAATACATCTTCAAATTTTATCCTTAACTAATCAAGTCTCACTTAATTAATTTTATAAAATTCGAATTATTATTTATTATTAATTTAAAATCATAATTTAAATTATTATTAATTTAAATTCATGAAATAAATTAATTTCCCTTTTAAACATTCTTTGTGTGTGACCCTGTAGGTTATTATTTCATTGACAATAATTTTATTCTCTAATAAAATTATAAACAATAAGCGGCGTCTAGTAACACATTATTGCTACCCAATAAAACAATAATTAAATCAACGATTCAATCAACCTTTTATGACTAATGTTCCATGTAATATAATCCCTTTAAATCATGATATTATAGATTAAACTCGAGGCATGTAATGTGTCATCCTCTTCATAATTTAATCTTCATTTTCTTGATCGATGAGTAGACTATTTAATCAAATCAACATTTGAGCATGGCCATGCATTTCATAGTCTCACTCAAACAAGAGGCCGATAATATCACTCCTTTATCAGGAGATTTAAATCCCATCTAGATCGTTAATATTTCTCACACGATTCATAATATATCCGATATTCACCTTTATCATTATCCGGCTAAAGATAACTTTTGACGAATTCAAAATATATTAATTCTCATGTAGAATTATAACGACTTCAGGTCTAAGGATCATTACACCATTATCACTGTGAGAATACATATGACACATTTATTATTATTATTTACCATGATGTATCTCACTGTGGGTCTGTCCAGTACCCTGTACTCGTACAGTTACCTATGCATTGCTTTTAGTATCTGCATACTTATGACCAATGAGATGTGGTCATCTTGTCAATAAACATACTAGCCTTAATGTATTATTATTGTCCTAAGTAATAATAATACTCGGCTAGGGACATTTAAGAATATGATACAATCATTATATAATCTCATGTTCAAGTCACATACTTGCAACTACATAATTTGTATCAAGATTCTAAGGACATTTATTATACTTTATTTATTTCGCAGTAAATAAAGCCAATAATAAATATATATATCAAATACATAAAATCACTCAAACACAAATACAATTGATTGTATTGACTCTAGGGCACCAATACTAACAATCTCCCACTTGCACTAGAGCCAATCATTCATGTATCGAATACCCATGCTACTAGTGTGACATTCATGCTTCTGCTGCGACAGAGCCTTAGTCAGCGGGTCTGCAATATTATCATCAGTATGCACTTTACATATGTGAATATCTCCTCTATCATTTATCTCTCGAATAAGGTGATATCTCCGAAGTATATGCTTTGTTCTGCTGTGAGCTCTCGGCTCCTTGGCTTGTGCTATAGCTCCATTATTATCGCAGTAAAGATCTATGGGATCTGCGATCGATGGAACTACACCAAGTACTGTAATGAACTTCCGTATCCATACAGCCTCCTTGGCTGCTTCACATGCCGCAATATACTCGGATTCCATTGTAGAATCAGCTAATGTGTCTTGCTTCGAACTTTTCCAGCTTACAGCACCTCCATTTAGGCAAAACACAAATCCAGACTGAGACACAGAGTCATCTCTGTCAGTCTGGAAACTAGCATCCGTGTAACCCTTTACCGTTAGCTTCTCCTCTCCTCCATACACCAAGAATGAATCTTTAGTCCTTTTCAAGTACTTAAGAATATTCTTGACCGCCGTCCAGTGACCTTCACCTGGATTAGACTGGTATCTGCTCGTCATGCTCAAAGCATACGAAACATCCGGACGAGTACATATCATTGCATACATGATAGATCCAATTGCTGAAGCATATGGAATCTTACTCATGCGGTCCTTATCATCCAATGATTTAGGACCATTCTCTTTTGAGATCGTTATCCCATGAGATATGGGGACATATCCCCTTTTTGCATCTTGCATTCCAAAACGATGCAAAATCTTGTCAATATATGTACTCTGGCTTAAGCCGATCAATCTTCTTGATCTATCTCTATAGATCCTGATCCCTAATATATAGGTAGCCTCGCCCAAGTCTTTCATAGAAAAACTTTGTCCTAACCAAGTCTTTACAGCCTGTAGAGAAGGAATGTCATTCCCTATTAGTAATATATCATCGACATATAATACTAGGAATGCCACATGGCTCCCACTAACCTTTTTGTAAACACATGGTTCATCCACGTTCTGAATAAAGCCAAAACCTTTGACTATTTCATCAAACCGGATGTTCCATCTCCGAGAGGCCTGCTTCAATCCATAAATGGATCTATGCAGCTTACATACCTTTCCGGCATCCTTTGGATTTCCAAAACCTTCAGGTTGTGTCATGTACACATCCTCTTCAAGGCTCCCGTTAAGGAAGGCTGTTTTGACATCCATCTGCCATATTTCGTAATCATAGTAAGCCGCTATTGCAAGCAAAATTCTGATGGATTTTATCATTGCTACTGGTGAAAAGGTTTCATCATAGTCAATACCATGAATTTGTTTGAAGCCTTTTGCAACCAGTCGAGCTTTATAGGTCTGTACTTTACCTTCCATGTCAATTTTCTTCTTGAAAATCCATTTGCACTCTATAGGTTTTACCCCTTCAGGTGGATCAACCAAAGTCCATACTTGGTTTTCATACATGAAATCCATCTCAGAATTCATGGCTTCTTGCCATCTCTCAGAGTCTGGTGAGTTCATAGCATCTTGGTAGGTGAGAGGCTCATCTTGGTCTATGAGCATCACATCGTCATTTTGAGTTAAGAGAAATCCATAATTCCTCTTTGACTCATGGCGAATCCTACTAGATCTACGAACAACCTGTGTTTCTTGAGCAATGTTATCTTGTATTTCTTGCTCATGCTCCCCTTCTGGTTCAATGTTATCAAGTGGTTCTCGATCTTCATCGAGATCTATTTTCCTCCCACTGTCTTTTCTAGAGACTAGCTCTCTTTCCAAGAATACAGCAGTTCGAGCAACAATTACTTTGTTCTCCGAGGGACTATAGAAAGAATAACCCTTTGTTTCCTTTGGGTATCCCACAAAATTACATTTTTCAGATTTCGGTCCAAGCTTGTCTGATGTTAGGCGTTTCACAAATGCTTCACATCCCCATACTTTCATAAAGGACATGCTTTGCCGTTTCTCTGTCCATATCTCATATGGAGTTTGTTGAACCGTTTTAGTAGGAACACGGTTTAGTGTATATGCAGCCGTTTCTAGGGCATAACCCCAGAAACTAATTGGAAGATCTGCTTGACTCATCATAGATCGCACCATGTCCAACAAGGTACGATTCCTCCTTTCAGAAACCCCATTCCATTGTGGTGTTCCAGGAGGAGTTAGTTGTGATACAATACCACACTCCCTCAAATAGTTCTTAAACTCATGGCTTAAGTATTCACCTCCTCGATCAGATCTTAGAGTTTTTATGCTTTCGCCAGTTTGCTTTTCTACTTCTGCCTTATACTCTTTGAACTTTTCAAATGCCTCGGATTTGTTCTTCAAAAGATATACATATCCGTATCTACTGAAATCATCAGTAAACGTAATGAAGTAGAAATAGCCACCCCTTGCCATCGATCTCATAGGACCACATACATCGCTATGTATTAGTTCTAGCCGTACGGTGGCCCTCTTACCTTGTCCGGTAAAAGGAGCTTTAGTCATCTTTCCAAGTAAACAAGCCTCGCATTCATCATATGATTCAAAATCAAACTGATCTAAGAAACCATCTTGATGTAACTTGGAAATGCGTTTCTCGTTTATATGGCCTAGACGACAGTGCCAAAGGTATGTTTGATTTGAGTCAATAGTCTTAAGTCGTTTGTTATTTACATTCAAGATAGGAGTATCTAAATTAAGAACATACAAACCGTTAAATAATTGTGCAACACCATAGGTAATGTCATTCAAACCAAAAGAGCAACCATTGTCTTTAAAGGTAAATGAAAAACCTTTCTTGTCCAAACAAGAAACAGAAATAATGTTTCTACAAATAGAAGGCACATACAAACAGTTTTCAAGTTCTAATATAAGCCCAGTGGGCAACGATAAATGGTAAGTCCCTACAGCCAAAGCAGCAACCTTTGCTCCATTTCCAACTCGTAGGTCTACCTCTCCCTTAGCCAGTGTCCTACTCCTTTGCAGTTCCTGCACATTTATACAAATGTGAGAACCACATCCGGTATCCAATACCCAAGATGTAGAAGTAGACAAATTGACTTCTATTACATAAATACCTGAAGCAGAAGTCTGGCCAGCAGCCTTCTTCTTCTTAAGTTCTTCCAAATATGCATGACAATTTCTCCTCCAGTGTCCCGGTTTACCACAGTGGTGACAATCACCCTTTTCGACACCTCCTTTGGGCTTGGTAGCCTTCTTGGGAGCAGAATTAGGATTGGCAGCAGATTTGGACACATTCCTCTTCTTATTGCCCTTCCACTTTCTTTTCCCCTTGGCACCTCCTTTGTTAACCATCAGCATGGGAGTAGGAGATTCCTTCTGAATGTTGGTTTCAGCAGTTCTTAACATGCCCAACAATTCAGTGGGTGTCTTATCTATCTCATTCATGTTGTAGTTCATAACGAATTGAAAAAAAATTCTTGTTGAGTGATTGTAAGATCAAATCTATTTGAGCCTCCGGACCAATCGGGAAGCCCAAGGTACTTAGTTGTTCAATGTACCCAATCATCTTAAGAACGTGTGGTCCAACCGGGTCTCGCTCTCCCTGTTTGCAAGCATACAAAGCCTTGCTAGTATCATATCTCTCCTGGCGAGCTTGTCCCTCAAACATGCTTTTGAGGTGCTCAATTATTTCAAAAGCATTCATCAACTCATGTTGCTTTTGAATCTCAGGAGCCATGCATGCAAGCATAAGGCATGACACATCATTTGAGTCATCCAAATGCTTCTGATAAGCATTTTGCTCGGCACGTGTGGCTCCAGCAGGAAGAGGATTTGGGTGAGGAACTTCAATGGCATACAGCTTTCGCTCCTGCCTGAGGACAATCCTCAAGTTCCTAAACCAATCTAGGAAGTTTGTCCCTGTCAGCTTTTCCTTTTCTAGGACTGATCGTATCGAAAAGTGGTTTGTGTTGTTTGCCATTTATTATCTACAATTTTGTAAAAGCGCATAAAATGAGTTAGTTTGCATGTTTCGTAAAACCAATTATGTTCAAGTTGATTTATAGCATATTCGTAATATACCTCCCACTATTTTTATCAAATTAATAGCCCTTACTATCAATTCGGAAAATGGTTCCCATAAAACCTTTTCTTAGTGAGCCAAGATCCATATTTCATCATATTTTAAGTCAGCTTTGGCTTTCCTCTTAAACATGATTATTTAGGTAGACCGTTATGTCAATTATATCGTATATAACTCTTGGATAGTTTAGTGAACAACATATTGCTCCGATCTATCTAATAGATTTCACTAAACTCTATGCTTATAAGTTCATAATCCTATTATGACGACTTATTTAAGTTGAACCCAACAATAACATTTTAAGTAAACTTGTTTACTTAATCACATCTCACCACGATAAAAGAGAAGCCCTTGCTTTGGCAAATCCACTCCTCAATGATCTAGGATTTAATGAGTGTTATTTGTTGGAAAGCATCTGTTTAACTTAATATTTCTTAAGGGATTTTTAGAAAAATTTAACGATCTTGATCGTCTGTTTAAATCTTAAATCGTTACAGATTTTATCTTGTTTAAACATGGCATATGTGTCGTATCTAATACATACATTCTAAAATATCCATACATCCATGCATCCATCCATATATCTAATATATCCATGCATCATATGTAAAGTGCAGTTACGCAAAATTAAACGTGCGATGGTTATGGCCCGATCCTATGCGATCTTTTCGAGCTAATGAAAAGATCAAGGTCAATCTATGGTTGTAATAACTAATTATTACAAAATTCTTCATTGCTTCCCAAGCCTCCATTGATTGCCTCCAAGCTCGTTTTGAAATACATTACAAAAGAACTCGAGTTGCATTCGAGATAAATAATTACAAGAATAACGACATGCAAGTCGTATTTAATTATTACAGACCATAAATAAAATTACAACATTTATTCTACGGGTCTTTAGGCCATAACCAATGCACCATGCACATATAACAATTATATATATCACATCAATCATGATCACATCGATTAATATTTAACTCCTCAATTTAAATACCTAATTATTTAAAAGGGAATTAAAAAAAATCAATTTTAATAATTAAAATCGAATTTAAAAATTAAAATTAATCAAAATTGCATTTAATAATAATATTAAATTCGAAATTTAAATATTCAATTATTAAAAGCATTAATTAAATAAAATTCGAATTAATAATATTATTCAAATTCATAATTTAAATATATTACAAAATTCGAAATTAAATTAATTAATAAAATTTTGAATTAATAATAATATATAAATTCATAATTTAAATATTCAATTATTAAAACTTTAATCATTAAAGCATTATGAATATAATGATTAAAACCAATAACTATTCCTTTTTAAAGAGAAAGCAAAAGTAAAAGGAAAAGTTATTATTTAAAACAAAACAATCAACAACAGCACTAAGCTGTCCACTGCTCTGCTGAGATCTGTACTGTAACGCGTCTGTCACGCATGTCCGGCATGCGCGACCAATCATACAAACTGCTGATGCGCATTTCGCTAATGCGCAATACCTGTATTAATCTTGTAACACGCATTACATGAATGCGTTACAGCCTATTATACCAGAAATTTCCAGAAATTGCAGAATGTCCAGAAACTATGCAGATTGAGTTCTGATCAGTTTTAATCAATTCCAAATACATTCTAATGATGTGATTAACATATCTAGCATATAGTACATCATCCAAAACATGTTATAACAATTTATAACATCATACAAACAATTATAACAATTTATAAATAATCTTTTGTATGTTAAAATGAAGCATGGCAAAATTTCATAAATTCATGTATGTTTCATTTTCAAGAACAAGACACCAAATCATCCTTTTATACATGTAGCTCTGATACCATTGTTGGAATTCGGGCATAATAACGCAGCGGATAATACGTAAATAACAATTAAAAACGAATTCCAAAGCCCGGATCCATGTATAAAATTGATGATCATGGTATAAATACTCAAGAACAAGATAGTACCTTGTTAAGCTTTCCAATGGATGACAAATGGAGATCCTAGCTTGTTGATCTTGAGAGCAAAAACTTGTTGATCTTGAGAGCTAGAAATGTAACTCCTCCACCGGTATCCACACTTGAATGCTTGCTTGATTCGTCGAACGATTTCGCCACGGAAATTGGTACTAGCCAAAATAAATAAAACGGATGTGTTCTTGACTTGAATTGATTTCTCTCCCTTGTGTATGAACTGAATATTTCAGTTTTGGTGTCTACTTGAAGACTTGCCAACAATTGGCTTATAAAGAGAAATAAAGCAAGATGGAGCCTTAAACAATTAGGCCATTTTTATTTAAACAAATCTTATTTATTTAAATAAATTAATTAAGTCATACTTAATTAATCAAATAAGTCAAGAAAATACATCTTCAAATTTTATCCTTAACTAATCAAGTCTCACTTAATTAATTTTATAAAATTCGAATTATTATTTATTATTAATTTAAAATCATAATTTAAATTATTATTAATTTAAATTCATGAAATAAATTAATTTCCCTTTTAAACATTCTTTGTGTGTGACCCTGTAGGTTATTATTTCATTGACAATAATTTTATTCTCTAATAAAATTATAAACAATAAGCGGCGTCTAGTAACACATTATTGCTACCCAATAAAACAATAATTAAATCAACGATTCAATCAACCTTTTATGACTAATGTTCCATGTAATATAATCCCTTTAAATCATGATATTATAGATTAAACTCGAGGCATGTAATGTGTCATCCTCTTCATAATTTAATCTTCATTTTCTTGATCGATGAGTAGACTATTTAATCAAATCAACATTTGAGCATGGCCATGCATTTCATAGTCTCACTCAAACAAGAGGCCGATAATATCACTCCTTTATCAGGAGATTTAAATCCCATCTAGATCGTTAATATTTCTCACACGATTCATAATATATCCGATATTCACCTTTATAATTATCCGGCTAAAGATAACTTTTGACGAATTCAAAATATATTAATTCTCATGTAGAATTATAACGACTTCAGGTCTAAGGATCATTACACCATTATCACTGTGAGAATACATATGACACATTTATTATTATTATTTACCATGATGTATCTCACTGTGGGTCTGTCCAGTACCCTGTACTCGTACAGTTACCTATGCATTGCTTTTAGTATCTGCATACTTATGACCAATGAGATGTGGTCATCTTGTCAATAAACATACTAGCCTTAATGTATTATTATTGTCCTAAGTAATAATAATACTCGGCTAGGGACATTTAAGAATATGATACAATCATTATATAATCTCATGTTCAAGTCACATACTTGCAACTACATAATTTGTATCAAGATTCTAAGGACATTTATTATACTTTATTTATTTCGCAGTAAATAAAGCCAATAATAAATATATATATCAAATACATAAAATCACTCAAACACAAATACAATTGATTGTATTGACTCTAGGGCACCAATACTAACACATAGTAGTAATAAGCTCTGCATTTTATTTTAAAGAAGTACACTAACCAAGATAAGTGACCGTAGTTAACTACATTTGCAAGAATTTAGGACAGCATTAATTACACATTAGCTGGTGGGAGTTCACCGCCTGAAAATATTTAAACCAGACATAATTGCTTTCAAGACAATGATCAACAATACAACCACTTCTTAAAATTTAAATTATTAATCCAAGGCACTGCAATAGTGTAGCAAACACAATAGAATTCAAGTTAGAATTATGCGCAGAAAATACAATAGCACTCAAGTTAGGAGTATGCGTAACAAACACAATAGCATTCAAGTTAGGATTATTTTATGTATGAGGAATTGTAAAGGAATTTTAAGTTGAGTCATTTTTTTATCCAATGAATGAGAAAACCAAGAAAGAAAGTAACCTTATCAATTTATTATTACGAATTTCTTGTCTGGTGATTTGATAATATTGGTTTTGATTAGAAGAGAATTAAATCCTAATTAGCAGTAAAATATTGAATTATCTGTCTAGTGCTCAATTGGGTCAAACACAAAATTAATAAAGTTTCAAGATTAGAAAGTGTAGAAAAAAGGCCTAATTCTTGTGTTGTTATAAGCTACCAAGCATACTAATTTTCTCATCCGGAACTCAAGACTGTTAGGATTTGAACTAATTATCATTTGGGCAGGAGTACTTGAATCGGATCATGGTTAATACAATGTCGTCTTGAGGGTAGAATGGGTTGTTATTTGATTATTGTTCTTATCCTCATTTTATTATGGTAGTAGTAGTTTGGTTATATGTAAGCAAATGAAGTGTGGCCATATGTCTTGGTCCACCGTAGTGTTTATAAATCGTATGTAACTGAACAATTGAGATATCAATGAGAATGAATGTTTAACTTGTACCTTTTATTTCCCTACATTTTCTTTCCTGCATTTTTCTTTGTTTTAGTAGCTTAATCCTAAATTATTTTGCTTCGCACCGGCCAAGCTTTGCGATTATCTTGGCGTACAAGTAGCTTAATTCTTAAATTCTGACTGTCAAGACCATCCGACGTTTCC
This sequence comes from Saposhnikovia divaricata, assembly GCA_036435485.1. Classification (NCBI taxonomy): domain Eukaryota; kingdom Viridiplantae; phylum Streptophyta; class Magnoliopsida; order Apiales; family Apiaceae; genus Saposhnikovia; species Saposhnikovia divaricata. The sequence goes on from CM071598.1 coordinate 168,796,686, forward strand.
TCGGAAATGGGTACCGGTCATCTCACTTCATATCCACCTCAAAACCCTAATTTCTATAAGTCCTACCAGTACCCATACACACCCTTTCCAAACCCTGATTCTTATCCTTCTTACCGGTATCTACCAACTCCAACACCTCCCTATACCTACCACTCACCTCAACCACCACCGAAACACTCGTATCAACTCTATAATACTATTCATATACCTGACACATCTACACATCTATCATTCACAGATGGATTGTCTGGATATTTCACTTATCAGGCTGAATTCCAACCACCCCTAACATCTCATTCGTACAATACCCAGCCTATATCTAGTGGTTATATGAGTTCAACTATCACTGCACAACACTATCAACAAGAAGCTATATTCGTGCAGCATCCAAACACCTACGCGCATCAGATGTTTGATGAAATTCCAGATTCCCATATGCCTGTTTCCAATGCCTTCATTGATAACAGGCATAAGATAGAAGAGAAGCTCACTGAAATGCTTCATACACTTGAGAAGATGGGGAAGATCTACGCAGATATGCCAAAGCTAGTTGAGAAGATGTGGGTTGGGAACGTTGATAGAGAGGGAGTGGAGAGGATTCTCAATCAAGGGAGTTGTCCACAAATCAGGTAAATCAGTCTTCTAATACACCTACTCCTGTTTTGGTTGTAGATAGTCTGGCTGATTTGTGTAAAATTGAGAAAATAGTTAATGATGAGGAGGATCTGATGGTGTTGAAGGATGAGAATGAGGAGGCGAAAGCGATTCGTGATGAATTGGTTGATGATGGAGTGGATTTGTTTACGAGAGTTGATTTTACGAGATTAGAGGCGTTGGAAGGTTTGAGAAGTGGAGAGTTGGATGATTCGGAGGATGTGATGGTGTTGAAGTCTCGGGATGAGAAATTGGGTTCAGGTCCGCTTACTTCTGTTGATTTTAAGAAATTGGAGGATTTGGAAGGTTCGAAGAGTGTGAGTTTTGATGATTCGGAGGATTTGGTGATGTCTCAATCTTCGTCTCGGGATGGGAAGGTGAAGGTTAGTAAGTTGGAGAAGAAGCGGATTAGTGAAGGTGAGTGTAGTGAGAAGAAAGAGAAGAAGAAGAGAGTTAAGGCCATGTTTGTTTCATGGGATTAAAGAAGGGATTGGATTATAATCCTTTAAAAAATTTAATCCCTTGTTTGTTTTGAAAATTAGATAAAGGGGTTATAATCCTTGGATAACAATAAAATACAACTTATTGTTATTTGATGGGATAATATAATACCTGCTCAGCCCAGGTATTATAAAAGGATTAAAATTCGATGGACAAAAATACCCTTACATTGTTAAAATAATTACAGCTGCATACCGTAAACCTATATTCACATTCCAGCCTCATTTCTTCTCTGATTATAATCGCGCAGCCTCCATGGCTTCTTTACTTATAAATACATTGAAAATAAACACCTAGAGGGGAGGGGTGAATGGGTGTTATGACTAACAATGATCAAATAAAAATTCTGCCTGAAAAGATATTATGGCAGCTAGCTGGATGAAACAAAATAACAAATAATCAGCTAGCTGAGTTAGCTGGAAGCAACCAATTAACAAATAGGCAGCTAACTAAGTTATGCAGTGCAGTAAGTAAAGAACACCACGAATTTTAGGTAGGTTCGACCCCTATTCTTCTATGGTCTACGTCCTAGTCCCTTACCAACTTGGTAAGAGAATATATTATTGATCACAAAGAATCCCAATTACACGATACAATAATATATCTCCCTTAACCTCCCAGTTACTGATTGCAGCTAGCTGGAACCCTTGTTCCTTGAACACAGCTCTCTAAGTTCTATACTAATCCAAGTATAAACTCCTCTAGTCTTCTGCTCCTCGAACCCTTATTCCACAAGCTTGACAATCCAGCAACTACCAACTTTACAAGTTGAACAATACAATGGATAAAAAAGAATTACAACTCAAAACTATGAACTCTATAGTATATCGATATAGTATGTAATACTAGAGCTCGTATTTGGAATATGAAAGAAGGTGCAGAGTTGTTTCTTGTGTGTTCTTGAATGTTGCTTGAAGGTTCAGTATCTCTGCATCAAGAAGACAAGCACGCAAGAATATATAGTGAAGCAAAAAAGAACTCAAATTACTAAACAAGATTGCAACGGTCTTCAATCAATTCTCACGTTCAATTTGTTAGTTTAATTGTTCTTCTAACGTTCACAAGCAGCTTTGAGGTAAATAATTATAACAAAAGAGAATCTCATTAGCATGCTAGAAAAGTAGTCACATGGGATGTTTTTAGTGGAGCATTAAAGTAATAAAAAGATTCCTTTAATGAGTGGAAGTTGTCTAGCATGATACTTCTACTTGAGTAATGTTCTAATATATATAATATCATGTTTAAATATATTAGAACAATCTTACAATTGATTTCCACAATATTTACTATAAAAACGTACTCCCCTTTTATATTCTGGACAGACTGCTAGCTTGCTGTGTTGTACTGTCAGCTAGCTGTGTTATCTGTCAGCTTGCTGTGTTATAAGAACTCTTGTATTGTCAGCTAGCTGAGATACCCTGTTTTGCTAAGAAATAATATAAGTAATAATCCTACAAAACAATATTAGTCCACTACATATATCCAGCTTGTTAACATCTTTGTATATAGCATAACTTATATGTCCATCTAATAGAATTAGAAATATACACAAGAAGCTTGCTATAATATACCATTACAAGAGTACCAGCTTGCTAACTATGTTATCATCAAAACTAAGATTTTGACGATTACATATTAACTTGAGATTGAGCTAAAACTCCCCCTCAATCAAAGCATCCTGCAAAATAAAGTTTGATAGCAGGCTAATATATATTATGTAACAAACAATCAGCTTACTGCATTGTGTCATTATCAAAACCAATATTGTTTCAATCTCCCCCTTTTTGATGATTACACACCAATATTCAGGAGTTAATTACTCCCCCTGAATTTATGCTTCCCCTGCAAAAGGATTAACAATCTATACAAGCAACTAAGCAAAATCGCATGGCATCGCATAAACATTTAGCATTAAACCATATGATCCCAGCAAAGTACATGAAGTAAAGAGTTATAAGAATAAATATCAACTCCCCCTAAATCATACTTTTAATCCTAAATCACACATACTTTTAATCCTGAATTTTCTCCCCCTTATTCATAAAAAAGAATATCCACATGTTATCCTTCAATAGAAAATTTCAAATACCTTAAATTAATTAACCACCAAGAAACATTTAGCACATAAAGCAAATAAGTGGAATAAATTTCACAAAACAATAAAATACATAGCAAATATATATACGCAAAGAAAATAGTAACACATAAAAGTGTACCAGGCATCAATAGGAGCTAGCTGGCTAGACATTACACATGCTTAATTTACAACGAAGAACAATGAAACGCTCCTCGGCTAGTGGCTTTGTGAAGATGTCAGCTAGCTGGTACTCTGTCCTTACAAAGATCAGCTCAATTTTTCCATTTGCAACATTGTCTCTCAAGAAATGATGTCGAACGTCGATATGCTTTGTTCTTGAGTGATTCACTGGATTCTTTGATATGTTGATAGTGCTTGTATTGTCACAATAAATGGGGACCTTGCCACATTTAATTCCAAAATCTCGGAGTGTTTGAATCATCCATAGCATTTGAGAGCAACAACTTCCCGCTACTAAATACTCCCCTTCAGCTGTGGATAATGCAACAAAAGTTTGCTTCTTGCTTTGCCAAGATACTAAACTATGTCCTAAAAATGCACAAACACCACTTGTACTCTTTCGATCAGTTTGACAACCTGCATAATCTGCATCACTATACCCAACAAGATCAAATGCATTTGTGATGGGATAAAATAATCCAAGAGTAGTAGTTCCACTTAAATATTTATAAATTCTTTTAATAGCATTCAAGTGAGACTCTTTAGGTTGAGCTTGAAACCTAGCACAAACACATACACTATACATAATATCAGGTCTAGAGGCTGTAAGATATAATAAACTACCAATCATACCTCTATACTTTCGAACATCTACATCTTTACCTCGTTCATCTGCAGCCAGCTTGCTGGCAGAACTCATAGGTGTAGATTTTGCCTTGATATTCTCATATCCAAACTTCTTTAGCAAGTTCTTAATGTACTTGGACTGATGTACATATATTCCATCTTGAGTTTGCTTGATTTGGAGCCCCAAGAAGTAATTGAGCTCACCCATCATACTCATGTCAAACTCACTATACATACACTTAGAAAACCACTTGCACATATTATCATTAGTTGATCCAAAGATAATATCATCCACATATATTTGCAAAACTAGAATATCATTACCAGTAAATTTAGTAAACAATGTAGGATCGATTTTACCTCGAATGAAGCCATTCTTTATCAAAAACTTACTTAACCTTTCATACCAAGATCTAGGAGCTTGCCGTAATCCATATAATGCTTTCTTCAACTTGAAAACATAATTAGGAAATTGATCACTTTCAAATCCAGGAGGTTGCTTGACATATACTTCTTCTTTCAAGTAGCCATTAAGAAATTCACTTTTTACGTCCATTTGATGTAGCTTGAATTTCTTGAAGCATGCAAATGAGAGTAACATCCTTATTGACTCTAGCCTTGTAACCGGGGCATAAGTTTCATCAAAATTGATTCCTTCTTGTTGATTATATCCTTGTGCAACAAGCCTCGCTTTGTTTCTAGTGACCGTTCCTTCTTCATCAACTTTGTTCTTGAAAACCCATTTAGTATCGATGATTGAAGCATCTTTAGGTGGCTCTACAAGTTCCCAAACATCACATCTTTCAAATTGATTAAGTTCCTCTTGCATTGCCATGATCCAATTCTCATCTTTTAGTGCTTCATTGACATTCTTTGGTTCCTTTTGAGCTAGGAAGGCATAAAATGCACAAAAGTTAGCTTGACTTCTCCTTGTCTTGATGCCTTCTGATTTATCACCAATAATCAACTATAGAGGATGGTTCTTTACTGTCCTTGTTGACTTTGGAGAATGGTGATGAGCCATGACTTCTTCATTGGCTCTAATTCTCTTAGATGGTGGAGGGATTTCATCTCCATTATAGATTGGCATCTTTTCTTATGATCTCTGACTTCTAGAATCTTCCAAGGTGAGCCTTGACATTTTATCACATGTTTCATCTACTGGAGGAGAGATTTCAGCTTGATTATCATTAGCTGAACTTGATTCAGTTTCTACTGCAGCTCGCTGGGTTACTGCATTTTCTGAATCTGCCTCATTGGCAGCTCGCTGGGTTGCTCTATCTTCTGAGCCTACCTCTTTGTCAGCTCGCTGAGTTGCTGTATCTGACCTTGGCAGCTCGCTGACATCATCAAAACCTGCAATTTCTTCCTCATCTCTTGACGGATCAACATTAGATTCTTGAAATGAAACATCAATTGACTCTTCAACACTACGTTTAGAGATATTATAAACTCTATATGCACGACTTGTTAAAGAATAACCCAAAAATATTGCTTCATACGATTTAGCATCAAATTTACCATCTCTATCAATAGATTTGAGTACAAAGTACTTGGATCCAAAAACCTTGATGTAGCCTATGTTTGGCTTCTTGTTCTTTAGTAATTTATATGGAGTCTTGTTGAGAATAGGCCTGATTAGCACTCTGTTAAGAACGTAGCTAGCTGTGTTGACTGCTTCTGCCCAGAAACTCCTTGGCAGCTTGCACTCTTGCAATAAAGTCCTAGCTGTTTCTTGCAAAGACCTATTCTTTCTTTCCACAACTCCATTTTGTTGTGGGGTTCTTGGAGCAGAGAATTCATGAGAAATGCCTCTATCTTCACAATATGAAATAAAGTCCTTTTGGAATTCACCACCTCGATCACTTCTTATACTTACAAGTTTTATCTTAAACTTCTTCTCAAGTAATTTAATTAGCTTCTCAAATTCACTGAAAGCACAATCTTTAGTATGAAGAAACAATACCCATGTATATCTAGAATAATCATCTACAATAACAAATGCATATTGTTTTCCTCCAATGCTTTTATATGCTTCCGGACCAAATAAATCTAAATGAAGTAGCTCTAAAGGTCTAGAAGTTGATACCACATTCTTAGATTTATGAGGAGTCCTGATTTGTTTGCCTAATTGACAAGCCGAACATGTTTCCTTCTTGATATACTTCAATTTGGGCAGTCCTCTAACTAGTTTCTTTGAAGACAGCTTGCTGAGTAGGTCCATATGAGCATGTCCAAGCCTTCTATGCCAAATTTCTGGATTTGTGTCAACTGCAGCTAGACACCAAGATGAATCCTGCATTTCAAAGTCCAATATATATATATATATATATATATATATATATATATATATATATATATATATATATATCCTTCCCTTATAGCAACTAGGGGGACTTTGTTAGTTCCAACATTAATAGTACACTTCTCTTTATCAAAATGAACCGAATGTCCATCATCATATAACTGACTTACACTAAGCAAATTATATTTAAGACCTTGAACATATTGTACTTTATCAATAGAAATGACACTATTACCAATTTTTCCTTTCCCAAGAATTTGGAGTGTTTTGCTATCACCAATGGTGACACTTCCACCCTTTTTCTTATTGAGATAGAGGAACTGAGACTTATCACCACTCATATGTCTTGTGCATCCACTATCCAAAATCCATTGTTTTGATCTCACTTTGACAACAAGACATACCTACAAAACAAATAAAAAGCCAACTCCACGTTTTGGTACCCATACTTGTTTGGGTCCAGAATGGTTAGTTGATAGAACATATAGAACATTTAAATCAGATTTCTTGATCCACATTTGGACCACTTTAGAAGCTTTATTTCTTGTTCCAACTGTTCTATCAGCTAGTTGCCTGTGAACTATCTGTCTGTTCCAGCTAGCTGGATTAGCATTCTGAACTTTGCAATGATTTGCCAAATGACCTTTATTTCCACATTTGTGGCAGATTCTCCATGGCATGGCATAGTCATAAAGGATTCCATGTTTGCCATCATACTTTAGACGTGAGGTTGAGGCCATTCCAACTCCTTCTCTTTCGATTGGAACCTTTGCATACTTCATCATTGACTTGAGTATGTCTTCTCCTTGAACAAATTTTCCCATTCCTTTCTGGAGATTCTTGACTTCAGTTTCCAATTCTTTGATTCTTTTAGCTTGTTGAGATATTTCCATTGAGCATGATTCCTTTGGGCTAAATGCTTCTAAACATGCATCTTGAGCATCTATTTCCGCTCTCAGCTCGCTGAGTTCCTTCATGAGAGTATCATTTCTTTTGACAAGCACTTTGTTTATCCCTTCAAGCTGGGATATCTCAGCCTTAAGATCAGTAAGATTTTGAGCATGATTTCTAGCAGGAGTCTTCTCATCCATTAACTCAAATATGATCTTCTTAAGTTGAATATTCTTCTTTTTGAGTTTATCATTCTTATCTTTCAAATCTTTGAGTACCTCATTAGATAAATTACTATGATCCTGCATGGTTAATTCATCTAACATTGAAGAATGAGAATATATATCAGAAAAATAATTTACCTCACTATTATTGTCATCCGAATCCGAGACATCACTAACTACAAGGTCATCTTGAATGATTCCTTGAGCATCAATCTCATCATCAAGACCAACAAGAGCTAGGTTCACCATCTCATCACTTGATTCATTATCAGAATCTGAATCTTCATCATCACTCCATGTCAAAAGTGCCTTAGCTTTCTTTTTGTCTCTTGAGGTATCTAGCTGCTTCTGCTTATTTTTCAGCTTGTAGTAGTCTCTTTTGTAATGTCCTTTTTTCCACATTCAAAACATGCTTCCTCTTTGACATCCTTCTTTGTTCCAGAAGCTCTATTTTTCTCCTTCCTTAGCTTGTTCCTCATGTCCAGCATCTTCTTGATTTTTCGAGATAAAAGAGCCAATTCTTCATCAAAATCTGATTCTGACTCTGAATCCAGCTTGCTGCCACTGGAATGAAAAGCTAAATTCTTCATCTTTTCAACAGGAGCCTTGACTGATTCCATCTTTCTATTATTGATTTTGCTTTCAAACTGCTCTAACTCAGCAAACACAGCCAAATGATCCATGGAATCGATGGTTGAACACGATTCAATGCAGTGACTTTTGCTTCGAAGATGAATGGAATTGCACTTAGAATTTTCATGTTGATTTCATCTTGAGGTATGGTCTTTCCAAGTCTCTTTAGAGTGTTGATAGTGACCTGAAATCTAGCTTGGCTTTCCTTGATAGTTTCACCATTCTTGAGCTTGAAATTTCCGAACTCATTCATTAATTTGCTAAGTTTAACTTTTCTCAAAGTTTTCGAACCTTCATGATATGATTCCAAAGCATCCCACATTTCTTTTGCTGTCTTTAGAGAAGATACTTTGTCATATTCAGCTTGGTCTAATGCATTCATTATGGAGTTTCTAGCTTCTCCATTGTAACCGCATTTGATAATCTCATCGGGAGTGAGATCATCAACATCTTTTGGCATGTTCTTATCGTCTAGAAATTCGTAGTTTCCTTTCTGCACAACTCTTAGAACCATAAGTTTCTTGGACAAATCAGTCTACATTCTGCATTTCCACCAATTGTAGTTCTCCGAGCCAGTGAGAAGAGGTGCCCTATAGTCGGATTTAGCTTCAAGATAATTGTCAGTCATTTGATCGATACTTTTCCTGTTACTGAAATATTAGTATACCAAAGCTCTGATACCAATTGAAAATAAACACCTAGAGGGGGGGTGAATAGGTGTTATGACTAACAATGATCAAATAAAAAATCTGCCTGAAAAGATATTCTGGCAGCTAGATGGATGAAACAAAATAACAAATAAGCAACTAGCTGAGTTAACTGGAAGCAACCAATTAACAAATAGGCAGCTAACTAAGTTATGCAGTGCAGTAAGATAAAATGCAGTAAGTAAAGAACACCACGAATTTTAGCTAGGTTCGACCCCTATTCTTCTATGGTCTATGTCCTAGTCCCTTACCAACTTGGTAAGAGAATATATTATTGATCACAAAGAATCCTAATTACACGATACAATAATATATCTCCCTTAACCTCCCAGTTACTGATTGCAGCTAGCTGGAACCCTTGTTCCCTGAACACAGCTCTCTAAGTTCTATACTAATCCAAGTATAAACTCCTCTAGCCTTCTGCTCCTCGAACCCTTATTCCACAAGCTTGACAATCCAGCAACTACCAACTTTACAAGTTGAACAATAAAATGGATAAAAAGAATTACAACTCAAAACTATGAACTCTATAGTATATCGATATAGTATGTAATACTAGAGCTCGTATTTGGAATATGAAAGAAGGTGCAGAGTTGTTTCTTGTGTGTTCTTGAATGTTGCTTGAAGGTTCAGTATCTCTACATCAAGAAGACAAGCACGCAAGAATATATAGTGAAGCAAAAAATAACTAAAATTACTAAACAAGATTGCAACGGTCTTCAATCAATTCTCACGTTCAATTTGTTAGTTTAATTGTTCTTCTAACGTTCACAAGCAGCTTTGAGATAAATAATTATAACAAAAGAGAATCTCATTAGCATGCTAGAAAAGTAGTCACATGGGATGTTTTTAGTGGAGTATTAAAGTAATAAAAATATTCCTTTAATGAGTGAAAGTTGTCTAGCATGATACTTCTACTTGAGTAGTGTTCTAATATATATAATATCATGTTTAAATATATTAGACCAAACTTACAACTGATTTCCACAATATTTACTATAAAAACGTACTCCCCTTTTATATTCTGGACAGACTGCCAGCTTGCTGTGTTGTACTGTCAGCTAGCTGTGTTATCTATCATCTTGCTGTGTTATAAGAACTCTTGTACTGTCAGCTAGCTGAGATACCCTGTTTTGCTAAGAAATAATATAAGTACTAATCCTGCAAAACAATATTAGTCCGCTACATATATCCAACTTGTTAACATCTTTGTATATAGCATAACTTATATGTCCATCTAATAGAATTAGAAATATACACAAGAAACTTGCTATAATATACCATTACAAGCGTACCAGCTTGCTAACTATGTTATCATCAAAACTAAGATTTTGATGATTACATATTAACTTGAGATTGAGTTAAAACTCCCACTCAATCAAAGCATCCTGCAAAATAAAGTTTGATAGCAGGCTAATATATATTATGTAGCAAGCAATCAGCTTGCTGCATTGTGTCATCTTCAAAACCAATATGGTTTCATACATATATATATGTATAGTTCTACATCTCGTCGTCGCCAATCAACCAACAAACAATTATCGTCTAATCTGGTAAGAAAATTCTATGCCTATTTTTTGTTTTGTGTTAATGGGTTTTAAACAACTATTCTTCTGATTCTCAAATATTTTTTAAATCTTAAGCAAGTTCAATATGGAGTTGATGTATGCTATGTATGTTTTGTGTTGTTCATATATTTTGTGTTGTTCATATGTTTTGTGTTGTTCTGTATGGTAATTTTGTGTTTTTTTTATCATTTTTTTCTATTTCTTATGTAGATAAACTGTTTGTTAATGTGTTCGATTCAAGTTTTAAAATAGGTTTTTGTGTTAAGGTTAATTTATAGAGTTGATTTTGTGTTGTTTGTACAAATTAGCTATTTTTGTACTGTATAAAATTAAAATCGAGTCATTAAATAGTTGGGTGCATCTATATAATTAAAGAAAATCTAACAAGTTTGTTGCGACTCTGTTTAGAGATATACGTTATGAGATCCTTGGAGGATTTGATGATGTTATAACAACTAGTGCGGCATTTGAGTATGCTATTTTAATCATATGTGCATATCATGCATTTATTACGTTTTCTGCAATAAACCTCTGAAAGTACTTCGAGAGTTTGTAGGGATATAAGATTACTTCGTAGAAAGAGGGGGGCTGATTACTTGGATGATACCATAAATGACGGGGATCTGACCCTTAAGGAGCAGCTTCGTATGAATAGAAATACATACGATATCTTGTGTGAATTGCTTCGTGAGTACGGTCTTAGTGACTCGAGAGATGTGAATGTTGAAGAGCAAGTTTGTTTTTTCTTGCACATATTAGCTGGCCATCAAAAAAATAGGTCAATTAAACATACTTACCGAAGATCAAGTGAAACCGTGAGTAAATATTTCAACAATGTTTTAAATTGTCTCTTACGGCTGCACGATGTTCTTTTAAAAAAGCCCGAGCCAATTAACGAAACCTGCAATGATCCTAAGTGGAAATGCCTTCAGGTAGAATCCATCACTTAAGGCTGTTTAAAACCTTTTGATGCACAGTAGTAATTTTTTAATTTTTTTAATGTTTGTTCATTTTGTAGAATTATTTATGTGCTCTTGATGGAACTCATATTAGAGTTAGAGTTCCTCCACACGAGCATGTGAAGTATAGAAATAGAAAGGGAGAAATTTCAACCAATGTGTTAGGCGTATGTACACCAAATATGATGTTCACGTATGTGTTACCTGGTTGGGAAGGCTCTGCTGCAGATGGCAGAGTACTTCGAGATGATATAACTCGTAAGAATGGCTTACGAGTTCCTGCCGGTAAAGCTAATATTCTTTTCTAGTTGGTTTAGTCCTCGTTTAATATTTTTGCAAAATTAAATTAATTTTGATATATATATATATATATAGGATATTATTATCTTTGTGATGCCGCATATACAAATGGTGATGGATTCTTGGCTCCACATAGGATGCATCGATGCCATCTAGCAACATGGTGAAATGGTAGGCGGCCGACTTATCCAGAAGAATACTTTAATATGAAACATTCTTCTGCGCGTAATGTAATTGAAAGAGCTTTTGGAGTTCTTAAATTGTGTTGGGCTATTCTTAGGAGCCCTTCCTTTTATCCTTACAAAATTCAGTGTCGCATTATCACTATATGTGTTCTGTTGCACAATCTCATTAGAAAGGAAATGGGCAGCGATCCTTACGATGCAATTTATGATAATGATCAGGCCAATCAATCAGCATTCAACTTGGATTCCAATGTAATTGACACATGTGAACCATCTAGTCAATGGACAGAAAAGAGGCATCAAATGGGTGTGACAATGTATAATGAGTGGAGGGCAAAGAGAGGTCTCGCTCCTTGGCAAGGCTGAAAGTAGTAGTAATTGATGGTAATAGTTTTTAAGATATTAACATTCTGGAATCTTGTATTGTGAAAAGTTATTAATATTAACTTTTGAGAAATTAAAGTCTGTTGGTTTTATGTTTTTTTTGTTACAATGATTTGTTGGTTAGCATATATGTGATATCAAGTTGTTGTACGAAATATAATTGCAATATGTTTCTTTTCTGGTACATCATAAATATTGTTATTGTTCTTTATGCATTGCTTGAAACATTGATAATGGTATATTTTGTAGGTCTTTAAGGTTGACACACGAAATTCGCACGAAGTTGTAGTTGCTCAAGTTGCAGGTACTTCATAAACATTCAGATGCATTTTTACTTTGATTTCTACCTATTAGCTAGGCTGGGAAACTAATAAACTAATTATTAGAGGCTTGTGGTTTGTACATGATTATGGATAGAGTCCACTATCCAGGGGCCAATTTACCTCAGACCAGAAAGAAAGTGACATTCATGAACTTCTGGTTGAGAAGTCATTGCATTGTAAAGATCTATGTTCTGTTTTCAGGGTGTGTGGCATGCCAGTAATTTTTTTGCCTTGTTATGGAGTATTATTTATAGCTGGTCTTTTTTTATCATCTTAATTTCAGAAACCTCTCATGGCATCCTCATCATCAAGTGGAAAACACCTGAGAAGAGAGAGAGAGACAAATTCTCGCCAAGTTTCGAAGAATAGGAGGACGTGGACGTTTCAAGAAGAAAAGGCTTTGATAGATTCTTTTTATCAAATAATCGCGGATGGCTACAAGTTGGATAATGGGCAATACAAAACTAGCTATCAACTTGAATTGGAAAAGTATATGATCAAATTCATTCCAGGTACTGATTTGCGTGAAAAACCACATATAGAGTCTAAAATAAAGACATGCAAAAAATTATGGGGTTCTATATATAGTGCTTTGGCAACTAGTGGTATTGCTTGGAATGACTCTCATAAAATGTTGAGTATTGATGATGAAGACGTGTGGACTCAAATGTGCAAGGTAAATGTACAATGTCTAGTTATTCAGTGTTGTCTACGTATTTTTTTTCCCAGACTTGTCTTTGCATTTCATGCTTTGAACCAACATATGTGATTGTTAAGCTTAAATGTTATTTTCTTATAGAGAGATTCAGAATTGGTTAAACTCCGTAACAAGCCTGTGGAGTGGTACGATGATTGGCAGAAATTTTTTAGTAAAGACAGAGCTACAGGTGAACATGTTGAGGCCCCTGCGGATGTTGTTGAAAATTTGGATAAAGAGCAATGTGAAGCTGCTGAATTTTCCTGCTCTACTGGTGATTCACATGCAAATGAGGGAAAGAGAAAAAAAGCTAAGTTACAAGATGCTCTATTAGCGTCAATGGAGAAAATGCAAGCAAATGTTGAAAGTCTACTAAAGACAACTGTAGAACAATTTGGAGTAATGAGTCAAAGAATTGGATATGAGCATGATTTGGGCAAGTCGCGACGAGAGGTGTATGGTATTTTTAACAACATTAGCAATTTAGACACTACACAAAAGCTGTTAGCAGCATCAAGAATAGTTGATAAGCCAGCTGATGTTGATCTATTTTTAAGCTTGCCAGAAGAAATGCGAGCAGAATTTGTGAGCTTGAAGTTATCTGGACATGTGTGAGACTCATTCTACAATAGTTTTTTGGGTTCGTTGATTTGGTGGTGATACTTTGAACATCACAATATTTTGTAGTAAATTTAAGAGAATTTCGAATCTTCTGTCTTGCTAAACAATTGGGCTATTTTTTATTTTATGCTACTAGATAATCATGAATTTCAATATTATCTTATTTTATGCAATTTTTATATAATTTTATGCACAAACAGGTTTATATGATTTTTTCCATCTAACTTGATTGGTTGTCATCCAATTATAATTTAAAAAGAACATAACATAAATCATGGATTTTTTAATAACAAATAATCCTATATACAATCCTTTATACATAACAAACATGGGATAAGACTATTTGAAGGATTATAATCCTTGAAGTGAATTTTACAAACAAACATGGGATTGGACTATTTTAAGTGATTATAAAACTTGGACTAATAATGAAGGGATTATAGTGATTGGATTATAATCCCACAAAACAAACATGGCCTAAGGGTTCTTCTGAGGATGGGAAACTAAAGGAAAGCCTTCTAATAAACGGAGGGAAGAGAAGGAAAGAAAAGCTTATCTAGAGCAACTCCATACTGAATCTCAAAGACTATTGCGAGAAACCAGTGGAGCTGGATTTAAACATGTTCCTATTGTGCAAAAACCCATATCCTCGCTTTTAGAGAATATTAGACAAAGAAAGCTTGAGGTTTAAAAAAAATGTCTCTTTTGAACAATAGTGGATATGCTACTGAAAATGATGATTCCTTATAGAGCCTATGGTTGACACTGAGTCAGATAAGATTTCTACTAGAGGCAGGGGGAAGATAATTTATCACACAAGGTCGAAGTGGACACCAAAATAGAAGCAAGTTTTGAGGATGTAAAGAGTAGTTTAGATGCTTCTATAACGCATGGAGTTGAAGGATTAAGGACACACTCAAGTCCTGAAAAGGAGAAGTCCCCAATGGCTATCAGTGAGGAGCCCACCCCCACATTTCGAGCTCCGGTTGATGATACCCAGGATCTTTTTGGCGATTCTGAAACAATTGACAATAAAGATGATCAGTTAGATAACCAGCAGAGCAGTCCTATGGAAGAAGTTCTAGCGCCATCGTTACTTACAATGAACTTAAATATTGACTCTGTGCCTCTTGATGATGACATTTCTTCTGATGAAGAGGATAACGATAAGGAGAATCTGGAACCTATTATGGTCAAACCTGGTAATCCTTGCTCTTCTCCTAAAGGAGATCCAGTCAAGGCTTTTGTTGACGATGAAGCCGAGGAAGAGGATGACAGTGACCATGACATCTGCTTCAACAAAAATGAGGAAGACGAGGGTAATAAAGATTCAGATGAACTTAATGATCTTATAGCCTCTGGATATACCTGTATCGGAATCGTAGGGATCAAGGATCCTGTACGACCTAGTGTGAAGGAGTTAGTGGCACTTTGTCGGTCAGCTGGTGTAACTGTTCGGATGGTTATAGGAGACAACATAAATACTGCAAATGATATTGCTAGATACGGAATACTCACCAAGGATGGTATTGCCATAGAAGGTCCTGTTTTCCAGGAGAAGAGTTTGGAGGAACTGCTTGTACTAATTCCCAAAATTCAGGTGATGGCTCGATCTTCTTCTCTGGACAAACATACACTGGACAAACATACACTGGTATAGCATTTGAGAACCACATTTGGAACTGAGGTGGCTAAAGAGAGTGCTGATGTCATAAAATTGGATGATAATTTCTTTACCATTCTGACTGTGGCCAATAGGATCCATTATCCATCAAATGATGACACTACACAGGTAAATCGTTGCCACGTCTTGCTGGATGAAGTTGGCTTTTCTAAAGAGGATATAATTTTTCTTGATTTAGCACTTGAATATGATGTCCTTTTAAAAGAAAAAGTAAGTGTGAGTAGTAAAGTTGCAGAGCCAGTGAGGGATAGTAACACGAATTTTCCTAAAGAGCCAGAGGACAATATACTTGGCTGGGGTGGTCCTGAAACTTTAATGTTTGCAACTCCAACAACTTATAGTTCACCTTTTTATTCTCCTTTATTGGAAAGGCTGAAGAAGAGGGGCTATGAGGTTCTTTTCATGGTGGATACGATTGATGAATATGCTATTGGACAGCTTAAGGAGTATGATGGCAAGAAGCTGGTTTCTGCTACAAAGGAGGGCTTGAAACTTGATGATGAGACTGAAGAAGAAAAGCAAAAAAAGGAAGAGAAAAAGAAGTCTTTTGAGAATCTGTGCAAAACTATCAAGGATATCCTTGGTGACAAGATTGAGAAGGTGGTGGTATCTGATAGGATTGTTGACTCTCCATGCTGTTTGGTGACTGGAGAGTATGGTTGGACTGCCAACATGGAAAGGGTTATGAAGGTTCAAGTACTCAAGGATAGCAGCAGGGGATCTTACATGTCTAGCAAGAAGACCATGGAGATAAATCCTGACAATGGAATCATGGAGGAGTTGAGGAAGATGGCAGAGGTTGTGTTTCTTACCAAAGAAGTGGTAGATGGTCCTTTTGTTGCAACTCCAGCTTCAATTATCTCTGAAAGGACATAGGCAGTGATTCCTTTGAAAAATAACTGGCCAAAACATACCTCTCCTGTAGTATTCACAAAATATTACAACAGTACATGGGTGAAAGCTAAGTACCAGGTTTTTTTTAGTGACATCCTTGGGGACAAGGATGTTTTTAAGGAAGAGTATTGTTAGGATTTGAGCTAATTATCATTTGGGCAGGAGTACTTGAATCGGACTATGGCCAATACGATGTCGTCTTGAGGGTAGAATGGGTTATTATTTGATTATTGTTCTTATCCTCGTTTTATTATGGTAGTAGTAGTTTGGTTATATGTAAGCAAATGAAGTGTGGCCACGTGTCTTGGTCCACCATAGTCTTTATATATAGTCTGTAACTGAACAATTGAGGTATCAATGAGAATGAATGTTTAACTTTTACCTTTTATTTCCCTTCATTTACTTTCCTGCATTTTTCTTTGTTTTAGTAGCTTAACCCTTTGCTCCACGCCGGCTGAGATTTGCGATTATCTTGGCGTACAAGTAGCTTAATTCTTAAATTCTGACTGTCAAGACCATGACAAAGACAGTATTAGAGCAGATAAATATACACACACATATACTCCATTGAAGAGGTACCTGGGCAGCGCATAGAAGTGTGTGAAACACAAACACCATTGAAGAGGTAGCCTCCTTTGATATCACAAACTTGATATAGGTAGCCAGTAAGAAATAACATAATTCAAACAGTTGAAGGCCAACATTCAATAACGATATAAGGCCATTGTTCCATGGAGACCCCTCTTACATGGAGAACCGTGAAAACCCCCCTATGGTTCTATAGTAGAACCAATTCAACTTTTTTTTAAAAAAAATTTAAAAAAATATTAATTTTTTTTTAAAATCTGGCATGCTGACATGGCAGTGCCACGTCAGCAGTGATGACGTCACTCCTGACGTGCCAGTGACATGTCATCAGTGATGACGTGACATGCTCACGTGGCATGATGACGTGGCATTTTTAAAAAAAATTACATTTTTTTAAAAAAATTGAAAAATTTTTGTGGGCCCCACTACCACGTCAGCACAGAACAAGAAAATAAGAATTTGGTTCTGCAACAGAATTAGGAAAATTGAACTTTATTCCTCTTATAGAATCAAAATTAGACTTTGGTTCTACTATAGAATCAGAATATGGGGGGTCTCCATGGTTTTCCACGTAAGAGGGGTCTCTCTAGAGTGGGACTCAACGATATAATAGTATTTAGGCCATTTACGAAGAACCATCGAACCGTAGAGAACCACTAATTTTTTATTATATAGTAAAATCAAATATCTAATTTTTTTGTTTTATAAAAAAAAACCAATTTTTTTGTTTAATAAAAAAAAGTCCAATTTTTTTATTCTGTAGTAGAACCAAATGTTGATGTGGCACCGTTGCTGACGTGTCATTGTCACGTCATTTGCCACAGCATCATTGTTGACGTGGCAGTGCCGCATCATTGTTGACGTGGTGATGTGAACACTGATGATGTGGCATTGCCACGTGACGTCAGCATTGATGATGTGGCAGTGGTGATGTGGTAGCGGTGGGTGTTTTTTTTTGGAATTTTTTTTTAAAAAAATTTGGTTTTGCTATAAAATCAGAAAAAATTAGATGGTTCTCCATGGTTCTCTATATAAGATAGTTCTCTCTAGAGTGCTAGTGTGCTACTAATTATATCTATCCTTTATTATAATACCTGAGCCTACCCTACCCAGGTATACAGTTAGATGCAGTTAGCCAATAAGAATATTATGAATTTTTTTAGGAACAATCAAAGATCATTTCTAAATTTTAGACCAAAATTCATTACAAAGTCAATAAAAATATTGTTAGTAAATATTTTCAATTAACATATCCTTATCCTGATCATGATCTAAGAGCAGACATATCGAATTTGCTTAGTTGGTTTATAATATATATTTTTAATATCAACAAAACCTTAAATATAGGTAAAAAAAACTTAATAACTTGGTAGATAGATTCTAAACAAACAGAGAAATTATTAACAATAAAAAAAATAAAAAAGGTGGGCTTCATTTTATGTACTCTACTCTTAGTTTTGTTTTGTAACGTCTCAATATTGTTTTCAATATAGTAACATACTTAGATAACTTGGCCAGAGAGTAACATTACATGTAATTGTCATATTATTTCCTTTTACGTATTATTTTCGTTTCGTTTACGAAAAATATTCATGTAATTTAGTAGTGTTTTGTATTCGAATTTTGGGTACACAAAAAATTTCATGTCATTTTCATGCATGACCCCAAAGACACACAACATAATGTACACAACACAAACGATTTATCAGGTCTACGTAAGCGCTTTCTTCTACCATATGTCAGAAAAATATACTCACTGTTAAAGGAAAATGAATTTCATATTTTTAAGCCGATAATTAAATTACAAGGACACATATATAATATGTGATTATGTGTTTATATAATACACATTTGATTTTAGTTTCATGCACAGTTTTCTATTCTAACATGTTAGTCAAATAAAATAAAAATAGGTGATTATTTTCTAATTAAGATCCCACTTTTTCTAAAAATATCACGGGCACCATATATATAATTATTATAATTAAATTATATCATTTAAAAATTTTGAACCTACAAATCTGTAACTTAAAATAATCAATACAAATTAATAAAAAATTATATAATTTCAAAAAAATCCGTGCATTGCACGGGTTCTAAGCTAGTGTGTGTGTGTGTGTGTGTGTGTGTGTGTGTGTGTATATATATATATATATGCCAAATTTCAAGAGAAAATCCTCTTGCCGAGAGAATCACTTTAAACATTAATTTTAAAATTGAAAAAAATTATTAATATTTTATATCTCTGTCGTACTTCCAAAAAGTCAATTACAAAAAACAATTTCTTTGTAAATGTAAGAAAAATATGATAAATCTTAGAATCTATTTTTGAATCTCACAAATTTTGTGAATCTGTTTTTGAATCTCAGTGAATTTTTTTGAAAATTGTATATAAATCCTTTAATATGTAATTAATGATTGAAATATTAATTTTAAATATTATAAAATGACGATTAAAATGTGTTAGTACAATTATTTCGTAAAAATAAATTAAAAAATATTTAAAATACAATTTTATATTTAACTATATATATATATATAAATATAAATATGTATATATATATATATATATATATATATGTATGTATGTATGTCTACAATAATAATTATTAAAACAAATATAACTTATATGCATGGTTATTATTCAAGCAATTCATTTTATTTACAAGTCATATTTTTGTCTCTTATGTATGATACAAATGTATGTTAAATTAAGTTGTTGTTTCAAAAATGTTAAAATATTATTATATATTATGATTCACTAAATCAATTTTCATTAAAAATTAAAAAATTATATATATTATAAAGTTATACAAGATTTTTTTAATTTTTTTTAAAGTTTAGTACAAATAAAAAAAACTTTTCGATTTTAAATAGGGAGGGGGATTTAGAGAGTAAAAATTGAGATGGGTTCCGGAAATTCATCACATTATTTGATAGATCCCGAAGTATGTTCGTTGGCATTTATTATTTTAGTTAATTAGTTTTTTTGGAAAAGTATTGCATTAAAAGAAAAGATACAACTGAGGCCCATAGAACTCCTGCTTAGATCAACAACTCAGACCTAGTAGGAACCACCATAGACTCTCTTAAAAAACTGAAGATAACAACTACAATTAGAAACAACTACTATCCGAAAAGACTGACTAAGCTGGAATGGACAATAGTCTAATCCTTAGGTCCCGAGATCTAAATGATACTGAAATTAGATAGCTTGATTAGAGAAGCCCTTTCCCAGGGTGAAATCTTCTGTGGTCACCTCATGGGCTGGAACGACTAGAGGCCCATCCTCGGTCTCAACTGAAAAGTAATCTTCATGGAATGCATATCCATTATGCATTAAACCTTCTGCTGCCAAGGTTGGAGGTCCAAAGTCTACTGGATCTTCTTCATCGCTGAGGATCTCAACTGCTTGGTATTGAAGGTCCATATGACCAAACCCTAGATCGATGCTTAGTAGTTCTTCCAATGCACCTACAGGCCTAGTGAGTGAGAATAGTTGGTTGCATTTGTCACCCCCCAGCTTGCCTAGGTAGATAGCCGCCTGGTTACATTCTGAGAAGATGTAAGCTATAGTGCAGAACCACCGTGGGTCATTCAGGCGGATGAAAATCTGTTGGGTGATGAAAGCCACCTCTGCTGGCACTCCATGAGGGAAACTCTTCAAGACTTCAAAAGCATCTCTATTGTCTGATTCCAGTATAACATGTTTGTTGTTATCATCAAAGGCCGCTTACAAGTCCATGATGAATGGCGTTAAGCTTGTTTTCCAATGAAGAAGATGCTGGTAGGACTCCTGTGGACAGCTTCAAGAATTCTCCTTCTGAATTACGCATCACCATCCCTATGCCATGTTTGTTGCCATTCATGAAAGGGATGAATGGCGTGGCTCCGTGAACATTAACTTTCACTGCCCCTTCTCTAGGGAGAGTCCAGTGGAACTCCATCAAGGATTGAAAGAAAGAGTAGAAAGAGATAACTTGCCCTAGCACTAATGAAGAGAAGGAGATGCATTCACTCTGGTAAGAAGGATGTTATATAGGGTATAGAGTGCATGGATTGGCAACCTAGGATATACATGCATTGCTTGTAGCTATGCAAAAGTGGCTTTTGTTACACAACATTGTTCTGACAATTTTTGCATGCATAGCAGATTTAGATAACCAAGAGAGCGTGTAGTGTTGCCCAATTAGAGTGGATAGAGAGATTACAGTCCCGAGAAAAGTGATAATATTGTTAGATAACAATCTTCCAATTGACAGCTGAGAGAGACTATTATTTAGGGGGAATCTTTATCATTACCTATAACCCAGGACTATTCCATTCTGATCTAATGCACTTCAGATTAGCACCATTTTTAGCCAAGTAATCTTCTTCTTGATTTAATTCTCTATCGCAGAATATAACGTGAAAATGCTGTAATGACTGATCCAGTGCCTTGAACCTCGAAAACTCTTACTGTAACCAATATAAGTCTGTACAAATTGGTATATCGATACCATTAAAACTAGAATTTTTAAGAAATTCAATCAGTAATTGGCAAGCCTTGATCTCGATTTCCAATGATGATGAAGCTTCAATTGGGCCAGAGAAGTAAAAAACTGGGCCACTACTGTTATACACAATGCCTCCGATTCCTGTCTTAACCTTCCCTTTATCTATTAAACTCCAAGAACCATCTGTGAAGCCCACTAAACCATATTTAGTTAAAAGCAGGCCCATGAAATTATCTTTCGCCCGAGTGATCTGTAATTTGATGTATCCCATTGGATTATGAATCCAAATATTTTCCATTCCGTTAAAAGAAAATGTCTGACCACCTTTGATTTTGATCCATTTGTGGGCAAATAACTTAAGCATAAAAACAATGTTCCTCTCTGATTCCCTTATATTCCTAAAGGTGAGCTCATTTCTCATTTTCCAAATCGTCCACAGAGATGTTTATACGAAAATGTTCCAGTATCTGTTCAGTTCCGGTCCTGTCTTAATAGAGAAGAGATGGCAAACATCCAGTGTATCACTGGCCACCCGAATGGATCCTATGCCTTGCCATGAAGACAGAGATGCCCACACCATTCTTGCTAATGTACATTTCCAGAAGAGATGATTCATATCCTCTACTGCATCTCCACACCATGAGCATGATACATCGATTTGCATTCCTCTATTACTAAGAAAAGATTTAGAGCCTTTTTGGCTCAACTTAATTTAAGTCCTTATGGACTTATTTTCGGGTAAAAATTTCATATTTTGATATTTATTTTATACAAGTATTTAATGTATGTTTGAGATTCTATAAGTTACAAAAAAAAGTTAACTTTTTTCAGAAAAAAGTTATGAATCTCTAACTTTTTCTTAAAATAAGTTGACTTATTCTGAAAAAAATTCCCCCAAACACCCCCTTAGTAGGGATGACTTTGTGACCAATTTTCCAAATGAAAACCTTCATTGACGGAGGAACCTTACACTTCCAGATCCACCTCCAATGGACTGTACTAGTATGAGACACAGCTATTGCCTTGTACCCTTCCGATGGCCTATATTCCTTCATGTTGTGTATCCACACAGGCAAATCTAGTTTGTCATTAGGACTGAAGTTCGTAACTATCGAATGTAAAATTTGATCTTGTTTATTTCCCAACCACGAGGTCTCCTTCTCCAAATATTCAGGTCTCCCCTCAAATGCAAGTGCCAATTAATTAGTAATATATTAATGTGTTTAGTACTAGTTGTGTTAGAAGTAGTGGGATTATAAATTTTAGTGGTGATTTAGTTATAGGTAATTATATAAGATAGATTTAAGTCATGCAATAGCATGTAAATAATAGGGATGAAAAATTGTAATCAAATTTGGGGTTGTTCTCATCCGAAGATAAACATATATATTATACTGGGTATATTTGGTTAGTTGGTTAACACCTTCTCAAAAATTATTATCACCTTCCTAAAAGAATAAATTTTAATATTAAATAAAAACACTCTTTATTAAACTCTCATCTCTCTACTTTTTCTTCCAGCCGCCTCCTCTTTTATTAAATCGACGGCGCTTCCACTGGTTTTTCCGGTGAAAAGCCCCAAATCCTTTAATTTATTTGTTTTGCTTTTGTTTTCTTCAATAATCTTCTATTTTGGGTTAAGGTTTTATACTCATTTAGGGTGTTTGGTTTTGTTGTTTAGAACCATATCATCGAAACTTCGGATTTTAGTTCTTCTTCGATTCAATCAGGTTTTGGATCTATGTGTGGACTGGTTATCTCTTGTTGTGGTTTCGTTTTTGCAGATCTAAGTTTTATTTGAAATTTCAGTTTGGAATTTTAGGTTGTAATTTCAGTTTGATTTCTCTCTTTGGTGAGAGGGTGTTGATTTCTCTCCTTCTTTTGTGAGAGTTGGTTCGGATTCAACGATAAAAACTTGTTAGGGATTGCATTTGTGATCGATAGCTCAAACGGATTTTGGCGAAGATATTGAGCGTAGAGCAAGTATCTATAGATATATCATTTTTATCACACCGCTTATTTTTCTTACATTGAATCTATGTACATTACAATGACCTCCATTCACGCGGTTGCTATTAGGATGTCAAACAAGAGAACACTATTGCCATACAAAACAAATTAAAGTATACAAGTAAAATTATTTAAATTGACATTTATATAATATTGCAATTCACAAAAAAAGTTATCACCATTGAATTCAAATTGTATCACTATATCATATTAATTTATGTATTATTATATTTTATTCAAATCGAAACATTAAAGTTTGGTAATCACTCCATTGACACTATACTTCTTATTTATACTCGGATTTTATTACTTAATCATTGATATTTGGATCCAAAATAAATTTTAAACACATCTACTTATTCTAATTATTTAATCAATTTTTTTATTTAAGATTTACTATAGCAGTTCTACTTTAATCTTAATAATTTTTAATTTAATTTTTAATGAAATTTTTAAGATATTAATTTTGTAGGGTTAAAATTTAAAATTATATGAATTTTTATTAATTATATATATATATATATGTTGTTCTTAATATTTTCAAAAAAAAATATAGAAAAATGATACTCCCTTGTCACATCCAATTTTTTATACTGGGGTTGGGTACGGAGATTAAGAAAAATAGTGTAATTTAGTGGAGAAAAGTAAGAAAAGTGAGTCAATTTATTAGACCAATCAATATTTAAGGTAAAAAATGAGTATAATGGAGTAAAATAATGGATCTAGTTGATTTTTTATTATTATAGAGTGTTGAAAGGTAAAGAATTGAGAAGGACATCCAAAAAAAGAAATTATAAAGAAATGGCACGTGGGAGCACATTTTAGCTAAAAAGGTAATCGTTCAATTATTAATAATTACAATATTATTTTTTATTAAATACAACTGCCTATAATATTTTTAAAAAATGAGACGTTTTAGTCATAAAAAATAACAAAGGTCTGTATTTTACCTGCAAATGGAAATTGCTTAGTTATAAAAAAATGGTAGCATGTTTTACTAAAAAAAAGAAATCGATTAGTTATTAAATAAAATGATGGACCGAAAATCATAACTTTCAATATTTCGATTTAAAATATTAGTACAAATTTTACAAATATATTTTGATTAAAATGCAAACTAAAATAAAAAATAAATAAAATAAATATTAAAAATAAAAAAGTGATAAATATAAATAATAATTCGTGCATCGCACGGGTTATAGGCTAGTATATTCAATACTATGAATTATTTTATGATCAATCAGATTCCAATACTATATTTTAGACAAATCATATTATATTCTTACAAAAGATGATACATTTTAGCTGAAAAAGATAATCGATTAATTATTAGTATTATAATATTATAATTGGAAAAAAAGAGATTTCAGTTAGAGAAAAGGTAACGTGTTTTGACTGAAAAAGGTAATTGATTAGTTAATAGTAATTATAATATAATTATGTTGTTTTATTAAACAAAGTTGCTCATAATATTTTTAAAAAAGAAGAAATTTTAGTTAGATAAAATATAAAAGATATTTTGTGTTTTACCTAAAAATAATAATAATTAGTTATTGAAAAATAGAAAAGGTAATATGTTTAACCTGAAAAAAGAAATTGATTAGTTAGTTGGATGAATATTATCTGTAATTAAATAAGAATAAATAAGTAAAATCAACAAGCACCGTATCGACCGACCGACCAACCAAACTTTTAATGTTTCGGCTATTATATAATAGTATAGATTTATGTGTTTAATAATATTTGTGTTAGAAGTAGCGGGATTGTAAGTTTTAGCAACGTTATAAAAGACGGAAATCGATTCATCCGATTTCGTTTTCAAATTCGAATAA
This sequence comes from Saposhnikovia divaricata, assembly GCA_036435485.1. Lineage (NCBI taxonomy): Eukaryota > Viridiplantae > Streptophyta > Magnoliopsida > Apiales > Apiaceae > Saposhnikovia > Saposhnikovia divaricata. Next base: position 168,822,026 of record CM071598.1, read on the forward strand.
TTGATTGATTTTTTGAATACTCGTTTATAGTAATCGAATAATCAAATAAATCCGAGTCGATTCAATTTTAATTTTCGAGTAATCATCCGAGTACTCGATCGAGTGAACCAATTTTTATAATACTAAGTTTTAGTAGTAACTAGCTTAAAGCCCGTGCGATGCTCGGATTTTTTTTATTTTAATATTATATTAATTTTTTAAAAGATGAATTTTGGAGGCTTACATTATTATATGAGATGATTTGATAATAATTATACAAATATTATCCGTGATATTTCTAGAAATAGAAGGATTTGAGTTAGAAAATACAGAAAAGATGATAGGTTTTAGTTGAAAAAGGTAATCGATTAATTATTGTAATTATAAAATTATTATTTTTATTAAATAGAATGCATGTGATATGATTAGAAAAAGATAGGATTTAGTTAGAGAAAATTAAAAAGGAAACATGTTATAGGTGAAAAATATAATTGATTAGTTTATAACAATTATAATTTAATTACCTTATTTACTAAATATAATTGCACGAAATATTTTTAGAAAAGGAGAAATTAATATTGTCCGTGATATTTCTATTAAAAGAAGGAATTTAGTTAAAAAATATAGAAAAGATGAGAGAATTACCAAAATGCCTATTTTTCATAAGTTTTTGCCCAAAATACTGATTTTGAAAAAAATGACCCGAAATACCGACGGGATACGGAGAATCGTCCTCCGTGTTAGCATAATACGGAACACCGTGTTCCGTATTATGCATGATACGGAACACCATCTTCCGTGTTAGCATGATACGGAACACGGTGTTCCGTATCCGTGCATGATACGGAACATGGTGTTCCGCAACACCCCATGATACGGAACACGGTGTTCCGCAACATCCCATGATACGGAACACGGTGTTCCGCAACACCCCTCATATCACGGTAGACGGTGTAGCGTTTTCAGTCAGTAAAAAGGGCCAGCATGGCTCCCATATGAATATTTTGGGCCATCACCCGATACCTTTTAGTTGACAAAGGTAATCGGTTAATTATTAATATTAAAATATTATTAGTTTATTTTATTAAATAAAACCTCCCTTGATATAATTAGAAAAAGAGATATTTTAGTTAGAGAAAATAGAAAGGTAACGTGAAAATTAAAAAAAATGACATGATTTATGTGAAAAAGGTAATTGATTAGCTTATATAATTATACTTTAATTATGTCATTTTACTAAATAAAATTGCTCATAGTTTTTAGAAAATGAGAAATTAATGTTGCCCGTGATATTTCTAGAAAAAAAGGGAGTTTAATTAGAAAAAATAGAAAAGATGATACGTTTTAGCTGAAAAGGTAATCGGTTACTTATTAGTATTATTATATTATTATTTTATTTTATTAAATAGAAACATCTGTGATATAATTGGAAAAGATAGATTTTAATAAGAGAAAAGAAAAAAGGTATCGTGTTTTGGTTGAAAAGGATAACCGTTCATGATATAATTGTAAAAAGAGAGATGTTAATTAGAGAAAAAAGAAAAGGTAACGTGTTTTGGGTGAAAAAGGTAATTGATTAGTTAATAGTAATTTAAAAAAAAAGATATTTTAGTTAATAAAATGTGAAAGATATTCTATTTTACTTGAAAAAGGAAATTCTTTAGTTATTGAAAAATAGAAAAGGTAATATGTCTAACTCGAAAAAGGAAATTGATTAATAAAGGAGAAATTTTAGTTAGATAAAATATAAAGGGATATTATATTTTATCAGAAAAAGGAAATTATTTAGTTTTTGAAAAAGAGAAAAGATAATATGTTTAACCTCAAGAAGGAAATTTATTAGTTAGTAGAAAAGTAATATGTCTAACCTGAAAAAGGAAATTGATTAATAAATGATAAATTTTGGTTAGATAAAATATTAAAGTATATTGTATTTTAGGAAATTAGTTAGTTAGATAAAATATAAAGGGATATTATATTTTATGAGAAAAAGGAAATTATTTAGTTTTTGAAAAAGATAAAAGATAATATGTTTAACCTCAAGAAGGAAATTGATTAGTTAGTATAAAAGGTAATATGTCTAACCTGAAAAAGGAAATTAATTAATAAAGGAGAAATTTTAGTTAGATAAAATATAAAAGGATATTGTATTTTAGGAAATTAGTTAGTTCTTGAAAAATAGAAAAGATAATATGTTTAAACTCAAGAAGGAAAGTGAAAGAAGGGAAGTGATTAGTTAGTAAAACCAAACCAAACCAAACATACCCAGTATATCCCGCTCATAGCAGGGTCTGGGGAGGGTAAGTTGTACGCAGACCATACCCCCACTTTTAGAGCGGGGAGGCTGTTTCCGTGAAGACCCTCGGCTAAGTGCACAACATACATAAAGTGTAGAAAACCACGGAAATGATACGGAAATGGACAATGACATACCTGAGACCCATGGCGTTCTCCACATGGGGCCTACCTGTTTGCGAGGATTAATGCTACTCCTAGCTTGAAGCGCTCCAACCACACGGAAAGTCCCGCACAGAGAAACCACCTACCCAAGCTCCCTGCAACTGCAAAACCAGAAAACAGAAAACACTGAAAACGAGGAGTGAGAGCTCTAAAGTCGAGCTTCTAAAAAATCGCTAACCGAGACAAGGCAACTCTGAGGCTCTCGACAACCGAACCACAACCTAAAAGGGAATCCACCACTTTGATACGCCGCCTCCAAGAACACCTATCCGCGAGCAAGGTCTCATTCAAGTCTAAGTGATTAGTTAGTAGATCTGTAATTAAGTAAGGGTAAATAAGTAAAATCAACAGGTACTGTACCGACCAACCGACCGACTAACCAAACTTTTAATGTTTCGGCTTTTATATAATAGTATAAATTTAATGATAAGTTGGTTTTTTTTTTTGCGTATTTAATTATTTTTTCTAAAAGTGAACTATTAATTTAAAATAAAGGAAATATATTTTATGTAATCTATTTTTCTTAACCGAGACCACCTAATATAATTCCGTAGAATTAATTTGTTAGAACGTTCTTCAAATTTGTAATCCGTGTCTGAAAATCATAACTTTCATTAATATGATCATTATGAAACAAATGAACCCGGAAAAAAAGTTTCTTATATTTGTTTAGCAGATCATTGTAGTTAGCTTTTAGTCGGTAGAATTTGTAAACATTTTATACCAAGATGATTAAAAATATCAAGATGATTAAAAATTAAATTAAGAACAAAAATTTATTAATATACAAACATGTACAGAATCTATGAAACTTAAGATCGAAAGATGCAAGTAGTAAGATTTTGCATGGGATAGGTTCTTAATCTAAAGCCCATGGCCATGAACATTCAAGAAGCAAGAAGAGTAGATCGATCCTTGAACAACAAAAACCAAACTTAAAAGAAGAAAGAGGAACACAAGTCCAACAAACAAACAAGAAACCTCAAAATTTCAACCCTCCAAATAAGATTTGACTGATTGTTTTCCACATCCTCAAACAAAAGATTACATGTCATTCAACCCAAAAATACCAAAAAAACCCAGAAAACAATTAAACAACAAATGGACCACTCACATCAAACTCCTTATAAAAAATCTATATACACACATAAAAATTGTATGTATATGCATGCACATGAACACATGATAGTAATTCCCATTTTAACTCAATCCAAATCGAAAATAAATCTTAACTTGTAAATTGAATACAAAGAATCAAACCAACCCCCTCAACCAAAAAAATAAAAAGGGAAAAATCCTATATTAAAATTAAAAACAATGGGAAAGATTGAAATTGTATACAGAACAACACCATGTTGCTATAATTTCTTAATCACCACTTTACTTTCTACAAATTATATTCTTGTTTGTAATTACTGTTGTTTCTCTCTCCCCTCTTATATTTTGTACTATTTTAATTTGTATTTCCACAATATAATTTATAATTTATATATTTATCATCATCTGATGAACAAGATGTTGATTCTTTTAATTTGACTTGGCTTGTGTATGGTTTCTTTGGTTCCACGATAGATACAAGAGATAAAGTTTGTATCTTTTTGTGTTTACAAGCCCAAAGATTTGATTTTTAGGGGTTTCAAGATCCATTGAATTGTTGTTGATCTATGATGGATAGTGGGTCTGAAGGAGAAAGCAATAAAAATAGTGGTCAACTTGAGGGTTTCAAGAAGCCTAAACGCCAGATGAAAACCCCTTTTCAATTGGAGACTCTTGAGAGGACTTATGCTGGTATGTTTAATTTCTTGTTTGTATATGATTTTGGGTGTGATTTTATGTTCTGGGTATTTTTTGTTTTGTGATTTTTAGTGTATTTGGTTGATGTATCTGATTTTGGCTGTAACTTTATGTTCTGGGTATATTTTGTTTTGTGATTTTGAGTTTGTTTGGTTGATTTGTGATTTTGTTATGTTTGGATGTTTGTGTTGATGTGGTTTTGGTCTTTGATGGTTTGAGCAGCTGAGATGTACCCGTCTGAGGCGATAAGGGCTGAACTTTCGGTGAGATTGGGGTTAACAGATAGGCAACTGCAGATGTGGTTTTGCCATAGAAGATTGAAGGATAAGAAGGAAGGGTCGGGGTCAGGTTCGGGGAAGAAGACGCCAGCAGCTCTGGTAGCGAAGAAGGGGATGGTTAGTTCTTCTAGAGAAATGGTGAAGGTGGAAGAGCAAGGTAGTTATGTAGGGTTTGGGTCTATGTCTAGGTCGAGATCAGGGTCAGGGGCAGGGCCAGGGTCTGATTCGAGTCAATATGATGATGATTTGCCAGTGGTGCGGAGGAGTTATGAGATGTCTCCACAGGAGGCGATGATGCAGAGAGTTATTGCATGTGTGGAAGGGCAACTGGGGGAGCCATTGAGGGAAGATGGACCAGTCCTTGGAATGGAATTTGACGAAGTTCCTCCTGGTGCATTTGGGGAGCCTATTAGTGCAGCAGGTGTGTTTTATTAGTGATATTGTTCTATCTGCACATGCATGCTTGGTTTTTTTTTTTTTGTTGTTGAATAAGTTAGGTAGTCTATATGTATGTGTATATATTTTGATACACAAATAATTAGTGAACTCTTTGAGTAATTCAATGTCTTTAGTCTAATTAGAGTTTGATGTCTCTAGATATTATGGGAAGCAGGCATGGTATAATTTGAAGAGAATTTGAACATTAGTTAATCGATAACTTTATCCTTTATTGACAATTCACCTATATGTTATTCCGTGAAGTATAAATATTTATATTAAGTTCAGATGTATTTTCAAAATTTGGAACATGTATATCTTAAATCTTTAACCTTAATATAAATCTTAGATCTTCGGTTAGGCTCGACCATCCTTCTCAGTAAGGTCTTGCAGATGGGTTCATTCAGCAGCACAGAAAAAATTACAGCGCCATTTTTCTCTACTGATGAATATTTATGGTGAAAATTTAGTTAACATCATAGAAAGATATTGCAGCATGGTGTAAAATGTTCCTTTTCTATGTTTTTGTGGTGTATAACTATATCAGGCCATCATTATCAGTCATTCTGTTGAATGCTGTTACTCTTTACTGTTGAGATATTTATCTTTGGAACAGGATATGCCGTTGCTCTTTGTTCTGACATTTTTATCTGTTGCTTTTGCAGCAGCAACAACGGAACCCTGGGCACGTTCTGGAAATTCTTATGATGGCAAGATGGTTGAGAGATCGAAGCCCAAGAAAATTAAAGTCGGTCTCTAATCTTTCAATACAAGTGTTTTTACTGCTTCTATTCTATTGATACATGTTTAAGTTGTGAATGTTAATACTGTCAGGCTGCAGATAGGAGTTATATTGAACCTGCTGAACCTAGTTCCAGACCTGATGCATATGGAAGAAGCCTGTCTCACTTTTATCATTTGCCTGCTGATGTCTCTAATGTGAAAAGATCACCCCTCGTGCAAGGCTCTGCGCAATTGCCTTGGGAATATGCTGCTCAAGGACTACCATCCAGTTTTAGTCAATTAAATCACAAAGTAAAGCAAGAACAATTTTTGTCACCTCCAAATAATAACGACTCTACTCTAAAAACAGAAGATGTTTATCAAATAGGACGGAAACGCAAGGTATCTGAATGTTACATACCAATCTATACTGTATGCAATTGACAGGAAGATTAAAGAATTGTTTCATATGTTTTAATGTGTTGCAGAGTGATGAAGGTCGAACGGGAAAAGATGTTGCCAATGAAAAAAGGATTCGCAAGGAGCTTGAGAAACAAGATCTTTTAAGGCGAAAGGTTTGATCTTGCAGTTTCGATCTCAATATTTTCGAAATCGCACCAATTAAAATTACTCTATAGTGTCCTTACATGGTAAATCTTTTGCTACAGAGGGAAGAGCTGACGAGGAAAGAAATGGAAAGGCAAGAGCGTGAAAGGAAGAAGGAAGAAGAGAGAATGATGCGAGAAAAGATGCGGATGGAGGAGAAATATCAGCGCGAAGAAAAACGTGAAATTGAACGGAGGGAGAAATTTTTGCAGAGGGAGCTTTTGAAAGTAGGACTATGCACTAAACTGAAACAGTTTTCATTAACTTGCTTCCTCGAAACAAAAGTTGAGATGTGTATCTTCTCTCTTTTTTTGAAGTACTTCTAAAGTCGTTTTCCTTCTTTTATGCAAGGCTGAGAGAATGAAACAGAAGGAAGATCTTCGTAGAGAGAGGGAAGCAGCGAAACAAAAAGCGGCTATGGAGAAGGCAGCGTTACGTAGAGTTGCCAAAGAATCATTGGAGCTGATTGAGGATGAACGTTTGGAATTGATGGAATTGGCTGCTTTAAGAAAAGGATTACCTACAATTATTTCCCTTGATTATGATACTTTGCAGAACCTGGAATCATTTAGAGGTTAGTCTTGCTTCACATTCTCCGTGTGGCTTGTCCATTTGTTAATTTAAATCGAGTATTCATTTTTAAATTGTCTAGTCATATAAGTTAGTAAGTTACTGCACTCAGTATTAAAATGTTATTAGTAGCTGACGAAACATTTTGTTTATCAGATTCTTTGTGCGCATTTCCTCGGAAGGATGTGCAACTGAAAAGACCATTCTCGATACAACCCTGGATTGGTTCAGAGGACAACATTGGGAACCTTCTTATGGTATGTTTCTCGACTGTTTTTTTTGTTTTGTTTTTATTAAAGTAGTTCATTAGTGTGCATGTGCACACTGATGCTCACACATCGTATAATGTCGTATGTAATTATATACGTATGGCATGCTTGGTTAGATTAATCACATCATTTATGAGTCTGTCGAAAATTTTCCCTATACCGGCACACAAGAGTAGCCCCTGGAGGAGGAAGTGATCTTACAAATTTTATCCTCGTGTATTCTTTTAATTATAAAGATCTAACTATCTTGCTTCTGCTGCAACCTAATTTAGCAGTAAGCAACAGTTACTGCAACCCAATTCCTTATCCCTGTTAACTCTATGCTATGGAGAATTAAACTTGTCTGGTATTAAAATGCAAATATGTACAATCACGTGGTTAAATAACACCCCTCCCGATGAAATTTCTCCCGAATTTCTTGATGTAATCATGAAAGATTATCAGTAATGAAAGAGCTATCTTTTAGTCAAAAAAAAAAAAAACACCCCTCCCTCCTCATTCTCAGGAAAATAATAAACGAAATGGGATGTTTCTTGCTTGAAACAGATGGAGTACCAGTCTGTTGGATATGTGTACATTATGTTAAGCTGGTAAAATGTTATTGTGATGGATGCGCCTGTGTGTTATGTAAAATAGAGGAAGTTCTAGCTATGTGCAATGACTATGACATAGGAAGTTTTAACTTTGTGCAATGATTATGACATTTTTATACCTGGATAATTATTTTTTTTATATGTTTACATAACATTGTGCTACTGGCTTCGACAGGTTTGGAGATTCTGTGTTACCTTTTCTGATGTTCTTGGACTTTGGTCCTTTACTCTAGATGAGTTTATTCAAGCATTACATGATTATGTAAGTTACCTGTCAGGTCTTGGCCCTCTTACATCTGAAAATTCTATATAGAGTTTTGCAGCTTAATGTGTAATATATTCTTTTTCTTAACTTCATGTCGCAACATGTCTCCTCTGCTTTACTACACCAGGATTCCAGGTTGTTGACTGAGATACACATTGCTCTACTAAATCTGATTATAAAAGATATTGAGGAGGGTGCAAGGACTCCAAGTGGTGGAGCAGGAACTAATCAATATACTGTTGCTAATCCTGAAGGTGGACATCCTCATGTTGTTGAGGGGGTAAGGCCATAACTGTTTAAGTGACTTCCAGTATATATCCATATACAACTGCATTATGATTTATGCCTAACTATGTGCTATTTCTACAGGCATTTTTGTGGGGTTTTGATATACGCAGCTGGCAGAACCACTTGAACCCATTGACGTGGCCCGAGATATTGAGGCAGTTTGCACTTTCTGCAGGATTTGGGCCGCAACTGAGGAAGGAGAGTACTGAACAAACGCACATGCCTGACAACGAGGTGCCTTTCTTTTGTTTTGCTCTTGTGTGACTTCTTAGGGTACTCATAGAATGGTCTGTATAAGTAATATTAAGTCCTATATATGTTGCGTTAACATGTTCTGGTTGAATATGCACAAGTTGCAATGAAGTGGTTAACTGAGAGCATCTTATAGGAAGACGCCAAACTTTCTGATTGGAGAAACCAAGAAATATTTTTACATTACCAGATTTTCTTGATTTATAAGATAAAAGGGATGTGTTTAAATGTCCGATAATGCAATTAAGGGTCCTTGATTTTCAGTGAATAATCTGAATTTATCATGTGGTGTCATTATTCGTAATGTAGGGAAAGAATCAAAAATAAGGAATTTTCAACAAGGGGAACTAGGCTAATTCCAGTTTCAATCACATAAAAATCGCTATTTCCCAGTTGCAGGAGAGATAAATATAATGAATGACAAACTCACAGGAAAAGAGTCTCAATAGTCAATAATCATTTCTATCTGCTTTTCAGTATGCGAGATTTTGCAATACTAGTATAGGAGATAAAATCTGTAACCGGCTAACCGCTTGTAACTAAGACAACTATATGTGCCCTAGAAAATTACTGCATGATAAAATGTATCCTAGATTAATAAACTTCCCTAATCCCCACAATTGCCTAAAATTAAGTTTTTGATTTTATGATAATTGTAGTAAAATGTTATCCTTATGTGAGTATAAATGTGTTTTGTTTGTACTATAGGTGGAATTGTTTCTTGGGATCTCTGACATTGATATTTCAAGTAGATGTAGATAAACATATATTTGGCTGTGACAGCTGAATATTTGATGAGACTTTTGTTCTGATTAGTCGCTCAATTATATATTCTCTAAGTTTTACTTTCGCCAAAGTTGCTTCGATATATATATATATATATATGTGTGTGTGTGTGTGTGTGTGTGTGTGTGTGTATGTATCAAAAGCGAAGTAACATGGGAAATCAAATTACTAAGTCACGTATTTAAATTTTTTTTGCAGGTTAAAGGTTGTGTGGATATAGTTTCCATGCTACGCAATGGTTCAGCTGTAGAAAATGCAGTTTCTGTAATGCAAGAAAAAGGGTCATCTCTCCAGCGCAGATCGAGGCATCGGTTAACCCCTGGAACAGTGAAATTTGCTGCTTACCATGTTCTTTGTCTTGAGGGTGATAAGGGACAAACAGTACTAGAACTTGCAGACAAGATTCAGAAATCTGGACTCCGCGACCTATCAACAAGCAAGACACCAGATGCCTCTATTTCTGTTGCTTTGTCTAGGGACCCAGTTCTCTTCGAAAGAATTGCTCCTTCAACTTACTGTGTTCGACCTGCTTTTAGAAAGGATCCTGCTAATGCGGAGGAAATACTTGCAGAAGCTAGGGAAAAGATACAAAAATTTTCAAATGGGCTTTTAGCAGAGGAAGCCGCTGATGATGTTGAGAAAGATGATGAATCTGATTCTGACGTTGCTGAGGGTCCTGAATTTGACGAATTGGGTACTCTGTCCAATGTAAATAAAGACGGTGATCTTTATAATGAAGTTGGTTCTTCGTCTGGAAATGCAATCGATATTTCTCGTGATGCTGTGGCTTTAGATCTGCAAAATGACCTTGATGTTCCTGGTAAGCTTACTTTGTTGCTAGGTTTTTTATATATTACTTATTCTTCTACCCTGAGGTATTAATAATGAATTCTGGCAGGTAATCATATGGGTAAAATATATATTTCTGGTAAAGATGTCCCTGCAAGTAATCCTGCTCAAGGAGTTGCAGAGATTGATGAAAGCAAATCTGGGGAGCCATGGGTCCAGGGACTTAGTGAAGGGGAGTACTGTGGTCTCTGTGTTGAGGACCGCCTTAGTGCCCTGGTTGCTATAATTGGTGTTGCGAATGAAGGGAACGTTGTTCGTGCGGTTCTAGAGGTGAATTCTTTTTCTAAATTATGATCTATCGAAATAGCTTAGTATGATATCAAATGGGAGCTATAAAGTAAAACATTCTTGATATTGTTTTTTTTGCCTAATACTTTATGCATCACAGGATCGTCTGGATGCAGCAAATTCTCTTAGAAAGCAAATGTGGGCCGAAGCACAATTAGATAAAAGACGCTTAAAAGACGAAAGTTCGAGTAAATTTCATGATCATTGTTTAAGTGAGGCAGCTGACGGCAGCTATAGCCCTTTAGGAGGTGGTGAAAATATGAATAATGAAGTTGCGCTTGACACTGCAATTAAAGAAGAGCCTTTTATTGGTCTAGACAATGTCAAGAAGGAACAGAACAATTTTTGTGGTATGACTTCTGAGAGGAATCTAGTGGTACAAAATACCTTAATGAATCAGAATACTCCCACAGTTCAACATAATGGGTCAACATCGGAAAGGTCACGGTTACAGTTGAAATCTTTCATTGGTCAAAGAGCAGAAGAAATGCATGTGTACAGATCTTTGCCTCTTGGTCAAGATCGAAGGCATAATCGTTATTGGCAATTTGTTGCATCTGCTTCCAGACATGATCCTGGTTCTGGAAGAATCTTTGTTGAATTACGTGAGGGTGGTTGGAGGATGATAGATTCTGAAGAGGTACTGTCTTCTTTTTTATTTGTTCCAAATGCAACTGCATATGTGTCGTATATATTTTGATCATCTATATCTTGCTCTAAATTGGTATATATCTAGTACTGAATATTATCTCTATTTGAGCTACATTTTTCTTTTTAAGTTTATAGAAGTTTTTAGGTGTTATTTGAAGAACATACTTCCTCTGGTCCTTTATACAGAGCGGTTGACTTTTAGCACACAATTCTAAGGGCTTAGAGTATATCTTAATATTGGATCCGTTTTATCTTTTTTTTTTTTTTAAATACAAGTATAAGTTTAATATTTTAATTAAAAAAGTATTGAAGTTTAAATTTAACTATCTTTGTAAAGGACATTGAAACAAGCTATTTACTGGACCAGATAGAGTATTAGGTTTCGCGACTGTTTATGAGTCAGTAACCTGGATTTTGTATTTTCACAATTCTCTGTTACTATTTTGGTTTTACTTTCACACACACACACAAACACACACTCACTCACACTCACTCACACACACTCACACTTGCCATTTTTGGTTAAATGATTCACATTGCGAATCATTGCAATGTTGTATAATGTTCATCAATTAGCCACCTTTACTCATTTGGCTTTGGTATTAATATAGGCATTCGATGCTCTTTTGTTGTCTTTGGATACACGTGGAATAAGGGAATCACACTTGCGCATAATGCTGCAACATTCTCAGGCTTCCTTTAAGGAGAATATAAGAAGGAATTTGCAGCCGTTTGATATTGCTGGTGATGCAGGAAACAGTATTGAAAATCAAGCTACTGAAATGGGTTATTGTTCTGGTTATCTAGCTGGCCGTGCAAGTCCTAACAGTGCTGCACATGATTTGCATACTGATATGTCAGAAACGTCATTATCCTTTAGAATTGACGTCGGGAAGAATGAAAATGAGAAAATAAATGCCTACAAGAGATATCAAGTGCTGAAGTCGTGGGTGTGGAAGGAGTGCATCAATTCAAAGAACTTAAATGCTATGACAAATGGAAGAAGAGGCTACACGCCTCTACTGGGTATTTGTACATTCTGCTTCGATACATTTTTATTTGAGGAAAATAGGTGTCCGTCTTGCCAGAGGACATTTGATACCATAGGTGAGAGGTTGAATTATTCAGGATCTTTAATCCATTGTGAGGAAAAACGAAAAGTAAACCCCTGTAAGCTTATTGCTTCGGATTCTTCTTTCCCTCTCCAGATCCGATTGATCAAGGCTCTCTTGTCTTTCATTGAGGTGAGGAGAACCTTGCTCTAAATACACTTCCAGTCATTATGCGGTTATATGCTTTCAAACTTGGCCTTTTTAAATTAACTGGTGATATCTTTTTCATGCTGGTTTTGTTGGTTGTCATATTTCTGTATGAAAATCATTACGTGTGTGAATAACAGGTTTCTATTCCACCTGAGGCTTTTCAATCTTCCTGGACGTGCGAGCGAAGGAGTACTTGGGGTCAAAAGTTGCAGGATGCATCTTCTGTTGGGGATTTGCTTCAGGTATCATTCTTATCGCTGTCGCTACTTCCGTCATAAAATAGATGGGTCAAACACCAGCAAACATTTCTTTATTTTGACTTGGGGTTGGCTGGGGACCGTTTGCTCCGTTATAGTTGATTCAGCATTTACCGTCCAGATTAGCTGACATTATGTTCTTACCAAGTCAAATGCCAATATTTATTATGTTTGCTCTTTAAGGAGCTTTCTTTATATGTATTGTGAAATTTCAATAAATTTCTGGATAATTATTTGAGTTGGAGATGCATGGCCTCCAGTGTCATGTTAGTCAAGTGATTTATAAAATTATCTGCATTAGATACGAGTAAGCTCTTCCTTTAGTATAAACAGATTAGATCCATTTTTCCGATGACTGAAATGATTGCTGGTGGATGGCTTTCTTTGAAAAGGGCTTGAGTTTGTGTTTTAAAGATTCTGTTTAGGTCCGTCCATGTGAAGCTATTTTGGCTTGGTCTTTGTCAGGTTTTTCATGGTTTTTTAGTGTTTTTCTGTATGTTTTTGGTATTTTCTGTTATATAAGTGCATAAATGAGAGATTAACTGCGAAGACAAGAGAATCTAGCAGAGATCAGAGAGAGTTTAGAAGAGAAACAGAGATTTGGAACAGAAATGAGAAAGAAACAGAGTTTAGAGAGAGATTTGAGATAGAAAGTAGTGGAAATCATTCGTTTTCATATATTCAACATAATGAAAATACAAATACTCCTACTAAGTATTTATAGACTCTGACTGATATGTAACTAACTTCTATGAAAAGACAGAACTACCCTCCCCTGTACCACAGCAGCACTATCACAGTAAGACACAATCATACTAACACAGTAAGTAGTAATATAATATTAGTCCTGACAGTTTGCCTATACTATCATAATAGATACTGAAGTTGCTGTTTTACTTGTTATGTTTCGTCCTCTTTTTTCAGCAACTTGGTCATCCTGTGACTATCTTTTACCTAAAATACTGCAGGCTCATTTTTTAGTGTACCTTTTCAGTTAAAAAATGTTTAGTTGATTCCTATGTGTAAATATTAGTAGGTACCATGTATATGAAACTATGCATCATTTTGGGAGGATGAACGAATTATACTTCCTTTTTTTTTTTATCCAACTTTTATATGATGAGGGCGGAGGGGCATATAGTAGGAATTCTTCTTTATTATCATATATATTACTTCACATTAAATAGACTTCTCAGTGTTAGACATATTCTTTGCAGATTCTAACTCAATTTGAGGGTGTAATAAAGCAAGATTATCTATCATCAAATTACGAGACAACTGCAGAATTGCTTGGCCTCTGTGCTTTGTCAGGAAAGGCGGCCAAGGAGTCTGATCATGAATCTATTCCTCAGCTTCCTTGGATACCTCAAACGACTGCGGCTGTAGCTTTACGGCTTTTAGAGCTTGATTCCTCCATTTTCTACACTCCACTTCAGAAAGCTGCCGAGACTTCTAGGGTCACAGAAGCTGAGACTTCTACAGTTAAGTTCTTCTTCCATTTTCATTGTGAAAAAGGGCAAAGAATGAAATAAAATCATCAGATCTATACCGTATGTGGGTTGGGGGGGAGTTCTTCTGCTTGGATTGACACCAAGGCAACTCTTTTCTTTTAAATGCTTTCTTAGTCCGATAACAGTGGCAGTCTGATAAAATTATCAGATGGCTATATTTATATTATTATTTGATATTTCTGTAATAAATTATGTTGCTGAGTTTGGCTATATGATCTGCAGAAGCTTTCGTCAAGGTCTGCATATTTGAAGGATGTTCGAAAGGCTGAATCAACACAAGTACCTCAAGCTAGTTCTGGGAAGCAAGTGATTCGTGGTCGGGGTGGTTCTCGTCCTCGTGGAAAGTCTCAGAAAAAGGTTCTAGGTTCAAAATCAGGATCTGGCAAGCAAACTATTAAAGTCAAGAAACCATTGACTCAAATTCTTATGCAGCAGGGAGAAAACATGCATATACAAGGGTATAAACATGGACAGGTGGAGGGACAGAATCATAAGCGTGGTCCCCGCACAGTAAGGAGGAGAAGGGAGAGTAATACTGTTGAAGACAAGCTTCTTGGTAACTTTGGTGTCCGCAGTAGCTTTGTCATCAAGGAACCACCAAGAAACTTCAATGAGGCAGAATGGGTTAGTGAAGAAATGAGGTCAATGCAAAATGAGGATCCTGATAATAACAGTACAGAAGAAAGTGATTCCGATGACAATGCTGGCACAACCAGGTACATGGAGCAGAGATGGGAACCTAATTATAATGTGGCCTCTCACCAAAGTACATGGGATCAGGGGGAAATGAGTGATGAGGATGCATATGGTCTTGACGTTAATGGTTTTGTAGAAGATGATGACAATATGGAGGAAGATATAAATATGGATTATGGGTCAGTTGGAAATAACTTGGACGATGATGTAGATATGAATGATGGCTCAGCCGGAAACGATGAAGAAAGCTTAGAAACCTCTGGAGAAGACTATAGTGACTGAAGTACAAAATGTTGTATGCCCAAAAAGGAGTACTATTTTCGAAATTCGAGTTAGTAGCTATCTTTTTCTTCTTTTTTTTTTTTAAGAAAAAAGTTAAAATTTATTGAAGTGCAGCTGCGTTAGGTGGTTGCTCTTTTGTGTATAATCATAGAGTAAGGTTTTTGATTCTCGATCCTTTCAGTGTAATAGAGGAAAATAGAGTGGCTCTTGGGAAAAAAAGAATGCGCCAATTATTATATAACAGGATTGTTCATGTGAAATTATTGTTGTAATTGCCTATGCAGTTTTGAGTTTCTCCTCCTACGGCCGTTAAGTTAATTTATATTCTATTTCATCCTCAAAATTAGTGTATAACAATCGTAGAACATGCTTCGGATGCTGCTTGTCTAAGTTGGCTAGTTTGTCATATACCAGCATACTAGGGCTACACAGTGGTCCAAATGAGAACCGGCGAATTGTCCAGTGTAAGGGTATTGGCTTTAATTTTTATTATCAGACTTGTTAGGACAGATAGTATGCGAGGAACTTGGTACTTGAAACGACTGAAACTTCACTTGAACAAAACAAGGGCCAGTCTATCTGCATTCCGCTGTATGGACAACATAATTTTTTTTTTCCCTTGAAATATTTCTGCCAAGATTTACATGGATCAGTGGTCCATCAGTAAACTTTTTTCTAGCAATAAAATATTTGAATGTGTGCAATATCCATTGATAAAGATGATTTCCTACATATCAAATTAATAACAGCAGAACCGAAGATGTATTCCTACATAATATCAACTAAAAAATCACAAGCGGTCCGGTGTATCACTCTATAAAACATCCACCTCACTAATTTAGCAGTTTCTTGATTCCAGACTTCTGTTCAGCTGTTAACCTTGCTGGGAATTTGATGTTGAACTTAATTCGCAGGTTCCCCCTCCTTGAAGGATCTTTCGGTACAGGCATTCCTTCTCTTGGAACAACTTCTTCGTAAGATGGATGGATCACATTGTTGACAGGGATTGTCAGTTTTCTCCCGTCTAATGTGTTAACATGAACCGTGTAGCCAGTTAATGATTCTGAAAGCGTTATTTTGTGCGTGCATATTAGATCGTTACCATCTCTTGTGAACACATTGTGCGGTTTCTCGTCAACTACAAATATGACATCTGCTGGAACAACATTTGGCTGCTCGTTACCCTTCTCTGGGAATGTGATCTTTGTACCACGTTTCCAACCAGGTTTTATTTCTAAAGTCAGAATCTCTTCTACCGGCAAGGTCTTTCTGTCCAAGGCCAAGAGTTCGTGTCAAAGAGCTGCTCATATGAACTTTTTTTTTTTTGGATTTGAACAGTAATTATACTTTAGAACAAATTAATGAGCATATAAAGAACTACCGAAAAGATATTACAGTACTTGCTACTTGCTAGTCATGCTGAACCTAATTATGAGATTGGGATGCAAGAAGTCAGTGTACAGATGGTTACATAGCGCAAATTACATTTCCATTGTTCGGCTGCACTTGAGTTATTACTAGAATTCAAAGTTTTAAAACAAAAACGTCCCAGTTTCTAATTTGATAAGATCTTTGTCCTTCGCATGTTGGAGACACTCGTTCAGTTTTTTTTTTTTTTGTAAGTAACACTCAAGCCGTTTTGATGTTAAGTTTCAGAAATCTCCCATCACAATCAGCAAATCAACAATTGTTTTCAAACACATTAATAGAGTTTCTGCTTGTAAATGAATAACTAACACCAAAAAGAAAAGAGAGATAGTTATAATGCGCAAGAGCAAGTAACAGTTACCCGCTAGCATCAGCTATTTCCCTCGAGATCTTCATCTTCTTGGTTGTTCCTTTAAAAAGTTCTTCTAGGCTACAAGGCAATCTATTCTCGACTGGAGGAGCCTTCCGAGGGCCTGAGCTCATTGGTCTACTACCTCCAAATGAAGTAAACATATCATCCCCCAACAATCCACCCGAAAACCTTGGACCTCCGCTCCTCATAGAGGCAGGACCCCCCATGCCTCCCATACCCCCCATACTTCCTCCCATTCCCATACCTCCCATACTTCCGAATGGATTTGAGTTACCAAAAAACTCGGCAAAAATGTCATTAGCATTTCTAGGATTGAATCTATACACATTTGGTCCATCCCCTGTGTGATAATATGTTGCCCCACCAGACCCTCCGTTGTCTGATTGTGGCACTTGGCCTTTTAGCCCTTCTTCACCATATTGATCATACAACGCTTTTTTTTGAGGATCACTCAAAACCTGGAAAAATAAATTGATCTTTAACATCTTCAAACCATACATCCACAATTCCACACACACATTCACATATAAGGCAATTTATATATAAAACCACATGATAAAAGTATTCAGAATACTATTTCAAAAAAAAAAAAGAAAGAAAGTATTCAGAATACCGTCAAACAACATTTACATGACATGAACTACTTGCCATGCAAAATTTCTGAATACACAAAAGTAAAATCTTGCAATATATAGGGTGTACTCCTGCAATTTGCAAAAGATCTAAATATAATATAATGTGAAATTCTCGAAATGGCTATAGAGTTCTATTTTTTAAGAACCCAAAAACATAAAATTAAATAAAATACATAAACACTTGAGAAAAATATCTAGATACCTCATAGGCTTCATTGATTTGTTTAAATTTGGATTCGGCATCGTTTTGTTTGTTACGATTCTTATCAGGGTGCCATTTCATTGCCAGTTTTCTATAAGCTTTCTTCAAATCTTCTTCTGTTGCATTTTTATCAACCTGTAATATGTTGTAGTAATCCACACCCATCTTTTTCTTGATCCTTCTCCCTCCCAGAATATATATGTGTGTTTTGCCTAATCTATTAACCTTTTTTTTTTGTACAAATTGGTTATGGCTTAGAGAAATTATGTGTTTGGAAATGGTAGGAGTGGAAGTTTCTCTATTTCTATTTACCAAAAAAAAAAAACTAAAAAAAATAGTTTCTCTATTTCTCCCGCCCCTTTTAAATCGTCCTTTTTTCTCTCCTTTTCTTTATATGTGTTTGGTGGAAAATAAGGAAGTTTTTATAGCATATAGAATTGTTACTCATAAAATAATATTTTTTTTGCCACAAATAAAATAATATACTTACATCTCAACCGAAATGGGCTTAGTTAGAGCTCTTTAGCGCAATTTCCTTGTTAAAATAACTGAATGAAGATAAGAATTAAGTGTATGTTAAATCATGAGATTCCTATTTGGCAAAAAAAATTATGAGATTCCTATAGAATTTTTTTATACAAATATTTTATATAAGAATAATTTTTATGATAATAAAAATTATGATTCCAACATTAGATAATTAATTTAAAAATGACTACTATTTAAAAATAATCTTCTTATAATAATATGTTTTCTCGATTTTAAGGATATTATTGTAAAAAAGTTTTACTGTAATACAATTTTAATATCAAAATATACTAGAACCTTATCAAAAAGTTTTGCTATAGCTAGAGGAGTGGGGACCTCTCACTAATTTTTTATAAATTGTTTGTAAATAATTCATTCCACATAAAAAAAATAAAAAAAATAAAGGTATTAGTGAGAACAGTATTGTTATCATGTTGAATCCTGATCATCTTTATGATTCTTTTTTATATCAAGTTAAAATTTCATGATTCAAATGATCTTTGAAAATAACCATTGCTAAAAGTATCAGCAAAGTTTTTAGAACAAAATAAGGTAACTTGGTTTCTAAGAAAAAATGGGCAACATTTTGTTTTATATATATCACAAGTTCTCATGAAAGTCCACACAAAATTTAGTTAAAGATATGCTTATAGGCTTATAATTCAGCTAAGCCCATAAAAATAAAATCATAATTTTATTGGAGATATTGTAAATTATTTATGTTTTATAAGTAAAATATTATAAAATATATTATTTAATAGAACATGTACAATTACTATTTCATTGAAAATATTAAGAATTTCGTATGATTTGCTAGTAAAATGTTACAAAATGAATTGTTCTACAAAATACGTTGTGATTTCAGAATATACATAAAATTGCCAAATATATATAATTTCAAAAATTTCATAAAATAGTAATATTCATAAAAATATAAAATAATAAATTTTACAAAATTTTGAATGTAAAACATATATGATAAATGGTGGTTTTCATGAAACATTTCTCTTACTTGGGTATCCAAACACCCAATCAAATAAATTAAAAAATCAGGTTTGCATAAAATTGGGAATTTACTCTATAGACAAAAATAAGTTTAAAAAAGAAAAAAAAAAAAACTAGTTCTACAGCACTCATTTTTCTAAGCACCATACTTTCCATTTTCGAATATAAAAACCAAACTACCAAGTTTGACTTACATCGACGTTAGTGTACTTTATTAATGATCTCCTCGGATCTTTCAAATCTTTACACACACACCCCGTGCACTGCAACTACAGTACTCTTCTCTCTCTCTCTCTCTCTCTCTCTCTCTCTCTCTTCCTCTCCCACACATACACACAGTCACACACACACTCTTCAAATGTACTACCACCATCTTCTTCTTCAACTCTAACTTTCTGAAAAACCCCTTAACAAATCCTCAACAATGTCCACAATCTCATCATTATCTCCCTTCAAATTCACACCTTTAAACAATCCCCACCGTCCATCCATCCCATCTTCAAATCTCCACCGTCCATTTTCACCCCACCCCATTTTCTTGAAACCCCTGAAAGCCACTTCTCAAGAATCATCACAAGCACAACCCCAAGTAATCACTCCAATAAAACCCACAATCACATTCCAAAACGACGCCGCATTGGACTCAACTTGCTTTGTGATCAAAGCCAAGAATAGGATTGGACTTTTACAAGTAATCACTAGGGTTTTTAGGGTTCTTGGGCTTGTAATTGAAAAGGCTGAAGTTGATTTTGAGGGTGATGTTTTTGTTAAGAAGTTTTATGTGACTGATTCTAATGGGGAGAGAATTGAAGAGAGTGGGGATTTGGAGAGAATTGAGAAGGCATTGATGGAGGCTATTGAGGAGTGTAATGTCGATTATCGTGGCGAGACGGGGAGGAAGAGGGGAGTGGTGGTGAGGAGTGGGGGAGTGGGAGATGGAATTGGGAAGGCGAAAGCGGAGAGAATGTTTGGATTGATGGATGGGTTTTTGAAAAATGATCCTGTTAGTTTACAGAAGAGCGTTCTTGATCATGTGGAGTATACGGTGGCTAGATCAAGATTTAATTTTGATGATTTTGAAGCTTACCAGGTTCATTATTTTGAGTTCTCGTAATGTTGCTTTACTTTGATACTAGTTGTTTGTAAAAGGTGACAACCTTTTCATTTCTTAGGTGGTATTAGTTTTTTTTTGGCAACTGACCGTTTTTATCATTTTATAGTAAAGTTTAACCTTTTTAATGATCAATCACTAGATGGATTAGTTCTTGGCCTTAGTTTAAATGCAATAGGAACAAAACATAGAGGTCAGCCCGCTTGGCTCTTTTTTTCTCGATTTAGGAAGAAAAACGTGGGTTTCTTACTTGACTTGTTTATCCCAATTAATTTGAGGTTTAAAGAACTGAATGTTCGATAATAGATTTTTGTAGACTGATGTAGTTGCTAATGAGATCATCTAGATAAAGATATTTTGGGAATGCTAATACTAACGAGCCATATTGTGACAAGATTCTTACAAACCTCAAAGGAGAACTGCAAACAAGTCATTATTTTGTTATATAAAAGAATTTCAGCTTCACTATTTGCGGAAAGGTAGATTACTAACTTGGAATCACGTCTTTCATTTGAATTTAGAGTTGTTTATCTTTATACGGTTATGGGTATCCTTGTGGGAACATTTGCATAGCATTCCTAAGGGCTAAGGGTGTGTAATTCATGTGATCTGCCTTGATGTAATTATATTGAGAGTTCTAAACAATCATTTCTCTTAAAATCAATTTTGCTCTAATGCATTGTCGATATGAATCTCACAAGATAGTTGGTACGCACAGGCCTTATCGCACAGCGTAAGGGATCGGTTGATTGAACGGTGGCATGATACTCATCAATACTTCAAGAAGAAAGATCCAAAGCGCCTGTACTTCCTGTCCCTTGAGTTTCTAATGGGTATATCTTTTGCCTTCTTCCTTCAGTATCATATATGTCAAATTAACCTAGCTAGTGTATGCTTTTGTGCAAACTGATGATATCATAGTTGTGAAACATTGCTTTACTTCCAAATAATAGACCAATTTCACTTGTCTTAGTAATGGTCATCTCATGATTCTGCTCGAGTTTCTATACCTTTTCTAATAACTACTGTTATATATCAGGACGTTCCTTATCAAATAGTGTCATTAATCTTGGCATCCGGAACCAATATGCTGATGCCCTTAGCCAGCTTGGTTTTGACTTTGAAGTTGTGGCAGAGCAGGTAGCTAATTTAACTATTATTCTGTGTAATTGTCTTTTCAGATTACCTTTTTTTTTATAACCAAGTTAGAAAGTTAAGTAAAATTGCAGTGATCCTTCTGAATCTCATGTTTGGAAATTGTAACCTGGGAAAGACGAAGTATATTAGAGAAGCCTAAGAATAACTTTCCTTTTATCATTGCTGCTGCTATCCGCATGTAACAAAAAAGAAACACCGACATCCTTATACATATTTGTGTTTATATGTATTCCATAAGTTACAGAAAAAAGATAGGAAAATGACTTTCCTATCCTTTTCTTCACTATGACTTCTTGGGACCAAACAGGGCATATGAGAATACCAATCGAGCCACTTTTCAACTTCAGATTATTCCCGAACAAAAGTTTTGTTCACTTGATCTTAGCAGCAAACAAGTCCATGCAAAACTCTAAAATCTTACTTGCAAGTGCGAATTTCAACTTGTACTTCCATTTCAATGCTGAAATTGTTTTAGAACAAGTTCTGCAAACAACTAACATTCCCCTTCAAATTAATCGTATGTAGTTCCTGGACATGGAGCTATATGATTGGCTTTTTAGGACTTAGGAGGGAGATGCTGCCCCTGCTTATAGGAAAGCATTGTTTTTAGTAAATGGATTGTACATAGTATCCTGTAAATCACTTGATTTATTGCTTGTGTTTTCTTAGGAAGGAGATGCTGCACTTGGTAATGGAGGCTTAGCCCGCCTTTCAGCTTGTCAAATGGATTCTTTAGCCACATTAGACTATCCGGCAATGGGGTACAATTTAAGTAGAAATATTCCTAAAGCTTTTAGTATGACTTTTTCATATTTATCTAAAACAATTATCTGAAGTTGTCCCAATTCTTAAAAAGGCAGTCAATATAAATTGGACTTCTTACGTATTTCTTCACCATGTAATTATAGTGCATTTGTACTTACGTTTATCTTACTTGTCTTAACTTAAAAAAATTATTTGATTCTTGTTAGATTTTTTGATGAACTTTAATTATGACATTTTCATTTTTATTAAAACAATTATCCGAACTTGTCCCAATTTCAATTAAGGCTGTTAATAGAAACTGGACTTCTTACTTATTTCTTAACAATGTAATTGCAGTGCACTGGTACTTCCATCGATCTAATTTGTCTTAACTTACAATTTTTAATTTGATTCTTGTAAGATTTTTTGACAAACTCTACTATCGCACTTCCATTCTTCAGTTACGGATTACGTTACCAGTTTGGTCTTTTCCGTCAGATCGTATTGGACGGTTTTCAACATGAACAACCTGATTATTGGTTGAATTTTGGAAATCCATGGGAAATAGAGCGGGTTCATGTATCTTATCCTGTGAAGGTTTGCAACAATATCCTTACTACTCACTTTGAGTTTCCTTTTAAATTTTACACATTCATATATTAATTTTCCTAATAGATCTGTGTTTTTACTGCCATTTGGTGAAACGCTGCATATGGATTAGTTTTATGGTACAGTTGAAGAAGAATTTGTAAACGGGGAGACGCGTAAAGCTTGGGTACCTGGAGAAATGGTGAGTTCCCTTATGACCAAGTAATATGCTAGTGTCTTCGATTGCGTGCATTTGAATTTTATTACAGTGACTGTTTGCACTTACTTTAATCTTCTTACATTGCAAACAAGGACTCGGTATTTACAGTTCATTACACAGAACATCTAACTCTCTATATTTGTCTCTTCCTTTTTTTTTCTTTGTAGGTTGAAGCTGTAGCTTATGACAACCCTATACCTGGTTATGGAACGAGGAATACCATTAATCTGCGATTATGGGCGGCCAAACCAAGTGGTCAATACGATATGGTAAATTTATTTTAAATGGATTTTCGAATCATGGTTTCCCCCAGCTTGTAGCTAATTAATATTGATTTAATTGATTATGTAATGTGCATCTGTTAATGTTTAGATTTTTCTTTTCATCTCCACGTGTTTATCTATTATTATTGTTCTTTATTTTTTCTCTATTTCAAGTAAATAGCTTTATGTTCTCCAAATTCAAAGTTGATGTGCAATGAGTATCAATTCGCTGTCGAAGGATATTACATTCTTTGTACGATTGCATCTAGTTTTGCATAATGTAGGATATTGATGTTCAAACTCATCCGTCTTGTTTTACAGGAGTCCTACAATACTGGAGATTATATCAATGCTGTTTTTAACAGGCAGAAGGCTGAAACTATAAGCAGTGTCTTGTATCCTGATGATCGCTCCTATCAGGTACATATAATATTTTTTCCCACTTGAAAGTGTACACTATACTGTTCCGAATGATTCACATATTTAATCCTTGGCATGAGTTGATCTTCAGTGGCTCTAGTAGCGACTTGAGGTCTATTATTACCCACTCATAAATTTTGATCATACTTCAGGGAAAGGAATTGCGACTGAAGCAACAATATTTCTTTGTCTCAGCATCAATACAAGATATTATTCGAAGGTTTAAAGATGTCCACAGTAATTTTGACGAATTCCCGGAAAAGGTACTGAGTTAATATCTTGCATCTCAATATAACATCTTCTACCGAGAAAACATAACAATTTTCCTCAGATGAGTTTGAATATTTGGAGGGAAGCATCTCTATTTCTTGGATTCACCTTTTTCTGTATTGCACATGTGGTGCTGACCTCAGTAGCTCAGACATATTTAATAAAACATAATTATGTTTAATATAGTATTTAACTTCTGCGTAATCAAATTTTACGTAAATATTCATGTACAAAGACATATGATCTTAGGCCCCTAGCAATTTAACTAGGATCCTTGTGTTGACTAGATACTAAGACATCTCTTATATAAAACATGGTACAAGTGGTTTTGTGTCTCCTTAGTCTGATCAACATCCCTCCTAAATAATTATAATTTTAATAGACAAACTACAATGGTAGGTGCTTGCTTGTTCTGTTGCTTACTCGTGCATCCAAATAACTTATTTCAGGTTGCTCTACAGCTGACTGATACCCATCCATCTCTTTCTATAGTCGAGGTCATGAGAATCCTTCTTGATGAAGAACATTTGGGTTGGAATAAATCCTGGGACATCGTGTGCAAGATATTCTCTTTCACTGCTCACACTGTAATACTTGAAGGACTTGAGAGGATCCCTGTGGACCTGCTTGAAAGTCTTCTCCCGCGCCATTTACAGGTACGCTTTTCTTATTAAATGGAATACACAGTCCCTTGAGTCGTTATTCCCCTCCTTTTTGCAGATTGGGATGACAAAGGTCATAGTTTAACTAATTGTTTTGTTCGTCTGTTGGTATGTATCCGCTAAAAGATTAGCATGGATAGGAATATTAATCTTTCAAAACTTTGTTGTACCATTTACACAATTCATATATACTAGCTTATAACCCGTGCAACGCACGGCTCCTTTTTTATATCGATAATTAAATTAATTTTTTTAATTTTATATGTTATTAATTACATATCAAATTGTTGTTAAAAATTGATATATATTAGATTTGACACATTCGATTTAATATTTGTACTCTATCTTAAATTAACAAATTTTGATTTGGACGATTTTATAGGCCACCTAAAATTAACAAATTAATCTTTAATTTAGTAACGGTTTACAATTATTTTCCAATTAAACCTACGTAGAAACAAAAGAGAGAAGAAATTGATGATTTTTTACGTTGAAAATTTTGTTTTAATTATCAAAATACCTTTGTTATTATTTGAAGATGGTTCTACTAACGACCAAATACAATTTTAATAATAAGTGTAGGAGATATTTTGTCCAAAACTTTGATAATCGGTAGTATGGTCCTACGCACAACAAAGTATATAAAACCCGTTAGATCTTAAAATAAATAGATGAAAACCGTTGGATCTAGCATAAAAAAATATTTTTATATTTTAATATGTTATAAACTAAAAAGTGTATTTATATTGAAATACGTAAAGGTGTATGTCAATGATTTAAATCATATATATTTAGGTTTTTTTACATAGAATAGCATTATCAATGTATGTCTTCTACATTAAATAGGATTAATGCAAAAATTCGTAATTATGTTTGAGTGTTTCCATTTGAATAATAATTATTAAAGCATCACTAAATTAAAGATAATTTTATAAGTATCGCGTGGATTGTAAAATCATCCAAATCTGATTTCTAGATTTTAAGATAGATCCCAAATAGTAAATATGAATTTTTTTAATACTAATAAAAAAATAAATAAAATTCAATTCTAATAAAACCTTTTTTAATTATATCCTTTTCAATTATGATTTTCTTTTTAAATTCAATTCTAATACAACATTTTTTAATTATATCCTTTTCAGATTATAATTTTCTTTTTAAAATTCACTTATAATGCAACCTTTTCTAATTATATCCTTTTCTTAATAAATAAAATTCAATTCTAATACAACCTTTTTTAATTATGTCTTTTTCAGATTATGATTTTCTTTTTAAAATTCAATTCTAATATAACATTTTTTAATCATATCCTTTTTAGATTATAATTTTCTTTTTAAAATTCACTTATAATGCAACCTTTTCTAATTATATCATTTTTAGATTATAATTTTCTCTTTTAATATGATATAATTTTGATCTTTTTTTTAAAAAATATTAGAATCGATGGTTGAGATTATTTTGGTAGTACAGTGACGAAAATTATGGATAAGATCCCTCTTACGCTTATTATATATAACGATATAATATGTCAGTCAAATGCTTCTATTAACTTAATGGACATTGAGTGATCATAATCAAATTCTTTGTTTCTTCAGATTATATATGAGATAAATCAGATGTTCATGGAAGAGTGGAAAAAGAAGATTGGCAATGATTATGCCCGTTTGTCAAGAATGTCAATTGTTGAGGAAGGCTCTGTGAAGGTATGTGTAAGACCTAAAATGCTTAGCTTTCACTTATTTGGTGATTTGTGAAACACTTGGTTTGGGTTGGTCAGTTCGATGAAGATTTTTATAGTATTATACTTCTATTATAACTTTACAATATTCTTTTCGTGATTACTTCCATTTTGTCAGTGGATTACATTATTCAGCCTATCATAATGTGTAGTTAAGGGATACTAATTAACAGATTCATTGACTGTAAATTAGGGATAGTGAACAACTATTGTTAACAGTTCTGATCAGCTGTAATCAGGGATAGCAATTAGCAGATTCTGAGAAGATAATTAGGCAGTAATTAGATATAGTAATTAGCAGATACTCACAAGATAGTTAGGCTATAATTTTAGCATAATATGTGTATCTCTGGTGTATATAACAGAAAATAAATACAAAGGAAAGGTCATTCAATCCAACTTTGATATGGTATCAGAGCGATAAACATTTTTGAGTTTATATTTTCAGTTTCTATAGATTTGGATTGTTTCCTGGGATAGTTTTTGGTTCAGCAAGTGCTGATTTTTTTTAGTTCTTTATTAAGCATAATGTCAACCAACAATGGTGATGTTTTTGGTCTGCGTTTTACGGGGAAACTTTATTCCAGTTGGGAATTTCAGTTTCGCCTTTTCGTCACGGGAAAAGAGTTGTGGGGTCATGTTGACGGTAGTGAACCAGCTCCAACTAATGCTACTAAATTAGCTGCATGGAAGGTGAAGGATGCCAGGGTCATGACATGGATCATAAGTGCTGTTGATCAGAATATTTCGCTTATTCTAAAGCCATACAAGACTTCCAAGGAGATGTGGGAGTACCTAAAGAAAGTGTATAATCAGGATAATGCAGCCAAGCGCTTCCAAATTGAGTATGATATTTCTAATTATTCTCAAGGCACTTTATCTATTCAAGAGTATTATTCTGGATTTCAGAATTTATGGGTTGAATTTACTGATATTGCTTATGCAATAGTGCCAGCCGCGTCTCTTTTAAGTGTTCAACAGGTTCATGAGCAAAGCAAAAGAGATCAGTTTCTAATGAAACTACGTCCTGAATTTGAGGTAACTCGCTCTAATTTAATGAATCGTGCTTCCTCTCCTTCTCTGGATGAGTGCTTCAGTGAGTTACTTCGGGAAGAACAACGTCTTGCTACACAATCTGCCATACAACAAACCAACATGCCCGATCAGGCAATTGCTTATGCAGCTCAAGGAAGAGTGAAGGGCAAAAACATGCAACAAGTTCAATGTTATTCCTGTAAGGAATATGGGCATATTGCAGCAAATTGCGGGAAGAAATTTTGCAACTACTGTAAGAAACTTGGCCACATTATTAAAGAATGTCGTACTCGTCCTCCGAATCGCCAAGCAAATGTGGGCCAAGTTGTGATCGGTAATCAAGCTGCAGTTGGTTCAGGTACTGCTGAAAAATCAACTCTTACTCCAGAAATTGTTCAACAAATGATTGTTTCGGCTTTCTCGGCCTTGGGTCTTCAAGGTAAGAGAACTTCACCCTCTTTATTTTGGCTTGATTCTGGTGCATCCAATCATATGACAAGTTGTCCCAATAGTTTAACTAATGTTCGCAATTATAATGGCACTTGCAATATTCAAATTGCTAACGGCACTCAATTACCTATTCAAGCAATTGGTGACATCAACTCTTCAGTAAAAGATGTGTTTGTATCTCCTGAACTTTCTACTAGTCTCATTTCAGTTGGACAACTGATTGATAATAACCGTGATGTGCATTTTTCTCGTGATGGTTGTGTTGTACAGATCAGGAATCGGGGACGATACTCGCGAACGGGCCTAAAGTTGGACGCTTGTTTCCTTTGCACTTTCCTATTTCTAATGTTGTTTCTTTGGCTTGTACCGCTGTGAATAAACATGGTGAAATATGGCATAACGTTTAGGACATCCTAATTCTCATGTCTTGTCTCATCTTGTGAAATCTGGTTTGTTGGGTAATAAAGATCAATTTTCTTGTGATTTGTCTTTTGATTGTTCAACATGTAAACTTGGTAAAAGCAAGTCTCTTTCTTTTCCTTCTCATGGTAGTCGTGCTATTAGGTGTTTCGATTTGATCCATAGTGATGTATGGGGCATCACTCCTGTCATATCACATGCAAAGTATAAGTATTTTGTTACCTTCATTGATGACTATAGCAGGTTTACTTGGGTTTACTTTCTTCATTCAAAATCTGAGGTATTCTCCATATTTAAGAAATTTGTTACTCATGTTGAAAATCAATTTTCAGAAAACATTAAAGCCTTAAGATCTGATTTCTGGGGGTGAATACATGTCCCATGAATTTCATGATTTTCTTCAACAAAAAGGAATTATTTCCCAAAGATCTTGCCCTTATACACCTCAACAAAATGGGGTTGCCGAACGTAAAAACCGTCATTTGTTAGATGTTACAAGAACTTTATTGCTTGAATCATCTGCTCCTTCAAAATTTTGGGTTGAAGCCTTAAGTATGGCAACTTATTTGATCAATCGACTTCCTTCTAGTGTGTTGGATTTTGAATCTCCATATTTTCGTCTTCATGGTAATCATCCTGAATATCTTGACATGCATACTTTTGGTTGTGTTTGTTTCGTTCATTTGCCATCTCATGAACGTCATAAACTTTCTGCTCAATCTATTAAATGCATTTATAGGATATAGCATTGCACATAAAGGTTTTATATGTTATGATGCTTATTCTAACAAATTTCGTATCTCACGCAATGTTGTTTTCTTCGAAAATCAATCATATTTTACTACTCTATGTTGAGCCCATGCCTGAGACAATTATTCTTCCTAGTTTTGATGAAGTCAGTCCTACTCTTGAAAGACCCAAACCAGTATTAGTATATGAGCGGCGACGTCCAACTTTGCCACTTCGTGAGCAACGTCAGGAACCTGAACCTATACAACTTGACACACAAAAAGTGTCTTCCGAAACTGCTCCTCGGCGTTCTTCAAGAAATAATAGGCCTCCTGATCGGTTTGGTTTTCCTCACACCTCACTTAATGCTACTCTTAATGCTATTTCTGTTCCTAACTCTTATGCTCAAGCTGCTACTCAAGAATGTTGGAAACAAGCAATGCAAGAAGAAATTCAGGCTCTTCATGAAAATCACACATGGGACATTGTGCCTTGTCCTTCACATGTTAAACCAATTGGATGCAAATGGGTGTATTCGGTGAAGTACAGGTCTGATGGCTCCCTTGATAGGTATAAAGCTCGCCTTGTAGCTCTTGGTAATCGCCAAGAATACGGACTCAATTACGAGGAAACATTTGCTCCCGTTGCCAAGATGACCACTGTTCGGACTGTTTTAAAAGTTGCTATTTCTAAAAAGTGGCCTTTAAAACAAATGGATGTAAAAAATGCGTTCTTACACGGTGATTTAAAAGAAGAAATATACATGACTCCACCGCCTGGGATGTTTACTACGCCTTCATCACTAGTTTGTCGCCTCCGTCGGTCCATATACGGACTGAAACAATCATCACGTACATGGTTTGATAAGTTTCGATCCACTTTGCTTGCTTTTCAATTTGTACAAAGTCAGTATGATTCTTCTCTGTTTCTACGTAAGACTTCTAATGGAATAGTGTTGCTTCTAGTTTATGTTGATGATATCTTGATCACCGGCTCAGATTCTGACCTAATTCAAGTATTGCAAGAGAAGCTCAAGACATCCTTTCATATGAAAGATCTTGGTTCTTTAAAATATTTTCTTGGACTTGAGCTTCATCCAACTTCATCTGGTATATTGTTAAATCAACAAAAGTACGCACAAGATCTGATTTCTTTGGCTGGTCTTGAATCCTGCAATTCTGTTCTTACTCCTTTGGAGGTTAATCTGAAGCTGTCAAAAGATGAAGGAGAGCTTCTAACAGATCCATCATTGTATCGACAACTTGTTGGGAGTTTGAATTACTTAACGATTACGCGCCCTGACATTGCTTTTGCAGTCCAGCAAGTCAGCCAATTCATGCAGGCTCCTCGTCATCTTCATCTCTCTGCTGTCCGTCGTATTATTCGGTATCTAAAAGGCACTACTGCACATGGGTTATTATATTCAATAGATCCTTCTTTACAGTTAGCCGGATATAGTGATGCTGATTGGGCTGGATGTATTGATACTCGTCGCTCGGTTACTGGATGGTGCATGTTCTTAGGTAACACCCTCATTTCTTGGAAAAGTAAAAAGCAAGATAGAGTTTCCAAGTCTTCCACAGAGTCTGAGTATTGTGCTATGTCTGCTTCTTGCTCTGAGATAACGTGGCTTATTATGTGAACTAGGTTTTCCTCAGCTTCGTTCCACCCCTCTTTATGCTGATAATACAAGTGCTATTCAAATGACTGCTAATCCGGTATTTCATGAACGTACAAAACATATAGAGATGGATTGTCATTCGATACGGGAAGCCTACGGCAAACGTGTGATTACTCTCCCTCACATTTCAACTAAAGAGCAAACTGCAGATATTTTCACGAAAGCTCTTTCTCGGTCTCGTCATCAGTTCTTAAGTGACAAATTGATGCTTCAGGATCTACCAGCATCAATTTGAGGGGGGATGTCAGTGGATTACATTATTCAGCCTATCATAATGTGTAGTTAAGGGATACTAATTAACAGATTCATTGACTGTAAATTAGGGATAGTGAACAGCTGTTGTTAACAGTTCTGATCAGCTGTAATCAGGGATAGCAATTAGCAGATTCTGAGAAGATAATTAGGCAGTAATTAGATATAGTAAAGGAGAGCTTCTAACAGATCCATCATTGTATCGACAACTTGTTGGGAGTTTGAATTAATTAACGATTACGCGCCTTGACATTGCTTTTGCAGTCCAGCAAGTCAGCCAATTCATGCAGGCTCCTCGTCATCTTCATCTCTCTGCTGTCCGTCGTATTATTCGGTATCTAAAAGGCACTACTGCACATGGGTTATTATATTCCATAGATCCTTCTTTACAGTTAGCCGGATATAGTGATGCTGATTGGGCTGGATGTATTGATACTCGTCGCTCGGTTACTGGATGGTGCATGTTCTTAGGTAACACCCTCATTTCTTGGAAAAGTAAAAAGCAAGATAGAGTTTCCAAGTCTTCCACAGAGTCTGAGTACTGTGCTATGTCTGCTGCTTGCTCTGAGATAACGTGGCTTATTATGTGAACTAGGTTTTCCTCAGCTTCGTTCCACCCCTCTTTATGCTGATAATACAAGTGCTATTCAAATGACTGCTAATCCGGTATTTCATGAACGTACAAAACATATAGAGGTGGATTGTCATTCGATACGGGAAGCCTACGGCAAACGTGTGATTACTCCCCCTCACATTTCAACTAAAGAGCAAACTGTAGATATTTTCACGAAAGCTCTTTCTCGGTCTCGTCATCAGTTCTTAAGTGACAAATTGATGCTTCAGGATCTACCAACATCAATTTGAGGGGGATGTCAGTGGATTACATTATTCAGCCTATCATAATGTGTAGTTAAGGGATACTAATTAACAGATTCATTGACTGTAAATTAGGGATAGTGAACAGCTGTTGTTAACAGTTCTGATCAGCTGTAATCAGGGATAGCAATTAGCAGATTCTGAGAAGATAATTAGGCAGTAATTAGATATAGTAAAGGAGAGCTTGTAACAGATCCATCATTGTATCGACAACTTGTTGGGAGTTTGAATTACTTAACGATTACGCGCCCTGACATTGCTTTTGCAGTCCAGCAAGTCAGCCAATTCATGCAGGCTCCTCGTCATCTTCATCTCTCTGCTGTCCGTCGTATTATTCGGTATCTAAAAGGCACTACTGCACATGGTTATTATATTCCACAGATCCTTCTTTACAGTTAGCCGGATATAGTGATGCTGATTGGGCTGGTTGTATTGATACTCGTCGCTCGGTTACTGGATGGTGCATGTTCTTAGGTAACACCCTCATTTCTTGGAAAAGTAAAAAGCAAAATAGAGTTTCCAAGTCTTCCACAGAGTCTGAGTACCATGCTATGTCTGCTGCTTGCTTATTAGGTGAACTAGGTTTTCCTCAGCTTCGTTCCACCCCTCTTTATGCTGATAATACAAGTGCTATTCAAATCACTGCTAATCCGGTATTTCATGAACGTACAAAACATATAGAGGTGGATTGTCATTCGATACGGGAAGCCTACGGCAAACGTGTGATTACTCTCCCTCACATTTCAACTAAAGAGCAAACTGCAGATATTTTCACGAAAGCTCTTTCTCGGTCTCGTCATCAGTTCTTAAGTGACAAATTGATGCTTCAGGATCTACCAGCATCAATTTGAGGGGGGATGTCAGTGGATTACATTATTCAGCCTATCATAATGTGTAGTTAAGGGATACTAATTAACAGATTCATTGACTGTAAATTAGGGATAGTGAACAGCTGTTGTTAATAGTTCTGATCAGCTGTAATCAGGGATAGCAATTAGCAGATTCTGAGAAGATAATTAGGCAGTAATTAGATATAGTAATTAGCAGATACTCACAAGATAGTTAGGCGCTTAAGCGATGTGCAAGAAGCGCAGAAAAAGCATGCTTTTTTATTTTTTGTTTATTGTGCTGTTGACCGGGTCTTATTTAAAGAAACCTGTCCTAGAAAAGCCCTAAAACCTAAGTCAGCCAACATATACATATCATACTAATGATAAGATACATACATATAAAACGAATATATAGACACACAAACGATACAATCCGGGCAATGGAACAAGAACGGTGTCAGGATAGTCAAAATAAAGATTTCGAAAATCTTCAAGAACAGCCTAAAGATGATGATTTTTAATTCATGTCAAGTTGTCAATTGTTGAGAAGACTAGAAGTAATCTATAGGATTTGTAATTGATTCTATGTCTTTATTTTGTTACCATGACTTCGTATTTGTGCCTTGAGTTTGAATCTGGTTATCATTAACATGTTTTATAACAATGTAATCTTCCTATAACATGTTAAATTTATTTTTATGCATTTTTTTCAACTGTTGCACATTTTTTTAAAAATCACGCATATCGCGTTGCGCATTGCGCTTATGCTCCAGGAGGCCTTTGCGCTTAAGGGCGCATATCGCGTTAAATAACACTGTCGATACGCTTTATTTCCAGGTATTTGTCAGTAGTTTAGACCCTTTATGCGTTAACTATATAGTGTAAGTTGTTCGACTTTATTTTGGATTTTTAGCTTGGATGTATCTAGCCCCACAGCATGATAATTTTGGATATACCAAGGCGGCTTTGACAGTCCATAATTGCATTTGCTTCTTGGTATCTGGTCTGAGTTATTGGTTGACTTTGTAGGAATTAACTATTGGTCTTTCACTTTCTGTAAGGAAGTATATTGTGTACTGTTTTATGCTTTGTCACAGCTAATTTAAGCATCCTCTCTCTTGTTATGTATAATATATTGGCAAGATTCCAAGGACAAAATGCTGTATTTGCAGCATTTTCGTACTTGTGCTAGATGGTGTATGCAACCATATTTCATGAAATGAATTATTATTGTTTATCGTCCTTATGGGCCTCTGTAACACGTGCCATAATTGATGTTTGTTGAGATTGTGGAGCTGTGCTCTTTTCAATGTTTTACTTCAGTACTTCCAGTTTTGAAATAGGGTGGAGACATACAGTAGGTAGTAAATCTGATATATTCTTTTGGTTTGGCAGAGTATCCGTGTAGCAAATCTATCAATTGCCTGCTGCCATACTGTGAATGGTGTCTCCAGGGTTCATTCCGAAATAATCAAATCAAGAGTATTTAAGGTACTACTTGAACTAAATCTATATTTAATTTCTTCCAACATTTATTGATTTTTTTGTAATTAATACCTTGATAATTCTAGTGCATCAAAAACTTTGAGATCACTGTTTTGGTTCATAATTTTATTAGTAACACAGTAGAAAATTGAATTGTTTGTTGTTGCGATGCTTTTACAACCTTCTGTGGATGTATACATCTGTCTAACTAAAGTTTTTTAGTGTCTCGAGATCTTTCTGTCACAATATTTTGTGTGCCTTATTCCTCTGTTATTTAAATTGCTAGAACCAAAATATCGCATCTTGGACATTTTGATCCTTGTAGCTCATATATAAAAATCTTAAAATGTTTTTTCATGCTGACATGACCTTTTGTTATATATACACTTTGAGCATGCTATAGCTTTTTCACAGGATTTTTATGAGGTGTGGCCCGAGAAATTTCAGTACAAGACAAATGGAGTAACTCAGGTACACTACAGATAATATTGAAACATTAATTATTGGATTTGCGGTACTAGATAGTTTCACTTTACATTGTGTCCCACAAGTTTGTGATTGGAAGGAATGAAAGTCACCCACAGCTTTTTGATTTTATTTATTCAAAGTTTAGCAAGTTATGGAAACAAAGAATGAAGCTAAAAATGAAGTGTGGATAGTATTCTTTCATCAATTTCTTTCACAATAGCGACTCAAAACTATATTTTTAAGTTGCATCGTATCACCTGCAATATTTTGTTGAAATGAGTATGATGTTTATTCTTGGCATACAGAATAACTAACCTCTAGTGAATCATATTATCAGCGCCGCTGGGTTGTGGTGAGCAATCCAGGTTTATCCGCCCTTATAACAAAATATCTTGGGACAGAAGCTTGGATTCGTAATGTTGACCTCCTATCTGGTCTGCGCCAACATGCGTCTGATTTAGCTCTACATCAAGATTGGAAAATGGTATATAAATGTTTAATATATGTGACATAATGTTGTAGTTCTCTCCTTTACATTGACCAAATTACGTCTTGAACCTTAAATGTTCAGGTTAAGAAGGTTAACAAGACTAGGCTTGCAGAGTACATTGAGATGATGAGCGGTGTGAAGGTCTGGAATTCCTTATTTGCATATCTTAATACTTAGATTTTCTTTAAAAGCTAAAGCTTCCCAATCTTATCAATATTCATTACATCATCTCAATAATTGGGGAAGGTAGTGTGGATAGCGTGTTGCAATTCTATTTGATTTCAATCAGTATTGTAACTGTTAACATATTAAGATGAATCTAGCATGACGTAACAACCAAACGGGATCATTTACATGGTTACATAATTACATTATAACACTGGAATTTTTATGTTAGAATATTTATAATTTTTCCTTTACACGTTATATTGCAGGTCAGTTTAGATGCCATGTTTGATGTACAGATAAAACGAATACACGAGTACAAAAGACAACTTCTGAATATACTAGGCATAATTCATCGATATGACTGCATAAAGGTATCACTTTTACATTCTAAATAAAGCGGAGCTCTAATTTGTTTGTTATCAAGATGCAAGTACTATGAGAGAAAAACATTTGAAGTGAATATTTTATCTCATTTGTTAAGTAATCATGTTCTTGCAATGTATGTGGAGTCAAAGCGGTAAATTACAAATATCAGCAAGCCAACTGTTATGTTAGAGAATCTTTTGCATTTACTTTTGTTTGTCAATGATGGAAGAAATAAACGCTTTATGAGCTAATATTTCTCCACTCGAATGTGAAACTAAAATAGGTATATTATATTTGCTCCCAGATGACCCTCCTAGCACCATAAAAATTCGTAAGTTAAGAAATTTCAGCTGACCAGACCCTTTCTGATGTAATATAGTTATTCTTACCCTTATTCCATGATATTCTTTTTCAGATATATTTAATATCTAACTCTACTTCAATGTGATTGATTTTTTTTTTTGCAAAACTAACAGCCATGCTTGCCATAATGAGGCGGAATAGTAGACACATGATATTTATTTACCATTTTGCATACAACTTATATGGTCTCATGTGGTCATGTTCATAGATTAGCTTAAGCTAGTCTTATCTGCTATCATGTAATATTTGGCTTTGTTCTTTTGTTAAGAATATGGCGAAAGGTGATAGAACGAAGGTTGTACCACGTGTTTGCATAATTGGAGGGAAAGCAGCTCCTGGTTACGAAATTGCAAAGAAAATTATTAAACTTTGTCATGCTGTAGCTGAAACAATCAATAATGACTCTGAAATTGGGGACCTCTTAAAATTGGTAAGACCTCTTGAATTATGAACATGCTTATGCATGTGCCTTGGTAGCAAAAGCAAAATGTGCAGCTAAACTTGCAACTCTCTCTATATTCTAAGAAGTCCATTTTAGAAAATCATTTCTTCAAAACTATAGCCAACTTATCCCAGCCTTTTATTGTAATTTTCGTTTGTCCTTTAATCATTTCATCTATATTGTATTGATTTGAAGTGATCCAGTTCAGATAATAAACAATCTCTTTGTTATAAACTTTGCAGATATCAATGTTTTACTTTTAGACTTGTCCGTTTATCTTCATTGTTGCAGGTCTTTATTCCCGATTACAATGTTTCTGTAGCTGAATTAGTCATCCCTGGTAGTGATCTTTCACAACATATAAGGTATGTGTTGAGTTTGGTTGTTTTAGTTGCTCAATGTAGTACATAGCTGTTCTTCCCTATCTCCTGATATCTGGTCTATACTGTATCCCAACAAAACCATAGTATGCTTTTTCTATTGGAGATTTTAATGTCTTGTTACATTCGAATAGCATATTTATACATACTGTTGTGTCTTTTGAAGCACTGCTGGACACGAGGCATCAGGAACTGGCAACATGAAATTTCTTATGAATGGATGTCTGTTATTAGCCACAGCTGATGGGTCTACTGTTGAGATTATTGAAGAAATTGGTGTAGATAACATGGTATGTTCGATATTATGCTACTACCAATCCGTAAGAACCGTAAGTGTAGATAAGTCAAGACCTAAAAGTACAATTGCTAAGGAATAGTATGTGTTGACGAGAATATACTTTTATCCTTCTTAATGAAAATGGTAACAGAATGACAAGGTCGGATATGGTAGAATTTTTACAATGTTGCATTAGTGATTCACTTGACAGTAAGATTTCTCTAATGCCATTTACTTTCAAGTATCATTGGTCTACATGAACTTTGCTTAGTCAAGTGTGCAAATGTTAGTGCAGATGTTTGCTGTATTCATCTAATTAAGTATATCGGAAAAGTTTCATGGTTTTGAGGTTCGTAATTTAATAATTTTGAGATTGATATAACACACGGTAAGCTGTAAACAATTTCAATGAAGCTTTTGGAGTCTGGTTTAATTTTTTTTTCAGATCAGTCTTCTTTTTGTACAGTTTTGAGTTTTTGAAGAGAAATGACGAAATATGAAGCCCAAGCAAACTACTTTTTGACCAGTCTTTTAATTACGGAAACTTTAGAAGAGGCCAAACTGACATTAATTACATGTTCTATGCATAACATATTTACCTGCCAACAATAATGGAGAATTTTTCTTTCTTTTAGTTTATATTTGGTGCAAAGATGAGTGATGTCCCAGCTTTACGAGAAAAAGTAGCTTCTACTAAAGCACCTCTTCAGTTCTTAAGAGTTGTAAGGTAAGTTATCCTTTTTTTCAAAATAAGAGAAAAACTTACTAATCAACAATATTATCAAATTCTTACTGAAATCAATTGTTCGGAGTTTATCTTAAAACTGGTATTCTGCGTTGTTTATTTTTCTTTTCCAACACCAAGTACATATGAAGTCCAGGGAAAACTTTAGGTATCGTCCAACTTGAAGGTCTTACAACTTATTCTTAATTTTATATTAAATGCAGGATGGTTAAAGATGGTTATTTTGGCTTTAAAGACTACTTCAAATCATTATGTGACACTTTAGAGAATGGTGATGACTTTTATCTTCTTGGTTCTGATTTTGCTAGCTATCTGGAAGCCCAGGTAAGCCACATTCCACTTCATGACAAATAAAGCATGTGGTTTCAGTTATTATTTGTGATTATATCAAGCATAGATTAACCGTGTCAAGTACAGGCAGCTGCAGACAGAGCTTTTGCTAATCAGGACAAATGGACTGAAATGAGCATTCTTTGTACTGCTGGTTCTGGAAGATTTAGTAGTGATAGAACCATAGAAGAGTATGCAAAGAAGACTTGGGGAATTGAACCATGCAAATGCCCTTCTGACTACTAGAATAAAAAACCGTTCCAAAATGGCCAGCGTCCTATAGTGCTTTACAAATTGTGACATAATTGTGAAGGTCACACAACACCAGATTTCGACTTCATCATGGACGAACAACTGCTTGCTTCTGCCTTCTGTAGCTGCTTGTTGTAACTTTGTCGGGTTATACTGTAATGGTAACCTTTTTCATGTTATGTGCTGTGCAGGAAGGAACAGTTAACTGTCTATGAATTAGAAGTTTTTATTCATATATAGCTTCCCAGATTACAGTAGTTTTAGTTCCTACATTTCCTTTTAGACTTATAAATAGCTTAGTCAATGAACTGAGAGAAAGCTGATGCTTAAAAATTCAGAAATTGTTGATTAATAATATGGCAATGAGGCTGGGTCACACAGGTGACCTTTGAACCACAAAACTGTATCCAAAATTTTATAATTAAATTTTAGTCCAAAATAAAACATGATATTCACGCGAGGAAATTCAATATCACGGTATGACATGATATACATGACGGACTCGCAATTCACTTCGAATTATTAGATTAAAATTCATAAAAAAAAATTGCATTTCTTCAAACTGACGTGATACTGATATGTAGGAATTTGCTTATCATCAGGATTCAGGCTGATGCACATTTTGGAAAATCTATTTTTAGATTTTACAAATTTAAAGTGTGCATTTGTAGATATCCATTTCTTGACATGCATTTCACAAAGATATTTTCAAACGAAATTTTTGGGGTTTTCCCTCTAATATCCATTCACCGCATTTTAAATTTACTAAATTTAAAAATAAAACTGGTCTGATTTTCATTAAAACCTGAGGTCGGAACGAGAGATATTGTGCCTGTTTGGCTCAGCTTATTTTAAGGACTTATGGACTTATTTTCGGGTAAAAATTTTATATTTTGAAAATTTTCTTTTATACAAGTATTTAATGTATCTTTGAGATTCAATAAGTTGTAAAAATAAGTTGGAAAATAAGAGGGTGTTTGGCATTGCTTAAAATAAGTTAATTTTGACTTAATGGAGGTGTTTTTAACTTAAAGGAGAAAGTAAAGTTGTTTACTTTAAGTTGAATGAATGTGTTTGGATAATTTTACTTAAAGTTAAATGGGGGTTTAATAATTTTGACTTAAAGTGAAATTTGACTTAAAAAAAAATTTAAAATTCATAATATTTTAACTTTACAAGACTTGTGAAAAAAAAAAAAAAACTTCCATAAGTCATAAGCTAAAAGTACCTAAATTGAACTTACGGCTTGTTGACGGAGGAATTTGGGAACAACAAAATTCGAGGTATGTCGCCGGAAACAAGATCTTAGACGGTGGTTTTTCTCCGGAAAAAGTGGTGGCGTGTGGTGGCTGTAGATAATTGGTGGCTGAGATTGATAGGGTTAGTGGCGGCTATTTCAGAGCTCTCGACTTCCAACCCCCCAATCGGCCTACGTACCCCTGTATTTATAGGGGATCAAGCTAGACGTAGTTCTTGGAGAACAAGAAACCCAAATGGGCTTGAGTAACGGACCAGCTTCTGGAATGTTCTACTATGAGGCCTAACCACAAAGGCCCAAGGCTCATCCAAGATCTCAAGACTTCACGGATAAGGAAACTTCCCCGTCGAGGACTAGTCCTATCCGTTACCAGCTATTTCTCGATTTCAAAGATGCAGGTATAGTCGTGGTTTACCCCAAGTGCAGAACGCATCCCTGTCCCCCGAATGAGAAGCACCCACCAGATAGCAGGACAGGTGATCCAGAGCTTTTGGGTGCAAAGTGCAGGATTACTCCAAAGTTCCCCAATGAGAGCGCGCCCATTGGCTACAGGAACAGAGCTCCCAAAGCACACACCAGAAGTTCCCATCTTTCCACCATAGGGCGCGCCCTTAGTGTTTAAGAAGGGTCCTTATATCCAGGCAAACCCCTGGAGGCCTTCTACGACGGACATCCCCCTCCTGAGATACGACATGAGGGAATTCTTCAATTTCTGGAATTCCAGCTTGAGTGGAATCCACACTTGAGTGAAATCCTAGGAGAGTTCTTCGATGTCTTCTCACAAAATCAACTTGAATAGATTTGTCACCATGTTTTTGTATTTAGGGCGCGCCCTCTTTATAGAAAAAGAGAGGGTGCGTCCTGACTTCTTTATTTACTGCCAAAACCCTAATTAATCCTAAAATTTCCCAAATTGAATCCATATTTGACCCGAAATTTATCTTGAAATACCCGAACCGAATTTTGGCTATAACACGGCTTAAAGCAATTTTTTAACTTAAAGCACTCCTTTAAGCACGTCATCCAAACACATCATTTTCTCCTGAAAGTCGTTTTTGACTTAAAGGAGAGTTACCCAAACAGCCTCTAAGTTGGAAAATTGGGAATTTCTAACTTTATCTTAAAATAAGTTAAATTATTCTGAAAAAAAATTTCCCAAACAACCCCATTGTATTTCCCTTTTAATAAGCAAGGAGAAAGAAAATGACACTTCTATTTTGTATTTTTGTGCAAACATTTGTATTGCATATACATAGTTGTATAATAATGCGATGGGGGGTTGTCAAATTGTGATTTGGAAGTAAGATAATGGTTGCGCAAATGATGCAAATTGGCTGATCATCATCATCATCTTCAAGTAGTGAGCCTCAAGATTGATGGACACTAGCATTTTAGCAACAAAAATAAATGGTGGCATCATCATCACGGCATGACACTCAAAAGTCTTCCTACCATAATGCATAGATGCTTCTTAAGTACCCATTTATTTCTTTCTCAAAACCACTTTGGTCCCATGTTTGATTTATTTTCTTAGATTAGGCACTGACCGACTACTACAGCACCATCAATTGCGTAACAAATCTCATTAGGAGACCTATAAAGTCAAGGCAGAGGATGGAATAATGGAAGAATTTGATTTTCGAAGCACAAACATTGAACTATACTTATTATGTTTACTCCACTAACATAGTACTAAGGCAAAGGTTGGATCATGGATGTGTATGATATTTAAGCTTGGCAGCTAGCATAAAAAAAATCTATGCTTTTAGAATGTTCTGACAAGTTTCGAAAGCTCAAACATCACCATGGAATCAAGAGGGTATTGGTATCATTGTAATACATAAACTTCCGTATCCCTATCCATACCTCTCACTACCATATTATCAAGAAGAGACAAATACCAGTTTGGCCAAAATACATACTAAAATTGACAATGTCACAGTACATGGTGAAGTGAGAGTTCAATAAATCTTTGCATTCTACAATCCAAAGAAGAGGGGTGTTAAATGAGAAGCAACATTTGTTGGTAAAAAGCTTAATTGCACATAGGAGTAGGAAACACTAGTGTATGTAAACAATGAAAAAGGTAGATGCACCAGTACTGTACCATAGATTCAGAACTCATCTTATATGCGTATCAGTGTATGTGACTTGCACATGCTCTGTTTTCACTCAATGCTAGTACTTAACCCCACCAAACTTCTCCTACTCATTACCACCTGCCCGGCTGCCCACGCCACTTTTCCGTTAATTTCTGCACCTTAATTTTGCAAACATTTAAAAAAATCAAAAGCAAAGTTGCCTAATTTAATCAAATTAATAATAAATATGATACTCCCTCCGTTCCTAAAAACGTTTTCTGTTTACTTTTGACACATTTGTCAACACACACTTTTAATCGTTAATATCTTTAATTTCGTATTAATATTAAATATAAAACTTCACTGTATTAAAGTACTAACAAATACGAATCCAACAAGATCACTCCTGACTATATTTTATCTTATAAATTATGCGTAAATTAGCAATCAATTGCTTAGAATGAACAGTACTCAAACTCAAAACCATACAAGTTTATTGAATGAGAGGGAGTATTACTTTTAGACCAGGCCATCTTTCTTTTCCAGCCATATCACCTAACAAGTTGAAAAAACACCGTTTCAGCTGCAAACAGCATCAATTTGGGTGGACGCATGTCTAGTGGTGTTGATGAAATTTTCTACATTTGCACAAATACACATCATATCGAATTTTTCACGTGCGAAGGTTACAATTAAATGATTAACAAACAAAAATCTGATTCAACAATATTGTCCTTTGCAAGAGTGCACCGTATGTCCATTGTCCTTTGCAAGAGTGCACTGTTTGTCCTTTCAAGAAAATTCAGTTTTTTTATTGAAAACAAATACTCCCTCCGTCCCATCCATTAGTTAACATATGGGTTCGGGCACGGAGACCAAAGAAATATATAAAAAAATGGGTGAAAAGTGAGAAAATTGAGTAAAGTGGTGGGACCCATAAATATATAATGTATAAAGTGAGTATAGTGGAGGAGAAAAGTGAGTAAAGTGATGGGACCCATAAATATATAATATATAAAGTGGGTATAGTGGAGGAAAGTAGTGGATGTAGTTGATTTTTATATATATAAAATTTTACTATTTTAGGAAAGTTTTGAAATGTGAAGAATTGGATGGG
Organism: Saposhnikovia divaricata; assembly: GCA_036435485.1. Taxonomy (NCBI): domain Eukaryota; kingdom Viridiplantae; phylum Streptophyta; class Magnoliopsida; order Apiales; family Apiaceae; genus Saposhnikovia; species Saposhnikovia divaricata. The sequence continues at coordinate 168,864,963 of CM071598.1, forward strand.
ACATCCCAAAAAGGAAAGTGTGAAGAAATGGATGGGACAGAGGGAGTAGTATGATTTTTATGGTGATCATTATTCCGATATTTACCTACTTTTGTTTTTCACTAAGTCTCGAACGCTCAACATTTTATTGTTAATGAAAAAATGTACAGAAGGTAAAGATGCCAACTCTATGATTTTCTGTCATCTATGGTTTATCTCATCTACAAAAATCAGAGGCAACCCAAAAATCCATTTTTGTTTTCTACATCAGATTTATCAATTGTGTGCTTGTAACAGAATGTCAAGTCAATTTAATCAAAAGTCCAGCACGCACAAAAGACATAGAAGTCTCTATATAAAGGCAACACCTTGACAATATTTTTACCAACTAGATACCAAACAATTTCTCTCTAATCCACTATGGCTTCCTCTACCACCTATTTTTCCATCCTCATCTTCCTAACCCTCTTCTCCTCCCTTCATGTTCATGCAAGAGAAAGCAAGTTCTTTAGCAAAGTCACCAATGACAACAATGCCAAACAAGTTCTCCCAACAAAAGAACAAGAACCCTTGAACAAACCAGAACAAGAGCCAAATTTCATCCCACAAAACCAAGAAAACTCCGGGGGCTATGGCCTTTACGGACACGAATCGGGCCAGCTTCCTCCTACCACCACCACCACCGAAAACCTCCCCTACAAAACTGAAACAGAAAATTCTTACAACAAAGAATTCAACCCTAGTTCCAACAATGGCCAGTACTACAACAATGATGCTTATGTGAATCCCGAGTCCTACTCGAACTCAAACAATGGCCAGTACTACAACAATGATGCTTATGTGAATCCCGAGTCCTACTCGAACTCAAACAATGGCCAGTACTACAACAATGATGCTTATGTTGCTAAGCCACAAGGCATGAGTGACACAAGATTCATGAACAAGGCCTATAGACCCTACACCACTCCCATCAACAACGGCGACAATTATTTTAACGGTGGCAATATGTACAACAATAGGCTGCATGGCATTGGTGAAACAAAGCTAGGTGTGACTAATGACAACCATTACAACAATGAGAAGCAGGGGATGAGTGACACAAGGTTCATGGAGAATGGAAGGTATTACTATGACCCTAATGGTGAAAGTAATTACAATCTTAATGATAATAATGTTAATGAAAATTCAAGAGGGTTTAACTGGAACTCGTTGAGAGGGCAATATGAGAACAATGAGAACTCTTATGAAGCCAACAGTTCCATGGAAGGGTACAATGGGAATCAAGAGGAGTTCCAGGAGAGCCAAGATGAGCAATTTGTGCCTTGAGCTTGTACGTTCATTAGTTACATGAAGTGGACTAATTATTAATTGTGATTTTAATATATATTTGTCATATAGATAAACTTGTAATGGACTCGAAATCATATGAAACCTAATCCGATTATCTCTATGTGGACTTGCATATTACAGTTGCAATTTGTAATATTTAAAGTTTCGTAAATCTCTCAACATATACATTTAGGCAGAAGATCTCAATGTATGTAAACAGGTCATATATCCAGTTATCAATTGTGTATGCATGCCTGACATGTCAGATTAGTAATGGTCTGTTAGTGAGTTTAATGATAATCCACACTACACCAGATCTGTAGAGTACCTGTCGAAGTGTCCCATATGTCGAGTTCATCAAATTTCATTGCTTGGCAATTGAATTTATGTTTTCTTTTTAATACTAATGAGGCACAAGGGCATTAGAGTTTAGACATTAAAAATGAGAGGATGAATCAAGCATGTGTGCGAAGATTTTTAGTTTTTACCGACAATGAACTCATCCACATTCGTGTGGCATTACGTTAACAGAGCATGTATCACATATAAATTTCGTTAGATTGGTCCCCTAAGGTCCTTTTCGTTAATTTGTACTAGGACCAACCAATTATATACCAAGCGCATAGATGCACCTAGCCCAAGTGCCCAATGATGCGGCCTTCATCTATCATACAAATTAATCCTGTATCTAACTATCAAACATTTACAGGCCGAGAAGCTTGTTTAAAAATATCTTGAGCTATAGCTCATACCGTCTTTAAATCTAGTAAACAGCTATGCTCTTTTTGAAAATTATATCCTCTTAAGTTTGAAACATAAAGTGCTAGAACTGAACATCATGCATAGACTTGAAACTAAATCATGATATTGAAACTAGGGTCTCTGTATACTTGAAAGCTTTGAATGTTTCATAACTGAATCGAATTTTTCTGGCCCCATTCTTGTAGGTATTGTACAAACACCGATCTTCAGATTTAGATACTAGTTCGAAATCACCAACCTCGAGATAACCCTTAACAAACTGTACAGGCAAACCTACATGATCAATACTTAGCAATTGCGTCCATGATGCCTCAAGTCCATCACCAGCAAGGCATGCCTCAACATCTAATGTCCACAAAGTAGTCTTATCACCTTTGTCTTTAGAGAAAACAAGGTATGGATCTTAAGGTAAGGTTTTAGATGAGGCCAACAACACTTGGGTACTCACAGATTTACCTCCTGGCAAGAAGGTGGTGGGGTGTAAATGGCTTTACAAAATTAAATACAAAGCAGATGGTAAATTAGATCGATATAAGGCCCGATTAGTGGCTAGAGGTTTTACTCAAACCGCGGGTGTGGATTATTTTCAAACATTTGCTCCTGTGGCAAAAATGACTACGGTTCGTTTAATCTTATCCCTGGCTGCTATAAAAGATTGGCACATCACACAATTGGACGTCAACAATGCATTCTTATACGGGGATTTGCATGAGGAAGTTTTCATGAAAATTCCTCCCGGTGTGACTGTTCCTGCGGACTTCAAGGGTACTCATCCTGTATGTAAACTCATTAGATAATAAGAGTTGTTTTATTGATCAAGGTATAATTGATTATGATTACAGGAGCAGAAGCTCGAAATATATACTACAGATAATAAGCACAGCTAGCAAGAATAACAGTAGAATATAAGCCCCATACTGGAAGCACCCATGCTGTGAACCCATGAAGCACCCATGCTGTGAACCCATGCTGTGAATGAACCAATGTACAACACTACATTCTGTCACAACATTCTATCTAATAATATAACCTATTAATCAGTAGCATTATGTTCAATATCCTCCCTCAAATTGGAGGTGTTAAACAAATTACAAACTCCTAATTTGCGAAGAAGAAACGATAAACGAGCAGATCCTAATGGTTTGGTAAAGAGATCTGCAGGTTGTATCTTTGTAGATAGATAGGTCGGGCAAATGAAACCAGATTTGACATTATCTCGAACTAGATGACAATCCAATGCGATATGCTTTGTACGCTCATGTAGGATGGGATTTTCTGCAATTTGGAGGGCTGAAGTGTTGTCACAAAACAACGGCAAAGGAGTTGTAATAGAAATGGACAGTTCTCTGAGAAGATTGAATAACCAGGTGGCTTCACAAACAGCATTAGCCATAGAGCGATATTCAGCCTCAGCTGAAGAACGAGCCACAGTGTTCTGTTTCTTACACTTCCATGACAACAAAGACTTTCCTAACATCACACAATACCCCGACAAGGATCTACGGGTCATGGGACATGTGCCCCAATCAGCATCACTGAAAACAGATAACTGTAGTGGACTACTAGTAGATAAGAGAAGACCTTGTCCTGGAGAATTTTTGATGTAGCGGAGAAGTTTTAAAGCAGCATTCCAGTGAACAGTGGTAGGAGTGGACATAAATTGACTCAATATATGCACTGGATAGGTGATGTCTGGCCTGGTAATGGTGAGATATATTAGTTGCCCAATCATACGCCGATAAGAACTACCATCTTGAATCGGGGTACCCGTTGTGGTTGTAAAAACTTGTTTGGAATCCATGGGAATTATGCTTGGTTTAGCAGCAAGTAAACCAGCAGAAGAGATTAAATTGAGAGCATACTTGCGTTGATGTATGTAAATTCCCTCTTTAGAACGAGCAATTTCTATTCCTAAGAAATAGTTCAAATGTCTAAGATCTTTGAGCTTGAATTTCGTAGCCAAAAATTGTTTGACTGCAGAAATCTGGGTTATATTTGAACCAGTCAGGATGATATCGTTGACATATACCAACAACACTGTGAATGATTCAGCGGTACGATGAATGAACATTGAACTATCACACTTGGACTGCTGAAAACCATATGTCAAAACCGAGGTAGAAAATTTAGTAAACCATTCTCGGGATGATTGTTTTAGACCATAAATTGATCTAATGAGTTTACATACAGGATGAGTACCCTTGAAGTCCGCAGGAACAGTCACACCGGGAGGAATTTTCATGAAAACTTCCTCATGCAAATCCCCGTATAAGAATGCATTGTTGACGTCCAATTGTGTGATGTGCCAATCTTTTATAGCAGCCAGGGATAAGATTAAACGAACCGTAGTCATTTTTGCCACATGAGCAAATGTTTGAAAATAATCCACACCCGCGGTTTGAGTAAAACCTCTAGCCATTAATCGGGCCTTATATCGATCTAATGTACCATCTGCTTTGTATTTAATTTTGTAAAGCCATTTACACCCCACCACCTTCTTGCCAGGAGGTAAATCTGTGAGTACCCAAGTGTTGTTGGCCTCCATTGTTGCTAACTCAGTGTGCATTGCTTTGCACCAATTAGGATCAGTAATTGCTTGGTGATAAGAGGTGGGCTAAAAAATGGTGTTTGAATTTGCTATGAACCTTTGATATTTTGTAGAAAAATTATCACAAGTATCAACCTGGGTGAGAGGGTATTTTACAGATTTTGTAGTGGATGAAAGAATCTTAGGAACTCCAACATAATCAGTGAATTTTGCTGGTACTTGTCTATTTCTCACAGGTCTGGATGGCTGAACAGGTAGGACTAAAGGTTCAGGAGGAGGAGTATAATCTTGGTTAGAGGTGGAGGACTGACAAGGGGTATGAAGAGGAGGTAAATTAACCGATGAATCTATGGAAGTAGGGCCTGGAGAGGGGGGTAGCGGTTGAGAAATATCATCTATAAATGTACCCTCAGGTGGAAACATATGAGTGGTAGGAATAGATTGAGATATAGAGAAAGGAAATGTAGATTCATAGAATTTAACATCCCGGGAAACAAAGTGCTGATTAGTTTTAAGATCTAAAAGAGTGTACCCCTTTTGGCCATGTGGATAGCCCAGAAAAACACACCGGACTGCCCTTGGAGCAAACTTATCCCTACGTTGAGACAGAGTTGAAGCATAGCAAAGGCAACCAAAACTTCTAAGATGGGAGTATAGCGGAGCTTTATGATAAAGAGCTTCATAAGGGGAAATATAGCCTAAAGTTGCAGAAGGTGTGATATTAATCAAGTATGTAGCAGTTAGAAGGCAATCCCCCCAAAAATGAATGGGTAGTGAAGCTTGAAAACGAAGTGATCTGGCAACGGATAGCAAGTGTCGGTGTTTTCGTTCTGCCCTCCCATTTTGTTGAGGTGTTTCCACACATGAGTGATGATGAATCACTCCATACAAGTTTAACAAGGAAGACACTTTTTCATTAAAGAATTCAGTGCCATTGTCGGATCTTAATATTTGAACTTGTGTTTTGAACTGGTTTTGTACATAGTTGAAGAATTTTTGCAGTAAGGTCACAACTTGAGTTTTGCTGGAAATTAAATAAGTCCAAGTGCAACGAGTACAATCATCAACTATAGTGAGAAAACCAGTACATGTAGAATAAGTAGAGTGCCTATAAGGTCCCCATAAATCACAATGAATAATGGAAAAAGCAACCTCTGCTCTTGAGGTACTAATGGGAAATGAAAGACGACTTTGTTTGGCTAGATGACATGTTTCACAAGGAGTAATTTTATGACTAGACATATGAGCTTCAATGCCTTTTACAGACCTAACAACTTGAATGGGGGGATGCCCCAAGCGTGTATGCCACACATCCGGAGAAACAGCAGAGGAGGAGTTGCAGATGATAGAAGTAACAGTGTTGCTTGATCTTGGGGAAGGAAGAACCATTTTGTAGAGATGACCTTGCAATTTACCAATCCCCAAGGTCGCCTTCTGCAAATGGTCCTGAATAAGGCACACAGATGACATGAAATGAACAACACAAGAGGAATCAGCAGTGAGTTTACTAACCGACAACAAGTTGAACTGAAAGGAAGGAATGTAAAGGACATCATATAGGTGATTTCATGTGTCAAAATGATGGAGCCCTTTAAGTAAACAGTGGTGTGATTACCATTTGGCAAACAAATGTCAATTTCACAAGGAGTAGGATTGTTCAACAAATGGTTAGTACATGTAATGTGGTCAGTAGCTCCCGAATCGATGATCCAATCACCTAGAGAATGACAATTTATAGCACAAAATGAAGTCATATAAGAGCAGTAATGTGTACCTGATTTGGGCAGAGTGTTTGAGCTACTAGTAGCAGGAATTTGATTCTGATTAAGGAGAGACATCAATTGGTTGTATTGTGTCTGAGTGATGACATGAGCATCATTGGAGTCGGTATTGTTGACATGATTATGTGAGACATTCAGCCCAGAATCTGTTTGTCCAGAAGTAGCAGATGTAGGTGTGGTGATTTGAGCCACAGTTCGGTTATTCTGGGAATTTGCAGATTTAGAAGCAAATCTGTTAGAGCTGGTATTGTTGGTTCTTGGTGGAAAACCAATAAGATGATAGCATCTGTCACGAGTGTGATTGGTTCCATTACAGTGAGTGCACAAAACATTGTTCCTCTTGCTGTCCGATTTCTTTTGATCAACTCGGTTGCCATCAGATTTGTTGAACCTGGAATAATTGTTATTTCCGGTTTTGACTGACAAAGCAGCTGCCTCTATGCCAGGTTGAGCATAATTCACAAGGTTTCTTTGTGTCTCATCTTGTTGAAGCAAAGCTAATACATGATTTAACTTAGGGAGAGGGGTCATCATGAGAATTTGACCTCTGATATTGGTAAAATGCTCATTGAGACCCATTAAGAACTGAGTAACTTTAAGAACCTCATCATGGTGTTCCTGTTGCTGCTTAGCCTCACATGAACAAAGACAAGTGCATTTAGGCACATTAGCCACATTAGTAAAATCATCCCATAGCATTTTGAACTAAGTATAGTAAGCTGAGACTGATAAAGATGTTTGAGTAAGTTCACCAAGAGATTTCTTCAGTTCAAACAATCTAGGCCCGTTGCTATGAATGAATCTGACATTGAGATCAGCCCACATATCTTGAGCTAAATTGATGTAGACTAAACTGGATCTGATTTCTGGAATCATGGCATTAAGAAGCCATGTAATTATCATATCATTGCAGCGCTGCCAATGATGGAAATAGGGCGATTGTTCATCAGGAATCTTGAATTTTCCTGTTAGAAAACCCAACTTGCTCTTTGCAGATAGAGCTAGAGACATAGACCGCCTCCATTCATTAAAATTGTCACCATTCAATGATGTGGCGACTAAGATTTGCCCTGGATGATCAGATGGATGCAGGTATAAAGGGTGGCTTGAGTCTAAAGTGATTGAAGAAAAATCAGACTCAAAATCTGAATGTGCAGATGGAGTAGGAGTGTTTGTTGTATTTTGAGTTTCTGTTGTGTTTTCGGCAGTGGTTACGGTAGTCATGATGTTTGAGAGAACAAAAAAAAAAAAAAAAAAAAAGAACTGGTGAGCAAGATGAAGCGGAATTTAATTAATGCTCTGATACTACATTGTGGACATTATGCAGTGAATATAGCTGGGCAAAGTATGATCAAAAGAGTTGTTTTATTGATCAAGGTATAATTGATTATGATTACAGGAGCAGAAGCTCGAAATATATACTACAGATAATAAGCACAGCTAGCAAGAATAACAGTAGAATATAAGCCCCATACTGGAAGCACCCATGCTGTGAACCCATGAAGCACCCATGCTGTGAACCCATGCTGTGAATGAACCAATGTACAACACTACATTCTGTCACAACATTCTATCTAATAATATAACCTATTAATCAGTAGCATTATGTTCAATAAATCCTTCAAGTCGGTTAAGCAGGCTCTAAAAGCTCTAGAAACATCGTTGACAAGGAGCTTAACATTACAAATGAACACCTCTTTGTTCAAATCAAAAGCCACCATACCATATTCTCCTATGCTACACAAAAATCCGTGGAGACATACATCGTATCCATCATATGTAGAAACATCGGGTGGATTAGGCTTAAGTCGCCAAGAATTCTCTTTTGCAGAATAGACTGCAGAACTATAGTCTTCATTAGTATATTGTCCCATACAAGTCTTAGCAACTTTAAAATCAGAATCTATGGGATCAAAACCAAATCCAAAACATTCACGTTCGTTTAAGTGAAGTTCGGGAATGAGTTTGGATTGCTTAGTTGCAGGGTTCCAAAGGTATAAGACGTAACTGTCATAATTGTAGCAAACCACACAAATATCAGAACCTACCACAAAAGACCGTGGCACAACTGGATAATCGTGTTCAGAATAGGGAAATTTTATATCCGCCACAAGTTGACCCGAACTGGGGCGGAGGAGTGCAAATGAGTCTTCTTCGCTTTCTCCATTCTCATCTTTGTAAAGGGTTACTAAAAGAGTTTATCATCATCTCCTGCATTACTAGTGACTGCATGACGGAGTTGAGATTTGACGAAACTAGAGCTTGTAATAAGAGACAACCAGGTTTTCGAAATGGCCTTAAATCTATGCAGTGACTTCATCGGAAGCCGCAATAGAATCTCCAATAACAGGTCTTCCGTCCAATTCTCGATGGGTGCTGTAGGCTGTAGCAGCAGAAATCGTCATATTCGAGTTTAGTTTACGCCTTCTATTATCTTTTTACAGGGATCACAAACGCGCTTTATAGATAGCGTTGGGGTTCTATGAGATCCAAATTCAATGTACTTCTTAATATTTAAACAAACCAAATTCATGCAAGTTTACTTCTCTTAACTAACTCCAGTCATGCTTCGTTTTGAAGCTATACTTATCTGTCCATAGTGACAGTTTTTTCTCTCTGTCCATAGTGACAGCTTCTTTGTTGTCTTTCTTTATATTATATCTATCCTATCCTGTTACTAGTCCAATCTTCTATCTATCCTGTTACTAGTCCAATCTTCTATTCAGTTTTAAAACACACTTCCTTACGTTTTCGAAGCATACAGAGCAGTTTATCGTAGGAATGGCAAGGCAAGATAAAGCATTAGAAGACATGTATAAAGGTCTGGTTATTGACGAAGATGATGAAGGTGGCATAGTAGTGGCAAGTACAGAGAAAGTGGAACAGAAGCCTACGTATGTGTTAATTGGTAAGTTCCTAACGGAAAAGAACATCAACTTTCAGGCTATGCAGAATATAATGGCGTCGTTATGGAGACCAAAGGAGGGAATGGAGGTGCATGACATTGGGGAAGGGAGATACTCGTTTGTGTTCTATCACAAAATGGATCTTAGAAAGGTAATTGAAGGAGGGCCTTGGTCTTTTGAACAAGCCACCCTGGTTCTTCATATCTTGGGAAAAGGTGAAAATCCAAGCATGGCTAAGCTGGAGTATGTGGAGATGTGGGTACAGGCATATGACATTCCAATGGGGATGCTATCGGAAAATATACTAAGAAGCATAGGTTCATCAGTAGGAAGTTTTGTTCGTATGGATACAAACACTCTCGATGGAGTCTGGAAACCATTTGCAAGAATAAGAGTCATGATTAATGTAGAGAAACCACTGAGAAGAAGGGTGAAAATAAAGAGGGAGGGGGATAACTGGTCCTGGATTAACTTCAAGTATGAACGACTAGGAACATTCTGTTTTGTATGTGGCATTTTGGGGCACTCAGAGAGGGATTGTAACATTGTCTACGAGAATCCTGACAAAGAAGTCGTTAAAGCTTATGGAGTATGGCTGCGTGCACCTTCAAGAAATGCAACAAAAAGTAATACAGGAATGAGATGGTTGAGAAACTCAAATGCAGGTAGTAACCAATGGAGTTCTGGATCAAAGAATGGTCAAGGAAGCAGTCAAGAACAACCGAGATTCATGGAGGTAGATAATGTGGTTGGAGAAATACATGGGGACAAGGGTGGGGTTCAAGTCCAAACCCATGATTATAGGAGGAAGGAAGAAAGTTTTAATACTCAAATGGATGGAATACAAAGTGTAAAAGATAGTCAAGTTGTTGGACCACAAAGTGTGGGAGGGGACAGTGGGGATGAAAATATGGAAAGAGAGAATATTGTGATTGATACAAAAAGAAAGAGAATAGAGGATATAGTGGAGGGAATTAAGGAAGGGGAGCAGAATGGAGCAAAGGTTGACAAACAAAATAACGTGCCTTTAAACTTGCAAATGGCGGGTCCTGTGGTCCAGGCCCGCCAAGAGCTATGAGTATCATTGCCTGGAACTGTCGTGGACTGGCCAATCCACGAACAGTTAGACTATTAAAGGAAATAAACAAGTTTTATAGGCCAAGTATTATATTTTTAAGTGAGACACTTATTAAAAAAGAAAAGGTAGAAAGAGTTAAAAAACAGCTAGGTTTCGTTTGTTGTTTTGCAGTTGACGCACGTGGACATGGAGGAGGTCTGGCTTTATTTTGGAATAATGCAGGGCATGTCACAGTAACTAAGAGTTGTCCAAACTTTATAGATTTTGAAGTGATGCATGATCAAATGGGGAGATGGCGCTATACAGGTTATTATGGATTCCCGGAACGGGGAAGAAGATTTGAGGCTTGGAATATGCTGCGAATGTTGGCTGCGGATTCAAGTCTGCCTTGGTGTATAATAGGCGACTTTAATGATTTAATAACAGCTGATGAAAAGGAAGGGGGTCATGGCCATCCGCGTGCGCTGTTGAATGGGTTTTCAGAAGCTATAAATGATTGTGCCTTGGATGATTTGGGCTATACTGGAAGTAAGTTTACTTGGGAGAGGTTCAGGGGATCAGAAAGATGGGTGGCTGAAAGATTAGATAGGGGTCTTGCTAATCAAGATTGGAGAGCTTTGTTTCCAAACGCAGAGGTACGAGTGCATGAACTATCTACTTCGGATCATTTGCCGTTATGCCTCCAGTTACATAAACAGATTTATGTTCCATGTGGCAAGCGGTTTCGTTTCGAAAACATGTGGATACAAGAAAGAGAATGTCGAAACATTGTAGAAAACTGCTGGACAGATTTGGGAACGAATAGCCTAGAAAGTAAAATAGCAATGTGCTGTTTGAAGTTGGAAGAATGGGGGGGGGGGGTTTAGTGAAAAACTTGAGAAGCAAAATGGCGTTTTTTCGAAAGAATATGCAGAAGCTGAGATCAAGAAGAGATGCAGAAGGGGTGTGTAGATACAATGAAGCAAAATGGAAGTACTTAAGACTACTAGAAAAGCAAGAAATATTCTGGAGACAAAGTGCTAAACAGTACTGGTTAAAGGAGGGAGATAACAACACACGTTTCTTTCATAAGTTTGCAACTGGGAGGAAAGAACATAATAAGATTAAAAGACCGAAAGATGATGATGGAGAGTGGCAGGAAACTGAGGAGGGCATTCAAAATACAATTGTTAAGTATTTTGAAAACATTTTCACAACAGTTGATACAGGGGAACAAATGCCAGGAGGAGTAAGCTTTAAATGTATAACAGAAGACTGTAGTCGAGGCCTGATGCAAGCACTAACAGAAGAGGAGGTTCGAGCAGCCGTATTTGCTATGTACCCAGAGAAATCTCCAGGGATTGATGGCCTAAATCCGTGTTTTTTCCAAACGTACTGGAACCTGGTGGGAACAGATGTGGTAAACTTTTGTAAGTCTTTCTTTGATTATGGTGAGCTACCTGATGACATAAATAGAACCCTTGTGTGTCTCATTCCTAAGGTGAAGCATCCAAAACAGGTTTCTGATCTGCGACCTATATCTTTATGCAATGTTTTGATGCGTATCATATCAAAAGTTATGGCAAATAGGTTGAAACCTTGTCTCAATATGATTATTTCAAGTAACCAAAGTGCTTTTATAGAGGGCCGAATGTTAACGGATAATGCTTTGCTTGCGTTCGAGATTAATCATTACATACATAGGAAAAATCAAGGAAAAGTGGGAGAAGCGGCACTCAAAATCGATATATCCAAAGCGTATGACAGGTTGGAATGGAGGTATCTTGAACAAATATTGAATAAGGTTGGTTTTTCCCAAGTGTGGATTAGTCGAGTAATGCAGCTAGTCAAGACGGTGAAGTATAGTTTTATGAGAGATGGGAACTATTTTGGAGATGTGCAGCCTTTCCGTGGGATTAGACAGGGGGATCCTCTATCCCCGTATTTATACATTCTTTGTGCTGAAGGTTTAACGGGGATGCTTAGCAATTATGAAGAAAGGGGGTTGGTCCATGGATGTAGGGTGGCTCGAAAGGCACCAACAATAACTCATCTGCTATTTGCAGATGATTGTTATTTATTCTTTAAGGCAAAGCACTCGGAAGCGCAGCAAATGAAGAGTATCCTACAGTAGTATGAAAATTTATCGGGCCAAGTCGTCAACTACAACAAATCTGATATAGTTTTCAGTCCAAACACGAATGCCTCAGAAAGGAATCAAATTTGTGAAATTCTGCAAGTAAACGAAAAAGAGAGACCAGGAAAGTATCTAGGTATGCCAATGTATGTGGGAAAAAGCAAGAAGGCAGCTTTTGGTTTTATTAGTGATAAGGTTCAAGGTAAATTGCATACTTGGTGCAATAAGGAATTATCGAAAGCAGGAAAACTGACTTTGCTCAAAGCTTCCGCACAGACAACTCCAAATTTTTGGATGAGCCTGTTTTTAATCCCAGAATCGATTTGCGAAGAGATCGAAAGAAAGATGAATGCTTATTTATGGGGAGGAGGTTCAAATGGCAGAGGGATCAAATGGATTACATGGAAAAGATTATGCAAACCAAAAGAGTTTGGGGGTATGGGTTTGAAGGAGCTAAAGAAATTTAATTTGGCAATGCTAGCCAAGCAGGGATGGCGCCTGCTTACAGAAGCAAACCCGTTGGTTAGTGCAGTTATGAAGGCCAGATATTACCCAAATTCAGAATTGTTAAATGCAAATCTAGGAAGTAATCCCAGTTATGTGTGGAGGGGAATACTTGAAGCGCTTACTGCAGTCAAGGCGGGTGCTAGACGAAAGATTGGAACTGGAGAAGATACATTGGTTTGGAGTGTTCCTTGGTTGCCAGATGAAGGTAATGGATATGTCATCACATGTAAATACGATCAATTATCCGATGCTAAGGTTAGTAACTTAATGTTGCCTGGTGGTCGAACATGGGATAATGAATTGCTGGATGACTTGTTTGTTCAACGAGATAGGGACTTAATTAAACGTATCCCAATACCGATACAAACAACAAATGATTCTTGGTATTGGATACTAGATGATAAAGGGGAGTACACAGTGAGGAGTTGCTACAGATTCTTGCAAGGAGAATGTAGGGATGACCATTCGAAGATTTGGAAAAAAATTTGGACTCTGAAACTTCCAAATAAGGTAGTCAACCTAATATGGAGGTTATGCAGGGGAGTTTTACCAACAAATGCAGCTTTGGTGGCGAAATCGGTGAATATTGCTCCTATTTGTCCGTGGTGTCGTAGTCAGGTAGAAACTGATACCCATGTACTGTTCTTATGTAATTTTGCAAAATCAGTGTGGTGTATGGTTGGCTTGGCCCAGGTGGTGAGTTGTCTTCCCAGTGAAACTCCAACTGCCATCTTTGAAAGGGTGTTCGATCAAGCTACGAGGGAGCAATGTACAGAAGTTGCAATGTTGTGCTGGAGCATATGGACTCGACGAAACAGATGGCTATGGGACAAAGCAAACGGATCAGTGTTTGGGGTAAAAAATGCTGCTACTTATCTGCTTAGGGAATGGCAGGAAGCCCAGGTGGCAGAAGCAAGCAAGAGGAACAAGCTGGAAACGGGGGATCGTATATGGTCTCCACCGTCGGTGGGATGGCTAAAGATCAACATAGACGCAGCAGTGTTTATGAACGGTTTTATAGGAATAGCAGCGGTGATTAGAGATGATCGTGGGGCTTTTGTTGCTGCTAAATGTATGAAGATAACAGGTGGATGGAAACCGCGTGAGGCTGAAGCTATTGGCTTAAAAGAAGCACTCTCTTGGGTCATAGATAAAGGTTTTACTAGGTGTATTTTCGAAACGGATTCGTATGTCCTAGCAGATTCGGTAAATGGCAAACCAGGAAGAGACATTTTTGCTAGTATTGTAATGGATTGTGTTCAACTTCTTAAGCACATAAATCAAGTGCTAGTTAAATTTTCGTATCGTTCTGCGAATAATGTAGCTCATGTGCTAGCACAAGCTACTTATTCTATGACAGACACAGGGGAGTGGTATGTCACTCCGCCTAATTTCCTTATTCATGTACTGGAGTTGGATTTGAGTGTTTAATGCAAGTTCGATTTATTTCAAAAAAAAAAAAAAACAAACCAAATTCGATCGGCGTCCAAATTTTATTTTGTATTGACTTTAAATATTATGGTACGTAAAGTCATCATCGACTCATCGAGTTTAGTTTATGCCTTCTATTACTTTTGACGCCTTCTATTACTTGTTGACCACTTTTGTGTCTATAAATACTGAATTCCGTGAACCATTTCAGTACCTTTTTTTGATGAAATACATGAGACTTTTTCTTTCAGCTTAATTTTTCAGTATATATACATACAAACTTACATGCATGCAAGGAAATAGACCATTACTCCATAAAAAAACACCCTTTATATAAAGAAAGAATCTCATATAAAATTACATTTAGATTCTAATTTTCACATTAATAATAATTTTTATGAATAAAAATAAAATCTAACAAAAAATTAAAATCAAATATAACTTATTACCCATAGTTTATTGTTACAAATATATATAAGATTCTATAATGGATTTTATTTAACATTTGATTGTTAAATTTAGAGGCGATTCTATGTTAGATTTGATATGTTAAACTTAATTGCTGTTAAAATTTGTGATTCTTGTCATAACTAGGGCTGCACAAAGGTCCAAGACCGGACCGGACCGGACCGACCCGGACCGGACCGAAGACCGGATTTTATTGAATTCATGGACCGGGGACCGGACCGGTCATAACCGGTCTTTGGGACCGGACCGGACCGGAAAAACCCGGACCGGACCGGAACCGGACCGGTTAGGACCGGTTAGTTAATATTTTATAAAATAATTTAATTTTTATAATTTAATTTTCATTCTTTGTTGATTTATAAATTACTTGGTAAGTTAATTTAAATTTAAAAATAAGTAAATGTCATATTATTTGTAAAGTAACATTAATTCGTAAACGTAATTATAAATCATATATAGTATGAAATATGAAATTTAATCATTTATATTATAGTGTTTATATATATTATTTCATAAATTTATTATTCACCAATTTGGATCACTAAAATATGTTATGTGTGAATATTTAATCATTAAATTATATAATTTAAAAGACAAAATAGTGTAAAATTAACTATATACATAAAATCCGGTCCGATCCGGTCCGGACCGGGTGTTTTCAGGGTTTGGACCGGACCGGACCGAAGACCGGATTTTTTTGATTTTACGGACCGGAGACCGGACCGGTTATATTCGGTCCGGTCCGGTCCTTGGACCGATAGACCCGGTCCGGTCTAGTTTACCGGTCCAGACCGGAAAGTTGTGCAGCCCTAGTCATAACAAATCAATTTTTATGAAAAATAAAGTATTATGATGATGTTCTTTATTATTCTTTATGTAAGGTGTTATTCCTAAAATGCAACTATAGCGAAATATTAGTAAATCTATTATATCCCATCAATATTAAGGTGACTGAGCTTTGTATGGATTGCACTAGTGTTCGTACGACTCCCGCTTCTACTCTTTATTTTGATGTATCAGAAAAACAAATTGGTTTTGTTTGATTATGAATCGCCATGTGATATGGGCTAAAAGTAAGCCTTAAAGACACCTTTAATGTGGTATTAATTAGACCCGAAATGGTCCAAACGTGGGGCGCACCAGATGGGCCCAAACCCTATTTATAATATTAATTTCGTAATTAATATTAAGGGTAATAAACAGCTCAGCAAATAAGAGTTGGATAAGGATAATGTCCCCTTCAGACTTATCCACCAAGGCATCCAATTCAATATAGAAACTGATTCCTATAAGGAATAGATCTAGAACCTTCCTCAAAGACTTGTCCACCAAGTCTCTGAATCCTACCATAATTATAAGGCTTCTCAGCCTATATAAAGGGCCTAACCCCACATTCTCAGAACTACGTCCTGGCCTGATCTTTGATATCCATCAAAGTACGTAGGCATCTTGTGAAGGCAGAGTCAGCCACGAACACAAGAGCAGCCATTAAAGCGCGAAGCTCACACACCTTTGCATTAAATACATCAACCCTAGCCGCAATACTAGTAACCTAGTTTTTATTCCACAACATTTGGCGCCGTCTGTGGGAAGACAACATCAACCATGGTTCAAACACGAAGAACAACATCAACCGAGGTCGTGCCCCTTAACTCTGCTTCACCAGCCACTTCTGATCCGCTCATCGTCACTGAGGAAGGACAAATACTCCCATCAACAGGGGCGGTCATTCAACCTCTGCCCATTCAGCCCCCAGGGACGACTCCCCATGTAGAGGGGACCCACTCAGTGATTGTCCATCAAAGCCAAGAAACTAACCCTCTCCAGATGGTGGTTTCTCATCTTGGTAACGTTGATCGCACGGGGGTACAAATCCATACTACGGATCTCCCTTTAAACACCAAACCTATGTATGGGCTGCCTAACTACCCCCCTCGACGAAGGGAACCTGGACCAAGCGGACACGCCTTACAGATCCGGGATCGAGAATATGATGATTACTCTGGTCCCTATAGTGATGATTCATCATCATCTGAGGATGATGATCGAGATGAAGCCCCGAGGAGGCGACGTGCTAGCAAGGAACCTCTAAGAAGAACACGAAGAATCCATGATGGACTCCCCTTGACAACTGCTGAGAAAATCAAGGCTTATGAGGCAGAGATCTTAAAATTGAAGGACGATATTGCAAGAGAACAAGATAGGTTGAATCAAACTCAGCCTCCTCCAACTGCAGAGAGGATCCCCATTATAAATTTGGAGAGGCCTTCAAGAAGGCAAAGGAGGGCTGATACCCGAACTGAAAAATCGACAAGGGTGGAGACCCCCAGAAGCAACCCCAAAGATCTGATGCCACCTGGGGACCCTGACGATCCCACACCTCCGTTTACTGAGGAGGTGATGAATGCCCACATCTCAAGGAAATTTAAGATGCCAACTATTAAGGCCTATGATGGAACGGGCGATCCCGCAAATCATGTCAGAACATTCTCAAACGCACTGCTGTTGCAGCCTGCTAGTGATGCCTTAAAGTGTAGGGCGTTCCCTCAAACTCTTTCAGGCATGGCTCAAAGATGGTATAGCCGTCTACCTGCAAACTCGATTGGCTCTTTTAAGGAGTTGAGCGCTGCCTTTATCAGCCAATTCATCAGTGGGAGAATTCATGAGAAAAGTTCTGCATCCCTTATGTATGTGGTGCAGGGAAAGAATGAGAACTTAAGGGATTATCTCAAGCGATTCACCAAAGAGACGTTGAATATCACCGATCTGGAAAATAAGGTGGCCATGGTAGCCTTGGAATACGGAACCACTGACCTCTTCTTCAAAAGGTCTTTGGCAAAACACCCTCCTGAGAACATGGTCGAGCTCCAGAGAAGAGCCGATAAATATATTAAGGCTGAGGACAGCATGAAGAAGGAAACCACAGGAGGTAATGGCAAGGGCTCTAATGATTCAAAGAAAAGAAAGTCAGAGCAAGAGTACGACGCTAGGGACAAGTATCCCCGGGCTGGCAAGGACTCCGAGTCATCACCCAAGAAGGGTTTTGGGCCGAGGTTTTCTGATTACGCAAGGTTGAACGCTCCTAGGAGCCAAATTTTGTTGGATATTGAGAAGGATAAGGACTTTCGCTGGCCTAAACCACTCAGGGGTGACCCCGACAAGAGAAACAAAGATCTGTATTGTAGATTCCATAAGGATGTGGGGCATGACACAGATGACTGCAGACAGTTAAAGGATGAAATTGAATTTTTAATCCGGAAGGGAAAGTTAAACAAGTTCACCAAGGGTGAAGATCGTGGAGCCCAGAAAAGGGATTATGATAGAAGAGACAATGATAGGAGGGATAACGATCGTGATCGTAACCCACAGCCTCGAGGGCCCTAATCAATATGATTTGGGGAGGACCAACAGCGGCCGGCACTACCCGAAACTCTCGAAAGGCTTATGCCAGAGAAGTGATGCACATCACAGGAGAAGCCCCGAAGCGTGCTAAGACTGAGACAGTGATTGGTTTTGATGATTCAGACCTTGAAGGGGTGAAATTCCCCCATGACGACCCGTTGGTCATTACTCCTGTAATTGGAAACTCGGAAGTTAAGCGGGTCCTGATAGACAATGGAGCTTCTGTCGATATCTTGTTTCATGACGCTTTTGTGAAGATGGGGTATACTGACTCTCAACTAACCCCGACTAACATGCCGATCTACGGATTTAATGGAGTTGAGTCCAAGGTTGAAGGGACCATTCAGCTGCCCATGACAATAGGGCAAGAACCTAAGGAAGCCACCCAGATGTTGAACTTTCTAGTAATTAAGGCTGCCTCAACATACAATGCAATCTTAGGGAGGACCGGACTTCATGCATTCAAGGCTGTTGCCTCTACCTATCATATGAAGGTCAAATTTCCAACCAGGAATGGTGTTGGGGAACAGAAAGGAGATCAGAAAATGGCCAGGAGTTGCTATGTGGCTGCTTTGAGAGCTGATGGAACCGGGGGGCAGGTACTCCCGATTGAAGACATGGATGTCCGTGGTGATGATGAACACCGAGGAAAGCCAGCAGAGGACTTAATACCTATCCCTCTGGAGCTAGGCGACCCTGAGAAGGTGACTTATATAGGAGCCTCTTTGAAAGAACCCCTGAAGGGCAAGTTGATAGAGTTCTTACAAAAGAATAGCGACTTTTTCGCTTGGACAGCAGCTGATATGCCAGGGATTGATCCCCAACTTATAACACATAGATTGAATGTCGACCCTAATCGGAAGATAATACAGCAGAAGAAGAGAAATTTTGCTCCGGAAAGGCAAGAAGCCATTAAGCAAGAAGTGGATAAGCTCTTGGAGGCTGGTTTTATTGAAGAAATTCAGTTTCCCGAATGGTTAGCAAACCCTGTGATGGTCAAGAAAGTGAATGGGAAGTGGAGGATGTGTATAGACTTCACTGACCTGAATGATGCATGCCCAAAGGATTGTTTCCCCCTGCCAAGAATAGATATGTTGATAGATGCCACAGCTGGACATGAGATGTTGAGCTTCATGGATGGATTCAGCGGCTATAATCAGATTAAGATGCACAAGGATGACATCCAAAAGGTATCTTTCATAACTGACTTTGGTGTTTTCTGCTATCTTGTTATGGCGTTTGGTCTAAAGAATGCGGGAGCTACTTACCAACGATTCCCATCTAATTGGAAAAACCATGGAGGTCTATGTCGATGATATGCTGGTTAAAAGCTTGGTCAAAGCGGACCATATTAAACACCTCAGAGAGGCATTTGAAGTGCTGAGGCACCACAAAATGATGTTGAATCCAGCCAAGTGTGCCTTTGGCGTTGGATCAGGCAAATTTTTGGGTCGATGGTTTCCAAGAGAGGCATAGAGGCCAACCCTGACAAGATCAAGGCGATGTTAGATATGGAACCCCCACGCTCTATAAGAGATGTGCAGAAGTTGACAGGCCGGGTAGCGGCTTTAGGAAGATTCATCTCCAAGTCTGGTGACAAATGCTTGCCTTTCTTTCAAGCATTGAAGAAGGTGAAAAATTTTGAGTGGACCCCTGAGAGCCAAGAGGCCTTTGAACAACTGAAGAAGTACATGGTTGAAGCCCCGTTGTTGACCAAACCAAGTCCTGGGGAGACTCTTTATCTATACCTGTCGGTATCTGAACAAGCCCTGAGTGCTGTCCTTATCCGGGAAGAGGAGAAAGTCCAGAAACCTATCTACTATGTGAGCAAAGTGTTACATGGGGCTGAGTTGAATTACTCACCCATAGAAAAGTTTGCTTTGGCATTAGTAACTGCCTCAAGGAAATTGCGGCCTTATTTCCAGGCACATAAGATTCAGGTTCTGACGAACCAGCAGTTGAGGAACATATTGCATAGCCCTAAGGCCAGTGGAAGGCTAATCAAATGGGCGATTGAGTTAGGAGAATTCGATATCACATACAAGCCTCGGACAGCCATCAAGGCTCAGGCATTGGCTGACTTCGTGGTTGAATGCACTATTAACAACCAAGAAGTCGGGGGGCAAGAGATAATGACTACCGCTGGGCAAAAGAAAAAAGAAGAGGAACTTACACCTGATCTGAAGGAATATTGGGTGCTCTATTTTGATGGAGCATCAAAAACAAAATCTAGTGGTGCAGGTTTGGTTTTGCAAAGCCCCGACGGGTTCACAGTTGAGTACTCTTTAAAATTGGATTTTCCTACTACCAACAATGAGGCGGAGTATGAGGCATTAATAGCTGGTTTGGGTTTAGCTAGAATCATGAGGGTCAAAAATCTCAAAGTTTGTGGAGATTCACGGCTTGTGGTATCCCAAGTAAATGGTGAATTCGAGGCTAAGGATGAGACTATGGCGAAATACCTGAGAGTGGTAAAGGCTGTTATATCTCAGTTTGAGGAGTGTTATGTTGAACACATCCCGAGAGAAGAAAACATTAAGGCCGATGCCCTGTCTAAGTTTGCTTCTTCTGAGATAGAAAATTATGCTGGGAGTGTTTACTTTCAGGTCTTGAAGGCCCCTACCGTTAACGCAAAGCTAGTGGCACCAATTGATATAGGAGGCTCTTGGATAGATCCTATCAAAGCACACCTTGAGATCGGGTGGCTCCCAGACAATGCCATGGAGGCACGAAAACTTTCAGTAAGAGCGTTGAGATATACTTTGATTGAGGGTATTCTGTACAAAAGGTCGTTTGTCATCCCGTACTTGAAGTGTCTAAGGCCTCAAGAGGCAAGGGAAGCATTGGAGGAAGTTCATGAAGGGATCTGTGGGCAACACTTGGGGGGCAGAGCCCTAGCTCACAAGATAATTCGTTTAGGGTTCAATTGGCCGGAGATGTTGGCAGATGCACAAAACTATGTCAAGAGATGTGAGAGATGCCAGAAGCATGCCCCAATTGTGAGGCAACCGCCTGAGATGTTGACCTCGGTTAACTCTCCCATTCCATTTGCGATGTGGGGGATGGATATACTTGGACCCTTTCCCATGGCTTCAGCACAAAGGAAATTCCTGATAGTGGCCATTGATTACTTCACTAAGTGGATTGAGGCTAAACCCCTGGCCAAGATAACCACCAAGCAAGTTTCCCAGTTCTTTTGGGAGAACATCATTTGCAGATACGGAATCCCACGAATCCTTGTGACAGACAATGGGACACAGTTCAATAATGAAGAGTTTAAGAAGTATTGTGAAGAGAATGCGATTGAGCTCCGTTTTACCTCAGTGGCACATCCACAAGCCAATGGGCAAGCTGAGGTAGCTAATCGAATTATCCTTGATGGACTGAAGAAGAGGGTCAAACGCTCTAGGAACACTTGGGTAGATGAATTGCTGCCCATACTTTGGGCATATCGTACCACTTGTAAGGTAACAACTGGAGCAACCCCATTTTTGCTGGCTTATGGAGCCGAGGCAGTTGTGCCTTTGGAGATCATGCAAGCATCACCTCGAGTCGAGGCATATGAGCCAGAAACTAATGAAGAAGGGATGAGACTTGCCCTTGACTTAATTGACGAGGTTAGAGATGAAGCTAATGCTAGGAATGCTGAATATCAGAAGAGAGCCTCTTTTCATTACAACCAGAGAGTTAAGGAAAGATTCTTTCGACAAGGCGACATGGTTCTGAGGAAGATTGAAGCCTCAGGAGTTGGCCAAAAAGGAAAGTTAGCACCAAACTGGGAAGGACCGTATCTAGTCAGAAAGGTATTAGGACGAGGATCCTACAAGTTAGAAACCTTGGATGGGGTTGAGGTGCCCCGAACTTGGCATGCTGTAAACCTCAAAGTTTATTATGTTTAAGTTCTTTTGACAAAGGCTTGGACTTTTATCTATTTATTAGAAATAAGGTTCGAATGAAACCATAATAGAGCATGTTGCTCCCAGTAGGAGATAGAGTATCTATGTAAGGGTTGAACCCATTTTATTGATGTCCTTTGACAGCATAATGGAATTTATTCTGTTTTCTCTATTAGTTATTCTTCCTTGTTAAAACAAACGAAAGACGAATGTTGAACCAACTTGTGAGTTTAGTACCAGCCAGGAGGCCAAGTACTCGAAAATTCTAAAGTTTAACGAACTATGAGCAAAAACAAGAAAAATGAACAGAAACTAACTGCATAAATAGTTAAGTTAAAAGTTACACAAACAAAGGCCCGAAGGCTATCAAGTCAAATGGTGGAAACCCAGAGTTCAGAAAAACAAAAGATAAATAAATAAAGCTTAAGGGGCTTTAGGGGCCTCCTTAGCAGGAGAAGCATCCTCAGAGCTAGTCTCAGTAGTAGACCCATCATCAGCAGAGTTAGCAGCACCAGGCTGAGCTAGAGGAGGCACGGGATCCAAGGCTGAAGTGGTGGCGGTAGCATGCTCCTTGACCAAAGCATCATCCTCCCCGAATAGCTCTTCACTGGAACCAGGCTCATGTATCAAGGCACTGGGAAGGTGAGGGCTAGGAAAAGCAGAAGGCAAGAATAACCCTGGATGCTGCCTCAGAACTGCTTCAAGGGCTTTGGTCCACCCATCAGTAAACTGGCTAGGAAAGAGCATCTCATCATGCTGATCCATGAGAGTCTTGTACTCATCCGAATCCAGATAGTCATCAATATGCTTCTCCTTGTCATCCTTCAGAGCAACTAGCTCCGCATGCATCCCAACCATCTCTTCATCTTTCTTCTTTAGCTGCTCTTCCAGTCGGTTAATGTGGAGAGTCTTCTTCTGAGACTCAGACTCAAAACCTTTGGCCTTCTCCTTCCAAGCTTTGGCTTTATGAACCAAGCTTTGGAAATGGACGTTAGCCTGCATGAAAGGTTAGCACTAAAATCAAATAATGAATCTAAGCCGTTAAGGTATTGAAAAGACAAAGTTCGAGACTCACCACAGCAATAGCCTGAGCACCAAGCGCCTCTGACTCTCCAATACCTCTATTAAGGACCATGTCCTTATAGTCAGGAGTGGTGATTGAGTTCAAAGACCAATCCATGGAGTGCTTGGTAGAGCCCACCACAGAATCCTGCTTTCTAAAGCCCCAGGGAGGCCTAAAAACTGTTGACTGGACGTTAACCTGGGAGCTCCCCTCCAATCCAGCTATGTCACCATACCCCAAGTCTCCTTTCTGGACCTTGTGAGGGCGTAGAAAAGGAGGCTCTGTGTTTTTCCCTCGAGGGTCAGCAGCCCTCTTAGCTCGAGCCATCCTGGAAGTCTCTTCATCAGGAGAGGGCGCAGCCTCCACAATCAACTTCGCAACTGCAAGAATAACCAAAAACGAGTTGGAATAAATTCAGTAAAAAAGTAAATGGCAAAGATTAGTAAGAAAATTACCCCGTTCAGAAACTCTGGAAAGGCCTACTCCCCTTAGAGATTCCTCATTTAAAAGGCTTAGGCACGTAATAGAACTACCATCTGCCTGGGTCAGAGTATTATAAGCGGCCTGTTCCTCGGTACTAAGGACGATTCCCTTAGCGCTTCCGTCTGAAACTCTCGAAAACGTCTGCCTAAAGAGAGTGCCCCAATCACCTCCGTCCCACTCTAAGTATGCAAACTCATTTTTCCAGCCCGTATTATTATCAGGGATTGACTTGCCATTAAAAAGTGGGGGAACTCTAGGGCGGAGCTTAACATATACCCAGCCAGGGTTCGTGGCAGGACTATTGTAAAATTGAAAATTTTTGCGAAAAAGCGCAACAGATAAAGGGAGTTGTTGTCTGAGACACAAAACCATGAAACATAATATGATTCTCCATGTAAGAACCCCAAATTTTGGATATAATTAAAACTTTTTATTAAGTAATGATAAAATGAGGAACAATGATTCCGAGAACAAGGTCACCAGCTCTAATGAATGGTGGTTTCAAAGAACAATGATTGTAATGAATGGATATTGCTTTGGACAATGATCCTGATGCATTGGTATATTGTCAGAATAGAGTAATTCGATGGTTGAGGACCTAGATAAGAATAATCTACCATCCAGGAAGGAGCTAATGGATCCTTGAAGGGAAATGAGTACGTGCATAGTATTTTCCGTGCATGCATAGTGTTTCCCGTACGTGCATAGTGTTTCCTGTACGTGCATAGTAATTTGGTGGATGAATAGTGATTTTGTAAGTTGGAAAACTTTTCACGCCACCCTATGTACGGGACGTGATATGGATGTTTCGAAGTCATATTAGTAATACGCGGAGGAAATAAGTGAATGCAGAGACGATCGGAATTCAGAAATTCCAAATTCTTTTTCGGTATAATATTTGACCGGACAGTGGATTAAATATTATTATAATCCAATAATTGAGATATTAACTTTGAGGATTTGATATTTTGGGATGTTATTATATTTGATTTAAGAATGAAGGTAGGAAACCACTGAGGAGTGGTTATGGCTACAATGTAATAATTGATATTTGGAAAGAATGAATGGAATTCGACTTTATTATTTCTATGTCTTGAAGAATGCTAAAGGGTAACAACATAGGTAAATCTATCTTCTAAGGGAATAAGATATGGCAATTTCAAGCAGGAGAATATCCTCATGTCATCCAGATCGATAACGATTAATCCAGTAGTTCCGTAAAAAGGTTAAGGAACGATCGAAAGAGAATACGGACAATTGTACCACCCTAAGAGAACAAGTAAAGAAAACATAATGAATAGTGTTTGGTGGGAGTATATAATAATATGAGACGACACTATACAGAAGCATTCGGAACGGATTTCCGAGTTCGTATTAGTGATCCAGGGGGAAAATAAGTGTATGTAAAAGCTGTCGGATTCTGAAAAACCGCACTTTTATTTTCTCCGAGAGTTCCCTGGACACTGATAGCCTTAAGTATTTAATGAATGGATTTAAGGAATATAAATTGGAAAGTTAGAATGAAAGATGGAGAATGAAAGTATTAATATTAAAAAGGATTCCCGGTAAATCCTAATTAGAAATCCGTGAAATATTCTTACGAACGATCAATCGAAACGGGTAATAACCGGACACAGAAACAAGCAGAGGAAGCAAGAGTCTTGTGCAAGCTACTAGAATAAATATCTAGCAACCAAGTGGACTAAAGTAACTAGGATACTTAGCAAGGAAACTAGTCCTTAGAAAACAAACTACTTGGTTAGCCTTAAACCATCCAATCTCCAACACTTGTCCTCACAAATACATCACTCCATGCATCATCACTTTAATAAAGTAAGGCAAGATGAGATATTATCCAAGCCAAGCTACTTTATGCATTATTACCAAGAAATCAACCAAGCAAAAACCATGTCTTCTCCATTCTACACCATTCGGCCTTTTGGCTTAATTCAAGAAACAAAATCATCCTTCCCACCATTGTTTGATCTCCAAAAATTTATCATAGATCCTATATTTCATAAAAATGATACCCTAGAAATCTTAGCCCCAAACACCACTTTTTCCATTTTTAAAAAAATCAAGAAAGTGGAGGGTGAATAGTAACCTCAAGAACAAAATTCTTGAATCTTGATTTTGGTTGATGATCCAAGCTTCATGGAGGCTATACAAGGACTATACAAGGATTAATAAGTGCATACACACCCCAAGGAAGGTATAAAGCTCTTGAAACCCTAACCCTTGTTTGAGATTTAAGCATGTTTATGATAGTTATAACTTAGTTATGGTTATGTTAAGATTATAAGCATGATTATGTATGGATTTTGGATTAATGATGTAAATAGCTAGATGAACGGAAAGGCATTGCTTGGCCTCAGTTCATGTATATAAGTCATGTATATGTTGTTTGGGTTGGATACTATGTTTATGGGAAGATTCGAAATTGGTAAATGTTCGATTTACAGCCGTTATAATGCCCGATTTTGCAATACCATGTTTTGTATGCCATTTTCCATGTCGAACCCCTACTGTCCAGAGACCTTATCCACCATGATAGGATAGGTAATGTTCTAAGCTTCGTTTTGATATAAAGATCACGTGAAACGGACTTACGGTTTAGGATTTATGACCAAATTACTAAAAGTAGTTCGAATCCGTAAACGAAAGTTCGTAACTGTAATTGAACCCTCGTAAACTATGTAACGTCATGGAGAATCTTGGTAAATAAATACTAGAGGTAAAAAGGAAGGTGTGAAAGAAAACCGTATGTCAAAAGGATCATTTTTCGATTTATTAAAAATGTTCGAGTCAAGGTTAAACGCGAACGAACCACTAAAAGACGACTCTTTTATAACTTCGGTAAAACACTTAGAAAACGGGCGATAAAACTCGGAGTATAGTATTGGTTCGTAACGATCGACTTTAGAACTAATATGACTTAAGTATGTCCCAAGTATAAGTGCAGTGACATGTCGTATTAACGAACGAATGTCGGGTCGGATCAGTGATAATAAGTAATCCACTAAAAGGGGTATAACGAGATAACTCGAGAACGTGTTTCGAATTAAGTATAACTTAACTTTTAATATGTTAAGTGATTAATCCCGAATGCCTTGGCTATTTATAGATCACCAAGCTGAACCGGGACCCGCTACCTCTACCCCTTACCGTACTCGACTACCAGGCAAGTTTCAATTCCCTTCTTTTAGGCTGTTGTTGTGATTGAATAAATATATATATATGATTGCTGATATACATATGCCATTGCATGCATGCCTACTTTCAAGTTGAATTGATATACTTGTTCCCTGAATGTTATTGTTGGCTTATAAGCTAGATAGTTATATATCAGTTATAAGCCGGTTATTGTAAGACCCTCATAGAAGGGCGTATACATCTTATTAATCAAATATAGACCGGGAGTCAATATTCCTTGATATATCGAGATTACCTCGGAGGAAAATATTTAAGTAAATATTTTCTATTATTTGGGCGACGATTATTATTTGAATATTCGTTCGAGCTTATTTATTTAATGATCCTTACTTCAATTAATTATTTGAACGTAATCATTCGACGAATAATATTTGTCAATATTCATTCAGAGTCGAATTGATTATCGATTATTATTTCGAATATTCTTCTAAAGATGAGACTACTAAATGAATATTATTTGGATATTCTTTTAGAATATTATTATATTAAATAAATATTACTTTTGAATATTCATTTAAGATATTAAATACTTGATGAATATTATTTTAATATTCATCTGAAGCTTGATTTAATTATCGAATATTATCTCGAATATTCCTTAAGGCTTGGATTACTAAATGAATATTATTTGATATTCATTTAGGATATTATTCATTAAATGAATATTACTTTTGAATATTCATTTAAATTCCTAATTAATTATGAATATTACCTTAAATATTCTTTTCAGGTCTTATTAATTAATGAATATTGTTTTGAATATTCATTTAAATATTTATTTATTCAATAAATATTCTCCTGATATTTCTTCAGGGATTATTTTGAGAAATACTCTGATATAAGATATTCTTTCTTATTCCTAAATGATCTGTAAAATATTTTAATTCAATAAATATTCTCTGAATATTTATTCCATACTTAGAATAACCTCGATAAGGTTTATCTTCTTCGATTATTACAGAAAATATTTCGGAGTCATATTTTTATTAATCTTATATCAAGAAAGGTTCTCAGACATCATTCTTCTTTGAGTCTATCTCCTTAATAATAAGAGAACCTTACTTGGAAAAATGTTATTTATCTTGTCGACTTCCCGGTCATAAAGTATTCCCTTCACCCGCAACTCGGGTGCTGTTGACTTATTAAGTCGTTGCATACCTTCTCGTCTTTCGAGGGGTAAGATTACTGGAACAAGTTGATATCCGTTACCAAGTAATAACTTGGGAGTTATTGGTAAATTTTCCTTTCCAACTAGATACGACTACTTTGTGGAGTCTTATCAACAAGTATTATACTTGGGGAAAGGGGGACGAATGTTACATTCAGAATCATGAATTCTATTTGAACTAGGAGTCGTGTAAGAGGCCGAGTAGCTCCGGTCCATCCCCTTTGGCCCAACCGTTGGCCGGGGAGAGCTAGTAAGGCGGTATACAAGTAAAGCCGTCAGTTCTTCCTTCTACCGGTAGTAAATCTAAATTGAGCTGTACGATCTCGACTGATCATCAAGATTGGAACAGCGGGCGCGGTGAATACTCCATCATTGGTTCATCATCCAAATTTATTTATTTCCTGCAACATGATTACTGTTGGCAGAGTTGGAAAATGGTCGTAACTGGAATTGCAACCTTTTCTTGCAAGTTCCTCTTCTTAATAACAATAAGAATATCTCGCTTACTTTGATGTAGCAGATATTTCTACAAACAAATACTTTAAGTTACCTTGTAACTTCATCGTTCATATTATACTGGCATCATTTCCATAAATGCATGGCATATGGTTTGAAAGATACTTTTGAACTGTTACATTATCGTTCAGTTATATATTATTGTTGGTGGGCTATTACTCACCCTTGCTTTATTATTATATCACAACAACAGCTAGACCAGATGACTCGCACAAGGCGCACTCGACGCGGGCGAGGACGATGAGACTACCAGAGCTGAAGAAGAAGCTATTGGTAGGGTATATTTATTTTTTTCAGTACCAAGAATATGGTCTAGTATGACTTATGTAAATGGATGGCAAAGAGTATGTATTTATATTGAAATTCTTTTGGATTGTAAGAACTCATAATGTGATTAATAAAAAATTTGATTGTTACTCTGATTTCATCTCTGGGACTATAACGGGTGTGTTTTATATTGTTGTGTTGGGTTATAGAGACGTAATTTATTTTATGCTAAGGAAAGTTCAATTGTTGTGGACAGAATTGGAAACCGTAACCACCGGATCCCGGACCCCGGATCTGGGGGTGTTACAGAAGTGGTATCAGAGCGTACGTTATAAACCCTAGAGATGAGGTGACGTTAAAACAATAAATTCAATAAGATAATAAGAACTCTTGCCAAGTTCATAGTCGGACTACTTAATGTAGTGATGACATATAAAACCCTTATGGGAACTCGTAAGTATAATGATAGTAACTTAGCTCGATATCGTATCGACGAGTAAGGCGACTGACCTTGAGGCATACGAGCAACAGCGCGATGATGCTTTATATGCTGAAGATCAGCGGGTAATTCGATGGAGTACCCTACTGGAGACCCGGAAGAGGTTCCAGCAGATAAGGAAAATCCTGTGAGGATAAGGAGCTTACCCATGGGTAATGAGAGTCGCAGCCAGAATGACTGTGATGATTAAGATATGGTGCTCAGAAAAGTGAGTATACAGAACCGAGATATTATTAAGAGATCTGAAGATGCATGTTGAATTCATAGCCGGACTACCAGATGTAGTACCAGCAAGAATGAAGGATTGGAAGAATTACTTGAGATCTTATACGGAAATAGATGAGAATCCTTAGAGATTTTCATCTTAACAAAGAAAGAGCTAGAGGGATGTATGATTATTAAAGACATCGATTTAGGGCGAGGAGCAGAGTCCCTAGGAATAGTTGAGAAGGAGGCAGTAAGTGCCATATCATTTGATAAATGAATTAGTATGAATATGGTCAGTAATAATTCGCCATGAGAAGGCAGGTGTCGTAGGTTGTAAATTATGGAACCAAATTGAGGTTAATAAGGTGGTTTTATTAAGGTAAATGTTCATTTTATGAATGAATCATTTAGAAAGTAAAGACATTGGGAAGTGATAGCATGATTGGGTAAAGTTATATAAGGAAGTAGTAAGCAAGACAATGATCTCAGAACCTACCGGAAGATAAGACCAGTGAGTCAAGATGAACTCGTAATGAGACTACTGCCAGAGACTGAGTATAGAGTTAATTCAACTCAGTTAAATGATGAACCAGAAACGTTAGATGCATGTGATTCAGAGGAATATTAAATTCCTTCTTCTCTTTGAATGGATTATAGTAGTACCTTAAGTTTATTCCGATGCGGAATTATAATAGATCAAGTAATATGATCAGTAGTTAAAGAGAAAAATGTGAGAAAATCTTCCTGGAGCTAAAAGGTGAAATTGGTAATGACCAAGAGCTGGCATTGCTTAATGGAAAAAGGAGACTTTGTGCTTCCAATGACGCTTCGCATAAAGGGTTAGGTAGACCGACATTTGGTAGTATTGAATATCAGGACGTTGTGACAGGTTTCAGTTTGAAACTATTGATTCCCTTCTAAGGGATGGATATAATTGATTCCTCTCCAGTGGGTAAACTTCCAATCTGATGATGATTATTTCGTTAACTATGACTGCTTATGATTCCACCTGCTTGGAGGTTCATAGAACTATTCTTCAGGTTTCGAAACTGGTCTCCTTAATGTTACCAGTAGGTGAGTAGATTGATCAAAATTTCCCTGAGTCTGGAAAGGAATTCGGTGAATTTTGGCAAACCTTGTCTTTCTGATTATCAGAGAATGTCATGGAAGAGAGTAAAAATTGGAGCAAACCCTGTGATTTGGGTAAGGATGCTGTAAAATGGGTTAGTAAACGGACCCTGAGCATTACAATCGATGGTAGTGATAAAATGATGAAGTGAGATTGGACGAAAATAGGAAATGTAAGTAAGAAACCAGCCGGACTGAGAAATTCCAGGATTGACTTAAATGAAAAGGCTGTTATGCCAGGAATGGTAAGCTTGTGTGGCACGCAGGATTGATAAGAATAGTTGAAAAGATAATAGTGGAGGAAAGGTGACCGGAGACGGTGCCGAGTAGCCGATTAAGACTTATATGGAGTAAAGTTTTGGAAAGGTAGAAAGGTATCAAAGAAGAAGGCACTATGCCGGCAATTGCTAGAAAAGTAATGCTATTAGCCAACCCCTAAAATCATATATTTTTATGTGTGGCCAGTTGAGGCCAAGTCACAATGGATTATAAAGTGACTAGACGAGCAATGAAAAGACAAAGCAGGGTTGCTTCTAAGAAAGCACCGACTGCAAGGGCTTCTGATATAAAGGAAACATTAATGAGATCGTTTGAATCTTCTGCCGAACAACCCATGTTTTGATTGGGAATTCACTAGACCTTTTTGGGATGGGGTCACCCGTACTAAAGTCACTCATGTGTATATGGTTGTCCAAGATTTCGAGTAAAATGGAAGTATAGTGACTTGAGATGTATGATGTTAGGGTATCATGAATACCATGAATATATTATGACGGAGGAAAGTAAACAATGAAGGTATATGAAGAGGGTATAGAAAAGGTCAGAAATTGAACAGTATGCAGTAGGAATTTTGTCTGAGGCAAGTACCTTTGCGAAGAACGATAAGCACTAAGAGATTCACGTTGAACTCGACCAATATCTTCCAGAACATCCTTGCTACCATTAACAAGTTCGGTAAGAGAAGAGATTGACATACGTTGCCTTTTTGGAAGGCCAAATAGGCTGACAACTATCTGAAAGAAGAGGGTGGCATTAAACCACCGATCGATTATCAAATGAGAATGATTGAAAAGAGACCTTTATTAAGGATACATGATCTGATTGCCAATTATAAGATACAAGAATTCCTTGGCAGTTGAATTAAGGATAGGATATCCATAAATTAAGACAAACCCTAGGGAATGCACAAGGGGTGGCATTAACCCTAATAACGACATTATGACTTCAGATGATATGAGCTGGACTTGCTAAGGCAACAATGACCGGTAAGGATTATTAAAAAGGGTTCTGGAAAGAACATGGATAGAATTATTAGAGTATTGATCAATGACATTTTGATATACCCGGTACCTAGAAAATACCGGAGGAATGATAAGGATGGCCTACGAAACCCTACAAGGAAAAAAAAAAGGTAATATTCCGAACTTCAAAAATGGAAGTTTGGTAAGGAATGTATGACATCGTAACAATTATGCCAGATGAGGCATGTATGAAACCCTGAGGAAGTATGGGTTGAACCTATAAAGATTGAGATTATCCTAAGATAAAGAAAGAACTAAGAAAAGAGGTATCCTAAGTAGGATTGGGAATAAACGTGATAAAGTTCCCACGGGTAGGTGGAAGCAATGACTTATGGAAATGACTGATAGTTATATTTTCTCCTTCAGCAGAGCTTAAGGGAGAATGCTTTAACCCAACAGTGATGGGAATGAGGTAGAAAAAAAACTTGAGTTGGAATGTACCCAGAGAACATGGGTTACAAGAAATCATTATCATCAAGAAAGGCCAATGAGGTGGCCGACAATCTAAGTATAAAGGAATAATTACAAATGTTCATACCGAAGAAACAGGATGATATTTGGAAGGACCTTGAAGGTCATATCGGAATGGAGGAATTTACATTCCTTCTGATAACTGTGCAAGAATTGACAGTAATAATAGTTTAAGTAAGGATTCGATTCCTGATGGAGTCTTAAGCATATTACGTACCTTAGAAGGTCCCGTTTTGAGGCAAACCAGGACCATGGTACAAAATTGATGAAGTAAACCGTTAAGTTTCCAGTCTTTTATGGAAGATGCATAAGTGATAGTTTCATCAACCGGACCTAGCTGCGATGCTTGAAACTCTTCTGCAATTCTATCTGCTTCATGTTATATCTACATCAAGTTCAGGAAGTGTTCCTTATGGATAAGGAATAATGATTACTTTGTCTCCCTAAGGGATTTGAAACCCGTAGGGTTAGCTATTAACGCACTACGTAAACAACAAGCGATGGTGATTCCTCTAAGAAAGGAGATGACAACGTAAAGATAAAGAAAGTGCTGCTATTGATAAGCTAAATGGCATGTTGATGAATGACAAGCAAGTTTGTGTTAGTGTACTTCTGCACAAACAAGATAGAGAATATGAGGTTGATAATTCGTGATGCTAAACGTATTCCCGTAGAAAGAATAAATGAGACTTGGAGGGAAGGGCGGTTGAGCCCAAAACTTATTGGGCCACTTGAGAGTTTAAAGTGTTCGGACGGCGGTATTCGAGCCAGCCTTACCCCCAAAATTATAGCACGGTCATAACGGGTTTTCATGTGGCCAGGCTACGCCAGTAAAATGCAGATGTTCAACAGATAATAGGAGTACGAGCATGTAGATATACGACCTGGTCTGACTTACGAAAGACAACCTGTGGAAAACCACGGATAGAAAAGAACAAGTAATGAGAAACAAGGTTGGCAGAAGTAGATTATATGAATCTAAGTTAAAGGAATCGGGCCAGATTCATTTCGGAAAGTTTAAATTGAAATAACGTGATGATTATAGAATAAATGAGACGGAATACCGATAAGGAGGTACCAAGTGCAAAAAGGTGTCTCAATAAAGAGGTGAAGGTGAAAGTAAATAATAGAAATGAGTAAGAAGCAGCTAATAAGTAGGATGTGATTGATAAAGAAAAGGCTGGGGGAAGCAACTATGGAATGAGAAGCAAGGAATGTTATGAATGGGTTTCTAATGAATTCTCAGGATGACAACCTGATAGTGTCAATATTATAGTTATGAAAAAGCTAGTAACATGATATGGGATGTCAGTAATAATGATGTCAAGTGAGAAATCTAAGATTTAACATGAAAGGTTAAAGGATTTCCCGAATGTGAGTATCGCTAAGATTGAACAAGAGTATTTGTCCATAGAATAATGGACAAAGCAGCAAGATATGTTGGCACGTGAGATTGCGATCAAATAGTATTGGATATAATT
The DNA here is from genome assembly GCA_036435485.1 of Saposhnikovia divaricata. Classification (NCBI taxonomy): domain Eukaryota; kingdom Viridiplantae; phylum Streptophyta; class Magnoliopsida; order Apiales; family Apiaceae; genus Saposhnikovia; species Saposhnikovia divaricata. Next base: position 168,898,963 of record CM071598.1, read on the forward strand.
ATGATTAATTTCTTCTTTGATAAACCTCTATAGTTCAGAGGTAAATTCTGAGTATGATATTCTACAATCATGAAAGCTTTCTATAATCCTTTAGAACTCTTTTCTCTTCTTCTCTCTTATTCATCTTCTTTATGAATTGAGAAGAACAACCCTTTTAGGAGGGGTGGTACTGCTACATGACTATCTGTCTATGTGATAGAAGTCTAAGTGGAATGCCATGACTTGTTTAATTGCTTGTCAAGTACTGAAGGCTGGCCCCCTTCTATACTAACTATGCAATATAACAAATGTTCAATTGATCATAGTGATCTCTCAATAAATCTTTCCACTTCTCTATATTGATCGAGATTGCGAAGATTAAAACGATCAGGAAATGCACAGTACGAGCGAGGTTACCTCCGAATCGTAGGGTGATAGTGATACCAATGTTACTGCAGGTATCAATAAGGATAAGACTGAGTAAGAGTATAACCCGGATAGTGAGTTGTACGAAAAGTAGCAACGTTGATGGAAAAAGGATAAAGTATGAATTGTAGCACTAGAAGATGTGCTGAGGAAGGGTAGAACGACTAAGAATTGACCGGGAAGCTAAAGAGTGAACGGCAGGCAAACGACTCTTTGCTTCCTACCTGATTCCGGGACGGAATCCTTTTAAGGAGGGGAGACTGTAAGAACCCCAAATTTTGGATATAATTAAAACTTTTTATTAAGTAATGATAAAATGAGGAACAATGATTCCGAGAACAAGGTCACCAGCTCTAATGAATGGTGGTTTCAAAGAACAATGATTGTAATGAATGGATATTGCTTTGGACAATGATCCTGATGCATTGGTATATTGTCAGAATAGAGTAATTCGATGGTTGAGGACCTAGATAAGAATAATCTACCATCCAGGAAGGAGCTAATGGATCCTTGAAGGGAAATGAGTACGTGCATAGTATTTCCCGTGCGTGCATAGTGTTTCCCGTACGTGCATAGTGTTTCCTGTACGTGCATAGTAATTTGGTGGATGAATAGTGATTTTGTAAGTTGGAAAACTTTTCACGCCACCCTATGTACGGGACGTGATATGGATGTTTCGAAGTCATATTAGTAATACGCGGAGGAAATAAGTGAATGCAGAGACGATCGGAATTCAGAAATTCCAAATTCTTTTTCGGTATAATATTTGACCGGAGAGTGGATTAAATATTATTATAATCCAAGAATTGAGATATTAACTTTGAGGATTTGATATTTTGGGATGTTATTATATTTGATTTAAGAATGAAGGTAGGAAACCACTGAGGAGTGGTTATGGCTACAATGTAATAATTGATATTTGGAAAGAATGAATGGAATTCGACTTTATTATTTCTATGTCTTGAAGAATGCTAAAGGGTAACAACATAGGTAAATCTATCTTCTAAGGGAATAAGATATGGCAATTTCAAGCAGGAGAATATCCTCATGTCATCCAGATCGATAACGATTAATCCAGTAGTTCCGTAAAAAGGTTAAGGAACGATCGAAAGAGAATACGGACAATTGTACCACCCTAAGAGAACAAGTAAAGAAAACATAATGAATAGTGTTTGGTGGGAGTATATAATAATATGAGACGACACTATACAGAAGCATTCGGAACGGATTTCCGAGTTCGTATTAGTGATCCAGGGGGAAAATAAGTGTATGTAAAAGCTGTCGGATTCTGAAAAACCGCACTTTTATTTTCTCCGAGAGTTCCCTGGACACTGATAGCCTTAAGTATTTAATGAATGGATTTAAGGAATATAAATTGGAAAGTTAGAATGAAAGATGGAGAATGAAAGTATTAATATTAAAAAGGATTCCCGGTAAACCCTAATTAGAAATCCGTGAAATATTCTTACGAACGATCAATCGAAACGGGTAATAACCGGACACAGAAACAAGCAGAGGAAGCAAGAGTCTTGTGCAAGCTACTAGAATAAATATCTAGCAACCAAGTGGACTAAAGTAACTAGGATACTTAGCAAGGAAACTAGTCCTTAGAAAACAAACTACTTGGTTAGCCTTAAACCATCCAATCTCCAACACTTGTCCTCACAAATACATCACTCCATGCATCATCACTTTAATAAAGTAAGGCAAGATGAGATATTATCCAAGCCAAGCTACTTTATGCATTATTACCAAGAAATCAACCAAGCAAAAACCATGTCTTCTCCATTCTACACCATTCGGCCTTTTGGCTTAATTCAAGAAACAAAATCATCCTTCCCACCATTGTTTGATCTCCAAAAATTTATCATAGATCCTATATTTCATAAAAATGATACCCTAGAAATCTTAGCCCCAAACACCACTTTTTCCATTTTCAAAAAAATCAAGAAAGTGGAGGGTGAATAGTAACCTCAAGAACAAAATTCTTGAATCTTGATTTTGGTTGATGATCCAAGCTTCATGGAGGCTATACAAGGACTATACAAGGATTAATAAGTGCATACACACCCCAAGGAAGGTATAAAGCTCTTGAAACCCTAACCCTTGTTTGAGATTTAAGCATGTTTATGATAGTTATAACTTAGTTATAGTTATGTTAAGATTATAAGCATGATTATGTATGGATTTTGGATTAATGATGTAAATAGCTAGATGAACGGAAAGGCATTGCTTGGCCTCAGTTCATGTATATAAGTCATGTATATGTTGTTTGGGTTGGATACTATGTTTATGGGAAGATTCGAAATTGGTAAATGTTCGATTTACAGCCGTTATAATGCCCGATTTTGCAATACCATGTTTTGTATGCCATTTTCCATGTCGAACCCCTACTGTCCAGAGACCTTATCCACCATGATAGGATAGGTAATGTTCTAAGCTTCGTTTTGATATAAAGATCACGTGAAACGGACTTACGGTTTAGGATTTATGACCAAATTACCAAAAGTAGTTCGAATCCGTAAACGAAAGTTCGTAACTGTAATTGAACCCTCGTAAACTATGTAACGTCATGGAGAATCTTGGTAAATAAATACTAGAGGTAAAAAGGAAGGTGTGAAAGAAAACCGTATGTCAAAAGGATCATTTTTCGATTTATTAAAAATGTTCGAGTCAAGGTTAAACGCGAACGAACCCCTAAAAGACGACTCTTTTATAACTTCGGTAAAACACTTAGAAAACGAGCGATAAAACTCGGAGTATAGTATTGGTTCGTAACGATCGACTTTAGAACTAATATGACTTAAGTATGTCCCAAGTATAAGTGCAGTGACATGTCGTATTAACGAACGAATGTCGGGTCGGATCAGTGATAATAAGTAATCCACTAAAAGGGGTATAACGAGATAACTAGAGAACGTGTTTCGAATTAAGTATAACTTAACTTTTAATATGTTAAGTGATTAATCCCGAATGCCTTGGCTATTTATAGATCACCAAGCTGAACCGGGACCCGCTACCACTACCCCTTACCGTACTCGACTACCAGGCAAGTTTCAATTCCCTTCTTTTAGGCTGTTGTTGTGATTGAATAAATATATATATATGATTGCTGATATACATATGCCATTGCATGCATGCCTACTTTCAAGTTGAATTGATATACTTGTTCCCTGAATGTTATTGTTGGCTTATAAGCTAGATAGTTATATATCAGTTATAAGCCGGTTATTGTAAGACCCTCATAGAAGGGCGTATACATCTTATTAATCAAATATAGACCGGGAGTCAATATTCCTTGATATATCGAGATTACCTCGGAGGAAAATATTTAAGTAAATATTTTCTATTATTTGGGCGACGAATATTATTTGAATATTCGTTCGAGCTTATTTATTTAATGATCCTTACTTCAATTAATTATTTGAACGTAATCATTCGACGAATAATATTTGTCAATATTCATTCAGAGTCGAATTGATTATCGATTATTATTTCGAATATTCTTCTAAAGATGAGACTACTAAATGAATATTATTTGGATATTCTTTTAGAATATTATTATATTAAATAAATATTACTTTTGAATATTCATTTAAGATATTAAATACTTGATGAATATTATTTTAATATTCATCTGAAGCTTGATTTAATTATCGAATATTATCTCGAATATTCCTTAAGGCTTGGATTACTAAATGAATATTACTTGATATTCATTTAGGATATTATTCATTAAATGAATATTACTTTTGAATATTCATTTAAATTCCTAATTAATTATGAATATTACCTTAAATATTCTTTTCAGGTCTTATTAATTAATGAATATTGTTTTGAATATTCATTTAAATATTTATTTATTCAATAAATATTCTCCTGATATTTCTTCAGGGATTATTTTGAGAAATACTCTGATATAAGATATTCTTTCTTATTCCTAAATGATCTGTAAAATATTTTAATTCAATAAATATTCTCTGAATATTTATTCCATACTTAGAATAACCTCGATAAGGTTTATCTTCTTCGATTATTACAGAAAATATTTCGGAGTCATATTTTTATTAATCTTATATCAAGAAAGGTTCTCAGACATCATTCTTCTTTGAGTCTATCTCCTTAATAATAAGAGAACCTTACTTGGAAAAATGTTATTTATCTTGTCGACTTCCCGGTCATAAAGTATTCCCTTCACCCGCAACTCGGGTGCTGTTGACTTATTAAGTCGTTGCATACCTTCTCATCTTTCGAGGGGTAAGATTACTGGAACAAGTTGATATCCGTTACCAAGTAATAACTTGGGAGTTATTGGTAAATTTTCCTTTCCAACTAGATACGACTACTTTGTGGAGTCTTATCAACAAGTATTATACTTGGGGAAAGGGGGACGAACGTTACATTCAGAATCATGAATTCTATTTGAACTAGGAGTCGTGTAAGAGGCCGAGTAGCGCCGGTCCATCCCCTTTGGCCCAACCGTTGGCCGGGGAGAGCTAGTAAGGCGGTATACAAGTAAAGCCGTCAGTTCTTCCTTCTACCGGTAGTAAATCTAAATTGAGCTGTACGATCTCGACTGATCATCAAGATTGGAACAGCGGGCGCGGTGAATACTCCATCATTGGTTCATCATCCAAATTTATTTATTTCCTGCAACATGATTACTGTTGGCAGAGTTGGAAAAGGGTCGTAACTGGAATTGCAACCTTTTCTTGCAAGTTCCTCTTCTTAATAACAATAAGAATATCTCGCTTACTTTGATGTAGCAGATATTTCTACAAACAAATACTTTAAGTTACCTTGTAACTTCATCGTTCATATTATACTGGCATCATTTCCATAAATGCATGGCATATGGTTTGAAAGATACTTTTGAACTGTTACATTATCGTTCAGTTATATATTATTGTTGGTGGGCTATTGCTCACCCTTGCTTTATTATTATATCACAACAACAGCTAGACCAGATGACTCGCACAAGGCGCACTCGACGCGGGCGAGGACGATGAGACTACCAGAGCTGAAGAAGAAGCTATTGGTAGGGTATATTTATTTTTTTCAGTACCAAGAATATGGTCTAGTATGACTTATGTAAATGGATGGCAAAGAGTATGTATTTATATTGAAATTCTTTTGGATTGTAAGAACTCATAATGTGATTAATAAAAAATTTGATTGTTACTCTGATTTCATCTCTGGGACTATAACGGGTGTGTTTTATATTGTTGTGTTGGGTTATAGAGACGTAATTTATTTTATGCTAAGGAAAGTTCAATTGTTGTGGACAGAATTGGAAACCGTAACCACCGGATCCCGGACCCCGGATCTGGGGGTGTTACACTCCACGCATTTGGCAGGAGTTGACATGGACTAATTTGAACATCAGCTAAAAGTCTAGGAATGAATTCATGAAACGGAAAGCGAAGACCAGCTACTAAACTCTCCCTATAAACACACAAAGAATTGGGTTTCCAGTGACAAGGTCTGTCACCTGGCTCAGCTGGGACAAGTTTATAAGGTGACTTGATTTTAAAAAGTTTGTTATATCTAGTAATTTCCTCAACATCATGATACGAGCTACAGCAGTCATACGCATCTAATTCTGACAAAGAAGGGTAATCATCTCCACGTTGATTTAACATGTCTACTAGAGATGTGTAAGAAGAGCGAATGGTGATCGTACCTTTGGAGGAGGAAGAATTCATTTTTGCAAGACGGGACTTAGCTTTGTCCTCCATTGATGCTCCTGGAAAAAGGTTTGAAGCTCCGCTAAAACCCAGAAAATATGAAGGTTTGAAGAAATCTTCAAAGCAAACCCAGAAACTATGAAGATTTGAAGAAATCTTCAAGGAAAAATCCAGAAACCACCGTGAGGGGGAGGAGCTTCGATAAAAACTCTCGCCGGAAATCGCCTTGAAATAAAGAGAACTATAGAGAGAATTTCTAGTGAAGTGTTTGAGTAGAAGTGAGAATGAGAAAGTGAACTCTCCACTCTCACTCTTATATACAACTTTTCAGCCGGTTAAAATTCCTCCAAACGGTCAGAAAACCTACAGTGACAGGTCAAAATTCCGAAGTTGACCTAGTAAAAGCCCATGAAACCGGCCCAAATTAAGGCCCACTTCTAGGACATTCTTAGAAAAATATCTTGGAAAGATATCATAGATATTTTGAAAAAATCATAGATATTTTTGAAAAACATCATAGACAAAAGATCCTAAATTTGGATTTGAATAGCCCGGACAGGCCCAATAACAGCCATGAGGTCAAGCCCATTATGAAAAGGAAAAAAAAAGGGTATTTTTATAAAATACGCAATAAACCTATGAGGCCCAATAAGAATAGGCCTAAAGCCAAAGTGGCCCTTATTTCGACCAGAATCCTGGTCGAAACGACCAAGAATCCTGGTCGAAAAACCCTTCGACCAAAGCGATGGAAACGCCCTTATTTCGACCAGAATCCTGGTCGAAATGACCAAGAATCCTGGTCGAAAAACCCTTCGACCAAAACCATTCTGAGGCCCTTATTTCGACAAAGATCCTGGTCGAAACGACCAGGAATCCTGGTCGAAAATCCCTTCGTCGAAAACAAAATTGGACCCTTATTTCGACCAAGATTCTGGTCGAAACGACCAAGAATCCTGGTCGAAAATCTCTTCGATCAGGAAACTAAAGAAGGCCTTATTTCGACCAGAATTCTGGTCGAATTCCTGGTCGAAAATACTCAGTCCTGGTCAAAATTTGCTATAAAAATTTATTCTTTGACAGCAAATCTTCACGGACATGGAATTTTGATACCTGTGGGTACCATAATAGGATAAATATGGAAATACGAGGAATTTCATAGATAATTCCTTGAAGAAACATATTCTGTAACTGAAGTTATGGAAGATAAATTGCTTAGCCTCGAATAAGGCATATCGTCGTAAACGTGTCGGTCGCTCCACACTTTGCATCAAGACGACATTTGTGAAACACTAGTGTACAAAGCCCTGACCCAAGTCTCAAGAAAGGCAGTTAAAACTTCAAGGAAAACCTGATCAGTTTTCCTAGAAGTTGGGGGGCAAATGATATGGGCTAAAAGTAAGCCTTAAAGACATCTTTAATGTGGTATTAATTAGACCCGGAATGGTCCAAACGTGGGGCCCACCAGATGGGCCCAAACCATATTTATAATATTAATTTCGTAATTAATATTAAGGGTAATAAACAGCTCAGCAAATAAGAGTTGGATAAGGATAATGTCCCCTTCAGACTTATCCACAAAGGCATCCAATTCAATATGGAAACCGATTCCTATAAGGAATAGATCTAGAACCTTCCTCAAAGACTTGTCCACCAAGTCTCTGAATCCTACCATAATTATAAGGCTTCTCAGCCTATATAAAGGGCCTGACCCCTCATTCTCAGAACTACGTCCTGGCTTGATCTTTGATATCCATCAAAGTACGTAGGCATCTTGTGAAGGCAGAGTCAGCCACGAACACAAGAGCAGCCATTAAAGCACGAAGCTCACACACCTTTGCATTAAATACATCAACCCTAGCCGCAATACTAGTAACCTAGTTTTTATTCCACAACACCATGTAAAGAAATGTGTCTATCCGTTAGGTTTTCCCTTAAAAAAGATTAATGATGTAATGATGATTTGAATGAGATCATTAATAGTTTAGTGAGTGATTTGATATCCCGTGAACATTGATGTTTTTCTTCAATTTGCAAAATAATCCTTAGTATTATAAAAGATTTGATATTATGATTTTATATATCATGGCTAAGGGTTAATAAAATCAAGAGTGAAAGAGAGAGAGATAGAGAGAGTAATGGAGCTTACCTCTTTAACATTACTTGGTGCAAATGTTTGGTTTACAAGAGATTGGTATTTATAGCAAAAATGAAGTTGGTCATATTTGACATTAATAGCTAGCCCATTTGGACTTAAATGACAATCAAATTTAATATCAATTTTATAACACTCCCCTTTGATTGTCATTTAACATGGATCATAGATTGCCTGTTAAAACCTTGTCAAAGAAAAACCCACTAGTGGGATTAAAACTTTGACGAAGGAAAAAGAGTACAATCTCCCCTTGGAAAAACTAATCATTCAGTGAAGTTTTGCCGCAACATATCTTTGAGTCGGCGCATCCCAATGTTGTGTCGTAGTTTTCCAAATGTTGAATTTGGTAATGATTTCGTCAATAAGTCTGCAAGATTGTCACATGACCGAATTTGTTGTACATCAATTTCACTATTCTTTTGAAGCTCATGGGTGTAAAAGAATTTTGGTGATATGTGCTTCGTTCTATCTCCTTTGATATATCCTTCCTTGAGTTGATCAATACACGCAGTGTTATCTTCAAACATAATAGTAGGATCTTTCGTGATGTATGATAATCCACATGATTCTTGGATATTCTTCATAACAGACCGCAACCAAACACATTCCCTACTGGCTTCATGAATTGCATTCAGTTCTGAATAATTTGATGAGGTTGCGACTATAGTTTGCTTTGTAGATTTCCAAGAAATAGCTGTACCGCAGTATGTGAATACATATCCAGTTTGTGATTTACCAATGTGAGGATCTGACAAATATCCAGCATCTGCATATCCGATCAACTGTGATGTCGAGTTTTTTGGAAAGAATAATCCAAAATCAACTGTTCCCTTAAGGTAACGGAATATATGTTTGATCCCATTCCAATGTCTTTCCATTGGAGCAGAGCTGAATCTAGCCAATAAATTTACAGCAAATGCAATGTCCGATCTTGTATTGTTTGCCAGATACATGAATGCACCAATTGCGCCAAGATATAGAGTTTCAGGTCCCAGAATCTTTTCACCATCTTCATGTGGTCGGAATGGATCTTTATCAGGTTCCAAAGACCGAACTACCATTGGAGTAGTTAGAGGATGAGATTTATCCATGTAAAATCTTTTCATGACTTTTTCGGTATATGTGGATTGGTGGAGGAAAATGCCCGATGACAAGTGCTCTACTTGCATACCAAGGCAATATTTTGTCCTTCCAAGATCTTTCATCTCAAATTCAGTTTTAAGATATATGACAGCATCTTCAACATCTATAGATGTTCCTACCAGATTCAAATCATCCACATATACAGCAATAACAACAAACCCTGTTTGTGATTTCTTTATAAAAACACATGGAGAAATCTCATTGCTTATATATCCATTCTTTTATAAATAATGACTAAGTCTGTTATACCACATGCGACCAGATTGTTTTAATCCGTAAAGTGATCGCTGGAGTTTAATGGAATACATATGACGAGGTTTCTTAAACTCATCCATTTTCAATCCTTCTGGGATTTTCACATAGATTTCACTATCAAGTGAACCATACAAGTATGCAGTAACGACGTCCATAAGACGTGTTTCTAATTTTTCTTTAGATGCCATACCTTATATAAAACGAAAAGTAATTCCATCCATTACTGGGGAATATGTCTCCTGATAATCAATACCGGGTCTTTGAGAAAACCCTTGAGCTACAAGCCGAGCTTTATATCTCATGATTTCATTCTTTTCATTTAGTTTTCTTATGAATACCCATTTATTTCCAACTGGGTTTACACCGATTGGTGTTTGGACTACAGGTCCAAATACTTCTCTTTTACGCAATGAATTTAATTCTATTTGAATTGCGTCTTTCCATTTCAACCAGTCTTTTCTTTGACGACATTCATCCACACTTTGTGGTTCAAGATCAGAATTTATGTCGACATCCAATGCCGTAGAATACACAAACACATCATCGATTATGGTCTTACTTCGATCCCATAATTTCCTGTCATGCACATAATTTATTGAAATTTCATGATTACTTAATCCCTCATCTTTAGGGACTAGAATCTCTTCAGGAGATAATACCACTTCAGGGGTATTTGCTACTTCCGGAGCATGTGCCACTTCAGGGGCATTTTTCTTTGTTTTTCGTTTTCGTGGTGCAAAATCTTTTGCACCGACCGGTCTACCACGCTTTAAGCGCGGATTTGATTCCGTAACCAACTCTTTTGTATTTAATTGTTGAATTGGTACATCTATTCTAGCTGGAGTATTTACTGCAGGTATATGAGATTTTATAATTTTTCTAGAATCGTTAAATGCGTCAGGAATTTGGTTTGCGATATTTTGCATATGAATAATCCTTTTAACTTCAATTTCACATTGACCGATACGTGGATCTAGAAAATGTAATCCCGATGCATTCCATGTAATGTCAGGATTAGCTTTATTCGAATATTTATCTCCCCCTAAAGGAGGAAACATTGATTCGTTGAAATGACAATCTGCATATCTCGCGGTAAATAAATCTCCAGTTAGTGGTTCAAGATATCTAATTATAGATGTCGAATCAAAACCAACGTAGATACCTATTCTTCTTTGAGCTCCCATCTTCGATCTCTGTGGTGGAGCAATCGGCACATATACAGCACTTCCAAAAATTTTGAAGTGAGAGATATTAGGAATTTGACCAAGTACCAATTGTAGTGGAGAATGTTTGTTGTAGGCAGTTGGTCTAATCCTAATAATATTGGCCGCGTGAAGTATTGCATGACCCCAAATGGATGTAGGTAATTTTACTTTCAACAATAGTGGTCTTGCAATAAGTTGAAGTCTTTTGATAAAGGACTCGGCTAATCCATTTTGTGTATGTACATGAGGAACTGGGTGTTCAACTGAGATCCCTACAGACATGCAATAGTCAACAAAAGTTGCAGATATGAACTCGCCGGCATTATCTAAACGAATTGACTTAATGCAATGATCTGGGAATTGAGCTCGTAGTTTGATTATCTGGGCAAGTAATTTTGCAAAAGCATCATTACGAGTTGAGAGAAGACAAACATGAGACCATCTAGTTGAGGCATCAATTAATACCATAAAGTACCTAAATGGACCAGAAGATGGGTGGATAGGCCCACATATGTCCCCTTGGATCCTTTCAAGAAAATTTGGACTCTCAAGATGAACTTTAGTTGGAGATGGTCGAGTAATCAGTTTTCTTAAAGAGCATGCTGAGCAAGGAAGGTCATTGTTTGAAAGAACTTTAAGATCTCTTAGAGGATGTCCAGTAGAATTCTCTATAATGCGACGCATCATAGAGACACCAGGGTGACCTAATCTTTCATGCCAAAGTGTAAATGATTTTGGGTCTACTAGTTTCGAAGCAATGACATTGTGTGACTCAATGGCTCTAATTTTCATCATATATAATCCTGAAGAAAGTGAGAGAAACTTTTCTAAGATTTTCTTTTTGCTAGAATTAGCTGAAGTGATAAGAAGATATTCTTTACCAGCCTCGGAAGTGGTTTCGATGTGAAAACCGTTGAGTCGGATATCCTTAAAACTAAGAAGATTTCTAGTGGACTTACTAGAAAATAAAGCATTTGGAACACGTAAGTGTGTGCCATTAGGTAAGATAAAACTAGCCTTTCCAAAACCCTCAATTATATTGGAAACACCAGATATGGTCCCAACTTGTGCTTTAGTTTTGGTTAGAAGGGTAAAATATTTTCGGCTCTGTAGAATCGTATGAGTTGTGCCACAATCAGCAATGCATATATCCTCAGAAACCATTCTGTGCATAATTAAGAAACACACTTTTATTTGATAGAAAACATAACACACTATATAGTTTAAAACAAGATAATACACAATATTATAGTAATTTTATGAAACTAATCTTCAGCTTCCCACATGGGAGTTTCATATTCATTTGGATCATTAGTGCTTATTCCACAAGATGTGATTATTGGGGAATTATCTAGTTCATTGTTGGCGAAATTCGTTTCCACCATTTTCCCTTTTGATTTTATGGATGCTTGATATAGTTTAACAAGATGTTCTGGGATATAACAGTTTCGTGACCAGTGTCCCTCCATTCCACATTTAAAACATATATTATCAGTTTTCCCTCCTTGTGGTGCCTTTCCTTTGTTCTGTTTTTCAGCTTGCCACTTCTGGTGACTAGAGCCTTTATGAGGACGAAAATTTCCGCGACCTCGACCTCGTCCACGGTATCGTCCTTGGCCTCGTCCACCTCTATGCCCTCTTCCACGTACATTCTGCTGGAATGACATGTTATTTACTTCAGGTAAAGGGGCAGATCCCGTTGGACGAGATTGATGATTCTTAATCACCAATTCATGATTCTGCTCAGCAACAAGGAGAGTGGATAAAAGATCCCCGAACTTGGTGAATTTGCGCTCCCTATACATCTCTGCTAAGTTTATATTATTGGGATGAAAAGTTGATAAGGTTTTATTGATCTTTCTTTTCTCAGTAACTTTTTCACCACACAAAATGAGCTTAGAACTTATTTTGAATAACGCAGAGCTATAATCCCGGACACTTTTGAAATCTTGAAGTCTAAGATTAGCCCAATCATTTTCAGCTGCAGGTAGATAAACTAGTTTCTGATGATCGAACCTATCTTTTAAATTTTCCCATAAAATATAAGGATCTTCGACTTCTAGGTATTCAGATTTTAAATCTTCATGCATGTGATGTCGGAGAAAAATAATGGAGGTAAATTTTCTTCAACCATAGCTTTATTTCCTGCCTTTATCGTATCGTTTAATTTCTTTGAACAAAGATGCAATTTTACATCTTGTACCCATGACAAATAATTATCTCAAAAAATATCCAATGCAACGAACGATAAACTTGTAAGGTTTGTCATACTAAATCTGAATTTAACATAGAAAGTATTAAATCTTAATGATTGATGTACATAAAATCCCATGCAATAATTAATCTGTATATCATTGTTATCACAAATCTAATATCAAATGGATTTTCACCCGCATGCGGACGTATGCGTATACAGGTTATCTCCGATCAATAAATAAACTTAAATTAGAATATCATGCATATGTTAGCTTATGTACAAAAGTTATTTTCCGTTTTGATAGTGATATAGGCATTTCTCTTTTAAGGCAATTAAGTGCAGAGTTTCTTTTTGAAAGATTCCCGTATAGTAGGCGGATTAACCGATCATGTAAATAAAAAAACATTCGGTGTAGTAGGTGGATTAACCGACCATGTAAATTAAAAAAAATTCGGTGTAGTAGGCGGATTAACCGACCATGTAAATTAAAAAAATCCAGTATATTAGGCGGATTAACCGACCATGTATGTATATTAAAATAAAATTATACCTTCTCAGTTCCGGCAGAGCTTCGTGCTGATAACGTATTATAAAAGATTTGATATTATGATTTTATATATCATGGCTAAGGGTTAATAAAATCAAGAGTGAAAGAGAGAGAGATAGAGAGAGTAATGGAGCTTACCTCTTTAACATTACTTGGTGCAAATGTTTGGTTTACAAGAGATTGGTATTTATAGCAAAAATGAAGTTGGTCATATTTGACATTAATAGCTAGCCCATTTGGACTTAAATGACATATGATGTGGCACCTGTTTGCCATATCATTGCCAACTCTAAGCTGACGTGACAAAAAGAAAAATCCTGATATAACATAACAAAAACACACTTCAAATTTTTTTTTTCTAAAAAAAACACATTTCAATCTAACGTAACAAAAACTCCCAAATCACCGAATCAAAACCCTAAAAAAATCATCGGGCTTCCATTCAATCATTGATCATTCTCTCTCCGTTCTTTCATTCTCCGGTAAAATCTTAAACTCTTCTCTAATTCGATTTTTCAGTCAACAAAGTTTGATTTTGTCGTAATATACATATATATGCGTACTGCTATGCACCTGTACAGTGATGCAAATATTATAACATATTCCAGGAAAGGAACAAAAGGGCAAAAGGGTCTTACCAACCAAAAGGAAGGGACAAAAAAGTAATTAGCCAGGCAGAGTATTTAAGGCGAAGAGAAAGGGAGATTAGGGTTATCTGAGTATTGAATTGAGGGTTTGGATAGGAGAGCGCCACCTCTCGAAAGTGGCTAGTTTCATTGTAACCTCTGTGGAGGATTATCTTGTTATTCCATTTCATTTCTGTTCCTTTGTTGAATATTATCGGAGTTTATCAGTAAAACCTTGCTATTTATATAATTAAGTGTGAGTTAAATAGTGAGTCTCTAGCAAAGTGGTATCAGAGCCTCTTTCCGATCTATGGCACCGCCGAGTACAGAGAATGATCGATTGAGCAAGTTAGAAGAACAGCTAGAGGCTAGTCGTTTGGGGATGCGTGAAGCGGTCACGGCCGAGGTGGGGGCCGCCGTGAAGAGCGCGGTGACTGTTATGCAACAAACTTTGATTAATCGTTTTGTTTCCACGTTCGAAGACATAGCCAGACAGGAAAAATTAGCGGCGGCGATTCTACGTCTGGAAGGACGAATTAACAGATCTAGAGAGAGTCAAGAGACCATGATATCAACCATGAGGGACGACCAGCTAAAATTTCAAACCGATATGAGATCGACCCTTTCTACACTTCAGTTGGGTCCTACCAAGTTACCTGTGGCGGGGATCCACATCGACGATGGGGGATTAGGGTTTGGTGAAGGAAGTAGTAATGGTGCGAGCAAGAAAGGGGGAGGGTTTGTTGGAAATGGGTCAGGGTTTGGAGCAGGAAACGGGTTTGTTGGATATGGGTCGGGTCCGGGTCATGGGTCGGCTCTTGTTGGGAATAATGGGTTTCAGTCTGGAATTATTAAAAATCCCTGGAGACACAAAAAGCTGGACTTACCCTTGTTTGATGGGTCAAATCCAGACGGGTGGATTCTTCGAGCAGAGCGGTTCTTCAATTTTTATGGATTAACTGAGGAAGAAAAGGTAGAGGCTACAGTGGTGGCTCTTGAGGGTAGGGCTCTTCTATGGTTTCAATGGGAGCATAGGCGACGACCCATTGATAATTGGGAACAGGAAAAGGGGTTGTTGCGTCGGCAATTTCGTTCCAAATCGACCGGTTCGTTACAAGAACAGTGGTTAGCACACCGGCAAGGAGGTACGGTTTCTGATTATCGCCTGAAATTTATAGAATTGCTTGCACCTTTGGATAATGTGTCAGAGGATCTATCGTTGGGGCAGTTTTTGAATGGACTCCGTGAGGATATCCGGGCGGAAGTGCGGCTGTTGGGCCTGTTAACGGTGGATCACGCTATGGAACGCGCCCAAATGGTGGAAGATAAACTGAAGGTCTCGAGGCAGAAGGGGGAATTCAAATTAGGTCTGAACCCCCTCACTAAATCGGCTGGTTATAGTGGGTTTTCTCCCACATCCTCACCCAAGTCCATGGCCACCAGTTATTTGTCCAGCCCAAGAACATTCAGCACCCCAGCCTCCTCCCAGTCGGGAATGTCAACAGCAAGCAGCCCAAAGCCCATGGGAGATGTGCGCAGATTGAACGAAAAAGAGTTACAAGAAAAGAGGGCCAAGGGACTATGTTTCCGGTGTGATGGTAAGTGGAGCGTAGGGCATAAATTCCAACGGAGAGAACTCAGTGTGTTACTAACCCATGAGGATAGCTCAAGAGAGGATGATTGCGTAACAGTGGAGAGTATAGCAGAAGGGGACACAGTGCAAGAAGAAGAAGTACACCTAGAAATATCCTTGAACTCGGTGGTGGGTATCACTAGCCCAAAAACTTTTAAGGTTCGAGGTGAAGTGAATGGAGTTCCGGTAATCGTAATGATAGATCCCAGTGCAACGCATAACTTCATAGCCTTGCACGCGGTGGATAAGCTGGGAGTGGAATGCAGCCCTTCGAAGATGTTTGGCGTCTCATTGGGAACTGGTGAAATGGTACATAGTAAGGGTGAGTGTAAATCAGTAATATTACAAATGCAAGGGCTGACCATTATCGAAAACTTTCTGCAAATTGATTTGGGGAATTCAGACCTGATTTTGGGACTTCAATGGTTAGAAAAACTAGGCACAATGACAACGAACTAGAAGTCACAAAAGATATCATTTTGTATGGGCAGCGAGACAGTAGTAATTGTTGGAATTCGGGCATGAAAACGCAACGGAAATAACGTAAATAACAATTAAAAACGAATTCCAAGTCCCGGATCCATGTATAAATTGATGATCATGGTATTAAAATTCTCAAGATCAAGGTCTTACCTCTTAAAGCTTTCCAATGGATGACAAATAGAGATCCTAGCTTGTTGATTTTGAGAGCTAAAATTATAACTCCTCCACCGGAATCCACACTTGAATGCTTGCTTGAATCGTCGAACGATTTCGCCACGGAATTAGGTACTAGCCAAAATAAATAATAGTATGTGTTCTTGACAAATCTTGAATTTCTCCCTTGTCTCTAAGTTGTGTATAAACTGAAATTTTCAGTTGTGTTCCACTTAGAAGACTAGCCAACCTTTGGCTTATAAAGAGAAATAAAGAAAAATGGACCATTAAACAATTAGGCCATTTTTATTTAAACAATTCTTATTTATTTAAATTAATTAATTAAGTCACACTTAATTAATCAAATAAGTCAAGAAAATACATCTTCAAATTTTATCTTTAACTAATCAAGTCTCACTTAATAAATTTTATAAAATTCGAATTTTTTTATTTATTATTAATTTAATTCATAATTTAAATTATTATTAATTTAAATTCATGAAATAAATTAATATCCCTTTTAAACATTCTTTGTGTGTGACCCTGTAGGTTATTATTTAATTGGCAACAATTTTATTCTCTAATAAAATTGTAAACAATAAGCGGCGTCTAGTAACACATTATTGCTACCCAATAAAACAATAATTAAATCAACGATTCAATCAACCTTTTATGACTAATGTTCCATGTAATATAAACCCTTTAAATCATGATATTATAGATTAAACTCGAGGCATGTAATGTGTCATCCTCTTCATAATTTAATCTTCATTTTCTTGATCGATGAGTAGACTATTTAATCAAATCAACATTTGAGCATGGCCATGCATTTCATAGTCTCACTCAAACAAGATGCCGATAATATCACTCCTTTATTAGGAGATTTAAATCCCATCTAGATCATTCATATTTCTCACATGATTCATAATATATCCGATATTGACCTTTATCATTATCCGGCTAAAGATAACTTTTGATAAATTCAAAATATATTAATTCTCATATAGAAATATAATGACTTCAGGTCTAAGGATCATTACACCATTATCACTGTGAGAATACATATGACACATTTATAAATTTATTTACCATGATGTATCTCACGGTGGGTCTGTCCATTACCCTGTACTCGTACGGTTACCTATGTATTGCTTTTAGTATCTACATACTTATGACCAATGAGATGTGGTCATCTTGTCAATTAACATACTAGCCTTAATGTATTATTATTGTCCTAAGTAATAATAATACTCGGCTAGGGACATTTAAGAATATGATACAATCATTACATAATCTCATGTTCAAGTCACATACTTGCAACTACATAATTTGTATCAAGATTCTAAGGACATTTATTATACTTTATTTATTTCGCAGTAAATAAAGCCAATAATAAATATATATATCAAATATATAAAATCACTCAAACACAAATACAATTGATTGTATTGACTCTAGGGCACCAATACTAACAATCTCCCACTTGCACTAGAGCCAATCATTCAGGTATCGAATACCCATGCTACTAGTGTGACATTCATGCTTCTGCTGCGACAGAGCCTTAGTCAGCGGGTCTGCAATACTATCATCAGTATACACTTTACATATGTGAATATCTCCTCTATCATTTATCTCTCGAATAAGGTGATATCTCCGAAGTATATGCTTTGTTCTGCTGTGAGCTCTCGGCTCCTTGGCTTGTGCTATAGCTCCATTATTATCGCAGTAAAGATCTATGGGATCTGCGATCGATGGAACTACACCAAGTACTGTAATGAACTTCCGTATCTATACAGCCTCCTTGGCTGCTTCACATGCCGCAATATACTCGGATTCCATTGTAGAATCAGCTACTGTCTCTTGCTTCGAACTTTTCCAGCTTACAGCTCCTCCATTTAGGCAAAACACAAATCCAGACTGAGAAACAGAGTCATCTCTGTCAGTCTGAAAACTAGCATCTGTGTAACCCTTTACCGTTAGCTTCTCTTCTCCTCCATACACCAAGAATGAATCTTTAGTCCTTTTCAAGTACTTAAGAATATTCTTGACCGCCGTCCAGTGACCTTCACCTGGATTAGACTGGTATCTGCTCGTCATGCTCAAAGCATACGAGACATCCGGACGAGTACATATCATTGCATACATGATAGATCCAATTGCTGAAGCATCTGGTATCTTACTCATGCGGTCTTTATCATCCAATGATTTCGGACCATTCTCTTTTGAGATCGTTATCCCATGAGATACAGGGACATATCCCCTTTTTGCATCTTGCATTCCAAAATGATGCAAAATTTTATCAATATATGTACTCTGGCTTACGCCGATTAATCTTCTTGATCTATCTCTATAGATCCTAATCCCTAATATATAGGTAGCCTCGCCCAAGTCTTTCATAGAAAAACTTTGTCCTAACCAAGTCTTTACAGCCTGTAGAGAAGGAATGCCATTCCCCATTATTAATATATCATCGACATATAATACTAGGAATGCCACATGGCTCCCACTAAACTTTTTGTAAACACATGGTTCATCCTCGTTCTGAATAAAGCCAAAACCTTTGACTATTTCATCAAACCGGATGTTCCATCTCCGAGAGGCCTGCTTCAATCCATAAATGGATCTATGCAGCTTACATACCTTTCCAGCATCCTTTGGATTTCCAAAACCTTCAGGTTGTGTCATGTACACATCCTCTTCAAGGCTTTCGTTAAGGAAGGCTGTTTTGACATCCATCTGCCATATTTCATAATCATAGTAAGCCGCCATTGCAAGCAAAATTCTGATGGATTTTATCATTGCTACTGGTGAAAAGGTTTCATCATAGTCAATACCATGAATTTGTTTGAAACCTTTTGCAACCAGTCAAGCTTTATAGGTCTGTATTTTACCTTCCATGTCGATTTTCTTCTTGAAAATCCATTTGCACTCTATAGGTTTTACCCCTTCAGGTGGATCAACCAAAGTCCATACTTGGTTTTCATACATGGAATCCATCTCAGAATTCATGGCTTCTTGCCATCTCTCAGAGTCTGGTGAGTTCACAGCATCTTGGTATGTGAGAGGCTCATCTTGGTCTATGAGCATCACATCGTCATTTTGAGTTAAGAGAAATCCATAATTTCTATTTGACTCATGGCGAATTCTACTAGATCTGCGAACAACTTGTGTTTCTTGAGCAATGTTATCTTGTATTTCTTGCTCATGCTCCACATCTGGTTCAACGTTATCAAGTGGTTCTCGATCTTCATCGAGATCTATTTTCCTCCCACTGTCTTTTCTAGAGACTAGCTCTCTTTCTAAGAATACAGCAGTTCGAGCAACAATTACTTTGTTCTCCGAGGGACTATAGAAAGAATAACCCTTTGTTTCCTTTGGGTATCCCACAAAATTACATTTTTCAGATTTCGGTCCAAGCTTGTCTGATGTTAGGCATTTCACAAATGCTTCACATCCCCATACTTTCCTAAAGGACATGCTTTGTCGTTTCTCTGTCCATATCTCATATGGAGTTTGTTGAACCGTTTTAGTAGGAACACGATTTAGTGTATATGCAGCCGTTTCTAGGGCATAACCCCAGAAACTAATTGAAAGATCTGCTTGACTCATCATAGATCGCACCATGTCCAACAAGGTACGATTCCTCCTTTCAGAAACCCCATTGCATTGTGGTGTTCCAAGAGGAGTTAGTTGTGATACAATACCACACTCCCTCAAATAGTTCTTAAACTCATGGCTTAAGTATTCACCTCCTCGATCAGATCTTAGAGTTTTTATGCTTTCGCCAGTTTGCTTTTCTGCTTCTGCCTTATACTCTTTGAACTTTTCAAATGCTTCAGATTTGTTCTTCAAAAGATACACATATCCATATCTACTGAAATCATCAGTAAACGTAATGAAGTAGAAATAGCCACCCCTTGCCATCGATCTCATAGGACCACATACATCGCTATGTATTAGTTCTAGTCGTACGGTGGCCCTCTTACCCTATCCGGTAAAAGGAGCTTTAGTCATCTTGCCTAGTAAACAAGCCTCGCATTCATCATATGATTCAAAATCAAACTGATCCAAGAAACCATCTTGATGTAACTTGGAAATGCGTTTCTCGTTTATATGGCCTAGACGACAGTGCCAAAGGTATGTTTGATTTGAGTCATTAGTCTTAAGTCGTTTGTTATTTACATTCAAGATAGGAGTATCTAAACTAAGAACATACAAACCGTTAAATAACTGTGCAACACCATAGGAAATGTCATTCAAACCAAAAGAGCAACCATTGTCTTTAAAGGTAAATGAAAAACCTTTCTTGTCCAAACAAGAAACAGAAATAATGTTTCTACAAATAGAAGGCACATACAAACAGTTTTCAAGTTCTAATATAAGCCCAGTGGGCAATGATAAATGGTAAGTCCCTACAGCCAAAGCAGCAACCTTTGCTCCATTTCCAACTCGTAGGTCTACCTCTCCCTTAGCCAGTGTCCTACTCCTTTACAGTTCCTGCACATTTATACAAATGTGAGAACCACATCCAGTATCCAATACCCAAGATGTAGAAGTAGACAAATTGACTTCTATTACATAAATACCTGAAGCAGAAGTCTGGCCAGCAGCCTTCTTCTTCTTAAGTTCTTCCAAATATGCATGACAGTTTCTCCTCCAGTGTCCCGGTTTTCCACAATGGTGACAATCACCCTTTTCGACACCTCCTTTAGGCTTGGTAGCCTTCTTGGGAGCAGAATTAGGATTGGCAGCAGATTTGGATGCAATCCTCTTCTTATTGCCTTTCCACTTTCTTTTCCCTTTGGCACCCCCTTTGTTCACCATCAGCATGGGAGTAGGGGATTCCTTCTGAATGTTGGTTTCAGTAGTTCTTAACATGCCCAACAATTCAGTGGGTGTCTTATCAATCTCATTCATGTTGTAATTCATAACGAATTGAGAGAAGTTCTTATTAAGTGATTGTAAGATCAGATCTATTTGAGCCTCCGGACCAATCGGGAAGCCCAAGGTATCTAGTTGCTCAATATACCCAATCATCTTAAGAACGTGTGGTCCAACCGGATCTCGCTCTCCCTGTTTGCAAGCATACAATGCCTTGCTCGTATCATATCTCTCCTGACGAGCTTGTCCCTCAAACATGCTTTTGAGGTGCTCAATTATTTCATAAGCATTCATCAATTCATGTTGCTTTTGAATCTCAGGAGCCATGCATGCAAGCATAAGGCATGACACATCAGTTGAGTCATCCAAATGCTTCTGATAAGCATTATGCTCGGCACGTGTGGCTCCAGCAGGAAGAGGATTTGGGTGAGGAACTTCAATGGCATACAGCTTTCGCTCTTGCCTGAGGACAATCCTCAAGTTCCTAAACCAATCTAGGAAGTTTGTCCCTGTCAGCTTTTCCTTTTCTAGGACTGATCGTATCGAAAAGTGGTTTGTGTTGTTTGCCATTTATTATCTACAATTTTGTAAAAGCGCATAAAATGAGTTAGTTTGCATGTTTCGTAAAACCAATTATGTTCAAGTTGATTTATAGCATATTCGTAATATACCTCCCACTATTTTTATCAAATTAATAGCACTTACTATCAATTCGGAAAATGGTTCCCATAAAACCTTTCTTAGTGAGCCAAGATCCATATTTCGTCATATTTTAAGTCAGCTTTGGCTTTCCTCTTAAATATGATTATTTAGGTAGACCGTTATGTCAATTATATCGTATATAACTCTTGGATAGCTTAGTGAACAACATATTGCTCCGATCTATCTAATAGATTTCACTAAACTCTATGCTTATAAGTTCATAATCCTATTATGACGACTTATTTAAGTTGGACCCAACAATAACATTTCAAGTAAGCTTGTTTACTTAATCACATCTCACCACGATAAAAGAGAAGCCCTTGCTTTGGCAAATCCACTCCTCAATGATCTAGGATTTAATGAGTGTTATTTGTTGGAAAGCATCTGTTTAACTTAATATTTCTTAAGGGATTTTTCAAAATTTAACGATCTTGATCGTTTGTTTAAATCCTAAATCGTTACAGATTTTATCTTGTTTAAACATGGCATATGTGTCGTATCTAATACATACATTCTAAAATTTCCATACATCCATGCATCCATACATATATCTAATATATCCATGCATCATATGTAAAGTGCAGTTACGCAAAATTAAACGTGCGATGGTTATGACCCGATCCTATGCGATCTTTTCGAGCTAATGAAAAGATCAAGGTCAATCTATGGTTGTAATAACTAATTATTACAAAATTCTTCTTTGCTTCCCAAGCCTCCATTGATTGCCTTCAGCTTCCTTTTGAAACAAATTACAAAAGAACTCGAGTTGCATTCGAGAAATAATAATAATTACAAGAATAACGACATGCAAGCCGTAATTAATTATTACAGACCATAAATAAAATTAAAACATTTATTCTACGGGTCTTTAGGCCATAACCAATGCACCATGCTCATATAACAATTATAGACATCACATTAATCATGATCATATCGATTAATATTTAACTCCTTAATTTAAATACCTAATTATTTAAAAGGAATTAAATAAATAAATCAAATTTAATTAATTAAATTCGAATTAATATAATTAAACTAATTAAAATTTTAATCCGAATAAAAAAAATTAAATTGAAATTAATTAATCAAAATTCGAATTTAATAATAATATTCAAATTCATAATTTAAATATA
Source organism: Saposhnikovia divaricata (assembly GCA_036435485.1). Classification (NCBI taxonomy): domain Eukaryota; kingdom Viridiplantae; phylum Streptophyta; class Magnoliopsida; order Apiales; family Apiaceae; genus Saposhnikovia; species Saposhnikovia divaricata. The sequence goes on from CM071598.1 coordinate 168,922,165, forward strand.
TTATTAAAATTCGAAATTAAATTAATTAATAAAATTTTGAATTAATAATAATTTTTAAATCCATGATTTAAATATTCAATTATTAAAACTTTAATCATGACAAGCATTAGGAGTGTGATGATTAATACCAATAAGTGGCCACTAATATAAACTTAAAGCAAAAAGCAAAAGAAAATGTTAAAGTTGAAAAAGAAAAAGAAAAAAAAATAAAAATTCTGCACATTGCAATACAGCGAACAGAAACTGCTGTCTGCCCACTGCTGTTGCGCATGTCCGACATGCGCAACACCTGCTGTATTCTGGTGATGCGCATGTCCGACATGCGCAACCCACCCTGTATACTGCTGATGCGCATCACCTGTACTTCCAGTTTTTCCAGAAATCTGCAGAATGTCCAGAAAACTTGCAGAAAATTTAATTTTCAGTTTTGATCAATTCTAAAATTATTCCAATGATGTGTTTAACATATCTAACATATAGTACATCATCCAAAACATGTTATAACAATTTATAACATCATACAAACAATCATAACATTTATAGAAAATCTTTTGTATGTTAAAATGAAGCATGGCAAAATTCATAAAATTCATGTATGATTCATTTTCAAGAACACAATACCAAATCATCCATTTATACATGTAGCTCTGATACCATTGTTGGAATTCGGGCATGAAAACGCAACGGAAATAACGTAAATAACAATTAAAAACGAATTCCAAGTCCCGGATCCATGTATAAATTGATGATCATGGTATTAAAATCTCAAGATCAAGGTCTTACCTCTTAAAGCTTTCCAATGGATGACAAATGGAGATCCTAGCTTGTTGATTTTGAGAGCTAAAATTATAACTCCTCCACCGGAATCCACACTTGAATGCTTGCTTGAATCGTCGAACGATTTCGCCACGGAATTAGGTACTAGCCAAAATAAATAATCAAGTATGTGTTCTTGACAAATATTGAATTTCTCCCTTGTCTCTAAGCTGTGTATAAACTGAAATTTTCAGTTGTGTTCCACTTAGAAGACTAGCCAACCCTTGGCTTATAAAGAGAAATAAAGAAAAATGGACCATTAAACAATTAGGCCATTTTTATTTAAACAATTCTTATTTATTTAAATTAATTAATTAAGTCACACTTAATTAATCAAATAAGTCAAGAAAATACATCTTCAAATTTTATCTTTAACTAATCAAGTCTCACTTAATAAATTTTATAAAATTCGAATTTTTTTATTTATTATTAATTTAATTCATAATTTAAATTATTATTAATTTAAATTCATGAAATAAATTAATATCCCTTTTAAACATTCTTTGTGTGTGACCCTGTAGGTTATTATTTAATTGGCAACAATTTTATTCTCTAATAAAATTGTAAACAATAAGCGGCGTCTAGTAACACATTATTGCTACCCAATAAAACAATAATTAAATCAACGATTCAATCAACCTTTTATGACTAATGTTTCATGTAATATAATCCCTTTAAATCATGATATTATAGATTAAACTCGAGGCATGTAATGTGTCATCCTCTTCATAATTTAATCTTCATTTTCTTGATCGATGAGTAGACTATTTAATCAAATCAACATTTGAGCATGGCCATGCATTTCATAGTCTCACTCAAACAAGAGGCCGATAATATCACTCCTTTATTAGGAGATTTAAATCCCATCTAGATCATTCATATTTCTCACATGATTCATAATATATCCGATATTCACCTTTATCATTATCCGGCTAAAGATAACTTTTGATAAATTCAAAATATATTAATTCTCATATAGAAATATAATGACTTCAGGTCTAAGGATCATTACACCATTATCACTGTGAGAATACATATGACACATTTATAAATTTATTTACCATGATGTATCTCACGGTGAGTCTGTCCAGTACCCTGTACTCGTACGGTTACCTATGTATTACTTTTAGTATCTACATACTTATGACCAATGAGATGTGGTCATCTTGTCAATTAACATACTAGCCATAATGTATTATTATTGTCCTAAGTAATAATAATACTCGGCTAGGGACATTTAAGAATATGATACAATCATTATATAATCTCATGTTCAAGTCACATACTTGCAACTACATAATTTGTATCAAGATTCTAAGGACATTTATTATACTTTATTTATTTCGCAGTAAATAAATCCAATAATAAATATATATATCAAATATATAAAATCACTCAAACACAAATACAATTGATTGTATTGACTCTAGGGCACCAATACTAACAGTAATAACCGGAGATGCTTCCTTGGGAAGGTCGGGGATAACCCTTAAGGCGATGATGAAAACTCTTCGTAAGGAGAAACAGGGATTTTTAGTTGAGTTCAATTATTTGGGGGCGATGACAACAGCACCAACGGAGGAGAAGATACAAACGACAGTGCCTGAGTTTTTGTCACACCTGGTCGAACAATACCAGGAGGTGTTCCATCTCCCAGATGGTCTGCCTCCCTTCCGACACCAGGATCACAACATAGTGCTTAAGGAGGGAACTAACCCAGTCAATGTTCGCCCATATAGATACTCCCAAGCGCAGAAGGATGAAATAGAAAAATTGATTCGCGACATGCTTAAGGCAGGGATCATACAGCTCTCAAATTGCTATTTTTTCCAGCCCTGTTTTATTGGTTAAAAAGAAGGACGGCTCGTGGAGATTTTGTGTAGACTATAGAGCTTTGAACAAGGTTACAGTTCTGAATAAATTTCGAATTCCGGTGATTGATGAGCTATTGGATGAGCTTCATGGAGCAGTGGTATTTACCAAGTTAGACCTCAAGTCGGGTTATCATCAAGTGAGGGTAAAGGAGAATGATGTGCCAAAGACTGCATTCCGGACACACGAAGGTCACTACGAATTTTTAGTGATGCCTTTCGGCCTAAAAAACGCCCCCGCTACATTCCAAGCCATCATGAATGAGGTATTCCGGCCTTACCTTTGCAAGTTCGTACTTGTATTCTTCGACGATATACTTATATATAGTGCTACGACTGAAGAACATAGCAGGCATGTGGAGACAGTTCTGGGCACTTTACAACAGCAACGGTTGTTTGCTAACTTTAAGAAATGTGATTTTGGGAAGGAGGAGGTAGCCTACCTGGGCCATTTAATATCCAAGCGGGGCGTTGCAGTGGACCCCACGAAAATCCAGTCCCTAATGGATTGGCCAGTTCCAAATAATCTAAAAAGCCTTCGTGGATTTCTGGGGTTATCAGGGTACTACCGCAAATTCATCAAGAACTATGCACATATAGCAGGGCCGCTTACAGACCAATTAAAGAAAGATTGTTTTGGATGGACAATAGAGGCAACAACAGCGTTTGAAGCATTGAAACAGTCCCTAATGACAGCCCTTGTTCCGGGCCTTCCGGACTTCACACGGCCCTTTGCTTTAGAGACAGACGCTTGTGGCTATGGGCTGGGAGCGGTACTACTTCAAAATGAACATCCCATTGCATACTTCAGCAAGGTTCTAGGGCAGAGGACAAGACTGAAGTCAATTTATGAAAAAGAAATGATGGCCATCGTTCTAGCGGTATAGAAATGGAGGCATTACCTTTTGGGTCATTCTTTTGAAATTCGAACCGACCATCAAAGCTTGAAGTACTTACTAGAACAAAGGGAAATTGGGGCAGAATACCAATGCTGGGTGAGCAAGTTACTGGGGTACCACTTCACAATTGTATACAAACCGGGGCATACAAATAAAGTGGCTGATGCTTTGTCTCGGGTGTCTTCAGAATCACCTGAACTGTGCAGCCTGATTTCAGTGGGGGGTGTGTCTTGGTAGTCGATTCAGGAGTCCATTGCTGGGGATGAGTTCTTACAAGGGTTGAAATCTGACTTGGAGGCTGGTAGGACACCTCATAAAAGGTATGAGCTGGTACAAGGGGTAGTGAGATACAATGGACGAGTGGTGCTTTCGCCCAAGTCGGAATTAGTCGCCAAATTGCTCAAGGAGTATCATGATTCACCCATGGGGGGCCATTCGGGCGAATTGAAAACATACAAAAGGCTTGCTTTAGAGTGGTTTTGGCAAGGAATGCGTAAGAGCATAGCAAAATATATTCGAGAATGCCAAACCTGTCAACAGCAAAAACAATCAACTCTTATGCCATCGGGGTTGTTACAGCCATTACCCATTCCTTCCAGAATTTGGGAAGACATTTCACTTGATTTCGTAGAAGTTTTGCCCAAATCCCAAGGCGTCGACACGATTCTGGTGATAGTTGATCGTTTGTCGAAGTATGCCCACTTCGTTGGTTTAGCCCACCCATTCTCGGCCCCTAGTGTGGCTGTTGTGTTCATACGAGAAGTGGTACGACTCCATGGTTTCCCATCAACCATTGTGTCGGACAGGGATAGGATCTTTATGAGTATATTCTGGCAGGAGATATTCAAGGTACAAGGCACCACCTTACTTCGTAGCACGGCCTACCACCCGCAACCGGATGGTCAGACCGAGGTTGTTAACAAAACTTTGGAAGGATATTTAAGGTGTTTTATAAAAGGGAAACCGAAAAGCTGGGCACAGTGGCTGCCCTGGGCAGAATTCTGGTATAATACGAGTTCCCACTCGTCAACTAAGTACTCTCCATTTGAGGTAGTTTATGGAAGACCCCCCCACTCTGGTGCGTTTTACTGAGCATCACACTACTGTGGCCTCCATTGAAGAACAGTTACTTGAAAGAGATGCCTTGCTGGACGAGTTAAAAGCAAACCTTGTGCAGACCCAACAACGAATGCGAAGCTATGAGGATAGCCACAGGAGAGAGCTTGAATTGGAACCAGGAGCTCTGGCCTGTGTGAAGTTGCAACCATACCGACAACAGTCGCTTGCCAGGAGGCCCAATGACAAGCTAGCACCACTTTTTTATGGACCCTTCCTGGTAATCAACAAAGTAGGCAAAGTGGCCTATCGCCTGTAACTACCTGCCTCAGCAAAAATACATAATGTCTTCCACGTGTCTCAACTCAAAAAGGCGGAAGGACCAGTGCTGGCTTAAAATCCCATTCCAGCCCAGATATCTGCCGACATGATCATAGAAGCCACCCCTGAACGCCTACTGGACATACGATATAAGGGATCTCAGACTGACCAGAGCAGAGAGGTTTTGATCAAATGGTAGGATTTGCCACTGTGGGAGGCCACCTGGGAGGACTTTGAAGGGTTAAATCTGCGTTTTCCAAACTTCCACCTTGAGGACATGGTGGCTCTCTGGTCCCCCCGGTACTGCTATGCACCCGTACAGTGATGCAAATATTATAAATATTCCAGGAAAGGAGCAAAAGGGCAAAAGGGTCTTACCAACCAAAAGGCAGGGACAGAAAAGTAATTAGCCAGGCAGAGTATTTAAGGCGAAGAGAAAGGGAGATTAGGGTTATCTGAGTATTGAATTGAGGGTTTGGATAGGAGAGCGCCACCTCTCGAAAGTGGCTAGTTTCATTGTAACCTCTGTGGAGGATTATCTTGTTATTCCATTTCATTTCTGTTCCTTTGTTGAATATTATCGGAGTTTATCAGTAAAACCTTGCTATTTATATAATTAAGTGTGAGTTAAATAGTGAGTCTCTAGCACGTACACACACACACACACACACACATATATAGTCGATCAATTTGGGCTTTAGAGTTTATAGTGAATTAATTTGGGGTTTTGGTGTTTGCAATATACAGTATCGATTTTAATAAAAACCCGATTTTTCTAGTATAAGTTAGGCGTTTTTATCCCGCTTCCCCTTAAACGACCACTTAATGCGTTTTTTAAAACACTGTAAATAAGTAAAATCCCATTTAAATGGTACTTTTACTAAGTTTAATTTCATCTCTATAATGATTTTACACCTTATTGATATCTCCTATAGAACTGTAGTAATTCAGTTATAATTACAATTTGTATACTTTAACCTATTGATTTGCGCAAAACCTTTATTAACAAAACAAAACTCTTTTTAATTGTAACTATGATAATTTGTGCGAAGCACGTGCCGAGAGAATTTATTTAAATGAATCGCTAATTTAGTATTGAGACGTTACTATAAATACTACTCTATTTATTTATTTATTTTTGCGATTTTACTATATTTTAAAATTATTTGCAAAAATACGATTTGCGACCAAAAAAAAAAATCAAATGCAACTTTCCTTTACGTTTATTTGTAAGATAATTGAAATCATCTAATATTTAACTAAGAATATTTTAAGAAAATCAAGAAAATACAACATACATGATTCCAATAGATACGTTATTTGTGAAATTTAATATGTTTTTAATAAAAAATTACAATATAACAAATTTCGAATAATTCCAATAATTTATTAATAAATAAATTAAAATACGTTATTAAAATGGATCCATATAGATTTTTCTCATGTCATTTCAAGCATCGATAAATCCGAAGGGCTCGTAACTTGCTTCGTCAAGATAGACCTGGCAAATCGGGTAAACGGATCGGTTTCGGATCGGATCTGCTTCGGATCGAATCCACTTTCGGTTAAGGTACTATTTAGAGCCTGTTCGGTTTGGATCGGATCTGATTCGGTTCGGATCCACTTTCGGTTAAGGTACTATTTAGTGCCTGTTCGGTTCAGATCGGATCTGATTCGGTTCGGGTAAAATTTGGATTAAAATCGGATAAATTTTGGATTAAAGATCAAATTGGGTTCGGTTCTCTTTCGGATTTTTATTGTTCGGATCGGATTTTGTTTGGATGTAGGAACATTCGGTTCGGATCGGATTGTCGAGATATATCTAATTTTTGATGTACCCAAATTTTCCAAAAACCAAAATATTTTTTTGGCTTGAGATCTTAGCAATGAACAACTAAATTAACTAGTACTAGTAACTAGTGCTTTGTTACGGCTTTTTGTTTCGTTTTAAAAAAAATATTTCTCGACGATCCAACTATCGGATGTCAAAATATATCTAATTTAGTGATATTCACAAATTTTCAAAATTAAATAAATTAATTTGGTTGGAAATCTTAGTAGTCAACTACCGAATTGACTAGTACTCGTAACTAGTGTTTTGTCACGGATTGTTATTCTATTTTTTAAAAATTATTTCTCGACGATCCAACCGTATGGATCTCAAGATATATCTAATCTAGTAATATTCCCAAATTTTCATAAAATAAAAAATTAATTTGGTTGGAGATCTTAGTATTCAACTACCGAATTGACTAGTACTCGTAACTAGTGTTTTGTCACGGATTGTTATTCTATTTTTAAAAATTATTTCTCGACGATCCAACCATACGGATCTCAAGTTATATCAAATCTAGTTATATTCCCAATTTTCAAAAAATAAAAAATTAAATTGGTTAGAGATCTTAGTGGTCAACTACCGAATTGACTAGTACTCGTAACTAGTGCTTTGTCACGGATTGATGATTCTATGTTTTAAAAAATATATCTCGACGATTCAACCGTACGGATCTCAAGATATATCTAATTTAGTGATATACCATAATTTTCAAAAAATAAAAAATTAATTTGGTTGGATATCTTAGTAGTCAACTACCGAATTGACTAGTACTCGTAACCAGTGCTTTGTCACGGATTGTTGATTCTATTTTTTAAACATTATTTCTCGACAATCCAACCATACGGATCTCAAGATATATCTAATCTAGTGATATTCCCAAATTTTTAAAAAATAAAATATTAATTTGCTTGGAGATTTTAGTAGTCAACTATTGAATTGACTAGTACTCGTAACTAGTGCTTTGTCACGGATTGTTATTTCTATTTTTTAAAAATAATTTCTCAATGATCCAACCGTACGGATCTTAAGATATATCTAATCTAGTGATATTACCAAATTTTAAAAAAATAAAAAAATAATTTGGTTGGAGATCTTATTAGTCAATTACCGAATTGACTAGTACTCGTAACTAGTGCTTTGTTACGAATTGTTGATTCTATTTTTTAAAAATTATTTATCGAAAATCCAACCGTACGGATCTCAAGATATATCTAATCTAGTCATATTCCTAAATTTTCAAAAAATAAAAATTTAATTTGGTTGGAGACTATAGTAGTCAACTACCGAATTGACTTGTACTCGTAACTAGTTCTTTGTCACGGATTTTTGATTCTATTTTTAAAAAAATATATCTCGACGATCCAACCATACGGATCTCAAGATATATCTAATTTAGTGATATTCCCAAATTTTCAAAAAATAAAAAATTAATTAGTTTGGAGATCTAATAATCAACTACCGAATTGACTAGTACTCGTAACTAGTGATTTGTCACGGATTGTTAATTCTTTTTTTAAAAATTATTTCTCGACAATCCAACCGTACGGATCTAAAGATATATCTAATCTAGTGATATTCCCAAATTTTTAAAAAATAAAAAAATTAATTTGGATGGAGATTCTAGTAGTCATCTATCGAACTGACTAGTACTCGTAACTAGTGCTTTGTCACAGATTGTTGATTCTATTTTTTATAAATTATTTCTCGATGATCCAACCGTACGGATCTCAAGATATATCTAATATAGTGATATTCCAAAATTTTCAAAAAATAAAAAATTAATTTGGTTGGAGATCTTAGTAGTCAATTACCGAATTGACTAGTACTCGTAACTAGTGTTTTGTCACGGATTGTTGATTCTATTTTTTAAATATTATTTCTCGACGATCCAACCATACGAATCTCAAGATATATCTAATTCCCAAATTTTCAAAAAATAAAAATTTAATTTGGTTGGAGATCTTAGTAGTCAACTACCGATTTGACTAGTACTCGTAGATAGTGCTTTGTTACGGATTGTTGATTCTATTTTTCAAACATTATTTTTCGACGATCCAACCGTACGGATCTCAAGATATATATAATCTAGTGATATTCCCAAATTTTCAAAAAAAATAAATTAATTTGGTTGGAGATCTTAGTAGTCAGCTATTGAATTGACTAGTACTCGTAACTAATGTTTTATCACGGATTGTTGATCCTATTTTTTAAAAAATATATCTCGACGATCCAACCGTACAGATTTCAATATATATCTAATTTAGTGATATTCTCAAAATTGTAAAAAATAAAAAATTAATTTGGTTTAAAATCTTAGTTGTCAACCATCGAATTGACTAGTACTCGTAACTAGTGTTTTGTCACGGATTGTTGATTCTATTTTTTAAAATTTATTTCTCAACGATCCAACCGTACGGATCTCAAGATATATCAAATCTAGTGATATTCTCAAATTTTTAAAATATAAAAAATTAATTTGGTTGGAGATCTTGGGAGTCAACTACCGAATTGACTAGTACTCGTAACTAGTGCTTTGTCACAGATTGTTGATTCTATTTTTTGAACATTATTTCTCGACGATCCAACCGTACGGATCTCAAGATATATCTAATCTAGTGACATTCCCAAATTTTCAAAAAATAATATATTAGTTTGGTTGGAGAACATAGTAGTCAACTACCGAATTGACTAGTACTCGTAACTAGTGCTTTGTCACGGATTGTTGATTCTATTTTTTAAAAATTATTTCTCGACGATCCAACCGTACGGATCTCAAGATATATCTAATCTAGTGACATTCCCAAATTTTAAAAAAATAAAAAATTAATTTGGTTGGAGAACATAGTAGTCAACTACCGAATTGACTAGTACTCGTAACTAGTGCTTTGTCACGGATTGTTGATTCTATTTTTTAAAACTTATTTGTCGACGATCCAACCGTACGGATCTCAAGATATATCTAATATAGTGATATTCCCAAATTTTCAAAAAATAAAATATTAATTTGGTTGGAGATCTTAGTAGTCAACTACCGAATTGACTAATACTCATAACTATTGTTTTGTCACGGATTGTTGATTTTATTTTTTTTTAATTATTTCTCGACGATCCAACCGTACGGATGTCAAGATATATCTAATTTATTGATATTACTAAATTTTCAAGAAATAAAAAATATTTTACAAAAAATACATGTGTCAAAATTTATTAAATAAGACCGAATATGTCAAAATTAGATATACCATTTATATAACGCTTCCATAAGCACTATGGAAGTGAATGCACCCACTTAGACAACACTTCAATAAGCGCTATATAAGTGAATGCACTTTAATTTCTGCCCAGAATATGCAGAATTTATTTATTTATTTATTTATTTATTTATTTGCTAATTATGTGCAGAATTTATTAATTTATATTTGCAAATTGAATTAAAATATTATTATATACAAAATATCTTTAGCAATATTCAATGACAATAATAAATATATAGCAAATCAGAAAATATAAAAATTGACAAAACTAAACAAATAAAGGTCAAGAAAATATTAATCTATATAAAATTATTTTATCTGATTTTTTTTTAAACATGGGAACCTGCAGCCGCTACCCTTCGGGTACGCTCTGGGTAAACCCAGGGGCTCACGTAATAGCCTGCAAACCACGTGATCCAAGGCAAACCGCACAAGTGCGACAGGCTCTGCCCCAGGATGGCATAATCACAAATCCGCCTCTCATAGGAGTCGAACCTGTGACCAAGAGGTGAGATGACCTCTCTTTAACCAACTGAGACAACCCTTGCGGGCCGGATATTTTTCGATTAAGTTATTTTTAGTTTCGGATTTACATCGGATTCAAGTCATATTCCGTTCGGGTAAATTTTTATTCGGATTTGATCGGTTCTGATTATAATCGGATACATGGTCATCATTGGATACAGTATTTCGGATAATTTTTGGTTAAATTTTCGGTTCGGTTAATTTTCGGATCGGGTCAAATTGGTTTTCGGATCGTTATCGGATTTGATTAAATTGAACCGGTTTCGGTTCGGATTCGGATTTTTTCGGTTTCGGATAATCTATTTCGGATCCAATTTTTGATTCGGTTCCACATATTTCGGTTCAGTTTTTCGGATCCAGACCCATTTTGCCAGGTCTACGTCAAGACGTCAACTGACCAGGAGTGTTTGGACTGTTACCAAGATTTTTTTTTTACACTCATATTTTGGAGTACCATGGGCTTAATTCCTCCCTCCGCCAGGGACGGAACCATAAATAAATATTAGGGGGGCAAAATTTTTCGATCATCGAAAAATTTTCTGATAATCGGAAGATATCGGAAAATTTTCGTAAAAAATAGGGGATTAAATGAAGATTTTTGTGAAAAATAGAGGGACTAAATGATTTTTTTGTAAAAATAGGGGGACTAAATGAATTTTTTTGTAAAAATGGGGGACTAAATGAATTTTTTTATTAAAATGGGGGGACAAAATTCAAAATTCTAAAATATATATATGAAAATTTGTGCCCCCCTTCCTCCCTCCCTCCGTCCGCTATTGCGCACAAGCATCTTGCTAAGGTTTTATGGCTAGATTCTGCACCAACTTGCAAGAAAAAAGGGAAGCGTATAATCAATCATTTTATTGCAATGGTGTTACTTTCAGTAATTCTTTTTTTTTTTTTTTTAAATTTACATATGTAAACACATAGTTTCAACTTTTTGAACCGTCCTTTAGGACGTGTTCATTCCACTGTTGAGAAAAAAACTCAAGTGCATGTCTTCTTACAGGTTTATTGATCACCTTGTGCCGGTATCAGTTAAAGATAAAAAAATACTGTTGGCTTCTTGGATGATGAACGAGGACTTTAGTGGGAATAACATGTTGTGGTGTGATGGTTTCCAAGACTCGCTGACAGTCAAGACTCGCTGAGTCGCTGAGACTGAAGTTGATTTATCTGATACTTTGTAATGACACGGAGACCTTTTTTCACCCTGTCTTCATTTTGGTCTTTTTGATCTGGGCCTGTTCAGTTGTGATTTAATTATCATGCACAATTTCATGCTCCTGTTGAGTAGTAGTTGAACCTTTGTAAATATGTTGGGTGATTGGGTTCACATAGCAAAACTTATGAAACATTATTTCCACTTTTAAACTTACGAAATGTTAAATCCACTTCTATTCTGTTATTATATTATTTAGGTATGTTTTTTTCTGTTACTCTCGCAAGCACTTATTTCTGATTTTCACACCTAGGATTTGAAGTACCTCTGGAGAAGTTCTAGGAGTTGCAGAACTTTTAGAATTACTGTTGAACTGAAGCTGCCTATATTTAGTTACCCTGCTGCTTGATTTTTGGTTCTTCAATACTTTAGCTAGAAGTTACGCCTTCTACGCACCCACCATCAGGGAGTGAGCCATAAGTTAGTGAACTTCATTATCAGCTGGAACTAGTTTTTAGTTAACCAGAAAAAACTGTTTGTTACTTTGGTTTTGAAATTTGAGCTCTGCAAAATGCAGAGGAATCAATGTGCGATATATTTTGAGCCATATTTCCACAAAACAAAGTTGGTTTTTCAGTGACTATGATTTTACAAAGTTGGTTTTTCAGTGACTATGATTTGATTAGTTGTATAAGGAAGTGAATTCAAGATAAATATTGTGGCAGAATTTGTTTCTCACCTGTTTATGGTTCTTGTGATTATAATCGGTTTCTGGTTATGTCATTATCCCATATGTTTTTGATCCTCTCAAATTCAGTTTTTTTGCCATAAATTTCTGTTGATCAATGAATAGGGTCACGTCCTTCCCAAATTCCACAAGTTAACCTCTTATGGGTAGATGTGCCCAAATTGATTCTCAATGCATCCAGTCAGAAACTCCAAATAATTGGTTTTATCTCCCAATAACATTTTAGCTTTTTTCAAACTTGGGCAAGTACAAACTCGATTACTTAGTTGATGTGTTTAGTATGAACCTAAACTTTAATGAGTATATCTTTTCAAGTCACCGAGATTACACATGTTAGAGTCGTGTAAACCCAACTCCTCCTCATACATTTACCACTTCATCCCGAATCATATTGGACAAAATCTTTACGGCTGATGATTCGGGATGAAGTGGTAAATGGGAAGCAATCTAGCCAAAAACAAAATTTCACCAATTATATATTACAATGATACAAGGCGGTAGAAGGATTATCAAACACATAATTAAGTAGAAAAACCACAGAAACTTAATTATTATATCTTGCTATGAGTGGAGAGTAAATGATACTACTTGACTACTTGTAGTAGAGTACAGAGAATCCTCCGCAATATGTTGATATTTGAATTTGATCATTACAAAAATCAGTGCTTAGTCGAAAAGTAATTACATCTGTATGCATGAACGGCGAGAAATTTTGATAAAATTTATTTAATATCAAGTATCAACTAATCAAAACGGGATGCAATAGTAAACTATGCAAAAGAGGAAAAAAGAAATTATCAGTGCGCAAACACATGATTTACTTGGTGTTGGGTGGGTCTGACAGAATATACCAGAATACCGGGAGCAAAGCTTTTTCCACGAGCAATCCGGATGATCAACCTGTTTGGATCCTGAAATCGAAACTAGGGTCTCCGTGTACTCGAATTTTTGAAGTGTGTTATATCTAAGCCCAACATTTCTGACACTATTTTTGTACAAAAACCAATCTTCTCTTTTGGATACTAGTTTGAAATTACTATCTTCGAAATAACCCTTAATAACAAACTTTACAGGCAGACCTACATAATCAATACTTAGCATCAAAGTCCATGATGCCCCAAGTTCACCACCACGGAGACATGTCTCATCATCTAATGTCCACAAGTTAATCTTGTCTCCTTTGTTTTTAGATGTAATGAACGCAATAGAATCCTTGAAGTCGGTCATGCGTGCTCTGTAAGCGTCCAAAGAGCTAACAGGGAGCTTAACATTACAAATGAACACCTCCTTGTTCAAATCAAAAGCCACCATACCATATTTTCCTACTCCGCACAAAAATCCATGGAGACACACTTCGAATCCATCTTTGCCGGGAACATCCAGTGTAATAGGCTTGATGTCTCGCCAAAAATCCCCGTTTGAAGAATAGACTGTAGAACAGTTATTCCTATATTTTCTTGCTACAGAAAACATAACAACTTTAAAATCAGAATCTATGGGATCAAAACCAAAGCCGACATCTACATGTTTGCCAAAGCAATGCTTGGGGACTTTGGGGATGCGTTTGGATTGCTTAGTTGCAGGGTTCCAAAGGTATATGTCGACCTCGTAATGATCACCCCAAACGAAAACACACACCACGCCGATGTCAGAACCTACCACAACAGAAGTTCTTGGCATGACATGATCCGGAAAATCGTTTTTAGAATATGGTAATTTCAGATCCCCCACAAGTTGACCAGAATTGGGGTGGAGGAGTGCAAGTGAGACGTCTTGTGGTTCTCCTTTTATAACTTTGTAAAGATTTACTATAAGATTTTTATCGTCTTCTGCATTACTTGTGGTTGCATGAAGGAGTTGAGATTTGACGAAAGCAGGGCTTGAAATAAGAGACAACCATGATTTTGACACTGCCTTAAATCGAAGGAGTGACTTCACTGGAAGCCGCAACAGAATCTCAAATAGCATATCTTCCGTGCAATTCTCGCCGGGTGCTGTAGCAGCAGAACAACTCATCCTCATATTTGGTTTTAGTTTATGCCGGGTGATGTTTGTTTTTTTCTACGGGGATCACAAACGCGCTTTATAGACGGGGTACTGGGAAATTCAAATTCAAATTGTTTTGAATATCGAACTAACCATTCGATCTACCAAATTCAAGTTGAATATAGTTTGAATATTACGATAATTTTGAAGAAATAAATCATCAATAAAAATCAGAAATTATTTTAGAACAAATCATAATTCTTAATTATAATTCATGAATTAAATTTAGACCAATCGTAATAGGTTTTAAACTTTCTTCATTAAATCTTGAGCTTTTTTGATAAATATATTGTCAAAAGTAAATTTTGTAATTTTACTTTTGTTAAGAAAAGCTATTTGCAATTTTACTAAACTAAGTTTCAAAATTGCAAAAATACTAGAAATTAGGGCACCCCTTCCCCCTGCCCAGCCTGCCCAGATTCGACTCTTTTTTTTGGTAGATTTGGGTTGCAAGGCCCCGCAGGGACATATTTAACTGAATGCAACCACATGCAATTTTTTTTTTTAAGGTGGGGTGATTTTGGTGGATTTGGGTTGTAAGGCCCCGTAAGGGCCATATTCAACTGAATGCAACCACATGCAAATAAATTTGCAACTGAATGCAACCACATGCAACTAAATTTCTGATTTCAAGTTTCATTTTTCAGTTGTTATTTTCGACCTCTTTTTTGAATTATATATATATATATATATATATATATATATATATATATATATATATATATATATATATATATATATATTTATTTATTTATTTATTAAAAAAGAGGTCGAAAATGACAACTGAAAAATGGAACTTTCTTATGCAACTGAATGCAACCACATGCAACTATATTTGCAACTGAATGCAACCACATGCAACTAAATTTCTGATTTCAAGTTTCATTTTTCAGTTGTCATTTTCGACATGTTTTTTGAACTATATATATATATATATATATATATATATATATATATATATATATATATATATATGGAAATGGGTCAGCAGCCACAGTTGGATATTTTGTAATATCCAACCAACCCATCTTATACCGTTAAAACATCCAATCAACGGTCAGGATGAGGGGACTTACGCTATATAATATAGCGTATTCCGCTATATAATATAGCGTATTACGCTATATAATAGAGCGTAAGTTAAAGTTTTCAAAACCCCCATTTAAATTGTGTCGAAATATATCAAATATGGTATGCAAAATGATCGTTGTGAGATGTAGAAAAATACAGTGAAGTCGGATTTAAAAAATATCTCACCAATTGACGGAAAAAATCAAATTAGAAACGGAGGGATTTTGGTATAAACTTACGCTATATTATATAGCGTAATACGCTATATAATGTAGCGTAAACTTTTCAAATCCTAGCCGTGCATTAGCTTACTGGATGGTCACAGATGGGTTGGTTGGATATTAGATTATATCCAACTTTGGCTGTAGAAGGCGTCCCTATATATATATATATATATATATATATATATATATATATAGTTCAAAAACCAGGTCGAAAATGACAACTGAAAAATGGAACTTTCTTATGCAACTGAATGCAACCACATGCAACTAAATTTCTGACTGCAACGAAACGTTTTAGAAATTGCTCGAACATTATAACGAGATTAAGCGATCAAGTAAACACGCAACGAATATGGATTAATGACCAAATTACAAGATCAAGAACCATGCATGATCATCAAGAGTGCAACATTTGGAGCATCCATGTGAAAGCAAGATCAAGAGCTAAGTGGTTTAAGAGTGATTCCTTGATCAGTGTTCCATTTTCCACCAAAGAACCAAGTAAACTTACATTGCATGACATGTGTTAAGTGGAGTTAAAGAAGTGTATCTAGCACACTTTAAGCACATAAACACATCACAAACATTAGCCAACCACAAGTCAAGGCAAGCAAAGCAACCAACACCAAGAAAAAGAAATATTCGGCCATTCCTTTTCTTCAAGGAAATAGATTTTCAAAACCCAAGCTCCAAAGGGTTCAAAAATTGTGTGATTTAGATCTTGAATAGATTAAGGTTTGTTTAAAATCTCAACTCCATTAATTGATCCTAGCATGTCCAAAACCTTGAAGGAAGTGGTAGGTGAATAGTGTGAATAGTAATTTAACTTTGTGTTCATGATTTTATGTTTAAGATTAAGGATTATAAGGATCATCCAAGGCTCTGCTAAGGACTTCAAGCTATTGTTAGTATTGTTAAGTTTTAAGGAAGGTATAAACCTCTCTCACACTTTATTATATAAGGAGATGCATGCTTAGTTTCATGATAGTTTGATGTTGTCATGGTTAAAGAGGTTTTGGTGGTTAAATGAAAATGATTTGGTGGGTTAAAGTGATAGATGTTGGTTTTGACCATGGTTGTTGGTGTTGACTTTATTGTGATGTTAGTAGATAGTGATGGTGTAGGGGTTGGTTGGATGATGGATTTGGTTTGTTTGTAATTTAGAATCGCTTGATTTTATGCCGTTATAATGGCGAATTTTTGTTAACTAAGTTAAGGCAGAAAATTAGAGTCCAAAAACCTACTGTGAGTATTAACCACTGATCATGTTAGCGTAGAGCTTGTTTCGTAGTTCGTTTTGGCATGAGAATTGTGTCGATCCGATTTACGGTTTATGAGATATTCGAGTTTTAGTGGAAGTGGTTCGGAAACCAAACTACACATTTGTACTAACTTTGAAGCTATGATCGGACCACTTAAAAGCCTTATTAAAATATGAAACTTTGTGATAAAATGCTAAGGACAGTTAGTAAGATCTATAAGGAGGTTTTATGTTAAAACGATTTCCGATTTTATATATATGCGTAAGCCGAGGTTACGCAAGTAGAAACCCTTAAGGAAATGACTTAAAAATGGAAACAAAAATGGTTAAGAGTATGATTTCGAGAATGGATTTTGGACCGAACTTTCGACTTAAGTAGTTAACGGTTAGCATGGACAGTGCTAGCCAAGAATGAGCCATAAGTACCTTTGTTATGATTTACTTAAGTGCATGTGTAATGAGATATAAATGGATCGTGTAGGGGACTGATCGTATATTTATGTTTATTTATAGATCATCGGACCTAGTCAGGAGCCCCTACTACCCCTAGACTACCAAACAAGTTTTCAAAACCTATGCCTTTAAAGTTACTATTGTGTTTGAATGTGTGACATCCCTAGATCCGGGGTCGGGAATCCAGATCATCACGGTCCGATTTCCATTTAACCATGTTATACCCTTTGCAATCTGAATATTTTAATACATTTTATACTCACACTATTGACCCCATATTTATAACATTACATACCAGTCATATGCTCAGAGAACAACATCCATCAATAATAACAGTTAAGATATTATTACAAACCCAGAATACCATTTAAGTAGTGTTGCTGAATAATACTTCTACAAGAAGCACATCAACAACCAAAAGTATGTTCAAGTTATTAATGTTGTAAAATTGTTAGCAATTCCTTTGAGAATTTCGGGGATCTTCACTGTAGCCAGATACTTTAGGACGATGATCAGTCGCCCTATCCGTACCTGTTCCCTGTTTACTACTAATAGAAGGAATGATCCCTTCCGATCATCATCCCTTGAGGAAAGTTCACCACAATCCTCCTTCGGCAACACATGGGCCGGAATAGAGTGTTGAATGCTGGACTGTATTATACACAACCCAAAATGTTAAAATCCCCTTTATAAAGTTGTTATTCCATTTTATATTGAAGGATACCCTTTCACAATTCCATTTTCCATTTCCCATTTTACCCTTTTATAACCTCTAAATAAACTTCAAAGTTAAGACTTCAGCAAAGAATCTGTTTGAAAGAGTTTGACCAGAGAGCCTTGTATACTGAGGAAACCCTTGTCTTTTAAAAAGAATCACATTTAATACTTTTAATATTCTTTAAAACAATTGTAATAAAATATTCTTTGAAACAATTGTAAGAAAACATTCTTTATAATATATATTTCCTGTTCGTACTTATACCAGTAGATACTTGTTTTCTATCCACAATATTGACATATATAAACTCTATCCTTCTGGCTCCTGGTCACTCGCCAATATAACTTATTACCACACCTTTACATATATATCATACCCCTTTTATCCATAACGTATCTTGCACTGTTTATGTCCATATCAAGTAATATCAAGAATCAGGGAAACATGTCCCTAACAGTATAGTATAATGCTCACAGGACCACATATATATATAACAAAACCATTTTACAGGAACCTTATAAATTTATCAAAGTAAAGATATAAGAAATCTTGCCTTGGTCTCTAGGTCGAGTAGAAGTGATCCGAGGTTCGTTTCGAGTTTCTATAACACGAAAAGAATTACCGTTAGAAATATATCCCATTATATCTCAATATTACTAACAATAATTATCTTAACCACTTAGCTCACTTAATCCCCTAATCCCCTAATCCTTGTATAATCATACCAATGACATTTAAATATAATGACCATGATTCCAAGGTTAACACATTTAGGGATTTTCGGTTTTCCGGACAGCTTTCACTAAAACTTACTTTTCTCCTAAACCGTACATCGGATTTTTACGTACTTTATATCAAAACGATCTATGAACCAAGCTCTATCTTATTATTACTAGTTGATACATTCTACTGACCTTGAACAGTTCGAGAATTTCTGTCCTTTACAAGGCAGTTTCTGTTTTAACGAAAATCGGGCATTATAACGGCTATACTTTCATTCTTTCCAAATTTTCACCTCTCCAAACACATCATCCAACACATATCTCAATTCATTCACCATGTGGTCATCATACCAGCCATGGTTACAAGCACAATACACATCCATATCCAATCAAAACACTTATATAACCATGATTTCATACTTTAAACTAATCTAACATAGAAAACAACCATAAACTCGAGATTCAAGCTAGGGTTTCAAATGATATACCTTCCTTGGAGTGTGTACAAGCCTTAATAAACCTTATATAGTCCTTGTATCACCTTGGTATAGCTTAGATCATCCAAAGAAATCAAGAAAACAAAGTTAGTTCTTGAAAGTTACTATTCATCACTATTCATCCATCAACTTTGATGAATTTATTAGCTATGTAAATGAAGTTTGTTTGCTCTCAAATTTTGTACATACCTTAGTCTATACCTATACAAGCTCCAAGAATTTTCCCTTGATTTATAGTTGCTTGAAGCTAGGGTTTTGATCTTCCTTTTTCTTGGTGAATAGTAACTTGGCCGAATGGTTCCTTTTGTGGGGAAGATGATGATTTTTTGTTTTGATTTACCAAGAGTCTAGAGCTTGGTAGATCTTTAGTGGTTTGTTTATATATTTATCAAGTAATTTCTTTGATAATCCTTAGCTAATGTTAGCGGAAATTGGCCTAACTTGGTGATGTAATCAATGATGTCATCAAGCTTGCATCATAATCTTGTTTTTGATTTTCTAATTGATGTTTTAATGATTTTGGTAATTAATAATTTGGTATATATATATCCTTGTTATGATGTTAATCTTGGTTATTTGGTTTTTCATACTCGTTTAATCCCGATTCGTTTATTAATCCATGTTCCGGTGGTAGTCCTTTTATTTTGTTCATTTCTAGGGTTTAACCTAATTCCGTCAAATTTCATATAATATAAATCCTTTTAAAATCTTCATATTCCTTAATATCCAATGCATTAAGGGCTCAATTAAAAACGAAAATCTTTAGAGTCCATACTCGAGAATCTTTAAAATCCGTGATCATTTCCAGTCACTCATTTTCATAGTACAACAATAATTTGATTTCAACTCGTTCATTTTCTCATTCGCACATAGAGTAATTGCATATATTTTTTCATAAATCCACAAAATTACTATTCATTGAGATACTGTAGCATTACAAAAATTAGGTAATATCACAGTCTCCCTCCCTTAAAAGGATTCCGTCCCGGAATCATGTTGAAAATAGTTGTGGATACTTTTCTGGCATAGCACTTTCTAATTCCCATGTGGCTTCTTCTATCCTTCGATTCTTCCAGAGCACTTTAACTATTGGAATGGTCTTGTTTCTTAGCACTTGTTCTTTACGATCAATAATCTCTACTGGCTATTCCACATAAGTTAGATTTGGCTGTATATCTTCAACTTCATATTCCAAAACGTGACTAGCATTAGGTCTATACTCTCTTAACAGTGACACGTGAAACACATTATGAATATGTTCCAAATTTGGAGGTAGCGCTAATTCATAGGCAACCTTTCCCACTTGGTTAAGAACTTCAAAAGGACCACTAAACCTAGGACTTAATTTTCCCTTCTTGCCAAACCGCATCAATCCTTTCCATGGGGACACTTTTAACAAGACATAATCTCCTACTTCGTGTTCCCTATCTTTACGTTTTAGATCTGCATATTTTATTTGTCCGTCCTGAGCTGCTGCCAGGCATCCCTTGATTAAACTTACTGTGTCTTTTGTCTTTTGAACTAATTCAGGACCCAAAATCTTTCGTTCGCCTACTTCCTCCCAACATAGAGGAGATCGACATCTCCGGCCATTTAAAGCTTTGTACGGTGGCATCCCTATGCTTGAATGATAACTATTGTTATATGCAAACTCAATCAACGACAGATGATCATCCCAACTCCCTTTAAAATCCAGGGAACAAACTCTTAGCATATCCTCTAATGTTTGAATGGTCCTCTCACTCTGTCCATCTGTTTGTGGGTGATATGCTGTGCTCATATTCAATTTGGTTCCAATACATTCCTGAAAACTCCTCCAGAATCTAGAGTTAAATCTTGGATCCTTATCTGATACAATAGTTACAGGAACACCATGCCTTACTATGATCTCTTTCAGGTATATGTCTATAAGCTTGTCGATTGAATACCTCTCATTGATCGGAAGAAAATGGGCTGATTTGGTTAATCGATCAACAATTACCCATATAGCATCATGGTTAGTTTTAGTCCTTGGTAATCCTACTACAAAGTCCATAGCAATATGTTCCCATTTCCATTCAGGAATCTCTAATGGCTGCAACAATCCACTAAGTCTCTAATGTTCCGCCTTCACTCTTTGACATGTTAAGCACCTAAGTACCCATTCAGTAACATCCTTTTTCATATTTGGCCACCAATAAAACTCTTTCAAATCCTGATACATTTTGGTGCTACCTGGATGAATTGAATGCTGTGAATTATGAGCTTCTCGTAAAATTTCATCTTTTAACTCCTGAACATTAGGAACCCATATCCTTGATGCATGTCTCATGATTCCCTTTTCATCTCTCTCACATTTGATTTCTTCTCTTGTCATTATTTCCTCAGAGGACTTCTCTTCCTCTTCCATCATCTTTTCTTGACATAACCTAATCTTTTCCAACAACGGTGGTTGGACACTAATTTCCATTAGATTCTCTTGACCTTCTCCTGGTATTTTTACCTCAATTTGTAATCTCTCAAGATCTTTGATTAACTCTTCTGACGCACTTAACATCTTAGTTCTCTCTTTCCGGCTAAGAGCATCGGCCACCACATTGGCCTTCCCGGGGTGGTAGTGGATCTCACAATCAAAATCCTTGATCAACTCTAACCATCTTCTCTGTCTCATGTTTAATTCTTTTTGAGTGAATATGTATTTCAAGCTCTTATGATCAGAGTAAATCTCACACTTTTCCCCGTATAAATAGTGTCTCCAAATTTTCAAAGCGAACACTATGGCAGCTAATTCTAGGTCATGAGTAGGGTATTTTAACTCATATTCCTTCAATTGTCTTGATGCATAAGCAATCACCCTGCCATGTTGCATAAGTACACAACCTAAGCCCTTATGGGATGCGTCACTAAAAATCACAAAGTTCCCTTTTTCATCTGGTAAAGTTAGTACTGGAGCTGTCACTAATCTTTTCTTTAGCTCCTAGAAACTCTCTTCATATTTATCAGTCCACACAAACTTCTCGGTTTTACGAGTAAGTCGGGTTAATGGTGCTGCTATCTTAGCAAAATCCTGCACAAATCTCCTATAATATCCAACTAATCCTACAAAGCTTCTTACTTCCGTTGGAGTCTTTGGTCTTTCCCAATTTGCAATTGCTTCTATCTTTGCTGGATTGACTAGCACTCCTTCCTTACTTATCACATGTCCTAAAACTGGACTTCTTGCAACCAAAATTCACACTTCGAAAACTTAGCATACAGCCGCTCTTGTCTCAAAATTTCCAAAACTATCCTCAAATGTTCCTCATGTTCTTTCCTAGTCTTTGAATAAACCAATATATCATCAATAAAGACTATAACAAATTTATCCAGATATTTCTTGAAAATCCTATTCATTAAGTCCATGAAAGCTGCTGGCGCATTAGTTAAACCGAATGACATTACCAAAAACTCATAATGCCCATAACGTGTGCGAAATGCTGTTTTGGGAATATCCTCAGGTTTAATCTTTAGTTGGTGATATCCAGACCTTAAATCAATTTTTGAAAAATACTCAGTACCCTTCAATTGGTCAAATAAATCATCTATCCTTGGTAAAGGATATTTATTCTTGATTGTCAACTTGTTCAACTCTTTGTAATCTATACACAGCCTCATGCTTCTGTCCTTCTTTTTAACAAATAAAACAGGTGCTCCCCACGGAGATACACTAGGTCGAATAAAACCCTTATCAAGTAATTCCTGCAATTGGGAAGCTAACTCCTTTAGTTCAACCGGGGCTACCCTATACGGGGCTTTTGAAATTGGTGCTACTCTAGGCACTAAGTCTATAGCGAATTCTATCTCCCTATCAGGTGGCAATCCAGGAAGATCTTCTGGGAATACATCCGCAAACTCATTGACTATAGGAGTCCCACTTAAGTCAGGTGCTTTCTTAGTGGCATCTGTCACATAAGCTAAATACGACTCACATCCTTGGTGCATCAATATTTTAGCTTGTATGCTTGTCAGAAATTGTTTATTTTGCCTTTGTCCTTTAAACACCAATTCTTTACCTTCAGGTAGTTTTATTCTTACTTTTTTTTTCACTTGCAGTCAATATTAGCTTCATTCTTTGATAACCAATCCATTCCTAGAATAACATCAAACTCTCCTAATTTCAGAGGAATTAAATCTACTTGAAGCTAACGTCCTTCGAATTCTAGGTCACAATTTGGATAAACTTGTTTAACGGGAATGACTCCTGATTAGCTATCTCTACCCGTAAGGGTTCTTGTAATGATTCTGCCTTAAGTTTCAATTTACTAGCAAAGTCTTGGGATATAAATGATTTGGTCGCTCCTGAATCAAATAAAACATTTGCACTTAAGGAGTTAAGTTGGAGCGTACCTGCAATCACATCCAGATGTCTTACTGCGTCTCTCAAAGTCATATTAAATGTCCTGGCGGTAGGAGGTCTATTTGAAGCAGTACCACTTTGCCTTGTCGCAGATGAACCACCAGAACGGCAATCTTTAGCCATGTGTCCCAATTTTCCACACTGGAAGCACCTGAAGTCTCCTTTGGTATTATTGTTAGTTGATTTGCACTTGTCAGAATAGTGCCCCTTCTGTCCACACTTGTAACAAGTTATTCCTAGCAGCCTACAGACACCCGTATGCTTCCTACCACAAGTTTTACAATCAGGTAATGGTGGTCTTGATTGACTGGACTGGGATGCTCCTGATGGCTTACCACCCTGATTAACCGTCTCACTTTGACTCCTACTAAATCCTGGATTTCTCGCAAACTGAGACCCTTATCCTTTACTAAATTTACTAGGAATGTTTCTTCCAGTTGAACTTCCCTTCTGACTTTCAGCTTTTCTTTTCTTACTCTCTCGGTCTCTTTGCACTTGTTCGCTCCCTGCTTCTATTATTGATGCCTTCTGGACTACCGCAGCATAATCAATCAATTCAAAGACTGCCACTCGAGTCTGTATCCATGGTTTCAACTCTAACTGGAACCTTCTTGCTCGCTTCTCCTCAGAATTTACTAACTCTGGTACAAACCTAGACAACTCAGTAAACTTGGATTCATATTCAGCCATTATTAGATTATTCTGCTTTAGCTCTAGAAATTTCGTCTCCATTTGGTTTTCCATATAATTAGGAGAATATTTATCTAGAAACACTCTGGAAAATCGCTCCCAAGTTATTACTCCTGCTCCTTCTAGGTTCCCTTTAGATTCCCACCAGTAATTAGCTTTTCTCTTTAGGAGCTAGCTAGCAAAGATTTTTTCGGGACCCTCATCTACATTCAATATCTCAAAAGCTTTCTCCATTTATTTTAGCCATGCCCTGGCTACAACTGGGTCAGCGGTTCCCTCAAACTCTGGGGGTTTCAACGACTTAAAAGCACGAAATGAATTGGCTACTGGGTTAGGTGGAACTGGTGGTTGTTGAGGGTTCTGATGAAGATTTAAATTCTGCCTTAATAAGTCCATAAATTGATTTAAGGGATCTTCTCCCTGGTTCCCTTCTTGGGCAGTTGATTCATTTTCTTCCTCCTCATGATTTAATTCATCCCTAGCCCTTTCATTCTGTCTATTATTCTCTTCATTATGGTTTCCTTGATCTCCGGCATTTTCCCTTGTATTTGTTCTTGTATTTCTTTTAGGCGGCATGATTCTGTAAATAACAATATTCTCCATTAATTACCCAGATTTAGGGCACAATATCCATTATTCCCATATTCAATAAGTATATCACTAATTAACACATTTATATATCACCATTTTAATTAATATCAAGATATAAGGCAACTTAAATAGAATATATGCAAACTACACTGATGAAAATAAATACATCACAACTTGCATATAACATTCTTCACTACTATTTACAAGCTGATAGTCTAACAATAAAGTAACATGAAGCTAATAGTCTAACAATAAAGCATGAAGCTGATAGTCTAACAATAAAGTAACATGAAGAGTATCTCCTACTGGTGGATGGACCACTGGTGGATGGGGGTGGAGCATCTAAAGGGGCTGGATCTGCATCTGAATACTCCGAAGAGTCTGAGTCCTTTAAAGGGTTCACCTCCTCCTCAGGATCATCTAAGGGGTCTGGACTCGGTATCGGCGATGGAACTAGTGATGGTGGTGGAACAGGTGGAACAGGAATCATATGGATATCTCTAAACACAGGCTGTTCCTCTACTACAGTCTCTACCCTAGGACGTTTAGGTGCTGGAACATCCTCCTCTGGAACCTCTGTCCTCACCCTAGAAGGGCCTGCCTCATCTGACCCTACTGCTGGTCTCTGTCCCCCCACATATGGAACTACCACCATAGAATCCCTATATTACTGTCTAGCTCTGACTCTGGCTCTCCTCCTCAAGCCTGCCACAACATACGATGGAATCTCAATACCGTCCTCCTCCAACCGTGTAGCCTCCTCCTCTGTAATCCCTAGCCACCCTCGACCGTGACTCGCCTCACCAGTCTCCTCCTCCTCCTATAATAAAACATAACTTTTATTAGTAATTATCTATAAAATCTTAATCTCTACTTAGGGCCAGTACTATATCCGATAGACCGACCTTGAACTCGATATGAGTTCACACTTTATATTGTATATATATATATATATATATATTGTAACAGCCCCAGATCCAGGGTCGGGGATCCGGTCGTCACGATCTCAATTTCTATCCATAACATCAACATACATTAAATTACAACCTTCTGACCCAAAACAATAACATAAAACACACCCGTTATAGTCCTAGAGATGAAATAAGAGTAACCAACAAATATTATTAATAACAAGTTTTGTGTTCTTATAACCCAAAAGAATTACATACTCTTTGCCATCCATTTACATATGTCATATAAGTAAATACATCTGATAAATCAAAAGCTGACAATCTAGCCTACTGGTTGCTTCTACCTCAACAATGCAATCCATGACATCAGTAGGCAACCCTTAAAACTGTTGTCCTTGCTTGCACCGAGTGCTCTTTGGGTTGGCCATCAGATCTAGCTGTTGTGGTGATATAATAAATAAAGCAAGGGTGAGCAATAGCCCACCAAAAATAATATGTAACTGAACAATAATATATAACATTTCTGAAATATCTTCGAAACCAATGCCATGCATTAACGAACATAGTGCCAGTATAATATAAACGATGAAGTTACAAGGTAACTCGAATTATATCTTTCGTAAGAATATCTGCTATGCAAAGATAAACGCCAGAAATCATCACTTTTTCTTAAAAAGGAAATTGCAGGAAAATATGCAACTCCAGTTTTGAACAATTTTCAGTCCTGCCAATACTGATAATGTTGTAGAAAATAAATAGATTCTGGATAGTGAACCAATACTGGAGTATGTCGCGTCAGATGACAGCCTTATGATGATCAGTCATAGGTTGTGCATCTCAAGATTTGTTTTACTACCGGTAGAAGGAAGAACATATGGACACCACCATACGCCGGATCTCCCTAGCTATCTTTGGGCTTAGACGGGACCGGTGCCACTCGGACCCTACTTCTAGGATGGACTGTCCTACAGCCTCTTATACCAGTTTCAATGATGGACTGTCCCACAGCCTCTTACAAAAATACTCCTAGCTAGTTCGAATAAATCCATGATTCTGAAATGTAAAGTTCGTCCCCCTTTCCCCAAGTATAATACTTGTTGATAAGACTCGACGAAGTAGTCGTATCTAGTTGGAAAGGAAAATTCAACGATATTTCCCAAGCTGATGCTTGTTAATGGATATTAATTTGTTCCAATAATCTTACCCCTCGAATGATAAGGAAGTAACAAACAGACTCAATTTGATGGTTAGCAACCAAGTTGCGAGTGAAAAGAATAGTTTAACAAGTATATGACCGGGCAGTCAACGAAATAACAGCTCTCAAGCAAGGTTCTCTTATATTTTAGAAGATAGATTCGAATGAAGACTGAAGTTTTGAGAACCTTCCTTGATAAAATAATAATAATAAAACTCAGAGTAGTGTACATAATATTTGAAGGTCGAAGATTGTATTTTAACGAAGTAATATATTTTAAAGCTTAGTTAGCAAGAATTAAATAAATAATAAGGGAATATTTATCATCTCATAATATTCAAAGAATATTCTTAGAATAGATAATTGCTCAAAGTAACCTTCGAATGAATATAGGGAATTTATTTATTAAATAAGTAATTCCTCAAATAAATATTTGGAATAATATCCAATAAATAAATCAACCTTAAATGGATATTCAAGAAGATATTCATTAAATAAATAAAGATCAAACGAATATTCCAAATAATATTCATTAAATAACTCAGAGGAATATTCAGGATAGTATTCGATAAATACTCAATCTTAAAGGAGTATTAAACAATATTCAGCAAATATATAAATGTTGAATGAATATTTGAAATAATATTCCTTACGTAAATAATCTCGAATGAATATTCAAAATAATATTCATAAAATAAATAAAGCTCCAATGAATATTCAAAGTAATATTCATTAAATAAATAAACTCAATTGAATATTCCAAATAATATTCAATAAATAAATAATGGAAAATATTTACTTAAATATTTTCCTCCGAAAATAATCATGATATATCAAAAAATACCGACTCTCGGTCTATATTCGAAGAATGAGATTAGTATGTCCTTCGCTAAGGGTCTTAGCAATATCCGGCTTATAATCGATATATCTCGTACCTAACTTATAAGCCAACATCAATTCAGGGAACAAGTATCACAAAACCAGAGTCACAATATAATTGGAAACAGGCATGCATGCGATGGCATATGTAAAACAGAAATCATATACATATATTATCACAACAGCAGGTTCAAAGATTTGAACACTTGACTGGTACTCCCGTTATGCTAGTAGTATGACTTGGGGTGGTCTGACAATCTATAAATAACCAAAATTATCCCGGGTTAATCACCTATCACTTTGCAATGCCAAGTAAATACTTTACTTAAGCTAAGACACATTTTCAAGTTATCGCTCATTAACATCGTTATGACTCGACACTTGCTTGCTATCAAGGTATGTCATTAATCTTACACTTGATAGGTACTTAAGCCATATAAGTTCTAAGGTCGAAAGATTATACCTCGAGATTTATCTATCGTTATCTAAGTGATTTTCCAAAGTTATAACCACTCGTTCTTTTTAGGGGTTCATTCGTACTTAACCCTGATTCGAATATTTTTATAAAATCGAAAAACGATCTTTTTAACATGAGGTCTTCTATCACACATTCCTTATGATCTCTAATACTTAATTACCAAGATTTGTCACTGAATTACTCGAGTTAAGGGGGTTCAATTTCAATTACGAATTTGCATTTACGGCTTCGAACCACTTTTAGTAAAGCGGCCATAATTCCTAAACCGTAAGTCCGTTTGCTTCGATTCTTTCGCCAAAACGATCTATGAATCGAGATCTACAAGGACATGTCATATAATCAACCAGGTCAGGAACTTATACCAACTGTTATGAACGGATTCTTAAAAAAATCGGGCATTACGATGGCTATAACTCGATCGTTTCCAAATTTACCACAATCAAAACAAGCCACACCGGGCATCCATGCATCTTATACACATGTTATACATCTCAAAAATTCCAGAAATATCATGCTTCACCATCATATGCATCATACTACTTAAATCACTAACCTACTAACTAATCATGCGAGTTATAACACCATAATCATAACTTAACTAACAATCACCAAGAGTATCCATAAACTTAAAGTAAGATCTAGGGTTTTGATGAGATATACCTTCCTTGGAGAGTACTAGAGCCTTACTAAGCCTTGATCTAGTCCTTGTGTGGCCTAAGCTAGCTTAGATCAATCAAAAGAAACAAGAAAAACAAGATTAGTTCTTAGAGATCACTATTCATCACCTAATTTGATGATTTATTTGAAAATGGTAAAAGATGTATTTAAGGATAAGATTTCTAGGAGATCATTTTTATGAATTATAAGACTCACCATAAAAGTTTCAAGATCAAAAAATGGTTGGAAGAGGGTTTTTGATTCTTGAATTAAGGATGGGCCGAATGGGGTGTTCTTGAGAGTGTGTGGTGTTTTTGCTTGGTTGTCTTGAACAATAATGCATAAAGTGAATTGTTTTTGGATAATATCTTGTGTTAAAGTAGCTTTATTAAAGTGATAATGCAATGGATGAGGTATTAAGCATGGACAAGTGTTGATCTTTGGTGGAATTCATGCTAACTAGTAGTTTAATCTCTAAGTATGTTGGTTACTCATGTAACTACATGGTTGCTAGATATTTTCCACTAGCACATGCATGCATCTTGTCTTCCTGCTTATTTCCTTGTCCGGTTATTGCTTAATTCACTAATCGTTCGGAGGAATATCTCAAGAATTTCTAGTTAGGATTTTACCGGAAACCTCCTTAATATCTATATTACTATTCTCCATTCTCTTTAGTAATTCTCGAATCCATATTCCTTAAATCCTTTTAATAATTCCTTAAGTCTTTCAGTGTCCAGGGGAATCTCGGGAAAAATAAAAGTGCTATTTTTCAGAATCCGATAACTTTTACATACACTCTTTTTCCCCTTGGATCATTAATACGAACTCAGAAATCCGTTCCGGGTACTTCTATATAGTGTCGTCTAATAATATTCTAATTACCACCAAAAACACTATTCATCACTTATTCTCTCTTTATTCCCTATAATCAGAAATGAAGTCCTTATTCTCTTTTGAGCATTCATTAACCCTTTTACGGAACCATTGGACTTATAGCAGACATCGATTTGGATGACATAAGAATAACCTTCTTCTTTGGAATTACCATAACTTAATTCCCTAGGAGATAGATAATTCTTATCTAAATTGTCAACCCAGAGCATTAATTCTTCATGACATATAAACATTCGAATCCGAATCCATTAAATATTCGTTCATTAAAACCTCTGTTACATTATAGTCGTAACCACTATTCATCATTACATCAATACCTAATAAAAAGTTTTAATTCTTACCAAAAATCTGGTTTCTTACAAATATTAACACTTTTGTTCCTGAGCATTATGACTCTGGGCTCTGATACCATTTCTATGACAACCCTGGATCCAGGGTCGGGAATCCAGGTCATCACGGTCCAATTTCCATTTAACCATGTTATACCCTTTGCAATCTGAATATTTTAATACATTTTATACTCACACTATTGACCCTATATTTATAACATTACACACCAGTCATATGCTCAGAGAACAACATCCATCAATAATAACAGTTAAGATATTATTAGAAACCCAGAATACCATTTAAGTAGTGTTGCTGAATAATACTTCTACAAGAAGCACATCAACAACCAAAAGTATATTACATTAACCTTCTTAATTAACTTACATACGTCTACTCATAGCCCGAAAATATATAGATAAGCTAATTCAAGAATGGGTGACAACTCTCTATCATATAGTCCTGCCCTTACCCTCTTCCGGGGTGTTGTGCGACGTATCAGCGGCATCTGAAATAGTTGTTATTATAACGCCCTAGAAAATATCGTACTTATAATTATTATTATTTAATATTAAATGTGGATTATATGATGTGAATTTTTTTAGGATAAATATATATGAAATCATGTTTACATGTTTATATGGTGATTTACGTGTGCCAGATAAGTCCGTGTATTTTTATTTATATTTTTGGTGATTAAAATCTGTTTAAATCATGCATTATTGATCTTTTGAAAATCGTGTAAAATAATCGGAGTATTTAAAAATTCTGAATTCTTTTGCGTTATCCTATTTATAGTATTATTTAGTTTTTAAAATTATTGGGAAAACTATTTTGGGTATTTCAGTATTTTAAAATAATTTTAAGAGTTTTATTTCATTTAAAGTGTTAAAACTTGCAAAATTCATATTTAATTCATTTTTAATCCTAAAAAATATTTTAAAAATATGGCGATGGTTGTAAATTCACAAACTTTATTTTAAAATTTTTAAACTTATTTTTCTGTTAACTTTCTATTTAATTTTGATTTTTAGAAGCTTTTATAATTGTTTTATTTTAAATGATTTTCAGTTTGGGGGAAAATTTCACTTTGTCTTTTAATCCTTATATTTGTGTTCTTCCTCAATTCATTCGGTTTTTCCAGAAAATTCCCAAGCTCTCTTCTCTCCTCTCCCTAATACAGTACAATCTCTTTCAATCTCTCCCTCCCACAATCTCTCTCGCGTCTCTCCCCCACAAAATCTTTCCCTCTCTCGAACATCTCCTCCTCCCCTCCTCTTTATTCAAAACTCTATGTGCGTATGTATATACGTATGGTTGTTGGGTTGTACGAACAGTGTGTGTGTATCTCTCTCTAACGTTCTTGTGTCTCTGGCTTGGTAAGCTTCGGTTTTGGCTGTCCAACTAATCCCTCTCCTCTCCCTCTCTATTCGTCTTATGCTCGAGCTACTGCCTTGTTTCAGTTTATACTTGCCGCGTATATGATGTGACTGTGTGTTATTACATGACTATGTGTGGCCTGAAATCAGTGTGGTCGTGAGTGTTTGTGTGTAAGGGTCGAAAGTTTGGGTGTGGTGTTATAGTTGAATAGTTGTGGGAAATTGCTGGTTATCCTTTTTGCCTTGATCCTGTGTGATTATGCGAGTTGGTTGATTGAAATGGGTTCCTCGAATTTTATAAAATCTGAGTTGTATTGAATTGTTTCGATAATGATTAATGTTGGGTGTTGATTTTTTGGTTCGGAAATTGGTGGAATTTGTGGAAGGAAGCCCAAAGTACGGGAACCCCCTAATTTTGCCACCACCGGTGATGAACTTCGGTGATCCGGTGGTGGGGTCGATGATGTAATTGAGACCCCTAAATTATAATATTATTATATTAATTCGAAATATGAATTGCTTGGGTGTTTATGTATTTTTACCAAATTTTCGAAGTTATAAGTGTTAGTGAATTATGGTAATTGTAAATTGTAGTCGGTTACATGTATGTGGAATTGTACATTATGATTGTTGCTTGTTTTGGTGTCGGCTGTGCCCGACTGGCAGTATACCCGTACAAAGGGGATGCTGCCCGAATTTTCTAAGAATTATTAACTTTCTAAAAATAGTATTTACACGTTTATCAGATAATTAGAATTATGTATTAGCTTGTATTCGAAAGGTGATTTTAAATTATGAGTTGACTTGGTTTGACAGTGGATAACAGGATAAGTTGTATATTATAAATTGTCAAGTGCTAACTAGTATATTTCGATAACTGTTAGTGATTAATGGATGTGTTATATGATTAGCAATTTGTATATTATGTTTATAATAACAAGAATAACTGTCATTAAAGGTATTAGCTGGATTCTGAGTATTAAAGTGAAATGTAACTACTGTTAATTTGATTGTGAATGGTGCAATAATGTATATTAAGTGGTAAGAGTGCGGATGGTCAATGGGGATTATAAATGATGTATATTAGTTTGGTCGAAGATGATTATATGTTGCTCTAAAGCAAAGAATACTTTGATTTCTGATTTTGTCGATTGTATTTTCGACAGGTTAAGTCATATTTTAAAGGAGGTGCTGTCCAAATTTTATTAGAATTATTTCATGATCCTTATAGTATTTGGATAAAGATTTCTGTTGTGAAAGTGTTATATATGTGTTTTGAGATAAATGGAAGTTGATATTACGTGCTAGGTGCTTATATGATTATGTGGCTATACATTATTATTTTGAGAATGTGATTAATATGTGTTGTATATATTAAGTTGTAAGCATTATAGGACGCGGTTGGGTAGAACGAGTTAGACAGGTTAAAGATATACGCGTACTGAAGTAGTACTTTACCTGTATATAGGTATGAATAGGAGGCTAGCTAAGAGCCAGTGGACGTGCACGTGTAGATGGAATGTAAAGGAAGGAGATAGTTATCGGGACTGACAAGTGATGAAGGAGAGACGAATGTACAACCAAGTAAAGGCCAACGAATAAGAAGTAGAGACTTATGTAAAGTGAGTAAAGGATTGAAATGTTGGGATTGGAAACTGCGTGTATTGAGGCAAGTTTACTATCCCTCACTTTTTGTTCAAGTGATGTGAAACCTTTGTATTATTTATTCTTTCGAAATCCCTTCTTGCAAATTATTATATTATTTATATTTATTCTGAATAATGTGAAGCTACTCTGTTAATTATAGGTTGTACCCTTCAAATCCCTTTGCTAGTGTCGATACCTTTCATTTTTATTTCCAGTGACATTTCTTCCCCTACTAATTTACAATCGTTTATTCACAAATTATTCTCTTATTGTTTCTGCTCCTCACCTATCGTTCAGGTGATGATTTCTTTTAAATTCATTTTATTTCAATATTCCTCGTCTATGTTAATATTCTTTAAAGTATGTTTTCCTTCAAATTTATGTAAACTAATTCGAGGTTTATACTGTTGTTGAGGCATGTGTTGTTCAGTGACGGTTAAAGCTGAGAATGAATTGAGATCTTCTTAATTATTCAAACTCATTATTGTCATGCCGGTTTGGCAGCTGAAGCCTATGTGTGCTTAGCTGACAAGAGTGAGACATTGGGTAATTGAGAATTTCTTAAATCTTCGTTTTAAATTATTCAAATCTTTTATGTAAGCTCGAATTTTGCCATGAAAATTTTATCAATTGATAATCTTTAAAATAAGTGGTTATAGCTTGTGCAGTACTCAAATCTATTATTGAACTTCATATCACTTTGCTACTTAAATTCCTTATAATTGCTGTCCAATTTCTTGAATCTTAATAATTGCTTCGTTCTTTAATTGATTTATGTTTCCTTGTTGATATATGATTCAATCTTGTGAACCATGCCATGTTTATTATAATCTTGTTGCTTTACTGCCTATGATTCCTTATATCTTTTGCTTCCCTGACCCTCAATCTTTATAATGGTAAATGAAAATGGAATAATTAATTAAAGATATTTTAAAATTCCTTATACTGGGCTGATCTGTTATCAGTGAGTTTAAGGATTTCAAAGTAAAATGTTTTAAATTATTTATAAACTTGTTTATAGATTGGAGAAGCGTAAGAGGCTAGGGGTGGTTCCCCTAGTCCAGCACTTTTATTTAGCGTAAGATGCTATGGGTGGTTCCCCTTGTCCAGCATTAAAGGCCAATGTGTTGCCTAATTGGGAACCCAATTTCAAAGGAAGGGGGACTTTACGTGGCTGATCACCCGTATTGTCCGTAATTAGGATAATAATATAATCAACTTAAATGTTTTTTAAAAAAAAGTTTTATGAAAAGTATGTTTTGATGGAAAGAAACGTTTTTGAGAAAAAAGTTATGATTTAAAGAAAAATGGAATGTTTTATTCTATGACAGAAATTGATTTATTTCCTCGAGATAGTTTGATCATTGATATTGTTCATCAATGAAATATTGTTGTTCACTATATTATTAACTTGCTGAGCGTTCTTTGGCTCACTCTTACTTTGTTTTACCTTCCATTTAAGTTAGGGTTAATGAATTGGATACCTGCGCGTTATAATTCAAATGAGAGCGATGGTGCATTTTTCATGGTTAGTTATAGAGCCAGCACGGGCATATATTATTTGGATTGCGCTATTGATTAAGAAATATAGAGGATTGTATTAGGATCAGAGATAGAAGTTATAATAATTTGTATAGTGTAGATTCTTGTTTCATACCATAACCTGGAATCGATCCTCGGTGAGGAATCGTTGGTGTATTAAATTTTACATACAGGTGGATAGTCCGATTTACGAATACTTCATGTCAAAAATTTCTAAAATTCCCCTATTTCAAAGTCTATTTTATTATAAAAAGTATATTTTTAGTATTGGGAAGTTGGGACGTTACAGGTTGGTATCAGAGCGACAGGTTATGGTCACTAAAACAAGTTAGGATGATTAAGTATACGTATGTAAGTGGGACGTTAGATAGAACGATTTAGGATAAGATTCGCCTTAGGTTATTAGGACAACGGTTGCGACGTTAGTTAGTATTTCGACATATCGCGCAAGCCAGAATTCGATTCATTCGAAGGTATGACTTTGGACGAGGAAGTTGATTTGGCGCCGCCTACGTTAAATAGACGACCGGAGGTACCTGCTTGGAGGATGCTACGTGTAGACCTTCGTGTATGTTCTAGAATTTCCCGTGAACGACATTGAAAGTGCGAAAGGACGGTAAACAAGATGCGAAATGTGATTTCTGGCATGTGATGGAGTAAGGACATGGTTATTTATTACTATCCGTTGATTTCATTTAATTTATTGATTAAGGAGATTTAACCTTTTCTGTTTCTTCTTATCTTGATAATACCCCCATCACCTTTGATAATCAACTATATTTCAATTGATGATGAATTTTTCAAATTCATTTAAATACATTTCTATTTTTCAAAGATACCTCTATTTTTCAGGGGATCACTTGATTCAACATGATGCATATAAATTATTGAGACCCTTGAATTCTTTCTAATTTCCCCGAATAATTGCTATTCCTTATTCGACATTGTATATCTATAAACTTTTTGAAACTTTTGAATTCTTTTTACTTCTCTTTGAATACTTAACCTTATTTATTCTGACTGGGATGAACAACTCTATGTATATAGGTGATTCAGGGACCTCCTATCTATGTGATAGAAGTCTGGTGGGATGCCACTGATTGTGTTTATCATGAAAGTACAGAAGGCTGGCCCCCTTCTTGTGCGATGGCGGTTGACCTAAGTGACAAATGCAACCTGAAATTTGTTCAATGATCATATTGATCTCTCAGTTAAATTCTTTTATAAAATTCTTATTAAACAAAACTCATCTTATATTCATACATTTTAAGACCTGTTTATTCTATTGATCCCTTTTGTTATAAACCCTCGTGATTTCTAAGAGTTACAAATGATTGAGAGCAGTAAAGATGGAGCCGATTACATTGGACCAGATTCTGGTGTTTAAAATTTTTTAGATGTGTATATTGATAAATATCTAAGATTGTCACCTCACAGAAATATAAAGTTGGTTAAATTATTTTCTACAAGATATGTAATCAGTTTCCAGGATTCAAGATCGATAAACGTCCCAAAATATTCGAGGATATAGGAAGGACATGCATATGATTTCTAAGTACGAGCTTTGGAATTGGAAGAAGTATAATTTTTAGGATATAACGAAAGTATCGATGTGATTGCCGTGATGATGAAGCAATAATGAATCGGGAAAGGTCTAAGATGCCAGCTGAGATCGGAAACTTTGAAGGACCAGCTAGGAATTATCGAAGGTTGTCAAAGATTTTACCAAGATAGCTACAGCAGTAGACATGCCTACAAATCAGGAAACGAAGGGATAAAGGTGGAGAAAGCTTTCAGGAGTCAAGGAAGAGATTATAAACCGTCCCAGAGTCAGTGCAACTGGATGGACAAAGAAAGGGTGAGTATGGTTATGAGTAGTAGCGTGGAAGTTGTATCAATTATTTTAGTCGTGTGGGTTTTGTTTTAAAGACGTATTTATTTAATTACATGTTTACTACAAGTCTAGGTATATATATATATATATGCGAATTATTGTGGATGATTGGGTTAGTATTTGAGGCGTTGTGTACAGGGCATAGTCCATTTTCCGAAATATATACGTACATACATACATATATATATGCGAATTATTGTGGATGATTAGGTTAGTATTTGAGGCGTTGTGTACAGGGCATAGTCCATTTTCCGAATAGGTCATGTTCGATCTTCGATAGAAAAGATGTTCGCGTACGAGTAGTAAGTGTCTAGAGTTAATGAGACTCGAAAACCAAAGATTTAGGTTTATTATGAAATTTGAAGGCCTACAGGATGAGCCTATCGATATGTGAATTGAATTAAAGGAATTCTTGAATGAAAGAAATGACTTGGAAATTGAAAGAGAAAAGTTTGAGAATACCGTCATATGTCTTCTTACGCTCGATTCTGAGGACAGAATCCTATTAAGGGGGGAAGGATATAACACCCTAGAAAATATCGTACTTATAATTATTATTATTTAATATTAAATGTGGATTATATGAGGTGAGTTTTTTTCCAGGATAAATATATATGACATAATGTTTACATGTTTATATGGTGATTTACGTGTGCCGGATAAGTCCGTGTATTTTTATTTATATTTTTGGCGGTTAAAATCTTTTTAAATCATGCATTATTGATTTTCTGAAAATCGTGTAAAATAATCGGAGTATTTAAAAATTCCGAATTCTTTTGTGTTATCCTATTTATTGTATTATTTAGTTTTTAAAGTTATTTGGAAAAATATTTTGGGTATTTCAGTATTTTAAAATAATTTTAAGAGTTTTATTTCATTTAAAGTGTTAAAACTTGCAAAATTCATATTTAATTAATTTTTAATCCTAAAAAATATTTTAAAAATATGGGGATGGTTGTGAATTCACAAACTTTATTTTAAAATTTTTAAAATTATTTTTCTAATAACTTTCTATTTAATTTTGATTTTTAGAAGCTTTTATAATTGTTTTATTTTAAATGATTTTCAGTTTAGGGGAAAATTTCACTTTGTCTTTTAATCCTTATATTTGTGTTCTTCCTCAATTCATTCGGTTTTTCAAGAAAATTCCCGAGCTCTCTTCTCTCCTCTCCCTAATACAGTACAATCTCTTTCAATCTCTCCCTCCCACAATCTCTCTCGCGTCTCTCCCCCACAAAATCTTTCCCTCTCTCGAACATCTCCTCCTCCCCTCCTCTTTGTTCAAAACTCTATGTGCGTATGTATATACGTATGGTTGTTGGGTTGTACGAACAGTGTGTGTGTATCTCTCTCTCACGTTCTTGTGTCTCTGGCTTGGTAAGCTTCGGTTTTGGCTGTCCAACTAATCCCTCTCCTCTCCCCCTCTGTTCGTCTTATGCTCGAGCTACTGCCCTGTTTCAGTTTATACTTGCCGCGTATATGATATGACTGTGTGTTATTACATGACTATGTGTGTAACACCCCCAGATCCGGGGTCGGGGATCTGGTCGTTACGGTCTCAACTCCAACAATAATACTTGAACTTGAATCAAAATAAATAAACTACACAATATGACCCCACAATAATATCACACCACAGAAATAGTTATAATCCCAGAGATGAAATCAGAGTAATCTATCATATTTTATTAATCACTGGATGGAGTTCTTACAACTCAAAAGAATAACATTCAACTTACAAACTCTTTGCCATCCATTTACAAGTCATATAAATAAATATAACTGGTACTCAGAAGCTGAAGATTAGTCTACCCCTGGCTCTCTGCTTCGTAATGGTAGCCACATCGTCCTCAGGTTACGGACCATCTGCTCTATCTGTTGTTGTGATATAAATAATAAAGCAAGGGTGAGCCAAAGCCCACCAAAATAATATAACTGGACAACAATATATATATATAATAGTTCAAATGAGTTTTGAATCCATATGCCATGCATTTAATGGACATAATGCCAGTATAAGGTAAATGATGAAGTTAGAAGGTAACTCAAAATATATATATTCCATGGACATACTTGCTACGCAAAAGATAAACAAAATATCATCATTTATCTGAAAGAGGAACTTGCAGAAAATATTACAATTCCAATTATGAATACTTTTCCAATACTGCCAACAATGATAATGTTGCAGAAAATAAATGAATTTGAATGATGAAATAATGCTGGAGTATTCACCGCGCCCGCTGTTCCAATCCTTACGATGATCAGTCGCAGATTGTACAGCTCAATTTAGATTTACTACCGGTAGAAGGAAGAGCTGACGGATTTACTTGTCTACTGCCCTGTTAGATCTCCCCGGCCAATAGTTGGGCAAATGGGATGGATCGGCGCTACTCGGCCTCTTACACGACTCCAAGTTCGAAAAGAAGTTCATGACTCTGAACGTAAAGTTCGTCCCCCTTTCCCCAAGTATAACACTTGTTGATAAGACTCCACAAAGTAGTCGTATCTAGTTGGAAAGGAAAAATTTAACATCATATCTCCCAAGCTGCTGCTTGTTAGAGGATACCATCTTGTTCCAATAATCTTACCCCTCGAATGATGAGAGGGTACACAGATGCAATAGATAGCAATCCAAGTTGCGAGTGAAAGGAATACTTTTCGAAAGATTTATGGCCGGGTAGTCAAACAAAATAAATAACAACTCTCAAGTAGGTTCCCTTATATTTGAAAGTTTTAAGCGATCATTTAAATCCTCCCATAGGATGGATTTGAATGGAAAAATAAAGTAGTGGGAACCTCGCTTGATAAAAATAATCATTATATAGCTCAGAAATATTTTTCATAATATTTGAAGATCAAAATAATATTTGAACGAAGTAATATATTTTAAAGCTTAGTTAGCAAGAATTAGATAAATAATAAAGGAATGTTTGTCATCTCATAATATTTAAAGAATATTCTTAGAATAGATTATTGTTCAAAGGAAGCTTCGAATGAATGTAGGGAATTTATTTATTAACTAAGTAATTCCTCGAATAAATATTTGGAATAATATCCAATAAATAAATCAACCTTAAATGGATATTCAAGAAGATATTTACTAAATAAATAAAGATTAAACGAATATTCCAAATAATATTCATTAAATAAATAAAGTTCAAATGAATATTCAAAATAATATTCATTAAATGAATAAATACTTAAATGAATATTCAATAAATAATATTCATTAAATAAATCTAACCTTAAATGAATATTCAAAAGTAATATTCATTAAGTGAATCAAATCTTAAATGAATATTCGAAATTATTATTCAATAGTATTTCTCGACTAAGATAATACTCAAATAACATTCCACGAATGATTTCCAAGTAATTAATACTTTATGGAAATATAAATAATGTTCGTAAATAACATCCCTCAAATAATCCGTCAATGGAATCCCTCCGGGTTTCCATGACTATCTCTCTATTACAAAATACCGACTCCCGTTCTTTATTAAAAGAATGAGATCATATGCCCTTCGCTAAGGGTCTTAACACAATCCGGCTTATAACTAATATATCATATCTAGCTTATAAGCCAATTTAGAATCAGGGAACAAGTATCACAACATACTTTGAAAACAGGCATGCATGCTATGGCATATGTAAAATAGCAATCACATATATATTATCATAACAACAGGTTCAAAGGTTGGAACACTTGCCTGGTACTCTCGTCGTGCTAGTGGTATGACTCGGGGTGGTCCGACAATCTATAAACAACCAAAATTATCCCGGGTTAATCACCTATTACTTTGAAACGCCAAGTGAATGCTTTACTCAAGCTAACGCACGTTTTCCAAGTTATCGCTCATTAACACCATTATGACCCGACACTTGCTAGTTATTACGGCTCGTGATTACACTTACACTTGGTATATACTTAAGTCATGTAAGTGCTAAGGTAGGTCATTTACGAACCAAGGTTGTACTTCAAGTTTTATCGCTCGTTTTCTAAATGGGTTCGATCGTGCTTAATCTCGATTCGAACATTTTTATAAAATAGGAAAACGATCCGTTTGACATGTGGTTTTCTCTCACACCTTCCTTATGAGATATAATATTTAATTACCAAGATTCGCCACTGAATTAACTTCGTTAAGGGGTTTCAATTTCAATTACGAACTCGCATTTACGGTTTCGAACTACTTTTAGTAATTCGGCCATAAATCCTAAACCGTAAGTCCGTTTGATTCGATTCTTTTTCCAAAACGATCTATGACTCGAGATCTACAAGGGTGGTTTAACTATTCATCAAGTTCAGTGACTATCGCAACTGTTAACAATGGAAGTTGGGGCGTTACAGGTTGGTATCAGAGCGACAGGTTATGGTCACTAAAACAAGTTAGGATGATTAAGTATACGTATGTAAGTGGGACGTTAGATAGAACGATTTAGGATAAGATTCGCCTTAGGTTATTAGGACAACGGTTGCGACGTTAGTTAGTATTTCGACATATCGCGCGAGCCAGAATTCGATTCATTCGAAGGTATGACTTTGGACGAGGAAGTTGATTTGGCGCCGCCTACGTTAAATAGACGACCGGAGGTACCTGCTTGGAGGATGCTACGTGTAGACCTTCGTGTATGTTCTAGAATTTCCCGTGAACGACATTGAAAGTGCGAAAGGACGGTAAACAAGATGCGAAATGTGATTTCTGGCATGTGATGGAGTAAGGACATGGTTATTTATTACTATCCGTTGATTTCATTTAATTTATTGATTAAGGAGATTTAACCTTTTCTGTTTCTTCTTATCTTGATAATACCCCATCACCTTTGATAATCAACTATATTTCAATTGATGATGAATTTTTCAAATTCATTTAAATACATTTCTATTTTTCAAAGATACCTCTATTTTTCAGGGGATCACTTGATTCAACATGATGCATATAAATTATTGAGACCCTTGAATTCTTTCTAATTTCCCCGAATAATTGCTATTCCTTATTCGACATTGTATATCTATAAATTTTTTGAAACTTTTGAATTCTTTTTACTTCTCTTTGAATACTTAACCTTATTTATTCTGACTGGGATGAACAACTCTATGTATATAGGTGATTCAGGGACCTCCTATCTACGTGATAGAAGTCTGGTGGGATGCCACTGATTGTGTTTATCATGAAAGTACAGAAGGCTGGCCCCCTTCTTGTGCGATGGCGGTTGACCTAAGTGACAAATGCAACCTGAAATTTTTTCAATGATCATATTGATCTCTCAGTTAAATTCTTTTATAAAATTCTTATTAAACAAAACTCATCTTATATTCATACATTTTAAGACCTGTTTATTCTATTGATCCCTTTCGTTATAAACCCTCGTGATTTCTAAGAGTTACCAATGATTGAGAGCAGTAAAGATGGAGGCAATTACATTGGACCAGATTCTGGTGTTTAAAATTTTTTAGATGTGTATATTGATAAATATCTAAGATTGTCACCTCACAGAAATATAAAGTTGGTTAAATTATTTTCTACAAGATGTGTAATCAATTTCCAGGATTCAAGATCGATAAACGTCCCAAAATATTCGAGGATATAGGAAGGACATGCATATGATTTCTAAGTACGAGCTTTGGAATTGGAAGAAGTATAATTTTTAGGATATAACGAAAGTATCGATGTGATTGCCGTGATGATGAAGCAATAATGAATCGGGAAAGGTCTAAGATGCCAGCTGAGATCGGAAACTTTGAAGGACCAGCTAGGAATTATCGAAGGTTGTCAAAGATTTTACCAAGATAGCTACAGCAGTAGACATGCCTACAAATCAGGAAACGAAGGGATAAAGGTGGAGAAAGCTTTCAGGAGTCAAGGAAGAGATTATAAACCGTCCCAGTGTCAGTGCAACTCGATGGACAAAGAAAGGGTGAGTATGGTTATGAGTAGTAGCGTGGAAGTTGTATCAATTATTTTAGTCGTGTGGGTTTTGTTTTAAAGACGTATTTATTTAATTACATGTTTACTACAAGTCTAGGTATATATATATATA
This sequence comes from Saposhnikovia divaricata, assembly GCA_036435485.1. Lineage (NCBI taxonomy): Eukaryota > Viridiplantae > Streptophyta > Magnoliopsida > Apiales > Apiaceae > Saposhnikovia > Saposhnikovia divaricata. The sequence goes on from CM071598.1 coordinate 168,965,153, forward strand.
TATATATACATATATATATATATATATATATATATATATATATATATGCGAATTATTGTGGATGATTGGGTTAGTATTTGAGGCGTTGTGTACAGGGCATAGTCCATTTTCCGAAATATATACATATATATATATATATATATATATATATATATATATATATATATATATATATGCGAATTATTGTGGATGATTGGGTTAGTATTTGAGTCGTTGTGTACAGGGCATAGTCCATTTTCCGAATAGGTCATGTCCGATCTTCGATAGAAAAGATGTTCGCGTACGAGTAGTAAGTGTCTAGAGTTAATGAGACTCGAAAACCAAAGATTTAGGTTTATTATGAAATTTGAAGGCCTACAGGATGAGCCTATCGATATGTGAATTGAATTAAAGGAATTCTTGAATGAAAGAAATGACTTGGAAATTGAAAGAGAAAAGTTTGAGAATACCGTCATATGTCTTCTTACGCTCGATTCTGAGGACAGAATCCTATTAAGGGGGGAAGGATATAACACCCTAGAAAATATCGTACTTATAATTATTATTATTTAATATTAAATGTGGATTATATGAGGTGAATTTTTTTCCAGGATAAATATATATGACATAATGTTTACATGTTTATATGGTGATTTACGTGTGCCGGATAAGTCCGTGTATTTTTATTTATATTTTTGGCGATTAAAATCTTTTTAAATCATGCATTATTGATTTTCTGAAAATCGTGTAAAATAATCGGAGTATTTAAAAATTCCGAATTCTTTTGTGTTATCCTATTTATTGTATTATTTAGTTTTTAAAGTTATTTGGAAAAATATTTTGGGTATTTCAGTATTTTAAAATAATTTTAAGAGTTTTATTTCATTTAAAGTGTTTAAACTTGCAAAATTCATATTTAATTCATTTTTAATCCTAAAAAATATTTTAAAAATATGGGGATGGGTGTGAATTCACAAACTTTATTTTAAAATTTTTAAAATTATTTTTCTAATAACTTTCTATTTAATTTTGATTTTTAGAAGCTTTTATAATTGTTTTATTTTAAATGATTTTCAGTTTAGGGGAAAATTTCACTTTGTCTTTTAATCCTTATATTTGTGTTCTTCCTCAATTCATTCGGTTTTTCCAGAAAATTCCCGAGCTCTCTTCTCTCCTCTCCCTAATACAGTACAATCTCTTTCAATCTCTCCCTCCCACAATCTCTCTCGCGTCTCTCCCCCACAAAATCTTTCCCTCTCTCGAACATCTCCTCCTCCCCTCCTCTTTGTTCAAAACTCTATGTGCGTATGTATATACGTATGGTTGTTGGGTTGTACGAACAGTGTGTGTGTATCTCTCTCTCACGTTCTTGTGTCTCTGGCTTGGTAAGCTTCGGTTTTGGCTGTCCAACTAATCCCTCTCTTCTCCCCCTCTGTTCGTCTTATGCTCGAGCTACTGCCCTGTTTCAGTTTATACTTGCCGCGTATATGATATGACTGTGTGTTATTACATGACTATGTGTGTAACACCCCCAGATCCGGGGTCGGGGATCTGGTCGTTACGGTCTCAACTCCAACAATAATACTTGAACTTGAATCAAAATAAATAAACTACACAATATGACCCCACAATAATATCACACCACAGAAATAGTTATAATCCCAGAGATGAAATCAGAGTAATCTATCATATTTTATTAATCACTGGATGGAGTTCTTACAACTCAAAAGAATAACATTCAACTTACAAACTCTTTGCCATCCATTTACAAGTCATATAAATAAATATAACTGGTACTCAGAAGCTGGAGATTAGTCTACCCCTGGATCTCTGCTTCGTAATGGTAGCCACATCGTCCTCAGGTTACGAACCATCTGCTCTATCTGTTGTTGTGATATAAATAATAAAGCAAGGGTGAGCCAAAGCCCACCAAAATAATATAACTGTACAACAATATATATATATATAATAGTTCAAATGAGTTTTGAATCCATATGCCATGCATTTAATGGACATAATGCCAGTATAAGGTAAATGATGAAGTTAGAAGGTAACTCAAAATATATATATTCCATGGACATACTTGCTACGCAAAAGATAAACAAAATATCATCATTTATCTGAAAGAGGAACTTGCAGAAAATATTACAATTCCAATTATGAATAATTTTCCAATACTGCCAACAATGATAATGTTGCAGAAAATAAATGAATTTGAATGATGAAATAATGCTGGAGTATTCACCGCGCCCGCTGTTCCAATCCTTACGATGATCAGTCGCAGATTGTACAGCTCAATTTAGATTTACTACCGGTAGAAGGAAGAGCTGACGGATTTACTTGTCTACTGCCCTGTTAGATCTCCCCGGCCAATAGTTGGGCCAACGGCCTCTTACACGACTCCAAGTTCGAAAAGAAGTTCATGACTCTGAACGTAAAGTTCGTCCCCCTTTCCCCAAGTATAACACTTGTTGATAAGACTCCACAAAGTAGTCGTATCTAGTTGGAAAGGAAAAATTTAACATCATATCTCCCAAGCTGCTGCTTGTTAGAGGATACCATCTTGTTCCAATAATCTTACCCCTCGAATGATGAGAGGGTACACAGATGCAATAGATAGCAATCCAAGTTGCGAGTGAAAGGAATACTTTTCGAAAGATTTATGACCGGGTAGTCAAACAAAATAAATAACAACTCTCAAGTAGGTTCCCTTATATTTGAAAGTTTTGAGCGAGCATTTAAATCCTCCCATAGGATGGATTTGAATGGAAAAATAAAGTAGTGGGAACCTCGCTTGATAAAAATAATCATTATATAGCTCAGAAATATTTTTCATAATATTTGAAGATCAAAATAATATTTGAACGAAGTAATATATTTTAAAGCTTAGTTAGCAAGAATTAGATAAATAATAAAGGAATGTTTGTCATCTCATAATATTTAAAGAATATTCTTAGAATAGATTATTGTTCAAAGGAAGCTTCGAATGAATGTAGGGAATTTATTTATTAACTAAGTAATTCCTCGAATAAATATTTGGAATAATATCCAATAAATAAATCAACCTTAAATGGATATTCAAGAAGATATTTACTAAATAAATAAAGATTAAACGAATATTCCAAATAATATTCATTAAATAAATAAAGTTCAAATGAATATTCATTAAATGAATAAATACTTAAATGAATATTCAATAAATAATATTCATTAAATAAATCTAACCTTAAATGAATATTCAAAAGTAATATTCATTAAGTGAATCAAATCTTAAATGAATATTCGAAATTATTATTCAATAGTATTTCTCGACTAAGATAATACTCAAATAACATTCCTCGAATGATTTCCAAGTAATTAATACTTTATGGAAATATAAATAATGTTCGTAAATAACATCCCTCAAATAATCCGTCAATGGAATCCCTCCGGGTTTCCATGACTATCTCTCTATTACAAAATACCGACTCCCGTTCTTTATTAAAAGAATGAGATCACATGCCCTTCGCTAAGGGTCTTAACACAATCCGGCTTATAACTAATATATCATATCTAGCTTATAAGCCAATTTAGAATCAGGGAACAAGTATCACAACATACTTTGAAAACAGGCATGCATGCTATGGCATATGTAAAATAGCAATCACATATATATTATCACAACAACAGGTTCAAAGGTTGGAACACTTGCCTGGTACTCTCGTCGTGCTAGTGGTATGACTCGGGGTGGTCCGACAATCTATAAACAACCAAAATTATCCCGGGTTAATCACCTATTACTTTGAAACGCCAAGTGAATGCTTTACTCAAGCTAAAGCACGTTTTCCAAGTTATCCCTCATTAACACCATTATGACCCGACACTTGCTAGTTATTACGGCTCGTGATTACACTTACACTTGGTATATACTTAAGTCATGTAAGTGCTAAGGTAGATCATTTACGAACCAAGGTTGTACTTCAAGTTTTATCGCTATTTTTCTAAATGGGTTCGATCGTGCTTAATCTCGATTCGAACATTTTTATAAAATCGGAAAATGATCCGTTTGACATGTGGTTTTCTCTCACACCTTCCTTATGAGATATAATATTTAATTACCAAGATTCGCCACTGAATTAACTTCGTTAAGGGGTTTCAATTTCAATTACGAACTCGCATCTACGGTTTCGAACTACTTTTAGTAAATCGGCCATAAATCCTAAACTGTAAGTCCGTTTGATTCGATTCTTTTTCCAAAACGATCTATGACTCGAGATCTACAAGGGTGGTTTAACTATTCATCAAGTTCAGTGACTATCGCAACTGTTAACAATGGATTTTTAATGGTTAACGAAATTTCGGCATTATAACGGCTATAATCGGACGTTTCCAAATTTACCACAATCAAACCAAGCCACACCGGGCATACCATACATCTCATACACGTAATATGCATCTCAACAAGTCCAGAACAGGCCTCTTTACCAACATGTTCATTATTCCTTAAATCACTAAATCAATCTAATAATCATGCTAGTTATAACACCATAATCATGACTTAACTAACAATCACCAAGAACATCCATAAACTTAAAGTAAGAGCTAGGGTTTTGATGAGATATACCTTCCTTGGAGAGTGTTAGAGCCTTACTAAGCCTTGTTCTAGTCCTTGTGTGGCCTAATCTAGCTTAGATAAATCAAAAGAAACCAAGAAAATCACGATTAGTTCATGAGAGTTACTATTCACCCTCACCTTCTTGATTTTATATCTCAAGATTGGTATGGAATTTGAAAATGAAATTAATAGGGTATCTTAGTTATGAAATATAGGACTCAACTTAATTTTCTTGAGATTTAACCATGGATGGAAGTTGGATTTCTCCTCTTGAAAAAGAGGGCAGGTCGAATGGATGTAAATGGAGGGGGAGAGAGTTTGTTTGCATCTTTTGCTTGGTTGCTTGTGCTAAATGAATTATTGGGATGAGTTTTGATAATATATTGGCCAAAAGTCACTTTAATAAAGTGATTATGTCATGGATGATGTTTAAACAAGTGGACAAGTGGTGTGTCATGTACTAATATCTTGTATCCTTGGTTTGATTCTTTGTGTGCTAGTTACTCTTGCAACTAGCTTAGTTACTTGATCCCATCCACTTGCACATGTATTTATCTTGGTTCTCTGCTTGTTTCTTTGTCCGGTTATTGCTCAATTTGACTGATCGTTCGGAGGAATATCTCAAGGATTTCCAGTTAGGGTTTTACCGGAAACCTTCTTAATATTTATTATAACATTCTTCATCATTCTTAATAATTCTCGAATCCATATTCCTTAAATCCTTTTAATAACCTCTTAGGTCTTTCAACGTCCAGGGAAATCTCGGAGAAAATAAAAGTGCCATTTTTCAGAATTCGACAGCTTTTACATACACTCTTTTTCCCCTGGATCATTAATATGAACTCAGAAATTCGTTCCGGGTACTTCTATATAGTGTCGTCTAATAATATTCCTAATCCATCAAAATCACTATTCACCACTTGTTCTTTACTTATTCTCTTAGGGTTATACAAATGTCCTTGTTCTCTTTCGAGCGTTCCTTAACCCTTTTTCGGAACCACTGGACTAATAACAGACATCGATTTGGATGACACAAGAATAACCTTTTCCTTTGGAATTACCAAATCTTAATTTCCTAGGAGATAGATAATTCTTATCTAAATGGTCAACCAATAGCATTCATCATGGCATATAGATATTCGAATCCGAATCCATTAAATAGTCGTTCGTTAAAACCACTGTTACATCGTAGTCGTAATCACTATTCATTTCTACATCAATACTTAGTAAAAAGTTTTAATTCTATCCAAAAATCTGGGTTCTTACAATGTGTGGCCTGAAATCAGTGTGGTCGTGAGTGTGTGTGTGTGTAAGGGTCGAAAGTCTGGGTGTGGTGTTACAGTTGAATAGTTGTGGGAATTTGCTGGTTATCTTTTTTGCCTTGATCCTGTGTGATTATACGAGTTGGTTGATTGAAATGGGTTCCTCGAATTTTATAAAATCTGAGTTGTATTGAATTGTTTCGATAATAATTAATGTTGGGTGTTGATTTTTTTGTTCGGAAATTGGTGGAATTTGTTGGAGGAAGCCCAAAGTACGGGAACCCCCAAATTTTGCCGCCACCGGTGATGAACTCCGGTGAGCCAGTGGTGGGGTCGATTATGAAATTGAGACCCCTAAATTATAATATTATTATTTAAATTCGAAATATGAATTGCTTGGGTGTTTATGTTTTTTTAGCAAATTTTCGAAGTTATAAGTGTTAGTGAATTATGGTAATTGTAAATTGTAGTCGGTTATATGTACGTGGAATTGTATATTATGATTGTTGCTTGTTTTGGTGTCGACTGTGCCCGACTGGCAGTATACCCGTACAAATGGGATGCTGCCCGAATTTTCTAAGAATTATTAACTTTCTAAAAACAGTACTCGGATAATTAGAATTATGTATTAGCTTGTATTCGAAAGGTGATTTTAAATTATGAGTTGACTTGGTTTGATAGTGGATAACAGGATAAGTTGTATATTATAAATTGTCAAGTGCTAACTAGTATGTTTCGATAATTGTTAGTGATTAATGGATGAGTTATATGATTAGCAATTTGTATATTTTGTTTATAATAACAAGAATAACTGTCATTAAAGGTATTAGCTGGATTATGAGTATTAAAGTGAAATGTACCTACTGTTAATTTGATTGTGAATGGTGCAATAATGTATATTAAGGGGTAAGAGTGCGGATGGTCAATGGGGATTATAAATGATGTATATTAGTTTGGTCGGAGATGATTATATGTTGCTCTGAAGCAAATAATACTTTGATTTCTGATTTTGTCGATTGTATTTTCGACAGGTTAAGTCATATTTTAAAGGAGGTGCTGTCCAAATTTTATTAGAATTATTTCATGATCCTTATAGTATTTGGATAAAGATTTCTGTTGTGCAAGTGTTATATATGTGTTATGAGATAAATGGAGGTTGATATTACATGCTAGGTGCTTATATGATTATGTGGCTATACATTATTATTTTGAGAATGTGATTAATATGTGTTGTATATATTAAGTTGTAAGCATTATAGGACGCGGTTGGGTAGAACGAGTTAGACAGGTTACAGATATACGCGTACTGAAGTAGTACTTTACCTGTATATATGTATGAATAGGAGGCCAGCTAAGAGCCAGTGGACGTGCACGTGTAGATGGAATGTAAAGGAAGGAGATAGTTATCGGGACTGACAAGTGATGAAGGAGAGACGAATGTACAACCAAGTAAAGGCTAATGAATAAGAAGTAGAGACTTATGTAAAGTGAGTAAAGGATTGAGATGTTGGGATTGGAAACTGCGTGTATTGAGGCAAGTTTACTATCCCTCACTTATTGTTCAAGTGATGTGAAACCTTTGTATTATTTATTCTTTCGAAATCCCTTCTTGCAAATAATTATATTCTTTTTATTTATTCTGAATAATGTGAAGCTACTCTGTTAATTATAGGTTGTACCCTTCAAATCCCTTTGCTAGTATCGATACCTTTCATTTTTATTTCCAGTGACAATTCTTCCCCTACTAATTTACAATCGTTTATTCACAAATTATTCTATTATTGTTTCTGCTCCTCACATATCGTTCAGGTGATGATTTCTTTTAAATTCATTTTATTTCAATATTCCTCGTCTATGTTAATATTCTTTAAAGTATGTTTTCCTTCAAATTTATGTAAACTAATTCGAGGTTTATACTGTTGTTGAGGCATGTGTTGCTCAGTGACTGTTAAAGCTGAGAATGAATTGAGATATTTTTAATTATTCAAACTCATTATTGTCATGCCGGTTTGGCAGCTGAAGCCTATGTGTGCTTAGCTAACAAGAATGAGACATTGGGTAATTGAGAATTTCTTAAATCTTCGTTTTAAATTATTCAAATCTTTTGTGTAAGCTCGAATTTTGCCATGAAAATTTTATCAATTGATAATCTTTAAAATAAGTGGTTATAGCTTGTGCAGTACTCAAATCTATTGTTGAACTTCATATCACTTTATTACTTAATTTCCTTATAATTGCTGTCCAATTTCTAGAATCTAAATAATTGCTTCGTTCTTTAATTGATTTATGTTTCCTTGTTGATATATGATTCAATCTTGCGAACCATGCCATGTTTATTATAATCTTGTTGCTTTACTGCCTATGATTCCTTATATCTTTTGCTTTCCAGACCCTCAATCTTTATAATGGTAAATGAAATTGGATTAATTAACTAAAGATCTTTTAAAATTCCTTATACTGGGCTGATCTGTTATCAGTGAGTTTAAGGATTTCAAAGTAAAATGTTTTAAATTATTTATAAACTTGTTTATAGATTGGAGAAGCGTAAGAGGCTAGGGGTGGTTCCCCTAGTCCAACACTTTTTATTTAGCGTAAGAGGCTAGGGGTGGTTCCCCTAGTCCAGCATTAAAGGCCAATGTGTTGCCTAATTGCGAACTTAATTTCAAAGGAAGGGGGACTTTACGTGGCTGATCACCCGTATTGTCCGTAATCAGGATAATAATATAATCAACTTAAATGTTTTTTAAAAAAAAGTTTTATGAAAAGTATGTTTTGATGGAAAGAAACGTTTTTGAGAAAAAGGTTATGATTTAAAGAAAAATGGAAAGTTTTATTCTATGATAGAAATTGAATTATTTCCTCGAGATAGTTTGATCATTGATATTGTTCATCAATGAAATATTGAAAAATTGTCGTTCACTATATTATTAACTTGCTGAGTGTTCTTTGGCTTACTCTTGCTTTGTTTTACCTTCCATTTCAGTTAGGGTTAAGGAATTGGATACCTGCGCGTTATAATTCAAATGAGAGCGATGCTGCATTTTTCAAGGTTAGTTACAGAGCCAGCACGGGCATATGTTATTTAGATTGCGCTATTGATTAAGCGATATAGAGGATTGTATTTGGATCAGAGATAGAAGTTGTAATAATTTGTATAGTGTAGATTCTTGTTTCATACCATAACCTGGAATCGATCCTCGGTGAGGAATCGTTGGTGTATTAAATTTTACATACAGGTGGATAGTCCGATTTACGAATACTTCATGTCAAAAAATTTTAAAATTCCCATGTATCAAAGTCTATTTTATTATAAAAAGTATATTTTCAGTATTGGGAAGTTGGGGCGTGCAGTTATATAAACATAAGCAAGAGTGAGCTATAATAGCTCAGCAAGATAAAGTTTTTAAAACCATTATGAAGTATAGCATATAATCCGTTTATCACAATCCTGGAAACATTTGTTATGCATTAAACGAACATTGTTTCAATATAACATAAAAGATGAAGTTACGTGGTAAATTAAATAAAATATTACCATAAATAGCTCTATCTTGTTTGTGCAGTAATACACCAACATAAACTTGCTTGTCATTCATATTTACATTACTTCCCTTTTTATTTGTTAGGCCGAATACACACTAATAATCAATATTAGATGAGAGAATAACAATTAAGATGATTATGCACTTTAAATCTTCTGGTATTAAAAACCCTCTTCATGATGTAAACTATCACAAAGAGCTGCTAGGTTACAATAAAGATAGTTCGATGCACGATACCCTTCTAGGGTTAACCTAACTGTATTTATAAAACATACAGCTTCGATACAATCTCTAATTGATATTCCTAATAATCAGCTATACAATGATATCAATTACAGATTGTCACACGTCTCCTAAGTCAACTCGATCTCTTTGATAGCTATCCAATCTCCAAAGATCTCGCTTCCATATCAATCTTCAATTGATCTCTAATATCTTCTGTTGACTTTGTAAGCGCTGCTTCCAGACAGACTTTACTAAACTATGTCCAGCTTCTGTAGTCAGTGTTTAACTAAACTCTGACTGCTTCCAGCTAAACTCTGATTTGTCGCTGTAGCTCCTAAACACTGTTTTCATCAATCATTTCTAACAATCTCCCCCAACTTGTTCATTAGCAAGAATGTACAAGTTTACAGTAAATGATGATGTCAAAACAAATACAAAATTACAGTGATTAATATACAAACAGAGTTTAAGCTTCTACTTAGCAAAAATCTACACAAATAAGAAAACTCTTACAGACTTTAACCTCTAATCTCTTCAAGATCTGGTGTAGCTCTGAGATAGTCTATAAGCAATCTTCTTTCAGCATTTTCAAGTTCATTCTCCATAGCTTCCTTGATCTCTCTCAACTGAGGATCATTCTCATCAGTCTGATAGATAGCAGCTCTGAGATCGTAGATTTTGTTTCTTCTCATTTCATTTCCCAATCTGATATACTTCACCTCTTCAGACTTCACATTAAAATCAAGAACAGTGATTCCAAGATCAGTCTTTAGCTTTGTAGTTCCCTTTTCCATCTCTATCAGCTTTCCATTCCAGTCTCTGTACTTAGGAACATATTTACTGTTATACTTCATGCCTCTTCTTGCCAGATTCTGAAGCATCTTCTGTCTAAGCACATTGGCAACAGATTGAGTCCTTTGATTTGTTACCTTGAAAAGATACAGAACATGTTCTAATTCTTCCCAATATTTCAAACCAATATCATTCTCCCCAATTTTAAAAACTATTCCATCTGCCATGAAGTATAATAGAAAATCTTTCTTTAGGCTCTTCTGATAGACCAACTGTACTGATTCCAGTCTGTCTAAACTCTCTTGAGTGACAACACATTGACCTGGAACAGCCAGTGAAGATGGATCTCTAGGACTAACATTCTGCCTTTTATCCCTGTGTGATCCTATACCACCCTTGTTGTTTCCAATTTTCCCAGAAAATGCTCTTCCATCAGTGAAATTCATAGAACCTTTAAGTGCTTGATTTGGATCATGAAGAGTTCCCTTTCCAAAAATTGATTTCAACTGAGAAGATTGTAAAGGTGTGGTCACAACTTGTGTAGCAACAGAGGTTATGTTTTCATTCTTCTTTACAACTTGTGTAGAAACAGAGGTTGTATTTTCTCCAGCGATGCCTTTCAGCTTTTGCTTAAAGTCTGCATCTGTTGGTTTTCTGGATACTTGCATCCTTTGTTCAGTACCAACTTTTTCTTTGATTTGAATGCCTTTAAGAACAGGCTTTGCAGCTTTCACATTCTTCTTAGAATTGCCAGATTTCACAGCTTTCTTATCTTCTGCTAGAAATATCTTCTCTTGAGCTTGAACATCTGCAATTGTAACTCCCTCTTCATTTTCTTCTAAGAATAACTTAGCAGCCAATTTCTCATCAGTCTGAGGATCAGAGGATAGTACCAAACTCTTAGTCTTTGAAGAACCTCGAGTATCAGTGTTTAACCCAGCAGACTGTGATTTAAGAGACTTGTTGCTAGTTTTCAGAGTTTGAGTTTCTATAGCCTTGCCTTTACTTTTATTATTTGCTCCTCCATCTCCAGCATCATCCTTCCGAGTCAGAGTTTGAAATTGCTTGCATTTTGACTTTGAAACTCTCTCCCCCTTTTTGACATCATCAGGAATGAGTATAGATGTGATGAACTCCAAAGAGGTAGCAATAGAATCAATTTTAGCAGACAAGGCAGACTGATTCTCTTCAACTTTACCCAGCCTGGCAAAGAGATTGTCTTGAGCTTTAGAAAATTTTGTAGTCATGAATTTAGACTCTCTTTCCATGTTCATTTCTCTAGTTTGGATCTCAGTCCTCAAATCAGTGATTGCCTTCTTAGTTTCATCAAATCTACCATCCAGAGTCTTGACTTGAACTACAGTTGCTTTTAAGCAAGAAAGAATCTCTGGATTGGAGATAGTGTTGGCAGTTTGCTTAACAAAATTAGCTGCTCTCCCTCTTGGAAAAATGCAATCCTCTTTGTACCAGTCAGCAGCAAATTTTGCAAGTTGTGCTTTTTCAATTTCATGAGACTTACAAGGTTGATCGAAAGAGGTATGTTTATTGTCTGTTTGCACTGGTGCACTCGGAAAAGAATTAGAGTTTGTACTGCTTTCACCTTCAAGATCAACACTCGCAGCTTTAGCATGTTCATCTTCAAGTGAAACACTGTGCTGAGCATTATCAGCCACAGTTTCTGCAATTTCTTCTGCAGCCTTGTCAAGATTTTCTTCATGTTGCTCAGGCTCAGCAACAGAGTTTGCATTTGTGTCATCAACAGGCATAGGCTGAGAAGTAGCCTTGGTTGCTTGATCAACCTCATCACCTCCTTCAACAGTCTGGTGAGCATCTGAGAGTAACTCTGTATGTGATGCTACAGTTTCAGAAATGACAACTGTAGGTTGATCAGCTGCACCAGTTGCTTCAGATTGAGTAAAAATAGATGAGATAGGATCAGAGAATAGCATGAATAAATCAAGAGTATCATCCATTGGAGAAAAGCCATCTCTATTATCCTCTTCTGCAGGCATTTTATCCTCTGTAGACATTTCAGCCTCTGCATGCATTTTAACCTCTGCAGGCTTTTCAACCTCTGCAGGTATATCTTTTTCAGCCTCAACAGTAGGTGTTTCCTGTGAAACCACCTCTGGAGCTTCAACATTTTCACCATCAGAATCAGAGATTACTAGTTTTCTTCTCTTAGCTAGAGGCACTTCATCTGAATCCTCTTTACTAGATTCTGCCACCACAGAGGGTGATTTAGGTCTTTTTGCTCTTTGAATCTTTCTTCTAGCATAAACAGCTCCAGGAGATGTCTGTTTTGCTTTGGTGTGTTTCTCTATTGTCTTCTTAGCTCTTGCATGTCTTTCAGTAGTTGCTGCTGATTGCTTTACTCTGCCTCTTTTTGCTTTAGGCTGTGGTTGTGGTTGAGAGTTTAGTTGTTGAGTGTGTGAAGATTGTTTTATGATTGGAGATTGAGGATTTTGGGTTGGAGCAGTGTTTGTGATTGGTAATGGAATGTTGTGAGTGGATGCAGGTTGTGGTTCAGGGATAGTGGTTTGGTTTGAGGTTGCAGGTTGTTGAGTAGGTACAGTGTGGGTAGGTGATGTAGATGGTTCAGTGTTTAAGGTTTGAGTATGATCAGTGTTTAGTGGTTCAGGTTGTGGTTCTGGTTGTGGTTGGTTGAGAAAATTCTGCAAAGCAAGTGGCAGAACAAAAACAGGTAGGTTTTCTTTACCAGCATCTTTATTAGTCATATCAGAGAATATTCTCTTGTTGACTCTAAATGGCTGAATCACATCAGCTTCAACAATCTCTAAACCAGATACACAAGCAGTGAATAGCATTTGACAAAATCGAGCAAAGTAAACTGTAGTAGACTCTGACAATTTATCACCTAGATTCATTAGAACATATGTAACACCCCTAGATCCGGGGTCAACGATCCAGGTTGTTACGCCAATCTAGATTCAAATTTTATCAATTACCATCCCTGATTATTAGCCATTTTACTAATTTATATTCCACGTTGGCAGTGACCCCTAAATAAATAATATCCATCACAGGTTATAAACTCAGAGCGAAAGAAAGACATTACTTAAGGTACTGGGTACAGACCAAAGTTAAAAGTTATTACAAACCGAAAGTTTCGTCTTAGAAAAGGTTGATAATCCATCAAAAACTACTACCTGAGGTGATAGTGAGAGCAGGATAGTATTCTGGTTTCCAAAAGTTTACACAAGTCATACTTGTACAAAAACCTAACCAGTCTAAGTTGACAACATATCCTATTAAGTCTTCTCACCTGAGGCAGGGGCATCCGGGGTCCGAACAACCTACGAAACATCTGCGCGTTTCCCACGCGCTTCCTGGCGGTCTGGTGTGTCCTTGCCATGACTACCTGTTGTTGTTGGTGATATATATATAGGAAACAAGTGTGAGCATAAGCTCATCAAAATAATAATAATAGTACTGTAAAAATTGCCTTTCCTTTGAAAACATAAGTAATATCATATAAACTTTATCTTTCAACCATAGTAACTTTCCCTGAGTTATTTTTAAAACAGATGGTTCGGATTTCAAAAATCTTGCACGATGAGTTCAACACTGACTACATTATCGATACCGGTGCACCTGGGCCCTCAGTACAGTGTAGCAGCACAATTCCAATTGGAAAGATGGGACTATACCGGATAACCACGGTACAAGGTGATCAGCCTCTGTACCGCAAAATAATTAACACTTCGCTACTAGTAGACGGGTGACGTACCTACTATGGAGGCCGTGGCCCGACCATCTATGGGTCTTATAATTGACTTGCCTATTGGCAAGTTTCTTCATCCAGTACATATACCTTGATGGACAGGCCACCTGCTAGCTCTTACACTTCGGTATATGCACTTCCAGGATGGGCCTGCAACCCACGAGTCGCTTCCCATCCAAAATAACATCCAGTCCCGGAGCCATTAACTAACTTTGATACCTTTTTAAAACTGCGACACTTCCGAAAGAAAACATGGAAGTATGTTCATCCCACAAGTTGACCTCTGTCAACTGATTTTCTCTACTCAGGGAATTCTTTTTAAATCAACTTGGGAGTTGTTCGGAGTTTTCTTAAAAATTTCTAAAACCTGACTCCCCTTGATAAGGCAGAGTCACCTCTTCAGTTGTAGCGAAGGGAGAAAATATTTTTAGTAGCTCCCAAAGCCTTGGGTTCTCAAGTTTTGATAAGTTCGCGAGCCGTTGGGGTGGTATTTACGAGGTATGGGTAATTATAAAAATATTTGAGAACCCCTGATATTTTTCTAAAGGTTAGAAAATATTTAAAATAATTTTTAAATAATTTTTAACATTTTTAAATAATTAATTATTAAATAAATAAATAATTAATCATTAATTAAATAATTAAATAAATTAACTTTAAATGAATATTTAAAAAAATATTCATTCTTAATAAATAAATATTCCTAAGTAATGTTTATTTAAGATTAAAATAATTCCGATATACATAGATTTTTAAATCATCGGAACATAAGCGTTTCTTGAAAATATACGCCTCTGGGGTTACCGGGTTTTGAAAAATACTCCGACTCCCAATTTATAACGAAAGTACTTACGCTCTACCCGAGCCTTAACATCACTATACATATACGCATAAGAAAATTCACAAGTACTTTCAGAATCAAGCATGCATGTATAAGCTTCTTCGCAAAACAGTAATATTTAAGACAGTACATGCATTTATATCACAACAACAACAGTTTTAAAGCATACTTAAAGTTTGGTATAGAAAACTTGCATAGGAAGAATCAGAATATAATATTTTGAAAACAAAACTTAGGGTTGGAAAACTTGCCTGACGGGGTCTGTAAAGTGGGCGCGTACGTGCTAGGGTGACGATCTATAAATAACAAGGAAACACTAGGGTTAGTTTCGTATTCGAACCATTTAACCTACGTTCTTATAAAATTCTTTAAGGACACTTAGTGTTCGTATTGTACTTATACGTTTATAGAGACGTCCCTTGACCGAATTAAAATTACCAATTTTATTCGGGTCGAGTTTCGAGTACGTTTGATTTTATCCGCTCATCCCCTAAAAGCATTTATCATTCGAGCAACTCTTATACGAACATTTTTATAAAATTGTAAAATTCGACTTTTGCCTCAATTCTTTATTGGACAGATTTCTCCACTTCAAGACCTATCTGTATAAAAATTTTCATAATACTTCCAATTTTACAAGATCTTCAACCAAGACCCAAAAAAATGCTCTTTTCTGCAGGGGTTTTACTTGCGTAGTTCCGACTCCACGATTTTTAATAAATCGAAAACTTTACATTTTGACTTGATTCTTTTTGGACCATCTTCCTTACTGTAAGAACTAGTGTCACAAAAATTTTCATAATCCTTCTCAAATTTTAAGGGGTCCAAAAGTTGTTCACAAGTGAGTCAAAACGTAGCAGTTTTGTCCAGGACCCTTCTCTACTAACTTGGCCATAATTTCCAAACCATAAATCTCCTCAAGGTGTTCTTTATATGCCTACAATCTATGGGACAAGATCTACACTGTCAAGGGCAGTGGTTTTTAAGTCCAGTATATGCTTTGTCCGGAAATCTCATTCAAAGTAGCACTAATGTCAATCAAGCATTATAACAACTATACATTGCATATTCTCTAGTTTCCAACCATCAATCCATGTATAACAACTCAAGACTTCACTTAAAACTCTTTATACATGTTATATGCAGTAGGTTATCTCAAGATCTCAAACCCATATCAAGAATATCAATATCGTTTAACCACAAAATCATGTACACATGTTATAACACAATCTTACGCTATACATGATCTTCCCTCAAAACTTAAGCAACTAACACTCTTAAAATCAAAGATTGGTTAAGAACCTTACCTTTATTGGTACTTAAGATCACTATGAAGAACTTGTATGACTTGGTGGAGGCTTGATCTTAACCTTAAACACTTGAAACCTTAAGACAAAAATCAAGAACAAGAAAAGTTATTATTTGGCACTATTCCCTTAGCAACTTCTCCGATTTTTTTCACTACCCAAAACATCTTTAAAAATTCTGAAATTTTGAACGTACCTCCTATTGAGTGTGAAGAATATCTGTGATTTTTCTTGGAATTTATGAGTGATTGGAGGTTGGAGCAAAGATTTTCCAAGTGACCATGTTTCTTGAAAAAAAGGTGCAGTTTGGAAAAAGGAGGAGAGCTTTTTGGCTTGCTTTTGCTTGATGGAAATGTGATATGAAGTTGTAGTATAATTTGTATGTTGTTTTGCCTTTTAAGATCAGCGTGCAACCACTCTAAGGCTAAAGTCCAAGCAACTATTTCACTTTTTGAATTTGTTAACCTTATTCCATGAAACATGGAACTTGTCTTAAAATTTTAGTTTGGTTTCTTTTTTGCTCGGTTTGGTTAGTTCTAAGTATATGGTTTGCATGGACTATTGACTTGACACCTTGCATGGTTTTCAAGTACTTTGTTTATTACTCCATCAACCTCTATCCTTTGATTCATTATTCGCTCGGAGTTCGATATCAAAACGATTCCGTAAATCGACGTCTTACCGAAAGTACATTTAATTCTTAACATTTTTAATTATATCTTAAATTCCATAAAATTCCATATTAGGGGTTTTATATTGCTTCGGGATTTTCTTACTCCTTGATATCTCATAATTTACGAAATAATTCGTAAAAGGTAAAATATTCGGATTCTAACGACTTTAACATGCACTCATTTCACTTATATAATCTTAATATGGGATTAAAATCCTCAAATTTCCATTACCTACTAGTGGTTAGGATTTGTTTTTCTTACATACCGGAATTACTATTCATCCGGGTCTTTCTACAGTGGTACAAAAATCAGGGTTATTACAGTCTCTCCCCCTTAAAAGGATTCCGTCCCGGAATCAGTCTGAGAACAGATGGGGGTACTTCGCTTGCATCTCTCTTTCCAGCTCCCATGTCAATTCTTCGACATTATGGTTCTACCACAGAACTCGGACCAGCTTAACAACCTTGTTCCTCAGTACTTGCTCCTTGCGGTCCATAATCTCCACTGGTTTCTCTACGTAGGACAGATCTGGCTGCAGTTCTACCTGATCATACTCCACTATATGCTTGGCATCAGGGTTGTACTTTCTTAGCATGGACACATGGAATACATTGTGCACTTGTCGTAGGTTTGGGGGTAAGGCTAATTCATAAGCCACTGGTCCAATGCGCCTTAAGATCTCAAAAGGTCCAATGAACCTCGGACTCAACTTTCCTTTCTTCCCGAACCTCATCAACCCTTTCCAGGGGGATACTTTCAAGAACACCATATCACCTACTTCATATTCCTTATCCTTTCGGGCTAGGTCCGCATACCTACGTTGTCGATCCTGGGCTGCTGCTAGTCTTCCTCTAACTAAGGTTATGACATCCCTTGTTTGTTGCACTAGGTCGGGTCCCAATATCTTTCGTTCACCAACTTCATCCCAACACAGGGGAGAACGACACTTTCGGCCGTAGAGGGTTTCGTAAGGGGGCATCCCAATGCTTGAGTGGTAGCTATTGTTGTACGCGAACTCAATCAAGGGTAAGTGTTCTTCCCAGCTTCCTTTAAAGTCTATGACGCATACCCTCAACATGTCTTCTAAGGTTTGAATAGTTCTCTCGCTCTGTCCATCGGTCTGAGGGTGATATGCCGTACTCATGTTTAGCTTAGTCCCTACACACTCCTGGAAGCTCCTCCAAAATCTGGAATTAAACCTGGGGTCTCTATCGGATACAATGGTTACTGGGACTCCATGTCGCACTACAATCTCCTTTATATAGATGTCTACAAGCCTATCGATAATGTATTTTTCATTAATTGGGAGAAAGTGAGCAGACTTGGTTAGTCTATCGATAATCACCCATATCGCGTCATGATTGGTTTTAGTCTTGGGTAGTCCTACCACAAAGTCCATGGCTATATGCTCCCATTTCCACTCTGGGATCTCTAAGGGTTGTAGTAAGCCACTGGGCCTTTGGTGTTCCGCTTTCACTCGTTGACAAGTCAAACATCTATTCACCCATTCCGTTACGTCCTTCTTCATGTTAGGCCACCAATAGTATTCCTTCAAGTCTCTATACATTTTGGTGCTACCGGGATGTACCGAATACCTAGCATTGTGGCCCTCATATAAGATTTCGTCCTTCAATTCCTGAACATTCGGGACCCATATCCTTGTTGCATACCTCATGATCCCATTCTGATCTTTCTTGCATTTGATTTCTTCTCCGGTTAGAATTTCCTCCTCCGAATTAGCTTCCTCTTCCATCTTTTGCTCCTGACACCGCCTAATCTTTTCTAACAACGGTGGTTGGATTTGGATTTCCATTAACATTTCTTGGCCCTTGTCTGGTCTCCTGACCTCTATCTCTAGTTTCTCGAATTCTCTTGCCAATTCCCCTATCATGGTTAGCATCTTGAGCTTCTCTTTCCTACTAAGGGCATCGGCCACCACATTGGCCTTCCCCGGATGATAACGGATCTCACAGTCATAATCCTTTATTAGTTCTAACCACCTCCTCTGTCTCATATTCAATTCTTTCTGAGTGAAGATGTACTTGAGGCTCTTATGGTCGGTGTAGATCTCGCATTTCTCTCCGTACAAGTAGTGCCTCCATATTTTTAGCGCGAAGACGATCGCAGCTAATTCTAAGTCGTGGGTAGGGTATCTCACTTCGTACTCCTTCAATTGTCTGGACGCATACGCAATCACCTTGCCATGTTGCATAAGCACAAAGCCTAATCCTTTGTGGGATGCATCACTATAAATCACGAAGTCTCCCTTTTCATCTGGCAGTGCCAGCACGGGGGCGGTCACTAACCGTTGCTTCAGCTCTTGGAAGCTTTCCTCACATTTCCCCGTCCATACGAACTTCTCTGTCTTTCTGGTGAGTCGGGTAAGCGGGGCTGCTAGCTTGGCAAAGTCTTTCACGAATCTCCTATAGTAGCCTGCTAATCCTACGAAGCTTCTTACTTCCGTCGGGGTGGTCGGTCTTTCCCAATTTGATATGGCCTCTATCTTGGCAGGATCAACTAACACTCCCTCACTGCTTACCACGTGGCCTAAGAATTGAACCTCTTTTAGCCAAAATTCACAATTAGAGAATTTGGCATATAGTTTCTCAGCTTTTAGAATCCCTAAGACTATCCTCAAGTGTTCTGCGTGTTCTTCCTCAGTCCTTGAATAAATCAAAATATCGTCGATAAACACTATGACGCATTTGTCTAGGTATTGCTTAAACACACGATTCATTAGGTCCATAAAGGCTGCTGGTGCATTGGTTAAACCAAAGGACATGACCAGAAACTCATAATGCCCATACCGGGTGCGAAATGCGGTCTTGGGTATGTCCTCCTGCTTGATCTTCAACTGGTGATAACCAGTTCTCAAGTCTATCTTTGAGAAGCAGACTGCTCTTTTCAGCTGGTCGAACAGGTCATCGATCCTAGGTAGAGGGTACTTATTCTTGATGGTCAGCTTGTTCAGCTCCCTATAGTCTATACATAGTCTCATGCTACCGTCCTTCTTCTTCACAAATAGCACTGGAGCGCCCCACGGAGATACACTTGGCCTTATCAAGCCTTTGTCCAATAATTCCTGTAATTGCGTCGCCAATTCTTTCATCTCTACCGGAGCTAACCTATACGGAGCTTTGGGAATAGGTGCAGTTCCGGGTGCCAGCTCTATCGCAAACTCAATCTCCCTATCGGGTGGCAATCCTGGTAGGTCTTCGGGAAACACATCTTCGAATTCTCTAACGACGGGGATATCTTGCAGTTTAGGGGCTTTCCGTTCTGTGTCTACTACGTAGGCCAGGAAGGCTTTGTTCCCCTTACGTACCAACTTCCTAGCTTGCGCGACTGTGAGGAACTTCCGGGTTTATCGCTGCCCCTTAAACACTACTCTCTTCTTTCCAGGCATCGTCATTTCGACTTTCTTGCCTTTGCAGTCAATATGGGCATTATTGCCGGACATCCAGTCTGTACCTAAGATAACGTCAAACCCTCCTAACACAAATGGTATTAGGTTGGCTTGAAAATGGCAACCTTCTATTTCTAGATCGCAGTCAGGGTAGATTTGACTTACGGGTATCACTTCACGATTCGCTATCTCTACCATTAGCTGCTCTTTTAGGGCCTTCGCCTTAAGATTTAATTTGCATGCGAATTCTTGCGATATAAAATATTGGGTAGCTCCAGAATCAAATAAGACATTTGCATTTAGCGAGTTAAGGATTAGGGTACCTGCGATAACATCTGAGTCTCTGACAGCATCTTGCACGGTCATGTTAAAGGTCCTGGCAGTAGGGGGTCGGTTAGAAGCTGCTCCACTCACTCTTGACCCAGACTGGTTCAACTTAGGGCAGTCCTTCCTCATGTGCCCTGTGCTTCCACATTGATAACACTTTGGGCCTTGGGCTTGCTGGGTGCAGTTGTTGGAGTAATGACCCGTGCGTCCGCACTTATAACATGTCACTATGGATCGGCACATCCCCAGATGCTTCCTTCCACAAGTCTTACAGTCAGGTAGGGAAGCGCGTGATTGGGTGAAGCTGGTTGCTCTAGACTGCCCACCTCCCTGATTAACGCTCTCGCTTCCAGCCCTCCTCGTAGCTAGACCAATGGTCGGCTGAGACACAGTTGCTCGGTTGAATTTGTTAAAGCGTCGTCCGCTACTAGATCCTCCCCCTAGACTCACCACCTTCCTTTTCTTGTCCGCTTTTATCCTCAGGTTCATTTCACTCCCGGCCTCCACTATCGAGGCCTTCTATACCAAGGTAGCGTAATCTGTTATTTCCAACATAGCAACACGGTTCTGAATCCATGGTTTCAGCCCTAGTTGAAACCTTTTTGCTCTATCCTCCTCCGTATCCACAAGTCTAGGCACAAATCTAGATAGTTCTGTGAACTTGGCCTCATACTCGGCCACTGTCATGTTCTCCTGTTTCAGCTCCAGAAACTTCAGCTCCATCTGGGTCTCCATATACTTGGGAAAATACTTATCCAAGAACAATCTACAAAACCTCTCCCAAGTCACTACGCCTACTGGTTCCAAATTACGTTTGGCCTCCCACCAATAGTTCGCCTCTCCTTTTAGTAAATAAGCAGCAAAGACCGTCTTCTGGGTCTCATCTATGCCTAAGATCTCGAAGGATTTTTCCATCTCCTTCAGCCAAGCCCTTGCTGCTACAGGGTCAGCAGTGCCTTGAAATTCTGAGGGTTTCAGGGATTTGAAGGCTCGAAAGGCGTTAGCGTTGGCGGTATTGAGGTTTCTTGGTGGCGGGGGTGGTTGCTGTAGGTTCTGCCTGAGCAAATTCATAAATTGCTCCATAGGGTTTTCATCTCTGCCTTCCTCAATTTGAGTGGCTTCCTCCTCTACCTCCTCCTGATCTGCATTTTCATGCTCATTAAAGCCGTGCCCTTCTTCTTCATGGGCTTTGCTTTGGCGCTCTTCCTCTCTGCGCTGATCATTGCCATGGGTGGCAGATTCAGCATTGCGGTTTACTGTATTCCGTCTGGGCGGCATCTTTCTGAAAACATATGCATTTATATATACACAATTGTTAGGGTAACCTTGCATAAGTAAGTGCTACCTCAAAAGGATAGTCCATTTCGGATACATCTGTGTTTTCTTGTTGTAAGCAGTTGATATATAGAGCATTGTACGTAATGAACTTAAACAAAATTTAGTGCCGAAATGAAAACAGTCATATATATATTGGGTACCATCAAAAGGTTACCCTGAAGAGTCACAAGTCACATAATACATCATCTGAATACATAAGGCCTACCAAAAGATACAACACATGCTTTCCAGTGGGACTATCTGCTACCTGCTACTACTATACCAAAAGTGCAACTACAAACTACAGTCCCTACTAGAAAGCTAACAGTCATAATATGCTATCAATATCGGTGGGAGCGAGCCGCATCCCGAATCCTCCTCATGGCTGATGACACGATCCGCTCGGCCTCACTCGCCCTAAGCCTCTTGTTGGAGCGGGATGATGATCGGATCCTGGTAAGAGCTCTCCTCTCGACACGCAGTGTCATCCATAGAATGCTCCTGGACACTGAGTCAGTCCTCTCTCTGTGGGTGAGGTGACGGGACCTCCTCTCCTCAGTCAACTGGTACCTAAGCTCATCAACCCGAGCCTCCGCTGCTACCACCCTAGATGTGAGTCGGGCCATGTCCCTGTCGTAATCTGCTGCTAAGACCACTGGGATCGGGGGTGGAGGTGGGGTCTGTGGCTCACTCTGTGGAACCTCCTCAGTATCAACATCATAATCAGGTAACTCCTCCGTCTCTCCTGCAGGAAGGGGACTCCACTGTGGGGAGTCGAAAGGGGACGGCTCCCTACGGGGAGGGGAATGCATGGGTATGTCAGTCCAGGTCGTAGAGTTATCATCCGGGTCAGCATCGTCCATAGGGTCCTCATCCGGGTCCTCCTCTGGCTCACTCTCTGGCTCAGGGTCAACAGGGTCGCCCTATGCAGGGTCTGCTACTGGCTCCTCTATCGGGTCCACAGCCGGGTCTGCTACTGGCTCCTCTATCGGGTCTACAGCTGGGTCAATGGCCGGGTCCATATGGGGCTCCTCGGGAATCTACACAGATAAGGGAAAAGTGTTACTATCTTTAAAAGTTTCAATATACGATAATCTTAAACGACTTAGGTTCGGTAGGGCTATGTCCATTAGCCCGTCCATATATCCGGTAAAGGTTGGACCCTCAACCTACCTTTCGCTTCTGAGACTATAACCTAGGGCTCTGATACCATTTCTGTAACACCCCTAGATCCGGGGTCAACGATCCAGGTTGTTACGCCAATCTAGATTCAAATTTTATCAATTACCATCCCTGATTATTAGCCATTTTACTAATTTATATTCCACGTTGGCAGTGACCCCTAAATAAATAATATCCATCACAGGTTATAAACTCAGAGCGAAAGAAAGACATTACTTAAGGTACTGGGTACAGACCAAAGTTAAAAGTTATTACAAACCGAATGTTTCGTCTTAGAAAAGGTTGATAATCCATCAAAAACTACTACCTGAGGTGATAGTGAGAGCAGGATAGTATTCTGGTTTCCAAAAGTTTACACAAGTCATACTTGTACAAAAACCTAACCAGTCTAAGTTGACAACATATCCTATTAAGTCTTCTCACCTGAGGCAGGGGCATCCGGGGTCCGAACAACCTACGAAACATCTGCGCGTTTCCCACGCGCTTCCTGGCGGTCTGGTGTGTCCTTGCCATGACTACCTGTTGTTGTTGGTGATATATATATAGGAAACAAGTGTGAGCATAAGCTCATCAAAATAATAATAATAGTACTGTAAAAATTGCCTTTCCTTTGAAAACATAAGTAATATCATATAAACTTTATCTTTCAACCATAGTAACTTTCCCTGAGTTATTTTTAAAACAGATGGTTCGGATTTCAAAAATCTTGCACGATGAGTTCAACACTGACTACATTATCGATACCGGTGCACCTGGGCCCTCAGTACAGTGTAGCAGCACAATTCCAATTGGAAAGATGGGACTATACCGGATAACCACGGTACAAGGTGATCAGCCTCTGTACCGCAAAATAATTAACACTTCGCTACTAGTAGACGGGTGACGTACCTACTATGGAGGCCGTGGCCCGACCATCTATGGGTCTTATAATTGACTTGCCTATTGGCAAGTTTCTTCATCCAGTACATATACCTTGATGGACAGGCCACCTGCTAGCTCTTACACTTCGGTATATGCACTTCCAGGATGGGCCTGCAACCCACGAGTCGCTTCCCATCCAAAATAACATCCAGTCCCGGAGCCATTAACTAACTTTAATACCTTTTTAAAACTGCGACACTTCCGAAAGAAAACATGGAAGTATGTTCATCCCACAAGTTGACCTCTGTCAACTGATTTTCTCTACTCAGGGAATTCTTTTTAAATCAACTTGGGAGTTGTTCGGAGTTTTCTTAAAAATTTCTAAAACCTGACTCCCCTTGATAAGGCAGAGTCACCTCTTCAGTTGTAGCGAAGGGAGAAAATATTTTTAGTAGCTCCCAAAGCCTTGGGTTCTCAAGTTTTGATAAGTTCGCGAGCCGTTGGGGTGGTATTTACGAGGTATGGGTAATTATAAAAATATTTGAGAACCCCTGATATTTTTCTAAAGGTTAGAAAATATTTAAAATAATTTTTAAATAATTTTTAACATTTTTAAATAATTAATTATTAAATAAATAAATAATTAATCATTAATTAAATAATTAAATAAATTAACTTTAAATGAATATTTAAAAAAATATCCATTCTTGATAAATAAATATTCCTAAGTAATGCTTATTTAAGATTAAAATAATTCCGATATTCATAGATTTTTAAATCATCGGAACATAAGCGTTTCTTGAAAATATACGCCTCTGGGGTTACCGGGTTTTGAAAAATACTCCGACTCCCAATTTATAACGAAAGTACTTACGCTCTACCCGAGCCTTAACATCACTATACATATACGCATAAGAAAATTCACAAGTACTTTTAGAATCAAGCATGCATGTATAAGCTTCTTCGCAAAACAGTAATATTTAAGACAGTACATGCATTTATATCACAACAACAACAGTTTTAAAGCATACTTAAAGTTTGGTATAGAAAACTTGCATAGGCAGAATCAGAATATAATATTTTGAAAACAAAACTTAGGGTTGGAAAACTTGCTTGACGGGGTCTGTAAAGTGGGCGCGTACGTGCTAGGGTGACGATCTATAAATAACAAGGAAACACTAGGGTTAGTTTCGTATTCGAACCATTTAACCTACGTTCTTATAAAATTCTTTAAGGACACTTAGTGTTCGTATTGTACTTATACGTTTATGGAGACGTCCCTTGACCGAATTAAAATTACCAATTTTATTCGGGTCGAGTTTCGAGTACGTTTGATTTTATCCGCTCATCCCCTAAAAGCATTTATCATTCGCGCAACTCTTATACGAACATTTTTATAAAATTGTAAAATTCGACTTTTGCCTCAATTCTTTTTTGGACAGATTTCTCCACTTCAAGACCTATCTGTATAAAAATTTTCATAATACTTCCAATTTTACAAGATCTTCAACCAAGACCCAAAAAAATGCTCTTTTCTGCAGGGGTTTTACTTGCGCAGTTCCGACTCCACGATTTTTAATAAATCGAAAACTTTACATTTTGACTTGATTCTTTTTGGACCATCTTCCTTACTGTAAGAACTAGTGTCACAAAAATTTTCATAATCCTTCTCAAATTTTAAGGGGTCCAAAAGTTGTTCACAAGTGAGTCAAAATGTAGCAGTTTTGTCCAGGACCCTTCTCTACTAACTTGGCCATAATTTCCAAACCATAAATCTCCTCAAGGTGTTCTTTATATGCCTACAATCTATGGGACAAGATCTACACTGTCAAGGGCAGTGGTTTTTAAGTCCAGTATATGCTTTGTCCGGAAATCTCATTCAAAGTAGCACTAATGTCAATCAAGCATTATAACAACTATACATTGCATATTCTCTAGTTTCCAACCATCAATCCATGTATAACAACTCAAGACTTCACTTAAAACTCTTTATACATGTTATATGCAGTAGGTTATCTCAAGATCTCAAACCCATATCAAGAATATCAATATCGTTTAACCACAAAATCATGTACACATGTTATAACACAATCTTACGATATACATGATCTTCCCTCAAAACTCAAGCAACTAACACTCTTAAAATCAAAGATTGGTTAAGAACCTTACCTTTATTGATACTTAAGATCACTATGAAGAACTTGTATGACTTGGTGGAGGCTTGATCTTAAACTTAAACACTTGAAACCTTAAGACAAAAATCAAGAACAAGAAAAGTTATTATTTGGCACTATTCCCTTAGCAACTTCTCCGATTTTTTTCACTACCCAAAACATCTTTAAAAATTCTGAAATTTTGAACGTACCTCCTATTGAGTGTGAAGAATATCTGTGATTTTTCTTGGAATTTATGAGTGATTGGAGGTTGGAGCAAAGATTTTCCAAGTGACCATGTTTCTTGAAAAAAAGGTGCAGTTTGGAAAAAGGAGGAGAGCTTTTTGGCTTGCTTTTGCTTGATGGAAATGTGATATGAAGTTGTAGTATAATTTGTATGTTGTTTTGCCTTTTAAGATCAGCGTGCAACCACTCCAAGGCTAAAGTCCAAGCAACTATTTCACTTTTTGAATTTGTTAGCCTTATTCCATGAAACATGGAACTTGTCTTAAAATTTTAGTTTGGTTTCTTTTTTGCTCGGTTTGGTTAGTTCTAAGTATATGGTTTGCATGGACTATTGACTTGCCACCTTGCATGGTTTTCAAGTACTTTGTTTATTACTCCATCAACCTCTATCCTTTGATTCATTATTCGCTCGGAGTTCGATATCAAAACGATTTCGTAAATCGACGTCTTACCGAAAGTACATTTAATTCTTAACATTTTTAATTATATCTTAAATTCCATAAAATTCCATATTAGAGGTTTTATATTGCTTCGGGATTTTCTTACTCCTTGATATCTCATAATTTACGAAATAATTCGTAAAAGGTAAAATATTCGAATTCTGACGACTTTAACATGCACTCATTTCACTTATATAATCTTAATATGGGATTAAAATCCTCAAATTTCCATTACCTACTAGTGGTTAGGATTTGTTTTTCTTACATACCGGAATTACTATTCATCCGGGTCTTTCTACAGTGGTACAAAAATCAGAGTTATTACAACATATCTACCAAAATCAAAATTACTACCATAAAGTAGAGAATACCCGATTTGTAGACTGTCCATTGGAATAGCATCCCAGTTAGTAACCTTCTTCTGGAATGTTCTTGTGATGCAGTCGAAGAAAAATTTCCATTCCTTCCTGAGATTAGGCCTCTTTACACTACTAAGCTTTTCAAGAGAATCCATGTAGCCTATCTCCTGTAGCATTTGTCTCAATTGAGGTTCACCAACATAAGCATAAGAGGTGTGTGTATCAAAACCCATCGTTTCTCTGACAGTTTGTGGAGTAATCACAAACTCTTGTTCATCATGAGTGAAGATGATGTTTGGAGTCCCATTCTCTCCTCCTTCCACATAGACTGAGTTTTGCCAAAAAGTGGCAATTTGAGATGCAGAGAGAGTACTAGGTTCAACCAGAGCTTGTCCAATCTCTGAGTCTCTTAAGAAATTCTGCATAAGATGAAACGCTTCTGGAACACGTTCATTATTGAGTGGGGCTGCATAATTGTTAGGGACAAATCGTAGACAAAAAACAGTGAATGATTTAGAAGCCATTAAATCAAGAAACGGGCAAGAAATCACAATGAAAAGTGTATGTAGGAAAAGTGTTTGCGAAAATGCGCAAGTGAAAACTGAGAGAACTGTGAGATGTAAAAGTGAGTGGGTGAAAGTAAAAATGAAACGATGTACACAAAAGTAATTAGAGTTGTAATTAAAAATTAAAACTCAATCGTTTGTGTATTCAAACACTCAACAGTTCCTAGATTAATGTGTGAGTAGTACACAATAATGAGTGAGTGGGACACGTGTCATATATGCAGTGGATCAATTAATCACGCGCAGTAAAAATAGCAATTATCACCGCTGTATTCTCTTTCCTATTTCCAAGACACTTTAACACAATACACTTATTAACAGTTGTCAAAAGCACTATTTACTCCAAAATTTTCAAATTATCCAAATGAAAATTTACCTTAGAGTACTAACCACAAATCAACAGTGTTTGTCAATTCTCCAACTTTATCACCGAAACCCTTCCAAAAATTGCACAGTTGTGAAAATATGTGTGTGTGTAGCAGAGTTCACCAAATCAATTTTTAGAGCATCTAATTTTTCATAAAATCCATAAAGTAAATCAATAAACACTGGATGCACAAACTCTCATAGTAAACACTGACTGTATGATGAAAGCTAAACTCTGTAGTAATCAATCTATATACAGTAACATTTAATTTATTTTATACCCCCTCTATTGCTAATATATATATATATATATATATATATATATATATATATATATATATATATATATATATATATATATATATATATATATATATTTTATTCTATTCATTCTAGTAATTAGAGGTTGGAGCCAGTCACCAAAAATTCAAAAATACCCTTATCATTTTGATAAGTTCCTGGGTCATCCTAGTCTTTGACTAGTCACCAAAAATCAGAGAATTTTAGCCCATATTATATACCAATAGGTTCCTGGGTCATCCTACTCACCAACATAATCTCAAAGGAGTATAGCAACCTATATACATTTTCTTTGGGGGTATTGCAGTAAGCATTTTAATCTACCAGAGTATAACTAACAGAGTTTAGAGTTCATCAACATCAGTAGTTATTCATGAGAGGCAATGCACACAGTATTTATAGACTCAGAGTTTAGGACAAAATAAACTAAGAGATGCTATAAATATGAACCAGTATCATGCTGTGTTAACTTTCTGCACAATGTAAGATTAGATCACAATAACTCAGAAAGATTCATGATTAATTACTGAGAATCATGCTTCATACATATTTCTTCATTGGTGTTTTCATTCAGACAATAATCAACTCAGAGTTCACAGAGTTTATCAAACTTATTAACAGTGTATGACATACAGGCATGCTGACAGAATTTAACAGAGTTTGACAGTGTTTTAAAGAAAAAACATATTAACAGAGTATGCATATCAGAGTTTAATCAACAGAGTTCACGTAGCACTTAACAAATCAAGGAAATATGAGCAACACATTACATAAGTAAAATTTGAATCTAACCAACATTCCTAGTCAGAACCAGAGACCATTCCTAGTTCATTGACCAGTCTTGTAAATGTAGCTTCACTTAATGGTTTGGTGAAGATATCTGCAAGCTGTTGTTCTGTAGATACAAAATGTAGTTCAATATTCCCTTCTTCCACATGTTCTCTGATGAAATGGTACCTTATGCTGATGTGCTTGGTCAATGAATCCTGTACTGGATTACCTGTCATAGCAATAGCACTTTGATTATCACAGTAAATAGGAATCTTACTGTACCTCAATCCATAATCCAGCAATTGATTCTTCATCCACAAGATCTGTGCACAACAGCTACCAGCTGCAATATACTCTGCTTCAGCTGTAGATGTAGAAATTGATTTCTGTTTCTTGCTGTACCAAGAGACAAGTCTGTCACCAAGAAATTGACAACTTCCACTAGTGCTCTTTCTGTCTATCTTGCAGCCTGCAAAGTCTGCATCAGAATACCCAAGTAGCTTGAAATCTGATTCTCTGGTGTACCACAGACCTAATGATATGGTGCCCTTGAGATACTTGAAGATTCTTTTCACAGCTGTCAGATGTGGCTCTCTAGGATCTGCCTGAAATCTTGCACAAAGACAGGTTGCATACATGATGTCAGGCCTACTAGCTGTCAAGTAAAGAAGAGATCCTATCATGCCCCTGTAGTTTGTCATATCCACTGAAACTCCTGTGTCTTTGTCCAATTTAGTTGCTGTTGCTATGGGAGTTGATGCAGATGAACAGTCAAGCATACCAAATTTCTTGAGAAGATTTCTGGTATATTTTGCTTGATTAATGAAGATACCATCATCTGTTTGTCTCACCTGTATGCCTAGAAAATAACTAAGCTCTCCCATCATGCTCATTTGATATCTGGACTGCATGAGCTTGGCAAACTTCTTACAGAGTTTATCATTAGTAGACCCAAAGATAATGTCATCAACATATATCTGAACTAAAAGCAAGTCACTCCCAGATTTGAAATAAAACAGAGTTTTGTCAATAGTACCTCTGTTGAATCCACTTTCTAAGAGAAATTGAGCCAAAGTTTCATATCATGCCCTTGGTGCTTGCTTAAGTCCATAGAGTGCTTTATCCAGCCTGTAGACATGGTCTGGATATTTTGGGTCCACAAATCCTGGTGGTTATTCAATAAACACTTCTTCTTCAAGTTTCCCATTCAGAAAAGCACTTTTCACATCCATCTGGAACACTTTGAATTTCTTGTGAGAGGCATATGCTAGAAAAATTCTGATTGCCTCTAATCTTGCAACTGGAGCAAATGTTTCATCATAGTCTATTCCTTCCTGCTGTGAATAGCCTTTTG
Organism: Saposhnikovia divaricata; assembly: GCA_036435485.1. Lineage (NCBI taxonomy): Eukaryota > Viridiplantae > Streptophyta > Magnoliopsida > Apiales > Apiaceae > Saposhnikovia > Saposhnikovia divaricata. Next base: position 168,995,762 of record CM071598.1, read on the forward strand.
CTACCAGTCTAGCCTTGTTCCTTGTGATAACACCTTCACTGTCAGTCTTGTTTCTGAAAACCCATTTAGTACCAACAATAGATCTGTTCTTTGGTCTTGGTACAAGGGTCCAAACTTCATTCCTTTCAAATTCATTCAACTCTTCCTGCATTGCTGTTATCCAGTCAGCATCTTGAAGAGCTTCTTCCACTTTCTTTGGTTCATTCTTAGACAAGAATGCATGAAACAAACATTCACTTGCAGTGGCACTTCTTGTTCTCACTTTTGCATCTGGATCACCAATTATCAAATCAGGTGTATGTGATTTAGTCCATTTCCTAGCAGAAGGCAAATGACTTCTGTCAGCATGTGATCCTCCCCCTTGATCCATGCTCTCCTGATTTTGTTGTGGGATTTCTTCATTTTCTGAGACTCCCCCTGAACTTGACTGCCCAGAGTCAGAATTTGAATTTTCAGAGTTTGAATCATCAGAGTTTGATCCAGATTTTTCAGTTGACTCAGTATCAATGTTTGAGTCTTCATCTTGATCATGCTCCCCCTCAACTGGTTCTTCCCTTTGTTGTGGCTGAGAAGTTTCTCCAGTTTTTACCAGTAAAGGTTCAGAGTCTGTTTCAACAGAGTCTGTCAGAATAGTTTGATCAGAGTTTACTTCATCAGAGTTTAAATCTTCATTTTCAAAGTTCAGTTGATCATATTCATCTATGTCTTCAAGTCCAGTTATTTTCTTGTCATCAAAAGACACATGTATAGATTCCATGATCACTTTAGTTCTCAGATTGTAAACTCTGAATGCCTTTGTTGACAGTGGGTAGCCAACAAAAATTCCTTCATCTGCCTTTAGCTCAAACTTGGTCAACTATTCAGGATGAGTCTTCAAAACAAAGCATTTGCACCCGAAAATATGAAAGTATTTCAGGTTAGGCTTCTTTTTCTTCACCATCTCATATGGTGTCTTTCCATGCTTATTGATCAGTGTAGCATTTTGAGTAAAACAAGCAGTTTGAACAGCTTCTGCCCAGAAATAAGTTGGCAATTTTGCTTCATCAAGCATAGTTCTGGCAGCTTCTATCAAGGTTCTATTTTTCCTTTCAACTACACCATTTTGTTGTGGTGTACCAGGTGCTGAAAATTCTTGCTTCACTCCATTGTTCTTGCAGAATTCTTCCATTATTGCATTCCTGAACTCAGTTCCATTATCACTTCTGATGATTCTAACTTTGTTACTTGATCCTTTGTCCAGAAGCTTCACATGCTCCATCAGAGTTAATGTAGTTTCATCCTTCTTTGCTAGAAAATACACCCAAGTGAATCTAGTGTATTCATCAACAATGACTAAAGCATATTTCTTCCTTGCTATAGACATAACATTTACTGGACCAAAGAGATCAACATGCAGAAGATGATAAGGATCAGTGATTGAAAATTCTGTCTTGCTCTTGAAAGATGACTTCCTTTGCTTGGCCTTTTGACATGAATCACATAGACCATCAACATTTAACATAGCCTTTGGGAGTCCTCTTACAAGATCCTTTCTGATCAATTCATTGATGTTGTTCAAGTTCAAATGTGAGAGTTTCTTGTGCCACTTCCAACTCTCTTCACTAGACATTCTTGTAGACAGGCAAACAGCTCTTCCAACAGAGTCTATTAAGAGCTTAATTTCATAAATGTTGTTTTGCCTATGACCAACTATAACAACCTTTCCTGTAGATTTGCTGATAACTTCACAATATTCAGGTTGAAAATCTACATGATATCCCTTGTCACAGATTTGACTCACAGATAGCAAGTCATGCTTGAGTCCTGGGACATGAGCTACATTGTTGATGATGACATTTCCAAGATTAATATTGCCATATCCCAATGTTCTTCTGTAAGAACCCCAAATTTTGGATATAATTAAAACTTTTTATTAAGTAATGATTAAATGAGGAACAATGATTCCGACAACAAGGTCACCAGCTCTAATGAATGGTGGTTTCAAAGAACAATGATTGTAATGAATGGATATTGCTTTGGACAATGATCCTGATGCATTGGTATATGGTCAGAATAGAGTAATTCGATGGTTGAGGACCTGGATAAGAATAATCTACCATCCAGGAAGGAGCTAACGGATCCTTGAAGGGAAATGAGTACGTGCATAGTGTTTCCCGTACGTGCGTAGTATTTCCCGTACGTGCATAGTATTTCCCGTACGTGCATAGTGTTTCCTGTACGTGCATAGTATTTGGTGGATGAATAGTGATTTTGTAAGTTGGAAAACTTTTCACTTCACCCTATGTACGGGACGTGATATGGATGTTTCGAAGCCATATTAGTAATACGCGGAGGAAATAAGTGAATGCAGAGACGATCGGAATTCAGAAATTCCAAATTCTTTTCGGTATAAAATTTGACCAGACAGTGGATTAAATATTATTATAATCCAAGAATTGAGATATTAACTTTGAGGATTTGATATTTTGGGATGTTATTATATTTGATTTAAGAATGAAGGTAGGAAACCACTGAGGAGTGGTTATGGTTACAATGTAATAATTGATATTTGGAAAGAATGAATGGAATTCGACTTTATTATTTCTATGTCTTGAAGGATGCTAAAGGGTAACAACATAGGTAAGAATAATCTATCTTCTAAGGGAATAAGATATGGCAATTTCAAGCAGGAGAATATTCTCATGTCATCCAGATCGGTAACGATTAATCCAGTAGTTCCGTAAAAAGGATAAGGAACGATCGAAAGAGAATACGGACAATTGTACCACCCTAAGAGAACAAGTAAAGAATACAAAATGAATAGTGTTTTGGTGGGAGTATATAATAATATGAGACGACACTATATAGAAGCATTCGGAACGGATTTCCGAGTTCGTATTAGTGATCCAGGGGGAAAATAAGTGTATGTAAAAGCTGTCGGATTCTGAAAAACCGCACTTTTATTTTCTCCGAGAGTTCCCTGGACACTGATAGCCTTAAGTATTTAACGAATGGATTTAAGGAATATAAATTGGAAAGTTAGAATGAAAGATGGAGAATGAAAGTATTAATATTAAAGAGGATTCCCGGTAAACCCTAATTAGAAATCCGTGAAATATTCCCATGAACGATCAATCGAAACGGGTAATAACCGGACACAGAAACAAGCAGAGGAAGCAAGAGTCTTGTGCAAGCTACTAGATAAATATCTAGCAACCAAGTGGGCTAAGTAACTAGACAATTAGAGATTGAACAAGTACTTAGCAAAACAAACAAACTAGTTAGCTTATAACCATCCAAGGAACAACACTTGGCATGCAATCTCCATCATCCAATACATCACCACTTTATTAAAGTCACTTTATACAAGATATTTTCTAAACCAAGCAATAATTCACACAAAATAGATGAGAGCAAAGTGAAGCAAGCCAAACAACTCCATTCTCCCATTTTTTCTTCCATTCGGCTTTAAGGAAATTCAAAAACAAAAGTCCACCTTCCACTCCTTGTTTGATCTTGTAATTTTTAAGGTGAGTTCTATATTTCAAGAAACTAATCTCCTAGAAATTTCAAGTCCAAAATCCTTTGTTTCCATTTTCAAATAAATCATTTACAAGGAGGGTGAATAGTGTTATTCAAGAACTAATGTTGGTTTTCTTTGATTTTTATGGTTGATTTAGCTAGCTTAAGGCCACCCAAGGATCATACAAAGCTTAGTGAGGCTAGAACACACTCCAAGGAAGGTAAAAAGCTCTTGAAACCCTAACCCTTGTTTGAGATTTAAGCATGTTTATGATAGTTATAACTTAGTTATGGTTATGTTAAGATTATAAGCATGATTATGTATGGATTTTGGATTAATGATGTAAATAGCTAGATGAACGGAAAGGCATTGCTTGGCCTCAGTTCATGTATATAAGTCATGTATATGTTGTTTGGATTGGATACTATGTTTATGGGAAGATTCGAAATTGGTAGATATTCGATTTACAGCCGTTATAATGCCCGATTTTACAATACCATGTTTTGTATGCCATTTTCTATGTCGAACCCCTACTGTCCAGAGACCTTATCTGCCATGATAGGATAGGTAATGTTCTAAGCTTCTTTTTGATATAAAGATCACGTGAAACGGACTTACGGTTTAGGATTTATGACCAAATTACTAAAAGTAGTTTGAATCCGTAAACGAAAGTTCGTAACTGTAATTGAACCCTCGTAAACTATGTAACGTCATGGCGAATCTTGGTAAATAAATACTAGAGGTAAAAAGGAAGGTGTGAAAGAAAACCGTATGTCAAAAGGATCGTTTTTCGATTTATTAAAAATGTTCGAGTCGAGGTTAAACGCGAACGAACCCCTAAAAGACGACTCTTTTATAACTTCGGTAAAACACTTAGAAAACGGGCGATAAAACTCGGAGTATAGTATTGGTTCGTAACGATCGACTTTAGAACTCATATGACTTAAGTATGTCCTAAGTATAAGTACAATGACATGTCGTATTAACGAACGAATGTCGGGTCGGATCAGTGATAAAAGTAATCCACTAAAGGGGGTATAACGAGATAACTCGAGAACGTTTTTCGATTTAAGTATAACTTAACTTTTAATATGTTAAGTGATTAATCCCGAATGCCTTGGCTATTTATAGATCACCAAGCTGAACCGGGACCCGCTACCACTACCCCTTACCGTACTCGACTACCAGGCAAGTTTCAATTCCCTTCTTTTAGGCTGTTGTTGTGATTGAATAAATATATATATATATATATGATTGCTGATATACATATGCCATTGCATGCATGCCTACTTTCAAGTTGAATTGATATACTTGTTCCCTGAATGTTATTGTTGGCTTATAAGCTAGATAGTTATATATCAGTTATAAGCCGGTTATTGTAAGACCCTCATAGAAGGGCGTATACATCTTATTAATCAAATGTAGACCGGGAGTCAATATTCCTTGATATATCGAGATTACCTCGGAGGAAAATATTTAAGTAAATATTTTCTATTATTTGGGCGACGAATATTATTTGAATATTCGTTCGAGATTATTTATTTAATTAATGATCCTTACTTCAAATAATTATTTGAACGTAATCATTCGACGAATAATATTTGTCAATATTCATTCAGAGTCGAATTGATTATCGATTATTATTTCGAATATTCTTCTAAAGATGAGACTACTAAATGAATATTATTTGGATATTCTTTTAGAATATTATTTTAATAAATAAATATTACTTTTGAATATTCATTTAAGATATTAAATACTTAAGGAATATTATTTTAAGATTCATCTGAAGCTTGATTTAATTATCGAATATTATCTCGAATATTCCTTAAGGCTTGGATTACTAAATGAATATTACTTGATATTCATTTAGGATATTATTCATTAAATGAATATTACTTTTGAATATTCATTTAAATTCCTAATTAATTATGAATATTACCTTAAATATTCTTTTCAGGTCTTATTAATTAATGAATATTGTTTTGAATATTCATTTAAATATTTATTTATTCAATAAATATTCTCCTGATATTTCTTCAGGGATTATTTTGAGAAATATTCTGATTAAAGATACTCTTTCATATTCCCAAATATTCTTTAAATATTTTAACTCATTAAATATTCTCTGAATATTTACTCCATACTTAGAATAATCTCGATAAGGTTTATCTTCTTCGATTATTACGAAAAATATTTCGGAGTCATATTATTATTAATCTTATATCAAGAAAGGTTCTCAGACATCATTATTCTTTGAGTCTACCTCTCTAATAATAAGGGAACCTTACTTGGAAAATGTTATTTAGCTTGTCGACTTCCCGGTCATAAAGTATTCCCTTCACCCGCAACTCGGGTGCTGTTGACTTATTAAGTCGTTGCTTACCTTCTCATCTTTCGAGGGGTAAGATTACTGGAACAAGTTGATATCCGTTACCAAGTAATAGCTTGGGAGTTATTGGTAAATTTTCCTTTCCAACTAGATACGACTACTTTGTGGAGTCTTATCAACAAGTCTTATACTTGGGGAAAGGGGGACGAACGTTACATTCAGAATCATGAATTCTATTTGAACTAGGAGTCGTGTAAGAGGCCGAGTAGCGCCGGTCCATCCCCTTTGGCCCAACCGTTGGCCGGGGAGAGCTAGTAAGGCGGTATACAAGTAAAGCCGTCAGTTCTTCCTTCTACCGGTAGTAAATCTAAATTGAGCTGTACGATCTCGACTGATCATCAAGATTGGAACAGCGGGCGCGGTGAATACTCCATCATTGGTTCATCATCCAAATTTATTTATTTCCTGCAACATGATTACTGTTGGCAGAGTTGGAAAAGTGTCATAACTGGAATTGCAACCTTTTCTTGCAAGTTCCTCTTCTTAATAACAATAAGAATATCTCGCTTACTTTGATGTAGCAGATATTTCTACAAACAAATACTTTAAGTTACCTTGTAACTTCATCGTTCATATTATACTGGCATCATTTCCGTAAATGCATGGCATATGGTTTGAAAGATACTTTTGAACTGTTATACCTTATCATTCAGTTATATATTATTGTTGGTGGGCTATTGCTCACCCTTGCTTTATTATTATATCACAACAACAGCTAGACCAGATGACTCGCACAAGGCGCACTCGACGCGGGCGAGGACGATGAGACTACCAGAGCTGAAGAAGAAGCTATTGGTAGGGTATATTTATTCTTTCAGTACCAAGAATATGGTCTAGTATGACTTATGTAAATGGATGGCAAAGAGTATGTATTTATATTGAAATTCTTTTGGATTGTAAGAACTCATAATGTGATTAATAAAAATTTGATTGTTACTCTGATTTCATCTCTGGGACTATAACGGGTGTGTTTTATATTGTTGTGTTGGGTTATAGAGACGTAATTTATTTTATGTTAAGGAAAGTTCAATTGTTGTGGATAGAATTGGAAACCGTAACCACCGGATCCCGGACCCCGGATCTGGGGGTGTTACAGAAGTGGTATCAGAGCGTACGTTATAAACCCCAGAGATGAGGTGACGTTAAAACAATAAATTCAATAAGATAATAAGAACTCTTGCCAAGTTCATAGTCGGACTACTTAATGTAGTGATGACATATAAAACCCTTATGGGAACTCGTAAGTATAATGATAGTAACTTAGCTCGATATCGTATCGACGAGTAAGGCGACTGACCTTGAGGCATACGAGCGACAACGCGATGATGCTTTATATGCTGAAGATCAGCGGGTAATTCGATGGAGTACCCTACTGGAGACCCGGAAGAGGTTCCAGCAGATAAGAAAAATCCTGTTAGGATGAGGAGCTTACCCATGGGTAATGAGGGTCGCAGCCAGAATGACTGTGATGATTAAGATATGGTGCTCAGAAAAGTGAGTATAAAGAACCGAGATATGATTAAGAGATCTGAAGATGCATGTTGAATTCATAGCCGGACTACCAGATGTAGTACCAGCAAGAAAGAAGGATTGGAGGAATTACTTGAGATCTTATACGGAAATAGATGAGAATCCTTATAGATTTTCATCTTAACAAAGAAAGAGCTAGAGGGATGTATGATTATCAAAGACAGCGATATAGGACGAGGAGCAGAGTCCCTAGGAATAGTTGAGAATGAGGCAGTAAGTGCCATATCATTTGATAAATGAATCAGTATGAATATTGTCCGTAATAATTCGCCATGAGAAGACAGGTGTCGTAGGTTGTAAATTATGGAACCAAATTGAGGTTAATAAGGTGGTTTTATTAAGGAAAATGTTCATTTTATGAATGAATCATTTAGAAAGTAAAGACATTGGGAAGTGATAGCATGATTGGGTAAAGTTATATAAGGAAGTAGTAAGCAAGACAATGATCTCGGAACCTACCGGAAGATAAGACCAGTGAGTCAAGATGAACTCGTAATGAGACTACTGCCAGAGACTGAGTATAGAGTTAATTCAACTCAGTTAAATGATGAACCAGAAACGTTAGATGCATGTGATTCAGAGGAATATTAAATTCCTTCTTCTCTTTGAATGGATTATAGTAGTTACCTTAAGTTTACTCCGACACGGAATTATAATAGATCAAGTAATACGATCAGCAGTTAAAGAGAAAAATGTGAGAAAATCTTCCTGGAGCTAAAAGGTGAAATTAGTAATGACCAAGAGCTGGCATTGTTTAATGGAAAAAGGAGACTTTGTGCTTCCAATGACGCTTCGCATAAAGGGTTAGGTAGACCGACATTTGGTAGTATTGAATATCTGGACGTTGTGACAGGTTTCAGTTTGAAATGGTTGATTCCCTTCTAAGGGATAGATATAATTGATTCCTCTCTAGTGGGTAAACTTCCAATCCGATGATGATTATTTCGTTAACTATGACTGCTTATGATTCCACCTGCTTGGAGGTTCATAGAACTATTCTTCAGGTTTCGAAACTGGGCTCCTTAATGTTACCAGTAGGTGGGTAGATTGATCAAAATTTCCCTGAGTCTGGAAAGGAATTCGGTGAATTTTGGCAAACCTTGTCTTTCTGATTATCAGAGAATGTCACGGAAGAGAGTAAAATTGGAGCAAACCCTGTGATTTGGGTAAGGATGCTGTAAAATGGGTTAGTAAACGGACCCTGAACATTACAATCGGCGGTAGTGATAAAATGATGAAGTGAGATTGGACGAAAATAGGAAATGTAAGTAAGAAACCAGCCGGACTGAGAAATTCCAGGATTGACTTAAATGAAAAGGCTGTTATGCCAGGAATGGTAAGCTTGTGTGGCACGCAGGATTGATAAGAATAGTTGAAAAGATAAAAGTGGAGGAAAGGTGACCGGAGACGGTGCCGAGTAGTCGATTAAGACTTATATGGAGTAAAGTTTTGGAAAGGTAGAAAGGTATCAAAGAAGAAGGCACTATGCCGGCAATTGCTAGAAAAGTAATGCTATTAGCCAACCCCTAAAATCATGTATTTTTATGTGTGGCCAGTTGAGGCCAAGTCACAACGGACTATAAAGCGACTAGACCAGCAATGAAAAGACAAAGCAGGGTTGCTTCTAAGAAAGCACCGACTGCAAGGGCTTCTGATATAAAGGAAACACTAATGAGATCGTTTGAATCTTCTGCCGAACAACCCATGTTTTGATTGGGAATTCACTAGACCTTTTTGGGATGAGGTCACCCGTACTGAAGTGACTCATGTGTATATGGTTGTCCAAGATTTCGAGTAAAATGGAAGTATAGTGACTTGAGATGTATGATGTTAGGGTATCATGAATACCATGAATATATTATGACGGGGGAAAGTAAACAATGAAGGTATATGAAGAGGGTATAGAAAAGGTCAGAAATTGAACAGTATGCTGTAGGAATTTTGTCTGAGGCAAGTACCTTTGCGAAGAACGATAAGCACTAAGAGATTCACGTTGAACTCGACCAATATCTTCCAAAACATCCTTGCTACCATTAACAAGTTCGGTAAGAGAAGAGATTGACATACGTTGCCTTTTTGGAAGGCCAAATAGGCTGACAACTATCTGAAAGAAGAGGGTGGCATTAAACCACCGATCGATTATCAAATGAGAATGATTGAAAAGAGACCTTTATTAAGGATACATGGTCTGATTGCCAATTATAAGATGCAAGAATTCCTTGGCAGTTGAATTAAGGATAGGATATCCATAAATTAAGACAAACCCTGGGGAATGCACAAGGGGTGGCATTAACCCTAATAACGACATTATGACTTCAGATGATATGAGCTGGACTTGCTAAGGCAAAAATGACCGGTAAGGATTATTAAAAAGAGTGCTGGAAAGAACATAGATAGAATTATTAGAGTATTGATCAATGACATTTTGATATACCCGGTACCCAGAAAATACCGGAGGAATGATAAGGATGGCCTACGAAACCTTACAAGGAAAAAAAAAGGGGTAATATTCCGAACTTCAAAATGGAAGTTTGGTAAGGAATGTATGACATAGTAACAATAGTGCCAGATGAGGTATGTATGAAACCCTGAGGAAGTATGGATTGAACCTATAAAGGTTGAGATTATCCTAAGATAAGGAAGGAACTAAGAAAAGTAGTATCCTAAGTAGGATTGGGAATAAAACGTGATAAAGTTCCCACGGGTAGGTGGAAGCAATGACTTATGGAAATGACTGATAGTTATATTTTCTCCTTCAGCAGAGCTTAAGGGAGAATGCTTTAACCCAACAGTGATGGGAATGAGGTAGAAAAACTTGAGCTGGAATGTACCCAGAAAACATGGGTTACAAGAAATCATTATCATCAAGAAAGGCCAATGAGGTGGCCGACAATCTAAGTATAAAGGAATAATTACAAATGTTCATACCGAAGAAACAGGATGATATTTGGAAGGACCTTGAAGGTCATATCGGAATGGAGGAATTTACATTCCTTCTGATGACTGTGCAAGAATTAACAGTAATAATAGTTTAAGTAAAGATTCGATTCCTGATGAAGTCTTAAGCATATTACGTACCTTAGAAGGTCCCGTTTTGAGGCAAACCAGGACCATGGTACAAAAATGATGAAGTAAACCGTTAAGTTTCCAGTCTTTTATGGAAGATGCATAAGTGATAGTTTCATCAACCGGACCTAGCTGCGATGCTTGAAACTCTTCTGCAATTCTATCTGCTTCACGTTATATCTACATCAAGTTCAGGAAGTGTTCCTTATGGATAAGGAATAATGATTAATTTGTCTCCCTAAGGGATTTGAAACCCGTAGGGTTAACTATTAACGCACTACGTAAACAACAAGCGATGGTGATTCTTCTAAGAAAGGAGATGACAACGTAAAGATAAAGAAAGTGCTGCTATTGATAAGCTAAATGGCATGTTGATGAATGACAAGCAAGTTTGTGTTAGTGTACTTCTGCACAAACAAGATAAAGAATATGAGGTTGATAATTCGTGATGCTAAACGTATTCCCGTAGAAAGAATTAATGAGGCTTGGAGGGAAGGGCGGTTGAGCCCAAGACTTATTGGGCCACTTGAGAGTTTAAAATGTTCGGACGGCGGTATTCGAGCCAGCCTTACCCCCAAAATTATAGCACGGTCATAACGGGTTTTCATGTGGCCAGGCTACGCCAGTAAAATGCAGATGTTCGACAGATGATAAGAGTGCGAGCAGGTAGGTGTGCGACCTGATCTAACTTACGAAAGACAATCTGTGGAAAACCACGGATAGAAAAGAACAAGTGATGAGAAACAAGGTTGGCAGAAGTAGATTATATGAATCTAAGTTAAAGGAATCGGGCCAGATTCATTTCGGAAAGTTTAAATTGAAATAACGTGATGATTATAGAGTAAATGAGACGGAATACCGATAAGGAGGTACCAAGTGCAAAAAGGTGTCTCAATAAAGAGGTGAAGGTGAAAGTAAATAATAGAAATGAGTAAGAATCAGCTAATAAGAATGATGTGATTGATAAAGAAAAGGCTGGGGAAGTAACTATGGAATGAGAAGCAAGGAATGTTATGAATGGGTTTTCTAATGAATTCTCAGGATGACAACCTGATAGTGTCAATATTATAGTTATGAAAAGCTAGTAACATGATATGGGATGTCAGTAATAATGATGTCAAGTGAGAAATCTAAGATTTAACCTGAAAGGTTGAAGGATTTCCCGAATGTGAGTATCGCTAAGATTGAACAAGAGTATTTGTCCATAGAATAATGGACAAAGCAGCAAGATATGTTGACACGTGAGATTGCGATCAAATAGTATTGGATATAATTATGATTAATTTCTTCTTTGATAAACCTCTATGGTTCAGAGGTAAATTCTGAGTATGATATTATACAATCATGAAAGCTTTCTATAATCCTTTAGAACTCTTTTCTCTTCTTCTCTCTTATTCATCTTCTTTATGAATTGAGAAGAACAACCCTTTTAGGAGGGGAGGTACTGCTACGTGACTATCTGTCTATGTGATAGAAGTCTAAGTGGAATGCCATGACTTGTTTAATTGCTTGTCAAGTACTAAAGGCTGGCCCCCTTCTGTACTAACTATGCAATATAACAAATGTTCAATTGATCATAGTGATCTCTCAATAAATCTTTCCACTTCTCTATATTGATCGAGATTGCGAAGATTAAAGCAATCAGGAAATGCACAGTACGAGCGAGGTTACCTCCGAATCGTAGGGTGATAGTGATACCAAGGTTACTGCAGGTATCAATAAGGATAAGACTGAGTAAGAGTATAACCCGGATAGTGAGTTGTACGAAAAGTAGCAACGTTGATGGAAAAAGGATAAAGTATGAATTGTAGCACTAGAAGACGTGCTGAGGAAGGGTAGAACGACTAAGAATTGACCGGGAAGCTAAAGAGTGAACGACAGGCAAACGACTCTTTGCTTCCTACCTGATTCCGGGACGGAATCCTTTTAAGGAGGGGAGACTGTAAGAACCCCAAATTTTGGATATAATTAAAACTTTTTATTAAGTAATGATTAAATGAGGAACAATGATTCCGACAACAAGGTCACCAGCTCTAATGAATGGTGGTTTCAAAGAACAATGATTGTAATGAATGGATATTGCTTTGGACAATGATCCTGATGCATTGGTATATGGTCAGAATAGAGTAATTCGATGGTTGAGGACCTGGATAAGAATAATCTACCATCCAGGAAGGAGCTAATGGATCCTTGAAGGGAAATGAGTACGTGCATAGTGTTTCCCGTACGTGCGTAGTATTTCCCGTACGTGCATAGTATTTCCCGTACGTGCATAGTGTTTCCTGTACGTGCATAGTATTTGGTGGATGAATAGTGATTTTGTAAGTTGGAAAACTTTTCACTCCACCCTATGTACGGGACGTGATATGGATGTTTCGAAGCCATATTAGTAATACGCGGAGGAAATAAGTGAATGCAGAGACGATCGGAATTCAGAAATTCCAAATTCTTTTCGGTATAAAATTTGACCGGACAGTGGATTAAATATTATTATAATCCAAGAATTGAGATATTAACTTTGAGGATTTGATATTTTGGGATGTTATTATATTTGATTTAAGAATGAAGGTAGGAAACCACTGAGGAGTGGTTATGGTTACAATGTAATAATTGATATTTGGAAAGAATGAATGGAATTCGACTTTATTATTTCTATGTCTTGAAGGATGCTAAAGGGTAACAACATAGGTAAGAATAATCTATCTTCTAAGGGAATAAGATATGGCAATTTCAAGCAGGAGAATATTCTCATGTCATCCAGATCGGTAACGATTAATCCAGTAGTTCCGTAAAAAGGATAAGGAACGATCGAAAGAGAATACGGACAATTGTACCACCCTAAGAGAACAAGTAAAGAATACAAAATGAATAGTGTTTTGGTGGGAGTATATAATAATATGAGACGACACTATATAGAAGCATTCGGAACGGATTTCCGAGTTCGTATTAGTGATCCAGGGGGAAAATAAGTGTATGTAAAAGCTGTCGGATTCTGAAAAACCGCACTTTTATTTTCTCCGAGAGTTCCCTGGAAACTGATAGCCTTAAGTATTTAACGAATGGATTTAAGGAATATAAATTGGAAAGTTAGAATGAAAGATGGAGAATGAAAGTATTAATATTAAAGAGGATTCCCGGTAAACCCTAATTAGAAATCCGTGAAATATTCCCATGAACGATCAATCGAAACGGGTAATAACCGGACACAGAAACAAGCAGAGGAAGCAAGAGTCTTGTGCAAGCTACTAGATAAATATCTAGCAACCAAGTGGGCTAAGTAACTGGACAATTAGAGATTGAACAAGTACTTAGCAAAACAAACAAACTAGTTAGCTTATAACCATCCAAGGATCAACACTTGGCATGCAATCTCCATCATCCAATACATCACCACTTTATTAAAGTCACTTTATACAAGATATTTTCTAAACCAAGCAATAATTCACACAAAATAGATGAGAGCAAAGTGAAGCAAGCCAAACAACTCCATTCTCCCATTTTTTCTTCCATTCGGCTTTAAGGAAATTCAAAAACAAAAGTCCACCTTCCACTCCTTGTTTGATCTTGTAATTTTTAAGGTGGGTTCTATATTTCAAGAAACTAATCTCCTAGAAATTTCAAGTCCAAAATCCTTTGTTTCCATTTTCAAATAAATCATTTACAAGGAGGGTGAATAGTGTTCTTCAAGAACTAATGTTGGTTTTCTTTGATTTTTATGGTTGATTTAGCTAGCTTAAGGCCACCCAAGGATCATACAAAGCTTAGTGAGGCTAGAACACACTCCAAGGAAGGTAAAAAGCTCTTGAAACCCTAACCCTTGTTTGAGATTTAAGCATGTTTATGATAGTTATAACTTAGTTATGGTTATGTTAAGATTATAAGCATGATTATGTATGGATTTTGGATTAATGATGTAAATAGCTAGATGAACGGAAAGGCATTGCTTGGCCTCAGTTCATGTATATAAGTCATGTATATGTTGTTTGGATTGGATACTATGTTTATGGGAAGATTCGAAATTGGTAGATATTCGATTTACAGCCGTTATAATGCCCGATTTTACAATACCATGTTTTGTATGCCATTTTCCATGTCGAACCCCTACTGTCCAGAGACCTTATCTGCCATGATAGGATAGGTAATGTTCTAAGCTTCTTTTTGATATAAAGATCACGTGAAACGGACTTACGGTTTAGGATTTATGACCAAATTACTAAAAGTAGTTTGAATCCGTAAACGAAAGTTCGTAACTGTAATTGAACCCTCGTAAACTATGTAACGTCATGGCGAATCTTGGTAAATAAATACTAGAGGTAAAAAGGAAGGTGTGAAAGAAAACCGTATGTCAAAAGGATCGTTTTTCGATTTATTAAAAATGTTCGAGTCGAGGTTAAACGCGAACGAACCCCTAAAAGACGACTCTTTTATAACTTCGGTAAAACACTTAGAAAACGGGCGATAAAACTCGGAGTATAGTATTGGTTCGTAACGATCGACTTTAGAACTCATATGACTTAAGTATGTCCTAAGTATAAGTACAATGACATGTCGTATTAACGAACGAATGTCGGGTCGGATCAGTGATAAAAGTAATCCACTAAAGGGGGTATAACGAGATAACTCGAGAACGTTTTTCGATTTAAGTATAACTTAACTTTTAATATGTTAAGTGATTAATCCCGAATGCCTTGGCTATTTATAGATCACCAAGCTGAACCGGGACCCGCTACCACTACCCCTTACCGTACTCGACTACCAGGCAAGTTTCAATTCCCTTCTTTTAGGCTGTTGTTGTGATTGAATAAATATATATATATATATATATATGATTGCTGATATACATATGCCATTGCATGCATGCCTACTTTCAAGTTGAATTGATATACTTGTTCCCTGAATGTTATTGTTGGCTTATAAGCTAGATAGTTATATATCAGTTATAAGCCGGTTATTGTAAGACCCTCATAGAAGGGCGTATACATCTTATTAATCAAATGTAGACCGGGAGTCAATATTCCTTGATATATCGAGATTACCTCGGAGGAAAATATTTAAGTAAATATTTTCTATTATTTGGGCGACGAATATTATTTGAATATTCGTTCGAGATTATTTATTTAATTAATGATCCTTACTTCAAATAATTATTTGAACGTAATCATTCGACGAATAATATTTGTCAATATTCATTCAGAGTCGAATTGATTATCGATTATTATTTCGAATATTCTTCTAAAGATGAGACTACTAAATGAATATTATTTGGATATTCTTTTAGAATATTATTTTAATAAATAAATATTACTTTTGAATATTCATTTAAGATATTAAATACTTGAGGAATATTATTTTAAGATTCATCTGAAGCTTGATTTAATTATCGAATATTATCTCGAATATTCCTTAAGGCTTGGATTACTAAATGAATATTACTTGATATTCATTTAGGATATTATTCATTAAATGAATATTACTTTTGAATATTCATTTAAATTCCTAATTAATTATGAATATTACCTTAAATATTCTTTTCAGGTCTTATTAATTAATGAATATTGTTTTGAATATTCATTTAAATATTTATTTATTCAATAAATATTCTCCTGATATTTCTTCAGGGATTATTTTGAGAAATATTCTGATTAAAGATACTCTTTCATATTCCCAAATATTCTTTAAATATTTTAACTCATTAAATATTCTCTGAATATTTACTCCATACTTAGAATAATCTCGATAAGGTTTATCTTCTTCGATTATTACGAAAAATATTTCGGAGTCATATTATTATTAATCTTATATCAAGAAAGGTTCTCAGACGTCATTATTCTTTGAGTCTACCTCTCTAATAATAAGGGAACCTTACTTGGAAAATGTTATTTAGCTTGTCGACTTCCCGGTCATAAAGTATTCCCTTCACCCGCAACTCGGGTGCTGTTGACTTATTAAGTCGTTGCTTACCTTCTCATCTTTCGAGGGGTAAGATTACTGGAACAAGTTGATATCCGTTACCAAGTAATAGCTTGGGAGTTATTGGTAAATTTTCCTTTCCAACTAGATACGACTACTTTATGGAGTCTTATCAACAAGTCTTATACTTGGGGAAAGGGGGACGAACGTTACATTCAGAATCATGAATTCTATTTGAACTAGGAGTCGTGTAAGAGGCCGAGTAGCGCCGGTCCATCCCCTTTGGCCCAACCGTTGGCCGGGGAGAGCTAGTAAGGCGGTATACAAGTAAAGCCGTCAGTTCTTCCTTCTACCGGTAGTAAATCTAAATTGAGCTGTACGATCTCGACTGATCATCAAGATTGGAACAGCGGGCGCGGTGAATACTCCATCATTGGTTCATCATCCAAATTTATTTATTTCCTGCAACATGATTACTGTTGGCAGAGTTGGAAAAGTGTCATAACTGGAATTGCAACCTTTTCTTGCAAGTTCCTCTTCTTAATAACAATAAGAATATCTCGCTTACTTTGATGTAGCAGATATTTCTACAAACAAATACTTTAAGTTACCTTGTAACTTCATCGTTCATATTATACTGGCATCATTTCCGTAAATGCATGGCATATGGTTTGAAAGATACTTTTGAACTGTTATACCTTATCATTCAGTTATATATTATTGTTGGTGGGCTATTGCTCACCCTTGCTTTATTATTATATCACAACAACAGCTAGACCAGATGACTCGCACAAGGCGCACTCGACGCGGGCGAGGACGATGAGACTACCAGAGCTGAAGAAGAAGCTATTGGTAGGGTATATTTATTCTTTCAGTACCAAGAATATGGTCTAGTATGACTTATGTAAATGGATGGCAAAGAGTATGTATTTATATTGAAATTCTTTTGGATTGTAAGAACTCATAATGTGATTAATAAAAATTTGATTGTTACTCTGGTTTCATCTCTGGGACTATAACGGGTGTGTTTTATATTGTTGTGTTGGGTTATAGAGACGTAATTTATTTTATGTTAAGGAAAGTTCAATTGTTGTGGATAGAATTGGAAACCGTAACCACCGGATCCCGGACCCCGGATCTGGGGGTGTTACATCTTCCTACATTGCCATCACCATAGGAAACTTTTGGGTCAGCCTTCTCCTCATAGTCTGATAGCAGGGCTTTATTTCCAGTCATGTGTCCTGAACATCCATTGTCCACAACTAGGGTTGCCTCCCTGTTGCCCTGCAATCACAAGCAATTACTGAGAGTTAGATTTAAGGATCCAGACTTGCTTGGATCCTTTGACATTCTTAACTTTGTTAGCTTTAGCAGCAGAATTAACATTATCAGAGTTTGAGCTAACAGTATTAGAGTTTACACTTGCAGTATTAACTTTAACCCATTTCAGATTGGGTTTCAGTTCATAGTAATTATGATAGATAGCATGATACTCTCTGCAAGTATAAATGGAATGCCAAGTGCTTCCACAGTGTGTGCATAAAGTCTGTGGCTTAGTTCTAGCAAAATCCTTCTTTACCTCAGACTTGGAAGGTAAAGAATTTATATTTTTGTTTTTCTTGCAGAAATTTGCAAGATGCTTAGTACTACCACAGTTATGACATGTCTTTCTTGGATCATAACTAGCAAGCATTGGTTTATTTCCTGAAGTGATGCCTACTTTTCCATTTCTGTTCTTATTTGACACTCCCTGTTTCTTAACAGATTTTAACTCCTTCAGTTTATGTTTGAGTTGTTTATCTGTCATCAAACCAATATTAACCTGTTTAGCACAAGTTTTTACTGGTTTGACCTTAACAGTTTCTTTTTCATTATCAGACAAAAATTTACTGGCTCCATGTACAAAATGAGGTCTGATTTTAACTTGACTTTGAAATCTTAGTTCATCTCCCTCATTATAACCTAGACCAACAGTGTCTATTTGAAAAATCTGTTGAGTGTCCTTTCCAGAATTAGTCCAAGTCCTAATTTTCTTATTTGCTTCCTCCAACTCAGATTCTAGTTGTTTATATTTCTGAAGCAAATCCTGTTCTATAGAAACAGCATCATCTCTCTCTTTCTGAACTTGTTGCATATTTTTTAGCTTTTCTTCAACAATTTTATTTCTCTCTTTGAGTTCAGAATTCTCAGGTTTAATCCTCTCATTCTCTAAAGTCTATGTGACACCCCCAAATCTGAGGCCAAAGATTCAGGTCGTCACCTCACCATCCAACCATATCATACCTGTATTAACTGTACAACTCAACAATACATCCATTCAGACCTCAATCTTAAGCACAAACAAGTTAGAGCCTCAGAAACGATAATCAAAAGTGCCACTAAATATTATAATTCATTTGTACAAATCAGAGTCTTACACAATTCCACTTATACAACTACACTTGAAGACAAGTCTTACTGTTACAGTTGAAAACCTATCAGACTTACTCTGTCGTATCTATCAAGAACTAAATCATCTCCGGGGTAAATCTTCTACTTCTCTTCTGCTGCCGCGGAGTTAACTGACCAAATTCTTCTCTTTCTGAAAAGTTTTTATAAAGCAAGAATGAGCTACATAATGCTCAGCAAGTTCACCATTTTGTAAAATAATATTGTGGTTCATTTCGAAAACGTTCCCAACTATATGGGCATATATCTCAGATTTCAAAACATAATTGGACAATATATATGTCCGAGTTTGAATAAAACATCTATACTCACTAAGGAGCTTTAAGAATAACATATGAACCCTTTATAAGGTTCCCATTTCAATATATCTCAAGTTTGAAAATATATACACATATGAGTATATCATTTTCGGCAAAACACTCTACGATTAACATACTATACAGGGAATACATCATTGCAAACCTCTTTCCTTCCATTAGCTTAGAAGGTTTCTCATACAAAAATATTTCATTCTTTGAAAAAATTGCAAGAGTGCACTAACACGTGCCAATCTTTATAGAAAATCTTGCAGTTCTAGATACTGCACGATGTCAATATTTTCTCATCAAAACCACACTATCGGCAACTTGGCACTTAGGCCCAAGAAGCAGTGTTTGAGTATTTTTCCAAAGTGGAGGATGGGACTTAAAGAAAACACAAAACCTGACAAGGATTGACGATGATCAGTCGCCACATCCAAGTCCAATAATCCGCGGGTCTTCTCTACCGGTAGAAGGATAGAAACTACATCCGTAACTATCCCTCGGGTGAAAACTACATCCGTAATCACCCTCGATGAAAACTACATCCGTAATCATCCTTCGACAACACCTGGGCCGGAATAATAATTGATGGACCGCCTGGCTCACGGCCGCTTACACATCCCGGGAATCGTTCGTCAACGGTTCCCACACCTGCTAGAGTCCCTTTTTCTTTTTCTTTTGAAAACTTGATTTTGATTGAAAACAGAGTAGTTGAGGTCCGACATCAGTCGATCGATGATTCTTGAAATCATACAAGAAGCAAACCTGACCGGGGGTTTTCGAAAATGTTTTGAGTTCGAATGAGTTCGAGTTTGAAAGTATTAAAATGTATCTTGGATTAACTTTGTCTTTAAATAATGAACAATAATTAATAAATAATATTTTAAGATTTAATATTAATAATTAATAAAATAATTATACGATAAAATAAACTTTTAATCCAAGATAGGGTTTCGAGTATTTACGAAGATATAACAATAGTTACTTGAGTATACGATACTACCCGAATGACCCTTCGGGTTTTCGCAAACTAAATACGATATAATAATATACCGCTCCCCGGTCAATAGTATATACGGACCGCTACGACCTCTATTGCTAGAGTCGTTGTCCGAAGAAAACATTTCAATCTAAGTTCAAGGGGTATAAGCATATATGTACTTATTCAATTTCAATTGCATCAATACTTCGATAAACATAGCATTTGATATAATTGAAAACTACAAACACAACAGTGAAAGTCCTTGTATATGGATAAGTTTTGAAAAGTAAACTTGCCTTGGTTTGGTTAGGGTGGTCGAGCGTGCGGATTCGAACGATCTATACATAAGCAATAATCGTTCGTTAGTACCTTAACAATATCTCTTTAATTACGGGGTTTTAAGGGTGTACGAAATTAACTTAACGACTTCGCCTTATGACTCTTTATCCCCACTATAGGTCCATGTCATCACTCAATTACGCTCGTCACTTACTCGACTTAATTTAGTTACCACGGTCGAATCATAACCACTAACCCTAGAATCATGTCCCACTAATCGACTTTTTCCATTGCGCGAATTTTACTCTAGCATTTTTATAAAATCCAAAAATTCATATTTTAATCAAATTCCTTTTGAGTGGTCTTCACCACTGCATTCCCTACATTCTCATTTTTTTTCATGATCCCACATATATTTTTAGGGGTTTAAACAAGGTTCACAATGGGGTCACTTAGTGCAGTCCATAGTCCAGAAACACAATTCACTCCTCCGGCCATAACTAAAAATCTACACATCACCTAGCCATAAACCTTACATTTCCAGAAACTACATTCAATTATCTTTCCAACAATATATGGTAGGACATCAGGGGACAAAATTTGGGGGTTCAAAATCGTGCTACAATACAGGTCAATGTTCCTGGACAAAACTCAGCAAGCTCAAACTACTTAGATCAACCATTTTTCATACTTCCATAACATAATCAACACTTAATACACTTAGATCATGGTTCATAACACTCATGGAGATATATATATATTATCCATAGTCATAAAAGTCACAATCTCAACATCAAAACTCAAGATCCATGCTATCCAATACATATACAACCAAGATTAGTTCTCAAACACATGGATCTACTACCATACTTTATAAATAATACATAACCAAGAGGGTTTGAGATTTTTATACCTTCTTGAGCTCCTAGAGGCCTTGGATAAGCTTTACACAACTCAAAAACACCTTAGATGGTCTCCTACAACACTTACAATGCAAGATCTAAAGGAAAAACAAACTTGGTTACTATTCACCCAAGCTTGAACAATTTATAACTTGAAATTGGGTGGATAAAATGGAGTGAAATTGCTAACATACCTTGTCTAGATGATGTAGATGACCTAGGAATTATGGTGAGATTTATGAGTGATGGAAGGGGGAGGAGAAGAATTTTTCTTCTCCACTTGAAGCTTTGGCCGAGAGCAACTACAAAGGGGGGGGGGTTTGTGTTTTGTGTTTGGTGTGTTATGTTGGTGAATAATTGGTGTTAATTAGGTTGGGTGATACATATCACATGTAAGTATAGGTAATGTACTAGCAAGGTATGGCCTCATGTACTATGTGTTCCCCCTTTTGAAAAAGCAACCAACTAGATACTATTCATCTTCCAATGGCCAACTAGTTTGTTTGATTTCTAACCACTTGGTTGCATGGGCTTGCATGCAATACTACTCCTTGTATTAGTATTCTTCCACCAATGCTTGTTATTTAATCTTTAATTCGTATCGTATCTTAATTATTCTCTCGTAATAATATTTCGTCGCGTAGAGATTTCCCCTATAATTCCTTAAGTACTTATTGTGTAAATTCCTCGAATGTCCATAATTCCTCGTCATAACTCTTAATAAATCCTTTAATACTCTAACCATTCTCAAATCCCAAGTTTTATAAACATTACCAACAATAAGACTCCTGCCTTCACAATCTCCCTTTATATCTTACATAATAAATGCAACAACGCAGTTTCTCAGACAATCAATTCTATTAATCAACAGGGATGACTAGAAAGGTTCCATAATGATAATGTCACAAGATATTAAATAAAAGGAAATATTACAAAAAATTAGGGTTCTTACAGCCTCCCCTCCTTAAAAGGATTCCGTCCCGGAATCAGGTTGAAAACAGTTGAGGGTGCTTTTCACGCATCGCGCTCTCTAGTTCCCATGTTGATTCTTCGACATTCTGATTCCTCCACAAAACTCTCACTAATATGACAACCTTGTTCCTCAGCACCTGTTCTTTTCTATCCATGATTTCTACGGGTTGCTCCACATAGGTTAAGTCTGGCTGCAGATCCACTTGATCATGTTCTATCACGTGTCGGAAGTCGGTATGGTAGGGTCGTAGCATGGACACATGGAACACATTATGTACTTGCTGTAAGCTCGGGGGTAAAGCCAATTCATAGGCTAACTTCCCAACTCGTTTCAAGATCTCAAAAGGTCCAATAAATCTCGGGCTTAGTTTCCCTTTCTTACCGAATCTCATCAATCCCTTCCACGGTGATACTTTTAACATCACAAACTCTCCTACCTCATATTCTTTGTCCTTGCGGGTCTGGTCCGCATATCTGTCTGTCTTGGGCCGCTACCAGCCGTCCTCTTATAAGTTCAATAGTTTCTCTTGTCTGTTGGACCAGTTCAAGTCCTAAAATCTTCCGCTCTCCAACTTCTTCCCAACACAAGGGAGACCGACATCTTCGTCCCTATAAAGCTTCATATGGGGCATTCCTATACTCGCATGGTAACTGTTGTTGTAGGAAAATTCGATCAACGGCAAGTGGTCATCCCAACTTTCCTTAAAATCGATGGCACATACTCTCAACATGTCCTCTATGGTTTGGATGGTTCTCTCACTCTGTCCGTCTGTTTGGGGATGGTATGCAGTACTCATGTTTAACTTGGTCCCCACACAATCTTGAAAACTTCTCCAGAACCTGGAGTTGAACCTTGGGTCTCTCCCAGATACAATGCTCACCGGAACCCCATGCCTTACCACGATCTCCTTAGATATCTCATAAAATTTGACCATTAGAAATAATGGGTTTCGAAAAAAAAAACTAATGACTTTTACATACACTCGTCTGTACCGTAAAGACGTAATATCAATTAGAAATCTTCATTTAATAATTCGTACATATCGTGATTGCAAAAATTTCTCATCCACCCCTAAATTACTATTCGTCCAGGTTTCGAATATTCCCGAAAGTTAGGGTTAATGCAGTATCCTCTCCTTAAAAGGATTCTATCTTAAGAACCTAAGGATAATAGTTATGGATACAATTCCAACCTTACCTTTTCCAACTCTCAGGTTGACACTTCAACCCTATTGTTCACTCCCTTCGTCTCACCAACGCCTTAATGTTGTTCCTTAACGCATACTCTCCTCGACCTGTATTCCTTATCGGTTGTTCTATGATTAAAAATTTCTATCCCACTACTCACACGTTCCTCTTCTACCTTGTTCATAGTATCCGTGTTGAGTCCTTGTATCGTTGGCCCGTGAATGCTTTGTGGTCGTGTTTTGTAATCTGAGACAACGTCAATACGCACGGTATTCCTCATATTCCTTCGCTTGATTAGCAGGCATGCGTTGCCTCCCGTCAGCCGTTACCACTTGCTGTGGATACTGTATTGTCTTCGGCATACGTCGAACCAGTTTAGCTACTATATCCCCCGTTCATTGACTTCTTCGTAATGCAAGAAAAGCGAAGCTTCTTCTTTCGCGGTACGCTTTACAAGAGACGTCCTTACGTTCGCATGGTGATGATCGTGATAACAACATTCATTCATGGATAAGTTTTTTTTCTCGACTGCCCCGTGAAGCCTAAGGCACGACACTAAATATAATTTCGATCGTCTGGACAATTCTTCTTCCCTGTCCGTCAACCACAGATCAAATTAGTACATACGCTCAATCTCTCTGTTAAATATACCCGAAAGCACCTTCAATATTCGAAGTTTAACCTTAAGTCTTTATCTGACGTGATCGCTACAGAAATTTCATATTGCACCACCATCTCTCCCGTATAATATTCGAAAATCTTCTCAATGGAAAGTCTCTCGTAGGTAAATCACTTGGTCCAACAATTATAACTCAACTAGGGCCATCTCTTGGCTCGGTCTTTGGCGACCCACTTATGAAATTCACTATAATTCTGTCCACGTTCAATATTTTCTACAGGCGGAATTAATCCACTAGATCTCTATCATTCTGCTTTTGACATGTCGCGTTAGTACTTAATAGTTTGCCAATACCATTCTTCATTTCAGTTTACCAAACATTCTCCTAATTCTATGTACATCTTTGTCCTTCCCCATAATTTAGTCATTTTCCTCTAACATTATTCTTTATTGCATATACTCTATTTTCTTGGTCAATACTGACTAAATTCCAATTTTGAATAATCCCTTCTATAGGTATCGGCCACCACACTGGCCTTTCCTGGGAAATAACAAATTTCTCCCTTATACTCCCTGCACTTTTTCGTCACCATCTCTTTCTTATGTTCAGTCCTAATATGAAGATATACTTATGGCACTTGTGGAAAAATTTCACACTTTTCCCATAAGGTTAACGTCTCAGTTTTATGCGTGAACGCTATCATGACTAATCCCCGACTCACGGTTAGTATATCCTATCCCGTAACCTTTATGTTGTTTAGAAGTATAGGCTATCATCCCCTTTCTACTGCATCAGCACACCTCTTAAACTCTTAAGAGATGCTTCATCGTGACTCTCAAAGTCCTCTTTTTATCATCAAGTATAGCTAACAACGAGGTTATTGCTAATATCTCAGTTCATCCCAAAACTTTGTTCATTAATCCATAAAGGCTTCTGACTCATTAATCCATTCAAACGATACTACCACAATTTAATAGCGTTTATATTAGTGTGAAATGCCAAATTTGGCACAGTACAGAGGTCGATCTTGAGTTGGTGAAACCTTCTCTTCAACCTTATCCTTGAAAAACAACTACTCGTTTTAACTAGTCAACAATTCCTCCATTTCCGGTAAGGGTATCAGTTCTTGATGGTATATATAAGATGTCATATGCTCGTCCTCCTTCACAACTGGCGCCAATCAGCCTGAGGCCTGCATGCGGCTGCGATTCCCAATAAACTTGATTAGGTGGTAATCTCGAAGGATCATTGGCATATCTCCATGCATCCATTTGCTATTAGGGGCCTGTTAAACTATATGTCTCTCTATGTGCATCAATCCCTTTAAGCTAAGTAAAGCTTCACATTCTTGCCACGATATTTCTTTCTTTCTCGTCCATCTCACTTCCATGTCAGTTTCCTCCATGGATATGTTTTACATCGCAATCGATTTGCATTTCTTGGATCAAGAAAAGGCTTGGTAACTCCAAAATTCATTAGTATAACATCCTGACAACGGTTGGTAGGAGCGTGCTCCCAACCACCTCATCATTTCTTATAACTTTCCCCACACCAATATTAAAGGTCTTGTGGTATGCCCTGACATGTTATCTCTACTTCAATAATTACTCGGCATAACGCTCTGGCTGCACAATTACAACATTTGGTTTTTGATCTCATATTGGTGTAACGGTTCACAATTGTACCTCCCGTTCACCTTAGAGTAATCACTTTGAAAGGAGTGGTTTCAAAATAACAAGGTCCAATAGATAATCTCAATAAGAATTCCACATTGGATGTCCCAAGAATGTTGATGGTTCCAAATACTAGGAGTCTCGATTTTTGGAGATGTAAGGATGGACAGAAAGAATACAACAAGGTTTATTCCTTCCCGTCCTGATAATTCTGTAATATGACACCATAGAGAATGTTGCACAAGGGCAATGATTGTTGGGTACAAAAGTCATGAAGACGGTCTTTATACAATTCTTACATCGGGTGGATACTTTTCCTCCTGAATACTGAGAGGAAATCTAAAGTCGCATTGATGAAGGTCAGCCAATAGAAAGCAATTCTACTCCATGACAATTAAAGAATGAAGTACTTTGTCACTCAAGTAATCAATGGTTTCAAATGAATTCTCATTGTATGAAATGAAAGAATAAAATATTCACGTGATATAGAGTCTGATACGAAGATGGGTAGAATTCGAGTTGAGTGGGCGACCTCATTAGGTCTCAATCAAGTTATTCGTCAAAACTTTCGTCATCATGCTTTACCACATGCAAAATGCATTGCAGAATGAATTAAATTGGGAGTTGGACCAGTGAAACAATAACTAGTCCTTTTCAAGAAACACTAGCGACTAGCTAGACAAAATTTGCTAGTTCACCTGTTTGAGACATCACCACCAGCTAGGACAATTAGCTAGGTGTTCTTCGCAACATTACAATTTTGAGTAGTTGGAACGATCAACTAGTCATTCATATTGACATAACGACTAGCCAGTTTCAATTGGATAGAACGGAATTTCAACATCGTAGCCACTGAAGAAACTTTAGGCTTCTCGGACAACGAATGAAAATAAGAAGTTGTTAAGTTTGAAAAAGAAAACTATAAAATCTGAAGAGAATGTTCTAGGTATCGGAACAATCGATAACCTTTCATCAAATATTACTTATCAGTGAAACGGTCCACCCAAGGGTGCCTCTGTACACATGCTTTATCAGATCCGACAATAGAATTAAATTCGGAATACCAATATCAAAATGATATCCTTACTATGATTTCAATGTACGATGTACAATCTCATCTTGAATAGAAGAAAATAATTGATGAGGGATGTCTGGACATTAGACCATCCCTGTCCTCAGTAATTTGTTGAATATTTATGAGCTCACTGAAGAATGCAAGTATGAAAGAAGCAATCAAATATCGATATTCGTTAAGTAGTATTCATCGATTAATTAAGGAAATATTTGTGGAACATTCCTTGGATAATTGAAAGAGAGTGTAAATAGTCCTGAGCAGAAATAATTATAAACTTCAAATAGAATGCTCGGGCTCAATTAAGATACTTTGGATGAGTCCCGGTTTAGAGAAAGTATATCACTGGTTGTCATTCCACAAGTTTGAAGTAGAAAGCTAGGAGGATTACCTGATATAAACTAATCGAGGTAACATGGTTAGTGAACAGTTTAAAATGAAGTAGTGCACCAGCCGGTAGTTACCGAAATAAGTTAATAACTATTTGTGCATTCCATTATCACCATTATGAGGGTAACTCCATCTCTTCGTCTTCGTAATACAAGACACCAACTAGTGTTCTGTGCTTTATCTTGAATACCAAGCTTCACGTCATTCCGGGGACACCTGCTAAGTCCATCGGGTCCTACTTCATGCCTTCTGACATGAATCACAAGTGGCCAGTTCCCCCTGGGAACAGATCAAAGAGATCTCTCAGGGATCTCAGTGCAGTCCATAGGTTCAGTGGCGGGTGTGTGTATGTGAACATATACCAAAAATATTGAGGTCTACAATACATATATATGTTGTCCCTGGTAACATCTCTATCAAAGGATCCCACTCTAGACCCGCTGGTCTTTCCTTTGGTAGGCTCTGAGATCACTGTATCGCTCGTTGCAACCATATTCAACTTCTCTTGAGTCCCTTTGTTAATCCTACTTGTTTGTTCTCTAAGTTGAACTACCATGTTCTAGCGTCCGACTCATGCGTGGAATTACCTAGCACGCTCGTCTTATGATAACATTCTCGTATCACACATGTAAAATTCGCCATCAAGGGTAATGGAATCCACAACGACATAGTGACCAACCTTCAGGTAAACCCGTTACTTATCGAAATCGGGTCTTATAACCAAAGTAAAAGACTTTCATTACTCCAAGTACTAAGTACCCTTAATTATGTAGGGAAGTCCAACTTCTTGATTCTTAAAATGCCGCCTCCTAAACTCTGGAGGACTATGGGCCACAGAATTTATGCCAGCCTAGTCATCCGATCATATTGGCAATATCGCCTCTACATCAGCTGCTCTTGAGATTTCGCTCTGCTTCCTATATCATTACCAATGATAGGTCATGTACGACTCTCAAACCTCTATTCATCATTCTGAAGGTCTATAAGGATTCTATCGACCCTAGTATAATACCTTCAGTCAACACTCCAGTCCATTCTACTCACCGGTACCTCTTCCGGTAGTCCAATAATAAGTTTACTACGATCTCTTATGTCCTTCTCCTACTTAGACTAAACTCTCAACACTCTCATTTCTGAGTACTGTAACTTATCGCTCTGATACCATTTCTGTGACACCCCCAAATCTGAGGCCAAAGATTCAGGTCGTCACCTCACCATCCAACCATATCATACCTGTATTAACTGTACAACTCAACAATACATCCATTCAGACCTCAATCTTAAGCACAAACAAGTTAGAGCCTCAGAAACGATAATCAAAAGTGCCACTAAATATTACAATTCATTTGTACAAATCAGAGTCTTACACAATTCCACTTATACAACTACACTTGAAGACAAGTCTTACTATTACAGTTGAAAACCTATCAGACTTACTCTGTCGTATCTATCAGGAACTAAATCATCTCCGGGGTAAATCTTCTACTCCTCTTCTGCTGTCGCGGAGTTAACCGACCAAATTCTTCTCTTTCTGAAAAGTTTTTATAAAGCAAGAATGAGCTACATAATGCTCAGCAAGTTCACCATTTTGTAAAATAATAATGTGGTTCATTTCGAAAACGTTCCCAACTATATTGGCATATATCTCAGATTTCAAAACATAATTGGACAATATATATGTCCGAGTTTGAATAAAACATCTATACTCACTAAGGAGCTTTAAGAATAACATATGAACCCTTTATAAGGTTCCCATTTCAATATATCTCAAGTTTGAAAATATATACACATGTGAGTATATCATTTTCGGCAAAACACTCTACGATTAACATACTGTACAGGGAATACATCATTGCAAACCTCTTTCCTTCCATTAGCTTAGAAGGTTTCTCATACAAAAATATTTCATTCTTTGAAACAATTGCAAGAGTGCACTAACACGTGCCAATCTTTATAGAAAATCTTGCAGTTCTAGATACTACACGATGTCAATATTTTCTCATCAAAACCACACTATCGGCAACTTGGCACTTAGGCCCAAGAAGCAGTGTTTGAGTATTTTTCCAAAGTGGAGGATGGGACTTAAAGAAAACACAAAACCTGACAAGGATTGACGATGATCAGTCGCCACATCCAAGTCCAATAATCCGCGGGTCTTCTCTACCGGTAGAAGGATAGAAACTACATCCGTAACTATCCCTCGGGTGAAAACTACATCCGTAATCACCCTCGATGAAAACTGCATCCGTAATCATCCTTCGACAACACCTGGGCCGGAATAATAATTGATGGACCGCCTGGCTCACGGCCGCTTACACATCCCGGGAATCGTTCGTTAACGGTTCCCACACCTGCCAGAGTCCCTTTTTCTTTTTCTTTTGAAAACTTGATTTTGATTGAAAACAGAGTAGTTGAGGTCCGACATCAGTCGACCGATGATTCTTGAAATCATACAAGAAGCAAACCTGACCGGGGGTTTTCGAAAATGTTTTGAGTTCGAATGAGTTCGAGTTTGAAAGTATTAAAATGTATCTTGGATTAACTTTGTCTTTAAATAATGAACAATAATTAATAAATAATATTTTAAGATTTAATATTAATAATTAATAAAATAATTATACGATAAAATAAACTTTTAATCCAAGATAGGGTTTCGAGTATTTACGAAGATATAACAATAGTTACTTGAGTATACGATACTACCCGAATGACCCTTCGGGTTTTCGCAAACTAAATACGATATAATAATATACCGCTCCCCGGTCAATAGTATATACGGACCACTACGACCTCTATTGCTAGAGTCGTTGTCCGAAGAAAACATTTCAATCTAAGTTCAAGGGGTATAAGCATATATGTACTTATTCAATTTCAATTGCATCAATACTTCGATAAACATAGCATTTGATATAATTGAAAACTACAAACACAACAGTGAAAGTCCTTGTATATGGATAAGTTTTGAAAAGTAAACTTGCCTTGGTTTGGTTGGGGTGGTCGAGCGTGCGGATTCGAACGATCTATACATAAGCAATAATCGTTCGTTAGTACCTTAACAATATCTCTTTAATTACGGGGTTTTAAGGGGGTACGAAATTAACTTAACGACTTCGCCTTATGACTCTTTATCCCCACTATAGGTCCATGTCATCACTCGATTACGCTCGTCACTTACTCGACTTAATTTAGTTACCACGTTCGAATCATAACCACTAACCCTAGAATCATGTTCCACTAATCGACTTTTTCCATTGCGCGAATTTTACTCTAGCATTTTTATAAAATCCAAAAATTCATATTTTAATCCAATTCCTTTTGGGTGGTCTTCACCACTGCATTCCCTACATTCTTAATTTTTTTCATGATCCCACATATATTTTTAGGGGTTTAAACAAGGTTCACAAGGGGGTCACTTAGTGCAGTCCATAGTCCAGAAACACAATTCACTCCTCCGGCCATAACTAAAAATCTACACATCACCTTGCCATGAACTTTACATTTCCAGAAACTAAATTCAATTATCTTTCCAACAATATATGGTAGGACATCAGGGGACAACATTTGGGGGTTCAAAATCGTGCTACAATACAGGTCAATGTTCCTGGACAAAACTCAGCAAGCTCAAACTACTTAGATCAACCATTTTTCATATTTCCATAACATAATCAACACTTAATACACTTAGATCATGGTTCATAACACTCATGGAGATATATATATTATCCATAGTCATAAAAGTCACAATCTCAACATCAAAACTCAAGATCCATGCTATCCAATACATATACAACCAAGATTAGTTCTCAAACACATGGATCTACTACCATACTTTATAAATAATACATAACCAAGAGGGTTTGAGATTTTTATACCTTCTTGAGCTCCTAGAGGCCTTGGATAAGCTTTACACAACTCAAAAACACCTTAGATGGTCTCCTACAACACTTACAATGCAAGATCTAAAGGAAAAACAAACTTGGTTACTATTCACCCAAGCTTGAACAATTTATAACTTGAAATTGGGTGGATAAAATGGAGTGAAATTGCTAACATACCTTGTCTAGATGATGTAGATGAGCTAGGAATTATGGTGAGATTTATGAGTGATGGAAGGGGGAGGAGAAGAATTTTTCTTCTCCACTTGAAGCTTTGGCCGAGAGCAACTACAAAGGGGGGGGGGTTTGTGTTTTGTGTTTGGTGTGTTATGTTGGTGAATAATTGGTGTTAATTAGGTTGGGTGATACATATCACATGTAAGTATAGGTAATGTACTAGCAAGGTATGGCCTCATGTACTATGTGTTCCCCCTTTTGAAAAAGCAACCAACTAGATACTATTCATCTTCCAATGGCCAACTAGTTTGTTTGATTTCTAACCACTTGGTTGCATGGGCTTGCATGCAATACTACTCCTTGTATTATTATTCTTCCACCAATGCTTGTTATTTAATCTTTAATTCGTATCGTATCTTAATTATTCTCTCGTAATAATATTTCGTCGCGTAGAGATTTCCCCTATAATTCCTTAAGTACTTATTGTGTAAATTCCTCGAATGTCCATAATTCCTCGTCATAACTCTTAATAAATCCTTTAATACTCTAACCATTCTCAAATCCCAAGTTTTATAAACATTACTAACAATAAGACTCCTGCCTTCACAATCTCCCTTTATATCTTACATAATAAATGCAACAACGCAGTTTCTCAGACAATCAATTCTATTAATCAACAGGGATGACTAGAAAGGTTCCATAATGATAATGTCACAAGATATTAAATAAAAGGAAATATTACCAAAAATTAGGGTTCTTACAGTCTAATCCCTATAACTTATATGCAATGACTTAAGATAAATTCTTAATTGAGAAATGTCATCAATATTATAAGCATAGGTAGTTAGAGGTACCTGATTTTCAGAAGTTTCTGATTCAGTAGTAGCCATGAGAGCATAGTTAATTTCTTCATCAAAATCTGAAGTGTCTGCCCAATCTCTGCCTTTTGTGATGAGTACTTTTCCAGTTTTACCCTTCTTGCACTCAAGAGCATAATGACCCATCTCCTTGCACTTGTAGCATTGAATTTCAGACTTATCCTTCTTCCCAGACTTGGTCTCTTTTCTTTCAGACCTCCTGAAACTTTTTCTGTCTTCATTTGAATCTCTAGAAAACCTTTTCCCTTTCTTGAAATTCTTGAAACCCATTTTCTTGAAGGTCTTCACCATCAACACAGCCATTTTTCTCATTTCTTCTTCATCATCCTCAGAGTCAGATGATTCAGAAGAGTTTGATTCACAATCAGAGTTTGATGATTCACTTTCTGAGTGTATGACCAAAGCTTTTCCCTTCATTTTCCTTCTTGATGCCTCTTTCTTCTGAGGCTTCTCTTCAACCTTAAGAGCAACAGACTTTGCCTTCCTGCTTGATCTCCTGTTTCTCTGCTCCATTTCTAATTCATGAGTTTTGAGCAGCCCATAGATTTCATCAATCTCTGTTTCAGCAAGTTCATAGTTGTCTCTAATAGTGGTTGTTTTCACATCCCACTTTTCAGGTAGAGAAAGAAGAAACTTGAGATTTGAGTCTTCTAGATCATACTCTTTGTTGACCAATGACAGATCATTGAGCAGTTTACAGAATCTATCAAATGTTTCTGTCATGGTCTCTTCAGGTTTAGCCTAAAAGTGCTCATACTCTTGTTTGAGTATGTTTCTCCTATTCTTCTCAATAGCAGCAGTTCCTTGACATCTGACTTCAAGAGCATCCCAGATCTCTTTTGCAGTGGTGCAGTTAATCATTTTGTTAGACATAACATTGTCTAAAGCACTATGTAGTAAATGCCTAACATTCGCATCCTTAGCAATTGATGATAGATCTTCAGGAGTCATCTCCTTCTTTTCCTTTGGAACTATTTTAGCTTCTTCACCAGCAGTTGCAGCAGATAGCTTTGTAGGATTGTGAGGGCCTTCATTAATCTTGTCAAGATATTCTGGATCTGTAGCCTCTAGAAACATAGTCATCTTGACCTTCCACATGGCATACTCTGATGGCCTGAGAATAGGAACCCTGATTGGTTCATAACGACTCACAGTAGTAGGAGCCTTTTCAGAACTAGTAGATGTTGGTGGAGGAATTGCTGACATGATTATTGTTGTGTTTGGATCTTAAACTGTAATAAAGTAAAAAATTTGCTCTAATACCACTTGTTAGGCCGAATACACACTAATAATCAATATTAGATGAGAGAATAACAATTAAGATGATTATGCACTTTAAATCTTCTGGTATTAAAAACCCTCTTCGTGATGTAAACTATCACAAAGAGCTGCTAGGTTACAATAAAGATAGTTCGATGCACGATACCCTTCTAGGGTTAACCTAACTGTATTTATAAAACATACAGCTTCGATACAATCTCTAATTGATATTCCTAATAATCAGCTATACAATGATATCAATTACAGATTGTCACACGTCTCCTAAGTCAACTCGATCTCTTTGATAGCTATCCAATCTCCAAAGATCTCGCTTCCATATCAATCTTCAATTGATCTCTAATATCTTCTGTTGACTTCGTACGCGCTGCTTCCAGACAGACTTTACAAAACTCTGTCCAGCTTCTGTAGTCAGTGTTTAACTAAACTCTGACTGCCTCCCGCTAAACTCTGATTTGTCGCTGTAGCTCCTAAACACTGTTTTCATCAATCATTTCTAACATTATTTATAAAAATATAATATCAGTTTCTCTTCTAAGCATTTAATATATTCCATTGCTCCATGACAGTTCCTTCTTTTCAAGTTATTAATGCTGTAAAATTGTTAGCAATTCCTTTGAGAATTTCGGGATCTTCACTGTAGCTAGATACATTAGGAAGATGATCAGTCGCCCTATCCGTACATGTTCCCTGTTTACTACTAGTAGAAGGAATGATCCACTCCGGTCATCATCCCTTGAGGAAAGTTCACCACAATCTTCCTTCGGCAACACATGGCCGGAATAGAGTGTTGAATGCTGGACTATATTAGACACAGCCCAAAATGTTAAAATCCCCTTTATAAAGTTGTTATTCCATTTTATACTGAAGGATTCCCTTTCACAATTCCATTTTCTATTTCCCATTTTACCCTTTTATAACCTCTGAATAAACTTCAAAGTTAAGACTTCAGCAAAGAATCTGTGTGAAACAGTTTGACCAGAGAGCCTTGTATACTAAGGAAACCTGTGTCTTTTAAAATAAATCACATTTAATACTTTTAATATTATTTAAAACAATTGTAATAAAATATTCTTTGAAACAATTTTAAGAAAAAATTCT
Organism: Saposhnikovia divaricata; assembly: GCA_036435485.1. Lineage (NCBI taxonomy): Eukaryota > Viridiplantae > Streptophyta > Magnoliopsida > Apiales > Apiaceae > Saposhnikovia > Saposhnikovia divaricata. Next base: position 169,030,299 of record CM071598.1, read on the forward strand.
TTATAATATATATTTCCTATTCGTACTTATACCAGTAGATACTTGTTTTCTATCCACAATATTGACATATATAAACTCTATCCTTCTCGCTCCCGGTCACTCGCCAATATAACTTATTACCACACCTTTACATATATATCATACCCCTTTTATCCATAACGTATCTTGCACTATTTATGTCCATATCAAGTAATAGCAAGAATCAGGGAAACATGTCCTTAACAATATAGTATAATGCTCACAGGACCACATATATATATATATATATATAACAAAACCATTTTCCAGGAACCTTATAAATTTATCAAAGTAAAGATATAAGAAATCTTTCCTTGGTCTCTAGGTCGAGTAAAAGTGATCCGAGGTTCGTTTCGAGCTTCTATAACACGAAAAGAATTACCGTTAGAAATATATCCCATTATATCTCAATATTACTAACAATAATTATCTTAACCACTTAGCTCACTTAATCCCCTAATCCTTGTATAATCATACCAATGACATTTAAATATAATGACCATGGTTTCAAGGTTAACACATTTAAGGATTTTCGGTTTTCCGGACAGCTATCACTAAAACTTACTTTTCTCCTAAACCGTACATCGGATTTTTACGTACTTTATATCAAAACGATCTATGAACCAAGTTCTATCTTATTATGACCAGTTGATACATTCTATTGACCTTGACCAGTTCGAGAATTTCTGTCCATTACAAGGTAGTTTCTGTTTTAACGAAAATCGGGCATTATAACGGCTATACTTTCATACTTTCCAAATTTTCACCTCTCCAAACACATCATCCAACACATATCTCAATTCATTCACCATGTGGTCATCATACCAGCCATGTTTACAAGCACAATACACATCCATATCCAATCAAAACATCTATAAACACTTATATAAGCATGATTTCATACTTTAAACTAATCTAACATAGAAACCAACCATAAACTCAAGATTCAAGCTAGGGTTTCAAATGATATATACCTTCCTTGGAGTGTGTACAAGCCTTAATAAACCTTATATAGTCCTTGTATCACCTTGGTATAGCTTAGATCATCCAAAGAAATCAAGAAAACAAAGTTAGTTCTTGAAAGTTACTATTCATCACTATTCATCCATCAACTTTGATGAATTTATTAGCTATGTAAATGAAGTTTGTTTGCTCTCAGATTTTGTACATACCTTATTCTATACCTATACAAGCTCCAAGAATTTTCCCTTGAATTGTAGTTGCTTGAAGCTAGGGTTTTGATCTTCCTTTTTCTTGGTGAATAGTAACTTGGCCGAATGGTTCCTTTTGTGGGGAAGATGATGATTTTTTGTTTTGATTTGGCAAGAGTCTAGAGCTTGGTAGATCTTTAGTGGTTTGTTTATATATTTATCAAGTAATTTCCTTGATAATCCTTGGCTAATGTTAGTGGAAATTGGCCTAACTTGGTGATGTAATCAATGATGTCATCAAGCTTGCATCATAATCTTGTTTTTGATTTTTTAATTGATATGTTAATGATTTTGGTAATTAATAATGTGGTATATATATCCTTGTTATGATGTTAATCTTGGTTATTTGGTTCTTCATACTCGTTTAATCCCGATTCGTTTATTAATCCAAGTTCCGGTAGTAATCCTTTTGTTTTGTTCATTTCTAGGGTTTAACCTAATTCCTTCAAATTTCATATAATATAAATCCTTTTAAAATCTTCACATTCCTTAATATCCAATGCATTAAGGGCTCAATTGAAAACAAAAATCTTTAGAGTCCATACTCGAGAATATTTAAAATCCGTGATCATTTCCAGTCACTCATTTTCATAGCACAACAATAATATGATTTCAACTCGTTCATTTTCTGATTCGCACATAGAGTAATTGCATATCTTTTTCCTTAAATCCACAAAATTACTATTCATTGAGATACTGTAGCATTACAAAAATTAGGAAATATCACAGAATGTTGTTGATATATATATATATACAAATGTTTTCCGATTTTACGATAAATTGTTATACGATGAACAATATAATGTTTTGATAAGGTTTAAAGACTATTGTTTTATAGTGATTATAAACTGGTATTTTATTAAGGCTCTCAGTGGTAGAGCATCTGAGTTAAATTCTATTTTAGACCGGGAGTCGGTGTTTTGTGTTATAAGGGACTATCATAAAAACTCGGAGGGACTCCGGAGACAGGGTTACCGATTTTATACAAGAATAAAGGTGTTAGCGAACATCTAGACAATTTTGAAAGTATTAAATACTTGTACAATGATTAAATAAATATTATTTGAATAATTATTTAATTAAGTGAATATTATTTTGAAAATTAATTAAATTATAGAAGTTTATTTATTAAATATTTTATTAAATATCTTTAATTGATTAAAAAATCATTAATCATTTAAAAATGATTAAAGGCTTTTAATAATTATCTAAAATATTTTCTAACCTTCAGAAAATTATCTAAAGGTAATAGGGATTCCCAAATATTTATTTATAAATAAATGAACCCTTTAACGTGCATCCAGATATTCTCAAACTTATCAAAATTGGGAATCTAAGGTTTTGGGAGCGAAAAAAATGTTTTTCTCCCTTTGCTATCAAGATAAAAAAAATTTTGGATCATGGCCCTATCGAGCTAGGGTTCTCGACTCATCAAAGGTCATCAAATTTCCTGGTCTAGGTTTGCAAAACAATTCATCATCCTGATTTTATGAACTTCCGAATGGTAAATATTTAGAATATCTTTTAAAAGGTGATGCATCCTGATTTACTGATTTATTGAATTACTACGAGAGTAATAGTTTCAAGTATCTTTCGAAAACAACAAGGTTTTACCAAAGGGTGTAAACTAACTTATCTTTTAACCGAACCTCCACTGCAAAATCTGCCGTGCACAACTAACCCAAAACACTGTAACGGCAAGCACATCACAAAGAGGCATGAAAAGGAAAATAAAAATAGAACTTTTATAAAATGGATCTATATAGATTTTTCTCATGTCATTTTAAGCATCTATAAACCCGAAGGGCTCGTAACTTGCTCCGTCAACTAACCAGGAGTCCTTGGACTGTTACTATTGATACAAAATATGGACCCGATCCTGAATGGATATTCGACTAAACCCAATATAATTGGGAATATAATAAACGAGGAAACTTAACATCTATAGGTGACTTGATCCTAAAGAATAGGAGTATGGACCTAAACTAGATCCGATAACGAAAAGAACTACGTGGTCTTGATTCCTTATAAAAGGATACGTAGGCACCTTGAGAACGGATCCCCGAAATTCTATCTTTTCTTAGAAATAACTCTCTCAAGCACAGCCCAAAAACACATAAACCCTAATTCTCCCCCAAAATTGCCATGGATATCAAATCCCTAATTTTGTAGCTCTATACGAATACCCGATTATAAATCTAATCTTGAAGCTTATTCTATGATGAAAATTGGCTTCACCATTTGGCACCGTCTGTGGGAATCATATAGTGAAAATTTTAAACTTAAAATCCATGGCTGACAAGAAACACGAGAGAAGACTTTTTACCAACACAATCCTGACAAATAATTACAACCAAGAAGAAACCATGATAATATTAATGGCTGCAACGTATTCAAATAATCTACCTTGTATGCGGCTTCATCAGATCATATCAAAGAAAAAAATATTGCAAATCCAGGGGTCAACAACCGTTTCAAGATTTCCGTGTGTTGCTTTTCTTCGGTGTCTCAATTAACAACAATACTCCAGTCCAATCTTCGTGCAGTACAAAGTACTAAAGATTATAATGAATCCAGTAACAAATCAAGACATCTCCTGATGGGGCTACCTTAAAGAAAAGGGCAGGAACAACTTTTGCAAATTTAAAAGGAAATTTCTGACAACTTATTTCCAGACAATAGAACTTCTTTGATAAAGAGTACAAAGAAGCTGGTTGAGGCAAAGGTGTAGGTTAAGAAGTGTGAGTCAAAAACTCTGTAAATTGAGTTGGTTAAGAAGTGTGAGTAAAAAACTCTGTAAATTGAGTTGACTCGCATATTACTACCAAGTCCCAAGTGACTACTCACCGCGAAACAACATTCATCAATCAAATGGCAACCAGCATGAAAAAATGTTTCAATATCTAAGGAATCAGGACCACAATAGTTGGATCTAATGTAAGAACCCAGATTTTGGATAGAAATAAAACTTTTTATTATGTATGGATGTAATAGTGAATAGTGGTTGCGACTACGATATAACGATTGTTCTAATAAATGAATGGAATGGATTTGGATTCAAATATTTATATGTCATGAAGAATGCTATTGGTTGACAATCTAGATAAGAATTATCTATCTCCTAGGAAATTAAGATTTGATAATTCTGAAGGGGAAGGTTGTTCTTATGTCATCCAAATCGATATCTGTTATCAGTCTAGTGGTTCCGTAAAAGGGTTAAGGAACGATCTAAAGAGAATCGGGACATCTATATAACCCTAAAAGAATAAGTAAAGAAAAAAGGATGAATAGTGATTTTGGTGGAATTAGGAATATTATTAGACGAAACTATGTAGAAGTACCCGGAACGGATTTCTGAGTTCGTATTAATGATCCAAAGGGAAAACGAGTGTATGTAAAAGTTATCGGATTCTGAAAAATAGCACTTTTATTTTCCCCGAGATTCCCTTGGACACTGAAAGACGTAAGGAATTATTGGGAGGATTTAAAGAAGATAGGTTCAAGAATTACTAAGGAGAATGATGAATAGTAATATAAATATTAAGGAGGTTTCCGGTAAAACCCTAACTATAAATCCTTGAGATATTCTTTCGAACGATCAATTAAATTGAGCAATAACCGGACAAAAGAGCAAGCAGAAAGCAAGGTGCATACATGTGCAAGTAAGAAATATCTAGTAACCAATTAGTTACATAAGTAACTAGCACACTTAGAAACATAACTAAGTACTTAGAAAATCAAACCATTAGTTAGTATAAACACCACAAAAGTTCAACACTTGTCCACCCAATTTCATCATTCCTTGCATCATCACTTTAATAAAGTGGCTTTATGCCAAGATAATATCTTAGCCTTATCACAATAATTCATTTAGATGAGATAATAGCAAGAGAAAGCAAGCCAACGCCACCACTCTCCTCTTTCATTCCATTCGGCCAAACAAGAAATTCCAAGACAAAAATCCATCTTCCACGCCTTGTTTAATCTTGAAACTTTTATGGTGAGTTCAATAATTCATAAAAATGATCTCCTAGAAATCTTAGCTTCAATCTCCATGTTTTCCATTTTCAAAAAAATCATCAATGTAGATGATGAATAGTGTTTTTCAAGAACTAATCTTGTTTTCTTGATTTCTTTGGTTGATCTAAGGTTTGTTAAAGCTAGACAAGGACCATACCAAGATTAGTAAGGCTAGTACATACTCTCAAGAAGATATACCCCTTGAAACCCTAACTCTTGTCTTGAGATATATGCATGTTCTTGATGATTTTAGATTAGTTATGATTTTAGTGTATTATAAGCATGATTATGTAGTAGTTTGGTGGATCTAAATAACATGATGATTATTATGATGAAGAGATATGTTCTTGGACTTAGTAAGATGAGAATCATGTTTATAAGTTGTATTGATGCCCGGTGTGGCTTGGTTGTGGGAAACGAATTTAGAAACGTTCGATTTATAGCTGTCGTAATGCCAAAATTTTGTTAACCTTAAGAAATCATGTTTGACAGTAGCTATAACTCACTGTCCAGTTTCATATTCTGCCATTATAAGATAGATTATGTTGTAAGCTTCGTTTTGATATCAAGATCATGTGAAACGAACTTACGGTTTAGGAATTATGTTAAATTCGTAAAAGTGGTTCGAAACCATAAAAGCAGGTTCGTAACTGGAATTGAACCTTCCTAAAATAGGTAAGTCAGTGGCAAATCATGTTAATTAAATATTAGAGATCGTAAGGAAGGTGTAGGAGAAAACCTCATGTCAAACGGATCGTTTTTCAATTTTATAAAAATGTTTGAATCAAGGATAAACGCGAACGAACCCCTAAGAGTACACTTGGTTATAACTTTGGTAAATCACTTAGAAAACGAGCGATAAAACTCGAAGTATAATCTTGGTTTGAAAATGACCGACCTTAGAACTTTCACGACTTAAGTATATACCAAGTATAAGTATGATAACATGTCGTAATAAGTTAACAAATGTCGGATCATATCGGTGATAAAAAGAGTTACACTAAAAGGTGCATAACGAGATAACTTGGAAATGCGTTTCGACTTAAGTAAAGTTTATACTTAGCCTTTTAAAAAGTGTTAAGTAATTAATCTCAGATATTCTGATTGTTTATAGATCACCGAGCAGACCCAGGACACACTACCTCTATCCACACCCGACTACCAGGCAAGTTTCAAATCCTTTTAAAGGCTGTTGTTGTGAATATATATGCTTTCTGTCATACATATGCCATAGCATGCATGCCTACTTTCAAGATATATTGTGATACCTGTTCCTTGAATTATTGTTGGCTATAATCTAGATAGTTAACGTATCGATTATAAGCCTGATATTGCTAAAACCCTTAGAGAAGGGCATCTGAAACTCATTCTTTGATTATGGACCGAGAGTCAGTATTTCTTGATATATCGCGATTATTTTCGGAGGAAAATATCAAAGTAAATATTTTCCCATTATTTATTTAATGAATATTAATTTGAATATTCATTCGAGATTATTTACCTATTAAATATTATTTCTAAATTCCTTTTAAGCTTTATTCATTTAATAAATATTATCTTGAATATTCAGCTGAACTTCATTTATTCAAACGAATATTATTTTCAATATTCATTCAAAGTCGATTCAATTATCGAATATTGTTTCGAATATTCATTTGATAATTATTCCTTCAATCAGTAATATTAATTGGAATATTCACTATTTATTTAGGGAATATTATTTCGAATATTCGTCCGAGTTTTATTTGATAAGTATTATTAATTTGAATATTCACTATTTGTTCAGTGAATATTATTTCGAATATTCATCCGAGTTTTATTTATTTGGTAAGTACTATTTATTTAAATATTCATTAATTATTTAATGAATATTATTTGTGAATATTTATCCGAGGATTATTCCGAGTAATATTTTATATTAGGATTATTCCTTCAATATTTTTGACTTAAAAAAATTCTTTGGAATATTTATTTGATTCTCCTGACTCGATTAAAAATGATTTATTTCATTCGAATATTACCTTCGACCTTCGAATCTTATGTAAGTTATTCCAGAGCCTAATTATTAATATTATTTTATCAAGGAAGGTTCTCAGAAACTCTATTCTTTACTCAATTCTTTCTCTCAGATTATAAGGGAATCTTACTTAAGAAATGTTATTTATCTTGTTGACTACCCGGTCATAAATTCTTGAAACCATTCTTTTCACTCGCAACTTGATTGCTATTATTCATTGAATCATGTGTACCCACTCATTATTCGAGGGGTAAGAGTGTTGGAACAAGTTGGTATCCATTAACAAGCAGCAGCTTGGGAAATATTGGTTAATTTTCCTTTCCAACTAGATACGACTACTTTGTGGAGTGTTATCAACAAGTATTATACTTGGGGAAAGGGGGACGAACTCTATGTTTCAGAGTTATGGATGTTATACGAACTAGGAGCCGCATAAGTGGCCGAGTTGCACTGGTCCAGCAATGGCCCAACCATTGGCCGGGGGATTCCAGAGGGCGGTAGACAAGTAAATCTGTCGGTGCTTCCTTCTACATGTAGAGAACAAAAGTGGGGAGCATAACCTGCGACTGATCATCGTGAATGTTATGTCTCCTGGCCCGTCAATGCTCCAGAATTAGTTCATTTGTCAAAGTGGAATTTTCTGCAACACTATCGGTGTTGGCAGGTGAAAAAGTGATTGAATCTGGAATTGCAATATTTTTCTGCAAGTTCTTCTTTTATGATAAATAATGCTATCTTGCTTATCTTTGACATAGCAGATATTTCCACAGAAGTATATCTTTGAGTTACCTTGTAACTTCAGCCTTTACATTATACTAGAACTATCTTCGTTAATGCATGGCATATGGCTTCAAAGATATTTGAACTGTTACATATATTTTCACTGTTCAGTTAAATTATTTTTGGTGGGCTGTTTCTCACCCTTTCTTATTTATTATGTCATAACAATAGCTAGGCAGAATGGCCCGCGTAAGGCGCACTCGGCGCAAGCAGGTTACCCCAGCCAGAGGTCTACCCGCTTATATCATTGTTGCCATTGCTGAGGTAGCATAGATAGACAGCTTTTGGTTTACCAGTTTAATTATATGTATAATTAATCCTAAGCAACGACAAGAACTTTAAACTTATGTTGTTACTCCTTTTGGATTGTAATAACTTTTATTCGTAAATCCTTTAATGTGAGACTTATTTCAATTTCATTTCTGGGACTATAACTATTGTGTGTGTGAGTGGATATCATTGTGGGGTCACAGTATGCTACTTATTTATTTTGGACTCAAGTCAAGTGTTAATTATGGAAATTGAGACCGTAACAACCAGATCCCTGACCCCGGATCTGGGGGTGTTACAGAAATGGTATCAGAGCGAGAGTTATATATCCCAAGAGATGATGCGACATTATATAATAATAAATTCACTAATATAATAAGAAATCTTGCCAAGTTCACCTAAAACCCTTACGGGAACTTTTTAATTATCATAGTAACATAGTTCGTCTTGTGTAGGCGAGCGACACTCCGATCCGGATGCTTTTGAGAGACAGCACGATGAGGCTGTCCAGGATGCCGAGGACAGGGCAGTAGTTGATGTTGATGACTTGTTCAGGACCAGAGATCCCTACTACGAGCGTCTGGGTGATGATGATGGAGATAAAGAGGTTATGGAGTCCGAGGAGGAGGACCCTGAGGAGGTCCAGACATATGCAGATACTGAGGTTATTGATTCTGAGGGGGAGGAGGACCCGGAGGAGGTCCAGGAAGGAGAGTGCACTGAGATAGTTGCTAAGGATGTTGTTGAGAAGAATCCAGGGGAGACCCAGCTTATAATAAATATTAAGGTCATGGAAGAGGACATTGACATGACCACTGAGCAGGTTATGACTGTTGTTGTTGGACAAGCTGTAGATGAGGGTACTGAGGGAGATGTTGATGAGCCAGTGGATGATGCTGTACGAAGTTCCGGACTTCGTGTGCCAACTTTCTCTGGCGAGAGAGCCCCTACCCCACCACCACTACCTGTGAGCCCATTTTCTGATGAGTTTGAGGAGCTGACACCAGAGCCGCAGTAGGCAAAGGCCGCACCTCCAGCAGATCCAGCTACTCCACCCTATGTCCCGATTAAGGGGATCCCATTACGTGTGCGCAACTATGTTGTGGCTAGACTTTCTACAGAGGTGTCCGTGGCTGAGGCCAGGTTTGCAAAGTCCCGTAGAGAGCTAGCAGTAGAGAGAGACGCCCGGTTGAGGCACCAAGGTGGGAGACGAGCCAGGGCTAGAGAGATGTATAGGGAGGTGACCCGCATAGAGCTGAGGGCTCGAGTGAGGGTGCGACAGTTACCCAGTGATGGACATGGTATGGTATCCAGGACAGATGCAGAGGAGATCTTCCGTATTGCTATGAGGAGGGTTCTAGCTTTGACCCACCGTCGTGGCTGACTGCAGGGATAGTGATGTATTGGTCTAGTTGTATAGTCTTGTATGGACATAGTAGTGCCAATTTTTGGTGGGATAGTCTTAGTGTATTTAGTTTCCCTGATGCAGACTAGACACATAGACAACATATTTCACTTTTGACTAGTTGTTATTCGGATGGTTGTACTTTTAAAACTATCAGATGATGTACCTTTCAGTATCTTGTATATATTTATTTCCCTTTCAGTTATTTCAGTTTCGTATGACACGATCACTAGTTTGTTATATTATATCTGCACGTACTGCTTTCAGTTAAGTTGCCATAAAATATAGAACTGTGGGATCCTAAATCCAAATATGCATCTATATTGCGAGCAGAAATCCTTTAAAATGGGTGAATAAACCTAATGTATAATTGTCCAAATTTTTAGTAAAATGCCTCCGAGAAGAATGGGTACTAGGGCTAACCCCCTTGAATCTACTGACCAAGAGAGTCAAAACCAACATGAGGAAAACCCTGAGTATAATGAAGAATAGGATCAGGATAACAATGAGCAAGAGGATTCCCAGTATGGGGCAGAAGACGAAACCTTTCACACTGCAGACTTCGAAGAGGAAGTAGAAGAAGGTGAAACTGAAGTTAAGCAGCAGGGGGAGGACCAGGGCGGGAACCCCATGGGTCAGTTTATGGATCTGCTTAGGCAGAATTTGAACCAATATCCCCAACCACCTCAAGGGAACAATGCTTCTGTGGCCAATTCTTTCAGAGCCTTTAAGTCCCTTAAACCCCCAGAATTCCAAGGATCGGCTGATATAGTTGAGGCTAGAGCATGGATTAAGGAAATGGAAAAGTCCTTCGAGATTCTGAGTATCGACGAGGCACAAAAGACTGTCTTTGCCACCTACCTTCTAAAGGGAGAGACCAATTATTTGTGGGAGGCCAAGAAGAATATGGAAACTGATCTATAGTAACCTGGGAGAGTTTCAAGCAATTGTTCTTAGAGAAGTATTTCCCAAGATTCATGAAAACTCAAATGGAACTTAAGTTTTTAGAGCTGAAGCAGAACAATATGTCAGTGGCTGACTATGAGGCCAAGTTTACTGAGTTATCAAGGTTTGTACCTGAATTTGTGGATACCGAGGAAAAGAAAGCTAATAGGTTTCAACAAGGGTTGAAGCAGTGGATCCAAAACCGAGTGGCAGTTCTAGTGATTACTGATTATGCCACCTTGGTGTAGAAGGCAACCATTGTGGAAGCAGGAAGTGACCAAATGCAGAAGGAAAGAGAGAAAGGGGGAATAAAGAGAAAGCATGCCAGCATGGGCGGAGGTTCCGTAGGAGGAAAGCCCCCGAATAAGTTTAACAGAGGAACAGTTTCCCTACTAGGGAGGAACACGGGGTTTACACCATATGTGGGTGCAAGTGTGAACCAGAGCGGCCAGCAAGTAGGAGTGTCCCATTCCCACCTTTCTAGACCTCCATTACCTGTATGTGCAACTTGCGGGAGGAAGCATTCTGGAGTGTGCAACCCGAGAATGGTAACTTGCTTCAAATGTGGATGAGTGGGTCACTATTCCACCAATTGTACCACGGTTACTCCCATTTCCAGCAAAGGCGCGGCTTGTTTCCAGTGCAGATGACAAGGTCACATGAGAAAGGATTGCCCGATGAACAAACCAGCAGCCTCAGGGGCAAGCAAAGCTGCCTCCAATAGGCCACCAATGGCTAGAACTTTTAATATGACAGTGCAGGATGCCGTAATGGACACGGATGTGATTGCAAGTACATTTTCCCTCAATTTAGTTAGCGCAAATGTTTTGTTTGATTCTGGGGCAACTAAGTCTTTTATATCTAGAGATTTTACGCGTAATTTGAAACTTAAGACCCAACTGCTAAGGGATTCTTTGCAAGTAGAGATAGCTAATCAGGAAGTCGTTCCAGTTAATCAGATTAACCCCGATTGCAAATTAGAAATAGGAGGATGATATTTCTATGTCGATTTGATCCCTTTTAAGCTAGGGGAATTCGATGTCATCTTGGGAATGGATTGGTTGTCTCGCAATAACACGCAGATAGATTGTAAAGAAAAGAAAGTTAGGTTGAAAACCCCAGGAAAGAAGGAAATTGTGTTTAAGGGGATACGACAAACCCAAACAATTCTAACCATGGCGCAGGCCAAGAGATTGTTACGAAAAGGGAACGAAGCTTATTTAGCTTATGTTATAGACACCCAGAAGGAAGTACCTAAGATTCAAGACATTCTGGTAGTTAATGAGTTCGAAGACGTATTTCCACAAGATCTTCCCGGATTACCACCGGATAGGGTAATTGAGTTTGCCATCGAGTTAGCCCCGGGGACGGTGCCAGTTTCGAAAGCTCTGTACCGATTATCCACGGTGGAAATGAAAGAGCTAGCGAAGCAGTTACAAGAACTGTTGGATAAGGGTATTAAAAGACCCAGCGTGTCGCCTTGGGGCGTACCAGTGTTGTTTGTTAAGAAAAATGATGGGAGTATGAGGTTATGCATCGACTATCGAGAGTTGAAGCTAACCATAAAGAACAAGTACCCATTACCCAGAATTGATGACTTGTTTGACCAGCTAAGAGGAGCTGTGTATTTCTCTAAGATTGACTTAAGAACTGGATATCACCAACTGAAGATTGAACCTGAAGATATCCCGAAGACTGCATTCCGTACCAGATATGGACATTATGAGTTCTTGGTGATGTCATTTGGATTGACCAATGCCCCAGCAGCTTTAATGGATTTGATGAATAGAGTGTTCAAGGAATATTTGGATAAGTTCGTGATAGTTTTCAATGATGATATTCTTATCTACTCAAAGACGGAGGAAGAACATGCCGAACATTTGATGATAACCTTAGAAACAATCAGGAAAGAGCAGTTATATGCCAAATTCTCGAAGTGTGAGTTCTGGAAAAATGAGGTACAATTCTTAGGGCACGTTATCAACAGAGAAGGAGTGTAGTTGACCCCTCCAAGATAGAAGCAGTTTCAAACTGGGAACGACCAACCACTCCAACTAAGGTAAGGAGTTTCATCGGACTGGAAGGATATTATAGACGATTTGTTCAAGATATTGCAAAGATCGCAGCCCCGTTAACTCGACTTACCCGTAAAACTAAGAAATTTGAATGGACTGAAAAATGCGAGAAGAGTTTCTTAAAGCTAAAGAAGAGGTTGGTAACAGCCCCAGTATTGGCGTTGCCTGTTGGAAAAGGAGATTATAAAATTAGAAGGTCCAGAAATTGTTCAGAATGCCAATGACAAGGTTAACATAGTAAAAAAGAAATTGAAGGCAGCCCAGGATTGTCAAAAGAGTTATGTTGATCAACATAGAAGAGAGATGGAATATGAAGTGGGGGAGAAAGTATTCTTAAAAGTGTCCCCATGGAAAGGGGTGATGAGATTTGGGAATAAAGGGAAGTTGAGTCCACGGTATGTTGGACCATATGAAATTATTGAAAGAATAGGATCACTTGCTTATAGATTGGCCTTACCAGTAGAGCTTTCCCAGATTCATAATGTTTTCATGTTACTATGCTAAGAAGGTATCGATCTGACCCTACTCATGTATTAAGAAATCAACAAATAGAGGTGTTGGAAAATTTATAGTGATGCTTCGCATAAAGGATTAGGATGCATGCTTATGCAGCACGGTAAGGTAATCGCATATGCGTCAAGGCAACTGAAGGATTATGAAATCTGATACCCCACGCATGATCTAGAATTAGCATCAATAGTCTTCGCTTTAAAGATTTGGAGGCACTATTTGTATGAAGAGAAGTGCGAGATATACACTGACCATAAGAGCCTCAAGTACATTTTTACACAGAAAGAACTGAACAAGCGCCAGAGAAGGTGGTTAGAGCTAATTAAAGACTATGACTGTGAGATTCGTTATCACCCGGGTAAAGCCAATATGGTGGCTGACGCCCTTAGTAGGAAAGAGAAGCTCAAGATGATAACTTTAGAGGAAGAGTTAGTGAAAGATTTTGAGAAGTTGGAAATTGAGATTAAGCTACCTAAAGAAGGTCAAGAGAAGTTGATGGAAATTCGAATCCAACCTCCATTGTTAGAAAAGATTAGACTATGTCAAGAACGGATAATGGAGGAAGAAGAGAACTCCACGGAAGAGATAATGACCGGAGAAGAAATTAAGTGTGAAAGAGACAAAGAAGGAATCATGAGGTACATATCCAGGATATGGATTCAAAATGTTCAGGAACTCAAGGACGAGATTTTATATGAGGCACACAACTCGAGATACTCCGTGCACCCCGATAGTACCAAGATGTATAGGGATTTGAAAGAGTACTACTGGTGGCCCAATATGAAAAAGGACGTAGTAGAGTGGGTAACCAGATGCTTGACCTGCCAAAGGGTGAAAGCAGAGCACCAGAGACCCAGTGGACTTTTGCACCTCTTAGAAATCCCCGAATGGAAATGGGAACATATAGCCATGGATTACGTAGTAGGTTTACCAAGGACCAAAGCTAATCATGATGCCATATGGGTAATTATAGACCGACTAACGAAGTCAGCTCACTTTCTCCCGATCAATGAAAGGTATACGGTCGACCGACTAGTAGAGATCTACTTAAAAGAGATAGTGGCGCAACATGGAGTCCTAGTCGCCATAGTATCCGATCGAGATCCTAGGTTTAACTCCAGGTTTTGGAGAAGTTTTCAAGAATGTGTAGGAACCCGGCTGAACATGAGCACAGCCTACCACCCCCAGACAGACGGGCAAAGTGAAAGGACCATCCAAACGCTAGAGGATATGTTGAGAGTCTGTGTTATAGACTTTAAAAGAAATTGGGATGATCACTTGCCATTGATTGAGTTCTCCTACAACAATAGTTTCCATGCAAGCATAGGAATGCACGAGGCCCTTTATGGAAGGAAATGTCGATATCCCTTGTATTGGGATGAAGTTGGAGAGCGAAAGATGCTCGGACCCGAAGTGGTCCAACGGACTAAAGATGCAGTAGATCTAATCAGAGGACGACTGGTAGCAGCCCAAGATCGACAAAAGAGATATGCCGACTTAGCTCGGAAAGGCAAGGAATATGAAGTTGGAGACCTAGTGTTTTTGAAGGTATCTCCTTGGAAAGGTTTAATGAGGTTTGGAAAGAAAGGAAAGCTGAGTCCCAGATATATTGGACCGTTTCAGATCTTAAGACATATCGGGGAACTAGCTTACGAACTAGCATTACCCCCAAATCTACAACAAATATACAATGTGTTCCATGTTTCGATGATGAGGAAATATAATCCAGATGCCAAGTATATAGTTGAATATGAGCACGTGGACATGCAACCAGACTTCACCTATGTAGAGCAGCCTGTGGAAATCATAATCCGAAAAGAACAAGTGCTCCGAAACAAGGTCATTCAGCTAGTTAGAGTCTTGTGGGAGAACCACAATGTGGAAGAATCAACCTGGGAGCTAGAAAGCGCGATGCAAGAAAAGTACCCCCATTTGTTTTCAAACTGATTCCGGGACGGAATCCTTTTAAGGAGGGGAGACTATAAGAACCCAAATTATGGATAGAATTAAAACTTTTTATTATGTATGGATGTAATAGTGAATAGTGGTTGCGACTACGATGTAACGATTGTTCTAATAAATGAATGGAATGGATTTTGATGCAAACACTACACCATAGATTGTCTATTGCAACCATATTTCTAAAGGTTTGTCAAAAAACGTTGCTATTGAGAAACCAAATCACATAAATTGCAATGCTTTTGAAAAGCGTTGCAATTGCATTGAAAAAATTTAAGAGAGTTAAAAACATCAAGTCTATTGCAATATTTTTCTTAAATCGTTGCAGTAAATATGCATTTTGGGCCTAAAAATTGGCGGGCTTCTAAAATGTGTTCCAAAATCTATTGAGCGGGATTTCTACACTGTTTTTGCCCGGCCTACCAAAAATAACGAAAGAAAAAAGAAAAAACACAGTACAACATACAGACACTAACACACATACTCAACACACCGCAGACACATTAAGAAAAAAATCCTCTTCCCTCAAACATCGATCCCAAATCTTCAAGCTCGAAGAGAGGAACTCTCGAGTACTCAATCTCGAAGAAGATTAGGGCTCGACAAAGGTAAATCATCGATCCCAAATCCTCTTCTCCCAAATTGATTATAAATCGAGGATTCAGGTTCTTTAGAGTAGAAGATTAAAGATCAAATGTTCCTCCTTGTTCTTTTTGATTTTGAATCGTGTTTGTTAATGCTCACATCTTCTTTGTTGTTCTTTTATTGCTTTTTTTTTTGTGTTCTTAATTAGGGTTTTTATGTTTCTTATGTTATTTAGAATTGTGTAATTGGGGGTTTTTCTTTGTTTATGGGATTCATCTTGTGAATTTTCTTAAAGTGTTGGGGTTTATGTTGTTTTTATTGTAAAAAAATTTGAAATTGGGACTTATCTTTGAGAGTATTGAGTCTATAGTACGCCCCACTTCTTTCAGTTCAAGCTTTCCGAAGTGTCGTCTTATATGGAGAAAGCTGAAGGGAAAATCACAGAGCTTACAGCAAAACTTGGTGAACAACAATTGTTAATACAGAAGCTGGAAGATGATATATCCAAGGTTTGAATAATTAGTTCTGAATCTAAGAACCTTTAACAGCTAATGTAATTTGCATTGCCTATTCTTTCCACTTTTTAATAATCTTTCTTATAATACGACGATTAGTTGTAGTTAATTGGAGCTAAAAAAAGGACATTGCTTTAAGGTGTTGCAATGACTACTCTTTATTCAAAAATTGACATACAGGTGATATTTCTCTTTCTCTCTCTCTCTCTCTCTCTCTCTCTCTCTTGTAACAGAACGATAAAAAAAGGCATAGGCAGATCCCTGGAACTTCTATATTTAAAGCTTTGTAATCCTGGAACTTCTGCTTTACAGGATTTGTAATTTACTGTTTTGTAATCCTGGAACTTCTGCTAGTGATTTTCACGTTTCACCCTGTCTCCTTTTATGCAAATCAGTAACTCTCTAGACCTCTATTAGTACTCCTTCTTTTGGATAATATCGTTCTTCAACTTATTATAAATTACTTGTCCGTGTATTAAATGTTATATAAATTTTATCCGCAGCTCCTTCCCGAGTGTGCTCCACATTCTGTTTCTTATATTCTTGAGCTGTTGGCTACACATAATTGTGCTGGTTGCCACTTTTATCGTGCAGAAAGCCGGGGAAGTACATGGGATTTAGAAGGAAACCACATACATAATGTAAGAAATGCTTTTGATTTACCTTTTTAGGAAAGATTATTGCCAACAAAAGTTTCTAATTTGATATGACATCTAGTTAAAAAACCTTAAATATACTATATGGCACTTCATTTACCGCAGTATATATCTAGATCAATATGTATCTTCTGAGTTCTCATCACCGATCAACACTCTTAAACAACAGAAAAGGTAACATGATATTGACTTACTCTATGTCCAATTTTCTCTAGAAACTTTTGTTAATGTCGTCGCTTGTGTTTTTAGCAGATTATATAGAGCATATCAGAAGCTGTATACTTCTATGCATGATAGAGAACTTGGTCCTCACAAAACCCAGTTTAGAAGGGATGAGAACTATGGTAAAGTGCTCATTTTCAGAAAAAACTTAAGTTTTTACATGAACTTCTAGTTTTTAACCGCACAATAAATTTTTTTATGACAATTACTGATGATGGATGCCTAGACATATCCTTTGTCCGAATCATCTACAGAGTCACAAGGCGCAAAATTCGATGCTGTAGGCTTTTACTTTCCAGTTTCCTCTTTATGAGTAGCGAATTGAAGTCATAAGAATATATAAATTCTAACTGAGCGTTTCTTGACTGGGCTTTTTCTTACCTTCCATAAATAATGTCAGTAATAATTCTTTAGTCCTTAACCTAAGGGATAATTATCCCTCTAATATTATGATGACACGTATAGGATAAACAAGGTGAGTCAGACTCACACCCCTCCCCATTGACCTCTCATTGGACACCTGATGACTTGCTCAATAAACTAATCACTTTTCTTTATCGAAAACCCCTTAAATATCACCACCTGGCACTGAATCTGGCACTAGATTAAGGAGATGCACTACTCTACTATGGTTATTTAGGTGTGTGGCAATAACTCCCAATTTAGTGGAGAGAAGAAGATTAAGGTAAATTACGGTTATAAACACCGACTACATTTTTTCTTAAATTAAGTAATTGTACTAGACAAGACGGTTTTATATTTTTCATACGTCCAACCCTTGAAGTTTGAGGTGTTAATTAATTCTTTTTGTTCACAAGTATGAGTTATTTTTGACTTTATATATCAATTTCATTACTAATCATAATGCTGCTGGTACAGATAGAGGTGGAATTTGCATTGAAATTTGCATCTGGTCTGCTTCTTAATGCTGCTAGTACACATAGAGGTGGAATTTTCATCTGGTCTGCTTCTTATCCTGGCAGTGCAGGGCCAATGAGGTTGGGGGTTACTACAAAAAATATTTCCGGAAGTTCTGGAATTCGATGGACACTAATGGATTTTCTCCGAGGACATGCTGATGAACAAGTTACTGCACTATCATAGAGTCCAGCTGGAAGATATCGAAAATGAATGAGATGATGAAGATGATGACGACGACGACGAATGAGTCGTTTCAGTCACTATGTTTAAATTATGTGTTAATAGTTGTTAGACTCCATGTACCTTATGTTTAAATTTGCGCATGACTGTTTTGTAGCTATTTGTATGCGCCTTAGGCGTTTTAATTTTGCTTTTCATTTTGAATGGTTTGTACGACCATGTCGGTATATGGCCTGGTTTAGTGTATTTTCAGCATGTCCCTACTAATTTTGTTTTCTGAAAAAATGTTACAATAGGGTCTAAATATGTTGCATTAATCTAAAAAAATCATTGCAATTGGTCTGAAAAATGTTGCCTTTAAGTGTCAATAAACTACCTTTTTATGCTACTGCAATAATTTTTAATTGTTGCTATAGAGTCTAAAATGTTGCTACTGAAATTTATTGCAATGATTTAATATGTTGCTATATGGTATCAAAAACGTTGCTAAATCGACCTCTTGCAAGGCAACCGGATGCAACGCTCAAATTTTGCAAATTTGTTTCCATAGACTCTACTGCAACGAATATAGGCCTTAAGGCATTGTTTTCCTGTCGTTGCAATAGCCGTTTTATGGTGTAGTGAAATATTTATATGTCATGAAGAATGCTATTGGTTGACAATGTAGATAAGAATTATCTATCTCCTAGGATATTAAGATTTGATAATTCCGAAGGGGAAGGTTATTCTTATGTCATCCAAATCGATATCTGTTATCAGTCTAGCGGTTCCGTAAAAGGGTTAAGGAACGATCGAAAGGGAACAGGGACATCTATATAACAGTGGTTCCGTAAAAGGATTAAGGAACGATCGAAAGAGAACCGGGACATCTATATAACCCTAAAAGAATAAGTAAAGAAAAAGGGATGAATAGTGATTTTGGTGGAATTAGGAATTTTATTAGACGACACTATATAAAAGTACCCGGAATGGATTTCTGAGTTCGTATTAATGATCCAAAGGGAAAAATAGTGTATGTAAAAGTTATCGGATTCTGAAAAATAGCACTTTTATTTTCCCCGAGATTCCCCTAGACACTGAAAGACGTAAAGAATTATTGGGAGGATTTAAGGAAGATAGGTTCAAGAATTACTAAGGAGAATGGAGAATAGTAATATAAATATTAAGGAGGTTTCCAGTAAAACCCTAACTATAAATCCTTGAGATATTCTTTCGAACGATCAATTAAATTGAGCAATAACCGGACAAAAGAGCAAGCAGAGAGCAAGGTGCATGCATGTGCAAGTAATAAATATCTAGTAACCAATTAGTTACATAAGTAACTAGCACACTTAGAAACATAACTAAGTACTTAGCAAATCAAACCATTAGTTAGTATAAACACCACAAAAGTTCAACACTTGTCCACCCAATTTCATCATTCCTTGCATCATCACTTTAATAAAGTGGCTTTATGCTAAGATAATATCTTAGCCTTATCACAATAATTCATTTAGATGAGATAATAGCAAGAGAAAGCAAGCCAACGCCACCACTCTCCTCTTTCATTCCATTCGGCCAAACAAGAAATTCCGAGACAAAAATCCATCTTCCACGCCTTGTTTAATCTTGAAACTTTTATGGTGAGTTCAATAATTCATAAAAATGATCTCCTAGAAATCTTAGCTTCAATGTCCATGTTTTCCATTCTCAAAAAAATCATCAAAGTAGATGACGAATAGTGTTTTTCAAGAACTAATCTTGTTTTCTTGATTTCTTTGGTTGATCTAAGGTTTGTTAAAGCTAGACAAGGACCATACCAAGCTTAGTAAGGCTAGTACATACTCTCAATAAGGTATACCCCTTGAAACCCTAACTCTTGTCTTGAGATATATGCATGTTCTTGATGATTTTAGATTAGTTATGATTTTAGTGTATTATAAGCATGATTATGTAGTAGTTTGGTGGATCTAAATAACATGATGATTATTATGATGAAGAGATATGTTCTTGGACTTAATAAGATGAGAATCATGTTTATAAGTTGTATTGATGCCCGGTGTGGCTTGGTTATGTGAAACGAATTTAGAAACCTTCGATTTATATAGCCGTCGTAATGCCAAAATTTCGTTAACCTTAAGAAATCGTGTTTGACAGTAGCTATAACTCACTGTCCAGTTTCATATTCTGCCATTAAATATAAGAATTGAACCTTCCTAAAGTACGTAAGTCAGTGGCGAATCATGGTAATTAAATATAATAGATCGTAAGGAAGGTGTAGAAGAAAACCTCGTGTCAAACGGATCATTTTTCAATTTTAAAAACGAACCCCTAAGAGTACACTTGGTTATAACTTTGGTAAATCACTTAGGAAACGGGCGATAAAACTCGAAGTATAATCTTGGTTTGAAAATGACCGACCTTAGAACTTTCTCGACTTAAGTATATACCAAGTTTAAGTATGATGACATGTCGTAATAAGTGAACAAATGTCGGATCGTATCGGTGATAAAAAGAGTTACACTAAAAGGTGCATAACGAGATAACTTGGAAATGCGTTTCGACTTAAGTAAAGTTTATACTTAGCCTTTTAAAAAGTGTTAAGTAATTAATCTCAGATATTCTGATTGTTTATAGATCACCGAGCAGACCCAGGGCACACTACCTCTACCCACACCCGACTACCAGGCAAGTTTCAAATCCTTTTAAAGGTTGTTGTTGTGAATATATATATATATATATATATATATATATATATATATATATATATATATATATATATATATATATATATATATATATATATATACTTTCTGTCATACATATGCCATAGCATGCATGCCTACTTTCATGATATATTGTGATACTTGTTCCTTGAATTATTGTTTGCTATAATCTAGATAGTTAACGTATCGATTATAAGTCGGATATTGCTAAAACCCTTAGAGAAGGGCATCTGAAACTCATTCTTTGGTTGTGGACCGGGAGTCAGTATTTCTTGATATATCGAGATTATTTTCGGAGGGAAATATCGAAGTAAATATTTTCCCATTATTTATTTAATGAATATTAATTTGAATATTCATTCGAGATTATTTACCTATTAAATATTATTTCTAAATTCCTTTTAAGCTTTATTCATTTAATAAATATTATCTTGAGTATTCAGTTGAACTTCATTTATTCAAACGAATATTATTTTCAATATTCATCCAAAGTCGATTCAATTATCGAATATTGTTTCGAATATTCATTTGATAATTATCCCTTCAATCAGTAATATTAATTGGAATATTCACTATTTATTTAGGGAATATTATTTCGAACCATCTGCTCTATCTGTTGTTGTGATATAAATAATAAAGCAAGGGTGAGCCAAAGCCCACCAAAATAATATAACTGGACAACAATATATATATATAATAGTTCAAATGAGTTTTAAATCCATATGCCATGCATTTAATGGACATAATGCCAGTATAAGGTAAATGATGAAGTTACAAGGTAACTCAAAATATATATATTCCATGGACATACTTGCTACGCAAAAGATAAGCAAAATATCATCATTTATCTGAAAGAGGAACTTGCAGAAAATATTACAATTGCAATTATGAATACTTTTCCAATACTGCCAACAATGATAATGTTGCAGAAAATAAATGAATTTGAATGATGAACTAATGATGGAGTATTCACCGCGCCCGCTGTTCCAATCCTTACGATGATCAGTCGCAGATTGTGCAGCTCAATTTAGATTTACTACCGGTAGAAGGAAGAGCTGAGGGATTTACTTGTCTACTGCCCTGTTAGATCTCCCCGACCAACGGTTGGGCCAATGGGATGGACCGGTGCTACTCGGCCTCTTACACGACTCCAAGTTCGAAAAGAAGTTCATGACTCTGAACGTAAAGTTCGTCCCCCTTTCCCCAAGTATAACACTTGTTGAAAAGACTCCACAAAGTAGTCGTATCTAGTTGGAAAGGAAGAGCTGACGGATTTACTTGTCTACCGCCCTGTTAGATCTCCCCGGCCAACGGTTGGGCCAATGGGATGGACCGGCGCTACTCGGCCTCTTACACGACTCCAAGTTCGAAAAGAAGTTCATGACTCTGAACGTAAAGTTCGTCCCCCTTTCCCCAAGTATAACACTTGTTGAAAAGACTCCACAAAGTAGTCGTATCTAGTTGGAAAGGAAAAATTTAACATCATATCTCCCAAGCTGCTGCTTGTTAGAGGATACCATCTTGTTCCAATAATCTTACCCCTTGAGTGATGAGAGGGTACACAGATGCAATAGATAGCAATCCAAGTTGCGAGTGAAAGGAATACTTTTCGAAAGATTTATGACTGAACAGTCAAACAAAACAAATAAGAGCTCTCAAGTAGGTTCCCTTATATTTGAAAGTTTTGAGTGAGCATTTAAATTCTCCCATAGAATGGATTTGAATGGAAAAATAAAGTAGTGGGAACCTCCCTTGATAAAAATAATCATTATATAGCCCAGAAATATTTTTCATAATATTTGAATATCAAAATAATATTTGAACGAAGTAATATATTTTAAAGCTTAGTTAGGAAGAATTAGATAAATAATAAAGGAATGTTTGTCATCTCATAATATTTAAAGAATATTCTTAGAATAGATTATTGTTCAAAGGAAGCTTCGAATGAATGTAGGGAATTTATTTATTAACTAAGTAATTCCTCGAATAAATGTTTGGAATAATATCCAATAAATAAATCAACCTTAAATGGATATTCAAGAAGATATTTACTAAATAAATAAAGATTAAAAGAATATTCCAAATAATATTCATCTAAATCAATACCTCAAACGAGTATTAACGATAATATTCATTAAATAAATAAAGTTCAAATGAATATTCAAAATAATATTCATTAAATGAATAAATACTTAAATGAATATTCAATAAATAAAATTCATTAAATAAATCCAACCTTAAATGAATATTCAAAATTAATATTCATTAAGTGAATCAAATCTTAAATGAATATTCGAAATTATTATTCAATAGTATTTCTCTACTAAGATAATACTCAAATAACATTCCTCGAATGATTTCCAAGTAATTAATACTTTATGGAAATATAAATAATGTTCGTAAATAACATCCTTCAAATAATCCGTCAATGGAATCCCTCCGGGTTTCCATGACTATCTCTATATTACAAAATACCGACTCCCGGTCTTTATTAAAAGAATGAGATCATATGCCCTTCGCTAAGGGTCTTAACACAATCCGGCTTATAACTAATATATCATATCTAGCTTATAAACCAATTTAGAATCAGGGAACAAGTATCAGAACATACTTTGAAAACAGGCATGCATGTTATGGCATATGTAAAACAGCAATCACATATATATTATCACAACAACAGGTTCAAAGGTTTGAACACTTGCCTGGTACTCCCGCTGTGCTAGTGGTATGACTCGGGGTGGTCCGGAAATCTATAAACAACCAAAATTATCCCGGGTTAATCACCTATCACTTTGAAACGCCAAGTGAATGCTTTACTCAAGCTAAAGCACGTTTTCCAAGTTATCGCTCATTAACACCGTTATGACCCGACACTTGCTAGTTATTACGGCTCGTCATTACACTTACACTTGGTATATACTTAAGTCATGTAAGTGCTAAGGTAGGTCGTTTACGAACCAAGGTTGTACCTCAAGTTTTATCGCTCATTTTTTAAGTGATTTACCAAAGTTGTAACCAAGTGTACTTTTAATGGGTTCGTTCGTGCTTAATCTCGATTCGAACATTTTTATAAAATCGGAAAATGATCCGTTTGACATGTGGTTTTCTCTCACACCTTCCTTATGAGATATAATATTTAATTACCAAGATTTGCCACTGTATTAACTTCGTTAAGGGGTTTCAATTTCAATTACGAACTCGCATTTACGGTTTCGAACTACTTTTAGTAAATCGGCCATAAATCCTAAACCGTAAGTCCGTTTGATTCGATTCTTTTTCCAAAACGATCTATGACTCGAGATCTACAAGGGTGGTTTAACTATTCATCAAGTTCAGTGATTATTGCAACTGTTAAGAATGGATTTTTAATGGTTAATGAAATTTCGGCATTATAACGGCTATAATCGGACGTTTCCAAATTTACCACAATCAAACCAATCCACACCGGGCATACCATACATCTCGTACATGTAATATGCATCTCAACAAGTCCAGAACAGGCCTCTTTACCAACATGTTTATTATTCCTTAAATCACTAAATCAATCTCATAATCATGCTAGTTATAACACCATAATCATGACTTAACTAACAATCACCAAGAACATCCATAAACTTAAAGTAAGAGCTAGGGTTTTGATGAGATATACCTTCCTTGGAGAGTGTTAGAGCCTTACTAAGCCTTGTTCTAGTCCTTGTGTGGCCTAATCTAGCTTAGATCAATCAAAAGAAACCAAGAAAATCAAGATTAGTTCATGGAGTTACTATTCACCTTCACCTTCTTGATTTTATATCTCAATATTGGTATGGAATTTGAAGATGAAATTAATAGGGTATCTTAGTTATGAAATATAGGACTTGCCTTAATTTTCTTGAGATTTAACCATGGATGGAAGTTGGATTTCTCCTCTTGAAAAAGAGGGCAGGTCGAATGGATGTAAATGGAGGGGGAGAGAGTTTGTTTGCATCTTTTGCTTGGTTTCCTGTGCTAAATGAATTATTGGGATGAGGTTTTGATAATATATTGGCCAAAAGTCACTTTAATAAAGTGATTATGTCATGGATGATGTTTAAACAAGTGGACAAGTGGTGTGTCATGTACTAATATCTTGTATCCTTGGTTTGATTCTTAGTGTGCTAGTTACTCTTGCAACTAGCTTAGTTACTTGATCCCATCCACTTGCACATGTATGTATCTTGGTTCTCTGCTTGTTTCTTTGTCCGGTTATTGCTCAATTTGACTGATCGTTCGGAGGAATATCTTAAGGATTTCCAGTTAGGGTTTTACCGGAAGCCTTCTTAATATTTATTATAATATTCTCCATCATTCTTAATAATTCTCGAATCCATATTCATTAAATCCTTTTAATAACCTCTTAGGTCTTTCAGCGTCCAGGGAAATCTCGGACAAAATAAAAGTGCCATTTTTCAGAATCCGACAGCTTTTACATACACTCTTTTTCCCCCTGGATCATTAATATGAACTCAGAAATTCGTTCCGGGTACTTCTATATAGTGTCGTCTAATAATATTCCTAATCCATCAAAATAACTATTCACCACTTGTTCTTTACTTATTCTCTTAGGGTTATACAAATGTCCTTGTTCTCTTTCGAGCGTTCCTTAACCCTTTTTCGGAACCACTGGACTAATAACAGACATCGATTTGGATGACACAAGAATAACCTTTTCCTTTGGAATTACCAAATCTTAATTTCCTAGGAGATAGATAATTCTTATCTAAATGGTCAACCAATAGCATTCGTCATGGCATATAGATATTCGAATCCGAATCCATTAAATAGTCGTTCGTTAAAACCACTGTTACATCGTAGTCGTAATCACTATTCATTTCTACATCAATACTTAGTAAAAAGTTTTAATTATATCCAAAAATCTGGGTTCTTACAAAGTGTGGCCTGAAATCAGTGTGGTCGTGAGTGTGTGTGTGTAAGGGTCGAAAGTCTGGGTGTGGTGTTACAGTTGAGTAGTTGTGGGAAATTGCTGGTTATCCTTTTTGCCTTGATCCTGTGTGATTATGCGAGTTGGTTGATTGAAATGGGTTCCTCGAATTTTATAAAATCTGAGTTGCATTGAATTGTTTCGATAATGATTAATGTTGGGTGTTGATTTTTTGGATCGGAAATTGGTGGAATTTGTGGGAGGAAGCCCAAAGTACGGGAACCCCAAAATTTTGCCGCCACCGATGATGAACTCCGGTGAGCCAGTGGTGGGGTCGATGATGAAATTGAGACCCCTAAATTATAATATTATTATTTAAATTCGAAATATGAATTGCTTGGGTGTTTATGTTTTTTTAGCAAATTTTCGAAGTTATAAGTGTTAGTGAATTATGGTAATTGTAAATTGTAGTCGGTTATATGTACGTGGAATTGTATATTATGATTGTTGCTTGTTTTGGTGTCGGCTGTGCCCGACTGGCAGTATACCCGTACAAAGGGGATGCTGCCCGAATTTTCTAAGAATTATTAACTTTCTAAAAACAACATTTACACGTTTATCGAATAATTAGAATTATGTATTAGCTTGTATTCGAAAGGTGATTTTAAATTATGAGTTGACTTGGTTTGATAGTGGATAATAGGATAAGTTGTATATTATAAATTGTCAAGTGCTAACTAGTATATTTCAATAACTGTTAGTGATTAATGGATGTGTTATATGATTAGCAATTTGTATATTATGTTTATAATAACAAGAATAACTGTCATTAAAGGTATTAGCTGGATTCTGAGTATTAAAGTGAAATGTACCTACTGTTAATTTGATTGTGAATGGTGCAATAATGTATATTAAGGGGTAAGAGTGCGGATGGTCAATGGGGATTATAAATGATGTATATTAGTTTGGTCGGAGATAATTATATGTTGCTCTGAAGCAAAGAATACTTTGATTTCTGATTTTGTCGATTGTATTTTCGACAGGTTAAGTCATATTTTAAAGGAGGTGCTGTCCAAATTTTATTAGAATTATTTCATGATCCTTATAGTATTTTGATAAAGATTTTTGTTGTGCAAGAGTTATATATGTGTTATGAGATAAATGGAAGTTGATATTACATGCTAGGTGCTTATATAATTATGTGGCTATACATTATTATTGTGAGAATGTGATTAATATGTGTTGTATATATTAAGTTGTAAGCATTATAGGACGCGGTTGGGTAGAACGAGTTAGACAGGTTACAGATATACGCGTACTGAAGTAGTACTTTACCTGTATATAGGTATGAATAGGAGGCCAGCTAAGAGCCAGTGGACCTGCACGTGTAGATGGAATGTAAAGGAAGGAGATAGTTATCGGGACTGACAAGTGATGAAGGAGAGACGAATGTACAACCAAGTAAAGGCCAACGAATAAGAAGTAGAGACTTATGTAAAGTGAGTAAAGGATTGAGATGTTGGGATTGGAAACTGCGTGTATTGAGGCAAGTTTACTATCCCTCACTTAATGTTCAAGTGATGTGAAACCTTTGTATTATTTATTCTTTCGAAATCCCTTCTTGCAAATAATTATATTCTTTATATTTATTCTGAATAATGTGAAGCTACTCTGTTAATTATAGGTTGTACCCTTCAAATCCCTTTGCTAGTGTCGATACCTTCCATTTTCATTTCCAGTGACATTTCTTCCCCTACTAATTTACAATCGTTTATTCACAAATTATTCTCTTCTTGTTTCTGCTCCTCACCTATCGTTTAGGTGATGATTTCTTTTAAATTCATTTTATTTCAATATTCCTCGTCTATGTTAATATTCTTTAAAGTATGTTTTCCTTTAAATTTATGTAAACTAATTCGAGGTTTATACTGTTGTTGAGGCATGTGTTGCTCAGTGACGGTTAAAGCTGAGAATGAATTGAGATATTCTTAATTATTCAAACTCATTATTGTCATGCCGTTTTGGCAGCTGAAGCCTATGTGTGCTTAGCTGACAAGAATGAGACATTGGGTAATTGAGAATTTCTTAAATCTTCGTTTTAAATTATTCAAATCTTTTATGTAAGCTCGAATTTTGCCATGAAAATTTTATCAATTGATAATATTTAAAATAAGTAGTTATAGCTTGTGCAGTACTCAAATCTATTGTTGAACTTCATATCACTTTATTACTTAATTTCCTTATAATTGCTGTCCAATTTCTAGAATATTAATAATTGCTTCGTTCTTTAATTGATTTATGTTTCCTTGTTGATAGATGATTCAATCTTGTGAACCATGCCATGTTTATTATAATCTTGTTGCTTTACTGCCTATGATTCCTTATATCTTTTGCTTTCCTGACCCTCAATCTTTATAATGGTAAATAAAAATGGATTAATTAGTTAAAGATGTTTTAAAATTCCTAATACTGGGCTGATCTGTTATCAGTGAGTTTAAGGATTTCAAAGTAAAATGTTTTAAATTATTTATAAACTTGGTTATAGATTGGAGAAGCGTAAGAGGCTAGGGGTGGTTCCCCTAGTCCAGCACTTTTTATTTAGCGTAAGAGGCTAGGGGTGGTTCCCCTAGTCGAGCATTAAAGGCCAATGTGTTGCCTAATTGCGAACCTAATTTCAAAGGAAGGGGGACTTTACGTGGCTGATCACCCGTATTGTCCGTAATCAGGATAATAATATAATCAACTTAAATGTTTTTTTAAAAAAAGTTTTATGAAAAGTATGTTTTGATGGAAAGAAACGTTTTTGAGAAAAAGGTTATGATTTAAAGAAAAATGGAAAGTTTTATTCTATGATAGAAATTGATTTATTTCCTCGAGATAGTTTGATCATTAATATTGTTCATCAATGAAATATTGTTGTTCACTATATTATTAACTTGCTGAGCGTTCTTTGGCTCACTCTTGCTTTGTTTTACCTTCCATTTCAGTTAGGGTTAAGGAATTGGATACCTGCGCGTTATAATTCAAATGAGAGCGATGATGCATTTTTCAAGGTTAGTTACAGAGCCAGCACGGGCATATGTTATTTGGATTGCGCTATTGATTAAGCGATATAGAGGATTGTATATGGATCAGAGATAGAAGTTGTAATAATTTGTTTAGTGTAGATTCTTGTTTCATACCATAACCTGGAATCGATCCTCGGTGAGGAATCGTTGGTGTATTAAATTTTACATACAGGTGGATAGTCCGATATACGAATACTTCATGTCAAAATTTTTAAAATTCCCCTGTATCAAAGTCTATTTTATTATAAAAAGTATATTTTCAGTATTGGGAAGTTAGGGCATTACAGTTATATAAACATAAGCAAGAGTGAGCTATAATAGCTCAACAAGATAAAGTTTTTAAAACCATTATGAAGTATAGCATATAATCCGTTTATCACAATCCTGGAAACATTTGTTATGCATTAAACGAACATTGTTTCAATATAATATAAAAGATGAAGTTACAAGGTAAATTAAATAAAATATTACCATAAATAGCTTTTTCTTGTTTGCGCAGTAATATACCAACATAAACTTGCTTGTCATTCATATTTACATTACTTCCCTTTTTATTTATAAAAATATAATATCAATTTCTCTTCTAAGCGTTTAATATATTCCATTGCTCCATGACAGTTCCTTCTTTTCAAGTTATTAATGCTGTAAAATTGTTAGCAATTCCTTTGAGAATTTCGGGATCTTCACTGTAGCCAGATACGTTAGGACGATGATCAGTCGCCCTATCCGTACATGTTCCCTGTTTACTACTAGTAGAAGGAATGATCCACTCCGGTCATCATCCCTTTAGAAAAGTTCACCACAATCCTCCTTCGGCAACACATGGACCGGTATAGAGTGTTGAATGCTGGACTATATTAGACACGGCCCAAAATGTTAAAATCCCCTTTATAAAGTTGTTATTCCATTTTATACTGAAGGATACCCTTTCAGAATTCCATTTCCCATTTTACCCTTTTATAACCTCTGAAAAAACTTCAAAGTTAAGACTTCAGCAAAGAATCTGTGTGAAAGAGTTTGACCAGAGAGCCTTGTATACTGAGGAAACCCGTGTCTTTTAAAAAGAATCACATTTTATACTTTTAATATTCTTTAAAACAATTGTAATAAAATATTCTTTGAAACAATTGTAAGAAAACATTCTTTATAATATATATTTCCTGTTCGTACTTATACCCGTAGATACTTGTTTTCTATCCACAATATTGACATATATAAACTCTATCCTTCTGGCTCCCGGTCACTCGCCAATATAACTTATTACCACACCTTTACATATATATCATACCCCTTTTATCCATAACGTATCTTGCACTATTTATGTCCATATCAAGTAATAGCAAGAATCAGGGAAACATGTCCTTAACAATATAGTATAATGCTCACAAGACCACATATATATATATATATATATATATATATATATATATAACAAAACCATTTTCCAGGAACCTTATAAATTTATCAAAGTAAAGATATACGAAATCTTGCCTTGGTCTCTAGGTCGAGTAGAAGTGATCCGAGGTTCGTTTCGAGCTTCTATAACACGAAAAGAATTACCGTTAGAAATATATCCCATTATATCTCAATATTACTAACAATAATTATCTTAACCACTTAGCTCACTTAATCCCCTAATCCTTGTATAATCATATCAATGACATTTAAATATAATGACCATGGTTTCAAGGTTAACACATTTAGGGATTTTCGGTTTTCCGGACAGCTATCACTAAAACTTACTTTTCTCCTAAACCGTACATCGGATTTTTACGTACTTTATATCAAAACGATCTATGAACCAAGTTCTATCTTATTATAACCAGTTGATACATTCTACTGACCTTGACCAGTTCGAGAATTTCTGTCCATTACAAGGTAGTTTCTGTTTAAACGAAAATCGGGCATTATAACGGCTATACTTTCATACTTTCCAAATTTTCACCTCTCCAAACACATCATCCAACACATATCTCAATTCATTCACCATGTGGTCATCATACCAGCCATGGTTACAAGCACAATACACATCCATATCCAATCAAAACACTTATAAGCACTTATATAACCATGATTTCATACTTTAAACTAATCTAACATAGAAACCAACCATAAACTCAAGATTCAAGCTAGGGTTTCAAATGATATACCTTCCTTGGAGTGTGTACAAGACTTAATAAACCTTATATAGTCCTTGTATCACCATGGTATAGCTTAGATCATCCAAAGAAATCAAGAAAACAAAGTTAGTTCTTGAAAGTTACTATTCATCAATATTCATCCATCAACTTTGATGAATTTATTAGCTATGTAAATGAAGTTTTTTTGCTCTCAGATTTTGTACATACCTTAGTCTATACCTATACAAGCTCCAAGAATTTTCCCTTGAATTGTAGTTGCTTGAATCTAGGGTTTTGATCTTCCTTTTTCTTGGTGAATAGTAACTTGGCCGAATGGTTCCTTTTGTGGGGAAGATGATGATTTTTTGTTTTGATTTGGAAAGAGTCTAGAGCTTGGTAGATCTTTAGTGGTTTGTTTATATATTTATCAAGTAATTTCCTTGATAATCCTTGGCTAATGTTAGTGGAAATTGGCCTAACTTGGTGATGTAATCAATGATGTCATCAAGCTTGCATCATAATCTTGTTTTTGATTTTCTAATTGATATGCTTATGATTTTGGTAATTAATAATGTGGTATATATATCCTTGTTATGATGTTAATCTTGGTTATTTGGTTCTTCATACTCGTTTAATCCCGATTCGTTTATTAATCCAAGTTCCGGTGGTAATCCTTTTTTTTTTGTTCATTTCAAGGGTTTAACCTAATCCCGTCAAATTTCATATAATATAAATCCTTTTAAAATCTTCACATTCCTTAATATCCAATGCATTAAGGGCTCAATTGAAATCAAAAATCTTTAGAGTCCATACTCGAGAATATTTAAAATCCGTGATCATTTCCAGTCAGTCATTTTTATAGCACAACAATAATATGATTTCAACTCGTTCATTTTCTGATTCGCACATAGAGTAATTGCATATCTTTTTCCTTAAATCCACAAAATTACTATTCATTGAGATACTGTAGCATTACAAAAATTAGGGAATATCACAGAATGTTGTTGATATATATATACAAATGTTTTCCAATTTTACGATAAATTGTTATACGATGAACAATATAATGTTTTGATAAGGTTTAAAGACTATCGTTTTGTAGTGATTATAAACTGGTATTTTATTAAGGCTCTCAGTGGTAGAGCATCTGAGTTAAATTCTATTTTGGACCGGGAGTCGGTGTTTTGTGTTATAAGGGACTATCATAAAAACTCGGAGGGACTCCGGAGACAGGGTTACCGATTTTATACAAGAATAAAGGTGTTAGCGAACATCTAGACAATTTTGAAAGTATTAAATACTTGTACAATGATTAAATAAATATTATTTGAATAATTATTTAATTAAGTGAATATTATTTTGAAAAAAAGTTAAATTATAGAAGTTTATTTATTAAATATTTTATTAAATATCTTTAATTGATTTAAAAATTATTAATCATTTAAAAATGATTAAAGGCTTTTAATAATTATTTAAAATATTTTCTAACCTTCAGAAAATTATCTGAAGGTAATAGGGATTCCCAAATATTTATTTATAAATAAATGAACCCTTTAACGTGCATCCAGATATTCTCGAACTTATCAAAATTGGGAATCTAAGGTTTTGGGAGCGAAAATTTTTTTTTCTCCCTTTGCTATCAACATAAAAAAAAAAAATTAGATCATGGCCCTATCGAGCTAGGGTTCCCGACTCATCAAAGGTCATCAAATTTCCTGGTCTAGGTTTGCAAAACAATTCATCATCCTGATTTTATGAACTTCCGAATGGTAAATATTTAGAATATCTTTTAAAAGGTGATGCATCCTGATTTACTGATTTATTGAATTACTACAAGAGTAATAGTTTCAAGTATCTTTCGAAAACAACAAGGTTTTACCAAAGGGTGTAAACTAAATTATGTTTTAACCGAACCTCCACTGCAAAATCTGCCGTGCACAACTAACCCAAAACACTGTAACGGCAAGCACATCACAAAGAGGCATGAAAAGGAAAATAAAAACAGAACTATTATAAAATGGATCCATATAGATTTTTCTCATGTCATTTTAAGCATCTATAAACCCAAAGAGCTTGTAACTTGCTCCGTCAACTAACCAGGAGTCCTTGGACTGTTACTGTTGATACAAAATATGGACCCGATCCTGAATGGATATTCGACTAAACCCAATATAATTGGGAATATAATAAACGAGGAAACTTAACATCTATAGGTGACTTGATCCTAAAGAATAGGAGTATGGGCCTAAACTAGATCCGATAACGAAAAGAACTACGTGGGCTTGATTCCTTATAAAAGGATACGTAGGCACCTTGAGAACGGATCCCCGAAATTCTATCTTTTCTTAGAAATAACTCTCTCAAGCACAACCCAAAAACACGTAAACCCTAATTCTTCCCCAAAATTGCCATGGATATCAAATCCCTAATTTTGTAGCTCTATACGAATACCCGATTATAAATCTAATCTTGAAGCTTAGTCCATGATGAAAATTGGCTTCACCATTTGGCGCCGTCTATGGGAATCGTATAGTGAAAATTTTAAACTTAAAATCCATGGCTGACAAGAAACACGAGAGAAGACTTTCTACCAACACAATCCTGACAAATAATTATAGCCAAGAAGAAACCATGATAATATTAATGGCTGCAGCGTATTCAAATAATCTACCTTGTATGCGGCTTCATCAGATCATATCAAAGAAAAAAGTATTGAAACTCCAGGGGTCAACAGCCGTTTCAAGATTTCTGTGTGTTGCTTTTCTTCGGTGTCTCAATTAACTACAATACTCCTGTCCAATCTTCGTGTAGTACAAAGTATTAAAGATTATAATGAATCCAAAAACAAATCAAGACATCTCCTGTTGCGGCTACCTTAAAGAAAAGGGCAGGAACAACTTTTGCAAATTTAAAAGGAAATTTCTGACAACTTATTTCCAGACAATAGAACTTCTTTGATAAAGAGTGCAAAGAAGCTGGTTGAGGCAAAGGTGTAGGTTAAGAAGTGTGAGTCAAAAACTTTGTAAATTGAGTTGGTTAAGAAGTGTGAGTAAAAAACTCTGTAAATTGAGTTGACTCGCATATTACTACCAAGTCCCAAGTGACTACTCACCGCGAAACAACATTCATCAATCAAATGGCAACCAGCATGAAAAAATGTTTCAATATCTAAGGAATCAGGACCACAATAGTTGGCTCTGATGTAAGAACCCAGATTTTGGATAGAATTAAAACTTTTTATTATGTATGGATGTAACAGTGAATAGTGGTTACGACTACGATGTAACGATTGTTCTAATAAATGAATGGAATGGATTTGGATTCAAATATTTATATGTCATGAAAAATGCTATTGGTTGACAATCTAGATAAGAATTATCTATCTCCTAGGAAATTAAGATTTGATAATTCCGAAGGGGAAGGTTATTCTTATGTCATCCAAATCGATATATGTTATCAGTCTAGTGGTTCCGTAAAAGGGTTAAGGAACGATCGAAAGAGAACCGGGACATCTATATAACCCTAAAAGAATAAGTAAATAAAAACGGATGAATAGTGATTTTAGTGGAATTAGGAATATTATTAGACGACACTATGTAGAAGTGCCCGGAACGGATTTATGAGTTCGTATTAATGATCCAAAGGGAAAAAGAGTGTATGTAAAAGTTATCAGATTCTGAAAAATAGCACTTTCATTATCCTCGAGATTCCCCTAGAAACTGAAAGACGTAAGGAATTATTGGGAGGATTTAAGGAAGATAGGTTCAAGAATTACTAAGGAGAATGGAGAATAGTAATATAAATATTAAGGAGGTTTCCGGTAAAACCCTAATTATAAATCCTTGAGATATTCTTTCGAACGATCAATTAAATTGAGCAATAATTGGACAAAAGAGCAAGCAGAGAGCAAGGTGCATGCATGTGCAAGTAAGAAATATCTAGTAACCAATTAGTTACATAAGTAACTAGCACACTTAGAAACATAACTAAGTACTTAGCAAATCAAACCATTAGTTAGTATAAACACCACAAAAGTTCAACACTTATCCACCCAATTTCATCATTCCTTGCATCATCACTTTAATGAAGTGGATTTATGCCAATATAATATCTTACCCTTATCACAATAATTCATTTAGATGAGATAATAGCAAGAGAAAGCAAGCCAACGCCACCACTCTCCTCTTTCATTCCATTCGGCCAAACAAGAAATTCCAAGTGAAAAATCCATCTTCCACGCCTTGTTTAATATTGAAACTTTTATGGTGAGTTCAATAACTCATAAAAATGATCTCCTAGAAATCTTAGCTTCAATCTCCATGTTTTCCATTTTCAAAAAATCATCAAAGTAGATGATGAATAGTGTTTTTCAAGAACTAATCTTGTTTTCTTGATTTCTTTGGTTGATCTAAGGTTTGTTAAAGCTAGACAAGGACCATACCAAGATTAGTAAGTCTAGTACATACTCTCAAGAATGTATACCCTTTGAAACCGTAACTCTTGTCTTGAGATATATGCATGTTCTTGATGATTTTAGATTAGTTATGATTTTAGTGTATTATAAGGATGATTATGTAGTAGTTTGGTGGATCTAAATAACATGATGATTATTATGATGAAGAGATATGTTCTTGGACTTAATAAGATGAGAATCATGTTTATAAGTTGTATTGATGCCCGGTGTGGCTTGGTTGTGTGAAACGAATTTATAAACGTTCGATTTATAGTTGTCGTAATGCCAAAATTTTGTTAACCTTAAGAAATCGTGTTTGACAGTAGCTATAACTCACTGTCCAGTTTCATATTCTGCCATTATAAGATAGATTATGTTGCAAGATTCGTTTTGATATAAAGATCATGTGAAACGAACTTACTGTTTAGGAATTATGGTTAAATTCGTAAAAGTGGTTCGAAACCGTAAAAGCAAGTTCGTAACTGGAATTGAACCTTCCTAAAATACATAAGTCAGTGGCGAATTATGGTAATTAAATATTAGAGATCGTAAGGAAGGTGTAGGAGAAAGCCTCCTGTCAAACGGATCATTTTTCAATTTTATAAAAATGTTTGAATCAAGGTTAAACGCGAACGAACCCCGAAGAGTACACTTGGTTATAACATTGGTAAATCACTTAGAAAACGGGCGATAAAACTCGAAGTATAATCTTGGTTTGAAAATGACCGACCTTAGAACTTTCACGACTTAAGTATATACCAAGTGTAAGTATGATAACATGTCGTAATAAGCGAACAAATGTCGGATCATATCGGTGATAAAAAGAGTTACAATAATAGGTGCATAACGAGATAACTTGGAAATGCGTTTCGACTTAAGTAAAGTTTATACGTAGCCTTTTAAAAAGTGTTAAGTAATTAATCTCAGATATTCTGATTGTTTATAGATCACCGACCAGACCCAGGCACACTACCTCTACCCACACCCGACTACCAGGCAAGTTTCAAATCCTTTTAAAGGCTGTTGTTGTGAATATATATATATATATATATATATACATATGCTTTCTGTCATACATATGCCATAGCATGCATGCCTACTTTCAAGATATATTGTGATACCTGTTCCTTGAATTATTGTTGGCTATAATCTAGATAGTTAACGTATCGATTATAAGCCGGATATTGCTAAAACCCTTAGAGAAGGGCATCTGAAACTCATTCTTTGATTATGAACCGAGAGTCAGTATTTCTTGATATATCGCGATTATTTTCGGAGGGAAATATCAAAGTAAATATTTTCCCATTATTTATTTAATGAATATTAATTTGAATATTCATTCGAGATTATTTGCCTATTAAATATTATTTCTAAATTCCTTTTAAGCTTTATTCATTTAATAAATATTATATTGAATATTCAGTTGAACTTTATTTATTCAAACGAATATTATTTTCAATATTCATTCAAAGTCGATTCAATTATCGAATATTGTTTCGAATATTCATTTGATAATTATTCCTTCGATCAGTAATATTAATTGGAATATTCACTATTTATTCAGGGAATATTAATTCGAATATTCGTTCGAGTTTTATTTGATAAGTATTATTAATTTGAATATTCACTATTTGTTCGGTGAATATTATTTCGAATATTCATCCGAGTTTTATTTATTTGGTAAGTACTATTTATTTAAATATTCATTAATTATTTAATGAATATTATTTATGAATATTTATCTGAGGATTATTCCTAGTAATATTTTATATTAGGATTATTCCTTCAATATTTTTGACTTAATAAATATTCTTTGGAATATTTATTTAATTCTCCTGACTCGATTAAAAATGATTTATTTCATTCGAATATTACCTTCGACCTTCGAATCTTATGTAAGTTATTCCAGAGCCTAATTATTAATATTATTTTATCAAGGAAGGTTCTCAGAAACTCTATTCTTTATTCAATTCTATCTCTCAGATTATAAGGGAACCTTACTTGAGAAATGTTATTTATCTTGTTGACTACCCGGTCATAAATTCTTGAAACCATTCTTTTCACTCGCAACTTGATTTCTATTATTCATTGAATCATGTGTACCCACTCATCATTCGAGGGGTAAGAGTGTTGGAACAAGTTGGTATCCATTAACAAGCAGCAGCTTGGGAAATATTGGTGAATTTTCCTTTCCAACTAGATACAACTACTTTGTTGAGTCTTATGAACAAGTATTATACTTGGGGAAAGGGGGACGAACCTTATGTTTCAGAGTTATGGATGTTATACGAACTAGGAGCCGCGTAAGTGGCCGAGTGGCGCTGGTCCAGCAATGGCCCAACCGTTGGCCGGGGGGTTCCATAGGGTGGTAGACAAGTAAATCCGTCGGTACTTCCTTCTACATGTAGAGAACAAAAGTGGGGAGCATAACCTGCGACTGATCATCGTGAATGTTATGTCTCCTTGCCCGTCAATGCTCCAGAATTAGTTCATTTGTCAAAGTGGAATTTTCTGCAACACTATCGGTGTTGGCAGGTGAAAAAGTGATTGAATCTGGAATTGCAATATTTTTCTGCAAGTTCTTTTTTTATGATAAATAATGCTATCTTGCTTATCTTTGACATAGCAGATATTTCCATAGAAGTATATCTTTGAGTTACCTTGTAACTTCATCCTTTACATTATACTAGCACTATCTTCGTTAATGCATGTCATATGGCTTCAAAGATATTTGAACTGTTACATATATTTTCACTGTTCAGTTATATTATTTTTGGTGGGCTATTTCTCACCCTTGCTTATTTATTATGTCATAACAATAGCTAGGCAGAATGGCCCGTGTAAGGCGCACTCGGCGCAAGCAGGTTACCCCATCCAGAGGTCTACCCGCTGATATCATCGCTGCCATTGCTGAGGTAGCATAGATAGACAGCTTTTGGTTTACCAGTTTAATTATATGTATAATTAATCCTAAGCAACGGTAAAAACTTTAAACTTATGTTGTTACTCCTTTTGGATTGTAATAACTTTTATTCGTAAATCCTTTAATGTGAGACTTATTTCAATTTCATTTTGGGACTATAACTGTTGTGTGTGTGTGTGGATATCATTGTGGGGTCGCAGTATGCTACTTATTTATTTTGGACTAAGGTCAAGTGTTAATTATGGAAATTGAGACCGTAACAACCAGATCCCTGACCCCTGATCTGGGGGTGTTACAGAAATGGTATCAGAGCGAGAGTTATATATCCCAAGAGATGATGCGACGTTATATAATAATAAATTCACTAATATAATAAGAACTCTTGCCAAGTTCACCTAAAACCCTTACGGGAACTTTTTAAGTATCATAGTAACATAGTTCGTCTTATGTAGGCGAGCGACGTCTCCGATCCGGATGCTTTTGAGAGACAGCACGATGAGGCTATCCAGGCTACCGAGGACAGGGTAGAAGTTGATGCTGATGACTTGTTCAGGACCAGAGATCCATACTACGAGCGTCTGGGTGATGATGATGGAGATAAAGAGGTTATGGAGTCTGAGGAGGAGGACCCTGAGGAGGTCCAAACATATGCAGATACTGAGGTTATTGATTCTGAGGGGGAGGAGGACCTGGATGAGGTTCAGGAAGGAGAGTGCACTGAGATAGTTGCTAAGGATGTTGTTGAGAAGGATCCAGGGGAGACCAGCTTATAACAAATATTAGGGTCATGGAAGAGGACACTGACATGACCACTAAGCAGGTTATGACTGCTGTTGTTGGACAAGCTGTAGATGAGGGTACTGAGGGAGATGTTGATGAGCCAGTGGATGATGCTGTAGGGAGTTCCGAACTTCGTGTGCCACCCCTCTCTGGCGAGAGAGCCCCTATCCCACCACCACTACCTGTGAGCCCATTTTTTGATGAGTTTGAGGAGCTGACACCAGAGCCGTAGCAGGCAAAAGCCGCACCTCCAGCAGATCCAGCTACTCCACCCTATGTCCCGATTAAGGGGATCCCATTATGTGTGCACAACTATGTTGTGGCCAGACATTCTACAGAGGTGGCCGTCGCTGAGGCTAGGTTGGCAGAGTCCCGCAGAGAGCTAGCAGTAGAGAGAGATGCCCGGTTGAGGCACCGAGGTGGGAGACGAGCCAGGGCTAGAGAGATGTATAGGGAGGTGACCCGCATAGAGCTGAGGGCTCGAGTGAGGGTGCGACAGTTACCCAGTGATGGACATGGTATGGTATCCAGGACAGATGCAGAGGAGATCTTCCGTATTGCTATGAGGAGGGTTCTAGCTTTGACCCACCGTCGTGGCTGACTGCAGGGATAGTGATGTATTGGTCTAGTTGTATATTCTTGTACGGACATAGTAGTGCCAATTTTTGGTGGGATAGTCTTAGTGTATTTAGTTTCCCTGATGCAGACTAGACAGATAGACAACATATTTCACTTTTGACTAGTTGTTATTCAGATGGTTGTACTTTTAAAACCATCAAGTGATGTACCTTTCAGTATCTTGTATATATTTATTTCCCTTTCAGTTATTTCAGTTTCGTATGACACGATCACTAGTTTGTTATGTTATATCTGCACGTACTGCTTTCAGTTAAGTTGCCATAAAATATAGAACTGTAGGATCCTAAATCCAAATATGCATCTATATTGCGAGGAGAAATCCTTTAAAATGAGTGAATAAACCTAATGTATAATTGTCCAAATTTTTAGTAAAATACCTCCGAGAAGAATGAATACTAGGGCTAACCCCCGTGAATCTACTGACCAAGAGAGTCAAAACCAACATGAGGAAAACCCTGAGTATAATGAAGAACTGGATCAGGATAACAATGAGCAAGAGAATTACCAGTATGGGGCAGAAGATGAAACCTTTCACACTTCAGACTTCGAAGAGGAAGTAGAAGAAGGGGAAACTGAAGTTAAGCAGCAGGGGGAGAACCAGGGCGGGAACCCCATGGGCCAGTTTATGGAGCTGCTTAGGCAGAATTTGAACCAATATCCCCAACCACCTCGAGGGAACAATGCTTCTGTGGCCAATTCTTTCAGAGCCTTTATGTCCCTTAAACCCCCAGAATTCCAAGGATCGGCTGATCCAGTTGAGGCTAGAGCATGGATTAAGGAAATGGAAAAGTCCTTCGAGATTCTGAGTATCGACGAGGCATAAAAGACTGCCTTTGCCACCTACCTTCTAAAGGGAGAAACCAATTATTTGTGGGATGCCAAGAAGAATATGGAAACTGATGCTATAGTAACCTGGGAGAGGTTCAAGCAATTGTTCTTAGAGAAGTATTTCCCAAGTTTCATGAAAACTCAAATGGAACTTAAGTTTTTAGAGCTGAAGCAGAACAATATGTCAGTGGCTGACTATGAGGCCAAGTTTACTGAGTTATCAAGGTTTGTACCTGAATTTGTGGACACCGAGGAAAAGAAAGCTAATAGGTTTCAACAAGGGTTGAAGTAGTGGATCCAAAACCGAGTGGCAGTTCTAAAGATTACTGATTATGCCACCTTGGTGTAGAAGGCAACCATTGTGGAAGCAGGAAGTGACCAAATGCAGAGGGAAAGAGAGAAAGGGGGAATAAAGAGAAAGCATGCCAGCATGGGCGGAGGTTCCGTAGGAGGAAAGCCCCCGAATAAGTTTAACAGAGGAACAGTTTCCCTACCAGGGAGGAACACGGGGTTTACACCATCTGTGGGTGCAAGTGTGAACCAGAGCGGCCAGCAAGCAGGAGTGTCCCATTCCCACCTTTCTAGACCTCCATTACCTGTATGTGCAACTTGCGAGAGGAAGCATTCTGGAGTGTGCAACCCGAGAATGGTAACTTGCTTCAAATGTGGACGAGTGGGTCACTATTCCACCAATTGTACCATGGTTACTCCCATTTCCAGCAAAGGCGCGGCTTGTTTCCAGTGCAGATGACAAGGTCACATGAGAAAGGATTGGCCGATGAACAAACCAGCAGCCTCAGGGGCAAGTAAAGCTGCCTCCAACAGGCCACCAACTGCTAGAACTTTTAATATGACAGTGCAGGATGCCGTAAGGGACACGGATGTGATTGCAGGTACATTTTCCC
Organism: Saposhnikovia divaricata; assembly: GCA_036435485.1. Classification (NCBI taxonomy): domain Eukaryota; kingdom Viridiplantae; phylum Streptophyta; class Magnoliopsida; order Apiales; family Apiaceae; genus Saposhnikovia; species Saposhnikovia divaricata. Next base: position 169,071,909 of record CM071598.1, read on the forward strand.
TCAATTCAGTTAGCGCAAATGTTTTGTTTGATTCTGGGGCAACTAAGTCTTTTATATCTAGAGATTTTACGCGTAATTTGAAACTTAAGACCCAACTGCTAAGGGATTCTTTGCAAGTAGAGATAGCTAATCAGGAAGTCGTTCCAGTTAATCAGATTCACCCCGATTGCATATTAGAAATAGGAGGACGATATTTCCATATCGATTTGATCCCTTTTAAGCTAGGGGAATTCGATGTCATCTTGGGAATGGATTGGTTATCTCGCAATAACATGAAGATAGATTGTAAAGAAAAGAAAGTTAGGTTGAAAACCCCAGGAAAGAAGGAAATTGTGTTTAAGGGGATACGACAGACCCAAACAATTCTAACCATGGCGCAGGCCAAGAGATTGTTACGAAAAGGGAACGAATCTTATTAAGCTTATGTTATAGACACCCAGAAGGAAGTACCTAAGATTCAAGACATTCTGGTAGTTAATGAGTTCGAAGACGTATTTCCACAAGATCTTCCCGGATTACCACCGGATAGGGTAATTGAGTTTGCCATCGAGTTAGCCCCGGGGACGGCGCAAGTTTCGAAAGCTCCGTACCGATTAGCCCTGGTAGAAATGAAAGAGCTAGCGAAGCAGTTACAAGAACTGTTGGATAAGGGTTTGATAAAACCCAGTGTGTCACCTTGGGGCGTACCAGTGTTGTTTGTTAAGAAAAAGGACGGGAGTATGAGGTTATGCATCAACTATCGAGAGTTGAACAAGCTAACCATAAAGAACAGGTACCCGTTACCCAGAATTGATGACTTGTTTGACCAGCTAAGAGGAGCTGTGTATTTCTCTAAAATTGACTTGAGAATTGGATATCACCAACTGAAGATTAAACCTGAAGATATCCCGAAGACTGCATTCCGTACAAGATATGGACATTATGAGTTCTTGGTGATGTCATTTGGATTGACCAATGCCCCAGCAGCTTTCATGGATTTGGTGAATAGAGTGTTCAAGGAATATTTGGATAAGTTCGTGATAGTTTTCATTGATGATATTCTTATCTACTCAAAGACGGAGGAAGAACACGCCGAACATTTGATGATAACCTTAGAAACACTCAGGAAAGAGCAGTTATATTCCAAATTCTCGATGTGTGAGTTCTGGAAAAATGAGGTACAATTCTTAGGGCACGTAATCAACAGAGAAGGAGTGCAGTTGACCCCTCCAAGATAGAAGCAGTTTCAAACTGGGAACGACCAACTACTCCAACTAAGGTAAGGAGTTTCATCGGACTGGAAGGTTATTATAGACGATTTGTTCAAGATTTTGCAAAGATTGCAGCCCCGTTAACTCGACTTACCCGTAAAACTAAGAAATTTGAATGGACTGAAAAATGGGAGAGGAGTTTCTAAGAGCTAAAGAAGAGGTTGGTAACGGCCCCAGTATTGGCGTTGCCTGATGGAAAAGGAGATTTCGTGATCTATAGTGATGCTTCGCATAAAAGATTAGGATGCATGCTTATGCAGCACGGTAAGGTAATCGCATAAGCGTCAAGGCAACTGAAGGATTATGAAATCTGATACCCCACGCATGATCTAGAATTAGCAGCAATAGTCTTCGCTTTAAAGATTTGGAGGCACTACTTGTATGAAGAGAAGTGCGAGATATAAACTGACCATAAGAGCCTCAAGTACATTTTTACTCAGAAAGAACTGAACATGCGCCAGAGAAGGTGGTTAGAGCTAATTAAAGACTATGACTGTGAGATTCGTTATAACCCGGGCAAAGCCAATATGGTGGCTGACGCCCTTAGTAGGAAAGAGAAGCTCAAGATGATAACTTCAGAGGAAGAGTTAGTGAAAGATTTTGAGAAGTTGGAAATTGAGATTAAGCTACCTGAAGAAGGTCAAGAGAAGTTGATGGAAATTCGAATCCAATCTCCATTGTTAGAAAAGATTAGACTATGTCAAGAACGGATAATGGAGGAAGAAGAGAACTCCACATAAAAGATAATGGCTGGAGAAGAAATTAAGTGTGAAAGAGACAAAGAAGGAATCATGAGGTACATATACAGGATATGGATTCAAAATGTTCAGGAACTCAAGGACGAGATTTTATATGAGGCACACAACTCGAGATACTCCGTGCACCCTGGTAGTACCAAGATGTATAGGGATTTTAAAGAGTACTACTGGTGGCCCAATATGAAAAAGGACGTAGCAGAGTGGGTATGCAGATGCTTGACCTGCCAATGGGTGAAAGCAAAGCACCAGAGACCCAGTGGACTTTTGCACCCCTAAGAGATCCTCGAATGGAAATGGGAACATATAGCCATGGATTACGTAGTAGGTTTACCAAGGACCAAAGCTAATCATGACACCATATGGGTAATTATAGACCGACTAACGAAGTCAGCTCACTTTCTCCCGATCAATGAAAGGTATACGGTCGACTGACTAGTAGAGATCTACTTAAAAGAGATAGTGGCGTGACATGGAGTCCCAGTCGCCATAGTATCCGATCGAGATCCTATGTTCAACTCCAGGTTTTGGAGAAGCTTTCAAGAATGTGTAGGAACCCGGCTGAACATGAGCACAGCCTACAACCCCCAGACAGACGGGCAAAGTGAAAGGACCATCCAAATGCTAGAGGATATGTTGAAAGTCTGTTCTATAGACTTTAAAAGAAATTGGGATGATCACTTGACATTGATTGAGTTCTCCTACAACAATAGTTTCCATGCAAGCATAGGAATGCACGAGGCCCTTTATGGAAGGAAATGTCGATATCCCTTGTATTGGGATGAAGTTGGAGAGCGAAAGATGCTCGGACCCGAAGTGGTCCAACGGACTAAAGATGCAGTATATCTAATCAGAGGACGACTGGTAGCAGCCCAAGATCGACAAAAGAGATATGCCTACTTAGCTCGGAAAGGCAAGGAATATGAAGTTGGAGACCTAGTGTTTTTGAAGGTATCTCCTTGGAAAGGTTTAATGAGGTTTGGAAAGAAAGGAAAGCTGAGTCCCAGATATATTGGACCGTTTGAGATCTTAAGACGTATCGGGGAACTAGCTTACGAACTAGCATTACCCCCAAATCTACAACAAGTATACAATGTGTTCCATGTTTCGATGATGAGGAAATATAATCCAGATGCCAAGCATATAGTTGAATATGAGCACGTGGACATGCAACCAGACTTATGTAGAGCAGCATGTGGAAATCATAAACTGAAAAGAACAAGTGCTCCGAAACAAGGTCATTCAGCTAGTTAGAGTCTTGTGGGAGAACCACAATGTGGAAGAATCAACCTGGGAGCTAGAAAGCGCGACGCAAGAAAAGTACCCCCATTTGTTTTCAAACTGATTCCGGGACGGAATACTTTTAAGGAGGGGACACTATAAGAACCCAGATTTTGGATAGAATTAAAACTTTTTATTATGTATGGATGTAATAGTGAATAGTGGTTGCGACTACGATGTAACGATTGTTCTAATAAATGAATGGAATGGATTTGGATTTGGATTTAAATATTTATATGTCATGAAGAATGCTATTGGTTGACAATGTAAATAAGAATTATCTATCTCCTAGGAAATTAAGATTGATAATTCCGAAGGGGAAGGTTATTCTTATGTCATCCAAATCGATATCTGTTATCAGTCTAGTGGTTCCGTAAAAGGGTTAAGGAACGATCGAAAGAGAACAGGGACATCTATATAACAGTGGTTCCGTAAAAGGGTTAAGGAACGATCGAAAGAGAACAGGGACATCTATATAACCCTAAAAGAATAAGTAAAGAAAAAGGGATGAATAGTGATTTTGGTGGAATTAGGAATATTATTAGACGACACTATATAGAAGTACCCGGAACGGATTTCTGAGTTCGTATTAATGATCCAAAGGGAAAAAAGTGTATGTAAAAGTTATCGGATTCTGAAAAATAGCACTTTTATTTTCCCAGATATTCCCCTGGACACTGAAAGACGTAAGGAATTATTGGGAGGATTTAAGGAAGATAGGTTCAAGAATTACAAAGGAGAATGGACAATAGTAATATAAATATTAAAGAGGTTTCCGGTAAAACCCTAACTAGAAATCCTTGAGATATTCTTTCGAACGATCAATTAAATTGAGCAATAACTGGACAAAAGAGCAAGCAGAGAGCAAGGTGCATGCATGTGCAAGTAAGAAATATCTAGTAACCAATTAGTTACATAAGTAACTAGCACACTTAGAAACATAACTAAGTACTTAGCAAATCAAACCATTAGTTAGTATAAACACCACAAAAGTTCAACACTTGTCCACCCAATTTCATCATTCCTTGCATCATCACTTTAATAAAGTGGCTGTATGCCAAGATAATATCTTATCCTTATCACAATAAATCATTCAGATGAGATAATAGCAAGAGAAAGCAAGCCAACGCCATCACTCTCCTCTTTCATTCCATTCGGCCAAACAAGAAATTCCAAGACAAAAATCCATCTTGAAACTTTTATGGTGAGTTCAATAATTCATAGAAATGATCTCCTAGAAATATTAGCTTCAATCTCCATGTTTTCCATTTTCAAAAAAATCATTAAAGTAGATGATGAATAGTGTTTTTCAAGAACTAATCTTGTTTTCTTGATTTCTTTGGTTGATCTAAGGTTTGTTTAAGGCTAGACAAGGACCATATCAAGCTTATTAAGGCTAGTACATACTCTCAAGAAGGTATACCAATTGAAACCCTAACTCTTGTCTTGAGATATATGCATGTTCTTGATGATTTTAGATTAGTTATGATGTTAGTGTATTATAAGCATGATTATGTAGTAGTTTGGTGGATCTAAATAACATGATGATTATTATGATGAAGAGATATGTTCTTGGACTTAGTAAGATGAGAATCATGTTTATAAGTTGTATTGATGCCCGGTGTGGCTTGGTTGTGGGAAACGAATTTAGAAACGTTCGATTTATATCCGTCGTAATGCCAAATTTTCGTTAACCTTATGAAATCGTGTTTGACAATAGCTATAACTCACTGTCCAGTTTCATATTCTACCATTATAAGATAGATTATGTTGTAAGCTTCGTTTTGATATAAAGATCATGTGAAACGGAGTTACGGTTTGGGAATTATGGTTAAATTCGTAAAAGTGGTTCGAAACCGTAAAAGCAAGTTCGTAATTGGAATTGAACCTTCCTAAAGTATGTAAGTCAGTGAAAAATCATGGTAATTAAATATAATAGATCGTAAGGAAGGTGTAGGAGAAAACCTCGTGTCAAACGGATCTTTTTCAATTTTATAAAAATGTTTGAATCAAGGTTAAACGCGAACGAACCCCTAATAGTACACTTGGTTATAACTTTGGTAAATCACTTAGGAAACGGGCGATAAAACTCGAAGTATAATCCTGGTTTGAAAATGACCGACCTTAGAACTTTCACGACTTAAGTATATACCAAGTGTAAGTATGATGACATGTTGTAATAAGCGAACAAATGTCGAATCGTATCGGTGATAAAAAGAGTTACACTAAAAGGTGCATAACGAGATAACTTGGAAATGCGTTTCGACTTAAGTAAAGTTTATACTTAGCCTTTTAAAAAGTGTTAAGTAATTAATCTCAGATATTCTGATTGTTTATAGATCACCGAGCAGACCCAGGGCACACTACCTCTACCCACACCCGACTACCAGGCAAGTTTCAAATCCTTTTAAAGGTGGTTGTTGTGAATATCTATATACTTTCTGTCATACATATGCCATAGCCTGCATGCCTACTTTCAAGATATATTGTGATACTTGTTCCTTGAATTATTGTTTGCTCTAATCTAGATCGTTAACGTATCGATTATAAGCCGGATATTGCTAAAACCCTTAGAGAAGGACATCTGAAACTCATTCTTTGATTATGGACCGGGAGTCAGTATTTCTTGATATATCGCGATTATTTTCAGAGGGAAATATCAAAGTAAATATTTTCCCATTATTTATTTAATGAATATTCATTTGAATATTCATTCGAGATTATTTACCTATTAAATATTATTTCTAAATTCCTTTTAAGCTTTATTCATTTATAAATATTATCTTGAATATTCAGTTGAACTTCATTTATTCAAACGAATATTATTTTCAATATTCATCCAAAGTCGATTCAATTATCGAATATTGTTTCGAATATTCATTTGATAATTTTTCCTTCAATCAGTCATATTAATTGGAATATTCAATATTTATTCAGGAAATATTATTTCGAATATTTGTTCGAGTTTTATTTGATAAGTATTATTAATTTGAATATTCACTATTTGTTCAGTGAATATTATTTCGAATATTCATCCGAGTTTTATTTATTTGGTAAGTACTATTTATTTAAATATTCATTAATTATTTAATGAATATTATTAGTGAATATTTATCTGAGGATTATTCCGAGTAATATTTTATATTAGGATTTCCTTCAATATTTTTGACTTAATGAATATTCGGTGGAATATTTATTTAATCCTCCTAACTCGATTAAAAATGATTTATTTCTTTCGAATATTACCTTCGACCTTCGAATCTTATGTAAATTATTCCAGAGCCTAATTATTAATATTATTTTATCAAGGAAGGTTCTCAGAAACTTTATTCTTTATTCAATTCTATCTCTCAGATTATAAGGGAACCTTACTTGAGAAATGTTATTTATCTTGTTGACTACCCGGTCATAAATTCTTGAAACCATTCTTTTCACTCGCAACTTGATTGCTATTATTCATTGAATCATGTGTACCCACTCATCATTCGAGGGGTAAAAGTGTTGGAACAAGTTGACATCCATTAACAAGCAGCAGCTTGGGAAATATTGGTTAATTTTCCTTTCCAACTAGATACGACTACTTTGTGGAGTGTTATCAACAAGTATTATACTTGGGGAAAGGGGGACGAACTCTATGTTTTAGAGTTATGGATGTTATATGAACTAGGAGCCGCATAAGTGGCCGAGTGGCGCCGGTCCAGCAATGGCCCAACCGTTGGCCGGGGGGTTCAAGAGGGCGGTAGACAAGTAAATTCGTCGGTGCTTCCTTCTACATGTAGAGAACAAAAGTGGGGAGCATAACCTGTGACTGATCATCGTGAATGTTATGTCTCTTGGCAAGTCAATGCTCCAGAATTAGTTCATTTGTCAAAGTGGAATTTTCTGCAACACTATCGGTGTTGGCAGGTGAAAAAGTGATTGAATCTGGAATTGCAATATTTTTCTGCAAGTTCTTTTTTTATGATAAATAATGCTATCTTGCTTATCTTTGACATAGCAGATATTTCCACAGAAGTATATCTTTGAGTTACCTTGTAACTTCATCCTTTACATTATACTAGCACTATCTTCGTTAATGCATGGCATATGGCTTCAAAGATATTTGAACTGTTACATATATTTTCACTGTTCAGTTATATTATTTTTGGTGGGCTATTTCTCACCCTTGCTTATTTATTATGTCATAACAATAGCTAGGCAGAATGGCCCGTGTAAGGCGCACTCGGCGCAAGCAGGTTACCCCAGCCAGAGGTCTACCCGCTGATATCATCGCTGCCATTGCTGAGGTAGCATAGATAGACTGCTTTTTGTTTACCAATTTAATTATATGTATAATTAATCCTAAGCAACGGCAAGAACTTTAAACTTATGTTGTTACTCCTTTTGGATTGTAATAACTTTTATTCATAAATCCTTTAATGTGAGACTTATTTCAATTTCATTTCTGAGACTATAACTGTTGTGTGTGTGTGTGGATATCATTGTGGGGTCGCAGTATGCTACTTATTTATTTTGGACTCAAGTCAAGTGTTAATTATTGAAATTGAGACCGTAACAACCAGATCCCTGACCCCGGATCTGGGGGTGTTACATATGATGTAACTACATTCAAACCAGCGATCTTTGACCATCGTCTATGAGGGAATCACATCAATATCATTTTAAAGACTAACGGAATCACGTCAATATACATCAGATACACTGTCTACATATCCTAATTCAAGTGACATATCAATTCACTAGATTATGAGGAACTATATAAGTAGTGACATGGTCTTCTTAATGAAGCAGAAATCTACTGAATATAAGCAACTGTAAACAGATATCCTAACAAAACTACTTTAAACCTAAAGTGGCACAGTCAATCAGTGCGCCACAACTTGGGATGTAACCATGCTTATAATATAACAACCCGACTTTTCGGACTATTAACATTTGATTGAATAATCATAACAAAATTTAAATTCCGTAAACTCATATAATAAAATCCCAAAATATCATTATAATATTCTATAAATCAAGAAATGAAACTAAATAAAATAACCCAATGTAAAATCAAATCGATAGAGACGCAGCTCCTCCAATCTAAATAGCTAAACACTAGTTGATTATTAAGTGACATGGTTCAACTTTAATCCAATCCAAATGTCATACTCGCAGCTAGTACCTAAAAATTCATAAATAATGAGCTACACAGCCCAGCAAGAAAACTAATCGAACTAACCAGTGGATCAAGTAAGTTTCACAATATTTTACAAATTTCCATAAATCAAAGTTCACAATTTTATAGTTCATAAATCACAATTTCAAAATCAAAACTTAGAAACGTAAAATAAATTCCACAGTTCGCTAAGGTCACAAATACCTGGTGACACAGTATTTGTAACAGCCCTAGATCCAGGGTCGGGGATCCAGTCGTCACGGTCTCAATTTCCATCCACAACATCAACATAAATTAACTTACAACCTTGTGACCCAAAACAACAACACAAAACACACCCGTTATAGTCCCAGAGATGAAATTAGAGTAATCAACAAATATTATTAATCACAAGTTTTGTGTTCTTATAACCCAAAAGAATTACATACTCTTTGCCATCCATTTTGTAAGAACCCAGATTTTGGGTGGGATTAAAACTTTTATGTATTTAATGATGTAAGAATGAATAGTGGTTATGACTGCGATGTAACGAAGATCTATTAAATAAATGGAACGGATTTGAATTCAATTACTTATATGTCATGCAGAATACTTTTGGTTGACGGCATAGATAAGAATGATCTATCTCCTAAGAATATACGTATATTACTTCAAGTAAGATTATTCTTATGTCATCCAAATCAATATCTATTATAAGTCCAGCGGTTCCGTAAAAAGGTTAAGAAGCACTCGAGAGTGAACCAGGTTCATTTTCCTAATTATAGGAATTAAATAAAAATAAGTGATGAATAGTGATTTTGGTGGAATTTGGAATATTATTATAATAATGATATACCCGGTATTCGGAACGGATTTCTGAGTTCGTATTAGTGATCCAGGGGGAAAATAAGTGTATGTAAAAGCTGTCGGATTCTGAAAAACCGCACTTTTATTTTCTCCGAGAGTTCCCTGGACACTGATAGCCTTAAGTAATTAACGAATGGATTAAAGGAATATAAAATGGAAAGTTAGTAAGAAAGGGGAGAATGGTAGTATAAATATTAAGAAGGTTTTCGGTAAAACCCTAACTAGAAACGAATGAGTTATTCCCTCGAACGATCAAGGAATTGAGCAATAAACAAACAAAGAATCAAGCAGAGGAAGCAAGATGCATGCACATGCAAGTGATAAATATCTAGTAACTAGCAAGGAACTAGATCAATTAGAATGCAACCAAGTACTTAGCACACAAACCACTAAAATATCAACACATGGCTTGCTAATTACATCATCTAGTGCATCATAACTTTAATAAAGCTACTTTATGACCCAAGATATTATCTTAACATCACAAATAATTCATTTAGCCTAGCCAACCAAGAGAACAAAGCAAGCAAACCATCATCTCTCTCCTTTTCATTCCATTCGACCAAACAAGAAATTCCAAATTCAAAATCCAACTTCCAACCATTTGTTGATCTTGAAACTTTTATGGTGAGACTTACATTTCATATAAATGATCTCCTCAAAATCCTAGCTTCAATCTCTTCTTTTTCCATTTTCAAAAAAATGATTTAAGAGGAGGGTGAATAGTGTTTTCATGAACTAATCTTGTTTTTCCTTGATTTCTTTGGTTGATTTAGCAAGCTTAAGCACTTCTAAGGATCATACCAAGCATAGTGAGGCTAGATCATACTCCAAGGAAGGTATAACAACTTTAAACCCTAGGCTTTACCTTGAGATTTTGCATGCTCTTGATGGGTTTTAGTATAAGATGTGATATTAGCATGATTATAAGCATGTATATGATGTAGTTTTGATAAATGTTAAAAATAGTTTAGATGAACGGAAAGGCATTGCTTGGCCTCAGTTCATGTATATAAGTCATGTATATGTTGTTTGGGTTGGATGCTATGTGTAAGGGAAGATTCGAAATTGATAGATATTCGATTTACAGCCGTTATAATGCTCGATTTTACAATACCATGTTTTGTATGCCATTTTCCATGTCAAACCCCTACTGTCCAGAGACCTTATCTGCCATGATAGGATAGGTAATGTTCTAAGCTTTGTTTTGATATAAAGATCACGTGAAACGGACTTACGGTTTAGGATTTATGACCAAATTACTAAAAGTAGTTCGAATCCGTAATCGAAAGTTCGTAACTGAAATTGAACCCTCGTAAACTATGTAACGTCATGGCGAATCTTGGTAAATAAATACTAGGGGTAAGAAGGAAGGTGTGAAAGAAAACCGTATGTCAAAAAGAGCATTTTTCGATTTATTAAAAATGTTCGAGTAAAGGTTAAACGCGAACGAACCCCTAAAAGACGACTCTTTTGTAACTTTGGTAAAACACTTAGAAAACGGGCGATAAAACTCGGAGTATAATATTGGTTCGTAACGATCAACCTTAGAACTCGTATGACTCAAGTATGTCCCAAGTATAAGTGCAGTGACATGTCGTATTAACGAACGAATGTCGGGTCGGATCAGTGATAATAAGTAATCCACTAATAGGGGTATAACGAGATAACTCGAGAACGTGTTTCGATTTAAGTATAACTTAACTTTTAATATGTTAAGTGATTAATCCCGAATACCTTGGCTATTTATAGATCACCAGGCTGAACCGGGACCCGCTACCACTACCCCTTACCGTACTCGACTACCAGGCAAGTTTCAATTCCCTTCTTTTAGGCTGTTGTTGTGATTGAATAAATATATATATATGATTGCTGATATACATATGCCATTGCATGCATGCCTACTTTCAAGTTGAATTGATATACTTGTTCCCTAAATGTTATTGTTGGCTTATAAGCTAGATAGTTATATATCAGTTATAAGCCGGTTATTGTAAGACCCTCATAGAAGGGCGTATATATCTTATTAATCAAAAATAGACCGGGAGTCAATATTCCTTGATATATCGAGATTACCTCGGAAGAAAATATTTAAGTAAATATTTTCTATTATTTGGGCGACGAATATTATTTGAATATTCGTTCGAGACTAATTATTTTAACGATCCTTACTTCAAATAATTATTTGAACGTAACTATTCAACGAATAATATTTCTCAATATTCATTCAGAGTCGAATTGATTATCGACTATTATTTCGAATATTCTTCTAAAGATGAGACTATTAAATGAATATTATTTTGGATATTCTTTTAGATTATTATTTTATTAAATCAATATTACTTTTGAATATTCATTTAAGATATTAAATACTTGATGAATATTATTTTAAGATTCATCTGAAGCTTGATTTAATTATCGAATATTATTTCGAATATTCCTTAAGGCTTGGATTACTAAATGAATATTACTTGATATTCATTTAGGATATTATTTATTAAATGAATATTACTTTTGAATATTCATTTAAATTCCTAATTAATCATGAATATTACCTTAAATATTCTTTTCAGGTCTTATTAATTAATGAATATTGTTTTGTATATTCATTTAAATATTTATTTATTCAATAAATATTCTCCTGATATTTCTTCAGGGATTATTTTGAGAAATACTCTGATTAAAAATATTCTTTCATATTCCCAAATATTCTTTCAATATTTTAACTCAATAAATATTCTCTGAATATTTATTCCATACTTAGAATAATCTCGATAAGGTTAATCTTCTTCGATTATTACAGAAAATATTTCGAAGTCATATTATTATTAATCTTATATCAAGAAAGGTTCCCAGACATCATTCATCTTTGAGTCTATCTTCTTAATAATAAGGGAACCTTACTTGGAAAAATGTTATTTATCTTGTCGACTTCCCGGTCATAAAGTATTCCCTTCACCCGCAACTCGGGTGCTGTTGACTTATTAAGTCGTTGTTTACCTTCTCATCTTTCGAGGGGTAAGATTACTGGAACAAGTTGATATCCGTTACCAAGTAATAGCTTGGGAGTTATTGGTAAATGTTCCTTTCCAACTAGATACGACTACTTTGTGGAGTCTTATCAACAAGTATTATACTTGGGGAAAAGGGGACGAACGTTATATTCAGAATCATGAACTCTATTTGAACTAGGAGTCGTGTAAGAGGCCGAGTAGCGCCGGTCCATCCCCTTGGCCCAACCGTTGGCCGGGGAGAGCTAGCATGGCGGTATACAAGTAAAGCCGTCAGTTCTTCCTTCTACCGGTAGTAAATCTAAATTGAGCTGTACGATCTCGACTGATCATCAAGATTGGAACAGCGGGCGCGGTGAATACTCCATCATTGGTTCATCATCCAAATTCATTTATTTCCTGCAACATGATTACAGTTGGCAGAGTTGGAAAAGAGTCATAACTGGAATTGCAACCCTTTCTTGCAAGTTCCTCTTCTTAATAACGATAATAATATCTCGCTTACTTCGATGTAGCAGATATTTCTTCAAACAAATACTTTAAGTTACCTTGTAACTTCATCGTTCATATTATACTGGCATCATTTCCGTAAATGCATGGCATATGGTTTAAAAGATAGCTTTGAACTGTTTTAAATTATCGTTCAGTTATATATTTGTTGGTGGGCTTTCGCTCACCCTTGCTTTGTTTATATTATGTCACAACAACAGCTAGGACAGATGGCTCGCGTCAGGCGCACTCGGCGCAAGCAGGTTACCCGACCCACCGGACTACCCGCTGAGATGCTAGCCGCCATTGCTGAGGTAGCATAGTTAGACAGCTTTTGTTTCCTGTTTAACTATATGTATAATTAATGTAATCAACGGCAAAACTTTTAAACCTATGATGTTATCCTTTTGGGATTGTAATAACTTTTATTTGTAACCCTTTAATGTAAGACTTATTTCAATTTCATCTCTGGGACTATAACTGTTGTGTGTGTGAGTGGTAATTATTGTGGGGTCACAGCATGTGATTTATTTATTGTGGACTCAAGTCAAGTATTATGAATGGATGTAAGACCGTAACCACCAGATCCCTGACCCCGGATCTGGGGGTGTTACAGAGATGGTATCAGAGCGAGAGTTATATATCCCAAGAGATGATACGACGTTATATAATAATAAATTCAATAATATAATAAGAACCCTTGCCAGGTTCACCTAAAACCCTTACGGGAACTTTTTAAGTATCATGATAGTAACATAGTTCGTCTTGTGTAGGCGAGCGACTTGTCGGCCCAGGAGGCAGCTGCGAGACAGCATGATGAGGACATGTTCCGGACTAGGGACCCATACTATGAGCACTTGCCTGAGGATGATACTGATGTGATCGAGTCTGAGGAGGAGGACCCTGAGGAGGTCCAGGATGATGCTGACACAGATGTTGTTGAGACTGAGGGGGAGGAGGACCCGGAGGGGGTCCAGACAGGACAGGACGCTGAGTTAGTGGTTGAGGATGATGATTATTGGGTTATGACTGAGTTCAGGACTATGGGAGATGACACTGACATGACCACGGATCAGGTGGTGCCGGTGGATGAGGGTGTTGAGGGAGATATAGATGAGCCAGTAGTTGGTGCTGTAGGGAGTTCTGGACTTTTTGTGCCACTCCTCCCTATTGAGAGAGCCCCTACCCCACCACTACCTGTGAGCCCCTACCCCGACGAGTTTGAGGAGCTTACCCCAGAGCCCCAGCAGACAGAGACTGCCGCTCCAGCTGAGCCATCCACCCCACCTCATGCCCCGATAGGAGGAGTCCCAGTATGTGTTCACAACTTGATTGTGAACGGGCTTTATAGAGAGTTGTCTGTGGCAGATGCCAGGTTGGCAGAGTCTAGGAGTGAGTTAGCAGCAGAGAGAGCCGCCCGGATGAGGGTGCAGGGCAGGAGGACTATCAGTGACAGAGTTGGGTATAGGGCTGTGACCCGCATCGAGCTGAGGGCTCGGGTGAGGGTGCGACAGTTGCCTACTGATGGGCATGGTAGGGTAGACAGAGCAGCGGCTGAGGAGGTTTTCCGCATCGCCATGGGGAGGGTTCGGAGGATGTTTCGTCGTGACGGCTGATTTCAGATGTAGTGATGCAGTGGTCTAGTTGTCTAGTCATGTACGGACATAGTAGTGCCGGCTTTTGTAGGGATGGTTTTCTTGTACTTGTTTTCCCTTTTTGCAGACTAGACAGATAGACAGCATATTTCACTTTTGACTTGTTGTTGTTGTTAGGATGGTTGTACTTTAAACTATCGTTGTAACTCGGATATTGTACCTTTTCGGTACCTGGTATATATTTGTTTCCATTTCAGTCATTACAATTTTCTTGGGATGTGATCACGAGTTTATTAGCATATGTATTACTTTTCGATTAAGTTGCCATGAGATATAAAACTGTGGGATTTTAAACCCAATCATGTAAAGAAATGTGCAAGGAAAAATCCTCTAAAACAGATCAGTGAACCTAATGTATAACTTTCCAAATTTTCAGTAAAATGCCTCCAAGACGAATGGGCACTAGGGCTAACCCCCGCGAATCTACTGACCAAGAAAGTCACAACCAACACGAGGAACACCGTGAAAGTAGTGAGGAACAAGATCAGGACTATAATGAGCAAGAAGATTCCCAGTATGGAGCAGAGGATGAACCCCTGTACTCTGAAGAATTTGAAAGGGAAATAGAGGGTGGAGAAACTGAAGTAGAACAGGAAGGGGAGAACCAGGGCGGAAACCCCATGGGCCAGTTTATGGATCTACTTAGGCAGAATTTGAACCAATACCCCCAACCACCACCAAGCAACAACACTTCAGTGGCAAATTCCTTTAGGGCCTTTAAGTCCCTTAAGCCCCCAGAGTTCCACGGATCGGCTGATCCCGTTGAGGCGAGGGCCTGGATCAAAGAAATGGAAAAGTCTTTTGAGATTCTGAGTATCAATGAGGCTCAGAAGACTGTTTTTGCTACTTACCTACTAAAGGGAGAGGCCAATTATTGGTGGGAAGCCAAGAAAAACATGGAGACTGATGCTGTCATAGCCTGGGAAAGGTTCAAACAATTATTCCTGGAAAAGTACTTCCCGAAGTTCATGAAAACCCAGATGGAACTTAAGTTCTTGGAACTGAAACAGAACAATATGTCAGTGGCTGACTATGAGGCTAAATTTACTGAGCTATCAAGATTTGTGCCAGAGTTTGTAGACACAGAAGAGAAGAAAGCTAACAGGTTTCAACAAGGGCTGAAACAGTGGATCCAGAATAGGGTGGCTGTTTTAGAGATTACAGATTATGCCACCTTGGTGCAGAAGGCAACCATTGTGGAGGCTGGTAGTGATCAGATGCAGAGAGAGAGAGAGAAAGGGGGGATAAAGAGAAAGCATGTTAGTATGGGCGGAAGATCCGCTGGAGGAAAACCCCCAACCAAGTTTAATCGAGGAGCGGTTTCCCTACCAGGGAGGAGTGTAGGGTTTAAACCATCTGCGAGTGTGAGTGTGAGCCAGGGCGGCCACCAATCAGGAATGTCCCGTTCCAACCCTTCTCGACCTCCATTGCCATTGTGTGCTACTTGTGGGAAGAGGCACTCCGGGGTGTGCAACCTGAAGCAGATAAACTGTTATAAGTGTGGGTGAGCTGGGCATTATGCTACCGCTTGCACCACGGTCATCCCTAACAGCACAACCTGTTTCCAGTGTGGACAGCGAGGGCACATGAGGAAGGATTGCCCAAAGAGCAAACCAGCAGCATCAGGAGCAAGCAAGGTTGCCTCAAATAGGCCACCAACTGCTAGGACTTTCAATATGTCAGTACAAGATGCCGTGAGGGACACAGATGTGATAGCAGGTACTTTTTCTCTTAATTCAGTCAGTGCAAATGTCTTATTTGATTCAGGAGCAACTAAGTCTTTTATATCTAGAGATTTTGCGCATAACTTGAAACTTAAAACCCAGCAACTAAGAGATTCCTTACAAGTAGAAATAGCTAATCAGGAAATCGTACCGGTTAATCAAATTCACCCCGATTGTAAGCTAGAAATAGGAGGACGATCCTTCTATGTCGATTTAATTCTTTTAAGCTAGGGGAATTCGATGTCATTTTGGGTATGGATTGGTTGTCTCGCAATGATGCGCAGATAGATTGTAAAGGGAAAAAGGTTAAGTTGAAAACCCCAGGGAAGAAAGAAATAGTGTTTAAAGGGATGCGACAGACCCAGAAAATTCTGACCATGGCGCAAACCAAGAGATTGTTACGAAAAGGGAACGAGGCTTATTTAGCCTACGTTATAGATACTCAGAAGGAAGTGCCAAGATTGCAGGACATTCTGGTAGTTAATGAGTTCGAGGACGTGTTCCCACAAGATCTTCCTGGACTACCACCTGATAGGGTAATTGAGTTTGCCATCGAATTAGCCCCGGGGACGGCGCCAGTTTCGAAGGCCCCGTACCGACTAGCCCCAGTAGAAATGAAGGAGCTAGCTAAACAATTACAGGAATTGTTGGATAAGGGCATGATAAGGCCCAGTGTGTCGCCTTGGGGCGCACCAGTGTTGTTTGTTAAGAAAAAGGATGGAAGTATGAGGTTATGCATCGACTACAGAGAATTGAACAAGCTAACCATAAAGAATAAGTATCCATTGCCCAGGATAGACGATTTGTTTGACCAGCTAAGAGGAGCTGAATACTTCTCTAAGATTGATTTGAGAACGGGATATCACCAACTGAAGATCAAACCTGAAGATATCCCGAAGACTGCATTCCGCACCAGATATGGACATTATGAGTTCTTAGTTATGTCGTTTGGATTGACCAACGCCCCAGCAGCCTTCATGGACCTAATGAATAGGGTGTTCAAGGAATATTTGGACAAATTCGTGATAGTTTTCATTGATGATATTCTCATCTACTCAAAGACAGAGGCAGAACACGCTGAACATTTAAGGATAACCTTAGAAATACTCAGGAAGGAGCAGTTATATGCCAAGTTCTCCAAGTGTGAGTTTTGGAAAAATGAGGTACAATTCTTAGGGCACGTGATCAATAGAGAAGGAGTGTTGGTTGACCCCTCCAAGATAGAAGCAGTTTCAAACTGGGAACGGCCAACTACTCCAACCGAGGTGAGGAGTTTCATTGGACTGGCCGGATATTACAGGAGATTTGTCCAAGACTTTGCGAAACTCGCAGCTCCATTAACTCGACTTACCCGTAAAACCGAGAAATTTGAATGGACTGAGAAATGCGAGAAGAGTTTCCAGGAGTTAAAGAAGAGGCTGGTGACAGCCCCAGTGCTGGCATTACCTGATGGAAAAGGAGATTTCGTGATTTACAGTGACGCTTCGCATAAAGGACTGGGATGCGTGCTTATGCAGCACGGCAAGGTAATAGCGTATGCGTCTAGGCAATTGAAGGATTATGAAGTCAGATATCCCACGCATGATCTAGAACTAGCAGCCATAGTCTTCGCTTTAAAGATTTGGAGACACTACCTGTATGGGGAAAAATGCGAGATTTACACAGACCATAAGAGCCTCAAATACATTTTCACTCAGAAAGAGCTTAACATGCGCCAGAGGAGGTGGTTAGAGTTAATCAAGGATTACGACTGTGAAATTCGATATCACCCGGGTAAAGCCAATGTGGTGGCTGACGCCCTTAGTCGGAAAGAGAAGCTCAAGATGATAACTTCAGAGAAAGAGCTAGTGAAGGATTTTGAGAAGTTGGAAATCGAGGTTAAGTTACCTGAAGAGGGCCAAGAAAAGTTGATGGAAATTAGAATCCAACCTCCATTGCTAGAAAAGATTAGACTGTGCCAGGAACGGATGATGGAGGAAGAAAAGAACTCCACAGAAGAGCTAATGACCGGGGAGGAAATTAAGTGCGAAAGAGACAAGGAAGGGATCATGAGGTACACGTACAGGATATGGATCCCAAATGTTCAGGAGCTCAAGGATGAGATTTTAAATGAGGCACACAACTCAAGATACTCAGTGCACCCCGGTAGCACTAAAATGTATAGGGATTTGAAGGAGTATTACTGGTGGCCCAATATGAAAAAGGACGTAGCAGAGTGGGTAAGCAGATGCTTGACCTGCCAACGAGTGAAGGCAGAGCACCAGAGACCCAGCGGACTTCTACATCCCTTAGAGATTCCAGAATGGAAATGGGAACATATAGCCATGGATTTCGTAGTAGGTTTACCCAGGACCAAGGCTAATCATGACACCATATGGGTAATTGTAGATCGACTGACGAAATCGGCTCACTTTCTCCCGATCAACGAAAGGTACACGGTCGATAGACTAGTGGACATCTACTTAAAAGAGATAGTGGCGCAACATGGAGTCCCAGTCGCAATAGTATCCGATCGAGATCCTAGATTTAACTCCAGGTTTTGGAGAAGTTTTCAAGAATGTGTAGGGACCCGGCTGAACATGAGCACGGCCTACCACCCCCAGACAGATGGGCAAAGTGAAAGGACCATCCAAACACTAGAGGATATGTTGAGAGTCTGCGCGATAGACTTCAAGGGGAGTTGGGATGATCACTTGCCATTGGTTGAGTTCTCCTATAATAACAGTTATCATTCAAGCATTGGGATGCCACCTTATGAGGCCCTTTATGGAAGAAAATGTCGATCTCCCTTGTATTGGGATGAAGTTGGAGAGCGAAAGATGCTCGGGCCCGAAGTGGTCCAACGAACTAAAGATGCAGTAGATCTAATCAGAGGACGGTTGGTAGCAGCCCAGGATCGACAAAAGAAATATGCCGACTTAGCTCGGAAAGGCAAGGAATACGAGGTAGGGGACCTAGTGTTCTTGAAAGTGTCACCTTGGAAAGGTTTAATGAGATTTGGGAAGAAAGGAAAGCTGAGTCCCAGATACATTGGACCATTTGAGATCTTGAGACGGATTGGGGAACTAGCTTATGAACTCGCATTGCCCCCGAATCTACAGCAGGTGCACAATGTGTTTCATGTTTCGATGCTGAGGAAGTATAATCCGGATGCAAAGCATATTGTAGAGTATGAGCAAGTGGATATGCAACCAGACCTGACCTATGTGGAGCAACCTGTGGAAATCATAGACCAGAAAGAGCAAGTGCTCCGAAACAAGGTCATTCAGCTAGTCAGAGTTTTGTGGCAGAACCACAATGTAGAAGAATCCACCTGGGAACTTGAAAGCGCAATGCAAGAAAAGTACCCCCACTTGTTTTCAAACTGATTCCGGGACGGAATCCTTTTAAGGAGGGGAGACTGTAAGAACCCAGATTTTGGGTGGGATTAAAACTTTTATGTATTTAATGATGTAAGAATGAATAGTGGTTATGACTGCGATGTAACGAAGATCTATTAAATAAATGGAACGGATTTGAATTCAATTACTTATATGTCATGCAGAATACTTTTGGTTGACGGCATAGATAAGAATGATCTATCTCCTAAGAATATACGTATATTACTTCAAGTAAGATTATTCTTATGTCATCCAAATCAATATCTATTATAAGTCCAGCGGTTCCGTAAAAAGGTTAAGAAGCACTCGAGAGTGAACCAGGTTCATTTTCCTAATTATAGGAATTAAATAAAAATAAGTGATGAATAGTGATTTTGGTGGAATTTGGAATATTATTATAATAATGATATACCCGGTAATCGGAACGGATTTCTGAGTTCGTATTAGTGATCCAGGGGGAAAATAAGTGTATGTAAAAGCTGTCGGATTCTGAAAAACCGCACTTTTATTTTCTCCGAGAGTTCCCTGGACACTGATAGCCTTAAGTAATTAACGAATGGATTAAAGGAATATAAAATGGAAAGTTAGTAAGAAAGGGGAGAATGGTAGTATAAATATTAAGAAGGTTTTCGGTAAAACCCTAACTAGAAACGAATGAGTTATTCCCTCGAACGATCAAGGAATTGAGCAATAAACAAACAAAGAATCAAGCAGAGGAAGCAAGATGCATGCACATGCAAGTGATAAATATCTAGTAACTAGCAAGGAACTAGATCAATTAGAATGCAACCAAGTACTTAGCACACAAACCACTTGGTTAGCCTTAAACCACCAAAATATCAACACATGGCTTGCTAATTACATCATCTAGTGCATCATAACTTTAATAAAGCTACTTTATGACCCAAGATATTATCTTAACATCACAAATAATTCATTTAGCCTAGCCAACCAAGAGAACAAAGCAAGCAAACCATCATCTCTCTCCTTTTCATTCCATTCGACCAAACAAGAAATTCCAAATTCAAAATCCAACTTCCATCCATTTGTTGATCTTGAAACTTTTATGGTGAGACTTACATTTCATATAAATGATCTCCTCAAAATCCTAGCTTCAATCTCTTCTTTTTCCATTTTCAAAAAAATGATTTAAGAGGAGGGTGAATAGTGTTTTCATGAACTAATCTTGTTTTTCCTTGATTTCTTTGGTTGATTTAGCAAGCTTAAGCACTTCTAAGGATCATACCAAGCATAGTGAGGCTAGATCATACTCCAAGGAAGGTATAACAACTTTAAACCCTAGGCTTTACCTTGAGATTTTGCATGCTCTTGATGGGTTTTAGTATAAGATGTGATATTAGCATGATTATAAGCATGTATATGATGTAGTTTTGATAAATGTTAAAAATAGTTTAGATGAACGGAAAGGCATTGCTTGGCCTCAGTTCATGTATATAAGTCATGTATATGTTGTTTGGGTTGGATGCTATGTGTAAGGGAAGATTCGAAATTGATAGATATTCGATTTACAGCCGTTATAATGCTCGATTTTACAATACCATGTTTTGTATGCCATTTTCCATGTCAAACCCCTACTGTCCAGAGACCTTATCTGCCATGATAGGATAGGTAATGTTCTAAGCTTTGTTTTGATATAAAGATCACGTGAAACGGACTTACGGTTTAGGATTTATGACCAAATTACTAAAAGTAGTTTGAATCCGTAATCGAAAGTTCGTAACTGAAATTGAACCCTCGTAAGCTATGTAACGTCATGGCGAATCTTGGTAAATAAATACTAGGGGTAAGAAGGAAGGTGTGAAAGAAAACCGTATGTCAAAAAGAGCATTTTTCGATTTATTAAAAATGTTCGAGTAAAGGTTAAACGCGAACGAACCCCTAAAAGACGACTCTTTTGTAACTTTGGTAAAACACTTAGAAAACGGGCGATAAAACTCGGAGTATAATATTGGTTCGTAACGATCAACCTTAGAACTCGTATGACTCAAGTATGTCCCAAGTATAAGTGCAGTGACATGTCGTATTAACGAACGAATGTCGGGTCGGATCAGTGATAATAAGTAATCCACTAATAGGGGTATAACGAGATAACTCGAGAACGTGTTTCGATTTAAGTATAACTTAACTTTTAATATGTTAAGTGATTAATCCCGAATGCCTTGGCTATTTATAGATCACCAGGCTGAACCGGGACCCGCTACCACTACCCCTTACCGTACTCGACTACCAGGCAAGTTTCAATTCCCTTCTTTTAGGCTGTTGTTGTGATTGAATAAATATATATATATGATTGCTGATATACATATGCCATTGCATGCATGCCTACTTTCAAGTTGAATTGATATACTTGTTCCCTAAATGTTATTGTTGGCTTATAAGCTAGATAGTTATATATCAGTTATAAGCCGGTTATTGTAAGACCCTCATAGAAGGGCGTATATATCTTATTAATCAAAAATAGACCGGGAGTCAATATTCCTTGATATATCGAGATTACCTCGGAAGAAAATATTTAAGTAAATATTTTCTATTATTTGGGCGACGAATATTATTTGAATATTCGTTCGAGACTAATTATTTTAACGATCCTTACTTCAAATAATTATTTGAACGTAACTATTCAACGAATAATATTTCTCAATATTCATTCAGAGTCGAATTGATTATCGACTATTATTTCGAATATTCTTCTAAAGATGAGACTATTAAATGAATATTATTTTGGATATTCTTTTAGATTATTATTTTATTAAATCAATATTACTTTTGAATATTCATTTAAGATATTAAATACTTGATGAATATTATTTTAAGATTCATCTGAAGCTTGATTTAATTATCGAATATTATTTCGAATATTCCTTAAGGCTTGGATTACTAAATGAATATTACTTGATATTCATTTAGGATATTATTTATTAAATGAATATTACTTTTGAATATTCATTTAAATTCCTAATTAATCATGAATATTACCTTAAATATTCTTTTCAGGTCTTATTAATTAATGAATATTGTTTTGTATATTCATTTAAATATTTATTTATTCAATAAATATTCTCCTGATATTTCTTCAGGGATTATTTTGAGAAATACTCTGATTAAAAATATTCTTTCATATTCCCAAATATTCTTTCAATATTTTAACTCAATAAATATTCTCTGAATATTTATTCCATACTTAGAATAATCTCGATAAGGTTAATCTTCTTCGATTATTACAGAAAATATTTCGAAGTCATATTATTATTAATCTTATATCAAGAAAGGTTCCCAGACATCATTCATCTTTGAGTCTATCTTCTTAATAATAAGGGAACCTTACTTGGAAAAATGTTATTTATCTTGTCGACTTCCCGGTCATAAAGTATTCCCTTCACCCGCAACTCGGGTGCTGTTGACTTATTAAGTCGTTGTTTACCTTCTCATCTTTCGAGGGGTAAGATTACTGGAACAAGTTGATATCCGTTACCAAGTAATAGCTTGGGAGTTATTGGTAAATGTTCCTTTCCAACTAGATACGACTACTTTGTGGAGTCTTATCAACAAGTATTATACTTGGGGAAAGGGGGACGAACGTTATATTCAGAATCATGAACTCTATTTGAACTATGAGTCGTGTAAGAGGCCGAGTAGCGCCGGTCCATCCCCTTGGCCCAACCGTTGGCCGGGGAGAGCTAGCATGGCGGTATACAAGTAAAGCCGTCAGTTCTTCCTTCTACCGGTAGTAAATCTAAATTGAGCTGTACGATCTCGACTGATCATCAAGATTGGAACAGCGGGCGCGGTGAATACTCCATCATTGGTTCATCATCCAAATTCATTTATTTCCTGCAACATGATTACAGTTGGCAGAGTTGGAAAAGAGTCATAACTGGAATTGCAACCCTTTCTTGCAAGTTCCTCTTCTTAATAACGATAATAATATCTCGCTTACTTCGATGTAGCAGATATTTCTTCAAACAAATACTTTAAGTTACCTTGTAACTTCATCGTTCATATTATACTGGCATCATTTCCGTAAATGCATGGCATATGGTTTAAAAGATAGCTTTGAACTGTTTTAAATTATCGTTCAGTTATATATTTGTTGGTGGGCTTTCGCTCACCCTTGCTTTGTTTATATTATGTCACAACAACAGCTAGGACAGATGGCTCGCGTCAGGCGCACTCGGCGCAAGCAGGTTACCCGACCCACCGGACTACCCGCTGAGATGCTAGCCGCCATTGCTGAGGTAGCATAGTTAGACAGCTTTTGTTTCCTGTTTAACTATATGTATAATTAATGTAATCAACGGCAAAACTTTTAAACCTATGATGTTATCCTTTTGGGATTGTAATAACTTTTATTCGTAACCCTTTAATGTAAGACTTATTTCAATTTCATCTCTGGGACTATAACTGTTGTGTGTGTGAGTGGTAATTATTGTGGGGTCACAGCATGTGATTTATTTATTGTGGACTCAAGTCAAGTATTATGAATGGATGTAAGACCGTAACCACCAGATCCCTGACCCCGGATCTGGGGGTGTTACACATTTACATATGTCATATAAGTAAATACATCTGATAGATCGAAAACTGATAGTCTAACCTACTGGTTGCTTCTACCTCAGCAATGTAGTCCATGACATCAGTAGGCAACCCTTATAACTGCTGTCCCTGCTTGCACTGAGTGCTCTTTGGGTTGGCCATCAGATCTAGCTGTTATTGTGATAAAATAAATAAAGTAAGGGTGAGCAATAGCCCACCAAAATAATATGTAACTTGAACAATAATATATATCAGTTCTGAAATATCCTTGAAACCATATGCCATGCATTAACAAATATAGTACCAGTATAAGGTAAACGATGAAGTTGCAAGGTAAGCAAAGGTAATTTCAGTTGTGATCAATATTCAAACCCTGTCAACAAGAGGGATATCTCATGTTGCAGAAAATAAATAAATTTGAATGATGAACTGATGCTGGAGTATTCACCGCGCCCGCTGTTCCAATCCTTACGATAATCAGTCGCAGATTGTACAACTCAAATTAGATTTACTACCGGTAGAAGGAAGAGCTAAGGGATTTACTTGTCTACCGCCCTGTTAGATCTCCCCGGCCAATGGTTGGGCCAAATAGGATGGACCGGCGCTACTCGGCCTCTTACACAATTCCTAGTTCGAATAGAATCCTGGTCTCTGAACGTAAAGTTCGTCCCCCTTTCCCCAAGTATAATACTTGTTGATAAGACTCCACAAAGTAGTCGTATCTAGTTGGAAAGGAAAATTCACCAACATTTCCCAAGCTGATGCTTGTTAATGGATACCAACTCGTTCCAACATTCTTACCCCTCGAATGATGAGAAGGTACACAAGGATTCAATAAATAAGTAGCAACCAAGTTGCGAAATGAAAAGAATAGTTTCAAAAGATTTATGATCGGGAAGTCAACAAGGTAAATAACATTTCTCAAGTAAGGTTTCCTTATAATTTGGAAGATAGATTGAATGAAGAATAGAATTTTGAGAACCTTCCTTGATACAATAATAGTAATAATAGGACTAAGTAATAAATTTACCTAGGGTATGAAGATCAGAAATGATAATGAATAGGCTCAGAATAATTTACATAATACTCAAGGGTCGAAGATAATATTTGAATGAAGTAAATCATTTTTAAAACGAGTTAGAAAAATTAAATAAATATTCAAAGAATATTTATTAAATCATAAATATTTAAAGAATATTTTTAATATAGCTCAGAATAAACCTCGCATAAATATTCAAAATAATATTCATTGAATGAATAAGGAATATTCAAATTAATGATACTTATTGAAGAAAAAATTATCAAATGAATATTCGAAATAATATTCATTGAATAAATAAAGAATATTCAAGTTAATAATAATTAATGAAGAAATAATTATCAAATGAATATTTGAAATAATATTCGATAATTGAATCGACTTTAAATGAATATTGAAGATAATATTCATTGAATAAATAAAGTTCAAATGAATGTTCAAGATAATATTTATTACATAAATAATGGAAAAATATTTACTTAAATATTTTTCTCCGAAAATGATCACAATATATATCAAGAAATACTGACTCCCGGTCTACATTCGAAGAATGAGATTCATATACCCTTCTCTAAGGGTCTTAGCAAAAATCTGGCTTATAACCGATACGTTATCTATCTAGCTTATAAGCCAACAATAATTCAAGGAACAAGTATCACAATATATCTTGAAAGTAGGCATGCATGCTATGGCATATGTATAACAACATTCAATTATATATATTATGACAACAGCAGTTCCAAAGTATTGGAAACTTGCCTGGTAGTCGGGTGGAGGTAGTGTGTCCTGGGTCAGTTCGGTTATCTAGAAATAATCATAATATTCAAGATTAATCACTTAACATTGTTTAAAAAGCTAAGTATAAGCTTAACTTAGGTTAAAACATGTTTTCGAATTATCTCGTTATGCACCTTTTTTGTGTACTCTTATTAACCTCTCTTTGACCCGACATTTGTTCGTTATTATGGCTCGTCATTACACTTACACTTGGTATATACTTAAGTCATGTAAGTGCTAAGGTAGTTCGTTTACAGACCAAGATTATACCTCGAGTTTTATCGCCCGTTTTCTAAGTGATTAACCAAAGTTATAACCAAGTGTGCTTTTAGGGGTTCGTTTGCGTTTAACCTTGATTCAAACATTTTTATAAAATTGAAAACCGATCCGTTTGACACGAGGTTTTCTCCTACACCTTCCTTTTGATCTCTAATATTTAATTACCATGATTTGTCACTAACTTACATATTTTACCGAGGTTCAATATTAATAACGAACTCGTACTTACGGTTTCGTATGACTTTTACTAAATCGGCCATAATTCCTAAACCGTAAGTCCGTTTCAATTCTTTCGCCAAAATGATCTATAACTCGAGATCTACAAGGACATGTCATATAATCAACCAGGTCAGGAAATTATACCAACTGTTATGAACGGATTCTTAAGGTCTAACGAAAATTGGGCATTACGACGGCTATAAATCGATCGTTTCCAAATTTACCACAATCAAACCAAGCCACACCGGGCATACCATACATCTCATACACATAATATGCATCTCAAAAAGTCCAAAACAGGCCTCTTTACCAACATGTTCATTATTTCTTAAATCACTAAATCAATCTCATAATCATGCTAGTTATAACACCATAATCATAACTTAACTAACAATCACCAAGAACATCCATAAACTTAAAGTAAGAGCTAGGGTTTTAATGAGATATACCTTCCTTGGAGAGTGCTAGAGCCTTACTAAGCCTTGATTTAGTCCTTGTGTGGCCTAAGCTAGCTTAGATCAATCAAAAGAAACCAAGAAATCAATGTTAGTTCATGAAGAACACTATTCATCCTCACCTTGGATGATTTATTTGAAAATGGAAAACATGGAGATTGGAGCTAAGATTTCTAGGAGATTACTTTTATGAAATATAGGACTCACCATAAAAGTTTCAAGATCAAATTATGGTTGGAAGTGGAATTTCTCCCCTTGAATTTTGAAGAAGTTGAATGTGAGGAAAAGAGAGAGTTTGGTGTTTGTTGCTTGGTTGATTTTGATAATAATGCATAAAGTGGTTTGTTTTGGATAATATCTCATCTAAAGTAGCATTATTAAAGTTGCTATGTCATGGATGATGTCTTTCGAGTGGACAAGTGTTGATGATTTGGTGGTGAGATGGTAAAGTGATGCTAAGTACTTGGTTAATCTCTAAGTATGCTAGTTAGTATTGTAACTAGCTTGGTTACTAGATATTTTCTACTTGCACATGCATGCATCTTGCTTTCCTGCTTGTTTCTTTTTCCGGTTATTGCTCAATTCATTGATCGTTCGGAGGAATATCTCAATCGTTTCTAGTTAGGGTTTTACCGAAAACCGTCTTAATATTTATACTATCATTCTCCATTCTCTTTAGTAATTCTTGAACCTATATTCCTTAAATCCTTTCAATAATTCCTTAAGTCTTTCAGTGTCCAGGGAAATCTCAGGAAAAATAAAAGTGCTATTTTTTCAGAATCCGATAACTTTTACATACACTCTTTTTCCCCTTGGATCATTAATACGAACTCAGAAATCCGTTCCGGGTACTTCTATATAGTGTCATCTAATAATATCCCTATTTCCACCAAAAACACTATTCATCACTTATTCTCTCTTCATTCCTTATAATTAAAAAAATGTCCTTGCGCTTTCCCGAGCGTTCCTTAACCCTTTTACGGAACCACTGGACTTATACTAGATATCGATTTGGATGACATGAGACTACTTCCTCTGTTTGTATGCCATATCCTAATTTCTTGACGATAGATTATTCTTACCTAAGTTGTCAACCCATTGCATTCTTCATGACATATAAATATTGGAATCCATATCCATTCCATAATAAAAGTTTTAATTCCTACCAAAAATCAGGGTTCTTACAGTCTCCCCTCCTTAAAAGGATTCCGTCCCGGAATCAGGTAGCAAACAAAGAGTCGTTTGTCTGTCGTTTCACTTTTCAGCTTCCCGTTCAATTCTTAGTCATTCTACCCTTTCTCAGCACATCTACTAGTGCTACAATACATACTTTATCCTTTTTCCATCAACTTTGCTACTTTTCGTACAACACACTATCCAGGTTATGCTCTTGCTCAGGCTTATCCTTATTGATACCTGCAGTAACATTGGTATCACTATCGCACTGCAAATTCGGAGGTAGCACTACGAATTCGGAGGTAACCTCGCTCGTACTATGCATTTCCTGATCGCTTTAATCTTTGCAATCTCGATCAATATATAGAAGTGGAAAGATTTATTGAGAGATCACTATGATCAATGAACATTTGTTATATTTCATAGTTAGTACAGAAAGGGGCCAGCCTTTAGTACTTGACAAGCAATTAAACAAGTTATGGTATTCCACTTAGACTTCTATCACACAGATAGATAGTCACGCAGCAGTACCTCCCCTCCTTAAAATGGTTGTTCTTCTCAATTCAAAAAGATGATGAATAAGAGAGAAGAAAAAAAAAGAATTTCAAAGAATTATAGAAAGTTTTCATGATTGTAAAATATCATACTTAGAATTTACCTCTGAACTATAGAGGTTCATTAGAGAAGAAAATAATCGTATTCGTATCAAATACTACTTTATCGTAATCTCACGTGTTAACATATCCTTACTGCTCCGTCCATCATTCTATGGACCTATACTCTTGTTCAATCTTAGCAACACTCACTTTTGGAAATCCTTCAACTTCTCAGGTCGAATCTTAGGTTTCTCGCTTGACATCATTGTTACTGACATTCCATGCCACGCTACCAGCTTTTTCATATTTATAATACTAACACTATCAGGTTGTCATCCCGAGAATTGGTTAGAAAGCACAATCATTAATCCTTTCATAACATTCCTTGCTTTACATTCCATAATTACTTTCCCAATCTTTTCTTTATCAATCACATCCGTCTTGTTGTCTGATTCTTATTCACCTCTGTTATTTAACTCCACTATTATCTCATTATCCAGATGTCCTTTGTACTTGGCACCTTCTTATTGGTATCCCGTCACATTTACTCAATAATCATCACATTCTTGGGGTTAAACTTTCCTCTGTTCAACCATCTAAATTCTCACTTTTTCGATCCACGAGGCTCCTTATTACTCACTCCATCTATTTCTTCGAATCCTCCCAAATTAAAGGGAGTTAATCTGTATGTCTCTTATGCTTTCAATTTCAACTATAATCTCTTTATGAGCCATCATAGCATTATCATTTATTTCAAACATCACATCATTCCAATTTAAACCCTCCGAAATAAATCTTGTCGATTTCTCTAACTTAGATCCAATATAATCTATTTCTGCCAAACTTGTCTCTCCACATCTCATTAATCTTTCCCACGAGAATACTTTTAGCATCATGAATCTTCAATCTCCCATTATTTATTTTGTTTGCGCAGAAATACACCATCATAAACTTGCTTGTCATTCATTAACATGCTATTTAGCTTATCAATAGCAGCACTATCTTTATCTTTGCATTGTCATCTACTTTCTTAGAAGAATCACCACTATATTATTGTAGTCCATTGTTGAATCACCATCGTTTGCTGTTTACGTAGTGCTTTAATGTTTAATCAGACGGGTTTCATAATTGTCATATCCAAAATTCTCTAGGAAGACGAATTAATCACTATTTCTTATTCATAAGGAATACTTCCTGAACTTGATGTAGGTATTAATGAAGCAGATAAAATTGCAAAAGAGTTTCAATCACCGCAGCTATGCCAGGTTGATGAAATTATTAATCACATGTCTTCATTAGAAGACTGGAAACTTCACGGTTCACTTAATCAATTTCGTATCATGGTCCTGGTTTACCTCAAAATGGGACCTTCTAAGGTATGTAATATGCTTAAGACGATATCAGGAATCGAATCTTTACTTAAACTATTCTTATGGTTGCTTCTTACACAATCATCAGAAGGAATGTAAATCCTCCACCACAATATGTCCTTCAAGTCCTTCTCAATATCATTCTATTTCTTTGGTATAAACATCTATAATTACTCCTCTATACTTAAAGTGTCGGCCACTGTTAGGTCCAAATGTGTTGTAGAGGGGGGTGAATACAACTTTTCAAATTTGATAAGCAATAAATACGATGCAATAAATGAACACACAGATTCAAGGAATATATGTCTTATATATAACTTGAAGTGGTTGCTACAACATTCATTACAAAGTATAACAGAAGTTCAGAGAGTAGTGAATGATACTAAGCTCTGTGAATACACTCTCTCTCTTTTACATGTGTTTCTCTCAAGAATTGCTCTCACACACAAACATTACACAAGTACTTCTATTTATACTACATGTAATCTATGTCCTGTAGTCTTCAAAGACTAAGATATACGTGGCCCAATGATGTCCACATAAATCTTGCCTTATCTTGAAAGCTTGGAAATCTGCCAATCAGAAGATGCCATGTGTCATGTTGAAACTGCACTCTAAGTAGAACTTCTACTTGAGAATTTCTACTTAGCCATCTCGAATTTCTAAGTAGAACTTCTACTTAGAAATATTCTACTTGGTCATCTAGAATATTTAGTACTTAGAAAATATTCTGGTTTTCAACTTGAAACTTCAATGCACATCTTGAACTTGTGATATCTTCATATCTTCTTTATTCTTCACCAAGCTCTTGAACATGGATCTTTATTACTGACATAAACTTGCTATCAATGTCCTGACACTTGATGCACTGGTCTGGTTCATAAGTGACTAGTCTTGATAGTGTTTTTGCTTCTTGAATAAATTACCATATTCAGTTAGTAATGAGGCTTTCCAATGTTAGCTTTCCTTCTTGTTCATTTGAAATCAATTTGTCTTATTGATACTGATAGTTATGATCTTGATTCTTGGCTTTTCAAATCACTGAGGCATGAACAACTTTGACTTGAACTTCTCTCAATGATTTCTTCTTGGCTTGATCACAGTTAACATGTTGAATTGTATCAATTACCTTGTCTTCTTTTAGTGTTGATTTCTTTGTGGCTTCTTGTTCTTGATTGTCTTCTGGTTAAGTATCTTTTCCTTTAGTTGAGTTACATTAGTTATAGTGTTACAAGTTTACACACTCTACCTTTCAATCTCCCCCAATTTGACCGTCTAACAATGACATTCAAATTAATGAAGGATAACTCAACTAAACAATGACACGAGAAAAGATAACTAACATTAAAGTCTTAAATAATTTACAATTGAAATGTACTTGGAAAACAATACAAAGAACTTAAGCTAGAAACAGAATTCGAACTTCGAATTAAGGATCATTTGAGTAATTCCTATCACCTGGATTATTTCATACCTTTTAGTCAAACTTATATCACCTTATTGGATTCACTCTGAGGTGAATTTTCCTCAAGTGAGTTAAAGCAACCGAAAGACATGAAGTTTTTCCAACTTCAAGTTCACACCACTCTGACCTTTAATCCTAATTCCGTTTCCTCTTCATAGCTTCAGCAGCTTGGCGCTTCTCCTCTATCTGCTCTCTGCGCTTCTCTTTCTGCCGTTGTTCTTTCTTATATACTGGATCATGAAGCTGCTTCCACCTAGCATTCAATAAACTTACTGCTTCCATTTCTAGAGGATTCGTTGGCTCTGGATAAGGATGTTTGAAAAGCCTTCTGAGTTTGTCCACTTCCTGAGTAGTCCTGATCTTTGGAATGTCCTCAAAGTTCTTCATTATGAGCTGAGGTTTCTAATGTGCTTTATCAGCTTTAAACTGACAATAGATCATTTTGGGGTAGCCCTTGACACGGTTAGTATTGTGGACACTATCCGCATCTCGCTCCATCCGCTTCTTTTCCACCACTACCTCAGACAAGTAACTCATGAGTCTCTGCTTTTCTTCCACATACTTATTCTCCACTTCGCTCCATTTGAACACATATAAAACTCTCTCCAGAAATGCAGCGTCTTGAGTCTGTAACAGCCATGTTCTACTCATATGCAAGAGTGTTTGATTCTGGTCTGCGTCTATGAATGCCAAGGCATCAGCTGTGTCATCGACATATGCGTGTATCCAGTATACACTATCTCTTCCTGGAACACCAACTGCCTCCCTTATCTCTCCTTGTTCCAGTGATCCAGACGGAAGAGTCAGAGCTTCATCTACATTTTTCATTGCTTGAAGAATATTCCATTTCTTCTCCATTAGCTCCGGCTCAACCTTCACATTATCTAGAGGGTTTGGAGCAATAATATCACACTTCCATATTTCATTGCTCTTCTTGAATATGATTCTTTCAATGACCTTCACATATTTTTCTTTAATTTCAGATTAAAACCCCTTACTCATCATTTGTCTACAGACAGCTTTGAGAGATTCCACTGAAAGATCCATTAAATCATTTTCTTCCAAACTCACCCTCTTCATCTTCCCATCTACTACCATTCGGACAACATCAGGATATTCTGAGAATTCTGGACCCTTGTCCTCTGCTAGCTGCATTAACTGATCTCTATACAGAATGCTGAGCTCCTCAGATTGAGAGTATTGAATTTTTGTTTCTAGCAAGAACAACTCTGACGCAGATCTTCTCGCGATGAATTTATCATCCACATACAGGAAAGACGTCGGGATTCCTTCTACTAGAGACAAGATAACCTGCCACTCCTTAAGCATCGCATTGTATCCAACCCTGACTTTCGAAATTGTGCTCCTCAACGCACTTATGTAGTTCACAGTCAGTGGATTCTGCATGTTCAAGTTATAGAACAAGTCATCTGCCTCCTTGTTGTTAACTCCTTTCGCACAAGGTCCCCTCAAAATCTTCCTTGCATCATCCCACTTTTGTCCAATCCTTCTCTTGTCCAAATCAACTTGAGGATCAGCTAGCCTTGCAAGCTCATGATCATACTGCTTCCCTTAGAGCTCTACTTTCTTTTCAAGGAACGCAGCATGTTCTTGCATCATCTTCATTTTATGAAACTGAGCTTGTTCCAAGGCTAACTGTTGAGATTTCAGAGTCTCCTCATCAACATGAATTTCTTCAGGCTTTCCGGAAGACATCCCAGCACCTCAACCTTGTTCCTTCAAAGATCTATTTATTGCATGTGCTAAAGGTACGTCCTCCATGTCAGAGTCTGAATCAAGTACCTCCTGTACTTTTTCTTGATGATGACTCAGGTCAATGAATGGTTCATCTTGCTCAACCATCGTCTCCTTACCCTTTCTCTTCCTCAAAGCCTCTTCATGAGCAACCGGCTCACTTTCTATTTCTTTGATAAGATCAGCATGTTCTTCAATTTCTTCGATTTGAACTCCCTGCTGTCTCGTCTCCTTTCCACTTCCCCCTTAGGTGAGTTATCCTGAACACCACCTTGCTCTCCAAAGCCAGCAGCAGCATAGAAACCACCAAAACCAGAACCAGAGGCTCCAGCTCCACTAGCACCACCAGCATCATCATCGGGGGGAGGTTGATTGTATTGCGACTCGAAACACTCTGGGGGCACAAAACTCCTGATTGCAAACATCATTTTACTGATCTCCACCGCCATTGTATGCATTGTAGATTCCATTGCTCCCATTCTTTCATTCAGAGTGCTTCCCAAGACACCACCAGCATGGCCCAAGTCATTGACCTTGTTTGTCAATACATCGAATGCTGTAGCTTGACTTGCCATTCGTGCTGCGTAGTCATCAAGAGCCCTTTGAGTATTTCCATCATTGATCCCTAACTGCCCCATCGATTGCCCGAACTGCCTCATTTGATCTTCCATTGAAGTCATACGTGTTTCAAGATTTTGGATATTAAAGGACGGTGTTTGGCTTAGGTGACCTCGCTCTAATACTGGTTCTGATAGTATTTGGTGCTCGTTTTCGGGCCTTAAAAATGAAGGTCCCTCTCTCCCTAAACGCTCACACACACTCCCAGTCTCACGCTCGTGTATGTCTTCAATAATAGATCCAAAATAAGAATCAGTACCTTCAAAAACTGGATAAGAAAAATAATTTGCAGTTATGGGATCTGTTCCTGTTGTTTCCTGAGTTGGAATCTCAGGCTGAGAGGCTGCAAAGTGTTCTTGTACAACATCAGAACCGATAATCTTTGCAGCATCAGTACGTACCGGTGAAGGTACTTCTGAAGTTCGTAAAGCTTCATGTCCTTTTGAAGCAACAGTATCTTCAAAAGGTACAAATTCCTCAC
This sequence comes from Saposhnikovia divaricata, assembly GCA_036435485.1. Lineage (NCBI taxonomy): Eukaryota > Viridiplantae > Streptophyta > Magnoliopsida > Apiales > Apiaceae > Saposhnikovia > Saposhnikovia divaricata. Next base: position 169,106,245 of record CM071598.1, read on the forward strand.
CAAAATCCCTATGTGCAGCATGTGCAAAGGGAGAATCACTCACGTGAGTTGGAGTGATTGAGTGCGACACACTAGGTTTGGACTGGGCTGTTGAAGTGGCAGCATGAAAAATTTTGGCTTTCTTTCGAATAAGTGGCTGCTCTTCAGGGTCACTCTCAATCTCATTTCCTAAATCTATAGGTGCTGGCCTTTTAGCTTCCGTCAACAGAGGTGAAAGAGAATAAGAATGTGTGTCAGACTCAGAAATATAGCTCTCACCCTGGGATAGATCCTGCGGGCTAGCAGTCTCTTGGGTCTCGGAATCAGATACATAGGAAGATGATTGAGTAGTATGCAGAGAGAGATTACCTTCGTCATTACCTTGTTCATCATCACTTTGCTCATCAGGAATCGCTTCAAATGCTTCAGCATGAGCAGATGGATTCTGAGCATATGACGATACTTGCGATGATTCCGCCAAAGTAGTAACTCCTGCATCATATGTAAGCCACAGTTGAATGTTTTCAGGAATTGACATCGGTTTACCTTGATGTTTATCCTGATTGGCAATGGTAGTAAGTGACTTAGTGCCCATCCCTAGCGGTGCAGATGTTGGACTTCTGGCAAATCCCTGTCGAACAGCAAGAGCATCCCTCGGTACTAAATGATTAATAAGCATTTGTAAGAAACGAGGATACCAGCATACAACATCAGTTGTAGTAAGGTCTCTGCTTGCAGGAGATCCCATTGAAGCCACTATCTCGGAGAGAACTATGCGTCCATAATTGATATCCAGTTCTCGTGCTAGGGCCACTCCAAAGATTTGCATGGGAATTGGAATCTGATGATAATCTTTTTCGCGTGCCCGAAAACATCTTGTGATGGCCTCGAAAAAGTAATTCCATTCCACACGAAAGAATTGTTTCTGGATGTTTCCAGTGATCCGGCCAGTCGGAGGATAACATCCTATTTCTTCAAAGAATGTGAGGCGTTCTGCCGCTGTAGGTTCGGGATCATAAACATCTTTGACTGGGAATTCCAGAACCCTGTTGAAAATTTCCTCTGTCACCTCATATTCTTGACCCGCCAAGGTAAACCTGAAACCATAGGGGGTAGATTTGCTCCCAAAAGTAACCGCACTGGTCCATAATTGCTGTAAAGCATCATGTACCAGTGTGGGTTTAGCAGTAAAAGCAAAGCTAGCCTTGGAATACAAATTAAGAAATCGTACCCAAAACTTAAAGCGCGGGAGTTGATCACCAATTTCCGTAGAGATGTTATAAAAATTATTTTTGGCAAGTGAAAATTGGTGAGCCATTTTAATTAAATGTTTTTCCTTAATAAATATGATATTTTTTTTTTCTTTTTGAAAAACAAGCAATTAAAGAATTCAAAGTTATAGCCCTTTTAATTTATCGAGAAAACCAAAGGTCACTCGGAGAAATTAAACTATGGGATATACACAAAAGCCAATTACTAAATCTGTAATATTCAATGGAGATGTATATGCGTATGTGTATACCAGTGAAATCGTGTGTGTATGAACAGTTACACAAACACACAAACACTTGATGTTCGTGTGTATATATATACGTGTGTATATGAACAGTTACAAAACACACTAACACAGAGATTAATGGTCACACACATAGATATTAGTAGTTTAAAATTGGCAGTAATTCGTGGTCTGTATGAGTTTAATCACAAAAACAACGAATTGAGGTTTGCAATTTTGAAATCGCCTTGTTTTTGTGTGGTGGCTGCTGTAAAAGTGAAATTAGGTAAAAGTGAGAGAATCATCGAGTTAGAGATGTATATATAGACATGATTGTGAAATGACAAAAGTGACCCTGTTAAAAAGAGTGAAACACTAAGTACATACAGGGAAGACTTAAGTCGAACAGTATCTCGAACATTAAGTCGAACTTCGAGATGAAGTTCGAGATAGATGCTAACTCGAACAAACACACTTAAACCATGTAAGCAGCAAAAACTACTAGGGAATCCTATCTCAAACTTCAAGTCGAAATTCGAAATAAGTTTCGAGTTAGAGTTAACTCGAAAAAATCCCTGTAACCAACTGAGAATTCTATCTCGAACATCAAGTCGAAATTCGAGATGAGTTTCGAGATAGAGATAAATCAAAGTTATTCTCAGAATTGGATCTTTTCAAAATATCCCCTCAAGTGGAACCTCATCTCAAACATCGAGATAAAGTTCGAGATAGACCTTATCTCGAATATTTTGAAGATGGAACTAGGCACACTGGTAACTCGAACTCGAACCCTAAGTCGAGTTTCAAGATGAAGTTCGAGATAGACACTAACTCGAAAATCTTCCCAGACTTAGAATTTTCAAAACTTCACTCTGGAAGCTCAAATCGAAATCCAAGTCGAATTTCTAGATGAGTTTCGAGATAGAAACTAACTCGAAATTTTGAAGATACTTAGATTTCTCAACAATTAAATTTCCAAATCAATATAAGTATCAATTCAAGGATTTTTAATAAGTGACATAATTAAAACATTCCTTGATAATTCTAAGGCCTCTAATTACATGAAAAACATAGTTAAATTCATCAAAAAAAATCATGCAAAATTTAGAATATTATGAATTTAACTCCCCCTATGATCATGCAATCTAACAAGCATAAATTCAAAGATTTGTACTATTAAATACACTTAAAACACAATGAATTCATGCAAAATAACACTATATGCAACCTATAAAAATCATTAATTAGGCATTTTAAAGTCTAAGCACATAATGATTAAATAGCTTGCACAAAAGAAAATTTGGATTTTACAGATAGGAACCTTTACTAACTTGTGTTAAGCATTCCCAATTCACCAACCAATCTATTGAATGTTACTTCATCAAGAGGTTTGGTGAATATATCTGCAATTTGTTGCATTGTGGGCACAAAATGTAGCTCCACATTCCCCTCCTCGACATGTTCTCTTATGAAGTGATACCTGATGTCGATGTGCTTGGTTCTTGAGTGATCTACAGGATTGTTGGTTATGGCAATAGCACTTGTGTTGTCACACATAATTGGAACTTTCTTGTGCTCCATGCCATAATCCTTCAATTGGTTCCTCATCCACAGTATTTGAGCTACACAGCTTCCAGCAGCGATGTACTCAGCTTCAGCAGTAGAAGTAGATACTGTATGTTGCTTTTTACTTTGCCAGGACACCAATCTTCTGCCAAGAAATTGACAAGCACCAGATGTGCTCTTCCTATCAATCCTGCAACCTGCATAGTCTGAATCCGAATAGCCAATTAGATTAAAACCTGTATCTCTTGGGTACCAAATCCCTAGATTTGGTGTGCCCTTGAGATACCTAAAAATTCTTTTGACGGGTACGAGATGTGATTCTCTAGGATCCGCTTGGAACCTTGCACATAAACAAGTTGCGAACATTATATCGGGTCTACTTGCAGTTAAATAGAGAAGGGAGCCGATCATACCTCGATAGCTTGTGATGTCAACTGATTTACCTGATTTGTCTTCATCAAGCTTCGTGGCTGTTGCCATGGGAGTCTTAGCTGCTGATGCATCTTCTAGATTGTACTTCTTGAGTAAATCTCTGACGTACTTGGATTGACAGATAAAGATACCATCTTTTCTCTGACTGATCTATAATCCAAGGAAGAAGGACAGCTCTCCCATCATGCTCATCTCATATTTTTCCTGCATTAGCTTAGCAAATTTCTCGCACAAGCGCTCATTAGATGACCCAAAAATAATATCGTCCACATAGACTTGAACAAGTATTAAATCATTCCTTACATTTTTATAGAACTATGTTTTATCAATTACTCCCCTAGTAAAACCATTTTCAATTAAGAATAAGGATAGGGTTTCATACCATCGCCTTGGGGATTGCTTGAGGCCATAGACAGATTTGAAGAGAAGATACACAAAATCTACACGTTCTGGATCGATGAAGCCAGGCGGCTGTTCCAGATACACTTCTTCTTCTAACTCTCCGTTCAGGAAGGCACTTTTCACATCCATTTGAAAAACCTTGAAGTTCTTATGTGCTGCAAATGCCAAGAACATCCTGACTGCCTCAAGTCTTGCAACCGGTGCATAGGTCTCATCATAATCAATTCCTTCTCGCTGAGAGTAACCTTTTGCAACCAAACGAGCCTTGTTTCGTGTTACAAGTCCGTTTTCATCCAGTTTATTTCTGAATACCCACCTAGCTCCAATTACTGGTATGTTCTTTGGTCGGGGTACCAGTTTCCAAACTTTCTGCCTTTCAAACTGATTGAGTTCCTCTTGCATTGCAATCACCCAATCAGCATCACCAAGAGCTTCTTCTATTTCTTTAGGTTCAAGCTTGGATAAGAACCCAGAATATAAGCAAATATTAGCCAGGTCAGCTCTTGCAGTTCTTCTAGTAGTCACACCAACATCTGGATCACCAATAATTAATTCAAACGGATGATCTTTATTGCATACCCGTTCTCTTGGAAATTGTCTTGATGATTCAGCTTGACTTTCTGAGTTGTGGTGTTGACTACTTTGATTATTTTCACTAACTCCCCCTGAGTTAGTGCCAGCTCCTACAGAACTAGTGTCAACTCGTCTCGAGCTTTGAATAGTTGTTCTTGAGCTGCTACTTACTCCCCCTGAGTTGTTGCCGGTTCGTACTGAAGAAGTCTCTTCTGATCTTGTAGAATTAGATCGTTCACAAGACTCAGGTTCTTCACATACACTTGGGACATTTAATGGGACAACTAAATCAGGTTCATCTTCAAGTTCATCTAAGTCCAGATTCTGAAATTTTAGGGACTCAGGTTCACTAGAATCTCTAGAAATTAATGGGAGTTTGGTATCGTCAAATCTGACGTTGTAGCTTTCAGTCACTTTTCGATCATTCACTAAGAACACCCTATAAGCTGCCACCACATCTGTGGAGTAACCAACAAAGATTCCTTCACGAGCTTTTGCTGCAAACTTGCCTAGATTTTCATCATCTATAAGTACATAGCATTTTGCTCCAAAGACATGAAAGTATTTGATTGTTGGTCTTCTGTTGTTCATTAGCTCACATGGTGTCTTTTCTTTATCTTTTATGATCAAGGTTCTATTTTGAGTGTAACACGCGGTACTCACTGCTTCGGCCCAGAAGTACAGAGGAAGTTTCGAATCATACAACAAAGTTCTTGCTGCTTCAACCAAAGTTCTATTCTTCCTTTCAACTACTCCATTTTGCTGTGGAGTTCTCGGGGCTGAATACTGACGACGTATTCCCTTAGATACACAGAAGTCATTCAGCACTGCGTTTTTGAATTCAGTGCCATGGTCTGATCTAATCGTCTTCACAGTAAGTGTTGAAACATTCTCAATTTGAGTGATGTGATCAATGATTAGGAAAGGTACTTCGTCTTTCGTCATTGCGAACAATACCCATGTATACTTGGAGAAGTCATCCACGATTACCAATGCATATCTTTTCCTAGACAAAGATAGGACATTCACTGGGCCAAACAAATCCATATGAAGAAGTTGCAGAGGCTCAGTAATACTAGAAATTTCTTTGCTTTTATGCGATGCTCGCTTCGACTTTCCCATTTCACAAGCTTCACAGAGTCCTTTCGGAGCGAACTCCATTTGAGGTAGATCTCTCACCAATTCTCATCTCGCGAGAGCATTCATCGTTTTGAAGTTTAAGTGAGATAGCTTTTTGTGCCATAACCAGCTTTCATCATCCGAAGCTTTGCTGTAGAAACAGGTGACCTCATTCTGATTTGCTGAATCCATGTCCGCCACAGAAAGATCTGCCTTTCGAACTCCTCTCAAAGCCAATGAGCCTTCCTTGATGTGAGTAATTGATACACCTTTCTTGTTGAAGACAATTTCATAACCTTTGTCACAGAATTGACTAATACTTAACAGATTGTGCTTCAGTCCCTCAACATAGGAAATATCTTCAATGATGACATTACCAGTCTTCAGTTTGCCATATCCCTTTGTCACACCTATGCTGTCATCTCCAAAGGTAACATAAGGGCCAGCCTTCATAACCAACTCTGTAAGCAGGGACTTGTTTCCAGTCATATGCCTCGATGCTCCACTGTCTAGCACCCATATAACTTTACTTCTATTCTGCTTAATGCTTTGCATTGACAGATTGATTAGACGTTCTTCGGAACCCAACTTTGATTGGGCCCGGCTTTTCTATAAGATCGAGAATCAACAGATTTAACAACAGGAGATGCACTTTTCTTAACATTAGTAGAGCTTTCGACTTTCTCCTTTCCTTTCTCAGACTTGACAGATTTGTCAGTCTGAGGAGAAGGTTTGTCACTCCTAACTTTAGGAGGACTAACAGTCTTGGCTCTCACATGCTTCTTTTTGATATTTGAACTAGCAGCAGTATTTGAGCATGACAGGCTAGATGCATTCATTAAATTCACAAAAGTTTGCATGATGTTAAAAGTGCATGGCATACAATTAGGTTGACCACACTGTGCATGATTCTGATGCAGATTATTCATTGTATGTGTGGCAGGCATGGCATGTGCAGCAGGAACATTTATGTTAGCTTTACATGCAAAAGAAAGATGTTCAGTAGATTTACAGTGATAACATGCTTTCTTTATTCGTTCAGCCTTAACCTCTTTTATGCCTTTTTCTTTCTTACCTTGTTGTTTAACAGCCTTAGCTCCTAATCCTGCTCTAGATTCATCTCTAGGGCAATTGATTTTAACTTGTTTGATAGGAGTTATAGGTTGTGCTTTCTGGCGATCTTCCATCTCAATCTCATATCTAGCTATTAATTCAGTCTCTTCTTCTAATCGAGGAACAAGGTGTTTGAAGATAGGTTTGACAGCTGATTTAAGAGGGCTAGGAATTTCCTTTTTAAGGTCACTGGAACTAGTGTCGATAGGTCTCTTTCCTTCTTTCTTAGGAAGGTTAGAATAGTCAAGTCCTATACCTATTCTAGTTATTTTCTTAAATGTGTCGTTATCTACATACACTTTACTAGCAGCTAGTTTGTAAGCTTCGCATTTAGTTTCTAACTTAGCTAGGTCGTTCTTAAGACATGCTTCTATTTCTTCCTTAAGGATGAGCTTGTGTTCCAAAGATTTAATAAAGTCTCTTAGGGAAGTATCTACAGTGCAAGCAGCCTCTAACTCTTCCACTTTTGCCTCAAGCATTCTGCTTTTGGCGACAAGTGTTTTCTGTTCCTTTTGAGAAGTGTCTAGGCTTTTGCACAACATATAGATCTCTTCACTAAGAGCCCCGTTCTGTTCCTTATACTCATCAATGGACATTTCTACTTTAAGGGTTAGAACTGGTACCTCTGGTTCCTCTGATGTCTCAGCCATGAGGGCAAAGTTTGCTACATGAGTAACATCTTCCTCATCTGAATCATCCCAAGCTCTTCCTTCTGTTACTAATAAAGCTCTTTTTCTATGTCTTTCCTTCACCAGCGATTCATACTTGCTTTTGAGGGCTTCATATGTCTCTTTTGGATAAGTCTGTTTAGGCTTTTTGCAGTCCGTAGCAAAATGTCCAGCTTCACCACAGTTATAGCATTTGAACTTCATTTTGAAATCCAAAGGAGATTTGTAGCTGGTACTCTTGCCTTTACCTTTGTAGCCTGACAAACTACCACCACCACTAGCAACCCGATAGTAAGATGAAGAATTTCTCTGGGGTCGGTTGCTCTTTCTAAATCTCATGTTGCTGAACTTCCTTGCCATGTATGCCACGACACTATCGTCCATGTTGTCCAGCTCCTCTTGGGTGAAGTAGTCATCATCACTGTTAGATGTGCACTCGTCATCATTATTAACTTTATGTGGTGCAGGTGATGATTTAGACTTTTCTGCAACTATTGCCTTCTTAGACTCTTCCTCATCAGCAACTAATCCTGATGCAGTTTCTTTTCCTTTTGAATCATTGTCCCATGCTTGATCTTGAAGTGTTTCCAGCTCATAGGTCTTTAGTATTCCATAATACTCTTCCAGAGAAGTTGTATGCAAATCTCTGATTTCTCTTACAACGTAGACCCTATGTTCAATGCTCTTTGGCTGGTTCCTCAGATATCTCGTATTGGTCTCAACCATGGGGAGAGTTACACCTCTCAGATTCAAATCCAATACCAACTGAATGAATCTTAGATAGACGTCTGTTATGCCTTCTCCTTTTCTTATTCTGAAGGTGTCATACTCCATCTTGAGTATGAGTATTTTGTTGCTTCTAACCTCGGCAGATCCTTCCATGACAACTTCTATCTTGTCCCAAATCTTCTTTGCTGTATTCAGACCTTTGACTATGTTGAACATTTCATGATCAAGGGATTCCATCAAGGTTTGTCGTACGGAAGTATCATAAGCTATTTGCTCCTTGTCAGCATCTGAAAACTCCGATGCCTTTTTAGGCTCAGACTGAGGTGGTATATCCTCCTTTCCTTCCGTATGTTCAGGAATAATCACCATTGGAACAAATTTACCCTTGTCAAGGACTTCCAGATATTCAGGGTTAACTGTCTCTAAGTAGAGTCTCATTCTGAAAACCCATTCTTCATAGTGATCTCGGTTGAACATTGGGATCTTGAATGCATTTTTAGGAGCCATTTCAATTCTGGTCACCAAAAGTTTCTAAGTACCCAAGACTTGGCTATGTAGAATATATATGTAGAAGTTTTGCCTAAGTCGAAATTTCTCTAAGTAGAAATTTTTGTTCAAGTCGAACTTCACCAAGTAGAAATTATCCAAGTTGAATTTCTATGTAGAAAATCTCAAGTAGAAACTCTATGTAGAACTTTTGTCCTTGGAATAAATTTGCTTTAGATTACTTTAATATTGAATAAACAATATTATCTCTTTAACACCTTTTTGACTTTTGAGGCTTTACTCACCTAAATTACCTAACCCACGTGCTAGGTACTGAGTATGTTCTGCTATGCTTTCTACCGTGAATAACGCACATCAAAAGTCCAAAAACACTTTTTTTTTACTTTTTATCTTTTTGAGAAGGAAATCAAAAAGTTGTTGGGTTGTCTTCTTTAATAAGAACAAATGGTGAACACTCAAGAACACCAAATATCAAAGTACCCAGATTAATTCACAAAAATTAATTAAAATACATCCAAGCTAAATAATAACAATAATAACACCTGGAGTATTTAAATAATTTTCTTTGGATGAGTTTTCACTACAAACGAATTAAAGCTCACTTTTCTAGAATTTTAGAAAAGTAGATCTAGAAAATGAAAACTCACGATTCTTCTACCAAACACAAGGATCTATGTTTTGTGTGTTAAACATATAGCTCTGATACCAATTGTTAGGTCCAAATGTGTTGTAGAGGGGGGGTGAATACAACTTTTCGAATTTTGATAAGCAATAAATACGATGCAATAAATGAACACACAGATTCAAGGAATATATGTCTTAAATATAACTTGAAGTGGTTGCTACAACATTCATTACAAAGTATAACAGAAGTTCAGAGAGTAGTGAATGATACTAAGCTCTGTGAATACACTCTCTCTCTTTTACATGTGTTTCTCTCAAGAATTGCTCTCACACACAAACATTACACAAGTACTTCTATTTATACTACATGTAATCTATGTCGTGTAGTCTTCAAAGACTAAGATATACGTGGCCCAATGATGTCCACATAAATCTTGCTTTATCTTGAAAGCTTGGAAATCTGCCAATCAGAAGATGCCATGTGTCATGTTGAAACTGCACTCTAAGTAGAACTTCTACTTGAGAATTTCTACTTAGCCATCTCGAATTTCTAAGTAGAACTTCTACTTAGAAATATTCTACTTGGTCATCTAGAATATTTAGAACTTAGAAAATATTCTGGTTTTCAACTTGAAACTTCAATGCACATCTTGAACTTGTGATATCTTCATATCTTCTTTATTCTTCACCAAGCTCTTGAACATAGATCTTTATTACTGACATAAACTTGCTATCAATGTCCTGACACTTGATGCACCGGTCTGGTTCATAAGTGACTAGTCTTGATAGTGTTTTTGCTTCTTGAATAAATTACCATATTCAATTAGTAATGAGGCTTTCTACTGTTAGCTTTCCTTCTTGTTCACTTGAAATCAATTTGTCTTATTGATACTGATAGTTATGATCTTGATTCTTGGCTTTTCAAATCACTGAGGCATGAACAACTTTGACTTGAACTTCTCTCAATGATTTCTTCTTGGCTTGATCATAGTTAACATGTTGAATTGTATCAATTACCTTGTCTTCTTTTAGTGTTGATTTCTTTGTGGCTTCTTGTTCTTGATTGTCTTCTGGTTAAGTATCTTTTCCTTTAGTTGAGTTACATTAGTTATAGTGTTACAAGTTTACACACTCTACCTTTCAGCCACCTCATTGGCCTTTCCTGATAATAATAGTTTCTTGCAATCAATGCTGTCTAGGTCTATTCCAACTTAAATTTTTCTATCTCATTCTCATCACTGTTGGGTGAAAGTATTCTCTCTTAAACTCTGCTGAAGGAGAGAAAATATAGATCAGTCTTTTTCCATAAGTCATTGCTTCCACCTTCCCGTGTGAACTTTGTCACAGTTACTCTCAATCATACCTAGGATATTTATTCTCTTAGTTCTTTCTTGTTTTAGGATAATCTCAACCTTTATTTGGTTCAATCCATACTTCCTCATGGTCTCACACATGCCTCACCTGGCATTATTATTATTGGGTCATACATTCCCTACCAAACTACTATTTTGAAACTCAGAATATTACCATTTTTCCTGTAAGGTTTCTTAGGTCATCCTAATTTACCCTCAATTCGATTTTCAAGAAATACTTTCATCCTGTAATTGACAATCAAATCATATATCCTTAATAAGGGTCTCTTTTCAATCATTCTCATCTTGATAACCTATAGGTATCTTAATGCTAACCTTTTTCTTTCAAATTGACGTCAGTTTACATGACCTTCCCAAAAGACAACATATGTCTAACTATTTTTCTTACGAAACTTGGTAATGGTAGCAAGGATGTTCTGGAAGATATTGGTCGTGTTCAACGTAAATCTTTTAGTACTTATTACTCCTCTTAAAGATACTAAGCTTCAGATAATCTTTATGCATCATACTGCACAATCTTTGACAATCTCCATAAACCTTTTATTGATCACTTTCCTTAGTCATACTATGTCCATTGTATTTATAAAATCCCAACATTTTGTACCTCAACTCACTATAGTTGGATTTCTAGCTCATAAGCTGGTCAATCATATACACCTGAATTACTTCACTTTGTATCAAAAGTTCTCGCGGTTGGCGCTTAGTTAGAAGCAACCCCTGGTCTAGTTACTTTATAATCCTTTTTGACATGGCCCCAATTTGCCACACTAAAACATATGAGTTTAGGGGTTAACTAATGGCATTACTTTTCTAGCAATTGCCTCCTTCGTCCATAGTGAAGACAATTATCTGGGACAGGTTACGCTTATCCATATGCTTTTTTCCGCATTTTCCTAAATGTATTGTTCACTGCTTTCCCTTACACAGCAAATCTTGGGTGCCAGAGTGGCATAGTCACTCCTCGTTCATGCTTCTTCTTTGATACCGTTTCTGATCTTTTTAAAATTTTACTCCATATACATCTCAATCGACTTCTCGGTACCGTCCCCGACCACCTTTCCTTTATTTTTATCTTTTCAAATCCTCTTATCAATCCCACGTGCTGCATAAGCTTAACACTCTTGGCATAATAGCCTTTTCATTTAAGTCAATCCCGGAATTTCTCAGTCCGTTTTGGTTCTTTAATACATTTCCTTTCTCATCGTCCAATCTCAACTTCCCCGTTTTATCTCTTCAATCAATTGTAATAATCAGGGTCTGTCCATCAACCCACATAGCGGCTATCATACCCAATCTGCGGGGTTTGCTCCAGTTTTCACTCTCTTTAGTGACGTTCTCTAATAATCAGAAAGACAAGATTTGCCAAATTTTGTAGGATTTCTTTCTAGAATCAGGAAAATTTTGGTTAATCTATCCACCCACTGGTAACAATCAAGAAGATCAATTTCGAAACCTAAAGATCAGTTCTATGAACATCCAAGCAGGTAGAATCGTAAGTAGTTATAATACTGAATATTTAACATGAAGTTGGAAGTTTAACCACTGGAAAGGAATCAAATATATACATCCCATAGAAAGGAAATCAGAAGTTTCAAACTGAAACATGCCACATCTTCCTGATGTATATACGTCCTAATAGTTGATACTACTAAATGTTAGTCTACCTAACCACCAGTCTCAGAAGGACCACTACCGTCGGAGTTAGTCGTTCCACAAAATTGGCACTACCAGGGCCATCCGAACCTGGTTAACCGTGTTGTCCGAATACATCCGCAATTACTCTGCCGTGCTGCATAAGCACACCACTTAAACCTATATAAGGTGCATTATAATATATCACAAAGTCTTCCTTCTTCCATTAGGCAATGCCAATGCTGGGTCGCCTCCAATTTCTTCTTTAGCTCCAAGAAGATTTTCTCATTCATTCAAACTTCTTAGTCCTTTGTTGGTGTAGTTGGCCTTTCTCAATTGAAACTGCCTTTAACTCGGCAGGGTCAACCAACACTACTTGCTATATAATCATATTACTTGATCCATTTATGATTTATTGTCGGAGTAAACTTAAGGCAGCTACTATAATCCATTCAAGGAACAGAAAGAATTTAATATTCCTCTGAATCACATGCATCTAATGTTTCTGGTTCATCATTTCACTGAGTTGAAATAACCCTATACTTAATCCCTGACAGTAGTCTTATTACGAGTTTATCATAGACTCACTGGTCTTATCCTCTTGTAGGTTCTGAGATCACGCTTACTACTTCTATCACATTGTCCAATCATGCCATTATTTCACACTGTCTTCACTTTCTAAGCTGATCCATTCAACAAAATGTGAACATTTCCTGGATAAGATCACCTCCTCTATCTTAATTTGACTTCATAATTTATAACCTATGGAATTTGCCTTCTCATGGCGAATTACCTTTGACAATATTCACACTAATTCATTTATCCAATGATATGGCACTTGCTGCCTCTATCTCAACTGCTCCTGGAGACTCTGCTCCCCGTCCTATATCGGTGTCTTGCATCATTCTAACTCTTTTCTCATTAATCTGGAAGTCTTTAAGGATTCTTATCTATCCCCATATAAAATCTCAAGTTATTTATCCAATCCGTCTTACTTGCTGGTACTACACCCGGTAGTCCGGCTATGAATTCAATATGCATCTTCAGATCTCTTAATAATATCTCAGTTCTTTATACTCACTTCTCTGAGCACTATACTTTAACTCTCATAGTCTCTCTGGCTGCAACCCTCATTTTCTCAAGGGTAAACTCTTTATCCTTAACAGGATTCTCCTCCTTAGCTGGAACCTCCTTCATGCCCCCTTTTGTGTCTCCTATATAAAATGGGTGCCCCTGGCGGGGCCCATTGTAAGGAAAAGGGAAATAAAATATTTTATTTCCATTTTCTTTACAATGGGCCCCGCCAGGGACACCCATTTTGTATAGGAGACATAGAAGGGGGCATGGAAAAGGGGACAGAGGATCCGGGCTCGTGGCAAGGCATCACTTCATCTTAATTAGTATCTCACTACTAACTCAGTCACTAGATGGACTAAAAATATGGCAACTAATAACAATGCAATTTCACGTACAAGGCATGCATGGCAATATCAGTTAATCTAATTATTAAATCACATTCACTTAATCATGCAGAGAGAAGTGAAAACAAGAATTAAAGTAAAATAGAGAATGTAGATCGCGTACCTGTATCCAGTACTCATAAATAAGGCACTCTTATTCAATTTATAGCAATTTTAAGATAAGTATTTGATTAGTATTAAAAAAACTAACATTCTTATTTTTTTACAATTATAAAATATCAACTTAATACTTTCATTTATCTTAACAAACAAGATATACACTCTCCATATTTTAACAGATATCTAAACAGAAATTTGAAAAGCACACATAGCATTAACTAGCACGTCACAAAACACAGGCACCTAATACATAAAATACAAGCATGAACTTTAAGTACTTAATTTGGTTTCAAACAGTAAATAATAATTAATAATAATAAAACATATTACTTAACTAATATATAAAATCACTTCTAAAATTATCGGGTATTACATTCTACCCTCCATAAAAAAAAATTGTCCTCAAATTTTACACACATTATCATATATAAGAATAAATATCAAGACAAGTACAATAAAGTTATAGAGACATACCACTAATCATTTTTATATAAGTGCTCGATCTGATTCCGAGTATTCATTATCCCATCCCGCATAATTATAAGTAGGTTTTCTTCTGCCTTCGCTCCTTCTGGGGTACACCATTTTTGCAAAGCATTTGCATTAAACTTATTAATGTCCTTTATAATTTTGGTTGTCCTTTTTTCTAGTATGCCTCGCGCGAATCCTGATTTTCTTATCTCATCCTCAAGCCTCACTTTTAAGTTATCAGCTTTTTCCTTTAAAATTTTAATTTGGTGATCATCAACTTCCACTCCTAAATTTTTTTTCTCTCCTTGTAAGAGCGGTCCATTGATGGACTCCCTCCCCTCAGGGATCGCGGAGTCAGGCCATCAGAGTCAGACATAGGATCTAACTCATCAAATTCGTTGTTAGGGTCTCTCTCGTCCATACCCTCCCCAAAGTCTTCAGCAATACCCCAAACATTTTCATTATCTGCCATCTATAAATATCAAAAATAAGTTATCATTATGAATGATTAAAAAGATTATAAATATACAAACATTTTTGGGACCCCCAACTCACAGGTCAAGCCTAATTTGCAGTCTACAGGAAAATAACCTAGAGCTCTGATACCAACTGTAACAACCCGACTTTTTGAACTATTAACATTCGATCAAATAATCATAACAAAATTTAAATTCCATAAACTCATATAATAAAATCCCAAAATATCATAATAATATTCTATAAATCCAGAAATGAAAATAAATAAAATAACCCAATGTAAAAGCAAATCCATAGAGACGCAGCTCCTCAAATCTAAACAGCTAAACACTAGTTGATTATTAAGTGACATGGTTCAACTTTAATCCAATCCCAATGTCATACTCGCAGCTATTACCTGAAAATTCACAAATAATGAGCTACACAGCCCAACAAGAAAACTAATCAAACTAACCAATGGATCAAGTAAGTTTCCCAATATTTTACAAATTTCCATAAATCAAAGTTCAAAATTTTATAGTTCGTAAATCACAATTTCAAAATCAAAACTCAGAAACGTAAAATAAATTCCACAGTTCGCTAAGGTCACAAATACCTGGTGACACAGTATCATAGGTTCATAGGTGTCAATAATGCGCCCCTTACTAAGGTATCATAAAGTGTGCACTCCCGAAGGCATCATAAAAAGCACGCCCTAGTAAGGTATCATAGGCTAGTTCTGGAACTATACGCAATTACTAACGGGTTCATAAGTCATAGCTAGCTGGGAATTCTTATATCTAAAAATCATACTCGATCCAAGTTTTCATAACAAAATTATTATAAATATAAAATATTTAAAAACATTTCAAATATTAAAACATTTTAAAAATATATTGGGGAGCACGAAAAGTTAACTTACCTCTTAAAGTTGTACCGCACAAAATCACGTTAAGCCTAAATAAATATAAAACATAAGTAAAAGCCGAATCAGTATTTCCTCGGATTTCTAGATGGCCAGTAAACAACAATGACTAAATTACTAACATTTAACAAGCTAAACAATATCACCTAAAAGCATGGACTTTGTTTTAATATTGAATAAATTACACATGCACCTAATTTTCATTAAAAGGAATTAATAATATATAACCAGAATCAAGGTAATCAACCCTTGTACCTTACATGCTACTAAATTTATCACTACCCGGGTCAAAACAATCGTGCTCACATTTACAAAATCATATTTCTTTTTATAAGAAAATAAAATGGATGTATCTTAAAATATATATTTTTGATTTAAAAGAAAATAGTTTTCATCAGTATTGTAATTTGACTAAAATCTACAATCCTTAAATATAAACAAATTCAAAGCACAACTACGACATTAATAACATATATACCAAACTACTTTCTTTACAAAATATTGATTTTATAATACATAAAAGAAAATAATAAACTCTCAGATGCTTTACATGGTATGACATTTATTCAACAAACAAGGCTGGCAAGTGGCAAGGCACTTCATCTTAATTAGTATCTCACTACTAACTCAATCACTAGATGGACTAAAAATATGGCAACTAATAACAATGCAATTTCACGTACAAGGCATGCATGGCAATATCAGTTAATATAATTATTAAATCACATTCACCTAATCATGCAGAGAGAAGTGAAAACAAGAATTAAAGTAAAATAGAGAATGTAGATCGCGTACCTGTATCCAGTACTTACTACTTACTCATGAATAAGGTACTCTTATTCAATTTATAGAAATTTTAAGATAAGTATTTGATTAGTATTAAAAAACTGACATTCTTATTTTTTTACAATTATAAAATATCAACTTAATACTTTTATTTATCTTAACAAACAAGATATACACTCTCCATATTTTAACAAATATCTAAACAGAAATTTGAAAAGCACACATAGCATTAACTAGCACTGTCACAAAACACAGGCACCTAATACATAAAATACAAGCATGAACTTTGAGTACTTAATTTGGTTTCAAACAATAAATAATAATTAATAATAATAAAACATTTTACTTAACTAATATATAAAATCACATCTAAAATTATCGGGTATTACATATAATTTCTCGAAAATTCTGGATATGAACTTGGCGGCTTGCAGAGAAGAATGAAAGGAAAACAAAGCTGGATGGTTGTTTAAAAAGCGAACTAGCTAAAGGATCAATATATTATAAAAAGGGAAATCCAAATTTCCACTGGAAAAAAAAATGCACCAGAAAGAAAATCAACAAAGAAAAAACTGTGATCGGAATGAACACTTTCTCAGGTGGTGACACAGGAACAAGGAAAATTACAGCCTCCTAATTCAAAGTTTCTTCCTGAAAGTTTCAACAATTACAAAAAAGTAATGGTCTAGAATCAATGAAGAAATAAGCGCTGGACCTATTCGAGGGAAATGGCATAAATGAGAAGCACAAAGAGGATAAAAGCAAGCGAAAAAGGTGAAGAAATGAAAGCAACATTGTACTTATTAAATTTCTCCAATCTACTGCATCAAAAATGTTACTGTCACTGCCCGATCATCTCACAGTCCAGAAAAAGTCTTGAAAAGAGTCCAGCAGATTAATGCAATAAAAAATAAATAGTTGAAGAAGTGGTGGTACTGGAGCACTTGCGTATCAAACTAAATGAGCATGAGCGGAGGCAAACCTATTTGGATCTGGTTAGAATGTAGCACATAAAATCAGCTACATACATAGCAATGGAGGAAGAAGCAAACGTGAGACGTACAAAAAATCTGAAAACAGCAGACCAAGTTGTTATGTCCATAAAAGCAACGGTGGAACTAATATTTTGCATAAAGGATTGGAATTGATTCCACTAGAAAGAGAAAAATGACAACCAAAAAACAAAAATCAGCAAGGAACGTGAAGGAAAATTTTATCATATGGTGTCAATAGGCAGTGGTTTAAAGCCATACCTGAATTTTTATGTCAATATGAAGCCCAGGGAAAGCACGTGGATCCGGTGGCAGCAAAGAAAGTGATAAAAAAGAAGAGGAAACGAAGTAAACATGACAAGAAAGTACAAATCTGAAAACTGCACAAGGTCTGATTTTGTCGAATAAACTGCTTTCCTACAGAATTCTGTACAGTAAGCTATACACCGTTAGAAAGATCTTGAAGTCTAGTGTTTTACGCAAAAAATGGTGCGTGAAAATAAATTTTCTACAAGGAGTTATGGCCGTTTTAGTGAAGAGGGGTCCAGCTGTCCAGATCTGTGTTATGTCGTTTATCGACAACTTTCTACATTACTTGCTGGCCCGTAAAATATATATGAGCTAAAGAGGTACTATCTGAAGTGGTTTCTGGCAGTACAACTGCAGTAGAATCTGGAAAGGGAAACCAAGGGGCTAAAATTAATCAATCGGAAGGAAGCAAATATGACATAGACAATGAAATCTGATGCTGCAGTATGCCGTACTTCCCAGAATAAACTGCTTTCATCCAGTAAGTTAGGGGCGGTGAATAATAAACCATTTGAAAGGTCTCGGAGTCTAGTTTTTATGCAACAAACGGTTCTTGAAAAGTAATTTTCTACAAAAACTTATGACCATATTAATGAAGGGGTATCAAGCTGTCCAGACTTGCAGAAATTTGCAGAAAAATGCAAGTTTGTTCTACATTAATGCCATGCGAACGACAAAAGAATTCAATACATGAGTGTATGATTGGTTGAAAATAAAATATGGAGGAAAGAAACATACAATGGAATGGTGCCAGCTTGTGCAAGTAAAGAAAAAGAACGGATAAGTGCATGACTTTGCAAGTCAAGGTTGAAAGCTGCTACTGGTGTGTAAGAAAACAAAAAATAGGAGCTCCGGAAAGATCTGCACCTCTGCTTGTTTGCAGGAAAAAGAATCATGAAGAAAAAAAAATGAACCAACGCAAACAAAAAATTGGAGTCTGGTAAACAAATTAAAATAGGAACATTCAAGACGATGGAGATGACACGAGATATCCCTGAAAATATGGCGATTTAAATTAATCTGTGATCTCAAAGCTTAGTGCATGCTTACAAGTATAATCACTATGTCAAGGAGCCACACAAGATTAGCTAGCTACATTGGTTGGCCAGAAGTCTATCTGCATAGAGGGCCATGTGTACTATGAAGCACATAATTGCAAAAACTGATGTTGCTTGCGGCTTGAAAAAAATACTGCATGAAATAGTAGTACAATCAGATACAAAAAAGCTACTGAGACAACAGAAGAAACATGGTTGCAGATAACTTGTCCTGGCAGCAATTTATTTGGAAGTGCTGCAAAGTAGACAGAGGCCTCCTTCCTCAATATTGTTCACGTGATCGAGCCTTGTTCATGTACAGACTTCATCATACGTACATATATTTTCACTTATCACCTGCCATGGTGTAGTAGAAACTTATGGATTCAATGAATTGCAAAAGTGAAGATGCAATACTAAGAGGCTGTTTCTTTGAAAAGGCAAGAGGAGCCCATAATTGAAGGCGTGGCTGTCAAAACAAAGCATGGTGCAACAATTTATAAAAAGAAGGTGAAGATGCAAAAAAAAAAAAAAACTTGGAGAACATACAATCAGGGCATCAGCTTGATTAAATCAGTGGACAAAAGAAAAGCTATGCGTAGAAAAATTAGTAGCAGCAGCGCCTTGGAAAAAATGTGTGACAGAGTTGTCAAAAAAAAAATAGCAATAAGGCAAAACATAGCAAGGAGTGACATTTTAAACTTCTGGGACACATATAGAACATGTTTTCTCTGCAACAGGCACCCGCCACCACAACAATCAGGCTACTACATTAAACAAAACTACATGTTCAAGTTTGTTGATTCAGAATCAAAATCTGCTTGGCAAAATCTAGATAAGTGCTATTTTTCTATAGCATTTACTCTTTTCATGTCATGCAAAAATCAACTTTTTTCCAAGCTTTATTCAGACATATCATTGAAGAAAAACAATCCAACCCAAACGAGTGTTCAACGAGGGTCACTTGGGGGCAACAAATTTGTTCTAGTTCTTGACTAGTGACCCATCGTCAAACACTTGGGGGGAAATAAAAAATTTAATCCTTGACTTGTGACCTATCGACAATCATTTGGGAATAACAAATTGATCAAGTCCCGGACTTATGATCTATCGATGATCACTTGGGGACAAATTGATCAAATCCTAAACTTATGAACTATCGACACTCACATGAGGATACAAATATATATCCGTCCCAGACTAGTGACATACCACTTCTTTGATGAAGCAATAAGTCACTTGGGAGCAGAGGATATATCGTGCCGGATATACGCTTCAGTGCGAAGCTATGATGGTCCGACCGAGATGAGAAAGTGGTGATCTACAGTTTTTTTAGATTTAACATTTTATAGATCACAGAGTATATCTCATCAGTGCGCAATCCATATCAAATCTACTTATGTAAACTTTGAGGATTCGAAGCACAAAAAGAACCGAAAAACTGCGTTTAATGCTATGATGGTTCATATACCGGGGACTTTGTACCGGGAGATGAGAAATTGGTAAGCAGAGCCTTTTGACAATTTTGTGGCTTACGGACGACCTCTCATCAAAAGCAAGCAAAGTCAAGCAAGATTTTGTTTTATATAAATCAAATTACTTGACGCTTGGAAACATATTCTATGCAAGCGAAATCTTGCAAAGATTTGGGCCCGAATCAAATTGCTTGATGCTTGGAACCACATAGACAAAAACAAAGTGTCAAACACACAAAAGTTAACATCGTGGTAGATAAAAAATATAGCTAATATTTAAGCTATAACATTATTCATGCTCGAAGACACAAATATATTGGTGACTGATCACAGCTTAAGAGGTTTGCTCCGGACACCAAATAAAGAAAGTGTTCACCGAAGGAATAACCTCCGATAAACAGTGGGGACTTGTTGATACAAAATATGGACCCGATCCTGAATGGATATTCGACTAAACCCAATATAATTGGGAATATAATAAACGAGGAAACTTAAGATCTATAGGTGACTTGCTCCTAAAGAATAGGAGTATGGGCCTAAACCAGCTTCGATACCGAAAAGAACTACGTGGGTTTGATTCCTTATAAAGGGATACGTAGGCACCTTGAGAAGGCATCCCCGAAATTCTATCTTCTCATAGAATTAACTCTCTCAAGCACAACCCAAAAACACATAAACCCTAATTCTCCCTCAAAATTGCCATGGATATCAAATCCCTAATTTTGTAGCTCTATATGAATACCCGATTATAAATCTAATCTTGAAGCTTAGTCCGTGACGCAAATTGGCTTCAACAGTTACCAAGATTTTTTTTTGCACTCATATTTTGGAGTACCATGGGCTTAATTCCGCTACTGCGCACAAGCATATTGCTAAGGTTTTATGGTTTTATTGCAATGGTGTTACTTTCCGTAATTCTTTTTTTTTTTTTTCAATTTACATATGTAAACACATAGTTTCAACTTTTTGAACCATTCTTTAGGACGTATTCATTCCACTGTAGAAATAAAAAGTCAAGTGCATGTGTAACATCCCACATCGAATATAATAAGAGTGTTTGGGACCTTTACAGATACAAGTCAACAACTAATGTGTACCAATTTGATAGCACTTTTGGACTGACATGTGGTGGGTTATTGGGTCCGGTATGCATTCGGTTGTGGGCTTGGATGTACTGCTGGCTACTTGGATGATGTACGAGGACTCTAAAGGGAATAATACGTTGTGGTCTAATGGTTTCCAAGACTTGCTGAGACTGAAGTTGATTTATCTGATACTTATAATGACACGGAGACCTTTTTTCACTCTGACTTTATTTTGGCCTTTTTGATCTGGGCATGTGATAAGTGGATTTTATATCCACTTTGAGCATTCCATATCGGCTTAAATTGATTGTCTTGGACTTTGTTGTAGTTTTGATGTGTTTATCCTACTTGTGCAGGTGTGCAAGAATATTGCTTAAGGATGGCATTTCCGTCGATTTTGGTGATGAATTCGAGCCAAGGAATGATGAATCAAGACTTGCTTGGGTATATCATGATGATTTGAAGGCTAAAGGATTGAAGACGGAAGTGAGTGCAAAAGAAATGAGAGCAAACGGAGAAAAAACGAAGAAAAATAAGCAATTTCAGCAACCGGCAAAATTTTGGATGCTGGCAGCGCCCAAATAGTGTCAGAACAGAATTTTGAATGCTGGCAGCATGCAATGGATGCTGGCAGCGCGCGAATAGTGAAAAAAATGCTGAAAAAGTCTGTTTTGCCCTAATTCGAATTCTGATTGTATTTTTGGCATCCAAACCTATTCCTAGTTGTATTGTAGGTTAATTTTCTTGCTGGGAAAGATATCTAGGCCTATAAAAACACATCTTAGCCTTGTAATTTAGAGATATCATCACTGTAACGTAGAATTGCAAGGGAGAAAAGGAGAGAAGGATTCAACGCTCGTGACAAGCAACGCATCTAAATCTACTTCATCTTTTGTGTTATTCTGGATTATAGATTTGTTTTCTCAACTCTTTGTTTTATTAATATAATTACTTCATTTATTCATATCTTGTTTATTATCATGTTTTCATCAAATTCCATGGTGACGAACGGTTCAATTATGAACTAATCATTGTCATGGGATCCTAATGGATTTATCTATGTAGCTTAGTAGTTTGCATGCCTTAAAGATTTATGTGTGGTGAATTCTTGATATCCTTGTATGGTTGTGCTTCATGAATTTAGATGCGTAGCTAACATCTAATATGTTAATCTCTTGCTAAACGAGAGTGGATCTTGAGATTTAGAACTTGCCATGCTAGCATAGGATAGGTTGATAATAATTATCATGATTTGTGGCATACATAGAGATATGGTGCTACCCTATGTGATCTATATGGATAACTTGTGCTTGAACCTCTATGTTTTCAAATTCTATAGAGATATAGGGTCTAAACGTAATAGGTGTCTACTCATCTTCTATCTTTTTTGTGGATGTATGTGTAGTTTGGTGTTAGTATACCGAGAGGTAGCTTTCACTCGTTTCGTGTTATCCGATCAGATATCAAAACCATCACATGTACTGATTAAAGGCATCGACTCTAAGTGAAGTAGATAATGAAGTTAGGATTCCATGTTTATTCTCATATTAAGTAATTCGATTTCAATCTCATTAGTTACTTTAATTCTTAGTTTAATATTTGCATCTTAGTTTAATTTAGATAAACAACCCCACATTAGTTATTTGTCTAGGCAATGAAGTATAATCATACATTGGTGCATAGGTGCATTATTCTACTAAACAAAACCAAAATCAGTCTCTGTGGGAACGAACTTAATTTTATTCTATATTACTTGTGACCACGTGCGCTTGCGTGTATTAGTGTAGCATCCCAAAATCTGGGGTACAGATTTGGAGCCATTAACCACAAACACATTATACAATCCCTGGATAAAAACATTATATAACAACAAAACCCCTTAACCAAGATCGCATACAGGTTATAGTATGAAACAAACTATCAATTACATTATTACAACCCAATCTCAGAATAAAAGAATAATATACAATTTTATGAATGTACCAAATCACTATCTAACTAGATATCCCACCTTGTCAAATCCCAATCCACTATCCAACGAATTCCATGACTCGAACGTCTCCTCTCGCGGCCTATAGAGCAATACCCACTGACCTCTAGTTCCTTTGATTATCTCTAATAACTGGAGAAAATAAACAGAAGCAAGAGTGAGCCAACAACGCTCAGCAAGTGCACAAGTGATAGCAACATCAATAACGACTACAAATTCTGAAAACAAGAAATGTCTCATGCTGCGAAAAGAATCAGTTAAGTTAATTATCTAATTGTTACGAGGAGCCAACATTTCCCCATTAGAGTAAGGTGCATCAACAATGAGAACTGATAAAAGTTCTGATAACAAAATATAATTGAAATAGGCTTCAAGAGAGTCAGAAGACAAATCGACTCAATCTCAATGTACAGATTAGAATTGGATTTTTATTTTTATGTTTAAAAAAAACAATAAGGTTAGGCTGCTGATCAGTCACGCACTAACCCCGGACAAACGCACACAGCAATGTCCTTAATTGGATCCATGGCACACATTGGCCTTAACTTCTGACCATTAATCTGGTCTTACCCCGAAGGGTTTAACGCCCCAAGGGCCACTTTTAAAAACATTTCCAATTCTAAATCATCCACACTAGGTGTCGGAACAATCGACAACCTTTGCCAATCAACAACTGGAAAACTCACGTTCCAGAATAACGACTCATAATCCAATAGTCATTAAAAGATTCAAGATCAACAGGTGTCGACAAGTTCGACACAATAATTGGGTAATAAAAGAAGAACAACAATCTCAAAAGGTATCGACAAGTTCGATAGAATAGAGGGTGATAACCGAATAATCAAGATCTTCAATAAATACCGACGAGTTCGATAATAAATGGGGTGGAGAATATAAAGAACAATATTTCGAATAAGCATTGACAAGATAGATATGAATAACTGGGGACACATCATCATTATTTGATTAAAGAGTAAATCGACTTGGCAACAATACAAGATATAAATCGCAACAAAATTGCCAACAATTGAAATCCTAAGTTGGAGCAGGGACATAATCAAGCACTACGCATTTATTAAAATTTTAAAACACATAGTAAGGTTTGAATCAACATAAGCGAGTAAAGCAGTTTAAACGATTATCTGTAAAATAATTTCAAGATACTTAATTACAAATTAGTTTGAAGAAACATTTTCAAGAAGGGGTTCACTGGAGAAATTATGCTAAAAATCAGGAATTTCATTAACAGATATTTATGGGGATTTAAAGCTTGGATTCTCTCTATTTAGAAAATCCCTTAAACATTTTTCAAGGAAAATAAAAGATAGGGCGTTCAACTGAGGAGCCCAATAACATTCCATGTATAAAATGATATGCGGAAAAAGGCTAGTGATAAGATTCTTTGAGAAATTGGTATTTGAATCGAGGGTGGGGAAAATAAACATTTTCACGCTAATTGAGGAAATAAATCATTTTCTAAATATACTTGACCACATCATATCATATAACAAAGGAATTGAATTGCATCACTTGAATGATAAATGAAGAGCAAAACACTTGCCTCGATTCACGGAGTTCTCGACCTTAACATCGATCCATAACTCAGTTTCACGACATCTCTTTACTTGCTAGCCTTTTATTTGGCCCTACTTCCACTTCTACTTCGTAACTCGTTAACTTCCACGTCAATACATCCGTCGACTTTGATACCTGTCCTTCTACTTATCTTTTTACTCGTACCCTGCTCTTGGCCATGTCTCCTATTCAACCGATTTTAATTCCGGTGAGCCGCCACGGAACCACCACCGTTCCATACCCGGAAAAGATCTCTCCCTCGCTAATCTCTCCCCCCAGCTGGTCTCTCTATCCTCATCTCTCTCTCTCTCTCTCTCCCTCTCTCTCTCTCTCTCTCTGTGCACAGCCCCTCCCCCTTCTCCTTCTTCTTCTCATCTGCCTTCGCTATCCCGCCGGCCTACCACCACCACTAACCCGCCGTTGCCGCCGCCGCGATGGTCTCCCCACCACAACACCGCGCAACCTCCTGTCTCCCAAGGATTCCTCCCCGTTTCTGCACACCCACACACACAGCTACACTTGTATATACACACACATATACGCACTTTACACACACACACATGTATATATATATTTATGTATGTATCCCCCAATTGAATTTCCCAATCTCTCTTCTTCCTCCCCAATCTCTTTTTCTTCTCCCTTCTTTATTTTCTGCGTTTCCTCCTCTCCCGACTTCTCCTGAACATTCTAACTGCTGGGCTCTAACTACTAACTTATTGGGCTTGGCCCAATAACAATAAACATTACTACACCTCATATTTGATTTTAAAACTAATGAATATATTTCACAAATAGGAATTAAATAGAAAATTGTGAAAATTAAAATTTTCACTTTTAAAATTAAAGAATATAAAATTATGAGCACCCACATATTTTTAATGTATTTTTCGGATCAAAAATGAATTAAATATGAATTTTCCAAGTTTTGATCCTTTAAATGCAATAAAACTCTTAAAATCATTTTAAAATACCGAAACATCCAAATTAATTCACCCAACCATTTTAAAAATTAAACAATATTATAAAGATAATATTACAAAAGATTTCATGATTTTTAATTCCTCCGATAATTTTATAAAATTTACAGATGATCAAAAATGCATGATTTAAATATTTTTAAATCCTCAAGAATACAAATAAAAATATATTGACCTTCACCACTTATCCAAATCATCATATAAGCACATAAGCAAAATTTTCACATACGTTTCACCTTTACAACAATACTCACATAATAAAATTCATAATTTATATTAAATAAACAATTCTAAATTCGAAATATTCTAGGGCGTTATATCCTTCCCCCCTTAATAGGATTCTGTCCTCAGAATCAACGCTAAGGACACCGCATCCTACTTCCACTCCCAGGTTGTATCTTTCAACCTCT
The DNA here is from genome assembly GCA_036435485.1 of Saposhnikovia divaricata. Lineage (NCBI taxonomy): Eukaryota > Viridiplantae > Streptophyta > Magnoliopsida > Apiales > Apiaceae > Saposhnikovia > Saposhnikovia divaricata. The sequence goes on from CM071598.1 coordinate 169,132,528, forward strand.
AGGATTCCATCATATCACTCAAACTTTAACAAGCTCATTCTGCGAGCCCTGCAATTCCGAAATAACCTTAAACTTTGACTTCCGAGTCTTTTTAACTCTAGACGCTTAACTCACGGGGACGAATATCTTTCCTCGACAATCAATATAACTTTTTCGCATAATGAACTATACATTACGTTAAAACTATATTACCACGCCAATCCTTCGCAATAATACTACTGTGCATTTTGCCTAGATTTACCACGATCTACGCTTGGTATACTTCCCACACTTTACTTATAGCCACACGATTTTAAATAGAACTTCGAGAAAGAATCTCCAAAAATTCTCTGATCGCTTCCACTCCGCTTTCCAGTACTATGTCGATCGAGAAGGGAATAATCAAAAGTTTCTTCTTGCCTTTAATCCCATATTCTTACCGAGTACCCAATTTGGGAACTTAACATTATTTCTTCCACTTTCCGTTACCTCCTTGCAATCGAATACTATAACCAAACACGTACGCCCTTATAAACACATCAAGCATAATTCAAATAACAACTGGATTCTCTTTCTTATAAAATAGTCTTGTTTGTCGAATCTTTGGAGGACATAGCCTCGATTATTTTCAGCTTTTGATAACTAATATACCTGTCACCTTGACCGTGACTTCACTTAATACAACACAGGATTGAGATATCCAACTTATTGCCAATTCTTCCGCCGTCACAGCTTCACTCGATACTAATCATAAAACAATTCCTCAACGATTTCCAACAACTCCCGCTTTTATCAACATGAATCTTCAACTTAACCTGCATCGCCACTTATTTACATCTCCTGAAATGAACCTTCCTCAGATAAAATTCTGAGGTAAAGAATATTAAGAAATCTTTAATCATCCTTACTTCTCTTTCACGTGCAATGTTACTCGAGAAGGGAATAATCGGAAACTTCTATCAATCCTTCATCTCATTGCTTTAATGCGTAACCGATTTAAAAAATTTAACCTTATATCATCTATTCCCAATCGCATTTTGAACGCGAACAACACGATCAACTCTTACAGCATGGCATTCGCGCCAACCACCATTCGGTTTGCTAAAACATTTGAAAGAAAGCCTCAAATATTTTGTTGATTTAAAACAAATTAAAAACCATTGGAACCAACTGAAAATCCTTTTGAAAGACATTTTAGAAAATCATTTTAAGAGAAAACATTTAAAATAATAGGGTTTTAATCAAAAGCCTTTTGAACCAAAATATTTTTGAAAATTTTAAAAATCAATAAGCAAACCATGACCTTGGCTTTGATCTAACTTCCTCCAAACTTGTTTTGTGACTTCATTGTCCCGTATTCTCCAAAATCACTTTCGGATCACAATTTTATATACTTGACGAGTCCTCAAGTTTGACTCTACATCTTACGACTTCAACATTTGACACCACTCTCATTAACTACAAAATCATGTCATTCGAAATTCACCCTAAAACTCTTATGCAAAAATTTCCTTCCTCACAACTCATGATCTTATTTTCTTGTCCTCACAATTTGCTCGTGCTTCGTTGATGGGAAATAAATCCAATCCTACGTTATATTTAACTCCTTTTTATAGTCATTACCATCCATTTCCTGATAACTTACTTTATAATCGTCTTGAATTTCTTAATTCTTTGATAATTATAACAGTAGTCTTATTACTCCTTTCGTAATTCCACTAAGATTAATATGATACTATTTCTGACAAAATTTCCATCTATCCAAACTCATCACACATTACTTTGACTTTTGACTCTACTACTTATCATCATACTGCCCTTCTGGTTACAACCACAACTTCTCACACTGGCTTTGCATAAGTCATTTAATCCACATAATCACCTTATCCCTCATTCAGTCTTAACCCTTGATAATTCTTACCAACCTTTCCGTTCTGCCTTACCCTGTTTTGCCCCATCATTTCTCCTTGATTGTACCATCTTATGGTGTTCCATTTACTACCTCTACCTTACAATAGAGGTCTAAAACAATCCTTCTTTAACATTGAATGTATTATACCAACACCTTCATTATCATTCTCTTTTCGCCCTTTTACTATATCTGCGATGTGCTCTCATTTACTACTATTTTCCGTTATTCACTTCTTATTAGTCTCAACTCCTGTTCATGATTCCTTGAATCAGTACTTATTCCCATTTGACATAACACATCCATCTTAACCACCAAATTCTTGAACTTACATAACCAGTTCTTCATCAGCACCATTGTAGTTACATCACTTAAGACGTCGTCGCGTCTAACTTCGTATCTCGTTATCATTAGAAATTTTGAAATCATCAAATCTCCGACAAAGAAGGTCAACGAAATGAATGGGGTATCAATATGAATATATACTGAGTTTGTTTGACAAAACCTTTAGAAAGGAATTCAACCGAGAGATCAATTATGATCTTTGAACTATTTCCAGGTTGCATTTGTCACTAGGTTAACCACCATAGTACATAAAGATGGCCAGTCTTTAGTACTTTCATGACAAACACAATCAGTGGCGTCCCACTGGACTTCTATCACAAAGATAAGATGTCCCTGAATCCCTATCTGCATATGTTGTTCATCTCAGCTGGAATAGAGAAAATCAACTATGGAAAGGATTCAAGAGTTTCAAAAATCTTCATGCAAAGCTGGATCAAATACCATCTGAAATATTTTTTTTTTCCAAAAGAATGGGATTAAATTCGAATAAATCTAATATAGAAGACTCATCATCAATGGATGTATAGAAGACTTTTCAACAGATGCTTCAATGATTAATCAAGCAAACATTCAAGAAATTCCTAATTATTCATATCCTCACTCATGTCGGCTAAGCACTAATATACTTAGCTGCCAAAACCGGCTTGACTACAATGAGTTGAATAAATAAGAAGATCTCAATTCATTCTCGATTGTGAACCGTCACTGCGCAACGAATGCCTCAGCAACGATACCAACCGGGAATTAATTTACAACAATTCAAAGAAAGAATAGGAAATTTCTTCAGGTAATAACTTTGAACGAATCAATAATTAGGAGTGCACAATTATGCTTAACCTTCAATCCTTGCTAATACTCGCTTCTCACTTCGCATTCTTTACCTTCTCGTACCATCTCCGAAACGTTCACATCGAAACTATTCTCGTAGAATGTCCTAAATTCTACGCAAATTCTCGAGATGACGTCCCGCGGATTGATAGCACCAATTACCCACTTGGCTTATGTCGCTTCGGGTTTGCTGTTTTGCTAATAGCCCAATCCTTAGACGATTCGAACTTCTGCTCGCGCGATATGCCGAAAGTTCGTTTTGACGTCGCAATACTCGTCGAAGTATCCAAACGAAATCCTTTTCCTAAACCATTCTACCTGACATCTATCATATACACGTACCCTAACCTTCCTATTTGTTTCAGTGACCATAACCTGTAGCTCTGATACCAACTTGTACCATCCCAAAATCTGGGGTACAGATTTGGAGCCATTAACCACAAACAGATTATACAATCCCTGGATAAAAACATTATATAATAACAAAACCCCTTAACCAAGATCGCATACAGGTTATAGTATGAAACAAACTATCAATTACATTATTACAACCCAATCTCAGAATAAAAGAATAATATACAATTTTATGAATGTACCAAATCACTATCTAACTAGATATCCCACCTTGTCAAATCCCAATCCACTATCCAACGAATTCCATGACTCGAACGTCTCCTCTCGCGGCCTATAGAGCAATACCCACTGACCTCTAGTTCCTTTGATTATCTCTAATAACTGGAGAAAATAAACAGAAGCAAGAGTGAGCCAACAACGCTCAGCAAGTGCACAAGTGATAGCAACATCAATAACGACTACAAATTCTGAAAACAAGAAATGTCTCATGCTGCGAAAAGAATCAGTTAAGTTAATTATCTGATTGTTATGAGGAGCCAACATTTCCCCATTAGAGTAAGGTGCATCAACAATGAGAACTGATAAAAGTTCTTATAACAAAAAATAATTGAAATAGGCTTCAAGAGAGTCAGAAGACAAATCGACTCAATCTCAATGTACAGATTAGAATTGGATTTTTATTTTTATGTTTAAAAAAAACAATAAGGTTAGGTTGCTGATCAGTCACGCACTAACCCCGGACAAACGCACACAGCAATGTCCTTAATTGGATCCATGGCACACATTTGCCTTAACTTCTGACCATTAATCTGGTCTTACCCCGAAGGGTTTAACGCCCCAAGGGCCACTTTTAAAAACATTTCCAATTCTAAATCATCCACACTAGGTGTCGGAACAATCGACAACCTTTGCCAACCAACAACTGGAAAACTCACATTCCAGAATAACGACTCATAATCCAATAGTCATTAAAAGATTCAAGATCAACAGGTGTCGACAAGTTCGACACAATAATTGGGTAATAAAAGAAGAACAACAATCTCAAAAGGTATCGACAAGTTCGATAGAATAGAGGGTGATAACCGAATAATCAAGATCTTCAATAAATACCGACGAGTTCGATAATAAATGGGGTGGAGAATATAAAGAACAATATTTCGAATAAGCATTGACAAGATAGATATGAATAACTGGGGACACATCATCATTATTTGATTAAAGAGAAAATCGACTTGGCAACAATACAAGATATAAATCGCAACAAAATTGCCAACAATTGAAATCCTAAGTTGGAGCAGGGACATAATCAAGCACTACGCATTTATTAAAATTTTAAAACACATAGTAAGGTTTGAATCAACATAAGCGAGTAAAGCAGTTTAAACGATTATCTGTAAAATAATTTCAAGATACTTAATTACAAATTAGTTTGAAGAAACATTTTCAAGAAGGGGTTCACTGGAGAAATTATGCTAAAAATCAGGAATTTCATTAACAGATATTTATGGGGATTCAAAGCTTGGATTCTCTCTATTTAGAAAATCCCTTAAACATTTTTCAAGGAAAATAAAAGATAGGGCGTTCAACTGAGGAGCCCAATAACATTCCATGCATAAAATGATATGCGGAAAAAGGCTAGTGATAAGATTCTTTGAGAAATTGGTATTTGAATCGAGGGTGGGGAAAATAAACATTTTCACGCTAATTGAGGAAATACATCATTTTCTAAATATACTTGACCACATCATATCATATAACAAAGGAATTGAATTGCATCACTTGAATGATAATTGAAGAGCAAAACACTTGCCTCGATTCACGGAGTTCTCAACCTTAACATCGATCCATAACTCAGTTTCACGACATCTCTTTACTTGCTAGCCTTTTATTTGGCCCTACTTCCACTTCTACTTCGTAACTCGTTAACTTCCACGTCAATACATCCGTCGGCTTTGATACTTGTCCTTCTGCTTATCTTTTTACTCGTACCCTGCTCTTGGCCATGTCTCTTATTCAACCGAGTTTAATTCCGGCGAGCCGCCACAGAACCACCACCGTTCCATACCCGGAAAAGATCTCTCCCTCGCTAATCTCTCCAACCAGCTGGTCTCTCTCTCCTCATCTCTCTCTCTCTCTCTCTCTCTCTCTCTCTCTCTCTCTCTCTCTCTCTCTCTCTCTCTCTCTCTGCACAGCCCCTCCCCCTTCTCCTTCTTCTTCTCATCTGCCTTCGCTATCCCGCCGGCCTACCACCACCACTAACCCGCCGTTGCCGCCGCCGCGATGGTCTCCCCACCACACCACCGCGCGACCTCCTGTCTCCCAAGGATTCCTCCCCGTTTCTGCACACCCACACACACAGCTACACTTGTATATACAAAGACATATACGCACTTTACACACACACACATGTATATATATATTTATGTATGTATCCCCCAATTGAATTTCCCAATCTCTCTTCTTCCTCCCCAATCTCTTTTTCTTCTCCCTTCTTTATTTTCTGCGTTTCCTCCTCTCCCGACTTCTCCTGAACATTCTAACTGCTGGGCTCTAACTACTAACTTATTGGGCTTGGCCCAATAACAATAAACATTACTACACCTCATATTTGATTTTAAAACTAATGAATATATTTCACAAATAGGAATTAAATAGAAAATTGTGAAAATTAAAATTTTCACTTTTAAAATTAAAGAATATAAAATTATGAGCACCCACATATTTTTAATGTATTTTTCGGATCAAAAATGAATTAAATATGAATTTTCCAAGTTTTGATCCTTTAAATGCAATAAAACTCTTAAAATCATTTTAAAATACCGAAACATCCAAATTAATTCACCCAACCATTTTAAAAATTAAACAATATTATAAAGATAATATTACAAAAGATTTCATGATTTTTAATTCCTCCGATAATTTTATAAAATTTACAGATGATCAAAAATGCATGATTTAAATATTTTTAAATCCTCAAGAATACAAATAAAAATATATTGACCTTCACCACTTATCCAAATCATCATATAAGCACATAAGCAAAATTTTCATATACGTTTCACCTTTACAACAATATTCACATAATAAAATTCATAATTTATATTAAATAAACAATTCTAAATTCGAAATTTTCTAGGGCGTTATAATTAGTGTTAACAAGTTTTTGGCGCTGCTGCCGGGGACTCGGTGTTTTGTTTTATTAGTTTATGTGCTTGTCATTAGTGGTCGTTAGAGTTCATTGACTTGGATTGGTTACTTACACAGCTTGTTTGTTGGTGTGATTTTCAGGTACTTGAGCGTGTATGCGAACACGTTCGCAAACTCGTAGGAATAATTTGGAAGATATTGATTTAGTTGCAGATAATAAAGGAGAGAAAGAACTTGAAACAACAGTTAAGATGGGTGATCGAATAGCAGCCGCAGAGGAGACTAAGGCTTTGAAGGATTATTCTCAGCAAAAGATTATGGACATCCAATCTAGCATTGTCAGGCCGGCTATCGCAGCCAATAATTTCGAAATCAAGCCTGGTACTATTCAGATGATTCAGAATTCAGTCCAGTTTGGGGGTGCTCCTACGGAGGATCCTAATATGCACATCCGGGATTTTATTGAGATCTGCGACACTTTTAAGTTTAATGGTGTGTCTGAAGATGCTGTAAAGCGGAGGCTTTTCCCATTCTCTCTCAGGGACAAAGCTAAGGGCTGGTTGCATTCTCTACCAGCAGGTTCTATCACTACTTGGGATGATCTTGCTCAGAAGTTTCTTGTCAAATTCTTTCCAATGGCTAAAACTGCAGAAATCAGGAATGTTCTTACTCAGTTTACACAGCAGTCTGGTGAAACTTTGTGTGAAGCTTGGGAACGATATAAGGAGATGCTGCGAAAGTGCCCTCATCATGGTATGCCTGACTGGATGGTGATTAATTCTTTCTATAATGGGTTGGGAGCACAGACTAGACCCATGCTTGATCCAGCTTCTGGCGGAGCTCTATGGGCGAAGAGATATAATGAGGCGTATGAGTTGATTGAGATGATGGCTGCGAATGAATATCAGAATCCCACCCAAAGGCTTTCTCAAGGCAAGGCAGCAGGTATTTTTGAAGTGGATACAGCTTCAGCTATTGCAGCTCAGCTGAAGGAGTTGACTATGAAGGTGGATTCTCTTGCTAATTATGGAGTTCAGCAGGTGGCTAGTGTTTGTGAGCTATGTGCGGGCGCGCATGAAACGAATCAGTGTGCTATCTCTTCTGAATCAACACAGTTCGTGAGTAATTTCCAGAGACCTGCTGTACCAGTTCCAGCCACCTATCATCCAAACAACAGGAATCATCCTAACTTCAGCTGGAGCAACAATAAAAATGCTCAACAATCTTATCAGCAAGCGAAGCCATCCAATCAAGGCTATCAACAACCTTATGCTCCAAGGGTACCATATCAACCTCCTGGATTTCAGCAGCAACAGCCCCAGGCTCATGCGGGGCATTCATCAAATGAAAAATCAGAAATGGATGATTTGAGGATGATGATGAAGAACCTGCAAGCTTCTCAAAAGGTCTTGGAAAACCAGATGGGGCAGATTACAAGTGCCTTACTTAGTAGGCAACAAGGAACTCTTCCTAATGATACCGAGACTAATCCGGGCAGGAGGGATGGCAAAGAACAGGTGAATGCAGTAACTTTGAGATCGGGAAAGGTTACGAGGGATCCTCAATCAGCAGCTGAAGAAGATGAAGATGTTCATAATCAGCAGGTTGAAAAATTTGCAGTTCCAGAAATTGAAAAATCTGATTTAGTGGCTGATCAGCTTGATGGTGAGAAGAGCAAGAAACCTGTTGAAAAGTCTGCTCCAGAGCAATCTTCAAAGAATAATCAGATCTATCCTCCTCCTCCATATCCTGGATGCTTGCAGAAAAGTCAAGAGAAACAGTTTCAGAAGTTTATGGATGTCTTCAAGAAATTGTCCATTAACATTCCTTTTGTTGAAGCATTGGAGCAGATGCCGAGATATGCAAAGTTCATGAAGGATATTTTGTCACGAAAGAGAAGGTTGGAAGAATTTGAAACAGTGGCATTAACGGAGGAGTGTAGTGCAGTTCTGCAGCAGAAGTTGCCACCTAAACTTAAAGATCCGGGAAGTTTCACCATCCCTTGCACTATTGGCAACCTTTCTTTCAGCAAGTGCTTGTGTGACTTGGGAGCTAGCATCAATCTCATGCCTTTATCTGTTTTCAAGCAATTTGGTCTGCCGGAGCCGAAATTAACTAACATCTCGTTGCAGTTGGCTGATCGATCTATCACGTATCCGAGGGGTATAATGGAGGATGTCTTAGTGAAAGTTGATGAGCTCATATTTCTTGCCGATTTTGTGATTCTAGATTTTGAAGAAGACATGAAGATTCCCATAATCTTGGGAAGGCCTTTTCTAGCTACTGGTAGAACCTTGATCGATGTGCAAAAAGGAGAGCTTACAATGAGGGTGCAAGATCAGAATGTCACCTTTAATGTGTTCAAGGCCATGAAATTTCCGACAGATGAGGAAGAGTGTTGCAGTGTGGAAATGGTTGATACAGGTCAGAGAAAGAAGTTTGATCAGTTATTGAGCGAAAAATTGGACACGCTCGCGCTCGACCATCACATCAGTGGTTCCATTGACAGTTCTTCAATTTAAGATCTCTCGAGTGTAAAGCTTGGGAAACTTCCGCCACATTTGAGGTATGTCCTTTTGAATGATGAGTTGGTGATTTTTAAAGTGTGTCCAGATAATGTGTTAAGAAGGTGGATCATGGATGATGAGGTAGAAGAGTGTTCTTATCAATCAACTGTGAAGCATAAAAACCTTAGAGGTGTGAAGAAGAAAAAGAAAAAATCGATTGGAGGAAGAGTCAAGGTGAAGTTTGATTTAGAAAAGATGTGGGAAGATAGCAAGAAGGTTGTCAACCAATGGGTGAATGGTCCTTCTGATAAGGACAAGTCGAATGCGATCTTCGAGCCACCATGATTTGAATCATCTTTGTCCGGCTAAATGACGTTACCGACAGCGCTTCATGGGAGGCAACCCATATGTTTTAACAAGTGGGTTTGTTTTCTACTATTCCTCGTATTTACTTCCATTCAATGTGGACATTGAATCTTTCAAGTTTGGGGGTGGTTTGAAGGATAAGTAGTGTGTATATAGTTATATGTGTTCATGTAGGATTTCATGCCTTGCATATTAGTAGTAATTCATGCATATATGTTCGTGTTATTTATGTGTGTTTCATTTAGGACATTCTGTTTTTGTTTTTGTATACCATGTGAGTTTCATATTAGTCACATTTTCATGGCATGCACTTTACTTTTCATGATCCCTTAGAACGAGCTATTTCCGTTGGTAGGTGGATGTTGATTTGAGTGTGGTAATGATGAATAGAGGGTTGATTTATAGTCCATTGGAAGTGACGTACATGTTATGGAAACAAAACTTTACACAGTCTCATTAGGTGCTTTTGGGCTAGGTTAGGGTCATGCTTGTTTGGATGCTTTGTGATTTAATCACTTGTTCATATTAAGAATTTTCGTTATTCCCTTGATGGCGTAGGATCACTTAAGTCTAAGTTTGGGGGAAAACAGGAATTTCATGCTAGTTGTTGGCTAGGTGTCAAATGGCTAGTAGCCGGCTCATATTTATATGAGTAGTCTAGGGTTGGAATTGAGAATTCTCATTCCAGATTGCATAAAAAAAATCAGAAAAAAAAAAAGAAAAAAAAAGAAGAAAAAAAAATGAAAAAAAAAGTCAATTGTTAAATGCAAAATTAGCCACGAGTGAGCTCTTTAATACTCGAGTGATTAAGTCTAAGGGGACTTAGTCCTAGTAACCTAAAGCCCTTGTGGTTTGGGATTGCTGACCTAACACTCGCTACATGGGTATTATTGTATAAGCCTTTTGGGGTCTCATTCGTTGCACGGTTAAATAACCATGCTTGTATATTATGTGTCGTAGTTGTTTAGCAATAAAAGCATGAATTTCTATCTACCTGGGATAAGGATGGAGGTGTTCTTAAGTTATGAAGTGTCTAAAGTCTATTCTATTATAAACTTGTGATTGTCTTGGTGAAGGATAGATATGATTTTTGACCTAGTTTTGGGAGTATTTCTGATGAGCATAGCACACATGCACGTTTCTGTCATGTATGTTAGAGTATGGGGACTTAGTCGAGCTCTGTTTGGATTTATTTGCATTTATTGAGATATTTGCTTGCTAGTTGGTTTTGGTGAGTTTGAAGGGGATCTTTGCATTTTTCATAGTAGTTGCATTCATGCATTGCATTGTTAGTTAAATGGATTTTGTGGGTACATTCGCTATAGGCCCTCACGAGACCTTACTCGTCCACTAGGGCTGCCTAGGGGTTTAAAGGGCTTGTTGCATATGCCAAATGCAACCGTGATCACCTACGGAAGTGGTACTAGTTATTTGTATATAGTATGCTTGTTATGCTTGAGGACAAGCATCGGTTTAAGTTTGGGGGTGTGATAAGTGGATTTTATATCCACTTGGAGCATTCCATATCGGCTTAAATTGATTGTCTTGGACTCAAGTTTGTTGTAGTTTTGATGTGTTTAGCCTACTTGTGTAGGTGTGCAAGAATATTGCTTAAGGATGGCATTTCCGTCGATTTTGGTGATGAATTCGAGCCTAGGAATGATGAATCAAGACTTGCTTGGGTATATCATGATGATTTGAAGACAAAAGGATTGAAGACGGAAGTGAGTGCAAAAGAAATAAGAGCAAACGGAGAAAAAACGAAGAAAAATAAGCAATTTTAGCAACCGGCAGAATTTTGGATGCTGGCAGCATGCAATGGATGCTGGCAGCATGCAATGGATGCTGGCAGCGCCCAAATAATGTCAGAACAGAATTTTGAATGCTGGCAGCATGCAATGGATGCTGGCAGCGCGCGAATAGTGAAAAAAATGCTGAAAAAGTCTGTTTTGCACTAATTCGAATTCTGATTGTATTTTTGGCATCCAAACCTATTCCTAGTTGTATTGTAGGTTAATTTTCTTGCTGGGCAAGATATCTAGGCCTATAAAAACACATCTTAGCCTTGTAATTTAGAGATATCATCACTGTAACGTAGAATTTCAAGGGAGAAAAAGAGAGAAGGATTCAACGCTCGTGACAAGCAACGGATCTAAATCTACTTCATCTTTTGTGTTATTCTGGATGATAGATTTGTTTTCTCAACTCTTTGTTTTATTAATATAATTACTTCTTTTATTCATATCTTGTTTATTATCATGTTTTCATCAAATCCCATGGTGACGAACGGTTCAATTATGAACTAATCGTTGTCATGGGATCCTAATGGATTTATCTATGTAGCTTAGTAGTTTGCATGCCTTAAAGATTTATGTGTGGTGAATTCTTGATATCCTTGTATGGTTGTGCTTCATGAATTTAGATGCGTAGCTAACATCTAATATGTTAATCTCTTGCTAAACGAGAGTGGATCTTGAGATTTAGAACTTTCCATGCTAGTATAGGATAGGTTGATAATATTGTCATGATGTGGCATACATAGAGATATGGTGCTACCCTATGTGATCTATGTGGATAACTTGTGCTTAAACCTCTATGTTTTCAAATTCTATAGAGATATAGGGTCTAAATATAATAGGTGTCTACTCATCCTCTATCTCTTTTGTGGATGTATGTGTAGTTTGGTGTTAGTATACCGAGAGGTAGCTTTCACTCGTTTCGTGTTATCCGATCAGATATCAAAACCATCACATGTACTGATTAAAGGCATCGACTCTAAGTGAAGTAGATAATGAAGTTAGGATTCCATGTTTATTCTCATATTAAGTAATTCGATTTCAATCTCATTAGTTACTTTAATTCTTAGTTTAATTTTGATAAACAACCCCACATTAGTTATTTGTCTAGGAAGTGAAGTATAATCATACATCGGTGCATAGGTGCATTATTATACTAAACAAAACCAAAATCAGTCTATGTGGGAACGAACTTAATTTTATTCTATATTACTTGTGACCACGTGCGCTTGCGTGTATTAGTGTTAACAGCATGTTCAGTTGTGATATAATTGTCATGCACAATTTCATGCTACTGTGTTGAATAGTACTTGAACCTTTATAAATATGTTGGGTGATTAGGTTCAAATAGCAAAACTTATGAAACAATATTTCCACTTTTAAACTTATGAAGTGTTAAATTCATGTTAAATATAATTGATGCGTTTTAATCAGTGTTTAAGAGTTATAGTGAATTATCAGAGTTTAGCTGGAAGCAGTCAGAGTTTAGTGTAAACTCTGACAGACGGAAACTGGACAGAGTTTAGTAAAGTCTGTCTGGAAGCAGCGCGTACACAGTCAACAGAAGATATTAAAGATCAATTGAAGATTTATTATGGAAGCGATATCTTTGAAGATTGGATAGCTATCAAAGAGATCGAGTTGACTTAGGAGACGTGTGACAATCTGTAATTGATATCATTGTATAGCTGATTATCAGGAATATCAATTAGAGATTGTATCGAAGCTGTATATTTTTATAAATACAGTTATGTTAACCCTAGAAGGGTATCGTGCAACGAATTATCTTTATTGTAACCTAGCAGCTCTTTGTGATAGTTTACATCACGAAGAGGGTTCTTAATACCAGAAGTTTTTAAGTGCATAAACGTCTTACTTGTTAAACTCTCATACGAATTTGATTATTAATTGTGTATTCGGCCTAACAAGTGGTATCAGAGCCAATCTGTTACTTTATTACAGGTTAAGATCCAAACACAACAATAATCATGTCAGCAATTCCTCCACCAACACCTACTGTTTCTGAAAAGGCTCCTACTACTGTGAGTCGTTATTGTAAGAACCCTAATTTTTGGTAATATTTCCTTTTATTTAATATCCTGTGACATTATCATTATGGAACCTTTCTAGTCATCCCTGTTGATTAATAGAATTGATTGTCGGAGAAACTGCGTTGTTGCATTTATTATGTAAGATATGCAGAGAGATTGTGAAGGCAAGAGTTTTACTGTTAGTAATATTTATTAAACTTGGGATTGAGAATGGTTAGAATATTAAAGGATTTATTAAGAGTTAATACGAGGAATTATGAACATTCGAGGAATTTACACAATAAGTACTTAAGGAATTATAGGGGAAATCTCTACGCGACGAAATATTATTACGAGAGAATAATTAAGATACGATACGAATTAAAGATTTGATTATAAGCATTGGTGGAAGAATAATAATACAAGGAGTAGTATTGCATGCAAGCCCATGCAACCAAGTAGTTAGAAATCAAACAAGTTAGTTGGCCATTGGAAGATGAAGAGTGTTTAGTTGGTTACTTTTTCAAGAAAGGGGACACAAAGTACAAGAGCCATGCTTGCTAGTACTACCACCATGCTTACAAGTGATATGTATCACCCAACCTACATGACCTAACACTAATTATTCACCTAAGTCAAACACAAAACAAAACACAAAAAAAAACTTTCTCTTCCCCCCCCCCTTGAAGCTTGCTCTCGGCCAAGCAAAGAAAGAAGAAGAAAATTTCTTCTTCTCCCCTCTCCCATCACTCATAAACCTTGCCATAATTTCTAGGTCATCTACATCACATAGACAAGGTATGCTAGCAATTTCACTCCATTCTATCCAACCATTTTCAAGTTATAAATTATTCAAGTTTTGGTAAATAGTAACCAAGTTTGTTTTTCACTTAGATCTTGCATTGTAAGTGTAGTAGGAGGCCATCTAAGGTGTTTTTGAGTTGTGTAAAGATTGTTCAAGGCCTCTAGGAGCTCAAGAAGGTATAAAATCTCAAACCCCCCTTGGTTATGTATTGTTCATATAGTATGGTAGTAGATCCATGTGTTTTAGGACTTATCTTGGATGTATATGTATTGGATAGCATGGATCTTGAGTTTTGATGTTGAGATTGTGATTTTTATGACTATGGTTTATATATATATCTCCATGAGTGTTATGAGTCATGATCTAAGTGTATTAAGTGGTGATTATGTTATGGAAGTATGAAAAATGGTTGATCTAAGTGACTTGAGCTTGCTGAGTTTGTCCAGGAACTTTGATCTGTGTTGTAGCACGATTTTGAACCCCCAAATGATGTCCCCTGATGTCCTACCTTATATTGTTGGAAAGATAATTGAATTTAGTTTCTGGAAATGTAAAGTTCATAGCTAGGTGATGTGTGGATTTTTAGTTATGGCCGGAGGAGTGAATTTTGTTTCTGGACTATGGACTGCATTAAGTGACCCCCTTGTGAACCTTGTTTAAACACCTTAAAATATATTTGGGATCATGAAAAAATTTGAGAATGTAGGTAATGCAGTGGTGAAGACCACCCAAAAGGAATTCGATTAAAATATGAATTTTTGGATTTTATAAAAATGCTAGAGTAAAATTCGCGCAATGAAAAAAGTCGATTAGTGGAACATTATTCTAGGGTTAGTGGTTATGATTCGAACGTGGTAACTAAATTAAGTCGAGTAAGTGACGAGCGTAAACGAGTGATGACATGGACCTATAGTGGGGCCAGGGAGTCATAAGACGAAGTCGTTAAGTTAATTTCGTACCCCCTTAAAACCCCGTAATTAACGAGAAATTGTTAAGGTACTAACGGACGATTATTGTTTATGTATAGATCGTTCGAATCCGCACGCTCGACCACCCCAACCAAACCAAGGCAAGTTTACTTTTCAAAACTTATCCCTATACAAGGACTTTTACTGTTGTGTTTGTAGTTTTCAAATTATATCAAATGCTATGTTTATCGAAGTATTGATGCAATTGAGATTGAACAAGTACATGTATGCTTTTACCCCTTGAACTTAGATTGAAATGTTTTCTTCGGACAACGACTCTAGCAATAGAGGTCGTAGCGGTCCGTATATACTATTGACCGGGGAGCGGTATATTATTATATCGTATCTAGATTGCGAAAACCCGAAGGGTCATTCGGGTGGTATCGTATACTCAAATAACTATTGTTATATCTTCGTATATACTCGAAACCCTATCTTGGATTAAAAGTTTATTTTATCGAATAATTATTTTATTAATTATTACTATTAAATCTTAAAATACTATTTATTAATCATTGTTCATTATTTAAAGACAAAGTTAATCCAAGATACTTTTTAATACTTTCAAACTCGAACTCTTTCGAACTCAAAACATTTTCGAAAACCCCCGGTCAGATTCTGCTTCTTGTATGATTTCAAGAATCATCGGTCGACTGATGTCGAACCTCAATTACTCTGTTTTCAATCAAAATCAAGTTTTAAAAGAAAAAGAAAAAGGGACTCTGGCAGGTGTGGGAACCGTTGACGAATGATTCCCGGGATGTGTAAGCGGCCGTGAGCCAGGCGGTCCATCACTTATTATTCCGGCCCAGGTGTTGCCGAAGGATGATTACGGATGTAGTTTTCATCGAGGGTGATTACGGATGTAGTTTTCACCCGAGGGATAGTTACAGATGTAGTTTCTATCCTTCTACCGGTAGAGAAGACCCGCAGATTATTGGACTTGGATGTGGCGACTGATCATCGTCAATCCTTGTCAGGTTTTGTGTTTTCTTTAAGTCCCATTCCTCCATTTTGGAAAAATGCTTTGACACTGCTTCTTAGGCTTTTGTGCCAAGTTGCTGATAGTGTTCTATTTTGATGAGAAAGATGTTGAATCAATGCAGTATCTAGAACTGCAAGTTTATTTTGAAAACAAGGGCACCTATTGTTGCACCTTCGAGATTTATCAACTATGACAAGTGATTTTATAACTGATTGAAACAAACTAGTATATCAACTGCCAATCATATGAAATGTTATATTGGTTATCTTATACATATATTTCTTGCTGAGCTATAGTTGCTCACTCTTGCTTGTTTTCAAACTTTACAAACACAACAGCTAAGCGAAATGGCAAGACCCAGGCAGACTGTTCGAAAGCAGGTGACTAGGCCCGAGCCACCACTTGAGATTCCACCGGTAGGCCCCATTAGCCGGATTGGTTGGCAGCTTTTGTTAGTACGTTTTATTTATCAGCATGACCTGTGCAAGGCAGTGTATCATAACAAACTTTCAAGCCGCCAACTTCGCTTCATATCGAAGTGTTACTGGTAGCATAAATACTATTTAATTCGGTTTGTAATAACTCTGATAACTTTATTACTGTTTAATCAATGTGTGACGTTTCTGAGGCTCTAACCTGTGTGTGTGAGTGTGGTGTGAGTTTATTGTGGGGTCGATGGCTGTGTTATATATATTATGTGCAAGAGCAGGTATGTTACTAATGGAAAATGGACCGTGAACGCCTAGATCTCCGACCCCGGATCTGGGGGCGTCACAGAAATGGTATCAGAGCGAGGTTACAGTTCTCAGAAACGGTATTAATTTAAGAAAGCAACCCTAATAATAATAACCATAACGATAACCTTAATAACAACTTTAATAATACTTAGAACTCTCATCGAGTTTGTAGTCGGGTTATCGGATATAGCCCTGACTTTAAGGCCCGTGAGGGAACTACTCCTAAACCCTTCTTTTATGGTTAGTGACCCACCTTATTTCCCTTGTGTAGATGGAGGAGATACCAGACCCTGAGGCTTTCGAGAGGGAGCAGGATGAGGCCCTGATGCGAGAGACCGAGGATCCTGAGGAGGATATGGGTGCTGACTCCGAGCTTGGCCCCTGGATTAAAGTGATAGATAGTACTGATGATGAGGATCCCGTTGAGGAGCCCTTTGAGCCTGAGCCCGAGCCAGAGCCTGTTACCCCATCTCCTGTAGCTACTGATGAGGAGAGTGTGAGATCCGGCGAGGGTCGTGTTATGTCACCCCCACCTTCTCCACAGACATCTAGCCCTGTTTCATCGGACGGTGACTCTGAGGATGACACTTCTGGCGAGGAGGAGCTTGACCCTACCCCTGCTACTGCTCTTGCTCCTGCTGCACCTACTCCTGTTCCTGTCATACCACCTCCACCGGCGGACCTACCCCCAGTGTCGGGCACTGAGCATGCTTACGTGGTACAGTTCCTGACCCGAGACTTACTATCTGCGGAGGCCCGACTTAATGAGGCGAGGCGGGCACTAGTGGAGGAGCGCGAGGCGCGCTTGAGGATCCAGGCTGAGATGAGGACCACTGTTGCTAGGAGGACTAGGGCTCGACTCCACCGGATTGAGATGAGGAGTCGCGATAGGATTCTTGGTTTAGGGATCCGCGGGGGCGGAGTGATCCAGGCTAGGGATGCTAGGCGTGTTGTGCGTCGTGCATTTACCCGAGTGAGGACCTTGCTCCGTCGCGGCGCGGCCCCGTGATGTGTTACTGATAGCTCAGTCCCCTAGGTTCAGATGACATTAGTGTGTCGATTTTGCGGGATAGTTGACTTGTGCAGTGGTATCCTTTCTGACCAGTGGATGAGTAGACTGACCTACAGATATGTAGATGTGACTTCGGGTAGTATGTATGGATGTAGCCCTACTTTTGTGTATCCTGACTATTCGGATGATGTATTTATATTTGTTCCACTTTTGCTAGACTTTGACATCGGAACTATGTATTTGGCTCTAACATCCAAACTTGTGATAACCCTTGTACCGTACTTATTTAGTTTCAGTTTCCTTAATATTGCCTCAACTGCTTTACTTTTCGATGCCATGCTTCACTGTTTTGATATACAACTGTGATTATACAATTGCTACAAGCCACAAATACAACCATACTGTTTCAAATTTATGATATGCGATTTCAAATTATTTTCTACAATTTCCAAAAATGTTCCTACAATCTTTAAAAATAAATTTTTCAAAAAAAAAAAAAAGATGTTTTGAAATTTTGAAAAATATTTTTGAGATTTCGAAATTTTGAAAACTCTTGTAAATGTTTTCGCATTCCAAAGGGATTTTTCCCCCAAAAATGTTTGACATTTTATCTCCAACATCGGATTATTAAAACTTTTGCACTTCCACCCTTACGAGGAGGAACGATACGCTCTTGACCCGTGCAAACGCTGTCAGGTAATTGGAAAACCCTAACCCCTCTCTTGTTTTATTATCAGAATCATGCCACCCAGAAGAATGAACACTCGAGCTCACCCGATCAGTTCTGAGGGCCAGGGTAGCCACCATGGAGCCGGAGGCCACCAGAACAGTGAAGGGGAGAATGTCAACCTGAGTGATAATGAGGGCAATGATTATAACCTGTTTGATGACTCTGAGTATGAAAAAGAAGAAGCTGGTGATGATACCCGAGAGGTAGAACATCCTAGGGGAGGCCCTATGGAACAGTTCATGGAGTTACTTAGGCAGAACTTGGACCGTCCCCCAGTTCAGCAACCACCCCAGAATGCTAATGCTAATGCTTTCCGGAACTTCAAATCCCTGAAACCCCTAGAATTTAAAGGAACTGCCGACCCTGTCGAGGCAAGGGCATGGCTGAAGGAAATGGAAAAATCTTTCGAGATACTAGGTGTCGCTGAAGAGAAGAAGACTGTTTTCGCCATTTACCTTCTGAAGGGTGAGGCAAACTATTGGTGGGAAGCTAAGAAGAATTTGGAAGAAAGAGGTGTGGTAACCTGGGAGAGATTTAGCGAGCTGTTCTTGGAGAAGTACTTTCCTAGGTTCATGGAGACACAAATGGAGCTGAAGTTTTTGGAGCTGAAGCAAGGAAATATGACGGTGGCCGAGTATGAGGCCAAATTTACTGAGTTGTCAAGGTTTGTGCTGGAGTATGTGAACTCTGAGGCAAAGAGGGCCCGAAGATTCCAATTAGGGCTAAAACAATGGATTCAGAATCGTGTGGCGGTTCTTGAGCTGACAGACTATGCCACCCTGGTACAGAAAGCATCAGTTGTTGAAGCTGGAAGTGAACAGATGCAGAAGGAGAGAGAAGGAAAGAAGAGGAAGTTGGATAGCCGAAAGGGAAACTCTGCTGGTGGGAGCTTTCCGAGCAAATTTAAGCGAGGAACGATGTCCCAACCAAGCGGGAACTTTGGAACCAAGAGAGCTGAAAGTTGGAGTGTGGGCCAAGGCGGCCGACCACAGGGATCGTCTTACTCTACCCCATCCCGAGCCCAACCCCCAGAATGCAACAAATGTGGAAGGAAACATGCGGGCGTGTGTAACCTGCAAGATGTGAAATGCTTCAAGTGTGGGCTGACTAGCCACTATGCTAACGCCTATCGCGGAACTAGTAACAACCCGAGTGTCGGAGGTAATTGCTTCAAGTGTGGGAAACCAGGGCACCGAATGAGGGAATGTATGTCCTCTGGGCCAGCTGCATCAAGAGTGAGTGGAACTGCTTCTAACAAGGCCCCTACTGCAAGAACTTTTAACATGACGGTGCAGGATGCCGTAAGGAACACGGATGTGATTGCAGGTACCCTACTACTCAACTCAGTTAAAGCAAATGTTTTATTTCATTCGGGAGCTACCAAGTCTTTCATATCTCTAGATTTTGTATGTCGGTTAGGCCTTAAGACTGAACCATTGAAAGACAGATTGCAAATAGAGATAGCTAATCATGAAATTATTCCCGTTAGCCAAGTATGTCCAGGTTGTGACTTAGAAATAGAAGGGCGACACTTTCGGGTAGACTTAATACCTTTTAAACTAGGGGAGTTTTGACGTAATAGTAGGTATGGATTGGTTAACAACCCACGGAGCCCAGATTGATTGTGTCAAGAAGAAAGTAAGTTTGAGACTGCCAGGGGACGAAGAAGTAGTGTTTAGTGGGAAACGGCAAAACCAAAAGTTCCTGACCATGATTCAAGCTAAGAAGTTGTTACGTAAAGGATGCGAAGCCTATTTAGCCTATGTGAAGGATACCAAGAAGGAGGCACCAAACCTGCAGGAAATACCTGTCGTTAATGAGTTCGCGGACGTATTTCCGGACGATCTTCCCGGACTACCACCCGATAGGGACATCGAGTTTGCTATAGACTTAGTTCCGGGTACGGCCCCAATTTCAAAAGCCCCATATCGGCTAGCCCCAGTGGAGATGAAAGAGCTAGCCACTCAGTTACAAGAGTTGTTGGATAAAGGGATGATAAGACCTAGTGTGTCACCGTGGGGAGCCCCGGTGTTATTCGTGAAAAAGAAGGACGGCAGCATGAGATTATGTATAGATTACCAGGAGTTGAACAAGGTGACTATAAAGAATAAGTATCCCTTGCCCAGGATAGATGACCTGTTTGACCAATTGAAAGATGCAGTTTATTTCTCTAAGATTAATTTGCGGGCCGGGTACCACCAGTTAAAGATTAAACCAGAAGATATACCAAAGACGGCCTTTCGCACCCGGTATGGACACTATGGGTACCTAGTGATGTCATTTGGGCTAACGAATGCCCCTGCAGCTTTCATAGACTTAATGAATCGAGTCTTCAAGAAGTACTTGGACAAGTGTGTTATAGTCTTCATCGATGACATCTTGATTTATTCCAAGACGAAGGAGGAACATGCAGAGCACTTAAGGATTGTATTAGGAGCATTGAGAGAAGAAAAGTTGTATGCTAAGTTCTCGAAGTGTGAATTTTGGTTGAAGGAAGTTCAGTTTTTGGGGCATGTGATTAGCGAACAAGGCATTCTAGTGGACCCAGCCAAAATAGAGGCTGTATCAAATTGGGAGAGACCAACCACTCCGACAGAGGTGAGAAGTTTCATAGGACTGGCTGGCTACTATAGGAGATTCGTCCAAGACTTTGCAAAGATAGCAGCCCCTTTGACCCGGCTAACTCGCAAGACCGAGAAGTTTGTGTGGACTGAAAAATGCGAAGAGAGCTTCCAAGAGTTGAAGAAGAGGTTGGTGACAGCACCAGTACTAGCCCTACCTGACGATAAGGGAGATTTTTTGATTTATAGCGACGCATCCCATAAAGGTTTAGGGTGTGTGCTTCTGCAGCACGGTAAGGTGATTGCGTATGCGTCCAGACAACTTAAGGAATATGAGATAAGATACCCCACCCATGATTTGGAATTAGCAGCGATAGTTTTTGCTTTGAAGATCTGGAGACATTATCTTTACGGAGAAAAGTGTGAAATCTACACGGATCACAAGAGCTTAAAGTACATATTCACTCAGAAAGAGTTAAACATGAGGCAGAGGAGATGGCTAGAGCTAATCAAAGATTATGATTGTGAGATTCATTATAACCCAGGGAAGGCCAACGTGGTGGCCGATGCACTTAGCCGAAAGGAGAAGCTTAAGATGATAACGTCAGTGGACGAATTGATCAAGGACCTTGAGAAACTGGAGATTGAAGTGAGGTTACCAGGAATTGGACAAGAGAGTTTAATGGAAATAAAAGTCCAACCACCGCTATTGGAAAAGATTAAGTTATGCCAGGAAAAGAAGATAGAAGAAGAAAAGAACTCGATGGAGAAAATTTTGACTGGCGAGGAAATTAAGTGTGAGAAGGACGGGAATGGAATTATGAGGTACGCATCTAGGATATGGATCCCGAACGTTCAAGAATTAAAAGACGAGATTTTGCAAGAGGCTCATAGTTCGAGGTACTCAATTCACCCTGGAGGCACTAAGATGTATAGAGATCTGAGAGAATATTATTGGTGGCCTAATATGAAGAAGGACGTGGCAGAGTGGGTAAGTAAATGTTTGACATGTCAAAGAGTAAAGGCCGAACACCAGAGGCCCAGTGGATTGTTGCAACCCTTAGAGATACCCGAGTGGAAGTGGGAGCAGATTGCGATGGACTTTGTGGTCGGATTACCAAGGACCAAGACAAATCATGATGCCATTTGCGTAATTATCGATAGGTTGACCAAGTCAGCACATTTTCTTCCAATCAACGAGAGATATACTGTCGACAAGCTGGCAGATATTTACTTAAAGGAGATTGTGGTTAGACATGGGGTTCCTGTGAGCATTGTATCGAATAGAGACCCAAGATTCAACTCCAGGTTCTGGAGAAGTTTTCAGGATTGTGTGGGGACCAAGTTAAACATGAGTACTGCATACCATCCCCAAACAGACGGACAGAGTGAGAGGACCATCCAGACCATCGAGGACATGTTGAGGGTATGTGCCATTGATTTTAAGGGAAGTTGGGATGACCACTTTCCGTTGATCGAATTTTCCTACAACAACAGTTACCATGCGAGTATAGGCATGCCCCCATATGAAGCTTTATACAGACGAAGATGTCGGTCTCCCTTGTGTTGGGAAGAAGTTGGAGAGCGGAAGATTTTAGGACCTGAACTGGTCCAACAGACAAGAGAAACTATCGAGCTTATAAGAGGACGGCTGGTCGCGGCCCAAGACAGACAGAAGAAGTATGCGGACCAGACCCGCAAGGACAAAGAATATGAGGTAGGAGAGTTTGTGATGTTGAAGGTATCGCCGTGGAAAGGATTGATGAGATTTGGTAAGAAGGGAAAACTAAGCCCGAGGTTTATTGGACCTTTTGAGATCTTGAAACGAGTTGGGAAGTTAGCCTACGAGTTGGATTTACCCCCGAGCTTACAGCAAGTGCATAATGTGTTCCATGTGTCCATGCTACGACCGTACCATACCGACTTCCGACATGTGATAGAACATGATCAAGTGGATCTGCAACCAGACTTAACATATGTGGAGCAACCCGTAGAAATCATGGATAGAAAAGAACAGGTGCTAAGAAACAAGGTTGTCAAACTAGTGAGAGTCTTGTGGAGGAATCAGAATGTCGAAGAATCAACATGGGAACTAGAGAGCGCGATGCGTGAAAAGCACCCCCAACTGTTTTCAACCTGATTCCGGGACGGAATCCTTTTAAGGAGGGGAGGCTGTAAGAACCCTAATTTTTGGTAATATTTCCTTTTATTTAATATCTTGTGACATTATCATTATGGAACCTCTCTAGTCATCCCTGTTGATTAATAGAATTGATTGTCGGAGAAACTGCGTTGTTGCATTTATTATGTAAGATATGCAGAGAGATTGTGAAGGCAAGAGTTTTACTGTTAGTAATATTTATTAAACTTGGGATTGAGAATGGTTAGAATATTAAAGGATTTATTAAGAGTTAATACGAGGAATTATGAACATTCGAGGAATTTACACAATAAGTACTTAAGGAATTATAGGGGAAATCTCTACGCGACGAAATATTATTACGAGAGAATAATTAAGATACGATACGAATTAAAGATTTGATTATAAGCATTGGTGGAAGAATAATAATAAAAGGAGTAGTATTGCATGCAAGCCCATGCAACCAAGTAGTTAGAAATCAAACAAGTTAGTTGGCCATTGGAAGATGAATAGTGTTTAGTTGGTTACTTTTTCAAGAAAGGGGACACAAAGTACAAGAGCCATGCTTGCTAGTACTACCACCATGCTTACAAGTGATATGTATCACCCAACCTACATGACCTAACACTAATTATTCACCTAAGTCAAACACAAAACAAAACACAAAAAAAACTTTCTCTTCCCCCCCCCCTTGAAGCTTGCTCTCGGCCAAGCAAAGAAAGAAGAAGAAAATTTCTTCTTCTCCCCTCTCCCATCACTCATAAACCTTGCCATAATTTCTAGGTCATCTACATCACATAGACAAGGTATGCTAGCAATTTCACTCCATTCTATCCAACCATTTTCAAGTTATAAATTATTCAAGTTTTGGTAAATGGTAACCAAGTTTGTTTTTCACTTAGATCTTGCATTATAAGTGTAGTAGGAGGCCATCTAAGGTGTTTTTGAGTTGTGTAAAGATTGTTCAAGGCCTCTAGGAGCTCAAGAAGGTATAAAATCTCAAACCCCCCTTGGTTATGTATTGTTCATATAGTATGGTAGTAGATCCATGTGTTTTAGGACTTATCTTGGATGTATATGTATTGGATAGCATGGATCTTGACTTTTGATGTTGAGATTGTGATTTTTATGACTATGGTTTATATATATATCTCCATGAGTGTTATGAGTCATGATCTAAGTGTATTAAGTGGTGATTATGTTATGGAAGTATGAAAAATGGTTGATCTAAGTGACTTGAGCTTGCTGAGTTTGTCCAGGAACTTTGATCTGTGTTGTAGCACGATTTTGAACCCCCAAATGATGTCCCCTGATGTCCTACCTTATATTGTTGGAACGATAATTGAATGTAGTTTCTGGAAATGTAAGGTTCATAGCTAGGTGATGTGTGGATTTTTAGTTATGGCCGGAGGAGTGAATTTTGTTTCTGGACTATGGACTGAATTAAGTGACCCCCTTGTGAACCTTGTTTAAACACCTTAAAATATATTTGGGATCATGAAAAAATTTGAGAATGTAGGTAATGCAGTGGTGAAGACCACCCAAAAGGAATTCGATTAAAATATGAATTTTTGGATTTTATAAAAATGCTAGAGTAAAATTCGCGCAATGGAAAAAGTCGATTAGTGGAACATTATTCTAGGGTTAGTGGTTATGATTCGAACGTGGTAACTAAATTAAGCCGAGTAAGTGACGAGCGTAAACGAGTGATGACATGGACCTATAGTGGGGCCATGGAGTCATAAGACGAAGTCGTTAAGTTAATTTCGTACCCCCTTAAAACCCCGTAATTAACGAGAAATTGTTAAGGTACTAACGAACGATTATTGTTTATGTATAGATCGTTCGAATCCGCACGCTCGACCACCCCAACCAAACCAAGGCAAGTTTACTTTTCAAAACTTATCCCTATACAAGGACTTTTACTGTTGTGTTTGTAGTTTTCAAATTATATCAAATGCTATGTTTATCGAAGTATTGATGCAATTGAGATTGAACAAGTACATGTATGCTTTTACCCCTTGAACTTAGATTGAAATGTTTTCTTCGGACAACGACTCTAGCAATAGAGGTCGTAGCGGTCCGTATATACTATTGACCGGGGAGCGGTATATTATTATATCGTATCTAGATTGCGAAAACCCGAAGGGTCATTCGGGTGGTATCGTATACTCAAATAACTATTGTTATATCTTCGTATATACTCGAAACCCTATCTTGGATTAAAAGTTTATTTTATCGAATAATTATTTTATTAATTATTACTATTAAATCTTAAAATACTATTTATTAATCATTGTTCATTATTTAAAGACAAAGTTAATCCAAGATACTTTTTAATACTTTCAAACTCGAACTCCTTCGAACTCAAAACATTTTCGAAAACCCCCGGTCAGATTCTGCTTCTTGTATGATTTCAAGAATCATCGGTCGACTGATGTCGAACCTCAATTACTCTGTTTTCAATCAAAATCAAGTTTTAAAAGAAAAAGAAAAAGGGACTCTGGCAAGTGTGGGAACCGTTGACGAACGATTCCCGGGATGTGTAAGCGGCCGTGAGCCAGGCGGTCCATCACTTATTATTCCGGCCCAGGTGTTGCCGAAGGATGATTATGGATGTAGTTTTCATCGAGGGTGATTACGGATGTAGTTTTCACCCGAGGGATAGTTACGGATGTAGTTTCTATCCTTCTACCGGTAGAGAAGACCCGCGGATTATTGGACTTGGATGTCGCGACTGATCATCGTCAATCCTTGTCAGGTTTTGTGTTTTCTTTAAGTCCCATTCCTCCATTTTGGAAAAATGCTTTGACACTGCTTCTTAGGCTTTTGTGCCAAGTTGCTGATAGTGTTCTATTTTGATGAGAAAGATGTTGAATCAATGCAGTATCTAGAACTGCAAGTTTATTTTGAAAACAAGGGCACCTATTGTTGCACCTTCGAGATTTATCAACTATGACAAGTGATTTTATAACTGATTGAAACAAACTAGTATATCAACTTCCAATCATATGAAATGTTATATTGCTTATCTTATACATATATTTCTTGTTGAGCTATAGTTGCTCACTCTTGCTTGTTTTCAAACTTTACAAACACAACAGCTAAGCGAAATGGCAAGACCCAGGCAGACTATTCGAAAGCAGGTGACTAGGCCCGAGCCACCATTTGAGATTCCACCGGTAGGCCCCATTAGCCGGATTGGTTGGCAGCTTTTGTTAGTACGTTTTATTTATCAGCATGACCTGTGCAAGGTAGTGTATCATAACAAACTTTCAAGCCGCCAACTTCGCTTCATATCGAAGTGTTGCTGGTAGCATAAATACTATTTAATTCGGTTTGTAATAACTCTGATAACTTTATTACTGTTTAATCAATGTGTGACGTTTCTGAGGCTCTAACCTGTGTGTGTGAGTGTGGTGTGAGTTTATTGTGGGGTCGATGGCTGTGTTATATATATTATGTGCAAGAGCAAGTATGTTACTAATGGAAAATGGGCCGTGAGCGCCTAGATCTCCGACCCCGGATCTGGGGGCGTCATAGTTATGAACCAATCAGGGTTCCTATTCTGAGGCTATTAGAGTATGCCATGTGGAAGGTCAAGATGACTATGTTTCTGAAGGCTACAGATCCAGAATATCTTGACAGGATTTATGAAGGCCCTCACAATCCCACAAAGCTATCTGTTGCAACTGCTGGTGAAGAAGCTAAAATAGTTCCAAAGGAAAAGAAGGACATGACTCCTGAAGATCTATCATCAATTGCTAAGGATGCAAAGGTTAGGCATTTACTGCATAGTGCTTTAGACAATGTTATGTCTAACAAAGTGATTAACTGCACCACTACAAAAGAGATATGGGATGCTCTTGAAGTCAGATGTCGAGGAACTGCTGCTATTAAGAAGAATAGGAGAAACATACTCACACAAGAGTATGAGCATTTTGAGGCTAAACCTGAAGAGACCATGACAGAAACATTTGATAGATTTTGTAAATTGCTTAATGATCTGTCATTGGTCAACAAAGAGTATGATCTAGAAGACTCAAATCTCAAGTTTCTTCTTTCTCTACCTGAAAAGTGGGATGTGAAAACAACCACTATTAGAGACAACTATGATCTTGTTAAAACAGAGATTGATGAAATCTATGGGCTGCTCAAAACTCATGAATTGGAAATGGAGCAGAAAAACAGGAGATCAAGCAGGAAGGCAAAGCCTGTTGCTCTTAAGGTTGAAGAGAAGCCTCAGAAGATAGAGGCATCAAGAAGGAAAATGAAGGGAAAAGCTTTGGTCATACACTCAGAAAGTGAATCATCAAACTCTGATTGTGATTCAAACTCTTCTGAATCATCTGACTCTGAGGATGATGAAGAAGAAATGAGGAAAATGGTTGTGTTGATGGTGAAGACTTTCAAGAAAATGGGCTTCAAGAATTTCAAGTAAGGGAAAAGGTTTTCTAGAGATTCAAATGAAGACAGGAAAAGCTTCAGGAAGTTTGATAAGAGATATTCTAGGGGGAAGAAGGATAAGTCTGAAATTCAATGCTATAAGTGTAAAGAGATGGGTCACTATGCTCCTGAGTGCAAGAAGGGTAAAACTGGAAAGGTACTCTACACTAAAGGCAGAGATTGGGCAGACACTTCAGATTCTGATGAAGAAGTGAACTATGCTCTCATGGCTACTATTGAATCAGAAACTTCTGAAAATCAGGTACCTCTAACTACCTATGCTTATAATATTGATGACATTGCTCAATTAAGAATTTATCTTAAGTCATTGCATATAAGTTATAGGGATCAGACTTTAGAGAATGAGAGGATAAAATCTGAAAATTCTGAACATAAGGTTAGAAATAAACTTGTTGAAGAAAAACTTGAAAACATGCAACAAGTTCAGAAAGAGAGAGATGATGCTGTTTCTATAGAACAGGACTTGCTTCAGAAATATAAACAACTAGAATCTGAGTTGGAGGAAGCAAATAAGAAAATTAGGACTTGGACTAATTCTGGAAAGGACACTCAACAAATTTTTCAAACAGACACTGTTGGTCTAGGTTATAATGAGGAAGATGAACTTAGATTTCAAAATCAAGTTAAAATCAGACCTCATTTTGTACATGGAGCCAGTAAATTTTTGTCTGAAAATGAAAAAGAAGCTGTTAAAAGTAAACCAGTAAAAACTAGTGTTAAACAGGTTAATATTGGTTCAATGACAGATAAACAACTCAAACATAAACAGAAGGAGTTAAAATCTGTTAAGAAACAGAGAGTGTCAAATAAGAACAGAAATGGAAAAGTAGGCATCACTTCAGGAAATAAACCAATGCTTGTTAGTTATGCTCCAAGGAAGACATGTCATAACTGTGGTAGTACTAAGCATCTTGCAAATTTCTGCAAAAAAACAAAAATATAAATTCTTTACCTTCCAAGTCTAAGGTAAAGAAGGATTTTGTTAGAACTAAGCCACAGACTTTATGAACACACTGTGGAAGCACTTGGCATTCCATTTATACTTGCAGAGAATATCATGCTATCTATCATAATTACTATGAACTGAAACCCAATCTGAAATGGGTTAAAGTTGATACTGCAAGTGTAAACACTGATACTGTTAGCTCAAACTCTGATAATGTTAATTCCGCTGCAAAAGCTAACAAAGTTAAGAATGTCAAAGGATCCAAGCAAGTCTGGATCCTTAAATCTAATCCTCAGTAATTGCTTGTGATTGCAGGGCAACAGGGAGGCAACCCTAGTCGTGGACAGTGGATGTTCAGGACACATGACTGGAAATAAAGCCCTGCTATCAGACTATGAGGAGAAGGCTGTCCCAAAAGTTTCCTATGGTGATGGCAATGTAGGAAGAACATTGGGATATGGCAATATTAATCTTGGAAATGTCATCATCAACAATGTAGCTCATGTCCCAGGACTCAAGCATGACTTGTTATCTGTGAGTCAAATCTGTGACAAGGGATATCATGTAGATTTTCAACCTGAATATTGTGAAGTTATCAGCAAATCTACAGGAAAGGTTGTTCTAGTTGGTCATAGGCAAAACAACATTTATGAAATCAAGCTCTTAATAGACTCTGTTGGAAAAGCTGTTTGTCTGTCTACAAGAATGTCTAGTGAAGAGAGTTGGAAGTGGCACAAGAAACTCTCACATTTGAACTTGAACAACATCAATGAATTGATCAGAAAGGATCTTGTAAGAGGACTCCCAAAGGCTCTGTTAAATGTTGATGGTCTATGTGATTCATGTCAAAAGGCCAAACAAAGGAATTCATCTTTCAAGAGCAAGACAGAATTTTCAATCACTGATCCTTATCATCTTCTGCATGTTGATCTCTTTGGTCCAGTAAATGTTATGTCTATAGCAAGGAAGAAATATGCTTTAGTCATTGTTGATGAATACACTAGATTCACTTGGGTGTATTTTCTAGCAAAGAAGGATGAAACTACATTAACTCTGGTGGAGCATGTGAAGCTTCTGGACAAAAGATCAAGTAACAAAGTCAGAATCATCAGAAGTGATAATGGAATTGAGTTCAGAAATGCAACAATGGAAGAATTCTGCAAGGAAAATGGAGTGAAGCAAGAATTTTCAGCACCCGGTACACCACAACAAAATGGTGTAGTTGAAAGGAAAAATAGAACCTTGATTGAAGCTGCCAGAACTATGCTTGATGAAGCAAAATTGTCAACTGATTTCTGGGCAGAAGCTGTTCAAACTGCTTGTTTTACTCAAAATGCTACACTGATCAATAAGCATGGAAAGACACCATATAAGAAGGTGAAGAAAAAGAAGCCTAACCTGAAATACTTTCATATTTTCGGGTGCAAATGCTTTGTTTTGAAGACTCATCCTGAACAGTTGACCAAGTTTGAGCTAAAGGCAGATGAAGGAATTTTTGTTGGCTATCCACTGTCAACAAAGGCATTCAGAGTTTACAATCTGAGAACCAAAGTGATCATGGAATCTATACATGTGTCTTTTGATGACAAGAAGATAACTTGACTTGAAGACAAAGATGAATATGATCAACTGAACTTTGAAAATGAAGATTTAAACTCTGTTGAAGTAAACTCTGATCAAACAATTCTGACAGACTCTGTTGAAACAAACTCTGAACCTCTACTGGTAAACACTGGAGAAACTTCTCAGCCACAACAAAGGGAAGAACCAGTTGAGGGGGAGCATGATCAAGATGAAGACTCAAACACTGATACTGAGTCAACTGAAAAATCTGGATCAAACTCTGATGATTCAAACTCTGAAAATTCAAATTCTGACTCTGGGCAGTCAAGTTCAGGGGGAGTCTCAGAAAATGAAGAAAGATCACAACAAAATCATGAGAGCATGGATCAAGGGGGAGGATCACATGCTGACAGAAGTCATTTACCTTCTGCTAGGAAATGGACTAAATCACATACACCTGATTTGATAATTGGTGATCCAGATGCAAAAGTGAAAACAAGAAGTGCTACTGCAAGTGAATGTCTGTTTCATGCATTCTTGTCTAAAAATGAACCAAAGAAAATGGAAGAAGCTCTTCAAGATGCTGACTGGATAACAGCAATGCAGGAAGAGTTGAATGAATTTGAAAGGAATGAAGTTTGGACCCTTGTACCAAGGCCAAAGAACAGATCTATTGTTGGTTCTAAATGGGTTTTCAGAAACAAGACTGACAGTGAAGGTGTTATCACAAGGAACAAGGCTAGACTGGTAGAAAAAGGCTATTCACAGCAGGAAGGAATAGACTATGATGAAACATTTGCTCCAGTTGCAAGATTGGAGGCAATCAGAATTTTTCTGAATGGAAAGCTTGAAGAAGAAGTGTTTGTTGAACAACCACCAGGATTTGTGGACCCCAAATATCCAGATTATGTCTACAGGCTAGATAAGGCACTATATGGACTTAAGCAGGCACCAAGAGCATGGTATGAGACACTTGCTCAATTTCTTCTAGAAAGTGGATTCAACAGGGGTACAATTGACAAAACTCTGTTTTATTTCAATCAAGGAAGTGACTTCCTTTTAGTTCAGATATATGTTGATGACATTATCTTTGGGTCTACTAATGATAAACTCTATAAGAAATTTGCCAAGCTCATGCAGTCAAGATATCAAATGTGCATGATGGGAGAGCTTAGTTATTTTCTAGGCCTACAGGTGAAACAAACAGATGATGGTATCTTCATTAATCAAGAAAAATATACCAGAAATCTTCTCAAGAAATTTGGTATGCTTGACTGTTCATCTGCATCAACTCCCATGGCAACAACAACTAAATGGGACAAAGACACAGGAGTTTCAGTGGATATGACAAACTACAGGGGCATGATAGGATCTCTTCTTTACTTGACAGCTAGTAGGCCTGACATCATGTATGCAACCAGTTTTTGTGCAAGGTTTCAGGCAGATCCTAGAGAGCCACATCTGACAGCTGTGAAAAGAATCTTCAAGTATCTCAAGGGCACCATATCATTAGGTCTGTGATACCCCAGAGAATCAGATTTCAAGCTACTTTGGTATTCTGATGCAGACTTTGCAGGCTGCAAGATAGACAGAAAGAGCACTAGTGGAAGTTGTCAATTTCTTGGTGACAGACTTGTCTCTTGGTACAGCAAGAAACAGAAATCAATTTCCACATCTACAGCTGAAGCAGAGTATATTGCAGCTGGTAGCTGTTGTGCACAGATCTTGTGGATGAAGAATCAATTGCTGGATTATGGATTGAGGTACAGTAAAATTCCTATTTACTGTGATAATCAAAGTGCTATTGCTATGACAGGTAATCCAATACAGCATTCAATGACCAAGCACATCAGCATAAGGTACCACTTCATCAGAGAACATGTGGAAGAAGGGAATATTGAACTACATTTTGTGTCTACAGAACAACAGCTTGCAGATATCTTCACTAAACCATTGACTGAAGCTACATTTACAAGACTGGTCAATGAACTAGGAATGGTCTCTAGTTCTGACTAGGAATGTTGGTTAGATTACTCATATTTCCTTGATTTGTTAAGTGCTAAGTGAACTCTGTTGATTAAACTCTGTTATGCATACTCTGTTAACATGTTTTTCTGTCAAACTCTGTTAAACTCTGTCAGCAGGCCTGTATGTCATACACTGATAATAAGTTTGATAAACTCTGTGAACTCTGAGTTGATTTTTGTCTGAATGAAAACACCAATGAAGAAATATGTATGAAGCATGATTCTCAGCAATTAATCATGAATCTTTCTGAGTTATTGTGATCTAATCTTAGATTGTACAGAAAATTAACACAGCATGATACTGGTTCATATTTATAGCATCTCTTAGTTTATCTTGTCCTAAACTCTGAGTCTATAAATATTGTGTGCATTGCCTTTCATGAATAACTACTGATGTTGATGAACTCTAAACTCTGTTAGTTATACACTGGTAGATTAAAAATGCTTACTGCAATACCCCAAAGAAAATGTATATAGGTTGCTATACTCCTTTGAGATTATGTTGGATACTAGGATGACCCAGGAACTTATTGGTATATAATATGTGCTAAAATTCTCTGATTTTTGGTGACTAGTCAAATACTAGGATGACCCAGGAACTTATCAAAATGATAAGGGCTAAAATTTTTGAATTTTTGGTGACTGGTTCCAACCTCTAATTACTGGAATGAATAGAATTTAAAATATATATATATATATATATATATATATATATATATATATATATATAGGGGGTATAAAATAAATTAAATGTTACTGTATATAGATTGATTACTACAGAGTTTAGCTTTCATCATACAATCAGTGTTTACTTTGACAGTTTGTGCATCCAGTGTTTATTGATTTACTTTATGAATTTTATGAAAAATTAGATGCTCTAAAAATTGATTCAGTAAACTCTGCTTCACACACACATATTTTCACAACTGTGCAATTTATGAAAGGGTTTCGGTGATAAAGTTGGAGAATTGACAAACGCTGTTGATTCGTGGTTCGTACTCTAAGGTAAATTTTCATTTGGAAAATTTGAAAATTTTGGAGTAAATAGGGCTTTTGACAACTGTTGTTGATGAATTTGTTTCTTATATGATTACTTTAATTAGTTTTCATTTTCTTTGATTTAATTCTTTGAAGAACAATTCATAAACATAAAATTTGCAGAACACAATGAATAAGATTAGAGAAATAGGATTTTTCATTGATAATAAGAAAGAGATTACAAGCAAGTATTACATCTTTTTGTTCTCTCTATCTGCTAATCTATTCAACAGGAAAATAAAAGGTGAAGTCCAAACCACTCCATTGTTAGCAAACATCCCAGATCCCATCTTTGCCACTTTATTTGGGTGGAAGTTGAAGGGATAAGGTTATTTTTGCTGACATATTCATTAACAATGGTTGGTGGTGTTGGATGAGGATGCCTTCGAGGAAAGCCATGCTAATGTTGCTTGGAGAGCAGCATCGATGTCAATCACCCTTGCAGGTTTGTCTCTCTCGATTTCTTCAAGACCGGCATCCATCTGCAGCCACAGAGTTTCAAGCTGCCTTTCCCAGTCAAACGCATCAAACTCTTCACGAGTATAACTGAAGATATCTCTGTTCTCTACGAGATGGAGATTCTTTTCCTTGATGGTAAGTTTTGACATTGTTGTTTGAAGGGTTTTTGATTTTTCAGGAGAGAATTAATGGTTAAAGGGATAGTGAACAAGTCTGAACAAATCTCTAGGCCTTAAATAGAGATGGGTAAGTAACGAAGTACTAAAACGCTTCGTATTCTGGTTCTTAATGGTTACAGGTAAACGCTTTGTATTCTGGTTTTAAATGGGTCCAGGTATTTTAAGAGAGTGTTATTTGATTTTTTTTTTAAAAAAATCAAATATT
Source organism: Saposhnikovia divaricata (assembly GCA_036435485.1). Taxonomy (NCBI): domain Eukaryota; kingdom Viridiplantae; phylum Streptophyta; class Magnoliopsida; order Apiales; family Apiaceae; genus Saposhnikovia; species Saposhnikovia divaricata. The sequence goes on from CM071598.1 coordinate 169,166,611, forward strand.
TTATTGTTATATTTGCAAAATACACTTCTTAAAAATACGAGCACGTGACTCACTCACCCATTATCGTGTCCCACTCACACATTAATCTAGGAACTGTTGAGTGTTTGAATACATAAAAGATTGAGTTTTTAATTACTCTAATTACTTTTGTGTCCAAACGATTGTGATTTACTTTTTACATCTCATAGTTCTCTCACTTTTCACTTGGGCATTTTCGCAAACACCTTTCCTACATACACTTTTCTTTGGGATTTCTTGCAAATTTCTTGATTCAATGGCTTCTAAACCATTCATTGTTCTTGGTCTACGTTTTGTCCCTAACAACTATGAAGCTCCACTCTATCATGAACGTGTTCCAGAAGCGTTTCATCTAATGCAGAATTTCTTGAGAGACTCAGAGATTGGACAAGCTCTGGTTGAACCTGGTACTCTCTCTACATCTCAAATTGCCACTTTTTGGCAAAACTCAGTCTATGTGGATGGAGGAGAGAATGGGACTCCTAACATCATCTTCACTTATAAGAACAAGAGTTTGTGATTACTCCACAAACTATCAGAGATACGATGGGGTTTTATACACATACATCTTATACTTATGTTGCTGAACCTCAATTGAGACAGATGCTGCAGGAGATAGGTTACATGGAATCTCTTGACAAGCTTGGCAGTGTAAAGAGGCCTAATCTCAGGAAGGAATGGAATTTTTTCTTCGATTGCATTACAAGGACATTCCAGAAGAAGGTCACTAACTGGGATGCTATTCCAATAGACAGTCTACAAATCGGGTATTCTCTACTTTATGGTAGTAATTTTGATTTTGGTAGATATGTTTTGATGAATTTAGGTGATAAACTGTCAGAGTCTACTACAGTTTATTTTTCTCGATTTTGTCAAATGCTGTTCAATGCTTGTGTACCTGGTTTAGAGATCGCTGAAACTGATGAAATTCAGCCTTTTAGAGTCAACAAGAGAATATTCTCTGATATGACTAATAAGGATGTTGGTAAAGAAAATCTACCTGCCTTTGTTCTGCCACTTGCTTTACAGAATTTTCTCAACCAACCACAACCAGAACCACAACCACAACCAGAACCACAACCAGAACCACAACCTGAACCACTAAACATTGATCGTACTCAAACACTAAACACTGAACCACCTACATCACCTACCCACACTGCACCTACAAAACAACCTTCACACACTCCACAAACAAACTCTGAACCATCACAATCTCAACCACAACCACAGCCTAAAGCAAAAAGAAGCAGAGTAAAGTCAGCAGCAATCACTGAAAGACATGCAAGAGTTAAGAAGACAATAGAGACACAAATGAAAGCAAAACAGACATCTCCTAGAGCTGTTTATACTAGAAGAATGAAACAAATGGCAAACAGACCTAAGTCACCCTCAGTGGTAGTAGAATCTAGTAAAGAGGATTCAGATGAAGTGCCTCTAGCTAAGAGAAGAAAACTGATAATCTCTGATTCTGTTGATGAAAATGTTGAAGCTCCAGAGGTAGTTTCACAGCAAACACCTACTGTTGAGGCTGAAAAAGATACAATGCCCGCAGAGGTTGAAATGCCTGCAGAGGTTGAAATGCCTGCAGAGGACAAAATGCCTGTAGAAGAGGATACTAGAGATGGCTTTTCTCCAATGAATGACATTCTTGATTCATTCATGCCATTCTCTGATTCTATCTCATCAATTTTTGCTCAATCTGAAGCAACTGGTGCAGCTGATCAACCTACAGTTGTCCTTTCTGAAACTGTAGCATCACATACAGAATTACTCTCAGATGCTCACCAAACTGTTGAAGGAGGAGATGAAATTGATCAACAACCTAAGGAGATAAACTCTGAGACTATTGTGTAATCTGCAGAGGATGTTGTACAGCCTATTGTTGACTCTACTACTAAACCTGTTGTAGAGTATGTTATTGGCACTGTTGATGCATCTATTCCTATTCCTCAATCCACTCATCATGTTGAAGCTGAGGTTGGAGATGAAACTGAAGGGAATACTGAGTCAAGCCCTTCTCAGAGTTTACCAGTCCAGACTGATGCTAAGGTTAAGGATTTTACTGGTCCTTCAAATCAAGAAGATGCTGAAGAAGAACACCTTGAACAATTTTCAAATGACTGGTACAAGGACACTTGTATCTTTCCTCCTGCAAGAGCAGCTAAATTTGTCAAGAGAACCTCCAGAACAATTACAAATCCAGAGATTCTATCTTGTCTTAAGGCTACAGTTGTACAAGTGAAGACTCTCAACTCGAGGTATGATCTGTGTCAAAAGGCAATATCTGATGTTCGAGGTGATGTTGTTAGAGGAGCTGAAATGATTAAACTTGACAACAAGAATAAATTTCAATATCTTACTCAGAATCAAGACACTTTGTCTCACAGGCTGAGCAAAGTTGAACAAAATCAGAATGATATGTCCTTAAATATTGATTCTATTGCTACCTCCTTGGAGTTAATCACATCTATTCTTATCCCTGATGATGTCAAAAAGGGGGAGAGAGCTAAAGACAAATGCAAGCAATCTCAAACTCTGATCAGAAAGGATAATGCTGGAGATGGAGGAGCAAGTAGTAAAGGAAAGAGCAAAACTGAAGAATTTCAAACTCTGAAAACTAGCAAGTCTTCTAAATCACAGTTTATTGGGATAAACACTGATACTCAAGGTACTTCAAAGACCAAGAGTTTGCTATTATTTTCTAATCCACAGACTGATGAAGAATTGGCTGCTAAGTTGTTTATTGAAGAGAATGAGGAAGGAGTTACAATTGAGGACATTGAAGCTGAAGAAAAGAGTTCACAAGAAGAACATCTCAAGGCTTTAAAGTATGGTAAGTTAAAGAAAGGAAAAGCTCCTTGGCCTGTTCGTAAAGGCATTGTGATCAAGGAAAGTGCTAATGTTAGTCAAAAATCTCAGTTATCAAAGGAAACAATGGCAGCAGAAGCTCAACTCAAGCTGAAAGGCATTGAAGGAGAAAGTTCACAGAAGAAAGTTACAACCTCTGTTTCTACACAAGTTGTACAGAAGAAAGAAAACACAACCTCTGTTGCTACACAAGTTGTGTCTAGACCTTTATCTTCTTAGTTGCAATCAGTTTTTGGGAAAGGAACACTTCCTGATCCAAATCTATTATCTGGAGTTTCTATGAATTTTTCTGATGCAAGAGCCTTGACTGGAAAGGTTGGAAACAATAAGGGTGGACTAGGTTCACACAAGGACAAAAGGCAATATACTGGTTCTAGAGATCCTTCTTCACTGGCTGTTCCAGGTCGTGGTGTCACTCAAGAGAGTTTGGACAGACTGGAATCAGTACAGTTAGTTCATCAGAAGAGTTTAAAGAAGGACTTTCTCTTGTACTTCATGGTTGATGGGACAGTATTTAGAATTGGTGAGAATGATATTGGCTTGAAATATTGGGAAGAACTAGAATATGTTCTATATCTTTTCAAGGTGAATAGTCAAAGGACTCAATCAGTTGCTAATGTGCTCAGAAAGAGGATGCTTCAGAATTTGGCAATCAGAGGAACGAAGTATAATAGCAGATATGTTCCTAAGTATAGGGATTACAATGGAAATCTTATTGAAATGAAGAAAGGTACTGCAAAATTAAAGACTGATTTGGGAATCACAGTACTTGACTTCAATTCACAGTCAGAAGAAGTCAAATTTATCAGACTGGGAAATGAGATGAGAAGAAACAAAATCTATGATCTTAGGGCTGCTATCTATCAGACAGATGAGAGTGATCCTCAGCTCAGAGAGATTAAAGAAGCTATGGAGATTGAGCTTGAAAATGTAGAAAGAAGATTGCTCATAGATTATCTCAGAGCTACACCAGATCTTGAAGAGATTAGAGATTAAAGTCTGTAAGGATTTTCTTATTCTCTGTAGATTTTGTTAAGTAGTAGCTTAAACTCTGAATTTGTATAAACACTGTATTTGTCTATTTGTTTTGACATCATCAATTACTGTTATTAACTTGTGCATTTTTGCTAATGAACAAGTTGGGGGAGATTGTTAAATATAATTGATGCGTTTTAATCAGTGTTTAAGTCTTAAAGTGAATTATCAGAGTTTAGCTGGAAGCGGTCAGAGTTTAGTGTAAACTCTGACAGACGGAAGCTGGACAGAGTTTAGTAAAGTCTGTCTGGAAGCAGCGCGTACACAGTCAACAGAAGATATTAAAGATCAATTGAAGATTTATTATGGAAGCGATATCTTTGAAGATTGGATAGCTATCAAAGAGATCGAGTTGACTTAGGAGACGTGTGACAATCTGTAATTGATATCATTGTATAGCTGATTATTAGGAATATCAATTAGAGATTGTATCGAAGCTGTATATTTTTATAAATACAGTTAGGTTAACCCTAGAAGGGTATCGTGCAACGAATTATCTTTATTGTAACCTAGCAGCTCTTTGTGATAGTTTACATCACGAAGAGGGTTCTTAATACCAGAAGTTTTTAAGTGCATAAACGTCTTATTTGTTAAACTCTCATACGAATTTGATTATTAATTGTGTATTCGGCCTAACAATTCACTTCTATTATGTTCTTATATTATTTAGGTATGTTTTTTTCTGTTACTCTCGCCAGCACTAATTTCTGATTTCTGATTTCTGATTATCACACCTAGGATTTGAAGTACCTCTGGAGAAGGTCTAGGAATTGCAGAACTATTAGAATTACTGTTGAACTGAAGCTGCCTATATTTAGTTACCCTGGTTCTTGATTTTTGGTTCTTCACTACTTTTGCTAGAAGTTGCGCCTTCTACGCACCCACCATCAGGGAGTGAGCCATAAGTTAGTGAACTTCATTATCAGCTGGAACTAGTTTTTAGTTAACCAGAAAAAACTGTTTGTTACTTTGGTTTTGAAATTTGAGCTCTGCAAAATGCAGAGGAATCAATATGCGAATACATTTTGAGCCATTTTTTCTACAAAACAAAGTTAGCTTTTCAGTGACTGTGATTTTACAAAGTTGGTTTTTTAGTGACTATGATTTGATTAGTTTTATAAGGAAGTGAATTTAAGATAATTATTGTGGCAGAATTTGTTTCTCACCTGTTTATGGTTCTTGTGATTGTAATCAATTTCTGGTTATGTCATTATCCCATATGTACTTTGTATAACTATTACTGGCTAGGCTGGCATAACTAAATCATTGCAGGAGACAGCTATTTAGTATTTTTGATCCTCTCAAATTCAGTTTTTTTGCCATAAATTTCTGTTGATCAATGAATAGGGTTGTTAGGTCCCAAAGTATCGTAGAAGGGGGGGTTGAATACGATACTACCAAAAAAATAATTTCGAGAATATATCTTTATTGATAATAAACTCGAAAGGGTGTTACAACTTCTAATCCAATGGATTAGATTCAAAACCAGAACACTCCTAAGGATAGTTTAGGCAGGGGAACCTTCTACCCGACACTTCCTGAAAGCGGGCTAAGCCTGCTTCCCTACTAGATGGACTGTCTAGCAGCTTACACAGAGAAGATATAAGAGAGAGAAGAGAGAGTTGTGTGTTTGAGGTGTGTTTTGAAATGAAATACAACAAGCCTATTTATAGGTTATAGAAAGTCACTATGTTGTACTATTCCAGTGGGCCCCACCTGCATAGTAACATTATTCCACCAACCAAAACGTGTCTGCTGAAAATTTTCTTTTCACGTGGGCCCCACCAGCCACTATTTACGCAGTACCACTATTTGCACAATACCATCCACTATTTGCACAGTACCACAATTTGCACAATACTACTATTTGCACAATACCATTATTTGCACAGTACCACTGTTTGCATAGTAACCTTGCATAGTAATTGTGTATAGTAACTTTGCATAGTATTACTATTTTTGGATGCTTCTTTTGGGCTTCTTTCTTCTTGAAATATTCTGTCTGTCCTTGATCGTCAATCTGCTTTATCAATTTTCTTTCTGAATAAATGTATTGATCCTTCTCGTATGTGCTGACACTTAGTGCACTGGTCTGGATCACAAGTGACTAGCACTGATCTTGATCTTCACACCTTCGTTACATTCCAATTGATTAGCATGCAGCAGTATCTTCAAATAATATAAATACATGGAATCTTTTTGGCCCTTCAACTGAATTATCTGTACATCTTATTCTGTCACTTAGGCTTGATCATGTTAATGAACTTCTTTCAGCGACTTGATCCTTGTTGATGCCTGATCTTCAAATTTCACGATCCCTGTATAGAGTTAATATTATTTATCTTTTATCCTAGTTGAGTTATATATGTCCTCTATTACATTTACATTACATTATATTATGCTTTACAATCTCCCCCTATTTGATTGTTAGGGTTTGACAAGCAAATTCCTAGAGGATAACTCAACTGATACAACAATAAAAAAAATAAAGTTCAAAGATAAATAATATTAAAGTGCATTCTGGATTATATATATACTATATATACATTTTCCAGATTTCTAAAATTAACCAAGTGCAAGACAATTTTTCCTTTAGACTGAACAAATCTTCAAGTTTGCCTTTGCTTTCTTTCCACATAGCACTAATACCCCAATTAGATTTTCCTTTCCCAAAATAAATTTAATTCCGTGTCAATAACCTTTTCCTTGCCCTTATGCCTAGTAGACTTTCTTGGTCCTTCTCCCCCTCAGTTGGGTTATCCTCCAGAGTAGAGAGATGTGGAGTTGGTAAATTAGACTAAGATTGCTTTACCAAGGAGTTGATTGCATCATTTAACTGGGTTGCCATGGTATTCAATTGAACCTGAAATACATCATGTTGAATAAGTTACAAAGTTTTGATTTCTGCAATGGACTTACAGATATTTGGCAACTCTTTCTCCATTGTTTGGACCCGTGTAAGAAGTCTGATGTATTCCTTTCTGGTTACAGGTGCATGTGGTTGAGTAGGTTGCTCACTCATATGTTCTGCAGGTGTTTCACTCAACACTCTATATTCACTCGGTTTAGTGGTTTGGGTTACACTTACATGTTCTGTTCATGTTTCCCTCAACTCTCCTCCAGAGCTTCCACCGATATGTGTACCTGCAAATGAAATCATCCTAGCCCCTTTTTCAGAGGTCACGGATAGTGCAATGAAAGTTCGTGAGCTTTCGTCCTCGCGTGAAGCGAGTTGCCGACCACTGATAAAGAGTGGTAAATCTCGAAAGAGATCCAGAGATTTTCCCTTTGGGAGGTTAAACTTGAATCGATTAAATGGCACAAAACCCAAGTTTCCCTCGTATGTCTGTGAAGACACTTGGTTTAAAAAAACCACCTACCGATGGATCTTTCCGTAAAATGGAAGATTCACCAGCAGTTATTGAGGTAGGTAATTCCACCTCGGATGCCTGTGAAGGCATTTGATCTTTAGAAAGATCATCAACCACTCTTATGTTCCGTGAAATGGAACTCAAGATTGTTGCTCCCGTCAATTCAACCTTATTTACATTTTCACTCATTTGACAAGGAAGAATTGTTTCAATAACAGTTGCAGTTACCTCAGGTTCATTTGGTTTACTTCTTTTAGAATGAGGTAGAGCTGCTGATGGAACTAACTCCTTATGTGGTGTTGCTGAGGCACTATCTCCCTCAAAAGTGTTGATGGCTAGTCGTTTAAGTGACAATTGAGGTGTAGGAGTTTGTTGTGTTTGTGTTTGCATTTGTAGAATGGGCTCTTCAACCTGTGTTAGAGTCGGTGGGATTTCCTGCTCTTGGTCGGGTATGATGGCCACTAGGGGCTGTAGAAATTGTATTTCCTGTGACACAACAGGGAATACAGAGGTTGGAATAGCAGGGATTGAAATATTACCTTGTCGTATACCTGCTCTCACTGGTCTTGGTAACAACGGAAGTGGGACAGTCTTTAGATATTCAGTTAGGACTGTAGGCACATCCGTATAGTTCTTTTTGCTTATGTAATTAATTACATTCGTCTTCATGTAAGAACATTCCACTTTTCAACCATTTTCCAAGCGTACCTTGTCTTCATCGTTCAAAAAATCATTTAATATTAGCTGTAGAAACCTTGGATATAGACATTTGACATTTTGAGTCCGAACATCTCTTCTTCCCAAGTGTTTCATCTTTAAAATGATTTGACCAAGCACTATTTTTCCAAAATTAATCCTCAAAATTATTAGCGACCGCATACCTTATTTTTTGAATAAATTCAGGTATTCGATCTTGATTTGTTCCATCTGAGGAAAAAACATGGTTAAGAGTGTGAAAGAAGAAATTCCAGTACTGGGTTAGAAACGTTCTCGAAAGAATACCAGTATTGAAATTGCCTTCTTGGTACCTTATAAAACGAAAGAACATTTCAATCTGTTCAGGTGTAGGATAAGAAACAAGATTTTCCATAGGAAAATGAAGAATTCGATTAACATCTCGTTCAGTGACCCTAATCGACCTACCAAACAGTCGATATGTGATTGCACACCTGTCATGTCCAGAAGTGCTAACCGCACTGCAATATAGTTCATGCAATGCATCATGGTTAAGCTGCACTGGTGTAACTAAAGCATAGCGAATTAATGAATGTTCATTCAGAAATTGTGTCCAAGCCCGAAATTGCTCATCCAGAATGGTTTCGATTTGCTGAATGGAAATATGATTAACTTTAGCAATTAAAAAGCTTCCCTGCAATGCCATTTTCAAAACTTTGAGGAAATTCAACAACAAGGGTTAGTTTTTATAAAGGATGATACGTATAACACGAATATGAAATCCGCTCTAAAAACCACCAGCTAGATTGTGAGATCTTTCCGGTCAAAGCTTGAAATTTTCAGCAATTGTGTGTATATGCTCTGTATGTATATCTGAAAAATGATGATGTTAAACACAAACAAAAACTCATCATTTATAAGGTTTCAAGGATTAGTGGGTTAGGTGTGATAGTGACAGGTTATGTTGAAAAAATAACACCGCTCAATAATTTCTCACCTAACAACCTAATTAGCCAAAAAAACATCTTATCACTGAAACCTGTCAGCCGAAAAACATCTTATCACCGAAACCTGTCAGCCTATACACATATACACATATTTAATACTTCTAATTATTATATATTTAAAAATAATCACGCAGTAAATCAAGAATTAATCCACAATAATCAGATAAACTCCCAATTAAATATACATAAAATTAACAAAATATCATTAATTGATATATGTCAATAAAATATTTATATAATTATGCTACAATGATATCTCCAGAATAATCATGCAGATAAGAAAATAAAACAAACAAAATCCAGAGAATGAAATTCACTGGCTGCAACTAATTGAACAGATATTTCAAAAGATCATGTGAAATTTAACATACCAAGCTCACTTACCAACCTTGAAAAGGTTGCTTCATCCAAAGCTTTAGTAAAAATGTCTGCAAACTGTTTTTCACTAGGAACAAAATGCAGTTCCACAGTGCCTTCCATCACATGCTCCCTGATGAAATGGTATCTGATGTCTATGTGCTTGGTTCTAGAATGCTGCACTGGATTCTGTGATATTGCAATTGCACTAGTGTTGTCACAGAAAATTGGGATCTTTTCAACTTTAACTCCATAGTCAAGTAGTTGATTTCTCATCCATAGTATCTGTGCACAACAACTCCCAGCTGCTATGTATTCAGCCTCTACAGTTGAGGTAGATACTGAGTTCTACTTCTTACTGAACCATGAGACCAGCTTATTTCCCAAGAATTGACAGGTTCCTGTGGTACTTTTTCTGTCCATTTTGCAACCTGCATAATCTGCATATGAGTAACCAGTTAGATCAAAACCAGAATCTCTAGGGTACCAAATGCCAAGGTTTGGTGTTCCCTTGAGATATCTGAAAATCCTTTTAATAGCTACTAACTGAGATTCCCTAGGATCAGCTTGAAATCTAGCAAATAAACATGTAGCAAACATAATATCAGGTCTACTAGCTGTTAAGTATAAAAGAGATCCAACAATGTCTCTATAGCTTGTCATGTCCACCTTCTTTTCCTTAGTATTCAGTTCAAGCTTAGTGGCAGTGGCCATGGGTGTTTTTGCAGAAGAGCAATCTGCTAAATCAAACCTTTTTAAAAGATCATAAATGTATTTTGTTTGACTTATAAAAATTCCCTCATTCACTTGTTTAACTAGTAAACCAAGAAAATAAGTTAATTCACCCATCATACTCATTTCATATCTACTTTGCATGAGTTTGGTAAACCTCTTGCAAAGTTTCTCATCTGTAGACCCAAATATTATATCATTTACATAAATTTGGACAAGTATCATAGATCCATTGACATTTCTATAAAAGAGAATTTTATCAACAGTACCTCGAATGAAGTGATTCCTTATAAGGAATTGTGAGAGTGTGTCATACCAGGCTCTAGGTGCTTGCTTCAGGCCATAGAGTGCTTTGAGTAGAAAGAACGCATATTCTGGAAAGTCTGGATCTTCAAAACCAGGAGGTCGACTAACATACACCTCCTTCTCCAAAATACCATTCAGAAATGCACTCTTGACATCCATTTGATAGACTTTGAAATTGGCATGCGCTGCATATGCCGGGAAGATCCTTATTGCTTCTAACCTTGCCACTAGTGCAAAGGTTTCTTCAAAGTCAATTCCTTCTCTTGACAGTAGCCTTTAGCCACTAATCTAGCTTTATTTCTTGTGACTATGCCATTCTTATCCATCTTGTTCTTGAATACCCACTTAGTGCCAATCACTGATTTATCTTTAGGTTTGGGTACAAGTTTCCATACTTCATTTCTTTCAAACTGGTTTAGCTCTTCTTGCATTTCTAAAACCCAGTCTGGATCCAGAAGGGCATCTTCAACTCTCTTAGGTTCCTCTTTGGATAGAAAACTGCTATATAAGCATTCTTCTTGAGTTGCTCTTCTGGTTTGGACCTTTGCATTAGGATCCCCAGTGATAAGCTCAAATGGATTATCCCTGGTCCATATTCTTTGTGGTGGTAATTTTGACCTTGATGAAGTGGCTTCATTTTCTCTGTATTGATCATTTTGACTTGTTGTTGAGTTTTGACTGTGAGAAACTCCCCCTGAGTGTATGGCCCTCGAGATTGATGGAGTTCTTACAGATTCATCAACAGATGATTCTCTTTGATTTTCTACAGATGCTTCAAATTGATTTCCAACTGATGGTGTAAGTTGCTCTTCAACAGGTGGTTCATTCTGTACTTCAACTGATGATCCTTGTCTGTTTCTCACACCATTTGATCTTTATTATTCATCATCATCTTCACTTTCTTCACCACTTCTTTCATTCTTAAATGAGAGAGACTCATGAAAACCTTCATCTACTAGACCAGATATTTTCTTATCAACAAAGACAACATGTATGGACTCCATTACAATGTTTAGTCTTAGGTTGTAGACTCTGTAGGATTTTCCAACTGAGTATCCAACAAAGATAGCTTCATCTGCCTTTGTATCAAATTTTCCAAGATGCTCACCATAATTTTTCAGTACAAAGCATTTTCATCCAAAGACATGCAGAAAGTTGATTGTTGGTTTCTCGCCTTTGAAAAGTTGATAAGGTGTCATGCCTTTTGCTTGATTGACCAAAGAAATATTCTGAGTGTAGCATGCAATGTTTATAGCTTCTGCCCAGAAGTATGTTGGTAGCTTAGACTCTTCAAGCATTGTTCTTGCATCTTCAATTGGAGTTCTGTTCTTTCTTTCCACTACACCATTTTGTTGATGAGTTCTTGGTGCAGAGAATTCTTGGATAATTCCTTCTTCTTCACAAAACTCTCTATTATAGAATTCTTGAACTGTAAGAACCCAGATTTTTGGGTAGAATTAAAACTTTTTATTATGTATTGATGTAAGAATGAATAGGGGTTACAACTAGAATGTAATACTGGTTTTAATGAATGAATAATGAAAGGATATATATTCCAAGGTTATATGGCCTGAAGGATGCTATTGGGTGATAACTAAGGTTAGAATAATCTATCTCCTAGAAAGTTAAGATAAGATTCCCTAGAGAGAAATAGATACCCTCATGTCATCCAAATCAATATCTATTATAAGCCCAGCGGTTCCGTAAAAAGGTTAAGGAACACTCGAGGGTGAACCAGGTTCATTTTCCCAACTATAGGAATTAAATAAAAATAAGTGATGAATAGTGATTTTGTAAGTTGGAAAACTTTTCACGCCACCCTATGTACGGGACGTGTTATGGATGTTTCGAAGTCATATTAGTAATACGCGGAGGAAATAAGTGAATGCAGAAACGATCGGAATTCAGAAATTCCAAATTCTTTTTCGGTACAATATTTGACCGAACCGTAAAGAGCCTATCAATACGATCAAGACAAGAGTATTATAATGTTAAGGATTCAAGGATTTTATTTATTAAGTATGATTTGAGGATTTAGAATGAAAACCTTTGAGTTAGAATAACAAGTGTTCTAGAAATCGCTAGAACTTTATAACAAGATTAAGCGATCAAGCAAACGCGAAAGAAATTACGGATTAAATACGTAACGAGAAAAAAAAAAAAAAACCCTACTTGATCAGCTGGGGTTATATATAAGAATATTTGGTGGAAATGAAATGAAGAAAAGAAATGAAAAAGGAAGTAATGAGGTGGATGGACAAGAAGAAAACAACAAGGCTTCACATCATCAATTTTTCTAACACACCATAAACCTTTGACACTTGTATTAAGAGGAGTATTAGCAGCTATACCCACTTATACATATCACAAATATCATTTGACAACTAGCCAAGCAAGAGGAAAAGAGAGAAAAAGAAGCAAATACCACCTCTCCCCCATTTTTCCAGCAGTTGCATTTTCCAGGGCAGGGGTCTTTGCCATTTTTTTTCACCTAGATCTACTCATCTAAAAATCATGAAAAAATTCATGGAGCTTCTACACATCAAGGTGAAGTTGGGGATTTAATTTCATAATTTTTGAAGATCGTTTGGATGGGTAAATAAATTCGAGAATTCACTGTTTTTCCCCCAAAACCAAGGCACTTCGAATTTTGGAGTTTTAAGATTTCAAAATCCACCTTCCAACCATTGTTTGATCTCCAAATTTTTATGGTGAGTCCTATATTTCATAAAAATGATCTCCTAGAAATCTTAGCTTCAAACTCCATGTTTTCCATTTTCAAATAAATCCTCAAAGATGAGGGTGAATAGTGTTTTCAAGAAACTAACTTTGATTTCTTGGTTTCTTTGGATGATTTAAGCTTTGTTAAAGCCATACAAGGACTATATAAGGGTTATTATAGCTTGTACACTCTCCAAGGAAGGTATAATTCTTAAGAACCCAAGATCTTACTTTGAGTTTTATATATGTTCTTGATGGTTTTAGATTAGTTAAGATTATGGTGTTGTTATATGCATAAAAGCATGATTATGTAGTTAGTAGTGATGATTTAAGAGTTTTGATGATTATGATGGTTAATTGAAACCTTCTTGGACTGGTTAAGATGAAAACCATGTGTAGTATGCCCGGTGTGGCTTGGATTGATTGTTATGAATTTTAGAACGTTCGATTTATAGCCGTCGTAATGCCGAATTTTCGTTAGACTATTAAACACCGAGCATCACAGTAGCTATAACTCACTGTACAGCTTCATTTTCTGCCATGATAGGATAGATTATGTTTCAAGCTTCGTTTTGATATAAAGATCGCATGAAACGGACTTACGGTTTAGGATTTATGACCAAATTACTAAAAGTAGTTCGAATCCGTAAACGAAAGTTCGTAACTGTAATTGAACCCTCGTAAACTATGTAACGTCATGGCGAATCTTGGTAAATAAATACTAGAGGTAAAAAGGAAGGCGTGAAAGAAAACCGTATGTCAAAAAGATCATTTTTCGATTTATTAAAAATGTTCGAGTCGAAGTTGAACGCGAACGAACCCCTAAAAGACGACTCTTTTATAACTTCGGTAAAACACTTAGAAAACGGACGATAAAACTCGGAGTATAGTATTGGCTCGTAACGATCGACTTTAGAACTCATATGACTTAAGTATGTCCCAAGTATAAGTACAATGACATGTCGTATTAACGAACGGATGTCGGGTCGGATCAGTGATAAAAGTAATCCACAAAAAGGGGTATAACGAGATAACTCAAGAACGTGTTTCGAATTAAGTATAACTTAACTTTTAATATGTTAAGTGATTAATCCCGAATGCCTTGGCTATTTATAGATCACCAAGCTGAACCGGGACCCGCTACCACTACCCCTTACCGTACTCGACTACCAGGCAAGTTTCAATTCCCTTCTTTTAGGCTGTTGTTGTGATTGAATAAATATATATATATATATGCTGATATACATATGCCATTGCATGCATGCCTACTTTCAAGTTGAAGTGATATACTTGTTCCCTGAATGTTATTGTTGGCTTATAAGCTAGATAGTTATATATCAGTTATAAGCCGATTATTGTAAGACCCTCATAGAAGGGCGTATACATCTTATTAATCAAAAATAGACCGGGAGTCAATATTCCTTGATATATCGAGATTACCTCGGAGGAAAATATTTAAGTAAATATTTTCTATTATTTGGGCGAAGAATATTATTTGAATATTCGTTCGAGACTAATTATTTTAACGATCCTTACTTCAAATAATTATTTGAATTTAACTATTCAACGAATAATACTTCTCAATATTCATTCAGAGTCGAATTGATTATCGACTATTATTTCGAATACTCTTCTAAAGATGAGACTGTTAGATGAATATTATTTGGATATTCTTTTAGATTATTATTTTATTAAATAAATATTACTTTCGAATATTCATTTAAGATACTAAATACTTGATGAATATTATTTTAATATTCATCTGAAGCTTGATTTAATTATCGAATATTATCTCGAATATTCCTTAAGGCTTGGATTACTAAATGAATATTACTTGATATTCATTTAAGATATTATTCATTCAATGAATATTACTTTTGAATATTCATTTAAATTTCCTAATTAATTATGATTATTACCTTAAATATTCTTTTCAGGTCTTATTAATTAATGAATATTGTTTTGAATATTCATTTAAATATTTTTTATTCAATAAATATTCCCCTGATATCTCTTCAGGGATTATTTTGAGAAATACTCTGATTAAAGATATTCTTTCATATTCCCAAATATTCTGTAAAATATTTTAATTCAATAAATATTCTCTGAATATTTATTCCATACTTAGAATAACCTCGATAAGGTTTATCTTCTTCGAATATTACAGAAAATATTTCAAAGTCATATTATTATTAATCTTATATCAAGAAAGGTTCCCAGACATCATTCATCTTTGAGTCTATCTTCTTAATAATAAGGGAACCTTACTTGGAAAAATGTTATTTATCTTGTCGACTTCCCGGTCATAAAGTATTCCCTTCACTCGCAACTCGGGTGCTGTTGACTTATTAAGTCGTTGCTTACCTTCTCATCTTTCGAGGGGTAAGATTACTGGAACAAGTTGATATCCGTTACCAAGTAATAGCTTGGGAGTTATTGGTAAATTTTCCTTTCCAACTAGATACGACTACTTTGTGGAGTCTTATCAACAAGTATTATACTTGGGGAAAGGGGGACGAACGTTACATTCAGAATCATGAATTCTATTTGAACTAGGAGTCGTGTAAGAGGCCGAGTAGCGCCGGTCCATCCCCTTTGGCCCAACCGTTGGCCGGGGAGAGCTAGTAAGGCGGTACACAAGTAAAGCCGTCAGTTCTTCCTTCTACCGGTAGTAAATCTAAATTGAGCTGTACGATCTCGACTGATCATCAAGATTGGAACAGCGGGCGCGGTGAATACTCCATCATTGGTTCATCATCCAAATTTATTTATTTCCTGCAACATGATTACTGTTGGCAGAGTTGGAAAAGGGTCATAACTGGAATTGCAACCTTTTCTTGCAAGTTCCTCTTCTTAATAACAATAAGAATATCTCGCTTACTTTGATGTAGCAGATATTTCTACAAACAAATACTTTAAGTTACCTTGTAACTTCATCGTTCATATTATACTGGCATCATTTCCGTAAAGGCATGGCATATGGTTTGAAAGATACTTTTGAACTGTTATACATTATCGTTCAGTTATATATTATTGTTGGTGGGCTATTGCTCACCCTTGCTTTATTATTATATCACAACAACAGCTAGACCAGATGACTCGCACAAGGCGCACTCGACGCGGGCGAGGACGATGAGACTACCAGAGCTGAAGAAGAAGCTATTGGTAGGGTATATTTATTCTTTCAGTACCAAGAATATGGTCTAGTATGCCTTATGTAAATGGATGGCAAAGAGTATGTATTTATATTGAAATTCTTTTGGATTGTAAGAACTCATAATGTGATTAATAAAAATTTGAGTGTTACTCTGATTTCATCTCTGGGACTATAACGGGTGTGTTTTATATTATTGTGTTGGGTTATAGAGACGTAATTTATTTTATGTTAAGGAAAGTTCAAGTGTTGTGGACAGAATTGGAAACCGTAACCACCGGATCCCGGACCCCGGATCTGGGGGTGTTACAGAAGTGGTATCAAAGCATACGTTATAAACCCCAGAGATGAGGCGACGTTAAAACAATAAATTCACTAAGATAATAAGAACTCTTGCCAAGTTCATAGTCGGACTACTTAATGTAGTGATGACCTATAAAACCCTTATGGGAACTATTAAGTATCATGATAGTAACTTAGCTCGATATCGCATCGACAAGTAAGGCAACAGACCTTGAGGCATACGAGTAGCAGCGCGATGATGATTATTATATGCTGAAGATCAGCAGGTAAATTCCATAGAGTACCCTACTAGAGACCCGGAAGAGGTTCCAGCAGATAAGTAAAATCCTGTTAGGATGAGGAGCTTACCCATGGGTAATGAGGGTCGCAGCCAGAATGACTGTGATGATTAAGATATGGTGCTCAGAAAAGTGAGTATAAAGAACCGAGATATTATTAAGAGATCTGAAGATGCATGTTGAATTCATAGCCGGGCTACCAGATGTAGTACCAGCAAGAATGAAGGATTGGAAGAATTACTTGAGATCTTATACGGAAATAGATGAGAATCCTTAGAGATTTTCATCTTAACAAAGAAAGAGCTAGAGGGGTGTATGATTATTAAAGACATCAATTTAGGGCGAGGAGCAGAGTCCCTAGGAATAGTTGAGAAGGAGGCAGTAAGTGCCATATCATTTGATAAATGAATTAGTATGAATATGGTCAGTAATAATTCGCCATGAGAAGGCAGGTATCGTAGGTTGTAAATTATGGAACCAAATTGAGGTTAATAAGGTGGTTTTATTAAGGAAAATGTTCATTTTATGAATGAATCATTTAGAAAGTAAAGACATTGGGAAGTGATAGCATGATTGGGTAAAGTATATAAGGAAGTAGTAAGCAAGACAATGATCTCAGAACCTACCGGAAGATAAGACCAGTGAGTCAAGATGAACTCGTAATGAGACTACTGCCAGAGACTGAGTATAGAGTTAATTTAACTCAGTTAAATGATGAACCAGAAACGTTAGATGCATGTGATTCAGAGGAATATTAAATTCCTTCTTCTCTTTGAATGGATTATAGTAGTTACCTTAAGTTTACTCCGACACGGAATTATAATAGATCAAGTAATACGATCAGCAGTTAAAGAGAAAAATGTGAGAAAATCTTCCTGGAGCTAAAAGGTGAAATTGGTAATGACCAAGAGCTGGCATTGCTTAATGGAAAAAGGAGACTTTGTGCTTCCAATGACGCTTCGCATAAAGGGTTAGGTAGACTAACATTTGGTAATATTGAATATCAGGACGTATAGATATCAGGACGTTGTGACAAGTTTCAGTTTAAAACTGTTGATTCCATTCTAAGGGATGTATATAATTGGTTCCTCTCCAGGGGTTAAATTTCCAACCCGATGACGATTATTTCGTTAATTATGACTGCTTACGGTTCTACCTACTAGGAGGTTCATAGAACTATTCTTCAGGTTTCGGAACTGGTCTCCTTAGTGTTACCAGTCGATGGGTAGATTGATCAAAATTTCCCTGAGTCTGGAAAGGAATTCGGTGAATTTTGGCAAACCTTGTCTTTCTGATTATCAGAGAATATCATGGAAGAGAGTAAAAATTGGAGCAAACCCTGTGATTTGGGTAAGGATGTTGTAAAATGGGTTAGTAAACGGACCCTGAGCATTACAATCGACGGTAGTGATAAAATGATGAAGTGAGATTGGACGAAAATAGGAAATGTAAGTAAGAAACTAGCCGGACTGAGAAATTCCAGGATTGACTTAAATGAAAAGGCTGTTGTGCCAGGAATGGTAAGCTTGTGTGGCACGCAGGATTGATAAGAATAGTTGAAAAGATAAAAGTGGAGGAAAGGTGACCGGAGACGGTGCCGAGTAGTCGATTAAGACTTATATGGAGTAAAGTATTGGAAAGGTAGAAAGGTATCAAAGAAGAAGGCACTATGCCGGTAATTGCTAGAAAAGTAATGCTATTAGCCAACCCCTAAAATCATATATTTTTATTTTAGTGTGGCCAGATGAGGCCAAGTCACAACGGACTATAAAGTGACTAGACCAGCAATGAAAAGACAAAGCAGGGTTGCTTCTAAGTAAGCACCGACTGCAAGGGCTTCTGATATAAAGGAAATATTAATGAGATTGTAGGAGTCTTCTACTAAACCCTTTACAACCCATGTTTTGATTGGGAATTTACTAGACCTTTTTGGGATGGGGTAACCCGTACTAAAGTGACTCATGTGTATATGGTTGTCCAAGATTACGAGTAAAATGGAAGTATAATGACTTGAAATGTATGATGTTAGGGTGTCATGAATACCATGAATATATTATGACTAAGGAAAGTAAACAACGAAGGTTTATGAAGAGAGTATAGAAATGGTCAGAGATCGATCAGTATGCTGTAGAAATTTTGTCTAAGGCAAGTACCTTTGAGAAGAACGATGAGTACTAAAAGATTCACGTTGAACTCGACCAATATCTTCCAAAACATCCTTGCTACCATTACCAAGTTCTGTAAGAGAGCAGATAGGCATACATTGCCTTTTGGAAGGCCCAATAGGTTGATAACTATCTGAAAGAAGAGGGTGGCATTAAGTTACCAATCGATTATCAAATGAGAATGATTGAAAAGACACCCTTATTTGGGATACATGATCTGATTGCCAAATATAGGATGCAAGAATTCCTTGGCAGTTGAATTAAGGATAGGATATCCATAAATTAAGACAAACCCTTGGGAATGCACAAGGGATGGCATTAACCCTAATAACGACATTATGAATTCAGATGATATGGGTTGGACTTGCTAAGGCAACAATGACCGGTAAGGATCATTAAAAAGAGAGTTCTGGAAAGAACATAGACAGAATTATTAAAGTATTGATCAATGACGTTTTGATATACCCTGTACCCAGAAAATACAGGAGGAATGATGAGGATGACCTAAGAAACCTTACAAGGAAAAAAGGTAATATTCCGAACTTCAAAATGGAAGTTTGGTAAGGAATGTATGACATAGTAACAATAATGCCAGATGAGGCATATATGAAACCCTGAGGAAGTATGGATTGAACCTATAAAGGTTGGGATTATCCTAAGATAAGGAAAGAACTAAGAAAAGAAGTATCCTAAGTAGGATTGGGAATAAACGTGATAAAGTTCCCACGGGTAGGTGGAAGCAATGACTTATGGAAAAAGACTGATAGATATATTTTTCTCCTTCAGCAGAGCTTAAGGGAGAATGCTTTCACCCAACAGTGATGGGAATGGGGTAGAAAAGTTTGAGTTGGAATGTATCCAGAAAACATGGATTACAAGGAATTATTATTATCAGGAAAGGCCAATGAGGTGGCCGACAGTCTAAGCATAGAAGAATAATTACAATGTTCATACCGAAGAAACAAAATGATATTTGGACAGGACCTTGAAGGTCATATCGAAGTGGAGGAATTTACATTCCTTCTGATGAATGTGCAAGAATCGACGGTAATAATAGTTTAAGTAAAGATTCGATTCCTGATGGGTCTTAAGCATATTACGTACCTTAGAAGGTTCCGTTTTGAGGCAAACCAGGACCATGGTACAAAAATTGATGAAGTAAACCGTTAAGTTTCCAGTCTTTTATGGAAGATGCATAAGTGATAGTTTCATCAACCGGACCTAGCTGCGATGCTTGAAACTCTTCTGCAATTCTATCTGCTTCATGTTATATCTACATCAAGTTCAGGAAGTGTTCCTTATGGATAAGGAATAATGATTACTTTGTCTCCCTAAGGGATTTGAAACCCGTAGGGTTAACTATTAACGCACTACGTAAACAACAAGCGATGGTGATTCTTCTAAGAAAGGAGATGACAACGTAAAGATAAAGAAAGTGCTGCTATTGATAAGCTAAATGGCATGTTGATGAATGACAAGCAAGTTTGTGTTAGTGTACTTCTGCACAAACAAGATAGAGAATATGAGGTTGATAATTCGTGATGCTAAACGTATTCCCGTAGAAAGAATTAATGAGACTTGGAGGGAAGGGCGGTTGGGCCCGAGACTTATTGGGCCACCTGAGAGTTTAAAGGGTTCGGGCGGCGGTATTCGAGCCAGCCTTACCCCCAAAATTATAGCACGGTCATAACGGGTTTTCATGTGGCCAGGCTACGTCAGTAAAATGCAGATGTTCAACAGATGATAGGAGTACGAGCATGTAGATATACGACCTGGTCTGACTTACGAAAGACAACCTGTGGAAAACCACGGTTAGAAAAGAACAAGTGATGAGAAACACGGTTGGCAGAAGTAGATTATATGAATCTAAGTTAAAGGAATCGGGCCAGATTCATTTCGGAAAGTTTAAATTGAAATAACGTGATGATTATAGAATAATGTGACGGAATACCGATAAAGAGGTGCCAAGTGCAAAAGATGTCTCAATAAAGAGATGAAGGTGAAAGTAAATAACCGAAGTAAATAAGAATCAAATAATAAGAAGGATGTGATTGATAAAGAAAAGACTGGGAAAGCAACTATGGAATGAGAAGCAAGGAATGTTATGAATGGGTTTTCTAATGAATTCTCAGGATGACAACCGGATAGTGTCAATATTATAGTTATGAAAAAGCTAGTAACATGATATGGGATGTCAGTAATAATGATGTCAAGAGAGAAATCTAAGATTTAACCTGAAAGGTTGAAGGATTTCCCGAATGTGAGTATCGCTAAGATTGAACAAGAGTATTTGTCCATAGAATAATGGACAAAGCAGCAAGATATGTTGACACGTGAGATTGCGATCAAATAGTGTTGGATATAATTATGATTAATTTCTTCTTTGATAAACCTTTATAGTTCAGAGGAAAATTCTGAGTATGATATTCTACAATCATGAAAGCTTTCTATAATCCTTTAGAACTCTTTTCTCTTCTTCTCTCTTATTCATCTTCTTTATGAATTGAGAAGAACAACCCTTTTAGGAGGGGAGGTACTGCTACGTGACTATCTGTCTATGTGATAGAAGTCTAAGTGGAATGCCATGACTTGTTTAATTGCTTGTCAAGTACTAAAGGCTGGCCCCCTTCTGTACTAACTATGCAATATAACAAATGTTCAATTGATCATAGTGATCTCTCAATAAATCTTTCCACTTCTCTATATTGATCGAGATTGCGAAGATTAAAGCGATTAGGAATTGCAAAATTACGAGTGAGGTTATCTCCGGACTTCGTAGCGCGTTAGTGATACCGAAGTCACTGCACGTACCAATAAGGTTAATAGTATAAGAACGGACAAGAGCGTATACCGGATGATGTGTTGTGCGAAAGTATCAAAGAATTGGTAGAACGGATAAGGGTGTATTGTAACACCAGTATGAGATGCTTTAGAAAGATTGGAGTGTGTAAGGATCGACCAGAGAATTGGAAAGTGAAATAACCAACAAATACCCAATTGTCTTCTACCTGATTCCGGGACGGAATCCTTTTAAGGAGGGGAGACTGTAAGAACCCAGATTTTTGGGTAGAATTAAAACTTTTTATTATGTATTGATGTAAGAATGAATAGGGGTTACAACTAGAATGTAATACTGGTTTTAATGAATGAATAATGAAAGGATATATATTCCAAGGTTATATGGCCTGAAGG
This sequence comes from Saposhnikovia divaricata, assembly GCA_036435485.1. Taxonomy (NCBI): domain Eukaryota; kingdom Viridiplantae; phylum Streptophyta; class Magnoliopsida; order Apiales; family Apiaceae; genus Saposhnikovia; species Saposhnikovia divaricata. The sequence continues at coordinate 169,188,796 of CM071598.1, forward strand.
ATGCTATTGGGTGATAACTAAGGTTAGAATAATCTATCTCCTAGAAAGTTAAGATAAGATTCCCTAGAGAGAAATAGATACCCTCATGTCATCCAAATCAATATCTATTATAAGCCCAGCGGTTCCGTAAAAAGGTTAAGGAACACTCGAGGGTGAACCAGGTTCATTTTCCCAACTATAGGAATTAAATAAAAATAAGTGATGAATAGTGATTTTGTAAGTTGGAAAACTTTTCACGCCACCCTATGTACGGGACGTGTTATGGATGTTTCGAAGTCATATTAGTAATACGCGGAGGAAATAAGTGAATGCAGAAACGATCGGAATTCAGAAATTCCAAATTCTTTTTCGGTACAATATTTGACCGAACCGTAAAGAGCCTATCAATACGATCAAGACAAGAGTATTATAATGTTAAGGATTCGAGGATTTTATTTATTAAGTATGATTTGAGGATTTAGAATGAAAACCTTTGAGTTAGAATAACAAGTGTTCTAGAAATCGCTAGAACTTTATAACAAGATTAAGCGATCAAGCAAACGCGAAAGAAATTACGGATTAAATACGTAACGAGAAAAAAAAAAACCCTACTTGATCAGCTGGGGTTATATATAAGAATATTTGGTGGAAATGAAATGAAGAAAAGAAATGAAAAAGGAAGTAATGAGGTGGATGGACAAGAAGAAAACAACAAGGCTTCACATCATCAATTTTTCTAACACACCATAAACCTTTGACACTTGTATTAAGAGGAGTATTAGCAGCTATACCCACTTATACATATCACAAATATCATTTGACAACTAGCCAAGCAAGAGGAAAAGAGAGAAAAAGAAGCAAATACCACCTCTCCCCCATTTTTCCAGCAGTTGCATTTTCCAGGGCAGGGGTCTTTGCCATTTTTTTTCACCTAGATCTACTCATCTAAAAATCATGAAAAAATTCATGGAGCTTCTACACATCAAGGTGAAGTTGGGGATTTAATTTCATAATTTTTGAAGATCGTTTGGATGGGTAAATAAATTCGAGAAGTTCACTGTTTTTCCCCCAAAACCAAGGCACTTCGAATTTTGGAGTTTTAAGATTTCAAAATCCACCTTCCAACCATTGTTTGATCTCCAAATTTTTATGGTGAGTCCTATATTTCATAAAAATGATCTCCTAGAAATCTTAGCTTCAAACTCCATGTTTTCCATTTTCAAATAAATCCTCAAAGATGAGGGTGAATAGTGTTTTCAAGAAACTAACTTTGATTTCTTGGTTTCTTTGGATGATTTAAGCTTTGTTAAAGCCATACAAGGACTATATAAGGGTTATTATAGCTTGTACACTCTCCAAGGAAGGTATAATTCTTAAGAACCCAAGATCTTACTTTGAGTTTTATATATGTTCTTGATGGTTTTAGATTAGTTAAGATTATGGTGTTGTTATATGCATAAAAGCATGATTATGTAGTTAGTAGTGATGATTTAAGAGTTTTGATGATTATGATGGTTAATTGAAACCTTCTTGGACTGGTTAAGATGAAAACCATGTGTAGTATGCCTGGTGTGGCTTGGATTGATTGTTATGAATTTTAGAACGTTCGATTTATAGCCGTCGTAATGCCGAATTTTCGTTAGACTATTAAACACCGAGCATCACAGTAGCTATAACTCACTGTACAGCTTCATTTTCTGCCATGATAGGATAGATTATGTTTCAAGCTTCGTTTTGATATAAAGATCGCATGAAACAGACTTACGGTTTAGGATTTATGACCAAATTACTAAAAGTAGTTCGAATCCGTAAACGAAAGTTCGTAACTGTAATTGAACCCTCGTAAACTATGTAACGTCATGGCGAATCTTGGTAAATAAATACTAGAGGTAAAAAGGAAGGCGTGAAAGAAAACCGTATGTCAAAAAGATCATTTTTCGATTTATTAAAAATGTTCGAGTCGAAGTTGAACGCGAACGAACCCCTAAAAGACGACTCTTTTATAACTTCGGTAAAACACTTAGAAAACGGACGATAAAACTCGGAGTATAGTATTGGCTCGTAACGATCGACTTTAGAACTCATATGACTTAAGTATGTCCCAAGTATAAGTACAATGACATGTCGTATTAACGAACGGATGTCGGGTCGGATCAGTGATAAAAGTAATCCACAAAAAGGGGTATAACGAGATAACTCAAGAACGTGTTTCGAATTAAGTATAACTTAACTTTTAATATGTTAAGTGATTAATCCCGAATGCCTTGGCTATTTATAGATCACCAAGCTGAACCGGGACCCGCTACCACTACCCCTTACCGTACTCGACTACCAGGCAAGTTTCAATTCCCTTCTTTTAGGCTGTTGTTGTGATTGAATAAATATATATATATATATGCTGATATACATATGCCATTGCATGCATGCCTACTTTCAAGTTGAAGTGATATACTTGTTCCCTGAATGTTATTGTTGGCTTATAAGCTAGATAGTTATATATCAGTTATAAGCCGATTATTGTAAGACCCTCATAGAAGGGCGTATACATCTTATTAATCAAAAATAGACCGGGAGTCAATATTCCTTGATATATCGAGATTACCTCGGAGGAAAATATTTAAGTAAATATTTTCTATTATTTGGGCGACGAATATTATTTGAATATTCGTTCGAGACTAATTATTTTAACGATCCTTACTTCAAATAATTATTTGAATTTAACTATTCAACGAATAATACTTCTCAATATTCATTCAGAGTCGAATTGATTATCGACTATTATTTCGAATATTCTTCTAAAGATGAGACTGTTAGATGAATATTATTTGGATATTCTTTTAGATTATTATTTTATTAAATAAATATTACTTTCGAATATTCATTTAAGATACTAAATACTTGATGAATATTATTTTAATATTCATCTGAAGCTTGATTTAATTATCGAATATTATCTCGAATATTCCTTAAGGCTTGGATTACTAAATGAATATTACTTGATATTCATTTAAGATATTATTCATTCAATGAATATTACTTTTGAATATTCATTTAAATTTCCTAATTAATTATGATTATTACCTTAAATATTCTTTTCAGGTCTTATTAATTAATGAATATTGTTTTGAATATTCATTTAAATATTTATTTATTCAATAAATATTCCCCTGATATCTCTTCAGGGATTATTTTGAGAAATACTCTGATTAAAGATATTCTTTCATATTCCCAAATATTCTGTAAAATATTTTAATTCAATAAATATTCTCTGAATATTTATTCCATACTTAGAATAACCTCGATAAGGTTTATCTTCTTCGAATATTACAGAAAATATTTCAAAGTCATATTATTATTAATCTTATATCAAGAAAGGTTCCCAGACATCATTCATCTTTGAGTCTATCTTCTTAATAATAAGGGAACCTTACTTGGAAAAATGTTATTTATCTTGTCGACTTCCCGGTCATAAAGTATTCCCTTCACTCGCAACTCGGGTGCTGTTGACTTATTAAGTCGTTGCTTACCTTCTCATCTTTCGAGGGGTAAGATTACTGGAACAAGTTGATATCCGTTACCAAGTAATAGCTTGGGAGTTATTGGTAAATTTTCCTTTCCAACTAGATACGACTACTTTGTGGAGTCTTATCAACAAGTATTATACTTGGGGAAAGGGGGACGAACGTTACATTCAGAATCATGAATTCTATTTGAACTAGGAGTCGTGTAAGAGGCCGAGTAGCGCCGGTCCATCCCCTTTGGCCCAACCGTTGGCCGGGGAGAGCTAGTAAGGCGGTACACAAGTAAAGCCGTCAGTTCTTCCTTCTACCGGTAGTAAATCTAAATTGAGCTGTACGATCTCGACTGATCATCAAGATTGGAACAGCGGGCGCGGTGAATACTCCATCATTGGTTCATCATCCAAATTTATTTATTTCCTGCAACATGATTACTGTTGGCAGAGTTGGAAAAGGGTCATAACTGGAATTGCAACCTTTTCTTGCAAGTTCCTCTTCTTAATAACAATAAGAATATCTCGCTTACTTTGATGTAGCAGATATTTCTACAAACAAATACTTTAAGTTACCTTGTAACTTCATCGTTCATATTATACTGGCATCATTTCCGTAAAGGCATGGCATATGGTTTGAAAGATACTTTTGAACTGTTATACATTATCGTTCAGTTATATATTATTGTTGGTGGGCTATTGCTCACCCTTGCTTTATTATTATATCACAACAACAGCTAGACCAGATGACTCGCACAAGGCGCACTCGACGCGGGCGAGGACGATGAGACTACCAGAGCTGAAGAAGAAGCTATTGGTAGGGTATATTTATTCTTTCAGTACCAAGAATATGGTCTAGTATGCCTTATGTAAATGGATGGCAAAGAGTATGTATTTATATTAAAATTCTTTTGGATTGTAAGAACTCATAATGTGATTAATAAAAATTTGAGTGTTATTCTGATTTCATCTCTGGGACTATAACGGGTGTGTTTTATATTATTGTGTTGGGTTATAGAGACGTAATTTATTTTATGTTAAGGAAAGTTCAAGTGTTGTGGACAGAATTGGAAACCGTAACCACCGGATCCCGGACCCCGGATCTGGGGGTGTTACATGAACTCAGTTCTATTGTCGCTTCTGATTCTCCTTACTTTGAGTAAAGGATTGTTGTTGACTATCTTGATGTGATTTATAATGACTTCACCTGCCTCATCCTTAAAGTGCAGAAATAATGTCCAAGAGAATTTTGAGAAATCATCAATAATCACAAGACAGTATTTCTTCTTTGAGATTGACAACATATTGACTGGTCCAAAGAGATCCATGTGAAGTAGTTGCAAGGGTTGATCAATTGATGACATTGACTTTGCTTTGAAAGTGGCCTTCTTCTGCTTCCTTTTCTGGCATGCATCACACAATCCATCCTTGGAGTAATCCAATTCTGGAATACCTCTAACCAAATCCTTCTTTACCAACTCATTCATTGCTTTAAAACTCAAGTGTGACAATCTTTTGTGCCAAAGCCAACCTTCATCTACACTTGCCTTGCTGAGAAGACATGTAGTCATGTTTGCAATTGTTGAATTGAAGTCAGCAATGTACACATTTCCTCTTCTATCTCCTGTCAACACTACCTTGTTGTCACTTTTCTTGAAAATGACACAAGCTTCATATGTGAACCAGACATTCTGGCATTTATCACATAGTTGACTGACACTTAGCAAGTTATGCTTAAGCCCATCAACCAGTGCTACTTCTTCAATGACAACATTCCCTTGTGAAATCAAGCCATATCCTCTAGTATATTTGCTGTTGTCTCCAAGGTAATGCTAGGGCCAACTCTCTCCTCAAGCTTAGTGAGCAGGGTAGAATCTCCAGTCATATGCCTAGAACAACCACTGTTCAGATACCAAAGATTCTTTCTGTTTCCCTGCACACATCAAAACAAAATCAAGTTGATTTTGGTACCCAAGTTTTCTTGGGTCCTACCTTGTTAGCCAATTTTTTATCCTTCAAATCCCTTTTAACTGAAAGTTTAGATTGAGTTAAATCAATTTTGACTTTAGGTTTGGGCCTTTGAGAGATAGAATTTGATACTTGCACATATTTGTTATAGTTAATAGCATTGTTAGGCATAGTCTGTGCAAACATGTTATTCATCATCCATGGCATCTGTGGCATATTGAAAGCATTGTAGTATGGATTATGCATAAATGGCATGTTAGCATATTGACTAGATGCATGAGCAGAGGGAGCATACATATTTGGCATAACATTCACAGCAGGCACAAGCATAGGCATGTTAGGCATCAAAGGATTTTTCATGGCTTTGCAGTTGGTAGATAAATGATTAATACTTCCACACTTTACACATTCTTTCCTAGGAGCATATTTATCAGGTGTGTAATTGTTGTGTTTGTTAATCCCTACCTTACCATTTCTGTTCTTTTTCTTGTCATTAACACCTGACTTAACATTTTCTAGCTTGTCCTTCAATTGCTTGTGGGACAAGTTGCCTATGTTTATTTTCTCAACTGATTCAGTATTGCTACATTCTCCATTAAAAAAGTTCTTGTTGACAGGCCCGTACTTTTTATTCAATTTAGTTAAAGTTGCTTTGCTAACAAGCTTAACTCTCAAAGAACATTCTTTTTTGACTAAATCACTGTCTGAAGCAACTTCCCTATCAACATCTAACTTAGCTTCTGCTAATTTGTAGAAAGAATCAATTCCTTGAACATTACAAATTTCCTCAGTTATAACTGTTGATCCTTTCCATTTAGCAATCAGACTCGGTTCCTCTACTAACTGTTTCTTTAAAACTTCCTCTCTCTTTATAGCCTCAATCATTTCATTTTTAGCATCCAAGCAATCTCTTCTCATAGTTTCAAATTCAATTAACTGTGTTTCTATTAAAGCATTCCTATCACTTAACTTTTCATTAAGGTCTTTAATCCTCTTGTTCTCTCTATTAAGTGATTTCAAGGTAACATGCATGTTGTACAATTCAATAGACATTTCATCAATTGTGCTAGCACATTCAGCTTTAGAAAGATCAGTTAAGACTGTAGAGAATACCTGGTTGCTTGCTTAGCTAGCTTCTTCATCAGTTTCGTTTGCCATGAGTGCAAGATTGACAAACTCCTCTTCTGCATCTGAGTCACCTCCAGCAGCCCAGTCACTATCTTTTGACACGAATGCTCTCCCTTGTTGCTTGAGAAGATCAAAATATTTCTTCTTGTAATCAACAGCTTCAAACTGCTTCTTCTCTTTCTCAGCTTAAGATTTCCTGCATTCATTGGCAAAGTGACCAGTAATTCCACAACTAAAGCACTTGTTCTTCGATCTCTCAACCACATCTTTGGAGGGTTGATAGTTCTTTCTGAGTTGCCTTGCTCCTGATGGATTCTTCTTGAATCTCAGCTTTGAGAATCTTTTTGACAAAAATGCCAAATATTCATCCAGATCAGTAGTATCGTCTCCACTGGATGCATCAAGTTCTTCAATCATCTTGCCCTTTCTAGCTTCAACTTCACCTTCACAAGTTTTTGAACTTAGTGTTGCTTCTACACTCTTCATTCTTCCACCACCTTGGATTGTTGGATTGTTGGCCATCAAGGCTATAGCTCCACTCTTCTTCTGGCTCTTTTCTACTTCCTCATCTTGATGCATTTCAAGCTCATATGTTTTTAGGATGCCATATAGTCTCTCAAGTGTAAAACTTTTATAGTCTTGGGAGTTTCTCAACGAGACTGTAACTGGCTTCCATTCCTTAGGAAGAGATCTCAAAAATTTTAAGTTAGAGTTTTTGACTTCATATGCTCTCCCATACAACTTCAGGCCATTCAGTAGTTTCTGAAATCTACAGAATATATCTGTTAAATTTTCACCAAAATTAAAGTGGAAGTGTTCATACTGTTGTATGAGGAGTTGCATCTTGTTCTCTCTGACCTGCTCAGTTCCTTCACAGATGGTTTGGATAATGTCCTACACTTACTTAGCAGTGGTGCAGTTAATGACATTATCAAACATATCTTGATCGATTCCATTAAACAAAATGTTCATGGTCTTCCTATCTTTGTGAATCTCCTCCAAGTCTTCATCTGTGTACTCAGCTTGATTCTTTGGAATAGGCCTTCCAGCAACTACAGTGCAAGCATCTTGACCAATCCCAGAGTTGGCCTTCATTGCAACATGAGGTCCTTTCTCTATGCAATCTACATAGCCTTCATCGATGGCTGAGAGATGAAGGTGCATTTTTACTTTCTAGTGAAAGTAATTATCTTTGTCAAGCATTGAAATCTTCACACCAGTATCCTTCCTTCCCATGGTTTTGATCTTTAGACTTCTAGTATGCTAGAAGTTTGCTCTGATACCAATTGTTAGGTCCTGAAGTATCGTAGAAGGGGGGTTGAATACGATACTACAAAAAAAAAAAATTCCGAGAATATATCTTTATTGATAATAAACTCGAAGGGGTGTTACAACTTCTAATCCAATGGGTTAGCTTCAAAACCATAACACTCCTAAGAATAGTTTAGGCACGAGGACCTTCTACCCGACACTTCCTGAAAGTGGGCTAAGCCGGCTTCCCTACTAGATGGACTGTCTAACAGCTTACACAGAGAAGATATAAGAGAGAGAAGAGAGAGTTGTGTGTTGAGGTGTGTTTTGAAATAAAATACAACAAGCCTATTTATAGGTTATAGAAAGTCACTATGCTACACTATTCCAGTGGGCCCCACCTGCATAGTAACACTATTCCACCAACCAAAACGTGTCTGTTGAAAATTTTCTTTTCACGTGGGCCCCACTAGCCACTATTTGCACAGTACCAGCCACTATTTGCACAGTACTACTATTTGCACAGTACCACTGTTTGCATAGTAATCATGCATAGTAACCTTGCATAGTAACCTTGCATAGTAATTGTGCATAGTAACTTTGCATAGTATTACTATTTTTGACTACTTCTTCTGGGCTTCTCTCTTCTTGAAATATTCTGTCTGTCCTTGATCATCAATCTGCTTTATCAATTTTCTTTCTGAATAAATGTGTTGATCCTTCTCGTATGTGCTGACACTTAGTGCACTGGTCTGGTTCACAAGTGACTTGCACTGATCTTGATCTTCACACCTTCGTTACATTCCAATTGATTAGCCTCCAGCAGTATCTTCATATAATATAAATACATGAAATCTTTTTGGACCTTCAACTGAATCATCTGTACATCTTATTATGTCGCTGAGGCTTGATCATGTTAATGAACTTCTTTCAGTGACTTGATCCTTCTTGATGCCTGATCTTCAAATTTCACGATCCCTGTATAGAGTTAATATTATTTATCTTTTATCCTAGTTGAGTTATATATGTCCTCTATTACATATTACATTACATTATGCTTTACAAGGGTCACGTCCTTCCCAAATTCCACAAGTTACTATTTTAAGTGATGTTTCTGACCTCTTATCGGTAGATGTGCCCAAATTGATTCTCAATGCATCCTGTCAGAAACTCCAAATAATTGATTTGATCTCCCATTAACATTTTAGTTTTTTTCAAACTTGGGCAAGTAAAAACCCGATTACTTAGTTGATGTGTTTAGTATGAACCTAAACTTGAATGAATATATCTTTTCAAGTTACCTTAGGTATAGACGAGATACACATGTGAGAGTCGTGAAGGTCCACATATTGGGCAAAATCTTAACGGCTGACTATTCGGGATGAAGTGGTAAATGGGAAGCAATCCAGCTAATAACAAAATTTCACCCATTATTACAATGATACAAGGCGCTAGGAGGATTATCAAACACATAATTAAGTAGCAAAACCACATAAACTTAATTACGATATCTTGCCATGAGTGAAGGGTAAATGATACTACTTGACTACTTGTAGTAGAGTACAGAGAATCCTCCGAAAGGTTAATATTTTAATTAGATTATTACAAAAAATCAGTGCTAAGTCGAAAAATAATTACATCTGTATGCATGAACGACAAGAAATTTTAATAAAATTTATTTAACATCAAGTATCAACTAATCAAAATGGGATGCAATATTAAACTATACAAAAGAGGAAAAAAGAAATTATCAGTGTGCAAACACTTGATTTACTTGGTGTTGGGTGGGTCTGATAGAATATACCAGAATACCAGGAGCAAATCTCTTTCCTCGAGCAATCCGCGGGCTGATCAACCAGCTGTTTGGATCCTGAAATTGAAACTAGGGTCTCCGTGTACTCGAATTTTTGAAGTGTTTTATATCTAAACTCAACATTCATGACACCATTTTTGTACAAAAACCAATCTTTTCTATTGGATACTAGTTTGAAATTACTATCGTCGAAATAACCCTTAATAACAAACTTTACAGGCCAACCTACATAGGTATAAGCAATTCTTAGCATCAAAGTCCATGATGCCCTAAGTTTACCACCACGGAGACATGTCTCGTCATCTAATGTCCATAAGTTAATCTTGTCTACTATGTTTTTAGAGGTAATGAATGCAATAGAATCCTTGAAGTCGGTCATGCGTGCTCTATAAGCATCGAAAGAGCTAATGGGGAGCTTAACATTACAAATGAACACCTCCTTGTTCAAATCAAAAGCCACCATACCATATTTTCCTATTTCGCACAAAAATCCGTGGAGACACACTTCGAATCCATCTTTGCTGGGAATATCCAGTGTACTAGGTTTGATGTCTCGCCAAAAATCCCCGTTTGCAGAACAGACTGCAGAACAGTAGCCCATATTCCTGTATTCTCCTCCTACAGAAAACATAACAACTTTAAAATCAGAATCTATGGGATCAAAACCAACGCCGACATCTACATGTTTGCAAAAGAAATGCTTGGGGACTTTAGGGATGCGTTTGGATTGCTTAGTTTCAAGGTTCCAAAGGTATCTGTCGATCTTATAATGACCATTCCAAACGAAAACACAAACCACGCCGATGTCAGAACCTACTATTGCACTATATAGTGATGTCACTGTTGTCATTGATGTCGTCATCTTTGATAAGTATTCTTAGAGTTGTTATGATCAGTTGTGGTTAGTTACAATATGTAATAGTTCTTATCAAAGTTAGCAAAGTTAGCCTATCACATTAGTTGTATAAAAGACCTGAGAAAGTTTGTTAGATCTAACTTCTCTCTCTCTCCCTCACACCAATGTAATCTCTCTGAGAACAACAGAGTTTTGTATATACATTTTCATTCATTTCTTCGAGAATATATAATCTTTGTCTTGTTAATATGGTATCAAAGCATATTTCCGCAAATTTTCTTCTTAATCTTCAATCTTCATCTACATTTCATCTTTGTTTTCATAAATCTTGTATCGTTTCTTGATTTTCCGATGAATTTGTGCGTTTCTGTTTAGTTTTCTGAAGAAATTGACCTCTTGAAACTAAATGATGCACAATAATCGATCGAATATTTCTTATGTTAATGTTGTTACTGGTGCGAACATAGATCCATCAATGGCGACTCATTCTACTTCTTCACGTCCTGGTGAAAATTTGAAAAACACTGGTAATACTCTGAATCTTGTAGATACATCTATAGATACAGAGAATCTAAAGGTAGATAATAATGCACATCCGTTGTTTCTACAAAATAACGATCAACCTGGCATGATTCTTATTTCCAAGAAGTTGTTAGGATCTGAAAATTTTTCGTCCTGGAAACGCTCAATTCAGATTGCTTTATCCGCTAAGAATAAACTAGTAATTGTTAATGGAGAATTTGTGCCACCATCTGAAAATTCTCCTTTGTTTGCTCACTGGCGAAGAGTTAATGATATGGTGATTACATGGATCTTGAATATTGTTTCGGATGAAATAAGTTATAGCATGAACTATATGGATAGTGCTTTTGATGTTTGGAGTGAGTTAAATGAGCGTTTTTCAGCTGTTAGTGGTCACAAAATATATGAGGTACAGAAAGATTTGTTTAAGCTTGAGCAAGCCAATGATTCAGTTGAGATATATTTTCACAAGCTTAAGGGTTTTTGGGATAAACTTAAAGCTTTAGACACTCCAATTAAGTGCACATGTGGTGCTGGTAAAGCTTGGGATGCACAGATTGAAAAGACTCGCTTAATTCAGTTTCTAATGGGATTGCATAGTAGCTATACAGCTGCTAGGGGTCATTTGTTAATGATGAATCCTTGGCCTTCTCTCAATCAAGCTTATATGCTCATTAAACAGGAAGAAAAACAGAGACAGGTTCATGGTAGTGTCACAAATCCCATAGCTATGATGGTGAATCTACCTAAACCCTCTGCAACTGCTCAGTCTTATAGGTCTACTGATAGACCTATATTGGAATGTTCTTATTGCCATGGCAAAAACCACACAAGAGAGAAATGCTACAAGTTAGTTGGATATCCACCTGATCACTCTTACCATCCAAATAACAAAGGGAAAGAAAACCATTTGTCAAAACATAACTTGTACAACCTGTTTCTGGACAAGTCACAGCATCTCTAGCTACTGCTGATCACTCTACTGCTCCCAATTCTTTAGCCATCACTTCTCAAATGGAGTTACTTCAGAATCAGATGAATACTTTGTTGAAACATATTCTTCCTTCTACAACTTCCAGTTCTGGATCTCAGTCTCAGGCTACTTCTTTCCAATTTGGAAATAACTTTGCAGGTACCGTTTACTCTGTTGATTATGAATATACCAACACGAAAATAAAGAAGGGGGATGAATGTATTTTCAAACTTTTCTTCGAATAAGACTTTTGAGTGAAGATTGTTTGAGTATTTGTGTAAGAACCCAGATTTTTGGTAGTAATTAAAAACTTTTGTTATGTAATGGAGTATAAGTGTAACAGTGGTTTCAGTGAATGAATATATAATGAATTTGGATTCAAATGTTTATATGTCATGAACAATGCAATTGGTTGACAACTTAGATTAGAATAATCTATCTCCTGGAAAGTAAGATATAGTAAATTCCAAAGAGGAAGGTTATTCTCATGTCATCCAGATCAATATCTGTTATAAGTCCAGTGGTTCCGTAAAAGGGTTAAGGAACGCTCGGGAAAGCGCGAGGACATTTTTCTAATTATAAGAATTAAAGAGAAAATAAGCAATGAATAGTGTTTTTGGTGGAAATTGGAATATTATCAGACGACGCTATATAGGAGTATTCGGAACGGATTTATGAGTTCGTATTAATGATCGATAGGCAATATAAGTGTATGTAAACGATATCAGATTCAGAAAAATAGCACTTTTATTTTCTCCGAGATTTCCCTAGACACTGAATGATTTAAGGATTTAATATAAAGATTTAAGGAATTTAAATTCAAGAATTATAAAGGAGGATAGAGAATGGTAGTATATATAATAAGAAGGTTTCCGCTAAAACCCTAACTAGAAATACTTGAGATATGTTGAGTATTGAATACAGTAAAAGAATACAGAGGGGGGTGAATGGATTCTTGAACTTTTCTTTGTTCTTGAATCTTTGCAACAAGATATGTGTTGAGTGTGTGAGATATGTAAGTGCAGATAACAAAGACAATCACAACATCACTTTAATCTAATATTTTATTAGATAAAGATTTTGCTACAATCTGTGAATACAAATGATAGTATTCTCAGCTTTGTTTTTCTCAGACATATATCTCTTCTGATCTTGTCTCTAAGAAAACTTCTCTGCTTAGGAAGTGAGACTGTATCCTTATAGACATGGATACACCTACTTACTACAAATAAGGTAGGTAAAACAAACTACTTTCCAGTATGTCTATCTCATTTGAGTAAGAGTCCAAACGGCTACAGATTTGACTTTGCAAAGCCTGTTCAGATCCACTTCTTTAGCTCCTTGTCCCTTTGTCTTATCTCTCCAAGCTTCTTTGTAGGCTTTCCAATGTGCTTTATAGTACATAGTCAAATAAAGCGTCTTGGCTTGTTGCAGGTTTCTGACTTGTACAATTCTTCAGTATTTTGTCTCCAAGAATGTATTCGAGAAGTGGCTAAGTGATTGATTCGAGAACTCGAGTTGACATAATCGATAACTCTGAGTTCTCGAATAGAGTTATATTGACATATCGAATCACTTCTCGAATAGCTCTTTTCTCTGGGATCCTTGAGATATCGAATAGAGCATTTTGACATATCGAATCCCTAAGATGTCGAATAGCTTCTTTAGTCCTTGAGATATCGAATAGAGCATTGACTTGTTGACTCTTAGAGAACTCGAATGATGCTTTGACTTGTTGACTCCATGAGTTCTGGAATAGAGTAATAGACATATCGAATCTCTGAGATATCGAATGAGATATCGAACAGTGTATTCAGAGATATCGAACAGTGTCTTCTGAGATATCGAATCTCTGACTTCTCGAATGCTAGACTTCTCGAATAGACAAATGTACTTCTCGAATTGGTACTTAGGCAAATTCTTCATTTCTTCAAATCCCAACTGTGATTATTTGGCAGTCTTTATCTCCTTGCTTGAGGCATGAACCTTGGAACTTCTTTCAAGCATTATTCTTGACTTTATAAGTACAGTTACACAACTAGGATTTGATGCCTATTATAAGTACAGAACAAATAGAAACTCTACAACTAGAGGTTCCCTCAGTTAAGAGGTCATGTAGGTAATGCATAGCATTACACATACTTAGGCTTGTTATTAGATGTATTCAGGCATGCCTCTATGACTAACAATCTCCCCCAAATTGTGAGTAAGACCCTTAGTCACAATTTCATGTCTGATAACAAGCCTAACATACATAAAGATAAAACTTGACAGTACATGTATGAATTTTGATTAGCAATGTGGATAGAACTACAGGGTGAGTAATCTTACAGCCTATGATGAAGTACTAGCCATTGTCATTTGTTTCCCTTTCCATAGCTTTGGCTTGCAAATCATCATATGCTTTCTGTCTTCTTTCTTTCTCCTTCCTTGTATTCTCATCCATAGCTTTTATTATTTCTGCCATAGCATCCAATTCTTCAAGCAAAATTGAGTCTTTGAAATCTTGAAGTACTGGTTTCAGAATGTTTGCAGGATAGTGGTTGAGTAGATTCATTCTGATGTGGACCTGATCCCCATTTCTCCTCCTATACTTCACCACATAGGGGTTAAACTGAACTCTACACAATCCCTTTGCCCTTAGCTTTTCTGCTTAAATCTCCAGTCTCTCAATTTCTTTCTCCCTTGCTAGCCATTTCTCAAGACACTCTTTTCTGATTCTCTCCTCATGATCTCTCTTCATCTTCACAAAATCAATTAGCTTCAGCTTCCACACTCTTTCCACTTTATCGTCTGAGCTCAACAATGCAATGATTCTTTCTATGTCATGTAGCTTACCCCAGTGTTGACATCCTCCTTGTTTGAATTTCTCCTCCCTTTCATCAGTATATTTGATCTCAAGGCAGTTATCAACAATGGCAACATGATAGATTCTTTGAGCTTGTAAGAATTGCAGTTGGTCTTCATCAAAATCTTCATCTAGTGGTTGGAGTTTTAAGCCTGGATATATTGTCAGAGTCCTTGATTTGGATAGCTTTGGTTTCCTTGCAGCTTGTTTGAATTTGATCCTTTTAACATGGTTGCCTGGCAGTAGCATGTGACCTTTGTTTATGGACCATTGTAGTATTCCATTAGCAGTTTGCTTTTTGAAATATACAGATGGTTTCTTGACTTGAATCTTCTTCTCTTCTTGAGGTGGCAAGACAGTTGCAGAAGCCATAGATGTAGATTTTGGTAGGTCACTACTAACAGTATTCACCCTAGACTTAGAGTCTTGTGATGTGGTGAGGTTACTGTCAGCAATGCCTAAGGCTTGCTGCCTTCCACTCTTCCTCTCAGAGACTTTACCTTGGTCATCATCATTCTTCTTCTCCTTACCATCCATCTTCTTCTTTTTATCTTCATCACCCTTATCACTCCTGTGATGCCTTCTCCTTCCATCACTTTTGTCTCCATCCTTGTCTTGATCACCATCCTTGCTAGGGTTGAACTTAGCAGATTCAGGTACAATGCTAGTTGCAATGTATGACCTGAGATAAGATATAGCTTCCAATTCTTCTACTGTTCTTAAACCCTTCTTCTTGTTTAGCTGCTCAATGATGGCAATAATGAGAGATTTGTTCTGAGGAATTAGATGCTTAGGGATGACCAGCTGCTTGATATCATCAATTCTTGTTGCAGCCTGATAGATGATGGTTCTAGGATTTGTGAATACTTCAGGAAGCCTTGCTGGTTGACCATCCCTTAACTCTTCAAAGAAACTCTTGCAGTTTTCATCCTTCTTTTCAATCATTCCAAGGAACACATCCACTTCTGAGTGCTTTAGACCCTGTAGAGTGTTGATGGTTAAGTGCCATATCTTATTGTTTCCTACCATCATTATCTCTTTGAGCCATAGGCCATCAACTCTCCTTGGTACTACAGTGAGAAAATCAATCTGACTCTTCAAACTCCCATGATATGATAAAGCATCACCAGCCTGTTCTCTTGAAACTTTCAGAAACTCCAAGAATGCATCATCATGATAGACATTTGAGTTTGTAATTTCTTGTAGCTTGGCCTCAGTGACCACCTTCACTTCTACTGGCTTGGCACTCTTAGATATGGAGATTTGAGGTCTGTCAGATAGCATACTCCCTGTAACCACTGTGGTTGTAATAGATTGCTTTTGACCACTGGAAGTAGTGATGTGTACAGTTGGTAGATTGACAACTGGCAGAGAAGTAGGAGGCTCATCAACTTTGTCTTTTCCTTTGCCAGGCACATGAGTTAGAGATTTGGAAGTTCTTTGATGACCACCTTCAATGATTTTGATGCCCTTTACTGTTGGTGGTTTCTCCCCCTTTGTATTTGAATTTCTTGATGTCCTCTTCTCCCCCTTAGGCTTGTTGTCAGGCATAGAGGCTGTAGGAGTGACCTTTGGGGTTGAAGATTCGTCAGGTAGAGGGAGACCCATGTGCTTCATCATTGCAGACAACATTGATTGTTGATACAGGAGAACATCAGCTGTGGTGGTGGCTTGAGTGTTCAGCTGCTCAGTAAGAGTCTGTACCTTGTCTGTAAGATGAGCATTAGACTGAGTGAGAGTAGCTACCTCTTGTTCAAGTGCATCTACCTTGCTAAACAATGTAGAGGATTTGAACCCAGACATGGATTTTTCTTTGAGTCTTTGCACTTCAAACTTAGACATCTCATGCACAGGGACCTCAGTGACCAGCTTGTCTCCATATTGATTTGCAAACAGGGTCCTGAGCATGGCATTGGCTTCAGTTGTCTGATCAGAGAGATTTTGGAATTTGTGCCCTAGGCCTGTGACAGCATCCTTGAGAATAGCCAAACCATTGTCCATCTTGGTGCAGGTAGACTTACAGGCTAGAATGTCCTTGACTACAGTCTCCAATTGAGGGAATTTGGAATCAAAAGTCCTCTTTATCTCATGCACCTCCTTGGTTGTGGTTGAACACACTTCATTAACTTCTGTCTTTAGACCTTTGCCAAGGTAGTGTGCAGCCTTCAGAATGCCCTTGTAGCTGTCATTCACTGCTTCATACACATCAGTAGGGGTGAGAGATTTGGCATTGGACCCTAGTGAAGTGATGTATTCTTCTCTGAGGTACTGGAGACCTTCTGAGAGAGAGATGTCATTCTTTCCTTGAAGCCAAGCATCAATGTTTCCATCCCTCTCAGTTTCATCTATGATCTTAGCCTTCTGTATTTCTACATCATCTCTGTGGCATAAGAGGATAGCTTCATAGTCTGGATTGGGCATGTCTGCAGTGAGAAGGTGCTGAGCAATCTTTGTGAACTCAGGGATCTGATCCACAATTAAACTTTGGAATGCTTCAACCGTCAATTATGGTGGAACAGACCCTGATCCTGAAGCACTGTCATGTTGCACAGGCTTCAGCCATTGAGACATATAGTTAGAGCTAGAGCTAGGCAAGCTAGACTCCTCAATTATAGATGCAAATTCTGTAACCGGATGAAAAGACTCTACTACTGTTGTCTCCACAGGAGTGGGATGAGTTACAACAGTAGTTGACACAGGCACAGAGTCTCTAGTTAAAACTAGTGAATCCTCTGTGTTTGTGATGGTGTCATTAGGAGATGCCCCAGCATGCATTCCCTGACCATCTAAATGTGGTACCTGGGTGGTGAGCAAGGTGTCATGCACCAAGTCACTTGAATCCATTGGCTCATCAGGAGAAAAGAATTCTTGATGATCAATGCCTTGCTCCTCAATTGCTTGAGTTTCAGGCTCCAAAGAAATATGAGTGGTAGATTCTGGAAGAGAAGTGTGTTGTAGATTAGATTTTGGCAACTCCCCCTGAGAGATAGAGGGAGTTTCAATTGTGATGTGCTCTCCACTCAGTGTTGTGCCACCCTTATCACTCCCTTGTGCTGACTCTTTACAGATAGGTGCATTGGGGAGGATGCTTGATTCTATAGATGCACCCTGTTGAGAGGATACATCTGGTGAGCTGTGTGCCCCTTATTTTACAACTTCAGCCATTTGGGTGACTGAAGAGGTGGTTTTAGATTTCTTCTTCTTCTTTAGGCGAATGATAGGTGACTCAGGATCCTCACCTCCTAAACCTAGTTCTATAGCCAAGGCTGCTTCAGTTAATATGGTTAAAGGTTTAGAAGCAACCTATTTTCTCTTCTTTTTACTAACATCACCCTTTTGAGAGGATGATGCAGTTGGCTCTGTGTTTGGTAGAGTGTTTGTCTGAGAGGGTTGGTTAGCAAGCCTTGGGTTAGCATTGTGTTCTTCTTGCTTAGGCTGTGCTAACTGAGATTTAGACTCAAATATTGGCATGTTGTGGGGGTAAGACCTAAACAAACCCTCCATGTGGGGAGTTATTTTAAGCCTTACATCCACATCATTCCTAGTCTCCAAGTATCCAAAAATAAGTTTGGTCATGGACCTAGGATAGCCTATTTTACTTTTATCTAATCCAGGCAATTCAATCAATGAAGCATTTTTGAAATTAAGTACTGACTGAATAAAGAGGGGAAAGAAAATTTTTGTACCTCTCTTGGCTGTGTTCTTACCAAGTCTCCCATATAGCTCTTGTATGATGAGATGTCCAACATCTATCTTTCTCCCATGAGCCAAGGCATAGGCAAGCTGCTGCACAGGTGTACTAATCTGATCAAAGCTCGATTTCCTGACAATGAATACATGAAGGAGTGTAGCAAAAACATAGCTCCATTCCTTTCTTAAGTACTTCCTATTCAGCTTTCCAAGTTTAATAGTCTCTGAGTAGTTGATAAATTCAAAGAATTCTTCCAACTCAGCATCTGTGGCCAGGGAGTCATATGCCTCTTGCTGCAAATCCAAGGCTTCATTCATGTCTGCGGTAGTGATAGTAATATCCACGCCTTGAATCTTGCAGTAGACAACATATGAGGTAATAGCATTCTCAAGGGCGATGACCTCCACTGTAGCTGTCCTCCAGAATTGTTCTAATAAGTCTATGTACAGGGTTGGGTTGGCTGATAGTGCACCCTTGATGTAAGATTCAGACAACCATCGAACAAAGCACTTGAAATTAGCATTTTGTGCTTCCACATAACTGGTAATTGCGATGAAATTGGTTTGGGATGGTATGGTGAGTTGAGTGTTTGCCATTTGGGTAGAGAAGAAAAGAGAATTAAGGTTGAAGAAGAAATTCACAGTTAGGGTTTTCAGAGGTTTTAAGAGTTTAGATGCTTGAGAGATCGAACGAAATGAGTTGAACAGTTGTGAAATTGTATATATATGTGAATAACTTGAGTTGTCGATTAGATCTAAGTTTTGTATCGACAAGACAATCATTCGAGAAGTATAAAACAACTATTCGATAAGTCAAGAAAGGCTTATTCGATATCTCAAGCAGTTTTTAACTCACAGCTGGCAGTTATTTAACTTAGAAAATAATTCTAAGCTAAATAAAATATGTTTTTTTATGAGCGAAATGAAATTTTGAATATAAATCCAAAAAGCGATTAAGTGTCAGCGAGAAATCAGCCTTTTCAAATGATTCGATAACTCAAATACAGTATTCGAGAACTCCATCATTAGAGAACTAAAATACTCTATTCGAGAACTCAGAGTATGCTATTCGATTTCTCCAAAAGACACTATTCGAAAACTCAAGAAGGTTCTAGATAGGCCTATTCGAGAACTCGAGCCATGACAAAACAATGAACCATTCGAGAAGTCTGACTTATCGAAATATACTTTTCCCTCATAAAATTCAATTTTCACTATCTTTTTAAATTTACCAAAAATATTCACTGAAGAATATTCTACCAAATTAAATAGTGATTCTCTCAAAATTTCACAGAAATTTCAAGCTAAAGATGTATGATTTTCAACATATGTAGCATTGTGGAATATTTATAAATCATAATCCAGCCAATACTTACTTCAAAAATATTGAGCATTTGATAAAGTAAGTATTTACTGCTGCAACAATCTAGTTGATATATTCACTTAGCCAGAATTTGAAGAATTCAGCATTCCAATCTCACTAACCAACCTTGTGAAGGTGGCTTCATCTATAGGCTTAGTGAATATGTCAGCTAGTTATTTCTCTGTGGGAACATAATGTAACTCAATGGTTCCATTAGTTGCATGCTCCCTTATGAAGTGATATCTGTTGTCAATGTGCTTTGTCCTATAATGATTGACAGGATTGGAAACTATAGAGATTGCACTTGTGTTGTCACACATGATTGGAATTCTTTCCAACACAAGTCCATAATCTCTAAGTTGGTTTCTGATCCAAAGCACTTGAGCACAGCAACTTCCAGCAGCTATGTATTCAGCTTCAGCTGTGGAAGTTGACACAGATTGTTGTTTCTTGCTGTACCAAGAGACTAACCTTTGTCCAAGAAACTGGCAGCTACCTGAGGTGCTTTTCCTATCCACTCTGCATCCAACATAATCAGCATCAGAATAACCAATCAGATTGAACCCTGTGTCCTTAGGATACCATAACCCCAAGTTTGGTGTGCCCTTCAGATATCTGAAAATCCTCTTTATTGCTATCATATGTGATTCCTTTGGATTTGATTGAAACCTTGCACACAAGCATGTTGCAAACATGATGTCTGACCTACTAGCATTGAGGTAGAGTAAAGAACCAACCATGCCTCTGTAGATTGAGATATCCACCTTCTTGCCCTTAACATCTTCATCCAACTTGGTGGCAGTGGCCATGGGTGTCTTTGCAGGCGAGCATTCTTCTAAGTCAAATTTCTTCAATAGATCCTTGATGTATTTGGTTTGACTTATAAAAATGCCATCCTTCCTTTGACTCACTTGCAGCCCGAGAAAGAATGTTAATTCTCCCATCATACTCATCTCATATCTGCTCTGCATGAGCTTAGAGTATTTCTCACACAGCTTTTCATTTGTAGAGCCAAATATGATATCATCCACATAGATTTGAACTAAGATAATATCATCACCATGTTTCTTGCAAAACAGTGTCTTGTCCAGTGTGCCTCTAGTGAATTGATTCTCCAGTAAAAATTGTGACAATGTGTCATATTCCTCAGAACCCATTTTGTCCCAACAATGGTTCTATCTTTTGGTGCAGGCACGAGTTCCCATACTTTACTTCTTTCAAATTGGTTTAGCTCCTCTTGCATAGCAATTATCCAATCAGGATCCAACAATGCATCATCAAGTTTCTTAGGCTCAACTTGGGATAGAAAGCAACCATAGAGACATTCATTTAGAGTTGCTCTCCTTGTCCTCACTCCTGTATTTGGATCTCCAATTATCTGATCTGCAGTATGTGTTATCCCATTTCCTTGTATGTTCAGATTGATTTCTCAGCCTTGATGTTGCTTCATCATCCAGATCATGATCATTTACATTTCCTCCCCCTGTGAAGTTGCCACTAATCACAGGTATGTCTTGGATGCTTGTTTCTTCATTGTTGGTTGACACAGGTTCTTCATTCACTTGAGTTTGTTGGATTGTGGACTCAAATTCAGTTTCAATCTCCTCATCAGAATCATCTAGATTGTCAAACTTCAGAGGATCTTTATCTTCATCATTGGCTTCTTCTAATCCAGGTAGTTTGCTGTCATCAAATGTCACATCTGTACTGTCCATAACTTTCTTTTGAGTGATGACATAAACTTTGTATGCAATTCTTTCCATAGAGTAGCCAAGAAAAATTCCTTCAAATGCTTTTGCATCAAACTTTCCAACATATTCTGAATTGTCTTTTAACACAAAGCATTTGCTTCCAAAAGTATGAACATACTTTAGAGTGGGCTTCTTTCCAGTCATCAAGTTGTAAGGTGTCTTTCCAGTGTTTTTGTTGATGAGGGTTCTGTTTTGGATATAGCATGCAGTGCTCACAGCCTCAGCCAAAAAACATGTAGGCATCTTTGCATCAAGTAACATTGTTCTAGTAGCCTCAATCAGAGTTCTATTCTTTCTCTCAACAACTCCATTTTGTTGTGGAGCCCTTGGAGCTGAGAATTGTTGAGAAATACCATTCTCTTTGCAGAATGCTTCAAGCATGGCATTTCTGAACTCTGTTCCATTATCACTTCTTAATGCAATCACACTTGCATTGTTGGCCTTTGCTTCCTTGTCAATTTTCTTTATATGCTCAATGATTACTTGTGGAGCCTCATCCTTTAATGCCAGAAATTCTACCCATGTATACCTTGTGAAATCATCAACCATCACCAGAGCATACTTTTTCCTTCCTAGTGACATAATATTGACAGGCCCAAACAAGTCCATATGAATTAGTTGTAGGGGCTTGATTATTGATGTCACTATCTTTGACTTGTGGCTTGATCTTTTCATTTTTCCCTATTGACAAGCCTCACACACTCCTTCTTGACAGAATTCAAGTGTCGGCATGCCTCTCACTAACTCCCTTTTGACTAGAGAATTAATGCCTTTGAAGTTCAAGTGTGATAGCTTCTTATGCCACAGCCAACTATCTTCATTTGATGCTTTTGAGTAAAAGCAACAAATTTTGTCCTTGTTTGCAGAGTTCATATTAGCTACAAACAGGCTTCCTTTCCTTACTCCAGATAGAACAAAGTCACCAGTCTTCTCGTGGGTGATCAAACATTCATCTTTGTCAAAATTCACTTTGAAGCCTCTTTCAGTAAATTGACCAACACTCAGTAGATTGTACTTGAGCCCCTTGACCAGTGCTACATTTTTAATGATGACATTTCCAATTTCCAACTTGCCATATCCCAGTGTGTTGCCAATGCTGTCATCTCCAAAAGCAACCATTGGGCCAGCCTTCTCCTCAAACTGTGATAGCAAGGCCATATCACCAGTCATATGGTTTGAGCATCCACTGTCCAAAATCCACATGACCTTCTTTTCACTTTCTTTGCCCTGCAAGCACAAAGGTATTACTTCTCCTTTGGTACCCAAACAAGTTTGGGTCCATGTGGCTTAGCAACAGTTTTATCATAAACAGCATGCTTATCAATTTTCTTGATGTTAGTCTTCTTGTCACTGTTAGAAGTCTTAGAATCAGGGTTCTTAGACTTAGGTGACAGAGGTACATTCCTAACTTTAGGAGGACTTGAAGACTTTGTTCTTGTGTAGTGTGTGTGAACATTGTGACTGATGCAACCTTCCATGAATTGTCTTCTCAGATTAAAGCAACTAGTCATTACATTCATGTTACATGGCATACAATCAAATTTATCACAGAAAGGAGAGTCTCTATGTCTTAAAGGCACAGAGCAATCATAGAATGGTTTAACAACACTACTAGATGGTTTCTTGCATGCATGAGTTAAATGATTAGTGCTAAAACAATTTTGACAAACTTTCCTAGGGGCATTTGGCACATAAGCATAATTGTTGTCCTTGTTAATCCCTAATTTGCCATTCCTGTTTTGTTTCTTTTTAGCCACTTTCTTCTCAAACTCATTATTCTCAGCTGAAACAAACTTCACAAATTTCTCAAGTCTAGGTCTACCTCCTACTGGCTCCTTGGCTTTGATTTTGACATTCTCACTCTTAGAGGATGCTTGTTGTTCATTTGATTGTGCCTTATCTTCATCATCCAACATTTGCTTAATGAGTAAGGCATCCTCATCAATCTCAAGTGTTGGTGTTTTAAATATTTGGGTCTCAGCCTTTTTCAAAACCTGAGGCACTTCCTCTTGAACAACAATGTCATCTTCAATGACTGCATAGCCTTTCCTCTGTTTGAGAGTGTCATAATCAAGTCCAATAGCAGCCTTAGGTCTAGCTAGATTTTTCTCATGGTAGGACTGAGAGTCTGATTCAGATGGTTCTTCCTTGGAGTTGGCCATCAAGGCATAGTTACAGAATTCTTGTTCTTCTCCATCACTATCAGAATCATCCCAACACATCCCTTCAGCTATGTAGGCCTTACCTGGTGTATGCTTCTTTAGCAGAGCCTCATACTTAGCTTCAAGCTCAAGAAACTCCTTATCCTTCTTTTTAGGCTTCTTGCATTCACTGGCAAAATACCCTAGGTCATTGCATCTATAACATCTCACAGATGACCTATCCACATAGCTGGTTTTGAATCTGTTTTTGTTTGCTTTCACAGGTGCCTTGCTCTTATTGAATGAATGATTTTGAGATCTAGACTTGAAGGGCTGATTCCTCTTAAATCTGATGTTTGTGAATTTTCTAGCCATAAAAGCATATAAAGTGTTTTCCATGGCATCCAACTCTTCAAGAGTATAGAACTCATCTTCTTCCTTTTCATCAACAGGTTCAGTCACTTCTTCTTCAGTTTCTTCATCATCTACTATATCTTCTATTCTCAGTTGACTTGTAGATGCTTCCAGGTCTTGAACGGATTTGTTGACAATCAAGGCACAGGATGTGTTTATCATTCTGCCTTGGTTGGCTTGGATAGCCCTCTTCTAAAGCAACTCAAGCTCATGAGTCTTTAAAACCCCATAGAGCACATCATATGTGACTTTGTTCAAGTCTCTTTCTCTTAGAGATATGACCCTTTGCTCTAGATGGTTTGGTGCAGATAGTAGAAACTTCATGTTTAATTCCTTAGTGCTGTAAACCTTCCCATTCATTTGAAGCTTAGTCACCAGCTTGTGAAATCTCTCAAACATATCAGTGATACTTTCTTTGGACTGTGTCATGAAAGCCTCATACTGTGTGACCAGTATCTGTTTCCTATTCTCTCTTACCTCCTCTGTCCCTTCACATAACACCTCGGTGTGGTTCCACATGTCCTTGGCTGATGTGCATGATGCTATGTTGGCAAACATCGACATATCCATGGAGTCTATGATCAGCAACATGAGATGACTGTCTAGTGCAACCTTTTCCTTTCTAAGTCCGTCCATTTGGATGGCTCTTTTGCAACATATGATCTAGGAATGACTATTCTGCCCACTGTAGATTCAGCAATTTCTTGTTGTGGTACAAATGGACCATTCTTGAGGATGTCAGGGTATAGAGGATTGGCAGCTTTGATGAACAGCAGTATTTTTATTTTTCAGAGGTTGTAATTCTCTTTGTCGAACTTAGGGACCTTCACCGTACCTGTACTCTTTGGTGTATTCGAACTTATGATCGTTTTCTGTTTAGATTAAATAGCCTGCTCTGATACCACTTGTTGAGTATTGAATACAGTAAAAGAATACAGAGGGGGGGTGAATGGATTCTTGAACTTTTCTTTGTTCTTGAATCTTTGCAACAAGATATGTGTTGAGTGTATGAGATATGTAAGTGCGGATAACAAAGACAATCACAACACAATATCACTTTAATCTAATATTTTATTAGATAAAGATTTTGCTACAATCTGTGAATACAAATGATAGTATTCTCAGCTTCATTTTTCTCAGAGAGATATCTCTTCTGATCTTGTCTCTAAGAAAACTTCTCTACTTAGGAAGTGAGACTGTATCCTTATAGACATGGATACACCTACTTACTACAAATAAGGTAGGTAAAACAAACTACTTTCCAGTATGTCTATCTCATTTGAGTAAGAGCCCAAACGGCTATAGATTTGACTTTGCAAAGCCTGTTCAGATCCACTTCTTTAGCTCCTTGTCCCTTTGTCTTATCTCTCCAAGCTTCTTTGTAGGCTTTCAAATGTGCTTTATAGTACATAGTCAAATAAAGCATCTTGGCTTGTTGCAGGTTTCTGACTTGTACAATTCTTCAGTATTTTGTCTCCAAGAATGTATTCGAGAAGTGGCTAAGTGATTGATTCGAGAACTCGAGTTGACTTAATCGATAACTCTGAGTTCTCGAATAGAGTTATATTGACATATCGAATCACTTCTCGAATAGCTCTTTTCTCTGGGACTCCTTGAGATATCGAATAGAACATTTTGACATATCGAATCCCTAAGATGTCGAATAGCTTCTTTAGTCCTTGAGATATCGAATAGAGCATTGACTTGTTGACTCTTAGAGAACTCGAATGATGCTTTGACTTGTTGACTCCATGAGTTCTGGAATAGAGTAATAGACATATCGAATCTCTGAGATATCGAATGAGATATCGAACAGTGTATTCAGAGATATCGAACAGTGTCTTCTGAGATATCGAATCTCTGACTTCTCGAATGCTAGACTTCTCGAATAGACAAATGTACTTCTCGAATTGGTACTTAGGCAAATTCTTCATTTCTTCAAATCCCAACTGTGATTATTTGGCAGTCTTTATCTCCTTGCTTGAGGCATGAACCTTGGAACTTCTTTCAAGCATTATTCTTGACTTTATAAGTACAGTTACACAACTAGGATTTGATGCCTATTACAAGTACAGAACAAATAGAAAATCTACAACTAGAGGTTCCCTCAGTTAAGAGGTCATGTAGGTAATGCATAGCATTACACATACTTAGGCTTGTTATTAGATGTATTCAGGCATGCCTCTGTGACTAACAAGATATTCCTCTGAACGATCAATGAAAATTAGCAATAACCGGACAAAGAGCAAGCAGAGGACCAAGGTGCATGCATGTGTAAGTAGATAATATCAAGTAACCAAGTAGTTACAAGAGTAACTAGCATACTTAGCAACAAACCAAGTACTTAGCACCATCTTCTCATCTTACCATTAATCATCAACACTTGTCCACTTGAAATACATCATCCATGACCACACCACTTTAATAAAGCTACTTTATTCCAAAGATATTATCAGGAGACATCACTTTATGCATTATTAGCCAAGCAACCAAGCAAGAACACCAAGCTCTCTCTCTTTTACATACATTAGGCTATCACCATAATTCAAGAACCAAAATCCATCTTCCAACCATTGTTTGATCTCCAAATTTTTATGGTGAGTACTACATTTCATATAATAGCTATTCTAGAAATCTTAGCTTCAAACTCCATTTTTTCCATTTTCAAATAAATCATCAAAGTGGAGGATGAATAGTAACTGTCATGAACTAACTTTGATTTCTTGTTTTCTTTGGATGATCTAAGCTATAATAAGGCCATACAAGGACTATACAAGGTTTATTAGGGCTTGTACACTCTTCAAGGAAGGTATAATTCTTAAGAACCCTAGATCTTACTTTGAGATTATGTATGTTCTTGGTAGTTTTTAGCTTAGTTACGATTATAGTGTGATTATAAGCATGTAAGCATGATCTTGTAGTTGGTTTAGCCATATGATGATAATGATGATGAAGTGAGATATTCTTGGACTTTTCAAGATGAGAATCATGTGTATAAGATGTATGGTATGCTTGGTGGGGCTTGGATGTGATGTAACAATTTGGAAACGTTCGATTAATAGCCGTCGTAATGCCGAAATTTTGTTAACCCTTGAAATTCGTGCATAGCAGTAGCCATTAATCACTAATCTTGATAAGTATATGACATACCCTTGTAGATCTCGAGTCATAGATCGTTTTGGCGTGAGAATTGAAGCGAAAGGACTTACGATTTAGGAGTTATGGTCAAATTAGTAAAAGTAATTCGAAACCGTAAGTGCAAATTCGTAACTGAAATTGAACCCCCATAATATTACTAATTTAGTGGAGAATCTTGATAATTAAATATTAGAGATCATAAGGAAGGTTTGAGAGAAAACCTCATGTAAAACGGATCGTTTTTCGATTTTATAAAAATATTCGAATCAAGGTTAAGTGCGAATGAACCCTTAAAAGGATACTTGGTTATAACTTTGGAAAACCACTTAGATAACGGTCAATAAATCTCGAGGTATAATATTTATTAGTAAATGACCGACCTTAGCACTTTTGTGGCATAAGTACCTACCAAGTGTAAGTGTAATGACAATCCTTAATAATAAACAAATGTCGGGTCATAACGGTGTTAATAAGAGTTACTCTAGAAGGTGTATAACGAGATAACTTGAAAACGTGTCTTAATCTAAGTTAAGTATATACTTAGCCTTTCAAAAGCATTAATTGATTAATCTCGAATACTTTGATTGTTTATAGATCACCGAGCTGACCTAGGACATGCTACCCCAACTTGACTACCAAGCAAGTTTCCAATACTTTGGAACTGTTGTTGTGATAATATATATGATTGATTGTTGTTATACATATGCCATAGCATGCATGCCTACTTTCCAAAATTAAATTGTGATACTTGTTCCCTGATTTGATGTTGGCTTATAAGTTAGATACGAGATATAATAATTATAAGCCGGATATTGCTAAGACCCTTAGTGAAGAGCATATGATCTTCGTTCCTTAAATATAGACCGGGAGTCGGTATTTTGTATTATAGAGATAGTCGTGGAAACCTGGAGGGATTCCAGTGACAGATTATTTGAGGAATGTTATTTATGAACATTATTTATATTTCCATAAGTATTAATGACTTGGAAATTATTCGAGGAATGTTATTTGAGTATAATCTCAGTCGAGAAATACTATTTGGATATTATTTTTGAATATTCATTTAAGACTTGATTTATTTAATGAATATTTATTTGAGGTTATTGATTTAGATGAATATTATTTTTGAATATTCATTTGAGTTTACTTATTTAATGAATATTATTTTGAATATTCATTTGAGCTTTATTTCTTTAATGAATATTATCTTGAATATTCATTTAAGGTTGATTAAGTTATCGGATATTATTTTAAATATTTATTCGAGGAATTATTTATTTCGTGAATATTTTATATATTCATTCGAGGGTTACTATGAGCAATATTTTATAATTAAGAATATTCTTTAAATATTTATGAGTTAATAAATATTCTTTGAATATTTGTTTAATTCTTTTAACTAGTTTTAAAATATATTATTTTATTCAATTATTATCTTCGACCTTCAAAAATTATGTAAAATATTTCTGAGTCTTATTATGACTATTTTTATCAAGGGAAGGTTCCCAAAATTCTTTTCTTCACTCAAATCTATCTTCCAAATTATAAGGGAACCTTACCTGAGAGTTGTTATTTATTTTTGTTTGACTTCCCGGTCATAAATATTTTAAAACTATTCTTTTCACTCGCAACTTGTGTTACTTCATCATTGTTCGAGGGGTAATATTGTTGGAACAAGTCGATATCCATTAACAAGCTACTGCTTGGGAAATATTGGTGAATTTTCCTTTCCAACTAGATGCGACTACTTCGTGGAGTCCTATCAACAAGTATTACACTTGGGGAAAGGGGGACAAGCTTTACGTTTCAGAGTCATGGATTTACTCGAACTAGGAGTATTTGTGTAAGAGGTTTTGGGACAGTCCATCATTTAAACTTTGTGTAAGAGGCTGTGGGACTGTCCATCATTGTAAACTGGTATAAGAGGCTGTGGGACAGTCCATCCTGGAAATAGGGTCCGAGTGGCGCCGGCCCCGACTAAGCCCAAAGATTGCTAGGGAGATCCGGTGTATGGTGGTGTCCATATGTTCTTCCTTCTACATGTAGAGAAACAAACTTTGAGATGCACGACCTGCGACTGATCATCGTAAGGTGGTGTCATCCGGCGCGACATACTCCAGCATTGGTTCATCATCCAAATCTAATTATTTTCTGCAACATGAAGTATCACTCATGCTGACAGGGTTGAAAACTGTTCAGAACTAAAAGTACTCTAAAATACCTCGTAACTTAATCGTTTATATTATATTGGCACTATGTTCGTTAATGCATGGCATATGGCTTCAATAATACCTTTTGAACTGTTATATATATTATTGATCAGTATACATTATTGTTGGTGGGCTATTGCTCACCCTTGCTTTATTATTTATATCACAACAACAGCTAGGTTTGATGGCCCGCGTAAGGCGTACTCGGCGCAAGCAGGTGACTCCAATCGTAGGACTACCCGCTGATATGGTTGCTGCCATTGCTGAGGTAGACTGACAGCTTTTGTTTTCAGCCTTAATGTTAATCAATGGCAAGAACTTTTAAACTGATGTTGTAATCATTTTGGGTTGTAATAACTTATATTCGTGGATACTATTAGTAGAGACTTATTTCAATTTCATCTCTGGGACTATAACTGTTTGTGTGTGATGTGATATTATTGCGGGGTCATAGTATACTGTTTATTTATCTGGGGCTGTTACAATTTGAATCTGATTGTGTAGCAAGAGTGTGTGTCCGTGTTCTTCAGAATATGTAAATGCGGAATATAAACACTAGAACAAGTTCACTCACTTTAATCTAATATTTTATTAGATAAATATTTGCTACAAACTGTGAATACAAATGGTAGTATTCTCAGCTTCGTTTTTATTAGAGAGATGTGTTTACAAAATGTGCATCTGAGAAACTTCTTTATCTCTCTCACACACTTTCTTACTGCTAGAGAAGTGAGGTTGTACTCTTATAGAATCATGAGTATAGCCTGCTTACTACAAATAAGGTTACAGATTAAAATTACTTTCTAGCATGTCTATCCTTTTTTAGTAATATCCAAACGCCTTGAGATTTGACTTCCTTTAGCTCTGTTCAGATCCACTTCTTTAGCAGCTTGTCTCTTGAAACATCTCTCTAAGCTTCTTTGTAGGCTTTTCCAAACTACTTTACAGTATGTGGTCCATAAAGTATTTTGGCTTGCTGCAGGATTCTGACTTGTACAATTCTTCAGTATTTTGTATCCAAGATTTCATTCGAGAAGTGACTGAGTGATTGATTCGAGAACTGGAGTTGATTTGTTAGATAACTCTGAGTTCTCGAATGCTGTGAGGTTGATATGTCGAATCACTTCTCAAATAAGTCTTTTCTCCAAGAACCCTTGAGATGTCGAATAGAACATTTGACTTATCGAATCTTAGAGATATCGAATAGCTTCTTTAGTCCTTGAGATATCGAATGGAACTTTGACTTATTGACTCCTTGAGTTCTCGAACAAAGTAATAGACATGTCGAATATTTGAGTTCTCGTATGAGATATCGAACAGTGTCTTTTGAGATATCGAACCTCTGACTTCTCGAAAGCTAGACTTCTTGAATATGACAAACATACTTCTCGAATTGGTACTTAGGCAAATCTTCATTCTTCAAATTCCAACTGTGTTTATTTTGACAGTCTTGATCTTCAAGCTTGAGGCATGATCCTTGGAACTTCTTTCAAGCATTATTCTTTGACTTTAATTACAGTTACATAGGTAGAAATTGATGCCTATTACAAGTACTATAATAAGTAGAAACTCTACAGCTAGAGGTTCCCTCAGTTAAGAGGTCATGTAATAAATGCATAGCATTATAAACAATTAAGCTTGTAATTAGATGTATTCAGGCATGCCTCTGTGACTAAAAATCTCCCCCAAATTGTGAGTAAGACCTTTAGTCACAATTTTATGTCTGATAACAACCTAACATACATAAAGATTAAACATTGACAGTACATGTATGAATTTTGTTAAGCATCATGAATGGAATTACAAGAGGAGTAATCTTACAGACTATGATGAGATACTAGCCATTGTCATTTGTTTTCATCTCCATAGCTTTGGCTTGTAGGTCATCATATGCCTTCTTCTTCTTTTCTTTTGCCTTCCTTGAAATCTCATCCATAGCTTTAATGATCTCTGCCATAGCATCTAGTTCTTCAAGTAGAATTGAGTCCTTGAAATCTTCAAGTACTGGTTTCAGAATATTTCCAGGATAGTGATTGAGTAGGTTCATTCTGATATTAACACGATCTCCATTCCTCCTCCTATATTTCACCACATAGGGATTGAGCTGAACTCTACACAACCCTTTTTCTCTTAGCTTCTCTGCATCAACTTCCAGCCTATCAATCTCCTTCTCCCTTTCTAGGCATTTTTCAAAGCACTCCTTTCTTATCTTCTCAGCATGGTCTCCCTTCATCTTCACAAAGTCAATCAACTCCAGCTTCCATACCCTCTCCACTTTGTCTTCAGAATCCAACAATACAATAATTCTCTCTATATCATATAACTTGCCCCAATTTTGACATCCCCCTTGTCTGAATTTCTTCTGTCTTCCATCAGTGTATTTGATTTCAAGGTAGTCATTAACAATGGCAGCATAGTAGATTCTTTGAGCTTGTAGAAATTGCAGTTGGTCTTCATCAAAGTCTTCATCTAGAGGTTGAAGTTTTAATCCTGGATAGATTGTTAGAGCTCTTGACCTAAGTAGCTTCACCCTTCTTGCTGTTTGGTTGAATTTAATCTTTTTCACTTTGTTGCTTGGCAGAAACTTATGACCCATGCTTTTTGACCATCATAGTATACCACTAGCAGTTACTTTTGGAAACATACACATGGTTTCTTGATTTGAATGTCCTTTGCTTGAGATGGCAAAACAGTTGCAGAAGCCATAGATGTAGATTTTGGTAGGTCATTACTAACTGCAATCACCCTAGACTTAGAGTCTTGTGTTGTGATGAGGTTACAGCTAGTAATGCCTAGGGCTTGCTGTTTTCCACTCTTCCTCTCATAGACCTTGTTTTGGCCTTGATCGTCATCATTCTTCTTGTCCTTGCTACTCTCTTCTTCTTGTCTTCATCTCCCTTATTGCTCCTATGATGACTTCTCCTCCCATCACTTTTGTCTTTATCTTCATCATCCTTATTCC
Source organism: Saposhnikovia divaricata (assembly GCA_036435485.1). Lineage (NCBI taxonomy): Eukaryota > Viridiplantae > Streptophyta > Magnoliopsida > Apiales > Apiaceae > Saposhnikovia > Saposhnikovia divaricata. The sequence continues at coordinate 169,221,314 of CM071598.1, forward strand.
TCCTCTCTTTAGCCATTTCAAGGACAATTCCAGTTGCAATGAAAGTTTTGAGAATATTCAGTGCTTCCAACTCTTCAGCAGTTCTGATTCCTTACTTTTAATTATTCTTTCAATGATGGCAATGATGAGATTTCTGTTCTGAGGTATAAGATGCTTGGGAATGATTAATTACTTGATGTCATCAATTCTTGTTATAGATTGATAGATAATTGTTCTTGGATTTGTAATCACTTCAGGCAATCTGGTGGGTTGCTCATTCCTCAAGCCATCAAATAGGCTTTTGTTGTTCTCATTCCTCTTCTCAATCAGTTTCAGCAGTACATCTATCTCAGAGAATTTTAGAGCTTTCAGAGTGTTGTAAGTTAGATCCCATATTCTGGACTTTGTTACCATCATTATCTCCTTCAACCACACACCATCACTTCTTCTAGGCACAACAGTGAAGTAGTCAATCTGATCCTTCAAACTCCTCAGATATACTTGTGTGTCCTCAGCCTGTTCTCTTGAGACTTTCGAAAACTCCAAGAATGGATCATCATTATAGGCATTCGAATTTGCAATTTCTTGTAGCTTGGCCTCAGTAACCACCTTTACTTCTACAGGCTTGACACTTTCAATTCTTGAGGGTTGAGGTTTATCAGATGGCATACTTTCTGCAACTACTGTAGTTATGATAGTTTGTTTCTATCCACTGAGGGTAGTGATGTGCACTTCTGGCATAGTGACAACTGGTAGAGAGGTTTGAGTTTCAGAGACTTTGGCTTTACCCTTGCCTTGAACATAAGGAGTTATAGATTCTGAGAATCCTCTTGGTTGACCACCCTCAGATATGATTATACCCTTCTCCCCTTTAGACTTTGGGTTTTTTTGAATTCCTCTTCTCCCCCTTAGGCTTGTTGTTAGGCACAGAGGCTTTTGAAGGGGCCTTTGGGTTGGAAGAGTCTTCAGGTATAGGGAGGCCCATGTGCTTCATCATGGCAGACAACATTTGTTATTGATGAAGAAGGACATCAACTGTGGTGTTGGCCTGAGTGTCCAACTTGTTATGTAGCAGAGCAACAGTGTCCTGAAGTTCAGCATTGGAGTGTTTGAGTGAGCTCACTCCTTCTTCTAGAGAGGTCACCTTGGTGAACAACTCAATAGCTTTGAATCCAGAAAGTGATTGTTCTTTGAGCCTCACTACTTCAAACTTTGTCATGTCATGCACAGGGACTTCAGTCACCAGCTTGTCTCCATATTGATTGGCAAAGAGAGTTCTGATCATGGCATTGGCATCATTTGTCTGAGAAGATAGGTTTTGTACTTGAGTTGCAAGATTCTTGACAACACTTTGAACCAAGGGAAATCCATTGTCTATCTTAGTGCAGGTATTTTTGCATTCTTGAATGGTACTAAGTACAGGATCTAGAGAAGGAAATTTTAAGAGAAATTCCTTCTTCACTTCACTCACTTCTTTTGCTGTGGCATCACAAACCTTACTGACTTCTATTTTAACTCCCTTGCCAAGGTAGTGAGCAGCCTTGAGAAATCCCTTATAGGAGTCATTTATAGCCTCATACACTTCACCAGGAGATAAAGATTTGGCTTTTGAACCCAGTGAAGTGATGTGCTCTTCTCTTAGATATTGGAGAGCTTCATTGAGAGTAATGTCATATTTTCCTTACAGCCAGGCATCTACATTGCCATCTCTCTCAACATCATCTATTATCTTCTCGTTGTATCTCCACCTCATCTCTATGACATAACAGAATGGCTTCATAGTCTGGATCTAAGAGATTTGATATAACAAAGATGTTGAGATATTTTAAAAAACTCAGGAATATGATCCACAACTAAGCTTTGAAGTGCTTCAACCGTCAATTGTGGTGGAGTAGACCCTGATCCTGAAGCACTGTCTTGTTGCACAGGCTTCAGCCATTGTTACAGGAAGTCAAAGCTAGAGCTAGGCAAGCTAGACTCCTCAGTTACAGATGTAACTTCTGTAACCGGATGGTTTGACTCTACTACTACTATCTCCACAGGAGTGGGATGAGTTACAATAGTAGTTGACACAAGCATAGAGTCTCTAGTGAAAACTAGTGGATCCTCTGTGTTTGTGATGGTGTCATCATGATATGCCCTAGCATGCATTCCCTCACCATCTGAATGTTGGTCCTGGGTGGTGAGTAAAGTGTCATGCACTAAGCCACTTGAATCCATTGGCTCACCAAGAGAAGAGAATTCTTGGTGATCAATGCCTTGCTCCTCAATTTCTTGAGTTGCAGGCTCCAAAGAAATTTGATTGTTAGATTTTGGAAGAACGTGTCTTGTAGATCTGATTTTGGCAACCCCCCCTGAGAAATAGATGGAGTTTCAAGTGTGATGTGCTCTCCACTCAGTGTTGTGCCAGCCTTATCACTCCCATGTGTTGACTCATTACAAAAAGGTGCATTGGGGAGGATGCTTGATTCTATAGATGCACCCTGTTGAGAGGGCATGATGTGCTGGAAATGATACAATTAAAATCGCAAGCGCACGATCATCGTTTTAGTGTTTATGATTCGATCCACAGGGAATAATATTTATTTCGCATTCCTTAATTTTAATTTAATCGAACTAGGACAATTGGATTTTTAAGAAAATTTTAATTTTACTATTTATTATCTAAAAGAAAATTTATACCATTATTATTCTATAAAAAAAATGAAAAATGAACAAACTAAATTAATATGAAAATTCTAAAAATCGAAAAAGAATAATTTTTGGTTTTTTGAAAATTTGGATTTTAAACTATTTAATAACTAAATGTAAATTTAATCTATTTAAAAAAAAAATTTCATTACTATTCTACTACTAAACTAATTTATTAAAAACAAAGAGAAAGAAAATTTAATTATTCTAAAAATTATTAAAAGAACAGAACAATTCGCATAAAACAATACTATAACCTCAGCTAAGAACACAGCAAGAAACAGCTATACATGGAATCTACTATTACTGCTAATTAACGACAACCAAGTAGACTCAGCCATGGTGATAAAAGAAAACCAACAAAACAGAGCACGGCAAATTACAATAGGTAACACAACAATCGAACAATAACAGTTAAAAACACCAACGACCCAGACAGAATCTAAACTCCACAGTTTTGCATTCGAAAAACAATCAACTCAAACAAACCAACTCGCCTAAACAGCACTACTCGACCAGAACCTGGACTCAGCTACAACGAACAAACTATTATGCAGAAAAGAACTCGACTAAATACTCGGGCAGAAAAATAAGCTCAAAACCATAGAACTCGAGCAAAACCATTGACCCAACGCAGCATAAATGCAAAACTGAACACAACTTACAGTAAACCCAGTAACATAAACTTGATAACGACTCAAATCTCCAAGTACAAACCACAATAAACACACAAAACTCGGATTACAATCTAGAAATCCAACAAAAACAGACGATCGAATAGACTCGCAGCAACCTCAGTGATTCACTTCGAAGAAACAAACCGAACTCAAAACAAACATTCTCACTCGACTATGAATTAAAACATAGGGAAAAGTAATCACGAAAACAGGGGAGAGGAAATTAAACTTCTATTTTCACAACAAACAACGAATAAAATGAGACGGGGAAGGGGGTGTAGTTCGACTAATAAAAAAGAAATAAGAGATGGTGCTGGTATTTGGGGTTAGAACCGACGGAGAGAAAAGGAGATGGTAGAGGTGAGCTTTGCAGGGAATGAAAGGAAGGAAGAAGATAAGGAAGGAAATGGCTTGGGCTTGATTTGTTGAAGAAAAAGAAAGGGGAATTGGGCTTGTGACTTGGGATTAAACCGACTGAAAACAGGGGAGTAAGAAAAAAAATGGTTCGAATTTTTAACAGTTAAAAACAAGTAAAACGAACTGACAATTTTATAAACCTAATTTTTTTTTTTTTTATTAATTATACTAATACATAAAATAAAAATATTAAATTTGCAATAGATGATAATACCCACAATAAAATTGAGATTTAAAGGGGCATTATTAATATTAAAACGAGAATTAAAATTACGGAAACAAATTCCTCAAATCGATACTTTCAATCCCGTGTAGTTAGCGTTGCTACTTTATCCACCCGAGAATTTACGAAAATAACGAATTAAAGAATAAGGAAAATAAAATGAAATAGGAATGCTAGAATTAAAATGGAAATTCAAATTGCATAAAAATACAAAGTGTTTACAAGGAAATATAGAAAATTACAACTAAAATTACTACAACATAATTCTAGTATGTAGGCTAATTGGTGTCTTACAAGTGAAGATGAGGAGGCTATTTATAGGAAATATTTAGGGTTTTTGGTAGGTGAGGTTGAATCTTGACCATTGATTTAGTTTAGTGTTGGTTAAATCTTGGCCATCCATTTTCTTTGATAACAAAATGCACCACCACCCCTAGCTTTTCATTTTCTTCTTGTTTTGGTCCTTCTTCTTCCTCTTTTTCTCTTCCTTGACCTTTATTTTCTTTATTTTGCAATTTCTTCATCTTTTCTTGAATTTCCTGAAATACAACAAAATAATTTATTAAAATACGAATTCAAACAATAAATAGGTAATAAAAATATGCAAAAATATGCACTTATCAAATGCCCCCATACCTATCTTTTGCTCGTCCTCGAGTAAAACACAAAGAAAAATGCAGAATGAAAAACCTATACTCACTGTCGTAGGAATCACGGGTAATTTTAGGTTTACCAACCCGTTAAACCTATAGACGATCTCTACAGGAGGAGTGTTGTCTCCTAAGGGTTTACAGAAGATATACCCATAAAATCTTTGAGATAAATCAACCAGTATCCAACTTTCCTCTTTCAACCTAGCTTTCATTGGTGTCAACAAAACAATTTTGTAGGAAAATACATGCCTTAAAGATTATTCTAATAATAGCAAAGTTATAGGTTCCCACAATCCACTTGATTAGACTCTAAAAATTTACAAAAAATCCCAAGGTGTGTAGTGAATTTAAGGCCTATGATGGATAAAGTGCATACGAACATCTTCTCTTTTTCAACCAATATTGAACTGACCCAATCTCTATTAAAACAAGTATCTAGCCAAACTTCACGTTCTTAGTAGTTAGACCGACTGTGCAATGGTTGAGGTCCCAAAAGACTTTTGCATCAATACCCATTTAGCGAGTTTTAGGTCAACAATCCCAGATCACAAGGGACCTTAGGTTGCTAGGCACAAAGTCCCCTCAGACTTACTTACTCGGGTTATTAATGAGCCCAACCTAGCCGATTTCCCTACTAAAAATTTATTATTACAAAATTACACTAGCACTCAACAATTACAAACATTTATTGACTCTTTTTCTTTTTCTTTTTCTTTTTCTTTTTTTTTTTTCTTGACACTATAGAAGCAACATCTCGCAAAGGTTTGATTCGACATTGTTCTAACATGTGGGTTCTCTCTCAGGTATCGAATAACATTCCTATACAATTTTTCCATCAAAAGTCTTGTGCAAATGTGTCGTCTTGGTCTTTTAAGCAAAAATTTGTTCGACACAAGTTTCATGAGGAAAAACCTTACCTGACTATGTTCAAATCATCTAAAGGCATTATACATATAATTTTTGAAAAATAGTCAACACCAACTAGTTCTAGAATTTAAAGAGTAGGAAGGACAACTAAGCTAAAATAACTCTATTTTTGGATTTTTAAAATTTTTCAATTTTTTTGGATTTTTCAATTTTTTTGTATTTACACTAAAACCATCCCCCATACCTAAATCATGCATTGTCCTCAATGTATGCAAATGCAAGAGAAATGAGGAGATTATACCTGACAAGGGATGATGGAGACTGGACGGATATTAAAAACAACTAACTTACGCACACAATTCCTCCCCCATACCTGGGCCTTACGAGGGGAGGCAAAGTAACAAAACCGAATCAGCCGATGCCGGTAGGAAACTTTGGTTGAAGCTGTGAGAAAAGATCAAGACATATTTGAAAATTTTGATTAGAACAGCCTTTCTCAATTAGCGTGGGATCATGCAACCTATTAGAACAAGAATCACTAGTGTTCACCCTAAACCAACTTGAAGCTTCTTGATTTTGTTTAAGCAGATTAGGGACAATGAAAGTCTGGTTAGGGGTCGAATCACTAGGAATCACAAAAGATGAGGGTCCGATTTCTCCTAAAAGCTGTTGATCAAACTCGGGATGATAAACAACCAAGTCAAATGCAGGTGGATGTGGTGCAACGGGACTATCAATGACAGGCTCACTACTAACAATCTCGGATGGGGTCTCCCACAGAGAACAAATCGCATCTAATTCTCCAGCATCTCTTCCGAAGTCATATCTTTCAATGAGTCAGCATACTCTCGAGTAGGCTCAGGGTTGACTTTGAAATCCTCAACGAGAAGAGACTCAATTTCACTATCCTCGAAACTAGGCCATGTGGCAAACTTGTTGACCACATTAACCCCTACTGATGGTTCATAAAGCTCATTGGGTTCTTTCCCTACATTGAAAATATTAAGGTCAATGGTCATGTTACCGAAAGTGAGTTTCATCGAACCGTTCCTACAATTGATCAAGGCATTGGATGTAGCAAGAAAAGGTCTTCCTAAGATGACAGGAATTTGGTTCTTGGAATTCATGATGGGTTGAGTCTCGAGGACAACAAAGTCAACCGGAAAGATAAAATCGCCAATTTTAATCAAGACATCTTCAATTAAACCCTTGGGCATTTTTATAGAACGATCGGCAAGTTGAAGTGTCATATTGGTCTTTTTGAGCTCGCCTAAACCTAGGGCTTGATAGACCGAAAATGGGAGGAGATTCACACTAGCGCCTAAGTCAAGTAAAGCCTTGTCCACGAAAGTATTACCTATGACACATGAAATAGTTGGACAACCGGGGTCCTTGTACTTCACGGGAATTTGGTTAGAAAGAATTAAGCTCACTTGGGACGTCAGGAAGGCTTTCTTAGGTACCTGGGTGGTTCGCTTATGCGTACACAAATCTTTTAGACACTTGGCATATGACGGAATTTGTTGAATGGCGTCTAAAAGAGGAATGTTTATCTCGACTTGCTTGAAAACTTCCAAAATTTTGTCTACTTGAGCCGATTGCTTGGGAAGGAGGAGTCTTTGAGGATATGGAGCTTTTGGCTTAAAGGCTCGCTCATTAGACACATCGGGAAGGGATTTTGGAAGTGGAGTATCAGATGGAGATTTGGTAGGTGAAGAGGAAGAAGGTATTTGGGAAGATGGGGAAGGTTTATGAGACGATTCTGTTGAATCAAGAGTTGAGTGATTAATGTTATGGTCAGATTCAACATTTGACTCTTCCTCTTTTTCTGGAGACTCGACACCTACTTGATTGTTAACTTGATTCCCTGACCTTAAAGAAATTATAGCATTAATACTTTCAGGAGGTCTTTGGTTAAGGGGGAATCTAGGGTTCACCTCAGGTTGACTTGGGAATTTATTCTTCTCACGCTCACTCATGGTGTTGGCTAACTGACTCACTTGGACTTCCAACTTAGATATGGCTTGAGTACTAGCGTTCAAAATTTGCCTATCTTGAGTCATGGTTTGCATGAAGGCTTGTTGAGATTGAGCCAAATTAGTTGTTGATTTTAGAAGCGCATCAAGGCTCTTTTCCAAGGAATTAAGTCTCTTATCTGACTGATGAAAGCCGGGAGGATGGGCGGGTGTTTGAGTCGGAATAGGACCATGATTTTGAGTTGGGTTTGGAAAAGGTCCTTGGTTTGGAGGTGAGTAAGAATTCTGATTGGGCCTTTGAAAAGAAGGTTGAAAAGAAGGTGGCGGAGATTGAAAATTTTGGCCCTGGTTCCACGAGAAATTTGGGTGATTCTTCCAACCGGGATTGTATGTAGGTGCAAAAGGATCATTCCTAGGGTTTGGTTGAAACACCGCATTGATCTGTTGAAAATCTTGGAAACTTTGCATCCCTTGATTCGGGTTCGTAGACATGTTTGAGGGACCACTGTGCGTTTCTAGGGCATCGAGTCGTCTAGTAAGGGTGGCTAACTTAGCATCGGTTGCGATGTTACTTCCAATTGAATGCAGACCCCTAGAAGTTGAACTAGACGATTCGGTAGACTTATTTGGTTCCCTAGTGGATTCCCACAACATTGTCTTTTCGGCTAACTCTTCAAAAAATTCCCACCCTTCGTCCTCATCTTTTTCCATGAATTTACCTTGACACATTGACTCTAATAAGGCAGTGGTTCGACTATCCAAGGCTTCGTAAACAATTTTGCATAGTCTCCATTTTTCTATTCCGTGGTGGGGGCATTGTGATAAAAGACTTTTGAAACGATCAAATAATTTCCAAAAAGACTCATTTTCTTTTTGATGAAATTGATTTATTTAATTTGTAATTCTCGTAGTCTTGTGATTAGGAAAATATTTTTTTAGAAACATCACCACAAATCCCTCCCACGTGGAAATAGAATTAACGGGAAGACTATACAACCATTTCTTAGCATTTTCTTTAAGCGCGAAATTAATGAGCCTAAGCCTAATTGAGTCCTCGGTTAATTGTTGGAGTTTTTGTAAGGCACAAACCTCCTCGAATTCATGAAGAAAAAGATAGGGATCCTCACCGTCGCTCCCGGTAAATTTTGGTAACATGCTAATGTGATGGGCTTTAATCTCAAAATTATTACCAGTAACCGGTGGAAGAGTGATACACGAGGGTTGAGCGGAGCGGGTGGGATAGCAACGGTCCTTAAGAGATATGGCCATGGTTACTACGGGGTCAAGAATTTCGACGGGTTCGGATTCCGAAGAGGATGAACACTCAATTGGTCTCACTAACCTAGAAGAATTATCTCTAACCCAAGTAGTGCGCATGAACCACGAAAGGAAACACGTAGCAAGTAAGTACGAAAAATTAAAACACACAAAAAGTAAGGGTGTAAAATCAAAAGAAAAATTCTAAACCTAGGGTTCCCTAATAAAATAACTAGACCTTGCTCCTAACTGTAAGGACCACCAATAACTCGGTAAATCAGAATTTATTCGGACCGATTTGGCCAGATTAGAGCAGGCATTGCCAAGAGGCCAAACTCGTCACTTAGACACCAAATCTTAATTGGCCAGGTAAGCTTTCGCTTGCCTCGACACCAAAGAGTCGGAATAATTAATGATTACTTCGTTGCTTAGGTACCTTCCTAATTGAGCGCGAAATCTCTAGGGGCCAACGTCTAATTAATTTTATTAAAGGCTTGGTATGCAAAATGATGGATTAAATTGTTTTTGGGCCAAGGAAAGAGTGATGAAACCCCTTCCCTTATCTTTTGATGGGTTTTGCCCTTAAAATTTATTAGAATGAATGCAACAAACAATGAGATATATACGAAAGCGGTAAACAATTATGGATGCTCTACACTACGTGTTTTAACTAAAAGAAAGAAGAAATTTAACGTACCTTTGGGTCCTCCAGCGATCACCACAATTATAAGATACGAAAAATTAAAAACAAGAAAATAAAAATCTAAATGATGTGCCCTAAGTGATTAAATGCATGATGCAAAAGGTATGTATTTACAAATAATAAATTTTTTTTTGATTTTTTTTCAATTTTTTTTTTGTGAATTTTTATTTTTTTGTGATTTTCTAAAAATAAAATAAAAAAAATTGAAACGAATGGATACGGGTTACCGAAGCACGCTTCCAGAAATTCCAATTTGTTCCGAGCTCCGTGAGAAGATTCCCGACATTCCAAACTTTCCTAAAAAAAATTGAAATAAAAATAAGGCAAGCGAAAGAAAACTAATCCGAAAAATTAAAAATTAAGGTGCGAAAAATAATTAGTTCCCCGGCAGCGGCGCCAAAAACTTGATGTGCTGGAAATGATACAATTAAAATCGCAAGCGCACGATCATCGTTTTAGTGTTTATGATTCGATCCACAGGGAATAATATTTATTTCGCATTCCTTAATTTTAATTTAATCGAACTAGGACAATTGGATTTTTTAAGAAAATTTTAATTTTACTATTTATTATCTAAAAGAAAATTTATACCATTATTATTCTATAAAAAAAATGAAAAATGAACAAACTAAATTAATATGAAAATTCTAAAAATCGAAAAAGAATAATTTTTGGTTTTTTGAAAATTTGGATTTTAAACTATTTAATAACTAAATGTAAATTTAATCTATTTAAAAAAAAAAATTTCATTACTATTCTACTTCTAAACTAATTTATTAAAAACAAAGAGAAAGAAAATTTAATTATTCTAAAAATTATTAAAAGAACAGAACAATTCGCATAAAACAATACTATAACCTCAGCTAAGAACACAGCAAGAAACGGCTATACATGGAATCTACTATTACTGCTAATTAACGACAACCAAGTAGACTCAGCCATGGTGATAAAAGAAAACCAACAAAACAGAGCACGGCAAATTACAACAGGTAACACAACAATCGAACAATAACAGTTAAAAACACCAACGACCCAGACAGAATCTAAACTCCACAGTTTTGCATTCGAAAAACAATCAACTCAAACAAACCAACTCGCCTAAACAGCACTACTCGACCAGAACCTGGACTCAGCTACAACGAACAAACTATTATGCAGAAAAGAACTCGACTAAATACTCGGGCAGAAAAATAAGCTCAAAACCATAGAACTCGAGCAAAACCATTGACCCAACGCAGCATAAATGCAAAACTGAACACAACTTACAGTAAACCCAGTAACATAAACTTGATAACGACTCAAATCTCCAAGTACAAACCACAATAAACACACAAAACTCGGATTACAATCTAGAAATCCAACAAAAACAGACGATCGAATAGACTCGCAGCAACCTCAGTGATTCACTTCGAAGAAACAAACCGAACTCAAAACAAACATTCTCACTCGACTATGAATTAAAACATAGGGAAAAGTAATCACGAAAACAGGGGAGAGGAAATTAAACTTCTATTTTCACAACAAACAACGAATAAAATGAGACGGGGAAGGGGGTGTAGTTCGACTAATAAAAAAGAAATAAGAGATGGTGCTGGTATTTGGGGTTAGAACCGACGGAGAGAAAAGGAGATGGTAGAGGTGAGCTTTGCAGGGAATGAAAGGAAGGAAGAAGATAAGGAAGGAAATGGCTTGGGCTTGATTTGTTGAAGAAAAAGAAAGGGGAATTGGGCTTGTGACTTGGGATTAAACCGACTGAAAACAGGGGAGTAAGAAAAAAAATGGTTCGAATTTTTAACAATTAAAAACAAGTAAAACGAACTGACAATTTTATAAACCTAATTTTTTTTTTTTATTAATTATACTAATACATAAAATAAAAATATTAAATTTGCAATAGATGATAATACCCACAATAAAATTGAGATTTAAAGGGGCATTATTAATATTAAAACGAGAATTAAAATTACGGAAACAAATTCCTCAAATCGATACTTTCAATCCCGTGTGGTTAGCGTTGCTACTTTATCCACCCGAGAATTTACGAAAATAACGAATTAAAGAATAAGGAAAATAAAATGAAATAGGAATGCTAGAATTAAAATGGAAATTCAAATTGCATAAAAATACAAAGTGTTTACAAGGAAATATAGAAAATTACAACTAAAATTACTACAACATAATTCTAGTATGTAGGCTAATTGGTGTCTTACAAGTGAAGATGAGGAGGCTATTTATAGGAAATATTTAGGGTTTTTGGTAGGTGAGGTTGAATCTTGACCATTGATTTAGTTTAGTGTTGGCTAAATCTTGGCCATCCATTTTCTTTGATAACAAAATGCACCACCACCCCTAGCTTTTCATTTTCTTCTTGTTTTGGTCCTTCTTCTTCCTCTTTTTCTCTTCCTTGACCTTTATTTTCTTTATTCTCCATTTTTCTGTTTTATTCGAAGCAATATATTTACCCTGTTCAAGGCCCAGCTTAATTTTCATACTTCTTGTTAATTAAAACAATCCCAGCCCTTCTTTAGATCAAAACCGTCTCCCTCTTTTCTATTTTTTTCAGCAAACCCCTTTCCTTTCCTTTTTATTTCGATTCACTACCATAGCCTTCTCCCCTCTCTTCTTCATTTTTCAACACCACGATCCCAGCCCTTCTTCTTCTTCACTGCAATAACGAACACAATTAATCACCTTATTCTTTTCTTTGTTTGCTCCGTTCTTTTCGACCACAATCTCTCTTCCCCTTTCGATTCCACCTCAAACCCAGCCCTTTTCCCAGTTTTCGTTTGCGATTTTTAGTCTTAGAATTAGTGTACACGTATTTCTTGTGTTCGTACGCTGAGTTGTTGTCTTCGAGTTATTGTATTCTGTTCGTGTGTTTGCAATTTGCAGTTTCGAGTCCAAGCGTTAAAGTTTTTAAAATTCTGTCATTGATTGATTTGATTGCTGAGTTTTGTATTGAGTAGATAGTAATTTGAGTCCAAGTTTAGAGTGCTTAGTTCTTTTAAGGTCGTATGTTGAGTGCTGGATTTGCAAGTTGAGTCGAATGGTTTTGGTTCTGGTTTTGTTTCCTGAGTTCAAGTTATACGTAGAGTCGATTGCCGTATGTTTTAGTCCTGGATTTGTTTCGAGTGCGTTGCTTTCTGGTTTCGTGTTCTAGTGATGTTCTCGTTGAGTGTTCTTGTGATTTAGAGTTCACCGATTGCCCAAAAACTTGATGTGCTGGAAATGATACAATTAAAATCGCAAGCGCACGATCATCGTTTTAGTGTTTATGATTCGATCCACAGGGAATAATATTTATTTCGCATTCCTTAATTTTAATTTAATCGAACTAGGACAATTGGATTTTTAAGAAAATTTTAATTTTACTATTTATTATCTAAAAGAAAATTTATACCATTATTATTCTATAAAAAAAATGAAAAATGAACAAACTAAATTAATATGAAAATTCTAAAAATCGAAAAAGAATAATTTTTGGTTTTTTGAAAATTTGGATTTTAAACTATTTAATAACTAAATGTAAATTTAATCTATTTAAAAAAAAAATTTCATTACAATTCTACTTCTAAACTAATTTATTAAAAACAAAGAGAAAGAAAATTTAATTATTCTAAAAATTATTAAAAGAACAGAACAATTCGCATAAAACAATACTATAACCTCAGCTAAGAACACAGCAAGAAACAGCTATACATGGAATCTACTATTACTGCTAATTAACGAAAACCAAGTAGACTCAGCCATGGTGATAAAAGAAAACCAACAAAACAGAGCACGGCAAATTACAACAGGTAACACAACAATCGAACAATAACAGTTAAAAACACCAACGACCCAGACAGAATCTAAACTCCACAGTTTTGCATTCGAAAAACAATCAACTCAAACAAACCAACTCGCCTAAACAACACTACTCGACCAGAACCTGGACTCAGCTACAACGAACAAACTATTATGCAGAAAAGAACTCGACTAAATACTCGGGCCGAAAAATAAGCTCAAAACCATAGAACTCGAGCAAAACCATTGACCCAACGCAGCATAAATGCAAAACTGAACACAACTTACAGTAAACCCAGTAACATAAACTTGATAACGACTCAAATCTCCAAGTACAAACCACAATAAACACACAAAACTCGGATTACAATCTAGAAATCCAACAAAAACAGACGATCGAATAGACTCGCAGCAACCTCAGTGATTCACTTCGAAGAAACAAACCGAACTCAAAACAAACATTCTCACTCGACTATGAATTAAAACATAGGGAAAAGTAATCACGAAAACAGGGGAGAGGAAATTAAACTTCTATTTTCACAACAAACAACGAATAAAATGAGACGGGGAAGGGGGTGTAGTTCGACTAATAAAAAAGAAATAAGAGATGGTGCTGGTATTTGGGGTTAGAACCGACGGAGAGAAAAGGAGATGGTAGAGGTGAGCTTTGCAGGGAATGAAAGGAAGGAAGAAGATAAGGAAGGAAATGGCTTGGGCTTGATTTGTTGAAGAAAAAGAAAGGGGAATTGGGCTTGTGACTTGGGATTAAACCGACTGAAAACAGGGGAGTAAGAAAAAAAATGGTTCGAATTTTTAACAATTAAAAACAAGTAAAACGAACTGACAATTTTATAAACCTATTTTTTTTTATTAATTATACTAATACATAAAATATAAATATTAAATTTGCAATAGATGATAATACCCACAATAAAATTGAGATTTAAAGGGGCATTATTAATATTAAAACGAGAATTAAAATTACGAAAACAAATTCCTCAAATCGATACTTTCAATCCCGTGTGGTTAGCGTTGCTACTTTATCCACCCGAGAATTTACGAAAATAACGAATTAAAGAATAAGGAAAATAAAATGAAATAGGAATGCTAGAATTAAAATGGAAATTCAAATTGCATAAAAATACAAAGTGTTTACAAGGAAATATAGAAAATTACAACTAAAATTACTACAACATAATTCTAGTATGTAGGCTAATTGGTGTCTTACAAGTGAAGATGAGGAGGCTATTTATAGGAAATATTTAGGGTTTTTGGTAGGTGAGGTTGAATCTTGACCATTGATTTAGTTTAGTGTTGGCTAAATCTTGGCCATCCATTTTCTTTGATAACAAAATGCACCACCACCCCTAGCTTTTCATTTTCTTCTTGTTTTGGTCCTTCTTCTTCCTCTTTTTCTCTTCCTTGACCTTTATTTTCTTTATTTTGCAATTTCTTCATCTTTTCTTGAATTTCCTGAAATACAACAAAATAATTTATTAAAATACGAATTCAAACAATAAATAGGTAATAAAAATATGCAAAAATATGCACTTATCAGGGCACATCTAGTGAGCTGTTTGCCCCTGATTTTACAACTTCAGCCATTTGTGTGACTGAAGAGGCGGCTTTTGTTTTCTTCTTCTTTTTTGGCCTTAGTAAGGGTGACTCTGGTTCCTCACTTTCTAATCCTAACTCAGCATTTAATGCTGCTTCTGATAACATGTTTAAACCAGTGTGAGTTCTCTTCTTCTTCTTACTAAAATCACCCTTTTGAGAGGATGATGCAGTTGGTTCACTGTTTGGTAGAGTGTTTGGCTGAGAGGGTTGGTTAGCAGGTCCTGGGTTAGCATTTTGTTCTACTTGCTTGGGCTGTGCTAACTGAGATTTAGAATCAAATGTTGGCATGTTGTGAGGATAAGACTCAAATAACCTCTGCATATAAGGGGTTATTACAAGCCTTACATCCACATCATTCCTAGTGTCCAAATTACCAAAAATAAGTTTGGGCATGGACCTAGGGTAGCCTATTCTAGATTTCTCTATCCCAGGCAGTTTAATCAATTTAACATTTATTGACTTAAGTACAGATTGAATAAAACGAGGGAAGAAAATCTCAGTACCTCTCTTGGTTTAGTTCTTACCAAGTCTCCCATGCAGCTCCTATAGAATTATCTGTCCTACATCAATCTTTTTCCTATAGGCCAAGGCCTAGCCTATTTGCTGTGCAGGAGCACTGATTTGATCAAAGCTGGACTTCCTAGTAGTGAAGACTTAAAGTAGAGTAGCAAATACATAGCTCCATTCCTTCCTTAAGAAATTTCTATTCAACTATCCAAGTTTTATTTCATCTGAGTAGTTGATGAATTCAAAGAAGTCCTCCAATTCAGCATTTGTGGCTAGTGGGTCATACACTTCTTGTTGTAACCCCAGTGCTTGATTCGTATCTGCAGTAGTGATAGTGATTTCCTTATCCTGAATCTTGCAGTAAACGATGCATGAGGTTATTGCTTTCTCTAGAGCAACGACTTCCACAGTTGCAGTCCTCCAAAACTGTTCGAGCAAGTCGAGATACAGAGCTGGGTTGGCTGAGAGTTTATCTTTGATGTATGATTCGGATACCCATCTAACAAAGCACTTGTAATTTTCATTTGGTGCTTCCACATCGCTAGAGATGGCGATGAAATTTGTGTTGAATCTATTATTGGCCATTTGTGCAGATGAGAGAGAAGAGAAGTTGGATGGTTGAAGAAGAAATTTGCCTTGAGCGATTAAGATTTTTGTTTTGCAAAAGGGTAGATGCTTAAGATATCGATTGAAATGGGTAGAGCAGTTGAAGGAGGTTATAAATAGGGTTACTTGAATTGTCGATTAGGTATATGTTTTGTATCGACACGTCAGGTATCCAAGAAGTGAACAACTGTTCAATATGTCGTATGTGTCACATTCGATAACTTGAGCAGGTAAAAACCAATAACTGGCAGTTTATTCAATGTAAAGTTGAATAATATATGTCTTTTATGAGTGAGTTAAAATTGTCAGATAAAAATCAAAAAGAGGTCTGAAGCTCAGCGAGAATTCAGCCTTTTCAAATGATTCGAGAACTCAAATACAGTATTCGAGAACTCAATCATTTGAGAACTCAATTACTATATTCGAGAAGTCTAGCTTGTCTCTATTCGATATCTCCACAAGACTCTATTCGAGAACTCGAGAGTGCTCTAAAGAGACTTTTTGGAGAAGTCGAGCAGTGAATCATTAGAGAAGTCTGATTTATCAAAATATTTTCTTCACTCATAAAACTCAATTTTCACTATCTTTTAAAAATTCACTAGAAATACTCGTTAAAGAATATTCTAACAAATTAAATAGTGATGTTCTCAAAATTCCATAGAAATTTCAAGCTAATCGAATATGATTTTTAATATATGCAACATATCTGAAATATTCATAAATCATATTCCAGCCAACAATTACTTCAAAAATATTCCGCATTTAGATAAAATAAGTGTTTACTGCTGCAACAATCTAGTTGATATTTCACTTAGCCAGATTCTGAAGAATTCAGCATTCCAATCTCACTAACCAACCTTGTGAAGGTGGTTTTATCCAATGGCTTAGTGAATATATCATCTAATTGTTTATTTGTGGAGACATAATGCAACTCAATGGTTCCGTTAGTTACATGCTCCCTAATGAAATGATGGGCCTGTTTGGATTACCTTAAAATAAGTAACTTATAACTTAAAGTGATAAGTATCATATAAGTGATAAGTAAATCAGAACTTATAAGTTAATAGAGTGTTTGGTAAATCAGAAATTATAAGTCAGTAGAGTGTTTGGTAAATCAGAACTTATAAGTTAACTTTTTTAAATATTTTCAAAACATTTGTTTTTTAATATATATAAGTGGATATCAATGGATAGATCTCGATGAGTAGAGAAATTTGACATATACATATCAATTTTTTAATGAACGAATCAAAAGATATATGATTTTGAAGATTTGAAGGATATTATATATTGCGTATATCGAGAAATAAGAATAAGTTGAAAGTTGAATGTTAGGATTTCTTAACATTCAACTTATCCCATATAAGTTGTTAATAAGTCCATTCGACTTATTTGCCATACACCCCAAAAAAAATGAAAACGGACATTCGCCTTTTAAGTCAGCTTAAATGGAATGCCAAACACGCACGATATTTGATGTCAATGTGCTTTGTTCTAGAATGATTGACAGGATTGGCAACTATAGAGATTGCACTTGTGTTGTCACACATGATTGGAATCCTTTCCAACACGAGTCCATAATCTCTAAGTTGATTTCTAATCCAAAGAACTTGAGCATAGCAACTCCCAGCAACTATGTATTCAGCCTCGGCTGTGGAAGTTGACACAGATTGTTGTTTCTTGCTTTACCAAGTGACTAACCTTTGTCCAAGAAACTGGCAGCTACCTGAGGTGCTTTTCCTATCCACTCTGAATCCAGCATAATCAGCATCAGAATAACCAACCAGATTGAACCCTGTGTCCTTAGGATACCATAAACCCAAGTTTGGAGTGCCCTTCAGATATCTAAAGATCCTCTTGATAGCAATCATATGTGATTCCTTTGGATTTGACTGAAACCTTGCACACAGACATGTAGTAAACATGATGTCTGGCCTACTTGTAGTGAGATAGAGTAGGGAACCAACCATGCCTCTGTATATTAAGATATCTACTTTCTTGCCTTTAGCATCTTTATCCAATTTGGTGGCAGTGGCCATGGGTGTCTTTGCAGGTGAACAGTCTTCTAAGTCAAACCTCTTCAATAAATCCTTGATGTAATTGGTTTAACTGATAAAGATACCATCCTTTCTTTGACTAACTTGTAATCCAAGAAAGAATGTCAACTCTCCCATCATGCTCATCTCATGTCTGCTCTGCATGAGCTTAGAGAATTTTTCACACAGCTTCTCATTTGTAGAGCCAAATATGATATCATCCACATAGATCTGAACTAGGATAATATCATTTCCATGCTTCTTGTAAAACAATGTCTTGTCCAATGTGCCTCTAGTGAATTGATTCTCAAGGAGAAATTGTGACAGTGTGTCATACCATGCCATTGGAGTCTGCTTAAGTCCATATAGAGCCTTAAGCAATCTGTAGACAAATTCTGGGAAATGTAGATCCTCAAAGCCAGGTGGTTGTTGCACATATACCTCTTCTTCCAACTCTCCATTCAGAAATGCACTCTTGACATCCATTTGATAAACTTTAAAGTTTGAATGAGCAGCAAATGCCAAGAAGATTCTGATGGCCTCCAATCTAGCAACAGGGGCAAAAGTCTCATCATAATCAATGCCTTCCTGTTGAGAGTATCCTTTTGCAACCAACCTTGCTTTGTTTCTTACTATTACACCATCTTCATCCATATTATTTTTCAGAACCCATTTTGTTCCTACAATGGTTCTGTTCTTTGGTGCAGGCACAAGCTCACATACTTTGTTTCTTTCAAATTGATTCAGCTTCTCTTTCATAGCAATAATCCAATCTGGATCCAACAGTGCATCATCAAGTTTCTTAGGCTCGATCTGAGATAAGAAGCAACCATAGAGACACTCATTTTGAGTTGCTCTCCTAGTTCTCACTCTGCATTTGGATTTCCAATAATTTGATCTGCAGTATGTGATCTATCCCATTTTCTTGAATGCTCAGTTTGATTTCTCAGGTTTGATGTTGCTTCATCATCCAAGTTATGATCATTTCCATTTCCTCCCCCTGTGAAGTTGCTCTCATTCACAGGTGTGTCTTGGATTCTTGTCTCATCACTGTTGATTGGCACAAATTCATTTCTTGTTTCATTATTCACTAGAGTTTGTTGAGTTGTGATCTCAACTTCTCTTTCAATTTCTTCATCAGAATCAACCAAATTTTTAAACCTTAATGGATCTTTATCTTCATCATTGGCTTCTTCTAATCCAGGTAGTTTGCTATCATCAAAAGTTACATCTGTGCTTTCCATAACTTTCTTTTGACTTATGACATAAACCTTGTATGCAATTCTCTCCATAGAATAGCCAAGAAAAATTCCTTCAAATGCCTTTGCATCAAACTTTCCAACATATTCTGAATTATCTTTTAACACAAAGCATTTGCTTCCAAAAGTATGAACATACTTAAGAGTGGGCTTCTTTCCAGTCATCAAATTGTAAAGTGTCTTTCCAGTGTTTTTGTTGTTGAGAGTCCTGTTCTGGATATAGCATACAGTGCTCACAGCTTCCGCCCAAAAAACATGTAGGCATCTTTGCATCAAGCAACATTGTTCTAGCAGCCTCAATTAGAGTTGTATTCTTTCTCACAACAACTCCATTTTGTTGTGGAGTCCTTGGAGCTGAGAATTATTGTGAAATGCCATTCTCTTTGCAGAATGCTTCAAGTAAGGCATTTATGAACTATGTTCCATTATCACTTCTCAATGCAATCACACTTGCATTGTTGGCTTTTGCTTCCTTATCAATCTTCTTTATGTGATCAATGATTACTTGTGGAGCCTTATCCTTTGATGCTAGAAATTCCACCCATGTATACCTTGTGTAGTCATCAATCATCACCAGGGCATACTTCTTTCTTGAGAGTGACATAATATTGACAGGTCCAAATAGATCCATATGAATTAATTACAGGGGCTTGGTTATTGATGTCACGGTCTTTGACTTGTGGCTTGACCTTTTCATCTTCCCTTTCTGACAAGCCTCACATACCCATTCTTGACAGAATTCAAGTGTGGGCATGCTTCTTACTAACTCTCTTTTGACCAGAGAATTAATGGCCTTGAAGTTCAAGTGTGATAACTTCTTGTGCCACAACCAACAATCTTTATTTGATGCTTTTGAAAAGAAGCAACAAACTTTGTCCTTGATTATAGAATCCATATTGGCTACAAACAGGCTTCCTTTCCTTACTCCAGATAGAGCAAAATCACCAGTCTTCTGGTGGGTGATCAAACATTCATCTTTGTCAAAGTTCACTTTGAATCCTCTATCAGTAAACTGACCAACACTTAGCAGATTATGCTTGAGTCCCTTGACTAGTGCTACATCTTCAATGATGACATTTCCAACTTTCAGTTTGCATATCCCAATGTGTTACCCATGCTGTCATCTCCAAAAGCAACCATTGGGCCAGCCTTCTCCTCATACTATGATAGCAGGGCCATATCACCAGTCATATGGTTTGAGCATCCACTGTCCAAAATCTACATGACTTTCTTTTCCTGTTATTTGCCCTGCAAACACAATGGTATTACTTCTTCTTTGGTACCCAAACAAGTTTGGGTCCACCTTGCTTAGTAGAAGTTTTATCATTAACAACATGTTTATCAGTTTCTTGGCACTAGTCTTCTTGTCACTGTTAGAAGTCTTAGAACTTGAGTTCTCAGACTTAGGTGACAGAGGTACCTTCCTAGCTCTAGGAGGACTTGAAGACTTTGACCTTGTCTAGTGTGTGTGAGAATTGTGACTGATACATCCATTAATGAATTGCCTTCTCAAATTGAAACAACTAGTCATAACATTTATATTGCATGGCATACAGCAAATTTATCACAGAATGGAGCATCTCTATGTCTTAAAGACACAGAACAATCATAAAAGGGTTTAGGCACACTACCAACAGGTTTCTTGCATGCATGTGTCAAATGATTGGTACTGAAACAGTTTTGACAAGTTTTCCTAGGGGCATTAGGCACATAAGCATAGTTATTATCTTTGTTAATCCCTAGTTTGCCATTTCTGTTCAGTTTCTTCTTAGCCACTTTCTTTTCAAATTCATTCTTCCCAGCTGATACAAACTTAACAAACTTCTCAGGTCTAGATCTAACTCTTGTTGGCTCCTTGGTTTTTACTTTGACACTCTCACCTTTAGAGGATGCTGGTTGTTCATTGGATTGTGCCTCATCCTTATCTTTCAAGATTTGCTTGATGAGTAAGGCGTCCTCATCAATTTCAAATGTTGATTCTTTAAAAACTGGAGATTCAACCTTTTTCAAAATGTGAGGCACTTCCTCATGAACAACCTTATCATCTTCAATGACAGCATAGCCTTTCCTCTATTTCAGAGTGTCATATTCAAGACCCATTGCAGCCTTTGGCTTAGCTTGATTTTTCCCATGATAGGGCTGCAATAGACTAGAGGAGTTCTTAAAGGTTTTCAATTTGAACTCATTCTCATCTAGTTCATCCCTAAGAGCCTTCTCAATCTGACTAGCACATAGAACCTTATTCTGCAGGTATTCGACTTCTTTCTTAAGGTTTTCTACTTGCATAACAGTTAGCTCAAGTTCCTCATTCTTTTTGTTTAACAACTCATTTCTAGTAGATAGTTTAGTAATCTCTTCATTAGCAGCAGTCATACTAGTATGAATATTAAACATTTCAACAGATAGTTGTTCAATCATTTCTTTGTATTCAGAAACAGACATGTCTATGGTAGTGAAAGATGGTACCTCAGTGTCTGATGGAGGTGTCTCATCCTTGGAATCAGCTATCAGGGCATAGTTGAAGAATTCTTGCTCCTCTCCATCACTATCAGTATCATCCCAACACTTCCCTTCAGCTATGTATGCCTTGCCTGGTGTTTGCTTTTTGAGAAGGGCCTCATACTTAGCTTCTAGCTCAAGAAACTCCTTACCCTTCTTTTTAGGCTTCTTGCATTCACTAGCAAAATGCCATAGATCATTGCATCTATTGAATACAGATGACCTATCCACATAGCCGGTTTTGAATTTGTTCTTGTTTGGTTTCACAATTGCTTTACCCTTGTTGAATGAATTGGTCTGAGGTCTAGGTTTGAAGGGCTGCTTTCTCATGAACCTTATGTTTGGAAACTTTCTAGCCATAAAAGCATAAGAGGTATTTTCCATAGCATCCAACTCCTCGAGAGTGTAGAACTCTTCTCCTTCTTCTTCCTGTTCCACAGCAACAGTCTCAGGCATCTCTACCACTGGTTCTTCATCCACAACTTCTTCAATCCTCAAATGGCTTGCAGAGGCTTCAAGTTCTTGCATAGATCTGTTTAAAATCAAGGCACATGATGTGTTTATCATTTTACCTTGATTTGCTTGGATAGCCCTCTTTTGTAACAGCTCAAGCTCAAGAGTCTTTAGCACACCATAGAGCACATCATATGTGACTTTATTCAAACCTCTTTTCCTTAGAGAAATGACCCTCTGCTCTAGTTAGTTAGGTAAAGACAGTAGAAACTTCATGTTCAATTCTTTGGTGTTGTAGACTTTTCCATTCATCTGTAGCTCAGTAACCAACTTGTGAAATCTCTCAAACATGTCAGTAATGCTTTCCTTGGGCTGTTCCATGAAAGCTTCATACTGTGTGACCAGTATCTATTTCTTGTTCTCCTTGACCTCATCTGTTCCTTCACATAAGACCTCAATGTGATCCCACATCTCTTTAGCAGATGTACAAGATGTAATGTTTGCAAACATTGACATGTCCATAGAATCTATAATCAACAACATTAGGTGACTATCAAGAGCAACCATCTCCTTTTCCTATTCTGTCCATTTGGATGGTTCTTTGGCCACATATTGTCTCGGAGTGGTTTTGGTTCCAACAGACTTCTCAGGAATCTCTTGTTGTGGAACAAAGAGACCATTCTTGAGAATCTCAGGATACAGAGGATGAGAGGCTTTGATGAACAACATCATTTTTATCTTCCAAAGGTTGAAATTATCTTTGTCAAACTTAGGGACCTTCACCGTTCCTGTTGTCTTTGGTGTATTCATATTCATGATCGTTTTCTGTTTTGATCAACAACCTGCTCTGGTACCACTTGTTGAGTATGAATATACCGACAAGAAAATACAGAGGGGGAGTGAATGTATTTTCAAACTTTTCTTCGAATAAGACTTTTGAGTGAAGATTGTTTCAGTATTTGAATCTGATTGT
The DNA here is from genome assembly GCA_036435485.1 of Saposhnikovia divaricata. NCBI lineage: Eukaryota > Viridiplantae > Streptophyta > Magnoliopsida > Apiales > Apiaceae > Saposhnikovia > Saposhnikovia divaricata. The sequence goes on from CM071598.1 coordinate 169,244,493, forward strand.
GTAGCAAGAGTGTGTGTCTGTGTTCTTCAGAATGTGTATATGCGGAATATAAACACTAGAACAAGTTCACTCACTTTAATCTAATATTTTATTAGATAAAGATTTACTACAAACTGTGAATACAAATGGTAGTATTCTCAGCTTCGTTTTTCTCAGAGAGATGTGTTTACAAAATGTGCATCTGAAAAACTTCTTATCTCTCTCACACACTTTCTTACTGATAGAGAAGTGAGGTTGTACTCTTATAGAATCATGAGTATAGCTTGCTTACTACAAATAAGGTTACACACTAAAATTACTTTCTAGCATGTCTATCCTTTTTGAGTAATAACCAAACGGCTTGAGATTTGACTTCCTTTAGCTCTGTTCAGATCTACTTCTTTAGCAGCTTGTCTCTTGAAACATCTCTCTAAGCTTCTTTGTAGGCTTTTCCAAACTACTTTGCAGTATGTGGTCCATAAAGTATTTTGGCTTGCAGCAGGATTCTGACTTGTACAATTCTTCAGTATTTTGTCCCCAAGATTTCATTCGAGAAGTGATTGAGTGATTGATTCGAGAACTGGAGTTGATTTGTTAGATAACTCTGAGTTCTCGAATGCTGTGAGGTTGATATGTCGAATCACTTCTCAAATAAGTCTTTTCTCCAGGAACCCTTGAGATGTCGAATAGAACATTTGACTTATCGAATCCCAGAGATATCGAATAGCTTCTTTAGTCCTTGAGATATCGAATGGAACTTTGACTTGTTGACTCCTTGTGTTCTCGAACAGTGTAATAGACATGTCGAATATCTGAGTTCTCGTATGAGATATCGAACAGTGGCTTTTGTCATATCGAACCTCTGACTTCTCAAAATCTAGACTTCTTGAATATGACAAACATACTTCTCGAATTGGTACTTAGGCAAATCTTCATTCTTCAAATTCCAACTGTGTTCTTTTTTACAGTCTTGATCTTCAAGCTTGAGGCATTATCCTTGGAAATTTTTTCAGGCATTATTCTCTGACTTTAATTACAGTTACACAGGTAGAAATTGATGCCTATTACAAGTACTATAACAAGTAGAAACTCTACAGCTAGAGGTTCCCTCAGTTAAGAGGTCATGTAATAAATGCATAGCATTACAAACAATTAGGCTTGTTATTAGATGTATTCAGGCATGCCTCTATGACTAACATACTCTTTTATGACTACCTGCAATGTTTCCAGTGATATTTGGGTATTAGACACAGGTGCAACAAATCATATGTGCTGCAATCTCACACATATGCACAATTTACAAATCCTTCAAAATCCTATTACTGTGAAATTTCCAAATGGTAATAATGCTATTGTTACAAAGATAGGATCAGTCATTATTCATCCTATAAATTTTGTCATCTCTGATGTTCTATATATCCCTTCTTTTATCTTTAATTTGCTTTCCATTAGCAAATTATCTGCGGAAACAAAATGCAGTGTATATTTCTCTTCTAATCAATGCATTATGCAGGACCAACACCAGAAGAAGGGTTGGATCCTTGGTAATCTCTTGGATGGTCAATATCAGCTTGATAATTCCACTCCAGCATCACATACTTCTTCTTCTTCTTCAATTCCATCTCAAGTTTGTTGTCACCAAAGATTCTCCTCAACTTTGGCACAAGAGATTAGGACACATTTCTGCTTCTACCTTGAATAAAATTTCTGGCATTATTCTTTCAGTTACTGAACCATTTGGTTGTGAAATTTGTCATTTGGCAAAACAATGTAAATTGCCTTTCCCATCTAGCCTTTCTTGTGCTTTTGCTTTTTTTGAGTTGATACATTGTGATGTATGGGGACCTTATAAAGTTTATACAAATAATGGTTGTAAATATCTCCTTACTATTGTTGATGATTATAGTAGGGCTATTTGGACCATTTTGCTTCATACAAAACAGCATGTCACAAAATCTTTACAAGATTTCTATGCTTATGTTTCAACACATTTTAAAACTTCTATCCAATCCATCAGAAGTGATAATGGTGGAGAATTTGTAAATCATGAATTATCCTCTTTTCTTTCTAGTCATGGTGTTATTCATCAAATAACTTGTCCATATACACCTCAACAAAATGGGCGTGTTGAGAGGAGACATGGAACCTTGTTAGAAATGACTAGAGCTTTGAAATTTTAGTCATCTCTAATTAATGCTTTCTGGGGAGATTGCCTTTTGACAGCCACCTATATTTTGAATAGGATTCCTAGCACCATGTTAGGTAATCTCAGTCCTTATGAAAAACTTTTTTGTACGCCACCTTCTTATGACAACTTAAAGTCTTTTGGTTGCTTAGCATATATGTCTCAACATAGTGCTGATAAATTGTCACCAATAGCACTCAAAACTGTTTTTGTAGGTTATCCTTTACATAGTAAAGGTTATAAACTCTGTGATCCTGTTACTAAGACTTTTCATGTGTCTAGGCATGTCATTTTCTTTGAAGATGTCTATCCTTTTTCTAACATATTTGGTCTTCCTGATGATCATCTTACTGTTACTCCTACCAGTTTGTCACATGAATTTTATACACTTCTAGACACTTTAGCTTTTGTTGAAGATACTATGATTTCTTCACAGCCTTCTCAACTTCCTCATACAAATAATCATGATTCTACACTTGATTTCCATGTCCCTTGTGACAATGTAGCATCTGATTTTTCTCTTTCACCATCATCTTTTCTGCATACTGAATATACAGAACCAGACAATACAAAACTTGATATTTCTTCAAATCCTCAGATTGACATTTCTTCACATTCTCAAGTTCCTCTTCGAACTTCTACCAGAGTTAAATCTCAACCATCTTGGTTAAAAGATTTTCATGTGTCATTTGTTTATTCTTTACCACCTGTGGCTCATGCTCATACAGTGTTAATGCATTGTTCTACTAATGCTGACAAATTCAATTTGTCTCATTATGTTCCTCCTTCTTCTGTATATACTTGTTCTGTCTCTTCTTGTCAACCTATTAAAGAGCCATCTACTTATAAACAAGCCCTTAAATCTAACCAAACCTGGACTATTGTTTCTTTACCCCCTGGCAAGAAAGTAGTAGATTGTAAATGGGTTTACAAACTCAAATATCATGCTGATGGGAGTCTTGACAAATACAAGGCACGTTTAGTTGTTAAGGGTTATACTCAAACTGAAGGTGAGGATTATCACAACACTTTTGCACCAGTTGTAAAAATGGTTACTGTTAGGGTGCTTTTAGCTCTTGCTGTTGTTAAACATTGGGATGTTCATCAGTTGGATAACAATAATGCATTTTTGCATGGGGATTTATTTGAAGAGGTTTATATGGCCATTCCACCAGGTCATCACTTGTATGGCCATTCAAATTTGTTCTGCAAGCTTCTAAAGTCAATCTATGGCCTTAAGCAAGCCTCAAGATGTTGGTTTGAAAAGCTGGGGACTGTTTTATTCAGCTTAGGTTTTAAACAGACCATGGCAGATTATTCTTTTTTTATCCTTCAGAAAGATGATAATTTTACTATTGCCTTGGTGTATGTTGATGATATCTTACTTACTGGTAGTAATTCTGATGTCATTGCTCATATCAAATCAGTTCTTCACTTTGTATTTACAATTAAAGATTTGGGTCTTATCAAGTATTACCTTGGCTTAGAAATTCACAAAACACATAAAGGTATATTCTTACATCATCATAAATTCATTCATGATCTACTATTGGAAGCTGGTCTGGAAAATGCTAAACCTTTATCTCTACCTGTGGATTTCAATACAAAGTTATCCTCTGAAGATGGTCTAATTTTGGATAATCCAAGCTTATATAGGAAATTTGTTGGCAAACTGTTATATTTTTATGTTTCTAGACCAGATATCACTTTTGTGGTTCATCACTTAAGTCAATTTCTGTAGAACCCCAGGGTTCCTCATATGCTTGTTGTCCAGAGAGTTTTGAGATATCTTAAAGGCACTTCTTCTCATGGTTTGTTTTATTCTGCTAACACACAGCTTGATCTTCATGCCTATTGTGACAGTAACTGGGGAGCTTGTGTTGATTCTTCTCGAAGTATCACTGGAATGTGTTTCTTGTTGGGTAATTCTCTTATTTCCTGGTATTCTCGAAAGCAAAAGGTTGTCTCACGTTCTACTGCAGAGGCTGTGTTACGTGCTATTGCTGACACCTCTTGTGAGATTTCTTGGTTAAAACTTCTATTGTCTGAGCTCCAGATTCCTCAGTCTTCTCCTGTCATCATTCAGTGTGACAATACTGCAGCCCTTGATATTGCAGCTGATCTGGTTTTTCACACCAAAACCAAACATTTTGCTCTGGATTGTCATTTCGATCGAGAACAAGTCCAGTTGCAACTTATTAACCCTGTTTATGTTCTTAGTTATTTGCAACTGGCTGATCTTCTTACTAAAGGTCTTTATAAAAACGCTCATTGTGATTTAATGTCAAGATTGAATGTTGTTTCTCCACATTCCATCCGAGGGGGGAATATTGCACTATATGGTGATGTCACTGTTGTCATTGCTGTTGTCATCTTTGATAAGTACTCTTAGAGTTGTTATGATCAGTTGTGGTTAGTTACAATATGTAATAGTTCTTATCAAAGTTAGCAAAGTTAGCCTATCACATTAGTTGTATTAATTGTTATATCTAACTTCTCTCTCTCTCACTCCCTCACACCAATGTAATCTCTCTAATCTCTCTGAGAACAATGGTGTTTTGTATATACATTTTCATTCATTTCTTCGAGAATATACAATCTTTGTCTTGTTAATACCTACCACCACAGAAGTTCTTGGCATGACATGATCCGGATAATCGTTTTTAGAATAGGGCAATTTCAGATCCGCCACAAGTTGACCAGAACTGGGGTGGAGGAGTGCAAGTGAGACGTCTTGTGGTTCTCCTTTCCTATCTTTGTAAAGGTTTACTATAAGATTTTTATCGTCTTCTGCATTATTTGTGGTTGCATGAAGGAGTTGAGATTTGACGAAAGCATGGCTTGAAATGAGAGACAACCATGATTTTGACACTGCCTTAAATCGAAGGAGTGACTTCACTGGAAGCCGCAACAAGATCTCAAATATCATATCTTCCGTGCAATTCTCGCCGGTTGCTGTAGCAACAGAACAACTCATCCTCATATTCGATTTTAGTTTATGCCGGGTGATATTTTCTTTTTTCTGCGGGGATCACAAACGCTCTTTGTAGACCGGGTATTAGGAAATTCAAATTCAAATTGTTTTGAATATCGAACTAACCATTCGATCTACCAAATTCGTGTTGTATACAGTTTGAATATTACGATAATTTAAAAGAAATAAATCATCAATAAAAAATCAAAAATTATTTTAGGACCAATCATAATTCTTGAATTAAATTTAAACCAATCATAGGTTTTAAACTTTCCTAATTAAATCTTTAACTCAAGTAACCAATCATTTATTATAATACCTTAGTCTACCCAAGTATACAATTAAATGCATTTAACCAGTCACAAAATTATGAATTATTTTCCTAAATTTTAGACCAATCATATTAAATTAAAAGTTTTCCTTATTTACCACTCACATACTACTATACTAATCATGGTTAATTAACAATTCTAATTTAAATATAGTAATGACTTGATTTAACATATCCATATATCACATATTTTTTTGATGTCAAAAAATATTTATAATAAATTAATATTTTAAATTATAATCAATCAAGATTATACAAATATATAATATTAAGCGATTTTCGCAATAAGATTTTTTTATTTATTACTAATTATAATTTTATTAATTTATTTTATTAAATAGAATGACCCGTGATATTGTTGGAAAGAAGAGATTCTAGTCTGAAAAGTTAGAAAAGATAATGTGTTTTAGCTGAAAAAGGTAACTGATTAGTTATTAGAAACTAGGGATTTTTTTATAAATATTCTGAAAAAAGTAAAAAATTGCATTTTTACTTTTTATTTTTAAGATCATTTGCCATTTTAATAAACTAAGTTCTAAATTGCAAAAATACTAGAAATTAGGGTTCCCCTTCTCCCCTCCTCCCCCTGCCCTCCCTGCCCAGTCTTCCCCCCAACGTCGACTTTTTTTTGGGTGATTTTGGTGGATTTGGGTTGCAAGGCCCCGCCAGGGCCATATTCAACTGAATTTAACTAAAAAACGAAAGTTGCATTCAGTTGCATATGCAACTTTTTTTTTAATTTTTTTTATTTTTTTTGCTAGTTGCATGTGATTGCATATTCAACTGGATGCAATTGAATGCAACTGAAAAACGAAAGTGGAATTTTCATTTTTTTGCCAACTTCCAGTTGTATATAAGGGCGGCGCAACCGCATATGAAAACTCAAATTTCAATTGTGTATATGGTTAGTTACATGTGGTTGCATATGCAACTGATGCAACCTCATATGCAACTTTCAGTTTTCAGTTTTCATTTTCGACCACTTTTCATTTTATATATATATATATATATCAAAAAACTGGTCGAAAATGAAAACTGAAAACTGGAACTTTCTTATGCAACTGAAAATTGAAAATTAAATTACAATTTCTCTGCTGCTGGCGCAGCCCTTATATACAATTGAAAGTTGGCAAAAAAATGGAATTTTCTTATGCCACTAAATGCAACCACATGCAACTGAATTTCCGATTGCAAGTTCCATTTTCCAGTTGTCATTTTTGACCACTTTTTTGAAAGTGGTCGAAAATGACAACTGAAAAATGGAACTTTCTTAGGCAACTTAATGCAACCACATGCAACTGAATGCAACTTTCGTTTTTCAGTTGCATTCAGTTGAATATGGCCCCTGGCGGGGCCTTGCAACCCAAATCCACCAAAATCACCCCACCTTTAAAAAAAAGTTGCATATGCAACTGAATGCAACTTTCGTTTTTCAGTTGCATTCAGTTCAATATGGCCCCTGGCGGGGCCTTGCAACCCAAATCCACCAAAATCACCCCACCTTAAAAGAAAAAAAATCGAACAGTAACCTGCCACGTGGCAGGTTACTGTTCATCCGAATTATTTTTTTAAAAAAGGTTTTCTTTTAAAAAAATTAAAATTGGGTTGGAAGAGGAAAGATAGTATTTTTGCAATTAAGATAGTAAATATGCAATTAATTAAAGAAGATGGTATTTTTGCAAAGAGAAACTTTAAACCTAGTATTTTTGGTAAATTCTCTAGAAACTATAATATTGTTATTTTTATTTGGAAAAGAGAGATTTTAGTTAGAAAAGGTAATAGCTGAAAAAGGTAATTGGTTTACGAAGAACATTAAGTTTATAATTAAGTAAAATAGGTAATGGTAAGAAAGTATAACAGTTAATTAAGGTAAGTACCGTACCGTACCAAAACTTTTAATGTTTCATCTTTTATAATATAGTATAGATAAGCGTAAGAGGGATCTTATCCATAATTTTGGTCACTATACTATCAAAATAATCTCAACCGTCGAATCTAATATTTTTAAAAATAAACGATCAAGATTATATCATAGATCTTATCCATAATTTTGGTCACTGTACTACCAAAATAATCACAACCGTCGAATCTAATATTTTTAAAGATAGACGATCAAAATTATATCATATTAAAAGAGAAAATTATAATCTAAAAAAGATATAATTAGAAAAGGTTGCATTAGTAGTAAATTTTATAAAGAAAATTATTATCTAAAAATGATATAATTAAAAAGGTTGTATTCGAATTGAATTTAAAAAAATATATAATATAAAAAGGATATAATTAAAAAAATTGTAATAGAATTGAATTTTATTTATTATCTTATTATTATTAAAAAAAATCATATTTACTATTTGGGCTCTATCTTGAGATCTATAAATCAGATTTGGATGATTTTACAATCCACCTGAAACTCAAAAAATTATCTTTAATTTAGTGATGATTTAATAATTATTATTCAAATGGAAGCACTCAGAACCTCAAGAGAAAATATAATTACAAATTAAATCATATTCAATGTAGAAGACCTACATTTATGCTCGGGACACAGAAATTTTCTGTGGTTCATATAGCACATTTTCTTACTATGCTTCAGGTACACTGAAGAAGTCTCGTAGTTGCAAACTGGACAGGCTAATTTACCTTTGGTGCTCCAACGGGATAAAATTGCATATCCCGGGAAATTGCTTATCGTCCACATGACACTTGCACGTAAGATGAAATTCTGACCAGTAAAGGCATCGTAGGCTTCCATGCCTGCCTCCCACAACTTTTTTAACTCGGGAATAAGAGGTTGAATATAAAGATCAATGCTTTACCCAGAGATTCTGGACCAGAAATGAGCGTTGAAAGGATAAGATTTTCCTGTTTCATACATAACCAGTGAGGCAAGTTATAGTTTAATTACCAAAATAATTGGCCAGGTGTTGTGTGTTAAACTCATTGTTCGGAATGGATTGAATCCATCAGCAGCGACACCCAACCTTACATTTCTTTTCTCTAACGAGAAATGAGGATACCTAGAATCCATTGCTTTCCACGCCTCGGCATCAGTTGGATGTCTAAGTTTCTCATCTTTTTTCCGTCCGACCTCATGCCATGTCATAAGTTCTGCAAACTCCTTGCACATAAACATACGTTGCATCCTTGGTTTTAGTGGAAAATATCTCATAATATTCGTCGGGACTATGTTAATCAACTTCTGTGGATTATTGTCACTCGTGCCTTTTTTTCCACTATAGTCCATCTCGAAGCACCGCAAGTTTTGCAAGAATCTTCTTTTTCATTTTCACCCCAGTACAACATACAACTGTTCAGACAAGCATGTATCTTTTGGTAGGTGAGACCTAAATCTTTAATGACATTCTTTGCGGCATTGAAGGATAAAGGTAAGTGTGCGTGGGGAAAGGCTTCTCATATCAGCTTTAGTATCTCCCCAAATCCTGACTCTGAAATTCCATGAGTACAATTCAAGGAATAAAGCCTAATGATAAGTGGATGTTATATCCACTTGGAATGCTTCGTATCGGCTTAAATTGATGACTTGAACTCAAGTATGTGGTGTTTTTGATGTGTTTTTAGTGAATTTGTGCAGGAATAAGAGTCGGATGTGGGATGATGTTTTCCATGCTTGTTAGTCACAGAGGCATGCCTGAATGCATCTAATAACAAGCCTAAGTATGTGTAATGCTATGCATTACCTACATGACCTCTTAACTGAGGGAACCTCTAGTTGTAGAGTTTCTATTTGTTCTGTACTTGTAATAGGCATCAAATTCTAGTTGTGTTACTGTAATTATAAAGTCAAGAATAATGCTTGAAAGAAGTTCCAAGGTTCATGCCTCAATCAAGGAGATAAAGACTGCCAAATAATCACAGTTGGGATTTGAAGAAATGAAGAATTTGCCTAAGTACCAATTCGAGAAGTACATTTGTCTATTCGAGAAGTCTAGCATTCGAGAAGTCTGGAGTTCGATATCTCAGAAGACACTATTCGATATCTCTCAATATGCTATTCGATATCTCAGGGATTCGATATGTCAAAATGCTCTATTCGATATCTCAAGGAGTCCCAGAGAAAAGAGCTATTCGAGAAGTGATTCGATATGTCAAGATAACACTATTCGAGAACTCAGAGTTATCGATCAAGTCAACTCCAGTTCTCGAATCACTCACTTAGTCACTTCTCGAATACATTCTTGAGGACAAAATACTGAAGAATTGTACAAGTCAGAGACCTGCAACAAGCCAGCACACTTTATTTGACTCTGTCCTATAAAGCATGCTGGAAAGCCTACAAAGAAGCTTGGAGAGATAAGACAAGGGACAAGGAGCTGAAGAAGTGGATCTAAACAGGCTTTTCAAAGTCAAATCTGTAGCCGTTTGGACTCTTACTAAAATGAGATAGACAGACTGGAAAGTGCTTTTGTTTTACCTACCTCATTTGTAGTAAGTGGGTGTATCCATGTCTATAAGGATACAGCCTCACTTCCTTAGCTGTTAAGGTTTTGAAGTTTCTCAAATATCCAGGAAATATCTCTCTGAGAAAAACGAAGCTGAGAATACTATCATTTGTATTCACAGATTGTAGCAAAATCTTTATCTAATAAAATATTAGATTAAAGTGATATTGTGTTGTGTTTGTGTTTAATTATCCGCATCTTCATATCTCACACACTTATCTTGCTGCAAAGATTCAAAACCGAAGAAAAACTCAAGAATCCATTCACCCCCCCCCTCTGTATTCTTTTACTGTATTCAATACTCAACAAGTGGTATCAGAGCAGGCTGTTTAATCTAAACAGAAAACGATCATGAGTTCGAATACACCAAAGACTACAGGTACGGTAAAGGTCCCTAAGTTCGACAAAGAAAATTACAACCTCTGGAAAATAAAAATGCTGTTGTTCATCAAAGCTGCCAATCCTCTCTACCCTGACATTCTCAAGAATGGTCCATTCATACCACAACAAGAAGTTGCTGAATCCACAGTGGGCGCAGTAGTCATTCCTAGATCATACGTTCCAAAAGAGCCATCCAAATGGACGGACTCAGAGAAGGAAAAGATTGCCCTAGACAGCCACCTCATGTTGTTAATCATAGACTCCTTGGATATGTCGATGTTTGCCAACGTAGCATCATGCAGATCAGCCAAGGACATGTGGAATCACATCGAGGTGTTATGTGAAGGGACAGAGGAGGTAAGAGAAAATAAGAAACAGATACTGGTCACACAGTATGAGGCGTTCATGGCACAGCCCAAGGAAAGTATCACTGATATGTTTGAAAGATTTCACAAGCTGGTGACTGAGCTCCAAATGAATGGGAAGGTTTACAGCACTAAGGAATTAAATATGAAGTTTCTACTATCGTCACCAAACCATCTAGAGCAAAGGGTCATATCTCTAAGAGAAAGAGATTTGAACAAAGTCACGTATGATGTGCTCTATGGGGTTTTAAAGACACACGAGCTTGAGTTGCTTCAAAAGAGGGCTATCCAAGCTAACCAAGGCAGAATGATAAACACATCCTGTGCCTTGATTGTCAACAAATCTATTCAAGACCTGGAAGCATCTGCAAGTCAGCTGAGAATAGAAGAGATAGTAGATGATGAAGAAACTGAGGAAGTAGTGACTGAACCTGCTGATGACAAGGAAGAAGATGAGTTCTACACTCTTGAAGAGCTGGATGGCATGGAAAATACATCATATGCTTTTATGGCTAGAAAATTTCCAAACATCAGATTCAAGAGGAATCAGCCCTTCAAGCCTAGACCTCAAAATCATTCATTCAACAAGGGCAAGGCACCTATGAAAACAAACAAGAACAGATTCAAAACCAGCTATGTGGATAGGTCATCTGTAAGATGTTACAGATGCAATGACCTAGGGCATTTTGCCAGTGAATGCAAGAAGCCTAAAAAGAAGGATAAGGAGTTTCTTGAGCTTGAAGCTAAGTATGAGGCCCTTCTAAAGAAGCAGACACCAGGTAAGGCTTACATAGCTGAAGGGAAGTGTTGGGATGATTCTGACAGTGATGGGGAAGAACAAGAATTCTGCAACTATGCCTTGATGGCCAATTCCAAGGAAGAACCATCTGCATCAGACTCACAGGTACCATCTCTCACTACCATAGACATGTCTGTTTCTGAATATAAATCTTTGGTTGAACAACTATCCGTTGAGATGTTTAACATTCATACTAGTATGACTGCTGCTAATGAAGAGATTGCTAAACTGTCTACTAGGAATGAACTGTTAAATAAGAGAAATGAGGAACTAGAGCTAACTACTGTGCAAATAGAAAATCTTAAACAAGAGATTGAGTATCTAAAGAACAAAGTTCTATGTGCTAGTCAAGTTGAGAAAGCTCTTAGGGATGAATTAGCTGAAAATGAATTTAAGTTGAAAACATTTAAGAATTCCTCTAGTCTATTGCAGTCTTATCATGAGAAAAATCTAGCTAGACCTAAGGCTGCCATTGGACTTGATTATGACACTCTTAAACAGAGGAAAGGCTATGCAGTCATTGAAGATGACATTGTTGTTCAAGAGGAGGTGCCTCAGGTTTTGAAAAAGACTGAGAATCCAATATTTAAAACACCAACACTTGAGATTGATGAGGATGCCTTACTCATCAAGCAAATGTTGGAGGATGAAGATGAGGCACAATCAAATGAACAACAAGCATCCTCTGAGAGTAAGAATGTCAAAATCAAAGCCAAGGAGCCAGTAGGAGGTAGACCTAGACTTGAGAAACCTGTAAATTTTGTTTCAGCTGGAAATTATGAGACTAAGAAGAAAGTGACTAATAAGAGACCAAACAGGAATGGCAAATTAGGGATTAACAAAGATAACAACTATGCTTATGTGCCAAATGCCCCTAGGAAAGTTTGTCAAAACTGTTTTAGCTCTAATCATTTGACTCATGCTTGCAAGAAACCATCTGGTAGTGTTGCTAAACCATTCTATGATTGCTCTGTGCCTTTAAGACATAGAGACTCTCCTTTCTGTGATAAACTTGATTGTATGCCATGTAACATGAATGTGATGACTAGTTGTTTTAATTTGAGAAGACAATTCATTGAGGGCTGTATCAATCATAATGTTCACACACACTACACAAGGACAAAGTCTTCAAGTCCTCCTAAAGTTAGGAAGGTACCTCTGTCACCTAAGTCTAAGAACCCTGATTCTAAGACTCCCAACAGTGACAAGAAGACCAACATCAAGAAAACTGATAAGCATGCTGATTTTGATAAAACTGTCACTAAGTCACATGGACCCAAACTCGTTTGGGTACCAAAGGAGAAGTAATACTTTTGTGTTTGCAGGGCAAAGAAAGTAAAAAGAAGGTCATGTGGATTTTGGACAGTGGATGCTCAAATCATATGACTGGTGATATGGCCCTGCTATCACAGTATGAGGAAAAGGCTGGCCCAATGGTTGCTTTTGGAGATGACAGCATTGGCAACACACTGGGATATGGCAAGTTGGAAATTGGTAATGTCATCATTGAGAATGTAGCACTGGTCAAGGGGCTCAAGCATAATCTACTGAGTGTTGGTCAATTCACTGACAGAGGCTTCAAAGTGAACTTTGACAAAGATGAATGTTTGATCACCCACAAGAAGACTGGTGATTTTGCTCTATCTGGAGTAAGGAAGGGAAGCCTGTTTGTAGCCAATATGGACTCTGCAAGCAAGGACACAATTTGTTGCTTCTACTCAAAAGCATCAAATGAAGACAGTTGGCTGTGGCACAAGAAGCTATCACACCTGAACTTCAAAGCCATTAATTCCCTAGTCAAAAGGGAGTTAGTGAGAGGCATGCCCACACTTGAATTCTGTCAAGAAGGAGTGTGTGAGGCGTGTCAAAAGGGAAAAATGAAAAGATCAAGCCACAAGTCAAAAACAGTGACATCTGTAACCAAGCCCCTGCAACTGATTCATATGGATTTGTTTGGGCCTGTCAATATTATGTCACTAGGAAGGAAGAAGTATGCTCTAGTGATGGTTGATGATTTTACAAGGTATACATGGGTAGAATTTCTGGCATCAAAGGATGAGGCTCCACAAGTAATCATTGAGCACATAAAGAAAGTTGACAAAGAAGCAAAGGCCATAAATGCAAGTGTGATTGCATTAAGAAGTGATAATGGGACAGAATTCAGAAATGCCATGCTTGGAGCATTCTGCAAAGAAAATGGTATTTCTCAACAATTCTCAGCTCCAAGGACTCCACAACAAAATGGAGTTGTTGAGAGAAAGAATAGGACTCTGATAGAGGCTGCTAGAACAATGCTACTTGATGCAAAGATGCCTACATGTTTTTGGGCGGAGGCTGTGAGCACTGCATGCTACATCCAAAACAGAACCCTCATCAACAAAAACACTGGAAAGACACCTTACAACTTGATGACTGGAAAGAAGCCTACTCTAAAGTATGTTCATACTTTTGGAAGCAAGTGCTTTGTGCTAAAAGATAATTCAGAATATGTTGGAAAGTTTGATGCAAAGGCATTTGAAGGAATCTTTCTTGGCTATTCTATGGAAAGAATTGCATACAAAGTTTATGTCATTTGTCAAAAGAAAGTAATGGAGAGCACAGATGTAACATTTGATGACAGCAAACTACCTGGATTAGAAGAAGCCAATGATGAAGATAAAGATCCCTTGAAGTTTGACAATCTAGATGATTCTGATGAGGAGATTGAAAGTGAATCTGAACTCATAATCCAACAAACTCAAGTGAATGAAGAACCTGTGTCAACCAACAATGAAGAAACAAGCATCCAAGATACACCTGTGAGGAGTGACAACTTCACAGGGGGAGGAAATGTAGATGATCATGATCTAAATGATGAAGCAACATCAAGGATGAGAAATCAATCTGAACATACAAGGAAGTGGGATAGATCACACACTGCAGATCAGATAATTGGAAATCCAAATGCAGGAGTAAGGACAAGGAGAGCAACTATAAATGAATGTCTCTATGGCTGCTTTCTATCCCAAGTTGAGCCTAAGAAACTTGATGATGCATTGTTGGATCCTGACTGGATAATTGCTATGCAAGAGGAGCTAAATCAATTTGAGAGGAGCAAAGTATGGGAACTAGTGCCTGCACCAAAGGATAGAACCGTTGTTGGAACTAAATGGGTTCTAAGGAATAAGATGGATGAAAATGGTGTAGTCATAAGGAACAAAGCAAGGTTGGTTGCAAAAGGATACTCTCAACAGGAAGGTATTGACTATGATGAGACCTTTGCCCCTGTTGCTAGACTAGAAGCCATAAGAATTTTCTTGGCATTTGCTGCACATTCTAATTTCAAGGTCTATCAAATGGATGTCAAGAGTGCATTCCTGAATGGGGAGTTGGAAGAAGAAGTATATGTGCAACAACCACCTGGCTTTGAGGATCCACAGTTTCCCCACTTTGTCTACAGATTACTTAAAGCATTGTATGGACTCAAGCAAGCTCCTAGGGCATGGTATGACACACTATCACAATTTCTACTGGAGAATCAATTCACTAGAGGCACACTGGACAAGACACTGTTCTACAAGAAACATGATGATGATATTATCCTAGTTCAAATCTATGTGGATGATATCATATTTGGCTCTACAAATGAGAAGCTGTGTGAAAAATTCTCTAAGCTCATGCAAAGCAGATATGAGATGAGTATGATGGGAGAATTAACATTCTTTCTTGGACTGCAAGTTAGTCAAGGGAAGGATGGCATTTTTATAAGTCAAACCAAATACATTAAAGATTTACTGAAGAAATTTGATTTGGAAGAATGTTCACCTGCAAAGACACCCATGGCCACTGCCACCAAGTTAGATGATGACGCTAAGGGCAAAAAGGTAGATATCTCAATCTACAGAGGCATGGTTGGTTCTCTACTCTACCTCACTGCTAGTAGGCCAGATATCATGTTTGCTACATGCTTATGTGCAAGGTTTCAATCAAACCCAAAGGAATCACACATGATAGCAATAAAAAGGATCTTCAAATATCTGAAAGGCACACCAAACTTGGGGTTATGGTATCCTAAGGACACAGGGTTCAATCTGGTTGGTTATTCTGATGCTGATTATGCTGGATGCAGAGTGGATAGGAAAAGCACATCAGGTAGCTGCCAGTTTCTTGGACAAAGGTTAGTCTCTTGGTACAGCAAGAAACAACAATCTGTGTCAACTTCCACAGCTGAAGCTGAATACATAGCTGCTGGAAGTTGCTGTGCTCAAGTGCTTTGGATTAGAAACCAACTTAGAGATTATGGACTTGTGTTGGAAAGAATTCCTATCATGTGTGACAACACAAGTGCAATCTCTATAGTTGCCAATCCTGTCAATCATTCTAGGACAAAGCACATTGACATCAGATATCACTTCATAAGGGAGCATGCAATTAATGGAACCATTGAGTTACATTATGTTCCCACACAAAAACAACTAGCTGACATATTCACTAAGCCACTAGATGAAGCCACCTTCACAAGGTTGGTTAGTGAGATTGGAATGCTGAATTCTTCAAATTCTGGCTAAGTGAATATATCAACTAGATTGTTGTAGCAGTAAATACTTACCTTATCAAATGCTCAATATTTTTAAAGTAAGTATTGGCTGGATTATGATTTATAAATATTCCACAATGCTGCATATGTTGAAAATCATACATCTTTAGCTTGAAATTTCTGTGAAATTTTGAGAAAATCACTATTTAATTTAGTAGAATATTCTTCAGTGAATATTTCTGGTAAATTTTAAAAGATAGTGAAAATTGAACTTTATGAGTGAAAAGTACAGTTCGATAAGTCAGACTTCTCGAATGGTTCATTGTTATGTCTTGGCTTGAGTTCTCGAATAGGCCTATCTAGAACCCTCTTGAGTTCTCGAATAGTGTCTTTTTGAGAAATCGAATAGCACACTTTGAGTTCTCGAATAGAGTATTTTAGTTCTCTAATGATAGAGTTCTCGAATACTGCATTTGAGTTATCGAATCATTTGAAAAGGCTGATTTTTCGCTGACACTTAATCGCTTTTTGGATTTATATTCAAACCTTCATTTCACTCATAAAAATATATTCTTAACTTTGAATTATTTTCTGAGTTAAATCACTGCCAGCTGTGAGTTAAAAACTGCCTGAGATATCGAATAAGCCTTTCTTGACTTCTCGAATAGTTGTTTCATACTTCTCGAATGACTTGTCACTACAGAACACTTATCTATCGACAACTCAAGACATTCATATATATATATACAACTTCACAACTATTCAATTCTTTTCGTTCGATTTCTCAAGCATCTCAACTCCTGAAACCTCTGAAAAACCCTAACTGCGAATTTCTTCTTCAATCCTAATTCTCTTTTCTTCTCTACCCAAATGGCAAACCCTAAACTCACCATACCATCCCAAACTAATTTCATCGCAATCACCAGTGATGTGGAAGCACCGAATGCCAATTTCAAGTGCTTTGTTCGGTGGTTGTCTGAATCATACATCAAGAGTGCGCTCTCAGCCAACCCAACTCTGTACATAGATCTATTGGAACAATTCTGGAGGACTGCTACTGTGGAGGTCATCGCTCTTGAGAATGCTATCACTTCTTATATTGTTCACTGCAAGATTCAAGGAGAGGATATCACTATCACCACTGCAGACATGAATCAAGCCTTGGATATGCAGCAAGAGACGTATGATGCTCTGGCCTCCAATGATGAGTTGGAAGAATTCTTTGACTTCATCAACTACTCTGATACTATCAAGCTGGGAAAGTTGAATAGGAAGTTCTTAAGGAAAGAATGGAGCTTTGTATTTGCTACACTCCTTCATGTATTCACTGCACGGAAATCAAGCTTTGATCAGATTAGTACACCCGTGCAGCAGCTTGCCTATGCCTTGGCTCATGGGAGAAAGATAGATGTTGGACTTCTCATCCTACAGGAACTCTATGGGAGACTTGGTCAGACCACAGCCAAGAGAGGTAATGAAATTTTCTTTCCTCGCTTTATTCAATCAGTACTTAACTTTAAAAATGCTTCTTTGATTGAATTGCCTGGAGCAGATAAGAGTAAAATAGGCTATCCTAGGTCCATGACCAAACTCATTTTTGGTAATTTGGAGACTAAGAATGATGTGGATGTAAGACTTAGCATAACTCCCCACATGGAGGGTTTGTTTAGGTCTTACCCCCACAACATGCCAATATTTGATTCAAAATCACAGTTAGCACAGCCTAAGCAAGGAGAACAAAGTGCTAACCCAAGGCCTGCTAACCAACCCCCTCAGCCAAACACTCTATCCAGCAAAGAGCCAACTGCATCATCCTCTCAAAAGGGTGATGTTAGTAAAAAGAAGAGAAAACAGGTTGCTTCTGAACCCTTAGAAATCTTAACTGAAGCAGCCTTGGCTGTAGAACTAGGGTTAGAAAGTGAGAAACCTGAGTTACCTATCATAAGCCTAAAGAAGAAGAAGAAGTCTAAAACCACCTCCTCAGTCACTCAAATGGCTGAAGTTGTAAAATCAGGGGCACACAGCTCACTAGATGTATCCTCTCAACAGGATGCATCTATAGAATCAAGCATCCTCCCCAATGCACCTATCTGTAAAGAGTCAGCACAAGGGAGTGATAAGGCTGGCACAACACTGAGTGGAGAGCACATCATAACTGAAACTCCCTCTATTTCTCAGGGGGAGTTGCCAAAATCTTGTCTACAACACACTTCTCTTTCAGAATCTACCACTCATATTTCTTTGAAGCCTGCAACTCAAGCAATTGAGGAGCAAGGCATTGATCATCAAGAATTCTTTTCCTTTGATGAGCCAATGAATTCAAGTGACTTGGTGCATGACACCTTGCTCACCACCCAGGTACCACATTTGGATGGTCAGGGAATGCATGCTGGGGCATATCCTAATGACACCATCACAAACACAGAGGATTCACTAGTTCTTACTAGAGACTCTGTGCCTGTGTCAACTACTGTTGTAACTCATCCCACTTCTGTGGAGACAACAGTAGTAGAGTCTGTTCATCCGGTTGCAGAAGTTGCATCTGTAACTGAGGAGCCTAGCAAGCCTAGCTCTAGCTCTAACTTTTTGTCTCAATGGCTGAAGCCTGTGCAACATGACAGTGCTTCAGGATCAGGGTCTGTTCCACCACAATTGACGGTTGAAGCACTTCAAAGCTTAGTTGTGGATCAGATCCCTGAGTTCACAAAAATTGCTCAGCACCTTCTCACTGCAAACATGCCCAATCCAGACTATGAAGCTATTCTCCTATGTCACAAAGAGGATGTAGAGCTACAGAAGGAGAAGATCATAGATGAAACTGAGAGAGATGGGAATATCGATGCTTGGCTGCAAGGAACCAATTCAATCCCTCTCTCAGAAGGTCTTCAGTATCTCAGAGAAGAGTACATCACTTCACTAGGGTCCAATGCCAAATCTCTCAACCCTACTGATGTGTTTGAAGCAGTGAATGATAGCTATAAAGGCATTCTCAAGGCTGCACACTATCTTGGTAAAGGCTTAAAGACAGAAATTAATGAAGTGTGTTCAGCTACAACCAAGGAGGTGCATGAGATCAAGAGGACTTTTGATGCTAAATTCCCTCAATTGGAGACTGTTCTCAAGGACATTCGAACCTGCAATGCTACTTGCACCAGGATGGACAATGGTTTGGCTATTCTCAAGGATGCTGTCACAGGTCTGGGGCACAAATTTCAATCCTTATCAGATCAGACAACTGATGCCAATGCCATGCTCAGGACCCTCTTTGCAAATCAATATGGAGACAAACTGGTCACTGAGGTTCCTGTGCATGAGATGTCAAGGTTCGAAGTGCAGAGACTGAAGGATCAATCCCTATCTGGTTTTAAGGCCAATGAACTCTTCATTAAAGTGGATACTCTTGAAAAGGAGGTAGTCTCTCTCCACAAGTCCAATGCTCATCTTACAGACACTGTGACAACTCTGACTGAGCAGTTGAACACTCAAGCCACCACCACAGCTGATGTTCTTCTGCATCAACAATCAATGTTGTCTGCAATGATGAAGCACATGGGTCTCCCTCTACCTGATGAATCTTCAACTCCAAAGGTGCCTCCTACAGTCCCTGTGTCTGTCAACAAGCCTAAGGGGGAGAAGAGGATATCAAAGAACTCAAATCCAAAGGGGGAGAGACCACTAGAAAAGGGCATCAAGATCACTGAGGGTGGCCATCAGAGAACTTTGAAATCTACTACTCATGTGCCTGGAAAAGGAAAGGACAAAGTTGATGAGCCTCCCACTTCTCTGCCAGTTGTCACTCTACCAACTGTGCACATCACTACTCCTGATGGTCAAAGGCAGTCTATTACAACCACAGTGGTTGCAGGGAGTATGCCATCTGACAAGCCTCAAATCTCAATATCTAAGAGTGCCAAGCCAGTAGAAGTGAAGGTGGTCACTGAGGCCAAGCTACAAGAAATTGCAAACTCAAATGTCTATCATGATGATGCATTCTTGGAGCTTCTGAAAGTCTGTAGAGAACAGGCTGGTGATGCTCTGCTATATCATGAGAGTTTGAAGAGTCAGATTGACTGTCTCACTGTAGTACCAAGGAGGCTTAATGATCTATGGCTCAAGGAGATATTGATGGTAGGAAAGAACAAGATATGGCACTTAACCATCAATACTCTACAGAGTCTAAAGCACTCAGAAGTGAATGTGCTCCTTGGACTAATTGAGAAGGGAAATGAGAACAACAAGAGTCTTCATGATGAATTGAGGAATGGTCAACCTTCAAGGCTACCTGAAGTTTTCACAGATCCTAGAACTATTATCTACCAGGCTGGAACAAGAATTGAAGATATCAAGCAGCTGGTCATTCCTAAGCATCTAACTCCTCAAAATAAAAATCTCATCATAGCCATCATTGAGAAACTGATCAAGAAGAAGGGATCAAGAACAGCAGAAGAATTAGAAGCTATATCTTATCTCAGGTCATATATTGCAACTGGCATTGTATCTGAGACTGCTAAGTTCAACCCAAGCAAAGATCAAGACAAGGATGGAGATAAAAGTGATGGAAGGAGAAGACATCACAGGAGTAATAAGGGTGATGAAGACAAGAAGAAGAAGAAGGATGATGAGAAGAGGAAGAATGATGATGATCAAGGTAAAGGCTCTGAGAGGAAAAGTGGAAGACAGCAAGCCTCAGGCATTGCTGACAGTAACCTCACCACAACACAAGACTCTAAGTCTAGGGTGAATGCTGCCAGTAGTGACCTTTCAAAATTTGCATCTATGGCTTCTGCAACTGTCTTGCCACCTCAAGAAGAGAAGAAGATTCAAGTCAAGAAACCATCTGTATGTTTCAAAAAGCAAACTGCTAATGGAATACTACAATGGTCTACAAACAAAGGTCACATACTGCTGCCAAGTAATCATGTAAAAAGAATCAAGTTCAAGCAAGCTGCAAGGAAATCAAAGCCAACCACATCAAAAACTCTGACAATCTATCCAGGCCTAAAACTCCAACCACTAGATGAAGATTATGATGTAGATCAACTGCAATTTTTGCAAGCTCAAAGAATCTATCATGTTGCCATTGTTGATAATTGCCTTGAGATTAAATATTCTGATGGAAGGGAGGAGAAATTCAAACAAGGAGGATGTCAACACTGGGGCAAGCTATATGACATAGAGAGAATCATTGCACTGTTGAGCTCAGAAGATAAAGTGGAGAGAGTATGGAAACTGAAGCTAATTGATTTTGTGAAAATGAAGAGAGATCATGAAGAAAAAGTCAGAAAAGAGTGTTTTGAGAAATGGCTGGCAAGGGAGAAAGAAATTGAGAGACTGGAAAGTGAAGCAGAAAAGCTGAGGAAAAAGGGTTTGTGTAGAGTTCAGTTCAACCCCTACATGGTAAAGTATAGGAGGAGGAATGGAAATCAAGTCAACATCAGAATGAATCTACTCAACCACTATCCTGCAAATATTCTGGAACCAGTACTTGAAGATTTCAAAGACTCAATTTTGCTTGAAGAATTGGATGCTATGGCAGAAATAATAAAAGCTATGGATGAGAATACAAGGAAGGAGAAAGAAAGAAGAGAGAAAGAATATGATGAATTTCAAGCCAAAGCCATGGAAAGGGAATCAAAAGACAATGGCTAGTTCTTCATCATAGGCTGTAAGATTACTCACTCTGTAGTTCTATCCAAATTGCTAATGGAAATTCATACTTGTACTGTCAAGTTTTATCTTTATGTATGATAGGCTTGTTATCAGACATGAAATTGTGACTAAGGGTCTTACTCACAATTTGGGGGAGATTGTTAGTCACAGAGGCATGCCTGAATGCATCTAATAACAAGCCTAAGTATGTGTAATGCTATGCATTACCTACATGACCTCTTAACTGAGGGAACCTCTAGTTGTAGAGTTTCTATTTGTTCTGTACTTGTAATAGGCATCAAATTCTAGTTGTGTTACTGTAATTATAAAGTCAAGAATAATGCTTGAAAGAAGTTCCAAGGTTCATGCCTCAAGCAAGGAGATAAAGACTGCCAAATAATCACAGTTGGGATTTGAAGAAATGAAGAATTTGCCTAAGTACCAATTCGAGAAGTATATTTGTCTATTCGAGAAGTCTAGCATTCGAGAAGTCTGGAGTTCGATATCTCAGAAGACACTATTCGATATCTCTCAATATGCTATTCGATATCTCAGGGATTCGATATGTCAAAATGCTCTATTCGATATCTCAAGGAGTCCCAGAGAAAAGAGCTACTCGAGAAGTGATTCGATATGTCAAGATAACACTATTCGAGAACTCAGAGTTATCGATCAAGTCAACTCCAGTTCTCGAATCACTCACTTAGTCACTTCTCGAATACATTCTTGAGGACAAAATACTGAAGAATTGTACAAGTCAGAGACCTGCAACAAGCCAGCACACTTTATTTGACTCTGTCCTATAAAGCATGCTGGAAAGCCTACAAAGAAGCTTGGAGAGATAAGACAAGGGACAAGGAGCTGAAGAAGTGGATCTAAACAGGCTTTTCAAAGTCAAATCTGTAGCCGTTTGGACTCTTACTAAAATGAGATAGACAGACTGGAAAGTGCTTTTGTTTTACCTACCTCATTTGTAGTAAGTGGGTGTATCCATGTCTATAAGGATACAGCCTCACTTCCTTAGCTGTTAAGGTTTTGAAGTTTCTCAAATATCCAGGAAATATCTCTCTGAGAAAAACGAAGCTGAGAATACTATCATTTGTATTCACAGATTGTAGCAAAATCTTTATCTAATAAAATATTAGATTAAAGTGATATTGTGTTGTGTTTGTGTTTAATTATCCGCATCTTCATATCTCACACACTTATCTTGCTGCAAAGATTCAAAACCGAAGAAAAACTCAAGAATCCATTCACCCCCCCCTGTATTCTTTTACTGTATTCAATACTCAACAATGCTTAAATGGTAGGTTTTGAGCTTAAAGAATAACAGTACATCAAATTGAGAGAGAGCCGGAAGAAACGGAATGAAAATCGAAACGAAGAAAATAGAGCAAAATGAACAGTAACGGACACGCATGAACAGTAGCAGTCAGCGGGTAAAAAATCAGCCAGAATTTCTGATTTTGTTTTGGCCATATCTTGAGTTCTAGAAGTCCGTTTTGGACGATCTTACATTCCACGCGAAGCTAACGAGATTCTCTATCATTCTAAAGTGGTCCAGATGTACACTTACAACTGGAACGGCCCAGAAATATTGAAGAAAAGTTAGCTACGAATTTTCCTTAAAAACAGAATCAGTTTAGGAAACGTATTATGTGCCGAACTGCAGAAATTCAACTTTGACAAGGAAATTGCTATAATTCCTACTTCTAATAAGTATGGTAATTGCTTTGGGCGGCTAGAACATTTCAGAATCAGATCTACACATGGAATTTGCAATTCTATTCTCATTCAAGAACGGTAATTGCCAATCTTCTATTCCAACTCTAAAAAGGCAATTGCTTGGTGGACAAGACTTCTAGAGCCTATATAAACACATCCTACCATTGTAATTTAACACACCATTACATATCAATTACTTAGTTTTATTTGTATCTTTTCATACTTTGTTTTTATCATGGTTTCATCAGATCCCATGATGACGAGAGGTTCGATTATGAACTAATCGTTGTCATGGGATTCTAACGGATTTATTTATGGAGCTTTAGTATCTTGATTGTTTTAAAGATCTGTGTGTGATGTATATCTAATATCCTAACATCTAATCTGTTAATCTCTTGTGAAGTGAAAGTGGATCTTGAGATTTAGAACTTGCCATGCTAGCATAGGTTCATGATTGTTTATCAACATGATTCGTAGTATGAGATGAAAATACTTATATTGCCCTGTGTGATCTTTATGGATAACTTGCTCTTCAACCGTTATGTTTTCAAATTCTATAGACATATAGGGTCTAAGCATAATTGGTGTCTATTCATCTTCTATCTCTTTTGTGGATGTATGTTTAGTTTGGTATTCGTATAATGAGAAGTAGCGTGTACTTGTTTCGTGTTGTCCGATCAGATATCATAACCATTACATATAGTGATTAAAGGCGTCAGATCTAAGCGAAGTATTTAATGAAGTTAGGATCCCATGTTACTCTTGTAGACGTAATTCAATTTCAATTCTTGTTAGTTAGTTAATTCTTAGTTGTTAATTTACTTCTTAGTTAATTTAGTTAATTAAACCCAATTTGTTATTTGTCTTAGCAGTGAGTAATAACCATACATTGTTGCATAGGTACAATAACTGAATTGAAACCTAACCAGATCTCTGTGGGAACGAACTTGACTTCTATCTATATTACTTGTGACCGCGTACGCTTGCGTGATTTTAGCGCAAACAAGTTTTTGGCGCCGCTGCCGGGGATCATCGGTGTTTTATTTTTGGTTTATGTGCTTGTCAATAGTGGTCGTTAGAGTTCACTGACTCAGATTTTTTCTTACCTATCTTGTTTAGTTTGGTGTGTTCAGGTACTTGAGTGTTGAAGATGGCATGCGAGGAGTTGCCATGGTGGGCATATTCGAGGACATCCATGCCTTATCAATGTGAGCGGTGTTTTGGCGTTCATGATCCCTCACAATATTGTTACTACGAAGGAGTTGATCCATATGTCACTTATGAGGAACAACCATATTTTCAATACCATCCTCAACAGTACCAGCAAGATGTTCCAGATATGTCATATTTCTTTGGAAGTGAAGAGTTTCAACATCAGCAACCTACTCCTACTTTTCAGTCAGATGAGGTTGTTACTATGGAGGAGCTTAGGATGCTTGTAAAGAGTAACGAGGAGTCTTTAAAATCTTTGGAGACACTAGTTGCTCAAGCTGTGAGATCATTGGAACAAGAGACTCTGGAGGAGATTAGGATGCGTGTAAAGAGTAACGAGGCGTCTATCAAAGCTTTGGAAACAATAGTTGCTCAAGTTAGGAGTGCCTTGGAACAAGAGAATCTACAATTCATACCAGAGGCAATTCCAGAAAATAACGGTGACTTGGAGCAAGGTACTGCATGCTTAATTGAAGAAGACAAATTCCAAGGTGAGGTGAGCGTTCACAAGTCATGTGAGGAATTTGATCATGCTGGTGAGGTGGATGCTTTGGAAAGGGCACTATTTGGGACAGACACTGATGAGCTGCACAAATTTCAAGAATTGGTATGTGCGTACCAAGAGGTTGATGATCATGGGAAAGATGTAGATCTTCTACTTGTCTCAAAGTGTAAAGATGGAGGTAGCGCATTAGAACCAATGGAGGAAGTTCTTTTTGAGGAACCAAAGGCTTCAGCAACTTACATTTACCCTCCTCCATTATATTCAAGCGAAGCCCGCGAATGTGTGTTGTTCTACAAATTGACATATTTTGGGTCAACAGATGAAGGCATTGGAACAGGACATAGTTGTTATACGAATAGGCCAAGCGAGGAGAAGAGGCAGAAGGTGTGCCGCCGTGATGACGATGAAGTTTCACGAAGAGAGGACCAGACAAACTATTATCATCCTTAATGGAGGCTTTGAAGTAACGTCAAGCTAATGACATTAAACGAGCGCTTCTTGGGAGGCAACCCAAGCATTGTTGTATACTGGTATGTTTTCTACTTTCCCTCGTATTTACTTCCATTCAATGAGGACATTGAATATTTTAAGTTTGGGGGTGGTTTGGGGGATTAGTAGTTGTTGTTGTATTATGTGTTCATGTAGGATTTCATGCTTTGCATATTAGTATTAGTAAATTATGCATTTATGTTCGTGACATCTACGTTTGTTTCATATAGGACATTCTGTTCATATATCATGTGAGTCCATAGTAGTTGCATTTGCACCCATGCTTGATAGGAATTTTGTGTTGTTGACGCTTTTTGATTGAGAAGTGATATGCTTTGTTCTTGTGCACACACATACACTAGTAAGTTTAAGCTAGTAGACTTATTGAATTTTGTAAGTAATTAGAAGGACATGAATATGTGCAAGATGATTTAGTTTGCATGCTTTGAATACAAGTAGGTGCATTAGAGAGATTTTTGCTTGGGATTGAGTATGTTTTTCCACCAAGTGAGATTTTGAGCCTTATTGCATATTTGTTGCAATTTATTCGTTTGCTTGAGTGTCCATGGATTGTTTGCATTGCTAGCAGTTGTTTGAGGTCTTTCTTGAAACGCATGACATTATTTGACGATTAAAATGATAAAGGCATTTAGGATTAACCGCATATTTTCCCATATTACCACACCATGTGTACATGATAAATTAGTTAACCCGTTGAGCTTAATCCTATTTTTTCGGTGACATACCACATTACTTGGATAGACCTTTTTCTTATATTGGCCTTACATTAATTTGAACCCACATTGTCAAAGGCTAGTAGGGTGCTTAAGGGAGTAATAAGGTGTGCAAGGAGGGGTTTATTGTTGGTCATAATTTTGGGGGAATTATTGAAATTTGGGTTTGGTTGTTGCTTGATAGTCGGCATGTGTAATAAAATTGTGGGATCATTGTTATTGTCTATATTATTATTGCTTTAGCTCTCGGGAAAAAAAATGAAAAAAAATGAAAAAAAAAATGAAAAAAAAAAGAGAAAAAAATTATATTATGAGAGCATGTTTGTGTTTATTGTGATCCCACTTTAGTCGACTATTCGAGTGTTCTTGTTGCATAAAATTATGGGGGGGAAATAGGTGATTGTGTATGATTATTAAGTTCCTACTAGCTTTTGACA
Organism: Saposhnikovia divaricata; assembly: GCA_036435485.1. Classification (NCBI taxonomy): domain Eukaryota; kingdom Viridiplantae; phylum Streptophyta; class Magnoliopsida; order Apiales; family Apiaceae; genus Saposhnikovia; species Saposhnikovia divaricata. Next base: position 169,271,237 of record CM071598.1, read on the forward strand.
CTTAACCTGTTTTGGCTTATTTGACATACCTTGTCCCTAGCCCTGTTACAACCCAAATAAAGACCTTTTGATTATCGTCATTGATGTATGTTGTGTTAAGAGTTAGATTGATACCGAATGTCAAGCATGCCTATGAGTTTGTTGGAATTGAGTGATACACTTACCCTTGTTCTTGAGTGAATATTCTTTTGTGAGTGGATTGTGAGTGTTTGCTTGTTTTTGCGTATAAGATTCTGAGTTTTGTCTCAAAGATGTACTTTTGTAGGCTTAGCATGTTTACTAACTTATTCTTACACTTGACATGGACTTGTGAAAACTTATGCATGTTCATTGAGTAGACTATGTGAATGCTTGCGCTTTCAACACCAAGACATCGCATTATTACTTTGATTCTTAAGTTGATATGGCATGGGAGGATTTGAAGGTATGGTAGGATATTAGTAGTAAATCATTTGCATTTTCATGTTAATTGCATTCATGCATTGCATTGCATTGGATTTTGTGGGTACATTCGATATAGGCCCTCACGAGACCTTACTCGTCCACTAGGGCTGCCTAGGGGTTTAAAGGGCTTGTTGCATATGCCAAATGCAACCGTGATCACCTACGGAAGTGGTATTAGTTAGTTGTATATAGTTATAATTGTTATGCTTGAGGACAAGCATTGGTTTAAGTTTGGGGGTGTGATAAGTGGATGTTATATCCACTTGGAATGCTTCGTATCGGCTTGAATTGATGACTTGAACTCAAGTATGTGGTGTTTTTGATGTGTTTTTAGTGAATTTGTGCAGGAATAAGAGTCGGATGTGGGATGATGTTTTCCATGCTTAAATGGTGGGTTTTGAGCTTAAAGAATAACAGTACATCAAATTGCGAGAGAGCCGGAAGAAACAGAATGAAAATCGGAGTTAAAACGAAGAAAATAGAGCAAAATCAGCAAAATGAACAGTAACGGACGCGCATGAACAGTAGTAGTCAGCGGGTAAAAAATCAGCCAGAATTTCTGATTTTGTTTTGGCCATATCTTGAGTTCTAGAAGTCCGTTTTGGACGATCTAACATTTCACGCGAAGCTAACGAGATTCTCTATCATTCTAAAGTGGTCCAGATGTACACTTACAACTGGAACGGCCCAGAAATATTGAAGAAAAGTTAGCTACGAATTTTCCTTAAAAACAGAATCAGTTTAGGAAACGTATTATGTGCCGAACTGCAGAAATTCAACTTTGACAAGGAAATTGCTATAATTCCTACTTCTAATAAGTATGGTAATTGCTTTGGGCGGCTAGAACATTCCAGAATCAGATCTACACATGGAATTTGCAATTCTATTCTCATTCAAGAACGGAAATTGCCAATCTTCTATTCCAACTCTAAAAAGGCAATTGCTTGGTGGACAAGACTTCTAGAGCCTATATAAACACATCCTACCATTGTAATTTAACACACCATTACATATCAATTACTTAGTTTTATTTGTATCTTTTCATACTTTGTTTTTATCATGGTTTCATCAGATCCCATGATGACGAGAGGTTCGATTATGAACTAATCGTTGTCATGGGATTCTAACGGATTTATTTATGGAGCTTTAGTATCTTGATTGTTTTAAAGATCTGTGTGTGATGTATATCTGATATCCTAACATCTAATCTGTTAATCTCTTGTGAAGTGAAAGTGGATCTTGAGATTTAGAACTTGTCATGCTAGCATAGGTTCATGATTGTTTATCAACATGATTCGTAGTATGAGATGAAAATACTTATATTGCCCTGTGTGATCTTTATGGATAACTTGCTCTTCAACCGTTATGTTTTCAAATTCTATAGACATATAGGGTCTAAGCATAATTGGTGTCTATTCATCTTCTATCTCTTTTGTGGATGTATGTTTAGTTTGGTATTCGTATACTGAGAAGTAGCGTGTACTTGTTTCGTGTTGTCCGATCAGATATCATAACCATTACATATAGTGATTAAAGGCGTCAGATCTAAGCGAAGTATTTAATGAAGTTAGGATCCCATGTTACTCTTGTAGACGTAATTCAATTTCAATTCTTGTTAGTTAGTTAATTCTTAGTTGTTAATTTAGTTCTTAGTTAATTTAGTTAATTAAACCCAATTTGTTATTTGTCTTAGCAGTGAGTAATAACCATACATTGTTGCATATGTACAATAACTGAATTGAAACCTAACCAGATCTCTGTGGGAACGAACTTGACTTCTATCTATATTACTTGTGACCGCGTACGCTTGCGTGATTTTAGTGCAAACACCTAACGATAAAACTTAATCGGGAAAAGTTTGCACAGCCTGGATATAAAGGTAGCTTTCCCTCTTCAACATGGCGATTAATATTTTTAACATCCTCATTTAGTCCATTAGTATGATGAAGCATCTCCTCTAGGTTATCTCCAAAATTTATAACGGTTTCATAATCCATACGATCCTCATGACTATTTTTGTAGGACTCGAGTGAAACCTCATAAATCCAATTAACATATAATGGAGATGGACCATTGCAGATAAGATGGTCGTAGATCAGATCTGCATGGCGCCACTTGCCAGTTTTACAAATCTTGCAAGGGCAGGTTATTTCATCACCTATGGCAAATTTGGGAAATGCATTTTGCAAAAATTCCTCTACTCCACTAATGTATCCTTCACTGTACTTTGGTAGGTTTATCCAAAGAACATTTTCCTTGTCGTCCGTCACTACAATTGAGAAGCATAAAACTATTATAATGAACGATCTTTATGTGTGTGTGTTTGGTATATAAAACCTATGCAAGCCCAGACCACCTATATTATTAGATCACGCCAAAGTAGTGACTTATAGATAAACAAATTTAAACCTAGCAATGTGTGTTTATAGCAGGGGTTTTGACTAAAAACCCCACTCTAGCTCCCTGGTCTATAAAATGCTATCGGTTTGGACAAGAAAAGAACGACACACCAATGTAAGGTTAGTACAGAACTAAACGTTAGCTTAGTGTAGAACGTATAGTCATGTGTCGTAAACTAAAAGTTCTGTAGAACATGTAGTTTTAGTATTATAATATCTTTCATGAAAGGTAAAGGGAAGATGCTAATCCCTCATTAAACGATTAACTAGAAGAAAAATATTTTACAATTAATTTAAATCCAGGAAGAACCACATACTGTATTTGCTATCTCAGTTAACAAGGAAGAACCACATACTTTGAGCAAAAATCAAGACAATGAATAAAAAATAATATCATAGATACAAATACAAGAACAGGATATACAAACAAGAACATCATATGCCTTAGACAAAAACAAGAACAGGCTATATCATTGTGACGCCCCCAGATCTGGGGTCGGAGATCTAGGCGCTCACGGTCCATTTTCCATTAATAACATACCTGTTCTTGCACATAATATATATAACACAACCATCGACCCCACAATAAACTCACACCGCACACACACACACAGGTTAGAGCCTCAGAAACGTCACAACATTGATTAAGCAGAAATAAAATTATCAGAGTTATTACAGACCGAATTAAATAGTATTTATGCTACCAGCAACACTTCGATATGAAGCGAAGTTGGCAGCTTGAAAGTTTGTTACGATACACTGCCTTGCACAGGTCATAATGATAAATAAAACGAACTAACAAAAGCTGCCAACCAATCTGGCTAATGGGGCCTACCGGTGGAATCTCAACTGCTGGCTCGGGTCTAGTCACCTGCTTTCGAGTAGTCTGTCTGGTTCTTGCCATTTCGCTTAGCTGTTGTGTTTGTAAAATTTGAAAACAAGCAAGAGTGAGCAACTATAGCTTAGCAAGAAATATACGTATAAGGTAAGCAATATAGCATTTCATATGATTGGCAGTTATTAAACTTGTTTGTATCAATCAGATATAAAATCACTTGTCATAGTTGATAAATTCCGAAGGTGCAACAATATGTACCCTTGTTTTCAAAATAAACTTGCAGTTCTAGATACTGCATTGAGTCAACATCTTTCTCATCAAAATAGAACACTATCAGCAACTTGGCACAAAAGCCTAAGAAGCAGTGTCAAAGCATTTTTCCAAAATGGAGGAATGGGACTTAAAGAAAACATAAAACCTGACAAGGATTGACGATGATCAGTCGCCACATCCAAGTCCAATAATCCGCGGGTCTTCTCTACCTGTAGAAGGATAGAAACTACATCCGTAACTATCCCCGGGTGAAAACTACATCCGTAATCACCCTCGATGAAAACTACATCCGTAATCATCCTTCGGCAACACCTGGGCCGGAATAATAATTGATGGACCGCCTGGCTCACGGCCGCTTACACATCCCGGGAATCGTTCGTCAACGGTTCCCACACCTGCCAGAGTCCCTTTTTCTTTTTCTTTTGAAAACTTGATTTTGATTGAAAACAGAGTAGTTGAGGTCCGACATCAGTCGACCGATGATTCTTGAAATCATACAAGAAGCAAAACCTGACCGGGGGTTTTCGAAAATGTTTTGAGTTCGAAAGAGTTCGAGTTTGAAAGTATTAAATGTATCTTGGATTGACTTCGTCTTTAAAATAATGAACGATGATTAATAAATAATATTTTAAGATTTAATATTAATAATTAATAAAATAATTATTCGATAAAATAACTTTTAATCGAAGATAGGGTTTCGAGTATTTACGAAGATATAACAATAGTTACTTGAGTATACGATACTCCCCGAATGACCCTTCGGGTTTTCGCAATCTAGATACGTTATAATAATATACCGCTCCCCGGTCAATAGTATATACGGACCGCTACGACGTCTATTGCTAGAGTCGTTGTCCGAAGAAAACATTTCAATCTAAGTTCAAGGGGTACAAGCATATATGTACTTATTCAACCTCAATTGCATCAATACTTCGATAAACATAGCATTTGATATAATTGAAAACTACAAACACAACAGTGAAAGTCCTTGTATATGGATAAGTTTTGAAAAGTAAACTTGCCTTGGTTTGGTTGGGGTGGTCGAGCGTGCGGAGTCGAACGATCTATACATAAGCAATAACCGTTCGTTAGTACTTTAACAATATCTCTTTAATTACGGGGTTTTAGGGGGTACGAAATTAACTTAATGACTTCGTCTTATGACACTCTAGCCCCACTATAGGTTCATGTCGTCACTCGATTACGCTCGTCACTTAATCGACTTAATTTAGTTACCACATTCGAATCATAACCATTAACCCTAGAATTATGCTCCACTAATCGACTTTTTCCCTTGCGCAAAATTTACTCTAGCATTTTTATAAAATCCAAAAATTCATATTTTAATCCAATTCTTTTTGGGTGGTCTTCACCACTGCATTCCCTAACTTCTCAAATTTTTCCATGATCCCACATATATTTTTAGGGGTTTAAACAAGGTTCACAAGGGGGTCACTTAGTGCAGTCCGGAATCCAGAAACACAATTCACTCTTCCGGCCATAACTTAAAATCTATACATCACCTAGCCATGAACCTTACATTTCCAGAAACTACATTCAATTATCTTTCCAACAATATATGGTAGGACATCAGGGGACAACATTTGGGGGTTCAAAACCGTGTTACAAGACAGGTCAATGCTCCTGGAAAAACTCAGCAAGCATATACTACTTAGATCAACCATTTTTCACAATTACACAAAACAACCAACACTTAATTTACTTAGTTCATGGTTCATAACACTCATGGAGATATATATACTATCCATAATCATAAAAGTCACAATATCAACATCAAAACTCAAGATCCATGTCATCCATTACTTATACAACCAAGATTAGCTCATATATACATGGATCTACTACTAAACATTATAAATACTACATAACCAAAAGGGTTTGTGATTTTTATACCTTCTTGAGCACCTAGGAGCCTTGGATAAGCTTTACACAACTTAATAACACCTTGAATGGTCTCCTACAACCCTTACAATCCAAGATCTAAAAGAAAATCAAACATGGTTACTATTCACCCAATCTTTAACAATTTATAACTTGAATTTGGATGGATGAAATGGCTTGAAACTACTAACATACCTTGTCTAGATGATGGAGAGGGCCTAGGATTTATGTTTTGATTTATGAGTGATGGGAAAGGGGGAAGAAGAATTTTTCTTCTTCTCTTTTTCTTCTTGGCCGAGAGCAAGAACAAAGGGGGGGTTGTGTTTTGGTTTTTGTGTTTTGTGTGTGTTGGTTGAATAATTGATGTTAAAGTGTTGGGTGATACATAATGTGTATGTATAGGCAAGTACTAGCAAGGCATGGTCACATGTACTACTTGTCTCCCCTTTTTGAAAAGCAAGTAACTAGTTACTATTCCTCTTCCAATTTGCTAACTAGTTTGCTTACTCCAAACCACTTGGTTGCATGGAACTTGCATGCAATACTACTCCTTGTATCATTATTCTCCCACCAATGCTTGTCATTTAATCTTTAACTCGTATCGTATCTTAATTAATCTCTCGTAATAATATTTTGTCGCGTAGAGATTTCCCCTATAATTTCTTAAGTACTAATTGTGTAAATTCCTCGAATGTCCATAATTCCTCGTCATAATTCTTAATAAATCCTTTAATACTCTAACCATTCTCAAATCCCAAGTTTTATAAATCTTACTAACAATAAGACTCCTGCCTTCACAATCTTCCTTTTTATCTTACATAATAAATGCAACAACGCAGTTTCTCAGACAATCAATTCTATTAATCAACAGGGATGACTAGAAAGGTTCTATATTGACAATGCCACAAGATATTAAATAAAAGAAAATATTACCGAAAATTAGGGTTCTTACAGCCTCCCCTCCTTAAAAGGATTCCGTCCCGGAATCAGGTTGAAAACAGTTGGGGGTGCTTTTCACGCATCGCGCTCTCTAGTTCCCATGTTGATTCTTCGACATTCTGATTCCTCCACAAAACTCTCACTAACTTGACCACCTTGTTCCTCAACACCTGTTCCTTTCTATCCATGATTTCTACGGGTTGCTCCACATATGTTAGGTCCGGTTGTAGATCCACTTGATCATGTTCTATCACATGTCGGAAGTCGGTATGGTAGGGTCGTAGCATGGACACATGGAATACATTATGTACTTGCTGTAAGCTCGGGGGTAAAGCCAATTCATAGGCTAACTTCCCAACTCGTTTCAAGATCTCAAAAGGTCCAATAAATCTCGGGCTTAGTTTCCCTTTCTTACCAAATCTCATCAATCCTTTCCACGATGATACCTTCAACATCACAAACTCTCCTACCTCATATTCTTTGTCCTTGCGGGTCTGGTCCGCATACTTCTTCTATCTGTCTTGGGCCGCTACCAGCCGTCCTCTTATGAGCTCGATAGTTTCTCTTGTCTGTTGGACCAGTTCAGGCCCTAAAATCTTCCGCTCTCCAACCTCTTCCCAACACAAGGGAGACCGACATCTTCGTCCGTATTAAGCTTCATATGGGGGCATGCCCGTACTCGCATGGTAACTATTGTTGTAGGAAAATTCGATCAACGGCAAGTGGTCATCCCAACTTCCCTTGAAATCAATGGCACATACCCTCAACATGTCCTCGATGGTCTGGATGGTTCTCTCGCTCTGTCCGTCTGTTTGGGGATGGTATGCAGTACTCATGTTTAACTTGGTCCCCACACAATCCTGAAAACTTCTCCAGAACCTGGAGTTGAATCTTGGGTCTCTATCTGATACAATGCTCACAGGAACCCCATGCCTAACCACAATCTCCTTTAAGTAAATATCTGCCAGCTTGTCGACAGTATATCTCTCGTTGATTGGAAGAAAATGTTCTGACTTGGTCAACCTATCGATAATTACCCAAATGGCGTCATGATTAGTCTTGGTCCTTGGTAATCCGACCACAAAGTCCATCGCAATCTGCTCCCACTTCCACTCGGGTATCTCTAAGGGTTGCAACAATCCACTGGGCCTCTGGTGTTCGGCCTTTACTCTTTGACATGTCAAGCATTTACTTACCCACTCTGCCACGTCCTTCTTCATATTAGGCCACCTATAGTATTCTCTCAGATCTCTATACATCTTAGTGCCTCCAGGGTGAATTGAGTACCTCGAACTATGAGCCTCTTGCAAAATCTCGTCTTTTAATTCTTGAACGTTCGGGATCCATATCCTAGATGCGTACCTCATAATTCCATTCCCGTCCTTCTCACACTTAATTTCCTCGCCAGTCAAAATTTTCTCCATCGAATTCTTTTCTTCTTCTATCTTCTTTTCCTGGCATAACTTAATCTTTTCCAATAGCGGTGGTTGGACTTTTATTTCCATTAGGCTCTCTTGTCCAATTCCTTGTAACCTCACTTCAATCTCCAGTTTCTCAAGGTCCTTGATCAACTCGTCCACTGACGTTATCATCTTAAGTTTCTCCTTTCGGCTAAGTGCATCGGCCACTACGTTGGCCTTCCCTGGGTGACAATGAATCTCACAATCATAATCCTTGATTAGCTCTAACCATCTCCTCTGCCTCATGTTTAACTCTTTCTGAGTGAATATGTACTTTAAGCTCTTGTGATCCGTGTAGATTTCACACTTTTCTCCGTAAAGATAATGTCTCCAGATCTTCAAAGCGAAAACTATCGCCGCTAATTCCAAATCATGGGTGGGGTATCTTATCTCGTACTCCTTAAGTTGTCTGGACGCATATGCGATCACTTTACCGTGCTGCATAAGCACACACCCTAAACCTTTATGGGATGCGTCGCTATAAATCACAAAATCTCCCTTATCATCAGGTAGGGCTAGTACTGGTGCTGTCACCAACCTCTTTTTCAACTCTTGGAAGCTCTCTTCGCATTTTTCAGTCCACACAAACTTCTTGGTCTTGCGAGTTAGTCGGGTCAAAGGGGCTGCTATCTTTTCAAAGTCTTGGACAAATCTCCTATAGTAGCCAGCCAACCCTATAAAACTTCTCACCTCTGTCGGAGTGGTTGGTCTCTCCCAATTTGATACAGCCTCTATTTTGGCTGGGTCCACTAGAATGCCTTGTTCACTAATCACATGCCCCAAAAACTGAACTTCCTTCAACCAAAATTCACACTTCGAGAACTTAGCGTACAACTTCTCTTCTCTCAATGCTCCTAATACAATCCTCAAGTGCTCTGCATGTTCCTCCTCCGTCTTGGAATAAATCAAGATGTCATCGATGAAGACTATAACACACTTGTCCAAGTATTTCTTGAAGACTCGATTCATTAAATCCATGAAAGCTGCAGGGGCATTCGTTAATCCAAATGACATCACTAGGAACTTATGGTGCCCGTACCGGGTGCGAAAGGCCGTCTTTGGGATATCTTCTGGTTTAATCTTTAATTGGTGATACCCGGTCCTCAAATCAATTTTAGAGAAGTAGACTGCATCTTTCAATTGATCAAACAGGTCATCTATCCTGGGCAAGGGATACTTATTCTTGATAGTCACCTTGTTCAACTCCCTGTAGTCTATACATAATCTCATACTACCATCCTTCTTTTTCACGAATAACACCGGGGCTCCCCACAGTGACACACTAGGTCTTATTATCCCTTTATCCAACAACTCTTGTAACTGAGTGGCTAGCTCTTTCATCTCCACTGGGGCTAGCCGATATGGGGCTTTCGAAATTGGGGCCGTACCCGAAACTAAGTCTATAGCGAACTCGATGTCTCTATCAGGTGGTAGTCCTGGAAGATCATCCAGAAATACGTCCGCAAATTCGTTAACGACAGGGATTTCCTGCAGGTTTGGTGCCTCCTTCTTGGTATCCTTCACATAGGCTAAATAGGCCTCGCATCCTTTACGTAACAGCTTCTTAGCTTGAATCATACTCAGGAACTTTTGGTTTTGCCGTTTCCCACTAAACACTACTTCCTCGTCCCCTGACAGTCTCAAACTCACTTTCTTCCTTACACAATCAATCTGGGCTCCGTGGGTTGTTAACCAATCCATTCCTACTATTACGTCAAACTCTCCTAGTTTAAAAGGTATTAAGTCTACCCGAAAGTGTCGCCCTTCTATTTCTAGGTCACATCCTGGACATACGTGGCTAACAGGAATAATTTCATGATTAGCTATCTCTATTTGCAATCTGTCTTTCAATGGTTCGGTCTTAAGGCCTAACTGACATACAAAATCTAGAGATATGAAAGACTTGGTAGCTCCCGAATCAAATAAAACATTTGCCTTAACTGAGTTGAGTAGTAGAGTACCTGTAATCACATCCGTGTTCCTCACGGCATCCTGCACTGTCATGTTAAAAGTTCTTGCAGTAGGGGCCTTGTTAGAAGCAGTTCCACTCACTCTTGATGCAGCTGGCCCAGAGGACATACATTCCCTCATTCGGTGCCCTGGTTTCCCACACTTGAAGCAATTACCTCCGGCACCGGTGTTGTTACTAGTTCCTCGACAGGCGTTAGCATAATGTCCTGTCAGCCCGCACTTGAAGCACTTCACATCTTGCAGGTTACACACGCCCGCATGTTTCCTTCCACATTTATTACATTCTGGGGGCTGGGCTCGGGATGGGGTAGAATAAGACGATCCCTGTGGTCGGCCGCTCTGGCCCACACTCCAACTTTCAGCTCTCTTGGTTCCAAAGTTTCCGTTGGGTTGGGACATCGTTCCTCGCTTAAATTTTCTCGGAAAGCTCCCTCCCGCAGAGTTTCCCTTTCGACTATCCAACTTCCTCTTCTTTCCTTCCCTCTCCTTCTGCATCTGTTCACTCCCAGCCTCAACAATTGATGCTTTCTGTACCAGGGTGGCATAGTCTGTCAGCTCAAGAACCGCCACACGATTCTGAATCCATTGCTTTAGCCCTAATTGAAACCTTCGGGCCCTCTTTGCCTCAGAGTTCACTTATTCCGGCACAAACCTCGACAGCTCAGTAAATTTGGCCACATACTCGGCCACCGTCATGTTACCTTGCTTCAGTTCCATTTGTGTCTCCATGAACCTAGGAAAGTACTTCTCCAAGAACAGCTCGTTAAACCTCTCCCAGGTCACCATACCTCTTCCTTCCAAATTCTTCTTAGCTTCCCACCAATAGTTCGCCTCACCCTTCAGAAGGTAAGTGGCGAAAACAGTCTTCTGCTCTTCAGCGACACCTAGTATCTCGAAAGATTTTTCCATTTCCTTCAGCCAGGCCCTTGCCTCGACCGGGTCGGCAGTTCCTTTAAATTCTGGGGGTTTCAGGGATTTGAAGTTCCGGAAATCATTTGCATTAGCATTTTGGGGTGGTTGCTGAACTGGGGGACGGTCCAAGTTCTGCCTAAGTAACTCCATGAACTGTTCCATAGGGCCTCCCCTAGGATGTTCTGCCTCTCGGGTGTCATCACCAGCTTCTTCTTCTTCATACTCAGAGTCATCAAACAAGTTATGATCGTTGCCCTCACTCTCACTCAGGTTGACATTCCCCCCTTCACGGTTCTGGTGGCCTCCGGTTCCATGGTGGCTACCCCGGCCCTCAGAACTGATCGGGTGAGCCCGAGTGTTCATTCTTCTGGGTGGCATGATTCTGATAATAAAACAAGAAATGGGTTAGGGTTTTTCAATTACCTGACAGCGTTTGCACGGGTCAGGAACGTATCGTTCCTCTTCATAAGGGTGGAAGTGCAAAAGTTTTAATAATCTGATGTTGGAGATAAAATGTCAAACATTTTTTTTTTTTGGGGAAAAATCCCTTTGGGATGCGAAAACATTTACAAGAGTTTTCAAAACTTCGAAACCTCAAAAATATTTTTCAAAATTTCAAATTTTTTTTTTTTTTTGAAAAATTTATTTTTAAAGATTGTAGGAACATTTTTGGAAATTGTAGAAAACAATTTGAAATCGCATATCGCAAATTTGAAACAGCATGGTTGTATTTGTGGCTTGTAGCAATTGTATAATCACAGTTGTATATCAAAACAGTAAAGCATGGCATCGGAAAGTAAAGCAGTTGAGGCAATATTAAGGAAACTGAAACTAAATAAGTACGGTACAAGGGTTATCACAAAGTTTGGATGTTAGGGCCAAATACATAGTGTAAGAACCCAAATTTTGGGTGGAATTAAAACTTTTATGTATTTAATGATGTAAGAATGAATAGTGGATACGGCTACAATGTAATAATTGATATTTGGAAAGAATGAATGGAATTCGACTTTATTATGTTTATGTCTTGAAGAATGCTAAAGGGTGACAACATAAGTAAGAATAATCTATCTTCTAAGGGAATAAGATATGGCAACTTCAAGCAAGAGAATACTCTCATGTCATCCAGATCGATAACGATTAATCCAGTAGTTCCGTAAAAAGGTTAAGAAACGATCGAAAGAGAATACGGACAATTATACAACCCTAAGAGAACAAGTAAAGAATACAGAATGAATAGTGTTTTGGTGGGAGTATAGAATAATATGAGACGACACTATATAGAAGTATTCGGAACGGATTTCCGAGTTCGTATTAGAGATCCAGGGGGAGAATAAGTGTATGTAAAAGCTGTCGGATTCTGAAAAAACCGCACTTTTATTTTCTCCGAGAGTTCCCTGGACACTGATAGCCTTAAGTATTTAACGAATGGATTTAAGGAATATAAATTGGAAAGTTAGAATGAAAGATGGAGAATGAAAGTATTAATATTAAAAAAAAGGATTCCCGGTAAACCCTAATTAGAAATCCGTGAAATATTCCTACGAACGATCAATCGAAACGGGTAATAACCGGACACAGAAACAAGCAGCGGGAGCAAGAGTCTTGTGCAAGCTACTAGTATAAAATATCTAGTAACTAAACTAGAATTAAGGAACTAGCACCTTAGAGGAAGAACTAAGTACTTAGCAAAGTAACTACCTAGTTAAGCTCTAAACCACCATAAAACCAACACTTGTCTTACCATTTCATCATCCAACACCTCATCACTTTAATAAAGTGACTTTATACAAGATATTATGTTGTAAGTGGATGAGAGTGGATGAGATTAAATCACAAAAATCAAAAGAAACCAAGCAACTCTCTCCCCCCCCCCCATGAACCTTCCATTCGGCCAACACCTTAATTCCAAATCCAAACTCAACCTTCCCACCATTGTTTGCTCTTGAAATTTTTAAGGTGAGACTTATATTTTATAAAACTTATCTCCTCAAAATCTTAGCACCAAACTCCTTTGTTTCCATTTTCAAAAAAATCAAAGAAGAGGAGGGTGAATAGTGTTCATCATGTACTAACTTTGTTTTCTTGATTTTTCATGGTTGATCTAGCAAGCATAATCACTCCTAAGGACCATACAAGGCTTAGTAAGGCTATATCACTATCTAAGGAAGGTATAAAACTCTTGAAACCCTAACCCTTGTTTGAGATTTAAGTATGTTTATGATAGATATAGCTTAGTTATGGTTATGTTAAAATTATAAGCATGATTATGTATGGATCTTGGATAAATGATGAAAATAGCTAGATGAACGGAAAGGCATTTCTTGGCCTCCGTTCATGTATATAAATCATGTATATGTTGTTTGGGTTGGATACTATGTTTATGGGAAGATTCGAAATTGGTAGATATTCGATTTACAGCCGTTATAATGCCCGATTTTACAATACCATGTTTTGTATGCCATTTTCCATGTCGAACCCCTACTGTCCAGAGACCTTATCTGCCATGATAGGATAGGTAATGTTCTAAGCTTCGTTTTGATATAAAGATCACGTGAAACAGACTTACGGTTTAGGAATTATGACCAAATTACTAAAAGTAGTTCGAATCCGTAAACGAAAGTTCGTAACTGAAATTGAACCCTCGTAAACTATGTAACGTCATGGCGAATCTTGGTAAATAAATACTAGGGGTAAGAAGGAAGGTGTGAAAGAAAACCGTATGTCAAAAAGATCATTTTTCGATTTGTTAAAAATGTTCGAGTCGAGGTTAAACGCGAACGAACCCCTAAAAGACGACTCTTTTATAACTTCGGTAAAACACTTAGAAAACGGGCGATAAAACTCGGAGTATAATATTGGTTCGTAACGATCGACCTTAGAACTCATATGACTTAAGTATGTCCCAAGTATAAGTATAGTGACATGTCGTATTAACGAACGAATGTCGGGTCGGATCAGTGATAAAAAGGAATCCACTAAAAGGGGTATAACGAGATAACTCGAGAACGTGTTTCGAATTAAGTATAACTTAACTTTTAATATGTTAAGTGATTAATCCCAAATGCCTTGGCTATTTATAGATCACCAAGCTGAACCGGGACCCGCTACCACTACCCCTTACCGTACTCGACTACCAGGCAAGTTTCAATTCCCTTCTTTTAGGCTGTTGTTGTGATTGAATAAATATATATATATGTTTTCTGATATACATATGCCATAGCATGCATGCCTACTTTCAAGTTATATCATTATGGTTGTTCCCTGATTGTTATTGGCTTATAAATTAGATAGCTATCGTATCAGTTATAAGCCGGTTATTGTAAGACCCTCATAGAAGGGCGTATACATCTTATTCATCAATATAGACCGGGAGTCAATATTTCTTGATATATCGAGATTACCTCGGAGGAAAATATTTAAGTAAATATTTTCCATTATTCGGGCGACGAATATTATTTGAATATTTGTTAGGTCCGATAATATTGTAGAAGGGGGGGTTGAATACAATCTATACCATTTTCTCGAAATTTGTTCTTTGAATAAAATTTATCTTAAACAAATTTTGTGCGGAATAATATAACACAAATTTCAAGTTGAATATAACAATATATTAACTTGATGGGTGTTACAAAATCAGTCCAAATGATTATCAAGTAATTAATAACTAATTAGAAAATTCAACATGAACTTTGCTAATTTAGTTAATAAAATCAAGATATCAATTTGTGAACTAGGAAACTTAATTCGCTAGTAGTACAAGAATCACAAGTAAACAAGTTCCAATGGATAGGATATTACAACTGAGATGAACTTGAATTTACAGAATTAAATTTGTAGGTGTTCTTGAGCTTGAGAGAGAGAGAAAATAGCTGCTGTGTGTATTTTTCTTGTTTAGCTCGACTGGTTTTTTTCCTTCTGCATTCCTCTGTCTTATATACACAGCCATAGTCATATTACTTGATTTAAACTGATATGACAATCATTTTACATTAATATGACAATCGGTATGACTATCAAATCAATGTAATATGATTGTCCAGTTTAAATATGACTTTCGGTATAACTTATCAAGTCAATATAACATTCGGTATAACTTACCAAGTTAATATAACATTCGGTATAACTTACCATTTGAATGAAATATGACTATCTCCTTTGAACTGTATATGACTATCTCCTTTGAACTGAATATGACTATCTCCTCTATAAACTGAATATGACTATCGGTATAACTATCAGTTTGATAGTTATATCATCATATTTTTCAGTTTATAATTAATTAAATGACTTATTAAAAATCATTTAACTAATTAATCCTTTTTCATATTAATTCTTATTTAATTAATCTAATAATCACTTTAACAAATATATTAATTCTTATAGAATTAATTTATTTATTAACTTAATTACTTGACTTAATCAATTAAAATAGAATTAATATAAATTCTTTAATAGTCAATATTCCGCTGAAAACCACGTAATTATAATAAGGAACATACACTGGCATGATGTTGACGTTCGATGTACTGTCTGGTTCATGAACGACTAACTCCAATCTCTGTTCTTCATCGTGACTTTTAACACTCTGGTCTTTTTATACTCTTCACTCTCATCAATCATTCGGTACTGAAATTGTTTCTTGTCACTAATAGAAATCTCTGTCTTCTTAAATGAATCCACTTGTTTCAATGCTACCTTGAGGCCTGATCAGATATCTGAATCTTCTTCCAGTGTAAAACATCAAAACTATAGATTGACTTGTTGATTTTTCTTCTGACGGTTATCATCTTTTGAGATTCCTGTGACAGTTGATATTATTTACTTATTACAATCTAATTTAATTGGATTAGGATCCTCGAACTACAAATAGGCTGAGTCATATGCCTTTCAATCTCCCCCTATTTGTTTGTTATAAAATAACAAGCAAATACCTAGAGGATTCTTCAACTAATCCCAATTAAACAAGTAAAAGAAAACACTTTAAATGCTAAGTAAATAATGTAAAAGTTCTGGTTTATATTAACATTCTCCAGATTCAAACAGAAAAGATAAATACAAGATAGACGATCCTCTAGACTGATCATATAAGACAATTATCCTATCTTGTTCTATCAAAGCTCTAATGATATAACTTGTAGAGCTAATCTTCATTTACCACCTTCTTCCTCGTTGATTTCTCCTTCTTCTTGTTCATCCATATTAGGTAAATTCTTGATCAACTCGGAGTCAACAAGTAATTCCCTTCTGGATGACACATCTGTAGGATAGACCAGTGGTATTCCAAGTTTCTTTCTCAACTCACCTTGATACTGCTTGTACTTCTTCATGTTGGTCTGAGCATAAGATCGAATATGATTTGCAGCTTCAATCTTTTCTTGTGATGCAAAACCATGATTTCGAAGAGCATATTCAACATATACCAAATGTCTGGCAAGGTGTGTATACAATTCGTCTGTCTGAAGATTAACAGTATGAATAACTTCTCCCTTAAGAATTTTAACTTGTGGAGGGTCATTTATAACTTCAGGACCAGCTCTTTCAGCAAACTCTTGAAACTTTTCATGAAGCAGTATGCCTAGTTCAGAAGATGTTCTTACTTTTGGTCTCAACACCCAAAGCTCTGACAGGGATCTATCATAGAAGAACTGAAGCGATACTTTGTGAGATCCGAGCTTATGACATTCAACAAAGATAAGTAGCTCACCATTCTTAGGATCAGATGCAGTGGTTATTCTCACAATTTCTGTCTTTAAAGCATTCAAATACATATCATGTATAGGGTTCTTCTGTTTAAAGCTTTCAAAAATAGCAATCATCCGACGATCATCATAGTCAGAAGTTTGTGGTGAGTCAATTACCTTTTGAGCACGTTCCCACTTATCACCATTTTTGTACTTGATGTACATCTTCCTAGCTTCCAGCTTTTGAGCATGTTGCTTTTGAAGTGCTTCCTGTTCTGCCTTTTGAAGTCTTTCATTATGAGCTAACTGTTCGAGTGTCTTCTTGAGTCTTTCTTCTCTCATAGCCAGATTAGCTTCATTCTGTTCGAGTTCTTTGTTTGCTTCAAAATTCATTTGTTGTGTCTCAACAGAATCAGGAATTATTTGCTCTTCATCATCCCAAAAACTAAGATCTGGTTCATCAAATTCTTCACCAACATCAGGAAACTGTAAGTCAGCAAACAGATCAATATCAGGTTCACCTGTATAGTAAAAACCTTCTACATCATCATCTTCCTGTTCTGCTGCTTGATGAGTTGTCTTCTTCTTCCCTTCACTCCTATCTTCAATTTTCTCTTTACTTGCACTTCCTCCCCCTCTAGATTTCTCCCACTTAGTTGAGGAATCCTCTACAGTCTTGTGACTTGTACCAGCTCCAGGGTCACTTCCATCACTACCTCCAAAGAATTTCTTCTCTTCTGCTGTAAGTGAGTGAGTTCTGCTGATGATATTATATAAGTGTCTCAACCCCTTTGCTTGATGATCACTTTGCTTTTCAATCTGACTGAGACGATGTTCAGTGGTTAAGTGATTTTCATTTATGTTGTTCTGAAGATCTTCAATCTGATTAGCCATAGATGATATAATAAGATCTTGAGCCACTGTGACATCTCCAGAATCTTCAACTGCTTGTTGTTGAGAGAGTTTAAGTGCGTTGATTTTGTTGTTGAAGATAGTTCTCATGTTGTCCATATCAAACCTCAAGTTTTTGTTGTCCTCTTCAGCTTGAGCAAGACTTTCTTTCATTTGATTGAGTTGAGCAATGAGAGATAAAGTGTATGTGTCATTGTGTGCTCTCACCTCAATAGCTCTCTGAGTATCACTCACCTCACGTGCTAGTGTTTCACTCAAATTTGAAGTAATTCTCACATCACTCCTCTCATAATCCTGAGCTGCATCCATTGTACCTGCACTAGAGATCACCCTAGCCTCCTCTTGGAAGGTCAGTGGTGGTGCAATGGGATTTCGTAAATCCCGATCAACCTGTGAAGGTTCTTCTGCCGTAACAATGGCAGGCACTGTAACTTGCTCCACTTGCATAACAATGTTTTCAGCTTCATGTGCGAAAATATCTTCCCCCATTGTGAGTAACAGGGGTGAGCTTGAAGGAATGAATGGGTTTAAGATTGCCTTTGACATGGTTTTACTTTTCTTTTGTGATGGAAAATCTGTTTCACTCAAAATATCACTACTGGGGATAGCTCTTTTGAATGACAATTTCTTTCTACGATATTGTTTGGAGAATTTAGGATCAGTGTTTGGTGCATTGACCTGGGATAAAGGTTGTGGATCTACAACCCCTTGGTCACTTCTCACAATCATTTGACTATCAGAAAGATATTGAGATTGTAAAGGAGTTGAGTCAAATACCTAATCATTGACATGTACATCATCTTCATTCTGAGTGTGTTGATCCACTGGAAGTTGATGTTCAAGAACATTCAAGGGTTCAGAATCAGGTTGAGGTACTGGAACTTGTTCTGCTTCAGGCTGTGGAGCTTGTTGAATTAAAGGAATCTCAGCATCTGGCTGTGGCATGACATTTGGCAAATGTATGTATGTAGACATATATGGTGTTATGACTACAGGAACATGCAGCAAGACCTTAGAAGTATCCAGCCTGGTGTAGAACTTCTTGTTTGGTTTACCAGACCATTGAATTCGATCATTTGGAAATGGAGCAGGTTGATCCTTAGGCATTAGATGATTAAAAATTAGTGTCAAAAATCGAGGATAATGACACTTAACCAGTTTACCTTTTCCAAAGTTCTTTGTAGCCTTCTTCAATCGATTTAGCAGAATAGGCCATATCAAGCTGCCAAAATTGATTCTTCTATTGTGAGCAATCGAGAAACCAATTGACTGTAACATACCTGTGATGACAGTATTGTTACTCTTTGTAGAATTAGCAAACACCTTTGCTATGATCTCGAAGAAGATATTCCATTCTTGAACAAGATTGCTTTTGAGTGGTCGTTTCAGATTCAGTTGACCATGATAGTTGATATTTGTGAAAAATTGAGTCAACTCATCATTTGAAGGCAATTCAGCAAATCGTTCAGTAGGAAGCCCCAGAGCAGCATTGAAGACAGATTCATCCACTGTATATGTCTTGCCATTAAAATTTAATGAAAATGATCTTTCATCTGAGACAGCTGTAGTACACATTAATTTGAGTGGACCAAATTTCATTGGAACATTTGCAGTTATAGAGTGACTACAGAGATTTTGTTCGTTTAGGAATTTTATCCAGGACTTGAACCTATCCACTGGGCAATCCTCGGGATTAAAATATCCAATATAATTGTGATTCACAAGCTCAAAATTATTATAAGCACCAGCCATTGCAAATCAGGGATTAAAATTAATAAATCTGCAAAATTCAACAATTTAACCCAATTAAATTACCAAATTCGAATTAATAAATAAATAAAAATTCGAAAAATTAAAATCTTTATCAAAAATTCTGAAAAATTTAGACAAAGATCTTGATTGCAATACAAACACACACGTATTTTTAGTTTTACAAAATCATCACCATTTGTTCAGATTTTTAGATCAAAAATTCGAACTTTTCAAACTCAAAAACTCAAAACCTCGACCAAATCTTACATTTTAACCGTGATTTTGAAGATTATAGACTGGGTAAACGATTAATGTCCTTAGAATCGTGTTTTGAGATGAAAATTGGGCAGCAATTCGATCGAAAGTTGTGTGTATATGTGTATGTATCGTTCGACTGTATTGGGTGACTTAACACGCCAATATAACAAAAATAAAGATATGACTGTCGAATATAACTTAGCTCTTAAATATCAAATGACTGTGATATGACTATCGGGTGATAGTCATACCGATAGTTATATTACGTTTAAAACATAATATGACTATCCTTGGCAGTAAGTTATATCACACTTAATCTCTAATATAACTACCGAAAAACACATAATATAACAATAAAATCACAGTTATACCGATAGTTATATTACTATAAAAACACAATATAACTATAATCTAATTAACAGTTATATTTAAACAAAAACAAAATTATATCTAATTTATTACTAAGTTATATTACACCATTTATAACTAATATAACTAATCACAAGTTCGAATATAACAATCAAGTAGATTGTTATACCGATAGTTATATTCTAACAAAACAGTAAATAATTAACTAAAAACAGAATATTAACAGAATTTTAACAAGAAAATCACATTAATAATTTACATAAACAAAAAATAGCAAATTAATTTATACTAAAATTATAAAACCTAATAAAAATTATAAAAACGATCATATGCAGTCCCTTTTACGAAATCAAACATTAATAACAGAAGGACAAACATTACAAATCAAATAAAATAAAATAAAACCAAATAATCATACTACATATTTACATAATTATTTCTGATGAGTTAATAAATCTATAAATTTTCTAATAAAACAATTTCCATATAGAAAATTATTCAAAAAGAAACTATGATTTATTTAAACAACAAAAATAATCAAACTGAATTAAAAACAATAACATTTTCAAGAAAAATAGATTTCTCATAAATTACAGCTTGTAAAATTCGAGAAAAATATTTTCAAAGAAAATGAATTAATCTAAAAATATAATAAGTAATTAAAAATATGTACAGAAGATTATAACAATGATTTAAAATGAAATAAGCAAGGGTATAAGTTGATAAAATAATTATACAAGTGATTTAATAACAAATATTGACACATCAATCACTTGTAAATTATTAAAGATCAAACCTCAGATATTAACTAGTTTAATTACTAGGACTATTTAACATACCCAATTCACCAACAATTCTGGCAAATGTGGATTCGTCAAGAGACTTAGTAAAAATATCTGCTGTTTGTTCTTCCGTGGGTACAAAAAATAACTCCACGGTACCATTCATGACATGCTCTCGAATAAAATGATACCTGATGTCAATATGCTTTGTCCTTGTGTGCTGCACAGGATTGCTAGAGATTGCTATGGCACTTGTATTATCACATAAAATTGGAATTTTATCAAGCACAAAGCCATAGTCTCTCAGTTGATTCGTGATCCACAAAATCTGTGCGCAACAGCTTCCAGCCGCTATATATTCAGCTTCAGCCGTTGAGTTGGAAACCGTTTGTTGTTTCTTACTGTACCAGGAAACTAGTCTACCACCTAGGAATTGACAACTCCCAGATGTGCTTTTTCTATCCACAACACTTCCTGCATAGTCAGAATCTGTATATCCAACAAGATTAAAACCAGAATCTTTAGGGTACCAGATGCCTAGGTTAGGCGTACCCTTAAGATATCTCAGAATTCGTTTAACAGCAATGAGATGAACATCTCTAGGATCCGATTGGAACCTTGCACACAAACACGTAGCATGCATAATATCAGGTCTACTCGCAGTAAGATAAAGTAATGAGCCTATCATACCTCTGTAGCTTGTGATATCTACCTTGGCAGAATTTTCACATGCTCCAAATTTGATAGCTGTGGATGATGGTGTCTTTGCTGAAGAAGAGTCCTCCATTTGATACTTCTTGAGAAGCTCTTTGACATACTTGGATTGACAGATAAATATTCCATCTGTCCTTTGACTTATTTGCAATCCAAGAAAGAACTTCAGCTCACCCATCATGCTCATTTCAAATCTACCCTGCATTAACTTCGCAAATTTCTTGCACAAAAGATCATTAGTAGACCCGAATATTATATCATCCACATAGACTTGGACTATAATTGTATCATTCTTATGTTTCTTTGTGAAGAGAGTTTTGTCTATGACACCTCTAACAAAATCATTTTCAAGTAAAAATTCAGAGAGAGTGTCATACCATTTCCTTGGTGCTTGCTTAAGACCATAGACAGCCTTGAAAAGGAAGTAGACATAGTCAATTAAATCTGGATCTTCAAAGCCAGGGGGCTGTTCTACATAAACCTCTTCATCTAGCTTGCCATTTAAGAAAGCACTCTTGACATCCATTTGATAAACTTTAAAGTTTGAAAATGCTGCGAATGCCAAGAATATTCTTATGGCCTCAAGTCTAGCCACTGGAGCATAGGTCTCATCATAGTCAATGCCTTCAGATTGGGAGTAACCCTTTGCTACCAGTCTTGCTTTATTTCTCGTCACTGTGCCATCTTCATCAAGTTTGTTTCTGAATACCCACCTTGTGCCAACTACTGGTCTGTCTGTAGGTCTGGGTACCAGCTTCCAAACTTCTTGTTGTTTAAATTGATTGAGTTCATTTTGCATAGCAATCACCCAATCAGGATCAGAAAGAGCTTCTTCAGTTTTCTTAGGTTCCATTTCAGATAGAAACCCTGAATAATTGCATTGATTCTGAAAAGCTCTTCTAGTCTTTACACCAATAACTGGATCACCAATGATTAACTCAAAAGGATGAGCTCTATTCCAAGCAGTCTGTCTGGGAAGATTAGATCTTGATGATTCACCTTGACCTTCATTGGGATGTTGAGTGTGACCAGTTGACCCTTCATTTTCTCCCCCTGAGTTATTGCTAGGTTGACTAGATGATGATTGATTAGGAGAGTCAGAGGAATTTTGACTACTATCATTGATTTCATTACCATTACCCTGATCATCATTGTTGTCATTAGCATCAGCAAAAATCTCAGGTGCATTGTCATCATCTGAATCTGTATCTGTCATGTCATCGAAAGATAGCTTCTCAGATGGATTCTCAGTTTGGATACTAGGGAGTTTAGTGTCATCGAATGTTACATTGACACTTTCCATCATTTTCTATTCATCAATCACACACACCCTGTATGCTCTCATTGAATAACCAATAAAAATTGCTTCAAATGCTTTTATATCGAATTTACCACCTTGATCATCACCTTCTTTAAGCACAAAGCACTTTGCCCCAAATACATGAAAGTATTTGAGTGAAGGTTTCTTATCAGCCATAATTTCATAGGGTGTCTTCATTTGATCTTTATTGATTAGAGTTCGATTCTGGGTATAGCACGCAGTATTGATGGATTCAGCCCAAAAGTACAATGGAAGCCTTGATTCACTTACATAGTACGTGCAGCTTCAATCAAGGTTCTATTCTTTCTTTCCACTACCCCATTTTGCTGAGGAGTTCTTGGTGCTGAATATTGTCTGGTTATACCCTTCTCAGTGCAGAAGTCATTTAGAACTGCATTCTTGAATTCAGTTCCATTATCTGATCTTATAGCTCTCACTGGATACGTAGAATCTCGCTCAATTAATTTAATGTGATCAATCACCAGTTGTGGAGTCTCATCTTTAGAATTCAAAAACAGAACCCATGTGTATTTTGAAAAATCATTAACAATCACTAGAGCATATCTCTTCCTTGACATAGACATCACATTAACTGGACCAAACAAATCCATATGAAGTAATTGTAATGGTTCAGTTATTGAAGATGTATCAGTGCTCCTGTGACTTGCCCTTTTTAGCTTGCCCTTTTGACATGCATCACACAGTCCTTCTTGAGTGAATTCCATTGAAGGTAAACCTCTCACCAATTCTCTTTTGACCAGAGAATTCATTGTCTTAAAATTAAGATGAGAAAGTTTCTTGTGCCATAGCCAACTCTCATCATTAGATGCTTTAGTGTAGAAGCAAGTGACTTCTTCAGTGCTTCCTGAGTTCATATTGGCTACGTACAGATTGCCTTTTCTAACTCCTGTCAGTTGTGGCTTTTCATGTCTCTTTTGTGAAATTAGACAATTCTTCTTGTTGAAATGAACTTCATAACCTTTATCACAGAATTGACTGACACTGAGCAAATTGTGCTCAAGTCCTTTCACAAAAGAAACTTCATCAATGATAACATTTCCAGCTTCAAGTCTGCCATATCCATCAGTTCTACCTTTGCTGTTATCTCCAAAGGTAACTACTGGGCCGGCCTTCTCCACCACATTTGTCAGCAGGGTTCTATCTCCAGTCATATGCCTTGAACATCCACTGTCCAAGATCTAGGTTACTCGATCAACCTGTTCAATACCCTGCAATGACAAATGAGTTAAACCTTCTTCGGGACCCAAATTTGATTGGGTCCTGCGTATTTAAAGTATTGACCTTTGTCAGGCAAAACAACATTTTTAAGTTTAACCTCTTTAGTCAATAAACATTTAACCTTATAAACAGATTTGAAAATCTTTTGTTTAATCTTGGGTATCCATGTTTCTCTCGCAGCAGTAACACTTGTGTCATTGACTGGACATTTGACCTGGTAGACATTCTTGGTAATCTTTTGTTTAGTCTTAGGTGCAAATGTCTCTCTCCTAACTTGAGGAGGAAAAGCAGTCTTAGATCGAACATTATTGTTCCTGTTCATGTGTTGTCGAGGAGCATTCTGTTTAACACATGCATAATTACCATTAAAATAAGCACGCATATTGTTAAAAGCACAAGACATACAATTGATAATACCACATGCTTTATGATTAGAATCAATAGTAGACATGGTATTTTTCTGTTTTGACTTGTTACTACCTAATCCAGTCTTAGAAGAACTAGCTGATTCAACAACTTTGACTGGTACTTTAGGTACATCTTTCTTGGATGTAACATTTGTTGTGTTAACATCTTCAACTGATTTAGCCTTAACAAAGACTGTGACATTTTTCTTGGATGACACATTCTTTGTATTAGAGTTCTTAACAGTTTTATCCTTAACACATTTATTCTTAACAAAGACTGTGCCATTTGCACTATCCTCATTTCTCATTTCTTCATGTATAACCATAGAACGAATATCTGGTGGACCAGCATCAGATTTTGTAAACATTGGTTTTTCAACATTCTTGAGAATATATGGTATACCTCTTTCTTTAGCTGGGATAGAATTAGGAGAATGATTACTCAAAGAACCAACAGCTTGACTGTAATCAAATCCTATTCCTACAGTTTGTTCTACTGCTTGTTTGTTGAAGAATTCTTTAGAAACTTTAACAGTATTATAACACGCTCTAACCTGTGTTTCAAGTTCTCTAATCTTGGTTTCTTGTTCAGCAATCCTATCAACTTGTTTTACCATGTATTCTCCTAGACCCTTTTCTCTGTAGTTAAGTCGAGCTATTTCTTCTATATTCTTATCTTGATTAACCTGCACCTTTTTTAAATCTAACATTTGATTTTCAAGGTTAGTGTTAACAAGACTTATTCTCTCGTACCCTCTTTGTGCATTATTCAAGGAACTACGTAAACTATCAATTAACTGAGCATCAGTAAGAATTACCGGTGTGGTATAATAAGTTGAAGATTCAGCATTTGCCACCAACGCAAAATTTCCATATTCTTCATCTTCGCTATCTGTGTCATCCCAGCTTTTACCAGCAGCTACATAAGCTCTTCCACTTTTCTTCTTTTCAGAAGCATAATCTTTCTTCTGTGCTTGCTTGGGTTTCTGACACTCAGTAGCAAAATGTCCCAACTCATTACAATTGAAACAACGAATTTTGCTTCTGTCAACAGTTCCAGTTTTATAACCTCCCCTGTTACTAGAGGATGAAGAACCTCCTCTCTGAAATCTGTTATTTGACTTAAACCTGAACTTTGGATTTCTTCTGAATCTGAAGTTACTGAATTGTCTCACCATCATTGCCATAGATTCATCTTCCAATTGATCCAGCTCTTCAAGTGAATAAAATTCTCCACCATCCTGAGTAGCTGGTGTTTGGCCAAGTTCTACTTCAGTTTGTTCCTTGTTGAAACTGTTAGGTTGAACAACTTTAGTTTCCACTTCCTTAGGAACCTCAACCACTAGAGCTGTAGAAGAATTTGCCATTCTGCCTTTGCCATAGAATTACTTTTGCTGTACTTGTTCTAATTCATATGTTTTCAGAACACCAAACAGCCTTTCAAGAGCAACCTGAGTTAGATCTCTTGATTCTCTGATAGCAGTGATTCGATGCTCCAAGTGAGTAGGCATAGTTAGTAAAAACTTCATGTTGATCTCCTTCTGAGTATATTGCTTGCCATGAACTTGCAAGTTGTTGATTATCTTGTTATACCTTTCGAACACTTCCTGAATGCCTTCATTAGGGCCAGCTCTAAAGTGTTCATATTCCGAAGTTAGAATTTGTAGTCTATTTTCCTTGACTTCATCAGTCCCTTCATTAATGACCTTAATAGTTTCCCAGATGTGCTTAGCAGTTTTACAATTCCTCACATGGCTATACATTACAGCATCTAGGGAATCCAATAGAATGAGTCTCAAATTTTTATCCAATCCAGCTTCCTCCTTATCTTCAGAGGTATAGTTCTTAGGGTCCTTTGGATAGGATTTGGCAGGGACTGTTACAGTTCCATTTACAACTGTTTCCGTATCATGTTGCATGGGAGTTACTGGTCCATTTTCCAAAACCCACAAAAATCTTGGGTTTGCTACATCAAGAAATAACTCCATTTTGTTTTTCCACATATCATAGTTATCTTTATTAAAGATAGGAATTTTAACATTGCCTTTGGCTGACATGATGAATTTTTAAGAGAGTTAAAAATTCGAGCTTGATTTTTGATTGAGTAAAATTAGGATCTTGATTTGTGTATCAATCAATAGGCTCTGATACCAATTGTTAGGTCCGATAAGATTGTAGAAGGGGGGTTGAATACAATCTATACCATTTTCTCGAAATTTGTTCTTTGAATAAAATTTATCTTAAACAAATTTTGTGCGGAATAATATAACACAAATTTCAAGTTGAATATAACAATATATTAACTTGATGGGTGTTACAAAATCAATCCAAATGATTATCAAGTAATTAATAACTAATTAGAAAATTCAACATGAACTTTGCTAATTTATTTAATAAAATCAAGATATCAATTTGTGAACTAGGAAACTTAATTCGCTAGTAGTACAAGAATCACAAGTAAACAAGTTCCAATGGATAGGATATTACAACTGAGATGAACTTGAATTTACAGAATTAAATTTGTAGGTGTTCTTGAGCTTGAGAGAGAGAGAAAATAGCTGCTGTGTGTATTTTTCTTGTTTAGCTCGACTGGTTTTTTTCCTTCTGCATTCCTCTGTCTTATATACACAGCCATAGTCATATTACTTGATTTAAACTGATATGACAATCATTTTACATTAATATGACAATCGGTATGACTATCAAATCAATGTAATATGACTGTCCAGTTTAAATATGACTTTCGGTATAACTTATCAAGTCAATATAACATTCGGTATAACTTACCAAGTTAATATAACATTCGGTATAACTTACCATTTGAATGAAATATGACTATCTCCTTTGAACTGTATATGACTATCTCCTTTGAACTGAATATGACTATCTCCTCTATAAACTGAATATGACTATCGGTATAACTATCAGTTTGATAGTTATATCATCATATTTTTCAGTTTATAATTAATTAAATGACTTATTAAAAATCATTTAACTAATTAATCCTTTTTCATATTAATTCTTATTTAATTAATCTAATAATCACTTTAACAAATATATTAATTCTTATAGAATTAATTTATTTATTAACTTAATTACTTGACTTAATCAATTAAAATAGAATTAATATAAATTCTTTAATAGTCAATATTCCGCTGAAAACCACGTAATTATAATAAGGAACATACACTGGCATGATGTTGACGTTCGATGTACTGTCTGGTTCATGAACGACTAACTCCAATCTTTGTTCTTCATCGTGACTTTTAACACTGTGGTCTTTTTATACTCTTCACTCTCATCAATCATTCGGTACTGAAATTGTTTCTTGTCACTAATAGAAATCTCTGTCTTCTTAAATGAATCCACTTGTTTCAATGCTACCTTGAGGCCTGATCAGATATCTGAATCTTCTTCCAGTGTAAAACATCAAAACTATAGATTGACTTGTTGATTTTTCTTCTGACGGTTATCATCTTTTGAGATTCCTGTGACAGTTGATATTATTTACTTATTACAATCTAATTTAATTGGATTAGGATCCTCGAACTACAAATAGGCTGAGTCATATGCCTTTCAATATTCGTTCGAGACTAATTATTTTAACGATCCTTACTTCAAATAATTATTTGAACGTAACTATTCAACGAATAATATTATTTTAATATTCATTCAGAGTCGAATTATTTATCGATTATTATTTCGAATATTCTTCTAAAGATGAGACTATTAAATGAATATTATTTGGATATTCATTTAGAATATTATTTTATTGAATAAATATTACTTTTGAATATTCATTTAGGATATTAATTACATGATGAATATTATTTTAATATTCATCTGAAACTTGATTTATTTATCCAGTCTTATCTCGAATATTCCTTTAAAGCTTGGATTACTAAATGAATATTACTTGATGTTCATTATTCATTAAATAAATATTACTTTTTGAATATTCATTTAAATTCCTAATTAATTATGAATATTGTCTTGAATATTCCTTTCAGGTCCTATTAATTAATGAATATTATTTTGAATATTCATTTAAATATTTATTTATTCAATAAATATTCTCCTGATATTTCTTTAGGGGTTATTTTGGAAAATACTCTGATTAAAGATATTCTTTCATATTCCTAAATATTCTTTAAATATTTTTAACTCAATAAATATTCTCTGAATATTTATTCCATACTTAGAATAACCTCTATAAGGTTCATCTTCTTCGATTATTACGAAAAATATTTCGGAGTCATATTATTATTAATCTTATATCAAGAAAGGTTCTCAGACATCATTCTTCGTTGAGTCTATCTCCCTAATAATAAGGGAACCTTACTTGGAAAATGTTATTTATCTTGTCGACTTCCCGGTCATAAATTATTCTCTTCACTCGCAACTCGGGTGCTGTTGACTTATTAAGTCGTTGCTTACCTTCTCATCTTTCGAGGGGTAAGATTACTGGAACAAGTTGATATTCGTTACCAAGCAATAGCTTGGAAGTGATTGGTGAATTTTCCTTTCCAACTAGATACGACTACTTTGTGGAGTCTTATCAACAAGTATTATACTTGGGGAAAGGGGGACAAACGTTACATTCAGAATCATGAATTCTATTTGAACTAGGAGTCGT
Organism: Saposhnikovia divaricata; assembly: GCA_036435485.1. Classification (NCBI taxonomy): domain Eukaryota; kingdom Viridiplantae; phylum Streptophyta; class Magnoliopsida; order Apiales; family Apiaceae; genus Saposhnikovia; species Saposhnikovia divaricata. The sequence continues at coordinate 169,300,449 of CM071598.1, forward strand.
GTAAGAGGCCGAGTAGCGCCGGTCCATCCCCTTTGGCCCAACCGTTGGCCGGGGAGAGCTAGTAAGGCGGTATACAAGTAAAGCCGTCAGTTCTTCCTTCAACCGGTAGTAAATCTAAATTGAGTTGTACGATCTCGACTGATCATCAAGATTGGAACAGCGGGCGCGGTGAATACTCCATCATCGGTTCATCATCCAAATTTATTTATTTCCTGCAACATGATTACTGTTGGCAGAGTTGGAAAAGTGTTCATAACTGGAATTGCAACCTTTTCATGCAAGTTCCTCTTCTTAATAACAATAAGAATATCTCGCTTACTTTGATGTAGCAGATATTTCTACAAACAAATACTTTCAGTTACCTTGTAACTTCATCGTTCATATTATACTGGCATCATTTCCGTAAATGCATGGCATATGGTTTGAAAGATAGCTTTGAACTGTTTTAAATTATCGTTCAGTTATATATTATTGTTGGTGGGCTTTCGCTCACCCTTGCTTTGTTCACATTATGTCACAACAACAGCTAGGACAGATGGCTCGCGTCAGGCGCACTCGGCGCAAGCAGGTTACCCGACCCACCGGACTACCCGCTGAGATGCTAGCCGCCATTGCTGAGGTAGCATAGTTAGACAGCTTTTGTTTCCTGTTTAACTTTATGTATAATTAATGTAATTAACGGCAAAACTTTTAAACCTATGATGTTATCCTTTTGGGATTGTAATAACTTTTATTCGTAACCCTTTAATGTAAGACTTATTTCAATTTCATCTCTGGGACTATAACTGTTGTGTGTGTGAGTGGTAATTATTGTGGGGTCACAGCATGTGATTTATTTATTGTGGACTCAAGTCAAGTATTATGAATGGATGTAAGACCGTAACCACCAGATCCCTGACCCCGGATCTGGGGGGTGTTAAAAGAGATGGTATCAGAGCGAGAGTTATATATCCCAAGAGATGATACGACGTTATATAATAATAAATTCAATAATATAATAAGAACCCTTGCCAGGTTCACCTAAAACCCTTACGGGAACTTTTAAGTATCATGATAGTAACATAGTTCGTCTTGTGTAGGCGAGCGACATGTCGGCCCAGGAGGCAGCTGCGAGACAGCATGATGAGGACATGTTCTGGACTAGGGACCCGTACTATGAGCACTTGCCTGAGGAGGATACTGAGCCTGAGAAGGAGGACACTGAGGAGGTCCAGGTTGATGCTGATACTGATGTGATCGAGTCTGAGGAGGAGGACCCTGAGGAGGTCCAGGTTGATGCTGACACAGATGTTGTTGAGACTGAGGGGGAGGAGGACCCGGAGGGGATCCAGACAGGACAGGATGCTGAGTTAGTTGTTGAGGATGATGATTATTGGGTTGTGTCTGAGATCAGGACTTTGGGAGATGACACTGACATGACCACGGATCAGGTGGTGCCGGTAGATGAGGGTGTTGAGGGAGATATAGATGAGCCAGTAGTTGGTGCTGTAGGGAGTTCTGGACTTTTTGTGCCACTCCTCCCTGTTGAGAGAGCCCCTACCCCACCACCACTACCTGTGAGCCCATACCCCGACGAGTTTGAGGAGCTTACCCCAGAGCCCCAGCAGACAGAGACTGCCGCTCCAGCTGATCCATCCACCCCACCTCATGCCCCGATAGGAGGAGTCCCAGTATGTGTTCACAACTTGATTGTGAACGGGCTTTATATAGAGTTGTCTGTGGCAGATGCCAGGTTGGCAGAGTCTAGGAGTGAGTTAGCAGTAGAGAGAGCCGCCCGGATGAGGTTGCAGGGCAGGAGGACTATCAGTGACAGGGTTGGGTATAGGGCTGTGACCCGCATCAAGCTGAGGGCTCGGGTGAGGGTGCGACAGTTGCCTACTGATGGGCATGGTAGGGTAGACAGAGCAGAGGCTGAGGAGGTTTTCCGCATTGCCATGGGGAGGGTTCGGAGGATGTTTCGTCGTGGCGGTGGATTTCAGATGTAGTGATGCAGTGGTCTAGTTGTCTAGTCATGTACGGACATAATAGTGCCGGCTTTTGTAGGGATGGTTTTCTTGTACTTGTTTTCCCTTTTTGCAGACTAGACAGATAGACAGCGTATTTCACTTTTGACTTGTTGTTGTTGTTAGGATGGCTGTACTTTAAACTATCGTTGTAACTCGGATGTTGTACCTTTTCGGTACCTGGTATATATTTGTTTCCCTTTCAGTCATTACAATTTTGTTGGGATGTGATCACGAGTTTATTAGCATATGTATTACTTTTCGATTAAGTTGCCATGAGATATAAAACTGTGGGATTTTAAACCCAATCATGTAAAGAATTATGCAAGGAAAAAAATCCTTTAAAACAGGTAAGTGAACCTAATGTATAATTTTCCAAATTTTCAGTAAAATGCCTCCAAGACGAATGGGCACTAGGGCTAACCCCCGAGAATCTACTGACCAAGAGAGTCACAACCAACATGAGGAAAACCATGAAAGTAGTGAAGAACAAGATCAGGATTATAATGAGCAAGAAGATTCCCAGTATGGAGCAGAGGATGAACCCCTGTACTCTGAAGAATTTGAGGGGGAAATCGAGGGTGGAGAAACTGAAGTAGAACAGGAAGGGGAGAACCAGGGCGGAAACCCCATGGGCCAGTTTATGGATCTACTTAGGCAGAATTTGAACCAATACCCCCAACCACCACCATGCAACAACACTTCAATGGCAAATTCCTTTAGGGCCTTTAAGTCCCTTAAGCCCCTAGAGTTCCACGGATCGGTTGATCCCGTTGAGGCGAGGGCCTGGATCAAGGAAATGGAAAAATCTTTTGAGATTCTGAGTATCAATGAGGCTCAGCAGACTGTTTTTGCTACTTACCTACTAAAGGGAGAGGCCAATTATTGGTGGGAAGCCAAGAAGAACATGGAGACTGATGCTGTCATAGCCTGGGAAAGGTTCAAACAATTATTCCTGGAGAAGTACTTCCCGAAGTTCATGAAAACCCAGATGGAACTTAAGTTCTTGGAACTGAAACAGAACAATATGTCAGTGGCTGACTATGAGGCCAAATTTACTGAGCTATCAAGATTTGTGCCAGAGTTTGTAGACACAGAAGAGAAGAAAGCTAACAGGTTTCAACAAGGGCTGAAGCAGTGGATCCAGAATAGGGTGGCGGTTTTAGAGATTACAGATTATGCCACCTTGGTGCAGAAGGCAACCATTGTGGAGGCTGGTAGTGATCAGATGCAGAGAGAGAGAGAGAGAGAGAAAGGGGGGATAAAGAGAAAGCATGTTAGTATGGGCGGAAGATCCGCTGGAGGAAAACCCCCAACCAAGTTTAATCGAGGAGCGGTTTCCCTGCCAGGGAGGAATGTAGGGTTTAAACCATCTGCGAGTGTAAGTGTGAGCCAGGGCGGCCATCAATCAGGAATGTCCCGTTCCAACCCTTCTCGACCTCCATTGCCATTGTGTGCTACTTGTGGGAAGAGGCACTCCGGGGTGTGCAACCTGAAGCAGATAAACTGTTACAAGTGTGGGCGAGCTGGGCACTATGCTACCTCTTGCACCACGGTCATCCCTAACAGCACAACCTGTTTCCAGTGTGGACAACGAGGGCACATGAGGAAGGATTGCCCAAGGAGCAAACCAGCAGCATCTGGAGCAAGCAAGGTTGCCTCAAATAGGCCACCAACTGCTAGGACTTTTAATATGTCAGTACAAGATGCCGTGAGGGACACAGATGTGATAGCAGGTACTTTTTCTCTCAATTCAATCAGTGCAAATGTCTTATTTGATTCAGGAGCAACTAAGTCTTTTATATCTAGAGATTTTGCGCATAAGTTGAAACTTAAAACCCAGCAACTAAGAGATTCCTTACTAGTAGAAATAGCTAATCAGGAAATCGTACCAGTTAATCAAATTCACCCCGATTGTAAGCTAGAAATAGGAGGACGATCCTTCTATGTCGATTTAATTCCTTTTAAACTAGGGGAATTCGATGTCATTTTGGGTATGGATTGGTTGTCTCGCAATGATGCGCGGATAGATTGTAAAGGGAAAAAGGTTAAGTTGAAAACCCCAGGGAAGAAAGAAATAGTGTTTAAGGGGATGCGACAGACCCAGAAAATTCTGACCATGGCGCAAACCAAGAGATTGTTACGAAAAGGGAACGAGGCTTATTTAGCCTACGTTATAGACACTCAGAAGGAGGTGCCAAGATTGCACGACATTCTTGTAGTTAATGAGTTCGAGGACGTGTTCCCACAAGATCTTCCCGGACTACCACCTGATAGGGTAATTGAGTTTGCCATCGAGTTAGCCCCGGGGACGGTGCCAGTTTCGAAGGCCCCATACCGATTAGCCCCAGTAGAAATGAAGGAGTTAGCTAAACAATTACAGGAATTGTTGGATAAGGGCATGATAAGGCCCAGTGTGTCGCCTTGGGGCGCACCAGTGTTGTTTGTTAAGAAAAAGGATGGAAGTATGAGGTTATGCATCGACTACAGAGAATTGAACAAGCTAACCATAAAGAATAAGTATCCATTGCCCAGGATAGACGATTTGTTTGACCAGCTAAGAGGCGCTGAATACTTATCTAAGATTGATTTGAGAACGGGATATCACCAACTGAAGATCAAACCTGAAGATATCCCGAAGACTGCATTCCGCACCAGATATGGACATTATGAGTTCTTAGTTATGTCATTTGGATTGACCAATGCCCCAGCAGCCTTCATGGACCTAATGAATAGAGTGTTCAAGGAATATTTGGACAAATTCGTGATAGTTTTCATTGATGATATTCTCATCTACTCAAAGACAGAGGCAGAACACGCTGAACATTTAAGGATAACCTTAGAAATACTCAGGAAGGAGCAGTTATATGCCAAGTTCTCCAAGTGTGAGTTTTGGAAAAATGAGGTACAATTCTTAGGGCACGTGATCAATAGAGAAGGAGTGTTGGTTGACCCCTCCAAGATAGAAGCAGTTTCAAACTGGGAACGGCCAACTACTCCAACCGAGGTGAGGAGTTTCATTGGACTGGCCGGATATTACAGGAGATTTGTCCAAGACTTTGCGAAAATCGCAGCTCCATTAACTCGACTTACCCGTAAAACCGAGAAATTTGAATGGACTGAGAAATGCGAGAAGAGTTTCCAAGAGTTAAAGAAGAGGCTGGTGACAGCCCCAGTGCTGGCATTACCTGATGGAAAAGGAGATTTCGTGATTTACAGTGATGCTTCGCATAATGGACTGGGATGCGTGCTTATGCAGCACGGCAAGGTAATAGCGTATGCGTCTAGGCAATTGAAGGATTATGAAGTCAGATATCCCACGCATGATCTAGAACTAGCAGCCATAGTCTTCGCTTTAAAGATTTAGAGACACTACCTGTATGGGGAAAAATGCGAGATTTACACAGACCATAAGAGCCTCAAATACATTTTCACTCAGAAAGAGCTTAACATGCGCCAGAGGAGATGGTTAGAGTTAATCAAGGATTACGACTGTGAAATTCGCTATCACCCGGGCAAAGCCAATGTGGTGGCTGACGCCCTTAGTAGGAAAGAGAAGCTCAAGATGATAACTTCAGAGAAAGAGCTAGTGAAAGATTTTGAGAAGTTGGAAATCGAGGTTAAGTTACCTGGAGAGGGCCAAGAAAAGTTGATGGAAATTAGAATCCAACCTCCATTGCTAGAAAAGATTAGACTGTGCCAGGAACGGATGATGGAGGAAGAAAAGAACTCCACAGAAGAGCTAATGACCGGGGAGGAAATTAAGTGCGAAAGAGACAAGGAAGGGATCATGAGGTACACATACAGGATATGGATCCCAAATGTTCAGGAACTCAAGAATAAGATTTTAAATGAGGCACACAACTCAAGATACTCAGTGCACCCCGGTAGCACCAAAATGTATAGGGATTTAAAGGAGTATTACTGGTGGCCCAATATGAAAAAGGACGTAACAGAGTGGGTAAAAAGATGCTTGACCTGCCAACGAGTGAAGGTAGAGCATCAGAAACCCAGCGGACTTCTACATCCCTTAGAGATTCCAGAATGGAAATGGGAACACATAGCCATGGATTTCGTAGTAGGTTTACCAAGGACCAAGGCTAATCATGACGCCATATGGGTAATTGTAGATCGACTGACAAAATTGGCTCACTTTCTCCCGATCAACGAAAGGTACACGGTCGACAGACTAGTGGACATCTACTTAAAAGAGATAGTGGCGCGACATGGAATCCCAGTCGCAATAGTATCCGATCGAGATCCTAGATTTAACTCCAGGTTTTGGAGAAGTTTTCAAGAATGTGTAGGGACCCGGCTGAACATGAGCACAGCCTACCACGCCCAGACAGATGGGCAAAGTGAAAGGACCATCCAAACGCTAGAGGATATGTTGAGAGTCTGCGCGATAGACTTCAAAGGAAATTGGGATGATCACTTGCCATTGATTGAGTTCTCCTACAATAACAGTTATCATTCAAGCATTGGGATGCCACCTTATGAGGCCCTTTATGGAAGAAAATGTCGATCTCCCTTGTATTGGGATGAAGTTGGAGAGCGAAAGATGCTCGGGCCCGAAGTGGTCCAACGAACTAAAGATGCAGTAGATCTAATCAGAGGACGGTTGGTAGCAGCCCATGATCGACAAAAGAAATATGCCGACTTAGCTCGGAAAAGCAAGGAATACGAAGTAGGGGACCTAGTGTTCTTGAAAGTGTCACCTTGGAAAGGTTTAATGAGATTTGGGAGGAAAGGAAAGCTGAGTCCCAGATACATTGGACCATTTGAGATCTTGAGACGGATTGGGGAACTAGATTATGAGCTCGCATTGCCCCCGAATCTACAGCAGGTGCACAATGTGTTCCATGTTTCGATGCTGAGGAAGTATAATCCGGATGCTAAGCATATTGTAGAGTATGAGCAAGTGGACATGCAACCAGACTTGACCTATGTGGAGCAACCTGTGGAAATCATAGACCGAAAAGAACAAGTGCTCCGAAACAAGGTCATTCAGCTAGTCAGAGTTTTGTGGCGGAACCACAATGTAGAAGAATCCACCTGGGAACTTGAAAGCGCAATGCAAGAGAAGTACCCCCACTTGTTTTCAAATTGATTCCGGGACGGAATACTTTTAAGGAGGGGAGACTGTAAGAACCCAGATTTTGGGTGGAATTAAAACTTTTATGTAGTTAATGATGTAAGAATGAATAGTGGATACGGCTACAATGTAATAATTGATATTTGGAAAGAATGAATGGAATTCGACTTTATTATGTTCATGTCTTGAAGAATGCTAAAGGGTGACAACATAGGTAAGAATAATCTATCTTCTAAGGGAATAAGATATGGCAACTTCAAGCAAGAGAATACTCTCATGTCATCCAGATCGATAACGATTAATCCAGTAGTTCCGTAAAAAGGTTAAGAAACGATCGAAAGAGAATACGGACAATTATACAACCCTAAGAGAACAAGTAAAGAATACAGAATGAATAGTGTTTTGGTGGGAGTATAGAATAATATGAGACGACACTATATAGAAGTATTCGGAACGGATTTCCGAGTTCGTATTAGTGATCCAGGGGGAAAATAAGTGTATGTAAAAGCTGTCGGATTCTGAAAAAACCGCACTTTTATTTTCTCCGAGAGTTCCCTGGACACTGATAGCCTTAAATATTTAACGAATGGATTTAAGGAATATAAATTGGAAAGTTAGAATGAAAGATGGAGAATGAAAGTATTAATATTAAAAAAAGGATTCCCGGTAAACCCTAATTAGAAATCCGTGAAATATTCCTACGAACGATCAATCGAAACGGGTAATAACCGGACACAGAAACAAGTCGCGGGAGCAAGAGTCTTTTGCAAGCTACTAGTATAAAATATCTAGTAACTAAACTAGAATCAAGGAACTAGCACCTTAGAGGAAGAACTAAGTACTTAGCAAAGTAACTACCTAGTTAATCTCTAAACCACCATAAAACCAACACTTGTCTTGCCATTTCATCATCCAACACCTCATCACTTTAATAAAGTGACTTTATACAAGATATTATGTTGTAAGTGGATGAGAGTGGATGAGATTAAATCACAAAAATCAAAAGAAACCAAGCAACTCTCTCCCCCCCCCCATGAACCTTCCATTCGGCCAACACCTTAATTCCAAATCCAAACTCAACCTTCCCACCATTGTTTGCTCTTGAAATTTTTAAAGTGAGACTTATATTTCATAAAACTTATCTCCTCAAAATCTTAGCACCAAACTCCTTTGTTTCCATTTTCAAAAAAATCAAACAAGAGGAGGGTGAATAGTGTTCATCATGTACTAACTTTGTTTTCTTGATTTTTCATGATTGATCTAGCAAGCATAATCACTCCTAAGGACCATACAAGGCTTAGTAAGGCTATATCACTATCTAAGGAAGGTATAAAGCTCTAGAAACCCTAACCCTTGTTTGAGATTTAAGTATGTTTATGATAGATATAGCTTAGTTATGGTTATGTTAAAATTATAAGCATGATTATGTATGGATCTTGGATAAATGATGAAAATAGCTAAATGAACGGAAAGGCATTGCTTGGCCTCAGTTCATGTATATAAATCATGTATATGTTGTTTGGGTTGGATACTATGTTTATGGGAAGATTCGAAATTGGTAGATATTCGATTTACAGCCGTTATAATGCCCGATTTTACAATACCATGTTTTGTATGCCATTTTCTATGTCGAACCCCTACTGTCCAGAGACCTTATCTACCATGATAGGATAGGTAATGTTCTAAGCTTCGTTTTGATATAAAGATCACGTGAAACAGACTTACGGTTTAGGAATTATGACCAAATTACTAAAAGTAGTTCGAATCCGTAAACGAAAGTTCGTAACTGAAATTGAACCCTCGTAAACTATGTAACGTCATGGCGAATCTTGGTAAATAAATACTAGGGGTAAGAAGGAAGGTGTGAAAGAAAGCCGTATGTCAAAAAGAGCATTTTTCGATTTATTAAAAATGTTCGAGTCGAGGTTAAACGCGAACGAACCCCTAAAAGACGACTCTTTTATAACTTCGGTAAAACACTTAGAAAACGGGCGATAAAACTCGGAGTATAATATTGGTTCGTAACGATCGACCTTAGAACTCATATGACTTAAGTATGTCCCAAGTATAAGTACAGTGACATGTCGTATTAACGAACGAATGTCGGGTCGGATCAGTGATAAAAAGGAATCCACTAAAAGGGGTATAACGAGATAACTCGAGAACGTGTTTCGAATTAAGTATAACTTAACTTTTAATATGTTAAGTGATTAATCCCAAATGCCTTGGCTATTTATAGATCACCAAGCTGAACCGGGACCCGCTACCACTACCCCTTACCGTACTCGACTACCAGGCAAGTTTCAATTCCCTTCTTTTAGGCTGTTGTTTTGATTGAATAAATATATATATATATGTTTTCTGATATACATATGCCATAGCATGCATGCCTAAGTTATATCATTATGCTTGTTCCCTGATTGTTATTGGCTTATAAATTAGATAGCTATCGTATCAGTTATAAGCCGGTTATTGTAAGACCCTCATAGAAGGGCGTATACATCTTATTCATCAATATAGACCAGGAGTCAATATTTCTTGATATATCGAGATTACCTCGGAGGAAAATATTTAAGTAAATATTTTCCATTATTCGGGCGATGAATATTATTTGAATATTCGTTCGAGACTAATTATTTTAACGATCCTTACTTCAAATAATTATTTAAAGCTTGGATATTCCTTTAAAGCTTGGATTACTAAATGAATATTACTTGATGTTCATTATTCATTAAATAAATATTACTTTTTGAATATTCATTTAAATTCCTAATTAATTATGAATATTCTCTTGAATATTCCTTTCAGGTCCTATTAATTAATGAATATTATTTTGAATATTCATTTAAATATTTATTTATTCAATAAATATTCTCCTGATATTTCTTTAGGGATTATTTTGGAAAATACTCTGATTAAAGATATTCTTTCATATTCCTAAATATTCTTTAAATATTTTTAACTCAATAAATATTCTCTGAATATTTATTCCATACTTAGAATAACCTCTATAAGGTTCATCTTCTTCGATTATTACGAAAAATATTTCGGAGTCATATTATTATTAATCTTATATCAAGAAAGGTTCTCAGACATCATTCTTCGTTGAGTCTATCTCCCTAATAATAAGGGAACCTTACTTGGAAAATGTTATTTATCTTGTCGACTTCCCGGTCATAAAGTATTCTCTTCACTCGCAACTCGGGTGCTGTTGACTTATTAAGTCATTGCTTACCTTCTCATCTTTCGAGGGGTAAGATTACTGGAACAAGTTGATATTCGTTACCAAGCAATAGCTCGGAAGTGATTGGTGAATTTTCCTTTCAAACTAGATACGACTACTTTGTGGAGTCTTATCAACAAGTATTATACTTGGGGAAAGGGGGACGAACGTTACATTCAGAATCATGAATTCTATTTGAACTAGGAGTCGTGTAAGAGGCCGAGTAGCGCCGGTCCATCCCCTTTGGCCCAACCGTTGGCCGGGGAGAGCTAGTAAGGCGGTATACAAGTAAAGCCGTCAGTTCTTCCTTCTACCGGTAGTAAATCTAAATTGAGCTGTACGATCTCGACTGATCATCAAGATTGGAACAGCGGGCGCGGTGAAAACTCCATCATTGGTTCATCATCCAAATTTATTTATTTCCTGCAACATGATTACTGTTGGCAGAGTTGGAAAAGTGTTCATAACTGGAATTGCAACCTTTTCATGCAAGTTCCTCTTCTTAATAACAATAAGAATATCTCGCTTACTTTGATGTAGCAGATATTTCTACAAACAAATACTTTCAGTTACCTTGTAACTTCATCGTTCATATTATACTGGCATCATTTCCATAAATGCATGGCATATGGTTTGAAAGATAGCTTTGAACTGTTTTAAATTATCGTTCAGTTATATATTATTGTTGGTGGGCTTTCGCTCACCCTTGCTTTGTTCACATTATGTCACAACAACAGCTAGGACAGATGGTTCGCGTCAGGCGCACTCGGTGCAAGCAGGTTACCCGACCCACCGGACTACCCGCTGAGATGCTAGCCGCCATTGCTGAGGTAGCATAGTTAGACAGCTTTTGTTTCCTGTTTAACTATATGTATAATTAATGTAATTAACGGCAAAACTTTTAAACCTATGATGTTATCCTTTTGGGATTGTAATAACTTTTATTCGTAACCTTTTAATGTAAGACTTATTTCAATTTCATCTCTGGGACTATAACTGTTGTGTGTGTGAGTGCTAATTATTGTGGGGTCACAGCATGTGATTTATTTATTGTGGACTCAAGTCAAGTATTATGAATGGATGTAAGACCGTAACCACCAGATCCCTGACCCCGGATCTGGGGGGTGTTACACATAGTTCCGATGTCAAAGTCTAGCAAAAGTGGAACAAATACAAGTACATCATCCGAATAGTCAGGCTACACAAAAGTAGGGCTACATCCGTACACACTACCCGAAATCACATCTACATAACTGTAGGTCAGTCTACTCATCCACTGGTCAAAAAGGATACCACTGCACAAGTCAACTATCCCGCAAAATCGACACACTACTGTCATCTGAACCTAGGGGACTGAGCTATCAGTAACACATCACGGGGCCGCACCGCGGCGGAGCAAGGTCCTCACTCGGGCAAATGCACGACGCACAACACGCCTAGCATCCCTAGCCTTGATCACTCCGCCCCCGCGGATCCCTAAACCAAGAATCCTATCGCGACTCCTCCTCTCAATCCTATGGAGTCGAGCCCTAGTCCTCCTAGCAACAGCGGTCCTCATCTTAGCCTGGATCCTCAAGCGCGCCTCGCGCTCCTCCACTAGTGCCCGCCTCGCCTCGTTAAGTCGGGCCTCCGCAGAAAGTAAGTCTCGGGTCAGGAACTGTACCACGTAAGCGTGCTCAGTACCCGACACTGGGGGTAGGTCCATCGGTGGAGGTGGTATGACAGGAACAGGAGCAGGTGCAGCAGCAGGAGCAGGAGCAGTAGCAGGGGTAGGGTCAAGCTCCTCCTCGCCAGAAGTGTCATCCTCGGAGTCACCGTCCGATGAAACAGGGCTAGATGTCTGTGGAGAAGGTGGGGGTGACACAACACGACCCTCACCGGATCTCACACTCTCCTCATCAGTAGCTATAGGAGATGGGGTACCAGGCTCAGGCTCAGGCTCAAAGGGCTCCTCAACGGGATCCTCATCATCAGTATCTCCTATCAGCGTAATCCAGGGGCCAAGCTCGGAGTCAGCACCCATATCCTCCTCAAGATCCTCGGTATCTCGCATCAGTGCCTCATCATGCTCTCTCTCGAAAGCCTCAGGGTCTGGTATCTCCTCCATCTACACAAGGGAAATAAGGTGGGTCACTAACCAAAAAAGAAAGGTTTAGGAGTAGTTCCCTCACGGGCCTTAAAGTCAGGGCTATATCCGATAACCCGACTACAAACTCGATGAGAGTTCTAAGTATTATTAATGTTGTTATTAAGGTTATCGTTATTGTCATTATTATTAGGGTTGCTTCCTTAAATTACTATCGTTTCTGAGAACTGTAACCTCGCTCTGATACCATTTCTGTGACGCCCCCAGATCCGGGGTCGGAGATCTAGGCGCTCACGGTCCATTTTCCATTAATAACATACCTATTCTTGCACATAATATATATAACACATCCATCGACCCCACAATAAACTCACACCGCACACACACACACAGGTTAGAGCCTCAAAAACGTCACAACATTGATTAAGCAGAAATAAAATTATCAGAGTTATTACAGACCGAATTAAATAGTATTTATGCTACCAGCAACACTTCGATATGAAGCGAAGTTGGCGGCTTGAAAGTTTGTTACGATATACTGCCTTGCACAGGTCATACTGATAAATAAAATGAACTAACAAAAGCTGCCAACCAATCCGGCTAATGGGGCCTACCGGTGGAATCTCAACTGCTGGCTCGGGTCTAGTCACCTGCTTTCGAGCAGTCTGTCTGGTTCTTGCCATTTCGCTTAGCTGTTGTGTTTGTAAAATTTGAAAACAAGCAAGAGTGAGCAACTCTAGCTCAGCAAGAAATATACGTATAAGGTAAGCAATATAGCATTTCATATGATTGGCAGTTATTAAACTTGTTTGTATCAATCAGATATAAAATCACTTGTCATAGTTGATAAATTCCGAAGGTGCAACAATATGTGCCCTTGTTTTCAAAATAAACTTGCAGTTCTAGATACTGCATTGAGTCAACATCTTTCTCATCAAAATGGAACACTATCAGCAACTTGGCACAAAAGCCTAAGAAGCAGTGTCAAAGCATTTTTCCAAAATGGAGGAATGGGACTTAAAGAAAACATAAAACCTGATAAGGATTGACGATGATCAGTCGCCACATCCAAGTCCAATAATCCGCGGGTCTTCTCTACCGGTAGAAGGATATAAACTACATCCGTAACTATCCCCGGGTGAAAACTACATCCGTAATCACCCTCGATGAAAACTACATCCGTAATCATCCTTCGGCAACACCTGGGCCGGAATAATAATTGATGGACCGCCTTGCTCACGGCCGCTTACACATCCCGGGAATCGTTCGTCAACGGTTCCCACACCTGCCAGAGTCCCTTTTTCTTTTTCTTTTGAAAACTTGATTTTGATTGAAAACAGAGTAGTTGAGGTCCGACATCAGTCGACCGATGATTCTTGAAATCATACAAGAAGCAGAACCTGACCGGGGGTTTTCGAAAATGTTTTGAGTTCGAAAGAGTTCGAGTTTGAAAGTATTAAATGTATCTTGGATTGACTTCGTCTTTAAAATAATGAACGATGATTAATAAATAATATTTTAAGATTTAATATTAATAATTAATAAAATAATAATTCGATAAAATAACTTTTAATCGAAGATAGGGTTTCGAGTATTTACGAAGATATAACAATAGTTACTTGAGTATACGATACTCCCCGAATGACCCTTCGGGTTTTCGCAATCTAGATACGTTATAATAATATACCGCTCCCCGGTCAATAGTATATACGAACCGCTACGACCTCTATTGCTAGAGTCGTTGTCCGAAGAAAACATTTCAATCTAAGTTCAAGGGGTACAAGCATATATGTACTTATTCAACCTCAATTGCATCAATACTTCGATAAACATAGCATTTGATATAATTGAAAACTACAAACACAACAGTGAAAGTCCTTGTATATGGATAAGTTTTGAAAAGTAAACTTGCCTTGGTTTGGTTGGGGTGGTCGAGCGTGCGGAGTCGAACGATCTATACATAAGCAATAACCGCTCGTTAGTACCTTAACAATATCTCTTTAATTACGGGGTTTTAGGGGGTACGAAATTAACTTAACGACTTCGTCTTATGACACTCTAGCCCCAGTATAGGTTCATGTCGTCACTCGATTACGCTCGTCACTTAATCGACTTAATTTAGTTACCACATTCGAATCATAACCATTAACCCTAGAATTATGCTCCACTAATCGACTTTTTCCCTTGCGCAAAATTTACTCTAGCATTTTTATAAAATCCAAAAATTCATATTTTAATCCAATTCTTTTTGGGTGGTCTTCACCACTGCATTCCCTAACTTCTCAAATTTTTCCATGATCCCACATATATTTTATGGGTTTAAACAAGGTTCACAAGGGGGTCACTTAGTGCAGTCCGGAATCCAGAAACACAATTCACTCTTCCGGCCATAACATAAAATCTATACATCACCTAGCCATGAACCTTACATTTACAGAAACTAAATTCAATTATCTTTCCAACAATATATGGTAGGAAATCAGGGGACAACATTTGGGGGTTCAAAACCGTGTTACAAGACAGGTCAATTCTCCTGGAAAAACTCAGCAAGCATATACTACTTAGATCAACCATTTTTCACAATTCCACAACACAACCAACACTTAATTTACTTAGTTCATGGTTCATAACACTCATGGAGATATATATACTATCCATAATCATAAAAGTCACAATCTCAACATCAAAACTCAAGATCCATGTCATCCATTACTTATACAACCAAGATTAGCTCATATATACATGGATCTACTACCAAACATTATAAATACTACATAACCAAAAGGGTTTGTGATTTTTATACCTTCTTGAGCACCTAGGAGCCTTGGATGAGCTTTACACAACTCAATAACACCTTGAATGGTCTCCTACAACCCTTACAATCCAAGATCTAAAAGAAAATCAAACATGGTTACTATTCACCCAATCTTTAACAATTTATAACTTGAATTTGGATGGATGAAATGGCTTGAAACTACTAACATACCTTGTCTAGATGATGGAGAGGGCCTAGGATTTATGTTTTGATTTATGAGTGATGGGAAAGGGGGAAGAATAATTTTTCTTCTTCTCTTTTTCTTCTTGGCCGAGAGCAAGAACAAAGGGGGGGTTGTGTTTTGGTTTTTGTGTTTTGTGTGTGTTGGTTGAATAATTGATGTTAAAGTGTTGGGTGATACATAATGTGTATGTATAGGCAAGTACTAGCAGGGCATGGTCACATGTACTACTTGTCTCCCCTTTTTGAAAAGCAAGTAACTAGTTACTATTCCTCTTCCAATTTGCTAACTAGTTTGCTTACTCCTAACAACTTGGTTGCATGGAACTTGCATGCAATACTACTCCTTGTATCATTATTCTCCCACCAATGCTTGTCATTTAATCTTTAACTTGTATCGTATCTTAATTAATCTCTCGTAATAATATTTTGTCGCGTAGAGATTTCCCCTATAATTTCTTAAGTACTAATTGTGTAAATTTCTCGAATGTCCATAATTCCTCGTCATAATTCTTAATAAATCCTTTAATACTCTAACCATTCTCAAATCCCAAGTTTTATAAATCTTACTAACAATAAGACTCCTGCCTTCACAATCTTCCTTTTTATCTTACATAATAAATGCAACAACGCAGTTTCTCAGACAATCAATTCTATTAATCAACAGGGATGACTAGAAAGGTTCTATATTGACAATGCCACAATATATTAAATAAAAGAAAATATTACCGAAAATTAGGGTTCTTACAGCCTCCCCTCCTTAAAAGGATTCCGTCCCGGAATCAGGTTGAAAACAGTTGGGGGTGCTTTTCACGCATCGCGCTCTCTAGTTCCCATGTTGATTCTTCGACATTCTGATTCCTCCACAAAACTCTCACTAACTTGACCACCTTGTTCCTCAACACCTGTTCCTTTCTATCCATGATTTCTACGGGTTGCTCCACATATGTTAGGTCCGGTTGCAGATCCACTTGATCATGTTCTATCACATGTCGGAAGTCGGTATGGTAGGGTCGTAGCATGGACACATGGAATACATTATGTACTTGCTGTAAGCTCGGGGGTAAAGCCAATTCATAGGCTAACTTCCTAACTCGTTTCAAGATCTCAAAAGGTCCAATAAATCTCGGGCTTAGTTTCCCTTTCTTACCAAATCTCATCAATCCTTTCCACGATGATACCTTCAACATCACAAACTCTCCTACCTCATATTCTTTGTCCTTGCGGGTCTGGTCCGCATACTTCTTCTGTCTGTCTTGGGCCGCTACCAGCCGTCCTCTTATGAGCTCGATAGTTTCTCTTGTCTGTTGGACTAGTTCAGGCCCTAAAATCTTCCGCTCTCCAACCTCTTCCCAACACAAGGGAGACCGACATCTTCGTCCGTATAAAGCTTCATATGGGGGCATGCCTATACTCGCATGGTAACTGTTGTTGTAGGAAAATTCGATCAACGGCAAGTGGTCATCCCAACTTCCCTTGAAATCAATGGCACATACCCTCAACATGTCCTCGATGGTCTGGATGGTTCTCTCGCTCTGTCCGTCTGTTTGGGGATGGTATGCAGTACTCATGTTTAACTTGGTCCCCACACAATCCTGAAAACTTCTCCAGAACCTGGAGTTGAATCTTGGGTCTCTATCTGATACAATGCTCACAGGAACCCCATGCCTAACCACAATCTCCTTTAAGTAAATATCTGCCAGCTTGTCGACAGTATATCTCTCGTTGATTGGAAGAAAATGTGCTGACTTGGTCAACCTATCGATAATTACCCAAATGGCGTCATGATTAGTCTTGGTCCTTGGTAATCCGACCACAAAGTCCATCGCAATCTGCTCCCACTTCCACTCGGGTATCTCTAAGGGTTGCAACAATCCACTAGGCCTCTGGTGTTCGGCCTTTACTCTTTGACATGTCAAGCATTTACTTACCCACTCTGCCACGTCCTTCTTCATATTGGGCCACCAATAGTATTCTCTCAGATCTCTATACATCTTAGTGCCTCCAGGGTGAATTGAGTACCTTGAACTATGAGCCTCTTGCAAAATCTCGTCTTTTAATTCTTGAACGTTCGGGATCCATATCCTAGATGCGTACCTCATAATTCCATTCCCGTCCTTCTCACACTTAATTTCCTCGCCAGTCAAAATTTTCTCCATCGAATTCTTTTCTTCTTCTATCTTCTTTTCCTGGCATAACTTAATCTTTTCCAATAGCGGTGGTTGGACTTTTATTTCCATTAGGCTCTTTTGTCCAATTCCTGGTAACCTCACTTCAATCTCCAGTTTCTCAAGGTCCTTGATCAACTCGTCCACTGACGTTATCATCTTGAGTTTCTCCTTTCGGCTAAGTGCATCGGCCACTACGTTGGCCTTCCCTGGGTGATAATGAATCTCACAATCATAATCCTTGATTAGCTCTAACCATCTCCTCTGCCTCATGTTTAACTCTTTTTGAGTGAATATGTACTTTAAGCTCTTGTGATCCGTGTAGATTTCACACTTTTCTCCGTAAAGATAATGTCTCCAGATCTTCAAAGCGAAAACTATCGCCGCTAATTCCAAATCAGGGGTGGGGTATCTTATCTCGTACTCCTTAAGTTGTCTGGACGCATACGCGATCACTTTACCGTGCTGCATAAGCACACACCCTAAACCTTTATGGGATGCGTCGCTATAAATCACAAAATCTCCCTTATCATCAGGTAGGGCTAGTACTAGTGCTGTCACCAACCTCTTTTTCAACTCTTGGAAGCTCTCTTCGCATTTTTCAGTCCATACAAACTTCTCGGTCTTGCGAGTTAGTCGGGTCAAAGGGGCTGCTATCTTTGCAAAGTCTTGGACAAATCTCCTATAGTAGCCAGCCAACCCTATAAAACTTCTCACCTCTGTCGGAGTGGTTGGTCTATCCCAATTTGATACAGCCTCTATTTTGGCTGGGTCCACTAGAATGCCTTGTTCACTAATCACATGCCCCAAAAACTGAACTTCCTTCAACCAAAATTCACACTTCGAGAACTTAGCGTACAACTTCTCTTCTCTCAATGCTCCTAATACAATCCTCAAGTGCTCTGCATGTTCCTCCTCCGTCTTGGAATAAATCAAGATGTCATCGATGAAGACTATAACACACTTGTCCAAGTATTTCTTGAAGACTCGATTCATTAAATCCATGAAAGTTGCAGGGGCATTCGTTAATCCAAATGACATCACTAGGAACTCATGGTGCCCGTACCAGGTGCGAAAGGCCGTCTTTGGGATATCTTCTGGTTTAATCTTTAACTGGTGATACCCGGTCCTCAAATCAATTTTAGAGAAGTAGACTGCATCTTTCAATTGATCAAACAGGTCATCTATCCTGGGCAAGGGATACTTATTCTTGATAGTCACCTTGTTCAACTCCCTGTAGTCTATACATAATCTCATACTGCCATCCTTCTTTTTCACGAATAACACCGGGGCTCCCCACAGTGACACACTAGGTCTTATCATCCCTTTATCCAACAACTCTTGTAACTGAGTGGCTAGCTCTTTCATCTCCACTGGGGCTAGCCGATATGGGGCTTTCGAAATTGGGGCCGTACACGGAACTAAGTCTATAACGAACTCGATGTCTCTATCAGGTGGTAGTCCTGGAAGATCATCCAGAAATACGTCCGCGAATTCGTTAACGACAGGGATTTCCTGCAGGTTTGGTGCCTCCTTCTTGGTATCCTTCACATAGGCTAAATAGGCTTCGCATCCTTTACGTAACAGCTTCTTAGCTTGAATCATAGTCAGGAACTTTTGGTTTTGCCGTTTCCCACTAAACACTACTTCCTCGTCCCCTGGCAGTCTCAAACTCACTTTCTTCCTTACACAATCAATCTGGGCTCCGTGGGTTGTTAACCAATCCATTCCTACTATTACGTCAAACTCTCCTAATTTAAAAGGTATTAAGTCTACCCGAAAGTGTCGCCCTTCTATTTCTAGGTCACATCCTGGACATACGTGGCTAACAGGAATAATTTCATGATTAGCTATCTCTATTTGCAATCTGTCTTTCAATGGTTCGGTCTTAAGGCCTAACTGACATACAAAATCTAGAGATATGAAAGACTCGGTAGCTCCCGAATCAAATAAAACATTTGCCTTAACTGAGTTGAGTAGTAGAGTACCTGTAATCACATCCGTGTTCCTCACGGCATCCTGCACTGTCATGTTAAAAGTTCTTGCAGTAGGGGCCTTGTTAGAAGCAGTTCCACTCACTCTTGATGCAGCTGGCCCAGAGGACATACATTCCCTCATTCGGTGCCCTGGTTTCCCACACTTAAAGCAATTACCTCCGGCACCGGTGTTGTTACTAGTTCCTCGACAGGCGTTAGCATAATGTCCTGTCAGCCCGCACTTGAAGCACTTCACATCTTGCAGGTTACACACGCCCGCATGTTTCCTTCCACATTTATTACATTCTGGGGGCTGGGCTCGGGATAGGGTAGAGTAAGACGATCCCTGTGGTCGGCCGCTCTGGCCCACACTCCAACTTTCAGCTCTCTTGGTTCCAAAGTTTCCGCTGGGTTGGGACATCGTTCCTCGCTTAAATTTGCTCGGAAAGCTCCCTCCCGCAGAGTTTCTCTTTCGACTATCCAACTTCCTCTTCTTTCCTTCCCTCTCCTTCTGCATCTGTTCACTCCCAGCCTCAACAATTGATGCTTTCTGTACCAGGGTGGCATAGTCTGTCAGCTCAAGAACCGCCACACGATTCTGAATCCATTGCTTTAGCCCTAATTGAAACCTTCGGGCCCTCTTTGCCTCAGAGTTCACTTATTCCGGCACAAACCTCGACAGCTCAGTAAATTTGGCCTCATACTCGGCCGCCATCATGTTACCTTGCTTCAGTTCCATTTGTGTCTCCATGAACCTAGGAAAGTACTTCTCCAAGAACAGCTCGCTAAACCTCTCCCAGGTCACCATACCTCTTCCTTCCAAATTCTTCTTAGCTTCCCACCAATAGTTCGCCTCACCCTTCAGAAGGTAAGTGGCGAAAACAGTCTTCTGCTCTTCAGCGACACCTAGTATCTCGAAAGATTTTTCCATTTCCTTCAGCCAGGCCCTTGCCTCGACCGGGTCGGCAGTTCCTTTAAATTCTGGGGGTTTCAGGGATTTGAAGTTCCGGAAAGCATTTGCATTAGATTTTGGGGTGGTTGCTGAACTGGGGGACGGTCCAAGTTCTGCCTAAGTAACTCCATGAACTGTTCCATAGGGCCTCCCCTAGGATGTTCTGCCTCTCGGGTGTCATCGCCAGCTTCTTCTTCTTCATACTCAGAGTCATCAAACAAGTTATGATCGTTGCCCTCACTCTCACTCAGGTTGACATTCCCCCCTTCACGGTTCTGGTGGCCTCCGGTTCCATGGTGGCTACCCTGGCCCTCAGAACTGATTGGGTGAGCCCGAGTGTTCATTCTTCTGGGTGGCATGATTCTGATAATAAAACAAGAAATAGGTTAGGGTTTTTCAATTACCTGACAGCGTTTGCACGGGTCAGGAACGTATCGTTCCTCCTCATAAGGGTGGAAGTGCAAAAGTTTTAATAATCCGATGTTGGAGATAAAATGTCAAACATTTTTTTTTTGGGGAAAAATCCCTTTGGGATGCGAAAACATTTACAAGAGTTTTCAAAACTTCGAAACCTCAAAAATATTTTTCAAAATTTCAAATTTTTTTTTTTTTTTTGAAAAATTTATTTTTAAAGATTGTAGGAACATTTTTGGAAATTGTAGAAAACAATTTGAAATCGCATATCGCAAATTTGAAACAGCATGGTTGTATTTGTGGCTTGTAGCAATTGTATAATCACAGTTGTATATCAAAACAGTAAAGCATGGCATCGGAAAGTAAAGCAGTTGAGGCAATATTAAGGAAACTGAAACTAAATAAGTACGGTACAAGGGTTATCACAAAGTTTGGATGTTAGGGCCAAATACATAGTGTAAGAACCCAGATTTTGGGTGGAATTAAAACTTTTATGTATTTAATGATGTAAGAATGAATAGTGGATACGGCTACAATGTAATAATTGATATTTGGAAAGAATGAATGGAATTCGACTTTATTATGTTTATGTCTTGAAGAATGCTAAAGGGTGACAACATAAGTAAGAATAATCTATCTTCTAAGGGAATAAGATATGGCAACTTCAAGCAAGAGAATACTCTCATGTCATCCAGATCGATAACGATTAATCCAGTAGTTCCGTAAAAAGGTTAAGAAACGATCGAAAGAGAATACGGACAATTAAACAACCCTAAGAGAACAAGTAAAGAATATAGAATGAATAGTGTTTTGGTGGGAGTATAGAATAATATGAGACGACACTATATAGAAGTATTCGGAACGGATTTCCGAGTTCGTATTAGTGATCCAGGGGGAAAATAAGTGTATGTAAAAGCTGTCGGATTCTGAAAAAACCGCACTTTTATTTCCTCCGAGAGTTCCCTGGACACTGATAGCCTTAAGTATTTAACGAATGGATTTAAGGAATATAAATTGGAAAGTTAGAATGAAAGATGGAGAATGAAAGTATTAATACTAAAAAAAAGGATTCCCGGTAAACCCTAATTAGAAATCCGTGAAATATTCCTACGAACGATCAATCGAAACGGGTAATAACCGGACACAGAAACAAGCAGCGGGAGCAAGAGTCTTGTGCAAGCTACTAGTATAAAATATCTAGTAACTAAACTAGAATCAAGGTACTAGCACCTTAGAGGAAGAACTAAGTACTTAACAAAGTAACTACCTAGTTAAGCTCTAAACCACCATAAAACCAACACTTGTCTTGCCATTTCATCATCCAACACCTCATCACTTTAATAAAGTGACTTTATACAAGATATTATGTTGTAAGTGGATGAGAGTGGATGAGATTAAATCACAAAAATCAAAAGAAACCAAGCAACTCTCTCCCCCCCCCCCCATGAACCTTCCATTCGGCCAACACCTTAATTCCAAATCCAAACTCAACCTTCCCACCATTGTTTGCTCTTGAAATTTTTAAGGTGAGACTTATATTTCATAAAACTTATCTCCTCAAAATCTTAGCACCAAACTCCTTTGTTTCCATTTTCAAAAAAATAAACAAGAGGAGGGTGAATAGTGTTCATCATGTACTAACTTTGTTTTCTTGATTTTTCATGGTTGATCTAGCAAGCATAATCACTCCTAAGGACCATACAAGGCTTAGTAAGGCTATATCACTATCTAAGGAAGGTATAAAGCTCTTGAAACCCTAACCCTTGTTTGAGATTTAAGTATGTTTATGATAGATATAGCTTAGTTATGGTTATGTTAAAATTATAAGCATGATTATGCATGGATCTTGGATAAATGATGAAAATAGCTAGATGAACGGAAAGGCATTGCTTGGCCTCAGTTCATGTATATAAATCATGTATATGTTGTTTGGGTTGGATACTATGTTTATGGGAAGATTCGAAATTGGTAGATATTCGATTTACAGCCGTTATAATGCCCGATTTTACAATACCATGTTTTGTATGCCATTTCCCATGTCGAACCCCTACTTTCCAGAGACCTTATCTGCCATGATAGGATAGGTAATGTTCTAAGCTTCGTTTTGATATAAAGATCACGTGAAACAGACTAACGGTTTAGGAATTATGACCAAATTACTAAAAGTAGTTCGAATCCGTAAACGAAAGTTCGTAACTGAAATTGAACCCTCGTAAACTATGTAACGTCATGGCGAATCTTGGTAAATAAATACTAGGGGTAAGAAGGAAGGTGTGAAAGAAAACCGTATGTCAAAAAGAGCATTTTTCAATTTATTAAAAATGTTCGAGTCGAGGTTAAACGCGAACGAACCCCTAAAAGACGACTCTTTTATAACTTCGGTAAAACACTTAGAAAACGGGCGATAAAACTCGGAGTATAATATTGGTTCGTAACGATCGACCTTAGAACTCATATGACTTAAGTATGTCCCAAGTATAAGTACAGTGACATGTCGTATTAACGAACGAATGTGGGGTCGGATCAGTGATAAAAAGGAATCCACTAAAAGGGGTATAACGAGATAACTCGAGAACGTGTTTCGAATTAAGTATAACTTAACTTTTAATATGTTAAGTGATTAATCCCAAATGCCTTGGCTATTTATAGATCACCAAGCTGAACCGGGACCCGCTACCACTACCCCTTACCGTACTCGACTACCAGGCAAGTTTCAATTCCCTTCTTTTAGGTTGTTGTTGTGATTGAATAAATATATATATATATATATATATATGTTTTCTAATATACATATGCCATAGCATGCATGCCTACTTTCAAGTTATATCATTATGCTTGTTCCCTGATTGTTATTGGCTTATAAATTAGATAGCTATCGTATCAGTTATAAGCCGGTTATTGTAAGACCCTCATAGAAGGGCGTATACATCTTATTCATCAATATAGACCGGGAGTCAATATTTCTTGATATATCGAGATTACCTCGGAGGAAAATATTTAAGTAAATATTTTCCATTATTCGGGCGACGAATATTATTTGAATATTCGTTCGAGACTAATTATTTTAACGATCCTTACTTCAAATAATTATTTGAACGTAACTATTCAACGAATAATATTATTTTAATATTCATTCAGAGTCGAATTATTTATCGATTATTATTTCGAATATTCTTCTAAAGATGAGACTATTAAATGAATATTATTTGGATATTCATTTAGAATATTATTTTATTGAATAAAAATTACTTTTGAATATTCATTTAGGATATTAATTACATGATGAATATTATTTTAATATTCATCTGAAACTTGATTTATTTATCCAGTCTTATCTCGAATATTCCTTTAAAGCTTGGATTACTAAATGAATATTACTTGATGTTCATTATTCATTAAATAAATATTAATTTTTGAATATTCATTTAAATTCCTAATTAATTATGAATATTGTCTTGAATATTCCTTTCAGGTCCTATTAATTAATGAATATTATTTTGAATATTCATTTAAATATTTATTTATTCAATAAATATTCTCCTGATATTTCTTTAGGGATTATTTTGGAAAATACTCTGATTAAAGATATTCTTTCATATTCCTAAATATTCTTTAAATATTTTTAACTCAATAAATATTCTCTGAATATTTATTCCATACTTAGAATAATCTCAATAAGGTTCATCTTCTTCGATTATTACGAAAAATATTTCGGAGTCATATTATTATTAATCTTATATCAAGAAAGGTTCTCAGACATCATTCTTCGTTGAGTCTATCTCCCTAATAATAAGGAAACCTTACTTGGAAAATGTTATTTATCTTGTCGACTTCCCGGTCATAAAGTATTCTCTTCACTCGCAACTCGGGTGCTGTTGACTTATTAAGTCGTTGCTTACCTTCTCATCTTTCGAGGGGTAAGATTACTGGAACAAGTTGATATTCGTTACCAAGCAATAGCTTGGAAGTGATTGGTGAATTTTCCTTTCCAACTAGATAGGACTACTTTGTGGAGTCTTATCAACAAGTATTATACTTGGGGAAAGGGGGACGAACGTTACATTCAGAATCATGAATTCTATTTGAACTAGGAGTCGTGTAAGAGGCCGAGTAGCGCCGGTCCATCCCCTTTGGCCCAACCGTTGGCCGGGGAGAGCTAGTAAGGCGGTATACAAGTAAAGCCGTCAGTTCTTCCTTCAACCGGTAGTAAATCTAAATTGAGTTGTACGATCTCGACTGATCATCAAGATTGGAACAGCGGGCGCGGTGAATACTCCATCATTGGTTCATCATCCAAATTTATTTATTTCCTGCAACATGATTACTGTTGGCAGAGTTGGAAAAGTGTTCATAACTGGAATTGCAACATTTTCATGCAAGTTCCTCTTCTTAATAACAATAAGAATATCTCGCTTACTTTGATGTAGCAGATATTTCTACAAACAAATACTTTAAGTTACCTTGTAACTTTATCGTTCATATTATACTGGCATCATTTCCGTAAATGCATGGCGTATATTTTGAAAGATAGCTTTGAACTGTTTTAAATTATCGTTCAGTTATATATTATTGTTGGTGGGCTTTCGCTCACCCTTGCTTTTTTCACATTATGTCACAACAACAGCTAGGACAGATGGCTCGTGTCAGGCGCACTCGGCGCAAGCAGGTTACCCGACCCACCGGACTACCCGCTGAGATGCTAGCCGCCATTGCTGAGGTAGCATAGTTAGACAGCTTTTGTTTCCTGTTTAACTATATGTATAATTAATGTAATTAACGGCAAAACTTTTAAACCTATGATGTTATCCTTTTGGGATTGTAATAACTTTTATTCGTAACCCTTTAATGTAAGACTTATTTCAATTTCATCTCTGGGACTATAACTGTTGTGTGTGTGAGTGGTAATTATTGTGGGGTCACAGCATGTGATTTATTTATTGTGGACTCAAGTCAAGTATTATGAATGGATGTAAGACCGTAACCACCAGATCCCTGACCCCGGATCTGGGGGGTGTTAAAAGAGATGGTATCAGAGCGAGAGTTATATATCCCAAGAGATGATACGACGTTATATAATAATAAATTCAATAATATAGTAAGAACCCTTGCCAGGTTCACCTAAAACCCTTACGGGAACTTTTAAGTATCATGATAGTAACATAGTTCGTCTTGTGTAGGCGAGCGACATGTCGGCCCAGGAGGCAGCTGCGAGACAGCATGATGAGGACATGTTCTGGACTAGGGACCCGTACTATGAGCACTTGCCTGAGGAGGATACTGAGCCTGAGGAGGAGGACGCTGAGGAGGTCCAGGTTGATGCTGATACTGATGTGATCGAGTCTGAGGAGGAGGACCCTGAGGAGGTCCAGGTTGATGCTGACACAGATGTTGTTGAGACTGAGGGGGAGGAGGACCCGGAGGGGATCCAGACAGGACAGGATGCGGAGTTAGTTGTTGAGGATGATGATTATTGGGTTGTGTCTGAGATCAGGACTTTGGGAGATGACACTGACATGACCACGGATCAGGTGGTGCCGGTAGATGAGGGTGTTGAGGGAGATATAGATGAGCCAGTAGTTGGTGCTGTAGGGAGTTCTGGACTTTTTGTGCCACTCCTCCCTGTTGAGAGAGCCCCTACCCCACCACCACTACCTGTGAGCCCATACCCCAACGAGTTTGAGGAGCTTACTCCAGAGCCCCAGCAGACAGAGACTGCCGCTCCAGCTGAGCCATCCACCCCACCTCATGCCCCGATAGGAGGAGTCCCAGTATGTGTTCACAACTTGATTGTGAACGGGCTTTATAGAGAGTTGTCAGTGGCAGATGCCAGGTTGGCAGAGTCTAGGAGTGAGTTAGCAGCAGAGAGAGCTGCCCGGATGAGGTTACAGGGCAGGAGGACTATCAGTGACAGGGTTGGGTATAGGGCTGTGACCCGCATCGAGCTGAGGGCTCGGGTGAGGGTGCGACAGTTGCCTACTGATGGGCATGGTAGGGTAGACAGAGCAGAGGCTGAGGAGGTTTTCCGCATCGCCATGGGGAGGGTTCGGAGGATGTTTCGTCGTGGCGGCTGATTTCAGATGTGGTGATGCAGTGGTCTAGTTGTCTAGTCATGTACGGACATAATAGTGCCGGCTTTTGTAGGGATGGTTTTCTTGTACTTGTTTTCCCTTTTTGCAGACTAGACAGATAGACAGCGTATTTCACTTTTGACTTGTTGTTGTTGTTGTTAGGATGGCTGTACTTTAAACTATCGTTGTAACTCGGATGTTGTACCTTTTCGGTACCTGGTATATATTTGTTTCCCTTTCAGTCATTACAATTTTGTTGGGATGTGATCACGAGTTTATTAGCATATGTATTACTTTTCGATTAAGTTGCCATTAGATATAAAACTGTGGAATTTTAAACCCAATCATGTAAAGAATTATGCAAGGAAAAAAAAATCCTTTAAAACAGGTAAGTGAATCTAATGTATAATTTTCCAAATTTTCAGTAAAATGCCTCCAAGACGAATGGGCACTAGGGCTAACCCCCAAGAATCTACTGACCAAGAGAGTCACAACCAACACGAGGAAAACCATGAAAGTAGTGAAGAACAAGATCAGGATTATAATGAGCAAGAAGATTCCCAGTATGGAGCAGAGGATGAACCCCTGTACTCTGAAGAATTTGAGGGGGAAATCGAGGGTGGAGAAACTGAAGTAGAACAGGAAAGGGAGAACCAGGGCGGAAACCCCATGGGCCAGTTTATGGATCTACTTAGGCAGAATTTGAACCAATACCCCCAACCACCACCAGGCAACAACACTTCAGTGGCAAATTCCTTTAGGGCCTTTAAGTCCCTTAAGCCCCCAGAGTTCCACGGATCGGCTGATCCCGTTGAGGCGAGGGCCTGGATCAAGGAAATGGAAAAATCTTTTGAGATTCTGAGTATCAATGAGGCTCAGCAGACTGTTTTTGCTACTTACCTACTAAAGGGAGAGGCCAATTATTGGTGGGAAGCCAAGAAGAACATGGAGAATGATGCTGTCATAGCCTGGGAAAGGTTCAAACAATTATTCCTGGAGAAGTACTTCCCGAAGTTCATGAAAACCCAGATGGAACTTAAGTTCTTGGAACTGAAACAGAACAATATGTCAGTGGCTGACTATGAGGCCAAATTTACTGAGCTATCAAGATTTGTGCCAGAGTTTGTAGACACAGAAGAGAAGAAAGCTAACAGGTTTCAACAAGGGCTGAAGCAGTGGATCCAGAATAGGGTGGCGGTTTTAGAGATTACAGATTATGCCACCTTGGTGCAGAAGGCAACCATTGTGGAGGCTGGTAGTGATCAGATGCAGAGAGAGAGAGAGAAAGGGGGGATAAAGTGAAAGCATGTTAGTATGGGCGGAAGATCCGTTGGAGGAAAACCCCCAACCAAGTTTAATCGAGGAGCGGTTTCCCTACCAGGGAGGAATGTAGGGTTTAAACCATCTGCGAGTGTAAGTGTGAGCCAGGGCGGCCATCAATCAGGAATGTCCCGTTCCAACCCTTCTCAACCTCCATTGCCATTGTGTGCTACTTGTGGGAAGAGGCACTCCGGGGTGTGCAACCTGAAGCAGATAAACTGTTACAAGTGTGGGCGAGCTGGGCACTATGCTACCTCTTGCACCACGGTCATCCCTAACAGCACAACCTGTTTCCAGTGTGGACAACGAGGGCACATGAGGAAGGATTGCCCAAGGAGCAAACCAGCAGCATCTGGAGCAAGCAAGGTTGCCTCAAATAGGCAACCAACTGCTAGGACTTTTAATATGTCAGTACAAGATGACGTGAGGGACACAGATGTGATAGCAGGTACTTTTTCTCTCAATTCAGTCAGTGCAAATGTCATATTTGATTCAGGAGCAACTAAGTCTTTTATATCTAGAGATTTTGCGCATAAGTTGAAACTTGAAACCCAGCAACTAAGAGATTCCTTACTAGTAGAAATAGCTAATCAGGAAATCGTACCGGTTAATCAAATTCACCTCGATTGTAAGCTAAAAATAGGAGGACGATCCTTCTATGTCGATTTAATTCCTTTTAAGCTAGGGGAATTCGATGTCATTTTGGGTATGGATTGGTTATCTCGCAATGATGCGCGGATAGATTGTAAAGGGAAAAAGGTTAAGTTGAAAACCCCAGGGAAGAAAGAAATAGTGTTTAAGGGGATGCGACAGACCCAGAAAATTCTGACCATGGCGCAAACCAAGAGATTGTTACGAAAAGGGAACGAGGCTTATTTAGCCTACGTTATAGACACTCAGAAGGAGGTGCCAAGATTGCACGACATTCTGGTAGTTAATGAGTTCGAGGACGTGTTCCCACAAGATCTTCCCGGACTACCACCTGACAGGGTAATTGAGTTTGCCATCGAGTTAGCCCCGGGGACGGCGCCAGTTTCGAAGGCCCCATACCGATTAGCCCCAGTAGAAATGAAGGAGCTAGCTAAACAATTATAGGAATTGTTGGATAAGGGCATGATAAGGCCCAGTGTGTCGCCTTGGGGCGCACCAGTGTTGTTTGTTAAGAAAAAGGATGGAAGTATGAGGTTATGCATCGACTACAGAGAATTGAACAAGCTAACCATAAAGAATAAGTATCCATTGCCCAGGATAGATGATTTGTTTGACCAGCTAAGAGGGGCTGAATACTTCTCTAAGATTGATTTCAGAACGGGATATCACCAACTGAAGATCAAACCTGAAGATATCCCGAAGACTACATTCCGCACCAGATATGGACATTATGAGTTCTTAGTTATGTCATTTGGATTGACCAACGCCCCAGCAGCCTTCATGGACCTAATGAATAGAGTGTTCAAGGAATATTTGGACAAATTCGTGATAGTTTTCATTGATGATATTCTCATCTACTCAAAGACAGAGGCAGAACACGCTGAACATTTAAGGATAACCTTAGAAATACTCAGGAAGGAGCAGTTATATGCCAAGTTCTCCAAGTGTGAGTTTTGGAAAAATGAGGTACAATTCTTAGGGCACGTGATCAATAGAGAAGGAGTGTTGGTTGACCCCTCCAAGATAGAAGCAGTTTCAAACTGGGAACGGCCAACTACTCCAACCGAGGTGAGGAGTTTCATTGGAGTGGCCGGATATTACAGGAGATTTGTCCAAGACTTTGCGAAAATCGCAGCTCCATTAACTCGACTTACCCGTAAAACCGAGAAATTTGAATGGACTGAGAAATGCGAGAAGAGTTTCCAAGAGTTAAAGAAGAGGCTGGTGACAGCCCCAGTGCTGGCATTACCTGATGGAAAAGGAGATTTCGTGATTTACAGTGATGCTTCGCATAAAGGACTGGGATGCGTGCTTATGCAGCACGGTAAGGTAATAGCGTATGCATCTTGGCAATTGAAGGATTATGAAGTCAGATATCCCACGCATGATCTAGAACTAGCAGCCATAGTCTTCGCTATAAAGATTTGGAGACACTACCTGTATGGGGAAAAATGCGAGATTTACACAAACCATAAGAGCCTCAAATACATTTTCACTCAGAAAGAGCTTAACATGCGCCAGAAGAGATGGTTAGAGTTAATCGAGGATTACGACTGTGAAATTCGCTATCACCCGGGCAAAGCCAATGTGGTGGCTGACGCCCTTAGTAGGAAAGAGAAGCTCAAGATGATAACTTCAGAGAAAGAGCTAGTGAAAGATTTTGAGAAGTTGGAAATCGAGGTTAAGTTACCTGGAAAGGGCCAAGAAAAGTTGATGGAAATTAGAATCCAACCTCCATTGCTAGAAAAGATTAGACTGTGCCAGGAACGGATGATGGAGGAAGAAAAGAACTCCACAGAAGAGCTAATGACCGGGGAGGAAATTAAGTGCGAAAGAGACAAGGAAGTGATCATGAGGTACACATACAGGATATGGATCCCAAATGTTCAGGAACTCAAGAATGAGATTTTAAATGAGGCACACAACTCAAGATACTCAGTGCACCCCGGTAGCACCAAAATGTATAGGGATTTAAAGGAGTATTACTGGTGGCCCAATATGAAAAAGGACGTAGCAGAGTGGGTAAGCAGATGCTTGACCTGCCAACGAGTGAAGGCAGAGCATCAGAAACCCAGCGGACTTCTACATCCCTTAGAGATTCCAGAATGGAAATGGGAACACATAGCCATGGATTTCGTAGTAGGTTTACCAAGGACCAAGGCTAATCATGACGCCATATGGGTAATTGTAGATCGACTGAAAAAATCGGCTCACTTTCTCCCGATCAACGAAAGGTACACGGTCGACAGACTAGTGGACATCTACTTAAAAGAGATAGTGGCGCGACATGGAATCCCAGTCGCAATAGTATCCGATCGAGATCCTAGATTTAACTCCAGGTTTTGGAGAAGTTTTCAAGAATGTGTAGGGACCCGACTGAACATGAGCACAGCCTACCACCCCCAGATAGATGGGCAAAGTGAAAGGACCATCCAAACACTAGAGGATATGTTGAGAGTCTGCGCGATAGACTTCAAAGGAAATTGGGATGATCACTTGCCAATGATTGAGTTCTCCTACAATAACAGTTATCATTCAAGCATTGGGATGCCACCTTATGAGGCCCTTTATGGAAGAAAATGTCGATCTCCCTTGTATTGGGATGAAGTTGGAGAGCGAAAGATGCTCGGGCCCGAAGTGGTCCAATGAACTAAAGACGCAGTAGATCTAATCAGAGGACGGTTGGTAGCAGCCCATGATCGACAAAAGAAATATGCCGACTTAGCTCGGAAAGGCAAGGAATACGAAGTAGGGGACCTAGTGTTCTTGAAAGTGTCACCTTGAAAAGGTTTAATGAGATTTGGGAGGAAAGGAAAGCTGAGTCCCAGATACATTGGACCATTTGAGATCCTGAGACGGATTGGGGAACTAGCTTATGAGCTCGCATTGCCCCCGAATCTACAGCAGGTGCACAATGTGTTCCATGTTTCGATGCTGAGGAAGTATAATCCGGATGCTAAGCATATTGTAGAGTATGAGCAAGTGGACATGCAACCAGACTTGACCTATGTGGAGCAACTTGTGGAAATTATAGACCGAAAAGAACAAGTGCTCCGAAACAAGGGCATTCAGCTAGTCAGAGTTTTGTGGCAGAACCACAATGTAGAAGAATCCACCTGGGAACTTGAAAGCGCAATGCAAGAGAAGTACCCCCACTTGTTTTCAAACTGATTCCGGGACGGAATCCTTTTAAGGAGGGGAGACTGTAAGAACCCAGATTTTGGGTGGAATTAAAACTTTTATGTATTTAATGATGTAAGAATGAATAGTGGATACGGCTACAATGTAATAATTGATATTTGAAAAGAATGAATGGAATTCGACTTTATTATGTTCATGTCTTGAAGAATGCTAAAGGGTGACAACATAGGTAAGAATAATCTATCTTCTAAGGGAATAAGATATGGCAACTTCAAGCAAGAGAATACTCTCGTGTCATCCAGATCGATAACGATTAATCCAGTAGTTCCGTAAAAAGGTTAAGAAACGATCGAAAGAGAATACGGACAATTATACAACCCTAAGAGAACAAGTAAAGAATACAGAATGAATAGTGTTTTAGTGGGAGTATAGAATAATATGAGACGACACTATATAGAAGTATTCGGAACGGATTTCCGAGTTCGTATTATTGATCCAGGGGGAAAATAAGTGTATGTAAAAGCTGTCGGATTCTGAAAAAACCGCACTTTTATTTTCTCCGAGAGTTCCCTGGACACTGATAGCCTTAAGTATTTAACGAATGGATTTAAGGAATATAAATTGGAAAGTTAGAATGAAAGATGGAGAATGAAAGTATTAATATTAAAAAAAAGGATTCCCGGTAAACCCTAATTAGAAATCCGTGAAATATTCCTACGAACGATCAATCGAAACGGGTAATAACCGGACACAGAAACAAGCCGCGGGAGCAAGAGTCTTGTGCAAGCTACTAGTATAAAATATCTAGTAACTAAACTAGAATCAAGGTACTAGCACCTTAGAGGAAGAACTAAGTACTTAGCAAAGTAACTACCTAGTTAAGCTCTAAACCACCATAAAACCAACACTTGTCTTGCCATTTCATCATCCAACACCTCATCACTTTAATAAAGTGACTTTATACAAGATATTATGTTGTAAGTGGATGAGAGTGGATGAGATTAAATCACAAAAATCAAAAGAAACCAAGCAACTCTCTCCCCCCCCCCATGAACCTTCCATTCGGCCAACACCTTAATTCCAAATCCAAACTCAACCTTCCCACCATTGTTTGCTCTTGAAATTTTTAAGGTGAGACTATATTTCATAAAACTTGTCTCCTCAAAATCTTAGCACCAAACTCCTTTGTTTCCATTTTCAAAAAAATCAAACAAGAGGAGGGTGAATAGTGTTCATCATGTACTAACTTTGTTTTCTTGATTTTTCATGGTTGATCTAGCAAGCATAATCACTCCTAAGGACCATACAAGGCTTAGTAAGGCTATATCACTATCTAAGGAAGGTATAAAGCTCTTGAAACCCTAACCCTTGTTTGAGATTTAAGTATGTTTATGATAGATATAGCTTAGTTATGGTTATGTTAAAATTATAAGCATGATTATGTATGGATCTTGGATAAATGATGAAAATAGCTAGATGAACAGAAAGGCATTGCTTGGCCTCAGTTCATGTATATAAATCATGTATATGTTGTTTGGGTTGGATACTATGTTTATGGGAAGATTCGAAATTGGAAGATATTCGATTTACAGCCGTTATAATGCCCGATTTTACAATACCATGTTTTGTATGCCATTTTCCATGTCGAACCCCTACTGTCCAGAGACCTTATCTGCCATGATAGGATAGGTAATGTTCTAAGCTTCGTTTTGATATAAAGATGACGTGAAACAGACTTATGGTTTAGGAATTATGACCAAATTACTAAAAGTAGTTCGAATCCGTAAACGAAAGTTCGTAACTGAAATTGAACCCTCGTAAACTATGTAACGTCATGGCGAATCTTGGTAAATAAATACTAGGGGTAAGAAGGAAGGTGTGAAAGAAAACCGTATGTCAAAAAGAACATTTTTCGATTTATTAAAAATGTTCGAGTCGAGGTTAAACGCGAACGAACCCCTAAAAGACGACTCTTTTATAACTTCGGTAAAACACTTAGAAAACGGGCGATAAAACTCGGAGTATAATATTGGTTTGTAACGATCGACCTTAGAACTCATATGACTTAAGTATGTCCCAAGTATAAGTACAGTGACATGTCGTATTAACGAACAAATGTCGGGTCGGATCAGTGATAAAAAGGAATCCACTAAAAGGGGTATAACGAGATAACTCGAGAACGTGTTTCGAATTAAGTATAACTTAACTTTTAATATGTTAAGTGATTAATCCCAAATGCCTTGGCTATTTATAGATCACCAAGCTGAACCGGGACCCGCTACCACTACCCCTTACCGTACTCGACTACCAGGCAAGTTTCAATTCCCTTCTTTTAGGCTGTTGTTGTGATTGAATAAATATATATATATATGTTTTCTGATATACATATGCCATAGCATGCATGCCTACTTTCAAGTTATATCATTATGCTTGTTCCCTGATTGTTATTGGCTTATAAATTAGATAGCTATCGTATCAGTTATAAGCGGGTTATTGTAAGACCCTCATAGAAGGGCGTATACATCTTATTCATCAATATAGACCGGGAGTCAATATTTCTTGATATATCGAGATTACCTCGGAGGAAAATATTTAAGTAAATATTTTCCATTATTCGGGCGACGAATATTATTTGAATATTCGTTCGAGACTAATTATTTTAACGATCCTTACTTCAAATAATTATTTGAACGTAACTATTCAACGAATAATATTATTTTAATATTCATTCAGAGTCGAATTATTTATCGATTATTATTTCGAATATTCTTCTAAAGATGAGACTATTAAATGAATATTATTTGGATATTCATTTAGAATATTATTTTATTGAATAAATATTACTTTTGAATATTCATTTAGGATATTAATTACATGATGAATATTATTTTAATATTCATCTGAAACTTGATTTATTTATCCAGTCTTATCTCGAATATTCCTTTAAAGCTTGGATTGCTAAATGAATATTACTTGATGTTCATTATTCATTAAATAAATATTACTTTTTGAATATTCATTTAAATTCCTAATTAATTATGAATATTGTCTTGAATATTCCTTTCAGGTCCTATTAATTAATGAATATTATTTTGAATATTCATTTAAATATTTATTTATTCAATAAATATTCTCCTGATATTTCTTTAGGGATTATTTTGGAAAATACTCTGATTAAAGATATTCTTTCATATTCCTAAATATTCTTTAAATATTTTTAACTCAATAAATATTCTCTGAATATTTATTCCATACTTAGAATAATCTCAATAAGGTTCATCTTCTTCGATTATTACGAAAAATATTTCGGAGTCATATTATTATTAATCTTATATCAAGAAAGGTTCTCAGACATCATTCTTCGTTGAGTCTATCTCCCTAATAATAAGGGAACTTACTTGGAAAATGTTATTTATCTTGTCGACTTCCCGGTCATAAAGTATTCTCTTCACTCGCAACTCGGGTGCTGTTGACTTATTAAGTCGTTGCTTACCTTCTCATCTTTCGAGGGGTAAGATTACTGGAACAAGTTGATATTCGTTACCAAGCAATAGCTTGGAAGTGATTGGTGAATTTTCCTTTCCAACTAGATACGACTACTTTGTGGAGTCTTATCAACAAGTATTATACTTGGGGAAAGGGGGACGAACGTTACATTCAGAATCATGAATTCTATTTGAACTAGGAGTCGTGTAAGAGGCCGAGTAGCGCCGGTCCATCCCCTTTGGCCCAACCGTTGGCCGGGGAGAGCTAGTAAGGCGGTATACAAGTAAAGCCGTCAGTTCTTCCTTCTACCGGTAGTAAATCTAAATTGAGCTGTACGATCTCGACTGATCATCAAGATTGGAACAGCGGGCGCGGTGAATACTCCATCATTGGTTCATCATCCAAATTTATTTATTTCCTGCAACATGATTACTGTTGGCAGAGTTGGAAAAGTGTTCATAACTGGAATTGCAACCTTTTCATGCAAGTTCCTCTTCTTAATAACAATAAGAATATCTCGCTTACTTTGATGTAGCAGATATTTCTACAAACAAATACTTTCAGTTACCTTGTAACTTCATCGTTCATATTATACTGGCATCATTTCCGTAAATGCATGGCATATGGTTTGAAAGATAGCTTTGAACTGTTTTAAATTATCGTTCAGTTATATATTATTGTTGGTGGGCTTTCGCTCACCCTTGCTTTGTTCACATTATGTCACAACAACAGCTAGGACAGATGGCTCGCGTCAGGCGCACTCGGCGCAAGCAGGTTACCCGACCCACCGGACTACCCGCTGAGATGCTAGCCGCCATTGCTGAGGTAGCATAGTTAGACAGCTTTTGTTTCCTGTTTAACTATATGTATAATTAATGTAATTAACGGCAAAACTTTTAAACCTATGATGTTATCCTTTTGGGATTGTAATAACTTTTATTCGTAACCATTTAATGTAAGACTTATTTCAATTTCATCTCTGGGACTATAACTGTTGTGTGTGTGAGTGGTAATTATTGTGGGGTCACACCATGTGATTTATTTATTGTGGACTCAAGTCAAGTATTATGAATGGATGTAAGACCGTAACCACCAGATCCATGACCCCGGATCTGGGGGGTGTTACACATAGTTCCGATGTCAAAGTCTAGCAAAAGTGGAACAAATACATGTACATCATCCGAATAGTCAGGCTACACAAAAGTAGGGCTACATCCGTACATACTACCCGAAATCACATCTACATAACTGTAGGTCAGTCTACTCATCCACTGGTCAGAAAGGATACCACTGCACAAGTCAACTATCCCGCAAAATCGACACACTACTGTCATCTGAACCTAGGGGACTGAGCTATCAGTAACACATCACGGGGCCGCACCGCGGCGGAGCAAGGTCCTCACTCGGGCAAATGCACGACGCACAACACGCCTAGCATCCCTAGCCTGGATCACTCCGCCCCCGCGGATCCCTAAACCAAGAATCCTATCGCGACTCCTCCTCTCAATCCTATGGAGTCGAGCCCTAGTCCTCCTAGCAACAGCGGTCCTCATCTCAGCCTGGATCCTCAAACGCGCCTCGCGCTCCTCCACTAGTGCCCGCCTCGCCTCGTTAAGTCGGGCCTCCGCAGAAAGTAAGTCTCGGGTCAGGAACTGTACCACGTAAGCGTACTCAGTACCCGACACTGGGGGTAGGTCCATCGGTGGAGGTGGTATGACAGGAACAGGAGCAGGTGCAGCAGCAGTAGCAGGAGCAGGAGCAGTAGCAGGGGTAGGGTCAAGCTCCTCCTCGCCAGAAGTGTCATCCTCGGAGTCACCGTCTGATGAAACAGGGCTAGATGTCTGTGGAGAAGATGGGGGTGACACAACACGACCCTCACCGGATCTCACACTCTCCTCATCAATAGCTACAGGAGATGGGGTAACAGGCTCAGGCTCAGGCTCAAAGGGCTCCTCAACGGGATCCTCATCATCAGTATCTCCTATCAGCGTAATCCAGGGGCCAAGCTCGGAGTCAGCACCCATATCCTCCTCAAGATCCTCGGTATCTCGCATCAGTGCCTCATCATGCTCTCTCTCGAAAGCCTCAGGGTCTGGTATCTCCTCCATCTACACAAGGGAAATAAGGTGGGTCACTAACCATAAAAGAAAGGTTTAGGAGTAGTTCCCTCACGGGCCTTAAAGTCAGGGCTATATCCGATAACCCGACTACAAACTCGATGAGAGTTCTAAGTATTATTAATGTTGTTATTAAGGTTATCGTTATTGTCATTATTATTAGGGTTGCTTCCTTAAATTACTATCGTTTCTGAGAACTGTAACCTCGCTCTGATACCATTTCTGTGACGCCCCCAGATCCGGGGTCGGAGATCTAGGCGCTCACGGTCCATTTTCCATTAATAACATACTTGTTCTTGCACATAATATATATAACACAGCCATCGACCCCACAATAAACTCACACCGCACACACACACAGAGGTTAGAGCCTCAGAAACGTCACAACATTGATTAAGCAGAAATAAAATTATCAGAGTTATTACAGACCGAATTAAATAGTATTTATGCTACCAGCAACACTTCGATATGAAGCGAAGTTGGCGGCTTGAAAGTTTGTTACGATACACTGCCTTGCACAGGTCATACTGCTAAAATAAAACGAACTAACAAAAGCTGCCAACCAATCCGGCTAATGGGGCCTACCGGTGGAATCTCAACTGCTGGCTCGGGTCTAGTCACCTACTTTCGAGCAGTCTGTCTGGTTCTTGCCATTTCGCTTAGCTGTTGTGTTTGTAAAATTTGAAAACAAGCAAGAGTGAGCAACTATAGCTCAGCAAGAAATATACGTATAAGGTAAGCAATATAGCATTTCATATGATTGGCAGTTATTAAACTTGTTTGTATCAATCAGATATAAAATCACTTGTCATAGTTGATAAATTCCGAAGGTGCAACAATATGTGCCCTTGTTTTCAAAATAAACTTGCAGTTCTAGATACTGCATTGAGTCAACATCTTTCTCATTAAAATAGAACAATATCAGCAACTTGGCACAAAAGCCTAAGAAGCGGTGTCAAAGCATTTTTCCAAAATGGAGGAATGGGACTTAAAGAAAACATAAAACCTGACAAGGATTGACGATGATCAGTCGCCACATCCAAGTCCAATAATCCGCGGGTCTTCTCTACCGGTAGAAGGATAGAAACTACATCCGTAACTATCCCCGGGTGAAAACTACATCCGTAATCACCCTCGACGAAAACTACATCCGTAATCATCCTTCGGCAACACCTGGGCCGGAATAATAATTGATGGACCGCCTGGCTCACGGCCGCTTACACATCCCGGGAATCGTTCGTCAACGGTTCCCACACCTGCCAGAGTCCCTTTTTCTTTTTCTTTTGAAAACTTGATTTTGATTGAAAACAGAGTAGTTGAGGTCCGACATCAGTCGACCGATGATTCTTGAAATCATACAAGAAGCAGAACCTGACCGGGGGTTTTCGAAAATGTTTTGAGTTCGAAAGAGTTCGAGTTTGAAAGTATTAAATGTATCTTGGATTGACTTCGTCTTTAAAATAATGAACGATGATTAATAAATAATATTTTAAGATTTAATATTAATAATTAATAAAATAATTATTCGATAAAATAACTTTTAATCGAAGATAGGGTTTCGAGTATTTACGAAGATATAACAATAGTTACTTGAGTATACGATACTCCCCGAATGACCCTTCGGGTTTTCGCAATCTAGATACGTTATAATAATATACCGCTCCCCGGTCAATAGTATATACGGACCGCTACGACCTCTATTGCTAGAGTCGTTGTCCGAAGAAAACATTTCAATCTAAGTTCAAGGGGTACTAGCATATATGTACTTATTCAACCTCAATTGCATCAATACTTCGATAAACATAGCATTTGATATAATTGAAAACTACAAACACAACAGTGAAAGTCCTTGTATATGGATAAGTTTTGAAAAGTAAACTTGCCTTGGTTTGGTTGGGGTGGTCGAGCGTGCGGAGTCGAACGATCTATACATAAGCAATAACCGCTCGTTAGTACCTTAACAATATCTCTTTAATTACGGGGTTTTAGGGGGTACGAAATTAACTTAACGACTTCGTCTTATGACACTCTAGCCCCACTATAGGTTCATGTCGTCACTCGATTACGCTCGTCACTTAATCGACTTAATTTAGTTACCACATTCGAATCATAACCATTAACCCTAGAATTATGCTCCACTAATCGACTTTTTCCCTTGCGCAAAATTTACTCTAGCATTTTTATAAAATCCAAAAATTTATATTTTAATCCAATTCTTTTTGGGTGGTCTTCACCACTGCATTCCCTAACTTCTCAAATTTTTCCATGATCCCACATATATTTTTAGGGGTTTAAACAAGGTTCACAAGGGGGTCACTTAGTGCAGTCCGGAATCCAGAAACACAATTCACTCTTCCGGCCATAACTTAAAATCTATACATCACCTAGCCATGAACCTTACATTTCCAGAAACTACATTCAATTATCTTTCCAACAATATATGGTAGGACATCAGGGGACAACATTTGTGGTCTCAAAACCGTGTTACAAGACAGGTCAATGCTCCTGGAAAAACTCAGCAAGCATATACTACTTAGATCAACCATTTTTCACAATTCCACAACACAACCAACACTTAATTTACTTAGTTCATGGTTCATAACACTCATGGAGATATATATACTATCCATAATCATAAAAGTCACAATCTCAACATCAAAACTCAAGATCCATGTCATCCATTACTTATACAACCAAGATTAGCTCATATATACATGGATCTACTACCAAACATTATAAATACTACATAACCAAAAGGGTTTGTGATTTTTATACCTTCTTGAGCACCTAGGAGCCTTGGATGAGCTTTACACAACTCAATAACACCTTGAATGGTCTCCTACAACCCTTACAATCCAAGATCTGAAAGAAAATCAAACATGGTTACTATTCACCCAATCTTTAACAATTTATAACTTCAATTTGGATGGATGAAATGGCTTGAAACTACTAACATACCTTGTCTAGATGATGGAGAGGGCCTAGGATTTATGTTTTGATTTATGAGTGATGGGAAAGGGGGAAGAAGAATTACTTTAATTATGAATATTCATAAGGAATATACCTAATTAATTATGAATATTCATAAGGAATATTCATAAGGGCCTATAAGGAATATTACTTTTGAATATTCATTTAAATTCCTAATTAATTATGAATATTACCTTAAATATTCTTTTCAGGTCTTATTAATTAATGAATATTGTTTTGAATATTCATTTAAATATTTATTTATTCATTAAATATTCTCCTGATATTTCTTCAGGGATTATTTTGAGAAATACTCTGATTAAAGATATTCTTTCATATTCCCAAATATTCTTTAAATATTTTAACTCATTAAATATTCTCTGAATATTTATTCCATACTTAGAATAATCTCGATAAGGTTTATCTTCTTCGATTATTACAGAAAATATCTCGGAGTCATATTATTATTAATCTTATATCAAGAAAGGTTCTCAGATATCATCCTTCTTTGAGTCTATCTCCTTAATAATAAGGGAACCTTACTTGGAAAATGTTATTTATCTTGTCGACTTCCCGGTCATAAAGTATTCCCTTCACTCGCAACTCGGGTGCTGTTGACTTATTAAGTCGTTGCTTACCTTCTCATCTTTCGAGGGGTAAGATTACTGGAACAAGTTGATATCCGTTACCAAGTAATAGCTTGGGAGTTATTGGTAAATTTTCCTTTCCAACTAGATACGACTACTTTGTGGAGTCTTATCAACAAGTATTATACTTGGGGAAAGGGGGACGAACGTTACATTCAGAATCATGAATTCTATTTGAACTAGGAGTCGTGTAAGAGGCCGAGTAGCGCCGGTCCATCCCCTTTGGCCCAACCGTTGGCCGGGGAGAGCTAGCAAGGCGGTATACAAGTAAAGCCGTCAGTTCTTCCTTCTACCGGTAGTAAATCTAAATTGAGCTGTACGATCTCGACTGATCATCAAGATTGGAACAGCAGGTGCGGTGAATACTCCATCATTGGTTCATCATCCAAATTTATTTATTTCCTGCAACATGATTACTGTTGGCAGAGTTGGAAAAGGGTCATAACTGGAATTGCAACCTTTTCTTGCAAACTCCTCTTCTTAATAACAATAAGAATATCTCGCTTACTTTGATGTAGCAGATATTTCTACAAACAAATACTTTAAGTTACCTTGTAACTTCATCGTTCATATTATACTGGCATCATTTCCGTAAATGCATGGCATATGGTTTGAAAGATACTTTTGAACTGTTATACATTATCGTTCAGTTATATATTATTGTTGGTGGGCTATTGCTCACCCTTGCTTTATTATTATATCACAACAACAGCTAGATCAGATGACTCGCACAAGGCGCACTCGACGCGGGCGAGGACGATGAGACTACCAGAGCTGAAGAAGAAGCTATTGGTAGGGTATATTTATTCTTTCAGTACCAAGAATATGGTATAGTATGACTTATGTAAATGGATGGCAAAGAGTATGTATTTATATTGAAATCCTTTTTGATTGTAAGAACTCATAATGTGATTAATAAAAATTTGATTGTTACTCTGATTTCATCTCTGGGACTATAACGGGTGTGTTTTATATTGTTGTGTTGGGTTATAGAGACGTAATTTATTTGATGTTAAGGAAAGTTCAATTGTTGTGGACAGAATTGGAAACCATAACCACCGGATCCCGGACCCCGGATCTGGGGGTGTTATAGAAGTGGTATCAGAGCGTACGTTATAAACCCCCGAGATGAGGTGACGTTAAAACAATAAATTCAATAAGATAATAAGAACTCTTGCCAAGTTCATAGTCGGACTACTTAATGTAGTGATGACATATAAAACCCTTATGGGAACTCGTAAGTATAATGATAGTAACTTAGCTCGATATCGTATCGACGAGTAAGGCGACTGACCTTGAGGCATACGAGCAACAGCGCGATGATGCTTTATATGCTGAAGATCAGCGGGTAATTCGATGGAGTACCCTACTGGAGACCCGGAAGAGGTTCCAACAGATAAGGAAAATCCTGTTAGGATAAGGAGCTTACCCATGGGTAATGAGGGTCGCAGCCAGAATGACTGTGATGATTAAGATATGGTGCTCAGAAAAGTGAGTATAAAGAACCGAGATATTATTAAGAGATCTGAAGATGCATGTTGAATTCATAGCCGGACTACCAGATGTAGTACCAGCAAGAAAGAAGGATTGGAAGAATTACTTGAGATCTTATACGGAAATAGATTAGAATCCTTAGAGATTATCATCTTAACAAAGAAAGAGCTAGAGGGATGTATGATTATCAAAGACATCGATTTAGGGCGAGGAGCAGAGTCCCTAGGAATAGTGGAGAATGAGGCAGTAAGTGCCATATCATTTGATAAATGAATCAGTATGAATATTGTCAGTAATAATTCGCCATGAGAAGGCAGGTGTCGTAGGTTGTAAATTATGGAACCAAATTAAGGTTAATAAGGTGGTTTTGTTAAGGAAAATGTTCATTTTATGAATGAATCATTTAGAAAGTAAAGACATTGGGAAGTGATAGCATGATTGGGTAAAATTATATAAGGAAGTAGCAAGCAAGACAATGATCTCAGAACCTACCGGAAGGTAAGACCAGTGAGTCAAGATGAACTCGTAATGAGACTACTGCCAGAGACTGAGTATAGAGTTAATTCAACTCAGTTAAATGATGAACCAGAAACGTTAGATGCATGTGATTTAGAGGAATATTAAATTCCTTCTTCTCTTTGAATGGATTATAGTAGTACCTTAAGTTTATTCCGATGCGGAATTATAATAGATCAAGTAATACGATCAGTAGTTAAAGAGAAAAATGTGAGAAAATCTTCCTGGAGATAAAAGGTGAAATTGGTAATGACCAAGAGCTGGCATTGCTTAATGGAAAAAAAAAGGAGACTTTGCGCTTCCAACGACGCTTCGCATAAAGGGTTAGGTAGACCGACATTTGGTAGTATTGAATATCAGGACGTATAGGTATCAGGACGTTGTGACGGGTTTCAGTTTGAAACTGTTGATTCCCTTCTAAGGGATGGATATAATTGATTCCTTTCCAGTGGGTAAACTTCCAATCTGATGATGATTATTTCGTTAACTATGACTGTTTATGATTCCACCTGCTTGGAGGTTCAAAGAACTATTCTTCAGGTTTCGAAACTGGTCTCCTTAATGTTACCAGTAGGTGGGTAGATTGATCAAAATTTCCCTGAGTCTGGAAAGGAATTCGGTGAATTTTGGCAAACCTTGTCTTTCTGATTATCAGAGAATGTCATGGAAGAGAGTAAAAATTGGAGCAAACCCTGTGATTTGGGTAAGGATGCTGTAAAATGGGTTAGTAAACGGACCCTGAGCACTACAATCGACGGTAGTGATCAAATGATGAAGTGAGATTGGACGAAAATAGAAAATGTAAGTAAGAAACTAGCCGGACTGAGAAATTCCAGGATTGACTTAAATGAAAAGGCTGTTGTGCCAGGAA
Organism: Saposhnikovia divaricata; assembly: GCA_036435485.1. Taxonomy (NCBI): domain Eukaryota; kingdom Viridiplantae; phylum Streptophyta; class Magnoliopsida; order Apiales; family Apiaceae; genus Saposhnikovia; species Saposhnikovia divaricata. Next base: position 169,344,642 of record CM071598.1, read on the forward strand.
TGGTAAGCTTGTGTGGCACGCAAGATTGATAAGAATAGTTGAAAAGATAAAAGTGGAGGAAAGGTGACCGAAGACGGTGCCGAGTAGTCGATTAAGACTTATATGGAGTAAAGTTTTGGAAAGGTAGAAAGGTATCAAAGAAGAAGGCACTATGCCGACAATTGCTAGAAAAGTAATGCTATTAGCCAACCCCTAAAATCATATATTTTTATTTTAGTGTGGCCAGTTGAGGCCAAGTCACAACGGACTATAAAGTGACTAGACCAGCAATGAAAAGACAAAGCAGGGTTGCTTCTAAGTAAGCACCGACTGCAAGGGCTTCTGATATAAAGGAAATATTAATGAGATTGTAGGAGTCTTCTACTAAACCCTTTGCAACCCATGTTTTGATGGGGAATTTACTAGACCTTTTTGGGATGGGGTAACCCGTACTAAAGTGACTCATGTGTATATGGTTGTCCAAGATTACGAGTAAAATGGAAGTATAGTGACTTGAGATGTATGATGTTAGGGTATCATGAATACCCTGAACATATTACGACTAAGGGAAGTAAACAACGAAGGTTTATGAAGAGAGTATAGAAATGGTCAGAGATGGATCAGTATGCTGTAGAAATTTTGTCTAAGGCAAGTACATTTGAGAAGAACGATAAGTACTAAGAGATTCAAGTTGAACTCGACCAATATCTTCCAAAACATCCTTGCTGCCATTACCAAGTTCTGTAAGAGAGGAGATAGGCATACGTTGCCTTTTTGGAAGGCCAAATAGGCTGACAACTATCTGAAAGAAGAGGATGGCATTAAGCCACCGATCGATTATCAAATGAGAATGATTGAAAAGAGACCTTTATTAAGGATACATGATCTGATTGCAAATTATAAGATGCAAGAATTCTTTGGCAGTTGAATTAAGGATAGGATATCCATAAATTAAGACAAACCCTAGGGAATGCACAAGGGGTGGCATTAACCCTAATAACGACATTATGACTTCAGATGATATGAGTTGGACTTGCTAAGGCAACAATGACCGGTAAGGATTAAAAAAAAAAAAAGAGTTCTGGAAAGAACATTGATAGAATTATTAGAGTATTGATCAATGACATTTTGATATACCTTGTACCCAGAAAATACAGGAGGAAGGATGAGGATGACCTATGAAACCTTACAAGGAAAAAGGTAATATTCCGAACTTCAAAATGGAAGTTTGGTAAGGAATGTATGACATAGTAACAGTAATGCCAGATGAGGCATGTATGAGACCATGAGGAAGTATGGATTGAACCTATAAAGTTTGAGATTATCCTAAGATAAGGAAAGAACTAAGAAAAGAAGTATCCTAAGTAGGAGTGGGAATAAACGTGATAAAGTTCCCATGGGTAGGTGAAAGCAATGACTTATGGAGAAAGACTGTTAAATATATTTTTCTTCATCAGCAGAGCTTAAGGGAGAATGCTTTCACCCAAAAATGATGGGAATGAGGTAGAAATGTTTGAATTGGAATATATCCAAGGAACAAGGATTACCAGAAATTATTATTATCAGGAAAGGCCAATGAGGTGGCCGACAGTCTAAGTATAAAGGAATAATTATAAATGTTCATACCGAAGAAACAAAATGATATTTGGAAAGACCTTGAAGGTCATATTGGAGTGGAGGAAGTTACATTCCTTTTGATGATTGTGCAAGAATCGAAGGTAATAATAGTTTAAGTAAAGATTCGATTCCTGATGGAGTCTTAAGCATATTACGTACCTTAGAAGGTCCCGTTTTGAGGCAAACCAGGACCATGGTACAAAATTGATGAAGTAAACCGTTAAGTTTCCAGTCTTTTATGGAAGATGCACAAGTGATAGTTTCATCAACTGGACCTAGCTGCGATGCCTGAAACTCTTCTGCAATTCTATCTACTTCATGTTATATCTACATCAAGTTCAGGAAGTGTTCCTTATGGATAAGGAATAGTGATTACTTTGTCTCCCTAAGGGATTTGAAACCCGTAGGGTTAGCTATTAATGCACTACGTAAACAACAAGTGATGGTGATTCTTCTAAGAAAGTAGATGACAATGTAAAGATAAAGAAAGTGCTGCCATTGATTAACTAAATGGCATGTTGATGAATGACAAACAAGTTTATGTTAGTGTACTTCTGCGCAAACAAGATAGAGAATATGAGGTTGATGATTCATGATGTTAAAGATATTCCCATGGAAAGAATTAATGAGATTTGGAGGGAAGGGCGGTTGAGCCCGAGACTTATTGGGCCACCTGAGAGTTTAAAATGTTCGGACGGCGGTATTCGAGCCAGCCTTACCCCCAAAACTTATAGCACGGTCATAACGGGTTTTCATGTGGCCAGGCTACGTCAGTAAAATGCAGACGTTCAACAGATGATAGGAGTACGAGCATGTAGATATACGACCTGGTCTGACTTACGAAAGACAATCTGTGGAAAACCACGGTTAGAAAAGAACAAGTGATGAGAAACACGGTTGGCAGAAGTAGATTATATGAATCTAAGTTAAAGGAATCGGGCCAGATTCATTTCGGAAAGTTTAAATTGAAATAACGTGATGATTATAGAATAAATGAGACGGAATACCGATAAGGAGGTACCAAGTGCAAAAAGGTGTCTCAATAAAGAGGTGAAGGTGAAAGTAAATAATAGAAATGAGTAAGAATCAGCTAATAAGAAGGATGTGATTGATAAAGAAAAGGCTGGGGAAGCAACTATGGAATGAGAAGCAAGGAATGTTATGAATGGGTTTTCTAATGAATTCTCAGGATGACAACCTGATAGTGTCAATATTATAGTTATGAAAAAGCTAGTAGCATGATATGGGATGTCAGTAATAATGATTTCAAGTGAGAAATCTAAGATTTAACCTGAAAGGTTGAAGGATTTCCCGAATGTGAGTATCGCTAAGATTGAACAAGAGTATTTGTCCATAGAATAATGGACAAAGCAGCAAGATGTGTTGACACATGAGATTGCGATCAAATGGTATTGGATATAATTATGATTAATTTCTTCTTTGATGAACCTCTATAGTCCAGAGGTAAATTCTGAGTATGATATTTTACAGTCATGAAAACCTTCTATAATCCTTTAGAACTCTTTTCTTTTCTTCTCTCTTATTCATCTTCTTTATGAATTGAGAAGAACAACCCTTTAAGGAGGGGAGGTACTGCTACGTGACTATCTGTCTATGTGATAGAAGTCTAAGTGGAATGCCATGACTTGTTTAATTGCTTGTCAAGTACTAAAGGCTGGCCCCCTTCTGTACTAACTATGCAATATAACAAATGTTCAATTGATCATAGTGATCTCTCAATAAATCTTTCCACTTCTCTATATTGATCGAGATTGCGAAGATTAAAGCAATCAGGAAATGCATAGTACGAGCGAGGTTACCTCCGAATTCATAGGGTGATAGTGATACCAATGTTACTGCAGGTATCAATAAGGATAAGACTGAGTAAGAGTATAACCCGGATAGTGAGTTGTACGAAAAGTAGCAACGTTGAGGGAAAAAGGATATAGTATGGATTGTAGCACTAGAAGATGTGCTGAGAAAGGGTAGAACGACTAAGAATTGACCGGGAAGCTAAAAAAGGGAACGACAGGCAAATGACTCTTTGCTTCCTACCTGATTCCGGGACGGAATCCTTTTAAGGAGGGGAGACTGTAAGAACCCCAAATTTTGGATATAATTAAAACTTTTTATTAAGTAATGATAAAATGAAGAACAATGATTCCGACAACAAGGTCACCAGCTCTAATGAATGGTGGTTTCAAAGAACAATGATTGTAATGAATGGATATTGCTTTGGACAATGATCCTGATGCATTGGTATATTGTCAGAATAGAGTAATTCGATGGTTGAGGACCTAGATAAGAATAATCTACCATCCAGGAAGGAGCTAATGGATCCTTGAACGGAAATGAGTACGTGCATAGTGTTTCCCATACGTGCATAGTATTTCCCGTACGTGCATAGTGTTTCCCATACGTGCATAGTATTTCCCATACATGCATAGTGTTTCCCATACGTGCATAGTATTTCCCGTACGTGCATAGTGTTTCCCGTACGTGCATAGTGTTTCCTGTACGTGCATAGTAATTTGGTTGATGAATAGTGATTTTGTAAGTTGGAAAACTTTTCACGCCACCCTATGTACGGGACGTGATATGGATGTTTCGAAGTCATATTAGTAATACGCGGAGGAAATAAGTGAATGCAGAGACGATCGGAATTCAGAAATTCTAAATTCTTTTTCGGTATAATATTTGACCGGACAGTGGATTAAATATTATTATAATCCAAGAATTGAGATATTAACTTTGAGGATTTGATATTTTGGGATGTTATTATATTTGATTTAAGAATGAAGGTAGGAAACCACTGAGGCAGTGAAACAAGCGTTCTAGAAACCGCTAAAACGTTATAACGAGATTAATCAATAAAGCGAACGAATCCTAGATTACGGATTAAGTTCGTATCGAGATTAAATATCCTACATGGTCATCACGAGGATTATATTAAGGATTGGGGAAGGTATTATGAATATCGAGAAATTTCCCGGTAAACCCTAGAGGTGAAACTACTTAGTTATTCGTCCGAACGATCAATGAATTGAGCAATAACCGGACAAAGAAACAAGCTAAGAACCAAGAGACAACCATGTGCAAGTGGATGAGATCACCACCATGGCATCATCACTTTATTAAGGTAGCTTTATGAAGATATTATCTAAGCTAAGTTAGCTTCTTCAAGAAGCTTGTTTTTCTACCAAACTAGAGGGGGCAACTTGCATTTGTGTCAAACAAATATCTTCCTAAATAATTCACTCATCCTTATCCCTTCTTCATCACAATAATGCAAGGAACCAAGCAAGTTTCATACATACAAGTATCATTGGAGACAAACTAAACTAGTTAGCATGAGGGTGTAACATAAGGCACCAATACATGTCCACATGGAAGCAAATCCTTAACCAAGCCTTAACCCATCAACTAGACTATAGTTAGCCAAACAAATATCTTGTTTTAATGATCACTTTATGCAATCAACCAAGCAAAACAACTCCACTTCTCTCATCCATGGAGCATTCGAATTTTTCAAGAAATTCAAAGGAAGAAATCAAGCTTCCACTCCTTGTTTGATCTCCAAATTTTTATCCTAGATCCTATATTTCATAAAAATGATACCCTAGAAATCTTAGTCTCAAAATCCAATGTTTCCATTTTCAATAAAATCATCAAAGTAGAGGGTGAATAGTAACCTCAAGAACAAAACTCTTGGATCTTGATTTTGGTGGATGATTCAAGCTACATGGAGGCTATACAAGGACCATACAAGGATTATTAGGGCTTGTACACTCTCTAAGGAAGGTATAACTCTTAAGAACCATGGATCTCATTTTGAGTTTTTAGCATGTTCTTGATGATTTGGCTTAGTTATGATTATGGTAACATTATAAGCATGCTTGGTTAATGATTTAGTGATTTAAGTAGCATAATGATTATTATGGTAAAGCATGATGTTCTTGGGCTTGTTGAGATGAGAATCATGTATAAATGATGTATGGATGCCCGGTGTGGCTTGGCTTGATTGTTGTGAATTTTAGAACGTCCGATTTATAGCCGTCATAATGCCTTATTTTTGTTAACCTTAAGAAATCGTGGTTGACAGTAGCCATAATTCACTGTCCAGTTTCATATTTTGCCATGGTAAGATAGATCATGTTATAAGCTTCGTTTTGATATAAAGATCATGTGAAACGGACTTACGGTTTAGGAATTATGGTCGATTCACTAAAAGTCGTTCGAAACCGTAAGTACGAGTTCGTTATTAAAATTGAACCCTCGTAAAATATGTAAAGTCATGACGAATCTTGGTAAATAAATACTAGGGGTAAGAAGGAAGGTGTGAAAGAAAACCGTATGTCAAAAAGAGCATTTTTCGATTTATTAAAAATGTTCGAGTCAAGGTTAAACGCGAACGAACCCCTAAAAGACGACTCTTTTATAACTTCGGTAAAACACTTAGAAAACGGGCGATAAAACTCGGAGTATAATATTGGTTCGTAACGATCAACCTTAGAACTCATATGACTTAAGTATGTCCCAAGTATAAGTGCAGTGACATGTCGTATTAACGAACGAATGTCGGGTCGGATCAGTGATGTTAAGTAATCCACAAAAAGGGGTATAAAGAGATAACTCGAGAACGTGTTTCGATTTAAGTATAACTTAACTTTTAAGATGTTAAGTGATTAATCCCGAATGTCTTGGCTATTTATAGATCACCAAGCTGACCCGGGACCCGCTACCACTACCCCTTACCGTACTCGACTACCAGGCAAGTTTCAATTCCCTTCTTTTAGGCTGTTGTTGTGATTGAATAAATATATATATATATATATGATTGCTGATATACATATGCCATTGCATGCATGCCTACTTTCAAGTTGAATTGATATACTTGTTCCCTGAATGTTATTGTTGGCTTATAAGCTAGATAGTTATATATCAGTTATAAGCCGGTTATTGTAAGACCCTCATAGAAGGGCGTATACATCTTATTAATCAAATATAGACCGGGAGTCAATATTTCTTGATATATCGAGATTACCTCGGAGGAAAATATTTAAGTAAATATTTTCCATTATTCGGGCGACGAATATTATTTGAATATTCGTTCGAGATTATTTATTTTAACGATCCTTACTTCAAATAATTATTTGAACGTAACTATTCAACGAATAATATTTCTCAATATTCATTCAGAGTCGAATTGATTATCGACTATTATTTCGAATATTCTTCTAAAGATGAGACTACTAAATGAATATTATTTGGATATTCTTTTAGAATATTATTGTATTAAATAAATATTACTTTTGAATATTCATTTAAGATATTAAATACTTGATGAATATTATTTTAATATTCATCTGAAGCTTGATTTAATTATCGAATATTATCTCGAATATTCCTTAAGGCTTGGATTACTAAATGAATATTACTTGATATTCATTTAGGATATTATTCATTAAAGGAATATTACTTTTGAATATTCATTTAAATTCCTAATTAATTATGAATATTACCTTAAATATTCTTTTCAGGTCTTATTAATTAATGAATATTGTTTTGAATATTCATTTAAATATTTATTTATTCATTAAATATTCTCCTGATATTTCTTCAGGGATTATTTTGAGAAATACTCTGATTAAAGATATTCTTTCATATTCCCAAATATTCTTTAAATATTTTAACTCATTAAATATTCTCTGAATATTTATTCCATACTTAGAATAATCTCGATAAGGTTTATCTTCTTCGATTATTACAGAAAATATCTCGGAGTCATATTATTATTAATCTTATATCAAGAAAGGTTCTCAGACATCATCCTTCTTTGAGTCTATCTCCTTAATAATAAGGGAACCTTACTTGGAAAATGTTATTTATCTTGTCGACTTCCCGGTCATAAAGTATTCCCTTTACTCGCAACTCGGGTGTTGTTGACTTATTAAGTCGTTGCTTACCTTCTCATCTTTCGAGGGGTAAGATTACTGGAACAAGTTGATATCCGTTACCAAGTAATAGCTTGGGAGTTATTGGTAAATTTTCCTTTCCAACTAGATACGACTACTTTGTGGAGTCTTATCAACAAGTATTATACTTGGGGAAAGGGGGACGAACGTTACATTCAGAATCATGAATTCTATTTGAACTAGGAGTCGTGTAAGAGGCCGAGTAGCGCCGGTCCATCCCCTTTGGCCCAACCGTTGGCCGGGGAGAGCTAGCAAGGCGGTATATAAGTAAAGCCGTCAGTTCTTCCTTCTACCGGTAGTAAATCTAAATTGAGCTGTACGATCTCGACTGATCATCAAGATTGGAACAGCGGGCGCGGTGAATACTCCATCATTGGTTCATCATCCAAATTTATTTATTTCCTGCAACATGATTACTGTTGGCAGAGTTGGAAAAGGGTCATAACTGGAATTGCAACCTTTTCTTGCAAACTCCTCTTCTTAATAACAATAAGAATATCTCGCTTACTTTGATGTAGCAGATATTTCTACAAACAAATACTTTAAGTTACCTTGTAACTTCATCGTTCATATTATACTGGCATCATTTCCGTAAATGCATGGCATATGGTTTGAAAGATACTTTTGAACTGTTATACATTATCGTTCAGTTATATATTATTGTTGGTGGGCTATTGCTCACCCTTGCTTTATTATTATATCACAACAACAGCTAGATCAGATGACTCGCACAAGGCGCACTCGACGCGGGCGAGGACGATGAGACTACCAGAGCTGAAGAAGAAGCTATTGGTAGGGTATATTTATTCTTTCAGTACCAAGAATATGGTATAGTATGACTTATGTAAATGGATGGCAAAGAGTATGTATTTATATTGAAATCCTTTTTGATTGTAAGAACTCATAATGTGATTAATAAAAATTTGATTGTTACTCTGATTTCATCTCTGGGACTATAACGGGTGTGTTTTATATTGTTGTGTTGGGTTATAGAGACGTAATTTATTTGATGTTAAGGAAAGTTCAATTGTTGTGGACAGAATTGGAAACCATAACCACCGGATCCCGGACCCCGGATCTGGGGGTGTTATAGAAGTGGTATCAGAGCGTACGTTATAAACCCCCGAGATGAGGTGACGTTAAAACAATAAATTCAATAAGATAATAAGAACTCTTGCCAAGTTCATAGTCGGACTACTTAATGTAGTGATGACATATAAAACCCTTATGGGAACTCGTAAGTATAATGATAGTAACTTAGCTCGATATCGTATCGACGAGTAAGGCGACTGACCTTGAGGCATACGAGCAACAGCGCGATGATGCTTTATATGCTGAAGATCAGCGGGTAATTCGATGGAGTACCCTACTGGAGACCCGGAAGAGGTTCCAACAGATAAGGAAAATCCTGTTAGGATAAGGAGCTTACCCATGGGTAATGAGGGTCGCAGCCAGAATGACTGTGATGATTAAGATATGGTGCTCAGAAAAGTGAGTATAAAGAACCGAGATATTATTAAGAGATCTGAAGATGCATGTTGAATTCATAGCCGGACTACCAGATGTAGTACCAGCAAGAAAGAAGGATTGGAAGAATTACTTGAGATCTTATACGGAAATAGATTAGAATCCTTAGAGATTATCATCTTAACAAAGAAAGAGCTAGAGGGATGTATGATTATCAAAGACATCGATTTAGGGCGAGGAGCAGAGTCCCTAGGAATAGTGGAGAATGAGGCAGTAAGTGCCATATCATTTGATAAATGAATCAGTATGAATATTGTCAGTAATAATTCGCCATGAGAAGGCAGGTGTCGTAGGTTGTAAATTATGGAACCAAATTAAGGTTAATAAGGTGGTTTTGTTAAGGAAAATGTTCATTTTATGAATGAATCATTTAGAAAGTAAAGACATTGGGAAGTGATAGCATGATTGGGTAAAATTATATAAGGAAGTAGCAAGCAAGACAATGATCTCAGAACCTACCGGAAGGTAAGACCAGTGAGTCAAGATGAACTCGTAATGAGACTACTGCCAGAGACTGAGTATAGAGTTAATTCAACTCAGTTAAATGATGAACCAGAAACGTTAGATGCATGTGATTTAGAGGAATATTAAATTCCTTCTTCTCTTTGAATGGATTATAGTAGTACCTTAAGTTTATTCCGATGCGGAATTATAATAGATCAAGTAATACGATCAGTAGTTAAAGAGAAAAATGTGAGAAAATCTTCCTGGAGATAAAAGGTGAAATTGGTAATGACCAAGAGCTGGCATTGCTTAATGGAAAAAAAAAGGAGACTTTGCGCTTCCAACGACGCTTCGCATAAAGGGTTAGGTAGACCGACATTTGGTAGTATTGAATATCAGGACGTATAGGTATCAGGACGTTGTGACGGGTTTCAGTTTGAAACTGTTGATTCCCTTCTAAGGGATGGATATAATTGATTCCTTTCCAGTGGGTAAACTTCCAATCTGATGATGATTATTTCGTTAACTATGACTGTTTATGATTCCACCTGCTTGGAGGTTCAAAGAACTATTCTTCAGGTTTCGAAACTGGTCTCCTTAATGTTACCAGTAGGTGGGTAGATTGATCAAAATTTCCCTGAGTCTGGAAAGGAATTCGGTGAATTTTGGCAAACCTTGTCTTTCTGATTATCAGAGAATGTCATGGAAGAGAGTAAAAATTGGAGCAAACCCTGTGATTTGGGTAAGGATGCTGTAAAATGGGTTAGTAAACGGACCCTGAGCACTACAATCGACGGTAGTGATCAAATGATGAAGTGAGATTGGACGAAAATAGAAAATGTAAGTAAGAAACTAGCCGGACTGAGAAATTCCAGGATTGACTTAAATGAAAAGGCTGTTGTGCCAGGAATGGTAAGCTTGTGTGGCACGCAAGATTGATAAGAATAGTTGAAAAGATAAAAGTGGAGGAAAGGTGACCGGAGACGGTGCCGAGTAGTCGATTAAGACTTATATGGAGTAAAGTTTTGGAAAGGTAGAAAGGTATCAAAGAAGAAGGCACTATGCCGACAATTGCTAGAAAAGTAATGCTATTAGCCAACCCCTAAAATCATATATTTTTATTTTAGTGTGGCCAGTTGAGGCCAAGTCACAACGGACTATAAAGTGACTAGACCAGCAATGAAAAGACAAAGCAGGGTTGCTTCTAAGTAAGCACCGACTGCAAGGGCTTCTGATATAAAGGAAATATTAATGAGATTGTAGGAGTCTTCTACTAAACCCTTTGCAACCCATGTTTTGATGGGGAATTTACTAGACCTTTTTGGGATGGGGTAACCCGTACTAAAGTGACTCATGTGTATATGGTTGTCCAAGATTACGAGTAAAATGGAAGTATAGTGACTTGAGATGTATGATGTTAGGGTATCATGAATACCCTGAACATATTACGACTAAGGGAAGTAAACAACGAAGGTTTATGAAGAGAGTATAGAAATGGTCAGAGATGGATCAGTATGCTGTAGAAATTTTGTCTAAGGCAAGTACATTTGAGAAGAACGATAAGTACTAAGAGATTCAAGTTGAACTCGACCAATATCTTCCAAAACATCCTTGCTGCCATTACCAAGTTCTGTAAGAGAGGAGATAGGCATACGTTGCCTTTTTGGAAGGCCAAATAGGCTGACAACTATCTGAAAGAAGAGGATGGCATTAAGCCACCGATCGATTATCAAATGAGAATGATTGAAAAGAGACCTTTATTAAGGATACATGATCTGATTGCAAATTATAAGATGCAAGAATTCTTTGGCAGTTGAATTAAGGATAGGATATCCATAAATTAAGACAAACCCTAGGGAATGCACAAGGGGTGGCATTAACCCTAATAACGACATTATGACTTCAGATGATATGAGTTGGACTTGCTAAGGCAACAATGACCGGTAAGGATTAAAAAAAAAAAAGAGTTCTGGAAAGAACATTGATAGAATTATTAGAGTATTGATCAATGACATTTTGATATACCTTGTACCCAGAAAATACAGGAGGAAGGATGAGGATGACCTATGAAACCTTACAAGGAAAAAGGTAATATTCCGAACTTCAAAATGGAAGTTTGGTAAGGAATGTATGACATAGTAACAGTAATGCCAGATGAGGCATGTATGAGACCATGAGGAAGTATGGATTGAACCTATAAAGTTTGAGATTATCCTAAGATAAGGAAAGAACTAAGAAAAGAAGTATCCTAAGTAGGAGTGGGAATAAACGTGATAAAGTTCCCATGGGTAGGTGAAAGCAATGACTTATGGAGAAAGACTGTTAAATATATTTTTCTTCATCAGCAGAGCTTAAGGGAGAATGCTTTCACCCAAAAATGATGGGAATGAGGTAGAAATGTTTGAATTGGAATATATCCAAGGAACAAGGATTACCAGAAATTATTATTATCAGGAAAGGCCAATGAGGTGGCCGACAGTCTAAGTATAAAGGAATAATTATAAATGTTCATACCGAAGAAACAAAATGATATTTGGAAAGACCTTGAAGGTCATATTGGAGTGGAGGAAGTTACATTCCTTTTGATGATTGTGCAAGAATCGAAGGTAATAATAGTTTAAGTAAAGATTCGATTCCTGATGGAGTCTTAAGCATATTACGTACCTTAGAAGGTCCCGTTTTGAGGCAAACCAGGACCATGGTACAAAATTGATGAAGTAAACCGTTAAGTTTCCAGTCTTTTATGGAAGATGCACAAGTGATAGTTTCATCAACCGGACCTAGCTGCGATGCCTGAAACTCTTCTGCAATTCTATCTACTTCATGTTATATCTACATCAAGTTCAGGAAGTGTTCCTTATGGATAAGGAATAGTGATTACTTTGTCTCCCTAAGGGATTTGAAACCCGTAGGGTTAGCTATTAATGCACTACGTAAACAACAAGTGATGGTGATTCTTCTAAGAAAGTAGATGACAATGTAAAGATAAAGAAAGTGCTGCCATTGATTAACTAAATGGCATGTTGATGAATGACAAACAAGTTTATGTTAGTGTACTTCTGCGCAAACAAGATAGAGAATATGAGGTTGATGATTCATGATGTTAAAGATATTCCCATGGAAAGAATTAATGAGATTTGGAGGGAAGGGCGGTTGAGCCCGAGACTTATTGGGCCACCTGAGAGTTTAAAATGTTCGGACGGCGGTATTCGAGCCAGCCTTACCCCCAAAACTTATAGCACGGTCATAACGGGTTTTCATGTGGCCAGGCTACGTCAGTAAAATGCAGACGTTCAACAGATGATAGGAGTACGAGCATGTAGATATACGACCTGGTCTGACTTACGAAAGACAATCTGTGGAAAACCACGGTTAGAAAAGAACAAGTGATGAGAAACACGGTTGGCAGAAGTAGATTATATGAATCTAAGTTAAAGGAATCGGGCCAGATTCATTTCGGAAAGTTTAAATTGAAATAACGTGATGATTATAGAATAAATGAGACGGAATACCGATAAGGAGGTACCAAGTGCAAAAAGGTGTCTCAATAAAGAGGTGAAGGTGAAAGTAAATAATAGAAATGAGTAAGAATCAGCTAATAAGAAGGATGTGATTGATAAAGAAAAGGCTGGGGAAGCAACTATGGAATGAGAAGCAAGGAATGTTATGAATGGGTTTTCTAATGAATTCTCAGGATGACAACCTGATAGTGTCAATATTATAGTTATGAAAAAGCTAGTAGCATGATATGGGATGTCAGTAATAATGATTTCAAGTGAGAAATCTAAGATTTAACCTGAAAGGTTGAAGGATTTCCCGAATGTGAGTATCGCTAAGATTGAACAAGAGTATTTGTCCATAGAATAATGGACAAAGCAGCAAGATGTGTTGACACATGAGATTGCGATCAAATGGTATTGGATATAATTATGATTAATTTCTTCTTTGATGAACCTCTATAGTCCAGAGGTAAATTCTGAGTATGATATTTTACAGTCATGAAAACCTTCTATAATCCTTTAGAACTCTTTTCTTTTCTTCTCTCTTATTCATCTTCTTTATGAATTGAGAAGAACAACCCTTTAAGGAGGGGAGGTACTGCTACGTGACTATCTGTCTATGTGATAGAAGTCTAAGTGGAATGCCATGACTTGTTTAATTGCTTGTCAAGTACTAAAGGCTGGCCCCCTTCTGTACTAACTATGCAATATAACAAATGTTCAATTGATCATAGTGATCTCTCAATAAATCTTTCCACTTCTCTATATTGATCGAGATTGCGAAGATTAAAGCAATCAGGAAATGCATAGTACGAGCGAGGTTACCTCCGAATTCATAGGGTGATAGTGATACCAATGTTACTGCAGGTATCAATAAGGATAAGACTGAGTAAGAGTATAACCCGGATAGTGAGTTGTACGAAAAGTAGCAACGTTGAGGGAAAAAGGATATAGTATGGATTGTAGCACTAGAAGATGTGCTGAGGAAGGGTAGAACGACTAAGAATTGACCGGGAAGCTAAAAAAGGGAACGACAGGCAAATGACTCTTTGCTTCCTACCTGATTCCGGGACGGAATCCTTTTAAGGAGGGGAGACTGTAAGAACCCCAAATTTTGGATATAATTAAAACTTTTTATTAAGTAATGATAAAATGAAGAACAATGATTCCGACAACAAGGTCACCAGCTCTAATGAATGGTGGTTTCAAAGAACAATGATTGTAATGAATGGATATTGCTTTGGACAATGATCCTGATGCATTGGTATATTGTCAGAATAGAGTAATTCGATGGTTGAGGACCTAGATAAGAATAATCTACCATCCAGGAAGGAGCTAATGGATCCTTGAACGGAAATGAGTACGTGCATAGTGTTTCCCATACGTGCATAGTATTTCCCGTACGTGCATAGTGTTTCCCATACGTGCATAGTATTTCCCGTACGTGCATAGTGTTTCCCATACGTGCATAGTATTTCCCGTACGTGCATAGTGTTTCCCGTACGTGCATAGTGTTTCCTGTACGTGCATAGTAATTTGGTTGATGAATAGTGATTTTGTAAGTTGGAAAACTTTTCACGCCACCCTATGTACGGGACGTGATATGGATGTTTCGAAGTCATATTAGTAATACGCGGAGGAAATAAGTGAATGCAGAGACGATCGGAATTCAGAAATTCTAAATTCTTTTTCGGTATAATATTTGACCGGACAGTGGATTAAATATTATTATAATCCAAGAATTGAGATATTAACTTTGAGGATTTGATATTTTGGGATGTTATTATATTTGATTTAAGAATGAAGGTAGGAAACCACTGAGGCAGTGAAACAAGCGTTCTAGAAACCGCTAAAACGTTATAACGAGATTAATCAATAAAGCGAACGAATCCTAGATTACGGATTAAGTTCGTATCGAGATTAAATATCCTACATGGTCATCACGAGGATTATATTAAGGATTGGGGAAGGTATTATGAATATCGAGAAATTTCCCGGTAAACCCTAGAGGTGAAACTACTTAGTTATTCGTCCGAACGATCAATGAATTGAGCAATAACCGGACAAAGAAACAAGCTAAGAACCAAGAGACAACCATGTGCAAGTGGATGAGATCACCACCATGGCATCATCACTTTATTAAGGTAGCTTTATGAAGATATTATCTAAGCTAAGTTAGCTTCTTCAAGAAGCTTGTTTTTCTACCAAACTAGAGGGGGCAACTTGCATTTGTGTCAAACAAATATCTTCCTAAATAATTCACTCATCCTTATCCCTTCTTCATCACAATAATGCAAGGAACCAAGCAAGTTTCATACATACAAGTATCATTGGAGACAAACTAAACTAGTTAGCATGAGGGTGTAACATAAGGCACCAATACATGTCCACATGGAAGCAAATCCTTAACCAAGCCTTAACCCATCAACTAGACTATAGTTAGCCAAACAAATATCTTGTTTTAATGATCACTTTATGCAATCAACCAAGCAAAACAACTCCACTTCTCTCATCCATGGAGCATTCGAATTTTTCAAGAAATTCAAAGGAAGAAATCAAGCTTCCACTCCTTGTTTGATCTCCAAATTTTTATCCTAGATCCTATATTTCATAAAAATGATACCCTAGAAATCTTAGTCTCAAAATCCAATGTTTCCATTTTCAATAAAATCATCAAAGTAGAGGGTGAATAGTAACCTCAAGAACAAAACTCTTGGATCTTGATTTTGGTGGATGATTCAAGCTACATGGAGGCTATACAAGGACCATACAAGGATTATTAGGGCTTGTACACTCTCTAAGGAAGGTATAACTCTTAAGAACCATGGATCTCATTTTGAGTTTTTAGCATGTTCTTGATGATTTGGCTTAGTTATGATTATGGTAACATTATAAGCATGCTTGGTTAATGATTTAGTGATTTAAGTAGCATAATGATTATTATGGTAAAGCATGATGTTCTTGGGCTTGTTGAGATGAGAATCATGTATAAATGATGTATGGATGCCCGGTGTGGCTTGGCTTGATTGTTGTGAATTTTAGAACGTCCGATTTATAGCCGTCATAATGCCTTATTTTTGTTAACCTTAAGAAATCGTGGTTGACAGTAGCCATAATTCACTGTCCAGTTTCATATTTTGCCATGGTAAGATAGATCATGTTATAAGCTTCGTTTTGATATAAAGATCATGTGAAACGGACTTACGGTTTAGGAATTATGGTCGATTCACTAAAAGTCGTTCGAAACCGTAAGTACGAGTTCGTTATTAAAATTGAACCCTCGTAAAATATGTAAAGTCATGACGAATCTTGGTAAATAAATACTAGGGGTAAGAAGGAAGGTGTGAAAGAAAACCGTATGTCAAAAAGAGCATTTTTCGATTTATTAAAAATGTTCGAGTCAAGGTTAAACGCGAACG
This sequence comes from Saposhnikovia divaricata, assembly GCA_036435485.1. NCBI lineage: Eukaryota > Viridiplantae > Streptophyta > Magnoliopsida > Apiales > Apiaceae > Saposhnikovia > Saposhnikovia divaricata. The sequence goes on from CM071598.1 coordinate 169,361,103, forward strand.
AACCCCTAAAAGACGACTCTTTTATAACTTCGGTAAAACACTTAGAAAACGGGCGATAAAACTCGGAGTATAATATTGGTTCGTAACGATCAACCTTAGAACTCATATGACTTAAGTATGTCCCAAGTATAAGTGCAGTGACATGTCGTATTAACGAACGAATGTCGGGTCGGATCAGTGATGTTAAGTAATCCACAAAAAGGGGTATAAAGAGATAACTCGAGAACGTGTTTCGATTTAAGTATAACTTAACTTTTAAGATGTTAAGTGATTAATCCCGAATGTCTTGGCTATTTATAGATCACCAAGCTGACCCGGGACCCGCTACCACTACCCCTTACCGTACTCGACTACCAGGCAAGTTTCAATTCCCTTCTTTTAGGCTGTTGTTGTGATTGAATAAATATATATATATATATATATGATTGCTGATATACATATGCCATTGCATGCATGCCTACTTTCAAGTTGAATTGATATACTTGTTCCCTGAATGTTATTGTTGGCTTATAAGCTAGATAGTTATATATCAGTTATAAGCCGGTTATTGTAAGACCCTCATAGAAGGGCGTATACATCTTATTAATCAAATATAGACCGGGAGTCAATATTTCTTGATATATCGAGATTACCTCGGAGGAAAATATTTAAGTAAATATTTTCCATTATTCGGGCGACGAATATTATTTGAATATTCGTTCGAGATTATTTATTTTAACGATCCTTACTTCAAATAATTATTTGAACGTAACTATTCAACGAATAATATTTCTCAATATTCATTCAGAGTCGAATTGATTATCGACTATTATTTCGAATATTCTTCTAAAGATGAGACTACTAAATGAATATTATTTGGATATTCTTTTAGAATATTATTGTATTAAATAAATATTACTTTTGAATATTCATTTAAGATATTAAATACTTGATGAATATTATTTTAATATTCATCTGAAGCTTGATTTAATTATCGAATATTATCTCGAATATTCCTTAAGGCTTGGATTACTAAATGAATATTACTTGATATTCATTTAGGATATTATTCATTAAAGGAATATTACTTTTGAATATTCATTTAAATTCCTAATTAATTATGAATATTACCTTAAATATTCTTTTCAGGTCTTATTAATTAATGAATATTGTTTTGAATATTCATTTAAATATTTATTTATTCATTAAATATTCTCCTGATATTTCTTCAGGGATTATTTTGAGAAATACTCTGATTAAAGATATTCTTTCATATTCCCAAATATTCTTTAAATATTTTAACTCATTAAATATTCTCTGAATATTTATTCCATACTTAGAATAATCTCGATAAGGTTTATCTTCTTCGATTATTACAGAAAATATCTCGGAGTCATATTATTATTAATCTTATATCAAGAAAGGTTCTCAGACATCATCCTTCTTTGAGTCTATCTCCTTAATAATAAGGGAACCTTACTTGGAAAATGTTATTTATCTTGTCGACTTCCCGGTCATAAAGTATTCCCTTTACTCGCAACTCGGGTGTTGTTGACTTATTAAGTCGTTGCTTACCTTCTCATCTTTCGAGGGGTAAGATTACTGGAACAAGTTGATATCCGTTACCAAGTAATAGCTTGGGAGTTATTGGTAAATTTTCCTTTCCAACTAGATACGACTACTTTGTGGAGTCTTATCAACAAGTATTATACTTGGGGAAAGGGGGACGAACGTTACATTCAGAATCATGAATTCTATTTGAACTAGGAGTCGTGTAAGAGGCCGAGTAGCGCCGGTCCATCCCCTTTGGCCCAACCGTTGGCCGGGGAGAGCTAGCAAGGCGGTATATAAGTAAAGCCGTCAGTTCTTCCTTCTACCGGTAGTAAATCTAAATTGAGCTGTACGATCTCGACTGATCATCAAGATTGGAACAGCGGGCGCGGTGAATACTCCATCATTGGTTCATCATCCAAATTTATTTATTTCCTGCAACATGATTACTGTTGGCAGAGTTGGAAAAGGGTCATAACTGGAATTGCAACCTTTTCTTGCAAACTCCTCTTCTTAATAACAATAAGAATATCTCGCTTACTTTGATGTAGCAGATATTTCTACAAACAAATACTTTAAGTTACCTTGTAACTTCATCGTTCATATTATACTGGCATCATTTCCGTAAATGCATGGCATATGGTTTGAAAGATACTTTTGAACTGTTATACATTATCGTTCAGTTATATATTATTGTTGGTGGGCTATTGCTCACCCTTGCTTTATTATTATATCACAACAACAGCTAGATCAGATGACTCGCACAAGGCGCACTCGACGCGGGCGAGGACGATGAGACTACCAGAGCTGAAGAAGAAGCTATTGGTAGGGTATATTTATTCTTTCAGTACCAAGAATATGGTATAGTATGACTTATGTAAATGGATGGCAAAGAGTATGTATTTATATTGAAATCCTTTTTGATTGTAAGAACTCATAATGTGATTAATAAAAATTTGATTGTTACTCTGATTTCATCTCTGGGACTATAACGGGTGTGTTTTATATTGTTGTGTTGGGTTATAGAGACGTAATTTATTTGATGTTAGGAAAGTTCAATTGTTGTGGACAGAATTGGAAATCGTAACCACCGGATCCCGGACCCCGGATCTGGGGGTGTTACATTTTCCAATAGCGGTGGTTGGACTTTTATTTCCATTAGGCTCTCTTGTCCAATTCCTGGTAACCTCACTTCAATCTCCAGTTTCTCAAGGTCCTTGATCAACTCGTCCACTAACGTTATCATCTTGAGGCGAACCATACAAGGCTTAGTAAGGCTATATCACTATCTAAGGAAGGTATATAGCTCTTGAAACCCTAACCCTTGTTTGAGATTTAAGTATGTTTATGATAGATATAGCTTAGTTATTGTTATGTTAAAATTATAAGCATGATTATGTATGGATCTTGGATAAATGATGAAAATAGCTAGATGAATGGAAAGGCATTGCTTGGCCTCAGTTCATGTATATAAATCATGTATATGTTGTTTGGGTTGGATACTATGTTTATGGGAAGATTCGAAATTGGTAGATATTCGATTTACAGCCATTATAATGCCCGATTTTACAATACCATGTTTTGTATGCCATTTTCCATGTCAAACCCCTACTGTCCAGAGAGCTTATCTGCCATGATAGGATAGGTAATGTTCTAAGCTTCGTTTTGATATAAAGATCACGTGAAACAGACTTACGGTTTAGGAATTATGACCAAATTACTAAAAGTAGTTCGAATCCGTAAACGAAAGTTCGTAACTGAAATTGAACCCTCGTAAACTATGTAACGTCATGGCGAATCTTGGTAAATAAATACTAGGTGTAAGAAGGAAGGTGTGAAAGAAAACCGTATGTCAAAAAGAGCATTTTTCGATTTATTAAAAATGTTCGAGTCGAGGTTAAACGCGAACGAACCCCTAAACTTCGGTAAAACAATTAGAAAACGGGCGATAAAACTAGGAGTATAATATTGGTTCGTAACGATCGACCTTAGAACTCATATGACTTAAGTATGTCCCAAGTATAAGTACAGTGACATGTCGTATTAATGAACGAATGTCGGGTCGGATCAGTGATAAAAAGGAATCCACTAAAAGGGGTATAACGAGATAACTCGAGAACGTGTTTCGAATTAAGTATAACTTAACTTTTAATATGTTAAGTGATTAATCCCAAATGCCTTGGCTATTTATAGATCACCAAGCTGAACCGGGACCCGCTACCACTACCCCTTACCGTACTCGACTACCAGGCAAGTTTCAATTCCCTTCTTTTAGGCTGTTGTTGTGATTGAATAAATATATATATATATATATATATATATATATATATATATATATATATATATATATATATATATATATATATATATATATATGTTTTCTGATATACATATGCCATAGCATGCATGCCTACTTTCAAGTTATATCATTATGCTTGTTCCCTGATTGTTATTGGCTTATAAATTAGATAGCTATCGTATCAGTTATAAGCCGGTTATTGTAAGACCCTCATAGAAGGGCGTATACATCTTATTCATCAATATAGACCGGGAGTCAATATTTCTTGATATATCGAGATTACCTCGGAGGAAAATATTTAAGTAAATATTTTCCATTATTCGGGCGACGAATATTATTTGAATATTCGTTCGAGACTAATTATTTTAACGATCCTTACTTCAAATAATTATTTGAACGTAACTATTCAACGAATAATATTATTTTAATATTCATTCAGAGTCGAATTATTTATCGATTATTATTTCGAATATTCTTCTAAAGATGAGACTATTAAATGAATATTATTTGGATATTCATTTAGAATATTATTTTATTGAATAAATATTACTTTTGAATATTCATTTAGGATATTAATTACATGATGAATATTATTTTAATATTCATCTGAAACTTGATTTATTTATCGAGTCTTATCTCGAATATTCCTTTAAAGCTTGGATTACTAAATGAATATTACTTGATGTTCATTATTCATTAAATAAATATTACTTTTTGAATATTCATTTAAATTCCTAATTAATTATGAATATTGTCTTGAATATTCCTTTCAGGTCCTATTAATTAATGAATATTATTTTGAATATTCATTTAAATATTTATTTATTCAATAAATATTCTCCTGATATTTCTTTAGGGATTATTTTGGAAAATACTCTGATTAAAGATATTCTTTCATATTCCTAAATATTCTTTAAATATTTTTAACTCAATAAATATTCTCTGAATATTTATTCCATACTTAGAATAATCTCAATAAGGTTCATCTTCTTCGATTATTACGAAAAATATTTCGGAGTCATATTATTATTAATCTTATATCAAGAAAGGTTCTCAGACATCATTCTTCGTTGAGTCTATCTCCCTAATAATAAGGGAACCTTACTTGGAAAATGTTATTTATCTTGTCGACTTCCCGGTCATAAAGTATTCTCTTCACTCGCAACTCGGGTGTTGTTGACTTATTAAGTCATTGCTTACCTTCTCATCTTTCGAGGGGTAAGATTACTGGAACAAGTTGATATTCGTTACCAAGCAATAGCTTGGAAGTGATTGGTGAATTTTCCTTTCCAACTAGATACGACTACTTTGTGGAGTCTTATCAACAAGTATTATACTTGGGGAAAGGGGGACGAACGTTACATTCAGAATCATGAATTCTATTTGAACTAGGAGTCGTGTAAGAGGCCGAGTAGCGCCGGTCCATCCCCTTTGGCCCAACCGTTGGCCGGGGAGAGCTAGTAAGGCGGTATACAAGTAAAGCCGTAAGTTCTTCCTTCTACCGGTAGTAAATCTAAATTGAGCTGTACGATCTCGACTGATCATCAAGATTGGAACAGCGGGCGCGGTGAATACTCCATCATTGGTTCATCATCCAAATTTATTTATTTCCTGCAACATGATTACTGTTGGCAGAGTTGGAAAAGTGTTCATAACTGGAATTGCAACTTTTTCATGCAAGTTCCTCTTCTTAATAACAATAAGAATATCTCGCTTACTTTGATGTAGCAGATATTTCTACAAACAAATACTTTCAGTTACCTTGTAACTTCATCGTTCATATTATACTGGCATCATTTCCGTAAATGCATGGCATTTATTTTGAAAGATAGCTTTGAACTGTTTTAAATTATCGTTCAGTTATATATTATTGTTGGTGGGCTTTCGCTCACCCTTGCTTTGTTCACATTATGTCACAACAACAGCTAGGACAGATGGCTCGCGTCAGGCGCACTCGGCGCAAGCAGGTTACCCGACCCACCGGACTACCCGCTGAGATGCTAGCCGCCATTGCTGAGGTAGCATAGTTAGACAGCTTTTGTTTCTTGTTTAACTATATGTATAATTAATGTAATTAACGGCAAAACTTTTAAACCTATGATGTTATCCTTTTGGGATTGTAATAACTTTTATTCGTAACCCTTTAATGTAAGACTTATTTCAATTTCATCTCTGGGACTATAACTGTTGTGTGTGTGAGTGGTAATTATTGTGGGGTCACAGCATGTGATTTATTTATTGTGGACTCAAGTCAAGTATTATGAATGGATGTAAGACCATAACCACCAGATCCCTGACCCCGGATCTGGGGGGTGTTAAAAGAGATGGTATCAGAGCGAGAGTTATATATCCCAAGAGATGATACGACGTTATATAATAATAAATTCAATAATATAATAAGAAGCCTTGCCAGGTTCACCTAAAACCCTTACGGGAACTTTTAAGTATCATGATAGTAACATAGTTCGTCTTGTGTAGGCGAGCGACATGTCGGCCCAGGAGGCAGCTGCGAGACAACATGATGAGGACATGTTCCGGACTAGGGACCCGTACTATGAGCACTTGCCTGAGGAGGATACTGAGCCTGAGGAGGAGGACGCTGAGGAGGTCCAGGTTGATGCTGATACTGATGTGATCGAGTCTGAGGAGGAGGACCCTGAGGAGGTCCAGGTTGATGCTGACACAGATGTTGTTGAGACTGAGGGGGAGGAGGACCCGGAGGGGATCCAGACAGGACAGGATGCTGAGTTAGTTGTTGAGGATGATGATTATTGGGTTGTGTCTGAGATCAGGACTTTGGGAGATGACACTGACATGACCACGGATCAGGTGGTGCCGGTAGATGAGGGTGTTGAGGGAGATATAGATGAGCCAGTAGTTGGTGCTGTAGGGAGTTCTGGACTTTTTGTGCCACTCCTCCCTGTTGAGAGAGCCCCTACCCCACCACCACTACCTGTGAGCCCATACCCCGACGAGTTTGAGGAGCTTACCCCAAAGCCCCAGCAGACAGAGACTGCTGCTCCAGCTGAGCCATCCACCCCACCTCATGCCCCGATAGGAGGAGTCCCAGTATGTGTTCACAACTTGATTGTGAACGGGCTTTATAGAGAGTTGTCTGTGGCAGATTCCAGGTTGGCAGAGTCTAGGAGTGAGTTAGTAGCAGAGAGAGCCGCCCGGATGAGGTTGCAGGGCAGGAGGACTATCAGTGACAGGGTTGGGTATAGGGCTGTGACCCGCATCGAGCTGAGGGCTCGGGTGAGGGTGCGACAGTTGCCTACTGATGGGCATGGTAGGGTAGACAGAGCAGAGGCTGAGGAGGTGTTCCGCATCGCCATGGGGAGGGTTCGGAGGATGTTTCGTCGTGGCGGCTGATTTCAGATGTAGTGATGCAGTGGTCTAGTTGTCTAGTCATGTACGGACATAGTAGTGCCGGCTTTTGTAGGGATGGTTTTCTTGTACTTGTTTTCCCTTTTTGCAGACTAGACAGATAGACAGCGTATTTCACTTTTGACTTGTTGTTGTTGTTAGGATGGCTGTACTTTAAACTATCGTTGTAACTCGGATGTTGTACCTTTTCGGTACCTGGTATATATTTGTTTCCCTTTCAGTCATTACAATTTTGTTGGGATGTGATCACGAGTTTATTAGCATATGTATTACTTTTCGATTAAGTTGCCATGAGATATAAAACTGTGGGATTTTAAACCCAATCATGTAAAGAATTATGCAAGGAAAAAAAATCCTTTAAAACAGGTAAGTGAACCTAATGTATAATTTTCCAAATTTTCAGTAAAATGCCTCCAAGACGAATGGGCACTAGGGCTAACCCCCGAGAATCTACTGACCAAGAGAGTCACAACCAATACGAGGAAAACCATGAAAGTAGTGAAGAACAAGATCAGGATTATAATGAGCAAGAAGATTCCCAGTATGGAGCAGAGGATGAACCCCTGTACTCTGAAGAATTTGAGGGGAAATCGAGGGTGGAGAAACTGAAGTAGAACAGGAAGGGGAGAACCAGGGCGGAAACCCCATGGGCCAGTTTATGGATCTACTTAGGCAGAATTTGAACCAATACCCCCAACCACCACCAGGCAACAACACTTCAGTGGCAAATTCCTTTAGGGCCTTTAAGTCCCTTAAGCCCCCAGAGTTCCACGGATCGGCTGATCCCGTTGAGGCGAGGGCCTGGATCAAGGAAATGGAAAAATCTTTTGAGATTCTGAGTATCAATGAGGCTCAGCAGACTATTTTTGCTACTTACCTACTAAAGGGAGAGGCCAATTATTTGTGGAAAGCCAAGAAGAACATGGAGACTGATGCTGTCATAGCCTGGGAAAGGTTCAAACAATTATTCCTGGAGAAGTACTTCCCGAAGTTCATGAAAACCCAGATGGAACTTAAGTTCTTGGAACTGAAACAGAACAATATGTCAGTGGCTGACTATGAGGCCAAATTTACTGAGCTATCAAGATTTGTGCCAGAGTTTGTAGACACAGAAGAGAAGAAAGCTAACAGGTTTCAACAAGGGCTAAAGCAGTGGATCCAGAATAGGGTGGCGGTTTTAGAGATTACAGATTATGCCACCTTGGTGCAGAAGGCAACCATTGTGGAGGCTGGTAGTGATCAGATGCAGAGAGAGAGAGAGAGAGAGAAAGGGGGGATAAAGAGAAAGCATGTTAGTATGGGCGGAAGATCCGCTGGAGGAAAACCCCCAACCAAGTTTAATCGAGGAGCGGTTTCCCTACCAGGGAGGAATGTAGGGTTTAAACCATCTGCGAGTGTAAGTGTGAGCCAGGGCGGCCATCAATCAGGAATGTCCCGTTCCAACCCTTCTCGACCTCCATTGCCAATGTGTGCTACTTGTGGGAAGAGGCACTCCGGGGTGTGCAACCTGAAGCAGATAAACTGTTACAAGTGTGGGCGAGCTGGGCACTATGCTACCTCTTGCACCACGGTCATCCCTAACAGCACAACTTGTTTCCAGTGTGGACAACGAGGGCACATGAGGAAGGATTGCCCAAGGAGCAAACCAGCAGCATCTGGAGCAAGCAAGGTTGCCTCAAATAGGCCACCAACTGCTAGGACTTTTAATATGTCAGTACAAGATGACGTGAGGGACACAGATGTGATAGCAGGTACTTTTTCTCTCAATTTAGTCAGTGCAAATGTCTTATTTGATTCAGGAGCAACTAAGTCTTTTATATCTAAAGATTTTGCGCATAAGTTGAAACTTAAAACCCAGCAACTAAGAGATTCCTTACTAGTAGAAATAGCTAATCAGGAAATCGTACCGGTTAATCAAATTCACCCCGATTGAAAGCTAGAAATAGGAGGACGATCCTTCTATGTCGATTTAATTCCTTTTAAGCTAGGGGAATTCGATGTCATTTTGGGTATGGATTGGTTGTCTCGCAATGATGCGCGGATAGATTGTAAAGGGAAAAAGGTTAAGTTGAAAACCCCAGGGAAGAAAGAAATAGTGTTTAAGGGGATGCGACAGACCCAGAAAATTCTGACCATGGCGCAAACCAAGAGATTGTTACGAAAAGGGAACGAGGCTTATTTAGCCTACGTTATAGACACTCAGAAGGAGGTGCCAAGATTGCACGACATTCTGGTAGTTAATGAGTTCGAGGACGTGTTCCCACAAGATCTTCCTGGACTACCACCTGATAGGGTAATTGAGTTTGCCATCGAATTAGCCCCGGGGACGGCGCCAGTTTCGAAGGCCCCGTACCGACTAGCCCCAGTAGAAATGAAGGAGCTAGCTAAACAATTACAGGAATTGTTGGATAAGGGCATGATAAGGCCCAGTGTGTCGCCTTGGGGCGCACCAGTGTTGTTTGTTAAGAAAAAGGATGGAAGTATGAGGTTATGCATCGACTACAGAGAATTGAACAAGCTAACCATAAAGAATAAGTATCCATTGCCCAGGATAGACGATTTGTTTGACCAGCTAAGAGGCGCTGAATACTTCTCTAAGATTGATTTGAGAACGGGATATCACCAACTGAAGATCAAACCTGAAGATATCCCGAAGTGTAAGAACCCTAATTTTTGGTAATATTTCCTTTTATTTAATATCCTGTGACATTATCATTATGGAACCTTTCTAGTCATCCCTGTTGATTAATAGAATTGATTGTCTGAGAAACTGCGTTGTTGCATTTATTATGTAAGATATACAGAGAGATGGTGAAGGCAAGAGTCTTATTGTTAGTAATATTTATTAAACTTGGGATTGAGAATGGTTAGAATATTAAAGGATTTATTAAGAATTATGACGAGGAATTATGGACATTCGAGGAATTTACACAATTAGTACTTAAGGAATTATAAGGGAAATCTCTACGTGACGAAATATTATTACGAGAGAATAATTAAGTTACGATACGAAGTAAGGATTAAATAACAAGCATTGGTGGGAGAATAATATTACAAGGAAAGGAATTACATGCAAGTGGCATGTAACTAGCTAGTTAGAAAAAGGAACTAGAAAACATAAAAGTAAAAGTGAATAGTGACTAGCATGATGGATGGTGTACTTAGGGGACAATAGGGCATGGAGGCAACCTAGGCTATAGACTTGGCAACATGTGACTACTCTTTATTAACCACAATAATACATATCATACTTAGCATTTCTTACCATTCCAACAAAACAAAAAAAGAGAAAAACACTTCCCCCCCCTTTAGTAAAGCTCTCGGCCGAACCACCTTGGGAGAGAGGGAGAGATTTTCTCTCCAAGATTTCTTCATCTACAACCTTCCTAGGGCTTCCTTGCATCATATTAGAGGTATGGTATCAATTACATGGCCTTCCATCCATTGGTTCTTGAGTTATGAATTGTTGAAAGTTAGAAAAGTGTTAACATAAGTTTATTATCTTTTAGATCTTGAAGGATTAAGGTTTGTGAGGGCTCATCCAAGTATTCTTAGTTGTTGTAAGGCTCATCCAAGGTCCTTAGCTACTCAAGAAGGTATAAAATCTCAAACCACCCTTGGTTATGTGTTGTTCATATAGTATAATAGTAGATCCATGTATTTTAGGACTTATCTTGAATGTATATGTATTGGATAGCATGGATCTTGGGTTTTGATGTTGAGATTGTGATTTTTATGGCTTTAGTTAATATATATATCTCCATGAGTGTTATGAGTCATGATCTAAGTGTATTAAGTGGTGAATATGTTATGGAAGTATGAAAAAGGGTTGATCTAAGTGACTTGAGCTTGCTGAGTTTGTCCAGGAACTTTGATCTGTGTTGTAGCACGATTTTGAACACCCAAATGATGTCCCCTGATGTCCTACCTTATATTGTTGGAAAGATAATTTAATGTAGTTTCTGGAAATGTAAGATTCATAGCTAGGTGATGTGTGCATTTTTAGTTATGGCCGGAGGAGTGAATTTTGTGTCTGGACTATGGACTGCATTAAGTGACCCCCTTGTGAACCTTGTTTAAACACCTTAAAATATATTTGGGGTCATGGAAAAATTTGAGAATGTAGGTAATGCAGTGGTGAAGACCACCCAAAAGGAATTGGATTAAAATATGAATTTTTGGATTTTATAAAAATGCTAGAGTAAAATTCGCGCAATGGAAAAAGTCGATTAGTGGAACATTATTCTAGGGTTAGTGGTTATGGTTCGAACGTGGTAACTAAATTAAGTCGAGTAAGTGACGAGCGTAAACGAGTGATGTCATGGACCTACAGTGGGGCTAGGGAGTCATAAGACGAAGTCGTTAAGTTAATTTCGTACCCCCTTAAAACCCCGTGATTAGAGAGAAATTGTTAAGGTACTAACGAACGATTATTGTTTATGTATAGATCGTTCGAATCCGCACGCTCGACCACCCCAACCAAACCAAGGCAAGTTTACTTTTCAAAACTTATCCCTATACAAGGATTTTCACTGTTGTGTTTGTAGTTTTCAAATTATATCAAATGCTATGTTTATCGAAGTATTGATGCAATTGAGATTGAACAAGTACATGTATGCTTTTACCCCTTGAACTTGGATTGAAATGTTTTCTTCGGACAACGACTCTAGAAATAGAGGTCGTAGCGGTCCGTATATACTATTGACCGGGGAGCGGTATATTATTATATCGTATCTATATTGCGAAAACCCGAAGGGTCATTCGGGTGGCATCGTATACTCAAGTAACTATTGTTATATCTTCGTAAATACTCGAAACCCTATCTTGGATTAAAAGTTTATTTTATCGAATAATTATTTTATTAATTATTAATATTAAATCTTAAAATATTATTTATTAATTACTGTTCATTAATTAAAGACAAGTTAATCCAAGATACTTTTTAATTCTTTCAAACTCGAACTCTTTCGAACTCAAAACATTTTCGAAAACCCCCGGTCAGATTCTGCTTCTTGTATGATTTCAAGAATCATCGGTCGACTGATGTCGGACCTCAATTACTCTGTTTTCAATCAAAAATCAAGTTTTAAAAGAAAAAGAAAAAGGGACTCTGGCAGGTGTGGGAACCGTTGACGAACGATTCCCGGGATGTGTAAGCGGCCGTGAGCCAGGCGGTCCATCACTTATTATTCCGGCCCAGGTGTTGCCGAAGGATGATTACGGATGTAGTTTTCATCGAGGGTGATTACGGATGTAGTTTTCACCCGAGGGATAGTTACGGATGTAGTTTCTATCCTTCTACCGGTAGAGAAGACCCGTGGATTATTGGACTTGGATGTGGCGACTGATCATCGTCAATCCTTGTCAGGTTTTTATGTTTTCTTTAAGTCTCATCCTCCACTTTGGAAAAATACTCAAACACTGCTTCTTGGGCCTAAGTTCCAAGTTGCTGATAGTGTTGTTTTTGATGAGAAAATATTGACATCGTGCAGTATCTAGAACTGCAAGATTTTCTATAAAGATTGGCACGTGTTAGTGCATTCTTGCAATTGTTTCAACGAATGAAATGTTTTTGTATGAGAAGCTTTCTAAGCTAAAGGAAGGAAAGAGGTTTGAAATGATATATTCCCTGTACAGTATGATGATCGTAGAGTGTTTTGCCGAAAATGATATACTCATATGTATATATTTTCAAACTTGAGATATATTGAAATGGGAACCTTATAAAGGGTTCATATGTTATTCTTAAAGCTCCCTAGTGAGTATAGATGTTTTATTCAAACTCGGACATATATATTGTCCAATTATGTTTTGAAATCTGAGATATATGCCCATATAGTTGGGAACGTTTTCGAAATGAACCACATTATTATTTTACAAAATGGTGAACTTGCTGAGCATTATGTAGCTCATTCTTGCTTTATAAAAACTTTTCAGAAAGAGAAGAATTTGGTCGGTTAACTCCGCGACAGCAGAAGAGGAGTAGAAGATTTACCCCAGAGATGATTTAGTTCTTGATAAATACTGCAGAGTGAGTCTGATAGGTTTTCAACTGTAATAGTAAGACTTGTTTTCAAGGGTAGTTGTGTAAGTGGAATTGCGTAAGACTCTGATTTGTACAAATGAATTGTAATATTTAGTGGCACTTTTGATTATCGTTTCTGAGACTCAACTTGATTGTGTGTAAGATTGAGGTATGAATGGATGTATTGTTGAGTTGTAAAGTTAATACAGGTATGATATGGTTGAATGGTGGCGTGATGACCTGAATCTTTGACCTCAGAATTGGGGGCGTCACAGAAATGGTATCAGAGCAATAAGTTACAGTACTCAGAAACGAGAGTGTTGAGAGTTAAGTCTAAGTAGGAGAATGACATAAGAGATCGTAGTAAACTTATGATTGGACTACCAGAAGAGGTACCGGTGAGTAGAATGGACTGGAGTGTTACTGGAGGTATTATACTAGGGTCGATAGAATCCTTAGAGACCTTCAGAATGATGAATAGAGGTTTGAGAGTCGTACATGACCTATCATTGGTAATGATATAGGAAGCAGAGCGAAATCTCAAGAGCAGCTGATGGAGAGGCGATATTGCCAATATGATCGGATGGCTAGACTGGCATAAATTCTATGGCCCATAGTCCTCCAAAGTTTAGGAGGCGGCATTTTAAGAATCAAGAAGTTTGGACTTCCCTACATAATTAAGGGTACTTAGTACTTGGAGTAATGAAAGTCTTTTACTTTGGTTATAAGACCCGATTTTCGATAAGTAACGGGTTTACCTGAAGGTTGGTCACTATGTCGTTGTGGATTCCTTTACCCTTGATGGCGAATTTTACATGTGTTATACGAGGATGTTATCATAAGACGAGCGTGCTAGATAATGCCACGCATGATTCAGACGCTAGAACATGGTAGTTCAACTTAGAGAACAAACAAGTAGAATTAACAAAGGGACTCGAGAGAAGTTGAGCATGGTCGCAACGAGCGATACAGTGATCTCAGAGCCTACCAAAAGAAAAGACCAGCGGGTCTAGAGTGGGATCCTTTGATAGAGATGTTAGCATGGACTACGTATATACGTATTGTAGACCTCAATATTTTTGGTATATGTTCACATACACACACCCGCCACTGAACCTATGGACTGCACTGAGATCCTTGAGAGATCTCTTTGATCTGTTCCCAGGGGGAACTGGCCACTTGTGATTCATGTCGGAAGGCATGAAGTAGGACCCCATAAACTTAGCAGGTGTCCCCGGAATGATGTGAAGCTTGGTCTTTAAGATAAAGCACGGAAATGACAGATATATTGGTGAAACCCTAACTCGATAAATGACTTTAAGATGATGATTGAGAGACGCACTAGTTGGTGTCTTGTATTACGAAGACGAAGAGAGGGAGTTACCCTCATAGTGGTGATAATGAGATGTACGGATGATTATTAACTTATTTTGATAACTACCGGCTGGTGCACTACTTCATTTTAAGCCGTTCACTAACCATGTTACCTCGATTAGCTTATAACAGGTAACCCTCCTAGCTTTCTACTTCAAACTTGTGGAATAACAACCAGTGATATACTTTCTCTAAACCGGGACTCATCCAAGGTATCTTAATTGAGCCCGAGCATTCTATTTGAAGTTTATAATTATTTCTGCTCAGGACTATTTACACTCTCTTTCAATTATCCAAGGAATGTTCCACAAATATTTCCTTAATTAATTGACGAATACTACTTAACGAATATCGATATTTGATTGCTTCTTTCATACTTGCATTCTTCAGTTGAGCTCATAAATATTCAACAAATTACTGAGGACAGGGATGATCTAATGCCCAGGCATCCCTCATGAATTCTTTTCTTCTATTCAAGATGAGATTGTACATCGTACATTGAAATCATAGTAAGGATATCATTTTGATATTGGTATTCCGAATTTAATTCTATTGTCGGATCTGATAAAGCATGTGTACGGAGGCACCCTTGGGTGGACCGTTTCACTGATAAGTAATATTTGATGAGAGGTTATCGATTGTTCCGATACCTAGAACATTCTCTTCAGATTTTATAGTTTTCTTTTTTCAAACTTAATAAATTCTTATTTTCATTCGTTGTCCGAGAAGCCTAAAGTTTCTTCAATGGCTACGATGTTGAAATTCCGTTCTAGCTAATTGAAACTGGCTAGTTGATATGTCAATATGAATGACTAGTTGATTGTTCTAACTAGTCAAAATTGTAATGCTGTGAAGAACACCTAGCTAATTGTCCTAGCTAGTGGTGATGTCTCAAACAGGTGAACTAGCAAATTTTGTCTAGCTAGTTGCTAGTGTTTCTTGAAAAGGACTAGTTATTGTTCCACTGGTCCAACTCCCAATTTAATTCATTCCGCAATGTATTTTTGCATGTGGTAAAGTATGATGATGAAGGTTTTGACGAATAACTTGATTGAGACCTAGTGAGGTCGCCCACTCGACTCGAACTCTTACTCATCTTCGTATCAGACTTTATATCACTTTAATATTTTATTCTTTCATTCATACAATGAGAATTCATTTAAAACCATTGATTACTTGAATGACAAACTACTTCATTCTTTAATTGTCATGGAGTAGAATTGCTTTCTATTGGCTGACCTTCATCAATGCGACTTTAGATTTCCTCTTATTATTCAGGAGGAAAAGTATCCACCCGATGTAAGAATTGTATAAAGACCGTCTTTATGACTTTTGTATCCAACAATCATTGCCCTCGTGCAACATTCTCTATGATATCATATTACAGAATTATCAGGACCTGAAGGAATAAACCTTGTTGTACTCTTTCTGTCCATCCTTACATCTCCGAAAATCGAGACTCCTAGTATTTGGAACCATCAACATTCTTGGAACATCCAATGTGGAATTCTTATTGAGATTATCTATTGGACCTTGTTATTTTGAAACCATTCCTTTCGAAGTGATTACTCTAAGGGGAACGGGAGGTACAATTGTGAACCGTTACACCAATATGAGATCAAAAACCAAATGTTGTAATTGTGCAGCCAGAGCGTTGTGCCGAGTAATTATTGAAGTAGATATAACATGTCAGGGCATACCACAAGACCTTTAATATTGGTGTGGGGAAAGTTATAAGAAATGATGAGGTGGTTGGGAGCACACTCCTACCAACCGTTGTCAGGATGTTATATTAATGAATTCTGGAGTTACCAAGCCTTTCCTGATCCAAGAAATGCAAATCGATTGCGATGTAAAACATATCCTTGGAGGAAACTAACATGGAAGTGAGATGGACGAGAAAGGAAGAAATATCATGGCAAGAATGTGAAGCTTTACTTAGCTTAAAGGGATTGATGCACATAGAGAGACATATAGTTTAACAGGCCCCTAATAGCAAATGGATGCATGGAGATATGCCAATGATCCTTCAAGATTACCACCTAATCAAGCTTATTGGGAATCGCAGCCGCATGCAGGCCTCAGGCTGATTGGCGCCAGTTGTGAAGGAGGACGAGCGTATGACATCTTACATATACCATCGAGAACTGATACCCTTATCGGAAGTGGAGGAATCGTTGACTAGTTGAAATGAGTAGTTGTTTTTCAAAGATAAGGTTGAAGGGAAGGTTTTACCAACTCAAGATCAACCTCTGTACTGTGCCAAAGTTGGCATTTCACACTAATATAAACGTTATAAAATTGTGGTAGTATCGTCTGAATGGACTAATGAGTCAGAAGCCTTTATGGATTAATGAACAAAGTTTTTGGATGAAATGAGATATTAGCAACAACCTCGTTGTTAGCTATACTTGATGATAAAAAGAGGACTTTGAGAGTCACGAAGATGTGTCTTTCGAGAGTTTAAGAGGTGTGCTGATGCAGTAGAAAAAGGATGATAGCCTATACTTCTAAACAACATAAAGGTTATGAGATAGCACTAACCGTGAGTCTGGGATTAGTCATGATGGCGTTCACGCATAAAAACTGAGACGTTAACCTTATGAGAAAAGTGTGAAAGTTTTCCACAAGTGCCATAAGTATATCTTCATATTAGGACTGAACATAAGCAAGAAAAGGTGACGAAAAAGAGCAGGGAGTATAATATAGAAATTTGTTATTTCCCAGGAAAGGCCAGTGTGGTGGCCGATACCTATAGAAGGGATTATTCGAAATTGGAATTCAGTCAGTATTGACCAAGAAAATAGAGTATATACAATAAAGAATAATGTTAGAGGAAAATGACCAAATTATGGGAAGGACAAAGATGTACAGAGAATTAAAGGAATGTTTGGTAAACTGAAATGAAGAATGGTATTGGCAAACTATTAAGTACAAACGCAACATGTCAACAACAAAATGATGGAGATCTAGTGGATCGATTCCGCCCGTAGGAAATCTTGAACGTGGATAGAATTATAATGAATTTCATGAGTAGGTCGCCGAAGACCGAGCCAAGAGATGGCCCTAGTTGATTTATAAATGCTGGACCAAGTGATTTACCTACGAGATACTTTCCATTTAGAAGATTATCGATTTATATACGGAAGAGATGGTGGTGCAATATAAAACTTCTGCAGCGATTACGTCAGATAAAGACTTAAGGTTAAACTTCGAATATTGAAGGTGCTTCCAAGTATTTTAACGAAGAGATTGAGCGTATGTACTAATTTAATCTGTGGCTGATGGACATGGAAGAAGAATTATCTAGACGATCGAATTTGTATTTAGTGTCGTGCCTTAGATTTCACGGGGAAATCGAGAATAAAAACTTATCTATGAAATGAATGTTGTTATCACGATCGTCACCATGCGAACGTAAGGACGTCTCTTGTAAAGCGTACTGCGAAAGAAGAACTTTCGCTTTTCTTGCGTTACGAAGAAGTCAATAAACGAGGGATATAGTAGCTGAACTGGTTCGACGTATACCGAAGACTATACAGTATCCATAGCAAGTGGTAACGGCTGGCGAGAGGCAACACATGCCTGCTAATCAAGCGAAGGAATATGAGGAATACCGTGCGTATTGACGTTTCTAAAACACGACCACAAAGTATTCACGGGCCAACGATACACGGACTCAACACGGATACTATGAACAAGGTAGAAGAGAAACGTATATGTAGTGGGGTAGAAATTTTCATTCATAGAACAACCGATAAGGAATACAGGTCGAGGAGAGCATGCGTTGAGAAACAACATTAAAGCGATGGTGAGACCAAGGTGAGAGAACAAAAGGGTTGAAGTGTCAACCTGAGAGTTGGAAAGGGTAAAGTTGGAATTGTATCCACAACTATTTTCCCTAGGTTCTTAAGATAAAATCCTTTTAAGGAGAGGAGACTACATTAACCCTAACTTTCGGGAATATTCGAAACCTGGATGAATAGTAATTTTATGGGTGGATGAGAGATTTTTGCAATCACGTTATGTACGAATTACTAAATGAAGATTTCGAATTGATATCACGTCTTTACGGTACAGACGAGTGTATGTAAAAGTCATTAGTTTTTTTATGATTATTTCGAATGGTCAAATTTTATGAGATATCTAAGGAGATCGTGGTAAGGCATGGGGTTCCTGTGAGCATTAGAGACCCAGGGTTCAACCCCAGGTTCTGGAGGATTTTTCAGGATTGTGTGGGGACCAAATTAATCATGAGTACTGCATACCACCCCCAATCAGACGGACAGAGCGAGAGAACCATCCAGACCATAGAGGACATGTTGAGAGTAGGTGCCATCGATTTTAAGGGAAGTTGGGATGACCACTTGCCGTTGGTCGAATTTTTCCTACAACAACAGTTACCGTGCGAGTATAGGAATGCCCCATATGAAACTTTATACGGACGAATATGTCGGTCTCCCTTGTATTGGGAAGAAGTTGGAGAGCGGTAGATTTTAGGGCCTGAACTGGTCCAACAGACAAGAGAAACTATCGAGCTCATAAAAGGACGGCTGGTAGCGGCCCAAGATATACAGAAGAAGTATGCGAACCAGACCCGCAAGGACAAAGAATATAAGGTAGGAGAGTTTGTGATGTGAAGGTATCGCCGTGGAAGGGTTTGATGAGATTTGGTAAGAAAGGGAAATTAAGCCCGAGATTTATTGGACCTTTTGAGATCTTGAAACGAGTTGGGAAGTTAGCCTACGAATTGGCTTTACCCCCGAGCTTGCAGTAAGTACATAATGTGTTCCATGTGTCCATGCTACGACCCTACCATACCAACTTCCGACATGTGATAGAATATGATCGAGTGGATCTGCAACCAGACTTAACGTATGTGGAGCAACCCGTAGAAATCATGGATAGAAAAGAACAGGTGCTGAGGAACAAGGTTGTCAAACTAGTGAGAGTTTTTTTGGAGGAATCAGAATGTCGAAGAATCAACATGGGAACTAGAGAGTGCGATGCGTGAAAAGCACCCCCAACTGTTTTCAACCTGATTCCGGGACGGAATCCTTTTAAGGAGGGGAGGCTATAAGAACCCTAATTTTTGGTAATATTTCCTTTTATTTAATATCCTGTGACATTATCATTATGGAACCTTTCTAGTCATCCCTGTTGATTAATAGAATTGATTGTCTGAGAAACTGCGTTGTTGCATTTATTATGTAAGATATACAGAGAGATGGTGAAGGCAAGAGTCTTATTGTTAGTAATATTTATTAAACTTGGGATTGAGAATGGTTAGAATATTAAAGGATTTATTAAGAATTATGACGAGGAATTATGGACATTCGAGGAATTTACACAATTAGTACTTAAGGAATTATAAGGGAAATCTCTACGTGACGAAATATTATTACGAGAGAATAATTAAGTTACGATACGAAGTAAGGATTAAATAACAAGCATTGGTGGGAGAATAATATTACAAGGAAAGGAATTACATGCAAGTGGCATGTAACTAGCTAGTTAGAAAAAGGAACTAGAAAACATAAAAGTAAAAGTGAATAGTGACTAGCATGATGGATGGTGTACTTAGGGGACAATAGGGCATGGAGGCAACCTAGGCTATAGACTTGGCAACATGTGACTACTCTTTATTAACCACAATAATACATATCATACTTAGCATTTCTTACCATTCCAACAAAACAAAAAAAGAGAAAAACACTTCCCCCCCTTTAGTAAAGCTCTCGGCCGAACCACCTTGGGAGAGAGGGAGAGATTTTCTCTCCAAGATTTCTTCATCTACAACCTTCCTAGGGCTTCCTTGCATCATATTAGAGGTATGGTATCAATTACATGGCCTTCCATCCATTGGTTCTTGAGTTATGAATTGTTGAAAGTTAGAAAAGTGTTAACATAAGTTTATTATCTTTTAGATCTTGAAGGATTAAGGTTTGTGAGGGCTCATCCAAGTATTCTTAGTTGTTGTAAGGCTCATCCAAGGTCCTTAGCTACTCAAGAAGGTATAAAATCTCAAACCACCCTTGGTTATGTGTTGTTCATATAGTATAATAGTAGATCCATGTATTTTAGGACTTATCTTGAATGTATATGTATTGGATAGCATGGATCTTGGGTTTTGATGTTGAGATTGTGATTTTTATGGCTTTGGTTAATATATATATCTCCATGAGTGTTATGAGTCATGATCTAAGTGTATTAAGTGGTGAATATGTTATGGAAGTATGAAAAAGGGTTGATCTAAGTGACTTGAGCTTGCTGAGTTTGTCCAGGAACTTTGATCTGTGTTGTAGCACGATTTTGAACACCCAAATGATGTCCCCTGATGTCCTACCTTATATTGTTGGAAAGATAATTTAATGTAGTTTCTGGAAATGTAAGATTCATAGCTAGGTGATGTGTGCATTTTTAGTTATGGCCGGAGGAGTGAATTTTGTGTCTGGACTATGGACTGCATTAAGTGACCCCCTTGTGAACCTTGTTTAAACACCTTAAAATATATTTGGGGTCATGGAAAAATTTGAGAATGTAGGTAATGCAGTGGTGAAGACCACCCAAAAGGAATTGGATTAAAATATGAATTTTTGGATTTTATAAAAATGCTAGAGTAAAATTCGCGCAATGGAAAAAGTCGATTAGTGGAACATTATTCTAGGGTTAGTGGTTATGGTTCGAACGTGGTAACTAAATTAAGTCGAGTAAGTGACGAGCGTAAACGAGTGATGTCATGGACCTACAGTGGGGCTAGGGAGTCATAAGACGAAGTCGTTAAGTTAATTTCGTACCCCCTTAAAACCCCGTGATTAGAGAGAAATTGTTAAGGTACTAACGAACGATTATTGTTTATGTATAGATCGTTCGAATCCGCACGCTCGACCACCCCAACCAAACCAAGGCAAGTTTACTTTTCAAAACTTATCCCTATACAAGGATTTTCACTGTTGTGTTTGTAGTTTTCAAATTATATCAAATGCTATGTTTATCGAAGTATTGATGCAATTGAGATTGAACAAGTACATGTATGCTTTTACCCCTTGAACTTGGATTGAAATGTTTTCTTCGGACAACGACTCTAGCAATAGAGGTCGTAGCGGTCCGTATATACTATTGACCGGGGAGCGGTATATTATTATATCGTATCTATATTGCTAAAACCCGAAGGGTCATTCGGGTGGTATCGTATACTCAAGTAACTATTGTTATATCTTCGTAAATACTCGAAACCCTATCTTGGATTAAAAGTTTATTTTATCGAATAATTATTTTATTAATTATTAATATTAAATCTTAAAATATTATTTATTAATTACTGTTCATTAATTAAAGACAAGTTAATCCAAGATACTTTTTAATTCTTTCAAACTCGAACTCTTTCGAACTCAAAACATTTTCGAAAACCCCCGGTCAGATTCTGCTTCTTGTATGATTTCAAGAATCATCGGTCGACTGATGTCGGACCTCAATTACTCTGTTTTCAATCAAAAATCAAGTTTTAAAAGAAAAAGAAAAAGGGACTCTGGCAGGTGTGGGAACCGTTGACGAACGATTCCCGGGATGTGTAAGCGGCCGTGAGCCAGGCGGTCCATCACTTATTATTCCGGCCCAGGTGTTGCCGAAGGATGATTACGGATGTAGTTTTCATCGAGGGTGATTACGGATGTAGTTTTCACCCGAGGGATAGTTACGGATGTAGTTTCTATCCTTCTACCGGTAGAGAAGACCCGCGGATTATTGGACTTGGATCGACAAAAGAAATATGCCGACTTAGCTCGGAAAGGCAAGGAATACGAAGTAGGGGACCTAGTGTTCTTGAAAGTGTCACCTTGGAAAGGTTTAATGAGATTTGGGAGGAAAGGAAAGCTGAGTCCCAGATACATTGGACCATTTGAGATCTTGAGACGGATTGGGGAACTAGCTTATGAGCTCGCATTGCCCCCGAATCTACAGCAGGTGCACAATGTGTTCCATGTTTCGATGCTGAGGAAGTATAATCCGGATGCTAAGCATATTGTAGAGTATGAGCAAGTGGACATGCAACCAGACTTGACCTATGTTGAGCAACCTGTGGAAATCATAGACCGAAAAGAACAAGTGCTCCGAAACAAGGTCATTCAGCTAGTCAGAGTTTTGTGCAGAACCACAATGTAGAAGAATCCACCTGGGAACTTGAAAGCGCAATGCAAGAGAAGTACCCCCACTTGTTTTCAAACTGATTCCGGGACGGAATCCTTTTAAGGAGGGGAGACTGTAAGAACCCAGATTTTGGGTGGAATTAAAACTTTTATGTATTTAATGATGTAAGAATGAATAGTGGATACGGCTACAATGTAATAATTGATATTTGGAAAGAATGAATGGAATTCGACTTTATTATGTTTATGTCTTGAAGAATGCTAAAGGGTGACAACATAGGTAAGAATAATCTATCTTCTAAGGGAATAATATAAGGCAACTTCAAGCAAGAGAATACTCTCATGTCATCCAGATCGATAACGATTAATCCAGTAGTTCCGTAAAAAGGTTAAGAAACGATCGAAAGAGAATACGGACAATTATACAACCCTAAGAGAACAAGTAAAGAATACAGAATGAATAGTGTTTTGGTGGGAGTATAGAATAATATGAGACGACACTATATAGAAGTATTCGGAACGGATTTCCGAGTTCGTATTAGTGATCCAGGGGGAAAATAAGTGTATGTAAAAGCTGTCGGATTCTGAAAAAACCGCACTTTTATTTTCTCCGAGAGTTCCCTGGACACTGATAGCCTTAAGTATTTAACGAATGGATTTAAGGAATATAAATTGGAATGTTAGAATGAAAGATGGAGAATGAAAGTATTAATATTAAAAAAAAGGATTCCCGGTAAACCCTAATTAGAAATCCGTGAAATATTCCTACGAACGATCAATCGAAACGGGTAATAATCGGACACAGAAACAAGCAGCGGGAGCAAGAGTCTTGTGCAAGCTACTAGTATAAAATATCTAGTAACTAAACTAGAATCAAGGAACTAGCACCTTAGAGGAAGAACTAAGTACTTAGCAAAGTAACTACCTAGTTAAGCTCTAAACCACCATAAAACCAACACTTGTCTTGCCATTTCATCATCCAACACCTCATCACTTTAATAAAGTGACTTTATACAAGATATTATGTTGTAAGTGGATGAGAGTGGATGAGATTAAATCACAAAAATCAAAAGAAACCAAGCAACTCTCTCCCCCCCCCCATGAACCTTCCATTCGGCCAACACCTTAATTCCAAATCCAAACTCAACCTTCCCACCATTGTTTGCTCTTGAAATTTTTAAGGTGAGACTTATATTTCATAAAACTTATCTCCTCAAAATCTTAGCACCAAACTCCTTTGTTTCCATTTTCAAAAAAATAAAACAAGAGGAGGGTGAATAGTGTTCATCATGTACTAACTTTGTTTTCTTGATTTTTCATGGTTGATCTAGCAAGCATAATCACTTCTAAGGACCATACAAGGCTTAGTAAGGCTATATCACTATCTAAGGAAGGTATAAATCTCTTGAAACCCTAACCCTTGTTTGAGATTTAAGTATGTTAATGACAGATATAGCTTAGTTATGGTTATGTTAAAATTATAAGCATGATTATGTATGGATCTTGGATAAATGATGAAAATAGCTAGATGAACGGAAAGGCATTGCTTGGCCTCAGTTCATGTATATAAATCATGTATATGTTGTTTGGGTTGGATACTATGTTTATGGGAAGATTCGAAATTGGTAGATATTCGATTTACAGCCGTTATAATGCCCGATTTTACAATACCATGTTTTGTATGCCATTTTCCATGTCGAACCCCTACTGTCCAGAGACCGTAAATGAAAGTTCGTAACTGAAATTGAACCCTCGTAAACTATGTAACGTCATGGCGAATCTTGGTAAATAAATACTAGGGGTAAGAAGGAAGGTGTGAAAGAAAACCGTATGTCAAAAAGATTGGAACAGCGGGGGAGAGCTAGTAAGGCGGTATACAAGTAAAGCCGTCAGTTCTTCCTTCTACCGGTAGTAAATCTAAATTGAGTTGTACGATCTCGACTGATCATCAAGATTGGAACAGCGGGCGCGGTGAATACTCCATCATTGGTTCATCATCCAAATTTATTTATTTCCTGCAACATGATTACTGTTGGCAGAGTTGGAAAAGTGTTCATAACTGGAATTGCAACCTTTTCATGCAAGTTCCTCTTCTTAATAACAATAAGAATATCTCGCTTACTTTGATGTAGCAGATATTTCTACAAACAAATACTTTCAGTTACCTTGTAACTTCATCGTTCATATTATACTGGCATCATTTCCGTAAATGCATGGCATATATTTTGAAAGATAGCTTTGAACTGTTTTAAATTATCGTTCAGTTATATATTATTGTTGGTGGGCTTTCGCTCACCCTTGCTTTGTTCACATTATGTCACAACAACAGCTAGGACAGATGGCTCGCGTCAGGCGCACTCGGCGCAAGCAGGTTACCCGACCCACCAGACTACCCGCTGAGATGCTAGCCGCCATTGCTGAGGTAGCATAGTTAGACAGCTTTTGTTTCCTGTTTAACTATATGTATAATTAATGTAATTAACGGCAAAACTTTTAAACCTATGATGTTATCCTTTTTGGATTGTAATAACTTTTATTCGTAACCCTTTAATGTAAGACTTATTTCAATTTCATCTCTGGGACTATAACTGTTGTGTGTGTGAGTGGTAATTATTGTGGGGTCACACCATGTGATTTATTTATTTTGGACTCAAGTTAAGTATTATGAATGGATGTAAGACCGTAACCACCAGATCCCTGACCCCGGATCTGGGGGGTGTTACACATAGTTCCGATGTCAAAGTCTAGCAAAAGTGGAACAAATACAAGTACATCATCCGAATAGTCAGGCTACACAAAAGTAGGGCTACATCCGTACATACTACCCGAAATCACATCTACATAACTGTAGGTCAGTCTACTCATCCACTGGTCAGATAGGATACCACTGCACAAGTTAACTATCCCGCTAAATCGACACACTACTGTCATCTGAACCTAGGGGACTGAGCTATCAGTAACACATCACGGGGCCGCACCGCGGCGGAGCAAGGTCCTCACTCGGGCAAATGCACGACGCACAACACGCCTAGCATCCCTAGCCTGGATCACTCCGCCCCCGCGGATCCCTAAACCAAGAATCCTATCGCGACTCCTCCTCTCAATCCTATGGAGTCGAGCCCTAGTCCTCCTAGCAACAGCGGTCCTCATCTCAGCCTGGATCCTCAAGCGCGCCTCGCGCTCCTCCACTAGTGCCCGCCTCGCCTCGTTAAGTCGGGCCTCCACAGAAAGTAAGTCTCGGGTCAGGAACTGTACCACGTAAGCGTGCTCAGTACCCGACACTGGGGGTAGGTCCATCGGTGGAGGTGGTATGACAGGAACAGGAGCAGGTGCAGCAGCAGTAGCAGGAGCAGGAGCAGTAGCAGGGGTAGGGTCAAGCTCCTCCTCGCTAGAAGTGTCATCCTCGGAGTCACCGTCCGATGAAACAGGGCTAGATGTCTGTGGAGAAGGTGGGGGTGACACAACACGACCCTCACCGGATCTCACACTCTCCTCATCAGTAGGTACAGGAGATGGGGTAACAGGCTCAGGCTTAGGCTCAAAGGGCTCCTCAATGGGATCCTCATCATCAGTATCTCCTATCAGCGTAATCCAGGGGCCAAGCTCGGAGTCAGCACCCATATCCTCCTCAGGATCCTCGGTATCTCGCATCAGTGCCTCATCATGCTCTCTCTCGAAAGCCTCAGGGTCTGGTATCTCCTCCATCTACACAAGGGAAATAAGGTGGGTCACTAACCATAAAAGAAAGGTTTAGGAGTAGTTCCCTCACGGGCCTTAAAGTTAGGGCTATATCCGATAACCCGACTACAAACTCGATGAGAGTTCTAAGTATTATTAATGTTGTTATTAAGGTTATCGTTATTGTCATTATTATTAGGGTTGCTTCCTTAAATTACTATCGTTTCTGAGAACTGTAACCTCGCTCTGATACCATTTCTGTGACGCCCCCAGATCCGGGGTCGGAGATCTAGGCGCTCACGGTCCATTTTCCATTAATAACATACATGTTCTTGCACATAATATATATAACACAGCCATCGACCCCACAATAAACTCACACCGCACACACACACACACAGGTTAGAGCCTCAGAAACATCACAACATTGATTAAGCAGAAATAAAATTATCAGAGTTATTACAGACCGAATTAAATAGTATTTATGCTACCAGCAACACTTCGATATGAAGCGAAGTTGGCGGCTTGAAAGTTTGTTACGATACACTGCCTTGCACATGTCATACTGATAAATAAAACGAACTAACAAAAGCTGCCAACCAATCCGGCTAATGGGGCCTACCGGTGGAATCTCAACTGCTGGCTCGGGTTTCGAGTATTTACGAAGATATAACAATAGTTACTTGAGTATACGATACTCCCCGAATGACCCTTCGGGTTTTCGCAATCTAGATACGTTATAATAATATACCGCTCCCCGGTCAATAGTATATACGGACCGCTACGACCTCTATTGCTAGAGTCGTTGTCCGAAGAAAACATTTCAATCTAAGTTCAAGGGGTACAAGCATATATGTACTTATTCAACCTCAATTGCATCAATACTTCGATAAACATAGCATTTGATATAATTGAAAACTACAAACACAACAGTGAAAGTCCTTGTATATGGATAAATTTTGAAAAGTAAACTTGCCTTGGTTTGGTTGGGGTGGTCGAGCGTGCGGAGTCGAATGATCTATACATAAGCAATAACCGCTCGTTAGTACCTTAACAATATCTCTTTAATTACGGGGTTTTAGGGGGTACGAAATTAACTTAACGACTTCGTCTTATGACACTCTAGCCCCACTATAGGTTCATGTCGTCACTCGATTACGCTCGTCACTTAATCGACTTAATTTAGTTACCACATTCGAATCATAACCATTAACCCTAGAATTATGCTCCACTAATCGACTTTTTCCCTTGCGCAAAATTTACTCTAGCATTTTTATAAAATCCAAAAATTCATATTTTAATCCAATTCTTTTTGGGTGGTCTTCACCACTGCATTCCCTAACTTCTCAAATTTTTCCATGATCCCACATATATTTTTAGGGGTTTAAACAAGGTTCACAAGGGGGTCACTTAGTGCAGTCCGGAATCCAGAAACACAATTCACTCTTCCGGCCATAACTTAAAATCTATACATCACCTAGCCATGAACCTTACATTTCCAGAAACTACATTCAATTATCTTTCCAACAATATATGGTAGGACATCAGGGGACAACATTTGGGGGTTCAAAACCGTGTTACAAGACAGGTCAATGCTCCTGGAAAAACTCAGCAAGCATATACTACTTAGATCAACCATTTTTCACAATTCCACAACACAACCAACACTTAATTTACTTAGTTCATGGTTCATAACACTCATGGAGATATATATACTATCCATAATCATAAAAGTCACAATCTCAACATGAAAACTCAAGATCCATGTCATCCATTACTTATACAACCAAGATTAGCTCATATATACATGGATCTACTACCAAACATTATAAATACTACATAACCAAAAGGGTTTGTGATTTTTATACCTTCTTGAGCACCTAGGAGCCTTGGATAAGCTTTACACAACTCAATAACACCTTGAATGGTCTCCTACAACCCTTAAAATCCAAGATCTAAAAGAAAATCAAACATGGTTACTATTCACCCAATCTTTAACAATTTATAACTTGAATTTGGATGGATGAAATGGCTTGAAACTACTAACATACCTTGTCTAGATGATGGAGAGGGCCTAGGATTTATGTTTTGATTTATGAGTGATGGGAAAGGGGGAAGAAGAATTTTTCTTCTTCTCTTTTTCTTCTTGGCCGAGAGCAAGAACAAAGGGGGGGTTGTGTTTTGGTTTTTGTGTTTTGTGTGTGTTGGTTGAATAATTAATGTTAAAGTGTTGGGTGATACATAATGTGTATGTATAGGCAAGTACTAGCAAGGCATGGTCACATGTACTACTTGTCTCCCCTTTTTGAAAAGCAAGTAACTAGTTACTATTCCTCTTCCAATTTGCTAACTAGTTTGCTTACTCCTAACCACTTGGTTGCATGGAACTTGCATGCAATACTACTCCTTGTATCATTATTCTCCCACCAATGCTTGTCATTTAATCTTTAACTCGTATCGTATCTTAATTAATCTCTCGTAATAATATTTTGTCGCGTAGAGATTTCCCCTATAATTTCTTAAGTACTAATTGTGTAAATTCCTCGAATGTCCATAATTCCTCGTCATAATTCTTAATAAATCCTTTAATACTCTAACCATTCTCAAATCCCAAGTTTTATAAATCTTACTAACAATAAGACTCCTGCCTTCACAATCTTCCTTTTTATCTTACATAATAAATGCAACAACGCAGTTTCTCAGACAATCAATTCTATTAATCAACAGGGATGACTAGAAAGGTTCTATATTGACAATGCCACAAGATATTAAATAAAAGAAAATATTACCGAAAATTAGGGTTCTTACAATCATGCTTTACAGGAAGATATAGTGCAGTTATAAGAGATAAAACAGCTATCTTCGACTTTAAGAACAGGAACAAAAACAAGTACTTACAAAACATAAACAAGTACTCACAAAACATACTAATAAATATCATATTACAATGAGAAAATAGAAACATATCACAATCCATAAAGAAAGTGTAAATACCTTAAAGTGGAAGCCCCAAATCGAACACAATGAAACCCTAATTTCAAGCCCCAAATCGAACACACTGATACCCTTAAAGCCCCGAAATTGACCGACCCGTTTGAAGCCCTAACTCCAAATTAATCCTGAGAAAGAGAAATAAAGCCCGGAATTAGTGAATTAAATCCCTAAACTAAATCGATTGAACCAATTGAGAGCTGCATGTGTGTGTACGAGTGTGAGTAACAGAGAATTAGACTAACAGAGAATGTGAGAGAGGAGAGAAAGAAAGGAAAGAGAGAATCGAGTGTGAGTATCGAGTGTGTGTGTGTGTGTGTGAGAGAGAGAGAGAGAGTATCGAGTGTGTGTGAGTATTGAGCGGAGCGAGGAGAGACCGTGGAGAGAGTGTGAGTATCGAGTTGTGTCTGAAAATGAAAGTCAAGAGTGTTTTAGCGGTCTAAAATTTGGTTGGGCGGTATTTTTGCCGCTCACCAAACTTTAGCCCGAATTTTTTTTTCAACATTTTATTTAATTAATTTATTTCTTTATTAAATATTTAATTCCTATTTTTTTTGCTAAATGATTTCTTTTACATAATTTGATTTAATATATTCAAAAAAATTTACATACGAAAATATTTTTTTATTTATTGATATATTAAACTATATTTAGAAAAAATATGTTAAAAATTTTGTTTAATAATATTTAATAAATATAAAAATAAAATTACACATCTTAAAATGTTTTAACATTTTTAGTGAAATATTCACTCTTTAATGGAATATTCTAGATTTTTATAAAAATAATTTTATTATTTTATTCAAAAAAAGTAATTTTCATGTGAAAAAAGGTTAAAATTTTTATTTGTAGTAGAAAATATAAAATTTTGTTCATTGCAAAATTACGGCAACACAATTTCAGACATACGGCAACACACAAACACTTTTATTCTATGCCAACATATTTTTGCTACCTAAGACAACATAAAAATGATAATGCTGTATTAGCCAAAAACATGCATGACAAAGGCAACATAGGCTCTAGATGTGGTCATAGGCCTTTTATGGTGTAGTGATGTTATTCAATGTACAAAACCTAATTATATATGATTTAAATCATTGACATACACCTTTTCGAATAGAATTGAATTTTAAAAAGAAAATTATAATATGAAAAGGATATAATTTTAAAAGGTGGTATTAGAATTGAATTTTATTTATTTTCTTATTAGTAATAAAAAATATTCGTATTTACTATTTGAACTCTATCTTGAGATCTAGAAATCAGATTTGGACGATTTTACAATCCACACGAAACTCATAAAATTATATTAAATTTATTGATGATTTAATAATTATAATTCAAATAGAAACACTCAGAATATCAACTGAAAATACAATATTTATGAATTTTTGCATTAATCCTATTCATGTAGAATATCGATATTGATACTGCTAATCAACGTAGAAGACCTAATTATATATGATTTAAATCACTAACATACACCTTTTCGTATTTTAATATAAATTCACTTTTTAGTTTGCCTTATTTTTGGAATGAACTGACAAGATTAACCGATTTTAAGATTATTGACAAAAATATCCGATGGGATATGCAATTGAAAATGGAGTATAACCTAATACGCAAATGACGATGGAGTATTATCTTTAATACACATCTCCTGGTAGGGTATTGCTTGGGAATAAGCAATTGCCATATGCGTATTTTATAAAGCAATCTGAAAAGTGAAACCCATATTCTCTCACATATACATACAACTCATATACATACAACTCATGTATGTATACACCACAT
Source organism: Saposhnikovia divaricata (assembly GCA_036435485.1). NCBI lineage: Eukaryota > Viridiplantae > Streptophyta > Magnoliopsida > Apiales > Apiaceae > Saposhnikovia > Saposhnikovia divaricata. The sequence goes on from CM071598.1 coordinate 169,392,328, forward strand.
CACCATCATCGCTGTCTGGTGGTTATCGGTCGGACGTCGATGGCAACCACCGCCACCACTTTCCTCTTTATATCCCTCTACTTGTCTCTCTCTTCATCTTTCCTCTCTCTCCCTATCTCTTTCTCTCCTGCCCTATCAGTCTCCTCCCTCTCTCTGCCTTATCTTTCACCGCCCTTTCTCTCTCCGCCTCCATCTCTCTCCATCTCTCAATCTCTGGGCAAACACACATGCAACTCACGCCACACACACACACACTACACCCGCACACAACCACATCTCATCCCCTCCCTCTTTCCATCTCTATACGACACCCAAGTAGCATTTTTCAAAAAAAATTGTAAAAGATACGCATTATGATAATGCGTATCCCAGTTACACATTCTGTAAATGCGTATTCAAGCGGGTATTTTTGCTCAGTTTTTCAGAATCGGTTATTTTCATCAATTTTTTATAAAAATAAGTCATTTTGTCATTTTTTTCGTTTTTAGTTCATAACATATTAAAATATAAATTATTTTTTATGCTAGATCCAACAATTTTCATCTATTTATTTTAAGATCTAATGGTTTTTATTTATTATGTCGTACGGAGGAGCAGATTACCGATTATCAAAGTTTTGGACAAAATCTCTCCTACACTTATTATTAAATTTGTATTTGGTTATTAGTAGAACCATCTTCAAATAATAATAAAGGTATTTTGATAATCAAAACGAATTATAAATAGAATTCATAAATCGAATAGAATTTTCAACGTAAAAAATCGTTAATTTCTTCTCTATTTTGTTTCTGTGTAGATTTAATTGGAAAATAATTGTTAAACCATCACTAAATTAAAAATTATTTTGTTAATTTCACGTGTACTGTAAAATCGTCCAAATCAAATTTTAAGAAATAAAGGTAGAGTATAAATATTAAATCGATTGTGTAAAATCTTATATATATCAATTTTTTAATAACAATTTGATATATAAATTAATAACATATAAAATTTAAAAAATTAATATAAATATAAATATTAAAAAAGAAGCCTGCATTGCAAGGGCGTGGCGCACCCCAAAATTAAAAAAATTAATATATTATAAATATTGAAAAAGAAGTCGTGCGTTGTACGGATTATAACTAGTAATATATAAACACGATATCACACATACTCTACCTTCTCAAAAATATTCTCATCATATAATCCACATTAATATTAAATAAACATTTATAAATACGCGATTTTCTAGGACGTTATAATTAATATATATTATATATTACATAAATATGTAATAAATATAATAAATTTTATATATTCGGATTGGATCTTAATCGGATCAAATCATACGAAATCTATATTCGTTTATTATTGGATCGGATTCTTATCGAATCGAATTTTTTTAAAAAAATCCGTACTTATTAATTTAGTTACGAATCGGGTCGGATCTCCGATTCATTCATGGGCCTAGTCAAAGGTACAAACATTTTAGGCTCAATCACGTGACCATTCCCTCAATCAAATTACTAACAAAAGTAACATATAGATTGTACTATAACACAAAACGCAAACTAATGTAATGTTGGACATTTTACCTAAAAATATAAATAGTGATAATAGGGACATTTCTCGGAAAAAGAGAGTTAAGACGAGTGTAATTTCGTAAAAGGTGGTGCCCCCTCGATTGATATTTACCGACTTAGGCTCTGTTTGGTTTGAGGGGGTTGGATTGGGCTGGATTGAGGTGGGCCGAAGGCAATAAAAAATCACTTTTGGGAAATAATGTTTTTAACAAGGGTTGAGTTGTTACGATTTTTGAAGGGTTGGTTCATATCTTATAATAAAATTAAGAATTTCTAATCGGCCAAATCGGGGTATTGCCTTCACTTAGGCCTCGTTTGGTTCCATGTAGGGCTGTTAATGGATCGGATCAGGCATGATCCATATCCGGATCCGTTACGATCATGAATTATCGGATCGGAGCTCCGATCCGTTTATATGTAGAGAAAAAAGTCTTTTTTTACGAATAATAATAACAACATTTTGAAATGTAAAGTACACAAACAAAATATTACAAGTCTTTATAAATCCGAGAAATTTAGAACATTGCAATACATTTAGAAAATTATAAATATTTGCAATAATCCTAGACATAGTTTCATATTGTACTCGCAAAATTTCTAAAAGAAATAGAGATTTGATTCAGATCAATGCAACTCTTAGAATACTTTATTATCTGCTACAAGAAATGCAATTATTTTTGCACTCAACAAATACACAAATATTATCTTGGCACAACAAAGCTAGAGGGACATCCCAGTACGCATAAGTGATTATAAGTGATTACAATTGAGCGATTTTTATTTCAATGACTCCTGATTTTGATGATTTAATTGTTTCTAGAGTAAAATTATACGAAGGTACTACCAGGTCCTTTTATGGTATTCTATTCTTTTTTTCTTTAAAATTTTAATATATAAATATATTTATTAAATAAATTATGTAATATATATATAGGGTCATGCTCAAGTGAGAACCCCCTATTATTGTGAGAACTGAGATCTAATCTCAACCCTTTATTTTTTACTAAATCTTTTAATCTCAATCATTACTTTTATTACACACCACACGTACATACACACACCACACATACAAACACACGCATACACACTGCCCACCCCCGCCCCCCAACATCGCCGCAACCGCCACCTCTTCCACCGCCGCTGCCGCGCCCACTGCCCTGAACATAAGCCATCAGCTTTGATAAATGATTAGATTCAATCTCTTTAACAGTCGACGGCGAATACAATATGTTTACCGAGAGTCTCCGGCGAATTCTCGAGGGGATTATCAGCGGCGAACAGATTGTGTTTCCGTCATCATAAACCGGAAACTCCATGGCGATTGCGTTGAAACTCGGACCTTTCTCTGGTAACTCCACTCCGACTTCTATCGAAGATCAATTAATTTAATTAATTATTATCAAGTTCAATCAAATCAATTAATTGTAATTAAAAAAAAGTTGAATTCACTGGGAATACTTTTAAGTATAACAATTAATTGTTGGTGGTGAAAATGACAGTTGGATTAATACATGAGTGGCTGTTGTAATTTACTTTAGTTAAATGAAATTTTATGGTGTCGAGGTGCCGTTTTTCATTTTTCGGTGGTGATTTTTCGTTTTCCGGTGGTTATTTTTTGTTTACAGGTGGTCGGAGTGGTATTTTTGTGTTTCTAGTGGTGATTTCTGATTTGGCGTTGGTGAATTTGTGTTTGTCGGTGGTGATTTTTGTGTTTCTGGTGGTGACTTTAGGTTTGCCGGTGGTGATTTTATGTTTGCCGATGGTGATTTTCTGGTGGTAGCCGATGGTGGTGGGTGGTTGAATTAGAAAGAAGATGGTGAAATCCCAAATATTAAAATATTAAATGAATGGTAAGAGATGAATATAATGTATTTAAATAGCTGGATAGGATTAGATCTCATATCTCACCATAAGTGGTGGTTCTCACCTGAGGAAGATCATATATATATATATATATATATATATATATATATAAGCCGGATCGGATCGTATCAAATCCATATCCGCTCCATCAGTCTTTGGATTTTTTCTGAATCGGATTTTTTTTACATAATCCATATCCGTTCCATTAGCCTTTGGATCGGACCGGATATCCAATTCATTGACAGTCCTAGTTCCATGTAACCCAACACAGTAACTCTGACCTTCTTGGAACTTGCAAAATTATACCATTTGGTTGTATAAAGATGGAGGAACTCAGAGTTGCGTGATACTTGTAGTTACAGCAAAACACCATAACCCACTTACCTAGGTCATGCGTGGTCAGTTACATAGTTGTCTATCACTTATCCTTCATTAAATAATATATAATATTATATGTATAATAAATTTATTATATCCTTAACTATAAAATATACTTTAAAATCTAAATTAAAAAAATATTACATTTAAAGTATATTTTATAATATATATATATATTTTTTGTGTCAAAATATATATTACATTTGTTATATGTTTATATTATAAAAAATGATCATAAAATTATTTGAAATTTATATGTGCACATTATTTATTTATTAAACTGTTAAATTATACATGTAGCTAGTTATTAAATTAGAATTATTTATATTTTTATTATATATTTAATTTTATTTAAAGTACATTATGAAATTTCATTTGTATTATTATTTTATTTAAAACAGGTAATAATAAATTAGTATTTTGACTCATTTTAATAGTCATTCTACTATCATAAAATCTTTTATTTGGTTTCTATTTTGAATATTGTATAAAAATTCATTTTTTATTTTAAAACTGCTTTTTCATAAATTTATTTATCTAAATAAATTACTTTCATTATTAAATAAAACAATTAACTATGTAATTTATAGTTACAAACAAACTCATAAAACAAACGTGTGATTTTTACCTAGGAACTAACTACAGTGTATCTAATTTGAAGGAACCTTCAGTTACACTGAGAAACGAACGAGGCCTTTTTTTTTTCTCAATTTCATTCGCTCACTCTCGCGACGCCGCCGCTCTTCTCGCCGCTTCTCCGCTCCTCTCTCCGGCAACACATCAAAGGTAAATTCTATAATTTGTCACTCTCTGTCTCTCTCCCACTCTCTCTCGATCTCTCTCTGTCTCTCTTTCTGTCTCTCTCTCTCTCTCTCTCTCTCTCTCTCTCTCTCTCTCCCTCTCTCCCTCTCTCCCTCCTCCTTCTCTCTCCCCCTCTCTATGTGTATATGTGTCATTTTGCTTGATAATTAGCTTTGCTTGTAATTGTTTTAGCTGCCCCAATTACTGTTTATTTTTGTATGTATATGTAAGTCTGAATTTATAACTTGTGTAGTTTTGATGCTTTAGTTAATTGAATTTACATTATAATTGCTGTGTTAATTGTGATTAAAACGAGATTGTGATTATGTTTTGATTGGTGTATGTGAATTGAATTCATGTAATTGCAGTTGATTGTAACAAATTAGTTACCAGATTTTGTAATATATATATATATATGGTTTCACTTCACTCATTCCCACTCATTACTAGAAATAAAACAAAATAAAAGATAAATATAGCTCATAAAATCATTTTGCCTCATTCCATAAGGAAAACGTCTCCCAAGTAGATACCCCCTCCATTTCTGAACTGACTCCGACCAATGAAGTAAAATCTCCTGCCTGTTAAAATCAAAAGATGCAGGGCTAACTTGTTGGAGCTACTGTACCACCAGAATTGCTGCATAAACAACCAACTGTATTATGTAGAAATCAGATTGGAACTTAGTGCCAGCCATTTACCAAGATTTTTAATCCTGCTATTGCACAAAGTGGCAGAACCATCTGCTAACTGCACGCGGAGAGGATTGCAGGAGTCTCCCTTCAGGCCATGTTGTTTGGCTATTGCTACATGAAATTATGCGTTGATCCCGTGTCTACCAGGCACCAGCATTTGAATGTTGGTTCCTTTAATATTGCCTGCCATTTTATGTATGCGCTGGTTTCCTCTTGACGCATGAATTTATATTCCAATATCTTCTGAATCTTTGTTTTCGAGGTTCTTCACTTCTTGTTCATCCCTCTCTGTACTTTCGTCACCCATGGGGCCTTCCTCTTCACTATCAGCTACGGTCAAATACAACTGAGGGCGATTGCATTTGTGGTCAGGGGTGTAAACTTCATCACAATAATAACAAAGGCCTTTTTCATGCCGCTTTGGCTTTGCCATTTCCGCAGGTAAAATTCATTTTACTGCTGGGAACCTTGACAATGACGTCACGGGAACACCACTCTTTGTAAAACCCTTGTCTGACTGGCTCTGTGAAGTACTGACTGATTGAGTGTTTTCTCCTTGCCATGGTTTTTGGTCATTTGTTTCAGATTTTGGAAACTTAGGTCCTGTATTGTTATGCCTGTTTTGGCCCTTCAATTTTTTCTCAATCATGTCCAGGAAAATCTCCCGCTGTTTCGTTTTATCACCAGCCTCTTTCTAGGTAGAGGGTTTGTATATGTACGTTGCTTGCTAAGTTTCTGGTCGTAACCCACTTAAAAAACTCAAAGAGATAATACTCTTCGGTTTGTAGAGCATAACATGACATCATAAATCCTCGTAGCTCCTCAAATTTAGTGATGTATGCTTCTACACTTCCCATTTGAGTGAGTCTATTAAATTTCCCGATTATATTTTTTTTTGATGTCCTGTGGGAAATCGTTTTAACAGCAAATTCATGAACATCTCCCATCCCACACCTGGAAATTCTGCTTACACTTTTTGGTACCAACTGTCCGCTTCTCCCTCCAAGTACAGTGCTGCATAAATCACCTTTGCTATAAGAATCAATAGCAGGAATTAACATAAAAAATTTGTCGGCCTTACTAACCTATCCTCTTGCATTTTTGCCATTGAATCTAGGAAAATCCATTTTGGATACTTATCTTGGGGTTGAATTGTAGATTTTTGGGGATTCCACTCCGAATAAGGGTTCAATCCTCCGGATTGTGTGTTTTGTGCACCTTGCAGGTTACTAAAATTATAGTTTGGTGGGCTGGAAAACCCAGTTGGGGGAATTTGTGTGCTGGAGATGGGGTGTAGTATAAATGAATGTGGGTTGGCCTGTGGAGTGGTTAAGAATTTCAGATGTGGTGGTCATGGTACGGAGCCTGGTAAGTAAGTGGTTTGAGAAGAGTTGCTACCTGCATTTTTATTTGGAGTGTTGTGTATTGGAGGGTTGTGTAAAATTGGTGGTGTGTGATGGAAAGTGTTAGCACCAAATAATATATGAGGTTGTGCAGCAGGAGTAACAATCGAAGTAGTGTAAATATGATGTGAAGGAGAACTGTTACACGTGTTAGAGATTGGAGTTTGGAAAGGGGTCTAAATTTTTGTGGACCGGAACTTCACTACCTCAAACGGTCCTTGAATCTGTACATTCAAATGATCCCTGACCGATTTTGATTGAACTGTTTCCGCTTGGAGCTGGGTAGATAGATCTGCAAACTTCCTTGTCATGTCTTCCATACGAGCTGTCAAACTAGCAGTCTGCAGAGTGCTTTCCTCCTTGGACTATTGTGTTCAAGCTTGTTTCCCCGCCAACTGATTTTTTTAGTAGTTTCAGATCTTTTTCATCTTTTAGTAGAGACGGTGGATCTGATAACCAATTGTAACAAATTAGTTACTGGATTTTGTAATATATATGGTTTTGTATAGATGCAAGAGTAAAGATGAGAATTCAACTTAAAGAAAAATAAAAGTTGTCATTTATTTGCTTTCTTTACAAGTTGGGCTCCCAGACTATATAGAACTATTCATTACTCCCGCCTAACTCTTTCACTCATTCCCGCTTAGTATTAGATATAAAACAAAATAAAGATAAATATAGCTAAAAAAACATCATCCTGAACACGTGCCTCTCCGGATCATTCCATAAGCAAAACTGCAGCTTTTGTAGCGCAAGTATTAGTTTTAGTCTATTTTTTAGTTTTTTTTGTTGAATTCAAGTTGTTAGCTTTCGTGACGATCCATATGTATTGTTTGTGGTATCTATTTTACGTAATGTTTTGTTATAATCAGGGCTCTTGTGATTTGTAATGGCATTTTATATTAAGTCACTAACGATGTCGTTTTAGAAAGTATTAGAAACCTCAGAAGGGGGAAAGAAAATGTAACTGAAATAGATGAGTCGGTTATGGAAACGGGTGTCGTTGTCTTGTGGATAGTATCAGTTGTTTTTTGCTGTCATTTTGACATTATGGACCACAATGCATTGCTAGTATTAAAACATGTAAGTTACAACAGTGATATTTCATGAAATGAAACTATTATCTTTTATGTTTATTTTTTTTTTCGTGTTTTTCTTGTCTAAGTAAGAGAATCCAAATACAATAAAAACCTAAATACAAAAACATTTATCAATCCTAACAGTGGCATCAATAATCATGACTGGGCCAAGCTTACAGAAACACGAACGTGACATCAAGCAGCTAGAGAGGCATCAGGAAGAAAGGGTGATGCAGGTGTCCAGGCTTACCAAAAAACTCTCTGAGTTGACTCAACAGCTGCAATCCACAAAGGATTATGTGTCCCAGAAATTCCAGAATATAATTGATCTGGTACACAACAAACCGGCATCAGAAAAATCAGCACAATCTAAGGTTGGTATCAATTCTGGTTGGTAACAATTCCGGTATGCTTATATCTCCTCATATCACATCCCCTGCTATTTTTTCCACATCATCTGCATCTGTAGTCACATCGATAAGGAAACACTGCTCGAAAGAGGTAACATATATTGTTAAAAATAGAATTTGTGTTAGCACGAAAATGGGTCTGGACTCTGGATTTACATTGTTTAACATGTAGTTAATAATTGTATCCTGCAAGTTATATTGATTTGATGTAATTAATCTTTGGGTAAACTCTAATGAAATGAACATGTAAATTGTGACTGAGTAAATATAGGATATAGTGCTAGTGCCCTTTTGCATATATGATACCCTCGCAACAAAAAGAAGAAACTATTTAGCAAAAAAAAAACAAAAAGAAGAAACTGATTATTTTTTTTTTTTTTTGCTAAGTGAAGAAACTGATATTTAGTGAGGCCATTAATATGTGGCCTGAGATAGAATAGAAAGCAAGAGTGAAACCAAAACTAGTGGAGACGTCAGTTGCAAATTGGGTTCCTATCCACCAGTGACATGAAAACAAGATTCGAGTTTGGCCAACCGACCGTGGGGTCCTTGGGTATCCCTTCCGACCTTTCCTATTTTATCTCAGTATACACCACTGACAAAGTGAAGTGAACCATAAACGATCGATACCTATAGAAATGAACCTTTTATAAAAAAAATATTATAAAAAGAAATTTTTATAACATTAGTTAGGGCAAATAAGTGCCTCAAAGACTAATGCAATTAGTGAGTTAAAAAATTCTTCGGTTCGATGATTTCATTGCATAACATAGACAGTGAGTATTTTATAATCACTAATCCATGACCAAAATCGAACATAATGAATTCTAAATAAAATAGTACAAAAGCAGGGCAAAAGTTGAATGAAATGGGCATTTGCTACGAAGAGATGTGACATTTACAAAACTAGTGTCTAAACTACATCAATGAGCTTTTACACTTCTTCTAATTTCTTTTCTGGGTATGTCTTCTAAGTAGTTATGTTTTCTGTGAAACTATAGATTGTTCATCAGAGTTGGCCGTGGTGGTGGATGACATTCAGTAAAAGTCTTGATGAAGCCGAAAGTTCTGGAAGCTTGTTTGATGAAAGCTTGTCTGATGAACAGGTTGGTTGGCTCATATCTCCTTGTCTCCTTGTTGATTCCTTTTGTTTCCTTCTCTTTGATTTCCTTGACTTTGGTACCTTGAGACTTGTTTTCTTGTCCTAAATTTTTTTTTATCTTTAATATCTTTATTTGTTTTTCCTATTAACATGGTGTCCTTATTCTGCTAAACTTGAAGGATATCGATCACTCTTTAGTGGCTGTGACAAATCAGAACACTGAATTGAAGGAAAAATTGTTGAAGACGGAAGCAGATAAGTGTGAACTTGAGGAATCTTTAACCAAGTACCAAGACCATATTAGGACATTGAGAGATTGTCTTGAGGAAGCGGAATTGAAGCTGGTGAATTCGGAAATTGACAAGTGTGTGTTTCGGACATGTTTGATTGAGCAACATGATGAGCTTGTGACAGTTAGGAAACATTCACAAGAAGTTGAGATGAAGAAAATGAAGATGGAAAAAAGCAAACTTAAGTTGGTGCTATCTTTAATGGATATGGAAAGAGACAAATGTGAGTTGAAGAGGTCTTTGACTGAATGCCAAAGAGACAAATGTGAGTTGAAGAGGTCTTTGACTGAATGCCAAGATCAACTGAAGATAGCAAGTGGTCGTTTAAGTTTACTGGGGTGGAGCTATGAGATTGTTGAGGAACCAGGTGGCTTAGACGGTACCAGACGTTACTATAGTTAGTTATTTCATGGGTCTGTTCAGTGTGATTAATTATCATGCTCCTGTTATAATATTAGTTGAACCTTTGTGAATATGTTAGGGTGATCGGGTTTATATAGCTAAAGTTATGAAACATTATTTCCACTTTAGACTTATGAGGTATGCAGACTGTAGAGAAACTAGTTTATATATGTGATTTATTTTGAGCCATGTTTTCTACAAAACAAAGTTGTTAGTTTTTCAGTGACAGTGATTTGATTTGAAAGCTGGATTTGTATTAGGAAGTGAATTTAAGTTAATTGTTGTAGCAGAATTTGTTTCTCACTTGCTTCTTGTATGGACAATCTTAATACTATCAACTTTAAAATGATATGCAGAGTTTTTTATCTTGGTCTTTTATATCCAGGCCTGTTCAGTGGTGATTATCATGCATAGTTTCATGCTCCCCTTGAATTTAAGTTGAACCATTGTGAAACTATATATATCATGCATTGTTGATAAAGAACAAGGACATATTTTGGCCTCCTTAAAATTGTCGAACTTCAGTCATCTTAACTATATATGTCAAATGATGGCCAGAAACATAAGACAATAGCCACTTAATTAAGAAAATTTATGGTATAATGAACATTGTAGAAATACAATAAATTGATACAATTAGTCCCGCATTGTCACCCACCATATTTTGCGGGAATTAGAACTTCTGTAATTATCATATTTGTGAGAAATGTAACCAACTTGTTTGGATAAATTAGGCTCTCTGTATAAACTTTTCGCATTTGATAAATGGCAAGGACCTTTCTGTCCTCTTTAAGGTTGTTGGACTTCAAAGGAAACAAGTCATCAACATGCGGTCCTACCAGCGTATTGAACTTCGGATCTCTAGACGATTTCTTGGAAATATTACACACATAGTTGAAGTAGAACTCAACAGGGTGTAGTGGAAGACCTACATGATCAATATTTAGCATTATATTAAAGTAATTAGTACCGTCATTATAACCACCAAGATACCAGAATCAACCCTTCTCTTCATAACGAATCCAGGTCAAGCAATTGACACTAGCCTCTTTGTATACTTAAAATCTTCACGACCAATCAAGTTGAGATGTTTAGATCCTGCAATTGACACTAGTGTCTCTGTGTACTTGAAATCTTCACAACCTATCAGTTCACATGTTTAGACCCTGCAATTGACACTAACGTCTTTATGTACATAAAATCTTCACGTGTTTCGCAAAAAAAAAAAACAAAACAAAACAAAACATTTCTTGCCCCTACCTTGTGGCACTTATACCAAGAGCGATCATCATATTATTGTACTAGTTCAAAATCACTAATGTTAAACTAACCATTAACAAACTGTACTGACCTATATAAGCAATACTTAACATTATAGTCCTCAATGCCTAAAATCCACCAGCACGATGGCATGCCTCACCATTTAATGTCTACAAGTTAATATTATCTCCATTGTATTTAGAGATAATGAAAGCAATAGAATCCTTGAAGTCAGTAATGCACGCCATTAAGGACTATTTCAAAGAATCTACTATTCCTACTATTTGACCATTTATGAAAAAGATTAGTTGCTTATGATTTCATCTGTTTAAAGTCAAAAGTATGTGCAATAATAAAATGCATTTTCTACCAACTATAATTTTATTAAAACCCTTTAAAACATGGTACACAATTGTTAATAAACAAAAAGAGCAAAATATTAATTATTAATGGACAAATGAACTATGCATGGGACACAGTGAGTAGGTGCATCGCAAACATACACATGTTTTACGTGATAATCAAAGCAGTGCTTCAAATGGATGGAGCATGAATATATAGATAAAGAGATGCTAGTAAATCCAACACATAATCTAGGGGAAGGTCTAATATTGTATCTGTCATCATCTCATTTAACAAAGTGTCAAGTTTGTAAATAGAATTATACTTTAGTCGCAAAAAGCACAAAAGTATCCGAAAATCAAACACATCTCTAACAAGAATGGATCCAGATCTAACAACTCTATTGTTCATCTGAAGTTGAACAATAGTAGCCTAACCAAACTATAGGACAAAGTAATAGCTGCATCGTGCAAGGGGAAACTCCCATAACAGTTTTGGATGTTAAGATCCACCTTCCAAGCCACATGTGAAAGAAATTCTACTGCACATTTGATTGCACGACAATGACATATCTTCCCAAGAATACTATATGCGCTTACATCACATCCAGAAAAATTCAACAACACATCTTGCCTCAATATTTTCATCTGTGAACTCTCCAAAATTGATTTAAGTTTATCAGATTCATCTCCCTCAATGATCCTCCTGATTGGATGAAAATCAACACTCCAATCCTGCCAATAATCAACACATGCTAGAAGCCAAAACATGGGGCAGAAATTTGCTTCTAACATCATGTCCATAGTAAAATTTGATGAACAACAGTACAATGTATTACTGAAATACCATATAAAAGTTAATGAAGATGAATGGTTAACTTTCAGGAAACTAGATAATGTTAAGTTTTTGAAACCAAATCATACACTGCACGATATAATACATAACAGAATGCTACATCATCCCAAATTAAATATCCTCTTTTACTTTGGAACATCGTTTGAGAAATTTTTCTTCCCAACACCCCCTTCATACTAAAAGTTGCAATATCGCAACTGTAAAATCCCGTTAATTTTAATTTTATTTTATTATTAGATATTAGATTTTTAAGTCATTTTTATTTAGATAATTATTTTAATTAGTAATTCTTAGAATTTTTTTTGTGCAAGATATTTTGAATAAGGATGATATTTTTATTAGAGGAAAGAAGTGTGAAAAGATTTTAGAAAATCGTTATCATTTAATTAAGATATTTGTGTGAAATAGAATATTTTAATTTACGTATTACTTGAAGAGATTGTACGAAAGTTTTAAAGTTACCTTAATTAGATTAGGGTTTTTTATGCCTATATAAGAAACCCTTAGGACAATTAGAAGGGCTGTACATATACTCGTCTAAGCAGGTATGCCACTTTACTTGAATATTTGCAAACTTTTATGTGCTCTCCTTTTATGCTTAACATGGATTTTGAAATACATGTAATTATTATGTATGTGTCCGTCGGTGTGTACACTTGTATCGTATTATTTGTAAGCTAATTCATGAATTGTTAGTTTAGAATATTTATGCCATCTCAATTTCCGATCCATGTTGCCACTTGCTATCCCTAATTATTATGCACTGCTCATGATTTTGTCATGAATTTTTATATAAGAATATTATGTTTCAAGATTATTGTTCTATATGATTTTAAAAGAAAAAGAGAAAAAAACGAAAGTGATTTTATTTATAAATAAAATATGGACTAGATGTTTTTCAAAAGCAGTGTTTTGATTTTTATAGCCACATACGTGAGTTTGCTAGTGGGATATCACCTTAGTTCTCTTTGCATTTAGTTATATTTTATTAAATTTACATACCAATTTGTTTATCCTTATTGTAGCATTAAATTATTAAAAACATTACATTATTTGGTGTATAAGTGTAATTATGGGTATTGAATAATTATGTGCTCATGATCTAGATTTTATTTATAAGTTTTTAAATTCAGTAATTTTGTAAATTAATTATTTGTTAACTTTTATTTTACTCATGATTATTTATGGTTTCAAGAAAATGGTATTAGTTTCAAAGTTGTTAGATTATCATTTGCTTGTTAAATTGTTAATGTTATTATGTGAGAAATGAATGAGCTACTGATTATGTTGATAAGGTTTTGCTTACATGTTAAGTGTTGCTTTTGTTTTAATATAGGAAAACATGGTCAGTTTTAGTTTAATAAGTTGGTTAGATGCTCTAAAACATGCCATGCTAAAGTTGGAAAAGATCAGGTATGGTCTGCAAATTAACATGTTAACTAGACAAGTCTGTGTGTGCCATGTTGGGCCGTAAGGCCCATTTATGTCTCTTTGTATATTTGTTTAAAGTCTCAGTATATAGTGTCAAGGTTACAATCTCTGTGTCCAGTCCGTACATGAATTAACTGTCGAGTCTGTGCTTGATTTATGACATGCGTTTATTTAGAATAACATACCAGCTAGTGTAAAATCAGTCTGTTTGTATTCTGTTTAGTGTCAATAATTATGTCTCGGTTCATTAATTATTTGTTATTTAATATTTAGGATTTATTCGTGCAATTATTTTCGGTGTGTTCAGTCGCTTTTCAGGTAAGTACTTTTGACTTATTTTAAATTTTGTAAAAGATATTTTGATTCCTTGATTTCCGAATTTTCGTATAAGATATAAGAATTTTGTTTCGAAACTTTATAAGATATAAGTATTTAATTTTAGAACCCTCAGTCTCTACGTTTCGAACCTGTTCGTAATTTACGCTATAGTTCCGGAACTAGACTTAGATACCCTTAGTAGGCGCACAAGTGTGCAACTTTAGATACCTATTAAGGGCGCGTAATTATTGAACTTAAGATGCCGGTCACTGTCAAAGTGTGACAAAAGAATAAGAATAAGAATAAGATGCCGGTCACTGGCAGAGTGTGGCCGTAGAGCAAGACTGTGGTATTTCGATTTTCGTTTCGTGTTATTTCTGTTTTCTGCTTCTGTTTCTAGTTTAAATTCTGTATTTTGAAAATATAAAACTTTGGGTTGGAATTGTTTTCGTAAATGTTTTGCAAACTTATATTTGATTCTAAAAATTGTTTTATTAAAACGCCCATTGATTTTTAAGAATATCTGTTAGTCGATTGTCTGTTAGTCGATTGTACTTGCTGAGCTGTGTAGCTCATTCGTTTCTAATATTTCAGGTTTCAGTCTTGGAAGCTTAATGAGAATAAGGATGTGAATTTTGTGGACTTTCGTGCTAGCTGTTAGATGCCTTTATTGGATTAGACTCTTTAAATTATTAAAATAAAGATTGTTATTGAATATTGGGTTTATGGAGCTGCGTCTCCGAATTTATCTTTTTGAATTATTGAATTTGACCGCTGCGTTTGACTTTCGTGGAATTTTGATTTATTTGAATAAAGAATTCAGTTTATTTAAGTTTCGTAATTAATATTAATGTCCCGAAAATACAGGATGTTACAGCAACCCACTTTCCACAACTATGTACCAGCAACCTAATTTGAAACTATGTAAGCTGAATAGCATACCTCGATACATTTCTTCTGCTCAGGTTCGGAGATACAAGGCAGGCTTGAATTCTGAAATACCATCTATGTTTTTTCCTCTTCGAACTTGGCCCGGAGATGATGCCCTAAATTGAACCGCAGTAGAGGAACATCTTTGTAAAGAATTTCGTCGATTTTCCTCCCATCTAATTCTCTACAACCAAAAATTTTCGGGGCAGGCGGGCTAGTTAACTCTTCCCCTGAAAGTACATTAGGGAAAAAAACAAAAGGACGGAGTTGTTACCTTAAAATCAGTTCTGTTAGATCCCTGTCACATCTAATATCAAGCCCATCATAACTATGAAGGTCGTCACCGTATCCAAGAGGCATCTGTTTCACAGTCTCATGCATATTACTATTTTGTTGTTGAAACCATATATATCCACACGCACACACACATATGTGTGTGTATTTGTGTGTGTGTGTTTTGTAATACTAGACATGCTTCATGCTTGTACTAACAAAGAAGTTTTGTTTTATAATATGAGGACTGCTATGTATAAGTAAATCTATTTCCATATTTAATTTGTACATAAAAACACTCATCAAATCTTAAGGCTGAAGGATTATAATCTCATGGATATCTTCAATTTACACCAGTTTAATCCCTTAAAATATTCTCAGAAACTGTTTATCATTACCATCAATCCTTTTGTTTGTATTACTAATCCCGTGGAAACGAACTACAACGTAAACTTGGTCTATGGAGTGACTCAACAAAAAAAAAATAGTATTGATTGGGAGAAATTAGTCTAGCAATCATGTTGTCAAGGAACTACACAGTAACCGAACTGTCACCATATGGACCGGACATACATTGCACCAACTTGAGACCAAAGTTTATCACCGAAATCAACAAACCATTTCTCATACCAGAGAGTTAAAAACCCCACGTGGCTGAAATATGACAGTTCAATGTAGAAGAAGCTGGTGTTCAGGTACCTATTTACCTAGGATTTATCTGTGGTTGAATTGTGGTCAAAAATTATTTATCTCAGATACCATCAATAATAAACTACAGTCTATGGTATCACAAATATGATGTCGTTCAAGAATTTTGAGGCATATGCAATAAAAACAAGTGTGCGTAGATATTTGAGAAGTAAAAAAGAAAAATCATGCAGAGAGGAGCTGAACTCCTATGAGTATGCATAAAAATGAAGCATCAAACACCATACTTAAAAGATAAATAGAAACGGATAAATCAATCAAGCGAATCACTTTGGAATTATAATTTGGAAAGCAAGGAGACCTTGTGATTCTTTGGGAATGTCACAACTATCTTCAACGGTTAATGGTTGTTCCTGAAACCAAATGGCGAAAACTTTTGAAACAATACACACAAGAAAATAACATGACCAGACGACAACAAAAATGGAAGAAGAAAATTAGCTTTGATTAATGAGTTTATTTAACAATGACAAGCAAGGATGAGCTGGTTTGCATCTTTGTCCCGATATTTCAATGTAATAGACGCTGTACAGTTAATACAAGATTAAGTGAAGTGAAGCTAGAAAGAGTACATGTCATGAACTACAAGTCTACAACGACATATTTTATTTAAATATGATTTTGCACTTAAAAGAAAGTATGGATTTCTCAGATAACAGTGTGTTTATATTTATAACCTAACATAGTGGAGGCATTACTATTTGTCTCCCACACCAGTCACCAACCGGAAAACTGTAGATACATTTTATCTTGTCACAAAAATAATAGTATCAAAATGGTGTCATAGTCCTTGACGATATCAATTGCTTGTTGTAATTTTTTTAGTAGAAACAGAGTTTGAACTTATGTTAATAAATAGCTGTGAAATAAAATAAAATATCCTAGTAGCAGAGTAATGAGGCACGTCATATTAAATTTTCAGTACTACTGAGTACTGATAGTGAAGCTACACCATGTTAGAATAAATCATGTATATAAATACAACATAATATATATACATGAATCTCCTGATCAAAACTATGAGTATAGATAAATAGCGGAAGCGTACCTGAATCGAAAGAGGCCATTAATAATCTTGAGAGAGTCCGAAGAGCGCAAGTACTTGAGGGCTTTGATCTTCACTATTCTTCTCTATACGTAAGGATGGGGTGTGTGTATTTTCTGAATAGTATGAGACGCGTAACTTTTGTTCTCGCATAAGATTCATTATATAGAGGGAATAATGGGACCAACCCTAATGGGCTAAACCCATAACCGTCCATCAAAGTTATGGGCTTACATAAGCCATTATAAATAAATATATCTAAATAGATATATATTAGATGTAATAATTAAATATATAAATAAGTGCTATTAATATATTTAATTATTCATTAGGCTCAAGTCTTTATTTAAAAGTTTAACAATAATACCCGATGGGCCATAAATAAACGGATTGGATCCCGTCGAATCCAACATTCTCCCACTTGGCCAAGGGTCATTATATCTTCAACATACATATAACAAGACTTTTATTATTGAGCATTACATCCCATAAGAAAGGCTAAATTTTACATCATACTAAAATAGAATTAAAGGTAGTATCATACTCGTATAGTGATATGAAACCATCCTCCAGTTACAATCCAAGTATAATTGCAAAACTTAACAAAAAATATAGCTTAAAGTCATGAACAACATAATATATCATAAGCAATAGCAAATCAATATGTCCATGAGGTCCTTACATAAATGTTTGTTCCATAAACTTCGAATGTGCACAATAATAGAAGTAACAAACTAAATACTTTGTCCAAAAACCATAACATAAGGTGATCACAATACTAGTGTCTTACAATAAAATCCATGAATCAATAAGAAAGATTATCAACCAAACCCATGCTAGCAACATGTTCCCGAAAGCGATTGGGCGGTAAACCTTTTGTCAATGGATCCGCCAACATAGCAACTGTACTAATTTGCTCAATAGACACTTGTTGTTTTTGAACTCTTTCTCGTACTACAAGATACTTTATATCTATGTGTTTTGTCGCATCACTTATCTTGTAGTCTTTAGAGAAAGAAACAGCAGCTTTATTATCGCAATAAATTTTCAGTGGTCTAGAAATAGTGTCAACTATTTTGAGATACGTGACAAAATTCCTCAACCATAGAGCTTGCTTCGTTGCCTTATAGCAAGCCACAAATTCAGCTTCCATTGTAGAAGAGGTATGCAACGACTGCTTAGAACTTTTCCATGATATAGCTCCTCCAGAAAGCATAAAAATGTAACCTGAAGTGGATTTCAACTCATCTTTACACCCAGCATAATCAGAATCCGAATAACCAATAACTTCAAGGTTATCCGTCTTTCGATATGTGAGCATAAAATCTTTTGTACCTTGCAAATACCGCATGACCTTTTTAACAGCTTTCCAATGATCCGGACCTGGATTTATTTGGTATCGCCCTAGCATTCCAACAATATATGCTATGTCTGGACGAGTACAAACCTGAGCATACATAAGACTCCCAACTGCCGAAGCATAAGGAATATTCTCCATTTGATCCAATTCCAGCTGATTTTGAGGACATTGTTTCAAGCTAAATTTGTCACCCTTGACAACAGGAGCAACGCTTGGAGAACAATTTTGCATGTTAAAACGTTTGAGAACTTTATCAATATAAGCTCTTTGTGATAAACCCAAAATTCCATGAGATCTATTTCTATGAATTTCAATGCCCAAGACATAAGATGCTTCCCCCAGATCCTTCATATCAAAATTCTTATGAAGGAATCTCTTTGTCTCATGCATTAAATTCATATCACTACTAGCGAGTAGAATATCATCAACATATAGTACTAAAATAATGTACTTGCTCCCACTCACTTTTAGATATATGCATTGGTCAACAAAATTTTCTTTAAACCCAAATTTTCCAATCACATCATCGAATTTAATATACCACTCTCTAGAAGCTTGCCTTAATCCATATATGGACTTCTTTAACCGACATTTCATGTGTTCCTTGCCTTTGACTACAAAACCTTCCGGTTGTGACATGTAGACATCCTCATGCAAGTCACCATTAAGAAAAGCGGTTTTAACATCCATTTGGTGTAACTCTAAATCATAATGAGCTACTAATGCCATGATGATACGAAATGAGTCCTTACTCGAAACCGGGGAAAATGTATCATTATAATCAATTCCTTTTCTTTGTGTGAAGCCCTTTGCAACCAATCTAGCTTTATATCTTTCGATGTTCCCACTAGAATCAAGCTTAGTTTTGTAGACCCATTTGCAGTCTACAGCTTTGACCCCTTGTGGTAACTCAACTAGATCCCATACATCATTATCCTTCATGGATTTCAACTCATCCTCCATGGCTGCAAGCCATTGAGTTGAATGGTTACTAGCAATAGCTTCTTTATAAGAAATAGGATCAGGTCCCATGCCAAGATTAGACTCAATTTCATCTAAATACACAATATAATCATCCGAGATTGCTGATCGTCTTACTCTTTCTGACCTCCTAAGAGGTTCAGTAGTATTATTGTCATCTTGAGGTGGTTCTTGATGTACATTCTCATTTGCACCAATATTTTTATCATCATTTTCTGGTGCACTAATATCTGGAATGATAGGAATAGAGACATTCTCCTGAATTTCTTCCAGGTTTATCTTTCGAGATGTACTCCCACTGACTTCAGCATCCTCAAAAAATACTGCATTTCTAGTCTCAACTATTCGAGTGGTGTGTGATGGACAATAAAACCTAAAACCTTTAGATCTTTCAGGGTAACCAATAAAATGACAAGTAATAGTCTTAGGGTCCAATTTCTTGATGTGTGGGTTATATATTTTCGCTTCAGCCAAACAACCCCATACATGCATATATCCAAAACTAAGTTCCCTTTCAGTCCATATTTCATAAGGTGTTTTAGGCACAGACTTACTTGGGACCCGATTAAGGATATGCATATCTGTTTTAAGGGCTTCAACCCACAAAAATTCTGGCAACGTACTGTGACATATCATGCTTCGAACCATATCCATAAGAGTTCGATTTCGTCTCTCAGCAACACCATTCTGTTGGGGTGTACCCGGCATTGTGTACTGTGGAACGATGCCACATTCTCGCAAAAATAAGGCAAAAGGTCCTGGATTCTGTCCAGATTCAGAGAATTTTCCATAATACTCTCCTCCTCTATCAGATCTAACAACTTTAATATCTAATTTAAGTTGTTTTTCAACTTCTGCTTTATAAATTTTAAACATATCGAGTGCTTCAGATTTATCATGCAAAAGATAAATGTAGCCATAACGTGAGTAGTCATCAATAAAAGTAATAAAATACTTATGACCACCTATGCCTGGAGTGTATGGTCCACTAATGTCAGTGTGGATTATCTCCAAGCACTTAGTGCTACGAGTTGCACCCTTTTTGTTTGTTTTTACAAATTTTCCTTTAATACATTTAATACATGTGTCAAAATCTGAGAAATCTAATGGATGAAGAAGTCCTTCTTTAACAAGTCTTTCCATTCGACTTTTGGATATGTGACCCAGTCGTTCATGCCACAATTTTGAGGAATTCTCTTCATTTCTTTTTCTCTTTTTAGAACCAGTTGCAACTTCATCTTGCACATTCATTGAAATTAAGGATTCACTAAAAGAAGCATTCAAACATAATCTGTAAAGGTTTCCCTCTAACAGCCCAGAGCCAATATACTCAGAATAAAGAAATAGAGAAAAACCTTTATTTTCAAATTTAAACGAATATCCATAAGCGTCTAACTTTGAAACAGAAATAAGGTTTCTAGTAATACTGGGAACATAAACAGTATCCATTAAATCCAAATTAAAACCACTTTCCAACATAAGTCGGAAAGTTCCTACAGCTTCAATTTGTACTTTGTCTCCATTTCCAACGAGTAAATATCGGTCTCCTTTATCTAGCTTCTTCACGGAAAGGAATCCCTGCAATGAATTAGTTATATGCACAGTTGCACCAGTGTCTATCCACCATGTATTTAAAGGAGCTTCAGATGTAAAAGCTTCATAACAAACATAAATAGATGCATTACCTTTCTTATCTAACCACTCGCGAAATTTGGAACACTCTTTCCTTATGTGTCCTTTAGCTCTGCAGAAGTTACATTTAGGACCTCCAAAGTTCTTTGTGCCAGAAGTCTGTCCCTTGTCTTTCGTGACAGCTGCATCAATTCCCTTTTTCTTTTGACTATTGCCATATTTCTTTCCTTTTCCTTTAGCGGGTGTCGTGGTCACAACATGAGCACTTTCAACCTTCTCAGACCTAAGGCGTTCTTCTTCTTGAACGCACATAGAAATCAGCTCGCTCATCTTCCACTTTTCTTTCTGCGTATTGTAGTTGATCTTAAAAGGACCAAATTGTGCAGGAAGAGAAGTCATTATGAAGTGGACGAGAAAACCTTCAGAGATTTCCATGTTCATATCCTTTAACTGAGAAGCCATATCATTCATTCTCATAATGTGATCACGAACACCACTTGAACCATTATACTTGAGAGTGACCATTTTCGAGATCAGTGTAGTGGCTTGAGCCTTAGTGGAAGCCTTGAATTGTTCCTCAATGTTCGCTAGGTACTCCTTTGCATTATCAGATTCGGGAATTGCTCCACGAATTGCACTAGTAATGGAGCCCTTAAGAATCATTAAGGAAACACGGTTGCTATGCTCCCATTTTGCGTAATCAGCCTTTAGCTCAGCAGAGCTTTCGGCCGTAATGGCAGCAGGTTTTGCAACCCTTATGGCATAATCAAGGGCAGTAACTCCCAACGTAAGATCAATTTGCTCTTTCCACTTCTTAAAATTAGAGCCACTCAATGGTTCAATGTGTGAAAAGTAGTTGGTAAGTGAAACAGGACCAAATGCTGAATCAAGGTTAATCACAATCATGCATATAAGTACAACAAGTACAATAAATATAATCCACGTGATGAAAAACAGTTAGTTCACCAAATAACACATAAGTTAAATAAACTGAGGGATAAGCAGTTTATCTAAATAGGAAAAATGAAATACACAAAATTTTTCCTACAATTAAATTAAATTTAATATTAATATCTTCCGTTGGGCCGATTATCAATACTAAATTAATTTTATAATTAAACATGAGATTACAAAAAGTAAAATATTAAATTATATCACCGTTGGGCAGAACATAATTTAAATTCTACAATTTGAACTTTAAAAAATTCCGTTTACAAAATTAATATACAAATCTTCCGTTGGGCCGATTCGTACATCAACTTGTACACGTACATTAGGTGATTTTTAATTCTCCTAATAATTAAAGTAAAAATTTTCGTTGGTCCATCCAATACTTTAATAATTAAGAAATCACTATATTAGTCCATAAATAAATTATTAATATTTTACATGAGGAACTAATATATTTCATAAGTATCCTTTTTAAACTAATATTATAAAATTAACTATCATATTAATGATTCCAATACCGTATTATAAACATGGCCATGAAGTTTGTTTATCAGAATCATAATAAAACAAACAAAAACTTTAAACATGACATAATAACCAAATTAATTACAATAGTTTAGGGCAAGCAGGCATGTATTCATGTCGGTTCGATCACTATTTTTTTAATGTGATAAGTAAACTTGCAGGTCACACAATTAAGACACATACAAGGAAACATCTTGAATTTCTCAGAAACACAGAAAAGCAAAAATAGTCCGAAATCCTATTGATTTAAATATTATGACATGAACTTCCATCTCTTGATATGAGCAATATTCGAGAACCCAAATAATCGAACGATTCAGATTATAATTTAAATATAATTTTATATCAATCACGATCATCACATAAATTAAAATTTGTTAACTCAAAGAATCAATCAAGGAGTAGGCTCTGATACCAATTGTTAGAATAAATCATGTATATAAATACAACATAATATATATACATGAATCTCCTGATCAAAACTATGAGTATAGATAAATAGCGGAAGCGTACCTGAATCGAAAGAGGCCATTAATAATCTTGAGAGAGTCCGAAGAGCGCAAGTACTTGAGGGCTTTGATCTTCACTATTCTTCTCTATACGTAAGGATGGGGTGTGTGTATTTTCTGAATAGTATGTGACGCGTAACTTTTGTTCTCGCATAAGATTCATTATATAGAGGGAATAATGGGACCAACCCTAATGGGCTAAACCCATAACCGTCCATCAAAGTTATGGGCTTGGGTACATAAGCCATTATAAATAAATATATCTAAATAGATATATATTAGATGTAATAATTAAATATATAAATAAGTGCTATTAATATATTTAATTATTCATTAGGCTCAAGTCTTTATTTAAAAGATTAACAATAATATCCGATGGGTCATAAATAAATGGATTGGATCCCGTCGAATCCAACACACCATACTAGTATTAATTATATATTTATTAGTACCCTTCTAACAACCTAGCAAGTTACCCATGAATCATAGTAACTCATTTGGATAGTTTGCTTACCGTAATAACATACTCATTCTATATCATTGGTCAGATTATTTCTCATCAATCATCTGCTTAAACTTTTCCAAGTTTATTAATGTCTCCAAGTGTTTGTTAGTCACATCCAAATTAAACATAATTAAAAATGCTAGTAGGGGCCCAGGAGAACGATTTTTGGTAATTTTTAAGGAAGAGCTTCAAGATTGTTTGAAAAGTAAACCTTTTCTTGTACAGTATATATTACTAAAACTAGTTTGGTTGGTGATACTTGAATTGCCAATCATCTCCTCCTTTTTGCAGCTTTTATCATTACACAGGTGAGTTTTTTTTTTCATGGTTTTTGATTGTTCTCTGAAAAGGGCTGTTGACTTAGATTGTAGATTCTATAGAGAATCATGACTGTGTCATATTGAAATCTTTGTAATAAGATTTATATAATTTTTGTTCAGCTCTCTGATTAGTTGCATACTAGCAATTAACTAGTGCTTGTAGATTTCTTCTGTTGATAACTATTCTTTAGATAAATTGATACTCTTATTTAAAGAAAAAACAGAGCTGAGATGAAACTTCTCTGTATCATTTTCTTGAAATGAATGAATTAAACATTGATACGGTCCCATATTTGGCCTGTTTGGCTCACCTTATATTAAGGACTTATGGACTTATTTTCGGGTAAAAATTTTATATTTTGATAATTTTTTATATACAAGTATTTAATGTATGTTTAATATTCAATAAGTTGCAAAAATAAGTTGGAAAATAAGTTGGAAAGTTAGAAATCTTAACTTTCAACTTAAAATAAGTTGACTTATTCTGAAAAATAAGTTCCCCCAAACACCCCCATTGATGAAGTTTAAAGTTCGTTTTTAGATGCTGAGGATCCTTAACATGACTTTTTTGGGGATATTTTTTACATCAGATGGATCTGCATGAAAATTTGATGCCAAATGGATGGCCTCTTGGGCTCGAAAACATGAACACCAGATTACTTGAAGCTGCAGATAACTCACCACAAGCGGCAGTAACTGCATCAGAACCAAGTTCTTTACATGTGCCATCATCCAGCTTCTCATCATTTTCATCCTCTAATCTTGACACCGAGGTATTATTTTTTTTGTGTAGATATTTTATTTATAATTTCGCTATGGAGTAATGATTTTAATGTCATTGAAGATATCTGCTACAGTCCACAGTTTCATTTTTTGCCGACAATAGTGTGACACTAGGGCGGTTGATTGGAATCAATCCGAGGGCCAGGCAAAGCTTGCGCTTCACAAACATGACACGAGCTGAAACAGAGCAAGAACCTGGTGGCATTGTCTCCCAAAATGGTGGAAAGATGATGTCTCGGGGGATATGTGTTCCGTTGCTGCGAAATATTATGGTGATGAAATGCAAGAGCTACTAGCAAAATCACTTAACTTTAAGACACTGATACAGTGATATACTCCTCGGTTTGTATTGCTTATGGTGTAGTAAATAAATTTTGCAGCCAGCTGAGTTTTTGCAATTTGCAAAATATATAAGTTGAATGTTTAAAACTTTTACAAGTGTTTTGGTTTGTAATTTATAGAGGCGTGGGAATTTTTCTGTATTTAACTGATTCTGAATGTAAAAGCTTGCACCTTTAATATTCAAGCCCAGCACTCTAGCACATAGATAAATGCCAAAAAAGTTTTTTTTTTTTTTTTTGACAGAAAATAAATTCATTATCACATCCTCACAAGGAGGTATAAATACAAAAATGTAAAAAATTTCCTAAAAAGGAGAAAATTTACATTTTGGATATTACACTTCAAGGGAAGGGGGAATCCCTGACAAAGCACAGGTGAAAAACAGTGGAAAGTCTGAAAATCTAAATGCCAAAAAAGTTGAGGCATACGGATTATCGCTATATCTAAACATTTTTTCCAAATCAAGCTGAAGTCAATCAATAATATTATTGTGGGTTGGATTTTACAATTCAAGAGTCGGTTATACAGTATCTTAGATACTAGGTTCTTTATAAATATTATTGTGTAAAATAATAAATTCTAGTGATTTAGGACATGATTTTATATTTTAACTCCAACAATAATTTTTATAATCATTTCTTATTATTACTAGTGTATAATTCATGCAGAGCACGAGTTACTTTTAAATATTTTTAAAATTATATGATTAAACAAAATAGAGTATAATAATTTATTATGGATATAATTTAATTTTGTAATATTAATTAATAAAATTATTAGTAATAATAATAGTTATTTAATAAATGACATGTATTGTTTATAACTAATAATATAAAATCTTAATGTAAATTTGTTGTTGACGGGATTCGAACCTTGAATTTTTAGAAGAGGGATTTAAATATAGAATACTCCTTATTATTAAATCTAACGGTTATCATCTATTTACTAAATATGTAACGGTCACTATTCTTTTAACGATTGGTTGAACCAAACAACCAAACTACCAATTATCCCCTAGTTTGCTTATTATATATTAGTACTAGCTTATAATCCGTGCGAAGCACGGGTTTCTTTTGATAGGTTATAAAATTTATTTAACATTATAATTATGTTTTTATATAATCCTTATTTTTAATAATTTTTTAATTTTAATTTAATATAAATTTATATAATGAAATGCATGGTTTAAATTTTATTTTGTAAAATTCTAAATTAAAAATGTCATTGACGGGTTCGAACTTTGAATTTTTAGTAAATTAATTTAATCATATAATATATCTTATTATTAGATCTAACGATTGTTATTTATTAATAAAAATAATGATTTGTATATATGGTGAGATATTTTTGGGTATATATTAGTGATCGCAAGATTAATTTTAAATTAAAAAGTACCCCATGTTTTAATTACAAAAATTACTACTAAATATAATTACGGAAAGATATGGTGTGATATTTTGGATATATATTAATTATTGTAATATTAGTTTTAAATTAAATGGTAAAGTGTTTTAATTAGAAGTAAAATCTTTAGAAAAAATGAATAATTGAGTTGTTGGAGCAGAAAAAAGAGTCCAAGTAGAAGTGGATGAAGGAATTTTAATCAGAATATAATTACGTTAACATTAGTAATTAGCTTTTTGAATTGTTTTTGTAATTTAATTATTTATTTTAATAATTAGGATAACCAAACCGAAAACCAAAACTTAGGATAACCAAACCGAAAACCAAAACTTTCAATGTTTCGGCTTTAATATAATAGTATAGATTAGTATATACTAGCTTATAACCAGTGTTGTAAAAAGCGGAAAGCGGTTCTAAGCGGTGGGAGGACCTTCTAGCGGCTAGGCGGGCTAAGCGGGCGCCTAGGCGGATTTCTAAGCGGGACGTTAAGCGGATTGTGAATATATACATAAATATTTTTAATTTATTTAATTATATATGTTTATTATATATATTAATTTATAATATAAAATTTGAAAAATATGTAAAGAAAAAATTAAAAAAAAATAATTAAAGGGTCAAAATTTGGTCAAACCGCTTAATCCCCGCTTAATCCCCGCCTAAATCCCCCATAAATCCGCTTAATCCCGCCTAAACCCGCTTAATCCCGCTAAACCCGCTTAATCCCCTGAAAAACGCTTAATTCCCCGATTTTGTACTAATCGAAGCGGTTAGACCTTCAAAACCGCCTAGGCGGCCGCTTAGGCGGCCGCTTAGGCCGCTTTTTAGAACAGAGCTTATAACCCGTGCAAAGCACGGATTACTTTTAATTTTTTTTTAATTTACTTATGTTGTGTTTGGTTGGGGTGAATCAAATTGGAGGGAATGGAATTTGAACAATAATATAATTAAATATTTAAAAATTTCATTCCTTACATCATTTCATTCCTAACTATCTAAACTAAAGTTTAAACACCCCAATTTGAAAAGCAATAATGCATTCTCCCTTCCGAGTGTGAATTTTGCTCCGGAGAGATAAACACAAACAGGTGGTTCTATCACCGCAGTGTTTGCTGTCCATCATTTCATATTTACTGCACTGGTCCATATTCGTGGTATTCCAATATCAATTTGGTGCAACCAACATATACTGCAAGTCACATCCTTGCTCACACGACCTTACCTTCGTTTTAGATAAAAAAAAAAAAAAGCGAAGATTCGAGATTTTCTTCTCAAATCCTATCATACAAAATTTGCACCCACTTATTTTTTTTAAAATCTTACCTCTCATGTTTATTGTGTTCCTTTAATTTCTAATCATTCCATTTCATTCCATTCTCCCCAACCAAACACAACCTTATAGTTTAGTATATATAATATTATAAACATTACTTTTAATATGTTGGAAAAATTCAAATTTTAGACCTTTGTATTTGTATATAAATAATTTTTAGTATTAAATTTAAATTAATATGCTGTTGGTGGGAATTGAACCTTCTACCTTTCTATATAACATAATCTAGTATTAATTTTATATTAGGGAGAAAAACCAATTGTACAATGGTACCATTTGGAATTTCCCTTTATATTAAAATGTTGTTGGCGGGATTCAAACCTTAGCCTTCCAACTTTTAGTATTGTTGTATCTAATGTTTATGGTCTATTTGAATTGAAGATCTAAAGATTATGAATATGGATAACTAAAAATATGGGGTAACAAAATTACAAATTATACCCCTTTTGCTTATTATAATAAAGTATAGATAGTATAGATTATAGGTTGGAGTGTCATTTTGTACCATGTGTTGACTTTTCTAATATAGTAAGAGCTGCTCCAACTCTTTTATGAATTCTGAAAATAAAGAAGAATACTTAAATTAGAGTTTCAAGGTATTTTTAAAATTTATTTAAAAATTAAGAGTGTCATTCTCTTTCCTTAATTCTAAAAGTCTCGCTCTTAACTAATATTTTATTATATAAACAAACAACTAGGCGAATTAACCGCGCTTCGCGCGGTTTGTGAAACAATTGAAAGTCGCACATGCATTGATATTTTGAGGTTATTGCGATGGCCTCCAAATCTGATTGTTGAGGATTAAGCTTGATAGGTATGATTTATTACATTCATGAACTTTTTCGTCATATAACTAATTTTATATTTAATTAAAATGTACATTTAGTAAATGGCATTACTCCATTTTGGTGATAATGTGTGGGCGGAACACTTGTTCTTTGTAGTGTATCAAATGCGAGGTTACAATTCATAACCCGAATAACGCACCGATCGATAATATTGAAGTTAAACATGAATGTACACTTTCATGGTTCTAATAAGTAAATGTCCACAAATCCAAGTTATGCATTATATTTGTAAGCTAATAGAGTTAAATTACGAATAAATTGAAGATTGTGTCTAAGGTAGTTATTATTACTTAGTTTTGTATTGTATTAAGCCATAAAAAGTACACAATTAAATATAAAACAGGTAGAATAGGCTTATATTTTAAATGCCGGTGCATGCACAACTTTGGTACCTACTTAATAATTTTGACACAGAAGAGTGGATTAAAAGATCCAAGTTGAATTATAGATTTTATTATCAACTGTTTGTGCTAGGATTGTGCCAGTTTTAAAAGTGTGTTGTCATATCTCTATGGCTAGTTTGTAATAAGCAATGTCCATTTTTAAGATTCAACCCTCAATAAAATTAGAAATTGTGTGTCTTATTATAAAAGACAATATTCCAACAGTGAATATCTTCTAAATACAATTATGCACACATTTAGATGGCTTTCTTGGAAAGGATTTCAAATTTAACAGTTACATTTTCTTAACGGTCATTTGTTTTCAGAATTTATACTAAGTTGTCAGGAGTGTAGGGGTCACACCATTTGATTGCAGGAATCCAGCTATACGTTGAAGGCTAATTATCTGTACAGGTGCTTGTGCGTAAAATCGCATAATCTGCAGCGCTTGGAATGCTTGTTGGCCTTGACTGTCTTCTTGGATTCTTTTTTTACTCAATATAATAATTTTTCGGCGTAGCCTATCAAGTTTGGTGATTTTCTTTGCAATCAAAGCTACTACAGTGGTACTGCCGTTATTGTCAGGTTCCTTCATTTGGCGTCTTACCCAAATTCTAAGAGTCCTTTGATGCCATGCTAGCTGAGATAGTCACCGCTGCAAGTATGTGCTTTGTAAGGAAACAGCTCCTGAGTAGCAATAATGGTTTGTAGCTGGATAAAGTTTGTCCATGTTGGGTAGAGCAAAATTTAAGCTATTAGTTTGAGTGCAGTATACAAGACATGAGTTCCAGACTGCAGCAAATTACAATACTTTACACTCACAATCTGAATCCCATGAGTCAGTCATGATAGGAAATTTTAATTGGGTTAACACACCAAAGCTGGTTCCCCAGTTCAAATAGTAAGATATAATAGGGAGGTTAACAGCCTACCATACCATTAATCGGAGTTATATAAATAGCCTCCCAAAACTTTTTTAAAATAACACATTTATATTTTCTACATCACATCAATAAACTTTTAATAGGTTGTGTATCCTGCATTCCCTTTCTTAAAATCAAAATCAACTATACGATCGATCCTGATCAACCCCAACTTTAAAAGTTCTCAAGAGATGATTCTCTTTCAAATCAAGAACATAGCTAACCATCCCACTTAACAAAAAATCAATAAACCCAAACCCAATCAACATAAACATAACCAAAAACAATTTTGTCACAATACTATTCGGAGTAGTATCACCATACCCAAGTGTACACATTGTCACGATACAAAAAATACAGAGCATCAACAATCGAAATCGTCTCAATCGACTTAAAATCATCTTTATTCAACTAATATATTCCTACTCCAAGGCACAAATACAAACTCCCCTGCTGGACATGAAGTAAGGGCCCTAAGAGTCCTCTGTGGCTGACATATCCAAGTCCTTATGTCTTTAATTTCTTTCCCTTTTGTTAAACAAAGAAAGCTGATAGCACACTCTTGCTACGCACAGGGGTGCGAACTATCGCACGTTTAGTAGATTCATCAAATGATCTGAATAATGTCATGGGTTTAGTGTTGTCTAGAAGATCCTGCAAAAGAAAATTCCTTTCAGTTTAAATTTATTCAATAGGATCAAGCTATTATAAAAATGTGCTAGACATTTCTTCATGGCTCATGCTCTGTACAAATATTATGGTACATGTTAAATTCGGACAAACAGATGCCAAAAAGACTAAGTACCAGTTGACATGGTAAAGCTACAACTTATATGACTAAATCAGATCAAGCATCTTTCCTACATGTAAAATGCCACCAAAGTTAAAAATAATGTCACAATCCTAAAGGCAAACCCGAACAACTAACACTTTACCAAAACCTTAACTGCATGCAATTAAAAATCCTAATAACTCTGATTTGCTGCTGGAACAGTCAGAAAAATGAAAGGCGTATCTGAAGTTGGCTGAATAAAAGAGATACTTGTGTGACACCCAATGTATGCATAGTTGCAGCCGAAGCACGCCCTACTTTAGGCAAGTGAATATTAGCTGGTGAAGACTTTTTCCGGCTACCGTCATCTTTATGTACATATCATGGAAGCAAGAGACTAAACATCAAATCAACACCATTTATAGTTTCGCCCTTCAAATCAGAAAGTTTACTGAATGTCATATCTGTACCAGCCTAGAATAAGGCAGCCACCAGCAAACCAACCCCCATATAAAGTACTAAAGATTACCCACGATTAAAACATAAATTTTCCAAATGAACATATTAAAATAGCGTATATTACAAGAAGAACTGAAGACACCATGCAAAAATATGAATAATGAAATTGGCATACATTGCTAAACCAGTTAATCAAAATTCTAACATCTACAATTTAAACAAAAAAGAGCTGAAGGAATGATACCAAAACATAAAAATCTACCCTCTTTATTACACCATTCTAACATTTAACCTCCATACCCAAACTGAGTTATCCACCATATCGGGCGGGCCAGTAAATTAAAAATTAAAGCTTATGCCTCTCAGGCTAACCGCAATCTAGATCACTGGATCAACATTACAATAAATTTCAAGTATTCAAAAGTAAAAGTGACTTGAATAAACCATATGAATATCAGTATATAACTAATGAGAATTTAAAAGCCCGAGTCACAAAACTTCTATTTATACAAATTCAACTATAGCTAAAGTTGAGTTATAGAATCTATTTATGCAAATTCAACTATATTTAACCTCTAATAATCCTGCCAAATTAAATGCACAAACTAACAATTCTGTCAAAGTACATACACAAGTACTTGAAAGTTGGAGCTTTGCACTATATACGTGATTCTTGTTAATTTACTAATTTTTTAAAAATTTTATAAAGGTTCACATTTCCAACTTAGTTGCAAAATTCTGTTCCACTATTAGCGGAAAGAATACATTATCTCCATCGAAAACATATTACTGTTAAAAATTTAACCTCAAACAAATGGTCATTATGGCACGTGCATGAATTTAAACCACAATAATATCATGCGCCTCGGACCCAGGGTTAAAACAAAGCTGATATCACCTTTTGAAAGGAAGAGAGTAGAGAGATATACATCACAACGCAACTTCTGTAGCCTGAATCCAGGTGCACAAGACGTAAGGAAATAACTTTACCTTATTGTTTACGCGTTACATGCATAAAAGTGCATGATGTAAAGGCAATTTCTCCAAAAGGGCAGCACAATTAGCAAACAGTAAAACACCATAGTCTCATGATATAAAGTAAAACTATGCAGTTCCTAATAAAAGTTTCTTCCAAAATGGGTACACAATGTTTGTGGGATCAAAAAGAGATATATCATCTGGTTCATGTACCATGTACAATTGTCATAAGACTTGAGAGTTGTTATGCAACTTTCTCTCTAAATGATGATTATATAGATACTATACAATCTAAACACCGAGACAGATACATAAACATTCTCTATCAGGAAATGACTTAGAACATGTAACCACACAACTTGTGGCAGGCTGATGTAGTTTTAATTTGTAGGAAATGTGCTACACATAATAATTGATTACAAGATTTATGGGGATTTTATTACCTGCATATACCGGACAACAGTGCTTGTACAATCAACTGCTCTCCTTTGACCAATCTTTCTAATTCTCTTTGTAGCAAAACTGTATGCATGAGCTGCAATATGCATTAGAACTAAATCATCAGCATGTCCAAAAGCTGGTTTATCATCACTTCCAGCACAAATGATAAGGGTAATATCTTTGTCAACTAAAGGAAAATTGATCTAAACAATGTTCAGATTGTGGTAATGCATATACATACTTTCGCATATTACTAATGCTTGGTAAGTTTCTAGAATTCTGTGGCCTCGTAAAATTGAATTACTAACAGAGGTTGGAATGCTTAGTTTGGTGGCAAATACTCAATATATAGTAACACTTGAATAATCTTTCAGTATTATTTATATATTAACACTTGAACCCTGCCTGGAATCTAAGACCCAATCAACTTAGGAGGTACAAATTAAACAGTCAATCTTTTGGAATATAATTTTATACATCTGTTATTGGCACTAAACTGCGCAAACAATACCACATGCATCTCTTATTGACAGCGCAGAACCATTAGACTATATGTCGTCAGAGACATATGGGTCACCTACTTCTACAATAAGTTCAAGTCTTACCTTTAATGATTGTCTCTACAATACTACAAAGGACAAACAATCCAATTTTGAGCATATTATACACTACTTACTCTTTTCTAATCTGGTTGGCTTGGCGAGCAAAACGGCATTCAAAAAAGCACTAACATTTTCACGTAATGCATCTTTTGAGAAACTCACATGTTAAGTAGGTAGGCGACTTTAACAAAAGAATACAAATGAGCAACATTGATACAAATTCGCAATCAAGTTCAAGCATAGTAACGAAAAATATACCATGCAGCATCACATGTTAATTAATTTAAATGTAGATTGTCAACGCTGATCTTTTGTACCTTTTATTTTCTCAACTACTTTGCACATTTTGTTTTATCAACTACCTTGCAAAACACTTTCCTGCAAAAATTACAAAATTAAGAATGCATCAAAAGAGATCAAAAGATCACACGCACATCAATAATTAGCATAACATTCAAAAAAGAATGATAAACAAATACATGACTGTTTGTGAGAATTTTACATAAGAAATTATATTTCATTCTGGACTTCCATCAAACATGTGAGTTGCAATTGAAACCCTGTACATTTAAATTAGGTGAAGCAAAGTAGACACAAGAAACATGAACCTAAAAATATGAAGATTACTATACCATGAGAGAACTGAGTTGAAATTCAAATGATTAATGAGCACCGCTTGTATAGATGCATCCCAGCCCCTAGCATCACCATATAATCTCTAATACTTTCTATACATATTCTGGAGCAGGTAAAAAGAGGGGCATGCGCGAGAAATTTGTAAATGATTGTCTGAATTTATAATCAATTTGGGGAACTTGGAAGACAAAAAACCTGAATTGGATTTAAATGATTACCTGTTGATATTTCGATAACGGGCGTGCAATCATAGCGACGGGGAATAGAAATATCCATCAATGAACGGGTGAAGCCTCAAGAAAATAGGAAAATTAGATAATAGTGTTAGAGGATCCCTCTGAAGCCTCAATAAAATAGGAAAATTAGATAATAGTGTTAGAGGATCCCTGGATATGCCACGTCAACACCCCGAGATCTTGCTTTATATAGATATATATATATATATAGATGTATATTTTGTCTCTCTTTTCACATTTTTTTTGTATTTTTTGCGTTTAAGTTGCTTTTAATGATATAAAATGGAATGAGAAATATATATAAAAAATATTGTTGAAGAAGAATGCCCACCAAATTGCTAACAACTAAAATTTTTATATTATATCTAAAAATGATTTTGAAAATGCTCTAAAAACTTAAAAGGTATCTGATATACATATACATACAAAATCTTTATAATTTATTGAATAATAAGTTGTTCAATTTACATAGTACATACATTTAAAATCCTAAAATTTATATAATCAATAAGTTAAACCTTAAATTTAACATAAATATATACATAAAATCTTGAAATAATTATTAAAATTCACACAAAACTTTTAACACAAATATTCGACTAAAATATTTGTTTTATGTCTATTTAAAATAAGCGAATCACTTAAAAAATATTATATCTTAACTTAAAATTAAGAAACTTAATTTTGAATAATAATTCTATAAAATTAAATCTTTAATTTTCTATTCGATATCCAAAACCTATGACTCAAATTTATAAAATTTAAAAAACATAGAGAACAAATTAAATTGTCATTTTATGATACAATTACCAATTATATGATATTTTGTTATAATTTTATTATTTATTGTAGTACGCAATCAAATAACTTTTAATCTTTTATGTATATTTTACTGGGTGATGACCCAAAATATTCATATGGGAGCCATGCTGGCCCTTTTTACTGACCAGACACGGTAGACAGTGTATCGTGATATAAGGGATGTTGCGGAACACGATCTTCCGTATCATGCATAATACGGTACATCGTGTTCCGTATCATGCACGAACACAGTACACCGTGTTCCGTATCATGCCTGAATACGGTACACCTTGTTCCGTATCACGTTAACACGGAATACCGTGTTCCGTATCATGTATAATATGGTACACGGTGTATCGTATTCAGCTAATACGAAAGCCGAAATTCCGTATCCCGTCGGTATTTCGGGCCATTTTTTTCAAAATCAGTATTTTGGGCAAAAGCTTGTAAAAAATAGACATTTTGGTAATTCTTTCTATTTTACTAATAGGAAGAATTAAATACTTTATTTGTTTAGATAATGTAAATAATTCTTTTATGAAGACTTAATTTGATATCTAACTAAATATATTGAATCCCAAATTCTCATCAAATAAATTTTGAAATTCTGTGTGCATGTTATTTTTATACAAGCTCCAACTAAATAAAGTTTGTAGTTTTATTTGAACAAATATGTTAGTCAAAAAAATTATTTTATTCACCAGAAAACTATCGATAAAGTATTAAAAAAAATTTGTCACTATTATTAAACTAAAATCATGCATACAACAAAAATTCGATTCATACTCTCATGTTGTGTTTGGATAAGGAAAATAGAATGAAATGGAATGGAATCAAAAAATTAAAAAAAATTGGAGGTAGACAGAAGATTTAGAAAAGAAATGGTAGTTACAAAATTTTTATGATAAAAAATGTGAAGAAATGGATAAATGAATATTTTAGACATTATAGTTCAAATTTCATTTCATTCATCGGAACAAAACACAACATACAGTCCTTTTAACTCATGTTAATTGAAACAACATTTATCAAAGAAATATATTTTATTTCAAAAAATGTATTTTACTTTATAAAAATGTAGAGTTTAATATTTGTAAAATAAATTTAAAAAGTTGTGATGTCAATTTCCTCAAATAAGCTGGAACAGCCAAAACCCCAAACAAAACCCTTTTATCATTTCTTTCATCCTTCTTCACAAATCAATTAATCACACAGAAAAAGCAAACATGGCCGCCATAGCTGCTAGATCAGCCCTACGTTCCGCGCGTCTCGGAGCCACCAGATTCGCCGCCGGCGCCAAACCCACCAAAACCCCTTCTTCCCCTTTTCTCCTCCCCAAACTAAAACCCCCCTCTTCATTCATTTCAAGGTCATTCTAAAACACACACACACATGTATGTAAAGATTCATTTTTTATGTGTCTTTAATTCTGGGTATTTTGAATCTTGCAGGATGCCAGTTGAAATGAGCTGTGCTGTGGATTCAATGTTACCATTTCATACAGCTACAGCTTCTGCATTGCTCACTTCAATGCTTTCTGTCACTCCTAGGATCTATAATTGGACCATTGAAGGTATACTATGCTAACCCTTTTGTTTTGTCGATTTTCTTTAACTCAATTTCGGGTTCATTTTTGTTAGAGTAAGTTGAAGATTGTTGGTTTAGGAGTCGATTTGTTTCTGATATTGGGGATGTTAGTGGAAGTTTGTTGATTTGGAGTCGAATTGTGGATTGATTAAATTTAGTGGTAATGTGAGGTGAGTGAGGTCTAGAACAGAAAACGAAAGAGAAAAATTGTAATTCATGCCATTTAGATTTGCTTATCGTTATTCGTTATTACAGGACTCTAGATCTTTTAGATTCGATGTGAGCAACTCTAGTGTTAATTAATGAATTTGTACCAGTGATAATTGATTCTATGTTGCAAGATTTACACCCGTATCACAAGGTGAATGAATGGACGGAATGGTTTGATGTGTGGTGCACTGAATAGGCTTCAGATGCGTATGATTTATTTCTTCCTAAGTGCTATATACGGATTATGTAGTTGCTTAAAGTAAATAGTTAGGCCATTCATCGAACAATAAGAAGTGGGGTACATGGCTAAACCATCATTGAATTGGAGACCAAGTCGCAGACTCGTAGGTGGGTCACTCAAAAAGCCAGATATATTAAACCATTGCATTATTTCAAGTAGGTTTTTAATGTTTTAAAATTAAGAAGTGGGCAGAAAATTGATGTGGAGCGCTAATTTATTTATATGTTTGCGAGTGGTCATGCTTAGTTGTAATAAGCCCAACCCTAACTTATTTGACCCATATGTTAACTACACACACTCGCACAACACACTCTCCCATTTTAATAACTCTATGATAATTTTCTGTTTTTTTTTTAAATTAATGATTGAAATTTACAAGAAATTGGGGGAAGTAGAACAATATGCAGTTGCATCAAGCCATCAACTGAGGAAGATTAAAAAACAAACTAGCCTTCTTTCTTGAGCTACAGAGAAGGGAGCAAAAAAGATTTTGCTCACACCATGTTTACAGATAAGTTTGCTGCAACAAAATTTAAGAACTTGAGAAAAACAACTACAGTAGTTAGTTGCCTGGTTGGGATCTAGAGAGTAAAAAATGAAAGATTGGAGAAAATATAGAATGTTAGAGGAGTTTCTACCAACTGTAGCTTCTGCATCCTTCCCCAGTTTTGTTGTTTTTTTTAACTATTCTATTTTTCATAACATTCACAAAAGTTTTAAGAAAAGGAACATTATGTAGATACCCTGTTAGTATATTGAATAGGATGTAGGTATGTTATTGTATGCATCAGGTTGCTTTTGACTGGTGGGTTGGGTTAATATTATTACGTTGCAGGCGAGTTGAAGGATGACGTTTATTTATTCAACAGACTGTGGCCTATAGTCAAAGCCAGTTAATGGACAAGCTTTTTTTGCAGTCAATTAATTAACTGACTATAAGTTTTATTCGATTGAGTTACCCATATACAAGCTTCATGAGTGCTCACCTACAAATTAGTCTCCAGTTCAATGCGAGCAGTAAACACCAGTTAAGGTGTAAGATGGAGTTTAATATTATTTATAGGTAACTGCATAATACTTTGAGCGGACTGCAGTACTGAATATAGTCATATGAACAATATGCTTGGCCAACCTTTAACTTCAGTTACATTGATTGTCCTATATATGAACTCTTTTAAGTTATTAAATGTTACTTTTCACTTAGCAACATCTTGAATAGAGGTTGTGAGGTTTACAATGCTTGCTAATTTCTCAAAAGATAAGATTTGTAAGTTCTTAAAAGGTAAACCATCATATATATACTGGAAATCCCATCACAAGCAATCGATGAAAACACTACTAATTAACTTCTCTGTAGGTTTTTGCGTTCAGTAGAGTTCATGAGGTCTGTGTCTTGTTATTCATATGTTTCATCTGATGATATGGTCTAGTCAAATTCCATTTTCTAGAAATTTTAGTGAAGCTTCCTTTTTCTTTTTGAGTAAAAAATCAATTTTTTATCTTAAAAATGGTAAAACAATTTAATGGTCATGTTACATGAAATAATTTGTGTCAATGCCCATGCTCTTACCTTTTAATTATATGGTCAGATTATGCCATACAGTTTTATGAGATTATGTCCAACAGTTATTTCTATTATTTTTTCAGGGTTGTGACCACTTATTTTGTCGCGCCTCAACCTGAAGAGTCTTCATTTCATCTATGTAATTACATAAGCTGTTTACCTTTTTCTCTTAATTATTCTTAACATGTATATGTGAAAGACCGCTAAAGACACTTAAGTGTTCACACCGAAAAGAGTACTGTTTATGTTGAAAAAGTTAATTAAGTGTATGTGCCATCATGTGACATGTCTGCTATGTAATTTACTCAGGATTCTCTTTCAGCTTAAACCGCTTGGTTTAAAAACCATGTTTTTTTTTGGATAGATAATTAGATGCTACTCACATTGTCACGTATACATATTTATCAACATATATTAATGTTAAAATCTTGACCAAGAAACTCCTCTTTTTTCTTTTTTGGTTTAGGGCTATAATACTGAGCATGGCTGAATATGACTTGAAGAGTGTTCATTTTATTCCCATGTTTTGTACTGTCAATTTCGGAAGTTCATATAATTTGGCCAGTGGCTGATGATCCAAGACGAAAAAAATTTCCTTGTTTTTGTCGTTTTGCAATATTTGTTTATGTGACCTGCAGCTTGCAATTATATAATCTAGCAACAGCATTTACTTTGTTATAAAAATTTGTTCTTGGTTTTTTTTATTTTCCTTTTTATTTGTAGATGCATGACTCTGAGTTGTGGGGATGTGCTGCATTCGGAGGCAATTCAGTTGAAGTTGGGAGAACAATGTAATAATACAACCTTAGGCAGTCCTACGCTTAACTATGAAATTATATTGTTCAGCTGTACCTTTTTCTGACAAGTGCAAGTAATCATATAACAAGATAATTAAATGAGAGAACCATGCATGTATTGAATTGCTGGCACTTTTACCAAATTTTGTTTAAATTTAAAAATGCGTTAAATGTCTATGTTTCTGGTCCAAGTTAAAAACACTTGGTTCTCCCAAAATTGCATGTAGTCACACTTTGTGCACAGTAAGTGCAGTGCAGGTCCTTAGGCACCCAATAAATAGTGCTGGTCTTCCCTCAATTTCAGGAGACGTGTTCTTTTCCTAAGAAACTATTATCATTTTTCTCATGCAAAGTATGTTACGACTTGCAAGTATATGAAGACGCTAGCTTTGCTCCTTAGGGATGGGAGTGTAGAGTTATGCTTAACTTTGTGCTGGTATTATGAAATTGATCAATTATTTCACTTAACAAAGGGTGCTAGAGACTAGGAAAATGTTCGTAACCTTTGCAGATACAGAGTGAAAGAGTTGTTTACTTTGGAGCAGAAAATTATTCAGATGTATTCGGTTTAAATGTGGTGGAACATAGTGAAAGGGGCAGTTACTTTGGAGCATAGAATCATTCAAATGTTGTATTGATTTGGGTTAAACGTAGTGAACAAGTGAATACTCGTTCATGGCTCCCCACTCGTATTATTTACCAACTTTATCAATAAAAAAAGTGTACAGATGACTAATCACATTGTTCATACCTCCGTTTCAATTATATAAGTGCAACATAGCAGGAACTCCCATCAGTGCAACAACATGAATCTGAAGCCTGGACTAGTTCTTTCGTTATTTACTTACAAGACAGACTCAACTACATGAATCTTTTTGCTAATTCACACAAAGGAAATGAAGAACCAGGTTGGGGTTAAACCAAAATGTGATTCTCATGTTACTCATTGAAAATTTGCAACTCCTTTTATATTTTTTCTTCTCCAACCTCTTATCTTTTTCTCCCTTTTAACTACTTTGTTAAAATTTTCCATCCCATTCCATTCTCCAAAACATAGGGCATATACTGTTTAATTTGGGTGCCGGGATTTTTTTCTCAACACAACACATCTTATAAACAAACATGAAAAGCCTCAAAACATAAACCCATGCCATGCAACAGAACCAAAGATTCAGTTTCTCAAGAGATATATCCTACCTATGGAACCAGCTTGAATTGACACGGTATCGTACAAAGATGCAATTTTTTTATAAACCATAACGCTAATTCATTCGATCAATAGTTCACCTAGACTAGAATGCTAGATCACATACAAACCCTAAGAATCAAAATTACACATCCAATTATTAGAATTTGGAAACAGAGGAATTCAATATCAAAGGAAGAGTAAGTCGAATATTTCACCTACTCATTCATTAGCTTCTGTATCAGAAGCAAACAATCTAACAAGGGTCATTGTTACATGCCAACTACTCCAATTACTCATATTATCAGCTGAAAGACAGAAACGACTTCAAGAGATTTGTATACCAAACCCAGTTGTGGCAGAACTTTATGTCAGTACATCTTATGGCATAGACAATGACAGAGATTGAAGGCTGGAAATCCTGATTATCACACTTCAACGTTAACCAACTCATACTCAACTAGAGACAGGTTGTTATCTTCTTTGACATCAAATTTTGCGGGTTCAGTGACTTCAACGCGGCCCCACTTGTCAACAGCTAGCCTCATAGAACCCTTGAACATGTCAATCTTGGAATTACGTATTATAACAGTCGTTCCAGGCTTCATTAAGTCAACTGCAGAAAACGCAAACAAATTATCGTTAGCAAACAAAAAGCAGTTCATTCTCTGTGCAAATAGACATTATGAAGAAGAGTAATGTCAGTATGTACACATGTATGTTCTTTCAAACCCCGACTCAAAACAAGAAGGTTAATTATCGTGACGAGCAAACTTGAAAAAATTTAGCTAACAAGTGTGTGTTGCTGAGGGCGCGAGGGTATTCTCACATATATTACCTAACAGGTAAAAAGAATAAAAAGGGTAAAAAAATTAAATTTGGTAATTTTAGAAGGGGCCAGTACATTTAAATATACCACTGTCCCTTTACCTCTCTCCATGAATGCTGTAGGACAAACTAGTTTAACATGGCTCCAGTAATAAAAAGCTTAGGCACCTCACGCCCGCTTTCATGAATAAATAAATTTTAATAAAATTGCAATCACTATAAAAATTTCAGATCTATTATTTGGTCGATTTTAGCCAAAACAGGTCAGCACTCATAGGATCAGAATTTTAGCCAAATCGAAACTGATTACTGTAGTAGGAACAGTCATGACTTATAAAAGTAAATAAAGTTGCTTATAAAAAATGGTCCTAGTTTATTATTACTCATTCACCATGAAATCATTGCTTAGTTATGAGTTATATAGCTCAAACTTCATAAACCAATTGTTGCACATACGATAGATAATAATAGATATACAACAAAGATCTCTCCACCTGTGACAGCCTGGGAACCCGGTGTCACTAAATACTAAACAACATGCATCAGTAATATTAAAATGTAAACGACAGTTATCACAAGCTAGGATCTTTTACAAGTTTTGGCTTTTAGAACAAGACTACCATGTTACGTTATTACATTACACCATTTACTAGCATATCCTCGACATGAAGTCACGCTAGTAACCAAAATCCTGTCCGAATATGACAATTACTACAAGTTTTAAAAGTTGCATAATAACTAGGAGTCTTCTACTATCTCCCAAAAATCTAGTTATTATGCAACTTTTAAAACTTGTAGTAACGGTAACTTATTCAGACATGATGTTAGTTACTAGTTTGACTTCATGTCGAGGTTATACTAGTAAACTGGTGTAATGTAATAACATAACATGGTAGCCTTGTCCTAAATGCCAAAACTTGTAAAAGATCCTAACTTGTGATTAGTGTCGTTTACCGGGCTATCACACCTATCATATTATATCCCCATTATAACTTGTAGACTACAATAAATCAAGTACAGTTACTGACTTGTTGTAGATCACAACAAGTACAAGTGTACAATTTTCATTTTCGAGCCCTAGTGCCAGTTAACATTTAACAATGCCAAAAAACAATGGTTTCTAACCCTATACTCATGAGACTAGAAATCAGAGAAGAGCACAAAATGTAGACAGTTTTAAGCAAGTTTCAGATTTACTGCTTCCCTTTATGCATGGGAAAATGATTTAGTATGCACAAGTAGAACCCCTTGATTTCAAGCAAGGGCAATTTCCTATGTAAAAGTAAAAATGAATAACAATCTATAGATCTGTCAATGATAGATTTATATCTTATGTGGTAAGGAGTGCAAACGATTTCTACACTCAGCCTGCTATTTACTTTAGTTC
The DNA here is from genome assembly GCA_036435485.1 of Saposhnikovia divaricata. NCBI lineage: Eukaryota > Viridiplantae > Streptophyta > Magnoliopsida > Apiales > Apiaceae > Saposhnikovia > Saposhnikovia divaricata. The sequence goes on from CM071598.1 coordinate 169,434,999, forward strand.
AGATCATCAAATAAAAGTACAGAACTGCTAGACAAAACAAAGGATTAAAACTGAATACGGACAATAAATCCTGATACCAAACCGGTGCTCTATAAACTCTGCTTTGTTATAATCAAGGACCAACTCATTACCTTTTTTGATACTATTACTATTAATATGGAGTTGAAAAAATCAAACAAATACAAATTCAACATCCAGTCATATAATATCTATACATATATACATGACTTAATCGGGTGAGAACAGTTATCACGTGGGTTCTGCACACTTGTCCAATTATGGAGAACAATGTATAAAGAAGTGCAAAACATATGCAGAACGTTGCCAACTCTTCTCACTTAAAAACTGTTCCCCATAAAGAACGATTCTATATTTTATATATCCACATTTTAAAAACAAAAAAAATGCAAGCAAATAAGCTTTTGCATCAATAAACATCTTATTGCATTTCAACAAACATCTCACGCAAAACTTCACAAACAATCCACATAATTCACCAGCACATACCTTAATATACATTTCTTAAATCATAACACACAATTTCAGCAACATTAATTAACATAATTTACGAGCACATAGCTCAACAAACACCTCATAATACACAATTTCAACAATCCACATAATTCACCAGCACATACCTTAATATACATTTCTTAAATCATAACACACAATTTCAGTAACATTAATTAACATAATTTACGAGCACATAGCTCAACAAACACCTCATAATACACAATTTCACCAACACTAAGCCGCATGATTTACATTTGAATATTTCATTAAACACAATTTCACCAACATTAAGTCACATAATCTACGAGCACGTACCGCAACAACCACACCATTTCAGCAACTCTAATCGACACAATTCAGCGAAAAAAAACTAGATCTAACATCCACGAAACCAAAACAAAAGAAATAAATTGACAGAGAGGGAGATGATAGAAGAATGAACCTTGGTCATTACGAGCAGTGAAGAGAATAGAAGCAGTATCATCAGCAATAAGACACTCAGCAATACGAGTATTACCAGAGCTACGAATCGATTTCTTATCCAAGACAGTCGTACAAGACACCACTTTCACAACCAGATTGTGGCCTTTTGTGCCTGGTTTCAATTCATTCACTTTCACAAACACTGGCTTTCGCTTTGCGGGAACGCCGCTTGCGCTACCTTCTTGTTGTTGTTTTGTGTTGGTCGCCATTGAATTGGAGAGTGATGATGATAAGGATGAAATGAGAAATGGTTTGCGTTGGTTTGGGGGCAAATGTGCAACCCTAATCCTATTTTTGATTTCGCCTAATTGGGATATGTGTGACTATTGCCTTTGCCTTTACTGCCTTTTTTTTTTTTTACGAACAAAATGATTTTATAAATTAATCAAGATCACTTCTCAATACATTCTCTACTTCAATAGCAACAGATCTTCTATCGAAAACTCGATCTGAAAATGAATATGATACTCGAGCTAACTCATGGGAAATGAATATGACACTCGAGCTAACTCATGAGCCGCCATATTAGCAGATCGTTTAATAAAAAACAGCTATACTGTGTTGAGTTCTTGAATCAACTGACGACACTCTTCTACAATGCGCCCAAACGGAGACACCATAGAAACCTTACTGCGAACAGCATGTACTACCACCAGACAATCCGATTCCACCATAATGTTTTGCCATGCTAGACTCTTAACCCAACTAAAGGCCTCCTTGATAGCCATGGCTTCTGCAAACTCAGCCTCAACCAACCCATGCTTGTACACTGTTTTCGCCTGAATCAATTCCCCATTTGAATCCCTCGCTACCAGTCCCACACCATAAGACCTATACTCCCGAAATGTCGCTGCATCCACTGATATCTTGATTGATAACTCCTGTGGCTTGACCCAGAAACTATCTCCATCCCCTTCGACTAGATTCGGGAACCGAGCAATTGTTACATTTCTTTAGGTATATCTCCATTGTTCAAGATATTGTTTAGCTTTTGCAATTACAACATTAACTCGAGTGTACTTCTTATTCCACACCACTTCATTTCTCGCTTTCCAGATCGACCAACAGACCGTAGCAACTACTACCCGTTTTTCATTGTCACACCTGACTATAACCTGCTCCCACCATTGACCCAGTTCCACTTCTCCGTTCCACTGAAATTCTGGTAGCACCAGCTGCCAACATTGAACAGCAAAAGGACAAGTTATTAAGGCATGAGTAATGGTTTCCTCCCCTCCCTTACAAATTGGACAATGACTGTCCACTGGGACATGTTTGTGCTCCAACATAACCTTAGTCGGTAAACACCAAGGCAGCGATCTCCACACAAGGTTCAATACTTTTGCTGGTGCCTTAATTCTCCAGATCTTACGCCAGAAACTATTGTTGTCCTCATATCGCCATCTCTCTTTTTGAACTTGCAACAGCCTATAAGCACTACGAACAGAGAACTGACCTGAATTCTCTTTGCTCCAATACACTATGTCCTCTTGCATTTGCCTTTACTGCTTGGTTTTGTGCCCGATTGTCAAATTTATGATTGAACTTATAACTTACTTATTTCGAAAAAAAATTCGTATTTTCATATTTTTTTTAGAGAAAAATGTGTATGGGTAGTTTAATATTCGTTATCTTGCAAAAATAAGTTACTTATTTCAGAAAAAAATACATATTTCCTAGCTTTTTTCCAGAATAAATAACTTATTTCTGAAAAATAAGATTTTCAAACGGGTCCTTTATATTAGAGATCTCTTTATATTACTCCTTTTTAAAGCAACTCCAACAGCCTCCTTGGGTTTTCCTTATAAATATTATAAAATATTAGGCTCTTATAATTAATCCTTATAATTATTAAATAATAAATAAAAGGAAGGAAGCAAAAACAAAAAAAAAAAAGAGGGAAACAATTAGAAAGAGGAAAGAAAATAATATTTTATTAATAAAAGTGAAATAAAGAAGCTCTTAAAGATAAGAGATGACATGATGCTCTTAACTTAGAGCCTGTTGGAGCACAATTTTAAACATAATCCCTTATAATTTGGGTTAGGAGGCCATATAAGGGATCTCTTGGAGTTGCTCTTAGTTCTTTTTTAAACAGGTCAAAGGATTCTTTTTTAGTATTATTCATTAATAACCCGAATATTTGATTAATCATTTTAATTAGTTTCTAAATATCTGATAATTTACATGGGAATTATTAAAGGATTCTTTAATTGGTATTATTTGATGGTAATTGATAATTTACATAGAAAATTTTTATTAGTAGATAAAGTTCTACGACACTCGTTTATAATGCGTGCCATTTAATATATTATAATTTTTTTTATATGATTATTTTAGTTGTCTTATAGTTATCGCAATTATAATTTAATGTATCTATAATGTTAATTAACTTTCATAATGAATGAGAAAATATCCTTAATAACATATTATCCAAATTATCAATTATCGCTAATTTTGCTCTATTTACCCGTTCATATTCTCATATATGGAGAAAAAGACCTAAATCTCACATTTTCAAAGTCAGTGGTCCTAAATATTAGAAATCCATTATATCTATTATAGGCCAACAAGGGTTTATGGCTATTTAGTAAATTACAAGTATACCCTCTACTATATAAATCTAAAAAAAAATGTTTTCCCTAAGAATTGAACTCATGACCTTGAGAATACAATTGACTTGTGTTCAAGTTCACAACCACTACACTACAACAACTTTTTGTTACCTTTTAGAAAATCATCAATCACATGTACTTTAAAACCTCCTTCCTATAATATTTTAATATTTACTTTGAGATATAATTAACTAAAATTGAATTCATGACTTTGAAAATACAAGTGACTTATGTTCACATACATAACCACTACACCATATCAACTTTTTGGTACCTTTTTATTAATCATCGATCAACTGTAAAAAAAAACTCGCTTCCTAATTCTTTTTACTATTTTTTGAAATTTACTTAAAATTATCAAAAATTTAACCCTTTCAAAAGCTAATAAATTTATTATGAATTCTCGTGTTATTTAGTAAATCTCTAAACTACTCACTTCATACATATCATTTTAATGATACGTAATATTATATAATAATATATTATGTAATTTATGTTATTTAACATAAAATGACCATTACACATCTATGCTATTATATTAAAATTGAAACATTAAAAGTTTTGGTGGTTTGATTTTCTATACAGTTATTTAAATTATTAAAATTAATATATTATAATTAATGGTAATTAACTGATTGTCTTTTTCACGTTACTTTTAATTAAAGATATATGTTTTATAAATAACTAAAAAACCAGTTGTATGTCTTCCCATCATTAATATTTCATTTTAATTAAACACATTAGTTTTTAATTTAAAACTAATCTTACAATCACACCATATATTCCAGCTATTAATAAAATATATTAAAAATAGATAAATCAATTTTCATTCAAATATATACAAATCTTGGTACATTAGTTTGACAATATTATGTTAATCCAATTCGTTGACAAATGTTGGATAAATTATAAATGAAATTTAATATGGTGTTGACATAATGACATTCAATATATATATAAGATTATTGAACGAAAGATATGACAATGAAATTTTTTTTTATATCTAATTAGCTTATAATAATAATAGTGATAATTTCATAAGAATATGTGTATGTAAAATTATCATAGTTAAAATGTAGGTCGTGCATTACATGACTATCATGCTATCACACTAATTTCACTTTTAAAATTTTAAGGTAAAAGTGTTTTAATAACTACAACAGAAAATTATTATGGAAAAAAATTGCTGAAATTAGAATGATAGTTTTATAAAATTATAATACTAAAATATTTTTATCTATATTATGTATATGCCATGAAAACAAGATATGCATTCACGTGGTACACGAGACAACATGAATTTTACCATCAAATTAGATCTTAAAATAAATAGATGAATACCGTTGGATATAACATAAAAAAATATTTAATATTTTAATATGTTATAAACTAAAAAAGTATTTATATTGACTTATAAAAAAATGTATGTCAATGATTTATATCAAATATGATTAGGTTTTCTACATTGAATAGATCAATGTGTGCCGTCTACATTGTATAGGATTAATGCAAAAATTTATAATTATATTTTCGCTTGAGATTCTGAGTATTTCCATTTGAATAATAATTATTACATCATTACTAAATTAAAGATAATTTATGAGCTTCGCGTGGATTGTAAAATCATCCAAATCTGATTTCTAGATCTCAAGATAGAGTCTAAATAGTATATATAAATTTTTTAATACTAATAATAAAAATAAATAAAATTTAATTCTAATACAACCTTTTTAATTATATCCTTTTCAGATATGATTTTCTTTTCAAAATTCAGTTCTAATACAACTTTTTCTAATTATATCCTTTTTAGATTTTAATTTTCTTTCTAAAATTCAGTTTTAATGCAATCTTTTCTAATTATATCCATTTTAAATTATAATTTTTCTCTTTTAATATGATATAATCTTGATCGTCTGTTTTTAAAAATATTAGATTTAACGGTTAAGATTATTTTGGTAGTATAGTGACGAAAATTATGGATAAGATCACTCTTATGCTTATTATATATAAGGATATAATTAAATTTATTTAATAAGCGATTATTGGGATTTGATGCCTTTACCTAAAATTGTTGTAAAAAAAAGTTGTTGTAAAAAATTAAAATTTTTCCTAAAACAATTTTTTTAATAAAACAATTGTTGTTGAAAAATTGCTTCAAGAGTTAATAAGCTATTTTGATCCAAATTTGCTTTAAAAACTATTGTTGCGGTCTAAAACATCAATAGCAAACAGATCCTTAATATGATTGATACTAGGTATAATATATATCTATATAAAAAAAATTCAGAATTAACTGGTATGTTAGATTTGGACTCTATATGAGTTATCGATTAAATAAATAAATAAAATGCATAGTTAAATTATAATGTAGTTTTATAAACAAGATTATATTTACTAAACAAAGATGTTAAATTATATATGACTACCTATGACATAATGATCGATTAATGATATTTTAAGACTACATAAAAAATAAATATTTTTTTCACAATAGCGCATATTAATTTGCATGGATACGTCATACATTTAGTTGATTACCAAATGTTGTTGCAATAGTACTTAGTCGATAATGAGTAAATCTTATGTATCATTGTTATCGGTCATTCTTCTTACATTCAAATAGTACTGCTACAAATATGATACCTAAGTCGATTCTGAGGAATTGAAATTGTACTCAACTACATATCAAAATCACATAAATGCGATTTATTTTTTGGCAATCATTATATTTTAAACTATTTTTGGTACTACCGTGAACAAGATATGCCCCAAATATCATTTTTTTTGTATCTACGTACTTTAAAAATTTTCTACTTATTAGAAAATTTGTGCCCCTAAATTAAATCATCTTCTCGGTACCCATTTATTATTAATATGAGCGGCTTAATCTCAGGATTGGTTCTGCATGTTACTCAAATTTAGAATTCATTAAATTTCAAAATTTGAACGGTTATCAACTGTAGGCCTTAAATAAATCGAAGCACATAAAATAGATTGACAAGAAGATATGACTGATTATTTGCGCAAAAAAATTGTACGAATTATAATGTGGCCCGTGCCTTGCACGGGCTATCATGCTAGTATGGCCTTAAATATCACAAATAAAAGATAATATATAGTGTTATTATCTTTAATACATTATTTACAATTATAGTCCACTCTACTTTGAAAACACCTCACATCAAAAAAGGGGACGAAAGAAACGAAGAAAGAGAGAGACGACCGCAGAAAGAGAGGCGACAACAATAATAATTATATGCAAGGGTTCCACATTCGGTTTGTCCAGATATGAATTATAAATATTTTTGGATCATTTGTTGGGCTTGATGGTGCATCTAGACTAGAGAATGTAGCTGGGCTAATCGGAGCAAAGTTGGGCCTCGGACTAAGCCTGTAATAGCTTATATATCGTGTTTAATTCAATTTACGAGCATGAATGAGAATATTGTTTTGTTTTGTTTTTAAATTTCTAGTCTATCTCTCATCTGTCTTCTTCTGCAACTTTCTCAATTTTTTTTATCAATTTCAGAATTTCCCCAAAATAGCTTCAACCGTAACAGTGGTATCAGAGCCAGCACTTCTCGGCAATATGGCATAATTATTTTCTGTGCATAATATTGAAATTCGGTCAAATTTGATGTGGATGAAAGAAAACTCCTATCAAGCCAGACAATCACACAAGGAGACAATGAAAATGCTTGCAGAAGTTCAGGAGTTATTGATTCGGAGATTTCAAGTTAATTCAACTGATATTGGTGGATATAGGTCACAGAAGCTATCATCGAATTGGGTGTCTAAACCTAACTTGTACTTTTCTCATGAGTATAAACCACCACCAATATCACCACATGCATTTCACACTCTGGAACCACAACAATTGCAAACTGCACATCAATTCTCCGCTTCTACACATTTTGCGCTCACTTGTTTGATAAAAGTTCTAGCAGAGACTCTGTGGTCAAACCTGTTGTGCCAAATTTTAGAGTTACCAATGTTTCATCACATCTCAATTCTGTTGGTAGTATGTCTCAAAGTTTTAACACAATTTTTGAAGGAAATTCAAATGTGTTGCCAGTTTTTTATGGTAATGATCCGAGGAAATGGATAATGAATGCTCGAAATTATTTCAAATTCGAAACTACAGTGGATGCGGAGAGGATAAGATTAGCTAGTCTTCATTTTGAAGGAAGAGCTAGGACTTGGTATAGGTGGTTTTTTTTGGTATAGGTGGTTTTATGAAATAAAAAAAGAAGAAATGGATTGGAAGGTATCTTTACATGATTTATTACTACGATTTGATGACTCTGAGGTGGGTCTTTGTGAATTGGTGAATCAATTGGCAATTCAACAACAACGCTCGGTTAATGAGTTTGAGATTGAATTTTTACAAACTAAGGATTTAGCCGAATATGTTTACGATTTTATGTTTACTGAAGAGATACTTGCTCATAATTTTATACATGATCTCAAAGATGAAATTCAAAAAATCATCGATTTATAGTCACTTAAAACCTTGCGAGGGGCAGTTAATTGGGCTAAGTTTCAGGAAATCCAAATTGAAGAGAGATTGTTGTTTGAAACTGCTGAAGAAGAATACGAAATGTATAAAGGTATGGAACGTATGTTTAAAGAGAATTATGCTCCTGGTGTAGTTAGAGGAGGATGTGTAAAAGGCATTAGTACAACACCTGTGATATTTCTCAAAGCTGCAGAAATTCTTTTTCACAAATTTCAAAATTTTAATGTTGTTGGAATTGCTACTCTCAATGTAGATTACGGGAATGAGGTTGCTACTAAGCCCATCAAAATTGTAGAAAAGAAAGATTTAATGATTTTCCCTGTACATGCTTATTTTCATGATTCACCAGAACAAGCAAGAGAGGAAGTCAGTTTGATTTTTGCCTGGATGTCATATGGATTATCGGTATGCCTACAAATGGTACCTTTTTTGATGGGATGTACCATAATTTTGGCATGTCTAATAATCTCCCAAATTTCTAATATCTATTAATTATTAATTCAGATTAATAATTATTACTTAACCGCTAAGTAATATCCTCTCCCTGAAAAGAGGAAATAATCAATCTCAATCAATCAATTACGGAAAATATCTCCAAACGATATTCTTCAAATCAGGAAGGTATCATAACGATAAGATTAAATCAGATAAAATCAGTAATCACCAAGATTAACGAAGTTTATCCCTAAAGTCTCTAAGGGATAGACACAAATCAATTTCACAGAACTGCGTAGGCTTGATCCTATATAAACATATAGGTACGCAGGCATCTTGGCATGATGGAATCCGATACACGAGACAAATCGAGACACCTGCCAAGTCCAGCCCCCTCTTTTTCATAAACCCTAAATCCCTAAAACAGCCATATTCATAATTCGCTCTATTATTCCAGCATCCCCCCAATTTCGTGTTGTTACGAAATTCCTCCAACAACATTTGGCGCTAGAAGGAGGGGAAAATTTCGTTTGAGGAGGACAAACGAATATCACTTTCATGAAGATTTTTGGGTTTTATTATAATCGGGGCTTCACCAATTAAAAAAAACATGGAAGACTTGTAGCTGAGGATGATCAGAAGCAGAGCGAAAGACAGGCGCAAGAAGGAAAAAATGAAAGGTTGGCTCAAGCAAAAAGAAGAAGGCACTCGCGGAGAAAAGGAAAAAAAACAAAGCAAAGCAAAGGGATGGTTCACAGATATGTACGGACACAAACGAGAATTCAAAGAAAAAAAAATATAAACAAAGTTATTACTGAGGCACAAGCAGGGCGATGGAATTACAAGTTACAACAAGAGCAGATACAATAAAGAAAAAAACAAAAAAGGAACAAGCACTGGTTGGCACACTATCTAGTGGAACCCGCGGTAAAAAAAAAGAGCAACAAGAGCAGTGCAACGGAGGCCATCAACAACAAAAAACGAAGCACTTGGAAATTCCAAACGGCTGGAAACCAAAAAACAAAGATAAGTGTTTATATTCTTATTTTAATTTTTTACAATTACAAAATATTATGTCACACGTGCATGCATAATTTATGTTCTTAAATATTTTTTCAGAAAAAATATTTATTATTCAGAAAATTCGTGTGAGCAATATATATTTTTATGCTTGTAAAATTATTGCGATTTAAAAAATATCGTACGAGATATTTATGCAGATGAATTACGAATATTTATGCTGATTGATTGCGAGTTTATTTTACAATCTCGTACGAGCTGCATATTTTGAACAAAAATACATATGGGAGGTGCATAATTTTGTAAAAGATTTTCTACAAAAATAGGAGCATTATTTTCGAAGCAAATAAATATCGCGACATTCTTAAAAAAGCATATTTATTATTGCGTTTGGATTGCTTGCAAAATAATTTTTCATATATCGTCGCGATAGTACATATATGTCAAAAATATCTTCAAACTTGCGAACTAAAGTGTCAAGTAGGGTAGCCTGGACAAGCTATAAATCTCGCAATGCTACATGCTTAGTAAAGTGCAGCACCCTCTGGATTATTGAAGGCCTATGAGATATCACTATATCGAATGGGTGGAGGCATCCCTATGCACAGTTACATTGAAGGCCCATGGCCAGATCTCTCTAGATCGCATGGGTGGAGGCATCCCTATGCACAACTACATGTACATGTACATCTACATCTACATCTTATCTACATCGAAGACTCCGCAAGACACATCATTATGTGATTGCATCAAACACATCCTTATGTGGTTGCATCAGACACTTGAAAAGCGTGTACGCCAGTTCGGGATATATACAAGCGCCAAGGTCCTAACTTGACAATGAGGATCGTAACGGATTTCAAACGAATTATTTATGCTCGCACATTTGAAAACCTTGGAAAATATATATCTTATAGTGGTCATCGCATGCTATCATTCTTGCATCCGCATACGCCTAACGAGCACAGTGATGCTCTAAGTGTTTTTCTAATCATTTATTTTTAGTTGTTTCAGCGACTCAAGAAATTTGGAAGCTTGAAGAATGTTTAGTTCTCCACTGCAACAAGCTACACTGAAGAACTGGGGGCTAGTTGTTATGCCATAATTTTGGCATGTCTAATAATCTCCCAAATTTCTAATATCTATTAATTATTAATTCAGATTAATAATTATTACTTAACCGCTAAGTAATATCCTCTCCCTGAAAAGAGGAAATAATCAATCTCAATCAATCAATTACGGAAAATATCTCCAAACGATATTCTTCAAATCAGGAAGGTATCATAACGATAAGATTAAATCAGATAAAATCAGTAATCACCAAGATTAACGAAGTTTATCCCTAAAGTCTCTAAGGGATAGACACAAATCAATTTCACAGAACTGCGTAGGCTTGATCCTATATAAACATATAGGTACGCAGGCATCTTGGCATGATGGAATCCGATACACGAGACAAATCGAGACACCTGCCAAGTCCAGCCCCCTCTTTTTCATAAACCCTAAATCCCTAAAACAGCCATATTCATAATTCGCTCTATTATTCCAGCATCCCCCAATTTCGTGTTGTTACGAAATTCCTCCAACAACAGTACCTTTTTTGATGGGATGTATAAGAGGGCTAACAACGTTGATAAGAAAAATGGGATTAACTTTGATCCTGTAAAGACATTCTGATGTTTTTGTTATTTTTGAGGATAACATAAAATCTTATGACACTAACAAGAAGATGGTGAACTATTTTACGCAAGAATTCAGCAAAAAGAACAAGAAAATTATCGATGATTCTATTGTGATTGCAATAGATCATCAGCTGTTAGACAATGATCGTGATAAGGCTATCGTTTGTGGCTCCGTTATTCAGGCTGCAAGTTTGAGTGACAAATTTGATGTTATTAAGGATGCATTTTCAAGAGGTGATGGGAAAGATAAAATGGAAAATTTTTTATGAATGTAGCTCCTTTGACACTTGAGTTCGAGACTTTTAACAGGGTTATAGCTTATTTTATCCTGAGAAACACAACCATCTTAATCAAGAAAAAGCAGGTCATTTCCGTATACCTTGATAATCAAATTGGTCATCTAATTCGGGTGCTGGCAGGTAAAAGTCTGAGAAGAAATTTTAAGTTCTCTACATTACCAGCTCCAAGGGGTTGCTACATATTACTATATGCTGTAAAATTGAAGCAAATGAAAGCTTTCTACATGTTATTATCTGTTGTGCAATTGACGTGAATGGTTAGAGGCTAGTCTATGCTCTTGGATCATATGCTGCAATGTTTTGGAAGTGTATGAATGTTGCAGAGGATGATGGTCCAGGTGTTTTGCCAGTAAGTTGTCTGCGTGTCATAAGTATGATACTTAGGAACAAGACTAAACATGAAGCCGTACATGTTCTTCCTGATTGTGTCGTAGCTCTTATTCATTTAACTCTGGAGGAGCAATTATTTTGGATAATTACTGGATTTAATATTGAATTTGACTGTCTAACAATTCTTAAGGAACTACTTGATTTTACCTTCAAGAATGTCCCTTATCAGATATTAGGACTAGATAATGATAGTGAGGGGGTACATCTTGCGTTCCTAATCATTAAGTACCAGGTTAAAAATGGACTACATTGTAATAACCCGAATTTTTGGTAGAATTAAAACTTTTCTTATTATGATTAAGTGGTTTAGTGAATAATGATTTCAACGAACCATGGTTGTAATGAATGGATGTTGCTTTGGATAATGATCCCGATACGTATGTGTATTTTTAGAATAGAGTAATTCAATGGTTGACGACATAGATAAGAATAATCTATCATCCAGGAAATGAGCTAATGTACCTTAGAAGGGAGATGAGAAGTGAGTTAGAGTACGCACAATAATAATTACAAAATGGAAAGAGCAAGTATGTACTAGTGAAGTACAGAAAGAATGAGTGTATATAAACGAGGACAGAATTCAGAGAATCCAAACTTTATTTTATTCTGTAATTGACAGAGGAGTCAGGAATATAATAATTGGATTATAAGTGGAGGATATTAAATGTTAGAAGTCCAAGGGAGGATATGTTATGAGAGGGAAAAAGAATTGAGAATATAATCCTAGAGTAAAGATGATGCAAACGAGTTAGTGAACGAGTTAGAGAACGCTTGAGAAACCGGGAGAGCAATTTCTAAGATAAAGAGAATATACAAAGGATATCGGATTTAATATCTATTTGAGGTTTAGAACCACCCCAACATATTAAAATATAATGTCGAAGAGGATAATATACATCCAAGAGATTTATAAGAGAGAAACCACTGAGACGATCACAGAAATCCTTCGATGAATCCAACAACTAGAGAATCTTGGACGAGGCCCAAGTATGAGACTAATAACATGGAAAGGGCTTAAATTTTGGCCCAATAACAAACCAAGGAGATGATTTTAGTGATTAAAGAGAGGAGGCCCCTAAGTGCAATGTTTAAAGGAAGGAAGGACTTGTATGTAAAGTGTTAAAGACAAAGGACTACCATGCAATTACATTTGGATCAACTTGTTTTAAGCTTTACACATGGCATCCTTGGAGTGGCCACTTGAGATTACATGAAGATAAGATGCAAGTGGATACCATAAAGTAGATAGATACATGTATTACATATCATTTCACCAAGCAACCAAAGTAGAAAAACACTCCATCTCCTTCATCTTTTCATTCGGTTTTTACATGCCAATGAATAGTGATTTTTCTATCTCAAGCTTCAAGCATCTATAATTCACAATCTATAGCTTGAAACAAATCTTAGGGAAAGTTAGGAAGGCTCACCAAGTTTGAGAGCAAGGGGGTAAGCATTCCATTTTCAAATTGATTTTACAAGATTCTATGTTCTTGAGTGAATAGTAACTCAACAACTTTTCTTGTTTTGATCTTATGTTTATAGCTTCTAAATGATCATCCATGGACAATCCTAGAGTTGTGAGACTATATTAACCATGTAAAGCTTCGAACCAAGGTAAAATCTTTGAAACCCCTTTGATGAATCATGAGTTTTGATTAAGTTTTAGAGTTATATGCTTGTTTAAGGCATGGATCTATGAAATGGGTTTTGTTAAATGTTAAAATAAGTTTTGTGGCTCCAAGACCTGTTGAGACAGTGAGGGAGATGATAAATAGTGTCCATGAGTGTTGGTTGTGGATTGAATGATTATTTGGAGGGTTTTGATTTTGGAAATGTCCGATTTATAGCCGTTGTAATGGCAAAAATTCTTTAGGTCATAAAAATAATTATACCCGAGACCTTAAAATAATTTCTGGACTTACCACTGCCTATGGTTGTAAATATATGGTTTTCTAGTTTATTTTGCCGCAAGAATCGCATTAAAAGAGTTTATGGTTTAAGAGTTATGCTAGTTTTAGTGAAAGTGGTTCCTTTGACGCATGTGTGAGTTCGTAACTTCAATTGAACCCCTTAAAATGAGATATTCGGTTGTGAATCTTGGGAATTAAATATTAAAGGTCATAATGAAGATGTGAGAGAAGACCTCATGTCGAAAGGATTATTTTTCGATTTTATAAAAATGTTTGAATCAAGGTTAAGTGCGAAAGAACCCCTTAGAGAAGTAGTACTTGGTTATAACCTTGAAAACCACTTAGTAATACGGGCAAAACGAGATCCGATTTCTAAAGCGAACCTTCGACTTAAGTAATTATCGATTAACATGGACTTAGTATGAGCCTAAAGCGAGCTAGTAATGCCTTGGTTGTGTTTCGCTTGCGTGTTTAAGCGTTGATGTATAAGTGGATTATCCAGGGTATTAATCGTATGTTTTATTTTTTCTTGTCTAGATTATCCGACATTGTCGCGAACCCCTATCACTTCTCGAGCATCAGGAAAGTTTTCTAAATCCATACTTTGAAGTATTGATTATATAATACTGCTTTTTCCAAGTATAAAGTTGTACAGTTTTGCGATATATCTTATTTCCTGTTGAAATAGAATTGACCTTCGGATTATATACGATCTTTTGAGTTAAGTATTTATGAACCGGTATACCTTGTAGCTCTAGATATAAGAACATATTCATTGTTTTCGACTCTAAACCGGGAGTCGGTAATTTGAGATATAGAGATAGTCGTGGAAACCCGGAGGGATTCCTGCGGCAGATTATTGTTTATTTTGAGGAATGTTATTTATAAATATTAATTATATTTCCATAAAGTATTAAATACTTGGAAACCATGCGAGGACTGTTATTTGAATATGATATCATTCTAGGAATGATATTTGCTTACTATATATTTCGAGGAATGTTGTTTGAGTATTATCTCAGTCGAGAAATACTATTTGAATATTATTTCTGTTATATATGCTAATGGAAGGCTTAACTATTTTCGAGAGTATATATATTGTGATGCTTGATTTACAATTTGGGAATTGGCTTACAAGCTAAGTATGAGATATTAGTTATAAGCCGAGTTTTGCAAATGCCCTTAGTGTAGGGCGTATGATTCTTTATCTTAGACCGGGAGTTGATATATTTCTGTATATCTTGTAGATTATTTTTTTCGATATAGATATTGGATGAATATTATTTTATTATTTTATATTAAATAATATTATTTTGAATATTCATTCGAGGTTTTAATTAAGAAGTGACTATTATTTTGAATATTCATTTACGAGTTCATGTATGAACGATCACTTTGTTTAAAAATAATCTTTAAAAATTTATGATTTAATCAATACTATTTGAATATTTATTAAATGCTTTTAAACTGGTTTTAAAAAAATGGTTTATCTTATTTGAAATTTATATTTGACCTTCAATAATTATGAAGAATATTTCTGAGCCTTATTATGATTATTTTATCAAATGGAGGTTCCCAAACTCTGTTTTCCATTTAAATCTATCCTCTAAGGAGATTTAAATGCTCGCTCAAACTTCCCAAAATATAGGGAACCTCACTTGAGGGACTGTAATTTATTGTGGTTGACTGCACGGTCACAAACTTTTGAAAGTATTATTATTTTCATTAGCAACTTTAGTTGCTACAAATCAAAATGAGTCTTTGTTACTTCCTCAACACCCGAGGAGTAAGATTGATGGAACAAGTTGATATCCATTAACAAGCAAATAGCTTGGGAAATATTGGTGAATTTTCCTTTCCAATTAGATACGACTACTTTGTGGAGTCCTATCAACAAGTATCATACTTGGGGAAAGGAGGACAAACTTTACATTTCAGAGTCATGGATTCTATTCGAACTAGGAGTAGTGTAAGGGGCCGAGTAGCGCCGAACCATCCCAAGGCCCAACCGTTGGCCAGGGAGTTACTAGAAGGCGGTAGACAAGTAAATCCCTCAGTCCTTCCTTCTACCTGTAGTAAAACCTTATCTGTGCTGTACAACCTGCGGCTGATCATCGAAGGTTGGGACAGCTGGCGCGGTTAATACTCCAATATTAGTTCATCATCCAAATTTCGATATTTCCTACAACACGTATCGAAGAGACTTCCAATCAGGTTGATGGGTATTTCCTGCAACACGTACCGATCAGGTTGGCAGGGGTTTAAAAAGTGCTCAAAACTAACGTTGCAATGAATCACTTTGTAACTTCATCTTTTATCTTATATTTTATGACTCTGATGATACCTTACATAACATGAGTTGTGATAAGGAGGTTTTTGATATTGGATCATCTATTAACTTCATCTTTTAAGTATATGTTGATATTCTGCTTATATTTTATATAGCAGATATTGTACGGAAAGGTTATATTGAACTACCTTGTAACTTCATCTTTTATATTATACTAGAACTTTGTTCATAGTATGAATAACAAAAGTTTGCGGAGATATTATGAAAATGATATATAAAGTACTATAATAGTACTGTTTTTAAAAATAGTCCGATAAGGAAATACTTTCGATAAAAGATATTTTGACAATTATTGTCTTATACCCGCTTTATTCTGGGTTTAAGTTAAAGGCAGAGTTATGCCATAATTTTATTACCTTACTGAGCTATTGCTCACTCTTGCTATTGTTTTATATATATTATAGAGCAGTGAAGCAGGATGTCAAGGATACAACATATACCTCGCCAGCGAGTGGTAACCGTAAGACGTTTTCTAGAAGCAGCTTCTAGCAGTAATCCCGGGAGTAGTATGAACCAGTCGGATCAGACTGTAGTTTGTTATTCATTTTATGTATAAATATGAATAGTATGAGAGGATTGTAAGCATCAGAAGACATTTGGGTATTGTAATAATAATCATTTATTCCGCAGTTATTATATTGTGTCATTTCTGAGACTCTAACCTCTGTGTGTGTGTGTGTGATATATATATTGTGGGGTCACAAGCAGTTGAACTGTGTACATTGCGAGTAATATAGGTAAGGCAAGGAGTAAATGGATCGTGACTACTCTAAATCCCTGACCCCGGATTTGGGGCTGTTACAGAAATGGTATCAGAGCGTCAGGTTACAATCCTCAGAAATGATAGGAGATTGAGTCTTACAATACCCTTAAGAATGATGACAATAACTAGAGTTCAAATCAAGTTCGTAGTCGGGTAAGAGGACATGACCTCGACTGGTTGAGATGAAGCCCGAAAGGGGACTTCTTCTGGGAAATCATACTTAGGACTTCATGGTCAGTCACCTCGATATGTACGAGTTATAGACAGATGGGATTCTGAGTTACCAGACCCCGAGGCCTTCGAGTAAGCATTTGATGATGCGCACCTTGAGATAGACGGAGACCCGATAAAGGACGATCCATAGGAGGATCTAGAGGAGGACCCCATGGTGGGTCAAGGGAAGAATCTTGTAGAGAACGTACCGATTGATAAAGGTGTGGTGTGTTACTTGAGGTCTTATAATAGAACCGGACGAATCTTTAGAGGTCAAATAAGTGACAAGACGAGAGTTTAGAATCGTTTATGATTCATCAAGAGATATGACGAAGAAAATGGAGTAGAGTCTCCAAAGTAGAAGAGGTAGAGGCAGTATAGCCAATACCGGTGGATTGATTTGACTTGAACGAGACCTGTTACTCGTAGTCTGTTGCAGTGCCTAGGGGGCAGCATGCGTAAGAAATGAGACGTTCAAACTTCGTGTATGATTAAGGGTACTTAGTTACCTTAACTAATAGAGGCATTACCTTATCTATGGGGTTTAAATCCCCACAATCAGTGATCCCACTAAGGACGGTGTTACTACGGTACTGAGGAATTTTATTACCTCGAGCAAGATTTTATATGTACGTACTACGCATAGTGTTATTGTAACACGAGCGCGTTAAGACAAGATATATTTTAAGAACCAAGATGGACTAAGAAAGTCTGGGAAGACTGAGATAAGAAGGCTGTTATGCCATAAGTGTTGAGCTTATGTAGCACGCGGGATGATACGAGAAAATGAACGTTTGGTATAAAGACGGTTATAATAGTAATTGGGTTTAAGCATGTAGTTTCTGATGTGCTAAAAATAAACATTTAAAATCGCAAGCGCACGATCATCGTTTTAATATTTGTGATTCGATCCACAGAGACTATGTAATTTTCGCAATCCTTAATTTTTAATTTAGGTGAACTAGACAATAAGATTTGAGATGAGAATTAATTAACCTAATTAGCAAAGATTATCAAATAATATGGAAAACCTAGGAATCCGAATCCGTTAATCAATCATAATTAATATCAACTCGCCCTAAAATCAATTCTCTTTTCTTCACAAATAATATATATCAATCAACGAGACAAGCATATACTATGAAACTTGTTATCTAACAACAACCTATCAAAACTTCAAAGAGCAAGCATAGGCTATGAAAAATAAATCCGGTAACAATAATATATCAAAATCACTTTGTCAATTGAACAATTAAGCACTAAGAAAAATTATGAGAATCAATTAATAGGAACGAGAATAAATCAAAATAATTAAATTAAATTCATCTTCATCCTAGGACAAGAAAATTAGCTAGTCGTGATTTAACTAATTAAAGAAAAGAAACCAAGCAATTACGAATTAAAAAATGAAACTAACTAAATTACAAAAGGTAAAGCCATGATTAGAAGATTATCTAATTAATAATTACTAATAATGCATTATTGATAAAGGCAATAAAAGTTTAAATAAAACTAACATGCACGGATGAATATAAAAAAAAAGTAATTGGGCTAAGCAACTGTACTGGGCCAGACAAAGAAAATCAAATATGGGCTAGGATACATGACTCAGCAAAACTCAACAGTCGAACTCAGCAAATGAAAATAAAACTAAGCTACGAACAACAACTCAAGAACACATAACATCGAACCAACAAAAAGACAGAAAATAATTTACGAAAGATTAATAAACTAATATTTTTTTGAATTTTTTTTATTATTCTAACACATCAAACAAGAAAATTTGATTTACAATTAAAAATAAACAAACCCAGAATAAAATTGAGATTTAAAGGGGCTCAATTATGATTATTAACTAAGAACAAGAAATTAAAATCGTTACTTTCAACCCCAAGCGGTTAGCATTTCGCTACCACTCATCGGATTTACGAAAATAACGATATCAAGCCAAATATAAAAGAAAGAGCAAGATAGGAAAATAAAGAGGAAATGAAAATTTGCATTTAATAAAATGAAAGTGCTTACAAGATGGAAGCTACAAAATTTAGGGTAAGTAAATTACAACTAAGATGTATTGGAAGAGAGAAAGCAAGAATCGGCAAAAGAAAAAAATGTAAAGCAAAAAGTGAAGCAAAAGTAAAGTAAAAGTGTAGTAAAAGTTTAGCAAAAGGAAAAGTGATCCCATTCCTCTCCTGGTCTCTCTTATATTTATAGGCCAGCTATATCACCATTATTTGTAAACAAAGGCTGCATCCGTGCATTTGACAATTTATCACAAGTTGTAGTTTTTCTGCCATCCGTTTATGACTGTTGAAATCTTAGAAACCATTGACAATCATCAACAAGATGTGACTTAAATGGGAGGGGTATTATTAAATCAGAATTAGGGTTTTGGGGGGGGGGGGTTTGAAATATTCCTTTTTGCTCCAAGCTCCCAATTTTTTCCTTCTTCTTTTATTCTAGTCATTTTTCTTCCTCTTTTTCCCTTCTTTGCACTTTATTTCTTTATTTTGTCATTTCTTTATTTTTCTCTAATTTCCTGAAATGCAACAAAATAATTTATTAAAATACGAGTTCAAGCAATAAATAGGTAATAAAAATATGCACTTATCAAATGCCCCCATACCTATCTTTTGCTCGTCCTCGAGTAAAACAAAAAGAAAAATGCGGAACGAAAAAACTATACTCACTGTCGTAGGAATCACGGGTAATTTTAGGTTTACCAACCCGTTAAACTCATAGACGATCTCTACAAGAGGAGTGTTGTCTCCTAACGGTTTACAGAAGATATACCCACAAAATCTTTGAGATAAGTCAGCAAGTATCCAACTTTCGTCTTTCAATCTAGCTTTCATTGGTGTCAACAAAACAATTTTGTAGGAAAATATATGCCATAAAGATTATTCTAATAAATCACAAGATGTAGGTTCCCACAATCCACATGAGTAGACTCGAAAAGTTTACAAAAAATCCCAAGGTGTGTAGTGAATTTAAGGCCTTTGATGGATAAAGTGCATACGAACATTTTCTCTTTTTCAACCAATATTGAACTGACCCAATCTCTATTAAAACAAGATTGTAGCCAAACTTCATGTTCTTAGTAGTTAGACCGACCGTGCAATGGTTGAGTTCCCAAAAGACTTTTGCATCGATACCCATTTATCGAGTTTTAGGTCAACAATCCCAAATCACAAAGGACCTTAGGTTGCTAGGCACAAAGTCCCCTCAGACTTACTTACTCGGGTTATCAATGAGTCCAACCTAGCTGATTTCCCTACTAAGAATTTATTATTACAAAATTACACTAGCACTCTACAATTACAAAAATTATTGATTTTTTTTTCTCTTTTTTTTTAAGACACTATAGGGACAAATCTCGCAAAGGTTTGATTCGACATTGTTCTAACATGTGGGTTCTCTCTCAGGTATCGAATAACATTCCTATACAATTTTTCCATCAAAAGTCTTGTGCAAATGTGTCGTCTTGGACTTTTAAGCAAAAATTTGTTCGACACAAGTTTCATGAGGAAAACCTTACTTGACTACGTTCAAATTATCTAAAGGCATTATACATTTAATTTTTTTGAAAAATAGTTAACACCAACTAGTTCTAAAGTTTAAAGAGTGGGGAGGACAACTAAGTTAAATATCTCTATTTTTGGATTTTTAAAATTTTTAATTTTTTTGGATTTTTTCAATTTTTTGTATTTACACTAAAACCTCCCCCATACCTAAATCATGCATTGTCCTCAATGTATGCAAATGCAAGAGAAATGAGAAAAGGAGAATGAGGAGATAATTCCTGACAAGGGATGACAGAGACGAACGAAAAAAACAACTAATTAACACGACTCACGCACACATTCCTCCTCCATACCTATCTTTCACGAGGGGAGGCAAAGGAATAAAACCGAATCAACAGATGCCAGTGGGAAAATTGGGATGCAGCTTCGAGAAAGAATCAAGACATTTTTGAAAATTTTGATTAGAAAATACTTTCTCAAGCAACATAGAATTAGTCAACCTTATGGAACAAGTGTCACTAATGTTCTCCCTAAACCAACTTAAGGCTTCTTCATTTTGTTTAATCAAATTAGAGACAATGAAAGTTTGGTAAAGGGTTGAATCACTAGGAATGACGCAAGATAAGGGTCCATCTTCTCCTAAGGGCTGTTGATCAAACTCGGGATGATACAAAGTTGAGTCAAATGCAGGAAGTGTTCCCACGAGACTCTTAACAACGGGCTCAACACTAACAACCTCGGGTGGGGTCTCCCACTTAGAACAAATGTCATCTAACTCTCTCAATATCTCTTCCAAGGTCATATCCCATAACGACTCATTATACGCTTGATTAGATGCATAGTTGGCTTTGAAATCTTCATGGAGGAGACTCAATCTCACTATCCTCAAAACTAGACCATGTGACAAACTTGTTGACCATATTGACCCCTATTGGTTGCTCAAAACTACGTGTTCTAATCTAAAGAAAAGAAAGAATTTAACGCACCTTTGGGTCCTTCAGCGATCACCACAATTTATAAGGTACGAAAAATTAAAAATAAGAAAATAAAAATCTAGATGATGTGCCCTAAGTGATTAAATGCATGATGCAACAATTATGTAATTTCTAACTAACTTTTTTTTGATTTTAAATTTTAATTTTTTTTGTGATTTTCTAAAAATAAAAAGGCGAAAAGAGTGAAATACGGTTTACCGAAGCACGCTTCCAAAAATTCCAATTTTCCTCCAAGCTCCGTGAGATGATTCCCGAAATTTCAACTTTCCAAAAAAAAAAAACAGATAAAAATATGACAAGTAAAACTAATCCGAAAAATTTAAAATCAAGGCGCGAAAAATAATTAGTCCCCGGCAGCGGCGCCAAAAACTTTATGTGCTAAAAATAAACATTTAAAATCGCAAGCGCACGATCATCGTTTTAATATTT
Organism: Saposhnikovia divaricata; assembly: GCA_036435485.1. NCBI lineage: Eukaryota > Viridiplantae > Streptophyta > Magnoliopsida > Apiales > Apiaceae > Saposhnikovia > Saposhnikovia divaricata. Next base: position 169,457,142 of record CM071598.1, read on the forward strand.
GTGATTCGATCCACAGAGACTATGTAATTTTTGCAATCCTTAATTTTTAATTTAGGTGAACTAGACAATATGATTTGAGATGAGAATTAATTAACCTAATTAGCAAAGATTATCAAATAATATGGAAAACCTAGGAATCCGAATCCGTTAATCAATCATAATTAATATCAACTCACCCTAAAATCAATCCTCTTTTCTTCACAAATAAGATATATAAATCAACGAGACAAGCATATACTATGAAACTTGTTATCTAAAAATAACCTATCAAAACTTCAAAGAGCAAGCATAGGCTATGAAAAATAAATCCGGTAACAATAATATATCAAAATCACTTTGTCAATTGAATAATTAAGCACTAAGAAAAATTATGAGAATCAATTAATAGGAACGAGAATAAATCAAAACAATTAAATTAAATTCATCTTCATCCTAGGACAAGAAAATTAGCTAGTCGTGATTTAACTAATTAAAGAAAAGATACCAAGCAATTACGAATTAAAAAATGAAACTAACTAAATTACAAAAGGTAAAGCCATGATTAGAAGATTATCTAATTAATAATTACTAATAATTCATTAATGATAAAGGCAATAAAGGTTTAAATAAAACTAACATGCACGGATGAATATAAAAAAAGTAATTGGGCTAAGCAAGTGTACTGGGCCAGACAAAGAAAATCAAATAGGGGCTAGGATACATGACTGAGCAAAACTCAACAGATGAACTCAGCAAATGAAAATAAAACTCAGCTACGAACAATAACTCAAGAACACATAACATCGAACCAATAAAAAGACAAAAAGACAGAAAATAATTTGCGGAAGATTAATAAACTAATATTTTTTTGATTTTTTTATTATTCTAACAAATCAAACAAGAAAATTAGATTTACAATTAATAATAAACAAACCCACAATAAAATTTATATTTAAAGGGGCTCAATTATAATTATTAATTAAGAACAAGAAATTAAAATTGTTACTTTCAACCCCAAGCGGTTAGCATTTCGCTACTTTGTCCACTCATCGGATTTACGAAAATAACGATATCAAGCCAAATATAAAAGAAAGAGCAAGACAGGAAAATAAAGAGGAAATGAAAATTGCATTTAATAAAATGAAAGTTCTTACAAGATGGAAGCTACAAAATTTAGGGTAAGTAAATTACAACTAAGATGTATTGGAAGAGAGAAAGCAAGAATCGGCAAAAGAAAAAAATGTAAAGCAAAAAGTGAAGCAAAAGTAAAGTAAAAGTGTAGTAAAAGTTTAGCAAAAGAAAAGTGATCCCATTCCTCTCCTGGTCTCTCTTATATTTATAGGCCAGCTATATCACCATTATTTGTAAACAAAGGCTGCATCCGTGCATTTGACAATTTATCACAAGTTGTAGTTTTTCTGCCATCCATTTATGACTGTTGAAATTTTAGAAACCATTGACAATCATCAACAAGATGTGACTTAAACGGGAGGGGTATTATTAAATCAGAATTAGGGTTTTGGGGGTGTGTTTTGAAATATTACTTTTTGCTCCAAGCTCCTAATTTTTTCCTTCTTCTTTTATTCTAGTCATTTTTCTTCCCCTTTTTCCCTTCCTTGCACTTTATTTCTTTATTTTGTCATTTCTTTATTTTCCTCGAATTTCCTGAAATGCAACAAAATAATTTATTAAAATACGAGTTCAAGCAATAAATAGGTAATAAAAATATGCAAAAATATGCACTTATCAGTTTCTAATGATCTTCCGGAGTACCGCCTATTCGACATGGGGGATTCGTCATTGCTTGGGGCGACACCGGCATCAAAGTCTTCATATAAGAATAGAATGCTTGCTTGAGATGCTTGCGCCTAGTCGAATAGAACTCCCTGCGATTGCAAATGTCGATGGTTGAATCCTTAGCGACTATTATGAGTCAACGATGATGTAAGTATCTAGCACCTTAGAGTGTGTATGAAGAAGAAAAAGCTTTAGAATCGAACGATTATCCGTCAGAGAAGCCGACATAAAGGGCATCCGAAGAGACCTTGGGTAAAACTCCCCAAGCTATAGTCTATCTGTTATTTCCCAGTTAAGCACCACGAGATTGTAGAAGGGGGGGTTGAATACAATCTCAACTAAATTCTTTCGAATTGGTGAGGTCTAAAACAGATTGTTATAAGAACACTAAGAAAACAAGATAAACAAATTATCTAAGACACATACAACAAGAGATATAAAAAATCTCAGGTGGGTTAGCTTGGTTGCTTAGTCCACCCGATGGTTGTATTTGAAGATAATTCTTTGCGTAAGAATACACAGCTGCGGGTTACAATGTTTTAGTGTTTACAAGAAAACCTAAAGCTATCAGCCTTGTGATCAGTGTTTTCTTCTCTACTAAAACTATGTTGCTCATACAGCTTATTTAAACTATATGAAGACAAGTAAACTACATGAAATGTGATAACACATTTCTGGTATAACTTGTCACACAAAAATGCTCGAAGTGGTAGCCATTTCTGGAATTATCTTGTAAGTCTTCTCTCCTTGATTTGGACAATCCCAGCATGCTTCAAGTCAGTGTATGTTTCTTTCTTCAAAAGTTACTAAGTTCTTGAAATGACTTAGCTTCCAAGCCTACGTGATGCTTTATGCAAAATATCTTTTTGCTTTGGATCTTTGTCTCTGAAAGTAGATTTAATCAAAAAGATAATCTTTTTGAAAGTCAATAAGCTTTTCTGCTTATTGAGCTGTGCTTGAACCTCCCAGATATAATAGCTGATCATTATGCATTTATGAAGATATCCTTCGAGTTCTTCAGTAGGAGTGTAATCATGTTGGAGGTTGCTTCCACTTTTATTGTTGCCCTTGAAGTCGGATAAACAGTGACTGATTTCACCTTTCACTTGGAAGAGTTTGAGCCTTCAAATATTTACAATTTGACTCCCTACTCGTAACATCCTCTGTGTAATTGATCACTGCCTATAAGTCACGGGTTGCAAAGTAAGTCTGGGTTTAAATCTTCATTCGATATGTTCCTTTAGAGAACTCTGACATTATTAAGAAACCAGGTTGAATTCTCGAATAGATGAAACTTGAGTTCTCGAATGGTGACTTCTCGAGTAGTTCCTTTATGATTCCTCGAATGACTTCTCAAATAGCCTTTTGAATAGACTTCTCGATTAGTGATTATTACAGACTTCTCGAACAGAGCAATTTGACTTCTCGAACTAGGACTTCTCGAATAAACTCTTTTCGTTAGAGTTCTCGAATGACTTCTCGAACTCATCTTTCTTGACTTCTCGAACGTACCTGCATGGTTATGGCAAACTCTCTTCTGATTACAAATATCTGATTGTAGCATGTTGTGGCTTGTTACAAAAATAATTCCTAACTGTTTGTAGAGTTTCATTCACAAGATGTAGCCTTTGTTGATCTGCATTTCAGCTAGCTTCCTGATTTATTTGTCAGCTTCGTTTCCTTGATTCATTTTCTGCATTGTGGTATTTGTTATCATCATCTAAAAATATATATGACTTAACAATCTCCCCTTTTTACGTCTTTGAGAAAAGAACATAAATCTAGAGAGTGATGATAACAAAAACTACTCTTTCAGATTTTTCTTTCAGCAGTCCAGAAAATATTGATCAAGCTTCTTTGACATAGTTTCTGGATTGTACTACTTACTCCACTTGAGTACTTAGAACTGCTCCCCTAGGTATAGCATTTATCCTGAGAGTCTGTTCTGTTTCTTCACTTTCTGATTGGTCTGAAGGTACCCTTCTCCCCCTTTGTTGAAACAAGAGGAAAAAGAATTTCTTTTGATGTTGAAGGGAAAAATCTGGTCGAGTCCCCCAGCTGAGTAGCTGAGTAACTTCTCCCCGTTTTTTTGTTATCAGCAAGATCAGAGTAGTAGTAGTAGTTAGGATGAGAACCAGAGGGATGAGAAACTAGAATCTGCATGAAAATTTTCTCTCTTGAATCTCTCTGTTTTTACATCAGGATCTCATCCTGGCTCACTTCTCACAACTCACCTTCCCTTTCTAAATGGGTACTCAATCTCTCCTTTTGCTCTACTGGAAGAAATAGGAGACCACTCTTGAATACAACTCACCTTTTGCCTAGAGCAACCAGGCCTTTCCTGTTTTTCACTCCTTTCCCTCAGTCCTAAAGAGAAACCATGAGATTTCACATAGATTGAAGAGAATTAGATATTATCAATGATGTTCCAAACAGAAATAGGAGTTCAGTAAGTTGTTTTAGAGAAAACTTAGTGAACGGAAAGTTGAGTGTTGGCTTCTTCATGAAAAGAGATGAAGAATCAAGAGTGTTTGAAGTTGGTAATGAAGTGCTTCAGTTTCCAAATTAGGTGTCCATGAGTGGGGCTGAATCTTCTCATTTATAGAAGATTCATCAACCTGAATTTGAGAATTAGTTAAGAGTAACTTGTGTGTGCTCCCCCTATGTCAATGCAACTTGTACTAACTCCTGGCTAGATGACAAGTGTAATTGGTTGCACAACTGTGTCCTTTACCCTCACTGATTTTGTTCCTGGTTGGGAACTTGATTCAATAGTTAAAGTCTGTTGAGAGACGAAAACTACAAATGTGGATGTCCTTTTTAATCACTATGCCTTTTTGGGAAGACATAGGATGGCTAGGCTGGTTTTACACACCCTTACCCTCCTTGTTCTTGTGGTTTCTTGATGTTCACCACTTCCCTCACCCTCACTTTCCTCCTGATCACTCCCCTCAAGTTAAGATTTACAAGAATTGTCAACTACAGTTTGTTGAAAAACTGTAGAGGGGGTTTTAAAGATGGAAGACTGTGAATATATGGTATGTTGATTGGGTAGAGAATCTGGGGGACATTCCAGCAATTCTCATTTCAGCAAATCAAGGCAAAGATTTGAGGACAATAAAGAAAGATGCTGATGAGAGAGAACACAATACCTTGGCTAGGTGTACAGCTGTAAGAGCCTTCTCCACATGAAGGTTCATTCTCTGAGAAATGCAGGACACCATTTGTCTTGATTGAAATTGACTGTATGCCTGAAGCTGTACTTAGGAAAAAGAAGCAATTTTGCAGAGATCGTTAAGATTATTCATGTAAGTAATTGCAAGCATGTTGCACTTAATCCTAATGCCATAGTTAGTCAATTTGAAACCTGAGTTCAATCAGCAATTATAAAGAGTACTTATTCATGTGTTTAAAGTTATGTAATAAGTCCTGTTTTAAAACAGAGTGCAGACTAGTTATTTTTAAATTAAGCCCTAATTATAAGTGTGTTACACATGGCACATGACAGAATTGAAGAACCTGGTTGATTCAATAACCAAGTTTTCTGTGTCAACACCATCACTTCATCATCATCATCATCCTCTGTTGTCAGTTTAAGTCCTTTGGAGTACTGCAATGGGACATAAAACTATGCAACTGTGTAGGTTTTAAGGCTCACTTTTAGGGTTAGATGATAGTGTGAATTTAGAATTAAAACATCAAGAATATTATTTAAGTTACCACATCTATTCAGTATGATTCCAATGAGTTCAAAAAATCCTGATTAGATTAAAGATAACTTAATGAAATGTGTGCCAAATAAAAAAAAGATCATAAATACGCGTAAGTTGACTTAAGAAAAACTAATTCGCAGTGATTAAATTATTAAGACAACTTAGGTGATTCAAGCACAGTCCAACTTAATCTTATTTAAGTGTTCTATGTAAGTCGAGACATAATCTAATCAGCAACTCGTTCTAAAAAGACATGCAAGTAGATCATAACAATATAATCAAGTAGATAAAGATAGATGGAAACTTCATTTCATTAAAATAAAAAAAAAGTACATTAACAATGGTCAAAAGACCATTAAACAAAATAAAAACAAACTTAAACAAAAACTTAAACTAAGACCCCCCCACCTACACCATCTAGGCGGCCTTGGTTGGGTCTTCAACAGAGTCCTCCCGGTTGCGTGCCCGGAGAACCTCCAACGCTGCTCTCATGGCAGTGAGGGAATTCTCCTCCTTGGCGAGAAGCTCATCAATCTTCTCCTGGAGGGCCAAGACCTTGGCGTAGAACGGCATGGCTTCGAACTCTTCGACGGAAACTTTCAAGATGCTCTTAGTCATTTTGGTTGAAAGATTTTGACGAAGAAAGGAGAAAGGGTTTTGTTTTTGTTAAGTGTGAGTCTAAATGATGTCTACCCCTTCCTATTTATTAACCCAGAAGTCCTAAAGACACGACTTAATATCTAGGAAATAATCGGGTGCAAGGTTAAGAAAAGGTCACACCTCTTTAATACACACTAACGCATGCAAAAGAGATACACGGTGTCCTATACTAATCCTTACAGATCATTTAGAAAAGATAAAAAGTGAAATACTATTTCTGCTATTTTTTCCAAAATCATTTAAGTTTGATAGCTTAAGTTATAGAGCACACAAAGCATTCGAGTATTCTGGATGAAAGATAAAACAATTAAATAATATCAACAATTAATTATTCCTTTCGACATCTCAAATATTGACCATTTGATTTGTCTGAACATTTACTGATTCGATATCTCGCAACCTTTGACTAGTCGATATCTCTAGTTAGAAGACTAGTTCGATATCTCTAGAAGATTAGTTGATCGATATCTCAAGCATAATATCCATTCGACAACTCAAACAAGTAAACATATTCATTCAATATCTATAGGAAATTAAGTGTTCGATATCTCCAGAATAATCATGAAAATAAGAAATAAAACAAATAAAATCCAGAGAACAAAATTCACTGGTTGCAATAAATTGAACAGATATTGAAAATTATGAGAAGTTCAACATACCAAGCTCACTTACCAACTTTGAGAAGGTTGCTTCATCCAGAGCTTTGGTAAAGATATCTGCTAATTGTTTCTCACTTGGAACAAAATGTAGTTCCACAGTACCTTCCATCACATGCTCTCTGATGAAATGGTATCTATGTCTATGTGCTTGGTTCTTGAGTGTTGCACTGGATTCTCAAAAATTGCAATTGCACTAGTGTTGTCACAGAATATTAGGATTTTCTCAACCTTAACTCCATAGTCAAGCAGTTGATTCCTCATCCATAGAATCTGTGCACAACAACTTCCTGCTGCAATATACTCAGCTTCTGTTGTTGAAGTTGAAACTGAATTCTGCTTCTTACTGAACCAAGAGACCAACTTGTTTCCTAGAAATTGACAGGTGCCTGTGGTACTTTTCCTGTCCATCTTACATCATGCATAATCTGCATCTGAATAGCCTATTAGATTAAAACCAGAATCTCTAGGGCACCAAATGCCAAGGTTTGGTGTTCCCTTGAGATACCTGAAAATCCTTTTAATAGCTACTAAATGAGATTCCCTAGGATCAGCTTGGAATCTAGCACATAAACATGTAGCAAATATAATATCAGGTCTACTAGCAATCAAATATAAAAGAGATCCAACCATGCCTCTATAGCTTAAAATGTCCACCTTCTTTTCCTTAGTATTCAGTTCAAGCTTGGTGGAAGTGGCCATGGGTGTTTTTGCAGAAGAGCAGTCTGCTAAGTCAAACCTCTTTAATAGATCAAAAACATATTTTGTTTGACTTATAAAAATTCCCTCATTTACTTGTTTAACTTGTAAACCAAGAAAATAAGTTAATTCACCCATCATACTCATTTCATATTTACTTTGTATAAGTTTGGCAAACCTTTTGCAAAGCTCCTCATCTGTAGACCCAAATATTATATCATCTACATAAATTTGGACAAGTGTCATAAAGCCATTGACATATCTATAGAAGAGAGTCTTATCTACAGTACCTCTGGTGAAGTGATTCTCAATGAGGAACTGTGAAAGAGTGTCATACCAGGCTCTAGGTGCTTGCTTCAGGCCATAGAGTGCTTTGAGCAAGTAGTAAACATATTCTGGAAAGTCTGGATCTTCAAATCCAGGAGGTTGACTCACATAAACCTCCTCCTCCAGAATACCATTTAGAAAAGCACTCTTGACATCCATTTGATAGACCTTGAAATTGGCATGAGCTGTATAGGCTAGGAAGATTCTGATTGCTTCTATCCTTGCCACTGGTGGAAAGGTTTCTTCAAAGTCAATTCCTTCTTCTTAACAGTAGCCTTTGGCAACTAGTCTAGCTTTGTTCCTTGTGACTATGCCATTCTCGTCCATCTTGTTCTTGAATACCCACTTAGTGTCTATCACTGATTTGTCCTTTGGTTTGGGTACAAGTGTCCACACTTTGTTTCTTTCAAACTGGTTTAGCTCCTCTTGCATTGCTAAAACCCAGTCTGGATCTAGAAGAGCATCTTCAACCTTCTTAGGTTCCTCTTTAGAAAGAAAGCTGCTGTGCAAGCATTCTTCTCGAGTTGCTCTCCTAGTCTGGACTTTTGCAGTGGAGTCACCAATTATCAGCTCAAAAGGGTGATCCTTAGTCCATTTTCTTTGTGGTGGCAAGCTTGATCTTGATGAACTAATTTCATTTTCTTGATGTTGACTATTTTGATTCGTTGTTGAGTGTTGACTGTGAGAAGCCCCCATGAGTGTATGGTCCTCGTGTTGAGTGGAGTTCTAATAAAGTTGTCAACAGATATTTCTCTTTGATTCTCAACAGATGCTTCAACATGATCTTCATCAGATGGTGTGAGTTGCTCTTCTACAGTTGGTCCATTCTGCACTTCACTTGATGGTCCATGTCTGTTCTCTACACCCATCGTTATCCTCTCTTCATCATCATCTTCACTTTCTTCAGCACTTGTCTCATTCTCGAATGAGAGAGACTTATGAAAACCTTCATCTACAAGGCCAGATATTTTCTTGTCATCGAAGACAACATGTATGGATTCCATAACAATGTTAAGTCTTAGGTTGTAGATTCTGTAAGATTTCCCAGCTGACTATCCAACAAAAATAGCTTCATCTGCCTTTGAGTCAAATTTTCCAAGGCTCTCACCATAATTCTTCAATATAAAACATTTGCACCCAAAGACATGTAGAAAGTTAATTGTTGGCTTCTTGCCTTTGAATAGTTGGTAAGGTATCATGCCTTTTGCTTGGTTGATCAAAGATATGTTCTGAGTTTAGCATGCAGTATTAACAGCTTCAGCCCAGAAATATATTGGCAACTTTGATTCTTCAAGCATAGTCCTTGCATCTTCAATAAGAGTTCTATTCTTTCTCTCCACCACACCATTTTGTTGAGGTGTTCTTATTGCAGAGAATTCTTGAGTAATTCCTTCTTCTTCATAGAACTTTCTTAGCACAGAATTCTTGAACTCAGTTCCATTGTCGCTTCTAATCCTTCTTAATTTGAAGATTGGATTGTTGTTGATTGTCTTGATATACTTGATAATGATTTCACCTGCCTCATCTTTCGAAGAAAGAAAGAAGGTCCAAGCGTACTTGGAGAAATCATCAATAATTACAATAGAGTATTTCTTGTTAGATATCGACAACACATTGACTGGACCAAATAGATCCATGTGCAGAAACTGTAAGGGTTGATCAATTGATGACAATGACTTTGATTTGAAAGAGGCTTTCTTCTGCTTTCCTTTCTGGCAAGCATCACATAGTTCATCCTTGGAGAACTCCAATTTTGGAATACCTCTGACCAAATCCTTCTTGACCAATTCATTCATGGCTCTAAAATTTAAGTGTGACAATCTTTTGTGCCAAAGCCATCCTTCATCCATACTTTCCTTGATGAAGAGGCTTGTAGCAGAGTTGGCACTTGTTGAGTTGAAATCAGCAATGTACACATTCCCTTTTCTATTTCCTGTCATCACTACCTTGTTATCGTTCTTCTTGAAAACAACACAAGCTTCATATGTAAACCACACATTTTGATTTTTATCACATAGTTGACTGATACTCAGCAAGTTATGCTTGAGTCCATCAACCAGTGCTAATTCTTCAATGACAACATTTCCTTGTGAAATCAAGCCATATCCTCTAGTATATCCTTTGCTGTTATCTCCAAAGGTAATGCTAGGGCCAGCTCTCTCCTCAAACTTAGTGAGCAGGGTAGAATCTCTAGTCATGTGCCTAGAACAACCACTATCCAGGTACCAAAGATTCTTTCTGTCTCCCTGTACACATCAAAGTCAAATCAAGTTGAATTTGGTACCCAAGTTTCCTTGGGTCCTGCTTTGTTAGCCTTTCTCCTATTTTTTAAACCCTTACCATCTAATGGTTCAGATTGAGTTAAATCAATCTTAACTCTTGGTGTAGGTCTCTAAAAAACAGGTTGTTTCATATGCTCATATGCATTAAAGCTAGATGTACAATTAGGCATAGTCTGTGCAAACATGTTATTCATCATCCATGGTAACTGAGGCATATTATAAGCATTGTAATATGGATTATGCATGAATGACATGTTAGCATAATGACTAGATGCATGAGCAGGCTGGACAAACATATTTGGCATAGTATTCATGGTAGGCACAGGCACAGACTTAGGCATACTAGGCACAGAAGCATTCTTAACAAATTTACAGTTGACAGATAAATGATTGGCACTACCACAGTTCACACATTCCTTTCTGGGAGCATACTTATCAGGAGTGTAGTTACTGTGTTTGTTAATCCCTACCTTGCCATTTCTATTCTTCTTACTAGCCTTAGCCTTAGGTTCAGTCTTTTCTAACTTATCCTTCAATTTCTTGATGGACAAGTTGCCTATGTTTCCTTGTTCAATTGACTTGGTTTTACTACCCTCTCCCAATACAAAGTTTTTGCTGACAGGGCCATACTTCTTATGTAATCTGATCAGGGTTGTATTGCTGACAGGCTTGGACTCCAATGAACATTTCTCATCCATTGAGTCACTGTCAGATGCAACCTCTCCATCAACTTCTAACTTTGCTTCTACTATTTTGCAGAAAGAATCAATTCCTTGCTTATTGCAAATTTCTTCAGTTTTAGCCTTTGATCCTCTCCACTTAGCAATTAAATCCTGTTCTTTTTTCAACTGTTCTCTTAAACAATCTTCTATATTCAAAGCCTCAAGTAATTTATATTTTACATCCTGGTAATCTCTTCTCATTGTTTCAAAATCAATTAATTAAGTCTCTAACAGAGTATTCCTATCACGTAACCTAGCATTAAGATCTTTAATCTTGTTGTTTTCTCTGTTAAGTGATTTCAATGTAACATGCATATTGTATAATTAATTAGACATTTCATCAACAACATTAGCACATTCATCTTTGGAAAGCTCAGTTAGATTTGTAGAGTATACCTGATTGCTTGCTGAACTAGCCTCTTCATCATTTTCATTTGCCATAAGTGTAAGGTTGACAAACTCTTCCTCTGCATCTGAGTCTCCTCCAGCTACCCAATCATCATCTCTAGATACGAATGCTCTCTCCTTTTGCTTGAGAAGGTCAAAGTATTTCTTTTTGTAATCGACAGTCTCAAACTGTATCTTTTCATTCTCATCTTTGGATTTTCTGCATTCAATGGCAAAGTGGCCAGCAATTCCACAGCTATAACATTTGATCTTTGACCTTTCAACCATGCCCTTGTTAGGTTTATAGCTTTTCTTGAATTGCCCGGCTCCAGCTGGATTCTTCTTTAATCTCAACTTTGAAAACCTCTTTGACAAAAATGTCAAATATTCATCTAGATCTTCAGATTCATCCTCACTCAGTGCATCAGGTTCTTCAATCTTCTTGCTTTTTCCCTTGCTAGTTCCAGCTCCACCTTCACAAGTTCTTTGACTTGATGTGGCTTCTACATCCTTCATCTTCTCTCCATCTTGGTTGGTTGGAATATTGGCCACCAAAGCTACATTTCCACCTTTCTTCTGGCTCTTCTCAACTATTTCATCCTTTTGCAACTCGAGCTCATAGGTCTTTAGAATTCCATACAGTCTCTCAAGTGTATAGTCTTTGTAGTCTTGAGAATTCCTCAAAGAGACTGTCATTGGCTTCTCCTCAAAGAGACTGTCATTGGCTTCCATACAACTTTAACCCATTTAACAGTTTTTGAAACCTGCTAAATATATCAGTTAAGTTTTCACCTGTAATAAAGTGAAAATGTTCATACTGTTGTATGAGAAGTTGTTTCTTATTCTCTCTTACTTGCTCAGTCCCTTCACAGAGTGTTCGTATAATGTCCCACACTTGCTTAGCAGTGCTGCAGTTGATGACATTATCGAACATGTCTTGATCAATACCATTGAACAGTATGTTCATGGTCTTTTTGTCCTTCTGGACTTCCTCTTTATCTCCATCTGTGAATTCTGCTGGCAGTTTGGGAATAGGCCTTCCAGCAACTCATGTTTCGGCTGCTTCTCCAACTACAGTGTTGGCCTTCATAGGAATATGAGGACCTTTCTCTATGCAGTTTACGTAACCTTTATCAATGGATGAGAGATGTAAATGCATCTTTACTTTCCAGTGAAAGTAATTATCTTTGTCGAGGATTGGTATTTTCACGCCTGTATTCTTCAATCCCATGGTGGTGAACTTTAGACTTCTTGTATGCTAGAAGCTTGCTCTGATACCAATTGTTATTTCCCAGTTAAGCACCACGAGATTGTAGAAGGGGGGGTTGATACAATCTCAACTAAATTCTTTCGAACTGGTGAGGTCTAAAACAGATTGTTATAAGAACACTAAGAAAACAAGATAAACAAATTATCTAAGACACATACAACACGAGATATAAAAAATCTCAGGTGGGTTAGCTTGGTTGCTTAGTCCACCTGATGGTTGTATTTGAAGATAATTCTCTGCATAAGAATACACAGCTGCGGGTTATAATGTTTTAGTGTTTACAAGAAAACCTAAAGCTATCAGCCGTGTGATCAGTGTTTTCTTCTCTACTAAAACTATGCTGCTCATACAGCTTATTTAAACTATATGAAGACAAGTAAACTACATGAAATGTGATGATACATTTCTGGTATAACTTGTCACACACACATGCTAGAAGTGGTAGCCATTTCTGAAATTATCTTGTAAGTCTTCTCTCCTTGATTTGGACAATCCCAGCATGCTTCAGGTCAGTGTATGTTTCTTTCTTCAAAAGTTACTAAGTTCTTGAAATGACTTAGCTTCCAAGCCCACGTGATGCTTTATGGCTATGCAAAAGATCTTTTTGCTTTGGATCTTTGTCTCTGAAAGTAGCTTTAATCAAAAAGATAATCTTTTTGAAAGTCAATAAGCTTTTCTGCTTATTGAGCTGTGCTTGAACCTCCCAGATATAATAGCTGATCATTATGCATTTATCAAGATATCCTTCGAGCTCTTCAGTAGGAGTGTAATCATGTTGGAGGTTGTTTCCACTCTTATTGTTGCCCATGAAGTCGGATAAACATTGACTGATTTCACCTTTCACTTGAAAGAATTTGAGCCTTCAAATATTTATAATTTGACTCCCTACTCGTAACATCCTCTGTGTAATTGATCAGTGCCTATAAGTCATGGGTTGTGTTTGCACTAAATAACGCAAGCGTACGTGGTCACAAGTAATATATGAATAAGTCAAGTTCGTTCCCACAGAGATCTGGTTAGGTTTCAATTCAGTTCATGCACATATGCAACAATGTATGGTTTTTATTCACTGCTAAGACAATTAACAAGATTGGGTTTAGATTAACTATAATTAACTAAGAAACAAATTAACAAAACTAAGAATTAACTAACTAACGAGAATTGGAATCGAATTACTTATGCAAGAGAAAACATGGGATCCTAACTTCATTAAATACTTTGCTTAGATCTGACGCCTTTAATCACTATATGCAATGGTTATGATATCTGATCGGACAACACGAAACAAGTATAAGCTACCTCTCGGTATACTAACACCAAACTACTCATACATCCACAAAAGAGATAGAAGATGAATAGACACCAATTATGTTTAGACCCTACATCTCTATAAGATTTGAAAACATAACGATTTAAGCACAAGTTATCCATATTGATCATATAGGGCAGCATAATATCTCTATTTACGCCACAAATCGTGATGTTAAACATCAACCTATCCTATGCTAGCATGGCAAGTTCTAAATCTCAAGATCCACTCTCGCTTCACAAGAGATTAACAAATTAGATGTTCGTGACGCATCTATCAATTAAGCATAACCATACAAGGATATCAAATATACATCACACACAGATCTTTAAAGCATCAAAATACTAAAACTCCATAAATAAATCAGTTAGAATCCTATGACAACAATTAGTTCATAATCGAACCTCTCGTCATCATGGGATCTGATGAAACCATGATACAAACAAAGTATGAAAAGATACAAATAAATCTAAGTAATTGATATGTAATGATGATACAAATTACAATGGTAGGATGTGTTTAAATAGGCTCTAGAAGTATTGCCCAGCAAGGAAACTACCAAATCAGAATTAAAATAGAATACGTTTCCTGCCCCTATCCAACTGCATTACGCGCAGCTTGCGCCTGGTTTGGGGCAACCTGCGCCTGGCTCTCCGTCGCGTCATTTTTCAGCTCTAATTCCTTCTTTCTTGCTCCGTTTTCGCCCGTTCTTTTTGCGTTAGATCACATTTTTTATTTCCCTCGACTTAGGAACCTTTATTAGAGTTTAATGACAACTCCATTCTTCATTCCATTGCACAAATTTAACTCCAAAAACGATGGAAGCATCAACCATAATCGACATTCTTACAAACCGCACAACTACACAAAACACATCAAAACTACAACAAACTTGAGTCCAAGACAATCAATTTAAGCCGAATTGAAGCGATCCAAGTGGATATAAAATCTACTTATCACACCCCCAAACTTAAACTGATGCTTGTCCTCAAGCATAAACAAATAAACTATTTACAACTAACTAGTACCACTTCCGTAGGTGATCACGGTTGCATTTGGCATATGCAACAAGCCCTTTAAACCCCTAGGTAGCCCTAGTGGACGAGTGAGGTCTCGTGAGAGCCTATAGCGAATGTACCCACAAAATCCAATGCAATGCAATGCATGAATGCAACTAATATGAAAATGCAACGATCCCTTTAGACTAACCAAAACCAACTAGCAATCAAATATCTCAAAGAATACAAATAACTCCAAATAGAGCTCGACTAAGTCCCCGTATACTAACAATACATGAACAGAAACGTGCGTGTGTGCGATGCTTATCAGAAATACTTCCAAAACTAGATCAAAATCATACATGTTCTTTGCCAAGACAATCACAAGTTTATAACTAGAATAGACGGTAAACACTTCATAACCTAAAAACACCTCCATCCTCATGTGAGTTAGCCAAAAATCCATGCTTTATTACTAAACAACAACTACGACACATAATATACAAGCATGCTTATTTAACCGTGCAATGGATGACACCCCAAAAGGCTTATATAATAATACCCATGTAGCGAGCGTCAGGTTAGCGGATCCCAAACTATAAAAAACCTTAGGTCACTAGGCACAAAGTCCCCGCGAACTTAATTGCTCGAGTATTAAAGAGCTCACCCTAGTTAATTTTGCATTTAAACAACTAAAACAATTGACTTTTTTTTCATTTTTCTTTTTCTGATTTTTTTTTCTTTCTATTTTTTTTTCCGCCATCTGGAATGAGAATTCTCAATTCCAACCCTAAACTACTCATATAAATATGAGCCGGCTACTAGCCATTTGACGCCTAGCCATTATTGATAATGATTTATAATTAAGCATGAAATCCCTGTTTTCCCCCAAACTTAGACTTTAGTGCACCTACGCCATCAAGGGAATAACGCAAATTCTAACTATAATCAAGTGATTAAATCTCAAAGCATCCAAACAAGCCTGACCCTAACCTAGCCCAAAAGCACCCAATGAGTCTGTGTAAAAGTTTTGTTCCCGTAACATGCAAGTCAATTTCATAGGAACTTAAATCAACCCTCTATTCATCATTACCACACTCAATTAGACACCTACCTACAAATCAGAATTAGCTCATTCTAAGGGATCATGAAAAATGCATGCCATGAAATGCAACTAACATGAACTCACATGGTATACGAAACAAAAACAGAATGCCCTACATGAAACAAACATAATTAATACGAACATATATGCATGAATTACTACTATTATGCAAACATGATATCTATATGAACACAATGACTCACAATCACAAATAACTACATATACACTACTTATCCCCCAAACCACCCCCAAACTTAAAAGATTCAATGTCCGCATTGAATGGAAGTAAATACAAGGGATAGCAGGAAACATACCTAAAAATACCGAAACACGTGGGTTGCCTCCCATGAAGCGCCTTTGTTTAAAGTCTTTAGCTAGACCTGGCAATGGCGTTTTCTCTTGAAAATTTCTACACCGTATCTCTATATGGCCATTTAATTATCTTTTCCAGGGCTACATCCTCGATGACAAGTTTCCGCCTTCTTTGCTCTTCAAAGGTGCCAGCAACAATGTTCTCTTCACTACCTGACAAGTTAGCAACAATAATAATAGGCAAAGTAGATGATTGACCCAAATATACGTACCTCAAGTGATCTAGTGGTTTAAAATCGAGTCTGGAAGTTTCTTCAACATGATGATTTTCATTATTAACCACCAAAGACTGAGCAAGAGTGGAAATAGATGGATTAGGAACGAAAGTGGGTAGTTCACCAACAGAAGTCTTCACAACTGACTTAGGATCAAAAGAACTCTCCTCAAGTTGGATTTCATACTTAGAACAAATGACCTTCAATTCCTCTAACATCTCATCAGAAGTAAAATTCCTATACAACTCATGAAGATCCTCATTACCCTCAATCAAAACATCTTCCTCAAGAAAAGACTCAATTGCACTATCCTCAAGATTTGACCGTGAAACCACCTCATTAACCAGCACCTTAGAATCCCAAAGATCAGCCAAGCCTAGTGACTCACACTCTTCCTCCTCATCACTATCTGCCACAGATTCTGAAAAAACAGAATTTTCTTCTTTTTCTATAGGATCCTGATCATGAATTCCTTCTTCATCCTCAATTGCTGAATTCTGATCGCTCGTGACTTTTCCAGATCTGAGTGTTATGGAATTAACCTACTCCATGCCATCTTGTTTTCCTGGATTTACCTCTGTGGCACTAGGAAGAACTCCCTACGGCATGTTGAGTAAGGCACTTGCAATTTATCCAAACTGATTCTCCAATGTCTTGAGAGATACCGCCTGACTTTTAATCATCAACCTCAATTCATCCAATTCAGATTTTTCATTCGAAGATTGACCATCATCCCCATGAAACTGTTGCTGCTGAAAATCTTGATTGTTGCTCCAGCCGAAATTGGAATGATAGGTGGCTGGAGCTGGTTGCGAAGGTGGCTGGAAGTTGCTCACAAACTGTGCCGATTCAGAAGATATGGCACATTGACTCGTCTCATGTACGCCCTCACATAGCTCACCACCACTAGCAACTTGAGGCACCCCATGCTTTGACATAAAATCCAATTTCTTATTAAGTGCCTCTAGCTGAGCTGCTAGAGCTGTGACTGTATTAACTTCCAGAATTCCTGCTAATTTGCCTTGTAATAATCTCTGAGTTGGATTCTGGTATTCATTCGCAGCCATCATCTCAATTAGCTCATAAGCTTCCGCATAGCTCTTAGCTCATAAAGCTTCACCTGATGCTGCATCTAGCATGGGTCTTGACTGTGCACCCAAGCCATTATAAAAGCAATTAATCACCATCCAATCAGGCATCCCATGATGTGGACACCTCCTTAGCATCTCCTTATATCGCTCCAAAGCCTCGCACAAAGATTCTTCAGACTGCTGTGAAAATTGAGTAATAGCGTTCCTGATTGCTGCGGTCTTTGCCATGGGAAAAAATTTAGTGAGAAATCTCTGAGCAAGATCCTCCCATGTCAAAATAGAACCTGCTGGTAGAGAGTGCAACCAGCCTTTAGCTTTATCCCTCAAAGAGAATGGGAAAAGTCTCAATTTGATAGCATCTTCCGATACCCCGTTGATCTTGAAAGTGTCGCAGATCTCAATGAAATTCCGGATGTGCATGTTAGGATCTTCAATCGGAGCACCCCCAAACTGAACCGAATTCTGCACCATCTGAATTATGCTAGGCTTGATTTCGAAAGTATTAGCTGCAATAGCTGGCCTGACAATGCTAAATTGGACGTCATTGATCTTTGGTTGAGAATAATACATCAATGCTTTTGCTGCTGTTGCTGGTTCTCCCATTGCTACCTGACACACATAGAACTAAACAACTATGTAAGAAACAATCTGAGTCAGTGAACTCTAGCGACCACTGATGACAAGCACATAAACTAAAAATAAAACACCGATGATCCCCGGCAGCGGCGCCAAAAACTTTTTTGCACTAAATCACGTAAGCGTACGTGGTCACAAGTAATATATGAATAAGTCAAGTTCGTTCCCACAGAGATCTGGTTAGGTTTCAATTCAGTTCATGCACCTATGCAACAATGTATGGTTTTTATTCACTGCTAAGACAATTAACAAGACTGGGTTTAGATTAACTATAATTAACTAAGAAACAAATTAACAAAACTAAGAATTAACTAACTAACGAGAATTGGAATCGAATTACTTATGCAAGAGAAAACATGGGATCCTAACTTCATTAAATACTTTGCTTAGATCTGACGCCTTTAATCACTATATGCAATGGTTATGATATCTGATCGGACAACACGAAACAAGTATAAGCTACCTCTCGGTATACATCCACAAAAGAGATAGAAGATGAATAGACACCAATTATGTTTAGACCCTACATCTCTATAAGATTTGAAAACATAACGGTTTAAGCACAAGTTATCCATATTGATCATATAGGGCAGCATAATATCTCTATTTACGCCATAAATCGTGATGTTAAACATCAACCTATCCTATGCTAGCATGGCAAGTTCTAAATCTCAAGATCCACTCTCGCTTCACAAGAGATTAACAAATTAGATGTTCGTGACGCATCTATCAATTAAGCATAACCATACAAGGATATCAAATATACATCACACACAGATCTTTAAAGCATCAAAATACTAAAACTCCATAAATAAATCCGTTAGAATCCCATGACAACAATTAGTTCATAATCGAACCTCTCGTCATCATGGGATCTGATGAAACCATGATAAAAACAAAGTATGAAAAGATACAAATAAATCTAAGTAATTGATATGTAATGATGATACAAATTACAATGGTAGGATGTGTTTAAATAGGCTCTAGAAGTATTGCCCAGCAAGGAAACTACCAAATCAAAATTAAAATAGAATACGTTTCCTAAACTGATTCTGTTTTTAAGAAAAATTCGTAGCTGACTTTTTTTCTATATTTCTGGGCTGTTACAGTCGTAATTGGACCTCTGAACCACTTTAGAATGATAGAGAATCTCGTTATCTTCGCGTGGACAGTAAGATCGTCCAAAACGGACTTGTAGAACTCAAGATATGACCAAAACAGTGAATAAGGGCAAAACTGTAATTTTTCAGCACCGCGCGCGCAACTTGCCCCTCAGGCGCGCAACCTGCCCCTATCCAACTGCATTACGCGCAGCTTGCACCTGGCTCTCTGTCGCATCGTTTTTCAGCTCTAATTCCTTCGTTCTTGCTCCGTTTTCGCCCGTTCTTTTTGCGTTAGATCACATTTTTTATTTCCCTCGACTTAGGAACCTTCATGAGAGTTTAATGACAATTCCATTCTTCATTCCATTGCACAAATTTAACTCTAAAAATGACGGAAGCATCAACCATAATCGACATTATTATAAACCTGCACAACTACACAAAACACATCAAAACTACAACAAACTTGTGTCCAAGACAATCAATTTAAGCCGAATTGAAGCGATCCAAGTGGATATAAAATCCACTTATCAAGTTGCAAAGTAAGACTGGGTTTAAATCTTCATTCGATATGTTCCTTTAGAGAACTCTGACATTATTAAGAAACCAGGTTGAATTCTCGAACAGATGAAACTTGAGTTCTCAAATGGTGACTTCTCGAGTAGTTCCTTTATGATTTCTCGAATGACTTCTCGAGTAGTTCCTTTATGATTTCTCGAATAGCCTTTTGAATAGACTTATCGATTATTGATTGTTACAGACTTCTCGAACAAAGCAATCTGACTTCTCAAACTAGGACTTCTCGAATAAACCCTTTTCGTTAGAGTTCTCGAATGACTTCTCGAACTCATCTTTCTTGACTTCTCGAACGTACCTGCATGGTTATGGCAAACTCTCTTCTGATTACAGATATCTGATTGTAGCAAGTTGTGGCTTGTTACAGAAATAATTCCTAACTGTTTGTAGAGTTTCATTCACAAGATGTACCCTTTGTTGATCTGCATTTCAACTAGCTTCCTGATTTGTTTGTCATCTTCGTTTCCTTGATTCATTTTCTACATTGTGGTATTTGTTATCATCATCTAAAAACATATATGACTTAACACTATCTTGGCATCTCCTTAGAGAGAATTTCGATAAAAGATATACTCCCTCTTCGAAATTGTTTTATAATACTTGTGTTAAACCATATTCAGTTTCAATTGTGCCAGAGGCTGTCACGATGCCTACTTTCAGGTTTTTGAAGCCCTGTCAAATGATGTTATTCAAGCTTTCACTTTTCTTCAAATAATGAATGACCCTGTGGTGATACCTCACCACTTGCTTGTTGAATACCAATATTTTTCTAGCTATCCTTTTCTTGTAAATCGTACCTTGGAATCTGTTCAATTTTTTTATTTTATCCAAGGTGTCCATTTGAGAATTATTTGTCGAAAGACGATAATTAATAATTTGACTTTGAATTGCTTTCATACTTCTCAACTTCTACTGAGATGAACAACCCTATATTTATAGGGGCCACAAGGACTGTCTGTCTGTGTGATAGAAGTCTGATGGGATGCCATCACTTATGAGTTGTGAAATACAAGAAGGCTAATTACCTTTAGTAATGTCTTAATTGAGACACGCAACATTGAGTTCTTATGATCATATTGATCTCTCAGTAAATTCACTCATCTCAAATAAGGTTACCTTAAAACTCATAACCTTATGATCACCAATGTGTGACGTTTTCCTTGATATGGGAGCTATCTTTTCAAAGCACCATGATTCTTGTTATCTTTATTGAATCCCAAGGGGAGGCCAACCAGGTCGAATAAGTCAAAATTCGCTGATAAAAATTAGATTCGCAACGAAATCGCCTATGACAAGAGCAGATCCCTAAGACGAATAGAATATCGGTGACATATCAGTGAAATTAGTTTATTCTCTCTCGAGGATATTATGATAGTGGAAAGTTGGTCAAACGACATATGTGAAAGGAATAGCGATGTGTTGTAAAATTCCAATGATAACGGTGTCAGATAGAAACCCACAGAATTCCATGGAACCGCTGACCTAGTGGAGGCCAGAGCTTGGCTTAAAGAGATAGAGAAATCATATGAGATACTGAATATTGCAGAGAATCAGAAAACGATGTTCACCGCCTACCTGAAGGGAGAGGCGAATCGTGACTTGGGAGAGATTTAGCTTGTAATTTTAGGAAAATGTTTTCCAGAATTATATGGAGACCCAGATGGAAATAAAAGTTTCTAGAGTTAAAACAAAGAACCATGACTGTGGCAGAGTGTGGGGCCAAGTTATCCGAGTTATTGAGGTTTGTTCCGGAGTTGTGGACAGAGAAGAGAAAAGAGCCCGTAGGCTTCAATTAGGGCTGAGACAATGAATCCAGAATCGGCGAGGCGATGTTGGAATTAACAGATTATGCTACATTAGTGCAAAAGGTATCGATTGTGGAAAGCTTGGACACAAGGCTAAGGAATGTCCATCTACTGGACCAGCTATACCCAGAGATAATAAGGCTACCTCCAACAAGCAGCCCTTGCCAGGACTTTCAAGATGACCTTGCGAGGTGCCGTGAGGAACACGGAAATGATAACAGGTACCCTCCTACTTAAACTCAGTTGGTATTAACATTTTATTTGATCCAGAACTGCTAAGTACTTTACATCTCAAGATTTTGCATGACAATTAGACCTTAAGGTTGAACCCCTAACGGAGCGATTGCAAGTAAAGATGGTCGATCAAGAGATTTTCCCGTAGAATTGGTACATCCAGGCGGTAAACCAGAAATATGAGGTCGACTCTTTTTAATATATTTGATTCCTTTCAAGTTGGGAGAATTTGATATAATAATAAGGATGGATTGGTTGGCACGCAACAGAGCCAATTGATTGTAAGGGAAAAGAGTAATAATTAAGAGATGGAGTCAGATTCAGAGATTCTTGAATATAGTTCAGACTAAGAAATTATTACGCTAGAGATATGAAGCTTATTTAGCTCTTATTGTTGACGCCGAGAAAAGAGACACCAAGTATAAAGGAAATTACAACGGTTTTGGGAGGCTGTACAAGGTTTTAATGAGCTACCAGATATCGATTTGGATGACATGAGCTACCAGATATCGATTTGGATGATATGAGAATGAATACCGAGTATTCAGAGTATAGTGCTGCATCTCCTAGTAGCCCCAGTGGGAATGAAAGAGTTAGCGACTCAGTTACAAGAATTTCGGGGCAAGAATATAATAAAACCCAATGTACCACCGTGGAGAGCCCCGGTGTTGTTGTAAGAAAGAAAGATGTTAGCACGAGATTGTGAATCGAACATCGAGAGTTGAACGAGTTCACCATTGAGAATAGGTACCATTACCAAGGATAGATGGTTGTTTGACCAGCTTAAAGACGCTGTGTATTTTTCCAAAATTTATTTAAGAACTGGATATCACCAGCTAGAAGTTAAACCCGAGGATATACCCAAAACTGCGTTTCGCACTAGGTATAGACACTACAAAATTTTTAGTGATGTCATTTGGGTTGACTAATACGCCCACAACTTTTATGGATTTAAGGAATTGGTTTAGAGTTAGCCGCGATAGTTTTCGCCCTAAAAGATTTGGAGACCGTATTAATATGGAGAAAAGTGTGAGATCTATATTGATCGCAAGAACTAGATATATATATATATATATATATATATATTCATCTAGGAAGAGCTGAACATGTGACAGGCCAGACAACATTCCCCGCAAATAAATCCCCCAAGAGACTCGCCTTTCTTTCAGAGAGAGGAGAGGTAAGATAATAAAGATTGACTGAATACAGGAGGTAGGTTGGCTTTCTGTAAAATGATTAAAGAAGGGGCTGGAGCAGCGGGGATTGATAATAGATAACATGATATAGGAAAATGGCTAGAAGTAATATAGGATTATGACAGTGAGATACACTACCATCCAGGCAAGGCCAAAGTGGTGGCCGATGCCCTTAGTCAAAACAAGAGAGAGATGGATTCCGAATGTTCGGGAATTAAAATATGAGACTTTACACAAGACCCACAGTCCGAGATATCATGTACACCTAGACGGCACCAAAAAGTATAGAGATTCAAGAGAATACTATCGACGGCCAACCATGAGAGAGGAAATTTGGGATGACCACTTACCATTAATTAAGATTGCTTATAACAATAGTTATCATGCCAGTATGGAGATACCACCTTATGAGGTCCGGTATGAAAGGAATTGCCACTCTCCCTGGTGTTGGGAAGAGGTGGGTGAGAGAAAGGTATGGGGACCCAAGTTAGTCCAACAAACCAGAGAGACAAAAGATCTTGCTAGTAAGTGGCTAGTGACAGCTCAGAACAGACAGAGACAGTATGCGGACCAAGCCCACAAGGATATAGATAGTACTGCTATTGATAAGTTAAATGACAAGTTGATGAATGACAAGCAAGTTTATGTTGGTGTATTTCTGTGCAAACAAGATAGAGAATATGAGGTTGGAAATTCGTGATGCTGAAAAGTATTCTTGTGGAAAGGATTAACAAGATTTGGAATTGAAGGACAGTTGAGCCCGAGATTCATTGGGCCATCTGAGAGTTTAAAAGCATCCGGAAGGTGGTATACGAGCTAGCCTTATTCCCCAAACTTATAGCCGGTTCTTAACATGTTTCATGTGGCAATGCTACGTCAGTATACTATAGATGCCCGGCATATGATAGAGTACGAGCAGGTAGATATACAACCTGGTCTGACTTACGAAGAACAACCTGTGGAAATAACGGATAGAAAAGAGCAAGTGCTAAGAGACAAGGTTGTGAAGCTAATAAGAGATTTGTGGAAAAATCGAGAAGTGGAAGAATCCACCTAGGAATCAGAAAGTGCAATGGGAGAAAGGTACCCCCAGCTATCCCTAAACTGATTCCGGGACGGAATCCTTTTAAGGAGGGGAGACTGTAATAACCCGAATTTTTGGTAGAATTAAAACTTTTCTTATTATGATTAAGTGGTTTAGTGAATAATGATTTCAACGAACCATGGTTGTAATGAATGGATGTTGCTTTGGATAATGATCCCGATACGTATTTTCAGAATAGAGTAATTCAATGGTTGACGACATAGATAAGAATAATCTATCGTCCAGGAAATGAGCTAATGTACCCTAGAAGGGAGATGAGAAGTGAGTTAGAGTACTCACAATAATAATTACAAAACGGAAAGAGCAGGTATGTACTAGTGAAGTACAGAAAGAATGAGTGTATATAAACCAGGATAGAATTCAGAGAATCAAAACTTTATTTTATTCCGTAATTGACAAAGGAGTCAGGAATATAATAATTAGATTATAAGTGGAAGATATTAAATGTTAGAAGTCCAAGGGAGGATATGTTATGAGAGGGAAAAAGAATTGAGAATATAATCCTAGAGTAAAGAGGATGCAAACGAGTTAGTGAACGAGTTAGAGAACGCTTGAGAAACCAGGAGAGCAATTTCTGAGATAAAGAGAATATACAAAGGATATTGGATTTAATATCTATTTGAGATTTAGAACCACCCCAACATATTAAAATATAATGTCGAAGAGGATAATATACATCCAAGAGATTTACAAGAGAGAAACCACTGAGACGATCACAGAAATCCTTCGATGAATCCAACAACTAGAGAATCTTGGACGAGGCCCAAGTATGAGACCAATAACATGGCAAGGGCTTAAATTTTGATCCAATAACAAACCAAGGAGCTGATTTTAGTGATTAAAGAGAGGAGGCCCCTAAGTGCAAAGTTTAAAGGAAGGAAGGACTTGTATGTAAAGTGTTAAAGACAAAGGACTACCATGCAATTACATTTGGATCAACTTGTTTTAAGCTTTACACATGGCATCCTTGGAGTGGCCACTTGAGATTACATGAAGATAAGATGCAATTGGATAACATAAAGTTGATAGATACATGTATTACATATCATTTCACCAAGCAACCAAAGTAGAAAAACACTCCATCTCCTTCATCTTTTCATTCGGCTTTTACATGCCAATGAATAGTGATTTTTCTATCTCAAGATTCAAGCATCTATAATTCACAATCTATAGCTTAAAACAAAGCTTAGGGAAAGTTAGGAAGGCTCACCAAGTTTGAGAGCAAGGGGGTAAGCACTCCATTTTCAAATTGATTTTACAAGATTCTATGTTCTTGAGTGAATAGTAACTCAACAACTTTTCTTGTTTTGATCTTATGTTTATAGCTTCTAAATGATCATCCATGGACAATCCTAGAGTTGTGAGACTATATTAACCTTGTAAAGCTTCAAACCAAGGTAAAATCTTTGAAACCCCTTTGATGAATCATGAGTTTTGATTAAGTTTTAGAGTTATATGCTTGTTTAAGGCATGGATCTATGAAATGGGTTTTGTTAAATGTTAAAATAAGTTTTATGGCTCCAAGACCAGTTGAGACAGTGAGGGATATGATAAATAGTGTCCATGAGTGTTGGTTGTGGATTGAATGATTATTTGGAGGGTTTTGATTTTGGAAATGTCCGATTTATAGCCGTCGTAATGGCGAAATTTCTTTAGGTCATAAAAATAGTTATACCTGAGACCTTAAAATAATTTCTGGACTTACCACTGCCTATTGTTGTAAATATATGGTTGTCTAGTTTATTTTGCCGTAAGAATCACATTAAAAGAGTTTACGGTTTAAGAGTTATGCTAGTTTTAGTGAAAGTGGTCCGTGGACGCAAGTGTGAGTTCGTAACTTCAATTTAACCCCTTAAAATGAGATATTCGGTTGCGAATCTTGGTAATTAAATATTAAAGGTCATAATGAAGATGTGAGAGAAGACCTCATGTCGAAAGGATTATTTTTCGATTTTATAAAAATGTTTGAATCAACGTTAAGTGCGAAGGAACCCCTTAGAGAAGTACTTGGTTATAACCTTGAAAACCACTTAGTAACACGGGAAAAATGAGATCCGATTTCTAAAGCGAACCTTCGACTTAAGTAAATTGTTATTCCCAGATTACATACTTGTATAATTGTAGAAGGGGGGGTTGAATACAATTCTTGATATTTATAAATTTCTGATAAGAACTTCAGAAACTTATGAAGAGATAATTGCAATGTAAGATTTAAACACAAACACATATAAAATCAGGTGGTTAATATGCACCACCTGAAGCTTTTATTTGAAGAAAACTCTGTGATACAAAATGTACACAACTGCCGTTTTACAACTCTTTGCTTCTAAGGATATTCAAGAAAACCTAAGCAAATATGTCTATTTTCTTAACCTACAAAGAGTTGCTACACTTGGTTATATATCCCAAGTTTTACAAGTACTACTGGAATAAGATAATACTAATCTAATTCTAGTTGACTTGCTACTACACTCCAAATACACTGTAGCCGAAAGGTTGTCCTTGTGTTCAGACATGTCTCCTGCACCTTTCTTGTATTCGTAGTGTAAATGGAATGCTTCTTTCTTCTGTGCTTCCAAAGTATGGCTGCCATACTGCTTTTTGTATCTACTATAAACTCATGTGATCTGTCAGTCAAACATGTCCTTATCAACTGCTAATCTCCAGCTAATCATAGAAAACAGTGTCAATGATTATCCGTTGATGATGTATACTGACATCCGTTGATGATGTATAGAGCAGTATCCGTTGATATTGGGACTTGAGCTGTATCCGTTGATAGAGTGGATTTGAGTTGTATCCGTTGATAGAGTTTAGTCTTCATCCGTTGATACACTTTCACTTAGACAGAATTACATAGCATAGCTTATTTACAATTGGCTACCCTATTCTGCCTATCCGTTGATAGTCAACATGACTGTGGATAAAAACACTATCAACTGATAACATAGAGATACTGCAGTGTGCTACAAAACCTCATCCGTTGATGAGCTACCTGTCAACGGATAGAGTTATAAATCCTCATCCGTTGACAGCTACAAAACCTCATCCGTTGATGAGCTACCTGTCAACGGATAGAGTTATAAATCCTCATCCGTTGACAGCTACAAAACCTTAAACAATTTGATTGATTGTAAAGTTATCATCAAGTACAACATATTCCTAACAATCTCCCCCAATTTATACTTGATGGCAATAAAGCATAAATTCAGGACCTTGATGATAACAAAACATTCCTAAAGATATATAAAGAACAATACATAAATTGTATTAAGCTACAATAATTAAAAACTGAAAGTTTGAGAAATTTACAGAGAAGTGCTCCTCTAGACTGAGCAGATTAGGACTGTTTCTTTCCTCTTGTTGGCATCACCCTTGATTTTCCTTCCTTGGCAGAGTTGGACTCAATCTGTATTTGGAGTTGCCTATAGAAGGCATCTTCTTCATCTACCTTTGGATTTAGCTTCTGTTGTAGCCATCTCAGGTATTGAGAACTAGCCTTTGGTAGTTGGTCTTCTAACCTGAAGAATCTCCTGTTACCATCTTCATCCCTGAACTCCATCATCCAGAAAGGTTGGAGGTGGATTTTCTGTCCATTGTATGGGATCTTCATTTTCCTTGGTAGACTTGATGGTGAGTTCCAATCCCTCCTTATTTGTTCTATTTTGTCCAGTATCTCCCCTTTTGCTATCTTGGAGAACCCTGTGTATCTCTTGATTGCAGAGAACACTTTGGTTAAGGTGTGATAATTTTCTCCAAGAACCCTTTGTAGTGGCCATGTCCTTTCCGTTCCTCCCTTGTATACAAAGACCAATCTTTCAGGCAAATGTCTATATTTGTCAATTCCTCTTACTTCTGACAATTCATCCAGATAAAGATTCATGTCAGAGTATTCTTCAATATCTGCCTGATAGATAAAATCATCCTTGTTTTCCAAGATTGGCTGCCTGACAATTGCAGGTACCCTAGCAACTTGAATTGGTTCCTTTGAAGGTTGCTTCCTTGGTTTCCTTTTCTTCTGTGTAGGCTTCTGTTGAGGCTTCAGCAAGAATGAAGGAACCTCAATGGAGTCAAGATTCATTGGTTCCTCTTTAGGTACTATAGGCTCACCATGGAAATTTACATCTGGGTTGAATACTTTTACATCAATAGGTTGTGATGAACCAACTGTCTCTTTGTTTTCAGTTTCTGGAGAGACAGGCCTCCTTGCATGTGATTTTAATCTCTTGGATTTGGGGACTGATTTCCCTTTCTTTTTGAATTTGGGGACTTCCTCAGGTTCCCTCAATTCATCCTCTACCTCATCCAATAACTCTTGAGCCAGCCTTGCTTGCTTCTCATCTGAGTTTTCATATTGATATTCAGTGCTTGGTTGAGATTCTCTTAGCAGCCTTGAAGTCTCTTCTCTCTTGGCTTCAACAAATCTAGGATGGCTGTTGGATATGTTTAGAACTTTTCCATTCCTTATGATTACAGCCATCCATTCTCTTACACAACTGTTAGTCTTCTCCTTGAATTCCTTGATTGCCTTACCCATCAACTTCTCTTCATCATCCTTGGGAAATGGAAAGTCCAGTTGTAACTTGTTCTTCCCATTTGCTTTTGGTGGTGAGAAGGGTCTTGATTTGATGTAGGGTTCAAATTCCTTAACATGAGAAGGCTCAGCATCATAGAATGTAGGAGCCACAATTGCTGGAGTGAGCACCTTCAGAATTGTTGTAGATATTGTTGGAGCTGAGGTTTGGCTAGAGAACAGAGTTGATGCAATAGATTGATTGATCAATCGTTCTGTCCTCATTATCCTTTCATAGTTTTCTTCTTTCATCTTTTGGAGAGCTTCAATTTTGGCTAGCTTTTCTTCTTCTGTCAAGTTTGAAAGATCAAACTCTTCAGATAGAGGTTTGGATTTGCTGGGGGAAGCTGTGACAATGAATTCTTGTGGATTGACCACTATGGTAGGCTGCTGCTCCCCCTCACTTGCTGCTTCCCTTCTTTCAGAAATTAAGATTTGACTTGTAGTTGCCACAGCCTCTTCCACTTTCTCCCCCTTTTTGTTAGCATCAAGGGTTTGACTAGAAGTTGGGGCTGCAACTAACTTTTCTAGCAGTTGGGTTTGCAGTTTCTGATGTTGAAGAAATTGCTCCATCTGGGATTCCATCTTTTCCACTCTTGAATTGAGAAGTTGCACAGATTTAGCCAGGTTGTCTTCTTTGAGAAACCTTTGTTGCAACACCCTCTGAGTGGCTGTAGGAGCTAGTTGCTCTACCTTGGAATCCACAGAGATCTTCACATCCTTGATTTCTTGTTTGACCTCCTCTAAATTGGATCTCTGAATCACCATTTGCATCTTTTGTAACTTTAGGGAGTCAATTGCCTGTTGAAGAACAACCTTTCTCTGTGGATCTGCTTCTGGGTGCTCAGCCAGGGCAGATTTATATTGCCTTATGATTTCCATATCAAGTTGATGATAGGTGTAGTTTTGAGCAAATGTAAAATCATGAATACTGCTACCACCTTCATCTTCAGAGCTCTGGCTGTCTTCATCTTCAGAATTGTCAAATTCATCACTCTCAGCAGTGGTTGGCAGAGCTGCTATAGATTCCTTAGCTCTAAGTAGAGATTGTGAGGTGTGCACTAGGTGCATTGCCTCCTCTGCTTCCACATTGCCCTGTTGTGCCAGAATTTGATAGGCAGGAACAGGGTGAGTAAAGGTTTCAGCATCCAAAGAAATGGAGTCAATCATGGACTGATATTCTCTTTGAAATTCCATTTCCTTGGATGCATCCTCAACCCCCATTGACTCACTAGCAATGGCTGCTTCTTCCATCCTTATCTCTCCTGTAGTCCCTTCTCTCCCCTCATCTCTCTTTTCTTGCATCAAGGGCTCCCCTTGGCTCACACCTCTCACACCCTCACCTTCACCTACTAAGGTGGAACTCTCAAACTCTCCTTTTGCCTGACCGGAAGAAATGGCCAGCCTCTCATTATTTATCTCTCCTTTTGCCTGCTCACAAGGCAGCCTCTCACTCCCTTCCCTCAAACCTAAAAGTGTTTCAACTACTGAGAACTCCTCTACACTTGACACTGGAATGTCAGATATAGCAGTGGTAGAGTGAGTTATCAACGGATAAGGAATATCCGTTGATGGAGTAGTTATAGCTGTCAACCGATGGCTAGATAGAGGCGCATCCGTTGATGGAGAAACACTTGTCAACGGATGAAGGATATCCGTTGAGGAAGGAATAATTATATCCGTTGAAGAGAAAACCAACACTGAATCTGTGGAGATTGATTTTAAGTTCGAGGCCACAGTCTGTGTTGAGAATTCTGGAAGGGAAGATTGATGGTCCAACAAATCATCTAAAAGATGATGACCACCAATTACAGAGTGGGGCTTCTCCAAGAATCTTAAAGATGGAGAATCAGGAATTGATGTAGATATCATATCCACATCCAGAGAAGGAGTTGGTGATGGTGGATTTTAATGTGTGTCGATTTGAAGATTAAGATCAAGGGGCTGTGACTCCACATTTATTGAAGCCACATCAAACTGAGTTTGAGAAGGTACAGTTTCCTGTACAGTGTGTGCACCCTGTGATTCCCCTGTGGTTTTAGATTTCACTCTTCTTCCATAGGTTTTTGAGATTGGGCTATATGTGTCCCTAACCCTCTTGTGCAGTGTTCCTTGTGGGGAACTTGATTCAGTAGTCACACTCTTTTGGGAGAGTGTAACTAGAATTTGGCCTGTAGTTACATTAGCAGTCTTTTGAGAGACTGAAATGGTGGTTGCACTCATCTCTCCTTCCTTATCCTTAGGGCTTCTTTGATGTTCACCCTGTCCCTCACCACTCACTACCACCTTCACACTCCCCTCAAGAGGTTTGGTAGATTTTACAACAGGTGTCTTTTGAGAGACACTTGAGGTTTGCCTTTTAGAATGTGGTTTTGGAACTCTGGATTTGGTCACTTTGGTAGGAGCCTGTTTGGTCACAACTACAGACTCCATTGTGACACTAGAAGGCAAAGAAATTTGGGGGTTGGAGATAGGGGTTTCAGAGTTAGAGATAGTTACCTGAACAATTGGTAGATATACCAACTGTACTCCTGCATTGAGGTTCATTCGAATCAGGTCACTTAAGACTCTCTTCTCCTGAACAAAACATTGGAACTTGCTATCCGGGTTAGCAATGGATAGCTTATTCTCAGACACATGCAGTGCTAAGAGCATTAAAAATCTAGCAAAGTAGATATTCTTGCTCCTAGTTTCCTTTTTACCCAACTTTGCAGCTATCTCATACATAACTAATGTGCCAAAATTATAGAATTTATCATTTAAAAGCATACACATCATTGTTAGCATGGACTGGGTAACAGCATCAAAATTACTAATTTTTCCTGAAAAAGTTTTAATGAAGGCATCACAGAAGTAGCTCCATTCTTTAACCATTCCTTTTCTAGCAATTTTCCCTAAGTTTTCAGTACTAAGGGCATAATTAATAGAATTAAGCATGGCAACAATTTCAGCATCAGTAGGTACTTTCAGACAGTTATTCTCAGGCAATTTTAAACAAGCAGTTATTACATCAGAATTAACCACATAGTTTTTACCCTTTAAAGAAAAAGCAATTGTACCGTCTGTGCCATTGTACTCAGCAGATGTCCACATTTCTTCAATTACCTCGTGGATTAAGGGAGTGGTAGCCGTCATAGCATATGACAGTTTGCATTTCTTCACGAAACTCATCAAAGTGTGGTAAGCTTCTGGAGCATTCACTGTGTCAACAAAGGCCGCGAAATTGTTCTTCTCATAGGTAAACCCAGTGGAGGACATCATCTTAACAATAGGCGCCATTGAAGTGATTGAACTTTGGTTACAGAGAGTTTTAGGGAAGAAGATGCAGTTAACTTTTGATATGCTTGAAAATGAATAAAAGTGAGATGTGAGAGTACAAGTCCGCCTTTTATATTTTTCAAGAATTAAAAATGAAATAATTAAAAGTAATTACTCCATTGGTCAAAAGTAACTGTCAGATAATAAATAAAAAGAAAATAAGTACAGCCATGATTAGATATACACGGTTACCAACGGTTAAAAAAATGTATATCAACGGATATAGAATGAACGGTTGAGATACAGTTTATCCGTTGATGACGTGGATAGCCTGTTACCCGTTGACATGCAAAAATCTAGTAATGTGTTTATACTATCAACGGATAAAAGGATATCCGTTGATAAGCTAATTTTGCCTTAGGCAAAATTTCTGCAGAAAATTTTTCTGAAAGTTTTAACTTTCAAGTAAATCAAAACACATTTCCAGCTTCAATTCATTGAAATCAAATATCACTAGAAATTATGACAAGTTAAGCATACCTAGCTCACCTACCAATCTTGTGAATGTGGATTCATCAAGAGGCTTGGTGAAGATATCTGCAAGCTGCATTTCACTTGGCACAAAGTGCATTTCTACTGTACCATTCATCACATGTTCTCTAATGAAGTGGTATTTGATGTCAATGTGCTTGGTTCTCGAATGTTGTACTGGATTCCCTGTGATGGCAATAGCACTTGTGTTGTCACAGAAAATTGGAATCTTCTCAACTTTTAGACCATAGTCAATGAGTTGGTTTCTCATCCATAGAATCTGTGCACAACAGCTTCCAGCCGCAATGTACTCAGCTTCAGCTGTAGAAGTGGAGACTGAGTTTTGTTTCTTACTGAACCATGACACAAGCCTGTTTCCTAGAAATTGACAGAAACCTGTAGTACTTTTCCTATCAACTCTGCAACCTGCATAATCTGCATCTGAATAGCCAGTTAGATCAAAACCAGATTCTCTTGGGTACCAAATGCCAAGGTTTGGTGTTCCCTTGAGATACCTGAAAATTCTTTTAATAGCTATTAAGTGAGACTCTCTAGGATCAGCTTGAAATCTAGCACAAAGACAAGTAGAAAACATTATATCAGGTCTACTAGCTGTTAGGTATAAAAGTGAACCTACCATGCCTCTATAACTTGAGATGTCCACAGACTTTTCCTTAGTATTCAACTCAAGCTTAGTTGCAGTGGCCATAGGTGTTTTAGCAGATGTACAATCCATTAAGTCAAATTTCTTTAAGAGATCATAAATATATTTTGTTTGACTTATGAAAATGCCCTCATTAACTTGCTTTACTTGTAGGCCAAGAAAGTAAGTTAATTCACCCATCATACTCATTTCATACCTACTTTGCATAAGTTTGGCAAACTTTTTGCAAAGCTTCTCATCTGTAGACCCAAAAATAATATCATCTACATAGATTTGAACAAGTATTGAAGAGCCATTAATATCCCTATGAAATAAGGTTTTATCTACTGTACCTCTAGTGAAGTGGTTCTCCAAAAGAAATTGAGATAAAGTGTCATACCAGGCTCTTGGTGCTTGCTTCAAACCATAAAGTGCTTTCATGAGAAGATATACATATTCTGGAAATTCTGGATCCTCAAAACCAGGAGGTTGATGGACATAGACCTCTTCTTCCAGTTCCCCATTTAGAAAGGCACTTTTGACATCCATCTGATAGACTTTGAAATTGGCATGTGCTGCATAGGCTAGAAAGATTCTTATTGCCTCAAGTCTTGCTACTGGAGCAAAAGTTTCATCAAAATCTATTCCTTCTTCTTGAGAATAGCCCTTTGCCACTAATCTAGCTTTATTCCTCACAATTATGCCATTTTCATCTGTCTTATTCTTGAGAACCCATTTAGTACCTATGACACTTCTATCATCAGGTTTGGGCACAAGTTTCCATACTTTATTTCTTTCAAATTGGTTTAGCTCTTCTTGCATTGCTAACACCCAATCTGGATCTAGAAGGGCATCTTCCACTTTCTTAGGTTCCTCTTGAGACAGGAAGCTACTGTATAGACATTCTGCTTGAGTGGCCCTTCTAGTTTGGACTCTTGAATTTGATTCACCAATGATTAACTCAAATGGATGATTTCTAGTCCATTTTCTTGCAGGTGGAAGATTTGATCTTGATGAGGTTGCTTCATTTCCATGATCATGTTGATTTAGCATTGAATTTTGACCTTGAGAAACTCCCCCTGAGTTTGTTGTCCTTGCTGAGTTATGAAGTTGACTGTCAATGGATGCATCATTTTGCCTGTCGACGGATGCTTGAGAATTTCTGTCAACGGATGCATCTCTAATAGTGTCAACGGATGTTGCAGAATGATTGTCAACGGATGTTCCAGAATGACTATCAACGGATGCTCCAGAATGACTATCAACGGATGCTTCATTTTCAGTGTAAGCATCACTTCTAGTTGGTATAACAGCTCTAGGTGGATCTCTGTGGTCATGATCTTCATTCTCCTCATCATCATCATAGTACATTCTTCCTTCACCTTCATTCTCAAATTCCAACTTTTCATTGTAACCTTCATCATTTAGGCCTAGAATCTTTTGATCATCAAACACAACATGTACAGATTCCATAACAATGTTGGTTCTTAGATTGTAGACCTTGTAGGCTTTCCCTGCTGCATATCCAACGAAAATAGCTTCATCTACCTTTGCTTCAAATTTGCCTAAATTATCTCCATGATTCCTTAGCACAAAACACTTACATCCAAAGACATGTAGAAAAGCTAAAGTTGGTTTCTTGTTGGTTAATAACTGATAAGGAGTCATTCCTCTAGCTTGATTGACCAAGGAAATATTCTGAGTAAAGCATGCAGTGTTGACAGCTTCAGCCCAGAAATATGTTGGTAATCTTGATTCACTTAACATTGTTCTAGCTGCTTCAATGAGAGTTCTGTTTTTCCTTTCAACAACCCCATTTTGTTGAGGTGTTCTGGCAGCAGAAAACTCATGGACAATTCCATTCTCTTCACAGAAAATCTTCATTGTGGAATTCTTGAATTCAGTACCATTGTCACTCCTGATCCTTTGTACTCTGTCTTCAGAACCATTGTTTAGCATTCTGAGGTGATTGATAATGATTTCACTTGCACAATCCTTGGAGTGCAGGAAGAAAGTCCATGTGAACTTAGAAAAATCATCTACAATCACCAGACAGTATTTCTTCTTTGAAATAGACATGACATTTACTGGACCAAATAAATCCATATGCAGCAATTGAAGAGGCTTAACAATGGATGACTCTGTCTTGCTTTTGAAAGATGATTTCTTTTGTTTCCCTAATTGGCAGGCATCACATAGCCCATCTTTGACAAACTCCAAATGAGGGATTCCTCTAGCAAGATCCTTTCTTACCAAATCATTCATAACTTTAAAATTCAAATGTGACAGCTTCTTATGCCATAGCCAACTCTCATCCTTACTTGCTTTGCTGAAGAGACAAGTAATGGATTCTGAGCATGCTGAATTGAAGTCAGCTATGTAAACATTTCCTCTTCTAAAGCCTGTCAATACCACATTGTTGTCTTCCTTGGCAGAAACAACACAGGCTTCTTTTGTGAACTTTACTTCATAGTCTTTGTCACAAATCTGACTGATACTCAGCAAATTGTGCTTTAAACCTTCAACTAAAGCCACTTCTTCAATGATGACATTGTCTTTTGAAATTAGGCCATATCCCTTAGTATATCCTTTGCTGTCATCTCCAAAGGTAATTCTAGGGCCAGCTCCTTCCTTGAACTCTGTGAGCAGGGTTGAATCTCCTGTCATGTGCCTAGAACATCCACTGTCTAGGTACCATAGATTCCTTCTGTTTCCCTGCACACATTTCAAAAACAAATCAAGTTGATTTTGGTACCCAAGCTTCCTTGGGTCCTTTCTTGTTAGCCTTTGACTTTGCACTCTTAGCATTCTTCATCTTAGGTGTAGATGCTTGAGTAATGGGGTTTGACAAATGCTCATTTGCATGAATATTGGATGCATGCATGTGTGGAAAATTGGCATACATATTATTCATGTTAGGTAGGTTCCATGACATTTGTGGCACATTCATAGATTGAAAGTATGGATTAGACACATATGGCATGTTCACATATGGATTTGAAAAACTAGCATTTTGATACAAACCAGGCATAACAGGCATTGCAGGCATACATGGCATTGGTTGAGGTACATGAACAGGAGCCTTGTTGACAATCTTGCAATTAGAAGATAAATGATTGACACTATTACAATTACTACAAGTTTTCCTAGGAGCAAACTTGTCAGGAGAGTAATTGTTTTTCTTGTTGATGCCTATTTTACCATTTCTGTTCTTTTTCTTTTTGCCCTCAATTTCTACCTTTTCATTGTCTGATTTACCAACAGCCTTTTTGTTGTGTAAATCACCTGTCTTAGCCTTCCCACTGGATTTGGTTTTGCTGCACTCACCACTAACAAAATTCTTGTTTACTGGACCATACTTGATATCCAGTTTCCTAAGTTCCTTCTTACTAACAGACTTTTTGTTAGTCGACGAATACCTCTCATCTGTTGATGGTTCATCTGTCAACGGATGATCACTATCCGTTGATTCACAAATAGTCTCTAGATCCTCAAGGCCAGGTTCTAGCTCCTTTTTCCTTTGAGTCCAGGTATCCTTCACAAATGATTCTATTCCCTGAACTTCTATTATGTTTTGAGAAATATTCCTACAACTTTGAAATTTAGCAATTATCCATTGTTCTTTTTCAAGCTGGTCTTTTAAAATCAGTTCTCTTTTTAACACAGCTTCAAGTTCACTTTTAGCATTATTGCAATCAACTCTCATTTTCTCAAATTCTAGAAATTGAGATTCTAGAGCAGCATTTCTATCACTTAAAAACAGATTAGACTCTTTAATTCTATTGTTCTCTTTAGTAAGTGATTTAAGAGTAACACTTAAGTGATATAGTTCAGTAGACATTTCATCTATAACACTATTGCATTCCTCTTTAGTGAGCTCAGAGAGATTAGTAGAAAATACCTGATTGCTAGCTGAACTTGCTTCCTGCTCTCCAGAATCAGCCATTAAAGCAAGGTTGACTAACTCAGCATCATCATCAGAATGATTGTCATCAACAGCCCAATCATACTCTTGGGTCAAGAATGCCTTTCCTTTCTGCCTGAGAAGATCAAAATATTTCTTCTTATAGTCAACAACCTCAGTTGGCTTTCCCTTGTTCTCAGATCTAGGTTTCCTGCATTCACTTATCATATGACCAGCAATCCCACAATTGTAGCATTTAATTTTGGATTTATCCACATAGTTGTTTGTGGAAAAATCCTTGTTAAATGGCTTGGCCATCCCAGAGTTTCTCTTGAATTTCAGCTTAGAGAATCTCCTAGATAGAAAAGCTAAGTGCTCATCTATCTCATCCAATTCATCCTGATGAAGGGCATTCCTCAGACACCTTTTCCTTGCTCCTGCTTGATTCTGCTCTACTTTTACAAACCTCCCTGTTTGGTGTAGAACTAGCAGTTTCTGTCCTTTCCTCCTTTTGCTCCAAATTGGCAACGAGTGCAACTGACCCACTTTTCTTTTGAGACTTCTCAATCTCTTCATCCTGCTCCATTTCCAGCTCATAGGTCTTTAAAGTTCCATAGAGCCTTTCAAGAGTAAATGTCTTGTACTCTTGAGTGTTTCTTAGAGAAACAGTCATTGGCTTCCATTCTTTGGGCAGTGATCTCAGAAATTTGAGATTAGAGTCTTTAACTTGATAGACTCTTCCATACAGTTTCAAACCATTTAGTAGCTTTTGAAATCTACTAAATGTATCATTCAATGTTTCTCCACTCTTAAAGTGAAAATGTTCATACTGTTGGATTAGTAGTTGCATCTTGTTTTCCCTTACCTGTTCTGTTCCTTCACACAGGGTTTGAACAATGTCCCATACTTCCTTGGCGGTAGTGCAGTTAATAACATTGTCAACCATGTCTGTTTCTAGACCATTGAACAGAATATTCATGGCCTTTTTGTCTTTGTGGACTTATGCAATATCTTCAAGACTCCACTCAGAAACAGGTTTGGGAATGAAAGTGTCAGGCACATCATCAGCCAGGCCAACTCTTGTTGCTGTCTTCATTGGAACGTGAGGACCCTTATCAATGCAATCCACAAAACCCTCATCAATAGACGAGAGATGTAGACGCATTTTTACTTTCCAGTGAAAGTAATTTTCTCTATCAAGAACTGGAATCTTCACTCCATAATCCTTCTTAGACATGTTGGAAGTGTGTTGATCTTTAAACTTCAAATATGTTAGAAGCTTGCTCTGATACCAATTGTTATTCCCAGATTACACACTTGTATAATTGTAGAAGGGGGGGGTTGAATACAATTCTTGATATTTATAAATTTCTGATAAGAACTTCAGAAACTTATGAAGAGATAATTGCAATGTAAGATTTAAACACAAACACATATAAAATCAGGTGGTTAATATGCACCACCTGAAGCTTTTATTTGAAGAAAACTCTGTGATACAAAATGTACACAGCTGCCGTTTTACAACTCTTTGCTTCTAAGGATATTCAAGAAAACCTAAGCAAATATGTCTGTTTTCTTAACCTACAAAGAGTTGCTACACTTGGTTATATATCCCAAGTTTTACAAGTACTACTGGAATAAGATAATACTAATCTAATTCTAGTTGACTTGCTACTACACTCCAAATACACATGTAGCCGAAAGGTTGTCCTTGTGTTCAGACATGTCTCCTGCACCTTTCTTGTATTCGTAGTGTAAATGGAATGCTTCTTTCTTCTGTGTTTCCAAAGTATGGCTGCCATACTGCTTTTTGTATCTACTATAAACTCATGTGATCTGTCAGTCAAACATGTCCTTATCAACTGCTAATCTCCAGCTAATCATAGAAAACAGTGTCAATGATTATCCGTTGATGATGTATACTGACATCCGTTGATGATGTATAGAGCAGTATCCGTTGATATTGGGACTTGAGCTGTATCCGTTGATAGAGTGGATTTGAGTTGTATCCGTTGATAGAGTTTAGTCTTCATCCGTTGATACACTTATACTTAGACAGAATTACATAGCATAGCTTATTTACAATTGGCTACCCTATTCTGCCTATCCGTTGATAGTCAACATGACTGTGGATAAAAATACTATCAACTGATAACATAGAGATACTGCAGTGTGCTACAAAACCTCATCCGTTGATGAGCTACCTGTCAACGGATAGAGTTATAAATCCTCATCCGTTGACAGCTACAAAACCTCATCCGTTGATGAGCTACCTGTCAACGGATAGAGTTATAAATCCTCATCCGTTGACAGCTACAAAACCTTAAACAATTTGATTGATTGTGAAGTTATCATCAAGTACAACATATTCCTAACATAATTATCGATTAACATGGACTTAGTATGAGCCTAAAGCCAGCTAGTAATGCCTTGGTTGTGTTTCGCTTGCGTGTTTAAGCGTTAATGTAAGTGGATTATCCATGGGATTAATCGTATGTTTTCTTTTATCTTGTCTAGATTATCCGACATTGTCGTGAACCCCTATCACTTCTCGAGCATCAGGCAAGTTTTCTAAATCTATACTTTGAAGTATTGATTATATAATACTACTTTTGCCAAGTATAAAGTTGTACA
The DNA here is from genome assembly GCA_036435485.1 of Saposhnikovia divaricata. NCBI lineage: Eukaryota > Viridiplantae > Streptophyta > Magnoliopsida > Apiales > Apiaceae > Saposhnikovia > Saposhnikovia divaricata. The sequence continues at coordinate 169,496,922 of CM071598.1, forward strand.
GTTTTGCGATATATCTTATTTCCTGTTGAAATAGAATTTGACCTTTGGATTATATACGATCTTTTGAGTTAAGTATTTATGAACCGGTATACCTTGTAGCTCTAGATATAAGAGCATATTCATTGTTTTCGACTCTAAACCGGGAGTCGGTAATTTGAGATATAGAGATAGTCGTGGAAACCCGGAGGGATTCCAGCGACAGATTATTTTTTATTTTGAGGAATGCTATTTATAAATATTAATTATATTTCCATAAAGTATTAATTACTAGGAAACTATGCGAGGAATGTTATTTGAATATGATATCATTCGAGGAATGATATTTTCTTACTATATATTTCGAGGAATGTTATTTGAGTATTATCTCAGTCGAGAAATACTATTTGAATATTATTTCTGTTATATATGCTAATGGAAGGCTTAACTATTTTCGAGAGTATATATATTGTGATGCTTGATTTACGATTTGGGAATTGGCTTATAAGCTAAGTATGAGATATTAGTTATAAGCCGAGTTTTGCAAATGCCCTTAGTGTAGGGCGTATGATTCTTTATCTTAGACCGGGAGTTGATATATTTCTGTATATCTTGTAGATTATTTTTTTGATATAGATATCGGATGAATATTATTTTATTTTTTATATTAAATGAATATTATTTTGAATATTCATTCGAGGTTTTAATTATGAAGTGACTATTATTTTGAATATTCATTTAAGAGTTCATGTATGAACGATCATTTTGTTTAAAAATATTCTTTAAACATTTATGATTTAATCAATACTATTTGAATATTTATTAAATACTTTTAAACTAGTTTTTAAAAAATGGTTTATCTTATTTGAAATTTATATTTGCCCTATAATAATTATGAAGAATATTTCTGAGCCTTATTATGATTATTTTATCAAAGGGAGGTTCCCAAACTCTGTTTTCCATTTAAATCTATCCTCTAAGGAGATTTAAATGCTCGCTCAAACTTCCCAAAATATAGGGAACCTCGCTTGAGGGACTGTTATTTATTGTGGTTGACTGCCCGGTCACAAACTTTTGAAAGTATTATTATTTTCATTAGCAACTTAGTTGCTACAAATCAAAATGAGTCTTTGTTACTTCCTCAACACTCGAGGAGTAAGATTGATGGAACAAGTTGATATCCATTAACAAGCAATAGCTTGGGAAATATTGGTGAATTTTTCTTTCCAATTAGATACGACTATTTTGTGGAGTCCTATCAACAAGTATCATACTTAGGGAAAGGAGGACGAACTTTACGTTTCAGAGTCATGGATTCTATTCGAACTAGGAGTAGTGTAAGGGGCCGAGTAGCGCCGGTCCATCCCAAGGCCAAACCGTTGGCCAGGGAGTTACTAGAAGGCGGTAGACAAGTCCCTCAGTCCTTCCTTCTACCTGTAGTAAAACCATATCTGTGCTGTACAACCTGCGACTGATCATCAAAGGTTGGGACAGCTGGCGCGGTGAATACTCCAATATTAGTTCATCATCCAAATTTTGATATTTCCTGCAACATGTATCGAAGAGACTTCCGATCAGGTTGATGGGTATTTCCTGTAACACGTATCGAAGAGACTTCCGATCTGGTTGGCAGGGGTTTGAAAAGTGCTCAAAACTGACGTTGCAATGAATCACCTTGTAACTTCATCTTTTATCTTATATTTTATGACTCTGATGATACCTTACATAACATGAGTTGTGATAAGGAGGTTTTTGATATTGGATCATCTTATAACTTCATCTTTTAAGTATATGTTGATATTCTGCTTATATTTTATATAGCAGATGTTGTACGGAAAGGTTATATTGAACTACCTTGTAACTTCATCTTTTATATTATACTAGAACTTTGTTCATAGTTTGAATAACAAAAGTTTGCGGAGATATGATGAAAATGATATATGAAGTACTACAATGGTACTGTTTTTGAAAATAGTCCGATAAGGAAATACTTTCGGTAAAAATATATTTTGACAATTATTGTCTTTTTACCCGCTTTATTCTGGGTTTAAGTTAAAGGCAGAGTTATGCCATACTTTCATTACCTTACTGAGCTATTGCTCACTCTTGCTATTGTTTTATATATATTATAGAGTAGTGAAGCAGGATGTCAAGGATACAACATATACCTCGCCAGCGAGTGGTAATCGAAAGACGTTTTCCAGAAGCAGCTTCTAGCAGTAATCCCGGGAGTAGTATGAACCAATCGAATCAGACTGTAGTTTTGTTATTCATTTTATGTATAAATATGAATAGTATGAGAGGATTGTAAGAATCAGAAGACATTTGGGTATTGTAATAATAATCATTTATTCCGCAGTTGTTATATTGTGTCGTTTCTGAGACTCTAACTTGTGTGTGTGTGATATATATATATATATATATATATATATATATATATATATTGTGGGGTCACAAGCAGTTGAACTGTGTACATTGCGAGTAATACAGGTAAGGCAAGGAATAAATGGATCGTGACTACTCTAAATCTCTGACCCCGGATTTGTGGCTGTTACATACATGATTTTTTTTCAAATTTTATCTCAGATGTGAAGATGTCAACAAATTATTCGGAATTGTCCAGCTACTCTAGTAGAGCTCAGTTGTTTGCTTATAATTATATATCCTTAAATTTAGACTCTACTGCCACTTGATCAGATAGTATTACAACAACTTGTGGGAATGCTGAAATTAGTATGTTGTGAATAGGAGAATCTGGACAGAAGATTGGAATAGGTGAGAACATTATTGTAGTGATTCCATGGAATGAAAAAGGAGTTATCTTTAACGAGTGATACCAGTTCACATATCGCCTTGCTATTTTTACATCCGGATGTATGTATAAAGTTCAACTCAACTACAGCAAAGGAATACGCTCGTCGCATGTCAAGAATGTCTTATAATTACCACAATATGATATTCAGTTTTGTTGACATTGTAGCTGGATACTATACGCCACCTATCAAGGCTCGCTTGGGTACTTTCATGTCTAGGTTGGGTGGTGTTATGTCTATGCAGATAAGAATTCATCCTACATATGCTACATATATGTGGAATGAAGCTTCATATAATGGTTTGAAGACTGAGGTATATATCCAAAAAGCATCAGAGACAAGTGAAGCTCTCTTGTTTAAAGCTTTGAAAAAGATTGAGACTTTGTTTCTTTCACCATCTAAAACATCCTCTTGGGTGTATACGTACAAAAGACTTGCATGATGCATTTGGAAATAAAGAATTGCATAGGGCTAGTCTCATTCCTAGAAAGGTCTGGTATTGAAATTTTAGTACATTAATATTTTATCCATGAGGATGTGGCTTCTACAAGTTTTTTCTCAAATTTTATCCTAGAGGAAAAGGATGTTTCAAGAGGGAGGCATTGTCATGATATGAATTATAAATATTTTTGGGCCATTTGTTGGGCTTGATGGTGCATCCGGACTAGAGTATGTAGCTGGGCCAATAGGAGCAAAGTTGGGCCTCGGACTAAGTCTATAATAGCTTATATATCGTGTTTAGTTCAATTTACAAGCATGAATGAGAATATTGTTTTGTTATTAAATTTCTAGTTTGTCTCCCATCTATCTTCTTCTGCAACTTTGTCAATTTCTTATCAATTTCTCCCCAAAAATAGCTTCGATCGTAACACGGTTCTCACATCTTCAAAATCATGGACATTGATTTATGTCTTCAATTACTCATTCACAAATTATGCATTTTAGTTATCAATCTCAACTCATATATGTGTGTGTATGTACATGTTTATACATGTGTGTTTGTGTATGCATGGATAGCTCTTCACCACTTTTCAATTAAGTTTTCATGAATATTCTGATTATTTTGAGTTATATTAATGTGATTGAGTATAGAATGACTACACTTTCTGTGTATATGTTAGTCCTTATTATTTGGGGGCTTTTAATATAAATGATGGTTAGTGGTTTTTGTAAACATGAAGACATAACTTATTTGTAATTGGGGATTGAGGCTGATGATGATCGTAATTGATTTTGTAAATCTGATGGGATTGTTAATTTCTAATAAAATAAACATTTTGGTTACAATATGTAGGCGCTTGTATTCGGGGAGGTTGATTCTGATGTTCGTAACTAATTTTATAAGCATAATTTGTATATGTCAGACTTAGTCCAGTAGTTTCTGATTTTACTAATACGAATATGTTAACATGGTATGCATCCGGGTCCTCGTAATCCTAGTCTCTTACATCTAAAGGCTAGTCATAGATCCACGAAGATTTGGAGAGTGTGTGGTGGTTATTCACAACAATGTGTTAGGCATCGTGATCCAAATCACACCAAATTTTTGAATTTGCACCATCGTATGTTTCCCTTTTTGCAATCCACGGGATTTTATGGTACTGCAAGGGTTTCTTCCTTGCAACTTGATTGGTCTATTATTGTAGCATTAGTTGAGAGGTGGAGGTCGAAAACTCACACTTTTCATTTGCCAATGGGAGAATGTACAATCACTCTTCAGGATGTTGTACTTCTTATTGAACTTCTTGTAGATGGGGTCCCTGTTATTGGTGTCACTCCGGGGCCTGGTATAGGCTGGTCAGATATTATTGAATCCGTGTTTGGTCATAAGCCTAAAGGTACTCGATTTAATAGAGCTAGACTACAGTTGAGTTGGTTCCAAGATCAATCTATTGTTCCACATAACTTGCCTGAGAATGCATCTGAAGAAGAATTGAGATATTACATTAGATCCTATCTGCTACAGTTAATTGATGGATGTTTATTTACGAATCATTTTGAAGGATTGGTTCATTGCATGTGGATTCCCTATCTTCGAGATTTAGATGTTTGTGGAGGTTATGCATGGGATGCTGAGTATTTGCTTTTTTATATAGAGAGTTGTGCAAGTGTTGCATGACATGACAAGAGAGAGAGGGGGTTGTCGGGTGTATACTTTTGCTGCAGTTATGAGCATGGGAGAGATTGCCGACCATAGCATCTTTACGTATTAATTGCACTGATTTCATATCAAGAAAAATAATATATTTTAATTAATCATTGATAATTCTCCTAAGCAAATTCAAGGAATGATTAGGTTTTAAAGAATGAGTTTTATGAGAAGGTAATATATGGTATAATTTGTTTTAATAAGGGTGCTTTTTTTTTTATGTATTTTGATAAGAGTACTTTTTTATAAATTATGATTAACTAGGCAACTTAGCCGTGCTTCGCGCGGTTAATAAAATTTTATTTTTAACTACTGAAAATAGATAAATTAATGGGAAAATCAATAAATACATTCCTGAACTATTCGGTTTTTATTGTTCATGTCCCTGAACCAAAAATGCCGTATTTTGGGTCCTTAACGTTGCAAATATTTTAGTTTAAGTCCCTACCGTTAAAATATTTTGACGACGTTAGAATCTTTTTGACACTTGCAGGGTTTACGCATCATATGCTGGATTTTACATAAATTAAGTGAAAAAAAAAGTAAAATAAAAAGAAAATGAAGATAAGCAATAAGAATAAGATTTTGTTAATTATTCACCTCAACTAATATTTATCACGTCATCGTTGCTCATTTATTCATTTTCCAGTAATAAAGGGAAACAAATAGACAATATATATATTTTTAATTTATTTTCAAATTTATGATATATACAATCAATTTTTTAAAGATATTATGAAAGAGTCAATATTTTATTTGCTTAATTCTTACTGAAAATCTTATGTTTGTAAAATTATATAAAATTAATTTTTTATAAAAAATTATAATTTCAAAAATATTATTATAATAAGGTTCTCAAAGCAAGTCATGCGGGAGCCCAACTCTCTGTCATGCTTCTTCATGCTTAATCGATTTTAATCAATTTATATGTCATGTTTAGTTAATAATATAATTAAGATACAATATTTTTTTAAAAAGTTAAAAAATAAGTAATATAAAATTAAAATATAACTAAAATAAAAATAATACATGAATTATAATTAAAACGTATTACATAAGTGAAAAAAAATATTACAATAATATGATAACTTCAAATATTACATTTCAATAAATTATGAACGTTATATTTTCTGAATTTTACACCGTTCAATTTACTCTTCGGAACTTTGGAATGTTAATATTAACTTTCAATTACTTTTACTTAGCAAAAAAAAAAAACTTTCAATTACTTTTTCGAAGATAAATTTATATTTGAACAATATGTGTGTTTTAGTTAAAATATATATTTACATAATTAATAGATCTCTTTGGGTTAATGTATTTTTTTTCTTTATTTTCATTTTTTCTTTAATTTGCGTACAAATCAGTTGATGAGGTGTAAAAAAGTTGCCACGTGTTAGAAGATTCTGACACCGTTAGAATCTTTTTAACGGTAGGGACTTACAATAAAAATTTTGAAACATTAAGAACCCGAAATGTGGAATCTTTTGTTCAAGGACCTAGACAATAAAATCTGAATAGTTCAAGGACATATCAATTGATTTTCCCAAAATTAATAGGTATTTTAAAATTTTCCTAAAAAAAAGTTATTTAAAACAATTTGTATGAATTATTAGTTGAAATAATACTCTCATTATATATCAAGAATAATTTATATTTGAATAATATGTGTGTTTTAGTTAAAATATATATTTAAATAATTAATAGATCTCTTTGGGTTAATGTATTTTTTTTCTTTATTTTCATTTTTTCTTTAATTTGCGTACAAATAAGTTGATGAGGTGCAAAAAAGTTGCCACGTGTTAGAAGATTCTGACACTGTTAGAATCTTTTTAACGGTATGGACTTAAAATAAAAATTTTGAAATATTAAGGACCCGAAATGTGGGATCTTTTGTTCAAGGACCTAGATAATAAAATCTGAATAGTTCAAGGACATATCAATTGATTTTCCCAAAATTAATAGGTATTTTAAAATTTTCCTAAAAAAAGTTATTTAAAACAGTTTGTATGAATTATTAGTTGAAAAAATACTCTAATTATATATCAAAAATTTTAATAATCTTATATAAACATGAAGAATAGCAATTACAATATTAAATATAACTAAATAACATTTTTAAAGCCGACACACCTCTCATAATATACAAGCTCAATAAAAGTATAAGAATTTATATAATTAGAATATTAATTTATTTTGACATAATATAATGAAACAACATTTTTATAATATTTTGACATAATAAAAAATGACGCAATGTGAACAATTTTAAGTCGTTAATTTACATAAAAAATAATCTTAATTTTATACATATAATTAATATTTTATATTGAAATAATAATTATATTGCTCAAATAAAGTTTGTCAATCTTTTATATAAATAATATGAAGTAAATATAACATATATATTTATTTAATAAGTATAATTAATGATTATAAATGTCATTAAGATGCCATTAAGAGTTATTGAATGCTTGAAAAGAATTTTAATAAAAAAAATCAAAAATACGACAATTCAAGAAAATTATCTGAAACGCTTCTGGTGACTTGCCGATCTCCAGGCATTATAATATATATTGATATTTTTAATGTTATAGAAATTAATGGAGTTTATATCCTTTTTAGATATTAATTAACAGTTAAGCTAAAAAACTATTCCAACAAAGCAAAAGCATAATATGAAATATTATTTTGTTTTAATTCCCCCATATGACTGACCACAGCTTGAATCATGTGGCTCATGTTTTGTAAATGAATATTTGCTGCAATTTTTTTTTTTTTTTAAATGAAACAAAATTGTGCAAGACTCGGCATCATTCAATGCGGAAATACAACTAATCCATAGATTCTCATTTCGTCAACCTGTTGGCCACTGAGTTCCGTAAATCATATCCGAATCTTTCTTTTACAAATCAGCACATGCAGATATGTAAAAGTCTTTACCATAAAAAGTTGAATCCTACTTGTAGTAATTAAACTAGCCATTCTTTCACCATTTTCTTTCAAGTACAGTAAAATATTAATTCACATAAATAAAATAAGAAACACAAATATTGTTTTCCGGAAAAAAAAAAAAGAAACACAATTATTAAATTTAATTACTTTATAGATTGCATGTATACCCAAATCAAGCAAAGCCTAGCAAGTACCAAAAAAACAAATTTACAAACACCACTCAATGTCCAAAACATATATTTTATTTTTATATAAGAAAAACAAAAGCTATACATACAAAAACAAATGTAAAAAATAATTGTCTATTTTTCAAATATCCATATTTTTGTAAGAAGAGGATGGATTCTGAATATTGGACCTCTCGGCTAGCGGCGGCCAAGCGTCATTTCATTCATCACCACCAACATAACAACAATCGTCTCTCCTCCTCTCATATGGGTCATTATTTTCTTGACTATTAATTCATTTTTTCATTTATTTAAATTTATGTTTTTTTATATGGGTCATTTTTAATTTTATGTTTTGTTGATCAGATCGTTTAAACATGGATGATTTTGTTGATGTTGAAGAAGAGGGTCGTCCTGATTTTCCATGCCCTTATTGTTATGAAGAACATGATTTAGCTTCTCTTTGTTTGCATCTTAAAGATGAGCATCCCTCTGAGTCTAGAGTCACTGTGAGATTTTTATTCTTGTTTTCTTTGTTATTGTCATTTTTTAAGGATTGTTGTGTTGTAATTTTGATTTTATGTTGTAAAGTTCTGATCTTTGTGCTTAATTTATGGTTTTTTAATGATCTTGTTGGCAGTTGTTTTTTAATTATGTTAAATTATATGGGAATGGTATAGATATAGTTGTGTGTTATAAAGTTTTGATCTTTGAGCTTAATTTAAGGTTTTTATGTGATCCTATCGGCTCTTTTTATTTGATCAAGGCTCGAAAAGAAAATTTATTTGTTCGTGTGTATGTTTTCTTTCCTGTGGATTTCCATTCGTGCCGACATGTAGGATGAGTGTTTAGAGGGGGTGATACCAAGAATTTTCTTAGGGGGTCGAATTCATGGCTGTAAATATATTAATTTGTTATTCTGGTAAAGGGTAACTGCATATGCTTTGATAGCCACACACTCATTTTTCATTGATTGCTCTTACCAACAGAGAGATTTCCGATAGGCTACCAAACTAGGGAAACTAGTCGTCCTATGTTGTGTCAGCCTATAGGTGTTTGCTAATTTGGGAAGCTTTATATGAAAAGGGTACATGGGGCTTTTTTTTTTTTTGTCTGCGATCCAAGTCTTTGGTAAATCTCAAAGTGATTGTGAAGGGGATGATGTTCTGAGTACTGGTTCTTTTAGGTTTAATTCGGCAAAATCAGGGGAAATTGCACTTTGGCCTCAATTGTTATTCAGGGTCTGTGAATCATTAATTACTTAATTAGTGTTTTCACTATTTAAAGGGGTAGCTAGTGGTTATGTTATGATTGCTGCAAATGTATATACCCACATATCAAGATTTTACATGAAATTAGCATATAGAAAGTGGTAGAGTTGTAAGGATATCTTAAGAATCTCAGAAGTCATAACAAGTGAATAAGTGATAGATTATGTGTTTGCAAGTGAACGCAAATGAGGAACATTGTGGTGTTTATCATTGTTAGGACTTTTGCGTAGATATTCATTTTATCTCTCTGTTCCTAGTTTATTCGTTTAGCTGAGAACCTTGGACACACTTTTTCTCGAGAAACTCACAAGCTAAAGAAATTGGCAGAACGAAACTTCGTCTTTTCTGTCCATCTCTTTTTGCATCAATTTAAAAATTCACAAATGTAGTGCAAGCTTACCAATAGAACCTTTCCATGATTCGTGATGTACACTGATTTTTCGGTGTTTGACTGATATGCACTTTAGTATAATTAGAGGTAGAAAATACTCATAGATGATAATGCTTCTACATGCTTTTACAAAATTATATTTTAGAGCTTTAAACTCTCTTTCTTATATAAATACTGGGAAACATTTATTCTGTAGTTTGTTCATTGGAAGAACTGATTGGAAGGTACCGATTAGCTCTAAATCCTTTTCCTATCAGTTTCTTTTAGTTATTTTTTAGGTGCAATGGAATTATGATATCCTTTATATGTTGATTATGGGAAACTAAGGGAAAAATTTTTAGAGTGAATCTTTTCAAAGTGTCAATTACATTGTTATTGACTTTTTTAAAGATTAGATTGTACGGTTCCTACTACCAGTTGTTATTTGAACTTACAAAGCATCCATAATTTCTTTGTAGGTTTGTCCTGTCTGTTCTGTTAAAGTTGCAAGGGACTTGTTAACTCATATAAGGATGCAACATGGGCACTTGCTCAAGATATCCTTTGGAACAGAAATGGTTAATATTTGTAGCTTCTGCTTGTGATATAATCAGTATGCATATATATAACAGCAAATTTGTTGATAGCTCATTTTCTTTGCCTTATGCAAGTGTTCTCCTTAATTGACCAATACTTGCAGAGGCGTCGTAGATTACGAAGAGTTGCAGTCCCTGACAGTCAGACATTGTCTCTTTTGGGAAGAGATCTCCGTGAGGCCCATCTGCAGGTGCTTCTGGGAGGTGGTGCCTATCGATCAAGTACTGTAGCCCCATCTGCTGCAGCCACTGATCCGCTACTTTCATCGTTGATTATGAACTACCCTACTTCTGAAGCCGAAGAGATTACAAAAGCAGTAACATCATATACTGAGGATTCATCTGCAAAAAATACGGGATCACAACATTTATGGAAATCAAGGTATATAAATCTCTTCATGTTGTACCTCCCTTTTTTGTTTTTTAGATTTGTTTCGCCTTTGTTACTTTCTGCTTGTAGTTTGCTCATGAGCAAAAAAAGGTCTGCAGATCGCAAAGTGTAGCTGATAAACTAATTCTTATTGTACCTCCATATGGTCAGAACAAGTACTAGAGAAGCTGAAAATATACTATCCGTGTAATATATATATATATATATAGAGAGAGAGAGAGAGAGGGGGCTACTCCAATACAAACCTCCTTAAAATACAAACCTACAAACCAAGCATAATCTAATATTTCAAGCTAATCTAATGACCAAACTAGGGGTACCCCAATACAAAAAATGTTTAAAATACTTGGCTCTATCCAACAAAAAAAAAAAAAAATCACTGTTCGTGATGACGTGGCAGTGGATTTCACTGGTTAACAGTGCTTCGCACCTTCTTGTACGGCGCTTCGTGCCTTTATCATTCTAAAGTTGTAAGGAATGGCAATCAATGGTAAAGGCAATAGACGATTGACGGGTGTGTCGAGAGCCTTCGACCCTCATGACTACCTAACTCATCCGTTTACTGTCTTAAATGCTTCGCATTTCCACGGCAAGTTTTTTTTTTTTTTTTTTTTTTGGATAGAAACAATTATTTTAAGCATTTTTTGTGAAGGTACCCTTGGCGGGAACCTTAGAATAGATGAAATATAATTAATTTAGTGTTGGTTGGTAGGTTTGTATTTTAAAAGTTGTTTGTATTTGAGCACTTGCCTATATATATATATATATATATACTACTCCAATGAGACCCTACTTATAATGAGAATTGAGACCCCAATTACAAAATTATTACAAATATAGATACAATATATAACACAAACGTATTTATCACTGCTTCCACCCACTATTCCTGCTACTACAGACTTTGTCAGGAGACTCTCATCAGAATCACCACCATCAGAAGCACAACCATCACATCATCACCATCAAACTTACATCGCCTAAATTATCCCCACCATTATCACAACACATTTATCGCCATCATCATCACTACAATATTGTTGCCACCATCACTACAAGTCACCAAATCAGATCGAGAATAACTAAAACTCAAATCACCATTAATGTATTGTTATCGCACAACCTTCAAATCATCAAATTTCAATCCGAATCACCAAAACTTTTACACAAATTACCAAAATTTAAATCAAAATCACCAAAAATTGAACGTAACTCACTAAAAACAATCAGATCTAACTTTGTATTGAAAATTCAACGCAAATCACTAAATTTCAATGCAAATCACCAATTTTTCTGTAAGCAAATCATTAAAAAAAACTACTAATACCATATTTATCACGAGCATCTTGACCATAACCTTCGTCATCAGCACCATCTCCACCATAATCACCATCTTCCTCTCCCCCACCGCCACCATATCCATTGTCATCGCCATAACCATCCATTAACGAAAAACTTAATTTCAGTTTTGAGCAGTTATAATTGTGAAGTACGCCTTACGTGATGTGATGTGTATCTTCAGTGGCTAAATCGATTGGTGATAGTTTAATTAATTGAATCAACGATAGCAGATCGGAGTAATGATGACAGATCGAAGCAAAGATGGTAATAACAAGTGGTGACGGCGTCCGATGGTGGCAACGATGCTTGTACGGTGATGACAACATGGTAACAACGAGATAGAAGAAGATTGATGGTAGTGGGTGAAAGTGAGAGAGATAGAAATGGGTTTTGGAAGAATCGAGGAAATATAATTTAGATTATATTATTTGTACGGTTAAGATTTTAATCTATTAATAAAAATGTGAGGCTGGGATTCATTCTCAGTTCTCATTTTAAGTGGGGGTCTCATTTGAGCATTTGCATATATATATATATATATATATATATATATATATATATATATATATATATATATTACCTGAAAAAGATAACATGTTTAACCTGAAAAAGGAAATTATATGTAATTGAGTAAGGGTAAATAAGTAAAATCAACAGGTACTGACCGACCAAACTTTTAATGTTTCGGCTTTTATATAGTAGTATATATATATACATATATATATATATATATATATATATATATATATATATATATATATATAATGACTTAAAATCACTGCTATTCATAGATTAAAGAAAAGAAAAAGTTTTTAAATTCTCAATTTTATTATTACAACTCTACTTTAGGGTCTAGTATTTCACGGTATCTACTATTGTACAAGGGTAGACATGATACGTCATTTGGCTTTCATGTGCATTTTGTCAGGATATTAAACATAGTTTATTAATGATTATGTCAGAATATTAGCTTTTGTGACAATACTGTGCTACGTTAGGCATTGTACATTTTCCCATGCATGTCCTTAGATTTGTATATGTAAAGACTTCTGACCCTATTTCCACCCTGCAGTTTTGATCCATCATTAAGTATTGAAGAGCGACAGAAACGAATCAGTCAGGATGCTAGAAAAGCAATGTTCATGCAAGATCTGGTTGTCTCAGCTCTGTTAGTTGAGTAACCAAAGATGAAAGTTAATTTATGCAAAGCAAACTTAGGTAGAGTTTTTCTGTGGTACGGTAACGAGAAAACATGGCGCAGTTTCTGGTTGTTTCCATAGCAGTGACTCGTGGGCATTGTCACAGAGCTTGTTCTCTTGTCTGTTCCAAGAACCAGAGTTCTATTGCATACAGCAAAAGTTGATCTTCATTTTAGCTTAAAATTTACTTCTGCAAGACAGTTTATGTTTCGAGTATAAACAGATGGATCCTTACTGGTCTTCTGATGAGGCTGTTTAAAACAAGAGAGAATCTAGAACCATGGATGTGAGGGCATTATCATCAGTATGATGGTAATTCATGTTTTGGGAACTAGAGAGATAACCAATGTAAGATCAAAAAATATTTAGTCTACACAATTTGTTGTATTTTTTTCTTATTGGATCAAATTTCATAATAAGATTATGTACTTTTATACTGGCATTACATTTTAACCAATTTGAAACCATTTTAACCAATGGTTTTGGTTTTAAGATACGGATAGTAGTGGAATGAGACATTTAGCTTGTCAAACTATACTGAATGCTTCAACCAGTTTACGAAATATTGGACAGGAAGAAAACTCATGGTTATTTGGTGAAGCTAGGGTATAGTTCTGATCTGTACTTAGCGAATGCTCTCATTGATATGTGCCATATGTGGTATGTAAGACGGGAGAATTTGCAGTGAACTGCTTTCACACATGATTATTATATCAGAAACTGTCCAAAGTATGTTCACCTTATCAATCCTTGGTGCTGGAGTGGGACTCCAAGAATTGGATTATTGGAGGGACATTTGCATGCAGGATTGCTGAAAATGTATTTGAGATTATATTTATTTGCGAGTGCTGGTCTTGTTAATATGTATTGCAAGTGTGGATTTACGAAGGTTGCAAGGGTGGCTTATAGTTCTTTTTTATTGCTAGGAGGGTAACTTATAGTTGTATTGTATTGCCAGAGATCATGAACTTCTGCACGAAATGCAATTATTCCTGGTATTTTAGTCCTAAATTATAGGACTTGACACTTGCTCAATGCGGACATGGGAAGAGGCCGTCGGTTTATTCAGTGAAATGTGCTTAAAGAACTACGATAGTACAAATTTCGTACAGAGTATTTAACTTTCAGAAGTGAGGAACCGTGCTCCTCTAAACAGACCTTGATGTTGAATTTAAATAGCAAAGCAATACTCTAAATTTGTGTAATATTTAAAATGAAATATATACGATACATAGTTTGTAAGAACCTTTTTAAATTCGACAACAAATAAAGAGTAATTGGTGAGAAATTCAATATTTTACCAGCTTTTCGAAAGTGACATTGTTAAGAAATCTCTGTAAATTGTAACGTATACAATGCAAATTGTAAATTGCCTGTCAAGTGTCAACAGAAGGCTCCTGCATCACTAACCCAAAATCAGTGCGGCCTTTTTTTTAAGGATCACCATTGTCCTTGCAAATACTTAAAATATTTTTAACCACATTAAAAAAAGGATGCTTGGTGAACAAATTCCTCTAATATTATACTTCCTCTGTCCAAGCGAGTTGTTTACGCTTGGGATAGAGGGATTGAAGTTCTTATAAAATATAGTTTCATAATTTATTTTTAATTTTTTTAAAAATAAAATTTTAATATTTAAATTTTAATAAAAAAATTTAAAAATAAATTATGAAACCGAAAATATGTACAAAAATGAGTAGGACGTACTTGCTACAACAACGTGCTTAAAAACACAAAAGTTAATGGAATTATATTCCATTATATACTCAAAACCTGATTCCATACTAATTTATACCTAAAAATAAAATTATTTCACTTTCTTATTTGAAGTTAATATTTGATATGGGCTAAAAGTAAACCCTAAAGTCATCATTAATATGGCATTAATTAAACCTAGTATGGTCCAAACATGGGGCCCACCAGGTGGCCCGAAAACCCTATTTATAATATTAATTTCGTAATTAATATTAAGAGTAATAAACAACTCAGCAAATAAGAGTCAAACAAGGATATTACTCTTGCCTGACTTAGCCTCGAAGATACATATTTCAACATGGAAACCGATTCCTATAAGGAAGAGATCTAGAACCTTCCTCAAGGAAGACTTGTCCACCAAGTCTCCGATTCCTACCATAATTCTAAGGCTTCTAAGCCTATATAAAGGGCCTGACCCTCATTCTCAGAACTACGTTTTCTTGGCTTGATTCTCTAATACAGAGATACGTAGGCATTCTGTGAGGACCGCTTAGTCTTGAACGCAGAAGCAGCCATTAAAGCACGAAGCTCACGTACCCTAGCATTAAATACACAAACCCTAGCCGCAATAATTTCACCCTAGTTTTTATTCCATAACATTTGGCGCCGTCTGTGGGACGGAGACATCAACCATGGTTACCACTCGAAGAACAACACCGGTCTCAACTGAGGCTACCTCTGGAACCGTCGTTCCACCAATCACTGCTCCTCCTGTTGGTACGGAGCAAGGGTATGTACCCCCATTGACGGAAACAAACCCTCATACTCAGACCTCTCAACCACAAGGGACGAATCCCCATGCTGAAGGATCTCAACCAGTAATCGTCCCTCCAGGACAGGAGACTAACCAGCTCCAGATGATAGTCTCTCCTCTCCCTCTGAGTAGCCGCCCGCCGCTTCACAGCCTCTCCACTTCTTCGCTCCCTGTCAACACCAACCCACTGTATGGGCTGCCTAACTACCCCCAGGATCCAAGGGATCCTGGACCAAGCGGTCATGCTCGGCTGATCCATGGGCAACAACAACCCCCTTATCTTAGAGGCCCGGCCCCTCCTGAACCAGGATACTATGATTACTCTGGTCCTTATACTGAAGATTCGTCGTCTGAAGACGATGATCGAGACGAAGCCCCAAGGAGGCGACGTGCTAGTAAGGAACCTCTGAGGAGGAATCCAGCAAACCGTGATGGTCCTTTAACAATTGCAGAGAGAATTAAGGCTTATGAAGCCGAGATTCAGAAGCTGAAGGACGACCAAGCAAGGGAGCAAAAAAGACAGAACCCTAATCAGACTCGACCTCCTCCGACTTCAGGAGGGATTCCCTTCATAGATTTGGAGAGGTCTTCAAGGAGGCGTCGAAGGGCTGAAGCCCCAACCAGAGGAACTACAAGGGTGGAACTCCCCAAGAGTAACCCCAAAGACCTGATGCTACAAGGAGATCTTGATGATCCAACCCCTCCATTCACTGAAGAGGTGATGAACGCACATATCTCCCGAAAGTTTAAGATGCCCACAATCAAAGCTTACGATGGAACGGGGGATGCCGCAACTCATGTGAGAACGTTTACGAGCGCATTGTTACTGCAGCCTGCTAACGACGCCCTTAAGTGTAGGGCGTTTCCCCAAACCCTGTCAGGCATGGCGCAACGTTGGTATAGTCGTTTACCTCCAAACTCGATTAGCTCTTTCAAGGAGTTGAGTACCGCTTTTGTCAGTCAATTCATTAGCGGAAGAATTCATGAGAAAAGCTCTGCATCCCTTATGTATGTAATACAGGGAAAGAATGAGAACTTAAGAGATTATATCAAGCGATTCACTAAGGAGACCCTGAACATTACTGATTTGGAAAATAAGGTGGCTATGGTAGCCTTGCAGCATGGAACCACGGATCTCTTTTTTAAGAGGTCGCTGGCAAAACACCCCCCTGAAAGCATGGATGAGCTCCAACGAAGGGCGGACAAGTATATAAAAGCTGAGGACAGCATGAAAAAGGAAGCCGCATTGGGCAATGGAGGGAACAACAAGCGGAAGCAAGAACAAGAGTACGATGCTAGGGACAAGTATCCCCGAACTAGCAGAGACTCTGAATCTGCTCCAAAAAAGAACTCGGGTCCAAGGTTTTCCGAATATGCCAGGCTTAATGCTCCAAGAAGCCAGATCCTGTTGGACATTGAAAAGGAAAAGGACTTCCGATGGCCGAAGCCACTTAGGGGAGACCCAGCCAAGCGGAACAAGGAGCAGTATTGCAGGTTCCACAAAGATGTGGGACATGACACCGACGATTGTAGGCAACTCAAGGATGAGATTGAGTTCTTGATACGAAGAGGAAAACTAAGTCAGTTCACCAAGGGTGATGACCGTGGGAACCAGAGAAGGGACAATGACAGAAGGGACAATGATAGGAGAGATAATAACAGGAGGGATGACAACCATGACCGCAATCCACAGCCCCGAAGGGCAGTTATCAACATGATCTGGGGAGGCCCGACAGTAGCTGGCACAACTAAGAATTCTCGAAAGGCTTATGCTAGAGAAGTAATGCACATTGTGGGAGAGGCCCCGAAGCGTGCTAAAACTGAGATGGTAATTGGTTTCGATGATTCAGACTTGGAAGGGGTGAAGTTCCCCCATGACGACCCGCTGGTCATAACTCCTGTGATTGGAAACTCAGAAGTAAAACGAGTCTTGATAGACAATGGGGCTTCTGTGGATATTTTGTTTCATGATGCATTTGTGAAGATGGGGTACAACGACTCTCAGTTGGCCCCTACAAACATGCCCATATACGGGTTTAACGGAGTGGAGTCCAACGTTGAAGGGACTATTCAGTTACCCGTGACTATTGGGCAGGAGCCTAAAGAGGCGACTCAGATGCTGAACTTCTTGGTGATTAAGGCAGCCTCAACATACAACGCAATCCTTTGAAGGACTGGACTTCATGCGTTTAAGGCTGTGGCATCTTCCTATCATATGAAGATTAAGTTTCCGACACGGAATGGTGTCAGAGAACAGAAGGGTGATCAGAAGATGGCAAGAAGTTGCTATGTAGCCGCGCTGAGGGCCGATGGAGTCGGGGGGCAGGTCCTTCCGATTGAAGACATGGATGTCCGCGATAATGAAGAGCATAGAGGGAAGCCAGCAGAGGATTTGATTCCCATACCTCTAGAGCCGAACGATCATGAAAAAGTTACTTATGTTGGAGCATCTCTGAAAGAACCCCTGAAGGGCAAGTTGATAGAGTTCTTACAAAAGAATAGCGACGTGTTCGCTTGGACAGCAGCTGATATGCCAGGGATTGACCTCCAACTCATAACTCACAAGTTAAATGTTGATCCCAAGAGGAAGACAATAAAGCAGAAGAAGAGAAACTTTGCTCCGGAAAGGCAAGAGGCCATTAAGCAAGAAGTGGATAAGCTCTTGGAAGCTGGTTTTATTGAAGAGATTCAGTTTCCCGAATGGTTAGCAAACCCTGTGATGGTCAAGAAAGCGAATGGGAAGTGGAGGATGTGTATAGACTTCACTGACCTGAATGATGCATGTCCAAAAGATTGTTTTCCCCTGCCAAGGATTGATATGTTGATAGATGCCACAGCTGGACATGAGATGTTAAGCTTCATGGATGGATTCAGCGGCTATAATCAGATTAAGATGCACAAGGATGACATCCATAAGGTATCTTTCATAACTGACTTTGGTGTCTTCTGTTATCTTGTTATGGCGTTTGGTCTAAAGAATGCCGGAGCTACTTACCAACGGCTGGTGAATAAGATATTTTCCCATCTGATTGGAAAAACCATGGAGGTGTATGTTGATGACATGTTAGTCAAGAGCCTACTCAAGGCTGATCATATTAAGCACCTCGGAGAGGCATTTGAAGTGTTGAGGCACCATAAGATGATGTTGAATCCCGTCAAGTGTGCCTTTGGCGTTGGATCTGGAAAGTTTTTAGGGCTGATGGTTTCAAAGAGAGGCATTGAGGCCAATTCTGACAAGATCAAGGCGATTTTAGACATGGAGCCACCACGTTCTATAAGAGATGTACAGAAGTTGACAGGCCGGGTTGCAACCTTATGGAGGTTTATCTCCAAGTCTGGTGATAAGTGTTTGCCTTTCTTTCAAACATTAAAGAAGGTAAAGAATTTTGAATGGACACCTGAAAGCCAAGAGGCCTTTGAACAATTGAAGAAATACATGGCTGAAGCCCCGTTGTTGGCCAAGCCTAGTCCCGGAGAGACTCTTATCTATACCTGGCGGTGTCTGAGCAAGCATTGAGTGTCGTCCTCATAAGGGAAGAGAACAAGGTTCAGAAACCCATCTACTACGTGAGTAAGGTGTTGCATGGAGCTGAGTTGAATTATTCTACCCTTGAGAAGTTTGCTTTGGCACTGATAACAGCTTCGAGGAAGCTACGACCCTACTTTCAGTCACATAAGATTGAAGTCCTGACGGACCAGCAGTTCGGAGAATTTGACATTATGTATAAGCCTCGGACAGCCATCAAGGCTCAGGCATTAGCTGACTTCGTGGTTGAATGTACCATTGGCAACCAAGAAGTCGGGGGGCAGGAGATAGTAACCACCCCTGGGCTTGAAGCTAAAGATGAAGAACTTGTACCTGATCAGAAGGAATATTGGGTGCTCTATTTTGATGGAGCATCAAAAACAAAATCTAGTGGTGCAGGCTTGGTCTTGCAAAGCCCCGACGGCTTCATAGACGAGTATGCTCTGAAGTTGGACTTCCCAACTACTAACAATGAAGCTGAGTACGAAGCCCTGATAGCCGGATTGGGCCTGGCCAGGATAATGAGAGTTAAGAACCTCAAAGTTTGTGGAGATTCAAGACTGGTAGTCTCGCAAGTGAACGGCGAGTTTGAAGCCAAAGATGAAACTATGGCTAAGTAATTGAGGATTGTGAAGGGTGTTATGACTCAGTTTGATGGATGCCATGTGGAACACATCCCAAGGGAGGAGAATGTTAAGGCTGATGCCTTGTCAAAGTTCGCCTCTTCTGAGATAGAAAATTATGCGGGGAGTGTGTACTTCCAGGTCTTGAAGGCCCCGACCATCAATTCGAAACTGGTAGCCCCAATTGACATGGGGAGCTGTTGGATAGACCCTATTAAGGCTCACCTAGAAACTGGATGGCTCCCTGACAATGCCTTGGAGGCACGGAAACTGTCAGTAAGAGCGTTGAGATATGCCTTGATCGAGGGACTCCTTTACAAAAGATCGTTTGTTATCCCATATTTGAAGTGTTTAAGGCCCCAAGAGGCAAAGGAAGCGTTGGAGGAAGTTCATGGAGGAATCTGTGGGCAGCACTTGGGGGGCAGAGCCCTAGCTCACAAGATTACCCGTCTGGGATTCTACTGGCTAGAGATGCTAGCTGATGCACAGGACTATGTCAAAAGGTGTGAGAGATGCCAAAAGCATGCCCCAATTGTAAGGCAGCCACCTGAAATGTTAACTTCGATCAATTCTCCTATTCCGTTTGCAATGTGGGGAATGGATATTCTTGGTCCTTTCCCAGTAGCTTCAGCACAAAGGAAGTTTTTGATAGTGGCCATTGATTATTTCACTAAGTGGATTGAGGCTAAACCTCTAGCCAAGATAACCACCAAACAAGTTGCCCAATTCTTTTGGGAGAACATAATTTGTAGATATGGAATCCCACGAATCCTTGTGACGGACAATGGGACGCAGTTTAACAATGAAGAGTTCAAGAAGTATTGTGAGGAGAATGCTATTGAGCTTCGCTTTACCTCAGTGGCTCATCCTCAAGCCAATGGGCAAGCAGAGGTAACCAATCGGATTATCCTTGATGGACTAAAGAAGAGGGTCGAACGCTCTAGAAATACTTGGGTGGATGAGTTACTGCCTATTCTTTGGGCGTACCGCACCACCTGCAAAGTTACAACAGGAGCAACCCCGTTCTTGCTGGCTTACGGAGCCGAGGCAGTTGTGCCCTTGGAAATAATGCATGCGTCACCTCGAGTGGAGGCATTTGAACCAGAAACCAATGAAGAAGGCAGGAGGCTTGCCCTGGATCTAATTGATGAGGTTAGGGACGAAGCAAATGCTAGGAATGCAGAACATCAGAAAAGAGCCTCTTTCCACTACAACCGAAGGGTTAAGGAAAGGTTCTTCCGACAAGGCAACTTGGTTCTCAGGAAAATAGAGGCTTCTGGAGTTGGACAGAAAGGAAAGCTAGCCCCTAACTGGGAAGGACCGTATCGAGTTAAGAAGACGTTAGGACGAGGGTCCTATAAGTTGGAGACCTTGGACGGGAGTGAGGTGCCCCGTACTTGGCATGCCCAAAACCTCAAGATCTATTATGTTTGAGCTGTTCTTGTAAGGACTTAGCCTTTTTATTTATCTAGTAGAAGTAGAAATAAGGTTTGAAGAAACCATTACAGAGCATGTTGCTCCTGTAGGAAAGTATCTATGTAAGGGTTGAACCCGTTTTATCAAACATCCTTTGTCAGCTTATTAATAAAGTTTGCTCTCTACTCTCTGCTTCTCTTGTTATGTTATCATAAGACACGAAAGACAAATGTTGTACTGAGATACGAGTTTGGTACAAGCCAGGAGGCCGAGTATCGGAAAAACCCTTGAGGCATAACTATAAGCAAAATACAAGAATGTAAAAGTGAAGGAAACTTGCAATGCAAATAGATAATTCAAAGTTACAAAAATAAAAGCCCGAAGGCTATGAGTTAAGTTGCGAATAGAAAGTACTAGAAATCGAATGTAAAAGCCACGCAGGGCCGTAAATAAAAAAGCTCAAGGGGCCCTAGTGACAGCCCTGGCACTACTCTTCGCTGGAGAATCCCTATCGGGACTGGTGGCAGTAGTCGAAGCCTCAGCATCAGAACCATCAGATCCAAGTGGGGAGTGCTCAGGATCTAGAATCTTATCATCAGGAGCAGCCTCCTCATCCTCCTCATCCTCCTCCATAGGAGTGATCCTCTGGGACTCTAACAGTTTAGCCAGCTCTAAGGGAGCCTCCGGGCAGGGAAAATCTCCAACCTGGAACATCCCCGGATGCCTCTCTGAAACAGCATCTAAGGCCCCCTTCCAGCCACTAAAGTAGTTAGCTGGGTAAGTAAGATCATCGTGCTTTCCCATCAGCTTCTTGAAATCTTCGGAGTCCATGTACTCGTCGATAATGTCTTCCTTGCCTTGGCGAAGCTCAGCAATGCTGCCATAGGCTTTCTCCAACTCCTCCTCCTTCGATTTCAGCTGCCCCCGCAGATCCCCGATAGTCACGTTGGCTTGATCCAAATCCTTCTTATGAGTTCCAGCTTGAGCTCTCCAGGATTTGGCATGATGCATGGCAGCCTGGAAGTAAGTGTTTCCCTGAAAGTACGATTTTGAGGTTAGTCAATAGAAAGTAAAGGTTTATGCAAGGGAAGGAAAGGAATGCTTACAGTAGCTAAAGCCTGAGTCCCCATTAGCTCGACCGCCTCGAAGTCACGAGAGACCACAATGTCACGGTAGTCAGCAAGAGTGATTGAGTGATAAGCCCAATCCTTCGAATGCTTAGTACTCCCGACAACCGTGTCTTGTTTTCTGATGCCCCAGGCGGGCCGAAAAACAGAAGACTTGGCAGACGAGGCCGCACCACCTCCTTCTCCCACCTCAATAGCATCATGGGGCCTTAAAAAGGCAGGCTCTGTGGGCTGTCCTCTAGGATCCTTCCCCGCTCGCTTCCTCTTCATACGAGAAGTTTCACCCGACAGGTGCTCTTGAAGCTCGTTTATACCTTTAGCGGCTGAAAAATCAAAGACCAGAGTTAGAAACAAATAAAATATGGTATGCAAGTCAAGGAAAAACTAGATAAGAAGGAGATGAGGTTTACCCTTATCAGAAACAGAAGAAAGACCCACAGACTTGAGGGAAAATTCCTCAAGAAGAGTGAAGAAGTGAGTTTCCCCATTATCTGCAGTAAGGGTTGCGAATGCGGCCTTTTCTGCATCATCCAGCTCAATATCATCTGGATTCCCATCAGTTACCTTCCCGAAAGAGCTTCGGAAGAGGGTTCCCCAGTCACCCCCTTCCCATGTGAGATACATGAACTCCTCTTTCCACTTAGGGTTATTATCAAGGATTGAGGAAGGATCGTAGATATTTGGGATTGTGGCGCGAAGGCTAATATATACCCAGCCAGGGTAAGTAATTGCACTATTTTTAAATTGAAAAATCCTCCTAAAGAGGGGGACGGTTAGTGGAAAGTTGTTTTTTAAACAGAGGACCATGAAACAAAGAATGGCCCTCCAAGCATTTGGGACGAGTTGGCAAGGATTTATTTGAACATCTGCCAACAGTGTAGGAATAAAATCAAGAAAAGGGAAGCGAAGCCCAGCCATGATAGCATCTTTGTAGATGCAAAGGGCATGAGGTTTCCAGTGACAGGAACGATCTCCTGGTTCAGCTGGGACTAGTTTTAAAGGGGATTGAACATTAAAAAGTTTATTGAACTTTTTGATATTTTTGGCATCAAAAAATCGTGAATGATGATTATATGAATCTAATGCAGAAACGGAGGGATATTCATCCCCCCTTTGATTAATCATGTCAATCAACGAGGTGTATTTTGAACGAATAGGAGGGAAAGAGGTACCTCGCGAAGAAGAGCTCATCTTGCTAAGCCTCCTGGCTTCTCTGTCATCCGCCATTGAAATGCTTGGGAAGGAGGCTTTGAAGAATGATCTTCAAGAGAGACCCTGAAAACCACTTGATGGAATAACTTTGGCCGGAAATTTGTTGCCGGAAATCGCTTGAAACTAAGAGCTCTGGAGAGAAATTGTAGTGAAATATTTGAGTGAAGTGAGAAATGAGTTCACTTCTCACTCTTTTATACAAAAAACAGCCAGTCATTTAACCGGTTAAGTTGCTATGGCAACCGGCTATAACCAGTTAAGGCCCATTGGCCCAATCCTAGGCCCAGGATCTAGAAGATTCTAGAAGGATCGATAAAAACCTGCAAAATATCTCTAACAAACTCAATCTAGTTCGTAGATTGAGATCGTAGACCTCACGAGCTGTTAATATATTGGTCTATCCATGACCTCAATCTAGTTCGTGATTTGAGATCGTAAAACCCACGAGGAGGCCCATTAGTGTTCCTAACACGAACTCAATTCAGTTCGTATGCAGAGATCGTAAAATAACACGACTAAGCTACTTATTGAGCCTTACGCGACCTCAATTTAGGTCGTAAAAGGGGACACAGACGACACGAACAGGTTGTATCAAAGGCCTTGAACGACCTTGATCTACCTCGTGAATTGAACTCGTAAAAATAACGAGCAATAAAAGCAAAGGTCCTTATACGACCTCAATCCACCTCGTGATTTGAGGTCAAAATGATTACGACCTGAGCTACACAAAAACCTTACACGAACTCGAATCAGTTCGTAGGACGAGATCGTAAGTTTCACGACCTGCTCTATGATGAGCCTATATGCGATCTCAACCCACCTCGTGGATCGAGGTCGAGAGTCCCACGATCTACCACCTTATGCGTCCCTATACGACCTGGATCCACCTCATGGATCGAGGTCGAGAGTTTCACGATCAGGTTGTTTAAGAGGCCATACACGACCTCAAACCAGTTCGTAGAATGAGGTCGTGAGTCTCACGAGGAGGTCCATTTGGTGCCCTTGTACGACCTCAAACCAGATCGACAGCTTAGGTCGTAGATCTCACGACCTGCTTGTTTTGGTCCCTTCCCACGACCTCAGTTCAGGTCGAAAAATGAGGTCGCCAGTTTCACGACCTAAGCTCTTAGTCGCGATCTTAATCCAGGTCGTGCAGAAGTAGTAAAAAAATTACTACGTTATTTTCCAAAATAAGGAAAAATTGGAAATTAAATTCCAAAAATTCCAGAAAAATAGAAAAGTAATTTCTAAAATTATTTTATGCCTGAGGCACGATTAAATATTTTTGATTAATAAATCAAAAATAAGGAAAAATACTTGTAAGTACAAGAAAAATCCTAAAAATAGGATAAATATGGAAATACAAGGAATTTCATAGATAATTCCTTGAGAAAGATATGCAAAAATTCTGTAACTGGAGTTATGGAAGATAATTGCTTAGCCTCGAATAAGGCACATCGTCGTAAACGTGTCGGTCGCTCCACGCTTTGCATCAAGACGACATTTGTGAAACACTAGTGTACAAACATGAACCCTGACCCAAGTCTCGAGAAAGGCAGTTAAAACTTCCAGGAAAACCTGATCAGTTTTCCTAGAAGTTGGGGGGCAAATGATATGGGCTAAAAGTAAACCCTAAAGACATCATTAATATGGCATTAATTAGACCTAGTATGGTCCAAACGTGGGGCCCATCAGGTGGCCCGAAAACCCTATTTATAATATTAATTTCGTAATTAATATTAAGGGTAATAAACAGCTCAGCAAATAAGAGTCAAACAAGGATATTACTCTTGCCTGACTTAGCCTCGAAGATACATATTTCAACATGGAAACTGATTCCTATAAGGAAGAGATCTAGAACCTTCCTCAAGGAAGACTTGTCCACCAAGTCTCCGACTCCTACCATAATTCTAAGGCTTCCCAGCCTATATAAAGGGCCTGACCCTCATTCTCAGAACTATGTTTTCTTGGCTTGATTCTCTAATACAGAGATACGTAGGCATTCTGTGAGGACCGCTTAGTCTCGAACGCAGAAGCAGCCATTAAAGCACGAAGCTCACGAACCCTAGCATTAAATACACAAACCCTAGCCGCAATAATTTCACCCTAGTTTTTATTCCATAACAATATTCCAATCATACATGTTGATCGCACATGGTAATTGACTTCATATTTTCACATATCATATTCATATCACTTCTTTTTTATCAAATTACCTAACATTTTTGGTACCACGCGCTTAGGGCATCTCCAATAGGGGTTGCCAATATAGTTGTCAACTTCTACCACATCATCATATATATTACTTTTTTATTTCTTCTCTCCTCCATCTCATTGTTGACAACTTTTGTTACAAATCTACTCCAATAGGTGGCAACTTTAAAAGTTGTCAATGTGGTCCCATACATTAATTTTGTATTGTCTTATAAATACATTTAAAATATGGGAGATATAAAAAAGGATAAAGTTAAATACATTTTTGAGGAGTTGTATGTGTTTTAACTAAATAGGGAAGTTGCCAACTTTTGGCAACTTTGGTGGGCAACTTCTTGGTAACATTGACACTCCAATAGGTGGGCAACGAAGGATGCCATGCCACATAGGACTTGGCAACCTCTTGGCAACCTCTATTGGAGATGCTGTTAGAATTGGAGATGCTCTTAGAAGATAAGTCACACACTCGTAAAGTAGAGTCGTATGTTTCATGTTTGGGATCCAGTTTAAATAAAAAAAAAAATTGTATTTATATCATAGTTATATATTGACATTTTTCCCAATTTTGTGTTGATTAATGGTACTGAGTGGGCATTGAATAAAAATCGAAATAAAATTTGCTACAGGACTTAACTAGTTATTAAGTAGAAAAAATGTGAAAGGAATGTAAACACAAAATCTCAAAGTATATATTCGAAGGTTTGGTTTAAAATGCCGCCTAATCTTGAAACAAATATAAGATATGTCACTTAACGATACACTTTATTCATTGTGTTGCATATATCCATAATTCCATGGTAACAACAACTAACAATGTACGAGACAAAATTTTTTTATATACATATTTCTTCTATCCCATTTATATGTGAATTGGTCAGGAATGTATGTTATAAAAAATTTCTATTTAATTTATCGATATTTAACTTTATATATATGAAGATGGATGGAAGAATAATGTCATTTATTTATATTTTGTTGAATATTTATAAAAAATATCATGTTTTAAAAAAAATTGTAATTTTATCATTTTCTCAAAATATTAGCAAAAATACATTTTTTTTTAAAAAATATTTTACAAAAATATCATCTTATTTATAAAAATACGATCCACAACCAAATCAACCGAATGCTATCAATTGCATCTGATTGCATATACGACTGCGCAAATTGCATGCATTATATACGTGATTGCAATAATTATATTTGCTTGCAGATCATTTTTTTGCAATCAAGATGAGATTTTTATAAAATATATTTTTTAAAAAAAATACTTTACAAAAAAATTTCTGAATTTATTTATTTATGAAAAAAATCCTATCCACAATGGTCTATGTCGAAAAACGAAATAAATTCAGTTAAAATCATAAATATTGGTTATTATTTTCTTCACCGACTCAAAAGATTAAATTTTATTAAGGTGAAGTGCCGGCTGCTAAACGTGTGGGGCCGACAAGATGGCAACATTGGTCAGCAGCTTGTACTACTGCCGTTGCTTCTGGATTGTCCCTTCCACCACCACGCAAATTTGATAGTAGCACACAAAATAGACACATGCCAGTTAAGAAGAAGATTCGTATTCTTTTATAATTACGACTTGGCTGGCGGTTCCGTGTCACGCATCAGTCTCATTCGTCTTCGTCAAACGGGCCCCTTTTGTGTTCCCTACTTTTACATCTGCTAGACATCGACTGTGTTCTCATTGCATTTTGTTCATCTTCTTTTGTTTCGTTTACTAAAGCTAAATTATCTTCATGTATTTGAAAACACTATTTTTCGATTTTTCTGTATTTGACAGTCTCAAAATTTTTGAAAAAAATAAATTTTATCCTGAAGTGCTTTATCCTGTGAATAGCACATTGCAAAATCACGAATAATGCTGCAAGAACTTAAATATGCAACGGCCTTAACTTTCAACCAGAAACAAAATTAAAAGAAAAGAACAAATTAATGTATGCTGCTCCACTTAAACTAAGTGCTTGTTTTATTGACAATAGAAAGTTACATTATTTACTAAGAACAATTCCAACAATCTATATGGCCTCTTAAATTAAATTTTGAGAAGATTGAACTAAAAATGAACGATTTCCAACGGATTCCTAACTCATCTTCAAACTTTAGGAGTTTCATATTTTTTCTCAATTTTAAGATTCTCCTTCCTCTCCCTATCTTATTTTTTATTTATAACCATCACATGCTCTACACTAATAGATAAACTTACTTGAATGACCCCCGTAATCGGCCACTCACCCGTAATCATATGTTCATTGAAGAAAATGACTGCATAAAGACAAATCTACAATATATATTAAGATATATGTGCTTTGAGTACTTTATTTAAGTTAAGATATATGAATATATGATTTGCTCTAACCACTGTAACAAGTTACGGTGTCATCCCGTACCAGTACGTGGATAAATTTATTATAAAATATAATTTAGGAGCTAGGAATAAAGATGTTGGAGATGATAAAAATTTTTATATCTTATTTTCTTAAGAGACTATATAATAATATTACTTAAAGAAAAAATTTAGGAGTTTTGGTGGAATTGCTCTAAGAAAATTGCATTTTATGGAACTTCCATTATTTAGAAAGTAGGAAATTTTGTATAATTAGCATATGGATATTCACTCAACATAAAAAAGTGAAAGTTAATAAGGATGAGATGGTTAAATAACTTCCATATTTAATAAAAATTGAAACTTTGAATAGAGTTAACTTTCCTTAATTTTGTTAATCAAACAACTAATCTGAAAGTTTAGTGTCAACCAAACAATCACTCGGTGCAAGGAATTTATGACTGGGTGTCCTAATTGATAAACCAAGTGTGTACACGTTGAAGCATTGAATCGAATTAGGACAAGACTCATCATGGTCGGAAGCGAGGTCGTAATTTCTGAATTTAGTTGAAATGACTGAAAGTAACAACAGACCCCCAAATAGATGGATCATTTTTATACACGTTGTTCACTAAATTCATCATCTCTCTCCACCATTACAATCGTTGTCGACTTTTAAATCTCATGTGCATCTTTTTTTGTATATAAGATTTTCAACAATCATTTTCAACAGTGAAATCTCGAGTAGATTATTTCATGAATATAATTCTATAATTTTCTTGGTTGTTAGCATTAGCAATAGTAATATTGTTACATTATAGTTATTGTGTGGTGTTGTGGAATAAAAAGTAGGGTATATTTATTGCGTATTAACTACTAAGGTTTGTGGGAGCTTCGAGCTTTAATGGCTGCTCTTGTTGTCGGGGACTAACTCGGTCCTAACAAGATGCCTACGTACCTTGATGAATATCAAGAATCAAGCCAAAAACGTAGTTCTGAGGTGAGGGGTTAGACCCTTTATATAGGCTGAGAAGCCTTAGAATTAAGGTAGGAGTTGGAGACTTAATAGATAAGTCACCTCCTTGAGGAAAGTTCTAGACTCCTTCCTTGTAGGAGTCTGTTGCCATATCGAATTGGATGCCTTGGAGGCTAAGTCTTGTAGAGATAATGTCCTTATCCAACTCTTATTGCTGAGCTGTTTATTTCTCTCAATATAAATTACGAAATTAATATCAAAATAGGGATTCTGACCTCATTAATGGGCCCCACGTTTGGACCATGCTGGGTCTAATTAATGCCATATTAAATGTGTCTTTAGGGCTTATTTTTAGCCCATATCATTTGCCCCCCAACTTCTAGGAAAACTGATCAGGTTTTCCTTGAAGTTTTAACGGTCCTTTCCAAGACTCGGGTCAGGGTTCATCTTTATACACTAGTGTTTCACGAGTATTGTCTTTATGTAAAGCGTGGAGGGACCGACGCGTTTACGACAATGTCAATTCGATGCTAATCGGCACTAATCAGCCTTAACGACATTTAAACAATGTTTAAACGACGTTGAACGGCATAAAACGGCACTAAACGGTACTAACTAGCCTTAAACGACACTTAAACAACG
The DNA here is from genome assembly GCA_036435485.1 of Saposhnikovia divaricata. Classification (NCBI taxonomy): domain Eukaryota; kingdom Viridiplantae; phylum Streptophyta; class Magnoliopsida; order Apiales; family Apiaceae; genus Saposhnikovia; species Saposhnikovia divaricata. Next base: position 169,526,733 of record CM071598.1, read on the forward strand.
TTTAAGTGACGCCAACCGGTATTAAACGACACTGAACGGTGCTAGAAGACACTGTCGGTGCTAACGACATTACTGGTGCTATCGGCACTAACGGTGCTAATCGGTACTTAATCGGTGCTTATCGGCACTGACGGTGCTATCGGCACTTAATCAGTGCTTATCGGCACTAACGGTGCTATCGGCACTAACGGTGCTAATCGGCACTTAATCGGTGCTTATCGGCACTAACAAGCCTTGAACGACACTTAAACAATGTTAAGCGGTTCTAAACGGCGCTAAACGGCACTAGCGGGGGTCCGGGGGCAGCAGCCCCCGGGCGGGGTCCAAGGGGCGGCAGCCCCTGGCGGGGTCCAAGGGGCAGAGCCCCTGGCTGTCAGCTTGGAAATTTTTTATTTCCAAGGGCTAGTACTATTCAGAAATTATCATTTCGACTCAAATTTCTGAATTTTAATCACAAATTTCGATCAGGAAACTTCACATTTTTCGACCAGGATTTCGACCAGGATTCTGGTCGAAATAAGGTCTGATTTTTCTCCTGGTCGAACGGATTTTCGACCAGGATTCTTGGTCGTTTCGACCAGGATTCTGGTCGAAATAAGGGTCCAAAATTTCTCCTGGTCGAACGGATTTTCGACCAGGATTCCTGGTCGTTTCGACCAGGATTCCTGGTCGTTTCGACCAGGATTCTGGTCGAATTAAGGGCCAAATTCGTGGCCTCGTCGAAGAGTTTTTCGACCAGGATTCTTGGTCATTTCGACCAGGATTCTGGTCGAATTAATGGCCTTTTTCGTGGCTCAGTCGAACAATTTTTCGACCAGGATTCTCTTCTTGTCGAATTAATGGCCTCTTAATGGCTTGGTCTGTCAAGACCTCGATTTTACTTGACTAAAAAGTAAGGTCTTAATTTTCTTGAGGCCATGACCGTGCCTAAAGCAAACTTCTCTATAGCGGAGTGATTCAGGTCAGCTTCATGAAGCACCTTGGTGACATTGTAAATGGGTTTCCAAACCTTCCACGAGAAAGCTTCAAACTCCTTTCAAAGGTTTCATGCTTGCCTAATCTTACATAGAATTACTTTGAACCTTTCAACCACCTTGTTGGAATGTTGATTCAGTTACTCATTCTTGAGTTGTGCACGAATCTCTTGATCCAAGGTTGGATCTGATAGCTTTGTTGGCCTTCTAAGGCTTCAACTTAGTTCCTTAGCCCTTGATTTATAACACAAGGTCTGGATTCTAATGTTGATGTTGGTGTTCTGGATCACCAACACGAGGTTTCAGGTCAATAGGAGGTGTTTGTTATGCCTTAAATGGTTTCGTGAACCTTGACTTGTGACCTTCCGGGCCTTAACTTATTTGCTGAGACCTTGGTTTTAAGGTTATTATCAACCCTTGATTCCCTTGATTCTCATTCTAAGATGTAGGAATGATGAAGTCCCTTAGTTCTTGCCCCCTTGCTTCATACGGAGGAGGCCTTACTTTTCAGTTGATCGTTCAGGGAGTTCACTTGCTCCTCAGCGTTTGACTTCAAGTCCGGTGTGTCTTGGCTGGTTGTTAACCTTCTTTTCTTGATTCTAGGTTTCCAACCTTCTTCTTATGCTCACAGGACCTTGCTTTGGCTTATATTCGATTGAAGGCTCTTGATTCAAGTCCTTAAACTTCAAATGACAAATTCGATTGGAGGCAGACAGCCTTTTTGGCCATCAAGGCTAAAATTTTGTGTCGGGATTTGAGATTCAAGATTTTAAGTAAGGAATGACAAAGGACCTCTCATCTCAACACTCTCACTAACTGTTTATGTGCCTTCAAGGCATTATCAGGGAGCCAACTAGTCTCGAGATGAGCTCGAAGAGGGTCTATCCTTCAGCTTACATCAACTGGTGCTACCAATTTTGATTCGATGGTGGGGTCTTCAAGACCTGGAAGCAAAAGCTCTCTGCATAATTCTTTATCTCAGAAGTGCCATACTTAGACTGGGCTTCGGCCTTAATGTTCTTTTCTCTCTTGGGATATACTTAACATGGCATTTATCGAGCGGGGCTATCACGGCTTTCACAATCCTCAAGTGTTTGGCCATATTCTTTTCTCTAGCCTCAAACTCTCCATTGAATTGTGAGACTACCAGATTTGAGTCTCCACAAACTTTCAGGTTCTTCACCCTCAGGGCTCTCGTCAATCCAAGGCTGGCCAATAGAGCTTCATACTCCGCCTCGTTGCAGGTTGTTTGGAAGTCCAACTTCAAGGCATACTCGAGTGTGAACCCATCGGGGCTTTGCATAACTTAACCTGCACCACTGGTTTTTGTTTTAGATGCCCCATGAAAATAGAGCTTTTTGTTTTTGATGCCCCATCAAAATAGAGCATTCAATATTCCTTCTTCTCTTCCAGGGGTTTCTCACCTTGCTGACCTTCCTGGTCTATTACCTCCTGCCCCCCGACTTCTTGGTTGTCAATGCTGCACTCAACCACAAAGTCAGTTAACGCCTTAGCCTCAATGGCTGTCCGAGGCTTCTGTGTGATGTCCTCTGCTGACCTTTCTTTGTGTTCCTTACCACTGTGGACATCCATGTCTTCAATCGGAAGGACCTGCCCCCCGACTCCGTCAGGCCTTAACGAGGCTACATAACAGCTTCGTGCCATCTTCTGATCACCTTTATGTTCTCCAACACCATTCCTGGTAGGGAACTTGATCTTCACATGATAGGTTGAGGCAACAGCCTTGAATGCATGAAGTCCAGTCCTTCCAAGGATAGCGTTGTACGTTGAATCTGCCTTGATTACCAAGAAGTTCAACATTTGAGTGGCCTCCTTGGGCTCTTGCCCAATAGTTACAGGCAGCTGAATAGTCCCTTCAACTTTGGATTTTACTCCATTAAATCCGTATATAGGCATGTTATTGGGGGTCAACTGAGAATCAGTGTATCCCATCTTCACAAACGCATCATGAAACAGAATGTCAACGGAAGCTCCATTGTCTATCAAGACTCGCTTCACCTCCGAGTTTCCAATCACAGGAGTTATGACCAACGGGTCGTCATGGGGGAACTTCACTCCTTCCAAGTCTGAATCATCAAAGCTAATCGCTACCTCAGTTTTTGCACGCTTCAGGGCCTCTCCCACGATGTGCAACACCTCTCGGGCATAAGCCTTTCGAGAGTTCCTAGTTGTCCCGGCCGCAGTCGGGCCTCCTGAGATCATGTTGATTACTGGCCCTCGGGGCTGTGGGTTGCGATCTTGATCGTCATCCCTTCTATTATAGTCTCTTCTCTGGTTACCACGGTCTTCACCCTTAGTGAAGTGCCTCAGCTTCCCTCTACGGATCAAAAACTCGATCTCATCTTTGAGTTGCTTGCAATCGTCAGTGTCATGCCCCACGTCTCTATGGAATCTGCAATACTGATTCTGGTTTCTCTTTGCGGGATCACCCCTGAGTGGCTTCGACCATCTGAAATCCTTATCATTCTCAATGTCCAACAAGATTCGACTCCTAGGAGTATTCAACCTTGCATACTCAGTGAACCTTGACCCTTGGTTCTTCTTAGGGGCAGAGTCGGAGTCCTCGCTAGTTCGGGGATACTTGTCCCTAGCATCATACTCTTGATCATCATAGTCCTGGTCTTGCTTTCGCTTCTTGGAGTCATTGTTACCTCCTCCTCCACCTACGGTGGTTTCTTTCTTCAAGCTATCCTCAGCTTTAATATACTTATCAGCCCTTCGTTGGAGCTCAGCCATGTTCTCAGGGGGATGCTTCGCCAATGATCTCTTGAAGAAGAGGTCAGTGGTTCCGTGCTCCAGGGCTACCATTGCCACCTTATTTTCCAAATTAGTGATATTCAGGGTCTCCTTAGTGAATCGCTTGAGGTAATCCCTCAGACTTTCATTCTTTCCTTGCACCACATACATAAGAGATGCGGAGCTCTTCTCATGCACCCTTCCGCTAATGAATTGGCTAACGAAGGCGGCACTCAACTCCTTAAAAGACCCAATAGAGTTCGCAGGCAATCGGCTATACCATCTCTAAGCCATGCCCGACAGGGTTTGGGGGAACGCTCTGCACTTTAGGGCATCACTTGCAGGCTGCAGCAGCAGTGCGTTCGAGAATGTTCTCACATGGTTTGCGGGATCACCCGTTCCATCATAAGCCTTTATTGTAGGCATCTTAAACTTCCTTGAGATGTGAGCATTCATCACTTCCTCGGTGAACGGGGGTGTTGGATCATCAGGATCTCCGAGAGGCATCAGATCTTTGGGGTTTCCCTTGGGAATTTCCATCCTTGTGGTTGTTCTTCCGAATGAGGCATCAGCCCTTCTTTGTCTCCTTGAAGACCTCTCCAAATCAATGACGGGAATCCTTCCTGCAGTTGGAGGAGGCTGAGTTTGATTTAGCCTAGCTTGTTCCCTTGCCATATCTTCCTTCAATTTTAAGATCTCGGCCTCATAAGCCTTGATCCTTTCAGCAGTTGTCAAAGATTGTCCATCACGGATGTCTTGAGTCCTCCTTCGAGGTTCTCTACTAGCACGTCGCCTCCTCGGGGCTTCATCACGGTCATCATCCTCATCGTCGGAGGAGGTTTCATCAGTATAAGGACCCGAATAATCGTGATACTCTCGATCTCGGATCTGCAAAGCGTGACCACTTGGGCCTGTCCCTTGGATAGGAGGATAATTAGGCAGCCCGTATGTCGGGTTAGTACTCACGGGGAGATCTGTAGTGTGGATCTGGACCCCATGCGATGGGTTGTTCGGATCAATCAGAGGAGAGACCACCATCTGAAGAGGATTGGTTTCTCGTCTTGTATGGGTAATCGGAGATAATGTACTCTCAACGTGGGGGATCGCCCCTGATTGTTGAGAAACTTGAGATTGGGTGATCGCCCCTGATGCTGGCGGAGCTTGTTGGGCAATCGCCCCTGATGCTGGGGGAACCTGTTCGGTGATGGGTGGAGCAGATCTGAGAGGTATGGCCTCAGTTGCAACTGGTGTTGTTCTTCGTGTTTGAATCATGGTTGATGTTGTCTTCCCACAGACGGTGCCAAATGTTGTGGAATAAAAAGTAGGGTATATTTATTGCGTATTAACTACTAAGGTTTGTGGGAGCTTCGAGCTTTAATGGCTGCTCTTGTTGTCGGGGACTAACTCGGTCCTAACAAGATGCCTACGTACCTTGATGAATATCAAGAATCAAGCCAAAAACGTAGTTCTGAGGTGAGGGGTTAGACCCTTTATATAGGCTGAGAAGCCTTAGAATTAAGGTAGGAGTTGGAGACTTAATAGATAAGTCACCTCCTTGAGGAAAGTTCTAGACTCCTTCCTTGTAGGAGTCTGTTGCCATATCGAATTGGATGCCTTGGAGGCTAAGTCTTGTAGAGATAATGTCCTTATCCAACTCTTATTGCTGAGCTGTTTATTTCTCTCAATATAAATTACGAAATTAATATCAAAATAGGGATTCTGACCTCATTAATGGGCCCCACGTTTGGACCATGCTGGGTCTAATTAATGCCATATTAAATGTGTCTTTAGGGCTTATTTTTAGCCCATATCATGTGGTGTCATGTATTTTAGTATAGCCACTTGTAGGCAGTTATATGATAGACAGTTACATTGCAGTTCGTAGCAGTTCTTTTACAGTTATTTACTTCCTATATTTAACCTCTTCTCTGTTCATGGTTTGTATTAACACATTCTATTAAGTTTATTAGTATTACATGGTTACCTTTCTCTTTTCTTTTATCATGGTATCAGAGCATGAAGTTTCATAGCTTCATCTCGATCAATTGTACGTATATTTCGCTTCTTCTTTAATTGCTCTTTATTGTTATTTGTTCGTTCTCGGTTTGTGATTTAGCGAGAATGGTTATGTCATACGTTGCTGCAACAGCCTCCACTACAGCCGCCAGTACAACTTCATCTACAACCGGTGCAACAGTATCTGAGATCATTGATGTCAACCATCCATTGTTTCTACAAAACTCAGACAATCTAGGTACACCTCTTGTTGCTCAACTACTAACTGATTAGAATTATCACCAATGGAGTAGAGCAATCTCGATTGCATTATCTGCAAAATTGAAATTAGGTATGATTGATGGAACCTTGATTAAACCTGCTACTACATCTACTCAATATGCTCTATGGTCTCGTTGTAATGACATGGTTCTATCATGGTTACTTAACTCTATCTCTACTGAAATAAGGGATAGTGTAGCCTATCTCACCACAGCTAAAGACATATGGGACGACCTTGTTACCAGATTTTCCCAGACTAACATGCCACGTACCTTTCAACTTAGAAAGGATATTGCACCTGTTCAACAAGGAAATTTCACCATCACTGCCTATTTCACAAAGTTTAAGACTCTTTTGGCTGAAATTGACAATCTCAGTCCTCTACCTAGGTGTGTTTGTACAAACATAAATTGCCTCTGTGAAAATACTAAAAAACTGGACCAATATGAAGATATGATGAACTTAGTCAGTTCTTAATGGGATTGAATGATCAATATACTTCTGTGAGAGGCCAATTGCTAATGATGAAGCCTACACCTACTTTGAATCAAGCCTTTTCTCTGCTTCTTCAAGAGGAATCTCAGAGGGATTTTGCTAAAATCAATCATTCTCCTATGAATGATACAATGGCTATGAATGTCAAGTACAATAGTGCAGCAAAAATGAAGCCTAATGCAAATAATTCTACTGGTTTCAAGAAGACAAGTGATCTTAGTGTTTACTGTGATTACTGCAACAACAATGGACATACTCGAGACAAATGTTTTTGTCTTCATGGCTATCCAGACTGGCATAGACTCCATGGCAAACCTAAGCCAAAGCCAAAAAGACTAAAAATTCATAATACTACCAATGTCAAATCTGCAGCTACTATCTCCTCTAATGCAATGCCAGTTTCAGGGCCTACTGATATCTCTAGCTCTCATACCAAGGACACTATGAGTTTCTCAGAAACTCAATGTCAGCAACTTTCCAAGATGATTCTGGACTCTATTAAGGGCAATGTTTCATCTACTTCTCACATGACTGGTACCAACTCATCTGTCAATACAAAACATCGTTATTTCTTCTCTTGTTCTACTGTTTATGCACGCACCGTACATAATAATGACAACAACTCTATTGACACATGGATCCTAGATACAGGAGCCACCAACCATATAACTTGTCATTTACAATTAATGACTAATGTTGTACCTCTTGCTTCTCACTTATATTTACCTGATGGCACAACAATGCCAATCACACCTATTGGCACTGTTCAACTATCTCATACAATAATTTTGTGTGAAGTTCTTTGTACACCTGAGTTCAAATGTAACCTCATATCGGTGGCAAAACTCACCTCTCATAATGCTTGTAATTTGTCATTTACTTCCTCTCATTGTCTAGTTACAGGACTATACCTTGAGGAAGGGGAGAAAGATTGGTGAGCTACAAGATGGCTTGTACAAACTTCATGTTTCTCAGTTATATTCAAATACTGCATCTAGGTTCTCTAGATCTAGTCTGAATTGTACAAACTTGATTTCTGGAAATTCTGTATTCACTTCAAATTGTAATGTTGACACTTCAAATATTGAATCTTTATGGCACCAAAGAATGGGTCATCCAACCAATGTCATCTTAAACAAATTGAAGTTTATTGACTCTTATGTTATTTCCTCTACTGATTGTGATATGTGTCATCTTTCTAAACATCACAGACTATCTTTTGCATCTAGTGATCATATTAGCAATGATACATTTGAGTTAATACATATAGATGTCTGGGGTCCTATAAACAAGCCACTCATGGTAGATGCACCTATTTTCTTACTGTTGTTGAAGATTATTCCAGAACCACATGGGTGTTCTTATTTAAACATAAGAGTCAAGTGCCAACCTTAGTCAAGGATTTTATAGCATATGTTCAAACACAATTCAACAAAACCATAAAAATCATTCGATCTAATAATGGTACTGAATTTACCAATCAGGATCTTCAAGCTTATCTGCATTCCATTGGTACCATTCATCACACCACTTGTCCTTACGCACCTCAACAAAACGGCAGAGTTGAAAGAAAATACCAACACCTACTCAATGTTGCTAGGGCACTCAAATTTCAATCAAATCTGCCTAATTCTTTCTGGGGGGATTTTGTACTCACAGCCACTCACCTTGTAAACTTGCTTCCATCCAAGGTACTTCACTATCAATCTCCATTTGAAGTATTGTTTAAACAGTCTCCAGACTATCTACATTTAAAAAGTTTTGGTTGCCTCTGTTATGCTACCAACCATCAGTCCAGTGACAAATTCCAACCTAGAGCCATCAAAGGTGTTTTTATAGGATATCCATATGGTAAAAAAGGATACAAAATTTTTGATCCTATATTTAGAAAAAGTTTTATCTCTAGAGATGTTAACTTTGTTGAGAATGTGCATCCTTTTCACTATTTATTATCTAATTGCACAGATGACATCATCACACCTGCTTCTACACCTCTCTTTCCTATGAGTCATATCCAAAACACTGACCTTGATACAATCAAACCTCCTTCACATCTTCAAACCCAATCTGATCCAAGTGATTCTATCAACACTACTCCACCTACTGTAGACACAGCTACTCCTCCTTCATCAGAACCTCCAATTCCCTCTCCACCACCACCTACTCTTACCCTTCCAGTTACTAGAGTTCCTAGAATCAGAAAATTACCAGTCAAGTTTCAGGATTATACAGGTTTACCTACAAGCCATGTTGTATCAGCTGATGCTCCTCCTCTATCCTCTACAGCTTCAGGTATGACAGTTTCATCTCATTTTCCCATCCATAACTATATTTTATATGACAAATTTACTCCTACCTACAAAGCTTTTGTCAATTCTATCACTCCCATTAAAATTCCTCACACTTTTGCATAAGCTGCTCCTCATCCCTGTTGGTTTAAAGCTATGCAAACTGAAATAGCTACTCTGGAAGATAATTCTACATGGGAAATAGTAGAACCTCCACCAAATCACCACATTGTTGATTGGAAATGGGTATTTAAGATAAAGCATCTACCAGATGGCACTGTAGAAAGGTATAAAGCTCGATTAGTAGCTCGAGGTTTCACTCAAACCTATGGTCTTGATTATTTTAAAACATATGCTCCTGTAGCTAAGATGACTACAGTGAGACTGCTTCTGTCTGTTGCTGCTGTAAATCACTGGCCAATGGATCAAATGGACGTTACAAATGCGTTCTTACATGGAGACTTGAAAGAAACTGTATACATGAAGTTACCTCCTGGCTATCCACTCTTATCTCCATTATCCTTTAATCTCAGTGCAACTGCAGTATGTAAACTCATCAAGACCCTATATGGCTTGAAACAGTCTCCTAGAGGGTGGTTCTCCAAGTTCTCTACTGCCTTAAAACAGTTTGGTTTCAAACAATCTCATAGTGATAATAGTTTGTTCACTATCATGCACAATAATCAATTTTGTGTTGTCCTTGTCTATGTTGATGACATTCTGATTACAGGGTCCTCTACTGATATCATCTGCTCTATCAAGACTCACCTTCATTCCAACTTTAAGATCAAAGACATGGGTTCTCTCAAGTACTTTCTGGGAATCGAAGTTGCAAGATCCTCATCAGGTTTTTATCTTAATCAACGCAAGTATGTACTTGGACTTGCTTCATGACACAAGTTTGACTGATGCAAAACCTTCAACCATACCTATGGAGCAAAATCATCTACTTACAGATAACACTTCTTCATTTCTGAATCCTCTTGATATCACCCTTTACAGAAGAATTTTGGGTAAGCTCATATACCTTACTGTTAGAACCCTAGATTTTGGTAGGAATTAAAACTTTTGTGATAAACTAGTATGTAACTGAACAGTGGTTATGATTACAATGTACCAATGGTTTAATGAATAAATGTTTCAATGGAGTTTAATTCAAATGTTTATATGCAATGAATGATGTAAATGGTTGACAAGGTAGATTAGAATAATCTATCGTCTAAAAAGGGAGTTATGGTATCCTAAAAAGGAGCTATTCTCATGTCATCTAAATCGATATCTGGTATAAGTCCAGTGGTTCCGTAAAAGGGTTAGGGAACGCTCGAGAAAGCATGGGATCATTTTCTAAGTACAAGGAATTAGACGGAATGGGAATAAACCCTATAAATGAACAAGGCAAGAAAATTACTACCGGAACTTGGATTAATAAACGAATTGTGATTAAACGAGTATGGGAAACTAAACAACCAAAATTAATATTATAACAAGGATATGCACACCACATTAGTATTTACCAAAATCCTTAACATTATTTGGAAAATCAAAAATAAGGATTCTAGATCATCTATAATGACATCATCAATGACATCACTAGTTAGGCCACTTTCCACTAACAATTACCAAGGATTAATTAGACATTACATGATATATATATATATATATATATATATATCACTAAATATCTACTAATCTCTAGATCTCACCAACCAAACACAAAAATCTCTTCCCCCTTCATCTTTTTACATTCGGCCAAACAAGAAAAAAGGAAGAAAAAGAAAAATAAAAACCCTAGCATCAAGCCACTAAAACTCAATGGAAAATTCATGGAGTTTGCTTACATATAGACTAAGGTATGTTTTAAATTTGAGATCAAACCAACTTCATTTGCCTAGTGAATAAATTCATCAAAGTGATGGATGAATAGTGGTAAATAGTAACTTCAAGAGCTAACTTTGTTTTTATTGGTTTCTTTGGATGATTTAAGCTATATTAAGGTGATACAAGGATTATACAAGGTGTATTAAGGCTTTTACACACTCCAAGGAAGGTATACCACTTGAAACCCTAGCTTGAATCTTGAGTTTATGATTGGTTTTTAAAGTAAATTTGTGTAAAGTATGAAAGCATGGTTATATAAGTGTTTAAAAGTGTTTTGATTGATTATGGAAGTACTTTGTGTTTGAACCCATGGCTGGTATGATGACCACATGGTGTATGTGTGACGCCCCTAGATCCGGGGTCATGAATCCAGGTCATCACGATCCAATTTCCATTTAATAACATTATATTCTTGACAGTTGAAATATAAATACTTGATAATACTCACACAATAGACCCCACTCTATAACATTACACACCAGCCATATGCTCAGTGAACAACATCCATAATAATAACAGTTTAAAGTTAAAAGAGTTATTACAACCCAGAATCTTACTTAAGTAGTGTTGCTGAATATTACTTCTAGAAGAAGCATTTCAACAACCAAAAGTTATTACACAAGATTACACACTTAATTTACATATGTCTACTAATACCCATCCGTCCTACAAGAGCTACCTCAGGGATAGGCGTCAGCACTCTCTCAAAAGCCCTTACCCTCTTCCGGGGTGTAGTGCGAAGTATCGGCATCTGCCCTAGCTGTTATAAAATTAAATAGCAAGAGTGAGCTATAATAGCTCAGCAAGATAATATTGTAAACCAGAATCAAAATTAAAACATATATATATATATATATATATATATTAATAAACAGAAAGTCCACTATAATAGTTAAGAAAAGAATTAATCACTACTTATTCAATACACCATCCATTTTTTTTCCTTTATAAAAAAAATATATAAAACAATATAATATCAGTTTCTCTTTAAATCATATAAAATCAGTTTATCTTCAAATCATATAATATCAGTTTCTCTTTAAATCATATAATATCAGTTTCTCTTTAAATCATATAATATCAGTTTCTATAATCATTATCAATGTTTCCTTTAAAAGTTTTGGGGGAATCCACTGTCGCCTGATACGTTAGGACGATGATCAGTCGCCTAATCGTACCTGCTCCTTGTTTACTACTAGTAGAAGGAATGGCAATCATCCCTGGGGGAAGGTTCTCCACTACATCCTCCTTCGGCATCCGTTGGGCCGTAATAAAATAATGAGAAAGGTTCTCCACTACTTCCTCATAAAATGATGGATGCTGGTGATAAATGGATTTTATATCCATTTAAAGCATTCTAATTCGGCTTAAATTGATTCACTTGGCCTCAAGTTTGTCGTAGTTTTGATATGTTTTATTTAAATGTGCAGGTTTGAAGAAATGTCGATTAGGGGTGAATTTTTTGTCGTTTTGGAGTTGATTTATGATATGGAATGAAGAACGGAGTCTTAATGTCAACTACCAAGAAGATTACAAGTCAAGGAAATTGAAGACGGGAAGTTTGTGCAAAAAGAACGGGAAGAAAAGACTGAAAAACGAAGAAAATGTGTAGGAAAAGAGCAACTGCCAGCAACTCATGCGCATGCAGCGCATGGAGAGCGCTGGCAGCGCCCAAACAGTGTCTGAACAGGGAGCCAAGCGTAGGCAGCGCGCCCTAGAGCGCTGGCAGCGCGCGAATGATCCTGATTTGCTGAAAATTGACCGTTTTTCCCTAATTTGAAATCTAATTGTATTTTTGGTATTTTCCTGTACCAAAATCAATTCTAATTGTATTGTAGGATTAATTTTATTGCTTGGAAAGATATTTAGGCCTATAAAAACACATCTTGGCCTTGTAAATCAGATCGTTTTATAATTGTAACATAGATTTGCAAGGGAAAAAAGTGGAGAAAGGTTCAACGCTCGGTGACAAGCACGAATCTAGATCTACTTCATCTTTTGTATACGTTGGATCATAGATTTGTTTTCTCAACTCTTAGTTTTAATAATATTATTGCTTCTTTCTTTTATACCTTGTTTTATATCATGTTTTCATCAAATCCCATGGTGATGAACGGTTTAATTATGAACTAATCGTTGTCATGAGATTCTAACGGATTTATTTATGGAACTTAGTATCTTGATGCTTTAAAGATCTGTGTGTAGTGTATAATTGATATCCTCGTATGGTTATGCTTAATTGATAGATGCGTCGCAAACATCTAATTTGTTAATCTCTTGTGAAGTGAAAGTGGATCTTGAGATTTAGAACTTGCCATGCTAGCATAGGTTCATGATTGTTTATCAACATGATTCGTAGTGTAAGATGAAAATACTTATATTGCTCTATGTGATCAATATGGATAACTTGCTCTTCAACCATTATGTTTTCAAATTCTATAGACATATAGGGTCTAAGCATAATTGGTGTCTATTCATCTTCTATCTCTTTTGAGGATGTATGGGTAGTTTGGTATACGTATGCTGACAGGTAGCGTGTACTTGTTTCGTGTTATCCGATCAGATATCATATACATTGCATATAGTGATTAAAGGCGTCAAATCTAAGCAAAATATTTAATGAAGTTAGGATCCCATGTTTATTCTCATATAAGTAATTCGATTTCAATTCTCATTAGTTAATTTAATTCTTAGTTTAATATTTTGCCTTTAGTATAATTTAGATAATCAAAAACCCCCAATTTGTTATTTGTCTTAGCAGTGAATTAAAACCATACATTGTTGCATAGGTACATTTACTGATTGAAACTTAACCAGATCTCTGCGGAACGAACTTAAATTATATTACTTGTGACCACGTACGCTTGCGTGATTTGTGCAAACAAGTTTTTGGCACCGCTACCGGGGATCATCGGTGTTTTATTTTTAGTTTATGTGCTTGTCAATAGTGGTAGTTAGCGTTCACTGACTCGGAATACTTAATTAGTTTGTTTTTCTTGGTATTTCAAGTACTTGAGTTTGTATGCGAACACGTTTGCAAGCTCGTAAGGAAGAACTGGCGGAAGACGATCTTGTAGAGAATAGAGAGAATAAGGAAGAGGAATCTGCAACTACAGTAGAGATGGGTGATGCAGCAGCAGCAGCTAAGGCTTTGAAGGACTATTCTCAGCTGAAGATCAATTACATCCAGTCTAGTATTATCAGGGCGGCCATTACAGCTAATAACTTCGAAATCAAGCCGGGCACTATTCAGATGGTACAGAATTCGGTTCAGTTTGGGGGTGCTTCTACGGAGGATCCTAACATGCATATTCGGGACTTTATCGAGATCTGTGATACTTTCAAATTTAATGGTGTGTCGGATGATGCTATCGAATTGAGACTTTTCCCATTCTCTCTGAAGGATAAGGCTAAGGGCTGGTTACACTCTTTACCAGCTGGTTCCATTACTACATGGGAGGATCTTGCTCAGAAGTTTCTTACTAAATTCTTCCCTATGGCGAAAACTGCAGCAATAAGGAACGCTCTAACTCAATTTGCTCAGCAATCTGGAGAATCTTTGTGTGAGGCTTGGGAACATTACAAGGAGATGCTACAGAAGTGTCCTCATCATGGTATGCCTGATTGGATGGTTATTAATAGTTTCTACAATGGGTTGGGAGCACAGTCTAGACCTATGCTAGATGCAACATCAGGTGGAGCTCTATGGGCTAAGAGCTACGATGAAGCTTATGATCTTATTGAGACGATGGCTGCAAATGAATATCAGAATCCAACCCAGAGACTATCTCAAGGCAAGGTAGCAGGTATTTTTGAAGTGGATACAGCTTCAGCTATTGCAGCTCAGTTGAAGGCTTTGACTTTGAAGGTGGATTCTCTTGCAAATTATGGAGTTCAGCAGGTTGTTAGTGTTTGTGAGTTATGTGCGAGTGCACATGAGACAAATCAGTGTGCTATCTCTTCTGAATCAGCACAGTTCGTGAGTAATTTCCAGAGACCTGCTGCACCAGTTCCAGCCACTTATCATCCTAATAATCGGAATCATCCCAATTTCAGCTGGAGTAATACTCAAGGTTCTCAACAACAACAGCCTTATCAGCAGCAGTTTCAGGGACAGCAAGCGAAGCCATTCAATCAGGGCTATCAACAGCTGTATGCTCCAAGGCAATCATATCAGCCTCCGGGATTTCAGCAGCAACAGCCCCAGGCTAATGCGGGGTAATGTTCTAATGAAAAATCAGAAATGGATGAGTTGACGATGATGGTTAAAAGTCAGGCAGTTGCTCTCAAGACATTGGAGAACCAGATGGGACAGCTTGCAAGTGCTTTACTTAGTAAGCAACAAGGAACTCTTCCTAGTGATACAGAGACTAATCCAGGCAGGAGGGATGGCAAAGAACAGGTGAAGGTAGTAACTTTGAGATCGGGAAAGGTTACATCAGATCCTAAATCAGCCGCTAAAGAAGATGAAGAATTGCAGAATCAACAAGTTGAAAAATTTGCAGTGCCCGAAATAGAGAAATCTGACTTAGTAGCTGATGAGCTAGATGGTGAAGTAGAGAAGAGCAAGGAACCTGTTGTTAAAGCTTCTCCGGAGTAGTCTACAAAGAATACTCAGATCTATCCTCCTCCTCCATATCCTAGAAGACTCCAGAAGCAGAATTTGGATAAGAAGTTTGCTAAGTTTTTAGAGGTGTTCAAGAAGTTGCAGATTAACATTCCTTTTGCGAAAGCTCTTGAACAGATGCCGAGCTATGCCAAGTTCATGAAGGGTATTCTCTCTCGTAAGTTGAAGCTCAAGGAATTAGAGACCGTTGCTCTAACGGAAGAGTGCAGTGTTGTGCTGCAAAAGAAATTGCCTCCAAAACTAAAAGATCCTGGTAGCTTTACAATTCCATGCACTATTGGTAATTTGTCTTTTGAGAAGTGCTTGTGTGAATTGGGAGCTAGCATCAATCTCCTACCCTTGTCAATTTACATGCAACTTGGTCTACCAGATCCGAAGCCAACCAACATCTCTTTGCAGTTGGCTGATCGATCAGTTACATATCCTAGAGGCGTAGTGGAGGATGTTTTGGTGAAAGTTGATAAACTCATATTTCCTGCTGATTTTGTTATCTTGGATTTCGAGGAGGATAAGAAGATTCCCATAATCTTGGGAAGACCATTCTTGGCTACGGGAAGAACCTTGATCGATGTGCAGAAAGGGGAACTCACCATGAGGGTGCAAGACCAGAATGTCACTTTTAATGTGTTCAATGCAATGAAATTTCCCACGGATGAAGAAGAATGCTTGAAGGTGGATTTGGTTGATTCTGCGGTTACTACGGAGATTGATCAATTGCTTAAGTTAGATTCTTTGGAGAGAGTGTTAGTCGGGAATTCTGATTTTGAAGATGAGGAAGTAGCCGAGCAACTTCAGCAGCTAAATTCAGCTCCTTGGAAAAGGAGATTTGACTTGCCTTTTGAATCTCTTGGTTAGCGGAACTTAAAAATTCGGAGGGGCGTCTTAAACCATCTATTGAAGAAGCTCCTACACTTGAACTCAAACCACTTCCGGAGCACTTGAGGTATGCTTTTCTTGGTGATGCATCTACATTACCTGTTATTATTACCTCTAACTTGTCAGCTAGTGCGGAAGAAAAGCTCTTGCGAATTCTTAGGGAGTTCAAGTCAGCAATTGGTTGGACCATAGCAGATATCAAGGGAATCAGCCCTTCTTATTGCATGCACAAAATTCTGCTAGAGGAAGGAGCTAAGCCTACTGTTGAACATCAGCGAAGACTCAATCCTATTATGAAAGAGGTGGTGAAGAAGGAAATTCTAAAGTGGTTAGATGCGGGTATTATCTATCCTATCTCAGACAGTTCTTGGGTGAGTCCGGTTCAATGTGTGCCTAAGAAAGGAGGCATGACAGTTGTTGCTAATGAGAAGAATGAGTTAATCCCTACTCGGACAGTCACGGGGTGGAGAGTTTGCATGGACTATCGAAAGCTCAACAAAGCCACGAGAAAAGACCACTTTCCTCTTCCATTCATTGATCAGATGTTAGACAGGTTGGCGGGACACGAATATTATTGTTTACTTGATGGTTATTCGGGCTATAATCAGATTTGCATTGCTCCGAAAGATCAAGAGAATACCACATTCACATGTCCTTTTGGCACTTTTGCTTTTCGTCGAGTTTCTTTCGGACTTTGTGGTGCTCCGACCACTTTTCAAAGGTGCATGATGGCTATTTTCTCGGACATGATTGGCACGAATGTGGAAGTTTTCATGGATGATTTTTCAGTTTTTGATACTTCGTATGATGAGTGCTTGCATAATCTTAGCTTGGTATTGAAGCGTTGTGTAGAGACCAATTTGGTGCTTAATTGGGAGAAGTGTCACTTTATGGTGCAAGAGGGGATCATACCTGGGCACAAGGTATCTGGTAAGGGGCTTGAAGTTGATAAGGCTAAGGTGGAGACTATTGAAAATCTTCCTCCTCCTATCTTTGTTAAAGGAATTCGCAGTTTTCTTGGTCATGCGGGGTTCTATCGGCGATTCATTCAAGACTTCTCGAAAATCTCTAAACCTTTGTGTAACTTGTTGGAGAAGGATGTTCCTTTAAAGTTTGATGATGAATGCCTTGCAGCTTTTGAGCTCTTGAAAAGGAAGTTGACTACTACACCGGTCATTACCGCACCTAATTGGGAGGAACCTTTCGAGCTAATGTGTGATGCTAGTGACTATGCTGTTGGAGCTGTGCTTGGGAAAAGGAAGGATAAAGTTTTTCATGTGGTTTACTATGCTAGTAAAACTCTAAATGATGCACAGCTTAACTACACCACTACGGAGAAGGAGTTGCTAGCAGTTGTCTATGGTTTCGAGAAATTCAGGTCTTATTTGCTTGGAACTAAGGTGATTGTGTACACGGATCATGCTGCTATTCGATATCTCATGTCGAAGAAGGATTCAAAGCCTAGATTGATTCGTTGGGTGCTTTTATTGTAAGAGTTTGATGTGGAAATCAAAGATAGGAAGGGCACGGAAAATCAAGTAGCAGATCATCTATCACGCTTGGAGGATCACGGTAAGGATTCGCATAACAAAGCTCTTATTAATGAATCTTTTCCAGATGAGCAGCTTTTTGGAGTGCAAGATGAAGAACCATGGTTTGCAGATTTTGTGAACTATTTGGTGAGCAATGTGATTCCTCCAGATCTTTCGAGTGCTCAAAAGAAGTTTCTACATGATGTGGAGTGGTACCGTTGGGATGAGCCATTTCTGTTTAGACAAGGAGCAGATCAGATGATCAGACGTTACATTCCGTATAGTGAGACAGAGAGTGTTTTAAGAGATTACCACTCAACCATTTATGGTGGCCATTATGGTGGAGAAAAGAAAGCAGTTCGTGTGCTTCAGGCAGGTTTCTATTGGCCTACCTTGTTTAATGATGCTTTTTGGTTTGTAATGAGTTGTGATCGATGTCAAAGGGTTAGCAATATATCTAGAAGGAACGAGATGCCTCTTAACATGCTTCTTTAGGTGGAGATCTTTGATGTTTGGGGAATTGACTTCATGGGACCTTTTGTTTCTTCATGCAATAATCAGTACATCTTGCTAGCTGTGGATTACGTGTCTAAATGGGTCGAGGTTAAGGTGTTGCCAACCAATGATGCTAAGGTGGTATTGAATTTCTTGCATAAGCAAATTTTTACGCGTTTCGGGACACCACGTGCTATAATCAGTGATGAGGGGACACACTTCTGTAATTGTCAGTTTACTACGTTACTGGCAAAGCATAATGTGATGCATCATGTTGCCACTGCTTATCACCCTCAAACTAATGATCAAGCGGAAGTTTCTAACAGAGAGATCAAGAGAATTCTGGAGAAAGTGGTGAATCCGTCTCGTAAGGATTGGTCATTGAAGTTGGATGAAGCTGTGTGGGCATACAGAACTGCCTACAAGACTCCTTTAGGTATGTCTCCGTTTCAGTTGGTTTATGGGAAAGCATGTCATTTGCCTGCAGAATTAGAACACAAAGCTTATTGGGCATTGAGGAAGTTGAACTTGGATATCAAGGCTGCGGGTGAAAGACGGTTGCTTCAGTTGAATGAACTTGAGGAATTTCGTGAGCAAGCTTACAAAAATAACAAGATGTATAAGAAGAAGGTCAAGAGGTGGCATGATAAAAGGTTGACGCCCAAGGCATTTGTGCCGGGTCAACAAGTGTTGCTATTTAATTCTCGCCTCAAGCTTTTTCCGGGAAAACTCAAGTCAAGATGGTCGGGTCCATTTATTGTTAAGACGATATATCCACATGGAGCTATTGAAATTTATGAAACAACACCGGATCATGCTTTCAAAGTGAATGGACAGCGATTGAAGCATTATTATGGAGAGTCGTTTCAACGCGAGAAGGTTTCCGCCATTTTGGCGTCGACTTGAATTCAAGGAAGAATGTCAAGCTAATGACATTAAAAGAGCGCTTCTTGGGAGGCAACCCAAGCCTTGTTGTATACTTTATTATTGTTTTCTTTCTTTTAAAAAAAATATTGAAGTGAACAGTGACCCACGCGCTGGCAGCGCCCTCATTCCTGCCCAGGTACAATTTTTGTGTTAAAAACACAATTTTTCATCCCCATTCTCTCTTATTTTCACAACTCCATCTCCTAATTCATACCTAGTTCGAATTCTTAACCCTAAAAACTTTCAAATCCTTTCCTAAATCCAATTCCAAATTCCTACATCCTATATCTCTATCTATATACATACACCCCCAACCCATATATCATCTTTATTTCTCAACTTTCATCCATTGCAAGCTTTAAGGAAGGATAGTTCGAATTTTGGAGGATTAATATTGCAAGTGCACCTCTTGGATTCGAGTGGGTATTGATCTTAACTCATCTTGTTATTTATTCCGAATTTGTGTTCTTGCTAAATTAGGGTTTTGAGAAAATTCGAATTTTGGGGGTTTTGTTGCTTGTTATTGATATTGTTATGGCTCCTAAAAGGCAACGAGTTGTGGGTAGTAGTAGTGGTACTCATCCATCTTCGGGCGAAGATTTGAGTTCGGTCGGTGAGGTGGAGAGATTTGTTTCTCTGGAGGCTCAAACAGAATATGAGAGATTAATGTCGAAAGCGGTGCTTAAAGAGAGGAATTTGTTGCCCACTTATCAGTTTGGGATGATACACATGATTAGTGAGTGAGGTTGGCCTACTTTTTGTGAGATGGCAAGGATGGTTCCATTGAGTGTTGTGCGAGAATTTTATGCGAACGCCAAGATGGAACATGATGGTTATACTGTAGTGAGGGGGATGACTGTGGATTACACACCACGGGCTATTCGGAGGCTTATTAGGCAGGCTGATAGGCCTAGAGGAGAAGAGGATTGGATGCAGCGATCTAGGGCAGATGTTGATTTAGACGAGATCGTGGCAGTGTTATGTGTTCCAGGGACGGTTTGGAAGTATAAGGTTGGTACTATGGAGCATCTCCACTTCCCTTCTTCTAATATGAATAAGGTGGCTCGTATGTGGTATTTGTTTATTTGTGTGAACCTCATTCCGTCTTCTCATACGACGGATATCACAGTTGATAGGGCCATGTTGTTATGGGGCATTCTTCAGGGCAAGTATATTGATCTAGGTTAGCTGCTTCATCAGAGTATACTGAGGTTTTTGAGAGGTGGTACTTCAGGTGGTATGCCTCATGCTTCGGTTATCACTGGATTGTGCGAGGCGGTGAGAATTAGATGGGGTGATGATGAGGAGATGCAGACGGTCGGTCCTCCTATAGATGAGGCAACTTTTGATCGGATGACGGAATGGTCAGGCGGCGTTCCACATCCGAGGGGACTAGGTTATGATGTTGGTGGTGCTGGTACTAGTGGTCAGGGAGCGAGCGCTCCGCCACGTGCACCGAGAGTTGGTGGTGTGGGGAGTTCGAGGGAAGCTCTGCCTCAGGGTATGGTGGATATGGCGGTTCTGGATACTTATTTTCGCGGACTGACTAGGAGGATGGATTCTATGACTAGTAGGATGGATGCTATGCATATCAGCAGCCGCCAGTATTCTGAGGACATGGCTGTGGCTTTGGATGTAGCTTTTCAGTCGCTAGGTACTGCAGTTCAGTGGCCTGTTTTTGGAGCGCGGACTCAGTATCCACCAGATTCACCCGAGGAGGGTGATGATACTGATGAGTAGGTACGTTTTTCTATCCCTCTTATTTACTTCCATTCAATAAGGACATTAAATATTTTAAGTTTGGGGGTGGTTTGGGGGATTAGTACTTGTTGTTGTATTATATGTTCATATAG
Organism: Saposhnikovia divaricata; assembly: GCA_036435485.1. Taxonomy (NCBI): domain Eukaryota; kingdom Viridiplantae; phylum Streptophyta; class Magnoliopsida; order Apiales; family Apiaceae; genus Saposhnikovia; species Saposhnikovia divaricata. The sequence goes on from CM071598.1 coordinate 169,547,712, forward strand.
GATATCATGTTTTGCATAGTAGTGGTAATTCATGCATTCTTGTTGTGTTATCTACGTTTGTTTCATATAGGACATTCTGTTTTTTATTTTCGTATACCATGTGAGTTCATTTTAGTTGCATTTTCATGGCATGCATTTTTCATGATCCCTTAGGACGAGCTGATTCTGATTGGTAGGTAGATGTCTAATTGAGTGTGGTAATGATGAGTAGAGGGGTGATTTATAGTTCCTATGAAATTGACTTGCATGTTACGGGAACAAAACTTTTACACAGTCTCATTGGGTGCTTTTGGGCTAGGTTAGGGTCATGCCTGTTTGGATGTTTTGAGATTTAATCACTTGATTATATTTAGAATTTTCGTTATTCCCTTGATGGCATAGGAGCACTAAAGTCTAAGTTTGGGGGAAACCAGGGATTTCATGCTAGTTGTAATTAATTGTCAATAAAGGCTAGGTGTCAAATGGCTAGTAGCCGGCTCATATTTATATGAGTAGTCTAGGGTTGGATATGAGAATTCTCATTCCAGATTGCATAAGAAAAAGAAAAAAAAAAGAGTCAAAAGTCAATTGTTAAATACAAAATTAACCACGAGTGAGCTCTTTAATACTCGAGTAATTAAGTCTGAGGGGACTTAGTCCTAGTAACTTAAAGCCCTTGTGGTTTGGGATTGCTGACCTAACACTCGCTACATGGGTATTATTGTATAAGCCTTTTGGGGTCTCATACATTGCATGGTTAAATAAGCATGCGTATTGTATATAGTATTATGTGTCATAGTGTAGTAATAAAGCATGAATTCCTGGCTAACTTGAATAAGGATGGAGGTGTTTCTAGGTTATGAAGTGTCTACAGTCTATTCTATTTATAAACCTGTTCTTGTCTTGGCAAAGAATAGGTATGATCTTTGACCTAGTGTTGGGAGTATTTCTGATGAGCATTGCACACACGCACGTTTCTGTCATGTATTGTTAGTATACGGGGACTTAGTCGAGCTCTGCTTGGAGTTATTTGCATTCTTTGAGATGTTTGCTTGTTAGTTGGTTTTGGTAAGTTTGAAGGGGATCATTGCATTTTCATTTAGTTGCATTCATGCATTTCATTGCATTAGCATACATGGATTTTGTGGGCACATTTACTATAGGCCCTCACGAGACCTTACTCGTCCACTAGGGCTGCCTAGGGGTTTAAAGGGCTTGTTGCATATGCCAAATGCAACCGTGATCACCTACGGAAGTGGTACTAGTTAGTTAGTTAGGTGTAATTGTTTATGCTTGAGGACAAGCATCGGTTTAAGTTTGGGGGTGTGATAAATGGATTTTATATCCATTTAAAGCATTCCAATTCGGCTTAAATTGATTCACTTGGCCTCAAGTTTGTCGTAGTTTTGATGTGTTTTATTTAAATGTGCAGGTTTGAAGAAATGTCGATTAGGGGTGAATTTTCCGTCATTTTGGAGTTGATTTATGATATGGAATGAAGAACGGAGTCTTAATGTCAACTACCAAGAAGATTACAAGTCAAGGAAATTGAAGACGGGAAGTTCGTGCAAAAAGAACGGGAAGGAAAGACTGAAAAACAAAGAAAATGTGCAGGAAAAGAGCAACTGCCAGCAACTCAAGCGCAGGCAGCGCATGGAGAGCGCTGGCAGCGCCCAAACAGTGTCTAAACAGTGTCTGAAAATTGACCGTTTTGCCCTAATTTGAAATCTAATTGTATTTTTGGTATTTTCCTGTACCAAAATCAATTCTAATTTTATTGTAGGATTAATTTTCTTGCTTGGCAAGATATCTAGGCCTATAAAAACACATCTTAGCCTTGTAAATCGGATCGTTTTATTATTGTAACATAGAATTGCAAGGGAGAAAAGTGGAGAAAGGTTCAACGCTCGATGACAAGCACGGATCTAGATCTACTTCATCTTTTGTATACGTTGGATCATAGATTTGTTTTCTCAACTCTTAGTTTTAATAGTATTATTGCTTCTTTCTTTTATACCTTGTTTTATATCATGTTTTCATCAAATCCCATGGTGACGAACGGTTTAATTATAAACTAATCGTTGTCATGGGATTCTAACGGATTTATTTATGGAACTTAGTATCTTGATGCTTTAAAGATCTGTGTGTAGTGTATAATTGATATCCTCGTATGGTTATGCTTAATTGATAGATGCGTCGCGAACATCTAATTTGTTAATCTCTTGTGAAGTGAAAGTGGATATTGAGATTTAGAACTTGCCATGCTAGCATAGGTTCATGATTGTTTATCAACATGATTCGTAATGTAAGATGAAAATACTTATATTGCTCTATGTGATCAATATGGATAACTTGCTCTTCAACCATTATGTTTTCAAATTCTATAGACATATAGGGTCTAAGCATAATTGGTGTCTATTCATCTTCTATCTCTTTTGTGGTAGTTTGGTATACGTATGCTGACAGGTAGCGTGTACTTGTTTCGTGTTATCCGATCAGATATCATAAACATTGCATATAGTGATTAAAGGCGTCAGATCTAAGCAAAGTATTTAATGAAGCTAGGATCCCATGTTTATTCTCATATAAGTAATTCGATATCAATTCTCATTAGTAAATTTAATTCTTAGTTTAATATTTTTCCTTTAGTATAATTTAGATAATCAAAAACCCCAATTTGTTATTTGTCTTAGCAGTGAATTAAAACCATACATTGTTGCATAGGTACATTTACTGATTGAAACTTAACCAGATCTCTGCGGAACGAACTTAAATTATATTACTTGTGACCACGTACGCTTGCGTGATTTTGTGCAAACAGCTGGAATGTTCTAAACACAGCCACTTACGCAAGTAGTTGTAATCCCCCTTTTTGTAACATCATTATTCCATTTAAGAATTTCATTTCCATTTCCACCCTTATCCACACATATATCATTATACTTTAAATATAACTCCCTTTAAAAAAACCCGAGATCATTAACTCAAAAGACAGAAATATTCAAAATACTTTGAAATAAGTTTAGAAATATCCTCCGTATTTAATGAAGTCAAATATGCTTTTAAATACATAGCTATTCCATCTATTTTTAAAGTATTAAATGATAATCAAATAATATTTATTAAATCACAAATGTTTAAAGATTATAATTAACAGAATATTATAAACCATATAACCCTAGATAACAACTGATACCATTCTTTTTCATATCTCTTTAAACCATAAGATATATTAGCTCTATCCATATTCATATCCATATCCCTAATCCATATCCATAATCCAAATCCATAATCCATATCCATAATCCATATCCATAATCCATACCCATAATCCATATCCATTTTCACATTAACTAATCTCAACAAACAGGGAATATCCCTAACCATATAATGATATAAGATTCATATATTATCTAGCAAAACCACTTTTCTTTAAACATAAATAGTTTATCAAAATAAGGATAAAAGAAATCTTGCCTCGATCTCTAATCCCAAGAGGAATGATCCGGTGTTCGTCTCGAGTATCTATAGAAACGAAAATGACCACCATTAGAATATATTTCACTTAACCCTTAAATATATATATATATATATATATATATATATATATATATATATATATAGTAACACCCTTGACACATAATATAAGTTTAACATACTATTTATAGACCAAAAGTTCCAAGAACTTATCGATTATTAGACTCCATAAAAGTTTCAGTGTTTTTCACCATTTCCTTATTAACCACTCATGACTGTAAAATTTCTCATAAATTATCAATTTCGAATTTTGACACAAGGTCAGTAGGGTTTGACTCTCTATTCACCTTAATATATTTTCTCAAAATTTCATAACTTTTAAAGATGTTTAAGTATGGTGATTATAGCCTCAAAGTTGACACAATTGCATTTTCTCGGTTTCCAAACGACTTTCACTAAAACTCACTTTTCTCCTAAACCGTTCATTGGATTTTGACGTACCTTATATCAAAACGATCTATGAACTAAGCTCTATCCTATCATGACCAGTTGGTATGCCCTACTGAATTTGACAGATTCGAGATGCTCTGTTTTTAACATGTAATTACTGTTTTAACGAAAATCGGGCATTATAATGGCTATACTTTCACACTTTCCAAAATTTTCCCATCTCCAAACTCATCATTCAACACATATACCAATCCATATACCATGTGGTCATCATACCAGCCATGGTTTCCAACACAAAACACTTCCACAATCATTCAAAATACTTTTAAACACCTACTAACCATGAATCCACTCTTTACACAAACTTAACTTTAAAAACCAACCATAAACTCAAAGATCAAGCTAGGGTTTCAAGTGATATACCTTCCTTTGAGTGTGTACAAGCCTTAATAGCCCTTGTACAATCCTTGTATCACCTTAATATATCTTAGATCCTCCAAAAAACCAAGAAAACAAAGTTAGTTTTAGAAAGTTACTATTTATCACTATTCATCCATCACTTTGATGAAATTATTCACTAGGAAAATGGAGGTAGTTTGCTTTCAAATTTGGTACATACCTTAATATATACCCAAGCAAGCTCCTTGAATTTTCTCTTGAATTTATGTTGCTTGAAGCTAGGGTTTTGAATTTCTTTTTCTCTCTTTTTCTTGTTGAGGCCGAATGGAAGAAGATGAAGGGAGAAAGAGATTTTTGTGTTGGTTGACGATTATCTAGTGTCTTGTAGATATTTTGTATCATTTATATAGATAATTATCAAGTATCAAGTAATTAATAAATAATCCTTGGCTAAAGTTAGTGGAAAGTGACTTAATTAGTGATGTCATGCATGATGTCACCTTGGATGATCTTATAATCTTGTTTTTGGATTTTCTAAATAATGTTTTAATGATTTTGGTTATTGGTAATGTAGTGTATATCCTTGTTATGATATTAATCTTGGTTGTTTAGTCTCCATATTTGTCTAATTACGATTCGTTTCGAATATACCTCATTATCCAAGTGGTTCTAAATTGTTTAACAATCTAAATTCCTCTGGCATTCCCTTGACTTAATAATCCCCTGGTTTAACCTAATTTCACATGTTCCTCAAAGTATACACCCTTTTCATATTTCATACTCTTTAATATCCAATACAATAGTGCTCAATTGAAATCAAACATCTTAAAAATCTATACTCAGGAATTTCTGAAATCCGTTATCGTTTCGAGTCACTCATTTTTATAGTACGACGCTAATATGGTTTCTGATTATTCATTTTCTGTTTCACTTATAGGGTACCTACATACCATTTCCCTAAATCCTCAAAATCACTATTCATTTAAGCACTGTAGCATTTCTAAAGTTAGGGTTATTACAGTATGGATTGATATATGTGTTGGATGATGAGTTTGGAGGGGTAAAAAAATTTGGAAAGTATGAAAGTATAGCCGTTATAATCGCCGTTATAATGCCCGATTTTCGTTAAAAAATTTGGAAAGTATGAAAGTATAGCCGTTATAATCGCCGTTATAATGCCCGATTTTCGTTAAAACAGAAATTACTTGTTAAAGACAGAAAATCTCGAATCTGTCAAGATCAGTAGGACATACCAAATGGTCATAATAAGATAGATCTTGGTTCATAGTTCGTTTTGATATAAAATACGTAAAAATCTGATGAACGGTTTAGGAGATATGGCCAAAATCGTAAAAGTGGTTCGAAAGTGTAAGTGAGAGTTGTAAATTCAATTGAACACCCTTAACATTAGTGATCCAGTTAAGAATCTTAATAATTGAATAATAGAGGTCATAAGGAAGGTATGGAAGAAGACCTCATGTCGAAAAAATAATTTTTCAATTTTATAAAAATGTTTAGGTCCAGGGTACGTTAGTGGACTACCCCTTAAACGGACAAAGGATAATGAAATATAATCTTCTCGAGTAATTGACCGACTTAAAAGACTTTACGACTCGAGTATCTACCAAGTGTACAATATAATGACATGCTTTGTAGTAGGCTAAGTGTCATTAAGCAACGGTGTCAATAAGAGTTATGTTATAGTGTGCTTAATAAGCTAAAACGAATAAGGAAATGACTGAGAATCATTAAAGGTGTTAACTTTGAACCCATGGATATTATATTTAAATGTCTTTGATAAGGTTGTACAAGGATTAGGGGATCAAGTAAGTTAAATGGTTAAGGTAATTGTTGTTAGTAATAATAATTATAATGGGACATATTTCTAACGGTGGTTCTTTTCGTGTTATAGAGACTCGAAACGAACCCAGGAACACTTCTGTTCGATTGAAAGACCAAGGCAAGATTTCTTAAATCTTTATTTTACTATATATATTGTAAAGTTATGAAAAAATGGTTTTGCTAGATATAAACATGGTTCTATGAATATCATACTGATAAGGGCTTATTCAAAATACAAGGTTTCCTGGTCAAACGCTTTCAAAGCAGGTTCTTTGTTGAATCTTAACACTAAAATTTATTCAGAAGTTATAAAAGGAATAAATAGTAATGGAATAACAGTTTTTATGGGGGTACGGACAGTGCGGGCTGAGTTCAATACAGTCCATCATTCAATATTTTATTCCGGCCCATGTGTTGCCGAGGGAGGATTGTGGAGAACTTTCCTCCAGGGATGATAATCGGAGAGGATCATTCCTTCTACTAGTAGTAAAAGGGACAGATACGCAGGGCGACTGATCATCGACCTGACGTATTTGGCTAAGGGAAGACCCCCCAAAAAAAATGTTTTTCTAAAGAAAATTGATGGCAATCATATTAACATTTTGAAAAGGAAGAAATGGTATGGAACAATGAAGAGAAACTGATATTATATTCTTATAAACCAGTGAAGTTGTTTCATAAAGAATGACAAGCAAGTTTATGTCGGTGTATTTCTGTGCAAACAATATATATCTACTTATGGCAATATTTTATTTAATTACCCGGTAACTTCAACCTTTATATTATATTGGAATACTGTTCGTTTAAGGGTAACAAATGTTTCCAAGATTATTTTAAAATGGTTATATGTTTTACTTATTAATGTTTTAGAACTTTATCTTGCTGAGCTATTATAGCTCACTCTTGTTTATGTTTATATAACAGCTACATCAGATGCCGCCGGTACGTCGACTTATGCCCCGAAAGAGGGTAAGGGGAGGGCTATATGATAGGGAGTTATCGCCGATTTCTGAGGTAGCTTATCTATATATGTTTAGGGTATGAGTAAGCGTTTGTAAGTTAATTAAGGAGGTTGATGTAATATACGTTTGGTTGTTGATGTGCTTCATGTAGAAGTAATATTCAGCAACGCTACTTAAATGGTATTCTGGGTTTGTAATAATAACTTTATCTTATCTATTATTACTGATGGATGTTGTTCTCTGAACATATGAGTGGTGTGTAATGTTATAAGTGTGGGGTCGATAGTGTGAGTATAAAATATGATTAAAATATTCAGATTGCAAAAGAAATAACATGGTTAAATGGAAATTGGACCGTGACGACCTGGATTCCTGACCCCGGATCTAGGGCTGTCACACTTACTATCACTCGACTAGACCTATGCTATAGTGTACACATTCTATCTCAGTTCCTACATGCTCTTCGACATGATCACCTGCAAGCTGCATTCAAAGTACTTCGTTATATCAAAGCTTCTCCTGGTCAAGGCTTACTCATTTCCAGTCAATCTCCTTTGAATCTTACTGCCTACTGTGACTCAGACTGGGCAGGCTGCCACTCTACTAGACAGTCTCTTACAGTATATTGTATCAAACTGGGAGACACTTTGGTTTCCTTGAAATGCAAGAAACAACACACTGTTTCTAGATCTTCTGCTGAGGCAGAGTACAGATCAATGGCGGACACTTGTCGTGAGGTAATTTGGCTTGTTGCTCTTCTCAAAGATCTTGGTGTTTCTCTTCAGCTACATGTGCCATTTCACTGTGATTCTCAATCTGCCATTTACATAGCCAACAACCCGGTGTTTCACGAAGTACAAAACACATAAAAATTGATTATCACATTGTTGGAGAAAAGCTCCAACAAGGTCTTATTGCTCCAGTTCATATTTCTACCCATACTCAACCTGCAGATATGTTAACCAAGGTACTTGGTGCAGCTGCTCTCAAGTTCTTAAGCCGCAATTTGAATGTCTGCAATCTTCTTCAGCCATCCAACTTGAGGGAGGATGTTACATTATAGTTATTGTGTGGTGTTATGTATCTTAGTATAGCCAGTTATAGGCAGTTATCATAGGCAGTTACATTGCAATTCGTAGCAGTTCTTTTACAGTTATTTACTTCCTGTATTTAACCACATCTCTGTTCATGGTTTGTATTAACACGTTCTATTAAGTTTATTAGTATTACAAGGTTACCTTTCTCTTTTCTTTTATCAAATATTGCTCCTTAAGGACTTATTTGGATAGGAGGTTAGGAGAGATTGGATTGGGTTGGGTTAGAGTGGGATGGGTTAGGTTGGGAAGGGATGGGTTGGGTAAGGGTTGACTAACGAAGGATTCAACCCTTAGCATATTTGGATATAGGGTAAGGTTGGGAAGTGGTTGTAATACAAATAATTATAATATTTTTAAAAGAATAAAAATTAATTAAAAAATATTTGTTAAAAATAAGAAATATGTATATTTTGTCTGGAAATATTTTTTCCGGATAATTTTTTTTCGGAATATTTTTTTTGGAAAATATTTTATCGGAAAATATTTACCGGAGAATATTTTTTCAGAAATATTTTTTTCGGAAAATAGTTGAAAATATTTTTTCCGAAAGAAATATTTTTCCGAAAATAATTATTTTTTCGAAAATTTCTTGAAAAATATTTTTTTGGAGAAATTTTTTCTTTGGAGAAATATTTTTTCCGGAAAATATTGTTTTGGGAAATAATCTCGGGAAATATTTTTTCGAAAAATATTATTTGCTGAAATATTTTTTCCAAAATTTTTCGGAAATTTTTTCTCCAAAAAATTTTCGGAAAATATTTGTTCGAAAATTTTCTCTGAAAATATTGTTTTAAAAATAAATATTTTTTCAAAATTTTCTTGGAAAATAATTTTTCTCAAAAAATATTGATTTTGTAATAACAATATATTATAATTTCTCTTACACCCCGATTTGGGGAGTTGGAAAATTGATCCAATATAATTCAAATTGTACTCCCTCTCAACACCCTCAAACCCAACCCTCTCTCTTTTAAATTTTCCTTATCCAAACAAGCCTTGACAGTCTGTTAAACATATCTTAGTTAATAAATACAGAGTATTTCTTTTACTTGCAACAAAATGATCTTTGTTTAGCTTTTAAATAAATATTAGTGTAAAATCCTGTGAGGCATGGACCCGTATATATAATTACTAAAACAATTTTTTGCATTAAATTATATAAATATTACAATAATTTTGTAATTTTTTGATAGAAAATTGTAATTAGAAATACAATAAAAAATAATATTTTTATTTTATCTTATTGATATGGGCTAAAAATAAGCCCTAAAGACACATTTAATATGGCATTAATTAGACCCAGCATGGTCCAAACGTGGGGCCCATTAATGAGGTCAGAATCCCTATTTTGATATTAATTTCGTAATTTATATTGAGAGAAATAAACAGCTCAGCAATAAGAGTTGGATAAGGACATTATCTCTACAAGACTTAGCCTCCAAGGCATCCAATTCGATATGGCAACAGACTCCTACAAGGAAGGAGTCTAGAACTTTCCTCAAGGAGGTGACTTATCTATTAAGTCTCCAACTCCTACCTTAATTCTAAGGCTTCTCAGCCTATATAAAGGGTCTAACCCCTCACCTCAGAACTACGTTTTTGGCTTGATTCTTGATATTCATCAAGGTACGTAGGCATCTTGTTAGGACCGAGTTAGTCCCCGACAACAAGAGCAGCCATTAAAGCTCGAAGCTCCCACAAACCTTAGTAGTTAATACGCAATAAATATACCCTACTTTTTATTCCACAACATTTGGCGCCGTCTGTGGGAAGACAACATCAACCATGGTTCAAACACGAAGAACAACACCAGTTGTAACTGAGGCCGTGCCTCTCAGATCTGCTCCACCCATCACCGAACAGGTTCCCCCAGCATCAGGGGCGATTGCCCAACAAGCTCCGCCAGCATCAGGGGCGATCACCCAATCTCAAGTTTCTCAACAATCAGGGGCGATCCCCCACGTTGAGAGTACATTATCTCCGATTACCCATACAAGACGAGAAACCAATCCTCTTCAGATGGTGGTCTCTCCTCTGATTGATCCGAACAACCCATCGCATGGGGTCCAGATCCACACTACAGATCTCCCCGTGAGTACTAACCCGACATACGGGCTGCCTAATTATCCTCCTATCCAAGGGACAGGCCCAAGTGGTCACGCTTTGCAGATCCGAGATCGAGAGTATCACGATTATTCGGGTCCTTATACTGATGAAACCTCCTCCGACGATGAGGATGATGACCGTGATGAAGTCCCGAGGAGGCGACGTGCTAGTAGAGAACCTCGAAGGAGGACTCAAGACATCCGTGATGGACAATCTTTGACAACTGCTGAAAGGATCAAGGCTTATGAGGCCGAGATCTTAAAATTGAAGGAAGATATGGCAAGGGAACAAGCTAGGCTAAATCAAACTCAGCCTCCTCCAACTGCAGGAAGGATTCCCGTCATTGATTTGGAGAGGTCTTCAAGGAGACAAAGAAGGGCTGATGCCTCATTCGGAAGAACAACCACAAGGATGGAAATTCCCAAGGGAAACCCCAAAGATCTGATGCCTCTCGGAGATCCTGATGATCCAACACCCCCGTTCACCGAGGAAGTGATGAATGCTCACATCTCAAGGAAGTTTAAGATGCCTACAATAAAGGCTTATGATGGAACGGGTGATCCCGCAAACCATGTGAGAACATTCTCGAACGCACTGCTGCTGCAGCCTGCAAGTGATGCCCTAAAGTGCAGAGCGTTCCCCCAAACCCTGTCGGGCATGGCTTAGAGATGGTATAGCCGATTGCCTGCGAACTCTATTGGCTCTTTTAAGGAGTTGAGTGCCGCCTTCGTTAGCCAATTCATTAGCGGAAGGGTACATGAGAAGAGCTCCGCATCTCTTATGTATGTGGTGCAAGGAAAGAATGAAAGTCTGAGGGATTACCTCAAGCGATTCACTAAGGAGACCCTGAATATCACTAATTTGGAAAATAAGGTGGCAATGGTAGCCCTGGAGCACGGAACCACTGACCTCTTCTTCAAGAGATCATTGGCGAAGCATCCCCCTGAGAACATGGCTGAGCTCCAACGAAGGGCTGATAAGTATATTAAAGCTGAGGATAGCTTGAAGAAAGAAACCACCGTAGGTGGAGGAGGAGGTAACAATGACTCCAAGAAGCGAAAGTAAGACCAGGACTATGATGATCAAGAGTATGATGCTAGGGACAAGTATCCCCGAACTAGCGAGGACTCCGACTCTGCCCCTAAGAAGAACCAAGGGTCAAGGTTCACTGAGTATGCAAGGTTGAATACTCCTAGGAGTCGAATCTTGTTGGACATTGAGAATGATAAGGATTTCAGATGGCCGAAGCCACTCAGGGGTGATCCCGCAAAGAGAAACCAGAATCAGTATTGCAGATTCCATAGAGACGTGGGGCATGACACTGACGATTGTAAGCAACTCAAAGATGAGATTGAGTTTTTGATCCGTAGAGGGAAGCTGAGGCACTTCACTAAGGGTGAAGACCGTGCTAATCAGAGAAGAGACTATAATAGAAGGGATGACGATCAAGATCGCAACCCACAGCCCCGAGGGCCAGTAATCAACCTGATCTCAGGAGGCCCAACTGCGGCCGGGACAACTAGGAACTCTAGAAAGGCTTATGCCCGAGAGGTGTTGCACATCGTGGGAGAGGCCCCGAAGCGTGCAAAAACTGAGGTAGCGATTAGCTTTGATGACTCAGACTTGGAAGGGGTGAAGTTCCCCCATGATGACCCGTTGGTCATAACTCCTGTGATTGGAAACTCGGAGGTGAAGCGAGTCTTGATAGACAATGGAACTTCCGTTGACATTCTGTTTCATGATGCGTTTGTGAAGATGGGATACACTGATTCTCAGTTAACCCCCAATTACATGCCTATATACGGATTTAATGGAGTAAAATCCAAAGTTGAAGGGACTATTCAGCTGCCTGTAACTATTGGGCAAGAGCCCAAGGAGGCCACTCAGATGTTGAACTTCCTGGTAATCAAGGCGGCTTCAACATACAACGCTATCCTTGGAAGGACTGGACTTCATGCATTCAAGGCTGTTGCCTCAACTTATCATGTGAAGATCAAGTTCCCTACCAGGAATGGTGTTGGAGAACATAAAGGTGATCAGAAGATGGCACGAAGCTGTTATGTAGCCTCGTTAAGGCCTGATGGAGTCGGGGGGCAGGTCCTTCCGATTGAAGACATAGATGTCCACAGTGGTAAGGAACACAAAGAAAGGTCAGCAGGGGACATCACACAGAAGCCTCGGACAGCAATTGAGGCTAAGGCGTTAACTGACTTTGTGGTTGAGTGTACCATTGGCAACCAAGAAGTCGGGGGGCAGGAGGTAGTACCCCAAGCAGGAAGTGAACTTCAGAATAAGAATGAGGAGACCAGAAGGAGTGGTGGGTGCTCTATTTTGATGGAGCATCAAAACAAAATCAAGTGGTGCAGGCCTAGTCTTGCAAAACTCCGATTGGGCTTAAGTTATTCTAGTAGGACTTAGCTTCATATTTATATAGTAGAAGTAGAAATAAGGTTCATTAAAACCATTGCAGAGCATGTTGCTCCGAGTAGGACAGTAGTACTCTATGTAAGGGTTGAACCCATTTCAAGTTATTAATGCAAGATTGTTTTCCATTCATTGATTGTGATTTTATTTATGTGCCAAGCACCTGATGTGTGAGTCAAAGAAGACCAAGTACCGAAAATAAAAGAATACACGAATGAAAACAAACGAATGCATACCTCGAATGGTAGAGTTAGGTTACAGCAGATAAGAGTTTAAGTCCTTGAAGGATCCTGGATAAAGACAAACGTTGAAGTCCTGATGGAACACCCGCTGAAGAAACATATTGCATAGCATGAAAGCCAATGGAAGGCTCATCAAGTGGGCAATCTAACTAAAAGAATTCGATGTTAAGCCTAGTACGGCCATCAAAGCTCAGGCTCTAGCTGACTTCGTGGTTGAATATACCATTGACAACCAAGAAGTCGGGGGGCAGGAGGTAATAGACCAGGAAGGTCAGCAAGGTGAGAAACCCCTGGAAGAGAAGAAGGAATATTGGATGCTCTATAATGATGGGGCATCAAAAACAAAAAGCTCTATTTTCATGGGGACCAGTGGTGCAGGTTAATTTCTGCAAAGCCCCGATGGGTTCACACTCGAGTATGCCTTGAAGATTGGACTTCCAAACAACCTGCAACGAGGCGGAGTATGAAGCTCTGATGGCCAGCCTTGGATTGACGAGAGCCCTGAGGGTGAAGAACCTGAAAGTTTGTGGAGACTCAAATCTGGTAGTCTCACAAGTCAATGGAGAGTTTGAGGCTAGAGAAAAGAATATGGCCAAACACTTGAGGATTGTGAAAGCCGTGATAGCCCCGCTCGATAAATGCCATGTTAAGTATATCCCAAGAGAGAAAAGAACATTAAGGCCGAAGCCCAGTCTAAGTATGGCTCTTCTGAGATAAAGAATTATGCAGAGAGCTTTTGCTTCCAGGTCCTGAAGACTCCACCATCGAATCAAAATTGGTAGCACCAGTTGATGTAAGCTGAAGGATAGACCCTCTTCGAGCTCATCTCGAGACTAGTTGGCTCCCTGATAATGCCTTGAAGGCACAGAAACAGTTAGTGAGAGTGTTGAGATGAGAGGTCCTTTGTCATTCCTTACTTAAAATCTTGAATCTCAAATCCCGACACAAAATTTTAGCCTTGATGGCCAAAAAGGCTGTCTGCCTCCAATCAAATTTGTCATTTGAAGTTTAAGGACTCGAATCAAGAGCCTTCAATCGAATATAAACCAAAGCAAGGTCCTGTGAGCATAAGAAGAAGGTTGGAAACCTAGAATCAAGAAAAGAAGGTTAACAACCAGCCAAGACACACCGGACTTGAAGTCAAACGCTGAGGAGCAAGTGAACTCCCTGAACGATCAACTGAAAAGTAAGACCTCCTCCGTATGAAGCAAGGGGGGCAAGAACTAAGGGACTTCATCATTCCTACATCTTAGAATGAGAATCAAGGGTTGATAATAACCTTAAAACCAAGGTCTCAGCAAATAAGTTAAGGCCCGGAAGGTCACAAGTCAAGGTTCACGAAACCATTTAAGGCATAACAAACACCTCATATTGACCTGAAACCTCGTGTTGGTGATCCAGAACACCAACATCAACCTTAGAATCCAGGCCTTGTGTTATAAATCAAGGGCTAAGGAACTAAGTTGAAGCCTTAGAAGGCCAACAAAGCTATCAGATCCAACCTTGGATCAAGAGATTCGTGAACAACTCAAGAATGAGTAACTGAATCAACATTCCAACAAGGTGGATGAAAGGTTCAAAGTAATTCTATGTAAGATTAGGCAAGCATGAAACCTTTGAAAGGATTTTGAAGCTTTCTCGTGGAAGGTTTGGAAACCCATTTACTATGTCACCAAGGTGCTTCACGAAGCTGACCTGAATCACTCCGCTATAGAGAAGTTTGCTTTAGGCACGGTCATGGCCTCAAGAAAATTGAGACCTTACTTTTTAGTCACGTAAAATCGAGGTCTTGACAGACCAAGCCATTAAAAGGCCATTAATTCGACCAGAATCCTGGTCGAAATGACCAAGAATCCTGGTCGAAAAATTGTTCGACTGAGCCACGAAAAAGGCCATTAATTCGACCAGAATCCTGGTCGAAATGACCAAGAATCCTGGTCGAAAAATTGTTCGACTGAGCCACGAAAAAGGCCATTAATTCGACCAGAATCCTGGTCGAAATGACCAAGAATCCTGGTCGAAAAACTCTTCGACGAGGCCACGAATTTGGCCCTTAATTCGACCAGAATCCTGGTTGAAATGACTAGGAATTCTGATCAAAAATTCGTTCGACCAGGAGAAAATTGGACCCTTAATTCGACCAGAATCCTGGTCGAAATGACTAGGAATTCTGGTCGAAAATCCGTTCGACCAGGAGAAAATTGAGACCTTATTTCGACCAGAATCCTGGTCGAAACGACCAGGAATCCTGGTCGAAAATCCGTTCGACCAGGAGAAAATTGAGACCTTATTTCGACCAGAATCCTGGTCGAAACGACCAGGAATCCTGGTCGAAAATCCGTTCGACCAGGAGAAAAATGAGACCTTATTTCGACCAGAATCCTGGTCGAAATCCTGGTCGAAAAATGTGAAGTTTCCTGATCGAAATTTGTGATCAAAATTCAGAAATTTGAATCGAAATGATAATTTCTGCTGCCCCCGGACCCCCGCTAGTGCCGTTTAGCACCGTTTAGAATCGCTTAACATTGTTTAAGTGTCGTTCAAGGCTCGTTACTGCCCATAAGCACCGATTAAGTGCCGATAGCACCGTCAGTGCCGATAAGCACCGATTAAGTACCGATTAGCACCGTTAGTGCCGATAGCACCATTAGTGCCGATAAGCACCGATTAAGTGCCGATTAGCACCGACAGTGTCTTCTAGCACCGTTCAGTGTCGTTTAATACCGGTTGGCGTCACTTAAACGTTGTTTAAGTGTCGTTTAAGGCTAGTTAGTACCGTTTAGTGCCGTTTTATGCCGTTCAACGTCGTTTAAACATTGTTTAAATGTCGTTAAGGCTGATTAGTGCCGATTAGCATCGAATTGACATTGTCGTAAACGCGTCGGTCCCTCCACGCTTTACATAAAGACAATACTCGTGAAACACTAGTGTATAAAGATGAACCCTGACCCGAGTCTTGGAAAGGACCGTTAAAACTTCAAGGAAAACCTGATCAGTTTTCCTAGAAGTTGGGGGGCAAATGATATGGGCTAAAAATAAGCCCTAAAGACACATTTAATATGGCATTAATTAGACCCAGCATGGTCCAAACGTGGGGCCCATTAATGAGGTCAGAATCCCTATTTTGATATTAATTTCGTAATTTATATTGAGAGAAATAAACATCTCAGCAATAAGAGTTGGATAAGGACATTATCTCTACAAGACTTAGCCTCCAAGGCATCCAATTCGATATGGCAACAGACTCCTACAAGGAAATAGTCTAGAACTTTCCTCAAGGAGGTGACTTATCTATTAAGTCTCCAACTCCTACCTTAATTCTAAGGCTTCTCAGCCTATATAAAGGGTCTAACCCCTCACCTCAGAACTACGTTTTTGGCTTGATTCTTGATATTCATCAAGGTACGTAGGCATCTTGTTAGGACCGAGTTAGTCCCCGACAACAAGAGCAGCCATTAAAGCTCGAAGCTCCCACAAACCTTAGTAGTTAATACGCAATAAATATACCCTACTTTTTATTCCACAACACTTATTTTTAAATAACAATTTGTATAATATTGCATTGTCATGAACCAAATACTTTAAAATTTGAAAAGATTTCATAAAATTTGGATAATTATCTATGCGATAATAATAAGTATTATTGTTAATTGGTATATATTACTTTAGATTTCGATGACATGATTTGAACTTTATAAATTTGAACAATTGAATATAATATAAATAATCATTTTACATTATTGTTCCCGTATAACATGAACGTATAAACTCACATGTCATAAAAATATATTTGTAAAAAATAGTCATGCATGTAAGACTATGAGTCGAGTCATTAACAAAATCTCTTAATTTTACCTAAAAGGCATTATTGTGATTCTCTCATTCTTCTTTAAACATATTTATACACCCTTTTAAACTCAACTATCTATTTTTGACCTACCATTTCATATCCAATATCTAAGTGTTTTAAAATTAGATTCAACTTAAAATCTAAAAATTTTAATCGTCTGATTACATGAATATCAATGACTTATTCATTTATATATTATATAAGATCATATTTTTTAATTCATCTTACATTATTTTTAATATGTGTTATAACTCAATCATTATATGTATTTTGAAATCCTAAATTTTAAAAAGATCATTTTTAACTCAAATATAATTATGTATTTAAATTGCTTAAAGTCTATTTTTTATGATTTTAATAATTTAATATCTCGTCTACAATGAGACGAATGTTAACAAATTCAAATTTTTAATCTAATCTGAGTTACATTTATGTATAATTTATAGTTTTATTTTCTATAAATTATAAATTCAACAATTCATTTACTCAAAAGGTAAAAATAGAACAAGGGAAAAAGGAAAATAAAAGAACATTTGGCTTATCTAATAATATCTATTACTATATATTAAATGACAACATAAGGACAAAAAGTGCCAAAAAAATGCTTGTAAAATTAGAAATTTTTGTTTGAACAATCATTTAGACTTTAAGCAATTTTAATATATAAATGAATTTGAGTTAAAAATAACTTTTTTAAAATTTAGGATTTTAAAATATGTATCATAATTGAGTTATAACACATACTAAAAATAATGTAAGATGAATTAAAAATTATGATCTTAGATATTATGTAAATGAATAAATTATTGATATTCGTGTAATTATATGAATAAAACTTTTGAATTTTAAGTTGAACCCAATTTTAAAAAATTTAGATCACAAGCAACAAAAATTTAATTATACTAGGAAATGACATTTTGTAACTTTTCAAATAATAGGGACGAATTGATAATTTCACAAACATTTTTTTTGATATTTTTTGCACTTGTCTTGCCATTTAATATATAGCAATAGATTCCTTTTTACTTGCAAGAAACTCATCTTTGTTTAGCTTTTTAAAAGTTTAACAATATTATACAATATAATAACTAAGAAAAATTAGTTTATACAAATTTTATGAACATGTAATGACAATACTTGCACAAAAACTTTTACTTTTAAAAAAAAAAAAAACACACACACACCAAAGTGTGTGGTGTGCGGTGTTGAAGATAAGGTTTGTGTTACAGTTGGAGTGAAGACCCGAAGAAATTGATTGATAGGACTTAGGAGTGTACACAGCAGCACGTATAGAAGAGACACGTGGGCGATTACATACATGATTGTCGGATGAGAATGAAACTGGCTATCGAAAGAAGAAAGCCGGTTTTGTAAACCTTGGGCTAGGTTTCCTCTGTATCCGACACCACACGCTTAGGCTTGACGTGGGAAAAGAAACCGAGTGGCGCTAAACCTAATGCAATTTTCTTATTTTCACAATCAGAATTTACATGTATGTTTCACTTTATAAAGAATTTTAAGACCAGTTTAACAATTGCAATTTTAAGTCCAGTTTAACACTGCAATTGTTGGTTCATTTTCTAAAAATAACATGGTTTGAGAATGAAATATTTCATTCCAAATCTATCGACAATATCTATTACCAGATCGAAATCATCTCGAATGTGAAATAACAAGATGCTCAAGCTTATTAATATATAGCAACTCCATCCAACTGGTATAGTTTTACAAAAATACTAATTCCAGAGCAATTTAACAATTTTTTGTCTTTTCACAATTTTTTGTTCTAGAATTAAAAAAATTGTTTTGGAATTAGTAGTATTTTCCTAGTTTTATGGTGTATGTCCTTGTCAACACTTGCACTTTAAAAATTTAAACACATTTTACGGCACGCAAGCACATTTTTACACATTCTAAATTATAGTTGTCTGCCGTCCGTATATATTGCTGTATTGTACATCTAAGCCCGTTCAACTTACTTATATTTCTTTATTATAGCAATATGTATTTGATTGAGAATGATAGTAATAATTTATAGATCAACTTGTGCTTATAGGAATTTCAAGTGAAAAATAATTCTGCAGACGTAGCTAGGAGAACTCAAACCGTCATCTTTAGACGTCCTGTTCTATATCTTGTTTTGTAAGTTTCAGTCATATAGCAAAAATTACAATTTATTTAAAAATATCTTCCTAAATCTGTTTTTTCTGGAAATAATAATATGTTCTGTATTTAAATACGCATATAAATTATACTACTAATAAAATACTCTTCCATTATTTACACTTTTCACCCATGTATCTTCACCTAGTACTACAAGATATGCGGCATAAAATAATGATACCACCAACGAAACCCTTGTTGCCACGTGGTCCACCACCATGCATATTACTCAAATGCCATTACACACGTATTGGGCGGCTACACCTTCCCCTCCGTTTTTTTAGTCAAACCTGACCTCCTCCATCTATATATACACACACATTTCACACTCCTCTCCACACCACCTCAACTCCAATCCCTCCCCTAAAATATCACACACACAACACACACAAAATTTACACATACGATTCATTTATAAATATGGCACCAAAGGGAAAGACGGCTGTGCCATGCAAAAAACAAACCAACGTAGATGAAGTACATTACAGGGGCGTACGAAAGCGCCCCTGGGGAAGATACGCAGCTGAAATCAGGGACCCTGGAAAAAAAACTAGGGTATGGCTAGGAACATTCGATACCGCGGAAGCGGCGGCACGAGCTTACGATGCCGCCGCTCGCGGGTTTCGTAACAACAAGGCCAAGACAAATTTTCCGACTCCTGATGAAATCATCAATATTAGTGATTTCAGGAAGATAGACACAAGCACAAAAATTATGAATGATTTTGATGTGAAGCAGAGTCAAAGTCCTACTAGTACTGTTGAGTCTTCGAGTCGGGAACGGTTTTTAACGTTGGATCTCAACGTTGCTGCCAACGAATACGGGTCGGATCCTGGGTCCGGGTTCGGGTCGCCTGTTTTGTACCCGTTCCAAGGTCAGCCGGTTCAGATTTTGGGATTTGTGATGGCGAGTGGATGGCCGGCGGCGGGTTATCGGAACTCCGACTGCGGGTCGGGTTCTCGGGTTACGGGTGGGTCCCAGAGTGATTCGGACTCGTCTTCGGTTATTGATGTGAATATGAACCGGAGAGGGATTATGATTGATCTCAACGAGCTACCGCAGCCGGAGTATTTTTGAAGGGAACGGTGTCGTTTTTGTTGAAATTTGATAGTTGATTTCTAATTTAGTGAAATTAATTAAAGTATTTCTAGGGGAGAAGGTTGTGATCTTTTTTTTGCGACGGTTTGAAACTGTTTGTTTCGAGATTCAACTGTAATTCTTCTATTGAAAACAACTGCTTATATGATTAATAAAATATGTTTTGTACAATTTTGGGGTTCATAATTTTTTCATTGCTTAAATTTGGAAAGTAAAGTTGATTTCCTGATGATAAGAGTGAACGTTAACAATTGAGTTGGTTTCCTTGGAATACAAACGTGTCGGCCGGCAGTTCTGTCTTTTTTCAAGTTGCATTTGTTTGAGGAGTACTATTATTACTTTAATAACTTGGTTTTAATTATAATTATAAAATTTTCCCCACTGTTTGTCAACGTATATTTTTAATCGTTAATATCTTTAATTTCGTATTAGTATTAAATATAAAAACTTTACTATTTTAAAGTACTCACAATTACAAATCAAACAAGATCATTTATGACTATTTTTTATCTTATAAATTAGACGTAAATTAGTAATTTGTCTCTTGTTATAAACTGTCCTGACATATAAAACGAGAAACTTATTATGAGATGGAGGGAGTACTAGGTAATTTCCTAAAAGAATGGGCAAATAAATGGACTATTCAATATAGAAGTTTTTTTTTTTTTTTGATAGTTTATTCAATATAGAAGTTGCAATAACTTGGGAGTCGTTAAATGATCGATGAAAATGAAGTTTAATGTGAGGTGAGAATTAGAATGAAGACGAACACAACTGAAACAGTTGAGATTGAAAATGTACAAAGTTTGTAAGTAGACATGAGAGAAATAATTTACTTGTTTATAAGGAAACAGTTGAGATCGAAAATGTACTAACGTTCATTTTAATCTTGCGTCACTCGTCTATTATTTGATATTTTATCATTTGTCTATAAATTTGTAAACGTAAGTTGGAAATGATTATAGTCCAAAAACTTGAAATACTGCTTTTTTTTACAAACATGGTGTATTAAACTAAATGGTTATCAATAATATATTCTTTTATGTATTTTTTTTATTTTTAAATCGTCATCTTTATAAATAGGTAAACTAAGTTCCAACCCTACTTATGAGAATGTTTGGGGTAGCTTATTCGAGAAAAGGTGACTTATTTTAAAAAATAAATTAAAATTTCTAGTTTTTTCTTAAAAAAATACTTTTTTTTGTTTCAATTTATGGCTTAGAGATGCACTGGACCACTATTCTTTGGTTTGATTTTTTCAAACTAATTGACATCATCTAGCTAGCGCATATTGCAAAAAAGAAGAGTAGGCAAATTAGTGGGTCAATGTTTAGCGGCTTCTGGGTAAAAGACCGACCGGATCTATTTCATGTTGACCCCATCAACTTACAACAAACAAGGTAGCCTCTCCAGTCTCCACCCTCCACATTCCAGCTGTTTTCTCGTCACGTGTAATGTACCCCTCACTCACTTATCTTTCATTTTCTCAAATTACAAAACTAAATTAACTAAATGATCTCGATTTTGTCAAAAAATTAACGTAAGACTAAACCATCTCACAAAAACTAATGCGTAAATTAAAAAATATACATATATATATAACGTGTAAATTAAAAAATTGCATTCATTTTTTTGATAAAATTCAAGGCGTACGAAAATCCAACTTATAATCTGGAATGAGTGCAAATAAACTCTTTTACCACTAAATTGATCACATCAACTAAAATGATGATAATTTTGCCTATTTTCAAAGTATTTGTTTACAGATGTTGGCAAAATATGCGATTCTAGTTCCCTCAAACTATTGCTAGAAGAGTAATACTATGTATCTCGAAAAAATTTTCAAAAGTATTTTTGAATGATATATGACATTATTTAATTTGTTGAATTCATATTAATGTACAAGGTGCCCGTCTCATTTATAAATATATAACCAATCATATACGGAGTAGCAAATAAAAATTCATGTATTGACAACTCATTCTTCGAAAATCGTTTTGGAAACGGTTTTAAAAACCCTAACATTTTCCTTACTGGTATATGCTCAATGAAAAAATGAAGGGATTACTAGATATTGGCCCATTTACACGCGGGCGGCGCAAACAAAAGCGCGGCGGGTATTGCTTATAGGACCCATCCTGTGGTCCTCTAAATCTTTGGAGAAGATTTTGCTTTTGAATCAGCCGACTCTTTCCGGGAAAAGCTGTACACCACTAAACAAGTAAAATATTTGATATTGTTATTTATAGGTTCAATTTGTCTGTGAATTTCGGTAATACACTTTATGTTTGTTATGGAGTAATTTTTTTTTTTTTTTTTTAACATGGGAACCGTAGTAGCTACCCTTCGGGTGCGTTCTGGGTAAACCCATGGGCTCACGCAATAGTCTGCAAACCACGTGATCCAAGGCAAACCGCATAAGTACGACAGGCTCTACCCAAGATGGCATAATCGCAAATCCGCGTCCCATGAGAGTCGAACCTGTAACCAAGAGGTGAGATGACCTCTCTTTAACCAACTGAGAAAACCCTTGCGGGCTGTTATGGAGGAATTTTCTACTAACCTATAACGATCGCAGGCTTTCTTGTAAATTTTGTAATTACATTTTTATTATTAAAGTTTTAAGTTGAATATATATTTTTATTATTAAAATAACTTTTTAATTTTATAAATCTCATGTATATAAATATTATCATTATTATTTATTTTGAATTGTAACTTTAAAATACATACGTATGTCGTATATACATAAATATTACATAATTTTTTTAAACTTTTATATAACAGAAAAAATGAAATTTATCTAATCATGTAGACCTTTTTTCGATTTTTATACAAAATTTTCTCTATTGTAAGTGTTTTCCAGATTTTGTGTAATTTTTTTACTATATAACCTATTACTCGTGTGATGCATGAATGTTTTTTTTAATATTTTTTGTTTTATTACCCATATAAAGTGAAATTTATCTAATCATGAAGACCTTTTTTCGATTTTTATACAAAATTTTCTATATTGTAAAAGTTTTCCAAATTTTGTGTAATTTTTTTTACTGTATAGCTTATTACTCTTGTGATGCATGGATGTTTTTTTTAATATTTTTTGTTTTATTACCCATATTCTCATATTTATTTTTTAATTAGTAGGAAAATAAATTATTGAAGATAATACATGTTTGATAGTATTTTTAACGATAGTGTTTTAATTAATAATATATTAATTGCGGCAATTGGATCTTAAACTCGTGAGAGAAGTTTATAAAATAATATATATGTTTAATAGAGATACATTGTTGGTGAGATTCGAACTTGGAATTTATAAAAGTATTTTAAATATTAGGAATTGAATATTCTTTTAATTTTACATCTAACCGCTCTCATATATTTATCTTAAAATCTAACGGTAGTTATTGAGTATACCAAAAAAAGTGTACTAAATTGATAACCAAATATACCCTAATTTGCTTATAATATTTTATTATAGATATAGATTTATATTTAGCACAACCTTTTACTAGTATTTAATCACTCAAAAATCTTGTACACGCGACATGATACATGGGGTTAGTAACTTGGCCAATTTTTCTTCCCAAGTTTATGATTCAAAATTTTCTTATTGGGGCAAGTTAAACCTACTTATTTTATAAAAAAGAATATATAATTCGACTTCAAAATAATCTTGTGAAATTAAGTCGAATTAAACCTAATGAAATTCGTGTTTCTCAACACTGCTAGTCTGCTAGTTTGACTAAATTAAAATAATTCTGGTACATTTAAAGAGAGAGCCACAAAGATAAGTGTATTCTATCTCGCATCGATATTTAACTAATTAGGGTAATGATTTTTAAAGATTATCTTTCTGGGGTTTATGGTTCAATTCCTCTAAAGATATGTAGTGTTGTAGATTTTGAAAATCGGAATTATTCGATTGAATTAAATTTTGACCAATTTTTAACCAATTTATCGATGATTTTTTAGAAATCAACCGATTTCTATAACTATGTATTATAAATGGGACATCAAGATAAATCGAGGCGCAAGGAAATAAAGAGAGGAATAGTACTCCTTGGGTCGGCTTGTTTCCTCGTGACATGGGCGTCTAGCGGGTGTTTCCTCGTGATATGGGCGGCTGGCGGGATGACTTGGTATGGATGTGGTACATGTATATCAGTGTACACATTGTTGCATTCTGAGCTGACACCACCTTCTGTTTTACTACTACTACTACTTTTCTTACCTAATGTTAATAATAAACCAAAAATGTGTCAGGAAGTTTCCCATTTTCTTGTACGGAAAACACTTTAATAATTTTACTCCAGGTCTAATTGTTGACAAATGGACAAGAAGAGTCTGAAGGGCAGCACCAATGCACCATAATAAAATTAACAAATTGTTTAATGTTATATCCTGTTTGACAAGGTGTGCATGTCAAAAGATTAAGGGTTGGTTTAGACTGAGGGTTGAAAAAAGTTGGGTTGGATCGGGTTAAAATTTAAAAATTCATTTTTGAGAAAATTTTAAAAATAAAATGTTGGATATTGGATTCAATGTGTAATACTATTCCTCTGTCATATCCATTTCTTTACACTTTTTTTATTACTTTCTGACATGAATTTTATGGTGAATTTTAAGAATAGTTTTATAACTTATTTTTAAATTTTTATTTTTTTTGTATAAAAATAGGATTATTCTATTTTTATACAAAAAAAGAAAATTTCAAAAATAAGTTATGGAACTATCCTTAAAATCCACCTTAAAATGCGTGTCAAACACCCTATTTTGAAATGATAGAAATGAAAAGGACGAAGGGAGTATTATTTTAATTCTTTCATAAATTATCAAAACCCAACATGTTACTTTTAAACTTTTTTTAAAAACGAATTTTTAAATTTAAACCCGACCTCAACCCAACCCTTATCAATCTCCAAAATCACCCATCCAAACGAACCCTAACTGTTTGATTAAGATTGAATCTAAAATGAACATTAGTTTGGAGCTAAACCAGAGAATATATTTAGGCGGATTTAATATATCATAGGTGCAATTAGTTGGCGCAATCTAGAACCTCATGACCCGGTCCATTGTGTATAATCCTGGCCAGTAGGTTATATGGCGTGAACACGAGAATGCATTATTTGCGTACTTACGGTCACGGCAGATCCATAATTTCTTTCGCAGCAACATCGAGTATGTTTTGCATAAACATCCTTATATTTTTAGATTTTTGTAAAAACACATTCAAGTATTTTCGAAAATTTTAATGATGAACAAATATCAAATTTTGTTCTAAAGAAAATATGTATCCTTCTGTCTCCCTTATTACATCTTCCCCTACTTACAGTATTTAATTGATATGTGTAGATAATATAACTAAAATCATAAAAAAGGCCAATTAGAAACTGATAAAATAAATTGGTAGTATTCGATTTTTTCTGAAAATAAATTAGAATTGAAATTTTAAAGTAATCGTAATCGTATTAGTTATAATGGTTGATTAAAATTATATAAAATAATGATTATTTAAAATGTGTTATATTTATAAGGTGTTTCACTCCAATGAAATTGGTTATAATTATATCGTCATATTTTTAAAATGACGTATTATTATTATTATTATTATTATTATTATTATTATTATTATTATTATTACTATTATTATTATTATTATTACAAATTATTAAAGATAAAATATATTATTTTAATATAATAATAGATTATATGAAGCCTCGTTACTACTTTAGGTTCGGCAAAAATATTGAATCTGATGATGTTGACTAAGGTGTAGCTCCTTAACAGAGTTTTGGGCTTTAAGTTGTTTTTCGCTTGTTTGGGGGAGCTGCTTAAAACCCGATTTTAAGTTAAAAAACTGCTTTAAGGCATAATTTCCATTTAGGTACTTTTGACTTAAGACTTATGACTTATGGATTTTTTTTTTTCACAATTCTTGTAAAGCTTAAATATCATGAATTTAAATTTTTTTTAAGTCAAATTTCACCCAAAATTATTAAACCTCATTTAATTTTAAGTAAAATTACCCAAACACTTTCATTCAACTTAATGTAAACAACTTTACTTTCTCCTTTAAGTTAAAAACACTTCCATTAAGTCAAAAGTAACTGATTTTAAGCAATCCCAAACACCCTTTAAATCTTTAAATAATTTGAAACCTTTCAAGATAAGTTTAAACTTTAAACTAAACCGAGTCCAGCGGTCACTCGAATAATAATGGACTCGGTGACTCGGGCTCCAGCCCAAACATGATCCCACTACGTCATACAGATTTTACGAACACGAACTTGTACATTCATGATTACACTTGTCCGTGGAGCAATTTGGTTGGGTTTGAAAAAGGTAAGAAACGCCTCGAACTTTACGTAACGGCGCCGTGAAAGTGGAGTGTGATGATTAGAATCGGATAATGGAGATGTGCTTGATTAAACGACCGTCAACGTTGATGCTGTGAAATAAACGAACGTGACGGAGTCGCCGCGACATTACAAAAGTAGTATAAATGCAATTTTTTGAGATTGGAGTGTTGTGTGATGCGATGCCTCTACGGCCGACATATCAATTTGGTGGGACCCTTTTATCTTTCACACCTTTGACTGCAAACCACTGTGTATGGGCCCTATTTGTGTTCCGGGTTGTACCCAGTTTAAATCAGTTCAATTGTAAATTTTAGTTGATTGAAATTTAGTGTGCAACACAAATTAAATTGTCAATTTTTTTGGTAAGATAGTTTAAATATTCATATCAAAAGCAAACATGAACCATTAGTTGTTTAATAAGAGAGCAGGACAATTATAGATTAAATATTTTTTTGTTTGTTGTGTTATACTCCTTCCGTACCTAAAAATATTTTCCCTTCGAAATGTTGTTTCTCTTCATTAGGAAATGTTGTTTCTCTTCATTACATGAGATAAATTATTAATTTACATCTAATTTATAAGATTAAATACAATCATGAGTGATATTGTTCGATTCGTATTTGTTAATATATTAATACAAATACAATCATGAGCAAAAAATAGGGTTTATAGTCATTAGTTACAGCAAATCCAGTAATAAATTGATGGGATCCGGTCTTTGACAAACGGTTGCTAGGGAAAATGGTGAAACACGAGTTTCTACGATACGTGTATAGCAGGATTTTTGGTGTAAAAATCAGGGATTCATCTCGTTACGTATCGTAGAAAATTTGTGCGATAATATACGTTTGCTGTTGTTGATCGCCAGCGTAAATCGATTTCGCTTGAATATTTGCACGAATTGAATGATGGATAATCGAACTCTAAGAGTAACATAACATGCCTTTAAATAAACTTGACCTAAAATTGTATTATAATTTGTTTTTCTTCATATATTTGTGAATAATGTTAAGGATAAGTAGTTTCCTCATCACACTTCCTCCATCCCCATCCCCCATCCCCGCTTTGTGAGGTAGTATGTAACTTTCGATTGAAAAATATATTCTGGTGAATTATTTCGTAACATTTGGTCGTGGAGATGTGTAACATGTGAAGGAAGGATATAGTCCTTTAACACGTACAGTTGATATTTTCTAGATTTCAGAATGTTGAAAGTTGAAGTAAGTGGTAATGAGTATGATATTTCTAAAGACACCAAAAGTGAAATGCAAATTTCTGGCTTTGATTGCAATTATTGTTGGTGAATTTTTCCACCAATACACTACTTTAGAAAAAACATTTCCAAAATTTGCTTTGTCCTGTCCATCATAACTTTGTAACCCAAACATAATTAATACGAGGTGCGTACATAAGAATACTCATCCATTCTAGTACTCCAAACAAAAGGTGGGAAAGAGATAAAAAATTCAATGGCGGGCGGCATTTAGGATGCTGCTGCACCTCTTTTGGTTGACTTGTACAACTCGTCTCACAAGTCACAATTGATACCGAATAAATATACCCTATTTACGTAAACGTAGCTGGATGGATACTGAGAAATTGAAAACTCCAAAAGAACTTGAATTTTGTGCTCAACTTAGTGCTCGTTTGGTTGTTTATTGGTATTGGTATTGATTTTTTGGGGAAGTTTTAATACCTTGGCAATTATTTTTTTGTTCTTGGGAAGTTGAAAATTATGTTTAATTGTATGTAGGAGTTTATAAATTATGGGAAGTGTAAGTTATTAATGAGTGGGTGTGTAAGTAACTTCGTGCATACCCAATAACTTTTACTTCCTACATGAATGTTAACCAAACAAATTTATAATTCCCTAGGATGATCAAGTTCTCATATATTTACCTGTCAACCAAATAACTTCTTAAAACTAAATACATACACCAGAGAAAATCCATAAATACCTTCAATTTTAACTATTTTTCGGCATTCCTTGTATATTTTAACTATTTTTGGTGTTATTTTTAAAAAGATATGGCACTCACATCTTTTTTCGTGTCTCTATATTATATTAAACTAGCTTATAACCCGTGCGAAGCACGGGTTTCTTTTGATAGGTTATAAAATTTATTTAACATTATAATTATGTTTTTATATAATCCTTATTTTTAATAATTTTTTAATTTTAATTTAATATAAATTTATATAATGAAATGCATGGTTTAAATTTTATTTTGTAAAATTCTAAATTAAAAATGTCGTTGACGGGTTCGAACTTTGAATTTTTAGTAAATTAATTTAATCATATAATATATCTTATTATTAGATCTAACGATTGTTATTTATTAATAAAAATAATGATTTGTATATATGGTGAGATATTTTTGGGTGTATATTAGTGATCGCAAGATTAATTTTAAATTAAAAAGTACTCCATGTTTTAATTACAAAAATTACTACTAAAAATAATTACGGAAAGATATGGTGTGATATATTTTGGATATATATTAATTATTGTAATATTAGTTTTAAATTAAATGGTAAAGTGTTTTAATTAGAAGTAAAATCTTTAGAAAAAAATGAATAATTGAGTTGTTGGAGCAGAAAAAAGAGTCCAAGTAGAAGTGGATGAAGGAATTTTAATCAGAATATAATTACGTTAACATTAGTAATTAGCTTTTTGAGTTGTTTTTATAATTTAATTATTTATTTTAATAATTAGGATAACCAAACCGAAAACCAAAACTTAGGATAACCAAACCGAAAACCAAAACTTTAAATGTTTCGGCTTTAATATAATAGTATAGATTATCGTACTTACTAGAAAAATGTATTGTCAAAAAAAATGTTTGGTTAACTACTTTATATGGATTCTGATGGATCGGATTCAAACCCCATTCATTGTTAGGTCTAATTTTCACTACAAAAACAAATTATGTTTGTACATGAATTAGAGCATCTCCAATCATATAAACCCCTTAGTTAAAAGTTTGTCAAACATGTCTTAAATAAAAATTATAGAGATTGTGCTGTTATCTAAAATTTTTAGATAATCCCATCATATTGGTTATATTTGTCAAACCTATAGTGAAACTCTACATTATCAATTTACCATTTAAAATAATATATATTCTATTTTTAACAACTTGAAATAATAATAACTTGCTATTTTTATAATATAACTAATTATTATAACCAACTTCATTGAAGAACAATACCTTACAAATTTAATAAATTTTACATAATTATTATTTTACACCATTTTAGCCAATATCATTGGAGATGTTCTTAGTAGATCACGACATATAAATGATTTCCGACCGATAATATCCTAGTAGATCACGACATATAAATGATTTCCGACCGATAATAAGTTGCAACCTGCTTTCATAATGTGAATAGCTGAGCAACCTACGGACTACAGACGAATTCGGAACTAAAATTAGCGTACCCATTTGTTATAACCGGATTTCTGTCAAGCCTTGGTTCGGTCCCACCTGCAAAACGAGAAGAATGCGAGGGATTGGCCCCCCGATTCACCTCCGGTGTGAGAATCAGTAAATCGGTTTTTATAGAGGAATAAGGTAAAACGTAGAGTGTTTGTGTGTGTATTTTCTGTCGTGTCCATAAGTTTAATGATACTTCTCTTTTTATAGACTTGGTTTCACCTTTTTCTCCTTGGATCCGATCGGGATCGGTATGATGAGGAGACATCATCATTCTTCATTGTCCCTCATACTCAAGTAAAGTAACCATGTGATCTGTAAAAGGGGAAAACGACCATGTGACCGTTGAAGTAAAGTGATTGGGCCGAATATGGGCTGAGCGACCATGGGCCGATCGACTGTAGGGCCTGTTTTGATATTGGGCTTTATGTTTGATCTAGTGGGAAAATGGGTTTCTAACATGTCCTGAGCTTCGTTCGGAAATATCCTTAGGACGAAGGTCAAACCTTAGATCCATCTTCGGAGTATACCCATCGGATGCTTTGGTTGGATATTTTGACCGATGGACAAGGTCGAGATTTTTCTTGGAAAGTTGCGTCTATTTATGATTTACAGCTGTCTGCTCTCGAGATTCTCACATCAATCTTGACCGTTGAATTTGAAACGACTCTTGATCCAAGCGTCGTGTCTCTTTATTTAAGCCCTGCAATTCAGTCTTCTTTTTACACATTTCTTTTCCCAGAGATTAAAAAACCCTTTCAGAAAACTTCTATCAACGATTGGGAACATTACTTCATCGTCAGAAAGTCCTGATTCTCCGATTCTGGTATCATCCTATCTCCGGAACACATATCCTCAAGAACTCGATCTTATTTCTTCAAGTAAGTTCTTTTTCCCTTTCTTTTCTCCGCAATTCTCAAACACGGTGATTTGAGTATATTGTTTTTTCGTAGTTCATGTTGTGGGTATATGTATGTATAACTGTATGTATATGTGTGCATTCACTTGCATTTCTTGAGCCAAACGTTTACATGATTATCCCCCTTTCCTGCTTTTAGTTTTCTTTATTTTGTCTGAGAAAAAACCTTTACGGGATTCGTGGGGTTCATCTGAAAATGATCTAGGAGAAGAACGGCCTTCGGGATCTTAGGGTTTAGATAACTTCCTTCGGGATGTCCCCTCTTTTAACCGTGAACTTTAGGCTCTTTAGGTCATAGATTTGTCCCCGATCGATCTTGGCCCACTGTACTCGGTCGGTTAATTTCTATCCTCTTTCATTGCTGTCCGAGTACATGCCTAATGTCTCTTCATTTCCGAATGCAGGGACATGGATCGGTCGACCGAAGACGCGGGTCAGAAAAGTCCCTTTAGTGATGCCGAGTTATATCCGGCCGAAAATTTACGTTCTAGATTGACCGAAGACGATATTGGGTCATACCCATCGTATTTCCTGATAGATAAGTATACATGGTATTTTTATGCTCCTAGGAGGAACGATAGGATCTGGCATAATCCCGAGGTTCCTGCGTGTTACGGAGGAGGTCGAGCGACGGGCATATCTGAAGCCGCGTTTAAATGCGGCTTTAGGTTGCCTATGCTTCATATTCTCAAAAGTATATTGAAGCAGACCAAATCGCTATAGGACAACTGGATCCGAATAGTTTTATACACATAAACACCTTCCAGGCTCGATGTTTGGCATGTGAAATAGTACCCCGAACGAGTCTCTTTTGGCTCCACTATGAGTTGCGTAAGAACCCGAAGAGTAAGGGTTTCTATTCTATCGCTCGTAAGAGTAATCGAGACGACTGGGCAAAAACTAATTCAAGTAATAAAGAAACTCACCTTAAGTGGGTGTTTGTTTCGGGTCCGAGGATAGAGAAGTTCGGCACATGGAGAGTGGTCGATCCACATAAACTGAGATTTGCAGATCCCTTGGAAGCGGACAAGCATGATTATAAGCTTCTCTGCGAGCTCAAAATGGACAAGGTTCCTCTGGCAGACAGTCGGGATAATGACTGGCTGCTCGGTCTTTGGGGTAGTGGTAACCTTTCATTTTTTATTTTTAGTTTCTTGAAGGCATGATTATTCATGTTTTTGCACATCTTCGGCTTCAGCTTAGTATAATCCTGCATATTTGCCTCAACATATGTCTAATTGTATTTGTCTATGCAGTGGCTTCTCGAGAAGAGATTCTGGAACGAAAAAGGAGGAAGGCGGCCGAACTTGCTGCTGCTGCTATGGCTGCCGAAGAGGCTGCCGTTGATTCGGCCGAAAGAATGGATCAATCTGCTCCCGACCAGGGGGAAAAGAGTTTGGCCCTTACTCCACCTGCTTCTCCTCCTCCTCAGGAATCAGGGTCGAAGGAGGCGACTCTGAATCCCTCAGTTGAGCCAAGAAAGAGGATTCGGTCGGGTGATCAGGAACCGAAGGTGTACTCTCCTCAATGGGGAGTTTTGGAGAGCGATCAAATAATTGTTCCAGTTCCTCCTTCATCCCGGAATGTGGCTCCCGACCTCTGTCGTGGTCTCATTCTGCCGGCTGATCGACCTACGGTTGCTAAGGTCGATGATCTTCAAGCTTGCACCGAAATGATGACCCTTCTGTCTGTGGTAAGCCTCTTCTTCTTTCGGTCATATCTATTTGCCTTGGAGATTTTTAACTCTTTTCCCTGATTGTTTTCAGGGCGCTGCCTGGTCGGCTGTTGTGACCGAACGGGTAGAACAAATGCGAACCCGAGGGGTTAAGGCGGAAGAGGACCTTCGAAACTCGGCCATTGAGTTGGAGCGAGTGACTGGTCAAGCTAAAGCTTTGAAAGAAGACAATGATGATCTCCGGGAGAGACTGAAAGAGGTGGACGTTTTGAAGAGGTGCATTGAATGGAGGAATCAATAGCTCAAGGCTAGCAGAAAGAACGTCCGGAAACTGCAGAAGAAGCTTGACTTGACCGAGGAGAGATGCTACCAGATGGGTTATGAGGATGCAGTGTTGAAGGCACATACTCTCGGTTTTGATCATACTCAGCTGCTTAATGCCGAGCTTGGTATAACGGACCTGTTGGTAGAGAAAAATCCGATGACCCCCTGGTAGTCTCTTCGGGCGAAGACGAAGCTCTTTCTGACTAGTCGCTTTGTAACTTTTATTTGAACTGTTTAGTTGTGATAGCCTTCGGGCTTGTAATTCTTAACTTTGCCTTCGGGCTTATAACTTGGTCTATTTTATGCATCTTTTCTATTACCTTAGCATCTTTTTATGCATCTTCAGCGTTATTTTGCCTTAGCATAATTTTATCTTTTTTATGCATCTTCGGTCTTCGGCCTAGCATAATTTCTGTAATTTTATGCATCTTCGGCGTTATTTTGCCTTAGCATAATTTTATCTTTTTTATGCATCTTCGGCCTTCGGCCTAGCATAATTTCTGTATTTTTATGCATCTTCGGCGTTATTTTGCCTTAGCATAATTTTATCTTTTTTATGCATCTTCGGCCTTCGGCCTAGCATAATTTCTGTATTTTTATGCATCTTCGGCGTTATTTTGCCTTAGCATAATTCTATCTTTTTTATGCATCTTCGGCCTTCGGCCTAGCATAATTTCTGTATTTTTATGCATCTTCGGCGTTATTTTGCCTTAGCATAATTTTATCTTTTTTATGCATCTTCGGCCTTCGGCCTAGCATGTTTAGTTATGTTAGGTCATAACCTCCCTAGTGTTTGGGTATTTTTGTAAATGATTAAGGTTTTATTCGGTCGTTGAAAAATATTTCCTCCCTGCCTTAATCATTTCAAAATAACAAAATACTGAAGCAAGAGAACATATGCTTTATTTGATCGTTCCCGAATATGGGTTCGTTAAGCATAACTCATTTGATTTTCATTGTGCTCTAGTTAACAATCGTAGGCATAAACACGTATTAGGGAGCTTACTGATAGAAGCGATGAAGGCGTGCCGCGTGCCACGTGTTTTTGATGAGGCTTCCGTCCGAATGGGCTAGCTTATATGTGCCCGGGCGAACTATTTCCACCACTGTATAGGGTCCTTCCCAGTTTGGTATGAGTTTTCCCTGTTTTGTGGGCATGGAAGTAGCAAGTTCTCGAAGTACTAAGTCTCCCACTCGGAAGGATCTCTTTTTTATTCCCGAATCGTAATACTGAGCTGCCTGAAGCTGGTATCTTAAGTTTCTTCGGTAGGCCGCCTCCCTTTCTTCTTCAAGTAGATCAACGTTCGCTCGGAGCCCGTGTTCATTTGTTTCAATATTGAATACTTGTGTTCGATACGACTCCAGGCCGACTTCTGTTGGCATTAAGGCATCGGTTCCGAAGGCTAGTCTAAATGGCGTTTCTCCGATTGATGATCTTGGGGTTGTTCGGTAGGCCCATAGGACGTACGACAGTTCTTCGGCCCATAATCCCTTTGAATCTCCGAGTCTTTTCTTAATTCCATCGAAGATGATTTTGTTAGCAGCTTCGATCGCTCCATTCCCTTGAGGATTACCGACTGAACTAAACTTTTGTTGGATTCCAAATTCGGCTAAGAATTTTCTGAATTTGCTGCCAATGAATTGTGTTCCGTTATCTGATACGCAGATCATCGGGATGCCGAATCTTAATATTATCTGTTCTAATACGAACTTTTTTGCCGCTTCCTCGGTGATAGCTGAGAGAGGTTTGGCTTCCACCCATTTGGTCATGTAATCAATGGCCACAATACAGTATTTTGCTTGTTTAGTGCTGGTCGGGAGGATTCCAACAATGTCCACAACCCACATTGCAAAGGGAATGGGGTTTAGCACTGATGTCATTTCCTCTGGGGGTTGCTTCGGCACATGGCTGAACAACTGACACTGTTTGCACTTTTTGGCATATTCCGATGCATCGTCCCTTATTGTTGGCCAAAAGAAACCTTGTCTTAGGATTTTGAAGGCTAGTGATCGTCCTGCGAGGTGTTCTCCGTAAATGCCTTCGTGGACACTTTCGAGAGCCATTCTCTGTTCTTCGGAATGTAGGCATCGAAGCAGAGGTTGAGTGACTGACCTCCTGAACAACCTTCCTTCAATTATGGAGTAACTGGCTGATCGATATTTGATTCTTTGGGCATCTTTTTTGTTAAGTGGAAGGGTACCTTTCTCCAAGAAGGCTCTGATTGGAGTCATCCAATTAATTCCTTGGTGTATTTCGAGGAATTGCTTTTTGTCTATCGATGGTATTTTTACTTCGGTCAGATAAATTGAACCTGTGAGGTTCTGCGTTTCTGCTGAAGCTAACCTTGATAGGGCATCGGCTCGGCTGTTATTCTCCCTAGCTACTTGGCTTAATTCAAATGATTCAAATAGCTCCGAGCTTTGGCGTACTTTCGTAGCGTAGGCCTTCGTTCGTGGATCTTTTTGTCCATACTCTCCCGAGAATTGCTTGAGGACTAGCATTGAGTCACTAAAGGCTCTTAGGTGCTTTACTTCCAGGTTTTTTGCCAGATCTAATCCTGCTATCAGTGCTTCATATTCCGCTTCGTTGTTGGTCAAAGGGAAAGTGAATCTGATGGCTTGACAAATCTCGAAGCCTTCGGGACTAGTTAGAATGAGTCTTGCTCCACACTTCAGTCCGGCTACCGACCCATCAACAAAGAGTTTCCACTTTCCTGGTGGCCGAATTGATTTTTCTTCGAGTTCCAAATCCTTCGAATCAGAGAAAGAGCATTCCACTATAAAGTCGGCTAGGGCTTGTGCTTTAATCGCTGTTCTTGGGACAAATTCTAGGTCAAATTCTCCTAATTCGACCGACCAAGCGACCATCCTGCCCGAAGCCTCGGGTCGTTGCATAATTTTCTTCAATGGTTGATTGGTTACTACTCGCACCGTTCGGCCTTGGAAGTAATGTCGCAACTTTCTTGAGGCCATTACCACCCCATAAGCAAATTTTTCTACATTGGGGTATCTTGTTTCTGCATCTTTTAGTATGTGAGAGACGTAGTACACTGGATACTGATTCCCTTCGTGTTGTTTGATCAGAACTGCCCCCAGTGTGCGGTCGTTCACTGCTAAATATAGCTGCAGAGTTTCGTTCGGGCTTGGTTTCATTAAGAGGGGGTTTTTACCAGATATTCTTTGAGTTCTTCAAATGCTTTTTGACAATTTGGACCCCATTCGAAGGTCTTTGTCCCCCGAAGTACTTCAAAGAATGGTAGAGCTTTTTCGGCTGATCTAGAGATAAATCTTCTTAGAGCTGCTATTCGTCCGGTCAGCTTTTGGATTTCCCGAATTGTCTTCGGCGCTTTCATGTCGATTACAGCTTGTATTTTTTCAGGATTTGCCTCGATTCCTCGTGCACTGACCATGTAGCCTAGAAACTTGCCACTGCCCATTACGAACGTACATTTGTTCGGATTGATCTTCATATTGTTTTTCCTTAATGTTTCAAAGCATTCTCTAAGGTCTTCGGCATGATCTTTGTTCAATGATTTGACGATCATATCATCTACGTAGCATTCCATATTTCGGCCGATCTGATGTTTGAAAACCTTGTTGATCATTTTTTGGAATGTTGCCCCTGCGTTCTTCAAATCGAAGGGCATTTTTACGTAGGCATATGTGCCGTTCGGTGTGATAAATGCTGTCTTCGGTATATCCTCGACATTCATCGCTATTTGGTGGTATCCCGAGAAAGCGTCTAAGAAACTGAGTATTTGATGTCCCGAAGTGGCGTCTATCAGTTGATCGATGTTCGGCAAGGGATAATGATCCTTCGGACAATTTTTGTTCAAATCAGTGTAATCCACGCACATTCTCCATTTGCCGTTCGATTTTTTGACTACCACCACGTTTGCCTGCCAATCACGGTAGTCAATTTCTTCTATGAATTTTGCCTCCAGCAATTTTTCTACTTCGGCCTGAATGACTTGCTGCCTTTCCATGGTGAAGTTTCTTTTCTTCTGTTTTACAGGCTGTGCATCAGCCTTGACGTTGAGACAGTGTTTGGCTATTGATGGATCTAATCCAGGCATATCTTCGGGCCCCCAGGCAAACACATCATGGTACTGTCTAATGATTTTGATGACTTTCTCCTTTAATTCAGGCTCCATGTCTTTGTCTATTTGGATCATTCTTCCTGATTGTCCAACAAACAACTCGACCTCTTCCGTTTTGGCTGCTGGTTCGGCAATTGGGTTGGATAGGTCGGCTCCAAACTTCTCCAACTCGATGTTTAATAGTTGGTGACTGCCTCCAGCATCATTTTCGGCCTTTTTTCTTTTTCTAGCTTCGGTCATTTCCACGTCTTTATCTTTTTCCAAGTCCTCCAGCATAATTATCCGTGCGGCCTTCTGGTCGCCTCTCATTTCTCCGATCTCATGTTCGGTCGGGAATTTTAACTTTAAATGAGGGATCGATGATACAGCCTGGAACAGTGATAAAGCTGGCCTCCCGAGAATTCCGTTGTATGGGCTGTCTACTCGAACAACATAGAACTTGGTTTCCTTCATTGCTGTATACGGTGTTTTTCCCATTAGGACAGAGAGTGTGATAGTTCCTTCGATGGGTACGGGTTGATTCCCGAAGCCGTAAAGCGGTGCCTCGTGGCATGGTTCCAGTTGTTCGCCTCCCAAGTTCATTTTGCAGTATGTTCGGTGGTATAGAATGTTTACCGAACTCCCTTCATCGACCAGCACTTTCCAAATCTTATTTTCCCCGATGACAGGGTTGATGATGAGTGGGTCTTCATGAGGCCAAATTACATCCTCGTAGTCATCCTCTGTGAAGGAGATAGGCAATGGTTGTTTCGCTGCGCTTGACTGATATAAGTTGTAGATTTGTCTGGCGTATTTCTTACGGGCGGTTTTACTGTCCCGATCCAATACTGTCCCTCCAGAAATTGTTCTTACTTCACCTCGGAATTTTTCCGTTCCTTCGGTCTCCTTTTTCTTTTCCTTGATATCCAGCTTCTCCCTCAGATCTCCGATGAATTGTGCTAAGTCTCCATCCTTGATCATTTTTTCTATCAATCTCTTCAAATGGAAACATTCGTCGGTGTTGTGCCCTTTATCTTGATGGTATTCACAATACTTGTTCTCGTTCCTTCGGTGTTCGGGGGTTCTTAGCTTGGCTGGCCGAACGAATCCTAGCTTACCTTTTATCTCGTGGAGAATCTTCGAGATAGGTGTATTTAAGGGTGTAAACACCACGCTGTCTCTATCTCGTCTTCGTTCGGGCCCTTTGTCTGGCCTGAGGTCTTTCAATCGGATTTTGATATCCCCTCGGCTTCTTCGGTCTTCTCGTCGATCGTCCTTTCCTTCGTCCCTGCCGGAACCACTCCTTTTTTCATCTTTATACCCTCCTATTGACTCCATTTTCCTTCTAATGGCTTCCCCCGCAGGTATATGTCGTTCAATGATTTTGGTGGTACATCATATAACGAAGATCGAAGCTTGTTTCCTTTCAGGGGGTCGAGGCCTGCGGAGAGAAAACCTGCGACTTTGACTTTATCTAGGTTCGTCACCATCCCCGCTTCTTCTTTAAACCTGGCAAGATAATCGCCAAGCTCCTCGTTCGGTTTTTGTCTACAATGGATCAGGGCTTCGGTATCCTTTTCTCTTCGGCATAGGTGTGAGTAGTGCCTCAAATTTTTTTTCTTGATCTGTTCATATGAACCGATCGACCTTGGTCTTAGCGAACGGTACCACATAGATGCCGTCCCTTTCAAGTAAGTTTTGAACATCTTGCATAGCATGACATCACAGTGCCCCATACCAGTCATGAGAGATTCGTATTTCTCACAATGGTCCTCGGGATAACCCTTTCCATTGAACTCGTACATCTTAGGGAATTGTCTTCCGGGCGGTGGTCGGTATTGTTCAATGTCTTCGGTTACCACGGGTTCGTGAATGACCTTTCTATCTCCGAACATTACCTTCTCAATCCTTTTTATCCTATCCCCCACATGTGAGTCGTCCTCATCAGAATCTGAGGTATAAACCACCTTCGATCGGGACCGTCTGGAACATGGTTCGAAGTTTTCTGAGTGGTTTTCGTTGTCCCTGGTCCTCTTTTGCTTTCGACTCTCGGAATGTTCTTCGGTCTCTAGGGCCTTTCGTAGAAGTTTTTCTTGGAGCTCTATTTCTTCTCTTTGGAGTTTTAAGGCTTGTAATTTCAACTGGTCGACCATTTTTTGTTTGGCCCTTCGTTCTGTATCCTGATCGCTTTTTTCTTTTGATTTTCCTTTGGTTTTTTGCTCCTCTCTCCATTTTTGGAGCATTTGTTGTTGTTCTTCGGGGGTTGGCATTTCTCCCTCTTTGTCGAAGTTTAGATTTCTTGGTGTAACAGGAGGTGGACGGCTGCCTCCTGCCTGGGTATTAGTTGGAGTTTCTTCGTTAGCCATAGCAGCTTGGTAGGTGGTGATTTTCAACACAAATCGTATCTCTACGTTCCCACAGACGGCGCCAAATGTTATAACCAGATTTCTGCCAAGCCTTGGTTCGGTCCCACCTGCAAAACGAGAAGAATGCGAGGGATTGACCCCCCGATTCACCTCCGGTGTGAGAATCAGTAAATCGGTTTTTATAGAGGAATAAGGTAAAACGTAGAGTGTTTGTGTGTGTATTTTCTGTCGTGTCCATAAGTTTAATGATACTTCTCTTTTTATAGACTTGGTTTCACCTTTTTCTCTTTGGATCCGATCGGGATCGGTATGATGAGGAGACATCATCATTCTTCATTGTCCCTCATACTCAAGTAAAGTAACCATGTGATCTGTAAAAGGGGAAAACGACCATGTGACCGTTGAAGTAAAGTGATTGGGCCGAATATGGGCTGAGCGACCATGGGCCGATTGACTGTAAGGCCTGTTTTGATATTGGGCTTTATGTTTGATCTAGTGGGAAGATGGGCTTCTAACATTTTTAGAGCCAATCCAATTTATATCAACCAAATTGCCGGAGACTGCTAAATTTACAGTGTATATAACTGTATAAGGCTCCAGCAAGAAAAAAAGAAAAGAAAAGGGGAAAAAATCACAAATGATGGTGAAAGGCAAAACGCAAAATTGTCCGCTCGTAAAACCGGGTTCCGAAATTATGCCGTTTATGTCTCTATAATTTTTATTTAAGATATGTTTGACAAATTTTTAACTAAGGGGTTTATATGATTGGAGATGCTCTAATTCATGTACAAACATAATTTGTTTTTGTAGTGAAAATTAGACCTAACAATGAATGGGGTTTGAATCCGATCCATCAGAATCCATATCTAAATTCAAGTAGTTTTCCCACGAAATAACCAACTATCAGCTATGACTTCAGCCAAAAAAAGAAAGAGAATATGGCGTTTTGTTAAAGTCTGTATTATGTAGCCAAACAGCCCCGCTGATCTTATCAGCATACGTTTAATCAAGTTACGAGAAGAGACTTTTGTTAGCAAGAGCGATGTAACGCATATTCTCTTTGTTGACTTGTTCACTACCGAATGAAGTGAATTACCAACAAATGTTCGCCGTCCCAACCTCTTTTTGTTTGTTTAATAGCCTTAATTTAACAATCTTGTACTACAACAATCCTAATATATTACTATAATAATCAAAGATTATTCACTAATTAGACAATGTGGCAGGAGAAAGATTGGGTAGACACCTTGCATAATCTTCACCGATATTATTATATAAGATAATCCAACCTAGACAGTGCCACAACCATAAACATAACTATCACAGATGATCATTATTATTGTTTAATCTGAGCACGACATATACATTTCTGAAAAAGAGTATGATATTATGATTTAATTAGTAGTGGTAGTTGCTTTTTGGAGAATGGTTTGTACTACTTGCCAAGTAAGTTTAGATTGATTTAATGGTCTATTTATGTATGTAAATTACAAGGTCTTAGGAAAAGTAAATTATGTGACACTGGAGAGGGCGGCCGGCTCTTTATCTTTGTTATCCTTAAAATAATTAGAGCTTCGAGCAATAGTATTTTTTACTTAGTTGTCAAAATCTTAATTCCATTTGTGGATCGAATGTGCTGAAATGTTGTTGTTACTGATAAATCCGTTATGAATCTTTCCGAAGTTACTTTTTATTGAGATAATTTGTTTTTGGAGAGTATTGTATTAAAAGCATAAATCCAACATATTAATTGAAAATAAATGGGATTTTTTAATAAATATCCAAACCCAAAAACTTTTTTACAAAAATATTCTTTTTAAAAAAATAATTTACAAAAATACAAAATTATTTGCAAAAATACGAAGGTTGCATATGTGGTTGTATATGCAACTGGATGCAACTACATATGCAACTGAATGCAACCCACATATGCAATTGAATGCAACCTGCTACGCAGCCAAAAAATGCAAATTCAACTTCTTTGTATATAAGGACGGTGCAGCCACATATGTATGTTCAATTTTCAATTACGTATAAGGTTAGTTGCATGCAATCACATATGCACTTAGATGCAACAACATGCAACTGAATGCAACATATGCAACTTTTGTATTTTTGCAAATAAATTGGTATTTTTGCAAATATTTTGAGAAAATGGTAAAATCGCAATTTTTTTTAAAAAAAATATTATTTTTGGTAAATACCCAAAATAAATCTAATTTTCTAACAAATAATTAATTTACGATTAATAGAGTCAACACATTTAAAAGTTTATAACTTTTTAATAAAATAATGTCACATTCACATATATTTTAAATTTTGTAAAATTAGACCTATTCAAGTTAAGCAAAAAAAAAAAAAAAACTGTGAAATTTGTATTTTACTCTTTTCTCCTTTTCCCTCCTTTTACCTCTTTACCTTTCCTATCCTAGCCGCCTCTCCTCCCTTGCCTGTCTTCTTCTCAATCTTCTTCTCATTCTTTTCTTCTTCTCCATATTTCTTTCACTTC
Source organism: Saposhnikovia divaricata (assembly GCA_036435485.1). NCBI lineage: Eukaryota > Viridiplantae > Streptophyta > Magnoliopsida > Apiales > Apiaceae > Saposhnikovia > Saposhnikovia divaricata. The sequence goes on from CM071598.1 coordinate 169,589,478, forward strand.
ACTTCACACCTTCTTCACCAGAATCTTCGAATTCAGATTGCGATCTCTTCTAGAGTCACTTTCTTTTTGGACAGATATGAATTACAATATGTGATTGATGATTCTCTACCTATTAATTCGTTAGACGAATCTAATTTGGAACATAAATTGATGGCTGCTCAAAGTATGAATGATGATGCACTACAAGAAAAACACCTAACAGCGATCAATTTTTTCAGCGACCGTAAATTTCGTCGCTAATAGAAAGCTTCAGCGACAGCTGTCAGCGACAAATCGCTAAACAGAGTTAGCGATCGATACCGGTAGCTGTTGGTCCCGGAGTATATTGCAGAAGGGGGGTTGAATGCAATATAGATAATTTCAAATCTTTAGCTCAACAACAATGATAAAGATTGTAAATTATCTACACAGGAATTGAAAACACAAGTAGTAATTCAAGATGTTCTCACAAAATAAATATTTTATTTATTTTGTAATGTGTTGCTACAACCTCGAGAAAAATGGTTTTCTCAAGCTTCGATTTCTTGAAGGAAATCACTCCAGAAAGAATGAGAGATGTGTCTCAATATAGACTAATCTTTCTCTAGCATCTCATTCACATGGGTCGCGGAGCTGTTGTCGTTTTCAAGTGACAGCTCCTTACAATTTGCCCACCCATGTGACCTTTCCTAAAATGCTATACAAACAGAGTTATCATTAAGCATAAGGCATTCTGGGTTCTTTCCAAAATTAGCTATAATAATTCTAGTAGATGCAGACTTGTCATACTCTTGAATTGTCGAGCCTCGTCTTGTGATCTCTCAAGCTTCTGTCGTAGTCTTGCAGGTCTGCTACAATCTTTGACGAATTGTAGCAAATCTGTTTCTCGAACATCTAAACTGTCACGGGGGTTTGACTGAGATAAAATCCCCAAATCAAATAATTCAGTGAGACAGTAACCCTTGCCGCCAAGTTTGCTGTCATAGGAATATTCAGTAGTTGACAGTATGAGCTCCCGCCAATGTTGCTGTCGGAACTCCAAACTTGCTATCAAGTGTGAGAATGTTGCTGTCCCCTGCTTCAGCCAATGTTGCTGTCAAATGAAACTTGCTGTCGTGACCTTGCAACATGCAGTCTTCTTGTAACGTTACCATCAATGTATTGACAATAACTTTATTATTGCTGTCGAACTGATGTATTCTCTTGAGGCTTGAACATATCAATGAACTTCTTCCAAGATACATACTTATTACATTTTAGCAATTATTTGATTATAAGAACACACTCTGGCTGTGTCAGTATGTTCTACTTAGCCTATACAAATAAACTAAGTACTAGTTAAGTTATCTCTACGCTATCACCCATAAATCCTAACAATCTCCCCCAATTTGTTTTTATGGACAATAACAACAAATTCTCAATACAAGCATGCTGACAACTTAACTAACATAGATCAGAATAGGATTCTAGAACATTTCCAAGCATTTAGCATTACATAGGACAATGATCTAAAGCAAAACAAGTACTCCTCGAGGTTGAGTAGATATGAGATTTACTTATCTTGTTATTAAACTTTCATGTTCTGTCTGTTCTCTCTTTTTCTGTGGAGAGCTTCTTCCAAGTACTTTCTGAGATCTTGCACTAGCTTCTTTTCATCAGCAGATACAGCATCATCTTCAATCTCATCAATGTACTGTTGGATCTGTTTAGAAGAGACATTCTGAACATCTTTCAGATCAAACCATGATTCAAAATCATAGGTGTAAGTTCTGAATTTCAAGATGTTGTTTTCAATCTTGAATCTTCTGCCAGGAAAAGAATTCAAGGTCACTCTTCTGTTTCTGTCAAGTTTTGGATCTTCATCTCTCCTACTATCAAAAATAACTTCCAATTCCCATGCACACAGTATTTCCAGTTTGTGAGATGATCCAACAACTTTCCAGTATAGACCTTTCAGTACACTGGTCCTCAGCTTGTGAAAATTATCTGCATAGATTTCTTCTTTGCCATCTATGATCCTGAGAGGATTTTCCAATGCACATGACTGATAGTTTGGAGCTTCACTGTTCATCTTATTGACTTTCTTGCATTTTTCTTTCAGCTCAGCTTCCACTACCTCAGCAGTCTGTTTACCAAAATTAGTTTTTCTCCTAGCAGTTTCAGCAACTAATTCGGCTTCATAGGTAGCCATTGCTTCAGGTGTATAGGAGGGCATCCTTTCTGTCCAATCATACTTAGACACAAGTTCTTCTTCATCTATACTCACATCCTCATTCGCATCATCGATATTTCTCCAATCACCATATCTCTCATAAAGTTCAACATATCTTTCAGCATGGTACTTTTGGATGTGTTCCATGGCTTTCTTAGGAACATTTTCATACGTCCCCATAAGCTTCACCATTCTTTCCAGCACGAAGTAATTAACTCTACGCCTTACTTCTTCTGATGTTTGTTTGAGAGTGTATCTGTCTATTATTGTTAACGTATTCACCATAGTGAAATCCTTCTCAACAAACATGACTTTTGCTTTATCTTTCCAAAGAATGTATCTGGATGCATATTCCTTAGAATTATCCAGCTCCAATTCGACTGAAGTGATATCTCGTGTCACAGCTTCCTTCTGGATTTCGAAGCTGTTTGTTTCTCTTCTTCGAATAGGCTTCTTAAGAAACACCACTCCATGCTTTTTTTTCCTTGCTGCAGCCTTTGTCTTGCCCTTTCTTGGAACTGTACGCCAGGCTTTTGCTATTTGTTTTGTCATCTTAGACTTGGATGTCTTGACAGTTTTGCCTGTGACAGCTTCTTCATTCAAGCTCTTGACAGTGTCTTTCATGACAGTGTCTTATTTGACAGCAGCTTCTTCGACATCTCCAGACTCATTCTCATTCTGATGATTTGGAGTTATTGTTTGATACTGAGCTGGAGTTTGAGTAACATCATTGGTGTTGACAGCATCTCTTCCAAACTCAATGGACCGAGTGCAAGTAGGTTCATCAACAACAACTTCTTCTTCGTCCAAGTAACCTTGATTTTCAAATCTAAGAGGCTCCATTTGACCATCCTCTTATAATCCTGGGAACTTGGTTTCATCAAATGTGACATTTACACTTTCTTCAATGACTTTGTGATCAATGACATATGTTAGTCACAGAGGCATGCCTGTATACATCTAATAACAAGCCTAATTGTCTGTAATGCTTTGCATTACCTACATGACCTCTTAACTGAGGGAACCTCTAGTTGTAGAGTTTCTACTTGCTGTAGTACTTATAACAGGCATCAAATTTTACCTGTGTAACTGTAATTAAAGTCAGAGAATAATGCTTGAAAGAAGTTCCAAGGATCATGCCTCAAGCTTGAAGATCAAGACTATCAAAATAAACACAGTGGGAATTTGGAGAATGAATATTTGCCTAAGTACCAATTCGAAAAGTATGTTTGTTATATTCGAGAAGTCTAGCATTCGAGAAGTCAGGGATTCGATATCTCAAAAGACACTGTTCGATATCTCTGGAGGTCAACTAGTCAAAGCCTCATTCGAGAACTCAGAGATTCGACATGTCTAATACTCTATTCGAGAACTCAAGAAGTCAACAAGTCAAAGCATCATTCGAGTTCTCTAAGAGTCAACAAGTCAAAGCTACATTCGATATCTCAAGGACTAAAGAAGCTATTCGATATCTCAGGGATTCGATAAGTGAAATGATCTATTCGATATCTCCAGGATTCCTGGAGAAAAGACTTATTCCAGAAGTGATTCGATATGTCAGCTCAACAGTATTCGAGAACTCAGAGTTATCGATTAATCCAATTCTAGTTCTCGAATCACCAACAGAGTTACTTCTCGAATATAATCTTGGAGACAAAATACTGAAGAATTGTACAAGTCAGAAACCTGCAACAAGCCAAGACGCTTTATGGACCACATACTGTAAAGAACGTTGGAAAGCCTACAAAGAAGCTTGGAGAGATAGTACAAGAGACAAAGAGCTAAAGAAGTGGATCTGAACAGAGTTCTAAGAAGTCAAATCCGTAACAGTTTGGATGTTTACTAAAAAAGGATAGACACATTAAAAAGAAAATTTGTTTTGCTACCTTATTTGTTGTAGCAAGTTGTTCACGTGATATAAGTGAACAACACTACTTCTTTAGCAAGTATCAAATAGAGTGATCTAGAGTTTTTACATGTAATATCTCTTTGAGACAGAATCTGAGAATACTAACATTTGTATTCACAGATTGTAGCAGATCTTTATCTAATACAATATTAGATTAAAGTGATATCGTGTTCTTGTGTTTATATTTCGCACTTACATAATCTGTTAAACACAAACACACACTCTGTTACACAACCAGATTTAAACCAAGTTAAAACAACCTTCACCTAAAACACTTATCAGAAAAAGAAAAGTTTGAGAATCCATTCACCCCCCCTCTGTATTCTCGTGTGTGTTCAATACTTAACAACATAGACTCTGTACGCAGTCCTTTCCAATCCATATCCCATGAAAATGCCTTTATAACTTTAGCATCAAACTTTCCTTTCCTTTCTTGGTTGTCAATCATCATGAAACACTTACTCCCAAATACAAGAAAATATTTGACAGTTGATTTCTTTCCTGTTAACAGATAGTATGGAGTGTTTCCATGAGTCTTGTTGATCAAGGTTCTGTTCTGTGTGTAACAAACTGTGTTCATAGTTTCTGCCCAGAAATATGTTGGTAATTTAGAATCATTCAACATAGTTCTCGCAGCTTCAATGAGAGTTCTATTCTTCCTTTCGACAACTCCATTTTGTTGTGATGTCCTTGCATTGGAGAATTGTTGGACAATGCCTTCTTCCTTGCAGAAGTTCCCAATGTGGCACTTCTAAACTCAGTACCATTGTCACTTCTCAGATATTGAATTTTTGCATTCGGGGTTCTATCAAGAACTCTTATGTGATCAATGATTTCTTGAACAGATTCGTCCATTGTCTCTAAGAACTTTACCCAATTTTACCTCGAGTAATCATCCACCATTACCAGGGCATATCTCTTTCTTGCAAGAGATTGAACATTTACTGGACCAAACAAATCCATATGAATTAATTTGAGTGGCTCAGTGTTGGTATTCATTTGCTTTGACTTGTGCACTGATCTTTTCAATTTACCCATTTGACAATCCTCGCACAATCCTTCTTGACAGAATTTCTGTTGAGGTAGTCCTCTCACCAAATCTTTCTTCATCAGAATATTAATATTCTTGAAATTGAGATGGGAGAGCTTCTTGTGCAAAAGCATGCTTTCACCAACTGATGCTTTACTGTAAAAACAGTAAGCCTTGTCTTTCTTCACAGAATTTAAGTCTGCAACAAACAAGCTTCCTTTTCTGACTCCTTTCAAGGATAGGCTTACATCCTTCTTGTGATAGATATTACAAACCATCATATCGAAGTCAACCTTGAATCCCCTATCACTGAACTGGCTGACACAGAGTAGGTTATGCTTCAATCCATCTACAAGAGCGATGTCTTCAATGAAAACATTTCCAATTTCCAAACAGCCATTTCCCACAGTGTAACCTTTGCTGTTGTCTCCAAAAGTTATGATTGGGCCGGCTTTCTCTACAAAATGTGATAGCAGGGCTATATCACCTGTCATGTGTCTAGAACATCCACTATCGATGATCCACATGACTTGCTTCTGCTTTTGCCCTGCAAAATAGATGATTTTAATTTGCATCCGGTACCAGATGTTCAATACTCAACAAGTGGTATCAGAGCAGGCTGTTTATTTAAAAACAGAAAAAGATCATGAATACACCAAAGACTACAGGAATAGTGAAGGTCCCTAAGTTTGACAAAGAGAATTACAACCTTTGGAAGATTAAAATGTTGTTGTTCATCAAAGCTGCTAACCCTCTATATCCTGAGATACTCAAGAATGGTCCCTTTGTTCCACAACAAGAGATTCCTGAAAAGACTGTTGGAACTATAACCATTCCAAGATCTTATGTGGCTAAAGAACCATCCAAATGGACGAAGACAGAAAAGGAGATGGTTGCTCTCGACAGTCATCTCATGTTGTTAATCATAGATTTTATGGAACTGTCAATGTTTCCTAACATAGCCTCTTGCAAAACAGCAAAGGAGATGTGGGATCATATTGAGGTGTTATGTGAAGGAACAGAGGAGGTTAGAGAAAACAAGAAACAAATACTGGTCACACAGTATAAAGCTTTCATGGCTCAGACCAAGGAAAGCATTACTGACATGTTTGAAAGGTTTCACAAGCTGGTGACTGAGCTACAGATGAATGGGAAGGTATACAGCACCAAGGAGCTGAACATGAAGTTCTACTGTCTTCACCAAACCATCTAGAGCAAAGGGTCATTTCTCTAAGAGAAAGAGATTTGAACAAAGTCACATATGATGTGCTCTATGGGGTTTTAAAAACTCATGAGCTTGAGTTGCTTCAGAAGAGGGCTATCCAAGCCAACCAAGGCAGAATGGTAAACACATCATGTGCCTTGATTGTCAGCAAATCTATTCAAGACCTAGAAGCATCTACAAGTCAGTTGAGGATAGAAGAGATAGTAGATGATGAAGAAAATGAAGGTGAAGTGACTGAACCTGTTGAGGAGAAGGAAGAAGAAGAGTTCTATACTCTTGAAAAGCTAGATGGCATGGAAAACACTTCATATGCTTTCATGGCCAGAAAGTTTCCAAACATCAGATTCAAGAGGAACCAACCCTTCAAACCTAGACCCCAAAACCATTCATTCAACAAGAGCAAGGCACCTGTGAAAGCAAACAAGAATAAATTCAAAACCAGCTATGTGGATAGTGATAAGTGGATTTTATATCCACTTATTATGCGCTATTTTGACCTAGATTGGTGGCTTATCCTTAAATATATTGTGTCTTTTAATTCATTTTTGTTTTGTTTCAGCATTTGTTGTGCAGAACTCGCAACTTTAGGTATCTAGGCAATAAAAGGCTAAAAACGGTGGATTTTTGTCTCAATTTTATCAAGTGGACTGGCTACGAGGAAAAAGAATTATTATAAAGAAATTCTGAGTGATATATTCTTAAATCTAGAACCCCTGTTGGAATTGATATATTTTTCATTTCGCAAAAGGAATCTAGTTTCAGATCCTCAAGAGACCGTAATTTACACCTGGACGAGCAATGAGAAAATAGAATTATCACAAAAAGATGGAAAGTGATATATTCTTAAAGAGAAAATCCCAGTTGGAATTGATATATTTTTTTCCAAGCAAAAAGATCTGGTTTCAGATCCTCAAGAGACCGTAATTTACACCTGGACGAGCAATGAGAAAATAGAATTATCACAAAAAGATGGAAAGTGATATATTCTTAAAGAGAAAACCCCGGTTTGAATTGATATATTTCTTGTTAAGCAAAAGGAGTCCGGTTCCAGGCCCTCAATAGACCGCATCTTAGGACTTAAAGATATATTTATATTAATAAATATTTTATTTAATTAAGAAATTATATTTTTAAATATCTAATAATATTAGATATTTATTTTTATAATTTCTGGATTAAATTAATTATTTATTAATTAAGGATAATAAGCTATGCAGTTTAAAAGCATTTTCTTTTCGGAATCGTACATATATAAATCAAGCCAGCAAGTTAATGCTTTTGTTTTGTAATGTTGATTGAAGTTGCTGTCGGCAATTAAAAAAAAAAAGAAGAAGAATAAAAGATTTGTAAAGCAAAGTGGATTGTGTGTTAGGTGCTGCTGTCAAGCTCCACTCTCCCACCAGCGCGTGTGTGACGCCCCCAAATCCGAGGTCAGAGATTCAGGTCGTCATGTCACCATCCAACCATATCATACCTGTATTAACTTTACAACTCAACAATACATTCATCTAGACCTCAATCTTACACACAAACAAGTTAGAGCCTTAGGAACGATAATCAAAAGTAACACTAAATATTACAATTCATCTGTACAATCCAGAGTCTTACGCAATTCCACTTATACAACTACACTTGAAGACAAGTCTTACTATTACAGTTGAAAACCTATCAGACTTACTCTGCAGTATTTATCAGGAACTAAATCATCTCCGGGGTAAATCTTCTACTCCTCTTCTGCTGGCGCGGAGTTAACCGACCAAATTCTTCTCTTTCTGAAAAGTTTTTATAAAGCAAGAATGAGCTACATAACGCTCAGCAAGTTCACCATTTTGAAAAATAATGATGTGGTTCATTTCGAAAACATTCCCAACTATATGGTTATATATCTCAGATTTCAAAACATAATTGGACAATGTATATGTCCGAGTTTGCGTAAAATATCTATACTCACAAAGGAGCTTTAATAATAACATATGAACCCTTTATAAGGTTCCCATTTCAATATATCACAAGTTTGAAAATATATACATATGAGTATATCATTTTCGGCAAAACACTCTACGATTAACATACTGTACAGGAAATACATCATTGCAAACCTCTTTCCTTCCATTAGCTTAGAGGTTTCTCATACAAAAACATTTCATTCTTTGAAACAATTGCAAGAGTGCACTAACACGTGCCAATCTTTATAGAAAATCTTGCAGTTCTAGATACTGCACGATGTCAATATTTTTCTTATCAAAAACCACACTATCGGCAACTTGGCACTTAGGCCTAAGAAGCAGTGTTTGAGTATTTTTCCAAAGTGGAGGATGGGACTGGAAGAAAACATAAAAACCTGACAAGGATTGACGATGATCAGTCGCCACATCCAAGTCCAATAATCCGCGGGTCTTCTCTACCGGTAGAAGGATAGAAACTACATCCGTAACTATCCCCGGGTGAAAACTACATCCGTAATCACCCTCGATGAAAACTACATCCGTAATCATCCTTCGGAAACACCTGGGCCGGAATAATAATTGATGGACCGCCTGGCTCACGGCCGCTTACACATCCCGCGAATCGTTCGTCAACGGTTCCCACACCTGCCAGAGTCCCTTTTTCTTTTTCTTTTAAAACTTGATTTTGATTGAAAATTGAGTAATTGAGGTCCGACATCAGTCGACCGATGATTCTTGAAATCATACAAGAAGCAAACCTGACCGGGGGTTTTCGAAAATGTTTTGAGTTCGAAAGAGTTCGAGTTTGAAAGTGCTAAAGGTATCTTGGATTAGCTTTGTCTTTAAAATAATGAACAATAATTAATAAATGATATTTTAAGATTTAATATTAATAATTAATAAAATAATTATTTAATTAAATAAGCTTTTAATCCAAGATAGGTATTTTGAGTATTTACGAAGATATAAAAATAATTACTTGAGCATACGATACTCCCCGAATGACCCTTCGGGTTTTCGCAATTTAATTACGATATAATAATATACCGCTCCCCGGTCAATAGTATATACGGACCGCTACGACCTCTATTGCTAGAGTCGTTGTCCGAAGAAAACATTTCATTCTAAGTTCAAGGGGTGCAAACATATATGTACTTATACATCTCAATTTCATCGATACTTTGGTAAACATAAACATTTGATATGATTGAAAACTACAAACACAACAGTGAAAGTCCTTGTATATGTAAGTTTTGAAAAGTAAACTTGCCTTGGTGAGGTTGGGGTGGTCGAGCTTGCGGAGTGGAACGATCTATACCTAATCAATAGCCGATCGTTAGTACCTTAACAATATCTCTTTAATTGCGGGGTTTTAGGGGGTACAAAATTAACTTAATGACTTCGTCTTATGACTCTCTAGCCCCACTATAGGTTCATGTCATCAATCGATTACGCTCGCCACTTATTCGACTTAATTTGGTTACCATATCCGAATCACATCCATTACCCCTAAAATTACACTCCACTTACGACTTTTTCCCTTGCGCGAATTTTACTCTAGCATTTTTATAAAATCAAAAAAATACATATTTTAATCCAATTCTTTTTGGGTAGCCTTCCCCACTGAATTTACTAACTTCTATAATTTTTCCATGATCCTACATAAATTTTTAGGGGTTTAAACAAGATTCACAAGGGGACCATTTAGTGCAGTCCGGAATCCAGAAACACATTTCACTTCTTAGGCCATAACTCAAAATCTATACATCACCTAGTCATGAACCTTATATTTCTGGAAACTAAATTCAAATACCTTTCCAACAATATATATTAGGACCTCAGGGGACAAGATTTGGGGGTTCAAAACCATGTTACAAGACAGGTCAAGTTTCTGGAAAAATTCAGCATGCATGTTTCACTTAAATCAACCAATATTCTAACTTCCATAACACAACCAACATCTAATTCACCTAGTTCATACTTTATAACATTCATGCAGATACATATACTAACCACAAGAATCAAAATCACAACCACAACACTTACACTCAAGATCGACATCATCCATCACTTATATGTCCAAGATTCACACAAATACACATGGATCTATCATTAAACATCACAAACACTACATGGCCAAGAGGGGTTAGGGTTTTTATACCTTCTTGAGTATCTAGGAGCCTTGGGTATGCCTTACAAGTCTCAAGAACACCTTGAATGAGCTCCTACACTCCTTATAATCCAAGATCTAAAAGAAAACTTAACAATGTTACTATTCACCAAAACTTTAACAATTAATATCTTGAAAACTAATGGATGAAAAGGCTTGGAATTCTTAGTATACCTTCCTTATATGATGTAGAGTGCCTAGGAATTTTTCCTTGAATTAAGAATGAGGAGAAGTGGAAGAAAGAAAAATTTTCTTCCTTGTTTCTTGTCTTGGCCGAGAGCTATCTTGCTTGGGGGGGGGGGGGAAGAGTTTCTTTGTTTGCTTTTTGTGTTGGTTGGTTAAAGTGAAAAGGTGTTGGGTGATATATATTATGTATATGTATATGCATCACATGTTGCAAGTCTAGGGTATAGGCCACCATACCCTCTTGTCTCCTTGGAAAAAGAAATGTCAACTAGTTACTATTCCTCTTGTCCACTTGGTATTACTAGTTTGCTTTCCTAACTACTTAGTTGCATGGGACTTGCATGCAATATCATTCCTTGTATCATTATTCTTCCACCAATGCTTGTCACTTAATCTTTAATTCGTATCGTATCTTAATTAATTTCTCGTAATAATATTTTGTCGCGTAGAGATTTCCCCTGTAATCCCTTAAGTACTTAATTGCGTAAATTCCTCGAATATCCATAACTCCTCGTCATAATTCCTCATAAATCTTTTAATACTCCAATAACTCTCAAATCCCAAGTTTTATAATCTTACTAACAATAAGATTCTTGCCTTCAACAATCTTCCCTTTATCTTTCATAGTGAATGTAACAACATAGTTTCTCAGACACTCAATTCCATTAAGCAACAGGGATGACTAGAAAGGTTCCAAATTGACAATGTCACATGATATTATATAAAAGAAATATTACAAAAATTAAGGTTCTTACAGCGTGGGAGACACGCGCCTCTTCTGTTTCTACAATTTACCGTGCGTGGCCTGCACGCGCGTGGCCGCGACTGGGAATTGCTGATCAGCCGAGCGTAGTGTTGGTTAGTTGGTGAGTGGTGATTACTTTCGGCTGGTTTTTTTATAAGTGTGTGCTGTGTTTATTTCTTTTTAATTCTTTTCATTTTTTTTATTAATTTGGTGTGCTAATTTGTGCTATAAATAGGTGTAGTTCTCAAGCTTGTAAGACACACCAATTTGGAGAGAAAAATTCTCACTTGTATTCTCTCTAGTTCTTTGTAATTTTAAGTTTCATTTTTATACACTTTTAATTTTTGCAAATTTAGTATAAATGTTATTTTGGTTGAAGAATTTACGGGGATTATTTGGAGTGCTCTTTTCTTTCATTGGAAGCTATTTTGGTTATACGTTCTAAACTCTTGCAATTTCATATTTAATTTATCGCAATTTTTAATTTAGTTATTATTATTATTATTATTATTATTATTATTATTATTATTATTATTATTATTATTATTATTATTATTATTATTATGTTTTCATTTAATCCCATGATGACGATCCGTGCGATTATGAACTAATCGCCGTCATGGGATTCTAATGGATTTATTTACGTAATTTAGTAATTCAATGCCTTAATAATTTGTATTATGATAAAAATTTAGATTGCCTAATGTGGTTGCGCTTAATTTATTAGATGCGTAGCTAACGTTTAAATTATTAATTCCTAATGAATGCGAAAGTGGATTTAGGAATTTAGAATTTGCCATGTTAGCATAGGTTCGTAATTGTCATGTACATTTGCGATAAGTGGTAGGATTTTGGATCACATCACCCTATGTAGTCATAATAAAGGAATTTATTCGTAAACCAATTATGTTTTCAAATCTTATAGACATAGGGTCTAAGCATAAAAGGTGTCCTCGCGACTTCTATCTTTTAAGTGGATGTTCGTGTGGTTTGATATGAGTTAAGGCTGAAAGGCGCTTATGTTAGTTTCGTGTTCCCGGCTAGCTTTCGTAATTATCAAAATTACTTTGAAATTAAGGCATCAATTCTAAATGAAATAAATAATGAAATTAGAATCCCATGTTTTTCTCGCATATAAATTCTAATTTAATTAAATCAATTAGTTTGAATTATTTAATATTATTAATTTAATTAATCAATTAGAAAAATACAACAAAACCCCTTTTTATATTTATTCAAGCAGTTTGTTGTTTAATCATACGTCGTTGCTTAAACATTATTTCTGAACAAACACCAAGTCATCGTGGGATCGAATTCATTATATTACTTGTGACCGCGAACACTTGCGCAATTAGTTTTCGAACCAACAGATAGGTCATCTGTAAGGTGTTATAGATGCAATGACCTAGGGCATTTTGCCAGTGAATGCAATAAGCCCAAAAAGAAGGATAAGGAGTTTCTAGAGCTGGAAGCCAAGTATGAGGCCCTTCTGAAAAAGCAAACACAAGGCAAGACCTACATAGCTGAAGGGAAGTGTTAGGATGACTCTGATAGTGATGGAGAGGAGCAAAAATTCTGCAACTATGCCTTGATGGCTGATTCCAAGGATGAACAATCTCTATCTGACTCTCAGGTACCATCTCTCACTACCATAGATATGTCTGTTTCTGAGTATAAATGCATGGTTGAACAACTATCTATTGAAATGTTTAATATTCATACTAGTATGACTGCTGCTAATGAAGAGATTGCCAAACTGTCTGCTAAGAATGAATTGTTGAACAAGAAGAATGAGGAACTTGAGCTAACTGCTATGCAAGTAGATAACCTTAAGAAAGAAGTTGAATATTTGCAGAATAAGGTTCTATGTGCTAGTCAGGTTGAGAAGGCTCTTAAGGATGAACTAGCTGAGAATGAATTCAAACTTAAAACCTTTAAGAACTTCTCTATTCTACTGCAGTCCTACCATGAGAAAAACCAAGCTAAACCCAAGGCTGCCATTGGACTTGACCATGGCACTCTTAAACAGAGGAAAGACTATGCTGTCATTGAAGATGACATAGTTGTTCAGGATGAAGTGCCTCACATTTTGAAAAAGACCGAGTCTCCATTTTTTAAAGAACCAACATTTGAAATTGATGAGGAAGCCTTACTCATTAAGCAAATGTTGAATGATGAGGATGAGGCACAGTCTAGTGAACAACCAGCATCCTCTAAGAGTGAGAATGTGAAGGCAAAAGCCAAAAAGCCAGTAGGAGGTAGACCTAGACCTGAGAAGTTTATGAAGTTTGTTTCAGCTGGGAAAAATGAATATGAGAAGAAAGTGGCTAATAAGAAACAAAACAGAAATGGCAAGCTAGGGATAAACAAGAATAATAATTATGCTTATGTGCCAAATGCTCCTAGGAAAGTTTGCCAAAACTGTTTTAGCACTAATCACTTAACTCATGCATGCAAGAAACCAACGGGTAGTGTAGCTAAGCCTTTCTATGATTGTTCTGTGCCTTTAAGACATAGAGATTCACATTTCTGTGATAAACTTGACTGTATGCCATGCAACATGAATGTTATGACTAGCTGTTTTAATTTGAGAAGACAATTCATGGATGGTTGCATTAGTCACAACATTCACACACACTACACAAGGTCAGAGTCTTCAAGTCCTCCTCGAGTTAGGAAGGTACCTCTGTCACCTAAGTCTAAGAATTTAGATTCTAAGACTTCTAACAGTGACAAGAAGACCAGTCCTAAGAAAGTTGATGAGCATGCTGTTTTTGATAAATCTGTTTCTAAGCCAAGTGGACCCAAACTTGTTTGGGTACCAAAGAAGAAGTAATACCTTTGTGTTTGCAGGGCAAAGAAAGTGAAAAGAAGGTCATGTGGATTTTGGACAGTGGATGCTCAAATCACATGACTGGTGATATGGCCCTGCTATCACAATATGAGGAGAAGGATGGCCCAATGGTTGCTTTTGGAGATGACAGCATGGGTAACACATTGGGATATGGCAAGTTAAAAGTTGGTAATGTCATCATTGAAGATGTAGCACTAATCAAGGGTCTCGAGCATAATCTGCTAAGTGTTGGTCAGTTTACTGATAGAGGATTCAAGGAAAATTTTGACAAAGATGAATGTTTGATCACCCATAAGAAGACTGGTGATTTTGATCTATCTGGAGTAAGAAAAGGAAGTCTGTTTGTAGCCAATATGGACTCTGCAAACAAGGACAAAGTTTGTTGCTTCTACTCAAAATCATCAAATGAAGATTGTTGTCTATGGCACAAGAAGTTATCACACCTGAACTTCAAGGCCATTAATTCACTAGTCAAAAGAGAGTTAGTTAAAGGCATGCTCACACTTGAATTCTGTCAAGAAGGAGTGTGTGAGGCTTGCCAAAAGGGAAAGATGAAAAGGTCAAGCCACAAGTCAAAGATAGTGACATCAATCACCAAGCCCCTGCAATTAATTCATATGGATTTGTTTCGGCCTGTCAATATTATGTCATTCTCAAGAAAGAAGTATGCCCTAGTGATGGTTGATGACTACACAAGGTATACATGGGTGGAATTTCTAGCATCAAAGGATGAGGCTCCACAAGTAATCATTGAGCTTATAAAGAAAGTTGATAAAGAAGCAAAAGCCAACAATGCAAGTGTGATTGCATTGAGAAGTGATAATGGAACAGAGTTCAGAAATTCCTTACTTGAAGCATTTTGCAAAGAGAATGGCATTTCTCAACAATTCTCAGCTCCAAGGACTCCACAACAGAATGGAGTAGTTGAGAGAAAGAACAGAACTCTAATTGAGGCTGCTAGAATAATGTTGCTTGATGCAAAGATGCCTACATGTTTTTGGGCTGAGGCTGTGAGCACTGCATGCTACATCCAGAACAGAACCCTCATCAACAAAAATACTGGAAAGACACCTTACAATTTGATGACTGGAAAGAAGCCTACTCTAAAGTATGTTCATACTTTTGGAAGCAAATGCTTTGTGTTGAAAGACAATTTAGAATATGTTGGGAAGTTTGATGCAAAGGCATTTGAAGAAATTTTTCTTGGCTATTCTATGGAGAGAATTGCATACAAAGTTTATGTCATCAGTCAAAAGAAAGTTATGGAAAGCACAGATGTGACATTTGATGACACCAAACTACCTGGATTAGAAGAAGCTAATGATGAAGATAGAGATCCATTAAAGTTTGAAAATCTAGATGATTCTGATGAAAAAATTGAAACTGAAGTTGAAACTCTAGTTCAACAAACTCAAGTGAATGATGAAGCAAGAAAAGAATCTGATCCAACCAACAGTGAAGAGACTAGCATCCAAGACACACCTGTGTATGAATAGTAGCAACTTCACGGGGGAAGGAAATGAAAATGATCATGTCTTGGATGATGAAGCAACATCAAGGTTGAGAAATCAAACTGAGCACTCAAGGAAATGGGATAGGTCACACACTGCAGAGCAAATTATTGGAGATCCAAATGCAGGAGTGAGAACTAGGAGAGCAACTCAAAATGAGTGTCTCTATGGTTGCTTTCTATCTCAGATTGAGCCTAAGAAACTTGATGATGCACTGTTGGATCCAGATTGGATTATTGCTATGCAAGAGGAGCTGAATCAATTTGAAAGAAACAAAGTATGGAAACTTGTGCCTGCACCAAAGAACAGAACCATTGTTGGAACAAAATGGGTTCTGAAGAATAAGATGGATGAAGATGGTGTAATAGTAAGAAATAAAACAAGGTTGGTTGCAAAAAGATACTCTCAACAGGAAGGCATTGACTATGATGAGACATTTGCTCCTGTTGCTAGATTGGAAGCCATCAGAATCTTCTTGGCATTTGCTGCTCATTCAAACTTTAAAGTCTATCAAATGGATGTCAAGAGTGCATTTCTGAATGGGGAGTTGGAAGAAGAAGTTTATGTGCAACAACCACCTGGCTTTGAGGATCCACATTTCCCAGATTTTGTCTACAGATTGCTTAAGGCATTGTATGGACTTAAGCAGGCTCCAAGGGCATGGTATGACACTTTATCACAATTTCTTCTTGAAAATCAATTCACTAAAGTCACATTGGACAAGACAATGTTTTACAAGAAGCATGGTAATGATATTATCCTAGTTCAGATCTATGTGGATGATATCATATTTGGCTCTACAAATGAGAAGCTGTGTGAGAAATTCTCTAAGCTCATGCAAAGCAGATATGAGATGAGTATGATGGGAGAGTTAACATTCTTTCTTGGATTGCAAGTTAGTCAAAGGAAGGATGGTATCTTCATCAGTCAAACCAAGTACATCAAGGATTTATTAAAGAAGTTTGACTTAGAAGACTGCTCTCATGGCCACTGCCACCAAATTGGATGAAGATGTCAAAGGCAAGAAAGTAGATATCTCAGTCTACATAGGCATGGTTGGTTCTCTACTCTATCTCACTGCAAGTAGGCCAGACATCATGTTTGCTACATGTCTGTGTGCAAGGTTTCAATCAAATCCAAAAGAGTCACATTTGATTGCTATAAAAAGGATCTTTAGATATCTGAAGGGCACTCCAAACTTGGGTTTATGGTATCCTAAGGACATAGGGTTCAATCTGGTTGGTTATTCTGATGCTGATTATGCTGGATGTAGAGTGGATAGGAAAAGCACCTCAGGTAGCTGCCAGTTTCTTGGACAAAGGTTAGTCTCTTGGTACAACGAGAAACAACAATCTGTGTCAACTTCCACAGCTGAGGTTGAATACATAGCTGCTGGAAGTTGCTGTGCTCAAGTGCTTTGGATTAGAAATCAGCTTAGAGATTATGGACTTGTGTTGGAAAGAATTCCAATCATGTGTGACAACACAAGTGCAATCTCTATAGTTGCCAATCCTGTAAATCTTTCTAGGACAAAGCACATTGACATCAGATATCATTTCATTAGGGAGCATGCAAATAATGGAACCAATGAGTTGCATTATGTTCCTAAAGATAAACAATTATCTGATATATTCACTAAGCCATTGGATGAAGCCACCTACACAAGGTTGGTTAGTGAGATTGGAATGCTGAATTCTTCAGAATCTGGCTAAGTGAAAATATCAACTAGATTGTTGCAGCAGTAAACACTTACTTTATCTAAATTCTCAATATTTTTGAAGTAAGTGTTGGCTGAAATATGATTTATAAATATTTCAAATCTGTTGCATATGTTGAAAATCATATTCGAATTAGCTTGAAATTTCTATGAAATTTTAAGACTATCACTATTTAATTTGTTAGAATATTCTTCATTCGAATAATTCTGGTAAATTTTGAAAAGATAGTGAAAATTAACTTTTATGAGTGGAAAGTGTAGCTCGATAAGTCAGACTTCTCGAGTGACTTTCATGTCTATGGTCGACTTCTCTAACAAGTCTATTTGGAACACTCTTGAGTTCTCGAATAGTGCATTTTGGAGAAATCGAACATAGACTTGCTTGACTTCTCGAATAGGACATTTGAGTTCTTGTAAGAACCCTAATTTTTGCAATATTTTCTTTTATATAATATCATGTGGCATTGTCAATTTGGAACCTTTCTAGTCATCCCTGTTGTTTAATGGAATTGATTGTCGGAGAAACTATGTTGCTACATTCACTATGTAAGATAAAGGGAAGGTTGTTGAAGGCAAGAGTCTTATTGTTGGTAAGATTTATAAAACTTGGAACTTGAGAGTTATTGGAGTATTAAAATATTTATTAGGAATTATGACGAGGAGTTATGGATATTCGAGGAATTTACACAATTAAGTACTTAAGGAATTACTAGGGAAATCTCTACGCGACAAAATATTATTACGAGAGATTAATTAAGATACGATACGAATTAAAGTTTAAGTGTCAAGCATTGGTGGAAGAATAATGATACAAGGAGTAGTATTGCATGCAAGTCCCATGCAACCAAGTAGTTAGGTAAAGCAAACTAGTTAAACCAAATGGCAAGAGGAATAGTAACTAGTTGCATTTCTTTTTCCGAGGAGACAAGAGTACAAGAGGCCATACCTAGGTTGTACCATGCTTATACATACACTAATATGTATCACCCAACTACAATTATTTCAACCAAACACAAAAAATCAAAAACACAAAACACTTCTCCCTCCCCCCTTGAAGGAAGCTCTCGGCCAAGACCAAAAAGGAGAAGAAAAATTTCTTCCTCCTCCATTTCTCCTCACTCATAATTCAAGGTTAAATTCCTAGGCTCTCTCCATCATCTAAGAAAGGTATACTAAGAGTTTCAAGCCCTTTCATCCATTAACTTTCAAGATATTAATTGTTAAAGATATTGTGAATAGTAACCATGTTGAGTTTTTCTTATAGATCTTGGATTATAAGGATAGTAGGAGCTTATTCAAGGTGTTCTTGAGTTTTGTAAGGCTTACACAAGGCTCCTAGGTACTCAAGAAGGTATAAAAATCATAACCCCTCTTGGCCATGTAGTGTTTATGATGTTCAATGATAGATCCATGTATATAATGTGTTAATCTTGGATGTTCAAGTGATGGATGATATGGATCTAGAGTTTTAGTGTTGTGATTGTGATGTTGATGCTTGTGGTTAGTATATGTATCTCCATGAATGTTATAAAGTATGAACTAGGTGAATTAGATGTTGGTTGTGTTATGGAAGTTAGAATATTGGTTGATTTAAGTGAAACATGCATGCTGAATTTTTCCAGAAACTTGAAATGTCTTGTAACATGGTTTTGAACCCCCAAATCTTGTCCCCTGAGGTCCTACCATATATTGTTGGAAAGATATTTGAATGTAGTTTCTGGAAATGTAAGGTTCATGACTAGGTGATGTATAGATTTTAAGTTATGGCCGGAGAAGTAAAATGTTTTTCTGGATTCCGGACTGCACTAAGTGACCCCCTTGTGAACCTTGTTTAAACCCCTAAAAATTTATGTGGGATCATGGAAAAATTAGAGAAGCTAGTAAATGCAGTGGTGAAGGCTACCCAAAAAGAATTGGATTAAAATATGAATTTTTCAATTTTATAAAAATGCTAGAGTAAAATTCGCGCAAGGGAAAAAGTCGTTAAGGGAGTGTGATTTAAGGGGTAATGGATATGATTCGGTTATGGTAACCAAATTAAGTCGAATAAGTGACGAGCGTAATCGAGTGGCGACATGAACCTATAGTGGGGCTAGAGTGTCATAAGACGAAGTCATTAAGTTAATTTTGTACCCCCTAAAACCCCGCAATTAAAGAGATATTGTTAAGGTACTAACGATCGGTTATTGATTATGTATAGATCGTTCCACTCCGCACGCTCGACCACCCCAACCTCACCAAGGCAAGTTTACTTTTCAAAATTTATACATATACAAGGACTTTCACTGTTGTGTTTGTAGTTTTCAACCATATCAAATGTTATGTTTATCGAAGAATTGATGCAATTGAGATTGTATAAGTACATATATGTTTGCACCCCTTGAACTTAGGATGAAATGTTTTCTTCGGACAACGACTCTAGCAATAGAGGTCGTAGCGGTCCGTATATACTATTGACCGAGGAGCGGTATATTATTATATCGTAATTAAATTGCAAAAACCCGAAGGGTCATTCGGGGAGTATCGTATACTCAAGTAATTATTTTTATATCTTCGTAAATACTCAAAATACCTATCTTGGATTAAAAGTTTATTTTATTAAATAATTATTTTATTAATTATTAATGTTAAATCTTGAAATATCATTTATTAATTATTGTTCATTATTTTAAAGACAAAGCTAATCCAAGATACCTTTAGCACTTTCAAACTCGAACTCTATCGAACTCAAAACATTTTCGAAAACCCCCGGTCAGGTTTGCTTCTTGTATGATTTCAAGAATCATCGGTCGACTGATGTCGGACCTCGATTACTCAGTTTTCAATCAAAATAAAGTTTTGAAAAGAAAAAGAAAAAGGGACTCTGGCAGGTGTGGGGATCGTTGACGAACGATTCCTGGGATGTGTAAGCGGTCGTGAGCCAGGCGGTCCATCAATTATTATTCCGGCCCAGGTGTTGCCGAAGGATGATTACGGATGTAGTTTTCATCGAGGGTGATTACGGATGTAGTTTTCACCCGGGGATAGTTACGGATGTAGTTTCTATCCTTCTACCGGTAGAGAAAACCCGCGAATTATTGGACTTGGATGTGGCGACTGATCATTGTCAATCCCTGTCAGGTTTTTATGTTTTCTTCCAGTCCCATCCTCCACTTTGGAAAAATATTAAAACACTGCTTCTTGGGCCTAAGTGCCAAGTTGCCGATAGTGTGGTTTTTGATAAGAAAAATATTGACATCGTGCAGTATCTAGAACTGCAAGATTTTCTATAAAGATTGGCACGTGTTAGTGCACTCTTGCAATTGTTTCAAAGAATGAAATGTTTTTGTATGAGAAACCTTCTAAGCTAATGGAAGGAAAGAGGTTTGCAATGATGTATTCCCTGTACAGTATGTTACTCGTAGAGTGTTTTGCCGAAAATGATATACTCATATGTATATATTTTCAAACTTGAGATATATTGAAATGGGAACCTTATAAAGGGTTCATATGTTATTCTAAAAGCTCCTTAGTGAGTATAGATGTTTTATTCAAACTCGGACATATACATTGTCCAATTATGTTTTGAAATCTGAGATATATACCCATATAGTTGGGAATGTTTTGGAAATAAACCACATCATTATTTTACAAAATGGTGAACTTGCTGAGCATTATGTAGCTCATTCTTGCTTTATAAAAACTTTTCAGAAAGAGAAGAATTTGGCCGATTAACTCCGCACCAGCAGAAGAGGAGTAGAAGAATTACCCCGGAGATGATTTAGTTCCTGATAAATACTACAGAGTAAGTCTGATAGTTTTTCAACTGTAATAGTAAGACTTGTCTTCAAGTATAGTTGTATAAGTGGAAGTGCGTAAGACTCTGGATTGTACAGATGAATTGTAATATTTAGTGTTACTTTTGATTATCGTTTCTGAGGCTCTAACTTGTTTGTGCGTAAGATTGAGGTCTGGACGTATGTATTGTTGAGTTGTAAAGTTAATACAGGTATGATATGGTTGTATGATGATGTGACGACCTGAATCTTTGACCTCAGATTGGGGGCGTCACAGTTCTCTAATGACTGAGTTCTCGAATAGAACATTTGAGTTCTCTAATGACTGAGTTCTCGAATAGAACATTTGAGTTGTCGAATCATTTGAAAAGGCTGAATTTTCCCTGAATCTTAACCGTTTTTGGATTTTTATTCAGAATTTTAAATCACTCATAAAAACATATTTTATTTAATTTGGAATTATTTCAAAGTTAGATAATAGCCAGCTGTGAGTTACAAACTGCTTGAGATATCGATTAAGCCTTTCTTGACTTATCGAATAGTTGATTTCTACTTCTCGAATGACTGACTTGTCGATACAAAACATATATCTAATCGACAATTCAAGTACTTCATACTTATACAGCTTTACATCTATTCGTTTCATTTCACTCGATTTCTCAAGCATCTAAAGTTCCAAAACCTCTGAAATCCCTAACTTCAAAAGCTAAATTTCTTCTTCAACCTTCATTCTCTTATTTTGTCTCTCTGTGTAACAATGGCAAATACCCAACTCACAATTCCTACCCACACCAGCTTCATTGCTATTACTAGTGATGTGGAAGCACCCAATGCTAATTTCAAGTGCTTCGTTCACTGGATGTCTGAGTCATACATCAAGGATGCACTCTCAGCCGACCCAACTCTGTACCTAGATCTCCTAGAACAGTTTTGGAGGACAGCCACTGTGGAAGTCATTGCTCTTGAGAATGCTATAACCTCATATGTTGTCTACTGCAAGATTCAGGACAAGGAGATCACCATCACTACTGCAGACATGAATCAAGCACTGGGGCTACAATAAGGAGTGTATGACCCACTAGCCACTAATGCTGAATTGGTAGACTTCTTTGATTTTATCAACTACTCAGATAAAATCAAACTTGGAAATTTGAATAGGAAGTTCTTGAGAAAAGAATGGAGCTATGTCTTTGCCACTCTTCTCCAAGTCTTCACAGCAAGGAAGTCTCGGTTTGACCAAATCAGTACACCTGTTCAACAAATAGGCTATGCCCTAGCGTATGGGAAAAGGATTGATGTTGGACTAATCATAATGCAGGAGCTGTATGGGAGACTTGGTAAGAACTCAACCAAGAGAGGTAATGAAATCTTCTTCCCTCGTTTTATTCAATCTGCTCTTAATTTTGTAGATAATAAACTGATTGAATTGCCTGGGATGAATAGAAATAGAATAGGCTATCTGAAATCCGTGACCAAACTCATTTTTGGTAGCTTGGAGACTAGGAATGATGTGGATGTAAGACTTAAAATAACTCCCCATATGGAGAGTTTATTTAGGACTTACCCCCACAACATGCCAATATTTGCCTTTAAATCTGAGTTAGCTAGGCCTAAGCAAGTAGAACAAGATGCTAACCCAGGGCCTGCTAACCAACCCCATCAAACAAACACTCTACCAAACACAGAGCCACCTACATCATCCTCTCAACAAGGTGGTGTTAGTAAAAATGAGAAGAAGAGAAAACAGGTTGCTTCTGAACCTCTAAAAATCTTAACTGAAGCAGCCTTGGCTATAGAACTAGGTTTAGGCACCCGAGTCACCTTTACACAGACCAAAGAAGAAGAAAGTTAAGCAAACCACCTCTTCAGTCACACAAATGGCTGAAGTTGTAAAATCAGGGGCACACAGTTCACTAGATGTATCCTCTCAACAGGATGCATCCATAGAATCAAGCATCCTCCCCAATGTACAATCCTGTAATGAGTCAGCACATGGGAGTGATAAGGCTGGCACAACACAGAGTGGAGAGCACATCAATATTGAAACTCCCTCTATTTCTCAGGGGGAGTTGCCAAAATCCATTCTAAAAGACACTACTCTTCCAGAATCTATCACTCAAATTTCTTTGGAGCCTGCAACTCAAGCAATTGAGGAGCAAGGCATTGATCACCAAGAATTTTCTTCTCTTGGTGAGCTAATGGACTCAAGTGACTTAGTACATGACACTTTGCTCACCACCCAGGAACCATATTTAGATGGTGAGGGAATGCTAGCTGGGGCATATCCTAATGACACCATCAAAAACATAGAGGATTCACTAGTTTTCACTAGAGACTCTGTGCCTGTGTCAACTATTGGTGTAACTCATCCCACTTCTGTGGAGACACCAGTAGTAGAGTCATTCCATCCGGTTGCAGAAGTTGCATATGTAACTGAGGAGTCTAGCTTGCCTAGCTCTAGCTCTGACTTTATGTCACAATGGCTGAAGCCTGTGCAACATGACAGTGCTTCAGGATCAGGGTCTGTTCCACCACAATTGACGGTTGAAGCGCTTCAAAGCTTAGTTTTGGATCAGATTCCTGAGTTTGTCAAAATAGCCCAACACCTTGTCACCTCCAACATTTCAAATTCTGATTATAAAGCCATTCTGCTATGCCATAAGGAAGATGTGGAGATGCAAAAGGAGAAAATAGCAGATGAGGCTGAGAGAGATGGGAATGTAGATGCCTGGCTGTAAGGGAAGTATGATATTACTCTCAATGAAGCCCTCAAATATCTAAGAGAGGAATATCTCACCTCACTAGGTTCAAATGCTAAATCTCTTACTCCTGGTGAGGTGTATGAAGCCATGAATGATTCTTACAAGGGATTCCTCAAGGCTGCACACTATCTTGGCAATGGTGTTAAGACAGAGGTCAACAAAGTATGTGATGAAACAGCCAAGACAGTGGGAGAAATCAAGAGAGAATTTGCTGCCAAGTTTCCAACTATAGATCCTGTTCTCAAAACCATAAAAGACTGCAACTCTACCTGTATCAAGATGGACAATGGCTTAGCTTTGCTTCATGGTACTGTCAGCAATCTAGCAACTCAAGTTCAGAATCTCTCTGGTCAGACTACTGATGTCAATGCTATGATGCGAAGCCTCTTTGCAAATTAGTATGGAGATAAGTTGGTGACTGAAGTCCCTGTGCACAATATGTCCAATTTTGAAGTGATGAGGCTCAAGGAATAATCTCTCTCTAGTTTTAAAGCTACTGAGCTATTCACCAAGGTGGATACCCAAGAAAAGGAAGTGAGCTCACTCAAACAATCAAATGCTCAGCTCACAGGCAATGTTTCACTCCTCCATGAAAAGTTGGACACTCAAGCTACCTCTACAGCTGAGGTTCTTCTTCATCAACAACAGATGCTATCTGCTATGATGCAGCATATGGGACTCCCTCTACCTGGAGATTCTGTCAACCCTACCTTCTCTCATCCAAAGGCCCCTGCTAAAGCCTCTGTGCCTGATAACAAGCCTAAGGGGGAGAGGAGGACTGTAAGGAGCTCAAAATCACAGGGGGAGAAGCCTAGAGAGGAGAGACCTAAGGAGAAAGGCATAATTATTAAGGAGGGTGGTCAGTCAAAAACAAGGACTACACCTCATGTTCAAGGAAAAGGGAAAGCCAAGATTGATGAACCACCATCCTCTCTGCCAGTGGTTACTTTACCAATTGTGCATGTCACTACTCCAGGTGGCCAGAAGCAATCCATCACTACTACTGTAGTTGCAGGGAGTATGCCATCTGACAAGCCTCAAATCTCCAAGACTGAAAGAACCAAGCCTGTAGAAGTGAAGCTGATTACTGAGGCTAAGCTATAAGAAATTGCTAACTCAAATGTCTATCATGATGAAGCATTCTTGGAGTTTCTGAAAGCCCTAAAGGAACAGGCTGGTGACACTCTACTCTATCTGAGGAGTTTGAAGGATCAGATTGAGTATTTCACTGTGATACCCAAGAAGGTCAACAGCTCATGGCTCAAGGAAATACTGATGATTTCAAAATCTAAGATATGGCATCTAAACTACAAAACTCAATAAGACTCCAAGTCTAAGGTGAATACTGTTAGTAATGACCTATCTAAATCTACATTTATGGCCTCTGCAACTGTTTTGCCACCTCCAGAAGAGAAGAAGATACAAATCAAGAAACCATCTGTATGTTTCCAAAAGCACACTGCTAATGGTATACTACAGTGGTCTACAAGCAAAGGTTATAAGTTTCTGCCAAGCATGAAGTGAAAAAGATTAAATTCAAGCATGCTGCAAGAAGAGTGAAGCCATCTAAATCAAGGGCCCTAACTATCATTCTAGGATTAAAACTCCAACCACTAGATGAAGACTTTGATGAAGACCAACTACAATTCCTATGGGCTCAAAGAATCTACCATGTTGCCATTGTTGATAACTGCCTTGAAGTTAAATACACTGATGGAAGACAAAAGAAATTCAAGCAAGGGACATGTCAGCATTGGGGCAAGCTAGATGATATAGAAAGGATTATTGCTATGTTGGATTCTAAAGATAGAGTGGAAAGAGTATGGAAGTTGGAGTTGATTGACTTTGTAAAGATGAAGAGAGATCACCAGGCAGAACGGAAAATGAAAAGTGAGGAGCTATTAAAGAAAAGAGAGGAGTTTGCTGCTATGGAAGCTAAGGCTGATGAGTTAAGAGCCATGGGTCTGTGTAGAGTCAAGTATAATCCTTACATTATTGAATACAAGAAATATGGAAGAATTGTGAAGATTAGAATGGACTACATCAGTTCCTACTTTGAGAAACAGCTGAATGAAGTTCTTAAAGATCTATCAGGCTCTCCTCTAATTGAGGAACTCACTGCCATAGAAGACATTGTTCTTGCTATGGAAGAAAATGCAAAGAAGAAAGATTAAGAAGCTGAAGAAAAGAAGAAAAATGAGAATCTGCAAGCCAAAGCTCAAGAGATGAATCCAAAAGGATATGGCTAGTAATTCTTCATAACTTGTAAGGATGCCTCTTTGTATTTTCAATCAAGTTACATACCTGTACTTTTCAAGTTTTATCTTTATGTATAATAGGCTTGTTATCAGACATGAAATTGTGACTAAGGGTCTTACTCACAATTTGGGGGAGATTGTTAGTCACAGAGGCATGCCTGTATACATCTAATAACAAGCCTAATTGTCTGTAATGCTTTGCAATACCTACATGACCTCTTAACTGAGGGAACCTCTAGTTGTAGAGTTTCTACTTGCTGTAGTACTTATAACAGGCATCAAATTCTACCTGTGTAACTGTAATTAAAGTCAGAGAATAATGCTTGAAAGAAGTTCCAAGGATCATGCCTCAAGCTTGAAGATCAAGACTGTCAAAATAAACACGGTGGGAATTTGGAGAATGAATATTTGCCTAAGTACCAATTCGAGAAGTATGTTTGTTATATTCGAGAAGCCTAGCATTCGAGAAGTCAAGGATTCGATATCTCAAAAGACACTGTTCGATATCTCTGGAGGTCAACTAGTCAAAGCCTCATTCGAGAACTCAGAGATTCGACATGTCTAATACTCTATTCGAGAACTCAAGAAGTCAACAAGTCAAAGCATCATTCGAGTTCTCTAAGAGTCAACAAGTCAAAACTACATTCGATATCTCAAGGACTAAAGAAGCTATTCGATATCTCAGGGATTCGATAAGTGAAATGCTTTATTCGATATCTCAAGGATTCTTGGAGAAAAGACTTATTCGAGAAGTGATTCGATATGTCAACTAAACAGTATTCGAGAACTCAGAGTTATCGATTAAGCCAATTCTAGTTCTCGAATCACCAACAGAGTTACTTCTCGAATACAATCTTGGAGACAAAATACTGAAGAATTGTACAAGTCAGAAACCTGCAACAAGCCAAGACGCTTTATGGACCACATACTGTAAAGAACGTTGGAAAGCCTACAAAGAAGCTTGGAGAGATAGTACAAGAGACAAAGAGCTAAAGAAGTGGATCTGAACAGAGTTCTTAGAAGTCAAATCCGTAACAGTTTGGATGTTTACTCAAATAGGATAGACACATTAAAAAGCAAATTTGTTTTGCTACCTTATTTGTTGTAAGCAAGTTGTTCACGTGATATAAGTGAACAACACTACTTCTTTAGCAAGTATCAAACAGAGTGATCTAGAGTTTTTACATGTAATATCTCTCTGAGAAAGAAGCTGAGAATACTAACATTTGTATTCACAGATTGTAGCAGATCTTTATCTAATACAATATTAGATTAAAGTGATATCGTGTTCTTGTATTTATATTCCGCACTTACATAATCTGTTAAACGCAAACACACACTCTGTTACACAACCAGATTCAAACCAAGTGAAAACAACCTTCACCTAAAACACTTATCAGAAAAAGAAAAGTTTGAGAATCCATTCACCCCCCTCTGTATTCTTGTGTGTGTACAATTGTCAACAACATAGACTCTGTACGCAGTCCTTTCCAATCCATATCCCATGAAAATGCCTTCATAAGCTTTAGCATCAAACTTTCCTTTCCTTTCATGGTTGTCAATCATCATGAAACACTTACTCCCAAATACATGAAAATATTTGACAGTTGATTTCTTTCCTGTTAACAGATAGTATGGAGTGTTTCCATGAGTCTTGTTGATCAAGGTTCTATTCTATGTGTAGCAAGCTGTGTTCATAGCTTCTGCCCAGAAATATGTTGATAATTTAGAATCATTCAACATAGTTCTTGTAGCTTCAATGAGAGTTCTATTGTTCCTTTCGACAACTCCATTTTGTTGTGGTGTCCTTGCGGTGGAGAATTGTTGGACAATGCCTTCTTCCTTGCAGAAGTTTCCTAATGTGGTATTTCTGAACTCAGTACCATTGTCACTTCTCAAATATTGAATTTTTGCATTCGGGGTTCTATCAAGAACTCTTATGTGATCAATGATTTCTTGAGCAGATTCATCCTTTGTCTCTAAGAACTTTACCCAAGTGTACCTCGAGTAGTCATCCACCATTACCAGGGCATATCTCTTTCTTGCAAGAGATTGAACATTTACTGGACCAAACAAATCCATATGAATTAATTTGAGTGGCTCAGTGTTGGTATTCACTTGCTTTAACTTGAGCACTGATCTTTTCAATTTACCCATTTGACAATCCTCGCACAATCCTTCTTGACAGAATTTCTGTTGAGGTAGTCCTCTCACCAAATCTTTCTTCATCAGAATATTCATATTCTTGAAATTGAGATGGAAGAGCTTCTTGTGCCAAAGCATGCTTTCACCAACTGATGCTTTACTGTAAAAACAGAAAGCCTTGTCTTTCTTCACAAAATTTAAGTCTGCAACAAACAAGCTTCCATTCCTGACTCCTTTCAAAGAGAGGCTTCCATCCTTCTTGTGATAGATATTGCAAACCATCATATCAAAGTCAACCTTGAATCCCCTATCACTGAACTGGCTGACACTGAGTAGGTTATGCTTTAATCCATCTACAAGAGCGATGTCTTCAATGACAACATTTCCAATTTCCAAACAGCCATATCCCACAGTGTAACCTT
The DNA here is from genome assembly GCA_036435485.1 of Saposhnikovia divaricata. Lineage (NCBI taxonomy): Eukaryota > Viridiplantae > Streptophyta > Magnoliopsida > Apiales > Apiaceae > Saposhnikovia > Saposhnikovia divaricata. The sequence continues at coordinate 169,618,325 of CM071598.1, forward strand.
TGCTGTTGTCTCCAAAAGTTATGATTGGGCCGGCTTTCTCCACAAAATGTGATAGCAGGGCTATATCACCTGTCATGTGTCTAGAACATCCACTATTGATGATCCACATGACTTGTTTCTGCTTTTTGCCCTGCAAAACAGATGATTTTAATTTGCATCTGGTACCCAAACCCTGTTGGTTCCTGCAGTTACAGCATTATTGTAAGATACCAGATTATTTTAGGATTTATTATTATTATTTTATTATTATTTATTATGTTAATTAGTAATTAAAGAATAGAATTGGATTTGAGGATATCGTTGTGGAATTCAACGATATTTAGTATTGAGTTTATATGAGTATATATTGAGTTATGTGTGCCAATGTGTGCCCAGTATTTTATTGGTATTTTTAGTAATTTAAAAATGTTTAAATCGAGTATTATTGGTCTTCAAAAAAATCTTTATTTAATTATTGGAGGGCTTAAAAATCATGAAATCTTTTGTAAAATTATATATATATATTTATTGAGTTTTTAAAATTGTTTGGTGGATTAATTTGGGTGGTCGAGTATTTTAAAATGGTTTTAAGAGTTTAATTGTATTTAAAGGATCAAAACTTTGAAAATTCATATTTAATTCATTTTTGATCCTAAAAATATTTTAAAAATACGTGGGTGATCGTAATTTTATACTCTTTATTTTAAAATTTAATATTCCACTCATTTTTCTATTTAATTGTGGTTTTAAGAATTTTCAGCATAGTAAATTACATAAATGTCCCTTCTAATTTTTCCCCAATTTCCCTTAAATTCCTAATTGCTAAGGCAGTAGTGGGCTTCTTTGTTGTTTCTCTTGTTCGAGAACTCTCCTGAACCTCTCTCTCCCAATCAATCTATCTCTCTCAACCTCTCTTCCTCACCTCTCTACTCACATACGTATATATATATATATATATATATATATATATATATATATATATATATATATATATATATATATATATCTGGTGTGTGTGTGTGTGTGTGAGTATAGAACCGTGCGTGTATGTGTGTGGGCGAGTTCCCACGATTCCGGTGAAGACAGCTCCGCGAATCCCCTTGTTCTTCCTTCGATTTGGACTTGTATTACTGCTGTGCTGGGTGAAGTGAGCTCGGGTGTGTGCTTATAGGTGTGTATCCGTGTATATATATGTGTGAGCTGAGAGTTTTCCTCTCGGGTTTGAACTGAAATCAGGCTTGATTGTAATTGTTTTGCAGCTGTGGTGTTTATATGATCAACTTGATATGTTAATTGTATATAAAAGTGATTGCAAGTGTGAGTTACATGATTTTTTTTAGTTTGATATTTGGTTTGTTAATTAGCAAAAGTTATGTAAATTTGAATGATCTGAATTATCAAGTATTTATGAACATGTTTGAGGATTGTTAGTTAGTGATAATTAAGGTACTGATTTGCAGAAGAGCATATGTGAATTTGTAATTGATTTTCGAATTATTTAGTAAGGAAATTGATGTAAATTGGAGTTCAAAATTTCTGCTGCAACTATTCTGTTTTGGAGCTTAGTTCTGGGCTCATTTACGTGGAGTCTAGTGCTTGATTTACCTGTAATAATATGCTTCTCAGAGTCTAGTTTAAGCATAAAAAGGTTTGGTAATGTTTCGATTAACGGATTATTAGATATGGTCGTTTAAAGTACATAGGTGCTAAATGGCTAATTGAACTACTGTTTTGGAGTCCTGTTTTATGCAGTGTGGATGCTTATATATATGATGAATATTTTGTGGTTTTATTCTATATGGAATCTAGTTTACTCTCGAAAAAGAATTTTGGCATTTCGTTAATCGAGTCAAAAATTACATCAATTTTAGTAGAGTGATCTCAAAAGTTTTAAAATTCAGTCCTTATTGCCAAGTCTGAGCTTTTGTAAAAATCATAGTAAAATCACCGTTTATCGAAATCCCGTCATTCCACCTCTGTTTAAAAGCTCTTACATTTTTCTAAAACTTTTGTTCTTTAAGTTTTGTATGATTCAGTCATTTAGTATTTTTGATTTCAAAATGTTGTCGAGTACCCCTGCAATGCTTATAACAGCCCCTTTGTTTTGTAAAATTCATAGTAAATTGACTGTTTATGCTACAAATACGAGTCATACTAATCTGAAAAGCTATTCCCAAGCTCTACAAATTTTGTTTCTTCCATTATCAGATTCTGTGATTTAAGGGTCTTAAATGTTGAATTACTTGTGTGACCGGAGCTGAGTCTACTTATGCAGTCCGCTTGTTTTGATGTTTCTGAATTCATTACTTGGTCATTTTTAACGAGCCTTACCATTCTGGAAAGGTCTCGAAAAGTTCTACAACTTTTATGTTTTAAACTTTTCTGTTTGAGTCATCTAGATGTAGTAAAATGTCAATCTTTCAAAACTTGTCAAACTTGAATTTTAGATTCGATATCTATTTTGTATGTTATGACTAGCCGTATGGTTTTTGTGCTAATATTAATGATCATTAAACTAATTGTGGTGTGTTACATGTATTATTACATGCTACATGTTATGTGCTAAATGTTATATATTACTTGTTTAAGTATGAAGTCTTATAACGAGTTCTATACGTACTTTAGTCTGTATACGTACTTTAGTCGGATTATGTGTGGCAAAGGCATGTATGTGTATGAGTGTTTAAGTACATATGTATTGATTAGTGAGGTGGGTATATATTTATGCATGTATTGCTTTGCGAGTTATAAGTAATTAGTTATCAATTGGGTTGTTTATGTACTAAATAGTACTTTACTAATATTTCGAGTATAATTAGGGATTCGATATGGACCCAGCGAGCATGTTGACGAGACGATTGAAGGAAATGAATGCGTGATCGAGTACAGTAATAGTAAGTAGCGAATCAGCGCATTGGAATCGAGGCAAGTGCACTAACCCTCGCTTATCGTTCAAGTGAGATAAATATGTTTCTATTCAATATAAGTATTCCCTTCAAATCCGTATTGCTAGTATCCTCTCCTTCAAATTATTATTAAGGATATTTTTTATTCGTATATCATGTGGAAAGTGGAATATCAGTTTTATTGCCAGTATTATTCTTTCTTAAGTATTGTCAGTAATATTCTGTTAAAGTTTTTGCTGGTATTGCATTCTCATTCCTTGTTTTAGTATAATGTTCTTAATGTATATGGTTTCCCTGAGATTAATTGATAGTAAAGTAGTTTAATGGAATTGGAAGAATTTTATAAAAATGTGGACCAGCTTCGTGGTCAGAGTAGTAAAGGCCAATGTCAATAAGTGCCTAATGAGGGATCCCAGAGTATTGTTTTTAGCTGGAATTTACGTGGCTGATCACCCGAAATGTCCAGAGTATGATGAAAACTCCAATTCTATTAAATGTTGTTTTTATGCAAATATATTCTTATGATAGAATGTTTAAGTTAAAGTACATTTTCATTTCCAAGTGTGTTGGATATAAAGTTATGATTTGAGTTAAAAGTTATGATTTGAGTTAATAAATACTGTTAGTATAAAAATGGAAAGTTATTATACTAGTGTTTTGAACGGTGAAAACTAATTCACGGTTATTATGGTCGTTGTGGCATTTGTTGCGCAGTGATAGTAAGGACCGAGAATGAATTGAGATCTTCTTATTTATTCAAACTCATGATTATCGGGCCGGTTAGGCAGCTAGGTGTGCAAACGCTTAGTGACATGAATGAAATTTGATTAACTGAGAATTTCTTGGAGATTTTGTTAAAGCGATAGTTAAAGTATTTTACAAGTATTAAAAGTATTGAATCTAGTATTACAAACCTTCTCAGCTATTAAATTCTGATTTCGAGTTATAAATGTTTTAAAAGACATTAATCTTCTGTTAAAGTGAAGAATCCAGATTTCAATTATAGTATTGATTATAAATTGGTGAGCATTCCTTCGCTCATATTTATTGTTCCTATTTCTTGAATTGCAATTATTGCATTCTTATTTCATCCAGTTCAGTTCTATATATATAACATGCTGAGCATTCTTTGGCTCACACTTGTTGTTTTTAAAATCTAACTTTTCAGTAAACTAGTTGGCAAGGCTTAGCTTGTGCAGTTCAGAAAGTGGAAAGAAGAAGCAGGATGCTGTTATGAAGCTGACGTGGATCAGGGTATTTAGATTTAAAGTTGAATTATTATATGTAAATATAGTTTAGTAGTTATAGTATGTATTTGATTAGTTGGCCTGGTATACTTACATTCGCAGTTATACCAGTGTATTAAGTCTGTATAAAGTTTTGTATATAGAGTTGTATTTAAGTTGGTTTTGGATTTTCTTGTTTCTAGAACTTTAACCTAAGATCCTTAGTTGGGAGTTGGAGTCAAAGAGCTTTTGATTGAGTTTTTATTTTTATTTCAGTTTTATTTTCATTTCAGATTTTTAGTTTAGTATTCAGCAGGTTTATGTTGTATTTACGAATACATCATGGCCAATTTTTGTTAGAATTATTGAGTTTGTTAGCGTGACGCCCAAATCTACTGACCCCGGATTTGGGGGCGTTTCAAGTTGGTATCAGAGCGTAGGTTATAGTAAACTAGAAACGAGAGTGTGTAGGAGTGTGTATAGTTAAGTAAGGAACGTCAGAGTTCATATAGGACTCGTGTTGGACTATTGGATATAGTACCAGTTAGTGAGTTAAGATGTGAGTGGTGACAGATAGTTGAGCGGAGTTGGGTAGAAACCCTTGAGGCTGTAGGTAGTGGAATCTTCAGAGTCTACTGCGAGTGACGACGACGTATAGAATAGATAACTTTAGGACGTGTAGCAGAAGAGTCTAGATCGAATGACGAGTCTGCGAAGGAGTCGACAAAGAAGATGTACATGGAGACCCTGGCAATACCTTCCTTTTTTTTTGTAATCAATATTCCTTTGATGAGTTTATTTTGACAATTGTCTTTCCCTGAAGTTGGATTTCCAGTTATGATGGAGGTTGTTTTAATGCCTATTTCTTTTATTTCTAAACCCTGTCAAGTTTGATATATGAGTTTCAAAATTTCTTCATTAGTGAATAATCCTATTGTTGATATATCATCATTTCTTAGTATTGTGCCAGTCATTTCTTTCCTGATTATCCTTTTCTTCTGAAATAGTACCCATGGAATCCGTTTAGTTGTAATCCAGGGGTATGTCTGAGAATTTCTCATCAATTGATTGTTAATTCGATGTTCGAATCTTTTTATGTTTTTTTACTCCAACTGAGGTGAACAACCCTATTTATAGGGGACACAAGGACTGTTTGTCTGTGTGATAGCAGTCTGATGGGACGCCATCACTTGTGTGTTGTGAAGTACAAGAAGGTTAATTACCTTTAGTCATGTCTTGAATAAGGCACGCAATAAGGTTCATTTGATCATATTGATCACTTAGTAAACTTTCATTTCCAAGAATATTTGTTTGAAAACTCATAAATTAATTCTACAATTGTGGAACCTTTGCTACGATGTGAAATCATTCTCTTCAAATATAATGAATCATAATATCTCGAGTAGTCTTGAACGTATGCCAATCGAGTTTAGAATACTAGTAACGCGTGACGTATAGTACTACGATTAGAGTTGTTCTATATAGAGAGATCAATAGAGCTCCCAGTATAGTAAATAAGTATCTAGAGTACAGATTAGTAGAGTTGCGAATGCAACCCGAGTTGGTAGAGTAAACCCCAGTAACCCTTCTTTACCTGATTCTGAGGACGGAATCCTTTTAAGGTGGGTTGAATGTAAGATACCAGATTATTTTAGGATTTATTATTATTATTTTATTATTATTTATTATGTTAATTAGTAATTAAAGAATATAATTGGATTTGAGGATATCGTTGTGGAATTCAACGATATTTAGTATTGAGTTTATATGAGTATATATTGAGTTATGTGTGCCAATGTGTGCCCAGTAGTTTATTGGTATTTTTAGTGATTTAAAAATATTTAAATCGAGTATTATTGATCTTCAAAAAAATCTCTATTTAATTATTGGAGGGCTTAAAAATCATGAAATCTTTTGTAAAATTATCTTTATATATTTATTGAGTTTTTAAAATTGTTGGGTGGATTAATTTGGGTGGTCGAGTATTTTAAAATGGTTTTAAGAGTTTTATTGTATTTAAAGGATAAAAACTTTGAAAATTCATATTTAATTCATTTTTGATCCTAAAAATATTTTAAAAATACGTGGGTGATCGTAATTTTATAATCTTTATTTTAAAATTTTAAAATTTAATATTCCACCCATTTTTCTATTTAATTGTGATTTTAAGAATTTTCAGCATAGTGAATTACATAAATTTCCCTTCTAATTTTTCCCCAATTTCCCTTAAATCCCTAATTCCTAATTGCTAAGGCAGCAGTGGGCTTCTTCGTTGTTTCTCTTGTTCGAGAACTATCCTGAACCTCCCTCTCTCTCCCAATCAATCTATCTCTCTCAACCTCTCTTCCTCACCTCTCTACTCACATACGTATATATATATATATATCTGGTGTGTGTGTGTGAGTATAGAACCGTGCGTGTATGTGTGTGGGCGAGTTCCCACGATTCCGGTGAAGACAGCTCCGCGAATCCCCTTGTTCTTCCTTCGATTTGGACTTGTATTACTGCTGTGCTGGGTGAAGTGAGCTCGGGTGTGTGCTTATAGGTGTGTATCCGTGTATATATATGTGTGAGCTGAGAGTTTTCCTCTCGGGTTTGAACTGAAATCAGGCTTGATTGTAATTGTTTTGCAGCTGTGGTGTTTATATGATCAACTTGATATGTTAATTGTATATAAAAGTGATTGCAAGTGTGAGTTACATGATTTTTTTTAGTTTGATATTTGGTTTGTTAATTAGCAAAAGTTATGTAAATTTGAATGATCTGAATTATGAAGTATTTATGAACATGTTTGAGGATTGTTAGTTAGTGATAATTAAGGTACTGATTTGCAGAAGAGCATATGTGAATTTGTAATTCATTTTCGAATTATTTAGTAAGGAAATTGATGTAAATTGGAGTTCAAAATTTCTGCTGCAACTATTCTGTTTTGGAGCTTAGTTCTGGGCTCATTTACGTGGAGTCTAGTGCTTGATTTACCTGTAATAATATGCTTCTCAGAGTCTAGTTTAAGCACAAAAAGGTTTGGTAATGTTTCGATTAACGGATTATTAGATATGGTCGTTTAAAGTACATAGGTGCTAAATGGCTAATTGAACTACTGTTTTGGAGTCCTGTTTTATGCAGTGTGGATGCTTATATATATGATGAATATTTTGTGGTTTTATTCTATATGGAATCTAGTTTACTCTCGAAAAAGAATTTTGGCATTTCGTTAATCGAGTCAAAAATTACATCAATTTTAGTAGAGTGATCTCAAAAGTTTTAAAATTCAGTCCTTATTGCCAAGTCTGAGCTTTTGTAAAAATCATAGTAAAATCACCGTTTATCGAAATCCCGTCATTCCACCTCTGTTTAAAAGCTCTTACATTTTTCTAAAACTTTTGTTCTTTAAGTTTTGTATGATTCAGTCATTTAGTATTTTTGATTTCAAAATGTTGTCGAGTACCCCTGCAATGCTTATAACAGCCCCTTTGTTTTGTAAAATTCATAGTAAATTGACTGTTTATGCTACAAATACGAGTCATACTAATCTGAAAAGCTATTCCCAAGCTCTACAAATGTTGTTTCTTCCATTATCAGATTCCGTGATTTAAGGGTCTTAAATGTTGAATTACTTATGTGACCGGAGCTGAGTCTACTTATGCAGTCTGCTTGTTTTGATGTTTCTGAATTCATTACTTGGTCATTTTTAACGAGTCTTACCATTCTGGAAAGGTCTCGAAAAGTTCTACAACTTTTATGTTTTAAACTTTTCTGTTTGAGTCCATCTAGATGTAGTAAAATGTCATTCTTTCAAAACTTGTCAAACTTGAATTTTAGATTCGATAGCTATTTTGTATGTTATGACTAGCCGTATGGTTTTTGTGCTAATATTAATGATAATAAAACTAATTGTGGTGTGTTACATGTATTATTACATGCTACATGTTATGTGCTAAATGTTATATATTACTTGTTTAAGTATGAAGTCTTATAACGAGTTCTATACGTACTTTAGTCGGATTATGTGTGGCAAAGGCATGTATGTGTATGAGTGTTTAAGTACATATGTATTGATTAGTGAGGTGGGTATATATTTATGTATGTATTGCTTTGCGAGTTATAAGTAATTAGTTATCAATTGGGTTGTTTATGTACTAAATAGTACTTTACTAATATTTCGAGTATAATTAGGGATTCGATATGGACCCAACGAGCATGTTGACGAGACGATTGAAGGAAATGAATGCGTGATCGAGTACAGACCGAAGAATAGTAAGTAGCGAATCGGCGCATTGGAATCGAGGCAAGTGCACTAACCCTCGCTTATCGTTCAAGTGAGATAAATATGTTTCTATTCAATATAAGTATTCCCTTCAAATCCGTATTGCTAGTATCCTCTCCTTCAAATTATTATTAAGGATATTTTTTATTCGTATATCATGTGGAAAGTGGAATTTCAGTTTTATTTCCAGTATTATTCTTTCTTAAGTATTGTCAGTAATATTCTGTTAAAGTTTTTGCTGGTATTGCATTCTTATTCCTTGTTTTAGTATAATGTTCTTAATGTATATGGTTTCCCTAAGATTAATTGATAGTAAAGTAGTTTAATGGAATTGGATGAATTTTATAAAAATGTGGACCAGTTTCGTGGTCAGAGTAGTAAAGGCCAATGTCAATAAGTGCCTAATGAGGGATCCCAGAGTATTGTTTTTAGCTGGACTTTATGTGGATGATCACCCGTAATGTCCAGAGTATGATGAAAACTCCAATTCTATTAAATGTTGTTTTTATGCAAATATATTCTTATGATAGAATGTTTAAGTTAAAGTACATTTTCGTTTCCAAGTGTGTTGGATATAAAGTTATTATTTGAGTTAAAAGTTATGATTTGATTTAATAAATACTGTTAGTATAAAAATGGAAAGTTATTATACTAGTGTTTTGAACGGTGAAAACTAATTCACGGTTATTATGGTCGCTGTGGCATTTGTTGCACAGTGATAGTAAGGACCGAGAATGAATTGAGATCTTCTTATTTATTCAAACTCATGATTGTCGGGCCGGTTAGGCAGCTAGGTGTGCAAACGCTTAGTGACATGAATGAAATTTGATTAATTGAGAATTTCTTGGAGATTTTATTAAAGCGATAGTTAAAGTATTTTACAAGTATTAAAAGTATTGAATCTAGTATTACAAACCTTCTCAGCTATTAAATTCTGATTTCGAGTTATAAATGTTTTAAATGACATTAATCTTCTGTTAAAGTGAAGAATCCAGATTTCAATTATAGTATTGATTATAAATTGGTGAGCATTCCTTCGCTCATATTTATTGTTCCTATTTCTTGAATTGCAATTATTGCATTCTTATTTCATCCAGTTCAGTTCTATATATATAACATGCTGAGCATTCTTTGGCTCACACTTGTTGTTTTTAAAATCTAACTTTTCAGTAAACTAGTTGGCAAGGCTTAGCTTGTGCAGTTCAGAAAGTGGAAAGAAGAAGCAGGATGCTTGTAAGAACCATAATTTTTGGTAATATTTCCTTTTATTTAATATCTTGTGACATTATCATTATGGAACCTTTCTAGTCATCCCTGTTGATTAATAGAATTGATTGTCTGAGAAACTGCGTTGTTGCATTTATTATGTAAGATAAAAAGGGAGATTGTGAAGGCAGGAGTCTTATTGTTAGTAAGATTTATAAAATTTGGGTTTTGAGAATGGTTAGAGTATTAAAGGATTTATTAAGAATTATGACGAGGAATTATGGACATTCGAGGAATTTACACAATTAAGTACTTAAGGAATTATAGGGGAAATCTCTACGCGACAAAATATTATTACGAGAGATTAATTAAGATACGATACGAATTAAAGATTAAATGACAAGCATTGGTAGAAGAATAATGATACAAGGAGTAGTATTGCATGCAAGTCCCATGCAACCAAGTGGTTAGAAATCAAGCAAACTAGTTAGCCATTGGAAGATGAATAGTACCTAGTTACTTGCTTTTTCAAAAAAGGGGACAAGTAGTACATGAGGCCATGCTTGCTAGTACTTACATATACTTACATGATATGTATCACCCAACATAACCTAACATCAATTATTCACCCAACATAACACACAAAAACACAAAACACAAAAAACAAAACTCTCCCCCCCCTTCCTAGCTTGCTCTCGGCCAAAGCAAAAAGGAGAGAAGAAAAATTCTTCTCCCCCCTCTTCCATCACTCATAAATTACAACATAATTCCTAGGTCATCTTCATCATCTAGACAAGGTATGTTAGCAATTTCAAGCCATTTCATCCACCCAATTTCAAGTTACAAATTGTTAAAGCTTGGATGAATAGTAACCATGTTTGTTTTTCTTTTAGATCTTGGATTGTAAGTGTTGTAGGAGACCATTTAAGGTGTTGTTGAGTTGTGAAAAGCTTATCCAAGGCCCCTAGGTGCTCAAGAAGGTATAAAAATCTCAAACCCTCTTGGTTATGTATTATTTATAAAGTATGGTAGTAGATCCATGTGTTTGTGAGCTAATCTTGGTTGTATATGTATTGGATAGCATGGATCTTGAGTTTTGATGTTGAGATTGTGACTTTTATGACTATGGATAATATATATATCTCCATGAGTGTTATGAACCATGATCTAAGTGTATTAAGTGTTGATTGTGTTGTGGAAGTGTGAAAAATGGTTGATCTAAGTAGTTTGTGCTTGCTGAGTTTTGTCCAGGAACATTGACCTGTATTGTAACACGATTTTGAACCCCCAAATATTGTCCCCTGATGTCCTACCATATATTGTTGGAAAGATAATTGAATGTAGTTTCTGGAAATGTAAGGTTCATGGCTAGGTGATGCATAGATTTTAAGTTATGGCCGGAGAAGTGAATTGTGTTTCTGGATTCCGGACTGCACTAAGTGACCCCCTTGTGAACCTTGTTTAAACCCCTAAAAATATATGTGGGATCATGAAAAACATTGAGAAGTTAGGGAATGCAGTGGTGAAGACCACCCAAAAAGAATTTGATAAAAATATGAATTTTTGGATTTTATAAAAATGCTAGAGTAAAATTCGCGCAAGGGAAAAAGTCGATTAGTGGAGCAAAATTCTAGGGTTAGTGGTTATGATTCGAAAGTGGTAACTAAATTAAGTCGATTAAGTGACGAGCGTAATCGAGTGAAGACATGAACCTATAGTGGGGCTAGAGAGTCATAAGACGAAGTCGTTAAGTTAATTTCGTACCCCCCCTAAAACCCCGTAATTAAAGAGATATTGTTAAGGTACTAACGAACGGTTATTGCTTATGTATAGATCGTTCGAATCCGCACGCTCGACCACCCCAACCAAACCAAGGCAAGTTTACTTTTCAAAACTTATCCCTATACAAGGACTTTCACTGTTGTGTTTGTAGTTTTCAATTTTATCAAATGCTATGCTTATCGAAGTATTGATGCAATTGAGATTTTATAAGTACATATATGTTTGTACCCCTTGAACTTAGATTGAAATGTTTTCTTCGGACAACGACTCTAGCAATAGAGGTCGTAGCGGTCCGTATATACTATTGACCGGGGAGCGGTATATTATTATATCGTATCTAGATTGCGAAAACCCGAAGGGTCATTCGGGGAGTATCGTATACTCAAGTAACTATTGATATATCTTCGTAAATACTCGAAACCCTATCTTGGATTAAAAGTTATTTTATCGAATAATTATTTTATTAATTATTAATATTAAATCTTAAAATATTATTTATTAATTATTGTTCATTATTTAAAGACAAAGTTAATCCAAGATACATTTTAAATACTTTCAAACTCGAACTCTTTCGAACTCAAAACATTTTCGAAAACCCCCGGTCAGGTTCTGCTTCTTGTATGATTTCAAGAATCATCGGTCGACTGATGTCGAACCTCAATTACTCTGTTTCCAATCAAAATCAAGTTTTCAAAAGAAAAAGAAAAAGGGACTCTGGCAGGTGTGTGAACCGTTGACGAACGATTCCCGGGATGTGTAAGCGGCCGTGAGCCAGGCGGTCCATCAATTATTATTCCGGCCCAGGTGTTGCCGAAGGATGATTACGGATGTAGTTTTCATCGAGGGTGATTACGGATGTAGTTTTCACCCGGGGATAGTTACGGATGTAGTTTCTATCCTTCTACCGGTAGAGAAGACCCGCGGATTTATTGGACTTGGATGTGGCGACTGATCATCGTCAATCCTTGTCAGGTTTTGTGTTTTCTTTAAGTCCCATTCCTCCATTTTGGAAAAATGCTTTGACACTGCTTCTTAGGCCTTTGTGCCAAGTTGCTGATAGTGTTCTATTTTGATGAGAAAGATGTTGACTCAATGCAGTATCTAGAACTGCAAGTTTATTTTGAAAACGAGGGCACATATTGTTGCACCTTCGAGATTTATCAACTATGACAAGTGATTTTATATCTGATTGATACAAACAAATTTAATAACTGCCAATCATATGAAATGCTATATTGCTTATCTTATACGTATATTTCTTGCTGAGCTATAGTTGCTCACTCTTGCTTGTTTTCAAATTTTACAAACATAACAGCTAAGCGAAATGGCAAGACCCAGACAGACTGCTCGAAAGCAGGTGACTAGACCCGAGCCAGCACTTGAGATTCCACCGGTAGGCCCCATTAGCCGGATTGGTTGGCAGCTTTTGTTAGTTCATTTTATTTATCAGCATGACTTGTGCAAGGCAGTGTATCGTAACAAACTTTCAAGCCGCCAACTTCGCTTCATATCGAAGTGTTGCTGGTAGTATAAATACTATTTAATTCGGTTTGTAATAACTCTGATAATTTTATTACTGTTTAATCAATGTGTGACGTTTCTGAGGCTCTAACCTGTGTGTGTGTGTGCGGTGTGAGTTTATTGTGGGGTCAATGGCTGTGTTATATATATTATGTGCAAAAACAGGTATGTTATTAATGGAAAATGGACCGTGAGCGCCTAGATCTCCGACCCCGGATCTGGGGGCGTCACAATGCTGTTATGAAGCTGACGTGGATCAGGGTATTTAGATTTAAAGTTGAATTATTGTATGTAAATATAGTTTAGTAGTTATAGTATGTATTTGATTAGTTGGCCTGGTATACTTACATTCGAAGTTATACCAGTGTATTAAGTCTGTATAAAGTTTTGTATATAGAGTTGTATTTAAGTTGGTTTTGAGTTTTCTTGTTTCTAGAACTGTAACCTAAGATCCTTAGTTGGGAGTTGGGGTCAAAGAGCTTTTGATTGAGTTTTTATTTTTATTTCAGTTTTATTTTGATTTCAGATTTTTAGTTTAGTATTCAGCAGGTTTATGTTGTATTTACGAATACATCATGGCCAATTTTTGTTAGAATTATTGAGTTTGTTAGCGTGACGCCCAAATCTACTGACCCCGGATTTGGGGGCGTTTCAATTATTATTCATATCATTCTATGTCACATTTGAATCAACACTAGAATCCTCCTGTTTGACTTCTTTCACGGTCCACTTAGGCTTAGAGTTAGACTTGGTCTTTCTCTTGGTGGATGTTGCCTTTTTACCAACATAGGCAGGCTTAGAAGTCTCAGCAGTTTGCATATAGGAAGATCTTTCAGTAGATAGAGTAGGCAAATTGAAACAAGTACTCATAACAACAATCTTGCATGGCATACAGTTAATATTATTACAGACGTCCACTTCTCTTTTCATGATGGGGGTTCTATGTAAGTTACCACTAACATTGGTCGCATTAACCTTGTTCTTGTTGGGTTTCTTACAAACAAATGTTAAATGTTGAGATGAGCCACAATTATCGCAAAGCTTCCTAGGAGCGTCTTTAACATGAGCATATCCATTCTTCTTGTCAATTCCTAACTTGCCATTACTATTCTTAGGCTTGTAGGCATTTGCCTTGACAGTATGTTCTGACGTTGCTGTCGAGCTACCTTTGACAGTACCTTTCTTTCCCTCTGTCTTGACAGCAGGCTTGAAAGTTACTTTCTTGGGTTCTCTCTTGACAGTATCTTTTGAAGTTTCTGTCATATCCTTGTTGACAGCTACTTTATAACATTCTATTTGATTGCTAAGCAAAGTTTCTGTCACGGGAGACTTGACAGTATCTTTCCCTTCACCTAGTGTGCTGTCAACGCACTCATCCTCATCAAGAAGCTCTTGTTTGATGAATAGGGAGGTTTCATCAAAATCAGCTTGAAGATTTTTGAAAATTGGTATGTAAACTCTTTTGAGAATATGAGGTTTGACAGCATCACTATCATCAAGAGCAATTGCCTTTCCATGCCTCCTACCATACTCGAAGCCTATACCTATCTTTTGATTCTCAGTGTGATTATCATGATATTCCTGGAGTAACTTAGAAGAGTTTCTAAATGATTATCATGATATTCCTGGACTAACTTAGAAGAGTTTCTAAATGCTTTGAGTTTAAACTCATTTTCTGCAATTTGATTCCCGAGAAATTCTTCTATTTTCTTAGCACAGACAATATCATTTTTCAATCTAGTATTCTCTTGAGCTAACGAATCTAGAGGACTGGTTCTAAGCAATAACATTTCATTTTCAGATTTGAGAGTTTCATTTTGTTTAGTTAACTTAGCAATTTCTTCGTGAGCAGCAGATAAACTAACATGAATGTTAAACATCTCAGCACTTAAATCTTCAATGGTATGCTTGTATTCAGTTTTAGACATATCAAGTAAGACTAGAGATGGTATGAGGAACTAGAAGCTTCATCATCAGATTTAGCCATGAGGGCCAAGTTTACAAACTCTTCTTCTTCCTCATCTTCAGAATCATCCCAGCATTTTCCTTCAGCCACATTGATTCCTCTTAAACTGATTTCCCGATCCTTTTCCTTGATTCTGTTTTGGTCTTCTGCATTCAGTAGCAAAATGACCTAGCTCATTGCAGTTGTAACACCTGAACCTCGACCTATCCACCATCCCGGTCTTGCATCCACCTCTCGTGGCACCACCAGCAGCTTTTGAAAAACTCCCCTTGTTGAAATTAGATGATTGACCCTGTGGCTTGTATGACTTGTCCCTTCTGAACTTGATGTTCTTGAATCTCTTAGCCATATAAGCCATAGTTGGATTATCCATGCTTTCAATCTCTTCTATTGTGTAGAAGTCTTCATCTTCAACGTCTTTGAGCTGCAGAACGACCTTCTCCTCGTCATCCAACACCTCTTCAATCTTCAATGGAGGTACTTGTGTTGGTTGTGAACTTTGTGAGGATTCACTTGGACAAGCTACTTGTGGTTCATGAGCTACAAGGGCTCCTGACATGTTTGCCAACTTTCCTTTGGTTCCAGTTTGAATAGCTCTCTTTTGAAAGAGTTCGAGTTCGTATGATTTGAGCACACCATGAAGAGTTTCTAGAAAGACATCACTCAAGTTTCTTCCTTCTCTTATGGCTATGACTTTGTGCTCAAGATGCTCAGGGAGAGTGAGCAGAAATTTGATGTTGATCTCCTTTCTATCATAGAACTTCCCATGAATTTGTAACTCAGCTATTAGCTGACTGAACCTTTCAAACATGTGTGTGAGTTCTTCGCTTGGCTTGGCCATGAATGCTTCATATTGTGATACAAGGATTTGCCTCTGATTTTCTCGGACCACTTCACTTCCTTCACACAGCAGCTCTATCTTACTCCACATCTCTTTTACAGATGAAAATCCCATGACATTACCACACATGGCTTTGTCTAAAGTGAGAGAGTCGAGAAAGATAAGTTGTAAGTAGTCATCCAAGGCTACTTTCTCCTTTTCGGTCTCTGTGTATTCAGAAGGCCTCTTGGCAACCCAATGGGCAGGAATGACTTCGTCATTTACAGTAGCAGCAGCTACTTCCTTTTGAGGAATGAAGGGGCCGTTCTCAAGGATTCCCATGTATAGTGGATGGGCAGCTTTTATAAATAACAAGATCTTTCTTTTCCAGAAATTATAGTTCTCTTTATCAAAGACTGGAAACTTGATACCACTTGACTTCTGAACACTCGTCATGATCTTCAGATTTGTATATCAATCTGTTGCTCTGATACCAGTTGTTGGTCCCGGAGTATATTGCAGAAGGGGATAATTTCAAATCTTTAGCTCAACAACAATGATAAAGATTGTAAACTCTCTACAAAGGAATTGCAAACACAAGTAGTAATTCAAGATGTTCTCACAAAATAAATATTTTATTTATTTTGTAATGTGTTGCTACAACCTCGAGAAAAATGGTTTTCTCAAGCTTCGATTTCTTGAAGGAAATCACTCTAGAAAGAATGAGAGATGTATCTCTATATAGACTAATCTTTCTCTAGCATCTCAGTCACATGGGTCGCGGAGCTGTTGTCATTTTCAAGTGACAGCTCCTCACAATTTGCCCACCCATGTGACATTTCCTAAAATGCTATACAAACAGAGTTATCATTAAGCATAAGGCATTCTGGGTTCTTTCCAAAATTAGCTATAACAATTCTAGTAGATGCAGACTTGTCATACTCTTGAATTGTCGAGCCTCGTCTTGTGATCTCTCAAGCTTCTGTCGTAGTCTTGCAGGTCTGCTACAATCTTTGACGAATTGCAGCAAATCTGTTTCTCGAACATCTAAACTATCACGGGGGTTTGACTGAAATAAAATCCCCAAATCAAATAATTCAGTGAGATAGTAACCCTTGCCGCCAAGTTTGCTGTCATAGGAATATTCAGTAGTTGACAGTATGAGCTTCCGCCAATGTTGCTGTCGGAACTCCAAACTTGCTGTCAAGTGTGAGAATGTTGCTGTCCCCTGCTTTAGCCAATGTTGCTGTCAAATGAAACTTGCTGTCGTGACCTTGCAACATGTAGTCTTCTTGTAACGTTACCATCAATGTATTGACAGTAACTTTATTATTGTTGTCGAACTGATGTATTCTCTTGAGGCTTGAACATATCAATGAACTTCTTCCAAGATACATACTTATTACATTTCAGCAATTATTTGATTACAAGAACACACTCTGGCTGTGACAGTATGTTCTACTTAGCCTATACAAATAAACTAAGTACTAGTTAAGTTGTCTCTATGCTATCACCCATAAATCCTAACAGTAGCTGATCCGTCGATGAGGTTAGGTTCTTGCCAAAGCAAAAAATGTGCAACTCTGGCGATAAATTTTCAGCAACAAAGTTTTATCAGTGATCGCATTCCATCGCAGATAGTACCACGTAAGCGAAAGGTTAGCGACCGACTGCCGCAGCTGATCTTCGTAGACTTGTTAGGCATCTTGGGGCTTTGGATCCTGACAAGTTAGCTCGTGCAGTGGCGGAGACAACAAAATCTTCACAGCAAAATGATGGAAGTCAGGTACATTTTTTAGCTACTTGAGATCCCTGTTTTTATTTTCTTGAACCTGACTATTTAGTTCGTTATTAACATAGCATGTATAGGTAACCTATTTTATTGTTTTGTTATTTATAGGGAGCACATCATGCACATCGTGACGGGGATGACGAGTCTGACGGATCTTAGTTTGTTTTAGTCACACTTCGGTCTTTATTGTAATTTTGTACTTCAACGATAGTCAAACATATGGTTGTGGTTGTTATGGATAGAATGTTGGATTTTTAAATGATGTGGATTTATTAATTTATTCGATTTGGATTTTGTTGGTTAGATTTTTTTTTTTAATTTATTATGCTTATATCGGGACAATTGTTGTGAATGTGTTAGAACAAAATAGGTGTAAAATTTGGTAAAAATAGGTGTGGATTTTCTGGAAATTGGCAAAATAGGGATATTTTTTATAATATAATAATATATCTGCGACCGCATGTGGTAGCTGATGCACTGCACAAATTAGCTAAGAAAATTTGTAGCTGAAGTTAGTCACTAAAAATAGTGACAAAAATCAATAGCTAAAACTGGTCGCTAACAATAGCAACATAAATCGGTAGCTGAAAGTGGTTCCTAACAATAATAAAGAAATTCGATAACTGAAGTTGCTCGCTATTATTAGCGACCAATTTCTATCGCTGATGTCGTCGCTGACACGTGAAATGGTGGCACGCAAAAGCTGACTAGGATTAGCGATCGACCCGTCACTAATGGTGGTCGCTACATCTGCGGTCGCTGCTATTCATCGCAGAATTGCTTATCAGCTACCCATTTTTGTGTGACTAACATCAGCTACCGTATTCGATCATTGATCTTTAGTAGCTATGGAAGACAGTCGCTGATAGGCGTGTTTCTTTTAGTGATGGTAAGAAGAAATTAAAAGACTCTTTGTTTTCTTGTTTAATTACTATTAGTGAATTGGACATGTCTCTTACTCAACAGAGATAGACATCTATCAAAGGGACTCTAATAGGGGACCTTGGTCGGAATTTGAATCTCTTGATGGCCTTGGTTTCTTTAAAATTTGTTGGAAAATCTATTGGGAACTTTGTTGCTACAGGAGTTCCCTATACATTTCAGTTGAAACAATCTCCGTGCAACAAACAAGTAGACGACGATGGGTTCATTTTCTTTGAATAGGTACCCTGTAACTCTTATGAACATGTTATACATATGATTAAAGGTTATGAATGATCGATTTGCTGGAAATTTCTGAGAATCAAAATTGCAAAGTACCTTGTGTTGTTGTCAATGATGATTTAGATGAGAGTAATGTATATGTTACATTCAATGAATATGATGTGTTTAATTGATGTTACATTCAATGAATTGAGATACTTTCTATTTAAGTTTCGAAGTGAAAAGGAGAAAAATGATGCTTTAAGCATGGAAACTCTTATCCTAAAAAACTGTGCTCTTGTATTTCAATCTTGGAAGGAAAGTATGAACTTCTCACACTCACACTCTGAGAGTGTGTCAAGTTACGCTTGAATTAACCTATCCCACATCTCTATCATTTATAGGGATCGGCAAAGGTTGAGTTTGATTGTTATTGTCATTGGGGAAGCGATTTGTTTTGAACAACAAAATTAGGAATATGAGGAAAATTGTGTTGAGAGGATATTGATTCAGCTATAGAGCAAGGATGTTAGGCCTTGACAAATTTGGGTTTAGGTTCTTCTTTATGATCGGAAGACGATAGTAACTGTTCCATTACATGTGAGATATCATGTGATTCCTAGCCAACACGGTGGTGATCCATTATTGTCCCAAGAAGCATGATGGCATACTTTTCCAGGCTTTAACCATCCTTGGATGTTAGGTCTCACTACATGAACTAGAAGATGACTTAAACTCTATTCGGTAAGATGAATGGTAGGCAAAATAGGGACCTGGGACGAGGTGTCAACATCAGCAAAGTAGTCAAGGATGAAAACAACACCTAGAGGGGGGGGGTGAATAGGTGTTTATGGCTAACAAACATATTTTATGAACTGTTTTAAAAATTACTACAAACAGCTTGCTGTTTGTGTTTTATCAGTTTGCAAATGGTACGCTGTTTGTAACTAAAATGCAGAAAATTAAAGAACACAAGATCTTTTAGCCAGGTTCGACCCCTAAACCCCTATGGTCTACGTCCTGGTCCCTTACCAACTTGGTAAGAGAATATATTATTGATCAAATATAAACCAATTACAAGATCCAACAATATATCTCCCTTACACCCTTGCTGCTTACAAATGGCTTGCTGTTTCCTGTGCTGAACTAGCTCTCTAAGCAATACTTCCCAAGTATCCTTCTCTAGCCTAGTTCGACCCACCCTAAACCTTAAGCCAACCTTGTACAGCAACAAATCAATTACACCTTGAACAATACAAAGATTTGAATAGATACAACTCAACCTATGAACCCTCTGAATATATATATGCGTGTATATATGGGTTTGAAAGGTTTAGAAAGATTTTGCAATGTAAGCTTGGTGGTTGTGTATAGTTTCTTGTTTCTGCACTTGATAGATATTCAATAATGGTTGTTTTGGAACTGAGCAAGAATAGCCCTTAAATAGATGAACAAGAATATTTTGAAATCAAGCTTGAAAGGCTCCAACGGTATGAAAATTATTGAAGCCGTTAGAATTAATTTTGTTGAAGATGAAATGATGAAGCTTGAATATCAGTTGAGAGAGGAAGAGAGGAACGTGTATAGCAGGAGGAATATTTGTTATGATGAGGAAGACAAGCCCATGTGGTTGTCTTGAGTGGAGGTTATTAAATAAGGAAAAGGTAGAATATTACTTTCCTTATTAAAAGCAAAGGAATATATTGTCCCCCAATATGTTTGATATATGAGTGCTGGCATGTTCAAAATAATTCAGAGGGCCCTTACAATATTCCTAACAATATTTCCATTGCATGCTCCTTGAAGAACTCAACGGTTCTTTATTTCTATCCGACACAATCAGCTTGCTGTTTGTGAAACTGGCGTGCTGATTGTCCATGCATTCGGCTTGCTGTTTGTGACAGATAGGCTATCTTCATATACACCTGGCTTGCTGTTTGTGACAGACAGTAAGCTATAGGACCATTCAAAACCAAGTTAGAACATATACCAATG
This sequence comes from Saposhnikovia divaricata, assembly GCA_036435485.1. Classification (NCBI taxonomy): domain Eukaryota; kingdom Viridiplantae; phylum Streptophyta; class Magnoliopsida; order Apiales; family Apiaceae; genus Saposhnikovia; species Saposhnikovia divaricata. The sequence goes on from CM071598.1 coordinate 169,638,928, forward strand.
GCATGCTGTTTTATGAAACTGGTAAGCTGATTGTCCATGCATTTGGCTTACCGTTTGTGACAAACTGATTATGCAATCAGTAAGCTATAGTACCAATATTCCTAGCAATGCTCCCATTGCATGCTCCTTGTAGAACCAATCCGTTCATTAATTCTGGCAGACACAAATAGCTTGCTGTTTGTGAGGCTGGCACGCTGTTTCTGACTGGCTTGCTGTTTGTTCATGAATTTTGCTTGATGTTTGAGTCATACTGATTTTACAATCAGTAAGATATAGTACCCTGTAACATCAAGTTAGAACATATACAAATAGCATGCTGTTTATATCTTATTAATAAGTCAAATGGCTTGCTGTTTGTATATTCTGATTAAATAATCAGTAGGATATTTTTCCCTGCAAAACCAAGCTATCACAATACACTGCACAACCAAGTTAGCACAATATAGAAATAACATAATGTTTTATATCAAACTACAAGCAACAGCTTGCTGTTTGCATATTGACTGTGTGCAACTGGCTTGCCAAACTATCATTGTATCTCAACTTTGGCTTGCTGTTAAATAGACTGATTATACAATCAGTAAGCTAAAGTATCCTTTAAAACCAAGATTAGATAAATACACATGAAGTGTTGCAATGCACCATTTGTATTCATCATCAAAATATCACACCAACAATCTCCCCCTTTTTTATGATGACATACTAGAATACATCGGAGAGACTATGTTGCTCCCCCTAAAACAATTCTCCCCCTGATTAACATAATATCTCAGCATATAATTAGGTTAGCAGAATTCATCATATGAAATAAGATATAACCACGACTCATCCCTGCATAAATCATATAATTGATAAATCCAACATATAACACATATAATATTCCAAAATATATGTAATCAAAGAATCATCAGAATCAAATAAGCTAACATAGCAATCTCCCCCTTTTTGATGATTACCAACATATATTTTTAGGAGTACATACTCCCCCTCAACCTATGCATCATTGATTTAACATCATGATATACAGTTAAGCACATAAGGATTTATATCAAATAAAATCCCAAACACATAACCTCCTTAAGAGTTAACCTCCTAAAATCTCTCCCCCTTAATCATTAAAAAGGGTAATCACGTAAGCATATTCAATATAAGCATGGATTATGAAGTACCACATAATGCACGAGTACACATTTACTCAATAAATTGCATGCGAAAGAATTAACAACATGTATGCATACACACGTAAATAATAACTTGCATGCAAGTGAATTACACTAAAAATCATTATTGGAATCTATAGAGGAATAACAAATTAATTTAGCATGCAAATAATACTAAAAAAGTAAGCTAAAGTACCAAACTTTTGCACTTAGCTTGCTGTTTTTAGGGACCTTTTGTTGCACAAAAACTCAACATTTTGGCATCCATACTTGCTTGATTCCTGCATGGTTAGTTGCTAGCACATAGATAAAATTTAAATTAGATTTCTTTACCCATTTTTGTACCACTTTTGGTGCTGAAATCTTTGCTCTTTGTGTGCTGCCAAAATCATTATGGTAAGCTGTTTTCGTCCAGGTTCCATACTGGTAAGCTGTTTGCATCCAGGTTCCATACTGGTAAGCTGTTTTCTCAGAAGACTTGTTGATATCAGCTTGAACTCTCCTTTGTACTTGTGTGGAGCTTTATTTCAGTTGGCTTGATGATATCCAAGTCCTTGCTTGTCAAAAGTAAATCTTTGTTTGCCCATCAACGCTTTGAGTGTGTCTTCTCCCCTTTTTTTTATTTTTTATTTTTTAAGATCCTTGAATTCTTTTGCCAAGGATTTGGTCTTTCCATCTTGCAATGCTTCGGTGGGACTTGATTCCCCTAGTTTAAATGCCTCAAGAGCTGTATTTTTGGCTTCAAATTCTACTTTCAGCTTGCTGATTGTCAGTGTCTGCATCCTTCTTTGGCTTGCTATCTTCCAGTTTCAACAGTGCTTTCAGCTTGCTGATTTGAACTTCCAGCTTGCTGATTGCCAGTAACTTGAGGTTGCATGCTTTCACTTTCACATATGTTTTGACATACTTTAGCTTGGGCAACCCTCTGACCAGTTTCTTGCTTAATAATTTGTTAAGCAAGTCCATGTGCATGTCCCAATCTTCTATGCCAAATATGGGTCATTGTCCATTGCAGCCAAACAGCACGCTGTTTCCTGCAAATCGAAGTCTATTGTATATATATTTCCTTCCCTTCTAGCAACTTTGACATATTGCACTTTATCAATCGAAATATTACTATTACCAATAGAACCAATACCAAGGATTTGAAGAGTCTTACTATTACCAATAGTAACTCTTCCACCCTTCTTCATTTTAAGACTTATAAACTGAGACTTGTCTCCACACATATGTCTAGTGCATCCGCTATCCAATATCCATTGCTTTGATCTTCCTTTAGCCGCAAGACATATCTACAAAAGAAATAATTACCAACTTAATGTATTGGTACCCATATAGGTTAGGGTCCAAATTGGTTAGTAGCAAGAGTATATAGGACATTTAAATCAGCTTTCTTGATCCACATTTGGACCACTTTCGGTGAATGGTAAGCTGTTTTCCTTCTGACTGAAGCATTCTGGCATGCTGTTTGTTGCCTGACTGGTTCTTTCTGGTAAGCTGTTTGTCGACTAGCTGTTCCATTCTGGTAAGCTGTTTTCGCTTTATGATTGACTTGAGCCACACAATGTTTTTCCAGATGGCCTTTTCCACCACATTTGTTGCATGTTTTCCAGGGCATAGCATAGTTGTATGGTATGCCATTTGTTCCATCGTATTTGAGTGCACCATGCTTCTTGTTGAGGTTCATGCCAACTCCTTTTCTTACCAATGGAACATTTGCCTTTTTCATGATTGTTTTTAGACTGTCTTCTCCTTGAACAAATGTTTCCAACCCTTTTTCAGGATCTTTGACCTCTTTTTCCAGAAGAGAAATCAGTTCAGCTTGCTGTTTGATAAGAATGACGTGATGTTTGTCTGCACATTCAGGATGCTGTTTTCTCTTCTCAGCAGATTTTGAAGATTCATCTTGGCTAGATTGCTTAATGTTGTATGATTCTATACACTCATCTCTAGCTTTAATCTTTGACCTCAAAACCCTGAGTTCTTTCATAAGAACCTCATTCCTTTGTATAATTACTTTATTAACTCCTTCGAATTGAATGAGTTTTTCCTTCAAATCAGCAATAAGATCATCATGGTTGATTTCAAGAGCCTTTTCAGCCAGTAAATCAGAAATGATTTTCTTCAAATGAGTATTCTTCTTTTCAAGCTCATTATTTTTATTTTTCAATTCCATGAACTCAATGATAGATACATTACTTGGCACATGCATGGTTAGTTCATCTAGCATAGTAGAAGTAGAAGGTAAATCAGAGTTAATTGAGTTTACCTCACTTGCATCATCCGAATTTGACACATCACTGTCTACAAGGACTTCTTTGATATTTCTTTGTACGGTATCTTCATCATCAATACCAACAAAGGCTAGATTGTCCATCTCATCACTTGAGTCATCATTAGAAGCTTATTCCTCATCATCATTCCATGTTAGGAGTGGCGCCTTAGATTTATTTGTGTCACATGAAACAACTTGCTGTTTTGGATTGATACATACTTCTTTTGTTGTAGCTTGATAATGTATTTCTAAGGTATCCCATATCTCCTTCGTTGTGATGCACGAACTGACCTTGGCAAAATTTGAATCTGAAAGACCACAAATCAGTGTGTACTTGGCATTTCCATTATAGCTTGCTTTTATCAATTCTTCCCCGGTAAGATCATCAACATCTTTTGGCTTGCCGTTTTCATCTAGAAAGGTAAATGGACCATCTTTAACAACCAACCATTCAAGTGGATTTCTAATCAGAATCATCTTCATCCTTAGTCTCCATAAATCATAATTTTCTGTACCAACGAGAAGTGGTGGCGTGTTTGATGATTCTCCCTCTTCATAAATGTGTGCCATAGGATCTGTACTTTCCTGTTATAGAAATGTTAGTACACCAAAGCTCTGATACCAATTGAAAACAACACCTAGAGGGGGGGTGAATAGGTGTTTATGGTTAACAATCGTATTTTATGAACTGTTTAAAAATTACTACAAACAGCTTGCTGTTTGTGTTTTATCAGTTTGAAAATGGTACGCTGTTTGTAACTAAAATGCAGAAAATTAAAGAACACGAGATCTTTTATCCAGGTTCGACACCTAAACCCCTATGGTCTACGTCCTGGTCCCTTACTAACTTGGTAAGAGAATATATTATTGATCAAATATAAACCAATTACAAGATCCAACAATATATCTCCCTTACACCCTTGCTGCTTACAAATGGCTTGCTGTTTCCTGTGCTGAACTAGCTCTCTAAGCAATACTTCCCAAGTATCCTTCTCTAGCCTAGTTCGACCCACCCTAAACCTTAAGCCAACCTTGTACAGCAACAAATCAATTACACCTTGAACAATACAAAGATTTGAGTAGATACAACTCAACCTATGAACCCTCTGAATATATATATGCGTGTATATAGGGGTTTGAAAGGTTTAGAAAGATTTTGCAATGTACGCTTGGTGGTTGTGTATAGTTTCTTGTTTCTGCACTTGATAGATATTCAATAATGGATGTTTTGGAACTGAGCAAGAATAGCCCTTAAATAGATGAACAAGAATATTTTGAAATCAAGCTTGAAAGGCTCCAACGGTATGAAAATTCTTGAAGCCGTTAGAATTAATTTTGTTGAAGATGAAATGATGAAGCTTGAATATCAGTTGAGAGAGGAACGTGTATAGCAGGAGGAATATTTGTTATGATGAGGAAGACAAGCCCATGTGGTTGTCTTGAGTGGAGGTTATTAAATAAGGAAAAGGTAGAATATTACTTTCCTTATTAAAAGCAAAGGAATATATTGTCCCCCAATATGTTTGATATATGAGTGCTGGCATGTTCAAAATAATTCAGAGGGCCCTTACAATATTCCTAACAATATTTCCATTGCATGCTCCTTGAAGAACTCAACGGTTCTTTATTTCTATCCGACACAATCAGCTTGCTGTTTGTGAAACTGGCGTGCTGATTGTCCATGCATTCGGCTTGCTGTTTGTGACAGATGATAGGCTATCTTCATATACACCTGGCTTGCTGTTTGTGACAGACAGTAAGCTATAGGACCATTCAAAACCAAGTTAGAACATATACCAATGGCATGCTGTTTTATGAAACTGGTATGCTGATTGTCCATGCATTTGGCTTGCTGTTTGTGACAAACTGATTATGCAATCAGTAAGCTATAGTACCAATATTCCTAGCAATGTTCCCGTTGCATTCTCCTTGTAGAACCAATCCGTTCATTAATTCTGGCAGACACAAATAGCTTGCTGTTTGTGAGGCTGGCACGCTGTTTCTGACTGGCTTGCTGTTTGTTCATGAATTTTGCTTGATGTTTGAGTCATACTGATTTTACAATCAGTAAGATATAGTACCCTGTAACATCAAGTTAGAACATATACAAATAGCATGCTGTTTATATCTTATTAATAAGTCAAATGGCTTGCTGTTTGTATATTCTGATTAAGTAATCAGTCGGATATTTTTCCCTGCAAAACCAAGCTATCACAATACACTGCACAACCAAGTTAGCACAATATAGAAATAACATAATGTTTTATATCAAATGAAAGGCAGAGTGTATAAACTTGTAACACTATATCTAATGTAACTCAAACTAAAGGAAAAGATACTTAACCAGAAGACAATCAAGAACAAGAAGTCACAAGAAATCAACACTAAATGAAGACAAGGTAATTGATACAATTCAACATGTTAACTATGATCAATCCAAGAAGAAATCATTGAGAGAAGTTCAAGTCAAAGTTGTTCATGCCTCAGTGATTTGGAAAGCCAAAGATCAAGATCATAACTATCAGTATCAATAAGACCAATTGATTTCAAGTGAACAAGAAGGAAAGCAAATATTGGAAAGCCACATTTCTAATTGGATATGGTAATTTATTCAAGAAGCAAAAACCCTATCAAGACTAGTCATTTATGAACCAGACCGTTGCATCAAGTGTCAGGACATTGATAGCAAGTTTATGTCAGTAATAAAGATCCATATTCAAGAGCTTAGTGAAGAATAAAGAAGACATGAAGATATCACAAGTTCGAGATGTGCATTGAAGTTTCAAGTTGAAGACCAGAATATTTTCTAAGTACTAAATATTCTAGATAGCCAAGTAGAAGTTTCTAAGTAGAAGTTCTACTTAGAACTTCGAGATGGCTAAGTAGAAATTCTCAAGTAGAAGTTCTACTTAGAGTGCAGCTTCAACATGACACATGGCATCTTCTGATTGGCAGATTTCCAAGCTTTCAAGATAAGGCAAGAATTATGTGGACATCATTGGGCCACGTACATCTTAGTCTTTGAAGACTACAGGACATAGATTACATGTAGTATAAATAGAAGTACTTGTGTAATGTTTTAGAGTGAGCAATTCTAGAGAATAACACAAGAGAAAAAGAGAGAGTGCATTCACAGAGCTTAGTATCATTCACTTCTCTCTCAACTTCTGTTATACTTTGTAATGAATGTTGTAGCAACCCTTTCAAGTTATATATAAAACATATATTCCTTGAATCTGTGTGTTCATTTATTGCATCGTATTTATTGCTTCTCATATTCGAAAAGTTGTATTCACCCCCCCTCTACAACACATTTGGACCTAACATCAAACTACAAGCAACAGCTTGCTGTTTGCATATTGACTGTGTGCAACTGGCTTGCCAAACTATCATTGTATCTCAACTTTGGCTTGCGGTTAAATAGACTGATTATACAATCAGTAAGCTAAAGTATCCTGCAAAACCAAGATTAGATAAATACACATGAAGTATTGCAATGCACCATTTGTATTCATCATCAAAATATCACACCAATAGAGGATAGTAGCAACAAATAACAGAGGTTGGAGGAGGAGTAGTAGCAGTAGTTAAAGAAGTAGCTTGTTTCTTTAGTTTATGATTTGGTGTGGACATGAACCTTCCAAGTTTTAAGGTTTGTGGGAACCTTTATTCTATGATTACATAGAGTATCTACGTTTCTAGCATGATTTTATTTATAACATTAAGTAGTTAACAAAAAAATTTAAGTCAATGACAACCCCACTAATAAGAAGATGAAAAAAAGAATACATAAAAACATATATAAATTAATGAATTAATATAGTTAGGAAAAAAGTAATCCCTCCGTCCCTCTCATTTGTTTACAAATGAGTTTAGTACGGAGTTTAAGAAAAAGTGTAAAGTAGTGGAGAAAAGTAAGAAAGAAGAGTAAATGGTGGGATCGAACAATATTTTATGTAATTGATATGGGCTAAAAGTAAGCCTTAAAGACACCTTTAACGTGGTATTAATTATACCCGGAATGGTCCAAACGTGGGGCCCACCAGATGGGCCCAAACCCTATTTATAATATTAATTTCGTAATTAATATTAAGGGTAATAAACAGCTCAGCAAATAAGAGTTGGATAAGGATAATATCTCCTTCAGACTTATCCTATAAGGCATCCAATCCTATATGGAAACCGATTCCTATAAGGAATAGACCTAGAACCTTCCTCAAAGACTTGTCTACCAAGTCTCCAAATCATACCATAATTCTAAGGCTTCTCAGCCTATATAAAGGGTCAGACCCCTCATCTCAGAACTACGTTTTTTGGCTTGATCTTTGATATTCATCAAAGTACGTAGGCATCTTGTGAAGGCAGAGTCAGCCACGAGCACAAGAGTAGCCATTAAAGCACGAAGCTCACACACCTTTGCATTAAATACGTAAACCCTAGCTGCAATACTAGTAGCCTAGTTTTTATTCCACAACATTTGGCGCCGTCTGTGGGAAGACAACATCAACCATGGTTCAAACACGAAGGACAACATCAACTGAGGCCGTGCCCCTTAACTCTGCTCCACCAGCCACTTCAGATCCGCTCATCGTCACTGAGGAAGGACAAATACTCCCATCAACAGGGACGGTCATTCAACCTCTGCCCACTCAGCCTCCAGGGACGACTCCCCATATAGAGGGGACTCACTCAGTGATTGTCCATCAAGGCCAAGAAACTAACCCTCTCCAGATGGTGGTTTCTCCTCTTGGTAACGTTGATCGCACGGGGGTACAGATCCATACTACGGATCTCCCTTTGAACACCAACCCTATGTATGGGCTGCCTAACTATCCCCCTCGATGAAGGGAACCTGGACCGAGCGGACACGCCTTACAGATCCGAGATCGAGAATATGATGACTACTCGGGTCCCTATACTGATGATTCATCATCATCTGAGGATGATGATCGAGATGAAGTCCCGAGGAGGCGACGTGCTAGCAAGGAACCCCTAAGAAGAACACGAAGAATCCATGATGGACCTCCACAAACGATTGAGGAGAGGATTAAGGCTCATGAGGCTGAGATCCAAAGGCTGAAGGATGATATAGCAAGGGAACAGGCAAGACAGAGTCTGACTCGACCCCCTCCAATCTCAGGAAGGATTCCCGTTATAGATTTGGAGAGGTCCTCAAGAAGACAGAAGAGGGCTGATGTCCCAACAAGAGAAGCTATGAGGGTGGAAACCCCCAGGAGTAACCCCAAAGATCTGATGCCACTTGGGGACCCTGACGATCCCACACCTCCGTTTACTGAGGAGGTGATGAATGCCCACATCTCAAGGAAGTTTAAGATGCCAACTATTAAGGCCTATGATGGAACGGTCGATCCCGCAAATCATGTCAGAACATTCTCAAACGCACTACTACTGCAGCCTGCTAGTGATGCCTTAAAGTGTAGGGCGTTCCCTCAAACTCTGTCAGGCATGGCTCAAAGATGGTATAGCCGTCTACCTGCAAACTCGATTGGCTCTTTTAAGGAGTTAAGCGCTGCCTTCATCAGCCAATTCATCAGTGGGAGAATTCATGAGAAAAGTTTTGCATCCCTTATGTATGTGGTGCAGGGAAAGAATGAGAACTTAAGGGATTATCTCAAGCGATTCACCAAGGAGACGTTGAATATCACCGATCTGGAAAATAAGGTGGCCATGGTAGCCCTGGAACACGGAACCACTGATCTCTTCTTCAAAAGGTCTTTGGCAAAACACCCTCCTGAGAATATGGCCGAGCTCCAGAGAAGAGCCGATAAATATATCAAGGCTGAGGACAGCATTAAGAAGGAAACCACAGGAGGTAATGGCAAGGGCTCTAATGATTCAAAGAAAAGAAAGTCAGAACAAGAGTATGACGCTAGGGACAAGTATCCCCGGACTGGCAAGGACTCCGATTCATCACCCAAGAAGGGTTTTGGGTCAAGGTTTTCTGATTATGCAAGGTTGAACGCTCCTAGGAGCCAAATTTTGTTGGACATTGAGAAGGATAAGGACTTTCGCTGGCCTAAACCGCTCAGGGGTGATCCCGAAAAGAGAAACAAAGATCTGTATTGTAGATTCCATAAGGATGTGGGGCATGCCACAGATGACTGCAGACAGTTAAAGGATGAAATTGAGTTTTTAATCCGGAAGGGAAAGTTAAACAAGTTCACCAAGGGTGAAGACCGTGGAACCCAGAAAAGGGATTATGATAGAAGAGACAATGATAGGAGGGATAACGATCGCAATCGTAACCCGCAGCCTCGAGGGCCAGTAATCAATATGATTTGGGGAGGACCAACAGCGGCCGGCACTACCCGAAACTCTCGAAAGGCTTATGCCAGAGAAGTGATGCACATCACAGGAGAAGCCCCGAAGCGTGCTAAGACTGAGGCAGTGATTGGTTTTGATGATTCGGATCTTGAAGGGGTGAAATTCCCCCATGACGACCCGTTGGTCATAACTCCAGTAATTGGAAACTCGGAAGTGAAGCGCGTCCTGATAGACAATGGAGCTTCCGTCGATATTTTGTTTCATGATGCTTTTATGAGGATGGGGTATACTGACTCTCAACTAACCCCGACTAACATGCCGATCTACGGATTTAATGGAGTTGAGTCCAAGGTTGAAGGGACCATTCAGCTGCCCATGACAATAGGGCAAGAACCTAAGGAGGCCACCCAGATGCTGAACTTTCTAGTAATTAAGGCTGCCTCAACGTACAATGCAATCTTAGGGAGGACCGGACTTCATGCATTCAAGGCTGTTGCCTCTACTTATCACATGAAGGTCAAATTTCCAACCAGGAATGGTGTTGGGGAACAAAAAGGAGATCAGAAAATGGCCAGGAGTTGCTATGTGGCTGCTTTGAGAGCTGACGGAACCGGGGGGCAGGTACTCCCGATTGAAGACATGGATGTCCGTGATGATGATGAACACCGGGGAAAGCCAGCAGAGGACTTAATACCTATCCCTCTGGAGCTAGGCGACCCTGAGAAGGTGACTTATATTGGAGCCTCTTTGAAAGAACCCCTGAAGGGCAAATTAATAGAGTTCTTATAAAGGAATAGTGACGTTTTTGCTTGGACAGCAGCTGACATGCCAGGGATTGATCCTCAACTTATAACTCATAGATTGAATGTCGACCCTAATCGGAAGATAGTACAGCAGAAGAAGAGAAATTTTGCTCCGGAAAGGCAAGAGGCCATTAAGCAAGAAGTGGATAAGCTCTTGGAGGCTGGTTTTATTGAGGAAATTCAGTTTCCCGAATGGTTAGCAAACCCTGTGATGGTCAAGAAAGCGAATGGGAAGTGGAGGATGTGTATAGACTTCACTGACCTGAATGATGCATGCCCAAAGGATTGTTTCCCTCTGCCAAGAATAGATATGTTGATAGATGCCACAGCTGGACATGAGATGTTGAGCTTCATGGATGGATTCAGCGGCTATAATCAGATTAAGATGCACAAGGATGACATCCCTAAGGTATCCTTCATAACCGACTTTGGTGTTTTCTGCTATCTTGTTATGGCGTTTAGCTTAAAGAATGCGGGAGCTACTTACCAACGATTGGTGAATAAGATATTTGCCCATCTGATTGGAAAAACCATGGAGGTTTATGTCGATGATATGCTGGTTAAAAGCTTGGTCAAGGCAGACCATATCAAGCACCTCAGAGAGGCATTCGAAGTGTTGAGGCACCACAAGATGATGTTGAATCCAGCCAAGTGTGCCTTTGGCGTTGGATCAGGCAAATTTTTGGGTCTGATGGTTTCTAAAAGAGGCATAGAGGCCAACCCCGACAAGATCAAGGCGATCTTAGATATGGAACCCCCGCGCTCTATAAGAGATGTGCAGAAGTTGACAGGCCGGGTAGCGGCTTTAGGAAGATTTATCTCCAAGTCTGGTGACAAGTGCTTGCCTTTCTTTCAAGCATTGAAGAAAGTGAAAAATTTTGAGTGGACCCCTGAGAGCCAAGAGGCCTTTGAGCAACTGAAGAAATACATGGTTGAAGCCCCGTTATTGACCAAACCAAGTCCTGGAGAGACTCTTTGTCTATACCTGGCGGTATCTGAACAAGCCCTGAGTGCTGTCCTTATTCGGGAAGAGGAGAAAGTCCAGAAACCTATCTACTATGTAAGCAAAGTGTTGCATGGGGCTGAGTTGAATTACTCACCCATAGAAAAGTTTGCTTTGGCATTAGTAACTGCCTCAAGGAAATTGTGACCTTACTTCCAGGCACATAAGATTCAAGTTCTGACGAACCAACAGTTGAGGAACATATTGCATAGCCCTAAGGCCAGTGGAAGGCTAATTAAATGGGCGATTGAGTTAGGAGAATTCGATATCACATACAAGCCTCGGACAGCCATCAAGGCTCAGGCATTGGCTGACTTCGTGGTTGAATGTACTATTAACAACCAAGAAGTCGGGGGGCAAGAGATAATGACTACCCCTGGGCAAGAGAAAAAAGAAGAGGAACTTACACCTGATCTAAAGGAATATTTGGTGCTCTATTTTGATGGAGCATCAAAAACAAAATCTAGTGGTGCAGGTTTGGTTTTGCAAAGCCCCGATGGGTTCACAGTTGAGTATGCTTTAAAGTTGGATTTTCCTACTACTAACAATGAGGCGGAGTATGAGGCATTAATAGCTGGTTTAGGTTTAGCTAGAATCATGAGGGTCAGAAACCTCAAAGTTTGTGGAGATTCACGACTTGTGATATCCCAAGTAAATGGTGAATTCGAAGCTAAGGATGAGACTATGGCGAAATACCTGAGAGTGGTGAAGGCTGTTATGTCTCAGTTTGAGGAGTGTCATGTTGAGCACATCCCGAGAGAAGAAAACGTTAAGGCCGATGCCCTGTCTAAGTTTGCTTCTTCTGAAATAGAAAATTATGCTGGGAGTGTCTACTTTCAGGTCTTGAAGGCCCCGACCGTTAATGCAAAGTTAGTGGCACCAATTGATATAGGAGGCTCTTGGATAGATCCTATCAAGGCACACCTGGAGACTGGTTGGCTCCCAGACAATGCCATGGAGGCACGAAAACTCTCAGTAAGAGCGTTGAGATATACTTTGATTGAGGGTATTCTGTACAAAAGGTCGTTTGTCATCCCGTACTTGAAGTGTCTAAGGCCTCTAGAGGCAAGGGAAGCATTGGAGGAAGTTCATGAAGGGATCTGTGGGCAACACTTGGGGGGCAGAGCCCTAGCTCACAAGATAATTCGTTTAGGGTTTTATTGGCCGGAGATGTTGGCTGATGCACAAAACTATGTCAAGAGATGTGAGAGATGCCAGAAGCATGCCCCAATCGTGAGGCAACCGCCTGAGATGTTGACCTCTATTAACTCTCCCATTCCATTTGCAATGTGGGGGATGGATATACTTGGACCCTTTCCCATGGCTTCAGCACAGAGGAAATTCCTGATAGTGGCCATTGATTACTTCACTAAGTGGATTGAGGCTAAACCCCTGGCCAAGATAACCACCAAGCAAGTTTCCCAGTTCTTTTGGGAGAACATCATTTGCAGATACGGAATCCCACGAATCCTTGTGACAGACAATGGGACACAGTTCAATAATGAGGAGTTTAAGAAGTATTGTGAAGTGAATGCGATTGAGCTCCGTTTTACCTCAATGGCACATCCACAAGCCAATGGGCAAGCTGAGGTAGCTAATCGAATTATCCTTGATGGACTGAAGAAGAGGGTCGAGCGCTCTAGGAACACTTGGGTAGATGAACTGCTGCCCATACTTTGGGCGTATCGTACCACTTGTAAGGTAACAACTGGAGCAACCCCATTTTTGCTGGCTTATGGAGCCGAGGCTGTTGTCCCTTTGGAGATCATACAAGCATCACCTCGAATCGAGGCATATGAGCCAGAAACCAATGAAGAAGGGATGAGACTGGCCCTGGATTTAATTGACGAGGTTAGAGATGAAGCTAATGTTAGGAATGCTGAGTATCAGAAGAGAGCCTCTTTTCATTACAACCAGAGAGTTAAAGAAAGATTTTTTCGACAAGGCGACATGGTTCTGAGGAAGATTGAAGCCTCAGGAGTTGGCCAAAAAGGAAAGTTAGCACCAAACTGGGAAGGACCGTATCTAGTCAGAAAGGTGTTAGGACGAGGATCTTACAAGTTAGAAACCTTGGATGGGGTTGAGGTGCCCCGAACTTGGCATGCTGTGAACCTCAAAGTTTATTATGTTTAAGATCTTTTGATAAAGGCTTGAACCTTTATCTATTTATTAGGAATAAGGTTCGAATGAAACCATTATAGAGCATGTTGCTCCCAGTAGTTGATAGAGTATCTGTGTAAGGGTTGAACCCATTTTATTGATGTCCTTTGACAGCATAATGGAATTTATTCTGTTTTCTCTATTGGTTATCCTTCCTTGCTAAAACAAACGAAAGACGAATGTTGGACCGACTTGTAAGTTTAGTACCAGCCAGGAGGCCAAGTACTCAAAAATTCTAAAGTATTAACAAACTATGAGCAAAAGCAAGAAAAATGAACGGAAACAAACTGCATAAATAGTTAAGTTAAAAATTACAAAGGCCCGAAGGCTATTAAGTCAAACGGTGGAAACCCAGAGTTCAGAAAGGCAAAAGATAAATAAATGAAGCCTAAGGGGCCTTAGGGGCCTCCTTAGCAGGAGAAGCATCCTCAGAGCTAGTCTCAGTAGTAGACCCCTCGTCGGCAGAGTTAGCAGCACCAGGCTGAGCTAGAGGAGGCTCGGGATCCAAAGCTGAAGCAGTGGCAGTAGCATGCTCCTTAACCAAAGTATCATCCTCCCCGAACAGCTCTTCACTGGAACCAGGCTCCTGTGTCAAGGCACTGGGAAGGTGAGGGCTAGGAAAAGCAGAAGGCAAGAATAACCCTGGATGCTGCCTTAGAACTGCTTCAAGGGCTTTGGTCCACCCATCAGAAAACTGACTAGGAAAGAGCATCTAATCATGCTGATCCATAAGAGTCTTGTACTCATCTGAATCCAGATATTCATCAATATGCTTCTCCTTGTCATCTCTCAGGGCAACCAGCTCCGCATGCATCCCTACCATCTCTTCATCTTTCTTCTTTATTTGCTCTTCCAGACGGTTAATATGGAGAGTCTTCTTCTGAGACTCAGACTCAAAAGCTTTGGACTTCTCCTTCCAAGCTTTGGCTTTATGAACCAAGCTTTGGAAATGGACGTTAGCCTGCATGAAAGGTTAGCATTGAAATCAAGTAGTGAATCTAAATCCGTTAAGGTATTGAAAGATAAAAGTTCGAAACTTACCACAGCGAGAGCCTGAGCACCGAGTGCCTCTGACTCCCCAATACCTCCACTAAGGACCATGTCCTTATAGTCAGGGGTGGTGATTGAGTTTAAAGACCAATCCATGGAGTGCTTCGTAGAGCCCACCACAGAATCCTGCTTCCTAAAGCCCCAGGGAGGCCTGAAAACCGTCGACTGGACGTTAACCTGGGAGCTCCCCTCCAATCCAGCTATGTCACCATATCTCAACTCTCCTTTCTGGACCTTGTGGGGGCGCAGAAAAGGAGGCTCCGTGTTTTTCCCTCGAGGGTCAGCAGCCCTCTTAGCTCGAACCATTCTGGCAGTCTCTTCATCGGGAGAGGGTGCAGCCTCCACAATCAATTTCGCAACTGCAAGAACAACCAAAAAGAGAGTTGGAATAAATTTAGTAATAAAAAGTAAATGGCAAAGACTAGTAAGAAAATTACCCCGTTCAGAAACTCTGGAAAGGCCTACTCCCCTTAGAGATTCCTCATTTAAAAGACTTAGGCAGGTAATAGAACTACCGTCTGCCTGGGTCAGAGTATTATAAGCGGCCTGTTCCTCGATACTAAGGACGATTCCCTTAGCACTTCCATCTGAAACTCTCGAGAATGTCTGCCTAAAGAGAGTGCCCCAATCACCTCCATCCCATTCTAAGTATGCGAACTCATTTTTCCAGCCCGTATTATTATCAGGGATTGATTTGCCATTAAAAATTGGGGGAACTCTAGGACGGAGCTTAACATATACCCAGCCAGGGTTCGTGGCAGGACTATTGTAAAATTGAAAAATTTTGCGAAAAAGCGCAACAGATAAATGGAGTTGTTGTCGAAGACATAAAACCATAAAACATAATACAATTCTCCACGCGTTTGGCGGGAGTTGACATGGACTAATTTGAACGTCAGCTAAAAGTCTAGGAATGAATTCGTGAAACGGAAAACGAAGGCCAGCCACTAGACTCTCCCTATAAACACACAAAGAATTGGGTTTCCAGTGACAAGGTCTGTCACCTGGCTCAGCTGGGACAAGTTTATAAGGTGATTTAATTTTAAAAAGCTTGTTATATCTAGTGATTTCATCAACATCATGATACGAGCTACAGCAGTCATATGCATCTAGTTCAGACAAAGAAGGGTAATCATCTCCACGTTGATTTAACATATCTACTAGAGATGTGTAAGAAGAGCGAATGGTGATTGTACCTTTGGAGGAGGCAGAATTCATTTTTGCAAGGCGGGACTTAGCTTTGTCTTCCATTGACGCTCCTGGAAAAAGGTTCGAAGCTCCTATAAAACCCAGAAAGTTTGAAGATTTGAAGAAAATCTTCAAAGAAAACCCAGAAACTATGAAGGTATGAAGGTATCTTCAAGAAAAAAACCCAGAAACCACCGTGAAGGGGAGGAGCTCGAAGAAAACTTTCGCCGGAAATCGCCTTGAAATAGAGAGAATTTCTAGTGAAGTGTTTGAGTAGAAGTGAGAATGAGAAAGTGAACTCTCCACTCTCACTCTTATGTACAACCTTTTAGCCGGTTAAAATTCCTTCAAACGGTCAAAAAACCTACAGTAACAGGTGAGAGAAGCCCATGAAACCGGCCCAAATTAAGGCCCAATTCTAGGACATTCTTAGGAAAATATCTTTGAAAAATATCTTAGATATTTTGAAAAAATTATAGATATTTTTGAAAAATATCATAGACAACAAATCCTGGATTTGGATTCAAATAGCCCGGACGGGCCCAATAACAACTATGAGGTTAAGCCCATTTTGAAAAGAAAGGTATTAGGCCCCATAAGAATAGGCCCAAAGCCAAAGTGGACCTTATTTCGACCAGAATCCTGGTCGAAACAACCAGGAATCCTGGTCGAAAAACCCTTCGACCAAAGCGTTGGAAACGCCCTTATTTCGACCAGAATTCTGGTCGAAACGACCAAGAATCCTGGTCGAAAAACCTTTCGACCAAAACCATTCTGAGGCCCTTATTTCGACCAGAATCCTGGTCGAAACGACCAGGAATCCTGGTCGAAAAACCTTTCGACCAAAACCATTCTGAGGCCCTTATTTCGACCAGAATCCTGGTCGAAACGACCAGGAATCCTGGTCGAAAAACCTTCGACCAGAGCAAAATTGGACCCTTATTTCGACCAGAATCCTGGTCGAAATGACCAGGAATCCTGATCGAAAATCTCTTCGATCAGGAAGCAAAAGAAGGCCTTATTTCGACCAGAATCCTGGTTGAATTCCTGATCGAATTTCTGATTGAAAATACTCAGTCCTGGTCGAAATTTGCTATAAAAATCGATTTTTTGACAGCAAATCTTTACAGACATGGAATTTTGATACCTGTGGGTACCATAATAGGATAAATATGGAAATACGAGGAATTTCATAGATAATTCCTTGAAGAAAAAGACTCTGTAACTAAAGTTATGGAAATTGCTTAGCCTCGAATAAGGCATATCGTCGTAAACGTGTCGGTCGCTCCACACTTTGCATCAAGACGACATTTGTGAAACACTAGTGTACAAAGCCCTGACCCAAGTCTCACGAAAGGCAGTTAAAACTTCAAGGAAAACCTGATCAGTTTTCCTAGAAGTTGGGGGGCAAATGATATGGGCTAAAAGTAAGCCTTAAAGACACCTTTAATGTGGTATTAATTATACCCGGAATGGTCCAAACGTGGGGCCCACCAGATGGGCCCAAACCCTATTTATAATATTAATTTCGTAATTAATATTAAGGGTAATAAACAGCTCAGCAAATAAGAGTTGGATAAGGATAATATCTCCTTCAGACTTATCCTATAAGGCATCCAATCCTATATGGAAACCGATTCCTATAAGGAATAGACCTAGAACCTTCCTCAAAGACTTGTCTACCAAGTCTCCAAATCCTACCATAATTCTAAGGCTTCTCAGCCTATATAAAGAGTCAGACCCCTCATCTCAGAACTACGTTTTTTGGCTTGATCTTTGATATTCATCAAAGTACGTAGGCATCTTGTGAAGGCAGAGTCAGCCACGAGCACAAGAGCAGCCATTAAAGCACGAAGCTCACACACCTTTGCATTAAATACGTAAACCCTAGCTGCAATACTAGTAGCCTAGTTTTTATTCCACAACAATAATAAAGTCAGTTTAGTGGAGAAAAGTAGTAGGTATAGTTACTTTTTTTAGGGGAGAGCGAATGCGGGTTCGGTGCAGTTTTATGGTAAAACCGCAACTACAATCGCTTACCCTCGGTTTTTAAAAACAAAAACCTCAACCGTCGGTTCGGTTTCAAAAAACTCGGTTCGGTTTCTATCGGTTCGGTTTCGGTTAAAAAACCGCATTAAATGAAAATTAAAAAATATTATAAATTAAATAAACAAAACTTATTAGAGCTGTGAGAATAAAACTTCATGATTTTTGCCTTTAGCCTATCAAGATCGTATAGCTTCTCTTGAGTAGTTGTCAGTTCAGTTGTTCTGATAATTCTGCACTGTACCATTAGAATGAAACAAAAATAGAAGGCCAAACATTTGGTTCAGTGATACATATAATTAAATTAGTGTGAAGACATTTATACATGCTCTAATATAATTTGAGTAATTAGGACTTTGCACCCCTTTTCTTTGGATGTTTTTGCGATTCGTGTCACTAGTATGTATCTTCTCATATTACACCCTTAACTTTAAATGTCGCTTTGATTTGCACTTTTTCCGTTGACAATTTTTAACACCGTTATTTATTTATTTTTTTTTAAATTTGACAGGGCATTTTCGGTATTTAGAAAATTGTTTTTCAGAAAAATTGAAAAAAAATTAGAAAATTATATTTGTTTTTTTAATTTTTTTTTCAATTTTTAAGAAATATATGGTTTTAAAAAAATATTTTGGGGAAAAATTATATAATTCTTTTGGCAAAAAAAATTTCAAAAATGAAATATGTATTTTTTTATTAGTTTATCATTTTTAATGTTTTAACTCAACATAAAATAAAAATATTTCAAATATGAAAACTGTATTTCAAAAAATATAAGAAAATAATATTTTCATTTTTAAAAAAAATTGGGAAAAAAAATATTTCAAATATGTTCAGAAAAAATGAAAAAACATTATGTTTAAAAAATATTTTTTTTTTCAAAAAAAAATCGCTATATAAAAAAATACATTCAGTTTAAAAAAATATTTATAAATTTTTAAAAACCGAAAAATATTTTTTTTAAAACAAATTTAATTTTCTGATTTTTTTACTTTTTCTAAATAATCAAATTTTTAAATACCGTTTTGAAAAAAAATATTCAAACTTAACGGGGTTGAAAATTGTTAACGGAAAAAGTGCAAATCGAAGCGACATTTAAAGTTGAGGGTGCAATATGACAAGATACATACCGATGACACGAATCGCAAAAACGTCCAAAGAAAAGGGTGCAAAGTGCTAATTACTCTATAGGTTTTGTTGGTAAGAACCAAAGGAGGGAACTAAGTTTGCGAACAAGTCAAAGAAATATAATTCGGCAAGAATTTAACTATACCTTCTCGGCAGGCTGGTCCGCTTCCGAGATAGTTCAAAAAAATAATCTCTAATTCTGAGAAGCTCATTTGCTTCATTGCGAATGTCATCAGCCTATTGGTTGTTCAAATATAATGAGTATGCATATATGACTGTATCCAATTACTGTTTCTGAAAAAATCTATCATATATCAACTAATTCAAAAGAGGGAAAAAAAATCCAAACTACCAACACTATACTGATTAGTGAATAGTGATTACTGAACGTATATGTATGTATTTAATATTTCTAAAAATTTATATAAATTATAAATAATATATTTATTTATTTTAATAAATTTGCGGTTCAGTTCCAAATTAAAATTGGAACCTGAACCGGAACCGAAGGTCTCAGTTGTTAAAAATTAAAAACCTCGACCGCAGATTTGGTTTCGGTTCTTCGATTCGGTTTTCATCGGTTTCGTTTTTCGATTTTTTGTTCACCCCTACGTTTTATTTTATAGAACTTTGCTATTTTGGATATGTTTTGGAATGTAAAAAATTGACCATGACATTCCAAAAAGGAAAGTGTAAATAAATGAGATGAACTGACAGAGATAAATACTTTTCTATCTAAATATTCTAAAAATTCACTTTTATAACAATGTAAAATCAATCAAACGAATGTAAATGTTACGTTAACAATGTATTTGGGGAGTAGTTCACACAGATGTTGAGACATGTATAATTGTTTTCAGTTAAGATCGTGCTTGTAAAAGAAAATCAAAATTAATTGACCAAAGACGGATTCAAGATTAATCAATAAATCGAAAATTGATTAGAACAATAATCATGCATATCTTAATATAATAATACTTAATATTTTAAATTTATATTTAATAAAATCATGCAAAAATAATTTATATATAACAATTAACTAGATGTTAAAAATCAAATCGATAAATAATTTCTTAAAAGGTAATTGTGAAAATGTTGGAGGCCCACTTCTTTAGCGGGCCGGACCGAATGCTCAGCACCCCGAATCCGAATGGAAGCCCACATTCATTCGGTCCATCTTGAAACAACCGTCCGAGAAACATGGGACACGTTCTCCACCTCGCCCACGCTTCGGTAACCGACAGGAACAAATGAGAATAAGGTTAATTCAGGTTTGATTATTCACACATATTCACAATTACACACAAACACAAGCTGTTTACATTCAAAATACCTTACCAAAATCGACTAACTAATTCTCACATCGAAGGTAAATCGGGGGACCAAACCCTCGCATTCTTCTTTATTACAGGTCAGGTCAGACCGAACCGAAATCCGACAGAAATCACGTCGTAACTGAAAAAAATCCAAAATTTAAAGAACACTGTAGTTACGATTTTAAGCAATAATAAAAATTTGTAAAGGTGAATACTAACCCCTAACAATTACTGAAAAAGATGAAATCATATGAAAATCTGCAATGCTTCATAGAAGGAAACCAATATATACATACATTGACACTTACGACATAATAACCTCGAAACAAGATAAATTATGTTAAGAAAATACACTACTCATGAATCATGAATCATCATGCAAGCCACATAGGTGGTGGCTCATTCAAATCTATCCCCAGCCCACGTCGTACAATACCCAAATACGCAGCCGTATTCGAACTCTCCGGCACCGGACCACCCCCATTCACCACCACTCCACGGTGGCTCAGACCTCCCATATTTTGCACCGGGTCTCCAAGAAAATCACCCATCATTATCCTCCCGGAGTCACCACCCCACCGGTGATCGGACGGCATGTTCAGATCAAGACTCAACCCATTTTCCGGCGCCGGAAAATTAGTCTTAGCCTTTGGTCCTCTAAGTGACCTAGCAGCTCCATCATAGGCTAACGCAGCTTCCTCTGGCGTGTCAAAAGTGCCTAACCAAACCCTAGTTTTCTTCCATGGGTCGCGTATCTCGGCTGCGTAACGGCCCCATGGACGCTTTCTCACTCCTCTATAGTGAACTGCTTTTGTGGATGCCATGGTTTTTTTAGAGAAAGAGAGAGAGAGAGAGTAAAGTGGGCCCACTGAGTTAACCTTTGATCGTCGGCTGGTGTAGTGGTAGTAGATTGCACAAGTTCATTACCTTGGTTTGTTATAAATAATGTGTGTATGTATATATAGATGTAAAGAAGGGTTTGAACTTGTTATTGTCTGCAGCTGAGGAGTTTGGGTAGGTAGTGAGATCTCAACCCTTGGATTTGATCAAGGGAATCATGGGATTTTGGTATTATTGGTTGGTGTTTCAAAACGTGTGGTATTCATTTTTTTTTGTTTTGATTTTTTCGTAAGTTTTGAAAATGATTGGTCGACATTTGAATCATCTCAAATTTGATACTCACTCCTTCCCAAAAAATAACTATAAACCACTTCTCTTTTACACATTTTAATATATTGGGTTGAGGTATTTTTAAATATAATTTTTTAAGTTTTTTATTTTGTATAAAATGTTAAATCTACATTTAAATAAAAAAATAATTTTTAAAAAAATATTATTTACAGGTAATTCAACCGAACACATTAAAATGTATGAAAAAAAAATAGAGGATTATTCTTCGTCCCAAGGTAGTATTTTTTTTTTTTTATCTTTTCTAAAAAATGTAATCTGATAACTCGAAAACTGTCCCAAATTTTGTTGATATGTTACTTGCGTAATTTTTTTTGCGTGTATAAATATATGTTTACAAATTAAAACTTATCTTTCTCCGTAACACGTCATTTGGAAAAATCTTGAGAAATATATTCGAATTTTTTAATATTACTCATTTTTTAAATTGAAGTAGACTTAACATGAAATAAATCGATTACATTCATTCATTTGGTGTAATATAAGAAATCGAATTTGTTATCCATTTTATATAAAATATGAAATCAAGTTTAATAAATTCGATTTCATCAATAAAATAGTATCTCATCGACATGATTATTTATTTAACAAAAAAATTGGTTTGTATAATATATGAATAGAGTTTAACAAATTCGATTTCGTCATAAAATAGTATCTCATCAATTTGGTTATTTGTTTAACAAATTGTTTTGTATAATATATGATATAAACAAGACATTTAGCAAAAAAAAAAAAAAAAAAAAAATATAAACAAGACATATCAGTATGCGTGCATCTGTATCAAGAGGCTCTAGTGGGTCTTGTACAGATGTTGGTAGTTGCGAGGCCGTGTAGCAAATATAAAGACGGTGCAGGGCTTACGTATGAGCCTGCCACGATTCCTGTACTTGGGTTGCAAAAAGTCTGATATAAATACATTTTCTAGCTTCTAGGCTATGTATATGTTTGAATTAAAAATTACTAGGCATCAAGTACAAGTATGCATAAGCACTGCAATCTCAAGGTTTGGATTACTAGTAATATTGAAGATTTTATTAGTATTAGTACTACAGAGTATGGATGGTTGTGTAAGCAATCAGGTGAGCGGTGTCTCAAGGTGATTGGAAGGCAGTGTTTGGAATCCTGTAAAGAAATTAAAACCTTCTGCAGCTACCGAGCCAGACTGCCAGCTATAATTTTAAACAACACTTGTACGTGACTAAACTCCAAGCACACATATGCATGCAGTGTGCAGTTGTAGCAGTGTGTGGACTAATGGAGTGTTTATGGTCAGACGTTCCCACGTGGTTACAAGTGTATAATAATGGATTACTAATAGTAGACAGATAGAGATAGTGTTCTGGTTGCTGGAGACACCTCTCACTTCTGTTGCCATATTCTTTTGTGTTTGATGTTGCCCCATTATGCAAGTAGCTCTATTTCGAGACGATATTTCGGTATAATTCTACTTTCTAGTGGGATATATAATAAATTTTATTTTTCGGTATAATTCTACTTTCGAGTGAGATATATAATAAATTTTATTTTTCGAGTGAGACATGATATGTGTCTTGATATAATTTGTAAGGAAAAAGGTAATATAATCATTATTTTATATTTTTTTCTATTTTAACAAGTACGGTAGATTTCTGTAGCTGCAAAAAGAGACCATGTTATGTACAGAACTTTTTATCAAGTGAAAACAGAAACGCTAGAACATCTGGTATACGTATAACTTATAAGCAAAGTAAATATATAGGGTACTTGGAATAATTTTACAAGAAGCAACCTCTTTGCATATCTGTGATGGGGCAATGCATATCTTACAATACAATTAGACAGCCATTGCAAAGATTATTAAAGAATAAAGTGAATAGCTTAGGTACAGATTCGGAGTACTTGTGTAACTGGACATTTTAGTATTGATTTATATCCCAATGTTGCTAAAATTTGAAACAAACTACATGGGATGGTATGAGGATAATATACAAGGTTCTAAAATTGACATGATGGTGGTTTGTGACTAAAGAACATGATGCTTTTGATGAAAGGACACCCGTAGATGGAGTAAGTGGAAATTATGTGTCGACCTACACCAGTGAGCAAAATATAACGATCAGTAGCGTTTTGGTTTTCTCAGGTACGAGCATCTGAACGTTGCTAGAGCGGTCAGGAGAGCAAGGGTGGTCCGTTCTCAGCAGCAGTCCTAGTATGACCATGGCTATGATTCCTGATCATTTGCACATCACGTAAAGACTGTGTTCTTGCTTTTGCATAAGGAGCCTCTCTTGCTGCGAATATCAAAGATAAGAAGAATAAAAGGCTATTGAAACGACGACAGCCAGACGCTGCCCTTATTATCTTTACAGTTGCTATTTTCCTAAAGCAAAGTATCTTTTTGTATGTAAAGAATCTTTAGTAGGAAATCATGTTCTTTTATTCCGCATCACCTCTTTCAGTGGAGTATAGATTGTGCTACTTATCAATTCAGAAAAAAGAGTCCAATTTGGATTTGGTGATATCATACAATAAAACAAAATTCTACCATTGCATGGTTTTGTGATGCTATCAGTTTTCACAAAAAGCGCTTGTCCACCAAACCAAATTTACTATCAAAGAAAATGGATAAAGACTGTGGAACCATTATTGTACATTTAAGCTATTTGACATTAGTAGGAACTGTTACCTGCAATTCTCTGAGCACGGAGAATATTCTGCCGTCTTTTCCACCAACAAGTTGAGCAGATGAGCAAGAGTATGAGTGTAGCACATGCTCCTAGCCCAATGCCAATTTTTGCTCCAACAGACAGATGGGACCCACATTTAGGCAATCCAGGTATTCCGCATAGACCAGCATTATCTGTGAAACTGAATATATGCAGAGTAACTATCCTAAGTGCAATGCATCACAAATAAAAAGATATGTACGCTGTTCAACTGATGAACATGAAAGAAATTCCAAGGGCCCAAGTTTACCAATACAATAAAAGTACAGCTCAGTCCTCACAGTAGACTTAAACAAAAAGAACACATGGGACAAGTGGACTACAGTATTATCTGACATCTAATAGTAATGCCAAAGGGCGAGATATATATTTCTTAATACGGCTAAAAAGGCAAACCACACCTCATGGAATCAAACCCGAGTCATATGCTCTGTTTTGGTTGGGGAGAGTGGAATGAGAATTGTAATTTGTAAACAAGATAAAGGGGGATAGAGTAGAGGTAGGAAAGAGAGTGAAAGAAAATGAGGGAATGCAATTTTTCATGATGAGATTTGTGGAGAAAATGAGTTGAATGAGGAATAGTGCATTCATTCTCAAACCGGAGGGTCTGAGCTCTAAATATATATTGCTAGGAATGGAATGGAGGACGGAATTAATTATATGAA
Source organism: Saposhnikovia divaricata (assembly GCA_036435485.1). Lineage (NCBI taxonomy): Eukaryota > Viridiplantae > Streptophyta > Magnoliopsida > Apiales > Apiaceae > Saposhnikovia > Saposhnikovia divaricata. The sequence goes on from CM071598.1 coordinate 169,663,900, forward strand.
CATCTGCCCCTGAAATAGTACAAGTACATTAAATACCCTCCCAATTTATTCACCCCAACCAAACACAACAAAAGGGGATTAGGCTCATCTAATGTGATGAGGATACCTTGCGAGAAATTTAAAATTAAAAAATGGGATATAGGGTAATTGGCTAAAGTCAGCGACTTGGATGTGAAACAACAATGACCTGATAGTAATACCACAAAGGTAAATGTAATAATTGCGAATCTTGATGAACTGATCCAGCACTTTGTAGATTTGCACCAAGACCTCATGGCCATCAGAAACTCTGACATGAACTGTTGTTTTTTTCTTTCTTTCTTTCTTTCTTTTTTTTTTTTTTTTGCTAAGCGACATGGACTGTTGTTGGAACACCAAGGTAGTATTACTTGTCTAGGTAAGACCACAAGGGAGACTAAAGTCACTAAACATGGCTGAAACAACATGCAACCAAATGCACTTCCTTCAAAACTTACTAGTTCCTTAGTCGTAATTTATAATTGAAGAAGCAGCCACAGGCCGAATGGGTCACTAAACCATAGATAGTAATTTCATAGTCAAAAGGGTGATCCCAAAACTCTTAAAGCTTTCGGAGATTTTAAAAAGGTCACCGTTGCTATCCTAACATAAGTTCATTTCCAACTAATAGCATATCAGTACTCTTTAGGAGATGTTTGGACTTGCTTAAAGGTCTTGATTTAGGTACGAAATTCAAAATAAATACCTAGTTCAAATGGGCTGCGTGTTCTGATGTAGGCATGTAGCCCTGGATTGCTGTTTTACGAGGAATCTTATAAAGTAACAAGATTAATGTGAAGTAATTTCGGAATGAGACTAAGAAAAACATACTTAAAGCTAGCTCTGTGCAAAAGCCTTCCTCCTAAAGCAGCTGGGACTTTTCCATGAAGGGAGTTGCCATTAAGATTCCTGAAATCCAATTAACATGAAATGCTATTCTATGTTGCATTTGCATATGCACAAATCTTACACATGCTTAAATAGTGCTTAACGTAACTTACAGTCTGCGCAATGATGTTAGTTGTCCAAGGCTTTCAGGAATTGATCCATTGAGGAAATTGTACGACAGATCTCTGCAATGCCATGTCAGACATTACATCAGTATACTAGGCAAGAAGTGAAAACCTTGAAAAATAAACAACCAATTGTGACAACTAAAAAAAAAAAAAATGAGAGAAAAATGTCAACCAAATGTCCAAATGTATAACTATAACTTTATAGAATAGGTTCATCAAATGTAAGATTTATAATATAGAATTACTTAAAAAAAGAAAAAAAAAAAGATTTAATATATTGTCTTACTGTCTGTTACTGTTTATATCGACTTTAATGTACAGAGCACTCATGCCACAACCAAATTTATAAATATTTTTCTAAAAAAATAAACAGATCGAGGTCTTACTATGTCAATATTATTCAGTTATCATCCCTGAGATTCCCTGTTTTATTTTATATTATTTCTGTAAATATTGACAAATTTAAAAACTTGTAAATCTATGATATTGATGTGTACATAAGGCTGATATATAGAGGCCTATATAACGTGATTTAGTAGGCGATTTAGAGGCTGGTATTAAGGGATATTGTAGGGTGATTTAGAGGCCGTTACCAAGGGATTTTTTGGATGATTTGGAGCTCTAATTCGCTCTGCTGTACAAGGCCTATAATTACAGGAACTTGTTTGTACAAAAACATTTTAAGAATTCAAAACTTCGTCTTCAATTTTTGTCGCACTATCCATTTCTTCCTCCACTTTTTTCTACAAGATTAAAGTCAAGTCCATTCCTTCCAACCTACTAATAGATACTCGTTCACTTCTCAGGCTCATATCATTCACAAATCTAATTCTAAAAGTTTACGCTATCATGCTTCTTTAATCACCTCCCATGTCTTTCTCTGCCACCTCTAATTTTCTTCAAATTTCATTCCACTCCCTCCTCCATTTTACTCAAACTAGTTGAACATAGCATACCCTTTATTTAACTTATAGAAACACTCTATATGAACAGCAGCTACTTCTTTTTGTTGTATAGTCTGTTGTATTGGGTGCAACTACCCAGTCTACTTGAGAAATTATTCAAGAAAGACGTAAAACCGACGAAGTACTTTAAAGTCTGAAATTTCATGATTGGTTCTCAAACATTGAACAATAAACAATTGCATTATAGAAGTAGAAACGAGTGCAATCTTCGTGCTTCAGGTAGATTATATATGTTAGGTACACTTACAGTATTTCCAGGCTGGTGACTGCTCCAAGTGAAGAAGGGATGGTCCCGTGGATGCTGTTCCCACTTAAGTTTCTGCAAATAATGAATAAATTATATTGAAAGAGAAAAAAAAGGATGTCACAAGATTTTACTTGTTGTCACAGCATTGGTGGTTGTGGAAATAACCTTAATCAATGTAAATCCGGGTAACTAAAAACTTGACTCGACTCGACCCAAGTTTTTGCTAGTAATTGCAATTATATAATCAAGGTCAATGGACTGATGGAGTTCAAATAATTACGAGATACATGAATCTGATGAAAATATTGCTAAGAAGGGCTATTAAACTCTAAAATTTGGCATAAAAAAGCTAAAACAACTCAAAGAATAACAACTAAACAGCAAATTAGCTATTAGCAAAGAGAATAAATGAAACTGGATGATAGTAATTAGTAAGTCCACTCTTGTCATGCTAGTAATAAAGAACACAAACGTAACTCTTAAAAAAGTGCAGTCTTTTAGTCTCCATAGAGATCAGCCCTAGATGTATCCATTTACGGGGGCTCATAGCCTATAACAGAGGCATTCACAGACGAAATTGAAGAACTTACATGCTTTGTAAATGTTGCAGTCGAGACATGTCATTTGGTAAGCGACCCCTCAAGCCTTGATTGTCAAGTCCACTACTCTTGCAAAAGGAGAGGAAATTATTCTGACATGTACAGTTATATGTATCACAAGCTTCTGATAGACAAGAAATCACATTTACCATTTTTACAACTAACTTGCAGTAAAATTTTACACATTTAATTTCTGGAGTTGACGAAAACAGAGGTAATAACAAGCACAACTGCAATCTATTGATCTGTCAAGATATCCTCATGCATAGTTCAAGAAAAACTTACGGACACTTAACTATGAGCCTATGATAGAAAAATAAGAAGATGCCGCTCAGAATATGGTGGTTAATAAAGAAGAAATCATCCTATGTTTATATTAAAGAGGTCCACAATTATTATCCATAAAAGCGAGGTCCACAAATTTGGGCCACAAACATGTCTAAAACCAAGCACTCTCACAAGGTAAGATTTGCTAATGTGCTCCACAGTCTCAGGTCTCTAATAAGGCTGCCCAATAAAGATTTATACATGGTAACGCTTCGTAACGACAAAAATCTTTGCAGGGATGTAGAGTACACACCGAAGGTCTCTAAAGAATATAATTACTGATTCCTTTGCTATGATGATCACAATAATATTTGTAGTTGTTAGTATAATATGTAACTAATCCAGAAGTAGAGTAGATAATTCATATCCACGGAGAAAATTTTAAATCTGTCTGCTTGAGTCAATAGTTTGCAATGAAAATCAGATTAATATACTTGGTAATCCATAGCCATCAGTAATACAGGTAGGATGAATAGCAGCCATTTAAAACATCAAAATTATCGGAATCTGACGACATGGCATAATACAAAATCAAATAACTTAACAATGATTAAATGAAAAAATGAAGTAAAATATATTTAAGAATATAATTCCATACAGTCCATCGATGACCCATTTGCTGCTTTCTTCATCAAACTGGCAATCTGCTCCGCTCCACGGATGCAGTTGTGGCACACAGGGATCACCATTCCACCCAAGACGACGTGGAAGGCCCAGTGCACTTTTCAACGCCTGCAAGGCCCTAACTATAGAAAAAAGAGTCGTTATTAAACTGTTCATTAATTTTTAAAAATTTAAACTCCTGCTTCGATATGGCTTTTAATCTTTTGTGCAATAGAAGTATCATGAACTGCCATACTTGTCTCATTGTCCTATTGAACGATGCCATGTGCATTTAAGCACCGGTTACCCTAGAAATATCCGCAATGAATAACCATCTTAAAAAGACTAATCCTACATGCAGCCAATATTGCCTAAAGATATCATGTCCATTTGAAAAAAATTAACAGGTATATGTATGATCAAATTTCTATTTTTGAGAAGTTAAAAAACAATACTAATTAGCAAAAAGAAAACTACACATGGACGAAACCACAACGCCATAGTCAAAAAAACATTCAAATATGAGGGTACATACTAGTTTAGAAAGATTACTAAAGACAAACAAAAAACTTACAAGCCAAGACAACTCCAACAATAAATACATTTGTAGGTGAACGAGCATTACACGTCTAACCCAACTTTCCCCAGAATCATCTTTGAACAGTTAATTAAAACCATATTCTTTTAACATAAAAGTTCACGTAGAAATAGTATTTTAATAAAATATAATAATCTAGATCTCTTCTTTGCAGTTTATTATACCAAGTTATAAGAAATATCTGTCTTACTTAGGTTTCTGTATTATGAAAGCAACTTCATAACATCTTTATTCCGAACTAACTGCCACAGGATAAAAGTAGCATACACTAAAAAGAGTACAAAATATATCAAAGATATCAACATACACGACTCAGTTGAATAGAATTTAATAAATTAGTTCTTTATTGCTGAACAGATTTTAAAAAGTTCAGTTCTTTTCTTTGTTGAATAGAACTTTAAAATAAATTAACAGTTTTTAATATACATAAAATTATCAATAATAAGAAATGTATATGATTTAGCTTAAGGTACAAAAAAAATGAGTTTCTAATACAATTAGTAAATTGGCCAAAATTTTACTATCTCTGCTGCCTGGTTTATTAGTAATATACCAATATAAACACATAATATCATGCAGGGGTGGGCTGAAGCCAACTCAACCCAACCTCTGCATCAACTACTGCTAATGTGGCATGCTAATTCTGCATATATACAATCAAAAAGTAAAATAAGTAGAGTGAAACATAAGAATAAGCTAGATGCTATACCTTCATCTAGCATGGTCTTGGACTCAGCCAAGATGACCTCAAAGATCTCAATACCACTGATTATTGCATGACTGCCTTTTGTAGGGTGTAAAGTTATTGTCAAACTCCTTCCAACAACAGCAACTGTCGTGTTCAGTACAAGAGCGCTGTTAATATCGCCAGTCATGTTCACAATGTCAACATCTTTAAATGCTATATTTCCATTTATCACAACGTTAAAGATCCTCTGTCCTGTTGACTTGATTGAAGGATCAATCTCGGCAAAGTGCAACCAAATGGAGTAGTTTCTGTTAGGATCCACATCCATTGTATATGTTAAATCAGACTGATTCGTACTGACAATAGCGGTCTGATATAAAGCTTCTGGAAAAGTGTTGGGTGTAATTGAAGCCTGCTTGATGCTATTGTTGGTCGATATGGCATGATCAGAATGTTGACCGAAAGAACTAAAAGAATTCCAGAATCGATTACCACCCCAGTGATCCCCATTTAAGTCGGCATCAAATTTTGGTTTCTGAGCACCACAGCTCAGTCTTTTTCCAGTTCGTAAAATTGTTCCTCGGCCAAACTCCGGACCATAGTTGTATGCTTTATCACCAACCTGAAGAATTTCAATTGCGAGTACAGCAGGATCTCCATGACCAGTACTATGAAAGCATAGAGAAGCTGAGTGATCTGTAAGAAATAAAAGAGCTTCCACAAAAGTCCGCTCGTCATCATGATTGCTCCAACCAGATTGCAAAGAATAGATCAGGCTTCCTTCGATAGAGACATCAAACAAAGGTTCGTCATCAAAACTGGGTTCTTTTACCAACCCTAAAAAGACTCTCACAAAGTAGTGACCATTGGGTACTTTGTTGATACTGTAGCAATTCTCTGGACCCTCAGATAAGGGGAAATACCGAAGTGTAGTTAGCGCTGGTGAAATGGAACTTGGAAGTGTTGCATTAGTATTTATTCCTCCTGTGTATGCAATATCTTTATGCCATTTTGTATTCTTGGGGGGAATATGGATGTCGTCACGAGCTCCGCAGCTTATTCGTAAAGCATAGGGTCCTGCAGTGTGCATGACAAGACTTTTAAGAGCAATTCCAATGCTTAATGTAAAATAACTATAGCCATTGCTATAATTTGGCACCGAAAATTGCTTTTTGGTACTAGAAGGGAACTTGCACTCCAATGGTACTTGCAAATTGGAACCAAATAATTCCAAATTTAACTAACATTTAATCTAAATATTTCACTTATTTCACTTTCATTAAAAGTGGACCAACTCGCATTCCATTTCTAGTAAATTAATGATGTGGCAAGAATGGCTATAGCCATCCTTGGTTCTAAATAAACAACCAAGTATCTATTTATGCAACAAGAATGGCTATACATTGGAATAGATTATTGTGATTTTTGTTCTATATCATAGTTATACAACTAAATATAACTATGCATTGGACTTGCTCTAAGATGGACCTTGAATAAGAATTATCACTGATTAAGACTTAAGAGGATTTCATAACTCACAGGAACACATTCTTAAATTAGAAAGGGCGAATGTATTTGTAATTGGTGACATTCTTCATCAACAATTAGATGAAATTTGTCAGTTATATTAGATAGGAAAGGAATAAAAAATACACTAGTCTCGAGCTAAATTTACATTTGCACCTCCATTACATTCACATCACATAAACTAAAACTACTACCTCCACTCATTTTCTTCACAAACCTCACCATAAAAAACGTGCACTCTCATTATAAATGTCAATGTTATATTTCAAAAAACAACATCATTATAAACTGATTTTCTCCACGAGTACTAAAGCTTTTCACTAACAAAAAGCAAAAAAAAAAAAAAAAACATCAGAGCATTGGTCCATTTTAATACATGTCCACCGCACCCACAAAAATCAAAACCCCCTCTGCTAAACTAAAACACCAGTAATCCCACTCTTACCCAAATTTATAAAAAAAAAAATGCTCTACCAATAATTGAAATGAAACACCAACAATAATCCTAATCATTGATTAAAAAGCCCCACCACAAAAAAGAGTTAATTATTAGATTTGTAATATCTTCTACAACTTCAGTGATTGAGAACACATTATAATCAACTTTACACACACATATAGATTCACATAAATACAACTAAATGAGAGAGCTAACCATGGTGTCTACAAAACGAAGGTGGAAGAGCTGAAAACAAGGTGAATAACAGCAAGAAAAGCCTGTACATCTTCAAGATTTGAGCAAAACTAAAGCAATCCCACTTCAAAGTTTCCATCTATAACCATACTATACATACAATGTTTCTTGATATACAGAGATATAGATACAGGGTTTTTAGAGAGAGGGTGTGAGTAAAAAGCAGTGAAGCAACCACATTTCAGACAAGCATTCAATATTATTTTTGGGTTCCACAGAGAGAGAGAGAGTAGGAGAGAGATTCGGGATGTGTGTCTGTAGATATAAAAAGACACGTTAAATTCGATAGTTGTGAGTGTCTGTTTGTGTTTAGTCATATTTTGACCCGTGACATTGAAGCATCTCTCACCACCCTTTATTCAATTTTATCGTTTATTTGTGTTTAATAGTGTTACATTTGTAGTGTTGTTTAAATTTTTTATTCGAATAAATGGAGCAAATTGCATGGGTTATGGACTTTTGAGCATCTTTAACTTTTCTTTTTAGAGCATCTTCAAGAACTCCTACATTTATTCTTCAAAATAATATAAATAAATAGTTCTTAGCAAGTTACTTCCTCCGTCTCTCAAAACTTTTCTCGTTTGATTAAAAACACGGGTTTTAAGATAGTGGGTAAAGAATATAGTTTTTTTATGAAGTAGTGGGTATTTAATATTATTTTTAAGAAGTAGTGGGTATTGAATATTATTATTAAGGAGTAGTAGGTGGAGTAGTGGGTATTGAATATTATTTTTATGGAGTAGTGGGTGGAGTAGTGAGTATTGAATATTATTTTTAAGGAGTAGTGTGTGGAATAGTGGGTGTTGAATATTGTTTTTTTTTTGAATTTATCTGGGTATCCGACTAATCCTAGGGGAGGACTAGCTGATCTCCACCACCCAGGCCCTCCACGTAAATCCGGAGTTTTCATTTGCTCCGTGGTGGTCGAACCCCTAACCAGGCTTAGCCTAAAACCAGGGGGTATCCGCTAGGCTATTGTCCGTTGGATAAATATTGTTATTTATGACTTAAAATAGAAAGGGGAAAAGTATTTTGAATGACCCAAAATAGTAAATAAGAAATGTTTTAAGAGACGGAGGGAGTATTACATTCGTTTATGTGTCAAACTTCAACAATCCTCTTTATATTACCTCCTTATTTATAATTTATTCATAAATTAACCCCACTATAACCAAAAGTTGTGCTAGAATTGATGGACATGTATATTTTATTATTAAAATATAAGTTAAGAGTTACTAGTGGCTCTTAGAAATGAGGAGAGAGACACTACGCCATAAGTGGGCTAACGTAAAGGTTTTTGAAAGCGTTACGTGAAATAGTGTTACAATAGGTAGTAAATTTTGACCTATTGTAACACCACTCAACTAGTGTTACATTAGTCGAGAACTAGTGTTACAGTAAAGGTCACGGTGTTGCATACATGTAACACTACAATAAAGTGTTACATTAGTTAATTTTTTTCATTTTTTCATTTTTCAACTATGTCAGAGTGGCCCCACACTGCCACGTGTCATTTGTGGGACCCACACTGCCACGTGTCAGTGGGTCCCACACTACCACGTGCCAGGTGGACCCCACACTTCCACGTGTCAGGTGGGCCCACACTGCCACGTGTCAGAGTGGGCCCACACTGCCACGTGTCAGTGGGTCCCACACTGCCACGTGTCAGGTGGGGGGGGGCCACACTGCCACGTGGCAGTGTGGGGAGTGGGTCCCACACTGCCACGTGTCAGAGTGTGTCAGGTGGGCCCACACTGCCACGTGTCAGTGGGTCCCACATGGCGAGTCAAAATATCTACTTTTGCTCTTACAAAAAAAGAAATTGGTGTTGGGGGGATTCGAAACCCTGACCTCCGGGTCATTTGACTTCTATTTCACCACAACAACAGCTCCATCTACACTTACATTTGGTTAATTTCCTCCATCACTAATATATAACACTCACACCTTAGGTTTTATTCATTATTACTATTATTACTAAATTATTAGAATAATTTTAATTCTTTATATATGTTAATTATATTATATTTTTCACTGAAAAAAATTTATATATTAGGTTGAAATAAATTTTATATTATTAACTGAAATAAATTTTATATATCATATGTTGATTCTTTAATTATTTATATATTAGGTTCCGGTCAAAGTACTAGTTGATCGTTGAATTACCCGATCAAATAAATTTTTTTTTCTGATTTGCATATAATTTAATATACCAACTAATTAATCACAGATGGACAAAATCGAAAATTAAATAATACCACATCCACCAAATACATACAAAGATTATATGATGAATTATGTTTTTGGATTTAAAATATTTTACCTTTACCATTGACATTATTCTTATTGGGACTTGTTGAATTGACTCATTAAGTAGAGAAGCCAATCACACCACCGATGATCCCTTAAGTATTTTTAAGTTCATCTCAGTGCCAATTGTACTGGGAAGATAAATAAGGGGACTAATATGATGTTATAATGATAAAAAGCTCTCTATATCAAGACCAGAGCAGCGAGAGAACGGGGAAAGAAAAGAAAAGTTTGAGAGAGAAAGAGGGAGAGAGAGATAGGGTTGTCATATTTGGATGTGTTTGATTGATAACTTGTTAAGTGCTTGACTTTTAAATCAGAGAAAATTTTATAGTTTGTACACAATCCCCTTCCCCCTTCTACAAACTACTTGTGCATTGTTGTTGATTCCGAGATATCATAATATATTCGCCTTACTATGCATTTTTGAATTTGTAATCAACATTTAATGATACTATACTATTTAAAACAGGTAAAAATTTGTACATAAAATACAAACTTAACATTGGTACGATTAAACTAATAAATCATTAATGAAAGCAAACATACACCAATGCGTTTGTGTACAATTTTCATGGACAAATCAAGTGGTCTAAAAATAAATAGCCGAATAACCAATTAATTGATATTGATTATGTAATGTGTTACATAAAATCGTAAGATACGGTAATAAGGCCGATTAGTATTAATGGGCTATAAGGTCCATATATGAAAAATAAGATAAGTTTTTGCTTTACAACCCTAATCACAACATGGGCCCTTCATTTCCATCATTTTGAGTGAAACACGGCCCAAGATCATTAGTGCGTGAAAAACGAAATATCTAGAATCTACTTTCTAGATTATTCTAACAAATCATATAAATGTCTTCTACTCTACAGTTCGTAACTACACATTATCCGTTACTAATTAGTAACGGATATATCCGTTACTAATTCCAGATATCCGTTACTAATTAGTAACGGATATATCCGTTACTAATCTATTTGTAACGGATATATCCGTTACTAATTAGTAACGGATATATCCGTTACTAATTCCAGATATCCGTTACTAATTAGTAACGGATATATCCGTTACTAATCTATTTGTAACGGATATATCCGTTACTAATTAGTAACGGATATATCTGTTACAAAATTTAAAAAAAAAGCAATTGTGACGGACGATTAGTAACGGATATATCCGTTACTAATGACATTAGTAACGGATATATCCGTTACTAATGGCCAGTTTTGGTGTTGTGTGAAATCTTGGGAATAACATTAAATATGATGGATCTTGATTCCCGTATGGTTGGGTGGTCGAGAAATATTTTTTAAAAAATCGAATCTTTAAACCCTGACGAAACCCTGTTTAGGGGTTCCGGTCAAAGTACTAGTTGACCGTTGAATTACCCGATCAAATAATTTTTTTTTTCTAAAATTTTGGGAATAACATTAAATATGATGGATCTTGATTCCCGTATGGTTGGGTGGTCGAGAAATATTTTTTAAAAAATCGAATCCTTAAACCCTGTTTAGAGGTTCCGGTCAAAGTACTAGTTGACTGTTGAATTACCCTATCAAATAAATTTTATTTTTTTCTAAAATTTTGGGAATAACATTAAATATGATGGATCTTGATTCCCGTATGGTTGGGTGGTCGAGAAATATTTTTTAAAAAATCGAATCCTTAAACACTGACGGAACCCTGTTTAGGGGTTCCGGTCAAAGTGATAGTTGACCGTTGAATTACCCGATCAAATAAATTTTTTTTACTGAAATTTTGGGAATAACATTAAATATGATGGATCTTGATTCCCGTATGGTTGGGTGGTCGAGAAATATTTTTTAAAAAATCAAATCCTTAAACCCTGACGAAACCCTGTTTAGGGGTTCCGGTCAAAGTACTAGTTGACCGTTGAATTACCCGATCAAATAATTTTTTTTTCTGAAATTTTGGGAATAACATTAAATATGATGGATCTTGATTCCGATATGGTTGGGTGGTCGAGAAATATTTTTTAAAAAATTGAATCCTTAAACCCTGACGAAACCCTATTTAGGGGTTCCGGTCAAAGTACTAGTTGACCGTTGAATTACCCGATCAAATAAATTTCTTTTTTTCTAAAATTTTGGGAATAACATTAAATATGATGGATCTTGATTTCCGTATGGTTGGGTGGTCGAGAAATATTTTTTAAAAAATTGAATCCTTAAACCCTGACGAAACCCTGTTTAGGGGTTCCGGTCAAAGTACTAGTTTACTGTTGAATTACCCGATCAAATAAATTTTTTTTTCTAAAATTTTGGGAATAACATTAAATATGATGGATCTTGATTTCCGTATGGTTGGGTGGTCGAGAAATATTTTTAAAAAAAATAGAAACAACAATCTGGGATAAAACACCATAATACCACTAATAAATATGTGCTTATTATGAAATATTAGAATACCACTATTAAATAATTATTATTTGTTTCAATTTGTATTAAATCGAATACTTATTATAAATTTATTTAATTTTTTATTGAATAAATTAATCATTTTATTTTTAATTTACAAGAAATAGATATTTGATAAATAATACACATATTTGTACATTTTGCTGATTTATAATTCAGTTTCAGTGACACATGGCGTACTCCAATTTGCTGAAAGGAGATAGTTTGGATTGATGACATGTAACACCGAGGCAATCTGAGTCGTTCATGCAATTAGGGATTAAATCCTAACCGTTAAAACATGTGATGTATTTCACCAGCCTCCAATTACATCTATCACTCATCTCTCTGTGCACCTCCAATTACATCTATCAACACCACCCCTTCACTCTCTCTCTCTCTAAACACAACCCACCCCATCCCTCACCTCCACGGCCATAATCTCGACGACGAGTGGTTTAAAAAATTGGGTTCAATGTACTCTGTAACTTCATTTCGACCGGAGAAGAAGTTGTTACCTTGCGATTCAGCTTCTAGATTCACAAAATCAAACCTCTTTTTAATCTCAGATTTCAGGAGGTTTAGTAAACGGATCTTTGTGGTCAAGAATGTCTCTGGTCAGTTGTCGCCTCCGATTGTATATGAACAAGGTAATGTGTTTTTAGCTAATTGTTTATCATCTTGTTTTCTTTGGTTGTTTTATGGAATTCGATATGTTACTAGAATGCCTTCCTACGATATCTAAATCATCACATATTTGTTAACTAATACTGAGGTTGTTTGAAGATTTATTTATTTATTTTATTTATGCCTCGTATATTGTTATGTTTCAATTTTGTAGAATTGTTCATATTGTATGACTTGAATGAATTTGTTAATGTTGTGTAGTATGTTGCGTTTATTAGGATTAGTTTTGCCATAAACAAGGTCTAGTGTTGGAATTTGTTGCTTGCTCAACTTGTTGATGATGTAATTTATCCATATCTATATATTGTGTTTTCTAATTATTTATATCTGGCATAAATAAGTCACTGGAATATAGTTGTTTTGAAATTTTCAAAGTACATAGAAGAATTTTTTTACTATAGTTATTTGTGTTTATCATACTAAACACAATGACACCATGCCTGTAAGGTTCTTACTGGTTTTTTTTAATTGATTCTCTTGTATGCTAGAGATGTTCTTTCTCAATGGTAATTAGAAATGAATTAGTAGCAATGAATCAACATGTAGCAACAAATTAGTTGCACCTCTAATTATGTACTTGCATTTCATTTGATAGAAAAAGTATGTATTTTGGATAATTAGTTGAAGGATCCTAGTTGCTTTAACTAGAAAGCGACTTAATTAACCCTCCTTTAATTATTTCTAGATAATGTGCTGCTCTGAGCTTGTTACCTGACAAGAACCTACAAATTAACAAAATCTTGTTTGTTGAAATCAAAACAGAGCAACTAAGACCTAGAGAACAAACAGTATATAGGATTAGAGGACACATTGCATGGCGGACCTGACGGGACGATCGATAACGGGGAATATCAAGGTTAAGGACACATGGACTGTACTAAATGTAGATGTAGAGAAGGAAGTTTTAAAAAAATTGACTTCAATGTCATGTGAGACTCATTTTCCGGCATACACCACTGTCTATTATTTACCTGAAGCTTATTTTCCATTTTTGTTGAAGACTCGAAGCATTGAATTTTTAAACAAGCATTGTATTTTAAGAAAAATAAAATAAAATCAATTGAGCCTTTCATAGTACTGTTCTTGAAGTCCTTTTGGACACTTCTGCTGAATATAGTTTCGAAGCAGATTCTGATGAAGCCTATTCGTTCTTCGTTGATTACTTTCAGAAAAAGTTGGTGAATCCTATACATAACTGAATTTGATATTTACTTTGTGTACAGTCTTGACCTCACTGAACTTATTATCTAACTTGTTCCCCTTGTTAAGGTACGGAATATCTCTTGTACATCCTGGACAGCCTCTGTTGCTAATTTAACTCTCTGTTACCGCCCATCTCCTTTGCATCCAGGTTTTCCTTAACCATTGTAGCTATCTGTAATTGCACAGAAGTTAATAAGTCACTAACTGGTGCTGCTTGTCTGAAAATATATATGCAATAATAATGTTCAGGTAAACAATTGGCACTCCATATCTACCTGCTGCTTCAAGAGCTCATTTTCTTCTCTTAAAAAAGTTTCCTACACAAGGAGGTTAGCAAAGTCACATGTCATTACAAATTATTTTGTAATGTTAGTTTAACATTAATGTCAATGTGCTGTGTAGAGTGGCCTGTTGTACTCTGTACAAATTACTTTGACAAATTGAGGTTTTCAACAGAGAACCACTAGTTAAGCATTGAATATGCTCCACATGTGCGATAAATATTTTCCATCTTTTGTTGTGCTTAATTTACAAAAGTTTACACAAGTAACAGATGCATAAAAATTGTCTGAATAATATTAGAATTTGCAGTTAGATGTTTAAATATCCTTATTGTCTTCAATAAAATAACCTGTAAATCCTTGTGTGATTGAAAGTATGGTCGCAGCTTCCTGGAAGCTGTTACCAATGCCAAAGCAAATTTCTCGATGGGAGAGTAATTCAACTCAGCTCCATGCAACACCTTGCTCACGTAGTAAATAGGTTTTATCGAACCTTATTCTCTTCTCGAATGAGGACAGCACTCAATGCTTGTTCAGATGCCACCAGGTATAGATTAAGAGTCTCCCCAAGACTAGGTTTGGCCAACAACGGGGCTTCAGTAATGTATTTCTTCGGCTGTTCAAAGGCCTCTTGGCTTTCAGGTGTCCACTCAAAATTCTTCACCTTCTTCAATGCTTGAAAGAAAGGCAAGCATTTGTCACCAGATTTGGAGATGAATCTCCCTAGGGTTGTAACTCGGCCCGTCAACTTCTGTACATCTCGTATAGAGCGGGGTGGTTCCATGTCCAAGATCGCTTTGATCTTATCAGGGATTGGCCTCAATGCCTCTTTTTGAAACCATCAGACACAGAAACTTCCCTGATCCAATACCAAAAGCACACTTGGTTGGAACATCATCTTATGGTGCCTCAGCACTTCGAATGCCTCTCTGAGGTGCTTAATATGATCTGCCTTGAATAGGCTTTTGACTAACATGTCATCAACATAGACCTCTATGGTTTTTTTTTGGGATGTCGTCATCCTTGTGCATCTTAATCTGATTATAGCCACTGAATCCATCCATAAAGCTCAGCATCTCATGTCCAGTTGTGGCATCTATCAACGTATCAATCCAATCCTTGGTAGAGGAAAACAATCCTTTGGGCATGCATCATTTAAATCGGTGAAGTCTATACACATCCTCCACTTTCCATTTGCTTTCTTGACCATCACAGGGTTAGCCAACCATTCGGGGAACTGAATCTCCTCAATAAAACCAGCTTCTAAGAGCATGTCAACCTCTTGCTTGATGGTATCTTGCCTTTCAAGAGCAAAATTTCTCTTCTTCTGCTTTATTGTCTTTCGCTCAGGATCGACATTCAACCTGTGAGTTATAAGTTGGGGATCAATCCATGGCATATCGGCTACTGTTCAAGCAAACACATCACTATTCTCTTGCATAAATGCTATCAACTTGCCCTTCAAGGGTTCCTTCAGAGAAGCTCTTATGTAAATAACTTTCTTAGGATCGCTTGACCGTCATGGCTTCAATGTTTGTCTTTTATCCCAGGTCCTTCAAGGACTTAAACTCTTATTTGGTTATGTTGTAACCTAACTCTCGATCCTTCAGGGTTTTACTTATGCGTTTGTTTGTTTCCATTCGTGTATTCTTTTATTTTCGGTACTTGGTCATCTTTGACTAACACACATCAGGTGCTTGGCACATAAATAGAATCACACAATCAATGAATGGAAATCAAACTTGCATTAATAACTTGAAATGGGTTAAACCCTTACATAGAGTACTACTGTCCTACTCGGAGCAACATGTTCTGCGATGGTTTTAATGAACCTTATTTCTACTACTATTAGATAAATCTAAAGCTAAGTCCTACTAGGATAACTTGAGCCCATCGGGGCTTTGTAAGACTAGGCCTGCACCACTTGATTTTGTTTTTGATGCTCCATCAAAATTGAGCGCCCACCATTCCTTCTGGTCTCCTCATTCTTATTCTGAAGTTCACTTCCTGCTTGGGGTACTACCTCCTGCCCCCGACTTCTTGGTTGCCAATGGTACATTCAACCATGAAGTCAGTTAACGCCTTAGCCTCAATGGTTGTCCGAGGCTTCTGTGTGATGTCCTCTACTGGCCTTTCTTGGTGTTCCTTACCACTGCGGACATCCATGTCTTCAATCGGAAGGACCTGCCCCCCGACTCCATCAGGCCTTAACGAGGCTACATAACAGCTTCGTGCCATCTTTTGATCACCTTTATGTTCTTCAACACCATTCATGGTTGGGAACTTGATCTTCATGTGATAGGTAGAGGCCACAGCCTTAAAAGCGTGGAGTCCAGTCCTTCCGAGGATGGCATTGTAAGTAGAAGATGCTTTGATAACCAAAAAGTTCAGCATCTGAGTGGCCTCTATTTGCTTCTGTCTGATGGTGGCGGGCAACTGAATAGTTCCCTCAACTTTAGATTCTACTCCATTAAACCCGTATATAGGCGTGTTGGAGGGGGTCAGTTGAGAGTCGTTATACCCCATCTTCATAAATGCATCATGAAACAAGATATCCACGGAAGCGCCATTATCTATCAAGACTCGCTTCACCTATGAGTTTCCAATCACAAGAGTTATGACCAGCGGGTCATCGTGGGGGAACTTCACCCCTTCAAGGCCTGAATCATCAAATCCGATTATTACCTCGGTTCTTGCGTGCTTTGGTGCCTCTCCAACAATATGCATCACTTCTCAGGCATAAGCCTTCCGAGATTTCATAGTTGTCCCGGCCGCAGTCGGGCCTCCTGAGATCATGTTGATTACTGGCCCTCGGGGTTGTGGGTTGCGATCTTGATCGTCATCCCATCTATTATAATCTCTTCTTTGATCACCACGATCTTCAGCCTTAGTGAAGTGGCTCAGTTTTCCTCTACGGATCAAAAACTCGATCTCATCTTTGAGTTTCTTGCAGTCATCAGTGTCATGCCCTACATCCTTATGGAATCTGCAATACTGATTCTTGTTTCTCTTTGCGGGATCACCCCTAAGTGGCTTCGGCCATCGGAAATCTTTATCCTTCTCAATGTCCAACAAGATTCGACTCCTAGGAGTATTCAACCTTGTATACTCAGTGAACCTTGATCCTTGGCTCTTCTTAGGGGCAGAGTCGGAGTCCTCGCTAGTTCGGGGATACTTGTCCCTAGCATCATACTCCTGGTTATCATACTCCTGGTCTTGCTTTCGTGTCTTGGAGTTGCCGTTGCCTCCACCTACGGTGGCCTCTTTCTTTATGCTATCCTCAGCCTTGATATACTTGTTAGCCCTTCGTTGGAGCTCGGCCATGTTTTCAGGAGGATGCTTCGCCAATGATCTTTTGAAGAATAGATCAGTAGTTCCGTGTTCCAGGGCTACCATGGCCACCTTATTCTCCAAGTCAGTGATGTTCAACGTCTCCTTAGTGAACCTCTTGAGGTAATCTCTCAGATTTTCATTCTTCCCCTGTACCACATACATAAGGGATGCAGAACTTTTCTCATAAACTCTTCCGCTGATAAATTGACTAACGAAAGCAGCACTCAACTCTTTAAAAGAGCCAATTGAGTTCGCAGGCAGCCGGCTATACCATCTTTGAGCCATGCCCGACAAGGTTTGAGGGAACGCCCTACACTTCAAGGCGTCACTTGCAGGATGTAGCAAAAGTGCGTTCGAGAATGTCCTAACATGGTTTGTGGGATCACCCGTTCCATCATAAGCCTTGATTGTCGGCATCTAAAACTTCTTTGAGATATGAGCATTCATCACCTCCTCGGTGAATGGTGGTGTAGGATCATCAGGATCTCCTAGCTGCATCAACTCTTTGGGGTCACCCTTGGGGGCCCCTGCCCTTGTAGTTCCACCTCTTGGGGCCTCAACCCTTCTCTGCCTCCTAGAAGGCCTTTCCAAATCAATAAAGGGAATCTCTCCTCCTGACCTCGGAGGGGGTCGATTTTGATTCTGTCTTTGCTGCTCCCTTTATACATCGTCCTTCAGCTTCTGGATCTCGGCTTCATAAGCCTTGATTCTCTCAGCGGCTGTCATAGGGGGTCCATCATGGATTCGTCGAGTATGCCTTATAGGCTCCTTGCTTGGATGTCGCCTCCTCGGGGATTGATCACGATCATCATCCTCAGATGAAGAATCACCAGTTTAAGGACCAGAGTAGTCATAATATCCTTTATTAGGGCCCAAGCCTCTAATGTAAGAAGGGTGATACGACTCATGTATCTGCAGGGCATGGCCGCTTGGCCCAATACCTCGAGTATTCGGGGGGTAGTTAGGCAAACCATATTTCGGATTCGTACTTCTAGGGAGATCCGTAGTAGAGATCCGCACCCCCGGAGGTAGTGGATGATTGATAAAGGGAGAGACCACCATCTGAAGAGGGTTGGTCTCCTGGCTTGGATGGACAACCATGGGTAAAGTTCTTTCAAAATGGGGAATCGTCCCTGGAGGTTGAGAAACTTGAGGTTGGGTGAAATTTCTCTTCTTCTGCTTTATTGTCTTTCGCTCAGGATCGACATTCAACCTGTGAGTTATAAGTTGGGGATCAATCCATGGCATATCGGCTACTGTTCAAGCAAACACATCACTATTCTCTTGCATAAATGCTATCAACTTGCCCTTCAAGGGTTCCTTCAGAGAAGCTCTTATGTAAATAACTTTCTTAGGATCGCTTGACCGTCATGGCTTCAATGTTTGTCTTTTATCCCAGGTCCTTCAAGGACTTAAACTCTTATTTGGTTGTGTTGTAACCTAACTCTCGATCCTTCAGGGTTTTACTTATGCGTTTGTTTGTTTCCATTCGTGTATTCTTTTATTTTCGGTACTTGGTCATCTTTGACTAACACACATCAGGTGCTTGGCACATAAATAGAATCACACAATCAATGAATGGAAATCAAACTTGCATTAATAACTTGAAATGGGTTAAACCCTTACATAGAGTACTACTGTCCTACTCGGAGCAACATGTTCTGCGATGGTTTTAATGAACCTTATTTCTACTACTATTAGATAAATCTGAAGCTAAGTCCTACTAGGATAACTTGAGCCCATCGGGGCTTTGTAAGACTAGGCCTGCACCACTTGATTTTGTTTTTGATGCTCCATCAAAATTGAGCGCCCACCATTCCTTCTGGTCTCCTCATTCTTATTCTGAAGTTCACTTCCTGCTTGGGGTACTACCTCCTGCCCCCGACTTCTTGGTTGCCAATGGTACATTCAACCATGAAGTCAGTTAACGCCTTAGCCTCAATGGTTGTCCGAGGCTTCTGTGTGATGTCCTCTACTGGCCTTTCTTGGTGTTCCTTACCATTGCGGACATCCATGTCTTCAATCGGAAGGACCTGCCCCCCGACTCCATCAGGCCTTAACGAGGCTACATAACAGCTTCGTGCCATCTTTTGATCACCTTTATGTTCTTCAACACCATTCCTGGTTGGGAACTTGATCTTCATGTGATAGGTAGAGGCCACAGCCTTAAAAGCGTGGAGTCCAGTCCTTCCGAGGATGGCATTGTAAGTAGAAGATGCTTTGATAACCAAAAAGTTCAGCATCTGAGTGGCCTCTATTTGCTTCTGTCCGATGGTGGCGGGCAACTGAATAGTTCCCTCAACTTTAGATTCTACTCCATTAAACCCGTATATAGGCGTGTTGGAGGGGGTCAGTTGAGAGTCGTTATACCCCATCTTCATAAATGCATCATGAAACAAGATATCCACGGAAGCGCCATTATCTATCAAGACTCGCTTCACCTATGAGTTTCCAATCACAAGAGTTATGACCAGCGGGTCATCGTGGGGGAACTTCACCCCTTCAAGGCCTGAATCATCAAATCCGATTATTACCTCGGTTCTTGCGTGCTTTGGTGCCTCTCCAACAATATGCATCACTTCTCAGGCATAAGCCTTCCGAGATTTCATAGTTGTCCCGGCCGCAGTCGGGCCTCCTGAGATCATGTTGATTACTGGCCCTCGGGGTTGTGGGTTGCGATCTTGATCGTCATCCCTTCTATTATAATCTCTTCTTTGATCACCACGATCTTCAGCCTTAGTGAAGTGGCTCAGTTTTCCTCTACGGATCAAAAACTCGATCTCATCTTTGAGTTGCTTGCAGTCATCAGTGTCATGCCCTACATCCTTGTGGAATCTGCAATACTGATTCTTGTTTCTCTTTGCGGGATCACCCCTAAGTGGCTTCGGCCATCGGAAATCTTTATCCTTCTCAATGTCCAACAAGATTCGACTCCTAGGAGTATTCAACCTTGTATACTCAGTGAACCTTGATCCTTGGCTCTTCTTAGGGGCAGAGTCGGAGTCCTCGCTAGTTCGGGGATACTTGTCCCTAGCATCATACTCCTGGTCTTGCTTTCGTGTCTTGGAGTTGCCGTTGCCTCCACCTACGGTGGCCTCTTTCTTTATGCTATCCTCAGCCTTGATATACTTGTTAGCCCTTCGTTGGAGCTCGGCCATGTTTTCAGGAGGATGCTTCGCCAATGATCTTTTGAAGAATAGATCAGTAGTTCCGTGTTCCAGGGCTACCATGGCCACCTTATTCTCCAAGTCAGTGATGTTCAACGTCTCCTTAGTGAACCTCTTGAGGTAATCTCTCAGATTTTCATTCTTCCCATGTACCACATACATAAGGGATGCAGAACTTTTCTCATAAACTCTTCCGCTGATAAATTGACTAACGAAAGCAGCACTCAACTCTTTAAAAGAGCCAATTGAGTTCGCAGGCAGCCGGCTATACCATCTTTGAGCCATGCCCGACAAGGTTTGAGGGAACGCCCTACACTTCAAGGCGTCACTTGCAGGATGTAGCAAAAGTGCGTTCGAGAATGTCCTAACATGGTTTGTGGGATCACCCGTTCCATCATAAGCCTTGATTGTCGGCATCTAAAACTTCTTTGAGATATGAGCATTCATCACCTCCTCGGTGAATGGTGGTGTAGGATCATCAGGATCTCCTAGCTGCATCAACTCTTTGGGGTCACCCTTGGGGGCCCCTGCCCTTGTAGTTCCACCTCTTGGGGCCTCAACCCTTCTCTGCCTCCTAGAAGGCCTTTCCAAATCAATAAAGGGAATCTCTCCTCCTGACCTCGGAGGGGGTCGATTTTGATTCTGTCTTTGCTGCTCCCTTTATACATCGTCCTTCAGCTTCTGGATCTCGGCTTCATAAGCCT
This sequence comes from Saposhnikovia divaricata, assembly GCA_036435485.1. Taxonomy (NCBI): domain Eukaryota; kingdom Viridiplantae; phylum Streptophyta; class Magnoliopsida; order Apiales; family Apiaceae; genus Saposhnikovia; species Saposhnikovia divaricata. Next base: position 169,685,296 of record CM071598.1, read on the forward strand.
TGATTCTCTCAGCGGCTGTCATAGGGGGTCCATCATGGATTCGTCGAGTATGCCTTATAGGCTCCTTGCTTGGATGTCGCCTCCTCGGGGATTGATCACGATCATCATCCTCAGATGAAGAATCACCAGTTTAAGGACCAGAGTAGTCACAATATCCTTTTTTAGGGCCCAAGCCTCTAATGTAAGAAGGGTGATACGACTCATATATCTGCAGGGCATGGCCGCTTGGCCCAATACCTCGAGTATTCGGGGGGTAGTTAGGCAAACCATATTTCGGATTCGTACTTCTAGGGAGATCCGTAGTAGAGATCCGCACCCCCGGAGGTAGTGGATGATTGATAAAGGGAGAGACCACCATCTGAAGAGGGTTGGTCTCCTGGCTTGGATGGACAACCATGGGTAAAGTTCTTTCAACATGGGGAATCGTCCCTGGAGGTTGAGAAACTTGAGGTTGGGTGATCGCCCCTGTTGATGGGGGTACATACCCTTGTTCAGGCGGAGCAGAGGTGACGGTGGTCGCCTCGGTTGTGACTGGTGTCCTTCGTGTTTGCACCATGGTTGATGTTGTCATCCCACAAACGGTGCCAAATGTTGTGGAATAAAAATTAGGTTACGAATTTGTATTTAATGCTAGGGTTCGGGAGCTTCGTGCTTTAATGGCTGTTTTCGTGTTTGAGACTGATCGGTCCTCATAGAGTGCCTACGTATCTCGTGTTGAGAATCAAGCCAAGACGTAGTTTTGAGAATGAGGGGTCAGGCCCTTTATATAGGCTGAGAAGCCTTAGAATTATGGTACTATTCGTAGACTTGGCGGGCAAGTCACCTCCTTGAGGAAGGTTCTAGACTCCTTCCTTGTAGGAATCAGTTTCCATGTTGAATTGGGTGCCTTGGAGGCTAAGTCTGGTAGGAGTAGTATCCTTATCTGATTCTTATTGCTGTGCTGTTTATATCCCTTAATACTAATTACGAAATTAATATTGAAAATATGGGTTTGGGCCCTACTAACGGCCCCCACGTTTGGACCATGCTGGGTCTAATTAATGCAACATTAGATGTGTCTTTAGGGCTTACTTTTAGCCCATATCAAGAACATATACTCTTTCTTGGTGCAGATGATGACGTTTCTTGTAATCAGACTGCATGACATATTTAGTAGTCTCTAAAGTAAGGAAAATAGGGGTGACATTGAGTAAAAGCAGATCATGCAACTTCATCTACATGAGGGTTATTTATTCTGGAAACCACCAACAAGTAGAATATCGTGAATGGTGTTTTAAACCATTTTGGAATCACTCGAACACTTCTCTACAGGGTGCATGCACTTCCTGAATAGATTAATAATTATTTAATCCTACAGTCGTAGTCTCCTATCATTGTTGTAGTGAATTCTTGAATTATATACTGTAGTGTTATCCAAGTTTTTAACAGTCCTCTTTAATAATTTTTTGTCAATTAAATTTATTAGAAGTTAACGAAGAGAAAAGTAATTTGATTAAAAGCACTAGAAAAGCAGAAGATATATTTTTAGTTAATTTATCTCACTGTGGTCTATAACAAAATTTATAAAATTTAGAAAACTTATGCAACTAGCTACACATTACACAATGTTACATCATCGAGTTACCCACTAAAAATTTTTAAATCTGAAAAGCATCTCTGCTTTTGCAACATGCAATTTGACTCGTAAGTGAACTTATTGATCTTGGTTAGAGGTGTAAATGAGCCGAGTCGAGCCGAACTTTAGAATGTTTATGTATCGTTTATTAAGAAATTATCGAATTCGAACTCGAGCTCGAACTTAAATCGAACCAAAAAATGTGTTTGAGCTCGGTTTGTTAAGAAAAAATGTTGTTCGCGAACGGTTCACGAACAACTCATGAACATGTCTCATCTTTTATTTCGAACAACTCATTAACCGTGTTCACGAGTTTATTCATTAAATTGTACTAATGAACAACTCTTAAATATTGGAGAAACATATTCTTATTAATATTTCACGAAAAACTTGTAATCTACTTAAAAGTTAACTAATTTTTTTGTAAATCGTAAATAAATATCAATTTTCTTACAAAATAATATAAATTTAATTAAATTTATATATTGTAAACTTAAAATATTATTGATCGTTACTGTCATCATGATCATACAAAAATGCTAGTTTTTTTTACATAAAATCTATAAAATATCATAATCAGACAAAAATATTATTGTTCTTACATTGAATATACAATCTTATATGTAAATTTTGACATATATTTTTTATATATATATATACTATATTATCTCCTGATATTCGATAAATTCGAATTACAAATTTATAAAAAACTAATTAATAATGTAATTGTTGTATTAAAATAACTCATTTTGGTCTTTGAATTACATATCTGCATGTATAGCATGTTATTTTAGTTTTAAATTTTATACAATCATTAAGATATATTAATACCTTTTAAAATATTTTAGTAGTATATATAAATTTATACATCATTAATATTTAATATTAAAATTTAGCACTCAAAATAGTGTAATGTTCAATTTGATTACATATTTTTGACAAATATAAACTAGTTATACTAATTGCAAGACTTAATTGTTATTATTGTTGTTATTATTATTATTATTATTTCTATTTTTGAAATATTATTATTATTATTATTATTATTATTATTATTATTATTATTATTATTATTATTATTATTATTATTATTATTATTATAATTAAGCAAATTATAAAATAAACAATTATAATATCTAACATAACATATAAGAAATTTTAATTAATGGTTTGTATAATTAATAATAGTTTCGAGAGTATATTCTAATAATCAAACATATATTATATGTATAAGATTATTTATCAAATTTGTTTATGAACCGCGAGTGAACTCATATACAGCATGTTAACGAGCTCAGTTGTCGAACTTATTCACGAACCATGTTCACGAATACGTTAATCGATCTGGTTCACGAGCTATCGAGTCGAACTTTACCATGATCATGTTCAGATCATTTTTAAATCGATCATTAAAATCATGTTCAAGATCGACTCGTTTGTAAATTGACCCGAAGCCGAAACGAGCTTTTTTCGAACCGAACACCGAGTCGTTCGCGAGTGTATCGGTTCATTTACAGCCCTAATCTTGGTGGATTAAGTAAGCCTTCACAATAGCCAATTTTTGCACACAAACTAAACATTCTGAAGTTCGTGTTTGTGAAAAAAATATCTGTAAAAGAGCGGAAGGGTTGTAGATGCTCTAAATGAATATACTCGTGTAGTACATGCTCTAAATGAATATACTCGCATCACATAAGATGGTAAGACTATCATATTTATCTTCAAATTTATACGGTGTATAATAAAAATTCATCAAAGGCTTTCCAACAATCACAATCATGATCATGAAGTATAATTAATTTTTATTTAATCAAAACACAACAGTACTAATTGTGGAATCACAAAAAAATTTGAAACTTTTATTATTAGAAATTTTAATGAAGTCAATATAAAAATCTATATAGATTTAACTTTTCATCAGACATTCTCATCATCACCCATATCTACCATCTTCATTACATTAAGACCATGTTCTCATTTTGTCCCTTCCAATTTTCATTTAGGTATACTACTTTTTTTCCCGAAAACATTATGGAATCTTGTATCAAAACAAGTGGAAAGACTATTGTATACAATTTGTCCATTAACTTTAGCAAGAACTTCTTGTCATATAGTACTCATTGGATAGTAAATAGCTAATTAAATCATTTTGTCTTATCACCATTTGTAACATCATCCTAAATCTATTTTCTTTTCTTTAGATGAAATATCTTAAAACATAAAAAAGAGTGCTCATCTATTCGAAATTAACATATAAGTCTAGTGTTATAAGTGTCATTCTCGAATTAGCTAACTCTGCATTCACATGCATTCACATGTTCTTTTTACTTCATCACCGTGATATAATATGACAAAAATACATAGCAATGAAAATCATAAACTATATAATCTCTTTTATATTTCTTGGGTGCTTACATTTACCTAAAATATTGTATACATTCTTGGATACTCACATTTACCTAAAATATTGTATATATATGAGGAAATAAATTTACCCATCTAGATTATTGAAATTGAAAAGTTAAAAGTTTTGATCAGTATACTTTAGTGTGCAAGATAAATATATTTTTTTGAAAATTTTATTTCGTTCGACCAAGTTATTTTAAAAAGTTATTTTAACGAAAACACATATAATAATTCAAATTCAAACACATATAATTATTTTAATTTAAACATATCTACATGTTCTACTTATTTTAGAAATTTAATTTAAAGTCCCCAATTACTTTTTATAATTAAAACAAATGTAAATAGTATAATTTAAACATATTCTAGAAATAAGTTAATGTAAATAAAATAAAATATTAAACTACGAACTAGAAGATAACAAATATTAAAAATCATCTCAGAATATAAACTATTAATGTCAAATATACAACTTGTATAAAAATTCAATGTAATTGTTTTTAAAGAGAAGTTACAAAATTAGGTAGAATAAAAAGTATCATATATTTAGCAAGTGTATTTGATTCAAAATTTGGTATGTTATTAAAAATCCATAAATTTTAATAGATTGTTGCTGATCTACGATTAAGGAAAAGGAACTTGAGTTCCCTAAGATACATGGGATTTATATGTAAATATGGGATGAACATTTTTGTAAAATCATAATTTTTAATTAGCCCTGCGGCTCAATCAAAATTAAAATGTATTTTTTAAGTATCTTACTTTGGAAAAGTTCTAGAGATCGGGTCTTTTTTCTTTTATTTGATATGGACAATCTTTTAAGATATTATTTTTGATATACACAATCATTCTATAATATAAAGTATTTTACTCAATATCTCAGGAAGTTATCTGCCTATTATCTTCTGGAGTCTATGGAGTGTTGACCCATAATCCAATACAATAGGATCTCTGGTAATTAAGATTCCAGAAAGTAACATACATTGCAAAATCCAACTACATTCACGAATTTATAAAATCCTTTAAATTCATTAAATTTTTGAATATCACCAAATTTCAGTATATTAAATATAATCTATATTGTAAAAATTAAAAAAAAATATTTAAAATCTAGATTAAAGACTCCCAAACATTTTAAAATCTAGATTGAATACCATTAAATTTTCAAAGACTTTCTAAAATCTTTGTTGAATATACCTATAATATTAATGGAATCTTAAAAATCCAAATTAAATATCTCAATACTATTGAAATCCAAAAATATCATGTAAAATCTAGATTGAATACACCCATCACTTTATTAGATCAAATATAAATTTATAAAATAGATGCAAATGAGCTGTAATTGAGGAGAATGTAATGTAGAAGTTTCTAGCATTGTTGGCACTATTAAATACCAAAAAATACACTTACCCCCAATTTCGAAACCTTACACAAATTACATTCACCTCAAATTCTAGACCTACCCAAAAATACACCCACCCCCAATTTCGAAGCCCTACCCAAAAAGCAACACTAACAACACAAAAAAAAAATCCTATTTCCATCACGAAAAATGTCAAAATCTGCAACCAAAATCCAACATCAAGACGTCATCACCAACCAATCGAGTTCCAAAAATGCAGATTCATCATCTTTTAATCAATTTCAGCGAAATGGTTAGCATTTGATCTACTTAAACCCCTTTCTTATATATATATATATATATATATATATATATATATATATATATATATATATATATATATATATATATATATATATATATATTTGTGTTTGTGTGTGTTTAAAAGAATTTTAGTAAATACTATTGTGTATGTATGTATGTATATATGTGTGTAAACGTATGTATGTATGCGTGTATGTATGTATGTATATATCTATGTATGTATGTAGGCCTTTACTCTATAGATCCCTTAGAGTGCTTGGAGAACCATTGATTCTACATAGAATCTCTTAGATTATTATAATTCAAATTATGTCTCAAAAAACATATAATTTGATTTTAGTGTAGAATACTAAAGACACAAAAATTTAATAAAAAATTTACACATAAAACTTGTATTAAATAATTTTTTTCAGTTTGATTCTAGTGTAGAATAATTTTGAATGAATTTGATTCTATTATAGAATCTTTTTGGACTTTTTCATTAATTCAGTAATACTTTTAAGAAAACAATTGCGTAATTCATTTTTGATTTTCTAATAGAAATTTGCAATTATAATTAATAAAAAAATGAGATAAATATGTGTATTAAATTAAGTTCTATGGAGACCATGAGCACGATTGGATAGCCCAAGTGGTAAGGACTTATGCTTTTTTGCTTTTTTGTCCCAGAACCTGGGTTCGACTTTGGCTCACCCCGAGAATTTTCTTAGAATTTAATGTTTTGCAATTAAAATATGTGCGTGATACATTTTACACAACAAAGAGTATCATCAAATTGGATATCTTGTATGAAAAGACCATCATCATATTTAATATTTTGTTGATCATACATGTTGTGATTGCGGAGTAGTGTTATGCATATTAATTTGTAGTATTTGTTCTGCACGTAATATATATGGATAACATATATTAAAGAACAAAAATCACTATCAAATTGGATATCTTATAGTCCATATATGTTATATGTGCAAAGCATTACATTATATTCACTTATTAGAACATGTTATGAACATATTTTTCATGGCAGAATTGCAGAACATAAAAGGTCTCCAAGTCTCCAACTAAATTATGCCCTTCATAGAAATTTTCTCTTAAGTGTACTTATATAATAATATTCTTCTAGACTATATATAAGGGATTCTCCATAAAATGCTTCTCATGCATATGCATGTGTGTATGTATGTATGTTATATCATGTTTCTAACTTATAAAGTTCATCGATCACCTCTTTCAGAAGTTCGACATCTCGCTCATAATTATTGCCACCCTCCCGTTCACACTCCTAGCCCCCCTTCCCTCCCCTTCCCTTCCCTTCATATACCCATGCAATGGTGCTTAACTGGTTAATTAGCTGATCAAATTTAATACTTTAAGGCTAAGATATACCGGGGTTTTATTAGAAGAAAAATAGAAAAAAGGGTTGATAGGTACACGATGACAAACAGTAAAGGATGAATGGGACGAGTTTTTTTTTTTTAAGAGTTGATGGGTATAAACTGCCATACTTAAGGGGCCAAAGGTCATTAAGCCTATTTACAAATATGACCTTAAAAAATAAAAGACCCTTTGATTTTTTTTGTTGTTGTTAAATTAAGTATTTTATAAAGAAAGAAAAAAGAATACAGGATTAACCTATGCTCTATATCAAGACATAGAGAAGATCTATCTATAACAAATCTAACCTACTAGCTAGATTAGGAATAGAAAGACAGAACCAACATGGTCGAATAATTAGATATAAATCCAGCCGAACAAGTCCAAATTAGCATGACCAATGAACCATTTCGAACTTAGAAGTCTAGTTTTGAGTTCCAGCATAATATCATGAATCAGTTTTGAAGGACCCAGGACGCCCAAATCATGAAGTCTCTTGTTTCTCTCCCTCCAGAGGTGATATGAGAAAATCTGCGCCGCTAGGAGAGCCACAGTACGGAGCATTTGGTCAGATATACCTCCTAGGGCTTGCAAAATGTGTACCCAGTTTAATCCTACAAAGTCCACCTTAAGGAGGCCAGCCAATTTAGAGAGGATATAGCTGCTATAAGGGCACCCTACGAACAGATGGGAATCTGTTTCTGAACCCCCGACACAGAAATTGCAGAACTGTGAGACATCTAAACCAAAAGAATGTAGTCTGTGCATGGTTGGGAGGCGACCGTGGCAAAGCGTCCACTCGTGGTGAGCATACCTTAAAACCCTCAGCCTATGCCATACGTGATTACTCCAATCCAGCTTAGGAGAAGGAGTACGTATGGCCTCCCAAATATGCCAGGTCCTTACTTTGTGGATACTCAATCCATTCCAAAGGATAGTATCAGGAGTTGAAAGATCAAAAGCAGGATAGTCAAAATCTCGAAGCCAAGTAACCAGACCCAGATCGAGGTGATGGATTCTTGTCGAAGGTTGAGGCAGGTTCCAAGCTCCCGTAGAGATAAGCGTATTCACAGTATCATCAAACGAAGCATTTGCTTGGGCAATGATAGGAGCATTGTTATTTAAACCTAAGCATGTCGAGTGCCACCACGGATCAAACCACAGTGAAGTGCCCAAGCCATTTCCAATTTTGAAAGAGATAAACTCTCGAGCCACATTGCGAGATTTGAGAACATTGCGAAGTATCCAAGAGCAATCCTGTGGCATAGGCAAATTCCATAAATTATGTTTTCTGAGCAGAGTTGTATTTACCCAAGAAGGCCACAAAGCTTTGCTTTTCCGCGCAATTCTGCAGAGATGATTAATGATTTGAGATTGGTTCCAAGCCTTAGAGTTCTTAAGACCGAGGCCCCCTCGTCGAATGGCAAGCAAATGGTTTCCCAGCTGATTTTTGCTCCACCTTTAGAGGTTGCATCGCCCTTCCATAGGAAACGCGTGAATATAGATTGGAGGCTGCTATGAACAGAACTAGGAAGAACAAAATGGTTAGTCCAGAATGATAGAACAGCGAAAAGGACAGACCTTAGCAGTTGCACTCGACCAGCCAGAGAAAGGAGCAACGAAGTCCAACAGGAAATTCTGTTTACAATCCTATCTATCAGTGGGATGCAGTCATTGTGACTCAACCGAGACGAGATTAAAGGCACACCTAAGAAACGAACAGGTAGGGTTCCATGAGCAATACCATACGTTGAGTCGAACCAGTTAACAAAATCCTCCTTACAATTTCCAAAAAACACGGTGCTTTTAGCAATACTCGGTGTCAACCCACTAGCATTGGAGAATCTGGACACACAATTCATAAGATGTTTAACCGATTCCCTGTCTCCCTTGGAGAATAACATTAAATCATCTACGTAAAGAAGGTGCGTGAGCTTTAAATTTTTGCACTTCCAGTGGTAATTGAAGTTAGGTGGTGATTTCGCAAGCATTGCAGAGAGGACGGTCATAGCAATTGAGAATAAATAGGGTGAGATGGGATCTCCCTGCCTTATTCCCTTTTTTCCTTCGAAATACCCACATAAAGAGCCATTCACCTTAACAGAGAAGGTAGTTGTAGAGATACAAAGGTGAATCCATTTAATGAATTTTTCAGGGAACTTTAATTTCTGCATAGCCCCTATAATGAAGTTCCAATTTAAAGAATCAAACGCCTTATGAAGGTCAAGTTTTAAGGCACACTTAGACACGCCCGCATCTCTGTGATAGCCTCGAAATAACTCCTGTGCCATAAGGATGTTATCTGAAATATTCCGTCCCAGAATGAAAGCGGATTGCGAGATGTCAATAATAGTAGGCATTACTTTTTTAAGCCGAGAAGCTAGGATTTTGGCAATGCATTTGTAAGGAATTGAGCACAACGAAATCGGTCGGAAATCTTGCATAGTAGATGGGGTGGGAACCTTAGGGATCAAAGCAATAGTAGTTGCATTTAGTGGCTTGAAGAAAGAGTCCGCAATGAAGAAGCTTTTAATGGCATCACAGAAAGTGTTGCCAACTATTGCCCATGCCGCTAAGAAAAATTCGACAGTGAAGCCATTTTGACCGGGCGACTTATTCTTTTTCATAGCTTTCAAGGTTGCCAGAATGAGATCATCAGTTACAGGCGCCTCAATAGACGTAGCTTGTGCAGGTGATAAGGATGCACAGTCAAGACTAGCAAAATCGCAAGTTTCCAAAACTGCCGAGGTGCCCAAGGTACTAGTAAAGAAATCGACTGCGACTTTAGAAACATTGGTCTGCCCTGAAACCAAAACCCCATCCTTATTTTCAATAGTGAGAAGTTTATTTACATTCCAATTAGCCTTTGTTTTATTGAAGAAGAATTTTGTATTTCCGTCTCCCTCGGTCAGCCATTTAACTCTCGATTTCTGAAGCATAAAATGCTCCTCTTCCTGCAAAGTAGTTTCAAGCTTGTGAATGGCTTGTGATTCCAGTTGCAGTAGATCATAATTGTCAAAGTCATTAGAAAGCTGGGCCTGCAAATCAGACAAGTGAATACGAGCTGAAACCACGTTATTGCGAACATCGCCATGTTTCTTATTAAGTCCAGTGAGTGATTTTTTGACTTCTTTTAGCTTCCGCACCAAAATTGCCATAGGGTCGCCATACCACTGATTACCCCAGGCTTTAGAAACAGTATCCATGATGCCATCAATTTCAGTCATGAAATTAAAGAACTGAAAAGGTTTATAAGTTCTCTCAAGTTGCATAGGAACGGAGCAGATCAGCGGGCAGTGATCCATTAATCCCCTATTTTTAACCGTCACAAAAGATTCTGTAAAAACATTAAACCAAGCCATGTTACCAAGCATACGGTCCAGCCTCTTTTGAATAAGAGCTTCTCTAGACCGTAACAAAAGACCCTTTGATTTTAATTTCAAAGAACTTTAGATATGCCGCCAAGTCATTTTAAGCTAATTACTATATTCCCATGCCTAATATCTTAGAGATGATATATATTCTTTGTGACTTTTTATTTGACATCCTATAATTCTCTAATGTAGATGTATTTCCTTGCAATAAAATCACGGAAAATAACAAAATTATTTAAAAGTTTTAGTATTTTTGAGAATTTGAATAAGTAATGGAATCGACATTGTGGTCAATGCAAGTTGTTAAGACATACATCTACCAATCATATTATATCATCATTTTATTGTACTGATAATTCTTTAAAGCATGTGACCACTACCACTGATACTAAAATACTAAAATGAATTGTCACACAAACTATTCAATTTTCATTTTTCGTGGATAACACAATCAGTTGTGATCATCCAAAGATTAGCAACAACCTACCCTCATGCACCTGAATACCCAACTTCAGAGTTTGCTTACTCCAATTAGAGACTTGACGGACATATGAGGTGGAAGCAAAAGTGTAAATATATCTACTACCCAACATGAGAAAAGTTGACCATTAAGTGAAGTAAGAAATGTATGTTATGTAACCTCCTAAAAGCTAAAGTCAAGTGTATTAATACCAAAAGGAATAGGTAAATGATGTGTATTATGTTGAATTTGATGTAATCTAGGAGACCGAAAAATAAAGTGAATTATTATAGATACTTTAGATTACATTAGTAGAGTGATGAAAGGACATGTTTACTTATTTATTACCACGTGTAAGTGAATTATTAGCAATATTTTTGATTACATTTGTAGAGTTATGAAAGGACATTTTTACTTGTATAAATATATTGGTGGATTAGTACAAAAAGTGCAAGTTTGCTTGTTCAAAAGTTTCAGGTTTTACTCCTATATAAACAGATTTTGGGGATTATTATTTTCAGATGTTTATAAAATATTGAAATGACTTTTTCATCTTGTTATCGGTCCATCCATACATATTCATCTCTTCTGCATTTGGTTCAAATCTTTACTTTTTATTTTTTTAAAATTTTTATTCCATAAGTCATTCTTGTATAACCTTCAGGAACAGGTGCACCTAGAGACGATAATGAGGGTGGGACTAAAAGATCTGCTCTTGTTTGTGATTCTTACAGTTGGGAGCCATCACCTCTCTTTCAACCATCGTTTCCTCTCACCCAGCGTTTGTTGTCTCGAGCCATATCTATTCGTGATGGCACAGAACAATCCAAACCGGGGGAAGTAGATTCCATTTCTGATGCTTGTCGTGGGAGCTCAGAATGTAAATCTTTTGAACAATCTCTTGGTGGAGATTACAAAGTCTACAACAATATTACGACCAAGCAAAACTATAAAAATGTTTCAGTTCCAGTTGAAACAGAAACTCCTGTGACCGGACGAGAAACGGTACACATGGCTGGAAAAGAGGCTAATGTGGTAAACATGAGTGAAAAAGAGGTTAATTTTGAGATAAGTAAAGATATAGCCGAGGATCCGAGATTCAAGAGATCGTTTCGTACTGCTCTGAAAGAAAAGGTCAAACAAGTGGTCCGACCAACTTGGCTTGAGGGTAAACTTAGCAAGAAAGCTCACAACAAGATAGTCAAAAAAACAGTTGACAGAATAATGGGCAATATCAAACAATTTCCATCTACTCTGGAATCAGCGGATCCGTTTTCTTCTTCCCTGGAGCAGAATATTGCAAACCTGGTCAAGGTGAGTTAACTATTATGATTTGCTACAGAACTTGAGTAGCAATAAATGTTGGTAGCACCATATATACTAGCACATCATATTCTTGGACTGACAAACTCAGTTTTCATATGCAGCATTATATGGGCAAATATGGAAAACCGTGACCTGCCTGTCCATATAAGTGTTTGCTATGCGTTTCCGACTAGAAGCAGCCAAAGTCACATTAGGTGACATGTTTTATTTAAGGAACAACTGGGAGCAAGAATCGTGACATGCTACAAGTTCTTCTCCTGGGATTTGTTGTTTTGAGGATAAGACTCTTTCGTTGACTTTATGCTTGATTTCCTACCGAAACCCTAATAGATCTTTAGAAGGTATATATATATATATATATATATATATATATATATATATATATATGTCTTTCTAGTTGATGTTCAAAACTGCATTGAGTTTTTTTTTTTTTTTTTTTTTTTTTTGTGTGTGTATTATGATGTGTCGTCTTTTATATTATGTTATGTTATATTTTTATTTATTTGTGATCAACAGACGTGGTCTGACATTATATTATAATATTGCAATACAACAAATTTCACATATAGCATGTGAATATTTTTGTAATTACACGAATTAATAAAATAATTATAATTATATATAATACTAAAATATACTACTTATCCATATAAAATTCGTATTTAGGAACAATTTTTTGCTAAATACAATTCTACTATCAAATCTTATCCAAAATTTCGTCCTATATATACATGCATTTCATATTGTTGTATAATATATGATTGACTCAAGTTCCACAAGAACTCTTTAAAATTGGGTTCGACAGGAGCAACCTTATATTTTAAAATACAATCCCCCTAAAAGGGTTAAAACTTAAACTAGTAGAATTTAGCCCCCCATTATATATTGGTCCAAATATCACATTATGAAGAGGAGGCTCCAAATATCACTTTATTACGGTAGACAATGTAGCAGCGTTTTAGTTATATATATATATATATATATATATATATATAACGCTACATTTTGTAACTTTTAGGTGAGGTGAGGTGAGGTGGAGTGGGGTGGGAGATTTTTAAATTATTAAAATATTGAAATTTTATATATAATATTTTTCAATTAATATTTTAAATTTTTATAGGCATTCCCTTTGGGGTTAAGCAATTTCCATTTGGGGTTTTGAAATATTCAATATTTTATTTAAAATTTTTGAATTTTATCTGTATTCCCTTAGAAGTTCAACGGTTTCATTTTCGATTTTAAAAATATGCAGAATGACGAATAAACAGTATATGAACTTAGGGTTTAGGGTTGTTTACAACCACCACAAACCCTAACTTAACCTAATTTTAAAAAAATTGGGACGGCCGGACTCGAAAAGAAAATACAATTTGAATTGACGTTTTGATTAAAAGTTTTCTAATAATGTTTGCAAATACATATTTAGCAAAAATAAAGAGGTAACACTACTTAAAGTAGGGTTTTGAAACCAAAACACTACTTTACATAACGCTTTGAACCTTAAAAAAATTTATCGAAAACGCGATGTAACGTTTTGTGTAAACACCGCTAAAGTTGCGTTTTAAAGTAATATTTAGGGGCCATTTTCAGAATGTGATATTCGGAGCATTATTCGTGAAATTAATTATGATAGTAATTATAATTTGTTTATTTTTTTTGATTGTGTAAATTTACAGTAAAATATAATTAACACATTGTTGAATAAGAATTTTTTAAGTATTGTACCTTGCAAAAATTAATATTTTAAGGCATCAAAATATTAATTAGATACTACAAAAGTTAACTGTATATAATTTAAATGTTAGACCCGTTAATTAATGTATTTCTACTTCTAACTTTTATATCCAATATTACTGAAAATCGTAAGGCAACGAATTTGAAAATTTCAATACAATTAATGAATCCAATCCGAAAAATAAGGGAATTTTGATTTTAAAATTTTCCGAGAAAAAGACTTTTGATGTTTTGAGAAGAGATTATAGGTAAATGGAGGTGCATTACACCTAATAAATGTAAATACAAAATTTAATGCTAATATGTATTTAATATGTGGTCTCACACGCATTTAAGTGATCAACACTACTACTAATTATACCAACAAATCATGATCTTCTGGGCGAGTAGTGGGCATGTGTTCTACTCAAATTGGCTACATTTGGTCAAGTATACTTTGGTTTATTTTGGATTCGGAATTGGGACTCGACCCCAATTTCGAATAAGGCTCCGAATTTGATTCGGGTTGTCACATTAAATGCTAATATTATAAGAAACTGAAAGTTATATTTAAATCATATGTGATTCGCTTGGGATTTACTTTGAATCAAAACATGATGAATTTCATATTAAGAACAAATTGAATTCAGTTTGAATCTTTTCGAATTGTTACTAATTCATTTTTAATTTTTGAGTTAAAAAAAATCTTATTATCAAATGTGAGATTTTAATATGAAATAATTTAATTTCTATTTATTTTGATATATAATGTAATGTTAATTTTTGGAATAAATTTATTTTAAATACGAATTTTGCTTATGATTAGTTATTTCTAACGAATACTATATTTCGATTCTAAGTTATGACCATAAAGATTATAATGACTAGACTAAAATTTAATAATTCACCACTTTTTTAATTTGGATTTATATCGATTCTTGTACTTCAAATCATATTCAATTCAAATAAGTTGTTGTTCGATTTGATATATTATCATCAAACTAAAGATTATGCAATTGCACCAATTAATTCCAAAAAAAATTGCATGTGGGCCATTAAACTTAAAAAATACATATGTTAGTGGACAATCTATCCTTGTCTAAATTAATAACTTATTCTTTTAGCTAATAGTCTTATCCTCACATTAATATCGAACAGACAATAATATGATGAACATCCGTAGGAGCTTGAGAAATATCGAATGGCTCCAATCAACCAAACAAATTTTGTCCATGGTCCTTATTCTTTCACCTCCGTAAACTTAAATCAAAATACCAAGCTAGATAGTTGTTAGAGTACGTAAAGAACATATACTCTTTCTTGGTGCAGATGATGACGTTTCTTGTAATCAGACTGCATGACATATTTAGTAGTCTCTAAAGCAAGGAAAATAGGGGTGACACTGAGTAAAAGCATATCATGCAACTTCTCGTTACCCTCACCACTTAATATAGCATGTTGAACAGCAACGCCATAAGCCACAGCTACATGAGGGTTTTTTATTCTAGAAACCACCAACAAGTGCAATATCGTGAATGGTGTTTTAAACCATTTTGGAATCACTCGAACACTTCTCTACAGGTGCATGCACTTCCAGAATAGATTAATAATTATTTAATTCTACAGTCATAGTCTCCTATCATTGTTGTAGTGAATTCTTGAATTATATACTATAGTGTTATCAAAGTTTTTAAGAGTCCTCTTTAATAATTTTTTGTCAATTAAATTTATTAGAAGTTAACGAAGAGAAAATTAAATTGATTAAAAGCACTAGAAAAGCAGAAGATATATTTTTAGTTAATTTATCTCACTGTGGTCTATAACAAACACTACAAGAAAAACGAGCATTTCCTACCACAAAATTTGTAGGAAAAGGCCATTTTTTGGTAGGAAATGACCCATTTTCTACCACATCCGTGTGGTAGGAATTGCTTGACTCGGAAATGACCCCTGGTGGTAAATTTTAAATGACGGTCAAACGTGGGCCCACCTGACATGGACCCACCTACCAACATTGCTGGCCACGTGGCGTGGGTCTGTCCCATGTCATCTGCCACGTCAAGCGCCACGTCACCTACCATGTCACAAAATCTGGTGACGTAATTGGGCATTTCCTACCAGAATTTCCGGTAGGAAATGCGTGTTTTGGTAGGAAATACAACATTTGAGATGGGTAAATAGTATTTCCTACCAGACATTTCTTACCAGCTTTTTTAAATTCCTACCAACGATTTCCTACCAAGATGTGCATACGGTAGGAAAGGCTTGAATGTGGTAGGAATTACTGGTTTGCAATGGTAATGCTGGTAGGAAAAGGCTTGAATGTGGTAGGAATTACTGGGTTTGTAATGGTATTGCCGGTAGGAAAAACTTTCAATGTGGTAGGAAAAGATGGAATTTTATGGTATTATTGGTAGGAGTTACTGGGTTTTTTCCTTTTTTTTTACACCTAAATTACAAATCTAAAAGAGCAAATCAAACCATACAAAACAAAAAAACAATATAAAGAAAATCTAATCATCCATAAACAATATATTCCATAAAATAAAAACATCCATAAACATAATTTAACATCCCAACCATCATTAATCCAACATACACATGTTAAAATCCCACCTTATCACACCAACATACCAACCCAACCATAAACACAAGTCAAAATCCCACCATAAACAACAAGAATCCTCCTTCGCATGAACCACATTCAACAAGTTACAACCTTTTAACACCAATAAAACAGTACTTACTATAGCTACCATCAAACACAACCAAAAGTGCTCACAAAGGAGCATAACGTACTAAAAGTTCATTATACCAAAAACTCAATTGAAATCAACATACTAATTAACTCCAACCAACGTCATCATCGCCATTGCAGCTTTCATTTTCTTCTCCATTATCCTTGTCATAGGAATCTTCTTCTTCATCATCATGGCCATTGACCTCTTCTTCACCATTGTCATCAGCATCCTCGCTTTCATCATTGTCATAAGCATTTTTTTTCTTTTTGTTGGCCTAGAAACTAATATATCTTCTTCAAAGTGACAAAAATCTACATAAGGAGCGCAAGAAAAAACAATTAGTATCCATTATACACACATACATGAATAATTAATGAAGAACAATTGAAAATATGAACTAATCAAAAACAAAAAAATTAGTATCAGTTTATAGGACATCATGATGCAATATCTTTTAAAACGGCAAGGAGGATAAAACACTAGCAATTGAAGCAGAACTAGTACCATTCTGAGGGTAAAATGGATCTTCACTCGTGTCATTCAGTTCCATGGTCTTTTCGTCTATAAAAGGAGGATGACTTGGTGGAGGAAGGATTTCATCTTTCTTTGCCAACATTTGTAGTGCTTTCGACATTGGAGGTCTTAACGATGCAGTCTCTTGGATACATAGTAGTCCTATATGTACCACTCTTAGAACTTCTGCCCTTGCATCGCTTCGATGGTAATCATGCAACATTAGGTTTGGGTCAAGAATCTCTTCAATGCTTCCATGTTGAAAATGCTTCCATGCCTGTTTCATTAAAAGGAAAACACCTGAGGTTAGAACCTTTTGGGGCAGTTTACAGAGGTTACACAAACAAGAAAGTAATCAACTCACAATTGTAACCAGGCTGTCTGAGAATTCTGATCTTTCGCTCTTGTTGTTTTGCCTTCCAGTAACAATCTCTAGTAAGAGCACCCCAAAGATGTACACATTTTCCTTTTCGGTTAATTGGCCATTGGCAAGGTATTCAGGTGCCATATATCCTGTACAGATTAGTAAACATCAGTGAAAGTTAAAAACAAATCTTTGCTCATGCTTTAATTTGAAATATCTTGAACTTCTAAATTGTAAAAAAATATCATAAAAAAATAAATACTTACAATATCATTCAAGACAACATCAAACACATGTAATTTCTCAGGATACACACACAAATTCATATTCAAATAATTAACACCAATAGGTAACTTCCATAAACACAATAAACAAAAACTCAATTCAAGAACATTAGAAATCTAACCTCTGTTATCACCAAGAACTGTTTTACTAATTGCAAAAATTTAATCTTTTAATAAATACATTAAACAAAAACTCAATTCAAGAACATTAGAAATCTAACCTCCCCTGATGATGAACCTCTGTTTTCTTTTACTATCCAACCCAATTCAAGAAAAGGCCTCCCGTCACCACCGAACTCCCTTAACCCCATCTCCTCCCTTCTCCTTCTTCGCTTCCGCCGTGTCATAGCCGCTGCCCCGCCTCGCAACCATCTACTCCACCTCCCTTCACCACGGAACTCCCTTAACTCCATCTCCTCTTCAGCCGCCTTCATCCTCCGCCCGCAACCCAATCACAACTCCGACCAACACCAAACTCTCCAAAAATTTAAATCCAACCTCTACAGCCCCAAACATACAACCCTATCAACCCAGAAATTTCAAAATCGATCATATATCTCCAAAAATTAAACAAAGCCGAATCTTACCTAGAAATTTTTCATCTCAGAATTGATTGATTTATATATGTATAGATAGAGCTCGATTTATAGAACACATTCATATATAAATCACTAATTTTGGATGGATAGATTAAGAGATATAAATTTTTGAAGATTATATTTATATGTATATGTATATGTGTGTAATGAGAGAGAGCAGTCGGATAAGAGAGAGGGATATGGGGTGGGGGGCGGCCGAGTGATAGGGGGTGGGTATAAGAAATATACATTAAATATTTTAACGGTTAAGATTTAATTCCTACTCAGATTGTCTCAGTTTTACATATTATCAATCCAAACCATCTCCTTTCAGCAAATTACAGCACGCCAAGTGTCCCTGAATTATAAGTCAGCAAAATATATAAATATTTGTATTATTTATCAAATATCTATATCTTGTAAATTAAAAATAAAATGCTTAAATTATTAAATAAATATTCAAATAAATTTATAATATGTATTCGATCTAATACAAATAAATAACAATAAAAATTGAAATAAATAAAAATTATTTAATAGTGACATTCTAATATTTTATAATAAGCACGTATTTAAAGTAAAAATATAATTAATTGAAACATCCAAAAATAACATTTAAAAAAATTTATAATATAAATTTATTATAATATAGTAGACCACTACTATGAATTTATAATATAAATTTAATAATATCGTTAAAATCCAAGTTTATCATTACTAAAATACACACGTAGTATATGAGAAAATTTAAGAAAATTATATCATTAAAATGTACATCTACTCTATTTTAAAATAATAGATAAACTCGTAATATATATCTAATTTAATTATATTCCCAAATTTTTAAAAAATAAAAAGTTAATTTGTTTGGAGATCTTAGTAGATCACTACTATATTGACTAGTGCTCTGTCCCATATGAATGTCAAGATATATCTAATTTAATGTATTTCCAAATTTCAAAAAAAAAATAAATTTATTTGGTTTGGTAATTTAACGGTCAACTAGTACGTTGACTAGAACCCCTAAATAGGGTTTCGTCAGGGTTTAGGGTTTTAATTTTTTTAAAAATATTTCTTGACGACCCAATCATACGGAGGTCAAGATCTATCCTTTTTAATGTTATTACCAAAATTTTAGAAAAAAATAAATTTATTTGGTATGGTAATTTAACGGTCAACTAGTACGTTGACTAGAACCCCTAAATAGGGTTTCGTCAGGGTTTAGGGTTTTGATTCTTTAAAAAATATTTCTTGTTGACCTAATCGTACGGAGGTCAAGATCCATCCTTTTTAAAGATATTGCCAAAATTTTAGAAAAAATTAAATTTATTTGGTTGGGTAATTTAACGGTCAACTAGTACGTTGACTAGAACCCCTAAATAGGGTTTCGTCAGGGTTTAGGGTTTTGATTTTTTAAAAAATATTTCTTGACGACCCAACCGTACCGAGGTTAAGATCCATCCTTTTTAATATTATTGCCAAAATTTAAGAAAAAAATAAATTAATTTGGTTTGGTAATTTAACGGTCAACTAGTACAAAAACTAGAACCCCTAAACAGGGTTTCGTCAGGGTTTAAGGTTTTGATTCTTTAAAAAATATTTATTGATGACCCAACCGTACGAAGGTCATGATCCATCCTTTTTAATGTTATTGCCAAAATTGTAGAAAAATTAAATTTATTTGATTTGGTAATTTAACGGTCAACTAATACTTTGACTAAAACCCCTAAACAGGGTTTTGTCAGGGTTTAGAGTTTCGATTTTTAAAAAAATATTTATCGACGACCCGTCCATACGGAGGTCAAGATTCATCCTTTTTAATGTTATTGCCAAAATATCAGAAAAAAATAAATTTATTTGGTTTGATAATGTAATGGTCAACTAGTACTTTGACTATAACCGCTAAACAGGGTTTCGTCAGGTTTTAGGATTTCGATTTTTTAAAAATATTTTTTGATGACCCAACCATATGGAGGTCAAGATCCATCCTTTTTAATGTTATTACAAAAATTTTAGAAAATATTAAATTTATTTGATTTGTAATTTAATGGTCAACTAGTACTTTGACTAGAACCCCTAAACAGGGTTTCGTCAGGGTTTAGAGTTTCAATTTTTTAAAAGATATTTCTCGACGATCTAGTCAGACGGAGGTCAAGATCTATCCTTTTTAATGTTATTGCCCAAATTTCAGAAAAAAATAAATTTGTTTAGTTGGGTAATTTAATGGTTAATTAGTACTTTGACTAGAACCCCTAAATAGGGTTTCGTCACGCTTTAGGGTTTCAATTTTTTTTAAAATATTTATTGATTTGTAATTTAACGGTCAACTAGTACTTTGACTAGAACCCCTAAACAGGGTTTCGTCAGGGTATAGGATTTCAATTTTTTAAAAAATATTTCTCGATGACCCAATCGTACGGAGGTCAAGATCCATCCTTTTTATTATTATTGCCAAAATTTCAGAAAAAAATAAATTTATTTGGTTTGATAATTTAACAGTCAACTATAACCCCTAAACAGGGTTTCATAGGGACGACCCAACCATACGGAGGTCAAGATCCATCATTTTTAATGTTATTTCTAAAATTTTAGAAAAAAATAATTTTATTTGATTTTTCCAAAATTTTTAACTAGTTTATAAATAAATTAAAAAATTAAATAAAAATAGAAAAAATTCAAAATTTTGGAATAAACTACATACACACCAAAGTAGACATAATCACTATTTTTATGATGAATGTTAGCCTACTTTCAATAATTTTCCATTTTTTTATTTTTTCCACCCTTTTTAATTAGTTTGGAAAATAAATTAAAAAATTAACTATAAATATAAAAAAATCCAAAATTGAATTTAAAATTCATACACAACCAAATAGTCATACCCACTATTTGTGTGATGAATATTACCCTACTTTCAATAATTTCCTATTTTTTTTATTTTTTCCTCCCTTTTTAACTAGTTTGGAAAATAAATTAAAAAATTAAATAAAAATAGAAAAAAGCCAAAATTTAATTTAAAATTCAAACACAACCAATTAGTTATACTCACTTGTAACATATCGTAATTTTTAGATAATAATAATAATAAAAGAATAATAGAAAAAATGAATAAAAATTATTAAAGATTAGGAATTAAAAATTGAATTAGTAAATATGAGTCTAAAATATGGATGAGATTCTTAAATTAGTAAAATTGGGATTAATGTTTTAGAAATCTACTTGATTAATTTTTATTTAGAGAATTCAATAATTTCTTTTAATACAAGTTAATTAGAATAAGGGTAAGATTTTTTATTAGTGGAAAGAGGCGTGAAATTTTTAATAGAAAATCGATATCTCTTTTATTTAAGTAAATTATGTGTGAATATAATATTTTATTTTAGGAATTACTTGGAGGTGTCACAAATATTTTTAAAGGAAAATTTATGATTACCTTAATGAAATTAGGGTTTTGATGCCTATATAAAATTTTCAGTAGAGTACAATTAAGTCGTACAGAGACACCAAGCCATAGGTACATTTTCTTTCTTTTATTTTTAAGAATCATGATTCATGATTTCATGCTCCGGTATATGAATAGCTTTAATATTTATACATGTATATTCATTTGTGCAATATATGTGTTGGTATCTTTATATTGGACATACAAATTTGTTATATGATTTGGTTGAATCAGAACATGCATATTGAACTTGAATAGTTTAATAATGATATAAAGTATATGTTTCGAATTTAAACCAAATTGGTCACTTCCTGTATTATTAGGTGAATTAATTGACTTGTATACATGCATCCGGTATGCTATATAGCATTTAGATTTAGGTGCTTCCAGGGAAAAGAAATTCATTATATTTGATTATAATTAATGCATGACATTCTATGTCTAAATGTTTGGCCATGATTTTATGTTGATTAAGTTGCTTGCTATGTACAATTATTACGAATTCGGTGAACATCATACTACACATACTTGGACAGTAAATTATAGTATAGTTTAATTGATTTAAATACATGTTAAAATGTGAAAAGATTGGGGGTTATATTACAATTTATTCATGAATCTGGACCATGTAGTGTATATGCTAGGATGGGACTTTAAGGCTCATTTGTTTTCTTTTATGTAATATCTGCATTTTATTATTTGATCAGTGTTAGTTGTGTTTTAATTTGGATTGTGTTTAGCATTTCAGCTGTTAAGGTGTATATATTTGTTTCCGAATTATGATTAATTGTATTATGTTTTGTTTAATGATATTTAGGAATGATCGTGCATTAGTTAATTTTCAATGTCGACTTTGAGGTAAGTAGCTTTTGACTTACTTTTATTTTTCGAAAAGATATTGTGATTTTTGTTTTTCGTATAAGATATAAGAATTCTATTTCGAACTTTATAAGATATAAGTATTTGATTTTAGAACCCAGTCTCTACGTTTCGAACCCGTTCGTAATTTACGCTATAGTTCCGGAACTAGCCTTAGATACCCTTAGTAGGCGCACAAGTGTGCAACTTTACATACCTATTAAGGGCGCGTAATTATTGAACTTAAGATGCCGGTCATTGGCAAAGTGTGACAAAAGAATAAGAATAAGAATAAGATGCCGGTCATTGGCAAAGTGTGGCCGTAGAGCAAGACTGTGGTATTTTCGATTTTCGTTTCGTGTTATTTCTGTTTTCTGCTTCTATTTCTAGTTTAAATCATGTATTTTGAAAATATAAAACTTTGGGTTGGAATTGTTTTCGTAAATGTTTTGCAAACTTATATTTGATTCTGAAAATTGTTTTATTAAAACGCCCACTGATTTTGAGGATATTTGTAAGTCAATCTGTTACTTGCTGAGCTGTGTAGCTCACTCTTTTCTGATATTTCAGGTTCGTATATTGTGGAAGCTTATTGAGATCAATGTGGATGTGAACTTGTGAATTTCGTGCTACGTGATTGATGTAATTTATTGGATAAGATTTATCGTGCTATTAGAATATATTTTGTTAAGTGCCAGATATTGTTTATTGAATTTGTGGAGCTGCGTCTCTGAATTTATGTTTTTTGAATATTGAGTTTGACCGGTGCTTTGACTTTGTGGAAATTTTGATTTATTTGAATAAAGAATCTATTTTATGTTAGTTTCGAATTTAGAATTAATAGTCCGAAAAGTCGGGCTGTTACATCACTAATTGTGTGATGAATGTTAACCTACTTTCAATAATTTTCCATTTTTTTGATTTTACCACAATTTTTAACTAGTTTGTAAAATAAATAAAATAGGAAATATATTTAAGAAAGATATATATTTACGACAGAAATAGAATTAAAATTTAATTTAAAAATGGCGTTTCCTACTTGTCAATTCCTACCAAATTTGATGAATACGGTAGGAATTACTGGGTTTTTACTTTTTGACATAGCTGCGGGTAGGAAATGCCAACCATTTCCTACCACAACGAGGTGGTAGGAAATGCTTCTATCAAAATGACGTCGTTTTGATGTTGTCAAATAGGCGGACAATGCTGAAAAAAACAACGTGGCATGTGGGACCCACGAAACTCATTTCCCACCAGTTTGCAGTGGTAGGAATTGCTTTGACAAAAACGACGTCGTTTTACTATTTTCAGAAATACTGACAAAAATAATGTGGCATGTGGGACCCAATAGACTCATTTCCTACCAGCCTTGGTAGGAAATGGGGTGAATAAAACCGACCAAAGACATGTGGTAAAAAATACTTTGGCAAAAATGATGTCGTTTCTTTGTTGACGTGGATAAGTGGGTCCTTTTTCGGCCATTTCCAACCAGTTGTGGTAGGAAATGGCTACCTATTTCCTACCAGCATCGTTTGTGGTAGGAAATGACCCTTTGACCTGAAATTAATAGGAAATGGCGGGTAGAAAATATTCAGGTGGGATTTGCTCGTTTTTCTTATAGTGAAAATTTATAAAATTTAGAACACTTATGCAACTAGCTACACATTACACAATGTTACATATTCGAGTTACCAATAAAATTTTTTAAATCTGAAAAGCATCTTTGCTTTTGCAACATGCAATTTGACTCGCAAGTGAACATATTGATGTTGGTGGTCACAATACCCAATTGTTGCACACAAACTAAACATTCTGAAGTTCTCCACAAGTTTAGTTAGTCAAATTTGTGTTTGTGAAAAAAAATATCTGAAGGGTTGTAGATGCTATAAATGAATATACTCCGATCGTATATGCTCTAAATGAATATACTCGCATCACATAAGATGGTAAGACTATCATATTTATCTTCAAATTTATACGGTGTATAATAAAAATTCATCAAAGGCTTTCCAACAATCACAATCATGATCATGAAGTATAATTACTTTTTATTTAATCAAAACACAACAGTACTAATTGTGGAATCACAAAAAAATTTGAAACTTTTATTATTAGAAATTTTAATGAAGTCAATATAAAAATCTATATAGATTTAACTCTTCACCATACATTCTCATCATCTTCATTACATTAAGACCATGTTCTCATTTTGTCCCTTCTAATTTTCATTTAAGTATACTGTACTACTTTTTTCCCGAAAACATTATGGAATCTTGTATCAAAACAAGTGGAAAGACTATTGTATACAATTTGTCCATTAACTTTAGCAAGAACTTCTTGTCATATAGTACTCATTCGATAGTAAATAGCTAATTAAATCATTTTGTCTTATCACCATTTGTAACATCATCCTAAATCTATTTTCTTTTCTTTAGATGAAATATTTTAAAACTTAAAAAAGAGTGCTCATCTATTCGAAATTAACATATAAGTCTAGTGTTATAAGTGTCATTCTCCTATTAGCTAACTCTGCATTCACATGCATTCACATGTTCTTTTTACTTCATCACCGTGCTATAATATGACAAAAAACGTAGCAATGAAAATCATAAACTATATAATCTCTTTTATATTTCTTGGGTGCTTACATTTACCTAAAATATTGTATACATTCTTGGGTGCTCACATTTACCTAAAATATTGTATATATATATGAAGAAATAAATTTACCCATCTAGATTATTGAAATTGAAAAGTTAAAAGTTTTGATCAGTATGCTTTAGTGTGCAAGATAAATATATTTTTTTGAAAATTTTATTTCGTTCGACCAAATTATTTTAAAAAGTTATTTTAACGAAAACACAAATAATAATTCAAATTCAAACACATATAATTATTTTAATTCAAACATATCTACATGTTCTACTTATTTTAGAAATTTAATTTAAAGTCCCCAATTACTTTTTATAATTAAAACAAATGTAAATAGTATAATTTAAACATATTCTAGAAATAAGTTTATGTAAATAAAATAAAATATTAAACTACGAATAATAAGATAACAAATACAAAATAATCTCAGAATATAAACTATTAATGTCCAATATACAACTTGTCTGAAAATTCAATGTAATTATTTTTAAAGAGAAGTTACAAAATTAGGTAGAATAAAAAGTATAATATATTTAGCAAGTGTATTTGATTCAAAATTTGGTATGTTATTAAAAATCCATGAATTTTAATAGATTGTTGCTGATTTACGATTAAGGAAAAGGAACTTGAGTTCGATGAGATACATAGGATTTATATGTAAATATGGGGTGGTCATTTTTGTAAAATCAGAATTTTTTAATTAGCCTTGCGGGCTCAATCAAATTTAAAATGTAATTTTTAAGTATCTTACTTAGGAAAAGTTCCAGAGATCGGGTCTTTTTTCTTTTATTTGATATGGACAATCTTTTAAGATATTATTTTTGATATACACAATCTTTCTATAATATAAAGTATTTTACTCAATATCTCAGGGAAGTTATCTGCCTATTCTCTTTACGATTATATGCAAAGTCTATGCAGAGTTCCTGGAGTCTATGGAGTGTTGACCCATAATCCAATACAATAGGATCTCTTAGAATGAGGTAATTAAGATTCCAAAAAGTAACATACATTGCAAAATCCAACTACATTCACGAATTTATAAAATCCTTTAAATTCATTAAATTTTTGAATATCACCAAATTTCAGTATATTAAATATAATCTATATTGTAAAAATTAAAATAAATATTTAAAATCTGGATTAAAGACTCCCAAACATTTTAAAATCTAGATTGAATACCATTAAATTTTCAAAGACTTTCTAAAATCTTTGTTGAATATACCTATAATATTAATGGAATCTTCAAAATCCAAATTAAATATCTCAATACTATTGAAATCCAAAAATATCATGTAAAATCTAGATTGAATACACCCACCCCTTTATTAGAACAAATATAAATATATAAAATAGATGCAAATGAGCTGTAATTGAGGAGAATGTAATGTGAAGAAGTTTCTAGCATTGTTGGCACTGTTAAATACCCAAAAATACACTTACCCCCAATTTCAAAACCTTACACAAATTACATTCACCTCAAATTCGAGACCTACCCAAAAATACACCCACCCCCAATTTCGAAGCCCTACCCAAAAAGCAACACTAACAACACAAAAAAAAAAATCCTATTTCCATCACCAAAAATGTCAAAATCTGCAACCAAAATCCAACATCAAGCCGTCATCACCAACCAATCGAGCTCCAAAAATGCAGATTCATCATCTTTTAATCAATTTCAGCGAAATGGTTAGCATTTGATCTACTTAAACCCCTTTATATATATATATATATTTGTGTTTGTGTGTGTTTAAAAAAATTTTAGTAAATACTATTGTGTATGTATGTATGTATACATGTGTGTAAACGTATGTATGTATGCTTGTATGTATGTATATATCTATGTATGTATGTAGGCCTTTACTCTATAGATCCCTTAGAGTGCTTGGAGAACCATTGATTCTACATAGAATCTCTTAGATTATTATAATTCAAATTATGTCTCAAAAAACATATAATTTGATGTTAGTGTAGAATACTAAAGACACATAAATTTAATAAAAAAATTTACACATAAAACTTGTAGTAAATAATTTTTTTCAGTTTGATTCTAGTGTAGAATAATTTTGAATGAATTTGATTCTATTATAGAATCTTTTTGGACTTTTTCATTAATCCAGTAATACTTTTAAGAAAACAATTGCGTAGTTCATTTTTGATTTTCTAATTGAAATTTGCAATTATGATTAATAAAAAAATGAGATAAATATGTGTATTAAATTAAGTTCTATGGAGACCATGAGCACGATTGGATAGCCCAAGTGGTAAGGACTTATGCTTTTTTGTTTTTTGTCCCAGAACCTGGGTTTGACTTTGGCTCACCCCGAGAATTTTCTTAGAATTTAATGTTTTGCAATTAAAATATGTGCGTGATACATTTTACACAACAAAGAGTATCATCAAATTGGATATCTTTTATGAAAAGACCGTCATCATATTTAATATTTTGTTGATCATACATGTTGTGATTGCGGAGTAGTGTTATGCATATTAATTTGTAGTATTTGTTCTGCACTTAATATATATGGATAACATATATTAAAGAACAAAAATCACTATCAAATTGGATATCTTATAGTCCATATATGTTATATGTGCAAAGCATTACATTATATTCACTCATTAGAACATGTTATGAACATATTTTTCATGGGAGAATTGCAGAACATAAAAGGTCTCCAAGTCTCCAACTAAATTATGCTCTTCATAGAAATTTTCTCTTAAGTGTACTTATATAATAATATTCTTCTAGACTATATATAAGGGATTCTCCATAAAATGCTTCTCATGCATATGCATGTGTGTATGTATGTATGTTATATCATGTTTCTAACTTATAAAGTTCATCGATCACCTCTTTCAGAAGTTCGATAATTATTGCCACCCTCCCGTTCACACTCCTAGCCCCCCTTCCCTCCCCTTCCCTCTCATATACCCATACTGTAAATATATCTACTATCCAACATGAGAAAAGTTGACCATTAAGTGAAGTAAGAAATGTATGTTATGTAACCTCCTAAAAGCTAAAGTCAAGTGTATTAATACCAAAAGGAATAGGTAAATGATGTGTATTATGTTGAATTTGATGTAATCTAGGAGACCGAAAAATAAAGTGAATTATTATAGATATTTTAGATTACATTAGTAGAGTGATGAAAGGACATGTTTACTTATTTATTACTAAGTGTAAGTGAATTATTAGCAATATTTTTGATTATATTTGTAGAGTTATGAAAGGACATTTTTACTTGTATAAATATATTGGTGGATTAGTACAAAAAGTGCAAGTTTGCTTGTTCAAAAGTTTCAGGTTTTACTCCTATATAAACAGATTTTGGGGATTATCATTTTCAGATGTTTATAAAATATTGAAATGACTTTTTCATCTTGTTATCGGTCCATCCATACATATTCATCTCTTCTGCATTTGGTTCAAATCTTAACTTTTTATTTTTTTAAAATTTTTATTCCATAAGTCATTCTTGTATAACCTTCAGGAACAGGTGCACCTAGAGACGATAATGAGGGTGGGACTAAAAGATCTGCTCTTGTTTGTGATTCTTACAGTTGGGAGCCATCACCTCTCTTTCAACCATCGTTTCCTCTCACCCAGCGTTTGTTGTCTCGAGCCATATCTATTCGTGATGGCACAGAACAATCCAAACCGGGGGAAGTAGATTCCATTTCTGATGCTTGTCGTGGGAGCTCAGAATGTAAATCTTTTGAACAATCTCTTGGTGGAGATTACAAAGTCTACAACAATATTACGACCAAGCAAAACTATAAAAATGTTTCAGTTCCAGTTGAAACAGAAACTCCTGTGACCGGACGAGAAACGGTACACATGGCTGGAAAAGAGGCTAATGTGGTAAACATGAGTGAAAAAGAGGTTAATTTTGAGATAAGTAAAGATATAGCCGAGGATCCGAGGTTCAAGAGATCGTTACGTACTGCTCTGAAAGAAAAGGTCAAACAAGTGGTCCGACCAACTTGGCTTGAGGGTAAACTTAGCAAGAAAGCTCACAACAAGATAGTCAAAAAAACAGTTGACAGAATAATGGGCAATATCAAACAATTTCCATCTACTCTGGAATCAGCGGATCCGTTTTCTTCTTCACTGGAGCAGAATATTGCAAACCTGGTCAAGGTGAGTTAACAATTATGATTTGCTACAGAACTTGAGTAGCAATAAATGTTGGTAGCACCATATATACTAGCACATCATATTCTTGGACTGACAAACTCAGTTTTCATATGCAGCATTATATGGGCAAATATGGAAAACCGTGACCTGCCTGTCCATATAAGTGTTTGCTATGCGTTTCCGACTAGAAGCAGCCAAAGTCAAATTAGGTGACATGTTTTATTTAAGGAACAACTGGGAGCAAGAATCGTGACATGCTACAAGTTCTTCTCCTGGGATTTGTTGTTTTGAGGATAAGACTCTTTCGTTGACTTTATGCTTGATTTCCTACAGAAACCCTAATAGATCTTTAGAAGGTATATATATATATATCTTTCTAGTTGATGTTCAAAACTGCATTGAGTTTTTTTTTTTTTTTTTTTTTTGTGTGTGTATTATGGTGTGTCGTCTTTTATATTATGTTATGTTTTATTTTTATTTATTTGTGATCAACAGACGTGGTCTGACATTATATTATAATATTGCAATACAACAAATTTCACATATAGCATGTGAATATTTTTGTAATTACACGAATTAATAAAATAATTATAATTATATATAATACTAAAATATACTACTTATCCATATAAAAATCGTATTTAGGAACAATTTTTTGCTAAATACAATTCTACTATCAAATCTTATCCAAAATTTCTTCCTATATATACATGCATTTCATATTCATGTATAATATATGATTGACTCAAGTTCCACAAGAACTCCTTAAATTTGGGTTCGACAGGAGCAACCTTATATTTTAAAATACAATCCCCCTAAAAGGGTTAAAACTTAAACTAGTAGAATTTAGCCCCCCATTATATATTGGTCCAAATATCACATTATGAAGAGGAGGCTCCAAATATCACTTTATTACGGTAGACAATGTAGCAGCGTTTTAGTTATATATATATATATATATATATATATATATATATATATATATATATATATAACGCTACGTTTTGTAACTTTTAGGTGAGGTGAGGTGAGGTGGAGTGGGGTGGGAGATTTTTAAATTATTAAAATATTGAAATTTTATATATAATATTTTTCAATTAATATTTTAAATTTTTATAGGCATTCCCTTTGGGGTAGGGATGGCAGAAAAATCCGACCCGATGGATACCCGACCCGATCCGATCCGTTTGGGTCTACCCGAACCCGATTTTTTGGATTTGGATTTGGATTTGGATCTTATTTTTGGACCCGAAAGAGTTTGGATCTGGATTTGGATCTTAGGTAACCCGATCCGATACCCGACCCGAAACCCGAAATCCGATCCAAACCCGATCCGAACCCGAAACCCAAAAAAAACCCGATATATATATATATATATATATATATATATATATATATATATATATATATATATATATATATATATTAATATAGATAATTTTTTGAATAATCCAATATAAATATATGGTCCCAATAAAATATATGATGTTTCCTTCTTTTTTAAGTAGTTTGTAGAATTACTTGATAAATTAAATAAAATTAGAAAAAGAAGTCAAAATTTGATTTAAAAATTCATACACAACCAAGTAGTCGTAGTAACTAATTTTGTAAAGAATTTTACCTTACTTTCACTAATTTTGTTATAATTTGATTTTCCATTTATTTTTAAGTAGTTTGTAAATTAAATAAAAATAATTAAATTAAAATTTGGAAAAAAATTATGAATTTGGATAAAAATTCATACACACTTAATTAGTCATACTCACTATGAACACTACAAAATAACTAAAAATTGTAGTACTAGTAGTAGTAGTAGTAGTACGGATGTTAAAATTTTGAGTTTAGTGGTTGGCTGGGGTTTATGGTTTCTAGGGTTTCGATTTTCGATTTTTTTTAAAAATATTTCTAAACGATCCAACCGTACGGATGTTAAGATCCATCTTTTTCAATGTTATTGCCAAAATTTCAAAAAAAAATAATTTTATTTGATTTTGTAATTTAACGGTCAATGACTCAACTAGTACTTTAACTAGTACCCCTAAACAAGGTTCCATCCGTGATTCGTGTTTCGATTTTTTTCAAATATTTATCGATGATCCAACCGTACGGATGTTAAGATCTATCCTTTTAAATGTTATTGCCAAAATTTCAGGAAAAAATAAATTTTTAGGTTAGGTTAATTTAACGGTCAAATATTACTTTGACTGGTACCCATTGAA
The DNA here is from genome assembly GCA_036435485.1 of Saposhnikovia divaricata. Taxonomy (NCBI): domain Eukaryota; kingdom Viridiplantae; phylum Streptophyta; class Magnoliopsida; order Apiales; family Apiaceae; genus Saposhnikovia; species Saposhnikovia divaricata. Next base: position 169,717,028 of record CM071598.1, read on the forward strand.
AATTTAAAGAATTAATTATTAGCTTGTAAATTCTAAAATAGAAAAATATAAGTTATATATATATATATATATATATATATAATATGTATATTACATTATTTGTAATGTATAAAAATATAAGTTATATATATAATGTATATTACATTATTTATAATGTATAAATTATTAAAAGTGTATTGTTTAATTTAAGAGTAAAAAGAATTTGAGTTTAATAATTAAAAAATGAAAATTGATTAGGGATTACTTCACTAAATCACTCGACTACTAGTCCAGACTCATTCTCAAATCTCAAACATTATTTCATAACTTCGCCGCCGCGAGAGATACCACGAGCCACGACCACGATCCACGACTGTCCGATTCATTCAAGATACCACGACCACGACTGTCTGATTCATTCAAGATACCACGACCAAGTTAGTAAGTTTAATTACTTAGATCTTCGAGTTACTTAGATCTTTTTTCGTTTAATTAGTCTTAATGTCTTATCCTCGAATTAGTATCTTAGATTCGTATTTTTGTTTGTTAATTACTTACCTGGTTAGATTCGTATTTTTGTTTGTTTAGTTACTTACCTGGTTAGATTCGTATTTTTGTTTGTCCTATCTTAGATTCAACAGGTGAATCTCATTCAACAGGCCCTGTTTCTAATTTCGAAGGTGTATCGCAGTATGAGTTGTTCATAAGCAACAAGAAGCGTAAAAAAGTTGACTTTATAAAATCTGAATTGGATCATTATTTGGAGGAGGATGTGTTGGCAAAAACTGATGGATTTGATGTATTAACTTGGTGGAAGGTCAATGCGACAAAGTACCCCACTTTGCAGCACATGGCTCGAGACTTTTTGGCAATCCCAGCATCTACAGTTGCGTCGGAGTCAGCCTTTAGCACTGGTGGAAGGGTGGTGAGTCCACATCGTAACCGACTTCATCCTAACACAATAGAAGCACTAATGTGTGCCCAGAACTGGTTATGGGCTGCTGAATTAAATGGTAACATATTTTGATCAGACTTGTTTTTAAATTCTTCTATTATGCTTGTCCTTAACATTATATTTTACATATTTTATTTTAGGAGAGGCATCATCAGGATATGCCACCATATACAAAGATTTAGAGGTAGAAGACTCATGTATCACTCGTGAGGTAATTATATTTTTTTAGATCTATGACAAATTAGTTTTGTGTGTGTCACCTAGAAATATTTCTGGAAAGATTAAATCTCTGCTGTCTCAACATACCAGGGACTTGTCATATGTTAGCTGTAAATCAGACCGTCGCGTGTAAGCTCATTACGCATAAATAAAAATCAGGGATAACGTTTCTGTGTATGATTCACGTTGTGCACTTTTGTGCTTACTGACGGTGATATACCAAAAAATGTACCTGGAAATCAGGGATAACGTTTCTGTGTATGATTTACATTTTTTGGTACATTTCCCCCCAGTTAGTAATTTGGGTCTGAATGTCTTTTAACTGGGCCCTTGAATCCCAGATGCTAAAACTATCTACTTGCTGAGCTGCCATCTTGAGAAACAAATTAAGCATTATTTTACAACCCAGTATTTGGGTGCTGATGGTCGTCCATTAAACCTGTTTGAAAGTACTTTTAAAAAGAGTACTGATATTAACAAATTTAAATGGGTATGAATACCATAGGACTCTGTTTTGTAGTATTATGTGTGAGTGTACATGAAAGCCGCCTCTTTAGTAAGTAGGGTATAGTTTTGCGTCCATCTCATCTACCTCGCAATATAATTTCGAAATACTAGGTATGTTTGGATTATTGTTTTGCAGGATTCTAGTTATAGATAACTCTGAATATAATCATGATATACATAGACATAGTTCATATATTTACATCACTCCACAGTCCACACTATTGCCAACGACATAAAACTGTGTTTTTTTCCTTTATTGGCTTGGTATCTTCCAGTACAGCTATATATCTATTTTTGAACACTGCATATATTTAAAACACTTTATGGTTTTATGGTTTTGCTACTACTGCAGGCTTGACACAAAGGAAAGACATGGGAGAGGAAATCCAATATGTGACTGCAGCTCCTCCTGTCCTGGCAGCAATGCAGATTGCAGATTTGCGCAGAAATTTCAACGCATTGAAAAAACTTCGTCGTTTATGTATCATATTATCATGAACTATTGTAATCAAATTTCCTCGTTTATGTATTCTTGGGCATTCGATTCCTGTTTCTTTCATTTTTATTAAGCTTTTGTGTAAACTTTTGTTGAATTTAAAAGCTTGTAGTCAACTGTTTCTTTCATTTCATTGCATGATGAGTTTAAAGTAATTCGGGTCTCGGGTCTCGGGCCTCGGGTAAAATCCAATACAATTTCGGGTTTCGGGTAAAATCCGATCCGATCCAAAATCCGTTGGATCTGATTCGGGTCTCAATTTTCGGGTTTTTTCGGGTCCGGGTCGGGTCCGGGTCTTGTCAAAAAAATCGGGTTTGGATTTGGATATTGAAAAACCCGGTTCGATCCGACCCGTTGCCACCCCTACTTTGGGGTTAAGCAATTTCCATTTGGGGTTCAACGAATTTCATTTGGGGTTTAGAAATATTCAATATTTTATTTAAATTTTTTGAATTTTATCTGTATTCCCTTAGAAGTTCAACGGTTTCATTTTCGATTTTAAAAATATGCAGAATGACGAATAAACAGTATATGAACTTAGGGTTTGGGGTTGTTTACAACCACCACAAACCCTAACTTAACCTAATTTTAAAAAAATTGGGACGGCCGGACTCGAAAAGAAAATACAATTTGAAATGACGTTTTGATTAAAAGTTTTCTAATAATGTTTGCAAATACATATTTAGCAAAAATAAAGAGGTAACACTACTTAAAGTAGGGTTTTGAAACCAAAACACTACTTTACATAACGTTTTGAACCTTAAAAAAATTTATCGAAAACGCTACACGATGTAACGTTTTGTGTAAACACCGCTTAAAGTTGCGTTTTAAAGTAATATTTAGGGACCATTTTCAGAATGTGATATTCGGAGCATTATTTGTGAAATTAAGTATGATAGTAATTATAATTTGTTTATTATTTTTGATTGTGTAAATTTACAGTAAAATATAATTAACACATTGTTGAATAAGAATTTTTTAAGTATTGTACCTTGCAAAAATTAATATTTTAAGGCATCAAAATATTAATTAGATACTACAAAAGTTAAGTGTATATAATTTAAATGTTAGACCCGTTAATTAATATATTTCTACTTCTAACTTTTATATCCAATATTACTGAAAATCGTAAGGCAACGAATTTGAAAATTTCAATACAATTAATGAATCCAATCCGAAAAATTAAGGAATTTTGATTTTAAAATTTTCCGAGAAAAAGACTTTTGATGTTTTGAGAAGAGATTATAGGTAAATGGAGGTGCATTACACCTAATAAATGTAAATACAAAATTTAATGCTAATATGTATTTAATATGTGGTCTCAGACGCATTTAAGTGATCAACACTATTACTAATTATACCAACAAATCATGATCTTCTGGGCGTGTAGTGGGCATGTGTACTACTCAAATTGGCTACATTTGGTCAAGTATACTTTGGTTTATTTTGGATTCGGAATTGGGACTCGACCCCATTTTCGAATAAGGCTCCGAATTTGATTCGGGTTGTCACACTAAATGCTAATATTATAGGAAACTGAAAGTTATATTTTAATCATATGCGATTCCCTTGGGATTTACTTTGAATCAAAACATGATGAATTTCATATTAAGAACAGATTGAATTCAGTTTGAATCTTTTCGAATTGTTACTAATTCATTTTTAATTTTTGAGTTAAAAAAAATCTTATTATCAAATGTGAGATTTTAATATGAAATAATTTAATTTCTATTTATTTTGATATATAATGTAATGTTAATTTTTGGAATAAATTTATTTTAAATACGAATTTTGCTTATGATTAGTTATTTATAACGAATACTATATTTCGATTCTAAGTTATGACCATAAAGATTATAATGACTAGACTAAAATTTAATAATTCACCACTTTTTTAATTTGGATTTATATCGATTCTTGTACTTCAAATCATATTCAATTCAAATAAGTTGTTGTTCGATTTGATATATTATCATCAGACTAAAGATTATGCAATTGCACCAATTAATTCCAAAAAAATTGCATGTGGGCTGTTAAACTTAAAAAATACATATGTTAGCGGACAATCTATCCTCACATTAATATCGAACAGACAATAATATGATGAACATGCAATTTTGTCTCCAATCAACCAAAAAAATTTCGTCCATGAGAAATATCGAATGGCTCCAATCAACCAAAAAAATTTTGTCCATGGTCCTTATTCTTTCACCTCCGCAAACTTAAATCAAAATACCAAGCTAGATAGTTGTCAGAGTACGTAAAGAACATATACTTTTTCTTGGTGCAGATGATGACGTTTCTTGTAATCAGACTGCATGACATATTTAGTAGTCTCTAAAGCAAGGAAAATAGGGGTGACACTGAGTAAAAGCAGATCATGCAACTTCTCGTTACCCTCACCACTTAATATAGCATGTTGAACAGCAACGCCAAAAGCCACAGCTACATGAGGGTTTTTTGTTCTAGAAACCACCAACAAGTGCAATATCGTGAATGGTGTTTTAAACCATTTTGGAATCACTCGAACACTTCTCTATAGGTGCATGCACTTCCAGAATAGATTAATAATTATTTAATTCTACAGTCGTAGTCTCCTATCATTGTTGTAGTGAATTCTTGAATTATATACTATAGTGTTATCCAAGTTTTTAAGAGTCCTCTTTAATAATTTTTTATCAATTAAATTTATTAGAAGTTAACGAAGAGAAAATTAAATTGATTAAAAGCACTAGAAAAGCAGAAGATATATTTTTAGTTAATTTATCTCACTGTGGTCTATAACAAACACTACAAGAAAAACGAGCATTTCCTACCACAAAATTTGTAGGAAAAGGCCGTTTTTTGGTTGGAAATGACCCATTTCCTACCACATCCGTGTGGTAGGAATTGCTTGACTCGGAAATGACCCCTGGTGGGAAATTTTAAATGACGGTCAAACGTGGGCCCACCTGGTGACTTGGCAGCCACCTGACATGGACCCACCTACCAACATTGCTGGCCACGTGGCGTGGGTCTGCTCCATGTCATCTGCCACGTCAAGCGCCGCGTTACCTGCCATGTCACAAAATCTGGTGACGTAATTGGGCATTTCCTACCAGAATTTCCGGTAGGAAATGCGTGTTTTGGTAGGAAATAGAACATTCGAGATGGGTAAATAGTATTTCCTACCGGACATTTCCTACCAGCTTTTTTAAATTCCTACCAACTATTTCCTACCAGGATGTGCATACGGTAGGAAAGGCTTGAATGTGGTAGGAATTACTGGTTTGTAATGGTAATGCTGGTAGGAAAAGGCTTGAATGTGGTAGGAATTACTAGGTTTGTAATGGTATTGCTGGTAGGAAAAGCTTTCAATGTGGTAGGAAAAGATGGAATTTTATGGTATTATTGGTAGGAATTACTGGGTTTTTTCCTTTTTTTTTACACCTAAATTACAAATCTAAAAGAGCAAATCAAACCATACAAAACAAAAAAACAATAAAAAGAAAATCTAATCATCCATAAAAAATATATTCCATAAAACAAAAACATCCATAAACATAATTTAACATCCCAACCATCATTAATCCAACATACAAATGTTAAAATCCCACCTTATCACACCAACATACCAACCCAACCATAAACACAAGTCAAAATCCCACCATAAACAACAAGAATCCTCCTTCGCACGAACCACATTCAACAAGTTACAACCTTATAACACCAATAAAACAGTACTTACTATAGCTACCATCAAACACAACCAAAAGTGCTCACAAAGGAGCATAACGTACTAAAAGTTCATTATACCAAAAACTCAATTGAAATCAACATACTAATTAACTCCTACCAACGTCATCATCGCCATTGTAGCTTTCATTTTCTTCTCCATTATCCTCGTTATAGGAATCTTCTTCTTCATCATCATGGCCATTGACATCTTCTTTACCATTGTCATCAGCATCCTCGTTTTCATCATTGTCATAAGCATTTTTTTTTCTTTTTGTTGGCCTCGAAACTAATATCGCTTCTTCAAAGTGACAAAAATCTACATAAGGAGCGCAAGAAAAAACAATTAGTATCCATTATACACACATACATGAATAATTAATCAAGAACAATTGAAAATATGAACTAATCAAAAACAAAAAAAATTAGTATCAATTTATAGGACATCATGATGCAATATCTTTTAAAACGTCAAGTAGATAGAAAGGGGAAACATTAGCAATTGAAGCAGAACTAGTACCATTCTGAGGGAAAAATGGATCTTCACTCGTGTCATTCAGTTCCAGGGTCTTTTCGTCTATAAAAGGAGGATGACTTGGTGGAGGAAGGATTTCATCTTTCTTTGCCAACATATGTAGTGCTTTCGACATTGGATGTCTTAACGATGCAGGCTCTTGGATACATAGTAGTCCTATATGTACCACTTTTAGAACTTCTGCCCTTGCATCGCTTCGATGGTAATCATGCAGCATTAGGTTTGGGTCAAGAATCTCTTCAATGCTTCCATGTTGAAAACGCTTCCATGCCTGTTTCATTAAAAGGAAAACACCTGAGGTTAGAACCTTTTGGGGCAGTTTACAGAGGTTACACAAACAAGAAAGTAATCAACTCACAATTGTAACCAGGCTGTCTGAGAATTCTGAGCTTTCGCTCTTGTTGTTTTGACTTCCAGTAACAATCTCTAGCAAGAGCACCCCAAAGATGTACACATTTGCCTTTTCGGTTAATTGGCCACTGGCAAGGTATTCAGGTGCCATATATCCTCTACAGATTAGTAAACATCAGTGAAAGTTAAAAACAAATCTTTGCTCCTACTTTAATTTGAAATATCATGAACTTCTAAATAGTAAAAAAATATCATAAAAAAATAAATATTTACAATATCATTCAAGACAACATCAAACACATGTAATTTCTCAGGATACACACACAAATTCATATTCAAATAATTAACACCAATAGGTAACTTCCATAAACACAATAAACAAAAACTCAATTCTAGAACATTAGAAATCTAACCTCTGTTATCACCAAGAACTGTTTTACTAATTGCAAAAATTTAATCTTTTAATAAATACATTAAACAAAAACTCAATTCAAGAACATTAGAAATCTAACCTCCCCTGATGATGAACCTCTGTTTTCTTTTACTATCCAACCCAATTCAAGAAAAGGCCTCCCTTCACCACCGAACTCCCTTAACCCCATCTCCTCCCTTCTCCTTCTTCGCTTCCGCCGTGTCATAGCCGCTGCCCCGCCTCGCCACCATCTACTCCACCTCCCTTCACCACCGAACTCCCTTAACCCCATATCCTCTTCAACCGCCTTCATCCTCCGCCCGCAACCCAGTCACAACTCCGACCAACACCAAACTCTCCAAAAATTTAAATCCAACCTCTACAGCCCCCAACATACAACCCTATCAACCCAAAAATTTTAAAATCGATCATATATCTCCAAAAATTGAACAAAGCCGAATCTTACCTAGAAATTTTTCATCTCAGAATTGATTGATTTATATATGTATAGATAGAGCTCGATTTATAGAACACATTCATATATAAACACTAATTTTGGATGGATAGATTAAGAGATATAAATTTTAGAAGATTATATTTATATGTATATGTATATGTATATGTATATGTGTGTAATGAGAGAGAGCAGTCCGATAAGAGAGAGGGATATGGGATGGGGGCGGCCGAGTGATAGGGGGTGGCTATAAGAAATATACATTAAATATTTTAACGGTTAAGATTTAATTCCTAATTGCACGAACGACTCAGATTGTCTCAGTTTTACATATCATCAATCCAAATCATCTCCTTTCAGCAAATTACAGCACGCCAAGTGTCCCTGAATTATAAGTAGCAAAATATATAAATATTTGTATTATTTATCAAATGTCTATATCTTGTAAATTAAAAATAAAATGCTTAAATTATTAAATAAATATTCAAATAAATTTATGATATGTATTCGATCCAATACAAATAAATAATAATAAAAATTGAAATAAATAATAATTTTTTAATAGTGGCATTCTAATATTTTATAATAAGCACGTATTTAAAATAAAAATATAAGTAATTGAAACATCCAAAAATTACATTTAAAAAAATTTATAATATAAATTTATTATAATATAGTAGACCACTACTATGAATTTATAATATAAGTTTAATAATATCGATAAAATCCAGGTTTATCATTACTAAAATACACACGTAGTATATTAGAAAATTTAAGAAAATTATATCATTAAAAAGTACATCTAGTCTATTTTAAAATAATAGATAAACTCGTAATATATATCTTGTAATAACCACGAATTTTTGAAATAATATTTTAATTTTTTTAGCCGAATTTTAGAGTCTCGTTTTAATTATTCAGCGGGAGAAAAAAAAAACGAAATCTTTCACTAAATATTTATATTAAATATTTTGCATCATTATATCAAATCAATTTGTCCCCCATTTGTTTTGTTTCTTTTTATTTATTAATTGCCACTTAATTAGTAATGATTATGCTTCATTGTCCACTAAAATTCTGCAATGATTTTTTCCCCATAATTTTATCTTTTTAATTTTTTATAAACTGCATTATTGTTATTTGAGGATATAGCTGCAGCATCTGTTTTAAGTCAAATACAGAAACAAACACAACGAGACAGAGCCTATTTACTCAATAAAACAGAGCAGGCAAAACACTTCCATACACAGCAGGCCTTATTTTTTTTTGTTGTTTGTTTCTCTCCACACAAACGGACACAACACAGCTTATGTCTCTCTCTTTTTAACCAAAAACTCGATTCAATATATATACATACACACGAAAACAAAAACCCAGGTAGTTACTTATTCTTTCCTGTGAATTATTTTGACGATTTCGTATTGTAGAATCTGGTAAGCTCGATGTGGTGCTTCTATTGTTTGGTTTTGTGTCGTGTTTTTCCGATTGATTGCAGTCGGAGTAGGTAGTTAGGTGGGTCGACTGTGATGGTTGTGAATTGTGGTTGTAATTGGGTTGTTGGTTTTTGGTGAGGAGTCGGTTAAGGGTAAGTCGAAGAGAGGGGATGGAGCGGAGAGAGTAAAGGGCGAGGGAGATAGGGAGATTGTTTTGTGGTTGTCTGGATGTCGTTATTGCAGTCGGAGAACAGGGGAGGGGGTCAACTGTGAGGGTGAGTGTTGTCGTGAGAGAGAAGAGAAGAGATGAGAGGAGAAACGGAGAGAGTGAGGTCGAGTTTGCAGAGAGAGAGAGTGATCGTTGTTGTGTTGCCATGGTTGGTGGTGTTGGTTTGTGCGGTGATGGAGAGCGACGGAGAGATGAGAGATTGAAGAAGGGAGAAGTGTTGATTGGTGTTGCGAAGTCGAACAAGAGAGATATGAGGGAGAGATAGAGGGAAATGGAGAGAGATTTGGTCGAGAGAAGAGAGAATGGGGAGGCAGGGAGGAGAGATGTGAGGGAGATTAGAGAGAGAGAGAGAGAGATAGAGAGAGAGATAGAGATACGGAGAGAGATTTGCAGAGTTAGGGAGAGAGATTTGGGATGAAAGAGATGCAGGGAACGGGGAAAGTGGGGCCCACATCAATTTTTCTGTTAAAACGATACCGTTTTGTAAATTAGCGATTGAACGTTAAAAAATCGAGATTTAAATATTTGGATAGCGATATAAATTAGTTGGGAATAAACAATTTATTAAAAAATTACATAATTACTTAATTAATTAAATAGAATTGTTTTACGATTATATGGATAAAATTAGAGATTTAATTATTTATTAGTAAGAGAAGGAATAATTGTGATAAAATAGAGTTAAATATGATTTTTAAATTTTAGACATCAGATAATTAATATTTTCAGATTATTTATTAACCGGATCGAGTTAGATTTATTTTAGAGATTAATTTTGATCTAAATAAATTAGAATTTGTGAGGTTGCTTAAAATTAGAATTCTTTGATAAATTATTTTAAAAAATGAGAATAATTATTTTGGATTTAAATTGAATAAAAATGGATGTTTGAATTTTTCATTTTGAGTAAGAATTTAGATTTCCAGATATTAAAAATAGGATATATTCTCCAGATTTAATTCCTGTGTTCGAAGAAATATTTATTTATCCCGGAATTAATTTCTGTTATTTGTTCCGGAGATTTTATGAGATATTATAATATTATTAATTAGATTATCGAATCGGGAGTATTTTATTCTGAAGAATCGCTCACGTATTTCTGGTTGCCATTTTTAGAGAATAATTCCCGAACCGTAGATCGACGCCAAGTTCACGGGTAGAGTATATTTTTATCTGCATTCATTTGCACTTCGAGATCGAGGCAAGTTCATTCCTACCCTAACTTTTGGAAACTGTGAATTTCTGTTCGTGTTATTTAATTCATTAATTATTTTCGAGATATTATATGTTGAGATTATCTGTTGCTCTGTATGATGCAATAATTTCTTTTGAGAATTATTTCTTGTTAAATATTATTATGTTGTTAAGTTAGTTTGTTTGAGAATTATAATCCCTATAAGCGTAGAAATAATTTAGTTGCTATCGGGTCGATCTCATTAATTCGAGACGACTATTATTTTGATTCAGTGAAACTAATCTCATTCGTCTCAGATAGTTAAATTTATTCTTTTCGATTGAATTTATTGTACAAATTCAATCGTTATTTGTTGATTATCTTTTAGTTAGTTCCTCGTTTGAACTAACCGATAGGAGTTTAAAATTATAATTGTTAGAGATTTTTATTCGTCGATCAAGTGAAAAATATTCTATTAAAACGTTCGTCAATTTTGAGTATTATAAATATTGAGAAGTACTATTTGTTCAGTACGACTCCCAATTACTTCAATCTTAAGACTATTCTCATAAATTCGAGATAGTTGATCTTATTGTCAAAGTTTGGCATTTTGTTCATGTCAACCGATAAATTATTATTATTGAGAATTTACATCAGACCATTGTTCGGATTGGTGGTAAAATCGAGTCATACTGGCAGTCCGCCAGATTTGTAAATATTTTCTGAGAGAACTATCTCAAGTTATCTGTACCCCAAATATTCGGGAATTCTGTATTCTACTGGTCAATTTTGGGCAAGAGGCCAATTATAGAGAAAGAGAGACTCGTGTGCCGTTTTACGGACCCGAGAATATTTAGGCATTCGTTGCCTTGGTTGAATTGATAACCATTATTATGCTAGCATTCATACATATATATTATAGTTGATATCGTATTGTAGCCGTGATCGGGCGAAGTGCGGTGTCATTGGAGGCCGGTATTCTTGGTTGGTTAGTTGATCGCCCCACCGAGATACGGAGAGGTGGAAGACCAGTTCATTCTTAAATCATGAGTTATCAGAGTTATAACAAATGAGTTATCGAGTATTCTGTTTCGAGATGAGTAATGAGTCTTTTGAGTATTCTGTTTTGAGAAGAGTTTTGAGCCTTTCGAGTATGATATTTTCAAGATGAATTTGAGCCAAATCATATTGTGATATTCGACATTAAAATTTTGAGTATTTATTTCAGTAAACTTTATTATACTTATATACCAAGCGAGAAGAGAACTTGCTGAGCACTATAGTTGCTCATTCTTGCTTTACAACATTTTGTTCAGCTGTCAAGACGGAAAGAGGCGAGACGTCCAGCCAGGGCTATAAAGGCAAGGGGAAAGCGCAAAGCTATGGCGACAATAACTAGAAGATCCAGATGGAATCTTTATAATTCTACTGTTGTGAACTTTTGTAATATATTATTTCGAGATGTATCAAGTTGGTTTGTACTATGTTGTGAAGACGATCTTGGACCTGCGGAGTTGGACATTTTATGCTCCGTTGTAATAAAATTTGGTATTGTTATTGCGTTGTTATATTGAGACAATGTGACGACCCGGGTTCCCGGTCAGGGTGGATTTGGGGGCGTTACATATCTAATTTAATTATATTCCCAAATTTTTAAAAAATAAAAAGTTAATTTGTTTGGAGATCTTAGTAGATCACTACTATATTGACTAGTACTCGTAACTAGTGCTCTATCCCATATTATTATTTCTATTTTTTAAAATATATTTTTCGAGGAGCCAACCTTACGAATGTCAAGATATATCTAATTTAATGATATTTCCAAATTTCAAAAAAGTAAATAAATTTACTTGGTTTGGTAATTTAACGGTCAACTAGTACGTTGACTAGAACCCCTAAATAGGGTTTCGTCAGGGTTTAGGGTTTTAATTTTTTAAAAAATATTTCTTGATGACCCAATCATACGGAGGTCAAGATCCATCCTTTTTAATGTTATTACCAAAATTTCAGAAAAAAATAAATTTATTTGGTTTGGTAATTTAACGGTCAACTATTACGTTGACTAGAACCCCTAAATAGGGTTTCGTCAGGGTTTAGGGTTTTGATTCTTTAAAAAATATTTCTTGTTGACCTAATCGTACGGAGGTCAAGATCCATCCTTTTTAAAGTCATTGACAAAATTTTAGAAAAAATTAAATTTATTTGGTATGGTAATTTAACGGTCAACTAGTACGTTAAGAACCCCTAGGGTTTAGGGTTTTGATTTTTTAAAAAATATTTTTGATGACCCAACCATACCGAGGTTAAGATCTATCCTTCTTAATGTTATTGCCAAAATTTAAGAAAAAAATAAATTTATTTGGTTTGGTAATTTAACGTTCAACTAGTATATTGACTAGAACCCCTAAACATGGTTTCGTCAGGGTTTAGGGTTTTGATTCTTTAAAAAATATTTATTGATGACCCAACCGTATGAAGGTCAAGATCCATCCTTTTTAATGTTATTGCCAAAATTTTAGAAAAAATTAAATTTATTTGATTTGGTAATTTAACGGTCAACTAATACTTTGACTAAAACCCCTAAATAGGGTTTCGTCAGGGTTTAGAGTTTCGATTTTTAAAAAAATATTTCTCGACGACCCATCCATACGGAGGTCAAGATTCATCCTTTTTAATGTTATTGCCAAAATATAAGAAAAAAAATAAATTTATTTGGTTTGATAATTTAATGGTCAACTAGTACTTTGACTATAACCCCTACACAGGGTTTCGTCAGGTTTTAGGGTTTCGATTTTTTCAAAAATATTTTTTGATGACCCAACCATATGGAGGTCAAGATCCATCCTTTTTAATGTTATTACAAAAATTTTAGAAAAAATTAAATTTATTTGATTTGGTAATTTAATGGTCAACTAGTACTTTGACTAGAACCCCTAAACAGGGTTTCGTCAGGGTTTAGAGTTTCAATTTTTTAAAAGATATTTCTCGACGATCCAGTCATACGGAGGTCAAGATCTATCCTTTTTAATGTTATTGCCAAAATTTCAGAAAAAAATAAATTTGTTTGATTGGGTAAGTTAATGGTTAATTAGTACTTTGACTAGAACCCCTAAATAGGGTTTCGTCAGGCTTTAGGGTTTCAATTTTTTTTAAAAATATTTATAGATGACCCAACCATACGGACGTCAAGATCTATCATTTTTAATGTTATTGCGAAAATTTCAGAAAAAAATAAATTTATTTGGTTTTGTAATTTAACGGTCAACTAGTACTTTGACTAGAACCCTAAACAGGGTTTCGTCAGAGTTTAGGATTTCAATTTTTTAAAAATTATTTCTCGATGACCCAATTGTATGGAGGTCAAGATCCATCCTTTTTATTATTATTGCCAAAAAATAAGAAAAAAATAAATTTATTTGGTTTGATAATTTAACGGTCAACAAGTACTTTGACTATAACCCCTAAACAGGGTTTCGTCAGGGTTTAGGGTTTCGATTTTTTTAAAAATATTTCTTGACGACCCAACCATACGGAGGCCAAGATCCATCCTTTTTAATGTTATTTCCAAAATTTCAGAAAAAAATAAATTTATTTGATTTTTCAGAATTTTTAACTAGTTTATAAATAAATTAAAAAATTAAATAAAAATAGAAAAAATTCCAAATTTTGGAATAAAATACATACACACCAAAGTAGACATAATCACTATTTTTATGATGAATGTTAGCCTACTTTAACTAATTTTCCATTTTTTTTATTTTTTCCACCCTTTTTAATTAGTTTGGAAAATAAATTAAAAAATTAATTAAAAATATAAAAAAATCCAAAATTGAATTTAAAATTCATACACAACCAAATAGTCATACCCATTATTTGTGTGATGAATATTACCCTACTTTCAATAATTTTCTATTTTTTTTATTTTTTCCACCATTTTTAACTAGTTTGGAAAATAAATTAAAAAATTAAATAAAAATAGAAAAAAAAGCCAAAATATTTAATTTAAAATTCAAACACAACCAATTAGTTATACTCACTAATTGTGTGATGAATGTTAACCTACTTTCAATAATTTTCCATTTTTTTGATTTTACCACAATTTTTAACTAGTTTGTAAAATAAATAAAATAGGAAATATATTTAAGAAAGATATATATTTACGACGGAAATAGAATTAAAATTTAATTTAAAAATGGCGTTTCCTACTTGTCAATTCCTACCAAATTTGATGAATACGGTAGGAATTACTGGGTTTTTACTTTTTGACACAGCTGCGGGTTGGAAATGCCAACCATTTCCTACCCCAACAAGGTGGTAGGAAATGCTTCTATCAAAATGACGTCGTTTTGATGTTGTCAAATAGGCGAACAATGCTGACAAAAACAACGTGGCATGTGGGACCCATGAAACTCATATCCCACCAGTTTGCAGTGGTAGGAATTGCTTTGACAAAAACGACGTCGTTTTACTATTTTCAGAAATACTGACAAAAATAATGTGGCATGTGGGACCCAATAGACTCATTTCCTACCAGCCTTGGTAGGAAATGGGGTGAATAAAACCGACCAGAGACATGTGGTAGGAAATACTTTGGCAAAAATGATGTCGTTTCTTTGTTGACGTGGATAAGTGGGTCCTTTTTCTGCCATTTCCTACCAGTTGTGGTAGGAAATGGCTACCTATTTCCTACCAGCATCGTTTGTGGTAGGAAATGACCCTTTGACCTGAAATTAGTAGGAAATGGCGGGTAGGAAATATTCTGGTAGGATTTGATAGTTTTTCTTATAGCGAAAATTTATAAAATTTTGAACACTTATGCAACTAGTTACACATTACACAATGTTACATATTCGAGTTACCAATAAAAATTTTTAAATCTGAAAAGCATCTTTGCTTTTGCAACATGCAATTTGACTCGCAAGTGAACTTGTTGATCTTGGTGGATTAAGTAAGCCTTCACAATACCCAATTGTTGCACACAAACTAAACATTCTGAAGTTCTCCACAAGTTTAGTTAGTCAAATTTGTGTTTGTGAAAAAAAATATCTGTAAAAGAGCGGAAGGGTTGTAGATGCTCTAAATGAATATACTCAGGTCGTACATGCTCTAAATGAATATACTCGCATCATATAAGATGGTAAGACTATCATATTTATCTTCAAATTTATACGGTGTATAATAAAAATTCATCAAAGGCTTTCCAACAATCACAATCATGATCGTGAAGTATAATTACTTTTTATTTAATCAAAACACAACCGTACTAATTGTGGAATCACAAAAAAATTTGAAACTTTTATTATTAGAAATTTTAATGAAGTCAATATAAAAATCTATATAGATTTAACTCTTCATCATACATTCTCATCAACACCCATATCTACCATCTTCATTACATTAAGACCATGTTCTCATTTTGTCCCTTCCAATTTTCATTTAGGTATACTGTACTACTTTTTTTCCCGAAAACATTATGGAATCTTGTATCAAAACAAGTGGAAAGACTATTGTATACAATTTGTCCATTAACTTTCGCAAGAACTTCTTGTTATATAGTACTCATTCTATAGTAAATATCTAATTAAATCATTTTGTCTTATCACCATTTGTAACATCATCCTAAATCTATTTTCTTTTCTTTAGATGAAATATCTTAAAACTTAAAAAAGAGTGCTCATCTATTCGAAATTAACATATAAGTCTAGTGTTATGTCATTCTCCAATTAGCTAACTCTGCATTCACATGCATTCACATGTTCTTTTTACTTCATCACCGTGCTATAATATGACAAAAAACGTAGCAATGAAAATCATAAACTATATAATCTCTTTTATATTTCTTGGGTGCTTACATATACCTAAAATATTGTATACATTCTTGGGTGCTCACATTTACCTAAAATATTGTATATATATGAAGAAATAAATTTACCCATCTAGATTATTGAAATTGAAAAGTTAAAAGTTTTGATCGGTATACTTTAGTGTGCAAGATAAATATATTTTTTTGAAAATTTTATTTCGTTCGACTAAATTATTTTAAAAAGTTATTTTAACGAAAACACATATATAATAATTCAAATTCAAACACATATAATTATTTTAATTTAAACATATCTATATGTTCTACTTATTTTAGAAATTTTATTTAAAGTCCCCAATTACTTTTTATAATTAAAACAAATGTAAATAGTATAATTTAAACATATTCTAGAAATAAGTTAATGTAAATAAAATAAAATATTAAACTACGAACTATAAGATAACAAATATTAAATAATCTCAGAATATAAACTATTAATGTCCAATATACAACTTGTCTAAAAATTCAATGTAATTATTTTTAAAGAGAAGTTACAAAATTAGGTAGAATAAAAAGTATCATATATTTAGCAAGTGTATTTGATTCAAAATTTGGTATGTTATTAAAAATCCATGAATTTTAATATAGATTGTTGCTATTTACGATTAAGGAAAAGGAACTTGAGTTCCCTAAGATACATAGGATTTATATGTAAATATGGGGTGCACATTTTTGTAAAATAGAATTTTTTAATTAGCCCCGGGCTCAATCAAATTTAAAATGTAGTTTTTAAGTATCTTACTTAGGAAAAGTTCCAGAGATCGGGTCTTTTTTCTTTTATTTGATATGGACAATCTTTTAAGATATTATTTTTGATATACACAATGTTTCTATTATATAAAGTATTTTACTCAATATCTCAGGGAAATTATCTACCTATTCTCTTTACGATTATATGCAAAGTCTAGGCAGAGTTCCTGAAGTCTATGGAGTGTTGACCCATAATCCAATACAATAGGATCTCTTGGAATAAGGTAATTAGGATTCAAGAAAGTAACATACATTGCAAAATCCAACTACATTCACGAATTTATAAAATCCTTTAAATTCATTAAATTTTTGAATATCACCATATTTCAGTATATTAAATATAATCTATATTGTAAAAATTAAAAAAAATATTTAAAATCTAGATTAAAGACTCCCAAACATTTTAAAATCTAGATTGAATACCATTAAATTTTCAAAGACTTTCTAAAATCTTTGTTGAATATACCTATAATATTAATGGAATCTTCAAAATCCAAATTAAATATCTCAATACTATTGAAAGCCAAAAATATCATGTAAAATCTAGATTGAATACACCCACCCCTTTATTAGAACAAATATAAATATATAAAATAGATGCAAATGAGCTGTAATTGAGGAGAATGTAATGTGAAGAAGTTTCTAGCATTGTTGGCACTATTAAATACCCAAAAATACACTTACCCCCAATTTCTAAACCTTACACAAATTACATTCACCTCAAATTCGAGACCTACCCAAAAATACACCCACCCCCAATTTCGAAGCCCTACCCAAAAAGCAACACTAACAACACACAAAAAAAAATCCTATTTCCATCACGAAAAATGTCAAAATCTGCAACCAAAATCCAACATCAAGCTATCATCACCAACCAATGGAGCTCCAAAAATGCAGATTCATCATCTTTTAATCAATTTTAGCGAAATGGTTAGCATTTGATCTACTTAAACCTCTTTCTTATATATATATATATATATATATATATATATATTTGTGTTTGTGTGTGTTTAAAAATTTAAATCAAAATACCAAGCTAGATAGTTGTCAGAGTACGTAAAGAACATATACTCTTTCTTGGTGCAGATGATGACGTTTCTTGTAATCAGACTGCATGACATATTTAGTAGTCTCTAAAGCAAGGAAAATAGGGGTGACACTAAGTAAAAGCAGATCATGCAACTTCTCGTTACCCTCACCACTTAATATAGCATGTTGAACAGCAACGCCATAAGTCACAGCTACATGAGGGTTTTTTATTCTAGAAACCACCAACAAGTGCAATATCATGAATGGTGTTTTAAACCATTTTGGAATCACTCGAACACTTCTCTATAGGTGCATGCACTTCCAGAATAGATTAATAATTATTTAATTCTACAGTCGTAGTCTCCTATCATTGTTGTAGTGTATTCTTGAATTATATACTATAGTGTTATCCAAGTTTTTAAGAGTCCTCTTTAATAATTTTTTGTCAATTAAATTTATTAGAAGTTAACGAAGAGAAAATTAAATTGATTAAAAGCACTAGAAAAGCAGAAGATATATTTTTAGTTAATTTATCTCACTGTGGTCAATAACAAACACTACAAGAAAAACGAGCATTTCCTACCACAAAATTTGTAGGAAAAGGCCATTTTTTGGTAGGAAATGACCCATTTTCTACCACATCCGTGTGGTAGGAATTGCTTGACTCGGAAATGACCCCTGGTGGGAAATTTTAAATGACGGTCAAACGTGGGCGCACCTGACATGGACCCACCTACCAACATTGCTGGCCACGTGGCGTGGGTCTGTCCCATGTCATCTGCCACGTCAAGCGCCACGTCACCTACCATGTCACAAAATCTGGTGACGTAATTGGGCATTTCCTACCAGAATTTCCGGTAGGAAATGCGTGTTTTGGTAGGAAATACAACATTTGAGATGGGTAAATTGTATTTCCTACCAGACATTTCTTACCAGCTTTTTTAAATTCCTACCAACGATTTCCTACCAAGATGTGCATACGGTAGGAAAGGCTTGAATGTGGTAGGAATTACTGGTTTGCAATGGTAATGCTGGTAGGAAAAGGCTTGAATGTGGTAGGAATTACTGGGTTTGTAATGGTATTGCCGGTAGGAAAAACTTTCAATGTGGTAGGAAAAGATGGAATTTTATGGTATTATTGGTAGGAGTTACTGGGTTTTTTCCTTTTTTTTTACACCTAAATTACAAATCTAAAAGAGCAAATCAAACCATACAAAACAAAAAAACAATATAAAGAAAATCTAATCATCCATAAACAATATATTCCATAAAACAAAAACATCCATAAACATAATTTAACATCCCAACCATCATTAATCCAACATACACATGTTAAAATCCCACCTTATCACACCAACATACCAACCCAACCATAAACACAAGTCAAAATCCCACCATAAACAACAAGAATCCTCCTTCGCATGAACCACATTCAACAAGTTACAACCTTTTAACACCAATAAAACAGTACTTACTATAGCTACCATCAAACACAACCAAAAGTGCTCACAAAGGAGCATAACGTACTAAAAGTTCATTATACCAAAAACTCAATTGAAATCAACATACTAATTAACTCCAACCAACGTCATCATCGCCATTGCAGCTTTCATTTTCTTCTCCATTATCCTTGTCATAGGAATCTTCTTCTTCATCATCATGGCCATTGACCTCTTCTTCACCATTGTCATCAGCATCCTCGCTTTCATCATTGTCATAAGCATTTTTTTTCTTTTTGTTGGCCTAGAAACTAATATATCTTCTTCAAAGTGACAAAAATCTACATAAGGAGCGCAAGAAAAAACAATTAGTATCCATTATACACACATACATGAATAATTAATGAAGAACAATTGAAAATATGAACTAATCAAAAACAAAAAAATTAGTATCAGTTTATAGGACATCATGATGCAATATCTTTTAAAACGGCAAGGAGGATAAAACACTAGCAATTGAAGCAGAACTAGTACCATTCTGAGGGTAAAATGGATCTTCACTCGTGTCATTCAGTTCCATGGTCTTTTCGTCTATAAAAGGAGGATGACTTGGTGGAGGAAGGATTTCATCTTTCTTTGCCAACATTTGTAGTGCTTTCGACATTGGAGGTCTTAACGATGCAGTCTCTTGGATACATAGTAGTCCTATATGTACCACTCTTAGAACTTCTGCCCTTGCATCGCTTCGATGGTAATCATGCAACATTAGGTTTGGGTCAAGAATCTCTTCAATGCTTCCATGTTGAAAATGCTTCCATGCCTGTTTCATTAAAAGGAAAACACCTGAGGTTAGAACCTTTTGGGGCAGTTTACAGAGGTTACACAAACAAGAAAGTAATCAACTCACAATTGTAACCAGGCTGTCTGAGAATTCTGATCTTTCGCTCTTGTTGTTTTGCCTTCCAGTAACAATCTCTAGTAAGAGCACCCCAAAGATGTACACATTTTCCTTTTCGGTTAATTGGCCATTGGCAAGGTATTCAGGTGCCATATATCCTGTACAGATTAGTAAACATCAGTGAAAGTTAAAAACAAATCTTTGCTCATGCTTTAATTTGAAATATCTTGAACTTCTAAATTGTAAAAAAATATCATAAAAAAATAAATACTTACAATATCATTCAAGACAACATCAAACACATGTAATTTCTCAGGATACACACACAAATTCATATTCAAATAATTAACACCAATAGGTAACTTCCATAAACACAATAAACAAAAACTCAATTCAAGAACATTAGAAATCTAACCTCTGTTATCACCAAGAACTGTTTTACTAATTGCAAAAATTTAATCTTTTAATAAATACATTAAACAAAAACTCAATTCAAGAACATTAGAAATCTAACCTCCCCTGATGATGAACCTCTGTTTTCTTTTACTATCCAACCCAATTCAAGAAAAGGCCTCCCGTCACCACCGAACTCCCTTAACCCCATCTCCTCCCTTCTCCTTCTTCGCTTCCGCCGTGTCATAGCCGCTGCCCCGCCTCGCAACTATCTACTCCACCTCCCTTCACCACGGAACTCCCTTAACTCCATCTCCTCTTCAGCCGCCTTCATCCTCCGCCCGCAACCCAATCACAACTCCGACCAACACCAAACTCTCCAAAAATTTAAATCCAACCTCTACAGCCCCAAACATACAACCCTATCAACCCAGAAATTTCAAAATCGATCATATATCTCCAAAAATTAAACAAAGCCGAATCTTACCTAGAAATTTTTCATCTCAGAATTGATTGATTTATATATGTATAGATAGAGCTCGATTTATAGAACACATTCATATATAAATCACTAATTTTGGATGGATAGATTAAGAGATATAAATTTTTGAAGATTATATTTATATGTATATGTATATGTGTGTAATGAGAGAGAGCAGTCGGATAAGAGAGAGGGATATGGGGTGGGGGGCGGCCGAGTGATAGGGGGTGGGTATAAGAAATATACATTAAATATTTTAACGGTTAAGATTTAATTCCTACTCAGATTGTCTCAGTTTTACATATTATCAATCCAAACCATCTCCTTTCAGCAAATTACAGCACGCCAAGTGTCCCTGAATTATAAGTCAGCAAAATATATAAATATTTGTATTATTTATCAAATATCTATATCTTGTAAATTAAAAATAAAATGCTTAAATTATTAAATAAATATTCAAATAAATTTATAATATGTATTCGATCTAATACAAATAAATAACAATAAAAATTGAAATAAATAAAAATTATTTAATAGTGGCATTCTAATATTTTATAATAAGCACGTATTTAAAGTAAAAATATAATTAATTGAAACATCCAAAAATAACATTCAAAAAAATTTATAATATAAATTTATTATAATATAGTAGACCACTACTATGAATTTATAATATAAATTTAATAATATCGTTAAAATCCAAGTTTATCATTACTAAAACACACACGTAGTATATGAGAAAATTTAAGAAAATTATATCATTAAAATGTACATCTACTCTATTTTAAAATTATAGATAAACTCGTAATATATATCTAATTTAATTATATTCCCAAATTTTTAAAAAATAAAAAGTTAATTTGTTTGGAGATCTTAGTAGATCACTACTATATTGACTAGTGCTCTGTCCCATATGAATGTCAAGATATATCTAATTTAATGTATTTCCAAATTTCAAAAAAAAAATAAATTTATTTGGTTTGGTAATTTAACGGTCAACTAGTACGTTGACTAGAACCCCTAAATAGGGTTTCGTCAGGGTTTAGGGTTTTAATTTTTTTAAAAATATTTCTTGACGACCCAATCATACGGAGGTCAAGATCTATCCTTTTTAATGTTATTACCAAAATTTTAGAAAAAAATAAATTTATTTGGTAATTTATGTAAATAACTTTCTTAGGATCGCTTGACCGTCATGGCTTCAATGTTTGTCTTTTATCCCAGGTCCTTCAAGGACTTAAACTCTTATTTGGTTGTGTTGTAACCTAACTCTCGATCCTTCAGGGTTTTACTTATGCGTTTGTTTGTTTCCATTCGTGTATTCTTTTATTTTCGGTACTTGGTCATCTTTGACTAACACACATCAGGTGCTTGGCACATAAATAGAATCACACAATCAATGAATGGAAATCAAACTTGCATTAATAACTTGAAATGGGTTAAACCCTTACATAGAGTACTACTGTCCTACTCGGAGCAACATGTTCTGCGATGGTTTTAATGAACCTTATTTCTACTACTATTAGATAAATCTGAAGCTAAGTCCTACTAGGATAACTTGAGCCCATCGGGGCTTTGTAAGACTAGGCCTGCACCACTTGATTTTGTTTTTGATGCTCCATCAAAATTGAGCGCCCACCATTCCTTCTGGTCTCCTCATTCTTATTCTGAAGTTCACTTCCTGCTTGGGGTACTACCTCCTGCCCCCGACTTCTTGGTTGCCAATGGTACATTCAACCATGAAGTCAGTTAACGCCTTAGCCTCAATGGTTGTCCGAGGCTTCTGTGTGATGTCCTCTACTGGCCTTTCTTGGTGTTCCTTACCACTGCGGACATCCATGTCTTCAATCGGAAGGACCTGCCCCCCGACTCCATCAGACCTTAACGAGGCTACATAACAGCTTCGTGCCATCTTTTGATCACCTTTATGTTCTTCAACACCATTCCTGGTTGGGAACTTGATCTTCATGTGATAGGTAGAGGCCACAGCCTTAAAAGCGTGGAGTCCAGTCCTTCCGAGGATGGCATTGTAAGTAGAAGATGCTTTGATAACCAAAAAGTTCAGCATCTGAGTGGCCTCTATTTGCTTCTGTCCGATGGTGGCGGGCAACTGAATAGTTCCCTCAACTTTAGATTCTACTCCATTAAACCCGTATATAGGCGTGTTGGAGGGGGTCAGTTGAGAGTCGTTATACCCCATCTTCATAAATGCATCATGAAACAAGATATCCACGGAAGCGCCATTATCTATCAAGACTCGCTTCACCTATGAGTTTCCAATCACAAGAGTTATGACCAGCGGGTCATCGTGGGGGAACTTCACCCCTTCAAGGCCTGAATCATCAAATCCGATTATTACCTCGGTTCTTGCGTGCTTTGGTGCCTCTCCAACAATATGCATCACTTCTCAGGCATAAGCCTTCTGAGATTTCATAGTTGTCCCGGCCGCAGTCGGGCCTCCTGAGATCATGTTGATTACTGGCCCTCGGGGTTGTGGGTTGCGATCTTGATCGTCATCCCTTCTATTATAATCTCTTCTTTGATCACCACGATCTTCAGCCTTAGTGAAGTGGCTCAGTTTTCCTCTACGGATCAAAAACTCGATCTCATCTTTGAGTTGCTTGCAGTCATCAGTGTCATGCCCTACATCCTTGTGGAATCTGCAATACTGATTCTTGTTTCTCTTTGCGGGATCACCCCTAAGTGGCTTCGGCCATCGGAAATCTTTATCCTTCTCAATGTCCAACAAGATTCGACTCCTAGGAGTATTCAACCTTGTATACTCAGTGAACCTTGATCCTTGGCTCTTCTTAGGGGCAGAGTCGGAGTCCTCGCTAGTTCGGGGATACTTGTCCCTAGCATCATACTCCTGGTTATCATACTCCTGGTCTTGCTTTCGTGTCTTGGAGTTGCCGTTGCCTCCACCTACGGTGGCCTCTTTCTTTATGCTATCCTCAGCCTTGATATACTTGTTAGCCCTTCGTTGGAGCTCGGCCATGTTTTCAGGAGGATGCTTCGCCAATGATCTTTTGAAGAATAGATCAGTAGTTCCGTGTTCCAGGGCTACCATGGCCACCTTATTCTCCAAGTCAGTGATGTTCAACGTCTCCTTAGTGAACCTCTTGAGGTAATCTCTCAGATTTTCATTCTTCCCATGTACCACATACATAAGGGATGCGGAACTTTTCTCATAAACTCTTCCGCTGATAAATTGACTAACGAAAGCAGCACTCAACTCTTTAAAAGAGCCAATTGAGTTCGCAGGCAGCCGGCTATACCATCTTTGAGCCATGCCCGACAAGGTTTGAGGGAACGCCCTACACTTCAAGGCGTCACTTGCAGGATGTAGCAAAAGTGCGTTCGAGAATGTCCTAACATGGTTTGTGGGATCACCCGTTCCATCATAAGCCTTGATTGTCGGCATCTAAAACTTCTTTGAGATATGAGCATTCATCACCTCCTCGGTGAATGGTGGTGTAGGATCATCAGGATCTCCTAGCTGCATCAACTCTTTGGGGTCACCCTTGGGGGCCCCTGCCCTTGTAGTTCCACCTCTTGGGGCCTCAACCCTTCTCTGCCTCCTAGAAGGCCTTTCCAAATCAATAAAGGGAATCTCTCCTCCTGACCTCGGAGGGGGTCGATTTTGATTCTGTCTTTGCTGCTCCCTTTATACATCGTCCTTCAGCTTCTGGATCTCGGCTTCATAAGCCTTGATTCTCTCAGCGGCTGTCATAGGGGGTCCATCATGGATTCGTCGAGTATGCCTTATAGGCTCCTTGCTTGGATGTCGCCTCCTCGGGGATTGATCACGATCATCATCCTCAGATGAAGAATCACCAGTTTAAGGACCAGAGTAGTCACAATATCCTTTATTAGGGCCCAAGCCTCTAATGTAAGAAGGGTGATACGACTCATGTATCTGCAGGGCATGGCCGCTTGGCCCAATACCTCAAGTATTCGGGGGGTAGTTAGGCAAACCATATTTCGGATTCGTACTTCTAGGGAGATCCGTAGTAGAGATCCGCACCCCCGGAGGTAGTGGATGATTGATAAAGGGAGAGACCACCATCTGAAGAGGGTTGGTCTCCTGGCTTGGATGGACAACCATGGGTAAAGTTCTTTCAACATGGGGAATCGTCCCTGGAGGTTGAGAAACTTGAGGTTGGGTGATCGCCCCTGTTGATGGGGGTACATACCCTTGTTCAGGCGGAGCAGAGGTGACGGTGGTCGCCTCGGTTGTGACTGGTGTCCTTCGTGTTTGCACCATGGTTGATGTTGTCATCCCACAAACGGTGCCAAATGTTGTGGAATAAAAATTAGGTTACGAATTTGTATTTAATGCTAGGGTTCGGGAGCTTCGTGCTTTAATGGCTGTTTTCGTGTTTGAGACTGATCGGTCCTCATAGAGTGCCTACGTATCTCGTGTTGAGAATCAAGCCAAGACGTAGTTTTGAGAATGAGGGGTCAGGCCCTTTATATAGGCTGAGAAGCCTTAGAATTATGGTACTATTCGTAGACTTGGCGGGCAAGTCACCTCCTTGAGGAAGGTTCTAGACTCCTTCCTTGTAGGAATCAGTTTCCATGTTGAATTGGGTGCCTTGGAGGCTAAGTCTGGTAGGAGTAGTATCCTTATCTGATTCTTATTGCTGTGCTGTTTATATCCCTTAATACTAATTACGAAATTAATATTG
The DNA here is from genome assembly GCA_036435485.1 of Saposhnikovia divaricata. Lineage (NCBI taxonomy): Eukaryota > Viridiplantae > Streptophyta > Magnoliopsida > Apiales > Apiaceae > Saposhnikovia > Saposhnikovia divaricata. The sequence continues at coordinate 169,743,030 of CM071598.1, forward strand.
AAAATATGGGTTTGGGCCCTACTAACGGCCCCCACGTTTGGACCATGCTGGGTCTAATTAATGCAACATTAGATGTGTCTTTAGGGCTTACTTTTAGCCCATATCAAGAACATATACTCTTTCTTGGTGCAGATGATGACGTTTCTTGTAATCAGACTGCATGACATATTTAGTAGTCTCTAAAGTAAGGAAAATAGGGGTGACATTGAGTAAAAGCAGATCATGCAACTTCATCTACATGAGGGTTATTTATTCTGGAAACCACCAACAAGTAGAATATCGTGAATGGTGTTTTAAACCATTTTGGAATCACTCGAACACTTCTCTACAGGGTGCATGCACTTCCTGAATAGATTAATAATTATTTAATCCTACAGTCGTAGTCTCCTATCATTGTTGTAGTGAATTCTTGAATTATATACTGTAGTGTTATCCAAGTTTTTAACAGTCCTCTTTAATAATTTTTTGTCAATTAAATTTATTAGAAGTTAACGAAGAGAAAAGTAATTTGATTAAAAGCACTAGAAAAGCAGAAGATATATTTTTAGTTAATTTATCTCACTGTGGTCTATAACAAAGTTTATAAAATTTAGAAAACTTATGCAACTAGCTACACATTACACAATGTTACATCATCGAGTTACCCACTAAAAATTTTTAAATCTAAAAAGCATCTCTGCTTTTGCAACATGCAATTTGACTCGTAAGTGAACTTATTGATCTTGGTTAGAGGTGTAAATGAGCCGAGTCGAGCCGAACTTTAGAATGTTTATGTATCGTTTATTAAGAAATTATCGAATTCGAACTCGAGCTCGAACTTAAATCGAACCAAAAAATGTGTTTGAGCTCGGTTTGTTAAGAAAAAATGTTGTTCGCGAACGGTTCACGAACAACTCATGAACATGTCTCATCTTTTATTTCGAACAACTCATTAACCGTGTTCACGAGTTTATTCATTAAATTGTACTAATGAACAACTCTTAAATATTGGAGAAACATATTCTTATTAATATTTCACGAAAAACTTGTAATCTACTTAAAAGTTAACTAATTTTTTTGTAAATCGTAAATAAATATCAATTTTCTTACAAAATAATATAAATTTAATTAAATTTATATATTGTAAAATTAAAATATTATTGATCGTTACTGTCATCATGATCATACAAAAATGCTAGTTTTTTTTACATAAAATCTATAAAATATCATAATCAGACAAAAATATTATTGTTCTTACATTGAATATACAATCTTATATGTAAATTTTGACATATATTTTTTATATATATATATACTATATTATCTCCTGATATTCGATAAATTCGAATTACAAATTTATAAAAAACTAATTAATAATGTAATTGTTGTATTAAAATAACTCATTTTGGTCTTTGAATTACATATCTGCATGTATAGCATGTTATTTTAGTTTTAAATTTTATACAATCATTAAGATATATTAATACCTTTTAAAATATTTTAGTAGTATCTATAAATTTATACATCATTAATATTTAATATTAAAATTTAGCACTCAAAATAGTGTAATGTTCAATTTGATTACATATTTTTGACAAATATAAACTAGTTATACTAATTGCAAGACTTAATTGTTATTATTGTTGTTATTATTATTATTATTTCTATTTTTGAAATATTATTATTATTATTATTATTATTATTATTATTATTATTATTATTATTATTATTATTATTATTATAATTAAGCAAATTATAAAATAAACAATTATAATATCTAACATAACATATAAGAAATTTTAATTAATGGTTTGTATAATTAATAATAGTTTCGAGAGTATATTCTAATAATCAAACATATATTATATGTATAAGATTATTTATCAAATTTGTTTATGAACCGCGAGTGAACTCATATACAGCATGTTAACGAGCTCAGTTATCGAACTTATTCACGAACCATGTTCACGAATACGTTAATCGATCTGGTTCACGAGCTATCGAGACGAACTTTACCATGATCATGTTCAGCTCATTTTTAAATCGATCATTAAAATCATGTTCAAGATCGACTCGTTTGTAAATTGACCCGAAGCCGAAACGAGCTTTTTTCGAACCGAACACCGAGTCGTTCGCGAGTGTATCGGTTCATTTACAGCCCTAATCTTGGTGGATTAAGTAAGCCTTCACAATAGCCAATTTTTGCACACAAACTAAACATTCTGAAGTTCGTGTTTGTGAAAAAAATATCTGTAAAAGAGCGGAAGGGTTGTAGATGCTCTAAATGAATATACTCGTGTAGTACATGCTCTAAATGAATATACTCGCATCACATAAGATGGTAAGACTATCATATTTATCTTCAAATTTATACGGTGTATAATAAAAATTCATCAAAGGCTTTCCAACAATCACAATCATGATCATGAAGTATAATTAATTTTTATTTAATCAAAACACAACAGTACTAATTGTGGAATCACAAAAAAATTTGAAACTTTTATTATTAGAAATTTTAATGAAGTCAATATAAAAATCTATATAGATTTAACTTTTCATCAGACATTCTCATCATCACCCATATCTACCATCTTCATTACATTAAGACCATGTTCTCATTTTGTCCCTTCCAATTTTCATTTAGGTATACTACTTTTTTTCCCGAAAACATTATGGAATCTTGTATCAAAACAAGTGGAAAGACTATTGTATACAATTTGTCCATTAACTTTAGCAAGAACTTCTTGTCATATAGTACTCATTGGATAGTAAATAGCTAATTAAATCATTTTGTCTTATCACCATTTGTAACATCATCCTAAATCTATTTTCTTTTCTTTAGATGAAATATCTTAAAACATAAAAAAGAGTGCTCATCTATTCGAAATTAACATATAAGTCTAGTGTTATAAGTGTCATTCTCGAATTAGCTAACTCTGCATTCACATGCATTCACATGTTCTTTTTACTTCATCACCGTGATATAATATGACAAAAAAACATAGCAATGAAAATCATAAACTATATAATCTCTTTTATATTTCTTGGGTGCTTACATTTACCTAAAATATTGTATACATTCTTGGATACTCACATTGACCTAAAATATTGTATATATATGAGGAAATAAATTTACCCATCTAGATTATTGAAATTGAAAAGTTAAAAGTTTTGATCAGTATACTTTAGTGTGCAAGATAAATATATTTTTTTGAAAATTTTATTTCGTTCGACCAAGTTATTTTAAAAAGTTATTTTAACGAAAACACATATAATAATTCAAATTCAAACACATATAATTATTTTAATTTAAACATATCTACATGTTCTACTTATTTTAGAAATTTAATTTAAAGTCCCCAATTACTTTTTATAATTAAAACAAATGTAAATAGTATAATTTAAACATATTCTAGAAATAAGTTAATGTAAATAAAATAAAATATTAAACTACGAACTAGAAGATAACAAATATTAAAAATCATCTCAGAATATAAACTATTAATGTCAAATATACAACTTGTATAAAAATTCAATGTAATTGTTTTTAAAGAGAAGTTACAAAATTAGGTAGAATAAAAAGTATCATATATTTAGCAAGTGTATTTGATTCAAAATTTGGTATGTTATTAAAAATCCATAAATTTTAATAGATTGTTGCTGATCTACGATTAAGGAAAAGGAACTTGAGTTCCTTAAGATACATGGGATTTATATGTAAATATGAGATGAACATTTTTGTAAAATCATAATTTTTAATTAGCCCTGCGGCTCAATCAAAATTAAAATGTATTTTTTAAGTATCTTACTTTGGAAAAGTTCTAGAGATCGGGTCTTTTTTCTTTTATTTGATATGGACAATCTTTTAAGATATTATTTTTGATATACACAATCATTCTATAATATAAAGTATTTTACTCAATATCTCAGGAAGTTATCTGCCTATTATCTTCTGGAGTCTATGGAGTGTTGACCCATAATCCAATACAATAGGATCTCTGGTAATTAAGATTCCAGAAAGTAACATACATTGCAAAATCCAACTACATTCACGAATTTATAAAATCCTTTAAATTCATTAAATTTTTGAATATCACCAAATTTCAGTATATTAAATATAATCTATATTGTAAAAATTAAAAAAATATATTTAAAATCTAGATTAAAGACTCCCAAACATTTTAAAATCTAGATTGAATACCATTAAATTTTCAAAGACTTTCTAAAATCTTTGTTGAATATACCTATAATATTAATGGAATCTTAAAAATCCAAATTAAATATCTCAATACTATTGAAATCCAAAAATATCATGTAAAATCTAGATTGAATACACCCATCACTTTATTAGATCAAATATAAATTTATAAAATAGATGCAAATGAGCTGTAATTGAGGAGAATGTAATGTAGAAGTTTCTAGCATTGTTGGCACTATTAAATACCAAAAAATACACTTACCCCCAATTTCGAAACCTTACACAAATTACATTCACCTCAAATTCTAGACCTACCCAAAAATACACCCACCCCCAATTTCGAAGCCCTACCCAAAAAGCAACACTAACAACACAAAAAAAAAAAAAATCCTATTTCCATCACGAAAAATGTCAAAATCTGCAACCAAAATCCAACATCAAGACGTCATCACCAACCAATCGAGTTCCAAAAATGCAGATTCATCATCTTTTAATCAATTTCAGCGAAATGGTTAGCATTTGATCTACTTAAACCCCTTTCTTATATATATATATATATATATATATATATATATATTTGTGTTTGTGTTTGTGTGTGTTTAAAAGAATTTTAGTAAATACTATTGTGTATGTATGTATGTATATATGTGTGTAAACGTATGTATGTATGCGTGTATGTATGTATGTATATATCTATGTATGTATGTAGGCCTTTACTCTATAGATCCCTTAGAGTGCTTGGAGAACCATTGATTCTACATAGAATCTCTTAGATTATTATAATTCAAATTATGTCTCAAAAAACATATAATTTGATTTTAGTGTAGAATACTAAAGACACAAAAATTTAATAAAAAATTTACACATAAAACTTGTATTAAATAATTTTTTTCAGTTTGATTCTAGTGTAGAATAATTTTGAATGAATTTGATTCTATTATAGAATCTTTTTGGACTTTTTCATTAATTCAGTAATACTTTTAAGAAAACAATTGCGTAATTCATTTTTGATTTTCTAATTGAAATTTGCAATTATAATTAATAAAAAAATGAGATAAATATGTGTATTAAATTAAGTTCTATGGAGACCATGAGCACGATTGGATAGCCCAAGTGGTAAGGACTTATGCTTTTTTGCTTTTTTGTCCCAGAACCTGGGTTCGACTTTGGCTCACCCCGAGAATTTTCTTAGAATTTAATGTTTTGCAATTAAAATATGTGCGTGATACATTTTACACAACAAAGAGTATCATCAAATTGGATATCTTGTATGAAAAGACCATCATCATATTTAATATTTTGTTGATCATACATGTTGTGATTTCGGAGTAGTGTTATGCATATTAATTTGTAGTATTTGTTCTGCACGTAATATATATGGATAACATATATTAAAGAACAAAAATCACTATCAAATTGGATATCTTATAGTCCATATATGTTATATGTGCAAAGCATTACATTATATTCACTTATTAGAACATGTTATGAACATATTTTTCATGGCAGAATTGCAGAACATAAAAGGTCTCCAAGTCTCCAACTAAATTATGCCCTTCATAGAAATTTTCTCTTAAGTGTACTTATATAATAATATTCTTCTAGACTATATATAAGGGATTCTCCATAAAATGCTTCTCATGCATATGCATGTGTGTATGTATGTATGTTATATCATGTTTCTAACTTATAAAGTTCATCGATCACCTCTTTCAGAAGTTCGACATCTCGCTCATAATTATTGCCACCCTCCCGTTCACACTCCTAGCCCCCCTTCCCTCCCCTTCCCTTCCCTTCATATACCCATGCAATGGTGCTTAACTTAGCTGATCAAATTTAATACTTTAAGGCTAAGATATACCGGGGTTTTATTAGAAGAAAAATAGAAAAAAGGGTTGATAGGTACACGATGACAAACAGTAAAGGATGAATGGGACGAGTTTTTTTTTTTTAAGAGTTGATGGGTATAAACTGCCATACTTAAGGGGCCAAAGGTCATTAAGCCTATTTACAAATATGACCTTAAAAAATAAAAGACCCTTTGATTTTTTTTTTTTGTTGCTAAATTAAGTATTTTATAAAGAAAGAAAAAAGAATACAGGATTAACCTATGCTCTATATCAAGACATAGAGAAGATCTATCTATAACAAATCTAACCTACTAGCTAGATTAGGAATAGAAAGACAGAACCAACATGGTCGAATAATTAGATATAAATCCAGCCGAACAAGTCCAAATTAGCATGACCAATGAACCATTTCGAACTTAGAAGTCTAGTTTTGAGTTCCAGCATAATATCATGAATCAGTTTTGAAGGACCCAGGACGCCCAAATCATGAAGTCTCTTGTTTCTCTCCCTCCAGAGGTGATATGAGAAAATCTGCGCCGCTAGGAGAGCCACAGTACGGAGCATTTGGTCAGATATACCTCCTAGGGCTTGCAAAATGTGTACCCAGTTTAATCCTACAAAGTCCACCTTAAGGAGGCCAGCCAATTTAGAGAGGATATAGCTGCTATAAGGGCACCCTACGAACAGATGGGAATCTGTTTCTGAACCCCCGACACAGAAATTGCAGAACTGTGAGACATCTAAACCAAAAGAATGTAGTCTGTGCATGGTTGGGAGGCGACCGTGGCAAAGCGTCCACTCGTGGTGAGCATACCTTAAAACCCTCAGCCTATGCCATACGTGATTACTCCAATCCAGCTTAGGAGAAGGAGTACGTATGGCCTCCCAAATATGCCAGGTCCTTACTTTGTGGATACTCAATCCATTCCAAAGGATAGTATCAGGAGCTGAAAGATCAAAAGCAGGATAGTCAAAATCTCGAAGCCAAGTAACCAGACCCAGATCGATGTGATGGATTCTTGTCGAAGGTTGAGGCAGGTTCCAAGCTCCCGTAGAGATAAGCGTATTCACAGTATCATCAAACGAAGCATTTGCTTGGGCAATGATAGGAGCATTGTTATTTAAACCTAAGCATGTCGAGTGCCACCACGGATCAAACCACAGTGAAGTGCCCAAGCCATTTCCAATTTTGAAAGAGATAAACTCTCGAGCCACATTGCGAGATTTGAGAACATTGCGAAGTATCCAAGAGCAATCCTGTGGCATAGGCAAATTCCATAAATTATGTTTTCTGAGCAGAGTTGTATTTACCCAAGAAGGCCACAAAGCTTTGCTTTTCCGCGCAATTCTGCAGAGATGATTAATGATTTGAGATTGGTTCCAAGCCTTAGAGTTCTTAAGACCGAGGCCCCCTCGTCGAATGGCAAGCAAATGGTTTCCCAGCTGATTTTTGCTCCACCTTTAGAGGTTGCATCGCCCTTCCATAGGAAACGCGTGAATATAGATTGGAGGCTGCTATGAACAGAACTAGGAAGAACAAAATGGTTAGTCGAGAATGATAGAACAGCGAAAAGGACAGACCTTAGCAGTTGCACTCGACCAGCCAGAGAAAGGAGCAACGAAGTCCAACAGGAAATTCTGTTTACAATCCTATCTATCAGTGGGATGCAGTCATTGTGACTCAACCGAGACGAGATTAAAGGCACACCTAAGAAACGAACAGGTAGGGTTCCATGAGCAATACCATACGTTGAGTCGAACCAGTTAACAAAATCCTCCTTACAATTTCCAAAAAACACGGTGCTTTTAGCAATACTCGGTGTCAACCCACTAGCATTGGAGAATCTGGACACACAATTCATAAGATGTTTAACCGATTCCCTGTCTCCCTTGGAGAATAACATTAAATCATCTACGTAAAGAAGGTGCGTGAGCTTTAAATTTTTGCACTTCCAGTGGTAATTGAAGTTAGGTGGTGATTTCGCAAGCATTGCAGAGAGGACGGTCATAGCAATTGAGAATAAATAGGGTGAGATGGGATCTCCCTGCCTTATTCCCTTTTTTCCTTCGAAATACCCACATAAAGAGCCATTCACCTTAACAGAGAAGGTAGTTGTAGAGATACAAAGGTGAATCCATTTAATGAATTTTTCAGGGAACTTTAATTTCTGCATAGCCCCTATAATGAAGTTCCAATTTAAAGAATCAAACGCCTTATGAAGGTCAAGTTTTAAGGCACACTTAGACACGCCCGCATCTCTGTGATAGCCTCGAAATAACTCCTGTGCCATAAGGATGTTATCTGAAATATTCCGTCCCAGAATGAAAGCGGATTGCGAGATGTCAATAATAGTAGGCATTACTTTTTTAAGCCGAGAAGCTAGGATTTTGGCAATGCATTTGTAAGGAATTGAGCACAACGAAATCGGTCGGAAATCTTGCATAGTAGATGGGGTGGGAACCTTAGGGATCAAAGCAATAGTAGTTGCATTTAGTGGCTTGAAGAAAGAGTCCGCAGTGAAGAAGCTTTTAATGGCATCACAGAAAGTGTTGCCAACTATTGCCCATGCCGCTAAGAAAAATTCGACAGTGAAGCCATTTTGACCGGGCGACTTATTCTTTTTCATAGCTTTCAAGGTTGCCAGAATGAGATCATCAGTTACAGGCGCCTCAATAGACGTAGCTTGTGCAGGTGATAAGGATGCACAGTCAAGACTAGCAAAATCGCAAGTTTCGAAAACTGCCGAGGTGCCCAAGGTACTAGTAAAGAAATCGACTGCGACTTTAGAAACATTGGTCTGCCCTGAAACCAAAACCCCATCCTTATTTTCAATAGTGAGAAGTTTATTTACATTCCAATTAGCCTTTGTTTTATTGAAGAAGAATTTTGTATTTCCGTCTCCCTCGGTCAGCCATTTAACTCTCGATTTCTGAAGCATAAAATGCTCCTCTTCCTGCAAAGTAGTTTCAAGCTTGTGAATGGCTTGTGATTCCAGTTGCAGTAGATCATAATTGTCAAAGTCATTAGAAAGCTGGGCCTGCAAATCAGACAAGTGAATACGAGCTGAAACCACGTTATTGCGAACATCGCCATGTTTCTTATTAAGTCCAGTGAGTGATTTTTTGACTTCTTTTAGCTTCCGCACCAAAATTGCCATAGGGTCGCCATACCACTGATTACCCCAGGCTTTAGAAACAGTATCCATGATGCCATCAATTTCAGTCATGAAATTAAAGAACTGAAAAGGTTTATAAGTTCTCTCAAGTTGCATAGGAACGGAGCAGATCAGCGGGCAGTGATCCATTAATCCCCTATTTTTAACCGTCACAAAAGATTCTGTAAAAACATTAAACCAAGCCATGTTACCAAGCATACGGTCCAGCCTCTTTTGAATAAGAGCTTCTCTAGACCGTAACAAAAGACCCTTTGATTTTAATTTCAAAGAACTTTAGATATGCCCCCAAATCATTTTAAGCTAATTACTATATTCCCATGCCTAATATCTTAGAGATGATATATATTCTTTGTGACTTTTTATTTGACATCATATAATTCTCTAATGTAGATGTATTTCCTTGCAATAAAATCACGGAAAATAACAAAATTATTTAAAAGTTTTAGTATTTTTGAGAATTTGAATAAGTAATGGAATCGACATTGTGGTCAATGCAAGTTGTTAAGACATACATCTACCAATCATATTATATCATCATTTTATTGTACTAATAATTCTTTAAAGCATGTGACCACTACCACTGATACTAAAATACTAAAATGAATTGTCATACAAACTATTCAATTTTCATTTTTCGTGGATAACACAATCAGTTGTGATCATCCAAAGATTAGCAACAACCTACCCTCATGCACCTGAATACCCAACTTCAGAGTTTGCTTACTCCAATTAGAGACTTGACGGACATATGAGGTGGAAGCAAAAGTGTAAATATATCTACTACCCAACATGAGAAAAGTTGACCATTAAGTGAAGTAAGAAATGTATGTTATGTAACCTCCTAAAAGCTAAAGTCAAGTGTATTAATACCAAAAGGAATAGGTAAATGATGTGTATTATGTTGAATTTGATGTAATCTAGGAGACCGAAAAATAAAGTGAATTATTATAGATACTTTAGATTACATTAGTAGAGTGATGAAAGGACATGTTTACTTATTTATTACCACGTGTAAGTGAATTATTAGCAATATTTTTGATTACATTTGTAGAGTTATGAAAGGACATTTTTACTTGTATAAATATATTGGTGGATTAGTACAAAAAGTGCAAGTTTGCTTGTTCAAAAGTTTCAGGTTTTACTCCTATATAAACAGATTTTGGGGATTATTATTTTCAGATGTTTATAAAATATTGAAATGACTTTTTCATCTTGTTATCGGTCCATCCATACATATTCATCTCTTCTGCATTTGGTTCAAATCTTTACTTTTTATTTTTTTAAAATTTTTATTCCATAAGTCATTCTTGTATAACCTTCAGGAACAGGTGCACCTAGAGACGATAATGAGGGTGGGACTAAAAGATCTGCTCTTGTTTGTGATTCTTACAGTTGGGAGCCATCACCTCTCTTTCAACCATCGTTTCCTCTCACCCAGCGTTTGTTGTCTCGAGCCATATCTATTCGTGATGGCACAGAACAATCCAAACCGGGGGAAGTAGATTCCATTTCTGATGCTTGTCGTGGGAGCTCAGAATGTAAATCTTTTGAACAATCTCTTGGTGGAGATTACAAAGTCTACAACAATATTACGACCAAGCAAAACTATAAAAATGTTTCAGTTCCAGTTGAAACAGAAACTCCTGTGACCGGACGAGAAACGGTACACATGGCTGGAAAAGAGGCTAATGTGGTAAACATGAGTGAAAAAGAGGTTAATTTTGAGATAAGTAAAGATATAGCCGAGGATCCGAGATTCAAGAGATCGTTTCGTACTGCTCTGAAAGAAAAGGTCAAACAAGTGGTCCGACCAACTTGGCTTGAGGGTAAACTTAGCAAGAAAGCTCACAACAAGATAGTCAAAAAAACAGTTGACAGAATAATGGGCAATATCAAACAATTTCCATCTACTCTGGAATCAGCGGATCCGTTTTCTTCTTCCCTGGAGCAGAATATTGCAAACCTGGTCAAGGTGAGTTAACTATTATGATTTGCTACAGAACTTGAGTAGCAATAAATGTTGGTAGCACCATATATACTAGCACATCATATTCTTGGACTGACAAACTCAGTTTTCATATGCAGCATTATATGGGCAAATATGGAAAACCGTGACCTGCCTGTCCATATAAGTGTTTGCTATGCGTTTCCGACTAGAAGCAGCCAAAGTCACATTAGGTGACATGTTTTATTTAAGGAACAACTGGGAGCAAGAATCGTGACATGCTACAAGTTCTTCTCCTGGGATTTGTTGTTTTGAGGATAAGACTCTTTCGTTGACTTTATGCTTGATTTCCTACCGAAACCCTAATAGATCTTTAGAAGGTATATATATATATATATATATATATATATATATATATATCTTTCTAGTTGATGTTCAAAACTGCATTGAGTTTTTTTTTTTTTTTTTTTTTTTTTTTTTTTGTGTGTGTATTATGATGTGTCGTCTTTTATATTATGTTATGTTATATTTTTATTTATTTGTGATCAACAGACGTGGTCTGACATTATATTATAATATTGCAATACAACAAATTTCACATATAGCATGTGAATATTTTTGTAATTACACGAATTAATAAAATAATTATAATTATATATAATACTAAAATATACTACTTATCCATATAAAATTCGTATTTAGGAACAATTTTTTGCTAAATACAATTCTACTATCAAATCTTATCCAAAATTTCGTCCTATATATACATGCATTTCATATTGTTGTATAATATATGATTGACTCAAGTTCCACAAGAACTCTTTAAAATTGGGTTCGACAGGAGCAACCTTATATTTTAAAATACAATCCCCCTAAAAGGGTTAAAACTTAAACTAGTAGAATTTAGCCCCCCATTATATATTGGTCCATTTGGGGTTAAGCAATTTCCATTTGGGGTTTTGAAATATTCAATATTTTATTTAAAATTTTTGAATTTTATCTGTATTCCCTTAGAAGTTCAACGGTTTCATTTTCGATTTTAAAAATATGCAGAATGACGAATAAACAGTATATGAACTTAGGGTTTAGGGTTGTTTACAACCACCACAAACCCTAACTTAACCTAATTTTAAAAAAATTGGGACGGCCGGACTCGAAAAGAAAATACAATTTGAATTGACGTTTTGATTAAAAGTTTTCTAATAATGTTTGCAAATACATATTTAGCAAAAATAAAGAGGTAACACTACTTAAAGTAGGGTTTTGAAACCAAAACACTACTTTACATAACGCTTTGAACCTTAAAAAAATTTATCGAAAACGCGATGTAACGTTTTGTGTAAACACCGCTAAAGTTGCGTTTTAAAGTAATATTTAGGGGCCATTTTCAGAATGTGATATTCGGAGCATTATTCGTGAAATTAATTATGATAGTAATTATAATTTGTTTATTTTTTTTGATTGTGTAAATTTACAGTAAAATATAATTAACACATTGTTGAATAAGAATTTTTTAAGTATTGTACCTTGCAAAAATTAATATTTTAAGGCATCAAAATATTAATTAGATACTACAAAAGTTAACTGTATATAATTTAAATGTTAGACCCGTTAATTAATGTATTTCTACTTCTAACTTTTATATCCAATATTACTGAAAATCGTAAGGCAACGAATTTGAAAATTTCAATACAATTAATGAATCCAATCCGAAAAATAAGGGAATTTTGATTTTAAAATTTTCCGAGAAAAAGACTTTTGATGTTTTGAGAAGAGATTATAGGTAAATGGAGGTGCATTACACCTAATAAATGTAAATACAAAATTTAATGCTAATATGTATTTAATATGTGGTCTCACACGCATTTAAGTGATCAACACTACTACTAATTATACCAACAAATCATGATCTTCTGGGCGAGTAGTGGGCATGTGTTCTACTCAAATTGGCTACATTTGGTCAAGTATACTTTGGTTTATTTTGGATTCGGAATTGGGACTCGACCCCAATTTCGAATAAGGCTCCGAATTTGATTCGGGTTGTCACACTAAATGCTAATATTATAGGAAACTGAAAGTTATATTTTAATCATATGCGATTCCCTTGGGATTTACTTTGAATCAAAACATGATGAATTTCATATTAAGAACAAATTGAATTCAGTTTGAATCTTTTCGAATTGTTACTAATTCATTTTTAATTTTTGAGTTAAAAAAAATCTTATTATCAAATGTGAGATTTTAATATGAAATAATTTAATTTCTATTTATTTTGATATATAATGTAATGTTAATTTTTGGAATAAATTTATTTTAAATACGAATTTTGCTTATGATTAGTTATTTATAACGAATACTATATTTCGATTCTAAGTTATGACCATAAAGATTATAATGACTAGACTAAAATTTAATAATTCACCACTTTTTTAATTTGGATTTATATCGATTCTTGTACTTCAAATCATATTCAATTCAAATAAGTTGTTGTTCGATTTGATATATTATCATCAAACTAAAGATTATGCAATTGCACCAATTAATTCCAAAAAAATTGCATGTGGGCTGTTAAACTTAAAAAATACATATGTTAGCGGACAATCTATCCTCACATTAATATCGAACAGACAATAATATGATGAACATGCAATTTTTTCTCCAATCAACCAAAAAAATTTCGTCCATGAGAAATATCGAATGGCTCCAATCAACCAAAAAAATTTTGTCCATGGTCCTTATTCTTTCACCTCCGTAAACTTAAATCAAAATACCAAGCTAGATAGTTGTCAGAGTACGTAAAAAACATATACTTTTTCTTGGTGCAGATGATGACGTTTCTTGTAATCAGACTGCATGACATATTTAGTAGTCTCTAAAGCAAGGAAAATAGGGGTGACACTGAGTAAAAGCAGATCATGCAACTTCTCGTTACCCTCACCACTTAATATAGCATGTTGAACAGCAACGCCATAAGCCACAGCTACATGAGGGTTTTTTGTTCTAGAAACCACCAACAAGTGCAATATCGTGAATGGTGTTTTAAACCATTTTGGAATCACTCGAACACTTCTCTATAGGTGCATGCACTTCCAGAATAGATTAATAATTATTTAATTCTACAGTCGTAGTCTCCTATCATTGTTGTAGTGAATTCTTGAATTATATACTATAGTGTTATCCAAGTTTTTAAGAGTCCTCTTTAATAATTTTTTATCAATTAAATTTATTAGAAGTTAACGAAGAGAAAATTAAATTGATTAAAAGCACTAGAAAAGCAGAAGATATATTTTTAGTTAATTTATCTCACTGTGGTCTATAACAAACACTACAAGAAAAACGAGCATTTCCTACCACAAAATTTGTAGGAAAAGGCCGTTTTTTGGTAGGAAATGACCCATTTCCTACCACATCCGTGTGGTAGGAATTGCTTGACTCGGAAATGACCCCTGGTGGGAAATTTTAAATGACGGTCAAACGTGGCCCACCTGGTGACTTGGCAGCCACCTGACATGGACCCACCTACCAACATTGCTGGCCACGTGGCGTGGGTCTGCTCCATGTCATCTGCCACGTCAAGCGCCGCGTTACCTGCCATGTCACAAAATCTGGTGACGTAATTGGGCATTTCCTACCAGAATTTCCGGTAGGAAATGCGTGTTTTGGTAGGAAATAGAACATTCGAGATGGGTAAATAGTATTTCCTACCGGACATTTCCTACCAGCTTTTTTAAATTCCTACCTACTATTTCCTACCAGGATGTGCATACGGTAGGAAAGGCTTGAATGTGGTAGGAATTACTGGTTTGTAATGGTAATGCTGGTAGGAAAAGGCTTGAATGTGGTAGGAATTACTGGGTTTGTAATGGTATTGCTGGTAGGAAAAGCTTTCAATGTGGTAGGAAAAGATGGAATTTTATGGTATTATTGGTAGGAATTACTGGGTTTTTTCCTTTTTTTTTACACCTAAATTACAAATCTAAAAGAGCAAATCAAACCATACAAAACAAAAAAACAATAAAAAGAAAATCTAATCATCCATAAAAAATATATTCCATAAAACAAAAACATCCATAAACATAATTTAACATCCCAACCATCATTAATCCAACATACAAATGTTAAAATCCCACCTTATCACACCAACATACCAACCCAACCATAAACACAAGTCAAAATCCCACCATAAACAACAAGAATCCTCCTTCGCACGAACCACATTCAACAAGTTACAACCTTATAACACCAATAAAACAGTACTTACTATAGCTACCATCAAACACAACCAAAAGTGCTCACAAAGGAGCATAACGTACTAAAAGTTCATTATACCAAAAACTCAATTGAAATCAACATACTAATTAACTCCTACCAACGTCATCATCGCCATTGTAGCTTTCATTTTCTTCTCCATTATCCTCGTTATAGGAATCTTCTTCTTCATCATCATGGCCATTGACATCTTCTTTACCATTGTCATCAGCATCCTCGTTTTCATCATTGTCATAAGCATTTTTTTTTTCTTTTTGTTGGCCTCGAAACTAATATCGCTTCTTCAAAGTGACAAAAATCTACATAAGGAGCGCAAGAAAAAACAATTAGTATCCATTATACACACATACATGAATAATTAATCAAGAACAATTGAAAATATGAACTAATCAAAAACAAAAAAAATTAGTATCAATTTATAGGACATCATGATGCAATATCTTTTAAAACGTCAAGTAGATAGAAAGGGGAAACATTAGCAATTGAAGCAGAACTAGTACCATTCTGAGGGAAAAATGGATCTTCACTCGTGTCATTCAGTTCCAGGGTCTCTTCGTCTATAAAAGGAGGATGACTTGGTGGAGGAAGGATTTCATCTTTCTTTGCCAACATTTGTAGTGCTTTCGACATTGGATGTCTTAACGATGCAGGCTCTTGGATACATAGCAGTCCTATATGTACCACTTTTAGAACTTCTGCCCTTGTATCGCTTCGATGGTAATCATGCAGCATTAGGTTTGGGTCAAGAATCTCTTCAATGCTTCCATGTTGAAAACGCTTCCATGCCTGTTTCATTAAAAGGAAAACACCTGAGGTTAGAACCTTTTGGGGCAGTTTACAGAGGTTACACAAACAAGAAAGTAATCAACTCACAATTGTAACCAGGCTGTCTGAGAATTCTGAGCTTTCGCTCTTGTTGTTTTGACTTCCAGTAACAATCTCTAGCAAGAGCACCCCAAAGATGTACACATTTGCCTTTTCGGTTAATTGGCCACTGGCAAGGTATTCAGGTGCCATATATCCTCTACAGATTAGTAAACATCAGTGAAAGTTAAAAACAAATCTTTGCTCCTACTTTAATTTGAAATATCATGAACTTCTAAATAGTAAAAAAATATCATAAAAAAATAAATATTTACAATATCATTCAAGACAACATCAAACACATGTAATTTCTCAGGATACACACACAAATTCATATTCAAATAATTAACACCAATAGGTAACTTCCATAAACACAATAAACAAAAACTCAATTCTAGAACATTAGAAATCTAACCTCTGTTATCACCAAGAACTGTTTTACTAATTGCAAAAATTTAATCTTTTAATAAATACATTAAACAAAAACTCAATTCAAGAACATTAGAAATCTAACCTCCCCTGATGATGAACCTCTGTTTTCTTTTACTATCCAACCCAATTCAAGAAAAGGCCTCCCTTCACCACCGAACTCCCTTAACCCCATCTCCTCCCTTCTCCTTCTTCGCTTCCGCCGTGTCATAGCCGCTGCCCCGCCTCGCCACCATCTACTCCACCTCCCTTCACCACCGAACTCCCTTAACCCCATCTCCTCTTCAACCGCCTTCATCCTCCGCCCGCAACCCAGTCACAACTCCGACCAACACCAAACTCTCCAAAAATTTAAATCCAACCTCTACAGCCCCCAACATACAACCCTATCAACCCAAAAATTTTAAAATCGATCATATATCTCCAAAAATTGAACAAAGCCGAATCTTACCTAGAAATTTTTCATCTCAGAATTGATTGATTTATATATGTATAGATAGAGCTCGATTTATAGAACACATTCATATATAAACACTAATTTTGGATGGATAGATTAAGAGATATAAATTTTAGAAGATTATATTTATATGTATATGTATATGTATATGTATATGTGTGAAATGAGAGAGAGCAGTCCGATAAGAGAGAGGGATATGGGATGGGGGCGGCCGAGTGATAGGGGGTGGCTATAAGAAATATACATTAAATATTTTAACGGTTAAGATTTAATTCCTAATTGCACGAACGACTCAGATTGTCTCAGTTTTACATATCATCAATCCAAATCATCTCCTTTCAGCAAATTACAGCACGCCAAGTGTCCCTGAATTATAAGTAGCAAAATATATAAATATTTGTATTATTTATCAAATGTCTATATCTTGTAAATTAAAAATAAAATGCTTAAATTATTAAATAAATATTCAAATAAATTTATGATATGTATTCGATCCAATACAAATAAATAATAATAAAAATTGAAATAAATAATAATTTTTTAATAGTGGCATTCTGATATTTTATAATAAGCACGTATTTAAAATAAAAATATAAGTAATTGAAACATCCAAAAATTACATTTAAAAAAATTTATATTATAAATTTATTATAATATAGTAGACCACTACTATGAATTTATAATATAAGTTTAATAATATCGTTAAAATCCAGGTTTATCATTACTAAAATACACACGTAGTATATTAGAAAATTTAAGAAAATTATATCATTAAAAAGTACATCTAGTCTATTTTAAAATAATAGATAAACTCGTAATATATATCTTGTAATAACCACGAATTTTTGAAATAATATTTTAATTTTTTTAGCCGAATTTTAGAGTCTCGTTTTAATTATTCAGCGGGAGAAAAAAAAAACGAAATCTTTCACTAAATATTTATATTAAATATTTTGCATCATTATATCAAATCAATTTGTCCCCCATTTGTTTTGTTTCTTTTTATTTATTAATTGCCACTTAATTAGTAATGATTATGCTTCATTGTCCACTAAAATTCTGCAATGATTTTTGCCCCATAATTTTATCTTTTTAATTTTTTATAAACTGCATTATTGTTATTTGAGGATATAGCTGCAACATCTGTTTTAAGTCAAATACAGAAACAAACACAACGAGACAGAGCCTATTTACTCAATAAAACAGAGCAGGCAAAACACTTCCATACACAGCAGGCCTTATTTTTTTTTGTTGTTTGTTTCTCTCCACACAAACGGACACAACACAGCTTATGTCTCTCTCTTTTTAACCAAAAACTCGATTCAATATATATACATACACACGAAAACAAAAACCCAGGTAGTTACTTATTCTTTCCTGTGAATTATTTTGACGATTTCGTATTGTAGAATCTGGTAAGCTCGATGTGGTGCTTCTATTGTTTGGTTTTGTGTCGTGTTTTTCCGATTGATTGCAGTCGGAGTAGGTAGTTAGGTGGGTCGACTGTGATGGTTGTGAATTGTGGTTGTAATTGGGTTGTTGGTTTTTGGTGAGGAGTCGGTTAAGGGTAAGTCGAAGAGAGGGGATGGAGCGGAGAGAGTAAAGGGCGAGGGAGATAGGGAGATTGTTTTGTGGTTGTCTGGATGTCGTTATTGCAGTCGGAGAACAGGGGAGGGGGTCGACTGTGAGGGTGAGTGTTGTCGTGAGAGAGAAGAGAAGAGATGAGAGGAGAAACGGAGAGAGTGAGGTCGAGTTTGCAGAGAGAGAGAGTGATCGTTGTTGTGTTGCCATGGTTGGTGGTGTTGGTTTGTGCGGTGATGGAGAGCGACGGAGAGATGAGAGATTGAAGAAGGGAGAAGTGTTGATTGGTGTTGCGAAGTCGAACAAGAGAGATATGAGGGAGAGATAGAGGGAAATGGAGAGAGATTTGGTCGAGAGAAGAGAGAATGGGAGGCAGGGAGGAGAGATGTGAGGGAGATTAGAGAGAGAGAGAGAGATAGAGAGAGAGATAGAGATACGGAGAGAGATTTGCAGAGTTAGGGAGAGAGATTTGGGATGAAAGAGATGCAGGGAACGGGGAAAGTGGGGCCCACATCAATTTTTCTGTTAAAACGATACCGTTTTGTAAATTAGCGATTGAACGTTAAAAAATCGAGATTTAAATATTTGGATAGCGATATAAATTAGTTGGGAATAAACAATTTATTAAAAAATTACATAATTACTTAATTAATTAAATAGAATTGTTTTACGATTATATGGATAAAATTAGAGATTTAATTATTTATTAGTAAGAGAAGGAATAATTGTGATAAAATAGAGTTAAATATGATTTTTAAATTTTAGACATCTGATAATTAATATTTTCAGATTATTTATTAACCGGATCGAGTTAGATTTATTTTAGAGATTAATTTTGATCTAAATAAATTAGAATTTGTGAGGTTGCTTAAAATTAGAATTCTTTGATAAATTATTTTAAAAAATGAGAATAATTATTTTGGATTTAAATTGAATAAAAATGGATGTTTGAATTTTTCATTTTGAGTAAGAATTTAGATTTCCAGATATTAAAAATAGGATATATTCTCCAGATTAATTCCTGTGTTCGAAGAAATATTTATTTATCCCGGAATTAATTTCTGTTATTTGTTCCGGAGATTTTATGAGATATTATAATATTATTAATTAGATTATCGAATCGGGAGTATTTTATTCTGAAGAATCGCTCACGTATTTCTGGTTGCCATTTTTAGAGAATAATTCCCGAACCGTAGATCGACGCCAAGTTCACGGGTAGAGTATATTTTTATCTGCATTCATTTGCACTTCGAGATCGAGGCAAGTTCATTCCTACCCTAACTTTTGGAAACTGTGAATTTCTGTTCGTGTTATTTAATTCATTAATTATTTTCGAGATATTATATGTTGAGATTATCTGTTGCTCTGTATGATGCAATAATTTCTTTTGAGAATTATTTCTTGTTAAATATTATTATGTTGTTAAGTTAGTTTGTTTGAGAATTATAATCCCTATAAGCGTAGAAATAATTTAGTTGCTATCGGGTCGATCTCATTAATTCGAGACGACTATTATTTTGATTCAGTGAAACTAATCTCATTCGTCTGAGATAGTTAAATTTATTCTTTTCGATTGAATTTATTGTACAAATTCAATCGTTATTTGTTGATTATCTTTTAGTTAGTTCCTCGTTTGAACTAACCGATAGGAGTTTAAAATTATAATTGTTAGAGATTTTTATTCGTCGATCAAGTGAAAAATATTCTATTAAAACGTTCGTCAATTTTGAGTATTATAAATATTGAGAAGTACTATTTGTTCAGTACGACTCCCAATTACTTCAATCTTAAGACTATTCTCATAAATTCGAGATAGTTGATCTTATTGTCAAAGTTTGGCATTTTGTTCATGTCAACCGATAAATTATTATTATTGAGAATTTACATCAGACCATTGTTCGGATTGGTGGTAAAATCGAGTCATACTGGCAGTCCGCCAGATTTGTAAATATTTTCTGAGAGAACTATCTCAAGTTATCTGTACCCCAAATATTCGGGAATTCTGTATTCTACTGGTCAATTTTGGGCAAGAGGCCAATTATAGAGAAAGAGAGACTCGTGTGCCGTTTTACGGACCCGAGAATATTTAGGCATTCGTTGCCTTGGTTGAATTGATAACCATTATGATGCTAGCATTCATACATATATATTATAGTTGATATCGTATTGTAGCCGTGATCGGGCGAAGTGCGGTGTCATTGGAGGCTGGTATTCTTGGTTGGTTAGTTGATCGCCCCACCGAGATACGGAGAGGTGGAAGACCAGTTCATTCTTAAATCATGAGTTATCAGAGTTATAACAAATGAGTTATCGAGTATTCTGTTTCGAGATGAGTAATGAGTCTTTTGAGTATTCTGTTTTGAGAAGAGTTTTGAGCCTTTCAAGTATGATATTTTCAAGATGAATTTGAGCCAAATCATATTGTGATATCCGACATTAAAATTTTGAGTATTTATTTCAGTAAACTTTATTATACTTATATACCAAGCGAGAAGAGAACTTGCTGAGCACTATAGTTGCTCATTCTTGCTTTACAACATTTTGTTCAGCTGTCAAGACGGAAAGAGGCGAGACGTCCAGCCAGGGCTATAAAGGCAAGGGGAAAGCGCAAAGCTATGGCGACAATAACTAGAAGATCCAGATGGAATCTTTATAATTCTACTGTTGTGAACTTTTGTAATATATTATTTCGAGATGTATCAAGTTGGTTTGTACTATGTTGTGAAGACGATCTTGGACCTGCGGAGTTGGACATTTTATGCTCCGTTGTAATAAAATTTGGTATTGTTATTGCGTTGTTATATTGAGACAATGTGACGACCCGGGTTCCCGGTCAGGGTGGATTTGGGGGCGTTACATATCTAATTTAATTATATTCCCAAATTTTTAAAAAATAAAAAGTTAATTTGTTTGGAGATCTTAGTAGATCACTACTATATTGACTAGTACTCGTAACTAGTGCTCTATCCCATATTATTATTTCTATTTTTTAAAATATATTTTTCGAGGAGCCAACCTTACGAATGTCAAGATATATCTAATTTAATGATATTTCCAAATTTCAAAAAAATAAATAAATTTACTTGGTTTGGTAATTTAACGGTCAACTAGTACGTTGACTAGAACCCCTAAATAGGGTTTCGTCAGGGTTTAGGGTTTTAATTTTTTAAAAAATATTTCTTGATGACCCAATCATACGGAGGTCAAGATCCATCCTTTTTAATGTTATTACCAAAATTTCAGAAAAAAATAAATTTATTTGGTTTGGTAATTTAACGGTCAACTATTACGTTGACTAGAACCCCTAAATAGGGTTTCGTCAGGGTTTAGGGTTTTGATTCTTTAAAAAATATTTCTTGTTGACCTAATCGTACGGAGGTCAAGATCCATCCTTTTTAAAGTCATTGACAAAATTTTAGAAAAAATTAAATTTATTTGGTATGGTAATTTAACGGTCAACTAGTACGTTGAGAACCCCTAGGGTTTAGGGTTTTGATTTTTTAAAAAATATTTTTGATGACCCAACCATACCGAGGTTAAGATCTATCCTTCTTAATGTTATTGCCAAAATTTAAGAAAAAAATAAATTTATTTGGTTTGGTAATTTAACGTTCAACTAGTATATTGACTAGAACCCCTAAACATGGTTTCGTCAGGGTTTAGGGTTTTGATTCTTTAAAAAATATTTATTGATGACCCAACCGTATGAAGGTCAAGATCCATCCTTTTTAATGTTATTGCCAAAATTTTAGAAAAAATTAAATTTATTTGATTTGGTAATTTAACGGTCAACTAATACTTTGACTAAAACCCCTAAATAGGGTTTCGTCAGGGTTTAGAGTTTCGATTTTTAAAAAAATATTTCTCGACGACCCATCCATACGGAGGTCAAGATTCATCCTTTTTAATGTTATTGCCAAAATATAAGAAAAAAAATAAATTTATTTGGTTTGATAATTTAATGGTCAACTAGTACTTTGACTATAACCCCTACACAGGGTTTCGTCAGGTTTTAGGGTTTCGATTTTTTCAAAAATATTTTTTGATGACCCAACCATATGGAGGTCAAGATCCATCCTTTTTAATGTTATTACAAAAATTTTAGAAAAAATTAAATTTATTTGATTTGGTAATTTAATGGTCAACTAGTACTTTGACTAGAACCCCTAAACAGGGTTTCGTCAGGGTTTAGAGTTTCAATTTTTTAAAAGATATTTCTCGACGATCCAGTCATACGGAGGTCAAGATCTATCCTTTTTAATGTTATTGCCAAAATTTCAGAAAAAAATAAATTTGTTTGATTGGGTAAGTTAATGGTTAATTAGTACTTTGACTAGAACCCCTAAATAGGGTTTCGTCAGGCTTTAGGGTTTCAATTTTTTTTAAAAATATTTATAGATGACCCAACCATACGGACGTCAAGATCTATCATTTTTAATGTTATTGCGAAAATTTCAGAAAAAAATAAATTTATTTGGTTTTGTAATTTAACGGTCAACTAGTACTTTGACTAGAACCCTAAACAGGGTTTCGTCAGAGTTTAGGATTTCAATTTTTTAAAAATTATTTCTCGATGACCCAATTGTATGGAGGTCAAGATCCATCCTTTTTATTATTATTGCCAAAAAATAAGAAAAAAATAAATTTATTTGGTTTGATAATTTAACGGTCAACAAGTACTTTGACTATAACCCCTAAACAGGGTTTCGTCAGGGTTTAGGGTTTCGATTTTTTTAAAAGTATTTCTTGACGACCCAACCATACGGAGGCCAAGATCCATCCTTTTTAATGTTATTTCCAAAATTTCAGAAAAAAATAAATTTATTTGATTTTTTCAGAATTTTTAACTAGTTTATAAATAAATTAAAAAATTAAATAAAAATAGAAAAAATTCCAAATTTTGGAATAAAATACATACACACCAAAGTAGACATAATCACTATTTTTATGATGAATGTTAGCCTACTTTAACTAATTTTCCATTTTTTTTATTTTTTCCACCCTTTTTAATTAGTTTGGAAAATAAATTAAAAAATTAATTAAAAATATAAAAAAATCCAAAATTGAATTTAAAATTCATACACAACCAAATAGTCATACCCATTATTTGTGTGATGAATATTACCCTACTTTCAATAATTTTCTATTTTTTTTATTTTTTCCACCATTTTTAACTAGTTTGGAAAATAAATTAAAAAATTAAATAAAAATAGAAAAAAAACCAAAATATTTAATTTAAAATTCAAACACAACCAATTAGTTATACTCACTAATTGTGTGATGAATGTTAACCTACTTTCAATAATTTTCCATTTTTTTGATTTTACCACAATTTTTAACTAGTTTGTAAAATAAATAAAATAGGAAATATATTTAAGAAAGATATATATTTACGACGGAAATAGAATTAAAATTTAATTTAAAAATGGCGTTTCCTACTTGTCAATTCCTACCAAATTTGATGAATACGGTAGGAATTACTGGGTTTTTGCTTTTTGACACAGCTGCGGGTTGGAAATGCCAACCATTTCCTACCCCAACAAGGTGGTAGGAAATGCTTCTATCAAAATGACGTCGTTTTGATGTTGTCAAATAGGCGAACATTGGTGACAAAAACAACGTGGCATGTGGGACCCATGAAACTCATATCCCACCAGTTTGCAGTGGTAGGAATTGCTTTGACAAAAACGACGTCGTTTTACTATTTTCAGAAATACTGACAAAAATAATGTGGCATGTGGGACCCAATAGACTCATTTCCTACCAGCCTTGGTAGGAAATGGGGTGAATAAAACCGACCAGAGACATGTGGTAGGAAATACTTTGGCAAAAATGATGTCGTTTCTTTGTTGACGTGGATAAGTGGGTCCTTTTTCTGCCATTTCCTACCAGTTGTGGTAGGAAATGGCTACCTATTTCCTACCAGCATCGTTTGTGGTAGGAAATGACCCTTTGACCTGAAATTAGTAGGAAATGGCGGGTAGGAAATATTCTGGTAGGATTTGATAGTTTTTCTTATAGCGAAAATTTATAAAATTTTGAACACTTATGCAACTAGTTACACATTACACAATGTTACATATTCGAGTTACCAATAAAAATTTTTAAATCTGAAAAGCATCTTTGCTTTTGCAACATGCAATTTGACTCGCAAGTGAACTTGTTGATCTTGGTGGATTAAGTAAGCCTTCACAATACCCAATTGTTGCACACAAACTAAACATTCTGAAGTTCTCCACAAGTTTAGTTAGTCAAATTTGTGTTTGTGAAAAAAAATATCTGTAAAAGAGCGGAAGGGTTGTAGATGCTCTAAATGAATATACTCAGGTCGTACATGCTCTAAATGAATATACTCGCATCATATAAGATGGTAAGACTATCATATTTATCTTCAAATTTATACGGTGTATAATAAAAATTCATCAAAGGCTTTCCAACAATCACAATCATGATCGTGAAGTATAATAACTTTTTATTTAATCAAAACACAACCGTACTAATTGTGGAATCACAAAAAAATTTGAAACTTTTATTATTAGAAATTTTAATGAAGTCAATATAAAAATCTATATAGATTTAACTCTTCATCATACATTCTCATCAACACCCATATCTACCATCTTCATTACATTAAGACCATGTTCTCATTTTGTCCCTTCCAATTTTCATTTAGGTATACTGTACTACTTTTTTTCCCGAAAACATTATGGAATCTTGTATCAAAACAAGTGGAAAGACTATTGTATACAATTTGTCCATTAACTTTCGCAAGAACTTCTTGTTATATAGTACTCATTCTATAGTAAATATCTAATTAAATCATTTTGTCTTATCACCATTTGTAACATCATCCTAAATCTATTTTCTTTTCTTTAGATGAAATATCTTAAAACTTAAAAAAGAGTGCTCATCTATTCGAAATTAACATATAAGTCTAGTGTTATGTCATTCTCCAATTAGCTAACTCTGCATTCACATGCATTCACATGTTCTTTTTACTTCATCACCGTGCTATAATATGACAAAAAACGTAGCAATGAAAATCATAAACTATATAATCTCTTTTATATTTCTTGGGTGCTTACATTTACCTAAAATATTGTATACATTCTTGGGTGCTCACATTTACCTAAAATATTGTATATATATGAAGAAATAAATTTACCCATCTAGATTATTGAAATTGAAAAGTTAAAAGTTTTGATCGGTATACTTTAGTGTGCAAGATAAATATATTTTTTTGAAAATTTTATTTCGTTCGACTAAATTATTTTAAAAAGTTATTTTAACGAAAACACATATAATAATTCAAATTCAAACACATATAATTATTTTAATTTAAACATATCTATATGTTCTACTTATTTTAGAAATTTTATTTAAAGTCCCCAATTACTTTTTATAATTAAAACAAATGTAAATAGTATAATTTAAACATATTCTAGAAATAAGTTAATGTAAATAAAATAAAATATTAAACTACGAACTATAAGATAACAAATATTAAATAATCTCAGAATATAAACTATTAATGTCCAATATACAACTTGTCTAAAAATTCAATGTAATTATTTTTAAAGAGAAGTTACAAAATTAGGTAGAATAAAAAGTATCATATATTTAGCAAGTGTATTTGATTCAAAATTTGGTATGTTATTAAAAATCCATGAATTTTAATATAGATTGTTGCTGATTTACGATTAAGGAAAAGGAACTTGAGTTCCGTAAGATACATAGGATTTATATGTAAATATGGGGTGCACATTTTTGTAAAATAGAATTTTTTAATTAGCCCCGGGCTCAATCAAATTTAAAATGTAGTTTTTAAGTATCTTACTTAGGAAAAGTTCCAGAGATCGGGTCTTTTTTCTTTTATTTGATATGGACAATCTTTTAAGATATTATTTTTGATATACACAATGTTTCTATTATATAAAGTATTTTACTCAATATCTCAGGGAAATTATCTACCTATTCTCTTTACGATTATATGCAAAGTCTATGCAGAGTTCCTGAAGTCTATGGAGTGTTGACCCATAATCCAATACAATAGGATCTCTTGGAATAAGGTAATTAAGATTCAAGAAAGTAACATACATTGCAAAATCCAACTACATTCACGAATTTATAAAATCCTTTAAATTCATTAAATTTTTGAATATCACCATATTTCAGTATATTAAATATAATCTATATTGTAAAAATTAAAAAAAATATTTAAAATCTAGATTAAAGACTCCCAAACATTTTAAAATCTAGATTGAATACCATTAAATTTTCAAAGACTTTCTAAAATCTTTGTTGAATATACCTATAATATTAATGGAATCTTCAAAATCCAAATTAAATATCTCAATACTATTGAAAGCCAAAAATATCATGTAAAATCTAGATTGAATACACCCACCCCTTTATTAGAACAAATATAAATATATAAAATAGATGCAAATGAGCTGTAATTGAGGAGAATGTAATGTGAAGAAGTTTCTAGCATTGTTGGCACTATTAAATACCCAAAAATACACTTACCCCCAATTTCTAAACCTTACACAAATTACATTCACCTCAAATTCGAGACCTACCCAAAAATACACCCACCCCCAATTTCGAAGCCCTACCCAAAAAGCAACACTAACAACACACAAAAAAAAAAATCCTATTTCCATCACGAAAAATGTCAAAATCTGCAACCAAAATCCAACATCAAGCTATCATCACCAACCAATGGAGCTCCAAAAATGCAGATTCATCATCTTTTAATCAATTTTAACGAAATGGTTAGCATTTGATCTACTTAAACCTCTTTCTTATATATATATATATATATATATATATATATATATATATATATATATATATATATTTGTGTTTGTGTGTGTTTAAAAATTTAAATCAAAATACCAAGCTAGATAGTTGTCAGAGTACGTAAAGAACATATACTCTTTCTTGGTGCAGATGATGACGTTTCTTGTAATCAGACTGCATGACATATTTAGTAGTCTCTAAAGCAAGGAAAATAGGGGTGACACTAAGTAAAAGCAGATCATGCAACTTCTCGTTACCCTCACCACTTAATATAGCATGTTGAACAGCAACGCCATAAGTCACAGCTACATGAGGGTTTTTTATTCTAGAAACCACCAACAAGTGCAATATCATGAATGGTGTTTTAAACCATTTTGGAATCACTCGAACACTTCTCTATAGGTGCATGCACTTCCAGAATAGATTAATAATTATTTAATTCTACAGTCGTAGTCTCCTATCATTGTTGTAGTGAATTCTTGAATTATATACTATAGTGTTATCCAAGTTTTTAAGAGTCCTCTTTAATAATTTTTTGTCAATTAAATTTATTAGAAGTTAACGAAGAGAAAATTAAATTGATTAAAAGCACTAGAAAAGCAGAAGATATATTTTTAGTTAATTTATCTCACTGTGGTCTATAACAAACACTACAAGAAAAACGAGCATTTCCTACCACAAAATTTGTAGGAAAAGGCCATTTTTTGGTAGGAAATGACCCATTTTCTACCACATCCGTGTGGTAGGAATTGCTTGACTCGGAAATGACCCCTGGTGGGAAATTTTAAATGACGGTCAAACGTGGGCCCACCTGACATGGACCCACCTACCAACATTGCTGGCCACGTGGCGTGGGTCTGTCCCATGTCATCTGCCACGTCAAGCGCCACGTCACCTACCATGTCACAAAATCTGGTGACGTAATTGGGCATTTCCTACCAGAATTTCCGGTAGGAAATGCGTGTTTTGGTAGGAAATACAACATTTGAGATGGGTAAATTGTATTTCCTACCAGACATTTCTTACCAGCTTTTTTAAATTCCTACCAACGATTTCCTACCAAGATGTGCATACGGTAGGAAAGGCTTGAATGTGGTAGGAATTACTGGTTTGCAATGGTAATGCTGGTAGGAAAAGGCTTGAATGTGGTAGGAATTACTGGGTTTGTAATGGTATTGCCGGTAGGAAAAACTTTCAATGTGGTAGGAAAAGATGGAATTTTATGGTATTATTGGTAGGAGTTACTGGGTTTTTTCCTTTTTTTTTTACACCTAAATTACAAATCTAAAAGAGCAAATCAAACCATACAAAACAAAAAAACAATATAAAGAAAATCTAATCATCCATAAACAATATATTCCATAAAACAAAAACATCCATAAACATAATTTAACATCCCAACCATCATTAATCCAACATACACATGTTAAAATCCCACCTTATCACACCAACATACCAACCCAACCATAAACACAAGTCAAAATCCCACCATAAACAACAAGAATCCTCCTTCGCATGAACCACATTCAACAAGTTACAACCTTTTAACACCAATAAAACAGTACTTATTATAGCTACCATCAAACACAACCAAAAGTGCTCACAAAGGAGCATAACGTACTAAAAGTTCATTATACCAAAAACTCAATTGAAATCAACATACTAATTAACTCCAACCAACGTCATCATCGCCATTGCAGCTTTCATTTTCTTCTCCATTATCCTTGTCATAGGAATCTTCTTCTTCATCATCATGGCCATTGACCTCTTCTTCACCATTGTCATCAGCATCCTCGCTTTCATCATTGTCATAAGCATTTTTTTTCTTTTTGTTGGCCTAGAAACTAATATATCTTCTTCAAAGTGACAAAAATCTACATAAGGAGCGCAAGAAAAAACAATTAGTATCCATTATACACACATACATGAATAATTAATGAAGAACAATTGAAAATATGAACTAATCAAAAACAAAAAAATTAGTATCAGTTTATAGGACATCATGATGCAATATCTTTTAAAACGGCAAGGAGGATAAAACACTAGCAATTGAAGCAGAACTAGTACCATTCTGAGGGTAAAATGGATCTTCACTCGTGTCATTCAGTTCCATGGTCTTTTCGTCTATAAAAGGAGGATGACTTGGTGGAGGAAGGATTTCATCTTTCTTTGCCAACATTTGTAGTGCTTTCGACATTGGAGGTCTTAACGATGCAGTCTCTTGGATACATAGTAGTCCTATATGTACCACTCTTAGAACTTCTGCCCTTGCATCGCTTCGATGGTAATCATGCAACATTAGGTTTGGGTCAAGAATCTCTTCAATGCTTCCATGTTGAAAATGCTTCCATGCCTGTTTCATTAAAAGGAAAACACCTGAGGTTAGAACCTTTTGGGGCAGTTTACAGAGGTTACACAAACAAGAAAGTAATCAACTCACAATTGTAACCAGGCTGTCTGAGAATTCTGATCTTTCGCTCTTGTTGTTTTGCCTTCCAGTAACAATCTCTAGTAAGAGCACCCCAAAGATGTACACATTTTCCTTTTCGGTTAATTGGCCATTGGCAAGGTATTCAGGTGCCATATATCCTGTACAGATTAGTAAACATCAGTGAAAGTTAAAAACAAATCTTTGCTCATGCTTTAATTTGAAATATCTTGAACTTCTAAATTGTAAAAAAATATCATAAAAAAATAAATACTTACAATATCATTCAAGACAACATCAAACACATGTAATTTCTCAGGATACACACACAAATTCATATTCAAATAATTAACACCAATAGGTAACTTCCATAAACACAATAAACAAAAACTCAATTCAAGAACATTAGAAATCTAACCTCTGTTATCACCAAGAACTGTTTTACTAATTGCAAAAATTTAATCTTTTAATAAATACATTAAACAAAAACTCAATTCAAGAACATTAGAAATCTAACCTCCCCTGATGATGAACCTCTGTTTTCTTTTACTATCCAACCCAATTCAAGAAAAGGCCTCCCGTCACCACCGAACTCCCTTAACCCCATCTCCTCCCTTCTCCTTCTTCGCTTCCGCCGTGTCATAGCCGCTGCCCCGCCTCGCAACTATCTACTCCACCTCCCTTCACCACGGAACTCCCTTAACTCCATCTCCTCTTCAGCCGCCTTCATCCTCCGCCCGCAACCCAATCACAACTCCGACCAACACCAAACTCTCCAAAAATTTAAATCCAACCTCTACAGCCCCAAACATACAACCCTATCAACCCAGAAATTTCAAAATCGATCATATATCTCCAAAAATTAAACAAAGCCGAATCTTACCTAGAAATTTTTCATCTCAGAATTGATTGATTTATATATGTATAGATAGAGCTCGATTTATAGAACACATTCATATATAAATCACTAATTTTGGATGGATAGATTAAGAGATATAAATTTTTGAAGATTATATTTATATGTATATGTATATGTGTGTAATGAGAGAGAGCAGTCGGATAAGAGAGAGGGATATGGGGTGGGGGGCGGCCGAGTGATAGGGGGTGGGTATAAGAAATATACATTAAATATTTTAACGGTTAAGATTTAATTCCTACTCAGATTGTCTCAGTTTTACATATTATCAATCCAAACCATCTCCTTTCAGCAAATTACAGCACGCCAAGTGTCCCTGAATTATAAGTCAGCAAAATATATAAATATTTGTATTATTTATCAAATATCTATATCTTGTAAATTAAAAATAAAATGCTTAAATTATTAAATAAATATTCAAATAAATTTATAATATGTATTCGATCTAATACAAATAAATAACAATAAAAATTGAAATAAATAAAAATTATTTAATAGTGGCATTCTAATATTTTATAATAAGCACGTATTTAAAGTAAAAATATAATTAATTGAAACATCCAAAAATAACATTCAAAAAAATTTATAATATAAATTTATTATAATATAGTAGACCACTACTATGAATTTATAATATAAATTTAATAATATCGTTAAAATCCAAGTTTATCATTACTAAAATACACACGTAGTATATGAGAAAATTTAAGAAAATTATATCATTAAAATGTACATCTACTCTATTTTAAAATAATAGATAAACTCGTAATATATATCTAATTTAATTATATTCCCAAATTTTTAAAAAATAAAAAGTTAATTTGTTTGGAGATCTTAGTAGATCACTACTATATTGACTAGTGCTCTGTCCCATATGAATGTCAAGATATATCTAATTTAATGTATTTCCAAATTTCAAAAAAAAAATAAATTTATTTGGTTTGGTAATTTAACGGTCAACTAGTACGTTGACTAGAACCCCTAAATAGGGTTTCGTCAGGGTTTAGGGTTTTAATTTTTTTTAAAATATTTCTTGACGACCCAATCATACGGAGGTCAAGATCTATCCTTTTTAATGTTATTACCAAAATTTTAGAAAAAAATAAATTTATTTGGTATGGTAATTTAACGGTCAACTAGTACGTTGACTAGAACCCCTAAATAGGGTTTCGTCAGGGTTTAGGGTTTTGATTCTTTAAAAAATATTTCTTGTTGACCTAATCGTACGGAGGTCAAGATCCATCCTTTTTAAAGATATTGCCAAAATTTTAGAAAAAATTAAATTTATTTGGTTGGGTAATTTAACGGTCAACTAGTACGTTGACTAGAACCCCTAAATAGGGTTTCGTCAGGGTTTAGGGTTTTGATTTTTTAAAAAATATTTCTTGACGACCCAACCGTACCGAGGTTAAGATCCATCCTTTTTAATATTATTGCCAAAATTTAAGAAAAAAATAAATTAATTTGGTTTGGTAATTTAACGGTCAACTAGTACAAAAACTAGAACCCCTAAACAGGGTTTCGTCAGGGTTTAAGGTTTTGATTCATTAAAAAATATTTATTGATGACCCAACCATACGAAGGTCAAGATCCATCCTTTTTAATGTTATTGCCAAAATTGTAGAAAAATTAAAGTTATTTGATTTGGTAATTTAACGGTCAACTAATACTTTGACTAAAACCCCTAAACAGGGTTTTGTCAGGGTTTAGAGTTTCGATTTTTAAAAAAATATTTATCGACGACCCGTCCATACGGAGGTCAAGATTCATCCTTTTTAATGTTATTGCCAAAATATCAGAAAAAAATAAATTTATTTGGTTTGATAATGTAATGGTCAACTAGTACTTTGACTATAACCGCTAAACAGGGTTTCGTCAGGTTTTAGGATTTCGATTTTTTAAAAATATTTTTTGATGACCCAACCATATGGAGGTCAAGATCCATCCTTTTTAATGTTATTACAAAAATTTTAGAAAATATTAAATTTATTTGATTTGTAATTTAATCGTCAACTAGTACTTTGACTAGAACCCCTAAACAGGGTTTCGTCAGGGTTTAGAGTTTCAATTTTTTAAAAGATATTTCTCGACGATCTAGTCAGACGGAGGTCAAGATCTATCCTTTTTAATGTTATTGCCCAAATTTCAGAAAAAAATAAATTTGTTTAGTTGGGTAATTTAATGGTTAATTAGTACTTTGACTAGAACCCCTAAATAGGGTTTCGTCACGCTTTAGGGTTTCAATTTTTTTTAAAATATTTATTGATTTGTAATTTAACGGTCAACTAGTACTTTGACTAGAACCCCTAAACAGGGTTTCGTCAGGGTATAGGATTTCAATTTTTTAAAAAATATTTCTCGATGACCCAATCGTACGGAGGTCAAGATCCATCCTTTTTATTATTATTGCCAAAATTTCAGAAAAAAATAAATTTATTTGGTTTGATAATTTAACAGTCAACTATAACCCCTAAACAGGGTTTCATAGGGACGACCCAACCATACGGAGGTCAAGATCCATCATTTTTAATGTTATTTCTAAAATTTTAGAAAAAAATAATTTTATTTGATTTTTCCAAAATTTTTAACTAGTTTATAAATAAATTAAAAAATTAAATAAAAATAGAAAAAATTCAAAATTTTGGAATAAACTACATACACACCAAAGTAGACATAATCACTATTTTTATGATGAATGTTAGCCTACTTTCAATAATTTTCCATTTTTTTTATTTTTTCCACCCTTTTTAATTAGTTTGGAAAATAAATTAAAAAATTAACTATAAATATAAAAAAATCCAAAATTGAATTTAAAATTCATACACAACCAAATAGTCATACCCACTATTTGTGTGATGAATATTACCCTACTTTCAATAATTTTCTATTTTTTTTATTTTTTCCTCCCTTTTTAACTAGTTTGGAAAATAAATTAAAAAATTAAATAAAAATAGAAAAAAGCCAAAATTTAATTTAAAATTCAAACACAACCAATTAGTTATACTCACTTGTAACATATCGTAATTTTTAGATAATAATAATAATAAAAGAATAATAGAAAAAATGAATAAAAATTATTAAAGATTAGGAATTAAAAATTGAATTAGTAAATATGAGTCTAAAATATGGATGAGATTCTTAAATTAGTATAATTGGGATTAATGTTTTAGAAATCTACTTGATTAATTTTTATTTAGAGAATTCAATAATTTCTTTTAATACAAGTTAATTAGAATAAGGGTAAGATTTTTTATTAGTGGAAAGAGGCGTGAAATTTTTAATAGAAAATCGATATCTCTTTTATTTAAGTAAATTATGTGTGAATATAATATTTTATTTTAGGAATTACTTGGAGGTGTCACAAATATTTTTAAAGGAAAATTTATGATTACCTTAATGAAATTAGGGTTTTGATGCCTATATAAAATTTTCAGTAGAGTACAATTAAGTCGTACAGAGACACCAAGCCATAGGTACATTTTCTTTCTTTTATTTTTAAGAATCATGATTCATGATTTCATGCTCCGGTATATGAATAGCTTTAATATTTATACATGTATATTCATTTGTGCAATATATGTGTTGGTATCTTTATATTGGACATACAAATTTGTTATATGATTTGGTTGAATCAGAACATGCATATTGAACTTGAATAGTTTAATAATGATATAAAGTATATGTTTCGAATTTAAACCAAATTGGTCACTTCTTGTATTATTAGGTGAATTAATTGACTTGTATACATGCATCCGGTATGCTATATAGCATTTAGATTTAGGTGCTTCCAGGGAAAAGAAATTCATTATATTTGATTATAATTAATGCATGACATTCTATGTCTAAATGTTTGGCCATGATTTTATGTTGATTAAGTTGCTTGCTATGTACAATTATTACGAATTCGGTGAACATCATACTACACATACTTGGACAGTAAATTATAGTATAGTTTAATTGATTTAAATACATGTTAAAATGTGAAAAGATTGGGGGTTATATTACAATTTATTCATGAATCTGGACCATGTAGTGTATATGCTAGGATGGGACTTTAAGGCTCATTTGTTTTCTTTTATGTAATATCTGCATTTTATTATTTGATCAGTGTTAGTTGTGTTTTAATTTGGATTGTGTTTAGCATTTCAGCTGTTAAGGTGTATATATTTGTTTCCGAATTATGATTAATTGTATTATGTTTTGTTTAATGATATTTAGGAATGATCGTGCATTAGTTAATTTTCAATGTCGACTTTGAGGTAAGTAGCTTTTGACTTACTTTTATTTTTCGAAAAGATATTGTGATTTTTGTTTTTCGTATAAGATATAAGAATTCTATTTCGAACTTTATAAGATATAAGTATTTGATTTTAGAACACAGTCTCTACGTTTCGAACCCGTTCGTAATTTACGCTATAGTTCCGGAACTAGCCTTAGATACCCTTAGTAGGCGCACAAGTGTGCAACTTTACATACCTATTAAGGGCGCGTAATTATTGAACTTAAGATGCCGGTCATTGGCAAAGTGTGACAAAAGAATAAGAATAAGAATAAGATGCCGGTCATTGGCAAAGTGTGGCCGTAGAGCAAGACTGTGGTATTTTCGATTTTCGTTTCGTGTTATTTCTGTTTTCTGCTTCTATTTCTAGTTTAAATCATGTATTTTGAAAATATAAAACTTTGGGTTGGAATTGTTTTCGTAAATGTTTTGCAAACTTATATTTGATTCTGAAAATTGTTTTATTAAAACGCCCACTGATTTTGAGGATATTTGTAAGTCAATCTGTTACTTGCTGAGCTGTGTAGCTCACTCTTTTCTGATATTTCAGGTTCGTATATTGTGGAAGCTTATTGAGATCAATGTTGATGTGAACTTGTGAATTTCGTGCTACGTGATTGATGTAATTTATTGGATAAGATTTATCGTGCTATTAGAATATATTTTGTTAAGTGCCAGATATTGTTTATTGAATTTGTGGAGCTGCGTCTCTGAATTTATGTTTTTTGAATATTGAGTTTGACCGGTGCTTTGACTTTGTGGAAATTTTGATTTATTTGAATAAAGAATCTATTTTATGTTAGTTTC
This sequence comes from Saposhnikovia divaricata, assembly GCA_036435485.1. Classification (NCBI taxonomy): domain Eukaryota; kingdom Viridiplantae; phylum Streptophyta; class Magnoliopsida; order Apiales; family Apiaceae; genus Saposhnikovia; species Saposhnikovia divaricata. The sequence goes on from CM071598.1 coordinate 169,779,013, forward strand.
GAATTTAGAATTAATAGTCCGAAAAGTCGGGCTGTTACATCACTAATTGTGTGATGAATGTTAACCTACTTTCAATAATTTTCCATTTTTTTGATTTTACCACAATTTTTAACTAGTTTGTAAAATAAATAAAATAGGAAATATATTTAAGAAAGATATATATTTACGACGGAAATAGAATTAAAATTTAATTTAAAAATGGCGTTTCCTACTTGTCAATTCCTACCAAATTTGATGAATACGGTAGGAATTACTGGGTTTTTACTTTTTGACATAGCTGCGGGTAGGAAATGCCAACCATTTCCTACCACAACGGTGGTAGGAAATGCTTCTATCAAAATGACGTCGTTTTGATGTTGTCAAATAGGCGGACAATGCTGAAAAAAACAACGTGGCATGTGGGACCCACGAAACTCATTTCCCACCAGTTTGCAGTGGTAGGAATTGCTTTGACAAAAACGACGTCGTTTTACTATTTTCAGAAATACTGACAAAAATAATGTGGCATGTGGGACCCAATAGACTCATTTCCTACCAGCCTTGGTAGGAAATGGGGTGAATAAAACCGACCAAAGACATGTGGTAAAAAATACTTTGGCAAAAATGATGTCGTTTCTTTGTTGACGTGGATAAGTGGGTCCTTTTTCGGCCATTTCCAACCAGTTGTGGTAGGAAATGGCTACCTATTTCCTACCAGCATCGTTTGTGGTAGGAAATGACCCTTTGACCTGAAATTAATAGGAAATGGCGGGTAGAAAATATTCAGGTGGGATTTGCTCGTTTTTCTTATAGTGAAAATTTATAAAATTTAGAACACTTATGCAACTAGCTACACATTACGCAATGTTACATATTCGAGTTACCAATAAAAATTTTTAAATCTGAAAAGCATCTTTGCTTTTGCAACATGCAATTTGACTCGCAAGTGAACATATTGATGTTGGTGGTCACAATACCCAATTGTTGCACACAAACTAAACATTATGAAGTTCTCCACAAGTTTAGTTAGTCAAATTTGTGTTTGTGAAAAAAAATATCTGAAGGGTTGTAGACGCTATAAATGAATATACTCCGATCGTATATGCTCTAAATGAATATACTCGCATCACATAAGATGGTAAGACTATCATATTTATCTTCAAATTTATACGGTGTATAATAAAAATTCATCAAAGGCTTTCCAACAATCACAATCATGATCATGAAGTATAATTACTTTTTATTTAATCAAAACACAACAGTACTAATTGTGGAATCACAAAAAAATTTGAAACTTTTATTATTAGAAATTTTAATGAAGTCAATATAAAAATCTATATAGATTTAACTCTTCACCATACATTCTCATCATCTTCATTACATTAAGACCATGTTCTCATTTTGTCCCTTCTAATTTTCATTTAAGTATACTGTACTACTTTTTTTCCGGAAAACATTATGTAATCTTGTATCAAAACAAGTGGAAAGACTATTGTATACAATTTGTCCATTAACTTTAGCAAGAACTTCTTGTCATATAGTACTCATTCGATAGTAAATAGCTAATTAAATCATTTTGTCTTATCACCATTTGTAACATCATCCTAAATCTATTTTCTTTTCTTTAGATGAAATATTTTAAAACTTAAAAAAGAGTGCTCATCTATTCGAAATTAACATATAAGTCTAGTGTTATAAGTGTCATTCTCCTATTAGCTAACTCTGCATTCACATGCATTCACATGTTCTTTTTACTTCATCACCGTGCTATAATATGACAAAAAACGTAGCAATGAAAATCATAAACTATATAATCTCTTTTATATTTCTTGGGTGCTTACATTTACCTAAAATATTGTATACATTCTTGGGTGCTCACATTTACCTAAAATATTGTATATATATATGAAGAAATAAATTTACCCATCTAGATTATTGAAATTGAAAAGTTAAAAGTTTTGATCAGTATACTTTAGTGTGCAAGATAAATATATTTTTTTGAAAATTTTATTTCGTTCGACCAAATTATTTTAAAAAGTTATTTTAACGAAAACACATATAATAATTCAAATTCAAACACATATAATTATTTTAATTCAAACATATCTACATGTTCTACTTATTTTAGAAATTTAATTTAAAGTCCCCAATTACTTTTTATAATTAAAACAAATGTAAATAGTATAATTTAAACATATTCTAGAAATAAGTTTATGTAAATAAAATAAAATATTAAACTACGAATAATAAGATAACAAATACAAAATAATCTCAGAATATAAACTATTAATGTCCAATATACAACTTGTCTGAAAATTCAATGTAATTATTTTTAAAGAGAAGTTACAAAATTAGGTAGAATAAAAAGTATAATATATTTAGCAAGTGTATTTGATTCAAAATTTGGTATGTTATTAAAAATCCATGAATTTTAATAGATTGTTGCTGATTTACGATTAAGGAAAAGGAACTTGAGTTCCATGAGATACATAGGATTTATATGTAAATATGGGGTGGTCATTTTTGTAAAATCAGAATTTTTTAATTAGCCTTGCGGGCTCAATCAAATTTAAAATGTAATTTTTAAGTATCTTACTTAGGAAAAGTTCTAGAGATCGGGTCTTTTTTCTTTTATTTGATATGGACAATCTTTTAAGATATTATTTTTGATATACACAATCTTTCTATAATATAAAGTATTTTACTCAATATCTCAGGGAAGTTATCTGCCTATTCTCTTTACGATTATATGCAAAGTCTATGCAGAGTTCCTGGAGTCTATGGAGTGTTGACCCATAATCCAATACAATAGGATCTCTTAGAATGAGGTAATTAAGATTCCAAAAAGTAACATACATTGCAAAATCCAACTACATTCACGAATTTATAAAATCCTTTAAATTCATTAAATTTTTGAATATCACCAAATTTCAGTATATTAAATATAATCTATATTGTAAAAATTAAAATAAATATTTAAAATCTGGATTAAAGACTCCCAAACATTTTAAAATCTAGATTGAATACCATTAAATTTTCAAAGACTTTCTAAAATCTTTGTTGAATATACCTATAATATTAATGGAATCTTCAAAATCCAAATTAAATATCTCAATACTATTGAAATCCAAAAATATCATGTAAAATCTAGATTGAATACACCCACCCCTTTATTAGAACAAATATAAATATATAAAATAGATGCAAATGAGCTGTAATTGAGGAGAATGTAATGTGAAGAAGTTTCTAGCATTGTTGGCACTGTTAAATACCCAAAAATACACTTACCCCCAATTTCAAAACCTTACACAAATTACATTCACCTCAAATTCGAGACCTACCCAAAAATACACCCACCCCCAATTTCGAAGCCCTACCCAAAAAGCAACACTAACAACACAAAAAAAAAAATCCTATTTCCATCACCAAAAATGTCAAAATCTGCAACCAAAATCCAACATCAAGCCGTCATCACCAACCAATCGAGCTCCAAAATTGCAGATTCATCATCTTTTAATCAATTTCAGCGAAATGGTTAGCATTTGATCTACTTAAACCCCTTTATATATATATATATTTGTGTTTGTGTGTGTTTAAAAAATTTTTAGTAAATACTATTGTGTATGTATGTATGTATACATGTGTGTAAACGTATGTATGTATGCTTGTATGTATGTATATATCTATGTATGTATGTAGGCCTTTACTCTATAGATCCCTTAGAGTGCTTGGAGAACCATTGATTCTACATAGAATCTCTTAGATTATTATAATTCAAATTATGTCTCAAAAAACATATAATTTGATGTTAGTGTAGAATACTAAAGACACATAAATTTAATAAAAAAATTTACACATAAAACTTGTAGTAAATAATTTTTTTCAGTTTGATTCTAGTGTAGAATAATTTTGAATGAATTTGATTCTATTATAGAATCTTTTTGGACTTTTTCATTAATCCAGTAATACTTTTAAGAAAACAATTGCGTAGTTCATTTTTGATTTTCTAATTGAAATTTGCAATTATGATTAATAAAAAAATGAGATAAATATGTGTATTAAATTAAGTTCTATGGAGACCATGAGCACGATTGGATAGCCCAAGTGGTAAGGACTTATGCTTTTTTGTTTTTTGTCCCAGAACCTGGGTTTGACTTTGGCTCACCCCGAGAATTTTCTTAGAATTTAATGTTTTGCAATTAAAATATGTGCGTGATACATTTTACACAACAAAGAGTATCATCAAATTGGATATCTTTTATGAAAAGACCGTCATCATATTTAATATTTTGTTGATCATACATGTTGTGATTGCGGAGTAGTGTTATGCATATTAATTTGTAGTATTTGTTCTGCACTTAATATATATGGATAACATATATTAAAGAACAAAAATCACTATCAAATTGGATATCTTATAGTCCATATATGTTATATGTGCAAAGCATTACATTATATTCACTCTTTAGAACATGTTATGAACATATTTTTCATGGGAGAATTGCAGAACATAAAAGGTCTCCAAGTCTCCAACTAAATTATGCTCTTCATAGAAATTTTCTCTTAAGTGTACTTATATAATAATATTCTTCTAGACTATATATAAGGGATTCTCCATAAAATGCTTCTCATGCATATGCATGTGTGTATGTATGTATGTTATATCATGTTTCTAACTTATAAAGTTCATCGATCACCTCTTTCAGAAGTTCGATAATTATTGCCACCCTCCCGTTCACACTCCTAGCCCCCCTTCCCTCCCCTTCCCTCTCATATACCCATACTGTAAATATATCTACTATCCAACATGAGAAAAGTTGACCATTAAGTGAAGTAAGAAATGTATGTTATGTAACCTCCTAAAAGCTAAAGTCAAGTGTATTAATACCAAAAGGAATAGGTAAATAATGTGTATTATGTTGAATTTGATGTAATCTAGGAGACCGAAAAATAAAGTGAATTATTATAGATATTTTAGATTACATTAGTAGAGTGATGAAAGGACATGTTTACTTATTTATTACTAAGTGTAAGTGAATTATTAGCAATATTTTTGATTATATTTGTAGAGTTATGAAAGGACATTTTTACTTGTATAAATATATTGGTGGATTAGTACAAAAAGTGCAAGTTTGCTTGTTCAAAAGTTTCAGGTTTTACTCCTATATAAACAGATTTTGGGGATTATCATTTTCAGATGTTTATAAAATATTGAAATGACTTTTTCATCTTGTTATCGGTCCATCCATACATATTCATCTCTTCTGCATTTGGTTCAAATCTTAACTTTTTATTTTTTTAAAATTTTTATTCCATAAGTCATTCTTGTATAACCTTCAGGAACAGGTGCACCTAGAGACGATAATGAGGGTGGGACTAAAAGATCTGCTCTTGTTTGTGATTCTTACAGTTGGGAGCCATCACCTCTCTTTCAACCATCGTTTCCTCTCACCCAGCGTTTGTTGTCTCGAGCCATATCTATTCGTGATGGCACAGAACAATCCAAACCGGGGGAAGTAGATTCCATTTCTGATGCTTGTCGTGGGAGCTCAGAATGTAAATCTTTTGAACAATCTCTTGGTGGAGATTACAAAGTCTACAACAATATTACGACCAAGCAAAACTATAAAAATGTTTCAGTTCCAGTTGAAACAGAAACTCCTGTGACCGGACGAGAAACGGTACACATGGCTGGAAAAGAGGCTAATGTGGTAAACATGAGTGAAAAAGAGGTTAATTTTGAGATAAGTAAAGATATAGCCGAGGATCCGAGGTTCAAGAGATCGTTTCGTACTGCTCTGAAAGAAAAGGTCAAACAAGTGGTCCGACCAACTTGGCTTGAGGGTAAACTTAGCAAGAAAGCTCACAACAAGATAGTCAAAAAAACAGTTGACAGAATAATGGGCAATATCAAACAATTTCCATCTACTCTGGAATCAGCGGATCCGTTTTCTTCTTCACTGGAGCAGAATATTGCAAACCTGGTCAAGGTGAGTTAACAATTATGATTTGCTACAGAACTTGAGTAGCAATAAATGTTGGTAGCACCATATATACTAGCACATCATATTCTTGGACTGACAAACTCAGTTTTCATATGCAGCATTATATGGGCAAATATGGAAAACCGTGACCTGCCTGTCCATATAAGTGTTTGCTATGCGTTTCCGACTAGAAGCAGCCAAAGTCAAATTAGGTGACATGTTTTATTTAAGGAACAACTGGGAGCAAGAATCGTGACATGCTACAAGTTCTTCTCCTGGGATTTGTTGTTTTGAGGATAAGACTCTTTCGTTGACTTTATGCTTGATTTCCTACAGAAACCCTAATAGATCTTTAGAAGGTATATATATATATATATCTTTCTAGTTGATGTTCAAAACTGCATTGAGTTTTTTTTTTTTTTTTTTTTTTTTGTGTGTATTATGGTGTGTCGTCTTTTATATTATGTTATGTTTTATTTTTATTTATTTGTGATCAACAGACGTGGTCTGACATTATATTATAATATTGCAATATAACAAATTTCACATATAGCATGTGAATATTTTTGTAATTACACGAATTAATAAAATAATTATAATTATATATAATACTAAAATATACTACTTATCCATATAAAAATCGTATTTAGGAACAATTTTTTGCTAAATACAATTCTACTATCAAATCTTATCCAAAATTTCTTCCTATATATACATGCATTTCATATTCATGTATAATATATGATTGACTCAAGTTCCACAAGAACTCCTTAAATTTGGGTTCGACAGGAGCAACCTTATATTTTAAAATACAATCCCCCTAAAAGGGTTAAAACTTAAACTAGTAGAATTTAGCCCCCCATTATATATTGGTCCAAATATCACATTATGAAGAGGAGGCTCCAAATATCACTTTATTACGGTAGACAATGTAGCAGCGTTTTAGTTATATATATATATATATATATATATATATATATATATATATATATATATATAACGCTACGTTTTGTAACTTTTAGGTGAGGTGAGGTGAGGTGGAGTGGGGTGGGAGATTTTTAAATTATTAAAATATTGAAATTTTATATATAATATTTTTCAATTAATATTTTAAATTTTTATAGGCATTCCCTTTGGGGTAGGGATGGCAGAAAAATCCGACCCGATGGATACCCGACCCGATCCGATCCGTTTGGGTCTACCCGAACCCGATTTTTTGGATTTGGATTTGGATTTGGATCTTATTTTTGGACCCGAAAGAGTTTGGATCTGGATTTGGATCTTAGGTAACCCGATCCGATACCCGACCCGAAACCCGAAATCCGATCCAAACCCGATCCGAACCCGAAACCCAAAAAAAACCCGATATATATATATATATATATATATATATATATATATATATATATATATTAATATAGATAATTTTTTGAATAATCCAATATAAATATATGGTCCCAATAAAATATATGATGTTTCCTTCTTTTTTAAGTAGTTTGTAGAATTACTTGATAAATTAAATAAAATTAGAAAAAGAAGTCAAAATTTGATTTAAAAATTCATACACAACCAAGTAGTCGTAGTAACTAATTTTGTAAAGAATTTTACCTTACTTTCACTAATTTTGTTATAATTTGATTTTCCATTTATTTTTAAGTAGTTTGTAAATTAAATAAAAATAATTAAATTAAAATTGGGAAAAAAATTATGAATTTGGATAAAAATTCATACACACTTAATTAGTCATACTCACTATGAACACTACAAAATAACTAAAAATTGTAGTACTAGTAGTAGTAGTAGTAGTACGGATGTTAAAATTTTGAGTTTAGTGGTTGGCTGGGGTTTATGGTTTCTAGGGTTTCGATTTTCGATTTTTTTTAAAAATATTTCTAAACGATCCAACCGTACGGATGTTAAGATCCATCTTTTTCAATGTTATTGCCAAAATTTCAAAAAAAAATAATTTTATTTGATTTTGTAATTTAACGGTCAATGACTCAACTAGTACTTTAACTAGTACCCCTAAACAAGGTTCCATCCGTGATTCGTGTTTCGATTTTTTTCAAATATTTATCGATGATCCAACCGTACGGATGTTAAGATCTATCCTTTTAAATGTTATTGCCAAAATTTCAGGAAAAAATAAATTTTTAGGTTAGGTTAATTTAACGGTCAAATATTACTTTGACTGGTACCCATTGAAAATTTAAAGAATTAATTATTAGCTTGTAAATTCTAAAATAGAAAAATATAAGTTATATATATATATATATATATATATATATATATATATATAATATGTATATTACATTATTTGTAATGTATAAAAATATAAGTTATATATATATAATGTATATTACATTATTTATAATGTATAAATTATTAAAAGTGTATTGTTTAATTTAAGAGTAAAAAGAATTTGAGTTTAATAATTAAAAAATGAAAATTGATTAGGGATTACTTCACTAAATCACTCGACTACTAGTCCAGACTCATTCTCAAATCTCAAACATTATTTCATAACTTCGCCGCCGCGAGAGATACCACGAGCCACGACCACGATCCACGACTGTCCGATTCATTCAAGATACCACGACCACGACTGTCTGATTCATTCAAGATACCACGACCAAGTTAGTAAGTTTAATTACTTAGATCTTCGAGTTACTTAGATCTTTTTTCGTTTAATTAGTCTTAATGTCTTATCCTCGAATTAGTATCTTAGATTCGTATTTTTGTTTGTTAATTACTTACCTGGTTAGATTCGTATTTTTGTTTGTTTAGTTACTTACCTGGTTAGATTCGTATTTTTGTTTGTCCTATCTTAGATTCAACAGGTGAATCTCATTCAACAGGCCCTGTTTCTAATTTCGAAGGTGTATCGCAGTATGAGTTGTTCATAAGCAACAAGAAGCGTAAAAAAGTTGACTTTATAAAATCTGAATTGGATCATTATTTGGAGGAGGATGTGTTGGCAAAAACTGATGGATTTGATGTATTAACTTGGTGGAAGGTCAATGCGACAAAGTACCCCACTTTGCAGCACATGGCTCGAGACTTTTTGGCAATCCCAGCATCTACAGTTGCGTCGGAGTCAGCCTTTAGCACTGGTGGAAGGGTGGTGAGTCCACATCGTAACCGACTTCATCCTAACACAATAGAAGCACTAATGTGTGCCCAAAACTGGTTATGGGCTGCTGAATTAAATGGTAACATATTTTGATCAGACTTGTTTTTAAATTCTTCTATTATGCTTGTCCTTAACATTATATTTTACATATTTTATTTTAGGAGAGGCATCATCAGGATATGCCACCATATACAAAGATTTAGAGGTAGAAGACTCATGTATCACTCGTGAGGTCATTATATTTTTTTAGATCTATGACAAATTAGTTTTGTCTGTGTCACCTAGAAATATTTCTGGAAAGATTAAATCTCTGCTGTCTCAACATACCAGGGACTTGTCATATGTTAGCTGTAAATCAGACCGTCGCGTGTAAGCTCATTTCGCATAAATAAAAATCAGGGATAACGTTTCTGTGTATGATTCACGTTGTGCACTTTTGTGCTTACTGACGGTGATATACCAAAAAATGTACCTGGAAATCAGGGATAACGTTTCTGTGTATGATTTACATTTTTTGGTACATTTCCCCCCAGTTAGTAATTTGGGTCTGAATGTCTTTTAACTGGGCCCTTGAATCCCAGATGCTAAAACTATCTACTTGCTGAGCTGCCATCTTGAGAAACAAATTAAGCATTATTTTACAACCCAGTATTTGGGTGCTGATGGTCGTCCATTAAACCTGTTTGAAAGTACTTTTAAAAAGAGTACTGATATTAACAAATTTAAATGGGTATGAATACCATAGGACTCTGTTTTGTAGTATTATGTGTGAGTGTACATGAAAGCCGCCTCTTTAGTAAGTAGGGTATAGTTTTGCGTCCATCTCATCTACCTCGCAATATAATTTCGAAATACTAGGTATGTTTGGATTATTGTTTTGCAGGATTCTAGTTATAGATAACTCTGAATATAATCATGATATACATAGACACTACTAGAAAAACTGCAATAGACATCGGCTAAAAACCGATGTCTATTTAAAAGAGAAGCGATGTCTTCGCATGTGTAGAGAAAGGTAGGGCTATTAGACATCGGTTTTTAGCCGATGTCTATAGGTATCTTTTACATCGGTTCTTTTTTGTGCCTGATGTCTATGTTTATCTTTAACATCGGTTTTTTAATAAGTAACTGATGTCTATGTTTCTTTTTAACATCGGTTTCTTAATAAGGGGCTGATGTGTTTCTTTGTATTTGACATCAGTTCTGTGTAATAATCGTGTAATAATCGTTGTCTTTCTATTCTTTAGACATCGGTTCTTTGCTTTTCTGATTTATTTTGTTCTTTTATACATCATTGTTAATCGGTGTACCGATGTTACTTGTGATATTTAACATCGGTTTTTTGCGAAAGTGATGTAAGTTTTGTTTTTTTTAATATGTGGATGCCCTATATATATATGACATGCCCAAAAACCAAAAGCAAAGATAACCAAATGACCAACATCAAAAAACCAAACAAAAACCAAATATCGAAATCAAAAAGCCAATATATACCAAAGCTAAACATAAAATTCAATCGTCGGACTACATTATCCAATTTATATATGAAAATACATATATCCTTACATCGCATTCTTTTGCACACTAAGATTCTATTAATTAAGAAATAAGGTAAAACATAGAGATTGTATGAGAAATTACGAACTATACTACCAAGCCATCAACACTGCATCCCTCAAGCATCATCTTCATCCTATAAAATAGCAATTTTCACATTATTAAGAATGAATCAATTGACTCACAGCAGTTACCATTTAATGTTAAGACATAAACATTAGTTGTCTTATTGAAGAGTGACTCTTGAGGATAAGGAATTGTATTCCGCTAAAAGTAATGAACATACTGCACAATATAAAGAAGCAGATTAATGAAGCTTGGTTATGCCAAGAACTTGCAGGCAATTTAAAATATCCAAGGACATTTAAAGGATGTACCGGAAATCACCAACTGATGCTACAGTTACGACCAGTACTTCAATTAACACAGAGGTACCAGTAGTTCCTGAAGTTCGAGATGATATCCAACAATATAGTAGATAAGAATCTCATATACATACTTAAAACAAATACGCACAAATAAGTAGCAGAGGCACAATAAGGCCACCTTAGTATTTCCTTACACCATTAGCCAAAGCATTACAAGACTGGGCTTTTAGCTTAAAAGAGACTTAAACTATTGAAAGTTGTCGAGGATATCAGGAATAAAGTTGTATAATTAGTTAATAATATCTTCTATAGGGAAATAAAATTAACTAGCCTTAATAACCGCCATTTTTGAAAGAAATTAACTTATTGATTATGTTTAGAAAGACTAGCAAAAGGAACACAAAGTGGTATGTAGGTGATGGAGGACCAGAAAGGTTCCATTCCCAGAAATGAAACAAATAAAAAAGAGTTGGTAAATATTAACAATATTGTCCTAAACATGCACGCTAACCTAGCCAGACTTTTGATCAGGAATGTCAAAGCTACATGCTGCATTCATACCGGAGAATACATCATTGATGGTTACTTTTGTAGAGATCTGTAACACAAGGAATTTCAGATACGCACAACCATACCCCATGATTATATTTCCACTCTTATACTCTGGACTTATGTCACCGACAAAAAAATTGATTTATCTTTGACCCTGTAGCCACAAGTCCCTGCACAGATCAAAATAATGATCAGAATATAAAGATAACATGCATAGCTAAAATAATATGAAAACTCAACTACTATCATCCAACTATTTAAAGGTTAAACCACTTAATCAAGAATCTTTTCGTGAAGACTACTCAGGTTTAACTTGAAAGATTTGGAGACACACAAAAATATATAGAAAGTGTTCTCAGGGGACAATAAGCAAACACTTTTAGTCATGCTGCACAGAAATATACACACAAAGAAATAAATGCAGCCATAGAAATATAGATAAAGTTATAAATACCTTACCAAACAAAGCTGTAAATTGAACCTCAAATTTCAAAGTCGAACTGCAACCAAAGCTCCAACCCAATAGCAACTTCATTTTATAAACACACACACACAACCCAATTCATATCCACACAAAAATCCACCATAAAACAAACTCTAAATCTCAAAAATAAATCAAGAATACAAAACAAAATTAATAATAAAAGAGAAGCAGAGAAGAATGAATTGAACATATTTGTTCCTGCTCGAATGTTAATTTTTACACAAAACTGGACGAGTCTTGACTGCATCTATCTATGTGTGTGTGTGTGATGTCTATTGCAGTTTTTCTAGTAGTGATTAAACATCATTTACCTGGAAACGCATCAAAAAATGTCTTGTAAGGTGCATTCTTCAATTGCATTTGACGTCACACTGTGTCCAGGGGATAAAACATAAGAGTGGCAATGGTAGCTTACACCAAAGCAGTGACTAATGATGCTTCAGTTCTCTTTTGATATTTCAGCATTTGATAGTGCAGTGACTAAGAAAGCATTTTTGAAGTTATAAAATAGTGACAAACTGGTGACAAATAATGTGTTCCATACATGTCCAGTCTAGTATGATGATTTGTGACTTGTACCAACAACTCATTTGATTCCAGAAGAAGCACCAGTCACCGCATTAGGATAGTTGACTTTTCATATATTAACATTTTACATTTTAATGTAAGTTTTTACAGGTTTTACTTATGATAGTATCATGTACAAATCGCTCCACCCTCCAGAGACTAACATACAGAACTATCATGTACAAATAGCTCCACTCTCCAGAGACCAACATACAGTGCCATTTAAGAAAAACGGAACTGGAAAACACATGTACCTCTGCTCCAAGCAAGTAAGCCTGCACTGCGGAGTGCCCGAAAGGATCAATCTGCCACCCCGCTCGAGGAGTTTTATTGAATTGGCTTTTAATAGCATGATGACCTAAAGTTGTTTGATCAATCATATCTATATAATGGGTAGTAGCCTCATCATGCATACACCAGCCACCATTCCTAAAGCAGAACAGAAGTTAAAAAAATATGCAAGTCACTTTACTTGATCATCAAAAACAAAAGAGTTGCAAAAGGAGCTTCATACACAAATTCCAACTGCCCACCATCAACTAGCTTCCGAACTTCTGCTTGTATAGTTGGATTTTGTATTCTCCACTAACGTTGAAAAAATGCCTATAGTTTACAAGAAGGTTGCTGAAGAAATGACATAGTGCTTCACATAAACCCATATTAAACTTCATCATGAGCACACATATAGGCATATAACATACATTAAAATTCTTTATTTCGGGAAGGAATTCGTGAGATGTGTTTGTTTATCATTTGTGATCAAATGTTTGAAGGGTAGCAGTGAGACAGAATCAGTAAGTGCCTACAAGATTATTAATTCATCAACCTATATGTAGTATAAGATAATTCACAGTGTGTCGAAGAATGAAATGACCTGAATGGTGCTATTTGATCCAACAAAGTACTGATCAATAGTCTTCAACCAGCATACATCATCATGTGAATGAGGAACCAAATGAACATTTAATCTACCTTCCACAATCTTACTTGCAGTATTATAACTGATAAACCCATTCACAGAAGAAAAACATACAACACAAAAAATCGAAAAACATATAACACAATCTTATGGATTGTCATAATTTGTACATAGGTGGTGAGCTTTAGCACGGCACACACAGAATCTTAATTTCAATTTAGAGAAATTAAAGAGAAAAAAAGATACCTCTAAAAATCCAAATGACTTTTTAGCACTTTCTCCGCCTGCTCTCAGTCCATTAGTCTGCAATAAAAAATATAGTAAAAGATAACATACATAGCATGTAAATCGAAGGAGACGAGTAGATGACAACAAACAACTTTCTTATATTATTAGTAGCATATATAAACCCTTATGTTTATATTACAGTAGCATATAGAAACCCAGCAGCAAATCCCGATTGATTATAACAAAAATTGAGCCCTACAAACCCAGCAACAAATCAGACCATAGATTCATTAAGCCCTTTAAAATATGAGTTAATTAAGCCCTTCAAAGACAGAGATAGAGTACAACGGAGTGGAGTGGATAACTTCATTGAGAGATTGAGAGAGACAGAGAGAGAGGGTCGAGTAGTGATGAGAGTGAGCGAGAGAGATGAGTGAGAGAGAGAGATATGAGAGAGAGAGTGAGAGAGATGAGTGAGAGAGAGATGAGGGTCGAGGGAGATGAGGCCAGAGAGAGAGATGAGGGTCGAGGGAGATGAGGCCAGAGAGAGAGATGAGAGTAATTTGGGGCAAAAAAAATTAGGGGAAATGTTAGTGTAGGCGGGGGAATGAAATTTTTCTAAGGGGAAATGTTAGTAGGCGGGGAATGAAATTTTTGTAAGGGGGGAAATGTTTTATGAGAAATGGGGGGAAAATGATCAGCGTGTTTTTTTATTTTTTAAACAATCATTAAGACATCGGTTATTTTAGCAAGCGATGTCCAAAAAGTTGTTTAACATCGCTTTTAAAATAACTGATGTTAAAAACGTTTTTAACATCGGTGGTTTTTTAAACCGATGTAAAAGGTGTGATGTCTAATCTACTTTTTCTAGTAGTGAGACATAGTTCATATATTTACATCACTCCACAGTCCACACTATTGCCAACGACATAAAACTGTGTTTTTTTCCTTTATTGGCTTGGTATCTTCCAGTACAGCTATATATCTATTTTTGAACACTGCATATATTTAAAACACTTTATGGTTTTATGGTTTTGCTACTACTGCAGGCTTGACACAAAGGAAAGACATGGGAGAGGAAATCCAATATGTGACTGCAGCTCCTCCTGTCCTGGCACCAATGCAGATTGCAGATTTGCGCAGAAATTTCAACGCATTGAAAAAACTTCGTCGTTTATGTATCATATTATCATGAACTATTGTAATCAAATTTCCTCGTTTATGTATTCTTGGGCATTCGATTCCTGTTTCTTTCATTTTTATTAAGCTTTTGTGTAAACTTTTGTTGAATTTAAAAGCTTGTAGTCAACTGTTTCTTTCATTTCATTGCATGATGAGTTTAAAGTAATTCGGGTCTCGGGTCTCGGGCCTCGGGTAAAATCCAATACAATTTCGGGTTTCGGGTAAAATCCGATCCGATCCAAAATCCGTTGGATCTGATTCGGGTCTCAATTTTCGGGTTTTTTCGGGTCCGGGTCGGGTCCGGGTCTTGTCAAAAAAATCGGGTTTGGATTTGGATATTGAAAAATCCGGTTCGATCCGACCCGTTGCCACCCCTACTTTGGGGTTAAGCAATTTCCATTTGGGGTTCAACGAATTTCATTTGGGGTTTAGAAATATTCAATATTTTATTTAAATTTTTTGAATTTTATCTGTATTCCCTTAGAAGTTCAACGGTTTCATTTTCGATTTTAAAAATATGCAGAATGACGAATAAACAGTATATGAACTTAGGGTTTGGGGTTGTTTACAACCACCACAAACCCTAACTTAACCTAATTTTAAAAAAATTGGGACGGCCGGACTCGAAAAGAAAATACAATTTGAAATGACGTTTTGATTAAAAGTTTTCTAATAATGTTTGCAAATACATATTTAGCAAAAATAAAGAGGTAACACTACTTAAAGTAGGGTTTTGAAACCAAAACACTACTTTACATAACGTTTTGAACCTTAAAAAAATTTATCGAAAACGCTACACGATGTAACGTTTTGTGTAAACACCGCTTAAAGTTGCGTTTTAAAGTAATATTTAGGGACCATTTTCAGAATGTGATATTCGGAGCATTATTTGTGAAATTAAGTATGATAGTAATTATAATTTGTTTATTATTTTTGATTGTGTAAATTTACAGTAAAATATAATTAACACATTGTTGAATAAGAATTTTTTAAGTATTGTACCTTGCAAAAATTAATATTTTAAGGCATCAAAATATTAATTAGATACTACAAAAGTTAAGTGTATATAATTTAAATGTTAGACCCGTTAATTAATATATTTCTACTTCTAACTTTTATATCCAATGTTACTGAAAATCGTAAGGCAACGAATTTGAAAATTTCAATACAATTAATGAATCCAATCCGAAAAATAAGGGAATTTTGATTTTAAAATTTTCCGAGAAAAAGACTTTTGATGTTTTGAGAAGAGATTATAGGTAAATGGAGGTGCATTACACCTAATAAATGTAAATACAAAATTTAATGGTAATATGTATTTAATATGTGGTCTCAGACGCATTTAAGTGATCAACACTATTACTAATTATACCAACAAATCATGATCTTCTGGGCGTGTAGTGGGCATGTGTACTACTCAAATTGGCTACATTTGGTCAAGTATACTTTGGTTTATTTTGGATTCGGAATTGGGACTCGACCCCATTTTCGAATAAGGCTCCGAATTTGATTCGGATTGTCACACTAAATGCTAATATTATAGGAAACTGAAAGTTATATTTTAATCATATGCGATTCCCTTGGGATTTACTTTGAATCAAAACATGATGAATTTCATATTAAGAACAGATTGAATTCAGTTTGAATCTTTTCGAATTGTTACTAATTCATTTTTAATTTTTGAGTTAAAAAAAATCTTATTATCAAATGTGAGATTTTAATATGAAATAATTTAATTTCTATTTATTTTGATATATAATGTAATGTTAATTTTTGGAATAAATTTATTTTAAATACGAATTTTGCTTATGATTAGTTATTTATAACGAATACTATATTTCGATTCTAAGTTATGACCATAAAGATTATAATGACTAGACTAAAATTTAATAATTCACCACTTTTTTAATTTGGATTTATATCGATTCTTGTACTTCAAATCATATTCAATTCAAATAAGTTGTTGTTCGATTTGATATATTATCATCAGACTAAAGATTATGCAATTGCACCAATTAATTCCAAAAAAATTGCATGTGGGCTGTTAAACTTAAAAATACATATGTTAGCGGACAATCTATCCTCACATTAATATCGAACAGACAATAATATGATGAACATGCAATTTTGTCTCCAATCAACCAAAAAAATTTCGTCCATGAGAAATATCGAATGGCTCCAATCAACCAAAAAAATTTTGTCCATGGTCCTTATTCTTTCACCTCCGTAAACTTAAATCAAAATACCAAGCTAGATAGTTGTCAGAGTACGTAAAGAACATATACTTTTTCTTGGTGCAGATGATGACGTTTCTTGTAATCAGACTGCATGACATATTTAGTAGTCTCTAAAGCAAGGAAAATAGGGGTGACACTGAGTAAAAGCAGATCATGCAACTTCTCGTTACCCTCACCACTTAATATAGCATGTTGAACAGCAACGCCATAAGCCACAGCTACATGAGGGTTTTTTGTTCTAGAAACCACCAACAAGTGCAATATCGTGAATGGTGTTTTAAACCATTTTGGAATCACTCGAACACTTCTCTATAGGTGCATGCACTTCCAGAATAGATTAATAATTATTTAATTCTACAGTCGTAGTCTCCTATCATTGTTGTAGTGAATTCTTGAATTATATACTATAGTGTTATCCAAGTTTTTAAGAGTCCTCTTTAATAATTTTTTATCAATTAAATTTATTAGAAGTTAACGAAGAGAAAATTAAATTGATTAAAAGCACTAGAAAAGCAGAAGATATATTTTTAGTTAATTTATCTCACTGTGGTCTATAACAAACACTACAAGAAAAACGAGCATTTCCTACCACAAAATTTGTAGGAAAAGGCCGTTTTTTGGTAGGAAATGACCCATTTCCTACCACATCCGTGTGGTAGGAATTGCTTGACTCGGAAATGACCCCTGGTGGGAAATTTTAAATGACGGTCAAACGTGGGCCCACCTGGTGACTTGGCAGCCACCTGACATGGACCCACCTACCAACATTGCTGGCCACGTGGCGTGGGTCTGCTCCATGTCATCTGCCACGTCAAGCGCCGCGTTACCTGCCATGTCACAAAATCTGGTGACGTAATTGGGCATTTCCTACCAGAATTTCCGGTAGGAAATGCGTGTTTTGGTAGGAAATAGAACATTCGAGATGGGTAAATAGTATTTCCTACCGGACATTTCCTACCAGCTTTTTTAAATTCCTACCAACTATTTCCTACCAGGATGTGCATACGGTAGGAAAGGCTTGAATGTGGTAGGAATTACTGGTTTGTAATGGTAATGCTGGTAGGAAAAGGCTTGAATGTGGTAGGAATTACTGGGTTTGTAATGGTATTGCTGGTAGGAAAAGCTTTCAATGTGGTAGGAAAAGATGGAATTTTATGGTATTATTGGTAGGAATTACTGGGTTTTTTCCTTTTTTTTTACACCTAAATTACAAATCTAAAAGAGCAAATCAAACCATACAAAACAAAAAAACAATAAAAAGAAAATCTAATCATCCATAAAAAATATATTCCATAAAACAAAAACATCAATAAACATAATTTAACATCCCAACCATCATTAATCCAACATACAAATGTTAAAA
This sequence comes from Saposhnikovia divaricata, assembly GCA_036435485.1. Classification (NCBI taxonomy): domain Eukaryota; kingdom Viridiplantae; phylum Streptophyta; class Magnoliopsida; order Apiales; family Apiaceae; genus Saposhnikovia; species Saposhnikovia divaricata. Next base: position 169,797,566 of record CM071598.1, read on the forward strand.
TCCCACCTTATCACACCAACATACCAACCCAACCATAAACACAAGTCAAAATCCCACCATAAACAACAAGAATCCTCCTTCGCACGAACCACATTCAACAAGTTACAACCTTATAACACCAATAAAACAGTACTTACTATAGCTACCATCAAACACAACCAAAAGTGCTCACAAAGGAGCATAACGTACTAAAAGTTCATTATACCAAAAACTCAATTGAAATCAACATACTAATTAACTCCTACCAACGTCATCATCGCCATTGTAGCTTTCATTTTCTTCTCCATTATCCTCGTTATAGGAATCTTCTTCTTCATCATCATGGCCATTGACATCTTCTTTACCATTGTCATCAGCATCCTCGTTTTCATCATTGTCATAAGCATTTTTTTTTTCTTTTTGTTGGCCTCGAAACTAATATCGCTTCTTCAAAGTGACAAAAATCTACATAAGGAGCGCAAGAAAAAACAATTAGTATCCATTATACACACATACATGAATAATTAATCAAGAACAATTGAAAATATGAACTAATCAAAAACAAAAAAAATTAGTATCAATTTATAGGACATCATGATGCAATATCTTTTAAAACGTCAAGTAGATAGAAAGGGGAAACATTAGCAATTGAAGCAGAACTAGTACCATTCTGAGGGAAAAATGGATCTTCACTCGTGTCATTCAGTTCCAGGGTCTTTTCGTCTATAAAAGGAGGATGACTTGGTGGAGGAAGGATTTCATCTTTCTTTGCCAACATTTGTAGTGCTTTCGACATTGGATGTCTTAACGATGCAGGCTCTTGGATACATAGTAGTCCTATATGTACCACTTTTAGAACTTCTGCCCTTGTATCGCTTCGATGGTAATCATGCAGCATTAGGTTTGGGTCAAGAATCTCTTCAATGCTTCCATGTTGAAAACGCTTCCATGCCTGTTTCATTAAAAGGAAAACACCTGAGGTTAGAACCTTTTGGGGCAGTTTACAGAGGTTACACAAACAAGAAAGTAATCAACTCACAATTGTAACCAGGCTGTCTGAGAATTCTGAGCTTTCGCTCTTGTTGTTTTGACTTCAAGTAACAATCTCTAGCAAGAGCACCCCAAAGATGTACACATTTGCCTTTTCGGTTAATTGGCCACTGGCAAGGTATTCAGGTGCCATATATCCTCTACAGATTAGTAAACATCAGTGAAAGTTAAAAACAAATCTTTGCTCCTACTTTAATTTGAAATATCATGAACTTCTAAATAGTAAAAAAATATCATAAAAAAATAAATATTTACAATATCATTCAAGACAACATCAAACACATGTAATTTCTCAGGATACACACACAAATTCATATTCAAATAATTAACACCAATAGGTAACTTCCATAAACACAATAAACAAAAACTCAATTCTAGAACATTAGAAATCTAACCTCTGTTATCACCAAGAACTGTTTTACTAATTTCAAAAATTTAATCTTTTAATAAATACATTAAACAAAAACTCAATTCAAGAACATTAGAAATCTAACCTCCCCTGATGATGAACCTCTGTTTTCTTTTACTATCCAACCCAATTCAAGAAAAGGCCTCCCTTCACCACCGAACTCCCTTAACCCCATCTCCTCCCTTCTCCTTCTTCGCTTCCGCCGTGTCATAGCCGCTGCCCCGCCTCGCCACCATCTACTCCACCTCCCTTCACCACCGAACTCCCTTAACCCCATCTCCTCTTCAACCGCCTTCATCCTCCGCCCGCAACCCAGTCACAACTCCGACCAACACCAAACTCTCCAAAAATTTAAATCCAACCTCTACAGCCCCCAACATACAACCCTATCAACCCAAAAATTTTAAAATCGATCATATATCTCAAAAAATTGAACAAAGCCGAATCTTACCTAGAAATTTTTCATCTCAGAATTGATTGATTTATATATGTATAGATAGAGCTCGATTTATAGAACACATTCATATATAAACACTAATTTTGGATGGATAGATTAAGAGATATAAATTTTAGAAGATTATATTTATATGTATATGTATATGTATATGTGTGTAATGAGAGAGAGCAGTCCGATAAGAGAGAGGGATATGGGATGGGGGCGGCCGAGTGATAGGGGGTGGCTATAAGAAATATACATTAAATATTTTAACGGTTAAGATTTAATTCCTAATTGCACGAACGACTCAGATTGTCTCAGTTTTACATATCATCAATCCAAATCATCTCCTTTCAGCAAATTACAGCACGCCAAGTGTCCCTGAATTATAAGTAGCAAAATATATAAATATTTGTATTATTTATCAAATGTCTATATCTTGTAAATTAAAAATAAAATGCTTAAATTATTAAATAAATATTCAAATAAATTTATGATATGTATTCGATCCAATACAAATAAATAATAATAAAAATTGAAATAAATAATAATTTTTTAATAGTGGCATTCTAATATTTTATAATAAGCACGTATTTAAAATAAAAATATAAGTAATTGAAACATCCAAAAATTACATTTAAAAAAATTTATAATATAAATTTATTATAATATAGTAGACCACTACTATGAATTTATAATATAAGTTTAATAATATCGTTAAAATCCAGGTTTATCATTACTAAAATACACACGTAGTATATTAGAAAATTTAAGAAAATTATATCATTAAAAAGTACATCTAGTCTATTTTAAAATAATAGATAAACTCGTAATATATATCTTGTAATAACCACGAATTTTTTAAATAATATTTTAATTTTTTTAGCCGAATTTTAGAGTCTCGTTTTAATTATTCAGCGGGAGAAAAAAAAAATGAAATCTTTCACTAAATATTTATATTAAATATTTTGCATCATTATATCAAATCAATTTGTCCCCCATTTGTTTTGTTTCTTTTTATTTATTAATTGCCACTTAATTAGTAATGATTATGCTTCATTGTCCACTAAAATTCTGCAATGATTTTTGCCCCATAATTTTATCTTTTTAATTTTTTATAAACTGCATTATTGTTATTTGAGGATATAGCTGCAGCATCTGTTTTAAGTCAAATACAGAAACAAACACAACGAGACAGATCCTATTTACTCAATAAAACAGAGCAGGCAAAACACTTCCATACACAGCAGGCCTTATTTTTTTTTGTTTGTTTCTCTCCACACAAACGGACACAACACAGCTTATGTCTCTCTCTTTTTAACCAAAAACTCGATTCAATATATATACATACACACGAAAACAAAAACCCAGGTAGTTACTTATTCTTTCCTGTGAATTATTTTGACGATTTCGTATTGTAGAATCTGGTAAGCTCGATGTGGTGCTTGTATTGTTTGGTTTTGTGTCGTGTTTTTCCGATTGATTGCAGTCGGAGTAGGTAGTTAGGTGGGTCGACTGTGATGGTTGTGAATTGTGGTTGTAATTGGGTTGTTGGTTTTTGGTGAGGAGTCGGTTAAGGGTAAGTCGAAGAGAGGGGATGGAGCGGAGAGAGTAAAGGGCGAGGGAGATAGGGAGATTGTTTTGTGGTTGTCTGGATGTCGTTATTGCAGTCGGATAACAGGGGAGGGGGTCGACTGTGAGGGTGAGTGTTGTCGTGAGAGAGAAGAGAAGAGATGAGAGGAGAAACGGAGAGAGTGAGGTCGAGTTTGCAGAGAGAGAGAGAGTGATCGTTGTTGTGTTGCCATGGTTGGTGGTGTTGGTTTGTGCGGTGATGGAGAGCGACGGAGAGATGAGAGATTGAAGAAGGGAGAAGTGTTGATTGGTGTTGCGAAGTCGAACAAGAGAGATATGAGGGAGAGATAGAGGGAAATGGAGAGAGATTTGGTCGAGAGAAGAGAGAATGGGGAGGCAGGGAGGAGAGATGTGAGGGAGATTAGAGAGAGAGAGAGATAGAGAGAGAGATAGAGATACGGAGAGAGATTTGCAGAGTTAGGGAGAGAGATTTGGGATGAAAGAGATGCAGGGAACGGGGAAAGTGGGGCCCACATCAATTTTTCTGTTAAAACGATACCGTTTTGTAAATTAGCGATTGAACGTTAAAAAATCGAGATTTAAATATTTGGATAGCGATATAAATTAGTTGGGAATAAACAATTTATTAAAAAATTACATAATTACTTAATTAATTAAATAGAATTGTTTTACGATTATATGGATAAAATTAGAGATTTAATTATTTATTAGTAAGAGAAGGAATAATTGTGATAAAATAGAGTTAAATATGATTTTTAAATTTTAGACATCTGATAATTAATATTTTCAGATTATTTATTAACCGGATCGAGTTAGATTTATTTTAGAGATTAATTTTGATCTAAATAAATTAGAATTTGTGAGGTTGCTTAAAATTAGAATTCTTTGATAAATTATTTTAAAAAATGAGAATAATTATTTTGGATTTAAATTGAATAAAAATGGATGTTTGAATTTTTCATTTTGAGTAAGAATTTAGATTTCCAGATATTAAAAATAGGATATATTCTCCAGATTTAATTCCTGTGCTCGAAGAAATATTTATTTATCCCAGAATTAATTTCTGTTATTTGTTCCGGAGATTTTATGAGATATTATAATATTATTAATTAGATTATCGAATCGGGAGTATTTTATTCTGAAGAATCGCTCACGTATTTCTGGTTGCCATTTTTAGAGAATAATTCCCGAACCGTAGATCGACGCCAAGTTCACGGGTAGAGTATATTTTTATCTGCATTCATTTGCACTTCGAGATCGAGGCAAGTTCATTCCTACCCTAACTTTTGGAAACTGTGAATTTCTGTTCGTGTTATTTAATTCATTAATTATTTTCGAGATATTATATGTTGAGATTATCTGTTGCTCTGTATGATGCAATAATTTCTTTTGAGAATTATTTCTTGTTAAATATTATTATGTTGTTAAGTTAGTTTGTTTGAGAATTATAATCCCTATAAGCGTAGAAATAATTTAGTTGCTATCGGGTCGATCTCATTAATTCGAGACGACTATTATTTTGATTCAGTGAAACTAATCTCATTCGTCTGAGATAGTTAAATTTATTCTTTTCGATTGAATTTATTGTACAAATTCAATCGTTATTTGTTGATTATCTTTTAGTTAGTTCCTCGTTTGAACTAACCGATAGGAGTTTAAAATTATAATTGTTAGAGATTTTTATTCGTCGATCAAGTGAAAAATATTCTATTAAAACGTTCGTCAATTTTGAGTATTATAAATATTGAGAAGTACTATTTGCTCAGTACGACTCCCAATTACTTCAATCTTAAGACTATTCTCATAAATTCGAGATAGTTGATCTTATTGTCAAAGTTTGGCATTTTGTTCATGTCAACCGATAAATTATTATTATTGAGAATTTACATCAGACCATTGTTCGGATTGGTGGTAAAATCGAGTCATACTGGCAGTCCGCCAGATTTGTAAATATTTTCTGAGAGAACTATCTCAAGTTATCTGTACCCCAAATATTCGGGAATTCTGTATTCTACTGGTCAATTTTGGGCAAGAGGCCAATTATAGAGAAAGAGAGACTCGTGTGCCGTTTTACGGACCCGAGAATATTTAGGCATTCGTTGCCTTGGTTGAATTGATAACCATTATGATGCTAGCATTCATACATATATATTATAGTTGATATCGTATTGTAGCCGTGATCGGGCGAAGTGCGGTGTCATTGGAGGCCGGTATTCTTGGTTGGTTAGTTGATCGCCCCACCGAGATACGGAGAGGTGGAAGACCAGTTCATTCTTAAATCATGAGTTATCAGAGTTATAACAAATGAGTTATCGAGTATTCTGTTTCGAGATGAGTAATGAGTCTTTTGAGTATTCTGTTTTGAGAAGAGTTTTGAGCCTTTCGAGTATGATATTTTCAAGATGAATTTGAGCCAAATCATATTGTGATATCCGACATTAAAATTTTGAGTATTTATTTCAGTAAACTTTATTATACTTATATACCAAGCGAGAAGAGAACTTGCTGAGCACTATAGTTGCTCATTCTTGCTTTACAACATTTTGTTCAGCTGTCAAGACGGAAAGAGGCGAGACGTCCAGCCAGGGCTATAAAGGCAAGGGGAAAGCGCAAAGCTATGGCGACAATAACTAGAAGATCCAGATGGAATCTTTATAATTCTACTGTTGTGAACTTTTGTAATATATTATTTCGAGATGTATCAAGTTGGTTTGTACTATGTTGTGAAGACGATCTTGGACCTGCGGAGTTGGACATTTTATGCTCCGTTGTAATAAAATTTGGTATTGTTATTGCGTTGTTATATTGAGACAATGTGACGACCCGGGTTCCCGGTCAGGGTGGATTTGGGGGCGTTACATATCTAATTTAATTATATTCCCAAATTTTTAAAAAATAAAAAGTTAATTTGTTTGGAGATCTTAGTAGATCACTACTATATTGACTAGTACTCGTAACTAGTGCTCTATCCCATATTATTATTTCTATTTTTTAAAATATATTTTTCGAGGAGCCAACCTTACGAATGTCAAGATATATCTAATTTAATGATATTTCCAAATTTCAAAAAAATAAATAAATTTACTTGGTTTGGTAATTTAACGGTCAACTAGTACGTTGACTAGAACCCCTAAATAGGGTTTCGTCAGGGTTTAGGGTTTTAATTTTTTAAAAAATATTTCTTGATGACCCAATCATACGGAGGTCAAGATCCATCCTTTTTAATGTTATTACCAAAATTTCAGAAAAAAATAAATTTATTTGGTTTGGTAATTTAACGGTCAACTATTACGTTGACTAGAACCCCTAAATAGGGTTTCGTCAGGGTTTAGGGTTTTGATTCTTTTAAAAATATTTCTTGTTGACCTAATCGTACGGAGGTCAAGATCCATCCTTTTTAAAGTCATTGACAAAATTTTAGAAAAAATTAAATTTATTTGGTATGGTAATTTAACGGTCAACTAGTACGTTGAGAACCCCTAGGGTTTAGGGTTTTGATTTTTTAAAAAATATTTTTGATGACCCAACCATACCGAGGTTAAGATCTATCCTTCTTAATGTTATTGCCAAAATTTAAGAAAAAAATAAATTTATTTGGTTTGGTAATTTAACGTTCAACTAGTATATTGACTAGAACCCCTAAACATGGTTTCGTCAAGGTTTAGGGTTTTGATTCTTTAAAAAATATTTATTGATGACCCAACCGTATGAAGGTCAAGATCCATCCTTTTTAATGTTATTGCCAAAATTTTAGAAAAAATTAAATTTATTTGATTTGGTAATTTAACGGTCAACTAATACTTTGACTAAAACCCCTAAATAGGGTTTCGTCAGGGTTTAGAGTTTCGATTTTTAAAAAAATATTTCTCGACGACCCATCCATACGGAGGTCAAGATTCATCCTTTTTAATGTTATTGCCAAAATATAAGAAAAAAAATAAATTTATTTGGTTTGATAATTTAATGGTCAACTAGTACTTTGACTATAACCCCTGCACAGGGTTTCGTCAGGTTTTAGGGTTTCGATTTTTTCAAAAATATTTTTTGATGACCCAACCATATGGAGGTCAAGATCCATCCTTTTTAATGTTATTACAAAAATTTTAGAAAAAATTAAATTTATTTGATTTGGTAATTTAATGGTCAACTAGTACTTTGACTAGAACCCCTAAACAGGGTTTCGTCAGGGTTTAGAGTTTCAATTTTTTAAAAGATATTTCTCGACGATCCTATCATACGGAGGTCAAGATCTATCCTTTTTAATGTTATTGCCAAAATTTCAGAAAAAAATAAATTTGTTTGATTGGGTAAGTTAATGGTTAATTAGTACTTTGACTAGAACCCCTAAATAGGGTTTCGTCAGGCTTTAGGGTTTCAATTTTTTTTAAAAATATTTATAGATGACCCAACCATACGGACGTCAAGATCTATCATTTTTAATGTTATTGCGAAAATTTCAGAAAAAAATAAATTTATTTGGTTTTGTAATTTAACGGTCAACTAGTACTTTGACTAGAACCCTAAACAGGGTTTCGTTAGAGTTTAGGATTTCAATTTTTTAAAAATTATTTCTCGATGACCCAATTGTATGGAGGTCAAGATCCATCCTTTTTATTATTATTGCCAAAAAATAAGAAAAAAATAAATTTATTTGGTTTGATAATTTAACGGTCAACAAGTACTTTGACTATAACCCCTAAACAGGGTTTCGTCAGGGTTTAGGGTTTCGATTTTTTTAAAAATATTTCTTGACGACCCAACCATACGGAGGCCAAGATCCATCCTTTTTAATGTTATTTCCAAAATTTCAGAAAAAAATAAATTTATTTGATTTTTTCAGAATTTTTAACTAGTTTATAAATAAATTAAAAAATTAAATAAAAATAGAAAAAATTCAAAATTTTGGAATAAACTACATACACACCAAAGTAGACATAATCACTATTTTTATGATGAATGTTAGCCTACTTTCAATAATTTTCCATTTTTTTTATTTTTTCCACCCTTTTTAATTAGTTTGGAAAATAAATTAAAAAATTAACTATAAATATAAAAAAATCCAAAATTGAATTTAAAATTCATACACAACCAAATAGTCATACCCACTATTTGTGTGATGAATATTACCCTACTTTCAATAATTTTCTATTTTTTTTATTTTTTCCTCCCTTTTTAACTAGTTTGGAAAATAAATTAAAAAATTAAATAAAAATAGAAAAAAGCCAAAATTTAATTTAAAATTCAAACACAACCAATTAGTTATACTCACTTGTAACATATCGTAATTTTTAGATAATAATAATAAAAGAATAATAGAAAAAATGAATAAAAATTATTAAAGATTAGGAATTAAAAATTGAATTAGTAAATATGAGTCTAAAATATGGATGAGATTCTTAAATTAGTATAATTGGGATTAATGTTTTAGAAATCTACTTGATTAATTTTTATTTAGAGAATTCAATAATTTCTTTTAATACAAGTTAATTAGAATAAGGGTAAGATTTTTTATTAGTGGAAAGAGGCGTGAAATTTTTAATAGAAAATCGATATCTCTTTTATTTAAGTAAATTATGTGTGAATATAATATTTTATTTTAGGAATTACTTGGAGGTGTCACAAATATTTTTAAAGGAAAATTTATGATTACCTTAATGAAATTAGGGTTTTGATGCCTATATAAAATTTTCAGTAGAGTACAATTAAGTCGTACAGAGACACCAAGCCATAGGTACATTTTCTTTCTTTTATTTTTAAGAATCATGATTCATGATTTCATGCTCCGGTATATGAATAGCTTTAATATTTATACATGTATATTCATTTGTGCAATATATGTGTTGGTATCTTTATATTGGACATACAAATTTGTTATATGATTTGGTTGAATCAGAACATGCATATTGAACTTGAATAGTTTAATAATGATATAAAGTATATGTTTCGAATTTAAACCAAATTGGTCACTTCTTGTATTATTAGGTGAATTAATTGACTTGTATACATGCATCCGGTATGCTATATAGCATTTAGATTTAGGTGCTTCCAGGGAAAAGAAATTCATTATATTTGATTATAATTAATGCATGACATTCTATGTCTAAATGTTTGGCCATGATTTTATGTTGATTAAGTTGCTTGCTATGTACAATTATTACGAATTCGGTGAACATCATACTACACATACTTGGACAGTAAATTATAGTATAGTTTAATTGATTTAAATACATGTTAAAATGTGAAAAGATTGGGGGTTATATTACAATTTATTCATGAATCTGGACCATGTAGTGTATATGCTAGGATGGGACTTTAAGGCTCATTTGTTTTCTTTTATGTAATATCTGCATTTTATTATTTGATCAGTGTTAGTTGTGTTTTAATTTGGATTGTGTTTAGCATTTCAGCTGTTAAGGTGTATATATTTGTTTCCGAATTATGATTAATTGTATTATGTTTTGTTTAATGATATTTAGGAATGATCGTGCATTAGTTAATTTTCAATGTCGACTTTGAGGTAAGTAGCTTTTGACTTACTTTTATTTTTCGAAAAGATATTGTGATTTTTGTTTTTCGTATAAGATATAAGAATTCTATTTCGAACTTTATAAGATATAAGTATTTGATTTTAGAACCCAGTCTCTACGTTTCGAACCCGTTCGTAATTTACGCTATAGTTCCGGAACTAGCCTTAGATACCCTTAGTAGGCGCACAAGTGTGCAACTTTACATACCTATTAAGGGCGCGTAATTATTGAACTTAAGATGCCGGTCATTGGCAAAGTGTGACAAAAGAATAAGAATAAGAATAAGATGCCGGTCATTGGCAAAGTGTGGCCGTAGAGCAAGACTGTGGTATTTTCGATTTTCGTTTCGTGTTATTTCTGTTTTCTGCTTCTATTTCTAGTTTAAATCATGTATTTTGAAAATATAAAACTTTGGGTTGGAATTGTTTTCGTAAATGTTTTGCAAACTTATATTTGATTCTGAAAATTGTTTTATTAAAACGCCCACTGATTTTGAGGATATTTGTAAGTCAATCTGTTACTTGCTGAGCTGTGTAGCTCACTCTTTTCTGATATTTCAGGTTCGTATATTGTGGAAGCTTATTGAGATCAATGTTGATGTGAACTTGTGAATTTCGTGCTACGTGATTGATGTAATTTATTGGATAAGATTTATCGTGCTATTAGAATATATTTTGTTAAGTGCCAGATATTGTTTATTGAATTTGTGGAGCTGCGTCTCTGAATTTATGTTTTTTGAATATTGAGTTTGACCGGTGCTTTGACTTTGTGGAAATTTTGATTTATTTGAATAAAGAATCTATTTTATGTTAGTTTCGAATTTAGAATTAATAGTCCGAAAAGTCGGGCTGTTACATCACTAATTGTGTGATGAATGTTAACCTACTTTCAATAATTTTCCATTTTTTTGATTTTACCACAATTTTTAACTAGTTTGTAAAATAAATAAAATAGGAAATATATTTAAGAAAGATATATATTTACGACGGAAATAGAATTAAAATTTAATTTAAAAATGGCGTTTCCTACTTGTCAATTCCTACCAAATTTGATGAATACGGTAGGAATTACTGGGTTTTTACTTTTTGACATAGCTGCGGGTAGGAAATGCCAACCATTTCCTACCACAACGGTGGTAGGAAATGCTTCTATCAAAATGACGTCGTTTTGATGTTGTCAAATAGGCGGACAATGCTGAAAAAAACAACGTGGCATGTGGGACCCACGAAACTCATTTCCCACTAGTTTGCAGTGGTAGGAATTGCTTTGACAAAAACGACGTCGTTTTACTATTTTCAGAAATACTGACAAAAATAATGTGGCATGTGGGACCCAATAGACTCATTTCCTACCAGCCTTGGTAGGAAATGGGGTGAATAAAACCGACCAAAGACATGTGGTAAAAAATACTTTGGCAAAAATGATGTCGTTTCTTTGTTGACGTGGATAAGTGGGTCCTTTTTCGGCCATTTCCAACCAGTTGTGGTAGGAAATGGCTACCTATTTCCTACCAGCATCGTTTGTGGTAGGAAATGACCCTTTGACCTGAAATTAATAGGAAATGGCGGGTAGAAAATATTCAGGTGGGATTTGCTCGTTTTTCTTATAGTGAAAATTTATAAAATTTAGAACACTTATGCAACTAGCTACACATTACGCAATGTTACATAATCGAGTTACCAATAAAAATTTTTAAATCTGAAAAGCATCTTTGCTTTTGCAACATGCAATTTGACTCGCAAGTGAACATATTGATGTTGGTGGTCACAATACCCAATTGTTGCACACAAACTAAACATTATGAAGTTCTCCACAAGTTTAGTTAGTCAAATTTGTGTTTGTGAAAAAAAATATCTGAAGGGTTGTAGACGCTATAAATGAATATACTCCGATCGTATATGCTCTAAATGAATATACTCGCATCACATAAGATGGTAAGACTATCATATTTATCTTCAAATTTATACGGTGTATAATAAAAATTCATCAAAGGCTTTCCAACAATCACAATCATGATCATGAAGTATAATTACTTTTTATTTAATCAAAACACAACAGTACTAATTGTGGAATCACAAAAAAATTTGAAACTTTTATTATTAGAAATTTTAATGAAGTCAATATAAAAATCTATATAGATTTAACTCTTCACCATACATTCTCATCATCTTCATTACATTAAGACCATGTTCTCATTTTGTCCCTTCTAATTTTCATTTAAGTATACTGTACTACTTTTTTTCCGGAAAACATTATGTAATCTTGTATCAAAACAAGTGGAAAGACTATTGTATACAATTTGTCCATTAACTTTAGCAAGAACTTCTTGTCATATAGTACTCATTCGATAGTAAATAGCTAATTAAATCATTTTGTCTTATCACCATTTGTAACATCATCCTAAATCTATTTTCTTTTCTTTAGATGAAATATTTTAAAACTTAAAAAAGAGTGCTCATCTATTCGAAATTAACATATAAGTCTAGTGTTATAAGTGTCATTCTCCTATTAGCTAACTCTGCATTCACATGCATTCACATGTTCTTTTTACTTCATCACCGTGCTATAATATGACAAAAAACGTAGCAATGAAAATCATAAACTATATAATCTCTTTTATATTTCTTGGGTGCTTACATTTACCTAAAATATTGTATACATTCTTGGGTGCTCACATTTACCTAAAATATTGTATATATATATGAAGAAATAAATTTACCCATCTAGATTATTGAAATTGAAAAGTTAAAAGTTTTGATCAGTATACTTTAGTGTGCAAGATAAATATATTTTTTTGAAAATTTTATTTCGTTCGACCAAATTATTTTAAAAAGTTATTTTAACGAAAACACATATAATAATTCAAATTCAAACACATATAATTATTTTAATTCAAACATATCTACATGTTCTACTTATTTTAGAAATTTAATTTAAAGTCCCCAATTACTTTTTATAATTAAAACAAATGTAAATAGTATAATTTAAACATATTCTAGAAATAAGTTTATGTAAATAAAATAAAATATTAAACTACGAATAATAAGATAACAAATACAAAATAATCTCAGAATATAAACTATTAATGTCCAATATACAACTTGTCTGAAAATTCAATGTAATTATTTTTAAAGAGAAGTTACAAAATTAGGTAGAATAAAAAGTATAATATATTTAGCAAGTGTATTTGATTCAAAATTTGGTATGTTATTAAAAATCCATGAATTTTAATAGATTGTTGCTGATTTACGATTAAGGAAAAGGAACTTGAGTTCCATGAGATACATAGGATTTATATGTAAATATGGGGTGGTCATTTTTGTAAAATCAGAATTTTTTAATTAGCCTTGCGGGCTCAATCAAATTTAAAATGTAATTTTTAAGTATCTTACTTAGGAAAAGTTCTAGAGATCGGGTCTTTTTTCTTTTATTTGATATGGACAATCTTTTAAGATATTATTTTTGATATACACAATCTTTCTATAATATAAAGTATTTTACTCAATATCTCAGGGAAGTTATCTGCCTATTCTCTTTACGATTATATGCAAAGTCTATGCAGAGTTCCTGGAGTCTATGGAGTGTTGACCCATAATCCAATACAATAGGATCTCTTAGAATGAGGTAATTAAGATTCCAAAAAGTAACATACATTGCAAAATCCAACTACATTCACGAATTTATAAAATCCTTTAAATTCATTAAATTTTTGAATATCACCAAATTTCAGTATATTAAATATAATCTATATTGTAAAAATTAAAATAAATATTTAAAATCTGGATTAAAGACTCCCAAACATTTTAAAATCTAGATTGAATACCATTAAATTTTCAAAGACTTTCTAAAATCTTTGTTGAATATACCTATAATATTAATGGAATCTTCAAAATCCAAATTAAATATCTCAATACTATTGAAATCCAAAAATATCATGTAAAATCTAGATTGAATACACCCACCCCTTTATTAGAACAAATATAAATATATAAAATAGATGCAAATGAGCTGTAATTGAGGAGAATGTAATGTGAAGAAGTTTCTAGCATTGTTGGCACTGTTAAATACCCAAAAATACACTTACCCCCAATTTCAAAACCTTACACAAATTACATTCACCTCAAATTCGAGACCTACCCAAAAATACACCCACCCCCAATTTCGAAGCCCTACCCAAAAAGCAACACTAACAACACAAAAAAAAAAATCCTATTTCCATCACCAAAAATGTCAAAATCTGCAACCAAAATCCAACATCAAGCCGTCATCACCAACCAATCGAGCTCCAAAATTGCAGATTCATCATCTTTTAATCAATTTCAGCGAAATGGTTAGCATTTGATCTACTTAAACCCCTTTATATATATATATATTTGTGTTTGTGTGTGTTTAAAAAATTTTTAGTAAATACTATTGTGTATGTATGTATGTATACATGTGTGTAAACGTATGTATGTATGCTTGTATGTATGTATATATCTATGTATGTATGTAGGCCTTTACTCTATAGATCCCTTAGAGTGCTTGGAGAACCATTGATTCTACATAGAATCTCTTAGATTATTATAATTCAAATTATGTCTCAAAAAACATATAATTTGATGTTAGTGTAGAATACTAAAGACACATAAATTTAATAAAAAAATTTACACATAAAACTTGTAGTAAATAATTTTTTTCAGTTTGATTCTAGTGTAGAATAATTTTGAATGAATTTGATTCTATTATAGAATCTTTTTGGACTTTTTCATTAATCCAGTAATACTTTTAAGAAAACAATTGCGTAGTTCATTTTTGATTTTCTAATTGAAATTTGCAATTATGATTAATAAAAAAATGAGATAAATATGTGTATTAAATTAAGTTCTATGGAGACCATGAGCACGATTGGATAGCCCAAGTGGTAAGGACTTATGCTTTTTTGTTTTTTGTCCCAGAACCTGGGTTTGACTTTGGCTCACCCCGAGAATTTTCTTAGAATTTAATGTTTTGCAATTAAAATATGTGCGTGATACATTTTACACAACAAAGAGTATCATCAAATTGGATATCTTTTATGAAAAGACCGTCATCATATTTAATATTTTGTTGATCATACATGTTGTGATTGCGGAGTAGTGTTATGCATATTAATTTGTAGTATTTGTTCTGCACTTAATATATATGGATAACATATATTAAAGAACAAAAATCACTATCAAATTGGATATCTTATAGTCCATATATGTTATATGTGCAAAGCATTACATTATATTCACTCTTTAGAACATGTTATGAACATATTTTTCATGGGAGAATTGCAGAACATAAAAGGTCTCCAAGTCTCCAACTAAATTATGCTCTTCATAGAAATTTTCTCTTAAGTGTACTTATATAATAATATTCTTCTAGACTATATATAAGGGATTCTCCATAAAATGCTTCTCATGCATATGCATGTGTGTATGTATGTATGTTATATCATGTTTCTAACTTATAAAGTTCATCGATCACCTCTTTCAGAAGTTCGATAATTATTGCCACCCTCCCGTTCACACTCCTAGCCCCCCTTCCCTCCCCTTCCCTCTCATATACCCATACTGTAAATATATCTACTATCCAACATGAGAAAAGTTGACCATTAAGTGAAGTAAGAAATGTATGTTATGTAACCTCCTAAAAGCTAAAGTCAAGTGTATTAATACCAAAAGGAATAGGTAAATGATGTGTATTATGTTGAATTTGATGTAATCTAGGAGACCGAAAAATAAAGTGAATTATTATAGATATTTTAGATTACATTAGTAGAGTGATGAAAGGACATGTTTACTTATTTATTACTAAGTGTAAGTGAATTATTAGCAATATTTTTGATTATATTTGTAGAGTTATGAAAGGACATTTTTACTTGTATAAATATATTGGTGGATTAGTACAAAAAGTGCAAGTTTGCTTGTTCAAAAGTTTCAGGTTTTACTCCTATATAAACAGATTTTGGGGATTATCATTTTCAGATGTTTATAAAATATTGAAATGACTTTTTCATCTTGTTATCGGTCCATCCATACATATTCATCTCTTCTGCATTTGGTTCAAATCTTAACTTTTTATTTTTTTAAAATTTTTATTCCATAAGTCATTCTTGTATAACCTTCAGGAACAGGTGCACCTAGAGACGATAATGAGGGTGGGACTAAAAGATCTGCTCTTGTTTGTGATTCTTACAGTTGGGAGCCATCACCTCTCTTTCAACCATCGTTTCCTCTCACCCAGCGTTTGTTGTCTCGAGCCATATCTATTCGTGATGGCACAGAACAATCCAAACCGGGGGAAGTAGATTCCATTTCTGATGCTTGTCGTGGGAGCTCAGAATGTAAATCTTTTGAACAATCTCTTGGTGGAGATTACAAAGTCTACAACAATATTACGACCAAGCAAAACTATAAAAATGTTTCAGTTCCAGTTGAAACAGAAACTCCTGTGACCGGACGAGAAACGGTACACATGGCTGGAAAAGAGGCTAATGTGGTAAACATGAGTGAAAAAGAGGTTAATTTTGAGATAAGTAAAGATATAGCCGAGGATCCGAGGTTCAAGAGATCGTTTCGTACTGCTCTGAAAGAAAAGGTCAAACAAGTGGTCCGACCAACTTGGCTTGAGGGTAAACTTAGCAAGAAAGCTCACAACAAGATAGTCAAAAAAACAGTTGACAGAATAATGGGCAATATCAAACAATTTCCATCTACTCTGGAATCAGCGGATCCGTTTTCTTCTTCACTGGAGCAGAATATTGCAAACCTGGTCAAGGTGAGTTAACAATTATGATTTGCTACAGAACTTGAGTAGCAATAAATGTTGGTAGCACCATATATACTAGCACATCATATTCTTGGACTGACAAACTCAGTTTTCATATGCAGCATTATATGGGCAAATATGGAAAACCGTGACCTGCCTGTGCATATAAGTGTTTGCTATGCGTTTCCGACTAGAAGCAGCCAAAGTCAAATTAGGTGACATGTTTTATTTAAGGAACAACTGGGAGCAAGAATCGTGACATGCTACAAGTTCTTCTCCTGGGATTTGTTGTTTTGAGGATAAGACTCTTTCGTTGACTTTATGCTTGATTTCCTACAGAAACCCTAATAGATCTTTAGAAGGTATATATATATATATATCTTTCTAGTTGATGTTCAAAACTGCATTGAGTTTTTTTTTTTTTTTTTTTTTTTTTTTTGTGTGTATTATGGTGTGTCGTCTTTTATATTATGTTATGTTTTATTTTTATTTATTTGTGATCAACAGACGTGGTCTGACATTATATTATAATATTGCAATATAACAAATTTCACATATAGCATGTGAATATTTTTGTAATTACACGAATTAATAAAATAATTATAATTATATATAATACTAAAATATACTACTTATCCATATAAAAATCGTATTTAGGAACAATTTTTTGCTAAATACAATTCTACTATCAAATCTTATCCAAAATTTCTTCCTATATATACATGCATTTCATATTCATGTATAATATATGATTGACTCAAGTTCCACAAGAACTCCTTAAATTTGGGTTCGACAGGAGCAACCTTATATTTTAAAATACAATCCCCCTAAAAGGGTTAAAACTTAAACTAGTAGAATTTAGCCCCCCATTATATATTGGTCCAAATATCACATTATGAAGAGGAGGCTCCAAATATCACTTTATTACGGTAGACAATGTAGCAGCGTTTTAGTTATATATATATATATATATATATATATATATATATATATATATATATATATATATATATATATATATATATATATATATATATATATATATATATATAACGCTACGTTTTGTAACTTTTAGGTGAGGTGAGGTGAGGTGGAGTGGGGTGGGAGATTTTTAAATTATTAAAATATTGAAATTTTATATATAATATTTTTCAATTAATATTTTAAATTTTTATAGGCATTCCCTTTGGGGTAGGGATGGCAGAAAAATCCGACCCGATGGATACCCGACCCGATCCGATCCGTTTGGGTCTACCCGAACCCGATTTTTTGGATTTGGATTTGGATTTGGATCTTATTTTTGGACCCGAAAGAGTTTGGATCTGGATTTGGATCTTAGGTAACCCGATCCGATACCCGACCCGAAACCCGAAATCCGATCCAAACCCGATCCGAACCCGAAACCCAAAAAAAACCCGATATATATATATATATATATATATATATATATATATATATATATATTAATATAGATAATTTTTTGAATAATCCAATATAAATATATGGTCCCAATAAAATATATGATGTTTCCTTCTTTTTTAAGTAGTTTGTAGAATTACTTGATAAATTAAATAAAATTAGAAAAAGAAGTCAAAATTTGATTTAAAAATTCATACACAACCAAGTAGTCGTAGTAACTAATTTTGTAAAGAATATTACCTTACTTTCACTAATTTTGTTATAATTTGATTTTCCATTTATTTTTAAGTAGTTTGTAAATTAAATAAAAATAATTAAATTAAAATTGGGAAAAAAATTATGAATTTGGATAAAAATTCATACACACTTAATTAGTCATACTCACTATGAACACTACAAAATAACTAAAAATTGTAGTACTAGTAGTAGTAGTAGTAGTACGGATGTTAAAATTTTGAGTTTAGTGGTTGGCTGGGGTTTATGGTTTCTAGGGTTTCGATTTTCGATTTTTTTTAAAAATATTTCTAAACGATCCAACCGTACGGATGTTAAGATCCATCTTTTTCAATGTTATTGCCAAAATTTCAAAAAAAAATAATTTTATTTGATTTTGTAATTTAACGGTCAATGACTCAACTAGTACTTTAACTAGTACCCCTAAACAAGGTTCCATCCGTGATTCGTGTTTCGATTTTTTTCAAATATTTATCGATGATCCAACCGTACGGATGTTAAGATCTATCCTTTTAAATGTTATTGCCAAAATTTCAGGAAAAAATAAATTTTTAGGTTAGGTTAATTTAACGGTCAAATATTACTTTGACTGGTACCCATTGAAAATTTAAAGAATTAATTATTAGCTTGTAAATTCTAAAATAGAAAAATATAAGTTATATATATATATATATATATATATATATATATATATATATATATATATATATATATATATATATATATATATAATATGTATATTACATTATTTGTAATGTATAAAAATATAAGTTATATATATATAATGTATATTACATTATTTATAATGTATAAATTATTAAAAGTGTATTGTTTAATTTAAGAGTAAAAAGAATTTGAGTTTAATAATTAAAAAATGAAAATTGATTAGGGATTACTTCACTAAATCACTCGACTACTAGTCCAGACTCATTCTCAAATCTCAAACATTATTTCATAACTTCGCCGCCGCGAGAGATACCACGAGCCACGACCACGATCCACGACTGTCCGATTCATTCAAGATACCACGACCACGACTGTCTGATTCATTCAAGATACCACGACCAAGTTAGTAAGTTTAATTACTTAGATCTTCGAGTTACTTAGATCTTTTTTCGTTTAATTAGTCTTAATGTCTTATCCTCGAATTAGTATCTTAGATTCGTATTTTTGTTTGTTAATTACTTACCTGGTTAGATTCGTATTTTTGTTTGTTTAGTTACTTACCTGGTTAGATTCGTATTTTTGTTTGTCCTATCTTAGATTCAACAGGTGAATCTCATTCAACAGGCCCTGTTTCTAATTTCGAAGGTGTATCGCAGTATGAGTTGTTCATAAGCAACAAGAAGCGTAAAAAAGTTGACTTTATAAAATCTGAATTGGATCATTATTTGGAGGAGGATGTGTTGGCAAAAACTGATGGATTTGATGTATTAACTTGGTGGAAGGTCAATGCGACAAAGTACCCCACTTTGCAGCACATGGCTGGAGACTTTTTGGCAATCCCAGCATCTACAGTTGCGTCGGAGTCAGCCTTTAGCACTGGTGGAAGGGTGGTGAGTCCACATCGTAACCGACTTCATCCTAACACAATAGAAGCACTAATGTCTGCCCAAAACTGGTTATGGGCTGCTGAATTAAATGGTAACATATTTTGATCAGACTTGTTTTTAAATTCTTCTATTATGCTTGTCCTTAACATTATATTTTACATATTTTATTTTAGGAGAGGCATCATCAGGATATGCCACCATATACAAAGATTTAGAGGTAGAAGACTCATGTATCACTCGTGAGGTCATTATATTTTTTTAGATCTATGACAAATTAGTTTTGTCTGTGTCACCTAGAAATATTTCTGGAAAGATTAAATCTCTGCTGTCTCAACATACCAGGGACTTGTCATATGTTAGCTGTAAATCAGACCGTCGCGTGTAAGCTCATTTCGCATAAATAAAAATCAGGGATAACGTTTCTGTGTATGATTCACGTTGTGCACTTTTGTGCTTACTGACGGTGATATACCAAAAAATGTACCTGGAAATCAGGGATAACGTTTCTGTGTATGATTTACATTTTTTGGTACATTTCCCCCCAGTTAGTAATTTGGGTCTGAATGTCTTTTAACTGGGCCCTTGAATCCCAGATGCTAAAACTATCTACTTGCTGAGCTGCCATCTTGAGAAACAAATTAAGCATTATTTTACAACCCAGTATTTGGGTGCTGATGGTCGTCCATTAAACCTGTTTGAAAGTACTTTTAAAAAGAGTACTGATATTAACAAATTTAAATGGGTATGAATACCATAGGACTCTGTTTTGTAGTATTATGTGTGAGTGTACATGAAAGCCGCCTCTTTAGTAAGTAGGGTATAGTTTTGCGTCCATCTCATCTACCTCGCAATATAATTTCGAAATACTAGGTATGTTTGGATTATTGTTTTGCAGGATTCTAGTTATAGATAACTCTGAATATAATCATGATATACATAGACATAGTTCATATATTTACATCACTCCACAGTCCACACTATTGCCAACGACATAAAACTGTGTTTTTTTCCTTTATTGGCTTGGTATCTTCCAGTACAGCTATATATCTATTTTTGAACACTGCATATATTTAAAACACTTTATGGTTTTATGGTTTTGCTACTACTGCAGGCTTGACACAAAGGAAAGACATGGGAGAGGAAATCCAATATGTGACTGCAGCTCCTCCTGTCCTGGCACCAATGCAGATTGCAGATTTGCGCAGAAATTTCAACGCATTGAAAAAACTTCGTCGTTTATGTATCATATTATCATGAACTATTGTAATCAAATTTCCTCGTTTATGTATTCTTGGGCATTCGATTCCTGTTTCTTTCATTTTTATTAAGCTTTTGTGTAAACTTTTGTTGAATTTAAAAGCTTGTAGTCAACTGTTTCTTTCATTTCATTGCATGATGAGTTTAAAGTAATTCGGGTCTCGGGTCTCGGGCCTCGGGTAAAATCCAATACAATTTCGGGTTTCGGGTAAAATCCGATCCGATCCAAAATCCGTTGGATCTGATTCGGGTCTCAATTTTCGGGTTTTTTCGGGTCCGGGTCGGGTCCGGGTCTTGTCAAAAAAATCGGGTTTGGATTTGGATATTGAAAAACCCGGTTCGATCCGACCCGTTGCCACCCCTACTTTGGGGTTAAGCAATTTCCATTTGGGGTTCAACGAATTTCATTAGGGGTTTAGAAATATTCAATATTTTATTTAAATTTTTTGAATTTTATCTGTATTCCCTTAGAAGTTCAACAGGTTCATTTTCGATTTTAAAAATATGCAGAATGACGAATAAACAGTATATGAACTTAGGGTTTGGGGTTGTTTACAACCACCACAAACCCTAACTTAACCTAATTTTAAAAAAATTGGGACGGCCGGACTCGAAAAGAAAATACAATTTGAAATGACGTTTTGATTAAAAGTTTTCTAATAATGTTTGCAAATACATATTTAGCAAAAATAAAGAGGTAACACTACTTAAAGTAGGGTTTTGAAACCAAAACACTACTTTACATAACGTTTTGAACCTTAAAAAAATTTATCGAAAACGCTACACGATGTAACGTTTTGTGTAAACACCGCTTAAAGTTGCGTTTTAAAGTAATATTTAGGGACCATTTTCAGAATGTGATATTCGGAGCATTATTTGTGAAATTAAGTATGATAGTAATTATAATTTGTTTATTATTTTTGATTGTGTAAATTTACAGTAAAATATAATTAACACATTGTTGAATAAGAATTTTTTAAGTATTGTACCTTGCAAAAATTAATATTTTAAGGCATCAAAATATTAATTAGATACTACAAAAGTTAAGTGTATATAATTTAAATGTTAGACCCGTTAATTAATATATTTCTACTTCTAACTTTTATATCCAATGTTACTGAAAATCGTAAGGCAACGAATTTGAAAATTTCAATACAATTAATGAATCCAATCCGAAAAATAAGGGAATTTTGATTTTAAAATTTTCCGAGAAAAAGACTTTTGATGTTTTGAGAAGAGATTATAGGTAAATGGAGGTGCATTACACCTAATAAATGTAAATACAAAATTTAATGGTAATATGTATTTAATATGTGGTCTCAGACGCATTTAAGTGATCAACACTATTACTAATTATACCAACAAATCATGATCTTCTGGGCGTGTAGTGGGCATGTGTACTACTCAAATTGGCTACATTTGGTCAAGTATACTTTGGTTTATTTTGGATTCGGAATTGGGACTCGACCCCATTTTCGAATAAGGCTCCGAATTTGATTCGGATTGTCACACTAAATGCTAATATTATAGGAAACTGAAAGTTATATTTTAATCATATGCGATTCCCTTGGGATTTACTTTGAATCAAAACATGATGAATTTCATATTAAGAACAGATTGAATTCAGTTTGAATCTTTTCGAATTGTTACTAATTCATTTTTAATTTTTGAGTTAAAAAAAATCTTATTATCAAATGTGAGATTTTAATATGAAATAATTTAATTTCTATTTATTTTGATATATAATGTAATGTTAATTTTTGGAATAAATTTATTTTAAATACGAATTTTGCTTATGATTAGTTATTTATAACGAATACTATATTTCGATTCTAAGTTATGACCATAAAGATTATAATGACTAGACTAAAATTTAATAATTCACCACTTTTTTAATTTGGATTTATATCGATTCTTGTACTTCAAATCATATTCAATTCAAATAAGTTGTTGTTCGATTTGATATATTATCATCAGACTAAAGATTATGCAATTGCACCAATTAATTCCAAAAAAATTGCATGTGGGCTGTTAAACTTAAAAATACATATGTTAGCGGACAATCTATCCTCACATTAATATCGAACAGACAATAATATGATGAACATGCAATTTTGTCTCCAATCAACCAAAAAAATTTCGTCCATGAGAAATATCGAATGGCTCCAATCAACCAAAAAAATTTTGTCCATGGTCCTTATTCTTTCACCTCCGTAAACTTAAATCAAAATACCAAGCTAGATAGTTGTCAGAGTACGTAAAGAACATATACTTTTTCTTGGTGCAGATGATGACGTTTCTTGTAATCAGACTGCATGACATATTTAGTAGTCTCTAAAGCAAGGAAAATAGGGGTGACACTGAGTAAAAGCAGATCATGCAACTTCTCGTTACCCTCACCACTTAATATAGCATGTTGAACAGCAACGCCATAAGCCACAACTACATGAGGGTTTTTTGTTCTAGAAACCACCAACAAGTGCAATATCGTGAATGGTGTTTTAAACCATTTTGGAATCACTCGAACACTTCTCTATAGGTGCATGCACTTCCAGAATAGATTAATAATTATTTAATTCTACAGTCGTAGTCTCCTATCATTGTTGTAGTGAATTCTTGAATTATATACTATAGTGTTATCCAAGTTTTTAAGAGTCCTCTTTAATAATTTTTTATCAATTAAATTTATTAGAAGTTAACGAAGAGAAAATTAAATTGATTAAAAGCACTAGAAAAGCAGAAGATATATTTTTAGTTAATTTATCTCACTGTGGTCTATAACAAACACTACAAGAAAAACGAGCATTTCCTACCACAAAATTTGTAGGAAAAGGCCGTTTTTTGGTAGGAAATGACCCATTTCCTACCACATCCGTGTGGTAGGAATTGCTTGACTCGGAAATGACCCCTGGTGGGAAATTTTAAATGACGGTCAAACGTGGGCCCACCTGGTGACTTGGCAGCCACCTGACATGGACCCACCTACCAACATTGCTGGCCACGTGGCGTGGGTCTGCTCCATGTCATCTGCCACGTCAAGCGCCGCGTTACCTGCCATGTCACAAAATCTGGTGACGTAATTGGGCATTTCCTACCAGAATTTCCGGTAGGAAATGCGTGTTTTGGTAGGAAATAGAACATTCGAGATGGGTAAATAGTATTTCCTACCGGACATTTCCTACCAGCTTTTTTAAATTCCTACCAACTATTTCCTACCAGGATGTGCATACGGTAGGAAAGGCTTGAATGTCGTAGGAATTACTGGTTTGTAATGGTAATGCTGGTAGGAAAAGGCTTGAATGTGGTAGGAATTACTGGGTTTGTAAAGGTATTGCTGGTAGGAAAAGCTTTCAATGTGGTAGGAAAAGATGGAATTTTATGGTATTATTGGTAGGAATTACTGGGTTTTTTCCTTTTTTTTTACACCTAAATTACAAATCTAAAAGAGCAAATCAAACCATACAAAACAAAAAAACAATAAAAAGAAAATCTAATCATCCATAAAAAATATATTCCATAAAACAAAAACATCAATAAACATAATTTAACATCCCAACCATCATTAATCCAACATACAAATGTTAAAATCCCACCTTATCACACCAACATACCAACCCAACCATAAACACAAGTCAAAATCCCACCATAAACAACAAGAATCCTCCTTCGCACGAACCACATTCAACAAGTTACAACCTTATAACACCAATAAAACAGTACTTACTATAGCTACCATCAAACACAACCAAAAGTGCTCACAAAGGAGCATAACGTACTAAAAGTTCATTATACCAAAAACTCAATTGAAATCAACATACTAATTAACTCCTACCAACGTCATCATCGCCATTGTAGCTTTCATTTTCTTCTCCATTATCCTCGTTATAGGAATCTTCTTCTTCATCATCATGGCCATTGACATCTTCTTTACCATTGTCATCAGCATCCTCGTTTTCATCATTGTCATAAGCATTTTTTTTTTCTTTTTGTTGGCCTCGAAACTAATATCGCTTCTTCAAAGTGACAAAAATCTACATAAGGAGCGCAAGAAAAAACAATTAGTATCCATTATACACACATACATGAATAATTAATCAAGAACAATTGAAAATATGAACTAATCAAAAACAAAAAAAATTAGTATCAATTTATAGGACATCATGATGCAATATCTTTTAAAACGTCAAGTAGATAGAAAGGGGAAACATTAGCAATTGAAGCAGAACTAGTACCATTCTGAGGGAAAAATGGATCTTCACTCGTGTCATTCAGTTCCAGGGTCTTTTCGTCTATAAAAGGAGGATGACTTGGTGGAGGAAGGATTTCATCTTTCTTTGCCAACATTTGTAGTGCTTTCGACATTGGATGTCTTAACGATGCAGGCTCTTGGATACATAGTAGTCCTATATGTACCACTTTTAGAACTTCTGCCCTTGTATCGCTTCGATGGTAATCATGCAGCATTAGGTTTGGGTCAAGAATCTCTTCAATGCTTCCATGTTGAAAACGCTTCCATGCCTGTTTCATTAAAAGGAAAACACCTGAGGTTAGAACCTTTTGGGGCAGTTTACAGAGGTTACACAAACAAGAAAGTAATCAACTCACAATTGTAACCAGGCTGTCTGAGAATTCTGAGCTTTCGCTCTTGTTGTTTTGACTTCAAGTAACAATCTCTAGCAAGAGCACCCCAAAGATGTACACATTTGCCTTTTCGGTTAATTGGCCACTGGCAAGGTATTCAGGTGCCATATATCCTCTACAGATTAGTAAACATCAGTGAAAGTTAAAAACAAATCTTTGCTCCTACTTTAATTTGAAATATCATGAACTTCTAAATAGTAAAAAAATATCATAAAAAAATAAATATTTACAATATCATTCAAGACAACATCAAACACATGTAATTTCTCAGGATACACACACAAATTCATATTCAAATAATTAACACCAATAGGTAACTTCCATAAACACAATAAACAAAAACTCAATTCTAGAACATTAGAAATCTAACCTCTGTTATCACCAAGAACTGTTTTACTAATTTCAAAAATTTAATCTTTTAATAAATACATTAAACAAAAACTCAATTCAAGAACATTAGAAATCTAACCTCCCCTGATGATGAACCTCTGTTTTCTTTTACTATCCAACCCAATTCAAGAAAAGGCCTCCCTTCACCACCGAACTCCCTTAACCCCATCTCCTCCCTTCTCCTTCTTCGCTTCCGCCGTGTCATAGCCGCTGCCCCGCCTCGCCACCATCTACTCCACCTCCCTTCACCACCGAACTCCCTTAACCCCATCTCCTCTTCAACCGCCTTCATCCTCCGCCCGCAACCCAGTCACAACTCCGACCAACACCAAACTCTCCAAAAATTTAAATCCAACCTCTACAGCCCCCAACATACAACCCTATCAACCCAAAAATTTTAAAATCGATCATATATCTCAAAAAATTGAACAAAGCCGAATCTTACCTAGAAATTTTTCATCTCAGAATTGATTGATTTATATATGTATAGATAGAGCTCGATTTATAGAACACATTCATATATAAACACTAATTTTGGATGGATAGATTAAGAGATATAAATTTTAGAAGATTATATTTATATGTATATGTATATGTATATGTGTGTAATGAGAGAGAGCAGTCCGATAAGAGAGAGGGATATGGGATGGGGGCGGCCGAGTGATAGGGGGTGGCTATAAGAAATATACATTAAATATTTTAACGGTTAAGATTTAATTCCTAATTGCACGAACGACTCAGATTGTCTCAGTTTTACATATCATCAATCCAAATCATCTCCTTTCAGCAAATTACAGCACGCCAAGTGTCCCTGAATTATAAGTAGCAAAATATATAAATATTTGTATTATTTATCAAATGTCTATATCTTGTAAATTAAAAATAAAATGCTTAAATTATTAAATAAATATTCAAATAAATTTATGATATGTATTCGATCCAATACAAATAAATAATAATAAAAATTGAAATAAATAATAATTTTTTAATAGTGGCATTCTAATATTTTATAATAAGCACGTATTTAAAATAAAAATATAAGTAATTGAAACATCCAAAAATTACATTTAAAAAAATTTATAATATAAATTTATTATAATATAGTAGACCACTACTATGAATTTATAATATAAGTTTAATAATATCGTTAAAATCCAGGTTTATCATTACTAAAATACACACGTAGTATATTAGAAAATTTAAGAAAATTATATCATTAAAAAGTACATCTAGTCTATTTTAAAATAATAGATAAACTCGTAATATATATCTTGTAATAACCACGAATTTTTGAAATAATATTTTAATTTTTGTAGCCGAATTTTAGAGTCTCGTTTTAATTATTCAGCGGGAGAAAAAAAAATGAAATCTTTCACTAAATATTTATATTAAATATTTTGCATCATTATATCAAATCAATTTGTCCCCCATTTGTTTTGTTTCTTTTTATTTATTAATTGCCACTTAATTAGTAATGATTATGCTTCATTGTCCACTAAAATTCTGCAATGATTTTTGCCCCATAATTTTATCTTTTTAATTTTTTATAAACTGCATTATTGTTATTTGAGGATATAGCTGCAGCATCTGTTTTAAGTCAAATACAGAAACAAACACAACGAGACAGAGCCTATTTACTCAATAAAACAGAGCAGGCAAAACACTTCCATACACAGCAGGCCTTATTTTTTTTTGTTTGTTTCTCTCCACACAAACGGACACAACACAGCTTATGTCTCTCTCTTTTTAACCAAAAACTCGATTCAATATATATACATACACACGAAAACAAAAACCCAGGTAGTTACTTATTCTTTCCTGTGAATTATTTTGACGATTTCGTATTGTAGAATCTGGTAAGCTCGATGTGGTGCTTGTATTGTTTGGTTTTGTGTCGTGTTTTTCCGATTGATTGCAGTCGGAGTAGGTAGTTAGGTGGGTCGACTGTGATGGTTGTGAATTGTGGTTGTAATTGGGTTGTTGGTTTTTGGTGAGGAGTCGGTTAAGGGTAAGTCGAAGAGAGGGGATGGAGCGGAGAGAGTAAAGGGCGAGGGAGATAGGGAGATTGTTTTGTGGTTGTCTGGATGTCGTTATTGCAGTCGGAGAACAGGGGAGGGGGTCGACTGTGAGGGTGAGTGTTGTCGTGAGAGAGAAGAGAAGAGATGAGAGGAGAAACGGAGAGAGTGAGGTCGAGTTTGCAGAGAGAGAGAGAGTGATCGTTGTTGTGTTGCCATGGTTGGTGGTGTTGGTTTGTGCGGTGATGGAGAGCGACGGAGAGATGAGAGATTGAAGAAGGGAGAAGTGTTGATTGGTGTTGCGAAGTCGAACAAGAGAGATATGAGGGAGAGATAGAGGGAAATGGAGAGAGATTTGGTCGAGAGAAGAGAGAATGGGGAGGCAGGGAGGAGAGATGTGAGGGAGATTAGAGAGAGAGAGAGATAGAGAGAGAGATAGAGATACGGAGAGAGATTTGCAGAGTTAGGGAGAGAGATTTGGGATGAAAGAGATGCAGGGAACGGGGAAAGTGGGGCCCACATCAATTTTTCTGTTAAAACGATACCGTTTTGTAAATTAGCGATTGAACGTTAAAAAATCGAGATTTAAATATTTGGATAGCGATATAAATTAGTTGGGAATAAACAATTTATTAAAAAATTACATAATTACTTAATTAATTAAATAGAATTGTTTTACGATTATATGGATAAAATTAGAGATTTAATTATTTATTAGTAAGAGAAGGAATAATTGTGATAAAATAGAGTTAAATATGATTTTTAAATTTTAGACATCTGATAATTAATATTTTCAGATTATTTATTAACCGGATCGAGTTAGATTTATTTTAGAGATTAATTTTGATCTAAATAAATTAGAATTTGTGAGGTTGCTTAAAATTAGAATTCTTTGATAAATTATTTTAAAAAATGAGAATAATTATTTTGGATTTAAATTGAATAAAAATGGATGTTTGAATTTTTCATTTTGAGTAAGAATTTAGATTTCCAGATATTAAAAATAGGATATATTCTCCAGATTTAATTCCTGTGTTCGAAGAAATATTTATTTATCCCGGAATTAATTTCTGTTATTTGTTCCGGAGATTTTATGAGATATTATAATATTATTAATTAGATTATCGAATCGGGAGTATTTTATTCTGAAGAATCGCTCACGTATTTCTGGTTGCCATTTTTAGAGAATAATTCCCGAACCGTAGATCGACGCCAAGTTCACGGGTAGAGTATATTTTTATCTGCATTCATTTGCACTTCGAGATCGAGGCAAGTTCATTCCTACCCTAACTTTTGGAAACTGTGAATTTCTGTTCGTGTTATTTAATTCATTAATTATTTTCGAGATATTATATGTTGAGATTATCTGTTGCTCTGTATGATGCAATAATTTCTTTTGAGAATTATTTCTTGTTAAATATTATTATGTTGTTAAGTTAGTTTGTTTGAGAATTATAATCCCTATAAGCGTAGAAATAATTTAGTTGCTATCGGGTCGATCTCATTAATTCGAGACGACTATTATTTTGATTCAGTGAAACTAATCTCATTCGTCTGAGATAGTTAAATTTATTCTTTTCGATTGAATTTATTGTACAAATTCAATCGTTATTTGTTGATTATCTTTTAGTTAGTTCCTCGTTTGAACTAACCGATAGGAGTTTAAAATTATAATTGTTAGAGATTTTTATTCGTCGATCAAGTGAAAAATATTCTATTAAAACGTTCGTCAATTTTGAGTATTATAAATATTGAGAAGTACTATTTGCTCAGTACGACTCCCAATTACTTCAATCTTAAGACTATTCTCATAAATTCGAGATAGTTGATCTTATTGTCAAAGTTTGGCATTTTGTTCATGTCAACCGATAAATTATTATTATTGAGAATTTACATCAGACCATTGTTCGGATTGGTGGTAAAATCGAGTCATACTGGCAGTCCGCCAGATTTGTAAATATTTTCTGAGAGAACTATCTCAAGTTATCTGTACCCCAAATATTCGGGAATTCTGTATTCTACTGGTCAATTTTGGGCAAGAGGCCAATTATAGAGAAAGAGAGACTCGTGTGCCGTTTTACGGACCCGAGAATATTTAGGCATTCGTTGCCTTGGTTGAATTGATAACCATTATGATGCTAGCATTCATACATATATATTATAGTTGATATCGTATTGTAGCCGTGATCGGGCGAAGTGCGGTGTCATTGGAGGCCGGTATTCTTGGTTGGTTAGTTGATCGCCCCACCGAGATACGGAGAGGTGGAAGACCAGTTCATTCTTAAATCATGAGTTATCAGAGTTATAACAAATGAGTTATCGAGTATTCTGTTTCGAGATGAGTAATGAGTCTTTTGAGTATTCTGTTTTGAGAAGAGTTTTGAGCCTTTCGAGTATGATATTTTCAAGATGAATTTGAGCCAAATCATATTGTGATATCCGACATTAAAATTTTGAGTATTTATTTCAGTAAACTTTATTATACTTATATACCAAGCGAGAAGAGAACTTGCTGAGCACTATAGTTGCTCATTCTTGCTTTACAACATTTTGTTCAGCTGTCAAGACGGAAAGAGGCGAGACGTCCAGCCAGGGCTATAAAGGCAAGGGGAAAGCGCAAAGCTATGGCGACAATAACTAGAAGATCCAGATGGAATCTTTATAATTCTACTGTTGTGAACTTTTGTAATATATTATTTCGAGATGTATCAAGTTGGTTTGTACTATGTTGTGAAGACGATCTTGGACCTGCGGAGTTGGACATTTTATGCTCCGTTGTAATAAAATTTGGTATTGTTATTGCGTTGTTATATTGAGACAATGTGACGACCCGGGTTCCCGGTCAGGGTGGATTTGGGGGCGTTACATATCTAATTTAATTATATTCCCAAATTTTTAAAAAATAAAAAGTTAATTTGTTTGGAGATCTTAGTAGATCACTACTATATTGACTAGTACTCGTAACTAGTGCTCTATCCCATATTATTATTTCTATTTTTTAAAATATATTTTTCGAGGAGCCAACCTTACGAATGTCAAGATATATCTAATTTAATGATATTTCCAAATTTCAAAAAAATAAATAAATTTACTTGGTTTGGTAATTTAACGGTCAACTAGTACGTTGACTAGAACCCCTAAATAGGGTTTCGTCAGGGTTTAGGGTTTTAATTTTTTAAAAAATATTTCTTGATGACCCAATCATACGGAGGTCAAGATCCATCCTTTTTAATGTTATTACCAAAATTTCAGAAAAAAATAAATTTATTTGGTTTGGTAATTTAACGGTCAACTATTACGTTGACTAGAACCCCTAAATAGGGTTTCGTCAGGGTTTAGGGTTTTGATTCTTTAAAAAATATTTCTTGTTGACCTAATCGTACGGAGGTCAAGATCCATCCTTTTTAAAGTCATTGACAAAATTTTAGAAAAAATTAAATTTATTTGGTATGGTAATTTAACGGTCAACTAGTACGTTGAGAACCCCTAGGGTTTAGGGTTTTGATTTTTTAAAAAATATTTTTGATGACCCAACCATACCGAGGTTAAGATCTATCCTTCTTAATGTTATTGCCAAAATTTAAGAAAAAAATAAATTTATTTGGTTTGGTAATTTAACGTTCAACTAGTATATTGACTAGAACCCCTAAACATGGTTTCGTCAGGGTTTAGGGTTTTGATTCTTTAAAAAATATTTATTGATGACCCAACCGTATGAAGGTCAAGATCCATCCTTTTTAATGTTATTGCCAAAATTTTAGAAAAAATTAAATTTATTTGATTTGGTAATTTAACGGTCAACTAATACTTTGACTAAAACCCCTAAATAGGGTTTCGTCAGGGTTTAGAGTTTCGATTTTTAAAAAAATATTTCTCGACGACCCATCCATACGGAGGTCAAGATTCATCCTTTTTAATGTTATTGCCAAAATATAAGAAAAAAAATAAATTTATTTGGTTTGATAATTTAATGGTCAACTAGTACTTTGACTATAACCCCTGCACAGGGTTTCGTCAGGTTTTAGGGTTTCGATTTTTTCAAAAATATTTTTTGATGACCCAACCATATGGAGGTCAAGATCCATCCTTTTTAATGTTATTACAAAAATTTTAGAAAAAATTAAATTTATTTGATTTGGTAATTTAATGGTCAACTAGTACTTTGACTAGAACCCCTAAACAGGGTTTCGTCAGGGTTTAGAGTTTCAATTTTTTAAAAGATATTTCTCGACGATCCTATCATACGGAGGTCAAGATCTATCCTTTTTAATGTTATTGCCAAAATTTCAGAAAAAAATAAATTTGTTTGATTGGGTAAGTTAATGGTTAATTAGTACTTTGACTAGAACCCCTAAATAGGGTTTCGTCAGGCTTTAGGGTTTCAATTTTTTTTAAAAATATTTATAGATGACCCAACCATACGGACGTCAAGATCTATCATTTTTAATGTTATTGCGAAAATTTCAGAAAAAAATAAATTTATTTGGTTTTGTAATTTAACGGTCAACTAGTACTTTGACTAGAACCCTAAACAGGGTTTCGTTAGAGTTTAGGATTTCAATTTTTTAAAAATTATTTCTCGATGACCCAATTGTATGGAGGTCAAGATCCATCCTTTTTATTATTATTGCCAAAAAATAAGAAAAAAATAAATTTATTTGGTTTGATAATTTAACGGTCAACAAGTACTTTGACTATAACCCCTAAACAGGGTTTCGTCAGGGTTTAGGGTTTCGATTTTTTTAAAAATATTTCTTGACGACCCAACCATACGGAGGCCAAGATCCATCCTTTTTAATGTTATTTCCAAAATTTCAGAAAAAAATAAATTTATTTGATTTTTTCAGAATTTTTAACTAGTTTATAAATAAATTAAAAAATTAAATAAAAATAGAAAAAATTCCAAATTTTGGAATAAAATACATACACACCAAAGTAGACATAATCACTATTTTTATGATGAATGTTAGCCTACTTTAACTAATTTTCCATTTTTTTTATTTTTTCCACCCTTTTTAATTAGTTTGGAAAATAAATTAAAAAATTAATTAAAAATATAAAAAAATCCAAAATTGAATTTAAAATTCATACACAACCAAATAGTCATACCCATTATTTGTGTGATGAATATTACCCTACTTTCAATAATTTTCTATTTTTTTTATTTTTTCCACCATTTTTAACTAGTTTGGAAAATAAATTAAAAAATTAAATAAAAATAGAAAAAAAAGCCAAAATATTTAATTTAAAATTCAAACACAACCAATTAGTTATACTCACTAATTGTGTGATGAATGTTAACCTACTTTCAATAATTTTCCATTTTTTTGATTTTACCACAATTTTTAACTAGTTTGTAAAATAAATAAAATAGGAAATATATTTAAGAAAGATATATATTTACGACGGAAATAGAATTAAAATTTAATTTAAAAATGGCGTTTCCTACTTGTCAATTCCTACCAAATTTGATGAATACGGTAGGAATTACTGGGTTTTTACTTTTTGACACAACTGCGGGTTGGAAATGCCAACCATTTCCTACCCCAACAAGGTGGTAGGAAATGCTTCTATCAAAATGACGTCGTTTTGATGTTGTCAAATAGGCGAACATTGGTGACAAAAACAACGTGGCATGTGGGACCCATGAAACTCATATCCCACCAGTTTGCAGTGGTAGGAATTGCTTTGACAAAAACGACGTCGTTTTACTATTTTCAGAAATACTGACAAAAATAATGTGGCATGTGGGACCCAATAGACTCATTTCCTACCAGCCTTGGTAGGAAATGGGGTGAATAAAACCGACCAGAGACATGTGGTAGGAAATACTTTGGCAAAAATGATGTCGTTTCTTTGTTGACGTGGATAAGTGGGTCCTTTTTCTGCCATTTCCTACCAGTTGTGGTAGGAAATGGCTACCTATTTCCTACCAGCATCGTTTGTGGTAGGAAATGACCCTTTGACCTGAAATTAGTAGGAAATGGCGGGTAGGAAATATTCTGGTAGGATTTGATAGTTTTTCTTATAGCGAAAATTTATAAAATTTTGAACACTTATGCAACTAGTTACACATTACACAATGTTACATATTCGAGTTACCAATAAAAATTTTTAAATCTGAAAAGCATCTTTGCTTTTGCAACATGCAATTTGACTCGCAAGTGAACTTGTTGATCTTGGTGGATTAAGTAAGCCTTCACAATACCCAATTGTTGCACACAAACTAAACATTCTGAAGTTCTCCACAAGTTTAGTTAGTCAAATTTGTGTTTGTGAAAAAAAATATCTGTAAAAGAGCGGAAGGGTTGTAGATGCTCTAAATGAATATACTCAGGTCGTACATGCTCTAAATGAATATACTCGCATCATATAAGATGGTAAGACTATCATATTTATCTTCAAATTTATACGGTGTGTAATAAAAATTCATCAAAGGCTTTCCAACAATCACAATCATGATCATGAAGTATAATTACTTTTTATTTAATCAAAACACAACCGTACTAATTGTGGAATCACAAAAAAATTTGAAACTTTTATTATTAGAAATTTTAATGAAGTCAATATAAAAATCTATATAGATTTAACTCTTCATCATACATTCTCATCAACACCCATATCTACCATCTTCATTACATTAAGACCATGTTCTCATTTTGTCCCTTCCAATTTTCATTTAGGTATACTGTACTACTTTTTTTCCCGAAAACATTATGGAATCTTGTATCAAAACAAGTGGAAAGACTATTGTATACAATTTGTCCATTAACTTTCGCAAGAACTTCTTGTTATATAGTACTCATTCTATAGTAAATATCTAATTAAATCATTTTGTCTTATCACCATTTGTAACATCATCCTAAATCTATTTTCTTTTCTTTAGATGAAATATCTTAAAACTTAAAAAAGAGTGCTCATCTATTCGAAATTAACATATAAGTCTAGTGTTATGTCATTCTCCAATTAGCTAACTCTGCATTCACATGCATTCACATGTTCTTTTTACTTCATCACCGTGCTATAATATGACAAAAAACGTAGCAATGAAAATCATAAACTATATAATCTCTTTTATATTTCTTGGGTGCTTACATTTACCTAAAATATTGTATACATTCTTGGGTGCTCACATTTACCTAAAATATTGTATATATATGAAGAAATAAATTTACCCATCTAGATTATTGAAATTGAAAAGTTAAAAGTTTTGATCGGTATACTTTAGTGTGCAAGATAAATATATTTTTTTGAAAATTTTATTTCGTTCGACTAAATTATTTTAAAAAGTTATTTTAACGAAAACACATATAATAATTCAAATTCAAACACATATAATTATTTTAATTTAAACATATCTATATGTTCTACTTATTTTAGAAATTTTATTTAAAGTCCCCAATTACTTTTTATAATTAAAACAAATGTAAATAGTATAATTTAAACATATTCTAGAAATAAGTTAATGTAAATAAAATAAAATATTAAACTACGAACTATAAGATAACAAATATTAAATAATCTCAGAATATAAACTATTAATGTCCAATATACAACTTGTCTAAAAATTCAATGTAATTATTTTTAAAGAGAAGTTACAAAATTAGGTAGAATAAAAAGTATCATATATTTAGCAAGTGTATTTGATTCAAAATTTGGTATGTTATTAAAAATCCATGAATTTTAATATAGATTGTTGCTGATTTACGATTAAGGAAAAGGAACTTGAGTTCCCTAAGATACATAGGATTTATATGTAAATATGGGGTGCACATTTTTGTAAAATAGAATTTTTTAATTAGCCCCGGGCTCAATCAAATTTAAAATGTAGTTTTTAAGTATCTTACTTAGGAAAAGTTCCAGAGATCGGGTCTTTTTTCTTTTATTTGATATGGACAATCTTTTAAGATATTATTTTTGATATACACAATGTTTCTATTATATAAAGTATTTTACTCAATATCTCAGGGAAATTATCTACCTATTCTCTTTACGATTATATGCAAAGTCTATGCAGAGTTCCTGAAGTCTATGGAGTGTTGACCCATAATCCAATACAATAGGATCTCTTGGAATAAGGTAATTAAGATTCAAGAAAGTAACATACATTGCAAAATCCAACTACATTCACGAATTTATAAAATCCTTTAAATTCATTAAATTTTTGAATATCACCATATTTCAGTATATTAAATATAATCTATATTGTAAAAATTAAAAAAAATATTTAAAATCTAGATTAAAGACTCCCAAACATTTTAAAATCTAGATTGAATACCATTAAATTTTCAAAGACTTTCTAAAATCTTTGTTGAATATACCTATAATATTAATGGAATCTTCAAAATCCAAATTAAATATCTCAATACTATTGAAAGCCAAAAATATCATGTAAAATCTAGATTGAATACACCCACCCCTTTATTAGAACAAATATAAATATATAAAATAGATGCAAATGAGCTGTAATTGAGGAGAATGTAATGTGAAGAAGTTTCTAGCATTGTTGGCACTATTAAATACCCAAAAATACACTTACCCCCAATTTCTAAACCTTACACAAATTACATTCACCTCAAATTCGAGACCTACCCAAAAATACACCCACCCCCAATTTCGAAGCCCTACCCAAAAAGCAACACTAACAACACACAAAAAAAAAATCCTATTTCCATCACGAAAAATGTCAAAATCTGCAACCAAAATCCAACATCAAGCTATCATCACCAACCAATGGAGCTCCAAAAATGCAGATTCATCATCTTTTAATCAATTTTAGCGAAATGGTTAGCATTTGATCTACTTAAACCTCTTTCTTATATATATATATATATATATATATATATATTTGTGTTTGTGTGTGTTTAAAATTTTTTTAGTTAATACTATTGTGTATGTATGTATGTATATATGTGTGTAAACCTATGTATGTATGCGTGTATGTATGTAGGCCTTTACTCTATAGATCCCTTAGATTGCTTGGAGAACCATTGAGTCTACATAGAATCTCTTAGATTATTATAATTCAAATTATGTCTCAAAAAACATATAATTTGATTTTAGTGTAGAATACTAAAGACACATAAATTTAATAAAAAAATTTACACATAAAACTTGTAGTAAATAATTTTTTTCAGTTTGATTCTAGTGTAGAATAATTTTGAATGAATTTGATTCTATTATAGAATCTTTTTGGACTTTTTCATTAATCCAGTAATACTTTTGAGAAAACAATTGCGTCATTCATTTTTGATTTCCTAATTGAAATTTGCAATTATAATTAATAAAAAAATGAGATAAATATGTGTATTAAATTAAGTTCTATGGAGACCATGAGCATGATTTGATAGCTAGTAAGGACTTATGCTTTTTTGTCCCAGAACCTGGGTTCGACTTTGGCTCACCCCGAGAATTTTCTTAGAATTTAATGTTTTGCAATTAAAATATGTGCGTGATACATTTTACACAACAAAGAGTATCATCAAATTGGATATCTTGTATGAAAAGACCGTCATCATATTTAATATTTTGTTGATCATACATGTTGTGATTGTGGAGTAATGTTATGCATATTAATTTGTAGTATTTGTTCTGCACGTAATATATATGGATAACATATATTAAAGAACAAAAATCATTATTAAATTGGATATCTTATAGTCCGTATATGTTATATGTGCAAAGCATTACATTATATTCACTCATTAGAACATGTTATGAACATATTTTTCATGGCAGAATTGCAGAACATAAAAGGTCTCCAAGTCTCCAACTAAATTATGCTCTTCATAGAAATTTTCTCTTAAGTGTACTTATATAATAATATTCTTGTAGAATATATATAAGGGATTCTCCATAAAATGCTTCTCATGCATATGCATGTGTGTATGTATGTATGTTATATCATGTTTCTAACTTATAAAGTTCATCGATCACCTCTTTTAGAAGTTCGACATCTCGCTCATAATTATTGCCACCCTCCGGTTCACACTCCTAGCCCCCCTTCCCTCCCCTTCCCTCTCATATACCCATGCAATGGTGCTTAACTGGTTAATTAGATGATCAAATTTAATACTTTAAGGCTAAGAGGTATATATTATACCGGGGTTTTAATAGAAGAAAAATAGAAAAAAGGGTTGATAGGTACACGATGACATAAGTAAAGGATGAATGGGACGAGTTTTTTTTTTTTAAGAGTTGATGGGTATAAACTGCCATACTTAAGGGGCCAAAGGTCATTAAGCCTATTTACAAATATGACCTTAAAAAATAAAAGACCCTTTGATTTTAATTTCAAAGAACTTTAGATATGCGGCCAAGTCATTTTAAGCTAATTACTATATTTCCATGCCTAATATTTTAGAGATGATATATACTCTTTGTGACTTTTTATTTGACATCCTATAATTCTCGAATGTAGATGTATTTCCTTGCAATAAAATCACGGAAAATAATAAAATTATTTAAAAGTTTTAGTATTTTTGAGAATTTGATTAAGTAATGGAATCGACATTGTGGTCAATGCAAAATATCTTTCATAGGCATTTAAGTTTCAACGATTGAGTCACCTTAGGGCATCTTATAAGTTGTTAAGACATATATCTTCCAATCATATTATATCATCATTTTATTGTACTAATAATTCTTTAAAGCATGTGACCACTACCACTGATACTAAAATACTAAAATGAATTGTCACACAAACTGTTCAATTTTCATTTTTCGTGGATAACAAAATCAGTTGTGATCATCCAAAGATTAGCAACAACCTACCGTCATGCACCTGAATACCCAACTTCAGAGTTTGCTTACTCCAATTAGAGACTTGACGGACATATGAGGTGGAAGCAAAAGTGTAAATATATCTACTACCCAACATGAGAAAAGTTGACCATTAAGTGAAGTAAGAAATGTATGTTATGTAACCTCCTAAAAGCTAAAGTCAAGTGTATTAATACCAAAAGGAATAGGTAAATGATGTGTATTATGTTGAATTTGATGTAATCTAGGAGACCGAAAAATAAAGTGAATTATTATAGATACTTTAGATTACATTAGTAGGGTGATGAAAGGACATGTTTACTTATTTATTACCAAGTGTAAGTGAATTATTAGCAATATTTTTGATTACATTTGTAGAGTTATGAAAGGACATTTTTACTTGTATAAATATATTGGTTGATTAGTACAAAAAGTGCAAGTTTGCTTGTTCAAAAGTTTCAGGTTTTACTCCTATATAAACAGATTTTGGGGATTATTATTTTCAGATGTTTATAAAATATTGAAATGACTTTTTCGTCTTGTTATCGGTCCATCCATACATATTCATCTCTTCTGCATTTGGTTAAAATCTTTACTTTTTATTTTTTTAAAATTTTGTATAACCTTCAGGAACAGGTGTACCTAGAGACGATAATGA
The DNA here is from genome assembly GCA_036435485.1 of Saposhnikovia divaricata. Lineage (NCBI taxonomy): Eukaryota > Viridiplantae > Streptophyta > Magnoliopsida > Apiales > Apiaceae > Saposhnikovia > Saposhnikovia divaricata. Next base: position 169,837,265 of record CM071598.1, read on the forward strand.
GGGTGGGACTAAAAGATCTGCTCTTGTTTGTGATTCTTACAGTTGGGAGCCATCACCTCTCTTTCAACCATCGTTTCCTCTCACCCAGCGTTTGTTGTCTCGAGCCATATCTATTCGTGATGGCACAGAACAATCCAAACCGGGGGAAGTAGATTCCATTTCTGATGCTTGTCGTGGGAGCTCAGAATGTAAATCTTTTGAACAATCTCTTGGTGGAGATTACAAAGTCTACAACAATATTACGACCAAGCAAAACTATAAAAATGTTTCAGTTCCAGTTGAAACAGAAACTCCTGTGACCGGACGAGAAACGGTACACATGGCTGGAAAAGAGGCTAATGTGGTAAACATGAGTGAAAAAGAGGTTAATTTTGAGATAAGTAAAGATATAGCCGAGGATCCGAGATTCAAGAGATCGTTTCGTACTGCTCTGAAAGAAAAGGTCAAACAAGTGGTCCGACCAACTTGGCTTGAGGGTAAACTTAGCAAGAAAGCTCACAACAAGATAGTCAAAAAAACAGTTGACAGAATAATGGGCAATATCAAACAATTTCCATCTACTCTGGAATCAGCGGATCCGTTTTCTTCTTCACTGGAGCAGAATATTGCAAACCTGGTCAAGGTGAGTTAACAATTATGATTTGCTACAGAACTTGAGTAGCAATAAATGTTGGTAGCACCATATATACTAGCACATCATATTCTTGGACTGACAAACTCAGTTTTCATATGCAGCATTATATGGGCAAATATGGAAAACCGTGACCTGCCTGTCCATATAAGTGTTTGCTATGCGTTTCCGACTAGAAGCAGCCAAAGTCACATTAGGTGACAAGTTTTATTTAAGGAACAACTGGGAGCAAGAATCGTGACATGCTACAAGTTCTTCTCCTGGGATTTCTTGTTTTGAGGATAAGACTCTTTCGTTGACTTTATGCTTGATTTCCTACAGAAACCCTAATAGATCTTTAGAAGGTATATATATATATATATCTTTCTAGTTGATGTTCAAAACTGCATTGAGTTTTTTTTTTTTTTTTTTTTTTTTTTTTTTTTTTTTTTTTGTGGGTGTATTATGGTGTGTAGTCTTTTATATTATGTTATGTTTTATTTTTATTTATTTGTGATCAACAGACGTGGTCTGACATTATATTATAATATTGCAATAAAACAAATTTCACATATAGCACGTGAATATTTTTGTAATTACACGAATTAATAAAATAATTATAATTATATATAATACTAAAATATACTACTTATCCATATAAAATTCGTATTTAGGAACACCTTTTTGCTAAATACACTTCTACTATCAAATCTTATCCCAAATTTCTTCCTATATATACATGCATTTCATAGTGATGTATAATATATGATTGACTCAAGTTCCACAAGAACTCCTTAAAATTGGGTTCGACAAGAGAGTTGCCTTAAATTTAAAAATACAATCCCCCTAAAAGGGTTAAAACTTAAACTAGTAGAATTTAGCCCCCCATTATATATTGGCCCAAATATATTATGAAGAGGAGGCTCCAAATATCACTTTATTACGGTAGACAATGCAGTATGTATATATATATATATATATATATATATATATATATATATATATAACGTTACGTTTTGTAGCGTTTAGGTGGGGTGGGGTGGGAGATTTATAAATTATTAAAATATTGAAATTTTATATATAATATTTTTCAATTAATATTTTAAATTTTTATAGGCATTCCCTTTGGGGTTAAGCAATTTCCATTTGGGGTTCAACGAATTTCATTTGGGGTTTAGAAATATTCAATATTTTATTTAAAATTTTTGAATTTTATCTCTATTCCCTTAGAAGTTCAACGGTTTCATTTTCGATTTTAAAAATATGCAGAATGATGAATAAACAGTATACGAACTTAGGGTTTACGGTTGTTTACAACCACCACAAACCCTAACTTAACCTAATTTTAAAAAAATTGGGACGGCTGACTCGAAAAGAAAATACAATTTGAATTGACGTTTTGATTAAAAGTTTTCTAATAATGTTTGCAAATACATATTTGGCAAAAATAAAGAGGTAACACTACTTAAAGTAGGGTTTTGAAACCAAAACACTACTTTACATAACGTTTTGAACCTTAAAAAAATTTATCGAAAACGCTACACGATTTAACGTTTTGTGTAAACACCGCTTAAAGTTGTGTTTTAAAGTAATATTTAGGGGCCATTTTCAGAATGTGATATTCGGAGAATTATTTGTGAAATTAATTATGATAGTAATTATAATTTGTTTATTATTTTTGATTGTGTAAATATATAGTAAAATATAATTAACACATTGTTGAATAAGAATTTTTTAAGTATTGTACCTTGCAAAAATTAATATTTTAAGGCATCCAAATATTAATTGGATACTACAAAAGTTAAGTGTATATAATTTAAATGTTAGACCCGTTAATTAATATATTTCTACTTCTAAATTTTATATCCAATATTACTGAAAATCGTAAGGCAACGAATTTGAAAATTTCAATACAATTAATGAATCCAATCCGAAAAATAAGGGAATTTTGATTTTAAAATTTTCCGAGAAAAAGACTTTTGATGTTTTGAGAAGAGATTATAGGTAAATGGAGGTGCATTACACCTAATAAATGTAAATACAAAATTTAATGCTAATATGTATTTAATATGTGGTCTCAGACGCATTTAAGTGATCAACACTACTACTAATTATACCAACAAATCATGATCTTCTCGGCGTGTAGTGGGCATGTGTACTACTCAAATTGGCTACATTTGGTCAAGTACACTTTGGTTTATTTTGGATTCGGAATTGGGACTCGACCCCATTTTCGAATAAGGCTCCGAATTTGATTCGGGTTGTCACACTAAATCCTAATATTATAGGAAACTGAAAGTTATATTTTAATCATATGTGATTCGCTTGGGATTTACTTTGAATCAAAACATGATGAATTTCATATTAAGAACAGATTGAATTCAGTTTGAATCTTTTCGAATTGTTACTAATTCATTTTTAATTTTTGAGTTAAAAAAAATCTTATTATCAAATGTGAGATTTTAATATGAAATAATTTAATTTCTATTTATTTTGATATATAATGTAATGTTAATTTTTGGAATAAATTTATTTTAAATACGAATTTTGCTTATGATTAGTTATTTCTAACGAATACTATATTTCGATTCTAAGTTATGACCATAAAGATTATAATGACTAGACTAAAATTTAATAATTCACCACTTTTTTAATTTGGATTTATATCGATTCTTGTACTTCAAATCATATTCAATTCCAAGTTGTTGTTCGATTTGATATATTATCATCAAATTAAAGATTATGCAATTGCACCAATTAATTCCAAAAAAAATTGTATGTGGGCCATTAAACTTAAAAATACATATGTTAGCGGACAATCTATCCTCACATTAATATCGAACAGACAATAATATGATGAACATCCGTAGGAGCTTGAGAAATATCGAATGGCTCCAATCAACCAAACAAATTTTGTCCATGGTCCTTATTCTTTCACCTCCGTAAACTTAAATCAAAATACCAAGCTAGATAGTTGTCAGAGTACGTAAAGAACATATAATCTTTCTTGGTGCAGATGATGACGTTTCTTGTAATCAGACTGCATGACATATTTAGTAGTCTCTAAAGCAAGGAAAATAGGGGTGACACTAAGTAAAAGCAGATCATGCAACTTCTCGTTACCCTCACCACTTAATATAGCATGTTGAACAGCAACGCTATAAGCCACAGCTACATGAGGGTTTTTTATTCTAGAAACCACCAACAAGTGCAATATCGTGAATGGTGTTTTAAACCATTTTGGAATCACTCGAACACTTCTCTATAGGTGCATGCACTTCCAGAATAGATTAATAATTATTTAATTCTACAGTCGTAGTCTCCTATCATTGTTGTAGTGAATTCTTGAATTATATACTATAGTGTTATCCAAGTTTTTAAGAGTCCTCTTTAATAATTTTTTGTCAATTAAATTTATTAGAAGTTAACGAAGAGAAAATTAAATTGATTAAAAGCACTAGAAAAGCAGAAGATATATATTTAGTTAATTTATCTCACTTTGGTCTATAACAAACACTACAAGAAACACGAGCATTTCCTACCACACAATTTGTAGGAAAACGCCGTTTTTTGGTAGGAAATGACCCATTTCCTACCACATCCGTGTGGTAGGAATTGTTTGACTCGGAAATGACCCCTGGTGGGAAATTTTAAATGACGGTCAAACATGGGCCCACCTGGTGACTTGGCAGCCACCTGACATGGACCCACCTACCAACATTACTGGCCACGTGGCGTGGGTCTGCCCCATGTCATCTGCCACGTCAAGCGCCGCGTCACCTGCCATATCACAAAATCTGGTGACGTAATTGGGCATTTCCTACCAGAATTTTCGGTAGGAAATGCGTGTTTTGGTAGGAAATAGAACATTCGAGATGGGTAAATAGTATTTCATACCAGACATTTCCTACCAGCTTTTTTAAATTCCTACCAACTATTTCCTACCAGGATGTGCATACGGTAGTAGGAAAGGCTTGAATGTGGTAGGAATTACTGGTTTGTAATGGTAATGCTGGTAGGAAAAGGATTGAATGTGGTAGGAATTACTGGGTTTGTAATGGTATTGCTGGTAGGAAAAGCTTTCAATGTGGTAGGAAAAGATGGAATTTTATGGTATTATTGGTAGGAATTACTGGGGTTTTTCCTTTTTTTTTACACCTAAATTACAAATCTAAAAGAGCAAATCAAACCATACAAAACAAAAAAACAATAAAAAGAAAATCTAATCATCCATAAACAATATATTCCATAAAACAAAAACATCCATAAACATAATTTAACATCCCAACCATCATTAATCCAACATACACATGTTAAAATCCCACCTTATCACACCAACATACCAACCCAACCATAAACACAAGTCAAAATCCCACCATAAACAACAAGAATCCTCCTTCGCACGAACCACATTCAACAAGTTACAACCTTATAACACCAATAAAACAGTACTTACTATAGCTACCATCAAACACAACCAAAAGTGATCACAAAAGAGCATAACGTACTAAAAGTTCATTATACCAAAAACTCAATTGAAATCAACATATTAATTAACTCCTACCAACGTCATCATCGCCATTGCAGCTTTCATTTTCTTCTCCATTATCCTCGTCATAGGAATCTTCTTCTTCATCATCATGGCCATTGACATCTTCTTCACCATTGTCATCAGCATCCTCGTTTTCATCATTGTCATAAGCATTTTTTTTTTCTTTTTGTTGGCCTCGAAACTAATATCTCTTCTTCAAAGTGACAAAAATCTACATAAGAAGCGCAAGAAAAAACAATTAGTATCCATTATAAACACATACATGAATAATTAATCAAGAACAATTGAAAATACACTACGCCATAAACGCACATACGCAACCCCCAAATAAAGTTGCGTAAGACCCGAAAAGCGTTGCGTAAGGTCTTACGCAACACCAGAGGGGTGTTACCAATACCGGCGTTGCGTAAGACCCCTAATGCAATGCTTTTCCCAAGCTATTGCAACACTACGAAAGCATTGCATAAGAGGCCTTATGCAACACCAAAAGCATGCAAACGCAACACTACATAGGGTTGCATAAGATTTTTCAGCCATGTCAGCATGCTGACATGTAAGCAAGGTGCCACGTCAGCATGCTGACATGTAAGCAAGATGCCACATCAGCATGCTGAAATGTCATTAGTGGGGCCCACAAGTGCCACGTCACAAATGGGGGGGCATGCCACGTCATCAATTGGGCCCACCAAGGTGCCACATCAACACTAGGGCCCGCATGCCACGTCAGCAGTGAGGGTCCACTATCTAACACAACGCTATTTGAGTCTAATGCAACACTAAATTATTTTTTTAAGCAACACCATTCTTTTCAAATGCAACACCATTCATTTTTATTGCAACATTAAAACTATGGTAATGCAACATTAAATAGAGTCAAATGCAACGGTTTTTTACAAAAAATTGAAATGGCTGCTTTATTTATACATAAAATCATCCTTACTTTGGAAGTACACAAATTCTAACTTCAAAAGTACTAAATTACAAAGTTCTAATACTAGCTAGTTAAAGCTACAAAAAAATTACTAAAAAGTGGAGCCGCCTTGAGTTATTGGAATATAATTATCATTAATCACTTGAGAATGTGGCATCAATCCAATTGTCAAATCCAGATAGGTATTAGAAAATGGATTGCCAAGGAACGAATTCGTGATTCTGTAAAAGGCACTGCAAAGGAAAAAAAGGAACAAAGTTAACATAAACCCAACTTACAACTGTCAAATTACAAGTACTTGCATAAAAGACTCGGCCTTATAAATTTCGTACTCATTGACTTGTGGTAATTAAAAAGCTGAAACTACCATCTTTTTTTTTTGTAATAAAGTTCAAACGAACGGCAAAGATGCATATCATGAAATTTCATTGTGTTTAGCACCATTTAGAAGTTTTAATCGAATTCATCTTAAAACATAGTACACAACTAATAATTTGGACACACAACTCCTATTTGGTTAAATTATGCCTAAGACTGATTCCACACAAGTTTGTCAAATTACCCAGTACTATTCAAAAGTGTTAGACTTTCAACGTTATTTCATTTAACAATAAATTTACAATTAAGAAGCCACATACTATAGGCTGAAATACAACCACATACTCAAATTAAATTTTGACGTATCTGAAATATACACAATTAATACTACTAGTAAACCTCATCAGCCATGTCAACAGATTCAGTCAAATTAACAGCCTTTAAAACGTCAAATAGAACAGCAGTTTGATAAGATTTTGTGAGCCGAGTACTGAATTGAAAGAATAAGAAAAACAAGAAAAAAAGGGCTTTAAATAAAGTAAAGAAGGAAGAATAATAATGCAACCACACCCTTACTTCAGTCAACAAAACATTCAGGCCAGAAATGCAGAAAACTTAGTTACCGATCTGCTTTATCAGCTGCATTTTGCAAAGCCTTTATGTACTTAGCGTAGTAGTGTTGATAAAAACTCTGCATTTCACGAGCATCACTTTTTTTCCTTCCTACTAATGTTGCTTTATCTTCCTGACAGTAAGGAGGTATATTCATAACACAGTTTTGATATAAATGTTAAAAGGGAAAGGAAACACACAATATCAGCAACTTGATCAAACAAAATGTCAAAGTAACAAGCAATAACAGATTTCGCATCAGCTTCCCTTGGGTAGTCTCAAACCCGGTTCGTAGAACAACAGCAAGGCAGCCCCCATCAGGAGTCTTCAAATGACAGGTCTGAGACCAAAGAAAATGACAGGCTGCGTAAGAGCTTATAACCTTATTTTCAGTGAGAAAAAAGGGTTTAACAGTGTTGGGCTTGCTAAGCAGACCTTAACTCCACATTAGTATGATATTATCCGCTTTGGGCCGAGCCCGCACGGATTTGTTTTTGGGTAACTCCCAAAAGGCCTCATACTAATGGAGTTATCTGGCTGCTTATAAACTAGCTATTTACCCTTCCCACAAACGATGTGGGACAACTCCTAACAATCTCCCCCTTCACACATCGGGCTCGACACTTGTCGAATCTGCCTCTTTTTGTGTGATCTGGCTCCCCCTTGACCCATACTAGAAATTCATCTAGCTATCAGGCTCCCCCTAGGCCTATACTGGAAAGTCCACCTGCTCCCCTTTAAGCCCAACCTGGGATCGTCCATCTGCCTTTTCCTTGGATCCATTCTGGAGCCCATCTGAGATTGTTATGGACCGCTACAACCATAGCTCTGATACCACTTGTTGGGCTTGCTAAGCAGACCTTAACTCCACATTAGTATGATATTATCCGCTTTGGGCCGAGCCCGCACGGATTTGTTTTTGGGTAACTCCCAAAAGGCCTCATACTAATGGAGTTATCTGGCTGCTTATAAACTAGCTATTTACCCTTCCCACAAACGATGTGGGACAACTCCTAACAAACAGAACAACCATATCAGATGTATGCTGCAATATCTTTGTGCCACCAAAAAGAACATGACTTTTATCTCTTCTGGCAGATAAGTTCTCTTCAGCTCCTCTTCCCATGATGGAGAACTGCACAAATCAATATGATAAGCTATGCATTTCTCAGGCAACTTAACTAAACCGCAACAGAAATGCCAAGTAACTGCACACGTAGATCCACTTCATCCAACTATACATTGTACATAATCCAGTTTCTAAGAACAAGTTACAACCTGTAGTTACTACAAGTTTTAATAAACTACAATGGACAGTTGTCATTGCCAGGTTTCACAATTTGAGAACATGTTGTAAAATATAATTCAATCGAGTACCAAAGTTTGTATTTTATAAATAAGATCAACTCACCTTGAAACAATATTGACAGCGTGAAAAAGATCCCCATGTCTAAGCTCAGCTATGACCCTAAGCCGGCTATTTAAAACAAACAAGTCACAATTTACTCATTTAAATACAAACTGTGAAAAGAAGACTAGCCTTTCAGTGTGTGAGAGAATGAGAACAAAACAATACAGAATATGTTGAAAGACTTTCTAAACAAATTGAGACATTTAGAAGTAATGTTTTTTTTACCTGTAACGTGTAAAACTAGACAGAACAGATTGAAAATCTTCAAGTCCTGCGCTATATCCTTCTCTGGTTACAGCTGTTGTGTCCCTATCTTCCTGTGTGTGTACTTTTCTATCCTGGTTACGCCTCCTTTGCAAATAACATTCTTGTAGCTCATTGAACTGTTTAAATAAATGTAAAAGAAAACAGATTTGAACAGGTTTGAATTTATAAATGTGCTAGGATATTATTATTAACCATATAATTTATAGGAAGTTAGGCTAAGTGAAACAGAAAGCTTAAAGAATAGGCATAAAGCTAATTTAGACGACACATGAAGGATAAAAACAATCTATCATAATTATTACACCTGTTACAGGAACACTGTATCCCCAAAATTTTAAAAAATCGAGTGACCCAACCTCTGTTTCGTAGTATTAACAGCTCTATATACGTACTCGCACATCCCTAAGAAATGGACGTTCTTTCTTGAATTTCTGAGATTATAAAGCGGAATGCTATGTAACATTTATCAACAAATGATGATCCTCTTTCTCTTCAAACAATTGTTAAAATTAATAAGCTAAATTCAAATTTTCTAGAATAAAATGTGGTAGGTTTTGAATAAAATGTGGTAGGTGTTGAATGTTGAATAATTTGTGGTAGGTTGCCTAAATTGTGATGTAATCAATGATGTAAAATGCTTGAGATGTAGCCTATAAATAGGTTGAGAGTTTGTATGTAAAATTATATCAAAAATTCAGAGAGTTCTTAATAATTGAGTGAGTTTTGAGAATTGGTGAAGAAATAATTTTCTTTCTTCATCTCTACTTTGGAGCCATCAAAGTGGTATCAGAGCTAGTCGTAATATTCGCCATAATATATCAAATCGAAGATCTCTCGGAGACGAATCCAACGTCGCTGGAATCACCCCGATCGGAGCTTCGACGCGCCGCCAATCGCTGCCGGAAGGTGACTACAGAAGACAGTTTTCTGCAGAAAACTTCTGCAGATTTTTTTTCCAGAAACTTGAAGGTACTGTTCATCTATACGGTACTGTTTATACATACTGTTCATATACGGTACTGTTCATACATACTGTTCATATACGGTACTGCTCATACATACTGTACGGCACTGTTCATATACGGTACTGTTCATACATACTGTACGGTACTGTTCAAAAAAAAAATAAAAAAATAAAAAATTCTATTAGTCTTGTTTTAAAATGGCTTCCAGCAGCAATACTTTACAACCTCAACTGCCACGTTTGACTGGAAAGAATTACAACCAATGGAGCATTCAAATGAAAGTGTTATATGGCTTTCAAGATCTTTGGGAGATTGTGGAAAATGGATATGAAAAACCGGAGGATCAATCCAAACTCTCGCCACAACAATTAAGCAGTTTGAAGGAGAATCAAAAGAAGGACAAGAAAGCTCTCTACTTTATTTATCAAGCAGTTGATGAAGTTATTTTTGAGAGGATTTCAACAGCATCAACATCCAAGGAGGCGTGGGACATCCTTAACAAGGCTTACAAAGGTGAAGAAAAGGTTAAAATGGTGAGACTCCAAGCTCTAAGAGGTGAATTTGATTCACTCAAAATGAAAGAAGGAGAAACGGTGGAGGAATATTATAATCGAACAATTTCGATTGTTAATCAACTTCGTGTCAATGGAGAAGAAATTTCGGATAAAAGAGTTTTGGAAAAAATTCTTCGTAGCATGACTCGAAAATTTGAGCATGTTGTTATGGCTATTGAAGAATCAAAGGATTTGAATACTTTCTCTCTTGAAGAATTGTTGGGCTCACTACAATCTCACGAGCTACGCATCAAACAATTTGACTCTCCTTCGGAGCAAGCTTTTCAAGTTCAAGACACTAATCATGGCGGTTTTAGAGGAAGAGGTGGAAGAGGATCATTTCGTGGTCGAGGACAAGGAAGAGGAAAAGTGCCAAGTGAAAATTCAAGCTCATATCAAAGAGGAAGAGGAAGAGCTCGTGGAGGTTACAATGGAAGAGGAAGAGGTAATTCTTTTAATTTTCAATGCCATTATTGTCATAAAAATGGGCATATGAAAAAAGATTGCTACAAAAGGATTAATGATGAAAAAGATGAATCAAATTTTTTACATGAGAATATTGAGGAGAAAGATGAAAGTATGCTTCTTGTTAGTAATGTTCAAGAAGAATCTCTTGAAGATGTTTGGTATATCGATAGTGGTTGTAGTAACCACATGACCGGAAATAAGAATTGCTTTGTGAATTTTGATGAAAGTGTCCAACGAGAAGTCAAGACGGGTGACAACAAAAGGCTCATTGTCAAAGGTTGTGGTGATATTCCAATCCGAACAAAGCAAGGTACAAACTACATCTCTAATGTTTATTATGTACCCGATCTTAAACATAATCTTTTAAGTGTTGGGCAACTTACAAGAAAGGGACATCATGTGAATTTTAAAGATGATTTTTGTGTGATCAAAGATAAAGATGGTGTTCTTGTTGCAAGAGTCAAGATGACATCAACTAAAATGTTTCCACTGAAAATTCAAAGTGAGTCTCTTCCATGTTTTGCTAATATTGTGAATGACAAGTCTTGGCTTTGGCATCTTCGATATAATCACTTGAGTTTTAGCACTCTATCAAAGATTTGTAAAGGTCATATGGTGAGAGGTATTCCAAATATTCAAAAGCAAGATCAAGTATGTGAAGATTGCATTTTTGGCAAGCACCATCGAGATCCATTTCCAAAAGAGAAGGCATGGCGAGCTAAAAAGCCATTGGAATTGGTACATTCGGATTTGTGTGGACCTATGCGCACAAACTCTATTGGAGGTAGTTACTATTTTCTCACTTTTATTGATGATTATAGTCGCAAGATGTGGATTTATTTTCTCAAAGAAAAATCTCAAGTATTTGAAAATTTTAAAGTTTTCAAAGCATATGTGGAGAAAGAAAGTGGTCATTCTTTAAAGGCACTACGATCCGATCGTGGTGGTGAATATATGTCCCAAGAATTTGGAAGTTTTTTGAAAAAGCATGGCATTCGTCATCAGCTAACGGTTCGCTCAACCCCTCAACAAAATGGGGTGGCCGAGAGGAAGAACCGAATAATCATGGAGCTTGTTCGAAGTATGTTGAAAACAAAAGGATTGCCTAAGATGTTTTGGGCCGAAGCGGTTGCTTGTGCATGCTATGTTCTCAATCGTGCACCTACTAAAAGTGTACAAGGGAAGACTCCACAGGAAGCTTGGAGTCGTAAGAAGCCATGTGTCTCTCACTTTAGAATTTTTGGAAGCATTTGTTACTCTCATGTGCCCGATGAAAAGAGAGGCAAACTTGATGATAAATCTGAAAAATGCATCTTTGTTGGTTATAGTGAAGCTTCCAAGGCATACAAATTATACAATCCCATTACAAAGAAGGTCATAATTAGTCGTGATGTAATTTTCAATGAGGAGGCTTCATGGGAATGGAAGAATGAGAAAGAAAGTTCAAGTATCTTTCTTGATGATGATGCATTTGATCCAATTGAAGAAGAAGGCGCCACTCCACCTACTCCACCATCCAATTCTCCAATAAGCTCATCATCATCTTCAAGTTCCAAATTACCACCTAAGAAGACAAGAACTATAGCGGATCTTTATGGAGCAACAAGAAGAATTTTGGAAGATGAATTTGTTGATTTTGCTTTATATGCAAATGCGGATCCAATTGATTTTGAAGATGCTGCTAAGGAAGTTAAATGGAGGCAAGCCATGAATCAAGAAATTGATGCAATTGAAAGGAATAAAACATGGGAATTAGTTGAAGCTCCTAAAGCAAAGAAACCTATTGGAGTTAAATGGGTTTATAAGACAAAGTTGAATGCCCAAGGTGAAGTTGAAAAATACAAGGCCCGATTAGTGGTGAAAGGTTACAAGCAAAAATATGGTGTTGATTATAAGGAAGTATTTGCTCCGGTAGCACGACTTGAAACAATCCGCTTGATCCTCTCTTTAGCCGCTCAAAATAAATGGGAAGTTCATCAAATGGATGTCAAATCGGCTTTCTTGAATGGAGAATTGCAAGAAGAGGTCTATGTTGAGCAACCCCTGGGCTATGTAAAGAAAAATGAAGAGAATAAGGTCTACCGATTAAAGAAGGCTTTGTATGGATTAAAGCAAGCTCCTCGAGCATGGTATAGTCGCATAAATGATTATTTTTTAAAGATGGGGTTCAAGAGGTGTCCATTTGAGCATACACTTTACATCAAAGAGAACAAAGGTAAAATTCTTATCATTGGCTTGTATGTGGATGATTTGATTTTTACAGGAAATAGTCATGATAATATTGAAGAATTCAAGAAGAGTATGATGCATGAGTTTGAAATGACCGATTTGGGATTACTACATTATTTTCTTGGCATAGAAGTAAAGCAAGATGAGAGTGGCATTTTTATCTCTCAAGAAAAGTATGCAAAAGATTTGATGAAGAAGTTTCGAATGGAAGATGCAAAAGCAAGTAGTACTCCTGTTGAAGTTGGATTGAAACTAAGCAAGGATGACGATTCTAAATATGTTGATCCAACATATTATAGGAGTCTTGTTGGGAGCTTGATGTACTTGACCGTCACTCGTCCAGACATTACATATGGTGTTAGCTTGATCAGTAGATTCATGGAGAAACCAAAGAAGACACATTGGGACGGGAAAAGAATCTTAAGGTATGTTCGTGGAACACTTGGAGATGGAATTTATTATCAAAAGGTGAATGACACTAAGGTAGTCGGATATTGCCACAGTGATTGGGCCGGAAGTGTTGATGATAGTAAAAGTACTTCAGGTAATGTTTTCTTTCTTGGCTCGAGTGCAATCACATGGATGTCGAAGAAACAACAAGTCGTGGCTCTCTCAACGGCAGAGGCAGAATATATTTCTTTGTCATTAGCTGGTTGTCAAGCTTTGTGGATTACATGGGTGTTAGAAGACCTCAAGCATGTCGTGAAAGGAAGTCCAGTAATATATTGTGATAGTAAGTCTGCTATAGCACTCACGGAGAATCCAGTATTTCATGGGAAGAGCAAGCATATCAGAATCAAGTATCATTTCATTAGAGACTTGGTTGAGAAGGGAGAAGTAGAGATCAAGCATTGCAAGACAGAAGACCAAGTTGCAGATATTTTTACAAAACCTTTGAGACCAGATATCTTTAAAGAATTGAAAAAGAAGCTTGGCATGTGTGGAAATTTAGCTTAAGGGGGGCTGTTAAAATTAATAAGCTAAATTCAAATTTTCTAGAATAAAATGTGGTAGGTTTTGAATAAAATGTGGTAGGTGTTGAATGTTGAATAATTTGTGGTAGGTTGCCTAAATTGTGATGTAATCAATGATGTAAAATGCTTGAGATGTAGCCTATAAATAGGTTGAGAGTTTGTATGTAAAATTATATCAAAAATTCAGAGAGTTCTTAATAATTGAGTGAGTTTTGAGAATTGGTGAAGAAATAATTTTCTTTCTTCATCTCTACTTTGGAGCCATCAACAATCACACATCCATTAGAAAGAGCACATATGCATTATAGTTAACTAATGAATCTTAAACATAAAACCTGTTGAATTTGTGTACCTTTGATTTTTGAAACCCAACAAACTTGGTAAGAAGAAGTCGATTAAGAGCCACTGCAACTTAGTCGTCGATTAAGAATCAGCAACTTAGATCCGCAACTTAAAATTGAATCCCTAAAATCGAAATTCAAATCGTGGAAGATTTGAACCAAATCGAAGCCAGAGCAATCGCCAGTAATCGCTAGATAGGGAAACAGCCAGAGCAAATTAGAGTGATTTGAGCTTGTAGTTGAGAGAGACAGAGAGAGAGAGAAAGGGAGAGAGAGAGATTATGAGCCTCAATAATGGGGATTTTGGAAAAATAAAGGGGATTTTGTGGAATAGCTATTGCAAAATTTTCATTTTGGGGGAATTTGTCCGCCCATTTTTTCACCTCGTAAACTGTGATGTACCACTTTGAGTTGTTATTGTTGTAATTTCTATATTTTCTTTAACTTTGAAAAATATAATTTACAATTTTTTTCTATTTCAAATAAATTGTTAAACATGACAAATACTCGTGGAAAATATACAGAAAAAAGTGACATTTGTACGGTTGGATCGTCGAAAAAATAATTTAAAAATATAGAATCAACATTCGAGACAAAACTTGTTAAAAAGAAAGTGTACTTTGACCGTTTTGACCATTATAAAATCAAACTAAATAAATCTAGGATTTTTTCAAAAAATTACCACTTCACTAAAATCGTTAAATCTTAACATCTGTACGATGGAAACGACGAAAAAATAATTTAGAAAAAATAGATTCATCATTCGGGACAAGAAAAGTTAAAAGGAAGGTCCACTTTGACCGGTTTGACCGTTATAAAACCAAAACAATTAAATATAGGAATTTTTTTGAAAAATTACCACATCACTAAAATCGTTATATCTTAACATTCATGTGATTGGAATGTCGAAAAAATAATTTAAAAAAGTAGATTCATCATTCGGGACAAGACAAGTTAAAAGGAAGGTCCACTTTGACCGGTTTGACCGTTATAAAACCAAACCAAATACGCATAGGAATTTTTTGAAAAATTACCGTATCAATAAAATCATTATATCTTGACATCCGTATGATTAGAACGTCGAAAAAATAATTTTAAAAAATAGATTCATCATTCGGGACAAGACTAGTTAAAAGGAAGTCCACTTTGACCGGTTTGACCGTTATAAAACCAAACCAAATACATATAGGAATTTTTTTGAAAAATTACAGTACCACTAAAATCGTTATATCTTGACATCCGTGTGATTGGAACATCGAAAAATTAGTTTAAAAAAATAGATTCATCATTCGGGAGTAGACTAATTAAAAGGAAGTCCACTTTGACCGGTTTGACCGTTATAAAACCAAACAAAATACATATAGGAATTTTTTTGAAAAATTACCGTATCACTAAAATCGTTATATCTTGACATCCTTGCGATTGGAACGTCGAAAAAATAATTTAAAAAAAAATAGATTCATCATTCGGGACAAGAAAAGTTAAAAGGAAGGTCCACTTTGACCGGTTTGACCGTTATAAAACCAAACCAAATAAATATAGGAATTTTTTTGAAAAATTACCACATCACTAAAATCGTTATATCTTGACATCCATGCGATTGGAACGTCGAAAAAATAATTTAAAAAAATAGATTCATCATTCGGGACAAGACTAGTTAAAAGGAAGTCCACTTTGACGGGTTTGACCGTAATAAAACCAAACCAAATACATATAGGAATTTTTTTGAAAAATTACCGTATCACTAAAATCGTTATATCTTGACATCCGTGCGATTGGAACGTCGAAAAAATAATTTTAAAAAATAGATTCATCATTCGGGACAAGACTAGTTAAAAGGAAGTGCACTTTGACCGGTTTGACTGTTATAAAACCAAACCAAATACGTATAGGAATTTTTTTGAAAAATTACAGTACCACTAAAATCGTTATATCTTGACATCCGTGCGATTGGAACGTCGAAAAATTAATGTTAAAAAAATAGATTCATTATTCGGGACAAGACAAGTTAAGAGGAAGGTCCATTTTGACCGGTTTGACCGTTATAAAACCAAACTAAATAATTTAAAAAATAACATCAGTATGATTGGAACGTCGAAAAATAATTTAAAAAAATAGATTCATAATTCGGGACAAGACTAGTTAAAAGAAAATTCCACTTTGACCGGTTTGACCGTTATAAAACCAAACCAAATACATATAGGAATTTTTTTGAAAAATTACCGTATCACTAAAATCGTTATATCTTGACATCCGTGCGATTGGAACGTCAAAAAAATAATTTAAAAAAATAGATTCATCATTCGAGACAAGACTAGTTAAAAGGAAGTCCACTTTGACCGGTTTGACCGGTATAAAACCAAACCAAATACGTATAGGAATTTTTTTGAAAAATTACAGTATCACTAAAATCGTTATATCTTGACAACTGTATGCTTGGAACGTCGAAAAAATAAATTAAAAAAATAGATTCATCATTCGGGACAAGACTTAGTTAAAAGGAAGTCCACTTTGACCGGTTTGACCGTTATAAAACCAAACCAAATACGTATAGGAATTTTTTTGAAAAATTACAATACCACTAAAATCGTTATATCTTGACATCCGTGTGATTGGAACGTCGAAAAAATAATTTAAAAAAATAGATTCATCATTCGGGACAAGACAAGTTAAAAAAATATCTAATGCAACACTTCGTACAGCAAATGCAACACTACTGTTATCTAATGCAACACTTATGCCACGTCATCATACGACACGTCAGTAGAGGTGGGGCCCAGTCCTGCCACCTCATCAATTGTGGGTCCCACAACTGCCACATCAGCATTGAAGGGCCTCCTGCCACGTCACCAATGTGGGCCCCACACTACCACGTCAACAGTGGTGGGTCCCGCGCCTGCCACGTCAGAATTTAAATAAAAAAAATATATATCTAATGCAACACTTCAAATAGAAAATGCAACACTACTGTTATCTAATGCAACACTTATGCCACGTCATCATATGACACGTCAGCAGAGGTGGGTCCCACTCCAGCCACCTCAGCAATTGTGGGCCCCACAACTGCCACGTCAGCATTTGGTGGGCCTCCTGCCACGTCACCATTGTGGGCCCCACACTGCCATGTCAGCAGTGGTGGATCCCGCACCTGCCACGTCAGAATTTAAATAAAAAAAAAATTCTAATGCAACACTTCAAACAGCAAATGCAACACTACTGTTATCTAATGCAACACTTATGCCACGTCATCAAATGCCACGTCAGCACAGGTGGGGCCCACTTCTGCCACGTCAGCAATTGTGGGTCCCACAAATGCCACGTCAGCAAATGCCACGTCAGCATATGTGGGTCCACTTCTGCCACGTCATCATTTATTAATTTGAAAAAATATCTAACGCAACACCAGCAGTTAGTGTTGCATGATGTGAAACACTGTGGGTAATACGCAACACTAAATTATATCTAACGCAACACCAGTTCAGTTCAGTTGCAAAAGACCCAAAATTTCTATCTAACGAAACGCTTTCTGTGCAACGCTTTTTAAAAAGGGTTGCGTATGTGCGTTTATGGCGTAGTGATATGAACTAATCAAAAACAAAAAAATTAGTATCAATTTATAGGACATCATGATGCAATATCTTTTAAAACGTCAAGTAGATAGAAAGGGGAAACATTAGCAATTGAAGCAGAACAGTACCATTCTGAGGGTAAAATGGATCTTCACTCGTGTCATTCAGTTCCATGGTCTTTTCATCTATAAAAGGAGGATGACTTGGTGGAGGAAGGATTTCATCTTTCTTTGCCAACATTTGTAGTGCTTTCGACATTGGAGGTCTTAACGATGTAGGCTCTTGGATACATAGTAGTCCTATATGTACCACTTTTAGAACTTCTGCCCTTGTATCGCTTCGATGGTAATCATGCAGCATTAGGTTTGGCTCAAGAATCTCTTCAATGCTTCCATGTTGAAAACGCTTCCATGCATGTTTCATTAAAAGGAAAACACCTGAGGTTAGAACCTTTTGGGGCAGTTTACAGAGGTTACACAAACAAGAAAGTAATCAACTCAAAATTGTAACCAGGCTGTCTGAGAATTCTGAACTTTCGCTCTTGTTGTTTTGCCTTCCAGTAACAATCTCTAGCAAGAGCACCCCAAAGATGTACACATTTGCCTTTTTGGTTAATTGGCCATTGGCAAGGTATTCAGGTGCTATATATCCTCTACAGATTAGTAAACATCAGTGAAAGTTAAAAACAAATCTTTGCTCCTACTTTAATTTGAAATATCATGAAATTCTAAATAGTAAAAAAATATCATAAAAAATAAATACTTACAATATCATTCAAGACAACATCAAACACATGTAATTTCTCAGGATACACACACAAATTCATATTCAAATAAATAACACCAATAGGTAACTTCCATAAACACAATAAACAAAAACTCAATTCAAGAACATTAGAAATCTAACCTCTGTTATAACCAAGAACTGTTTTACTAATTGCAAAAATTTAATCTTTTAATAAATACATTAAACAAAAACTCAATTCAAGAACATTAGAAATCTAACCTCCCCTGATGATGAACCTCTGTTTTCTTTTACTATCCAACCCAATTCAAGAAAAGGCCTCCCTTCACCACCGAACTCCCTTAACCCCATCTCCTCCCTTCTCCTTCTTCGCTTCCGCCGTGTCATAGCCGCTGCCCCGCCTCGCAACCATCTACTCCACCTCCCTTCACCACCGAACTCCCTTAACCCCATCTCCTCTTCAGCCGCCTTCATCCTCCGCCCGCAACCCAGTCACAACTCCGACCAACACCAAACTCTCCGAAAATTTAAATCCAACCTCTACAGCCCCCAACATACAACCCTATCAACCCAAAAATTTTAAAATCGATCATATATCTCCAAAAATTGAACAAAGCCGAATCTTACCTAGAAATTTTTCATCTCAGAATTGATTGATTTATATATGTATAGATAGAGCTCGATTTATAGAACACATTCATATATAAACACTAATTTTGGATGGATAGATTAAGAGATATAAATTTTAGAGGATTATATTTATATGTATATGTATATGTATATGTATATGTGTGTAATGAGAGAGAGCAGTCGGATAAGAGAGAGGGATATGGGGTGGGGGCGGCCGAGTGATAGGGGGTGGGTATAAGAAATATACATTAAATATTTTAACGGTTAAGATTTAATTCCTAATTGCACGAACGACTCAGATTGTCTCAGTTTTACATATCATCAATCCAAACCATCTCCTTTCAACAAATTACAGCACGCCAAGTGTCCCTGAATTATAAATCCGCAAAATATATAAATATTTGTATTATTTATCAAATGTCTATATCTTGTAAATTAAAAATAAAATGCTTAAATTATTAAATAAATATTCAAATAAATTTATGATATGTATTAGATCCAATACAAATAAATAATAATAATAATTGAAATAAATAATAATTATTTAATAGTGGCATTCTAATATTTTATAATAAGCACGTATTTAAAATAAAAATATAAGTAATTGAAACATCCAAAAATTACATTTAAAAAAATTTATAATATAAATTTATTATAATATAGTAGACCACTACTATGAATTTATAATATAAGTTTAATAATATAGTTAAAATCCAGGTTTATCATTAATAAAATACACACGTAGTATATTAGAAAATTTAAGAAAATTATATCATTAAAAAGTACATCTAGTCTATTTTAAAATAATAGATAAACTCGTAATATATATCTAATTTAATTATATTCCCAAATTTTTAAAAAATAAAAAGTTAATTTGTTTGGAGATCTTAGTAGATCACTACTATATTGACTAGTACTCGTAACAAGTGCTCTGTCCCATAATATTGCTTCTATTTTTTAAAATATATTTTTCGAGGAGCCAACCATACCGAGGTTAAGATCCATCCTTTTTAATGTTATTGCCAAAATTTAAGAAAAAAATAAATTTATTTGGTTTGGTAATTTAACGGTCAACTAGTACATTGACTAGAACCCCTAAACATGGTTTCGTCAGGGTTTAGGGTTTTGATTCTTTAAAAAATATTTATTGATGACCCAACCATACGAAGGTCAAGATCCATCCTTTTTAATGTTATTGCCAAAATTTTAGAAAAAAATAAATTTATTTGATTTTGTAATTTAACGGTCAACTAATACTTTACCTAAAACCCCTAAACAGGGTTTCGTAAGGGTTTAGAGTTTCGATTTTTAAAAAATATTTCTCGACGACCCGTCCATACGGAGGTCAAGATTCATCCTTTTTAATGTTATTGCCAAAATATAAGAAAAAAATAAATTTATTTGGTTTGATAATTTAATGGTCAACTAGTACTTTGACTATAACCCCTAAAAAGGGTTTCGTCAGGTTTTAGGGTTTCGATTTTTTAAAAATATTTTTTGATGACCCAACCATATGGAGGTCAAGATCCATCCTTTTTAATGTTATTACAAAAATTTTAGAAAAAATTAAATTTATTTGATTTGGTAATTTAATGGTCAACTAGTACTTTGACTAGAACCCCTAAACAGGGTTTCGTCAGGGTTCAGAGTTTCAATTTTTTAAAAGATATTTCTCGACGATCCAGTCATACGGAGGTTAAGATCTATCCTTTTTAATGTTATTGCCAAAATTTTAGAAAAAATAAATTTGTTTGATTGGGTAATTTAATGGTTAATTAATGCTTTGACTAGAACCCCTATATAGGGTTTCGTCAGGCTTTAGGGTTTCAATTTTTTTAAAAATATTTATATATGACCCAACCATACGGAGGTCAAGATCTATCGTTTTTAATGTTATTGCGAAAATTTCAGAAAAAAATAAATTTATTTGGTTTTGTAATTTAACGGTCAACAAGTACTTTGACTTGAACCCCTAAACAGGGTTTCGTCAGGGTTTAGGATTTCAATTTTTTAAAAAATATTTCTCGATGACCCAATCATACGGAGGTCAAGATCCATCCTTTTTATTATTATTGCCAAAATTTCAGAAAAAAATAAATTTATTTGGTTTTATAATTTAACGGTCAACAAGTACTTTGACTATAACCCCTAAACAGGGTTTCATCAGGGTTTAGGGTTTCGATTTTTTTAAAAATATTTCTTGATGACCCAACCATACGGAGGTCAAGATCCATCCTTTTTAATGTTATTTCCAAAATTTCAGAAAAAAATAAATTTATTTGATTTTTCCAGAATTTTTAACTAGTTTATATATAAATTAAAAAATTAAATAAAAATAGAAAAAATTCAAAATTTTGGAATAAAATACATACACACCAAAGTAGACATAATCACTATTTTTATGATGAATGTTAGCCTACTTTCACTAATTTTCCAATTTTTTTTTATTTTTTCCACCCTTTTTAATTAGTTTGGAAAATAAATTAAAAAATTAATTAAAAATATAAAAAAATCCAAAATTGAATTTAAATTTCATACACAACCAAATAGTCATACCCACTATTTGTGTGATGAATATTACCCTACTTTCAATAATTTTCTATTTTTTTATTTTTTCCACCCTTTTTAACTAGTTTGGAAAATAAATTAAAAAATTAAATAAAAATAGAAAAAAAGCCAAAATTTAATTTAAAATTCAAACACAACCAATTAGTTATACTCACTAATTGTGTGATGAATGTTAACCTACTTTTAATAATTTTCCATTTTTTTGATTTTACCACAATTTTTAACTAGTTTGTAAAATAAATAAAATAGGAAATATATTTAAGAAAGATATATATTTACGACGGAAATAGAATTAAAATTTAATTTAAAAATGACGTTTCCTACTTTTCAATTCCTACCAAATTTGATGAATACGGTAGGAATTACTGGGTTTTTACTTTTTGACACAGCTGCGGGTAGGAAATGCCAACCATTTCCTACCACAACGAGGTGGTAGGAAATGCTTCTATCAAAATGACGTCGTTTTGATGTTGTTAAATAGGCTGACAATGCTGACAAAAACAACGTGGCATGTGGGACCCACGAAACTCATTTCCCACCAGTTTGTAGTGGTAGGAATTGCTTTGACAAAAACGACGTCGTTTTACTATTTTCAGAAATACTGACAAAAATAATGTGGCATGTGGGACCCAATAGACTCATTTCCTACCAACCTTGGTAGGAAATGGGGTGAATAAAACCGACCAAAGACATGTGGTAGGAAATACTTTGGCAAAAATGATGTCGTTTCTTTGTTGACGTGGATAAGTGGGTCCTTTTTCTGCCATTTCCTACCAGTTGTGGTAGGAAATGGCTACCTATTTCCTACCAGCATCGTTTGTGGTAGGAAATAACCCTTTGACCTGAAATTAGTAGGAAATGGCGGGTAGGAAATATTCTTGTAGGATTTGCTAGTTTTTCTTATAGTGAAAATTTTTAAAATTTTGAACACTTATGCAACTAGTTACACATTACACAATGTTACATATTCGAGTTACCAATAAAACTTTTTAAATCTGAAAAGCATCTTTGCTTTTGCAACATGCAATTTGACTCGCAAGTGAACTTATTGATCTTGGTGGATTAAGTAAGCCTTCACAATACCCAATTGTTGCACACAAACTAAACATTCTGAAGTTCTCCACAAGTTTAGTTAGTCAAATTTGTGTTTGTGAAAAGAAATATCTGTAAAAGAGCGGAAGGGTTGTAGATGCTCTAAATGAATATACTCGGGTCGTACATGCTCTAAATGAATATACTCGCATCATATAAGATGGTAAGACTATAATATTTATCTTCAAATTTATACGGTGTATAAAAAAAATTCATCAAAGGCTTTCCAACAATCACAATCATGATCATGAAGTATATTTACTGTTTATTTAATCAAAACACAACAGTACTAATTGTGGAATCATAAAAAAATTTGAAACTTTTATTATTAGAAATTTTAATGAAGTCAATATAAAAATCTATATAGATTTAACTCTTCATCATACATTCTCATCATCACCCATATCTACCATCTTCATTACATTAAGACCATGTTCTCATTTTGTCCCTTCCAATTTTCATTTAGGTATACTGTACTACTTTTTTTCCCGAAAACATTATGGAATCTTGTATCAAAACAAGTGGAAAGACTATTGTATACAATTTGTCCATTAACTCTAGCAAGAACTTCTTGTTATATATATAGTACTCATTCGATAGTAAATATCTAATTAAATCATTTTGTCTTATCACCATTTGTAACATCATCCTAAATCTATTTTCTTTTCTTTAGATAAAATATCTTAAAACTTAAAAAAGAGTGCTCATCTATTCGAAATTAACATATAACACTACAAGAAATCTGGCCAATTATGACGGCCAACTTGCGACGGAAGCAATTTCCGCACCTAACTTACGACGGAATCTCGGATCTGTCGTAAATTTCGCGCCAAACTTACGACGAAAATGAAATTCGTCGCAAGATTATTATTTTATTAATAAAATTTAGCTCCAAACAATTAAAATTTAATTGAAAAATAGTTGTAGTGAACTTACGACGAATTGTCCGTCGTAAATTCATTTTAGCAGCGAACTTATGACGGAATTTTCGTCGTAAATTTCGTTATTTTAATAAAATTTAATAATAAAAAAATTACTTTTTCTGATAGTGACACGATGACGTTTGGCAGTAAATTTACGACGGAAAATCTGTCGTAAGATAGTTCACCAGTCAACTTACGATGAAATTTTCGTCGTAAATTTGTTATTGTAATTAAATTTAATTGCAAAGTAAATTAAATTTTTTGATGACGAAACGACATCGTTTTAGAAGTGAACTTACGATGAAAAATTCGTCATAAGTTTGTCCACCAGTTAACTTATGACGGAATTTTCGCCGTAAATTTGATTAATGTAATTAAATTTAATTACAAAATGAATTAATTTTCCTGATGATGAAACAACGTCATTTAGTAGTGAACTTACGATGGAATTTTCATCATAATTTTTTTTTATTGTAATAAAATTTAATTTTAAAATGAATTACTTTTCTGATGACGAAACGACGTCGTTTGACAGTGAACTTACGACGGATTATGAAGATCGTCGTAATTCTGGGTAACATATGACGAAATATCCGTCATATTTACCTAAAATTACGACAATCTTCTTAATCCATCGTAAATAAATTTTTATCTTCAATATTTATTTCTATTTTTATTTAATTTTTAATTTATTTTACAAACTGGTTAAAAATTGTAGAAAAATCAAAAAAAGGAAAATTAGTGAAAGTAGATTAACATTCGTCACACAAATAGTGAGTATAACTAATTGGGTGTGTGTGAATTTTAAATTAAATTTTGGCTTTTTTCTATTTTATTTTATTTCTTAATTTTTTTTCCAAACTAGTTAAAAAGGGTGGGAAAAATAAAAAAAATAGAAAAATATTAAAAATAGTGTAAAATTCATCACACAAATATTGGGTATGGGTGTATGAATTTTAAATTAAATTTTGGCTTTTTTCTATTTTTAATTAATTTTTTAATTTATTTTCCAAACTAGTTAAAAAAGTGGAAAAAAATAAAAAAAAATGGAAAATTAGTAAAAGTTGGGTAACATTCATCACACAAATAGTGATTATGACTCATTTGGAGTGTATGTATTTAATTGAAAATTTTGGCCTTTTTTCAATTTTTATTAATTTTTTAATTTATTTAGAAATTAGTTAAAAATTGTGGAAAAAAAATCAAATAAATTTATTTTTTTCTAAAATTTTGGCAATAATATTAAAAAGGATGGATCTTGACCTTCGTACGGTTGAGTCGTCAAGAATTATTTTTTAAAAAATTGAAACTCTAAACCCTGACGAAACCCTATGTAGGGGTTCTAGTCAAAGTACTAGTTGACCATAAATTACCAAACAAAATAAATTTATTTTTTCCTGAAATTTTGGAAATAACATTAAAAATGATCGATTTTGACCACTGTATGGTTGGGTCGTCAAGAAATATGTTTTAAAAAATTGAAACCCTAAACCCTGACGAAACCCTGTTTAGGCGTTTTAGTCAAAGTAATAGTTGACCGTTAAATTACCGAACCAAATAAATTTATTTTTTTCTGAAATTTTGGCAATAACATTAAAAAGGTTGGATCTTGACCTCTGTACAATTGGTGGTCAAAAAACATTTTTTAAAAAATAGAAATCTTAAACCCAAACGAAACCTTGTTTAGGGGTTCTAGTCAAAGTAATAGTTGACCGTTAAATTACTAAACCAAATAAATTTATTTTTTTCAAAAATTTTTGCAATAACATTAAAAAGGATGGATGTTGACCTCCGTATGGTTGGATCATCAAGGATTTTTTTAAAAAAATCTAAACCCTAAACCCTGACGAAACCCTGTTTAGGGGTTCTAGTCAAAGTACTAGTTGACCGTTAAATTATGAAACCAGATAAATATACTTTTTTCTAAAATTTTGGCAATAACATTAAAAAGGATGGATCTTGACCTCCGTACGGTTGGGTCGTCAAGAAATATTTTTTAAAAAAATTGAAACCTTAAACCGTCACGAAACCCTGTTTAGGGGTTCTAGTCAAAGTAATAGTTGACTGTTAAATTATAAACCAAATAAATTTATTTGTTTTTGAAATTTTGGCAATAACATTAAAAATGATGGATGTTTACCTTCGTACGGTTGGATCGTCAAGAAATAATTTTAAAAAAATTGAAACCCTAAACGCTCACGAAACCCTATTTAGGGGTTCTAGTCAAATTACTTAGTTGACCGTTAAATTACCAAGCCAAAAATTACTATTTTTTTCTGAAATATTGGAAAAAAAATTATATTTTAATCTTATATGTTTGTCGTTCTAGTAGTTAAATAACTTCATTTCCATGCTATTTATAATTGTTAATTTAAGTAATATTTTTTTTATCTTAACTTAGTGCTTAAAAAATTATTTCAAACTCACTAGTTAGTGTTTAAAATTGTTTAAAATGTTATTTTTTGTTTAAAATGAAATTCCCCGATTTCCAGCGGGGATCCCCGTTACCCGTTTGGGCCGGGGACGGGGATCAGGTTTGAATTCGGGGATGGAGGCGGGGATAGCACTCCCCGGCCCCGAAATGCCCCGATGCCCATCCCTACCTAAACCCGATGAACCCTCTTTTAGTGGTTCTAGTCAAAGTACTAGTTGACCGTTAAATTACCAAACCAAATAAATTTATTTTTTTCTGAAATTTTAGCAATAACATTAAAAAGGATGGATCTTGACCTCCGTATGGTTGGGTCTTCAAGAAATATTTTTAAAAATCGTGCCTAATTCGTGTTTCAATTTTTTAAAAATATTTCTCGACGAGCCAACCGTACGGATGTTAAGATCCATTCTTTTTAAAGTTATTGCCAAAATTTCAGAAAAAATAATTTGATTTGGTAATTTAACGGTCAAATATTACTTTGACTAGTACCCCTAAATTGGGTTTCATCCTTTATTCGTGTTTCAATTTTTTTCAAAATGTTCCTCGATGATCCAACCGGAAGTATGTTAAGATCCATCCTTTTTAATGTTATTGCAAAATTTCAGGAAAAAAATAAATTATTTGATTTGGTAATTTAACGATCAATTTTTTGGCCTTTATTCCTATTTTTTTAATTTTTTAAATTTTTAACATTTTTTCCCTAAAATATTATTAAAAATTATTATATCAGAATATTATATATATATATATATATAAATACATAAATTATTTATTTATTCATTATTTTAAAGTTAGTAAATTATAATTATAATAATTAAATTGAAAACTTGAAATAAAAAATTAAATCAAAATTTGATAAATTGAAAGTAGCGGAGTTTTTTTTAGTAGTGAAAAAACTTTCCCCCAAAATGAAATTTTAGCACTTAACTTCCCCCCAAACAAAAGTTTCCCGATCTAAACTTTCCCCCTCAATCAGTCACCCACCTAACCTCTCATGACCTAAACTTTCTCTCCATCGCACTCAATCACTCGTCACTTTCTTTGTCTCTCTGAAGAAAGAATTGAAGAACGAATTGAAAGTCGATTAGGGCTTCAAACCTTTCTCAATTAAGGCTTCAATCACTCAGTTCTCTCTCTCTCACTCACACACACACACACACTTTCGACCATATCTCTGTCTCTCTGGGTTCGAGTTTAAAGCTTGATTAAGGTAAATTCATCTGTATGTGTTTGTGATTAAGGCTTTTGGGACTTTCAATTTGATTTTGAATTTGGGTGTTAATTTGATTGTATATTAATTAGTGCTTTTGGGACTTTTGTTGGTGTGTATACTGCTTAATTATGGTTAATTATGTATGTAATTGAGATTATTGTTTGATTGTTTCTATGATTCTCGTTAACTGTGTGTTGAAATTCCTGTGAGAACTTTTGATGTTTGATTATTGGATTTTATTGATATTATTGTTTGACTGTCTCAATGATCAACTGCTAAATTTACTAGTGTTTTATTCTTTGCCAAATCTTAATTTACTAGTGTTCTTTTACATTTAAATGATTTTTTTTTTCTATAATTAATTATGAGTTTATTCATTTCTCTTGTCCTAATATAGGTACAGAAATTTTATATAAAGAAATCTATTAACATTTAGCTCTGGTAGTTATGTAAAATGTATGTTGTTCTTGTTTCTAGGGGCGTAAGTTATATGTATATAATGTATATTAGCGGAGTGTAACAAAACATTGGTTGTGCATGTGGTTGTGAAGCTAATACTGGTGATGGGGCTGGGATTCTTGTTGGTCTTCCTCAAAACTTATGTTAATTTAATTTATTTTTTAACTGTGATGATAGTGTTTGAATGCCACCAGCTACGGCAATGAGGATATTGGTGACAACGGGGGGATGGTGATGAGAGTACCGAATTCGATGTAGACCATGAGGAGTGTTATGCCTCACGTCTCTCACGGTGAACCTAGAATTAGAGGTTAAGTAGTAATGTCTATGAATTTAATTTGGATTATGATTGTTTCTGAGATAATCTATGTTAGTAGAAGTTTGTGGGATGATCTACCTTTATGTAGGATGATTTGAACTTTTGTGTAATCGATTATGGATCTATGACAATATTTATGTGAACAATATAGTATTTCTATATTTAGATTCGTTTAATTTCGTGAATGATTTTTTGTTATAAAATTTCATATTTGATTTTGGTGTTGGATTCCGCTACAGTTGTATGTAGATTGGATAGGTTTAGGATTAATTTGGAAGCCGAAAATGTTGGAACCTAAAAAAGGAGCAAAATACTATTTTTGGTCGAAGTAACTTATGACGAAATTCTAGGTAACTTACGACGATTTTCTGGGTAACTTACGACGAATATCTGGGTAACTTACGACGATTGTTCATCCTTTTATATTCTTTTTTGATTTTTTTTCAAATTTAATTGTGGTAGTAGGTGGGCCCAAAAGTAAACTTACGACAGAAACAATCGTCGTAAATTATGAACATATGACGGATATTTCCGTCATAAAATACAAATTTATGACAGTTTATTCCGTCGTAAGTTCATTTATTTTTTTATTGTAGGAAGTGGGTCCCGCGTTAGAACTTATGACGAAAATTTATACTTGTGACGAAAATTTATACTTGTGACGAAAATCCGAACTTAAGACTCGAGCAAAAATGACGAAATTTTTCCGTCGTAATTGGACCAATTGCGACGATTTCAATGTAAAATTTCCGTCATAAATGGTCATTTTTCTTGTAGTGTAAGTCTAGTGTTATAAGTGTCATTCTCCAATTAGCTAACTCTGCATTCACATGCATTCACATGTTCTTTTTACTTCATCACCGTGCTATAATATGACAAAAAAGGTAGCAATGAAAATCATAAACTATATAATCTCTTTTATATTTCTTGGGTGCTTACATTTACCTAAAATATTGTATACATTCTTGGGTGCTCACATTTACCTAAAATATTGTATATATATGAAGAAATAAATTTACCCATCTAGATTATTGAAATTGAAAAGTTAAAAGTTTTGATCGGTATACTTTAGTGTGCAAGATAAATATATTTTTTTGAAAATTTTATTTCGTTCGACCAAATTATTTTAAAAAGTTATTTTAACGAAAACACATATATTAATTCAAATTCAAACACATATAATTATTTTAATTTAAACATATCTATATGTTCTACTTATTTTAGAAATTTGATTTAAAGTCCCCAATTGCTTTTTATAATTAAAACAAATGTAAATAGTATAATTTAAACATATTCTAGAAATAAGTTAATGTAAATAAAATAAAATATTAAACTACGAACTATAAGATAACAAATATTAAATAATCTCAGAATATAAACTATTAATGTCCAATATACAACTTGTCTAAAAAATTCAATGTAATTATTTTTAAAGAGAAGTTAAAAATTAGGTAGAATAAAAAGTATCATATATTTAGCAAGTGTATTTGATGTTATTAAAAATCCATGACTTTTAATAGATTGTTGCTAATTTACGATTAAGGAAAAGGAACTTGAGTTCCCTGAGATACATAGGATTTATATGTAAATATGGGGTGGACATTTTTGTAAAATAGAATTTTTTAATTAGCCCTGCGGGCACAATCAAATTTAAAATGTACTTTTTAAGTATTTACTTAGGAAATGTTCCAGAGATCGGGTCTTTTTTCTTTTATTTGATATGGACAATCTTTTAAGATATTATTTTTGATATACACAATCTTTCTATTATATAAAGTATTTTACTCAATATCTCAGGGAAGTTATCTGCCTATTCTCTTTACTACCTATTCTCTTTACGATTATATGCAAAGTCTATGCAGAGTTCGTGAAGTCTATGGAGTGTTGACCCATAATCCAATACAATAGGATCTCTTGGAATGAGGTAATTAAGATTCCAGAAAGTAACATACATTGCAAAATCCAACTACATTCACGAATTTATAAAATCCTTTAAATTCATTAAATTTTTGAATATCACCAAATTTCAGTATATTAAATATAATCTATATTGTAAAAATTAAAAAAAATATTTAAAATCTAGATTAAAGACTCCCAAACATTTTAAAATCTAGATTGAATACCATTAAATTTTCAAAGACTTTCTAATATCTTTGTTGAATATACCTATAATATTAATGGAATCTTCAAAATCCAAATTAAATATCTCAATACTATTGAAATCCAAAAATATCATGTAAAATCTAGATTGAATACACCCACCCCTTTATTAGAACAAATATAAATATATAAAATAGATGCAAATGAGCTGTAATTGAGAAGAATGTAATGTGAAGAAGTTTCTAGCATTGTTGGCACTATTAAATACCCAAAAATACACTTACCCCCAATTTCTAAACCTTACACAAATTACATTCACCTCAAATTCGAGACCTACCCAAAAATACACCCACCCCCAATTTCGAAGCCCTACCCAAAAAGCAACACTAACAACACAAAAAAAATCCTATTTCCATCACGAAAAATGACAAAATCTGCAACCAAAATCCAACATCAAGCCATCATCACCAACCAATGGAGCTCCAAAAATGCAGATTCATCATCTTTTAATCAATTTCAGCGAAATGGTTAGCATTTGATCTACTTAAACCCCTTTCTTATATATATATATATATATATATATATATATATATATTTGTGTTTGTGTGTGTTTAAAAAAATTTTAGTAAATACTATTGTGTATGTATGTATGTATATATGTGTGTAAACGTATGTATGTATGCGTGTATGAATGTATGTATATATCTATGTATGTATGTAGGCCTTTACTCTATAGATCCCTTAGAGTGCTTGGAGAACCATTGATTCTACAATGAATCTCTTAGATTATTATAATTCAAATTATGTCTCAAAAAACATATAATTTGATTTTAGTGTTGAATACAAAAGACACATAAATTTAATAAAAAATTTTACACATAAAACTTGTAGTAAATAATTTTTTTCATTTTGATTCTAGTGTAGAATAATTTTGAATGAATTTGATTCTATTATAGAATCTTTTTGGACTTTTTCATTAATCCAGTAATACTTTTAAGAAAACAATTGCGTAATTCATTTTTGATTTTCTAATTGAAATTTGCAATTATAATTAATAAAAAAATAAGATAAATATGTGTATTAAATTAAGTTCTATGGAGACCATGAGCATGATTTGATAGCCCGAGTGGTAAGGACTTATGCTTTTTTCCTTTTTTGTCCCAGAACCTGGGTTCGACTTTGGCTCACCCCGAGAATTTTTTTAGAATTTAATGTTTTGCAATTAAAATATGTGCGTGATACATTTTACACAACAAAGAGTATCATCAAATTGGATATCTTGTATGGAAAGACCGTCATCATATTTAATATTTTGTTGATCATACATGTTGTGATTGTGGAGTAATGTTATGCATATTAATTTGTAGTATTTGTTCTGCACGTAATATATATGGATAACATTATATTAAAGAACAAAAATCACTATTAAATTGGATATCTTATAGTCCGTATATTGTTATATGTGCAAAGCATTACATTATATTCACTCATTAGAACATGTTATGAACATATTTTTCATGGCAGAATTGCAGAACATAAAAGGTCTCCAAGTCTCCAACTAAATTATGCTCTTCATAGAAATTTTCTCTTAAGTGTACTTATATAATAATATTCTTCTAGACTATATATAAGGGATTCTCCATAAAATGCTTCTCATGCATATGCATGTGTGTATGTATGTATGTTATATCATGTTTCTAACTTATAAAGTTCATCGATCACCTCTTTCAGAAGTTCGACATCTCGCTCATAATTATTGCCACCCTCCCGTTCACACTCCTAGCCCCCCTTCCCTCCCCTTCCCTTCATATACCCATGCAATGGTGCTTAACTGGTTAATTAGCTGATCAAATTTAATACTTTAAGGCTAAGATATACCGGGGTTTTATTAGAAGAAAAATAGAAAAAAGGGTTGATATGTACACGATGACATACAGTAAAGGATGAATGGGACGAGTTTTTTTTTTTTAAGAGTTGATGGGTATAAACTGCCATACTTAAGGGGCCAAAGGTCATTAAGCCTATTTACAAAATATGACCTTAAAAAATAAAAGACCCTTTGATTTTAATTTCAAAGAACTTTAGATATGCCGCCAAGTCATTTTAAGCTAATTACTATATTCCCATGCCTAATATCTTAGAGATGATATATACTCTTTGTGACTTTTTATTTGACATCCTATAATTCTCTAATGTAGATGTATTTCCTTGCAATAAAATCACGGAAAATAACAAAATTATTTAAAAGTTTTAGTATTTTTGAGAATTTGAATAAGTAATGGAATCGACAGTGTGGTCAATGCAAGTTGTTAAGACATATATCTACCAATCATATTATATCATCATTTTATTGTACTAATAATTCTTTAAAGCATGTGACCACTACCACTGATACTAAAATACTAAAATGAATTGTCACACAAACTA
This sequence comes from Saposhnikovia divaricata, assembly GCA_036435485.1. Taxonomy (NCBI): domain Eukaryota; kingdom Viridiplantae; phylum Streptophyta; class Magnoliopsida; order Apiales; family Apiaceae; genus Saposhnikovia; species Saposhnikovia divaricata. The sequence continues at coordinate 169,869,975 of CM071598.1, forward strand.
TTCAATTTTCATTTTTCGTGGATAACACAATCAGTTGTGATCATCCAAAGATTAGCAACAACCTACCCTCATGCACCTGAATACCCAACTTCAGAGTTTGCTTACTCCAATTAGAGACTTGACGGACATATGAGGTGGAAGCAAAAGTGTAAATATATCTACTACCCAACATGAGAAAAGTTGACCATTAAGTGAAGTAAGAAATGTATGTTATGTAACCTCCTAAAAGCTAAAGTCAAGTGTATTAATACCAAAAGGAATAGGTAAATGATGTGTATTATGTTGAATTTGATGTAATCTAGGAGACCGAAAAATAAAGTGAATTATTATAGATACTTTAGATTACATTAGTAGAGTGATGAAAGGACATGTTTACTTATTTATTACCAAGTGTAAGTGAATTATTAGAAATATTTTTGATTACATTTGTAGAGTTATGAAAGGACATTTTTACTTGTATAAATATATTGGTGGATTAGTACAAAAAGTGCAAGTTTGCTTGTTCAAAAGTTTCAGGTTTTACTCCTATATAAACAAATTTTGGGGATTATTATTTTCAGATGTTTATAAAATATTGAAATGACTTTTTCATCTTGTTATCGGTCCATCCATACATATTCATCTCTTCTGCATTTGGTTCAAATCTTTACTTTTTATTTTTTTAAATTTTTTATTCCATAAGTCATTCTTGTATAACCTTCAGGAACAAGTGCACCTAGAGACGATAATGAGGGTGGGACTAAAAGATCTGCTCTTGTTTGTGATTCTTACAGTTGGGAGCCATCACCTCTCTTTCAACCATCGTTTCCTCTCACCCAGCGTTTGTTGTCTCGAGCCATATCTATTCGTGATGGCACAGAACAATCCAAACCGGGGGAAGTAGATTCCATTTCTGATGCTTGTCGTGGGAGCTCAGAATCACTAGTACAGAATACACCTATAGCGTCGCCACCTATAGCGTCGGTTGTTGACCTATAGCGTCGCTAGTTTACCTATTGCGTCGGTTGTTTGCATTAACCGACGCCTTAGGTCATCTGCCAGAAGCTATTGCGTCGGTTGTTTGCATTAACCGACGCTATAGGTATAGCCTATAGCGTCGCCTTTTTAAGGGACGACGCTATAGGCTATACCCAGAAGCTATTGCGTCGGTTGTTTGCATTAACCGACGCTATAGGTATAGCCTATAGCGTCGCCCTTTTAAGGGGCGACGCTATAGGCTCTACCTATAGCGTCGCCCCCTAAAATGCAGACGCTATAGGTTAATATTTTTTTAAAAAGAGCCTATAGCGTCGCCCATTCAAATGACCGACGCTATAGGTCAATTTTTTTAAAAAAAATAATTATTTCAAAAGTGGAATTTCACCATTACAAAATATAATCCAAGAACACCAAACAAGTCTAAACATAATTTTAATCCCATTAAAAAATAAAGCATTCAATACAACCAAAATATTAACTAGTTTTACTCATTAATGTTACCCTACTTTCAATAATTTTCTATTTTTTTATAATTTTCTATTCCATCTTTACTTGCTGACATAATTCTATTTAAGTTCTCTATTAGATTTCTCAAAAGATATCTGAATATTCCTTACTTGAGATTCCGCCCTCCTACATTAGATTCTTGGTACCTACATTGATCATCTTCTAACATCAGGCAGCCTTTTGAAGTGCTTAACATACGAAACTTAATCCTTTTAGTGTTACGTTAATGCCTTGAAGTATATGGTTCAATTCCAATTTCTTGATTTCTGCATCATCTGATCATTTTGATGATTTTCAATTAAGTTTAAATTGTAGCAGCTAGTTCTACGTAGTCTTTTTTGAAATAAGTCATTGTGTCAACTGTTTGCTTCTGAGTTCTGTTTTGCTCCCTATTCTAGTTTATCTTCCAAAGAAAATATCCAGTAATCATCTGAAACCACATGTAATAATTATCCTCAAGCATTAGTAATCTACATATTTGTAACCACGTGAACAATGATATACACTACATTGTGGACTCATGGACTATGCATATCAGTTTGTTGTGAAAAATAAAGGAATTGATACCGAGGATGACTACCCGTACCAGAGTAGACTCAACATGCAACCAAAACAAAGTAAACAATTCATGTTTTTTGGTTTCTGTCCAGCATGCCTCCTGTTTGTGTATATAACTGTTACCAGTCTTGTACATGTACAGTGGACAACAATGTTCTAATTTAAAAATAAGCAGAAACTTGTGTCCCTGTGATGGTTATCAGCAATTATATGTTGCTTCTCTCTTAACTCCCCAATGTTATTGTCCCTGCAGATGAATAGACATGTGGTAAGCATAGATGGGTATGTTGATGTGCGGGAGAATGATGAGAAACAACTATTGGCAACTGTGGCAGCTCAGCCCGTAAGTGTAGGCATATGTGGCAGAGAGAGAAGTTGGTCTTTTTAGCATCATGTGTTGAAATCGGAATTAGATTGTATTTATAATCAAATTTACATTTGTGGATGTAATTGTGTATATGTAATTGGGATAATTGTGATTGTGTATTTATATTTACAATTATTGGGATAATTGTAATTGTTTTATACTATATTGTGGTATTTTTTGGGTTTGAGGTAAAGATCACCGAAATTGCAATTTTGAAATTATTATTTTTTTAAAAAAAAAAAATTGACCTAATGCGTCGGTTCTTTAAAAGCCCGACTCTTTTAATCAGACTTTTAGCGTCGGTCATTTAAATGACCGACGCCTAAAGCATATTTTTAGCGTCGGTCATTTAAATGACCGACGCTTAAAGCAGAATTTTAGCGTCGGTTGTTTAAATGACCGACGCCTAAAGCAGACTTTTAGCGTCGGGCATTTATTTGACCGACGCAATAGCAGACAAAAAGCGTCGCCATTTTAACCGACGCAATAGGCCTATACCTATAGCGTCCCCTACATATACTACGCCATTTGACCGACGCTATAGATACATTTAACCGACGCCTAAAGTCCAGTTTGTACTAGTGAATGTAAATCTTTTGAACAATCTCTTGGTGGAGATTACAAAGTCTACAACAATATTACGACCAAGCAAAACTATAAAAATGTTTCAGTTCCAGTTGAAACAGAAACTCCTGTGACCGGACGAGAAACGGTACACATGGCTGGAAAAGAGGCTAATGTGGTAAACATGAGTGAAAAAGAGGTTAATTTTGAGATAAGTAAAGATATAGCCGAGGATCCGAGATTCAAGAGATCGTTTCGTACTGCTCTGAAAGAAAAGGTCAAACAAGTGGTCCGACCAACTTGGCTTGAGGGTAAACTTAGCAAGAAAGCTCACAACAAGATAGTCAAAAAAACAGTTGACAGAATAATGGGCAATATCAAACAATTTCCATCTACTCTGGAATCAGCGGATCCGTTTTCTTCTTCACTGGAGCAGAATATTGCAAACCTGGTCAAGGTGAGTTAACTATTATGATTTGCTACAGAACTTGAGTAGCAATAAATGTTGGTAGCACCATATATACTAGCACATCATATTCTTGGACTGACAAACTCAGTTTTCATATGCAGCATTATATGGGCAAATATGGAAAACCGTGACCTGCCTGTCCATATAAGTGTTTGCTATGCGTTTCCGACTAGAAGCAGCCAAAGTCACATTAGGTGACATGTTTTATTTAAGGAACAACTGGGAGCAAGAATCGTGACATGCTACAAGTTCTTCTCCTGGGATTTCTTGGGATTTCTTGTTTTGAGGATAAGACTCTTTCGTTGACTTTATGCTTGATTTCCTACAGAAACCCTAATAGATCTTTAGAATATATATATATATCTTTCTAGTTGATGTTCAAAGCTGCATTGAGTTTTTTTTTTTTTTTTTTTGTGTGTGTGTGTATTATGGTGTGTAGTCTTTTATATTATGTTATGTTTTATTTTTATTTATTTGTGATCAACAGACGTGGTCTGACATTATATTATAATATTTCAATAAAAAAAATTTCACATATAGCACGTGAATATTTTTGTAATTACACGAATTAATAAAATAATTATAATTATATATAATACTAAAATGTACTACTTATCCATATAAAATTCGTATTTAGGAACACTTTTTTGCTAAATACACTTCTACTATCAAATCTTATCCCAAATTTCTTCCTATATATACATGCATTTCATACTGATGTATAATATATGATTGACTCAAGTTCCACAAGAACTCCTTAAAATTGGGTTCGACAGGAGCAGCCTTATATTTAAAAATACAATCCCCCTAAAAGGGTTAAAACTTAAACTAGTAGAATTTAGCCCCCCCATTATATATTGGCCCAAATATATTATGAAGAGGAGGCTCCAAATATCACTTTATTACGGTAGACAATGCACCAGCGTTTTAGTTATATATATATATATATATATAACGTTACGTTTTGTAGTGTTTAGGTGAGGTGAGGTGAGGTGGGGTGGGGTGGGAGATTTATAAATTATTAAAATATTGAAATTTTATATATAATATTTTTCAATTAATATTTTAAACTTTTATAGGCATTCCCTTTGGGGTTAAGCAATTTCCATTTGGGGTTCAACGAATTTCATTTGGGGTTTAGAAATATTCAATATTTTATTTAAATTTTTTGAATTTTATCTGTATTCCCTTAGAAGTTCAACGGTTTCATTTTTGATTTTAAAAATATGCAGAATGACGAATAAACAGTATACGAACTTAGGGTTTACGGTTGTTTACAACCACCACAAACCCTAACTTAACCTAATTTTAAAAAAATTGGGACGGCCTGACTCGAAAACAAAATACAATTTGAATTGACGTTTTGATTAAAAGTTTTCTAATAATGTTTGCAAATACATATTTAGCAAAAATAAAGAGGTAACACTACTTAAAGTAGGGTTTTGAAACCAAAACACTACTTTACATAACGTTTTGAACCTTAATTTTTTTTATCGAAAACGCTACACGATGTAACGTTTTGTGTAAACACCGCTTAAAGTTGCATTTTAAAGTAATATTTAGGGCCATTTTCAGAATGTGATATTCAGAGCATTGTTTATGAAATTAATTATGATAGTAATTATAATTTGTTTATTATTTTTGATTGTGCAAATTTACAGTAAAATATAATTAACACATTGTTGAATAAGAATATTTTAAGTATTGTACCTTGCAAAAATTAATATTTTAAGGCATCAAAATATTAATTAGATACTACAAAAGTTAAATGTATATAATTTAAATGTTAGGCCCGTTAATTAATGTATTTCTACTTCTAACTTTTATATCCAATGTTACTGAAAATCGTAAGGCAACAAATTTGAAAATTTCAATACAATTAATGAATCCAATCATTAATTGGTTGAAAAATAAGTGATTTTATTGTTAAAATAAGTGAGTTAGTGGGTGTAATAGTGTAAAGTGTTGAAAAAGTGGAGTGAAGTAGTGGATGTAATAAAGTATTTTATTGTTAAAAGTTACTATTTTAGGAAACGTAAAGAATTGGTTGGGACATCCCAAAAAGGAAAGTGTAAAGAAATGGATGGGACAGAGGGAGTACTTATTTTGATATATAATGTAATGTTAATTTTTGGAATAAATTTATTTTAAATACGAATTTTGCTTATGATTAGTTATTTCTAACGAATACTATATTTCGATTCTAAGTTATGACCATAAAGATTATAATGACTAGACTAAAATTTAAAAATTCACCACTTTTTTAATTTGGATTTATATCGATTCTTGTACTTCAAATCATATTCAATTCAAATAAGTTGTTCGATTTGATATATTATCATCAAACTAAAGATTATGCAATTGCACCAATTAATTCCAAAAAAATTGCATGTGGGCCATTAAACTTAAAAAATACACATGGTCCTTATTCTTTCACCTCTATAAACTTAAATCAAAATACCAAGCTAGCTAGTTCTCAGAGTACGTAAAGAAAATATACTCTTTCTTGGTGCAGATGATGACGTTTCTTGTAATCAGACTGCATGACATATTTAGTAGTCTCTAAAGCAAGGAAAATAGGGGTGACACTGAGTAAAAGCAGATCATGCAACTTCTCGTTACCCTCACCACTTAATATAGCATGTTGAAAAGCAATGCCATAAGCCACAGCTACATGAGGGTTTTTTATTCTAGAAACCACCAACAAGTGCAATATCGTGAATGGTGTTTTAAACCATTTTGGAATCACTCGAACACTTCTCTACAGGTGCATGCACTTCCAGAATAGATTAATAATTATTTAATTCTACAGTCGTAGTCTCCTATCATTGTTGTAGTGAATTCTTGAATTATATACTATAGTGTTATCCAAGTTTTTAAGAGTCCTCTTTAATAATTTTTTGTCAATTAAATTTATTAGAAGTTAACGAAGAGAAAATTAAATTGATTAAAAGCACTAGAAAAGCAGAAGATATATTTTTAGTTAATTTATCTCACTGTGGTCTATAACAAACACTACAAGAAAAATGAGCATTTCCTACCATAAAATTTTTAGGAAAAGGCCGTTTTTTGGTAGGAAATGACCCATTTCCTACCACACGGATGTGGTAGGAATTGCTTGACTCGGAAATGACCTCCGGTGGGAAATTTTAAATGACGGTCAAATGTGGGCCCACCTGGTGACTTGGCAGCCACCTGGCATGGACCAACCTACCAACATGGCTGGCCACGTGGCGTGGGTCTGTCCCATGTCATCTGCCACGTCAAGCGCCACGTCACCTACCATGTCACAAAATCTGGTGACGTAATCGGGCATTTCCTACCAGAATTTCCGGTAGGAAATGCGTGTTTTGGTAGGAAATACAACATTCGAGATGGGTAAATAGTATTTCCTACCAGCTTTTTTAAATTACTACCAGCTATTTTCTACCAGAATGTGCATACTGTAGGAAAAGGCTTGAATGTGGTAGGAATTACTGGTTTGTAATGGTAATGCTGGTAGGAAAAGGATTGAATGTGGTAGGAATTACTGGGTTTGTAATGGTATTGTTGGTAGGAAAAGCTTTCAATGTGGTAGGAAAAGATGGAATTTTATGGTATTATTGGTAGGAATTACTGGGTTTTTTCCTTTTTTTTTACACCTAAATTACAAATCTAAAAGAACAAATCAAACCATACAAAACAAAAAAACAATAAAAAGAAAATCTAATCATCCATAAACAATATATTCCATAAAACAAAAACATCCATAAACATAATTTAACATCCCAACCATCATTAATCCAACATACACATGTTAAAATCCCACCTTATCACACCAACATACCAACCCAACCATAAACAACAAGAATCCTCCTTCGCACGAGCCACATTCAACAAGTTACAACTTTATAACACCAATAAAACAGTACTTACTATAGCTACCATCAAACACAACCAAAAGTGCTCACAAAGGAGCATAACGTACTAAAAGTTCATTATACCAAAACCTCATTTGAAATCAACATACTAATTAACTCCTACCAACGTCATCATCGCCATTGCAGCTTTCATTTTCTTCTCCATTATCCTCGTCATAGGAATCTTCTTCTTCATCATCATGGCCATTGACATCTTCTTCACCATTGTCATCAGCATCCTCGCTTTCATCATTGTCATAAGCATTTTTTTTCTTTTTGTTTGCCTCGAAACTAATATCTCTTCTTCAAAGTGACAAAAATCTACATAAGGAGCGCAAGAAAAAACAATTAGTATCCATTATACACACATACATGAAAAATTAATCAAGAACAATTGAAAATATGAACTAATCAAAAACAAAAAAATTAGTATCAATTTATAGGACATCATGATGCAATATCTTTTAAAACGTCAAGTAGATAGAAAGGGGAAACATTAGCAATTGAAGCAGAACTAGTACCATTCTGAGGGTAAAATGGATCTTCACTCGTGTCATTCAGTTCCATGGTCTTTTCGTCTATAAAAAGAGGATTACTTGGTGGAGTAAGGATTTCATCTTTCTTTGCCAACATTTGTAGTGCTTTCGACATTGGAGGTCTTAACGATGCAGGCTCTTGGATACATAGTAGTCCTATATGTACCACTGTTAGAACTTCTGCCCTTGCATCGCTTCGATGGTAATCATGCAGCATTAGGTTTGGGTCAAGAATCTCTTCAATGCTTCCATGTTGAAAATGCTTCAATGCCTGTTTCATTAAAACGAAAACACCTGAGGTTAGAACCTTTTGGGGCAGTTTACAGAGGTTACACAAACAAGAAAGTAATTGACTCACAATTGTAACCAGGCTGTCTGAGAATTCTGAGCTTTCGCTCTTGTTGTTTTGCCTTCCAGTAACACTTTCTAGCAAGAGCACCCCAAAGATGTACACATTTGCCTTTTCAGTTAATTGGCCATTGGCAAGGTATTCAGGTGCCATATATCCTCTACAAATCAGTAAACATTAGTGAAAGTTAAAAAAAAATCTTTGCTCATGCTTTAATTTGAAATATCATGAACTTCTAAATAGTAAAAAAATATCATAAAAATAATAAATACTTACAATATCATTCAAGACAACATCAAACACATGTAATTTCTCAGGATACACACACAAATTCATATTCAAATAATTAGCACCAATAGGTAACTTCCATAAACTCAATAAACAAAAACTCAATTCAAGAACATTAGAAATCTAACCTCTGTTATCACCAAGAACTGTTTTACTAATTGCAAAAATTTAATCTTTTAATAAATACATTAAACAAAAATTCAATTCAAGAACACTAGAAATTTAACCTCCCCTGATGATGAACCTCTGTTTTCTTTTACTATCCAACCCAATTCAAGAAAGGGCCTCCCTTCACCACCGAACTCCCTTACCCCATCTCCTCCCTTCTCCTTCTTCGTTTCCGCCGTGTCATAGCCGCTGCCCCGCCTCGCAACCATCTACTCCACCTCCCTTCACCACCGAACTCCCTTAACCCCATCTCCACTTCAGCCGCCTTCATCCTCCGCCCGCAACCCAGTCACAACTCCGACCAACACCAAACTCTCCGAAAATTTAAATCCAACCTCTACAGCCCCCAACATATAACCCTACCAACCCAAAAATTTCAAAATCGATCATATATCTCTAAAAACCGAACAAAGCCGAATCTTACCTAGAAATTTTTCATCTCAGAATTGATTGATTTATATATGTATAGATAGAGCTCAATTTATAGAACACATTCATATATAAATCACTAATTTTGGATGGATAGATTAAGAGATATAAATTTTAGAAGATTATATGTATATGTATATGTGTGTAATGAGAGAGAGCAGTCGGAAGAGAGAGAGAGAGATATGGGGTGGGGGGCGGCCGAGTGATAGGGGTGGGTATAACAAATATACATTAAATATTTTAACGGTTAAGATTTAATTCCTAATTGCACGAACGACTGAGATTGTCTCAGTCTTACATATCATCAATCCAAACCATCTCCTTTCAGCAAATTACAGCATGCCAAGTGTCCCGGAATTATAAATCCGCAAAATATATAAATATTTGTATTATTTATCAAATGTCTATATCTTGTAAATTTAAAATAAAACGCTTAAATTATTAAATAAATATTCAAATAAATTTATGATATGTATTCGATCTTATACAAATAAATAAAAATAAAAACTGAAATAAATAATAATTATTTAATTGTGGCATTCTAATATTTTATAATAAGCATGGATTTAAAATAAAAATATAAGTAATTGAAACATCCAAAAATTACATTTAAAAAAATTTATAATATAAATTTATTATAATATAGTAGACCACTACTATGAATTTATAATATAAGTTTAATAATATCGTTAAAATCCAAGTTGATCATTACTAAAATACACACGTAGTATATGAGAAAATTTAAGAAAATTATCATTAAAAAGTACATCTAATCTATTTTAAAATAATAGATAAACTCGTATTATATATCTAAATTAATTATATTCCAAAATTTTTAAATAATAAAAAGTTAATTTGTTTGGAGATCTTAGTAGATCACTACTATATTGACTAGTACTCGTAACTAGGGCTCTGTCCCATATTATTGTTTCTATTTTTTAAAATATATTTTTCGAGGAGCCAAACGTACGAATGTCAAGATATATCTAATTTAATGATATTTTCAAATTTTAAAAAAAATAAATTTATTTGGTTTGGTAATTTAATGGTCAACTAGTACGTTGACTAGAACCCATAAATAGGGTTTCGTCAGGGTTTAGGGTTTTGATTTTTTAAAAAAATATTTCTTGACGACCCAACCATACGGAGGTCAAGATCCATCCTTTTTAATGTTATTGCCAAAATTTCAGAAAAAAATAAATTTATTTGGTTTTGTAATTTAACGGTCAACTAGTAGGTTGACTAGAACCCCTAAATAGGGTTTCGTCAGGGTTTAGGGTTTTGATTCTTTAAAAAAATATTTCTGGTTGACCCAATCGTACGGAGGTCAAGATCCATCCTTTTTAAAGTTATTGCCAAAATTTTAGAAAATATTAAATTTATTTGGTTTGGTAATTTAACGGTCAACTAGTACGTTGACTAGAAACCCTAAATAGGGTTTCGTCAGGGTTTAGGGTTTTAATTTTTTAAAAAATATTTCTTGGCGACCCAACCATACAGAGGTTAAGATCCATCCTTTTTAATGTTATTGCCAAAATTTAAGAAAAAAATAAATTTATTTGGTTTGGTAATTTAACGGTCAACTAGTACGTTGACTAGAACCCCTAAATAGGGTTTCGTCAGGGTTTAGGGTTTTGATTCTTTAAAAAATATTTATTGATGACCCAACCATACGAAGGTCAAGATCCATCCTTTTTAACGTTATTGCCAAAATTTTAGAAAAAATTAAATTTATTTGATTTGGTAATTTAACGGTCAACTAATACTTTAACTAAAACCCCTAAATAGGGTTTCGTTAAGCTTTAGGGTTTCAATTTTTAAAAAAATATTTCTCGACGACACAACCGTACGGAGGTCAAGATTCATCCTTTTCAATGTTATTGCCAAAATATCAGAAAAAAATAAATTTATTTGGTTTGATAATTTAACGGTTAATTAGTACTTTGACTATAACCCCTAAATAGGGTTTTGTCAGGTTTTAGGGTTTCGATTTTTTTAAAAATATTTTTTGATGACCCAACCATACTGAGGTCAAGATCCATCCTTTTTAATGTTATTACAAAAATTTTAGAAAAAATTAAATTTATTTGATTTGGTAATTTAAAGGTCAACTAGTACTTTGACTAGAACCCCTAAACAGGGTTTCGTCAGGGTTTAGAGTTTCAATATTTTATAAAAAAATTTATTAAATACTATGTTGTATGTGTGTATGTATATATGTGTGTAAATATGCATACATGTTTGTATGTTTGTATCTATGTATGTATGTAGGCCTTTACTCTACAGAGACCTTAGAGTGCCAGGAGAACCATTTATTCTGCATAGAAGCTCTTAGATTATTATAATTCAAATTATGTTTCAAAAAACATATAATTTGATTTTAGTGTAGAATACTAAAGACACATAAATTTATTAAAAAATTTTACACATAAAACTTGTAGTAAATAATTTTTTTCAGTTTGATTCTAGTGTAGAATAATTTTGAATGAATTTGATTCTATTATAGAATCTTTTTGGACTTTTTCATTAATTCAGTAATACTTTTAAGAAAACAATTGCGTAATTTCAATTGGACTAATTGAAATTTACCATTATAATTATTAAAAAAATGAGATAAGTATGTGTTGTGCCCAAAATTTGTAATGGGCTTAATTTTAGGCCCATGGGTATTGAGGATTCTTAGGATATTTGGAAGGCAGGTACTAGTTTGAAGGAAGATGGGGAGGTGTACATTTTGAGGGTAGCTCTGGAGGAGGTTCGCATTTTGGGGGAAGCTGCGTAGGTGCAGGTGTGCTTACAGGCTGCACCTCTGCTGGCTGAACGGATAAGGATTGACTCCTAATTTGTAGGAAATAAGAATTGAGTCCTTTTAATAGTCTATTTTAATGAGAGACACGTTTCTAACTTGATAAATATTGAATATTCATGATAAATGTCTATAAATATATGGATTTGTCATATGGGTAGGATTTAGGAGTTCTACTTCGAATAATACTCTACTAAGTGGCTAGCTGAATTGAAGATAACTGATATTTCTGGTTAATGCTAGATCATTTCGTGTCTTGATAAACAAGAAAAGGATTCCTAACCTAAATAACTACATTAGGGCTTGATTCCTATAAATAGGATATGTAGGCAATTAGCATGGGGTTCAGTTTTTACTTTTCTGATACACAAGGCACGTGTACCCTGAGTAATCATATTCCGGGCATATTTGGCCGGAGATATATGCCATTATTGTCCGGTGACCTTGCTAATCCAGCCCATAAAACAATAAACACCATTAGTAGGTTCAGCTATCCTGTTTCTTTACAGCTATTCAATTTGTTTTGTTATCCGAGAACCAAGGATAATTCCTACTATTCCTGTGAGGATTAATCGGGGTGTTGTGTGAAATTTTTGCATAACATTTTTGGCGCTAGAAGGAGGGGCGTTTCTCTCCTAATAATCTGTTGGTGAAACTATGTCAGAAAATTCCGAGCATGTGTGAACGCCGAGCGGCGAAGGCGGTAAGCGTGATGCTAACCTTGATGGTGGCGTAACTGCTAGGGATATCCTTAACCATCTCCAAAATATGGGTAATATGATTGACCAGTTGGAGAAAAAATCATCACGTAAGAAGAAAGGACAAAGAAAGCAGAAGACCTCGGGAAGGCATACTAGGCGTCGGGAGGTAACACCAATAAATTTGAATTTTGGAAGTGAAGAAGAGCCTGAACAGGAGGCTCGAAAAAATAATTTCTCTGATGTTGAAACGGATCGAGAGAATGTGGATTGGAAGGAAGGTCCTGTGGATTCCCCAACTAGGAGTGTGAGCGTATTTGATCGAGTCGGGAAGAAGTTCAATAGCAAAGATTTACGGCATGTGTTGGATGGAATGAAGGAGAAGGTGGATGGAAATGACAACCTTGACAAGTCTCAGTCAAGGGGTTCTAAGAGCTATAGGAAGGAAAAATCTAAAGACGAGGAGCGGACAAATAACAAGAGGTCTAAGTCCACCAAGCTCCAATCAGCCATCGGGAGTGAAGGCAGCTCCAACTCCCGAGACAGTTCAGCTCACAAGCATAGTGGAGACTCGAATGGAGACACGGATGAGAGTGATGAATACCTCTCGGATGGAGAGGATGCAAACTATAAGGTGGCTGATTTAAGGAAAGCTCTGGAAAAAAATAAAGATGAGAAGAGGTCGACATCAGGCCTAGCTGTAGCTTCACCTTTCACTAAATAGGTCCGAGATTCACCCCTTCCACCTAGATAGGGGGGGTAGGAGATCTGAAGTTTGATGGCACCACGGATCCAGTGGAATATCTCAGCCGTTTTAGCACTGAGATGGAGGTGTATCAAGTCAGGGATCACACAAAATGCCGGCCGTTGGCAGATACGCTAAGGGATAATGCTCATCAGTGGTTCAAGAGGCTGCCATCTAATTTAATTCGTTCCTGTAGGCAAATGAGCGAGCTCTTTGTGACTTAATTTCGGGCTACTGTGGCATTTGCACCTCCTGCGAACACTTTGGCAAATATTAAGAAGAGAGAGAAGGAAACTCTCAGAGAGTATTTCAAGCGTTTTAACGCAGAGGTGCCCAAAGTGAGGAATGCTAAAGATGAAACCTATAAAAATTTTCTGATAGCTAGGATATGGCCTGGAAGGAGATTCAAAAAGAGGAACCTGTCACGCTGGCTGATTTTTATGCACGAGCTGAAGCTCATAAAGTAGTTGAGGAATCTATGGCTAAATTGAGGAAAGATAACAACCCAACTGGTTGGAATATGAGAAAAAGAAGCAAGTCCTACAGTCCTAGGAGAAGAAATGTTGATAGGCGTGCTTCTATCATGGAGCTTCAGCTTCCACCAAAAGGGAAGCTGGTCGCAAGGAAAGGACAACACCTCTAACTGTGAATGCAACTGGTCCAAGGAGGTCTGTGGAATATAAACCACCACCCTTGAAGAACTACAATAAATATTCAGAGTATACCCCGTTGGCAGCACCTCTTGAGCACGTGTTTGAGGTTGGGGACAAAGCTGGAATGTTCAGGAAGCCGACTCGTATCGGTCCCCCTGGGAGGAGGGACCTAGGGAAATATTGTGCATTTCATGATGCAAATGGACACGAGACAGCTGACTATCATCACTTGAAGGATTATGTTGAGGATTTAATCAGGAAGGGATACCTTACGGAGTTTGTGGCACAAGAGGTGAAAAATATAAAGATGAGAAAGAGAGAAAGGAGGCATAAAAAACGATACCTGATCGTACGGCAAGGGCGAATAGTATCCGCACCATAATAGGAGGTCCATATATCGGAGGTACGAGAAGGAACTCTATGAAAATCTTTTCACGAGAGGCTAGAGGAGCTCCCCTCACTAATGTCTTCCACCTGGCTGAAAGGCCCCCAAAGCTATTTAAGGGGGAAGTTGTAGACATCACCTTTACTGAGGAGGATGCTAAACATGTACATCATCCACATAATGATGCCCTGGTGGTCATGTTCTCCATTGGAGGGATGAATGTACATCGGATCTTAGTGGATAATGAAAGCTCATGCAATATAATAGCTTATGACAACTATCAGAAAATGGGACTCCTGGATAAGGAGATGTTCCCCTCGTACAATGACTTATATGGGTTTACTGGAGGTCCGGTTCAGATTGTGGGATGTGTGAAGCTCCCAATCAGGATGGGGAATGAACCTTATGTGGCAACTCAGGTTGTAGAGTTTATGGTAGTGAATGAAGACATATCTTATAATGCTATCATGGGTAGGCCTTTCTTGAAGGAGTTGCGTGTGGTGACTTCTATCTACCATCTCTCAATGAAATTTCCAACTCCTAATGGGATTGGGTGCCTACGAGGATGTCAGTCAGATTCACGGGAATGTTACGGTAAAGCGTTGCGTACTGCTGAGCAGGCTTCAAAACACTTGTTATTGGTAGATGGTGGAACAACTGACAACTGTTATCGTTATCTTGGACTCCCAAATACTTTGGTTGAAGAGTCTTCTCAACCGAAAGGAGGAGTATTTGAGAAAGAATCATGAAATGCAATTATGATTGTGCAACATCCAGATGAAGACCCTTACGTGGATGTAGCTTCATTTTTGGGGGTAGGTACTGGAAGGGAGGTGCTCATGCTAGAGGCACCTCAACTGAAAAATGGAAACGGCAATAATGATTTTGTTGAAGGCATCGTGGAAGAAGTCAATGATAGTGACTTTGAAGAGGTGGAAATTTTAAAGCAGTCGTAGGTAGAAGTACCAGAATTTGCCCAGGTGGAGGATAAAGGGAAACTAGTGGAGATTGATTTGGATCCTAGGATGCCCGAATCCAAAGAAAAGGCTGGTGCTGCAGGAGGCACTGTATCTTTTATGGTGGATAACACCGATTCTAGAAAGGAGCTGAAAGGTGGAAAATAGCTGGATCCGAACATGAGAGAAGCTCTGATGAATTTCCTTAGAAAAAATGTAGATGTATTTGCTTGGGATCATTCAGACATGATTGGGAAAGACCCAAAGGTAATGTGTCATCGTCTTAATATTGATCCAGAAGTGAAAACGGTAAGGCAGAAAAGAAGACCATAAGTGGTGAAAGAGCTTCTGCTTTGATAGAAGAGGTGGACAGATTATTGGCAGCTGGTCTGGTGAGGGAGTCTTTTTACCCCATGTGGTTGGAAAATCCGGTGCTGGTTAAAAAGCCCAATGGAAAATGGCATACTTGTGTGGATTTTACAGACTTGAATAAGGCATGCCCAAAGGATAGCTTCCCGCTTCCTCGTATTGAACAGCTGGTGGATGCAACTGCTGGGCATGCTCTGCTGAGCTTTATGGACGCATATTCAGGATATAACCAGATTCCTATGTATGGCCCGGACCAAGAACACACCTCCTTTGTAACAGATAGGGGTTGTATTGCTACATTGGGATGCCTTTTGGTTTAATCAATGTGGGAGCTACGTATCAGCGTCTGGTAAACATGATGTTTAAGGATCAAATTGGGAAAACAATGGAAGTATATGTTGATGATATGTTGGTAGAGTCAAAAAAGGCAGCTGATCATGTTTCGCACTTGGCAGAAATGTTTGACATCTTGAGGAAATATAGGATGAAGCTCAACCCTCAGAAATGTGTGTTTGGGTTAGAATCTGGTAAGTTTCTCAGGTTCATGGTTAATCACCGGGGTATTGAAGCTAACCCTGCAAAGATTAAAGCTTTGCTGGAAATGAAGTCACCCAGGAGCGTTAAGGAGGTTCAGTCATTAACAGGAAGGGTTGCAGCTCTGAACAGGTTCTTCTCAAAATCTTCAGATAGGTGTAACGAATTTTTTTCAGCAATTAAGAAAGGAAAGAACTTTGAGTGGATGGCTGAATGCGAAGCTGCTTTTGAAAAGCTAAAGGAACAGCTGGGTAGACCCCCGCTCCTTTCTAAACTGGTCGATGGTGAGGCTTTGATACTCTACCTAGCAGTTTCAAAATATTCCGTTAGTGCGGTGTTGGTTCGAGAGAAGGGGAAGGTGCAGTTTCTGGTGTATTATGTAAGCAAGAGGTTGCTGGATGCAGAAACCCGGTACACTAACAACGAGAAGTTAGCCTATGCATTAATTCTTGCTTCAAAGAAGCTTCGGCCTTATTTTAGTCTCACAAGATCGAGGTACGGACTTCTTTCCCGCTAAGGCAGGTGCTTCATAAACCTGAAGCTTCTGGAAGGTTGATGAAGTGGGCCATTAAGTTAGGACAGTTTGATGTTGAATATAAGCCGAGGTTCGCAATAAAAGGGCAGGCATTGGCTGATTTTCTTTTGGAATTTCCTCCATCATTTGAGGTAAGTGGAGATGAATGTGTACCTATTGGTGAGCTACCTGTGGCAGAGGTGCTTGTGGAAAATTGTGCTCCATGGTGGACTTTGTATGTGGATGGGGCAGCTAACTCTAAGGGAGTAGGTGCCGGCATATTTTTGGTAAGCCCTGAAGGACATAAGTTGTAGAGTGCTATTCATTTTTCACTCTATGCAACTAATAATGATGCTGAGTATGAGGCACTAGTTGTCGGCTTGAAGTTGGCTTTGGAAATGAAGGTTGAAAATTTGACAGTCTTCAGTGATTCAATGTTGGTGGTTTGGCATGTTAAAGGAGGGTTTCAGGCTCGAGGCCCTCGCACTGATTTATACATGAGATATACAAAGGAATTGATAAGGAGGTTTAAGGAGGTAAATTTGGAACAAATTCCTAGGTCGGAGAATGCTGATGCAGATGCACTGGCTATGCTAGGCTCTCAAAGGGAAGCTACTTTGCTAGGAGTCATTCCCCAAGAGGTTCAGCTTCAGCCAAGTATTTCAAAAGTTAAAGCGTTAAATGTGGAAGCTACGGTGAAAGATCACTGGGTGACTCCAATTGTGGAGTATATCACTAAAGGAGGTTTGCCTTCAGATAAGGATGAAGCTCGGAAGTTGAAATACAAGGCGGCACGGTATGTAATTTATGAAGGAGTCTTGTATAAGAGGGGGTTTAATAAGCCTTTGCTAAGATGTATTTCCGGAGATGAGTGCGAGTATATCATGCGGGAGGTGCATGAAGGGATTTGTGGTAACAACTCTAGGGGAACCTCTTTGGCACACAAAATACTTCGTCAAGGGTATTATTGGCCAACTTTGCAAGGAGATGCTCACAGGTACACTCGAGCATGTGATCGCTGTCAGAGGTTCGCGAAGTTGGGTGTCGACCCAGCCGTACCTCTTAAACCTCTCACTAGTCCTTGGCCTTTCGCGGTTTGGGGAAGAAATTTAATTGGGGAGCTTCCCAAAGGCAAAGGAGGAGTAAAATATGCGGTTATTACTGTGGATTACTTTACAAAGTGGGCTGAGGCAGAACCTTTGGCCACAATAACTGCTGCAAAGTTGAAGGAATTTGTGTTTCGAACTATAATTTATAGGTATGGAATACCTTATAAGCTCATCTCAGACAATGGGAAGCAATTTGACAGCAAGGAGATGCGAGATTTGTGTGAGGATCTTGGAATTCAAAAGGGGTTTTCAGCTGTTTGTCATCCTCAAAGTAATGGTCAAACAGAGGCTGTGAACAAGATAATAAAACATACTCTGAAGGCCAAACTGGAGGAGCGAAAGGGAAGCTAGCCAGAGGAGCTTCCAATGGTGTTGTGGTCCTATAATACCACTCCAAGAACTACAACAGGTGAATCTCCGTTCACTTTGGCATATGGGTGTGAGGCAATGGTGCCTGTTGAGATAGGAGCTGGCTCATTTAAGAGGGAAAATTATAACCATGAAGATAATGAGGTGAATCATCGCTTGTATTTGGACCTTGTTGAAGAGGTGCGCATGAATTCACAGCTGAAGCTGGCTGCATATCAGCAATGAACTCGGAAGTATTTTGATAAGAAGGTTCGAGCCCGACCTCTGAAGGTGGGTGATTTGGTCTTGAGGAGAGTGCTACCCAACATGAAGGTACCTGGTAATGGTGCGTTCAGAGCTAATTGGGAAGGACCATATCTTATAAAGACGATTCTTTGGGAAAGTACTTATCATTTAACAGATTTGAATGAGAAGCTGATCCCTAGGGCATGGAATGCCAAACATTTGAGGAAATATTACCAGTAGGTGCGTTTTTCAGGTAACGCTTTCAGGTAGACCTCTTTCAGGTATAGGATTAATAAAGGTAGCTTATTAGTTATAGCTGCCATCTTTAGGACACATAGATGATTTGATTTTGTCTTGCTATGCTCGGGGGGTAGTGTATGTACACCTCACCGATAGTAAATATCATGAAATTTTGCTTCTATGAGGCCAATAAAGTTGTTGCTTTCTTTTATATATAACATGTTTTGTTCTTATATTTTGCTTTGTTTCTTTATGTGCTTCGTGGTGCAAGTATGGAATGGCATGCATAAATATGTGGTTTTTAGTTCTTCATCATAGCTATTAGTATGTTCAAGAACTAGGGGGGTAGTAGGTTATGCCACCTTCCTTTAGTTATTTGGATGATTTTAGGGAATAAATTTTTTTTTTGGAATGTAAAATTTATTAAGGAAATTGATTTTGAAGTGGATTATGGTATGTGGGAGACTCCATGGAAAGAGGTTCTCAAAATCGATACACCTATGAGGTTCTTCCAATATGGAAGCTGTTTAGAATTATGGTATCAGGTTCATGTGGATCCCAGGGAATCTGGGCGCATGAAGAGACAATGGATAAGGATATATCATGTAGGAGCCGGAATGCAGGCTACATGAAATGGAATAATTTATATAAAAATTTAAAATGAGCTTCAGCTGGTTGAAAAGGTGAAGCCCACATATAAGAAACCTTATGTTCATACTTCTGGAAAACGGTTTTATGGATTCATTTTACACAATAAAATAAAGTCATATGGAAACCAGAACATTGGCCATATGATAACTCTTTACATGGAAAGACTAGGTGCGGGCAAATGGGAAACTCAACCTTATTTTCGAATTTTACACATCAATGCGTATCGTTATTTAAGGACTATTATCCATAAGGATTTTATGATGAATGGAATGAAATATCTTAAACATGGAAAAAGGATCAGTTGGGTGTTAAACTATTATGACCACCAAATGTATTAAATCATGTTAAGGGGAGCTTCATGATATGTGTATTGGAAGGATGTTTTTGGTTTTGGTAACAGGATTTATCTCATGTGGTTTTAAACAACTCTATGCATTTGGATTGTTTCCTTTAACTCTAAATGGACAGTATCTACTTAACAGAAAATGTTAAGACATGGATTTGTAATATCAAGAATTCATGGTGAGCTTGACATTTGTACGAAGCTGATTTAATTAATCTAGCTACAGTTCACATCTAGGTTTAGGTATGTGCTCTGTCAATAAGAATACATGCACTCAGCATGTTAACCTTATATGAATGATACGAACATGGATATATGGAAAGCAAAGATGCATAAATTAAAAGGAAAACCAAAGTTATGGATTACACCTTGTGAGGCAATACGAGGAGCCCACGGCCTCATTAAATTCAAATTTAATGGCTACCAAAGCCATTCAAAATGATTTAAAAAGTTTAAACCCACGCAGGGGTAGAACAGTTCTTCAATAATAGGAGGATTAAAGAGTAGGAGTGTTAGGGGATACCTGAGTTGTTGGAGCAGGAGGAGTGGGAGCAACCTGATTAGAGGCATCTGTCCGAGCATCAGCTACCTCTCCCGCAGGAACCTCCACCTCATTATCTTTAACAGCTGGTTCGACGGCACCCACCTTGGCTGCGGCAGCTTCCTTCTTTTTGATATCCTCCACTGCTTTAACAGCGTCCTCACCTAGCTGGGACCAATCGAGGTCAGGAAACCTGAGGTAGGTGGATTCAATGTAGTCGTTAATGGCCGCTTTATATCCAGTACCATAGGCTTCCTTCCTTTTCCCCTTCTGAACAGACCTTTCTTGAGCAAGCTTGGTATTTAGAGCTTCCATCTATAGCTCTAGCTCATGGATCTCTTTGGCATGAGAAGAAACCAACTCTTATTTCTCTGCATCTAGGCTGGAAACAGAGTTGGATAGCTGGTCATGTTCTTTTAACAACTTGGTTTCAGCAGATTTGAGTTTTTTGTTGGCATCAATGTATTTTTTCTTCTCATCGTCCTTGGCTTTAAAGGACGAATTAAGCTGTTTCACCTCATCAGCAAGTTTCTGGTCACCTCTGGCTATTTCCACAATTTTCTCACCATGCTTGAGGTAGTGGAACAAGCTCTGGGCGTTGGGATGGAAGGCAGCTTTCGCACCATCAGCTAAGGACATTTTGTCCCAGGAAGCTACGGCCTCTTCAGGGATTTGGTTTCCTGTCATTTCGAAGAAATATTGCATATGTGGACCCAAACTCCCAATCTCCAGAGTAGAAGACAATTTGGACCTCTTGGTAGAGCGTGAAGCAGAAGCTCGAGGTAGTTCTGTGATAGGTGGAGGCAGTTTCCTCTTCGAGGAGGTGGATGACTTCTCCAGGTTAGGAGAAGGAGCTTTGACTGTTGAAATTGGAGTAGCTGCAATAGGAGTGATTGTATCATCATCCTCATCAAAAATTTCTTCGTACTTGGTTGATTTCTTGATAAAAGAAGGGATTCCCAAGGCCATGTCTGTAAAGATAAAACAATATGGAGATTAGTGAGCAAGTTATAATTATAGAATAAAAAAAAACTATCATAGGTGGATGCCTATATTATTGTTGTGCATGGTGCAAGAATTATAAACAGCTTCAGCTAGATGAAGTAAGGATACCTCTCCCAGGTATGAAATCACAACTCATGAGGTTATCGCGAGTTAGCAAGCTGAGGCCATTTCCCAGGTCAGCGGACAAATTCAGTGCTTCTATACCACTTCGAGAGTTCGACCTCTTAAAGGGGTCTTGGCAGGTATTTTTGGAGAAAGGTTGAAATCTATTATTAATTGTGGGCAATCATAACAATAGAGAAACTGTTTGAGCCAGGCGACTAAGTAGAAGAAACCTGAGTTTTTGCCAGTTGGTTTTAGCTGGTAAAAGTATCCCAGCTCTCGAGCAGAAAGAGTTTTATTGAATTTGGTACGGTAAAGAATATGCATACACATCGCCATGGGATATGAATTGATCGTGAGTTGGATAGGAGCTATGCCAAAAAATTTAAGAATATCTCTGATAAAAGGGTGCAAAGGTAGAGATAATCCCAACTTAAAAAATTGGGCTGATAGGACGGCTCTAGGTAAAAGCTGGTCAGGTTTGAACATGTCAAACCTGTGACATCTCTCTTCGGGAGATGGGATGACTAAGGAACAGCCTATGTGGTATGATTGAGTCAATTTCTTTAGTAGAGGAGCGGTCATGGAAGTACTCAAATCCTCACAAGACAGGCTAACATGAGGCTTCTCTAAGGTGTTGGTTTCTAGTTCATCTGTTAAGGAGTCTATTTTAGGAGAAGCTATGGAGATGGTACGTGAAGGGGAAGCTTTGGTGGAGGAAACCTCATCATCAATGGATTTGTATGGAAAGTCAGGGTTAGTTCCCGATCCCAGAGACATTGGCTCATCAGAAGAAGTTATAAGAATAGCAGGACGGGTGTCTTTGGTTTTATGATTAAAAAGGTTACTGGCTAAAGGACGGCTTTGGTTAGGTTCAAGCAATTTAATTTTTGAACGAGTCCTGGTGCTTATGGCAAAGGATGGGTTAATTTTGGGAGCTGGAGTGATAAGGGGAAGCTGATTTGCACCCGAAGGCTCTGGGAAGTGGGTAATTTCCTCAGAGGTGGAGTGTTGGGAGCTAGCTGCAGCTGATCCACTATACATCTGCACAAAGTGAAGCAAGATGAGTAGGTGATCAGTGAGTCCTCCCAAATGAAGTGTCTAAATAGACATGAATAAGAGGGGCCAAATGCAAAGAAAGGGCAGGTTCACATAAAATGGCTAGCTGGGCACAGGTACGCCCGTCGAGGAACCTTAATTGCCTCTTACAGATTGGTTATTTCTATATAAAGCATACATAATTAAATAGAATTCAATTAAAAGTAAGGATTGATGCATGCATAATAGTGGCAAATAAACATTGGGTTCTGGAAAAGGGGTATTGTGTATGGATTTCTGGCAAAGGACAGAGAAAAGGTGGGAAGTGGTGAAAAGGCAGGTTTGCACAAGAGACTAACTGGTTAGAGGTATGCCCAGTTGTGAACCTTGGTTGTTTTTACCCATTGATTTGATTTGTGCCACATGCATGTATATCTGTTGTTAAAATTGAAATAGGGTTTAACGTATCAATTATTGGGTCGACAGTAATTGAGATTTGAGATCACATATGGGTTTTTACAAAAACATATAACACTAATGGGTTTACGAGCATAGATTAACGAGATCCGGGTTCTAGGGTTTTGATTTTTAGAGGATATTATGGTCACAAAAGGGGGATACTCATTTTGATGATGAATTAACCATTAACAAACATGGTATAACAATATGTGTATGTAGAAATTGGTGTGTGTGTTCAGGTGTGCATGCATAAGTACGATTCGAGGGCAAATTGGAACATGTAATTAAGAAAATAGCAGTGGATATGAAGAACAGGGAGCATAAGAAAAGGGCCAAAATGGATTGCCTGAGTGGAGCTTCTCTTTAGGAGACGAACCGTTTGGGGGAAAAGAGAGTGTGTACTCGGGATAATAGAAAAAGAAGAGAGGGTGAACATGTTTTGATATATATAAAAAGAAAAGAAAAGGGTTGTGGCGTGTAAAAATGAATTATGTATAGGTAGGAGTTATAGTTGCATTGGAATATGTACCGGTGAGAAGCTGAATTTGCATAGAACACAGTTTTTCAAAAAGAAAATGGGATTTTCGGTGTGAATTTTAGTTTGTGAGTTGTCTTTTCAAAATTAATTTTTGGGAATTCACTCAAGGTATCAGAAGGATTTATTTTTTCGAAGAGAATTATTCAGAGGAAAGGATTTCTTGGTAGGGGTTATAATTAGGTTAACCTAAGTTAAAAATAAAAAAATGGGGATTTATTTCGTGTGAAATTCTTTAGCAGCAGAAATGGTGTAGGTTTTAATTAAAAGACAAACAATGGATTTCTGGGATGTTGCTGGTCTAGTTATTGTTAGTTCATTATCGAAAATACGAGATATAAGGGTATTATGCTGGAGCTGGACATAAAACCGAAGCTGAAGCTGAGGAGAAATGGCAAGGTTCCTTTTGCATTCCATGGCTGCAAGGAACCGGGGGGTAGTTGTTGTGCCCAAAATTTGTAATGGGCTTAATTTTAGGCCCATGGGTATTGAGGATTGTTAGGATATTTGGAAGGCAGGTACTAGTTTGAAGAAAGCTGGGGAGGTGTACATTTTGAGGGTAGCTCTGGAGGTGGAGGTTCGCATTTGGGGGAAGCTGCGTAGGTGCAGGTGTGCTTACAGGCTCCACCTTTGCTGGCTGAACGGATAAGGATTGACTCCTAATTTGTAGGAAATACGAATTGAGTCCTTTTAATAGTCTATTTCAATGAGGGACACGTTTCTAACATGATAAATATTGAATATTCATGATAAATGTCTATAAATATATGGATTTGTCATATGGGTAGGATTTAGGAGTTCTACTTCGAATATGACTCTACTAAGTGGCTAGCTGAATTGAAGATAAGTGATATTTCTGGTTAATGCTAGATCATTTCGTGGCTTGATAAACAAGAAAAGGATTCCTAACCTAAAAGAACTACATTAGGGCTTGATTCCTATAAATAGGATATGTAGGCAATTAGCAAGGGGTTTGGTTTTTACTTTTCTGATACACAAGGCACGTGTACCCTGAGTAATCATATTCCGGGCATATTTGGCCGGAGATATATGCCATTATTGTCCAGTGACCTTGCTAATCCAGCCCATAAAACAATAAACACCATTAGTAGGTTCAGCTATCCTGTTTCTTTACAGCTGTTCGATTTGTTTTGTTATCCGAGAACCAAGGATAATTCCTACTATTCCTGCGAGGATTAATCGGGGTGTTGTGTGAAATTTTTGCATAGCAATATGTGTATTAAATTAATTTATATGGAGACCATGAGCACGATCGGATAGCCTAAGTGGGAAGGACTTATGCTCTTTTGTCCCAGAACCTGGGTTCGACTCTGGCTCACCCCGAGAATTTTCTTAGAACTTATGTTTAGCAATTAAAATATATGCGTGATACATTTTACACAACAAAGAGTATCATCAAATTGGATATCTTGTATGAAAAGACCATCATCATATTTAATATTTTGTTGATCATACATGTTGTGATTGCGGAGTAATGTTATGCATATTAATTTGTAGTATTTGTTCTGCACGTAATATCGTAATATATATATGGATAACATATATTAAAGAACAAAAATCACTATCAAATTGGATATCTTATAGCCTATATATGTTATATTTTCAAAGCATTACATTATATTCACTCATTAGAACATGTTATGAACATATTTTTAATTGCAGAATTGCAGAACATAAAAGGTCTCCAACTCTCCAACTAAATTATGCTCTTCATAGAACTTTTCTCTTAAGTGTACTTATATAATAATATTCTTCTAGACTATATATAAGGGATTCTCCATAAAATTCTTCTCATGCATATGCATGTGTGTATGTATGTATGTTATATCATGTTTCTAACTTATAAAGTTCATCGATCAGCTCTTTCAGAAGTTCGACATCTCGCTCATAATTATTGCCACCCTCCTGTTCACAATCCTAGCCCCCCTTCCCTCCTCTTCCCTCTCATATACCCATGCAATGGTGCTTAACTGGTTAATTAGATGATCAAATTTAATACTTTAAGGCTAAGAGGTATATATTATACCAGGGTTTTATTAGAAGAAAAATAGAAAAAAGGGTTGATAGGTACACGATGACATACAGTAAATGATGAATGGGACGAGTTTTTTTTAAAGAGTTGATGGGTATAAACTGCCATACTTAAGGGGCCAATGGTCATTAAGCCTATTTACAAATATGACCTTAAAAAATAAAAGACCCTTTGATTTTAATTTCAAAGAACTTTAGATATGCCGCCAAGTCATTTTAAGCTAATTGCTATATTTCCATGCCTAATATCTTAGAGATGATATATACTCTTTGTGACTTTTTATTTGACATCCTATAATTCTCGAATGTAGATGTATTTCCTTGCAATAAAATCACGGAAAATAATAAAATTATTTAAAAGTTTTAATATTTTTGAGAATTTGATTAAGTAATGGAATCGACATTGTGATCAATGCAAAATATCTTTCATAGGCATTTAAGTTTCAACGATTGAGTCACCTTAGGGCATCTTATAAGTTGTTAAGACATATATCTACCAATCATATATTATCATCATTTTATTGTACTAATAATTCTTTAAAGCATGTGACCACTACCACTGATACTAAAATACTAAAATGAATTGTCACACAAACTATTCAATTTTCATTTTTCGTGGATAACACAATCAGTTGTGATCATCCAAAGATTAGCAACAACCTATCGTCATGCACCTGAATACCCAAATTCAGAGTTTCACTACAAGAAAAACGAGCAATTACTACCAAAACTTTTGTAGGAAATGACCCATTTCCTACCACACCCGTGTGGTAGGAACTGCTTGACTCGGAAATGACCCCTGGTGGGAAATTTTGTGTGATGTTCAACGTGGGTCCCATCTGGTGACTTGGCAGCCACCTGTCATGTACCCACCTACCAACATGGCTGGCCACGTAGCGTGGGTCCGGCCCATATCATCTGCCACGTCAAGCGCCACGTCACCTACCACGTCACAAATTCTGGTGACGTAATTGGAGCATTTCCTACCAGCATTTCTGGTAGGAAATGCGTTGTTTTGGTAGGAAATATGACGGACGGGCTTTTTTAATTCCTACCATATATTTCCTACCAGCTTATTGAATGCGGTGGGAAAAGGCTTGAATGTGATAGGAAATACTTGGTTTGTCATGGTCATGATAGTAGGAAAAGCCTTGAATGTGGTAGGAATTACTGGGCATTTTTTTTAAAAAAAATTGTTTCATTGATATATATCCATGTACAACAAATTGCACAAATATTACAACAAATTACACAATGTGATCAATATATAAATCATACATTAATCATAAAACATAATATTCATAAGTTAAAATTACATCTTCAAAATAATTGTTTAAATTTGCAAAAATGACAATCATAACAACAAATCAAGAAATGTTTTACAAGCTTAAACTAATTGCCCTTAAAGTTTCCATCACCGTTGAATCATTCTACCAAATTTCTTTGTAAATTTTGTCTTCGTCGTGATTTTTTTCTTTTTGTTGGCTTCGAAACCAATATGCTCTTCTTCAAGTGACAACAATCTACATAAGGAGTGTAAGAAAAAAACAATTAGTATCAATTATACACACATACATGAACAATTAATCAAGAACAATTGAAAATATGAACTAATCAAGAACAAAAAAAATTAAGAAGACACACACACGTACACTAATAAATATGTACGGATATATATAAATTACACCCATATAGATGTAAATCAAATTTATACAAATAATAGAGGGAATAGATTTTTACCCGATTATATAAGGAGATGAATTGGTTCATATGAAAATGAAATTCAATAGAGTATATGGAGAGGTAGAGATGAAAATGAAATTTAAAAGGGAGAGAAAATTTGGTGAAGTGGATGGAGAGATTGAGATGAAATTTGATGAAGTGGTTAATTTAAATGAAATTTGGTGATGTATTGAAAATTTGAATTTGGGCAAAAAATTCAAATTTTTTAGTTTGGGCTCCATTTTTAAAATTTTTGTGAAATCAAGACTTATTTCCTACCAATATGTAGTAGGTTATGAGTTTTGGACGAAAATTTTGAATTTTTCATTTGGGCGGTCAATTTGAAATTTCGGTTTTGGCGGCTAGTTTTGAAATTTTCGTAAAAATATGACCTATTTCCTACCAACAGGTGGTAGGTTTTGAGTTTGTTTGAAAAAAAATATTGTAATTCAAAAGAATCGAACCTTTAACCTCCTATAAGGAAATTGCAATGTCATATCACTACACCAAGATGTTTCTTGTGTAAAATATTATCTTAAATATATATAACCATAATCGGTAGTCTAAAAAATTAGAGAATGATTTTAATTAATAAATCAATGATTTTAATTATATATAACCATACGGGTCTCGATATCACTACAATTAAATCATGTAAGCAAACAATTAAATTCATAAAATTCAAATAATAATACTCATTAATTCTGTGATTCATGTTACATTAGATTCACTAATTTTCTATTTTTGTGATTTTTCAACCTATTTTTAACTAGTTTGTGAATTACATTAAAAATTTAAATAAATATAGAATAAAAGATAAAATTCGAAGTAAAATACATAAAAATGCAAATATTAATACTCACTATTTTTGTGATGCATGTCACACTAGATTCACTAATATTATTTTATTTTTGACTTTAACCCCTAAACTAGTTTCCGTTCCCGATTCTTGATTCAATTATTTTGAAATAGAATTTCGACGATCGAACCATACGGGAGTCAAGATCAATCTTTTTAAATGTTATTCCAAAATTTTAAAAAAATTATAAATTTATTTGATTAGGTAATTTAACGGTCAACTAGTAATTTGAATTTAACCCTGAAACTAGTTTTCCTTCCAAATTTTTGATTCGATTATTTTGAAATAGAATTTCGATGATCGAACCATACGGGAGTCAAGATCAATCTTTTTAAATGTTATTCCAACATTTTAAAAAAATAATAAATTTATTTGATTAGGTAATTTAACGATCAACTAGTACTTTGACTTTAACCCCTAAACTATTTTTCGTTCCCGATTCTTGATCCGATTATTTTGAAATAGAATTTCGATGATCGAACCATACGGGAGTCAAGATAAATCTTTTTAAATGTTATTCCAAAATTTTAAAAAATAATAAATTTATTTGATTAGGTAATTTAACGGTCAACCAGTAATTTGACTTTAACCCCTAAACTAGTTTTTATTCCAGATTCTTGATTCGATTATTTTGAAATTGAATTTTGATGATCGAACCGTACGGGAGTTCGGATCAATCTTTTTAAATGTTATTACAAAATTTTGAAAAAATAAAAAAAAATTTTGATTAGCTAATTTAACGGACAACTAGTAATTTGACTTTAACCCTTAAACTAGTTTTCGTTCCAGATTCTTGATTCGATTATTTTAAAATAGAATTTCGATGATCGAACCGTACGGGAGTCAATATCAATCTTTTTAAATGTTATTACAAAATTTTAAAAATTAAAAAATTTATTTGATTAGGTAATTTCACGGTCAACCAGTAATTTGACTTTAACCCCTAAACTAGTTTTCGTTCCTGATCCTTGATTCGATTATTTTGAAATAGAATTTCGATGATCAAACCGTACGGGAGTCAAGATCAATCTTTTTAAATGTTATTCCAAAATTATAAAAAAATAATAAATTTATTTGATTAGGTAATCTAACGGTCAACTAGTACTTTGACTTTAAACCCTAAACTAGTTTTCGTTCCGTATTCTTGATTCGATTATTTTGAAATTGAATTTCGATGATCGAACCGTACGTGAGTTAAGATCAATCTATTTAAATATTATTCCAAAATTTTAAAAAAATAATAAATTTTTTTGATTAGCTAATTTAACGGTCAACTAGTAATTTGACTTTAACCCGTAAACTAGTTTTCGTTCCAGATTCTTGATTCGATTATTTTGAAATAGAATTTCCATGATCGAACCGTACGGGGGTCAATATATATATTTTTAAATGTTATTCAAAAGTTTTAAAAAATAATTAATTTATTTGATTAGGTAATTTAACAGTCAACTATAACTTGGACTTTAACCCCTAAACTAGTTTTCGTTCCCGATTCTTGATTCGATTATTTTGAAATTGAATTTCGATGATCGAACCACAAGGGAGTCAAGATCAATATTTTTAAATGTTATTCCAAAATTATAAAAAAATTATAAATTTATTTGATTATGTAATTTAACGGTCAACCAGTACTTTGACTTTAAACCCTAAACTAGTTTTCCTTCCCGATTCTTGATTTGATTATTTTGAAATAGAATTTCGATGATCGAACCATACGGGAGTCAAGATCAATCTTTTTAAATGTTATTCCAAAATTATAAAAAAATAATAAATTTATTTGATTAGGTAATTTAACGGTCAACTAGTACTTTGACTTTAAACCCTAAACTAGTTTTCGTTCCCGATTCTTGATTCGATTATTTTGAAATAGAATTTCGATGATCCAACCGTATGTGAGTCAAGATCAATCTATTTAAATATTATTCCATAATTTTAAAAAAAATTATAATTTTTTTTGATTAGCTAATTTAACGGCCAACTAGTAATTTGACTTTAACCCCTAAACTAATTTTCGTTCCAGATTCTTGATTCGATTATTTTGAAATAGAATTTCGATGATCGAACCGTACGGGAGTCAAGATCAATCTTTTTAAATTTTATTCCAAAATTTGAAAAAAATAATAAATTTATTTTATTAGGTAATTTAACGGTCAACTAGTACTTTGACTTTAACCCCTAAACTAGTTTTCGAACCCGATTCTTGATTCGATTATTTTAAAATAGAATTTCGATGATCGAACCTTACAGGAGTCAAGATCAATCTTTTTAAATGTTATTCCAAAATTTTAAAAAAATAATAAATTTATTTGATTAGGTAATTTAACGATCAACTAGTAATTTGACTTTAACCCCTAAACTAGTTTTCATTCCAGATTCTTGATTCGATTATTTTGAAATAGAATTTTGATGATCGAACCGTACGGGAGTTAGGATCAATCTTTTTAAATGTTATTACAAAATTTTAAAAAAATAATAAATTTATTTGATTAGCTAATTTAACGGTCAACTAGTAATTTGACTTTAACCCCTAAACTAGTTTTCGTTCCCGATCCTTGATTCGATTATTTTGAAATATAATTTCGATGATCGAACCGTATGGGAGTCAAGATCAATCTTTTTAATTGTTATTACAAAATTTTAAAAATTAAAAAATTTATTTGATTAGGTAATTTAACGGTCAACAAGTAATTTGACTTTAACCCCTAAACTAGTTTTCGTTCCTGATCCTTGATTCGATTATTTTGAAATAGAATTTCGATGATCGAACCGTACGGGAGTCAAGATCAATCTTTTTAAATGTTATTCCAAAATTATAAAAAAATAATAAATTTATTTGATTAGCTAATCTAACGGTCAACTAGTACTTTGACTTTAAACCCTAAACTAGTTTTCATTCCAGATTCTTGATTCGATTATTTTGAAATAGAATTTCGATGATCGAACCTTACAGGAGTCAAGATCAATCTTTTTAAATGTTATTCCAAAATTTTAAAAAAATAATAAATTTTTTTTATTAGCTAATTTAACGGTCAACTAGTAATTTGATTTTAACCCGTAAACTAGTTTTCGTTCCAGATTCTTGATTCGATTGTTTTGAAATAGAATTTCCATGATCGAACCGTACGGGTGTCAATATAAATCTTTTTAAAGGTTATTCCTAAAGTTTAAAAAATAATTAATTTACTTGATTAGGTAATTTAACAGTCAACTATAACTTGCACTTTAACCCCTAAACTAGTTTTCGTTCCCGATTCTTGATTCGATTATTTTGAAATAGAATTTCGATGATCGAACCATGCGGGAGTCAAGATCAATCTTTTTAAATGTTATTCCAAAATTTAAAAAAAATAATAAATTTATTTGATTAGGTAATTTAATGGTCAACTAGTACTTTGACTTTAAACCCTAAACTAGTTTTCGTTCCCTATTCTTGATTCGATTATTTTGATATAGAATTTTGATAATCCAACCGTACGTGAGTCAAGATCAATCTATTTAAATATTATTCCAAAATTTTAAAAAAATAATAAATTTTTTTGATTAGCAAATTTAACGGTCAACTAGTAATTTGACTTTAACCCTTAAACTAATTTTCGTTCCAGATTCTTGATTCGATTATTTACATAGAATTTTGATGATCGAACCGTACGGGAGTCAAGATTAATCTTTTTAAATTTTATTGCAAAATTTTAAAAAAATAATAAATTAATTTTATTAGGTAATTTAACGGTCAACTAGTACTTTGACTTTAACCCCTAAACTAGTTTTCGAACCCGATTCTTGATTCGATTATTTTGAAAAAGAATTTCGATGATCTAACCGTACAGGAGTCAAGATCAATGTTTTTAAATGTTATTCCAAAATTTTAAAAAAATAATAAATTTATTTGATTAGGTAATTTAACGGTCAACCAGTAATTTGACTTTAACCCCTAAACTAGTTTTCATTCCAGATTCTTGATTCGATTATTTTGAAATTGAATTTTGATGATCGAACCGTACGGGAGTTCGGATCAATCTTTTTAAATGTTATTACAATATTTTGAAAAAATAATAAATTTTTTTGATTAGCTAATTTAACGGACAACTAGTAATTTGACTTTAACCCCTAAACTAGTTTTCGTTCCAGATTCTTGATTCGATTATTTTAAAATAGAATTTCGATGATCGAACCGTACGGGAGTCAATATCAATCTTTTTAAATGTTATTACAAAATTTTAAAAATTAAAAAATTTATTTGATTAGGTAATTTCACGATCAACCAGTAATTTGACTTTAACACCTAAACTAGTTTTCGTTCCTGATCCTTGATTCGATTATTTTGAAATAGAATTTCGATGATCAAACCGTACGGGAGTCAAGATCAATCTTTTTAAATGTAATTCCAAAATTATAAAAAAATAATAAATTTATTTGATTAGGTAATCTAACGGTCAACTAGTACTTTGACTTTAAACCCTAAACTAGTTTTCGTTCCGTATTCTTGATTCGATTATTTTGAAATTGAATTTCGATGATCGAACCGTACGTGAGTTAAGATCAATCTATTTAAATATTATTCCAAAATTTTAAAAAAATAATAAATTTTTTTGATTAGCTAATTTAACGGTCAACTAGTAATTTGACTTTAAAACCTAAACTAGTTTTCGTTCCCGATTCTTGATTCGATTATTTTGAAATAGAATTTCGATGATCCAACCGTATGTGAGTCAAGATCAATCTATTTAAATATTATTTCATAATTTTAAAAAAAAAATAATTTTTTTTGATTAGCTAATTTAACGGCCAACTAGTAATTTGACTTTAACCCCTAAACTAATTTTCGTTCCAGATTCTTGATTCGATTATTTTGAAATAGAATTTCGATGATCGAACCGTACGGGAGTCAAGATCAATCTTTTTAAATTTTATTCCAAAATTTGAAAAAAATAATAAATTTATTTTATTAGGTAATTTAACGGTCAACTAGTACTTTGACTTTAACCCCTAAACTAGTTTTCGAACCCGATTCTTGATTCGATTATTTTAAAATAGAATTTCGATGATCGAACCTTACAGGAGTCAAGATCAATCTTTTTAAATGTTATTCCAAAATTTAAAAAAAATAATAAATTTATTTGATTAGGTAATTTAACGGTCAACTAGTAATTTGACTTTAACCCCTAAACTAGTTTTCATTCCAGATTCTTGATTCGATTATTTTGAAATAGAATTTTGATGATCGAACCGTACGGGAGTTAGGATCAATCTTTTTAAATGTTATTACAAAATTTTAAAAAAATAATAAATTTATTTGATTAGTTAATTTAACGGTCAACTAGTAATTTGACTTTAACCCCTAAACTAGTTTTCGTTCCCGATCCTTGATTCGATTATTTTGAAATATAATTTCGATGATCGAACCGTATGGGAGTCAAGATCAATCTTTTTAATTGTTATTACAAAATTTTAAAAATTAAAAAATTTATTTGATTAGGTAATTTAACGGTCAACAAGTAATTTGACTTTAACCCCTAAACTAGTTTTCGTTCCTGATCCTTGATTCGATTATTTTGAAATAGAATTTCGATGATCGAACCGTACGGGAGTCAAGATCAATCTTTTTAAATGTTATTCCAAAATTATAAAAAAATAATAAATTTATTTGATTAGCTAATCTAACGGTCAACTAGTACTTTGACTTTAAACCCTAAACTAGTTTTCGTTCCGTATTCTTGATTCGATTATTTTGAAATAGAATTTCGATGATCGAACCTTACAGGAGTCAAGATCTATCTTTTTAAATGTTATTCCAAAATTTTAAAAAAATAATAAATTTTTTTTTATTAGCTAATTTAACGGTCAACTAGTAATTTGACTTTAACCCGTAAACTAGTTTTCGTTCCAGATTCTTGATTCGATTATTTTGAAATAGAATTTCCATGATCGAACCGTACGGGGGTCAATATAAATCTTTTTAAATGTTATTCCTAAATTTTAAAAAATAATTAATTTACTTGATTAGGTAATTTAACAGTCAACTATAACTTGCACTTTAACCCCTAAACTAGTTTTCGTTCCCGATTCTTGATTCGATTATTTTGAAATTGAATTTCGATGATCGAACCATACGGGAGTCAAGATCTATATTTTTAAATGTTATTCCAAAATTATAAAAAAATTATAAATTTATTTGATTATGTAATTTAACGGTCAACCAGTACTTTGACTTTAAACCCTAAACTAGTTTTCCTTCCCGATTCTTGATTTGATTATTTTGAAATAGAATTTCGATGATCGAACCATACGGGAGTCAAGATCAATCTTTCTAAATGTTATTCCAAAATTATAAAAAAATAATAAATTTATTTGATTAGCTAATCTAACGGTCAACTAGTACTTTGACTTTAAACCCTAAACTAGTTTTCGTTCCGTATTCTTGATTCGATTATTTTGAAATAGAATTTCGATGATCGAACCTTACAGGAGTCAAGATCAATCTTTTTAAATGTTATTCCAAAATTTTAAAAAAATAATAAATTTTTTTTATTAGCTAATTTAACGGTCAACTAGTAATTTGACTTTAACCCGTAAACTAGTTTTCGTTCCAGATTCTTGATTCGATTATTTTGAAATAGAATTTCCATGATCGAACCGTACGGGGGTCAATATAAATCTTTTTAAATGTTATTCCTAAATTTTAAAAAATAATTAATTTACTTGATTAGGTAATTTAACAGTCAACTATAACTTGCACTTTAACCCCTAAACTAGTTTTCGTTCCCGATTCTTGATTCGATTATTTTGAAATTGAATTTCGATGATCGAACCATACGGGAGTCAAGATCTATATTTTTAAATGTTATTCCAAAATTATAAAAAAATTATAAATTTATTTGATTATGTAATTTAACGGTCAACCAGTACTTTGACTTTAAACCCTAAACTAGTTTTCCTTCCCGATTCTTGATTTGATTATTTTGAAATAGAATTTCGATGATCGAACCATACGGGAGTCAAGATCAATCTTTTTAAATGTTATTCCAAAATTATAAAAAAATAATAAATTTATTTGATTAGGTAATTTAACGGTCAACTAGTACTTTGACTTTAAACCCTAAACTAGTTTTCATTCCAGATTCTTGATTCGATTATTTTGAAATAGAATTTCGATGATCGAACCTTACAGGAGTCAAGATCAACCTTTTTAAATGTTATTCCAAAATTTTGAAAAAATAATAAATTTTTTTTTATTAGCTAATTTAACGGTCAACTAGTAATTTGACTTTAACCCGTAAACTAGTTTTCGTTCCAGATTCTTGATTCGATTATTTTGAAATAGAATTTTGATGATCGAACCGTACGGGAGTTAGGATCAATATTTTTAAATGTTATTACCAAATTTTAAAAAAATAATAAATTTATTTGATTAGCTAATTTAACGGTCAACTAGTAATTTGACTTTAACCCGTAAACTAGTTTTCGTTCCAGATTCTTGATTCGATTATTTTGAAATAGAATTTCCATGATCGAACCGTACGGGGGTCAATATAAATCTTTTTAAATGTTATTCCTAAATTTTAAAAAATAATTAATTTACTTGATTAGGTAATTTAACAGTCAACTATAACTTGCACTTTAACCCCTAAACTAGTTTTCGTTCCCGATTCTTGATTCGATTATTTTGAAATAGAATTTCGATGATCGAACCATGCGGGAGTCAAGATCAATCTTTTTAAATGTTATTCCAAAATTAAAAAAAAAAATAAATTTATTTGATTAGGTAATTTAATGGTCAACTAGTACTTTGACTTTAAACCCTAAACTAGTTTTCGTTCCCTATTCTTGATTCGATTATTTTGAAATTGAATTTTGATGATCCAACCGTACGTGAGTCAAGATCAATCTATCTAAATATTATTCCAAAATTTTGAAAAAATAATAAATTTTTTTGATTAGCAAATTTAACGGTCAACTAGTAATTTGACTTTAACCCTTAAACTAATTTTCTTTCCAGATTCTTGATTCGATTATTTTGACATAGAATTTTGATGATCGAACCGTACGGGAGTCAAGATTAATCTTTTTAAATTTTATTCCAAAATTTTAAAAAAATAATAAATTAATTTTATTAGGTAATTTAACGGTCAACTAGTACTTTGACTTTAACCCCTAAACTAGTTTTCGAACCCGATTCTTGATTCGATTATTTTGAAAAAGAATTTCGATGATCTAACCGTACAGGAGTCAAGATCAATGTTTTTAAATGTTATTCCAAAATTTTAAAAAAATAATAAATTTATTTGATTAGGTAATTTAACGGTCAACCAGTAATTTGACTTTAACCCCTAAACTAGTTTTCATTCCAGATTCTTGATTCGATTATTTTGAAATTAAATTTTGATGATCGAACCGTACGGGAGTTCGGATCAATCTTTTTAAATGTTATTACAATATTTTGAAAAAATAATAAATTTTTTTGATTAGCTAATTTAACGGACAACTAGTAATTTGACTTTAACCCCTAAACTAGTTTTCGTTCCAGATTCTTGATTCGATTATTTTAAAATAGAAATTCGATGATCGAACCGTACGGGAGTCAATATCAATCTTTTTAAATGTTTTTACAAAATTTTAAAAATTAAAAAATTTATTTGATTAGGTAATTTCACGGTCAACCAGTAATTTGACTTTAACCCCTAAACTAGTTTTCGTTCCTGATCCTTGATTCGATTATTTTGAAATAGAATTTCGATGATAAAACCGTACGGGAGTCAAGATCAATCTTTTTAAATGTTATTCCAAAATTATAAAAAAATAATAAATTTATTTGATTAGGTAATCTAACGGTCAACTAGTAATTTGACTTTAACCCGTAAACTAGTTTTCGTTCCAGATTCTTGATTCGATTATTTTGAAATAGAATTTCCATGATCGAACCGTACGGGGGTCAATATAAATCTTTTTAAATGTTATTCAAAAGTTTTAAAAAATAATTAATTTATTTGATTAGGTAATTTAACAGTCAACTATAACTTGGACTTTAACCCCTAAACTAGTTTTCGTTCCCGATTCTTGATTCGATTATTTTAAAATTGAATTTCGATGATCGAACCATACGGGAGTCAAGATCTATATTTTTAAATGTTATTCCAAAATTATAAAAAAATTATAAATTTATTTGATTATGTAATTTAACGGTCAACCAGTACTTTGACTTTAAACCCTAAACTAGTTTTCCTTCCCGATTCTTGATTTGATTATTTTGAAATAGAATTTCGATGATCGAACCATACGGGAGTCAAGATCAATCTTTTTAAATGTTATTCCAAAATTATAAAAAAATAATCAATTTATTTGATTAGGTAATTTAACGGTCAACTAGTACTTTGACTTTAAACCCTAAACTAGTTTTCATTCCAGATTCTTGATTCGATTATTTTGAAATAGAATTTCGATGATCGAACCTTACAGGAGTCAAGATCAATCTTTTTAAATGTTATTCCAAAATTTTAAAAAAATAATAAATTTATTTGATTAGGTAATTTAACGATCAACTAGTAATTTGACTTTAACCCCTAAACTAGTTTTCATTCCAGATTCTTGATTCGATTATTTTGAAATAGAATTTTGATGATCGAACCGTACGGGAGTTAGGATCAATATTTTTAAATGTTATTACCAAATTTTAAAAAAATAATAAATTTATTTGATTAGCTAATTTAACGGTCAACTAGTAATTTGACTTTAACCCGTAAACTAGTTTTCGTTCCAGATTCTTGATTCGATTATTTTGTAATAGAATTTCCATGATCGAACCGTACGGGGGTCAATATAAATATTTTTAAATGTTATTCCTAAATTTTAAAAAATAATTAATTTACTTGATTAGGTAATTTAACAGTCAACTATAACTTGCACTTTAACCCCTAAACTAGTTTTCGTTCCCGATTCTTGATTCGATTATTTTGAAATAGAATTTCGATGATCGAACCATGCGGGAGTCAAGATCAATCTTTTTAAATGTTATTCCAAAATTAAAAAAAAAAATTTATTTGATTAGGTAATTTAATGGTCAACTAGTACTTTGACTTTAAACCCTAAACTAGTTTTCGTTCCCTATTCTTGATTCGATTATTTTGAAATAGAATTTTGATGATCCAACCGTACGTGAGTCAAGATCAATCTATTTAAATATTATTCCAAAATTTTGAAAAAATAATAAATTTTTTTGATTAGCAAATTTAACGGTCAACTAGTAATTTGACTTTAACCCTTAAACTAATTTTCGTTCCAGATTCTTGATTCGATTATTTTGACATAGAATTTTGATGATCAAACCGTACGGGAGTCAAGATTAATCTTTTTAAATGTTATTCCAAAATTATAAAAAAATAAAAAATTTATTTGATTAGCTAATTTAACGGTCAACTAGTAATTTGACTTTAACCCGTAAACTAGTTTTCGTTCCAGATTCTTGATTCGATTATTTTGAAATAGAATTTCCATGATCGAACCGTACGGGGGTCAATATAAATCTTTTTAAATGTTATTCAAAAGTTTTAAAAAATAATTAATTTATTTGATTAGGTAATTTAACAGTCAACTATAACTTGGACTTTAACCCCTAAACTAGTTTTCGTTCCCGATTCTTGATTCGATTATTTTAAAATTGAATTTCGATGATC
Organism: Saposhnikovia divaricata; assembly: GCA_036435485.1. Taxonomy (NCBI): domain Eukaryota; kingdom Viridiplantae; phylum Streptophyta; class Magnoliopsida; order Apiales; family Apiaceae; genus Saposhnikovia; species Saposhnikovia divaricata. The sequence continues at coordinate 169,908,664 of CM071598.1, forward strand.
GAACCATACGGGAGTCAAGATCTATATTTTTAAATGTTATTCCAAAATTATAAAAAAATTATAAATTTATTTGATTATGTAATTTAACGGTCAACCAGTACTTTGACTTTAAACCCTAAACTAGTTTTCCTTCCCGATTCTTGATTTGATTATTTTGAAATAGAATTTCGATGATCGAACCATACGGGAGTCAAGATCAATCTTTTTAAATGTTATTCCAAAATTATAAAAAAATAATCAATTTATTTGATTAGGTAATTTAACGGTCAACTAGTACTTTGACTTTAAACCCTAAACTAGTTTTCATTCCAGATTCTTGATTCGATTATTTTGAAATAGAATTTCGATGATCGAACCTTACAGGAGTCAAGATCAATCTTTTTAAATGTTATTCCAAAATTTTAAAAAAATAATAAATTTATTTGATTAGGTAATTTAACGATCAACTAGTAATTTGACTTTAACCCCTAAACTAGTTTTCATTCCAGATTCTTGATTCGATTATTTTGAAATAGAATTTTGATGATCGAACCGTACGGGAGTTAGGATCAATATTTTTAAATGTTATTACCAAATTTTAAAAAAATAATAAATTTATTTGATTAGCTAATTTAACGGTCAACTAGTAATTTGACTTTAACCCGTAAACTAGTTTTCGTTCCAGATTCTTGATTCGATTATTTTGTAATAGAATTTCCATGATCGAACCGTACGGGGGTCAATATAAATATTTTTAAATGTTATTCCTAAATTTTAAAAAATAATTAATTTACTTGATTAGGTAATTTAACAGTCAACTATAACTTGCACTTTAACCCCTAAACTAGTTTTCGTTCCCGATTCTTGATTCGATTATTTTGAAATAGAATTTCGATGATCGAACCATGCGGGAGTCAAGATCAATCTTTTTAAATGTTATTCCAAAATTAAAAAAAAAATTTATTTGATTAGGTAATTTAATGGTCAACTAGTACTTTGACTTTAAACCCTAAACTAGTTTTCGTTCCCTATTCTTGATTCGATTATTTTGAAATAGAATTTTGATGATCCAACCGTACGTGAGTCAAGATCAATCTATTTAAATATTATTCCAAAATTTTGAAAAAATAATAAATTTTTTTGATTAGCAAATTTAACGGTCAACTAGTAATTTGACTTTAACCCTTAAACTAATTTTCGTTCCAGATTCTTGATTCGATTATTTTGACATAGAATTTTGATGATCAAACCGTACGGGAGTCAAGATTAATCTTTTTAAATTTTATTCCAAAATTTTAAAAAAATAATAAATTAATTTTATTAGGTAATTTAACGGTCAACTAGTACTTTGACTTTAACCCCTAAACTAGTTTTCGAACCCGATTCTTGATTCGATTATTTTGAAAAAGAATTTCGATGATCTAACCGTACAGGAGTCAAGATCAATGTTTTTAAATGTTATTCCAAAATTTTAAAAAAATAATAAATTTATTTGATTAGGTAATTTAACGGTCAACCAGTAATTTGACTTTAACCCCTAAACTAGTTTTCATTCCAGATTCTTGATTCGATTATTTTGAAATTGAATTTTGATGATCGAACCGTACGGGAGTTCGGATCAATCTTTTTAAATGTTATTACAATATTTTGAAAAAATAATAAATTTTTTTGATTAGCTAATTTAACGGACAACTAGTAATTTGACTTTAACCCCTAAACTAGTTTTCGTTCCAAATTCTTGATTCGATTATTTTAAAATAGAATTTCGATGATCGAACCGTACGGGAGTCAATATCAATCTTTTTAAATGTTATTAAAAAATTTTAAAAATTAAAAAATTTATTTGATTAGGTAATTTCACGGTCAACCAGTAATTTGACTTTAACCCCTAAACTAGTTTTCGTTCCTGATCCTTGATTCGATTATTTTGAAATAGAATTTCGATGATCAAACCGTACGGGAGTCAAGATCAATCTTTTTAAATGTCATTCCAAAATTATAAAAAAATAATAAATTTATTTGATTAGGTAATCTAACGGTCAACTAGTACTTTGACTTTAAACCCTAAACTAGTTTTCGTTCCGTATTCTTGATTCGATTATTTTGAAATTTAATTTCGATGATCGAACCGTACGTGAGTTAAGATCAATCTATTTAAATATTATTCCAAAATTTTAAAAAAATAATAATTTTTTTTGATTAGCTAATTTAACGGTCAACTAGTAATTTGACTTTAACCCGTAAACTAGTTTTCGTTCCAGATTCTTGATTCGATTATTTTGAAATAGAATTTCCATGATCGAACCGTACGGGGTTCAATATAAATCTTTTTAAATGTTATTCAAAAGTTTTAAAAAATAATTAATTTATTTGATTAGGTAATTTAACAGTCAACTATAACTTGGACTTTAACCCCTAAACTAGTTTTCGTTCCCGATTCTTGATTCGATTATTTTGAAATTGAATTTCGATGATCGAACCATACGGGAGTCAAGATCTATATTTTTAAATGTTATTCCAAAATTATAAAAAAATTATAAATTTATTTGATTATGTAATTTAACGGTCAACCAGTACTTTAACTTTAAACCCTAAACTAGTTTTCCTTCCCGATTCTTGATTTGATTATTTTGAAATAGAATTTCGATGATCGAACCATACGGGAGTCAAGATCAATCTTTTTAAATGTTATTCCAAAATTATAAAAAAATAATAAATTTATTTGATTAGGTAATTTAACGGTCAACTAGTACTTTGACTTTAAACCCTAAACTAGTTTTCATTCCAGATTCTTGATTCGATTATTTTGAAATAGAATTTCGATGATCGAACCTTACAGGAGTCAAGATCAATCTTTTTAAATGTTATTCCAAAATTAAAAAAAAATAATAAATTTATTTGATTAGGTAATTTAACGGTCAACTAGTAATTTGACTTTAACCCCTAAACTAGTTTTCATTCCAGATTCTTGATTCGATTATTTTGAAATATAATTTTGATGATCGAACCGTACGGGAGTTAGGATCAATATTTTTAAATGTTATTACAAAATTTTAAAAAAATAATAAATTTATTTGATTAGCTAATTTAACGGTCAACTAGTAATTTAACTTTAACCCCTAAACTAGTTTTCGTTCCCGATCCTTGATTCGATTATTTTGAAATATAATTTCGATAATCGAACCGTATGGGAGTCAAGGTCAATCTTTTCAATTGTTATTACAAAATTTTAAAAATTAAAAAATTTATTTGATTAGGTAATTTAACGGTCAACCAGTAATTTGACTTTAACCCCTAAACTAGTTTTCGTTCCTGATCCTTGATTCGATTATTTTGAAATAGAATTTCGATGATCGAACCGTACGGGAGTCAAGATCAATCTTTTTAAATGTTATTCCAAAATTATAAAAAAATAATAAATTTATTTGATTAGGTAATCTAACGGTCAACTAGTACTTTGACTTTAAACCCTAAACTAGTTTTCGTTCCGTATTCTTGATTCGATTATTTTGAAATAGAATTTCGATGATCGAACCGTACGTGAGTCAAGATCAATCTATTTAAATATTATTACAAAATTTTAAAAAAATAATAAATATTTTTGATTAGCTAATTTAACGGTCAACTAGTAATTTGAATTTAACACGTAAACTAGTTTTCGTTCCAGATTCTTGATTCGATTATTTTGAAATAGAATTTCCATGATCGAACCGTACGGGGGTCAATATAAATCTTTTTAAATGTTATTCCTAAATTTTAAAAAATAACTAATTTACTTGATTAGGTAATTTAACAGTCAACTATAACTTGCACTTTAACCCCTAAACTAGTTTTCGTTCCCGATTCTTGATTCGATTATTTTGAAATAGAATTTCGATGATCGAACCATGCGGGAGTCAAGATCAATCTTTTTAAATGTTATTCCAAAATTAAAAAAAAAATAATAAATTTATTTGATTATGTAATTTAACGGTCAACCAGTACCTTGACTTTAAACCCTAAACTAGTTTTCCTTCCCGATTCTTGATTTGATTATTTTGAAATAGAATTTCGATGACCGAACCATGCGGGAGTCAAGGACAATCTTTTTAAATGTTATTCCAAAATTTTAAAAAAATAATAAATTTATTTGATTATGTAATTTAATGGTCAACTAGTACTTTGACTTTAAACCCTAAACTAGTTTTCGTTCCCGATTCTTGATTCGATTATTTTGAAATAGAATTTCGATGATCCAACCGTATGTGAGTCAAGATCAATCTATTTAAATATTATTCCATAATTTTAAAAAAAATAATAATTTTTTTGATTAGCTAATTTAACGGCCAACTAGTAATTTGACTTTAACCCCTAAACTAATTTTCGTTCCAGATTCTTGATTCGATTATTTTGAAATAGAATTTCGATGATCGAACCGTACGGGAGTCAAGATCAATCTTTTTAAATTTTATTCCAAAATTTGAAAAAAATAATAAATTTATTTTATTAGGTAATTTAAAGGTCAACTAGTACTTTGACTTTAACCCCTAAACTAGTTTTCGAACCCGATTCTTGATTCGATTATTTTAAAATAGAATTTCGATGATCGAACCTTATTGGTGTCAAGATCAATATTTTTAAATGTTATTCCAAAATTTTAAAAAAATAATAAATTTATTTGATTAGGTAATTTAACGGTCAACTAGTAATTTGACTTTAAACCCTAAACTAGTTTTCGTTCCCGATTCTTGATTCGATTATTTTGAAATAGAATTTCGATGATCGAACCATGCGGGAGTCAAGATCAATCTTTTTAAATGTTATTCCAAAATTAAAAAAATAATAATAAATTTATTTGATTATGTAATTTAACGGTCAACCAGTACCTTGACTTTAAACCCTAAACTAGTTTTCCTTCCCGATTCTTGATTTGATTATTTTGAAATAGAATTTCGATGACCGAACCATGCGGGAGTCAAGGACAATCTTTTTAAATGTTATTCCAAAATTTTAAAAAAATAATAAATTTATTTGATTATGTAATTTAATGGTCAACTAGTACTTTGACTTTAAACCCTAACTAGTTTTCGTTCCCGATTCTTGATTCGATTATTTTGAAATAGAATTTCGATGATCCAACCGTATGTGAGTCAAGATCAATCTATTTAAATATTATTCCATAATTTTAAAAAAAATAATAATTTTTTTTGATTAGCTAATTTAACGGCCAACTAGTAATTTGACTTTAACCCCTAAACTAATTTTCGTTCCAGATTCTTGATTCGATTATTTTGAAATAGAATTTCGATGATCGAACCGTACGGGAGTCAAGATCAATCTTTTTAAATTTTATTCCAAAATTTGAAAAAAATAATAAATTTATTTTATTAGGTAATTTAAAGGTCAACTAGTACTTTGACTTTAACCCCTAAACTAGTTTTCGAACCCGATTCTTGATTCGATTATTTTAAAATAGAATTTCGATGATCGAACCTTATTGGTGTCAAGATCAATATTTTTAAATGTTATTCCAAAATTTTAAAAAAATAATAAATTTATTTGATTAGGTAATTCAACGGTCAACTAGTAATTTGACTTTAACCCCTAAACTAGTTTTCATTCTAGATTCTTGATTCGATTATTTTGAAATAGAATTTTGATGATCGAACCGTACGGGAGTTAGGATCAATATTTTTAAATGTTATTACCAAATTTTAAAAAAATAATAAATTTATTTGATTAGCTAATTTAACGGTCAACTAGTAATTTAACTTTAACCCCTAAACTAGTTTTCGTTCCCGATCCTTGATTCGATTATTTTGAAATATAATTTCGATAATCGAACCGTATGGGAGTCAAGGTCAATCTTTTCAATTGTTATTACAAAATTTTAAAAATTAAAAAATTTATTTGATTAGGTAATTTAACGGTCAACCAGAAATTTGACTTTAACCCCTAAACTAGTTTTCGTTCCTGATCCTTGATTCGATTATTTTGAAATAGAATTTCGATGATCGAACCGTACGGGAGTCAAGATCAATCTTTTTAAATGTTATTCCAAAATTATAAAAAAATAATAAATTTATTTGATTAGGTAATCTAACGGTCAACTAGTACTTTGACTTTAAACCCTAAACTAGTTTTCGTTCCGTATTCTTGATTCGATTATTTTGAAATAGAATTTCGATGATCGAACCGTACGTGAGTCAAGATCAATCTATTTAAATATTATTACAAAATTTTAAAAAAATAATAAATTTTTTTGATTAGCTAATTTAACGGTCAACTAGTAATTTGAATTTAACACGTAAACTAGTTTTCGTTCCAGATTCTTGATTCGATTATTTTGAAATAGAATTTCCATGATCGAACCGTACGGGGGTCAATATAAATCTTTTTAAATGTTATTCCTAAATTTTAAAAAATAATTAATTTACTTGATTAGGTAATTTAACAGTCAACTATAACTTGCACTTTAACCCCTAAACTAGTTTTCGTTCCCGATTCTTGATTCGATTATTTTGAAATAGAATTTCGATGATCGAACCATGCGGGAGTCAAGATCAATCTTTTTAAATGTTATTCCAAAATTAAAAAAAAAAATAATAAATTTATTTGATTATGTAATTTAACGGTCAACAAGTACCTTGACTTTAAACCCTAAACTAGTTTTCCTTCCCGATTCTTGATTTGATTATTTTGAAATAGAATTTCGATGACCGAACCATGCGGGAGTCAAGGACAATCTTTTTAAATGTTATTCCAAAATTTTAAAAAAATAATAAATTTATTTGATTATGTAATTTAATGGTCAACTAGTACTTTGACTTTAAACCCTAAACTAGTTTTCGTTCCCGATTCTTGATTCGATTATTTTGAAATAGAATTTCGATGATCCAACCGTATGTGAGTCAAGATCAATCTATTTAAATATTATTCCATAATTTTAAAAAAAATAATAATTTTTTTTGATTAGCTAATTTAACGGCCAACTAGTAATTTGACTTTAACCCCTAAACTAATTTTCGTTCCAGATTCTTGATTCGATTATTTTGAAATAGAATTTCGATGATCGAACCGTACGGGAGTCAAGATCAATCTTTTTAAATTTTATTCCAAAATTTGAAAAAAATAATAAATTTATTTTATTAGGTAATTTAAAGGTCAACTAGTACTTTGACTTTAACCCCTAAACTAGTTTTCGAACCCGATTCTTGATTCGATTATTTTAAAATAGAATTTCGATGATCGAACCTTATTGGTGTCAAGATCAATATTTTTAAATGTTATTCCAAAATTTTAAAAAAATAATAAATTTATTTGATTAGGTAATTTAACGGTCAACTAGTAATTTGACTTTAACCCCTAAACTAGTTTTCATTCCAGATTCTTGATTCGATTATTTTGAAATAGAATTTTGATGATCGAACCGTACGGGAGTTAGGATCAATATTTTTAAATGTTATTACCAAATTTTAAAAAAATAATAAATTTATTTGATTAGCTAATTTAACGGTCAACTAGTAATTTAACTTTAACCCCTAAACTAGTTTTCGTTCCCGATCCTTGATTCGATTATTTTGAAATATAATTTCGATAATCGAACCGTATGGGAGTCAAGGTCAATCTTTTCAATTGTTATTACAAAATTTTAAAAATTAAAAAATTTATTTGATTAGGTAATTTAACGGTCAACCAGAAATTTGACTTTAACCCCTAAACTAGTTTTCGTTCCTGATCCTTGATTCGATTATTTTGAAATAGAATTTCGATGATCGAACCGTACGGGAGTCAAGATCAATCTTTTTAAATGTTATTCCAAAATTAAAAAAATAATAATAAATTTATTTGATTATGTAATTTAACGGTCAACCAGTACCTTGACTTTAAACCCTAAACTAGTTTTCCTTCCCGATTCTTGATTTGATTATTTTGAAATAGAATTTCGATGACCGAACCATGCGGGAGTCAAGGACAATCTTTTTAAATGTTATTCCAAAATTTTAAAAAAATAATAAATTTATTTGATTATGTAATTTAATGGTCAACTAGTACTTTGACTTTAAACCCTAACTAGTTTTCGTTCCCGATTCTTGATTCGATTATTTTGAAATAGAATTTCGATGATCCAACCGTATGTGAGTCAAGATCAATCTATTTAAATATTATTCCATAATTTTAAAAAAAATAATAATTTTTTTTGATTAGCTAATTTAACGGCCAACTAGTAATTTGACTTTAACCCCTAAACTAATTTTCGTTCCAGATTCTTGATTCGATTATTTTGAAATAGAATTTCGATGATCGAACCGTACGGGAGTCAAGATCAATCTTTTTAAATTTTATTCCAAAATTTGAAAAAAATAATAAATTTATTTTATTAGGTAATTTAAAGGTCAACTAGTACTTTGACTTTAACCCCTAAACTAGTTTTCGAACCCGATTCTTGATTCGATTATTTTAAAATAGAATTTCGATGATCGAACCTTATTGGTGTCAAGATCAATATTTTTAAATGTTATTCCAAAATTTTAAAAAAATAATAAATTTATTTGATTAGGTAATTCAACGGTCAACTAGTAATTTGACTTTAACCCCTAAACTAGTTTTCATTCTAGATTCTTGATTCGATTATTTTGAAATAGAATTTTGATGATCGAACCGTACGGGAGTTAGGATCAATATTTTTAAATGTTATTACCAAATTTTAAAAAAATAATAAATTTATTTGATTAGCTAATTTAACGGTCAACTAGTAATTTAACTTTAACCCCTAAACTAGTTTTCGTTCCCGATCCTTGATTCGATTATTTTGAAATATAATTTCGATAATCGAACCGTATGGGAGTCAAGGTCAATCTTTTCAATTGTTATTACAAAATTTTAAAAATTAAAAAATTTATTTGATTAGGTAATTTAACGGTCAACCAGAAATTTGACTTTAACCCCTAAACTAGTTTTCGTTCCTGATCCTTGATTCGATTATTTTGAAATAGAATTTCGATGATCGAACCGTACGGGAGTCAAGATCAATCTTTTTAAATGTTATTCCAAAATTATAAAAAAATAATAAATTTATTTGATTAGGTAATCTAACGGTCAACTAGTACTTTGACTTTAAACCCTAAACTAGTTTTCGTTCCGTATTCTTGATTCGATTATTTTGAAATAGAATTTCGATGATCGAACCGTACGTGAGTCAAGATCAATCTATTTAAATATTATTACAAAATTTTAAAAAAATAATAAATTTTTTTGATTAGCTAATTTAACGGTCAACTAGTAATTTGAATTTAACACGTAAACTAGTTTTCGTTCCAGATTCTTGATTCGATTATTTTGAAATAGAATTTCCATGATCGAACCGTACGGGGGTCAATATAAATCTTTTTAAATGTTATTCCTAAATTTTAAAAAATAATTAATTTACTTGATTAGGTAATTTAACAGTCAACTATAACTTGCACTTTAACCCCTAAACTAGTTTTCGTTCCCGATTCTTGATTCGATTATTTTGAAATAGAATTTCGATGATCGAACCATGCGGGAGTCAAGATCAATCTTTTTAAATGTTATTCCAAAATTAAAAAAAAAAATAATAAATTTATTTGATTATGTAATTTAACGGTCAACAAGTACCTTGACTTTAAACCCTAAACTAGTTTTCCTTCCCGATTCTTGATTTGATTATTTTGAAATAGAATTTCGATGACCGAACCATGCGGGAGTCAAGGACAATCTTTTTAAATGTTATTCCAAAATTTTAAAAAAATAATAAATTTATTTGATTATGTAATTTAATGGTCAACTAGTACTTTGACTTTAAACCCTAAACTAGTTTTCGTTCCCGATTCTTGATTCGATTATTTTGAAATAGAATTTCGATGATCCAACCGTATGTGAGTCAAGATCAATCTATTTAAATATTATTCCATAATTTTAAAAAAAATAATAATTTTTTTTGATTAGCTAATTTAACGGCCAACTAGTAATTTGACTTTAACCCCTAAACTAATTTTCGTTCCAGATTCTTGATTCGATTATTTTGAAATAGAATTTCGATGATCGAACCGTACGGGAGTCAAGATCAATCTTTTTAAATTTTATTCCAAAATTTGAAAAAAATAATAAATTTATTTTATTAGGTAATTTAAAGGTCAACTAGTACTTTGACTTTAACCCCTAAACTAGTTTTCGAACCCGATTCTTGATTCGATTATTTTAAAATAGAATTTCGATGATCGAACCTTATTGGTGTCAAGATCAATATTTTTAAATGTTATTCCAAAATTTTAAAAAAATAATAAATTTATTTGATTAGGTAATTTAACGGTCAACTAGTAATTTGACTTTAACCCCTAAACTAGTTTTCATTCCAGATTCTTGATTCGATTATTTTGAAATAGAATTTTGATGATCGAACCGTACGGGAGTTAGGATCAATCTTTTTAAATGTTATTACAAAATTTTAAAAAATAATAAATTTATTTGATTAGCTAATTTAACGGTCAACTAGTAATTTGACTTTAACCCGTAAACTAGTTTTCGTTCCAGATTCTTGATTCGATTATTTTGAAATAGAATTTCCATGATCGAACCGTACGGGGGTCAATATAAATCTTTTTAAATGTTATTCCTAAATTTTAAAAAATAATTAATTTACTTGTTTAGGTAATTTAACAGTCAACTATAACTTACACTTTAACCCCTAAACTAGTTTTCGTTCCCGATTCTTGATTCGATTATTTTGAAATAGAATTTCGATGATCGAACCATACGGGAGTCAAGATCAATATTTTTAAATGTTATTCCAAAATTATAAAATAATTATAAATTTATTTGATTATGTAATTTAACGGTCAACCAGTACTTTGACTTTAAACCCTAAACTAGTTTTCCTTCCCGATTCTTGATTTGATTATTTTGAAATAGAATTTCGATGACCGAACCATGCGGGAGTCAAGGACAATCTTTTTAAATGTTATTCCAAAATTTTAAAAAAATAATAAATTTATTTGATTAGGTAATCTAACGGTCAACTAGTACTTTGACTTTAAACCCTAAACTAGTTTTCGTTCCCGATTCTTGATTCGATTATTTTGAAATAGAATTTCGATGATCCAACCGTATGTGAGTCAAGATCAATCTATTTAAATATTATTCCATAATTTTAAAAACAATAATAATTTTTTTTGATTAGCTAATTTAACGGCCAACTAGTAATTTGACTTTAACCCCTAAACTAATTTTCGTTCCAGATTCTTGATTCGATTATTTTGAAATAGAATTTCGATGATCGAACCGTACGGGAGTCAAGATCAATCTTTTTAAATTTTATTCCAAAATTTGAAAAAAATAATAAATTTATTTTATTAGGTAATTTAAAGGTCAACTAGTACTTTGACTTTAACCCCTAAACTAGTTTTCGAACCCGATTCTTGATTCGATTATTTTAAAATAGAATTTCGATGATCGAACCTTACTGGTGTCAAGATCAATATTTTTAAATGTTATTCCAAAATTTTAAAAAAATAATAAATTTATTTGATTAGGTAATTTAACGGTCAACTAGTAATTTGACTTTAACCCCTAAACTAGTTTTCATTCCAGATTCTTGATTCGATTATTTTGAAATAGAATTTTGATGATCGAACCGTACGGGAGTTAGGATCAATCTTTTTAAATGTTATTACAAAATTTTAAAAAAATAATAAATTTATTTGATTAGCTAATTTAACGGTCAACTAGTAATTTGACTTTAACCCCTAAACTAGTTTTCGTTCCCGATCCTTGATTCGATTATTTTGAAATATAATTTCGATGATCGAACCGTATGGGAGTCAAGATCAATTTTTTTAAATGTTATTACAAAATTTTAAAAATTAAAAAATTTATTTGATTAGGTAATTTAACGGTCAACCAGTAATTTGACTTTAACCCCTAAACTAGTTTTCGTTCCTAATCCTTTATTCGATTATTTTGAAATAGAATTTCTATGATCGAACCGTACGGGAGTCAAGATCAATCTTTTTAAATGTTATTCCAAAATTATAAAAAAATAATAAATTTATTTGATTAGGTAATCTAACGGTCAACTAGTACTTTGACTTTAAACCCTAAAATAGTTTTCGTTCCGTATTCTTGATTAGATTATTTTGAAATAGAATTTCGATGATAGAACCGTACGTGAGTCAAGATCAATCTATTTAAATATTATTACAAAATTTTAAAAAAATAATAAATTTTTTTGATTAGCTAATTTAACGGTCAACTAGTAATTTGACTTTAACCCGTAAACTAGTTTTCGTTCCAGATTCTTGATTCGATTATTTTGAAATAGAATTTCCATGATCGAACCGTACGGGGGTCAATATAAATCTTTTTAAATGTTATTCCTAAATTTTAAAAAATAATTAATTTACTTGATTAGGTAATTTAACAGTCAACTATAACTTGCACTTTAACCCCTAAACTAGTTTTCGTTCCCGATTCTTGATTCGATTATTTTGAAATAGAATTTCGATGATCGAACTATGCGGGAGTCAAGATCAATCTTTTTAAATGTTATTCCAAAATTAAAAAAAATAATAAATTTATTTGATTAGGTAATTTAACGGTCAACTAGTACTTTGACTTTAAACCCTAAACTAGTTTTCGTTCCCGATCCTTGATTCGATTATTTTGAAATATAATTTCGATGATCGAACCGTATGGGAGTCAAGATCAATCTTTTTAAATATTATTACAAAATTTTAAAAATTAAAAAATTTATTTGATTAGGTAATTTAACGGTCAACCAGTAATTTGACTTTAACCCCTAAACTAGTTTTCGTTCCTGATCCTTGATTCGATTATTTTGAAATAGAATTTCGATGATCGAACCGTACGGGAGTCAAGATCAATCTTTTTAAATGTTATTCCTAAATTATAAAAAAATAATAAATTTATTTGATTAGGTAATCTAACGGTCAACTAGTACTTTGACTTTAAACCCTAACTAGTTTTCGTTCCGTATTCTTGATTCGATTATTTTGAAATAGAATTTCGATGATCGAACCGTACGTGAGTCAAGATCAATCTATTTAAATATTATCCCAAAATTTTAAAAAAATAATAAATTTTTTTGATTAGCTAATTTAACGGTCAACTAGTAATTTGACTTTAACCCGTAAACTAGTTTTCGTTCCAGATTCTTGATTCGATTATTTTGAAATAGAATTTCCATGATCGAACCGTACGGGGGTAAATATAAATCTTTTTTAATGTTATTCCTAAATTTTAAAAAATAATTAATTTACTTGATTAGGTAATTTAACAGTCAACTATAACTTGCACTTTAACCCGTAAACTAGTTTTCGTTCCCGATTCTTGATTCGATTATTTTGAAATAGAATTTCGATGATCGAACCATACGGGAGTCAAGATCAATATTTTTAAATTTTATTCCAAAATTATAAAATAATTATAAATTTATTTGATTATGTAATTTAACGGTCAACCAGTACTTTGACTTTAAACCCTAAACTAGTTTTCCTTCCCGATTCTTGATTTGATTATTTTGAAATAGAATTTCGATGACCGAACCATGCGGGAGTCAAGGTCAATCTTTTTAAATGTTATTCCAAAATTATAAAAAAATAATAAATTTATTTGATTATGTAATTTAATGGTCAACTAGTACTTTTACTTTAAACCCTAAACTAGTTTTCGTTCCCTATTCTTGATTCGATTATTTTGAAATAGAATTTTGATGATCCAACCGTACGTGAGTCAAGATCAATCTACTTAAATATTATTCCAAAATTTTAAGAAAATAATAATTTTTTTTTATTAGCTAATTTAACGGTCAACTAGTAATTTGACTTTAACCCTTAAACTAATTTTCGTTCCAGATTCTTGATTCGATTATTTTGAAATAGAATTTCGATGATCGAACCGTACGGGAGTCAAGATCAATCTTTTTAAATTTTATTCCAAAATTTTAAAAAAAATAATAAATTAATTTTATTAGGTAATTTAACGGTCAACTAGTACTTTGACTTTAACCCCTAAACTAGTTTTCGAACCCGATTCTTGATTCGATTATTTTGAAAAAGAATTTCGATGATCGAACCGTACGGGAGTCAAGATCAATGTTTTTAAATGTTATTCCAAAATTTTAAAAAAATAATAAATTTATTTGATTAGATAATTTAACGGTCAACTAGTACTTTGACTTTAACCCCTAAACTAGTTTTCGAACCCGATTCTTGATTCGATTATTTTGAAATAGAATTTCGAAGATCGAACCTTACGGGAGTCAAGATCAATCTTTTTAAATGTTTTTCCAAAATTTTAAAAAAATAATAAATTTATTTGATTAGGTAATTTAACGGTCAACTAGTAATTTGACTTTAACCCCTAAACTAGTTTTCGTTCCTGATCCTTGATTCGATTATTTTGAAATAGAATTTCGATGACCGAACAGTACGGGAGTCAAGATCAATCTTTTTAAATGTTATTCCAAAATTTTATAAAAATAATAAATTTATTTGATTAGGTAATTTAATGGTCAACTAGTAATTTGACTTTAACCCCTAAACTAGTTTTCGTTCCTGATCCTTGATTCGATTATTTTGAAATAGAATTTCGATGATCGAACCGTACGGGAGTCAAGATCAATCTTTTTAAATGTTATTCCAAAATTTTAAAAAAAATAATAAATTTATTTGATTAGGTAATTTAACGATCAACTTGTACTTTGATTTTAACACCTAAACTAGTTTTCGTTTCCGATTCTTGATTTGATTATTTTGAATTAGAATTTCGACGATCGAACCGTAAGGAAGTCATCTAAAAATTAAATAAAAAAATTCTTTGATATCATCAAATAAAATCTTTACTTTTTATTTTTTAAAAATTTTTATTCCATAAGTCATTCTTGTATAACCTTCAGGAACAGGTGCACCTAGAGACGATAATGAGCGTGGGACTAAAAGATCTGCTCTTGTTTGTGATTCTTACAGTTGGGAGCCATCACCTCTCTTTCAACCATCGTTTCCTCTCACCCAGCGTTTGTTGTCTCGAGCCAATCTATTCGTGATGGCACAGAACAATCCAAACCGGGGGAAGTAGATTCCATTTCTGGTACTTGTCGTGGGAGCTCAGAACGTAAATCTTTTGAACAATCTCTTGGTGGAGATTACAAAGTCTACAACAATATTACGACCAAGCAAAACTATAAAAATGTTTCAGTTCTAGTTGAAACAGAAACTCCTGTGACCGGACGAGAAACGGTACACATGGCTGGAAAAGAGGCTAATGTGGTAAACATGAGTGAAAAAGAGGTTAATTTTGAGATAAGTAAAGATATAGCCGAGGATCCGAGATTCAAGAGATCGTTCCGTACTGCTCTGAAAGAAAAGGTCAAACAAGTGGTCCGACCAACTTGGCTTGAGGGTAAACTGTTAGAATATAATATAAGATCCATATAAGGCCTCCTTCTAACACCTTAAGGTTTTAGATGAGTTGGTTACTTAACTTGGTATCAGAGCTAGGTCGCGGGTTCGAATCCCATAAGGCGCAGTGTTAGCGCAGAAGGCATTTGTGCTGTCACGTGATGTGGCGGGCAGATGCTGGGGGGGGGGGATTGTGTGGCATGGCCAGCATCTCCCTAAATCGGACCGTGGCGCTATGCACTGGCTAAGGATAAAGGAAATAAGGTTGCGCCTTGCTACAAGCACCGGTAAGGTTTTAGATGAGTTGGTTACTTAACATAAACTTAGCAAGAAAGCTCACAACAAGATAGTCAAAAAAATAGTTGACAGAATAATGGGCAATATCAAACAATTTCCATCTACTCTGGAATCAGCGGATCCGTTTTCTTCTTCACTGGAGCAGAATATTGCAAACCTGGTCAAGGTGAGTTAACAATTATGATTTTCTACAGAACTTGAGTAGCATTAAATGTTGGTAGCACCATATATACCAGCACATCATATTCTTGGACTGACAAACTCAGTTTTCATATGCAGCATTATATGGGCAAATATGGAAAACCGTGACCTGCCTGTCCATATAAGTGTTTGCTATGCGTTTCCGACTAGAAGCAGCCAAAGTCACATTAGGTGACATGTTTTATTTAAGGAACAACTGGGAGCAAGAATCGTGACATGCTACAAAGTTCTTCTCCTGGGATTTCTTGTTTCGAGGATAAGACTCTTTCGTTGACTTTATGCTTGATTTCCTACAGAAACCCTAATAGATCTTTAGAAGGTATATATATATATATATATATATATATATATATATATATATATCTTTCTAGTTGATGTTCAAAACTGCATTGAGTTTTTTTTTTTTTTTTTTGTGTGTGTGTATTATGGTGTGTCGTCTTTTATAATATGTTATGTTTTATTTTTATTTATTTGTGATCAACAGACGTGGTCTGACATTATATTATAATATTGCAATACAACAAATTTCACATATAGCATGTGAATATTTTTGTGATTACAGGAATTAATAAAAAAATTATAATTATATATTATACTAAATATACTACTTATCCATATAAAATTCGTATTTAGGAACACTTTTTTGCTAAATACATTTCTACTATCAAATCTTATCCCAAATTTCTTCCTATATATACATGCATTTCATACTGATGTATAATATATGATTGACTCAAGTTCCACAAGAACTCCATAAAATTGGGTTCGACAGGAGCAGCCTTATATTTTAAAATACAATCCCTCTAAAAGGATTAAAACTTAAACTAGTAGAATTTAGCCCCCACCCCCATTATATATTGGCCCAAATATCACATTATGAAGAGGAGTCTCCAAATATCACTTTATTACGGTAGACAATGCTGCAGCGTTTTAGTTATATATATATATATATATATATATATATATATATATATATATATATATATATATATATATATATATATATATATATATATATATATATATATATATATATAACGCTACGTTTTGTAGCGTTTAGGTTAGGTGAGGTGGGGTGGGAGATTTTTAAATTATTAAAATATTGAAATTTTATATATAATATTTTTCAATTAATATTTTAAATTTTTATAGGCATTCCCTTTGGGGTTAAGCAATTTCCATTTGGGGTTCAACGAATTTCATTTGGGGTTTAGAAATATTCAATATTTTATTTAAAATTTTTGAATTTTATCTGTATTCCCTTAGAAGTTCAACGGTTTCATTTTCGATTTTAAAAATATGCAGAATGACGAATAAACAGTATATGAACTTAGGGTTTAGGGTTGTTTACAACCACCATAAACCACTATAAGAAAAACGGCATTTTCCTACCGTTTATTTCCTACCGACCATTTCCTACCATTTTTCAAGTCAAACGACTATTTCCTACCGGACCCATAGCCGGTAGGAAATGCCTCCACATTTCCAACCGAAATTAGTAGGAAATGAGTCGAGTGGGACCCGCAAGGCCACGTCAATGTCTGGCCGCAATGAAACGACATCGTTTCACTCATACCATCTCCTACCGTCTCACTACGGTTGGAAATGAGTGACACATTTCCTACCGACATCGGTAGGAAATGAGTGTTGTGTGCCCCAAGTGCCATGTGGCTGTGCAGCTTTATGTGTAGCATTTCCTACCGCGTGTAGGCGATAGGAAATGCCTCGCCTATTCACCAGCAAATGTCTACTTGGCGGCTTCTGATTGGTTGACGTGTCGGTGGACATTTCCTACCGATGAGCGGTAGGAAATGAGCTGTGCAAAAAATTTAAATCTTATCTATTAAATAAAAATAAAAATTTGTGAATTACATTAAAAATTTAAATAAAAAATAGGAAAAAAAATAAAATTCAAATTAAAATACATAAATTCGAATTAAAAACGATGAACCATACGGGAATCAAGATCAATCTTTTTAAATCATATAATAAAATTTTAAAAATTTTAAAAATTTATTTGATTATGTAATTAAACGGTCAACTAGTAATTTGACTTTAACCCCTAAACTAGTTTTCGTTCCCGATTCTTGATTCGATCATTTTGAAATAGAATTTCGACGATCGAACAATACGGAAGTCAAGATCAAACTTTTTAAATGTTATTCCAAAATTTTTAAAAATAATAAATTTTTTTGGTTGGGTAATTTAACGGTCAACTAATAATTTGACTTTAACCACTAAACTAGTTTTCGTTCCCGATTCTTAATTCGATTATTTTGAAATAGAATTTTGACGATCGAGCAGTACGGGAGTCAATATCAATATTTGTAAATGTTATTCCAAACTTTTAAAAAATAATAAAATTATTTGATTAGTTAATTTAAAGGTCAACTAGTTATTTGACTTTAACCTCTAAACTAGTTTTCGTTCCCGATTCTTGATTCCATTATTTTGAAATTGAATTTCGACGATGAACCATACGGGAATCAAGATCAATCTTTTTAAATCATATACTAAAATTTAAAAAATATTAAAAATTTATTTGATTACGTAATTAAACGGTCAACTAGTAATTTGAATTTAATCCCTAAACTAGTTTACGTTCCCGATTCTTGATTCGATCATTTTGAAATAGAATTTCGACGATCGAACCGTACGGAAGTGAAGATCAATCTTTTTAAATGTTATTCCAAAATTTTTAAAAAATAATAAATTTTTTTGGTTGGGTAATTTAACGGTCAACTAGTAATTTGACTTTAACCACTAAACTAGTTTTCGTTCCAGATTCTTGATTCGATTATTTTGAAATAGAATTTTGACGATTGAACCGTACGTGAGTCAATATCAATCTTTTTAAATGTTATTCCAAAATTTTTAAAAAATAATAAATTTTTTTGGTTGGGTAATCTAACGATCAACTAGTAATTTGACTTTAACTACTAAACTAGTTTTCGTTCCCGATTCTTGATTCAATTATTTTGAAATAGAATTTCGACGATCAAACCGTACGGGAGTCAATATCAATCTTTTTAAATGTTATTCCAAAATTTTAAAAAAATAATAAATTTATTTGATTAGTTAATTTAAAGGTCAACTAGTTATTTGACTTTAACCTCTAAACTAGTTTTCGTTCCCGATTCTTGATTCCATTATTATGAAATTGAATTTCGACGATGAACCATAAGGGAGTCAAGATCAATCTTTTTAAATCATATACTAAAATTTTAAAAGTTTTAAAAATTTATTTGATTATGTAATTAAACGGTCAATTTGACTTTAATCCCTAAACTAGTTTTTGTCCTCGATTCTTGATTCGATCATTTTGAAATAGAATTTCGACGATCTAACCATACGGAAGTCAAGATCAATCTTTTTAAATGTTATTCCAAAATTTTAGAAAAATAATAAATTTTTTTGGTTGGGTAATTTAACGGTCAACTAGTAATTTGACTTTAACCACTAAACTAGTTTTCGTTCCCGATTCTTGATTCGATTATTTTGAAATAGAATTTCGATGATCGAACCGTACGGGAGTCAAGATCAATCTTTTTAAATGTTATTCCAAAATTTTAAAAAAAATAATAAAATTATTTGATTAGTTAATTTAAAGGTCAACTAGTTCTTTGACTTTAACCTCTAAACTAGTTTTCGTTCCCGAATCTTGATTCCGTTATTTTGAAATTGAATTTCCACGACGAACCATACGGGAGTCAAGATCAATCTTTTTAAATCATATACTAAAATTTTAAAAAATTTAAAAATTTATTTGATTATTTAATTAAACAGTCAACTAGTAATTTGACTTTAATCCCTAAACTTGTTTTCGTTCCCGATTCTTGATCCGATTATTTTGAAATAGAATTTCGACGATCAAACTGTACGGGAGTCCGGATCAATCTTTTTAAATTTTATTCCAAAATTTTAAGAAAAATAATAAATTTATTTGATTAAGTAATTTAAGGGTCACCTAGTAATTTGATTTTAACCCCTAAACTAGTTTTCGTTCCCGATTCCTGATTCTATAATTTTGAAATAGAATTTCAACAATCGAACCGTATGGGAGTCAAAATCAATATTTTTAAATCTTATTCCAAAATATTTAAAATTTAATAAATTTATTTGATTAATTAATTTAACGGTCAACTAATAATTTGACTTTAACCCTTATTTATTACAAAATAATTTCAACCTTTTTTATTAATTTTGTTAAACTTGTTGTATATTAGTGCGCATAGTTCCAAAACAAAATTATGCACTTACAAATTAATTTTTTTTAAAAAAATTATTCACCATCTTTAAAAACTTAGCTTCCACAACTTATTGTTGTAGTTTAGGGGTTATATTTAGGGTTACTAGTGTTGGACTTTATTTTTTGAAAAAAAGTTTTTTGAACGATTTAACCGTACGGATCTCATTATCACTGCAAATTAGTCATGTGTGAAAAAAATTGTGATTTTTAAAATTCATTTGACGTGATTTTATAATGAAAAACCCCTATTTTAACAATAATTTGTACTAATTCATTTTTCTAGTTCTATTTTTTAATGATCCAACCATGAGAATTTCAAGATCACTATGAATTAGTGACATTTGCAAAAAATTGTGATTTTTAAAGTTCATTTGTAAGGACTTTTTAATGAAAAAGTGATAAACAAGGTATTGTGGTTATATAATTTTAGAGTAACATTAAAACACAAGAAACACCTTAGCATAATGGTTGGAGGTAGTACAAATTTCGCTGGAGATGTGGGTTCGAATCCCCGTTGTCTCATTTTTCATTTTTTTTCCATTTCCTATCGGTTTACGGTAGGAAATGGTATCATGCGGTAGAAAATGATAATTCACGAAAAATTCAAAATGAGCGCCTAAACCAAAAATTCGAAATGAACGCCCAAATCAAAATTCAAAATGGCGCCCAGAGTCATTTCCTACCGAATAATTCACGAAAAATTTAAAATGACCGCCTAAACCAAAAATTCAAAATGAGCGTCCAAATCAAAATTCAAAATGGCGCCCAAAGTCATTTCCTACCGCAAATTGGTAGGAAATATAGAAGTGCGGTAGGAAATGTGTAATTCAGATTTATAAAACAATAACTTTTGTCATTCCCCTTCACTTCAACTATCTTCTCCACCTCTCCATCTTTTACTATTCTTATCAACTCTTTTCATTTTTTTCATCTCGATTTTCTTCTTCATTTGTGTATGTATATATGTATAATTTTTTGTTCCGTTTTTTATGTAAATTGTTAGGACTTAACAAATTAAAAGAACTTTTCGGAAGAAGGCTAAAGAGAACTATTCGCATGAAGGCGATGTTGAAGGCAATGACAAAGACAATTATGATGACCAGTTCAAGAGTGATTCGTTTAGGTTTTTAAATTTTTATTTTGCTTTGTTGTAATGGTTGTATTTTAGTACATTTGTACAAATATTTTGTTGATGTAACTTTAATTTGTTAATTTTATGGTGATGAAGGCGGATTACGATTTATGATAGATGTTTGATTTTTGGTTTTGATTGTATGCTTGTGAATTAGATATTGATTTTGTTATGCAATGTGTATGCTTTTGAATCAATGAAGAACATTTATTTTTAAAAAAATTTGCCCAATAATTCCTACCGCCTTCAAGCCATTTCCCACCGTTATTACAATTCGAAACCTAGTATTTCCTACCGTCTTCAAAACATTTCCTACCGCATTCATAAGAACGGTAGGAAATAATTAATAGCGGTAGGAAATGGCCGGTAGGAAATGGCCGGTAGGAAATGCCATTTTACAAGGTGCCTGGAATAATTCCTACCGAAGTGTGCAAAAGTGGTCGGTAGGAAATGGCTCTGCACTTGCTACAATTTCCACGTCAACAGGTGACGTGGCTGATGACGTGTGCGGGACCCGCCCACGTGTCATATGACATGGCATCTGACATGTCGCCACATCATCGTCCAAGTTGGCATGTGGGTCCCCACCATGTGGCATGCCACGTCATCATGTGGGACCCACGTTGACCCGGTCAATATCATTTCCTACCAAAGTCATTTCCCACTTAAGCATTTCCTACCGCACGGGGCCGGTAGGAAATGCGGCATTTCCTACCGATTTTGGGCCTTTTCCTACCGATTTGACGGTAGGAAAATGTCGTTTTTCTTGTAGTGAACCCTAACTTAACCTAATTTTAAAAAAATCGGGACGGCCGGACTCGAAAAGAAAATACAATTTGAATTGACGTTTTGATTAAAAGTTTTCTAATAATGTTTGCAAATACATATTTAGCAAAAATAAAGAGGTAACACTACTTAAAGTAGGGTTTTGAAACCAAAACACTACTTTACATAACGTTTTGAACCTTAAAAAAATTTATCGAAAACACTACACGATGTAACGTTTTGTGTAAACACCGCTTAAAGTTGCGTTTTAAAGTAATATTTATGGCCATTTTCAGAATGTGATATTCGGAGCATTATTTGTGAAATTAATTATGATAGTAATTATAATTTTTTTATTATTTTGATTGTGTAAATTTACAGTAAAATATAATTAACACATTGTTGAATAAGAATTTTTTAAGTATTGTACCTTGCAAAAATTAATATTTCAAAGCATGAAAATATTAATTAGATACTACAAAAGTTAAGTGTATATAATTTAAATGTTAGACCCGTTAATTAATGTATTTCTACTTCTAACTTTTATATCCAATATTACTGAAAATCGTAAGGCAACGAATTTGAAAATTTCAATACAATGAATGAATCTAATCCGAAAAATAAGGGAATTTTGATTTTAAAATTTTCCGAGAAAAAGACTTTTGATGTTTTGAGAAGAGATTATAGGTAAATGGAGGTGCATTACACCTAATAAATGTAAATAAAAAATTTAATGCTAATATGTATTTAATATGTGGTCTTAGACGCATTTAAGTGATCAACACTACTAGTAATTATACCAACAAATCATGATCTTCTGGGTGTGTAGTGGGCATGTGTACTACTCAAATTGGCTACATTTGGTCAAGTATACTTTGGTTTATTTTGGATTCGGAATTGGGGCTCGACCCCATTTTCGAATAAGGCTCCGAATTTGATTCGGGTTGTCACACTAAATGCTAATATTATAGGAAACTGAAAGTTATATTTGAATCATATATGATTCGCTTAGGATTTACTTCGAATCAAAACATGATGAATTTCATATTAAGAACATATTGAATTCAGTTCGAATCTTTTCGAATTGTTACTAATTCATTTTTAATTTTTGAGTTAAAAAAAATCTTATTATCAAATGTGAGATTTTAATATGAAATAATTTAATATCTATTTATTTTGATATATAATGTAATGTTAATTTTTGGAATAAATTTATTTTAAATATGAATTTTGCTTATGATTAGTTATTTCTAACGAATACTATATTTCGATTCTAAGTTATGACCATAAAGATTATAATGACTAGACTAATATTTAATAATTCACCACTTTTTTAATTTGGATTTATATCGATTCTTGTACTTCAAATCATATTCAATTCAAATAAGTTGTTGTTCGATTTGATATATTATCATCAAACTAAAGATTATGCAATTGCACCACTAAATTCCAAAAAAAAATTGCATGTGGGCCATTAAACTTAAAAAATACATATGTTAGTGGACAATCTATCCTTGTCTAAATTACTAACTTATTCTTTTAGCTAATAGTTTTATCCTCACATTAATATCGAACAGACAATAATATGATGAACATCCCTAGGAGCTTGAGAAATATCGAATGGCTCCAAACAACCAAACAAATTTTGTCCATGGTCCTTATTCTTTTACCTCCGTAAACTTAAATCAAAATACCAAGCTAGCTAGTTGTCAGAGTACGTAGAGAACATATACTCTTTCTTGGTGCAGATGATGACGTTTCTTGTAATCAGACTGCATGACATATTTAGTAGTCTCTAAAGCAAGGAAAATAGGGGTGACACTGAGTAAAAGTAGATCATGCAACTTCTCGTTACCCTCACCACTTAAAATAGCATGTTGAACAGCAACGCCATAAGCCACAGCTACATGAGGGTTATTTATTCTAGAAACCACCAACAAGTGCAATATCGTGAATGGTGTTTTAAACCATTTTGGAAACACTCGAACACTTCTCTACAGGTGCATGCACTTCCAGAATAGATTAATAATTATTTAATTCTACAGTTGTAGTCTCCTATCATTGTTGTAGTGAATTCTTGAATTATATACTATAGTGTTATCCAAGTTTTTAATAGTCCTCTTTAACAATTTTTTGTCAATTAAATTTATTCGAAGTTAACGAAGAGAAAATTAAATTGATTAAAAGCACTAGAAAAGCAGAAAATATATTTTTAGTTAATTTATCTCACTGTGGTCTATAACAAACACTACAAGAAAAACGAGCATTTTCTACCACAAAATTTGTAGGAAAAGGCCGTTTTTTGGTAGGAAATGACCCATTTCCTACCACATCCATGTGGTAGGAATTGCTCGACTCGGAAATGATCCCTGGTGGGAAATTTTAAGTGACGGTCAAACGTGGGCCCACCTGGTGACTTGGCAGCCACCTGGCATGGACCCACCTACCAACATGGCTGGCCATGTGGCATGGGCCTGTCCCATGTCATCTACCACGTCAAGCTCCACGTCACCTGCCATGTCACAAAATCTGGTGACGTAATTTGGCATTTCCTACCAGAATTTCCGGTAGGAAATGCGTGTTTTGGAATGAAATACAACGGTCGAGATGGGTAAATAGTATTTCCTACCAGACATTTCCTACCAGCTTTTTTAAATTCCTACCAGCTATTTCCTACCAGGATGTGCATACGGTAGGAAAAGGCTTGAATGTGGTAGGAATTACTGGTTTGTAATGGTAATGCTGTTAGGAAAAGGCTTGAATGTGGTAGGAATTACTGGGTTTGTAATGGTAATGCTGGTAGGAAAAGCTTTCAATGTGGTAGGAAAAGATGGAATTTTATGGTATTATTGGTAGGAATTACTGGGTTTTTTCCTGTTTTTTACACCTAAATTACAAATCTAAAAGACCAAATCAAACCATACAAAACAAAAAAACAATAAAAAGAAAATCTAATCATCCATAAACAATATATTCCATAAAACAAAAACATCCATAAACATAATTTAACATCCCAACCATCATTAATCCAACATACACATGTTAAAATCCCACTTTATCACACCAACATACCAACCCAGCCATAAATACAAGTCAAAATCCCACCTTATCACACCATAAACAACAAAAATCCTCCTTCGCACGAACCACATTCAACAAGTTACAACCTTATAACACCAATAAAACAGTACTTACTATAGCTACCATCAAACACAAACAAAAGTGCTCACAAAGGAGCATAACTTACTAAAAGTTCATTATACCAAAAACTCAATTGAAATCAACATACTAATTAACTCCTACCAACGTCATCATCGCCATTGCAGCTTTCATTTTCTTCTCCATTATCCTCGTCATAGGAATCTTCTTCTTGATCATCATGGCCACTGACATCTTCTTCACCATTGTCATCAGCATCCTCGCTTTCATCATTGTCATAAGCATTTTTTTTCTTTTTGTTGGCCTCGAAACTAATATCTCTTCTTCAAAGTGACAAAAATCTACATAAGGAGCGCAAGAAAAAGCAATTAGTATCCATTATACACACATACATGAATAATTAATCAAGAACAATTGAAAATATGAACTAATCAAAAACAAAAAAATTAGTATCAATTTATAGGACATCATGATGCAATATCTTTTAAAACGTCAAGTAGATAGAAAGGGGAAACATTAGCAACTGAAGCAGAACTAATACCATTCTGAGGATAAAATGGATCTTCACTCGTGTCATTCAGTTCCATGGTCTTTTCGTCTATAAAAGGAGGATTACTTGGTGGAGGAAGGATTTCATCTTTCTTTGCCAACATTTGTAGTGCTTTCGACATTGAAGGTCTTAACGATGCAGGCTCTTGGATACATAGTAGTCCTATATGTACCACTCTTAGAACTTCTGCCCTTGCATCGCTTCGATGGTAATCATGCAGCATTAGGTTTGGGTCCAGAATCTCTTCAATGCTTCCATGTTGAAAAAGCTTCCATGCCTGTTTCATTAAAAGGAAAACACCTGAGGTTAGAACCTTTTGGGGTCGTTTACAGAGGTAACACAAACAAGAAAGTAATCGACTCACAATTGTAACCAGGCTGTCTGAGAATTCTGAGCTTTCGCTCTTGTTGTTTTGCCTTCCCGTAACAATCTCTAGCAAGAGCACCCCAAAGATGTACACATTTGCCTTTTCGGTTAATTGGCCATTGGCAAGGTATTCAGGTGCCATATATCCTCTACCGATTAGTTAAAAACAAATCTTTGCTCATGCTGTAATTTGAAATATCATGAACTTCTAAATAGTAAGAAAATATCATAAAAAAATAAATACTTACAATATCATTCAATACAACGTCAAACACATGTAATTTCTCAGGATACACACAAAAATTCATATTCAAATAATTAACACCAATAGGTAACTTCCATAAACACAATAAACAAAAACTCAATTCAAGAACATTAGAAATCTAGCCTCAGTTATCACCAAGAACTGTTTTACTAATTGCAAAAATTTAATCTTTTAATAAATACATTAAACAAAAACTCAATTCAAGAACATTAGAAATCTAACCTCCCCTGATGATGAACCTCTGTTTTCTTTTACTATCCAACCCAATTCAAGAAAAGGCCTCCCTTCACCACCGAACTCCATTAACCCCATCTCCTCCCTTCTCCTTCTTCGCTTCCGTCGTGTTATAACCGCTGCCCCGCCTTGCAACCATCTACTCCACCTCCTTTCACCACCGAACTCCCTTAACCCCATCTCCTCTTCAGCCGCCTTCATCCTCCGCCCGCAACCCAGGCACAACTCCGACCAACACCAAACTCTCCAAAAATTTAACTCCAACCTCTACAGCCCCCAACATACAACCCTATCAACCCAGAAATTTCAAAATCGATCATATATCTCCAAAAACCGAACAAAGTCGAATCTTACCTAGAAATTTTTCATCTCATAATTGATTGATTTATATATGTATAGATAGAGCTCGATTTATAGAACACATTCATGTATAAATCACTACTATTGATGGATAAATTAAGAGATATAAATTTTAGAAGATTATACGTAGAGAGAGCAGTCGGATGAGAGAGAGGGATATGGGGTGGGGGGCGGCCGAGTGATAGGGGGTGGGTATAAGAAATATACATTAAATATTTTAACGGATAAGATTTAATTCCTAATTCCACGAACGACTCAGATTGTCTCAGTTTTACATATCATCAATCAAAACGATCTCCTTTCAGCAAATTACAGCACGCCAAGTGTCCCAGAATTATAAATCAGCAAAATATATAAATATTTGTATTATTTATCAAATATCTATATCTTGTAAATTAAAAATAAAATGCTTAAATTATTAAATAAATATTCAAATAAATTTATAACATGTATTTAAAATAAATAATAAGCACGTATTTAAAATAAAAATATAATATTTTATAAATAATAATTATTTAATAGTGGCATTCTAATATTTTATAATAAGCACGTATTTAAAATAAAAATATAAGTACTTGAAACATCCAAAAATTACATTTAAAAAAATTTATAATATAAATTTATTATAATATAGTAGACCACTACTATGAATTTATAATATAAGTTTAATAATATCGTTAAAATCCAAGTTGATCATTACTAAAATACACACGTAGTATATGAGAAAATTTAAGAAAATTATATCATTAAAAGGTACATCTAGTCTATATTAAAATAATAGATAAACTCGTAATATATATGTAATTTAATTATATTCCTAAATTTTTAAAAAATAAAAAGTTAATTTGTTTGGAGATCTTAGTAGATCACTACTATATTGACTAGTACTCGTAACTAGTGCTCTATCCCATATTATTGTTTCTATTTTTTAAAAAATATTTTTCGAGGAGCCAACCGTACGAATGTCAAGATATATCTAATTTAATGATATTTCCAAATCTAAAAAAAAAAATTTAATTTGGTTTGGTAATTTAACGGTCAACTAGTACGTTGACTAGAACCCCTAAATAGGGTTTCGTCAGGGTTTAGGATTTTGATTTTTTAAAAAATATTTCTTGACGACCCAACCATACGGAGGTCAAGATCCATCCTTTTTAATGTTATTGCCAAAATTTCAGAAAAAAAAATTTATATGGTTTGGTAATTTAACGGTCAACTATTACGTTGACTAGAACCCCTAAATAGGGTTTCGTCTCGGTTTAAGGTTTTGATTCTTTAAAAAATATTTCTTGTTGACTCAATCGTACGGAGGTCAAGATCCATCCTTTTTAAAGTTATTGCCAAAATTTTAGAAAAAATTAAATTTATTTGGTTTGGTAATTTAACGGTCAACTAGTACGTTGACTAGAACCCCTAAATAGGGTTTCGTCAGGGTTTAGTGTTTTTATTTTTTAAAAAATATTTCTTGATGACCCAACCGTACGAAGGTCAAGATCAATCCTTTTAAATGTTATTGCCAAAATTTTAGAAAAAATTAAATTTATTTGATATGGTAATTTAACGGTCAACTAGTACTTTGACTAAAACCCTTAAACAGGGTTTCGTCAGGGTTTAGAGTTTCAATTTTTTTAAAAATATTTCTTGATGACCCATATGGGGTCAAGATCCATCCTTTTTAATTTTATTACAAAAATTTCAGAAAAAATTAAATTTATTTGATTTGGTAATTTAATGGTCAACTAGTACTTTGACTAGAACCTCTAAACAGGGTTTCATCAGGGTTTAGAGTTTCAATATTTTAAAAGATATTTCTTGACGATCCAGTCATACAGAGGTCAAGATCTATCCTTTTTAATGTTATTGCCCATATTTCAGAAAAAATAAATTTGTTTGATTGGGTAATTTAACTGTTAATTAGTACTTTGACTAGAACCCCTAAATAGGGTTTCGTCAGGCTTTAGGGTTTCAATTTTTTTAAAAATATTTATTGATGACCCAGCCATACGGAGGTCAAGATCTATCCTTTTTAATGCTATTGCCAAAATTTCAGAAAAAAATAAATTTATTTGGTTTTGTAATTTAACGTTCAACAAGTACTTTGACTAGAACCCCTAAAAAGGGTTTCGTCAGGGTTTAGGGTTTCAGTTTTTTAAAAAATATTTCTCGATGATCCAATCGTACGGAGGTCAAGATCCATCCTTTTTATTATTATTGCCAAAATTTTAGAAAAAAATAAATTTATTTGGTTTGATAATTTAACGGTCAACTAGTACTTTGACTATAACCTCTAAACAGGGTTTCGTCAGGGTTTAGGGTTTCAATTTTTTTAAAAATATTTCTTCACGACCCAACCATACGGAGGTCAAGATCCATCCCTTTTAAAGTTATTTCCAAAATTTCAGAAAAAAATAAATTTATTTGATTTTTCTAGAATTTTTAACTAGTTTATAAATAAATTAAAAAATTAAATAAAAATAGAAAAAATTCAAAAATTTGGAATAAAATACATACACACTAAAGTAGACATAATCATTATTTTTATGATGAATGTTAGCTTACTTTCAATAATTTTCCATTTTTTTTATTTTTTCCACCCTTTTTAATTAGTTTGGAAAATAAATTAAAAAATTAATTAAAAATATAAAAAAAGCAAAAATTGAATTTAAAATTCATTCACATCCAAATAGCCATACCCACTATTTGTGTGATTAATATTACCCTACTTTCAATAATTTTCTATTTTTTTTATTTTTTCCACCCTTTTTAACTAGATTGGAAAATAAATTAAAAAATTAAATAAAAATAGAAAAAAGCCAAAATTTAATTTAAAATTCAAACACAACCAATTAGTTATACTCACTAATTGTGTGATGAATGTTAACCTACTTTCAATAATTTTCTTTTTTTTTGATTTTACCACAATTTTTAACTAGTTTGTAAAATAAATAAAATAGAAAAAATATTTAAGAAAGATATATATTTATGACGGAAATAGAATTAAAATTTAATTTAAAAATGGCGTTTCCTACTTGTCAATTCCTACCAAATTTGATGAATACGGAAGGAATTACTCGGTTTTTACTTTTTGACACAGCTCATTTCCTACTACCTGCGGGTAGGAAATGCCAACCATTTCCTACCACAACGAGGTGGTAGGAAATGCTTCTATCAAAATGACGTCGTTTTGATGTTGTCAAACAGGCAGACAATGCTGAAAAAAACAACGTGGCATGTAGGGCCCACAAAACTCATTTCC
This sequence comes from Saposhnikovia divaricata, assembly GCA_036435485.1. NCBI lineage: Eukaryota > Viridiplantae > Streptophyta > Magnoliopsida > Apiales > Apiaceae > Saposhnikovia > Saposhnikovia divaricata. The sequence continues at coordinate 169,938,893 of CM071598.1, forward strand.
CACCAGTTTGCAGTGGTAGGAATTGCTTTGACAAAAACGACGTCGTTTTACTATTTTCAGAAATACTGAAAAAAACAATGTGGCATGTGGGACCGAATAGACTCATTTCCTACCAGCCTTGGTAGGAAATGGGGTGAATAAAACCGACCAAAGACATGTGGTAGGAAATACTTTGGCAAAAATGATGTCGTTTCTTTGTTGACGTGGATAAGTGGGTCCTTTTTCGGCCATTTTCTACCAATTGTGGTAGGAAATAGCTACCTATTTCCTACTAGCATCGTTTGTGGTATTTAATGCTAAGGGATGGTGAGCTTCGAGCTTTAATGGCTGTTTCCGTGTTCGAGACTAATCGGTCCTCACAGAGTACCTATGTATCTCGTTATTGAGAATCAAGCCAAAAACGTAGTTCTTGGTGTTCGCCCTCGGGGCTATGGCGGCAAGGGCACACCAAGGATGTAGTGGCTTGTATGTCCTTATTCGAGGATTAAACCAAAACGTAGTTCTGAGATGAGGGGTCTGGCCCTTTAAATAGCCTGTAGGAGCTTTAGAATCGTAGTAGGATTCGGATACTTGGTGGGCAAGCCACCGCCTTGAGGAAGGTTCTAGACTCCTTCCTTGTAGGAGTCTGTTTCCATATTGAATTAGGTACCTCGGAGGCGAGGTCTGGTAGGAATAACATCCTTATCTGATTACTGTTGCTGAGCTGTTTATTACCCTTAAAATTAATTACGAAATTAATATTAAAATAGGGATTCTGACCTCATTAATGGGCCCCACGTTTGGACCATGCTGGGTCTAATTAATGCCATATTAAATGTGTCTTTAGGGCTTATTTTCAGCCCATATCATTTGCCCCCCAACTTCTAGTAAAACTGATCAGGTTTTCCTCGATGTTTTAACGGCCTTTTCGAGACTTGGGTCAGGGTTTATTGCTTTTACGCGAGTATTCAACAATATCGTCTTAATGTAAGGCGTGGAGCGACCGACGCATTTACAATGATATTGAACGACACTAACAGTGTTAAACGGCACTAAACAGCGCTAATCAGCCTCAAACAACGTTTAAACAGTGTTAAACGATGTTAGACGGCATAAAACGGCACTAACGGCGCTAATCGGCACTAAACGGTGCCTAATCGGCACTAAATAGCGATAATCAGCCTCAAACAAAATTTAAACAGTATTAAACGATGTTAGACTGCATAAAACGGCACTAACGGTGCTAATCGGCACTAAACAGTGCCTAATCGACACTAAACAGCGCTAATCGACACTAATCGGTACTAATAGCGATCTTGAACATCAAGACGGAAAAACAAAAAAAGAGAAATCCCGACTCGATCACCACTGTCAGTTGGCCGGGTCGAAAAATGCATACTCACAACCAATGTCGGTCGGCCGGGAGGTCACCGGTGTGCCTGTCGGCCGGTACCCGGTCGGCCAAAGCAAAAACTCGTACCGACGGTAGACGTCGGTCGTCCGAAATTTTTTTATTTTTTATTTTTTTTTGTGTCGAAGCAGAATATTGATATCGAGGATCAACGTCGGTCGGCCGGGACATCCCCGGGAGGCCGGTCGGTCGTGAGTCAGTCGGCCGGGACAAAAACGCATACCGACGGTCGACATCGGTCGGTCGACGGTTGAAGCAAAATATCGACCTTGACGTCCACCGTCGGTTGGCCGGGGCTTCCCTGGTGAGCCGGTCATCCATGATTCGGTCGGCCAAATCAAAATCCCGACTCGATGATCGATGTCGGTCGGTCGAGACATCCTCGGTGAGCCGGTCGGCCATGTCCCGGTCGGTCGAACCAAAATCCCGACTCGATGATCAATGTCGGTCGGCCGAGACATACCCGGTGAGCCGGTCGGCCATGTCCCAATCGGCTGAGGCTCGGTCGGCTGAGGCGGTCGGCTGAGGCCGGTCGGCTGAGGCTCGATCGGCTGAGGTCGGTTGGCTGAGGCCATTGGCCGAGGCCGGTCGGCTGAGGCCATTGGCCGAGGCCCGTCGGCTGAGGCCCGTCGGCTGAGGCCTTTGGCTGAGGCCTTGGCTGAGGCCGGTCGGCTGAGGCTCGATCGGCTGAGGCCCTTGGCTGAGGCCAGTCGGCTGAGGCCCATGGCTGAGGCCGGTCGGCTGAGGCCCTTGGCTGAGGCCGGTCGGCTGAGGCCGGTCGGCTGAGGCCCTTGGCAGAGGCCGGTCGGCTAAGGCCTTGGCTGAGGCCGGTCAACTGAGGCTCGATCGGCTGAGGCTGGTCGCATGAGGCTCGATCGGTTGAGGCCCTTGGCTGAGGCCGGTCGGCTGAGGCCCATGGCTGAGGCCGGTCGGCTGAGTCCGGTCGGATGAGGCCATTGGCTGAGGCCGGTCGACTCAGGCCTTGGCGGAGGCTCGATCGGCTGAGGCCGGTTGGCCGAGGCTCGATCGGCTGAGGCTGGTCGGCTGAGGCTCGATCGGCTGAGGCTCGATCGGCTGAGGCTCGATCGACTGAGGCCCTTGGCTGAGGTCGGTCCCCTGAGACCCTTGGCTGAGGCCGGTCGGCTGAGGCTCGATCGGCTGAGGCCCTTGGCTGAGGCCGGTCCCCTAAGGCCCTTGGCTGAGGCCGGTCGGCTGAGGCCCATGGCTGAGGCCGGTCGGCTGAGGCCGGTCGGCTGAGGCTCGATCGGCTGAGGTCAGTCGTCTAAGGCCCTTGGCTGAGGCCGGTCGGTTGAGGCCCATGACTGAGGCCGGTCGGCTGAGGCCGGTCGGCTGAGCGAAACGGTGACTCGACGATCAGCACCAGTCGGCCGGAGGGCTTCGTTTTACCTTAGTCGGTTAGCTTCCAGTCGGCTGGAGCTTCCCTCGCGGCTCAGTCGGTCGATTGTCGGTCAGTAAGCTTGTTCTTCAAACGTGAGTATCGATCTTGATCATCAATATCGAATCTCGACGTCAACATTTCTACATCGGCTTTCATTGCTTGAAACTCGATAAACTTGGTCATTCATGACTTTTATTTAAGGCTTCCCCTAATTTCTTGATTAGCTCTAAACTCCTTTTAAGATTTTCATGCTTTCCTGATCTTAAATGGAAATTACTTCGAATCTTTCGATCACCATGTTGATTCAATGGCTCATTCTTAAACTATTTTTGAATTTCTTGATCCATGGTTGGCTCTAGTAGCTTCGTTGGCATTCAATGGCTTCAGCTTAGTTTTCATATTCGAAACGACGTCGGGATCGATTTTTGACATCGAAACGATGTCGGGACTCTCGACATCGAAACAAAGACCAGTCGACTGAAGCTTCCCGGGTGCCCCGGTTGGCGGCCTCGGGTTGGCTGAGCCCCATTTTTTAAACCTCAACGTCAGTATTAAATGTCAATATTTGGACCTCAATGTCAGTATTCGAAGTTGATGACCAAACAAACATCCTTCAATTCAAATTTGGCTTTCGTGACCTTCTGGGCCTTAACTTGCTTGTTGAATCCTTGGTTTTAAACCTTGAATCCGTTCATGGTTGTTGGTTATAGTCAACCTTTCATTCTCATTCTAAGATGTAAAAATGATGAAATCCCTTAGTTCTTGCCCCCTTGCTACATATGGTCGAGGTCTTGTTTCTCGGTTGATCGTTCAAGAAGTCCCCTTGCCACTCAGCACTTGACTTCAAGTCTGGTGTGCCTTGGCTGGTTGTTAATCCTTTATCTTGATTCTAGGTTTCCAACCTTCTTCTTATGCTCCTCGGACCTTACTTTGGTTTGAATTCGATTAACGGCTCTTGATTCAAGTCCTTAAACTCAATCGATAAACTCAATTGGAGGCAGACAACCTTTTTGGCCATCAAGGCTAAAATTTTATGTCGGGATTTGAGATTCAAGATTTTAAGTAAGAAATAACAAAGGACCTCTTATCTCAACAATCTCACTAACTGTTTTTGTGCCTTCAAGGCATTATCAAGGAGCCAACCAATCCCAAGATGAGCTTTGAGAGGGTCTATCCTTTAGCTTACATCAACCAGTGCTACTAATTTCGAATCGATGGTGGGGTCTTCAGGACCTGGAAGTAAATACTCTCTACATAATTCTCTATCTCAGAAGAGCCAAACTTAGACTGGGCATCGGCCTTAATGTTCTCTTTCTGTATTGTAATCTTTCTGTTGATCATCTATGGTCTTTTCTATGCATGTGCCTGCTTTCATTCATATGTTCTTTTATTTTCAGTACTTGGTCATCTTCGACTTACACACACCAGGTGCTTGGCACATAAATAAAATCACATAATCAATGAACAAAAACAAACTTGCATTAAAAACTTGAAATGGGTTCAACCCTTACATAGAGTACTACTATCCTACTCGGGGCAATAAGCCCCAGAATGGTTTCATCGAACCTTCTTGCTACTTTTACTAGATATATATGAAACTAAGTCCTACTAGGATAACTTGAGCCCATCAGGGATTTGCAAGACTATGCCTGCACCACTGGAAGTTCACTTTCTGCTTGGGGTACTACCTCCTGCCCCCCGACTTCTTGGTTGCCAATGATACATTCAACCACGAAGTCAGTTAACGCCTTAGCCTTAATGGCAGTCCGAGGCTTCTGTGTGATGCCCTCTTCTGGCCTTCCTTGGTGTTCCTTACCTATGAAGACATTCATGTCTTCAATCGGAAGGACCTGCCCCCCGACTCCATCAGGCCTTAACGACGCTACATAACAGCTTCGTGCCATCTTCTGATCACCTTTATGTTCTCCAACACCATTCCTGGTTTGGAACTTGATCTTCATTTGATAAGTTGTGGCATCAGCCTTGAATGCATGAAGTCCAGTCCTTCCAAGGATAGCGTTGTACGTCGAAACCGCTTTAATTACCAAGAAGTTCAACATCTGAGTGGCCTCGTTAGGCTCATGTCCAATAGTTACAAGCAACTGAATAGTCCCTTCAACTTTGGATTCTACTCCATTAAATCCATATATAGGCATGTTATTGGGGGTCAACTGAGAGTCAGTGTACCCCATCTTCACAAACGCATCATGAAACATAATGTCAACGGAAGCTCCATTGTCTATCAAGACTCGCTTCACCTCTGAGTTTCCAATCACAAGAGTTATGACCAACGGGTCATCATCGGGGAACTTCACTCCTTCCAAGTCCGAGTCATTAAAACTAACCGCTACCTCAGTTTTTGCACGCTTTGGGACCTCTTCCACGATGTGCATCACTTCTCGGGCATAAGCCTTCCTAGAGTTCCTAGTTGTCTCGGCCGCAGTTGGGCCTCCTGAGATCATGTTGATTATTGGTCCTCAGGGCTGTGGGTTGCGAAGTGGCTCAGTTTCCGTCTACGGATCAAAAACTCGATCTCATCTTTGAGTTGCTTGCAATCATTAGTGTCATGCTCCACATCTTTGTGGAATCTGCAATACTGATTCTGGTTTCTCTTTGCGGGATCACCCCTGAGTGGCTTCGGCCATCGGAAATCTTTATCCTTCTCAATGTCCAACAATACCTAAATACATGAAAGTCTTATCAGAAGGACCAATAATACATGAAAGTCTTATCAGAAGGACCAATAATACCTTTTGGATTAATTCCTGAAGTTGTCACTGATGGAAAATTTATTGCCCCTGTAAGGTTTGTACACAAAGATTCTTCTGAATTCACTCTTGTTGAAAGAGAGAAGCTGGACTTGACATTAATTTAAGACTGATCTTAATAGATTCTCTAGACTCTGTAATGTACAGTCATGTGATTAACTGCAAGACTGCAAAGCAAATGTGGGAAACCATTGAAACTGTGAATGAAGGAACAGAGGAAGTTAGGGAGAATCGACTAGAAATTCTGACATCTGAGTATGAACACTTTCGATCAGCATCCAATGAAAGTATTCAAGATGTGTTGGAAAGATATAACAAACTTGTCAACAATTTACAGATGCATGGCAAGTACTACACTCAGAAAGAGATCAACAGAAAATTTCTATTATCAATGCCTGTTCATCTTGAACATAGGATTACAGCTATCAGAGAGTCGAGGAATCTAAGTGAAATTACTGTAGAAAGACTCTTTGGTGTTTTAAAAACCTATGAACTGGAACAATCTCAACAAAAGGAGATTTATGGAAAAGGAAGAGTTGCTAATAATTCTACAGCTCTTATTGTTGAGAACAAACAGGAAGTGGAAGATAAGGTTATTCAATCTTGTAGTGTTGATAGTGGTAAGCTTGAAGTTGAAGTTGGTCAAACGAATGCTAGTCCAGATGAAGGAGACTTCTATTCGTTAGAAGAGCTAGATCAGTTGGAAGATGAGTCCATGGCTTTGTTGGTAAGGAAATTCAGTAACTTCAGATTCAGGAAGAATCCCAAGTTCAGGTACAAATCTAACTATAACAGGTTCCAAAGAGGAGGTTCTTCATCCTCAAGTAACAGAGGAGGTTACAAAACTGGAACAGTTGAACGAAGTAAAATTAGATGCTACAACTGTAATGAACTTGGACATTTCGCTACTGAATGTCAGAAGCCAAAACAAAACCAAAGAAAAGACTTTGGATCTGAGAAGAAGAAGACAGGTAAAGCCTATGTGGCTGCTGGAAAGAGTTGGGATGATACAGACTCTGAAGATGAAGAGTATGGCAATCTTGCCCTGATGGCAAAATCTGATAACTCCAGTGGTACTTCATCTGAGGTATCATGTACTGAAAGTCAATATATCTATCAACTTAGTGATTCACTAGGTTGTGCTAATAGAGAGATTGAAAGGATCAATTTGGTAAATACAGATCTTAGTAATCAATTATCAGAATTACACGATGTACAAAATTGCCATGATAAACAAAAATCAGAAATAAGAATTCTAAAAGAACTTGAGAGGTCTTTAGCGTTGATAGTGGTTCAACAACGTGAAACAATAGCTGAGCTAGAAATAAGGGTTAGTGCTACTTCTAATTCATGTAAAGTGGCTAAAGAGTTGTTTAACCAATAAGCTATTAATCAAACCGTAGGAATTGGGTTTGACTATAATGAAGTTATTGGACGAAAAAGCATTATTACTCCTAATCTTGTCAGTGCTGTAGAAAGGGGTATACCAATAGTGCTTAAGGGTGTTAGTAATCCACTCTTTAAGACATCCATAGCAGAACCTTTGGATACAACATCTTTAATCATTAAGAAAGAGATGCGCATTGAGGATTTAGCTAATGGCGTAGTCTTAGAAAGTAATCAAGTTGTTAAAAATGATGAAGATAGAAAGTCTGTGTTTAAGAAAACAGAAAGAGTTGGTGAGTCTACTAGTTCCTTTAAAACTTGTAGTAGAAGTAACAACATATCTACCATGAATGCTATTCCTGTTATTGATATTGCTCATAAGAAATGCAATGCTGTTAATTGCATGTCTTGTGCTTTTAATATAATGTCTGCTTACTTTAACGGTAATCATGCATGTGTTGATAAGAATGTTCCTAGACAGCATATGAGCAGAAATAAACATGTTAGATCCAGGACTGTAACACCACCTAATTCTAAGATTAGGACTCCAAGTCCTTCTCAGGATATGGTGAAGACATGGTTACCCAAGCTGAAACCAAAACAAGTTAAAGCTGTTTACAGGGTTAAATGTCCAGTACCTGAAGAAAATGTTGTTAAAATAAAAAGTGTTGCTTTGCCTGATAAAGGCCAATTCTTTAAGTGCTCCGGACCCAATCAAATTTGGGTTCCGAAGAAAGTCTAACCAATTTGTCATTGTAGGGTTTAAAACAGGTTGAACGAGTCATGTGGATTCTGGACAGTGGATATTCAAGGCATATGACTGGAGATAGAGCCCTACTGACAAATGTGGTGGAGAAGGCCGGCCCAGTCGTTACCTTTGGAGATAACAGCAAAGGTAAAACTGATGGATATGGCAGATTAGAAGCTGGAAATGTTATCGTTGAAGATGTCTCTTTTGTGAACGGCCTTGAGCACAATTTGCTCAGTATTAGTCAATTCTGTGACAAAGGTTATGAAGTTCATTTCAACAAGAAGAATTGTCTAATATCACACAAGAGAAATGAAAGGCCGCAGTTGATTGGAGTAAGAAAAGGAAACTTGTACATAGCCAATATGAACTCTGGAAGCACAGAAGAAATTAGATGTTTTTATTCAAAGGCATCCACTGATGAAAGTTGGTTATGGAACAAGAAACTTTCTCACCTTAACTTCAAAACAATGAATTCTCTAGTTAAAAGAGAATTGGTGAGAGGTTTACCTTCGTTTGAATTTACTCAGGAAGGTCTATGTGATGCTTGTCAAAAAGGAAAGTTAAAAAGGGCAACTCACAGGAGCATTAACACATCATCAATAACTGAACCATTACAACTTCTACATATGGATTTGTTTGGTCCAGTTAGTGTGATGTCCATGTCAAGAAAAAGATATGCTCTAGTGATTGTTGATGATTTCTCAAAATTCACATGGGTACTATTTCTGAACTCAAAAGATGAAACTCCACAACTGGTAGTTGATCATATTAAGTTAATTGAGCTGGACTATAATCGTCCAGTAAGAGCTATAAGGTCAGACAACGGAACTGAATTCAAGAATGCAGTTCTGAATGACTTTTGCACTGAAAAGGGTATAACTAGACAGTACTCGGCTCCCAGAACTCCTCAACAAAATGGGGTAGTTGAAAGAAAGAATAGAACCTTGATTGAAGCTGCACGTACTATGCTAAGTGAATCAAGGCTTCCATTGAGCTTTTGGGCTGAAGCTGTCAACACTGCATGCTATACCCAGAATCGAACACTTATCAATAAAGACTTAATGAAGACACCATATGAAGCTCTACATGACAAGAAACCAACTCTCAAGTACTTCCATGTATTTGGGACAAAATGCTTTGTGCTGAAAGAAGGAGATGATCAAGGTGGTAAATTTGAAGAAAAAGCACATGAAGCAATATTTATTGGTTATACTAGAAGAGCCTACAAGGTGTAACTTATTGATCAACAGAAATCTATGGAAAGTGTCAATGTTACATTTGATGACACAAAACTCCCAAGTATCCAAAATGAAGATCCATCTGAAAAGCTTAAGTTTGATGACATGTCAGACTCAGATTCAGATGATGACAATCAACCTGACGTTGTTGCTGATAATAATAATCCAAATGTTGGTGGTAATGATCAAGGTGATGCTGGTGAAAACAATGATAATTTTCAAGACACCACTGATACTCTTGAACCATCAATAAGTCAAACTGGCAACAACTCAGGGGGAGATAATGAAGGGTCAACAAGTCATACTCAACATCATACTGAAGATCAAGGCGAATCATCAAGATCAATTCTTCCCAGACAAACTGTTTGGAATAGAGCTCATCCTTTTGAGCTGATTCTTGGTGATCCAGATGTTGGTGTGAAAACAAGAAGAGCTTATCAGAATCAATGTAACTATTCTGGGTTCCTGTCTATCATGGAACCTAAGAAAGTAGAAGAAGCTCTATCTGATCCTGATTGGGTGATTGCTATGCAAGATGAACTCAATCAATTTAAGCAACTAGAAGTATGGAAGCTGGTACCCAGACCTAAAGATAGAAAAGTGGTGGACACAAGATGGGTATTCAGAAACAAACTAGATGAAGATGGCACTATGATAAGAAACAAAGCAAGACTGGTAGCTAAAGGTTATTCTCAAGCTGAAGGCATTGATTATGACGAGACCTATGCTCCAGTAGCAAGACTTGAGGCCATCAGAATATTCTTGGCATTTGCATCCTATTCAAGATTCAAAGTTTATCAAATGGATGTCAAGAGTGCCTTTCTGAATGTAGAACAGCCCCCTGGTTTTGAAGATCAAGATCATCTGGACTATGTCTACTTTCTTTACAAAGCTATCTGTGGTCTTAAGCAAGCCCCAAGAAAATGGTATGACACTCTTTCTGAATTTCTATTAGAAAATGGTTTTATAAGAGGTGTCATAGACAAAACGCTCTTCACTAAAAGACATAAAAATGATATAATACTAGTCCAAGTCTATGTGGACGATATTATATTTGGGTCTACTAATGAGCTTCTATGCAAGAAGTTTTCTAAGTTAATGCAGGGTAGGTTTGAAATGAGCATGATGGGAGAATTGAAATTCGTTCTTGGATTACAAATAAGTCAGAGACAAGATGGAATATTTATTTGTCAATCCAAGTACATTAAGGAGCTCCTCAAGAAATATCACATGGAGGAGTGCTCATCAGCAAAGACACCATCAACTATAGCTGTCAAAATTGGTTTATGTGAAAGTTCTGCCAAGGTAGATATCACAGGCTATAGAGGTATGATTGGCTCATTGCTTTACCTAACTGCTAGTAGACCAGATATAATGTTTGCCACATGCTTGTGTGCAAGGTTCCAAGCGAACCCTAAAGAAATCCATCTCACTGCTGTCAAAAGAATCATAAGATATCTAAAGGGTACGCCTAATTTAGGCATCTGGTACCCTAATGAATCTGGTTTTACTTTAATTGGATATACAGATTCTGACTATGCAGGAAGTGTTGTAGACAGGAAAAGTACATCTGGGAGTTGTCAATACCTAGGTGGAAGATTGGTATCCTGGTTCAGTAAGAAACAGCAAACAGTTTCCAACTCTACAGCCGAAGCTGAATATATAGCTGCTGGAAGCTGTTGTGCTCAGATCTTATGGATTAGAAATCAATTAATGGACTATGGCATTGTATTGGAAAATATCCCTATTTTACGTGATAATACAAGTGTCATAGCAATTGCCAGCAATCCTGTGCAGCACTCAAGGACAAAGCACATTGACATAAGGTATCATTTTATAAGAGAGCATGTAATGAATGGTACAGTGCAACTACTATTTGTAGGCTCTGGAGATCAAACTGCAGATATTTTTACTAAGTCGCTTAATGAATCCTCATTCACTAGAATTGTTAGTGAATTGGGTATGTTAAACAGTCCTAGTAATTAATACTGTTAATATCTGAAATTTGATCTTTAATAATTTTGCAAGTGATTATTCTGTGAATATTTGTTGTTTGAAATCACTTGTATAATTATTTTACCAACTGATTTTCTTGCTTGTTTAGTTATTTTTCACTCTGTTTATTCATATTATTTAATACTTCATATTTCTGTATTTTTAGAATATTTGTAGATATTTATTTCTATTTTAATAATTATTTTATTAAATGTTTTGTAGTGTTTGTCCTTTTGTTATTTATATTTGTTTTCGTAAAAAGATTAATCCATGTTTCTGTAAAATATTTATTTATAGTATTTTTAATAATATATTAGAGTGTATTTTAATTGGATTAATTTTGAACATTTATTTGCATTTTATTAGCATAATATTAGCAGGTTAATAGATTGTCTTGTCTGTATTTCTAGTATCAAGACAATCGCCAATACAATCCACAGATTGTCTTGGTAGGTTATTTTGCTAAGTAATAAAATATTTTTCAGACTTTTGTTCTGTTTTTATTTTGTTTTATTCAAGACAAATGATTGTCTTGATAGTTTTGAACTACCAAGACAATCGGCAAGACAATCACTTGATTGTCTTGGAGTGTCTTTTCTATATTTTCTAATTAAATATATATATATATATATATATATATATATATATATATGTGTGTGTGTGTGTGTGTGTGTGTGTTAATTTGTTTTTAATCAGTTAAATACTTGATTGTCTTGATAGTATGTATACTACCAAGACAATCGGCAAGACAATCAACTGATTGTCTTGTAATGTTAGTTTGTATTTTTATATATAAAAAAAAAATTCGTTTTCTTTTATTTATCAGAATTGTAAACGATTGTCTTGATAGTGTTTATACTACCAAGACAATCGGTAAGACAATCAAACCGATTGTCTTGTAGTGTAGTTTTGTACTTAAAAAAAAAACAGAAATCACAAACACAACAGCCAATACAATTTTCTCTCTCGTGGTTTACACAGGGCTCTCGATACATATACTTACGATACACACAATCTTGAACTGAATTGCTGCTCGATTTTTCTCAACAAAACTGAAAACCAAGACCAGATTCAAGTACATCGTGAAATTTCCTTTCTTTTGAACCGATTATCTTCGAGTTTGGTTAAGTTTTTGAAAATAAATTTTTTGAAATGTTGAATCGGGTTTTGACTGTTTTGAGAGTTCTAGATTTTTTCTTTGAATTCTAAAAATATATTGAGACTCACAGTAATCAGGAGAACATTATATAAATTTTTGGGATTTTTCTGACAACTTTGAAATAATTCGAATTTTTAATTAATTTTAATTAATTATTAATTCTAAAAAATTTCGAATTGTTTTAATTTCCTTAAATTAAAGTGTGTTTTTGTGTTTAAAAAAAATGGCTGATAATTTTGAGATAATGAAACGTAATTTGGTTGGCTATTTTAATCCGAACGATTGTCCCTACGATCGATTTAGGCCTTGGATACGATTTTTGAATGACGATTCAATTATCCGAACTGCCATTTCGATTGAAGCCCCAATTAAGATAGGACCACTGAGATTGATTTGCACAGAAGCTGTGGTGTCTGAAGACTTGACCTCATTTTCTTTTGATTTTGATGGTACACACCATGTCGTGACAGAATCAACCCTTACTACTGTTTTGGGCCTTCCTGTGGATAATTTTGATCCATTTCCAACCAGTGAACAACTCTATCAATTCTTCATTGATATTAATTATCATGGAGTAATTGATATGAACAACCTGAGCAAAAGGAATCTGGTTCAACAATGGGATGCATTCTTCGACACGATCTCCAAGGTATTTGGTAATTCAGCCAGAGGTAATTTTCACTTACTCACCTCTATGTTACAAACTATTGGTTATGCTGTTGCTAACAACCGTAGAATCAATATTGGTAACCTACTTTGGAATACTATTATTAACATGATTGTTAAGGCCAGAAGGGATTTTGATGAGGGTTAGAAAGTTCTATGTTATTATCCTAGATTTTTAACTTTGTTATTTAATCATCTTGTTCCTGTTGGTCAACAAACAATTTTTAGGAATGACAACCCTATGGTATCAGGCAGGCAAACCAAGAAAATATTCACTAGCCTTGATACACATAGAAAATTGATAAATGTGCCAGTGTATATTACACCATATTTGTCTAACTTCATAAATCTACCTGTCATTCCTCGACTTTTGAATGCACCTGAACCTGAACCTCAAAATGTACCTGTCCCTGAAAATAATAAATTTTTTTGGTTGGGTAATCTAACGATCAACTAGTAATTTGACTTTAACCACTAAACTAGTTTTCGTTCCCGATTCTTGATTCAATTATTTTGAAATAGAATTTCGACGATCAAACCGTACGGGAGTCAATATCAATCTTTTTAAATGTTATTCCAAAATTTTAAAAAAATAATAAATTTATTTGATTAGTTAATTTAAAGGTCAACTAGTTATTTGACTTTAACCTCTAAACTAGTTTTCGTTCCCGATTCTTGATTCCATTATTATGAAATTGAATTTCGACGATGAACCATAAGGGAGTCAAGATCAATCTTTTTAAATCATATACTAAAATTTTAAAAGTTTTAAAAATTTATTTGATTATGTAATTAAACGGTCAATTTGACTTTAATCCCTAAACTAGTTTTTGTCCTCGATTCTTGATTCGATCATTTTGAAATAGAATTTCGACGATCTAACCATACGGAAGTCAAGATCAATCTTTTTAAATATTATTCCAAAATTTTAAAAAAATAATATATTTTTTTGGTTGGGTAATTTAACGGTCAACTAGTAATTTGACTTTAACCACTAAACTAGTTTTCGTTCCCGATTCTTGATTCGATTATTTTGAAATAGAATTTCGATGATCGAACCGTACGGGAGTCAAGATCAATCTTTTTAAATGTTATTCCAAAATTTTAAAAAAAATAATAAATTTATTTGATTAGTTAATTTAAAGGTCAACTAGTTCTTTGACTTTAACCTCTAAACTAGTTTTCGTTCCCGAATCTTGATTCCGTTATTTTGAAATTGAATTTCCACGATGAACCATACGGGAGTCAAGATCAATCTTTTTAAATCATATACTAAAATTTTAAAAAATTTAAAAATTTATTTGATTATTTAATTAAACAGTCAACTAGTAATTTGACTTTAATCCCTAAACTTGTTTTCGTTCCCGATTCTTGATCCGATTATTTTGAAATAGAATTTCGACGATCAAACTGTACGGGAGTCCGGATCAATCTTTTTAAATTTTATTCCAAAATTTTAAGAAAAATAATAAATTTATTTGATTAAGTAATTTAAGGGTCACCTAGTAATTTGATTTTAACCCCTAAACTAGTTTTCGTTCCCGATTCCTGATTCTATAATTTTGAAATAGAATTTCAACAATCGAACCGTATGGGAGTCAAAATCAATATTTTTAAATCTTATTCCAAAATATTTAAAATTTAATAAATTTATTTGATTAATTAATTTAACGGTCAACTAATAATTTGACTTTAACCCTTATTTATTACAAAATAATTTCAACCTTTTTTATTAATTTTGTTAAACTTGTTGTATATTAGTGCGCATAGTTCCAAAACAAAATTATGCACTTACAAATTAATTTTTTTTAAAAAAATTATTCACCATCTTTAAAAACTTAGCTTCCACAACTTATTGTTGTAGTTTAGGGGTTATATTTAGGGTTACTAGTGTTGGACTTTATTTTTTGAAAAAAAGTTTTTTGAACGATTTAACCGTACGGATCTCATTATCACTGCAAATTAGTCATGTGTGAAAAAAATTGTGATTTTTAAAATTCATTTGACGTGATTTTATAATGAAAAACCCCTATTTTAACAATAATTTGTACTAATCCATTTTTCTAGTTCTATTTTTTAATGATCCAACCATGAGAATTTCAAGATCACTATGAATTAGTGACATTTGCAAAAAATTGTGATTTTTAAAGTTCATTTGTAAGGACTTTTTAATGAAAAAGTGATAAACAAGGTATTGTGGTTATATAATTTTAGAGTAACATTAAAACACAAGAAACACCTTAGCATAATGGTTGGAGGTAGTACAAATTTCGCTGGAGATGTGGGTTCGAATCCCCGTTGTCTCATTTTTCATTTTTTTTTCCATTTCCTATCGGTTTACGGTAGGAAATGGTATCATGCGGTAGGAAATGATAATTCACGAAAAATTCAAAATGAGCGCCTAAACCAAAAATTCGAAATGAACGCCCAAATCAAAATTCAAAATGGCGCCCAGAGTCATTTCCTACCGAATAATTCACGAAAAATTTAAAATGACCTCCTAAACCAAAAATTCGAAATGAGCGTCCAAATCAAAATTCAAAATGGCGCCCAAAGTCATTTCCTACCGCAAATTGGTAGGAAATATAGAAGTGCGGTAGGAAATGTGTAATTCAGATTTATAAAACAATAACTTTTGTCATTCCCCTTCACTTCAACTATCTTCTCCACCTCTCCATCTTTTACTATTCTTATCAACTCTTTTCATTTTTTTCATCTCGATTTTCTTCTTCATTTGTGTATGTATATATGTATAATTTTTTGTTCCGTTTTTTATGTAAATTGTTAGGACTTAACAAATTAAAAGAACTTTTCGGAAGAAGGCTAAAGAGAACTATTCGCATGAAGGCGATGTTGAAGGCAATGACAAAGACAATTATGATGACCACTTCAAGAGTGATTCGTTTAGGTTTTTAAATTTTTATTTTGCTTTGTTGTAATGGTTGTATTTTAGTACATTTGTACAAATATTTTGTTGATGTAACTTTAATTTGTTAATTTTATGGTGATGAAGGCGGATTACGATTTATGATAGATGTTTGATTTTTGGTTTTGATTGTATGCTTGTGAATTAGATATTGATTTTGTTATGCAATGTGTATGCTTTTGAATCAATGAAGAACATTTATTTTTAAAAAAATTTGCCCAATAATTCCTACCGCCTTCAAGCCATTTCCCACCGTTATTACAATTCGAAACCTAGTATTTCCTACCGTCTTCAAAACATTTCCTACCGCATTCATAAGAACGGTAGGAAATAATTAATAGCGGTAGGAAATGGCCGGTAGGAAATGGCCGGTAGGAAATGCCATTTTACAAGGTGCCTGGAATAATTCCTACCGAAGTGTGCAAAAGTGGTCGGTAGGAAATGGCTCTGCACTTGCTACAATTTCCACGTCAACAGGTGACGTGGCTGATGACGTGTGCGGGACCCGCCCACGTGTCATATGACATGGCATCTGACATGTCGCCACATCATCGTCCAAGTTGGCATGTGGGTCCCCACCATGTGGCATGCCACGTCATCATGTGGGACCCACGTTGACCCGGTCAATATCATTTCCTACCAAAGTCATTTCCCACTTAAGCATTTCCTACCGCACGGGGCCGGTAGGAAATGCGGCATTTCCTACCGATTTTGGGCCTTTTCCTACCGATTTGACGGTAGGAAAATGTCGTTTTTCTTGTAGTGAACCCTAACTTAACCTAATTTTAAAAAAATCGGGACGGCCGGACTCGAAAAGAAAATACAATTTGAATTGACGTTTTGATTAAAAGTTTTCTAATAATGTTTGCAAATACATATTTAGCAAAAATAAAGAGGTAACACTACTTAAAGTAGGGTTTTGAAACCAAAACACTACTTTACATAACGTTTTGAACCTTAAAAAAATTTATCGAAAACACTACACGATGTAACGTTTTGTGTAAACACCGCTTAAAGTTGCGTTTTAAAGTAATATTTATGGCCATTTTCAGAATGTGATATTCGGAGCATTATTTGTGAAATTAATTATGATAGTAATTATAATTTGTTTATTATTTTGATTGTGTAAATTTACAGTAAAATATAATTAACACATTGTTGAATAAGAATTTTTTAAGTATTGTACCTTGCAAAAATTAATATTTCAAAGCATGAAAATATTAATTAGATACTACAAAAGTTAAGTGTATATAATTTAAATGTTAGACCCGTTAATTAATGTATTTCTACTTCTAACTTTTATATCCAATATTACTGAAAATCGTAAGGCAACGAATTTGAAAATTTCAATACAATTAATGAATCTAATCCGAAAAATAAGGGAATTTTGATTTTAAAATTTTCCGAGAAAAAGACTTTTGATGTTTTGAGAAGAGATTATAGGTAAATGGAGGTGCATTACACCTAATAAATGTAAATAAAAAATTTAATGCTAATATGTATTTAATATGTGGTCTTAGACGCATTTAAGTGATCAACACTACTAGTAATTATACCAACAAATCATGATCTTCTGGGCGTGTAGTGGGCATGTGTACTACTCAAATTGGCTACATTTGGTCAAGTATACTTTGGTTTATTTTGGATTCGGAATTGGGGCTCGACCCCATTTTCGAATAAGGCTCCGAATTTGATTCGGGTTGTCACACTAAATGCTAATATTATAGGAAACTGAAAGTTATATTTGAATCATATATGATTCGCTTAGGATTTACTTCGAATCAAAACATGATGAATTTCATATTAAGAACATATTGAATTCAGTTCGAATCTTTTCGAATTGTTACTAATTCATTTTTAATTTTTGAGTTAAAAAAAATCTTATTATCAAATGTGAGATTTTAATATGAAATAATTTAATATCTATTTATTTTGATATATAATGTAATGTTAATTTTTGGAATAAATTTATTTTAAATATGAATTTTGCTTATGATTAGTTATTTCTAACGAATACTATATTTCGATTCTAAGTTATGACCATAAAGATTATAATGACTAGACTAATATTTAATAATTCACCACTTTTTTAATTTGGATTTATATCGATTCTTGTACTTCAAATCATATTCAATTCAAATAAGTTGTTGTTCGATTTGATATATTATCATCAAACTAAAGATTATGCAATTGCACCACTAAATTCCAAAAAAAAATTGCATGTGGGCCATTAAACTTAAAAAAATACATATGTTAGTGGACAATCTATCCTTGTCTAAATTACTAACTTATTCTTTTAGCTAATGGTTTTATCCTCACATTAATATCGAACAGACAATAATATGATGAACATCCCTAGGAGCTTGAGAAATATCGAATGGCTCCAAACAACCAAACAAATTTTGTCCATGGTCCTTATTCTTTTACCTCCGTAAACTTAAATCAAAATACCAAGCTAGCTAGTTGTCAGAGTACGTAGAGAACATATACTCTTTCTTGGTGCAGATGATGACGTTTCTTGTAATCAGACTGCATGACATATTTAGTAGTCTCTAAAGCAAGGAAAATAGGGGTGACACTGAGTAAAAGTAGATCATGCAACTTCTCGTTACCCTCACCACTTAAAATAGCATGTTGAACAGCAACGCCATAAGCCACAGCTACATGAGGGTTATTTATTCTAGAAACCACCAACAAGTGCAATATTGTGAATGGTGTTTTAAACCATTTTGGAATCACTCGAACACTTCTCTACAGGTGCATGCACTTCCAGAATAGATTAATAATTATTTAATTCTACAGTTGTAGTCTCCTATCATTGTTGTAGTGAATTCTTGAATTATATACTATAGTGTTATCCAAGTTTTTAATAGTCCTCTTTAACAATTTTTTGTCAATTAAATTTATTCGAAGTTAACGAAGAGAAAATTAAATTGATTAAAAGCACTAGAAAAGCAGAAAATATATTTTTAGTTAATTTATCTCACTGTGGTCTATAACAAACACTACAAGAAAAACGAGCATTTTCTACCACAAAATTTGTAGGAAAAGGCCGTTTTTTGGTAGGAAATGACTCATTTCCTACCACATCCATGTGGTAGGAATTGCTCGACTCGGAAATGACCCCTGGTGGGAAATTTTAAGTGACGGTCAAACGTGGGCCCACCTGGTGACTTGGCAGCCACCTGGCATGGACCCACCTACCAACATGGCTGGCCATGTGGCGTGGGCCTGTCCCATGTCATCTACCACATCAAGCTCCACGTCACCTGCCATGTCACAAAATCTGGTGACGTAATTGGGCATTTCCTACCAGAATTTCCGGTAGGAAATGCATGTTTTGAAATGAAATACAACGGTCGAGATGGGTAAATAGTATTTCCTACCAGCTTTTTTAAATTCCTACCAGCTATTTCCTACCAGGATGTGCATACGGTAGGAAAAGGCTTGAATGTGGTAGGAATTACTGGTTTGTAATGGTAATGCTGTTAGGAAAAGGCTTGAATATGGTAGGAATTACTGGGTTTGTAATGGTAATGCTGGTAGGAAAAGCTTTCAATGTGGTAGGAAAAGATGGAATTTTATGGTATTATTGGTAGGAATTACTGGGTTTTTTCCTATTTTTTACACCTAAATTACAAATCTAAAAGACCAAATCAAACCATACAAAACAAAAAAACAATAAAAAGAAAATCTAATCATCCATAAACAATATATTCCATAAAACAAAAACATCCATAAACATAATTTAACATCCCAACCATCATTAATCCAACATACACATGTTAAAATCCCACTTTATCACACCAACATACCAACCCAGCCATAAACACAAGTCAAAATCCCACCTTATCACACCATAAACAACAAAAATCCTCCTTCGCACGAACCACATTCAACAAGTTACAACCTTATAACACCAATAAAACAGTACTTACTATAGCTACCATCAAACACAAACAAAAGTGCTCACAAAGGAGCATAACGTACTAAAAGTTCATTATACCAAAAACTCAATTGAAATCAACATACTAATTAACTCCTACCAACGTCATCATCGCCATTGCAGCTTTCATTTTCTTCTCCATTATCCTCGTCATAGGAATCTTCTTCTTGATCATCATGGCCACTGACATCTTCTTCACCATTGTCATCAGCATCCTCGCTTTCATCATTGTCATAAGCATTTTTTTTCTTTTTGTTGGCCTCGAAACTAATATCTCTTCTTCAAAGTGACAAAAATCTACATAAGGAGCGCAAGAAAAAGCAATTAGTATCCATTATACACACATACATGAATAATTAATCAAGAACAATTGAAAATATGAACTAATCAAAAACAAAAAAATTAGTATCAATTTATAGGACATCATGATGCAATATCTTTTAAAACGTCAAGTAGATAGAAAGGGGAAACATTAGCAACTGAAGCAGAACTAATACCATTCTGAGGGTAAAATGGATCTTCACTCGTGTCATTCAGTTCCATGGTCTTTTCGTCTATAAAAGGAGGATTACTTGGTGGAGGAAGGATTTCATCTTTCTTTGCCAACATTTGTAGTGCTTTCGACATTGAAGGTCTTAACGATGCAGGCTCTTGGATACATAGTAGTCCTATATGTACCACTCTTAGAACTTCTGCCCTTGCATCGCTTCGATGGTAATCATGCAGCATTAGGTTTGGGTCCAGAATCTCTTCAATGCTTCCATGTTGAAAAAGCTTCCATGCCTGTTTCATTAAAAGGAAAACACCTGAGGTTAGAACCTTTTGGGGTCGTTTACAGAGGTAACACAAACAAGAAAGTAATCGACTCACAATTGTAACCAGGCTGTCTGAGAATTCTGAGCTTTCGCTCTTGTTGTTTTGCCTTCCCGTAACAATCTCTAGCAAGAGCACCCCAAAGATGTACACATTTGCCTTTTCGGTTAATTGGCCATTGGCAAGGTATTCAGGTGCCATATATCCTCTACCGATTAGTTAAAAACAAATCTTTGCTCATGCTGTAATTTGAAATATCATGAACTTCTAAATAGTAAGAAAATATCATAAAAAAATAAATACTTACAATATCATTCAATACAACGTCAAACACATGTAATTTCTCAGGATACACACAAAAATTCATATTCAAATAATTAACACCAATAGGTAACTTCCATAAACACAATAAACAAAAACTCAATTCAAGAACATTAGAAATCTAGCCTCTGTTATCACCAAGAACTGTTTTACTAATTGAAAAAATTTAATCTTTTAATAAATACATTAAACAAAAACTCAATTCAAGAACATTAGAAATCTAACCTCCCCTGATGATGAACCTCTGTTTTCTTTTACTATCCAACCCAATTCAAGAAAAGGCCTCCCTTCACCACCGAACTCCATTAACCCCATCTCCTCCATTCTCCTTCTTCGCTTCCGTCGTGTTATAACCGCTGCCCAGCCTCGCAACAATCTACTCCACCTCCTTTCACCACCGAACTCCCTTAACCCCATCTCCTCTTCAGCCGCCTTCATCCTCCGCCCGCAACCCAGGCACAACTCCGACCAACACCAAACTCTCCAAAAATTTAACTCCAACCTCTACAGCCCCCAACATACAACCCTATCAACCCAAAAATTTCAAAATCGATCATATATCTCCAAAAACCGAACAAAGTCGAATCTTACCTAGAAATTTTTCATCTCAGAATTGATTGATTTATATATGTATAGATAGAGCTCGATTTATAGAACACATTCATATATAAATCACTACTATTGATGGATAAATTAAGAGATATAAATTTTAGAAGATTATACGTAGAGAGAGCAGTCGGATGAGAGAGAGGGATATGGGGTGGGGGGCGGCCGAGTGATAGGGGGTGGGTATAAGAAATATACATTAAATATTTTAACGGATAAGATTTAATTCCTAATTCCACGAACGACTCAGATTGTCTCAGTTTTACATATCATCAATCAAAACGATCTCCTTTCAGCAAATTACAGCACGCCAAGTGTCCCAGAATTATAAATCAGCAAAATATATAAATATTTATCAAATATCTATATCTTGTAAATTAAAAATAAAATGCTTAAATTATTAAATAAATATTCAAATAAATATATAACATGTATTTAAAATAAATAATAAGCACGTATTTAAAATAAAAATATAATATTTTATAAATAATAATTATTTAATAGTGGCATTCTAATATTTTATAATAAGCACGTATTTAAAATAAAAATATAAGTATTTGAAACATCCAAAAATTACATTTAAAAAAATTTATAATATAAATTTATTATAATATAGTAGACCACTACTATGAATTTATAATATAAGTTTAATAATATCGTTAAAATCCAAGTTGATCATTACTAAAATACACACGTAGTATATGAGAAAATTTAAGAAAATTATATCATTAAAAGGTACATCTAGTCTATATTAAAATAATAGATAAACTCATAATATATATCTAATTTAATTATATTCCTAAATTTTTAAAAAATAAAAAGTTAATTTGTTTGGAGATCTTAGTAGATCACTACTATATTGACTAGTACTCGTAACTAGTGCTCTGTCCCATATTATTGTTTCTATTTTTTAAAAAATATTTTTCGAGGAGCCAACCGTACGAATGTCAAGATATATCTAATTTAATGATATTTCCAAATCTAAAAAAAAAATTAATTTGGTTTGGTAATTTAACGGTCAACTAGTACGTTGACTAGAACCCCTAAATAGGGTTTCGTCAGGGTTTAGGATTTTGATTTTTTAAAAAATATTTCTTGACGACCCAACCATACGGAGGTCAAGATCCATCCTTTTTAATGTTATTGCCAAAATTTCAGAAAAAAAAATTTATATGGTTTGGTAATTTAACGGTCAACTAGTACGTTGACTAGAACACCTAAATAGGGTTTCGTCTTGGTTTAAGGTTTTGATTCTTTAAAAAATATTTCTTGTTGACTCAATCGTACGGAGGTCAAGATCCATCCTTTTTAAAGTTATTGCCAAAATTTTAGAAAAAATTAAATTTATTTGGTTTGGTAATTTAATGGTCAACTAGTACGTTGACTAGAACCCCTAAATAGGGTTTCGTCATGGTTTAGTGTTTTTATTTTTTAAAAAATATTTCTTGACGACCCAACCGTACGGAGGTTAAGATCCATCCTTTTTAATGTTATTGCCAAAATTTAAGAAAAAAATAAATTTATTTGGTTTGGTGATTTAACGGTCAACTAGTACGTTGACTAGAACCCCTAAACTCGTCAGGATTTACGGTTTTGATTCTTTAAAAAATATTTATTGATGACCCAACCGTACGAAGGTCAAGATCAATCCTTTTAAATGTTATTGCCAAAATTTTAGAAAAAATTAAATTTATTTGATATGGTAATTTAACGGTCAACTAGTACTTTGACTAAAACCCTTAAACAGGGTTTCGTCAGGGTTTAGAGTTTCAATTTTTTTAAAAATATTTCTTGATGACCCATATGGGGTCAAGATCCATCCTTTTTAATTTTATTACAAAAATTTCAGAAAAAATTAAATTTATTTGATTTGGTAATTTAATGGTCAACTAGTACTTTGACTAGAACCTCTAAACAGGGTTTCATCAGGGTTTAGAGTTTCAATATTTTAAAAGATATTTCTTGACGATCCAGTCATACAGAGGTCAAGATCTATCCTTTTTAATGTTATTGCCCATATTTCAGGAAAAATAAATTTGTTTGATTGGGTAATTTAACTGTTAATTAGTACTTTGACTAGAACCCCTAAATAGGGTTTCGTCAGGCTTTAGGGTTTCAATTTTTTTAAAAATATTTATTGATGACCCAGCCATACGGAGGTCAAGATCTATCCTTTTTAATGCTATTGCCAAAATTTCAGAAAAAAATAAATTTATTTGGTTTTGTAATTTAACGTTCAACAAGTACTTTGACTAGAACCCCTAAAAAGGGTTTCGTCAGGGTTTAGGGTTTCAATTTTTTAAAAAAATATTTCTCGATGATCCAATCGTACGGAGGTCAAGATCCATCCTTTTTATTATTATTGCCAAAATTTTAGAAAAAAATAAATTTATTTGGTTTGATAATTTAACGGTCAACTAGTACTTTGACTATAACCTCTAAACAGGGTTTCGTCAGGGTTTAGGGTTTCAATTTTTTTAAAAATATTTCTTCACGACCCAACCATACGGAGGTCAAGATCCATCCCTTTTAAAGTTATTTCCAAAATTTCAGAAAAAAAATAAATTTATTTGATTTTTCCAGAATTTTTAACTAGTTTATAAATAAATTAAAAAATTAAATAAAAATAGAAAAAATTCAAAAATTTGGAATAAAATACATACACACTAAAGTAGACATAATCATTATTTTTATGATGAATGTTAGCTTACTTTCAATAATTTTCCATTTTTTTTATTTTTTCCATCCTTTTTAATTAGTTTGGAAAATAAATTAAAAAATTAATTAAAAATATAAAAAAAGCAAAAATTGAATTTAAAATTCATTCACATCCAAATAGCCATACCCACTATTTGTGTGATTAATATTACCCTACTTTCAATAATTTTCTATTTTTTTTATTTTTTCCACCCTTTTTAACTAGATTGGAAAATAAATTAAAAAATTAAATAAAAATAGAAAAAAAACCAAAATTTAATTTAAAATTCAAACACAACCAATTAGTTATACTCACTAATTGTGTGATGAATGTTAACCTACTTTCAATAATTTTCTTTTTTTTTGATTTTACCACAATTTTTAACTAGTTTGTAAAATAAATAAAATAGAAAAAATATTTAAGAAAGATATATATTTACGACGGAAATAGAATTAAAATTTAATTTAAAAATGGCGTTTCCTACTTGTCAATTCCTACCAAATTTGATGAATACGGAAGGAATTACTCGGTTTTTACTTTTTGGCACAGCTCATTTCCTACTACCTGCGGGTAGGAAATGCCAACCATTTCCTACCACAACGAGGTGGTAGGAAATGCTTCTATCAAAATGACGTCGTTTTGATGTTGTCAAACAGGCAGACAATGCTGAAAAAAACAACGTGGCATGTAGGGCCCACAAAACTCATTTCCCACCAGTTTGCAGTGGTAGGAATTGCTTTGACAAAAACGACGTCGTTTTACTATTTTCAGAAATACTGAAAAAAACAATGTGGCATGTGGGACCGAATAGACTCATTTCCTACCAGCCTTGGTAGGAAATGGGGTGAATAAAACCAACCAAAGACATGTGGTAGGAAATACTTTGGCAAAAATGATGTCGTTTCTTTGTTGACGTGGATAAGTGGGTCCTTTTTCGGCCATTTTCTACCAATTGTGGTAGGAAATAGCTACCTATTTCGTACTAGCATCGTTTGTGGTCTTTAATGCTAAGGGATGGTGAGCTTCGAGCTTTAATGGCTGTTTCCGTGTTCGAGAGTAATCGGTCCTCACAGAGTACCTATGTATCTCGTTATTGAGAATCAAGCAAAAAACGTAGTTCTTGGTGTTCGCCCTCGGGGCTATGGCGGCAAGGGCACACCAAGGATGTAGTGGCTTGTATGTCCTTATTCGAGGATTAAACCAAAACGTAGTTCTGAGATGAGGGGTCTGGCCCTTTAAATAGCCTGTAGGAGCTTTAGAATCGTAGTAGGATTCGGATACTTGGTGGGCAAGCCACCGCCTTGAGGAAGGTTCTAGACTCCTTCCTTGTAGGAGTCTGTTTCCATATTGAATTAGGTACCTCGGAGGCGAGGTCTGGTAGGAATAACATCCTTATCTGATTACTATTGCTGAGCTGTTTATTACCCTTAAAATTAATTACGAAATTAATATTAAAATAGGGATTCTGACCTCATTAATGGGCCCCACGTTTGGACCATGCTGGGTCTAATTAATGCCATATTAAATGTGTCTTTAGGGCTTATTTTCAGCCCATATCATTTGCCCCCCAACTTCTAGTAAAACTGATCAGGTTTTCCTCGATGTTTTAACGGCCTTTTCGAGACTTGGGTCAGGGTTTATTGCTTTTACGCGAGTATTCAACAATATCGTCTTAATGTAAGGCGTGGAGTGACCGACGCATTTACAATGATATTGAACGACACTAACAGTGTTAAACGGCACTAAACAGCGCTAATCAGCCTCAAACAACGTTTAAACAGTGTTAAACGATGTTAGACGGCATAAAACGGCACTAACGGCGCTAATCGGCACTAAACGGTGCCTAATCGGCACTAAATAGCGATAATCAGCCTCAAACAAAATTTAAACAGTATTAAACGATGTTAGACTGCATAAAACGGCACTAACGGCGCTAATCGGCACTAAACAGTGCCTAATCGACACTAAACAGCGCTAATCGACACTAATCGGTACTAATAGCGATCTTGAACATCAAGATAGAAAAACAAAAAAAGAGAAATCCCGACTCGATCACCACTGTCAGTTGGCCGGGTCAAAAAATGCATACTGACAACCAATGTCGATCGGCCGGGAGGTCACCGGTGTGCCTGTCGGCCGGTACCCCGGTCGGCCAAAGCAAAAACTCGTACCGACGGTAGACGTCGGTCGTCCGAAATTTTTTTATTTTTTATTTTTTTTTGTGTCGAAGCAGAATATTGATATCAAGGATCAACGTCGGTCGGCCGGGACATCCCCGGGAGGCCGGTCGGCCGTGAGTCAGTCGGCCGGGACAAAAACGCATACCGACGGTCGACATCGGTCGGTCGACGGTTGAAGCAAAATATCGACCTTGACGTCCACCGTCGGTTGGCCGGGGCTTCCCTGGTGAGCCGGTCATCCATGATTCGGTCGGCCAAATCAAAATCCCGACTCGATGATCGATGTCGGTCGGTCGAGACATCCTCGGTGAGCCGGTCGGCCATGTCCCGGTCGGTCGAACCAAAATCCCGACTCGATGATCGATGTCGGTCGGCCGAGACATACCCGGTGAGCCGGTCGGCCATGTCCCAATCGGCTGAGGCTCGGTCGGCTGAGGCGGTCGGCTGAGGCCGGTCGGCTGAGGCCTTGGCTGAGGCCGGTCGGCGGAGGCTCGATCGGCTGAGGCCGGTTGGCTGAGGCCATTCGCCGAGGCCGGTCGGCTGAGGCCATTGGCCGAGGCCCGTCGGCTGAGGCCCGTCGGCTGAGGCCTTTGGCTGAGGCCGGTCGGCTGAGGCTCGATCGGCTGAGGCCCTTGGCTGAGGCCAGTCGGCTGAGGCCCATGGCTGAGGCCGGTCGGCTGAGGCCCTTGGCTGAGGCCGGTCGGCTGAGGCCGGTCGGCTGAGGCCCTTGGCAGAGGCCGGTCGGCTAAGGCCTTGGCTGAGGCCGGTCAACTGAGGCTCGATCGGCTGAGGCTGGTCGCCTGAGGCTCGATCGGCTGAGGCCCTTGGCTGAGGCCGGTCGGCTGAGGCCCATGGCTGAGGCCGGTCGGCTGAGTCCGGTCGGATGAGGCCATTGGCTGAGGCCAGTCGACTCAGGCCTTGGCTGAGGCTCGATCGGCTGAGGCCGGTTGGCTGAGGCTCGATCGGCTGAGGCTGGTCGGCTGAGGCTCGATCGGCTGAGGCTCGATCGGCTGAGGCTCGATCGGCTGAGGCCCTTGGCTGAGGCCGGTCCCCTGAGACCCTTGGCTGAGGCCGGTCGGCTGAGGCTCGATCGGCTGAGGCCCTTGGCTGAGGCCGGTCCCCTAAGGCCCTTGGCTGAGGCCGGTCGGCTGAGGCCCATGGCTGAGGCCGGTCGACTGAGGCCGGTCGGCTGAGGCCGGTCGGCTGAGGCTCGATCGGCTGAGGTCAGTCGTCTAAGGCCCTTGGCTGAGGCCGGTCGGTTGAGGCCCATGACTGAGGCCGGTCGGCTGAGGCCGGTCGGTTGAGCGAAACGGTGACTCGACGATCAGCACCAGTCGGCCGGAGGGCTTCGTTTTACCTTAGTCGGTTAGCTTCCAGTCGGCTGGAGCTTCCCTCGCGGCTCAGTCGGTCGATTGTCGGTCAGTAAGCTTGTTCTTCAAACGTGAGTATCGATCTTGATCATCAATATCGAATCTCGACGTCAACATTTCTACATCGGCTTTCATTGCTTGAAACTCGATAAACTTGGTCATTCATGACTTTTATTTAAGGCTTCCCCTAATTTCTTGATTAGCTCTAAACTCCTTTTAAGATTTTCATGCTTTCCTGATCTTAAATGGAAATTACTTCGAATCTTTCGATCACCATGTTGATTCAATGGCTCATTCTTAAACTATTTTTGAATTTCTTGATCCACGGTTGGCTCTAGTAGCTTCGTTGGCATTCAATGGCTTCAGCTTAGTTTTCATATTCGAAACGACGTCGGGATTGATTTTCGACATCGAAACGATGTCGGGACTCTCGACATCGAAACAAAGACCAGTCGACTGAAGCTTCCCGGGTGCCCCGGTTGGCGGCCTCGGGTTGGCTGAGCCCCATTTTTTAAACCTCAACGTCAGTATTAAATGTCAATATTTGGACCTCAATGTCAGTATTCGAAGTTGATGACCAAACAAACATCCTTCAATTCAAATTTGGCTTTCGTGACCTTCTGGGCCTTAACTTGCTTGTTGAATCCTTGGTTTTAAACCTTGAATCCGTTCATGGTTGTTGGTTATAGTCAACCTTTCATTCTCATTCTAACATGTAAAAATGATGAAATCCCTTAGTTCTTGCCCCCTTGCTACATATGGTCGAGGTCTTGTTTCTCGGTTGATCGTTCAAGAAGTCCCCTTGCCACTCAGCACTTGACTTCAAGTCTGGTGTGCCTTGGCTGGTTGTTAATCCTTTATCTTGATTCTAGGTTTCCAACCTTCTTCTTATGCTCCTCGGACCTTACTTTGGTTTGAATTCGATTAACGGCTCTTGATTCAAGTCCTTAAACTCAATCGATAAACTCAATTGGAGGCAGACAACCTTTTTGGCCATCAAGGCTAAAATTTTATGTCGGGATTTGAGATTCAAGATTTTAAGTAAGAAATAACAAAGGACCTCTTATCTCAACAATCTCACTAACTGTTTTTGTGCCTTCAAGGCATTATCAAGGAGCCAACCAATCCCAAGATGAGCTTTGAGAGGGTCTATCCTTTAGCTTACATCAACCGGTGCTACTAATTTCGAATCGATGGTGGGGTCTTCAGGACCTGGAAGTAAAAAATCTCTACATAATTCTCTATCTCAGAAGAGCAAAACTTAGACTGGGCATCGGCCTTAATGTTCTCTTTCTGTTGATCATCTATGGTCTTTTCTATGCATGTGCCTGCTTTCATTCATATGTTCTTTTATTTTCAGTACTTGGTCATCTTCGACTTACACACACCAGGTGCTTGGCACATAAATAAAATCACATAATCAATGAACAAAAACAAACTTGCATTAAAAACTTGAAATGGGTTCAACCCTTACATAGAGTACTACTATCCTACTCGGGGCAATAAGCCCCAGAATGGTTTCATCGAACCTTCTTGCTACTTTTACTAGATATATATGAAACTAAGTCCTACTAGGATAACTTGAGCCCATCAGGGATTTGCAAGACTATGCCTGCACCACTGGAAGTTCACTTTCTGCTTGGGGTACTACCTCCTGCCCCCCGACTTCTTGGTTGCCAATGATACATTCAACCACGAAGTCAGTTAACGCCTTAGCCTTAATGGCAGTCCGAGGCTTCTGTGTGATGCCCTCTTCTGGCCTTCCTTGGTGTTCCTTACCTATGAAGACATTCATGTCTTCAATCGGAAGGACCTGCCCCCCGACTCCATCAGGCCTTAACGACGCTACATAACAGCTTCGTGCCATCTTCTGATCACCTTTATGTTCTCCAACACCATTCCTGGTTTGGAACTTGATCTTCATTTGATAAGTTGTGGCATCAGCCTTGAATGCATGAAGTCCAGTCCTTCCAAGGATAGCGTTGTACGTCGAAACCGCTTTAATTACCAAGAAGTTCAACATCTGAGTGGCCTCGTTAGGCTCATGTCCAATAGTTACAAGCAACTGAATAGTCCCTTCAACTTTGGATTCTACTCCATTAAATCCATATATAGGCATGTTATTGGGGGTCAACTGAGAGTCAGTGTACCCCATCTTCACAAACGCATCATGAAACAGAATGTCAACGGAAGCTCCATTGTCTATCAAGACTCGCTTCACCTCTGAGTTTCCAATCACAAGAGTTATGACCAACGGGTCATCATCGGGGAACTTCACTCCTTCTAAGTCCGAGTCATTAAAACTAACCGCTACCTCAGTTTTTGCACGCTTTGGGACCTCTTCCACGATGTGCATCACTTCTCGGGCATAAGCCTTCCTAGAGTTCCTAGTTGTCCCGGCCGCAGTTGGGCCTCCTGAGATCATGTTGATTATTGGTCCTCAGGGCTGTGGGTTGCGAAGTGGCTCAGTTTCCCTCTACGGATCAAAAACTCGATCTCATCTTTGAGTTGCTTGCAATCATTAGTGTCATGCTCCACATCTCTGTGGAATCTGCAATACTGATTCTGGTTTCTCTTTGCGGGATCACCCCTGAGTGGCTTCGGCCATCGGAAATCTTTATCCTTCTCAATGTCCAACAATACCTAAATACATGAAAGTCTCTTTCAGAAGGACCAATAATACATGAAAGTCTTATCAGAAGGACCAATAATACCTTTTGGATTAATTCCTGAAGTTGTCACTGATGGAAAATTTATTGCCCCTGTAAGGTTTGTACACAAAGATTCTTCTGAATTCACTCTTGTTGAAAGAGAGGAAGCTGGACTTGACATTAATTTAAGACTGATCTTAATAGATTCTCTAGACTCTGTAATGTACAGTCATGTGATTAACTGCAAGACTGCAAAGCAAATGTGGGAAATCATTGAAACTGTGAATGAAGGAACAGAGGAAGTTAGGGAGAATCGACTAGAAATTCTGACATCTGAGTATGAACACTTTCGATCAGCATCCAATGAAAGTATTCAAGATGTGTTTGAAAGATATAACAAACTTGTCAACAATTTACAGATGCATGGCAAGTACTACACTCAGAAAGAGATAAACAGAAAACTTCTATTGTCAATGCCTGTTCATCTTGAACATAGGATTACAGCTATCAGAGAGTCGAGGAATCTAAGTGAAATTACTGTAGAAAGACTCTTTGGTGTTTTAAAAACCTATGAACTGGAACAATCTCAACAAAAGGAGATTTATGGAAAAGGAAGAGTTGCTAATAATTCTACAGCTCTTATTGTTGAGAACAAACAGGAAGTGGAAGATAAGGTTATTCAATCTTGTAGTGTTGATAGTGGTAAGCTTGAAGTTGAAGTTGGTCAAACGAATGCTAGTCCAGATGAAGGAGACTTCTATTCGTTAGAGGAGCTAGATCAGTTGGAAGATGAGTCCATGGCTTTATTGGTAAGGAAATTCAGTAACTTCAGATTCAGGAAGAATCCCAAGTTCAGGTACAAATCTAACTATAACAGGTTCCAAAGAGGAGGTTCTTCATCCTCAAGTAACAGAGGAGGTTACAAAACTGGAATAGTTGAACGAAGTAAAATTAGATGCTACAACTGTAATGAACTTGGACATTTCGCTACTGAATGTCAGAAGCCAAAACAAAACCAAAGAAAAGACTTTGGATCTGAGAAGAAGAAGACAGGTAAAGCCTATGTGGCTGCTGGAAAGAGTTGGGATGATACAGACTCTGAAGATGAAGAGTATGGCAATCTTGCCCTGATGGCAAAATCTGATAACTCTAGTGGTACTTCATCTGAGGTATCATGTACTGAAAGTCAATATATCTATCAACTTAGTGATTCACTAGGTTGTGCTAATAGAGAGATTGAAAGGATCAATTTGGTAAATACAGATCTTAGTAATCAATTATCAGAATTACACGATGTACAAAATTGCCATGATAAACAAAAATCAGAAATAAGAATTCTAAAAGAACTTGAGAGGTCTTTAGCGTTGATAGTGGTTCAACAACGTGAAACAATAGCTGAGCTAGAAATAAGGGTTAGTGCTACTTCTAATTCATGTAAAGTGGCTAAAGAGTTGTTTAACCAATAAGCTATTAATCAAACCGTAGGAATTAGGTTTGACTATAATGAAGTTATTGGACGAAAAAGCATTATTACTCCTAATCGTGTCAGTGCTGTAGAAAGGGGTATACCAATAGTGCTTAAGGGTGTTAGTAATCCACTCTTTAAGACATCCATAGCAGAACCTTTGGATACAACATCTTTAATCATTAAGAAAGAGATGCGCATTGAGGATTTAGCTAATGGCGTAGTCTTAGAAAGTAATCAAGTTGTTAAAAATGATGAAGATAGAAAGTCTGTGTTTAAGAAAACAGAAAGAGTTGGTGAGTCTACTAGTTCCTTTAAAACTAGTAGTAGAAGTAACAACATATCTACCATGAATGCTATTCCTGTTATTGATATTGCTCATAAGAAATGCAATGCTGTTAATTGCATGTCTTGTGCTTTTAATATAATGTCTGCTTACTTTAACGGTAATCATGCATGTGTTGATAAGAATGTTCCTAGACAGCATATGAGCAGAAATAAACATGTTAGATCCAGGACTGTAACACCACCTAATTCTAAGATTAGGACTCCAAGTCCTTCTCAGGATATGGTGAAGACATGGTTACCCAAGCTGAAACCAAAACAAGTTAAAGCTGTTTACAGGGTTAAATGTCCAGTACCTGAAGAAAATGTTGTTAAAATAAAAAGTGTTGCTTTGCCTGATAAAGGCCAATTCTTTAAGTGCTCCGGACCCAATCAAATTTGGGTTCCGAAGAAAGTCTAACCAATTTGTCATTGTAGGGTTTAAAATAGGTTGAACGAGTCATGTGGATTCTGGACAGTGGATATTCAAGGCATATGACCGGAGATAGAGCCCTACTGACAAATGTGGTGGAGAAGGCCGGCCCAGTCATTACCTTTGGAGATAACAGCAAAGGTAAAACTGATGGATATGGCAGATTAGAAGCTGGAAATGTTATCGTTGAAGATGTCTCTTTTGTGAACGGCCTTGAGCACAATTTGCTCAGTATTAGTCAATTCTGTGACAAAGGTTATGAAGTTCATTTCAACAAGAAGAATTGTCTAATATCACACAAGAGAAATGAAAGGCCGCAGTTGATTGGAGTAAGAAAAGGAAACTTGTACATAGCCAATATGAACTCTGGAAGCACAGAAGAAATTAGATGTTTTTATTCAAAGGCATCCACTGATGAAAGTTGGTTATGGAACAAGAAACTTTCTCACCTTAACTTCAAAACAATGAATTCTCTAGTTAAAAGAGAATTGGTGAGAGGTTTACCTTCGTTTGAATTTACTCAGGAAGGTCTATGTGATGCTTGTCAAAAAGGAAAGTTAAAAAGGGCAACTCACAGGAGCATTAACACATCATCAATAACTGAACCATTACAACTTCTACATATGGATTAGTTTGGTCCAGTTAGTGTGATGTCCATGTCAAGAAAAAGATATGCTCTAGTGATTGTTGATGATTTCTCAAAATTCACATGGGTACTATTTCTGAACTCAAAAGATGAAACTCCACAACTGGTAGTTGATCACATTAAGTTAATTGAGCTGGACTATAATCGTCCAGTAAGAGCTATAAGGTCAGACAACGGAACTGAATTCAAGAATGCAGTTCTGAATGACTTTTGCACTGAAAAGGGTATAACTAGACAGTACTCGGCTCCCAGAACTCCTCAACAAAATGGGGTAGTTGAAAGAAAGAATAGAACCTTGATTGAAGCTGCACGTACTATGCTAAGTGAATCAAGGCTTCCATTGAGCTTTTGGGCTGAAGCTGTCAACACTGCATGCTATACCCAGAATCGAACACTTATCAATTAAGACTTAATGAAGACACCATATGAAGCTCTACATGACAAGAAACCAACTCTCAAGTACTTCCATGTATTTGGGACAAAATGCTTTGTGCTGAAAGAAGGAGATGATCAAGGTGGTAAATTTGAAGAAAAAGCACATGAAGCAATATTTATTGGTTATACTAGAAGAGCCTACAAGGTGTAACTTATTGATCAACAGAAATCTATGGAAAGTGTCAATGTTACATTTGATGACACAAAACTCCCAAGTATCCAAAATGAAGATCCATCTGAAAAGCTTAAGTTTGATGACATGTCAGACTCAGATTCAGATGATGACAATCAACCTGACGTTGTTACTGATAATAATAATCCAAATGTTGGTGGTAATGATCAAGGTGATGCTGGTGAAAACAATGATAATTTTCAAGACACCACTGATACTCTTGAACCATCAATAAGTCAAACTGGCAACAACTCAGGGGGCGATAATGAAGGGTCAACAAGTCATACTCAACATCATACTGAAGATCAAGGCGAATCATCAAGATCAATTCTTCCCAGACAAACTGTTTGGAATAGAGCTCATCCTTTTGAGCTGATTCTTGGTGATCCAGATGTTGGTGTGAAAACAAGAAGAGCTTATCAGAATCAATGTAACTATTCTGGGTTCCTATCTATCATGGATCCTAAGAAAGTAGAAGAAGCTCTATCTGATCCTGATTGGGTGATTGCTATGCAAGATGAACTCAATCAATTTAAGCAACTAGAAGTATGGAAGCTGGTACCCAGACCTAAAGATAGAAAAGTGGTGGACACAAGATGGGTATTCAGAAACAAACTAGATGAAGATGGCACTGTGATAAGAAACAAAGCAAGACTGGTAGCTAAAGGTTATTCTCAAGCTGAAGGCATTGATTATGACGAGACCTATGCTCCAGTAGCAAGACTTGAGGCCATCAGAATATTCTTGGCATTTGCATCCTATTCAAGATTCAAAGTTTATCAAATGGATGTCAAGAGTGCCTTTTTGAATGTAGAACAGCCCCCTGGTTTTGAAGATCAAGATCATCTGGACTATGTCTACTTTCTTTACAAAGCTATCTATGGTCTTAAGCAAGCCCCAAGAAAATGGTATGACACTCTTTCTGAATTTCTATTAGAAAATGGTTTTATAGAGGTGTCATAGACAAAACGCTCTTCACTAAAAGACATAAAAATGATATAATACTAGTCCAAGTCTATGTGGACGATATTATATTTGGGTCTACTAATGAGCTTCTATGCAAGAAGTTTTCTAAGTTAATGCAGGGTAGGTTTGAAATGAGCATGATGGGAGAATTGAAATTCTTTCTTGGATTACAAATAAGTCAGAGACAAGATGGAATATTTATTTGTCAATCCAAGTACATTAAGGAGCTCCTCAAGAAATATCACATGGAGGAGTGCTCATCAGCAAAGACACCATCAACTATAGCTGTCAAAATTGGTTTATGTGAAAGTTCTACCAAGGTAGATATCACAGGCTATAGAGGTATGATTGGCTCATTGCTTTACCTAACTGCTAGTAGACCAGATATAATGTTTGCCACATGCTTGTGTGCAAGGTTCCAAGCGAACCCTAAAGAAATCCATCTCACTGCTGTCAAAAGAATCATAAGATATCTAAAGGGTACGCCTAATTTAGGCATCTGGTACCCTAATGAATCTGGTTTTACTTTAATTGGATATACAGATTCTGACTATGCAGGAAGTGTTGTAGACAGGAAAAGTACATCTGGGAGTTGTCAATACCTAGGTGGAAGATTGGTATCCTGGTTCAGTAAGAAACAGCAAACAGTTTCCAACTCTACAGCCGAAGCTGAATATATAGCTGCTGGAAGCTGTTGTGCTCAGATCTTATGGATTAGAAATCAATTAATGGACTATGGCATTGTATTGGAAAATATCCCTATTTTATGTGATAATACAAGTGCCATAGCAATTGCCAGCAATCCTGTGCAGCACTCAAGGACAAAGCACATTGACATAAGGTATCATTTTATAAGAGAGCATGTAATGAATGGTACAGTGCAACTACTATTTGTAGGCTCTGGAGATCAAACTGCAGATATTTTTACTAAGTCGCTTAATGAATCCTCATTCACTAGAATTGTTAGTGAATTGGGTATGTTAAACAGTCCTAGTAATTAATACTGTTAATATCTGAAATTTGATCTTTAATAATTTTGCAAGTGATTATTCTGTGAATATTTGTTGTTTGAAATCACTTGTATAATTATTTAACAACTGATTTTCTTGCTTGTTTAGTTATTTTTCACTCTGTTTATTCATATTATTTAATACTTCATATTTCTGTATTTTTAGAATATTTGTAGATATTTATTTCTATTTTAATAATTATTTTATTAAATGTTTTGTAGTGTTTGTCCTTTTGTTATTTATATTTGTTTTCGTAAAAAGATTAATCCATGTTTCTGTAAAATATTTATTTATAGTATTTTTAATAATATATTAGAGTGTATTTTAATTGGATTAATTTTGAACATTTATTTGCATTTTATTAGCATAATATTAGCAGGTTAATAGATTGTCTTGTCTGTATTTCTAGTATCAAGACAATCGCCAATACAATCCACAGATTGTCTTGGTAGGTTATTTTGCTAAGTAATAAAATATTTTTCAGACTTTTGTTCTGTTTTTATTTTGTTTTATTCAAGACAAATGATTGTCTTGATAGTTTTGAACTACCAAGACAATCGGCAAGACAATCACTTGATTGTCTTGGAGTGTCTTTTCTATATTTTCTAATTAAATATATATATATATATATATATATATGTGTGTGTGTGTGTGTGTGTGTTAATTTGTTTTTAATCAGTTAAATACTTGATTGTCTTGATAGTATGTATACTACCAAGACAATCGGCAAGACAATCAACTGATTGTCTTGTAATGTTAGTTTGTATTTTTATAAAAAAAAAAAAACGTTTTCTTTTATTTATCAGAATTGTAAACGATTGTCTTGATAGTGTTTATACTACCAAGACAATCGGTAAGACAATCAAACCGATTGTCTTGTAGTGTAGTTTTGTACTTAAAAAAAAAAACAGAAATCACAAACACAACAGCCAATACAATTTTCTCTCTCGTGTCTTTACACAGAGCTCTCGATACATATACTTACGATACACACAATCTTGAACTGAATTGCTGCTCGATTTTTCTCAACAAAACTGAAAACCAAGACCAGATTCAAGTACATCGTGAAATTTCCTTTCTTTTGAACCGATTATCTTCGAGTTTGGTTAAGTTTTTGAAAATAAATTTTTTGAAAAGTTGAATCGGGTTTTGACTGTTTTGAGAGTTCTAGATTTTTTCTTTGAATTCTAAAAATATATTGAGACTCACAGTAATCAGGAGAACATTATATAAAATTTTGGGATTTTTCTGACAACTTTGAAATAATTCGAATTTTTAATTAATTTTAATTAATTATTAATTCTAAAAAATTTCGAATTGTTTTAATTTCCTTAAATTAAAGTGTGTTTTTGTGTTTAAAAAAAATGGCTGATAATTTTGAGATAATGAAACGTAATTTGGTTGGCTATTTTAATCCGAACGATTGTCCCTACGATCGATTTAGGCCTTGGATACGATTTTTGAATGACGATACAATTATCCGAACTGCCATTTCGATTGAAGCCCCAATTAAGATAGGACCACTGAGATTGATTTGCACAGAAGCTGTGGTGTCTGAAGACTTGACCTCATTTTCTTTTGATTTTGATGGTACACACCATGTCGTGACAGAATCAACCCTTACTACTGTTTTGGGCCTTCCTGTGGATAATTTTGATCCATTTCCAACCAGTGAACAACTCTATCAATTCTTCATTGATATTATTTATCATGGAGTAATTGATATGAACAACCTGAGCAAAAGGAATCTGGTTCAACAATGGGATGCATTCTTCGACACGATCTCCAAGGTATTTGGTAATTCAGCCAGAGGTAATTTTCACTTACTCACCTCTATGTTACAAACTATTGGTTATGCTGTTGCTAACAACCGTAGAATCAATATTGGTAACCTACTTCGGAATACTATTATTAACATGATTGTTAAGGCCAGAAGGGATTTTGATGAGGGTTAGAAAGTTCTATGTTATTATCCTAGATTTTTAACTTTGTTATTTAATCATCTTGTTCCTGTTGCTCAACAAACAATTTTTAGGAATGACAACCCTATGGTATCAGGCAGGCAAACCAAGAAAATATTCACTAGCCTTGATACACATAGAAAATTGATAAATGTGCCAGTGTATATTACACCATATTTGTCTAACTTCATAAATCTACCTGTCATTCCTCGACTTTTGAATGCACCTGAACCTGAACCTCAAAATGTACCTGTCCCTGAACATCAACATCAAATGGAACAATCTATTCCTTCAGGTATAGCTACTGCATCAATGGAACAGGTATTGCCTTCTTTCTCTCAAACTGTTTCTGGAGCCCAACTGGCTGATAGGTCAGACCAGGAGGTTGTAGAACCACAACCTCTATCCCAGGTCTTAGAGCCAAAAACTGTGTCTAACCAAATCTCTAAACCTAAAGCCAGAAGCAAGTTGTTGACAAAAAGAGCTGATAGAAGAAGTGATAATGTGAGTGATCCCATAGCTCTGCCTCCACCAAAGAAGAGAAGAAATCTATTACTTGAGGCATCTGTTAGCCCATCCATTTCCTCCCAACAGGACTTGGACATTGAAATGGCCGATGAACTGTTACTAATTTCATCCTCTCAATAGGATGCAATTATTGAAATTCGCCAAAGGGCCGTGGCACCTTGCACAGAGTCAAGCACTCCTCTATTACTCACAATGGGGGAAAACATTACCGTAGAATCTGATGTTGCTAAGGACACTGAGCAAGGAGTGCACGATAGGATTGTTACTGTGCCTACCATTGTTACGGTAGAAGAGCCTTCACAGGCTTCAGAGGGAAATCTTGACTCTCTGCCAGTTATAATAGAGTCATCATCTCCCCTCCCAGGAGGAACATTCCTGGCTCCCTCAAGGGATTCTTCACTCGCAGATTTATCTAGAGAAAGTGAAAGGCAACTTGGTCATCCTATCACTGAAGAAATTCAGTTATCAAATCCAAATGAATTGATAGAGATGACTGAGGATTGGGAATTGCGAACTCCCATTGCACCACCACTGACCTCTCCAGAAGAGGCTAGGGTGATTTCTTATGCAGGTACAGCTCAAGGAAAGGAGCTAGTGTTGAGTGATGTGAGGATCACCATAAATATGAGTGAAACACATGCACGAAAGGAGAGTGACATATCCTTGAGTGAACATCAGGTGAGCGCACACACTGACACAAACACTTTGTCTCTCATGGCTCAAATCAAAGATCTGCAAAAGAAATTAATGGAAACTGAGGCTGAAAAACAAGTTTTAAAAGCACAAGTGGATGAACGGTCTTCTTCTTCCACCTCTGTCAACAATCAGCTCATGATCATTCGTGACGATGTCTACAACATAAAGACTACACTCACTCCAGCAATCAATACATTGATACAATCCAACTCTCAGGCATCTACAGAAAGAACAGATATCCTAAATGCTATTGACAGACTCTCTAATAGGGTGGATGAACTTCAAGTGGAAATGCATGAATCTGCTCAATCATATTCAACAACCTTTGCGAAGCTTGAAGAAAAGTATGATTACATGTTTGAAGGACTTGATCATCTATACAACATTGTTAAACCTACTCATAATATCACACCAGAACAAAGAACATATTTTGAAGACTATGATGATGATAATGAAGGGGATAATGATGCACATAGGGAGCTTGACAGTCAACAGAAGTCTATAGAGGATTCCTCAACTAAGGGGGAGAAGTCTGGAGACGGAGGAGCAAGTAAGTCAAGAGGAGGACAAGGGAGGCATAAGGAGAAGTCTGAGAAGTCAACCAGGGGAAAAGAAAAAGCTGCTCATGATCAAGATGTATTCGAGTTTGATTTCGATCTCAAGAATAGTAAGTTTGAAGTACAACAATTAAATGATATCGAAGAAGATCTTTCAAACTGGCAAGATGATCCTGAGTTTGAGAAGGAACTTCAAGAGGAGAAAGCTGATCGTCAGATGAGGCAAGCTAAGCTTGAGAAGACCAGACAGATAGTGAATGAGAGATTGAAGCTGAAGCAAGCTGAAGATGCAGAGAAACAAAAGCTACATGCAATCAGTGTACAGGAAAGGAAAAGAGATATTCAGTTGAAGATTGGTCCAAAGTGGGATAGAGCAAGAGAAATTTTTGATTCTATTCAGAACACTGCTAATGATGATGAACGTTTTCTCCAACTACTTCAACAGTTTCAAGAGACCAATCCAGATTACTTGCAATATATGGATGCACTGATGCTGGAAATCTGAAGGATAGTAGCTGGATTTGACAGATGTGCAGATCAACTGATAATTCTGATTGACTCTCGTACAATGGGTTCTCTCTATGTGTCACTTCAAATCTTTCAACAGA
Organism: Saposhnikovia divaricata; assembly: GCA_036435485.1. NCBI lineage: Eukaryota > Viridiplantae > Streptophyta > Magnoliopsida > Apiales > Apiaceae > Saposhnikovia > Saposhnikovia divaricata. The sequence continues at coordinate 169,978,957 of CM071598.1, forward strand.
GAAGCTTGATTGAACTGTGGATTATGTCTCTAAAGGTAAAAAGGTTTTCTGAACTGAATATTTTACTTCATGAAAGACTTTTGGAGTTTGCTCAAAGGAATAGTCCACAAGTTATTCAAACTCCACATCATGTTAAGTTTCTCAAGGGTAATACACTACAATCTTGTTTCCTTGATTCTAAGTCGATGAAATTATACCTGCATCTCATCTGGTCTGGTTAGAACATATGCTGAGGACTACAGGATTCGAAGATAAAGAAAGTATCTTTGTTGCTGACATTATTCGATCATATGCTTTAACTGGTTTTGAAAAGAAATATTACATTCTTCGGAATCGGCTATGGGGTAACCTTGGAATCTTGCCTAAGAAACCTAAAGGTCTTGTGTCAGATTATGAACGTGTACTTGACAAGGATTTGATCAAAACCTTGGATGATCAAGAACGATTTGACACAGAGAATATCAGAAGATTTCTAGAGCAAGAAGATGAAGTTGAACTTGGAGAGATAAGGGATGAAGAAACTTCAAAGTGAAGATCAGCTCTACATGTGATATCTTTAGAGCTTAGATAGGTCAAGATAGAAAATTGTATTATATGATCAGTCTAGAGGATCATCTATCTTGTATTTATCTTTTATGTTTGAATCTAGACAATGTTAAATATAAACCAGAACTTTTCTTTTATTTACTTTATGTTTAAAGTTTTATCTTTTACTAAGTTAAGTTGAGTTAGTTGAGTAATCCTCTAGGTATTTGCTTGTTATCTTCTAACAAACAAATAGGGGGAGATTGAAAGGCATATGACACAGCCTATTTGTAGTTCGAGGACTCAACTCAACTTAAGCTTAGTTTGTAATAAGTAAATAACTTTAACTGTCACAGGATTCTCAGGAGGTACTATCTGTCAGAAGAAAAACCCTAAAGTCAATCTATAGTTTTGATGTTTTACACTGGAAGAAGTTCAGATTGCTGATCAAGCCTCAGTATAGCATCAATGAAGTGGATTTATTTCTAAGACAGAGATTTCTAGAGTGACAGGTTCAGACAGTATACAATGAAGTACAAGAAGGAGATAGAAATGAGAAGAATAGTGAATCACATTTTTAATGTGAAAATTAAAGGACAGTCATTGAAGTTAGTCGTTCATGAACCAGACCGTGCATGGAACGTCAACAAAATATTCAGTGGTATTCCTTTATTACTTTCAGTGATTCAGAAAAGAATTAAGACAATCCAAGGATATATAATTATTCTTGTTTAATTAATTTAAATCAAGTAGTCAATTTAATTAATTAATTAATTCATCTTGAATTAATTCTTTAATTAAATTAATTATTAGATTAATTAAATCTGATTAATTATTTAAGTAAGAATAAATTAAAATGATTATTTGTTAATCAATTTTAATTTAATTCTGAAAAATGATCTAGCAAGACAATCCCTGATTGTCTTGCCGATTGTCTTGGAGACTTAATTCAGAATAGCAAGACAATAGGAGATTGTCTTGCCGATTGTCTTGATAATGATAATGTCTGAAAAGCTTTTGAAAAGTAGAATAAAAATCTGATTTGATTGTCTTGACGATTGTCTTGGCAGTTCAAATTAGATTGTCTTGATAATGATCAAAGAAAAAAGCTTCAGACAGAATGATAATCTTTGATAAAGCAAGACAAAGATCTCTGAATTTGATTGTCTTGCCGATTGTCTTGTAAGAACCTGATTGTCTTGACGATTGTATTGCCTATTGTCTTGGCAGTACAAAATTGGTTGTCTTGGAAGAATAAATTGTATTGCCGATTGTATTGACAGTTATAATTGAAGATAAAGAGGCAGGGATTATTATATATCAAGACAGACGACAGAAGACAAAGATACACAGATCAAAATATTACATTCAAGAACAGATTGCTCTCTTCTCTCTCATCAAGAACACAGCACAAGAAGCAGAAAAATATATAGAAAATCAAGTTCATCTTATTTTTAATATCTGATCCGATAGAACTGGTTTTACTTGATACTCTTGTACTATTATCGAGTTTTTACTCCTAATCTATATCTTGATTTTTATTAACAAATCTAGAAAAATTCATGTCGAATTTTCTAATTTGTTTTTATTAACTAGATATAAATTCTGTACTGTATTTGTAACAAACCCCTCAAGTTAATATAATTTTATATTCAACTTGAATTTTGTTTCATTTAATTCCGCTCAAATTTGTCAAAATATAAATTAAATTATCCGGACAAATTTCGATAAAACAGTACTGTTTGTATTCAACCCCCCCTTCTACAAACATATTGGACCTAACACAATTTGTTAATGACAAACCAACATAGGTGTAAAAATAATGTCAGTTACCTGATTATTCATGTTAGTATTCCATTCCCAATACAATTACTTTTGAAACAACAATTTTATTGCTCCAGATATACTTATGAGATGCCCCATTATACACCAGGTCATGCCAGGTCATACACATATGTGTGGAATAAGAAGTTGTACAGTTGAGGTGACCTGGGATCAATATAACTTCAAGCAGCTTACTCGTGTAGTTGCTCCTAAGTACCTGCACTTGTTATAAAAACCTCGGAATTACTACTTGAAAATTGAAGTACACATCTAAAACCAACACATAATTTTGTCTAACCTACATACCAATTCAAGTCTAGTTCGTACCCTAGCCAGAGCATTTTTCCAGAATAAATCGAAAGCATATAACTTCTCAAGGTTTGAATCGCATCTACTTAATATATCTGTTAACATAGCATTACCAATCCCCAAAAACAATTTCCCATACTATAAGCCCAATAAAGGATTCAATAATTCAATAATATAAATACAAAATAAATTGAAAACTCACGTCCTTAAGATGAAATTGAGTATCCACAAGCAGTCTGTTGGGATCACCCCCTCCCTCCACCCTCCCTCCACCCTCTTTGGCTTAAGATGAGGTCCTGCAAAAATAATACATTCAAAATAATTATGGTAATACATCCTAGTAAATACAAGCTCGAAAACTACGATTCTCTCAGCAAATCAATCCTGTAATCTTTATATTCATCAAGTCTATGCTTCCAACATTAAAAACTAACAATTACCTCAAGAAATCGAAAACCAACAATTTAACCCTAATTTTTACAAATTTGCAGAATTCGAAATTAACGAGATAGTGAAATGGGGAATCAAAACCTTGTTAATTCGATTACTCATGCTGCTAATTTGATACACAGAATAAGAACGAGAGAGAGATGAGAGTGAGAGTCGGGAGAGATTCAGTTGAGAGAGAAAGAGTGAGTCGAGAGAGAGAGAGAGTGTTTTTGTTTTTATGTTTTTGTTTATTTAGTTTTTGTCTGATGGGGGGACAATAATTGTGTAGGCGGGGAGAATATTTGGTTGGGGGGGGGGAATTTTGACTTAGGGGAAAATTTTTGTTAATGGGGGAAATAAAAAGTAAGGAGCGCGTTTTTCATTTTTAAAAGGTTGACTTTAGACATCGCTTTTAAAAATAGTGATGTTTACGAAAAGTAAAGACATCAGTTTTATTCCGGGTGATATTACTACATCTTTTAACATTAGTGGCATTTATGATCGATGTCTAAAGTGTGATGTCTATTGAACTTTTTCTTGTAGTGACATGAGAAAAGTTGACCACTAAGTGAAGTAAGAAATGTATGTTATGTAACCTCCTAAAAGTAAAGTCAAGTGTATTAATACCAAATGGAATAGGTAAATGATGTGTATTATGTTGAATTTGATGTAATCTAGGAGACCAAAAAATAAAGTTAGTTGTCACTACTACAAAAAGTAGAATAGGCATCGCCCCTTTTACATGGGTTCACGATGTCCCCGATGTAAAAACTATCAATGACATCGGTCATAAAAAAACCGATGTCTAAAATATATTATGAAATCACATTATCAGACAACCGATGTCATCGACATTTCATTGAAAAATCAATGACATCGGTCAGGGAAACAACCGATGTCTTTGATATATTATGACATCGGTCCAAAATTAACCGATGTCTAAAGTATGCTTAAAAAAATTTTCAATCCGCGCGCCCACACAAAATATTTTAGTTCACCCCTTTATTTTCCCCCTTAGCAAATATTTTAGTTCAATTCCCCCCTTTATTTCCCCCCTTATCCAATTTTTTAATTCCCCCCCTTTTTTGAGCTCGTTCAGACAAAAACAAGCTACAGTCCTCATAATTAATTAAAACAAATTAAACAGCTCTCTCCTCACTTTTCTCTCCTCTCTCTGGCGACTCGATATCGGACCTCACCAACTCTCTCGACAGCCACCCCCTCTCTCTCTCACCTCACCTCTCTCGACAGCCACCCTCTCTCATCTCTCTCTCTCTCACCCCTTCTATCTCTCTCTCTCTCTCTCTCACTCTCTTAACCCTAATTTCTCAGACTACACCTCATATGGAGTTTTAGGTCAATTCACTTCACAAATCCATTTATTTACTGCTTCAAATCATGAATCGGTAAGTAAGTTAGCTTGCATTCAAATGTAAACTCGAATAATTACTTTGATTTTACCTGTTCTAAATTGGGGTTTTTTGTGTTCGAGTTCTTAATTTCTAATTAGTTTTTTCTTTGTTCTTATTAATGCAGGAGCAACATTACTTTGCTTGAATCGGTGAGTAAACTTGCATGGGTATGTAAACTCAAATTACTTTGATTTTCAGTTCTAAATTGGGGATTTTTGGGTTTGGAAATTTAATTTTCTAATTAGTTTGTTCTTTGTTCTTCTTAATTCAGGAACAACATTTAAAAGCAGAATTTGTTTGGGTAAGAATCATTTACCCAAAATTTTTATTAATTTGTTTATGTTTTTAGTTACTAATTTTTTGAATATGTCTGTTTTTTTAGAGAGGATCGAGGAAGAACTTGTTTGGGTAATGCTCTAAAGCTCAAATTCGTAAGTGTTTATTTGTTTTGATGCTGCTATTTATGTTTGAATGTTTATTTATTTTTTATTTTGTGTTAAATCTAACATGCATGTGTTCTTTGTATAACATTCGGAGAGTCTACATATGTTCGTTAGGATTTCGAAGTCCGCATATGACATATGCATTATCTGCATAAATTGATCTGTTAAATTTTAAGGCCGCATATGTTGTTTTAATGTTTGTTTCATTTATGTTTATTATGAAAATAAATATGCTTATTGAATATAAATAATATGCTTAAGTTCAATCATTTATTATTCATTTGTGAAAATAATCATATGTTTGTAATCGTTGCTTTTTCACTTGCTCTGTTGTTTACTAGAACTGAATAGTGTATATGATAGTATATATACTTTCTCTGTTCGCCTGTTCACCAAGTACATATGTGAATTATAGAAATCGTATACCTTCGTGCCCATTTAAATGTTAATGACATGTTGCCATTTAGTATTTCCAGAACATAGCACTGGTTTAAAAAACAAGTTAAACTTAGAACAATACTATAACTATAAATATCAATCTTAACGGAACATTTATCTTAATTATACATACATTTAAAAAGAAAAAAGTCGTGTGCATTAGAACTGAATTATAATATATAATATAAATAATAAATATGCTTATTGAATATAAATAAACTGTTATTTATTTGATATTTGATATTTAAAATGATAATCTAGTAGGTTGTACGTGTCTCCTCATATATGGACAAGTCATGGATTTTTGCAGATAGGGATTCATTAGAGTATGAAATCGGGGTTGAAAAGTTTTGATGTATGCCGAAGAAAATTGTAAAGATCCTAAGAGAATACCTTGTCCTTGTGCACGCTGCGTCAATTTTAAAAAATTCTCTATCAAAATTATTAGGGGTCATCTGTACGAAAAGGGTTTTAGTTTGGGGTATATTGATTGGATTTGGAATGGAGCTAAGTCTAGGTCATTTGTTGGTAGCACATTTCCGGCATCTAATCAGGAGAATACTTCTGCGTCACAACCATTACAAGCCGGTGATGTACAGGATGTTTGTGAAGCAGCATATAATAATAATAATAATAAGAATAATAATAATAATAATAATAATAATAATAATAATAATAATAATAATAATAATAATAATAATAATAATAATAATAATAATTGGGGTGATGATTTTGATAAAGATTCAGATGAGTTCAAAAGGTTTTTGGCCGATGCTGAACAACCTTTGTATGAGGGTAGTGAGTGCACTAAATTAGATTCATTGTTGAAATTACATAATTGGAAAGCAAGATTTGGTATAAGTGATAGTGCCTATACAGATTTACTCTCTTCTGTTGGCTCTTTACTTCCTAAAGATCATGTCTTGCCAAGTAATTCATACGCAGCCAAGAAAAACCTATCTGATTTAGGCCTAGAATATATAAAATTTCATGCATGTCCAAATGACTGCATTCTATATAGGGGTGTGAATGCCGATGCTTCTGATTGTCCGAAGTGTCGATGCTGTTAATTTGTTTTCTTTAACGACTAATCGGTACTTAACTTATTATTAAAATAGGGATGCCCTAAACAACCGGGTGGCACTGAATGCGGTTATGTTGTCAGGCGTTATATGAAAGATATTTTTGAAGACAAGGAAATGAAATACATTGCAAAGGTATTTTTTGAAAGATTTCCACTGCATTTCATATATATGCTTTAATTTATGGGTTGACTCAATTATGGTTGTTTAATTACCAATTTAGCATATTCAGTTGTACTTTAAAACTTTATTATTTTATATATTGCTAAGGTATGCTTGGTTTCTGTGTGAACAGTGGACACCTAGGAGTCGCAAGTCTTACACAAGGGAGGAGCTTGATGTTGTGCGTCTCGAGGCTCTTGTATACGTCCAAAGATTCGTGTACTAGCTAGCTCTATGCTTTGTTTTATTTCATCATGTGAAACCTGACCCTTTGTTTTGTCACGCTACTAGAAAGTACTGATCTGCAGTTTAGTTTTTGTGGTCGCTTGTCGATTGTGGATCAGTTTAGTTTTTGTACTAAACTGATCAGTTCAGTACTTTGGTTGGTATTGTCATTTGAATGATGAAATGATATTTGACTTGGTAATTTATATTATTGGTGGTTTTTCATTTTGGAATGGTTTTGTTTTGGCTATTGTTTTGTTTTGGCTATTGTTTTGTTTTGGCTAGTATTGTTATAACACTAAAACATCAGTTAAACTCAATGAAACCAAACAAACTGATGTAACTGACACACAGTAACATCATTATTACTAAACAAACAGATGTAATTTACAAAAAGTAACATCATTATTACTAAACAAACTGATGTAATTTACACACAATAACATCATTAACACCAAACAAACTGATGTAATTTATATTAACTGATGTTAATATGAATGAAGACATCAGTTACATTACAGAAAACGATGTCTATTACACTCTTTGACATCGGTTATTTTCTAGTAGCCGATGTTACTAACATCATTTGGTTCCTGTAAACGATGTGATATATGCTCTTTGACATCGGCTTAAAACCGATGTGAAAGGTGCTGGACCTTTCTCTACACCCAGAACAACATCGGTAGCAAAATGGCCAGACATCGATTTTTAGCCGATGTCTATTGACCTGTTTCTAGTAGTGTGTAATTTATAATCAAGTGTAAGTGAATTATTATAGATACTTTATATTACATTAATGGAGTGATGAAAGGACATGTTAAATTATATATTACCAAGTGTAAGAAAATTATTAGCAATATTTTTTATTACATTAGTAGAGTTATGAAAGGACATTTTTAATTGTATAAATATATTGGTGGATTAGTACAAAAAGTGCAAGTTTGCTTGTTCAAAAGTTTCCGGTTTTACTCCTACATATATAAGCAGATTTTGGGGACTATTATTTTCAGATGTTTATAAAATATTGAAATGACTTTTTCATCTTGTTATTGGTTACCATCCATACATATTCATCTCTTTTGCATTTGGTTCAAATCTTTAATTTTTATTTTTTTTTAAAAATTTTATTCCATAAGTCATTCTTGTATAACCTTTAGGAACAGGTGCACCTAGAGACGATAATGAGGGTGGGACCAAAAGATCTGCTCTTGTTTGTGATTCTTACGGTTGGGAGCCATCACCTCTCTTTCAAGCATCGTTTCCTCTCACCCAGCGTTTGTTGTCTCGAGCCATATCTATTCGTGATGGCACAGAACAATCCAAACCGGGGGAAGTAGATTCCATTTCTGATGCTTGTCGTGGGAGCTCAGAATGTAAATCTTTTGAACAATCTCTTGGTGGAGATTACAAAGTCTACAACAATATTACGACCAAGCAAAACTATAAAAATGTTTCAGTTCCACAGGAACTCCTGTGACCGGACGAGAAACGGTACACATGGCTGGAAAAGAGGCTAATGTGGTAAACATGAGTGAAAAAGAGGTTAATGTTGAGATAAGTAAAGATATAACCGAGGATCTGAGATTCAAGAGATCGTTCCGTACTGCTCTAAAAGAAAAGGTCAAACAAGTGGTCCGACCAACTTGGCTTGAGGGTAAACTTAGAAACTAGCAAGAAAGCTCACAACAAGATAGTCAAAAAAACAGTTGAAAGAATAATGGGCAATATCAAACAATTTCCATCTACTCTTGAATCAGCGGATCCGTTTTCTTCTATAAATATATATATATATATAATAAATTTAAAATTTTAGAATTTTCTAAAATATCTAAAATTAATTTGATTTGGGATCTTAGTACAAAACTACTAAATTGACTCGTAATCGTAACTAGTGCTTATCACATATTATTGTTTTTATTTTTAAAAAAATACTTTCGACGATCCAGCCGCACATATATCTAATATAATAATATTCACAAATTTTCAAAAATAAAAAATTAATTTGGTTCGTAAAATTTAATATTTAATAAACGAAGTGGTTATTTGTCAAATACCGTTGTATCGAGTGATACCCGACAACGGTTTTGGACAAATAAACCGTTGTCTGATAGAAACAATGGTGTTTTAACAAATACAGTTGTAATGTGAAGCTTCAGACAACAATATGTTATAAAGATACCGTTGTCTGACACTAGTTATATTTTTATTGATATATTCGGTCACATTTCTCGACGATCCAAATGTCAAGATATATCTAATATATTGATATTCACAATTTTCAAAAAATAAAAAATTAATTTGGTTGGAGAGCTTAATAGATCACTACAATATTGACTAATACTCGTAACTAGTACTTTGTCACTGATTATTGTTTCTACTTTTTAAAAAATATTTCTCTACGATCCAACTGTACGGATGTTAGATATATCTAATATATTGATATTCCCAAATTTTCAGAAAATAAAAAATTAATTTGGTTGGAGAGCTTAGTAGATCACTACTATATTGACTAGTACCCGTACCTAGTGCTTTGTCACGAATTGTTGTTTCTATTTTTTTAAAAATATTTCTCGAGGATCCAATCATACGGATGTCAAGATATATCAAATATGATATATCAAATATAATGATATTCACAAATTTTCAAAAAATAAAAAATTAATGTGGTTTGTAAAATTTAATATTTAATAAACGAAGTGGTCTTGATGAACGAAGTGGTTCAAATACCGTTGTCTCGAGTGATACCAGACAACGATTTTGGACAAATAAACAGTTGTCTGATAATAGACAACGGTATTTTAACAAATACCGTTGTAATGTGAAGCTTTAGACAACGATATGTTATAAAGATACCGTTGACACTAGTTATGTTTTTTTTTTAACATAAATATAAATTAACATAATAAATTTGAATTTTTTTAGTGATATTTTCAGTCACATTTCTCGAAGATCCAAACGTACGGATGTCATATATCTAATATATTGATATTCCAAAATTTTCAAAAAATAAAAAATTGATTAGGTTGGAGATCTTAGTAGATCACTAGTATATTGACTAGTACCCCTAACTAGTGCTTTGTCATGGATTGTTGTTTCTGTTTTCTTAAAAATATTTCTCAACAATCCAGCCTTAAGGATGTCAAGATGTATCTAATATAATGATATTCACAAATTTTCAAAAAATAAAAAATTAATTTGGTTTGTAAAATTTAATATTTAATAAACGAAGTGGTCTTGCTAAACGAAGTGGTTATTTGTCAAATACCGTTCTCTCGAGTGATACCAGACAACGATTTTGGATAAATAAACCGTTGTCTGAGAACAGACAACAAATACAGTTGTAATGTGAAGCTTCAGACAACGATATGTTATAAAGATACCGTTGTCTGACACTAGTTATGTTTTTTTTAATATAAATATAAATTAACATAATAAATTTGAAATTTTTTAATAATATATTCAGTGACATTTCTCGACGATCCAAACGTACGAATGTCAAGATATATCTAATATATTGATATATATTTTCATAATCTAACGGCTAATATCTAATCTCATTTCAATCAAGGGCTCTTATTTTGCCACCTCAGCAATCCAGGTGAAAGATTTTCCACCAATCACTTGATGTCACATCAGACAACGGTTTATTTGTAAAACGCTTGTATAGATAAGTTTATGACAACAGTTTAAATTTGAAAAATCTTGTCTGAAAGTGTTAAAGACAATGGTTTAATATACAAACCCGTTGTTTGAACAAATATATATATATATATATATATATATATATATATATATATATATATATATATATATATATATATATATATATATATTTCCTTAATCTAACGGCTAATATCTAATCTCATATCAATCAAGGGCTCTAATTTCGCCACCTCAGCAATCCAGGTGAAAGATTTTCCACCAATCACGTGCTGTTATTTAAGATAACGGTTTATTTGTAAAATGCTTGTATAAATAAGTTTATGACAACAATTTAAATTTTTAAAAGCTTGTCTGAATGTGTTGAAGACAACGATTTAATGTAAAAACCATTGTGTGTTGCATGCAATTCAGACAATAGTATTCACAAACCATTATCTGATTAAATTTTATGCGACATCTTATCAAAACACTTGTCTGATTTTAACAACGTTTTTGGTCCAGAAACGTTGTTAAAATCAGACAATAGTATTTAGTCACCGTTGTGTGACTACTTTTGAAACAATATTTGATAAAAACACTTGTCTAAGTTTTACAACGCTTTTGAGGTCCGTAAGACAACTTGTTAGACAACACTACTTTCCAAAACCGTTGTCAAACAGTTGTCTATTTTGATCTTCTAAACAACACTTTTTAAAACGGTCGTTAAGTTCATGATGAGATAACACTTTGAAAAGTTTGAATAAAAAATCGTTGTGTGAAAATTTCAGCCAACACTTTTTCGTCGAAACGTTGTATGATGTGTGTCGTCTGATTCAGAAATTCTTGTTGTGCTTAATTATAGTTTGTTTACCATTTTTGTTATGTAAATTTACAGTAAAATATAATTAAAACGTTGTTCAATAACAATTTTCTATAAGGTTAATGAGTATTGTACCTTGTAAAAATTAATTTTTTAAACTATAAAAAAATATTAGATATTACAAAAGTTGAGTGTATATAATATAAATGTTATACGTGTTAAATAATGTATTTGTACTTCTAACTTGTATATATGATATTATTGAAAATCGTATAACAATGAATTTGAAAATTTCAATACAATTAATGAATCTAATCTGAAAAATAAGTGAATTTTGATCTTAAAATTTTCCAAGAAAAAGACTTTTGATGTTTTTGAGGAGAGAATATAGGTAAATGGAGGTACAATACACGTAATAAATGTAAATATGAAATTTAATGTTATGTATTTAATATGTAGTCTCAGCAGTATTTAAGTGATCAACACTCCTACTAATTGCACTAACAAATCATCATGATTTTTTTGGGCATCCAGTATACTTTGGCTTATTTTGAATTTGAAATTTGGACCCTATCTCCCAGTAAGGCTTGGAATTTGATCGGGGTTGTCAGACTAAATGCTAATATTATAGGAAATTGAAAGTGATATTCTAAAACAGATTAAATGTGCTTTTTCGATGTACAATTTTTTTATTCTTTTTTTCAATTATATATTATATATAAATTTTAGTTAATCTTTAGTCAATTTGGCATGTCAAAACTTCTAAGCTCCCATTACATAACTTTAAATGGATTCAAAGTTTATTTTAAAAGTAATGGTATTTCCTTAATCATAGTACAATCATGGACGCGTTTACTCAATTGTATATTTGCATTATACAATTTACTCCTATTAAACAAGGATAGTAGATATCCAGGTAAATAATGTAGGGTTTATTACATTTTATTTGTTTATTACTTAGGGTTTAATGAGGAGAGGTCATAATCTTCATTTTCATTCTATTTATTTTCTTAAAACCACATTCAATAAAAATTGTTAACTTTTCATTCACCCTTTCTTTCTACATAGCTAGGATTTTTCTCCAAAATCCAATTTCACAATGTGTCTCGTACCAATGGCGCATTAGTTAGAGGACAATTACAAGTTGATAAAAGAGTATGTGTACATCTCCATTGATATATCTATCACTACAAGGGGAAGGGGCAATTGTAACAGAATTTCAGTAATTTTCGATCGCAAATTTAACTTGTTGTTATTTCTGTCGCAAGATACAATGTGACGGACGAAATTCATTACAATATTAATATTTTATTAATATATTTACCGCCCAAGTAATAATTTAAAAATTTTATTTCCCGCTATTATTTTTTGCTCTTTTTTAGTTTCCCGCTAAGACACCTTGCGACGGAAATCCTAACCACTCTGTCGCAAAATATATCTTGCGACAGAATCCTTCTGTCGCAAAGAATTTTGTGACGGATTTCAATACAATCTGTCGTAAGATATAATTTTCAATGGATTCCGTCGTAAGTTTATCTAACCTCATTTGATACCCAATGGCCGGGAATTAATAGTCTCACCTGAATAATATTATTTTAATATAACTTGCGACGGAAATTAAAGTTCTGTCGCAAATTATGGCAGTTTTTTTCTAAAAAAGATGCAGTAGCTTTCATTTACACAATTCAACTTCACTCTCACATTCTCTCCTCCATTCTCTTCTCCGTTTTTTAACATTTTGGACCTCAAAAAAGACATCAAATGCATTAATCTACTCCATTTCATCCATCAATGTAAGTAATTACTTTAATTACATGTTTGTTTATATTATATGTATTCGTAGATGTAGTGCTGAGCGGAACGAGGATCCTTTGGGTGCGCCAATTGACGCATGGGTAGATGTAGTGGGTGTTCGAAAGAATGGCATCATCGGTATTCCACGCACGAGCGCTTCCGAACTTATACGTATGTTTTATGTATATATATTAGTTATTATTTACTACTTTGTATTCGTAGATTTCATTATATTTCAATTTTTTCTAGTCTCTGATGATATTTATGTGTGTTTGTAGCTCTTTCTCCTACATCTGGTAGAAGGCGTCGTTGACGATCCGTTGAAGATGAATCAGGTGCTATCTCTAGCAGATCCGTTATTGAGCACATCGCTGACCATCTTGTTATTCAGGCAGTGGACCGGACTGTTTCTTTTGCTCGTGCACATCCGGATCAGTTTGACCTCGCATCGGAACAGGTCAACATGTTGGCACAGTCTGTGATAGATGGAGTGAGTGACTTGCCATCAGACCACCCTCTTACCATGTCAACTATGAGGGAACTTGTCCAGGCGATGGTGTCGGTGTTAGGCGACGTCAATGAAAGTAACTGCTCTCCTAGCAACTGTAACAAGGTATATTCAGGTCTAACCATTTAGCATGTATCTTTCTTTCATTGTTTTTAATATGCATATTAGAATAGTCTCGTATATAACAACTTTAGATTAGTTTCACAAAGTCGTAGTTTTTTTAGAAATTCAATTAGATTAGTTTCGCTGCAAAATTGGATGAGGTTGAAGGTTTTTATAACTTCCAGTTTTCTTATAAGCAGAAGAAATTTTACTTTCACAATAACAAATTAAAATAAAAAAATTAATGTGTCGAAATTTTATTTGAAAGTTTTGAGACATTAATAACAAATTAATATTAGAACATAATATTTAGAATGATTTTTTTAGAATTATTTAGAGTCGGAATTATTTATTAGAATCACATAATATTAGAACATAATATTTAGAGTCAGAATTATTATTTAGGGGCTTTAGTGATGGACAGTAGCGTTGCTGAGTCTTGTGCCTTTAGTCGTAGGTGGAGCATAGTCACAACTTACAAAGGGTCTGCCCTTTATGTTTGGAACGACTGGCTCTTAGTCTTTATATACTTGATTTCAGTAAATTTGTGAAATTAGTAAAAATTTTAAGTTAAGTAAAACAACAAAGGATTGGGTGTCAGAACATCAAGAAGTCCCTTGCTCAACACTAGAACTGCATTCCCAAGTTTTTTTTGTATTGTTCGGTTGCAGAAATTTGGAAAATCTCAACTTAAGTTCGAACCTTTGCAATCTTGTTATGAAGAGAAGTGTGTTTACCTGAATTAAAATGCTACGGATACTTTCTATTGTCGTCTTGCTTTAATGTGAAAATGCATTTTAAGGCTGAAGCATCTTGTTATAAAGTAAGAATTATTTATTAGAATCACATTTAGCAACCATAATATTTAGAGTGATTTTTTTTTTGAAAAATAGTTGAACAGGTCAAGTACTGTGTTTTGGTTTTCTTCTTTATAATATAGGTGGTGAAAAACAGGGTACTAGAAAAATACCCCATAGTTTTACTTAACTAATGTATCCAAGTACAAATATAAGAATTTAATAATATTTTTAGTTATGAATCGAATTTCAGCAAATAAATAATACAATTCACTATTATTTAGGTTTACAATTGATCGATTTAATATTATCTGGTTTAAGATAATGACATGCAAAATATTTTTTAATATTGCAGGGTAAGTCAATAGTTCGTGAGGATGAGCATAATTCTGATGGCAGTGATGATAGGGGTCAGTCACCTCCTCCAGGTCGAACTCGAAATGGTAAACGGAATGGCAGCCTTTGGATTTGGGGAGATTAGGGCAGTTGGATGTACCACCAGCTAGGTTGTAGTTATAAGGCTGGTCTATGCGTAATTTTGGATATATTAGCTTAGTGGCTAACTTTTGATGAAATTAGCTTAGTGGCTAGTTGTTGTGGAATAAAAATCGAGTTATCGAATTGTGACTAGGGTTTGTGTGTATTTAATGCTAAGGGATGGCGAGCTTCAAGCTTTAATGGCTGTTTCCGTGTTCGAGACTAATCGGTCCTCACAGAATGCCTACGTATCTCGTTATTGAGAATCAAGCCAAAAAACGTAGTTCTGAGATGAGGGGTCTGGCCCTTTAAATAGGCTGCAGGAGCATTAGAATCGTAGTAGGATTCGGACACTTGGTGGGCAAGCCACCGCCTTGCGGAAGGTTCTAGACTCCTTCCTTGTAGGAGTCTGTTTCCATATTGAATTAGGTACCTTGGAGGCTAAGTCTGGTAGGAATAGCATCCTTATCTGATTACTATTGCTGAGCTGTTTATTACCCTTAATATTAATTACGAAATTAATATTAAAATAGTGATTCTGACCTCATTAATGGGCCCCACGTTTGGACCATGTTGGGTCTAATTAATGCCATATTAAATGTGTCTTTAGAGCTTATTTTCAGCCCATATCACTAATACTTTTGGATATATTAGCTTAGTGGCTAACTTTTGCATATTTCAGCTAGGTGACTGATTTATGTCTTACCTTCGCATATTAGCTGGCTGGCCAATGGCCATGGATATTTAGGTTGGATTTGTTTCATTTTCTTTAATGTAACTTTGGCATGGATAATTATCGTAACTTATGACAGATTGTATGATGTTATTTTCCTTTTGCTCAATATTTATGTGGATTTGACTATGTAGTTCATTTTTTAGTGTGCGCGCAAATAGTTGGTATGTATGTTGTGGAATGTATGGCTGAATATGACTTCTAGTAGGTTGGAAGTGATTAAAACAAGCAAAATTACACTGGGGGTCTAGAAATTGTAACAAATTCGGTCGCAAATCTGGGCAATTTAGGATGGATTTTGTCACAATTCTGGGCATATTAATGACCAAATCTGGGCATATTTACGACAAATAATCCGTCGTACTTTGGTGTTTTTTTAGGACGGATTCTGTCACAATTTTGGGTATATTTGCGACAAATTCTGTCGCAATTCTAGGTATATTTACGACGAATTCTGTCGCAATTCTGGGATTATTTACGATAAATAATCCGTCTTACTTTCCTATTTTTCCTTTTTTTTATAATTATTTCTGTTTAGGATGGGACCCACTTATAACTTGCAACAGAATAAGAACTTACGACGCAAGCATTTGCGACAGTTTTTTTCCGTTGCAAGATAAGGCAATTGCGACAAATTATTTGTATTTATTCTGTCGCAAATACCCTGTCCCCTTGTAGTATCCTCATTAATGCAGCAAGTGTGTAATGGCCTCTCTTATTAATGGAGCTAATGTGTAATAACGTCATTAGAATCTTCTCAGCACTACTTGTAATGCTTCATTTTTGCTGCTTAAAAGTAAAAAGTGGTCTATGTAAACGTGGATTTTAGTTACATGAAAGACGAAAGTACAATCATCAATCATATTACATTCATCACTAGTAGAAAAAGGACCTATAGCGTCGGTCAAAACATACTTTTAGCATCGGTCAAGTGGCGTAGTACATGCAGGCGACACTATAGGTATGGGTCTGTAGCGTCGGTTATTTAGGCGATGCTTAAAATAGTCATAAGCGTCGGTTAACTGAAATGCCGACGCTATAGGTATAGTCATAAGCGTTTGTTAACTGAAACGCCGACGCTATAGGTATAGGCATAAGCGTTGGTTACTTGAAACACCGACGCTATAGGTATAGGCATAAGCATCGGTTACCTAAAGAACCGACGCTCAAAGTCAGGTTATAAGCGTCGGTTGCCTAAAGAGCCGACACCTAAAGTCAGGTTATAAGCGTCGGTTGCCTAAAGAACCGACGCTTAAAGTCAATTTTTTTTTAAAAAAAATTAAAATTTCAATTTTAGTAACCTTTACCTCATACCAACAAATACCACATTATAGCATATAACAATTTGCAATATCCCATGCCAACAAATATCAGATTTATTATCTAAAAAACTAATCTCAAACAACAAAAGAGAAGAGACCACATTCAATCTTAATAATAACAGAAAATGTCACATAACCATCCTCCACATCAATTTAATCACCACCAAGTACACATACAATTGAACACCATTAAGAAAAAGTAGTGTTCCTGCATATTGCTAACAATCCCGATAACATGAATCTAACATTTACTAAACTTCCTACCCAAGCCAACAATTCCTTTATGGTTCTCTTTATATTCTTGGCAATAGTAAACCCATGACCTCTATCTCCATTCTCCAACAGGTTTATATATAGAACTAGTCTGACTTCTTTGTGAGCGTTGGATCCAACATGTTCACCTATAATTAATATTTGGTATCAGCCTATGAGGAACCAGCCGAGTTGCAGATGTGTTAAAACCTTTCTAAAAAACATTACACAAGTTTAACATGTTAGTCCTTTCCGTTTCTACACCAAAATCCATTACGAATAAAACAACTGATAGTAAAAGCATAGATGTGAAGACGCTTCAAAAATTTAAAGGCTATAAAAGCATACCCGAGATAACCAATAGCACAGATATTGAAAGTGCAACCTGAAAAGATGCTTCAAAAATTTAAACGCACGCACACAAATTTCGTATCAGACAGTAACATAAAGTATCTGTTGCAACATCTGAACACAACAAAAACTCATGGAGGGATGCAACAAAGGCTAATAGTGAGAAAATGACATAAATATAGACCTAGAAAATGACCGTGCAACAATTTTCATTGATAACAAATAAAGAAACAAGAAACACAGGTAGGATACAATCTAACAAGGTTTTTATACTAGACTAATCTTCAAATTGGAATTTAGAGGAAAAAAAATGGAGTGAGGACTCAAGCACTTGCTACTGTTATTCCTAATTACATGTAATCACAGATTAATGACTCTTGTCAACTTACTTAATATGTCATCTTTCTGTAGAATAACACCAAAAATGGAGTCAGCTTCATTTTGACAACTTCACAGGGCCAAAGGCTAACACCAAAATGGTACATACACACATTTTAGCAAGGCACCAGTTAGAAAGTTGCGCAGAATATTACGGCACAAACCTGAGCAAGTGCAGAAGCGAAAAGATCACAAACATGCCCCTGGTGGACAAGTTGCTTTACTATTAGAAACCTGCAATTGATTACATTATTTACTACAAATAATCATAGTTAATGCATAGAAATAAAAGCTCTGAACCATTGTGCTGACAAGTGAAAAAGAAACCTAGACCTAATAACTAACTATTTTCCTATGATCGACTGGGTAGTGTAAAATGGGATATGTTCTGAATGATAGTTTTATCGTTGAAAGACTATAGGTGATAGACCACGATAGAGAACAGGGGCACTAGTCTCTGTTTTGGTTCAGGTCATCATAAATATTAATAATGTGATACAATAGAAGGGAGCAACCGACCAGAGCACAACTAATCTTATATGAATAGAACGATAGTAACATATAATAACTACAAAAGCAAGGATTAGTAATTGTAAGAGGTGGGGCAATAACCTGGATGCTGATGCGTTTCTATATATAACATTTGAATAAATACATGAACATGTAATAAACTTGTGAGCTGTGAATAAACTCCTATGTCAAATTAGATTTCCTAACTCGACATATAGTGATAAAAGACCCGAAGTAGAAATTAAGATTAAATGTCGAGATTTGTACATAATTATATAGCTTCACTAAGGACTGAATTTCTATATAGGACAATTGATTAGCTTCACTAAGATTTGTACATAATTATATAGCAAAAAAATAGTTTATCCCCCCTTATCTCTTGCATTAATTTAATTGATACTACACATATATTAATCATGTTTAATCCATCACAACCGTAAATTTAATCAGCACCATGTAAATTTCTTAGTTCATAATTTTAATATAAGAATGGAAGAGGACACCACATTAACAATGAACTGCTATCGGGATGCTGATTTAAGGATTCAGAAGTAGTTTGAGAAAACAGAATGCAATGCTAATTTAGTTTCCACTACACATATGAAAAGGTATCAATAGACAAGAATACTTGGCTGACAGACTTAGATATTTCTAAGTCTTCTCTATGGTTATGACCTGGACTTAGATACTTGGCTGATTAATCATATGAATCGTTGTTGGTAAAAAATTCCTCACAACCAAACGTGACTCAAATTTTCTGTCTAGTGAAAATGCAATTTGATAGGAAAGGGCTAGGGGACAATGTGGCAGCTACAAGGTTTTCAAGAAATATTTTTTAACACTATATTGAAATACAGGAGTGAAGGGTATCCATCTTTTCAAGTCACTGGGATCTGTAGAACTTTTTGGTACTAGTAGACTAGTAATTGTGGTTAGTTATTTGCACAGAGCATCTTCCATTTGTTTTTGTACATTAAACCCTATATAACAATTCAGCAACAAGTATTATAGTAATCTTGCAAATCATTTCTTGGAGGATTGTTGGAGAACCCAATACTAGTTGCATATAATTTATATTCAATTGCATCAATTACCTGTTCCATAGTAAGACTCTTCTAAATAAGTCTCAGTAGCTTGCTTATTCGCCCTCCATTCCTCCAATAACCACTGATAATATCCTCAATAAACTTTCTGCTGCATATATGCAAGACACCCTATGCCTACTTCTGACTCAAATACACTATCTGTTGAGTATGCGGAGTCTGATGGTTGTCTGGATTGACATTTTTCTGCATAGCTAGATGTAATCCGAGGTCACAATGCTTAGGCTAGCAATGGTTAAGCAGAGCTGTCCCTTGCAAGAAATAGGGAGTTTCGGCCCAGTAGTGTTTCTTTATTAATATTCTTTTAAAATTGTAAAATCCAAAGAGTAAGAACTAATAATACATATTCTCCTATTTTTGAGTTTCGTTACATTATAAACATTCTTTTATGTTCTTTATTGTCATTTATACATTTTTTTTTTGAATTTCAGATGACATTAACGGGCAATACAGAACCTTCTAAAGTTCTTTGAATATGAAGGGCTTTTTCCCAAGGACAATTCGTAGTATGTGGCCCGTGGCAAGCAAAATTGCCAAAAGGTAAAATTATTCTACAAATAATTTAAAATTGCCAAGGTACCAACAAGTCCAGGTCATAACCATAGAGAAAACTTAGATATTTACATTTGCTTCATTGGTCAACGAGCATTGTACACGCTTATCCGTTGGGTTGCAGGCATCCCCATTCGTATCTTTTTCTTAGGTTGTGATCTTCCCCATTTTTCAATGCCATTCGACCACTCTTATGACCAACCGATGTACCAGCTTTACAAACAAAAAAAAACACAAATTGAGGATAATAGCTACAGCTGAAATCAAGGGAAATGAACCCAGTAAAAGATGAAGAAATATGTTAAGAGTACCTTCTGAGCACCATTAGTGTTTATAGGCCTGACATCTGGATTTGGAGGGATAATCCCATAAAGAGAGAGATATATTTTGCATAATTAGGTTCCTCATCAAATTTGAGGTTTACCACATATTCTACAAATAATTTAAAAGAATCCATTTGTTCTCACCCTACGAGAATACCTACACGTCAGGCACTTGTATATACAGATACAAACAACATGAAAATATATATGCATCGATCAACGTATCAATAATAGAAAAGGGGTTGCCATCCTGGAAAACTGAAAAAATACATGGAGTGTTCACTGTCTAAGAATATAACTAAAAGCAAAAAAAAACGATTACTGAATTTTAATCTATAACTAAAATGAGAGATGACCTGATATCCTTTCCGAGGAAGACGACCACGGAGGATAAAAATAAGTGTGTAAGCAAGAGATTATAGATCATCTCTTCTACTAGCAGTTCTGCCTAAATGTGCATGCACACTAGCATATCGTACTGTTCCCCTGAAAAGCAGAATGCTAATTAGCTACAAGGGTCACAATTATCAGACATTTTATAAATGCGAAAATATAAGGAAATACTAGTTGCAGAATTTTGATACTTGAACCAGACTACTTGGCCACCACACGTACACTGGGTCTACCACATACTTCCTCAGAAGCCCTGCCCAAAGAATAATAATATTACAAATTTCAAGCACGTTCTTATTAGCTAATTAAACTGGTGTACAATGATATATTAGTTTTAATTTTCGTACTCGTTGCAAACAAATAGGACTGTGAATCATGTATATGCATTAGATACCAGTGAGGAGGCCAGTACCAATTTTGAAATAGACATCTTTTTTAATTGTATTGAACTAAGAACAATATCCGACAAAGCAAAAAACAAAACATACAACATATATAGAAAATATAACAACACGGCCATATATACATACATACATACCAGCAATATCATGAATCCTAAATTGATACAGAGAACCGAGATAAGGGAAAACAATTACCTCATCAAAGCAAGAGATACCAAATCGAACCTAGAGAAGTGAAATCACACCGGAGAATTCAAGTACGCAGCGTAATGAAAGTGAGTGGAGAAAGTAAGAATAAAGCTTCGATTACGGATACGTATCAATGGGCAGCAATTAGTGAGAGGCAGCGATTAGTAAGAATAAAGCTTCCATTAGCGATTAGCATGGAGCAATTGAGGAATTGGGGAAAGAAGAAGAGCGGGTGAGTCAAAGTTGCTAGACCCGTGTAAAACGCTGTAACCTGAATGAAAGATTAAATTAAAATTAACTTTAGTATAAAATGATTTATATTTATTATTTGATTGATATTATATAAAATTTCAAATTTTTTAAAAATTTACTTAGATAAAAGTGTAATTTTTAGAAACATAATTTACATTTTTTTTAAACTACATAATTTACATAATGAAGCACAACATTTTTTTCAAGATATATAATAAGTAGAAATGAATACATATTATTTATTTGTGTAATGAAAATATTTAAATGTAACATTTTATAAAATATTGTTTGATTTGTATAAATCTTATTTAAATAATATTATTCAATTTAAATTTTTTTGATAAGAATGGTATAATATAAAATAACGTATTATTTGTATAAAAATATTATTTGAATATAATTTAGCTTTTTTTTAAATTATAATACTTTTAGCGTAGGTCAAATGTAAGGCGACCCATAAGGTACAAAAGGGTCAGTTTAGGCGTCGATTTTGTAAAGACCGACGCTAAAGGATCAGTTTTAGGCGTCGACTGTTTATGACCGACGTTAAAGGGTAGGTTTTAGGCGTCGGTTCAGTAAAGACCGACGCTAAAAGGTTGGTTTTAGGCGTCGGTTAAAAAAGAATCGACGCTAAAAGGTTAGTTTTAGGCGTCGGTTGTTTTTGACCGACGCTAAAGTCGGTTTTAGGCGTCGGATGAGAAAAGACCGATGTTAAAGGATCAGTTTTAGGCGTCGGTTGTTTCATGACCGACGCAAAAGGTCCAACACAAATGACATTAAGCGTCGGTTAAGCTAGCAACTGACGCCTAAAGTATGTATAAGCCACGGCTCTCTTTATAACCGACGCTAAAAGTGCGACGCTAAAAGGCAGTTCTGTACTAGTGCATATTACACCAAATATGTTTGCCGTCACTAGATTTTCTTTTACTCACTATAAGAAAAATATAATAGAAGACTTGGCCGAAAAAGTGTTGCATGGAATATGCATGAGTCTGAAAATCCATATTTTATTCATGATCAAAAGGTTGTTCCAAACTCTAATTGTAATATATCTGCATTAGCTAGAAAAATCACAAACTCATATAAATTCTGAAAAATTGTTATCTTAAAAATGTAATGAATGCATTAAAAATGATATTTAAACATGATATCTATTTTATGTTCATGGGACTCTCTTCAGTGGACTGGGACTGGTAAAGTACATGGTTATTCACCATACATTATCACAAACTCATATAAATTCTAAAAAATTAATATCTTAAAAATGTAATGAATGCCTTAAAAATGATATGTGAACATGATCTTTATTTTATGTTCATGAGACTCTCTTCAGTGGATTGGGATTGGTAATACATTTTTGCTACCGGGAATGTAAAAGACCATTAGATATATATGCATGAAATTTGTGTGGTTGAACAAATTAATTAAAGGTCTTCAGCTATTTCTCACGTACTCTAGCCGGCATTTATGATAAAGTCTTGATAAATATAGGGTGACAGTATTTTCTTCTTGTTCATACACTAAAAATCATAATCAAAAGAAAAGGAGAGTAACAGAAAGAAAGTGGGTATTCAACTTGTTAAGGTCAATACTCATGCGGTGGCTTTTAACAACCCTCCACCTAATGCCAACAACATGGGTATAGGTGTTGTTATAAGAGATCAATATGTGGCAATAATTCTCATGGTTTCAAGCACCATCACGGGTCTCACTATTAGGACAAACGAACTATATACGGTATCAGCTAACGAAGATGCCATTCGGGAATGGGATGATTGGCATTGGTGGCTAGATCCTAATTATGCATGTGTGATTCAACAGATTGAATAGAGAAATTCTGACCCAAACTTATCATTGGAGGTTAATGCTAGGGATCGAAGCAAGAACAGACTTGCTAGGTTTCTTCCTCACCATGGTACTCGGAAGTGGCTTTTCGCAGGCCTTTTGGAAGAGTTGGAGAGCTTAGGAGGCAAGATATGGAGTTAGGATGCAGCCGAAGAAGAGCTCGAGGGGGTTGGAAAATGGGTTAATAAAGATGCATGTTCTCCAAGCATGGGATTTTAGAAGTTAGATTCATTTTAAAAGAATGATTAGACCCTTGGGTATGCCTAACTGGTCATTAGCTGGTGTTTTACGTGGGAGTTTTTTCTTTATTAATAATATTTGTTTACCCAAAAAATTATGAAAGACTTTGAAGTGTAAAAAAATAAAAAACATACTTACTACATCTTGTACATATTGCATTACTACATATATGCATAACTGAAACTCAAATGCCAATGTTTACAACACAAGATTCTATGGATCTCCAAAAATCATATTTACCCTTCAATTTATTCGTCTTCTAAAACAAAGTCTTGCAACTTCTAAATTGCATCACGTCTAGGAGGAATTTCTACCACCTCATCCTTGTTACCTCTATCAAAGAAAATAGTGAAATCACTAAATATCAACTTTCACAGTACAATAAAAAAGAAGGAACCATTCAATACTCATAGAAGCTGATTTTTTTTTAATTTATTTATCTTTCCTTGATCACCTTACATGCATACAATTAAGAATAAAAAACACATCTTAGTTTAATTTGTGTCTATTTATTAATCACAATGAACAAATATACATTATTATGATTTTAACAAGATTACAAATCAAGTGTAATATAAATGTTAAAATAAACATTCAAAAATATGAGAAATTTCAATGGAGATATGATGTGTGTACGAATACAGTTATGCAATGAATAGGAAATGTAATGTTCATAACATATTACTAGTAGAATAGTGTGTTTTCATGTTCTGCAAACTACGTTATGCACATTTTAATGACTTTGGCGTAATAGTTTCATCAACACAAAAATTCTACTAATTTAACACTTAATACTAGCTTTATTGAATAAAAATTATGAACACATACATAATCCAACATATAATCGAAATATTTCACATGCATACATATAAATATTGGTATGATTCAATATAATAAAAAATGATGAGTAATCTTCTAATTGTAGCTTTAATTGAGTCCTTACTCTATTCGTGTGTGAAATCAATTTTTGGGTTTTTGGGATTTCGCTATAATAGATTTGAGGGTTTTAACAGAGGTTTGAGAGAATAGTGAGAGAGATGAGTGAGACAGACTGTGGAGAGAGAGAGAGAGAGAGAGGTAATCCGCTGAGAGAGGTTTTAAGAGGGATAGAGAGAGGTGAGCGGTTGCAATTATTCCAAAAATTTTAAAATAATCCATTCACTTACAACACTTTTCAAAATTACTGCCATGGGCTTGCAAATTTCGTGTCTATAGCAACACTTATGCAACACATTTAATGTATTTTGGGCTTGCAATAGCCTTTACATGGTGTATTGTGCTTTCACTTCGGAAAGAACCTGTTGGGATGATCCTTGGGGTTGAGAAGTGTCCGAAATTTTTTCGATGACTGCACCAGGTACAAAATGTTGAATAATTAATCTCAAACATGAGCTTAAATATGTTAACAATGCAGTCTGTCTTAGTCTGTTTTTATCATCTTATGTTTAGGAACGTGAAATAAGTAAGTTACTAGGATTTGAGATTTGTTTGATTCTGTTTGATTTGGTTTGTTAGAACCCCTAATAATTAGGAGATGATTATTATAGAGGGTGTGTCTGTTTTGGGTTTTTCTTCCTATATGTACTCATTATCTTTTCAAGAAATAAACAAGCCTTTTGCTAATCTGTACAAGTCTTATTGTCTTACGATGTTATAAGATACATATCTGTTAACTACACTTGGTATCAGAGCAAGACGATCTTGTAGAGAGCAGAAGGTGAACGAGAATGGAGGGTAACAGGTTGAAGAACGGGTCATTGGGCTTGAGTTATCCGATGCTTGATAGAAGTAACTATACAGTATGGGCTCTCAAGATGAAGGTGTTTTTAAAGGCACAAGGGGCATGAATTGCCATAGAACCCAAGGATCCAAAGGATGCAGTCGACGATAAGACTGACAAAGTTGCATTAGCCATGATCTATCAGGGAATCCCTGAAGAAGTTCTGTTATCACTCGCAGAGAAAGATACGGCAAAAGAAGCTTGGGATACAATCAAGATCCTTTGCCAAGGTGCTGATAAAGTGAAGGATGCAAGAATACAGACACTGAAGTCTGAGTTCGAAGCCATGTCTATGAAAGATGAAGAAACGGTTGATGATTTTCATATGAAAATGAATTGAATCCTCACAAACAATAGAGCACTTGGGGAGAAAATGGAGGAATCTTATGCTGTGAAGAAATTCTTGAGGGCTGCCTCACCTAAGTTTTTACAGATAACATCCACCATAGAGCAATTTGGAGACCTTAAAACCATGACAAGGGAAGAAGTTGTGGGCTCCTTAAAGGCTCATGAGGAGCGTGTGAAGGGAAAGACAGAGGCGAAGGAGAATTGTCTATTGTTGACTGAAAAAGAATGGGCTAAATGAGAGAAGAAGTAAGGGAAGTTACTTCTGACTCACGAAGAATGGCTTGAAAAATCCAACAAAGAAGGGTGTTCAAACTCCAGGAACAAGGCAGGACGTGTCGATAAAAGTACTATAAAATGTTACAATTATAATATTTACGGGCACTACGCTGCAGAGTGTCGAAGGCCTAAGAAAAACAGAGAAGGCAAACAGAGAGCATACATGGCTCAGATAGAGGACGATGAACCAGCGTTACTGTTGGCAAAATGCGTGAAGGAAGAAGAAGTTGTGATGTTCACAGGTGAGAATAAAGCAATACACTCGACAATGTCAAAGGGAGATAAGAAAACTACAAATGTACGGTATCTCGACAATGACGCGAGTAATCACATGACAGGTTTTTGAGAAAAATTTTCTGATCTGAACGAAGTAGCTTCTGATACAGTTCA
The DNA here is from genome assembly GCA_036435485.1 of Saposhnikovia divaricata. Taxonomy (NCBI): domain Eukaryota; kingdom Viridiplantae; phylum Streptophyta; class Magnoliopsida; order Apiales; family Apiaceae; genus Saposhnikovia; species Saposhnikovia divaricata. The sequence continues at coordinate 170,005,584 of CM071598.1, forward strand.
TTTTGGAGATGGTTCAACAGTAAAGATCGAGGGGAAAGGTACTGTGACAATGCTTTGCAAAAATGGGGAAGAAAGGTGCTTGCACAACGTGTATTATATTCCTAGCTTATGCAACAATATCATTAGTTTGGGACAAATGTCTGAAAATGGAAGCAAGGTGATACTAAAAGATGAGCATCTATGGGTATATGACGAGATGGAAAAACTGTTGATGAAGGTTAAACGGACTCCAAACCGCCTGTACAAAATAATCATTGAAACAAAAAAGGAAATGAGCTTGATGTCTAAAGCTGATGAAACGTCCAAACTCTGGCATGTTCGTCTTGGGCATGTGAATTATAAGGCTTTGCATATGATGTCAAAGGAACAAATGGTCAGTGGAATGCCTAGAATAGACCAACAGGAGAAGGTGTGCGACGGTTGCTTAATGTCGAAACAAGCAAGAAAGAAGTTTCCAAGTAAAGCCAACTATGAAGCTGGGAAAATTCTTGAATTGATTCACGGTGATTTGTGTGGTCCAATTGCCCCGGAGACAACCTCTAGCTATAGGTATTTTTTCCTTTTGGTTGATGACTATAGTCGCTATATGTGGGTATACTTTCTCAAAACAAAAAATGAAGCCTTGAAAGCGTTTAAAAATCTCAAACATGAGGTTAAATATGTTAACAATGCAGTCTGTCTTAGTCTGTTTTTATCATCTTATGTTTAGGAACGTGAAATAAGTAAGTTATTAGGATTTGAGATTTGTTTGATTCTGTTTGATTTGGTTTGTTAGAACCCCTAATAATTAGGAGATGATTATCATAGAGGGTGTGTCTGTTTTGGGTTTTTCTTCCTATATGTACTCATTATCTTTTCAAGAAATAAACAAGTCTTTTGCTAATCTGTACAAGTCTTATTGTCTTACGATGTTATAAGATACATATCTGTTAACTACACAAAATCTACCTCAAGTTGTTCAATAGTATCAAGAGCTTTTCAGACCATCTCTTATAGACGTTGCCATGAAGATGCTCCATTTAGAGGGATGGGCTAGAGTCTTGTTCAGGATTGTTTGTAGACACATCGATTTTCAAAATGTACCAAAAAAGTAGGTTTTCAACAAGAAATTGTTGAGCTGTGATGGCAATGAAATCCACTTAAAAACGAAATGCAACCCCACCTACATGCTAAATGGTGTTTTCCGATTCGTCCCCTGAGGTTAATTCAACATTACCACACAAGTAGACTCTTTGTAAGAGTTTGGAGCCTATATAAACTTGTATTGAAAAAAGAGAAAAGGAAGTTTTTCGTGAACTTATCAAATAGTGATAACTATATATATATATATATATATATATATATATATATATATATTATACAGATCTATTTCTTCTAATATCTTTTTTTGCCAGAATTTCTTCTAATATCTTAAGAAAAAAGAAAATCTTTATTATAAATTCACTTAATAAAATATCAACTTTCTCAAAAAAAAAATGAAAATACCGGTTTAATATTTACTGCTACCATCAATCATATAACATTATTAATATTTATAATATTAACTCTATGTATATTATCAAAATTTAAGGTTCAATTACATTGAATATAAGAAATACATATACATGTACAAATAATAATTTAAATTCACCCGCACTTCTATTATTTTGAGATGTCCAAATTGGATCTTTTTGGTTTGACTTTAGTGTCATTCTTATCAGATCCCTGCTGTTCATTAGGTCTCTGGTTTCACCTTCCTCCAAAACATCGATGTACCTGTTATATCCTTACATACGGAGAAGATGGGACTCTAGCACTTGCGCTTCTTTCTTCGTGCTTCTGATTGTCGGTGTAGAGTTTGAGCCATTGAAGCTTGGATCTGCCCAAGATAATGAAGAATACTATACTGAAAAATCAAACGAAATGACAGAAGTAATGCATGTAGTAAACAAATTCTAACATTTCAGTGTGATGAGACCCTCGGAGTAAAAGGTCCAACCGGCTCCCTTCTCAGAGGACACATGTAAGCTACAAATAAAGGGGTCTGTTTCCCAACCCCTCCTCTTAGGTAGTGCACATACAAAGAAATGTGAAAAAATGAAGGGGGTAAGACGGTGTTTGGGAATTAAAAGTAGTCCAACTTCAAAGCAGGCACCAAACTTCCAAACTTCCTTACCTTCTTATTATGAGCCCTCTCCTCTTCACCAAAAGCAAATTCCTAAACAGGTGGAAAATAACAAGACATGAATAATGAGTATAGTAATACTTACAAGTTTGAACCTCAAGCATCAGTTAGGAAAAATACCTCCTCTTCATACTTATTAATATCTGGATATAAAGTTGAAATTAGTGCATCATAGTTTGGGTCATCTCTTAGAGACCGGCGACTAGCACAATGTGTGCGGCAAGCCGGGCACTCATTATTCCTACATGAGAATCACATCAAAAAATTTTAATTTGAAATATGATACATGTTGAACACGATCAATGAAATCTTTACACATGCTTGCTTTTAAGTCTTACCCCAGTCTCATAGCTTTGTCAATGCATTCTCTGCAGAAGCGATGCAAACATTCCATGACAGTTCTTGTCTTCCTTATAATCCCTATCCATCAATTGTAATATATTCAACTGTTTGCTCAAAATAAGTTCAAAAACAAAAGAATAAAGGAATATGTGCATTCTTGAAATTATATATAGCTCAAAAGACATGTTGTTGACCGACACATGTTGCATGCATTCTTGTATGCATCCTTGTACTTTACTTTGTGGCTTATTTATTTTCAGATAACACATGGTATTGAACATTCTGTCTTTCTTGTCAACAAGCAACATGAATATTTCAGAATTCTTACCAGAGTAACCCCAGTTGCATTAGGTATCTTTGTCAGTAATAATTGCTGCTCAAACTTAGTTGTTGTGGATCATTACTAGATATGAAATTATAATAAAATCCTTGCTCACAATAAACCCCACATAATATTTTTTTTTCATGCAGAACAGAACTAAAAATAATTATTTGTAAATTTAATTTTCAACAAACAATTGATTTTATCATACTAGCTGAAGATAAAAATTATTGATTTTCTAAAATATACCAATATAAGCAGAGACTAAGAATGGACCTTCCAAATCAAATTTCTAATGAGGAACAATAGCTTGATTAACTTAAATACATGAGTACCTAAACAAATCGGACATTGTAATTCCTTGCGTATATCTGCCAATGGTACAGTGATGTATCTGCAGATGAGAGAAACCACAAACATGTTTTAAATTGGCACCAAAACTAAGGTCAATACCAAACTGCATGCAAAGTATATATATTAAATGCAGGCAACAAAAAGGCCCTTTGTAAGATACTAATTTAAAGACCATGAGACAAGTGTTCAAAATAGAATTCGCAATCCTGCCATAGAGAACACCTCAAAACCAGCATTGAACACTTTAGATAGATTGAGCCAGCATTGAACTCGATTAGCCACATGTATTGGGAGACCATATGTTGCACAGATATACATGAAGTAATGATTGTTTAATTATGTCTTCCATTTATAGCATTCAACATATATAACCGATGCCTAAATTGATAAACAACTTTAATTATCCTGTCATGTTGCTTGATCTGAAGACTTCGTAGACCACATGCACACACATATATATAATTTTTTGCTGATTTAAAAGGTAACAAATGAAAACTGAAGTTGGGAGGTCCAAAACATCCATAGCCAGTCGCCACTACTATATTCTTAATTTAGGCAATTTTAGAATGACCTGAGCAAAATGGTAAAAGCGGGAAGGACCTGTAAACTCACAATAATATTAATATACTAGCAACACATTACTTGTCCCCAAATAATCCTAGTCAGAGGTAAAAACTGTTGTATAAACTAATCTCATAGAAGTTTGAAGAGTGCATTAAATATGGTTCATAGAATCAAGGAGATGTATCTGATCATGTATCTATTATTATCATTCATGTATTTGGTTTGTATTCTCCTATTATATAAGGAGGTAAAGATTGATCAATAACATAACAGAAATTTAAGCCTCTTGTTTCCTTATTTCTGTACCACACCTCACATACTGAAATATATATACATAAACCCTATACACATAATAACAACAGATTGGTATCAGAACCTTAACCAAACCCGAGCCTACAATCAGAGTTTATATAAAAACAACCATCAGAATTTACAACCATCAAAGTTTACGATCAGAGTTTAGGTCATATCAGAGTTTACAAACATGAATAATTCTTTTGCTGTTCCAAAACTTACCAAAGAAAACTATGGCCACTGGTGTCTACGAATGAAAGCGTTGCTTGGTTCACAGGAGGCATGGGAAATCATTGACAAAGGATACGATGAACCAGAGAATGAAGGAGCTTTAAATCAAGGTCGGAAAAACGCTCTTGCCAAGTTACGAAAACAAGATCAACAAGCTTTGTCTATCATACATATGGGCCTTGATGAAGGCATGTTTGAGAAGGTTGCATCTGCAACAAAAGCAAAGGAGGCCTGGGAGATTTTGCAGAACAATTTTAAAGGTGTTGACAAAGTAAAAAAGGTATGATTACAAACTCTACGTGGTGAATTTGAGTCTTTACATATGAAAGATATGGAATCAGTCCCGGATTACTTCACGAGGGTTTCCTCTGTTGTGAATCAAATGAAGAATTATGGAGAAAAAATCGAAGATGCACGTGTAAATGAGAAGATATTAAGATCTTTAAATACAAAATTGCAACTTGTTGGAATTACTATTGAAGAGTCAAATGATGTAGAGACCATGACTGTTGATCAACTGATGGGATCTCTGCAAGCATATTCAGAAAGATTATTAAAGAAGGAGGAAACAGAATCTCAAGTGTTGAAAACTGATGTCTCGGTTGAAGACAAAGATAAAGTATTGTATACACAATACAATAGAGGAAGAGGACGTGGACGTGAAAGACAGAATTTCACTCAAGGCAGAGGACGTGGTCCTGTAAGCAACAGATTTGAAGAGAAGGTGCAAACAAATCAACAAAATTGGCGTAGTCAAGGACATGGCCGTGGCAGAGGTGGAAGATCATATTCTGGAAGAGGTAGCAGACCTGTAGAATGTTACAATTGTGGAAAATTTGGACACTTTGCCAAAGATTGCTGGTTTAACAAGAAGGTTGCAGAAAATGCAAATCTAGTCGAAACGGAGGAGCAACAAAATGAAGGTGTTCTTCTAATAGCCTGCAAAGGTATGATTCCTGAAGATGAAGTTTTGTGGTATCTTGATAGTGGGGCCAGCAACCATATGTCTGGTCTCAAGCATCTCTTTACTGATTTAAAGGAAATAAATAATGGAGTTGTGTTATTCGGAGATTCATCGAAGATAGAAGTGAAAGGAAAGGGTGAAATATGTTTTACTAAAAAAGATGGCAAACAAGGAAGAATTGAAGATGTGTACTATGTTCCTGACATGAAGAATAATATTCTGAGTCTTGGACAGCTACTCGAAAAAGGTTACTCAATCTTTATGGGTGACAAAGTCATGATATTGAAGGACAAAAATGGCAGGACAATTGCTAAAACTGAAATGTCTCAAAATCGAATGTTCAAGTTGAATCTGAGGAACATACATGAGAAATGCTTACAAGCAAAGTCAGAGGATAAAACAACTTTATGGCACAAAAGACTTGGACACTTACACTATGGTGGTCTGAAGGAGTTGGCAAACAAAAGGATGGTTCATGGAATACCAAGCATGGATCATACAGGCAGTTTTTGTGAAGAATGTGTGCTGGAAAAACAAACAAGGAGTTCATTCCAGAAAAAGGCAACTTATCGTGCTTCAAAGCCTCTCGAATTGGTGCATACAGATATATGTGGTCCTATCACACCTGGATCATATGGTTCCAAGAGGTATTTCATCACTTTCATTGATGATTATTCTCGAAGAACATGGGTTTATTTTTTAAATGAAAAATCTGAGGCATTAAAAGTTTTCAAGAAGTTCAAAGTGCTGGTAGAAAAGAAGACAGGAATGCATATCAAGGGATTGCGTTCGGATAGAGGTGGAGAATATACATCAAAGGCTTTTACGGAATATTGTGAAGAACATGGCATTAGAAGGTTCTTAACAGCCCCCTATTCACCACAGCAGAATGGCGTGGCTGAACGGAAAAATGGAACAATCTTAGACATGGTTCGATCAATGTTAAAAAGCAAGGAATTACCAAAAGAATTCTGGGCGGAAGCAGTGCAATGTGCAGTTTATATTCAGAATCGATGTCCACATTCAAACTTGGGGGATGAAACTCCTCAAGAATTATGGAGTGGAAAGAAGCCTACTGTTTCACACTTGAAAGTTTTTGGGAGTGTGGCATATTCACATGTTCCTGATCAAAGGAGAACAAAGTTGGATGATAAGAGCAAGAAATATATTTTTATTGGCTATGATGAGAAAACAAAAGCCTACAGACTACTTGATCCAGTTGCTATGAAGGTTGTTGTGAGTCGAGATGTAAAGATACAAGAAGATGATGCATGGAGTTGGAGTAAAGCACATGAAAAAGAAAAAACAGAAGATGATATTCAGATTTCTATGATTTCAGCAACAAATTCTGATGCTGAAAATGAAGAATCAGATGAGGATGAGCCCAGGAATCCTAGAACTCGAAGTTTACAAGATATATATGAACATGGTGAAGTACACTTAGTATGTTTGGTGGCTGATGCAGAAAGCATAGACTTTGGAGAAGCAGTAAAAGATAAGATGTGGAAAGATGCAATGGATGATGAAATCAAAGCTATTGAAAAAAACAAAACTTGGGAACTGGTGGAACCTCCAGAAGGATGTAAACCCATCGATGTTAAATGGGTTTATAAGAAGAAACTGAATGCTCAAGGAGAAGTGGAAAGATATAAGGCGAGGTTGGTAGCAAAGGGCTATCGACGGAAAGCTGGAATAGACTATGATGAGGTTTTCGCACCTGTAGCAAGGATGGAGACAATAAGGTTGTTAATCTCTCAAGCAGCTCAAAACAAATGGCCTATTTACCAGATGGACGTAAAATCAGCTTTCTTAAATGGAATGCTCGAAGAAGAAGTATACGTGAACCAGCCACCTGGATATGCAAAACCAGGTAAAGAAGGAATGGTGTTGAAATTGTTTAAAGCACTATATGGTTTAAAACAGGCGCCACGAGCTTGGAACACTCGAATTGATGCCTACTTTAAGAAGAATGGATTTGTTCAATGTCCTTATGAGGCTGGTCTCTATGTCAAAGAAAAACAAGGTAAATTACTATTTGTTGCACTTTATGTTGATGATCTTATTTTTATGGGCAACAATGAAGAGATGATTAAGGAATTTAAGAAGGAGATGACTCAAGAATTCGAGATGACTGACTTGGGCTTGATGAGATATTTTCTTGGCATTGAGGTGAAGCAAGAAAAGTCAAGCATTTTTATTTCTCAAGAAGCATATGCAAACAATATTTTGAAGAAATTCAGGATGGAGCACTGCAATCCAGTAGCAACTCCGATGGAACAGGGCGTCAAACTCTCTAAATTTGAGGGAGGAAAGTCAGTAGAAGCAAATTTATATCAGAGTTTGGTTGGAAGCTTGAGGTATCTTACTTGCACAAGACCTGACATTGCTTATAGTGTTGGGATTGTAAGTAGATTCATGGAGGATCCAAAACAGTCACATTGGAAGGCAATAAAAAGAAATCTGCGATATATTCAAGGAACAAAATCTCTGGGATTATTTTATTCCAGAACTTAGAACTACAAATTGCTGGGATATTCTGATAGTGATTGGTGTGGAGATGTGGATGAACGAAAAAGCACATCTGGTTACTTGTTTTTTATGGGAGACACTGCATTTACATGGTATTCTAAGAAGCAGCCGATAGTGGCATTATCAACCTGTGAAGCAGAATATGTGGCAGCCTCTCACTGTGTTTGTCATGCCATTTGGTTAAGAAGGTTACTTAGTGAATTGAGAATCCCACAACAGAGATCAACTGAAGTTTGCATTGACAACAAGTCTGCAATTGAGCTTGCCAAGAATCCAGTACATCATGAAAGGAGCAAACACATAGATGTTCGATTCCATTTTATTCGAGAGCATGTAAAGGAGAAGAATGTGAATTTAAGTCATGTTGCTAGTCGTGACCAGGTTGCAGATGTGCTCACTAAACCAATGTCCAAAGCTCTACTAGATACTTACAAAAGGATGATGGGAATGAAGGATCGAAAGGAATTAGTTTAAGGGAGGAATATGTTGGATAAACTAATCTCATAGAAGTTTGAAGAGTGCATTAAATATGGTTCATAGAATCAAGGAGATGTATCTGATCATGTATCTATTATTATCATTCATGTATTTGGTTTGTATTCTCCTATTATATAAGGAGGTAAAGATTGATCAATAACATAACAAAAATTTAAGCATCTTGTTTCCTTATTTCTGTACCACACCTCACATACTGAAATATATATACATAAACCCTATACACATCATAACAACAAAAACGGAGGGCAAAGGTGACAAAATGTTTGGGGAATTGCTGGACTACAAGTTTGCTTTTCAGGATAGAAATGAAAGGGACGAGAATGATCCAGGAGGAGAGTGTGTTGTGGACATATTTCCTCTAAAAAGTTGGATCCTTTCTAAATTTGCTACTTTTTGTCATCATATTAACATCATCTTTACCAAGCTACGAAGTTTCTGAGCTTCAAAATCCTGATCCCTTCCAGACTGTGAAACTAATTTGGCCAAAGTTGACAAGTAAACATATATAGCATCTTTAATTAATGCTTATGATCCCTTAAGCCTATCCCCAGTACAAAACAATCAATAAACGGCATGCCAAATCTCAAATCTCTTATAATACACAAAGAAAAGAACTCGTATACGAGCCATGACAAAATCATAAAAACAACAAACAATACCTAGATTTACTTTCTTTCTAAACATAGACCCCATGAATAATCAACAAAATGACTAAAGAAAAAGTGACATTCATCTGATAATCATACATTTTGAAATCATACTTTCACAAGACAATAAAATAGTACATTAATGAAGATAAACATATAGATACTCCAGCTCGAGATCAAACACTTAACTTTTATACACATGTACACATTTCTAAATCAACACAAAGAAATAATCATGAAGAATATAATAGTAAAAACGCAGCAAACTAGTCCATGAAGCACACAGATCACATATATGCACGTTTTTGAATGCTTATTTGATGAAATCAACAATCACGAACAAACAAATCACTTGAAAGTCCAACAAACTATGAGAACAAATCAGATATACATGAGACATATATATACATAAAGAAGAAAGCATACTCATCACTTTTTCTAGAAGCTGCAGTGCATCCATCCGAATCTGAAAAAAGCAACAATCACAAATAATGTGTGTGAGAAAATGTTTAACAAAATTATATTTTATAACATGAAAATCTCTCTCTCTCTCTCTCTCTCTCTCACATAAAGAAATGTTCGCTGAAATCAAACAAAGATTGTAACGCAAATCGAGGAAGCGAACCTGATTGTTTCTGCTGAAGCTGGTCTTGGACACTCTGATTGACTTCTTCGGAAGGATTGTTAGTGTTTTGGTCAACATTCAAGCGAGCTGGAGTGTTTTGTGGACACTTCTGTGAAGCCATTTTGTGTGTATCTATCTATGTTTATGTGATTTGATGATGATTGGGTGTGGTTGTGGTGGTGTGCGTGGCGGACGGCGGATAAAAACGCAGTGTGTGTGAAGGCACGTCTTAGGTTGGCTCGTATTGTGTATTGAGTAGCCTTTAAATTTTTTTGATTTTGTGTGTGCTTTACTCATGATTTTCTTAAGATTTATACACACACGCTTGTCTCTACTCTCTAGTAGGTTCTAGATATTTCTTTTTTGTAACATTTTAAGAAAAAAAGATTCCTACATTATAGAAACAAATGATTGATATTAACTTTTTTGAAAAAGGTGTTGACAATATTATCAAAACTAGCTTTATAAATGCACGGATAACTTTATTAAAATTTTATAGTATAATTTTGATTATAATTTTTTTTCTTTATAAAATAAATTTTATAAGAGTTTCAATTGTTTATTTTTACTTATAATGATTATAATGCGTGTTATATGATTTATAGTATACATATGGTTTGTAGTATAATTTTTTTTTTTGTAAATGATTTTTCTATAATTTATATTTTAAAGTTTAGGCTAACATATATTTTAGTATATCATAATTAGTTTTTATTTTTTTTTATTTTATTAGATCACAAATTATATGCTTAGAAAATATGGGTACTATATTCGTGTAATAATCTATTCTTTTTTTATATTTTTGATTATGTAATCTAATAATTATTTAAAAAAAAATTAGATATTTTGTTATAGTGTTTTATAGTTTTTAAAGACATTTTTTAAACTTGTTTGGAAATATGTGTGGTATAAAAGTTTTTATTTGTTTGAATATTGATTATATTTACATGTTAATTTTTTATTTTTGACATGTGTAGTATTTATTATGTGTTTTTGTTTAGAGTAATCTTACGGGTTTTTTGTATTATATTTAAATACTAATATAAATTTATTTTGTGAGTGTTTGGATTTCTTTCTAATTTAAAATATGTTCATTTATTGATTTTTGTTCACTTTTTTTAATTTCAAATTTTTCTTTGCAAAGAAAGAATTTGTTTATATGTCGATTTAAGCTCATATTTTTTAATTTAAATTTCAGCAATATATTTGTTGTCAAACCTAAAAATAGAATATTTAATGATTTTTATGAAAATAATTTTTAAAAAGCACTTTTATTTAGTAAACAATTGTTTTTATAAATTAAATTTTAAGGTTTAGCCCCAAATATATTTTAATATTTTATATTTTTTGCGTTGTTTTCAATTTCATTAGAATATATATAATATATTTAGACACGTGGGATATTATTGGTTTAGCTTGTTGTGAACACAATTACATTTATACTTTTTTTAATGAAATTTTGTACTATCTTTTTTTTTGTATTCTTTTAAATTTATTTTAAATGCATTATATTAAGGTTTATTGTTGATTTTAATTTTCTAAAATTAGATTTTTTCTTTGAATTGGCATTTGTTTTGTGGAATATATTTTGTTGAATTTTGGTGTCATTTCCAATTATGACATGTTTTTTTATTACCTTTTTATTATCTTGTTTTACCATATATTTTATTAAAAACTTTTTTTTAATTGTAAATAATTGTAAATTCTTTTTTTTAAACAGTTATTTTTTGAATTGAAATTCTGATGTTATGCTTTATTTACTTGTTTATTATATATAAAGAATGATTTTTTTGACTCATTTTTAATTATGCTTTTTTGCTATTTTATTCTTGTTTGTTATTTTAGAAATATATTTGTGTCAAACATAAAATTAGAATCTTTAATGATTTTTATAAAAATAATGTTTTTCTTAAAATATTTTATTGGTAAACAATTTTTTTCTGAAAATTTTATTTTAAGGTTTAGCCTAACATATGTTTTAATATTTCATAGCATAATTTTAGCTTTTAAATCTGGCCCATGAAATATCATAGCATTTAATTCAATATTGTGGCCCAACTCTTTCTGTGACCAAACTCTTTCTCTGGCCCAATTCTAATTTGTAATAAAATTACCAAATCCACCTAAACCTCTTTACCCCTATAGGATATAATAATTCATGATTCAAGTATCAACTATACTTTTATGATTTAGGTACCATTAACAACTTGCAAAATATATGAAATTTATATAATTATAGTAAATAAATTTATAAATATTAAAAATAAGCACAAAACCAATATTAATATTTAGTATACATCATGACGTAGAAATGCTATACATAAATAAATAATTTTTTTATACAAAATCAAAAGCTATCCACAACATTAATGTATTATTTAAACATGAACAAACATATAAATATTTTTAATTATTATTTTAAAAATATAATATTATCATTCACATGAAAAAAAATTAAAATTTTGTTTTAGCGAAAAAGATTAAATCAAGTATAAAGTAGAAATATCAAATTTTAAAACACAAATACATGAAGATTAAAAGAATTTTGTACATGATCTATGATAAGACTCTCATTTGTGTAGAATGAGTACATGTCAAGATCCATTGAAGTTGAACTTGAATTTTCAGAGTGGTGGAAGGGGTGTACTTTTTTTTTGGAGGCGCTATCGATGTCCGATTTGAACGCTCCTATAGTCGAATCGAAGCCCTCATCATACTCTATCCAAAAACATCATCAGATTTTGTAGGGGTATAATTTATGAATTTCTCCTATTTTTTTATTAAATTCGAATTTACTTATTAAAATTATGAATTTTTGTAAACGTAATTGGTTGCTGATTTTGATGTTTCCATCGTGTAGAGTATGTTTTTCTAGTCAATTTCATATATTATATGTTGAATTTCGAGTTCAATATCGTATAGAAATCGAAGTTTGATTGTCGTGTTCTTTGTGTTTTTGAGGATCAAAGCTGTTTTGGAGATGTTATTAACCTCCAAATCATGAGTTTGAGTAACCAAACTGAATCCTACATGCTATGCTACACAAAATCAATGTTAGATTCGAAGAGCAGCAGATTCTGCTGCCATTTTTTTTTAAATCGTTGTCCCTTAAATTCGACCATATTTGGTCGAATTTAGCATATTAAATTCAACCATATTTGGTCAAATTTATCATATTAAATTCAACTATATTTGGTCGAATTTAGTACACTTTAGGCGCTAAAAATTCGAAATTTCCAAAATTCAAATTTTTTGCCAAATTTATAATTTCCACCAAATTCGGTCGAATTTAGTTGGTCGAATTTAGTTGGTCGAATTTAGACGGTCGAATTTAGTTGGTCGAATTTAGCTATTTTCGACCGTTTTGGTTATTTTCGACCAAGATAAAAAAGACCATCTTTGCTGCGGTCGAAATTTGCTAAATTCGACCATTTTCGGTCGAAAATAGCTAAATTCGACCATTTTGAGTTGGTCGAATTTACCCGAATTTCTTGTAGTGAATAACATTAAAAAGAATAGATCTTGACCTCCGTATAGTTAGGTTGTCAATAAATATTTTTCAAAACATCGCCATTGTTTAATTTTAAATTTGAGATATTGGTCCCATTTCTTCTTCTCTCGCCAAAATCAATTCTTTTATTGCTACTACTACTATTTTTAGTTGTTTATAGTGTTCATAGTGAATATGACTACTTGCGTGTGTATGAATGTTTATCCAAAATTTGGGTTTTTGTCCTATTCTTATTTAATTTTTATAATTTATTTTATAAACTATTTAAAAATGGCTGAAAAATTAAATTATTAGCCAAATTAGTGGAAGTAAGGTAAAATTCATTACAAAATTAGTTAGTATGACTACTTGGTTGTGTATGAATTTTAAATGAAATTTTGACTTTATGTATCAAGTAATTCTACAAATTACTTAAAAATGAGTGAAAAATCAAATTATTTAAAAAAACGTAATATTCATCACAAAAATAGTTAGCATGAATACTTGGATGTGTATAAATTTTAATTTTAATTTAAGTTTTTCTACATATATTTATTTATTTATTTGACTTCTTTTCATATTTTTATTTAATTATCAGAATTCAGGCCCACAATTAAATTCAACAATATTTGGTCGAATCTAGCATATTAAATTCAACCATATTTTGTCGAATTTTGCAATACACTATAGACGCCAAAATTTAAATTTTCCAAAATTCAAAATATTGAATTTATTGGTCAAATTTATAAGTTTGACCAAATTAGGTCGAATTTATTAATATTAAATTAGACCAGACATGCACTACGTCAAATTTGGGATTCGGCCACTCTTTTGTACAGTAAGGGCTGTGACACTTTGGAAGAAACGTGTGGCTAAAGGTCTTCGTCCAAAGTTTTTGCCACAAAATTGTTTTTCGAGTGACCGAAAACACATTTTTTTGGAAGATTTAGTCACAACATAAAAAAATGTGTGACAATATTTAGCCACGTTCCAAATATGTGACCAAATAGGATATAAATAGCATGGTTTTTTGTTGACTTTGACCAATTCCAAAAATTATAGAGCCTGTTTGGCTACTTGTGCTTAACGGAGAAAGCTCCTTTAAGGAGCTTTTGCTCTATTTGTGTAACTTGCTTAAAGCTGAGCTTTAAGTTAAAAAACTGTTTTAAGCCATAAGTTCCATTTAGGTGCTTTTGACTTATGACTTATGACTTATGGATTTTTTTTTATTTTTTATTTTTTTTCACAATTCTTGTAAAGTTTAAATATCATGAATTTAAATTTTTTTTAAGTCAAATTTTACTTTAAGCCAAAATTATTAAACCCCCATTTAACTTTAAGTAAAATTACCCAAACACTTTCATTCAACTTAAAGTAAACAACTTTACTTTCTCCTTTAAGTTAAAAATACCCCCATTAAGTCAAAAGTAACTTATTTTAAGTAATCCCAAACACCCTCATAGTCATACTTGAGAGATAGAAGTTTGACAATAACTAGCGACGCTTCTTTGCTGTGTCTAAATGTTACGAAACGACCACAATCGTTTTCGGTGATGTGGCTAAATGGGAAGTAACCTATGGTCACTACATTTTATATGTGACTAAAAAGTAGAGTTTTCTGCATATAGCTTTGTTCGCTTAAGGAAGCTAAAAACTAGTGACTGTATTATTGTGTGACTAAAAAGTACTCCTATCACATTATTTATAACGCCTTAGAAAATTCGCAATTATAAATATTATTATTTAATAGTAAATGTGAAATATATGGTGTGAATTTGTTTTAGGTAAAATAAATGTGACTTCATGTTTACATGTTTATATGGTGATGTATGTGTGTCGTGCAGGTCCGTATATTTTTATTTGAATTTTCCAGATTAAAAATCTATTTAAATTATGCATTGTTGATCTTTGAAATTTTTTATAAAATCACCGGAGTATTTAAAAATCCCGAAATCTTTCTCCAGTAGTGGGTATGGGGTAGGAGATCTGTCTCCAGTAGGAAAGAAACCGGTAGATCCTGAAGAAGACATCTACAAAAGCAAAAAGTCTCGGTCACAAACAGGTTCCAGTCGACTATAAACTCATATATAAATATATAAGGGTGTAAGACACTTGGTGCTAAAATCTCCACGTTGTATAATACCTCTAAATTCTCACGTCGTGTTATAATTCTAGGCTCGTACGATTCCTAAAAATATAACTATAGCTCTGATACCAAAACTGTAACGCCCCCAAATCCACCCTAACAGGGGACCCGGGTCGTCACATTGTCTCAATATGATAACGCAATAACAATGCCAAATTTTATTACAACGGAGCATAAATGTCCCACTCCGCAGGTCGAAGATCGTCTTCACAACATAGTACAAACCAACTTGATACATCTCGAAATAATATGTTACAAAAGTTCACAACAGTAGAAATATAAAGATTCCATCTGGATCTTCTAATTATTGTCGCCATAGCCTTGCGCTTTCCCCTTGCCTTTATAGCCCTGGCTGGACGTCTCGCCTCTTTCCGTCTTGACAGCTGAACAAAATGTTGTAAAGCAAGAATGAGCAACTATAGTGCTCAGCAAGTTCTGATCTCGCTCGGTATATAAATATAATAAGGTTTATCGAAATAAATACTCAAAATTTTAATATCGGATATCACAATATGATTTGGCTCAAATTCATCTTGAAAAAAAATATCATGCTCGAAAGGCTCCAAGACTCATCTCAAAACAGAATACTCAAAAGACTCATTACTCATCTCGAAACAGAATACTCGATAACTCATTTGATATAACTCTGATAACTCATGATTTAATAATGAACTAGTCTTCCACCTCTCCGTATCTCGGTGGGGCGATCAACTAACCAACCAAGAATACCGGCCTCCAATGACACCGCACTTCGCCCGATCACGGCTACAATACGATATCAACAATAATTTATATGTACGAATGCTAGCATCATAATGGTTATCAATTCAACCAAGGCAACAAATGCCTAATTATTCTCGGGTCCGTAAAACGGTACACGAGTCTCTCTTTCTCTATAATGGGCCTCTCGCCCAAAATTGACCAGTAGAATACAGAATTCCCGAATGTTTGGGGTACAGATAACTTGAGATAATTCTCCCAGAAAATATTTACGAATCTGTCGGACTGCCAGTATGACTCGATTTTACCACCAATCCGAACAATGGACTGATGTAAATAATAATAATTTATCGGTTGGCACGAACAAAATGCCAAACCTTGACAATAAAATCGACTATCTCGAATTTATGAGAATAGTCTTAAGATTGAAGTAATTGGGAGTCGTACTGAACAAATAGTACTTCTCAATATTTATAATACTCAACATTGATGAACGTTTAAATAGAATATTTTTCACTTGATTGACGAATAAAAATCTCTAATAATTATAATTTTAAACTCCTATCGGTTAGTTCAAACGAGGAACTAACTAAAAGATAATCAATAAATAACGATTGAATTTGTACAATAAATTCAATCGAAAAGAATAAATTTAACTATCTCAGACGAATGAGATTAGTTTCACTGAATCAAAATAATAGTCGTCTCGAATTAATGAGATCGACCCGATAGCAACTAAATTATTTCTACGCTTATAGGGATTAAAATTCTCAAATAAACTAACTTAACAGCATAATAATATTTATCGAGAAATAATGCTCAAAAGAAATTATTTCATCATACGAAGCAATAGATGAATCTCAACATATAATATCCCGAAAATAATTAAGGAATTAAATAATACGAACAGAAATTCACAGTTTCCAAAAGTTAGGGTAGGAATGAACTTGCCTCGATCTCGAAGTGCAAATGAATGCAGATAAAAATATACTCTACCCAAGAACTTGGCGTCGATCTACGGTTCGGGAATTATTCTCTAAAAATGGCAACCAGAAATACGTGAGCGATTCTTCAGAATAAAATACTCCCGATTCGATAATCTAATTAATAATAATATAATATCTCATAAAATCTCCGGAATAGATAACGGAAATTAATTCCGGGATAAATATTTCAACGAACACAGGAATTAAATCTGGAGAATATATCCTATTTTTAATATCTGGAAATCTAAATTCTTACTCAAAATGAAAAATTCAAACATCCATTTTTATTCAATTTAAATCCAAAATAATTATTCTCATTTTTTAAACTAATTTATCAAAGAATTCTAATTTTTAAGAAATCTCACAAATTCTAATTTACTAAACTCATTAATAATATAAAACAAATTTTAAATCTCTAAATTAAATCTGACTCGATCCGGTTAATTAAAATAAACCAGAAAATATTAAAAACAGCTTTCCAGAATAAAATCATATATTATTCTATTTATTCACAAATATACCCTTTTTATTGAAAATTAATAAATCTCTAATTTGTTTTCAAAATCACAATAATACTTATTTAATTAATTAGATAAGTCTAAATTACATTTTTAAAAACTCTAAATAATTCTATTTAATTAATAACGCAATTAAATTATTATTTACCCAATAATTTAAATAACGGTTCAAATAATAAAATCTTGATTTTTAACGAACTATCGCTAAATTACTAAACGGTATCGTTTTAACAGGAAAAAAATTGATGTGGGCCCCACTTTCCCCGTGGGCCCCACCCTGTTTCCTGCATCTCCCCCAAACAAACTCCCTGCATCTCTCTCATTCTCTCTCAACCAATCTCTCTCTCCCTCTTCTTCCTCTCCCTCTCTCCCTATCTCTCTCAGCCTCTCTTCTTTCTCTCCACCATCTCTCTCCCTATCCCTCTCTCCCTCTCGAATCGCTCTCGTCTCTCTCTCTCTCTCTCTAAATCTCTCTCTGCACTCTCTCCCTTCAATTTCCGTCGACCACACCACCCACAAACACCACCTCCCTGTTTCTCCTTCCAACTTCGAACCCCCCCCCCCTTATAACTCCGGCCAAACACAATCACAACAACAACAATTCTCTCTCGACCTCCCTCCACTCTCTCTATTCTACTCCTCTGCCACAACCACAAATTAAATCAACCAACACCTAATCTCCTCCCTCCTCCCTCCTTTTCTTTCCAACATCAACCACAAACACCACCACCGCAACGGTGGTGGTCGTTATTTCCCCCTTCCCCGACAACCATACCAACTGCAAACACAACTACGCAGCCCCGAACTAAACCCAAAACACAAATTCAAACCAAACAAAAACAACACGAATCATGGCTAACAGAGACGGAAACAAACCAATCGGTAAGAATAATTAACCGAAGAAGAAGAAAACGAAAAAAAGAAAAATAAACTACCTGTGTTTATAACCGCGATTGTATGTATATTTGAATGGGTTTGTAAAAAAAAGAAAAAACTAAGTCCGGTTTTGGTTTAAGAAGAAATAGACAAACTGTGATTGTATGTATATAGGCCGAGTATTTTGGTTAAAATGAACTAGAAAACCAAAGAGTGTTGTTTGTGTAAAATGAATGGCACGGCTCTCTGTTTTAAAAATAGGCAGGGGTTGTATAATTTAGTGCTGATAAATTTAAAAATTAAAAAGGACTGATTAATGGGAACAAAATCATTGCAAAAATGTTTAGTGGACATAATGCTTAATCATTATCATTTAAGTGGCAATTAATAATTAAAAAGAAATAAAACAAATGGGGGACAAATTGATTTGATATAATGATGCAAATATTTAATATAAATATTTAGTGAAAGATTTCGTTTTTTTTTCCCGCTGACTAATTAAAACGAGACTCTAAAATTCGGCTCAAAATTAAAATATATTTCAAAAATTCGTGGTTATTACAGTCTTCCCCCCTTATAGGATTCCGTCCTCGGAATCAAACTATGCACTAAACAATTCAGGATATTTATTCCGCATTTCACTTTCTAATTCCCACGTGGCTTCCTCAACTTGGTGGTTTCTCCAAAGTACTTTGACTAAATTTACTTTCTTAGTTCTTAACTCTTGCACTTTGTAATCTAGGATCTCCACTGGCTTTTCTTCGTAGGTCAAATCTGGACGAATTTCCACTGGTTCGTAGGTTATAACGTGCCTGAAATCAGAATGGTACTCTCTTAACGCGGAAACATGAAACACATCGTGGATATGCTGAAGGTCTGGAGGTAGGGCCAACTGATAAGCTAGTGGTCCTATCTTCTTAAGAATCTCAAAAGGTCCTATATATCTAGGGCTTAACTTGCCTTTCTTTCCGAATCTCATTACCCCTTTCCAAGGTGAAACTTTCAACATCACTTTATCTCCCACTTCAAATGCTTTGTCTTTCCTCTTTTGATTTGCATACTTCCTCTGTCGATCTTGAGCTGCAACTAACCTTTTTCGAATAACCTCGGTTGCTTGCTTAGTTTGTTGAAGTAATTCCGGTCCTAGTATCTTTCTTTCTCCTACTTCATCCCAATATAAAGGTGATCTACACTTCCTTCCGTACAAAGCTTCATAAGGTGCCATACATATGCTCGAATGGTAACTATTGTTGTAAGCAAACTCGACTAGGGGCAAATGTTCATCCCAACTTCCTTTAAAATCAAGTGCACAGGTTCTTAACATATCTTCAACTGTTTGAATCGTCCTTTCACTTTATCCGTCGGTCTGTGGATGATATGCAGTACTCAGATTTAACTTCGTGCCAAGACATTCTTGAAAACTTTTCCAAAATCGAGAAGTAAAACGGGAATCTCTATCAGATACAATTGAAACAGATACTCCGTGACGAACTACAATCTCCTTTAGGTATATGTTCACCAATCTCTCAACGGAATACTTATCACTAATTGGTAGGAAATGCGCAGATTTAGTGAGTCGGTCAACAATAACCCAAATAGCATCATGGTTGGCTCTTGTTCGGGGCAATCCTACGACAAAATCCATGGGAATATGCTCCCATTTCCACTCGGGTATCTCTAAAGGTTGTAGAAGTCCACTTGGTCGTTGATGTTCCGCCTTCACTTTCTGACATGTCAAACACTTACTTACCCATTCTGCAATCTCCCTCTTCATGTTGGGCCACCAATAATTCAACTTGATGTCTTGATACATCTTTGTGCTCCCTGGGTGAATGGAATATCTCGAGTTATGCGCTTCGCTCATAATTTCCTCCTTCAACTCTGTAACATTAGGAATCCATATTCTCAATGCAAATCGCTTAATTCCCTTTTCATCTTTTGAACTTAGAAATTCTTCTCCGGTCAACTCTGATCTTCTTTCTTCCATTACTTGTTCTTGACAACGTCGAATCTTCTCGAGTAACTCTGGTTGAAACTGAATGCTATAAACTCTTTCATTGTTTTGGACTGGGACCTTGACTTCTAATTCCATCTTCTCAAATTCTTTAACCAATTCTTCTGAGGTTGTCAACAGGTTTAGTCTCTCCTTTCTACTTAATGCATCAGCTACAACATTAGCCTTCCCTGGGTGGTAGTTTATCGAGCAATCATAGTCCTTGATCAATTCTAACCATCTTCTCTGTCTCATGTTTAATTCCTTCTGCGTGAATATATACTTTAAGCTCTTGTGATCCGTGTAAATCTCGCATTTCTCTCCATAAAGGTAATGTCTCCAAATCTTGAGTGCGAAAACAATAGCAGCAAGTTCCAAATCGTGAGTAGGGTAACGGGACTCATACTCCTTCAGTTGCCGAGAGGCATAAGCTATTACTTTTCCGTGTTGCATCAAAACACATCCTAAACCCTTGTGAGAAGCGTCGCTAAAAATTACGAAATCGCCTTTTTCATCGAGTAAGGTCAACACCGGGGCAGTAGTCAATCTCTTCTTCAATTCTTGAAAGCTTTCTTCGCATTTGGGGGTCCATTCAAACTTTTCACTCTTTCTGGTAAGTCGAGTCAGTGGCGTAACTATCTTTGAGAAATCCTTCACGAATCTACGATAGTATCCGGCCAATCCAAGGAAACTTCTAACTTCGGTTGGAGTCTTGGGTCTCTCCCAATCTGCTACGGCTTCTATCTTTGCGGGGTCTACAGAAATCCCTTCGCCGCTTACAATGTGTCCCAAAAATTGAACTTCTTTTAGCCAGAATTCACACTTTGAGAATTTCGCATATAACTTTTCCTTCCTCAGCGTTTCCAGAACTAAACGGAGGTGTTCAGCATGTTCCTCAGGAGACTTCGAGTATATCAGGATGTCATCAATAAATACAATCACGAATTTGTCCAAGTACCTCTTGAACACACGATTCATCAAATCCATAAAAGCAGCTGGCGCATTCGTCAATCCAAAAGACATGACTAAGAATTCGTAATGTCCATATCGGGTCCTAAAGGCAGTCTTAGGAATATCCTCAGGCTTGATCTTTAGTTGATGATAGCCGGATCTCAAATCAATCTTTGAAAAACATCTGGCTCCCTTAAGTTGGTCAAACAGATCGTCGATTCGGGGTAGAGGGTACTTATTCTTGATTGTCATCTTGTTCAACTCACGATAATCAATGCATAGTCGCATGGATCCATCCTTCTTCTTCACGAACAGCACTGGAGCTCCCCACGGGGACACACTTGGTCTGATTACGCCTTTGTCAAGTAATTCTTGCAGTTGGGTAGCCAACTCCTTCATCTCAACTGGAGCCATTTGGTATGGTGCTTTGGAAATTGGTGCAGTTCCCGGGGCAAGATCGATATTGAATTCTATTTCTCTGTCGGGCGGCAATCCAGGTAACTCTTCAGGAAAAACATCTTCGAATTGATTCACTACAGGGATTTCATCAATGGCAGGGGCTTGCTTCTCGTTGTCAACCACATAAGCTAAGTAGGCTTGACACCCACTCCTTAGTAGTTTCTTCGCTTGAATCATAGTCAAAAAATTACTGGTAGGTTTCCTTCCGCGAAATTGTATTCTTTTGCCGTTGGGTCCCTTTACACTAACCCACTTACGCCGACAATTGATTTGAGCATCATAACGTGTCAACCAATCCATTCCCAGAATTATATCAAACTCCCCTAAATTAAAAGAAAGAAGGTCTGCTTCGAAACGTTGTCCTTGGATTTCGATTCCATAATCTGGACATATCTGATCTACAGGGACTTTTTCCTGATTTGCTACTTCTATAATCAATGTCTCCCCTAATGGTACGGACTGAATATCCAATTTATTCCTAAAATTCTCCGATATGAAAGATTTTGTTGCTCCCGAATCAAACAAAACACATGCATCTACAGAATTGACTAAAAGCGTACCTGCAATCACATCACTATCAGCAATAGCATCCTTCACCGTCATGTTGAAAGTACGAGCAGTTGGCTTGTTGCTGAGAGGTGCCATGAGTCTAGGTGCAGTTGTCTCCTTTGGTGGTGACTTGCAATCTCGTGCAATATGTCCTTTCTTTCCGCAATTGAAACAAGTAACGGCCTTATCCTTACAGTGAGAAGAATAGTGCCCTTTTTGTCCACAGTTGTAACAAACAATGCTGGCCAGATTACATGGTCCTGGGTGCTTCCTTCCACACGTTTTGCATTCGGGTAGCGGTGGCCTTCCTTGAATTAAATTGGCTGCCTGAGTGGGTCTGGACCTTTGATTGTTTCCCCTAGTGTCTTGATTCTCAGTTCTCTGTGTATCATTGCTTCTGTCTTCCCGCTTCACAAAAGGTCTCTTTCCATTCCGATCGTCCGGCTTCCTCTCAAAATTATTTCCACGATTCTGAAACTTCCTTTTCTTCATATCCTTGTCCTTTGAGTACAACTCAGATCCACTTTCCACAATAGATGCTTTTTGAACCACAGTAGCATAGTTGGTGATTTCTAGGACCGCAACTCGATTCTGGATCCACGGCTTCAGCCCTAGTTGAAAACGTTTAGCTCTCTTTTCGTCAGTATCCACATGGTAAGGCACAAACCTAGAGAGTTCAGAAAACTTGGCTTCATATTCAGCTACAATCATGTTGCCTTGCTTGAGTTCCAGAAACTTGACTTCCATTTGACTCTCCAAGTATTTAGGAAAATATTTCTCCAAAAATAGCTGCGTGAACCTGGTCCAGGGTATGACTACGTTCCCTTCCATTGCTCTCTTTGATTCCCACCAATAATTCGCTTCACCTTTTAACATGTAGGCTGCAAAGATGGTTTTCTTCTCTTCTTCTACCCCTACGATCTCAAAGGTCTTTTCTATTTCACGTAACCATATTCTTGCTTCAACGGGATCGGTAGTACCCTTAAACTCAGGGGGATTCAGAGATTTAAATGATTTGAAACTAACGGTAGCCTGTGTCAGTTGAGCTGGAGGTAGATTTCCTCCCACTGGATGTTGGTTCTATTAGGGCTGAAGGTTCTGGGTATGCTGAATAAGAAAGTTCATAAGTAGACTCATCGGGTTATTTCCTTGATTAGGATCTCGAGCGAGTTGTGGTCCCGGGTTTGGAACTTGGTTCTGAGGTGGAACCTCATTCTCTGGATTCACCACGGGTTGAGGACGAGAATTCTTTGCGGGTCTTCCTCTTTTTGGTGCCATCTTTTTTTATAAAGATGAAAACAATATGGTATGTTATATCTCAGGTTTGCAATTATACGACACCATTGCTGGCACAGTAATGATAGGCATTCATAAATAATACTCGGTCAAATTCTCGGTAATCGTGATTCTCTCTGGTCTCTTTATAAACTATTACTCTTATTCTTAGTATAACTGACAGTCCTCGGGAAACCTTATAAGTTCTAAAATTCAATCGTTATTAATCTCTGGTTCTCAAATTTTGGTTAAACTCATTTTAAATCGTGACTTTTGCAGATAAGTTGTTATCTATATCAGGGTAGCATGAGGATACAATATCACATGATACTCTACTGTAACACAATTCTTCAATAAATAAAGCAAGATAGCAGTTAACAGATCAGAATATACAATAATGAAAAGATACAGCTACTGGTACGGTACATGTCATAACACGGAATATAATACATCTCAGCTAATACATATGACAAGAAACTATGTACATCCCAATACAGAAAGATCTAATGTGATGCCATCCAGAAACTGGTTCACCGCTAGCTACTCTAGCCAAACGATGAGGATGCTCAAGCGTGCAAATAGGTCATCAACGTGGGAACATCTCACCGACCCTCCTATAGAACTCTGCTACGATATCTGCAATCATGGTGGCAACTCTGGCACGGTCAATCTGTCCGGTACTCGATGACGGCAAGGTAGCAAAGTCAGTCTGTAGTCCCATCAAAACGGTAAGAGCAATCTGATGCATAATCTCCATGGGGACATCTCTCACTAGTAAACTCCTTCCGTGATGCACAACAAAAGGATCAGGAATAGCCAACAATCTAAGGATACCATCCCTAGTAGCAAAGATCTCCTCATAATGAGCCCATAACCATCGATAATGCTGGAAGAGGGAATGGTGAACGTGCCAAGGGACCATCTCTCCTGCCGCTCCCTCATACTCCGGGTGAACAGGTGGCATCGCAGTAGTAGTAACAGGGGCCGCAGTGGGCTGAGTCGGAGCACGAACAGGTATAGTAGGTGCCGATGGGGCAGTATCACAAGCAGGAGTATCACCGGCCTGTGGAAACATGTAGTTCGGTATGGTAGGGACTGACGGAGCCGAAACATATACTGGAACCTGGGAAGTAAACCAGTCAGCAAAAGCTACCACTCTGGTGTGTGTATCAACTCTAGACTCTGGGGCAGCTGAACTAGGCACTACGTCAGTGTGGACAGGTGAATGCAGCCTCTCATCAACCTGATCAGCAATCTCTAACTCTAGGGTCTCAGCTCTAAACATCTCGGGAGTAAACAGTGAGGTAGTCTGCTCTATCTGCTCAGTCTCTATCTGAACCTCATGTGGAGGTGTATCTAAGTCAATCACATGTGGAGGTGTAGGTGTAAGTATTTGGACAGAAGAATCCTCCGAGTCGCTACTGATCACCATGTACTCCTCTGATGGGTCACTATCCGTCCCTGAGCTAGGATCTAGAGGTCCTAGTGGGTATGGGGTAGGAGTAGGGATGGCAAAAAAAACCGATCCGATGGATACCCGATCCAATTCGACCCGATTGGATCTTACCGAACCCGATTTTTTTGATTTGGATTTGGATTTGGATTTGATTTTTAAACCCGAAAGAGTTTGGATTTGGATTTGGATATTAACTATATCCAACCCGATCCAAACCCGAAACCCGAAAACCCGATCCAAACCCGAAACCCGAAAAAAACCCGATATATATATATATATATATATATATATATATACATATATAATCTTAAAAAAAATACATATTACTTAGTTACACTAAGTAATATGTCCCTGGATAGTGATATTTAGAGTGGTGTAACTTGGACATATTTATTTTTATGTTTTTGGAATCTGAATATTTATTTGTAATTGTAATTTTATTTTTTTATGAAATTTTTATGTAATTCGGGTTTGGATAAACCCGAACCCGATCCAAACCCGATGGATCGGGTTTGGATTTTGAATTTCCAGATCCGATTGGATTTGGATCGGGTTTGGATTTGGATTTCAGATTCGGGTTTGGATTTGGATATCACAGGTATCCAACCCGATCCAACCCGTTGCCATCCCTAGGTAGGAGATCTGTCTCCAGCAGGAAAGAAACCGGTAGATCCTGAAGAAGACATCTACAAAAGCAAAAAGTCTCGGTCACAAACAGGTTCCAGTCGACTATAAACTCATATATAAATATATAAGGGTGTAAGACACTTGGTGCTAAAATCTCCACGTTGTATAATACCTCTAAATTCTCACGTCGTGTTATAATTCTAGGCTCGTACAATTCCTAAAAATATAACTATAGCTCTGATACCAAAACTGTAACGCCCCCAAATCCACCCTGACAGGGGACCCGGGTCGTCACATTGTCTCAATATGAAAACGCAATAACAATGCCAAATTTTATTACAACGGAGCATAAATGTCCCACTCCGCAGGTCGAAGATCGTCTTCACAACATAGTACAAACCAACTTGATACATCTCGAAATAATATGTTACAAAAGTTCACAACAGTAGAAATATAAAGATTCCATCTGGATCTTCTAATTATTGTCGCCATAGCCTTGCGCTTTCCCCTTGCCTTTATAGCCCTGGCTGGACGTCTCGCCTCTTTCCGTCTTGACAGCTGAACAAAATGTTGTAAAGCAAGAATGAGCAACTATAGTGCTCAGCAAGTTCTGATCTCGCTTGGTATATAAATATAATAAGGTTTATCGAAATAAATACTCAAAATTTTAATATCGGATATCACAATATGATTTGGCTCAAATTCATCTTGAAAAAAAATATCATACTCGAAAGGCTCCAAGACTCATCTCAAAACAGAATACTCAAAAGACTCATTACTCATCTCGAAACAGAATACTCGATAACTCATTTGATATAACTCTGATAACTCATGATTTAATAATGAACTGGTCTTCCACCTCTCCGTATCTCGGTGGGGCGATCAACTAACCAACCAAGAATACCTGCCTCCAATGACACCGCACTTCGCCCGATCACGGCTACAATACGATATCAACAATAATTTATATGTATGAATGCTAGCATCATAATGGTTATCAATTCAACCAAGGCAACAAATGCCTAATTATTCTCGGGTCCGTAAAATGGTACACGAGTCTCTCTTTCTCTATAATGGGCCTCTCGCCCAAAATTGACAAGTAGAATACAGAATTCCCTAATGTTTGGGGTACAGATAACTTGAGATAATTCTCCCAGAAAATATTTACGAATCTGGCGGACTGCCAGTATGACTCGATTTTACCACCAATCCGAACAATGGACTGATGTAAATAATAATAATTTATCGGTTGGCATGAACAAAATGCCAAACCTTGACAATAAAATCGACTATCTCGAATTTATGAGAATAGTCTTAAGATTGAAGTAATTGGGAGTCGTACTGAACAAATAGTACTTCTCAATATTTATAATACTCAACATTGATGAACGTTTAAATAGAATATTTTTCACTTGATTGACGAATAAAAATCTCTAATAATTATAATTTTAAACTCCTATCGGTTAGTTCAAACGAGGAACTAACTAAAAGATAATCAATAAATAACGATTGAATTTGTACAATAAATTCAATCGAAAAGAATAAATTTAACTATCTCAGACGAATGAGATTAGTTTCACTGAATCAAAATAATAGTCGTCTCGAATTAATGAGATCGACCCGATAGCAACTAAATTATTTCTACGCTTATAGGGATTAAAATTCTCAAATAAACTAACTTAACAGCATAATAATATTTATCGAGAAATAATGCTCAAAAGAAATTATTTCATCATACGAAGCAATAGATGAATCTCAACATATAATATCCCGAAAATAATTAAGGAATTAAATAATACGAACAGAAATTCACAATTTCCAAAAGTTAGGGTAGGAATGAACTTGCCTCGATCTCGAAGTGCAAATGAATGCAGATAAAAATATACTCTACCCGTGAACTTGGCGTCGATCTACGGTTCGGGAATTATTCTCTAAAAATGGCAACCAGAAATACGTGAGCGATTCTTCAGAATAAAATACTCCCGATTCGATAATCTAATTGATAATAATATAATATCTCATAAAATCTCCGAAATAGATAACGGAAATTAATTCCGGGATAAATATTTCATCGAACACAGGAATTAAATCTGGAGAAATATCCTATTTTTAATATCTAGAAATCTAAATTCTTACTCAAAATGAAAAATTCAAACATCCATTTTTATTCAATTTAAATCCAAAATAATTATTCTAATTTTTTAAACTAATTTATCAAAGAATTCTAATTTTTAAGAAATCTCACAAATTCTAATTTACTAAACTCATTAATAATATAAAACAAATTTTAAATCTCTAAATTAAATCTGACTCGATCCGGTTAATTAAAATAAACCAGAAAATATTAAAAACAGCTTTCCAGAATAAAATCATATATTATTCTATTTATTCACAAATATACCCTTTTTATTGAAAATTAATAAATCTCTAATTTGTTTTCAAAATCACAATAATACTTATTTAATTAATTAGATAAGTCTAAATTACATTTTTAAAAACTCTAAATAATTCTATTTAATTAATAACGCAATTAAATTATTATTTACCCAATAATTTAAATAACGGTTCAAATAATAAAATCTTGATTTTTAACGAACTATCGCTAAATTACTAAACGGTATCGTTATAACAGAAAAAAAATTGATGTGGGCCCCACTTTCCCCGTGGGCCCCACCCTGTTTCCTGCATCTCCCCCAAACAAACTCCCTGCCTCTCTCTCATTCTCTCTCAACCAATCTCTCTCTCCCTCTTCTTCCTCTCCCTCTCTCCCTATCTCTCTCAGCCTCTCTTCTTTCTCTCCACCATCTCTCTCCCTATCCCTCTCTCTCTCGAATCGCTCTCGTCTCTCTCTCTCTCTCTCTCTAAATCTCTCTCTGCACTCTCTCCCTTCAATTTCCGTCGACCACACCACCCACATACACCACCTCCCTGTTTCTCCTTCCAACTTCGAACCCCCCCTTATAACTCCGGCCAAACACAATCACAACAACAACAATTCTCTCTCGACCTCCTTCCACTCTCTCTATTCTACTCCTCTGCCACAACCACAAATTAAATCAACCAACACCCAATCTCCTCACTCCTCCCTCCTTTTCTTTCCAACATCAACCACAAACACCACCACCGCAACGGTGGTGGTCGTTATTTCCCCCTTCCCCGACAACCATACCAACTGCAAACAAAACTACGCAGCCCCGAACCAAACCCAAATCACAAATTCAAACCAAACGAAAACAACACGAATCATGACTAACAGAGACGGAAACAAACCAATCGGTAAGAATAATTAACCGAAGAAGAAGAAAACGAAAAAAAGAAAAATAAACTACCTTTGTTTATAACCGCGATTGTATGTATATATGAATGGGTTTGTAAAAAAAAGAAAAAACTAAGTCCGGTTTTGGTTTAAGAAGAAATAGACAAACTGTGATTGTATGTATATTGGCCGAGTATTTTGGTTAAAATGAACTAGAAAACCAAAGAGTGTTGTTTGTGTAAAATGAATGGCACGGCTCTCTGTTTTAAAAATAGGCAGGGGTTGTATAATTTAGTGCTGATAAATTTAAAAATTAAAAAGGACTAATTAATGGGAACAAAATCATTGCAAAAATGTTTAGTGGACATAATGCTTAATCATTATCATTTAAGTGGCAATTAATAATTAAAAAGAAATAAAAAAAATGAGGGACAAATTGATTTGATATAATGATGCAAATATTTAATATAAATATTTAGTGAAAGATTTCGTTTTTTTTCCCGCTGACTAATTAAAACGAGACTCTAAAATTCGGCTCAAAATTAAAATATATTTCAAAAATTCGTGGTTATTACAGTAGTGGTGGTATGTGTAAGCCACTTCGTCAGTGGGCGTGTGTGGACTCTTCCTGATTTTTCCTTGAAACATCATTGAAGACCTCCTCCCCTCCCCTTGTATGAGGCCGATTCGAACTTATTACTGCCCTGTGGTGTTGGTTGTGTAACGCCCCGACTTCCCAATACTATAAATATACTTTTATAATAAATTATTGGATTTAATTAGATAAAATGGATTTTTAATACAGGAAAATTTTGGTAAATTTCGGCATGTAGTATCCGTAATACGGATTATCCACCTGTAATTTGAATCCAAACCAATTTATTCCAACACCAACAACAATTTCAACTACTAAAGAAATAATACAAACACATGTTCAACCTGTCCTAACTGATCAGCTGAACCATACCAAAATTCCCTCTCGATCAGAGCAAAGATCGGGGCATCACAATACCAACTAAAAACATAAACCTTGATAACAAAATAATAAGAAATAAATACAGCCCCACTACTAACCCGGATCTCTAACAGGTAGTGGTATGAAACAATCAACTACTAACTAAATTATTACATTACAATACTAAATCCTTAATTAAAAGATACAGACACCCTACAAATATAAATACAACCACCTAGAACTATTACACAAATTTTTACTGATACCCAAAAGTCCAACCTTCTAGCAAAGTGCAACTAGACTACCTAAGGTCCACAACAAGTTCTTCTCGGATACAGCTCCTACTTTTTATCTTTTTCTTCTTTAACTGAAAAAGGGTTAGAAACAGTAGCAAGGAGTGAGCCAAATGCTCAGCAAGTGATAAAAACAAAAATAAAGAATCCACAACTGTATGCTGACTACAACAATATAAGGGTACCAAAGAATATTCAGGATGTTCAGATTTTAATTCAAAATCTCAAGATAAAACTGTCTGGCAATACTGTACTCTGTTTATAACATTTCAAAACCATCCTTTGAAAATTTCTAAAATCTTTCGTTTAAAGCAGAGATTCATCAATTCTTTTTAAATAAACTTTCATTTTTAAATTGTATAAAATTTGATTGGAGGTTTTTCCCGACTCCGGACAACACGGGTGATCAGCCACGTAAAGTCCCCAGCCCGGACACTCGGTCCGTCTGGACATAAAATTGGGTTCCCAATTAGGCAACACAATGGCCTATAAGATGCTGGACTGGTCCCACTAGAACTACAGCATAAAATAAAAAATGCTGGACCGGCGTCACCCGGCCTCTTACGCTCTCTAAATCTGAAGGAATCCGTAGATATAATTTTTGACGGAATCCCTCACAATAAATCTTCAAACTTTTAAAACCATTCATTTTCAAGTCTTTTATACTCACTGATAACATATCAGCCCAGTATAAGGAATTTTTAAAAACATCTTTAATAAATAAGCCATTTTGATTTGCAATTATAAATGATTAAGGGTTAGTGAAGCAGTTAAGAGTAATTTCATAATATACACAAGGTAGGGGATTCAAGTATGATTATTTAGGATAAATGTTTGCCAAGCACCTGGTATTAAAAAGGGTTGATGTAAAATAAATATTTAATTAAATCTGGTAGGTTTCAGTAAACAGGATTATATCATCAAAAAGGGGTCATTAGCTAATAAGGAAATTAGGTAAGGGTTAGGGTTTTACTCATAAGGTTCCAGGGAATTATAAGCAGGATTTTATTTGTGTATATTAGGAACTAAGTGTAAAGAAAAGGTTTATGACTGAGCAAGGCATGAATTATAATATAAGGTTTATAGTTTAGCAAGTATTTAGTGTGATAGTGGGGTGCATAAAGTTTAAACAATTAATCATGGCATAAATCAAAAGGTACAAGGGTTTAACAATTAGTTCACAAAGATAGATAACAGGGTACAAGAGGTAAACAACAAGTTATAAGGAATAAGCAGTAATGTACAAAAGATTTCATAATAATTTAAAAAGGGTTACAGTATGATATAAACGTTTAAGCAGAT
Source organism: Saposhnikovia divaricata (assembly GCA_036435485.1). NCBI lineage: Eukaryota > Viridiplantae > Streptophyta > Magnoliopsida > Apiales > Apiaceae > Saposhnikovia > Saposhnikovia divaricata. Next base: position 170,036,970 of record CM071598.1, read on the forward strand.
ATTCGTAAACAGTTGAAGGAATCTGAACTTAAATGCAAGGTTCGAATCACTTGCCTTAATAAGGTGCTTTCACTCTAGTCACCTAGCTCAAAAACCTTCCACCTTTGTTTTTCCTTTATCTCTTGAGTCTATGTCCTTCGAATCTACACATATAAAAACACTATTTAAGAAATCTATTCAATATTCGACGTTCCTCTTCGAAAGTCTAATCTTAATCTACCCTTGCGATAATACCATAAATTTATTGACTTTAGTCATATAATATCAATATTAACCACAGACCAGTGACAAATATATAAATATAACCAATAAGCATTTAGCAGGAAAATCACATAAATAAAATATAATTCAAATACCACTCCAAATTAGAAGTATATACATATATATATATATACTCGCGAGTGTATAATTAGAATTTTAGGGAAATAATAATTATTAGAAAATTCGACATCTCCTTTGTATATTGTACTACACGTCAGAATACAACTGACCCAAACAAGCTATAACAACCATATTTGAATTATTTTTATCACCGAAACCAAAAGCAAACAATTTAAATTAAAAGTATCACAAATCCGGATAATCCTTACATTAATTAAATCAAACAATTTACTAATTTTAATAGCATTTAATTGAATTAACAGCAATAACAAAAATCAAGCCCAATAGTAACCATCAACACCCACGGCTTATACATACTCACGCAGCCGACACAATTTCTGCGCGCACACACACACTGTCCACCATAAACACACACACATGCATACTCTGTTTTCATACACCCACATAAATTCGGAAACCCACACACACTCCAAATGTTTACATACTCACACATACACTACCTCCCACACAAGCTATACACACACCTTGTTTAGATACACACACAGAACTCGACACCAGCTGCTGCGACACACACTTCACATGACATATATACATACATATATTATATATACACGCACACACGGCTGTAAGAACAGGCAGGAGAAAAAGGATGAACAAAGGAGGGGAATAGGGGATGAAATAATAGCTATAATCGAGTGCCAAGCTTACATGGAATAGAGAGATTAAACGAGAGAATTGAAGAGAGAGACCGAGAGAGATTTTGAGAAAGTTTTCCAGAGAGTTCTCCAAGAGCTCGACCAAAATGAATTGGGGGAAATTGAATATCTGGTAATTAAAGATTTAAAAGGTAAGGGGGAAATTCTAGAATTTACTAATAGATTTTCTAATTAAAACAAATTAAAATACCTGGTAAAATGGAAAATAAATAAGTAATAGTTGAGAAAAATCTCAATATCATTTTTAAAATGTAGAAAATAAAATTATATATCACCCCATATTATAAAAATAATTTTAGGATAAAAAATGAATTAAATATGAATTTTTCAAGAATAAACCCTTAAAATGCAAAATAATTCGTAAAAACCATTTAAAATCCATAAAAACCAAAATAAATCCATCTAATATTTTTAAGATTCAAATAAACTAATTAATTAAATAATGCAAAAGATTTCATGATTTATACTAATCCCGATAATTTTATAAAATTCTCAGAAGATAAATAAATAACATATGTTTTAAATAAAATTTATTGACCACAAATGCAATTAAAAATACGCAGACTTACATGTCACATATAAATCATCAAATAAACCCACAACCACGATTTCACACATATTTTACCTTCTCAACAATATTCACGTCATATATAATTCATATTTATTATTAAATAAATAATTATAATTACCAAAAATAGATTCATCATTCGGGACAAGACTAGTTAAAAGGAAGTCCACTTTGACCGGTTTGACCATTATAAAACCAAACCAAATACATATAGGAATTTTTCTGAAAAATTACCGTACCACTAAAATCGTTATATCTTGACATCCGTGCGATTGGAACATCGAAAAAATAATTTAAAAAAATAGATTCATCATTCGGGACAAGACTAGTTAAAAGGAAGTCCACTTTGACCGGTTTGACCATTATAAAACCAAACCAAATACATATAGGAATTTTTTTGAAAAATTACCGTACCACTAAAATCGTTATATCTTGACATCCATGCGATTGGAACATCGAAAAAATAATTTTAAAAAATAGATTCATCATTCGGGACAAGACTAGTTAAAAGGAAGTCCACTTTGACCGGTTTGACCATTATAAAACCAAACCAAATACATATAGGAATTTTTTTGAAAAATTACCGTATCACTAAAATCGTTATATCTTGACATCCGTGCGATTGGAACGTCGAAAAAATAATTTAAAAAAATAGATTCATCATTCGGGACAAGACTAGTTAAAAGGAAGTCCACTTTGACCGGTTTGACCGTTATAAAACCAAACCAAATACATATAGGAATTTTTTTGAAAAATTACCGTACCACTAAAATCGTTATATCTTGACATCCGTGCGATTGGAACGTCGAAAAAATAATTTAAAAAAATAGATTCATCATTCGGGACAAGACTAGTTAAAAAAATATCTAATGCAACACTTCATATATCAAATGCAACACTACTGTTATCTAATGCAACACTTATGCCACGTCATCATATGACACGTCAGCAGAGGTGGGTCCCACTCCCGCCACCTCAGCAATTGTGGGCCCCACAATTGCCACGTTAGCATTGGTGGGCCTCCTGCCACGTGACCATTGTGGGCCCCACACTGCCACGTCAACAGTGGTGGGTCCCGCACCTGCCACGTCAGAATTTAAATAAAAAAGATATATCTAATGCAACACTTCAAACAAAAAATGCAACACTACTGTTATCTAATGCAACACTTATGCCACGTCATCAAATGCCACGTCAGCACAGGTGGGGCCCACTTCTGCCACTTCAGCAATTGTGGGACCCACACTTGCCACGTCAGCATTGGTGGGCCTCCTTCCACGTCACCATTATGGGTCCCACACTGCCACGTCAGCAGTGGTGGGTCCCACACCTGCCACGTCAGAATTTAAATAAAAAAAATATATCTAATGCAACACTTCAAACAGCAAATGCAACACTACTGTTATCTAATGCAACACTTATGCCACGTCATCAAATGCCACGTCAGCACAGGTGGGTCCCACTTCTGCCACGTCAGCAATTGTGGGCCCCACAATTGCCACGTCAACACATGTGGGTCCCACTTCTGCCACGTCATCATTTATTAAAATAAAAAATTATCTAACGCAACACCAGCAGTTATTGTTGCATGATGTGAAACACTGTGGGTAATACGCAACACTAAATTATATCTAACGCAACACCAGTTCAGCTCAGTTGCAAAAGACCCAAAATTTCTATCTAACGAAACGCTTTCTGTGCAACGCTTTTTAAAAAAGGTTGCGTATGTGCGTTTATGGCGTAGTGGGCGTTATATCCTTCCCCCCTTAACAGGATTCTGTCCCCAGAATCAATCTTAACAAAACGTAATGACGGTATTACTCAACCATTTCTCTTTCATTTTCCAAGTCATTTCTATCATTCTAAAATTCCTTTACATCATTTCACATATCGACAGGCTCAACCTGTAGGCCTTTGAATTTCAAATATAAACTTAAAACTCTTGTTTGCATATCTCGTTAATTCTAAATACTTATCACTCGCACGTAACGATCCCTTTCTACCGAAAATCAGACATGACCTATTCATATAATGGACTATACCTATACACAACGCCTCAAGTACTAAAACAACACTTGTCTTGGCTTACAGCAACCATATAAGCGAAGAAATCTGCCTTGACTTGACTTGAAATAAACGGGTAAATAATTAAATCTTTAAAACGAACACGCGAGTAAAACAATCGATACCACTTCCACACTCCTACTCATAATTCAGGTTGCCCCAGATAAAACTTTGAGAAAAAGAATATCAAGTAATTCCCCAATCATTCTTACTCCCCTTTCAACGTACAATGTTACTCGAGGAGGGAATAACTGAGAAACTTCCATCCATCCTTAATCCCATTGTTTTATTGAGTAACCTTTTTCAAAACTAATAATCATTTACCTATAGCTGAATAAATAAATTAAAGTACACGTCTATCACTCATTTCCTTGAATTATTCCATTCTCCACGGTCAATTCCTTCACTTTTTGATTCAATCAACTCATCAAATTTTCATTCAACGTAACTGTAGCTTACACCACTCAAAATTTCATTGTCTCCATCTTTACTACTCTCAATCATTGATAACTTTTAGAAGAGACAAGGGTTTATAACAAAAGGGATCAATAGAATAGATAGGTATTAACATGTATTAGTACAAGATGAGTTTTTTTTTTGTTTGATGAGAATTTTATAAAAGGATTTAACTGAGAGACCAATATAATCACCGAACTATTTTCAAGTTGCATTTGTCACTTAGGTCAACCGCCATAGTACAAAAGGTGGCTAGCCTTCAGTACTTTCATGATAAACACAATCAGTGGCGTCCCACCAGACTTCTATCACATAGATAAGATGTCCCTGAATCCTCTACATACATAGGGTTGTTCATCCTAGTTTGAATAAAGAAGGTTAAGTATTCAGAGAGAAACAATAAGATTTCAAAAGTTTCAAAAGTTTAGATATATACAATCTTGAATAAGGAATAGCAAATATTTGAGGAAAATAGAAAGAGTTCAAGGGTTTCAATAATTTATATGCATCATGTTGAATCAAGTGATCCCCTGGAAAATAGAGGTATCTCTGAAAAGTATGAATGTATTTAAATGAATCTGAAAAATTCATCATCAATTGAATTATAATTGATCATCAAAGGTGATGGGGTATTATCAAAAAATAAGAAGAAACAGAAAGACTTGGTAGCACCAGAATCAATTTAAAACTTTAACCTCTACTAAATTCACAGGAAGCGTACCTATGACAACATCAGCTTCCTGAACTGCATCCTGCATCGACATACTGAAGGTTCTAGCTCTAGGTGGAGAGATTTGGGTCTGGGCTGGAGGCCCAGCTATCTTCAAAGCATTTGCCGATGGGGGTCCGGCTATTCTCAAAACATTTACTGATTGAACCGGTTCCTTACAATCCTTTGCAAAATGACCAAGTTTCCCGTAATTAAAACATTTTACCCCTAGTTTTAAAGTCGGAAAATCTCCCGCATAATGTCCCTTCTTGTTGCACTTAAAGCACGTAACACTTAGTCTGCGACAAACTCCCGTGTTATTCTTCCCACAAGTTGTACATTCAGGTAAGGGTGGTCTGATTGCAAGTTGCTGATTGGTATTCTGAAAATGTGTACCTCAACCACCATTTCCATTCTTTAGCTTCTGAAAACCTCTGTTCCTATCAAACTGACCCTCATTCCTTGGGTTCTGACTTCTTTCGGTACTTTCTATCTTTCTTTTCTTTACAATTCGCTTTTACCTTCAACAATCATAACTTTCTCCACCACCATTACGTAATTCTCTAACTGAAATACTGCAACCTTACTACGTATCCATGGCTTTAGACCTTGTTGAAATCTCTTGGTCTTCTTTGCTTCAGTATTGACATATTCAGGAACGAACCTTGCTAACTCGGTGAATTTTGCCTCATATTCCGCCACACTCATATTCTCCTGCTTTAACTCTAGAAACTGAATCTCCAACTGATTTTGCATATACCTTGGAAGATACTTCTTGAGAAATAGCTCTGTGAATCTCTGCCATGTGATCACTCCTTCACCTTCCAGCAACTTTGTTGACTCCCACCAATAGTTTGCTTCAGCTTTCAAGTAATAGCTAGCATATTCCGTCTTCTGATCTTCTCCTACCCTTACCAATGTAAAAGCTTTCTCCATCTCATTTAGCCATCCCCTAGCTTCTATTGGGTTAACAGTACCTTTAAACTCTGGAGGGTGCACAGCTTGAAAAGCTTTAAATGTCATAATTGGTTGAGCGGGTCGTTGTTGAGCTAATGCGGCTGTTTGTTGTTGAAGGAGTTGAAGGATTTGAGTCATAGTCGGGTCAATTGGATTTTGATTGCCAGTGTTCTGGTTTTCGGGATTTGCAGTATGTGTTTTCTTCTTTGGAGGCATGATTCTGATAAGAAAACAAGTAACAGAAATAGGGTTTACAAATCCTGAAATTTGGAGTTGTCTGTGATCACAAAAGTTATAACGGTGTAAAGGAACAGGGAAACATAGGTATTATCTTGAACAAGTAATTTTTAACAGGAGATATTTAGACAACTCAAAAATATAATGAAAAATGAGTAATTAATAAGAAAACAAAGGTCATGGTACCAATAGAGTGAATAAAATACACAACAGTTTTAGAGTTTAAGGTACACTGTTAACAATCCAACTACAAAAAGTAAATGCTGAAATTAATCCCTATCATCAACAACATATATTAACGTCTCTGCGTAGACTGGTACAAATACTGGTAAAGCGCAATAAACCGGATAGTGTCGCTCACTAACTCCTCGGTTCTTACTCTAGGTCGAACTTAAGAAATTACGCATCGGGAAATGGGTGAGTCTACAGAAACATCCACCACCTGTGATAACGATATAGCGCAAAAGAAAGTAATAAAGCGATAAAAGAATATCCTAAACCTATCACCTACTATCCTAATGATAACCTACACCTATCGCTCCTATCCTATGTCTATAAAAGTTCTAATCCTATCCCACACCTATCCTATACCTAATCCTGGCTTGTTTCAGTGACCAAAACCTGACAGCTCTGATACCAACCTGTAACGCCCCGACTTCCCAATACTATAAATATACTTTTATAATAAATTATTAGATTTAATTAGATAAAATGGAATTTTAATACAGGGAAATTTTGGAAAATTTCGGCATGTAGTATTCGTAATACGGACTATCCACCTGTAATTTGAATCCAAATCAATTCATTCCAACACCAACGACAATTTCAGCTACTAAAGAAATAATACAAACACATGTTCAAACTGTCCTAACTGATCAGGTGAACCATACCAAAATGCCCTCCCGATCAGAGCAAAGATCGGGGCATCACAATACCAACTAAAAACATAAACTTTGATAACAAAATAATAAAAAATAAATACAACCCCACTACTAACCCGGATCTCTAACAGGTAGTGGTATGAAACAAGCAACTACTAACTAAATTATTACATTACAATACTAAATCCTTAATTAAAAGATACATACACTCCACAAATATAAATACAACCACCTAGAACTATTACACAAATTTTTACTGATACCCAAAAGTCCAACCTTCTAAAAGAGTGCAGCTAGGCTGCCTAAGGTCCACAACAAGTTCTTCTCGGATATAGCTCCTACTTCGTATCTTTTTCTTCTTTAACTGAAAAAGGGCTAGAAACAATAGCAATGAGTGAGCCAAATGCTCAGCAAGTGATAAAAATGAAATAAAGAATCCACAACTGTATGCTGACTACAACAATATAAGGGTATCAAAGAATATTCAGGATGTTCAGTTTTTAATTCAAAATCTCAAGATAAAACTGTCTGGCAATACTGTACTCTGTTTATTACATTTCAAAACCATCCTTTAAAAATTTCTAAATTCATTCGTTTAAAGCAGATATTCATCAATTTTTTTTAAATAAACTTTCATTTCTAAATTGTATAAAATTTGATTGGAGGTTTTTCCCGACTCCGGACAATACGGGTGATCAGCCACGTAAAGTCCCCAGCCCGGACACTCGGTCCGTCTGGAAATAAAATTGGGTTCCCAGTTAGGCAACACATTGGCCTATAAGATGCTGGACTGGTCCCACCAGAACTACAGCATAAAATAAAAATTGCTGGACCGACGTCACCCGGCCTCTTACGCTCTCCAAATCTGAAGGAATCCGTAGAAAACATTTTTGACGGAATCCCTCACAATAAATCTTCAAACTTTTAAAACCATTCATTTTCAAGTCCTTTATACTCACTGATAACAGATCAGCCCAGTATAAGGAATTTTTAAAAACATCTTTAATAAATAAGCCATTTTGATTTGCAATTATAAATGATTAAGGGTCAGTGAAGTAGTTAAGAGTAATTTCATAATATACACAAGGTAGGGGATTCAAGTATGATTATTTAGGATAAATGTTTGCCAAGCACCTGGTATTAAAAAGGGTTGATGTAAAATAAATATTTAATTAAATCTGGTAGGTTTCAGTAAACAGGATTATATCAGCAAAAAGGGGTCATTAGCTATTAAGGAAATTAGGCAAGGGTTAGGGTTTTAGTCATAAGGTTCCAGGGAATTATAAGCAGGATTTTATTTGTGTATATTAGGAACTAAGTGTAAAGAAAAGGTTTATGACTGAGCAAGGCATGAATTATAATATAAGGTTTATAGTTTAGCAAGTATTTAGTGTGATAGTGGGGTGTAGAAAGTTTAAACAGTTAATCATGGCATAAATCAGAAGGTACAAGGGTTTAACAATTAGTTCACAAAGGTAGATAACAGGATACAAGAGGTAAACAACAAGTTATAAGGAAACAAGTTATAAGGAATAAGCAGTAAGGTACAAAAGATTTAACAATAATTTAAAAAGGGTTACAGTATGATATAAACGTTTAAGCAGATATTCATAAACAGTTGAAGGAATCTGAACTTAAATGCAAGGTTCAAATCACTTGCCTTAATAAGGTGCTTTCACTCTAGTCACCTAGCTCAAAAACCTTCCACCTTTGTTTTTCCTTTATCTCTTGAGTCTATGTCCTTCGAATCTACACATATAAAAACACTATTTCAGAATTCTATTCAATATTTTTTAGCAAAAAAAAAAAAGAATTCTATTCAATATTCGACGTTCCTCTTCGAACGTCTAATCTTAATCTACCCTTGCGATAATACCCTAAATTTATTGACTTTAGTCATATAATATCAATATTAACCACAGACCAGTGACAAATATATAATTATAACCAATAAGCATTTAGCAGGAAAATCACATAAATAAAATATAATTCAAATACCACTCCAAATGAGAAGTATATACATATATATATATATACTCGAGAGTGTATAATTAGAATTTTAGGGAAATAATAATTATTGGAAAATTCGACATCTCCTTTGTATATTGTACTACCCGTCGGAATACAACCGACCCAAACAAGCTATAACAACCATATTTGAATTATTTATATCATCGAAACCAAAAACAAACAATTTAAATTAAAAGTATCATAAATCTGGATAATCATTACATTAATTAAATCAAACAATGTACTAATTTTACAACGATAATCATAGTAAGAGCAATTAATTGAATTAACAGCAATAGCAAAAATCAAGCCCAACAGTAACCATCAACACCCACGGCTTATACATACTCACGCAGCCGACACAATTTCTGCGTGCACACACACACTGTCCACCATAAACACACACACACACGCATACTCTATTTTCATACACCCACATAAATTTGGAAACCCACACACACTCCCACTGTTTACATACTCACACATACACTACCTCCCACACAAGCTATACACACACCTGGTTTAGATACACACACACAACTTGACACCAGCTGCTGCGACACACACTTCACACGACATATATACATACATATATTTTATATACACGCACACATGGCTGTAAGAACAGGTAGGAGAAAAAGGATGAACAAAGGAGGGGAATAGGGGATGAAATAATAGCTATAATCGAGTGCCAAGCTTACATGGAATAGAGAGATTAAACGAGAGAATTGAAGAGAGCGGACGAGAGAGATTTTGAGAGAGTTTTCCAGAGAGTTCTCCAAGAGCTCGACCAAAATGAATTGGGGGAAATTGAATATCTGGTAATTAGGGATTTAAAAGGTAAGGGGAAAATTGTAGAATTTACTAATAGATTTTCTAATTAAAACAATTTAACATACCTGGTAAAATGGAAAATAAATAAGTAATAGTTGAGAAAAATCTCCATATCATTTTTAAAATGTAGAAAATAAAATTATATATCTCCCCATATTTTTAGGATAAAAAATGAATTAAATATGAATTTTTCTAGAATAAACCCTTAAAATGCAAAATAATTCGTAAAAATCATTTTAAAATCCATAAAAACCGAAATAAATTCATCTAATATTTTTAAGACTCAAATAAACTAATTAATTAAATAATACAAAAGATTTCATGATTTATACTAATCCCGATAATTTTATAAAATTCTCAGAAGATAAATAAATAACATATGTTTTAAATAAAATTTATTCACCACAAATACAATTAAAAATACGATTTTAACAAATAAACCCACAACCACGATTTTACACATATTTTACCTTCTCAACAATATTCACATCATATATAATTCATATTTATTATTAAATAAATAATTATAATTACCAAAAATTTCTAAGGCGTTATAGGTTGAGCCGGTACGACTGCTGTGTGTGAGAGGCTTCGGGTGTGTGCGTGTGTGCGTGTGTGCAGAGTTCGGGGGTGTGTGTGTATAAACAGGCGTGTGTGTGATGTCTAACCAAACAAGAGATTGTATATAACCTTGATTTATTCGGATTATATATATATATATATATTTATATTTGTATCCAGTTCCTAATTGGTGTTTAATTCATGTTAGCTAAAATGTTATAATTGTAGTGTATCCAGTTCCTAATTGGTTTTGTTAAATCTTTGGTTTGAATTTTTGTTAAGTTGAGTTCTTGATTTCATTTAATTGTTGTATGGTATGTATGTTGGTTGTTTCCGAATGATTTTTAATGTAAAAATTGGTGTTGGTTGAAGACTGTTTGCTAACACCGGAGTTGCGTAATTGTGATAGAGTTTTGGTTATGGTTTGTGTTCTTGCAGTGATGTATTGCCCAGTTGATATCCAGCTGTGGTGTGTTAGTTTCTTGTCCGAATCGAGCATTAACAGAGGTTGTAGAGGGTCGCCGAAAAATTCTCCGGTTAACCGGAATTTGGGGAAGAGGATGAACATTCATATGTTCTTCATTTTTGTTCTTTTATTTTGTATTATTAATTGTGTGGTTTGACTTGTTTTGTTGAGGAGATGGTAAAAGGATTTTGATTTTAACTCTTTACTATTGACTGTGATGGTAAAGGTTAAAAATAAAATTATTTTTACTTTTGTGGTAAAAATTCTATTACTTTCTAAATTATTTTGAATTTATAAATTACTTTAAAAGATTAAATTTCTTTTAAATTTAGAAAATCAGTTTTTGTAAATTGAAATTTAAGATTCGGAATGATTTATAAAATCGAAATGACATTAAGAAGGATGGATCTTGACATCCGTACAGTTGAATCGTCGAGAATATTTTTTTATAAAATCCAAATTTTAAATCCTAACGACACCCTTTTTAGGAGCACTAGTCAGTACTAGTTGACCGTTAACTTACCAATTTAAATAAATTTATTTTTTCTTGAAATTTTGGCAATAACATTAAAAAGGATGGATCTTGACATCCATACGGTTGGATCATCGAGAAATATTTTTTATAAAATGGAAACCTTAAACTCTAACGAAACTCTTTTTAGGGGTACTAGTCAAAGTACGAGTTGACCGTTAAATTAACGAATCAAATAAATTAATTTTTTTATGAAATTTTGGGAATAATACTAAAAAGGATGGATCTTGATTTTCGTACGGTTGGGTTGTCGAGAAATATTTTTAAAAAAATTGAAACCTTCAACCCTGACAAAACCCTATTTTGGGGTACCGGTCAAAGTACGAGTTGACCGTTAAATTACCGAATTAAATAAATATATTTTTTTATGAAATTTTGGTAATAACATTTGAAAGGGTGGATCTTGATCTCCGTACGATTGGGTCGTCCAAAAATTGTAAAGCATAATGTAATGTAATATGTAATAGAGGATTTATATAACTCAACTAGGATAAAAGATAAATAATATTAAATATATACAGGGATCGTGAAATTTGAAGAACAGGCACCAACAAGGATCAAATCGCTGAAAGAAGTTCATTAACATGTTTAAGCCTCAGTGACAGAATAAGATGTACAGATGATTCAGTTGAAGAGCCAAAAAGATTCCATGTATTTACATAATTTGAAGATACTGCTACAGGCTAATCAATTGGAATGTAACGAAGGTGTGAAGATCAAGATCAGTGCTAGTCACTTGTGAACCAGACAATCGCACTAAGTGTCAGCACATACGAGAAGGATCAACACATTAATTTACAGAAAGAATTGTCAAAGCCTATTGACGATCAAGGATAGACATAATATTTCAAGGTATTGTCAAAAATTAATTTACTCTCTGAAAATTAAATAAGTAATAGATTAATTAATTATTTATAACAAATAATTAAATTAATCTAGTACTTGAATTATTTTCAGAGATGAATAAAATAGAAGAAAGAAGCCCAAGAGATACAAAAATAGTATTACTATGCGCAGTTACTATTCACGGTTACTATGCACGGTTACTAATTGGGGTTGGTGTAATAGTGCCCGGTTACTATTTGGGGTTGGTGAAATAGTGTCCGATTACTATTTGGGGGTTGTTGGAATAGTGCTCGGTTACTATTTGGCGATTGTTGGAATAGTGTCAAATAGTGACTTTCTATAATCTATAAATAGGCCTATTGTATTTCATTTCAAAACACACCTCAACACACAACTCTCTCTTCTCTCTCTTATATCTTCTCTGTGTAATCTGCTAGACAGTTCATCTAGTAGGAAAGCCGGCTTAGCCCGCTTTCAGTAAGTGTCGGGTAGAAGGTCCTCGTGCCTAAACTATCCTTAGGAGTGTTCAGGTTTTGAAGCTAATCCATTGGATTAGAAGTTGTAACACCACTTCGAGTTTATTATCAATAAAGATATATTCTCGGAATTAATTTTTTTTGGTAGTATTGTATTCAACCCCCCTTCTACGATACTTCAGGACCTAACAAAAATATTTTTTAAAAAATCGAAACTCCAAATCCTGACGAAACCGTGTATAGGGGTTATGGTCAAAGTAATAGTTGACCGTTAAATTACTTGGTCAAACAAATTTATTTTTTCCCAAAATTTTGGCAATAATATTTAAAAGGGTGGATCTTGACCTCCGTATGATTGGGTCATCCAGAAATATGTTTTAAAAAATCAAAACTCCAAATCTTGACGAAACCGTGTTTAGGGGTTACGGTCAAAGTAATAGTTGACCGTTAAATTACTTGATCAAACAAATTTATTTTTTTCCGAAATTTTGGAAATAACATTTAAAAGGGTGGATCTTGACCTCCGCATGGTTGGGTCGTCCAAAAATATTTTTTAAAAAATCGAAACTCCAAATCCTGACGAAACCGTGTTTAGGGGTTACGGTCAAAGTAATTGTTGACTGTTCAAACAAATTTATTTTTTTCCGAAATTTTGGCAATGACATTTAAAAGGGTGGATCTTGACCTCCGTATGGTTGGGTCATCCAAAAATATTTTTTAAAAAATCGAAACTCCAAATCCTAACCAAACCCTTTTTAGGATCACTAGTCAGTACTAGTTGACCGTTAAATTACAAAATTAAATAAATTTATTTTTTCCTGAAATTTTGACAATAACATTAAAAAGGATGGATATTGACATCCATATGGTTGGATCATTGAGAAATATTTTTTATAAAATGGAAACCTTAAACTCTAACAAAACTCTTTTTAGGGGTACTAGTCAAAGTACGAGTTGACCGTTAAATTAACGAATCAAATAAATTTAATTTTTTGTGAAATTTTGGTAATAACACTAAAAAGGATGGATCTTGACCCCCGTATAGTTGGATCGTTGAGAAATATTTTTAAAAAATTGAAAGCTTCAATCCTGACAAAACCCTGTTTTGGGGTACCGGTCATAGTACGAGTTGACCGTTAAATTACCGAATCAAATAAATATATTTTTTTATGAAATTTTGGGAATAACATTTAAAATGGTGGATCTTGACCTTCATATGGTTGGGTCGTCCAAAAATATTTTTTAAAAAATCGAAACTCCAAATCCTGACGAAACTGTGTTTAGGGGTTATGGTCAAAGTAATAGTGACCGTTAAATTACTTGGTCAAACAAATTTATTTTTTTTCGAAATTTTGGCAATGACATTAAAAAGCATGGATCTTGACCTCCGTATGGTTGGGTCGCCCATAAATATTTTTTAAAAAATCGAAACTCTAAATCCTTACGAAACCGTGTTTAGGGGTTACGGTCAAAGTAATAGTTGACCATTAAATTACTTGGTCAAACAAATTTATTTTTTCCCAAAATTTTGGAAATAACATTTAAAATGGTGGGTCTTGACCTCCGTACAGTTGGGCCATCCAAAAATATTTTTTAAAAAATTGAAACTCCAAATCCTGACGAAACCGTGTTTAGGGGTTACAGTCAAAGTAATAGTTGACCATTAAATTACCATATCAAATTAAAAAGGATGGATTTGGACCTTCTTACGGTTGTATCGTCGAAAAATATTTTTAAAAAAATCAAAATCCTAAACTCTGGCAAAACCTTGTTTAGAGGTTCCATTTCAATTTTTTTATTAAACTATAGTATTTTTTAATAATTTTAAAATGAACAAATTAAAGAAAATAAAAAATATTTAATGAAAAAGTTAATTTTTTTATAGTATAGTATTTTTTAACGATTCTCAAATCAACAAATTAGAAAAAAATTACGAGTAGTAGATTAGTTCTAGTAGTAAGCCGATCGAATCGAATTGGTGAAAATAACGAGCGGCAAAAAGACCGCCTTTGTGAAATTTTTTGTGGACAAAACACTTTCTTCCTCTTTAAAATCACTTTATTTCTCATTCACATCTCCAACTATTGCTTCGACTAGGTTTCCTTGAATCTGCCTTGGGTTCAATTAGGGGCTTCCGCTTCGATTATTCCCTCCTCTCTATCCCCTATCCCCCCTTCTCTATTTATTTATTCAAATTAGGGTTTTTACACCTTCTGTCACTATTAAAATTTGGGCCTTTTATCAAATCAAGTCACGTGATATCTTTTCTTTCTTGATTTGATCTCTTATTCATCAATTGTTGTATTTGTGTGATTCGATTACGCAGGCGTATCGAAAGGCCCTTGAATTTTTGGCTTCTTTTGCGTGTGTGTTTATGAGTTAATAGATAGAGAGAGGGATGGGGTATAGGTGATTATAAACTGTTCAACACATTTTGTCTGCATTTTGTGTGTCTGCATTTTATGTACCGGTTACTCAAAAATCCATGACGAAAGGCTATGTAAATCAGGTGAATGAGGACGAACAGTGCTATGAGCGTTTCATTGCTAAGGACAAGACGGTGTGTGATGTGTTGAGTATTGAATATACCAAAGAGAATACAGAGGGGGGTGAATGGATTCTTAAACTTTCTTCTGATAAGTGTTTTAGGTGAAGGTTGTTTGAAGGGTTTGAATCTGGTTGTGTAACAAAGTGTGTGTTTTTGTTTAACAGATTATGTAAGTGCAGAATATAAACACAAGAACACGATCACTCACTTTAATCTAATAATGTATTAGATAAAGATTTGCTACAAACCGTGAATACAAATGTTAGTAATCTCAGCTTCACTTTTCTCAGAGAGATGTATATATCTAAATGTTCTTGAAAAGCTTAACTACTAGAGAAGTGAAGTTGTACTCTTATAGAACATGAGTACAGCTACTTACTACAAACAGGGTGACATACAAAATTACTTTCTAATATGTATATCCTATTTGAGTAAGCATCCAAATGGCTACAGGTTTGACTTCTTGAAGTTCTATTCAAATCCACTTCTTTAGCTCTTTGTCTCTTGTAAATCTCTCTAAGCTTCTTTGTAGGCTTTCCAAAGTACCTTACAGTTTGTGGTCCATAAAGTGCTTTGGCTTGTTGCAGGTTTCTGACTTGTACAATTTCTCCAGTATTTTGTCTCCAAGATTGTATTCGAGAAGTAACTTAGTGATTGATTCGAGAACTAGAATTGACTTGATAGGTAACTCTAAGTTCTCGAATACTGCAAAGCTGACATATCGAAACACTTCTCGAATAGCTCTTTTCTTTAAGAATCCTTGAGTTGTCGAATAGAGCATTTAACTTATCGAATCCCTGAGATATTGAATATCTTTCTGAGTCTTTGAGATATCGAATACAACTTTGACTTGTTGACTCTTAGAGAACTCGAATGATGCTTTGTCTTGTTGACTTCTTGAGTTCTCGAATAGAGTATTAGACATGTCGAATCTCTGAGTTATCGAATGACACTTTGAGTTGTTGACTCTCAGAGATGTCGAACAGTGTTTTTACAGATATCAAATCCTTGACTTGTCGAATGCTAGACTTCTCGAATAGAACAATACACTTCTTGAATTGGTACTTAGGCAAATCTTCATTCTTCGAATTCCAACTGTGTTTATTTTGACAGTCTTGATCTTCAAGCTTGAGGCATGATCCTTTGAACTTCTTTCAAGCATTATTCTCTGACTTTTAATTACAGTTACACAGATAGAAATTGATGCCTATTATAAGTACTACAACAAGTAGAAACTCTACAACTAGAGGTTCCCTCAGTTAAGAGGTCATGTAAGTAATGCAAAGCATTACAGACAATTAGGCTTGTTATTAGATGTATACAGGCATGCCTCCGTGAGTAACAATCTCCCCCAAATTATGAGTAAGACCCTTAGTCACAATTTCATGTCTGATAACAAGCCTAACATACATAAATATAAAACTTGAAAATTACAGGTATGTAATTTGATTGAAAATACAAAGAGGCATCCTTACAAGTTATGAAGAATTACTAGCCATATCCTTTTGGATTCATCTATTGAGCTTTGGCTTGCAGATTCTCATTTTTCTTCTTTTCTTCAGATTCTTTAGCTTTCTTCTTTGCATTTTCTTCCATAGCATGAACAATGTCTTCTATAGCAGTGAGTTCCTCAATTAGAGGAGAGCCTGATAGATTTATAAGAACTTCATTCAGCTGTTTCTCAGAGTAGGAACTGATTGAAAGGCATATGACACAGCCTATTTGTAGTTCGAGGACTCAACTCAACTTAAGCTTAGATTTTAATAAGTAAATAACTTTAACTGTCACAGGAATCTCAGAAGATACTATCTGTCAGAAGAAAAACCCTAAAGTCAATCTATAGATTTAATTTTACACTGGAAGAAGCTCAGATTGCTGATCAAGCCTCAGTATAGCATCAAAGAAGTGGATTTATTTCTAAGACAGAGATTTCTAGAGTGACAGGTTCAGACAGAATACATTGGAGTACAAGAAGGAGAAAGAGATGAGAAGAAAAATGAATCACATTTTTAATGTGAAAATTAAAGGACAATCATTGAAGTTAGTCATTCATGAACCAGACCGTGCATGGAACGTCAACAAAATATTCAGTGGTATTCCTTTATTACTTTCAGTGATTCAGAAAAGAATTAAGACAATCCAAGGATATATAATTATTCTTCTTTAATTAATTTAAATCAAGTAGTCAATTTAATTAATAAATTAATTAAATCTGAATATTTATTATTTAAGTAAGTTTAAATTGAAATGATTATTTATTAATCAGTTTAATTTAAAACTGAAAAAATGAACTAGCAAGACAATCTGTGATTGTCTTGCCGATTGTCTTGAAGAAGGAATTCAGAAAAACAAGACAATTACTGATTGTCTTGAAGAAGGAAATCAATAAAGCAAGACAATCTCTGATTGTCTTGCCGATTGTCTTGGTAATGATTATTCTCAACAGCTTTAAAAAAGGAGAATAAAAATCTGATTTGATTGTCTTGACGATTGTCTTGACAGTTCAAATCAGATTGTCTTGATAATGATCAAAAAGAAAAAGCTTCAGACAGATTGATAATTATTGATAAAGCAAGACAAATATCTCAGAATTTGATTGTCTTACCGATTGTCTTGGAAGAACCTGATTGTCTTGCCGATTGTATTGCCTATTGTCTTGGCAGTACAAAATTGATTGTCTTGGAAGAACAGTTTGTCTTGCCTATTGTCTTGACAGTTATAATTGAAGAAAAAGAGGCAGTAGACAATATATATGAAGACACAGGCGACACATATCAACACAGACAAGAATATTACATTCAAGAAAAGGCAATTTTCTCTCTTCTCTCTCATCAAGAACACAACCTGCAGGAGCAGAAAAATTCATAGAAAATCAAGTTCAACTTATTTTTAATATCTGATCCGATAGAACTTGTTTACTTGATACTCTTGTACTATTAGCGAGTTTTTACTCCTAATCTATATCTTGATTTTTATTAACAAATCTAGAAAAATTCATGTCGAATTTTCTAATTTGTTTTTATTAAGTAGATATAATTTCTGTACTGTATTTGTAACAAACCCCTCAAGTTAATATAATTTTATATTCAACTTGAATTTTGTTTCATTTAATTCCGCTCAAATTTGTCAAAATATAAATTAAATTTATCCGGACAAATTTCGATTAAACAGTACTGTTTGTATTCAACCCCCCTTCTACAAACATATTGGACCTAACAATTGGTATCAGAGCCTATTGATTTATACACAAATCAAGATCCTAATTTTATTCCGTCAAAAATCTATCTCGAATTTTTAACTCACTTAAAAATTCATCATGTCGTCAAAAAGCATTGTTAAGATTCCCATGTTTAACAAGGACAATTATGCAATGTGGAAAAATAAAATGGAGTTGTTTCTTGATGTCGCAAATTCTAAATATTTGGGTGTTTACAGAACGGACCTATAATTCCATATAATTCCAAAAGAATATGTATCTGAATCTATTGTTGGAGGAATTGTT
This sequence comes from Saposhnikovia divaricata, assembly GCA_036435485.1. Lineage (NCBI taxonomy): Eukaryota > Viridiplantae > Streptophyta > Magnoliopsida > Apiales > Apiaceae > Saposhnikovia > Saposhnikovia divaricata. Next base: position 170,055,675 of record CM071598.1, read on the forward strand.
GTAACACCTGCATCATCTTTTCCAAAGCCTGCTGCTTCTTTTACTCCTGATGAAAAAGAGGACGCGGGACTAGATAAGAATTTGAGACTTATTCTAATAGATTCCCTTGATGCTGTGACGTACAGTCATGTGATGAATTGTAAAACTGCAAAACACATGTGGGAACTATTGAGACTATCAATGAAGGAACTGATGAAGTCAGGGAAAACAGACTTCAGATTTTAACCTCTGAGTATGAACACTTTAGAGCTGGCCCTAATGAAGGCATTCAGGAAGTGTTTGAAAGGTATAACAAAATATTCAACAACTTGCAAGTTCATGGCAAGCAATATACACAGAAGGAGATTAATATGAAGTTGTTGTTGACGATGCCCACTCTTCTTGAACATAGGATAACGGCCATCAGAGAATCAAGAGATTTGAATAAGATTGCTCTTGAAAGATTGTTTGGTGTTCTGAAAACCTATGAACTGGAACAAGTACAGCAGAGGGAGGTCTCTGGTAAAGGAAGATTGCCAAGTTCATCTACAGCTCTTGTAGTTGAGGCACCTAAGGAAGTGGAAGCTAAGGTTGTTCTACCTTACAGCTTAGACAAGGAAAAGACTGAAGTAGAACTTGGTCAAACACCACCTACTCAGGATGGTGGAGACTTTTACTCATTGGAAGAGCTAGATCAACTGGAAGATGAATCACTGGTATTGATAGTAAGGAAATTTGGCAACTTTAGATTCAGAAGAAATCCAAAGTACAGGTTTAGTCAAATAACAGATTCCAAAGAGGAGGCTCTTCTTCCTCTAGTAACAGGGGAGGATACAAAACTGGATCTGTTGACAGAAGCAAGATTCGTTGCTTCAACTGTAATGAATTGGGGCACTTTGCCACTGAATGTCAGAAACCCAAGCAAACTCAAAGAAGAGATTTTGCTGCTGCGAAGAAGAAACCTGGAAAAGCCTATGTTGCGTTTGGTAAGAGTTGGGATGACACGGACAACGAAGATGAAGAATATGGAAATCTTGCGTTGGTGGCAAATGATGAAGCATCTGATCATCATAACAAACCGGTAATTGTTACTGACACTGAATTGATTCGTAGTCTATATAATTCCTTAGATAATGCACAAACTGGATATAATAGACTAGATCTGCTAAGCACTAAACTTGGAAATGAAGTGTCAGAATTGAAAAAGGTGCATATTAATCAAGATCAACAAAGAGATGAAATAATAATGCTTCATAAAAAGGAGAAAGCTATTCTAGAAGTTGTAGGCAAACAAATGGCTAGAATTACTGAACTTGAAACACAGGTCAGGGCTTGTTATAATTCTGTTAAAGTTTCCAAAGAGTTTTTTAACAATCAAGTTGTAGAACGAACAACAGGTATAGGGTATGGTTAAAATGAAGCTGTTGGATCATTGGGCATAAATTCCCCTAACCCTGTTAGTGGTAAAGAAAGGGGAATACCACATGTGCTCAAAAATGTTAAAGAATCTCTATTTAAACAATCTGATGCTGGACCACCAGATATTATTTCTATGGTTATCCAGGAAGAAATGAGAAATGAGGATAGTGTAAATGGCACAGTATTTGTTAAGGATAAATCTGTTAAGAACGCTAATCCAAAGAATGTTTCATCCAAGAAAGATGTCACAGTCTTTGTTAAGGCTAAATCTGTTGAGGACACTAATCCAAAGAATGTTTCATCCAAGAAAGATGTACCTAAAGTGCCAGTCAAGGTTGTTGAAACAACTAGTTCTTCTAAGAATGGATTAAGTGGTAATAAGTTGAAGCAGAACAATAACATGTCTAACATGAATACCATGCCTATCATTGATTCTAATCATAAAGCATGTGGTGTTATTAATTGTATGTCTTGTGCTTTTAACAGTATGCGTGCTTATTTTAATGGTAGTTATGCATGTGATAAATAGACTACTCCTCGATAGCATATGAACAGGAACAATAATGTTCGATCAAAGACTGCTTTTCCTCCTCAAGTTAGGAGAGAGACATTTGTACCTAACACTAAACAAAGGGTTACCAAGAATGTTTACCAGGTCAAATGTCTAGTCAATGACACAAGTGTTATTGCTGCTAAAGAAACATGGATACCCAAGATAAAACAAAAGATTTTCAAATCTATTTATAAGGTTAAATGTTTATTGACTAAAGAGGTTAAAATTAAAAATGTTGTTTTGCCTGATAAAGGTCAATACTTTAAATCCGCAGGACCCAATCAAATTTGGGTCCCGAAGAAGGTTTAATCCATTTGTCATTGCAGGGTATTGAACAGGTTGAACGAGTAACCTGGATCTTGGACAGTGGATGTTCAAGGCATATGACTGGAGACAGAACCCTGCTGGCAAATGTGGTAGAGAAGGCCGGCCCAGTAGTTACATTTGGAGATAACAGCAAAGGTAGAACTGATGGATATGGCAGACTTGAAGCTGGAAATGTTATCATGGAAGAAGTGTCCTTTGTAAAAGGACTTGAGCATAATTTGCTCAGCATCAGTCAATTCTGTGACAAGGGATTTGAAGTATACTTTAACAAAAAGAATTGTCTGATTTCACACAAAAGAAGTGAACAACCATCTCTGACGGGAGTCAGAAAAGGAAACATGTATGTAGCCAACATGAACACTAGAAGCACTGAAGAAATCAATTGCTTCTATTCTAAAGCATCCACAGATGAAAGCTGGCTATGGCACAAGAAACTTTCTCACCTGAATTTCAAAACAATGAATTATTTGGTTAAGAGGGAAATGGTGAGAGGTTTATCTCCTATGGATTTCACACAAGAAGGACTATGTGATGCCTGTCAAAAAGGCAAACTAAAAAGGGCAACTCATAGGAGCACTGATATATCTTCAATAACTGAACCTTTACAGTTACTTCGCATGGATCTATTTGGTCCAGTGAATGTGATGTCTATGTCAAAGAAAAGATATGCTCTTGTGATTGTTGATGATTTTTCAAAGTTCACATGGGTCTTGTTCCTGAATTCTAAAGATGAGACTCCACAACTGGTGATTGATCACATCAAGTTAATTGAGTTGGATTCCAAGTATCCAGTGAGGGATATAAGGTCAGACAATGGAACTGAATTCAAGAATGCAGTTCTGAATGACTTTTGTACTGAAAAAGGTATAACCAGACAATACTCAGCTCCAAGAACTCCTCAGCAAAATGGGGTAGTTGAAAGAAAGAATAGAACCTTGATTGAACCTGCACGTACTATGTTAAGTGAATCAAGGCTTCCATTGTATTTTTGGGCTGAAGCTGTCAACACTGCTTGCTATACTCAGAATCGAACTCTTATCAACAAAGACTTGATGAAAACACCCTATGAAGCCATGAATGAAAAGAAACCAACACTCAAATACTTTCATGTATTTGGAGCAAAATGCTTTGTACTTAAAGAAGGAGACGATCAAGGTGGAAAATTTGAAGCCAAAGCAGATGAAGCAATTTTTGTTGGTTATGAAAGAAGAGCTTATAAGGTGTATTTGATTGAACATCAGAAGATGATGGAAAGTGTCAATGTAACATTTGATGACACTAAACTCCCTAGTATCCAAACTGAAGATTCATCTGAAAAGCTATCTTTTGAAGATATGACAGATCTAGATTCAGATGATGATAGTCCACCTGATGTTTTTGCTGATGCTAATGACAAAAATTTCAATGATGAGTTCAATCAGAATAATGGTGGTGAAAATAATGATAATATTGAAAACACCACTCATACTTCTGAACACTCATCTAATCATCCTGGCAACAACTCAGGGGGAGTTAGTGAAGGATCAACAAGTCATACTCAACAACACAGTTCAAATCAAGACGAATCATCAAGAACTAATCTACCCAGACAAACTGTTTGGAATAGAACTCATCCTTTTGAGTTAATTATTGGTGATCGAAATGTTGGAGTAAAGACTGGAAGAGCTTATCAGAATCAATGCAATTATTCAGGGTTTCTATCTGAAATGGAACCTAAGAAAACTGAAGAAGCTCTTTCTGATCCTGATTGGGTGATTGCTATGCAAGATGAACTCAATCAATTCAAACAAGAAGTATGGAAGCTGGTACCCAGACCTTCAAATAGAACAGTGGTTGGCACTAGATGGGTATTCAGAAACAAACTTGATGAAGATGGCACAGTCACAAGAAATAAAGCAAGACTGGTAGCAAAGGGTTATTCACAAGCTGAAGGCATTGACTATGATGAAACCTATGCTCCAGTGGCAAGACTCGAGGCCATTAGAATATTCTTGGCATTCGCAGCATTCTCAAACTTTAATGTTTATCAAATGGATGTAAAGAGTGCTTTTCTAAATGGTAAGATGGATGAAGAGGTCTATGTAGAACAGCCCCCTGGCTTTGAAGATCCAGATCTTTTGGACTATGTCTACTTCCTTTTCAAGGCTATCTATGGCCTCAAGCAAGCACCAAGAAAATGGTATGACACCCTTTCTAAATTTTTACTTGAAAATGGCTTTGTTAGAGGTATCATAGACAAAACTCTCTTCACTAAGAAACATAAAAATGATACAATACTAGTCCAAGTCTATGTGGACGATATAATATTTGGGTCTACTAATGATCTTTTGTGCAAGAAATTTGCTAAGTTAATGTAGGGTAAATTTGAAATGAGCATGATGGGAGAACTGAAATTCTTTCTTGGATTGCAAATAAGTCAAAGGACAGATGGAATATTTATCTGTCAATCCAAGTATATCAAAGAGCTCCTCAAGAAATATCAAATGGAGGACTCATCTTCAGCTAAGACACCATCATCTACAGCTGTCAAGTTTGGAGCTTGTGAAAATTCTGCCAAGGTAGATGTCACAAGTTACAGAGGTATGATAGGCTCATCACTTTACCTTACAGCAAGTAGACCAGATATTATGTATGCTACATGCTTGTGTGCAAGGTTCTAAGCGGATCCTAGAGATGTTCATCTCATTGCTGTAAAACAAATCTTAAGATATCTTAAGGGTACGCCTAATTTAGGTATCTGGTACCCTAAAGAATCTGGTTTTAATCTTGTTGGATACACAGATTCAGATTATGCAGGAAGTGTTGTAGATAGAAAAAGCACCTCTGGGAGTTGTCAATTCCTAGGTGGCAGGCTAGTGTCCTGGTACAACAAGAAACAACAAACAGTTTCCAACTCAACAGCTGAAGCTGAATACATAGCTGCTGGTAGCTGTTGTGCACAAATCTTGTGGATTAGGAATCAGCTGAAAGACTATGGTTTTGTATTAACAAAAATTCCAATTTTGTGTGATAATACAAGTGCCATAGCAATCTCCAACAATCCTGTGCAGCATTCGAGGACCAAGCACATAGACATCAGGTATCATTTTATAAGAGAGCAAGTCATGAATGGTATTGTGGAATTGTTATTTGTACCCACAGAAGAACAAACATCAGATATTTTTACTAAGTCTCTTGACGAATCCACATTCACCAAAATTGTTGGTGAATTGGGTATGTTGAACAGTCCTAGTAATTAAGCTTGTTAATATCTGAGGTTTATTCTTTAATAATTTGCAAGTGATTTTGTTATTATTTTTAAATTTTAATCACTTGCATAATTATTTAATCAACTTTTTATTGCTTGTTATTGCTAAAAATCTTTGTCAACATGTTTATAATAACTTCTTTATTACTTCTTGTGTTTTGAAATATTTGTGATATTTTAATGAATCATATTCTCTCTTTAAATAATTTTCTATTAGAAAGTTATTTATTAGAAAATATTTAGATTCATTAATTTGTTATAAATGTTCTTGTAAATATATTTAATATTTTATTAAATGTTTTGTAGTGTTTGTCCTTTTGTTATTTATATTTGTTGTCGTAAAAAGATTAATCCATGTGTTTGCTAAATATTTATTTATAGTAATTTTAGTAATAATTGAGAGTGTATGTTAATTGGATTAATTCTGTACATAAATTTGTATGTTATTAGTATATGTATTATGTAAAGACAATAGTCAAGACAATCCTTTGATTGTCTTGGTAATTGTATTTTTTGATTTTTTATTTTTCAATTTTACCAGTTTTTTTTTAAAAATATATTTGCTAGTGTAGAGCCCAATCGATTGTCTTGTAAGTGTCATTCTAGTATCAAGACAATCGCCAAGACAATCCACAGATTGTCTTGGCAAGTTATTTTGTAAATAATAAAATGTTTTTCATTTTTTTTGTTTTGTTTTTTGTTTTGTTTTGTTTTATAAATTAGTTCAAGAAACGATTGTCTCGATAGTTTTTGAACTACCAAGACAATCACCTGATTGTCTTGGAGAATCATTTCAGTACTTAAAAAAAAATAATAATAAAAATATATTTTACTTTTTTTTATTTATTTATCCGTCAAATAAACGATTGTCTTGATAGTTTTTGAACTACCAAGACAATCGGCAAGACAATCAACCGATTGTCTTGTAGTGTTAATTCTATACTTAAACAAAAAAAAACAAACAGAACAGCCAAGACAATTAACATAACAACTCTCTCTCTCTCGTGTATTGACACAGAGCACAGTTATATATATACACATGATACACACACTTTTGCATCGAAACTCTGCTCAATTTTATTCAACGAAACTGAAAACGAAGAACGAATTCGATTAGATCGTCCAATTTCCTTTCTATTGAACCGAATATCTTCGAATTTCGTTAAGTTTTTGGAAATCCAATTTTTTAAAAAAACTCAATCGGGTTTTCATTGATTCGAGAGTTTTAGTTTTTTTCTTTGAAATCTAATTAAAATAGATTGAGACTCCCAGTGTTTAGAAGATCATCATACTAATTTTTTGGATTTTTCTGACAACTTTGAATTAATTCAAATTTTTAATTAATTTTAATTAATTAATAATTCTGAAAATTTTTGAATTGTTTTAATCTTCCCAAAATTGAAGTGTGTTTTTGTGTTAAAAAAAATGGCTGATAATTTTGAGATAATGAAGCATAATTTGGTTGGGTATTTTAATCCGAACGATTGTCCCTATGATCGATTTAAACCTTGGATACGTTTTCTAAATGATGATTCAATTATCCGAACTGCTATTTCGATGGAAGCCCCAACTAAAATAGGACCACTAAGATTGATTTGCACAGAAGCTGTGGTGTTTGAAGATTTGACCTCATTTTCTTTTGACTTTGATGGAACACACCACATTGTGACGGAATCAACCCTTACTACTGTATTGGGCCTTCCGGTGGATAATTTTGATCCTTTTCCTACCAGTGAACAACTGTATCAATTTTTCAGTGATATTAATTATCGTGGAGTAATTGATATGAACAATTTGAGCAAAAAGAACCTGGTTCAACAATGGGATGCATTTTTCGACACGATCTCCAAGGTATTTGCTAATACAGCCAGAGGTAATTTTCATTTACTTACCTCTATGTTACAAACTATTGGTTATGCTGTTGCTAACAACCGTAGAATCAATATTGGTAATTTACTTTGGAATACTATTGTTGATAGAATTGTTAAGGCCAGAAGGGATTTTGATGCGGGTAATAAAGTTTTATGTTATTATCCTAGATTCTTAACTTTGATATTTAATCATCTTGTTCCTGTTGGTCAACAAGCAATTTTTAGGAACGACAACCCTATCGTATCAGGCAGGAAAACCAAGAAAATATTCACTAGCCTAGACACACATAGAAAATTACCAAATGTGCCAGTGTATGTTACACCATACTTGTCTACCTTCATAGATTTACCTGTCATTCCTCGACTTGTAAATGCACCTGAACCTGAACCTGAAAATGTACCTGTCCCTGAACTTCAACCTCAAATGGAACAATCCATTCCTTCAGGTACAGCTACTGCATCAACGGAGCAGGTATTGCATTCTATCTCTCAAACTGTTTCTGGAGCCCAAGTGGCTGATAGGTCAGACCAAGAGGTTGTAGAACCACAGCCTCTATCCCAGGTCTTAGAGCCAAACACTGTGTCTACTCAAATCTCTAAACCTAAATCCAGAATCAAACAGTTAGCTAAAAAGGCTGTTAGAAGAAGTGATAATTTGAGTGATCCCACAGCTCTGCCTCCACCAAAGAAAAGGAGAAACCTACTACTTGAGGCATCTATTAGCCCATCCATTTCCTCCCAAAAGGACTTGGACATTGAAATGGCCGATGAACTGTTACTAATTTCATCCTCTCAACAGGATGAAATTATTGAAATTCGCCAAAGGGCCGTGGCACCTTGTACAGAGTCAAGCACACCTCTATTACTCACAATGGAGGAAGACATTACCTTAGAATCCGATGTTGTTAAGGACAGTGAGCAAGGAGTGCACGATAGGATTATTACTGAGACAGTGCCTACCATTGTTACGGTAGAAGAGTCTTCACAGGCTTTAGAGGGAAATCTTGACTCTTTGCCATTTATAATAGAGTCATCATCTCCCCTCCCAGGAGGAACATTCTTGGCTCCCTCAATGGATTCTTCACTCGCAGATTTATCTGGAGAAAGTGAAGGGCAACTTGGTCATCCTATCACTGAAGAAATTCAGTTATCAAATCCAGATGAATTAATAGAGATGACTGAGGATTAGGAATTGCGAACTCCCATTGCACCACCACTGACCTCTCTAGAAGAGGCTAGGGTAATTTCTATTGCAGGTACAGCTCAAGGAAAAGGAGCTAGTGTTGAGTGATGTGTGGACCACCTTAAATTTGAGTGAAACACCTGCACGAAAGGAGAGTGACATATCCTTGAGTGAACATCAGGTGAGCGCACACACTGACACAAACACTTTGTCTCTTATGGCTCAAATAAAAGATCTGCAAAAGAAATTGATGGAAACTGAGGCTGAAAAACAATTTTTCAAAGCACAAGTGGATGAACGGTCTTCTTCTTCCACCTCTGTCAACAATCAGCTCATGATTATTCGTGACGATGTTCAGAACATAAAGACCACACTCACTCCAGCAATCAATACATTGATGCAATCCAACTCTCAGGCATCTACAGAAAGATCAAATATCCTAAATGCTATTGACAGACTCTCTAATAGGGTGGATGAACTTCAAGAGGTATTCAACAAACTTTGCGGAGCTTGAAGAAAAATATTATTATATGTTTGAAGGACTTGACCATCTATACAACATTTTTCAACCTACTCATCATATCACACCAGAACAAAGAGCATATTTGAAGACTATGATGGTGATAATGGAGGGGATAATGATGAAAATAGAGAGCTTGACAGTCAAAGAAAGTCTGTAGAGGATTCCTCAACTAAGGGGGAGAAGTCTGGAGGAGAGAAGTCTGGAGGAGCAGGAGGAAGTAAGTCTGGAGGTCAGTCAACTCGAGGGAGGCATAAGGAGAAGTCTACAAAGGGAAAAGAAAAAGCTCATGATCAGGATGTATCAGATTTTGATTTTGATCTCAAGAATAGTAATTTTGAGGTGCAGCAATTAAATGACATTGAAGAAGATCTTTCAAACTGGCAAGATGATCCTGAATTTGAGAAGGAACTTAAAGAGGAGAAAGCTGATCGTCAGATGAGAAAAGCTAAGCTTGAGAAGACTAGACAAGTAGTGGATAAAAGATTGAAGCTGAAGCAAGCTGAAGATGCAGAGAAACAAAAGCTACATGCAATCAGTGTACAAGAAAGGAAAAGAGATATTTAGTTGAAGATTGGTCCAAAGTGGGAGAAAGCAAGAGAAATTTTTGATTCTATTCAAAACACTGCTAATGATGATGAACGTTTTCTCCAACTACTTCAACAGTTTCAAGAGACCAATCCAAATTACTTGCAATATATGGATTCATTGATGCTGGAAATCTCGAGGATAGTAGCTGGGTTTGACAGATGTGCAGATCAGCTGATAATTCAGATTGACTCTCGTACAATGGGTTCTCTCTATGTGTCACTTCAAATCTTTCAACAGAGAAGCTTGATTGAACTGTGGATTATGTCTCTAAAGGTAAAAAGGTTTTCTGAACTGAATATTTTACTTCATGAAAGACTTTTGGAGTTTGCTCAAAGGAATAGTCCACAAGTTATTCAAACTCCACATCATGTTAAGTTTCTCAAGGGTAATACACTACATTCTTGCTTCCTTGATTCTAAGTCGATGAAATTATATACTGCATCTCATCTAGTCTGGTTAGAACATATGCTAAGGACTACAGGATTCGAAGATAAAGAAAGTATCTTTGTTGCTGACATTATCCGATCATATGCTTTAACTAGCTTTGAAAAGAAATATTACATTCTTCGGAATGGGCTATGGGGCAACCTTGGACTTTTGCCTAAGAAACCTAAAGGCCTTGTGTCAGATTATGAACGTGTACTTAACAAAGATTTGATCAAAACCTTGGATGATGAAGAACGATTTGACACAGAGAATATCAGAAGATTTCTAGAACAAGAAGATGAAGTTGAATCTAGAGAGATAAGGGAGGAAGATACTTCTAAGTGAAGATCAGCTCTACATGTGATATCTTTAGGGCTTTGATAGGACAAGATAGAAAATTGTATTATATGATCAGTCTAGAGGATCATCTATCTTGTATTTATCTTTTATGTTTGAATCTGGACAATGTTAAATATAAACCAAAACCTTTCTTTTATTTACTTTGTATTTAAAGTTTTATCTTTTACTAAGTTAAGTTGAGTAATCCTCTAGGTATTTGCTTGTTATTTTCTAACAAACAAATAGGGGGAGATTGAAAGGCATATGACACAGCCTATTTGTAGTTCGAGGACTCAACTCAACTTAAGCTTAGATTGTAATAAGTAAATAACTTTAACTGTCACAGGAATCTCAGAAGATACTATCTGTCAGAAGAAAAACCCTAAAGTCAATCTATAGTTTTGATGTTTTACACTGGAAGAAGCTCAGATTGCCGATCAAGCCTCAGTATAGCATCAAAGAAGTGGATTTATTTCTAAGACAGAGATTTCTAGAGTGACAGGTTCAGACAGAATACAGTGGAGTACAAGAAGGAGAAAGAGATGAGAAGAAAAATGAATCACATTTTTAATGTGAAAATTAAAGGACAGTCATTGAAGTTAGTCGTTCATGAACCAGACCGTGCATGGAACGTCAACAAAATATTCAGTGGTATTCCTTTATTACTTTCAGTGATTCAGAAAAGAATTAAGACAATCCAAGGATATATAATTATTCTTCTTTAATTAATTTAAATCAAGTAGTCAATTTAATTAATAAATTAATTCATCAAGAATTAATTCATTAATTAAATTAATTATTAAATTAATTAAATCTGAATAATTATTATTTAAGTAAGTTTAAATTGAAATGATTATTTATTAATCAGTTTAATTTAAAACTGAAAAAATGAACTAGCAAGACAATCTGTGATTGTCTTGCCGATTGTCTTGAAGAAGGAATTCAGAAAAATAAGACAATCACTGATTGTCTTGAAGAAGGAAATCAGTAAAGCAAGACAATCTCTGATTGTCTTGCCGATTGTCTTGGTAATGATTATTCTCAACAGCTTTAAAAAAGGAGAATAAAAATCTGATTTGATTGTCTTGACGATTGTCTTGACAGTTCAAATCAGACTGTCTTGATAATGATCAAAAAGAAAAAGCTTCAGACAGATTGATAATTATTGATAAAGCAAGACAAATATCTCAGAATTTGATTGACTTACCGATTATCTTGGAAGAACCTGATTGTCTTGCCGATTGTATTGCCTATTGTCTTGGCAGTACAAAATTGATTGTCTTGAAAGAACAGTTTGTCTTGCCTATTGTCTTGACAGTTATAATTGAAGAAAAAGAGGCAGTAGACAATATATATGAAGATACAGGCGACACATATCAACACGGACAAGAATATTACATTCAAGAAAAGGCAATTTTCTCTCTTCTCACTCATCAAGAACACAACCTGCAGGAGCAGAAAAATTCATAGAAAATAAAGTTCATCTTATTTTTAATATCTGATCCGATAGAACTTGTTTACTTGATATTCTTGTACTATTAGCGAGTTTTTACTCCTAAGCTATATCTTGATTTTTATTAAAAAATCTAGAAAAATTCATGTCGAATTTTCTAATTTGTTTTTATTAACTAGATATAATTTCTGTACTGTATTTGTAACAAACCCCTCAAGTTAATATAATTTTATATTCAACTTGAATTTTGTTTCATTTAATTCCGCTCAAATTTGTCAAAATATAAATTAAATTTATCCGGACAAATTTCGATTAAACAGTACTATTTGTATTCAACCCCCCCTTCTACAAACATATTGGACCTAACACTGATGTAGTCCATTCTAATCTTCACAGTTCTCCATATTTCTTGTATTCAATAATGTAAGGATTATACTTGACTCTACACAGACCCATGGCTCTTAACTCATCATCCTTAGCCTCCATAGCAACAAACTCCTCTTCTCTTTTCTTTAACAGCTCCTCACTTTTCTTTTTCTGTTCTGCCTGGTGATCTCTCTTCATCTTGACAAAGTCAATCAACTCCAGCTTCCATACTCTTTCCACTCTATCTTTAGAATCCAACATAGCAATAATCCTTTCTATATCGTCTAGCTTGCCCCAATGCTGACATGTCCGTTTCCTTAATTTCTTCTGTCTTCCATCAGTATATTTAATTTCAAGGCAGTCATCAACAATGGCAACATGATAGATTCTTTGAGCCCATAGGAAATGTAGTTGGTCTTCATCAAAGTCTTCATCTAGTGGTTGGAGTTTTAATCCTGGAATGATAGTTAGGGCCCTTGATTTAGATGGCTTTACTCTTATTGTAGCTTGTTTGAATTTGATATTTTTCACTTGGTTGCTTGGCAGAAACTTGTGACCTTTGCTGGTAGACCATTGTAGTACACCATTAGCAGTTTTCTTTTGGAAACATACGTATGGTTTCTTGAGTTGAATGTCCTTCTCTTCCTGATGTAGAAAAACAGTTGCAGAAGCCATAGATGTAGATTTTTGGTAGGTCATTACTAACAGTATTCACCCTAGACTTAGAGTCTTGTGTTGTGGTCAGATTACTTTTAGTAATGCCTATGGCTTGCTGTTTTCCACTTTTCCTCTCACAGACTTTGCCTTGGTCATCATCACCCTTCTTATCTTTGTTGTCCTTCTTCTTCTTGTCTTCATCATCCTTGTCACTCCTACGATGTCTTCTCCTCCCATCATTCTTATACTCATCTTTGTCATCCTTATTCCTACTTGCTTTAGCCATCTCTGGGACAAAGCCAGTTGCTATGAATGATCTGAGAATATGCAATGCTTCCAATTCTTCAGCAGTTCTTATCCCAATCTTCTTTTGTAGTTGATCAATGATGTCAATTATAAGTGTGATTTCTAATAGTGAGATCCTTGGGAATGACAAGCTGATTGACATCTTCTATCTTTGTACCAGACTGATAGAGAATGGTTCTTGGATTAATGCACACTTCAAGCAATCTAGCTTGTTGACCATTCTCAGTTCAGTATACAGGCTCTTGTTGTTCTCCCCTTTCTGCTCAATTAGTTCCAAGATAGCATCAATCTCAGTGAATTTTAAGACTTTCAGGGTGTCATAAGATAGATGCCATATTTTTCCATTGGTCCCCATCATAATTTCCTTGAGAAAGATTTGATTTAGCTTTTTTGGAATCACTGTTAGATATTTGATTTGATCTTTGAGGCTCCATCTGTACAGTAGTGTATCTCCTCCAACCTTTGCCTTTGAGGCTTGCAGAAACATCAAGAATGCAGCATCATGATAAATCTCTGAATTTGCTACTTCTATCAGTTTGCCCTCTGTAACCACATTACCTTCAACTGGATCATCTTCATATCTGGAGGCTTGTGTTTGATCAATTGGCATGGAACCCGCCATCACTGTGGATGTAATTGATTGCTTTAAACCACTTGGGGTAGTGATATGCACAGTTGGTAGGGTGACAGATGGTAGAGAGGTGATAGGTAGAGAGGTGATAGGCTCATTGACCTTGGATTTGCCATTTCCTTGAACTTGAGGTGTAGATCTTGTTCTTGGATAACCACCCTTAGAAATGGTTATGCCTTTCTCCTTAGGTCTCTCCTCTTTAGGTTTCTCCCCCTTAGGTTTTGAGTTCCTTAAGATATTTTTCTCCCCATCAGGCTTGTTGTCAGGCACAGAGGCTGTAGTAGTGGCCTTTTGGGGTGGAAGTGGTGGGATTGGCAGATTCATCAAGAAGAGAGAGCCACATGTGCTTTATCATAGCAGATAGCATTTATTGTTGGTGAAGAAGAACATTAGCTGTGGTGGTTGCTTAAGTGTCCAACTGCTCAGAGAGGGTTGCAACTGTGTCTATAAGATGAGCATTTGACTGTTTGAGAGAGGTCACTTCTTTCTCCAGAGCATCCTCCTTGTTGAATAACTCAGTAGATTTAAAACCAGACAGTGATTGTTCCTTGAGCCTCAATACCTGAAATTTGGTCATTTCATGAACAGGGACTTCAATCACCAACTTATCTCCATATTGATTTGCAAAAAGAGTCCTCAGCATGGCATTGGCATCAGTTGTCTGACCAGATAGATTTTGAAATTGAGTTGCTAGAATACTGACAGTCCATGAAGCAAAGCCAAGCCATTGTCCATCTTGGTGCAGGTAGATTTGCAGTCTTGTATAGTTTTGAGGACAGGATCTAGAGTGGGAAACTTGGCAGCAAATTCCCTTTTTATTTCACTTACTTCCTGGGCTGTTGCATCACATACTTTATTGACTTCTGTTTTAACTCCCTTCCCAAGATAGTGAGCAGCCTTGAGGAATCCCTTGTAAGAATCATTTATAGCCTCATACACTTCACTGAGAGACAGAGATTTGGCATTTGAGCCCAGTGAAGTGATGTACTCCTCTCTTAGATATTGTAGAGGTTCATTGAGAGTAATGTAATATTTTCCTTGCAGCCAGGCATCTACATTGTCATCTCTCTCAGTTTCATTTGCTATTTTCTCCCTTTGATCCTCCACATCTGCTTTATGACATAGGAGAATAGCCTCATAGTCTGGATTTGGCATGTCTGCAGTGAGTAGGTGTTGAGCAATCTTTGTGAACTCAGGAATCTGATCCACAATTAAGTTTTGAAGAGCTTCAACCATCAATTGTTGTGGAACAGACCCTGATCCTGATGCACTATCATGTTGCACAGACTTCAGCCATTGGGACATGAAGTTAGAGCTAGATCTAGGCAAGCTAGACTCCTCAGTTACAGATTCAACTTCTGCAACCGGATGGATTGACTCTACTACTGTTGTCTCCACGGGAGTGGGATGAGTTACAATAGTAGTTGACACAGGCACATAGTCTCTAGTGAAAACTAGTGAATCCTCTGTGTTTGTGATGATGTCATTAGGATATGCCCCAGTTTACATTCCCTCACCATCTAAATGTGGTTTCTGGGTGGTAAGCAAAGTGTCAGGCACTAAGTCACTTGAATCCATTTGCTCACCAAGAGAAGAAAATTCTTGGTGATCAATGCTTTGCTCCTCAATTGCTTGAGTTACAGGCTCCAAAGGAATTTCAGTGTTAGATTCTGGAAGAGAAGTGTCTTTAAGAATAGATTTTGGCAACTCCCCCTGAGAAATAGAGGGAGTTTCAAGTGTGATGTGCTCTCCACTCAGTGTTGTGCCAACCTTATCACTCCCAGGTGCTGACTCACTACAAGTAGGTGCATTGGGGAGGATGCTTGATTCTATAGATGCACCCTGTTGAGAGGATACATCTAGTGAGCTGTGTGCCCCTGATTTTAAAACTTCAGCCATTTGTGTGACTGAAGAGGTGGCTTTAGATTTCTTCTTCTTTGGTCTCTGTAAGGGTGACTTAGGTTCTTCACTTTCTAGACCTAATTCTATAGCTAATGCTGCTTCTGTCAAGATATTCAAGGGTTCAGATTCAATCTGTTTTCTCTTCTTCTTCTCCTTTTTACTAACATCACCCGGTTGAGAGGATGATGCAGGTGGCTCTGTGTTTGGTACAGTGTTTGGTTGAGGGGGTTGGTTAGCAGGCCCTGGGTTAGCATTTTGTTCTACTTGCTTAGGGCTAGCTAACTCAGATTCAGAGGCAAATATTGGCATGTTATGGGGGTAAGACTCAAATAACCTCTGCATATGAGGGGTTATTACAAGTCTAACATCCACATCATTCCTAGTGTCCAAATTACCAAAAATGAGTTTGGTCATGGACCTAGGGTAGACTATTCTAGTTTTATCTAAACCAGGTAAATCAGCCAAATTCTTATCTAAATAATTAAGTACAGACTGAATGAATCTGGGAAAGAAGATATCATTACCTCTCTTGGTTGTGTTCTTACCAAGTTTTCCATAGAGCTCCTGCATTATGAGCTTTCCAACATCTATCTTTCTGTCATGGGCAAGTGAGTAGCCTATCAGTTGAACGGGTGCACTTAATTGATCATAGCTGGATTTCCTTCCACTGAATACTTGCAGGAGTGTGGCAAACACAAAGCTCCACTCTTTTCTCAGATACTTCCTATTTAGGTTCCCAACCTTGATAGTATCTGAGTACCTTATGAGTTCAAAGAATTCCACCAGTTGATCATCTGTTACTAGATTGTTGTATTCATTCTGGTGGAGACCCAAGGCTTTACTCATGTCCTCATAGGTGATGTAAAACTCTTTACCCAGAACTTTGCAGTTTATGACATAGCCCAGATTGCCATCTTCAAGAGCAACAGTTTCAGTAATTACAGTGCTCCAGAACTGTTATAGAATGTCTAGATACAGAGTTGGGTTGGCCGTAAGTGCTCCTTTAATATATGATTCAGACATCCATTTCACAAAGCACTTGTAGTTAGCATTTGGGGCTTCAACATCACTTGAGAGAGCGATGAAGTTGGTGTTGAATTTCACGGTTGCCATTGATACAGAGAAAAAAGAGAAGAGAATGAAGGTTGAAGAAGAAATTTAGCTTTTGAAGTTAGGGTTTTCAGAGGTTTTGGAACTTTAGATGCTTGAGAAATCAAATGAAATGAAACGAATAGATGTAGAATTGTATAAGTATGAAGTACTTGAATTGTCGATTAGATATATGTTTTATATCGACAACTCAGGCATTCGAGAAGTAGAAATCAACTATTCGATAAGTCAAGAAAGGCTTAATCGATATCTCAAGCAGTTTGTAACTCACAGCTGGCAGTTATCTAACTTAGAAATAATTATAAATTAAATAAAATATGTTTTTATGAGTGATTTAAAATTCTGAATAAAAATCCAAAATCGATTAAGATTCAGCGAGAATTCAGCCCTTTCAAATGATTCGAGAACTCAAATACAGTATTCGAGAACTCAGTCACTAGAGAACTCAATTACCATATTCGAGAAGTCAATCATACCTCTATTCGATATCTTTAAAAGGCTCTATTCGAGAACTCGAGAGTGTTCCAAAGAGACTTGTTAGAGAAGTCGAGTAGTGAATCATTAGAGAAGTCTGACTTATCGAATTATTCTTTTCACTCATAGA
Organism: Saposhnikovia divaricata; assembly: GCA_036435485.1. Lineage (NCBI taxonomy): Eukaryota > Viridiplantae > Streptophyta > Magnoliopsida > Apiales > Apiaceae > Saposhnikovia > Saposhnikovia divaricata. The sequence goes on from CM071598.1 coordinate 170,073,159, forward strand.
AATTCAATTTTCACTATCTTTTAAAATTCACCAGACATATTCAATGAAGAATATTCTAACAAATTAAATAGTGATTATCTTAAAATTTCATAGAAATTTCAAGCTAACTGAATATGATTTTCAACATATGCAATAAATCTGAAATATTTATAAATCATATTCCAGCCAGCACTTACTTCAAAAATATTGAGCATTTAGATAGAGTAAGTGGTTACTGCTACAACAGTCTAGTTTATATTTTCACTTAGCCAGATTCTGAAGAATTCAGCATTCCAATCTCACTAACCGACCTTCTGAAGGTGGCTTCATCCAATGGCTTAGTGAATATATCAGCTAATTGTTTATCTGTGGAGAAATAATGCAACTCAATTGTTCCATTAGTTGCATGCTCCCTAATAAAATGATATCTGATGTCAATGTGCTTTGTCCTAGAATGATTGACAGGATTGGCAACTATAGAGATTGCACTTGTGTTGTCACACATGATTGCAATTCTTTCCAACACAAGTCCATAATTTCTAAGTTTATTCCTAATCCAAAGCACTTGAGCACAGCAACTTCCAGCAGCTATGTATTTAGCCTCAGCTGTGGAAGTTGACAAAGATTGTTATTTCTTGCTGTACCAAGAGACTAACCTTTGTCCAAGGAACTGGCAGCTACCCGAGGTGCTTTTCCTATCCACTCTGCATCCAGCATAATCAGCATCAGAATAACCAACCAGATTGAACCCTCTATCCTTAGGATACCATAAACCCAAGTTTGGAGTGCCATTCAGATATTTAAAGATCATCTTGATAGCAATTAAATGAGATTCCTTTGGATTTGATAGGAACCTTGCACACAGACATGTAGCAAACATGATGTATGGCCTACTAGCATTGAGATAGAGTAGAGAACCAACCATTCCTCTGTAGACTGAGATATCTACTCTCTTGCCTTTGACATCTTCATCCAATTTGGTGGCAGTGGCCATGGGTGTCTTTGCAGGTGAGCAGTCTTCTAAGTCAAAATTCTTTAATAAATCTTTGATGTACTTGGTTTAACTGATGAAGATACCATCCTTCCTCTGATTAACTTGCAATCCAAGAAAGAATGTTAACTCTCCCATCATACTCATCTCATATCTGTTTTGCATGAACTTAGAGAATTTCTCACACAGCTTCTCATTAGTGAGCCAAATATGATATCATCCACATAGATCTGAACTAGGATAATATCATCACCATGCTTCTTGTAAAACGGTGTCTTGTACAATGTTCCTCTAGTGAATTGATTTTCAAGAAGGAATTGTGATAAAGTATCATACCATGCCCTTGGAGCCTGCTTAAGTCAATACAATGCCTTAAGCAATCTATAGACAAATTCTGGGAAATGTGGATCCTCAAAGTCAGGTGGTTGTTGCACATAAAATTCTTCTTCCAACTCCCCATTCAGAAATGCAATCTTGACATCGATTTGATAGACTTTAAAGTTTGAATGAGCAGCAAATGCCAAGAAGATTCTGATGGCTTCCAATCTAGCAACAGGGGCAAATGTCTCATCATAATCAATGCCTTCTTGTTGAGAGTATCCTTTTACAACCAACCTTGCTTTGTTTCTTACTATTACACCATCTTCATCCATCTTATTCTTCAGAACCAAATTTGTTCCAACAATGGTTCTGTTCTTTGCAGGCACAAGTTCCCATACTTTGTTTCTTTCAAATTGATTCAGCTTCTCTTGCATAGCAATAATCCAACCTGGATCCAACAGTGCATCATCAAGTTTCTTTGGCTCAATCCGAGATAGAAAGCAACCATAGAGACACTCATTTTGAGTTGCTCTCCTAGTTCTCACTCCTGTATTTGGATCTCCAATAATTTGCTCTGCAGTGTGTGATCTATCTCATTTCCTTGAATGCTCAGTTTGATTTCTCAACCTTGATGTTGCTTCATCATCCAAGTCATGATCATTTTCATTTCCTGCCCCTGTGAAGTTACCACTATTCACAGGTGTGTCTTGGATGCTTGTCTCTTCACTGTTGATTGGCACAAATTCTTCTCTTGCTTCATCATTCACTTGAGTTTGTTGAACTACAGTTTCAATCTAATCATCAGAATCATCTAGATTTTCAAACTTTAATGGATCTCTATCTTCATCATTGGCTTCTTCTAATCTAGGTAGTTTGCTGTCATCAGATGTCACATCTGTGCTTTCCATAACTTTCTTTTGACTGATGACATAAACTTTGTATGCAATTCTCTCCATAGAATAGCCAAGAAAAATTCCTTCAAATGCCTTTGCATCAAACTTTCCAACATATTCTGAATTATCCTTCAACACAAAGCATTTGCTTCCAAAAGTATGAACATACTTAAGAGTAGGCTTCTTTCCAGTCATCAAATTGTAAGGTGTCTTTCCAGTGTTTTTGTTGATGAGAGTTCTGTTCTGGATATAGCATGCAGTGCTCACAGCCTCAGCCCAAAAATATGTAGGCATCTTTGCATCAAGCAGCATTGTTCTAGCAGCCTCAATCGGAGTTCTATTCTTTCTCTCAACAACTCCATTTTGTTGTGGAGTCCTTAGAGCTGAGAATTGTTGAGAAATGTCATTCTCTTTGCAAAATCCTTCAAGTAAGGCATTTCTGAACTCTGTTCATTATCACTTCTCAATGCAATCACACTTGCATTGTTGGCCTTTGCTTCCTTATCAATTTTCTTTATGTACTCAATGATCAATTGTGGAGCCTCATCAATTGATGCTAGAAATTCCACCCATGTATACCTTGTGTAGTCATCAACCATCACCAGGGCATACTTCTTTCTTGAGAGTGATATTATATTGACAAGCCCAAACAAATCCATATGAATTAATTGCAGGGGCTTGGTGATTGATGTCACTATCTTTGACTTGTGGCTTGACCTTTTCATTTTTCCCTTTTGATAAGCCTCACACACTCCTTCTTGACAGAATTCAAGTGTGGGCATGCCTCTTACTAACTCTCTTTTGACCAGAGAATTAATGGCCTTGAAATTCAAGTGTGATAGCTTCTTGTGCCACAGCCAACAATCTTTGTTTGAGGCCTTTGAATAAAAGAAACAAATCTTATCCTTTCTTGCAGAGTCCATATTGGCCACAAACAGGCTTCCCTTCCTTACTCCAGATAGAGAAAAGTCACCAGTCTTCTTGTGGGTGATCAAACATTCATCTTTGTCAAAATTTACCTTGAATCCTCTATCAGTAAACTGACCAACACTTAGCAGATTATGCTTGAGTCCCTTTACTAGTGCTGCATCTTCAATGATGACATTTCCAACTTTCAACTTGCCATATCCCAATGTGTTACCCATGTTGTCATCTCCAAAGGCAACCATTGGTCCAGCCTTCTCCTCATACTATGATAGCAGGGCCATATCACCAGTCATATGATTTGAGCATCCACTGTCCAAAATCCACATGACTTTCTTTTCTTATTCTTTGCCCTGCAAACGCAAAGGTATTACTTCTCCTTTGGTACCCAAAAAAGTTTGGGTCCACTTGGCTTAGAAACAGATATATCAAAAACGACATGCTTATTAGTTTTATTAGGACTAGTCTTCTTGTCACTGTTAGAAGTCTTAGAAACTGAGTTCTCAGACTAAGGTGAGAGAGGTACCTTCCTAGCTCTAGGAGGACTTGAAGACTCTGGCCTTGCGTAGTGTGTGTGAATGTTGTGACTGATGCAACCATTCATGTATTGTCTTTTCAAATTAAAACAGCTAGTAATAGCATTCATATTGCATGGCATACAGTAAAGTTTATCACAAAAAGGTGAATCTCTATGTCTTAAAGGCACATAGCAATCATAGAATGGTTTAGCTACACTACCAGTTGGTTTCTTGCATGCATGAGTTAAGTGATTAGTGCTAAAACAGTTTTGAAAAACTTTTCTAGGAGCATTTGGCACATAAGCATAATTGTTATTCTTGTTTATCCCTAGTTTGTCATTCCTGTTATGTTTCTTATTAGCCACTTTCTTCTCAGATTCATTTTTCCCAGCTGAAACAAACTTCACAAAATTCTCAGGTCTAGGTTTACCTCCTACTGGCTTCTTGGCTTTTTCATTGACACTCTCACTCTTAGAGGATGCTGGTTGTTCACTAGACTGTGCCTCTTCCTCACCATTCAACATTTGCTTAATGAGTAAGGCATCCTCATCAACTTCAAATGTTGGTTCTTTAAAAATTGGAGACTCAGTCTTTTTCAAAATGTGAGGCACTTCCTCCTGAACAACTATGTCATCTTCAATGACAGCATAGCCTTTCCTCTGTTTAAGAGTGTCATAGTCAAGTCCAATGGCAGCCTTAGGTTTAGCTTGATTTCTCACATGGTAGGACTGCAATAGACTAGAGGAGTTCTTAAATTCATTTTCAGCTAGTTCATCCCTAAGAGCCTTCTCAACCTGACTAGCACAAAGAACCTTATTCTGCAAATATTCAACTTCTTTCTTAAGGTTATCTACTTAGATAAGTTCCTCATTTTTCTTGTTTAACAGTTCATTTCTAGTAGATAGTTTAGCAATCTTTTCATTAGCAGCAGTCATACTAGTATGAATATGTTAGGTCCAAAATAGTTTGTAGAAGGGGGGTTGAATACAAACTATGTCGTTTAATCGAATTTGCTCTTTTCTTAAAATATTAAATCAAGAACAAATTGATGCGGAATAAAACGAATACCGATATTCAAGTTAAATATAAAATTTATATTAACTTGATGGGGTGTGTCTAAATACAAGGGTACAAATTACAATGGTTTGATGACCAACTAATTATTACAAATTCTATAGAAAATTCGACATGAACTTTTCTATTTTTGTAATAAAAAGATCGAATGCTAAAAGCAATTCGAGAAATAAGTTCTAGGAGTAAAAACTCGCTAGATAGTTCCAACGTTACAAGTAAACAATTTCTATCGGTTCATATTTAATTATAGAGCTCATAAATAATTTACAGGAATTTATTTGAAGCTCAGAACTATTTCTCTTGGTCTTTCTCTTGTTCAGCTCGGAGAGAAAATTGTGAAGAATGTGAAGTTGTGTCTGCTGCTCTCTCTTCTGTCTGATTGCTTCTGCCTCTTTTATAAAATATTTTGTATTGCCAAGACAATCGGCAAGACAATCAGAACCACCAAGACACTAAATTTGTACTTCCAAAACAATAGGCAATACAATTGGCAAGACAATCTTTTCCACCAAGACAATTGGCAAGACAATTAAATTCTGAGATATTTGTCTTGCTTTATCAATAATTATCATTCTGTCTGAAGCTTTTTATTTTTGATCATTATCAAGACAATCTGATTTGAACTGTTAAGACAATCGTCAAGACAATCAAATCAGATTTTTATTCTCCTTTTTTAAAGCAGTTCAGAATAATCATTACCAAGACAATCGGCAAGACAATCTCTTATTGTCTTGCTATTCTGATTTAAGCCTCCAAGACAATCACTTTAGCTTACCAAGACAATCAGCAAGACAATCTATTTCCACCAAGACAGTCGGCAATACAATTGAATTAATTGTATTCAATTAATGGAACCTGCCACTTGATTCTTTAATTAATAAACCTGGCCACTTTCTTTTTCAAATGTTTTCACGCGCGTGGCCAACACAAATCAATTACTTGGGCCTATTTTGTCTTATATGGGACAGGCTTTTTTTATCCCGCACAGCTTATAATCTTTAATTAATAAATAATTAATTTAATTCAAAAATTATATAAATAAATATATAATATTATTAGATATTTATAAATATAATTTTCTAATTAAATAAAATATTTATTAATATAAATAAATCTTTAAGCTCTAAGCTGCGGTTACCTGACGGTCTGGAACTGGACTCCTTTTGCTTAACAAAAAATATATCAATTCCAACCGGGATTCCAGCTTTAAGAATATATCACTTTCCATACTTTTGTGATAATTCTATTTTCTCATAACCCGTCCAGGTGTAAGCTACGGTCTCTTGAGGTTCTGAAACCGGACTCCTTTTGATTAGCAAAAAATACAACAATTCTAACCGGGGTTTCAGCATTAAGAATATATCCCTTAGAATTTCTTTATGATAATTCTTTTTCCTCGTAGCCTATCCACTTGATAGTAAAATCATTGTGGTTAATGAATTTAACACTTCTGTTGCTTGCACAATGATTTTCTCTTTTACCAGTCTTGATAGCTTGAACCACTGAAGTTAATGACGAATAACCACTGTTTAATGTTGACACTCGATGCACGGTCTGGTTCATGAGTGACTAACCGCAATGACTGTTTTTCATATATTGACTTTAAAGTTGTGGTTCATGTCTTCCTTTTCTTCACTCTTTTTCAAACCTTTATAATCTATATTATGTCACTGTAGGAACCTCTTGTCACTATAAATAGAAACCACTGTCTTGATTACTCCACTGATGCTTGATCAACTGAATGAACTTCTTCAAGTGTAGTATACCTCAAAACGGTAGATTGACTTTGTCTTCTTTCTTTTGACAGTTATGCAATTGAGATCCCTGTGACAGTACATATACTATTTACTATTACATTCTTGTTTAAGTTGAGTTGAATACTCGAAATACAAATAGGCTACATCATATGCCTTTCAATCTCCCCCTATTTGTTTGTTAGACAATAACAAGCAAATACCTAGAGGATAACTCAACTACAAACAAGAAGAAGATAAAGCTTTAAAGTGCTATAGTAAATAATACATAAAAAAAATTTCTGGTTTAGATATTACAATTCCAGAATCCTTGATCGATGAACTGATAGATGATTGCTCTTCTAGCACTGAACAAATCTTCATTAAGTAACTCATCTTCATTTCATGACATATGTGCCTGATAACCCTTTATATCTTAAATTGAACATTATCAGCAGATACTAGAATTCCTTCAGTGGGCAAAATATGACTTGACAACCACATACTGAAGAATTCTGCTTTGTCGTTTCATACTTCTCTCCTTCCTTATGTCTCCCTACCTAAGGTGATATGACTCCTCCTTATAACGGTAAGCTTTTCATCTCCCCTGATAAGGCGAATATTTCTATCTCCCCCTGACAAGGTGAATACTCCCCCTTTCTAAGGTATATTCTTTTTCATATCTCTCCCCATTAAATAGAAAATCTCCCCCTCACTAAGGTAAGCTTATACTCTCCCCCTTAGTTGAGTATCTCTTACTAAGGCAATCTTTGAGTATATCTTTTTCAGTATATCTCTCCCCCTTAGTTGAGTAATCCTCCAAGCATTCAATTATAGCAAACATCCAAATGTAAATTAGATGATACCATATTTTCAATTATAACTCACCTCTTACCTTTAGTACAACAGATTCTTCATACATATAACATTGTATGTTGCAATAAAGAAAAGAAGCTTTTCTTGTGTTGAAGGATTTTCATAAAGACTTCCAGAATAGAAGTATGTAGACTGATCAACTTTGCCCTTTAGATATTATAGAATGGCCTCACTATTGATCATCTTGACAACCAAATCTTCCGACAATTTCCTTGTATCTCCCAAATCTTGTAAGTAAACTTTTTTTGGGAATAGGGAATGAGATTTGGTGTTTATATTTCTTCCTCACTGTGAGTGTGTGATTTTGTTTCGTGTACCTCACAAGTGTTTAGCTCATCTCTCCACTCATATCACTTAAAATGAGTGATCTCATCTCTCAACTCTCAAGTGTTTACACTCATGATCACTAGTGTATCACTCTTATCTCTCAAAGCTCCAACATCAATGTGTACCTGCAAGGAAAATTCACCATAGCCCCTTCTAGAGAGGTCACTGGTAGGGCAATGGGGTTTCGCAAATCCCCGATCCACGTTAGACTCGTCAGACGAATCTGAGTCATAATCTACAAGTTGATAAAAAAATTCCCTTTTTATGGGTTTCAGATTTGAATTCTGAGAAGGTAAACAATGAAATCAAAACTTAAAATTAAAATCATGTTTCCATCTAATGTCTATGAAGACATCACCTTGTTAAACTCATCAGGTAAATCTGAATCATAGTTAACAAGTTGCGGATCCGATACTCGCAGGATCCAGAGATGTTCCCTCTGGGGAGTTAGATAATGATCTTGTTGAATTTTGCATTGAGATCAATACCTTGCCTCGAGGTCTGTGAAGACTCTTTGTTCTTTGAGGAACCTTCAACTTATAATCCTAACCGTAAAATGGTCGAAGTATTAGTTGTTTCCGTCAATTCATCCTTAGGGTGTGCAATCTCACTTTGTGCATAGAAAGTATTTTAGAATTGTGTATGAGGTAGTGACTTACCAACAGATGCCCTGGCCGACAGGCAAATTTCAATAAACTCATCCTTTTGAGAGAATGAATCCAGAGAATGTTTTAGTGCCATTTTCAGCTCTGCATCCTTTTGGGAGAATGCAGGCGAGATTACAGATACCTCAAGTTATATACATCTATTCTCCTTGAGAGGTAGAGCTGTGGGTTTACTATCCCTCACATCCTTATTTGATGCATCAAGTGCAGTTACTCCCTTAATGACCTCTAGTCAAATAAGTTACTTCCACTTCAGGGGTAAGTTAGGATGTGTTTAGATTTGGATTTATAGTCCGGGATAGAAGTTGTTGGGTTTACAACCTCATGACTTACAATGTGAGAAAACTTCCACTAGGAGCTGAACCTGCATCACATAGCAATAGAGCAATATAGAGATAGAATGCATTTACATCATATCATAATGTTGTGTGAAAACCTATGCATTATATCCAATGAGAGAAATGATGTACAATTGTGACTTCAAAAAGTTTGACAATATAAGCAATCACAACTGTAGAAAAAATTGAGTTTTTCTTTTAAAAACTGTTAATGTGCAAGAGTTTGTATTTATGCATAAATCAATGTATTATCATGTCTTTTAATGAAAACTAGGTCGTTTTAATTTTAAAAGACACAAACGCTTGACTTTGCAGAAATTTAGAAAGAAAGATTTTCTTTAAGTGCTTATTATGTATAGAGAACTTTAACACAAAAGTTAGTGAAAAGACTCATACAAGCACTGAATGTAGTTTAGGTAACAAAGATTACCAAGTACATAAGTACAGATAACCAATGTCTCTCCTTTGGCACTTCATTACTTAGCACAACATAAACTAAGTAATTGACTGATGGATGTAAAATATTCTAAGAACTATCATATGTATAAAGTGGTGTATAACCAGAATTAGAGAATTTAATTTTGAAAAATCTTCACCACTTAAAATATGATAGGAGACCGAATGTAACTTTAAGTCTCACTTACTTAGAAAGGTGAACACCTTAATTTATACTAACACTAATGATTTATAGATAAGACACATTTACTCAGAATAAATCCTAAGTAATATCATCAAAGATAATATATACATCACAATTAGTTTGTAATAAAGTATCAGAACAACTAGCAATTGTCAGTAAACAAATATTTTACTATTTGATACCAACTGGTAGTATTTATCAAATACTTTAAAATGCAAATAATTGTGTTTAAGATTACTTTACCAAAATTAAATTATGAGCAAATAAACCATTGAATTGCTTCTCGTCATAATTTAACTAGGATATAAATAATCACTGCTAAATACTAAATATCCAATGATACCAATTGCTTGATAAATTCAATCTATTGTAAGATAAATTCAATTTAGTGAAGATTGAATTGTTACATTGAGTACCAATTGACAGAATGAATATTAGTATCTAACTACTTAAGAATATCATTCACTGATATTCATAAGTACGAGGAACTAGTTGACAAGAAATACACAAGCTCTTAAGATATAACATTTCAAACTTATGACTTCAAGGCAACTCCTCGATAATAACAATTGTTAACTCCTAACAACTGTTTACTGGTAGACAACCTTGGTTCTATAAATAAGACTCGATTACCAAAGCTGTCTTGTCTGCAATCTTAGAAATGATATTCTAAGTCCTATACACCTTGATCCATAGTATATAACATTTATTATCAAAGTAATTAGAAGCTTGCAAATAAGCATAAAAATTATTCCAAGTAACTGAACAATGGTCACTTTAGATATTCAATATCCATAGTTCTACTTAGAGAATTTTCATACTATGCATAGTAATATGAGTGAATTGTAAAAGATATAACAATGATTACTTAGAGGAGTTCTAAGTAATTTCACACATACCAATATATCTCACAATTAGTTAGTAAATAGAATTCTAACTAAATATCATTAACTGATATAAGTCAAAACTTCAATACAACCAATTGTTAGAACCATGATATTAATTATAATGAATTTCTGAAAATGGAGCATTGATAAAATTCACTAGAATTAACATCTCACAACTAATTGAAGACCAAGACAGATAGGTCCAATTTAGTTATGATTCAGATTTATTTTGATAAATGAGGTATAGAGCAAATACTAATTTGAATTGCTTTAGGTTCTATAACTCATATTAATCAAAATAAATAATTAAATAAATAAATACTAAATCTCTATGAGTTAGATTTTAGCATTTAAGTATTTAAATTATCCTTAAATAATCACCACTGAAATATATTACAATTATACACATGGCAATCATTCAACAGATAATTCTCAGCGTGAGGTCTGGATGTAAATAAGTTCACAAGTCCTTTCGATACAGACAATTGAAAACTTGTGAGCTTATTTAAGAATTACTTAACAGATGGGATTTACAATCATATAGCATTAATAAAATCCCTAAGTTTACAAACCAATCTTGAAAATTTAATTTTATCAAGTGATTCAGCAAACGTGTCTGCAAGTTACTCTTAACTCAAGACATGCTCTCGAAATAATTGATACCTTATGCAAGATGCTTAGTCCTTGAGTGTTCCACAGAGTTGTTGGAGATGAATTTGATTCCTTGTATTCTCCTACTTTCGTACAACTCATTTGATCTGTCTCTATGCAGCAAAACATGTCAGAACTGATGTCTCTAGGGTACCAAATCTACAGATTTGGGTCCAACTTAAGACATCTGAAAATCAATTGTAATAACTACAAGAATAGATTCTCAAGAATCCACTTGGAACTATGCACAATTGCATAATTGAGAATAAAATATGTGTGTAAGTGATCTAATAGCAATTGAATAAGATAATAAGATGATGATTGCTCTATAGCCCGATTAGGTCCTAATTAGTAGATCCTGAACTTGTTGGGTAAAATATCTCTAGGGTACCATTTCCTCAGATCCGGGTCCATCTTAAGATTTTTGATTACCAACTTGTTAGGTCCAAACTAATAGGTCAAAAGCCAGCTATAGTGGTGTGTTGGCATGTAGTCTTGACAGGTCTAGAATCTTCTTAACAGAAACAAAAGATCCTGGACTTACTTTTATTGTCATCATTCTTTTGGCTTACTTGTGCTCTAAATAGAATTATTCTTTTGGCTTGCCTGAGCTCCTAAAAGGATTCTTCTGTTGGCTTGCATGAAGTAATTCAAAAGAATTGCAACTTTACCAACATCAAAACAGCAAATATCTTGATCCCAATTTATAGTTAGTAGACCAACATATAATATAATCAAGATATCATTGCACATATATATCATTTATGTTTGTGCCTAAAGATGTAGAGAATTATAATAATGTGACACCAATTGTTAAAAGATACCAACTGTTAAATATTGATACCAAATATTAAATTATAGTTAGGGTGTCATACCATGTCTTCCATGCTTGCTTGAGTGAAGATACCAGTTCATACTAACCTGTAGAGATTTTCAATTATCTCACCAACTAGGAGTGCACTTGTTCACATTCCTCTAGCATCCAGATTCAGTAGGTCCAGATGTCCATTATGATCATGAATGTACAACAGGTGCCTGATATCCTCAAGTCTTGTCACTGGTGCTTCTTATTAGATATACTGTCTTATCAGCTTGTAACCTTGCACCCAGTTTGGCCTTGTCCCTCATAACAATGCCTTGACATCCAGTTAAACTTCTGGTTATCCTTATACCAAATACAGCCTTGTTGTTTGGTCTGGATACCAGCTTCTCTTCAATCTGCCTTTTATAATGATTGAGATCATCTTGCATTGCAATCACGCAATCTGAATCTTTCAGAGCTTTTGTAGCTTTCTTAGTTTCTTCTAAAAGAAAACTAAAGAAATAATCATTAGTACTTGAAGCTCTGCTAGTCTTTTACTTCCACCATTAGAAACACTAAGAACTAGGACAAAGAATTAATTGAGTCAACATTCTTTGTCTTGGCAGATATGTTCTCATAGTATCCTTTGACTTTCAGTGTGGTGTTGAGTTGACTAGTTGATCCTTCTGTTGCTCCCCCTAAGCTGCTGCTGGGTTTACATGAAGATTCTCCATGTTTGACATTGCTTGGATCTGAATCACCATCACCATTGATAGCTGGGAGCTAGAAGTTGTTGAACATCACTAAGACTTTCAATCACCTTCTGTTGATTAATAACAATCACCCTGTAAGCTGTTGACTCCATTGAGTAACAAAGGAAATTATCCTCTTGAGCATTAGCTGATTGCTAGGATGCTCACTTTCGATTTAATCTTGCAAAACAATTTCCTTCATACTTATGGGGTCTTCCTAAAATTCTTACGGATCAGGGTTTAAGATGTGATCAATCACCATCAGTGGTGTCTTGTCTTCAGATTGTCTGAAAAACAACTTGTTTCTTGAGAGAAGTCATCAGTCATCATCACTAAGGTATATTTTTCATTGATGTAGAACTTCTGTGTGATGCTTCTTTGACTTCTCTTTATGACATGCCTCATAATTTTATTTTACTTTAATTCCAGATGAGGTAGTCTCCTTTACTGATTCGATTTCCAGGAAAGAATATCTTGATATGACATTCAGGTGAGAGAGCTCCTTATGTCATAGCTGAACTCTTGTCTGATGAAGCTTTAGATTTGACCTTGTTGACTTCACCTTTGACTGAGATTCCATGTCAGCTACAGATAAGTTCTCTTTCCTTAATCCTCGAACAGTAGGCTCTTCATCTTGTAAAAGATGCTTTATTACTGACAACATTCCTTAGCTATTGAATAGCCTTGACCCTAGGTCATACCCTTGCTGTTGTCTCCAAGGGATAAACCACTTGGCCTGTCTTCACATTCACATTTGATAGCAGGGTTCTTTCTTCGATGATATGCTTTGAATAAATCAATAATAATGCATAATCGATTAACCTGTTAAGCCCTACATTCACAAATGGATAAAAAGTTCTTGGTACCCAAATTGTTTAATTGGGTCCAGATGGATTAGAGATTTCTCTTTTATTAGAGTTAACAACAGTTTTAACCTTAACATGCTCATTTTTATCTTTGACTGAACATTTCTCCTTTTTAATGTCATTAACAAAATATTCACTGAACAAGGAGAATAATGGTTCCTTCCTAACATAAGGAGGACTAGCAGTCTGTACCTTATTGTTATTCTTAAACATGCCTTTTCTATGATCAATGCAAATACTAAGAAATGCATTTATGACATTTGAAATAAGCAGGCATGATAATAAGAATACATTGCATACATTCAGCATTAAAACATTGCAGATAAGAATTATGCAAATTAGGCATGTTATGCATTTTAGAAAATTCAGTACTATCTACTTTAACCTATGTACACTTGTGTAACAGGTAGCAAGTAGATTTACAGATATTCAATAATTTTCTAAACATGCATGGAATAGAAGAATTAACAATTAATCACTAATTCTATCAAATCCATTCCTATTGTTATATTATATTATATAATCTCTATTACCTAAGTCAGTTTTACAAATGACTTGATCTTCTACTGACACCCTAGGTAATTATTCCATCTTTTAAACTTTTTAAACCTTAACAAACAATTCGGAATGAATAAGCAAATCTTGTTCTACTGGGGATCCTGAAACTAGCTTAAGCAGAGGTCATATATGCTTGACATATATCATTTAAGAATTGAGAGATATTGTCTAAGGAACACTTCTAACTCACTATTGCAATTAATTAAATTCAACAAATATTCAAACACATAATAAGATCTTCTAACCAAAGATATAATAATTAAAAACTAAGATCTCAACATGCTTTGAATTTCTGAGAATTACATATTACACTAGTTCGAAGAATTGATACCTTAGACATGTGAGGTGAATCATCTTCAGAGATTGCTATGATGGCAAGATATTAATTATGCTCTTCTCATCATCATCTGATCCATCCCAACTCTTTTCTTCAGCAAGATAAGTTCTGCACTGATGCTTCTGTTTCATGTCATTTAATGAATCCCTATTCATCCTTGTCTGTCAGAATTCTGTACCATGTTGCACACCTTGATAGTTACTTATCACATAAAACTTTTCATAACTGCAACTATCATGTTTTGTTCTTTCCACCAACTCAGTCTTGTAGCCACCTCTTGAACTGTATCCTGAAGAGTTTCTGCTTCGGAATAGATAGGCCTAATTCCTGGATTAAACATTTGTACACTTTCTAAATTAGTAACTCTTCATGTATGTTCTGAGGTTCCATCATTAATTCCTGACTGAGATGTCTAACTGTCTAGTTCATTCTCAAACCTCCTTGATTCCACTTTTCTAAAATCTCTGTTGATTCCTTGAAAGATATTTGTTGGTACAATCCACTAAGTGTAGTAGATGTTACATTGGAGCAATCCACTTAGTGTTTTTATATCACAGAATCAATAGACTTAATTCAAATCTTCGAGAAAAATTCTATCCACTAAAACCTCTTCCATTCCAGCTTCTGAAAAACCAGTGAATTCTATGGATATAATTTTGAGGAACTTCCACAAATTTTTCTTCAGTAGGTAGAAATTAATTTCATTGAAAAATGCATTTTCTTCAAAAGATTCAAATCATCTTTGACAATTCGTAGGAATCTTCAACTAACAACCTTCTTAGAACTATTGGCTTAGAATAAATTCAAAATATTTAAAATTCAAAAACTTCAAAGACTCGAAAATTTTTTGAGAAATAAAAAAATCTGAATGTAAGTTCAAATTAATTAAAATTCGAAATTAGAGTCAAATTAATTAAGAAACAAAAAATCTCAAGAAATGAAATTTTTTAGAGTTAAAGAATCCGAAAATAAATTCAAGTTAATTAAAATTCGAAATTATCAAGAATTAAAAATTTTGAAAATTAAACAATTTGAAAATAAACTCAAGTTGTTTAAAAATCAAAATTTCCAAGAATTAATCATTTCAAGAATTAAAAAATTCGAATATAAGTTAAGATTACTTAACAATCAAAAATATCATAAAATGAAAATTTTTGAAGATTAAACAATTTGAGAATAAATTCAATTTAATTAACAATTGAAAATAAACTCATATTGGTTAAAAATCAAAAATATCATAAATTGAGAATTTTTAAAGGCTAAAGAATCCGAAAATAAATTTAGATTATTTAAAATTCAAAAATCTCAAAATTGAAAATTTTGAAAGTTAAAGAATCCAAAAATAAGTTCAAATTATTTAAAGTTCAAAAATCTCAAGTATTGAATTTTTTGAAGGTTGAAAAATCGAAAATGGAGGAGTTGACTTTTTGGTCTAATACCGGATTTAATTTCTGTATGGGTCAACAAATTCGAAATCCAATTGGAGGACCACAAAAATAAGGATCTTGATTTTTGCATCAATCAAAAGGCTCTGATGCCAATTGTTAGGTCCAAAATAGTTTGTAGAAGGGGGGTTGATTACAAACTATGTCGTTTAATCGAATTTGCTCTTTTCTTAAAATATTAAATCAAGAACAAATTGATGCGGAATAAAACGAATACCGATATTCAAGTTAAATATATAATTTATATTAACTTGATGGGGTGTGTCTAAATACACGGGTACAAATTACAATGGTTTGATGACCAACTAATTATTACAAATTCTATAGAAAATTCGACATGAACTTTTCTATATTTGTAATAAAATGATCGAATGCTAAAAGCAATTTGAGAGATAAGTTCTAGGAGTAAAAACTTGCTAGATAGTTCCAACGTTACAAGTAAACAATTTCTATCGATTCAGATTTAATTACAGAGCTCAGAAATAATTTACAGGAATTTATTTGAAGCTCAGAACTATTTCTCTTGGTCTTTCTCTTGTTCAGCTCGGAGAGAAAATTGTGAAGAATGTGAAGTTGTGTCTGCTGCTCTCTCTTCTGTCTGATTGCTTCTGCCTCTTTTATAAAATATTTTGTATTGCCAAGACAATCGGCAAGACAATCAGAACCACCAAGACATTAAATTTGTACTACCAAGACAATAGGCAATACAATCGGCAAGACAATCTTTTCCACCAAGACAATCGGCAAGACAATTAAATTCTGAGATATTTGTCTTGCTTTATCAATAATTATCATTCTGTCTAAAGCTTTTTCTTTTTGATCATTATCAAGACAATCTGATTTGAACTGTCAAGACAATCGTCAAGACAATCAAATCAGATTTTTATTCTCCTTTTTTAAAGCTGTTCAGAATAATCATTACCAAGACAATCGGCAAGACAATCTCTTATTGTCTTGCTATTCTGATTTAAGCCTCCAAGACAATCACTTTAGCTTACCAAGACAATCAGCAAGACAATCTATTTCCACCAAGACAGTCGGCAATACAATTGAATTAATTGTATTCAGTTAATGGAACCTGCCACTTGATTCTTTAATCTGGCCACTTCCTTTTTCAAATGTTTTCACGCGCCTGGCCAACACAAATGAATTACTTGGGCCTATTTTGTCTTATATGGGACAGGGTTTTTTTATCCCGCACAGCTTATAATCTTTAATTAATAAATAATTAATTTAATTCAAAAATTTTAAAAATTAATATCTAATATTATTAGATATTTATAAATATAATTTTCTATTTAAATAAAATATTTATTAATATAAATAAATCTTTAAGCTCTAAGCTGCGGTTACCTGACGGTCTGGAACTGGACTCCTTTTGCTTAATAAAAAATATATCAATTCCAACCGGGATTCCAGCTTTAAAAATATATCACTTTCCATACTTTTGTGATAATTCTATTTTCTCATAACCCGTCCAGGTGTAAGCTACGGTCTCTTGAGGATTTGAAACCGTACTCCTTTTGATTAGCAAAAAATACAACAATTCTAACCGGGGTTTCAGCATTAAGAATATATCACTTAGAATTTCTTTATGATAATTCTTTTTCCTCGTATCATGTCCACTTGATAGTAAAATCATTGTGGTTAATGAATTTAACACTTCTGTTGCTTGTACAATGATTTTCTCTTTTACCAGTCTTGATAGCTTGAACCACTGAAGTTAATGACGAATAACCACTGTTTAATGTTGACACTCGATGCACGGTCTGGTTCATGAGTGACTAACCGCAATGACTGTTTTTCATATATTGACTTTAAAGTTGTGGTTCATGTCTTCCTTTTCTTCACTCTTTTTCAAACCTTTATAATCTGTATTATGTCACTGTAGGAACCTCTTGTCACTATAAATAGAAACCACTGTCTTGATTACTCCACTGATGCTTGATCAACTGAATGAACTTCTTCAAGTGTAGTATACCTTAAAATGGTTGATTGACTTTGTCTTCTTTCTTTTGACAGTTATGCAATTGAGATCCCTGTGACAGTACATATACTATTTACTATTACATTCTTGTTTAAGTTGAGTTGAATCCTCGAAATACAAATAGGCTACATCATATGCCTTTCAGAATATTAAACATTTCAATAGACAGTTGTTCAACCATACATTTATACTCAGAAACAGACATATCTATGGTAGTGAGAGATGGTACCTGAGAGTCAGATGGAGATTGTTCATCCTTGGAATCAGCCGTCAAGGCATAGTTGCAGAATTCTTTCTCTTCTCCATCACAATCAGAGTCATCCCAACACTTCCCTTCAGCTATGTAGGCCTTGCCTTGTGTTTGCTTTTTCAGAAGGGCCTCATACTTAGCTTCAAGCTCTAGAAACTCCTTATCCTTCTTTTTAGGCTTCTTGCATTCACTGGCAAAATGCCCTAGGTCATTGCATCAATAACACCTTACATATGACCTATCCACATGGCTGGTTTTGAAATTATTCTTGTTTGCTTTCACAGGTGTCTTGCTCTTGTTGAATGAATGGTTTTGGGGTCTAGGTTTGAAGGGTTGGTTTCTCTTGAATCTGATGTTTGGAAATTTTCTGGCCATGAAAGCATATGAAGTGTTTTCCATGCCATCTAGCTCTTCAAGAGTATAGAACTCTTCTTCTTCCTTCTCCTCAACAGGTTCAATCACTTCACCTTCATTTTCTTCATCATCTACTATCTCCTCTATCCTCAGCTGACTTGTAGATGCTTCTAGGTCTTGATCAGATTTGCTGACAATCAAGGCACATGATGTGTTTATCATTCTGCCTTGGTTGGCTTGAATAGCCCTCTTCTGAAGCAACTCAAGCTCATGAGTCTTTAAAACCCCATAGAGCACATCATATATGACTTTGTTCAAATCTCTTTCTCTTAGAGAAATGACCCTTTGCTCTAGATGGTTTGGTGAAGACAATAGAAACTTCATGTTCAACTCCTTGGTGTTGTAAACCTTCCCATTCATCTGTAGCTCAGTCACCAGCTTGTGAAACCTTTCAAACATGTCAGTAATGTTTTCCTTGGTCTGAGCCATGAAAGCTTCATACTGTGTGACCAGTATCTATTTCTTGTTTTCGCTAACCTTCTTTGTTCTTTCACATAACACCTCAATATGATCCCACATCTCCTTTGCTATTTTGCAAGAGGCTATGTTAGCAAACATTGACAGTTCCATAGAATCTATGATTAATAACATGTGATGACTGTCAAGAGCAACCATCTCTATTTCTGTCTCTGTCCATTTGGATGGTTATTTAGCCACATAGGATCTTGGAATGGTTACAGTTCCAACAGTCTTTTTCAGGAATCTCCTGTTGTGGAACAAAGGGACCATTCTTGAGTATCTCAGGATACAGAGGGTTAGCAGCTTTGATGAACAATAGAATTTTAATCTTCCAGAGGTTATAATTCTCTTTGTCGAACTTAGGGACCTTCACTGTTCCAGTAGTCTTTGGTGTATTCATGATCTTTTTCTGTTTTTAAATAAATAGCCTGCTCTGATACCACTTGTTGAGTATTGAATATACCGAAGAGAATACAGAGGGGGGGTGAATGGATTCTCAAACTTTTCTTCTGATAATTGTTTTAGGTGAAGGTTGTTTGAAGGGTTTGAATCTGGTTGTGTAACAAAGTATGTGTTTGTGTTTAACAGATTATGTAAGTGCGGAATATAAACAGAAGAACACGATAACTCACTTTAATCAAATAATGTATTAGATAAAGATTTGCTACAAACTGTGAATACAAATGTTAGTATTCTCAGCTTCACTTTTCTCAGAGAGATGTATATATCTAAATATTTCTGAAAAGCTTAACTACTAGAGAAGTGAAGTTGTAGTCTTATAGAACATGAGTACAGCTACTTACTACAAACAGGGTGACATACAAAATTACTTTCTAATATGTCTATCCTATTTGAGTAAGCATCCAAACGGCTACAGGATTGACTTCTTGAAGTTCTATTCAGATCCACTTCTTTAGCTCTTTGTCTCTTGTACATCTCTCTAAGCTTCTTTGTTGTCTTTCCAAAGTACCTTACAGTTTGTGGTCCATAATGTGCTTTGGCTTGTTGCAGGTTTCTGACTTGCACAATTTCTCCAGTATTTTGTCTCCAATATTGTATTCGAGAAGTAACTTAGTGATTGATTCGAGAACTAGAATTGACTTGATAGATAACTCTAAGTTCTCGAATACTGCAAAGCTGACATATCGAAACACTTCTCGAATAGATCTTTTCTTCAGGAATCCTTGAGTTGTCGAATAGAGCATTTAACTTATCGAATCCCTGAGATATCGAATAGCTTTCTGAGTCTTTGAAAAAATCGAATATAACTTTGACTTGTTGACTCTTAGAGAACTCAAATGATGATTTGACTTGTTGACTCTTGAGTTCTCGAATAGAGTATTAGACATGTCGAATCTCTGAGTTATCGAATGACACTTTGACTTGTTGACTCTTAGAGATGTCGAACAGTGTTTTTACAGATATCGAATCCTTGACTTGTCGAATGCTAGACGTCTTGAATAGAACAAAACACATCTCGAATTGGTACTTAGGCAAATCTTCATTCTTCGAATTCCAACTGTGTTTATTTTGACAGTCTTGATCTTGAAGCTTGAGGCATGATCCTTGGAACTTCTTTCAAGCATTATTCTTTGACTTTTAATTACAGTTACACAGATAGAAATTGATGCCTATTATAAGTACTACAACAAGTAGAAACTCTACAACTAGAGGTTCCCTCAGTTAAGAGGTCATGTAAGTAATGCAAAGCATTATAAAAAATTAGGCTTGTTATTAGATGTATACATGCATGCCTCTGTGACTAACATGGTGAACCCTTTATGGATAGGTACGGGAATTCAACACCAGCTTTCTTTATTTTTTTAAGCTCAATTTTAACTTTACTCTAGTGTAGATAAACTGTTTGATAAAATGCCACACTGAATAATATTTTATGCTTGATCGAAATTTCGCATTTTTTACACTAATAATTGACAAGATAGTCTTCTGGTATGACCCATTAACTGCCCTTTTTTCTCGAATCGGGTTGTTTTGATATTATGTTTCGAATATTGGAGTGTGGATCACCTATTTGATGAATCTTGATAATTTGGTATTGTTTTCTAGAAATGATTTCATTTCTGTTTAATTTTTTAGTTTTTTATCCAGGGTCAAGAAAGTGACGAAGATGTCGGAAGATGTGGCTACTGCACTTCTTTCTGGAGTAGTAAAGGTCTCGAGATTCTTTACAAGTCCAATAGTCAACTCTAAAGTTGGCAAGAAGTTCTTTAACCTCCTCCTGGGGAAATTGTGCTTGCCTCGTTGGATGGATTTAGTATGTTGAACAATTCCTTTGTCTTATTTTAATTCGAAATATTTTTTTGTGCAGTACCACAAGTATAACTTTATTCGTAAACCTAATTTAATGTGGAGTTTGGTTAGATTCTGCAACATACTTTAGTGCTTTCTGCTCATGGTATATTATTTTTCTTGATGTGCAATACAGATAGGGTATTTGATGATGTTGAAGTAGCTGGAAGGAATGTGATCTCCACAACTTCAGTTGTAACAACTGGTCTCGTTACTGATAGGTAAACTGCGTCAAATTTGGGCTTTCGCCACTCTTTTGTACAGTAAGGCCTGTGTCATTTATAAAAAAACGCATGGCTAAAAGTCAACGTCCCAAGATTTAGCCACATAATTTTTGATTGCGTGATCGAAAATACATTTTTCGTAGATTTAGTCAAAATTTTACAAAAAGTGTGACATTTTTAGCCATGTTTTAAATAAGTGACCAAATATGATAAAATTGCATGATTTTTTGTTGACTTTGACCAATTCTAAAATTTATAGTCACACTTTCAAAAGAAATGTGACAATCACTAGCCACGCTTCTTTGATGTTGCTAAATGCACCGAAACGGCCACAGTTATATTCAGTGAAGTGGCTAAATGGATAGTAACATATGGTCACTAATGTTTAGATGTGACTAAAAAGTAGAGTTTTCTATATATATGTCAGAGCTGTTTTGCTTAAGGAAGCTAAAAATTAGTGACTGTAATATTGTGTGACTAAAAAGTGCCCTTCCTGTATATGGTCACTTTATTACATTTGTGTGTGGCAAAAAATATGACCAACTGGATTGGTAACATAGCACACACCTATACAGCAGGCCAATACAAACACATACTTGGGTAAGATCTCGATTTTATACGAATTGTTTTTATAATCTGCATTTTATGTGTTCTAGGGTTCATATTCGAAAATTACGAGCCCCACAAAAATTGTGAGCCACACCGTAAGTGTGTGCCATGTTTTCTCTAAATGATAAAATATAATATATTACAAATTTTAATATATTGTTTATATTTTAATATGTAATGTTTTTATTTATTCATTATTTTGAATTTTTATATTAATATTTTATAAATTCATGATTTAATATTGAGTAATTTTTTAAATCATTTCTGGATTTTAGAGCCCCAATTTACATCTTATTTGTGCCAAAAAAATTTATTTAATTAAATTTGCAAAGTATTCAAAAATTATATATTTTCACATTTTATTAATTTTAAATTGTTATAATTTGTAGTGGAGCCCATTTAAGCTAACAATGCGAGTCAGTAATGTATCTGGTTTGTTCACATTTTAGTTGATTTGTTAATATTTCCAACTATATACTATCATTAAATGGGATTTTAGCTCATGTTTTACATTGATAATAAAATATTCATATATTATATTCCAACAAACCTTCTGTCGGAAGTAAAAAATTTTAAAAAAAAAAGGAAAATTGGATAAATATATACATTTTTCTATTTAATCCAAAATACAAATCTTCTTACTGCTAAAGTTGTCATTTTTGGCCTATTTTGGCCTATTTTTTGTTGGAAGAATGCTAAAAAAAAGTAATACGAAATTAAAACAAAACGTGCAAATATTCAATAACTCAAGAGCACGGGCTAGTTCCCTTGGGTTTATAATGACAAAAGGTTTTTAAAGGGAACACAGTTACATAAACCAAATCATAAACACTTCTGAACACCGACTACTGCACTATAAAGCTAAGGTTTAAGACCAGAGTCCCCATGGATGAAATGAAAGACACATGCTCACATAAATACATTTGCCAAATCTGAAATTTCATGAAATTCAGTAAAAACAACGTTTCCTATACTGCAACCATGCCATGACACCAACTGCAGCACCACCCAAGTGAGATCCAGAAACTCGCGTATCTCCCTGAAAAATGAAAAAGAAGAAGAGCAGTTTCAGTTACACAAAACTCATTGGGAAGGAACCACTATGTAGATAACAGATACATGCTGACATGAATGTTATTGAACTAAGTAGTAGCAATGTGTTCCTGAAAACATGAGCACAACATAGATGCATTCATGAATGTCGGGCTACGAGTTCTGGTCAAGGTAATAAGAATCTAACAGTGACAAAACAGAACACTTGATGCCACTAAATAATAAACAGATATGGAGCACTAGACAAGGTTGCTTAGCTTAATTAATCTAAACCATCGTATTGTTATACACCATTACAGACTATTAAGATTTAAGATTATACATGTTCCCTCTTAAGTATTTCTTTAATGTTGAAATGTTAGAAGACCCCTCTCTTGCTTAGTTGTTGCTTGAACTCTTTAAAACACTAGATCAATCCATTACCTAAACTGATCTGTCATGAACTACCTTTCCTTTCCACGTGTGTACGTAGGTCATATTTCTTGTAGTGTATGGATGAGTGCAAAACTTGTGGAGGGTATGAATTTGATTTCAGCAGCCATACAAGTAATTATGATCCAATATATATACACTGAATTTTTAGTTATAAAAGCAGATGTGTTCCATAAATACATGGATGAAAACGGGAAGTTCAAGGAGTGCTTACTCAGTGATACTCGAGGACTGTTAAGCATGTATGAAGCAACACATTTCAGGGTTAATGAAGAAGAGATACTGGAAGAGGCACTTCAGTTCACGATCTTTCACCTAGAGAATCTAAAGTGTGACTTGAGCAATCCCCTTGCAAGACAGCTGATCTCTCATGCACTAAAGTATCCTATTCGAAAGAATTTAAACAGGCTCGGAGTAAGGCAATATATTTCTGCTGAAGAAAAGAATGATTCACACAATGAAGTTCTTCTAAAATTTGCAAAATTAGACTTCAACCAGTTGCAAAAAATGTGTCAGCAAGATTTAGGCCATATTACCAGGTACAATTAAACTAATTAGCAAAGATTAAGAAGTCTTGAAAGTAAATAAAGATAATTAGCATGACCAGAGTATTTAGTGTGCAAATTTACTAGGTTCTATACACAAAAGTCAGCTTCACAAATTTGTATTTACTATAATATTTAATATTATAACTAAGGGATAATGTCATACGAGGAAATCATGATTCAAGGTAACATCACATTATACCCTCTACTACTGCACAGGACTAGTGTACACTTTCCCAACAAAGAAAGATTGGAAAATCAACTAGTTTACAGCACCAACCCTAAGAAATAGCACATAACAAGTACAATTACTTTTAGCTCTGTATTGCAGAAGTATCCATATTCATAAATTCAAATTTCAGAAGTTCTTTCAAAAAATTATACCGAGGGAGATAATGAGTAGATGACCTGAAATAATGTTACATCATTTTTCAAGGAATCGACACTTGTAGATTTGTGTTGAATGATATTGTCCAGCTGGTCAATATTGTCATCCTTAAGCTTCAATTCATGAACTCTTTCATCAACCCTGGATTTTGAAATTATGTCGAAGAGAAATGTAAGACAAGATGTTAGAAGCAAACAGGGTGAGGTAATTGATTATATAAGTAAATGAACAGTACGAAGATGAAATAGATACATGTATAAAACAAAAACGTAATTGACAAACAAAAACCCAAAATTACCTTGAACTAAAAGTCCCAATCGAAACAATAATTGAATGCCCCGACACAAATCCAACGAAGCCCTAAATAAAAACAGAATTAAGAGTGAAAAGAGAAGAGGATAGATAATTTTTAAAACTACGGCGGTGGGAGAGTTCTTCACGGCGGGGAGTGTGTAGAGAGGAAGTGTGTTAGTGTTTAACTTTGTAAGTGTTCAAGCAAGGATAAGAATTTGGCTTTGGGGGAAAGTTGCCGCCCATATATTTTCAGCCGCTAATATATTTTCGGTTTTTTCATTTTTTTTGGTAACTTAAAATTATTTAAGAAAAAATAATTTGTTTAGATGATTGGGCTGTAATTTTTTAATAATTTTGGGATTGTACAAATTTATTTTGGATGGTGAAATTAGTAGTCAACTATTGATTTGACTCATACTACTTCTTATAAAAAGGTCGGGTTGTACTAGATTTTAACAAAAACGTAGTAAAAGTGCTACTTCTTATAACGGGGCACGATCCAGATTCACTGAACGATTTTTTTGAATGATTTCTTCGACGATCGAACCGTACGAATGTCAATAAACACTCATTTTAGTGTTGGGAAAAAATAATAAAAAAAAAAGGTCGGGTTGTACGAGATTTTAACAAAAATGTAGTAAAAGTGCTACTTCCTATAACGGGGCACGATCCAGATTCACTGAACGATTTTTTTGAATGATTTCTTCGACGATCGAACCGTACGGATGTCAATAAACACTCATTTTAGTGTTGGGAAAAACTAATCAAAAAATAAAAAGGTCGAGTTGTACGAGATTTTAACAAAAACGTAGTAAAAGTACTACTTTCAATAACGGGGCACGATCCAGATTCACTGAACGATTTTTTGAATGATTTCTTCAACGATCGAACCGTACGGATGTTAATAAACACTCATTTTAGTGTTGTGAAAAATAATCAAAAAATAAATACTCATTTTGAAAAACGTAGTTAATAAATTAAGAAAGTGATAATTTTAAATAAAATAATTATTCTTAATATTTGTATCCCTAAAATATGATAAACAAATATAATAAAAGATTTAGAATTTTTGTGATATATAAATACATACTTTATTTATATATATCACAAAAATTATAAATCTTTTATTTATACTTTAAAAGTTTATAAAAGTATAGTAATTTTTATTAATTTTAAATTCAAAAATTGAAAAAAAATTGATACTTTTTTAACAAAAAATAAAATACACATGTGGGTCAGTTGAGTAGCAGATTACTAGTACGAGTGTAGAAGCTGTAGATTGAATTGGGCGAAAATAATGAGCGGCATTTTTGCCGCCTTGCCAAAATATTCAAGGGCAAAACACTCCCCCCTCTTAAAAATAACGGAGAGCTATTGTTTGCTTCTCTCTCACATCCATCTGGGTGTTCTACTAGATCGATTTAGGAGTTCAATTTAGAGATCAATGTAGGGGTTCAAACTTTCAATTTAGACATTGATTTAGGGTTCAAGCTTCGATTTTGGTTTCTTAAATCTGCGTTGTGGCTATAATTAGGGCTTCAATCGGGATCCTTCTTTAATTTGAGGCTCCACCTTCAGTTAGGGCTCCATGTTCTATTTGGGTTCTCTTTCCCTCTCTCACCTCTCTTTGTGTGTGTTGGTGTAAGGTATGAATGTAAATGAAATATGAAAAAGACTTTTAAATCTTCTATTTTAGATTATTTGTGTTTGACACTATGGTTTTTAGGTATATATATATATATATATATATATATATATATATATATATATATATATATATATATATATAGAAGGTCTCAACATGTAGTGTACTCTATTTTTCCATTATAATCTTTTGTGTTTCATTCGGTTTTACAATTGCAGAATATATAAATGAACCACTTGACAACTCAGTGCCTTTAATTTCACTGGACCATCTTGGGTTTGTTTTCGATCTTGTGTTTTCAATCTTTTGTAGTTTGTCTTAAATCCTAAGTGACTATTATTATATGCGGATTAGATAATATGTTAGGATTTTCTTGAAATGAACTATTGTCTTCTTGTTTTATTAATTGCAGCTAATTGGTTGCACAAATTATAGGGCTAGTGGTCAACATTTGTCTTGGTGGTGCTTTTGTTGGATCATTAGTAAGGAAGATGACACTGAAGATGCGGAGGTCACTGGACGTAAGGCTGCTTTAGACAAGCTAGAGAATACTAGTGAGGATACTCTCCTTAGTCAGGCAAGTTAATAGTGGTGTATTTTTCTGAAAGGTTATCCGATAAATAAAAAGTTGGTGTTGAATGTATCTTTTGCTTCCTCTAATCCTCTATGCAGTGTATTATGTACATTCCTCTCTGATTATGGTTGTATTTGTACGATTTGTATGAAGTGAAGCCAGTACCTACAAAATTTATTTTTGCTCATATAAATTTCGAAATTGGTACTGACCTCAGTGGCATCTAATGCATATACATGATGACTCAAAGTCCTATCTGCTTTTCATTATGATCTCATCTTTTATATAAACATTATTCTAATGCAAGTGACTAATGAAATCTAGCAGTGGTTACATCATACTTATTTTGAAGTACATACAATTTTTAAAAATATGCTTGTTATTAATATTATTAATGCAGTGATATCGACTATCGAACACAGAGTATTTTCTGTTATAACACAATTCATTCATCAAAAAACGAAGGTTTCGACTAGAATGTTGTGACATACTGTATTTATGTGCTTTGTTTGCAAGGATATCATAAGCGGCAGTCCGGATGTGAAGTTGGATATCATAAAACTAGATGATGCAAAGCGTCTGCTTGAAGGAGTTGTCATGCCTATTAAATATAACCCAAGTGAGTTGCCTGACCTCTTGTTTCTTAGTTGATTTACAGTTCTTTGTCAGATTACAGTTATTAGTTATGACTTGAATTTTTCCTGGAAAACCTTATCTTATTTTATTTAGTTAATAAATGTAGTTCTAAAAACAATCACTGCTCCTGAATTGTTTAAATTTGGTTATAGGCTATCTGCAAGGTTGTTCCCTTGTAGATGATTCTCTTTTATACATACTCTCTGCTTGATCCCCATATCTTGCACACATTTGCACACTTCACAACATTTAGAACTTTCACAAATTTACATGCTTTCTAATTCTAGATAAAAAAAATTACATGCAATTGAAACTACATTGCTCCGGAATATATATGTCCTACAGTTTTAAGTGCCTTAACTGTTGTCACACAAAAAACTACACAATTGTTTGAGCTTACACAAGTTTGTACTTCTGAATTGTAGGTTTAAGCGGTAGCAAGGAGAAGCATTATTGTCAAAGATTCCAAGTGTGGATTATAATAGCGCATTTTAGTTTTGTTAAAGGAGATATCTCAGTGGCTATCAATTTGGTTCTTTTCTTCAATACATTTGCTCGTCGCCTGTGAGAAAATTGTTCTCCATAAAAGTTGAGAAATTAGATCAATTTGTCTACTTGGTTATTAGTATTGACTTATTGTAGACTTGTCTTTTATAGATTCAGGCTAGCTTGTATTATGTATTGTATTTGGATTTTTGCCTTTTGGTATCGTGGATCATTTAAATGGTACCCTGTTATTTGGTTAAGTGTGTGTGGCTATTACTATTCTTTAGCCACACTATAGTTTCTAAAAGGTTTTGTGACTAAAATCAATTTTCTTATAGTGACAAAAATATAATAGAAACGACCACACAAAATTATTTTTATGTAGCCATACCAAACTTTTTTGCCACAATTTCTAAGAAATAGTGCCACCAAAACTAAGCCTTTGATGTATATATGACGTTAGTAATACTCTTTAGCCACTAGGTGTCCTGTGGCTGAATGTTAGTATTTAGTCACACTTTTGAGCTTAAGGGGGGGCTGTCGTACAAAAATGGTGGTATACTTTAGTCACACATTTTTTAGTTACAGCCACGAATCAAACGAGTGTCTGTATGGTACCTACGATGCTCTCTCCTTTGGTGACACTTGGGTCGAAAAAAAAAGTGTGACATAAGGTAAACAGCCACACATATTTTATGTGGCGAAAGCCAAAATTTGACGTAGTGGTAAGCATTTGGCTTTCTCTTTATAAAAGTAATGCTCAAAATCTACTACTCTGTGCTGCTGTTTCATCACTGTTAAAATTTGCTCCATTTATATAGAAGGTTCATAATTAAGATCATCATGCTCCATTTCAGATATTTTTTGGTAGTTAGGTGTCTTCAAATTTGCATATTCCATGGAAGGAGGTTGAAAGAAAATTGTTTGTTCTTAATGTGGTTAGTGCAGCTAACTAGTGTATCCATGCTCTATTATGCATTCTCCGCCTTAATATTTCTAATTTAATCATTTTGGTTTGGTTTTGGAGGCTAGATTATTCTATTTTTCCACAAGCTAATAATGCAAAATGTGTCTGTTTGTGTATCCGATCATACTAAATTGAATTAAATGTAGGTGGAGACAATCAGAGGAATCAGCAATCTCAAGTAAAATTCAGAAGCATAAGCAAGTTGAAGTTATAACATTGGAGTCTTCTAAAAAGGCACATTAAGAAGCCAAGAAAAAAGCCAATAAACTTCAATCAAATTCAAAGCATCCTTCATTTCTAGCTAGTTGATCATACTTTTGTTCTAATTGAAATTGCGGTTTTAGTTTGGTGATGGATTATGTATGGATTGGTCTTAGCTATTACATTAATTATGTTGCTATTTAGTTTGGTGATGGATTATGTATAAGTGTTTGAATTTTAGAATAGCATTGTGTTTCAATTTTGGCATTTTGGTATTATTACTTATTATGGATCATTTATAATACAAATAAAACCGTGTATAATTTAGTTAAGTGTGTGTGGCTATTACTATCCTTTAACCACACTATATATTACAAAAAATCTATAAAAATTGGTTTTAGCCAGAACTATAGTTTATACAATTATTAGTGACTAAAATCAGTTATTTAATAGTGTATATAACATAGAAACGACCACACAAAAATTATAGAATGTGACCATACCAAAGCTTTTTGCCACGATTTACCAATAAATAGTGCGACAAAAGCTAAGCCTTTGATGAATGTTGGTATTTAGCCACGTTATTAATTCTCTTTAGCCACTACGCATCATGTGGCTGCAAGTTGGTATTTATTCACACTTTTGAGATTAAAATGGGGGCTGTCAGACCCAAATGGTGGTATGCTTTAGTCACTCTATTTTGAGTTACAGCCACACACCCGGGGTGTGTCCGTAGGGGGCGTAAAATGATCCGACCTTAGGTGACACTTTGCTGAAAAATTAAAGAGTGACGTAAAGTTCATAGCCACACATATTTTATGTGGTGGAAGCCAAAATTTGACGTAGTGATGGTCGAATTTAGCCGTAGTTCATTTTCGACCAAATCTGGTTGAAAATAGTAAATTTTAGAATAAACCAAGTTTTTTGTTGCCATGTGTCACGTTTTCATTGGCTTAGGAGGAAGCACATGGATTGCTCCATAAATTTGATCTTGACCATCCATTTCATTTCCAAAACAATTTCATCCTAACCATTAATACAATTACACCCATCTCTTTCTCTCTTATAATCTTTGTAATACCCAAGAATTTTATTAATAATTATAATGCCAAGTCTTCTCAGAATAATTTTATAAATTCAATTTTTATTTATTATTTTAGAGATGCGTATAAATATTTATTAGTGCAGCACTATTTTTATTATTATTTTCAATTTATCATTATTATTAATGTCGTTGCTACCTATTTTAATTATTTTGTGACTAATATTATTATTAAAGTTTTTATTTAGAGTTATTAACAAGTATTAGTGTTTTATTATGTCTTTTAAATTAGGCGCATATTAAATTTCAACTTGATAAGGTGAATGTGGATTAAGCCCAAATTGTTAGTGTCTTGTAAGCTTGTTATTCTTTTGGGTCAATTAGGGGAGGCCCAACTAGTAAATTTTATCAAAGCCCTAATAATTCTTTTTGCCATATATTTATACTAGAAAGAAAAATCAATCTACAGAACATATCTCTTTATTTCTTTACCCGTACAAACCAAAAAACACTACATCATCTCTCTCATATTTCTTCCACCATTAAAACCCTTTCTTTAAAAGATTACATCTCCTCAAACCCTAGCTTGATCATACATGCAATCTCATATTTGTGTAGCTTATTAAAAACCTTTTATTTTGATACCCATATTTAAAGGATTTCAAAGAAATTGTTTTTCTAAAGATCAAAGCCCCTAAGTGATTTTCAAAAGGGTATGATTTACACCTTCAAAACTTTTTTATTTTTCTTGTATTACTTGCATCATTATTGAATTTGTGAGATAGAAATTTTATTTTGTATAAGAGTTATGTGATAAATATGGGTTTTATTGATTATTAGTGTATTGTTTTTTTTATTGGGGTAATATTGTGATTGGGGGGTTGAATTGGTAAATGGGTTTGAGGTGTTGAGGGGGGAGGCGGTGGTGCATGTCGGGGAGGGGGATGGTGGCTCATGGTGGTGGCGACGGGAAGGCAGGAGGG
Source organism: Saposhnikovia divaricata (assembly GCA_036435485.1). NCBI lineage: Eukaryota > Viridiplantae > Streptophyta > Magnoliopsida > Apiales > Apiaceae > Saposhnikovia > Saposhnikovia divaricata. The sequence continues at coordinate 170,104,235 of CM071598.1, forward strand.
GGAGAATCGAAGGGGGATCGAGAGAGATGGGCGACGGAGAAAGAAAGAGAGCGGCGAAGGAGGGAGAGAGAGAGAGAGGGGGGGGAAAGAGAGAGTGACAGTGCAGGAGATCGAGAGAGAGAGAGAGAGGAGGGCGGAGAGAAAAGGAGAAGAGGAGGGAGAAAGAGACGAGTGAGGATAGACAGATAGATAGAAGAGAGACGGAGAGATTGAGATCGAGGGAGAGAGAGAAACAACGAGAGATAGATAGATAGAGAGATAGAGAGAGAGAGAGAGAGAGAGAGGGGTTGGTGTGGGGCGGTGGTCACCGCCGGCGCCGGCGGTGCCGTGGCGTCCGGCCGGTGGCTGCCGATCGGTGGTGGTGTTGAATTATGATTAAAATAAATACTTGTTAATTGTGTATTAGATTATTAATTGGGAATTTGGTTAATAAATATGATTAATTATAACTAGAATCAAGATTGGCTTTTTAAAAGGAAATTGTGTTTTAAAAAACATAGGGACTTGATTAAAATTGATAATTGGTGAGATTAATGAATAAAAATGATTTCGACAAAATAAAAATACCCGATTGTTTTAAAGTCGATTAAATAAATAATAATAATAATAATAATAATAATAATAATAATAATAATAATAATAATGGAAGTCTTGTAATTATTGTATTAAAATGATTCTTAAATAATTTTAAGAATTAACGAAGATTCTTTTGAATAAATCTATATGAAAAATGTCACCTTTGCTCAGGATAATTTTATAAAGTCCTACTTATTGCTAATTTACTAGGAAATGATTAGAGCCTCCACTGATAAATATTTTATTAGTTATAATCGATTTAGTCTTAGACTGAAGTGTAATAAAATGAAATGATTGATTTCTTTTAGTCGAATATTAAAATGAGAAAGAAATTAGAATCGGAGAGAATAATTAAAATAGGGAGTTTTTTTATTAAATTATAGAGACTTGATGTGAGCCCTTTTTAATTTAGAAATACGATTTAATTAGTTGTTACAGAATAATTAGAAATAATTAGAGACCTTTTAGAGAAATTTCCCCTGCGAATAATCAGAGCGAGATTTTCACGTATAATCTTATTTTGGATCGTACGATATAATGAAACCCGAATTATTAATTAATAGGAAAACCGAATAGAGCCCCCATCTGATATATTGCGAATAATGCATTAGTGGGATTCTAAGAGCATGAGAATATTCCAAGTTATATTTTCGAGAATTACTTGATTATCGATGACATGATTACCAAATTATTTTGACATTTCGTGATCAATTTCTACCCGAGTACTAAAATCATTTTGATAATTTATTATAGAGATATTTTCTGAGAATTGAGATTTTCGCTCGCGGGTAACGCCTTTTAATATTCAGTAAAGTGTAGCGTCGAGACATAGGCAAGTTCATTCCTACCCTAAATCTCAGAAATTCTGTATTTCTATTCGTATTATTTCATTCATTATTTATTGTCGAGCTATCAGTTATTAGATTTATTTTGTTGTCCTTTATGCTTTAATAAATTTATTTGAGTATTATTTTCTCGTTAAATATTATTGTACTATTTTAAATAGTTTATTTACAAACCGTATTTTTTATAAGCGTAGAAATAACTTCGTTGTGATCGGTTCGATCTCATTAACTCAAGACGACTATTTATTTTTGATTCAGTCGAACTAATCCCATTATTCGGGATAGTTAAATTCATTCTTTTTAGTCAAAATTATTGTACAAATTCGACAATACTTATTGATTTTCTTTTAGTTGGTTCATCTTTCGAATCAACAAATAAGAGTTATATAATTAGGATCGTTAGAGTGTTTACTCGTTGATCAAGTGAAAAACTTTCTATTTAAACGTTCATCATTTATGAGTATTATAAACATTCGAGTGGTACTATTTGTTCAGTACGACTCACTATATTCCATTTAGGACTAATCTCATTATTTCGAGATAGTTGCCTTTCTTGTCAGTGGTTGACACTTTGTTCGTGTCCACCAATAAAATATGATTATTGATAGTTACATCAGTCCATTGTCCGGATTGGTGGCACATTCGAGTAAGACTGGCAGTCCGCCAGATCAACAAATATTTTTCCTGGAAAGTTTATCTCATATTATCTATTCACTAAATATTTTAGGCACTATGTTGCCAGGGTTGAATTAATAACCCACAATGTTGCTAACATACATACATATATATATATATATATATTATATTTTGTTGATATCGCATTGTAGCCGTGATCGGGCGAAGTGCGGTGTCATAGGAGGACGGTATTCCCGGTCGGATAGTTGATCGCCCCACCGAGATACCGAGAGGTTGGAAGACCAGTTTATTCATTTCTTATGAGTCATCAGAGTTACACCAAATGAGTCTGTCGAGTGATCTGTTATCGAGACGAGTCATGAGTCAATGTCAGATTGCTGATATCCTATTGTTCACTAAATTTTGAGTATTTATTTTGATAAATCTTATTATATCTATATACCGAGCAAGGAGAGAACTTGCTGAGCACCATAGTTGCTCATTCTTTCTTTACAACATTTATTCAGCTGTCAAGAAGGAGAGATGCGAGACGTCCAGCCAGGGATGCAGAGGAAAAGGGAAGACTCAAGGCTATGCTGACAAGGATTAGAATATCCAGCTAAGATATTATTTAGAGATGTAATAAATCATATTGTAATAATGTGTGAGACCGATCTTGGATCTGCGGAGTGAGAGACTTATGCTCCGTTGTAATAAATATTTTGCTTTATTATTGAGCTAACGTGTGCTGTAGGATATCGAGACTGATGTGACGACCCGGGTCCCCGGACAGGGCGAATTTGGGGGCGTCACAATCTTCATTCTTCAATCTTCCAATCATTTTCTTATAAATTCGAATTTTTGAATTTTTGATTTGTATAATTCCTGAATTTCTCCTTTTTTTATTAAATTCGAATTTACTTATTGAAAATTATGAATTTTTATAAACTTGATTGGTTGCTGATTTTGATGTTACCATCGTGTAGACATGTTTTTCTAGTCAATTTCATATATTATATGTTGAATTTCGAGTTCAATAACGTATAGAAATCTAAGTTTGATTATCGTGTTCTTCGTGTTTTTCGTGTTCTTGAGGATCGAAGCTAGTTTGGAGATGTTATTGACCTCCAAATCATGAATTTGAGTAACCAAACTGAATCCCACATGCTATGCTACACAAAACCAACATCAGATTCATTGTCGGGTAAATTCTTCAAAAATATGTTCTTCAGCTGTTCTTGTACTGTTCTTTAGCCGTTCCTGAGGATCAAAGCACTTTTGGATGTGTTATTGAACTCCAATTTTGATATTTTAGTAACCAAAATGAATCCCGCATGATGCTCTATTTACTTTTACTCCTATTTTCTCATACTACAATAAATCTAAAACCAAATTCTTATTTTGATTCCCACAGTTCAAAATCACTGTCCTAGTATGCCAGCGACACGGCTTCTATACATTATTCCACACTTTCCCAAGTGATCAGGATCTTATTCGATGGGGCTAGTTTACGTTCCTCGTCAAGTGAAAAATAAGAATGTGCGCAAACTAGTTCTATTTACCACACCCTCCCAGTGGTCGGGATCTTATTCTTATACATGACTAGGACTAGAGATTTCTGAAAACTTTCATCTTACTAATCACATATCGATATCATGTATATGGTAAATAAAGCAAATAATGAAGAACGAGTAATTAATCAATACAAAACACGTTTCACAATAATATGGAGCAATAAAAAGTTACTTACAACTATACGGAGCAACGGTTAGTTACTTACCACAATTACGCAAATCAATAATTCATAAAATCATATGAGAAGACATGTACAATTCTTAGCAACCCACCGGAAGACTTGAAAGACTCCATGATTACACTTCTGATCAAATCTGTAGTTAGCCTTTTTAACACGATAGTCGTACACAATGAAAAGATCTTTCCAAAAAGTCCAGAATCAACGAATTTCAACATAAGATGAATAAATTATAAATTTTACAAGATAGCTGATTTGTGTGTGGAAAAGTCCTACTAATTTTATTAATAAAGATGAGGAAAAAGAATAAAATGTATATATAGTGTTACAAAACCTAACTTTAAACCCTCTAATTATGGATATTCAAGTATGAGCGATATTTTAGGCCTATTATTCTATTTCAATTCAAATCTTATATATTATCTAATTTCAATTTTTTTTCTATCATTCTTTTATTATTGTTATTCTAAACCATATGACAGGTTCAAACCCTAATATAAATTATAACTTTAACCCATTACATTTCTAAATAAATAGCCATTTCATAAATACACTTCTACTATCAAATCTTATCCAAGATTTCTTCCTATATATACATGCATTAATATATGAATGACTTGAGTTCCACAGGAACTAATATGGGCTAGTCGGGAGCAACCTTAGATTTTAAAATACATTCCCCTGAGAGGGATAAAACTTTAACTAGCAGAATAATGGTCCCTCATTATCAGAAGTTTGGGATATAACGTCTACCTTACATTTGGGGTTCAACGGATTCCATTTAGAAATATTTAATTTTTTTAATTTTATCTATATTTCCTTAAAGATTAAACGCTTAATTTTGGTTTTCAATGAATCCATTTTGGGTTTTAAAAATATCCAGATAAACCATATACGAGCTTGGGTTTAGGGTTGTTTACGACCACCCAAAACCCTAACTTAATCTGATTTTTAAAAAAATTGTGACTTCTATTTTTTTTAAAATTAGCACCGAACTCTGAAAGAAAACACAATTTAAATTGACATTTTAATTAAAGTTTTCTAATAATGTTTGCAAATACATATTTAGCAAAAAATAAAGTAGCATTTTGAACCCAAAACACCACTTTAAGTAGGGTTTTGAAACCAAAACACTACTTTAGTAGCGTTTTGAACCTAAAACAAATTATCCAAAATGCTACGCAATGTAACATTTTGTGTAAACACAACTTAAAGTTGAGTTTTAAAGTGATATTTACGGCTATTTTCTCACAATGTGATATTTGGTGCATTATTTGTTAAAATTGTGATAGAGGGGCCAACACCCTAACTAGTGTTATTTCTTAATTGTAATTTGTTTATCATTTTTGATTATGTAAATTTATTGTAAAATATAATTAAAATGTTGTTGGATAACAATTTTCTAGAAGGTTAATGAGCATTGTACCTTGTAAAAATTAATTTTTTATTAAAATTATTAGATATTACAAAAGTTGAGTGTATATAATTTAAATATTATACGTGTTAAATAATGTATTTCTATATATATATATATATATATATATATATATATATATATAGTTGCAATCCATAACAAACACCTTATATAACAAACAATAAAAACACCTCATATCTAATCTAATATAAGAGTTCCGTCATGGCACCCAATACAAAAAGTTGTTATTTTTTTACCCTCTATCCATCCAGCAAGAAAATAATAATAAAAAAATTTCAAAAAATTTACTTGTTCATGTGACGTCATCATCAACAGTAAAAAAAAATTTTATTTTTTTTATTGTTTTTTGTTTGATGGATAGAGGGTAAAAAAATAACAACTTTTTATATTGGGTGCCCCTGGCGGGACCATTGGATCTATTAGATCTAAGGTGTTCTTTATTGCTTGTTATATAAGGATGTTCTGTATGGAGCAATGGCATATATATATATATATATATATATATATATATATATATATATGTATATATATGAGTTGCACTCCATAACAAACACCTTATATAACAAACAATAAAGAACACCTCATATCTAATCTAATATAAGAGTTCCGTCATGGCACCCAATATAAAAAGTTCCGTCATGAATAGTAATTTTTTTATTTTTTTTTACTTGATTGATAGAGGGAAAAAAATAACAAGTTTTTGTATTGGGTGCCCCTGGCGGGGCCATTGGATCTATTAGATCTAAGGTGTTCTTTATTGTTTGTTATATTATAAGGGTGTTCTGTATGGAGCAATGGCCTATATATATATATATATATATATATATATATAGGGTCTTACTCAAATAGAAACAAAATTATAATAGAAACTAGAAACCAAACCCTAATCGAACATTTCAAGCTAGTCTAATGATAATGTGTATTTTATACACGTTTTATCTTTTATTCTCTTGCATTTTTGTTGGTTTCAAATGTTGTTTTATTAATATTTGTTATGTTTTTCATCTTTCAGTGCCTCATGCTTAATTGTTGAAAAGATGGATTATTTTGGGCTTGAAAGCGAAGATTATTCAAGAGGGAAGTTAGAAGATGCAAGCTCGTGATGTCGGGAGGTGTTTAATGCATTATATTGAAGATTTTATCTCGTACGGGCAGCTGTACGGCCGTTCAGCTGGCCGTTCAAAGGAGCAGAATTTTCGTACGGGCAGCTGTACGGCCGTACAGCAGGCCGTACGGAGCTGCTGAGTATTAATGACCATATCATCTCTTAACCTAATATCATATCTTCACATCTTATTCTTGCCTCCTTGCTTAGCCTCTTCAAGAACCAAATTAGGGTTAGTCAAGTAGAGAGAAAAACATTAATTACTCATAATCTAGCATTGATTATGAGTAACTAACTTCATATATTTGGCTCAAGGAGGAGCTCTTGTATCAAAACCCATTTCATTTAAGTAAGATCTATTTCACTCTATCTTGAATATTTGTGTTGTATTGTTTATGATTTTGCTTGGAGATTGTAAGTTGCTTCACCTTACTCTTCTTGTAATTTTAATTGCTAATTGTTTGTGCTAATCCGTAATTGTTAGTGCATTCATTATAGTAGCACAAGATTTAGTGTACCTAAATCCACAAAATTCAAGTGCAAATACCTAGGTTGAACTTCTCATCCTTGGGTTTGTCCTAGCCTCTCTTTGTTTGATTCCTTGATTTGGTTAAACTAGTAGTGCTTCATTATTGGTTGCTATTATCAAGAGAACTAATTTATGTGCTTCACTAAATTAGTGTTTTTAGAAGAGAAATAAGTGATTGTGTGCTTCACCAATTATCTTGGTTAGGTAGAGTTGATTAAATCTTGCTTATATGTGTATGGGTGAAGAACTTGAGTTTCCATAATCCTTGGGTCAAATATCTCTTTATCTTGCTAATTTAAACATTGTGCCTTGTTGTGTTGGAAAAATTGGATGATTGAAAGTCCCATAATCATATTTCTCTAGCATTTTATTTCTTGTAGTCAAGGTGTTTGATAAAACACCACAAACAACTAAAAACCCCCCCCCACCATTTTACATTACTCTAGTATTGAACGCTATTCCCTTGGGTTCGATCCCTACTTGCCACATTTGCTATATTTTATAGTTAAGTGCGAACATAGTAGAGCATAAACATTCATTTTCAATTTGGCGCGTCGACGACGGGCGTGGCCAAATTTTGGCGCCGCTGCCGGGGAACTAGTTTTAGTTCAATATTAGTGCGCGTATAAAATTGTGAATATTTTAGTTCCGTTGTGCATATTTTTCTTGATTTTAGAAATTTTTGCTATGTATGACTCGATCCTCTTGTTTAGGTGATCTTGCGTATTCATCCAATCCCGAGAGACTCTTGCGAAGGAATCAAAGGAATTCAAGTGCCAATATAGATTCATCAAGTCAATTTATTTCTAGCTCACCTTCGGAAGAGGAGTTTAACGAGGGTCCTCCCCTTGTTATACCTATCTCATCACCGGACGACCACATTGATCAAGTCATGGAAAATCCTAATCAACGTACACTCAAGGAGATTGCTTCTCCTAGCTCCGTTCAACTACCATTGTGCATTGTATTTCCGGGAGGACAACCATTTGAGCTAAAGGGTGGTCTTATTGCCCTCCTTCCCAAGTTTGGAGGTGAAGGCACGGAAGATCCTTTTAGGCATCTTCAAGAATTTGAAATGGTATGTTCTTCAATGAGACCAAACAATGCTACGGAAGAACAAGTGAAGTTGAAAGCATTTCCCTTTTCCTTGAGAGACAATGCCAAGGCATGGCTATTTTACCTTCTTCCAAACTCAATCACTACATGGGAGCAAATGCGAAGTGCTTTCTTGGGGAAATTCTTCCCTACCTCAAAGGCTACGGGCATTTCCAAAGAAATTTGTGGCATTCGGCAATACTCCGGAGAAACATTGTATGAGTATTGGGAAAGGTTTCAAAAGCTTTGTCAAAGTTGTCCTCCACACTTGATATCGGAAGAGTTGCTCATTCACTACTTCTATGGAGGCTTGGAATATAGTGCTAAATTGCACCTTGATGCTTCAAGTGGTGGAGTTCTTGTGGATAAAACGCCGGAGGAAGCTAGGAAATTAATAACCAAAATTGCAGAAAATTCCCGCCAATTTGGGGATCGTCAAGTGCATGTCAAGAATCCTTCCGTGAATGAGGTGGCAACTCAAAAGTTAGAGGGTCAAATCTCGGACCTTACATCATTGGTTCGTCAATTAGCCGTTGGGAATCTTCAACAACAAAAATATTGTGGTGTTTGCAATATGTCGGATCATGCTACTAATGAATGCCTATCATTCCAACAACCCGAAGAGCAAATTAATGCTATTGGAGGTTTTTCGGGACAACCACCTCAAAGGAAGTATGACCCCTATAGTAACACCTACAATCCCGGTTGGAGAGACCACCCAAATTTTCGATATGGAAATCCCAATGCACCAAACTCTAACCAGTACCAAAATCCAAACACTTACAACACCCAACATCAACAAAACCCTCCTCCATACTCACAAAAACGTCCCAATCAAAATTTTCAAGCACTTCCACCACCACCTCCATACAATTCCCAAGACCATCAAGGGTCTTCTTCATCTACATTATCATCACTTGAAGAAATGATTAAGCAAATGGCAACAAACAACCTCCAATTTCAAAACATCACTTCTCAAAATATATCCAACTTGGAAAAGAACACTTCGCAAAGTATATCAAATTTGGAAAAGCAAATGAGCCAACTAGCCACAACTGTGAATCGATTGCAAAGCCAAGGTTCAAGGCAACTTCCTTCTCAAGCGGAAGTGAACCCTAAAGAAAATGCTAGTGCCATGACCTTAAGGAGTGGAAAAGAATTGGAGGACCTTCATGCCAAGGCCAAGGGGATGGTGAATGATAATGAAAGTGGAAAGGTTGAAAATGATGACATCTTGGAGGCTAAGGATGAAAACCTTGAAGATAATATGGAAATTGAGGAAGAGAAAGTTGATAAGGGAAAGAAGGAAAGTGTTCAAGAAGACGTTCCACAAGCAAAGAAGCCAAGGTTCATTGATGAGGATGTGGTTATTCGACCTCCATTCCCTTCCAAATTTTCTAAACCAAAGAAAGATATTGTTGATAAGGAAATGCTTGAGACATTCCGAAAAGTGGAAATCACTCTCCCGTTACTAGATGCCATAAACCAAGTTCCAAAGTATGCAAAGTTTCTCAAAGATTTGTGTACTAACAAAAGGAAGTTAAGAGGTGATGAAACTATAGTGGTGGATGAGAATGTCTCGGCCGTGATTCAAAGGAGGTTACCTCAAAAATGTTCGGATCCGGGCACATTCACTATTCCTTGCAAGATTGGAGGTAAATTCTTTGAAAGAGCTATGCTTGATTTAGGTGCCTCGATCAATGTGATGCCCCTCTCCATATTCCAAACTTTAAATTTGGGGGCACTTGAGAATACCAATGTGATTATTCAACTTGCGGATAGATCTAATGCCTATCCCGAGGGGGTAGTTGAAGATGTGCTTGTTCATGTTGACCAAATGGTTTTCCCCGCCGACTTTTACATCTTGAAAATGGAAGATGGTCCATCAAACATCAAGTCCGCTCCAATTCTCTTTGGACGTCCATTTCTTAAAACGGCGAAGACCAAGATTAATATGGATGATGGTTCTCTCACTATGGAGTTTGGCAATGAAGTTGTTAAGTTCAATATTTATGATGCCATGAAATTCCCTAGTGAGTCACACTCAATTTGCTCCATGGATGCTATTGATGGTTTAGCCCAACAAGCTTTTGACATGGGAAATAAAGAAGCTCTCCAAGTGGTTATTGAGGGATGTGTAAATGAAGATGATGGATTCCCTAATTCGGAAGAGGCCAATGAGGCAATTATGGAGCTCAATGTATTGCAACCTTTGCCCCAAAGGTGTGAACTTGCAAAAATTGATCTTCCCTTGTCTTATTCCAAATTACTCCCTTCTATTGAGAATCCTCCTACTTTGGAATTGAAAGTGTTGCCTAATCATCTCAAATATGCTTATCTTGGGGACAATGAGACTCTTCCCGTAATCATAGCTTCTAATTTGAGTAACGTACAAGAAGAACGCCTCTTGCGGGTTCTTAAGGATCATAAAAGTGCTATTGGGTGGACCATTGCCGATATTAAGGGAATTAGCCCTTCCACTTGCATGCATCGCATACTCTTTGAGGATGGAGCTAAACCTACTAGAGACCCTCAAAGAAGACTTAATCCGGCAATGATGGAAGTTGTTAAAAAGGAGATTCTCAAGCTACTTGATGTGGGAATCATTTTTCCAATTTCGGATAGCGAATGGGTGAGTCCTGTACATTGCGTTCCTAAAAAGGCGGGTATCACTCTTGAAGAGAATCTTAAAGGTGAGCTTGTATCTACCCGAGTCCAAAATGGGTGGCGAATGTGCATAGATTATCGCAAGTTAAATGCGGTAACTCGAAAAGACCATTTTCCTCTTCCTTTCATTGATCAAATGTTAGAGAGGTTAGCCGGGAAGGAATTCTATTGCTTTCTAGATGGATTTAGTGGATATCATCAAATTGTCATTGCGCCCGAAGATCAAGACAAAACCACATTCACTTGTCCTTTTGGTACGTTTGCATTTCGTAAACTCTCATTTGGCTTATGTGGTGCTCCCGCAACTTTTCAAAGGTGTATGGTGAGTATTTTCTCCGACATGATAGAGAATGGAATTGAAGTCTTTATGGATGATTTCTCTATTTCGGGTGATTCTTTTGATGAATGTCTTCAAATCCTTACTCATGCTTTGGATCGATGCTTGGAAACTAATCTAGTGCTCAACTATGAAAAATGCCATTTCATGGTCCAAGAAGGTATTGTATTGGGGCATATTGTGTCTAGGAAGGGCATTGAAGTTGACAAGGCAAAAGTTGATATTATTGCAAGTCTTCCGTACCCTTCAAATGTCAAGGATGTGCGGTCTTTTCTTGGTCATGCCGGTTTCTATAGGAGGTTTATCAAGGATTTTTCCAAGGTTGCTCTTCCCCTATCATCTCTTCTACAAAAGGATGTGGAATTCAAAATTGATGAAAAATGCAAGGCGGCTTTTGACCATCTTAAGGAAGCTTTAACTTCGGCTCCTATCATTAAGGCTCCGGATTGGTCTCTTCCTTTTGAGATTATGTGTGATGCTAGCAATTATGCGGTTGGTGCGGTGTTAGGCCAAAAAGTTGACAAACGATCTCATGTGATTTATTATGCCTCTCGCACACTCAATTCCGCCCAAGTGAACTATACCACCACCGAGAAGGAATTGCTTGCTATTGTCTTTGCTCTTGACAAGTTTCGTTCATATCTTCTTGGTTACAAAGTCATCATATACACGGATCATGCCGCCTTAAGACATCTCTTGGCGAAAAAAGAGTCAAAGCCTAGGTTGATTCGGTGGATTCTTCTCCTTCAAGAATTTGACTTAGAGATCAAAGATAAAATAGGTGCCGAGAACTTAGTGGCGGACCACTTGAGTCGACTTGTGAGGGAGGAAGATGTCTCTCCTCTTCAAGAATTATTTCCGGATGAGCACTTATTTGGAATTCAAAGCGAGGTGCCATGGTATGCGGATCTTGTGAACTACATTGTATGTAAAACTTTCCCTAATGGCATGCCTAAGTATCAAAGGGAGAAGTTAAGAAGTGAAGCCAAACACTACATTTGGGATGATCCTTATCTTTGGAAACATTGTGCGGATCAAGTATTGAGAAGGTGTGTTCCAGAGTCGGAAATTTCTTCAATTCTTCAATTTTGTCATTCTTATGCCTGTGGAGGTCATTTTGGAAAAGATCGAACGGCAAGAAAGGTGCTTGAATGTGGATTTACATGGCCAACACTTTTTCGTGACTCTCACGATTTTTGTAAGCAATGTGAGCCTTGTCAAAGAACCGGAAATATTGCAAAAAGGAATGAAATGCCCCAAACTCCAATTATTGTGGTAGAAATTTTCGATGTGTGGGGTATTGATTTTATGGGACCATTCCCATCTTCTTCTCATGGAAATCTCTATATTCTCTTGGCCGTGGATTATGTCTCTAAGTGGGTGGAGGCCAAGGCAACAAAATCGGATGATGGTAAGGCGGTTGTTGCATTTCTCAAGTCTCAAATTTTCAACCGATTTGCTGTTCCCAAAGCTATCATAAGTGATCAAGGTACCCATTTTTGTAACAAATTGGTGGGAAATCTTCTTAAATCTTATGGGGTCTATCATCGAATGGCAACGGCTTATCATCCTCAATCTAATGGTCAAGCCGAAGTTTCTAATCGGGAGATTAAGTCTATTCTTGAGAAGGTGGTGAAACCTTCAAGGAAGGATTGGTGTGTTCGTCTTGAAGATGCTTTATGGGCATATAGGACGGCATTTAAAACTCCTATTGGTATGTCTCCTTACAAGTTGGTTTTTGGTAAATCTTGTCATCTTCCCGTTGAGTTAGAGCACAAAGCTTATTGGGCAATCAAGGCTTGCAATATGGATTTAAATGTTGCCGGGGCTCATCGGAAACTTAACTTGCTTGAATTGGAGGAAATTCGTAACAATGCCTATGAGGATGCTCAATCGTATAAGGCTAGAGTTAAGGATTTCCATGATCGTTCGCTTGTTCCTAAATCATTTTATGTTGGGCAAAAGGTTCTTCTCTACAACTCACGTCTCAAGTTAATGCCCGGGAAGCTTCGATCTCGTTGGTTGGGTCCATTTGTTGTTGTAAAAATCTACCCTCATGGAGCGGTGGATTTGCGAAGTTTGTCTACCAACAAAGAATTCAAGGTAAATGGCCACCGTCTTAAGCCTTTCTATGAGGGATTTCAAGAATCTACCGTTGATGTCATCTCATTAGCGGACCCTCTTCATGAATGAGCTCTCGTTAGTTTGTGTGTTGGTGCTACGAGGCACATCCGGGAAGTCGAGCCACCGACAGTAAACAAAGGCGCTAATTGGGAGGCAACCCAAGGTACACATGTATTTATATATCATGTGTATGTCAAATTTTTGGTCCTCACTCGCATTTATGAAGGGTGTTATGCATTTTATGGGTTTGAGGATTGATCTAAATATTAATGAGTGGGATTTTCTTTTTCATCAATTTTATTTTCTAAAAAAAAAAAAAAAAAAAATGTGTGTTGATTGATTTTTATGTATTGTTGTGATGTGTCTAGTGAATTTTATTTCACTGTAAAAAAAAAAAAGAAAAAAAAAAGAAAAAAAAAAGAAAACAAAAAATGTGACCCGCTCAATAATATTTAGTATCGATAATTCCAATTTTTATGATTTTATATATTTATTCCACTCGTACCTTGATGTGTTTGTTCCATGTTTTCAGGAATTAATATTTTATTCAAGCATTCAAGGATTTGTGGAAATTTTTTTTTGAAAAAAAAAAAAATTAAAAAAAAAAAAAATACAATTTTGTAAATTTTCAGAGCTGTACGGGCAATCGTACGGGCTACAGGCCGTGCAGCAAGCCGTGCAGCAGCCCGTACTTGATTTTTATGGTTTCTGTCCGTGTTGTAGTTCAAATTGTATGTTTTTTTCAATTCTCTACCCACTTCTTGTACTGGCAGTACAACTCTTAAAACAGAAAAGCACAAACAGAACAAAAGCAATCTCTACCCCCTTTTTCACTTATCAATTTTCAGATCTGTGCGTAATCATCTCTACTCCATCCTAATAACACCATCTTCGTCTCTACAACAATCCCCCACCTTCACCCAAGCCCCATTACAACCCATTTTATGAATTCCTCGTTTTTGGTGCAATCCGGAATTTAGGTGAACATGCAAGGTCAAGTAGAGCGCATGCATTTAGACTTGGAGTTGAGTGAAATCTCTAGCCCATACTTGTGTGATACATAATTGAGAGATGTGAGATTTTTCACCATACAATTTCATCTTCTTAATGCGAGGCCATGTATGCTTTGTGATAATCTTGTCTAGTGTTCACGATTGAAGTGCATTCATTCTAGCTTTAATGTCATGGTTACATTTTGCACAAGGTGTGTCATCTTGATTCTTGAATTGGTTGTTAGCTCGTTATAGTGGATGACAAGGTGAATAGCTCTATATGTTTGATTTTAGTTACAAGTAAACGACTCGGACATGTGAGTGTAGTAGTTAGTTTATTTAGTAGGTCTTGTTAGTTTTTTTTTGTTTGTTGGTGATTTTTGTGATTTTGTGGGTACATCATCTATAAACCCTCACGAGACCTCACTCGTCCACTAGGGCTACCTAGGGGTTCCAAGGGCTTGTTGCATATGCCAAATGCAACCGTGATCACCTACGGAAGTGGTACTAGTTAGAATTATATGGTTATGTTAATTTTAGTTTGCTCGGGACTAGCAAAGTTTAAGTGGGGGAAGATTTGATAATGTGTATTTTATACACGTTTTATCTTTTATTCTCTTGCATTTTTGTTGGTTTCAAATGTTGTTTTATTAATATTTGTTATGTTTTTCATCTTTCAGTGCCTCATGCTTAATTGTTGAAAAGATGGATTATTTTGGGCTTGAAAGCGAAGATTATTCAAGAGGGAAGTTAGAAGATGCAAGCTCGTGATGTCGGGAGGTGTTTAATGCATTATATTGAAGATTTTATCTCGTACGGGCAGCTGTACGGCCGTTCAGCTGGCCGTTCAAAGGAGCAGAATTTTCGTACGGGCAGCTGTACGGCCGTACAGCAGGCCGTACGGAGCTGCTGAGTATTAATGACCATATCATCTCTTAACCTAATATCATATCTTCACATCTTATTCTTGCCTCCTTGCTTAGCCTCTTCAAGAACCAAATTAGGGTTAGTCAAGTAGAGAGAAAAACATTAATTACTCATAATCTAGCATTGATTATGAGTAACTAACTTCATATATTTGGCTCAAGGAGGAGCTCTTGTATCAAAACCCATTTCATTTAAGTAAGATCTATTTCACTCTATCTTGAATATTTGTGTTGTATTGTTTATGATTTTGCTTGGAGATTGTAAGTTGCTTCACCTTACTCTTCTTGTAATTTTAATTGCTAATTGTTTGTGCTAATCCGTAATTGTTAGTGCATTCATTATAGTAGCACAAGATTTAGTGTACCTAAATCCACAAAATTCAAGTGCAAATACCTAGGTTGAACTTCTCATCCTTGGGTTTGTCCTAGCCTCTCTTTGTTTGATTCCTTGATTTGGTTAAACTAGTAGTGCTTCATTATTGGTTGCTATTATCAAGAGAACTAATTTATGTGCTTCACTAAATTAGTGTTTTTAGAAGAGAAATAAGTGATTGTGTGCTTCACCAATTATCTTGGTTAGGTAGAGTTGATTAAATCTTGCTTATATGTGTATGGGTGAAGAACTTGAGTTTCCATAATCCTTGGGTCAAATATCTCTTTATCTTGCTAATTTAAACATTGTGCCTTGTTGTGTTGGAAAAATTGGATGATTGAAAGTCCCATAATCATATTTCTCTAGCATTTTATTTCTTGTAGTCAAGGTGTTTGATAAAACACCACAAACAACTAAAAACCCCCCCCCCACCATTTTACATTACTCTAGTATTGAACGCTATTCCCTTGGGTTCGATCCCTACTTGCCACATTTGCTATATTTTATAGTTAAGTGCGAACATAGTAGAGCATAAACATTCATTTTCAATTTGGCGCGTCGACGACGGGCGTGGCCATCTAATCACCAAACTAGGGTACCCCAATACAAAAAGTGTATAATAATCTAGGCTCCATTCACCAAAAAAAAAAATTACTGTTCAACGCTGACGTGGCAGTGACGTGAGCGTCAACAGTAATTTTTTTTTGCTGAATGGAGCCTAGATTATTATACATTTTTTATGAAGTTGCCCCTGGCGGGGCCCTTAGAATAGATGAAATAGATGAATATATCTTATTAATCACATATCGATATCATATATACGATAAATAAATCAAATAATGAAGAACAAGTAATTAAGCAATACAAAGCACGTTTCACAATAATATGGAGCAACAAAAATATATTCGACTGCGGCTAATTTCAACCAAATATGGTCGAATTTCATTGGGTTGGCTAAATTCGACCAAATATGGTCATATTTTTTGACTAATTTTCCTTATTGGTCGAATTTGGGACCCGCCAAAAGTAGGAGGAAAAGTTCCCGCCATATTTGGTCGAATTTAGCAATTGGGGTGAGCGGAAAATTTTATTTCAAACTTAGTAAAGCGGGAAACTTGCCACCCAAAATTTTTCAAACCATTCAAAATAATTTTCGACTATATTTGGTCAAAAATAGCTAAATGTGACCAAATTCGGTTGAATTTATTACTTTCAGAAATTGAAAAAGTGTTATTAAAAATTTAAATGTTTGTACACATAATGAAAAAATATTTATAAATGAGGTACGTTCCACAAAATTTTATGTTCAAAAATTGGCATTTTTCCAATTTTAATTTAATTTTTTAATTTATTTTACAAACTAGTTAAAATTTGGGGAAAAAATAAAAAAAAATATGAAAAATTATTGAAAGTAGGGTAACATTCATCACACAAATAGTAAGCATGACTAGTTTGGTGCATATGAATTTATGTTCAAAAATTGGCATTTTTCCGATATTTATTTAATTTTTTAATTTATTTTAAATACTAGTTAAAATGGGGAATAGTCAAAGTACTAGTTGACTGTTAAATTACCAAACCAAGTTAATTTATTTTTTCTGCAGTTTTGGAAATAACATTAAAAAGAATGGATCTTGACCACCGTATAGTTGGGTCAGCGAAAAATATTTTTAAAAAAATTGAAAGACTAAACCCTAATGAAACCCAATTTAGGGGTTGTAGTCACAGAACTAGTTGATCGTTAAATTACCAAATGAAATCAATTTATTTTTTTATAAAATTTTGGCAATAACATCAAAAAGGATGGATCTTGACCACCTTACGAACGGGTCATCGAGAAATATTTTTTTAAAAATGTAACACTAAACCCTAACGAAATTTTGTTTAGGGGTTGTAGTCAAAGTACGTACTAGTTGACCGTTAAATTACCAAATCATATAATTTTATTTTTTATGAATTTTTGGCAATAACTTAAAAAGGATGGATCTTGACCACCGTACGCTTGGGTCATCGAAAAATATTTTTAATAAAATTGGAACACTAAAACATGACAAAACCCTATTCAGTGGTTCTAGTTAAAGTACTAGTTGACCGTTAAATTACTAAATTAAATTAATTTTTTTTCTAAAATTTTGGCAATAACATTAAAAAGTATGGATCTTGACCTCCGTACAGTTAGTTTGTGAAGAAATATTTTTTAAAACATCGTTATTGTTTAATTTTAAATTGGAGTTGGTTATGGAATAAAAAGTAGGGTGTATTTATTGCGTATTGAATGCTAGGGTTAAGGGGAGCTTCGAGCTTTAATGGCTGATCAAGTGTTTCGTGACTTAACTCAGGTCCTCACAAGATGCCTACGTATCTTGCAATATATCAAGAATCAAGCCAAAAAACGTAGTTCTAGATGTGAAGGAGCAGGTCCTTATATAGGTGATGAAAACCCTAGAGTTAGAGTTGAATTAGGAGACTTGGTGGTCAAGTCACCGCCTTGGCCCAATTCTAGATCCTTCCAAAGGATAGATGGATAAGTATTGGAATTATATGCCTTGAAAACCACTCCTGATATGATTTGGTTTCCTTGTTGACTCAAATACGGGGTCTTTTATTTGGCTGATTTTACAGCTACGAATTTATTATCATTATTAAGGTTTTGGGCCTCGTAATTGGGCTTTGACCTTGGACCAACTTAGGTTCATTTAATGCAACATTAAATGTGTTTTTAGGGCTTACTTTCAGCCTATATCATTTGCCCCCCAACTTCTAGGAAAACTGATCAGATTTTCGTGGAAGTTATAATTGTCTTTTTCGAGACTCGGGGACGTTTTTATCCCTTACCTAGGACTCCTTATTTTTCGTACCCTCATATGGGGATTTTGATTTACACTAGTGTTTCACATATACCGCCTTATTGAAAAGTGTAGAGTGGCCTACACTTTTACGACGATTTGCCTTATTCGAGGTTTTAACTTGTGTCTTGTGCTTGCTTTTAGCAATTTTTGGCACTTTTATAGAGCTTTTATGCATTTTTAGCATAAATTATCACTCAAAAATATTTCTATAATTTTTCTCGTATTTTTCTGTACTTTTCCTAATATTTTAGGAATTTTCGTGTACTCGTAGATATTTTTTCTTATTTATTCCTAATAATTTAGGAATTTTCGGGTACCCACAGGTATTTTTCTTAATTTTTCCTAATAATTTATGAATTTTTATATACCCATGGGTATTTTCCTTAATTTTTCCTAATAATTTAGGAATTTTCGGGTACTCACAGGTACTTTTCTTAATTTTTCCTAATAATTTAGGAATTTTCGGGTACCCACATGTATTTTTCTTAATTTTTCCTAATAATTTAGGAATTTTTATATACCCACGGGTATTTTCCTTAATTTTTCCTAATAATTTAGGAATTTCCGGGTACTCACAAGTACTTTTCTTAATTTTTCCTAATAATTTAGGAATTTTCGGGTACCCACAGGTATTTTTCTTAATTTTTCCTAATAATTTAGGAATTTTTATATACCCACGGGTATTTTCCTTAATTTTTCCTAATAATTTAGGAATTTTCGGATACTCACAGGTACTTTTCTTAATTTTTCCTAATAATTTAGGAATTTTCGGGTACCCACAGGTAATTTTCTTAATTTTTCCAAATAATTTAAGAATTTTCGGGTACCTACAATTATTTTTCTTAATTTTTCCTAATAATTTAGGAATTTTCGGGTACCCACAGGTATTTTTCTTAATTTTTCCTAATAATTTAGGAATTTTTATAAACCCACGGGTATTTTTCTTAATTTTTCCTAATAATTTAGGAATTTTCGGGTACTCACAGGTACTTTTCTTAATTTTTCCTTATAATTTAGGAATTAACTTGTAACTAATGTAAAACTTCAAGGGTCAAATTGTAATTTGACCATTCATTCTCATTCGTCCACCTTCAATCCACAAATTTTTTTTTTTTTTTTTAGTTTTGCCGAGTGAAAACTTCAAGTGGGGACCACCCCTTTTTTCTTTCCTGTTCGGCATTCTCATTCGGTTTTTCTTTTTTCTTTTTTTTTTTACATTTTTTCCGAGTGAAAACTTGAAGTGGGGCCACCCCCCATTTTTTTTCTCTTGCTCGGCATTTTCATTCGGCCACCTTCAGTCGGCATTTTTTTTTTTTTAACATTTTCCTATTGGAAAATTTCAAGTGGGGCCACCCCATTTTTATCCTCCTGCTCGGCAATTTCATCCAGCATTTTTTTTTAACATTTTCCGATTGGAAAATTTCAAGTGGGGCCACCTCATTTTTATCCTCCTGCTCGGCAATTTCATCCGGCATTTTTTTTAAACAACCAAATTTTCGAATGATAATTGATAGGTGGGTCCAGCCCATTTTTGGTCTTCATTCGATAAGTAGCAATCGAAAATTATTGTTTCGAATCTTTATTTTTCGAGTGAGATTTTCTGAATGGGGCTCTTGCCCTACTTGGATTTTTCAATTTTTCCTTCCTTTTCGAAAAATTCGAATCGAAAAATATTTCTTATTTATATTTGTACCGGCCTAACCCTCCGGGGTTTTACTTATGCATTTTTCCGATTTTTCTTTTACTTAATTATTTTGTCATTTGTACTTGGCCTTTCTTGGCTAGCAATTCAAATATGCTTTGATACATAACGGACATAGAACTTGAGTAAAGAAAACCAAATTGCATTAATAAATTCTGAAATGGGTTCAACCCTTACATAGATACTCTACTTCCTACTCGGAGCATAACTACTCCGTATGGTTTCGTCGACCTTATTTCTACTTCCTACTAGATATAAGTCATATCCTATGCAAGATAATCAAACATAATAGACTTTGAGGTTTGATGCATGCCAAGTACGAGGCACCTCATTTCCTTCCAATGTCTCCAATTTGTACGATCCACGTCCCAGTGTTTCCTTGACCCGATACGGGCCTTCCCAATTTGGGGATAGCTTTCCCTTCTGTCCAACTCCAGATGCTTCAATCTTTCTAAGCACCAGGTCCCCCTGACGGAAGAATCTTTCTTTCACCCTTAGGTTATAGTAGAAGGAAGCTTTCTTCTGATGTTCAGTATTCCTAGCATAGGCTTCGTCCCTCACCTCATCGATCAAGTCGAGGGCCATCCTCATTCCTTCCTCATTTGTGTCTGGTTCAAAGGCTTCAACCCGTGGAGATACATGCATGATTTCCACGGGCACCACAGCTTCAGCCCCGTAGGCTAACATGAATGGGGTTTTACCAGTCGTCACTTTGCAGGTGGTGCGATATGCCCAGAGTATGGGCAACAGCTCATCCACCCAAGTGTTCCTAGAACGTTCCACCCTTTTCTTAAGTCCATCGAGGATGATTCGATTAGCAACTTCAGCTTGCCCATTGGCTTGAGGGTGGGCAACCGAGGTAAACCGAAGCTCAATTCCATTATCATCACAGTAGTCCCTAAATTCTTTGTTGTTGAATTGTAACCCATTATCCGTAACCAGGATTCGTGGTATTCCATACCTACACATGACGTTCTCCCACAGGAACTGCGCGACTTGCTTGGTCGTAATCTTGGCCAACGGTTTGGCTTCAATCCATTTGGTAAAGTAATCGATAGCAACTATCAAGAACTTCCTTTGTGCAGTGGCCATGGGAAATGGCCCAAGTATATCCATCCCCCACATAGCAAAGGGAATGGGGGAGCTGATGGATGTCAACATCTCTGACGGTTGCCTAACCACTGGTGCATGTTTCTGGCACCGTTCACACTTTTTCACGTACTCTTTGGCATCAACCATCATCTCAGGCCAATAGAATCCAAGCCTGACTATCTTGTGAGCTAGGGCCCTGCCCCCCAAGTGCTGTCCACAAATCCCCTCATGGACCTCCTCAATAGCTGATTTGGCCTCCTCGGGTCTTAAGCACTTTAGATATGGAATCACAAAAGACTTCTTGTATAGTATCCCTTCAATTAGTGCATACCTTCAAGCCCTCACAGACAATTTTCGTGCCTCCATGGCATTAGTCGGGAGCCAACCGGTCTCGAGGTGTGCTTTTATGGGATCTATCCAACATTCCCTAACATCAATAGGCGCGGCCAACTTTGAATCGATGGTAGGGGCTCTCAGAACTTGGATGTAGACACTTCCAGAGTAATTCTCTATCTCGGAGGAGGCGAACTTGGATAAGGCATCGGCCTTGATGTTCTCCTCCCTCGGAATGTGCTCTATGTAACACTCATCAAATTGAGTCATTACTGCCTTCACAAGCCTTAAGTACTTGGCCATGGTTTCATCCCTTGCCTCAAACTCTCCATTGACTTGGGCCACAACTAACCTTGAATCTCCACAAACTTTAATATTCTTAACCCTTAATGCCCCTGCCAGACCAAGCCCGGCTATCAAATCTTCATACTCTGCCTCATTGTTGGTTGTTGGGAAGTCCAACTTCAGGGCGTATTCAATCGCGAATCCATCGGGACTTTGCAGAACAAGACCTGCACCACTTGTTTTTGTTTTTGATGCCCCATCAAAATAGAGCATCCAGTATTCCTTCTCCTCGGGCACGGGTTCCTTATCCTCCTTATGCGGTTCATTGCCTTCTTGAGGTACTATCTCTTGCCCCCCGACTTCTTGGTTGTCGATGGTACATTCAACCACGAAGTCAGCCAATGCTTGGGCTTTGATGGCCATCCTTGGCTTGAACTTAACATCAAATTCTCCCAACTAAATTGCCCACTTGATGAGCCTACCACTAGCTTTAGGGCTGTGCAAAATATTCCTTAACGGTTGTTCTGTAAGGACCTCTATCTTATGTGCCTGAAAATAAGGCCGTAACTTCCTAGAAGCAGTTACCAATGCTAAGGCAAACTTCTCAATAGTGGAGTAATTCAACTCTTCTCCGTGTAAAACTTTACTCACATAGTATACGGGTTTCTGAACCTTGCTTTCCTCATTTACTAGCACCGCACTCACAGCTTGACCAGAAATTGCTAAGTAGAGATAGAGGATTTCTCCCGTACTTGGCTTGGCTAGCAATGGGGCCTCAACTATATACTTCTTCGCTTGCTCAAAGGCCTCTTGGCTTTCCTCTGTCCATTCAAAGTTTTTTACCTTCTTCAGGGTTTTAAAGAATGGCAAACACTTGTCCCCGGATTTGGAGACGAATCTCCCCAATGCAGCAATCCTCCCGGTTAATTTCTGTACGTCCCTTATAGAACGTGGTGGTTCCATGTCAAAGATAGCCTTGATTTTGTCGGGGTTAGCCTCGATTCCCCGTTTCGAGACCATGAGACCTAAGAATTTTCCTGACCCAACAACAAAAGCACACTTGGTTGGGTTCAACATCATCTTATGGTGCCTCAACACTTCAAATGCCTCACGTAGGTGCCCAATGTGATCTGCCTTGTGTAGGCTTTTCACCAACATATCATCCACATAAACTTCCATAGTCTTTCCAATGAGATGGGCAAAAATATTGTTTACCAACCTCTGATAGGTAGCTCCTGCGTTCTTCAGTCCAAAGGCCATGACCAGGTAACAATACACACCAAAGTCGGTGATGAATGATACCTTAGGGTTGCCGTCCTTGTGCATCTTAATTTGGTTATAACCACTGAAGCCATCCATGAAACTCAGCATGTCGTGCCCAGCCGTGGCATCTATCAACATATCAATCCTTGGCAAAGGGAAACAGTCCTTTGGGCACGCATCATTCAGATCAGTAAAGTCTATGCACAACCTCCACTTTCCATTGGCCTTCTTGACCATTACAGGATTGGACAACCATTTTGGGAACTGAATTTCCTCAATGAAACCCGCTTCTAGGAGTTTATCGACCTCCTATTTTATGGCTTCTGGCCTCTCAAGTGCAAAATTTCTCTTCTTTTGTTTCACCGTCTTCCGTTCCGGATCCACATTCAAGTTGTGTGTTATCAGTTGGGGATCTATCCCTGGCATATCGGCTACTGTCCATGCAAAGACGTCATTATTGTCTTGTAGGAAGGCAATCAGCTTGCTTCTCAAGGGGTCTTTCAGAGATGTTCCGATGTAAGTAACCTTCTCAGGATCTCCCAACTCCAAAGGTATGGGAATCAAGTCCTCTGCTGGCTTTCCTCTTCGTTCTTCATCCTCACGGATGTCCATATCCTCAATAGGGAGGACCTGCCCCCCAGTTCCATCAGGCCTCAAAGCGGCCACATAACAACTCCTTGCCATTTTTTGATCTCCTTTTTCTTCTCCCACATCGTTTCTGGTTGGGAACTTAATTTTCAAATGATATGTAGAGGCAACTGCCTTGAATGCATGGAGTCCTGTCCTGCCTAAGATAGAATTATAGGTAGACGTGGCTTTGATGACCAAGAAGTTTAACATCTGAGTGGCCTCCCGTGGCTCCTGCCCTATAGTCATGGGTAGCTGAATTGTCCCCTCAACTTTCGACTCTACTCCATTGAACCCGTATATGGGCATATTCGATGGTGTCAACTGAGACTCAGTGTATCCCATCTTCAAAAAGGCATCATGGAACAGAATGTCCACCGATGCTCCATTGTCTATTAAGATTCTCTTCACTTGGGAGTTGTCTATTACAGGTGAAATCACCAGTGGATCATCATGGGGGAACTTCACCCCTTCAAGGTCCGAGTCATCGAATCCAATCGAGACCTCCGTTTTTGCACGCTTTGGTGCTTCCCCAACAATGTGCATCACCTCTCGTGCATATGCTTTTCTGGAATTTCTGCTTGACCCGGCCGCTGTCGGGCCACCGAAAATCATGTTTATCACTGGCCCCCGGGGTTGTGGATTACGGTTACGATCTTCATCATTCCTATCATAATCCCATCTCGAATTTCCTCGATCCCCATCTTTGCAGAATTTATTTAACTTTCCTCTGCGGATCAAGAACTCAATCTCATCTTTCAGGTGCCTACAATCGTCGGTATCGTGCCCCACGTCTTTGTGGAATCGGCAGTATTGGTTCTTATTTCTCTTCTCAGGATCTGTCCTTAGTGGCTTCGGCCATCTTACGTCCCAATCCTTCTCTATGTCCATCAGGATTTGGCTTCTTGGGGCGTTCAACCTTGCATAATCCGTAAACCTTTGTCCTGGACTACCCTTTTTAGGGGTTGAATCAGAATCTCTGCCCGTGCGCGGGTACTTATCTCTTCCATCATATTCTTCTTCCGTCTTTCTTTTCCTAGAATTGTCACCATTACCGGTGTTTCCCGTTACTGACTCTTTCTTTAGACTATCCTCAGCTTTGATATACTTACTCGCCCTTTGTTGAAGCTCAGTCATGTTCTCAGGGGGATGCTTGGCCAATGACATCTTGAAATAAACATTTGAAGTTCCATTCTGCAAAGCTACCATAGCCACTTTGTTTTCCAAATCAGTAATGTTGAGAGTCTCCTTGGTGAACCGTTTGAGGTAATCCCTCAAATTTTCATTCTTCCCTTGTATCACAGTCATGAGGGATGCAGAATCTTTCTCATGAATCCGTCCACCAATGAACTGGATAACAAAAGCGGTGCTCAGCTCTTTAAAAGAGGCGATGGAGTTTGGTGGTAGGCGACTGTACCAACATTGTGCCATGCCCGCTAGGGTTTGAGGAAATGCCCTACACTTCAAAGCATCGCTAGTAGGTTGTAGTAGTAGTGCATTAGAGAACGTCCTTACGTGATTGGCGGGGTCTCCCGTTCCATCATAAGCCTTTGTGGTAGGCATCTTGAACTTTCATGATATGCGCGCATTCATCACCTCCTCAGTGAATGGAGGAGTTGGATCATCAGGATCTCCAAGTTGCATCAGGTCTTTAGGGTCGCCTCTGGGGGTTTCGACCCTCATGTTTCCTCTTCTAGGGACCTCAGCCCTCCTCTCTCTCCTTGGGGTTCCTTCCAAATCAACAAAAGGAATTTCTCCTCCTGTTGTTGGTGGGGGTCGGCCCTGATTCTATCTTTGTTGCTCCCATTCTATGTCCTCCTTTAGTTTTTGGATCTTGGCCTCATGAGCCTTGATTTTTTCAGCAGCCGTTAAGGGAGGTCGATCATGGGTTCTTCGGCGTCCAATAGGTTCCTTACTTGGACAACGTCTCCTCGGGGCTTCATCCCTATCTTCTTCCGAGGATGAGTCATTAGAATACGGGCCTGAGTAGTCATAGTATTGCTGGCCTTGATTGGGTCCTAAACCTCTGATGTAAGGTGGATTGTATGGTTCGTGTATCTAGAGGGCGTGACCACTTGGTCCGGCTTGATACGGGGGATAATTGGGCAACCCATATATCGGGTTCGTGCTTGCGGGGATCACTGTAGTAGAGATCTGAGCGGTGGGTGGAGCGGACTGCCCTCCGAAAGGGGCGACCACCATCTGAAGGGGATTCATCCCTTGGGTGGTGGGATTCTGATGGGTTTCGAGCATCAAAAACGCAGCGGAAAATTAAAACAAAACAATAATTATCGAAACCCTACCGCAGGATCCATGCAAAAACATGATATTTAATTCGGAGATTGATGATTTACCTTAAAGAAGCTTTACGATTGTATGTCTAATGGAGATCCAAGCTTTCACGATCGTTGAGTGCTCCTCTTCGAAGCCTCCTCTACGGTATCCACACAAACACTCCAAGAACGATTCTTGATTGGAAAGGAGGTACTAGCCTCCAATGAAAATATGAGATCTTCTTTTTAGGTTTTGGTTCAAGCGGCTGGGGATAATTTTTGTCGTACAAAATTAATTACCTTCTTTACCTATCATCATATATTTATATGATAGTGTAAGGTAAAAGCCCAACTAAAAACCTAGCCCAAGTTTGATTAATTAAATAATAGAATCAAATCCTATTATTTAAATAAATAATAATTAAGTCATACTTAATTATTAAAATCATATCTCATTTGTATTTTATTATATCTTAATTAAGTCCCACTTAATTAATATAATAAAATACAACTAATCATTTAATTAATTTAAATTCATAATTTAAATTAATTCTTCCTTAAAATGTTCTATGTGTGTGACCCTGTAGGCTATCATTTAATTGGCAATAATTTTATTCTCTAATAAAATTATAAACAATGAGCGGCATCTAGTAATACATCATTGCTACCCAATTAAATAATAATTAAATCGTGATTCGATAAAACCTTTTGTGATTAATGTTCCCGTGTAATATAATCCCTTTAACCAAATATTATAGATTAAACTCGAGGCATGTTTCATGTCATCCTCTTCATAATTTAATCCGGGTTTACTTGATCCATGAGTAGACTATTAAAAACAAATCATTATTTGAGCACGGCCATGCATTTTATAGTCTCACTCAATCAAGAGGCCAATAATATCTCTCCTAATAATAGGAGGGTTAAATCCTTTATCTATCATTCATATTTCTCATACGATTCACAATATACCCGATGTCCACTTTTATCATTACCCGGTCAAAGGTAACTTTTAATGTAGTCAAAGTATATTATCCTCGTATAGAAATATAATGATCTCAAGTCAAAGGATCATTACACCATTATCACTGTGAGTCTTTCTTATGACTTAATTAACATAAAGAATCTCACGTTGGGTCTGTCCAGTACCATGTACTCTACATGTACCTATGTATTGACTTTAGTATCTCCATACTTATAACCAATGAGATGTGGTTATCAGTCAAAAACATACTAGTCTATTTATGTATTATTATTGTCTTGTATAATAATACTCGACTAGGGACCTTTAAGAATATGATATTATATAATCTCAAATTCAAGTTGTAAACTTAAACTATATAATGTGTATCATTATTCTAAGGACATTTATTATGCTAACAAATATCGCAGTAATTAGAGTCATAATAAATACATTTATTTAATAATCAAATGACATAAGGTTTATTTAAGAAACAATGTATTGCCTCTAGGGCACCTACACTAACAATCTCCCACTTGCACTAGAGCCAATCACCCATGTATCTAATACCCATGGAACTAGTGTGACCGTCGTGCTTCTGCTGCGACAGGCCTTTGGTCAGTGGATCTGCAATGTTATCATTTGTATGCACTTTACATATATGTATTTCACCCCTTTCATTAATCTCTCGTATGAGGTGATATCTTCTGAGTATATGTTTGGATCGGGAGTGCGATCTAGGCTCTCTAGCCTGTGCGATGGCCCCATTATTATCGCAGTATAGATCAATGGGATCTGCAATCGATGGAACCACTTCCAAATCAGAAATGAATTTTCGAATCCAAACAGCCTCCTTAGCCGCTTCACAAGCTGCAATGTACTCAGCCTCCATTGTAGAATCAGCTACTGTTTCTTGCTTTGAACTCTTCCAGCTTACAGCACCTCCATTTAGACAAAATACAAAACCAGACTGTGATACAGTATCAT
Source organism: Saposhnikovia divaricata (assembly GCA_036435485.1). Lineage (NCBI taxonomy): Eukaryota > Viridiplantae > Streptophyta > Magnoliopsida > Apiales > Apiaceae > Saposhnikovia > Saposhnikovia divaricata. The sequence goes on from CM071598.1 coordinate 170,131,979, forward strand.
CCCTGTCTGTTTGGAAACTTGCATCGGTGTAACCTTTTACAACCAGCTTCTCCTCTCCTCCATACACTAAGAATGAATCTTTAGTCCTTTTCAGGTACTTTAGAGTATTCTTGACTGCCGTCCAGTGATCTTCACCTGGATTAGACTGGTATCTGCTCGTCATGCTCAAAGCATACGAAACATCTGGTCGAGTACATACCATTGCATACATGATAGATCCAATTGCTGATACATATGGAACTTTATTCATGTGGTCCTTCTCATCTAATGATTTCGGACACTGGTCTTTAGAAATCGTTATTCCTTGAGACACAGGGACATATCCCCTTTTAGCATTTTGCATACCAAAACGATGCAAAACCTTATCAATGTATGTACTCTGACTTAGACCGATCATCCTTTTAGATCTATCTCTATAGATCCTCATTCCTAGAATGTAGGTTGCCTCTCCTAAATCTTTCATAGAGAAATTGCTCCCTAACCAAGTCTTAACAGCCTTTAGAGAAGGTATGTCATTCCCCATTAGTAGTATGTCATCAACATACAGTACTATGAATGCCACATGGCTCCCACTAACCTTCTTGTAAACACAAGGTTCATCCTCGTTTTGAATAAAGCCATACTCCTTGACTGTTTCATCAAAACGAATATTCCATCTCCTAGAGGCTTGCTTCAATCCATAAATGGATCGACGTAATTTACATACCTTGCCAACATTCCTTGGATCGACAAAACCTTCTGGTTGTGTCATGTACACATCCTCTTCAAGGCTCCCATTAAGGAAAGCTGTTTTGACATCCATTTGCCAGATTTCGTAATCATGGAATGCTGCAATTGCAAGCAAAATCCGTATGGACTTGACCATGGCAACTGGTGAGAAAGTTTCATCATAGTCAATACCATGAATTTGTTTGAACCCTTTCGCAACCAGTCTTGCTTTATAGGTCTGAACATTTCCTTCCATGTCATTTTTCTTCTTGAAAACCCACTTGCACCCTACGGGTTTTACCCCTTCAGGTGGATCAACCAAATCCCAAACTTGGTTTTCGTACATGGAATCCATCTCGGATTTCATGGCTTCAAGCCATCTCTTAGAGTCTGGACTGTTCATAGCATCTTGGTATGTGAGAGGCTCATCCTCATCTATGAGCATCAAATCCCCACATTGAGTCAAAAGAAATCCATATCTCTCTGGCTCATGGCAAATTCTACCAGATCTACGAACAACCTGTGTTTCTTGAGCATTATCATTATTCTGCTCTTGTTCCACCTCAGGTTCAATGCTATTTTGTGGTTCTCGATCTTCATCGAGATCTATAGTTCTCCCACTGTCCCTTTTGGAAACAAAATCCTTTTCCATGAAGACAGCATCTCGAGCAATGAACAATTTCTGCTCAGAAGGACTATAAAAATAATACGCCTTTGTTTCTTTAGGGTATCCCACAAAATTGCACTCTTCGGATTTAGGTCCAAGCTTGTCAGATACTTGACGTTTTACAAACGCCTTGCATCCCCAAACTTTCATAAAGTTCATGCTTGACCGTTTCTCCTCCCATATCTCATATGGAGTCTTTTGAACCTTCTTGGTTGGAACACGATTAAGTGTGAAAGCCGCTGTTTCTAGAGCATAACCCCAGAAACTTATTGGAAGATCTGCATGACTCATCATCGATCGTACCATGTCCAACAAGGTGCGATTTCTCCTCTCTGAAACTCCATTCCATTGAGGTGTACCTGGCGGAGTGAGTTGTGATACAATACCACACTCTTTTAAATACTCTTTAAATTCGGTGCTTAAGTATTCACCCCCACGATCGGATCGTAAGATCTTAATACTTGCACCTTCGCCTATTTGCTTCTCTACTTCAGCCTTGTATTCTTTGAATTTTTCAAAAGAATCGGATTTGTTCTTCATAAGATATACATATCCATATCTACTGAAGTCATCAGTAAATGTTATGAAGTAGTAGTAGCCTCCTCTAGCCATCACACGCATTGGGCCACATACATCACTATGTATTAGCTCCAAACGTTTAGTGGCCCTTTGACCCTTACCAGTAAAAGGGGCTTTAGTCATCTTACCAAGCAAACAAGATTCGCATTTTTCGTATGATTCAAAATCAAACTTATCCAAGTATCCATCTTTATGTAATTTGGAAATGCGTTTCTCATTATATGGCCTAGACGACAATGCCAGAGGTATGTTTGATTTGAGTCATTTACTTTAAGTCGTTTGTTTTCTATGTTACAGATAGGATTATCCAAATCAAGAACATATAAACCATTAAATAAACGCGCAACACCATAGGTTAAATCATTCAAAGCAAAAGAGCAACTGTTGTTCTTTATTGTAAACGAAAAACCTTTCTTGTCCAAACAAGAAACATAAATAATGTTTCTGCGAATCGTAGGCACGTAATAACAGTCATTTAGTTCTAAAACAAGCCCAGAGGGCAAAGATAAATAATAAGTTCCTACGGCTAAAGCAGCAACTCTTGCTCCATTGCCTACTCGTAGGTCCACTTCTCCCTTAGCCAAAGTCCTACTTCTCTGCAGTTCCTGCACATTTATACAAATGTGAGAAGCACATCCAGTATCCAATACCCAAGATGTAGAAATAGACAGATTGACTTCTATAACATAAATACCTGATCCAGAAATCTGAACACCCTTCAATTTCTTCAGATTCTCCAAGTAAGCATGACAGTTTCTCTTCCAGTGACCAGGCTTGTGACAATAGTGACAATCACCTTTGTCAGCCTTTGCGACATCTCCCTTCGGCTTTTTAGCCTTTTTGAAAGAGGGCTTAGAAGGACCAAGATCTTTCGGTGTAACCTTTTTCTTGCCCTTCCATTTCCCCTTTCCCTTAGCACCTTTCTTGACCACCATCATTATGGGAGCTTTCTCAGGTGCCTTGACCATATTTGCTTCAGTGGTCCTCAACATGGCCAACAATTCCATAGGAGTCTTATCTTGCTCAGTCATATTGAAAGTCATTATGAACTGAGCATAGTCGCTGTTCAAAGATTGCAAGATTATATCGACTTGAGCCTCTCGCTGAAGCGGGAAACCCAAACGAGCAAGGTAATCACAATACCCAATCATCTTTAGAACATGTGGTCCGACTGGTCCATTGCCCTGCTTACACGAGAAGAGTGCTTTGCTTGTGTTGAACTTTTCAACACGAGCCTGTGATTGAAACATCGTTGAAAGATGTTCAAACATAGTATAAGCATTCATATCAAAATGTTGCTTCTGGAGCTCAGCATCCATAGTAGCAAGCATAAGATAAGCCACATCAGTTGCATCATCAATATGCTTCTGATAAGCATTTCGTTGAGCAGCAGTGGCATTGTTAGCAGGGGCTTCCGGTGGAGGAATATCAATCACATAAGATTTCTTTTCCTGCATGAGAACAATTCTCAAATTCCTAGACCAGTCAAGGAAGTTCGATCCTGTCAGCTTGTCCTTCTCAAGGACTGATCGCACAGAGAAAGTGTTGTTTGTATTTTGTGCCATTTGTTTTCTACAATGATAAAATGCATAAGATAAGTTAGATTGTTACATTAATTATGTTCAAGTGATTATGACATATTCATAATATATCTCCCACTATTTTTTATCAAATTAATAGCCCTTACTATTAAATCGGAAAGAATATCCCATAAATCTTTCTAGTGAGCCAAGATCCATATTTCATCACATCCTAAGTCAACCACTGGTAGTCCTTAAAACATGATTATTTAGGTAGACAACAGTTGTCAATTATATCATATATAATTCTTGGATAGTTTGGTGAACAACAATTGTTCTTGTTTATCTAATAGACTTTGAACCAAACTCTATGCTTCTAAGTTCATAATAATTGAATATAACCATTTATTTTCACCTTATTATGACGACTCAGTTAAGTTAAACCCAATGATACAACGATCGAATATAACCGCTTATATTCGTCACATCTCACCACGATAGACAGAAGTCCCCTGCCACTGGCAGTCATTCCCCTTATCGATCTAGGATTCAATGAGTGTTCATTCATTGGAAAGCATCCGATTAAAACTTAATATTTTGTTAAGGGGTTTTGATTTAAAACGACCATGATCCCATCATAAAGAGATTCCCAATTTTTCCTTGAATTAAATACTTCAAATCAATATTCATCAATAGTTTGATTTCCAGGTTGTTGGAGGAGTCACAAGTGGCCTCACTTAATACCCAACTTCCTTACAGGTAAAACCCGTTTTTGACAAAATCTCCCCATATCTAAATCATTGAAAATTTGTATTTAATTCCGTGTTTCATAAACACAGAAATCTCATGATCGTTTGTTCATTTTAAAATCTCGAATCGTTACAGATTTTATCTTGTTTAGCATGGCAAGCTTGGTATGGGTGACGTATCTAATACATGCATACATCATTAATCTAATTAAAACATGCATACATTTTTCTACTCTACACATGCATCATATGTAAAGTGCATCACATAAATTAATATGCTATGGTTATGGCCCAATCCTATGCGATTTTTCCAAGCTAATGGAAAAATCAAGGTCAATCTATGGTGGTAATAACTAATTATTACATAATCTCTTGCTGCGCTTCCAAAGCTGCCTTGATTGCCTCCAAGCTCCTCTTGAAACATTTTACAAAAGAACTCGAGTTGCATTCGAGATAAAATAATTACAAAAAGAAAAACGACATGCAAGTCGTATTTAGAAACCAAACCATAAACAAAAACCTCTATCCTATGGGTCTCAAGGCCATAACCATCCACCATGCTCTAGTAACAATTAAATAACATGTCATATTATCTAATCATGTTATACCATATCATATTTCAGATGATCCAATCAAATAAATCATATAACGCAAAATTCAGAAAATCAGAATCAAATTCTGAAAACAATAAATCGCGTTTTTAATGCACTAAACGGCGTCAAACGCATTACAGACGAGTCGGTGATACCTATGGTATCAGTTTTGTTCAGACGCTCGTTTCCAGTCAGAAAACACATATCGTTTGCGAAAATCGGACACGGGACACAGATTTCACCAGATCTGCGCAGCGTATACAGAAATCGTATCGTATACAATCCCCATATCATGAACAAACAAAAAATCATGTATATATCAATATACATACAGATTATATGATCATCATATGATCATCCCAATCATCATTAACATACAGTTTATACATATATATCAAAATCAACGCATCATACATGACAATCATCAAACATGCTCGTATATATATCAAAACTGTAACATATAACCGAATTAAAACGTTTTTGCAAATAGCTCTGATGCCATTGATGGGTTTCGAGCATCAAAAACGCAGCGGAAAATTAAAACAAAACAATAATTATCGAAACCCTACCGCAGGATCCATGCAAAAACATGATATTTAATTCGGAGATTGATGATTTACCTTAAAGAAGCTTTACGATTGTGTGTCTAATGGAGATCCAAGCTTTCACGATCGTTGAGTGCTCCTCTTCGAAGCCTCCTCTACGGTATCCACACGAACACTCCAAGAACGATTCTTGATTGGAAAGGAGGTACTAGCCTCCAATGAAAATATGAGATCTTCTTTTTAGGTTTTGGTTCAAGCGGCTGGGGATAATTTTTGTCGTACAAAATTAATTACCTTCTTTACCTATCATCATATATTTATATGATAGTGTAAGGTAAAAGCCCAACTAAAAACCTAGCCCAAGTTTGATTAATTAAATAATATAATCAAATCCTATTATTTAAATAAATAATAATTAAGTCATACTTAATTATTAAAATCATATCTCATTTGTATTTTATTATATCTTAATTAAGTCCCACTTAATTAATATAATAAAATACAACTAATCATTTAATTAATTTAAATTCATAATTTAAATTAATTCTTCCTTAAAATGTTCTATGTGTGTGACCCTGTAGGCTATCATTTAATTGGCAATAATTTTATTCACTAATAAAATTATAAACAATGAGCGGCATCTAGTAATACATCATTGCTACCCAATTAAATAATAATTAAATCGTGATTCGATAAAACCTTTTGTGATTAATGTTCCCGTGTAATATAATCCCTTTAACCAAATATTATAGATTAAACTCGAGGCATGTTTCATGTCATCCTCTTCATAATTTAATCCGGGTTTACTTGATCCATGAGTAGACTATTAAAAACAAATCATTATTTGAGCACGGCCATGCATTTTATAGTCTCACTCAATCAAGAGGCCAATAATATCTCTCCTAATAATAGGAGGGTTAAATCCTTTATCTATCATTCATATTTCTCATACGATTCACAATATACCCGATGTCCACTTTTATCATTACCCGGTCAAAGGTAACTTTTAATGTAGTCAAAGTATATTATCCTCGTATAGAAATATAATGATCTCAAGTCAAAGGATCATTACACCATTATCACTGTGAGTCTTTCTTATGACTTAATTAACATGAAGAATCTCACGTTGGGTCTGTCCAGTACCATGTACTCTACATGTACCTATGTATTTGATTAGTACATAATTTTGCATATTTTTATTGCCTTTTATTGCTTGTGTTCGTATTTTAATAAATTATTTTGTTGCGTTTCAGGAAAATTCGAGAAAACTGAAGAAACGGCAAAATAAAGAAATAAATGACAAAAGAAGGAAAGGAAGGACCAAAATAAAAGAAAGAGGAAAGATAATGGAGGGTGGTGCACATTTTACCAAAACCAAATGGAAGGCTAGGATTTAGCCAACCAAAAATGAAACCAATGGCCAAGATTCAATCTAACCTACCTAAAAACCTAATCTTTTCCTATAAATACCCACCATTCCTTCATTTGTAAATACACCATACATTAGGCATTAGGCCTTATAATTTTGTTCTAGTTCATCTCCAAATTCTTAGTTGTAATTTTATATTTTCTTGTAAACACTTTTCATATTTATGCAATTTCAAGTTTCATTTTAATCCTTGCACTTCTCTTTCATTTTATCTTTCCTTATTCTTTAATTCGTTATTTTCGTAAGTTCTCGGGTGGATAAAGTAGCAACGCTAACCACACGAGATTGAAAGTATCGATTTAAAGAATTTATTTCGTAGTTTTAATTTCCGTTTTAAATATTAGTTACGCCCTTTAAATCTCAGTTTTATTGTGGGTTTGATTATTTGTTAATTATAGATTTAATACTTTTATGCTTTAAATATTAGTGTAATTTAAATAAAAGAAAAAAAAAAAAAAAACACAAAAATATTAGTTTCATACAATTTTCAGTAATTAATTTTGTGTCTCAATTTGTGTTTAATTCGAAGCAGTAAGATAAACTCCCCTGTTTAGCTTTGTATTATTATTACGTTTTGTTTCCTTTTTTAGATTTCTTTTTTTTAAAAGACAGAACCCAGTCGCTCCTGTTTCTTCTTCTTCTTGTACCCAGCAAAAATCTCTCTTTTTCCCTCTTCCATTCACAACACCCATCACAGCTCCCCTTCCTCCCCTACTCCTCTGCAAACGCCAACACCTCTCGACTTCTCCATTCCATCTCCACACGACCGCCCACACTCCTCCTTCCACCGCGCCACACACCGCGCTACATCCCCGCCACTCCGACCTGCGACAACCTCCCTTACCCCGTACACACTCCCCTCCAATCAAAACCATTCTCTCCTCCTTTCAACCCCAAGCCCAGCCTCTCTCCCTATCTCTTCTCTATCTCCGAGTCTTGCTGCAATTCCCCCATCCCATGAATTACTTTCTCTGCAAACGTATCCCAGCCTCCTCTTCGGTTTTCGTTAATTTTCCTTTTGTTTGTGAGAGTTTTTGCAAGTTTTTTTTAGAATTTTAATTACCGAATTAATAGGGAAGCCGAGTTAATCGCTGTTGGTTGCTGTTTGTGGAATTTCTACGATTATGAGTTTATGTTCGTTTATTTCACGGAGTCTGTGAATTTCCGATTTGTTGTTTCTCTCGCGTTAGTTGAGATTTGAGTTCTTGTTTAGTTCTTGTTTAGTCCTTTATTGAGTCAAGTTCTGAATCGAGTCCATTTCACAGTTTTTGGTTCCGTCTTGTTTGTACCGAGTTTGAATGATAAATCGCCTCTCCGAGTCGTGTTTTTTTTATCTTGTTTTGGTTTCGGCAATTGTATTGAGATTTATGTAGTCATAGGTTTTATGTAATCAGTTCTGAGTTTTATTCCCTGGTGTTTATGCAGTTGTATGAGTTCGTTTTGTTGGTTAATTGTTATGTTTCGAGTAGTAGTTGTTTCGTTATTGAGAGTAGTGCTTTGTCGGTCTTTTGAGTTCATGTTTGAGTCAAGTTACTCTTGTTCTTTTTGCTGTTGAGTCAAGTTGTTGCATCTCTCTGCGTTTTGTGTAATGAAGCGTTGTTTTACTAAATTCTGTTTTTCCCGGAGTTGCGTTAGTGTGTGTTCTAGTCCCATGATTTTGCTGAGTTGTGCTCTAATTTAGCTGGTTTGTAGTGTTAAGTGTTTGGCTTAAGTGAATTAGTTCGAGTCTGTCTTGTAATTGTGTGTCGATTTTCTGAGTTCTGTTTCTTCTAGTCAATCATCACTGCGTTCGCTGGTGTTTTGTTGGCTTTTCTGAGTTTTATGCCGAGTCCTGGTTGTTGTTTGCTAATCTTGCCGTGTAGTCTGATCTGCGTACTGCGTTCCTGTGATTTCTGTTCAATTTCTGTGATTTGAGTTGCCGATTTCTGTGATTTGAGTTATGTTTTCTGTAAATAAAAAAAATTAATAATTCAAAAAATAAAAAAAATTAATAATAATTCAAAAAAATAAATTTCGAATTCAGAATTTTCAGTAATAATTTAATTTTTGTGTTTGATTAAAAATAGAGTAAATAATTTCTTTTTAATAGTAATTTATCAATTAAGATTTTTATCTTCTTTTGAATTTTAATTTGTTAATTAAATTTAGATTAGATTAAACTCTCTTTTGAAATTAGTTTAAATTTTCTTTTAGCAAATAAACAGTAAAAATCTAAATTTCACAAAAATACCATCTTGTTCTAATTCGCCTACATTAATAATTAAGGATCGCGAAATAAATATTATTCCCCGTGGACCGAATCATAAATACTAAAACGATGATCGTGCGCTTGCGATTTAATTGTACCATTTCCACCACATCAAGTTTTTGGCGCCGCTGCCGGGGAGTTAATTATTTTTCGCACCTTAATTTTTAATTTTTCGGATTAGTTTTCTTTCGCTTGCCTTATTTTTATTTTATTTTTTTAGGAAAGTTGGAATTACGGGAATCTTCTCACGGAGCTCGGAACAAATTGGAATTCTTGGAAGCGTGCTTCGGTAACCCGTATCTCACTCTTTTCGCCTTTTTATTTTTAGAAAATCACAAAAAAATTCAAAAATTCAAAAATCACAAAAAAAAATTAAAAATCAAAAATCAAAATAAAATTATTTGTAAATACATAATTGTTGCATCATGCATTTAATCACCTAGGGCACATCATTTAGATTTTTATTTTCTTGTTTTTAATTTTTCGTACCTTATAAATTGTGGTGATTGCTGGAGGACCCAGAGGTACGTTAAATTTCTTCTTTCTTTTAGTTAAAACACGTAGTGTAAGCATCCATAATTGTTTATAGTTTTTGTTTGTTGCATTAATTAGACGTTTGCCCCTAGGATTTCACGTTCAATTAGAAAGGTGCCTAAAAATAAACGTAATTAAGACTTATTCACGACCTTCAGTGTCTAAGGTTCGCCTGGCTGTTAAGATTCGGTGTCTAAGTGACGAGTTTGGCCTCTTGGCAATGCCTGCTCTAATCTGGCCGAATCGGTCTGAATAATTCTTAATTTGCGAAATTTTTAGTGTGTCTTAAGGTTAGATCTTTCTTTTGATTTTTCACCCTTTGTTTTGTGTGCTTAATTTTTCGCAAATTATTTGCTACGTGTTTTCCTTTCGTGGTTTATGCGAACTACTTGGATTAGGAATAATTCTTCTAGACTAGTGAGATCATTCGAGATTTCTTCATCACCCGATTCCGAGTCTTTAGATAATTCCGAACCAGTAGTAACCATGGCCATATCTCTTAAGGACCGTTGCTATCCCACCCGCTCTGCTCAACCCTCGTGTATCACTCTTCCACCGGTTACGGGTAATAATTTTGAGATTAAAGCCCATCACATTAGCATGTTACCAAAATTTTCCGGGAGCGACGGTGAGGATCCCTACCTTTTTCTTCATGAATTCGAGGAGGTTTGTGCCTTACAAAAACTCCAACAATTAACCGAGGACTCAATTAGGCTTAGGCTCATTAATTTCGCGCTTAAAGAAAATGCTAAGAAATGGTTGTATAGTCTTCCCGTTAATTCTATTTCCACGTGGGAGGGATTTGTGGTAATGTTTCTAAAAAAATATTTTCCTAATCACAAGACTACGAGAATTACAAATGAAATAAATCAATTTCATCAAAAAGAAAATGAGTCTTTTTGGAAACTATTTGATCGTTTTAAAAGTCTTTTATCACAATGCCCCCACCACGGAATAGAAAAATGGAGACTATGCAAAATTGTTTACGAAGCCTTGGATAGCCGAACCACTGCCTTATTAGAGTCAATGTGTCAAGGTAAATTCATGGAAAAAGATGAGGACGAAGGGTGGGAATTTTTTGAAGAGTTAGCCGAGAAGACTATGTTGTGGGAATCCACTAGGGAACCAAATAAGTCTACCGAATCGTCTAGTTCAACTTCTAGGGGTTTGCATTCAATTGGAAGTAACATCGCAACCGATGCCAAGTTAGCCACCCTTACTAGGCGACTCGAAGCCCTAGAAACGCATAGTGGTCCCTCACATATGTCTACGCACCCGAATCAAGGGATGCAAAGTTTCCAAGATTTTCAACAAATCAATGCGGTGTTTCAACCCAACCCTAGGAATGACCCTTTTGCACCTACATACAATCCCGGTTGGAAGAATCACCCAAATTTCTCGTGGAACCAGGGCCAAAATTTTCAATCTCCGCCACCTTCTTTTCAAAGGCCCAATCAGAATTCTTACTCACCTCCAAACCAAGGACCTTTTCCAAACCCAACTCAAAATCATGGTCCTATTCCGACTCAAACACCCGCCCATCCTCCCGGCTTTCATGAGTCAGATAAGAGACTTAATTCTTTGGAAAAGAGCCTTGATGCGCTTTTAAAATCAACAACCAATTTGGCTCAGTCTCAACAAGCCTTCATGCAAACCATGACTCAAGATAGGCAAATTTTGAACGCTAGTACTCAAGCCATATCTAAGTTGGAAGTTCAAGTGAGTCAGTTAGCCAACACCATGAGTGAGCGTGAGAAGAATAAATTCCCGAGTCAACCTGAGGTAAACCCTAGATTCCCCCTTAACCAAAGACCTCCTGAAAGTATTAATGCCATAATTTCTTTAAGGTCGGGGAATCAAGTTGACAATCAAGTAGGTGTCGAGTCTCCAGAAAAAGAGGAAGAGTCAAATGTTGAATCTGACCATAATCACGCAATAATTCTTAATTTGCGAAATTTTTAGTGTGTCTTAAGGTTAGATCTTTCTTTTGATTTTTCACCCTTTGTTTTGTGTGCTTAATTTTTCGCAAATTATTTGCTACGTGTTTTCCTTTCGTGGTTTATGCGAACTACTTGGATTAGGAATAATTCTTCTAGACTAGTGAGATCATTCGAGATTTCTTCATCACCCGATTCCGAGTCTTTAGATAATTCCGAACCAGTAGTAACCATGGCCATATCTCTTAAGGACCGTTGCTATCCCACCCGCTCTGCTCAACCCTCGTGTATCACTCTTCCACCGGTTACGGGTAATAATTTTGAGATTAAAGCCCATCACATTAGCATGTTACCAAAATTTTCCGGGAGCGACGGTGAGGATCCCTACCTTTTTCTTCATGAATTCGAGGAGGTTTGTGCCTTACAAAAACTCCAACAATTAACCGAGGACTCAATTAGGCTTAGGCTCATTAATTTCGCGCTTAAAGAAAATGCTAAGAAATGGTTGTATAGTCTTCCCGTTAATTCTATTTCCACGTGGGAGGGATTTGTGGTAATGTTTCTAAAAAAATATTTTCCTAATCACAAGACTACGAGAATTACAAATGAAATAAATCAATTTCATCAAAAAGAAAATGAGTCTTTTTGGAAACTATTTGATCGTTTTAAAAGTCTTTTATCACAATGCCCCCACCACGGAATAGAAAAATGGAGACTATGCAAAATTGTTTACGAAGCCTTGGATAGCCGAACCACTGCCTTATTAGAGTCAATGTGTCAAGGTAAATTCATGGAAAAAGATGAGGACGAAGGGTGGGAATTTTTTGAAGAGTTAGCCGAGAAGACTATGTTGTGGGAATCCACTAGGGAACCAAATAAGTCTACCGAATCGTCTAGTTCAACTTCTAGGGGTTTGCATTCAATTGGAAGTAACATCGCAACCGATGCCAAGTTAGCCACCCTTACTAGGCGACTCGAAGCCCTAGAAACGCATAGTGGTCCCTCACATATGTCTACGCACCCGAATCAAGGGATGCAAAGTTTCCAAGATTTTCAACAAATCAATGCGGTGTTTCAACCCAACCCTAGGAATGACCCTTTTGCACCTACATACAATCCCGGTTGGAAGAATCACCCAAATTTCTCGTGGAACCAGGGCCAAAATTTTCAATCTCCGCCACCTTCTTTTCAAAGGCCCAATCAGAATTCTTACTCACCTCCAAACCAAGGACCTTTTCCAAACCCAACTCAAAATCATGGTCCTATTCCGACTCAAACACCCGCCCATCCTCCCGGCTTTCATGAGTCAGATAAGAGACTTAATTCTTTGGAAAAGAGCCTTGATGCGCTTTTAAAATCAACAACCAATTTGGCTCAGTCTCAACAAGCCTTCATGCAAACCATGACTCAAGATAGGCAAATTTTGAACGCTAGTACTCAAGCCATATCTAAGTTGGAAGTTCAAGTGAGTCAGTTAGCCAACACCATGAGTGAGCGTGAGAAGAATAAATTCCCGAGTCAACCTGAGGTAAACCCTAGATTCCCCCTTAACCAAAGACCTCCTGAAAGTATTAATGCCATAATTTCTTTAAGGTCGGGGAATCAAGTTGACAATCAAGTAGGTGTCGAGTCTCCAGAAAAAGAGGAAGAGTCAAATGTTGAATCTGACCATAATCACTCAACTCCTGATTCAACAGAATCTTCTCATAAACCTTCCTCATCTTCCCAAATACCTTCTTCCTCTTCACCTACCAAATCTCCATCTGACATTCCACTTCCAAAATCCCTTCCCGATGTGTCTAATGAGCAAGTCTTTAAGCCAAAAGCTCCGTATCCTCAAAGACTCCTCCTTCCCAAGCAATCGGCTCAAGTAGACAAAATTCTGGAAGTTTTCAAGCAAGTCGAGATAAACATTCCTCTTTTAGATGCCATTCAACAAATTCCTTCATATGCCAAGTGTCTAAAAGATTTGTGTACGCATAAGCGAACCACCCAAGTACCTAAGAAAGCCTTCTTGACGTCCCAAGTAAGCTCAATTCTTTCTAACCAAATTCCCGTGAAATACAAGGACCCCGGTTGTCCAACTATTTCATGTGTCATAGGTAATACTTTCGTGGACAAGGCTTTACTTGACTTAGGCGCTAGTGTGAATCTCCTCCCATTTTCAGTCTATCAAGCCCTAGGGTTAGGCGAGCTCAAAAAGACCAATATGACACTTCAACTTGCCGATCGTTCTATAAAAATGCCCAAGGGATTAATTGAAGATGTCTTGATTAAAATTGGCGATTTTATCTTTCCGGTTGACTTTGTTGTCCTCGAGACTCAACCCGTCATGAATTCCAAGAACCAAATTCCTGTCATCCTAGGAAGACCTTTTCTTGCTACATCCAATGCCTTGATCAATTGTAGGAACGGTTCGATGAAACTCACTTTCGGTAACATGACCATCGACCTTAATATTTTCAATGTAGGGAAAGAACCCAATGAGCTTTATGAACCATCAGTAGGGGTTAATTTGGTCAACAAGTTTGCCACATGGTCTAGTTTCGAGGATAGTGAAATTGAGTATCTTCTCGTTGAGGATTTCAAAGTCAACCCTGAGCCTACTCGAGAGTATGCTGACTCATTGAAAGATATGACTTCGGAAGAGATGCTGAGAGAATTAGATGCGATTTGTTCTCCGTGGGAGACCCCATCCGAGATTGTTAGTAGTGAGCCTGTCATTGAGAGTCCCGTTGCACTATATCCACCTGCATTTGAATTGTTTGTTTATCATCCCGAGTTTGATCAACAGCCTTTAGGAGAAAACGAACTCTCATATTTTGTCATTCCTAGTGATTCGACCCATAACCAGACTTTCATTGTCCCTAATCTGCTTAAACAAAATCAAGAAGCTTCAAGTTGGTTTAGGGTGAACACTAGTGATTCTTGTTCTAATAGGTTGCATGATCCCACGCTAATTGAGAAAGGCTTTTCTAATCAAAATTTTCAAATATGCCTTGATCTTTTCTCACAGCTTCACCCAAAGTTTCCTACCGGCATCGGCTGATTCGGTTTTGTTACCTTGCCTCCCCTCGTAAAGTCCAGGTATGGGGGAGGAATTGTGTGCGTAAGTTAGTTGTTTTTAATATCCGTTCAGTCTTCATCATCCCTTGTCAGGTATAATCTCCTCATTCAGCTTGCATTTTGCATACATTGAGGACAATGCATGATTTAGGTATGGGGGAGGGTTTTAGTGTAAATACATAAAATTGAAAAATCCAAAAAAATTGAAAAATTTTAAAAATCCAAAAATAGAGATATTTTAGCTTAGTTGTCCTTCCCACTCTTTAAATTCTAGAACTAGTTGGTGTTGACTATTTTTCAAAAATTATATGTATAATGCCTTTAGATAATTTGAACATAGTCAGGTAAGGTTTTCCTCACGAAACTTGTGTCGAACAAATTTTTGCTTAAAAGACCAAGACGACACATTTGCACAAGACTTTTGATGGAAAAATTGTATAGGAATGTTATTCGATACCTGAGAGAGAACCCACATGTTAGAACAATGTCGAATCAAACCTTTGCGAGATTTTGCTTCTATATTGTCAAAAAAAAAAAAAAAAAAAAAAAAAAAAAAAAAGGAAGGAAGAAAGAAAAAAGTCAATAAATGTTTGTAATTCTGTGATAATAAATTCTTAGTAGGGAAATCGGCTAGGTTGGGCTCATTGATAACCCGAGTAAGTAAGTCCGAGGGGACTTTGTGCCTAGCAACCTAAGGTCCCTTGTGATCTGGGATTGTTGACCCAAAACTCGCTAAATGGGTATTGATGCAAAAGTCTTTTGGGACCTCAACCATTGCACAGTCGGTCTAACTACTAAGAACGTGAAGTTTGGCTAGAACCTTGTTTTGATAGAGATTGGGTCAGTTCAATATTGGTTGAAAAAGAGAAAATGTTCGTATGCAGTTTATCCATCAAAGGCCTTAAATTCACTACACACCTTGGGATTTTTTGTAAATTTTTAGAGTCTAATCATGTGGACTGTGGGAACCTATAACTTGGCTATTATTAGAATTATTTTAAAGGCATGTATTTTTCTGCAAAAAATTGTTTTGTTGACACCAATGAAAGCTAGGTTAAAAGAGGAAAGTTGGATACTTGCTGATGTATCTCAAAGATTTTATGGGTATATCTTCTGTAAACCCTTAGGAGACAACACTCCTCCTGTAGAGATCGTCTATAGGTTTAACGGGTTGGTAAACCTAAAATTATCCGTCACACCTACGAAAAGGAGTATAGGACTTTTTATCTAGATTTTCTTTTTGTTTTACTCGAGGACGAGCAAAAGATAGGTATGGGGGCATTTGATTAGTACATAATTTTGCATATTTTTATTGCCTTTTATTGCTTGTGTTCGTATTTTAATAAATTATTTTGTTGCGTTTCAGGAAAATTCGAGAAAACTGAAGAAACGGCAAAATAAAGAAATAAATGACAAAAGAAGGAAAGGAAGGACCAAAATAAAAGAAAGAGGAAAGATAATGGAGGGTGGTGCACATTTTACCAAAACCAAATGGAAGGCTAGGATTTAGCCAACCAAAAATGAAACCAATGGCCAAGATTCAATCTAACCTACCTAAAAACCTAATCTTTTCCTATAAATACCCACCATTCCTTCATTTGTAAATACACCATACATTAGGCATTAGGCCTTATAATTTTGTTCTAGTTCATCTCCAAATTCTTAGTTGTAATTTTATATTTTCTTGTAAACACTTTTCATATTTATGCAATTTCAAGTTTCATTTTAATCCTTGCACTTCTCTTTCATTTTATCTTTCCTTATTCTTTAATTCGTTATTTTCGTAAGTTCTCGGGTGGATAAAGTAGCAACGCTAACCACACGAGATTGAAAGTATCGATTTAAAGAATTTATTTCGTAGTTTTAATTTCCGTTTTAAATATTAGTTACGCCCTTTAAATCTCAGTTTTATTGTGGGTTTGATTATTTGTTAATTATAGATTTAATACTTTTATGCTTTAAATATTAGTGTAATTTAAATAAAAGAAAAAAAAAAAAAACACAAAAATATTAGTTTCATACAATTTTCAGTAATTAATTTTGTGTCTCAATTTGTGTTTAATTCGAAGCAGTAAGATAAACTCCCCTGTTTAGCTTTGTATTATTATTACGTTTTGTTTCCTTTTTTTAGATTTCTTTTTTTTAAAAGACAGAACCCAGTCGCTCCTGTTTCTTCTTCTTCTTGTACCCAGCAAAAATCTCTCTTTTTCCCTCTTCCATTCACAACACCCATCACAGCTCCCCTTCCTCCCCTACTCCTCTGCAAACGCCAACACCTCTCGACTTCTCCATTCCATCTCCACACGACCGCCCACACTCCTCCTTCCACCGCGCCACACACCGCGCTACATCCCCGCCACTCCGACCTGCGACAACCTCCCTTACCCCGTACACACTCCCCTCCAATCAAAACCATTCTCTCCTCCTTTCAACCCCAAGCCCAGCCTCTCTCCCTATCTCTTCTCTATCTCCGAGTCTTGCTGCAATTCCCCCATCCCATGAATTACTTTCTCTGCAAACGTATCCCAGCCTCCTCTTCGGTTTTCGTTAATTTTCCTTTTGTTTGTGAGAGTTTTTGCAAGTTTTTTTTAGAATTTTAATTACCGAATTAATAGGGAAGCCGAGTTAATCGCTGTTGGTTGCTGTTTGTGGAATTTCTACGATTATGAGTTTATGTTCGTTTATTTCACGGAGTCTGTGAATTTCCGATTTGTTGTTTCTCTCGCGTTAGTTGAGATTTGAGTTCTTGTTTAGTTCTTGTTTAGTCCTTTATTGAGTCAAGTTCTGAATCGAGTCCATTTCACAGTTTTTGGTTCCGTCTTGTTTGTACCGAGTTTGAATGATAAATCGCCTCTCCGAGTCGTGTTTTTTTTATCTTGTTTTGGTTTCGGCAATTGTATTGAGATTTATGTAGTCATAGGTTTTATGTAATCAGTTCTGAGTTTTATTCCCTGGTGTTTATGCAGTTGTATGAGTTCGTTTTGTTGGTTAATTGTTATGTTTCGAGTAGTAGTTGTTTCGTTATTGAGAGTAGTGCTTTGTCGGTCTTTTGAGTTCATGTTTGAGTCAAGTTACTCTTGTTCTTTTTGCTGTTGAGTCAAGTTGTTGCATCTCTCTGCGTTTTGTGTAATGAAGCGTTGTTTTACTAAATTCTGTTTTTCCCGGAGTTGCGTTAGTGTGTGTTCTAGTCCCATGATTTTGCTGAGTTGTGCTCTAATTTAGCTGGTTTGTAGTGTTAAGTGTTTGGCTTAAGTGAATTAGTTCGAGTCTGTCTTGTAATTGTGTGTCGATTTTCTGAGTTCTGTTTCTTCTAGTCAATCATCACTGCGTTCGCTGGTGTTTTGTTGGCTTTTCTGAGTTTTATGCCGAGTCCTGGTTGTTGTTTGCTAATCTTGCCGTGTAGTCTGATCTGCGTACTGCGTTCCTGTGATTTCTGTTCAATTTCTGTGATTTGAGTTGCCGATTTCTGTGATTTGAGTTATGTTTTCTGTAAATAAAAAAAATTAATAATTCAAAAAATAAAAAAAATTAATAATAATTCAAAAAAATAAATTTCGAATTCAGAATTTTCAGTAATAATTTAATTTTTGTGTTTGATTAAAAATAGAGTAAATAATTTCTTTTTAATAGTAATTTATCAATTAAGATTTTTATCTTCTTTTGAATTTTAATTTGTTAATTAAATTTAGATTAGATTAAACTCTCTTTTGAAATTAGTTTAAATTTTCTTTTAGCAAATAAACAGTAAAAATCTAAATTTCACAAAAATACCATCTTGTTCTAATTCGCCTACATTAATAATTAAGGATCGCGAAATAAATATTATTCCCCGTGGACCGAATCATAAATACTAAAACGATGATCGTGCGCTTGCGATTTAATTGTACCATTTCCACCACATCAGTATTGACTTTAGTATCTCCATACTTATAACCAATGAGATGTGGTTATCAGTCAAAAACATACTAGTCTATTTATGTATTATTATTGTCCTGTATAATAATACTCGACTAGGGACCTTTAAGAATATGATATTATATAATCTCAAATTCAAGTTGTAAACTTAAACTATATAATGTGTATCATTATTCTAAGGACATTTATTATGCTAACAAATATCGCAGTAATTAGAGTCATAATAAATACATTTATTTAATAATCAAATGACATAAGGTTTATTTAAGAAACAATGTATTGCCTCTATGGCACCTACACTAACAGATTCGTCACTAAGGGTAACGACTCATGAGGTTGCGCTTCAGTTCCTTGTGGCTGAGTGACCAGCGATTGAGAATTCGCCCCTGGGGGCACTTGTTCCCCGATCGGGGGTGCGGTGGTGTTAGTGATGGTTTCAGAAAGTGTTGGTGTTCTCCGGGTGGTAACCATGGTTGATATCCGAAATTCCCACAGACGGCGCCAAATGTTATGTAATAAAAAGTAGGGTGTATTTATTGCGTACTGAATGCTAGGGTTAAGGGGAGCTTTGAGCTTTAATGGCTGATCAAGTGTTTCGTGACTTAACTCAGGTCCTCACAAGATGCCTACGTATCTTGCAATATATCAAGAATCAAGCCAAAAAACGTAGTTCTAGATGTGAAGGAGCGGGTCCTTATATAGGTGATGAAAACCCTAGAGTTAGAGTTGAATTAGGAGACTTGGTGGGCAAGTTACAGCCTTGGCCCAATTCTAGATCCTTCCAAAGGATAGATGGATAAGTATTGGAATTATGTGCCTTGAAGACCACTCCTGATATGATTTGGTTTCCTTGTTGACTCAAATACGGGGTCTTTTATTTGGCTGATTTTACAGCTACGAATTTATTATCAATATTAAGGTTTTGGGCCTCGTAATTGCGCTTTGACCTTGGACCAACTTAGGTTCATTTAATGCAACATTAAATGTGTTTTTAGGGCTTACTTTCAGCCCATATGTCCTGTTTCTTATTCTCTCGCCAAAATCAATTCTTTTATTGCTAAAACTACTATTTTTAGTTGTTTATAGTGTTCATAGTGAATATTACTACTTGGATGTGTATGAATGTTTATCCAAAATTTGGCTTTTTTTTTGTCCTATTTTTATTTAATTTTTATAATTTATTTTATAAACTACTTAAAACGGATGAAAATTAAATTATTAGCCAAATTAGTTGAAGTAAGGTAAAATTCATCACAAAATTAGTTAGTATGACTACTTGGTTGTGTATGAATTTCAAATCAGATTTTGACTTTTTTTCTTAATTTTATTAAATGTATCAAGTAATTCTATAAATTACTTAAAAATGAGTGAAAAATCAAATTTTTTAAAAATTAGCAATATTCATCATAAAAATAGTTAGCATGAATACTTGGATGTGTATAAATTTTTAATTAAATTTAGGATTTTTTTTCCTATATTTATTTATTTTTTTGACTTCTATTTCAAATTATTATTTAATTATAGAATCCAGGCCCGCAATTAAATTCAACCATATTTGGTCGAATCTAGCATATGAAATTCAACCATATTTGGTCGAATTTAGCAATACACTATAGACGCCAAAATTTGAATCTTCCAAAATTCAAAATATTCAATTTGTTAGTCAAATTTATGATTTGATCAAATTAAATCGAATTTATTAATATTAAATTAGACCATATATGGTTGAATTTAGTCGTAGTTTATTTTCGACCAAATTTGGTTGAAAATAGTAAATTCTAGAATAAACCAAGTTTTTTTGTTGGCATGTGTCACATTTTATTGGCTTAGGAGGAAGCACATGGGTTATTCAACTGCCAGACTCCACCTAGAAGCTGTTAGAAGTCAAGTACAAGTTCGAATTTCATGGTGATTATTTAGGACATGATTTTTAAGAACTCTAATATTTATATAAACAAGTAATACAATATTAGAGCTCTGGTTTTATAAAAGACTTGTTTAAAATTATTTTTTTAGGAGTTGTTGTATTTTGAAACTCTAACTATGTTCTAACAAACTCTTTTTAAACTTGTTTTTGAACTACGTACTAGACGATTTTGTTTTAAATGTTTTATCTTCCAAATCTTTAATCTATCAAATTATACAACAAGCTTGAACGTAAGAATAGGGATTCAAGACCGTTACAAGTTGTTTGTAATTTGAACATTACTTGTGTATCTTATATATTTTTTGAGTGTAGTATTCATTTTGTTAACAAGGAACAACATTACAAGTCTACAAGAAACAACTATGTGCCTACTTTGAAAATCCTTTAGACTTGTGCTCTAGTATATACATACGTTTATATCTATATTTTAAGTTCATAGTTTTCAGTTGTATTGATTTATATTATATCTATATTTTAATTTCATAGTTTTAAGTTTTATTGATTTATATTGATTGTATTGCATATTGTGTATTTATTGTTGTTGAGTAGTAGGCTTGGACACAAGGGTTTGGGGAACTAGAGGTTAGAGAAGTCTAAGTATAGGGCTTAGATGGCATTAAAGTTCGAGGAATGGGGGTTGTCATCAAGCTACTATCAGCGACACAATCAGTGACATAGGGAAAGAAAGGGAGATATATTATTGTATCTTGTAATCTTGGTTTATACTGATCAATAATATATTCCTTCATCGAGTTGGTAGAGGACCATGATGTAAACTATCAGGAGACAGGGGTCGAACCTAGCAAAAATTGGTGTGTGTTCTTTACTTTAGTGCACTTTAATTTTATTGCACTACATACGTAGCTTGCTGCCACTTTATTATTTTTCTGAGTCTAGTAAGCTACAAGTCATCTTTTCAAACTATTCTGTGTTTATACATTCGAGTAATTTCGTAATATCTAAAATTGGTCTTTATTAGTCACAACACTTATTCACCCCTTCCCCTAGGTGTGCATTTTTATTTGGTATCAGAGCTTGATGTACTAATATTTCTGTAACATGAAGGTATACATCCTATGACATACCATTTTGCACGAGGAGAATCAGTAAACAAAGCCACCATTTCTCATTGGGGCAGAAAATTATGAATTATTGAGACTGAGAATGAAGATGTTTCTGTGTAGAAAAGCATTTGAATGGTTGGTCGTTGGAGATAGTCCTTTGACTTTTTTGGAGAAAAATGGTAAGCCAAAAGATGTTGATGATCTAACCGAGGCAGAATTGGTCCCAACAAGGTATGATGGAGAAGCAAAGTATAAACTGATATGTGGTCTATCAAATTCAGATTTGGACAAATTATCTTCATGTAACACTGCAAAGGAAAGGATATATGAGATGCCTTAAAGATGCATTATAAAGATACAACAAATTCAGAGGAAGTTTGTTTCAAGCCAAAATAGCAAGTTACCTTATGGAACAAAACGAAATGTAAAGCTCATGGCTTGTGGCTTGTGTACCTTGATTCATAGCATTCTTCTTTTATAATAATATTGGAGTATTGGTTTATCTCTCTAACACACTTTCTGAATCGAATAATGAATCAGTGTATGGAGAGAGGATCAAAACATCCTTATATAGAAGAATATCATCATGTGTTTCTTCCATCCACAGATACCACCTTTCCAATAATCATGTATTTACATTAGTTTGTCTATGTATAATATGGGACATTTTCTTACACAAGATCCTAATAATGATGTTAGTTTGTATGTATTAATGTTATTCCGCATTCATGTTTATATGTACAAACTAACATCTCCATAAATTCCTGTCTCTCACAAAATAAATAACTAAACATTACTTGCATATTTAAATGTACATCGTCTATTGCACATGTTAATTTCTATCATGAATTGATTCTGTTACAAAGGGAAGAATGTGTACCGGGATTGAATTTGGCCATTGAGGAGACGGGTGGTGGCTCAGGCTGCTACGAGCAGAATGAAGTACACTCGAGGAAGGGAGGCACACGGACTCTCCCCACCAGATTCAAGGATAGAAAGCCGATTAAGATGTGAACATGATAGTTGCTGATCCACCGGTTCTTTTACCAAAGTAGCTCAAATGTTCATTATGGAGACGACTTTAAGAGTTTGGTCTCACACTAAGGAGGATGAGAGAAGAGTACTCCAAACAAAGGACATTGCTTCAACAATATCTTAAATTGACATATTTATTTTCTTGCATCCGGAAACACTTGTCGCAACTTGTATGCCTGTATTTGTGTGTCCTTCTCTTTACCACTATTAAAGCTTGTGCTGATAACGTATGTTGAAATGAGAACCACGAAAATCCTTTTGTTTTGTAAATATTCCCTCCGTCCCTCGTAGTTCTTTACGTTGGATTTTTTCACGGAGACCAAGGATTATGATTAAAATAAGTGGAGACCATGGATTATGATTAAAATAAGTGAAGTAGTGGGTGTTATAGTGATTTTATTGTTAAGATAAGTGAAGTAGTGGGTGTAATAGTAATTTTATTGTTAAAATAAGTGAAGTAGTGAGTGTAATAGTGTAAAGTGTTGAAAAGTGGAGTGAAGTAGTGGATGTAATAATGTATTTTATTGTTGAAAGTTACTATAAATGAGAGCGACGTCCCAAAATTGAAACTGTAAAGAAATGAGAGGAACGGAGGGAATACCTAAAAAGGAAATTGACCAGGTAGCAGATCACAGCTTGAAAATGTTACAGCACAGCAACTTGGTAGTTATTATTTATGATTGTAATTAACAGGTGTGATGTAAGCATGGTATATAGTTCTCTTAGTTACACAATTACGATGTATATGATGCATAGTAATTCAAAAAGGGTGTTTTGTTGTATGAAATCAGATTTATTGGCTCTTAAAATTTTAAAAATTTTAAAACAACCTTGTATGTCTAGAGACAGAAAACTGCAAGTCCTTAGAACTTTCTTTTTGCTTGACTATTCTAATGGAATAAATTTTTATTCATATTTACATGTTGAGATAGAAGTTAAAATGTGATATTATTGCCGTTAAAATATGCACCCCGTAAACATGAACTATAAAAGACGGTTCAGCCTCATGTTACTAAAATCGAATTTCAAAATTTTTGTTGAATAAAAAAAGGGGTGCCACTCTTCCTCTCCAATTCGTGGAAGTACCTTTGAGTATTCTCTATCTTGCTTTGTGGTCAATCTCTGCTCTATCTCTTCTCTTCGACCGTATCAATAAAACACAAACAAGGCTTTGCAATGGTTTCTTGTCCATTTGAATGTTGGCATTGTCTTAATCTGAAACATGTTTAAATAAGTTAGCCGTTTGAGATTTGATTTAGTCAGACATGGTTGTTAATCTGGTAGCCAAGGAGTGGCAAAGTTTTAGCAAAATAAACGTGTTAGAGTGTTGGTAGGAGTTAGTTTCTTGGACGTTCATATTTTGTAGCAACGTTCTGTAATCTTCCTTTATATATTTCCTTGTAAGTTGTTCTGTTTGAATAAGATGAGATAATACTTTCTCTCCAAAGTCATTACTTACATACAAGTGTGTGCGTGTGTAGTATATCTATTCTCTATACGTGGTATCAGAGCCCCAGGTTGGTGACAGGTGGTCTTTCGTTTAACTTCCTAAGCCTAAGTTCATATCGAGATGGAGAAAGCCAAAGGTTTTGGACTGAGCTATCCTATGTTGACTAGAACAAACTACACGGTATGGGCGGTCAAAATGAAAGTATTCATGGAGGCTCACGGAGTGTGGGAGGCGATTGAACCCAAAGACCCCAAAGCTGCAGTAGACGACAAGATAATGAGTAGATGACCTGAAATAATGTTACATCATTTTTCAAGAAATCGACACTTGCAGATTTGTGTTGAATGATATTGTCCAGCTGGTCAATATTGTCATCCTTAAACTTCAATTCATGAACTCTTTCATCAACCCTGGATTTTGAAATTATGTCGAAGAGAAATGTAAGACAAGATGTTAGAAGCAAACAGGGTGAGGTAATTGATTATATAAGTAAATGAACAGTACGAAGATGAAATAGATACATGTATAAAACAAAAACGTAATTGACAAACAAAAACCCAAAATTACCTTGAACTAAAAGTCCCAATCGAAACAATAATTGAATGCCCCGACACAAATCCAACGAAGCCCTAAATAAAAACAGAATTAAGAGTGAGAAGAGAAGAGGATAGATAATTTTTAAAACTACGGCGGTGGGAGAGTTCTTCACGGCGGGGAGTGTGTAGAGAGGAAGTGTGTTAGTGTTTAACTTTGTAAGTGTTCAAGCAAGGATAAGAATTTGGCTTTGGGGGAAAGTTGCCGCCCATATATTTTCAGCCGCTAATATATTTTCGGTTTTTTCATTTTTTTTGGTAACTTAAAATTATTTAAGAAAAAATAATTTGTTTAGATGATTGGGCTGTAATTTTTTAATAATTTTGGGATTGTACAAATTTATTTTGGATGGTGAAATTAGTAGTCAACTATTGATTTGACTCATACTACTTCCTATAAAAAGGCCGGGTTGTACTAGATTTTAACAAAAACGTAGTAAAAGTGCTACTTCTTATAACGGGGCACGATCCATATTCACTGAACGATTTTTTTGAATGATTTCTTCGACGATCGAACCGTACGAATGTCAATAAACACTCATTTTAGTGTTGGGAAAAAATAATCAAAAAAAAAGGTCGGGTTGTACGAGATTTTAACAAAAATGTAGTAAAAGTGCTACTTCCTATAACGGGGCACGATCCAGATTCACTGAACGATTTTTTTGAATGATTTCTTCGACGATCGAACCGTACGGATGTCAATAAACACTCATTTTAGTGTTGGGAAAAACTAATCAAAAAATAAAAAGGTCGAGTTGTACGAGATTTTAACAAAAACGTAGTAAAAGTACTACTTTCAATAACGGGGCACGATCCAGATTAACTGAACGATTTTTTGAATGATTTCTTCAACGATCGAACCGTACGGATGTTAATAAACACTCATTTTAGTGTTGTGAAAAATAATCAAAAAATAAATACTCATTTTGAAAAACGTAGTTAATAAATTAAGAAAGTGATAATTTTAAATAAATAATTATTCTTAATATTTGTATCCCTAAAATATGATAAACAAATATAATAAAATATTTAGAATTTTTGTGATATATAAATACATACTTTATTTATATATATCACAAAAATTCTAAATCTTTTATTTATACTTTAAAAGTTTATAAAAGTATAGTAATTTTTATTAATTTTCAATTCAAAAATTGAAAAAAAATTGATACTTTTTTAACAAAAAATAAAATACACATGTGGGTCAGTTGAGTAGCAGATTACTAGTACGAGTGTAGAAGCTGTAGATTGAATTGGGCGAAAATAATGAGCGGCATTTTTGCCGCCTTGCCAAAATATTCAAGGGCCACTACGCCATAAACGCACATACGCAACCCTTTTTAAAAAGCGTTGCACAGAAAGCGTTTCGTTAGATAGAAATTTTGGGTCTTTTGCAACTGAACTGAACTGGTGTTGCGTTAGATATAATTTAGTGTTGCGTATTACCCACAGTGTTTCACATCAGGCAACACTAACTGCTGGTGTTGCGTTAGATACTTTTTTAAATTAATAAATGATGAAGTGGCAGAAGTGGGACCCACATATGCTGACGTGGCATTTGCTGACGTGGCATTTGTGGGACCCACAATTGCTGACGTGGCAGAAGTGGGCCCCACCTGTGCTGACGTGGCATTTGATGACGTGGCATAAGTGTTGCATTAGATAACAGTAGTGTTGCATTTGCTGTTTGAAGTGTTGCATTAGAATTTTTTTTATTTAAATTCTGACGTGGCAGGTGCGGGATCCACCACTGCTGATGTGGCAGTGTGGGGCCTACAATGGTGACGTGGCAGGAGGCCCACCAAATGCTGAAGTGGTAGTTGTGGGGCCCACAATTGCTGAGGTGGCTGGAGTGGGACCCACCTCTGCTGACATGTCATATGATGACGTGGCATAAGTGTTGCATTAGATAACAGTAGTGTTGCATTTTCTATTTGAAGTGTTGCATTAGATATATATTTTTTTTATTTAAATTCTGACGTGGCAGGCGCGGGACCCACCACTGCTGACGTGGCAGTGTGGGGCCCACATTGGTGACGTGGCAGGATGCCCATCAATGCTGACGTGGCAGTTGTGGGACCCACAATTGATGAGGTGGCAGGACTGGGCCCCACCTCTGCTGAAGTGTCGTATGATGACGTGGCATAAGTGTTGCATTAGATAACAGTAGTGTTGCATTTGCTGTACGAAGTGTTGCATTAGATATTTTTTTAACTTGTCTTTTCCCGAATGATTAATCTATTTTTTTAAATTATTTTTTCGACGTTCCAATCGCACGGATGTCAAGATATAACGATTTTAGTGGTACGGTAATTTTTTAAAAAAATTCCTATACGTATTTGGTTTGGTTTTATAACGGTCAAACCGGTCAAAGTGGACTTCCTTTTAACTAAGTCTTGTCCCGAATGATGAATCTATTTTTTTAATTTATTTTTTCGACGTTCCAATCATACGGATGTCAAGATATAACGATTTTAGTGATACTGTGATTTTTCAAAAAAATTCCTATACGTATTTGGTTTGGTTTTATAACGGTCAAACCGGTCAAAGTGGACTTCCTTTTAACTAGTCTTGTCCCGAATGATAAATCTATTTTTTTTAAATTATTTTTTTGACGTTCCAATCGCACGGATGTCGAGATATAACGATTTTAGTGATACGGTAATTTTTCAAAAAAATTCCTATATGTATTTGGTTTGGTTTTATAACGGTCAAACCGGTCAAAGTGGAATTTTCTTTTAACTAGTCTTGTCCCGAATTATGAATCTATTTTTTTAAATTATTTTTCGACGTTCCAATCATACTGATTTTATTTTTTAAATTATTTGGTTTGGTTTTATAACGGTCAAACCGGTCAAAATGGACCTTCCTCTTAACTTGTCTTGTCCCGAATAATGAATCTATTTTTTTAACATTAATTTTTCGACGTTCCAATCGCACGGATGTCAAGATATAACGATTTTAGTGGTACTGTAATTTTTCAAAAAAATTCATATATGTATTTGGTTTGGTTTTATAACGGTCAAACCGGTCAAAGTGGACCATCCTTTTAACTAGTCTTGTCCCGAATGATGAATCTATTTTTTTAAATTATTTTTTTGACGTTTCAATCGCACGAATGTCAAGATATAACGATTTTAGTGATGTGGTAATTTTTCAAAAAAAAAATCCTATATGTATTTGGTTTGGTTTTATTACGGTCAAACCGGTCAAAATGGACTTCCTTTTAACTAGTCTTGTCCCGAATGATGAATCTATTTTTTTAAATTATTTTTTCGACGTTCCAATCGCACGGATGTCAAGATATAACGATTTTAGTGATGTGGTAATTTTTCAAAAAAATTCCTATATTTATTTGGTTTGGTTTTATAACGGTCAAACCGGTCAAAGTGGACCTTCCTTTTAACTTTTCTTGTCCCGAATGATGAATCGATTTTTTTTAAATTATTTTTTCGACGTTCCAATCGCAAGGATGTCAAGATATAACGATTTTAGTGATACGGTAATTTTTCAAAAAAATTCCTATATGTATTTGGTTTGGTTTTATAACGGTCAAACCGGTCAAAGTGGACTTCCTTTTAACTAGTCTACTCCCGAATGATGAATCTATTTTTTTAAATTAATTTTTCGACGTTCCAATCACACGGATGTCAAGATATAACGATTTTAGTGGTACTGTAATTTTTCAAAAAAATTCCTATATGTATTTGGTTTGGTTTTATAACGGTCAAACTGGTCAAAGTGGACCTTCCTTTTAACTTGTCTTGTCCCGAATGATGAATCTACTTTTTTAAATTATTTTTTCGACGTTCCAATCGCACGAATGTCAAGATATAACGATTTTAGTGATGTGGTAATTTTTCAAAAAAATTCCTATATTTATTTGGTTTGGTTTTATAACGGTCAAACCGGTCAAAGTGGACCTTCCTTTTAACTTTTCTTGTCCCGAATGATGAATCTATTTTTTTAAATTATTTTTTCGTCGTTTCCATCGTACAGATGTTAAGATTTAACGATTTTAGTGAAGTGGTAATTTTTTGAAAAAATCCTAGATTTATTTAGTTTGATTTTATAATGGTCAAAACGGTCAAAGTACACTTTCTTTTTAACAAGTTTTGTCTCGAATGTTGATTCTATATTTTTAAATTATTTTTTCGACGATCCAACCGTACAAATGTCACTTTTTTCTGTATATTTTCCATGAGTATTTGTCATTTGTTTAACAATTTATTTGAAATAGAAAAAAATTGTAAATTATATTTTTCAAAGTTAAAGAAAATATAGAAATTACAACAATAACAACTCAAAGTGGTATATCACAGTTTACGAGGTGAAAAAATGGGCGGACAAATTCCCCCCAAAATGAAAATTTTGCAATAGCTATTCCACAAAATCCCCTTTATTTTTCCAAAATCCCCATTATTGAGGCTCCTAATCTCTCTCTCTCCCTTTCTCTCTCTCTCTCTCAACTACAAGCTCAAATCACTCTAATTTGCTCTGGCTGTTTCCCTATCTAGCGATTACTGGCGATTGCTCTGGCTTCGATTTGGTTCAAATCTTCCACGATTTGAATTTCGATTTTAAGGATTCAATTTTAAGTTGCGGATCTAAGTTGCTGATTCTTAATCGACAACTAAGTTGCGGTGGCTCTTAATCGACTTCTTCTTACCAAGTTTATTGGGTTTCAAAAATCAAAGGTACACAAATTCAACAGGTTTTATGTTTAAGATTCATTAGTTAACTATAATGCATATGTGCTCTTTCTAATGGATGTGTGATTGTTTGAAGAGAAAGAGGATCATCATTTGTTGATAAATGTTACATAGCATTCCGCTTTATAATCTCAGAAATTCAAGAAAGAACGTCCATTTCTTAGGGATGTGCGAGTACGTATATAGAGCTGTTAATACTACGAAACAGAGGTTGGGTCACTCGATTTTTTAAAATTTTGGGGATACAGTGTTCCTGTAACAGGTGTAATAATTCTGATAGATTGTTTTTATCCTTCATGTGTCGTCTAAATTAGCTTTATGCCTATTCTTTAAGCTTTCTGTTTCACTTAGCCTAACTTCCTATAAATTATATGGTTAATAATAATATCCTAGCACATTTATAAATTCAAACCTGTTCAAATCTGTTTTCTTTTACATTTATTTAAACAGTTCAATGAGCTACAAGAATGTTATTTGCAAAGGAGGCGTAACCAGGATAGAAAAGTACACACACAGGAAGATAGGGACACAACAGCTGTAACCAGAGAAGGATATAGCGCAGGACTTGAAGATTTTCAATCTGTTCTGTCTAGTTTTACACGTTACAGGTAAAAAACATTACTTCTAAATGTCTCAATTTGTTTAGAAAGTCTTTCAACACATTCTGTATTGTTTTGTTCTCATTCTCTCACACACTGAAAGGCTAGTCTTCTTTTCACAGTTTGTATTTAAATGAGTAAATTGTGACTTGTTTGTTTTAAATAGCCGGCTTAGGGTCATAGCTGAGCTTAGACATGGGGATCTTTTTCACGCTGTCAATATTGTTTCAAGGTGAGTTGATCTTATTTATAAAATACAAACTTTGGTACTCGATTGAATTATATTTTACAACATGTTCTCAAATTGTGAAACCTGGCAATGACAACTGTCCATTGTAGTTTATTAAAACTTGTAGTAACTACAGGTTGTAACTTGTTCTTAGAAACTGGATTATGTACAATGTATAGTTGGATGAAGTGGATCTACGTGTGCAGTTACTTGGCATTTCTGTTGCAGTTTAGTTAAGTTGCCTGAGAAATGCATAGCTTATCATATTGATTTGTGCAGTTCTCCATCATGGGAAGAGGAGCTGAAGAGAACTTATCTGCCAGAAGAGATAAAAGTCATGTTCTTTTTGGTGGCACAAAGATATTGCAGCATACATCTGATAAGGTTGTTCTGTTAAACCCTTTTTTCTCACTGAAAATAAGGTTATAAGCTCTTACGCAGCCTGTCATTTTCTTTGGTCTCAGACCTGTCATTTGAAGACTCCTGATGGGGGCTGCCTTGCTGTTGTTCTACGAACCGGGTTTGAGACTACCCAAGGGAAGCTGATGCGAAATCTGTTGTTGCTTGTTACTTTGACATTTTGTTTGATCAAGTTGCTGATATTGTGTGTTTCCTTTCCCTTTTAACATTTATATCAAAACTGTGTTATGAATATACCTCCTTACTGTCAGGAAGATAAAGCAACATTAGTAGGAAGGAAAAAAAGTGATGCTCGTGAAATGCAGAGTTTTTATCAACACTACTACACTAAGTACATAAAGGCTTTGCAAAATGCAGCTGATAAAGCAGATCGGTAACTAAGTTTACTGCATTTCTGGCCTGAATGTTTTGTTGATTGAAGTAAGGGTATGGTTGCATTATTATTCTTCCTTCTTTACTTTATTTAAAGCCCTTTTTTTCTTGTTTTTCTTATTCTTTCAATTCAGTACTCGGCTCACAAAATCTTATCAAACTGCTGTTCTATTTGACGTTTTAAAGGCTGTTAATTTGACTGAATCTGTTGACATGGCTGATGAGGTTTACTAGTAGTATTAATTGTGTATATTTCAGATACGTCAAAATTTAATTTGAGTATGTGGTTGTATTTCAGCCTATAGTATGTGGCTTCTTAATTGTAAATTTATTGTTAAATGAAATAACGTTGAAAGTCTAACACTTTTGAATAGTACTGGGTAATTTGACAAACTTGTGTGGAATCAGTCTTAGGCATAATTTAACCAAATAGGAGTTGTGTGTCCAAATTATTAGTTGTGTACTATGTTTTAAGATGAATTCGATTAAAACTTCTAAATGGTGCTAAACACAATGAAATTTCATGATATGCATCTTTGCCATTCGTTTGAACTTTATTACAAAAAAAAAAGATGGTAGTTTCAGCTTTTTAATTACCACAAGTCAATGAGTACGAAATTTATAAGGCCGAGTCTTTTATGCAAGTACTTGTAATTTGACAGTTGTAAGTTGGGTTTATGTTAACTTTGTTCCTTTTTTTCCTTTGCAGTGCCTTTTACAGAATCACGAATTCGTTCCTTGGCAATCCATTTTCTAATACCTATCTGGATTTGACAATTGGATTGATGCCACATTCTCAAGTGATTAATGATAATTATATTCCAATAACTCAAGGCGGCTCCACTTTTTAGTAATTTTTTTGTAGCTTTAACTAGCTAGTATTAGAACTTTGTAATTTAGTACTTTTGAAGTTAGAATTTGTGTACTTCCAAAGTAAGGATGATTTTATGTATAAATAAAGCAGCCATTTCAATTTTTTGTAAAAAACCGTTGCATTTGACTCTATTTACTGTTGCATTACCATAGTTTTAATGTTGCAATAAAAATGAATGGTGTTGCATTTGAAAAGAATGGTGTTGCTTAAAAAAATAATTTAGTGTTGCATTAGACTCAAATAGCGTTGTGTTAGATAGTGGACCCTCACTGCTGGCGTGGCATGCGGGCCCTAGTGTTGATGTGGCACCTTGGTGGGCCCCATTGATGACTTAGCATGCCCCCCATTTGTGCCGTGGCACTTGTGGGCCCCACTAATGTCATGTCAGCATGCTGACGTGGCATCTTGCTTACATGTCAGCATGCTGACGTGGCACCTTGCTTACATGTCAGCATGCTGACATGGCTGAAAAATCTTATGCAACCCCATGTAGTGTTGCGTTTGCATGCTTTTGGTGTTGCATAAGGCCTCTTATGCAATGCTTTCGTAGTGTTGCAATAGCTTGGGAAAAGCGTTGCATTAGGGGTCTTACGCAACGCCGGTATTGGTAACACCCCTCTGGTGTTGCGTAAGACCTTACGCAACACTTTTCGGGTCTTACGCAACTTTATTTGGGGGTTGCGTATGTGCGTTTATGGCGTAGTGGGCAAAACACTCCCCCCTCTTAAAAATAACGGAGAGCTATTGTTTGCTTCTCTCTCACATCCATCTGGGTGTTCTACTAGATCGATTTAGGAGTTCAATTTAGAGATCAATGTAGGGGTTCAAACTTTCAATTTAGACATTGATTTAGGGTTCAAGCTTCGATTTTGGTTTCTTAAATCTGCGTTGTGGCTATAATTAGGGCTTCAATCGGGATCCTTCTTTAATTTGAGGCTCCACCTTCAGTTAGGGCTCCAAGTTCTATTTGGGTTCTCTTTCCCTCTCTCACCTCTCTTTGTGTGTGTTGGTGTAAGGTATGAATGTAAATGAAATATGAAAAAGACTTTTAAATCTTCTATTTTAGATTATTTGTGTTTGACACTGTGGTTTTTAGGTATATATATATATAGAAGGTCTCAACATGTAGTGTACTCTATTTTTTTCCATTATAATCTTTTGTATTTCATTCGGTTTTACAATTGCAGAATATATAAATGAACCACTTGACAACTCAATGCCTTTAATTTCACTGGACCATCTTGGGTTTGTTTTCGATCTTGTGTTTTCAATCTTTTGTAGTTTGTCTTAAATCCTAAGTGACTATTATTATATGCGGATTAGATAATATGTTAGGATTTTCTTGAAATGAACTATTGTCTTCTTGTTTTATTAATTGCAGCTAATTGGTTACACAAATTATAGGGCTGGTGGTCAACATTTGTCTTGGTGGTGCTTTTGTTGGATCATTAGTAAGGAAGATGACACTGAAGATGCGGAGGTCACTAGACGTAAGGCTGCTTTAGACAAGCTAGAGAATACTAGTGAGGATACTCTCCTTAGTCAGGCAAGTTAATAGTGGTGTATTTTTCTGAAAGGTTATCCGATAAATAGAAAGTTGGTGTTGAATGTATCTTTTGCTTCCTCTAATCCTCTATGCAGTGTATTATGTACATTCCTCTCTGATTATGGTTGTATTTGTACGATTTGTATGAAGTGAAGCCAGTACCTACGAAATTTATTTTTGCTCATATAAATTTCAAAATTGGTACTGACCTCAGTGGCATCTAATGCATATACATGATGACTCAAAGTCCTATCTGCTTTTCATTATGATCTCATCTTTTATATAAACATGATTCTAATGCAAGTGACTAATGAAATCTAGCAGTGGTTACATCATACTTATTTTGAAGTACATACAATTTTTAAAAATATGCTTGTTATTAATATTATTAATGCAGTGATATCGACTATCGAGCACAGAGTATTTTCTGTTATAACACAATTCATTCATCAAAAAACGAAGGTTTCGACTAGAATGTTGTGACATACTGTATTTATGTGCTTTGTTTGCAAGGATATCATAAGCGACAGTCCGGATGTGAAGTTGGATATCATAAAACTAGATGATGCAAAGCGTCTGCTTGAAGGAGTTGTCATGCCTATTAAATATAACCCAAGTGAGTTGCCTGACCTCTTGTTTCTTAGCTGATTTACAGTTCTTTGTCAGATTACAGTTATTAGTTATGACTTGAATTTTTCCTGGAAAACCTTATCTTATTTTATTTAGTTAGTAAATGTAGTTCTAAAAACAATCACTGCTCCTGAATTGTTTAAATTTGGTTATAGGCTATCTGCAAGGTTGTTCCCTTGTAGATGATTCTCTTTTATACATACTCTCTGCTTGATCCCCATATCTTGCACACATTTGCACACTTCACAACATTTAGAACTTTCACAAATTTACATGCTTTCTAATTCTAGATAAAAAAAATTACATGCAATTGAAACTACATTGCTCCGGAATATATATGTCCTACAGTTTTAAGTGCCTTAACTGTTGTCACACAAAAAACTACACAATTGTTTGAGCTTACACAAGTTTGTACTTCTGAATTGTAGGTTTAAGCGGTAGCAAGGAGAAGCATTATTGTCAAAGATTCCAAGTGTGGATTATAATAGCGCATTTTAGTTTTGTTAAAGGAGATATCTCAGTGGCTATCAATTTGGTTCTTTTCTTCAATACATTTGCTCGTCGCCTGTGAGAAAATTGTTCTCCATAAAAGTTGAGAAATTAGATCAATTTGTCTACTTGGTTATTAGTATTGACTTATTGTAGACTTGTCTTTTATAGATTCAGGCTAGCTTGTATTATGTATTGTATTTGGATTTTTGCCTTTTGGTATCGTGGATCATTTAAATGGTACCCTGTTATTTGGTTAAGTGTGTGTGGCTATTACTATTCTTTAGCCACACTATAGTTTCTAAAAGGTTTTGTGACTAAAATCAATTTTCTTATAGTGACAAAAATATAATAGAAACGACCACACAAAATTATTTTTATGTAGCCATACCAAACTTTTTTGCCACAATTTCTAAGAAATAGTGCCACCAAAACTAAGCCTTTGATGTATATATGACGTTAGTAATACTCTTTAGCCACTAGGTGTCCTGTGGCTGAATGTTGGTATTTAGTCACACTTTTGAGCTTAAAGGGGGGCTGTCGTACAAAAATGGTGGTATATTTA
Source organism: Saposhnikovia divaricata (assembly GCA_036435485.1). Lineage (NCBI taxonomy): Eukaryota > Viridiplantae > Streptophyta > Magnoliopsida > Apiales > Apiaceae > Saposhnikovia > Saposhnikovia divaricata. The sequence continues at coordinate 170,166,974 of CM071598.1, forward strand.
GTCACTCATTTTTTAGTTACAGCCACGAATCAAACGAGTGTCTGTATGGTACCTACGATGCTCTCTCCTTTGGTGACACTTGGGTCGAAAAAAAAAGTGTGACATAAGGTAAACAGCCACACATATTTTATGTGGCGAAAGCCAAAATTTGACGTAGTGGTAAGCATTTGGCTTTCTCTTGTATAAAAGTAATGCTCAAAATCTACTACTCTGTGCTGCTGTTTCATCACTGTTAAAATTTGCTCCATTTATATAGAAGGTTCTTAATTAAGATCATCATGCTCCATTTCAGATATTTTTTGGTAGTTAGGTGTCTTCAAATTTGTATATTCCATGGAAGGAGGTTGAAAGAAAATTGTTTGTTCTTAATGTGGTTAGTGCAGCTAACTAGTGTATCCATGCTCTATTATGCATTCTCCGCCTTAATATTTCTCATTTAATCATTTTGGTTTGGTTTTGGAGGCTAGATTATTCTATTTTTCCACAAGCTAATAATGCAAAATGTGTCTGTTTGTGTATCCGATCATAATAAATTGAATTAAATGTAGGTGGAGACAATCAGAGGAATCAGCAATCTCAAGTAAAATTCAGAAGCATAAGCAAGTTGAAGTTATAACATTGGAGTCTTCTAAAAAGGCACATTAAGAAGCCAAGAAAAAAGCCAATAAACTTCAATCAAATTCAAAGCATCCTTCATTTCTAGCTAGTTGATCATACTTTTGTTCTAATTGAAATTGCGGTTTTAGTTTGGTGATGGATTATGTATGGATTGGTCTTCGCTATTACATTAATTATGTTGCTATTTAGTTTGGTGGTGGATTATGTTTAAGTGTTTGAATTTTAGAATAGCATTGTGTTTCAATTTTGGCATTTTGGTATTATTACTTATTATGGATCATTTATAATACAAATAAAACCCTGTATAATTTAGTTAAGTGTGTGTGGCTATTACTATCCTTTAACCACACTATATATTACAAAAATTCTATAAAAATTGGTTTTAGCCAGAACTATAGTTTATACAATTATTAGTGACTAAAATCAGTTATTTAATAGTGTATATAACATAGAAACGACCACACAAAAATTATAGAATGTGGCCATACCAAAGCTTTTTGCCACGATTTACCAATAAATAGTGCGACAAAAGCTAAGCCTTTGATGAATGTTGGTATTTAGCCACGTTATTAATTCTCTTTAGCCACTACGCATCCTGTGGCTGCAAGTTGGTATTTATTCACACTTTTGAGATTAAAATGGGGGCTGTCAGACCCAAATGGTGGTATGCTTTAGTCACTCTATTTTGAGTTACAGCCACACACCCGGGGTGTGTCCGTAGGGGGCGTAAAATGATCCGACCTTAGGTGACACTTTGCTGAAAAATTAAAGAGTGACGTAAAGTTCATAGCCACACATATTTTATGTGGTGGAAGCCAAAATTTGACGTAGTGATGGTCGAATTTAGCCGTAGTTCATTTTCGACCAAATCTGGTTGAAAATAGTAAATTTTAGAATAAACCAAGTTTTTTGTTGCCATGTGTCACGTTTTCATTGGCTTAGGAGGAAGCACATGGATTGCTCCATAAATTTGATCTTGACCATCCATTTCATTTCCAAAACAATTTCATCCTAACCATTAATACAATTACACCCATCTCTTTCTCTCTTATAATCTTTGTAATACCCAAGAATTTTATTAATAATTATAATGCCAAGTCTTCTCAGAATAATTTTATAAATTCAATTTTTATTTATTATTTTAGAGATGCGTATAAATATTTATTAGTGCAACACTATTTTTATTATTATTTTCAATTTATCATTATTATTATTAATGTCGTTGCTACCTATTTTAATTATTTTGTGACTAATATTATTATTAAAGTTTTTATTTAGAGTTATTAACAAGTATTAGTGTTTTATTATGTCTTTTAAATTAGGCGCATATTAAATTTCAACTTGATAAGGTGAATGTGGATTAAGCCCAAATTGTTAGTGTCTTGTAAGCTTGTTATTCTTTTGGGTCAATTAGGGGAGGCCCAACTAGTAAATTTTATCAAAGCCCTAATAATTCTTTTTGCCATATATTTATACTAGAAAGAAAAATCAATCTACAGAACATATCTCTTTATTTCTTTACCCGTACAAACCAAAAAACACTACATCATCTCTCTCATATTTCTTCCACCATTAAAACCCTTTCTTTAAAAGATTACATCTCCTCAAACCCTAGCTTGATCATACATGCAATCTCATATTTGTGTAGCTTATTAAAAACCTTTTATTTTGATACCCATATTTAAAGGATTTCAAAGAAATTGTTTTTCTAAAGATCAAAGCCCTTAAGTGATTTTCAAAAGGGTATGATTTACACCTTCAAAACTTTTTTATTTTTCTTGTATTACTTGCATCATTATTGAATTTGTGAGATAGAAATTTTATTTTGTATAAGAGTTATGTGATAAATATGGGTTTTATTGATTATTAGTGTATTGTTTTTTTTATTGGGGTAATATTGTGATTGGGGGGTTGAATTGGTAAATGGGTTTGAGGTGTTGAGGGGGGAGGCGGTGGTGCATGTCGGGGAGGGGGATGGTGGTTCATGGTGGTGGCGACGGGAAGGCAGGAGGGGGAGAATCGAAGGGGGATCGAGAGAGATGGGCGACGGAGAAAGAAAGAGAGAGGCGAGAGAGAGAGAGAGAGAGAGAGGAAAAGAGAGAGTGACAGTGCAGGAGATCGAGAGAGAGAGAGGAGGGCGGAGAGAAAAGGAGAAGAGGAGGGAGAAAGAGACGAGTGAGGATAGACAGATAGATAGAAGAGAGACGGAGAGATTGAGATCGAGGGAGAGATAGAAACAGCGAGAGATAGATAGAGAGAGAGAGAGAGAGAGAGAGGGGTTGGTGTGGGGCGGTGGTCACCGCCGGCGCCGGCGGTGCCGTGGCGTCCGGCCGGTGGCTGCCGATCGGTGGTGGTGTTGAATTATGATTAAAATAAATATTTGTTAATTGTGTATTAGATTATTAATTGGGAATTTGGTTAATAAATATGATTAATTATAACTAGAATCAAGATTGGGTTTTTAAAAAGAAATTGTGTTTTAAAAAACATAGGGACTTGATTAAAATTGATAATTGGTGAGATTAATGAATAAAAATGATTTCGACAAAATAAAAATACCCGATTGTTTTAAAGTCGATTAAATAAATAATAATAATAATAATAATAATAATAATAATGGAAGTCTTGTAATTATTGTATTAAAATGATTCTTAAATAATTTTAAGAATTAATGAAGATTCTTTTGAATAAATCTATATGAAAAATGTCACCTTTGCTCAGGATAATTTTATAAAGTCCTACTTATTGCTAATTTACTAGGAAATGATTAGAGCCTCCACTGATAAATATTTTATTAGTTATAATCGATTTAGTCTTAGACTAAAGTGTAATAAAATGAAATGATTGATTTCTTTTAGTCGGATATTAAAATGAGAAAGAAATTAGAATCGGAAAGAATAATTAAAATAGGGAGTTTTTTATTAAATTATAGAGACTTGATGTGAGCCCTTTTTAATTTAGAAATACGATTTAATTAATTGTTACAGAATAATTAGAGACCTTTTAGAGAAATTTCCCCTGCGAATAATCAGAGCGAGATTTTCACGTATAATCTTATTTTGGATCGTACGATATAATGAAACCCGAATTATTAATTAATAGGAAAACCGAATAGAGCCTCCATCTGATATATTGCGAATAATGCATTAGTGGGATTCTAAGAGCATGAGAATATTCCAAGTTATATTTTCGAGAATTACTTGATTATCGATGACATGATTACCAAATTATTTTGACATTTCGTGATCAATTTCTACCCGAGTACTAAAATCATTTTGATAATTTATTATAGAGATTCTTTCTGAGAATTGAGATTTTCGCTCGTGGGTAACGCTTTTTAATATTCAGTAAAGTGTAGCGTCGAGACATAGGCAAGTTCATTCCTACCCTAAATCTCAGAAATTCTGTATTTCTATTCGTATTATTTCATTCATTATTTATTGTCGAGCTATCAGTTATTAGATTTATTTTGTTGTCCTTTATGCTTCAATAAATTTATTTGAGTATTATTTTCTCGTTAAATATTATTGTACTGTTTTAAATAGTTTATTTGCAAACCGTATTTTTTATAAGCGTAGAAATAACTTCGTTGTGATCGGTTCGATCTCATTAACTCAAGACGACTATTTATTTTTGATTCAGTCGAACTAATCCCATTATTCGGGATAGTTAAATTCATTCTTTTTAGTCAAAATTATTGTACAAATTCGACAATACTTATTGATTTTCTTTTAGTTGGTTCATCTTTCGAATCAACAAATAAGAGTTATTAGGATCGTTAGAGTGTTTACTCGTTGATCAAGTGAAAAACTTTCTATTTAAACGTTCATCATTTATGAGTATTATAAACATTCGAGTGGTACTATTTGTTCAGTACGACTCACTATATTTCATTTAGGACTAATCTCATTATTTCGAGATAGTTGCCTTTCTTGTCAGTGGTTGACACTTTGTTCGTGTCCACCAATAAAATATGATTATTGATAGTTACATCAGTCCATTGTCCGGATTGGTGGCACATTCGAGTAAGACTGGCAGTCCGCCAGATCAACAAATATTTTTCCTGGAAAGTTTATCTCATATTATCTATTCACTAAATGTTCGGGAATTTTGTATTCTATTGGTCAATTTTTGGGAAAGAGGCCCATGATAGAGAAAAATAGACTTGTGTACTGTTATACAGACACGAGAATATTTTAGGCACTATGTTGCCAGGGTTGAATTAATAACCCACAATGTTGCTAACATACATATATATATATATATATATATATATTATATTTCGTTGATATCGCATTGTAGCCGTGATCGGGCGAAGTGCGGTGTCATAGGAGGACGGTATTCCCGGTCGGATAGTTGATCGCCCCACCGAGATACCGAGAGGTTGGAAGACCAGTTTATTCATTTCTTATGAGTCATCAGAGTTACACCAAATGAGTCTGTCGAGTGATCTGTTATCGAGACGAGTCATGAGTCAATGTCAGATTGCTGATATCCTATTGTTCACTAAATTTTGAGTATTTATTTTGATAAATCTTATTATATCTATATACCGAGCAAGGAGAGAACTTGCTGAGCACCATAGTTGCTCATTCTTTCTTTACAACATTTATTCAGCTGTCAAGAAGGAGAGATGCGAGACGTCCAGCCAGGGATCCAGAGGAAAAGGGAAGACTCAAGGCTATGCTGACAAGGACTAGAATATCCAGCTAAGATATTATTTAGAGATGTAATAAATCATATTGTAATAATGTGTGAGACCGATCTTGGATCTGCGGAGTGAGAGACTTATGCTCCGTTGTAATAAATATTTTGCTTTATTATTGAGCTAACGTGTGCTGCAGGATATCGAGACTGATGTGACGACCCGGGTCCCCGGACAGGGCGAATTTGGGGGCGTCACAATCTTCATTCTTCAATCTTCCAATCATTTTCTTATAAATTCGAATTTTTGAATTTTTGATTTGTATAATTCCTGAATTTCTCCTTTTTTTTATTAAATTCGAATTTACTTATTGAAAATTATGAATTTTTATAAACTTGATTGGTTGCTGATTTTGATGTTACCATCGTGTAGACATGTTTTTCTAGTCAATTTCATATATTATATGTTGAATTTCGAGTTCAATAACGTATAGAAATCTAAGTTTGATTATCGTTTTCTTCGTGTTTTTTGTGTTCTTGAGGATCGAAGCTAGTTTGGAGATGTTATTGACCTCCAAATCATGAATTTGAGTAACCAAACTGAATCCCACATGCTATGCTACACAAAACCAACATCAGATTCATTGTCGGGTAAATTCTTCAAAAATATGTTCTTCAGCTGTTCTTGTACTGTTCTTTAGCCGTTCCTGAGGATCAAAGCACTTTTGGATGTGTTATTGAACTCCAATTTTGATATTTTAGTAACCAAAATGAATCCCGCATGATGCTCTATTTACTTTTACTCCTATTTTCTCATACTACAATAAATCTAAAACCAAATTCTTATTTTGATTCCCACATTTCAAAATCACTGTCCTAGTATGCCAGCGACACGGCTTCTATACATTATGCCACACTTTCCCAAGTGATCAGGATCTTATTCGATGGGGCTAGTTTACGTTCCTCGTCAAGTGAAAAATAAGAATGTGCACAAACTAGTTCTATTTACCACACCCTCCCAGTGGTCGGGATCTTATTCTTATACATGACTAGGACTAGAGATTTCTGAAAACTTTCATCTTACTAATCACATATCGATATCATGTATATGGTAAATAAAGCAAATAATGAAGAACGAGTAATTAATCAATACCAAACACGTTTCACAATAATATGGAGCAACAAAAAGTTACTTACAACTATACGGAGCAACGGTTAGTTACTTACCACAATTACGCAAATCAATAATTCATAAAATCATATGAGAAGACATGTACAATTCTTAGCAACCCACCGGAAGACTTGAAAGACTCTATGATTACACTTCTGATCAAATCTGTAGTTAGCCTTTTTAACACGATAGTCGTACACAATGAAAAGATCTTTCCAAAAAGTCCAGAATCAACGAATTTCAACATAAGATGAATAAATTATAAATTTTACAAGATAGCTGATTTGTGTGTGGAAAAGTCCTACCAATTTTATTAATAAAGATGAGGAAAAAGAATAAAATCTATATATAGTGTTACAAAACCTAACTTTAAACCCTCTAATTATGGATATTCAAGTATGAGCGATATTTTAGGCCTATTATTCTATTTCAATTCAAATCTTATATATTATCTAATTTCAATTTTTTTCTATCATTCTTTTATTATTGTTATTCTAAACCATATGACAGGTTCAAACCCTAATATAAATTATAACTTTAACCCATTACATTTCTAAATAAATAGCCATTTCATAAATACACTTCTACTATCAAATCTTATCCAAGATTTCTTCCTATATATACATGCATTAATATATGAATGACTTGAGTTCCACAGGAACTAATATGGGCTAGTCGGGAGCAACCTTAGATTTTAAAATACATTCCCCTGAGAGGGATAAAACTTTAACTAGCAGAATAATGGTCCCTCATTATCAGAAGTTTGGGATATAACGTCTACCTTACATTTGGGGTTCAACGGATTCCATTTAGAAATATTTAATTTTTTTAATTTTATCTATATTTCCTTAGAGATTAAACGCTTAATTTTGGTTTTCAATGAATCCATTTTGGGTTTTAAAAATATCCAGATAAACCATATTTTAGGGTTGTTTACGACCACCCAAAACCCTAACTTAATCTGATTTTTAAAAAAATTGTGACTTCTATTTTTTTAAAAATTAGCACAGAACTCTGAAAGAAAACACAATTTAAATTGACATTTTGATTAAAGTTTTCTAATAATGTATGCAAATACATATTTAGCAAAAAATAAAGTAGCATTTTGAACCAAAAACACCACTTTAAGTAGGGTTTTGAAACCAAAACACTACTTTAGTAGCGTTTTGAACCTAAAACAAATTATCCAAAATGCTACGCAATGTAACATTTTATGTAAACACAACTTAAAGTTGAGTTTTAAAGTGATATTTACGGCTATTTTCTCACAATGTGATATTTGGTGCATTATTTGTTAAAATTGTGATAGAGGGGCCAACACCCTAACTAGTGTTATTTCATAATTGTAATTTGTTTATCATTTTTGATTATGTAAATTTATAGTAAAATATAATTAAAATGTTGTTGGATAACAATTTTCTAGAAGGTTAATGAGCATTGTACCTTGTAAAAATTAATTTTTTATTAAAATTATTAGATATTACAAAAGTTGAGTGTATATAATTTAAATATTATACGTGTTAAATAATGTATTTATATATATATATATATATATATATATATATATATATATATATAGTTGCAATCCATAACAAACACCTTATATAACAAACAATAAAGAACACCTCATATCTAATCTAATATAAGAGTTCCGTCATGGCACCCAATACAAAAAGTTGTTATTTTTTTACCCTCTATCCATCCAGCAAGAAAATAATAATAAAAAAATTTCAAAAAATTTACTGTTCATGATGATGTCACCGTCATCATCAACAGTAAAAAAATTTTTAATTTTTTTTATTGTTTTTTGTTTGATGGATAGAGGGTAAAAAAATAACAACTTTTTGTATTGGGTGCTCCTGGCGGGGCCATTGGATCTATTAGATCTAAGGTGTTCTTTATTGCTTGTTATATAAGGATGTTCTGTATGGAGCAATGGCCAATATATATATATATATATATGAGTTGCACTCCATAACAAACACCTTATATAACAAACAATAAAGAACACCTCATATCTAATCTAATATAAGAGTTCCGTCATGGCACCCAATATAAAAAGTTCCGTCATGAATAGTAATTTTTTTATTTTTTTTTTGCTTGATTGATAGAGGGAAAAAAATAACAAGTTTTTGTATTGGGTGCCCCTGGCGGGGCCATTGGATCTATTAGATCTATAAGGGTGTTCTGTATGGAGCAATGGCCTATATATATATATATATATATACATAGGGTCTTACTCAAATAGAAAAAAATTAGAATAGAAACTAGAAACCAAACCCTAATCGAACATTTCAAGCTAGTCTAATCACCAAACTAGGGTACCCCAATACAAAAAGTGTATAATAATCTAGGCTCCATTCACCAAAAAAAATTACTGTTCAACGCTGACGTGGCAGTGACGTCAGCGTGAATAGTAATTTTTTTTTGCTGAATGAAGCCTAGATTATTATACATTTTTTATGAAGGTGCCCCTGGCGGGACCCTTAGAATAGATGAAATAGATGAATATATCTTATTAATCACATATCGATATCATATATACGATAAATAAATCAAATAATGAAGAACAAGTAATTAAGCAATACAAAGCACGTTTCACAATAATATGGAGCAACAAAAATATATTCGAATGCGGCTAATTTCAACCAAATATGGTCGAATTTAATTGGGTTGGCTAAATTCGAGCAAATATGGTCATCTTTTTTGACTAATTTTCCTTATTGGTCGAATTTGGTACCCGCCAAAAGTAGGAGGAAAAGTTCCCGCCAACGAAAAAATTAACTTCGACCATATTTGGTCGAATTTAGCAATTGGGGTGAGCGGAAAATTTTATTTCAAACTTAGTAAAGCGGGAAACTTGCCACCCAAAATTTTTCAAACCATTCAAAATAATTTTCGACTATATTTGGTCAAAAATAGCTAAATGTGACCAAATTCGGTTGAATTTATTACTTTCAGAAATTGAAAAAGTGTTATTAAAAATTTAAATGTTTGTACACATCATGAAAAAATATTTATAAATGAGGTACGTTCCACCAAATTTTATGTTCAAAAATTGGCATTTTTCCAATTTTAATTTAATTTTTTAATTTGTTTTACAAACTAGTTAAAAATTGGGGAAAAAATAAAAAAAAAATATGAAAAATTATTGAAAGTAGGGTAAGATTCATCACACAAATAGTAAGCATGACTAATTTGGTGCATATGAATTTCTGTTCAAAAATTGGCATTTTTCCGATATTTATTTAATTTTTTAATTTATTTTAAATACTAGTTAAAATGGGGAATAGTCAAAGTACTAGTTGACTGTTAAATTACCAAACCAAGTTAATTTATTTTTTCTGCAGTTTTGGAAATAACATTAAAAAGAATGGATCTTGACCACCGTATAGTTGGGTCAGCGAAAAATATTTTTAAAAAAATTGAAACACTAAACCCTAATGAAACCCAATTTAGGGGTTGTAGTCACAGAACTAGTTGATCGTTAAATTACCAAATGAAATCAATTTATTTTTTTATAAAATTTTGGCAATAACATTAAAAAGGATGGATCTTGACCACCTTACGAATTGGTCATCGAGAAATATTTTTTAAAAAAATGTAACACTAAACCCTAACGAAATCTTGTTTAGGGGTTGTAGTCAAAGTACGTACTAGTTGACCGTTAAATTACCAAATCATATAATTTTATTTTTTATGAATTTTTGGCAATAACTTAAAAAGGATGGATCTTGACCACCGTACGCTTGGGTCATCAAAAAATATTTTTAATAAAATCGAAACACTAAAACATGACAAAACCCTATTCAGTGGTTCTAGTTAAAGTACTAGTTGACCGTTAAATTACTAAATTAAATTAAATTTTTTTTTCTAAAATTTTGGCAATAACATTAAAAAGTATGGATCTTGACCTCCGTACAGTTAGTTTGTGAAGAAATATTTTTTAAAACATCGTTATTGTTTAATTTTAAATTGGAGTTGGTTATTGAATAAAAAGTAGGGTGTATTTATTGCGTATTGAATGCTAGGGTTAAGGGGAGCTTCGAGCTTTAGTGGTTGATCAAGTGTTTCATGACTTAACTCAGGTCCTCACAAGATGCCTACGTATCTTGCAATATATCAAGAATCAAGCCAAAAAACGTAGTTCTAGATGTGATGGAGCAGGTCCTTATATAGGTGATGAAAACCCTAGAGTTAGAGTTGAATTAGGAGACTTGGTGGGCAAGTCACAGCCTTGGCCCAATTCTAGATCCTTCCAAAGGATAGATGGATAAGTATTGGAATTATATGCCTTGAAAACCACTCCTGATATGATTTGGTTTCCTTGTTGACTCAAATACGGGGTCATTTATTTGGCTGATTTTACAGCTACGAATTTATTATCATTATTAAGGTTTTGGGCCTCGTAATTGGGCTTTGACCTTGGACCAACTTAGGTTCATTTAATGCAACATTAAATGTGTTTTTAGGGCTTACTTTCAGCCCATATCATTTGCCCCCCAACTTCTAGGAAAACTGATCAGATTTTCGTGGAAGTTATAATTGTCTTTTTCGAGACTCGGGGACGTTTTTATCCCTTACCTAGGACTCCTTATTTTTCGTACCCTCATATGGGGATTTTGATTTACACTAGTGTTTCACATACACCGCCTTATTGTAAAGTGTAGAGCGACCTACACTTTTACGACGATTTGCCTTATTCGAGGTTTTAACTTGTGTCTTGTGCTTGCTTTTAGCATTTTTTGGCACTTTTATAGAGCTTTTATGCATTTTTAGCATAAATTATTACTCAAAAATATTTCTATATTTTTTCTCATATTTTTCTGTACTTTTCCAAATATTTTAGGAATTTTCGTGTACTCGTAGATATTTTTTCTTATTTATTCCTAATAATTTAGGAATTTTCGGGTACCCACAGGTATTTTTCTTAATTTTTCCTAATAATTTATGAATTTTTATATACCCATGGGTAATTTCCTTAATTTTTCCTAATAATTTAGGAATTTTCGGGTACTCACAGGTACTTTTCTTAATTTTTCCTAATAATTTAGGAATTTTCGGGTACCCACAGGTATTTTTCTTAATTTTTCCTAATAATTTAGGAATTTTTATATACCCACGGGTATTTTCCTTAATTTTTCCTAATAATTTAGGAATTTCCGGGTACTCACAGGTACTTTTCTTAATTTTTCCTAATAATTTAGGAATTTTCGGGTACCCACAGGTATTTTTCTTAATTTTTCCTAATAATTTAGGAATTTTTATATACCCACGGGTATTTTCCTTAATTTTTCCTAATAATTTAGGAATTTTCGGGTACTCACAGGTACTTTTCTTAATTTTTCCTAATAATTTAGGAATTTTCGGGTACCCACAGGTAATTTTCTTAATTTTTCCTAATAATTTAGGAATTTTCGGGTACCTACAGGTATTTTTCTTAATTTTTCCTAATAATTTAGGAATTTTCGGGTACCCACAGGTATTTTTCTTAATTTTTCCTAATAATTTAGGAATTTTTATATACCCACGGGTATTTTTCTTAATTTTTCCTAATAATTTAGGAATTTTTATATACCCACGGGTATTTTCCTTAATTTTTCCTAATAATTTAGGAATTTTCGGGTACTCACAGGTACTTTTCTTAATTTTTCCTTATAATTTAGGAATTAACTTGTAACTAATGTAAAACTTCAAGGGTCAAATTGTAATTTGACCATTCATTCTCATTCGTCCACCTTCAATCCACAATTTTTTTTTTTTTTTTTAGTTTTGCCGAGTGAAAACTTCAAGTGGGGACCACCCCTTTTTTCTTTCCTGTTCGGCATTCTCATTCGGTTTTTCTTTTTTCTTTTTTTTTTTACATTTTTTCCGAGTGAAAACTTGAAGTGGGGCCACCCCCCATTTTTTTTCTCTTGCTCGGCATTTTCATTCGGCCACCTTCAGTCGGCATTTTTTTTTTTTTAACATTTTCCTATTGGAAAATTTCAAGTGGGGCCACCCCATTTTTATCCTCCTGCTCGGCAATTTCATCCGGCATTTTTTTTTAACATTTTCCGATTGGAAAATTTCAAGTGGGGCCACCTCATTTTTATCCTCCTGCTCGGCAATTTCATCTGGCATTTTTTTTAAACAACCAAATTTTCGAATGAAAATTGATAGGTGGGTCCAGCCCATTTTTGGTCTTCATTCGATAAGTAGCAATCGAAAATTATTGTTTCGAATCTTTATTTTTCGAGTGAGATTTTCTGAATGGGGCTCTTGCCTTACTTGGATTTTTCAATTTTTCCTTCCTTTTCGAAAAATTCGAATCGAAAAATATTTTTTATTTATATTTGTACCGGACTAACCCTCCAGGGTTTTACTTATGCATTTTTCCGATTTTTCTTTTACTTAATTATTTTGTCATTTGTACTTGGCCTTTCTTGGCTATCAATTCAAATATGCTTTGATACATAACGGACATAGAACTTGAGTGAAGAAAACCAAATTGCATTAATAAATTCTGAAATGGGTTCAACCCTTACATAGATACTCTACTTCCTACTCGGAGCATAACTAGTCCGTATGGTTTCGTCGACCTTATTTCTACTTCCTACTAGATATAAGTCATATCCTATGCAAGATAATCAAACATAATAGACTTTGAGGTTTGATGCATGCCAAGTACGAGGCACCTCATTTCCTTCCAATGTCTCCAATTTGTACGATCCACGTCCCAGTGTTTCCTTGACCTGATACGGGCCTTCCCAATTTGGGGATAGCTTTCCCTTCTGTCCAACTCCAGATGCTTCAATCTTTCTAAGCACCAGGTCCCCCTGACGGAAGAATCTTTCTTTCACCCTTAGTTATAGTAGAAGGAAGCTTTCTTCTGATGTTCAGTATTCCTAGCATAGGCTTCGTCCCTCACCTCATCGATCAAGTCGAGGGCCATCCTCATTCCTTCCTCATTTGTGTCTGGTTCAAAGGCTTCAACCCGTGGAGATACATGCATGATTTCCACGGGCACCACAGCTTCAGCCCCGTAGGCTAACATGAATGGGGTTTCACCAGTCGTCACTTTGCAGGTGGTGCGATATGCCCAGAGTATGGGCAACAGCTCATCCACCCAAGTGTTCCTAGAACGTTCCACCCTTTTCTTAAGTCCATCGAGGATGATTCGATTAGCAACTTCAGCTTGCCCATTGGCTTGAGGGTGGGCAACCGAGGTAAACCGAAGCTCAATTCCATTATCATCACAGTAGTCCCTAAATTCTTTGTTGTTGAATTGTAACCCATTATCCGTAACCAGGATTCGTGGTATTCCATACCTACACATGACGTTCTCCCACAGGAACTGCGCGACTTGCTTGGTCGTAATCTTGGCCAACGGTTTGGCTTCAATCCATTTGGTAAAGTAATCGATAGCAACTATCAAGAATTTCCTTTGTGCAGTGGCCATGGGAAATGGCCCAAGTATATCCATCCCCCACATAGCAAAGGGAATGGGGGAGCTGATGGATGTCAACATCTCTGGCGGTTGCCTAACCACTGGTGCATGTTTCTGGCACCGTTCACACTTTTTCACGTACTCTTTGGCATCAACCATCATCTCAGGCCAATAGAATCCAAGCCTGACTATCTTGTGAGCTAGGGCCCTGCCCCCCAAGTGCTGTCCACAAATCCCCTCATGGACCTCCTCAATAGCTGATTTGGCCTCCTCGGGTCTTAAGCACTTTAGATATGGAATCACAAAAGACTTCTTGTATAGTATCCCTTCAATTAGTGCATACCTTAAAGCCCTCACAGACAATTTTCGTGCCTCCATGGCATTAGTCGGGAGCCAACCGGTCTCGAGGTGTGCTTTTATGGGATCTATCCAACATTCCCTGACATCAATAGGCGCGACCAACTTTGAATCGATGGTAGGGGCTCTCAGAACTTGGAAGTAGACACTTCCAGAGTAATTCTCTATCTCGGAGGAGGCGAACTTGGATAAGGCATCGGCCTTGATGTTCTCCTCCCTCGGAATGTGCTCTATGTAACACTCATCAAATTGAGTCATTACTGCCTTCACAAGCCTTAAGTACTTGGCCATGGTTTCATCCCTTGCCTCAAACTCTCCATTGACTTGGGCCACAACTAACCTTGAATCTCCACAAACTTTAAGATTCTTAACCCTTAATGCCCCTGCCAGACCAAGCCCGGCTATCAAAGCTTCATACTCTGCCTCATTGTTGGTTGTTGGGAAGTCCAACTTCAGGGCGTATTCAATCGCGAATCCATCGGGACTTTGCAGAACAAGACCTACACCACTTGTTTTTGTTTTTGATGCCCCATCAAAATAGAGCATCCAGTATTCCTTCTCCTCGAGCACGGGTTCCTTATCCTCCTTATGCGGTTCATTGCCTTCTTGAGGTACTATCTCTTGCCCCCCGACTTCTTGGTTGTCGATGGTACATTCAACCACGAAGTCAGCCAATGCTTGGGCTTTGATGGCCGTCCTTGGCTTGAACTTAACATCAAATTCTCCCAACTAAATTGCCCACTTGATGAGCCTACCACTAGCTTTAGGGCTGTGCAAAATATTCCTTAACGGTTGTTCTGTAAGGACCTTTATCTTATGTGCCTGAAAATAAGGCCGTAAATTCCTAGAAGCAGTTACCAATGCTAAGGCAAACTTCTCGATAGTGGAGTAATTCAACTCTGCTCCGTGTAAAACTTTACTCACATAGTATACGGGTTTCTGAACCTTGCTTTCCACCTTTACTAGCACCGCACTCACAACTTGACCAGAAATTGCTAAGTAGAGATAGAGGATTTCTCCCGTACTTGGCTTGGCTAGCAATGGGGCCTCAACCATATACTTCTTCGCTTGCTCAAAGGCCTCTTGGCTTTCCTCTGTCCATTCAAAGTTTTTTACCTTCTTCAGGGTTTTAAAGAATGGCAAACACTTGTCCCCGGATTTGGAGACGAATCTCCCCAATGCAGCAATCCTCCCTGTTAATTTCTATACGTCCCTTATAGAACGTGGTGGTTCCATGTCAAAGATAGCCTTGATTTTGTCGGGGTTAGCCTCGATTCCCCGTTTCGAGACCATGAGACCCAAGAATTTTCCTGACCCAACACCGAAAGCACACTTGGTTGGGTTCAACATCATCTTATGGTGCCTCAGCACTTCAAATGCCTCACGTAGGTGCTCAATGTGATCTGCCTTGTGTAGGCTTTTCACCAACATATCATCCGCATAAACTTCCATAGTCTTTCCAATGAGATGGGCAAAAATATTGTTTACCAACCTCTGATAGGTAGCTCCTGCGTTCTTCAGTCCAAAGGCCATGACCAGGTAACAATACACACCAAAGTCGGTGATGAATGATACCTTAGGGTTGTTGTCCTTGTGCATCTTAATTTGGTTATAACCACTGAAGCCATCCATGAAACTCAGCATGTCGTGCCCAGTCGTGGCATCTATCAACATATCAATCCTTGGCAAAGGGAAACAGTCCTTTGGGCACGCATCATTCAGATCAGTAAAGTCTATGCACATCCTCCACTTTCCATTGGCCTTCTTGACCATTACAGGATTGGCCAACCATTTTGGGAACTGAATTTCCTCAATGAAACCCGCTTCTAGGAGTTTATCGACCTCCTATTTTATGGCTTCTTGCCTCTCAGGTGCAAAATTTCTCTTCTTTTGTTTCACCATCTTCCGTTCCGGATCCACATTCAAGTTGTGTGTTATCAGTTGGGGATCTATCCCTGGCATATCGACTACTGTCCATGCAAAGACGTCATTATTGTCTTGTAGGAAGGCAATTAGCTTGCTTCTCAAGGGGTCTTTCAGAGATGTTCCGATGTAAGTAACCTTCTCAGGATCTCCCAACTCCAAAGGTATGGGAATCAAGTCCTCTGCTGGGTTTCCTCTTCGTTCTTCATCCTCACGGATGTCCATATCCTCAATCGGGAGGACCTGCCCCACAGTTCCATCAGGCCTCAAAGCGGCCACATAACAACTCCTTGCCATTTTTTGATCTCCTTTTTCTTCTCCCACACCGTTTCTGGTTGGGAACTTAATTTTCAAATGATATGTAGAGGCAACTGCCTTGAATGCATGGAGTCCTGTCCTGCCTAAGATAGAATTATATGTAGACGTGGCTTTGATGACCAAGAAGTTTAACATCTGAGTGGCCTCTCGTGGCTCCTGCCCTATAGTCATGGGTAGCTGAATTGTCCCCTCAACTTTCGACTCTACTCCATTGAACCCGTATATGGGCATATTCGATGGTGTCAACTGAGACTCGGTGTATCCCATCTTCAAAAAGGCATCATGGAACAGAATGTCCACCGATGCTCCATTGTCTATTAAGACTCTCTTCACTTGGGAGTTGTCTATTACAGGTGAAATCACCAGTGGATCATCATGGGGGAACTTCACCCCTTCAAGGTCCGAGTCATCGAATCCAATCGAGACCTCCGTTTTTGCACGCTTTGGTGCTTCCCCAACAATGTGCATCACCTCTCGTGCATATGCTTTTCTGGAATTTCTGCTTGACCCGGCCGTTGTCGGGCCACCGAAAATCATGTTTATCACTGGCCTCCGGGGCTGTGGATTACGGTTACGATCTTCATCATTCCTATCATAATCCCATCTCGAATTTCCTCGATCCCCATCTTTGCAGAATTTATTTAACTTTCCTCTGCGGATCAAGAACTCAATCTCATCTTTCAGTTGCCTACAATCGTCGGTATCGTGCCCCACGTGCCACGTCTTTGTGGAATCGGCAGTATTGGTTCTTATTTCTCTTCTCAGGATCTGTCCTTAGTGGCTTCGGCCATCTTACGTCCCAATCCTTCTCTATGTCCATCAGGATTTGGCTTCTTTGGGCGTTCAACCTTGCATAATCCGTAAACCTTTGTCCTGGACTACCCTTTTTAGGGGTTGAATCAGAATCTCTGCCCGTGCGCGGGTACTTATCTCTTCCATCATATTCTTCTTCCGTCTTTCTCTTCCTAGAATTGTCACCATTCCCGGTGTTTCCCGTTACTGACTCTTTCTTTAGACTATCCTCAGCTTTGATATACTTACTCGCCCTTTGTTGAAGCTCAGTCATGTTCTCAGGGGGATGCTTGGCCAATGACATCTTGAAATAAACATTTGAAGTTCCATTCTGCAAAGCTACCATAGCCACTTTGTTTTCCAAATCAGTAATGTTGAGAGTCTCCTTGGTGAACCGTTTGAGGTAATTCCTCAAATTTTCATTCTTCCCTTGTATCACAGTCATGAGGGATGCAGAATCTTTCTCATGAATCTGTCCACCAATGAACTGGATAACAAAAGCGGTGCTCAGCTCTTTAAAAGAGGCGATGGAGTTTGGTGGTAGGCGACTGTACCAACATTGCGCCATGCCCGCTAGGGTTTGAGGAAATGCCCTACACTTTAAAGCATCGCTAGCAGGTTGCAGTAGTAGTGCATTAGAGAACGTCATTACGTGATTGGCGGGGTCCCCCGTTCCATCATAAGCCTTTATGGTAGGCATCTTGAACTTTCATGATATGCGCGCATTCATCACCTCCTCAGTGAATGGAGGAGTTGGATCATCAGGATCTCCAAGTTGCATCAGGTCTTTAGGGTCGCCTCTGGGGGTTTCGACCCTCATGTTTCCTCTTCTAGGGACCTCAGCCCTCCTCTCTCTCCTTTGGGTTCCTTCAAAATCAACAAAAGGAATTTCTCCTCCTGTTGTTGGTGGGGGTCGGCCCTGATTCTGTCTTTGTTGCTCCCATTCTATGTCCTCCTTTAGTTTTTGGATCTTGGCCTCATGAGCCTTGATTTTTTCAGCAGCCGTTAAGGGAGGTCGATCATGGGTTCTTCGGCGTCCAATAGGTTCCTTACTTGGACAACGTCTCCTCGGGGCTTCATCCCTATCTTCTTTCGAGGATGAGTCATCAGAATACGGGCCTGAGTAGTCATAGTATTGCTGGCCTTGATTGGGTCCTAAACCTCTGATGTAAGGTGGATTGTATGGCTCGTGTATCTAGAGGGCGTGACCACTTGGTCCGGCTTGATACGGGGGATAATTGGGCAACCCATATATCGGGTTCGTGCTTGAGGGGATCACTGTAGTAGAGATCTGAGCGGTGGGTGGAGCGGACTGCCCTCCGAAAGGGGCGACCACCATCTGAAGGGGATTCGTCCCTTGGGTGGTGGGATTCGTCACTAAGGGTAACGACTCATGAGGTTGCGCTTCAGTTCCTTGTGGCTGAGTGACCAGCGGTTGAGAATTCGCCCCTGGGGGCACTTGTTCCCCGATCGGGGGTGCGGTGGTGTTAGTGATGGTTTCAGAAAGTGTTGGTGTTCTCCGGGTGGTAACCATGGTTGATATCCGAAATTCCCACAGACGGCGCCAAATGTTATGGAATAAAAAGTAGGGTGTATTTATTGCGTATTGAATGCTAGGGTTAAGGGGATCTTCGAGCTTTAATGGCTGATCAAGTGTTTCGTGACTTAACTCAGGTCCTCACAAGATGCCTACGTATCTTGCAATATATCAAGAATCAAGCCAAAAAACGTAGTTCTAGATGTGAAGGAGCGGGTCCTTATATAGGTGATGAAAACCCTAGAGTAAGAGTTAAATTAGGAGACTTGGTGGGCAAGTCACAGCCTTGGCCCAATTCTAGATCCTTCCAAAGGATAGATGGATAAGTATTGGAATTATATGCCTTGAAGACCACTCCTGATATGATTTGGTTTCCTTGTTGACTCAAATACGGGGTCTTTTATTTGGCTGATTTTACAGCTACGAATTTATTATCATTATTAAGGTTTTGGGCCTCGTAATTGCGCTTTGACCTTGGACCAACTTAGGTTCATTTAATGCAACATTAAATGTGTTTTTAGGGCTTACTTTCAGCCCATATCAGAGTTATTGGTCCTGTTTCTTATTCTCTCGCCAAAATCAATTCTTTTATTGCTAAAACTACTATTTTTAGTTGTTTATAGTGTTCATAGTGAATATTACTACTTGGATGTGTATGAATGTTTATCCAAAATTTGGCCTTTTTTTTGTCCTATATTTATTTAATTTTTATAATTTATTTTATAAACTACTTAAAACGGGTGAAAATTAAATTATTAGCCAAATTAGTTGAAGTAAGGTAAAATTCATCACAAAATTAGTTAGTATGACTACTTGGTTGTGTATGAATTTCAAATCAGATTTTGACTTTTTTTCTTAATTTTATTAAATGTATCAAGTAATTCTATAAATTACTTAAAAATGAGTGAAAAATCAAATTTTTTAAAAATTAGGCAATATTCATCATAAAAATAGTTAGCATGAATACTTGGATGTGTATAAATTTTTAATTAAATTTAGGATTTTTTTTCCTATATTTATTTATTTTTTTGACTTCTATTTCAAATTATTATTTAATTATAGAATCCAGGCCCGCAATTAAATTCAACCATATTTGGTCGAATCTAGCATATAAAATTCAACCATATTTGGTCGAATTTAGCAATACACTATAGACGCCAAAATTTGAATCTTCCAAAATTCAAAATATTCAATTTGTTAGTCAAATTTATAATTTGATCAAATTAAATCGAATTTATTAATATTAAATTAGACCATATATGGTTGAATTTAGTCGTAGTTTATTTTCGACCAAATTTGGTTGAAAATAGTAAATTCTAGAATAAACCAAGTTTTTTTGTTGGCATGTGTCACATTTTATTGGCTTAGGAGGAAGCACATGGGTTATTCAACTGCCAGACTCCACCTAGAAGCTGTGAGAAGTCAAGTACAAGTTCGAATTTCATGGTGATTATTTAGGACATGATTTTTAAGAACTCTAATATTTATATAAACAAGTAATACAATATTAGAGCTCTGGTTTTATAAAAGACTTGTTTAAAATTATTTTTTTAGGAGTTGTTGTATTTTGAAACTCTAGCTATGTTCTAACAAACTCTTTTTAAACTTGTTTTTGAACTACGTACTAGAGGATTTTGTTTTAAACGTTTTATCTTCCAAATCTTTAATCTATCAAATTATACAACAAGCTTGAACGTAAGAATAGGGATTCAAGACCGTTACAAATTGTTTGTAATTTGAACGTTACTTGTGTATCTTATATATTTTTTGAGTGTAGTATTCATTTTGTTAACAAGGAACAACATTACAAGTCTACAAGAAACAACTATGTGCCTACTTTGAAAATCCTTTAGACTTGTGCTCTAGTATATACATACGTTTATATCTATATTTTAAGTTCATAGTTTTCAGTTGTATTGATTTATATTATATCTATATTTTAATTTAATAGTTTTAAGTTTTATTGATTTATATTGATTGTATTGCATATTGTGTATTTATTGTTGTTGAGTAGTAGGCTTGGACACAAGGGTTTGGGGAACTAGAGGTTAGAGAAGTCTAAGTATAGGGCTTAGATGGCATTAAAGTTCGAGGAATGGGGGTTGTCATCAAGCTACTATCAGCGACACAATCAGTGACATAGGGAAAGAAAGGGAGATATATTATTGTATCTTGTAATCTTGGTTTATACTGATCAATAATATATTCCTTCATCGAGTTGGTAGAGGACCATGATGTAAACTATCAGGAGACAGGGGTCGAACCTAGCAAAAATTGGTGTGTGTTCTTTACTTTAGTGCACTTTAATTTTATTGCACTACATACGTAGCTTGCTGCCACTTTATTATTTTTATGAGTCTAGTAAGCTACAAGTCATCTTTTCAAACTATTCTGTGTTTATACATTCAAATAATTTCGTAATATCTAAAATTGGTCTTTATTAGTCACAACACTTATTCACCCCTTCCCCTAGGTGTGCATTTTTATTTGGTATCAGAGCTTGATGTACTAATATTTCTGTAACATGAAGGTATACATCCTATGACATACCATTTTGCACGAGGAGAATCAGTAAACAAAGCCACCATTTCTCATTGGGGCAGAAAATTATAAATTATTGAGACTGAGAATGAAGATGTTTCTGTGTAGAAAAGCATTTGAATGGTTGGTCGTTGGAGATAGTCCTTTGACTTTTTTGGAGAAAAATGGTAAGCCAAAAGATGTTGATGATCTAACCGAGGCAGAATTGGTCCCAACAAGCTATGATGGAGAAGCAAAGTATAAACTGATATGTGGTCTATCAAATTCAGATTTGGACAAATTATCTTCATGTAACACTGCAAAGGAAAGGATATATGAGATGCCTTAAAGATGCATTATAAAGATACAACAAATTCAGAGGAAGTTTGTTTCAAGCCAAAATAGCAAGTTACCTTATGGAACAAAACGAAATGTAAAGCTCATGGCTTGTGGCTTGTGTACCTTGATTCATAGCATTCTTCTTTTATAATAATATTGGAGTATTGGTTTATCTCTCTTACACACTTTCTGAATCGAATAATGAATCAGTGTATGGAGAGAGGATCAAAACATCCTTATATAGAAGAATATCATCATGTGTTTCTTCCATCCACAGATACCACCTTTCCAATAATCATGTATTTACATTAGTTTGTCTATGTATAATGTGGGACATTTTCTTACACAAGATCCTAATAATGATGTTAGTTTATATGTATTAATGTTATTCCGCATTCATGTTTATATGTACAAACTAACATCTCCATAAATTCCTGTCTCTCACAAAATAAATAACTAAACATTACTTGCATATTTAAATGTACATCGTCTATTGCACATGTTAATTTCTATCATGAACTGATTCTGTTACAAAGGGAAGAATGTGTACCGGGATTGAATTTGGCCATGGAGGAGACGGGTGGTGGCTCAGGCTGCTACGAGCAGAATGAAGTACACTCGAGGAAGGGAGGCACACGGACTCTCCCCACCAGATTCAAGGATAGAAAGCCGATTAAGATGTGAAGATGATAGTTGCTGATCCACCGGTTCTTTTACCAAAGTAGCTCAAATGTTCATTATGGAGACGACTTTAAGAGTTTGGTCTCACACTAAGGAGGATGAGAGAAGAGTACTCCAAACAAAGGACATTGCTTCAACAATATCTTAAATTGACATATTTATTTTCTTGCATCCGGAAACACTTGTCGCAACTTGTATGCCTGTATTTGTGTGTCCTTCTCTTTACCACTATTAAAGCTTGTGCTGATAACGTATGTTGAAATGAGAACCACGAAAATCCTTTTGTTTTGTAAATATTCCCTCCGTCCCTCGTAGTTCTTTACGTTGGATTTTTTCACGGAGACCAAGGATTATGATTAAAATAAGTGGAGACCAAGGATTATGATTAAAATAAGTGAAGTAGTGGGTGTTATAGTGATTTTATTGTTAAGATAAGTGAAGTAGTGGGTGTAATAGTAATTTTATTGTTAAAATAAGTGAAGTAGTGAGTGTAATAGTGTAAAGTGTTGAAAAGTGGAGTGAAGTAGTGGATGTAATAATGTATTTTATTGTTGAAAGTTACTATAAATGAGAGCGACGTCCCAAAATAGAAACTGTAAAGAAATGAGAGGAACAGAGGGAATACCTAAAAAGGAAATTGACCAGGTAGCAGATCACAGCTTGAAAATGTTGCAGCACAGCAACTTGGTAGTTATTATTTATGATTGTAATTAACAGGTGTGATGTAAGCATGGTATATAGTTCTCTTAGTTACACAATTATGATGTATATGATGCATAGTAATTCAAAAAGGGTGTTTTGTTGTATGAAATCAGATTTATTGGCTCTTAAAATTTTAAAAATTTTAAAACAACCTTGTATGTCTAGAGACAGAAAACTGCAAGTCCTTAGAACTTTCTTTTTTGCTTGACTATTCTAATGGAATAAATTTTTATTCATATTTACATGTTGAGATAGAAGTTAAAATGTGATATTATTTCCGTTAAAATATGCACCCCGTAAACATGAACTATAAAAGACGGTTCAGCCTCATGTTACTAAAATCGAATTTCAAAATTTTTGTTGAATAAAAAAAGGGGTGCCACTCTTCCTCTCCAATTTGTGGAAGTACCTTTGAGTATTCTCTATCTTGCTTTGTGGTCAATCTCTGCTCTATCTCTTCTCTTCGACCGTATCAATAAAACACAAACAAGGCTTTGCAATGGTTTTCTTGTCCATTTGAATGTTGGCATTGTCTTAATCTGAAACATGTTTAAATAAGTTAGCCATTTGAGATTTGATTTAGTCAGACATGGTTGTTAATCTGGTAGCCAAGGAGTGGCAAAGTTTTAGCAAAATAAACGTGTTAGAGTGTTGGTAGGAGTTAGTTTCTTGGACGTTCATATTTTGTAGCAACGTTCTGTAATCTTCCTTTATATATTTCCTTGTAAGTTGTTCTGTTTGAATAAGATGAGATAATACTTTCTCTCCAAAGTCATTACTTACATACAAGTGTGTGCGTGTGTAGTATATCTATTCTCTATACGTGGTATCAGAGCCCCAGGTTGGTGATAGGTGGTCTTTCGTTTAACTTCCTAAGCCTAAGTTCATATCGAGATGGAGAAAGCCAAAGGTTTTGGACTGAGCTATCCTATGTTGACTAGAACAAACTACACGGCATGGGCGGTCAAAATGAAAGTATTCATGGAGGCTCACGGAGTGTGGGAGGCGATTGCACCCAAAGACCCCAAAGCTGCAGTAGACGACAAGATTGACAGGAAGGCTCTGGCAGTAATTTACCAGGGAATTCCCGATGAATACGTGATGTCCATAGCGGAGAAGAAAACAGCGAAGGATGCTTGGGAAGCAGTCAAGATAATGTCTCTGGGAGCTGATAAAGTAAAAAAGGCCAAGACACAGACGTTGAAATGTGAATTCGAAGGCTTGTGCATGAAGGAAACGGAGGAATTTGATGAATTTTACCTGAAGCTAAGCAATCTGGTAACTAATATTAGGGCCCTGGGAGAGAATGTGGAGGAGAGTTACGTTGTCAAGAAACTGCTTCGAGCAGTACCCTCTAAGTTCTTGCAAATCGCGTCTGCGATTGATCAGTTTGGTAACCTGGAATAAATGTCAGTAGAAGAGGTCGTCGGTTCTCTTAAGGCACATGAAGAAAGACTAAGAGGTGTGACAGAGACTAGCCAAGGGCAGTTGCTACTGCCTGAGAATGAGTGGAGAAAATGAGAAAGTGACGAGGGACAATTGCTGTTGTCTCGTGAAGAATGGTTAAAGAGGTCCAACAGGGAAGGAACTCGGGGTGAGGGTGAGAACCGTGCAAGAGATGGAGTTCGTGGCGTAAGAGATAAAAGCAGAGTGAGATGCTTTAATTGTCAAGCATTTGGACACTTTGCTGTTGAATGTCGCAAACCACGAAAGGGGAAGGAGATTCAAAAGGAGGCGAATCTCACAAGGATCCAGGAGGATGAGCCTGCACTATTGATTGCTGAAGTGGGAGAGACTGAGGTCTAGACAATGTTATTAAAGGAAGAATCGGTGATTCCTAAATTATGAACAGCTGATATGGAATCAAGGGAGTCACAGGTATGGTATTTAGACAATGGGGCGAGTAACCATATGACTGGTTATCGCGGGAAATTTAAAGAGTTGGACGAACGAGTTACTGGAAAGGTGAAATTTGGTGATGGGTATACTGTAAGCATCGAAGGGAAAGGGACTATAGTGTTCCAATGCAAGAATGGTGAAGAAAGGTGCCTAGAAGAAGTGTATTTCATTCCTAGCTTATGCAACAATATCATAAGTTTAGGACAGCTATCCGAGACGGGGAACAAGGTAATTCTTGAGGGAGACTACCTGTGGGTGTATGAACGATCTGGCACACTGCTTATGAAGGTAAAGAGAACGGAGAATCGTCTCTATAAAATCAATTTGGAGAAAAGAAAGGGTTCTTGTTTGTTACAAAGGAGGAGGATACATGGTTGTGGCATGCTAGACTCGGGCATGTGAACTTTCATGCACTTGAACTCATGTCTAGAGAAAAGATGGCACACGAAATTCCATCTTTAATTCATCCGTTGAAGAAGTGTGAAGGATGTCTAATGTCGAAGCAATCGAGACAACCATTTCCTAAAGGAACCGAATTTGAATCCAAGAAGGCACTCAAAATTGTCCATACTAATATTTGTGGACCTATATCACCAGCAACACCTCGAGGTAACCGTTATTTCCTATTATTTGTTGATGATTATAGTAGGAAAATGGGGGTTTACTTGTTGAAGGAAAAGAGTAGTGCATTCGAGATGTTTAAGAATTTTAAGGCATTGGTTGAGAATGGCAATGAAAGAAGTATTAGAATCTTGAGAACTGACCGAGGCGGGGAATTCTGCTCAAAGGAGTTCAACTTGTTCTGTGAGAAGGCTGGCATACAACGACATTATACCGCACCATACACTCCACAACAAAATGGGGTGGTGGAGCGTAGAAATCGAACTGTTGTAGTTATGGTTAGGAGTTTTCTGAAAGAAGCAAAGATGCCAGCAATCATGTGGGGAGAAGCAGTTCGTCACTCTATTTATGTGTTGAATCGTGTACCAACTCGTGCTTTGAATGGTAGAACGCCATATGAGGCGTGGAATGGCAAGAAGCCTGACTTGTCATATCTGCGAGTGTTTGGGTGCACAGCGTTTATGAAGATTCCAGCGGTTCACACGAAAAAATTGAATGATCGAGGGAAGTTAGTGGTGTATCTTGGCAAGGAACTAGGAACAAAAGGAAGCTGACTGTATGATCCAAAAACAGGAGTTGTTCATGTGAGCAGGGACGTGGTTTTCCAGGAGAATAAATTCTGGGTGTGGGATCTTAATGAAGCAGGTGAAGTTGACATCTCTGGGCAGTATATTGAGATGGATGGTATGACTGATATTAGAGAAAGAAAAGCTGAAAACGTCGAAAGGGAGTCAGAGAAATCACCTTCAACACCATTTCAATCGTCGAGTGAGACAGAGTTATCAACTCCACAGCAGTTCCAGGGAGAAACTCTAGGGTCGACTGGAAGGATGTCAGACGTGCAATCTGCTGAGAGCAGTGAACCAAGGCGATTCAGATCATTGACTGAGATTTACAATGAGACAGAATGGTGGATTTAATTGATGAGATGATGTTATTAAAAGTGGAAGAGCCAGTGTCATTTAACGAGGCAGTAGAAGGAAAAGAATGGAAGGATGCAATGAAAGTGGAGATTGATACGATTGAAAGAAACAACACATGGATTCTTACAGATTTACCACCAGGGCATAGGCCTATTGGGTTGAAGTGGGTGTACAAGGTGAAAAAGGATCCGGAGGGAAATGTGGTGAAACATAAGGCACGCTTGGTTGCAAAGGGGAACATTCAAAGAAAAGGTATCGACTATGATGAGGTGTTTGCTCCTGTAGCTCACTTGAACACTATTCGAATGCTATTGGCTCTATCGGCAAAAGAAAATTGGGATGTGCATTACTTAGATGTTAAGTTAGCATTTCTCAATGGTGAACTTTATGAGGAGGTGTATGTAACTCAACCCGAAGGATTTGTCAAAGAAGGACACGATCAAAAGGTGTATAAGTTGCTAAAGGCTTTGTATGGGTTAAGGCAGGCACCTAGGGCCTGGAATGCATGCTTGGATAAAAGTCTAAAGGAGCTGGGTTTTAGTAGGTGTCAGCATGAACAAGCTGTCTACACTAAGTTCGAAGATGGAGATGTAACTATAGTAGGTGTTTATGTTGATGACCTGCTGGTGACAGGTTCGAATAGAAGCAAGGTTGAAGAGTTTAAGCTAAAAATGAATCAGCAGTTTGAGATGAGTAACCTTGGCTTGCTATCGTTTTATCTGGGAATTGAAGTAAATCAGGCCAGCTCGTATACAACACTGAGACAATCTGCATATGCAAGAAAGTTATTGGAAAAATCAGGAATGATGTACTGTAATCCATCAAAGTTCCCGATGGAACATAAGTTGCAACTGGACAAAAATGAAGGAGGTAAATTGGTGGATGCAACTGAATATAGGTGTATAGTAAGGAGTCTGCGGTATTTGACGCATACCAGACCGGATATTTCTTATGCAGTAGGTGTAGTGAGCAGATTTATGGCGAGTCCTACGACAAAACATCAACAAGCATTGAAGCATATTCTGAGATATATAAAGGGCACAATTGATTATGGTTTAGTGTACATAAAGGAGGGCAGAAACAGTGAACTGTATGGGTTTTCTGATAGTGATTTGGCAGGGGATGTTATAGGTCGAAGAAGCATAGGTGGGATGTGTTTCTACTTGAATCAAAGCTTAATATCGTGGGCATCACAGAAACAAAGAGTTGTTGCGCTATCGTCCTGTGAGGCTGAATATATGGCAGCCACAACAGCGGCTTGCCAAAGTGTGTGGCTTCGTGGATTACTGGAAGAAATCACAGGAAAACAAATTGGTCCAGTTATACTTCATGTTGATAATAAATCAGCTATTGACTTGATTAAGAATCCAGGACAGCATGGTAGAAGTAAGCATATAGATGTTCGTTTTCACTACATTCGTGAATGCATTGATCGTGGAAAGCTGGTGGTTAAACATGTGGTTACACGAGAACAGCGTGTTGATATTTTGACCAAGGCCTTGGGCAGAATCAGATTTGAAGAGATGAGAAAAGCTGTTGGTGTTGAGGATCTTGCAGAAGTTACTCGTCGTAGTTAAGTTTTGGTTGGGAAACATGTTCAGATTAGGGGGATGTGTTGGCATTGTCTTAATCTGAAACATGTTTAAATAATTTAGTCGTTTGAGATTTGATTTAGTCAATCATGGTTGTTAATCTGATAGCCAAGGAGTGGCGAAGTTTTAGCAAAATAAACGTGTTAGAGTGTTGGTAGGAGTTAGTTTCTTGGACGTTCCTATTTTGTAGCAACGTTCTGTAATCTTCCTTTATATATTTCCTTGTAAGTTGTTCTGTTTGAATAAGATGAGATAATACTTTCTCTCCAAAATCATTACTTACATACAAGTGTGTGTGTAGTACATCTATTCTCTATATTGAAGACCCTATTGGCAATAGGTTTTCTCAAACCCTCAATTCTCTTCGTTAAATTTCATGTTTCTATCTCTAATTTTTTGCCTAAATATATACAAGTACAGGGATTTAGAGCTAGTTCATTTCTAGTATAATCATTCACGTCACTGCAATCTATTGTGGACCAATATAGCAATATTTTCCTTTTTTTAACACAATCTCTAGCTACCCGGATCTTGTTGGTAGTCTAATTAGAATATGTTAGTTCGTAGAATAAATTCTGTTCAACATATTTTTTGGTATATTTTTCTCAGACTATGACAACAAGACATATATAAGTTTCTGTGAGCAAAAACTAAAGTTTTGTTGATTATAATATAAATTTTGTGCAAGAATAGATTAAAGTTTTTAACTCAGTGACTACGGCCTTTTTTTTAAAAAGTCCCTTGGATGATATGAAAGTTTTCAAATTATTCATGGAAGTGTTCGTGTGAGCTTACATGCCTAACAAATATAGTAGCTCTTTTAGACAAGTTAGAATATTAGCGCACCCATTTGATTTGATTATTGATTCCGCATACACTTCAATGTTGAGAAAGTACAAGATTCAATGACAAGCAAACTACTAGGTTTCTATCATTGTTAGTAGGGAAAATCAAAAAATAATCCCCATCTATTTTTGTCAGGTGTTGGGACAATTGCAATTTAATATCATTTAGGTCCGGGTTTAAACTATTTGGTTTACAACATCAGTTGGGATCTATAATATTTTAGGCCTTTAACTGGTTCTATGTGTTACCAAGCTCTTGATCTTTTTTTTTTCCTTTTTCCTTTTTTACTCCGTACCTTTAGTCTAAAAGTTTTTAAGGTTTTTTTTAGTAGTTACTTTGAATATGAAATAATTAATGAGTGTAGGCATATCCATAAACTTGCTCATTGTATTTTTTAGTAAAATCATATTTACATACACATAATTTCTAATTTTTCTCGCCAATCTTTTGTTCGAATGACAAAATACTTCTTTTGTTTGTCGAAAATGCATCCATTTTAAGAGTGATCATATTCAAATACTAAAATGCAATTTTTGAACTTTAACCGCACTTCCAATATCTTAAAGCTTACTCGTCAAAACTTCTCAAACTAGGTATGCACTTAATTGAAAAGGTAACTAATTAATTATTTGACATAGGGTCTACTCTCTACTAGGGAATAATCCATTAATAGTATATATTATATACTTAGGCCATAAGTTGATCATTTAATTTATATTTATTTATTACCTGAGGATAATTCATTAGCAATAGTAATATGCTTGGAAAAGTAAGTCAATCATTTTTTTTGTTTTTAATGGTGAGGATCATTTAGTAATACACTACTAGAAAATTTGCTTATAATGACGAATTTTTAAGCCTAAATCCGTCACAAATAGTCGACTTGTAATGGATTTCGTTCGTCATTTATAATCCTGTCTAAAGTTCACAATTTTGTCACAAGCCCAGCTTTTTGTCACAAGTTCACCGATTTGTCACAAGTTTAAAGTGGGGTCCACAAGCCAGTTATTATATTACATATTCTAATTTTTGACGAAAAATCCGTCACAATGAAATTTATTATTATTTTATGCAACTAATAAAAATGAAATATAATATACTTGTGACGAACACCCTCATCATAACATTGTCAAGAAAAGAAAAAAGAAAAATAAAATAAAAATAAGTTGTGACAAACAAGCTGTCACATAATAATAAATAAAAAAGGTAAAATATATTGAAATATATGCAAAAGATAGATACTTGTGACAAATTTTAGGTAAAATATGTAAAAGATTCTTGTAATCCTGTACAAGAATCTAAGTACATTTAGGTCCGAGATCAATAATAAAACAGAAGCGAACATTTTTTTAACACAAATCCTATAAACTACAAAAAGATTACACTAAACAAATATGAAGATACATCACTGCTGAATATATAATCATGAAGAGAATTCTCGCTACTTTCCAGGTAGCTCAAGTTCCTCCGCCACTTTCCTCATATTCCACTGCTCAATTTTTGCCCCATTACCGGAATCTATACTATTACAACGTTTCCGTTAAGTTTGGACATGGATAGGGCTGAGCATTCGGATAATTCGGTCCAAAACCGAACCGAACCGAAAAAACCGAAAATCCGAACAAGCATTTTCCGTGGAACCGAACCGAACCGAATAAGCATAGGAACCGAACCGAACCCGAACCGAAATAATTCGGTCTATTCGGTTCTATCCATAAAAACCGAAATTTGTAGCTAGAGCCAAGACTTCCTGTAGTATATACATATACACATATGTATGTATAATTTTGTCTTCTGAGATCTGGAGAAAATTAGTTATATACAGAAAATTAGTGAGTAGCAACAGCATGTTGTGCACCCAGTTTGTTAGGAAGAAGAGAAGTGGAGTTGTTTATGTTTGTGGAGTAAACAACAATAATATTAGATCATCATCTAATAACAAGCAACTTCGTTCAGAAGAAGACATGGCTACAAGCATGAGTAGAAGAAAAGGCATCCCCCAGAGATCTCCAATGTGTTAAAACAGTTTATTTTTTTACTAGCCTTTTTTGGGAACAATTACGACTTAATAATTTTATAATCTTGGTTCAAACTTTGACTAGCTCTTGGAACTACTTTAACTAATCTTTGTCTGTGTTGAGTTAATTAATTACTTGGTCGGGGGGTTTGTCTTAATGGTATCACGTGATTCCCAGTTCCAAGTAATGGTGTTGTACATATTTATGACTAGTATATTCCATATGATATGGTTTTTAATAATTTAATTTCATGGGTTGGAGGGCTTTTCTTGTTCTATTCATAACCTTTCTCGATGCTTATATAAAATGTAAATATATGATTAAATATTTCGGTTTATTCGGTCCAGAACCGAAATATTTTGAAAAGAACCGGACCGAATCGAAATATATTTCGGTCCAGAACCGAAAACCGAAATAACCGGAATTTCAAAATATTTAGAACCGAACCGAACCGAAATAACAAATTTTGGTTCAGTTTTTCGGGTTCGGATCGGTTTTGCTCAGCCCTAGACATGGAAGATAGAAAAAGGAGAGAAGAAAGAGAGAAGATAAGGGAATATAGTAATAGTACTTGTGACGAACATAATAAAGTTTGTCACAAGTGTATTAAAATAATGTATTTTCCGTTGAAATTTTAAGCGGCATTTAATTTGTGGTTGTTGAACTTGTGACATTTTTGTCGTCATACGTTTATTATGTGACGAACATACTACTATATGTCACAAGTTTACTTTTTCATGTATTTAAATATATGAAAATATGTATGTTGTTCATGTTGTGACGAAACGTCACAAGTTTGAAATCGAAAACAACTTCGTTTTGGCTGGCGGGAGAATTTAACAAATTTATAAATAAAAAGTGCCATAAAACAATAATAAATTATTATTCTTGTGACGAAGGTACACATTCGTCACAAGTTACTTATGACGGATGTTTGTAGTTGTCAAAACTTATGCTGTACCCACAATCCGTCACAACGTATCATCACAACTAAGCATTCGTCACAAGATTGTCATCACTATAAGCATATTTTTTAGTAGTGATAGTAACAATTTGCTTAAGTTGTAAATGGCCTTAATATTTTGAGATTTCTTTATAAAAACTTAATAACAAAAATAAGTACTAACCGATTAAAGAGCATAACATTTTTTAACTCATCCAAGGGCAATATTGGTGAGTTCTACTCATTTTTTACTTAGTGAAACACAAAAATTAATATTTGATGTAGTCTTTTATTCTTGACAAAAATATGTTAGTTCTTTTATAATGACCTACTTTTCACTAAAACGCTAGTGAACTATAAGATTGTTCACTACCAACTTATCAAGTTTTTATTGTTCAATGATGATCATCATTACACAATTAAATGTTATTTGGTTAGGTATTTCACTCAAATTATTAGAGAAAATACGATCATCAATATTAAATGTTCTCTTCATCATGTCATATCAATGGTGCTCTTCCCATTACATTGGATACACTAAAGCCAAACACGTTGAAAATCTTTTAAAGATCCTTCTAGGACCCGAAGTGAAAATTCTATTGACAAAGTTTTTATAAGATAGTGTTGAAAATAAAAAATCAATGTTTTTGATTATCAAAATAATAGATTTGTGTGCCTGTTTCTAAAATAATCTTCCTATATGTACATGTACCTGTATTTTCCCGATCAATATATTGATCTAGATACATGTAATTTGTAATATGATTTATAGATCGTTCTACTGAGTCTGTTCGAGCCAGCTAGGAGTCTTTGAGCAATTAAGAATTTGTGTATTTTCTTCTCCTAAATTGAGTTATGTGAGTGTCTCCTTTTTTCCAACAAATTGGTATCGTGGCTTTACTTATCTTAATATCTTAATAAAGAATAAGACTCGAGCTTGATTGAGATCCTTTCTTCCATTAAATTCGAATATCTCAAAGAAAAATGCTAAAATTCAACAAAGATAACTATCAGACTTGGTACATGGGAATGAAGTCGAACCTTAGGACCTAATGATGTGTCATGTGTGGTATGTTGTGGGGAAAGGACGGGTAGTGATCAAAATTGAAGCAAATTATAATCAAGCTCAAATAGATTAACTCTAAACCCAAGAAAGAAAGATTATCATACATCATCAATTTGAACGATTCTATGTTACAAAAGGTGGCATGTGAAATGACATCAAAGAAAGTTTAGGATATTCTCAAATCTTCTTTTAGTGCACAAACAAAAGTGAAAATGGTTCACTTATCAACACTTTGTGGCGAGGTTGATTCTTAGTAAATGAAGGATCCAAAACAATCTCAGACTATTTTTAGGAGTCTTGGCCATTTTCAGTCGTATGGAAATCAATTTGTTATAGAAAAAAAACTTTATTTACATGACTTTGACCTTCTTTTTACTAAGTTACCGCAATCGAAGATGCTAAATGATGGGCTATGAAATATCCTCAAGATATTTAATTAATTAGCAACCAAGATATAGAATTAGATTTAAGTATTTAAGTATTTATTTCATAACCTTTAGAGAGGTTCACTCTTTACATCAAGTTGCATCCCCCTCAAGTAAGGTGGTACAAGAATATTTATAGGGGATTCTTTGTGGGGCCCCCATCTAACCACCTTTACTTGGAGGGTAAAACATAATAATCTATTTACAAGTTTTGGGCTTCAAGGCCCGCTAAGGTGATTTAATACATTTTGAGTCTAACTACAAACTATGGCTTATTGGGCTTAAATGCCAACTACAATTATACATACTATTCTATCCAATATTCATGGCCCAACATTTGCTCCCCTAGTTTTTAGCAATATCTTTAGATTTGTTTTATTTAATTAAAAAGGATTGATTTTTTTTTATTGAAGAGGATTTAACAATTTTATTGTTTATTTTCTTTTATTTATGTGTATATATATTTTTG
This sequence comes from Saposhnikovia divaricata, assembly GCA_036435485.1. Classification (NCBI taxonomy): domain Eukaryota; kingdom Viridiplantae; phylum Streptophyta; class Magnoliopsida; order Apiales; family Apiaceae; genus Saposhnikovia; species Saposhnikovia divaricata. Next base: position 170,200,807 of record CM071598.1, read on the forward strand.
CTATAAATATATGAGATTAAAGTTTTATGAACTGCTTGTTTGGAGTGGCGGTTCATTTTCCGAGGTTTTGCTTCCAAAGGTCCTTGCTTTTTCTCTCTAGGCATGAGGTAATTGTCTTTTTATTTTATTTTCTCTTCTCCTTTTATTATCGCTATCTTTTCCCGTCGCATTTTTCCGATTAAGGTGTTTGCTTCTCCTGTTATTCTCGGTTTAACCATGTCTGATCTTTTTCCATCTTCATCTTCTCGAGGTATTTATCCTCGAGACGTCGGTAAATTACCGATTAAGGAAGAATTTGTTGATTCTTTCCCCAACTTAGATGATTTGGAGATTCCGGATACTACCTCTCTACACTCTTTTGGGTTTTTGGATGACCCAGAAGAGCAAATCTTTCCTGAATCTCCACCCTTAAGTCCTAACACTATAGCTTTGCGGGCGGAAATAGTGCGACAGGAAGGGGAGGTGGGTAATATTGAGTTTATGGGCAACCCTAGTTTATCTTATACTAGTATATATGCTAAGTACCCTATTGATTGTAGCTCTTTAAAATCTTGGGTTGATTTGGATAACGGGTGGAAATGTGTAATTCCCAAGCCTGAGGAACAAGTTTGGTTTATGCCTGAATTCGGAATGCAGGGAATTCCGTTTATGTATTTCGAGCTTGGGTTGCGTCTTCCGATGCACCCTTTTCACCTCGCCATCTACGAGGCCTTAGGTTGTGGTATAGTGCAATTAACTCCCAACTCCATAGCGCAAGTGAGCGGTTTTATTGCTCGATGTGCAGAGCTAGGTCGTATTCCTACTTTACTTTTGTTCTTTTCTATCTACGGGATTAAACATTCTCAAGGTCAAGTCTATTTTGATAAGAGGTCTGGTAGGTCCAGGTTGGTCGATGTGAAATCTTCAAACTCTGGTTACCAAGGTAAGTTTTTATATTTCAATGGTCCCGACCTAGAGTTGGTCAAGCCATGTGGGAGGATATCCCGAGAGGCCATTAAAAGGTTAACTAACCTGGACAAGTATGATACTGAGTTTTTAGATAGGTTTCAGGGTCAAAGTCCCTTGTATGATTTAAGTTAATTGAAAAATGCCAAGTTCTTGGAGAGTCATAATCGTAAATTTTCACTCCTCTTTTTGTTTTCTAGTGTTATTATTTCTCAATTTATCGTGTATTTTTATTTAACTCACTGTTTTTTACGTTTTGTTCATACCAGTTGCTGGTGATTCCTTGAAGGCCATTTTCTTGAGTGGTTTGCGAGAGAAGATGGATCGTGCCTTGATCTTGTTAGCGAAGCAGTCCTCTGCTGCTAAGATTAATGGTGGGACTTCGAGCTCAAAAACGGTGGGAGTTGCTTCGAAACCAATGGTTCCTATCAACGTGGAGGTGGATGGTGAGGGCGGGACTGAATGTGAGTCCATTGTCTCTAAGTCTACAGAGGATGTCAGTCTTCGTGATAGGAAGCGTTCTCGAGAACGTGATGGTACCTCATCTCGTCACCTTGTTCTGAAGAGGTGTGATGATTCTGGTCGAGAGGCTATCTCTAAAGACTCTGTTGCCAACGACAAGAGCAATCTTCCTCCGATTTTCCAGCCCGTGGATCCTGTCTCTGCAGTGCAAGTCGAGGTCTCTCCTAATCAGCGCTGGACGACTGGCCCTAACGCCCCTGTTCAAGTGTTCCAGGTTTTCGACCTTCCACAAGATTTGACGTCCTATATGGGCAAATCCCGTGCTGAGATCGCAGAGCGATGTTTAACTCGTGGTGGCCGGGTATGTTATGTTTATTTACGTTCCTTACCACTTTTTATTCGTTGTTGATTTTTTTGCATCGTGAGTAATTATTACTATTTGTTTGTTTGTAGTTTCTGTCAGATTTAACTCATATTATTAATGCATACAAATCTGACGTTGATCATCAAAGAAGCGACCTGGTTGCTCGGGAGTTGTCTATAATTAAGTCGGAGAAGCTCGAAGCTGAAAAGTGAGCTGCAGATGCCGAAAGAAGAGAGATAGAGGCTGCCAAGAAGAATTTTAGCGAAAAGACGAAGTTAATGGAAGAAATTCATGTATCCAAGGATAAGGTGACCTCGTTGAGTGGGGAAATTGCAAAGGTCAAGGGTGTTGCTGATTCTGAATGGAAGAGGTGTTCTGAGCTTGAAAATGATTTAAATCGAGCTCGTGATGAGTTAAAGAATCTTAAGGATGAGAATGATGCTTTGAAGAAAGAGGTCGACAAAGGCGTGGCCGATGTGGCGAAGGCTCTTGGAGTTGGGTATGGTTACTGCTATGATCGTTTGAAATCCGCCGGTGTTGACCTTGCGGGACATACTTTTGAGGATTATTGTTCCGATCTAGCGAAGGCCATGCCCAATTCGCGTATTGGAGAGGAGAATCCAGAGTCCACCTGAAGGCGGGGTATACCTTGTTATTATGTATTCCTGATGCCTTTTATCTCACGAACTTGTTTATTTATCCAGGGTTTGCCCTGCGTACTTGTTACCTTAACCTTTTAACCCAGCTTGGTGATGGCTTTAAACTTTATCTCTAATGTTGGTTTCAATTTTAACTTTATCTTTAATGTCAATGACGTTGATTGCTTGAATGTCCTAATTTTCGATTTGTTCTTAGTGGGGTTATCTTTAATGTTTGTGGCAGCGATACCAGTAAGAGTACTTAGTACTGAAATTCCTGGTAAACAACTTGGTAGGATTATTTTCTTGTGTGGGACAAGGATCGAACATGTTTGGTTATCCTTATCGAAAGAGCAACTTAGACTTATGAGCCATCATAAAGGTAGTGACCAGACGGTAGTTGGTTTCAATGCCCTTAGATTTGGACTTGCAGTTTTATTTTTACAAAAGTTGTTCTAGTCATGTAAATTAGTTTTACATTTGTACTAGACTAACAGGAAAGTATGGTAGATCTTTAAGTTATCAAAGTTCTTGTTGCTTTAGGAGAAGAATTGTTAAGACATGATCATTATCATGATTCTTTAGCCGACACTTTGAGAAGTAATTATGCGCTATTCTGTAATTATAAGAATAAGTATGTGAAAACCATACGAGCAAACTGGGGGCAATTTTATTAAATAACTTAAGGAAAATCTAAGTGAGGACCTCATATCAGCCATTTTTCACTTAGATAAATTTTAAATGGTGGATAGAAGTTTGCCACAAATTACAGGTAAGCAACAAAGTTTACTGGTAGAATTTTTTGAGGTGGATCCCATTCCACGTATTTTTGATGGGCTCGCCATTGAGGTATTCTAGCTCGTAAGTCCCGTGGCTTACAACCTTCTTGATCTTATACGGACCTTCCCATGGGGTTGTGAGCTTTCCGACCTGTGTCGGTTGTGATGCAGCTGCTTCTCGAAGCACGAGATCGTTGACCTGAAAGTTTTTCGTCTTGACCTTTTTGTCGAAGTACTTCGCTGTTTTATTCTGGTACTCAATCGAGGCTATTTTGGCATTATCTCGCATTTCCTCTGTGAGGTCGTTATCTAAGCACAAGCCTTCGATTGAGCTCTCGGGATTGAAGACCTCAATTCGAGGTGATCCAAGGCTAACCTCAACGGGTAGAACCATGTCCGTTCTATAGGCCATTTTGAAAGGTGTTTCCCCTGTAGAGGTGCGAGGAGTTGTGCGGTACGACCAGAGGACGTTAGGGACCTCGTCGACCCAGCATCGGGGGACTTCCTCGATTCTTTTCTTGATCCCTTGGAGAATTGTGCGGTTAGTGAGCTCGACCTGTTCGTTGGCCTGCGGGTATGCCACCGATGACTTGATATGCTTAATTTTCAGCTCGTTGAGTGCTTTTACAAACTTCTCTCCCACAAACTGGGTACCATTATCGGTGACAACGATCCTCGGAATTCCAAAATGGAACACAATGTATTCCATGAAGAACTCTATCATTTCTTTTTCTCCAATCCTGGCCAAAGGTTTGGCCTCGACCCATTTGGTCAAATAGTCGATGGCGACAACGATATATTGGGCTTGGTTTTTTGATTTAGGGAAAGGACCGACTATGTCGATTCCCCACTGAAAGAAGGGGCATGGAACAAGAACTGGATTAAGTGTTGTCGTAGGTCGATGACTAATATTTCCATGTAGTTGGCATGAGGTACACTTTTTGACGAATTCTTCACAATCTTTTCTCAGTGTTGGCCAGAAAAATCCTTGTCTAAGTATTTTTAAAGCGAGGTTTTTGCCACCCATGTGTTCGCCACGTATTCCGGTGTGAACCTCTATGATAGCGAAGTGAGCTTCCTCAGGACCGAGGCAACGAAGCAATGGTTCGTCCAAAGATCTTCGGTATAGTTTGGAGTCCTTTACACAGTAATTCCTTGCCTTATACATTAGGGATCTCGCTTCGTTTTTTGATTCTGGCAACTTGTTGTCGATTATGTAGTCGAGGTACAGAGTTCGCCAGTCGGGATGAGAAGTTATCTCGCCAACCTCAAGGCTGTTGATTGTTGGAGCTTGCAATTCCTCAACAAAGATAGGTTCGTTGCATGTGGTAGACGACGACGAGGCTAGTTTTGATAGAGCATCAGCCCACTGGTTCTCCGTTCTGTCCACATTTGTTAGATTCCAAGAGGTGAAATTTTCTAGCACTGTTCTTATTTTTTCCAAGTACTCTTGCATTCTATCGTTTTGAGTTTTGAACTCTCCGCTGACCTATTTGACAACTAGCTGGGAATCGCTAAAGATATCGATATTTTTCACCTCGAGCTCACTTGCGAGTTTAAGCCCAGTGAGGAGAGCCTCGTATTCTGATTCATTGTTCGTTGCTTGAAAAGCAAACCGAATTGCCTGCTGAACGCGGAACCCATCGGGGCTTAATAGGATTAATCCTGCTCCGCTCGTGACTGCTGTCGAGGAACCGTCAACGTAGAGAGTCCATGGTCTCGTGGCCTCATTAGTGACCTCCCCTTTTTGGGTGTCAGATTTAGAAAACTGGCATTCTGCCACAAAGTCTGATGGCACTTTTGCTTTCATGGTTGTTCTGGGCTTAAATTCGATGTGGAATTGACTTAGCTCGATGGTCCATGCCGCGAGGCGACCTGTCATATCAGGTTTATACAATATCCTTTTCAGAGGTTGATTTGTCATTACTTGTATTTCTCGACCCTGAAAATAGTGTCTTAATTTTCGGCTGGCGACGACAAGGGAGTAGACCAACTTCTCTACCTGCGGATACCTTGTTTCCGCATCGTGAAGAGTATGACTAATGTAGTATACGGGAGCTTCTTTCCCAGCCTCTTGTTTAACTAGAACATCAGCCACCGTGAGGTCGCAAGCTGAGAGATAAACTCGTAGGGGCTCATTCCACAATAAGCTGAGAGATAAACTCGTTGAGACTTTTCTTACAATCTTCATTCCACAATAACTGTGATTGTTTTCATGCCCATTTTATGACATAGAAAAAGGGAATACAGCACTTTGAGGATTGAGGGATGAATCTTCGTAATGCTGCGATGCAGCCTGTGAGCAACTGTACCTCTTTTAGTGAGGTGGGGTCTTTCATGTCGAGGATGGCCTTTATTTGGTTGGGGTCGGCCTCGATGCCCCGCTGGGTGAGAAGGAAACCAAAAAACTTTCCCGAGGTCAGACCAAAGGAGCATTTTGTCGGGTTTAATCTCATTTGATTTTTTCGAACATTTTCAAAAGTTTCTTTCAAATCTGCGACGTGGTCTCTTGCTCTTTTAGAATTTGTGATAATGTCGTCGACATACACTTGGAGATTTCGTCCAATTTGCGAGGTGAATATGGTGTCCATCATCTGTTGGAATGTTGCTCCGGCATTAATGAGGCCGAAAGGCATGTTCTTATAGGAAAATACTCCTCGATGGGTGATGAAGGCCATTTTTTCCCAGTCATTGATGTCCATTTTGATTTGGTTATAGCCTGAGAAGGCGTCCATAAAAGATAGGAGCTCGTGGCCCGAAGTGGCATCGATGAGCTGGTCTATGTTCGGGAGTGGATAGTGATCCTTGGGGCATGCCCTATTGAGGTCCGAGTAATCGACGCAAATGCGCCATTTCCCGTTACTTTTCTTTATCAATACAGCATTGGCGACCCATTTTGGGAATTGGACGGGTTCGATGAACCCAGCCTCTAGAAGTCGATCGATCTCGTCATCGATGGCCTTGCGTTTCTCCTCGGAGAAGACTCATTTCTTTTGGCACACTGGCCTGACCTTTGGGTCGATGTGTAAGGAATGTCGTGCAATGACCTCAGGTATCCCCGGCATGTCCTTCGGGTCCCAGGCAAAAATGTCTTTTTATTCTCTAATCAACTGAATGATTTTTTGGCGGAGGTCGGGGTCGAGATTCTTTCCAATATTAGTGACCTTAGTTGGGTCGCCTACAATTACCTCGATCTCCTCCGTCTCTTCCATCGGCATACAATTAGATTCTATCAGTACCTCGATGAGATCTCAAGGATCCATATCCACGATTTGATTGATGGAGTTGTCCTCAACTTGCTTATTCTTGGGAATTGCCATTGTTAAGTAGCACTGTCGTCCTGCGGTCTGATCGCCTACGACCTCTCCCAGCCCGAAATCAGTGGGGAACTTCATTTTCAAATGTGGGATACACGTGATACCCTTCAAGGCTGTTAACGTTGTTCTTCCCAAGATGGCGTTGAAACTAGAAACGGTGTTAATAACATGGAATTTTACTGTTTACCAGGTTTGGCATGGGAGAGAGCCGAAGAGAACTGGGAGATCGATCGTTCCCACGACCTTGACCTCGTTTCCAGTAAACCCATACAAGGGAATGTTTACGTTTTCCAGTTTTCTGTCACCTATATTCATTCTGGAGAAAGCACTGTGATATAGAATGTCCACAAAGCTACCGTTGTCCACAAGGATCTTTTTAACAGTGTTAGTTCCCACTTTTACCGTGATCACCAGAGCGTCCTGATGAGGCTCGATTAACCTGGGAGCACTACTAGAATTGGTAGATATAACATCACACCTTTAACATCAGTTAGAAATGTCACTGATGTTAAAAGTATTTGAGACATCGGTTGGTACACTACCGATGTTAAAGCATATTTCAGACATCACTTCTAATAACAAGCGTTGTCTAATCTCTTTTTTTAAAAATAAAAACTAACGCGTTCACTGTACCTTCCCCCTTTATACACAAAAATATTTCAATTTCCCCCTTAACGAAATTTCACTTCCCCCCTTAAACATAATATCACTTCCCCCCATTTTAATTGTCTCTATAGTCTATACTCTCCCATTCTCTCTCTCTCTCTCGCAGCTCTCTCCCCTCTCTCTCTCTCTCTCTCTCTCTCTCACTATCTCCGGTTCTCACTATCGCTCTTATCTCTCTTACCTTAATTAGTTCAATTTAGGTTTAATTAAGCACGAATCCGACGATTTAAAGCACGAATCAGAGCTTGGAACTTGGACCTTGGTTCGATTTACAACCCGATCTAAGCTTTCTTCACAGTAAGAAACCCTAATTTACTCAATTTTAAACCATATTTAGTTCTGTTCTTGTGCCTTTTTTGCATGCATATATGTATATATATATATATGTATGTATTGACTTGTATTAATACATATGTATATATACTTGTTTTTATATGTATAATCTTTTATATGACAATGTTTTCTGAACTTTATTTTTTTGGGGTTTCTATACAGTAGTGATTTTTTGGGGTTTTGGTGTTTGATTACTTGTATTGGTGTTAGCTTTGGATTCTACCCTAGCTTTATTTTGATTATTATGATGGGTGTGTGTAGCTTTGTTGTGATTATTTTTTGGGGTTTTGGTGTTTTGCTTACTTGTTTTTAAATGTATAAACTGTTAGCTTTGTTTACAACTATTAGCTTTGTTTTAATTCCATAAGAAATGTCTGGAAGAGTTGGAAATGTAGAAAACTATATGCTTCAGCAGCTGGTTGAGGTACCCTATTAGAATTAGTTTAAAAGTAATGATATTCATGTCAATATATACTACAACTATATATAAGTTATAATATTAAAATCAAAATGGAATATAACCTTAGATTATAATCTACACTAGCTTATGAATCTGCTAACTTATGAATGTAGCTTAGCAAAGTACTTAGTTATATACATATTAAATCTAACTAGATTTATATTGTAGGTAGCTTGTCGTCTTATGAATATGGACAAGTCATGGATTTCGAAGGATATGGATTCTTTAGAATACGAAATAGGGGTCGAGAGTTTCTTGATAAATGCAGAAGAAAATGCAACTGATCCTAAGAAGATACCTTGCCCTTGTACAAAATTCGTTAATTTTAGACAATTTAATGTAAAAGTAATCAGGGGTCATTTATATGAAAACGGTTGGTGTTTGGGGTATAGTGATTGGATTTGGCATGGAGAACAATGTTCTAAAAGTGTTAGGTCATCGGCTAATAATGCATTTCATCCTAAGGATGAATTTGCTCCATCTGAAACCGTTGATGTTTGTGAAGCGGCTTATAATTCTGGTGACTATGAATCCTATGACTTCAATAGGTTTGTGGCTGATGCTGAACAATCTCTGTACAAGGGCAGTGAGTGCAACAAGTTAGAGTCAATGTTAATACTACATAATTGGAAAGCTAGGTTTGGTGTTAGCGATACTGCCTTCACTGATCTTCTCTCTTCTGTTGGCTCTTTCCTTCCTAAAGATCATGTGTTACCAGCTAGTGCATATGAGGCGAAAAAAACCCTATCTGATTTAGGCCTGGAGTATATAAAATTTCACTCCTGTCCGAACGATTGCATACTATATAGGGGTAAAAATCTTAATTCATCTGAGTGTCCTAAATGTCATACATCTTGTTGGAAGGTTGGGAAAGACGGTAAACTTAGGGTCAACATTCCAGCTAAAGTGATGTGGTACTTCCCGATCATTCCTAGATTTAAACGAATGTTTAAATCTCCTGATACCGCTGAACAGTTGGTTTGGCATTCAAAACAGCGAACAAATGATGGTCAGATGCGACATCCAGCCGACTCTCCTTCATGGAGGAATATTGATTATCGATGGCCTGACTTTGCTAGTGATCCGAGAAATCTTCGATTAGCCTTGGCGGCTGACGGAATAAACCCACATAATAATGGCCTGAAGAATAGGTACAGCTGTTGGCCGGTACTATTGGTAGCTTATAATCTTCCTCCATGGTTATGCATGAAGAGGAAGTTTATGAGTTTATATCGAAAGTCATCCTGACACTGAGGTGGTCGGGCGGCACGTCCCGCAAGATGAGGAGCCACAGATGAATAGCGACGGTATAAGGGTCACAAGATTGGTGGTTCTTGGATTTATGGGAGATTGTAGAGTGGGTGTCAACCCAAGTCCCACATCGATAAGATAAAGAAGAATTATCTTGTTTATAAGCAGCCAAAACAACTCCATTAGTATGAGGCCTTTTGGGAGGAACCCAAAAACAAATCCGTGCGGGCTTGGCCACGGTCCAGAGCAGATAATATCATGTGGAGTTAATGGGTGTTACGCGTTGGGCCATCTGCGTAAAGTTCTTTTGAAGAACGAAGTCAAATGTTTAATCGTAAATAATATCCCTCTACTGCTTAAAATTTGTAGATTAAATTTTTATTATAATAATGGAATCATATATATAAATTTTTGGAAATCATGGCCGGTATATCAAGATTTTTTAGGATTATTACACATCTATTTTGTTGAGTAATTGTCATCGATAATATATTAAAGGGGTAAAATGGCTTAATCATAACTGAACTCAGCCCCAACTTGCAACTGGGTAACTGAACTCAAAAACCTTGCAATTACATAACTCAATAAATTAAAACTTGCAACTTGGGAACTAAACAAAAGTAAACTTGCAACTTGGCAACTGAATAAAAATAAACATGCAATGGGGGTACTGAACAAAATTGAGACTGAGAATAAGCAAAATAAACTGATTGATAATCAAAACGAAATATAAGTAAATTTTAAAAATTGAATAGATTTTCAACGTAAAAAATGGTCAATTTCTTCTCTCTTTTGTTTTTGCATAGTTTTCATTGGAAAATAATTGTTAAGTCATCACTAAATTAATGAATATTTTGCTAATTTCATGTGACCTGTAAAATTGTCCAAATCAAATTTTAAGAATTCAAGATAGAGCACAAATATTAAATTGAATGTGTAAAATCTTATATATATTAATTTTTTACCAACAATTTGATATGTAAGTTAATAAAATTTAAATTTTAAAAAAGTATATAATTAGGGAAATTAGAAAAGGAGCTGTGCATTGCACGGGTTATAAGCTAGTAAATTAAAAAAAGATTAAGATTTAAAATATTTGTTTTATAATTTTTATATATAAATAAAAAATAAAAATTTTAAAATAAAAAACTGAATTTTTTGTTCAGGACCCAATTGTAAGTTTATTTTTGTTCAATACCCCAGTTGCAAGTTTTTATTAATCTAGTAATGTAAATGCAAGTTACGGATAAGTTTAGTTATGTAAGTTGCAAGTTCAATTTTTATTCTGTTAGTTAGGTTTACGGTAGTTACCTAAATACAAGTTTTAATTTATTGAGTTATGTAATTGCAAGATTTTTTAGTTCGGTTACCCAGTTGCAAGTTGGGGTTGAGTTCAGTTATGATTAAGCCATTTTACCCTATATTAAAGGGATGTTATTGGTATTCAAGTATAACACGTTTTAAACTTTGTAGATTTAGAGTACTTCAGTATTTTCAAGATATTGTTTAGAGTAAGGTGGATTAGGAATCCTGGTCGATACTCATCCTCTTCATCATAAAAGGATCCGCTTTTATGATCCGCTTGCTCGATTGGACTAAGTGCCTGTTTGGCTGAGCTTATATTAAGGACTTATGGACTTATTTTCAGGTAAAAATTTTATATTTTGAAATTTTTTATATACAAGTATTTAATGTATGTTTTAGTTTCAATAAGTTGCAAAAATAAGTTGAAAAATAAGTTGGAAAGTTAGGAATCTCTAACTTTGTCTTAAAATAAGTTGACTTATTCTGAAAATAAGTTCTCCCAAACACCCCCTAAATGAAATCCCAATTCATTGGACCTTTCCAAATAGAATGCCAAGCCTTACTATTTTACAAACCTATTCAAATTAAAACACTTATTACTATTTTTTTTAAATAATCTATAAACTTATTTAATATGAAACCTATATTAATGAATTTATTCATTTAAGAATTTAAGATAACAAATTTATATAAAAATATTAAAAGTAACCCATTGCACATGATATAAAACTAATATATATATATATATATATATATATATATATATACATACATTTATATATAGAGAATTTACCAAATATACTAGGTTTAAAGTTTCTCTTTGCAAAAATACCATCTTTTTTAATTAACTGCATATTTACTATCTTAATTGCAAAAATACTATCTTTCCTCTTCCAACCCAATTTAAATTTATTTTAAAAAAAAACTTTTTTTTAAAAATAATTCGGATAAACAGTAATATGCCACGTGGCAGGTTACTGTTCATCGATATATATATATATATATATATATATATATATATATATATATATATATATATGCTTGCATGCTAGTTGGATGTGAGTGCATTCAGTTGCATGTGATTGCATTTAGTTGCATAAGAAATTTTCATTTTTTTTGTCAACTTTCAGTTGTATATAAGGGCTGCGCCAGCAGCAGAAAAATTGTAATTTGAAGTTGCATTCAGTTGCATGTGGTTGCATTCAGTTGCATAAGAAAATTTCATTTTTCAGTTGTCATTTTCGACCAATTTTTTGAAAGCCTATATATATATATATAGACTTTCAAAAAATTGGTCGAAAATGAAAACTGAAAACTGGAAGTTGCATATGAGGTTGCATATGCAACCACATGTAACTAACCTTATACACATTGAAATTTTAGTTTTCATATGCGGCTGCGCCGCCCTTATATACAACTGGAAATTGGCAAAAAAATGAAAATCCCATTTTTAATTTTCAGTTGCATATGATGTTGCATATGTGATAGGTCCATAATTAATCATATTTTTAATACCTATTTTATGTCCGTTTTCGTAATTTTATTAATTAATAAATTGTTTTATTTTGTTTTGTAGGAAAATAAATAAAAACAGATTTCTAGCAGGAAAAGGTGCAAAAAGGGAAAGGAGGTGGAAAATACTTGAAGAAAAGGAAATTGGAGGAAAAATCGATTACTTATTGGAGAAGAAAAGGAAATTGAAGAAATTATATTCAAGATTGGATTGTAATCAAAGGGGCCAAACCCAATATTTTCCCCTATATATATGGCTTTCTCCCTTGTAATTTGAGACACCTAGAATTTGATAGCTCTTTATTTTCTTGCTTTTTACTTTCGTTGGTAGCTTTTATCCGACATACTCGTCTGAATTATTAATATTTTTTAGTTCTTCTTTTCCTTCTTTCGTGCGTTCACTTGTTTCAAATCTTCTGCTACGACCTTACTATTTGATTACATGCATGCTTCATTAGTTAACTAGATTTATTAATTTATTATATAAATACTTGCCATTCACGTTATTAATATTAGGCTTATTAAGTTTCTGACCATATATAGATTAAAGTTAGTTTTGTTAAATCGTTGATTCATGTTTACTTGGTATTATTATAATTGTTTCGTTATTTTTATAATCATGAGTAGCTAATTCTCTTGCCCTAGGATGAAGATGAAGTTAATTTAATTACTCTTGATTTCTTCTCGTTCCTATTAATTGATTCTCATAATTTTTCTTGGTGCTTAATTATTCAATTGACAAAGTGATTTTGATATATTATTGTTACCGGATTTGTTTTTCATAGCCTATGCTTGCTCCTTGAAGTTTTGATAGGTTATTGTTAGATAACAAGTTTCATAGTATATGCTTGTCTCGTTGATTGATATATCTTATTTTTGAAGAAAAGAGGATTGATTTAGGGCGAGTTGATATTATTTGTGATTGATTAACGGATTCGGATTCCTAGGTTTTCCATATTATTTGATAATCTTTGTTAATTAGTTTAATTAGGTTAATTAAAACTCATCTCAAACCTATTTGTCTAGTTCGCCTGATTTAATTATTAGGGTTTTGAAAATTCATAGTCTCTGTGGATCGACCTGTATTTGCTACAATTAACCACTGTGCGCTTGCAGTTATTTTACACATCAAGTTTTTGGCGCCGCTGCCGGGGACTATTGGTAATTTTCTTTCCTTGATATTAATTCTTCGGATTAGTTTCTTGTTTTCTTTTGTTTGTTTGTTTTAGGGAATTGTGAAGCGGAGAAAAGCTTGGACAAGAAGATCGCTAGAAGGCCTCGCTGTCTCTTTTGAAATTTTTTGGAAGCGCTTTTCGGTATTCCGTATCACCTCTCTCTATTTTTCTTTCTTTCTCATTATTAAAAAACACAAAAAAAAAAATTAAAAATTCAAAAAACCCAAAAATATCAGTTAGTTAATTGTTTGTTAAACCAATTTGCTGCATCATTCATTCTGTCACATAGGATCACATCATCTAGATTTCTTTATTGTATTTATTACTTTCCATCTTATAAAATTGTGGTGATTGCTGGAGGAAAGAGGTACGTACAATTTAGAATAGAACACGTAGTGTAGTGCATCCATAAGTGTTTATTTTCTCGTTCTTTGTGTGTTGCATCATTCAATCAATCTTAAGGGTGCCACCCAATTACAAGATAAGGTGAGGGATTTCATCACCCTTTCCTTGGCCCATAAATCACTAATTCGTTCATCTGCATACCCCTTTTCCTTAATAAAACTAAGTAGACGTTAGCCCCTAGGATCTCACGCTCAATTAGGAAGAGAATCTAGGAGGAACAAATCACTAAGTATTCTTTCGTTTGGTGTCTAGGCAAGCGTGACGCTTACCTGGCTAATTTGGATTGGTGTCTAGAAAGGTGTTTAGCCTCTTGGCAATGCTTGCACCTGCCTGGCCAGTCAGGACGAATGTTTTTTGAGTTGTGACTTTTAGTAGTATCTTATTGTTAGGAGCAAGGTCTAGAATTTTTTTAGGATAATATAGATTTTTCTTTTTAATTTTCCATTTTTTTTTGGGGTTTACTTATAGTTCTTGTCTGCTACGTGACTAATTGTTTACTTCTCTTGTATGCAAAGTGCTTGGGTTCGAGACACTACATCTAGATTAGTAAGACAAACCAATCTGTCATCTCCTAAAGTAGTAAGGCAACTTGAGTTCTCTTCACCCACTAGAATTGAGTCAAAAGAATTAGAAGTTCAACCTATAGTCATGGCTGTTTCACTTAAAGACCGTTGTTACCCCGCTCGTACCGCTCAACCCTCATGCATAGTCTTACCCGCAGTAACCGCGAATAACTTTGAAATCAAACATCACAACATTAGCATGTTACCTAGGTTTGCTGGGGTAGAGGGAGAGGATCCATATCTTTTCATTCGAGAGTTTGAGGAAGTGTGTGCATTACAGAAACTTCAACAATTGAGTGAGGATTCCATTAGGCTCAGGCTTATTAACTTTGCTTTGAAAGAAGATGCTAAACAGTGGTTGTACAGTCTACCCGTTAATTCTATTTCCACATGGGAGGGATTTGTTGCTATCTTTCTTAAAAAATATTTTCCAAACCATAAGGCAAACAGACTTAGGAATGAAATCAACCAATTTCAACAAAATCGGAATGAGTCTTTTTGGAAATATTTTGATAGATTTAAAAAGCTATTGTCTAAGTGTCCTCAACATGGTATAGAAAAATGGAGACTTTGTAAAATTTTTTATGAAGCCTTAGATAGCCAAACCACTGCTTTGTTAGAGTCTATGTGTAATGGTAAGTTTATGGACAAGGATGAAGATGAAGCTTGGCAATTTTTTGAGGAGTTAGCTGAAAGAACAATGTTGTGGGAGTCAACTAGGGAACCTAATCAGGAAGCTGAAAAATCTAACTCATCTAAGGGCTTACACACAGTTGGTAATTCTATTGCAACCGAAGCTAAGTTAGCTACACTCACTAGACGTCTAGAAGCCTTAGAAACCAACAATGCGTCCTCTCAAATGTCTCTCTGTGCAAACTGTAGTTCTCCTAATCATGTGGTAGAGAATTGCCCTGAAATTGAACAAGTCAATGCCATGTTTCAACCTAGAGTTAGGAATGATCCTTATGCACCCACATACAATCCTGGTTGGAAGAGTCACCCAAATTTCTCATGGAACCAAGGTCAATACAATCAGTATAATCAAAACCCTCAACCTGCTTTTCAAAAGCCCAATCCTGGCCCATACCCAACTCAAAATCCTAATTCCTATCCTCCTCAAAATCTTGGTCATTATCCAAACTCAGTCCCCATGAATCCTCCTGGTTTTGCTGAATCTGATAAGAGATTCAATTCTTTAGAAAAGAGTATTGAGGCGTTATTGAAATCTCAAGCTAATCTAACTCAATCTCAACAATCTTTTATGCAAACCATGACCCAAGATAGGCAGTTAATAAATTCCAACACTCAAGCCATATCTAAGCTAGAGGTCCAAGTCAGTCAATTGGCAAACACAATCAATGAGAGAGAGAAAAATCGATTTCCTAGTCAACCCGAGACAAATCCTAAATTTCATCCAAATCAAAAGTCTCATGAAAATGTAAATTCTGTTATCTCTCTAAGGTCTGGTAATCAATTCAACAATCATGCTGGTGTCAATACTCAAGAAGAAGATAAGCTAACATCTGAACCAAATCCTTTACTCTTGAATCCTAGTCTTAAGCAATCTTCAAATTCCGAGAGTTCTGAAGTAGATAAAGCTGATGAGTCACCACCATCCGATGAACCACCTTCGAAACCCCACTCTGATGTGTCTAATGAAAAAGTCTTTAAGCCGAAAGCCCCATTTCCTCAAAGACTTACTTCAAACAAACAATCTGCTCAATTAGATAAGATTTTGGAAGTCTTTAAGCAAGTCAAGATTAACATTCCTCTTTTAGATGCGATTCAACAAGTTCCCTCTTATGCTAAGTGTCTAAAAGATTTATGTACTCATAAAAGAACCACTCATGTTCCTAAGAAAGCTTTCCTAACATCTCATGTTAGCTCTATTTTGTCAAATCAAATCCCTGTGAAGTATAAGGATCCTGGTTGTCCTACCATCTCTTGTGTCATAGGTGATACTTTCATTGATAAAGCTTTACTCGATCTAGGAGCTAGTGTGAATCTTCTTCCATTATCTGTCTACCAAGCCTTGGGTTTAGGTGAACTTAAGAAGACTAGTGTCACTCTTCAGTTAGCTGATCGTTCTGTTAAAACTCCTACTGGTATAGTGGAAGATGTGTTGATTAAGGTTGGTGATTTTGTCTTCCCCGTCGATTTTGTTGTTCTAGAAACCGAACCAGTCAAAAATCTCAAAAATCAAATTCCCATAATTTTAGGAAGACCTTTTCTTGCCACATCTAATGCCTTAATTGACTGTAGGAATGGTTTAATGAAGCTAACTTTTGGAAACATGACAATTGATCTCAACATTTTCAATGTAGGAAAACAACCCAATGACTATTTTGACCAACCCATAGAAATTAACATGATTGATGAGTTAGTTGATAATGAAGTCATGAATGTTGATGATGTGCTTAGCTTTTGTCAAAACTACTTTGGTCAAGAATGGGATGATACTTGTCATAAAAATGAGGTCAATGAAATGTTAGAGTCCACCATTCCTAGTTCCAACCAAGAGTTAGAACCTTCTCCTTTGCCACTTTATGAAGCTAATGAATCAGTTGAGACAAGTCCACCAGAATTAGAACTTAAACCTCTTCCCGAAACTCTTAAGTATATGTTTCTAGGCCCTTCTGAGTCTTTCCCAGTCATAATTGCATCTGATCTGTCACCTTCTCAAGAGGAAGAACTCTTACTTGTACTTAGAGAGAATAAGGAAGCCATAGGGTGGAGCATATCCGATATCAAGGGAATTAGCCCTGCCATTGTCCAACATAGAATTCACTTAGTTAATGATGCTAAACCAGTTAGGGAGCCACAAAGGAGGTTAAACCCGACTCTTAAGGAAGTTGTTAGGAAGGAAATCCTTAAATGTCTAGATAATGGAATCATCTATCCTATATCTGATAGTTCTTGGGTCAGTCCTGTTCAAGTAGTGCCTAAAAAGTCAGGGATCACTGTAGTTGTCAATGAGGATGATGAACTAGTTCCCACTCGTGTCCAATCTGGTTGGAGAATGTGTATTGATTATAGGAAACTAAATGCTGCCACTAGAAAAGATCATTTTCCTCTACCCTTCATTGATCAAATCTTAGAAAGGTTAGCAGGTCACTCATACTATTGCTTTCTAGATGGTTTTTCTGGTTATTTTCAAATTCCCATTGCTCCTGAGGATCAAGAAAAGACCACCTTCACTTGTCCATTTGGAACCTTTGCCTATCGTCGTTTAGCTTTTGGTCTAACCACTGCCCCTGCCACCTTTCAAAGATGTATGATGAGCATTTTCTCTGACATGGTAGGAGAATTCCTAGAAATCTTTATAGATGACTTTTCCATCTTTGGTTCTTCTTTTCATCAGTGTCTTCATCATCTTGACTTAGTTTTAAAACGATGTAAAGAAGCAAACCTTGTTCTTAATTGGGAAAAGTGTCATTTCATGGTTAAAGAAGGAATTGTTCTTGGTCATAAAATTTCGTCAAAGGGAATTGAAGTTGATAAAGCTAAAATTGATCTCATTGCTAATCTACCTCCACCAAAATCTATCAAAGAAATTCGTTCCTTTTTAGGGCATGCTGGTTTTTATAGGCGTTTCATTAAAGATTTTAGCAAAAAGGCTAGACCATTGACCAATCTTCTTTCCAAGGACATAAAATTTGAATTCTCTAATGAATGTCTTCAATCATTTGATCATCTTAAGAAAGAATTGACCTCAGCCCCTATCATTCAATCCCCTGATTGGAATCAACCTTTTGAGCTTATGTGTGACGCGTCTGATTATGCCGTAGGAGCAGTTTTGGGACAAAGAATTAATAAGATACCTCATGTCATATACTATGCTAGTAAGACTCTAAATGATGCTCAACTCAACTACTCCACCACTGAAAAAGAACTTCTAGCTGTTGTTTTTGCTCTTGAAAAGTTCAGGTCGTATCTTATAGGTTCTAAAATCATTGTTTACACAGACCACTCTGCTCTTAGATATCTCTTCTCTAAGAAAGACTCAAAAGCCCGATTGATTAGGTGGGTCTTGTTGCTCCAAGAATTTGACCTAGAAATTAGGGATAAGAAGGGTTCTGAAAATGTTGTTGCTGATCATCTTTCCCGTCTAGTAGTGGAGTCCACCATTGATATGCCTTTGAATGAGTCTTTTCCTGATGAGCACCTTCTTTCCATATCTACCACTCCTTGGTTTGCTGATATTGTTAACTACCTTGTCACTGGTGATATTCCTTCTCATTGGTCTAAGCAAGATAAATCCAAATTTCTCTCACAAGTCAAATACTTCTTTTGGGATGATCCCTATCTTTTTAAGTATTGTTCGGACCAAATCATTAGGAGGTGTGTTCCAAACCATGAGTTTAGAAGTATACTTTCCTTTTGTCATGATCAGGCTTGTGGAGGTCACTTTAGTGCTAAAAAGACTGCTGCTAAAATACTTCAATCTGGTTTCTACTGGCCCAATCTGTTTAAAGATTCTGCTGAATTTTGTGCCGCTTGTAGTAGGTGTCAACATTTAGGAAAGATCACTAGAAGAAACATGATGCCAATGAATCCAATCTTAGTTATTGAGATCTTTGATGTTTGGGGAATAGATTTTATGGGTCCCTTTCCTAACTCTTTTGGTAACCTCTACATTCTCTTAGCGGTTGATTATGTCTCTAAATGGGTCGAAGCCATACCAACTAAGTCTAATGATAACAAGGTAGTTCTTAAGTTCTTAAAGGAGAATATCTTTTCTAGATTTGGTACGCCTAGAGCTATAATTAGTGACCAAGGTAAGCATTTCAAAAACCATCAGTTTGAGTCTCTTTTGAGGAAGTATTCCATCACTCATAAGATAGCCACACCTTACCATCCTCAAACTAGTGGTCAAGTTGAGGTCTCTAATAGGCAGATTAAACAAATTCTAGAGAAAGCTGTCAATTCAAATAGGAAAGATTGGTCTGTTAAGTTGATAGATGCACTTTGGGCTTATCGCACTGCTTTTAAGACTGTTTTGGGCATGTCTCCTTATAGGATTGTGTTTGGTAAAGCATGTCATCTTCCCGTTGAACTTGAACATAGAGCTTTTTGGGCCATTAAAGAGTTGAATTTTGATTTACCCACTGCTGGTAGTCATAGGAAGTTACAACTGTCTGAGTTAGAAGAAATCAGGAATGATGCCTATGAAAATGCTAAGATTTATAAGGAAAGAACTAAAATTTTGCATGATAAATCTATTTTGAGAAAATCTTTTTCTCCTGGTCAAAAAGTTCTTTTATACAACTCTAGGCTGCATTTATTTCCTGGCAAATTGAGATCTAGATGGGAGGGCCCATATGTTGTTAAAGTTGTTTTTCCTCATGGTGCTATTGAAATTGAAAATCCTAAAACTGGTGAAACATTTAAAGTTAATGGTCAACGCCTTAAACCATTTTTAGAACTGCCAGTTGATTATGAGGAGGAGGTGATCCACCTCCTTGATGCGTGACTCAAGTAAGTTACCTTGTTGTACATAGTTATATTCCTCCGTCTTGCCTTTATCAGGTATTCTCGTCCTTTTACTTTGTCATTTCTTTTTCTCTCATTTGCATACATTGAGGACAATGCATGATTTAGGTATGGGGGAGGGATTTAGTAGTATTATTTAAAAAAAAACCCAAAAAAATTTGAAAAATGAAAAAAATACAAAAATAATTCTAGCCTTGTGAAATAATTACTTGTTATAAGTTGGCTTGATGCACCCTTACATGCTATAGTACTCTTGTGTTTCTGAAGCTTTTGATTGAGAAGTGATAAGCTAAGTTCTTGTGCACACACATACACTAGCAAGTTGAAACTAGTAGACTTATTGAATGTTGTAAGTAATTAAAAGGACATGAATATGTGCAAGAAGATTTGGTTTCCATGCTTTGAGTACAAGTAGGTGCATTAAAGAGATTTTTGCTTGGGATTAATTATGTTTTACCACCAAGTGAGATTTTGAGCCTATATGCATATCTTTTGCATTTTATATTCGTTTGCTTGAGTGTCCACATGTTGTTTGCATTGCTAGCACTTGTTTGAGACCTTTCTTGAAATGCATGACATTATTTGATGATAAGATGATAAAGGCATTTAGGAATAACCAATTATTATCCAAATTACCACACCCTTTATATATGATCAATTAGTTACCCCTTTGAGCTTAATCCTATTTTTTCGGTGACACACCACATTACTTGCCTAGACCTTTTTGTTGTGCAGCCTTACGTATATTTGATCCCATTTGTCAAAGGCTAGTAGTAAGTTGAGGGAGTAATAAGGTGTGTGAGATGGGGTTTACTTTTGTTCATTACTTTTTGGGAAATATTGGGTTTTGTTGCTTACTTGTCAGTCGTTATTCAATAAATTCTTGAAGAAGGATTGTGGTTTCTTATATATTTATATTATCTATCTTAGCTCTCCAGAAAAAAAAAGAGAAGAAAAAAAGAAAAAAAAGAGAAAAAAAAATTGAAAAAAAAAAAATCATATGAGAGCATACTTATGTTTATGTGTTTTGTGCGATCCTTCTTCATTCGACTAGTCAAGCAGTTTGTTGGAAGAAAATTAGAAATCCATGTATGGGGAGGATGTATGTTGTTGTGTATGATTTATTATGGTTCCTACTAGCTTTTGACACTTCACCTTATTTGGCCTTACTTGACATACCTTGTCCTTAGCCCCGTTACAACCCAAATAAAAGACCTTTTGATTATCATCATTAATGTATGTTGTGTTAAAGTTAGATTGATACCAAATGTCAAGCATGCTTATGATTTTGTTGGAATTGAGTGATACACTTACCCTTGTTCTTGAGTGAATATTCTTTTGTGAGTGAAAGGTGAGTTATTGCTTGTTTTGTGCATATGAGATCCCAAGTTTTGACTTTAAGGTGTACTCTTGTGGGCTTAGCATGGTTACCAACTTATTTTTACACTTGACGTGGACTTCTAATGACCGCTGCATATTTCTTTGAGTAGACTATGTGAATACTTGCACCTTACACACCAAGACATTGCAAATTCACTTTGATTTCTTAAGTTGATGTAGCATGAGATGACTTGTATGTGTGGTGTTGCATTGAGCAATCTTTTACATGAGCTAGATGGATTTTGTGGGTACATTCACTATAGGCCCTCACGAGACCTCACTCGTCCACTAGGGCTGCCTAGGGGTTTAAAGGGCTTGTTGCATATGCCAAATGCAACCGTGATCACCTACGGAAGTGGTATTATATATTTAGGTAGTATTTTATTATATATTTTTCTCGAGGACGAGCAAAAGATAGGTATGGGGGCATTTGATAGGTCCATAATTAATCATATTTTTAATACCTATTTTATGTCCGTTTTCGTAATTTTATTAATTAATAAATTGTTTTATTTTGTTTTGTAGGAAAATAAATAAAAACAGATTTCTAGCAGGAAAAGGTGCAAAAAGGGAAAGGAGGTGGAAAATACTTGAAGAAAAGGAAATTGGAGGAAAAATCGATTACTTATTGGAGAAGAAAAGGAAATTGAAGAAATTATATTCAAGATTGGATTGTAATCAAAGGGGCCAAACCCAATATTTTCCCCTATATATATGGCCTTCTCCCTTGTAATTTGAGACACCTAGAATTTGATAGCTCTTTATTTTCTTGCTTTTTACTTTCGTTGGTAGCTTTTATCCGACATACTCGTCTGAATTATTAATATTTTTTAGTTCTTCTTTTCCTTCTTTCGTGCGTTCACTTGTTTCAAATCTTCTGCTACGACCTTACTATTTGATTACATGCATGCTTCATTAGTTAACTAGATTTATTAATTTATTATATAAATACTTGCCATTCACGTTATTAATATTAGGCTTATTAAGTTTCTGACCATATATAGATTAAAGTTAGTTTTGTTAAATCGTTGATTCATGTTTAGTTGGTATTATTATAATTGTTTCGTTATTTTTATAATCATGAGTAGCTAATTCTCTTGCCCTAGGATGAAGATGAAGTTAATTTAATTACTCTTGATTTCTTCTCGTTCCTATTAATTGATTCTCATAATTTTTCTTGGTGCTTAATTATTCAATTGACAAAGTGATTTTGATATATTATTGTTACCGGATTTGTTTTTCATAGCCTATGCTTGCTCCTTGAAGTTTTGATAGGTTATTGTTAGATAACAAGTTTCATAGTATATGCTTGTCTCGTTGATTGATATATCTTATTTTTGAAGAAAAGAGGATTGATTTAGGGCAAGTTGATATTATTTGTGATTGATTAACGGATTCGGATTCCTAGGTTTTCCATATTATTTGATAATCTTTGTTAATTAGTTTAATTAGGTTAATTAAAACTCATCTCAAACCTATTTGTCTAGTTCGCCTGATTTAATTATTAGGGTTTTGAAACTGTGCGCTTGCAGTTATTTTACACATCAATATGGAACCACATGCAACTAGCAGAAAGTAAAAAAAAAAAAAAAAAAAAAAAGTTGCATATGCAATCACATATGCAACTGAATACAACCTGCGCAGCCATTACAACTAAAATATTATTTTTGCAATTAAGATAGTATTTTTGCAAATAGTTTTTCTTAACAAAAGTAAAATTGAAAAAATTTACTTTTTTATATATATATTTATCAAAAAAAACCCTTATATATAAGAGAAAATTAATAAACTGTGTTCAAATTATAAATGATATGTATGCTGAAATCATGTTATGTAATATAATCATATATGTGTTTATATTTTCTCTCTCATGGTTATGTTAGTTCAATAAAATGATATTAGTTATTGGTGTTTATATATTTTTTTTTTACATTTTTGTTCAAATAGTTTTCAGCATAAATTATGTTTTGAAATTATTATTACAAATGTACAAATTGTTTTAATCAAGTATAATATAAAAATCAATATAATTCGTAATTAGTTTTAAAATAGAATAAGTTATTATACTTAATATATAAAGATTTTCAGACCAATACATATAATGTTGTACCTTAAAAAAATTTCAAATTAAATATATTAACAGTAATAAAAATTGAGTTGATTAGAACTTTGTTATTAAAAGTATGTATTTTTAATTGACTTAAATTTGATATATGTACAGGTTTAATATTTTGGATATGTTGGGTAGTCCTTTAAATTGAATATTCTAGAATCATAGTATCATGAAGGAGAAGTTTGATATATATATATATATAGCATTTTGGACCCATTTTTTTAACGTTCATCTTATGAATAGAATATTTTAGAATCATTATTACATCACTGAAAAAGTTAAATATATTGGGTATCTTGGCCTACTTTTTGATAAGTTTAAATAAAGCATTTTAGAATCATGGCATCATATCATATTTAATAGATGTAAATGTTGTGATTAGCCAAGAGGTAATAAGACGCTAGATACTCCCATAGTCTTTGCAAAGACTGCTCCACCAAGTTCAGGCTACTTTCTCAAAAATGGTACTTGGTTTAGTTAATATATAGTATATATTGGTATTTGTCTATATGAATTTATGTAATGATTAATTTTTGTAGGTTCAAGATGTACCAACATTTTCTACAAATGGTGCAGGCATATGTGGTATGTTGTTACTCTTTTTTCATTTCTAATGGTCCTTAGGATCTTAGTTAAATTTCATCTATTCTATATTCTTTATTTCATTTTTTTCTAACAGATCTATTAAAAAGTTTAATTACCATGGTAATCTTAGCTTAATTCGATCTATATTTGATGTATTTTGGTTTATTTATAACATATTTTGGTTTATTTATAACAGAGTTTTTACATAATTTTTGATAATTTTTAATTGTTTCAAATTTTGGAAGCCATCTAATAAAATTGATGTATGCTGATATGGATTGGATCCCATATGAATATAATGGCACTCTTTATTGTGGTCAAAAATTTTGGATCCCATATGAATATAATGGCACTCTTTATTGTGATCCAAAAATTTGAGTATATTTTTTGTAATTTTCTTTGTAATTAGTTGATATCAAATAGTAATATATCTATTATCTTCTAAAATATATGTGTTATATTTTTATGTTATTTTAATACTTTTAGAAAATAATAAATAAAATGTTCCAAGACTCTTGGGGCAACTGGAAAGAAAGTTGTTGATCAGGAGTATGCAAAGGTCCAAAATCCAAAAGAATCTGCGCAAGCCAAGTTGCTATCTTCTGTTAAAGGATCTTCTTCACTTGCTACTGACTCTACTGGTCCAGAGGCCCCAAGTAGAAGAGTACGAAGCGCCAGGACGTTGCAGTCCAGGTCAGTAAGAAAAAACCCAGTCAGAAACTGCCTCCTGGCAGCTGCTTAAACCAAGTAAGTTTGTCTTGCATAATCATTCCAAAAAAAATTATACCCGTATATTTCTTTTTGCAGCTAGTAAAGGTCCTAGGTTGATTCACAAGTAGTATGGTAATAGATATACATCTTTTGCCACAATCAGTGCTTTCTATACAACATTTTTAACTCTTGTAAGGACCCTGATTCTTGAGTGTGATTCTCCCTAGCTCCAACCTCTATTTCCGCATATATTATATGTTAAAATGTACTTGCTGTGATGTGTTTCTAACAACATTATAAGGAATAACTTCGATGAGTTTACTTGCCTGTAGGATCCACTGCCTAGTTCTTTCACACTGTATTTCTTTAGCATTATGGATTGTTTCTATATATCCCCATATTTATGTAGAGGATCTACTTCTATAAGGAATGGTATCTAGACAACAGCCTTCACCTGTAAATGATTATCTCATTGATTATGATATCTTTTCTGCAAGTTAAGTTTTTTTCGCCAGGTTTGCTAAACTACTCTAGTTGGTTGGAAGAAGAATTTTCATTTTCTATTATACAATGGAAATATTTTCATGGAATATTCCAATTGATTTCTATCCTTGTTCAGATATCCAAGTAGTTTCACCGAAAACTTAGATTGACTATTGCTGCAGTTTAATTGATTTTGTTGGGGTTACTAAAGTGTCTACTTTTTCAATGATTTTTTTGCAGGTAACCATAAAAAAAAAGTAGCAAATCTGATCATGTTTTGGGAGGAAATGTGGACAGCATGCCAGATGTTTGAGGACCAACTTTTGATCTTTAAATTTCATGGTTATCAACTTATCATTTATAAATTGGATATTTTTATATTGTTGTGACTCTTTCTGGATTGGAGATCAGGTGAGAGCCGGTGTAGGCTCTGATTCTTATTTGAGATACATGTACCATATAAATGTTTCCACTTACAGTTTGAAGTGACCTTGATCTGCCAATTTGCATATAAGTAGCTCAGTAGACATTTTGTACTCTAGTTTGTGGCTTCTTTTTTTTTTTTTCAAGATAACACATTCTAGATAGAAAGTTCATTACACCATGCTGGCGAAGATATATTTCCTCCTAAAAGATATCATAAAGCATGGTATTGAACAATTAAACTTATAGATATTATACTGTACTTCGTAACCTAATTAGCAGCCGTCGCTTTCTTCAAAACAAAGGGATCCTTCGGTCATTATGTAAATGAATAAGATCTACTGATCATCTTCCTTATATATTCTTCAAAGCATTTTATTCAAGAGTTACTGTAGAGCCATTATTTTTGAATTATAACTTTCATATATACAATTTGCAGTCTTTCTTGTCAACACGCAACATGAGTACATGGACTTTCTTACCTAATTTGTAGTATTTCTTCAAATTAAACAAAGGGAGCCTACAATCAACATATACATGAAAAAGATCTATGGATCATCTTCAGCACCCAGCGTATATCCCCCACCCGCAATGTTTCATTGCGGACATCCACAATCCGCGATGATTCATTGCAGGGTGGGAATTTTGATAATTAAATTAAATAAGAAAAAAAGTCATAAAAATAAATAAAAAGGAGAATTTTTCAAAAATTAATTTAAAATTTGTACACAACCAAGTACTCAAAAGAACTATTTTTGTGATAAATGTTACCTAATTTTCTAATTATTCGATTTTCCACCATTTTTAACTAGTTTGTAGAATTACTTGATAAATTAAATAAAATTGAAAAAAAAGTCACAATTTGATTTAAAATTTAAACACACCTAATTACTAGCATGGCCGAGGACAGTGTCATGGACAGAGCTGGTGTCGCATAGGAGGGTTAACCCTCACACAGGAGGATATTGCTGAGATTTTGACAGGTTTGAGCTATATTGGCTGAATTGGATCCTGTATTCCAGGTTTTATGAGAGGGAGGGTGATGATGAGGATGATGACTTGTGGACTGTCATTCATATGGCTCTAGGTCGTATCCCATTGATCCATTTTGATATTATTGTGTTACAGATGCCGGATAGGGTCATGAGATAGTTTGGTATATTGCAACATATATCGGACGAGCCTTTTGACGACATGATCTGCGGACGGAGAGGGCATCGGCTTTTTAGAGGTTAAATCATAGAGTTATTTTTGGGACTTTTGTGGATGAGTGGTATATAGTTTTTTGGATACAGGGGCGGACATCGTTACGCAGTGAGAGTATGCATCTGTTGAGGAGTACATGCAGTGGTTCATGCGTGTCAGCAAGTTGAGGGTTGCTCCTTTATGAATCCTAATGATCAACTAGAAGATAATGCTGCGTGATTGGTATAACCAGCAGTCTAAGGCTAGTGCGGTATGTTAGTGTTATATGCATTGTTTTAGTATTTTTCATTTTCAATCGTAGTCTTTAATTGTTTGTAGTTTTCGTTTCTCATAGTTGCCTTGTTTACTTATTTTTATTCTTGCATAATTAATGTTGTTTGTAGCTGTGGAAACATTGCAGTTGTAGGAATTACTACCTATTTTAATTCATTTGTTATTATGTTATTTGTAGGCAGAGAGTGGTATGACGTTTGCATACGAGGTTCACAAGCACAATCCTGGTGACTATCTCGATGAAATGCTTCCAAATTTCTTAGGGTGTTATTATCGGGCCTTCACTGAATGGTAGGGTTTTACATGCAGTAGACCTTCTTTCGTAAAGGATGCAGCAACCCTCTCCCTCTCATGTACATGAGCAGCCTCATGTGGGTGATGTACGTGAGATGAATATTGATCCTAGTGCTCCTGCTTCTTCGCAGCAGACCCCCATTCTTGGCTCCCATAAACGTACACGTGAGGTACTAATTGTTAAGGTTCTATCTAATTCATGAACTTGTAATTCAAGAACTTGTAATCTTTTGAACTTTTTTTATTCAATATGTGCATGATTTTAATTCTTTACAAATATGGCAGGTTGATACATTTGGTATTGACTCACATGTTCAGGATACCACACTTTTCATCTCCCATAAACGTTCATGTGAGATACTAATTTATACATTTGTGTATCTTTACATATACTTGCTATTAATTATGCACGTGATTTATGTATTGACATGCTTTCACTATAGGGTGAGACTCGGGCTACTAATTCACATGTACATATGTCTCCCCTCCTTATCCTGGTAAACATGTTATTCACGAGGTATGGATATATAATGTTTTTCCTATCAACAAGTTGTCTTTGAAGACTTGTGTCATTCATTAGATTGCGTATATGTGTATCGGAATTCTTAATTGTAGGTTGAGGCGAGTGCTCCTCCCACCTTTCAAGAGGACCCGGTCCATGTCTCCCCTCCTCGCCATGTCGAACCTGTGCTGATTTAAATGCAAAAATCACTTAACTTGATGGAGTCAATAAAGGAATTCTTAAGAGACATGAAGTACTGATAAAGAACTCAAGGGGCTGAAATTAAAAATTGAGGCAAGAGATGAATGCTTGAAGACATTCAACCTTAGAGAATCTTCTCAGGATGAGTCATCTAGAACTGCTGAAATGAGATCTTAGCAAGCTAAAACTATCAGTCAACAAGCTGAAATGAACACTATCTTGGAGAAGAAAATCAAGAATCTCAAGCAAGGCATGAGAACATTCGTTCAAGGAGAAGAAAGCTTAAAATTAATGATGAAGAAGACAAATATCCCCTTAGTCAGAGAATGAGTTGGCATGAACTTCAACAAAAAGGATGATGTGCTCAAATGTGAAGGAAATAATGACATACCTTATAATTATGCTATGCCTTGGAGGACATGCAACAAATATAGAGGAAAGGGTCATCTGGAAAGAAACTGTACTGTAAAATTCATTAAAAAAGGAAAATAGCTTACCAGAATGGACCTGTTAGATACAAGCCAGCGTACCAGAAAGCAAATGACAAAAGGCAAATAGCTTACCAATAGATTGGCAGAAGGTAGAATCAATCACCTAAAGTGGTCCAAATGTGGATCAAAAAACTTGATTTAAATTTTTTAAATATTCTTGATGCTAACCAATCTGGATCCAAACCTATATGGGTACCAAAATATTGAGTTAGTTTTTATTTATTTTGTAGAAGTACCTCATTGCTAAGGTGAAATAAAATCTATGAATTTTAGAGAGCGGATGCACTAAACACATGTGTGGAGACAAATCTCAGTTCATAAGTCTCCAAATGAAAAACGGTGGAAGAACGACAATTGGGAATAACAAAAATTTCGAATTCTTGGTAAAGGTTCAATTGGTAATAGTTCTATATTAATTGATAAAGTACAATATGTCCAAAGTCTTACATATAATTTGCTTAGTTTAATTCAATTATTTGATGATGGACATCTCGTTGATTTTGGCATTGATAAGTGTATTATTACCAATGGTACTAACAAAGTCCCCCTAGTTGTTAGAAGGAAAGGAAATATATGTACATATTGGACTTTGATATGTAGAAAATAGCTTACTAATTAGTTGAAGTAGATAATGATCCATATGTTTGGCATAGAAGATTGGGATATGCATACATGAACTTGCTCATGTAAATTATCTAGTAAGAATCCGGTTAGTGGGCTGCCCATGATAAAGTATGTCAAGACTGAGGTATATGTCCAGCTTTCCAATTAGGAAAATAGATTACAAGTACGCACAAAGCAAAGAAAATAGTATCTCACTACAAGAAAAATTGAATCAGACGACACACATCAGACAACGCTTCAACGAAAAAGTGTTGGCTGAAATTTTCACACAACGATTTATTATTCATGCTCAAAATTGTATTGTCTGATCATGAACTTTACAACAGTTTTAAAAAATGTTGTCTAGAAGATCAAAAAAGACAACTGTTTTCGAAAGTAGTGTTGTCTAACAGGTTGTCTTACAATGTTCCCAAAAAGCATTGTAAAACTTAGACAAGTGTTTTTATCAGATATTGTTTCATAAGTAGTCACACAACGGTGACTAAATACCATTGTCTGATTTTAACAACGTTTTTGGTAAGCATTGTCTAAAGAAACTTCAGACAATGCTTTCCAAAAACGTTGTTAAAATCAGACAAGTATTTTGATAAGACGTTGCATAAAATGTAATCAGATAATGGTTTGTGAATACTGTTGTCTGAATTGCATGCAACACACAATGGTTTTGTACATTAAATCATTGTCTTCAACACTTTCAGACAAGCTTTTAAAATTTAAATTGTTGTCATAAACTTATTTATATAAGCGTTTTCCAAATAAACCGTTGTCTTAAATGACAACACGTGATTGGTGGGAAATCTTTCACCTGGATTGCTGAGGTGGTGAAATAAAAGCCCTTGATTGAAATGAGATTAGATATTAGCGTTAGATTAAGAAAATATATATATTTGTTCACACAACGGGTTTGTATATTAAACCATTGTCTTCAACACTCTCATACAAGCTTTTTCAAATTTAAACTGTTGTCATAAACTTATCTATACAAGCGTTTTACAAATAAACCGTTGTCTGATGTGATAGCACGTGTGTTAGGTCCAAATGTGTTGTAGAGGGGGGGTGAATACAACTTTTCGAATATGAGAAGCAATAAATACGATGCAATAAATGAACACACAGATTCAAGGAATATATGTCTTATATATAACTTGAAAGGGTTGCTACAACATTCATTACAAAGTAAAACAGAAGTTGAGAGAGAAGTGAATGATACTAAGCTCTGTGAATGCACTCTCTCTTTTTCTCTTGTGTTTTTCTCTATAATTGCTCACTCACTAAAAACATTACACAAGTACTTCTATTTATACTACATGTAATCTATGTCCTGTAGACTTCAAAGACTAAGATATACGTGGCCCAATGATGTCCACATAAATCTTGCCTTATCTTGAAAGCTTGGAAATCTGCCAATCAGAAGATGCCATGTGTCATGTTGAAGCTGCACTCTAAGTAGAACTTCTACTTGAGAATTTCTACTTAGCCATCTCGAAGTTCTAAGTAGAACTTCTACTTAGAAACTTCTACTTGGCCATCTAGAATATTTAGTACTTAGAAAATATTCTGGTCTTCAACTTGAAACTTCAATGCACATCTTGAACTTGTGATATCTTCATGTCTTCTTTATTCTTCACCAAGCTCTTGAATATGGATCTTTATTACTGACATAAACTTGCTATCAATGTCCTGACACTTGATGCAATGGTCTGGTTCATAAGTGACTAGTCTTGATAGGGTTTTTGCTTCTTGAATAAATTACCATATCCAATTAGAAATGTGGCTTTCCAATATTTGCTTTCCTTCTTGTTCACTTGAAATCAATTGGTCTTATTGATACTGATAGTTATGATCTTGATTCTTGGCTTTCCAAATCACTGAGGCATGAACAACTTTGACTTGAACTTCTCTCAATGATTTCTTCTTGGATTGATCATAGTTAACATGTTGAATTGTATCAATTACCTTGTCTTCATTTAGTGTTGATTTCTTGTGACCTCTTGTTCTTGATTGTCTTCTGGTTAAGTATCTTTTCCTTTAGTTTGAGTTACATTAGTTATAGTGTTACAAGTTTACACACTCTGCCTTTCAATCTCCCCCAATTTGATTGTCTAACAATGACATTCAAATTAATGAAGGATAACTCAACTAAACAATGAGACGAGAAAAGATAATTAACATTACAGTCTTGAATAATTTACAATTGAAATTTACATGAAAACAATACAAAGAACTTAAACTAGAAATAGAATTCGAACTTCGAATTAAAGATCATTTGAGTGATTCCTATCACCTGGATTATTTCATACCTTTTAGTCAAACTTGTATCACCTTATTGGATTCAATCTAAGGTGAATTTTCCTCAAGTGAGTTAAAGCAACCAAAAGACATGAAGTTTTTCCAACTTCAAGTTCACACCACTCTGACCTTTAACCCTAATTCCGTTTCCTCTTTCTAGCTTCAGCAGCTTGGTCTCTCTCTTCTTTCTGCCTTTTGCTCTTCTCCTTCTGCTGCTTTTCTTTCTTGTATACTGGATCTTTAAGCTGGTTCCACCTAGCATTCAACAGACTTACAGCTTCCATTTCTAGAGGGTTCTTGGGCTCTGGATAAGGATGTTTGAAAAGCCTTCTGAGTTTGTCCACCTCCTGAGTAGTTCTGATCTTTGGAATATCCTCGAAGTTCTTCATGATGAGCTGAGGTTTCCAGTGAGATTTATCAGATTTGAACTGACAATAGATCATCTTGGGGTAGCCCTTGACACGGTCAGTATTGTGGACACTGGCCGCATCTCGCTCCATTCTCTTCTTTTCCACCACTACTTCAGACAGGTAACTCATGAGTCTCTGCTTTTCTTCAACAAACTTATCTTCCACTTCGCCCCATTTGAATACATATAATACTCTCTCCAGAAATGCAGCATCTTGAGTCCGTAGCAGCCATTGTCTACTCATATGCAAGATTGTTTGATTTTGGTCTGCATCTATGAATACTAAGGCATCAGCTGTATCTTCAACATAAGCATGTATCCAGTATACGCTTTCACTTCCTGGAACACCAATAGCCTCCCTTATTTCTCCTTGTTCTAGTGCTCCAGAAGGAAGAGTCAGAGCTTCATCAACATTCTTCATGGCTTGAAGAATATTCCATTTCTTCTCTATCAGCTCCGGCTCAATCTTCACGTCATCAAGAGGGTTTGGAGCAATGACATCACACTTCCACACCTCATTGCTCTTCTTGAATATAACTCTTTCAATGATCTTCACAGATTTATCTTTAAGCTCAGAAGCGAATCCCTTGCTCATCATTTGTCTACAGACAGCTTTGAGAGATTCTACTGAAAGCTCCATTAGATCATTTTCCTCCATGCTAACCCTCTTCATCTTTCCGTCAACTACCATCCGGATAAAATTTGGATATGCTGAGAATTGTGGACCCTTGTCCTCTGCTAGCTGCATTAACTGATCCCTGTACAGAATGCTTAGCTCCTCAGATTGAGAGTACTGAATTTTAGTCGCTAGCAAGAACAACTCTGACGCAGATCTTCTCATTATGAATTGGTCATCCACATATAAGAAAGATGTTGGGACTCCTTCTACCAAAGACAAGATAACCTGCCACTCCTTAAGATTTGCATTGTATCCAACCCTGACTTTAGAAATTAATCTCTTCAAAGCATTTATATAGTCCCCAGTCATTGGATTCTACAAATTCAAGTTGTAGAACAGATCATCTGCATCCTTGTTATGAACTCCTTTTGCACAGGGTCCCATCATTATCTTCCTTGCTTCATCCCATTTCTGCCTTATCCTTCGTTTGTCCAGATCAACTTGAGGATTAGCTAGCCTTGCAAGCTCATACTCATACTGCTTCCCTTGTAGCTCCACCTTCTGTTCTAGGAACGCAGCATGTTCTTGCATCATCTTCATTTTATGGAACTGAGCTTGTTCCAAGGCTAACTGTTGAGCTTTAAGGGTTTCCTCATCAACAGGAAATTCTTCAGGCAGTCCGGAAGACATCCCAGCACCTCCACCTTGTTCCTTCAAAGATCTTTTTATAGCGTGTGCCAACGGTACGTCTTCCATGTCAGAATCTGAGTCAAGTACCTCCTGTACTGTTTCCTGATGACTCAGGTCAATAAATGGTTCATCAACCATTACTGCCTTACCCTTCCTCATCCTAAGAGCCTCTTCATCAACAGACGGCTCAACTTCTGGTTCCTTGACAAGATCAGCGGGTTCTTCAATTTCTTCGATTTGAACTGCCTGCTGTCTCGTCTCCTTTCCACTCTCCCCCTTAGGTGAGTTATCCTGAGCTCCACCTTGGTCTTCAGATCCACCAGCTGCATAGGAACCTCCAAAACCAGAACCAGAGGCTCCCGCTCCACTAGCACCACCTGCACCAGCATCGGGGGGAGGTTGTTGTGACTCGAAGCACTCCGGGGGCACAAAACTCCTGACTGCGAACATCATTCTACTGATTTCCACAGCCATTGTAAGCATTGTAGACTCCAATGCCCCCATCCTCTCATTGAGAGTGCTTCCCAAGACACCACCAGCATGGCCCAAGTCATTGACCTTATTTGTCAAATCATCAAAAGCTATAGCTTGACTTGCCATTCTTGCTGCGTAGTCGTCTAGAGCCCTTTGGTTGTTTCCAATGTTCATCCCAAACTGCCCCATCGTCTGTCCGAACTGCTTCATCTGATTTTCCATAGAAGTCATACGCGTATCAAGATTTTCAGTGTTAAGGGACGGTGTTTGGTTTAGGTGACCTCGCTCTAATACTCGTTCTGTTGGTATTTGGCGCTCGGTTTCGGGCCTTAAAAATGAAGGTCCCTCTCTCCCTAACCTCTCACACACACTCCCTGTCTCACGCTCGTGTATGTCTTCAATGATTGATCCAAATAATGAAGCAGTACCTGCAGAAAATTGATAAGAAATGTTGTTGACAGTTATGGGATCAAATTCTGTTTGTTCCTGAGTTGGAATCTCAGGCTGAGAGGCTGCAAAGTGTTCTTGTACAACATCAGAACCGATCCTCTTTGCAGCATCAGTACGTACCAGTGAAGGTACGGCTGAAGTTCTTAAGACTTTATGTCCTCTTGAAGCAACAGTATCTTCAAGAGGTACATCATCCTCACCAAAATCAAAATCCCTATGTGCAGATTGTTCAAGGGGTGAACCACTCGCATGAGGTGGAGTGGTTGCGTGTGACACGCTAGGGTTTGACTGTGGTTGTGAAGTAGCAGCGTGGAAAAGTTTGGCTTTCTTTCGAATAAGTTGCTGCTCTTCGGGTTCACTCTCCTCATCATCTTCTACATATACACGTGCTGGCTTTCTGACTTCCGTTAACAAGGGTGAAAGAGAATAAGAATGTGTATTGGATTCAGAAATGTAGCTCTCACCCTGGGATAGATCCTGCGGGTTAGCAGTCTCTTGGGTCGCGGAATCAGATACATAGGAGGAGGAATGAATAGTATGCAGGGAGAGATTACCTGATTGATTACCTTGTGCATCATCGTTTTCCTCATCAGGAATCTCATCAAATGCCTCAGCATGAACAGATGGATTTTGAGCATGTGATGAAACTTGTAATGATGCCTCCAAATTGGTAACTCCTGCATCATATGTAAGCCACATTTGTATATTTTCAGGAATAGACATCGGTTTACCTTGATGTTTATCCTGATTAGCAATGGTTGAAAGTGACTTAGTGCCCATCCCTAGCGATTCAGATGTGGGGCTTCTGGCAAATCCCTGTCTAATAGCAAGAGCATCATTCGGTATTAAGTCATTGATCAGCATTTGAAGAAACCGAGGAAACCAGCAGACAACATCATTTGTAGTGAGGTCTCTGCATGCAAGGGATCCCATTGAGGCCACTATCTCAGAGAGGACTATGCGTCCATAGTTTATATCCAGTTCTCTTGCTAGGGCAACTGCAAAGGTTTGCATTGGAATTGGAATTTGATGAAAGTCTTTTTCGCGTGCCCGAAAACATCTTGTGATGGCCTCGAAAAAGTAATTCCATTCCGCATGGAAGAATTGCTTTTGGATATTTCCTGTGATTGGGCCTTTTGGAGGATAACATCCAATTTCTTCAAAGAATCTGAGGCGTTCCGTAGCTGTAGGTTCTGGATCATAAGCATCTTTAATTGGGAATCCCAGAACTCTGTTGACAATCTCTTCAGTCACCTCATATTCCTGACCCGCTAAGGTAAACCTGAAACCAAAGGGGGTTGATTTGCTCCCAAAAGTAACCGCACTAGTCCATAATTGCTGTAAAGCATCATGTACTAGTGTAGGTTTAGCAGTAAAAGCATGGCTAGCTTTGGAGTACAAATTGAGAAATCGTATCCAAAACTTAAACCGCGGGAGTTGATCACCAATTTCCGTAGAAATATTATAAAAATTGTTTTTAGCAAGTGAAAATTGGTGAGCCATTTTGATTAAATATTTTTCTTTAAAAGATGTGAATTTTTTTTTTTTAATTTTGAAAAACAAATAATTTATGAATTACTCAGTTTTATTCCTTTTAATTTTTCGAGAATATCAAAAGATAGTCTGAAAATTTAAACTACGGAATATGAACAACCAATGACTAGATCTGAATATTCAACAAAGATGAATATTCGTGTGTTTATCAGTGAAATCGTGTGTATGTGTGGAGAATATGAATTCGTGTTTTGAACAGATACACAAAACTTGATGTTTGTGTGTATGTATATGCGCGTGTATATGCGGTTACAAAACACAGTATCACAATGATTAATGATAACACAGTGATTAACAGTCAAAAATTTGGCAGTAATTCGTGATTAGTATGAGTTTAATCACAAAAACACGGGTTAATTGTATGAAGTCTGTGAAATCGCACTGTTTTTGTGAAACGGCTGCTGTGAAAATGAAATTAGGTAAAGTGAATTAGGCATCGAGTTAGAGATGTATATATAGATGAATGTGAAATGACAAAAATGTCCCTGTTAAAAAGAGTGAAAATTACCAAGTCCATACAGGGAACATCTAAGTCGAACTCTATCTCGAACATTTCTATCTCGAACATCTCTATCTCGAACATCAAGTCGAACTTCGAGATGAAGTTCGAGATAGAGGTTAACTCGAACAATGAAGCACAAATAAGCACTTTAACCAATTTTACAGCAAAAACTATAGGGAAATCCTATCTTGAACATAATTGAATTGTAGTAAACTTGGAAAATTCCCCTCTAAGAAAAACAGGGAAATTCGAGATACATTTCGAGTTAGAAGTCTATCTCGAACATCAAGTCGAAATTCGAGTTGAGTTTCGAGATAGACTAAGAGCTCTATCTCGAACATTAAGTCGAAATTCGAGTTGAGTTTCGAGATAGACTAACTCGAAGTTAATCTCAAATTCTTTTCCAAAATACCCCCTTGAACCAAAAAGTACAGGGTAATTCAAGATATGTTTCGAGTTAGGAGTGTAACTCGAAAAATTCCCTTTAGCTTAACTGAGAACTCTATCTCGAACACCAAGTCGAAATTCGAGTTGAGTTTCGAGATAGACTAGGAACTCTATCTCGAACATCAAGTCGAAATTCGAGTTAAGTTTCGAGATAGACTAACTCGAAGTTAATTCTCAGTTCTTTTCAAAATATTCCCTTAATGGAAACCTCATCTCAACCTTTGAGATAAAATTCGAGATAGACTTTATCTTGAATATTTTGAAGATAGAACTAGGCACACTGGTAACTCGAACTCGAACTCTAAGTCGAATTTCGAGATGAATTTCGAGATAGCCAACTCGAAATTCTTCCCAGACTTAGAATTTTTCAAAAACTTCACTCTGACAGATTAAGTCGAAATTCAAGTCGAATTTCTAGATGAGTTTCGAGATAGAACCTAACTCGAAATTATGAAGGTTTTTTTTTAATTCTAAGGCCTCTAATTACATGAAACTCATAGGCAAATTCATCATAAAATCATGCAATATTTAGAATATTATGAATTTAACTCCCCCTATGATCATGCAATCTAACAAGCATAAATTCACAGATTTGTGCTATAAAAGACACTTAAAACACAATGAATTCATGCAAAATCACACTATATGCAACCTATAACAATCATTAATTAGGCATTTTAAAGTCTAAGCACATAATGATTGAGTAGCTTGCACATACAAACATAAACATGGATTTTACAGATAGAAGGCTTTACTAACTTGTGTTAAGCATTCCCAATTCACCAACCAACCTATTGAATGTTACTTCATCAAGAGGTTTGGTGAATATATCTGCAATTTGTTGCATTGTGGGCACAAAATGTTGCTCCACAGTCCCCTCCTCGACATGTTCTCTTATGACATGATACCTGATGTCAATATGCTTGGTTCTTGAGTGATCTACAGGATTGTTGGTTATGGCAATGGCACTTGTGTTGTCACACATGATTGGAATTTTCTTGTGCTCCATGCCATAATCCTTCAATTGGTTCCTCATCCACAGTATTTGAGCTACACAGCTTCCAGCAGCAATGTACTTAGCTTCAGCAGTAGAAGTAGATACTGTATGTTGCTTTTTACTTTGCCAGGACACCAATCTTCTGCCAAGAAATTGGCAAGCACCAGATGTGCTTTTCCTATCAATCCTGCAACCTGCATAGTCTGAATCCGAATAACCAATAAGATTAAAACCTGTATCTCTTGGGTACCAAATCCCTAGATTTGGTGTGCCCTTGAGATACCTAAAAATTCTTTTGACGGCTACGAGATGTGATTCTCTAGGATCCGCTTGGAACCTTGCACATAAACAAGTTGCGAACATTATATCGGGTCTACTTGCAGTTAAATAGAGGAGTGAGCCAATCATACCTCGATAGCTTGTGATGTCAACTGATTTACCTGATTTGTCTTCATCAAGCTTCGTGGCTGTTGCCATGGGAGTCTTAGCTGCTGATGCATCTTCTAGATTATACTTCTTGAGTAAATCTCTGACGTACTTGGATTGACAGATAAAGATACCCTCTTTTCTCTGACTGATCTGTAATCCAAGGAAGAAGGACAGCTCTCCCATCATGCTCATCTCATATTTTTCCTGCATTAGCTTGGCAAATTTCTCGCACAAGTGCTCATTTGATGACCCAAAAATAATATCGTCCACATATACTTGAACAAGTATTAAGTCATTTCTCACAACTTTATAGAACAATGTTTTATCAATTACTCCCCTAACAAAACCATTTTCAATTAAGAATAAGGATAGGGTTTCATACCATCGCCTTGGGGATTGCCTGAGGCCATAGACAGATTTGAAGAGTAGATACACAAAATCTGCATGTTCTGGATCAACGAAGCCAGGCGGCTGTTCCAGATACACTTCTTCTTCTAACTCTCCGTTCAGGAAGGCACTTTTCACGTCCATCTGGAAAACTTTGAAGTTCTTATGTGCTGCAAATGCCAAGAACATCCTGACTGCCTCAAGTCTTGCAACTGGTGCATAGGTTTCATCATAATCAATTCCTTCTCGCTGAGAATAACCTTTTGCAACCAAACGAGCCTTGTTTCGTGTTACAAGTCCGTTTTCATCCAGTTTATTTCTGAATACCCACCTAGCTCCAATTACGGATATGTTCTTTGGTCGGGGTACCAGTTTCCAAACTTTCTGCCTTTCAAACTGATTGAGTTCCTCTTGCATTGCAATCACCCAATCAGCATCGCCAAGAGCTTCTTCTATTTCTTTAGGTTCAAGCTTGGATAAGAACCCAGAATATAAGGAGATATTAGCCATGTCAGCTCTTGTAGTTCTTCTAGTAGTCACACCAGCATCTGGATCACCAATAATTAACTCAAACGGATGGTCTCTATTCCATACCCGTTCACCTGGAAATTGTCTTGATGATTCAGCTTGACTTTCTGAGTTGGGGTGCTGACTACTTTGATTATTTTCACTAACCCCCCCTGAGTTAGTGCCAGCTCCTACAGAACTAGAGTCAACTCGAATCGAGCCTTGAACAGTAGTCCTTGAGCTGCTATTTACTCCCCCTGAGTTGTTGCCGGTTCGTACTGAAGAAGTCTCTCCTGATCTTGTAGAATTAGCTTGTTCACTAGACTCAGGTTCTTCATGTACACTTGGAACATTTAATGGAACAACCAACTCAGGTTCATCTTCAAGATCTTCTAAGTCCAGATTCTGAAATTTTAGGGACTCAGGTTCACTAGAATCTCTTGAAATTGATGAGAGTTTGGTATCGTCGAATCTGACGTTGTAACTTTCAGTCACTTTTCGATCATTCACTAAGAACACTCTATAAGCTGCCACCACGTCTGTAGAGTAACCAACAAAGATCCCTTCACGAGCTTTTGCTGCAAACTTGCCTAGATTTTCATCATCTATAAGCACATAGCATTTTGCTCCGAAGACATGAAAGTATTTGATTGTTGGTCTTCTGTTGTTCATTAATTCACATGGTGTCTTTTCTTTATCTTTTATAATCAATGTTCTATTTTGAGTGTAACAAACGGTACTCACTGCTTCGGCCCAGAAGTACAAAGGAAGTTTTGAATCATACAACAAAGTTCTTGCTGCTTCAACCAAAGTTTTATTCTTCCTTTCAACTACTCCATTTTGCTGTGGAGTTCTCGGGGCTGAATACTGACGACGTATTCCCTTAGATACACAGAAGTCATTTAGCACTGCGTTTTTGAATTCAGTGCCATTGTCTGATCTAATCGTCTTCACAGTAAGTGTTGAAACATTCTCAATTTGAGTGATATGATCAATGATTAAGAAAGG
Organism: Saposhnikovia divaricata; assembly: GCA_036435485.1. Lineage (NCBI taxonomy): Eukaryota > Viridiplantae > Streptophyta > Magnoliopsida > Apiales > Apiaceae > Saposhnikovia > Saposhnikovia divaricata. The sequence goes on from CM071598.1 coordinate 170,240,523, forward strand.
TACTTCGTCTTTCGTCATTGCGAACAATACCCATGTATACTTGGAGAAGTCATCCACGATTACCAAAGCATATCTTTTCCTAGACAAAGATAGGACATTCACTGGGCCAAACAAATCCATATGAAGAAGTTGTAAAGGCTCAGTAATACTAGAAATTTCTTTGCTTTTATGCGATGCTCGCTTCGACTTTCCCATTTCACAAGCTTCACATAGTCCTTTCGGAGCGAACTCCATTTGAGGTAGATCTCTCACCAGTTCTCGCCTCGCGAGAGCATTCATCGTTTTGAAGTTTAAGTGAGATAACTTCTTGTGCCATAACCAGCTTTCATCATCCGAGGCTTTGCTGTAGAAACAGGTGACCTCATCCTGATTTGCTGAATCCATATCTGCAACAAAAAGATCTGCCTTTCGAACTCCTCTCAAAGCTAGTGAGCCTTCCTTGATGTGAGTGATTGATACAACTTTCTTGGTGAATACAATTTCGTAACCTTTGTCACAGAATTGACTGATACTCAACAGATTGTGCTTCATTCCCTCAACATAGGAAATATCTTCAATGATGACATTGCCAGTTTTCAGTTTGCCATATCCCTTTGTCACACCTATGCTGTCATCTCCAAAGGTAACATAAGGGCCAGCCTTCATAACCAACTCTGTAAGCAGGGACTTGTTTCCAGTCATATGCCTCGATGCTCCACTGTCTAGCACCCATATAACTTTATTTCTATTCTGCTTAATGCCCTGCAATAACAGATTGATTAGACATTCTTCGGAACCCAACTTTGATTGGGCCCGGCTTTTCGATAAGATCGAGAATCAACAGATTTATCCTGGCGATCTTCCATCTCAATCTCATATCTAGCTATTAATTCAGTCTCTTCTCTTGAATCATTGTCCCATGCTTGATCTTGAAGTGTTTCCAGCTCATAGGTCTTTAGTATTCCATAATACTCTTCCAGAGAAGTTGTATGCAAATCTCTGGTTTCTCTTATTGCGTAGACCCTATGTTCAATGCTCTTTGGCTGGTTCCTCAGATATCTCGTGTTGGTCTCAACTATGGGGAGAGTTACACCTCTCAGATTCAAATCCAATACTAACTGACTGAATCGTAGATAGACGTCTGTTATGCCTTCTCCTTTTCGTATTCTAAAGGTGTCATACTCCATCTTGAGTATGAGTGTCTTGTTGCTTCTAACCTCTGCAGATCCTTCCATGACAACTTCTATCTTGTCCCAAATCTTCTTCGCTGTAGTCAGACCTTTGACTATATTAAACATTTCATGATCAAGAGATTCCATCAAGGTTTGTCGTATGGCAGTATCATAAGTTATTTGTTCCTTGTCAGCATCCGAAAACCCCGAGGCCTTTTTAGGCTCAGACCGAGGTGCTATAACCACCCCTCCTTCCGTATGTGCAGGAATAACCACCATTGGAACAAATTTACCCTTGTCAAGGACTTCCAGATATTCAGGGTTAACAGTCTCTAAATATAGTCTCATTCTGAAAACCCATTCTTCATAGTGATCTCGGTTGAACATTGGGATCTTGAATGCATTTTTTAGGAGCCATCTCAATTCTGGTCACTAAAAGTTTCTAAGTACCCAAGACTAGGCTATGTAGAATATTTATGTAGAACTTTTGCCTAAGTCGAAATTTCTCTAAGTAGAAATTTTTGCTCAAGTCGAACTTCACCAAGTAGAAGTTATCCAAGTCGAAATTCTATGTAGAAAATCTCAAGTAGAAATTCTATGTAGAACTTTTGCCTTAGAATAATTTTGCTGCAGATCACTTTAATATTGAATAAACAATATTATCTCTTTAACACCTTTTGACTTTGAATGCTTTACTCACCTAACCCACCTAACCCACGTGCTAGGTACTGAGTATGTCTTGTTTTACTTTCGGCCGTGAATAATGCAAATCACAAAGTCCAAAAACACCTTTTTATTCTTTTACTATTTATCTGTTTGAAAAGGAGATCAAAAAGTTGTTGGGTTGTCTTCTTTGATAAGAACAGATGATGAACACTCAAGAACACCAAATATGAAAATACCCAGATTAATTCACAAAAATTAATTAAAATACATCCAAGCTAAATAATCACACCTGGAGTATTTAAATAATTTTTCAGATGAGTTTTCAATACAAACGATTTAAAGCACACTTTTCAAGAAAATGAAAAGTAGATCTAGAAAATGAAAACTCACGATTCTTCTACTCAACACAAGGATCTATGTTTTGTATGTTAAACATATAGCTTTGATACCAATTGTTAGGTCCAAATGTGTTGTAGAGGGGGGGTGAATACAACTTTTCGAATATGAGAAGCAATAAATACGATGCAATAAATGAACACACAGATTCAAGGAATATATGTCTTATATATAACTTGAAAGGGTTGCTACAACATTCATTACAAAGTAAAACAGAAGTTGAGAGAGAAGTGAATGATACTAAGCTCTGTGAATGCACTCTCTCTTTTTCTCTTGTGTTTTTCTCTATAATTGCTCACTCACTAAAAACATTACACAAGTACTTCTATTTATACTACATGTAATCTATGTCCTGTAGACTTCAAAGACTAAGATATACGTGGCCCAATGATGTCCACATAAATCTTGCCTTATCTTGAAAGCTTGGAAATCTGCCAATCAGAAGATGCCATGTGTCATGTTGAAGCTGCACTCTAAGTAGAACTTCTACTTGAGAATTTCTACTTAGCCATCTCGAAGTTCTAAGTAGAACTTCTACTTAGAAACTTCTACTTGGCCATCTAGAATATTTAGTACTTAGAAAATATTCTGGTCTTCAACTTGAAACTTCAATGCACATCTTGAACTTGTGATATCTTCATGTCTTCTTTATTCTTCACCAAGCTCTTGAATATGGATCTTTATTACTGACATAAACTTGCTATCAATGTCCTGACACTTGATGCAATGGTCTGGTTCATAAGTGACTAGTCTTGATAGGGTTTTTGCTTCTTGAATAAATTACCATATCCAATTAGAAATGTGGCTTTCCAATATTTGCTTTCCTTCTTGTTCACTTGAAATCAATTGGTCTTATTGATACTGATAGTTATGATCTTGATTCTTGGCTTTCCAAATCACTGAGGCATGAACAACTTTGACTTGAACTTCTCTCAATGATTTCTTCTTGGATTGATCATAGTTAACATGTTGAATTGTATCAATTACCTTGTCTTCATTTAGTGTTGATTTCTTGTGACCTCTTGTTCTTGATTGTCTTCTGGTTAAGTATCTTTTCCTTTAGTTTGAGTTACATTAGTTATAGTGTTACAAGTTTACACACTCTGCCTTTCAACGTGATTGGTGGAAAATCTTTCACCTAGATTGCTGAGGTGGCGAAATAATAGCCCTTGATTGAAATGAGATTAGATATTAGCGTTAGATTAAGAAAATATATATCAATATATTAGATATATCTTGACATCCGTACATTTGGATCGTCGAGAAATGTGACTAAATATATCATTAAAAATTTTCAAATTTATTATGTTAATTTATATTTATGTTAAAAAAAAACATAACTAGTGTCAGACAACGGCATCTTTATAACATATCGTTGTCTGAAGCTTCACATTACAACTGTATTTGTTAAAATACCGTTGTCTGTTATCAGACAACGGTTTATTTGTCAAAAATTGCTGTCTGGTATCACTGAGACAACGGTATTTGACAAATAACCACTTCGTTTAGCAAGACCACTTCGTTTATTAAATATTAAATTTTACAAACCAAATTAATTTTTTATTTTTTGAAAATATGTGAATATCATTATATTAGATATATCTTGACATCCTTAAGGTTGGATTGTCGAGAAATATTTTTAAAAAAATAGAAACAACAATCCGTGACAAAACACTAGTTACGGGTACTAGTCAATATACTAGTGACCTACTAAGATATCCAACCAAATCAAATTTTTATTTTTTGAAAATTTGGAAATATCAATATATTAGATATATCTTGACATCCGTACGATTGGATCGTCTAGAAATGTGACTAAATATATCATTAAAAAAATTCAAATTAATTATGTTAATTTATATTTATGTTCAAAAAAAACATAACTAGTGTCAGACAACGGTATCTTTATAACATATCATTGTCTGAAGCTTCACATTACAACTGTATTTGTTAAAATATCGTTGCCTGTTATCAGACAACGGTTTATTTGTCCAAAATCGTTGTCTGGTATCACTCGAGACAACGGTATTTGACAAATAATCACTTCGTTTAGCAAGACCACTTCGCTTATTAAATATTAAATTTTACAAACCAAATTAATTTTTTATTTTTTGAAAATTTGTGAATATCATTTTATTAGATATATCTTGACATCCTTAAGGGTGGATTGTCGAGAAATATTTTTAAAAAAATAGAAACAACAATCCGTGACAAAGCACTAGTTACAAGTACTAGTCAATATACTAGTGATCTACTACCTGTTTGGCTCACTTATATTAAGAATTTATGGACGTATTTTCGGGTAAAAATTTTATATTTTGATAAAAAAAAATTTATACAAGTATTTAATGTATGTTTGATATTCAATAAGTTGCAAAAATAAGTTGGAAAATAAATTGGAAAGTTAGGAATCTTAAATTTCAACTTAAAATAAATTGACTTATTCTGGAAAATAAGTTCTCCCAAACACCCCCTAAGATCTCCAACCAAATCAATTTTTTATTTTTGAAAATTTTGGAATATCAATATATTAGATATATCTTGACATCCGTACGTTTGGATCGTCGAGAAATGTGACTAAATATACAAATATATTAGATATATCTTGACATCCGTTACATGAAACAATACTTTTACTACGTTTTTTGTTAATATCTCATACAACCCGACCTTTTTATTTTTCGATTATTTTTTCCCAACACTAAAATGAGTACATACAAATATGTAAAATTAAAATTTTTAAAATTGAAATCAAATCAATTTTTGATAAACTTAGAATTTTTACCAAACTATTTAAAAAATTAAAAAATTGAATTTGAAATAAAATATTAAAAAATGTACAATGTTAAAGACGCACAAATTTCCCCCTTTTCTAAAAGTTATTCCCCCTTAACCAAATTTTTATCACCCCATAATTTTCAGCTCCCTCCTCCTATATCCATATCTCTTTTTCTCTATCTCACATCTCACACATAGAGCTTCCTCTATCACCCTCTCCCCTTCTCTCTCCGACACCATTTCTCTCTACCATCTCACCGTCTCCCTGAAACCTTAATTTTAAAACTCACGCTCACACATTTAAATTGTAGTTCCATTAAGCACAAATTATTAAACCCTAATTGGTTCAATTAGTTCGATTGTTCAAAGCTCAAAAGCTTTAATTAATTGGTAAGTAATCTCAAATTTGTTGGATCTAATTTTATATTGCGATTAATTAGCTTGAAATCCTATCTCCCTCAATCTCTCTCTCTCCTTCTCTCCCTCAATCTCTCTCTCTCTCTCTGTGTCTCTCCTTCAATCTCCCTCTCCCTCTCTCTCTCCCGTCTCTCTGTGTGTGTGTTTTGAAGCTTCAATTTGAGTTTTTTTTCTTACTTTGTATTTTATTTTGGATTTCTCAGGTGATTGAGACAACGAGGAATAGAAACATTCATTAATAAATCACATTTGGTGGATGTGCCTATTTCCCCTTTAATAAACTGTTGTATGTGTGTTAGATTTGAAAGTTAATTAATTTGACGTCTAGAGTATGTTGTGGAATGAAATGGTAGTCTTTTGGTGTTTTGAATAGTTTTGATATGGTGGACCGGTTTATGCTCATCTTTAGTGGCAACAGCGTAACAGATAATTATAATGTCTTGATGGATTACTTCTGAATTCTATAGTTTTTTCTGGTGAACATTCCCTTTATTTTGTAGTAGATTTTAAGTGAAAGATTATTGTTTTTAGGCTGTTTATAATATTTTTTGTTGCTGTGTTCTAGAAACCAATTTTCGATCGATGTTTTAGCTGCTTCATGGAGTCTGTAAGCTCCCAACCCAGAGACCCTATGAAGTATAATGCTGTCAGGTGCAACCAGGTGGTTAAAAGACTTGATTGATGGAGGTTAAAGAACGTTCCTCTTCTTGTTCTTCATATCACCTAATTAGTACAATTGAAGTCTTGTATACTGAGGATATTTTGACAAACAGATGCACGGTTTACTGATTATCTAAGCTATGATGCTGTTAAGACACTTCTTCAGATCCTTAAGCATAGTGGGAACAGCGGAGGCAGGAAAGACATCAACGTCGCCTTCCATGTTTGCTGTGTTGGTTCATTATGCACATCTTGAGGTCCTTGAAAATGGTGCTTTGGAAAAAGTGCAGAAAATTGCTAATAACATAAGGAATTCTAAGCTGATTGCCTATAATTCAAGTTGTGTGAATTGTGATCGTTTCCTGCTTTATTAATTGAATAAGCTCAATTGTGATTTGTGTGAATTACAATCGTAACTTAATTGACAAATATTAATTTGATTGTGTGGATGTCTTAAAGCCTTTCTCTATTTTTAACTGCACTGCTCATATGCTCATCCATCTCGTGTATGAATTATACGTGTGTGTGCCTTTTTTAACTTTAATTATGCTTCTTCTTTTTTGGTAAATTCTGATAGAGACTTAAAGATTTTTCTTCCAATTTTATGTTGAAGGTTTGCTAGTTTAGGTGCTGGACTAGCATGGGGGATGGTTCAGGAATCTACTGGAAGACTTGTTTATGGTACGCCTATCTCGAAAGATCAAAACACATGTACACCAATATTTAAATATGTACATTATATGGCCTTAGCCTTAGAGTTTTAATTTATATAATTTAGTTTTGATTGTTAAATGGTATTGTACTTATTTATATGTTTCCGTGTGGAAGATTTTAGATCTCCATATTAAATACTAATGCAACAAGTAATTGTTTGCAGATGGGCTCTTGATGTAAGAAAGCCTTGATAGTTGAGAGTATGAGAGACTCCACAACTAGTGTAAAAAACTCGCAACAGGGAATAATAGAAAATCTTTATATGTTACCAAAAGACAAGATCAATCACACTCAGTTAAGTGTAGAAACAAGAATCACATCATATGTGCACCTTCGTAACTTCGTTTTTTATTTTTTATTTAATAAAACAGGCTAAGTTTACCTGAAGCTATCCTTCCATAGTAAGTTGCACAGAAATTAAAATGTCCTGTTTCTTTTCCATATAGACAGACTTGATCCATTTCTTCTTCTTTTTTTTCCATCTCATTGTACTTTACTTTGAACATTTGTAAAACAATCTCGTCTTTGATTTATCATCATCATCATCATCGTAGTTGTCATCTTTAGAATTATATCTTTCTCTATAAATCATCATTTTATTATCATTCACAATAATCACCTTCCATTTTTATTAATATTTCTGCTGCGCTATTTTTCTAGATCCTCTGCATGGTATGATGTATCTGTCATTTATTATCATTATTTGTGTGTTTTCATATATGTGTAATAATCTGTTTTGTTGTGTATATGTCTCTGTTTCTAGGCTGCTGAAGCTGAAAATGTCTGATTTGAAGAGGTATATATGATTAACATATCAGGGAGATGACATGAATTTACAGGTGCTGCTCATTGACTTGCAAAGACAGGATTTGCAGTTCATGGTATCGATTATGAAGGCCATGGAAAGTCATCTAGCCTACAAGGATTGATCACACATTTTGATGATCTGGTTACGAATTGTACCGAGCATTTCACTAGCATTTGTGGTATGTTTTTCCTCAAAAAAAAAAAATCCCTTTCATGTTAAAAGAATTGAAAATGAGTTCAACGAGTAGCATATTATTTTTGAACAAGAATCTCTAACATATTAATACAAAAGTTTGCAGGTTATTTTATATTTGCACCGTTCAAGAAATTAATCTTCATTGTAATAAGATGCAGAAAGAAAAAAAAATGCACAAATAAGTTGAGATTTTTGTTGGGTGAATCAATTGGAGGAGCATTAGTTTCTAAAATTTTATCTTCTATTTCTTCAGAAACATTACATAAAGGTGAATCCTTCTATTCATGTCTCTGTATATGGCAGATACGGTCCAACCCTTATTGCTACAAAGGACGTCCTCGCTTACAAACTGGTTTTCAGTTAATGCAAACCACCAGGGATGTTGAAAAAATACTTCCAGAGGTGAAAAATTAATCATTTTCACCTTTTTTATCTTCCAATTATATATATATATATACTAGAATGCGTGCCCGCTGCGCGGGGCGTATTAATTAGAAATGCTATTTTATTTTATTTTTATTTTGGAATATAAGTTAAAAGAATTAAATTTTGTTTATTTTATTTTGGAATACATATTTTTTTTCGGGAATATACAGTCTTTTATGATAGTTATTTGAAATTGACTGTTGTTATGTTATAAATGAAGTTTTTTTCCTAAATACTAAGAGAATAAATAATTACTTAAATAATTAAAGTATATTTAATTACGCATAATTATTTAAATAATTTTGAAATACTCCATCTGTTAGAAATAATTTATCGTATTTAATTTGAATGATTAAATTATGCAATGTTTGCCCAAAGTATTACACGTATACTATAGGTGAAAATTATAATAAAATTTCTATGTTTAGAAGTTATAATATTACACTTTAATATGTATTTTTCAAATTTTGATAAAAAATGATACAGTAAAACCTCGTTAATTTAATACTCGATAAACTAATAATCTCTCTAAGTTAATAATTTCTTCCGGTCCCAACTTGGGACAGTTCAAAAAATGATCAATTTCGATAAGATAATAAGATAATAATATTTTTGAAAAACCCTATATAAATATATTGTCCCAATAATATTATAAATTAATAATTCCTTCATAATCATAAAAATATATGTATAACCGTTTTGTAAAATATGATTCTATGATTCTTAAATTTTTAATCTATATAAAACTCATCTTTAATCATCTTTGTTGCATCCAAAAGTTCGAATGTTGTGTTTTCGTAAAAAATTAAAAAGTTATTAATCAATGTTTTTGATGTCTTTGGTGCTTTTTTACGTGAAAAAGGTTCAAAAAATATTGTTTTATACTTGATATCCTCTAAATATGCATGAATATTTATTCTGAATCTCGCAAATACTCATTAAATTTGTAAATAATATATATTGAATTAATTGAATTAAGTATAAAGCAAAACGTATAAATTGTACAATTCATTCTATTTAAATGTATATAATGGGAAATTAATTTTCTTTGATGTCAAAAATTCTCTATAAATTAATAAATATTAATTTATCGATTAATTAATACCTCTCTAAATTAATAGATTTCTCCGGTATAGAGGTTTTACTGTATGTAAATATAACATCCGTAAAAAATGATCTTGGGTCAAACATGTTTAATTTACAATAATGGATGAAGAAATATTTGTTACCCCGAGGCTCATGAAGAGCAACTTGTGAAAACAGCCAAGGAACATTACTGTAATAAACAATAAACAATGCGACAGGTGTAACGGGATATGTGCTCGTCCAAACCTACGTTACAATGTGCAAATTGGGAAAGTAGAAAGTAGTGTTATAAGCCTAAATATCAGTTTCAATTGGAAAGCACGTCAGTTGCCAAGTTTATATCTCATCATCATATAAGGTAATTTTTTCCCCAATGTACATAATTGATACAATGTCTGTTTTAGATTGTTCGTTTCTATATCTAATTTGATGTAATTGATTTCCTTAGACATGGCCTCTTCTGTGGATGTTCCTCAATTTGTCAAAGTTCTTACCAAAGATGATTGTTCATCTAATGATATGGTAAGTAAATGTTTCTCAAATTTGCATGTGTGTTTTATTTTCTCTTTGCATGTTACATGTGTTGATATGTTTATCTTCACAGTGTATCTCGTCCAGATTTTGTGATTGTTTTGGTCATCTTGTTGCGGATATGGTGAAACTTAAGATTCGAAATGGTTATAAACTTTGGGTTGGGTTTGATCGAGATGAGTGTTTGCTTTTGGACATGGATAGCTTTTTTGCAGATTTCGGATTGACAGGGGGAGAAATTCTTGTGTTCAAGTATCAGGACAAAAAATGCTTTAACATATCCATCATTGGTATCAATGGTGTGGAAATAGAGTATCCAAGCATTGTCAATGCTTCGCAGAATCGTAACCCTCGAAATGGTAAATGGCTATTGATTTATTATATTGTCATTGTTTGTTTATTGAAATAGTAATAATAATTGAATATTGTTTTACAGTTGAAGTACACAATGGAGGTTGCAAGTTCGTTAAGTCTGTGTTATGTACTGAAGATATTGTTGATGAAATTGTTAGTATTCTTCTCTATGCTTTACAATTTGCACCATTTTGTTAAATTAAGTTTGGTTATGACATGGAACTTTGTTTTTGCAATATTTAGGTTCCACCTATATATTTTTTACATAAATTTGCTGCTACAATGCCAAGTCAATTGCGATATGTTCTGAGTGATGGAAAGCATTTTCCTGGTGCTTATGCTCGTCGTGAGCGTAGTCTCAGTGGTCTCAGTGAGATTTGTAATGCTTTTGGATTAGAGAATTTGAATTTATTTGATATCTTAGTTTTCACATATGATGGTGTTGGCTCCTTCACGGTATCTTTGTTTGATGGACTTAATATTGAGATTCTGTTAGATGAGAATCTTGTTGCATCAGGTAAAAACAGAGCACAAACTTTGTATTATTTTAGGAGATATATTGTTTGATGGAATCTTGTTTGATGGTTGTGTATAATTTTGATGTAGGTGAAATATATGATCGTATTACTCGTCCAGCTCAATTTGTAGTTGAAGTGAAGCCATTCCATATGTTAAGTTATTGTCATGGAGTGGTATGTGTAAATTTTGTTGTACTTTTTTTAATTGAATGCAATTCTGTGCATTGTCCAATTTGATTTGTTTTGTACAGGATGTTCCTGCTGAATTCCGAAGTTTCACTGGTCTCTGGGAACGAAAGGAGCAGATTACAGTGTATAAAGAGAATCGTTCTTGGGTACTTGAAATTAAGAAACGTAGTAATTGGAAGCGTACTACAATTCATGATGGATGGATCAAGTTTCGTGAAGATTTGAATTTGAAGGTTGGTGACAAATGCGTCTTTAAGTGGACAGATCGTAGCTGGCACAAATTTACTGTTAGAGTGTTGAAGGCTACTGAGCTTATTAATATTGACTAAGTGAGTATGTTCCATGTCTTATTATGTAATATCGAATATCAAATCTATGTTGGAGGGTACTTGAACAATGTTGATTTATGTTGTAGACTATGTTGGTCAGTGTTGGTATGCAAGATAACTTTGTTATGCATTATGCTATTGGAAATGCTGTTATAATTTATTGATTATTTGTTTGATGCATAGGATATAAGACAACTTTAGGAATAGTAATAAAAATAGTTGGCATTGTTTCTAGTAGAGGGAATAGGTAGTACAAACATTCAAATTACTAACAAAGTTTTAAACAGAGGTTGTTAAAACTTACAAAGTTCTTGTTATACAGAGTTTTAAATAGGAAATACTTCAAAATGCACCAAATTCTTGTTAAAACTTCATCCTTTTTTCCCTTAATTGTACGGTGAAATGTTGTCAAGATGATATGTTGATGTAGAGGGCTGCACAAATAAAAAATACGTAGTCGTAAATATACAAATTGTAAAATGTGTGTAAAGAGTAATCAGAAAAATTCAAACCTCTTGCATTGAATATTCAGCTGGTTTAGTTAATTGTTCTTGCTCCATTGTTCCTGTTTCGAACTGGAATCCACGGAAAATGTCGGTTGCCAAAAACAACTCCTCTTTGTTGTTAATGTTTTCGTTTTCAATCAGTAACTTCATAGTGTATTCACCACCTTCTAATGTCTTTAAAATTGTAGGATACTTATTTGCATACTAAAATCACAATAGCCAACTTGTTACTAAATCAACTTATTTGCAGTATACCTTCTACTTTTGAATATATTTGAGATATTTGATGATAATAGTGTAGAGTAAAATTGTATACCTCTTCCTCAACTTCATATGCTCTCCTTCCGAATATTGTACGGATTGGTTGATCCATTAAAACAATTTGAATACTCCCTGTGTTGTCCGATGCTCCAACACATATACCAAATCTGGATGGATGATATCTTTGTTAATAATGTATGAATAACTGATATATAGGAAATGAGTATTGCACATACTTCTTATCAGCGTGTGGTACAATCCTGTTGCATTTGTTGCAGTAATTCTCATTGTTTACCAAGTCACACTGGGTGTAGCATGAAGTGCAGACACAATAATACCATTTCGGTACTTCATCGACAGTATTGATTGTTACCTGACAAATGACTTTCTCCTGCGGAAAAATTATGGTTAATGGAACATAATTTTCATTTATGATATAAAAAATTGTGTTCATACCCCAACATATTCTTTAGTCAAATTATGGATCTGGTTTACATTCAACAGCTTTAACAACTTCTTGGTTTGTGATAGGAAGTTTTGTGTTGGAATGGTTTCATCCCGAATCCTGTTATGATATGTCTTATAAGTTTAATCTCCAAATTCTGCACTTAAAAGGAGTTCAAAACTATTTATATGAGTTAGATGCATACATTTTCCTTAATTGAACTACACTGTGATGATTGTAGTTGATGTAGAAAGTTGTTGGGGAGAAATTACAAATGTCTATTTCATCTGTGAAATGTGTTAGAAATTAGTTCAAGTTAAGAAATAGTGGGGGGGGGGGAAGCAAGATATATTCTATAGGTTGGAAATACCTTTCCATTTACCAACTTTTCCACTTGCAATAATAAGTATAAGGGGCTCCTCAAAGTTTTGCGTATCAACTTGATTTTGGAATTCTTCAGCCATGTTGTCCCAGAAGATGACATTGATCTTACTCCTATAAAAAGTGCAAAATATATTCTCTATTATAACTAAAAAGTTTAACACATAATTACATTAAAACAGGTATTAACCTTCCATCTGTGATCTTCATTCTCACTTGCAACTGCTCTTTTCCTTTTGACGTATTAACTGGACGAATTCGATCTCTATGGATTACTACTCCAACCACATCTTCAAAAAATAAAAATTTGTAATAAATATAAATATGTACAATAAAGGAATACAGTGTACTCTACATATTGAAATTTATTCAAATACCAGCAAGATAAAGGTTTTGATCTGTGAGTTTGATAAGTTCTTCCATTTGAAAGAAGTCAAACATGTTATTCTCGATGAAGTATTCATTTTCTCCAATTTCTCGTGCTCTTGTTTGATTTGTGAAATTGATCTGTCGATCCATGTTAACAGATCTCCATTTGTTGTCTGATGTTAAATCTTTCACTTGGAAATTTGTAATAACATACATTTTGTTGATTGTAAACATTTTTTGCATTTTGTCACTTAGATATGCTGGAACATATGCTTGCATTCTACAGTTCTGGTTAAACAAAAAACCTATATTAGGTTGAGTGACTAATGAATATTTTAAAACAGATTGAGGCACGAATTTAGAAATCTTACCTTAGCATCAAGTAGTAACATATTATAGTTTTTGAAAAATTCCCCAGTTGAAGTTCTTCCCCTCCATTCTCTAATAATTCTAACTTTGATCTTCCAATCTGTTCTACCTTTACATACATTTGTCAAGTAATCACACTTGTTGCTTGACATCTTCTCTAATTTGATAAGAGATATTTTTTGGAAACCTGTCTGTGTTTATCAACTTTGAAGTACTAATTTTCAATATGTAAGAGATATTGAAGTGTCTACTTTTTTCCCACTTGACATGATATGTGACATGTATTTATGTCTCTGTATTTAATTGTTAAACCTGCTCATGGTTGGTTAGCTGCATTGAAAGTAAAACGAATACAAATCTCAATATAAATTGTTTAGTTATACATAGAAACCATTTGGAATAATAGTTGCTACACTTCTGACATAATTCACTTCGAATAATAGTACCAAAATAAGTAGTACTTAGTTACGTTGGTACTCCAAGTTGAGCATGCTATCCAACTAATAACATCAACTCTGCAATTGGAGCAGTTATTATTGTTAGAAAGTAGTCTCAGTATCTTAATATTAAACAGTTGGTTTATACTAAATGTCACTTACATGTTCTATTTTAATATTTTTGTTCTTGGCATTTGGTGTGCCTTCAGTCATATCACATTGCAATGGCTGTGGACTTTTGCGAACTCTGAATTTGTTTGTCGAGTTTCCAGTTGCCGGACTGCTCTTGGAAATATGAGTATCCTGTGTAGTTGAATTAAATTAAGCAACTGAAACAATAATGAATTTAAAATTTAACATGTTAAATGTCTTACACCGCTGATTTCTGTTGGTTTCAACTCAATTGATGTCTTCAATGTTGGTGAATGAGTTGCTGAAACTTCCTGTGGGTACGAAATTTTTGAAGCATGGTACACAGTTGATCCTTGTTTAACATTTTCTTTTGATAAGTATATCGTGATGCAGTAACTCTTCTTCTCAAATTCCTTCAATAGTGGTGGGAACTTATCACCATCTCCAACCTAAAATTTGTCATGAGCATGATACTTAGTTGCAAAGTTTAACCAAAATAATAAAAAATAATGTAAAAAAATTATAATGTATACCTGATTTTCATCCACCTCTAAGTCGTAAACTGTTTTTCCAGTGAGTTGGATCACTTGATCATTTGGCCAAACAATAGGTACCGTACCAGTGTGATCAGAACAAAGTGTGTATAACCGAAACCTAAAATTTGATCATTTTGTCATTAATATAAATTTAACATTTATTTATTTAGTTGAAATCAAGTTGTGTTCTACTTACTTTCTATCTGGATAGGGAATACTCTTGTTGCACTTTGAACATTGATTTTTTGAATCATCAAGGTCAAACTCCTTCTCACATTCAGACCCAGTACAGAGCTTATAATACCAACTCATTTTTTGGTCAATCTTCTTTACGGTTACTATGCATTGAACTTCTTTCTATATTTTTGTAATCAACAATTAGTAAACAAAATTAAGAATAAAAGTTTGTTTCATTTACAATCATACCTCAAGATAATCCTCGTTTAAATTCAACAATTCTTTGATTGTGACAGTTGGAATTATAACCTCATTCTCAGCATCCAAATCCATAATGTGGAATGAAGGATCTTTTTGTCTACAAAATACATTGATTTAAGTACATTACATGAATATGTAAAATATGTAACACCCTTAATTACCTTCTTCTCACTTCCTTTACACTTGGGTGTGCACTATTTAAGTAAAACCTTGTTGCAGGGTAGTTTGTTAGACATACTTCATCTGTAAACAATAAATTTGTTATTAACATTGCAACTATTAGTCATCACAATAGCAGTAAAATAAGTAATTTCATATGAAATACCTTTCCATTCATTAATTTTTGCACTTGCAATTGTTACTATGACTGGCTGTTCCAAATTCTCTTTCAAGGCATTCATAAAATATTCTCCCAACTCGTTGAAGAAAGTAACATTTACGGAACACCTAATATGTTATTGTGAATTAATGAAATGAAAAATGTTAATGAAAGTAACATTTGAAGAACACATAATAGTTTGCATATTCTACTGCAGTAATACCTGCCATCCGTTATCGTGAACTTAACATTGTATTTTTCAACGTCATCTTTCTTATACGTAATTTTGCTTGGAGCATCCTCCAGTACTCCAAGAACATCTATTAAATAATTGATAGTTGTACAATGTTACAGACTGCACCTTGATTCTAATGTTACAGTCAATGTATTTGATAAAATAGATATTTACCAATTAAGAACCTGTTGTCCTTCTTAAACTTATCCACATCAGACAGTAAGAAAAGATCGAAGCTGTGTGGTTCTATTTGAAGACCATTGTCTGTATCTAGTTGGAGCTTTGTGTCTTGCATAAAATATATGTGTTTATCATTCCTGATGGCTCGATTTGTTTCATCACCATTATAATATTTAACTGAGAAATTTTCAACTACATAGATTTGCCCTTCTTTTAGATCTTCTTCAAACTTTGGACACAATTGAGCAGCAATAAAGGCATGGATTCGACAATTCTACATAAGCAAGATCAACCATTGATTCTTTATACAGTTATGTTAAATATTTGGAAGTAAGTAAACTCGAAATTTTATTTAACTAAAACCAGCTTACGCTATCATCAAAGAAAATAATATTGAATCCACGGAATTCATTCGATTTCAGTGATATTCCTTTCCAGATTGTCTGAGCTCTAACACGAATGCGCCAATCATATTTTGAGTCATTCAAGTCATCACAGGTATCATACTTGGAGAAAGACATAGTACTAAATTCCTACAAATAAAAGCTGAAATATATTAGATTAGAATCATTGATGGTAGTACTGTTGAACATACCAATTAATGGACTAATAAATCACTTGTAGAAACATACCTTGTTGTTGTGAAGCTTTAATAACTTGGAAGTGGTTGGAGGAGGGCGGCTAGGTCTTTAAGTTGCAAGTGGTTGTAGCTATTGTGACCACAGAATGTTAGTAATGTATTATTACTGGTATTGTACTTTCACTTTGGAAATCTTACTACACTTGTACACTTGCATTATTTGCTTTATTTTATTGCAAGGAGTCACGAAATCATTATTTCTGCAATCCAAGCATCTACTTGTATTTTATTTTTTTTATTATGAAATGCTTTATTACCCTTTTGTATTCCATTTATAGTAGAAGTGCATAATTTATAGTAGAAGTGCTCACTTTTAATTTATAGTAGAAGTTTCAAATCCAAACCCAAATTTATTATAATCCAAGTAACCAAGTATCATCATGACTTCAAAAATCTCTCAAATTTGTATTTCATTATTTCATAAATTAAATTTACAAATATCTTCAAACAATATTGGTAGAATTTTTAACTAATATTTTAAATAAGTTGACATAATTGTACAAATTTTTTGGGAAAAATAAATGACATGATCACAAAGATGAAAGCATCATGATTTCAAACAAAACATGGTAGTTCTTACATTATAAATAACATCACCAGAAAAATGAAAGCATCATGATTTCAACCAAAAGATGGTAGTTCTTACATTTACAAAAAAAATGATTTATGCATAATACCTAAGATAAGCATCATGTTCTTACCTAAGAATTTGGTAAATTATAAAACACTTCTTTGTACACAACATTTGGAGTAATGTTGGTATTCTTACCCATCTCAGATTCTATGAAAATCCTTAGACCTTCAGGAGATGTTACGCGACTGACTGCAACATAGAGTTGCCCATGAGTAAACACAGGTTTTGGCAAGAACAAACCGACATTTTGCAAAGACTGTCCTTGTGATTTATTAATGGTCATGCAATAACAAATCTGCAAGGGCATTTGCTTTCTTACCAGTTTGAATGGTAACCTAGAATCACTGGGACATAGTTCCATCCTAGGTATAAAATGTCTGGTACCAACAAAACTCCCTGATATAACCTCGCATTCAACACATTGTGGAAGACATTTCGTAACCATCATTCGTGTCCCGTTGCATAATCCAAGAGTTTGATTGAGATTTCGCATTAACATTACCACAACACCAACTTTCAGTTTGAGTTCATGACTTGGCACACCTGCAATATTTAGCGAGTTCAGATATTCACAGGGAAAAGAGTTATTCAGCTCACTTTCACTTCCAGGGAAGTCTTCAGCACTGTCTTTACTGAAATATGAAATTGTTTCTCCAGGGATTTTGTCAACTATGAGAGCATTAACATGAGCAACCGTGTTATTTGTAGGTGTCAAAATAGCTCTCTCGCTTAAATATTTCACATTTTGGTAATTCTTTGAGAAATTTGGAAACGTACTTTCAATCATGTCCTCAACAGAATTAACACCATCAAGATTGCAAAATTCTGCTGGAATGCATATATCTTCTTCAAGTTGTCCATCCTTTGCTCTCTCAATATTTCCATCTCCAATATCCAGAACCCATTGCGCAAAATCTTTCATTTGTTGTATTTCAATATCATCCTGTCCTTTATTAAGACGCATGTTCTGTCTAAGAGTGTGCAACTTAACAATGTCCCACAGCTTAGATCTTGCAATACATGACGACACAACATCACTCCTAGATGCCCGAGGAATAACTGGTAGAATTTGGCGGAAGTCACCACCTAGGACAACAGTAATACCACCGAAAGGCATATGAAATTTCTCAGGATTTACAGCTTTCATAATATCTCTTAGCGATCGATCAAGACATTCAAAAGCATATTTGTGCTGCATTGGAGCTTCGTCCCAGATGATTAGACTTGTGCGTTGAATTAGCTCAGCAATTTCTGATTTGTGAGATATAGCACACATAGAAAGATCATCCAAACAAATTGGAATTTTAAAACGCGAATGTGCGGTACGACCTCCTGGCATCAGTGTTGCAGCGATTCCAGAAGATGCAACTGGAAGAACTATCTTACTTTCAGACCTCAACTTTGAAATCAAGGTTTTCCATAGGTAGGTTTTACCACAACCTCCACTACCATACACAAAAAATAAACCACCTTCATTTTTTTCTAATGATTCCATTATAGAATTATATACTTGCAACTGTTCTTCATTACACTTTGACATAAGTGATTTATGCTCTATTTCCATTTCTTCTATGTCATAACTTGTTTCCTCCATTATCAAACTGTTTTCCCCGCTATCCAAATAAGTCTTTGGTGGTTGAGGCATCTGGGTAAAATCTTTTAGAGATTTCCCAATTGACTTCAACAACTTATCAATTTCTACACAACATGAGGTTCAAATCAATTACTTGGTAAAATAAAAAATAAAATGTAGTCAAGATATAAACACAAACCT
The DNA here is from genome assembly GCA_036435485.1 of Saposhnikovia divaricata. Lineage (NCBI taxonomy): Eukaryota > Viridiplantae > Streptophyta > Magnoliopsida > Apiales > Apiaceae > Saposhnikovia > Saposhnikovia divaricata. Next base: position 170,259,397 of record CM071598.1, read on the forward strand.
GCAAGAGCATAATATTCTAATTGCTTGTCATTGAGAATTAAATGTGGATTTTTGAGATGTTTGCGGCGGCTCATCAAAATATCATCAATCATATCTTTAGAGTGATCATTCCACAATTTACGAAGATCACTAACTCGGCAGTTGACCATAATGTGTACGAACAGTTGACGAATTTGTGGAGCAAATCCAGAAACTGAACATTGTTGCAGCACTTGATGCCATTCGTTGTCATCATCCAAAAGGCCATACTGTTTACATGCTTCCTGAAAAGTTGGATAAACTTTCCCATTGACTGTTCTTAGACATTGAAATGATGTTGGACCACGGACTTTCGTCAACAACAAACGTAAGTACCACAATTCTCCCATAGTATGATGAGTGTAAAATAACCTTCCAATTTGATGACCTCTTTTGCGTACATTCCACACATTATCAGAATCATTCCACACATAATGTTGTGGAATTTCATCATATGTGTATTGTCTTGCTGTTTTATCTGTTGTATTTAGGAGAAAAAAGGCTTCTAACTGACTGCATTTCTTTCTTTCACGGGCAACAACTTTTTCTAATGGTTCATCAGATTTGAAAGTACAATTTTTGTTTCCAGGCAAGTGGAATGAAAGACGTTGAACTGAGATTGACCGATAATGTATATTAAAACCGAAAATCCTGTAAGCTGCTTCAGTTGCACAGATATATCTCCCATCGAAATATTCCTTAATTTCATCGACCGCCTCATCATTGTCAGAATTCAACTCCTTTCGTTTCTTTCCTTTTATCTCCACTGTAGCCCGATCATGACCTTTTAGACAGTACTTGAAAAGGTATTTGATACTATGCGCATGACAACATATCTCTACGTTGATGTGGCACTGATATTTAACCAATAGATCTCGGTTATATGGAACGACCCACTTATTATCCAATTCTTCTTTACGAACTTCAACAGTAATGTTAGTCTTTCGACGCCTATACACAGGGAATCCAGACTCATCAAACGTTGTGCTGGGAGCATACCTAGATAATTACAAACATAAAACTATTATTCTATGCTGTAAAATATAAAATTATGACCCAAATTACTATTATTCAAAATTTATTATAGAAAATAAAATCTTACTGTTTAGGATAATAACGTATGCATTGACATTGTTTCATGCATGGAGATTTAGGAAATTGAGGACCACATGGGCCGTGAATCATAAAAGCTTTGACTGCGGCATAACCTGCAGGATCAACTTCAGGGTCAGGAATTTCCGCAGAAACAAATTTGTCAACATCTTTCTGTAAATTCTTCTTTCCACCAGAATCTAACCATATCAGCATATGTACATGTGGAAGTCCACGTTTCTGAAATTCTACAACATACATCACTGCAAATAAATAAATAAAATATAATATGTATTAGAAACAATAGGCAAAATTGTACAGAACATATGATAATTTATTTAATGAGTTATACCTCCCATACACTTTCCAAAAATCTCTTTTTTCCTGATGTCATCCAATAACTGATCAAGTTTCAATTTGAAAACTCTTGAAATAATATCGGGAGAATTCTGAGGCAAACAATGTGGTGTCAGTTTCATCATCTGCATTATTTCATCCCAAAGAGGATTTGTGGTCATGGTAAGAAATATGTCCGGATGACCAATATATCGACAAACGGCAAGGGCATCTTGAAAGTTTTGTTGCATATACCGTCTCGACCCAACAAATGCAGCTGGTAGAATAAAACCTTTACCAACATTTGCCGAATCAACATTTCCTCTCCTAACTGAATCACAGATTTGGGTATATAACTCATTCCGTAAAGTCGTTTGATGTTTACGAAACCACCAAAGTCGAGCTTGCTCAATTGTTGAGAATGCATCGACAACATATTGCTGGAACAAACGTCCACCTAGACGTGGAGTCATACCTATTTATTTATCATCTTATTAAGAACCAATATATAATTGTCTAAAATTCACATTAATACAACTTACAAACTTAAACAGTAATGATTAAAAAAAGCATACCTTCATTAAGTCGAACTTGAAACTTATATGAATAGTACTCCTTCATTGATATCAATGTCCTCTTTTTTGATTTCTTTTTTTCTGAATTACCATAAGCAAGGTGAACATGAAATCCATCATCACCATGGGGGAAAAGAAGAGGATATTGTAAGGCCATTAACTTTGGATGAATGTCAGATATTCTTTGCAAGCCATCTTCATGTGAATGAATGACGATATCCCTGGTACCACAATTATCATCAAGGTCGCCAACCATTATCCCAGCAAGATCATCTTCAGAAACAACATGATTTTCTCGACCACTGTCAGAACGTGACATTTTTAGAGTTATTTCAAGTTCAGTAACCTGCCCCTGCTCATAACGATCTCTCTGGGTTCGGAATTCATGGACCAACTCATTAGTTTCATCCAGCATTTGCTTTAATCCCTCAACTATTTCAACATCAACATGACTACCATCATGAACATTGATCCATTTCAAACGATTTTTGGTTTCATTTGCTGTGTCGTAGATGTACAGTTGACAAAATTTGGGATCTTTCCCTTCATCCGGTATGAGAGAACCAAATAGATGATGATTTTGTCCGTTTAACCTATAAACATAAGGTGCCCCACCGCAGTTCACAGAGTGGTCAACTCTCCCACCAGTGGAAGTAAATGCAAATAAGCTGTTATAGATGCGTATGGAATCCTTGAATTTTCCTCCTTTTTCTTTGTCATTGAATAACTGCCACATATATGAAGGAGTTGGTTTTTCTTTTGGAAGTTGTATTTCACCATTCGCACAACATATGGAAAATTCTGGAACGCCACGCGTGCAATATTTATTTGTACGTTCCTCCTTCCACATCCAAGCTTCACATTTGCTACATTTAACATTCGGTGCTCCCAAAGTAGCATATTCACTGGGAACTGCATAAGAAGGGGAAAATCAGACACCTTTTGACATCAGAACTAATCCACTTAACAATAAGAATGCAGTCATGAAAGTTGGAAATTTAATAAACTAAACCATTAACAGTCGATTTTTCTTTCTCATATGACCACCAATTCACACTTTCTTCGTTCTCTGCAACATAAACATATCGAAATGGAATCCATTATTTAGAAATGGATAACAAAGGTGTGATATATATTTTGTCATACCATTATCAGATGGACAATTATCATCACCAGCACGCATATCAAGAATTGTAGAATACTCTACAAAATGAAAAATAACAGTTAGTGATAATTGACAAATTTTCAAATCCATAGGTGATTTCATTAATATCCATACCTATGTCCTCAAAATTTCCAACTTTGCTGAAATTAGATTCTTTCATTTGAAAATTTAATGTTTGTGAAGTGTTACCAAACACTTCCTGCAAATTGGGCCTATTAATTGGAGTGGACGGAATGCTTTCTCCGAATTTAACTAAAAAAACAAACATTCCAGTCTAAAACTTGTATTTTTAGATTATACATAACATTACAATGACAATCTACAATCTTTTATAACAAATACTCACAAACATCAGATAAAGTAGAATCTGGTGTTGTTGCCTTATTTTTCTTCTTAGTTCGCTGATTAATATCCGTGACCATTTCAGATTTCAAATGACCTACAATCATAAAATTTGACAATGACATTCCGTACATATATTGATCTATGGTTAGATTAGTAAAATTAAAAAGTAAGCTACTACTTACAAATGTTGGAGATAGTAGACAGAGGACTTCTTTCTGTAGGAGAAGATGTTGCTAGTGACGAAGCCAACATGGTACGTTTTCTTCTACATTTCGATAATGGAGGTTTCTTTGACTGGTCACCTAAATTATAAGATGACTGATATTATATTTCTTACTCAAGACAATAAGACAATTACAAATTACACTTTCTCCAACAAAACTACATTATTTACCATTTGCATCAAGAAACAAATTTTCTTTCGTCCCCATAGATGACGGTGTTCCCGACATTGGACACTGCTTTTTGGTTCGATCAACATTTTCTTTCATCATTCCAAGCTCATAATTAACTACAAAAGCAGATGGATAAAATCAGACATCATCATTAATTTACATTTCATAAATAAGATGAAGAACATTATCACTTGAATTCCAGGCGCACTCACAAACATTAGACAACAATGGAGGTGTTTTATTTGTTGTGGACCTTTCTTTAAACTTTCTTTTCTTGTCATCCACCAGATTACATTCACAAATGTTGGAGATAGTAGACAGAGGACTTCTTTCTGTAGGAGAAGATGTTGCTGGTGACGAAGCCAACATGGTACGTTTACTTCTACATTTTGATAATGGAGGTTCCTTTGACTGATCACCTAAATTATAAGATGACTGATATTATATTTCTTACTCAAGACAATAAGACAATTACAAATTACACTTTCTCCAACAAAACTACATTATTTACCATTTGCATCAGGAAACAAATTTTCTTTCGTCCCCATATATGACGGTGTTCCCGACATTGGACACTGCTTTTTGGTTCGATCAACATTTTCTTTCATCATTCCAAGCTCATAATTAACTACAAAAGCAGATGGATAAAATCAGACATCATCATTAATTTACATTTCATAAATAAGATGAAGAACATTATCACTTGAATTCCAGGTGCACTCACAAACATTAGACAACAATGGAGGTGTTTTATTTGTTGTGGACCTTTCTTTAAACTTTCTTTTCTTGTCATCCACCAGATTACCTTGACAAATTATCAATCGATGTAACATATGCAAGCATATTCTCAAAGAAATCAGAAAAAACAAATAAAAAAAAAACATTCAAAATCAATGTAACATACTAAAAAACATTACCACATTCCAGCAACATAGTATTTGCCCTGGACAGTTTATTTTCGTCTACTGTCAAACCATCCAAGTTATCTAAGTGTACAGATTATCAAATGCACAACCAATGTTAGATACATCATCCCCTTATCAAATACATCCAGTTGAAATCATACCCAGCTTAAATATTTCAAGCAAAACATATAATGTACACTTACAGCTTCTTTGAGAAGCTACATTTTCTTTCATCATCCCCAAATCATAATTAACTACATAATCAGCAAATTATGAATACGTTTCAAACAGATGAAAGACTATGTAAAAATCAAGAATTCATTACTTACAAACATTGAACAACAACGGCACAGATCGGCTTCTATCACCGTCTCCCATTTCACTTCAATACCTGAGATATATATTAACTAATTAACTAAGATGTATTCCAAAGTTGAAAGTAAGCATGTGTTCCAAATTTCAAAGTAAACATAAACTTAAATTCCGTTTCTTTGCGAAAGAAAGGTAGAAAGGGGAAAAGAAAGGTAGAAGGGGGAAACAACAATTGAAGTTCAAATTTGGAACCAAAGCTGAAATTTGTTAAAGTTGAAAGATGCAGCAAGTTCTAGGATGTAATAATCGTATAAGGTATCAGAAATTAATGGCTGTAATTAACCATCCGTATAAGTCAAGTATTTCAAATGGCAGATTGCAGTAATTACGTAAGATACGGAGGGGTATATTAGTAATTTAACAGCAAAAAACACAACAGGCTTTATTATATAGATAGATAGATATATATATATATATATATATATATATATATATATATATATATATATATATATATATATATATATATATATGCAAGGTTCATGCTTGCATAGTATTAGAATTCAGTAGTAACTTAGTGACTGTTTTGCCTAGCAGGCTAGCACTAAGTAGAGTACCCTGGAGTTTGCTGCTCTGGACAACCCTGCTTAGCTGTTGATGTCCACATGGAGTTGATGTTTGTTTGACAAATTGTGTATTTGTAATTTTGTCCTTTTATTTTAGTTTTGTGGACAAGTTGTGTATTTGTAATTTTAGTAATATTTGGATTTTTCTAGTGTAGCCAATTAGGGCATTATCTTGTACGTAAAAATATGCATCCATTGTCTATAAGAAAACATAACAATGCTTTTAGAAAAATGAAAATGTAGTGTCTTATATTCAGACAACATGTAGTAAGTATAGCAAGTGTGGTGCAGTTAAAACACATACAATATAATAACGAAACGAAAACGTTGTAGGTTACACATTTACACAATGCTTTTGCAAAAATCGAAACGTAGTTTCTTATACATTCACACATGTAGTAAACAAAGAAAGTGTGGTATAGTTATAACACATACAACATATTAATGAAATTAAAACGTTGTCTAATTATATTTCACACAACACTTTTGTTACAAAAAGACTATTGTCTATACCATAAAGAAACAATAGATTATATTTTATAAACCATGGACTTCTATGAAATTAGACAAAAGTTTCACTATAACATCCAAGCCCACAACTGAATGCATACCGGACCCAACAACCCACCACAGGTCAGTCCAAAAATGCTAGCAAGTTGGTACACATTAGTTGTTGATTTGTATCTATAAAGGCCCCAAATACTCTTACTCTAATCGATGTGGGATGTTACAAACACCCCCTCTTATTGGGTCGACGTCCTCGTCGAGCTTACACACAAACTTATTAAACCCGGGCAATGCCTCTGCACTTCCGGCCGGGCAGAGCTCTGATACCATTTATAACATCCAAGCCCACAACTGAATGCATACCGGACCCAACAACCCCACAGGTCAGTCCAAAAATGCTAGCAAGTTGGTACACATTAGTTGTTGACTTGTATCTATAAAGGCCCCAAATACTCTTACTCTAATCGATGTGGATGTTACATTCACTCCAAGAAACACTTGAGCTACGTGAAATTAGACAATAGTTCCACTCCAAGAAACACTTGAGCTACGTGAAATTAGACAATAGTTTCTAGTGAAACTATTGTCTATACCAGCTTTCATACAACAGTTTTGAAATCACGTATGTTATCTTTCTGCAACACAGACAACGGTTATGCTGCTGTTGTCTGATACGCGTAACAAATAGCATCGAGATAGACCACGGTTTTCGAGGGCTTCACACGACTGAGAAAAATCGTTGTTTGGTCCATTTTTTCTTTGTAGTGTCTACTTCTAAATCTTTAGAGCTTCTCCACTTGGATCTTTTTTTCCAGAATCTTATAAGAGTATTGGAGGTAAACAATTTGGTTTTGTAATTGTAGATGATTATTCTAAATTTACTTGGATATTGGTCTTCGTACTAAGATTGTGCTTTTTAATGAGTTCGAGAAGCTGTTAAATAACTTGAGAACAAGCTTGATACAAGACTTAGCTTGTACGTATTAGGAGTGATAGAGGAGGTGAATTCCAAAAGGACTTCATTGCTTATTATGAAAAAAGACGAATCATGCATGAATTCTCTGCTCTAAGGACTCCATAACAAAATGTAGTGGTGGAAAGAAAGAACAGGTCACTTCAAGAAATAGCAAGGACTCTTCTACAAGAAAGCAAGTGGCCTAGAAGATTTTGGGCTGAAGCAGTGAATCAACATGTTATGTGTTGAATAGAGTTCTCATCAGGCCTATTGATGAGTGGTATTTTTATACCATTTTGAGCCCTATTTTCCAGTTTAAAATCGATGTTGGACTCAAGTTTTATTATCTTTTGACGTGCTTTCCTTATATTTTCAGGTAGAGATTCAAATTTCCTAAAAGCTGTAATTATGATAAAATGGAGCAAAAACAAGCCAAAATGGTAAATAAAGAGCATGGTGCAAAGTTGGAGTGCAAAGCAAGAAGACGGAGCTCAGAAATGGCATTTTAAGGGGCCAAGGAAGAAGAATTGTTGGGCTAACAAAATCAGCCACTGCCTGACGACAGGCTCCGTAGCATCGCGGAGAGACCATACAAAACTTCGCGGTACCGTAGAGCGCCTCTAACCATTCAAAGATTTTTGAAACCTATTTATTTTTATCGTAATTGATTCGTTTGGATTGTGTGAGAGGGCTATTAATCCAAGCCCTTGTCTTAGAAAGACATACACTCTTTGTACCTAGTACTTTTCATATATAACTTTTCTTACGTATTCTTTAGGGTAGAACAAAAACACTTTTTCATTCAGTATTTTCCATTCAATTTTGTATGTTTTGCTTCTCTTGGGAGGAGGCTACTATCGTACTTTTGGTTTTGTACTCTGTATTAGAGTTGGTTATCATTAATAAGTAACATAGTTTTACTCTATTCCTTTTTGTATTAGTTTAATCATGTTTTATGTCATATTTAATATATGTTTTATGTTTGACTTTGCCATGAGTAGCTAATTTACTTATGGGGTTTGAGATGAAACCCATCTTGTAGATAGATTGAGTGTCTTTATATGAAACTTGTCAAAATGTAGGTGATTGACGGGCGGAATCCGTATAGGTATTTCCCTTTAACACGAAAGTATACGCGATCAAAGTAGTAATTTAAGCAGCGGGCATTCGTCCCACAGGGAGCAAACCAATGGTGATCATGCCAATGCAACTATGTGTATTGTGTGATTATACAAATTAAAACTAAATTTATAAAACAATGAATATTAAACATGAGGCCTTGGAATCCATCCATCCTTTCAACTAAACTTGCATATATCAAAATTATCCACTTGTCTCTACACAGGCATCACATGTTAATCCATAACACTAAGCTAAACATAAGTCACATTTCCATGACTTAGTCATCCCTGTTTCACCCATCCATTGAGGTATGGTGTGTCATGGTCACACGAGTAAGCCTTTAACCCCCAATCCCTTGGTGAATTAAGCCATTAACAAGATTTTAATCGCACAAGTTTTGATTTGATTACACATGGTGAGTGTTCACTCTCGTTCCAACCCACGAGTTATAAAACTCACACCAAGGCCACATGTAACGTTAACTAGGTCTAACTTTGATTCACACTCTCGTTTTGTTGCCATCAATTTAACAAGTTATAAGGTGATCAATCTTATATCTATTAATCAAGGTTATCCTAGGCATGGACATATATATGCTTTGACAAGTTTCTTATAAAGATAGTCATTAAGTCTACACGATGGGTTTCATCTCAAACCCTAAAAGTAAATTAGCTACTCATGGCAAAATATATCCTAAAGCATATATAAAACATGGCATTAAACTTAATTGAATTAAAGAAAAGAATAAGATGTAATGTTCTCGATCATTATACGAAAAGAAAGATTAAAATACAAAACTCAAAAACGATAAAAATAATGGTTGAACAATGTTAGTATAAAATTTTATGCAGAATACGGGAATTAATTCGTGTCTCGCACGAGTTGATATACTATTACAATATAAATTAATAATATAGAAGTGGTCTACTTACACATATTCATAGATTATTTAAATTTTTATTAAGTATTCATTTATCTTTTAAGATTGATTCTATCAACAATGGTAGTTACCATCATCACCGGGTAGTTACCATCATTGTTTGGTATCTATCGAAGCGTAGCATGGGCAAATATGTTTCGGATTAAAGTGCTTCAATAGACAACAGTAACCCCATCTCCGCTCCTATCACTACAACAACACGTTAAGCACACGCACACTCAACACACTCATGATACAATAACCTCCACATAACGGATTTCATCACCGTTAGTGATCCCTGACTCAACACTACCACCATACACTCACTCATCTCTTTTATTCATCATTTAGTGTGTGTGTCTGTGTGTGTACAACACCGAAATCCGAGTAATTGAAAATGGTTTCAAAAAAAGTATATATCAGGGGTTTTGAAAATTAACGATTAATTTCGTGAATGTGTCGTGGATATTCAATGATAAAATTTCGAGTATGAGATTGTGTTAATGAAGACAAAGTATACAAGTCCAAGTAAGTCCCATCTAAATTAAATCTTGGGCTCAGATATAATATTTGATCAATTTATAGATCAAATAAATGTTTGTATATAATTATTTCTTAATTTTTATCATGTTTTGATTAGTAAATACTTATTTAAAAAGTTATTTACGATAAAATTTCACATTCATTGATCTATATTATATAATACTCTTAATACAAATTTAAATACTTTTGGTTGATTGATTATCATAATTTTTCATAGTATTAAAAGTACATCCATGCTAAGAATAATTTTTTTTCTTTTTTTACAATATTACTTTATAAAATGTTCAATGCCCATATATAATTTTACAATAATTTATATTTGTCATAAACATTTTCTTCATTATCTTAATAATTATTAGTAACTATCATTTTTGGAAATATATATTTAATGTTGGCAAACGATCCAATGTAAACAGTTATAAACTAGATAATCGAGATATAAGTGAATAATAATTCAACACATATTAAATGTAACATATGACATTTGTCTTTTAGTATTTGATCGTTATTGTCGTTAATCTATGTTATTAATGGATGTGACATAAAAAGTTTTAAGATATGTCAAACGTAATTATATTATTAGTATCTTGTATTGTTTTTAATTATATTGATAAAAATACTGTTCAACTTGAATTGTACGGAGCATATAGTTTTAGTTAATACACGACATGATATATTCGTACAAATAGATCATGATGATACATATTTAGAAAAAGGAAACATTTTATGAAATATAATTTTACACTTATATGCCCAAATGTTGAGATGATATGATTTATTTCATAAATTAAATCATTTATTCGGAACTTTTTTGCCCAAAATTTCAATAACTAATAAAACTATATTTACATGTTGTACAAAAACAATTCCAGAAAACGACACGTGCCTCACGGATTATTATGTTAGTTTAGTAATATAGTAAAACCTCTGTAGATTAATATTGTCGGGACCGAGAAATTCTGTTAATTTAGAGAGTTATTAATTAATCGATAAATTAATAAACATTAATTTATAGAAAATTGTCGACATTAAACAAAATTAATTTTTCATTATATAAATTTAAATAGATAAATGCCAATTTACAATTTCAATAGATATTAGGAAGATTCAAAGTAAAAATTTATATATATATTTATATTATATCAAAGACTGCCCAACGTTTTTGGGGTTTATTAGTGGTAAAGTACTAAAACATCAAAAATACTCATTAACAACTTTGGGATGCTTCACAAAAATGTCACATTCGAACTTTTCAATATAACAAAGAAGATTAGGGATGAGTTTTATATAGATTTAAGTTTTAGAATACTATAGTCATGTTCTACAAAAGTGTAAGATATATATTTTTTATGATTATAAAGGAATTATTATTTTATGAATTATTGTGATCACATATTTATATACAATCACATATTTATATAGAATTTTTTCAAAAAAATTATTATCTTGTCATTTTATCAAAATTGATCCTTTTTTAAATTGGTCCAGGCTGGGATTAGAAAAAATTATTAACTTTGAGAGATTATTAATTTATCGACGAGATTTTAGTATAGAACTCAACAATTAATTAATTAGGAGAGTAGGGAGCCTCAGATACCTAATTTTTATTTATAAAAATGGGGTGGACATTTTAGTAAATTCTGAGATTTTTAATTAGCCCTACGAACCCAGAAAATTTTAAAGATTATTTTATATGTATCTTATGAAAAGTTATGAGATATATCTCAGGTCCTTTTTCTCATTAATTAATTTTGATATTATCTAATTTTTTAAAGAGAAAAAGAATCCTGAGATTTATCTCAGGAAACTTTTACTAAGATATGTATAAAATATACTCTAAATATGAATGAACCCGCAAAACTAATTAAAAATATTTAATTTTACAAAATTGTCCATCTTATTTTTACATATAAATTCCATATGTCAGGTATCCGAGGTTCCCTATCCTCTTTTTTAAAACGTCGTCAAGAAGAGACTTGAGTAATTCATTTACTGCCGTCATCACTTCATCCATTTGCCTCGTAGATCGCAAACAGTATATATACGCACACACTATACATATATGTATATATTTCCTAAAATCATTTAATCATCCGTTCTACAATCAGATTCTAGACATGGGTTTGCCAGAAATTGTTGATTTTGCTCGAAATTTCGCCGTCATGGTCAGAGTTCAAGGCCCTGTAAGTCCTTTTATTATACATATATATAATTAGCTCAAAATTCAATCTTTGATATACAAATATAGTAAATTGCGTATTATTTTGCTTATGACATCTGGGTTTTGATTCTTGTATCAAATTTCAGGACCCAAAAGGTCTTAAAATGCGAAGACATGCTTTTCACCATTATAAGTAAGAGTGTGTGTAAAGTTGTTAGTTTTAATCAGTTTGCATATTTGACTTATGCCCCTTTAGTATTTTTTGATTGTATGTTGTAATATGTGTGATTGTAGCTCAGGAAAGACAACATTATCAGCTTCTGGAATGTTAGTGCCTAGTTCTTTGTTTGATCCTGCAATAGCTAAGCAAATTATTGGTGATACTGGTGCATCGTTGCCTGATTTTGCTTTTGTATTTACTGTTGCTTCTGTTATCGAGCCATTTTTGTCAAACCGAGAGAATTTAAGTCAGGTTTGGATGTTATTCCTTGTTTTTTATCCTTTTGAAATTGATTAGTAATGAATTAAGGATATGTTCTGTTTTGTTAAACTTTTGAAATTGAGCAGGCAAATAATATGTTGGTTGCAGGTTCTCAAATTGATATAATGATTGAGGTACTGCCTAACTCTAAAATTCAGTTTATTATTTTACATAGGTTAGATAGTTGGGTCGAAATTTTATACATCAACATTTTGTCCTCAGGGGAAGACGGGGACTGGACAGGGAAGAAATATGGTTGATAAGGATGCTCCTCGTTGGCTATCTGCAAAACTTTTAACGTTGGTAGACATTTTGAAAACCCCTAAGTTCTGCTTAGTACAGTTTTCATTTTTGTGTATCGTGCAATACCTTACTTCTAATTTTCTTTCTTTTAGTGCTTATAATTTTTTTCTAGTATCCAGATTTTTTATTTATATATGGTTAATTCCTTCTACATTTATGAGTTAAAGATAGATGGCAGTATCTTGGTTGATAACTGCTCCTATGTCTCCATGTTTTAATTTACATGTAATTTTTTTTCATTTATTGAAACCGGGTACTCAGTATCTTATCCCTCTGGTTGGCTTTGTCGTAATTTTTTTTTTTTTTTAAATATTCAAATGTTGATAAATTGATTTATACTTAAAGGTTGAGATTCCTGTGGCATCTGATGCTGTCCAATCACTTGTTGAATCATCAACTGGTGCTTTAGACCATGGCTGGGAAGTTGGTTGGTCCTTATCCTCGTACAGTAGTAGTCCTCAACCTCTGCTAAATACTCTTCAAGAACGCGTATGTGGTGCTCTGTCTTAATCCTTTTTTTTGTCTCTTCCCCTATTTATATGTATCTGTAGGTGTGTGTGTGGCTGGGAGTTTATTTTTTGTATGCACTTCGAAATCTAGCTATTAGGATTAAAGCACGAGACATATTAGCACGCACTTAAGCGTACTAATATGTGCAAGTGATGTGAGAGGAACCCCCATGTGCTAGTTAATAATCCTCAGAATTTTAGCTTGTTAGAAACATAAATTTGATGAATAAAGAATGAGCAGCTTCTCAGTTTTCATATGTGGCAATGTACAATCAACTACTTATCTGTCAAACTGATACTGTACTTTATAGTTTACAAATTATTGGGATTGTTATGAGTCGATTGTTTGTTCCCCTATTCTGCCATTTTTCATCTATAAGCGGTGAAACAAGACTTCTAGAATTTTGATTCTGTGGTATATCTTGTGATATGAAATGTTTACTTCTTACACCAGGTTCATCAATCTTCCAGGAAAAACAAGGGGCAAAGGGTAGGGGACGATACAAGCAATCCTAGTATCATAGGAAAGTCCACTGCTAGAATTTCTATACTAGGGGTATCCTCGGCACTTGTAGAGGTACTTTCATTGTAATGTTGTTTTCTCATCAGCATATTTGTAGTGGACAATCTGTCATACTGCATGTAGAAATTAAATAACATCCCCTTTTCCCTTTTACTTACAGCATAGTCTAGTAGCAACAGAAGAATAACAGTGTAATTAATGGTGTCTAGGGTTCTCCCAAGTTAAGCATTTCAGCCACATATAAAAAAGGAGATCTTCTTCTGGCAATGGGCTCACCTTTTGGTGTCTTGTCTCCTGTGCACTTCTTTAACAGGTAGCGGTTTAAATTCTTACGTAATTTTTTATTCATCACATAGATCTCATATGCATATCAATGTAAGATTATCTTACTTCATGGGAATGCAGTAACTCTCACCCGATGCATCAATTTTTTAACTAAATATAGTTATTTCTGGTCTATTAGTGTTGTTTAGCACTTTTTAGTTCTGTCTGGGCTTTTCATAAAGACTCTTTAGATTGAGATTTAGGCCTAACGATGTGTGATGATACTTTCATCTGATTCTGCTCAGTGTCAAACTTGCTTTGTGCTTCTGCTTATTCAGTTTTTTTCCACTTTTTTGGATCTTGAATCAGTATATCAGTGGGATCAGTTGCAAATTGTTATCCAGCTGCTTCTTCCAAGGGCACACTATTGATGGCGGACATTCGGTGTCTTCCAGGTGCAAGCATTTTCCCGAGTTTATATTTTTTTTTTATGAAGGGATTAAATATTATCTTCTTACGCGAAAGTTTTCAGGAACGGAAGGTTGTCCAGTTTTTGGTGAAAATGCACAACTTGTAGGCATCCTGACAAGACCATTACGGCAAAGGACTAGTGGTGCCGAAATTCAGGTAGCCAGAAAATCTTTTGCCGTTCCTTTCTTAAAGCAGGCCTGTTATGATGCATGCATTGTTTAGTTTCTAGGTAGTAATATGCGTTAAAGTATGATACAAGAAGTTGTGTTATGATATTTTGAAATCACTTTCCTAAGTTCTTGGAATTCTAAAGTAATTCTTTCATAACAATGATAAAAATTTTGGAACCTATGTAGTTTCTTTGAAGTCATTTTATGAACAATTAACTGTATAATAACAAAGGATTTTACTCTAGCGTCTAGCCTGTTACTTATCTTGTACCATTTTATACAAAGACTAGTTTTATTGCAGCTGTTGATTCCATGGGAAGCCATTGCAACTTCTTGCAGCAACTTATCAAAAGAGGAACCGCAATACTTGTCGAAATGGAATCAAACTATAAATGACAACTCAAATGCATTGAAAAAGAAATCTTCTGTTACCAGTCCCGACCTGGATACTTTGTCCCATCGTCATCATGACGAATCTGATTCTAGGGACTCTCCACCATCATCTGTCGAGAAAGCAATGGCTTCAATCTGTCTTATAACGGTTGATGATGGAGCATGGGCCTCTGGTATTTTGCTGAACAAGAAAGGGCTGGTTCTAACAAATGCTCACCTTTTGGAACCATGGAGGTTCAGAAAAACAACTGCAAGTGAAAAATCTGGAGCAAAATCAGAGGTAATCTTTATGAGGTCGCGTTCTGTATCTCCAGAGAATAAGATATCTGATAGTCACACAAAGAATTGGGAGTTGCTATCAACAGAAGTTATGCCTGTAGACTTATCCGTATCTGATGAGCGCAGGGGATTTAATTTTAATATGATCAATACGCGTAGAAGTATACGAGTTCGCTTGGACAACAAAGAGCCTTGGATATGGGTTGATGCCAGGGTTCTGTATATATCTCAAGGACCTCTAGATGTTGCACTTCTTCAGCTTGATTATGTTCCTGAAAAACTGTTTCCTATTGCTGTGGACTTAACTTGCCCCAGCCCAGGATCAAAAGCCTGTGTTATTGGACATGGTCTATTTGGACCTCGACGTGGTAAATTGTTCCCCAATCTTTTTTATCCACTTCTGTCTATTGGCCATGCATCAACTTACTTTAATATATGTGAATAATTAGAAGATGTGAGTTTATGTGCATTAATCTTGTCAATTCTTAGTGATTGGTGGACTTCTGCAATTTTTTATTGTCCATTAATGATTCACCTGATAATAGCTGGTTTTGATTTGACTGTGCTGATATTTTATTGGAAGTAGATTCTCATTAGTGATAGCATGATATCAGGAAGATTTATCTTTTTGTCTTTGCACCCTATATATGTAATAATAAATCGACTAGAGAACTATATATATTTATTCTAAAATTTCTAATTTGTTAGCCTTCGAGGCTTATGCCATACTGAAGATCTATGATATATTTATGACCGTCCTTTATCGAAAACATGTAAGCACATAAATTTATTTATTAAACGTGCAATGAAATTGTTGATTTGTTTCGAACAATGTTTTATTTAGACTTGTGCTGAATGGCCATTATATTTCTTCACATAATTCAACTATCAGTTTTAAGCATCCAACATATAAATTATAATCATTCAACTTTTGAAAAATTGATCTGGACAACAGACTGACAGACATATCAAGATGCTATAGAAAGGGATTAATGTTGTAAATATTTTTGTACATATTAAATCTTGTTGCGATCTTACTGGAAATTAAGATTTGAATTTTTTATACCATATTCTGTTTGGCAGACCTTTCATCTCTCTCATGTAAATTAAGTTTAATATTAAATTCTGTGTCAGACTTCTTTCCATCTGCTTGCCTCGGTGTAGTAGCAAAAGTAGTTAATGCAAGAAGGCCTCCAGCCCATCAGTCAGGTGACCAAGAAAATGGAAATGAGCTCATTCCAGCAATGATTGAAACAACAGCTGCTGTGCATCCTGGGGGGAGTGGTGGTGCTGTGGTGAATTCAGATGGTCATATGATTGGCCTTGTCACAAGGTATAGTACTCTTGTGGTACCGTATGTCTTGTGCCAGCGGTAAAATTTATTTGTGTTATTTTCTTTGTAAAGCTGCCTAGTCTATCTTTTGTATGGACTGGTAAGGCCAGTCATAAAGTTTATTTTGCACATGCTTTTGGTTGATCACGACTACTTTAGTTACTCAGGGAAATGCTGTATAAGCTGATGGGTATCAGATGAATATTCCAGGTACATTGAACTTGATTTTTTTAACTGAATTTTTTATATATAAAATGCTGTTGATGCAGCAATGCAAGGCATGGTGGAGGGGTGCTTATACCACATCTGAATTTCAGCATTCCATGTGCAGCCCTGGAGCCTATCTTCAAGTTTTCAAAAGGTTATTAGCCTCATTATATTTATGCAATAACTGTAGTACTTCTTCCTATATATTCTGATAATGAACATAAGATTATACATGTGCTAATTTCCGTACTATTATAACGACAGCCATGCAAGATTTATCACTTCTAAAAGATCTTGACAAACCGAATGAACATATTTCTTCTGTCTGGGCCTTGGTGCCTCCATTAACTCCCAAGCCAGGCCCCTATTTGCCTGATCCACCAGAATTTCTATCAGGAGATAACGCCAAAGATGTGAAGGGTTCTCGATTTGCAAAATTTTTAGCAGAAAGGCAGGAAATGCTAAAGAAGACTTCTGAATCAGACAAAGTAGACAGCTCTTTTACTAAATTTCTTCCTAGTAAGTTATGACAGTTGGCCGATTCCCATATAAACTAGGAAGAGCACTGCCAGGAAGTGGGAATATACCTTGAAGGCCCAATAGAGTCCATGCAGAAAAAAGAATCACCAAGCTTCTGCTATACACTGGTTTCTATTTTCTGCTCCTTGCAGAGAATCAGGTGTTATATCTGGCTATATTGTTGTCAAATCAGATTGATTCACAATTATATGTATTTCATACCAACACCCAAAATAGTACAAGTTAGAGGTATGAAGACGATGCTAAATAAGACAGCCTTAATACTTGGCCGTTTTTAGCTGACATGCATTACAGAGGGTTACGCCCGCATGGTTATATTCTGTTTAGCCTGTTTATCAAAATCTGTTATAAATGACCACCACCCATGATTATGCTTGTATAAAATTTTCTTTTTTGCTGAACATTGAAGTGTTATGGTCCTGATTTGTGCTTCGAGAACTACTCGTGAGCAACTATCCTCCGGTATTTTTAGAAACTGACGGAACAGCTCAGAGTAAGCATGAGCTGGGATGGTGGCGAGTCGATGGCTAGTCAGAATATAGCGTTGTTGAATCTTCATGAGTGTCCTCCTATCTTAATCGATAGTTCTGCCCCATGATCTTCAGTTGTCATATTAAATGACACGCCTTTCAAATAATTATAACTTTGACACTCAAGTACTTGGTTCGAATGGATTTGATGAGACACTTCTGAAAGAACTTATATAGCGTTGTTGAATCCTCATTTATTTTCTACAATGTCTTAAGAACTTATTCACTGTGAAAATGAAATATATATTGTTGGTAGTATCTTGTATGGTCAATTGCCAGTTTTTATCACACTCGTGTATTCCACAAAAATTTAATCTATATATCGTTGTTGTCAAAATCAATCGGAGAACCTTAATGAGAATTTTTTATTCCCAAGAACAAGGATATTATCAGCTGCCTAAATGCAAGAATATTATATATTGATATTTTATTGTTGGTTATCACACTCTTTAGTCAAGCCAATAGATATTCAAAAACATGGCCACCAAATTACTTGTGTTAGTGCTACTGCATTATTCACCATTTTGCTTCACATCAATTTTTATATTCTACGTAATTATGCCTTGAACACTTAGTTCATATAATGGTCCCCTTCATAACAAAGATTATTCAGCGACCAACACCAACCTGTCTTTTTCCCAGTCGCATCAAATCTTAAGTCGGATATTTTGGTTAGTTACTAGAGTAACAAATTTTGACGTATTTGTCAATGCTGGCTAGGCGGCTTGTCTATTACATAAATTCATTTTTCACTTGTATCACCGTTTTATTTTTCGAATGTCACGACCCAACACTATTACTGAAATGGTTGTCTGTGCGAATCATATACTTAGATTTAACACAATATGTGTTGAAAATCCCTATAATAAATGAGAAGAATGTTCTTACAGTTAATTTTAGGAGAATTTCCTAAAGTTAATCTTAAAAATCATTTGATTGTTACCTTTTATTTATAAGGGTCTCGCATGAACATTAATGATAAATCTTTTTATTTAAGGAAATATGCGATGTGTCTTTATTTCAGTGTTAACTGTAGAAAATTCTCCTATAGTTAACTATAAGATCATTAAGCCCTTAATAAATATATTGTCAAATTTTATCATCAATATTAAAGTTTGAATAAACCAGAATTTTTATGATTACACAACTATCGTGTACGTAGCACGGGCTATAATCTAGTATCTTAAAATTTGCGATGAATGAATAGTGTTGTATCAAATTTGTTTATATGGAAGTAAATTGGAAGGTTCGCGTGTTAACTTGTCCAGGGAATGGAATCACGAGCCTCGATTTTAACTAGCTGGATACTTTTCATATTTATTCTATAAGTCCAATTTGCTAGTCTTATATACAAATGCACTTAAGAAGTTGCAGTTAGACACCTCTACCTATCAAATACAGTATATCTTAACTTACTCAATTATCTAGAGATGAAGTGGTGGAAGAATAAAAGGGCCAGTGGTAATGAATATGTTGGACTGGGAAAGCAGAAGTAGGGATAAAAAATAAGGCATGCAGATGGTGGGAGATCTTTGTCTGTACATTCTTTTAGGTGCAATGTGACCTGTCAGCCTTTGAGGGATCATTTCTCTTTAATCTTTCATATTTCATGCATGCGCTCTCTCTTTCTGGTCCTCGTATTTGTTCTCTCGATCTATAAGTTTATATAACTCAACATATAACTTTTATCTTTCTAACTGTACCAGATCACATATTTTTATGAGTAATTTAACTTTTGCATCCTTTTGGTTTTGGAATTTTACACTTAAGGTTTAATAATTTTTGAATCAACACTCTGCATCCATGACTTTAATATCCCTAACATTTTCCATCCCCTGCACTAACCATTAATGTTAGTCAACGATGATATTTGCAAGGGTTTTTAGTCATTAACTTGAATAAATATTTTCTAAAATTAAAATAAAATCAGAAAACACAATATTTTTTAAATTTTATATTTTTAAAATTAACACATTTACACATCTCATTAATAGTATGTTTAAATAGATTCAATATATATTTTTTAATTTTTTTTAAAATTTTAAATTCATTTATAATAAATTAAAATTATTATAATTTCAGAAAAAAATGGACTATGTGTGTTTTTCAAAAATAAAAAATTAATTTTATTTTTTTACAATTATATTCAGTCATACAAAAGTGGAACATTTTTTTTGAAAAAAAATTGAAAAATGTATTTCAAATTTATTTCATTTTTTAAAATAAAAATAAATTCTATCTAATGACTGAAATGCCCTTTAGTTGACTAACGTTAACGGTCAAAGTTAATGAAAAATCGTTAAAGGGATGTATAATGTAACGGGTTACAAAAATAAGGGATATGAAATATTGATTTACAAAATATGATCCCAGACTGCAATTTTCTAAAAACACGGGAATGAACAATGTAAATTACTCTATTTTTATTATTAAAACATATATAGTAGTCTAGTAGACAGCTAAAAGATCGGGGTTGGGAAGGATAACTTCAGTCTTCAAGGATAAATTTCAACACCAACCAGCTAGTGAGAGTGATGCAAGGGTTGATTTTATTTTTTTTTGAATACTTTTTATTCTAATTTGTTGTTAGTGATTTACAATTATACGGGGGTTGAATACAATTGTATAAAATTCTATAAATCAGCAACTGGCATATCAATTATTGTAATCAATTGTTTATACATATCGTGAAGGATAGCTACGAATACGATTCTGTAAATCAGCTACCGGCATATCAATCTATCCTAAATACATGGACTAAAAGATATATACTAGCCAATAATAACAATCTTCCGATCAACTTTCAGAACCTGTTACAATCTTCTGACGATCACCAATACTAATGATATCACCATCAGATCCTGTTCAACTTCTTATGTAAAGCATAATGTAATGTAATATGTAATAGAGGACTTATATAACTCAACTAGGATAAAAGATAAATAATATTAACTCTATACAAGGATCGTGAAATTTGAAGAACAGGCATCAACAAGGATCAAGTCGCTGAAAGAAGTTCATTAACATGATCATGCCTCAGTGACAAAATAAGATGTACAGATGATTCAGTTGAAGGGCCAAAAGATTCCAGTGATAAAGTTTGTATGGTTGCACAATTCTTAACAGTGTTCTTAAAGACATGATACGAAGACCATGAGTGAATGTTAGTCGTCTGTGAACCAGACCAGTTGCACTAATCGTCAACACGTCACAAAGGAATCAAGGTATCTAACTCAGAAAAACTCTTAAGAGGTATGATTGAGTTTAGAGCAGTATTGATATCCTCCATTTTGGAAGCTTCATATTTAAGGATGTCAAATTAAGAGGGAAAATGAATAGTATCCAAAATCACTATTCATATGAATAGTAAACGAAATCACTATTCACATGAATAGTAACCGAAATCACTATTCACATGAATAGTACTATTCATATGAATAGTAACCGAAATTACTATTCATGAATTGTACCCAAAAGTACTATTCATCAGGTGGGTCCCACATGTTTTATTTTATAAACTTTTGAAAAGTTCAGCAGATTTTGGATTGTTGAATTCGGCTGAAGCAAGGACAGCAGCCAGCGACCTGAAGAAAAAAAAAACGTAATCAGTTACGTAGTTTAGCAGCATAGTGATTTTTCTAAAGTCTATAAATAGGCTGCTTGTATTTCATTTCAAAACACACCTCAACACACAACTCTCTCTTCTCTCTCATATATTTTCTGTGTAAGCTGCTAGACAGTCCATCTAGTAGGAAAGTCGGCTTAGCCCACTTTCAGGAAGTGTCGGGTAGAAGGTCCTCGTGCCTAAACTATCCTTAGGAGTGTTTGATTTTTTAGCTAATCCATAGGATTAAATTGTGTAGCAAATCTCCGGGTTTTATCTATTAAAAGATATTTCCTAAACATTTGTGTTATTTCGATTCAATATTTTTGATCTCATATCCACATCAAAAATCGAAATATTTTTTAAATAACGTATTCAACCCCCCTTCTACGTTATTCCAGACCTAACAATTGGCATCAGAGCCACTCTGTTATTATACAACAGTTAAGATCCAAAAAGCTGTACAATCATGACAGAGAAAACACAAACTCCAACAACAAGAAGATATGAATCAATCAGAGTTCCAATACTCAGGGCATCAGAATATCCCACATGGAAGGTGAAGATGGAAATGTTTCTGGAGGCTACAGATCCAGAGTACTTAGACAGAATCCATGATGGTCCACATAAGCCTACCAAACTTTCTGTTGTAGTTGTTGGGGAGGAACAGAAAACGATTTCAAAGGAGAAGAAAGACTACACTCCTGAAGATATCTCCTCTATTAGCAAATATGCCAAGGTAAGGCATTTATTACATAGCACTCTTGACAATGTTATGTCTAACAGAGTCATTGGATGCAAAACTGCTAAAGAGATTTGGATGCTTTGGAAGTCAGATGTCAAGGAACCAAAGCCATCAAGAAAAATAGGAGAACAATACTCACACAGGAGTACGAGCACTTTGACTTAAAGTCTGATGAGTCATTAACAGATCTATATGACAGATTCCTGAAATTGCTGAATGATTTGTCACTGGTAGATAAGGAGTATGATCTTGAAGACTCCAATCTGAAATTCTTGTTGGCTCTTCCTGAGAAGTGGGATTTAAAGTCCACTACCATCAGAGACAATTATGATCTGGAAGACATGTCTCTTGATGAAATCTATGGAATGCTCAAAACTCATGAGCTTGAGATGGAACAAAGAAGCAAGAGACATGGAGGCAAGTCCAAATCAATTGCTCTTAAAGCTGAGGAGAAAGCTTCTAAAGAAGTTGCTGTGAAAAAAAGTCAATCTAATGGAAAGGCTCTTATTACAAAGTCTAATACTGAGTCATCAAACTCTGATGATGACTCAAACTCTGACAATCTCACGGACCCTGATGATGATGGCAGTGATGCGGAGATGATACAACTTGCAGCCCTGATGGTAAAAAGCTTCAAGAAGATGGCTTATAAGAACTTCAGAAAAGGAAGGAAGTTCACACGAAGAAATTCAAACTTCGAAAAGAAGAATTTCAGAAATGCTGAGGAAAAGGAAGGCAGGTCTGGGAAAGTGGACAAGTCCAAGATCAGATGCTATAATTGTAGTGAGAAAGGACATTTTACACCTGAGTGCAAGAAAGCCAAAGCTGATAAAAGTCAAGCTTACATCACAAAGAAGAAGGACTGGGCTGACACTTCAGATTCTGAAGATGAGGTGAACTATGCCTTGATGGCAAATGTTGATAGTATCACTGAAGTTACTGAGACCAAGGTACCTCACTCTACTCTAGCTTTTGATACTACTGATATATATGAGTTAAGACTCTTTCTTAAAAACTTGCATGTTAGCTACAGAGATCAGACTTTAGAAAATGAAAGAATAAAATCTGAAAGTCTAGACCTTAGAAAGAGAAATGATTATCTAGAATTAGAATTAGTCCAAATGTTAACAATTCAGAAAGAGAGAGATGATGCTATTATTATTAAAACTGAATTATTGAAAAAGCATGCTTATCTTGAATCTGAACTTGTTAAAGAAAGAAACATTATTAAAACTTGGACTAACTCTGGTAAAACTACTCAGATTATCATAGAAAATGATTGTTGGAAAGAAGGTCCAGGTTACACTGATAAAAAGAAAACTGTCAACCTAGAAGCTGAGACCTCTAAACCTGTATTTACTGAAAAGGCTGCAAAACCCAAACTTTATCACATGAGGTTTGTACCAAAATCTGACAAACCAAAACAGGATGAAGTCAAATCAGTAAATATTAGTTTAATGTCTCAGAAACAGCTTAAACATAAGCTGAAGGAGTTAAAAAGAGTGAACAAGGTAAAAGAACCTAGGAAAAACAGAAATGGAAAGGTAGGCATCAGTAAAAGCAATAACCATATGGTTCAATCTCAAAAAATGCTCTGTTCTCTCTCCAAAACCCTAAAACAAACTAAACACTTTTTTCAACCTTTATTTTTTTTAGCCACCGGAAACCGCCACCCTTACCATCGTTGAACACCACTTCCCTTCCTCTCTTTGATTCTTAGCCCTTACCCTTCTTATTTTCTTTTCTTCTTTCAGATCTGTTCGAATCTAGCTTGGTTTTGCTTCTTCTGAGCTCCTTTGATGGGCTCTCGAAATTCAGAAAACTCAGGATCTATGGATTCTGAAGAGTTCTCAGCTTTTATAGGCCACAACTATGCTGTCTCAACTCATTTGCAACAACAACAACTACACTTTGACAATTTTGACAATGATTTCAACTCGGCGCAAGTCATGGGGGATCCTCTTCCCATAGAAGCTCAGGCAAGAATCAGAGAACAAATAAACTTAATCCTAAACGATGGATCTGCTCGGGAAGCTTCAGGTCCAGAAGCTGAAAACTCTAGCCGGGGATCACAAAAATCCACTCCGGAGATAGCTAGTAATGCTCCTCTGAAGGAAGACTCTTTTACAAAGAATTCGGGAGAAGGGGAACCTATCAAATCTCAACAGATTCAGAATAATAATGTGGTCACCTGGAGCAACGTAGTGGCTAAGAATGTTACTAACAGCCATCCTAGTGTGGGAGAAAGTAACATTACTTACAATGAGGACGACACAGCTACGGTACGTTTTTCCAATGATTTTTTTGAAAAAGCGCAGAAACAATGGGAGACTAGCATAATCGGGTATTTTATAGGAGGGTCTTTTACCTTTAAGTATGTTCGAGAACAAACACAGAGATATTGGAAGAACAGGGGTTTGACAGGGGTGTACTATAACTCTAAGGGCTATTACACATTCAGATTTGGTACACTAGAGGAAAAAAATAGGGCTCTGGGTTTAAGCACTGTCCAGATAGGGGGGAAAACTTTATTCCTCAAACCATGGATAGAAGGTAATCAATTTAGACGCAATATAATTGATAAGGTTCCCTGCTGGATTCGTCTAGTTGATGTTCCAGACATTTTCTGGTTCAAGGAAGGCTTAAGCTCCATAGCTAGTTCTGTTGGAAAACCTTTAAAATTCGATGCCCTCACAGCCAAGTTTGAACCATTGAAATATGCGGGAGTTCAAGTTGAACTAGCATATACCGCTCCTAGACCGGATTACATTCGCGTACCATTGCCAAACTCAAATGGTGAGGTAAAAATAGAGGTCCAATATGGAGAACTGCCTTACTCCTGTAGCCTATGCAATGCCTTTGGTCACTCCCTCTCTCGTTGCATCAATAACCCGGAAAGAAAAGCGAAGAAACCAAGAAACAATAATCAGAACCCGCCAACTGAACCCAAGCCATCAAATGCTGCAACTGGTCCAGAAAATGCGATCGTTCCGTATACGGTAGGCACTCTTTTCGGGTGCCCTGTGGTTCAGGATGTGGATGAAATCATGCAGGAAATGGACACAACAAAAACAGGTGGTAACCTTGAAAAAGACCAGCTCCAAATTGAAAATGGGGTGGCCATGGGGGACGTTGAACCAGGGGAGTTTATTCGCCCTTTAGCCCTTGATAATTCTTTTCAATCGCTGACTGACTGTGAAGAAGGATTAGAGGCTGTTCAACAAAATGACTCAGGTAACGAGGAATCGACTTCCACTAAGAGGAAGTGGAATAAAAATCCAAAGGAGCCGGGGTTTATCATAGATTTGCGCTCCATAGATCAACAACAGGCGCTAGCTGCAACATCTCCAAATGCAATCAAAAAAGGGCTTTCAACAAGGCTGTCCACCATGAAAAAGAATTCCACGGACGAGGATGGATTTATCCCTGTTATCACCAAGAAAAGTCTTCGTTTGGCAGGTAATACTGCTACTAATAATTCTAAACATTAATGAATTTCGCCTCTTGGAACGTTCGAGACTTGAATAAAAGCACCCATCAAAAGGAGCTCCAGATTTTCATTTCCGCAAATAAACTTTCTCTTATGTGGGTAAAAGAGCATAATGCTAGGTTGGTTGGTTCAAAAATCAGAAAAGAGTGGTCGTGGATTCATAACTACGAGCATCACCATAATGGTCGCTTGTGGGTGGGATGGAATTCGACAATTTGGTCGGTTAGTTGCATAGCCAAGTCTGACCAGCAAATCACTTGCAAAGTTTGCTTTCTTGAAACCCAGAAAAATTTTGTTATCACATTTGTGTATGCCCTAAATACTACTCTTGAAAGGAATTATCTTTGGTCCAATATCAGTAATCTTAGTTCGAGCATTGCGCTTCCGTGGTGTTTGACTAGAGATTTTAACTCCATTCTACAAATCAACGAGGTCTTGGGGGGCCGAGAACACTGGACTCCTGACATGCAGGCCTTCAAAACCTGTGTTAATGATGCTTCTCTAGGTCACATTAGAACTCATGGTGAATTCTTTACTTGGACTAACAAGCGGAAACAAAATGGCTGTTTGATTTTGAAACGTCTTGATCGAATGTTAGCAAATGCTTCTTGGTTCACTACCTTTCCAGAAGGTCATGTTCTTGTCAAAGAACGCAGCTTAATGGACCATAATCCTCTCGTTTTTGTCCATCCAACCCAGATGGCTAATCATACAAAGGCTTTTCAGTTCTTTAATTTCATGATACAAATTCCAGGTTTCCTCGATACAGTCCAGAATGCTTGGTCAGAGCCCATAGTGGGTGATTCAATGACGGTCTTTTGCAAAAAAATGAAAAGAGTTAAGTAAGCATTGGTTATGCTTAACAAGAATTATGGGAACGTCCACTCCAGTGTCACCAATGCTCGTCTCGTCCTGCAAGGTTTGTAGTCTCAGCTAGCAGGTAATCCGAACTGCATCCACTTACTAAACGAAGAGGAAACAGCCTTAAAAAATTTGGAAAAGTGCATTCTTGAGGAGGAAGCTTTGTTACTTCAAAAATCGAGAGTAAAGTGGTTGTCTCAGGGTGATGGGAACTCAAGCTTTTTCTTCAACCAAATCAAATCAAATTGGAATCGAAACAAAATTCTGGCGTTATCCACTGACACAGGCGAACTACAAACTGGTCTTGATAATGTATCAAAAATTGCTGTTGAGTATTTCAAGGGTACTCTAGGCAACTCGGTTATGCACCATTTGCCACAGAGTCACGCTTACAACGAGCCTCTGGTCACTGCCCAGGCGCAACCATTCTTAGCTAACATGGAAGACATAGAGTGTCAAACAGTTTCGGAAACACAAATTGCCTCTCTCCTTCTCGACATTTCAGATGAGCTTATTCACAAAACAATGAAATCTTTGAAATGCAATAAATCGCCGGGGCCTGATGGGTTTACTTTGGAATTTTTTCTCTCTACTTGGGAGATTGTAGGTCCTAATTTATGTGCTGCAATAAGGCATTTCTTTGCCTCTTGTGACATGAATCCGGCAGTGAATTCAACGGCAATTGCCCTTATTCCCAAAGTTGATAATCCTACTCACATCAAGGACTTTCGGCCAATTTCTCTATGCACAATCATTTACAAATGCATTTCAAAGATTATTGCGAACAGGCTGAAAGTGGTGCTTCCTTCGATTATTAATCCTTCGCAGTCAGCCTTCATAAAGGGAAGAAATATTTCGGACAATATTCTCATGGCGCAGGAGCTTTTCAGGGGTTATAATAGAGAAACGGGGAAGTCAAAATGTACGTTAAAAATTGATTTACACAAAGCATTTGACTCCTTGGACTGGAATTTTTTGATGGCGGCTCTGCACAAAATCAAACTTCCGTTCAGATTTATTAAATGGATTTTTGCTTGCATTTCGAATCCTCGATACTCAGTTAAAATTAATGGTACGCTGCAGGGATATTTTAAAGGGCAGAAAGGAATCCGCCAAGGATGTCCTTTATCTCCTTATCTTTTCACTATTGCTATGAACATCTTTTCTCAGCTTCTGGACAAAAAGCCATCTACTTTCATACACCACTGGAAATGCAAGGAGCTTGATCTAAGCCATTTATTTTTTGCTGATGATGTTCTTCTATTCTCAAATGGAGACAAAGACTCGATTAAGCATATCATGGACTCTTTAACAAGATTCTCTGCTTTGAGTGGTTTAAGCCCAAGTCTGCAAAAAAGCACGGTTTTCCTTTGCAACTGCACTTCTAATCTAGTAACATGGTTCGATAATGCTTATGGAATCCCTCATGGAACCATTCCGGTTAAATTTCTTGGAGTGCCTTTAATTTCTTCGCAGCTCAGTGTCAATGACTGCATGCCTTTGGTCGACAGGATTTCCTCCCGCATTATGGCTTGGACTAATTTCTTCCTTTCTCTTGCTGGAAGAGTGCAGCTGATCAGGTCTGTTCTATTTTCTATGCAGTCGTTTTGGACGAATCACTTCATGTTACCTACGATGGTCCACAATATGTTGCAAAAGCTATTCACAAGATTTCTTTGGAAGGGAAATACAACTTCAAAGGGGGGAAACAAGGTCAGCTGGATGACTTTGTGCTTGCCCAAGGAAGAAGGGGGCCTGGGGTTAAAAAGTATGAAAGAGTGGAATAAATCGCAGCTCTTACTTCACCTGTGCAAAATTATCAATGGCTCTAATTCCTTATGGCCGAGATGGATCAATGCGACGGCTCTTAAACGAAAGAATTTCTGGACCATGGAAATACCCTATGACTCCTCGTGGATTTGGAGAAGAGTTCTCCAACTGCGTCCCCTGGCTAGGCATTTTGTTTCGTACAAAATAGGCAATGGTATGAGCATATCTCTTTGGTTCGACCCTTGGTGGGCTGGTCGATGCCTGGCTGCAAACAATCAAGACAATATCATTTCTCAGGCTTCATCAGCTCACAACGCAAGAGTGCATGACCTTATTGCTTCTGGTGTATGGATTTTACCGACCCCCAATATAAGAATTCATCACGTCAGTCCAGTCCTGGAACAATGGTTGACAGCTTTTAATCATCCTCCATTCAATCTCTCCAAACCGGATGTTATTACATGGGACGATCGCCCCATTTCTAAGGTAAAAATCAGGCATATTTGGAAATCAATTCGCCAAAAAATGCCTCCTATAACGTGGCACAGAGGCGTTTGGCATAGGCTAGCTGTCCCAAGATACGATCATCATCTTTGGCTGGTCTGTCAAGGGCGTCTTAATACCTTGCATCGTTTGGCATCTTTTGGCCTCCAGGTGCATGATTCTTGTTACTTATGTCTGGGAGGTCATGAAACCATTAACCATTTATTCTTGAATTGTACGTACAACAGCCATGTTTTAATGTAGTTGGGAACTTTGAATGGCCTCAACACTCAAGCAAACTCTTGGCTAGAGTTGCTTCATTCTTGGATCGGTATTCAGCACTCTATTCCTCGACATGTGGCACTCCTAACACTCCAGGTCTATTGTTATCATTTGTGGAGAGAACGCAACTCTAGAGCTCACAACAAAAGCATTTCTCACCCGGCACAAATGGTCATCAGGATAGTCACGGACATTAGGTGTCATGTTTCTTCTTCTTCTTGGTTTTCGAAGTATTCATGTACAAATTTTATTGGTAGTTGGCTAGCTTCATGATTGTTAGCTTCCTGTTCTCTTGTTAGTTTGCTTCTTTCTTGCCACCTCTATGGTTTGTCATAGAGCATGGGTTAATCCCTCAGTTTTTTCTTTAATATAAGCAGTTTAGCAAAAAAAAAAAAAGCAATAACTATATGCCTATTCCCAATGCTCCTAGGAAGAAATGTCACAACTGTGGAAATCCTAACCATCTTGCTACTTTTTGCAGGAAGAATAAAAATACAAACTCTATACCTCCTAAGTCAGGAGTTAAGAGTGGTTCGGTTAGGTTTAAGCCACAGAATCCTTGTTTCACTGTGGCAGTATTTGGCATTCTATTTATACATGCAAAGAGTATCATAATTTGTATTATGATTATTATGAACTTAAACCCTCTTTGAATAAATTCAAGATTGATTCTACATGTATAAATTCTGATAAAAAGAATGTTTGCACAAACTCTGATAAGACTTCTGCTGCAAAATCTAACAGACTTAATAAGGCCAAAGGATCCAAGCAAGTCTGGGTCCTTAAAACTAATCATTAGTGGTTTTTGTGATTGCAGGGTAACAGGAAAAATATCCTTGTTCTGGACAGTGGATGCTCAGGACACATGACTGGAAATAAAGCCCTGCTATCAGAATTTGTGGAGAAAGTTGGCCCAAGTGTTTCTTATGGAGATGGCAACATAGGAAGGACTCTGGGATATGGCAATATCAATCTTGGGAATGTCATCATTGAAACTATAGCTCTAGTCTCAGGACTCAAACATAATCTACTAAGTGTGAGTCAAATCTGTGACAGAGGTTATCATGTGGATTTCTTTGAAGAACACGGTGAAGTTGTAAGCAAATCTACAGGAAAAGTTGTTCTGAAGGGATACAGGCATGGTAACATTTATGAAGCCAAGCTTTCAACAAACTCTGATGGCTCTGCAATCTGTCTACTGAGTAGAGCATCAATTGAAGAAAGCTGGGATTGGCACAAGAGACTTTCTCATCTGAATTTCAACAGCATTAATGAGCTTGTGAAGAAAGATCTTGTGAGAGGATTGCCCAAATCAGTTTTTACTCCAGATGGCCTATGTGACTCATGTCAAAAGGTAAAACAAAGGAAAACTTCATTTAAAAGTAAGACTGAATCCTCAATTCTTGAGCCACATCACTTATTGCATGTTGATTTATTTGGTCCAGTAAATATAATGTCTATTGGAAAGAAAAGATATGCTTTGGTTATTGTTGATGAATACACCAGATATACATGGGTATATTTCATGCACAAGAAAGAAGAAACTGCATCAATCTTAACAGAGCATGTCAGACAACTGGACAAAGGATCTAAGCATACAGTGAAAATCACAAGGAGTGATAATGGCACTGAGTTCAAGAATGCAATCATGGAAGAGTTTTGTAAAGAAAATGGAATAAAGCAAGAATTCTCTGCACCTAGAACTCCACAACAAAATGGAGTAGTAGAGAGAAAGAACAGGACTCTCATAGAAGCTGCAAGGACCATGCTTGATGAAGCAAAGCTGCCAACTTACTTCTGGGTTGAAGTTGTGCAAGCTGCTTGTTTCACACAGAATGCTACACTCATAAACAAGCATGGTAAAACACCATATGAGATGGTGAAAAATAAGAAGCCGAACCTGAAGTACTTTCATGTGTTTGGATGTAAGTGTTTTGTTCTTAAGACTCATCCAGAACAGCTTTCCAAATTTGATTTAAAAGCTGATGAAGGAATCTTTGTTGGATACCTACTATCCACAAAAGCATTCAAAGTCTACAATTTGAGAACAAAAGTGGTCATGGAATCTATCCATGTGTCTTTTGATGATAAGAAGATAACAGGACTTGAAGATTTTGATGAACATGACCAGCTGAGATTTGAGAATGAAGAAATAAATGCTGATCTACAAAATTCTGATACTCTTTCAGACTCTATTGTTCAATCTATACCAGTAGATCAGACAGCAGCACATGTTGAGGGGGAGCAAGTGAACGATGAACCCCAATCAAGTGAAGAAACATCTGCTGCTAATGATTCATCAAACTCTGAAAGCAATAGCTCAGGGGGATCAAACAATGATTTTGGATCTACTAGTCACCACACTCAACACAATCATGAACTTGGGGAATCATCAAGATCAGATCTGCCAAGACAAAGGATATGGAGTAGAGCGCATCCCTTTGAACAGATCATTGGTGAACCGGACACGGGTGTACAGACTAAAAGAGCAACACAGAATGAGTGCAATTTTGCAGGATTTTTATCTCAAATTGAACCTAAAAAGATTGATGAAGCTCTTGATGATCCAGACTGGGTAACTGCAATGCAGGAAGAACTCAATCAGTTCGAA
This sequence comes from Saposhnikovia divaricata, assembly GCA_036435485.1. NCBI lineage: Eukaryota > Viridiplantae > Streptophyta > Magnoliopsida > Apiales > Apiaceae > Saposhnikovia > Saposhnikovia divaricata. The sequence continues at coordinate 170,291,222 of CM071598.1, forward strand.
AGGCAGAAAGTATGGAAGCTGGTGCCAAGACCAAAAGATAAATCTGTAATTGGCATTAGATGGGTGTTTAGGAATAAACTGGATGAAAATGGTATTGTTACGAGGAACAAGGCTCGATTGGTAGCAAAGGGTTACTCTCAAGAAGAGGGAATTGATTATGATGAAACTTATGCTCCAGTTGCAAGGCTTGAAGCAATCAGGATGTTCTTAGCATTTGCTGCACACTCCAACTTTAAGGTTTTTCAGATGGATGTGAAGAGTGCATTTTTGAACGGAGATCTAGAAGAAGAAGTCTATGTTGAACAACCCCCTGGGTTCGAAGACAAGGACTTTGAAGGTTTTGTGTACTTTCTCTTTAAATCTCTCTATGGTCTCAAGCAAGCCCCTCGAACATGCTATGATATTCTCTCCAAGTTCTTACTTGAAAATGGTTTTACAAGAGGTATCATCGACAAAACTCTCTTTCATAAAAAGCATAAAAATGATATAATTCTGGTGCAAGTATATGTGGATGATATAATATTTGGTTCTACTAATGATTTGTTATGCAAGAGATTTGCTAAGTTAATGCAGAGTAAGTACGAGATGAGCATGATGGGTGAGTTGTCCTTCTTCCTTGGACTTCAAGTTGTTCAGAAGCCTGATGGTATTTTCATCTGCCAATCAAAATACATAAAGGATCTTCTGAAGAAGTATGGGATACCTTAAGGGAACCCCCTAAAGAGTCACATCTTATAGCTGTTAAACGTATTTTCAGATACCTTAAGGGAACCCCCAATCTTGGGATTTGGTACCCTAAAGGAACAGGTTTTGACCTAGTTGGCTATACAGATTCTGACTTCGCAGGCTGTAAGATTGATCGGAAAAGTACTTCTGGAAGCTATCAGTTTCTAGGAAGAAGGTTGGTATCTTGGTACAACAAGAAGCAACACTCAGTATCTACCTCGACAGCCGAAGCAGAATACATTGCGGCAGGTAGTTGTTGTGCTCAGATCCTGTGGATGAGGAATCAACTTCAGGATTATGGACTCATGTTGGACAAAATTCCAATTCTATGTGACAACACGAGTGCCATTGCCAACAATCCAGTTCAACATACCAGGACTAAGCACATTGATATCAGGTATCATTTCTTACGAGAGCATGTCATGAATGGAACTGTGGTATTATATTTTGTTCCCACAGATCATCAAATTGCAGACATCTTTACTAAACCACTGGATGAATCCACATTCTCCAGGTTAGTTGGTGAACTTGGGATGTTAAATCTGTCTAATTAATTTTGGATAATCAATAACTGCAATTTGTTATAAATTCACAGGTATTTTAAATGTCCATATTTTTAGGACTTGTGAATTTACTTTGCATCCAGTCTTCATCTTACAGTTATCTCTATATTAATTGTCATGCTTATAAATGCTATCTTTTATGGTAATTAGTTAGTGAATGATTGTGTTAATTGTAGCATAATTAAATAAATATTTTATTGACATATATCAATTAATGATATTTTGTTAATTTTATGTCTATTTAATTGTGAGTTTATCTGATTATTGTGGATTAATTCTTGATTTACTGCGTGATTATTTTTAAATCCATAATAATTAGAAGTATTGTATGTGTGTGTGTATATAGGCTGATAGATTTCGGTGGTAAGATGTTTTTCAGCTGACAGGTTTCGGTGATAAGATGTTTTTCGGCTAATTGATTGATTAGGTGAGAAATTACTGGTTGATTAGGTGAGAAATTATTAAGCGGTGTTATTCAACATAACCTGTCAATATCTCACCTAACCCACTAGTCCTTGAAACCTTATAAATGATGAGTTTTTGTTTGTGTTTAACATCATCATTTTTCAGATATACAGAGCATATACACATAATTGCTGAATATTTCGAGCTTTGATCGGAAAGATCTCTCAATCTAGCTGGTGGTTTTTAGATTGGATTCTATATTCTTGCTTTATACATCATCCTTTATAAAAACTAACCCTTGTTTTTGAATTTCCTCGAAGTTTTGAAAATGGCATTGCAGGGAAGCTTTTTAATTGCTAAAGTTAATCCTATTTCCATTCAGCAAATCGAAACCATTCAGGATGAGCAATTTCGGGCTTGGACACAATTTTTGAATGAACATTCATTAATTCGCTATGCTTTAGTTACATCAGTGCAGCTTAACCATGATGCATTGCGTGAACTATATTTCAGTGCGGTTAACACTTCTGGACAGGACGGGTGTGCATTCACATATCGACTATTTGGTAGGTCGATTAGGGTCACTAAACGAGATGTTAATCGAATTCTTCATTTTCCTATGGAAAATCTCGTTTCTGATCCTACACCTGAACAGATTGAAATGTTCTTTCGTTTTATAAGGTACCAAGATGGCAATTTCAATACTGGTAATCTTTATAGAACATTTCTAACCCAGTATTGGAGTTTCTTCTTTCACACTCTTAACCATGTTTTTTCCTCAGATAGAACAAATCAAGATCGAATACCTGAATATATTCAAAAATAGGGTATGCGGTCGCCAATAATTTGAGGATTAATTTTGGGAAAATAGTGCTTGGTCAAATCATTTTAAAGATGAAACACTTAGGAACAAGAGATGTTCGGACTCAAAATGTCAAATGTCTATATCCAAGGTTTCTACAGCTAATATTAAATGATTTTTTGAATGATGAAGACAGGGTACGCTTGGAAAATGGTCAAAAGGTGGAATGTTCTTCCATAAAGACGAATGTAATTAATTACATAAGCAAAAAGAAATATACGGATGTGCCTACAGTCCTAACTGGATATCTAAAGACTGTCCCACTTCCGTTGTTACCAAGACCATTGAGAGCAGGTATACGACAAGGTAATATTTTAATCTCTGCTATTCCAACCTCTGTATTCCCTGTTGTGTCACAGGAAATACAGTTTCTACAGCCCCCAATGGCCATCTTACCGGACCAAGAGAAGGAAATCCCACCGACTCTAACACAGGTCGAAGAGCCCATTCTACAAATGCAAACACAAACACAACAAACTCCTACACCTCAATTGTCACTTAAACGACCGGCCATCAACATTTTTGAGGGAGATAGTGCCTCAGCAGCACCACATAAGGAGTTAGTTATATCAGAAGCTCTACCTCATTCTAAAAGAACTAAACCAAATGAACCTGAGGTAACTGTAACTGTTAGTGAAACAATTCTTCCTTTTCAAATGAGTGAAAATGTAAATGAGGTTGAATTGACGGGAGCAACTATCTTGAGTTCCATTTCACGGAACATAAGAGTGGTTGATGATCTTTCTAAAGATCAAATGCCTTCACAGGCATCCGAGGTGGAATTACCTACCTCAATAATTACTGGTGAATCTTCCATTTTACGGAAAGATCCATCGGTAGGTGGTTCTTTTATGAACCAACTGTCTTCACAGACATACGAGGGAAACTTGGGTTTTGTACCATTTAATCGATTCAAGTTTAACCTCCCAGAGGGAAAATCTCTGGATCTCTTTCGAGATTTACCACTATTTACCAGTGGTCGGCAACTCGCTTCATGCGAGGATGGAAGCTCACGAACTTTCATTGCACCATCCGTGACCTCTGAAAAAGGGGCTAGGATGATTTCATTTGCAGGTACACATATCGGTGGAAGCTCTGGAGGAGAGTTGAGGGAAACACGAACAGAACATGTAAGTGTCACCCAAACCACTAAACCGAGTGAATATAGAGTGTTGAGTGAAACACCTGCAGAACGTACGAGTGAGCAACCTACTCAACCACATGCACGTGTAACCAGAAAGGAATACAACAGACTCCTTACACGGGTCCAAACAATGGAGAAAGAGTTGTCAAATATCTGTAAGTCCATTGCAGAAATAAAAAATTTGCAACTTATTCAACATGATGCATTCCAGGTTCAATTAAGTTCCATGATAGCCCAGTTTAGTCATGCAATCAACTCCTTGGTAAAGTCATCTTCGTCTAATTTACCAACTCCACATCCTATTACTCTGGAGGATAATCCAACTGAGCGGGAGAAGGTGGATGATCAAGAAAAATCTACTAGGCGTAAGGGCAAGGAAAAGGTTGTTGACACGGAATTAACTTTATTTTGGGAAAGGAAAAGCTAAAGGAGTATTAGTGCTATGCGGGAAAGAAAGCAAGACAAACTTGAAGATATGTTCAGTCTAGAGGAACAATTGTCTTGCACTTGTTCAAATTTTAGAAATCTGGAAAATGTATATATGATCCAGAATGCGCTTTAATATTATTTATCTTTGTATTTTATTTATATCAGTTGAGTTATCCTCTAGGAATTTGCTTGTCAAACCCTAACAATCAAATAGGGGGAGATTGTAAAGCATAATGTAATGTAATATGTAATAGAGGACATATATAACTCAACTAGGATAAAAGATAAATAATATTAACTCTATACTGGGATCGTGAAATTTGAAGAACAGGCATCAACAAGGATCAAGTCGCTGAAAGAAGTTCATTAACATGATCATGCCTCAGTGACAAAATAAGATGTACAGATGATTCATTTGAAGGGCCAAAAGATTCCAGTGATAAAGTTTGTATGGTTGCACAATTCTTAGCAGTGTTCTTAAAGACATGATACGAAGACCATGAGTGAATGTTAGTCGTCTGTGAACCAGACCAGTTGCACTAGGTGTCAACACGTCACAAAGGAATCAAGGTATCTAACTCAGAAAAACTGTTAAGAGGTATGATTGAGTTTAGAGCAGTATTGATATCCTCCATTTTGGAAGCTGCATATTTAAGGATGTCAAATTAAGAGGGAAAATGAATAGTATCCAAAATCACTATTCATATGAATAGTAAACGAAATCACTATTCACATGAATAGTAATCGAAATCACTATTCACATGAATAGTACTATTCATATGAATAGTAACCGAAATTACTATTCATGAATTGTACCCAAAAGTACTATTCATCAGGTGGGTCCCACATGTTTTATTTTATAAACTTTTGAAAAGTTCAGCAGATTTTGAATTGTTGAATTCGGCTGAAGCAAGGACAGCAGCCAGCGACCTGAAGAAAAAAAAACGTAATCAGTTACGTAGTTTAGCAGTATAGTGATTTTTCTAAAGTCTATAAATAGGCTGCTTGTATTTCATTTCAAAACACACCTCAACACACAACTCTCTCTTCTCTCTCATATATTTTCTATGTAAGCTGCTAGACAGTCCATCTAGTAGGAAAGTCGGCTTAACCCACTTTCAGGAAGTGTCGGGTAGAAGGTTCTCGTGCCTAAATTATCCTTAGGAGTGTTTGATTTTTTAGCTAATCCATAGGATTAAATTGTGTAGCAAACCTCCGGGTTTTATCTATTAAAAGATATTTCCTAAACATTTGTGTTATTTCGATTCAGTATTTTTGATCTCATATCCACATCAAAAATCGAAATATTTTTTAAATAACGTATTCAACCTCCCTTCTACGTTATTCCGGACCTAACATCTTACGATAGAACGTGACATCCATTGAATCAGTATTTCCAACATAATTATTAGATCTAGCGATTCTAATTTTTTACTAAAAATCTTGCGGTCATTATTTGTTATATATAATTTTTTAATATATTTTGTTAGTGATTATAAGATAAGATGTGATATTTTTGGGTATATATTAAATATTGCAAGATTATGTTTTATATTAAAAGTTAACGTGTTTTAATTAGAAAAGAAATATTATTGATCTGAAGATAAGATATTTTAGGTGTTTATAAAAGGTAATACCATCAATTAAAAGTAAACGTCTTTTTATTAAAAAAAGGCAATCGGCTAACTATCATTAATTATATTATTTTATTATTTATTTTAATAATTAGGATGATCTTGCCGAAAGCGAAACGATAAATTTTCAATGTCTGTGCAGCGTTTTTTTTATTATGTTATGAATTTTATTTAATATTACAATTCTATTTTTATATAATCATTATTTAATAATTTTTTAATTTTATTTTAATATAATTTAATATATTCAAGTTTACGGATTATATTAACGTTTGCTCATTATAAGCAAAGTATACGAATTTTGAATATATTTTGTTAATAATTTGAAAATATGGTGTAATATCTTCGGGTGTATATTAATGATTGTAAGATTAATTTTAAATAAAAAAAAGTAACATTTTTAATTAAAAAGAAAATATTAATGATTGGAAGATATGGTAAGATGGGTGTTTTTAATTATTTATAAAATGTAATATGTTCAAGTAAAAGTAAATGTGAAAAAGGCAATCGGTTAATTACCATTAATTAGGATAACCCTATCGAAAACTAAACCGACAACCCTTCCGCGGGTTTAAATCAAAAGGGTAACATGTTTTTATTAGAAAGTAAATATTAATGATTGGAAGATATGGTACAACTGATTTTTTTAGTTGTTTATTAAATATGATATGTTAAACTAAAAGCAATTGTGAAAAAGTTAATCGGTTAATTACCATTAATTAAATTATGTTATTATTTTTTTAATAATTCGAATAATCGTATCGAAAACCAAAACGACAAATTTTCAAATTTTTTGACTTTCATGTAATAATTTAGATTTATATATATTTTGGCCATAATAATTTTAGAAAATTTAATATTTTAATTTAAAAATATAGAAAAGATGTTACATTTTTGCTAAAAAGATAATCACTAATTAGTAGTTATAACATTATAAGTTTATTTCATTAAGTAGAATGATTCATGATTTTTTTTTAAAAATGAAAGATTTATTTATAAAAATTAGAAAGGATATTGTGTTTTAACTAAAAAAGGTAATTGGTTAGATATTAAGAATTATAATATTATAACACAGAATTGCCGGTAACTGAAAAATAGAGATGTACCATAATATAGGAAATATTTTGTAAAGAGTAATTAAATAAAAACAAAAACTACCATTTGTGACTTGTGCAAGGCTATAATCATATTAGTTTACATTTTTTAATATATCTATGTTATTTGTTTTAAAACTTTGTTAACATTTTTAACGCTTATAATATATTTATATATATTAAAAATATATTTGATGGAATTTGAACTTTAATTTTTTTTTAAAGAAATAGAATATAACATTAGATTTTTTGATATATTTAATCTAATACTTTTTATCTTTTTATTTTAGTATATAACAATTTTTATTTTTTTATAATATACGACCAAAATTTTGTATAAAATCATTGGTACGCTTATTTTATATATATATATATATATATAGTTGCACTTCAAGAAGAACACCTTATATAAAGAATAATAAATAACATTATAACACTCATATTTAATCGAATCTAAGAGTTTCGACACGGCATCCAATATAAATTCTTTTTACACTCTGTCCATTAAGCAAAAAAAAAAAACACTGTTCACTGACGATGTCAGCAGTGAGAACAGTGAATTTTTTATTTTTTTCTGAATGGAAAGAGGATAAAAAATAAGAATTTTTTGTATTGGGCGCCCCTGGCGGGGCCATTGGATCTATCGGAATAAATGATTCCATATATAAGAGTACTCGGTTAGATTGTTTAAATAATAGTTAATTTATCATATTTTAAGTCGCACTAATAGAAAACTTCTCTATTGTGTGCTTTAGATACTCTTTTTCCTATATATATATATATATATATATATATATATATATATATATATATAATCACAAACCATGAATGTAAGAGTTTAAGCACGAAATATATAACTTGAAAAGTTTCTTTGAAATTCGGATGTGTTATGGAATTAAAACTAGGTTGCGATTTGTAATTAATGCTAGGGTGGTTGAGCTTCGAGCTTTAATGGCTGTTCTTGTGTTCGTGGCTGAATCTGCCTTCACAAGATGCCTACGTACTTTGATGAATATCAAAGATCAAGCCAAAAACGTAGTTCTAGGTTGAGGGGTCTGGCCCTTTATATAGGCTGAGAATCCTTAGAATTATGGTAGGAGTCAGGGACTTGGTGGACAAGTCTTTGAGGAAGATTCTAGATCTATTCCTTGTAGGAATCAGTTTCCATATCAAATTGGATGCCTTGGTGGCTAAGTCTGATGGAGATAATATCCTTATCCAACTTTTATTGCTGAGCTATTTATTTCCCCCAATATTAATTACGAAATTAATATTATAATTGGGGTTTTGGGTCCATCTGGTGGGCCCCACATTTGGTCCATTCTTGGTCTAATTAATGCCACAGTAAATGTGTCTTTAGGGCTTATTTTCAGCCCATATCATTTACCCCCCAACTTCTGGGAAAACTGATCAGGCTTTCCTTGAAGTTTTACTTGTCTAATTCGAGACTCGGGTCAGGGTTTATGTTTGATATCGTTTTGATGTAAAGCGTGGAGCGACCGACGCGTTTACAACGATGTTAGATTATGCCAATAACATTGAACGGTGCTAGACGGCACTAAACGGCGATAAACAGCCTTAAATGACGTTTACACAATGTTAAACGACGCTAAACGGCGTTAAACGGTGCTGAACAGCACTAAAAGATGCTAAACAGCCTTAAACGACGTTTAAACGATGTTAAACAACGCTAAACGGCACTAAACGGCACTAAACGGTGCTAAACAGCCTTAAACGACGTTTAAACGATGTTAAACGACGCTAAACGGCGTTAAACGGTGCTAAACGGCACTAAACGGCACTAAACGGTGCTAAACAGCCTTAAACGACGTTTAAACGATGTTAACGACGCTAAACGGCGTTAAACGGTGCTAAACGGCACTAAACGGCACTAAACGGTGTTAAACAGCCTTAAACGACGTTTAAACGATGTTAAACGACGCTAAACGGCGTTAAACAGCACTAAACGGTACTGAACGGTGCTAAACAGCCTTAAACGACATTTAAACGATGTTAAACGACGCTAAACGGCGTTAAACGGTGCTAAACGGCACTAAACGGCACTAAACGGTGCTAAACAGCCTTAAACGACGTTTAAACGATGTTAAACGACGCTAAACGGCGTTAAACGGTGCTAAACGGCACTAAACGGTGCACTGAAAACCATCCGAAAAAATCGAGATCTAGGTCTAGAAACTACCCGAGATTCGCTGAAAAATCAAGATTCAGGACCACGAACTAACCCACGATCGGCCGGATCGAGGGCTAGCTCGTGGTCGGCTAGCACTTGATTGGCCGAGAGGCCTTGATCCATGGTGGTCGGCCGAAGGCTGGTCGGCTGCGGGCTGGTCGGCCGAAGCGCCTTGGCGTGCCTTGGTCGGCCAGTTCGTGGTCTTCCAGCTCGTGGTCGGCCGAGGCTCCTCAAAATGCCGTGGTCGGCTACACGGTGGTCGGCTACACGGTGGTCGGCTGCGGCTCCTTCGGGTGTCATGGTCGGCCACTTCGTGGTCGGCTACGGCTACTTAGGGTGTCGTGGTGGGCCACTTCGTGGTTGGCGAGGAAACCCGGAACTGAAAACCATTCATGGATCTTGAGGATCAAGAACCTCGATCTTGATTTCAAGTTTAGTATCTTGGTCATCCGTGACTTTCAAGGATCAAGAACCTCGATCTTGATCTTAAGTCGTCAAGGATCTAGGGTCTAAAATCATCCGTGATCCTAAGGATCAAGAACCTCGATCTTGATCTTAAGTCGTCAGGGGTCTAGGATCTAAAACCACCCGTGATCCTAAGGATCAAGAACCTCGATCTTGATCTTAAGTCGTTAGGGGTCTAGGATCTAAAACCACCCGTGATCCTAAGGATCAAGAACCTCGATCTTGATCTTTAGTCGTCAGTTTGGTCATTCGTGACTTCTAACGGTATTACTCCTTAATTCATGATTAGCACTGCTAACCTTGTGCTTAAGACTAAACTCGTTACTTCTCTTCTTAAGCGCAAACATCCATGCAGCAAATATTTCAGCTATTTCTTTTCCGACATATATGAATTATAACGATTCTTTCTGTATAACGCGGATAATTTCTGTCCTTTTTTCGTCTTTAAACGATAGATGACCTGTAAACGCGAACCAAGCTGAGATTCAACCTGATGTAGCAGGTCATGCACTTTCTATAAAAGAGGAGAAGTAGCCTTCATTTCAATTCACTTCTTCATTTCTGAGCTCTCAAATTCTTAAGTTCTCTAGCTTCAAGTTGCAAGATCAAGTTCGAGCTTCAAGATCAAGTTTTAGATTCAAGATCAAGTTTCAGCTTCAAGATCAAGATGTCGGAAGGTGATCAACCAATGGCTCCCCCTGTCTCCATGATGGAAGCTATGTCGAAGAGGAGTAAGATGAGGACCGCCAAAGGTAAAGAAAAAATCAAACCTCCTTCGTATGTTGAACATAGATTTGAATCCTTGCTAGATCTTCTGAACATTATGAGGGAATCATTTCCCAACTGTTCCAGCTTAGATTCTTTTAACAGTCCCAGTAAGTTGTCGGAACGAGATGTCCAAAAGATAAGGGAGTCCTATCACTTCCCAAGTGCCATTAAGGTTCGTCTCCCAAACCCATCAGATAGGACATGCAACTGGCATCCTGAGAGGATTTGTGTTTACTGGGGTGCCTTAGATGCTGGGTTCAGATTCCCGGTTGACAATTTTATCATTAGATTGCTGGCGGAGTATTAGATCCACCCCTGTCAGTTGTATCCCAATGCTTGGAGGTACATCTCTATTTTCTTAATAAGGTGTCGCGAACTGGAGATTCATCCGACAACCACAATGTTTCGAAGTATCTTTGGGGCCAGCAACTCTTCAGACTCCAAGAAAGGATGGGTTAGCCTTAAGCACCGAGCCAAACTTCCACACATGGTGAATCCCTTCTCCTTTCCAGATTCACAGCATTTCTGGGAAAGGGAGTTTGTAGTTCTTGAGTGGAAAGGTGGTGACTGGGGCAACTTCTTTGTGAAGAGATTTGGGTCCGTGGAGGACAGTTCACATTTCGTGTGTGACCTTACTGATTCAGAATTGTTGGATCGAGATAGGCTTCTTGCTGATGACGGCCGTACACACTATAAAACATTTCTAAATGAAAAGAATCTTATTGGGGCTGGCCTTAGCTTTCTTTCCATTGAGGGTAACTTTCTTACTTGAGCTTATTATGAACTCTGTTTGTTCTTATCCCGATATTTTTCTCTTTGTATTTCAGCTGCTGAGGAGATTGATAATCGTCCTGAGAACCGGCCAACTGTTACCAAGAGGATGAAGAAGAAGGCTGAGGAGAAGCTGAATCCAACTAAGCCTCATATCCCTAACTTCTTGGAGCATTATTCTCAAGGCGGTAAACGATCCCGAAATGCTGACGGGGACGTCAGGACTCCTTTCATACCCCCTTGGGGCATATGTGAACAAGACTCGGTCTTTGGGAGTCCCTATCTAGCCCTAGACTGGTCCAAACTTTCAATTACTCCTCCTGACCGAGCGACACTGCATGCAGGCGACAAAATGGACGAGTCTCAGCTCATGGGCGCTCAGGCCTTGTATCAGGTATTAAATTCCCTGTGTTAAGTTCAATACTGTTTCTGATTTTGACTCTGTATATTCCTTGTAGCTCACCCATTTCCTTGTCGCAGGCCAATGCTTACTTTCAAACTGTTTCGACTCAAGGCCGGGCTTTTAGGGATGAGAATATTAGCTTGAAGAATGACTCAGCAAGGTTCAAGGAAGAGATTGACGATCTGCACTCCCAAGTCGTTCGTGCTGAAGCTAATGCCGCATCTACCCGTAAACAACTTGCTTCTTTAGCTAAAAAGAAGGCATCTGATGTCGACAAGGTGATCCAGGCCTACCATGGGTCTAAAGATTTTCTTAAGCTCATTGATGATCATGATGATGAGATGCGTCCCTTCAACATGTCTGTTGGTTGGGATAAGGCCATTAACGCTGTGAGTCATAGGCATCCATCTGTTGTCAACCCGGCTGATTTTCCTTGCCCAAATTGGGGTGCCATCCCGGCTAACCTAGCTTCTGGCTCGGGAACTAAAGTTGTTCCTCAGACATCAGGATCCGGCTCCAAAGGCGGTCATCGACGCTCTGGATCCAACTCCAAGGGGACTGTTCAAGTTGCTAGCCAAGACTCATCTTCTTCTGGCTCTCGTGGGAAGAAACCCCCACCTGCAAAGAAAGTTGGAGTAGTTCGTCAACTCATCGCTGGCAAGAGACTGATCCGGAACGAGGGCAGTTCTACTTCTGATTCATCTTCCGAGGAAGAAGGGACCGAAGGCGCTAATGTTCAGCCAATGGTGATTGCCGAGCCCGGTGATGACTCCGGTGAAGACTCGGAGGAGGAAAGTGGGGAAGAGGAGAGTGGCGAAGAGGAGAGTTGCGAAGAGGAGTCTGGGGAGGAGTAGCTGGAGCTGGTTTGTGGCCTTGCATGGCCTTGTTAGCCGTATGTGGCTTTATCTGTCTAGACTTCAATCAAGGTCCTTCGGGACCAAACTTTTATCTGTCTTGTTGATGTAACTTAACTGTTGGCCCTTCGGGGTCTTTATTTATGCATTTGTTTCCTCATTTGTTTGTTTACTTATTTTCGGTACTTGGTCTTTCTAGACTTACACTCAACAGGTGCTTGGCATATAAACAAAATCACAGAATCATTGAAGGAAAACAAACTTGCATTAATAATTCGAAATGGGTTCAACCCTTACATAACTTATTATTGTCCTACTCGGGGCGTTAAGCCCTGGAATGGTTTCATCAAACCTTATTTCTACTTCTCCTAATAAATAGATAGAAAGCTGAATCCGTACAAGGATAACTTATACATAATAAACTTTGAGGTTCAAGGCATGCCAAGTGCGGGGCACCTCAACCCCGTCCAAGGTCTCCAACTTGTATGATCCTCGTCCCAACGTCTTCTTGACTCGATACGGCCCTTCCCAATTAGGGGCTAGCTTTCCCTTCTGGTCAACTCCAGAAGCCTCGATCTTCCTTAGAACCAGGTCGCCTTGTCGAAAGAACCTTTCCTTAACCCTGTGGTTGTAATAAAAGGATGCTTTCTTTTGATGCTCCACATTTCTAGCGTTTGCCTCATCCCTGACTTCGTCAATCAGGTCCAGGGCGAGTCTCATGCCCTCTTCGTTAGTTTCTGGTTCAAAGGCCTCCACTCGAGGTGACGCTTGCATGATCTCCAAAGGCACAACTGCCTCAGCTCCGTAAGCCAGCAGGAACGGGGTTGCTCCAGTGGTCACTTTACAAGTGGTACGGTATGCCCATAGTATGGGCAGCAAATCATCTACCCAAGTGTTTCTAGAGCGTTCGACCCTCTTCTTCAGTCCATCAAGGATAATTTGAATAGCTACCTCAGCTTGCCCATTGGCTTGTGGATAAGCCACTGAGGTAAAACGAAGCTCAATTGCATTCTCCTCACAATACTTCTTGAACTCTTCATTATTGAACTGTGTCCCATTGTCTGTCACCAAAATTCGTGGGATTCCATACCTGCAAATTATATTCTCCCAAAAGAACTGGGCAACTTGTTTGGTGGTTATCTTGGCTAGAGGTTTAGCCTCAATCCACTTAGTAAAGTAATCAATGGCCACTATCAGAAACTTCCTTTGTGCTGAAGCTACGGGGAAAGGACCAAGTATATCCATTCCCCACATTGCGAATGGAATAGGGGAGCTAACCGATGTTAACATCTCAGGCGGCTGCCTTACTATCGGAGCGTGTTTCTGGCATCGATCGCACCGCTTGACATAGCTCTGTGCATCGGCCAACATCTCTGGCCAGTAGAATCCCAAGCGAGTTATTTTGTGAGCTAGGGCTCTGCCCCCCAAGTGCTGCCCACAGATACCTTCATGAACTTCTTCCAAAGCTTCCCTTGCCTCTTGGGGCCTCAAACATTTCAAGTACGGGATAACAAAAGACCTTTTGTAAAGGACGCCTTCAATCAAGGCATATCTCAATGCTCTCACTGACAGCTTCCGTGCCTCCAAGGCATTGTCAGGGAGCCATCCGGTTTCGAGGTGAGCTTTGATAGGATCTATCCAACAGCTTCCCATATCAATTGGTGCCACTAATTTCGAGTTGATGGTCGGGGCCTTCAAGACCTGGAAGTAAACACTCTCTGCATAGTTTTCTATCTCGGAAGAAGTGAACTTAGATAGGGCATCGACCTTAACGTTCTCTTCTCTCGGAATATGTTCTACATAGCACTCGTCAAACTGAGTCATGACAGCTTTCACAACTCGCAGATACCTTGCCATAGTTTCATCCTTGGCCTCAAATTCACCATTCACTTGAGAGACCACTAATCTTGAATCTCCACAAACTTTGAGATTCTTGACTCTCATGATTTTGGCCAAGCCTAAACCGGCTATCAAGGCCTCATACTCAGCTTCATTGTTAGTTGTCGGGAAATCCAACTTCAAAGCATATTCAACTGTGAACCCATCGGGGCTTTGCAATACTAAGCCTGCGCCACTAGATTTTGTTTTTGATGCTCCATCAAAATAGAGCACCCAATATTCCTTCTAATCAGGTTCAAGTTCTTCATCTTTATCTTGCTTCTCAGGGGTTGTTATCATCTCCTACCCCCCGACTTCTTGGTTGCTAATGGTGCATTCAAGCACGAAGTCAGCCAATGCCTGAGCCTTAATGGCTGTTCGAGGCTTATACGTGATGTCAAATTCTCCAAGTTCAATCGCCCACTTGATTAGCCTTCCACTAGCCTTCGGGCTATGCAATATGTTTCTCAACTGTTGGTCCGTCAGGACTTCAATCTTATGTGCCTGGAAGTACGGGCGTAACTTCCTCGAGGCTGTTATCAATGCCAAGGCGAACTTCTCAATGGGAAAGTAATGCAACTCAGCCCCATGCAACACCTTGCTCACATAATAGATAGGTTTCTGGACCTTCTTCTCTTCTCGAATGAGAACGGCGCTCAACGCTTGCTCAGAATCCGCCAGGTATAGATAAAGAGTCTCCCCGGGACTAGGTTTGGCCAGCAACGGGGCTTCAACCATGTACTTCTTCAGTTGTTCAAAGGCCTCTTGGCTCTCAGGGGTCCACTCAAAATTTTTCACCTTCTTCAATGCTTGAAAGAAAGGCAAGCATTTTTCACCAGACTTGGAGATGAATCTTCCTAAAGCCGCTACCCGGCCTGTCAACTTCTGCACATCTCTTATAGAGCGTCGCGGTTCCATATCTAAGATCGCCTTGATCTTGTCAGGGTTGGCCTCTATGCCTCTCTTTGAAACCATCAGACCCAAAAATTTGCCTGATCCAATGCCAAAGGCACACTTGGCTGGATTCAACATCATTTTGTGGCGCCTCAGCACTTCGAATGCCTCTTTGAGGTGCTTAATGTGGTCTGCCTTGAACAGGCTCTTGACTAGCATGTCATCAACATAGACCTCCATGGTTTTTCCAATTAGATGGGTGAATATCTTATTCACCAGTCGTTGGTAAGTAGCTCCTGCATTCTTTAGACCGAAAGCCATAACAAGATAGCAGAAAACACCAAAGTCAGTTATGAAAGATACCTTAGGGACGTCATCCTTGTGCATCTTAATCTGATTGTAGCCGCTGAACCCATCCATGAAGCTCAACATCTCATGTCCAGCTGTGGCATCTATTAACATGTCTATCCTTGGTAAAGGGAAGCAATCCCTAGGGCATGCGTCATTCAAGTCGGTGAAGTCTATACACATCCTCCACTTACCGTTGGTTTTCTTGACCATCACAGGGTTAGCCAACCATTCTGGAAACTGAATCTCTTCAATAAACCCAGCTTCTAAGAGCTTTTCCACTTCTTGCTTTATGGCCTCTTGCCTTTCAGGTGCAAAGTTCCTCTTCTTTTGTTGTATTATCTTCCGATTAGGATCGACATTCAATCTGTGAGTTATGAGATGGGGATCAATCCCTGGCATATCAGCTGTTGTCCAGGCAAACACATTACTATTTTCTTGTAAGAATGCTATCAACTTGCCCTTCAGGGGTTCCTTCAAAGAGGCTCCTATATAAGTCACCTTCTCAGGGTCGCCTAGCTCCAGAGGAATGGGAATTAAGTCCTCTACTGGCTTTCCTCGGTGTTCATCATCACCACGGACATCCATGTCTTCGATCGGAAGTACCTTCCCCCCGATTCCATCAGCTCTTAACGCGGATACATAACAACTTCTTGCCATCTTCTGATCACCCTTTTGTTCTCCAACACCATTCCTGGTTGGAAACTTAATCTTCATGTGATATGTGGAGGCCACAGCCTTGAATGCATGAAGTCCAGTCCTTCCTAGGATCGCGTTATAAGTCGAGGATGCCTTGATCACAAGGAAATTCAGCATCTGGGTAGCCTCTTTAGGTTCCTGTCCAATTGTCATGGGTAGCTGAATAGTCCCTTCAACCTTGGACTCAACTCCATTAAATCCATAGATCGGCATGTTAGTGGGGGTCAACTGAGAATCGGTGTACCCCATTTTCATAAACGCATCGTGAAACAAGATATCAACAGAAGCTCCATTGTCTATCAAGACTCGTTTCACCTCCGAGTTTCCAATCACAGGAGTTATGACCAACGGGTCGTCATGGGGGAACTTTACCCCTTCGAGGTCTGAATCATCAAACCCAATAACTATTTCAGTCCTAGCACGTTTTGGGGCTTCCCCCACGATGTGCATCACTTCTCTGGCATACGCCTTTCGAGAGTTTCGAGTCGTGCCGGCCGCTGTCGGGCCTCCCCAAATCATATTAACAACTGGCCCTCGGGGCTGTGGATTACGATCACGATCACGATCGTTATCACTTCTGTCATTGTCTCTCCTGTCATAGTCCCTTCTTTGGGTTCCACGATCATCACTCTTTGTGAACCTGCTCATCTTTCCTATTCGGATCAAGAAGTCAATCTCATCTTTCAGCTACCTACAATCATCTGTATCATGACCCACATCACGGTGGTACCTACAGTATTGATCCTTGTTTCTCTTCGTGGGATCACCCCTAAGTGGCTTCGGCCATCGAAAGTCTTTATCCTTCTCAATATCTAGCAAGATCTGACTCCTAGGAGCGTTCAGCCTTGCATAATCAGAAAACCTCGGTCCCAAACCCTTCTTTGGTGGTGACTCAGAATCCTTGCTAGTCCGGGGATACTTGTCCCTAGCATCGTACACTTGCTCTTGCTTTCGTTTCTTTAAGTCATTAGAACCCTTGCCATTGCCTCATGCGGTTTCCTTCTTCATGCTGTCCTCAGCCTTGATATATTTGTCGGCCCTTCGTTGGAGTCGGCCATGTTTTTAGGAGGATGTTTTGCCAGAGACCTTTTAAAGAAGAGATCAGTGGTTCCGTGTTCCAGGGTTACCATGGCCACCTTATTTTCCAAATCAGTGATATTCAACGTCTCCTTGGTGAATCGCTTGAGGTAATCCCTCAAATTCTCGTTCTTCCCCTGCACCACATACATAAGGGATGCAGAACTTTTTTCATGAACTCTCCCACTAATGAACTGGCTGACAAAGATGGCACTCAGCTCCTTAAAAGAGCCAATTGAGTTTGCAGGTAAGCGGCTATACCACCTTTGAGCCATGCCCGACAGGGTTTGAGGGAACGCCCTACACTTTAAGGCGTCGCTCGCAGGCTGCAACAGCAGTGCGTTTGAGAATGTTCTAACATGCTTTGCGGGGTCGCCCGTCCCATCATAAGCCTTAATCGTCGGCATCTTAAACTTCCTTGAGATGCGAGCATTCATTACCTCTTCAGTAAACGGAGGTGTGGGATCATCAGGATCCCCAAAACGCATCAGATCCTTGGGGTTACTTCTGGGGGTATCCACCCTTGTCGATTTTTCAGTTGGGGCTTCGGCCCTTCGCTGTCTCCTTGAAGGCCTCTCTAGATTTATAACGGGAATCCTCCCTGTAATTGGAGGAGGACGAATCAGACTTCGCCTTGCTTGCTCCCTAGCAATATCATCCTTTAGCCTTTGGATCTCAGCCTCATGAGCCTTAATCCTTTCCTCAGCCGTTTGTGGAGGTCCATCATGAATTCGTTGGGACCTCCTTCGAGGTTCTTTACTAACACGTCGCCTCCTTGGGGCTTCTTCGCGATCATCATCGTCATCCTCAGACGTTGAATCATCAGTATAGGGGCCAGAGTAATCATCGTACTCTTGATCTCGGATCTGTAAGGCATGACCGCTCGGTCCAGGTTCCCTGTGTTGAGGGGGATAATTAGGCAGCCCATACATCGGGTTGGTATTCAAAGGGAGATCCGTAGTGTGGATCTGTACCCCCGGGGGTAGCGTACGATCAACGATATCAAGAGGAGAAACCACCATCTGAAGAGGGTTAGTTTCTTGACTTTGAGGGATAATCACAGGTAAAGTTCCCTCAACATGGGGAATCGTCCTTGAGGGTTGAGAAGTTAGAGGTTGAATGACCGTCCCTGTTGATGGGGGCAATTGTCTTTCTTCAGCGGTGATGAGTGGATCAGAAGTGATGGGCGGATCAGAGGTGGCAGGTGGAGCAGAGCTAAGGGGTATGGCCTCAGTCGATGTTGTTCTTCGTGTTTGAACCATGGTTGATGTTGTTTTCCCACAGACGGCGCCAAATATTGTGGAATAAAAACTAGGTTGCGATTTGTAATTAATGCTAGGGTGGTTGAGATTCGAGCTTTAATGGCTGTTCTTGTGTTCGTGACTGAATCAGCCTTCACAAGATGCCTACGTACTTTGATGAATATCAAAGATCAAGCTAAAAACGTAGTTCTAGGTTGAGGGGTCTGGCCCTTTATATAGGCTGAGAAGCCTTAGAATTATGGTAGGAGTCAGGGACTTGGTGGACAAGTCTTTGAGGAAGATTCTAGATCTATTCCTTGTAGGAATCAGTTTCCATATCAAATTGGATGCCTTGGTGGCTAAGTCTGATGGAGATAATATCCTTATCCAACTCTTATTGCTGAGCTGTTTATTTCCCCCAATATTAATTACGAAATTAATATTATAATTGGGGTTTTGGGTCCATCTAGTGGGCCCCACGTTTGAACCATTCTTGATCTAATTAATGCCACATTAAATGTGTCTTTAGGACTTATTTTCAGCCCATATCAGAACGAATCCTTTCATTCCCACCAATCTCGCTCTCAAATGTTTCTCTATCATTCCTCTTAAAGTACGGAAATTTTTAATTTTGTTCTATAATATATAATAATAGTCACTCTACAAAATCGTAATTAAAAACCTAATATATTCCAAGAAGATACAAGTAATTTTTCTAAATAAATTGGATTCTGAATGTGATCTATCTTTGAGGCCTGTTTCTCTATTGCTCCAATCAAAATATTGATTTTAGACCACATTTGAATTTTAGATAGTTATGTTATATTCGTATGTACGTCCAATTCTCATCTTTAAAACTTGACTTATAATATAAATTTGATTTACCAAAAAAAAAAAAAACTCGATTTAGAACCCAAACATTGATATATGTGTATCACCTGGTAACCCAATAAATATGAATCCTTTTGATTTAAAGTCTAAAAAAATCTAATCCATTTCAGATTTGGTAATTCTTTATTTCATATCATTAAATATTAAATTTTATTTTATAATATCCAATTATTTATAACATACTAAAAATTAATAACATTCTATACATGTATATAATACATACTCTATCACCGGCTAGGATACAATTTTTTCAATGATCTTCTCATTTAACCCTATTCATGTTTATGCTTTACTGAATATAATACTTCATACTGCTATCTAGCTTGTATCCGATATAAAGATTTTTTTTTACTAGAAAAATAAAAAAAAAAAATTAATTTTTTAGCAGTACCTTTAATCTAACTTTATTAGGTCATAGAGCTGGGTTCAGTCCTATTACTCTTTGACAAAAATAGTGTTTGAGGTCAATTATCAAAAACCGATTCATACATATTTTATTTTTCTAATTAAATCACAAAACAGAAATATAACCTGATGTATCCTGGAGAGGAGTACTGTAATATTATACTAAAAGTTGATCGAAGAAGTTTGATGACATGTATTATGATGGATGTTCGGGGTTGAGGAAATCCATTGGGGAACTACAAAATCAGTTAGTTCCCCTGACATGGAATATATGCTTCCACTTTAATTTGCCTTATTAGTAGTTGCTCTCCACATGGGTCTCTCTGTATGTCATGAAGCCTAACTTATGGTTCTTGTTCTTGAATCTTCAGTTTATCTTTCTTCTGCACAGTGTCTGTATTATTTGAATGAGGTTAGGTCCATAATAGACATCGACGTATGATGCATATACCATATAGCCGTATGATAATAAATGTAAAAACAACTATATATTATAGTGATATGTTGTAACATACGTTTACGAGAGACAGTGAAGCATGACACTTCACATTGGTGTATAGAGTGTCATCTTATATCAACTTGATGGATTATTTATATTCAAAACAGAAGAATGGAAAGGGGAAAGAGCTAGAATATGTAGGCAGGAAGAAGCCCAAGAAAAGTTATACAGCACTGGGGAATAAGAAAGGTGGATTAACCATATTTGATGAGTTGGAGATTTAGAGTTCAAATTTCCACATGCTTTCTCTTGTCCCTTTCTCTTGGAGTTTCCGCTACCCATTCATTCATTATGGATATACTATTATACATAGGTATTCCACTACAAACATATAAAGTTGATGGACTAATTTCTGCATATAAATGACACCTACATGTATATCCTAGATATATATAGCTTCTCCTTTTTGGCATTAAAATAGACCATCAAAACTGGAATCAATGGCCACACACACATTTTGATGTAAAAATATTAGTGGGTGTTATAAGCTTCAATAAGAGCACGTTAGAACATGCACAATTTGATGAATAACTTGCTGGATAGTAAACTACCAAACCGTTAGTTATCCCATAGAAGAATGTTTGTCAAATCATAGTACATAGATTACAAATTTTGGTAAAACAAGTATAAATCTATGCTTTATATATGTACTATCGTCCACATCAAGCATTAATATGATTATATATAATATGTTCGCGCACACAGCACAAGAGAAGATAACAAAAACCTAATGCACAAAGTTTACAAGTCATGTACTCTTGTTATTGTAACATTACAAAAAACAGGGTCTTTTCCGATGGCAAAAACCTCGATAACAGCCGCCAATATCAGTCGAGGCTCAAATAAAAAAATGTACTAATTCTTATGGACGAAACATATATAATCGAAAATAATAAAATTCAATGATTTTCCGATCTAGGGTCAGCCTCTCTCCGGTTATATGTACGTACATCTCAAGATATAACATATAGCTAGGGTTATATATATAATCATGCATGAAATGTATGTTGTATACTCGATCGAAAAGGTCAATATTGTACGTTTAAAAATTTAAGTTTAATGATTATCATTCTCTCAATGTACATGCATATGCATTTTTCCGCCCAAATTGATTGAATAGAATTATACTTTTGAACGTAATCATGAAACTGTGACTAATGACAGCCCATCTCCGGGACAGAATATATGGGATCATGACTTTAGAGATAGGGATGTATTACTTGTATGTAGTTGGATCATCATATGGTGGCCGGGGTTTATTATAATGTGTGTTTACTGTATTTGTAATAATTAAGGTGTTAATTAATCCATAACGAGGAAAAGGAATTGGGAAGTGGGATATGGTGTATGATTACCTCGGGTACGTAGTGAACTCTGAGATTTTCCATTATCAAAATTGATCTCCATGTATCTACTACGGAATTTATGTCACTACTCCAAGGACTACTACACAGCGACCAATAATTTGCTTCCACGCACCAAGTCCCAAGTTTCTAACTTAAAACCAAAAGATATTAGTTAAACACAATATATATGTGTGCAACATTGCTAGAAAAAAAAGGCTGTACAGGACCACCTAAAATTGAACGACAAAACTGATCGACATTGAACGACCACCTAAAATTGACCATCGAAGAAGAACAACCAATATGGGTACAGTTACGAATTATGAGTTTTGTACATATAAATATAATCGACCACATTCATAGATAAACGTTTGAAGTAGGCCAATCGATAGATCCTTTTTAGCTAGATTTCGCATGAGTTATTATTATTATTATTATTATTATTATGATTATTAATGTGACCATTTAGGGTGAACAATCAATGGTCGACTATCACTCTTCGTCATTCTCGTATTTTTGTTAAATCAATTGTTTTAGAAGATCATCTACGACAAAGTTTGAGTTTGATTGTTTTTTGACCGAACTGAGAGCATTTACTCTTAAAGATAATATAAATAAATGATTTTTAGCAAGTTATTATAATGGGTTTATGTGTCAAACTCCAACAATGCCTTTTATATTAGTTCTTTATTTATATTTATTCATAAATCAACCCATTATAACCAAAAGTTGTGCAAGAATTGGTGGATATGAATTTTTTATTATTAAAATTATGGCTGTTCACGAACCGAGCCAAGTTTTGACCTTAACGAACTGAGCCGAGCTTTGATCTTAACGAATCGAGCTGATTTCTTAACGAACCGAGCCGAGCTTTTATCGAACCGAGTCGAACTAGAGTTATTCACGAATACTCTCGATCCGAGCTCGAGCTGTTCGCGAACAATTAATTTGGTTGGAGATCTTAGTAGATCACTACTATTCTAACTAATACTAACTAGTGCTTTGTCACGGATTGTTGTTTCTATTTCTTAAAAAATATTTCTCGACGATCCAATCGTACGGATGTCAAGATATATTTAATTTAGTGATATTCCCAAATTTTAAAAAAATAAAAAATTAATTTGGTTGGAGATCTTAGTAGATCACTACTATTCTAACTAGTACTAGTAACTAGTGCTTTGTCACGAATTATTGTTTCTATTTTTTTTAAAAATATTTCTCGACGATCCAACCGTACGGATGACAAGATATATCTAATTTAGTGATATTCCCAAATTTTCAAAAAATAAAAAATTAATTTGGTTGGAGATCTTAGTAGATCACTACTATTCTAACTAGTACTATCACGAATTGTTGTCTATTTTTTTAAAAATATTTCTCGACGATCCAACCGTACGAATATCAAGATATATCTAATTTAGTGATACTAGCTAATAACCCGTGCAAAGCACGAGCATACAGATTGAACACTAGTCAAAATTAAAATACTAATATTAATATACTATTTAATTATGCAGTATAGACAATCGAACCCGAGATAAAATTAAAAAAATAAAGTAAATAAATATTTATAATTATGTAGTTGTAAGGGATCGAACCCGAGGTGAAGTTCAAAAAAAATTAAAGTAAATAAATCTTGTATAATTATGTAGTTGTAGGGAATCGAACCCCGAATTTAGTAATAACCAAATTTGGTATTTTGGTACTTTGGTACTATTGTGTACAATTAAAACATGATTTTAAACATTAATAAAGAGTATAGATTCCCAAATTTTCAAAAAATAAAAATTAATTTGGTTGGAGATAAAAAAATAAAAAGTAAAAATTTTGATTTTTTTCGAGCTTTAACGAGCCGAGCCGAGTTCGAGCCGGCCGGACACCCTAAAGCTCGGCTCGAGCTCGTTAAATTTAACGAACAAAATTCTTGTTCGAGCTCGACTCGAGCTCTTAACGAGCTCGAGCCGAACCAAGCTTTTATCGAGTCGAGCTCGAGCTATTCGTTAGAAGCACTGTTCGTGAACAGCCCTAATTAAAATACAAGTTTAGAGCTATTAGCAGTTCTTAGAAATGAGGAGAGAGAAGAAGCTCTTAGTGTTTCTAAGAGCCATTAAAAGTCTCTTGGAGCAACATTTTTATTCCATCTCCTTATTTTTTGAGTTAAAAGTTAGATTGGAAAGTTTCTTGAAGATGCTCTAAAACGTTGTTATTTATTATGTTGCTACGTGATTTATGAGATCTCATGTATAACTCTTAACTTCCTAATCAATATGATTATAGTTCGTGATCTCATCGACTTTGAAAAGGTCGAATGGAAAGATGAGCTGCTCACTGAGACCTTTAACGAGAGAGACGTCAACTGTATTATGGCCATCCCTCTGAGCCTACGATACCCAAGAGATTGCTTGAAGTGGGTTCTATCAGATGACGGGACCTACACAGTTAAATCTGCCTACATGCTTGGCAAATCATGTAACTTCGACAATGCTCATCGTGCTTGGACGGACATATGGCACTTGAAGACAACCCCGATAGTTCGCCACTGTCTCTGGAGAATTTACACAGGCTCTCTTCCAGTTAATGCCCTTCTGAAGCATCGTCGCATGGTAGAAGGTGATGATTGTCCTTGGTGCCCTGGTCATTCAGAAACAATCAGTCATGCCTTCTTTAAATGCCGCTCTGTCATTGATTTATGGGAAGAATGTGATTGTGAGGATCTTCACAGCAATGAAAAAGAAGTTGACTTCAAATCACTCCTTGTCTCATGGAGTAAAAAATCCGAGAAAAAACAACAAATGGATTCTATGCTAATGTGGGCTATTTGGAACAAACGAAATGATAAGATCTTCAATAACAAAGAAACCCCTCATTAGATCATTGTTGAACGGGTTAAACGTCTCGTGGAAGATTATAACAAATATAACCTCAAGATTTATGAACGTGCCAGCAGAACCTCACCCCAAAGCTCAAGCACTTGGAAAGCTCCACCTTCGGACCTCATCAAGATCAATTGTGACGCTTCATTAGACACAGGGGGTTGGATAGGCCTTGGTGTTGTCGCGAGGAATGCCTCAGGAGATGTCCTCTTTGTTGGCACAAGAAGAACCAGAGGTCATTGGTCTCCCGTGATAGCAGAGTGTAAAGCCCTTTCATTTGGTTTGCAACTAGCTCGTAGACATGGCCTAACAAAGATTATTGTGGGAACGGATTGCCAAGTTTTGATTCATCGAATCACCAAAAACTCAATCTACTTGACTGACTTGGACTCCTTGCTGGAAGACATTCTGCAAGCAAGCTCCAACTTCTATTTTATCTCGTGGATGCATGTCAGGAGATGTGGCAATGGGGTTGTGCATGCGCTAGCTAGGCTCTTTCCTTTTGGTATTGAACAAGTTTGGGGGCACCATTGCCCCAGAGAAATTTCTCCCCTTGTATTAATATGATAGATCATGTAAATTGTATTAGTCATATATGGAAACAATCTTTAGTAATAGCTGTACATATTAGGTGGTTAAATCATATGCCTACATATCCCATGATATCCTCTGGAGATATCAAATTAGTTAGTATTGCCTTTGTACACTCTATGTAACTGACTATATATTGAGAAGGATGCTAATGAGAAAGGGGAGGAGAACAATTACTTTTATGGTATCAGAGCCCCAGGTTTTCTCATAACCAAAATCTAGTTCTTCTTCTTCTTTCTTCTTTCTTCTTTCTTCTTCTTCTTTCTTCTTTCTTCTTTCTTCCAACACCAGTGACCATGGCTGACCAGAAAGCTTCCTTTCACCCTGCCCTAGCAGTGACAAATATAAAAAATTTTCTTCCTATAACCCTTGAAATGGAGAAGGGTCAGTATTCCTCTTGGGCTGAGTTGTTCAAAATTCATGCAAGAGCATATCAGGTGATTGATCATATCATTCCACCAACTGAAAAAGAAAAGTCAGTGATTCAATCCCCAGTCGAAAAAGATCTTTGGGATTGTCTCGATGCCATCGTACTTCAATGGATTTATGGAACAATCTCTAACGACCTGCTTCATACCATACTGGAACCAGATTCTACGGCACAACAAGCTTGGTCCCGTCTACAGGATAATTTTCAAGAAAATAAAAATTCTCGTGCAGTGTATTTGGAACATGAGTTTACAAACACGCATATGGATGACTTTCCCAATGTCTCGGCATATTGTCAACGCCTCAAGATGCTCTCTGACCAACTCTCTAATGTTGGTGTGCCTGTTTCAAATCAACGTTTGGTTCTTCAACTTGTATCTGGATTATCTGACGGATACGATGGTGTTGCAACAATCATACAGCAAAGTGATCCATTGCCTCCATTCTACAAAGCGCGCTCCCAATTAACATTGGAAGAGGCCCGCAAGGCTAAACAAGCGGCCCATGCTGCAGGATCAGCCCTTGTCACTAGTACAAACTCTTCTTCTGATGATTCTTCTTCTTACACAGTCAATGGTACTCAAGGGGGGACGAACTCCAACAGAATTAATAACAGCAGCAACAAGGGTCGTAGTCAGAACCGCGGAAACAGAGGGCGTGCTAATGGAAATCGCGGAAAAGGTCGTGGACAATACCAGCATCATTATTCATGGCAGCCTCCTTCAAGACCACAACAACAATGGGGATATCAGGGACCATGGATGCAACAGTGGGCTCCACCACCATGCCCATACCCAACAACACCTGCACCTAGGCAGCCTTATAATCCACCACGTCAACCAGGAATTCTCGATGCTCGACCCCAGCAAGCCTATAGTGCAAATATTGTACCTTCTACAGGCTATGTTCCAACTGATATCGAAGATGCAATGCATACTCTCACACTTTCTTCACCTGATGAGAATTGGTACATGGACACTGGTGTAACATCTCACATGACGTCTAATTCAGGTACTCTAACGTCTTATTTTAATTTGAGCAATGATAACAAAATTCTGGTTGGTAATGGTCATACAATTCCAATTCATGGTCATAGTAACATGTCACTGACACCTCCCTATCATCCGTTATCACTTAACAGTGTTCTTCATGCACCCAAATTGATCAAAAACTTGATTTCAGTTCGTCGTTTCACAAAAGATAATTCTGTCACTATTGAATTTGATCCTTTTGGCTTTTCTGTGAAGGATTTTCAGACAGGAACACATCTAATGACATGTAATAGCACGGGGGATCTTTATCCACTCACGAACATCACTCAACAGGCATCTTCACCATCCACCTTTATTGCTTTGTCTTCTAAAGTCTGGCATGAACGTTTAGGGCACCCTGGAGCATCTGTATTAAACTCTCTTATCAAAAATAAGTTCATTGATTGTAATCGAACAAAAAATACTTTTTGTTATTCTTGTCCTCTTGGAAAACAAATAAAATTGCCTTTTGATAAATCACATTCTCATACTTTACTGCCTTTTGATATAGTCCATAGCGACCTTTGGACATCTCCTATTTTAAGTTCTGTTGGGCATCATTATTATGTTTTCTTTCTTGATGATTATTCTAATTTTTTGTGGACATTTCCTATTGCAAGAAAGTCACAGGTATACTCCATTTTTCTCAAATTTCGTTCCCTAATCATTAAACAATTTGCCAGGGATATAAAACAATTTCAGTGTGATAATGGGAAGGAGTATAACAATAGGATGTTTCAGAATTTTTGTGACTCAAATGGGATGGTTTTCCGTTTCTCCTGTCCTCATACGTTACCACAAAATGGTAAGGCAGAACGAAAAATCCGAACCATTAACAACATTATCAGGACACTGCTTATTCATTCATCCGTGCCACCTGCATTTTGGCACCATGCTTTAGAAATGGCCACATATCTGTTAAATATTCTTCCAACCAAAACTCTTGCAAACAAATCTCCCACTCAAATTCTTTATAATAAAGATCCCTCATACACACATCTTCGAACATTCGGGTGTTTGTGTTATCCCTTAATTCCATCCACAAAAATAAATAAACTTCAACCCCGCAGCACTCCATGTGTATTTCTTGGATACCCGTCCAATAATCGTGGATATAAATGTTTTGATTTGTCTGCCAACAAAGTCATTACCTCACGTCATGTTATTTTTGACGAATCACTGTATCCATTTGCACGGCTGCATTCTCCACCCACCATTACGTATGATTTTCTAAATGATGATATATCACCTTACCTCATACATCATTTACAAAATCAGTCCAACACTCAAACATCCAGTTCACAACCCATGGAATTTATCCAGAGATCACCAAACTCCCCTATTACATTCCCTCAATTCGACCAGGAACAACCACTACAGGCGACTACAACCCAAAACCCATCTATCCCTTCATCCCTTTCTAAATCTTCTTCAGCTACTCAAGAACAAACATCACCAAACACAATCCAAAGTCAGCCACGCATCTCTATCAGTCCTGTCCGAGCTACCATCCATCCAAATAATCCATCTCATTCTATGGTGACCCGAAGTCAACATGGGATCTTTAAACCCAAACGACTTTTCAATCTAAGCGCCATTATCACTCCTTCTCCTATCCCTCGTAATCCAGTCAATGCCTTGTCTGACCAGAATTGGAAATTGGCCATGTCCGATGAATATGATGCTCTTATTAAAAATAAGACGTGGGAGCTAGTGCCACGTGATAGTATTTTGTCCTAAACCCAATCATGTGTGATGGGTTAGGAAACACTTTCATGTAATCTTATTTGATTTTATTTATATTAATAAAAGACTTGTTGTTTTTATTACGGGCTTTATCTATTTAAAGTGTTTAAATAAGAAGTTCCATAGTTTAGAGTAAAGCTTCTAGAATTATAATGAGATTATAATAATGAGATCTAGAAGATGATAACACTAAACTTAAATAGTTCCCGATCGTAGGATAACTAATTGGGAGTTAGTCAATCCGTAAAGATCGGTACATACTATGCTTGCTTTCTCGGAAGGATGTCTGTTCTCGTAGACATTCGTGTGGTGACACTATAGCTAGTATGTAGGTGCTTATTGGAGAATAAGTTCACTGAACGTGACTTGATCAAATGAACGACTAATGGAGTTTACTCACGTGTTAATAGTTGTTCATAAGTTGATGGTGGTACAAGTGTCCTTAGACTTGAGACCGTTAAAGTAATCTTATATACAATGAACTATGTTTTGGTTTAGTTCTAAGTCCTCAAGGGACAATCATTAGTTCTATTCCGGGTATAGGAATTTGTATATGAAGATAGTTAACGATCGATAAAGAATCTACCCCTTTCAGTAAAAGAAAGTGAATATCCTATGATGTTCTTACTATGTTAGTTCAGGAATCTCTGGCCAGAGTAATTGAAGTTAGAAAGAGTTTCTAATTCAAATGAACTAGACATAATGTATAAGAAATTATATGATTAAATTAAATAGGCTTGACACGCGATCCATGCCTTGCATTTAATCGGGATATTGTCGGGTAGAAGGAATGAATTGTACGGTTACCATTTGCTGAATAGGTTTTAATATATTCTAAGCAATGAATTCATATTATCCGGATAGTCGCGATATATTCAAAAGTATCACTCACGATGTAGAATAAATATTAATTACTTATGTAATTATATTTAACGAATTAATTAGTAATTCGTATAAGTAATAATAAATAGTTTATTATTATTTATTTCTACTACCGGCTTAATATTGAACCTAAAGGGTCACACCATAAAAAGGTTAAATATTTATAGATGATGAGAATAATTAATAATGGCTATGAATTATTTATTTATTGAATAAATAATTAATTAGCAATTATTTATAATTTATTAAATGAGATTTAATAGATTATAAATAAATTAAGAAAAGTTCTTAATAATTATTAATTACAAAATTTAGTTTGAGAAATTAAATTTTATGAGAGAATTATTTTCAGAATGGGATTAATAATTAAAAGGGTTTTAATTATTAAATGATTATTTAATTAGATAAAGTAAAGACTTTATTTCTTTAAATATCAAACATATCCAAGAGTTGGAAACACATCTCAAACACATAACAAAAACATCCCAGGAGGTTTAGAAGATCATGGAGAGCTTTTGAAGTTCATCAAAATCATTCCAAACCATTTAATTAATTTTCTCAATTGTTCTTAATCTACTATATGATATTTGATCTTGGTGGATACCATTAGAGCACTCCACACTTGAGGGGTGATTGCTGGAAATCATAGACATATTCATAACAATCCCAGGAAAGCTATCAAGGTATTTTTCTTGTGTTCATACAATTTTTAAATCTATATACATGATTAATTAGGTTTTTATGCAAGTAAATGTGATTTACACTTCCGCTACGGTCATAAATTCCTACAATGGTATCAGAGCATAGGTTGCATGTATATAGATCCCAGAAAAAATTTCGGAATTTTTCAAGCTTGTATGAATTAGTTATGAATTTTTGAAGTTCTAGGAGGCTATAATCAAATTAATTACGAATTAATTAATAAATTATTTTTTAAAATAATTTTGATCACTGATATATTTTCTACAAGTGTTGTAGAAGTCCCAGAAAAAGTTTCATAATTTTCCCATGTATAGATTATTTATTATTGATTTTTAAAGAGTTTAGAAATTAATAAATAATAATCTGTTTATAAATATATATATTATTTATAAAAATATCTAGATGGGTAGTATTATTGGGGGCCCAAAATAGTTTTAAAGTAGGCTGGTGGGCTGGTGAACAAAGTAGGCCAGATTGATTTTTTGAATAACTGGTCGACTGAAAAAGAGAATTTAAAAAAAATAAAAAAAAGGTACAGTGCGCGTCTGCGTCAGCATGACGTCATCCCCCATGTGTAACGCGTCTGTTTAATGCGTTACACAAGTAAAATGCTATTTTTGGCCTGTAACGCATTCTGGCAATGCGTTACACAATCAAAATGCTGTTTTTGGCCTGTAACGCATTCTGGTAATGCGTTACAGTGTCTGTATGTGACAGAAATGACCCTGATTCGTATTTTGATTTTTCCCGTTGATCCGTAACTCCGTTTGAGGCGTATAATATATCGTTGGATTCGTTTTTTCGAGACGGATCTAATGGAGTGGTCAAATAAATTTTAAAAATTAATTTTAAAATGGTTATAGCTTCCGGGAGTGTTTTAAAGCCCGTTTTAATTGTGTTAAAATGCTTTAAAATACTAATATTGTTTCATATAGATGTTTAACAATGTTTAACATGATATAACATGTTTGAATATATATGTGTGCATAGAAATGCCATGAGATAATATATATAATTTTATATATCGTATATAAAATGCATGTTTGACTTTAGGTTTTAACGAAAACGTTTCGTAACCTAAATAATATAAAATCCCTCGTTATTTAATATCAAGTAATAAAATGGCCAATGTCACAACGGGCTTGTGTCGGTCATAGCCTTCCAACATGGTAGAAAGTGATTCTTAGTTTTGAGCTTTGTCGTTTCGTGCTACAGCCGAGGGCTTCGTTTTCAAAAATAGGAATTACTTGTCTATTACATGAGATGCGTATAATTAATTAGAATCCAATTGTCGTTACGTGCTACAGCCGTGGGCTATTGAGATCTTATTAATTTAACGAGATGTTGGGTCTCACTTGACTTAGAATATTGAATTTAGACGTGCTACAGCCGTGATTCAATGATTCAAGAGGCTAAATGGAATTAGGGAATAACATGAGATGTAATTGATAAAGAGTTATCTGCCTATGGAACATTACATAGCGTTTCGTGCTACAGCCGAGGTTATATAATGGAAAGTAGGATCCCTATTCTCACATGCATTGAGAATGCTTAAGTTATACATTTGAGGGTTGTATAATTTTAATAAAACTGTGGGAGCCACCTATGAATAAAGACCCGATTCATAAGGTGTTATAATAAAATTGGATATCTACTAATGTTGTTATGTGTTCACAAATTTCAGATTTATAGATCATGTCTTCTACTCTATCACTCCGTAGCATACTTGATGCGAACAAATTGACTGGTCCCAATTATGCTGATTGGCTTCGAAACCTGAGAATCGTTCTCAGGGCTGAGAAGAAGGATTATGTGCTTGACTCACCTTTACCTGTACCTCCTTCTGATGATGCACTTTTCCATGAACGAGAAGTGTATGATGAATGGTTAGATGCTGCTAATGTTGCTCAATGTGTCATGCTAGCATCCATGACACCTGAGTTACAGAAGCAACATGAGAAAATGGATGCTCCTACCATTCTGATACATCTACAGGAGCTTTATGATGTACAAGGGAGAACCGCTCGATATGATATATCGAAAGAGCTATTCCAATGTAGAATGGCTGAAGGGTCGTCTGTGAATGACCATGTGCTTAAGATGATCAATCTGATTGAGCATCTAGGGCAGTTAGGTTTTGTCATGGATGGGGAGTTATGCCAAGATTTAGTCTTGCAGTCACTCCCGGATTCGTTCTCGCAGTTCGTTATGAACTTTCACATGAACAAGCTGGATGCCAGCTTAGCTGAGCTCCACAACATGCTGAAAACTGCTGAGGCGAATTTTCCCTCCAAAAGGGGTTCTGTTCTTATGATCGGTGCCAGTACCTCTACTAAGAGGAAGAGGAACTGGAAGCCGAAGAATAAGAAAAAAAGGTGAAAATAAGCCTGTTCCACCAAAGGCTGACCCGAAAAGCAAAGGAGTTTGCTTCCACTGTAACAAGGTGGGACACTGGAAGAGGAACTGCAAGGTTTACCTTGCAGAGTTAAAGAATAAGAAGGGCAATGAGATTACCGCTTCAGATTCAGGTATGTTCATGATTGAACTAAATATGTCTTTAAGTCAGATTTCTACTTGGGTATTTGATACTGCTTGTGGGTCTCATATTTGCAATTCGTTGCAGGGACTAAAGCAAAGTAGATCTCTGGGGGAAGATGAAGTGATTCTATTGATGGGCAATGGAGCAAGAGTTGCTGCTGCAGCTGTAGGATCATTTCCTTTGCATATGCCTACGGGCAAAACTATCGTGTTGAATAAATGTTATTATGTACCATCTATTGTAAGAAATATTGTTTCTATTCCTGTACTTGATTCGGATGGTTTTACATTTATTGTTGAGAATAATAAATGTTTAATTAAGAGAAATAATATTACTTATGGATACGGTACATTACATAATGGTTTGTATATATGTGACTTAGAACATAATTTGTTTCAAATTGAACAACCTAATAATAAAAGAAAAAGAGATAATAAAAATCCAACTTATTTATGGCACTGCAGACTAGGTCATATTAGTGAGAACAGACTTCGCACATTACATAAGGATAAGTTACTAGAACATTTTGATTTTGAATCATATCCTACATGCGAGTCTTGTCTCATGGGTAAAATGACTAAATCTCCATTTACTGGACATGGAGAGAGAGCTGCGGGGTTGTTAGACTTGGTACACACAGATGTATGTGGACCAATGTCAACAAGCGCTAGAGGAGGATTTTCATACTTCATTACTTTTACGGATGATCGATCCAGGTTAGGATATGTATATCTTATGAAATACAAATCCGAAGCTTTTGAAAAGTTCAAGGAATATAGAAATGAAGTAGAAAAACAAACCGCACGTAGTATAAAAGTTCTTCGATCAGATCGAGGAGGTGAGTACTTAAGCGGAGAGTTTTTAGGTTATCTTAAAGAAAATGGTATAGTTTCTCAATGGACCCCTCCCTATACTCCACAATTAAATGGAGTATCTGAGAGAAGGAATCGCACTCTATTAGATATGGTGAGGTCCATGATGAGCTTTACTGATCTTCCAGTATCACTATGGGGTTATGCTTTAGAGACGTCAGCGTATTTACTGAACAAGGTGCCTTCTAAATCGGTTCTCACGACCCCACATGAGATGTGGAGTGGGAAGAAACCAGGTCTTAAACATGTTAAGGTTTGGGGGTGTCCAGCTTATGTCAAGAAAGTTGAACATGATAAGTTGGAACCTAGATCCGTGAAATGCAGTTTTGTGGGATATCCTAAAGAAGGTCATGGATATTATTTCTATGATCCTTCTGATCAAAGGATATTTGTTTCTAGACACGCACACTTCTTAGAGGAACAGTTCCTCCTTGATAGAAACAGTGGGAGAAATATTGAACTTGATGAAGTTCAAGAACCACAAAATGCAACGATTAGAGAAGAAGTACCTGTTCAGAAAGAACAACCTTCTGTAGAACAACCTTTACGTAGGTCAGAGAGAGTGTCCCGCCCAATCGAAAGATATTACGGGCTTGTTATTGAAAATGATGATGATTTGTCATTTGTTGATGATGAGGACCCTATGACTTATGAAGAGGCTATGAGTTGTAATGACTCAGAGAAATGGCAGGATGCCATGAAATCCGAAATGGACTCGATGTATATAAACCAAGTGTG
The DNA here is from genome assembly GCA_036435485.1 of Saposhnikovia divaricata. Classification (NCBI taxonomy): domain Eukaryota; kingdom Viridiplantae; phylum Streptophyta; class Magnoliopsida; order Apiales; family Apiaceae; genus Saposhnikovia; species Saposhnikovia divaricata. The sequence continues at coordinate 170,325,212 of CM071598.1, forward strand.
GACTTTGGTTGAGGCACCTGAAGGAGTTAAACCCATTGGGTGCAAATGGGTATACAAACGAAAGTTAGGAGCAGATGGCCAGGTGGAGACCTATAAGGCCAGGCTTGTGGCAAAAGGATTCAAACAAAGACAAGGGATTGACTTTGATGAAACCTTTTCGCCTGTAGCCTTGCTCAAATCCATTAGGATTTTGCTTGCGATTGCAGCCTACTATGATTACGAGATCTGGCAAATGGACGTAAAGACGGCCTTCCTCAATGGGAAACTTGAAGAGGAAGTGTATATGACACAGCCAGAGGGTTTTGTTTCCAGTGGAAACGAAAATCTAATATGTAGACTGCTTCGATCCATATATGGTTTGAAGCAAGCTTCTAGAAGATGGAACATCCGTTTTGATGAGACAATCAAAGAGTTTGATTTTATCAAAAACTTAGATGAACCATGTGTTTACAAGAAGGTTAGTGGGAGCGCGGTAACATTTCTTATATTGTATGTGGATGACATACTTATAATAGGAAATGATATACCGATGTTACAATCAGTCAAGGTCTGGCTATCAAAGAACTTCACTATGAAGGACTTGGGAGAGGCATCCTATATTTTAGGGATGAAGATCTATAGAGATAGATCTAATCGAACGATTGGCCTATCCCAAGGTACATACATCGATAAAGTGCTAAAACGGTTTAGCATGGAGAACTCGAAAAGAGGTCTCATTCCTATTAGTCATGGGATTACTCTTTCCGAGAAGATGTCTCCAAAGACATATGAGGAAAGGGTGCGCATGAGTAGGATTCCTTATGCCTCGGAAATAGGATCCATCATGTATGCGATGTTATGTACTAGAGCTGATGTTGCTCATTCACTTAGTGTGACGAGCAGATATCAGTCTAACCCAGGTGAAGAACACTGGAAAGCAGTGAAGAACATATTGAAGTACTTGAGAAGGACTAAAGATGTTTTTCTTGTTTTTGGTGGATCTGAATTGAAAATTGAGGGTTATACTGACTCTAGTTTTCAATCAGAAGGCGATGGTAGCAGATCCCAGTCAGGGTATGTATTTACTCTAAATGGGGGAGCGATTAGTTGGAAGAGTTCCAAACAGCCTACAACGGCTGACTCCACAGCGGAAGCGGAATATATAGCTGCATGTGAAGCTGCAAAGGAAGCTGTCTGGATGAGGAAATTTGTTTCTGATTTGGGAGTAGTTCCTAGCATTGAGGATCCTATAGTGTTGTATTGTGATAACAACGCTGCGATAGCTCAAGCTAAGGAACCAAGATCCCATAAGAATTCCAAACACGTGTTGCGGCGCTTTCATCTGATTCGAGAGATCATAGAAAGAGGGGATGTCAACATCGTAAGAATTGACACACATAACAACATAGCGGACCCATTTACTAAGGCATTGTCTCAGGCTCACTTTGATCGACATAGAGATAAGATGGGTATAAGATACCAGAGTGATTGGCTTTAGTACAAGTGGGAGTTTGATAGTATTTTGTCCTAAACCCAATCATGTGTGATGGGTTAGGAAACACTTTCATGTAATCTTATTTGATTTTATTTATATTAATAAAAGACTTGTTGTTTTTATTACGGGCTTTATCTATTTAAAGTGTTTAAATAAGAAGTTCCATAGTTTAGAGTAAAGCTTCTAGAATTATAATGAGATTATAATAATGAGATCTAGAAGATGATAACACTAAACTTAAATAGTTCCCGATCGTAGGATAACTAATTGGGAGTTAGTCAATCCGTAAAGATCGGTACATACTATGCTTGCTTTCTCGGAAGGATGTCTGTTCTCGTAGACATTCGTGTGGTGACACTATAGCTAGTATGTAGGTGCTTATTGGAGAATAAGTTCACTGAACGTGACTTGATCAAATGAACGACTAATGGAGTTTACTCACGTGTTAATAGTTGTTCATAAGTTGATGGTGGTACAAGTGTCCTTAGACTTGAGACCGTTAAAGTAATCTTATATACAATGAACTATGTTTTGGTTTAGTTCTAAGTCCTCAAGGGACAATCATTAGTTCTATTCCGGGTATAGGAATTTGTATATGAAGATAGTTAACGATCGATAAAGAATCTACCCCTTTCAGTAAAAGAAAGTGAATATCCTATGATGTTCTTACTATGTTAGTTCAGGAATCTCTGGCCAGAGTAATTGAAGTTAGAAAGAGTTTCTAATTCAAATGAACTAGACATAATGTATAAGAAATTATATGATTAAATTAAATAGGTTTGACACGCGATCCATGCCTTGCATTTAATCGGGATATTGTCGGGTAGAAGGAATGAATTGTACGGTTACCATTTGCTGAATAGGTTTTAATATATTCTAAGCAATGAATTCATATTATCCGGATAGTCGCGATATATTCAAAAGTATCACTCACGATGTAGAATAAATATTAATTACTTATGTAATTATATTTAACGAATTAATTAGTAATTCGTATAAGTAATAATAAATAGTTTATTATTATTTATTTCTACTACCGGCTTAATATTGAACCTAAAGGGTCACACCATAAAAAGGTTAAATATTTATAGATGATGAGAATAATTAATAATGGCTATGAATTATTTATTTATTGAATAAATAATTAATTAGCAATTATTTATAATTTATTAAATGAGATTTAATAGATTATAAATAAATTAAGAAAAGTTCTTAATAATTATTAATTACAAAATTTAGTTTGAGAAATTAAATTTTATGAGAGAATTATTTTCAGAATGGGATTAATAATTAAAAGGGTTTTAATTATTAAATGATTATTTAATTAGATAAAGTAAAGACTTTATTTCTTTAAATATCAAACATATCCAAGAGTTGGAAACACATCTCAAACACATAACAAAAACATCCCAGGAGGTTTAGAAGATCATGGAGAGCTTTTGAAGTTCATCAAAATCATTCCAAACCATTTAATTAATTTTCTCAATTGTTCTTAATCTACTATATGATATTTGATCTTGGTGGATACCATTAGAGCACTCCACACTTGAGGGGTGATTGCTGGAAATCATAGACATATTCATAACAATCCCAGGAAAGCTATCAAGGTATTTTTCTTGTGTTCATACAATTTTTAAATCTATATACATGATTAATTAGGTTTTTATGCAAGTAAATGTGATTTACACTTCCGCTACGGTCATAAATTCCTACACCACGTCCACCTAATGTTAATGTTATTCGTTCTATGTGGGTTTTGAGTCATAAATATAAATCTGATGGCACTTTTGAGCGGCATAAAGCCCGTCTTGTAGGTGATGGCAGGTCTCAACAGGTTGGTGTGGATTGTGGCGAAACATTCAGTCCAGTGGTTAAGTCTGCAACTATTCGAGCCGTTCTTAGTATTGCTGTTTCCAAGTCATGGCCTATTCATCAATTATATGTAAAAAATGCCTTCTTGCATGGCCATCTCAATGAAACAGTGTACATGCATCAACCTATGGGTTTCAGGGATCCCTCGTATCCAGATTATGTTTGTTTGTTAAAAAAATCTATTTATGGATTGAGGCAGTCCTCCCGTACTTGGTACGAACGATTTGCTGATTATATTTCAACTATTGGTTTCTCTCATAGCAAATCAGATCACTCATTATTTATCTATTGTCGAGGCAACGATGTGGCATATATTCTTCTTTATGTTGATGATATCATTCTCACTGCTTCAACTGATTCTCTTCGTTAGTCCATCATCTCTTGCCTTAGCTCAGAATTTGCTATGAAGGACTTGGGCCCTCTCAGTTATTTTTTAGGTATTGCTGTCACTTGACATGAAGGTGGTATGTTCCTTTCTCAAAGAAAATATGCAGCAAATATAATTGAAAGAGCAGGTATGTCATCTTGTAAGCCTGTTGCCACACCAGTTGACACAAAGGGAAAGTTAAGTGCTTCACTAGTAGAAAATTGGCCTTTTACGTCGGTTAAATAGGTCTTATACGTCGGTTAAATGGCGACGTATGGGCAGGCGACGTATAAAGTCAGAGTCTTTTACGTCGGTTAAAATGGCGACGTATATTGTATCCTTTTACGTCGGTTCTTCTAAACAACCGACGTATATTGTATCCTTTTACGTCGGTTCTTCTAAACAACCGACGTATATTATTATCCTTTTACGTCGGTTCTTTTAAACAACCGACGTATATTATTATCCTTTTACGTCGGTTCTTCTAAACAACCGACGTATATTGTCCAAAATATTAAAAAAAAATATTTTTTTTGTACAAAACCCAGAAAATTAATTAAAAACCATAATTTCCAAAATCAACAAATAATTTTAATATTCCCTTATGCCATCAAGTTATTTTTTAGCCCTAGCAAGCACCAGTTGGTTAATATACACATCATCAATCAGAACTAACAAACAATTACACCGTATAATCGTATCGTAAGAACAGAAACGAAGTGGAATGAAAAAACAAAATAGAAAATGAATTAACTCAAGAAACCCAAATTGCAAGAACCCAAGGATCAATTTGAATAAAAGAAATCTACAAATCAATAATTTAAATCTACAAGCAATATGTTAGTGGCTGAGTGTCCATCTGTCCAGCATCAAACTTCATGCTCCTCATCTATAATCAGTAAAATTATCACTGTTCAAGCAAACTTCATCATTTCTACCTTGTTTGCCCTTGCAAATGCAATCAATTCCTTGGTGTCCGATTCAGGAAGACCTTCCGCAATTATGGCCACAACTCTAATCGTTGGCACACATAAAAAGACACACATAAAAAGCTTCCTGCTTTAACTTTGTGAAAATGAAACGAGCAAAAGCAAAATTTACATAATGCAAGTATAAATAAACTTTGGATGTGGTTGAACACCTGTGAAGAAGTACATGTACTTGCCTCATACTTATTCAGAGATACACATAACTTCGATCTCAGGAATTATACATTAGCACAATTAGCAAATAAAACTAGTATGTAACCTAGTCAGTTTGTTTACTGTAAACTTCTCCTAATTTCCTAAGATATGCACAATTAGCAAATAAAACTAGTATGTAACCTAGTAAGCTTGTTTACTGTAAACTTCTCCTAATTTCCTAAGATATGCTAAAGTGGTTTAACATTTTGCCAATGTCCAGTGTCTATCTCTAGTTAGTCAAAAGACAAATGGACTCTGTAGATATTTCCTTTCATGCAAACGAATCAGTACTCTAATTTAAAACAGCTATATGTTACCTCCATACTCTCCTAAGCTAGATATTCCTTTTATGCAAACGAATCAGTACTCTAATTAATTTGAAACAACTAGAAGTTACCTCCTAACTCTGCCAAGTACACTTGACTGTTGACTGTTGGATAAAGTAATTTACACTCATCCAAATTGCTGACAAAAGAAGTATCCAAATATTATGATCATCTTAAAGTCGGCAAAAATGGAAGTGCAAAAATATTTTACGACCTTTTTTTATAGTAAATGTGTAAGTTCGTATAAAGGATGGATTTAATCCATAAACACACTTAAAAGGGAGCACAGAGAAAATACAATAGCAAACAAACCCAAACACCCAAGAGGTCACCTACCAGGCCCTCCTGTTCCAGAAGCTTCAAGATTTATAAAAGCTCCAATTGTTTTTGTCCATCTATGTGTTTTCATGAAGCCATGTGACCCCTATAATATGATGCATATTTGAAGCCATAAACATATTAGTAGAATACAATATCAGATTTGTTAACTGCTTTATGAGATAACAATTACATCAGATGGTTCATGTAAGTTTGTCAACAAACTACAACTGTCATATAACAATATTTTCAATGATTCCACATGTACTTGTATGATATTTATTTAGTTTAATAGCCCAGATGATTATCCTTGTTCAAGTTTTTTGTAAAATGTATATGACAGGGTTCTGAAACAGGACAAGTATACTTACCACCATAAAAAGCTCTTCTGCACCATTGAACAAAAATATAATTGGCTGCCTGGGAACCCAACCAGAATCAACAATAAGTCTCGCTACTTCAAGCAAAGATGCTGCAAAACAACACATTACAATGGAAAACATTACTAAATCAGGACATTTCATGCAAGTTAAAAAACTACTCTATGTCACTTTCTGTGTCTTGATTTACGATTTGTGCGAACTTCTAGACATATAAGTTTTCTTATATGCCTTAAATACTCTGCACCTAAAACAATGTTCGGTACCATGACACAACTACAAAAACAGTAACAAACAAAACAAAATTAACCCACCGACACATGAACCGCAATCTGCAGCACCAGGAGAACCGGGAGGACTATCAAAGTGCCCATTCAACAATACGAAAGGATCATCCTCTTGAGAAACTGCTGATGAGATCCTGTGACTCATCATTATTGTCAAATGCGAGATATAAAATAAGCCTTAACTAATAGCGTTAAAAAGTATCGCATAATATATAAATGTTATGTAGAATATAATTGATTTCATATTTTGCAAGCCTTTTTATAAAGTTCCTTCATTATTATACAGCTTATAATAACAAAAGTGCATATAAATGTATAAAGAAAGTAAGCTCTACAGCCAAGTTAAAATTATTAAATGTTTGATTCACTGTTACAGAATATGAATTAATATTATATTGGAGGAGAATAGTGTGCAACTGCCCAATTGCCCAGTAATCACCCGTATCGCATAGTAATACTTAAATTAGCAGCTGCACTAAGCACGTATTTATTTCTAGCAGCAATTTATGTAATTACGAAGCAATCATCTTTGAAGTCCAAGTGCTAATCAAATAATATATACTTATAGCTAGAGGCTTGCTGGTGTACATAGCATCTTCTCATACCTTCAAAAACAGTTAGTATGGATACAGACAGCACAGCAGAAGCTAGTACGAGTAATTTTAAGAGTCATGTGGTCTCACCTCATGAGAATGTTAGTGTGGTTTCTGTAGGCCAAAGAAATACTGCGGCCCAAAAACATCATATTGAATGAGCCATTAATTAATGTTTCCTCAATCTCAATCCTGCAACAGTACATGTGAATAAATGGATAATTTTAATTTCAGTTGGAAGAAATGAAATTAGGCGGGATCGGGATATAAAACTGTGCAATGGTGTGAGTGAATATTTATAGTTTGCAATCTTAATTTCATTCCATTGCTAGAAGTTACCTCCTAACTCTGCCAAGCACATACTAATATACATACATACTAAATTTCATGGAATAAACCAAAGCATTGTTAAACAGAACAAATTTAGAACAATATAACTCAAAAGGGTATAATGAAATAAAAAGAATATACCAATTAGAGCTTTGAGGCTACCAATTAGAACTTTGCGGCTACATAATCAGGCCAACACCCAAAGCAGAACCATGTTTATCAGTCTAGACAAATTACGTGGCTATGGTGGTCATACACATAGCAATATAACTCCAACCCAAAGCAAATAAAGCACTGAGTCACCAGAATTGAAATTAGCAGCCAAAGACTCATCTACGAATCACCAGTACGGGATAATTGTTCGCCGTGTCTAGTCACCACCCAAACCGCAATAATCGCATATCCCCCCGAACTACCAACATTTAATCCGATATCAGTAGCGAATCGGTACAATTGATATCTCCTGTGAAATATCGACCAATCAGGCATGGATGATGGTCCTCTAACAAATTCGATCAATTGTTTGACCAGTTAATTGAGGAGGCGGTGAGTTGCAGAATCGGATTTTCTACCCTTCATTCTTGATTGAGAGAATCGAGACACCGGATAGTTAATCGCCGGCCGGCCGAGAGCTAGCGTGTGTGTTGGATTTGAGAGAGAGAGAGAGTTTTTTTAAAAATTTGAACACGCAGAGAGGGAGAGATTGTGCAAAAGAGATTGAGAGAGATTGTGGAGAAATGAGAGAGAAGGGAGAGATGTCGAGAGAGAGAGAGAGGAGAAGAAGAGGGCAGAGAGAGAGATTTGGGTCGATCGAGAGAGAGATGTTGGTAGATCGATAAATAAAATTAAAACAAAAAAGATAGTTAAAATATAAGTTTAAGAGATTTAATTCAATCCAACGGCTCAGATCTTGTTAATTCAATCCAGCGGTTCAAAGTAATCTGAGAGAAGCATAATCCTTGTGCTTCAATGTTACCCAATAATAATGTGACACGTGGCAACTTCTAATTTCTTTAATTTCTTTAAAGGTTTTATACGTCGGTTATATTAAGAGCGACGTATAAAATAGTATTATATACGTCGCCTTTCCTCAACCGACGTATAAAGTAGTATTATATACGTCGCCTTTTTCTCAACCGACGTATAAAGTAGCATTTTATACGTCGCCTTTCCTCAACCGACGTATAAAGTAGCATTATATACGTCGCCTTTTTCTCAACCGACGTATAAAGTAGCATTATATACGTCGCCTTTTTCTCAACCGACGTATAAAGTAGCATTTTATACGTCGCCTTTTCCTCAACCGACGTATAATATGACTTTATACATCGGCGTTTTGTTCAACCGACGTAAAAAATTTTAAAAATTGACCTTATACGTCGCCTTTATACGGAACCGACGTATATAACTACTTTATACGTCGCCTTTGGCCAGAACCGACGTATAAGAGGCGACGTATAAGGTCAGTTTTGTACTAGTGCTTCTTCAGGATCTCCGTATGAAAATCCATCTCACTACCGTAGTTTAGCAGGAGCATTGCAATATCTCACAATTACGAGACCGGACATACAATATGCTGTGCAACAAGTCTGTTTACATATGCATGATCCACGTGATGCACACATGCATGCTCTTAAGTGCATTTTGCGCTATATTCAAGGAACACTTGATTTTGGTCTACATCTTTATGAATCTTCAGTGGCTTCTCTCATTTCTTACACTGATGCAGATTGGGGTGGTTGTCCTGACACAAGGCGTTCCACCTCCGGTTATTATATCTTTCTTGGCGACAACTTAATCTCCTGGTCCTCCAAACGACAAGCAACCTTGTCCCTATCTAGTGCAGAAGCCGAGTACAGAGGGGTAGCTAATGTTGTTTCCGAATCTTGCTGGATAAGGAACCTTCTTCTTGAGCTAAATTGTCCAATCAATAAGGCCACTTTGGTCTATTGTGATAATGTCAGTGCTATATATCTCTCTGGCAATCCTGTTCAACATCAACGCACTAAGCATATTGAAATGGACATTCACTTTGTACGCGAGAAAGTGGCTCGTGGCCAAATTCGGGTGCTACATGTTCCATCCCGTCATCAAATTGCAGATATATTTACGAAGGGACTCCCGCGCATACTTTTTGATAATTTTCGGAACAGTCTAAGCGTACGAAAGCCTCCCGCTTTGACTGCGGGGGTGTGATAGATCATGTAAATTGTATTAGTCATATATGGAAACAATCTTTAGTAATAGCTGTACATATTAGGTGGTTAAATCATATGCCTACATATCCCATGATATCCTCTGGAGATATCAAATTAGTTAGTATTGCCTTTGTACACTCTATGTAACTGACTATATATTGAGAAGGATGCTAATGAGAAAGGGGAGGAGAACAATTACTTTTATAATGGACAAATTGCATGCCTCCTTATAAGAATTCTTCTTTCCTCAAAAAAAAAAAAACTTCCTAATCAATATAGATCATTATCGATTTTGACTCACGAACCCGACGATTTTGACATTTTACCGTTGATTTTGAGTTTCATAAAAAATTGATAAATTGATGGTTGTTGTAACTAGGCCTGTAAATCGATGAGATATCAGATTCGATTTATACTAATTTAAATGAATATTAACTGGCCTGAAAGCTATTCGATTTGAATTTCCATTCGATAAAATAATTTGAATAGTAAATAAATTAACATGAATTTAGACTAATTTGATCCAATTATTCACCATCCGATCCATTTAATTATACAGTATATAATAATATACTATATAATATAATTTTGGGCTTTTTTCATAAATAAATAGGGAAACGTAATTTTTTACACATTTACTTTTGTTAAGAATAGCTATTTGCAATTTTACTAAACTAAGTTTCTAAATTGCAAAAATACTAGAAATTAGGGTACCACTTCACCCTGCCCAGCCTGCCCAGTTCGACTTTTTCTTTTTTTTTTCTTGTGGGTGCTATTTTGGTGGATTTGGGTTGCAAGGCCCCGCAGGGGCATATTCAACTGAATGCAACCACATGCAACTAAATTTCTGATTATATATATAGAGTTCAAAAAAGAGATCAAAAATGACAACTGAAAAATGCAATTTTCTTATGCAACTGAATGCAATCACATGCAACTAAATATATATATATATATATATATATATATATATATATATATATATATATATATATATATGGGTTTTCAGCCCAATACAATGGTATGGGTCTTGGGTGATCCAAGACAAGTATGGGTTTTGGTGATCCAAAACATATATGGATTGGATAATAATTATATGTTTAGATAATTATTATAGATGGTATATTTAGATACCAAGTATGATAAGGATTGTAATTGGAAACCAAGTATGATTAGGATATCTCGGTGGCTAAGTTTGTGATGGCTATATATACATAGTGCTATTATGTTTGATATGTATGCTTGAATATTGTTTGGCTTAGGTATCGTGTGAGTGAAACATCGTTTGGTGAGATTGATTGTATTATTGATTATTGTTTGGATTAATAATACAAGTTGGGATGCGGGTTTTCCGTGCATATAATTTTGTTGTGTGTGCTTTGCATTAGTTGATTATCTCGGTTTTTGCTCCCTGACATATATATATATATATATATATATATATATATATATATATATATATATATATATATATATATATATATATATATATATATATATATATATATAATGAAACTTTCATTTTTCAGTTGCATTCAGTTGAATATGGCCCCTGGCGGGGCCTTGCAACCGAAATCCACCAAAATCACCCACCTTAAAAAAAAAGTTGCATGTGGTTGCATTCAGTTGAATGTGGCCCCTGACGGGGCCTTGCAACCCAAATCCACCAAAATCATCCCACCTTAAAAAAAAAGTTGCATGTGGTTGCATTCGATTGAATGTGGTTGTATTCAGTTGCAATTCAAATCCACCAAAATAGCACCCCACCTAAAAAAAGTGTTGAAGTCTGTTGAAGTCGGCTGGAAAAGAAAGGGGGAGGGGTGAGGGTTAGTATTTTTGCAATTTTGAAACTTTGTTTAGTAAAATTGCAATTAAGAAAGTATAAGATAGTAAATATGCAATTAAATAAAGGAGATGATATTTTTGCAAATAAAAACTTTAAACCTAATATTTTTGATAAATACTCTATAATATTTTTACATAATATATATATATATATATATATATATATATATATATAATATAAAATGTAAATCATTATATATCATAATAAGTCAATTTACGTAAAAAATTCTATGTCTAATAACCAAGTTTAATTTTTTTACCACTCTTCCAAGCTAATGTTATATGTGTAGGTGCTTAGCAATTACAGTGTGGCTAAACTTTAAGGTAAGAATTTTTTTTTCTATAATCATTTTATAAATTTGAAATATTTGATTTGATTTTTTTTTTTCATTTGAACTTATAGTTTATACGTTCGTTTAGCATTATTTTTGAACAATTGATTTATTGAAATAGTATATACTTTAAATTGTTACTTAAATTTTACACATAATTAGACTGTGACTTCTAAGTGTTACTAATTGGATTAAATATCAAATTGGTTATTGAAGTGTAAGTTAGTTATCAATTCATTCATGGATGTATCATTTGAATCATAATAAATATCAAACAGATACTTTTAAAGTGTATTCGGGAAGTAAAAATAAATTTTTATCGAGTTTTACACATTTTTTTTGAATGCTAGCTACCACAACCGAGCTAAAGGTTAATAATTCTAGTATTTCTGATAATATATTTAAATTTTAAGAAATTTTTCTACTATTTACCAAGATTGTAAAAATCGGAAATCGGTTCAACTCGATTTAGTTATGGAAAAAAGAGTACTCGGAAATCGAAAGTATACATGGAATGAGTACTCGAACAATTAATCGGATATTATTTTTATAAGTTTTATTAAAAATATTAAATTCACATATCATAATTTTTTTTTTTAACCGGGAATTACCCCACACACTTGTATGTGGGATTTCAAACCCGGGGAGATATATCGCTGAGCCCTACACCCAGTACTCCCACGTAAATCCGAAACTTTCGCTCCAAGGTAGGTTCGAACCCCTGACCTTGGCTGAACCAGGGAAAGGGGGTGTCCACTCAGCCAAAGCTTTGTAGACCACATATCATAATTTAGTGTATTGGTGTTATAAGTTATATATTTTTTGTTATTTACTAATAATCTAATATAAATACCAAAATTGTAATTAGTATTATTTTTAACAATGTACTAACAACGTTAATGTCAAAATATTAATATCTTTTATCTGATAACTTTTATCAATACAACTAAAACAAATTATGATGATAAAAAATATACATTTTTCAACAACACTTAAAGTAATAATAAAAAATTGAATAATGTAAAATTGGATTTCGCTCCCAATACTCGGAATTTGATCTGAGTACTCGGTCGACACAACAGTGATTTTTAGAACATTGCTATTTACTTTTGATTTTATAGTTATTTTCTTTGATTTAATTAAAATAAATAGTAAATAAATTTCTTAAAATCTAAATATATTATCAAAAATACTAGAATTCATAACCTTTCATTTGGTCACAATAGCGTTTAAAAAAATGTGTAGAATTCGATGAAAAATTATTTTACTTTCCGAGTACATATACAGAGGTATTTGTTTGATATTTTTTATAACTTTATTGATTCAAATTATACCCACATTGGGTTCCATTTCAGTGACCAAACCCGTTACTAATTGCCTTTGAATTGGTGAATGATATAGACATAATTAATTTTGTTATATTTGAAAATTAAATGGAATAGTGAATATGGATCCATTAAATTAAATGAATTGAATATGGACATTGCGTTCCGTTATAATGCAAATCTGTTAAAATTGGATGGATTTAAATATGAAATTAGGCAAATAAAAATTGAATCCCGTCACTTGACTACTTGTGACCGATATTTTTTATATAGATTGAAACGTGTTTTGTTGGTTTGATAGTTATTAGCTTATAACCCGTGCAACATACCTTCATTTTTAATATTTATATTTTATTAATTTATTTTAATATTTATATGTTATTAATTTACATATCAAATTCTTATTAAAGGATTGATATATATATATATATATATATATATATATATATATATATATATATATATATGATTCTATACGTTCAATTTAATATTTATGATCTATCTTAAATTCTTAAAATTTGCTTTGGACAATTTTACAGTCCACATTAAATTAACAAAATAATCTTTACTTTAATGAGGAAGGAAAAAAGGAAGAAATTGACTATTTCTCACATTGAAAATTCTATTCAATTTATGAAATCTACTTATATTTCGTTTTGATTATCAAAATACCTTCTATTATTTGAAAATAGTTCTACTAACAACCAAATACAGTTTTAATTATAAAAATAAGAATGATTTTATCCAAAACTTTGGTAGTCACGATAAAATAAATAAAAATTTCAGATGTAGGTCTGTTATATTGAATAGGATTAATGTAAAAATTCATAATTATATTTTCTCTTAAGATTCTTAGTGTTTTCATTTTGATAATAATTGTTAAATCATCAATAAATTAAAGATAATTTTTTGAATTTTCGCGTGGGCTGTAAAATCATTCAAATTTGATTTCTAGATCTCAAGATAGAGCCCAAATAGTAAATACGAATTTTTTTAATATTCATAAAAAAATAAATTCAATTCAATTGTATCCCTTTTTAATTATATGTTTTCAATAATATTTTTTTTTTTAAAACTCAATTCTAATTCAACCTTTTATAATTATTTCTTTTTTAGATTATAATTATTTTTTGATATGATACAATCTTGTTCGTCTATTTTTAAAAATATTATATCTGACGATTGAGATTATTTTGGCAATCAAAATTATGGATAAGATTACTTTTACGCTTATTATATAAGATATGTCAAATGATGATTATTACTTGTTAAATACTATATATACCTAACTAATGAATTAGTTGGCTCTTAATTTATTTTAACTAGTAAATTATTTATTTATTTCAATTTTTCATTATTTCAATTTAAACTTTTTTAACAGCTAAACTGAGATAAATATAAATTCTATATAACTAAAGAGGAAATATAGAGAATAATGTTGAATTTCATAAGATAAATAATTATGTAATAACTTATTCAAAATATAATTATTTATATTAACTTTAATATTAAATTAGGAAATTATTGGAAATTCTGTTAAATTCTGTTAAAAAACTCACTTCTCAAGTTTAAGTATTTTAGAATGGCCCAGACAAACCTTGACATATTTGTCAATTTGCGGTCCAACAAAAAAGATTCAACATTATTTATATTAAAAAGATTCTACATTATACTCCGTAATTATGTCCCACAGACACCTATCACGTGAAGTTAAAAGTTAAATAATTACTAATTAATTACTTAAATAATTTAACGTACATTCTCCGTCCGAATATTTATCAAGAAGAGAGGCTCATGGGATCTGGCCACCTGCTTTTTTGTCTGTTACAGTTTGTAATATTTATCAAGAAGAAGAAGCTAGCTAGCTGCAAGGTAACTGTAAGAAAATGGCACTCATCATCTCTACAAACACTAATGAATGGCCACAGGTTCTTCTTTAAATTCCTTTTCCCCACCCCCCAATTATATGAGAACAAAACATGACCCCATTATATTCTTGTTTTTTAGCTTTTGGAAGAGAATATTAGTTTTGTGTATATGCTTTCTTTTCGTTGTTATTTTTACCCTAAAAACACCTTGTTCAAAACCCTTTCCTTTTTCTTTTTCTTTTCCTTTTTGTGCAGATTGATGATCAGAACTTGATGGCATCAACAAATATGGGTGGAGACAAACCAACACAAGAGCAAATCCAACAGCAACAACAACTAGCACTAAAGTGTCCTCGATGTGATTCAGCAAACACTAAGTTTTGTTATTATAATAACTACAGTTTGTCACAGCCAAGGCATTTTTGCAAAGCTTGCAAACGTTACTGGACTCGGGGTGGAACCCTAAGAAATGTTCCTGTTGGTGGTGGTTGTAGAAAAAACAAGAGGGTTAAAAGGCCTGCAGCTACTCCGAGCTCCACCCCGGTGGCTTTGGACTCTTCTAATAATTCAGCTACATCAGCTCCAATGGCCACTATCAATTCCAATAATCCCTTGTTTTATCATGGCTTACAACATAATACTATGAACCCTAATTCTTCCGAGCTCAATCTTTCATTTAATTCTAGGGTTCGTCATGCAGGTAATAATTCGTTGTACGAGTATGATCTTCAACCTCAAATTAGTTCTCTAGGGTTTTCATCTTCTGGACAAACAATGGGTAGTGATCTTCTTTCTAAATCAATGCTTTCAAGCTACCATCATCTTCCTAATTTCGGGTCTTTAAGCTCAAGTGTTACTGCTGCTCCCACTATGGCTTCCCTTCTCTCGAACATTCAACAGCAAAAAATTGTACCCAGCAGTCATGTTCCTGGAGATACTAGATCTGGAGGTAACAGTTTTCTTGGATTTCCTCAGTACGAAGATCGTATTCAAATGCAAGGGACTCATGATAATGGTGGTATGTCCATGAAAGAGTTCAATACCGAAGAATCTCAAAATAGGTTAAATAACCATCAGATCCAACAAATGGTATCATCAGATCCTAATTCTCTTATTTGGAATGCAAATGGTGTTGGATCCTGGCTTGATCCTGGTAAAAGTATCGGTTATTCAGTCCCTTCTTTGATCAGTGAACACTACACATAATTGAGTCTTATTTGATCACCCTCTTTTCTCTTCTCCTTTTTCTTCACTATCTTTTTTCTTCACTAGGGTAAATTGATGGTCATCTATCTTATATTAGCTCCCTAGGTACTATCTTATTTCTGTTAATTTAATTTACTATCGCTTTCTAGTGATTCATGTAATGGCCACAAGGGAAAATAATTAGATGGAGGTTTCAAAGGGATGGGAGGAGTTGGATCGGAGTGATCATGTCAGCTGCAAAAGAATTCAGCCTTTTAGTTTTATGATGCAAGGTTTGAAGAAATTCATATTTGCTCTGAGAGGAACCTCGGATCCTTTTCTGTCTCATCTTCAACAACAAAAATATCAATTTCCAAGAGTGCTTCTTCCAAGATTTGGATGCAAGATCCTTCGGATCGATGTTGTGAGTTGATTTAATTTTATCTTCTTAATTTGTGTATATATCGTGCATGGAATGCACTCATATCTGGTGCATTTCTAGCACTTGTATTAGGAGATTGGGGGTTGGGTTTTAATCGAGAGAATACATGTTAAGATTTTTCTACTTTTCTTGGTTTGGAACTAAAACTAAGGGTTGGGGGTACATTAATTGGTATAGAAGAGAGGGGAATTTGTAAGTTCAAATGTGGATGTTTCTGTTTATTAATTGGCTGATCTTGGTATATGCATGTTTATTTAAATTTGTAGCTTATGGTATAATCATGTTAAGGTAATGTTATCTAGCTCGATTAAACGTGTTAATGTCTTCTTATAAATTTAATGGCAGTATGTATCAATCAATTCAGTGGTGTCAAGCTCAGCTTAGTACATAGTAAAATGCCTCTACTATCAATGAAGTGCAAATTTGTAGTAGTGTACCATTGATTCCCATTTGTGTTGTAAGTGGCCGAAGACTTATCCTTACTAGTTTACTGCAACTTAAAATTAGGGGATCGGAAAAAGTACATGGAAGTGTTAGTAGAGCCTTAGTTTCGTCACATACAAGTAGTTACAGTACTAAGTAGTTTAGAGATACAAGTACGCTTAGATGCAAGGGAAGGAACAAGGAGAGATAAAAATGGTCCTTATCAAGTTGGGATGTAAGATTGTAGTGCCTGGGTGCATTGTGATTGTACAGTCTGTAGTACGTACATCCCCTGGACCATCTGATAGCTTGAGAGTAGAACAATAGTGACTACCACTAAATTTTTAGACCTTGGAGTATAGCATATTGTTGGTTTTCTCTTGTACTATCTTGCATGATACACACAAGCTCAATTACATGTATAGAGAGAATATATAGGTAAAAGTTTTATAAAATAATGTTGGAGTATTTAGGCCAATGTCATGCTAAACTTGCATTACATTGCAAAACCTATTGTTAGTTAAACATGTTCTGCTTGCGTAATATACTCCTTCAGTCCTAATTTTATTGTCCATATTACTTTTTGCACGCATTTTAAGGAGGTAATAAATCATAGCTTCATAAATTATTTTTCAAATTTTCTTTTTATAAATAAAATTCAGTATGTAATCTTTTATTTAGAAAAAGAAAATTTTGAAAAAAAATTATGGAACTACAATTTGTTTGCACCTTAAAATGCATGCAAAAAGTAAATTGAACAATTAAATCGGGATGATGGAAGGAAGTACATTTACACCAAGTATTTCAACATTACTATATGCTTTACTCCAATTATTTCAACATAATTGGTCCTGCACTCTATTGCATATACAACTCAACCCCGTCTAAAAGGGTTTTTACACGGAACCTCATATATGTGTCTACTGTGTGTGTAGGTGTGCATGTGTATTATACAGAAAGAGAGTGTGTGGGGGAGGAGGGGTAGTAGAGTAAAGTTAGGATTATCTAGCTATAGGAGAAGTGGAGAAAAAGTGGCAGTGCATGTTCTGGCTGTAATCAACAGGCACTGCACCGATTTTTCAGTGCAATCCCACATCAGATTGAAAGTGAGAGGTGAATGGATATTCGGCTTTCTTAAGATCCGTGAAATTTTAGTAGCAAGATTTTTTTACTTGAATTGCTCTTGCATTTTATGCAAGGTCACAAGGAATTCGTATGAATGCTATAGAGCCTAACAGTCTCTTCCTAGACTACATTTCAAGTAATTATTCAAGCCAGATTCTAAAATAAATCAATATATGCTCGGATCATCGCTTTTTAGTGTCAATTAAATATCTTCACTGTTAGGATATCCAAAATTCAGGATAATTAGAACCGTTAGAATTTTGGAAAATGCCAAAACAAAACAACTAATAACTCAATCAAAATTTATATTTTTAATGAATTTTTCACATTGACAACAAAAACTAGTCCAAACTTCTCAAATAGTAATTATTTAATTTTAGTCCTGCAGTTTAGCAAAAAAAAAAAAAAATTTAGTCCCGCAGAGCGTATGCAAATTACCAATCACCAATTGTGATTGTGCTTTTAAGAGTTGTGAGCCAGGCCTAGTGGCAAATGGTAATGGATACTAGGGGCCAGTTTTATTCTTTTAGATTTGTTGTAATGCCGAGGGCCCAAGTCCAGGTCCAAAAAGTTTTTTATTTACTTTTATTTGAAGGAATAAGCTTTTCATCAACTTAAACTTTAAGCAGAGTTATCTTATTATGTTTATTTAATCAGCTATAAAAAGAAAACAATTATGCTAATTTGAAATTTGTTTTTATTATTGCTTTTGATTAAATCTATGCAATCCAACCTATTATGGAACTAATTTAATTACTCAATTTTTAAAATTATATTTATTTAAAGTTGTTATGTCAGTTGTAAGTAGGTTGCAAAGTTGCAAACAGTGGTTTTTCAAAAAAAAAAATTGAATTTTTTTTTAAATAAGACATTATTTTTGCAAAAAAATTTTGATGTTAGCTATTTCTTAAAAACCCCAAAATTTGTTACAATTAAAATGCTTATAACAAAATCAAATATAACTATTATATGTAAAAATATATTAAAAATCCCAAGTGCATAGAATATATATTTAGTATTCTTTAGAATTGATTATTTACATAAATATCAAAAATTTTAAAAATTATTTTAATTGAATAATATTTCATTAAAATTTATCAAATTTGTATGTAATTTTTATCATATATATGAATAAGAATCTTATTTAGATTTTTTATGAATTATAATTCACATAAATATCAGAAATTTATGAAACTATTTTTTAAAAAATATAAAACAAAAGTTTTTTTTTTGTATTTTATTAAAGCATGGCCATAACTTAATAAATAAAATTATGGAAATACTCCTATATAATTAAAGTACTTAAATTGTACTAAAAAAATAAGATTAATCGAGTTATGTCTCACGCATTCTGGTCGTTTGAGTGCTAATGTTTGGTTTGGGAGATTGGATTGGTATGGAATGAACAAAATTACAAGGAAATAATGGAAATAAAAGAGAAATTTTTATAAAAAAATGAGTGAGTGCAAATTTCTTATGATAAGATTTGGGAATAAAATGAGTAAGATGCGGAATGGGACATTTCTTCTCAAAATGGTGGGTTTGAACTCTAGTGTAGGTGGTTAGGAATAAAATGGAGGAAGGAACGAAAAGTTTAAACTTTTACCCATTTCATAATTCAAATTTCATTCCATTCTGATTCCATCCCATTTCATTCATGCCAACCAAACACTTCAATATGCTTTCGTAGATGGGGTCTGATGTGGTCTAATTTTTCTGCTTTTTTTTTTTTAAAGAAAGCTATTAATATTTAAGTATAATAATTAATAAAATTTAATATATATAGGCCGTTAATTGAAGTTTAAATTCAACTGTTTGTATTATCTATTGTATTGGTTTGGCCTAATTATTTTAGATTAATTTGTTGGTATGTTTGTCGTCAATAATATTAATAATCTATGACCTGCACGTTTATTTTTAATATTTTATTTTTAATATTCATTGTTTTTCATAAAACATACTCCCTCCGTCTCATCCATTTCTTTACATAAAAAACTACACGCATTTTAAGGTGTATTTTAAAGATAGTTCTATAACTTATATTTGATATTTTCTTTTTTTTTTTGTATAAAAATAGAATTGTTCTATTTTTATACAAAAAAAGAAAATATCAAAAATAAGTTATAGAACTATCCTTAAAATACACATTAAAATCCGTGCCGAAAACTGGTCCGCAAGTGTAAACTACCTGCTGGGACAGAGGAAGTAATTTTTATTTTATTTTGTTAATATATTTAAGTTTACATATTTTGATTAAATTAATGTTTTGATTTTAAGATCCAAATGATTAAATATATTTTGATTAAAAAATTTTCATTAAATATATATTTTATGTTAACCTTGTTAAATAAGTATTATATAGTGCTTAACTAATAATCTTTTATTCAACCTATTCTTATTAGTAATTTATCTTTACTCAATAATTTCTTCTTAAAAGATTCAAATTTACTCGCTCATTGTTTTCATAACACTAAAATCTTTGAATTTCTTGACTACTTTAACCTCATAATCCAATGCCACATAGATATAAGTATGTGATTATATTAAAATTGAAATATTAAAAATTTGTCGTTTTGGTTTTTGATAGGATCATCGTAATTATATGATTTTTGATATGATTATCTTAATTATTAGAATTAAATTATAATATTGCGGTTGTCCATAACTAATAATTTTTCTTTATCATATAAATCATGTTACCTTTTTCATTTAATAACTAATCAATTTTTCTTTAGGTAAAATACATTATCTTTTATGTATAATTTCTCTAACTAAAATTTTTCTTTTATTAAAAACACTACACGTAATTCTATTTAATAAATTAAAGAATAATCCTTGATCATTATCACAAGCAACACATATATCACGAGCAATATATATATAATCATGATTAAATTATATAATTTAAACCTATAAAATTTATGTTTTAAAAAATTCGACTTAATGTAAAAAAATAATATAATATTAAAATACCCATGCATAGCATTATATATTTACCCTTTCACTATATGTTATTTTTATTTACTAATAACTAATAAATTTTCTTTTCGGCTTGTCACCTGTAGTTCAAAAAATGAGAGGAGAGGTAAGGAGACCCAACAGTCCAAAAATTCATCACAATCTGGGTACCAGATCCGGCCAAGAAGACTTTCTAGGAGATCGAGAGGTTAAGTCTAAGCTCAGATCGGTGAAAAAACCAGGGAACACAACAATCAAAACTACAATCTATCAATATGACAAAAAAGCACAAAAGTCATATCTGGATGCAGCAAAAACTAACGCCGATAGCATCGACAACTCAGATGACGCCCAGTGGATTCCGGTTACACGGCGGAAACACACCAAGGAGAGACTCTCCTACGTCTTTGTAGGAAACATACCCACTAATGCCACTAGTGCTGAGATCTGGGTAGCAGTCCAAGGACCAAAATTTTTCACAACACTCTTCACGCCGGCTAAAAGAGATAGGAACAACAACAGATTTGCATTCTTAGCACTTAAACATCAATTACTTTTGATGATATACGAAACAAGCTGGAAAACACCAAGCTCTTTGGTAGGTTACTGGGTTTTGACAAAGCCAAGCGTGGTCCTACGCCATACAGTCTTGGGCAGTCTTTTGATTCCACCACTCCACCTAAGAGGAACATCTTGCACAAACCCAGACAAACTATACCTACAGTTACTCTACCGGAGGATTTGGACAGGGTTATGGACCATTCCATCAACATATCGGACTTAACAAATTTGGATATTAAAGGAGCCCTTAGATATAGCCTGGTTGGGATAACACACTACCCTGACAATCTACATAACATCCAAGAGAAATTATGGATTTTTGGCTTCAACTTCATCCAAGTAATCGCCATTACTAGCTACAAATTTCTCCTTATATTTGAAGACCAGTTATCCTTCGACAACTTTGAAACATCTATGCTGTATCCCCTTTTCCGTATGGTAAAATACACAGATACTAAAGATACTATCACCAAGAGAATGGCCAAACTTACAATCCTAGGCCTTCCTATTTTTACCTGGACAGTAGAAGTCATCGAGATGCTCACGAAGAAGTGGGGGTCTGTTCTCAATCCACAAGATAATTTGGAGGATTTTACAACACATACCGTTCTCATAGAAACAACTGAACCAGAGCAAATAAAAGGTAACGTCACAGTTTCATTGGGGGACACACAATATACAGTCAATATCACAGAGGATGTATCCTTGGTGGACAAAAACCAGCAACCCCGACCCAACACTACATTTTCGCTCTCCCCTTCGACTTCGGGCAGTGATTCCATGGGAGATGACATAGAACCAGATGATCTATCACAGCCAGAGCACAACATGACACAATCAGGACCAGAAGAGGGACATAACCAACGTACAATATCCATCGATACCCTAGGAGATGTCTGTTGTAATCTACAGGAGCACATCGGACTTGATGACAACACTGGAAATCAATCGACTACATTACAGGCTAACAACACTGGAACCTCTATACATGCAGAAGACAACCAACAAATCAATACATATCTTCACATACCTTGTACTACTTTAGTGCAGACTCCCAGTGCACCACAAAACGAGAACTTGGGGCCCTGCTTCTCGGAGAATTACAGGGACAAAGACACAGACTTATCTGTGGATTCAGACTCATCATTAACCGACTACCAAGCTGAAGCAATAGACTCTTTTGACACTCTACACAATATATCAAGGGGAGCCCAGCTCAAACTATGCAAAGGTCTATTCAGTTTGCATATAAAAAGAGGCAGGGGACGTCCAAAGAAATAAAATTAGAAACATAGCAACAAGTGTTGGGTTTGTGGAGTCTATCAGGTTTAAGAATCGGATTCTGACTTGAGTTAGGAATTCCAGAATTGGACTCTAATTAGAGTTAGGATTAGAGTTAGGAATTTCAGAATTAGACTCTGATTGGTTGACCCAGTTTCTTCTCTTATAAATACTCATGTAATTGTAACATAACACAACACAACACAATTGTGAGAGATCAATACAAAATTAGCGTGGCTTGTGGAGTAGGAATTTCCGAACCACGTAAATCTTTGTCTTGTGTGATTGTCGTTATTTTCTTGTTCTTGTTTATTCGCTTTGGGTTTTGCTTTCGTTGTTGTATGCTCAACAACTGGTATCAGAGCCTAGGTTTTCAGGCGAGTGGGAGCGATGGCAGAAGAAGGGAAAGTAAAGATCGACAAATTTGATGGCAAAGATTTTGGGTTTTGGAAGATGCAAATTGAAGATTATTTGTATCAGAAAAAACTACACGAACCGCTGGAGGAGAAGAAGCCAGAAAAGATGGATGAGAAAGATTGGAAGCTATTGGATAGGCAGGCCCTGGGTGTTGTTAGATTGACTTTGGCGAAGAACGTTGCTTACAATATCGTCAAGGAAACGACAACTTATGGATTGATCAAGGCGTTATCAAATATGTATGAGAAGCCGTCTGCTTCGAATAAGGTATATTTGTGTCGCTTGTTGTTTGCCACAAAATTGAATGAAGGTGATTGTGTTGCTGATCATGTGAACGAATTTAACTCTATCCTATCAAGATTGACATCAGTGGATATTAAATTCGATGATGAAGTACAAGCCTTATTGTTGGTATCCTCGTTACCTGACAGTTGGTCAGGATTTGTCACTGCTATTTGTAATTCATCTGGGAGCAGTAAGATGACTTTTGATGGAGTTCGAGATGCGATTCTTGGAGAAGATATTCGTAGGAGAAACTCAGGAGAGTCGTCAGGTTCCTTGTTGAGTACTGAGAGTAGAGGCAGAAAGTCCGATAGGGGGCAGAATCAGGGGCGTAGCAGATCGAAGTCACAGAAGAGAGGACAGTCCAAAGATCGCAAGGAGATTGTTTGTTGGAATTGTCAGAAGAAAGGTCACTTCAGAAATCAGTGTACGGCTCCCGTAGCTCCTAAAGGAAAGAAGAAAGAGGATAATTCAGCTAATGTAGTTGAAGAAGTGGCGGCTGACGATGCTTTGATTTGTTGTGTTGAATGTTCGGTTGAATCATGGGTTATGGATTCTGGTGCATCTTTCCATGCTACCCCTTGCAAGGATTTGATGTTAAATTTCAGACTTGGAAATTTTGGTAAAGTCCGTCTTGCTGATGATGAGACTCTGGATATTACGGGCATGGGAGATATTAATCTCAAGACCTCTTTGGGGACTAGCTGGACGTTGAAAGATGTAAGGTACATTCCTAGACTGAAGAAGATGTTGATATCTGTGGGTCAGTTAGATAAGGAAGGGTATCGAGTTACTTTCGGAGACGGACAGTGGAAGGTTATAAAGGGGAATCTAGTTGTTGCTCGTGGAGAGAAAAAGGGGACGTTGTACATAGTTGAACAATCTAGCTATGAAGCAAATACAGTTGCTGATGAGATTGGGTCTTCAACTTTGTGGCACCAAAGACTTGGTCATATGAGTGAAAAAGGTATGAAGCTATTAACTTCGAAGGGTAAGATTCCAGAGCTGAAGAATGTGGAAGTTGGGTTCTGTGAGCCATGTGTTCTTGGAAAGCAGAAACGAGTTACTTTTGCAAAATCAGGGAGGACACCCAAGGCCGAGAGGTTAGAGCTAGTTCATACAGATGTATATGGTCCAACAGCAGTTGCGTCGTTGGGAGGATCTCGCTACTATGTCACTTTCATTGACGATTCCACTAGAAAGGTATGGGTTTATTTCTTGAAGAATAAATCAGATGTGTTTGCTACTTTCAAGAAGTGGAAGACCGAAGTTGAAAATCAGACCGGTTTGAAGGTTAAGAGTTTGATGTCAGATAATGGTGGTGAGTACAGTAGTGATGAGTTTAAAAGCTATTGCGCAGAATATGGAATTAGAATGATCAAAACTATTCCAGAGACACCGCAGCAGAATGGTGTTGCAGAGCGCATGAATAGAACCTTGAATGAGAGGGCCAAGAGTATGAGATTGCATGCAGGGTTGCCAAAGATTTTTTGGGCAGATGCAGTTAGCACAGCAGCGTATCTCATAAATAGAGGACCTTCAGTTCCTTTGGGGTTCAAGATTCCTGAAGAAGAGTGGCAGAAAAAGGAGGTAAATCTTTCACACTTGCGAGTTTTTGGTTGTGTTTCTTATGTGCGTGTTAAAGATTCTGATAGGGACAAGCTTGATCCAAAAGCAAAGAAGTGTATCTTCATTGGTTATGGCTCAGATGATATGGGTTACCGTTTCTGGGATGAACTGACGAAGAAGGTTGTTAGAAGTAGAGATGTTACTTTTAACGAAAGTACAGTGTACAAGGATAAGCTTGCAGTCGATTCTGAGTTTGCAAAGGAACAACATGAGAAAGCAGTGCTTGAAGAGATTACAGAAGAAGATCTTGCAGGAAATAGTGGGAGTTTGGGGAATGGTAATGACACGGTTCCAGTTACTCCACAGGCTGAGGTAAGAAGATCTAGCAGAATTGTGAGGCCACCACAAAGATTTTCTCCTTCAGCATATTATATGTTATTGACTGAGGATGGAGAGCCTCAGTGTTATTCAGAGGCAGTTCAGGTGGATGATTCAGTTCAGTGGAAATCAGCCATGGAAGAAGAAATGAGTTCTCTTGAGAAGAATGAGACTTGGTCTTTAACAGAGTTACCAGCAGGAAAGAAGGCTTTACAGAATAAGTGGGTGTTCCGGATCAAAGAAGAACCTGATGGCAGCAAGAGATACAAGGCGAGGTTAGTAGTCAAGGGTTATCAACAGAAAAAGGGTATTGACTATACTGATATATTTTCTCCGGTTGTTAAGATGACTACTGTTAGAATTGTGCTAAGTATTGTGGCTGCAGAGGAGTTACATCTAGAGCAACTAGATGTTAAGACCGCGTTCTTACATGGTGATCTTGAGGAAGACATCTACATGGTACAGCCAGAAGGATTTCAGGTAGCTGGGAAAGAAAACCTTGTTTGTAAGCTTATAAAAAGCTTGTATGGTTTGAAGCAAGCGCCAAGACAATGGTACTTGAAGTTTGATAGCTTTATGATGAAGAATGGGTACACTAGGAGTGCTATGGATCATTGTTGTTATTTTAAACAATTTGATTCATCTTGTATCATATTGTTGTTGTATGTTGATGACATGTTGATAGCAGGATCAAACATGAGGGAAATCAACAGGTTAAAGAGACAGATGTCTGAGGAGTTTGAGATGAAAGATATGGGTGCAGCAAAACAGATACTTGGTATGAGCATCATAAGGGATAGATCTGAAGGTACTTTGAAATTATCTCAAGAGAAGTATATTGAGAAATTGTTGCAGAAATTCAGTGTCCAGGATGCGAAGACCAGAAGTACACCGTTGGCGACTCACTTTAATCTCACGAAAAAGCAGTCACCTAAAACGGATGAAGGCAAGAAAGATATGGCTAAAGTTCCGTATGCATCTGCAGTTGGCAGTTTGATGTATGCTATGGTGTGTACAAGGCCATATATTGCTCATGCAGTGGGAGTTGTTAGCAGGTTCATGTCTAATCCAGGAAGAGAGCATTGGGAAGCAGTCAAGTGGTTGTTGCGCTACTTGAAAGGCACATCCAAGGTTGCATTATGTTTCAGCAAGAAAGATGTTATCTTGGAAGGGTTCTCTGATGCAGATTTGGGTGGATGTTTGGATACAAGAAAAAGTACTACGGGATATATTTTCACGTTGGGTGGCACAGCAATTAGTTGGATGTCTCGGCTTCAAAAGAGTGTTGCTCTTTCAACCACAGAAGCAGAATATATGGCTATCTCTGAAGCTAGCAAGGAGATGATTTGGTTGAAGAATTTTCTTGAGGAGTTGGGCAAGAAACAGGCGGACAGTGCTTTGTATAGCGACAGTCAGAGTGCTATTCATCTTGCGAAGAATCCTGTGTTTCATGCTAGGACGAAGCATATTCAGCTGAGATATCACTTTACAAGAGAGTTGATTAGCAATGGTACTTTGTCCTTGAAGAAAATCCTTGGTTCAAAGAATCCTGCAGATATGTTGACTAAGGTGGTTACTAATGAAAAGTTGAAGCTTTGCATAGCTTCAACTGGCCTTCAGAACTGATTGATGAGAAGGCGTTGCACTAGTTAGAGTTATTGATCGAGGGATTATTTGTTACTAGATTTACAAGAGTGAAGTGAAGATGTGGTCAGACTCCAAGTGGGAGATTGTTGGGTTTGTGGAGTCTATCAGGTTTAAGAATCGGATTCTGACTTGAGTTAGGAATTCCAGAATTGGACTCTAATTAGAGTTAGGATTAGAGTTAGGAATTTCAGAATTAGACTCTGATTGGTTGACCCAGTTTCTTCTCTTATAAATACTCATGTAATTGTAACATAACACAACACAACACAATTGTGAGAGATCAATACAAAATTAGCGTGGCTTGTGGAGTAGGAATTTCCGAACCACGTAAATCTTTGTCTTGTGTGATTGTCGTTATTTTCTTGTTCTTGTTTATTCGCTTTGGGTTTTGCTTTCGTTGTTGTATGCTCAACAACAAGAAGAAATCCACCAAGAGGAAACCAGAGAACCATAATACATCGAACGACCAGCAAAATGTTAGCGAGAAGGATAGAATCTATCAGGAGACTACTCCTCCTATTGTACATCAATTAGTTCCATTTGATGCTGAGGTGGGTAAAAAAGTGACATCCATTAAATCCTTGAAGATGCCATCGACATGGGGCTCAAACCAACTTGTGACCAGGATCAGCGATTAACAACATTCTTAAACTTTTATGGAGCAATTCTCTGGATTAACATGGAATGTTCGAGGTTTCGAGGTTGCAATAAAACCTCCAATAGGCGGAATATCAAAACACATATTATACAGTCCAATATAAACTTTCTATGTATACAAGAAACAAAATGCAAGAGATGGGATACTAGCATGATTAACACTATTTGGGATGTCAATACCCACAATTGGCTTGAAGTCCCTTCCACAGACCAGTCTGGGGGACTGCTCACCTCTTGGGACACAAGACATTTCCAGCACACACACCATGCTGGATCTTCTAACTGGATTTTATTCAAAGGGATTATTACTAAATCTCACACGGGGTTTATATGCATAAATGTGTATGCCCCGCAGGATCCTGTAGCTAAATCGGTCATTTGGGATCAGCTCAGCAATATTATATCAGCATATGAAGACATTCCAACATGTATTATGGGTGATTTCAACAGTGTCAGGGAGGAACGATAGGATAAACTACGCGCACAGCAGCCTGGATGCCCAGACATTCAATTACTCCATTTGTAATAATGGGCTCATTCATATCAAAACACAATCCCCACACTATACGTGGTTTGGTCCCAATAACAAGAAAAGTACCCTGGATTGGATCTTCACCAACAAATGCTGGCTTAGCACACACACTTGGAAAGCACAATTACTCAGTCATAAAAATTCAGATCATAAACACTTCCGAATTGGTGTCAACACTATTAACTGGGGCCCCAAGCCATTCATATTCTACAACTCCTAGTTAGAGGAACAATCCCTCTCGACATTACCGACAAACCTTAAGAACAACTCCAAACTAGAATCTGGAAACTTTCGACAAGCCATTAGGAATATTAGGACATTTGGGAAGTGGTGGAACAAATGCGTGTTTGGTAACTTCGAGGAAGCTATTAAACATAAAGAGAGAGAACTGGATGAGCTTGACAATGATTGCACTCAGGACTCGTCCACCGTCAAGTCTGAACTAGATACACTTTACCATCATAGGGATCAGATGATATGGCAAAAATCTAGGAGAAAAAAACACCAGTTACTTCCACCAGGTGGTCAAGAATAACGGACATAGGAATAACATAGTAGGAATATACAGCAACAACACGTGGATAGAGGACCCATCACATATTAAATCGGTTTTCTTCGAACATTTCAGCACATTTCTCAGCTGTGAACTCAATGACCCTATATTCAAGTACACTCACTAGCAGTGAACAAATTGCCGATTATCGTTAAGGATTCACTAGAACGTACATTCAATGCTGAAGAAATCTCCTTAGCACTTAAAGAGTCAGAGTCCAACAAATCTTCGGGCCCGGACGGTCTCAATGCAGGTATACTGAAACATTGTTGGAGCTTTCTTAAACCCAATTTTACTACAATGATCAATGAGTTCTATCACTCGGGTCATCTTCCCTTAGGTTTAAACTCGTCATTCATAACACTTATCC
The DNA here is from genome assembly GCA_036435485.1 of Saposhnikovia divaricata. NCBI lineage: Eukaryota > Viridiplantae > Streptophyta > Magnoliopsida > Apiales > Apiaceae > Saposhnikovia > Saposhnikovia divaricata. The sequence continues at coordinate 170,354,291 of CM071598.1, forward strand.
CTAAAACAACCAACCCCACCAAGCCCTCAGAATTCAGACCTATCAGTCTTATTAACAGCAGTATGAAATTAATCCTGAAAGTGTTAGCCAATCGGCTCAAACTAGCACTTCCTCACATCATATCTGAAGAACAATCTGGCTTCATGAAAGGTAGGAACATTACGGCCGGTATCATTGTCATGTCAGAAATCATACATTCTATGCGACTACAAAAATCCAAAGGTATTATTTTCAAAATTGACTTCGAAAAGGCATTTGATACGGTTAATTGGGATTTTTTATTTGATACACTCACCCATATGAATTTTGGTCAAAAGTGGATTTTTTGGATTAAATCTATATTTGAAACTATTAAAATTGCGGTTCTGGTTAATGGGTCCCCAACCAGTGAATTCTCTCCCACTAGGGGGCTTAGACAGGGAGATCCACTATCTCCTCTACTTTTTAATATTGTAGGACAGATACTACACCATCTCATTATAACAGCTAAAGAGATGGGGAAGTTCAAAGGCATACAAATCGGACAAAGCAATTAGGAATTCACACATCTACAATTTGCAGATGACACCTTATTGTTCATTAACGGGGACGATGATTCCATCTGTAGCATCAAAAGAATTCTCATAACTTTCCAACTACTATCAGGACTCAAGATCAATTTTCACAAAATTGAGATCTATGCACTTAACTACTCGGCACAACAACAAGAACACTGGGCCAGTATCTTGGGTTGCAATGTTGGTAAATGGCCAATCAAGTAGCTAGGGGTGCCACTGGGAGTTCAGTAGAACATCAAGGCTTTGTGGGATCCCCTGATCAAGAGATTCCATGATAACCTTAACAACTGGGCTAATAAACACGTTAACATAACAGGCAAACTTGTTCTTTTGAAGGCCACACTAGACAGTCTCCCCATATATTGGTTCAATTTTTTTCACATGCATACTGGTGTCAGGAACAAAATTGATAGCATTCGGAGGAATTTTCTGTAGGGAACTAACAAAATACATCTAGCCAATTGGGAGGAAGTGAAACGCAGCAAAACTAAAGGAGGTTTAGGGGTCACTAACTTAGAACACCGGAACTTGGCCATGCTGGGTAAATACTGGTGGAGGATTTTAGAAAACAAAGATTCTATGTGGCATAGACTTTTGAAAGACAAATACGGCAAGGACTGTCATACATGGATCGTTAACAGTGACAACAAACAGAAGTCTGTACTGATCAAAAGTCTACATACACTCTCTATTCACAGAGATATGAACAAACTCTTCTCTAGGGTCAACTTTAGATGGGTGACAAACAAGGGAGATAGGATATATTTCTGGGAGGACATTTGGATACGAGATACTGCTCTTAAGGTCATGTATCCCAGGTTATACAGGGTTAGCAAACATAAACACATTTTTGTCAGGGAGATGATAGACATGTGGAATACTAATACTACTACTACCCATCTTTGGATACGACCACTACATGCTCAAGAAAGTGTTGAAGCACTTGAAATATACAACATCTTACAGGGTGTCAAACTTTCTACAACCCAAGACGCCTTAATTTGGAAACATACTAACAAAGCATACACTACGTCAGACATGTAACAAATTTCTGGGCGAGGATTCACTTACACAATTCAAGTGGTCATTCTTATGGACCTTGAAGGTCCCTCCGAAAGTTAAGGTGTTCATCTGGAAATTATGTACGAATATTCTCCCCACCAAGATATTCCTCAAGAACAGGATTGATAACTACAACTTGGCCACTTTATGCACTTTCTGCAACGGCTGCGATGAGGATGTTAAACACATCTTTAACATTTGTCCTAAGGCACAAGTGGTTTGGACTTTCTTAGATAAATGGTGGCGAGTGGTGGACATAAAACTTGGTGGCAATGACTGGCTTTGGGAAGTCTATAATGCAGCGAAGGGAACACATTATACTTCTCAGTGGCAAACCACGATTTCGGTTGCATTGTGGACCTTGTGGCTGTCTCGAAATGAACTCATTTTTAGGAATAGTGATACAAGCAACAAACAACTAGAGGTATTATTACTTAAACGATATTACTTGTGGTGCACTAGTGGTGGTATACTACACAATAACAGTGAACAGGATTGGAGAGACAACCCTACTTGGGCCATCAAAACACAAAGAAGACATTTCATTAATGAACTATCACTGCAATGCGACTTTTATGGGTTTATAGACGGGTCTTGGAAGTCCACTACTTCACAATCTCTGGTAGGGATAGGAGGCTACATTAAGGACAACAAGGGAGAACTATGCTTCATCTTTAGTGGGCCTGTGGTAGCTTCAAGCCCACTTGAAGCGGAAACAAGAGCACTAATTTTTCTACTACATCATGTCAACAACGCCACGAAAGCTAGTAATAGGGTCATCATACATACAGACTCAATTAATCTTTGGACCAACGTTAACAAGTACTTAGCTGGTATCACTACTTCAGTGCAATTTGCACACCACACGGACCTTGACAACATTCGCCATATTCAACTAGCCCATATCAATCGATCCCTTAACACAGGAGCAGACTACTTGGCCAAGCAGGGTGCCTATAGGCCCTATATCATTTGGGGCAACTAATAATTCTATGTTCATCATACCTGACAGTGTATATTATATATACACAACATAGATTTCTGCGTAATTTTCCCTCTACCACTATACTAGCACAGACTCCCATTAGAGCATTGATATACATAATACACACCTTGCCTCTTTTCAGTGGTCTGTCTCCCCCACACACCCCACACAGTCTCAGCCCTACGTTAGTACAACTGCAGTCTTACTTTTCTCCATCCCCTATACTCCCTTTAGTCGGTACACCACACTACCTCACACCATGCCCTGTCTTTCATCTTTTCACTATGACCCTCTCCCTTTCCACTATATATAGTCACTCCACTTACTTCGTCGTTCACATTACTTTACACTTTACTCTCATCCATACACAATGGCATACTATACCTGGAAAGCTCCCCTCCGTGGCACATACAAAATCAATGTACACGTGATACACACTTCTCGATAGCTAAATGGAAACTCTAATAGTGTGGGTATCATAATAAGAGATCATCATGGCAGATTGGTTAGGGCTTTCACTGGAACAATGCGTAGTCTATCTCCACTTGCTACACAGCTTTGAGCCATACATCTAGGACTCAACCAGGCTAGACTCGCTAACTGTGAGCTTGTACACCTTGAGACGGACAACTTCAATCCATACTTTGAAGTGACTTGACAGGATGGAAGAGGCGATAGAACTTGCTTGTGGATTGTGGAACAAATTAAAAAACTCTTGTGGTATAATCCTGAATGGGATAACATCATCCATTATGTACCTGAATCGTCCAACCGATCGGCACACTATCTAGCAGCAGTGGGTCTAAACAACTGGACGTCTATGCACCTTGTCCTGGAGCCCTTTGGCCGTCTACAAGAAAAGATGGATTTGGACATGGGTTTCGGACCTCCAATCCCTCAGTTACAGGTCTCGCCAATCCCAGTCGACGATCATGGTAGGGTCCTTAGGTTTGCTCCTGCTGAGATAGTGGCGGTGACACTTCGAGATCAAGTTTCGGTTATTGGAGGAGAGGACATCTAGGAGGCTTCTACAGTTACTCCCTTTTGTGGTTCTTGTTCCTGAATTTCTCTTCCACCTACATTAGTCTACTATTTGCAGGGTACTAGTTTCTTTTACATTTCGTAGGTTGCAGTTTCAACTGCTTTTGTTATCTTGTACTTCACAGGTCTGTTTCACATGCCTACTTTTCCACTCTCCCTGTTTTGGGGCAGTTTTTGGCCCACTTGGGTTGGGTTTGTAAGGTAGGTTGGGCTTGGAGCTTTTACTTGAAGTGTTACTGTAATATCCCGTTATTTCAGAATAATAATAATAATAATATTAATAATAATAATAATAATAATAATAATAATAATAAAAGAATAATAGAAAAAGAATGAATAAAAAATTACTAAAAAGTTAGGTATTAAAATTGAATTTGAAGATATTAGTCTAAAATATAGATGAGATTCTAAAACTAGGATAATTAGTAAAATTGGAATTAGTGTTTTAAAAATATACTAGATTAATTCTTATTTAGAGCATTAATTTATTTTTGTACAAGTTAGTTAATCAAAGATAAAATTTGTTATTATGGAAAAGAAGCGTGAGAAAATTTTAGAAGATTGATATCATAAATAGGATATTTTATTTTAAGAATTACTTGGGGAGGTTGTAAAATTATTAGGATCAATTTTTAGAATTACCTTATTTAATTAAGGTTTGTAAGACATTATAAATACATCATATTCTCCTTCTCCATCTTTTATAACAAAATTCGTAGGTCTCCTTCACACATAATTCAGCAGTTTTGTAAAATTCGTAGAAAATTCATCGTATGTCGGAATTCATTGATTCTGGACTTTTCGGAAAGATCTTTTCATGCTCTACAACTTTCGTGTTTTGAGTTTTCCAAGAAAACATCGTTTAGAGGGTCAAAAAGGTTAAATACAGATCTGATCAGAATTGTAATCATGTAGTCTTTCAAGATTTTAGATGTTTTGCTTCTGAGGGGTTGCTACATGCGTTCTTATGTGATTATGTGAATTCTTGATTTGCGTAATTGAGGTAAGTAACTATTCGTTGCTCCGTATATTGTAAGTATTTATACGTTGCTCCGTATTGATGTGAAACGTGCTCTATGTTTATTGATTATATGTTATCAAGTATTTGGTAACTAATTTTTCGTACCTTTGCTCCGTATTAATGTGGAACGTGCTTTATATTGTTTGATTACATGTTCTCGAATATGTGTTTAAGTTATCGTAAATATGATTTTGACATGTGATTAATAAGATATTAATTTTTCAGAAATCTCCAGTCTAAGTCATGTATAAGAATATGATTCAGATCACTGGATAGTGTGATACATAGAACTAGTTTGCGCACGTTCCGGAACACATCGATACCTTGTCAAGATTCGGTTTCACTTGACGAGGGACGTAAACTAGCCCCCCATCGAATAAGAATAAGATCCCGGTCACTTGGGAAAGTGTGGCATAAGGTATAAGATGCCGGTCACTGGCAAAGTGTGGCGTAAGGTGTGATTTAGGACTGTGGGAATTAAAAGTAAAAGATATAAGATTAAGACTTATTTATTTGATTCAGAATTTAGATTATGTGAGTTATTGAAAATATTGTGTACATTGATTTGATATTTGTTATAGAATATATTGTGTGAATTTTTGTCGTAATTGTTATTGAGTATGTTGTGTGAAACTATGTGATAGATGTTATGTGCTACATGTGAAAATCGTGTTTTTTTGAAAAATATAAAAATATAATTTTGAGCCGTCGGACGATAGTTGCTTGCTGGGCTTCGTAGCTCATTCTTTTAATATTTCAGGTTCGGTGTACGATCAAGTTTGCTAGCGTCGGAGTTTAAGGACCTTAGAATTGGGTTAGATTGACTTTTCGATAGATGTTAGCTGCGCTTTTGTAATAAGTACATTTGTAATAGACTTTTTGATTAATAAATTGTAATTTGTTTTAGTTTTGTTTTAGAATTAATAGTCCGAAAAGTCGGGCTGTTACAGTTGGTATCAAGAGCAGGCTGTCCTACGGAGTGTGTTAGGTATGGGACTATTACATTCCTAGGATGCGATCCTATAGACTTTCGCTTAGGTGTAGATACGTAGAATAGATGTGTCACAAACATTTGGAATATAAGAGTTTGAGAATTTGGGGGCCAAATTCTTTTTAAGGAGGGTAGTATGTAATATCCCGTTATTTCAGAATAATAATAATAATAATATTAATAATAATAATAATAATAATAATAATAATAATAAAAGAATAATAGAAAAAGAATGAATAAAAAATTACTAAAAAGTTAGGTATTAAAATTGAATTTGAAGATATTAGTCTAAAATATAGATGAGATTCTAAAACTAGGATAATTAGTAAAATTGGAATTAGTGTTTTAAAAATATACTAGATTAATTCTTATTTAGAGCATTAATTTATTTTTGTACAAGTTAGTTAATCAAAGATAAAATTTGTTATTATGGAAAAGAAGCGTGAGAAAATTTTAGAAGATTGATATCATAAATAGGATATTTTATTTTAAGAATTACTTGGGGAGGTTGTAAAATTATTAGGATCAATTTTTAGAATTACCTTATTTAATTAAGGTTTGTAAGACATTATAAATACATCATATTCTCCTTCTCCATCTTTTATAACAAAATTCGTAGGTCTCCTTCACACATAATTCAGCAGTTTTGTAAAATTCGTAGAAAATTCATCGTATGTCGGAATTCATTGATTCTGGACTTTTCGGAAAGATCTTTTCATGCTCTACAACTTTCGTGTTTTGAGTTTTCCAAGAAAACATCGTTTAGAGGGTCAAAAAGGTTAAATACAGATCTGATCAGAATTGTAATCATGTAGTCTTTCAAGATTTTAGATGTTTTGCTTCTGAGGGGTTGCTACATGCGTTCTTATGTGATTATGTGAATTCTTGATTTGCGTAATTGAGGTAAGTAACTATTCGTTGCTCCGTATATTGTAAGTATTTATACGTTGCTCCGTATTGATGTGAAACGTGCTCTATGTTTATTGATTATATGTTATCAAGTATTTGGTAACTAATTTTTCGTACCTTTGCTCCGTATTAATGTGGAACGTGCTTTATATTGTTTGATTACATGTTCTCGAATATGTGTTTAAGTTATCGTAAATATGATTTTGACATGTGATTAATAAGATATTAATTTTTCAGAAATCTCCAGTCTAAGTCATGTATAAGAATATGATTCAGATCACTGGATAGTGTGATACATAGAACTAGTTTGCGCACGTTCCGGAACACATCGATACCTTGTCAAGATTCGGTTTCACTTGACGAGGGACGTAAACTAGCCCCCCATCGAATAAGAATAAGATCCCGGTCACTTGGGAAAGTGTGGCATAAGGTATAAGATGCCGGTCACTGGCAAAGTGTGGCGTAAGGTGTGATTTAGGACTGTGGGAATTAAAAGTAAAAGATATAAGATTAAGACTTATTTATTTGATTCAGAATTTAGATTATGTGAGTTATTGAAAATATTGTGTACATTGATTTGATATTTGTTATAGAATATATTGTGTGAATTTTTGTCGTAATTGTTATTGAGTATGTTGTGTGAAACTATGTGATAGATGTTATGTGCTACATGTGAAAATCGTGTTTTTTTGAAAAATATAAAAATATAATTTTGAGCCGTCGGACGATAGTTGCTTGCTGGGCTTCGTAGCTCATTCTTTTAATATTTCAGGTTCGGTGTACGATCAAGTTTGCTAGCGTCGGAGTTTAAGGACCTTAGAATTGGGTTAGATTGACTTTTCGATAGATGTTAGCTGCGCTTTTGTAATAAGTACATTTGTAATAGACTTTTTGATTAATAAATTGTAATTTGTTTTAGTTTTGTTTTAGAATTAATAGTCCGAAAAGTCGGGCTGTTACAGTTACCAACCTTTTCAATGAAAACTTTAAAAATAAAAAAAAATTCTTTTCGAGGTAAAACATGTTACTTTTTTAATTTTTCAGTAACTAATCAATTTTTATTTTCACGTAAAATATATATTCTTTTATATATTATCTAACTAAAATTTTTCATTTTCTGAAAACACTATACACAATTCTATTTAATAAAATAAAATGTTAAAATTACTATTATAGTTACTAATAATTAACCAATTACCTTTTTCAGCTAAAATTTGTTAACTTTTCTATTTTTTATTTATAGGAAAACCTGTGGGTAGTTTTATTTAAGTAAATTAAAATAATAAATTATAATAACTAATAACTAACTGAGCACGTTTTTCAATAAAAATATATCATCTTTTCTATATTTTCAAACTAAAATAAATCATTTCTAAAAATATCAGGGACAACATATATATATATAATTATTATCAGATCAAATTATTTAAAATTTTAACCCTACAAAATTCATATCTAAATTTTTTTGATTCAAATCAAAAAAATTAATAATATTAAGGAACATTTGTGCATAGCAACCGTTTTAAATAATTTGTATGTAATCAATACAGTTCAGTACATACCTTCCATATATGTACATATACTTTCCTTAATATTGTGCTAATTTTTCATTAATTCTTTAAGATATAAATTTTGTAGGCTTAAATTTTTAAATAAAATGATTTGATAATAATAATATGAATGTTTTTCATGATATTTGTAGAAAAGGAGGAATTTTTGTTTGAAATATAGAAAAAATAATATACTTTAGCCGAAAAAAGTAATCTTGTTAATTGTTAGTAATGGTAATAATATTATTTTATTTTGTTAAGTAGAACTGATGTAATTGGTAAAAGATATGTTTTAGTTAGGGAAAATAAAAAAGATAACTACTAGCTAATGTACCATTTGTAATTTTATAAATAGTTTATTTGATTTAATTAAAAGTAAATAGTAAATAAATTTCTGATCAATATCTAAATACATTATCAAAAATACTAGAATTCATATATTATCATCAGGCGGGAAAATGTGTAGAACTCACTAATAAATTATTTTTAATTTCAAGTAGTTAGAGATATTTATTTAATATTTATTATGAATTTAATAATTAAAATGACACGTTAAGATCAGTGCTTAACCCGTCAAAATATATTCAGTTCTTCTAGCTAGTGAATTAAATAAGACATTGCTTAAGGCTAACATTTCTGATAATTAACTGTTGGTTTATTTAGTAAAATAACCTGATAGTAATTAACAGTTGCTCATAAACTGTTGGTACGAAACATCTCCCATTAATAGTACTCCAGTGGTCGTTGGTTTAAAAACGGTAAGAAGTTCGGATAGAGTTGTAGCGGGATGTCGATGAAGAAGAAATTCTTTACGACTGCACCTATGTAACTAACATTTGTAGGTAATTGACATGCTATATTCTCTACTTAATAACTCCCTCTACTAACTGAAGTACATCTACATTACATACAAGGATGCTCATATTCCAATTATGCTATAAGAATTTATCAATTAACCAATCATTCTGAGGAAGGTCTTAACAGGATTTTATATTATATTAACTAAATCAGCAGTATTTATAAAAAAAAAAAACTTTCTTTAATAATTTAGCAAAAATTTTGTTTAAATGTATATACCTTTGAGTATTTGGAGGTTGGAGGTGGAAGTGAAACTAACAGTGGATACTTGTTGGATTCCAAACCAAGACAATCCTTAACGCAGCAGAATAACATCTTAAGAGAAAACATATTATGTAGAACTCACACCAAGTTCTACGACCACAAGTTATAAATTTTAACATAAGACAATAATCAAAGTAAACATATAAAGAAGGAATTTGTTGGCCAAGTGAAAAAACCCTTTTTCTTGCATATATTAATATGTATATATTTATATATACAATATATCACAATCATCTAAACCTAGCTAATTCAATACTGTTTACCTATCATATTAACTTAACAATGAGACTAGTTTAAGAATTAATCCAAAAAAATACTTTTGGACCAAAAATACCCGGTTCAAGTCACTTCATCACGGAGAGCTTAATCCACACCGTGGTACGATAATCTCTGCCCCTACCTCACTAAACAGGTCTTCTGAATCTTCATATACGATCTCCAGCAATTAGAATTAGATACCTGAGTAAGGAAGAGTAAGGAAGATGCTGTCCGAAAGTCAGGACGGTCCGTGCGTTGAAACTCTAGAAAACGCAAAGACAAAATAGCTAATTCAACCAGAAAATTTCTACAAATTTTTCACGTTAGCACCAAAAACTAACCCAACCTTTTCACCTCACAATACTTTAGTCTTGATGATAAGCCTTTGAAATGTTAAGAAAATCTACTTTTGTTACACTTGACACTACTCCTGCCATTTTGCTTCTGATATTTTTTGTTGAGAGTAATCTTCATGCCTATATTTTTCACTAATTTATACACAAATTTCTAAATCTTACCAGTGGTGTTGCTCAGTGGCGGAGGTATCAATTAATATTTTTTTAGATTTAATTACACGAGGATGACCTCAACTATTTTTTTTTTGCACAAAATTGGTCCAAGTATAAAAATAGACAGTGTGATGGCCAAACTATTTCTTTTTGAACAGATGAGTGTATTCAATTTGTGACTTAATTGCAGCAAGATGGCCGAATAATGTTTTTTTTTAACACAAAAATGGCCCAAAAATAAAAATAAACAACATTTTTTAGATTAATTTAGACGGAATGCAATCATCTGCTTAAAATAATACTTGGGCCATTTTTGTGCAAAAAAAAAATAGTTGAGGCCATCTTCCTGCAATTAAGTTTTTTTTAAAGCCCAGTCCATTTTTGCAAACATGTGCCCACACTCAGATTTTTAGAAATTAAGAGTAGTCTTTAACCCTTTCAACAAACCAGAGATAAAACACAGGGATAACACAGGTCACGTCGCCTTACTGTAGTCTGTAGTATTCAAGTTTCAATTCAAAAAAATTCAATCCTCTTCTTGATTGATTGCTTGCTTCTTGCTGGAAAATTCAATTTTGCCATTCTCTACTCCCTGGTCTCTTCTTTTCAGGTATATTCTCAATTTTAATTTATAATTTAACGTAGAATTTTTATTTTTGGAGATACATAGTTGAATCAATTGGATTTTAATTGATTAGTATATTTTATATCAGCTATGAAGAGATATTATCAAGCCATGTTACAGAATGATATACCTCCTGGACAATCTGAAAATGTTAATAATGTTAGTGAAGCTAGTGTTCAGAATCGTCAACAAATTCGGGAAGAAGTTGATGTAGATAAATTGCCAATTAATCCTGCTAAAAGAGATAGTATCTATGATTCTCATGTTAACGATAGAGAAAAGATCAGAAGGTTTTATTTGCAGAAGGGGCCTTGTCAATCGAAGATAGAATTTCCTAAAAGAATTTTTGGGAACAAGAAGCGTAGATTTGTTGTTACATGGTACAAAAAACATACTGGCTGGTTAGAGTATAGTGTTTTCGAAGATTCAGTTTATTGCTTGTGTTGTTATCTTTTTAAACCGGAATGTGGCGGCCAAAGTGGTGGTGATGTTTTTGTTACCGAAGGTTTCACCAATTGGAAAGAAGCATTGAGAAAATTCAGATAACATGTTGGAGATGTAAACAGTGTTCACAACAAGTGCGTTAAAGCTTGTCAAGATTTGATGCATCAAAATCAACACACTGAACTTGCATTATCAAATCAAACTAGCCAAACTCGACTTGATTCTCACACTTGTTTAATTGCAACTGTTGATGTTGTAAGATTGTGTTTGAGTCAGGCACTAGCATTTCGGGGACATGATGAGTCCGAGGAATCCAACAAGAAGGGTAATTTTCTCATATTTTTACAGTACCTAGCTGATCATAACGAAGAAATCAAAAGGGTTGTTCTTGATAAAGCTCCTGAAAATAACAATGGCTGTTGAGACTACTAAGATTATTCTTAGTGAACTTGTGGGTGATCTATTTTCAATTCTTGTTGATGAGTCTCACGATATTTCGGTTAAAGAACAAATTATTGTTCTTTTACGTTATGTTGATAAGAGTGGTTGTATAGTGGAACATTTTCTTGGAGTTGTCCATGTTGGTGACATTTGTTCTTTATCTCTTAAAATTGGTGTTGAGGAGCTTCTGGGAAAGCATCAGTTGTGTATAGCAAGGATACGTGGGCAAGGATATGACGGAGCCAGTAATATGCAAGGAAAGTTTAATGGTTTGAAGAGTTTAATTTTGAAAGACAATCCTTTTGCTTTCTATGTAAATTGTTTTGCTCACCAGTTACAGTTAGCACTTGTTGGTGCAGTGAGAAAACATTGGAAGATATCTATGTTTTTTACACAACTCAATACCATTACAAATGTTGTTGCTGGATCATGTAAACGGCAAGACTTGCTTCGTGACAAACAAACTAGTGAATTTGTTGAAGGTATTTGTAGTGGTAAGATTCCTACTGGGAAAGGACTGAACCAAGAAGCAACTTTGAAGCGTGCAGGGGATACACGATGGGGTTCCTATTATACTACACTCTTGAGCTTGAGCAGATTGTTTAATCCGGCTATAAGTGTTTTGGAGCATATTATTGAGCACACAGAGGATCACGATCTCTGTGGTAACACTGAACTAATGTTGTCAACCATGAATAAATTTGACTTCATATTTCTCTTACATCTTATGAAAAGTATTATGGGAATTAGTGATGGATTTTAATGTGCTTTACAAAAAAAGGATCAGGACATTGTTAATGCAATGAACCTAGTTAATTTCACAAAAAATATGTTAAGATCTATGAGGACAGATGGGTGGGATTCTTTTTTACAAGAAGTTACTTTATTTTGTGAGAGCCATAATATTGTTGTTGTTGACATGAGTTCTAAGTTTTGTTGATCCTAGAAGAGTTCATAGAAGTCTGAGGTGTTGACAAATCTACATCACTATCGGAGTGACATGTTCATAGATATTTTCAAAAGACAAGTTGAAGAGTTGAATGACCGATTTGGTGAAATTGGTACTGAATTGCTTTTTGGTATGGCTTGTCTTGATCCACAGAACTCATTTTCTGCATTTTACAAGGAGAGATTGATAAATTTTGGAAAATTATATCCTTATGAATTCTCTCCAGTCAATATCATGGAACTTGAATGGGCACTTCCTACCTACTTTCAAGATGTCACACATGATGCAAGGTTTTCTAATCTTGTTGGGATAGCAGGACTTGGTAAAAAAATGGTTGAAATGAAAAAACACTTGATTCATCCTTTGGTTTATTTACTTATCAAGTTGGCTATGCTTTTACTGGTTGCAACAGCGGGAGTGGAAAGGGCCTCTTTTCTGCTATGAATATTGTCAAGACTCGGCTTCGTAATAGGATAGACGATGAATGGTTCAATGATCTCTTGGTAGCTTATATTGAGCGAGATATTTTCTTAAGCGTGAAAACTGAAGATGTACTTCAAACATTTCAGAATATGAAATCTCGTAGAGGAGTGCTGTAAACAGGTAATTTTAATAAATTGTATTCTTTATTATGTTTTTTTTGCATTATTTTATATACTGTTGTGGGAAAAAAATTATAGTATACTTAGCCCCTCCCTCATATATATATTCCTGGCTCCGCCACTGGTGTTGCTTTCTTCCTTACAAAGGTACGGCCCGGGGACAAGTCGTTGAGGTAGAGCTAGTCGTTTGATTATCAGGTATCTATACAACTAATCAGAAATAAAGTTTAGCCATATGTATTGGTATTACCTTAGTGAACATTTACCCACACTAGGCCATAGATGGGCGCATGTAACGCACTCCTACTGTTACATTAGACAAGTTTTTTGTTACATTAGGCCTAAGGTAAAACACTTTTACCATTTCATCCGCTAATGTTATCTTTGACCTCAAATGTAACGCTCAGCTTCTCAAATGTAACACAAGGGAAAGCGTTACATCAGGACCATAGAGTAAAACAAAATCAAGCAAATGCAACACTAGCAAACTATTACCTTAGCTTAGCCAGAAACATTAGGTGAGACGTGGCATGTGGGCCCACGTGACATGTGGCATCCTGCCACGTGGCCACATGACACATGGCATTCTAACACGTGGCATCCTGACACGTGGCCCCATTACCACGTGGCATATTGTGGGGCCCACTGCCATGTGGCACTTGTGGGGCCCACACTGACACATGGCATGGGTGGGGTCCACACTGACACGTGGCAGGTGTGGGGCCACACTGACACGTGGCAGGTGTGGGGCCCACCTACCACTTGGCAGGTGCCCACACTGACATGTAGCAATTGTGGGGCCAACCTACCACGTGGCATGTGGGACCCACTTTCTAATGCAACACTACATAATTACCTAATGCAACACTATATAATTATCTAATGTAACACTGTAATTATCTATTGCAGCACTGCAATAAGGCTAATTTAAAACTTTTGTATTCTAATGTCACACTAAATCTGCCTATTAGTAACACAAAATTTAATATTGCAACACTAGCAACTATAGCAATTGCAATACTAAAATTGAAAATTTTGCAAGATCTGATTTATATATATATCAATGCCTTTACAAAATCAACCAACAAAACATACAATCCAGCACCACCACTCCACCAGTACACCTCATAAACATAAAATCCAAGTACACCAGTACACCTCATAAACATATAATCCAACTCCTCCCATCATCCACCATTTCACCAAAAATATGGTCTTACTCCACCATATCATCCAAGGAACATACTAGAGTACTAAGCAACATACTACAGAGTACCAAGCAAGACAAGAGATAACCAAAGTAATTAAACAACTAAGTAAAAGATACGACAAAAGATAACCAAAGTAGTCTATGCTACTACTTATTGTAAAAAAAGAACTAAGTAGAAGTGCCGACAGTGATTGGGGTTCCATTTTCATTATCCTCGCTTGAAGCAGTAGCACAATAGTCTGCAATGTCCAGATTAAAAGCAGGATTTGCTTCGGCTAGCTTTTTCAGCAACATCGACAGTTTATCCTGGACTTTCATGTTCACTTTTGCTTCGAATTCAACCTCAAGATCTCGCTTTATCTTTTCATTTACATCCTCTAAAAAAGGGTCAACAGGAGCCGAAGTCGATGCCGAACCTAAACTTTTACCATGCCTTCCTTTCAGCCATTCTCGACCATAAGACTTGCCATTAGCAATTGATAAGTGCATATTTTTGCATATTTTATTTACCTATTATTTGCTTGAACTCGTGTTTTAATAATTTATTTTGTTGCATTTCAGGTAAATCGTAAATAAATAAAGAAATGACAAAATAAATAAATAAAGCCCAAGGAAGGGAAAAAGGAGGAAGAAAAAGGACCAAAAAAAGAAAGAAGGAAAAGAATTAGGAGCTTGGAGCAAAAGAAATATTTCAAGACAAGTGGAAGGTGGAGATCATCCCAACACATTAGAAAAGTGTATGGCTAAGATCAACTCTTCAAAGCTTAAGGGGGAAGGAATCAAATAGATGGCTAGGATTTCACCACCACACAACCCAAATGTATGGTGGGGATTTACCCAACACCCCCTTAACCCTAATTTCTATCCTATAAATACCCCCTCACCCCCTTGTATTTAGTAACTTAGATTTTAGGGTAGTTTTATTTTCTTGTATTTCTTTTCTTAGTTTCAAATCTTGTAAACACTCTTATTATAATTAATGCAATTTTTATTTCCTTTACTTCTTGTCTTGCTCTTTCATTAATGTTGCCTTGTTTCGTTATTTTCGTAAATCCCGTTGCTAACCACTTGGGGTTGAAAGTAACGAAACTTTAATTTCTTGCTCCTTGTTATAATTTTTTTTTTGAGCCCCTTTAAATCTCAATTTTATTGTGGGTTCTTAATTTTAAATTACCGTTTTAATTTTTAATTCGTAGTATGCCCCTTTAAAAATTAATTTTATTGTGGGCCATTTAGATTTCAAACCATCGTTTTATTGTAGTATCGAAGTTAATTTCTTAAGTTTCGTTTTTTTTTAAAAAAAAAATTAGTTTTATGAATTTTCAGATCGTATTTTTCAACTTTTTTTTAGTGATAATTCGAAGCAATTTGTAAACACTCCCCTGTGTTCTTGTTTTACAAACCCAGCACTGTCATTTCTTCATTCTTCTTTTTTTTTTTCACGAAACTAAATCAAACCCTCCTGTTGTCTTCCATTTACAATTCACAGCAACTATCCCAACATCATTCCCTCTCTCTCTCTCTCCCCACACAATTTCCCCGTTCCCTTGTCTCAAACCCCCATCTCACGCCCCTCTTCTTTTACGAACATCCATCTCCCATCTCTTCCTTCTTGTACTTCTTATTTTAATTATTGATTTTTGCTGCGAGCTTCCTTTTTGTTCGAGTTCTGAAGTTAACGAGTTCCAATTTTGTGTTCGTATGTGCTGTGTTGAATCACGAGTTCTTTTTTGTACAGAAATCGTTAATGAGACCTTAGTTCCGAGAAGTTTTTACTGCTAATTTTGTGAAATTGTAGTTGTTGTTTTTTTTGCGAGTCACTGTTGCTATACGGTTTTCTTTTTTCGTTGATGTCGACTGAGTTGACTTGGTTTGATGTTCCTCTTTGCAGTGTTCAAACGAGTCACAACACTCGTTTAATTGTCCGAATTGAGCGAGTTGAACTTCACCTTTGTACTGCTGATCCACTACTACGTATCTAGTTGCTGTTCTGAATGTACGCAAGTTTATGAGTCCAATTTGTTGTTCGAATTGTCTTTCGCTTTTGTTGGACGGTTTTCACTGAGTTTTCATCTTTCGAGTTTTTTTTTTCCCACAAAGTTCGCTGTGCATTCTGAGTCACTTTTCTGCTTTGTCAAGTCACCGTTTAGTGTTTTTCTGAATTCTCGTTTGCCGTTCGTAGCTCGTAGTCCAGTGTAGTGAAGTCTGAGTTATCTACGTTTAGTTGCTGTTTGTGTTTGAGTACTGAGTTGATTTGTTGATACGGTTGAGTCAATGTATGCTAGTCTAATTCTGAGTTTACTGTCGATTTGTTGCCATTTTTCCTAGTTGAACTCTGCTGAAATTTACTGAGTTCTTGTCACCGAGTTTCTATATGTTTATTGTTGTAGTTCTTGCTTTTCGAATGATATGGCTCTGTTCTGAGATTGTGGTTTTTGTTCGATTGTTATTGCAAATTCCTGATTAATTTGCTGTTTGCGGACTGAGTTATTTTGGTTTTTGTGGTGGCCAATTCATTTTCAAACGTTTCATCGAATTTGTTTAAAATTTCCTGTAAATAAGTCTAGTTTTAATTCAAATTTAGAATTTTTTTTAAATAATTTGTTATTTTAGCTTTTAATTATTTAGTTTAAAATTAGAATAAATTTAATTTTCTTTTAAAAATAGATTAAGTTTTTCTTTTTTAGTAATTAATTAGTAAAATCCAATTTTTCAAATTCCAAAAATGTTCTAATTCGATTAAATTTAAAATTAAGGTTTGCGAAAATGAAATAGTCTCTGCGGAACGAATCACAAATTTTACAACGAAACGAATTGTGCACTTGCGATTCAATGTCTTTATTTTTAGCACAACAAGTTTTTGGCGCCGCTGCCGGGGACTAATTAGTTTTCGCGCCTTAATTTTTAATTTTTCGAGTTAGTTTTATTTCTTGTCTTATTTTTATTTCGTTCTTTTTAGGAAAGCTTGAGATTTCGGAACTCTTCTCAACGAAGCGTGGAAAAATTGGAATTTATGGAAAGCAAGCTTCGGTAACCGTATCTCACTCTTTTCGCCCTTTTTATTTTTAGAAAAACACAAAAAAAAATTAGAAAATTCAAAAATCACAAAAAAATAAAAAATTAAAAATCCAAAAAAATTAGTTGTAAATACATAATTGTTGCATCATGCATTTAATCACTTAGGGCACATCATCTAGATTTTTATTTTCTTGTTTTTAATTTTTCGTACCTATAATTGTGGTGATCGCTGGAGGACCCTAAGGTACGTTAAATTCTTCCTTTCTTTAGTTAGATCACGTAGTGTAAGCATCCATATTTGTTTATAATTTTTGTATATATCATTGTTTGTTGCATCATTTTGTAAATAAACATTAAGGGCAAAACCTCTCAAAAGATAAGGGAAGGGATTTCATCACTCTTTCCTTAGCCCAAAAGCAATTTAATTCCTCATTTTGCATACCTTGCCTTTAATAAAATTAATTAGACGTTTGCCCCTAGGAATCTCGCGCTCAATTAGGAAGGTGCTTAAGAAACGAAGTAATCTTTAATTATTCTTACTTTTTGGTGTCTAGGAAAGCGAAAGCTGACCTGGCCAATTAAGGTTTGGTGTCTAGGCTGGTGTTTAGCCTCTTGGCAATGCTTGCACCTACCTGGCCAAGCCGGTTCGAATAATTATTGATTTACCTAGTTTTTGGTAGCCCTTACAGTTAGGAGCAAGGTCTAGTTATTTTATTAGGGAACCCTAGGTTTAGAATTTTTTCTTTTAATTTTACACCCCTTTCTTTTTGTGTGTTTTAATTTTTTCGCACTTACTTGCTACGTGTTTCCTTTTGTGGTTTATGTGAACTACATGGATTAGGGATAATTCTTCTAGACTAGTGAGATCTTTCGAGACTTCTTCATCGTCTAATTTCGAGTCTTTAGATTATTCCGAACCTGTAGTAAACATGGCCATGTCTCTTAGGGACCGTTGCTATCCCACTCGTTCCGCCCAACCTTCGTGTATCACCCTTCCTCCCGTTAATGGTAATAATTTCGAAATTAAAGCTCACCACATCAGTATGTTACCTAAATTTAACGGGAGCGAGGGAGAGGACCCGTATCTCTTTCTTCATGAATTTGAGGAAGTTTGTGCCTTACAAAAGCTCCAACAATTAACCGAGGACTCGATTAGGCTTAGACTCATTAATTTTGCGCTTAAAGAAAATGCTAAGAAATGGTTGTATAGCCTACCGGTTAATTCTATTTCCACGTGGGAGGGATTTGTGGTAATTTTTCTTAAAAAATATTTTCCAAACCATAAGACTACAAGAATTACAAACGAGATAAATCAATTTCATCAAAAGGAAAATGAGTCTTTTTGGAAATATTTTGATCGTTTCAAAAATCTTTTATCACAATGCCCACACCACGGAATAGAAAAATGGAGGCTTTGTAAGATCGTTTATGAGGCCTTAGATGGACCAACAACCGCGTTGTTGGAATCTATGTGCCAAGGTAAATTCATGGAGAAAGATGAGGACGAGGGTTTGAAATTTTTCGAAGAATTAGCCGAGAAGACCATGTTCTGGGAGTCTACTAGGGAACCTAACAAGTCTAATGAGTCGTCTAGTTCATCTAAGGGTTTGCATTCGATTGGGAGTTCGATTGCAATCGATGCCAAATTAGCTACTCTAACTAGGAGACTCGAAGCCCTAGAAACTAGTAAGGCCCCCTCAAATGTGTCTATGTGCCCTAATTTCAATCAAGATTTTTCGGACTATCCCGCTTTTGATCAAGTTAATGCGGTGTCTCAACCACCCACTAGGAACGATCCGTTTGCTCCTACTTATAATCCCGGGTGGAGGAATCACCCGAACTTCTCGTGGAATCAAGGGCAAAGCTACCAAGCTCCGTCATCTTCTTTTCAACCCCCTTTTCAAAATGCTCCTTCTTTCCAAAAACCCAGTCAAAATTCTTTCTCGACTCCAAATCAAGGTCCCTTTCCAAACCCTATTCAAAATCTCGGTCCTTATCCGACTCAACCTTCTTATCCAAATCAAGCACCCGCCCACCCACCCGGCTTTAATGAGTCGGATAAGAGAATTACTTCTTTGGAAAAGACTCTTGATGCGCTTTTAAAATCAACGACTAATTTGGCTCAATCTCAACAGACCTTCATGCAAACCATGACTCAAGATAGGCAAATTTTAAATGCTAGTACTCAAGCCTTATCTAAGTTAGAGGTCCAAGTGAGTCAATTAGCCAACGCCATGTGTGAGCGAGAGAAGAATAAGTTCCCGAGTCAACCAGAGGTCAATCCTAAATTCCCTCTCAACCAAAGACCTCACGAAAATGTTAATATTATCATCTCTCTTAGGCCGGGAAACCAAGTGATTAATCAAGTAGGTGTCGAGTCTTCCAAGGAAGAAGAAGAAGAAGAAGAGTCAAATGTTGAACCGAACCCTACACTTGATCATTCAAACCTTACTCCAACTTCCGAACCTCTCGAGTCATCTATTCTCACACCTTCACCACTCGAACCTTCATCATCGAAATCCACTCCCGAGTCATCAAATTCTTCTCTTAAATCGTCCTCAACACCTAACAAATCTTCGAATTTCGTTCCACTTTCCACTTCTCTTCCCGATGTGTCTAACGAACGAGTCTTTAAGCCTAAAGCTCCTTATCCTCAACGACTCATCCCTCGCAAACAATCTCCTCAAGTAGAGAAGATTTTGGAAGTTTTCAAACAAGTCGAGATCAACATTCCTCTTTTAGATGCCATTCAACAAATTCCCTCTTATGCTAAGTGTCTAAAAGATTTGTGTACTCATAAACGTTCCACTCATGTCCCTAAGAAAGCCTTTTTGACTTCTCATGTTAGTTCAATTCTTTCAAATCAAATTCCCGTGAAATATAAGGACCCCGGTTGTCCTACAATTTCATGTGTCATAGGCAATACCTTTGTGGACAAGGCGTTACTTGACTTAGGCGCTAGTGTGAATTTGCTTCCATTTTCGGTCTACCAAGCCCTAGGTTTAGGCGAACTTCAAAAGACGAACATGACAATTCAATTAGCCGATCGTTCTGTAAAAATGCCTAAGGGAATAATTGAGGATGTACTAATTAAGGTTGGTGAATTCATCTTTCCGGTTGACTTTGTTGTCCTCGAGACTCAACCCGTCACGAATCCTAAGAACCAAATCCCGATCATTCTTGGACGACCTTTTCTTGCTACATCCAATGCCTTGATTAATTGTAGGGATGGTTCGATGAAACTCACTTTTGGTAATATGACAATTAACCTTAACATATTTAATGTCGGAAAAGAACCCAATGAGCTTTACGAGCAACCAATAGCGGTTAATCTTGTTGATGACATTGTTAATTGGTCAAACCTTGCGGATAGTGAGATTGAGTCTCTTCTCAAAGAGGATTTCAAAGTCAACCATGAGTCTAACCAAGAGTATGTTGATTCGCTAAGAGATATGACCTCGGAGGAGATGTTGAGGGAGTTGGACGACATTTGTTCCCCGTGGGAGACCAAACCCGAGGATGCTATTGTTGAACCCATTGCCAAAACTTCCGTTGGTGAACCACCTACATTCGGTGAGTTCTTAGGGGATTTGTTAAAAATTCGTTCCAAGTATGAGATTCCACCCGAGGTTGTTTGTAGTGAGCCCGTTCTTCACACTTCCGTTCTTAAGAGTCTCGTGGGTATACCACCCGTATTTGCCTTAACTCTTTATCATCCCGAATTTGATCAACAGCCTTTAGGGAAAGAGGAACCCTTGTCTCATGTTATTCCTAGTGATTCTAACCCTAACCAGACTTTCATTATCTCTAATTTGCTTAAACAAAATAAAGAAGCCTTAAGTTGGTTTAGGGAGAACATTAGTGACAATTGCTCTTTAGGGTTGAATGATTCAATGTTAATTGAGAAAATCTGTTGTAATAAAAATTTTCACAAATTTCTTGTTATTTTCTCAAAGTTGCACCCGAATTTTCCTACCGGCATCGGCTGATTCGGTTTTATTCTTTTGCCTCCCCTCGTGTAAGATAGGTATGGGGGAGGAGTGTGTGCGTGTGTGAGTTGTTTTCTCTTGTAATTTTTAGAAGTTTTCAGTCTCCGTCATCCCTTATCAGGTATTTCCTCAACTTTCTCCTTTATCATTTCTCTTTTCTCTTGCATTCACATACATTGAGGACAATGCATGATTTAGGTATGGGGGGGGGGGTTTTTAGTGCAAATAGTAAAAATTGAAAATCCAAAAAAAAAAATTAAAAAATCAAAAAATCAAAAAGAGTTCTTTTCGTATTCTAGTCTTGTTAATTGATTGCTAGTTGCTTGATGCACCCTTGCATGCTATGATAATCTTATGATCCATTAGCTTTTGTTGAGAAGTGATTTGCTAAAGTTCTTGTTCACACACTTACACTAGCAAGGTGAAGCTAGTAGACTTATTTGAATTGTGCTTGAAATTAGAAGGACATGATTAGGTGTAAGATGATTTGGTCTTCATGCTTTGAGTACAAGTAGGTGCATTGAGGATACCATTTCTTGAGATTGATTATGTTTTACCACACCAAGTGAGTTTTGAGCCTATATGCACATCTTTTGCATTTATATTCGTTTGCTTGAGTGTCCACTTGTCATTTGCATCGCTAGCACTTGTTTGAGTTCCTTCTTGAAATACATGACATTAATTGATGATAAAATGATAAAGGCACTTAGGAATAACCTATATTTCCAAATTATCCACACCATTCTTATATAATCAATTAGTTAACCCTTTGAGCCTAATAATTTTCTTTCGGTGACACACCACATTACTCGCCTAAGACCTTTATCTTGTTCAGCCTTACGTATTCTTGATCCCATTTTGTCAAAGGCTAGTAGGAACTTGAGGGAGCAATAAGGTGTATGAAATAGGGTTTACTATTGTTCATAACTTTTGAGGAAATATTTGTTGTTACCTTGATAGTCGATTTTCAAAATTAAATCTAAAGGAGGATTATTGTTACATTTATCTTAGCTCTCAAAAAAAAAAAAAACAAAAATAATAAAAACAAAAATGAAAAGAAAAAAATTGAACAAAAAGAAAAAAAGAAAAAAAGAAAAGAAAGAGAATATATATACATGAGAGCATACTTATGTTTTTTGTAATCCTCCTTCATTGCGACTATTCAAGGCCATTTGTTGAAAATAAAAATAAATTGTGTGGGGAAGAAGTTTGGTGTTGTGCTTGATATTCATGGTTACTACTAGCTTTTGACACTTCACCTTGCTTTGGCCTTTCTTGACATACCTTGTCCCTAGCCCCATTACAACCCTAATAAAGACCTTTTGATTGTCATTATTAATGTATGTTGTGATTTAAGTTGGAATGATACCAAGTGTCAAGCATGCATTTGATTTTGTTGGAATTGAGTGATACACTTACCCTTGTTCTTGAGTGAATATTCCTTTGTGAGTGAAAGGTGAGGTATTGCTTATTTGTTTTTTGCATAAGAGATCTCAAGTTTTGACTCTAATGTGTGCCCTTGTAGACTTAGCATGGTTACCATTAATTTTTGCTCTTGACATGAACTTATAATCACTCTTGCATGGTTCTTTAAGTAGACTATGTGAATCCTTGCACTTTCCACACCAAGACTTTGCAACTTCATTTTGATTCTTAAGTTGATGTATCATGAGAGGACATGTATGTGTGGTGTGCATTGCCATGTGATCTTTTATACAAACTAGATGGATTTTGTGGGTACATTCACTATAGGCCCTCACGAGATCTCACTCGTCCACTAGGGCTGCCTAGGGGTTTAAAGGGCTTGTTGCATATGCCAAATGCAACCGTCACACCTACGAAAAGGAGTATAGGACTTTTTATCTAGATTTTCTTTTTGTTTTTACTCGAGGACGAGCAAAAGATAGGTATGGGGGCATTTGATAAGTGCATATTTTTGCATATTTTATTTACCTATTTTTTGCTTGAACTCGTGTTTTAATAATTTATTTTGTTGCATTTCAGTTAAATCGTAAATTGAAAGGCAGAGTGTATAAACTTGTAACACTATAACTAATGTAACTCAAACTAAAGGAAAAGATACTTAACCAGAAGACAATCAAGAACAGGAAGTCACAAGAAATCAACACTAAATGAAGACAAGGTAATTGATACAATTAAACATGCTAACTATGATCAAGCCAAGAAGAAATCATTGAGAGAAGTTCAAGTTAAAGTTGTTCATGCCTCAGTGATTTGATAAATCAAGAATCAAGATCATAACTATCAGTATCAACAAGACCAATTGATTTCAAGTGAAGAAGAAGGAAAGCAAATATTGGAAAGCCAAGTTATTCAGTGAATATGGTAATTTATTCAAGAAGCAGAAACACTATCAAGACTAGTCACTTATGAACCAGACCAATGCATCAAGTGTCAGGACATTGATAGCAAGTTTATGTCAGTAATAAAGAACCATGTTCAAGAGTTTGTTGAAGAATAAAGAAGACATGAAGATATCACAAGTTCAAGATGTGCATTGAAGTTTCAAGTTGAAGACCAGAATATTTTCTAAGTACTAAATGTTCTGGATGGCTAAGTAGAAATTCTCAAGTAGAAGTTCTACTTAGGAATTTCGAGAGAGCCAAGTAGAAGTTCCACTTAGGAATTTCGAGATAGCCAAGTAGAAATTCTCAAGTAGAAGTTCTACTTAGGTGCAGCTTCAACATGACACATGGCATCTTCTGATTGGCAGATTTCCAAGCTTTCAAGATAAGGCAAGAATTATGTGGACATCATTGGGCCACGTACATCTTAGTCTTTGAAGACTACAGGACATAGATTACATGTAGTATAAATAGAAGTACTTGTGTAATGTTTTAGTTAGTGAGCAATTCTAGAGAAAAACACAAGAGAAAAAGAGAGAGTGCATTCACAGAGCTTAGTATCATTCACTTCTCTCTCAACTTCTGTTATACTTTGTAATGAATGTTGTAGCAACCCTTTCAAGTTATATATAAAGAAATATATTCCTTGAATCTGTGTGTTCATTTATTGCATCGTTTTTATTGCCTCTCATATTCGAAAAGTTGTATTCACCCCCCCTCTACAACACATTTGGACCTAACAATTGGTATCAGAGCTTCATGTTTAACATACAAAACATAGATCCTTGTGTTGAGTAGAAGAATCGTGAGTTTTCATTTTTCAGATCTACTTTTCATTTTCTCGAAAAGTGTGTTTTAATTCGTTGGTAGTGAAAACTCATCTGAAAAATTATTTAAATACTCCAGGTGTGATTATTTGGCTTGGGTGTATTTTAATTAATTTTTGTGAATTTATCTGGGTTAGTTCATATTTGGTGTTCTTGAGTGTTCATCATCTGTTCTTATCAAAGAATACAACCCAACAACTTTTTGATCTCCTTTTCAATAGTAAAAGAATAAAAAGGTGGTTTTTGGATTTTTTTTGATTTACTTTATTCGGCCGAAAGTAAAAGACATACTCAGTACCTAGCATGTGGGTTAGGTGGGTTTGGTGAGTAAAGCATTCAAAGTCAAAAGGTGTTAAAGAGATAATATTGTTTATTCAATATTAAAGTAATCTGCAGAAAAAAATTATTCTAAGGCAAAAATTTCTACATAGAATTTCTACTTGAGAATTTCTACATAGAATTTCGACTTGGACAATTTCTACTTGGTGATTTCGACTTGAGCAAAATTTCTACTTAGAGAAATTTCGACTTAGGCAAAAGTTCTACATAAATATTCTACATAGCCTAGTCTTGGGTACTTAGAAACTTTTAGTGACCAGAATTGAGATGGCTCCTAAAAATGCATTCAAGATCCCAATGTTCAACAAAGATCACTATGAAGAATGGGTTTTCAGAATGAGACTATATCTAGAGACTGTTAACCCTGAATATCTGGAAGTCCTTGACAAGGGTAAATTTGTCCCAATGGCAGTTATTCCTTCACATACGGAAGGAGGAGTGGTTATACCACCTCGGTCTGAGCCCAAAAAGGCAGCGGACTTTCCGGATGCTGATAAAGAGCAAATAGCTTTGGATACTGCCGTACGACAAACCTTGATGGAATCTCTTGATCATGAAATGTTCAACATAGTCAAAGGTTTGACTACAGCGAAGAAGATTTGGGACAAGATAGAAGTTGTCATGGAAGGATCTGCAGAGGTCAGAAGCAACAAAACACTCATACTCAAGATGGAGTATGACACCTTTAGAATAAAGAAAGGAGAAGGCATAACAGATGTCTACCTACGATTCAGTCAGTTGGTATTGGATTTGAATCTGAGAGGTGTAACTCTCCCCATGGTTGAGACTAATACGAGATATCTGAGGAACCAGCCAAAAAGCATTGAACATAGGGTCTACGCAATCAGAGAAACCAGAGATTTGCATACAACTTCTCTGGAAGAGTATTATGGAATATTAAAGACCTATGAGCTGGAAACTCTTCAAGATCAAGCATGGGACAATGATTCAAAGGGAAAAGAAAGTGCATCAGGATTAGTTGCTGATGAGGAAGAGTCTAAGAAGGCAATGGTTGCAGCAAAGCCTAAATCATCACTTGCACCACATCAAGTTGATAATGATGACGAGTGCGCATCTGACAGTGATGATGACTACTACACCCAAGAAGAGCTGGACAACATGGACGATAGTGTCGTGGCATACATGGCAAGGAAGTTCAGCAACATGAGATTTAGAAAGAGCAACCGACCACAGAGAAAATCTTCATCTTATTATCGGGCTGCTAAGGGTGGTGGTAGTTCGTCAGGCTACAAAGGAAAAGGCAAGAATACCAGCTACAAATCTCCTTTGGATTTCAAAATGAAGTTCAAATGCTATAATTGTGGTGAAGCTGGACACTTTGCCTCGGACTGCAAAAAGCCTAAACAGACTTATCCAAAAGAAACATTTGAAGCTCTCAAAAGCAACTATGAAGCACTGTTGAAGGAAAGACATGGAAAACGAGCTTTATTGGTGACAGAAGGAAGAGCTTGGGATGATTCAGATGAGGAAGATGTTACTCATGTAGCGAACTTTGCGCTCATGGCTGAGACATCAGAGGAACCAGAGGTACCAGTTCTGACTCTTAAAGTAGAAATGTCTATTGATGATTATAAAGAACAGAACGGGGCTCTTAGTGAAGAGATCTATATGTTGTGCAAAAGCCTAGACTCTTCTCAAAAGGAACAGAAAACACTTGTTGCCAAATGCAGAATGCTTGAGGCAAAAGTGGAAGAGCTAGAGGCTGCTTGCACTGTAGATACTTCTCTAAGAGACTTTATTAAATCTCTGGAACACAAGCTCGTCCTTAAGGAAGAAGTAGAAGCATGTCTTAGGAACAATCTAGCTGAGTTAGAAACTAAATGCGAAGCATACAAACTAGCTGCTAGTAAAGTGTATGTAGATAATGACACATTTAAGAAAATAACTGGAGTAGGTATAGGACTTGATTATTCTGACCTTCCTAAGAAAGAAGGAAAGAGACCTATTGACCCTAGTTCCAGTGACCTTAAAAAGGAAACACCTAGTATTCTTAAATCGGCTGTCAAACCTATCTACAAACATCTTGTTCCTAGAATAGAAGAAGAAGAGACTGAATTGATAGCTAGATATGAGATTGAGATGGAAGATCGCCAGAAAGAACAACCTGTAACTCCTATCAAACAAGTTAAAATCAATTTCCCTAGAGATGAATCTAGACTGGGATTAGGAGCTAAGGCTGTTAAGCAACAAGGAAAGAGAGAGAAAGGCATAAAAGAGGTTAAGGCTGAACGAATAAAGAAAGCATGTTATCATTGTAAATCTACTGAACATCTTTCTTATGCATGCAAAGCTAACATGAATGTTCCTGCTGCACATGCCATGCCTACCACACATATAATGAATAATCTGCATCAGAATCATGCACAGTGTGGTCAACCTAACTGTATGCCATGCACTTTTAATATCATGCAAACTTTTGTGCATTTAATGAATGCATCTAGCCAGTCATGCTCAAATACTGTTGCTAGTTCAAATATCAAGAAAAAGTATGGTAGAGCCAAGACTGTCAGTCCTCCTAAAGTTAGGAGTGACAAACCTTCTCCTAAGACTGACAAATCTTTCAAGTCTGAGAAAGGAAAGGAGATAGTCGAAAGCTCTAGTAATATGAAGAAAAGTGCATCTCCTGTTGTTAAATCTGTCGATTCTCGATCTTATCGAAAAGCCGGGCCCAATCAAAGTTGGGTTCCGAAGAATGTCTAACCAATCTGTCATTGCAGGGCATTAAGCAGAATAGAAATAAAGTTATATGGGTGCTAGACAGCGGAGCATCTAGGCATATGACTGGAAACAAGTCCCTGCTTACAGAGTTGGTTATGAAGGCTGGCCCTTATGTTACCTTTGGAGATGACAGCATAGGTGTGACTAAGGGATATGGCAAACTGAAAACTGGCAATGTCATCATTGAAGATATTTCCTATGTTGAGGGACTAAAGCACAATCTGTTGAGTATAAGTCAATTCTGTGACAAAGGTTACGAAATTGTCTTCAACAAGAAAGGTGTCTCAATCACTCACATCAAGGAAGGCTCACTAGCTTTAAGAGGAGTTCGAAAGGCAGATCTTTTTGTTGCAGATATGGATTCAGCAAATCAGAATGAGGTCACCTGTTTCTACAGCAAAGCCTCGGATGATGAAAGCTGGTTATGGCACAAAAAGCTATCTCACTTAAACTTCAAAACGATGAATACTCTCGCGAGGCGAGAATTGGTGAGAGATCTACCTCAAATGGAGTTCGCTCCGAAAGGACTCTGTGAAGCTTGTGAAATGGGAAAGTCGAAGCGAGCATCGCATAAAAGCAAAGAAATTTCTAGTATTACTGAGCCTCTACAACTTCTTCATATGGATTTGTTTGGCCCAGTGAATGTCCTATCTTTGTCTAGGAAAAGATATGCTTTGGTAATCGTGGATGACTTCTCCAAGTATACATGGGTATTGTTCGCAATGACGAAAGACGAAGTACCTTTCTTAATCATTGATCACATCACTCAAATTGAGAATGTTTCAACACTTACTGTGAAGACGATTAGATCAGACAATGGCACTGAATTCAAAAATGCAGTGCTAAATGATTTCTGTGTATCTAAGGGAATACGTCGTCAGTATTCAGCCCCGAGAACTCCACAGCAAAATGGAGTAGTTGAAAGGAAGAATAGAACTTTGGTTGAAGCAGCAAGAACTTTGTTGTATGATTCAAAACTTCCTTTGTATTTCTGGGCCGAAGCAGTGAGTACCGCTTGTTACACTCAAAATAGAACCTTGATCATAAAAGATAAAGAAAAGACACCATGTGAGCTAATGAACAACAGAAGACCAACAATCAAATACTTTCATGTCTTCGGAGCAAAATGCTATGTGCTTATAGATGATGAAAATCTAGGCAAGTTTGCAGCAAAAGCTCGTGAAGGAATCTTTGTTGGTTACTCTACAGACGTGGTGGCAGCTTATAGAGTGTTCTTGGTGAATGATCGAAAAGTGACTGAAAGTTACAACGTCAGATTCGACGATACCAAACTCTCATCAATTTCAAGAGATTCTAGTGAACCTGAGTCCCTAAAATTTCAGAATCTGGACTTAGAAGATCTTGAAGATGAACCTGAGTTGGTTGTTCCATTAAATGTTCCAAGTGTACGTGAAGAACCTGAGTCTAGTGAACAAGCTAATTCTACAAGATCAGGAGAGACTTCTTCAGTACCAACCGGCAACAACTCAGGGGGAGTAAATAGCAGCTCAAGGACTACTGTTCAAGGCTCGAGTCGAGTTGACTCTAGTTCTGTAGGAGCTGGCACTAACTCAGGGGGCGTTAGTGAAAATAATCAAAGTAGTCAGCATCCCAACTCAGAAAGTCAAGCTGAATCATCAAGACAATTTCCAGGTGAACGAGTATGGAATAGAGACCATCCGTTTGAGTTAATTATTGGTGATCCAGATGCTGGTGTGACTACTAGAAGAACTGCAAGAGCTGACATGGCTAATATCTCCTTATATTCTGGGTTCTTATCCAAGCTTGAACCTAAAGAAATAGAAGAAGCTCTTGGCGATGCTGATTGGGTGATTGCAATGCAAGAGGAACTCAATCAGTTTGAAAGGCAGAAAGTTTGGAAACTGGTACCCCGACCAAAGAACAAATCCGTAATTGGAGCTAGGTGGGTATTCAGAAATAAACTGGATGAAAACGGACTTGTAACACGAAACAAGGCTCGTTTGGTTGCAAAAGGTTATTCTCAGCGAGAAGGAATTGATTATGATGAAACCTATGCACCAGTTGCAAGACTTGAGGCAGTCAGGATGTTCTTGGCATTTGCAGCACATAAGAACTTCAAGGTATTCCAGATGGACGTGAAAAGTGCCTTCCTGAACGGAGAGTTAGAAGAAGAAGTGTATCTGGAACAGCCGCCCGGCTTCGTTGATCCAGAACATGCAGATTTTGTGTATCTACTCTTCAAATCTGTCTATGGCCTCAGACAATCCCCAAGGCGATGGTACGAAACCCTATCCTTATTCTTAATTGAAAATGGTTTTGTTAGGGGAGTAATTGATAAAACATTGTTCTATAAAGTTGTGAGAAATGACTTAATACTTGTTCAAGTATATGTGGACGATATTATTTTTGGGTCATCAAATGAGCGCTTGTGCGAGAAATTTGCCAAGCTAATGCAGGAAAAATATGAGATGAGCATGATGGGAGAGCTGTCCTTCTTCCTTGGATTACAGATCAGTCAGAGAAAAGATGGTATCTTTATCTGTCAATCCAAGTACGTCAGAGATTTACTCAAGAAGTATAATCTAGAAGATGCATCAGCAGCTAAGACTCCCATGGCAACAGCCACGAAGCTTGATGAAGACAAATCAGGTAAATCAGTTGACATCACAAGCTATCGAGGTATGATTGGCTCACTCCTCTATCTAACTGCAAGTAGACCAGATATAATGTTCGCAACTTGTTTATGTGCAAGGTTCCAAGCGGATCCTAGAGAATCACATCTCGTAGCCGTCAAAAGAATTTTTAGGTATCTCAAGGGCACACCAAATCTAGGGATTTGGTACCCAAGAGATACAGGTTTTAATCTTATTGGCTATTCGGATTCAGACTATGTAGGTTGCAGGATTGATAGGAAAAGCACATCTGGTGCTTGCCAATTTCTTGGCAGAAGATTGGTGTCCTGGCAAAGTAAAAAGCAACATACAGTATCTACTTCTACTGCTGAAGCTGAGTACATTGCTGCTGGAAGCTGTGTACCTCAAATACTGTGGATGAGGAACCAATTGAAGGATTATGGCATGGAGCACAAGAAAATTCCAATCATGTGTGACAACACAAGTGCCATTGCCATAACCAACAATCCTGTAGATCACTCAAGAACCAAGCATATTGACATCAGGTATCATTTCATAAGAGAACATGTCGAGGAGGGGACTGTGGAGCTACATTTTGTGCCCACAATGCAACAAATTGCAGATATATTCACCAAACCTCTTGATGAAGTAACATTCAATAGGTTGGTTGGTGAATTGGGAATGCTTAACACAAGTTAGTAAAGCCTTCTATCTGTAAAATCCATGTTTATGTTTGTATGTGCAAGCTAATCAATCATTATGTGCTTAGACTTTAATATGCCTAATTAATGATTGTTATAGGTTGCATATAGTGTGATTTTGCATGAATTCATTATGTTTTAAGTGTCTTTTATAGCACAAATCTGTGAATTTATGCTTGTTAGATTGCATGATCATAGGGGGAGTTAAATTCATAATAGTCTAAATATTGCATGCTTTTTAGATGAATTTACCTGTGTTTTTCATGTAATTAGAGGCCTTAGAATTATCAAGGAATGTTTTAATTATGTCATATATTAAAATCCTTGAATTGATATTTATATTAATTTGGCAAAATTAATTGTTGAGTTTTTCAAAGAAAAATTGTCAAATTATTCTAAGTATCTTCAAAATTTCGAGTTAGTCTCTATCTCGAAACTCATGTAGAAATTCGACTTGAATTTCGACTTGAGCTTCCAGGGTGAAGTTTTGAAAATTCTAAGTCTGGGAAGAATTTCGAGTTAGTACCTATCTCGAAATTCATCTCGAAATTCGACTTAGAGTTCGAGTTCGAGTTACCAGTGTGCCTAGTTCTATCTTCAAAATATTCGAGATAAAGTCTATCTCGAATTTTATCTCTAAGGTTGAGATGAAGTTTCCATTAAGGGAATATTTTGAAAAGAACTGAGAATTAACTTCGAGTTAGTTTATCTCGAAACTCAACTCGAACTTCGACTTGATGTTCGAGATAGAGTTCTTAGTCTATCTCGAAACTCAACTCGAATTTCGACTTGGTGTTCGAGATAGAGTTCTCAGTTAAGCTAAAGGGAATTTTTCGAGTTACACTCCTAACTCGAAACATATCTTGAATTACCCTGGACTTTTTGATTCAAGGAAATATTTTGGAAAGAATTTGAGATTAACTTCGAGTTAGTCTATCTCGAACTTTATCTCGAAGTTCGACTTGATGTTCGAGATAGAGTTCTTAGTCTATCTCGAAACTCAACTCGAATTTCGACTTGATGTTCGAGATAGACTCTAACTCGAAAAGTATCTTGAATTTTCTGTTTTTTCAAGTTTACTACAAATCAATAATGTTCAAGATAGTATTTCCCTATAGTTTCTGCTGTAATTTTGGTTAAAGTGCTTCTTTGTGCATAATTGTTCGAGTTAACCTCTATCTCGAACTTTATCTCGAAGTTCGACTTGATGTTCGAGATAGAAAAGTTCGAGATAGAAAAGTTCGAGATAGAGTTCGACTTAGATGTCCCCTGTATGGACTTGGTACTTTTCACATTTTTTAACAGGGACATTTTTGTCATTTCTCATTCATCTATATATATACATCTCTAACTCGATGCCCAATTCACTTTACCTAATTTCTTTTTCACAGCAGCCGTTTCACAAGAACAGTGCGATTTCACTAATTACATACCTTTGATCCTTGTTTTTGTGATTAAACTCGTACTAATCACGAATTACTGCCGATTTGTTGACTGCTATTGTCTGTGTTAACCTTAATCTTTGTGTTACTGTGTTTTGTGAACATCCATACACGCGCATATACATACACACGAACACATATTGTTTGTGTACTGTTCATAAACGCGATTCCATTTTCTCCATCTATAAACACACACGATTCCACTGGTATACACACGAAATAGTAATTGGTTGTTGAATTGAATCCCGTAGTTTGATTTCTCAGATTCCGTTTGGTGTTCTTGAAAAATTAAAAGGGTTACAATTCTCTTTTGTAATTCGGAAAATTAATTGTTTTTCAAAATTAAAAAAAAAAAAAAAAAAAATTCACATCTTTTAAAAAGAAAAACATTTAAGTAAAATGGCTCACCAATTTTCCCTTGCTAAAAACAATTTTTACAATATTTCTACGGAAATTGGTGATCAACTCCCGCGGTTTAAGTTTTGGATACGATTTCTCAATTTGTATTCCAAAGCTAGCCAAGCTTTTACTGCTAAACCTACACTAGTACATGATGCTTTACAGCAATTATGGACTAGTGCGGTTACTTTTGGGAGTAAATCAACCCCCTACGGTTTCAGGTTTACCTTAGCGGGTCAGGAATATGAGGTGACAGAACAAATTGTCAACAGAGTTCTAGGATTCCCAATTAAAGATGCCTATGATCCAGAACCTACTGCTGCAGAACGCCTCAGATTCTTTGAAGAAATTGGATGTTATCCTACAAAAGGCCCAATCACGGGAAATATCCAAAAGCAATTCTTCCATGCGGAATGGAATTACTTTTTCGAGGCCATCACAAGATGTTTTCGGGCACGCGAAAAAGACTTTCATCAAATTCCGATTCCCATGCAAACCTTTGCAGTAGCCCTAGCAAGAGAACTGGATATAAACTATGGACGCATAGTTCTCTCTGAGATAGTGGCCTCAATGGGATCCCTTGCAAGCAGAGACCTCTCTACCACTGATGTCGTCTGCTGGTTTCTTCGATTTCTTCAAATGTTAATCAATGACTTAATACCGAAGGATGCTCTTGCTATTAGACAGGGATTTGCCAGAAGCCCCACATCTGAATCGCTGGGGATGGGCACTAAGTCACTTGCAACCATTGCAAATCAGGATAAACATCAAGGTAAACCTATGTCTACTCCTGAAAATATTCAAATGTGGCTTAGATATGATGCAGGAGTTACCAATTTGGAGGCATCATCACAAGTCTCATCACATGCTCAAAATCCATCTGTTCATGCTGAGGCATTTGATGAGATTCCGGATGAGGAAAGCGATGATGCACAAGGTAATCAATCAGGTAATCTCTCTATGCATACTATTCATTCCTCCTCCTATGTTTCTGATTCCGCGACCCGAGAGACTGCTAACCCGCAGGATCTATCCCAGGGTAAGAGCCATATTTCTGACTCTGAGTCTGATACACATTCCTATTCTTTATCACCCCTGTTAACGGAAGTCAGAAAACCAGCACGTATATTTATACAAGATGATGAGGAGAATGAACCCGAAGAGCAGCAACTTATTCGCAAGAAAGCCAAACTTTTCCACGCTGCTACTTCACAACCACAGTCAAACCCTAGCGTGTCACACGCAACCACTCCACCTCACGCGAGTGGTTCACCCCTTGAACATTCTGCACATAGGGATTTTGATTTTGGTCAGGATGATGTGCCTCTTGATGATACTGTTGCTTCAAGAGGACATGAAGTATTAAGAACTTCAGCCGTACCTTCACCGGTACGTACTGATGCTGCAAAGAGGATCGGTTCTGATGTCGTACAAGGACACTTTGCAGCCTCTCAGACTGAGATTCCAACTCAGGAACAAACAGAATTTGATCCCATAACTGTCAACAACATTTCTTATCAAGTTTCTGCAGGTACTGCTTCACTTTTTGGATCAGTCATTGAAGACATACACGAGCGTGAGACAGGGAGTGTGTGTGAGAGGTTAGGGAGAGAGGGACCTTCATTTTTAAGGCCCGAAACCGAGCGCCAAATACCAACAGAACGCGTATTAGAGCGAGGTCACCTAAACCAAACACCGTCCCTTAATACTGAAAATTTTGATACTCGTATGACTTCAATGGAAAATCAGATGAGGCAGTTCGGGCAGACAATGGGGCAGTTCGGGATCAATATTGGAAACAACCAAAGGGCTCTAGACGACTACGCAGCAAGAATGGCAAGTCAAGCTACAGCTTTTGATGATTTGACAAATAAGGTCAATGACTTGGGCCATGCTGGTGGTGTCTTGGGAAGCACTCTCAATGAGAGGATGGGGGCATTGGAGTCTACAATGCATACAATGACTGTGGAGATCAGTAGAATGATGTTCGCAGTCAGGAGTTTTGTGCCCCCGGAGTGCTTCGAGTCGGAACAACCTCCCCCCGATGCTGGAGCAGGTGGTGCAGGTGGTGCTAGTGGAGCGGGAGCCTCTGGTTCTAGTTTTGGAGGTTCCTATGCAGCTGGTGGATCTGAAGACCATGGTGGCGCTCAGGATAACTCACCTAAGGGGGAGAGTGGAAAGGAGACGAGACAGCAGGCAGTTCACATCGAAGAAATTGAAGAACCCGCTGATCTTGTTAAGGAACCAGAAATTGAGCCTGCTGTTGCTGAAGAGGCTCTGAGGAGGAGAAAGGGTAAGGCAATAATGGTTGAAGAAGATGAACCAGTTATTGACCTGAGTCATCAGGACACAGTACAGGAGATACTAGACTCAGATTCTGATATGGAAGACGTACCTTTCGCACATGCTGTAAAGCGATCTTTGAAGGAACAAGGTGGAGGTGCTGGTATGTCTTTCGGAATGCCTGAAGAAGATCCTGTTGATGAAGAAACCCTGCAGTCTCAACAGTTAGCCTTGGAACAAGCTCAGTTCCATAAAATGAAGATGATGCAAGAACATGCTGCGTTCCTAGAACAGAAGGTGGAGCTACAAGGGAAGCAGTATGAGTATGAGCTTGCAAGGCTAGCCAATCCTCAAGTTGATCTGGACAAAAGAAGGATAGGGCAGAAATGGGATGAAGCAAGGAAGATAATGATGGGACCATGTGCAAAAGGAGTTCATAACAAGGATGCAGATGATCTGTTCTACAACTTGAATTTGCAGAATCCAATGACTGGGGACTATATAAATGCTTTGAAGAGATTAATTTCTAAAGTCAGGGTTGGATACAATGCAAATCTTAAGGAGTGGCAGGTTATCTTGTCTTTGGTAGAAGGAGTCCCAACATCTTTCCTATTTGTGGATGACCAATTCATAATGAGAAGATCTGCGTCAGAGTTGTTCTTGCTAGCGACTAAAATTCAGTACTCTCAATCTGAGGAGCTAAGCATTCTGTACAGGGATCAGTTAATGCAGCTAGCAGAGGACAAGGGTCCAGAATTCTCAGCGTATCCAAATTTTGTCCGGATGGTGGTTCAAGGAAAGATGAAGAGGGTGAGCATGGAGGAAAAGGACTTAATGGAACTTTCAGTGGAATCTCTTAAAGCTGTATGTAGACAAATGATGGGTAAGGGATTCGCCTCTGAGCTTAAAGATAAATCCGTGAGGATCATTGAAAGAGTCATATTCTTGAAGAGCAATGAGGTGTGGAAGTGTGATGTCATTGCTCCAAACCCTCTCGACAACGTGAAGATTGAGCCGGAGCTGATAGAAAAGAAATGGAATATTCTTCAAGCAATGAAGAATGTAGATGAAGCTTTGACTCTTCCTTCTGGAGAACTGGAACAAGGAGAAATAAGGGAGGCAGTTGGCGTTCCAGGGAAAGATAGTGTATACTGGATACACTCTTATGCTGATGATACAGCTGATGCCTTAGCATACATAGATGCAGACCAGAAACAAACACTCTTGCATATGAGTAGACAATGGCTGCTACAGACTCAAGATGCTGCATTTCTAGAGAAAGTGTTATATGTGTTCAAATGGGGCGAAGTGGAAGACAAGTTTGTTGAAGAAAAGCAGAGACTCGTGAGTTACCTGTCTGAAGTAATTGTGGAGAAGAAGCGAATGGAGCGAGATGCGGCTAGTGTCTATAATACTGACCGTGTCAAGGGCTACCCCAAGATGATATATCGTTATCTCAAAGCCACTAAATCTCATTGGAAACCTCAGCTCATAATGAAGAACTTTGAGGAAATTCCAAAGATCAGGACTACTCAGGAGGTTGATAAACTCAGAAGGCTTTTCAAACATCCTAACCCAGAGCCCAGGAACCCTCTAGAAATGGAAGCTGTAAGTCTGTTGAATGCTAGGTGGAAGCAGCTTCACGATCCAGTGTACAAGAAAGAACAGCAGCAGAAGGAGAAGCGCAAAAGGCAGAAAGAAGAGAGAGACCAAGCTGCTGAAGCTAGAAAGAGGAAACGGAATTAGGGTTAAAGGTCAGAGTGGTGTGAACTTGAAGTTGGAAAAACTTCATGTCTTTCGGTTGCTTTAACTCACTTGAGGAAATTCACCTTAGAGTGAATCCAATAAGGTGATATAAGTTTGACTAGAAGGTATGAAATAATCCAGGTGATAGGAATCATTCAAATGATCTTTAATTCGAGGTTCGAATTCTGTTTCTAGTTTTTATGTTCATTGTATTGTTTTCAAGTTCTTTTCAATTGTATATTATTCAAGAATGTAATGTTAATTATCTTTTCTCGTCTCATTGTTTAGTTGAGTTATCCTTCATTAATTTGAATGTCATTGTTAGACAATCAAATTGGGGGAGATTGAAAGGCAGAGTGTATAAACTTGTAACACTATAACTAATGTAACTCAAACTAAAGGAAAAGATACTTAACCAGAAGACAATCAAGAACAGGAAGTCACAAGAAATCAACACTAAATGAAGACAAGGTAATTGATACAATTAAACATGCTAACTATGATCAAGCCAAGAAGAAATCATTGAGAGAAGTTCAAGTTAAAGTTGTTCATGCCTCAGTGATTTGATAAATCAAGAATCAAGATCATAACTATCAGTATCAACAAGACCAATTGATTTCAAGTGAAGAAGAAGGAAAGCAAATATTGGAAAGCCAAGTTATTCAGTGAATATGGTAATTTATTCAAGAAGCAGAAACACTATCAAGACTAGTCACTTATGAACCAGACCAATGCATCAAGTGT
This sequence comes from Saposhnikovia divaricata, assembly GCA_036435485.1. Lineage (NCBI taxonomy): Eukaryota > Viridiplantae > Streptophyta > Magnoliopsida > Apiales > Apiaceae > Saposhnikovia > Saposhnikovia divaricata. The sequence goes on from CM071598.1 coordinate 170,391,775, forward strand.
CAGGACATTGATAGCAAGTTTATGTCAGTAATAAAGAACCATGTTCAAGAGTTTGTTGAAGAATAAAGAAGACATGAAGATATCACAAGTTCAAGATGTGCATTGAAGTTTCAAGTTGAAGACCAGAATATTTTCTAAGTACTAAATGTTCTGGATGGCTAAGTAGAAATTCTCAAGTAGAAGTTCTACTTAGGAATTTCGAGATAGCCAAGTAGAAGTTCCACTTAGGAATTTCGAGATAGCCAAGTAGAAATTCTCAAGTAGAAGTTCTACTTAGGTGCAGCTTCAACATGACACATGGCATCTTCTGATTGGCAGATTTCCAAGCTTTCAAGATAAGGCAAGAATTATGTGGACATCATTGGGCCACGTACATCTTAGTCTTTGAAGACTACAGGACATAGATTACATGTAGTATAAATAGAAGTACTTGTGTAATGTTTTAGTTAGTGAGCAATTCTAGAGAAAAACACAAGAGAAAAAGAGAGAGTGCATTCACAGAGCTTAGTATCATTCACTTCTCTCTCAACTTCTGTTATACTTTGTAATGAATGTTGTAGCAACCCTTTCAAGTTATATATAAAGAAATATATTCCTTGAATCTGTGTGTTCATTTATTGCATCGTTTTTATTGCCTCTCATATTCGAAAAGTTGTATTCACCCCCCCTCTACAACACATTTGGACCTAACATAAATAAATAAAGAAATGACAAAATAAATAAATAAAGTGCAAGGAAGGGAAAAAGGAGGAAGAAAAAGGACCAAAAAAAGAAAGAAGGAAAAGAATTAGGAGCTTAAGGGGGAAGGAATCAAATAGATGACTAGGATTTCACCACCACACAACCCAAATGTATGGTGGGGATTTACCCAACACCCCCCTTAACCCTAATTTCTATCCTATAAATACCCCCTCACCCCCCTTGTATTTAGTAACTTAGATTTTAGGGTAGTTTTATTTTCTTGTATTTCTTTTCTTAGTTTCAAATCTTGTAAACACTCTTATTATAATTAATGCAATTTTTATTTCCTTTACTTATTGTCTTGCTCTTTCATTATTGTTGCCTTGTTTCGTTATTTTCGTAAATCCCGTTGTTAACCACTTGGGGTTGAAATTAACGAAACTTTAATTTCTTGCTCCTTGTTATAATTTTTTTTTTCGAGCCCCTTTAAATCTCAATTTTATTGTGGGTTCTTAATTTTAAATTACCGTTTTAATTTTTAATTCGTAGTTTGCCCATTTAAAAATTAATTTTATTGTGGGCCATTTAGATTTCAAACCATCGTTTTATTGTAGTATCGAAGTTAATTTCTTAAGTTTCGTTTTTTTTTTAAAAAAAATTAGTTTTATGAATTTTCAGATCGTATTTTTCAACTTTTTTTTTAGTGATAATTCGAAGCAATTTGTAAACACTCCCCTGTGTTCTTGTTTTACAAACCCAGCACTGTCATTTCTTCATTCTTCTTTTTTTTTTTCCACGAAACTAAATCAAACCCTCATGTTGTCTTCCATTTACAATTCACAGCAACTATCCCAACATCATTCTCTCTCTCTCTCTCTCTCTCTCCCTACCTCTCTCTTTTCTCTCCCCACACAATTTCCCCGTTCCCTTGTCTCAAACCCCCATCTCACGCCCCTCTTCTTTTACGAACATCAATCTCCCATCTCTTCCTTCTTGTACTTCTTATTTTAATTGTTGATTTTTGCTGCGAGCTTCCTTTTTGTTCGAGTTCTGAAGTTAACGAGTTCCAATTTCGTGTTCGTATGTGCTGTGTTGAATCACGAGTTCTTTTTTGTACAGAAATCGTTAATGAGACCTTAGTTCCGAGAAGTTTTTACTGCTAATTTTGTGAAATTGTAGTTGCTGTTTTTTTTTGCGAGTCACTGTTGCTATACGGTTTTCTTTTTTCGTTGATGTCGACTGAGTTGACTTGGTTTGATGTTCCTCTTTGCAGTGTTCAAACGAGTCACAACACTCGTTTAATTGTCCGAATTGAGCGAGTTGAACTTCACCTTTGTACTGCTGATCCACTGCTGCGTATCTAGTTGCTGTTCTGAATTTACGCAAGTTTATGAGTCCAATTTGTTGTTCGAATTGTCTTTCGCTTTTGTTGGACGGTTTTCACTGAGTTTTCATCTTTCGAGTTTTTTTTTCCCACAAAGTTCGCTGTGCATTCTGAGTCACTTTTCTGCTTTGTCAAGTCACCGTTTAGTGTTTTTCTGAATTCTCGTTTGCAGTTCGTAGCTCGTAGTCCAGTGTAGTGAAGTCTGAGTTATCTACGTTTAGTTGCTGTTTGTGTTTGAGTACTGAGTTAATTTGTTGATACGGTTGAGTCAATGTATGCTAGTCTAATTCTGAGTCTACTGTCGATTTGTTGCCATTTTTCCTAGTTGAACTCTGCTGAAATTTACCGAGTTCTTGTCACCGAGTTTCTATATGTTTATTGTTGTAGTTCTTGCTTTTCGAATGATATGGCTCTGTTCTGAGATTGTGGTTTTTGTTCGATTGTTATTGCAAATTCCTGATTAATTTGCTGTTTGCGGACTGAGTTATTTTGGTTTTTGTGGTGGCCAATTCATTTTCAAACGTTTCATCGAATTTGTTTAAAATTTCCTGTAAATAAGTCTAGTTTTAATTCAAATTTATAATTTTTTTTTAAATAATTTGTTATTTTAGCTTTTAATTATTTAGTTTAAAATTAGAATAAATTTAATTTTCTTTTAAAAATAGATTAAGTTTTTCTTTTAGTAATTAATTAGTAAAATCCAATTTTTCAAATTCCAAAAATGTTCTAATTCGATTAAATTTAAAATTAAGGTTTGCGAAAATGAAATAGTCTCTGCGGAACGAATCACAAATTTTACAACGAAACGAATTGTGCACTTGCGATTCAATGTCTTTATTTTTAGCACAACAGCAATCAGTTCTGATGCATTTTCACATGCAGCCACCTTCTCTTTAACCTCATTCTACAAGAAACAAATTGTGAAATATTAATCAAGTTAGTCATACAATTATATAATGCAAGGACATACATATTTGTTTTTAGGTGTACTTTGCGACTGCCCAGAAATATTATATTGCTATTATATAGTCTTTCCTACCAAATAATCTGACCAAATAAACCAACAGTCAAAGTCTTGTGTGGAAGTTTGTTGAAGGGGTTATATATTAATGATGGAGGAAATTAACCAAGTGTAAGTGTAGGTGGAGTGGTTGTGGTGGTGAAATAGAAGTCTTGTGTGTTGGAGGTCAAGGGTTCGAACCCCTCCAACACCAATTTCATTTTAAGTAAGAGCAACAGTAGAGACGTGATAGTGTGGGGCCTAATTGACACGTGGCAATGTGGGGCCCAACTGACACGTGATAGTGTGGGACCCACTAGACACGTGGCATGTGGGACCGTCCACGTGACACGTGGCAGTGTGGGCCCACATGACACGTGGCATTATGGGGCCACCTAACACGTGGCATTATAGAGCCCACTGCCACGTGGCAGATGTGTCCATCTGACACGTGGTAGGTGTGGGGCCCACCTGACACGTGGCAGGTGTGTTCATTTGACACGTGGCAGATGTGGGGCCCATAAGACACGTGGTAGGGGGCCCCGCCCTCGTGGCATGGTGGGCACGTGACACGTGGCAGTGGGGGGGGGTGTGGGTCCACTCAAATGTAACACTGCTTGTAGCAAATGTAACATTGCTTGTAGAAAATGTAACACTTCTGTGGAATCCACATGTTTATTCTTTTTTACATTTGTAAATGTTAAAAAAAAGCAATGCAATGCTTAATTGCTACTGCAACACAACGAATCTATTGCAACAGTACATGTTCTACTGCAATAGTACCTTCATAGGTAATGTAACACAATCTCAACAGTGTTGCAGTAGGTCAAAAAAAGTACCTCTAATATAACACAAAGTGGGCGTTGCAATAGAAAAGCATTATGGACGCCCATCTATGCCGTAGTGCCATGAAGATTGATGGCCTGTTAACATGGCCAAAGCAGAGGCAATCTTTATACTCTTAAAATTTGTGTCCACGCCCAAATAGGAATTCTGATATTTTATCTGCTAGGAGTAAGTAATGAGATTGTATACACAAAATAGTAATAATGGAATCATGTAAATATCTACTGTTTGTCAAACAAAAAAAATATATAGTATATTTTATTAAGTTATCGGTTATTTTTGAATAATTAAATATTACATGTCAATGTAAAAGATTTGGTTTTAAGATTTTCTACTTGTAATTTAAATTTGACCATATATATATATATAATACTACTCTATTAGAAACCAATTTAAAATAGAAACTAGAAACTAAAGCCCAATTAAAAAAACTTAAATAAATTAGTAGGCCTGGGACATTTTAAAACCCAATCCTTGAACCCTAGGTCCCGATTAACATTATTAATTATTAATAATATTTTTTTATTTTTTTTCAAGTTGACGTAGCAGGGGTCCCCATTGCCACGTGGTAGTGCCACATCAGCAGGTGGTGATGTGGCAGTTGTAACAGCCCCAGATCCTGGGTCAGGGATCTGGTCATTACGGTCTCAATTTCCATCCATAAAACTTGAACTTGAACCAACATAAGTTAAAAGACAACCTTGACCCAAAACAACAATATAAAACACACCCGTTATATTCCCAGAGATGAAATTAGAGTAACTATCAAATATTATTAAACACAAATTTGAGTTCTTACAACCCAAAAGAATTACAGTTTAACTTTACATACTCTTTGCCATCCATTTACATAAGTCATACTAGTAAATACATCTGATACTTAAAAGCTAAAACTAGCCTACCAATAGCTTCCTCCTCAGCAATGGTAGCTATATCATCCTCATCAAGTTGCGAAACGTTCCTCATCTGCTCACGAACTGATCACTTAGTCGGGTTCAGCTCGCCTATCTGTTGTTGTGATATATTTAAAACAAAGCAAGGGTGAGCAAAACAGCTCACCAAAATAGTTTGTATCTGACCACAATATAGTTCAACCTGTTCCTTAACATTTCTGAAAACCTTTTTCATGCATACTATGAGCAAAATCTCGCCATAATAATATATAATGAACTTCCATAGACTTTAATTTAGTATTTTCATATTCCAAATGCCTTTGCTATATATATAAAGTATAAACAAGTTTTCAATATAATATCATATGTATAGTGAAGTTCAAGATACTTCAAGTAGTCTATTCTTTTCACAAAATGTTTGAAAATCTTGGTTATATAAGTATAAACCAAGTTTCATTAATTGTAACTTATATATAGAAGTTACAAAATAAATCAGAGTCAAATCTTTTCATATCACCCCTGAGATCCTTTGTTACATCAGTATAATCAAAGTCTCAATGTGTAATCCAAAAGATGAAGTTACAAGGTGATTTAATATAACCTTTCCGTAAAAATATCTGCTATGTAAAAATTATAAGCAGAATATCAACATATCAATTAAAAGAGAAGGTTATAAGGTAATTCATTGAAACGTCTATTTTGAACTCTTTTCAAATCCTGCCAACACTTATCGGTCACCCAGCCGTAGCTTTCCGATCGGGGCGCTCTCGATAATGTTGCAAAAAATATCCAAATTTGGATGATGAACTAATACTAGAGTATTCACCGCGCCAGCTGTCCCAACGTTCGATGATCAATCGCAGATTGTACAACACAGATATGGTTTTACTACCGGTAGAAGGAAGAACTGACGAATTTACTTGTCTACCGCCCTCTAGTATCTCTCAGGCCAACGGTTGGGCCTTGGGATGGACCGGCGCTACTCGGCCTCTTACACGACTCCTAGTTCAAATAAAATCCATGACTCTGAAACGTAAAGTTCATCCTCCTTTCCCCAAGTATAATACTTGTTGATAGGACTCCACAAAGTAGTCGTATCTAATTGGAAAGAAAAATTCACCAATATTTCCCAAGCTGTTGCTTGTTAATGGATATCAACTTGTTCCATCAATATTACTCCTCGAATGTTGAGGAAGTAACAAAGACTCATTTTGATTTATAGCAACTAAAGTTGCTAATGAAAATAATAGTTTCAAAAGTTTATGACCGGGCAGTCAACCATAATAAATAACAGTCTCAAGTAACGTTCCCTATATTTTGGAAGTTTGAGCGAGCATTTAAATCATCTTAAAAGACAGATTTAAATGGAAAATAGAGTTTAGGAACCTCCCCTTGATAAAATAATCACAAGAAATATTTTTCATAATTATTGAAGGTAAAATATAACTTTCAAATAAGATAAACCATTTTTAAAACTAGTTTAAAAGCCTTTAATAAATATTCAAATAGCATTTATTAAATCATAATTGTGTAAAGAATATTTTTAGTCAAAATAATTGCTCATAATTAACCCTCGAATGAATATATGAAATAATATTCACTTTATAAATAAGTCCTTAAATGAATATTCCAGAATGATATTCATCTATAAATAAAACCTTAAATGAATATTCAAAACCAATATTCATTTACTAAATAATAATTCATCAATATTTATTCTCAAGTAATACGAAAATATCGACTCCCGGTTTAAATTAAAGAAAACGAATCATACGCCCTACACTAAGGGCCTTTGCAAAACCCGGCTTATAACTAATATCTCGTATCTAGCTTATAAGCCAATAATCAAATCATTGCTCAAGTAGCACAATATATATTCTCGAAAAAAGTTATGCATGCTATGCATATACTTATCAAAATAGTTTGAAAACATATATGTATATATCGCGAGTATGTAATTCACATGCATCATATAACCATTTGAAAACATTTATACATGTATATCATCAGTGTATCGAGTCAATCATACATGCATTTCACTATGCAGTATAAATATATATATCACAACAACAGTAGTTTAGGGTTCGAAAGCTTGCCTGGAAATCCGGTAGGGGTAGTGTGTCTCGGGTCAGTCCGGTGATCTGTAAATAGTCAAAATATTCGAGATTAATCACTTAATGCTTTGAAAATCTAAGTATGTACTTTACTTAAACTAAACACATTTTCAAGTTATCACGCTATGCACATCCTAACGTAACTCCCATTAACACCGTTATGATCCGACACTTGCTTGTTATCAAGGCATGTCATTATACTTACACTTGATAGGTACTTAAGTCGTATAAGTTCTAGGGTTGGTCGTTTACTTGAAAATATTATACCTCACGATCTTTTGTCCGGTTTCTAAGTGGTTTTTCAAAGTTATAACTAAGTGTTTCTCTAAGGGGTTCCTTCGCACTTAACCTTGATTCAAACATTTTTATAAAATCGAAAAACGATCCTTTTTACATGATGTCTTCTGTCACACCTTCCTTAAGGCCTCTAATATTTAACTACTAAGATTCACAACCAAATTTATCATGTTAAGAGGGTTCAATTGCAGTTACGAACTCGTACTTACGTTTCTGGACTACTTTTACTAAATCAACCATATCTCCTAAACCGTAAGCCGTCTCGACTCCATTTTTATATGGTTACAAACTACAAGACAAGCTCTTTACAGTCATGACCAGTGGTGATTATAACCAGTGGGGGTTTAAGTCCGAAAGTTATGCACAAAATAGGGGATTGAAAAATCGGACATTACGACGGCTATAAACTAATGATTCCCAAAATTAAAATCATGATCTAAACATCAATCAACAACCAGTATACCAAGATCTCATGATCATCATCTAAACCAAACCATAATCTTCCAAGAACAAGTAATATCCATCAAAGTTTGATTATGGCCAAAACAACAACAACAATCAACTCCAAATACTTGGATCTATACATACTAACATCTCCTCATCTTATAATCATCAAAACATCCATAAAGATCAAAGTAAAACTAAGGGTTCATGAGGTTCATTCCTTCCTTGATGAGTGAATATCTCTTAACAAGCCTTAGATCATCCTTATACAACACTAAAATGCTTAACCCATCAAAATAAAACCAAGAACACAAGTTAGTTTCTTGAAAGTTACTATTAACCCTAAACTTTGATGATTTTATTACCTAGGAAAGAAATGGATTTAGAGGCTAAGATTCATAGGAGATCTTAGTTATGAATTATAGAACTGGCCTAAATAATCTTGGAATTCTTGAGTGGTTGGAAGTTGGATTTTGGTTCTTGAATTTGGAGCTTGGCCGAATGTAGCTTAAAGGAGAGAGATGGAGTTTCTTGCTTGGTTGCTTAGTCTCATCTTGCATAATGTGAATTATTGAGATATTATCTCATAAAGCCACTTTATTAAAGTGATTACATCACCCTCTAACACCTCATCATGTGCCAAGTGTTGTGTTCTTATGGTGGTGATGATGCAAAGTGCTAACTACTTGGTTTAGTTTCTAATGTTGCTAGTTTCTTTATAACCAACTTTGTTCCTTGACTCCACCCACTTGCACATGCTCATCTCTTGGTTCTCTGCTTGTTTCTTTGCCCGGTTATTGCTCAATTTCATTGATCGTTCGAAGGAATATCTCAAATATTTATTGATAGGGTTTTAATAGAAACCTTCTTGGTATTTTTACTACCATCTTCAATCCTCCTTTATGATCCTTGAATTTAAATTCCTTAAATCTTTTCATAAATCCTTAGATCCTTCAGTATCCAGGGAAATCTCGGGAAAAATAAAAGTGCTATTTTTCAAAATCTGACATCATTTACATACACTTATTTTGTCCATAGATCATCGATACGAACTCAGAAATCCACTCCAAATACTTCTATATACGGTCGTCTGATAATATTCCAAAATCCACAAAAACACTATTCATTGATTATTCTCTCTTTATTTCATGTACTTAGAAAGTGTTCTTGTGCTTTCTCGAACATTCTCAATTTCCTTTGCGGAGTTACTTGACTCTTACGAGATATCGATTTGGATGACACGAGAATCACTTCCTTTCTTGGAACACCATAGCTTACTTTTTGGATGATAGATTATTCTTATATAAATTTGTCAACCTATTATATCATTCATAGCATATAAACAGTAGAATCCATATCCATTAAATATTCATTCATCCACCAGTATATAATAAAAGTTTTAATTCCTCCAAAATATGGGTTCTTACAGTCTCCCCTCCTTAAAAGGATTCCGTCCCAGAATCAGGTAGAAAATAAACGGGTACTTGTCTTTCATTTCGCTTTCCAGTTCCCCGGTTTATCCTTAAACATTCTAAACCTTTTTACAGCACACCTCACTAGTGCCACAATACACACTTTATGCTTTCCATCACTTTTTTACTTTTTGTACACCACACTATCCTGGTTATGCTCTTACTCATTCATATACTATTACCCTTATTGGTATCTGCAGTGACTTTGGTATCACTATCGTGCTACGAATTCGGAGATATCCTCACTCATACTATACTTTCCATGATCGCTTTTATCTCCGCAATCTCGATCAATATATAGAAGTAGAAGAATTTATTGTGAGATCATTATGATCAATGAACATTTGTTATATTGCATAGTTGGTACAGAAGGGGGCCAGCCTTTAGTACTTGACAAGCAATTAAACAATTAATGGTATTCCAGTTAGACTTCTATCATACAGACAGATAGTCACGTAGCAGTACTTCCCTCCTTAAAGGGTTGTTCTTATCAATTCATAAGGAAGTTGAATAAGAGAGAAGAAAAGAAAAGAATTTCAAAGGATTATAGCAATGTTTATGGTGGTCGAATATCATACTTAGGATTTTCCTCTAAAATATAGAGGTTCATCGAGGAAGAAAGAAAATAATCTTATCCGTATCAGATACTATTTTGTCGTAATTTCACATGTCGACATATCCTCGCTGCTCTGTCCATCATTCTAGGGACCTATGTTCTTGTTCAATATCAGCAACACTCACTCTTGGGACATCCTTCAAGCTCTCAAGTTAAATCTTGGATTTCTCACTTGACATTATTATTACTGACATTCCACGCCACGTTACTAGTTCTTGCATATTCATAATAATAGCACTATCAGGTTGTCATCCCGAGAGTTCGTTAGAAAACCCATCCATCAATCCATTCATAACATTCCTTGCTTTATGTTTTCACAATTTCTTTCTCAATCTTTTTATATCAATCACATCCTTTTTATTATCTGATTTCTTATTCACTTCTGTTAGTTATCTCCACCGTCATCTCAGTATTGGGACACCCTTCTTGCACGTGGTACCTCCCTATTGGTATCCCGTCACGTGTACTCAATAAGCATCACATTTTGGGGTCAAACTTTAATTTATTCAACCATCTAAACTTTCACTTTCTCGATCCATGTGTCTCCTTATTAAACAATCAGTCTATTCCAAAATTCCTCGAGTTCTCCCTACTTAAAGGGAGTTAATCTATATGTCATTTATGCTTTCAATTCCAACTTTCTGTTCTGACCAACAACCTTCGCGATGTCAATTTCATACCTTTCTAGCTTCATTGCTGGTGTTCTTAGGAGTCCGCATATCTAACTCCCTTATTGACTTTATATTTATTTCTATCAGTCACCTGGTTTCCGTTTCTACCATAATCACTTTATGGTTTCCGTTTCTACCATAATCCCTTCAGCATCTCTACAGTGGTTCTCATTTACTTTCTCAGTAGAATCATCATTACATTACTGTAGTCCATTGTTGAATCACCACAATCTATTTATTCCGTGGTGCCTTAATAGTTAACCATATGGGTTTCATAACTGTCAGGTCAAAATCCTCTATGTTAGGTCCCGTAAGAGGGCTATTTTAAGCTTAAAGGGGGGGGTTGAATAGCTTAATATCCAATTTAAAAATTATTATGGCGTTTTAAAATAATTTTCCCTTTTTAAAACTTTTACCGAATCGTTATGCAGTTTATAAGTGCAGAAATAAAAGACAAGGGAAGAAAATACCACACAGGAGATTTTATCCTGGTTCGCGATGGCGCAACCCCTAATGGATTCGCTCACCCCTACTCCAGTCCCCGAGCTCTTCTCCGGACTCGAGATTTTCCCTTAAAAATAACTCGCTCCTTTAGTAGGCGGAGAAGCCTTTACAACCTTATAAATATTGGTCTCGGTACGTGTCTCCCCGACACTACCTCACAATAAATATAAAAACCCACAAGACTCGTCTTGGGCCGTAACTCCCCGTTACACCCTCAAAGTCGTTGTGAAAAACCTACACAACTTATCTTAGACAGCAACTCCCCGCTACTTCTTCAAAGTTGATGTAGAACCCTTGGTGTAGTCTTTGAATTCCTCGCTTTTGCCGGTCTTGGATCTTAGATGAAAGGTCTTGGGTCTTTCTTCTTCTTAACGGTGCAAAGCCCACTAACTCCCCGCTAGTGCCTAGGACTTGGGTCTTAGAACGAGAATCACCTCACTTCAACTTCACCTCACTGCAAAACTTAGAAAACAATATCTACGAAACAAACCGTAATATAAAGAGAGGTTTGGACTTAATATGTCCTAAGGTGACTATAATATTCTTACCCGAATATTAATTAAATTAAGTTCAATAAGCTTTATTTGCTTATGACTTTTTAATACAATACTCCGTATAGTGAGATTTAAATATATCTCGGAGTTTGTAAATCTTGATTATTTCCTTTAAGCTCGTAGGCTTATCAGGTTTTATAATCGTATACTTTGGCTCGTCTTTTATAAAGATCGAAGTATACTTACAATTACTTCTTTGTTGAAAATACGTCTATTTTCGAAGTATTGTATAAATGAAGTCCTTGATGAGCTTTATAGCTAAAGGACCTTTGATAAACAACTTCTCGTTCGATATAGTCTTGTTATAGACTATTCGTATTTATATTTAAACGAGAGTGTTACAATATTACTTTAACAATTTGCACTTTAATATTATTTGGCCAATTAAACACAACACACAAATAAACGCACACGTACGTAAAAGTAACTCGGCTTATCTATAGGATAAAACGAGGGCCGCTATTATGCGTTAAAATAGTGTGGAATGTAAAATCACTCACAAGTGTGAGGACAAAAAGAAAAAGTGCGGAAGGTAAAAATCACTCACAAGTGTGAGGACGAGAATAAAAAGTGCGGAAAATATATAAACGGCTTTCGCCACGCTATTACGCGTTTAAAGTAGTATCACTCACAAGTGTGAGGACTAGAAGAAAAGAGTGCGCAAAATATATAAATAGAAGCTTAACAACTTATTTCCCCCGGAACACTAGAGGTGATAGAAGGGAAACAAATCACGCTTTAGCACAATTATATATATCACAATAATAATAATGGCCAAAGTAAGTGCGTTAAAGATTTAATTAATTAAGGCTTTTAGATTCTTTTCCCTCGGAACACTAAGGTGATAGAAGGGAATTAAATCAAGTTCGATGTAATTATTTGACCGTCGTCAAATATAGCCTCTTTTTGAGGTGTTGTAATATTTCGAATCGTTGTTCGAAATTTAATCCTTGAACGGATTTTTATGGTCTCGTTTAGAGATCCGATATAAGAGCTTAGAGATGAAGAGAAGATGAAGATAGAGAGCTCTTATATGTATAAAAATATGGTCGGTTAAGACTCGGATGTGAAGCTAAATTATTACCACTTTTGGATATTGCCGGAAAAGTTCGCCGGAAAAATTCGCCAGAGGTTCGGCCGGATTTTGGCACGTTGGTCGAACTTGGGCAGCCCTTCGGGAGGCCGGATAGTAGTTGTAGAGGAGCTTGCTAGGTGGGAGAGAGCTTGGTTGAAGGAACTAAGCTTTATGGAACAAAAACCTTGTATATATTTAAGTATATATAAGAAAAAGAAGGTTTTTGAGATGAAGTGGGTGTAGAGAGTATTTGGATATATTGAGAGAGCTTCCACTTCTAAATTCCCAGCACTTATTTGGCTCTTTAGCTTGTTAGAAATGGTTGGGGGAGGGGGTTTATTTATAGGAGGAGTTGGGTGGAAGGAAGGGTGAGGATTGAAGGAAAAAGGAGTGGTTGAGATGAAAAACACTTGGATTGATGATGTGGAAAGTGGTTTTGTGTTTGCTTGGAGTGGTATTGTGTTTCTTTGCAAGTGGGGGTGGTTTTCTACATAAATATCTCAGCTGATCTTATCCCCTTAATATATTGTATCGGACTCGTATCAATTAACGAATAAATACGTAACATATTTCGTTAATTAAATACCCGATTAATACGAAAATTCCCAATAAATAATTCTAAAATTATGGAGCATTTAGGAATATCATAAAATGAAATTCTGGAAGTTTTGGTCAAAATTTGGTCAATGTTGACTTAGTCAAACGTGATCAATTGTGGACCCACTGTCTCGATTTTCGTGCCCGGACCAAAATTCTCAGAAAATTACGAAATTTTTACCATGCATAGAAAATAACATTTAAGTGACCCATCTCAAGTTTCAAGTCATTCTAGCAAGTGGAAGTATTTTATTTGGATTTAATACGATTAAATCAGGTTTCGTTTCCGAATAAAATACGATTGGTCTTTCTTTGAAGTAGACACATCTTTTGACCAATGTTTTGACTAGAGTAAATACTTATAATATATTTCCTAATATATAAAACATTTTGAGAGTGTAGGAAATATTTTTGAGTATTTAAAATAATTTTCTCCAGAAATGGAATAAATTAGAAGTGGGAGAAAAATTACTTTAAATATTTCTGGCACGAGATAAAAATGAGTATTAATATTTTACCACTGAATATTAATATTCTTGAGGATAAAAATATTTTGAGTGCTAAGGCGGAATAATTTTTGAATAAAAACTGATCGTTTTTAAATATAGCACGAGTTCTCTAGAGAATATTAATTCTTGAATATTCTTTGTTCGAGCCTGTCGCCTTATCAATTTTGCAACGGAGATCTAAAAAATATTACATCTCAATATTTCTTGTTTGATCTTATTGCCTTGAGATATATTCCATGAAAATATAATTTTCGATTTTTAGCAATAATGGAATATCTCGTATAATAAAAATAGATATTGCTAGAATTGACTTTTGACTTTTGACGGAATCAATTAAATTAATGACCTAGTGGAGAGGATAAATAAGTGCAATTAAATTTTATGTTAAATTGTACAAATACCAAAATAAATAATATATCGAAGATATCCTTTCACTCTAGGAAGACAAAATAATCAGTATTCCCTATCCGTAAGGAATACTTCCTGAACTTGATGTAGATATTACATGAAGCAGATAAGATTGTAGAAGAGCTTCAATCACCGCAGCTATGACAGGTTAATGAAATTATTTATCATATATCTTCAGTAGGAGACTGAAAGCTTAACGGTTTACTTAGTCATTTTCGTATCAGGGTCCTGGTTCATCTTAAAATAGAATATTCTAAGGTATGTAATATGCTTAAGACGATATCTGGAATCAAATCTTTACTTAAACTATTATTACAGTTGATTCTTGCACAATTATCAGAAGGAATGTAAATTCCTCCACCCCATTATGACCTTCAAGGTCCTTCCCAATATCATTCTATTTCTTTGGTATGAGCATTTATAATTACTCCTCTATACTTAAAGTGTCGACCACCTCATTGGCCTTTTCCTGATAATAATAATTTCTTGCAATCAGTGTTTTCTGAATCTATTCCAACTCAAATTTTTCTTCCTCATTTCCATCACTGTTGGGTGAAAGCATTCTCCCTTAAACTCTGCTGAAGGAGAGAAATATATACCAGTCTTTTTCCATAAGTCATGGCTTCCACCTTTCCATGTGAACTTTATCACAGTTACTCCCAATCATACCTAGGATATTTCTTCTCTTAGTTCTTTCTTGTTTTAGGATAATCTCAACCTTCATTGGTTTAATCCATACCTCCTTATGGTCTCACACATGCCTCATCTGGCATTATTATTATTATTACGTCATACATTCCCTATCAAACTTCCATTTTAAAACTCAAAATATTACCTTTTTCCTTGTAAGGTTTCTTAGGTCATCCTCATCATTCCTCCTGTATTTTCTGGGTACAGGGTATATCAGAATATCACTAATCAATCCTATAACAATTCTGTCTATGTACTTTCCGAAACTCCTTTCAATAAATCCTTAAAGGTTATTGTTGCCTTAGTCAATCCAACTTATATCATCTGAATTCACAATGTCTTTGTTAGGGGTAATGTCATCCTTTGTGCATCCCCAGGGTTCGTCTTAATCTATGGATATTCTATCCTCAATTCTATTTTCAAGAAATACTTACATCCTTTAATTAACAATCAAATCATATATCCTTAATAAGGGTCTCCTTTCAATCATTCTCATTTTGATAATCTGTAGGTAGCTTAATGCTAACCCTTTTCTTTCAACTGGATGTCAGTCTACATGACCTTCTAAAAGACAATATATGTCTATCTGCTCTTCTTACAGAACTTGGAAATGGTAGCAAGGATGTTCTGGAAGATATTAGTCGAGTTCACCGTGAATCTCTTAGTACCTATTACTCTTTTTGAGGACACTAAATTTCAGATAACATTTATGCATCATACTGCACCATCTCTGACAATCTTCATAAACCTTCATTGACCACTTTCCTCAGTCATAATACATCCATGGTATTTATAAAATCCCATCATCATGTATTTCAATTCACTTTACTTCTCTTTCTAGTTCATAAGATGGTCAATCATATGCACCTGAATCACTTCACTTTATATCAAAAGTTCTCGCGGTTGGCGCTTGGTTAGAAGCAACCCAGCTTTGTCATTACATCGCTGGTCTAGTCACTTTATAATTCTTTGTCACATGGCCCCAAATGGCCGCGCTACAACATGTGAGTTTAGGGGTTAGCTAATGGCATTACTAGCAATTCCCGGCATAGTGTCTCCTTCATCCATTTCAAAGATAATTCATCTAGGGTAGGTTACGCTTATCAATATGCTTTTTTTTCCCGCGTACTTCTTCTCTTTTGTATTTGTTCACTACTTTCCCTTACACAGCAAATCTTAGGTACCAGAGTAGCATAGTCACTCAATTCGAGCACTGCCACTCTTCGTTTATCCCTCTTCCTTGATACCTTCTGATCTTTTCAAAATTTTACTCCATATAAATCTCAATCGACTTCTCGGTACCGTCTCCGGTCACCTTTCCTTTATTTTTTTTTATTTTTTTTATCTTTTCAAATTCTCTTATTAATTCTTCTGAAAACATTATCATCTGGAGTCTATCTTTCATACTTAAGGGCATCAGTCACCATACTGGCTTTCCCCTGGGTGATACAAAACCTCGCAATCATAATCTTTATCAGTTCTAACCACCTTCTCTGGTGCCAGTTAGGCTCTTTCTGAGTAAAATATTCTGGTGGCCCTCATGGTCAGTGTAAACCTCGTACTTTTCTCCATACAATTAGTGCCTCCAAATCTTTTAAAGCGAAAACTATCGCTGCAAGTTCTAGATCATGGGTAGGGTATCAAATCTCGTAATCCCTCCATCGTCTTGACACATACGCGATTACTCTTCCGTGTTGCATAAGAAAACATCATAATTCTTTATGCGAAACGTCACTGAAATCACAAAGTCTCCTTTTTTCATTGGGCAACGCCAACGTTGGGTCGTTGCCAATTTCATCTTTAGTTCCAGGAAGATTTTCTTACATTTTTCTTTTGAATCTTATGAAATTTATCGCCTTTGTTGGTGTGGTTGGCCTTTCTCCATTTGAAACTACCTTTACTCCGCGGGGTCAACCAACACTCTTTCACTATTGATCGCATGTCCTACTATCTGAACTTCATTTTGCCAGAATTCATACTTCGAGAACTTGGCAGACACTTGCTCCTTTAGGTTTCATCTTTAAAATACTCTCCATTACCTCTTAGCCACTGATCGTATTACTTGATCCATTTATCATTCAGTGTCAGAATAAACTTAATGTAACTACTATAATCCATTCAAGTAAAAGAAAGAATTTAATATTCCTCTGAATCGCATGCATCTAATGTTTCTGGTTCATCATTCACTGAGTTGAAATAAACCTATACTTAGTCCCTAACAGTAGACTTATTACGAGTTTATCATAGACTCACTAGTCTTTTCCTCTTGTAGGTTCTGAGATCATCGCCTAGCCTACTACTTCCTTACGTAACTTTATCCAATCATGCGATCACTTCCCAATGTCTTTACTTTCTAAGCTGATCCATTCAAAAAATGAACATTTTCCTGAATAAAACCACCTCATCAATCTCAATTTGACTTCATAAATTATAACCTATGAAATCTGCCTTCACATGGCGAATTACCATTGACAATATTCACACTAATCCATTTATCAAATGATATGGCACTTGCTGCCTCTATCTCAACTGCTCCTGGAGACTCTGCTCCCCGTCCTATATCGATGCCTTTGATAATCATGCTTCATTATAACTCTTTTCTCATTAATCTTAAAGTCTCTAAGGATTATTATCTATCCCCATATAAGATCTCAAGTAATTCTTCCAATCCGTCTTACTTGCTGGTACTATATCCGGTAGTCCAGCTATGAATCCAATATGCATCTTTAGTTCTCTTAATAATATCTCAGTTCTTTACGCTCACTTCTCTAAGCACTATACCTTACCTCTTATAGTCTCTCTGGCTGCAACCCTCATTTCCTCAAGGGTAAACTACTTATCCTTAACAGGATTCTCCTCATCTGCCGGAACCTCCTCCGGTCCTTAGTAGGGTACTCTATCAGATCCACAATTCGATCGTCAGCATATAGTAAAGCATTATCGTGCTGCTGTTCGTAAATCTCAAGGTCTGTCGCCTTACTAGTCGATACGATAACGAGCTAAATTACTATCATGATATTTAATAGTTCCCATAAGGGTTTTATATGTCAGTACTTCATTAAGTAGTCCGACTATGAACTTGGCAAGAGTTCTTATTATCTTAGTGAATTTATTGTTTTAACGTCGCATCATCTCTTGGGTTTATAACGTAACACTCTGATACCATTTCTGTAACAGGCCCAGATCCGGGGTCAGGGATCCGGTCGTTACGGTCTCAATTTCCATCCATAATACTTGAACTTGAACCAACATAAGTTAAAAGACAACCTTGACCCAAAACAACAACATAAAACACACCCGTTATATTCCCAGAGATGAATTCACAGTAACTATCAAATATTATTAAACACAAATTAGAGTTCTTACAACCCAAAAGAATTACAGTTTAACTTTACATACTCTTTGCCATCCATTTACATAAGTCATACTAGTAAATACATCTTATACTTAAAAGCTAAAACTAGCCTACCAATAGTTTCCTCCTCAGCAATGGTAGCTATATCATCCTCATCAAGTTGCGAAACGTTCCTCATCCACTCACGAACCGATCACTTAGTCGGGTTCAGCTCGCCTATCTGTTGTTGTGATATATTTAAAACAAAGCAAGGGTGAGCAAAACAGCTCACCAAAATAGTTTGTATCTAACCACAATATAGTTCAACCTGTTCCTTAACATTTCTGAAAACCTTTTTCATGCATACAATGAGCAAATTTTGCCATAATAATATATAATGAAGTTCCATACACTTTAATTTAGTATTTTCATATTCCAGATGCCTTTGCTATATATATAAAGTATGAACAAGTTTTCAATATAATATCATATGTATAGTGAAGTTCAAGATACTTCAAGTAGTCTATTCTTTTCACAAAATGTTTAAAAATCTTGGTTATATAAGTATCAACCAAGTTTCATTAATTGTAACTTATATATAGAAGTTACAGAATAAATCAGAGTCAAATCTTTTCATATCACCCCCGAGATCCTTTGTTTTATCAGTATAATCAAAGTCTCAATGTTTAATTCAAAAGATGAGTTACAAGGTGATTCAATATAATCTTTCCGTAAAAATATCTGCTATGTAAAAATTATAAGCATAATATCAACATATCACTTAAAAGAGAAGGTTATAAGGTAATTCATTGAAACGTCAGTTTTGAACGCTTTTCAAACCCTGCCAACACTTATCGGTCACCCAGTTGTAGCTTTCTGATCGGGGTGCTCTCGATAATGTTGCAGAAAATATCCAAATTTGGATGATGAACTAATACTGGAGTATTCATCGCGCTAGCTGTCCCAACCTTCGATGATCAATCGCAGATTGTACAGCACATATATGGTTTTACTACCGGTAGAAGGAAAAACTGACGGATTTACTTGTCTACCGCCCTCTAGTATCTCCCTGGCCAACGGTTGCGCCTTGGGATGGACCGGCGCTACTCGGCCTCTTACACGACTCCTAGTTCGAATAGAATCCATGACTCTGAAATGTAAAGTTCGTCCTCCTTTCCCCAAGTATAATACTTGTTGATAGGACTCCACAAAGTAGTCGTATCTAATTGGAAAGGAACCAATATTTCCCAAGCTATTGCTTGTTAATGGATATCAACTTGTTCCATCAATCTTACTCCTCGAATTTTGAGGAAGTAACAAAGACTCATTTTGATTTGTAGCAACTAAAGTTGCTAATGAAAATAATAGTTTCAAAAGTTTATGACCGGGCAGTCAACCATAATAAATAACATTCTCTCAAGTAAGGTTCCATATATTTTGGAAGTTTGAGCGAGCATTTAAATCTTCTTAAAAGACAGATTTAAATGGAAAACAGAGTTTCGGAATCTCCCCTCGATAAAATAATCATAAGAAATATTTTTCATAATTATTGAAGGTCAAATATAACTTTCAAATAAGATAAACCATTTTTAAAACTAGTTTAAAGGCCTTTAATAAATATTCAAATAGCATTTATTAAATCATAATTGTGTAAAGAATATTTTTAGTCAAAATAATTGCTCATAATTAACACTCGAATGAATATATAAATTAATATTCACTTTATAAATAAGTCCTTAAATGAATATTCCAAAATGATATTCATATAATAAATAAAACCTTAAATGAATATTCAAAACCGATATTCATTTACTAATTAATAATTGATCAATATTTAATCGATATTTTTATCAATAAATAATCTCAAGTAATACGAAAATATCGACTCCCGGTTTAAATTAAAGAATGCGAATCATACGCCCTACACTAAGGGCCTTTGCAAAACCTGGCTTATAACTAATATCTCGTATCTAGCTTATAAGCCAATAATCAAATCATTGCTCAAGTATCACAATATATATTCTCGAAAACAGTTATGCATGCTATGCATATACTTATCAAAACAGTTCGAAAACATATATGTATATATCACGACTATGTAATTCACATGCATCATATAACCATTTGAAAACATTTTTACATGTATATCATCAGTGTATCGAGTCAAACATTCATGCATTTCACTATACAGTATATATATATATATATATATATATATATATATATATATATATATATCACACAACATTTGATCACAACAATAGTAGTTTAGGGTTCGAAAGCTTGCCTGGAAATCCTGTAGGGGTAGTGTGTCTCGGGTCGGTCCGGTGATCTGTAAATAGTCAAAATATCCGAGATTAATCACTTAATGCTTTGAAAATCTAAATAGGTACTTAACTTAAACTAAACATATTTTCAAGTTATCTCGCTATGCACATCCTAACGTAACTCCCATTAACACCGTTATGATCCGACACTTGCTTGTTATCAAGGCATGTCATTATACTTACACTTGATAGGTACTTAAGTCGTATAAGTTCTAGGGTTGGTCATTTACTTGAAAAGATTATACCTCACGATCTTTTGTCAGTTTTCTAAGTGGTTTTTCAAAGTTATAACTAAGTATTCCTCTAAAGGGTCCTTCGCACTTAACCTTGATTCAAACATTTTTATAAAATCGAAAAAAGATCCTTTTTACATGAGATCTTCTCTCACACCTTCCTTATGACCTCTAATATTTAATTACTAAGATTTGCAACCAAATTTATCATGTTAAGAGGGTTCAATTGCAGTTACGAATTCGCACTTACGTTTCTGGACTACTTTTACTAAATTGACCATATCTCCTAAACCGTAAGCCATCTCGACACCATTTTTATATGGTTACAAACTACAAGACAAGCTCTTTACAGTCATGACCAGTGGTGATTATAACCAGTGGGGGTTTAAGTCCGAAAGTTATGCACAAAACAGGGGATTGAAAAATCGGGCATTACGACGGCTATAAACTAATGATTCCCAAAATTAAAATCATGATCTAAACATCAATCAACAACTAATATACCAAGATCTCATGATAATCATCTAAACCAAACCATAATCTTCCAAGAACAAGTCATATCCATCAAAGTTCGATTATGGCCAAAACAACAACAACAATCAACTCCAAATACTTGGATCTATACCTACTAACATCTCCTCATCTTATAATCATCAAAACATCCATAAAGATCAAATTAAAACTAAGGGTTCATGAGGTTCATACCTTCCTTGATCATTGAATATCTCTTAACAAGCCTTAAATCATCCTTATACAACCTTAGAATGCTTAACCCATCAAAATAAGACCAAGAACACAAGTTAGTTTCTTGAAAGTTACTATTCACCCTAAACTTTGATGATTTTATTACCTAGGAAAGAAATGGATTTAGAGGCTAAGATTCATAGGAGATCTTAGTTATGAATTATAGGACTCACCTAAATAATCTTGGAATTCTTGAGTGGTTGGAAGTTGGATTTTTGTTCTTAAATTTGGAGCTTGGCCGAATGTAGCTTAAAGGAGAGAGATGGAGTTTCTTGTTTGGTTGCTTAGTCTCATCTTGAATAAATTGAATTATTCAGATATTATCTCATAAAACCAATTAATTAAAGTGATTACATCACCCTCTAACACCTCATCATGTGCCAAGTGTTGTGTTCTTATGGTGGTGATTATGCAAAGTGCTAACTACTTGGTTTAGTTTCTAATGTTGCTAGTTTCTTTATAACCAACTTAGTTCCTTGACTCCACCCACTTGCACATGCTCATCTCTTGCTTCTCTGCTTGTTTTTTTGCCCGGTTATTGCCCAATTTCATTGATCGTTCGAAGGAATATCTCAAATATTTATTGATATGGTTTTACTAGAAACCTTCTTGGTATTTTTACTACCATCTTCAATCCTCCTTTATGATCCTTGAATTAAAATTCCTTAAATCTTTTCATTAAATCCTTAGATCCTTCAGTATCTAGGGAAATCTAGGGAAAAATAAAAGTGTTGTTTTTCAAAATCTGACATCATTTACATACACTTATTTTGTCCATAGATCATCGATACGAACTCAGAAATCCACTCCGAATACTTCTATATAGGGTCGTCTGATAATATTCCAAAATCCACAAAACACTATTCATTAATTATTCTCTCTTTATTTCCTGTACTTCGAAAGTGTTCTTGTGCTTTCTCGAACATTCTCAATTTCCTTTGCGGAGTTACTTGACTCTTGCCAGATATCGATTTGGATGACATGAGAATCACTTGCTTTCTTGGAACACCATGGCTTACTTTTTGGACGATAGATTATTCTTATATAATTTTGTCAACCTATTATATAATTCATAGCATATAAACACTAGAATCCATATCCATTAAATATTCATTCATACACCAATATAAAATAAAAGTTTTGATTCCTCCAAAAATCTGGGTTCTTACAGTAATGGGACCACGTCTCATGCGACGTTAGCTGGTGGTAACGTGGCAGTGGGACCACTACCACGTTAGCAGGTGGTCCCGTGGCAGTGGGTTCCACTGCCACGTGGCAGCGATGAGCAGTGAAATGGCAGGGGATAAATTAAAAAAAAAACTTGATAATGTATTATGTAATTTTAGAAGTAGAGGAAGAAAAATGTAAATTTTAAAACTAGTTTCGATTTTCTATTTTAATTTGGTTTCTTTTTTGTCATTAGCTTATATATATATATATATATATATATATATATATACTATTCTTGCTCATTCTTAGTTTTGTTACCCAATTTAATGTTCTACTAAATGTTACTCGATCCTATTACTCTATTACTGTTTTAATTCCGATCTTATCTGGGGGCAGAGACATTGCATTTAGAGTAGCACCATGTACAAACACTACGTCAAATTTGGGCTTTCGCCACTCTTTTGTACAGTAAGGCCTGTGTCATTTAGAAAAAAATGCGTGGTTAAAGGTCATCCTCCCAAGATTTAGCCACACAATTTTTGATTGTGTGACCGAAAATATATTTTTTCGTAGATTTAGTCACAATTTTACAAAAAGTGTGACAATTTTTAGCCACGTTTTAAATAAGTGACCAAATATGATAAAATTGCATGATTTTTTGTTGACTTTGACCAGTTCCAAAATTTATAGTCACAATTTCAAAAAGAAATGTTACAATCACTAGCCACGCTGCTTTGATGTGTCTAAATGTACCGAAACGGCCACAGTTATATTCAGTGAAGTGGTTAAATGGATAATAACATATGGTCACTAATGTTTAGATGTGACTACAAAGTAGAGTTTTCTGTATATATGTCAGGGCTATTTTGCTTAAGGAAGCTAAAAATTATTGATTGTAATATTGTGTGACTAAAAAGTACCCTTCTTGTATATGGTCACTTTATTACATTTGTGTGTGGCAAAAAATATGACCAACTGGACATGAAGTATTGGTAACATAGCACACCTAGCAGACCAATACAAACACAAACTTGATTTCATCCAAGTTGCATACCAGATGACCATATCATGATATGCCATAATATTTAGCTAATTACAAAGATAATGAAGCTTAAAACTAGAATTTAACCAAAGAGTAAATTAATCAAACCAAATATAACAATTCAAATCACATGTCCTGCTAGTCAAAGGTACGAGGCCAACATTAGAATTCACCATTACGTATTAATTCTTCATCAAATAAAAAACAAAGAAAATGACCAACACAATGATAACATTATACAACTTCCTACTTATCATATGAACCTCCTTTCGAAGATCTTCAACAGTTGACATGTAGTTTTGCAGCTCAGTTCACATATTCAACTTCTTTTTGGATCTTTATCTTACATGACAACTGGTTCAAAATCAATCCATTCCCAAAATGAACATTTGGGTCCAGAAGAGTACTTGAAAAGGGAAGTCAAATTAAAAGCTATTTATTAAATTAAACAGATGAAAACTCATAAACGTCATCTTACCAATGAATTTGATTTATGGCACACCCGAAATCTTCTTCTAGAGTTGTCAAGTGTGTTCGATGTTCTAATCCGAGCAGGGAGACCACAGTAGCAGAGATCAGTTCGATTTTGGTTTGAGCTGTAGGAATTTGAAGACGACATCATGATCAGCCCTTCACCTTTGCACAGACCTGGAGAAAAAAAATAGGAATTAAAATAGAGCATAGAATTTAACGAACAATAGAATTTAACATTACATAAAAAACATGGAAAATGGCGAACGTAATGATAATAATTACCGAATTCAGCTAACATTATGAATAATAATACCCTTACAGTCCTGTCTAAAGTAATCATCACGAGATTCATTGCCCAAGTCACGTGGATCTATAGGTGGTAATATATTATCATTGTGAGGAAGAATTACAGTACTGAAATCCTCATTGACATCATCATACAGATCTCTATAATTCTTGGGAGGTGTCATCAAAGACAATAGACATTTTTTATCCAGTTGGTCTTTAACATAAAACACCTGTCGTGCTTGTGAGGCCAATATGAATGGATCATCCTTGTGGCCTAATATGTTAAGTTTGACCAACGTGTAACCCATGCTATCTTGTTTGACACCATTTATATTGTCAACCCAATCGCACATGAAAAGAGGAATTTTCTTAATATGATAATCTAGTACCCATATCTCTCGTAGAACCCCATAATAAAAGTTCTTTCCATAGGTTACTAGTTCTTTAGAAATGTGCATCTCAGTTGCCTCTACATAAACCCCACTGTTCTGGTGAATTCTGTCATCGTGAATTTTTGTATGAAATGTATAGCCATTTATGTCATATACATTGTATTTGTTCACGATTCTGTGTGCTCCAAGTGAGATCCACTTCACTGTTCTGATACACTTTCTCTGGAGATCGATAACTCGCTTTCAACCTAAATTACATAATAACAAGGATGAGATTCAGCTTGCACAAATTACAACTGAGAAAAAACTAAGATCGTACTGATTTAAATATTACCTTGTTGCATAACCAGTGACCAAACGTTGTGCTATGCTCTTTCTCCAGCCATGCTTGTCATTTACCAGGATGTTTATGTTTTTCAAAAATGTCATGTGTTGTCTGAAAGTACAAAAATCAGTATCAAATTTGATAGATCCTACTGTTAAATATAAAAATACAAAAAAACATGTTAATTAAGAGTCCTTACTCGATATACGACACAACTTCATGCGTATTTTGCAATACATAGAAATGTGATTTCAAGTAGAGATCTTGAGAAACTTCAACTGGTTTACCAGCTGATAAAGGAATTCCCTCTCCATTACCATTTTCAGATGTGTTGTGCTGGTCTTCCGGAATACCAATAGAGCTCATGACTTTTTGGTATTCGTTGAAGAACTCAATTGTTTCTTTTACACTATTCTCCTCAACAATGCATCCTTCTGGATAAGTTTTGTTCCGAACATGACCTTTAATAAGTTTCATAAACCTCTCAAAGGGATACATCCACCGAAAGCATATTGGGCCACATAATTTTCCCTCTCTAACAAGGTGCACAGTTACATGAATCATAAGATCAAGAAAGGATGGGGTAAAGTATTTCTCCATCAAGCAAAGTGTCACACAAAGCTCCTCATGCAATTTATCGAGTTCTTTTACACTGATTTCTTTTTGGCATATTCATTTGAAAAAAAAACAAAGTCTGATAATAGCATATCTTGTGGGTTCAGGCATGATAGACCGTATTGCAATAGGCAAGAATAGTTGCATAAGCATATGGTAATCATATAATTTAATTCCCACAAGGTCCCTATCCTTTTGATTCACCAAACTAGAAAAGTTAGAACAATAACCTTGCGGAGCCCTTAAGTTGTGTAATGTTTCACAGAACTTGTCTTTTTCATCTTTAGTTAATGTGTAGCAGGCTGTAGGAAGTACTGTCGTGTTGCCTTGAGTTTTAGCCTGCAACTCTTGTCTTACCCCAAAATGTGCGAGATCCTTTCAAGCTTGCAACCCATCTTTCGTCTTGCCTGGAACATTTAGTAATGTTCCGATAATACTCTCAGCCACATTCTTCTCATTGTGCCTGAAATCAATATAATGTTGGACCAAATTATTCCGCCAATACCTAAGTCGTCGATTCCATATGTTGAATTTCTTCCAATAGGTCTATTCTTTGTGACCGGAATTTGAGCTACCACCCCCTTTTGATTTTATCCTTTTTGTTTTCCCCCCTTTTCCAGTCAAAGTGTCCATGATTTCTGATTATTTATCCTTAAATCCCTTCCCCCACTTATTCCTAACAAATTTAACCTCGTTGAATAATTCTTCCCCTATCATAGGATTTGCAGCAGTTCCCCACTTTTCTTTTCCATTGAACGCCTTAGTTTGCTTTCTGAAGGGATGACTATATGGTAGATATCTTCGGTGACCACAATAACTCTGCTTGCCAGAGAAAGGAAGTCTTACACAATGAGTTTCTTTCCTACACACCACACAACCATGGAATCCAATATAAGGGCAGCCACATAGTGCACCAAGAGCAGGATAATCATTAATCGTCCATAAGACAACAACATGTAAAGTGAACTTTTCCTGTGCATAGGCATCATATGTTTCAACTCCTTCTTCAAACAAGAGCTCTAGATCATCAATCAAAGGATCCAAAAACACATCGATATCGTTTCCTGGCGTTCCCGATATTAATAATGAAAGAATGATGAACTTTCTTTTCATACACAACCAAGGTGTAAGGTTGTAAATGATAGTTAAAATCGGCCACACATTGTGATTCCTATTCCCTCTATTTACGGTGACCCCATCTGTGGAAATGCCAAGTCAAAAATTTCTTGGATCAGAGGCAATTTCGGGAAATCTGTCATCTATTGTTTTCCATGCAGGTGAATCTGATGAATGGCGTAAAACACTGGGTTTTTTGGAACTCGTGGATATTACAAGGTTTCAAAAAAGGAATTGCAACTGATGTGGTCCCCTCCCGTGCTTTCATGTGGAGGAATGGGAGGGAAAACAAAGATGGAGAGTTCGTAAATCCCAAAGTCAAAAACATGGCAGATTATTTAGTAAATTTAAATATGAGAATCAAGGATGCATAAGAAATTTTTTTATTTGACTAAATTTTCTTGACATTTTCTCTACAGATTGATATTGAAGCACAAATCAAGGATGGCGGAATCAAAATTGGGTCGGACGAAGATGACCTCATAGTGGTTTTTGGTAGGGAGCCGGGTGCATATTTGAGAGGTGTTGGTTGTGGAGTCACTAGCAATCAGTACTGGCACAGTGGTCGGCAACGGACAACATCAAAAGACAAAATCAAGATTCTGGAGCTTCAACTGGAGAACGAGAAACTTCAGCGGGAGAAAAAAGATGAAGAACTCAAGCACTTATCCTTGAAGATGGGTGCAACGAACGACAAACTCAATCAACTCTTAGCTAAAATGAATGCACGAGGAAAAGATGTAAGTTTTGTTCGCCTACATCCCAATTTTTTTAATTTAATTTAATGAATATCCTTCAGTTATGAATATCCTTCAGTAGTTGGGTTGCTTGTATTTCATTCTTTTTCCCCATTTATGCAACTTACCATGTTGGACAAACATGCCTTAAAAATATTTTCGAAATTTTCTGCTGTATTATTTAAATGTTTTTAATACATCGTGATCGTAGTATTTAACAAATTATATGGAACCCCTAACGTGAGGTAAATTAATGTTTGTTTAATGATTATTTTGTTGAAAAGGGTTGTTATTACTTTTCATTCATTGTTAATTAGTTTAGAACAAAAGTGAAGTAATAATAGTTGGACATACTGAATTTTATTCCCATGATCCGTTGTTGGATTAATTTGATTTGGTGCCGGACTACACTTAGTTTTGTGCATAATTTAGTGCACATTTATTTTTATTTTGTCTTTGGTTTATTATTAATTTTGTGTTCATGTACTTAGTTTACAAAACTTGTGTTATCACTTAAATATTCCCTCTGACGTTACATTTTGTAGGGAACACCGATAAGTGGTAATGCTTGACAGCAACAATGCTACCATCTCAGCATCGAAAGATTTTGTAACACCTGTAAGTAATGGATAATTTAATTTTTTCCATGATATTGCTGATTTTTCGTAGCCAAATTGCTTGAATTGTAGGATAAATCTGTGGAAAAGCAAGTGACTCCTACCGTTAATACACAGCCAATGGTGCAAAAGGTGATCACAACCAGAAAGAAAGTTTATCTATCTCCGCCTAGCACTAAATGTGATCAAATGCTGCCTATTCTTGACTCACAAGGAGATGCAACAATTGTGCAACAGGTACTACATTGCTAAATGCACATGTATATTGACTTAAACTTTAACTTTAATATGTTGGTAATTATGCTACTAATTTTATAGCAAAAGGTGATCGGATCCCGAACCAGGAAGAAGATTAATTTATCACCACCAATGCCATCTTAGTCAACTCAAGCCCCTATAGTTGTCCAACCGGTATGCATTATATTTCTAAATTCATATGTATATTAATTTAATTTTTTCCATGATATTACTGATTTTTCGTAACCAAATTTCTTGAATTGTAGGATAAATCTGTGGAAATTAAAGTGACTCCTACCGCTGACACACATCCAATGCTACAAAAGCTGATCACAACCAGGAACAAAGTATATCTATCTCCGCCTAGCACTAAATGTGATCAAATGCCGCCTATTCTCAACTCACAAGGAGATACAACAATTGTCCAATAGGTATTACATTGCTAAATGCACATGTATATTGACTTAAACTTTAACATGTTGGTAATTATGCTACTAATTCTATAGCAAAAGGTGATCGGATCCCGAACCAGAAAGAAGATTAATTTATCTCCGCCAATGCCATCTCAGTCAACTCAAGCCCCATTAGTTGTGCAACCGGTATGCATTATATTTCTAAATGCACATGTATATTAATTCACTTTACCTTTATGATGTTGTTAATTATGTTACTGACTTGTGTAGCCAATGAAGTGTACTCTGTATACGTTGAATTTGAACAACCCGATTGCATATCGTATGGTTTTCCCCTCAAACCAGCAAGGACAAACCATTCATGGAGTCCCCCTACAAGATTATTGCTTTAGAGTTTTTGTTGAACAAGTTATAAAGGGGGCAGCATTCTTACCGTATGAAGCCGGTGATATGAGGACAGTTGAGGATTCTTTGGGTTCTTTTGTGGCTTGTCCAAAAAACCTTATCAAGAATACTGCTCAAGTACGTTTCTTACTTTGCATTCCATTTTGATTGTGTGCATTTATTCTTAAGGTTTATAATTTGTTTAACTTTACATCAAACTGGTGATGGTTAGCCATTAACTAATATTCCAATGAATAAGAAATGGAATGGAATGGAAGAAATTAGAATTTTTTCACAAAAAATAATACAAATGTTATAATTCCCGAGGTCCGTCCAAATGGACCATTGTTCTTCTGAATTCAACAGTGGTGAAAGCTTGATATATGCTGTTTATATTAATTCAAAGAATGAAACCTTAAATCATATGTATGTAAAGAATGGTCAACTTCAGGTAAATGCCAAGTGATATTTTCCTGTAATTTAAACTTATATGGTCATTTATTTTATAATAATAATAACATTTATGTGAAAGGGAAGATAAATATGAGTAGCTAATGTAGCCTAATACTGGAACAATTGACCTCCCTATCATAAATTATGAAGTACTCAAGTACAGTTTTCTTGCTTGTTTCCCTTTTTGTTTAGAATTAATACACATTTTTTATTGGAATTTTAGTTGATATATAAGCAGATATCAGGTTAGTTTACTTGATTGCGGATTTGAGTTCAAAGTTTTAGTGAAATTTTTTATGGGAGTTTTAGTTGATATATATGTGTGCATTTTTCCTGGTTTTATCTATAGTCCGTAGAGATGGGAGCTTGTCGGTTTATGCTAATCTATAGAATTAAATTGTTTGTGTTAGAATGGTCTCAACTTGAGGGCTGTTGGAATGATCTAATATTAATTTGGTCTCATTTTTTACTCTAGGTACCAAATCGAACGGCCAATGAGGAAGAGGAAAGCGCAGATCAAGCTCTTAAGAAGGGGAAGAGATGTAATCCCATTACTCATTCCCCAGTAACACGTTCAAAGGCTGAGGCCAACAAGAAGCGAAAGCTAGTGGTTCGATTATAAACTGAACTTGAATTGCTGATGTTGGTTTTTCTGATAACTTGAATTGTAAACGGCGAAATGTTATCTGATAACTTGTGAAGTTTGTGGTTAGTCTGGATTAAGTAATTAGGTTTTTCTAAATTGTTATGTTTTTATGGATTGTGGATTCAGTATGGTTGTATGGATTATGGATTCCATGTTAAAATTTGGTATGAATTATGATTCCTTGTTTGCATTTTGGAATGTGTTTGAGTTTTGGTATTGTGTTTGGATTTTGGCCTTTTGGTATCGTAGATGATCATTTAAATGGTACCCTGTAATTTGGTTAAGTGTGCGTGGCTATTACTATCATTTAGCCACACTATAATTTAAATGGTAACCTGTAATTTGGTTAAGTGTGTGTGGCTATTACTATCCTTTAGCCACACACGACCACACAAAATTATTTTCATGTAGCCATACCAAACTTTTTTACCACGATTTCTAAGAAATAGTGCCACTAAAACTAAGCCTTTGATGTATATATGACGTTATTAATACTCTTTACCCACTAGGCGTCTTGTTGCTGAATGTTGGTATTTAATCACACTTTAGCTTAAAGGGGGGCTGTCAGACAAAAATGGTGGCGTACTTTAGTTACTCGTTTTTTAATTACAGCCACGAATCAAACGAGTGTCTGTATGGTACCTACGATGCTCTCTCTTTTGGTGACACTTGGGCCGAAAAAAAAAAGGGTCATGACATTACAAAATTTGACGTAGTGAAAAAATTCAGACATGGTCTCGGTCTCTTCTTTAGCACTACAAGAATACCGACATATTAAAAATCAGAGAGCCATAGTTAAATAACTTTATGACCAGATAAAGAAACAAACTAGAAAATCGATCACATCATTTCTTGTTAATTCTCACAGTCACATGCCTTTCTCGTACGTTCTACCGCATGTTATTCCATGCATATCCTCAATTGTCAACTTGTTCAATCACAGCCTCCTCGATCTTCTGTGCAGTATCCTTGGCCGACTCCACCGCGTTCTCTACAGCGTCAACTGTCTTATCTTTCAAGCTAGCAGCTTGATCTTCGACCTTTCCTTGGGAGCTCTGAGCTGAGCTGGCTACTTGATCTGCACCTTCTTTTGCCCTGTCCACAATGTCACCAGCAGTCTCCTTGGTAGCCTTTACCACTCCATCATTATTAGCTTCAATTTTTTGGTTCAAGTTTTTAATATTGTTTTGCGCTTCCTCGACGCCTGTCTTTATGTTCTCTCCGGTTTTTTTTGAAACCTCGTCGAACTGTTGTCCCAAGTCTTTACCACTGGCTCCCGTTCGAACCTACAATTTAAATATTTAAAGATGCATTTGATAAATAGGG
The DNA here is from genome assembly GCA_036435485.1 of Saposhnikovia divaricata. NCBI lineage: Eukaryota > Viridiplantae > Streptophyta > Magnoliopsida > Apiales > Apiaceae > Saposhnikovia > Saposhnikovia divaricata. The sequence goes on from CM071598.1 coordinate 170,423,403, forward strand.
TCATGAATCATGCATGCCCCAGACACTAACATAATTAAAACAATAAGTAATAAAACATGAAGTTATATATAGAAGAGATTAATCCATATTTTGGAGTCTAAAACCCCTCTTCTCCGGGTAATTAAGAAGAGGTCAAGGAGTCGAGTATCAAGAATATACCTTAGGGAATTTGGAGGCGGACACGAAGCTAACACTGGATACTTTAGGCTGTAAAGCTAGCTGTGGATAAGCCTTTGAGACGGTGAGAAATTCCATTTTCACGATACTTGAAGCTACTCCTGCCATTGCTGCCACTGCTGCTACTTTTGGTTAAATTCTTGATATATTTGCTACTAGGAGTACTTTTAATTACTATTTGCAAGTTGTGACTTCTATCTTTATTTGTCACTGTTTTATAGACTAATTTTCTTATCCATTTGTAGGAGCAAATTTTATCTCGAGAGTCGTGGAGTTACTTGCTTCTCTTACAAGGTACAGGTGGCCAAGTCGGTAGGCTAAATCAGAGCCAGTCGTTTCGTTACAACCAACCAATACGAAATACAAGCTTTTGGCAATCTTGTTTTAGATACCTACCGACTAGGAGTTAATTGCCCCGGGACCAGTGAGCAGTCGACTGAGCGTTTGAAATAATAATATCTAGAACTCTGATATCTAATATCTTTTATTAGTGATATATTAGAAAAATAATATTTAATTTATTATTTGATTTACAAATGAAGTTGACATCCTATTTTCTGGGATGTCAATTTTTAGCATCTCAAATTGTCATCCCATGCCACTTCACATAGCACTCCAATGGCATCTTAACAATTCAAGTGAAGTGTTAAGAAGAATGTTATGCCGCATGATGTTGACACCCATCTTGGCATCCTTCATTGAGCAACTCAAGATATCATATAAAGTTATTCCCTTGGTTTCATGAGATTTTTAAGAATAAATTTAACTACACCCTCTATCTCATAAAAATAATTTTAGTTTGATTTTAATACTCAAATTAAACAAATTTTGACAAACGATCATCAAATAATTTATTCATAATTGTATAAATTTACGTTAATTCTTGTATATATTAATCAAATATTTCTAAAACATATTTTAAAATAATTATAATAATTATATAACATTAGTCGATTGATCAAGATTTGATCGGTTCGATATTTAAAAAGTCAAATGAGATTATTTTTCTAGAATGCAAAAATATATAGAATAATTACATATTTTAGATTGTAGTTTAACTCATTATCACCTTCATATTCACAAAGTTTGAATTTATTTGGATTATTAATTAAATCCGCATTAGGAGTTTCATCATCCATACATTAAAAATTGTCACTTCATGATTATAAGTTCATGTTTCCCGTAATATTGTATGGTAATCTTAGTGCCTTTGGAAAACATTTTTTAATGGTTTATTGACTTATTTTCGGGTAAAAATTTTATATTTTGATAATTTTTTTATATAAGTGTTTAATATATGTTTGAGATTGAATAAGTTGCAAAAATAAGTTGAAAAATTAGGAATCTCTAACTTTATCTTAAAATAAGTTGACAAAAATTCCCCCAAACACCTTAGTGTTGATCAATACTTTTTCATTAATATGCATCTCACACTCAATTCATACATATGTAGACATTGATACGTCCATGATCGAGATACATGTGTATGACTCCCAAATGGATTTAATTTAGAAAGAACTCATGATCATATCATAAAGTACAAGATTAAGACAATGACAAACATATGAATAGTAAAATGTTCTATGATATTTTCTTAATATCTTATTACCAACACCTTTGTATTGTTTCTTCATATTTTTATTATAAGAAAAATGCTAGAAGTACTAAGGGTACCAAAAATTGTTACCAAATAATTTTGATTGGGTAACAAATTTTGATACCCAATTTGATTTTAAAATCACTAAGATCAAGTTTTAAAGTGTTAAGAGAATCTTTAAGTACACTTAAAAGTAGTGCAACTCTTGTTGTTTCAAAAACTCACCAATTTAATAAAAAAAAACATTTCCACTATTATTGGAGTAATAGCAACATTAATACACCTCAATATCACACTCATTTGTTCCTCGTGATTAATGTCAGGAGTCCAATCAAGAATACATAATAATAACTTACCTCTTAAACAGTGATCAAGAATAACATAATAATAACTTACCTCTTAAACGGTAAAATTTTTTTTTTAGTTCACTCGCCAACAAAAACATCAACTTATTCTGAATATTATAAGCAAGATAGTGAGCACGTCGTATTCCTTTATTTCGAAAACGTCTAAGGTACTCTTCCGTCGTCATCATCAAGTTTTTCATTGCTCCCATATCAAATGCCAAATTACTATTAGCAGAGTTTTAACAACACATATTATTCTCTTTAAAATTTCACCCACAATATTTATTTCTTCATTTATCCATTCTTGATTTAAAGATCCAGTTAACTATTTTTTTCTTAACCTTGTTTTCACTTCTATTCAGTCAAAATTTTCAATTGATTATTGCTCCTTTCATGCTCTTCTAGCCTAAAATAAATAACTTCCCATTCTTGTATCCAATGGTGGTTGTTAAAAGATTTCATATAACTTTCTCTTTTTCAATTAACAAAAAAAAAAAAAATAAGACCCCCTAAAAACTAACCATGATCTATCGAGTTTAACAAAGATTGGATCGTTTTGCCAAAAAAAAAAAAAGAAAAAAGAAAAAAAAAAGAAAAAAAGATAGGATCGTATGTAGTGTTTGTTACTAAAATTTCTATTTTGTTCATTAACAAGATCTACTTCATCTATAACTCTCACTAGATCATTACCTATAAAAAAAAAACAATCTTTCTATAAGGCTGGTTTTTCTCCCAATTTTCTGGATTAACTAAATTATTAAAACTTTCACCCACAAAGATTTCAGGCAACGGTTCACATCATTCAAATTTTAATGCACATAATTTTTAGGCAAATTGTCATCATGATCGAATTTAAATTTTCATCCACATAAATCTCCGACAATATCATCAACATTCTTTTCGTAAATCATCATCAACATATCATTCAAATTTTCGTTCACATAATCTTGAGGCAAATTTTCATAAATACAATAGCATTCTCTCCTGAATTATTCACCATATTTAAAAAAAACTACATTTCTATTAATAGACCTTTAGAGAATGTGTAAGTTTATCTTGTCTCTTTTCCTCCTTACTTCTCAAATAAAATATAAATATAGTAAATTAATTGAAATAATAATAAACAAAATGTGAAAAGAAGAGGAAGTGAGAAGATTAACCTCAATTTTCACGTGATTGTTTATGTTTTGGAGCAATATTTTATTATTGTATCATAGGGTTTCTAAAACATGATCATGTATATATATGCGTGTAATTTATAGATGCATAATAACTTTTTTTTTTTTAAAAAAATAGCTAGACTCCTTCTTGATACAAATAAATGGGCCTCCAAAATTTAGTTATAGTTAGTATTAAATTTATAAAGGGTAGTTTGTATTTAGATTCTTTATTTATACAAATAGCTAGGTAGACCTCTAAAACTTTATTAATATTGTTCTAAAATATTAAATTAAAAAAATGTAAAAAATAACTCAAAATAAATATTCTAAGTACTTATATAAATACTATAAGTGACTCCTAATATTTTGGTGGCCATAGGCAAGAGTCTAGATTGACACCCCTGGAGCCGATTCTGGGTTTGTAATGCATTTAATTAGTCTCTAAAAATGAGATAGTTCGAGTGGTTAAAGTATATCCTTTGTCGATCCAGGTAATGAGTTCGATCCCCGATTACCCCGAGAATTGTTAAGTACTTTATTATCAAAAAAATTAGTCTCTAAAAATTAGCACTGAAAAATATAGAACATGTTAACAATTAATTTAGAAATCAAAGAAAAATGTTTTAACAAATCGATGTAAACTTTATGGAATCATTTTGATGCCATGAAATTTTAAAATTTTAGTAAGCTCACGAAGCTTTACTAAGGTTCTCAATCAAATATGCACTAAAAGAATCAAAGCAACTCCAAAAAATCAATGACCTACGTTGATCTCTCATCATCAAAACCATACACTTACACTTTACTAAGTGCTTGTTTGACGAGGAGCTTATAAGTTAATTATTTTGGAAATTTTTTTATATTTACATATTTTTTTAGAGAAAAATGTATATGAGAAGTTTAATATTCGTAATTTTGTAAAAATAAGTTACTTATTTCAGAAAAAATATATATTTCTTAATTTTTTTCCAGAATAAATAATTTATTTCTGAAAAATAAGATTTTACAAACGGGCCTTAAAATTCTTAACATTGGTACAAAATATCATCTACAAATCTTAATATTGGAACGTTTTTGACAATATTTGGTTCCAAAATTTGGTGTCTGTCTGCGGGACTTATTTAGAGTTAAAAAAAAAAAAAAACTGAAAATTTGGCGTCTCACTTTCACTGTTGGAGAAATTCATAATGTCTGAGATAAACCATCACTCGTGTTGTGGTAGACAAAGAAGAAAGTCGAGTTCATCATGATACCACTATCACTTTCGGTGAAGATTAATATAGTTCTTGATCGATCTCAAAGTGAATTTGTATTATCTCTTATTTTGATATATTAATAGTGACTTGTAGTACTTTCCGGACAAGGAAAAGACTCAATCTGTGGGGGAGACTAATCCAATTTTAGCATGTACAGTATCTTTTATATAAACAAACACAGACTGATTTTGAAACGTCTCTTCTCTATCAATATACAATTATACATGCATACATATTCAAGTTAAATTATTTCAAACCACAGAGAGTATACATATAACTAAATTAACCAATAACCAGTCCCCGTCATTCTTTCTTTTCATCTTTTGGGAACAGAGCCCCCTTGGCCGCGTCCCACGCACCCCCCACCGTCTCCTCTGCTGCCTCTGCTACGGATTCCGTTGCATCTTTTGATGCCTTCACCACCTTCTCTTCAGACTCCTTCCTCTTTTCTTCGTTGCTTTCTGCCTGCTTGGCGGCTCCTTCAGCAAGTTCTTTAGCCTTGTCCACCATGTCGCTTGCATTCTTTGCGGCTTGATCTATTATTCCATGAGCTCCCGAGTCAGTTTTATCTTCACTGCTGGCTGCCATACGACCCTAAACAATTTGAAAATGTAAATATTAGCATACAAAACTAGGCATTATTCAGCATGCTACCTGCCCATAACCTTACGAATAACTATTTTTTCCCGGTAGTAAGAGATCGGAAGTTCAAGTCTGAGTTACGTGTGCGTAACTATTTAAATTTCGATAATCCACTACGCAACCTATTAGTAGAGAGATATGTACCTTAGAGTATCTGGAGGTGGAAATGAAGCTAACACTGGATACTTTAGTAGGATTGAAAGCTGCACGTTGAGGATAAGCCTTGGAGACGTTAAGAAAATCTACTTTAGTTACGCTAGACACAACTCCAGCCATTGCTGCTATATTATTTAGTTTCAAGTCTTGTGTGTTTGTAACTTCCTGTGTATTTCTCATTATTAAATAGGGTTTTCCTAGCCTTATCCTAGGTGCTTGTACTTCGTTTATATTACGACACGTGGACTTAACACCTAGGGATTACTTGCTTCTTTTAAATGGTTCCTCTAAAATTGACGTAGGGATGGATGACAAGTCGGTATTGAATTATAGCCAGGAGTTTACATTAAATGTATAATTTTATTTGGAAATATAGGTTTCCAAATGTGTTGATAATATCTACGGGCTTGGACTTTATTGACACATACACGGATACACCATACACGGGTATTCACTATTCAGTCGATAATATAAATTATGAAAAATTAATTCTAACGTTTCTAAATTATTAGTACGTTTTTATATAAGTTCCCGAACAAAAATTATGAATTTCTAGATAATTAAATTTTTCAACTTTTTTCATCGTAGTCTTTTCATCCAAATTTAACTAACGAACATTAGTCAATATTGATGTGATAGCGACGTGGCAATTGAAAATCAAGGATTAATTAAAATTTTAATATGTTAATTTATATATGAGTGATCACAATAACACAGCTGATGAAAGTTTTCGATTTCGAGTTCATTAACGTATAGAAATCTGAAGATTTTAGTATTTTTTCTTCGTATTCTTGAATTAAAGTACAAATTTCTATACGCTAGTGAACTCGAAATCGAAAACTTTCAACACATTCTTGTAATCACTCCTAAATTAACATATCAAATAATTACACCCTCCGTCTCACAATGTTCTTCTCATTTGGGGAAAAACACGGGTTTTAAGAAAAAATGGTTTTTTAAAGAGTAGTGGAGGAATAGTGGGTATTGAATATTGTTTTTAAGGGTTAATGGGTGGAATAGTGGGTATTTTATATTATTTAATGAGTAGTGGGTGGAGTAGTGGGTATTGAATATAGTTATTTTATGACCTAAAATAGAAAGGGGAAGAGTATTTTGAATGTCACGAAAAAGGAAAGTGAGAAGAGTTTTATGAGACAGAGGGAGTAACATATCAAATTTCATTTGAATCCGTGATTTTGGATTACCACGTCACTGCCACATTTAGATGTAATGAGAAAAATTCAAAAGTTGATTACCTAGAAACTAATATTTTTTGTTTTGGAACTTAAAAAAAATGCTAGTAAAATTTTTTGGGACGTTATAATTAATTTTCCCTGTAATTAATATCAGCACAGTAGGATTATGGGCCAAAAGGAGATTATCAAGATTTAGAGGCCATTTGGTTGAGTTTAAAATTATTGGTTATGACTTAAAGTTAATTAAAGTGATAAGTGAAAAGTGAAAATTTTAATTTAATATCTGTTTGGATAATTTTATATCAGTACTGACTAACGTCCGTTAATTAAATTTAGACAAACGTCCGTTAATTAAATTTAGACAGAAGAATTGTAATGAGAAAAATTCAAAAGTTGATTACCTAGAAACTAATATTTTTTGTTTTGGAACTTAAAAAAAAATGCTAAAATTTTTTGGAACGTTATAATTAATTTTCCCTGTAATTAATATCAGCACAGTAGGATTATGGGCCAAAAGGAGATTATCAAGATTTAGAGGCCACTTGGTTGAGTTTAAAATTATTGGTTATGACTTAAAGTTACTTAAAGTGATAAGTGAAAAGTGAAAATTTTAATTTAATATCTGTTTGGATAATTTTATATTTTGTGCAACTTATGAATTATTAAAATTGTCAAAATAAAAATAAATTTGACAAATAGTACATTTGAATGATAATATTAACTTTTATCAAATATAATTACAAAATTAAAATAAGTCATTCAAAAAAATTCTAATACCTACTTTTGACTTTAAGGTATTTTTTAATTTTAAATAATTTTTCGACTTATTACATAAACAGACAATTTTTAATTTAAAATAAAAAACGACTTAAAGCCCAAGGCTTTAAGGAAAGCCAAACAGGCTCTTAAAGACTTTTGGGCCGAAATGATTTGATATCAGTTAAGTTCAGCAGTTTCAAAAATAATAGGAAAACAAAATATTATACTTATATTTGAATTTGGTATTTATTTTATACAAAATATTTCAACATTGTGTATATTTAGTAATTCAACAATAAACAATAACAAAAAAGAATTATAATTTGATGAAGATTCACAACTAAATTAGATAACAATAAAACTTCAATCAATGCCAAGGATTAAGATAATTAGAAATTGTAAGTAATCAATTTTTTTTTCATAAAAAATTTATATTTTTTTAAGAGCCATTGATTTTATTTTACTGATCCAAAATAATAACTGATAGGGAAATTATCAAAATACCATTTTGTTTAAATTTTTTTACAATTTTACCATTTTTTTAAATTATTTGCAAAAATACCTTCTATAATTAAAGTAACCCATATGCAATATATTTTTATATGTAAATTATGGGTTACAAAGTATTATATTTTACTTTGTAAATTGAACAAACTGCCTCGTTCTCTTCAATGTGGACTATAGGAAAATTCATGTCCAAATCCTACCTCTCTAATCATTATTGTGGGATGATAGAATACATTATTGTGGGATGTTTTATATATTTAATTAAGGGTACACATGGATCGGGTTGAGTCGATTGAGAGCATTTTAGTAACCAAATCCAGTTAAATTAGTTTAAAAATCAACTTAACCCATAAAAGTTAACTTCGTAATCCAATCCTAATTATTAATGAGTTATGATTGGTTTGGGTCATATTGAAAGAGTTGCTATTAACTATTTTTCTAAAATAAATTATTAGGATATGCGACATTTACTCACATCATGAATTATTGATAATTTAAAAAAATGGATTTTATTATGCATAAATTGTACAAATACTGTTGTGGAACAAAAAGTAAGGTTATCAAATTGCGGCTAGGGTTCGTGAGCTTCGTGCTTTAATGGCTGCGCTTGTGTTACCGTGACCTAATTCGGGTCTTCACAAGATTCTTACGTATCTCAAAATCGAGAATCAAGCCAAAAACGTAGTTCTGAGATGAGGGGTCTGGCCCTTTATATAGGCTTTAGGAGCCTCAGAATCGTAGTAGGGTTTGGAGACTTGGTGGACAAGTCACCGTTATTGAGGAAGGTTCTGACTCCTTCCTTATAGAAATTAGTTTCCTTGTTGAATTAGGTGCCTTGGAGGTTACACAATATCCCTGGGATATTCCAGAACGTTCCTGGTTTCTAGAACGTTCCTGTTTTGTGGATCGGGCCCGTGTTATAAACAAGCTTATACCGGGCGTCCCCGGTTTGGGCTGTTCTTTTGGGCTTAACCACTAACCACGAATTTAATGCCCAGCTAGGGTTTCGGGCCTTATTTATGAGCCAATAAATACTATATTAATTATGTCTTTAGGGATTATTTTTCACCCATATCATTTGCCCCCCAACTTCTAGGAAAACTTTATTTTGTAGAAGTTTAAGGTCAGTTCGGCCCTACCAGGGTATCGTCTTACAATGAAGTGTGGAGCGACCTACACATTCACAACAACTAAGATTCTCTCTTAAGTTAATACTTAAGAAAGTTAAACGTTCCTTGACCTCTCGAACCTTTTTCTTAAGATTTCTGGGCCTTTCGGGAATAGGATTAGTGTCGTTTCGAGTTCATAGACAATAATCCAAGTGCAATTCGTGCATAGGATCCTTTATCATAGATTCATTAATGATTTATTTCCCTCAACTTTTCTAAGTTAGGGTTAATATCAGACGGTCATTGCTCATAAGCCTTAATAAGGGCTAATTTTTCAACGAAAAACACTAATTCTGCCCTAATCGAGGCTAAACAACCCTAAACGGGGCTACAAAGGCCTTAACCGAGGCTAAATAATTCATATTTAATGTGATTACTACTAGGATATCCACCCTTAACCTTGAGATAGGTTAATTTTAGAGTTAGAGTCCTTAAACGTCGATAATCGAGGTTAATCACCCCCTAATTGCGATTAGCGAAACCCTAATCCCAAATTTTGGAGTCAAGCCAATCTAATAGAGATTCTTATAACCACATGGTTGTAGAAAGAATCACGTAAAAATTCTTATTTTTGAGTTGTCTAGGCAAGAAATACGGCCTTCTGGGCAAGGTGTTTCAAACACCTTCCTGATTTCAAACACCCTCCTGGTTTCAAACACCCCTGGCATTTCTAAACTCAAATTTTGAAGTTGAGCTTATATGATAGGGATTCTTATAATCTCCTGGTATGAGCAAGAATCACATGAGAATATGCATTTTTGAACGTTTTAGAGGCGAAATACCTCATTCTGAGCTGGTTTTCAAACCAGACCTTGTTTCAAACACCCTCCTTTTTCAACTTCTTGAAACCACTGAGAGACCTACCTAGGCTTGTTGAGAACCTTGAGAGGTTTCCAAATTCCAAATTTCAGTACAAACGGAGCATTTTTTAGCGTTCTGGAGGGTCATGAAACCACCTAGGGGGTCCAGGTGTTCAAAACACCTGACCAAGGTAGCCTGGTCGGCCTACCCTGGTCGGCCATTCGGCCACCCCTGGTCGGTTGGGCCCCATGAATTTTTTTTTTGAATTTTGGCCAAATTTTGACTAGTTGACTTTGACCGTTGACTTTGACTTTTGACCTTGACTTTGACCAAAACCAAAACTTGTTTTAAACTCCCCTCCTTGTTTCTAGAGTGAGTTTACAACACCTTGGTTGATTTTGTGATCCTTAATCACAAACAACCTTCTTCTTATTTTTCAGGACCTTCTTGGTTTTAACTTGTTCTTGAACTCTTAGTTTCTAATAACCTTGGGCTATACTATGGCCCTTGACTTGCTGACACCCTTACATACTTACAATAGGGTGTTTTAAACAACCTTGGACTTGCCCCCCTTGCCATGGAGGTCTTTGTTCCTTTATTAGTTTGTATAGGGTTTTCTCTTGTTTTCAACACCTTACTTCAAGTCTAGGGTGCTATGGTCAGTTTCTATCCTTGATTTCATACTCAAGGACTTTAAAACTCCTACCTTGTTTGTAAGGCCATGCCTTGGCTTGATTCTATTCAAAGGTTCCTGAATTTTAGGCCTTGAATTCAATCAACCGGCTTAATTCAGGACATACAACCCCGTTGGCCATCTGGGCTTATATTTTAGGCAGGTTTTCAAAACTCCCACCATTTTTCTTAGAATCTATCTTCCATATTTCTATAAAGTATTAGATTTTTAGCTAATCTTTCTATTTAGTGCCATAATCATGGATTTTTGGCTTAATCCTCTGTTTAGGCTCATTAAGCATAAGTTAGTTCAACCTCTTAGGTTGTTAACTATGTTGCTGTTCCAGCCTGCATTTCCATTCGTTTCTTTCGTTTATTTTCACGAATTAGATCGTTTATTTGACCCAATTTCGAGTTCATAATGCCTTTTTCCTGCTGTTTTCGACTATTTAACCTGTAAATGCGGGTCGTCGGAAAGATGACCTGCTATGAGGGGTCGCTCATTTCCTTATAAAAGAGTAGGAGTGGAAGTCATTCTTCACATTTCCCTCTTCTTTCAAAGAAAATTTCTCTCTGAGGAGCTCTCAAGATTCAAGCACCTATTTCAATTTCAGACAAACCTGATGGCAAGTGAAGGTGGTCAGAGCACCGTAGTTCCTTCTAAGACCCTTCTCCAAGCAATCAACAGGAGGACCAAAGACAAGAATAGGAAAGGTAAGGTATTTCCTCCTCGTTATCAATTAACTTTACCCCAACTCTTAGAAGAGCCCGGGGACGTGTTTCCAAACAATGCGGAATTTGATTCTTTCATATTCCCTAGCACTTTAGGCGTAGGAGATATTAACGACCTACTCAAATATGAATTTCCTTCTGGTTTGAGACTCAGAATCCCTTCACCGGGAGATAGGACTTGTAATTGGCACCCTGAAAATTTATATGTGTACAAAGGGGCTATCACAGCTGGCCTTAGGTTTCCGGTTCACCCTTGGCTTGTTAGGTTACTAGCTGAAGTTAAAATCAACCCGTGCCAACTATATCCTAACTCCTGGAAATTTATATTCATTTTTATGGTTGAATGCATCATGGGAGGCATCCGCCTTAGCATACCTTTATTTAGACATTTGTTTGCTTTCAAAAATAGCCCTGTTACTAAAAAAGGATGGGTAAGCATCCAACATCGTACAAAGTCCCGAATGATTATCAACGCTGCCTCCGTGCCTGATTCATTCCACAATTGGAGGCACGAATTTTTTATCCTTAGATGGAAAGGAGGAGATTGGGGTGAATTTTTCAGGTCTAAATTCAATCACGTGGACGATGAGGGTGTTAGTGAGCTGCAGCTCTCAAGTGAAGAAGTAGCCAATCGGGATTGGATTATTTCAACCTTTCAAAATGCTCACTACGGCGAAGTTGTGACTGAGCATAACTTGATAGAGATCGGGCTTAGTAGTATCCCTCCCGAGGGTAATTCTTACTTTAACTCCTTTATTCTCATCATACTTGTTCTTATTCCAACATTGTTTTCTTTGTCTTTTCTTGCAGTTGCTGAGGAGATTGACAGCCTGCCGGGTCATGCTCCCCAGATTACTAAATGGATGATCAAAAAGGCTGAGAAAGAAGCCAACCTTGACGACATTCCAGTTCCTGAATTCCTTCAGCATTGCTCAAAAGCTGGGAAAAGGATCAGGAGTTCGGACGGGAGTATGAAGACTGCATTTATGCCTGAGTGGGGGATATGCGAGCAGGACGCTATCCGAGATAGCCATCTTCTTGCTCAGGAATGGTCTCGTAATGCCATAGCCCCGGTTGACAAGGTTCATTTTGCAACAGCAACGGACCTTGGGGAAAATGAAAGCTTGGGGGCATTTCACGCCTATAACGTAAGCTTATCTCCCCTTATCTTTTGTTACTCTTACTAAATATTGACCATCATGGTTTAACATAACTTTTTTATGGTGTTTTATTCTTGTAGCTGAATGCTCATTTCCAGAACGCTATCCAGCTTGGGAAATCATACAAGGATAAGGAAAGAACTGCCCTCAAGGCAGCGGAGAAGCATCAGAAAGAATCCCAAGAATGGGAGGCTAAGTACTTCACCTCCGAAGACCAACTCTCATCCCTTAGGAGAAAGTACGCAGCCTTGGAGAACAGGACCCAGAACAATGAGGATTCCATCATCCAGAACTACTTGGGCTCGGATACATTCCTTGCCTTCATTGATATAGGTTGGGAAAAAGCTGTGAATAAGATTAGCCATGACCACAAAGGGGTCGTTTTTCCTTCCTTTTATCCAAGTCCTTGGAAGGTGACTGATGCTGATGACCTTGTTGAGGGTGCTGGAACTTCCTCTCAGGCAAACAGGCGTGCTTCAGGCTCCGGGGCTAAGGCCACTCCCCAACATTCAGGACCTAGTTCTGGGAGGCACCCTTCGAAATCCCGTGGAAAGGATCAAAGTGGCAGTTCAGGACGCCCTTTAGCCGGCCGAATTCGCGAGCCCAGATCGGTGAGTGTTACCAGTTCCTCGACTTCGACTTCCAAGAGTAGGGAAGAAGGTGAGATGGGGTCCTCCAACGAAGAAGAAGTCCCTGTTCAGGTTGCTCCTCCTAAAGCCAAGAAACGATTGGTAAAGACTGCTTCTATCAAGAAGTGATTATCTTTTGAGCCTTGCATGGCTTATGTTTGCCTCGTGTGGCTCTTATTCAGTTCTCGTTTTATCCTGACTTTGCTCATGGTCCTTCATAGACTTATATTTTATTCGGTGTTGTTTGTAACTTATAACTCTGTCCCCTAGGGATATTATCTACATGCTTGTTTCCTTTAATTCATATGTTCCTTTTTTACAGTACTTGGTCATCCTAGACTTACACACATCAGGTGTTTGGTACATCATTAAAATCACAGAAACGTAGAATGGAAAACAAACTTGTATTAATAACGTGAAATGGGCTATGCCCTTACATAGAATGATAAATTCTACTATGAGCAACATGCTCTGCAATGGTTTTACATAAACCTTATTTCTATTTCTATTAGATAGGCAAAAAGCTAAGTCCTTACTAGGAGAGCTTAAAAATAATAAATCTTGAGATTCGAGGCGTGCCAAGTACGAGGCACCTCGCTTCCATCCAAGGTTTCCAACTTGTAAGAACCTCTTCCCAACGTTTTGCTGACTCTATACGGCCATTCCCAATTAGGGGCTAACTTGCCTATCTGTCCAACTCCAGATGCTTCTATCTTCCTTAAAACCAAGTCACCTTGTTTGAAGAACCTTTCTTTAACCCTATGGTTGTAATAAAAAGATGCCCTCTTCTAGTGCTCTACATTGCGGGCATTCGCTTCGTCCCTAACTTCATCAATTAAATCAAGGGCAAACCTCATGCCTTCCTCATTGGTTTCTTGCTCATATGCTTCCACCCTTGGAGACGCATGAGAGATCTCCACGGGCACTACTGCCTCTGCTCCATAGGCTAGCAAAAATGGGGTAGCTCCTGTTGTCACTTTACAGGTGGTACGATATGCCCATAAAATAGGCAGTAGCTCATCCACCCACGTGTTTCTTGAACGTTCGACCCTTTTCTTAAGTCCATCAAGGATAATCCGATTCGCTACCTCAGCTTGCCCATTAGCCTGAGGGTGAGCTACTGTAGTGAAGCGAAGTTCGATGGCGTTCTCCTTACAATACTTCTTAAACTCCTCATTATTGAATTGGCGCCCATTATCCGTCACAAGGATTCATGGGATACCGTATCTGTAAATTACGTTCTCCCAGAAGAATTGGGTAACTTGTTGGGTGGTTATCTTAGCTAATGGCTTAGCTTCAATCCACTTGGTAAAATAGTCGATGGCCACTATCAAGAACTTCCTTTGTGCTGAAGCTACAGGGAAATGACCTAGAATGTCCATCCCCCACATGGCAAACGGAATAGGAGAGTTAATCGACGTTAACATCTCTGGCGGCTGCCTAATAATCGGAGCGTGTTTCTGACACCTGTCACACTTCTTGACATAACTTTGCGCATCTGCCAACATCTGTGGCCAATAAAACCCCAGACGGGTGATCTTATAGGCTAGGGCTCTGCCCCCCAAGTGTTGCCCACAGATCCTTTCATGAACTTCCTTTAATGCTTCTTCTACCTCTTGGGGCCTCAAACACTTCAAGTACGGGATAACAAAAGACCACTTGTAAAGGATGCCTTCAATCAAGACATATCTCAATGCTCTCACTGATAGTTTCCGCGCCTCCGAGGCGTCTTCGAGAAGCCATCCCGTTTCCAAATGTGCCTTGATAAGATCTATCCAACAACTTCCTATATCAATGGGTGCCACCAATTTTGAATTGATGGAAGGGGCCTTCAAGACCTGGAAGTAAACACTCCCTGCATAATTCTCTATCTCAGAAGAGGCGAACTTTGATAGGGTATCGGCCTCGACGTTCTCCTCCCTCGGAATGTGCTCCATATAGCATTCATCAAACTTAGCCATAACAGCTTTCACAACCCTTAGGTATTTTGCCATAGTTTCATCCTTGGCTTCGAACTCACCATTCACCTGTGATACTACGAGCCTCGAATCTCCACAAACTTTAAGGTTCTTGACTCTCAATATTCTGGCCAAGCCTAATCCGGCTATCAAGGCTTCATATTCAGGTTTGTTGTTGGTTGTTGGAAAGTCCAACTTCAAAGCATATTCTACTAAAAACCCATCGGGGCTTTGCAAGACCAGGCCTGCACCACTAGATTTTGTTTTTGATGCCCCATCAAAATAGAGCACCCAATATTCCTTTCTGATCAGGTACAAGCTCCTCAACTTTACCTTCACCTTCTTGGCTTGACACTATCTCCTACCCCCCGACTTCTTGGTTGTCGATGGTACAGTCAACCACGAAGTCAGCTAATGCCTGAGCCTTGATGGCTGTCCGAGGCTTATATGTGATATCAAACTCCCCGAGTTCGATTGCCCATTTAATTAGCCTTCCACTGGCCTTGGGGCTATGCAATATACTTCTCAACTGCTGATCCGTCAGGACTTCAATCTTGTGTGCCTGGAAGTAAGGTCGTAGCTTCCTTGAAGCTATTACTAGCGCCAAAGCAAACTTCTCAATGGGTGAGTAATTCAACTCAGCTCCGTGCAATACCTTGCTCACGTAGTAGATAGGCTTCTGAATCTTGTTTTCCTCTCGAATGAGAACGGCACTCAATGCTTGTTCGGATATCGCTAGGTATGAATATAGGATCTCTCCAGGACTAGGTTTGGCCAACAACGGGGCCTCAGCCATGTACTTTTTTAGCTGTTCAAAAGCCTCTTGGCTTTCTGAAGTCCATTCGAAATTCTTCACTTTCTTCAAAGCCTGAAAGAAAGGCAAACACTTGTCGCCAGACCTTGAGATGAATCTTCCCAATGCAGCTATTCTACCAGTCAACTTCTGCACGTCCCTCACAGAACGGGGTGGTTCCATATCGAGGATTGCCTTAATCTTATCCGGGTTGGCTTCAATACCACGTTTTGAAACCATCAAGCCCAAAAACTTCCTTGATCCAACGCCAAAAGCACACTTGGCTGGATTTAACATCATCTATTAGGTGCCTCAGCACTTCAAAAGCCTCTCTGAGGTGTTCAACATGGTCTGCTGTAAACAAGCTTTTGACCAACATATCATCAACGTAGACCTCCATGGTTTTTCCAATCAGATGGGCAAATATCTTATTTACCAGTCGTTGATAAGTAGCTCCTGCATTCTTTAGTCCAAAAGCCATGACAAGGTAACAAAAAACACCAAAGTCAGTTATGAAAGATACCTTAGGGATGTCATCTTTGTGCATCCTAATCTGGTTGTAGCCGCTGAAACCATCCATGAAACTCAGCATTTCGTGCCCTGTCGTGGCATCTATTAGTGTGTCAATCCTTGGTAAAGGGAAGCAATCCTTAGGGCATGCGTCATTCAAATCGGTGAAGTCTATACACATCCTCCACTTTCCGTTGGCTTTCTTGACCATCACAGGGTTAGCCAACCATTCAGGGAACTGAATCTCCTCAATAAAACCAGCTTCCAAGAGCTTGTCCACCTCTTGTTTAATGGCCTCTTGCCTTTCCGGAGCAAAGTTCCTCTTCTTCTGTTTTATTGCCTTCCACTTGGGGTCGACATTCAACCTATGAGTTATGAGTTGGGGATCTATCCCTGGCATATCAGCTGCCGTCCAAGCGAACACATCTCTGTTTTCTTGTAGGAATTCTACCAACTTGCCCTTCAAGGGTTCTTTTAAAGACGCTCCAACATACGTAACTTTTTCAGGGTCTCGGGAATCCAGAGGTATAGGAACCAAATCTTCTGCCGGTTTCCCGCGGTGTTCATCATCCCCTCGGACATCCATGTCTTCTATCGGGAGGACCTGCCCCCTACTCCATCAGCTCTTAATGCGGCAACATAACAACTTCTGGCCATCTTTTGATCACCCTTTTGTTCTTCAACGCCATTCCTGGTTGGAAACTTAACTTTCATGTGGTAGCTTGAAGCAACAGCCTTAAACGCGTGAAGTCTAGTCCTTCCGAGGATCGCATTATACGTGGAAGCTGCTTTGATTACGAAGAAATTTAACATCTGAGTAGCCTCCTTGGGCTCCTGTCCAATAGTAACCGGTAGCTGGATGGTCCCTTCAACATTGGATTCGACTCCATTGAACCCATATATAGGCATATTGTTAGGAGTCAACTGCGAGTCGCTGTATCCCATCTTCACAAATGCATCATGAAACAAAATATCGACAGAAGCACCATTGTCTATCAAGACTTGCTTCACCTCTGAGTTTCCAATTACCGGGGTTATGACCAACGGGTCGTCATGGGGGAACTTCACCCCTTCCAAGTCTGAATCATCAAATCCAATCACTACTTCAGTCTTTGCACGTTTTGGGGCCTCTCCCACGATGTGCATCACCTCCCTGGCATATGCTTTTCGAGAGTTCCTTGTCGTGCCAGCCGCAGTCGGGCCTCCCCAAATCATGTTAATAACTGGCCCTCGTGGCTGGGGGTTACGATCACGATCGTTATCCCTTCTATCATAGTCTCTCCTTTGATTTCCACGATCTTCGCCTTTCGTGAACCTGCTCAACTTTCCTTTTCGGATCAAGAATTCGATCTCGTCCTTGAGTTGCCTGCAATCATCGGTGTCATGTCCTATATCCTTGTGGAACCTACAGTATTGATCCTTGTTTCTCTTTGCGGGATCACCCCTTAGTGGCTTCGGCCATCGGAAATCCTTGTCTTTCTCAATATCCATCAAGATTTGACTCCTAGGGGCATTCAACCTCGCGTATTCAGAAAACCTTGGCCCCAAATTTTTCTTAGGGGCAAAGTCGGAGTACTTGCTAGTTCGGGGATATTTGTCCCTAGCATCGTACTCTTGCTCTTGCTTCCGCTTTCGGGAATTTCCGTTTCCTCCATTCGTTGTAGGGGCTTCTGCCTTCCTCATGCTCTCTTCTGCTTTTATGTATTTACTCGCCCTTCTTTGGAGCTCAGTCATGCTCTCAGGGGGATGTTTTGCCAACGACATCTGAAAGTAGGTGTTCGTTGTTCCATTCTCCAAGGCTATCATAGCTACCTTGTTCTCCAGGTCTGGGACGTTCAATGTCTCCTTGGTGAAACGCTTGAGATAATCCCTCAGGTTCTCATTCTTCCCTTGTTTCGCTTGCATGAGAGATGCAGAGCTTTTTTCATGGACTTTTCCACTAACAAACTGATTGATGAAAGCAGTGCTAAACTCCTTGAAGGCGCCAATTGAGTTTACGGGCAACCGGCTATACCATCTTTGAGCCATGCCTGCCAGGGTTTGAGGGAACGCCCTACACTTAAGAGCGTCGCTGGCGGGTTGTAACAACAGCGCGTTTGAGAACGTCCCGACATGATTCGAGGGATCACTCGTTCCATCGTATGGTTTTATCGTGGGCATCTTAAATTTTTGGGAAACACGAGCGTTCATCACCTCCTCAATGAACGGGGGTGTGGGATCATCAGGGTCTCCGAGTGGCATCAGGTCTTTGGGATCACCCCTGGGGGTTTCCACCCTTGTAGCTCCTCCAGTTGGGGCAT
Organism: Saposhnikovia divaricata; assembly: GCA_036435485.1. NCBI lineage: Eukaryota > Viridiplantae > Streptophyta > Magnoliopsida > Apiales > Apiaceae > Saposhnikovia > Saposhnikovia divaricata. The sequence goes on from CM071598.1 coordinate 170,441,924, forward strand.
CAGCCCTTCTTTGTCTCCTTGAAGATCTTTCCAAATCAATAAAAGGAATCTCCCTCGAAGTTGGAGGGGGCCTATTCTGATTCTGCCTTGCTTGCTCCCTGGCTATATCGTCCTTCAGCCTTTGGATCTCAGCCTCATGGGCCTTGATTCTCTCAGCGGCTGTTTGAGGAGGTCCATCATGGATTCTTCGAGTCCTTCCCATAGGCTCCTTGCTTGCACGTCGCCTCCTCGGGGCTTCATCACGATCATCGTCCTCAGACGAGGAATCATCAGTGTAAGGTCCGGAGTAATCATAATACCCTTGCTCAGGAGGGGCTAAACCCCTAACATAGGGAGGCTGATACGACTCAGGTATCTGTAGAGCGTGACCACTCGGTCCAGGATCCCTACGATTTGGAGGGTAGTTAGCCAATCCGTATAACGGATCGGTGCTCATGGGGAGTGTAGTGGTGGAGATCTTAACTCCTGAGAGTGGGGGATGGCTATTTAATGGTGAGACCACCATCTGAAACTGATTGGTCTTACGTCCCGGATGGACGTCCACTGGTAAGGTTCTCTCAACATGGAGATTCGTCCCTATGGGTTGAGAAACTTGAAGCTGAGTGGTTGTCTCTGTTAATGGGGGTACATACCCTTGCTCCGTAACAACGGGTGGAGCGGTGGAGATGGCTAGTGGATCAGAAGTACGAGGAACGTTCTCGGTTGTCGTTCTTCGTGTGTTAACCATGGTTGATGTTGTCTTCCCACAGACGGCGCCAAATGTTGTGGAACAAAAAGTAAGGTTATCAAATTGCGGCTAGGGTTCGTGAGCTTCGTGCTTTAATGGCTGCGCTTGTGTTACCGTGACCTAATTCGGGTCTTCACAAGATGCCTATGTATCTCAAAGTCGAGAATCAAGCCAAAAACGTAGTTCTGAGATGAGGAGTCTGGCCCTTTATATAGGCTGTAGGAGCCTCAGAATCGTAGTAGGGTTTGGAGACTTGGTGGACAAGTCACCGTTATTGAGGAAGGTTCTGACTCATTCCTTATAGGAATTAGTTTCTTTGTTGAATTAGGTGCCTTGGAGGTTACACAATATCCCTGGGATATTCCAGAACGTTCCTGGTTTCTAGAACGTTCCTGTTTTGTGGATCGGGCCCGTGTTATAAACAAGCTTATACCGGGCATCCCCGGTTTGGGCTGTTCTTTTGGGCTTAACCACTAACCACGAATTTAATGCCCAGCTAGGGTTTCAGGCCTTATTTATGAGCCAATAAATACTATATTAATTATGTCTTTAGGGATTATTTGTCACCCATATCAAATACGAATATATAAACAATAAACCGGTAATATTATGTTATATATACTTAAATATATCAAACTTTTTAGGTTTTAAAATTATAGGCTGGGAATAAATAATGAAACAACATATACCGTGAGCATTATATGTATTATATAGATTATATTTACAATATCATATTTAGTCATTGGATTGGGTTGGATTGACTTATAAAAAATTAAAGTCCATACTTAATTCATTAAAGTCGGGTTTACAATTTTTCAAACTAAATAAATATTGAATTATAATAATTCGGTTAGATTGATTGAAAATAGAATTAATTCGATTTGGTTTAATCAATTTCGTTAACCTGTATACATTTTTTATTTAATTATATTACTCTCCCCTATGAAATGAACAAATTATCTCATTTTTTTCGAGGTCAAACTCAAATATTATAATTAAGAAGACATCATCAATTCTTTTCCCTTTTATATATTTGTTTACGAGTTTTGCAAGTTTTTAATGTCATGATCAATCATCTTGAATTATTTGAAACAAATTCGTAATAAAATGATTATTTTTTTTCTCTATAAATTTGGTTGCGAAAAATTCTTAAAATCTAGAGTTTAAGTGATTCAAAAGTCTAACATGTGTTCTCAAAAAATTATAATTTATATGTTGATAAAAAGAAGTCAAGTTAAAGCAAGATAAATAAGATATGTGAACACTAAAGCAAAAGATTAAACATCTTTTTGTCAATAAACAAGAAAAACAAGGTTTCAAAACACTTTAAGAATTTAATGAATTTCGGAAACTGTCATGTCATTTTAAAAAGAATTTTGAATTTTGATTACCTAATATAATTACTTTAAATTTAAATTTTTATAATAAAATCATATATAGTAGAACCTCGATAAATTAATATTTGATTAACGAATAACCTCATCGAATGAATAATTTTTTCCGATCCTGATATAATAGAGAGTGTATTTTTGATCTCGATAAATGAATAATCTCGACTAATGAATAAAATTTTTCGATCCCGAATATATTCATGGGTGAGGTACCAGAATGCCCATATTTTTTTCCCATCTGCCCAAAATACCTATATTCAGAATTGTCCGTCTTTTTACCCACGAGCCACGCATTCTGAGCTGGCGTATAGGGAATACGCATGTCACAAATGCGTGGAGGGTTTACACGCATGTTTTTACTGCGTGGTCTTTGTTAATTGAGCTGCTACGAACATGTGAACAGTGCTCGCAATACGCATGTTCATTATGCGTGGGGACTGATACGCATTTTGAACATGCGTATTAGACACTATTCAGTGTCTCTCTCGAGCGATGCCGGAGGTGTTTTCCGGTCAAATATTCGATTGTTTCGTTGAGTGTTTTCCAGACATATTTGAATACCATGGAATATATCAAAATGATCGTCTCTTTGTACTCTACACGCCTATACCATCAATTTCCCATTTTGATTCGCCGGATCGAAAGCCCCAAATCGAGCTTTTTTTTCCGATTTAGTTTTCAGGTCGTTGGTACACGTCCCTGTAGGGCCTGAACACATCAACTGAACATGGAAATATGTAGAGCCATGCCTGGGCATCATTTTGATGTGCTTAGTTTTTGTGGAGGTGGCCTGAATCTGATGGACGGGGAGAGGCGATTTGGAGGTGACATTTTGGTCGCCTGAGCTCCGGAGTTGTTGAAGAAGAAATGACGTGTACTGACGTCATTATGCATATGGGAAATGTGTAATCCCAGATGCGCATTGTCATAATGCGTATCTCTACGTACGCATGCCAAGCATGCGTACTCGGTGGGCAAAAACGGTGACTTCTCCCGTAAATGGGTATTTCGGACAGCTTCCTTACAAAAATGGTGTAGTTTGGACATTTTCTTTATATTTATTTATCGAAGTTTAACTGTATATACTTTATAAAAGTATATCATAAAATATACTATAACAAATTGATTCGGTAAAAGAACAATAATTGTGAAAAATAAAACTTCAGAATTACGTAGAAACAGGTCCAATTATCCACAGGCCACAGCACATCCCCAATTGAGCTACCTCAGCTTGAGATAAGACATATAGATAGATTACATATAAACCCACACTCCCCTCCCCTCCCCTCCCCTCCCCTCCCCTCTTCTTCATCACCACCGATGGCAGTCTCTGCAACACCATCCTCTCTCTCCACATTCTCCTCTCTCTCTCTCTACACTCCCCCACCTCGCTTCTCTCTCGTCACCCAAACCCAATTCCCCTCTCTCTCTCCCACTCTCTCCCTATCTCTCTCCACAAAACTCAAGCCCATTAAAGCCCAAGAACAAGAACATGACCAAGAACCCACTATAACTGATCAAGACACAATATTTTTCACAAGTGATGACCCAGAAGGTGTTTCTACCTTCGACCCACCTGAAATCCCAGAAGGGTATGTCCCCCCACCTTCATTTGATGATGGCCCAGAAGAAACAGAGGATGAAATTGCTGCTGCTTATGAAGAACTTTATGGGCCTGCTTATAGTGGTGTGTCTTTGCTTGGTAATGATATTTATGTGATGGATAGTAAGGTTAAGAAGAGTGGGGCTTTAGGGAAGATTAAGAAGGAGAAAGTGAGAGATGGGTTTGATGAGAGAGTGATTCAAGTTAGGAGAGTGACTAAAGTTGTGAAAGGAGGGAAGCAATTGCATTTTCGGGCTGTGGTTGTTGTGGGGGATAAGAAAGGGCAAGTTGGAGTTGGGGTTGGGAAGGCTAAGGAGGTTGTTGCTGCTGTTCAGAAATCGGCTACAAATGCACGAAGGAATATTGTTACGGTGCCTATGACTAAGTATTCTACGTTTCCGCACAGGTGAGGTTTTGTTAAATGTTGAATTTTTGTGATTATGGTTTGGTTAGTTGGTGTGGTTTATGTGGAATGTGGATGTAGTTGTGTTGAATTTAGGGATGTGATTATTGATTCTTGATGGTATTTGGGGTTTTAGGCTTAAACAGAGTGATTTACTGTTTTTGAAATGTCAAAGTTGTGTTTTTTTGCTCAGTAAAGTCGGGGTCCTTAAGGAGGAAACACACTCTCTAAGTCTAGTATACTACATTTCCTATTACGTGAGTTTTTTTATTAGAATGTTAAATTGTTGTTGTGATTATGATTGGGGTTAGTTGGTGTAATCTATGTCGAATGTGAATGTTTTTGTGTTGAATGTAGGGGTGTGATTATTGATTCTTGATGCTATTTGGGGTTTAGGCTTAAATAGATCGATTTACTGTTTATAAATTGTTGAAGCCGGGTTTTTAAGGAAGCCCAGTCTCTACCTTTAGGATAAGGGTGAGGTCGTGCACTTTACTTCTTGAATTCTGATTTACAAGTGGGATACACAGGTAGTTTGAGTTTGGTATATTGTTTCCTTTTTCTAGTACTGCAAACTCATTTTTCTGGTGATTATACTAGGATTAGAGTTTTGTTTATAATGTTGAATTGTTGTTGTTGCAATTATGGTTGAAAGTTATTATTATGTGCTTTAGGTTAATAGCTTAATACAATTTCAGTTGCATATTTAAGAATATAGTGGTTCCAAGTATTCAGAGTTTGAGACTGTTTGGTCAGAAGAGTCCTTATATCATATGAGAATGGTGGTTTATTTGCTTTTGTTAACACTTCATGCTGGAATCCTGATGTTTTTATGTTGAACGTATGATGTAGGACAGGGGTTGAAAACAAGGATTTATGGAACAAAAACTATAAAACGGATAGAGATTTGTGGATTAACCGCAGAAAACCCACGTCTAAGGTGTTACCCTAGAGTTTCTCAACCGCAGAAGAGAAGGATTTGTTAGGATCGCAACCCATAACAAAAGAGAAACAATTCTCAATTTCAATAATAATTCAACTCTATTTAATAATGAAGATTACAATTGTTTATATAATAAATCTTAAAACTTAGCCATCAAGTAAAGATCTTCTAATAAAGGAAACAAATCCTTTTTATTATTCTATTCCTATAATCTAGAATATTCTTAATAATCTATTTATCTAATATAACTAATACCTAATATATTACAATCAAATCTATTCTTGATTAATAACATAAAATAGAAACAAATTAATGTTTTAATTCCTGGTTCCGTATCAACGTAGGGGTATAATTCATGAAATTTGATGATATTTAGGGTTGTAGACATAAATATATTGATTTGATTTTGATATTTCTATTTCTGATAAATGCTTCGTTTCCTGGACCCTCCAATTTTATCCTCATAAGTCATAACCATGTCGACTGGACAGGACATGGGTGTGGGTTCTGTGTCCTATCCTTTATTTAACATTGGACACTTCACTCAGGCATTCTAGTTCAAAATGCTTACAATATCCCTAGACAGACTTCGTATAGAGAACAAGGTCCTCGGAGACTAGTCTCCGTGTCATCCAGTCATCCTTTTAGTTTTAAAGCATAAATTTTACATTTTTAATTAAATGTATATGCTTTACTGGTAGTATACACATTAAAAAAATTGTACACAGGACTACATAAAATTTTACGTGTTAAATTACATGCCAAGTCCCCACATCCGTGTCCAATTTCAGACTCTGTATCTAAGAGTTATAACTTTTCTGGTCAATAAGAATCAGATTGGCACCTGTTTCCGACACCCATACTCGAGTCTGGGTTGAATGTTTCTTTTTGCTCGGTTTGTAAACTCAGTTTCTGTTGAATTGTGTTGCAGTGATGATTAGTTAGTTGATATCTTATACATGAAATGTAGGTCTTTTGTTCTATAAATTGACAAAATATTTGAGTTTTAATAGTTTAGGTTTTAGGCAAAGCTTGTACTTAATACTGATTTGAAAATTATTATGCGCAAAAGAAAAAAAAAATCAAGTATTGTTCAAGAACATAAATCATTGCAAAATGAGAGCATTACCTTTTATAATTTATACTGTATGAACTGCCTGATGTATCATTATTGACGTCCATATGCTGAGAAGTCTTGGTTTATTAGCTAAATATATTGTTAACTTTTGATTTATTTGCTATATATAGTGCGAACTTTTTTTTTAAAATTACAGTACTTCATCATTTTCTGCTAATGTTCAGGCTTGTTTGAAAGTGGAGTTATTCTTAAAACATAAAAGTTGCGTTGGAAGTTTAGCACTAGTCTTGGTAATAAAATGCATTACCTTTATAATGTGATTATACGACTACGGCACCCCCTAACCTCTGCACTACACTTCTACCAAGTACAACTGAAATCTGTATCATAAGGCGAAGGCCTGCGTTTGAAAATAAATTTGGTTGCTAAACACTGCATACGTATCCTTTTATCAATTTGACCTCACGTGCTCTATTGATTTTAATCTAATTTTGCCCATGATCTATTTTTTTGAATGCATGAAATAACAGAGCTGATGGAGATTATGGGGCAGCAAAAGTGATGCTTAGACCCGCATCCCCTGGTACTGGAGTGATTGCTGGTGGTGCTGTTAGGATTGTTCTTGAAATGGCAGGTGTGGAGAATGCATTGGGCAAACAGCTCGGCAGTAACAATGCCCTCAACAATGCAAGAGCCACAGTTGTTGCTGTGCAAAAGATGAGGCAATTCAGTGAAGTTGCTCGTGATCGTGGTATCCCAATGGAAGAACTTTGGAAGTGATTCCGTGTGCTAATTCCTTTTTATGTTGTCCAGTTTTGTAGAGAATACTTATTCACAAGTTGTAAGTTCATTTCCTTGTACACTTTGCTGAATAGAAATCCAGTGTCCTTTATTTCATCCAATTAAACAGATGAAAACATCTGGCAGAAGCAGAAAGCAGATGTACAAAAATCTTAAGAATTAATGGAAGACCTTTTTAGAAGGAGATGTGAAGGATTAATATGGGTCATATACCACTAATTATTATTATTATTATTATTATTATTATTTTTTGTCAAGAAATACCACTACTTATTTAAATGTGCCTAATTATTTCAAAAATCTGTTCTAATATAAATATGATTGAAGTTCCTTAAAAATAAAAATGCAAGTCCCTAACATACCGACTCTTGTGTACAATTAAGTAATTGCTGTTAAAAACAACGTTTACATATACAAATAATATATTTTTGAGCAATGCTAGGGATCCTGAAATTGTTCCCGAATGCTAATTGGTATCTTTTAATTAGTGGAACTCATATGAATACATAAAAGGTTTTTTTATTTTTAAAATACATATCCAATCAGAACTTGAAAACTAAGTTTTTGAAAACCGTTTTGGGAATTTTTTTGAAAACTCTAGCATTTCTCTATATTTTTGTGCTCTAAAAATACATGTAACGTCCCACTTTTTGATATAATACAACCACTACTCGACTTACATAATAATCTAGATATATTTACATATATTATAACCATCTTTAAAGTTTACATAAATATAAGTCACTAGTACTAGATCAACATTTCTACACATATTATTTGTTTATAAAGACAAAAGATTATCCACTACAAAGACTTAGACAAAATTATTTTGCCAGCGCTAAACATGTCATGCATCTTCGTATTTTTCTTTACCATTATTTTGCTACTTTCTCCTCCTGCTCAAGATATAATAATACAAAAAAAAATGAGCAAACAAATGCCCAGCAAGTACACTATTGTAAATTACGAAAATAGTAAAACTTTCACCATGATAGAAAAATTCGATAACTCCTGAAACTAGTGATGATCTCCACAACATGATAAATAATTCTTCTGCTAAGAAAATATTTAAATCCAGTTTACTGAATCGAACATTCTCCAATTTCATTATCACACTACAAGAAAACCCAATTTTAATAATAGAAAATTCCGTTAGCATGTTAAGGAAATCCGTTGGGAAGACCCTTTGCCAACGGAATGACCACCAAACCTGTCTGTTGGAGGAAACTTTGTTAGGAAGTCGTTACTAACGAATTTGTTTTCGTTACTAAACTTACGAACGGAATACCAAAATAAAAATAATAATAACAAAATTCTTGTTTTACTAACAACCATATTACAACGAAGGGATAACAGAATATTTCGTTGGCAAGGGGCTTGCCAACCAAATTATTTCTGTTACTAATTTTACCAACGGAATAGAAATGAACTAATAACAGATCTCAAAGTCACCAAAAAAAATATCCCGCCTACAGAACTAATCCGTTAAATTTAGTAACAAAGACCCAACATAAATTTCCGTTGCTAAATTTAGTAACATTTTGCCAACATAAGTATATTGTTAAAATTTAATAAAAAAAGGAAAAATACCTAAAAATTATTATTATTATTATTTTTTTGCCAAGACATAAAAAATATTTTTAAATATGATATGATAGTGCTTTGACAAACTACATATTGTCAGAACTACCACAAAATTTTATAATTAGAATACTTTAAACTAAAACTATAACATCCGAGATGAGCAATGCATATTTTATAAACCAAACAATACAAATAATATCCCAATTTCAACATTGACAATTTTTTTATACAACATAAATTAAAATTAGCCTAAACTTTTAAGGGTACCATTAGACCTATGAGGTCAACTAACATCACCAGTGATTACCATGATCCTTTCCCTAACAAATGGAAATGAATTATTCAGCCTTTTGTTAAGCACCTGTTTGGTAGTCAAACGCTTTTTGGGATCAGGATCTAAAATCTGACGAACAAGGCTCTTGGCATTTTCAGATATCTAAGGCCAGGGCTCCCTCTTGAAATCAATTACACCACGCAATATTTCCAGAGCAACACCCTTTTCAGTGTCTGCACCAAAAGGGATGATGTAAACACCACCTACTTAGACAATGAAGTGCAAAAACATCCAACCTCAAAAGAAGCTGCATAGTATGCATCCCACCAAAGCGTAGATAATCAATTAGAAGTTACAACTATACCTACCCAAAATGGAGGAACTCTACACAAGAGAATATAAAGTATCACACCGGCACTGAAATAATGGTAACACATAAGTGACAACTGAAATAATATAAAACAAAGTTACCTTCATCAGATGTATCCTCAAGTCACAAGGTCGCACCTAGTTTCCAATACAGGTCATAGCAAATGATGAATAATTAAATAGGACATAGGCCGCATCTTGCTTCTTTCCTTCAACCTGCAGAAGTGCAATTTGTTAATGATTTAGCAATTCAGCACACTAACCACCCTAAACATTAGTAGGAACAAGATTGACAAAAAACTGATACAGCCATGAAAGCTAGGGCTAGGGGCTTGCCTTAATATCAAGAGGCTGGATACCATCAGCACGTGCAAAAAAAATGGCAGGACAGATTATGGTACTGAAATAGCTATGACTAGTGGGCAAATCCTCCGAATCTTGCTGTTGACATGTGTTAAAATGCCTTGAATTGTAGCCACCTACCACACCTAACACCACCTACCACACCTAAACCCTTAGATTGTGTCTATAAATAGAAATGCATGTAAGGATTGTGAAGCATCTGAAATTCTGTATTCTGTTTATCCTCAAGATCAGATTAATATAAACTAGTTTCTCGAGTAAAGTGCACTTTGTGTACCTGAACTTTGGCGAAGACACCACTTCGCATACCAAAGTATCAAAACTGCCATGGGCAATACCAAATAAGCTAACTACTTAAAGTTTGCGGACTACCGTCTATTTTGCTCAAACGGCGTTAAATTGCCCAGGGGTAGTATTGTCCATTCAAGTAACATTTCTGCGCAGGCTTTCAGTGTTCTCTTTGCCTCCCTTTTACTTCCACAACTTTAATCAACACGGTACTTTAACCCTACTTTAATCACACTGACTTTAATCAAGGGAAAAAAAGAAGACGATGGTTTGGGCTGTTCGACCTAGAGAAGAAAGAGACGCATTCGCTCCAAATGAGGTCCCACAATATATCTGTAAGCATCCTTTTCGCAATTAGGGTTTTTTTTTATAATTAGTGGTGATGTATATTTAATTAGGGTTTTTAAATGATTATACTGTTTGATTCATGTTATTGGGGGTTTAACATGCATTTAAATTAGGGTTTCATTGGTGTCTATAATGATTTAGGGTTTTTTATTTTTGTGGTCCCAATTGAATTCTTTATTCAGTTGTTTATGTGTTACTCGATCTATTTTCAATACCCACTTGTGTTTGTTTTGTTTGTCTTTATTCCAGTACCTGATTTGTTTACTATAAAACTGTATCATGGGGGGGTAATGACCGAGAATCAAAGGCAGTATGAAGGTGGTGAGTTTGTCTATGTGGACTTCTGTAATGTAGACAAGATGTCCATGTTAGAACTGGGTGGTATGTTAAAGGAGTGTGGGGTTCTTGGTTGTCAAATGTACTACTACAAGTTTCCTAGAACTGATTGGATTAATGGTCTCTGGACCTTGGAAAATGATAGTAATGTCTTGGAGATGTGTGAACTGGTGCCACCTTCTAGATTGGTGTTAATTTTCGCAGTTGAAGTTCAGCCTCTATGTACAGAAAGCCAAAAAGCATCACAAAGCTATATTCCATCTCAAGATCCTGACTTGGAATTTGTTGAGGCTGAATATGATAGAGATTTTGTTAGAGAGATGTTTGATGACCAAGATGGTGGCAACTCTGAACATGATGGAAAGTACAATGAGGATGGTGGCTATGATGAGAATGCAAGCTACAATGACAGTGATTCAGAAGATGAGGACTTTGTGGTGAACCAACAGGATGAACTGAGTGATGATTCATTCCATTATGACTCTTCAAATGAGGATTGCACAGATGAAGATGTGGTTTACTATAAGAATGAAAGAGCAAAAAATAAGGTTGCCAAAGAGACTGCAAAAGCTGTTAAAGAGAGCAAAAAAGCTGTTAAGGAGAGTAAGAAAGTAGGTAAACAAAGTGAAAATTCTACTAAGGAGAGTAAGAAAGCTACTGAGGAGGGTACTGGGAAGGATGCTGAGAAAGATGGCTGTAGAACAGAGAAAGAGAGTGCCACAAAGATGGGGACAGATGAAAATCCAGATTATTCTAGTGACTCCATATTCTATGATAGTGAAGAGGAGAGGATGGCTGCCAACTCCACTGATGAAGATGAGATAGGATGGCCAGTATTTGATACCAAAAGTGAGATGGACAATCCACAGTTTGAGTTGGGTCAATTGTTTCCCACAGCAAAGGTGCTTAGAGATGCTATCAAAAAGCAAGCTATCAAGGACAGGAGAGGGATAATTCAGAAGAGGAATTATGGTTCAAGAGTCAAATTTGTGTGTCATGGAGGTTGTAAATGGAGTATCTATGGGGCAAAAATGCCAAACTCTGACACTTACCAGATAAGAGTCTACCAGCCAAAACATATATGCATTCAAACCTTTGAACAAAAGCAGATTAACTCAAGATGGATAGCCAACCACTATGAAAATGATGTGAGGATAAACCCTACTTGGCCTTTGGCTTCATTCTTAAAAAAGTTGTCAATGATTGGGGTTGTCATGTCAGTATTTATGATATTGCAAGAGCTAAGAAGATGGCACTGCAGAAAATTAGAGGCAAGCATAATGAGCAGTATGGTCAGGTTTGGGACTATGCCAATGAGCTTCTGAAGGCTATGCCTGACAGCACAGTTTTAGTAATGATAGAAGACACAACAGATCCTGAGAAGAAGATATTCAAAAGATTCTATACTTGTTTCGGCCCTATTAAGAAGGGATTCAAAAGTGGTTGCAGACCACTAATTGGACTTAATGGGTGCCATCTAAAGGGACCTTATGGGGGTCAACTCCTAACAGCCATTGGGACAGATGCTAATGATGGAATGTACCCTGTGGATTGGGCAGTGGTAGAAGCAGAAAATTCTGAGAGCTGTAATTGGTTTTTAAAGAATGTGGTTGAAGATTTGCAGGTTGTTAATGATGGTAGTTGGACATTCATTTCTGACAGGCAGAAAGGCTTAATCAATGATCTTGAGAACATAGTGCCTAATGCAGAACATAGGTTCTGTGTTATGCACTTGTACAGAAATATGTGGAAGGACCACAAAGGAATTGGTGTGAGGCAGTGCTTGTGGAAAGTAGCAAGGGCCACCACTGATTAAACTTACAACAAGCACATGGAGGAATTAGGAAAGGTATGTCTTTTAACTTTGTCTTTTCAAATAATTTTTAATTACCCCACTTGCTTTGCAATTACCCCACTTTATCTTTTCATTTACAGTTGTCCAATAAGTGCTATGACTGGTTGGCTGAAAAACCTAGAACTCAATGGACTAGAAGTGCATTTAGGATGACTCCAAAATCTGATCAGTTTGTGAATAACCAATGTGAGGCCTTCAACAGCAGTATTGGTAAACATAGAGATCTTCGTATACTGTCTATGCTACAAGCCATGCACATAGATGTTATGACAAGAATCCAAAAAATAAGGGACAAAATGATTCATAGTTATGCTTTGAACCCCATCTGTCCAAATGCTATGAGGAGATTAAACAAGTACGCTTTTTCCTACACTATTCTATCTTGTCTTTATTGCACATTAAAAGCATGTCTAATATGTATTTTACTATGTCTGTTAGGGCTGTTCAAATGACTAAAGGGTGCCATGTGATCTGGTCTGGGGGGGCAAAGTACTTGGTCACCATGTCAGAAGGGGGTATCAGATGGTAGTGGACCTGGAAGCTAAAAAATGTGCATGCAAAATGTGGGAATTGAGTGGAATACCCTGCTACCATGCATGTGCTTGCATTGCATGGTCAAAAAGGAACTATGAGGAATTTTTCCATCAATGCTATTCAAAGGACACCTTCATTGTTTGCTACAGCCACACCCTTGAACCCATATGTGGTAAAGAAGAATGGGTTAGGACTGATACTCTGGTCAAGGTTCATGACAGGAAGGCCAAAAAAATCTAGTAATAAGACAAATGATGCAACAACACCTGGTGCAACTAGGTTAAAAAGACAGAACACCAAGGTCCAGTGCAGTTATTGCACTGAATATTCTCACAACACAAGGACTTGTCCAGCTAGGGTATGGTTTTCATTACTTCTTGTCTAGCTAGGGTATGGTTTTCTTTTCTTTGATAACTGAATGCATATGCTTTTTTGTTCATAGGCACATGACAGGGCTAATGGATGTGAGAAACAGACCAACAAAAAGACCAAGAAGGCCAAGCAGGATGATAATGGAACAGAAGGGAATGTCACAACTCCTACACAAGACAGCTAAGGAGGGGTGTTTACCAACTCCAACACTTCTCAAATAGCCAACACTTCTCAAGCTGCCAACAAACCTCTTGGTGTGCAACCCCTCAGCTTTACAACTAAGAACAACAACCAAGTTACAAATTTGAAGAACCTGGAGCTAGCAAGAAATAAAAGAGAAAGTAGGCTCAAACAGAAGCCAGTTTGGAAGCTGTGATATGTTTAACTCATTAGGGTTAATTTGATAATTATGTACTTTTGGTACTAGTGCAAGCCATTTTGCAGTATGGCTCTTTTGGAACCTTGTAATGGTCTCTTTTAGAACCTTGTAATGGTCTCTTTTGGAACCTTGTAATGGTCTCTTTTGGAATGATTAGGTGCAATGTTCATCATCCTCAACTTCAGTGTCATCTCTCACTGTGTTTAAGCACTTTATACCAAGTTTATTTACTAAGTTTAAACATCATGGAACCTTGTCTTTTATTTACCAAGTGTATTGTCACTTACATTTGGATTTTATGTGCAAAGAAGGTACATAACAACAACATACAATAAACATAACAACATGGTTCCATTGCAGACCAAAGCTTAACAAGCTTAAATCATAACAGACCTCTGGCATAATACATACGAAAGCTTAACAGACAATGACATTCAATAAACCTAACAGTACTAGGACAACCTAACCAAAGCTACACTCATCAACAGAATCGTAGTCATCATCCTCAACTTCAGTGTCATCTTTCACTGTGTTCATCATCAAATTGACAAGCACATATAGCCCAATAATAGCTACAAACTGCTGCTTATTCTTCAACTGATTTATCTCAGCTTTATGCTTCTCTCTCCTACGATTCATCCTGCGCCTATACCTTTCCTCCCTCTCCAGATATGACTCCTGCAACTCCTTAATAATCTCCAAGGTGCGAGGCCCAAGTTCCTCATCAATCCATTCTTGGTAGCCACAAAAGTTGCTCGGACATGACCTGAATCTCCTCCCCGCATTTGGCCCAAACCACTGAGTCTTCATTACACTCATCTGGTTACAGTAGCAAGCAAGGTCCAAGATGGCATCGATTTCTTCATCCGTTCGAGGTCTGGCAGCCATTTTTAGGGTTTGCAATTAGAAGAGAAGAAGAAGGGGGCTGCTCATGTGTATATATAGCTGCAATTCCCGCCTACATCGCTGAAGTCGCGCAAAAACCAAGCTGGAATGGACAATACTACCCCTGGGCAATTTAACGTTGAGCAAAATAGATGGCAGTACACAAACTTTAAGTAGTTAGCTTGTTTGGTATTGCCCGTTGCAGTTTTGATACTTTGGTATGCGAAGTGGTGTCTTTGCCAAAGTTCAAGTACACAAAGTGCACTTTACTCCTAGTTTCTCTTCTGCTTATATTTTTTCTTTACGTTTATCATCTTTCTTGCTTCCGTTATAACAAACTTATGGCATCCCATAATCCGGGGTACAGATTTGGGGCCACTAACCACAATCCACACAACACATACCTGGATATAAACATAATATAATAATAAAATACTCCTGATCCAAGATCACACACAGGTTATGGTATGAAACAAACTATTGAATTACATTAATACAATCCAGACTCCGAATAAAATGGTTTTACGAATTACTAACAACTAAGTCCATCTGTTGAACTAATTAACCAACCTCTGACAAAGCTCAAGTCACTACCCGACCAAGTCAACAACTCGAACATCACCTCTTGCTATAGGAACAAGATTACTCATCTGACCACAAGGTCTCCTTATCTCGTCTCTATAAACTGGAGAAATAAAACAACAATGCAAGAGTGAGCCAACAGTGCTCAGCAGGCATAAATATATATGTCAACATCAAGAACAAATGTAAATTATTGATCTGCAAGAATAATCATCATAGGTTCCAAAGGAATCAGGCTTTAAAGCAATTCAAACTCAATATATGGTATAGAATTGGATTTTTATATTTTTTTTAAAAAAAACAACTAGGTTAGGCTGCTGATCAGTCAGCACTAACCCCGGACAAACGCACACAGCAATGTCCTACAATAGATCCACGGCACACATTGGCCTCAACTTCTGACCATTAAACTGGTCTCCCCGAAGGGACTCCTCTGACCATAATATGGTCTCCCCGAATGGACATAAAAAACTTTCCAATTCTATATCAAACGCACTAGGTGTCGGAACAATCGACAACCCTTGCCAACCAACTAATTGGAAACTCACGTTCCAGAACAACAACTCATAATCCAAGAGTCAATGGAGAAATCAAGATCAACAGGTGTCGACAAGTTCGGCACGATAAATGGGGTAACAAACGAAGAACAATAATCTCAAAAGCTATCGACAAGTTCGATACCAATAATAAGGTGTAAATGAATAAACAATAACAGGAACAGGTATCGACAAGTTCGATAGAAATAATTGGGGTGATAGATTTCATCATTAAAATAATTAAATAATAGTTTCACTTGAACAAGAAGTGAAAGGAAATACTTGCCTGTCAAACCACGCTAAACTCGTCTCACACATGATCGTCTCACTCTACTTTAGCCTTCCCTTTAACCCTCTGGCTCGACTCTAGATTTTCCTTCGTCCCTCTTTACTCGGCTTTATAATAATTATAGCACATTAATACATCTGACTAACATATTCTATTTTAGACACCTTTCACAATCACGTCAAATACCAAACAGAGCATTTAAGACTCATTAGCATTTATTCCACATAGTTGACATAGCACACAAGCAGGTAACTTTCACCAAATAGCTCAAATAACTCACTTTAATAATTAACTAAACCCAAGAAATATTTTTAAAACAATCTTCAATCTTGGTTTTTGAATAAAACCCAACTCAGAATATTTGAAAGTATTTTTAAAACATTTAAAACAGAAAACGGATTAATTAGGAATTAAATAATCCTAATTAAATTAATTAAAATCAACTAATAACTAGCTAACAAAATTATTTGATAAATGTTTACATTTATCAAATAATTAAATTAATCAAGTCATTATTTGAAATTAATTAAAGTAATTAAAAAAATATTTAATTTCTAATTATTTTTGAATTAAATAAGATAAATAAATCATTTTTGAAATTAAATAAATAAATGAGTAAATAGATAAATATTCAGAAATAGTTCTGAATTTTAAACATAATTTACAAAATGATTTTCTGAATTTAAAAGAAAATTCAGATTTTAAAATATATTACAAAAACAATATTAATTAGGAAAGTAAATAATATTTTTACCACTATAGGTAAAAGTAATTTTCTTTTTAAAACAACTGTCACGGTAAAAGGGTAAATAGGTTAAAACCAATTTGTTTTTACTACAACCTCACAAAACAAATCAAACTAAAGCAAATAGAACAAAAATAAAAGAAAATTTAAGAACACTTTGAATGTTCATGGCATAGCAGTTTCCGGCCAGCCAATCTGCAGAAACCGGCGACGACCGCAACTCCGGCCGCAATTCCGGCAGCAACTCCGGCAGCCCAAAAAACCAGCCAAAACACTACATTTATACAAGGTTTTCAGTCTAAAATTCATTGCACATCTTTCCTTATGCCTTTCTGATACCAAACATGGCCAGAAACAAGACAACAACCCAAAATGACTATATTTCCGGCGAAGTCAATACAAACTCCGGCCAAACTCGTTTTTCTTCATTACTATACCAAACTTCGAGTTCTTGATGTCAAAACAAAGCTTAAGTCTCATATAATCTAACTGTGGTTTCAGATTTTGCCAACACTTAATAACAAGCACGGACGAATCAATCATAGTTTAGAAAAAAATCAAGACTTCGTTCTCCCTCATCCGGCAACAAAATTACTTGGTTCTTGATGCTAAACACATCTATTACATTCCCTAATGTTACTGGAAACATCAAATTATCTGAATGATTTGCGAATCGAAGACGCCCAATTCAAGAATATAAACCCTAAAATTCAAAATTTTAGATTAAAAATTTAATAAAAAAAATCAAGATGATTACCTGGGGTTGTTTGGGCAACAGATTTTGATTCTAGAATTTACAAGCTTCGATTCGGGTATTCGAGCGTCGAAAACGGATATCGATAATGCCTCCAACATTGCGACCAATCTTCAAGAACGATTTTTTTTTTGAAAATAATATTTTTGATAAATAAAACTTATTTTTGAATTTTTCTTTTGTTTTGATTGGATAACAGATAAGGTTTTGGATTGGTGGGTAAGGTTTGACTGAGAGAAAGTTACGTGGTTTTGTATTTTGTTCTCAAAATGTTCGGAACCCTAATTAACTTTTAATCGGTCTCGAAAGTACCAATTATATCAATTACGGGTCCGATTCGAACAAAAATATTTTTACGAAAAACAACAAATCAATTACTGAAAATTTATAAGACGAGTAACATATGAGTTTCGAATATTTTGAGATGTATCTGATGAATATTGATATGAAATTGATTTTAAATCGAAGCCCCAGGGATTTTGAAAACGGGGTATAACTGAAAAAGACGAACTGAACTGCGCATTTTTCAAAAAAGTTAAAGATAATCCTCCAGGAGTCTAATACAATTACTAAACACATAAAGGGTCCCAAACAATCATTCACAATCCTTTTATTCATATCTAACGATACCATCTCATATTCGCGATATAATTATTCACCAAACCGAATCAAAATATTTATATAAATTCAAAATAAGCTAATAAATTATAATGAAATTTTTTCACCTTGTTCACATAATCACATACCGGGACCTACTAAATCACTTGAATACATATCCTCAAATATCAATTAACATTAACACCTTGACTCGTCAAACTAGAATAAAATAATTCGAAATATTTTTATTCCTATTTACCAAAAATAGTATTTAAATAAATGTAATGATCACGGTTCTTACAAAACTGGTACAGAGCTTGGTTGAAGCTGCTGTGTTTTTTTTTTCTAAAATTTTTGCCGGAATTTTTTCAAGCTCGCCGGAGAAGACGACACTGTTCAGGCGGAGTTACTGTTCATCACCGGAGAAGAAGGCACTGTTCATCACCGGAGAAGAAGGTACTATTCATACGGTACTGTTCATACGGAACTATTCATAAGGCACTGTTCATATGGCATTGTTCATACGGTACTGTTCCCGTATACGGTTCTGGGAGAAAGATGTCTGGTGGTATTAACGTTAAGGTCGACAAATTTACTGGGAGAAATAGTTTCAGTCTATGGTAAATCAAGATGCATGCCTTGTTAAAGCAACAGGGGCTCTGGGCGCCGTTGAACACAAAAGCGGCTGCTTCTGGAAGCGCTGAGATGACCAATCTCGATGAAAAGGCACACTCAACAATTCTGTTATGCCTTGCAGATGATATTATTACTGAAATTGCGGAGGAGGATACCGCATCTGGTCTATGGTTAAAGCTTGAAAGTCTCTACATGACAAAGTCTTTAACAAATAAGTTGCTTCTGAAGCAACGTCTATTCAGTCTGCGAATGCAGGAAGGTATGCCTCTTCGAGATCACTTAGATCAATTAAACACAATTTTATTAGAATTGCGTAATATTGATGTTAAAGTTGAAGATGAGGATGCTGCTTTGATTCTGTTAGTTTCTTTACCATTATCGTATGAGAACTTTGTGCAATTGTTTATTGTTGGTAAAGATTCTATTTCTCTAGAGGAGGTTAGATCTTCTCTTCATTCTAGAGAGCTACGCCATAAGGCGGCTGGTACAGGTGCAGATAATCATGCTGCTGGGTTGGTAGCTAGCGGGAGTACCGGACATGGAAAGTCGGGGAAGTATAAATCCAAGAACCAGCTTCTAAGGGTTCGAGAGCTAATGATGTCTGCAATTACTGTAAAGAGAAGGGACACTGGAAATCCGACTGTCCCAAGAAAAAGAAGCAACATGATAAATTGGTGGATGCTGCTGCAGGAACTGTTGCTGTAGCTGATGCTAATTCCGAAGAAGATATTGCTCTAGTTGCTGTTAAGGACACGCATTAACCTGATGTGTGGATCCTTGACTCTGGAGCGTCTTACCATATATGTCCGCGTAGGGAGTGGTTCACAACCTACGAAAAAGTAGATGATGGAAAAATTTCTATGGCTAAAAGTTTTGTTTGTGAGACTGTTGGAATAGGCTCGATTAAATTTCGGACACATGATGGTAATTTTTGCACATTGAATGATGTTAGGCATGTTCCACTTATGACGAAGAAGGGTTTCAGTTTTAAAGGTGAAGGTGGAGTTTTACATGTCCGTAAGGGTTCTAATGTGGTTCTGAAAGGTGTTAAACGTGGTACCTTGTATCTTCTTCAAGGTTCTACATTAATAGGTTCTGTTGTTGTTGCGTCTTCGGAAATTGAAAAGGAAAATATGACCAGGTTGTGGCACATGAGGCTTGGTCACATGAGTGAAAGGGGGATGCAGATTCTGTCAAAAGCTGATCTTCTTTGTGGTCATAAGGTCACAGGTCTCGATTTTTGTGAACATTGTGTTTTTGGAAAGCTACATCGTAGCAAGTTTCCTAAAGCAATCCACAGAACAAAAGGTACACTTGATTACATCCATTCTGATTGTTGGGGTCCTTCCCGGGTGGAGTCTTTAGGGGGTCACAAATATTTTGTGTCAATGATCGATGATTTCTCAAGAATGACTTGGTTGTTCATCATAAAGCACAAAAGTGAAGGCTTTAAGATTTTCAAGCAGTGGAAGACGCTAGTGGAGAATCAAACAGGGAAGAAGATTAAGATGCTGCGAACAGATAATGGCCTGGAATTTTGCTCGTCCGAGTTTGTAGATTTTTGCAAGAATGAGGGGATTTCTAGGCATCATACAGTCAGGGATAGACCACAGCAGAATGGTGTAGCAGAGCGTATGAATCAGACACTTCTAGAGAGAGCTAGGTGTATGCTTTCTAATGCTGGACTAACTAGAAGATTCTGGGCAGAGGCAGTTAGTAAAGCGTGTTATTTAATTAATCGTGGACCTCACAGGTATTCATCTCAAAACTCCTATGGAGAAATGGTCTGGTAAGCCTGATGTTTACTCCAATTTAAGAGTTTTTGGTTGTACTGTTTATTATCATGTAAATGAGGATAAATTGGAACCACGAGCTAAAAAGGGAGTATTTGTAGGCTATGGGGATGGAGTTAAAGGTTATAGAATTTGGTCTCCATCTGAAAATAGGGTTATACTGAGTAGAAATTTAGTCTTTGATGAAAATTTTATGTTTAACCCTACTGTGAAGTCTACGATTGTTTCAGAAAGTGGTGGTGTTGAGAAACTGGTGGAGCAGGAAGTCACTCAAGATGAGAGTGAACCACAACAAGAAGTTCAACAACCACAATTAGAATCAGAATCATTAGTACCAGTAGTAAATTAGCACATGTTAGCTCTTGATCGATCGAGGAAAGCTAAGTATGGAGTGCCTCCAAAGAAATATGGTTTTGAAGATATGGTGGCATATGCACTACAGGTAGCGAAGAAGTGGATCCTAGCTCTGATGAGCCATCCACTTACAAAGAAGCGATGACATGTACTGAATCTACAAAATGGTTTGCTGCAATGGGAGATGAAATGGAGTCACTTTAGAAGAATAAGAGTTGGAAATTAGTCAAGCGGCCTCGAGATAGAAAGATTGTTACTTGTAAATGGGTCTACAAGAAGAAGGGAGGAGAAACATCGGTTGAGGGTATCAAGTATAAAGCTCGGTTAGTAGCTCGAGGGTTCACTCAGAAAGAGGGAGTAGATTACAATGAGATTTTTTCACCAGTGGTCAGACACACTTCCATCTGGGTGCTACTAGCGATAGTTGCACATCAGAATCTGGAGCTTGAACAACTCGATGTGAAGACAGCTTTTCTGCATGGAAAGCTGGAAGAGGGGATATACATGACTCAGCCAGATGGTTTTCAGGTTCGTGGTAAAGAAGACTATGTGTGCAAGTTATTGAAGTCCTTGTATGGACTAAAGCAGTCTCCGAGGCAGTGGTACAAGAAATTTGATAGCTATATGATAGGTATTGGCTACACCAGTAGTCCGTATGATTGCTGTGTTTATCACAGTAAGACAGCAAAAGGTTCTTTCATTTATCTGGTCCTGTATGTAGATGATATGTTGATAGCTGCAGAGAACAAGTCTGATATTCAGAAGTTGAAAGGTCTTCTCAGTGCTGAGTTTGAAATGAAAGATTTGGGTGCGGCTCGAAAAATTCTGGGAATGGAGATTTATATGGATAGAAGCAAAAGAAAGCTCTTCTTGTCACAGAAGGGATACATTCAGAAGATTTTTTCAAGGTTTGTCATGTCTACAACAAAGCCCATAGATACTCCTAGTGCTGCAAATGCACATCTGTCTGTCGCTTTTGCACCTAAGTCTTCTGAGGAAAAAGAGTACATGTCTCGAGTTCCCTATGCTAGTGCAATAGGAAGCTTGATGTATGCAATGGTCTTGCACAGTGTGACGCCCCTAGATCCGGGGTCATGGATCCAGGTCATTACGGTACAATTTCCATTCATTAAAATTCTACTCTTGACAGCTGGAATATAAATGCATAATAAAACTCACACAATAGACCCCACACTTTAATATTAACACACACCAGTCATATGCTCAGAGAACAACATCCAAAATATTAAAAGTTTAGAGTTAAACAGTTATTACAAACCCAGAATCTTACTAAGTACATTGTTGAAAAATATTTCTACAGGAAGCATTTCAACAACCAAAAGTTTATTACATGAGCTTACACACTTAATGTACATAAGTCTACCAGGACCCGTCTGTCTATACGCTACCTCAGGGATAGGTGTCAGCGTTCTCTCAAAAGGTCGCCTTTCCCTTACCCTCTTACGGGGTGTAGTGCGGAGTATCGGCATGCGACCTAGCTGTGGTATAAGTAAATAGCAAGAGTGAGCTATAATAGCTCGGCAAGATAAATTTATAAACTAGCTTCAAAAGAAACATAAATATATCTGTATAATAAACAGAAGACAAATCATAATTATTATAAAAAGAATTTATTTTGATTTGATAACTACTCCTTCCAAATATTTTTCTATTAAAAGAAATATATAGCATTCTAATATCAGCTTCTCTTCTAATATAATATCAGTTTTTCTTCTATACTAATTAAAAACCATTACATCACCTCAGCATAATATTTCAAGATAATATATCATATGGACATCATCTCTCAATACAATCTTTCCATTTAAACAATTATATAAAAATAATATAAAATCAGTTTCTCTTCTTACTGTAAAAACAATTCCATCATTTCATACCATTTTTCTCTTTTAGAATACAGATCTGAAAACAATTATAAATTCTTTTTTTTAAGTTTTGGGGATATCTGCTAGCGCCAGATACGTAGGACGATGATCAGTCGCCTGACCGTACCTGCTCTCTGTTTACTACTGGTAGAAATGATGATCCCATCCGGTCATCAACCCTGGAGGAAGGCTACCTTCTACATCCTCCTTCAGCAACTCTTGGGCCGTGATAAATATTGAGTGCTAGACTGTGCCGCACATAGCCTCTTACGCTTTTTGTTGCAATCCCCCTCTTTTTGTCAATCAGTATTCCATTTATACCAATACCATTCCATATTTTTCCTTTCAATTTCCATTTCCACCTTTATTCAAATATGTCATCACTTTCAAAGTTTATGCCATAATACTCTGATTATGACTCAGACATCTTCTCTGTATTTAACGGAATCTAGTACACTTATATATATATATATATATATATATATATATATATATATATATATATATATATATATATATATATATATATATATATATATATATATGCAAAATATTCCATCCTTTCTTTAGAAATAGTAAATAATAATCAAATAATATTTATTAAATCACAATATTTGAAAAGAATATTTTTAACATAATATTATAAATCATATAACCCTAGATAACAACTGATACCATTCTTTCATATTCTTTTAATCACAAAGCATGTTCACTTTATGCATAATCATATCTGTATATCCATATCCATCTCTCTTTAATTCTCAAAATCAGGAAGTAAATTCTCAACAATATAGTAACAATAGGATCACATATATATTCCATGAAATCATCTTTCTTTGAAATAAATAATTTTCCAAAGTAAAGATAGGAGAAATCATGCCTGGATCTCTAAAGCGAGTAGGTATGATCCTGAGTTCGTCTCCCGTTTCTATAGAAACGAAAGGATCACTGTTAGTATACATCCCACTTAATCACCTAATCTTTATACAATTACACCCTTGACACATATTATATGTTTAACATAGTTTTTATGCACCAAAAGTTTACATGAACTTAACCATTTTTAAACTCGATCAAAATTTTAGTGTATTCCACCATTTTCCTTAATAACCACACTCGACTGTAAAAATTCTCAGAAAATATAAATTCCAAATTTTAAGGCAAGGTCAACTGGTAATGGTCCCCTGACCACCCCACTACAATATCCCAAAATTTTGTAACTTTTAAAAATGTTTAAGTATGGTAATTATAGTCTCAAAGTTGATACAATTACGTTTTCTCGGTTCTCGAACGTCTCTCACTAAAACTGACTTTTCTCCTAAACCGTTCATCAGATTTTAACGTACTTTATATCAAAATGATCTATGAACTAAGACCTATCTTATTCTGACCATTTGAGATACCCTAATGACCTGGACAGATTCGGGTTGCCCTGTTTTTAACAAATAATCACTATTTTAACGAAAATCGGGCATTATAACGGCTATATTTTTCATACTTTCCAATATATTACTCCTCCAAATCCATCATCCACCTTATACACCATCACCTACACCATGTGGTCATCTTACCAACCATGGTTACAAGCACACAATACTTCCATAATCCATAAAACACTTTTAAACACATATATGATCATGATTTCATGACTTATAACAACTTAACCACTAACACAACCAATATTCATCATAAACTCAAGAGGGGTGAGGATGTTATACCTTCTTTGAAGCTTTAACACTATTAATATATTCTTGTAGTCCTTAATACACCTTGATACAACCTTATACTAGCTTGGATCAACTTAAGGAACCATAAAAAACAAAGTTAGTTTCTTAAAGTTACTATTCACTACTATTCACCATGAACTTCCATGATTTTATTACCTTATCAAATGATGCTTGATGGCTATGAAACTTTGTGTATGTCTTAGTCTATCCTCCAAGATCCTCCATGAATTATTCCTTGATTTCTTGTTGACTAGAGCTTGAGTTTTGGTTTTTATTTTCTTTTTTTTCTTGAAAAATTCGAATGGAGAAGATGATGGAAGGGGAGAGATTTTTTCTTGATTTTTGATCTTATCCTAGCTAATCTAATTTTGGTAGATATTTTTCTATGTTCTATGGATAATTATCAAGTAATTTTACTAATTAATCCTTAAGAAAAGTGAGTGGAAAATGATGTAATGGATGATGTAATTGTAGATGATCTAGAATGCTTGTTTCCTTGATTTTCTAATTAAAGTTTTAATGATTTTGGTTATTAGTAATGTAGTGTATATCCTTGTAATTATATCAACCTTGGTTGTTTGGTTTCCATACTCGTCTAATTGTAATTCGTTTCGAATATACCTCATTATCTCAGTGGTTCTGAAATCATTTAACAATCCAAATTCCTTTGGTATTTCCTTAACTTAATAATCCCTTATTTTACCATAATTCACTAATTCCTCAAAATATAATTCCTTTAATATCTCCATGCTCCTTAATATCCAATAGAAACTTATTCGAAATCAAAATTCTCAAAAATCCATATTCAGGAATTTCTGAAATCTATCGTCATTTCGAGTCACTTATTTTCTTCGTACAACACTAATATGGTTTCTGTTTACTCATTTTCTACTTCAAGTATAGAGTACTTACATACCCTTTCCCTTAATCCTCAAAATTTACTATTCATGTGATCACTGTAGCATTGCTAAAGTTAGGGTTATTACAGTCTTCCCCCCTTAAAAGGATTCCGTCCCGGAATCACGTTGGAAATATTGAAAAAATATCTTTTTCACATTCACCTTCTACTTCTCATATTATTTCATCCATCCTTTAATTTCTCCTTAAATATCTCTATCTTTTTGCGCAGAAATACATGAACATAAAGTTTCTTGTCATTCATCAACATGCCATTTAGCTTATCAATAGTAGTACTTTCACTATCTTTTTCTTGCAAATTCCCTCCTATTTTCAGTCATTCCATATTATCTCGTCTCTCCTTCCTCTTTTGACTAAGGGTATCCGCCACCACATTGGCCTTTTCTGAATGGTAGTGTATCTCACTATGGTTTGTCCATATTTTGATCTCTATCATGACATAAATATTAACACCTCAATATTCCTATATCTCACCTCTGTAAAATTTTCCAGAAATAATTTCTACTAATATCCCTTAAAATAATTGTAAGAAAATATTACCTATAATATATATTTCCTGTTCGTACCTAAACAAGAATGTACTTTTCCTTTATCCTTGAAAAATATATTTTCACACTTTCTCTCATACTCTTAATCTCCTTTCTGTAGAGTTCTCTGACCCCTAATAGATACTGATTTTCCTTATCTAGATTGTCAACCTACCTACACCATTCATTGACTTAGTCGATCCCTAACCAAACATTTACACTTACAAGGTTAAATAATAGAAGAAAAATGTTTTACCTGCATCTGTATCCGGCTTTTTCAACGCTTCTCCTAAAGTCATATTGTACACCCTGGCAGTAGGTCTATTTGAAGCAGTCATACTTTGTGCTGTCGCAGATGGCCCACTAGAACGACAATCTCGAGCTATATGTCCTAGTTTCCCACATTGATAACACTTGATATCACTCTTATCAGTTGATGGGCACTGGTTATAATAGTGTCCTTTTTGTCCGCACTTAAAGCAAGTTATGCCCAACATTCTACACACTCCCGTATGCTTTCTACCCCACGTGTTACAATCTGGTAATGGTGGTCGTGATTGATTAGACTGAAACGTTCCCGAGGATTTACCACCTTGATTTACAGTCTCACTAATAGCCCTATTAATTCCTGACTTTCCCACAACCTGAAATTTTTGTCCTTTACCGACCTTGCTAAAGTAACTTCCTTCACTTGCACCTCCTTTCTGACCCTCAAACTTCCTTTTCTTATTCTCTCGACCTATTTGAGTCTGCTCACTCTCGGCTTCTATAATAGATGCTTTTTGAACTACTGCAGCATAATCAGTTAACTCAAATGGTACCGCTCTCATCCGTAGCCATGGTTTCAATCCTTGTTGAAACCTTTTCGCTCGCTGTTCTTCAGTACGCACAAATTCTGGAACAAACCTAGACAATTCAGTAAACTTCGTTTCATATTCTGCCACTGTTAGGTTATCCTGCTTTAACTCCAAAATTTTTATTTCCATTTGGTTTTCCAGGTACCTAGGGGAATATTTGTCTAGCAACACCCTAGTGAAACGCTCCCAGGTTATCACTCCTGCACCTTCTAGATTCTTCTTAGCTTCCCACCAATAATTTGCCTCCCCCTTTAAGAGATAGGCTGCAAAGATTGTTTTCTGATCCTCCTCTATCCTCAGTATCTCAAAAGCTTTTTCCATCTCTTTTAACCAGATTCTGGCTACTACTGGGTTAGCAGTTCCCTCAAATTCTGGGGGTTTTAATGACTTAAAGGCACGAAAGAAGTTAGCAGCCTGATTGGGGAGAACAGGTGGTTGTTGGGGATTATGTGGATTAGCTAAATTCTGCCTTAATAGTTCTATGAATTGGTTAAAGGGATTGCCTCCCGGATTTCCTTGTTGGCCAGTTGATTCCTCTTCTTCTTCCTCATGATCTCGTTCATTTTGAGCATTTCCATCCTGCCTATTCTGACTTCCTTCATCTCTCTCATTTTCCCTTGCATTCGCTCTACTATTACGCTTAGGCGGCATGATTCTGTATATAACAATATTCTCCAGTAATTACCCGAATTTAGGGTACAATATACATCATTTCTATATACACAATTATATCGTTAGTTAACTCATTTATACATCATAATATTCTTATCTCCACGCGGTTTGCATCTAGTTATATTATAACTTTAGCAAGTAAGTGTATCGCCTTTAGCACGATAACCTTTTCATTAAGTCAATCACCTTATATACATCAATATTTTTGAATCTCAACATCTATTATTAAAATGCAGTAAGAATTTAGACAGAATGCACAAACTTCATTAATTTACATAAATATTTTACAACTTGGGTACAACGTCTTTTACTACTAATATTATACATCATAGAGTACAAGGTTCAAAACCCCAAAACATAACCGTACATACTAATATGCTATAACAAAAGTACTACTAGCCGTCCTCTAATCAGACTGGGATTAAGACATTGAACAACTAAACTAATCCCCAAAATGACATTAACGAGATGACTAGTTTGATTAGTGACTAAAACCACTACTCCGACTCACGGTAACGCCGCTCTGACAACATCCCTGATCTGCACTACCATAGAGGTGACCGTGTCTACTATCTGAGCTCTCCATGCTGGGTCCCCTCTATCTGCCAACAACCTCCTAATATCACCGAGTGCTCGCAGCTCAATACTAACTAAGCCCAAAGACAAACCATCGAGAATAGTACCTCCCCTCCCTCTGTCCGATCTCTGTAAAAGAGTATCTATCATCCTACGGGACTCCTCTAGCTATCCCTGTAAGACAAAGTACTCTGACAATAGAATAGCTGGAAGTGGATCACCTGCCTGAGGGGGTATAGTAGCTGGGGGAGGTGCATCTACAGGTGGAGGTGGTGGAGGTGCAAATGCTGGTGGGGAGGGAGGAATGGACTCTATCTCCGCATCCTCAGATGGGTCCTCCTCCAACTCATCCCCTAAAAAGATAAAGTGTCCCGGTGGGGTGAACTGCTCTGCTGGGTCCTCTAAAGGATCAGGGCTCGGTAGAGGAGATGGAACTGGTGATGGCACTGGGACAGGTAGGACAGGAGTAGGAAACATGTGAATGTCCCTCCACTCACTCTGCTCCTCTGCTATAACCGATAACCTAGACCTCTTACGAAATGGCATCTCCTCCTCTGGAATCTCCGACCTCACTCGGGAAGGACCTGCATCATCAGATCCTACAAGGGGTCTACTGGTGTATGGTACCATAGTCATACCATCTCTCTGTCTGCGCTCCTCTGCCTCCTCTCTCAGGCTCTACTCATATCTCTCTCTGGCACTCGCACCACGTCTCTCCCTGGGGTCATCGACAGCATACTCTGGAACCTCTACGCCTGCTAGCTATAAGTCTACAATATCCTGCTCTGATAGTCCTAGCCACTGGGGGTCCCGACTCGGCTCACCCATCTCCGCTCCCTATAATAAAACATAAAATTCTATTAGTAATAATCTATAAAATTATAATCACTGCTTAAAATAAATGCTACATGCGATATACCACCCAGAACTCGATGGGAGTTCAAAATTTTAAATAATTACTGATACATTTATTATTATCACTTTTGTTCCTGAGCATTATGACTCTTAGCTCTGATACCATTTGTGACGCCCCTAGATCCGGGGTCATGGATCCAGGTCATCACGGTCCAATTTCCATTCATTAAAATTCTACTCTTGACAGCTGGAATATAAATGCATAATAAAACCCACACAATAGACCCCACACTTTAATATTAACACACACCAGTCATATGCTCAGAGAACAACATCCACAATATTAAAAGTTTAGAGTTAAACAGTTATTACAAACCCAGAATCTTACTAAGTACATTGTTGAAAAATACTTCTACAGGAAGCATTTCAACAACCAAAAGTTTATTACATGAGCTTACACACTTAATGTACATAAGTCTACCAGGACCCGTCTGTCTATACGCTACCTCAGGGATAGGTGCCAGCGTTCTCTCAAAAGGTCGCCTTTCCCTTACCCTCTTGCGGGGTGTAGTGCGGAGTATCGGCATGCGACCTAGCTGTTGTATAAGTAAATAGCAAGAGTGAGCTATACTAGCTCAGCAAGATAAATTTATAAACTAGCTAGCTTCAAAAGAAACATAAATATATCTGTAAAATAAACAGAAGACAAATCATAATTATTATAAAAAGAATTTATTTTGATTTGATAACTACTCCTTCCAAATATTTTTCTATTAAAAGTAATATATAGCATTCTAATATCAGCTTCTCTTCTAATATAATATCAGTTTTTTTCTATACTAATTAAAAACCATTACATCACCTCAGCATAATATTTCAAGATAATATATCATCTGCACATCATCTCTCAATACAATCTTTCCATTTCAACAATTATATAAAAATAATATAAAATCAGTTTCTCTTCTTACTGTAAAAACAATTCCATCATTTCATACCATTTTTCTCTTTCAGAATACAGATCTGAAAACCATTATCAATTCTTTCTTTTAAGTTTTGGGGATATCTGCTAGCGCCAGATACGTAGGACGATTATCAATCGCCTGACCGTACCTGCTCTCTGTTTACTACTAGTAGAAGGGATGATCCCATCTGGTTATCAACCCTGGAGGAAGGCTACCTGCTACATCCTCCTTCGGCAACTCTTGGGCCATGATAAATATTGAGTGCTGGACTGTGCCGCACGCAGCCTCTTACGCTTTTTGTTGCAATCCCCCTCTTTTTGTCAATCAGTATTCCATTTATACCAATACCATTCCATATTTTTCCTTTCAATTTCCATTTCCACCTTTATTCACATATGTCATCACTTTTAAAGTTTATGCCATAATACTCTGATTATGACTCAGACATCTTCTCTGTATTTAACGGAATCCAGTACACTTATATATATATATATGTAAAATATTCCATCCTTTCTTTAGAAATAGTAAATAATAACCAAATAATATTTATTAAATCACAATATTTGAGAAGTATATTTTTAACATAATATTATAAATCATATAACCCTAGATAACAACTGATACCATTCTTTCATATTCTTTTAATCATAAAGCATGTTCACTTTATGCATAATCATATCTGTATATCCATATCCATCTCTCTTTAATTCTCAAAATCAGGAAGTAAATTCTCAATAATATAGTAACAATAGGATCACATATATATTCCATAAAATCATCTTTCTTTGAAATAAATAATTTTCCAAAGTAAAGATAGGAGAAATCATGCCTGGATCTCTAAAGCGACTAGGTATGATCCTGAGTTCGTCTCCCATTTCTATAGAAACGAAAGGATCACTGTTAGTATACATCCCACTTAATCACCTAATCTTTATACAATAACACCCTTGACACATATTATATGTTTAACATAGTTTTTATGCACCAAAAGTTTACATGAACTTAACCATTTTTAAACTCGATCAAAATTTTAGTGTATTCCACCATTTCCCTTAATAACCACACTCGACTGTAAAAATTTTCAGAAAATATAAATTCCAAATTTTAAGGCAAGGTCAACTGGTAATGGTCCCCTGACCACCCCGCTACAATATCCCAAAATTTCGTAACTTTTAAAAATGTTTAAGTATGGTAATTATAGTCTCAAAGTTGATACAATTACGTTTTCTCGGTTCTAGAACGTCTCTCACTAAAACTGACTTTTCTCCTAAACCGTTCATCAGATTTTAACGTACTTTATATCAAAATGATCTATGAACTAAGACCTATCTTATTCTGACCATTTGGGATACCCTACCGACCTGGACAGATTCGGGTTGCCCTGTTTTTAACAAATAATCACTGTTTTAACGAAAATCGGGCATTATAACGGCTATATTTTTCATACTTTCCAATATATATTACTCCTCCAAATCCATCATCCACCTTAT
Organism: Saposhnikovia divaricata; assembly: GCA_036435485.1. Lineage (NCBI taxonomy): Eukaryota > Viridiplantae > Streptophyta > Magnoliopsida > Apiales > Apiaceae > Saposhnikovia > Saposhnikovia divaricata. The sequence goes on from CM071598.1 coordinate 170,473,216, forward strand.
ACACCATCACCTACACCATGTGGTCATCTTACCAACCATGGTTACAAGCACACAATACTTCCATAATCCATAAAACACTTTTAAAAACATATATGATCATGATTTCATCACTTATAACAACTTAACCACTAACACAACCAATATTCATCATAAACTCAAGAGGGGTGAGGATGTTATACCTTCTTTGAAGCTTTAACACTCTTAGTATATGCTTGTAGTCCTTAATACACCTTGATACAACCTTATACTAGCTTGGATGAACTAAAGGAACCATAAAAAACAAAGTTAGTTTCTTAAAGTTACTATTCACTACTATTCACCATCAACTTCCATGATTTTATTACCTTATCAAATGATGCTTGATGGCTATGAAACTTTGTGTATGTCTTAGTCTATCCTCCAAGATCCTCCATGAATTATTCCTTGATTTCTTGTTGACTAGAGCTTGAGTTTTGGTTTTTATTTTCTCTTTTTTCTTGAAAAATTCGAATGGAGAAGATGATGGAAGGGGAGAGATTTTTTCTTGATTTTTGATCTTATCCTAGCTAATCTACTTTTGATAGATATTTTGCTATGTTCTATGGATAATTATCAAGTAATTTTACTAATTAATCCTTAAGAAAAGTGAGTGGAAAATGATGTAATGGATGATGTAATTGTAGATGATCTAGAATGCTTGTTTCCTTGATTTTCTAATTAAAGTATTAATGATTTTGGTTATTAGTAATGTAGTGTATATCCTTGTAATTATATCAACCTTGGTTGTTTGGTTTCCATACTCGTCTAATTGTAATTCATTTCGAATATACCTCATTATCTCAGTGGTTCTGAAATCATTTAACAATCCAAATTCCTTTGGTATTTCCTTAATATCCAATAGAAACTTATTCGAAATCAAAATTCTCAAAAATCCATATTCAGGAATTTCTGAAATCTATCGTCATTTCGAGTCACTTATTTTCTTAGTACAACACTAATATGATTTCTGTTTACTCATTTTCTGTTTCAAGTATAGAGTACTTACATACCCTTTCCCTAAATCCTCAAAATTTACTATTCATGTGATCACTGTAGCATTGCTAAAGTTAGGGTTATTACACACAGTCTGTCAGTGTTGTTAGTAGGTTCATGGGTGATCCAGGCAAGGAGCATTGGCAAGCTGTGAAGAGGGTTTTTCGGTACTTAAAAGGTACATCTGATGTTGGTCTCATTTATGGGGGTGATACTAAGTGTTTAGTGATAGGGTTTTCAGACTCTGATTATGCTGGAGATGTTGACAGTAGAAGATCTATTACTGGTTATTCTTTCACTCTGGGTGGTTCGATTGTTAGTTGGAAAGCTACTCTACAACCTACAATGACTTTGTCTACTACAGAAGCAGAGTACGTGGCATTGACAGAAGCCACAAAAGAAGGAATCTGGTTGAAAGGATTGGTCAGCGATCTGGGTCTACATCATGATCAGGCTACTGTATTTTCTGACAGTCTCAGTGTAATCTGTTTAGCCAAGGATCAAGCCCATCATGAGCGGACTAAGCATATAAATGTGAGATATCATTTTCTAAGAAGTGAGAAGAGAATCAAGGTGAGCAAAATGGGTACTGCTGATAACCCAGCTGATATGCTCACCAAGCCGGTTCCACATAGCAAGTTTCAACATTATTTGAACTTGCTAAATGTTCGGAGTTATTGATTGCCCTTTTAGGGCAAAATCTGAGGCAGAAGAGTTTTTTCATCTGGTACATCTGGCATTATTATGATGCATCTTGTACATCTGTTATCTGTTTTTGTGAGAGGATTCAAGTCAAGATGGAGAGTTTTTTATCTGGTACATCTGGCATTAGGATTCAAGTCAAGGTGGAGATTTGTTAAAATGCCTTGAATTGTAGCCACCTACCACACCCACCACACCCACCTACCACACCTAACACCACCTACCACACCTAACCCCTTAGATTGTGTCTATAAATAGAAATGGATGTAAGGATTGTGAAGCATCTAAAAATTCTGTAATCTGTTTATCCTCAAGATCAGATTAATATAAACTAGTTTCTCTTCTGCTTATATTTTCTCTTTACATTTAACATCTTTCTTGCTTCCACTACAAGAAATATTATCTTTACCTACCAATATTTTAGCTACTAATAAAAAATGGTAAGTAAAAATTACTTTTATCTACGATTTGATAATCATAAAAAATAAATGTAGGTAAACATAGAAAGTGAAGGGAGCTGTACAAAAGTTTTTTCCTGGACCCACTCATATCCTTGAAAAGCTTCATTTATTTAGGCGATTTGTTTCCCGCTTCATGTTTGTATGTCTGGTTGGCTGACATGTCAAAATATTCTTTAAAATATTAATATTATAAATTACTACCGTGTAACCAATGAATGAAGTGGCTACACTCTTTTTTTTTCTTCCGAAAGCTTTCCTTCCAATTGTATTTTTGCCTAATTTCTTCCTACAATTTAAGTTTTCATGTTTAATTTAATAAATATTTAGTGTCAATAATTTTATAATAATATTAAAAAGTTAGTACTTTGACTTAATATATAAATAGATTTTTATAATATTAAAAATAGATAAACTTATATTTAGAGATTAAAACATTTCTTACCATTACGCTAGTAAATTTTATTCTTAATAATACAGAATAAAAATTCCCTCTTTTTTGATTCATTTTATAATGAAATTTGAGTTTTGAAAACTTAATTTATAGTTATTTATTGCATTTCCCGCTTTCATTTAGTAAAAAAAAATGGTTGTGGCGGGCGGGCCAAGGCAGGCCGATTAGTGCCGGGTTCCATTTTTTGTTTGCCTTCTTTGCTGCTTTCGTTTTTCCTTTTTGTTTTTTTCCTTATTTTTTATTTTTTGTTTTAGTTGTTTTCCTGAAAACAAATAAAACTAATATTTAAGTTACAAATATTTAGTTGTTCTCTTGAAAACAAATATGTTTAAATATTTAAGTTGTTCTCCTTATTTTTTGTTTTTTTGGATGCTCTCAGAATTTTTTTTTTGCCTCAACATATAAATTATACAAATTAAAATAAAAAATAGACTAAAGTTAATGCTAATTGTATTTCTGCATCGTGTGCTAATGCTTTTCCTTTTTGTTAATGCTTTTTCTTTTTGCTTTTTGCTTTTCCTTTTCCCAGCTTTACTTTGAATGACAGTTTTAATATTATCCTACATTTGATACTAAATTCCGGCCGTGATATAAGCATTCAGTGGATTTTCTATTCATCCTCAAAAAGAAAAAAATAACAAATATTTATGATTTTACCACACGGTGATGTGAATAATTTAACTAACAAATAGATAAAAAATCAAGTTCTTGTAACAAGTACAAGTAGACACTATATATAATGCTACATTTTGATCAGTTGTTTAACTTCTTTTTTTTCCTTGTCAACTCTTAAACAACTAGGTGGATCATGGATCGATCATGGATAGACATACCAGATAAGTTATCTCCAGAATATGCTAAAGGTATCACCGAATTCATATATGTTGCAAGGAAGTGTATGGACTCCATGGGGATGGTGTTATGTCCTTGTTGTCTATGTTTGAATAAGAAATCACAAAGCATCAACGTGATTAAGGTACACTTGCTTAATAATAGTTTTTTGAGTACTTACAAGAAATGGTATTATCATGGGGAAGAAATTGATCAAATAGAAGATGAAACGTTTCTTAATAATGAGGATGAATATGTAGACGATGAACCTAATGATTTGATTACGGGTATTAACGATGCCATTGGAAGTAGGTATTTTAACATAGGTCCTAGCAGTGATTTTGATGAATCTCCCTTCGATGTGGGGGACGAGTACGATACCTTGTTTAAAGCTCTACATAAGCCTTTTTATGAAAATTCTAAAGATTTTTCTGTCTTAAGTACAGTGGTTAAGTTGATGAATATAAAAGTGCTTAATAAATTAATAGATAAGGCATTTGATGATATTCTAAAAATTTTCAAAGAAATATTGCCTGAAGGTGATAATTGTCCAGAAAGTTATCAGCAAACAAGAAAACTTCTTTGTGAAGTGGGCTTAGGGTATGAGCAGATTGACGTTTGTCAGTATGATTGTGTTATATTTTATGGTGAGAATACAAATGCCTTGGCATGTCTAGTATGCAAGTCTAGTCGTTATGTTCAAAATAAAATACCACATAAACGACTTAGATGGTTCCCTATTAAGGACCGATTAAAGAGGTTGTTTAGTTCTAAGCATACTTCTAAAGACATGCGATGGCATAAAGAAGTACGTAAAAGTGAAGATGGGATACTACGTCATCCTGCTGATGGAAATGCTTGGAAACATTTTGACAATGTGTACCCTGATTTTGCATTAGATTCCAGGAGTGTGCGAATGGGGTTAGCTTCAGATGGGTTTAACCCTTTTTCTAACATGACATCAACCTATAGTTTGTGGCTTGTGATATTAATACCTTATAACATGCCGCCTTGGGCTTCTCCAAACGGGACAAACTACCTCATGTCTTTATTAATTCCGGAGCCAAAATCTCGTGGAAAAGACTATGATGTGTTCTTGAAGCCACTAATTGATGAACTTAAAGATCTTTGGAATGGTATCGATGCATATGATTCATTTGGTAAGTGCAAGTTTAAACTTAAAGCTGTAGTATTGTGGACCATTAGTGATTTTCCAGCTTATGCATATTTGTCTGGGTGGAGCACTGCTGGAAAATTAGCATGTCCTGTGTGTTTGGAAGATACAAGATCGAAAAGAATAACTAACAAGCAATGCTTTACAGGTCATCGATGTTATTTGAGTACCAATCATTCTTGGCGAAGGAGCAAAGAATATGATGGATCTAGCGAGTTACGTGGGCCTCCTCGTACTTTTAGCGGTGAAGACATTTTAAAATAGTTGCATGATGTTCTGATTCAAATAACTGGTAAGGCACCAACTAATGTTTCTAGAAAATGATAGCGTGGGGGAAACGAATTAAATTGGAGTAAAAAGAGTATTCTATTTGACTTGCCATATTGGTCATCGCTCTTGTTGCGTCACAATCTAGATGTGATGCATATAGAGAAAAATGTTTGTGATAACATTATAGGTACACATTTTAGATATTGAAGTTAAATCAAAAGATAATTTGAAAGCTCATAAAGATTTACAAGATTTAAATATTCGTGAAGAGCTTTGGTTGAAAAAGTCCACCAATGATAAATTTGAAAAACCCCATGGCAGTTATACTTTGACAAAAGAAGAATGTAAAATTTTTGTAAATTCATTCTAAGTGTGAGATTACCAGATGGATATGCTTCAAATATAAGTCGATGTGTAATAGATAATGAAAAGCTAAGAGGTATGAAAACTCATGACTGTCATGTTTTACTTCATAAGATTTTGCCAGTTGCCATACAATCCTTTCTTACAAAGAATATTCGTGGCACTTTGATTGAGTTATGTCTATTTTTTCAAAAAATTTGTGCCAAAACTGTACGAGTTTCTGATATTGAAGAACTGAAGGAAGGAATTGTAATAATTTTATGCAAATTGGAGAAGATATTTCCCACAGCTTTTTTTACCATAATGGTACACCTTTGCGTGCACTTACCAGATCAGGTTTTGTTAGGTGGTCTTATTGCTACGAGATGGATGTTTGGTACAGAACGTCACATGGGTTTGTACAAGCGGTATGTAAGAAATATGGCTCGACCAGATGGCTCAATTGCCGAAACTTTTGTTGTAGATGAAGCTGTAAGCTTTTTGTCCAGATATATTTCAAACATAGAGACGAGATTCAATAAACCTGAGCGTAATTGGGATTTACCTTCTCCAAATTATAGTATGGACATTTTCAAATCTAATGTTCGTCCAATCGGGGCACCATCTATTCAGTTGCTACATAATTGGAAAAATGTGATTTAATGGTATATCTTAAATAATTCTGCAGATGATATCCAGGATTACCTTGAGTAAATCTGAATCTTTTATTTAATTGCAAAAATATATGTAGTTATGTCACTTGTTGATGTTTAACATATTTATGATTCTTTCATTTTCTGTAGTGATCACAAAAAAATATTGGAAGAAAGAGGACTTTCCGGTTTAAATGTTATCACTAAGCAAAGAGAGGAATTCCCATCATGGTTCAGAAAGAAGGTAAGAGTTTTTTATCCATTATTTCAAAGTTAGCTATAGAATACTTAATAATATATATTTTTCTCTTGTGTTATAGATATCTCAGATGAATGTAGAAAAATCGGATGTTGTAAATGACGATTTATACTCTTTATCTCAAGGTCCATTGGAACGATATAGTAGTTATCAAAGTTGTGTTGCAAATGGAGTACGATTTCGTTGTAAAAATTATGATGATACCCTTCGGACACAATGTTCTGGAGTTTGCACAGAAGGTGATCATGATGATAACAACATTATTTATTACGGGGTTTTGGTTGAGATCTTGGAGTTGTCATTCCTTTTTGAACGAAAAGTTTTCTTATTTCGTTGCAAGTGGTATAACTCTGATCCAAAAGGTAGATCAGTCTTTGTGGAAAATAATTTGACATCAATAAATACATCAAGAAATTGGTATCCTGATGACCCATTTATATTGGCAAGTCAAGCTCAACAAGTTTTCTATTTATTTGATATGAAGCGAGGTTCTAGTTGGAGGATTGTTCAAAAAGTTAATCATCGGTCCGTATATGACATTCCTGAAGTCTGCCATGTATTAGATGACTCAATGAATAATGATGTATTTCAGGAAGAAGAATCATTCCAGCTGCCACCTCTTCAACCAATTGAGGATGTGATTGAAAGTTCTTCTTTAGTTCGACAGGATGTTGCATCATTAACTTTTTCAAGCCAAACTGTTGCTGATTTATTTTCTAATTGTCAAAATCCACCTACTTGTGAGGAGGCTCATCTAAATGAAGATGACTTCAATGAATTTCATGATGACGATGGGAATCTGTTCCTAAATGAAGAACTACTCAACTCAAGTGATGATGACAGTGAAAATGACTCATATGCGGAATCAGAATCTGATACATGAAAATTACTCAAACTTGCATTTTTTCTTTTTCACGATGTTGTTCTGGAATTACATGAGAATGTACTAGATGATTTGATTGCACTACTGTCTACTTATGATATCATATAAATGTAGTCTATATAAATAAAATCATTAACTTTAACCATCTTTTATGTTGTTCGATATTAATAAAATAAGCAAACAAATCTAGATCACAACAATATAAATATTAGAAAGAATTGAATAATCAAATTGAAATTATGCATACAAAATCAAATTATTTTATTATAACATTTAAGAATGATAGATCGGAATTTAAAAGATAAAAGCTAGACATCATTCTAAATCTAGAACAGTAAATTTTTGATATATTGATTTTAAATCACCATCTTCTTCTTCTTCATTTTCTTCACTTTCTTCTTCTTAAACAATCATTAGCATCATAATACACCAGACACATGATCAAATCATCGCCTTATACAAGTAGTTCTGAACCCATTGTTGGATTTCGAGGCAGTAAATCACAGCGTAAACAATGATAATTATAAAAAAAATTGAAAACCAAAACCATGGATCCATGTATGTACAGTGGAATGGAGAATCTGCGGTGGTTTTACAATTGAGAAAGGAGAGGGAGATGGCGGTGAAGAGAGAGAGATAGAAGAAAAGGGAGAGAGGGGAGAGACAAAAGGGAGACGAGAGACAGGGGTAAGATATATTGATTTAATTTATGATTCTTCTTGACCCGATTCCGATGAAGTATCCATTGTCATCCATGGATCGTCTTCTCCATCCGAGTCATCTTCTTTTTTTCCCTTTTGTCTTTTTGTAGCTTGATCCCAATCCTTTTTGCAAACACAAATTTTTACGACGTCTGGTGCAAGACTTAATCTCTTCTCGTCTAACACTCTTCTACCTGCACTAAAAGCGGACTCGGACGCAAGGGTAGAAGCGGGCACTACTAAAATGTCCTTGGCAATTTTTGCTAAAACCGGAAATTGTAACTCATGATTCTTCCACCAAGTTAGTATTTCAAAATCCTCATTTAATTCATAACTATAAGAAAAAAATTTCCTAATCATACCCAAAGAAGAAGGAGGGACACTACTAGAATCTACTTCGAGAATTCTACATTTTTGTTTTTTGCTTAATATAGATGACATGGTACTATTAAACCTATTACTACTATTTTTAGGTGGGTTAGAAATTTGAATTCTAGGAGTATACATATCTACAAGACGATGCAAATAGCCTAAACAATTAATTACATATAATTTATAATTATATGAAATTCCTAACATACTATAATAATGATCTAACATGTTTTCTAAACCTTCTTGTCTAACACCCGGATCAAGAATACATGCAACACCATAAATATAAGGAAATTCTTTCAAATATTCGATCCACTTAACTTTCATATCATGAATAATACTACTAAATTGGGGGTTTTCTTCATATTTACGTAAAGTATTAACAATAAGAACACATTCAATAATAACTTGATGTACATTTGGTTCATAAACATAAGAAAAAATGTTAGTAGCATGTGAAAAACAATCAAGAATATCACGTACCGTAGATGCCATCTCCCACTCCATTTCGGTAATAACTGCTTCTTCGCGTTGGTGATTTGGATCCGCGTTATATAATTCAGTGATAATATCTCTATATTTAATTGCATCATTTAATAATTTATGAGTTGAATCCCATCTAGTAGGACAATCGATACCCCATTTTTCGGCCTTAATCCATTATCTCTACACAATTTCTTGTACCTAGACCTATATGTACCCGGTAAACGTAGATATTTAATTACTTTCCTAATAGGTTCTAATAATGTAGTTAAATGTTTAATTCCCACTTGTGCCGTCAAGCTAATAATGTGAGCACAACATCTAATGTGTAAAAATGCTCCATCTAAAACTAAAGGAATATCGGTCCTAATGTCATCCATATATCCAGCATTATCTAGAGATATTGTAAATACCTTTTTAGACAAATTAAATTCTTTTATTGTGTCTAAAATTCTTTGTTTTATATTATAACCGGAGTGTGACTCGTCCATAATATCAAAAGCAATAATTCGTTTTTGTAACAAATAATCAACATCAATCCAATGAACTGTAACACAAATATAAGGCTTGCCTTGACTTGAACTCCAACAATCACAAATTAACGAAACCATACCATCAAATTTTTCGAAATATTCAATTAATTGTGCTCGTTGACTATAATATTGTTTTTGTGTGTGACGTTTAATTATGTTTCTAGGAATTTTCATAAATGCCGGGTTTAGTGAATTCTTAATCATGTGTTCTAAATTTGGACTCTCACCGTGGGAGAAAGGTAAATCGTCTAATGTAACATGACTAGAAAAGTCTTCGATCATTCTATTTCTATTATAGACGAAAGGCATACCTCCACCGGGAGACGAAGTCATGAAACCCTGTATTTGTTGTGAACCTCCTTGTGCCGCTCCACTTTCGTGATTTTTCTTCGGTATTCCATGATGTTTAACCAAGTACCGATCAAGTGTACCCGTACCACTCCCCTTACAGTGAACAAAAGGGGTTTGTTGTCGACCATTTTGAATACAAAGCAAACAAAATGCCTTAAATTTGTTCGGCTCATCCGTTGGTTGTCTCGAAAAATAAGTCCAAACGTGTGAATTATGTCGAGAAGAAGCACCTATAAAAAAAATAGAAATCGATTAAATTTAAAAAGAGTAAATTTAAAATGAGTAAATTTAGAACGAGTTAATTTAAAAATCGAATACTTTTAAAACTAGGAAACTACAATTTTTTAAAAAAAACGAAGTTTAATTCAATCAAATACTATAAAAAACGAAATTAAAACGAGCAAATTACCGGCTTCGGTTGGTGGTGGCATCGAGGAGGAGGGTGCTTGGCTTGAACCTTGAGATGATATAGTGCCCTGAAAGGCATATGAATCAGCCTATTTGTAGTTCGAGGATCCTAATCAACTTAAACCAAATTGTAATAAGTAAATATCCGTATGATCTGTCACAGGAATCTCAGGAAGCAATATCTGTCAGAAGAAAGAAGGAAGTCAATCTATAGTTTTGATGTTTCACACTGGAAGACGTATCAGGTATCTGATCAAGCCTCAGTATAACATTGAAGTGAATGGATTCATTTACAGTGATAGAGATTTTTCGAGTGATAGATTGAAAATCAATCAAAGTACAAGAAAATTGAGAGAAGAAATAAACCACAGCTTAAAGTCAGAAGTGAAGAAGCATCATTGAAGTTAGTCGTTCATGAACCAGACAGTACATCGAACGTCAACATAAGTCAGTGGTAATTCTTTATTATTTTCCATGGTTTGGAAGAATTAAATTAATTGGTTATTGATTTAATTTAATTTGTTTTTAATTGATATAAATCATTTAATTGATTTAATTAATGAATTAATTCTAATAGAATTAATTTATTTATTAAGTTAATTATTGTATCAATTAATCATTAATTATTTAATCATTAATTAATTAAAAGGATCAATATGACTTAATTAAATGTTGAATGGATTATGTCTTGATTAAGTTTAGTTCGGTATGACCTAAATTAGGTCATACCGACATGACTTAAATCTAAGTCATACTAAGCATAAGATTTAGGTCATACCGAGCTGCTGAGTGGATTATGTCTTACCGACCTCAAATCTGCTAGGTCATACCAATGGAATTAAGTCATACCGAAGCAAGATATTTCTGGAAAGGTGTTAGGTCATACCGACAAAAGTGTTTACGTCATACCGACCACACTGTTGAAGATTAGGTCATACCGACACATTTTCTAAGTCATACCTACAGAAAATTATGTCTTGCAGCAAGATTAAGTCATGCTGACAGCTGATTTAATAGGTCTTGAAGCAGTTTAAGTCATATCTAATGAGTACAGACCTATATAACACAGCAGAAGCAACAGAATGAGCAGCAGACCAGAACACAGCAAAATCCTGAAAAATCACAATAGTTTTCTCTCTCAAATATCAAGAACACCAAGAACGAATTAATTCACATAAATTCAAGTTCGTCATCTTTGTAATATTCTATCCGATAGAACTTGTCTACTTGTGATTCTTGTATTACTAGCGAATTAAGTTTCCTAGTATTTATCTTGAGATTTATTAACTAAATTAGAAAAGTTCATGTCGAATTTTCTAATTAGTTATTAAACACTTGATAATAGTTTGGATTGATTTTGTAACACCACATCAAGTTAATATACAGTTATATTCAACTTGAAATCCGAGTCAATTTATTCCGCACAAAATATTCGTTTAAGTGAAAATTATATAACGAATAAATTTTGAGAAATTGATATAGATTGTATTCAACCCCGCCCCTTCTACAATCATAGTGGACCTAACAATTGGTATCAGAGCCTATTGATTGATACACAAATCAAGATCCTATTTTTATTCCGTCAAAAATCTATCTCGAATTTTTAACTCACTTAAAAATTCATCATGTCGTCAAAAAGCATTGTTAAAATTCCCATGTTTAACAAGGACAATTATACAATGTGGAAAAATAAAATGGAGTTCTTTCTTGATGTCGCAAATTCTAAATATTTGGGTGTTCTACAGAACGGACCTATAATTCCACTCGAACATATACCTGCATCTATTGTTGGAGGAAGTGTTGTAACACCTGCATCATCTGTTCCAAAGGATGCTGATTCTTTTAATCCTGTTGAAAAAGAGGACGCAGGACTAGATAAGAATTTGAGACTTATTTTAATAGATTCCCTGGATCCTGTGATGTACAGTCATGTGATAAATTGTAAAACTGCAAAACACATGTGGGAAACTATTGAGACTATCAATGAAGGAACTAATGAAGTCAGGGAAAACAGACTTCAGATTTTAACCTCTGAGTATGAACACTTTAGAGCTGGCCCTAATGAAGGCATTCAGGAAGTGTTTGAAAGGTATAACAAAATTATCAACAACTTGCAAGTCAATGGCAAGCATTATACACAGAAGGAGATTAATATGAAGTTTTTGTTGACAATGCCCACTCATCTTGAACATAGGATAACAACCATCAGAGAATTAAGAGATTTGAATAAGATTGCTCTTGAAAGATTGTTTGGTGTTCTGAAAACCTATGAATTGGAACAAGTACAACAGAGGGAGGTCTCTGGTAAAGGAAGAGTACCAAGTTCATCTACAGCTCTTGTAGTTGAGGCACCTAAGGAAGTGGAAGCTAAGGTTGTTCTACCTTACAGCTCAGACAAGGAAAACACTGAAGTAGAACATGGTCAAACACCACCTACTCAGGATGGTGGAGACTTCTATTCATTGGAAGAGTTAGATCAACTGGAAGATGAATCCATGGCATTGATGGTAAGACAATTTGGCAACTTCAGATTCAGAAGAAATCCAAAGTACAGGTTTAAGTCAAATAACAGATTCCAAAGAGGAGGCTCTTCTTCCTCTAGTAACAGGGGAGGATACAAAACTGGATCTGTTGACAGAAGCAAGATTCGTTGCTTCAACTGTAATGAATTAGGGCACTTTGCCACTGAATGTTAGAAACCGAAGCAAACTCAAAGAAGAGATTTTGCTGCTGAGAAAAAGAAACCTGGAAAAGCCTATGTTACGGCTGGTAAGAGTTGGGATGACACTGACAGTGAAGATGAAGAATATGGAAATTTTGCACTGGTGGCAAATGATCAAGCATCTGATCATCATAACAAACCGGTAACTCTTACTGACACTGAATTGATTCGTAGTCTTTATAATTCATTAGGTAATGCACAAACTGAATATAGAAGACTAGATCTGTTAAGTAATAATCTTGGCAATGAAGTGTCAGAATTGAAAAAGGTGCATATTAATCAAGATCAACAAAGAGATGAAATAACAATGCTTTACAAAAAGGAGAAAGCTATTCTAGAAGTTGTATGCAAACAAATAACTAGAATTACTGAACTTGAAACACAGGTCAGGGCTTGTTATAATTCGGTTAAAGTTTCCAAAGAGTTCTTTAACAATCAAGTTGTAGAACGAACAACAGGTATAGGGTATGGTTACAATGAAGCTGTTGGATCGTTGGGCATAAATTCCCCTAACCCTGTTAGTGCTAAAGAAAGGGGAATACCACATGTGCTCAAAAATGTTAAAGAACCTCTATTTAAAAAATCTGATGCTGGTCCACCATATATTCTTTCTATGGTTATCCAATAAGAAATTAGAAATGAGGATAGTGCTAATGGCACAGTCTTTGTTAAGGATAAATGTGTTAAGGATAAAATTGTCACTACAAGAAAAACGGGCATTTACGACGGTTTTTTTGAACTGAAACCGTCGTAAATAGGGTCAATTACGACGAAATATTTCTATCATTTTTGCTCGAGTAGGAAGTTCAGATTTCCGTCAAAAAATAAAAATTTCGTCGCAAATTCAGTTTTTCGTCGCAAATTCGGTTTTTCGTCGTAAGTTTGAGAAAAGGGTCCCACAATCTGTAATAAATTATTAAAGCAACTTACGACGGAATATTTCGTCGTAAGTTCAATCATGGGCCCATTTTCATTTAAAAATAAAAGAAAATAAAATTATTTTTTCAGCAACAAATCAATAATTTACGACGGAAAAATCCGTCGTAATTTAGTTGTATTTTCTGAACTTACGACGGAATATGAATGATGAACAATCGTCGTAAATTCTGTCCAGAAAAATTCCTAGCCAGATTCCGGTGACTTTTCAAGATTCCGGCGACTCGAAAATTTGTCCAGAAAAATCCTAATAAATTATATGCACCACTTAACACCCTTATGTACATATACACTAACCCATAATTTATAAAGAAAATTTAGACCATTGATTCCGGCCAACAATACGGAATCCGATGAACCAAAAACCATTTTTAATAAATCTTAAAAAAACATACAATCATCTACACATCATAACTTAAACATTCGTCATTATACAATCTCAAAATTAATTGGTTCCAACAAGCTCCGGTCATCGGAAAAAATTCCGACGAACACCAACCACCCCAAAAATCTTGGAATCATCCCCAAGCTCACCCATCAATAATATAATAAGCTCATAATCATCAAAAGCACCTTCAATCATCAAAATCGAATTAAAATTAAAAAATTATCCAAAAAAAAATTATTTCGAAATTGGTTATTATAAATATCAAAATGAAGATTTTGATTTTAGGAGCTCAAATATATATGCATAAGTTGTAGATGATAAAAAGAAGTGAAGTTTTGAATTTTTGAATAATAATAATAATAATAATAATAATAATAATAATAATAATAATAATAATAATAATAATAATAATAATAATAATAATAATAATAATATATGTGTGTGTTACAGTCGAGGGGAGGGGAAGGGGGAGAGAGGCAGGGGATGGGATGGGATGGGATGGGATGGGATGGGAGGGGAGGGGAGTGGGGGTTTGATTTTTTGGGAGAATAATATATATATATCAATATGTCTGTGTGTATTAGGAGGGGGAAGGGGGTTTAATTTAGACCATTAGATTTGTGCTTCTTGGTTTTAATCTAACGGTGGAAGTGTGTGATCCGCGTGAATTTTGAATAGCCAATGGGAGGCGTGTGTTTTTTGTCACGGAACTTACGACGAAAATAAAAATCCGTCGTAAGTTTCGTGCCACACCTACCGACAAGTCGACAACCAGCTGTTGATTATGGGCATATGGTGGTCCAATAATGAATATGTGCATATGGTGGTCAAATATTTCTTTTCGTGCCCCTGTTGATTGATTTTTCAGTTTAATTTTTTACTTGGGTAATTTAATAACCAAATTTTTTATACAAATTTAATTATAGTCCCAAAATTTCAAAAAATAAAAAAATAATTTGGTTGGAGATTTTAGTACATCAATACTATATTAAATTATTGACTAATACTCGTAACTAGTGCCTTATCCCATATTATTGTTTCTATTATTTAAAATATATTTATCGACGATCCACTTTTAATGTGACACGTGGCCTAACGACACACCCACTTTTAATATTTTCCATAATTATCAAATATATACATTATTATCTTTTATATTTTGTTTTTATTGTATTTTAAAATTATGTAATATCTAAAGTTATAATAAAATTAAATACTATTATAGAATAATAATATTGTTATAATAGTCATGATATTAAATTAACGTAATAAGTTGAAATTTTAAATAAGCTATGTTACAAATGTAAAAAAGAAAAATGTCAAACTATATAATAAATATTTAGATTTAATCAATATTATTGTTTCATATTATTGTTTCTATATTAATATTTTAATTAAAAAATATTTATCGACGATCCAACCATACCAATGTTAATATATATCTAATTTAGTGATATTCCCAAGATTTTAAAAAATAAAAAATTAATTTGGATAGCAAAATTAGTAGTCAACTATTGGTTTGACTAGTACTACTAACTAGTACTTTGTTCCAGATTATTGTTTCTAATTTTTTAAAAATATTTATCGACGATCCAACCATACCAATATCAATATATATTTAATTTAGTTATATTCCCAAGATTTTAAAAAATAAAAAATTAATTTGGATGGTAAAATTAGTAGTCAACTATTGATTTGACTAGTACTACTAACTAGTACTTTATCCCAGATTATTGTTTCTATTTTTTAAAATATATTTCTCGACGATCCAATCGTACGGTTGTCAAGACATGTCTAATTTAATGATATTCCCAAATTTTTGAAAAATAAAAAATCAATTTGATTGGTGATCGTAGTAGATCACTACTATATTGACTAGTACTCGTAACTAGTGCTGTGTCGCATATTATTGTTTCTATTTTTTAAAATATATTTCTCGACGTTCGAACCGTACGAATGTCAAGATATATCTGATTTTATAATATTCCCAAATTTTCAAAAAATAAAAAATTAATTTGGGCGAAAATCTTAGTAGATCACTACTATATTGACCAGTACTCGTAACCAGTGCTCTGTCCCATATCATTGTTTTTATTTCTTAAAATATATTTCTCGACGATCGAATCGTAAGAATGTCAAGATATATCTAATTTAATGATATTCCCAAATTTTCAAAAAATAAAAAAAATAATTTGGTTGGAGATCTTAGTAGATCACTATTATATTAACTAATACTCGTAACTAGTGCTATGTCCCATATTATTGTTTGTATTTTATAAAATATATTTCTCGACGATCGAACCGTACGAATGTCAATATATATCTAATTTAATGATATTCCAAAATTTTCGAATAATAAAAAATTAATTTGATTGGTGATCGTAGTAGATCACTACTATATTGACTAGTACTCGTAACTATTGCTATGTCGCATATTATTGTTTCTATTTTTTAAAATATATTTCTCGACGATCGAACCGTACGAATGTCAAGATATATCTAATTTAATGATATTCCCAAATTTTTAAAAAATAAAAAATTAATTTGGTTGAAAATCTTAGTAGATCACTACTATATTGACCAGTACTCGTAACTAGTGCTCTGTCCCATATCATTGTTTTTATTTCTTAAAATATATTTCTCGACGATCAAACCGTAGGAATGTCAAGATATATCTAATTTAATGATATTCCCAAATTTTCAAAAAATAAAAAAATTAATTTGGTTGGAGATCTTAGTATATCACTACTATATTGACTAGTACTCGTAACTAGTGTTATGTCGCATATTATTGTTTCTATTTTTTAAAATATATTTCTCGACGATCGAACCGTACGAATGTCAAGATATATCTAATTTAATGATATTCCCAAATTTTCAAAAAATAAAAAATTAATTTGGTTGAAAATCTTAGTAGATCACTACTATATTGACCAGTACTCGTAACTAGTGCTCTGTCCCATATCATTGTTTTTATTTCTTTAAATATATTTCTCGACGATCGAACCGTAGGAATGTCAAGATATATCTAATTTAATGATATTCCAAAATTTTCAAAAAATGAAAAATTAATTTGATTGGACTAATAAAAGATTAAAAAAAATTATATGTTAACTTACGACGGAAGTCGTCGTAAGTTATTTGCCTCCTATTTTTTAGATGAAGATTTGAATTTGCCACCTATTTTTAGATGAAAATTTGAATTTTTCGCCTGACAACTTACGACGGAATCCGTCATAAGTTTAATTTAAGTTAAAATATTCTTATAATATACATAATTTTTAATAAAAAAATAAAATAGTGAACTTTGCCGCTTATTTTTTAGGTGAAAATTTGAATTTGCCTCCTGACAACTTACGACGGATTCCGTCGTAAGTTTAATTTAAGTTAAAATATTCTTATAATATACATAATTTTTATTTAAAAAATTAATATAGTGAATTTACGACGGATATTCCGTCGTAAGTTCGCTTCTAGAAAAAATAATTCATTTTACAATTAAATTTAATTACAATAAACAAATTTACGACGAAAATTCCGTCGTAAGTTTTCTGCAAAAACGACGTCGTCTCGTCAACAGTAAAATTAATTCATTTTGTAATTAAATTTAATTGAAAAAAATTAATTTACGATGAAAAGTCCGTCGTAAGTTTGCTGCTAACACCGAACTTGTGACGAAATCCCGTTCCGTCGTAATTACTTACGACGGTTTTCCGATCCCGTCGTAAGTGTGGCGCGCAAAAAAAATCCGTCGTAAGTTGATCGTCGTAAATGCCCCTTTTTCTTGTAGTGTGTTAAGAACAGTAATACAAAGAATGTTTCATCCAAGAAAGATGTCACAGTCTTTGTTAAGGCTAAATCAGTTGAGGACACTAATACAACGAATGTTTCATCCAAGAAAGATGTACCTAAAGTGTCAGTCAAAGTTGTTGAATCAGCTAGTTCTTCTAGGACTGGATTAGGTAGTAATAAGTTGAAACAGAAAAATACCATGCCTACCATTGATTCTAATCATAAAGCATGTGGTGTTATCAATTGTATGTCTTGTGCTTTTAACAGTATGCGTGCTTATTTTAATGGTAATTATGCATGTGTTAAACAGAATGCTCCTTGACAGCACATGAACAGGAACAATAATGTTCGATCAAAGACTGCTTTTCCTCCTCAAGTTAGGAGAGAGACATTTGTACCTAAGCCTAAACAAAAGGTTACCAAGAATGTTTACCAGGTCAAATGTCCAGTCAATGACACAAGTGTTATTGCTGCTAGAGAAACATGGATACCCAAGATAAAACAAAAGATTTTCAAATCTGTTTATAAGGTTAAATGTTTATTGACTAAAGATGTTAAAATTAAAAATGTTGTTTTACCTGATAAAGGTCAATACTTTAAATCCGCAGGACCCAATCAAATTTGGGTCCCGAAGAAGGTTTAATTCATTTGTCATTGCAGGGTATTGAACAGGTTGAACGAGTAACCTGGATCTTGGACAGTGGATGTTCAAGGCATATGACTGGAGACAGAACCCTGCTGACAAATGTGGTGGAGAAGGCCGGCCCAGTAGTTACCTTTGGAGATAACAACAAAGGTAGAACTGATGGATATGGCAGACTTGAAGCTGGAAATGTTATCATTGAAGAAGTGTCCTTTGTAAAAGGACTTGAGCATAATTTGCTCAGTATCAGTCAATTCTGTGACAAGGGATTTGAAGTCTACTTTAACAAAAAGAATTGTCTGATTACACACAAAAGAAGTGAACAACCATCTCTAACGGGAGTCAGAAAAGGCAACTTGTATGTAGCCAACATGAACACTAGAAGCACTGAAGAAATCAATTGTTTCTATTCTAAAGCATCCAAAAATGAAAGTTGGCTATGGCACAAGAAACTTTCTCACCTAAATTTCAAGACCATGAACTCTCTGGTCAAGAGAGAATTGGTGAGAGGTTTACCTTCTATGGAATTTACACAGGAAGGACTATTTGATGCCTGTCAAAAAGGCAAACTAAAAAGGGCAACTCACAGAAGCACTGATATGTCTTCAATAACTGAACCTTTACAGTTACTTCACATGGATCTATTTGGTCCAGTGAATGTGATGTCTATGTCAAAGAAAAGATATGCTCTTGTGATTGTTGATGATTTTTCAAAATTCACATGGGTCTTGTTCCTGAATTCTAAAGATGAGACTCCACAACTGGTGATTGATCACATCAAGTTAATTGAGTTGGATTCCAAGTATCCAGTGAGGGCTATAAGGTCAGACAATGGAACTGAATTCAAGAATGTAGTTCTGAATGACTTTTGTACTAAAAAAGGTATAACCAGACAATACTCAGCTCCAAGAACTCCTCAGCAAAATGGGGTAGTTGAAAGAAAGAATAGAACCTTGATTGAAGCTACACGTACTATGTTAAGTGAATCAAGGTTTCCATTGTATTTTTGGGCTGAAGCTGTCAACACTGCTTGCTATACTCATAATCGAACTCTTATCAACAAAGACTTGATGAAAACACCCTATGAAGCTATGAATGAAAAGAAACCAACACTCAAATACTTTCACGTACTTGGAGCAAAATGCTTTGTACTTAAAGAAGGAGATGATCAAGGTGGGAAATTTGAAGCCAAAGCACATGAAGCAATTTTTGTTGGTTATGAAAGAAGAGCTTATAAGGTGTATTTGATTGAACATCAAAAGATGATGGAAAGTGTCAATGTTACATTTAATGACACTAAACTCCCTAGTATCCAAACTGAAGATTCATCTGAAAAGCTATCTTTTGAAGATATGACAGATCTAGATTCAGATGATGATAGTCCACCTGATGTTTTTGCTGATGCAAATGACAACAATGACAATGATGAGTCTAATCAGAATAATAGTGGTGAAAATAATGATAATATTGAAAACACCACTCATACTTCTGAACAATCATCTAATCATCCCGGCAACAACTCAGGGGGAGCTAATGAAGGATCTACTAGTCATACTCAACATCATAATGAAGAACAAGATGAATCATCAAGACTAAATCTTCCCAGACAGACTGTTTGGAATAGAGCTCATCCTTTTGAGCTAATCGTTGGTGATCCAGATGTTGGTGTAAAGACTAGAAGAGTTTTTCAAAATCAATGTAATTATTCAGGGTTTCTATCTGAAATGGAACCTAAGAAAATTGAAGAAGCTCTGTCAGATCCTGATTGGGTGATTGCTATGCAAGATGAACTCAATCAATTTAAACAACAAGAAGTATGGAAGCTGGTACCCAGACCTACAGATAGAACAGTGGTTGGTACTAGGTGGGTATTCAGAAACATACTTGATGAAGATGGTACAGTAACAAGAAATAAAGCAAGACTGGTAGCAAAAGGTTACTCACAATTTGAAGGCATTGACTATGATGAGACCTATGCTCCAGTGGCTAGACTTGAGGCCATTAAGATATTCTTGGCATTTACAGCATTTTCTAACTTTAATGTTTATCAAATGGATGTCAAGAGTGCCTTTCTGAATGGAAAACTGGATGAAGAGGTATATGTAGAACAGCCACCTGGTTTTGAAGATCCAGATCTATTGGGTTATGTTTACTTTCTCTTCAAAGCCATTTATGGTCTTAAGCAAGCACCAAGAAAATGGTATGAAACTCTCTCTGAATTTTTACTTGAAAATGAATTTACTAGAGGTGTCATAGACAAAACTCTCTTCACAAAGAAACATAAGAATGATACAATATTAGTTCAAGTTTATGTGGACGATATAATATTCGGGTCTACTAATGTTCTTCTTTGCAAGAAATTTTCAAAGTTAATGCAAGGTAAATTCGAAATGAGCATGATGGGTGAGCTGAAGTTCTTTCTTGGGTTACAAATAAATCAAAGGCAAGATGGTATATTTATTTGTCAATCCAAGTACATCAAAGAGCTTCTCAAGAAATATCAAATGGAGGACTCTTCTTCAGCAAAGACACCATCATCCACAGCTGTCAAATTTGGAGCATGTGAAAATTCTGCTAAGGTAGATATTACAAGCTACAGAGGTATGATAGGCTCATTACTTTATCTTACTGCAAGTAGACCTGATATTATGCATGCTACGTGCTTGTGTGCAAGGTTCCAATCGGATCCTAGAGATGTTCATCTCATTGCTGTTAAATGAATTCTGAGATATCTTAAGGGTACGCCTAATTTAGGTATCTGGTACCCTAAAGATTCTGGTTTTAATCTTGATGGATATACAGATTCTGATTATGCAGGAAGTGTTGTAGATAGAAAAAGCACCTCTGGGAGTTGTCAATTCCTAGGTGGTAGATTGGTTTCATGGTATAGCAAGAAACAACAAACAGTTTCCAACTCTACAGCCGAAGCTGAATATATAGCTGTTGGAAGCTGTTGTGCTCAAATCTTGTGGATTAGGAATCAACTGATGGACTATGGCTTTGTATTACAAAATATTCCTATTTTGTGTGATAATACAAGTGCCATAGCAATCTCCAACAATCCTATGCAGCATTCAAGGACAAAGCATATAGATATCAGGTATCATTTTATTAGAGAGCATGTCATGAATGGTACAGTGGAATTACTGTTTGTACCCACTGAAGAACAAACAGCAGATATTTTAACTAAGTCGCTCGACGAATCCACATTCACCAAAATTGTTGGTGAATTGGGTATGTTGAACAGTCCTAGTAATTAATCTAGGTAATATCTGAGGTTTGATCTTTAATAATTAACAAGTGATTAGTTTGTGAATATTTAAAAAAAAAAAAAATCAAATCACTTGTTTAATTATTGTATCAACTTGTTTTCTTGATTGTTATTGTAGTTATCACTTTGTTTAATTAAATAGTTGTTATTCCATATTTCTATAATTTTAGAATAATTGTATGTATTTATTTTATTTGTTTAGAATATTTTATTTAATGTTTTGTAATGTTTGTCCTGTTAATATTGTTTTATTTCCGTTAAACGATTAATCTATATTAGTTATTTCTATTGTTATTATTTGTTTGTTTAATAATATTATTTTTAATATATTTTTCTGTATTATTAGTTGTAAATATTTGTGTGTTTAATTAAATTATTTGTATTTTCTTTAATCTATTTTAAGTAGATATGACTTAAAATTAATCTAAACTGCAATATGACTTGTTTTTAATTGTTTTTCTGGTCGGTATGACTTATTTGTTATATTGATCAGATTTAGTCTTATTTAGATTATGTCATAACGAATTAAGTCATATTCGTTAGTAATTAGTTAAGTCTTATTAATGTTAAATTTTGTCTAGTTAATTTAAGTCATAATCGAGTCTTAGTTTTAATTAAGTCATATTCAGTATCAGTTTTAATTAGTTCATAATCAGTATCCATGTATATTAAGTCATAGTGAGTCAGTTTATATTATTTAGGTCATAACGAGTAATAATTAAGTCATATTCCGTGTTTAGAGTATATATTAGAGTTAAGTCATTTTTAACAGTTTAGTCATATTTTTCTTACTCTCGTGTTAAGTCACAGAGTTTCCTTACAGTGATACATACAATATACACACAAAACCGGTCGAATTGCTGTCCATTTTTCATCTTGATTGATCACTGTAATCACAAACCAAGAACAGATATCGATTACTTGTATCAATTAACGTGAGTTTGTGTTTTGAATCGTTCGAATTGATCAATTTTCGACTATTTTCATTTCTAAAATCGAAAAATTCGATCTACTTTTCTGAACTTTTGGTTTTGATTTTGCAAAAACTAAAAATATTGGTGTGTTCGTGTGTGTATCAAGATCATTGTGTGAATTTTTCAGAATTTTTGAACAACTTTGATTATTTTCGAATTTTTAATTAATTATTAATTCGAAATAAATCAATTTAATTAATTATTTTGTAAAATCTGAAATTTTCGAAGTGTTAAAATTTGATAAAAATGGCTGGTAATAACAATGTTCGATTTGAAATAGTTAAGCATAATTTGATCGGATATTTTGATCCCGAAAAATGTTCACTTGAACGTTTTCGACCGTGGATTCGTTTTCTGAATGATCATTCACAAGTTCGCACTGCTTTGAGTTTAGATACTCCTTTAAAAATTGAACCCCTGCGAATTATGTGTACTACTGCTGTCATTTCTAGCGATAACAGATCGTTTGTTTTCACTCTTGGAGACAATCAGTACACAGTGGATGAATCTGTCATTAATACGGTCTTAAACTTACCAAATGACAATTTTGAGGATTATCCGTCAGATGAGGAATTAACTAATTTCTTTTCTGGTATTCATTATCAAGACAGAGCAGATCTTCTTGTCTTGAATAAAAAGTTTCTAGTTCAGGAATGGGATTATGTGTTGGACACACTAGCCAAGGTCTTTGCCAATTCAACAAAAAGCAACTTCGGAATATTACCTTCCTTTATGCAGCATATTGGATTTGCAGTTGCTTATAATCGAAGAATCAACATTGGCAGCCTTCTGTGTGGACCGATGGTTAGAAGAGTCATCAATGCTAAAAGGAATTTTGACAGGGGCAATAAAGTTCAATGCTTTTACCCAAGATTCCTTTCCTTGATTTTTAATCATTTGGTAGAATTACAATATCATGCTCCATTTCCGAATAGTGAAGCATTGGTGTCGGGTAAACCTTCGACAAGATTATTCACTGATTACGGTGTCAAACCTAAATTGTCAAATGTGCCAGTAGTTGTCACTCAATACATGTCAAACTTTATACAACTACCGATCATTGCACCTGTACCTTTACCCGAAGAAAATGAACCACTACCTGAGCAAGCAGAACCAATAGTTGAACCTGAAGCTGAACAAGAGGTACCTATCAAGCAAATTGAGCCTGTTCAAGAACAAATGGTTCAAACTACTCAAGCTGCAATCTCTTCGGCACCTGCTGACTAGGTATTGACTTCTAATCTCTCTATTGATGAACAATCTATTTCTGGAATCCAAGTGGTTGATAGGGCTGACCAAGGGATTGTAAGACCGCAATCTCGAACCCCGGTCATAGAGCCAAACACTGTATCTACATCACTTAAAACTTTCCACTCCAGAAAGAAAATTCCCTTTCAAAGAGCAAAGAAAAGAAGTAATATAATGAGTGAACCCATAGCTCTGCCTCTACAAAAGAAAAGTAGAACTGATTCAGAGGCAACTGTAAGCCCATCCGTATCTTCCCAACAAGATATGGACGTTGATATGGCCATGCAACAGTTACTAGGATCATCCTCTCAACAGGATGATACTATTGAAATTCGCCATAGGGCCATGGCATCCTGTAATGTGTCAAGCACAACCCCTTTGTTATTACTAACAATGGGAGAACATATAGATTATGATGAAAATAGGGACACATTGACAGGAGAGCACATTGAGTCTGAAACATTGCCTACCATAGTTACGGTAGAAGAGTCTTCACAGACTTCTGAGGGAAATCTTGGTTCCTTGCCAACTTTAATGGAACCATCATCTCCCCTCCTAGGAGAAACATTCCTAGATCCCTCAAGGGAGTTTCCACTCGCAGTTTCAACTGAAGAAAGTGGAAGGCAACTTGATCAATCTACTACTGAAGCAATTCAGATTACAAATCCAAATGTACAAGTAGAATTGATTGAGTACTGGGATTTGCGAACTCCCATTGCACCACCACTGACCTTCCCAGAGGAGGCTAGGGTGATTTTAACTGCAGGTACCGCTTCTGGAAAAGCTAAGGAAATTGAGAGGAGTGATGTGAGGATCACCACAAAATTGAGTGATACACATGCACATCAGGTGAGTGAAATTCAGAGTGAAACTCAGGTGAGTGCACACACAGACACATACACTCTCATTGTTACAAAAGATACAAAATCTGGAAAGGGAACTGGAAGCAAGTAAAACTGAAGCTAGATTACTTCGAGCACAAGTGGATAAACAGTCTTCTCCATCCACCTCTGTTGATAATCATCTTACTTCGATAAAGAGTGACATCAACAACTTGAAGACATTCTTCACTAATAAAATCAAAACTCTCGAACTTTCTCATGAAAAAGCTCTTGATGATTCTGGTGAGGTCACTGTGGCACAAGACAAAATTATTGCTAAAATCTCCAACAAGGTTGACAATCTACAGGAAGAAGTGCATGAAAATCAGCGTTCTACTGATTTTCGACTAGATCAAATTGAGAAGCAAAATGCACATCAAGCTAAAGGATTAAGGCATTTATTTCATCTGATAAGTCAAAATCGCACACCAACTACTGAAGAAAGAGAATTCTTTGCAAGAACAGGTGGTGATGATGATGAGCGAGATCCTGAAGCTGGTGCAACTGGTAAATCTGTAGAGGATTCCTCAACTAAGGGGGAGAAATCACAACAGGCACAGAAATCACAAGGGGAGAAAGGAGGTAAATCTGATAAATCTGATACAGACAGTGAAGACAGGAGGAATAAGGTGAAGAAGAAAGTTGTTGCAGATGATCAAGTCAAAGACACAGAATATTTCTACACGGGTGAACCGGATAATCTTGATGTTTTTGATGACTTTGATTTTTCTGATGAAGGTGAGAAATTACCTGAACCAGATTTAAGCCACTGGGAAGAAGAAGAACCAGTGATATCTGAATATGAAGCTCAACAAGCAGAGAAAGAATCTGAAGAGTTATTTGCTCAGAGGGAAGCTAATTTGCTGATGAGAGAAGAAAAGCTTCAAAAGTCATTAGAGCAAATTGCACGAAATGAAGAACTTCAGAAAGCTGAATAGCAAGCACTACAACGATTACACGATATAAATGTTGAGAAGAGAAAGACATATATATCAGACTCAAGAGCGGTGACAAATGGGAACGTGCTCAAAAAGCAATTGATTCACCTCAGAGTTCTGATTATGAAGATCGTCGTCTTGGAGAAATTCTCGAGGAATTCAAACTGGCAAATCCAATTCATGATATGTATATAAGGGCCTTAAAGGTAGAAGTCATCAGGATAACTACTGCATTTGAACCCAAATCTGATGAGCTGGTAATATTTGTGGATTGTCATAATGTTGGAACTTTCAGAGTATCTATTCAGTTCTTTTATGACAGATCGCTGACAGAGATTTGGGTACTTAGACCTAAGGTGAGAACATCTTCTGAGCTAGGTGTATTGTTACATGAGAAGTTCTAAGAATTTGCTGAAAGAGCTGGACCAGAAGTGATTAAGGATCCTCCACAAGTAAAATTTCTTAAGGGAGAGGTACTTCATTCAAACAATCTTCAGACAGATGAGTTATATGAACATCATGCAAAACACTTGGTATATGCTGAATATGCTCTCAGAAATTATGGATTCTTGACTGAAGAAAAGGTAATAGCTGCAGATCACATTCGATCCTATGCACAAACGAATATAAAAGATTAAAAGAAATTTCAAGGTGAACTGAGAAAGAAGCTTGGAATTCCTTCAGTCTTACCTCAAGGATTGTCATCAAGAAGAGAGCGTCTTGTTGATTCTGATTTACACATGAAACTTCAAGTCACAGATGAGCCAGAAGAAGGAGAATTTAGACGAGAAGACAGTAATTGAAGAACAGCTCTACATGTATTATCTTTGGAGCTAGATAGGTCAAGATAGGAATATGTTAAATATGATCAGGCTAAAGGATCATCTATCTTGTATTTATCATTTTGTTTGAATCTGGAAATGTTTAATATAAACCAGAACTATTTGATATTTGCTTTACGTTTAATATTTTATCTTTCATTTGGTTAAGTTGAATTAGTTGAGGTATCCTCTAGGTATTTGCTTGTTATTGTCTAACAAACAAATAGGGGGAGATTGAAAGGCATATGAATCAGCCTATTTGTAGCTCGAGGATCCTAATCAACTTAAACCAAATTGTAATAAGTAAATATCCGTATGATCTGTCACAGGAATCTCAGGAAGCAATATCTATCAGAAGAAAGAAGGAAGTCAATCTATAGTTTTGATGTTTCACACTGGAAGACGTATCAGGTATCTGATCAAGCCTCAGTATAACATTGAAGTGAATGGATTCATTTACAGTGACAGAGATTTTTCGAGTGATAGATTGAAAATCAATCAAAGTACAAGAAAATTGAGAGATGAAATAAACCACAGCTTAAAGTCAGAAGTGAAGAAGCATCATTGAAGTTAGTCGTTCATGAACCAGACAGTACATCGAACATCAACATAAGTTAGTGGTAATTCTTTATTATTTTTCGTGGTTTGGAAGAATTAAATTAATTGGTTATTGATTTAATTTAATTTGTTTTTAATTGATATAAATCATTTAATTGATTTAATTAATGAATTAATTCTAATAGAATTAATTTATTTATTAAGTTAATTATTGTATCAATTAATCATGAATTAGTTAATCATTAATTAATTAAAAGGATCAATATGACTTAATTAAATGCTGAATGGATTATGTCTTGATTAAGTTTAGTTCGGTATGACCTAAATTAGGTCATACCGACATGACTTAAATCTTAGACATACTAAGAATAAGATTTAGGTCATACCGAGCTGCTTAGTGGATTATGTCTTACCGACCTCAAATCTGCTAGGTCATACCGATGGAATTAAGTCATACCGAAGCAAGATATTTCTGGAAAGGTGTTAGGTCATACCGACAAAAGTGTTTAGGTCATACCGACCACACTGTTGAAGATTAGGTCATACCGACACATTTTCTAAGTCATACCTACAGAAAATTATGTCTTGGAACAAGATTAAGTCATGCTGACAGCTGATTTAATAGGTCTTGAAGCAGTTTAAGTCATATCTAATGAGTACAGACCTGTATAACACAGCAGAAGCAACAGAATGAGCAGCAGACCAGAACACAGCAAAATCCTGAAGAAACACAGCAGTTTTCTCTCTCAAATATCAAGAACACCAAGAACGAATTAATTCACATAAATTCAAGTTCATCATCTTTGTAATATTCTATCCGATAGAACTTGTCTACTTGTGATTCTTGTAATACTAGCGAATTAAGTTTCCTAGTACTTATCATGAGATTTATTAACTAAATTAGAAAAGTTCATGTCGAATTTTCCAATTAGTTATTAAACACTTGATAATAGTTTGGATTGATTTTGTAACACCACATCAAGTTAATATACATTTATATTCAACTTGAAATCCGAGTCAATTTATTCCGCACAAAATATTCGTTTAAGTGAAAATTATTTAACGAATAAATTTTGAGAAATTGATATAGATTGTATTCAACTCCCCCTTCTACAATCATAGTGGACCTAACATGCCCCTTCCTTCCATTATATTTTTTCGATCTGCAATTAAAAAAAACAAAAAATTAATCAGCAAATTCGATAAAATTACATATGATTTAATAAACAACATAAAATAATTTAGTCTTAAATTAAATATACACAAAACTATTTGAGATTTGAGAACGCAGCCTGCCAGAAACAGGAATAGAGTCGAGACTTTTAACACTTGAAATTTAATTACAAAACTAGGGGAGAGAGAGAGGGAGAGAGAAAGGAAAGTCGAGAGAGAAGAGTGGTGTGAGAAAGGAGAGGAGAGGGGTGATATTTATAGGAGGGGAGAACGTTAGAAATTTAGCCGTTCGGAAAAATGAACGTTATATGTTGCAGAGATGTTGTAGAGAGATACCTGGTAGAAAGCTGTAGACTAGCTGTTGGCACGTGCAGTTACGCGCATGCAGGCGTGCCGGTTGGCGGGCCGGTTCCGCGTGCCGGACCGGTTCCGCGATTATTTTTTTTTTTTGCTAAGTTTTTTTTTTCATTTCTGTTTGCAATTGTTTTGTTCATATTTTATTATTTCTACACAGTACAACCTATTTAAAAGATTTAAATGTCGATTTTGTTACAACTAAAATGTAATTGTTTTTAATTTTTATCGTATTTTTAATTTTTTTTGTCGAAATCATGAATGATTTTTTATAATTTTACTAAATACTGTAAAAGCTTTATTTTATTGTAAATTACTATAGAAAATTTATTTTATTTATATTTATATCGAAAAATAAAGTGAGTTTATATAACTAATAAATCAATTTATTGAATTATTTAACACGCATAAAAAAAAGGTGTGCCGGACGGTTCAGTGCCGTGCCGGGCCGAGTCCTGTTTTTTTTTTTATTTTTTTATACTATACGCATGACAACAATGCGTATCAGAGACGTGCCGGGCGGTTCAAGACGTGCTTTGCCGGGCCGAGTCCTTGTTTTTTTTATACTATACGCATGACAACAATGCGTATCACAGACGTGCCGGGCGGTTCAAGACGTGCAGTGCCGGGCCAGATCCTTTCTTTTTTAATATATATATTTTTGTATGCAATTCTTTTGTATTTACAACTATTTAATTCTACAACTATTTAACAGATGTTTTCATTTAACCATTATCAAAAATATTTTTTTTAATATAGTATTTTTTGGGATGAGTTTAATCCAAAAATCGAATATCATTTAAAATATTTATAAAAATAAATGAACAGATTTTGTTTCACTTTTTTTTTAAAAAAAATATTTCTGTAAATGGAAAAAATTGCATCAAAAATATTTTAAAAATTACAAAACAAACAATTCTAAAAATACAAAATAAATAAAAAAAATTATATACACTATTTAATTTAAAAAATTGCTTGTTTATTGTTCAATTATTTTTTTTTGACAAAATTTATTTTTCAATTATAAACTAATGTCAGTCGGATAAATCCATGACCCCTGATATTTAACCCAAAGAGTTGGAGTTTTAATTAAACGTAAAAATGATTTTCATTTTCTTCCTCAATCATTTGTTTGGCGCTTTGTGAAAAATTTAAGTGCATGAAAATTTAATGATATAAGTTAATGATAACTCGTGTGCTGGTTTTCTTTTGCTTTTTGCTTTTTGCTTTTTGCTTTTCTTTTTCACGGTTTTGAATGATAGTTTTTTAATGCTCTTTGAACATTAATTAGTAGCATAGGCAGTTTTTTAAAATTTTAATATTTGATTAAAATGAAAACAAGGAGGGAATTTTTTTGGTTTGGCGCTTGGATTTCCCCCAACTTTTTTATTTTTAAAAAAGGTGTGAATATTTAACAGTTAAAACCTTCACCCCTCTTCATCAACTAATCGCCAACATACCTTCATCAAGTTACCAGAAACTTATTGGTAATTGTCCCATTTTCTATGTGTATTTGATTATTATGATAATCATATCCGTAAACAAGATTAAATAGGGAAAGTTCCTAATTCAATATCTGTTAATACTTTTTTTTGCAGGTTTGTGCATCATGGCACCTGGACGGCGGATAACAGAACGCATCACTAGTTCTGGTCCAAAAGTTCCCAAAGTTATTCAATGCACCACTGCTATTCAGGGCCAACAAGTTGGATCCACCACACAATTTGTTATACAAGGTGAAAAGAGTAGACCCAGCACACCTTTTGGTGAACGGATTGAACAAATTCAGCCTTCTGTTGTGCAGAGTGAACAACACAATCATTCTTCTAAAACACGATCTGGTAATTTGTAGTATAATTTTACATCTCTTTTTATAATATTTTGTTGCTTACTACTGAATATCTTTGTAGATCGAAATGTTACCTACATCTCTATTCACTGTATTATTTCCTACTAGATCTGGTAGGAATTGCTCACAGACCAAAACCTACCGATATCGGTAGGTTTTGATCTATGACAGGACCCCATAATCCACATCGGCAGCAGCAGTCTTTTAATTGGTTTACTAGTTTTATCTATTTCCTACCGCTATCGGTAGGAAATACTCCTGGTCAAATTTCTTTGCCCCCACATGCTTTTTGCTTTTGTTTTGTGTGGTGTTAAATGAAATTAGAGTTTGAAGTGATAAGGGGAAGAAGAGAAAAGAAGAAGAAGAGAAAACAAGAAGAAGAACAAGAGCAAAAGGAAGAAAATTATCATTGTAAGTTTTTGATATTGTGAAATTATTTACATATATGAGATCTGTGAAATTATTTACATATATGAGATCTATTTTTATATTTACTGCCTCTTTTTGTGGAAATGAGATGATATTTATGGATAATTTGTGTATATCTATATCATGTTTTAGCACTTACATCAACAAGAAAATAGGAGATATGGATAATTTGTGTAAAAATCAACAAGAAAATAGAGGATATGTATGTTTTGTGAATTTATTGTTAATGTATTAATTTTATATAAATAGCAACAATATTCATTTTATTTTTTTATTGGTTCTTAATTAGGAAGAAATGTAAAGTGATATTGGTATATAATTTAATGATATTGTAGATGTCAAGTGTTAATCGCGATTGGATATCTCATCGGATGCAAATTGATCGCATTTCTTTAACAAACGAATATAAGAAAGGCATAGAAGAATGTGTAGATACGGCAAAAAAATTTGGGTTGACCAGATATAAAACATTGTGTCCTTGTTCTCATTGTAAAAATGGTAGGTGGGAAAATTTAGATACTATAAAATTTCACTTATGTGCTTTTGGATTTTTCGAATCCTATACCGTGTGGACTTTGCATGGTGAGAAACTACCAACAACGGAGTCTCGATGACCACGTCGTCATCAACGTCTTGCAACACCAATTGTGGAAACACCGGTTGATATGTTTAGGTTATTACGAGATAGTGCCGGGCAAGATTATTATAGTTTCAATGATACGGTGAGCAGTAGCACAAATGATGAGGAAGAGCTTCCAAATGATGATGCTTCTCAATTTTACACCGATGCCAATGATTCGGGAGCTCCCATTTATCCCGGTAACAAAGACTACACAAAACTCTCTTTTACTACGAGATTGTTACATTTCAAAGACGTATCTCGTTGTAGTGAGAAATCATTTAATTTATTGCTTGATATTATTGGTGATGTGTTACCAAAAGATCACAAGCTACCGAGTACTTACTATGCGGTGAAGAAAATTGTAAAAAAATTGAAATTGGGATATGATAAGATTGATGTGTGTGAGAATAATTGTATGTTATTTTATGGTAACGATGAAAAAAAAGTTGTTTGTGTCATTTGCAATAAGAGTCGTTACAAGGATGTCTTCGGGAAAAATGGAAGGAAAATACCTAAGAAGGTCTTAAGACATTTTCCGCTTATTCCACGTTTACAACGATTATACATGTCGGAGCATACGGCTAAACATATGATTTATCACAAGAATAGAGAAACAAAAGAGGAAGAATTAAGTCATCCCGCAGACGGAGATGAATGGAAAAATTTTGATAGGCGATACCCGTCTTTTGCTAGGGAGTGTCGGAATGTTCGACTTGGATTGTCAAGTGATGGTTTCAATCCATTTGGAAACTCCGGAAACAATGTATACACAGTGTGGCCGGTTGCAGTGGTCGTCTATAACCTTCCTCCTTCTATGTGTATGAAAAGACCGTTCATGTTTATGATACTACTAGTTCCCGGTCCGGATAATCCAAAAAAAAAAATCTCAATGTGTTTCTAAGGCCCCTTATGGATGAGTTATTTATTTTATGGCAAAGCGGAGTGGAAACCTATGATCAAGCTTTGAAGAAAAATTTCATCATGAAGGGGGCACTTTTGTGGACAATTACTGATTTTCCGGCTTTAGGTATGCTTAGTGGATGGAAATGTACAAGGTTTCCAACTTAAGCATTCGGGAAAATGTTGTTTCTATGGATCTTATAGAACATTTTTAGAAGAAAATGATCCATTGCGAAAGAAAAGTCGAAAATATGCAACAACGGAACTTAATGTGTTTAATGGTCGTCCCAAGGGCGAGGCTCTACTATCTTTCTTATTACAAATACCTTTTACGAAACCCGGAAACACTAATAGCAAATTCAAGCCGAGGGGTTATGGGATAGAACATCATTGGACCCACGTTTCAATGTTTTGGGAACTACCATATTGGTCATCTCTTGATCTACGACATTGTATTGATGTCATGCATACCGAGAAGAATGTGTTTGAAAATATATTTTACACAATTGTGAATGATAGAGTTAAGAGTAAAGATAAAAAAAAATCAAGATCGGATTGCAAATTTTTAGGTGTGCGACGTGATTTGTGGATCGATGAAAATGGAGTCATGCCTAAGGCACCCTACACAATTACTAGAGCTCAACTCCGACTTTTGTGTGATTGGATTTCAAATCTTAAAATTCCCGATAGATGTGTCTCAAATATATCACATAGTATCAAATGGGATACTTTAAGGATTACGGGTTTCAAATCGCATGATTGTCATATTTTCATGCAAAAGTTAATGCCTATTACTTTTCGTGAACTTTTGCCATCTTATATTGTGGATGCTGTCACGGCCCTCTCCAACATATTTCTTGATATTTGCTCCTCCATTTTATCACGTGAAGATTTGGATATCTTGGAAGAACGTGTAGTGAGGACAATGTGTGTGCTCGAAACCGTCTTTCCCCCGGCTTTGTTTTACATTATGGAACACTTGCTTGTACACTTGATTGAAGAATGTAGACTCGGAGGACCGGTTTACTATCGTTGGATGTATCCTTTTGAGAGATTGTTGAAGCACATGAAAGACAAAGTCGGAAATAGAGCACGAGTGGAAGGTTCCATTGCGGAGAGATATTTCGAGGAGGAAATGATCAATTTTTCTTCATTTTACTTTCGCTCTTCGATCAAGACGGTTCATTTTACTTTAATTTAGTGCTAATTCATTATATGTGTTGTGTTTCAGGGAATTTGATGCCCAAATACGTGCAAGTGATCCACAAATATCAAGTGAAAGATTAGAGTTGCTTCAAAAGGTTAAATTTAAGTCTTGGTTTAAACAAAAGGTACTTTAATTAATCTTATGTTTTTAGGGTATATTTAGTACATATGGTTTTTTCTAATTTACTAAATATATATTTGGTATACAGGTTGAAAATGATGTCAACTTTGAGCTTTTCAAACATTTGATTGATGGACCCGTATGCAATATTTTCTCATTTGAAGGTTGTGAGGTTAATGGTTATAAATTTCATGTCAATGATGGAGTTTTTGTTAAAGGAACTTTTCACAATAATGTTCTTGTTAATTACTACGGTCAATTACAAGAGATAATTAAGCTTATCTATGGAGGAGGAAATTTTGTTTACTTGTTTAGATGTCATTGGTTTGACAGTGTTGGAAATGGTGTACGGGTTGATAAGAATCGTGTTGTGACTATTGATGTAAAATCAAGGTTAAGGTCGGATGAAGTATTTATTTTGGCTAGTCAAGCGATTCAAGTATACTACGCTCCTAGTGTATTGAATCCTCAGAGTAATTTATACACGGTTGTGAATTGCAAAAATCGTCTTATTGATGAAACTACCAATGCGCCAAATGAAGATGCCTTTCAAGAGAATGTATCAAATGCATCTTCATCGTCTTTTTTCATTGATTTCGCACAATATGATCCTATTCGAATTGTGCGAAATCAAGATGTTGATGAAGAAGATGAAGATGACGAAAATGAGGGAGAAAAAACAAGTGGCGAAGAAGATGATGACGATGATGAGGATACCGACGGTTTTGAAGATATTAATTGACATGAACTCAAAATTTAATTGTATTCGTATTTTGAATATTAGTTGTACTATTAATTTGGAGTTTTTCTACTTATTGGAAATTGTACTATTTATTCAAAATTGATGAGAATTGCACTCAAAAATTTACAAGGCTAGAATGGTAGGAAAAGGCTGGTAGGAATTGGCAATTTACAAGGTTGGTAGGAAACGGCTGGTAGGAATTGGCAGTTTACAAGGCTACTGGAACTAAACCTACCGTCTATCATGTATTTCCTACCAGAAATGGTAGGTTTTGATCAATAAAAAAAATAAAAAAATAAATATATAAATTTGTAGAAAATTTAGTAAGTAAAGCATTGTTGGCTCAGTGGTTAAGTGTTTCCTATTTGTGTTATTGGTCAACGGTTCGAATCCGAACAAGGGATTTTTTGGCAATTTCCACAGCAAAACCTACCGATTCCCACATCAAAACCTACCAGTATCGGTAGGTTTTGATCAATGAAAGAAATAAAAATAACAAAAAATAATTCAAAAATATAAAGATGTACGAAAAAATTAATGTTTTCTTAATGAAATATCATTTTATAGTGTGAGAAAGCTAAGAAAAAATTTTTGAACAAAAAAAATTATGAAGCATAAAAGTCGTTTAGAAAATGAACGACGACGAATGTTCGATGTTTGAGTTAAGATTTGTACTAATAGTTTAGGGTTAGTTTAGGGTTACACATATTTTTTGGTGTTCAAACTCTATCGGACATAAAGGTATATTCATGTTTTTAGTGTATGATAACAATTAGTTGATTTTTACATATATTCTATTATTTCTATAATATTTAACAATAATCCAATTATAACAAAAAATAATTCAAAAATATAAAGATGTACGAAAAAATTAAAGTTTTCTTAATGAAATGTCATTTAATAGTGTGAGAAAGCTAAGAAAAAAAATTTTGAACAAAAAATATTTATGAAGCATAAAAGTCGTTTAGAAAACGAACGACGACGAATGTTCGATGTTTGAGTTAAGATTTGTACTAATAGTTTAGGGATAGTTTAGGGTTACACATATTTTTTGGTGTTCAAACTATACCGGACATAAAGGTATATTCATGTTTTTAGTGTAGGATAACAATTAGTTGATTTTTACATATATTCTATTATTTCTATAATATTTAATAAAAATCCAATTATAACAAAAAAATAATTCAAAAATATAAAGATGTACGAAAAAATTAAAGTTTTCTTAATGAAATATCATTTTATTGTGTGAGAAAGCTAAGAAAAAAATTTTGAACAAAAAAAAATTATGAAGCATAAAAGTCGTTTAGAGAACGGACGATGACGAATGTTCGATGTTTGAGTTAGGATTTGTACTAATAGTTTAGGGTTACACATTTCAAATTTATAAAAAAGTATTTTCTATGATCTAACCACGGATCATTATATATGTTGATTTTATAAATGTACGTAAATTAATGAATTTTTTAAATTTAATTTGTTATGTTTTTATAATAAATCTATGTATCAAATTTTCTATTCCTACCAATATCGGTAGGCAATGCCAAAAAATGTTGTTTGTCGTTTTCCTATCGAACCATTTCCTACCGGTTCTGGTAGGAAATGAACCCTATGGCGGTTGGAAATAGACTAAACGGAAAAAAATGAATTTCTAATTTTTTTGATGAATTTGTTCATTAATTGATATAAAGAAAAAAAACATTCCAAATTTTAATTTTCAATTTTTTTATATAAATTGAATTAGATATATTGTGATAACTTATAGTGAAAAATATTGTGAAGATTATATATATATATATATATAT
The DNA here is from genome assembly GCA_036435485.1 of Saposhnikovia divaricata. Lineage (NCBI taxonomy): Eukaryota > Viridiplantae > Streptophyta > Magnoliopsida > Apiales > Apiaceae > Saposhnikovia > Saposhnikovia divaricata. Next base: position 170,509,471 of record CM071598.1, read on the forward strand.
ATATATATATATAATTATCATGAAAAATAAATTACGAATATATATTTTTTCATAAGTAAATGAATGAAAATATATAAATTTGTAGAAAATTTATTTGGAGAAGGGGATTTTTTTGGCAATTTCCGCCAAAATTTCACGAAAAAATTGAACTTGGCGCCACAGCAAAACCCACCAATCCGCATATAAAAACCTACCAGTATCGGTAGGATTTGATCAATAAAAAAAATAATAAAAAAGAAATAGTGTATAATAATACACACTAACATTACTTTTCTATTCACCGGTTTACCCACTAACATTACTTTTCTATTGAATATTCCTTTATCACTCTCTCGACTGCTCCTTGTGAAAAACACTTCGATCTCTTTGTCAAAAAAGAACACTTCTATCTTCACTCCTTTCTCAATTGGATCTTCATCTCCTTTCTGTAAGCCTTCATCTACTTTTCGTTTTTTGATTATTTGTTTATTTTTTGATTGTTTCATACACCCTTTTCTGCGTTCTATATGAATATATTGTATATATGGTGATGTATATGCATATATTGTGTTAAATAGTCATCAATTTAATGATTATTCATCAATTTAATGAATATGGTATGTGTATATATGTATCGGGTGTTAAATATGTGTATATATGTGTTAAAAAGAAGGATTTATGCTTGATTTTCATGATACAACTATGGGTTTACTTGATTTTCATGATACAACTATGGGTTTTATTATGCATGCTATAAATATGGGTTTTAGGTTCAAACAGTTCTAGGTTAAGTCCTTTTTAGCTTTTTCTGTTCTGTTCTTGTATCTTTTTAACCTGTTCTTGTATGTTTGGAATATCTTTTAGTATATTTTTGTATATTTATGTGCTTTATAGATTTAATGGATATGTTGTGTTTAATTGTGAATTTAAGAATTTTGATCATATTTCACTACTACAGATTTCAGCTTACATAGCGTTCGTTTTTTGGCTTACATAGCGTTTTTAAGCGCTATGTAAGCTAGCGCTATGTAAGTTAATCTAGCTTGCATAGCGTTTATTCAGGCGCTCTCTTAGTACGTACTTACATAGCGTTTGTTTGAGAGCTATGTAAGTATGCGCTGTCCAAGTGCATTTCAGATATAGCACTTTTTCAAACGCTATCTTATCTATTAATTAATCAATTGTTTCTCTTGGATAGCTTTTTGACAAACGCTATGTAAGTAGGTGATATTTTCAAATTAGCACACCAGTAGCATTTCTAAAACCGCTATCCAAGAATATTTTTTTAAAAAAATAGAATTTATTATATTTTGTCACTTTTAAACCTGTAATATTATTCCTAATTAAAGCATTTTCACCAATACAAAAAAATGACCAATCCAAATTCGAACAAGCAAATCAAATTTCTGCATTAAAATAAAAATAAAATCCAAAACATTAAAAAGTGATACAAAATTTTAATAGATCACTTGGTACCGTACAACATATACAAAAATTACTTCATTAAGAGGTTGGATTCCAACTCCCCGTTAAAACTCTGGATTACATACTAAAACATAAACAAAAAATTATTTCATCAACATGTCCTTGAGAAATCAATTGGAGAAGTAACCTGCCCAATTACTTCAGCAACATATCCACAAAAAATTCCATCATGCGAATCTTGCTTGGGGCACTGTAACATTGTCAATTTTGCAAGTTTATAGTCAGTTCATGAATATAGTCAACATACATACTCAATAATTCAAGACCTAGAGAAAAGAAATAGGTAATTAATTTTACGCATGTAATAGAATTGAATTCAGAACTTTTCGCTTCTACATTTTTTGCATAATAATTCATTTTAGATCATTATGCAACTATATTGAAGTAAACTCAATAAATTTGCTAAATTTATAGCTAACAGGGCTCATAAAACTTCTATATAGTAATGATTTAGCATGGTAGTAATCAGTCCAGTGGTTATACTTTTTAATTATTCCATTCACTCAAATCATCTATTCACTATTAAAAACCATGGCGGGGTGTAGGTAGGTTTATTATTGCTTAATATGTCACTTTTGATATTTAATAATTAGTACTATCCTGTATTAAAGCATGTTGGTTTTTAATTTGCAAGCTTGTCTTCTATTGTAGAATCTCTTTATTCTTTCATGCAGTAATAGCAGTTATTAAATTTGTACTAGTAATGCAGGTATTAAATGGTGATTAATGTACTGAAATAGCGGTTATTAGATTTGTTTGATCCAGCATAGTAGTCTCTCAATGATCCTAGGGACCAGTGACGAAGCCAGGATATATACATAGTGGGGGCAAAACCTTTGATATATATATATACATAGTGCAAAACCTTTGATATATATCATCATAATTAAAAAATTTATTAACAAAATTTAAGGGATGGTGGGGTCAAAGGACCCCAGAGGACCCCACCTGGCCTCGTCCTTGCTAGGGACCCTGTACGTACTGCAATACAATTAGACAACAGTTCCCACAGATAACAAATTACTACTAATAATTCTTAGTGTTTAATATCTTTCTCTAATTAAATAGTATCTAACATTCAACCTTAACCACCCTCTGCCCTTTTAAGCAACATACTCTTTCCCTCAAACTTTCAAGGTCTCACAGTTTTTTTCCCAAACACTAGTTCCAGAAATAGAAAGAAAGCAACATATTATGTGGAAGTCATGTCAAGTAGCAGGACAACTACTAATATCACCAATGATGAACTTAACGGTCTTGCTTAAAACTCAGACCTTCTATATATTTGTATCTTCTTTTTTAAGCTATGTTACATCATGTCTGCCCAGGTCACGTGAGCCGATTATAGAGATCACTTATATACAACGAATAAATTAAGAAGCATGATTATATTAAGTCATGTCATTTTATTTAGTAAAAGATGAAACTACATTTGCCGGGTAAAACCATTTAGAATGATTATAAATATAGCTCAGTAAAAATCTGGAGTGATTAAGGGAACAAGTCATATGAAGTAACACCGTTACTGTACCCAATTTTCAAAAAAGAAAATGAATGATAATTTTAATTTTTCGGGAAAGAAAACATAATTTTTATCCAACGTGGCAATGTCCCCTTGCTTCATATACGCAACATATGACTGATGCATATATCCTTTTGTCAGCAATATTATACCTACTAGATAAACTGCAATATATATGTACGTATATTATCCGTAAAAAGGCAAGAAAATAATAGTGAAATCCTGGCCTCCAGAAACTACCTGCCGTTGTAGCTATACTCCCAAGGACCTTCTTCGTAATTAGTTTGGTAGAATTTATTTGGCTATCAAACTACAAGAATAAATTAAAATCAGAATGATGAAAGAATATCAATGTCAAGGATTTGAGCAGCAGAAGAGTATGCTGGTACCTCCTTGACAAGTATTCCATACACATCACTAGGAAAATGTACAAATGATGTACCAAAATCAATAAGTACTTTGATGCTTGTCTGGTCAAGACAAGAATCCCCAATGCAACATGCCTCCACTCCAGTGATATAGGTCCTACTATTTAGTGAGCAAGCGAATGATAAACATATTAAAATTACTAATATAAAGATTCCTGCAAGAAAGTCAAAATCTTTGAAAGCTAAGAAGTAAATGAAGCACTCAAGAACAAAGAGATGATAGATACAATTTTCCATCCAAGGGAAAAAGTGATGTTGCTTGCTGGGTAGAAGGTCCTTGGTCCCCAAAATATATTCTCCCTGAATCATTCTCATTGAAACACAGGGAAAACGAGTTTTGAATGACTCCAGATTTTGCCAGAAAACTAAGAATTGAAATTTCTTTAACTCCCAAACCCACGAGACCATAAGGAGCTTTAAAAATCTGGAGTGGTTAAATTTCTTTAAAGCACAAAATCAATTACAAACCAATTAAAAACCCCCAAAATCATAAAAATCCCCAAAATCTCAAGCCCAGTAAAAATTCAATTAAAAACCCTAAAATTAAATACTTACAAATCAACACTTAGAAGACCTCTGCGTTTGCTCGATGTAGACTCCAACTAACCCGATTAGATGAAGACTCCACTTGCCCTCTCTTCACCTTCAATCGCCCTCTCTTCAATTTTCGCCCTCTCTTAACCCGTTTAGATGAGATGTTCGGAGAGATGTTAATTTAGATGTTAATTTTCTATTAGAGATGTTGAAAGAGTTTGGGATACAAGAAGTCCCGCTACAGTCCTGGCCTCCTGGGTGTAAATTGTGTTTGCATAAAAATAAAACGAAGATGTTTACTTGTATAGCGTTTGATAAAACGATTTAGACCGGTCAAAAAATTAAAAAAATTTATTAATTACTTAAAATACGTTTTCTTCCAAAGCGTTTGTTTAAACGCTATCTATTCTCCACCTTAAATAGCGTTTACCAAAAAAACGCTATATTAGTTATTTTATTTTATTTTTCATTTATTTTTACTCTTTTTTTTTAATATCTTGTATAGCGTTTTGTTTAAAAACGTTATGTAAGCAGCGTTCATAGATAGCATATGTCAAAAACGCTATGTAAGTGGCGTTTTTTAAGTTTAAATTTGTAGTAGTGTTTAAACGGAGATAATAGGAGCACAATAATGTTTTGATTAACTTATGTTTTTATCTATTGCTTGCATGCCTATTTTTTATAGGCATTTCATCATGGCAAAAGTTAGGGGAGACAATGGTAAGAGCAAAGTGGTTGAAAAAGAACCTGCAAGGAAAAGAAAGAGTATTCCGGTAAAGAAGAATGGCAAAGGTAATAAATCTAGCAAGGGCAAAGGCAAAGCTACCGCAGCATCTCGTGCTAAAGCTAGAACTCTAGCAATAGCACAATTTTATCTGCGAGGTAAGACAAGGGCAGAGCTCCGTGATTGGATGGGACCCAAATACCGTGGAAACTCCGTTGGACTCTTTGGTTCCACACCCCCATTAAGGCCTACACGCATTGATATTTCCTTTGGAGTGTAAGTAATTTTTGGTTATATAAATAAATGTGTAGGTAGTTGTTTTATCCTATCATGATTTTGTGTATCCATAATGATCACTTAGTAACGATAATTTAATTACTTTGTAGTATCATGCATAATGAAGCTAAGAAGATGATTTTGGGTATTGTTCGTGCATTTTGGCCGGTGGGAGCTTACACATGGACTGATATTAATGACAAGTATCCTAACTGGGTTAACAACGTGATCAAAGAATTCTATGTATGTGTTATCATTGACCGATTTATTTTTTATACTTTTTCATGTGATAAGCATGTAATTTTGAATTTGACTTTGTGTTCAATATGCATTGCAGAAATTTTACCGCCATCTTAGGGGTCAAAGCCATAGGGAATCAACTAGGACTATAGCTGGGCATATCCAAGCGTTCCTGAAGAGAACAGTGCATGAAGAGAAAAATAGAGCTTTTGAGAAATCCAAGAGTTTGAACAAGCCATTGTTGGAAGTTAAACCTAGCTATTTCAATGATTTAGTCTGAGCAGGGATGGTTGAATTTTGGAATTCAGAAGAGCATGAAAGCGATCTGTTATAGGTGTTCGCAATCGGAAGAAGGTGACCACTTTGCACAACGCTGGTGCAAAATCCTTTCAAGAAGTTGAGAAGGTAACATATTGACCATCAGCCCTTATAATTAAATTTCTACGTAGGTAGAATGTTGCTGTCTAAGAAGCAGGGATACTTGTATTCTTATGTTTTAGAATATAAGTAGGGATATTTATTAAATTTTCATATCTACTATGTCCTTGCTTCTTAGGTTCTTGTTAATTATTTACTAATTATTGTTTTTGTTAGATGTTGACTGATGAGAAGAATGGCGTTCCGCCAACACGCCTGCAAGTTTGGGATAAAACACACACTCGGGTTGGTAATGAAGTAGATGCAGAGGGCCGACCACTCTACACCACTGCGACTGCAAAGGAAATTGCGGTATTATTTGATTTACTTTATAATATCAAAGAATGCCAATCTCTATATCTATAAATAATTGCATTTGTCTTATGATCGTGTATTATTCTATACTAATTAAAATGTATATAAAATCTTTTGCAGTTGAGGTATGCGCATTACAAGAGAAGAATTTTGATCCTACTCAGGTTATGGATCGTGCTGAGCCATTTCAGTGGTGGTTGATGGCCACGCTGCCTGGAAGAGACAAGCCAAAGAAAAATTGACTTGTTGGATACCCAAGGATTCCAGCCCGCCAGCTTATCAAAGATTTGTCGATTCAGTATGAAGAAGAAGCGGGGAACATGGCCGAATCTTCAGCAGCAGCGGCAGCTCGTGCCAAACATCACATCCCTAGCCAAATTTTCTCAAATGTGGTCGGCGGAGTCCTTGAGATCATCAAAACTAATCCATCCACCTACCAGCGCCAACTCAATGAAGAAGAAGTTTAGAATCTTGCTTAAGCAGCACTGAATCTTGGTGAACCGGACAATCATAGCCAATTCTCTCAATTTGTTTCAAGAGAAGTGCTTCATCTTGTGGCGGACATTGTGGATGACATGTTCAAAAGGTACCAGGCCAAGGCACAAGAGGTACATTTATTCCAAATTTTCTTTTATGTTAGAATTATTGGATTATTGTTGTTTTACTTTGATCATATTTCCATCTCTTAAATGTTTTTTTGTTAATACACTTAGCTCTGGTTTGAATTTCATACTACTAAAATATTAAACTTGCTTAATTTGTCAAGAAAAAACAAAAGAAAAATATTAGTAAGTACTTACTTTAACAAAGATTTTAACAAAGAAAATCTGTTCTACATTGACTACTATGCATCAGATGAAATTTAATATGTTTGTTCAGTCATTAATTTAAAGTTCTGAGTCTTTGACTGAAACCAATTCTATTTATTAATTTTGTCCTGTAACTTCTCATTCAATAGATTTATAATTATTTATTGTAATGACATTATTACTCTTAGTCTCTCTAATTAGTACTCAGTACAAGGATATAACTATCCAAGTAGCTATGATCATGAAGTGTCCATGATCATATTTTCATCTCCTAAGTGTTTTTTTGTTAATACAATTACAGGTTCTAGATGAAACGATGAAGGCAATGATGATGCAGATCTCGGAGGTGGCGATGAAGAAGAACATGACGGAGGTGAAGATGTCGAGTCTCAAGGTGAGGGCAGCAATGATGGTTCCGCTATCGAGGATGAATAAACCTTGCTGTGATTGGTACTTTTGCTTAATATCATGAATTATGTTATGTTGGAAACTTTGTTTTTGGTTTTGAATCGTTGTTAACTATTTGGTTGGTAATGTCCGGGATGTCCGAAATTGATGTTTAAGTTAAATATTAGAACTTTGGTTGGTAGTAATGTTGCTTGTGGTTAAGTGCTAGAACTATGGTTGGAACCTTTTGTTGGATGACTTTTATGTTGGGAAGTATTTGTAAGGTCGTTGTGAACCTTTTGTTGGATTAATTTTTCTTGGATGGTTTATTGATTTTAGTTTCTAGCAAATTATAATTATAATATTACAGGTTTGCTTTTATTTGGTGAATGTGAATTGTACAGGATTAGCAATAATTAATTTTTTTTTTTTAAAAAAACCACCTAATCCTACCGACAATTCCCATTTCCTACCGGCTTTACCATTCAAAAACCCAAAAATTGACCATAATTCATTGAAAGTGGTAGGTTTTATCTGGTAGGAAATAAAAACGATGGTAGGAAATGGAATTTTGACAACCGTCTGTGATAAAACCTACCGAAGTAACAAAATAGTCGGTAGGATTTGGCCGGTAGGAAATGGTATGTCAAATATTACATGTATGTGGGGACCACGACACGTGGAGATGCCATGTCACATTACTGGGACCACAGATGGTTTACGTGGCATGTTACGTGGTAGCTGACTTGACTGGACCCGTGGATGCCACATAAGTAAGTGGGGTCCCTTTGAAAATCAACCACCAATTCCTACCGGATAGCAATTCCGAGCGGAGCAATTCCTACCGCACCCATCCGGTAGGAATTGGAGCAAAACCTACCGATTATACCCCATTTCCTACTGATTTGTCGGTAGGAAATGACCATTTTTCTTGTAGTGTATTATTAACATATTTTTGTATTATTACTCCTTTTATCGATTCAAACATCCATCAACAGGATATCGCCATAGAACCTTAATAGAGGTTCCCTTTGCAAGTTGTGTTAAATGTAAGTCAGTCTTTTGATATACTTTGTAATTCTATGTTCTTCAAGGACGTCAAAAGTGCTAAACAAGCTCTAGTAGTTGATAAAAATCTTCGATCCTTTGTCCCGTTGGTATCTTGTGCCTTCACCACAATGCATATAACTTTTTTTTTTTTAAAAACCCTCTTTCTATGATGTTTGCGTCCATTTCGCCCATTGCACCTATTTCTAGACACTAGATCCATCATTTTGTTCAATCGCACATCCCCCAATTTGGTTGACATGGACTTATTCCTATCTTCTCGTCCTAGTTTTCGAGAAATTCAAATTTAAATAGAAAATAACCGATCAAAAGCAATAACTTGACCTAATATGAAACTTCAGCTGCCTTGTAAATGAAAACAACAACATTAACATCAACAATTTAGATTTTTACCATATAACGACCTAGAAAATTTTGGTTTTTAATAATATTTATTTATTATAAGTTATAAATTATATTATGTGAATATTGTTGTAAAGGTGAAATGTGTGTGAGATGCTGATTATGTGATTATTTGATGATTTGGGTAAGCTGTGAAGATTGGTGTATTTTTATTTTTATTTTTTGAGGATTTAAGTATATTTAAATCATGTATTTTTGATCCTCTGTAAATTTTATAAAATTATCGGAGGGATTAAAAATCAGTAAATCTTTTGTAATATTATCTATATAATATTATTTAGTTTTTAAAATGGTTGGGTGAATTAATTTGGATGTTTCGGTATTTTAAAATGATTTTAAAAGTTTTATTGTATTTAAAGGATCAAAACTTTGAAAATTCATATTTATTTCATTTTTGATCCGAAAAATATTTTAAAAATATGTGTGTGCTCGTAATTTTATACTCTTCATTTTGAAAATGAAAAGTTTAATTTTCTGAATATTTTATTTAATTGGATTTAATATAGTCGATTATTAGTTTTAAAGCGAATCAGTAATGTTTTAATTGGGTTGGAATCAGGGAAGTAGTGATATAAAGGAATTGGGCCTAAGCCCATTAGTTACAAAAACAGAGCCCAGCAGAGAAACTTTAAGAACAGTCCAGAAAAAAAAAATAAACGGGAAGAAGAAATTGAGAGAGATTGAAGAAAGATTGAGAGAAAGAAGAGATTGGGGGTTGGTGATATATATATATATATATATATATATATATATATATATATATATATATATATATATATATATATATATATATATATATATACATGTGTGTGTGTATATGTGAGGGAGAGGAGTGTGTGGAGGAAGAGGGGGAAAGGGACGGGGAACCACGCCAAGTAGCAGGGAGTGGGGAAGACCACCGGTGGCAGGTGGTCGGCGGTGGCGCAGCAGCGGCGTAACAGAGGTTCTCTGGCGGCACGACAGCTGGTGGAGCACAGCAACATTGGTGGTACAGCGGGGAAGAGATAGAGAGAGAGAGAGATTTTTGATGGAAATTGGAAAGTTCGGAAAAAGGTATAATATTTTATTTATTTATTTATTTTCATTTTCGATGTAATTATTTAATTGTCAATTTTAGATTAATTATATGAATTGTTGTAATTAAATTAGATTTAATTGCGATACGATTGATTTAATTTTCGTAGTTTAATTTGGAAGTGGTTATAATTGTTAATTAATTATGAGATTGATTGTGGGTTTAATTATATGTTTTGGTGATTATTAGTTACTAATTGTTATTATTGTGTAATAATTTATGAAGTGGAATTTGGGGATTTTTGATATATGTCGAATTGGACAACTGGTTTTAGTTGTTTATATTAGTGGGTAAATTACGTTATTTGTTATGGTAATTATTGTTAATATATATTAGTTTGAAATGTTAATTTGTGGATGTCGAGCTACCGATTATTTAAATGATGGTTCAGTCGGGAGCTGTATGGTTGTTAGTTGATGATTGTTGTTGTTGTATTATATATAAGTTATTTGAGTTTGCTAGTCGTAATTGTCTATGTGCTAAGTGATATAGGTCGAATAGGAATATTTGTTAAGTGCTTTAATTGTCAGATTTTTGTGGAGGGTTATGTGTGATCAAGTGGTTTTGATAAAGGAATTATATAATTGCGTAAGCAGTATATTTCAGTTTAAATGTTATTTATCAAAGATTAACTGTGAGATTCATTTTATTATGTGTTTATCTGCAAGGAGTTGCAATGAGATCACAAGTCTTAAGTGACAATATTTAAGGACTTGTGTAATTCTCTGCAACTAGTTCCTCGGGCTTACGAATATCAATGATTAACTATCACCAGTATAATTAATATGCTCGAGTGGTGTGATCATTAATATAGCGTAAGTAATAGTTAGTGCTAGGGGTTGTTCCCTAGGGCTTACGAATATCAATGATTGATCATCACGTGTATCATTAAAATGCGTGAGTGATATGATCATTGATGTAGCGTAAGTAGTAGTTAATGTTAATATAAATCATTATGTGCTATGTGCCGCATGTCTGGGCGGATACATTTTCTTATGTGTTTAGTTGCCGCATGTTCGGGCGGGTACTTTTCATTAATTGTTTACTTTTATGTTGCTGCACGTTGAGGCAGCTTTATTTTTGTAAAAGCAGGGTTGAATCGTTTTTAATTGATATTGAGGGGCTGTGCCCATAGTCCGATAAACGAATACTTCATGCCGAAATTTTCTAAAAATCCCCTGCAAATCTATTTAAAACCTATTTAACTTATTTACATTCAATGCTTAAAGGTGTGTTATGATTACTAAGGGTTTAAGTATATGTATTAGTGGATTATTTCAAGAATATATTGTGAGTTTAAATATTAAGTGGTTGTGTTGTTTTGAAATGGTTATGTGACGTGTTTATGTGACTTAGTTGATTATAGTGAGACTATTATGTGAATATGAATGATTATGTCTATATGTATTGTATATGTAAGCATTATAGGACGCGCATGGGTAGAATAGAGCAAACGATAAGTTTTGCTTGAGTTAATACTGAAATAGTAACTGACCTTGTAAAGGTTTGAATAGGAGACATGGCCAAGAGCGGTGCACGGGTAAAAAGAAAGACGAATAGAAGGACAAGTATCAAAGCCGACGGATGTATTGACGTGGAAGTTAGTGAGTTACGAAGTAGAAATGGAAGTAGGGCCAAATAAAAGGCTAGCAAGTAAAGAAATGTCGTGAAACTGAGTTATGGATCGATGTTAAGGTCGAGAACTCCGTGAATCGAGGCAAGTGCTTGCTCTTCACTTATCTTCCAAGTGATGCAATTCATTCCTTTTGTCGTATAATGTAGTTTGGTCAAATGTGTTTAGAAAATGATATACTTCCCAGTTAGCATGGAAATGTTTATTTTCCCTACCCCTAATTGGAATACCAAGTTTTTAAAAGAACCTTAAATATAATATTTCCCGCTTAAATACTTTACTCAAGCTATGGCATTGGATTCCTCAACTGAATACTATTTCTTTTATTTTCTCCAAAAATGTTTAAAAAATGTTCTAAATAGAGAGAATCCAAGTTTAAAATTTTCACAAATACCTGTTAATAAAATTCTTGATTTTTCACATAATTTCTCCAGTGGACCCCTTTATAAAAATGGTTCCTTCAAACTGATTTGTGACTAACTATCCTGAGATTATTTTACAAATAATCGTTTAAACTACTTTAATCGTTTATGTCAGTTAAGCCTTCAAGGTGTTGAAATTTTATTAAAAGCGTAGTGCTTGCCTATGTCCTCGCCCTAGCGTAGAATTTCATATGATGATAATCTGGTTGCAATTTATATCTCTTATCGTTGCTCAAGTCGATTTACTCTTTAATCAAGTTAATGACAATGTTCCTCAATACTCATATCTATCTTGTCGATACATATTCGAATTATCGTTCTTTATATTCCCTGTTCCATTCATTATCGAACTTGTTGATATCCGTTGAATATTTTGATTATTCATTTATCGCCCTCTATTGTATCGAACTTGTCGATGCTAGAAGATATTGTTGTTTCCTTATTGAATCTTAATTACGAGTTATTGTTGTTCTGGAACGTGAGTTTTCCAGTTGTTGGTTGGCAAAGGTTGTCGATTGTTCCGACACCTAGTGTGGATGATTTAGAATTGGAAATGTTTTTAAAAGTGGCCCTTGGGGCGTTAAACCCTTCGGGGTAAAACCAGATTCGTGGTCAGATGTTAAGGCCAATGTGTGCCATGGATCCAATTAAGGACATTGCTGTGTGCGTTTGTCCGGGGTTAGTGCGTGACTGATCAGCAGCCTAACCTTGATGTTTTTTTTAATAAATAAAAATTCCAATTCTAATCTATACTCTGAAATTGAGATGTTTAGTTCTTGACTCCTTGGAAGTCTGTTTTAATAATTTTTCGATATCAGAACTCTTGTCAGTTCTAGTTCTTGATGCACCTTATGAATGGAGGATTATTGGCCCTCGTGGCAATCGAAAAGTCGATATAACTGATTCTTCATAGAATGAGATGAAACTCTTTTGTTTATCAGAATTGTCATCGTTATTGAAATTGTTATCACTATTTACACTTGCTGAGCATTGTTGGCTCACTCTTGCTTTTGTTTACTTCTCCAGTGGTTAGAGATAGTCAGAGAACCTAGTGGCCAGTGGGTATTGCTCTATAGACAGTGAGAGGAGACGTTCGAGTTATGGAATTTTTCAAATAATGGATTGGGAATTGTCAAGGTTGGATATGTAGTTAGACAGTGATTTGTCTATTCATAAAAACTGTATAACATTTTTATTCTGAGGTTGGATTGTAATAAAATAATTTGATAGTTTGTTTCATACCATAACCTGATCTTGGTTAAGGGATTTTTATTAGTTAATGTTGTTTATATTCAGAGATGTATAATATTGCTTATAGTTAGTGGCCCCATATCTGTACCCCGGATTTTGGGATGCTACATACCACACTATAACTTCCTAGCAGTAAACCTTTCATCAAATTATGTTTTTTTTCCTACCATAGAGACCAATTATAACGTCTTAGAAAAATTCGTAATCATAAATATTAATATTTAATATTAAATGTGGATTATATGGTGTGAATTTTTTTTTATGTTAAATGTACGTGACCTCATGTTTATATATTTATATGATGATGTAGGTGTGACACGTAAGTTTGTGTATTTTCATTAGAATCATCAGAGTGATTAAAAATCATGAAATCTTTTGTGTTATCATCTTTATGATATTCATTAGTTTTTAAAATTATCGAGAGAATTATTTTCGGTGTTTAAGTATTTTAAAATGATTTTACAAGTTATATTGCATTTAAAGGATCCAAACTTGTAAAATTCATATTTAATTCATTTTTTATTCTAAAAATATTTTAAAAATATTTGGGTGTTCGTAATTTTATACTCTTTATTTTAAAAATGAAAAGTTTAATTTTCTCACAACTTTTCTATTTAAATTTGAATTAATAAAAGCTATTAAATTAATTTTAGACATTGATTTCAGTTGGGTGAAATTACCAAATTGCCCTCCCCATTCTAAATCCCTAATGTTGTGTTTGGTTGGGAAGAATGGAATGGAATGAAATAGAATCAATGAAATTAAAAGGAAAAAATGGAGGTAGAGGGAAGATTTAAAAAAAAAATGAATAGGTACAAAATTTCTATGATGAGAAATGTGAAGAAATTGAATGTTGGGGAGAATGGAGCATTCCTTCTTAAATAGGTGGGTTTGAGTTCTAGTTCAAATGATTAAGAATGGAATGGATGAATGAATCAATATTTTTGACATTAATCTATTTCATAGTTCAAATTTCATTCCATTCCTTTCCATTCCATTCATCCCAACCAAACACAACATAAGTTAGCAACTAAATTTGCCCCAAATACATTTTTTTTAGGGGGATTCTTGAAATCTCTCGAACTCTCTCCCTTCTTCTGTAAACTAATCTTTATTTCTCTCCCTGTTGTGAATCTCCCTCATCCTAGTAAGCTTCAATTTTCATCGGTTCTTGATTTACAGTCGAAAATCCCCTGTCCCCTGTGTGTCTTCCCTGTGTTATTGTGTTCGCGTTACGGGTGTATAACCCGTTCATGTTTTATAAGCTGAGTTCAGTGTGTGTGTGTTCCTCTCACCCAAATCCTTCTCTCTCGACTGTGGTCAACCCTCTCCCTCCTCTCTATTTATCCTCTCCCCCGTTCTTGTTATTAATTGTACCTGGGCTGCTATGTGCAGTCCAATGTGTGTGTCATAGTGAAAGTGTGTGTGCGTGATGTTGTGTATTGGTGTGCAGCGATTTGGGTGTGTGTATATAACAGTGTATATGTATAACAGTGTGTGTGTATACAATATGCGTTAGTGTGTGAGATGTCTATATACAACCAATGCTAGGTTTGTGATTGTGTTGTGGTTGCTGTGTTGCTTTTTTGAATTTGATTATTGTTGTTGTTCTGTGCTTCATTTTGGTTGCTATGCTTCGATTATTGGTGTTACAATTCAGTGCTTAATATAATTCATTTAGTGAATTAACTGCTAATTGTCCACAAAAATTGATTCGTTTTAATGATGAATTTCGGTTCTATATTGTTATGCGAATAAATTGGTGGGGTCCGCAATGCAAACCCAAAAACTCGGGCACCTCCGGACTTTGCCTCTGTCGACAATGAGCTTCGGCGAGTCGACGGTGGACTGTGATGATTGTTCTGAGTTCTAATTTAATTTTGTAACATATTGTTCTGGTTATAAATTTTATTGTATGTCGGAAAGATTTAAGTGTAAATTGTTAATGTTAATTTGTAATTGTATTATTTTTTCGGAATGTGGAGGTGTACTATTAGTGATATAAAAGAATACGACTAATAATAATTACAAATTGTTTGTGTGTCGGCTGTGTTTCGACGGGAAATGTACGCTTACAAAGGGGGTGCCGTCAAAATTTTCTAAAAATCCTATTTTATATTCTTGAGTACAATATATATATATATATATATATATATATATATATATATATATATATATATATATATATATATTTATATTTATATATTATTCGAGTTACGTAATTGTTAAGCAATGATTAATACCATATTGTTGTATTTATGACTTTTATAAGAATTGTTAGTGGAATTCTTAGATCACTAGCTTGTTAAGAATTGGAAACTCTGTTAATTGGAGATTATGAATTGTTAAGTGTAAAATTGTTTGTTTTATGGATTATTAATTGGAAATTAGTAAAGTACTAAGTTGTATGTGATTGTATTTGAATTGTAAATTGATCTTGGATTGTTTAGTGGTGTAGTAAATTGTATGTTGTAATGATAATAATAATTATAATTTTTAATTCACTATTAAGTATATTAAATGGATTGTAAGAATAACGGGAGCTATAAATACATTCTAGTCGGATTGTGAGTTATATAAGTATGCACGTATATGTGAAGCGGGATTGTTAGAAGTTGTACAAAGTGTATGTGAGTATGATTGTGATTGATATGAGATTGTATTGAGATAATTGTAAAGCAACCGATCGATGTGGTAATGGCTGAATTGGTTGATTTTATTATGACAGGTTAGACAATATTATAAAGGAAGTGCTGTCCAATTTTATTTAAGATTATTTTGTAATTCGTATAGTAGATTGATAAGAGTTATTTGTAAATTGATATGAGGTACATGTTAAAGAGATATATGTGTAAATTGATATTACGTGCTAAGTGCTTATATGATTTTGTGATTATACGTTATTATTTTGAGCTGTATGTGATAAATTGTAAGGCGTATAGGACACGATTGGGTAGAATAGAGTTAGACGTATAAGGTTATAAACGTAGTGAAGTATTACTTTACCTTTATATAGGTACCAGTGAGATGCCGGTTAAGAACCAAGAGAAGTATAAACGGGAAACTCGGAGAAGAAAGATAAGTTCGGAGTAGACGAGTGTGCTCATGCAGAAGCTGGCAAATTATGGAAAGATATCGATAAGTGAGCGAATAAAAATCATTGTATAAAGAAGTGGAGACTGATGTAAAGTGTGTAAAGAATTTGAAAATTCGTGTATTGAGATAACTATACTAACCCTCACTTATCGTTCAAGTGATGTGAAACTGTTTCTGTTATTTATACAATGTTTATTTCAAATCATTTTGCATGTGTCTATACCCCTTTCTTTTCATTTCGAATGACATGAACCTGTTTCTACTAGTTGTAATGTTTTCTTCCAAATCTTTTGCTCGGGTCTATACCCATTTTCTTTGTTTCAAGTGACATTTTCCTTTAGCTAGCATTTAGATAATTATTCTCAAATTAGTTTTCCATTGTTGATTCTCTCCACTTATCGTTCAGGTGTTGATTCTTTTAAAATTATTTTATCTCAATATTCTTCGTCTTTATTAATATTCTTCAAATAATGTTTTTTCTCCAAATTGTTGTAAACTGATTCGAGGTTTATATTGTCGTTGAGGCATGTGTTGCTCAGTGACAGTTAAAACCAAGAATGAATTGAGATCTTCTTAATTATTCAACTCATTATTGTCAGGCTGGTTTCTGGCAGCCTAAGCCTATGAGTGCTTAGCCGACAAGAGTGAGACCTTGAGTAATTGAAAATTTCTTAAATCTTCGTTTTAGACTATTCAAATCCACTATGCTAGTTCAAGTTTTACAACGGAAATTCATCAATTGATAACCTTTGAAAAGGGTGATCAATAATCAAGGCAGTAACCCAATTTCTCATTTGAACTTCAGATTTCTTTATTCCATGAATTCTTTATAGATTGATGTTAAATTTCTAGAATCTTAATAATTGTTTCGTTCTTTAATTGATTTATGTTTCCTTGTTTATATATACGATTTTGCCTTGCTGATTTGTTGATTTATAATTCTGTCTTACAGAACTATATCATGCTTAGTATAATTTTATTGCTTTGGCGTTTATTATTCCTTATATCGAATGCTTCCCTGAATCTTAATATTATTGTTGTGTTGTTCATGATTCTTTATATCGAATGCTTTCCTGACCCTTAATCTTTTAATGTTGTCATTAAAATGGCTTAAGCAATTAAAGATGTTTTCAGAATTCCTTATACTGGGCTGATATGTTATCAGTGAGTATAAGGACTTGAAAGTGAAATGTTTTAAAGGTTTTGATGTGGGGGATTCCGTTTAAGTGTTTTCCACGGATTCCTTCAGATTGGAGGCGTAAGAGGGCTAGGGTGGTCCTAGTCCAGCATTAAAGGCTAATGTGTTACCTAATTGGGAACCCAATTTCAAGGTCCAGAGGGACTTCGTGTCCAGTATGGGGACTTTACGTGGCTGATCACCCGTATTATATATCCGATGTTAAGGGAAAAAATCCAATGAGCTTTAAATGTTTTTAAAAGGTTTTATAAAAAGTATGTTTCAAAGATGAAACGGTTTTAAAGAAAGGAATGTTTTGATTAGATATATATGTTTCAAGGTAAATGGTCATTAGTTTCGAAATTGTGGATATCAGAGTTAGTTATTTTCTATCTTGAATAAAATTGGGAACTCAGTAAAACAATGGAATTAAGGATGGATAGAAATTTCCCATTTATTACCTTCTCGATCGACATTGTACATTGAAAGTGGAGTAAAAATGATTAAGGGATTTCTTGATATTCTTTTTCTCAAAGTTTTATCTGAGGCAGTATGGTTGATGAAAATGGAAAATTCTTACTCTAAGGTGGAAATTGAATGTTCTTTTGAGATAGTTATCCTTGTACCAATTACAGTCTTGTTATTTGGTCTGGATACCAGCTTCCATTCAATCTGCCTTTTGTACTGACTGAGATCATCTTACATTGCAATCACTCAATTTGGATCTTTCAGAGCTTCAGTAGCTTTCTTAGTTTCTTCTAATTAGTTTCTTCTAAAAGAAAACTAAAGAAATAATCATTAGTACTTGAATCTCTGCTAGTCTTTTACTTCCACCATTAGAAACACTATGAACTAGGACAAAGAATTAATTGAGTCAACATTCTTTGTCTTGGCAGACATGTTCTCATAGTATCCTTTGACTTTCAGTGTGGTGTTGAGTTGACTAGTTGATCCTTCTGTTGCTCCCCCTAAGCTGATGCTGGGTTTACATGAAGATTCTCCATGTTTGACATTGCTTGGATCTGAATAACCATCACCATTGACAGCTGGGAGCTTGAGGTTATTGAACATCACTAAGACTTTCAATCACCTTCTGTTGATTAATAACAATCACCCTGTAGGCTGTAGACTCCATTGAGTAACAAAGGAAATTAACCTCTTGAGCATTAGCCGATTACTAGGATGCTCACTTTCATTTATCATTGCAAAACAATTTCCGACATACTTGTGGGGTCTTCCTATATTTCTTACTGATCAGGGTTCGATCATGTCAGTAGAAAACTATTGACTGCTTCAGCATTAATACTCTTGAAGGTGCAGAAATCATCCAGAACACTAATTGATAGGTCTTGTAATCTGGTCTCCAAGTTGTCATAGTCAGTTTTGCTTCCTGACACTCTTCTAGATGTGATCAATCACCATCAGTGGTGTATTGTCTTCAGATTGTCTGAACAACAACTTGTTTCTTGAGAGAAGTCATCAGTCATCATCACTAAGGTATATTTTTCATTGATGTAGAACTTCTGTGTGATGCTTCTTTGACTTCTCTTTATGACATGCCTCGTAATTTTATTTTACTTTAATTCCAGATGAGGTAGTCTCCTTTACTGATTCGATTTCCAGGAAAGAATCTCTTGATATGACATTCAGGTGAGAGAGCTCCTTATGTCATAGCTGAACTTTTGTCTGATGAAGCTTTAGATTTGACCTTGTTGACTTCACCTTTGACTGAGATTCCATGTCAGCTACAGATAAGTTCTCTTTCCTTAATCCTCGAACAGTAGGCTCTTCATCTTGTAAAAGATGCTTTATTACTGACAACATTCCTTAGCTATTGAATAGCCTTGACCCTAGGTCATACCCTTGCTGTTGTCTCCAAGGGATAAACCACTTGGCCTGTCTTCACATTCACATTTGATAGCAGGGTTCTTTCTTCGATGATATGCTTTGAATAAATCAATAATAATGCATAATCGATTAACCTGTTAAGCCCTACATTCACAAATGGATAAAAAGTTCTTGGTACCCAAATTGTTTAATTGGGTCCAGATGGATTAGAGATTTCTCTTTTATTAGAGTTAACAACAGTTTTAACCTTAACATGCTCATTCTTATCTTTGACTGACCATTTCTCCTTTTTAATGTCATTGACAAAATATTCACTGAGCAAGGAGAATAATGGTTCCTTCCTAACATAAGGAGGACTAGCAGTCTGTACCTTATTGTTATTCTTAAACATGCTTTTTCTATGAACAATGCAAATATTAGGAAATGCATTTATGACATTTGAAATAAGCAGGCATGATAATAAGAATACATTGCATACATTCAGCATTAAAACATTGCAGATAAGAATTATGCAAATTAGGCATGTTATGCATTTTAGAAAATTCAGTACTATCTACTTTAACCTATGTACACTTGTGTAACAGGTAGCAACTAGATTTAC
The DNA here is from genome assembly GCA_036435485.1 of Saposhnikovia divaricata. Classification (NCBI taxonomy): domain Eukaryota; kingdom Viridiplantae; phylum Streptophyta; class Magnoliopsida; order Apiales; family Apiaceae; genus Saposhnikovia; species Saposhnikovia divaricata. The sequence continues at coordinate 170,529,160 of CM071598.1, forward strand.
AGATATTCAATAATTTTCTAAACATACACGGAATAGAAGAATTAACAATTAATCACTAATTCTATCCAATCCATTCCTATTATTATATTATATTATATAATCTCTATTACCTAAGTCAGTTTTACAAATGACTTGATGTTCTACTGACACCCTAGGTAATTATTCCAACTTTTAAACTTTTTAAACCTTAACAAACAATTCAGAATGAGTTAACAAATCTTGTTCTACTGGGGATCCTGAAACTAGCTTAAGCAGAGGTCATATATGCTTGACATATATCATTTAAGAATTGAGAGATATTGTCTAAGGAACACTTCTAACTCACTATCGCAATTAATTAAATTCAACAAATATTCATACACATAACAAGATCTTCTAACCAAAGATATAATAATTAAAAACAACGATCTTAACATGCTTTGAATTTCTGAGAATTACATATTACACTAGTTCAAAGAATTGATGCCTGAGACATGTGAGGTGAATTATCTTCAGAGATTGCTATGAAGGCAAGATATTAATTATGCTCTTCTCATCATCATCTGATCCATCCCAACTCTTTTCTTCAGCAAGATAAGTTCTGCACTGATGCTTCTGTTTCATCTCATTTAATGAATCCCTATTCATCCTTGTCTGTCAGAATTCTGTACCATGTTGCACACCTTGATAGTTACTTATCACATAAAACTTTTCATAACTGCAACTATCATGTTTTCTTCTTTCCACCAACTCAGTCTTGTAGCCACCTCTTGAACTGTATCCTGAAGAGTTTCTACTTCGGAATAGATAGGCCTAATTCCTGGATTAAACATTTGTACTCTTTCTAAATTAGTAACTCTTCATGTATGTTCTGAGGTTCCATCATTAATTCCTGACTGAGATGTCTAACTGTCTAGTTCATTCTCAAACCTCCTTGATTCCACTTTTCTAAAATCTTTGTTGATTCCTTGAAAGATATTTCTTGGTACAATCCACTAAGTGTAGTAGATGTTACATTGGAGCAATCCACTTAGTGTTTTTATATCACACAATCAATAGAGTTAATTCAAATCTTCGAGAAAAATTCTATCCACTAAAACCTCTTCCATTCCTGCTTCTGAAAAACCAGTGAATTCTATGGATATAACTTTGAGGAGCTTCCACAAATTTTTCTTCAGTAGGTAGAAATTAATTTCATTGAAAAATGCATTTTCTTCAAAAGATTCAAATCATCTTTGACAATTCGGAGGAATCTTCAACTAACAATCTTCTAACAACCATCGGCTTAGAATAAATTCAAAATATTTAAAATTCAAAAACTTCAAGAACTTGAAAATTTTTGAGAAATAAAAAATCTGAAAGTAAGTTCAAATTAATTAAAATTCGAAATTAGAGTCAAATTAATTAAGAATCAAAAAATCTCAAGAAATGATAATTTTTGAGAGTTAAAGAATCCGGAAATAAATTCTGGTTAATTAAAATTCGAAATTATCAAGAATTAAAAATTTTGAAAATTAAACAATTTGAAAATAAACTCAAGTTGTTTAAAAATCAAAATTTCCAAGAATTAATCATTTCAAGAATTAAAAAATTCGAATATAAGTTAAGATTACTTAACAATCAAAAATATCATAAATTGAGAATTTTTAAAGGTTAAAGAATTCGAAAATAAATTTAGATTATTTAAAATTCAAAAATCTCAAAATTGAAAATTTTGAAAGTTAAAGAATCCAAAAATAAATTCAAATTATTTAAAGTTCAAAAATCTCATGTATTGAATTTTGGAAGGTTAAAAAATTTGAAAATAAGAGGAGTTGACTTTTTGGTCTAATACCGGATTTAATTTTTGTATGGGTCAACAAACTCGAAAACCAATTGGAGGACCACAAAAATAAGGATCTTGATTTGTACGTCAATCAAAAAGCTCTGATGCCAATTGTTAGGTCTAAAATAGTTTGTAGAAAGGGGGTTGAATACAAACTATGTCGTTTAATCGAATTTGCTCTTTTCTTAAAATATTAAATGAAGAACAAATTGATGTGGAATAAACGAATACCGATATTTCAAGTTGAATATAAAATTTATATTAACTTGATGGGGTGTGTCTAAATACACGGGTACAAATTACAATGGTTTGATGACCAAACTAATTATTACAAATTCTATAGAAAATTCGACATGAACTTTTCTATATTTGTAATAAAAAGATCGAATGCTAAAAGCAATTCGAGAGATAAGTTCTAGGGAACTTAATCCGCTAGATTGTTCCAATAGCACAAGTAAACTATTTCTAGTGGTTCAGATTTTGCAATACAATCCAGAAATAATTTACAAGAATTTATTTGAAGCTCAAGAACATTTTCTCTCTTGGTCTCTTTTCTCTCCCTCGGGTCTGTCTTTTGAGAAGAAGTGAAGTGGTGTTTAACAAAATGAGCCGCCTGTTGCTTTTAAACAAAAGATCTCCTGCCTCCTTTTTGTTTTTAACACTCAATATAACTATCGGTATGACTATCCACTACAAGTAATATGACAGTCTCTTCCAATATAACTTTCGGTATGACTATCCTTAATACTTGATATGACAGTCTGTTGAACTAGATATGACAATCCATCCCAATATAACTTTCGGTATAACTATCTCTTTGAACGAGATATGACTATTCAGTTGAGATAATATGACTGTCCAACCAATATGCCTATCAGCTTAACCCAATTGACTATCGGTGTGACTTACTTCACCAAGGCTGTTATGACAATCCTTTATTCTAATATGACTTTCGATATGACTATGTCATTGTCATATTAGAATACTTCTGATTGTCATATTAGAACAATTCTGATTGTCATAATATAACAATTCTGATTGTAATATTAGCTTTAAACATCCTGGCACTTTAATTCATATTCATTTCATCACCTGGCCACCTTTTAATTCAACAATTCAACCTGCGATTTTTGATCAATTCGCCTGGCCACCTTTTAACTAATTAAGAGATGCTCCGTTGAAATGCTTTTTAACCCGCACAGCTTATTATCTTTAATTAATAAATAAATAATTTAATTTTGAAATTATAAAAATAAATATCTAATATTATTAGATATTTATAAATATAATTATCTAATTAAATAAAATATTTATTAATATAAATAAATCTTTAAGCTCTAAGCTTCGGTTACCTGAGGGTCTGGAACCGGACTCCTTTTGCTTAACAAAAAATATATCAATTTCAACCGGGGTTCCAGCTTTAAGAATATATCACTTTCCTTATTCATGTGATAATTCTATTTTCTCATAACCCGTCCATGTGTAAGCTACGGTCTCTTGAGAATGTGAAACCGAACTATTTTTGCTTAACAAAAAATACAACAATTCTAACCGGGGTTTCAGCATTAAAAATATATCACTTTGCATTTCTTTGTGATAAATCTTTTTCCTCACAATCAGTCCACTTGATAGTAAAATCCTTGTGGTTAATTAATTTAGCACTTCTGTTGCTTGCACAATGATTCTTTCACATACCAGTCTTGATAGCTTGAACCACTGAAGTTAATGACGAACAACCACTGTTTAATGTTGACACTCGATGCACGGTCTGGTTCATGAGTGACTAACCGCAATGACTGTTCTTCATATATTGACTTTAAAACTGTGGTTCATGTCTCCCTTTTCTTCACTCTTTTTCAAACCTTTATAATCTATATTCTGCCACTATAGGAACCTCTTGTCACTATAAATAGAACCCACTGTCTTGATTACTCCACTGATGCTTGATCAACTGAATGAACTTCTTCAAGTGTAGTATAACTCAAAACGGTAGATTGACTTTGTCTTCTTTCTTTTCTGACAGATAATACAATTGAGATCCCTGTGACAGTACATATACTATTTACTATTACATTCTTGTTTAAGTTGAGTTGAATCCTCGAAATACAAATAGGCTACATCATATGCCTTTCAGAATATACCTAGATTTACATAAACAGAACACTCAAAAGATTCTGAATATTAAAGATAATAAGTAAAATTAGACTTATCTATAAAAAAACAAGTGCAAATCGAGATGAACATATAGGCGTCCATTAAGTCGGTGCTCAGATGGAGAATGCAAGTGCATCTGCAGAAGAGTGTACTTTTTTCCATCGATACTAAATCCTCGAACATTTCTATCAAAACATATTTGCATTATAACAAACTTGTAAGTAACATATCTTGAGTTTTATAACTGATTCCTATAATACGTAACTCACTTGTTATCTAAATTTAGGAGCAGGGGTCAAAACAAAAACAAGGATTCCTACAATACGGACTTCTGGGCAATATCGTAAAATAGATATGAGTATTTCAGTCCCAATCAGTACGATAATGAGCTACTCCAAAGAATCTAATTTTCTGTTCTGAAGACTTAATTGAAGAAAACGAATATTATGCTGCAACAAAAAAAAATTATTCGCACACATTTCTACACATTATACAACCAAATCGAGTTAGTGTTTCAGTTCCACTAAGCAACCAGAGACACAATTAGAATTCAATAAAGTCACAACAGTTTCCTCGTCCCATGATAACATGACAAAAGTTAAGCAAAAAAGTACACTCCATTCAATAATTCAATAAATAGTTTCGGTACGTCGAAGTAACAAATGAAATGATTAAATAACAGAGTCCTACATTCAATAATTCAAAAAGCTAATTCACCTAAACAGAAAAGAGAAAAGGCCATGTTTAAAACATTGACGACGTTTAAACTGTTTCCGATATTTAGCAGGAGCATTAAACATAGCTTCAACCGGCAACTCAATATCACCAGAATCATCTCTGGACTTTAATTATATTAATCTAATTAGACCTGAAGTACTCCTGGAAGACTAAAGTTGCGTGCTTGAGCTGGTGGTACTACCTGTGCATATATGGATATCTTTATAAAGCTTTAAACTAGAATTATCATGTGTTAATTTGGACTTTATTGTTACTTTGACCAACTTATAGCTAAAACAGAACCGGCCTGTACTTTTACCATATTAGAGTATTTAAGTATACATAAATCACTGGCAGAAGCTTTTAATTGATACTTGGTACTAACTTCTTCATGTCCTTTATAAATAGAACTCCGACTCATAATATATGTGAATGTACACAATAAAAATTTTACATAGTGCAAGGGAGCAACATCACAAGGCAACTGGTGAAAAGAATAACATTAGATATTTAGTGAAGTTAATCATGTACCCCCTTTCTATTTTGAAGTTATCTAATTTCAAGACAGATAAGAGCCAATATTAGCTTAACTATAGTTATGATATTTAGTGAATAGGCCTTATCAAATAATATAGGTTAGAACATGTACAATTTCTCCTGTACACATGACTTGTTAGATAATTACACAGCGACAGAGGTCCATTGATAATTATAGAGAGACACTCAAATAATCATCAAGTAAAAAGACACATTTTAGTGTATGGTGTATTTCAGAGATGGACTCACCACAAGACCTTGCCAAGGGAGCAGTTTACCTTCTTGAACTTGACAGACAGGATAATAAGACTGAAGAAAATGCTCTTGCTCCAAAGTGGTGGATACCTTTTAAGTACAAGCTGTCCCAAACCTTAATTGATGAGAGAGATGGATCCATATATGGCGCTATACTAGAATGGGACCGGTCTGCTGCTTTAGCAGACTTCATACTCATCAGACCAAGTGGTGCTCCTAGGGCTGTATTGGTACTGCAAGGTACATTACTTAAAAGCCAAACAATTAAAATTAGTAAACAGTAATTAAAATGTGGTCACTAAACAAGGGCAGTGGAAGCACAATAGTTATATGCATAGAAAACAGATATAAATAAAATGGCAGGCTCAATATTTGTGGAATCCCCAGATACGAGAGGCTATATCACTAAGATCTAGGTTCCAATTGAATGTTAGTTTATATAAAATACTAATTCATGCTTTTAATTTTATATTTGTTTAAAATAATTATTATTGTGCCTTTCTTTTGTGCTCAAGTGCTAGATAGATGTTTTTAACAATGTGATTTTGATATATTATTGTCAATGAAATTATTTTTCATAGCCTATTTTGCTATGAAAAGGGTAGATTATTAAATTCCAAAAACAACATAATGTTGCTTATACTATATCAACGGAGACTCGGATTCCTAGGTCCTTTGTCTCATTAGTTAATTTGTAAAAACAAACTGATAACAAACACAATACTACCAAAAACTGTATCTCGCAATCAAACTACTTAGTCGAAACAGAGTAGATGCAAATAAAGCATCAACATTACATTATGGTAATTGTTCTGGTAGCTTTCATGGCAGTCATGTATTACTAGTTTCATACTTTAATAATTCAAGACCAGGCAGGTCTATAATAGAAGTATAGTAACTAAAACTATAGCACATGATTCAAAGTCATGTCGTATATGTACACACAACTGAAAAGCTTACATACCTGCAAATCCTTGTTTTGTGTTTGGAAAAGCACATATTTCTTTATCACCAAACAGCCCTTCACATTCAACTTTAGCCCTTCATCCATAATCTGCAATTAAAAACGAAACCCACAAATAACTTTCCTCAAACAAATCAAATCTAAAAGGAGATGAAGAGCACGAAGGAGAAGTAGATGTAAAACCCTAATTTTACATTTAATTTGAAATCCCCAATCCAAGCCCTAAATAAAATCCTAACGAAAAACCCCAATTAACCACCTGTAAGAAGAGAGTAGATAAGAGAGAGCGAGAAATAGTTGAGAGAGTAAAAAATTTCGTTGAGGGGAAGAGGAAGTCGAGAGAGAGCGGCGGATTGTTTTGGTCTTCAATTGGTCAAGAGAGAGTAAAGTAGAAAAATAGATCTGGTTTACTTTAATTTAATTATATGTATTTGTTTGAGGGGAAAAGTAGAGTGAAAAATTTCATTTTAGGGGAAGAATGCCGCCTCATATTTCGACTTCGTATGTTGTGTATTTTTCTTTTTAGTTTATTTATTAAAGGTTTTTAAAGTGCAAATTAATATTTATAAATAATAAAAATAAAAAATTGTACTATAAAATAGAATATATATAATGTAATAAAAAATTTATCCTCTATGATTTTGTGTCTAAAATCAAATTTATCTTTTATGATTTTGTGTTTGAAATCTAGTAAAACTACAATTCCTTTCGAAATGACTTAGCCCGATTAACAAAATATTTTTAAAAAAAAATTTCTCGACGATCCAACCGTACGGATGTCAAGATATATCTAATTTAGTGATATTCCCAAAATTTTAGAAAAAAAAATTATTTAATCGGGTAATTCAATGGTCAACAGTACTTTGACCGGAACCCTTAAATAGGGTTTCGTCAGGGTTTAAGGATTCGATTTTTCAAAAAATATTTCTCGACCACCCAACCATACGGGAATCAAGATCCATCATATTTAATGTTATTCCCAAAATTTTAGAAAAAAATAAAATTTATTTGATCGGGTAATTCAACAGTGAACTAGTACTTTGACCGTAACCCCTAAGCAGGGTTTCGTCAGGTTTTAAGGATTATATTTTTTAAAAAATATTTCGCGACCACCCAACCATACGGGAATCAAGATCCATCACATTTATTGTTATTCCCAAAATTTTAGAAAAAAAAAATTTATTTGATCGAGTAATTCAACGGTCAACTAGTACTTTGACTGGAACCCCTAAACAGGGTTTCGTCAGGGTTTAAGGATTCGATTTTTAAAAAAATATTTCTCGACCACCCAACCATACGGGAATCAAGATCCACCATATTTAATGTTATTCCCAAAATTTTAGAAAAAAAAAATTATTTGATCGGGTAATTCAACGGTCAACTAGTACTTTGACCGGAACCCCTAAAAAGGGTTTCGTCAGGGTTTAAGGATTCGATTTTTTAAAAAATATTTCTCGACCACCCAACCATACGGGAATCAAGATCCATCATATTTAATGTTATTCCCAAAATTTTAGAAAAAAATATTATTTGATCGGGTAATTAAACGGTCAACTAGTACTTTGACGAGAACCCCTAAACAGGGTTTCGTCAGGGTTTAAGGATTTGATTTTTTAAAAAATATTTCTCGACCACCCAACCATACGGGAATCAAGATCCATCATATTTAATGTTATTCCCAAAATTTTAGAAAAAAATATTTTTGTGATCGGGTAATTCAACGGTCAACTAGTACTTTGACCGGAACCCCTAAATAGGGTTTCATCAGGGTTTAAGGATTCAATTTTTTAAAAAATATTTCTCGACCACCCAACAATACGGGAATCAAGATCTATCATATTTAATGTTATTCCCAAAATTTTAGAAAAAAAAAAAAATTATTTGATCGGGTAATTCAACGGTCAACTAGTACTTTGACAGGAACCTAATATATAAATAATTAAAGAATCAACATATAATATATAAAATCTATTTCAATGAACAATATAAAATTTAATTCAACCTAATACATAAATTTTTTTCAGTGAATAATATAATATAACTAACATATGTAAAGAATTAAAATTATTCTAATAATTTAGTAATAATAGTAATAATGAATAAAACCTAAGGTGTGAGGGTTATATATTAGTGATGGAGGAAATTAACCCAATTTAAGTGTAGATGGAGTGGTTGTGGTGAAATAGGAGTCATGTGACCTGGAGGTCAGGGGTTCGAATCCCTCCAACACCAATTTCTTTCCTACTGACACACGGCAGTGTGGGGCCACAATGACACGTGGCAGTGTGGGCCCACAATCACACGTGGTAGTGTGGGACCCACTGACATGTGGCAGTGTGGACCCACTGACACGTGTCACTGGGGGACCACTTTAACACGTGGCAGTGTGGGCCCACAAATGACACGTGGCAGTGTGGGCCCACAAATGACACGTGGTAGTGTGGGCCCACAAATGACACGTGGCAGTGTGGGACCCACTCTGACACATGGCAGTATGGGACCCACTCTAACATGTGGAAGTGTGGGGCGTGGAAGTGTGGGGCCCACCTGACACGTGGAAGTGTGGGCCCACTTTAAAATTTGCATTAGCAAATGTAACACTTTTTTGTAACACTTTTTTGTGTGGGCCCACTTTTTCGTGGGATCCTCTTATTGGTCCTGCTGGTGGGGACCACAATAGTTGAAAAATGAAAAAATAAAAAAAATTAACTAATGTAACACTTTATTGTAGTGTTACATGTATGCAACACCGTGACCTTTACTGTAACACTAGTTCTCGACTAATGTAACACTAGTTGAGTGGTGTTACAATAGGTCAAAATTTACTACCTATTGTAACACTATTTCACGTAACGCTTTCAAAAACCATTACGTTAGCCCACTTATGGCGTAGTGCAAATGAAGTTGATAAATATTTGCATACATGATAAATTTATGATTATATTGACATCTGTACAATTGGATCATCAAAAAAAACTTTTAAAAAAAGGGTTTGATGTTACCCTAATCTAATCACTAAATTTAAATAGAGTTAAAATTATAATTTAAAATGGTATTTCCCACTAGTCAATTCCTACCAAACTTCATGAATACGGTAGAATTACTGGGTTTTTACTTTTTAACACAGCTCATTTCCTACCACAAAGAGGGGGTAGGAAATGTTTCTATCTAAACAACGTCGTTTTGGTGACACATTGACAATAACCACGTGGCAGAAGCGGGCCTACCAGACTAACCCATTTCGCACCAGTATACGGTGGTAGGAATTGCTTTGACAAAAAAGACGTTATTTTACTCTTGCCAAAAACGCTGACAAAGCCAACGTGGCTTGTGGGACCCAATAGACTCATTTCCTACTAGAGTTGGTAGGAAATGAGGTGAACAAAACCGACCATTTCTTTGTGGTAGGAAATACTCTGGCAAAAATGACATCGTTTCTTTGTTGACGTGGACAAGTGTGTTCTTTTTCATCCATTTCTTACCAGTTGTGGTAGGAAATGGCAACCTATTTCCTACCAGCATCGTTTGTGGTAGGAAATGGTCCTTTGACCTGCAATTAGTAGGAAATGGCTGGTAGGAAAAGAGTTGGTAGGAAAAATTCTGGTAGGATTTGCTCGTTTTTCTTGTAATGTTCTTATTCTGCATGTAAATATATAAATTTGCTTTCAGATAAGAGGAAAAGTACGTGGGCACTTAAATCACTGCACCAAATTATGCATGTGCACATATATCATTAAGAAATTTTTCATAAGATGAGAAAAAGTGGACACTTAAATCACGGGTCAACCAAAAATTGTATATGTAGATGAAGAAAATGTATCCACACGTAATGAGGTTGTATGAAAATTATCACATTGTTAATGGTCCAGCTATAATTTATATGTATAGTTTTACTGATTTCAATAAGATACAAATGAATCCATGTCTTTACAATTAAGATTCCAGCTACGAAACCAAAAAAGAAATGAAACAACCACCAAAAAATTCCTAAATACCATGCCAACTGGTAAAGGAAACATATTAAAGTGTACTTCACTTACACTTACTGCAAAGTTTATCGTCATTAGTGTAAGAAGTTGTGCAGTACTAGTTCATAAATATTACTTAAATTTGCAGTGTTTTATTCAAGGAATGAAGTTACTTTTTGTTATATGTTGTTTTTGAATGTTAGTGTTAGGTACTTGACACCTTTGATTCTTTCAATGACAATTACTAACGTCAAAAATACTTGTAATGATATTATTATTTTTTTAAATTACTGTAGATAGCTATTTGGCACCTTTGGTTCTTCGAATGACATTGTGATATGTGGACCATGTTTTTATGCAATGATTTGTGTACTTGTAAAAGTGGATAACTTTGTGTTGCGCTTTATTGAAATTGCAATGAACATATAGTCAAGGTTAACCCATAATGACGACATGTATAACATGTTTGATGAGAATATATGTACATGACCGCTGTACATGTATAAATTGCAGGTAGATCATTGTAAATTTTATAAATTGTACATCATTAATTGAGAATATATGTACATGACCATTGTACATGTACATTATTGGAGGTATAAGAGGCCGAGTGACGCCGGTTCAATATTTTTAGTTAGGGTAATAGGCTAGTGAGACCAATCTAGCACTTTAAAGCCAATGTATTGCCTATTAGGAGTCCCAATTTTTTGTTCCAAAGGGAACCATGTCCAGAGGGACATTATATCCTGTATGGATACTTTACGTGGTTGATCACCAGTATTGTCTATTGAATCGTGAAAAACTCTAGTTTACTAAAATGTTTTTAAAAAGATAAATGGTTTTATACTGAAATTGGTTTACTCTTTGAAATTGTGTATTCTATTCATATGTTCTAATGATAGAATTGTTTAAAGGAAAAGAATGTTTTGATGAAAAGTTATGGTTTGAAGAAAATAATAGGTTTTATTCTACAATGGAAATGGGTTTACTCTTTTTTGAGATAAATTTTACAATTGATTCTGTTTATCAATGACCTATTAAGAAATTTTTGTTTCACAATTGCTGAGCGTTTTTGGCTCACTCTTGTTTTATTTTACATAACCCTACAGTTAAGTTTAAGGATGGGTCATATACATCTTATAATTTGAACGGGAGTGACAAGACTTCCGAGATACTGTTTTGGTCTGAGCTAAAGATAGGTGGAATAGTGGATTGTGTTTAAATCAAGATAGTGATTGTAATAACTTAAATATTTTAGATTCTTGTTTCAATATCATAACCTAAAATTGATCCTAGTTGAGGGGTCATTTGTGTATCTAAGATTTATTTAAAGTTATATTTCATTGTATTTGTTTTGTGACACCAAAGCCCGAACCCGGATTATCGTTACCATCACCACTTAATATAACTTGTTGAAGAGCAATGCCATAAGCCACAATAACTACATGAGGTTTAATGATTCTGCAAACCACCAACAAGTACAACATCATGAATGATGTTTTAAAACATTTTGGAATCACTCGAACAATTCTTTACAGGCTACATGCACTGCCTGAATTGATTAATATACTACTGTTTAATCCTACTGTCGTATTCTTCTAATAGTGTGTGCGGTAACCTTTTAGTAATTTTTGTGTGGTTTACGCTTTTACATACTCGGTATTTCTCAAGATCTATGCATACAACGCTTGTTTTGTGTCTTGTCTTTTTTTATCTCTATTTCCGTTAATTAACGGTTAGACTATTGACGAGTTCTATAAATCTATTTCTTCTAATATCTTAAGAAAAAATGAAATCTTTATTATAAATGCACTAAATAAATATCAACTTTCTCGGGAAAAAATATGAATATACGGGTTACAATATTTTTTGCTACCATCAATCAGATAAGATAATTAATATTTATAACATTAACTCTATGTCTACTATCGAAGTTTAAGGTTCTAGTACAATGAATATAAGAAATACATTTACATGTAAAATAATAATTTAAATCCACCCACACTTCTATTATCTTGAGAGGTCCAAATTAGATCTTTTTGGTTTGACTTCAGTGTCATTCTTCTCAGATCCCTGGTGTTCATTAGGTCTCTGGTTTCACCTTTCTCCAAAATTTTGATGTACATGTGATCTCCCTACATATGGAGAAGATGGGACTCTTAACACTTGCGCTTCTTTCCTCGTGCTTTTGATTGTCGGTGTAGAGTTTCAGCCATTGAAGCTTGGACCTGACCAAGATAATGAATACTATACTGAAAAATCAAACGAAATGATAGAAATAATGCATGTAGTAAACAAATTCTAACATTTCAGTGTGATGAGACCCTCGGAGTAAAAGGTCCAACCGGCTCCCTTCTCAGAGGACACATGTAAAAGCTACAAATAAAGGGGTCCGTTTCCCAACCCCTACTCTCAGGTAGTGCACAACCAAATAAATGTGAAAAAATGAAGGGGGTAAAACGGCGTTTTGGAAATAAAAGTAGTCCTACTTCAATGCTAGTACCAAACTTCCTTACCTTCTTATTGTGGGCACTCTCCTCTTCACTAAAAGCAAATTCCTAAACAGGTGGAAAATAATAAGACAAGAATAATGAGTATAGTAAGACTTACAACTTTGTGTTAAATTAATAAGCTAAATTTCAACTCTCTAGAATAAAATATGGTAGGTTTTGAATAAAATGTGGTAGGTGTTGAATGTTGAATAATTTGTAGTAGATTGACTAAATGGTGATGTAATCAATGATGTAAAATGCTTGAGATGTAGCCTATAAATAGGTTGAGAGTTTGCATGTAAAACATATCAAAAATTTAGAGAGTTCTTAATAAAAGAGTGAGTTTTGAGAGTTTGAGAAGAAACAATTTTCTTTCTTCATCTCTACTTTCAAGCCATCAAAGCGGTATCAGAGCTAGTCGGAATATTCGCCATAATATATCAAATCGAAGATCTCTCGGAGACGAATCCAACGCCGCCGGAATCACCCTGATCGGAGCTCCGACGCTCCGCCAATCGCCGCCGGAAGGTGACTGCAGAAGGATAGTTTTGCAGATAATTCTGCAGAATTTTTCCAAAAATTTGAGGGGTTACTGTTCATCTATACGGTACTATTCATATACGCACTGTTCATATATGGAACTGTTCATATGTACTGTTCATATATGGTACTGTTCATACATACTGTTCATATACGGTGTTGTTCATACATACTGCACTGCACTGTTTATATACGGTACTGTTCATCCATATTGTACGGTACTGTTCAAAAAAAAAATCCTATTAGTCTTGTTTTAAGATGGCTTCCAGCAGCAATACGTTACAACCTCAACTGCCACGTTTGACGGGAAAGAATTACAACCAATGGAGCATTCAAATGAAAGTGTTATATGGCTTTCAAGATCTTTGGGAGATTGTGGAAAATGGATATGAAAAATCGGAGGATCAATCCAAACTCTCGCCACAACAATTAAGCAGTTTGAAGGAGAATCAAAAGAAGGACAAGAAAGCTCTCTACTTTATTTATCAAGCAGTTGATGAAGTTATTTTTGAGAGGATTTCAACAGCATCAACATCCAAGGAGGAGTGGGACATCCTTAACAAGGCTTACAAAGGTGAAGAAAAGGTTAAAATGGTGAGACTTCAAGCTCTAAGAGGAGAATTTGATTCAGTCAAAATGAAAGAAGGAGAAACGGTGGAGGAATATTATAATCGAACAATTTCGATTGTTAATCAACTTCGTGTAAATGGTGAAGAAATTTCCGATAGAAGAGTCTTGGAAAAAATTCTTCGTAGCATGACTCTCCTTCGGAGCAAGCTTTTCAAGTTCAAGACACTAATCATGGCAGTTTTAGAGGAAGAGGTGGAAGAGGATCATTTCATGGTCGAGGACAAGGAATAGGAAAATTGCCAAGTGAAAATTCAAGCTCATATCAAAGAGGAAGAGGAAGAGCTCGTGGAGGTTACAATGGAAGAGGAATGGGTAATTCTTTTAATTTTCAATGCCATTATTGTCATAAAAATGGGCATATGAAAAAAGATTGCTACAAAAGGATTAATGAAGAAAAAGATGAATCAAATTTTTTACATGAGAATATTGAGGAGAAAAATGAAAGTATGCTTCTTGTTAGTAATGTTCAAGAAGAATCTCTTGAAAATGTTTGGTATATCGATAGTGGTTGTAGTAACCACATGACCGGAAATAAGAATTGCTTTGTGAATTTTGATGAAAGTGTTCAACGAGAAGTCAAGACGGGTGACAACAAAAGGCTCATTGTGAAAGGTTGTGGTGATATTCCAATCCGAACAAAGCAAGGTACAAACTACATCTCTAATGTTTATTATGTACCCGATCTTAAACATAATCTTTTAAGTGTTGGGCAACTTACAAGAAAGGGGCATCATGTGAATTTTCAAGATGATTTTTGTGTGATCAAAGATAAAAATGGTGTTCTTGTTGCAAGAGTCAAGATGACATCAACTAAAATGTTTCCATTGAAAATTCAAAGTGAGTCTCTTCCATGTTTTGCTAATATTGTAAATGACAAGTCTTGGCTTTGGCATCTTCGATATAATCACTTGAGTTTTAGCACTCTATCAAAGATTTGTAAAGGTCATATGGTAAGAGGTATTCCAAATATTCAAAAGCAAGATCAAGAATGTGAAGATTGCATTTTTGGCAAGCACCATCGAGATCCATTTCCAAAAGAGAAGGCATGGCGAGCTAAAAAGCCATTGGAATTGGTACATTCGGATTTTTGTGGACCTATGCGCAGAAACTCTATTGGAGGTAGTTGCTATTTCCTCACTTTTATTGATGATTATAGTCGCAAGATGTGGATTTATTTTCTCAAAGAAAAATCTCAAGTATTTGAAACATTTAAAGTTTTCAAAGCATATGTGGAGAAAGATAGTGGTCATTCTTTAAAGACACTACGATCCGATCATGGTGGTGAATATATGTCCCAAGAATTTGGAAGTTTTTTGAAAAGGCATGGCATTCGTCATCAGCTAACGGTTCGCTCAACTCCTCAACAAAATGGGGTGGCCGAGAGGAAGAACCGAATAATCATGGAGCTTGTTCGAAGTATGTTGAAAACAAAAGGATTGCCTAAGATGTTTTGGGCCGAAGCGGTTGCTTGTGCATGCTATGTTCTCAATCGTGCACCTACTAAAAGTGTACAAGGGAAGACTCCACAAGAAGCTTGGAGTCGTAAGAAGCCATGTGTCTCTCACTTTAGAATTTTTGGAAGCATTTGTTACTCTCATGTGCCCGATGAAAAGAGAGGCAAACTTGATGATAAATCTGAAAAATGCATCTTTGTTGGTTATAGTGAACTTCCAAGGCATACAAATTATACAATCCCATTACAAAGAAGGTCATAATTAGTCGTGATGTAATTTTCAATGAGGAGGCTTCATGGGAATGGAAGAATGAGAAAGAAAGTTCAAGTATCTTTCTTGATGATGATACATTTGATCCAATTGAAGAAGAAGGCGCCACTCCACCTACTCCACCATCCAATTCTCAAATAAGCTCATCATCATCTTCAAGTTCCAAATTACCACCTAAAAAGACAAGAACTATAGCGGATCTTTATGGAGCAACAAGAAGAATTTTGGAAGATGAATTTGTTGATTTTGCTTTATATGCAAATGCGGATCCGATTGATTTTGAAGATGCCGCTAAGGAAGTTAAATGGAGGCAAGCCATGAATCAAGAAATTGATGCAATTGAAAGGAATAAAACATGGGAATTAGTTGAAGCTCCTAAAGCAAAGAAACCTATTGGAGTTAAATGGGTTTATAAGACAAAGTTGAATGCCCAAGGTGAAGTTGAAAAACACAAGGCCCGATTAGTGGTGAAAGGTTACAAGCAAAAATATGGTGTTGATTATAAGGAAATATTTGCCCCGGTAGCACGACTTGAAACAATCCGCTTGATCCTCTCTTTAGCCGCTCAAAATAAATGGTAAGTTCATAAAATGGATGTCAAATCGGCTTTCTTGAATGGAGAATTACAAGAAGAGGTCTATGTTGAGCAACCCCCGGGCTATGTAAAGAAAAATGAAGAGAATAAGGTCTACCGATTAAAGAAGGCTTTGTATGGATTAAAGCAAGCTCCTCGTGCATGGTATAGTCGCATAAATGATTATTTTTTAAAGATGGGATTCAAGAGGTGTACATTTGAGCATACACTTTACATCAAAGAGAACAAAGGTAAAATTCTTATCATTGGCTTGTATGTGGATGATTTGATTTTTACAGGAAATAGTCATGTAATCAATGATGTAAAATGCTTGAGATGTATCCTATAAATAGGTTGAGAGTTTGCATGTAAAACATATCAAAAATTCAGAGAGTTCTTAATAAAAGAGTGAGTTTTGAGAGTTTGAGAAGAAACAATTTTCTTTCTTCATCTCTACTTTCAAGCCATCACTTTGAACCTTAAGCATTAGTTAGAAAAAAATACCTCCTCTTCATAATTATTAATATCTGGATATAAGGTTGAAATTAGTGCATCATAGTTTGGGTCATCTCTTAGAGACCGGCGACTAGCACAATGTGTGCGGCAAGCCGGGCACTCAATATTCCTACATGAGAATCACATCAAAATTTTAATTTGAAAGATGTTACATGTTGAACACGATCAATGAAATTTTGGCACAAGCTTGCTTTAAAGTCTTACCCCAGTCTCATAGCTTTGTCAATGCATTCTCTGCAGAAGCGATGCAAACATTCCATGACAGTTCTTGTCTTCTTTATAATCCCTATCCATCAATTGGAATATATTCAACTGTTTACTCAAAAAAAGTGTAAAAACAACAGAATACAGGAATAGGTGCATTCTTGAAATTATATACAACTCAAAAGACATGTTGTTGATCGACACATGCTGTATACATTCTTTAAACACATGGGTAGATAGATTTCACTGTACTTTAGTTTGTGGCTTATATATTTTCAGATAACACATTCTCGATATAAAATTCATTTACACTATGCAAAATGTGGCGAAGATATTTTTCCTGATAAAAGATATCATAAATTAGCATGGTAATGAACAATTAACATATATATAGTAAAGCCCATTGACATGTATACATTTAAATATTGTATTGTATTTTTTAACCTATTTAGCATCCGTTGCTTTCTTCAAAACAAAGGGAGCCTATAGCCAATATATACATGAATAAGACTTATAAATAACTACAAGAAAATCCATTAGTACCAACAGAAATTTCCGTTGCAAGTTACTGAAATCCGTTGGTAAAATGGTTGTAAAATGATTTCCTAACGGAATGCTAACGGAATACGGTCGTTGGAACAAACGTCGTTGGGAAGTCTCTAACAAAGAAATTTATTTCCGTTACTAAACTTAACAACGGAATACCAACAGACTGTAACGGAATTCTTGTTTTTACAAACAACCATAACCCAATCGACTTCGTAACGGATATTCTGTTGGGATTATTTGCAACCAAATGCCAACGGAATTTTCGTTGTTATATTTATTATTAGCAACCAAATGCTAACGAACTTCCGTTGTCCGTTAGTATTATTAGTAACAGTTTTATAACAGATTAGACGTTGGTAGTTTTAACAAGCATTTGCCAATGATATTCCATTGATAATCTATTGTTAAATTTAGAAACACTCCCGGATAATGCGATTTTGCCAACGAATGCAAAATATCTACCAACATTTACATTTTTAATATCGATAAAATAAAATGATACTAGCAAACAAAAGATAACAAATGTCTTTTCTATATAATACCAACATCTGAGTATATAATAATACAAATTCAAAATCGGAGCCAAGTCTGGATCACCTACAGTTGCTTAGGTAATTAGGTTCATCTTGTTTTTATCAGCTTCTACTGCAGAATGTTCCAGTGCTTCCAAGGCCAGAAGGAATCCACAATCTGAAACAACTTTTAAGGTTATTATTTTTCTAGGTATTACAAATATGACAAATATAACTTTGTGATGTATATTCATGACTATATACGTGCTTAACAAACTACTTATGTGTATAAATGAAGAGGCCAGGAGGGTGCTTACAAACAACAGGAATATTGAACATATCTATGGTAAACTATGATCGAAATTTGTTAACAAGGTTAAAAGGAGTAATATAGTCTGAAATATGAGCTGTAGCTAATAGTTTACAACTACACATGATGTAAATTCCTGTAGAAATTACTTACAATAAGCTATAATCTTGATGATGCAACATTTGACAAAGCAAGCTTCACTAACTCTTTCCGCAACACTTTACCAGTAGCATTTTTGGGGATGGAATCGATGAATGATACTTGTCTTAATTTCTTGTATGGAGAAACCTATAAGACATTACATTTCAGAAGCAAATATTGATTAAAAAAAGAAAACTCATGATATAATAGGATAGAACAATAAGCTGAGATCTTGACTCAAGGTTTGCCATCTATTACTGGATGGGAAAGTCCATAATTAATTAACATCAGATATTCTTTGATTTAAGCAAAAAAAGATAAAGAACTTACGAGACATTAATAGATCATCAGCATAAACTAATAAGATTTTGGAAGATGTAATGATATTGAAAAAACAAATCAAGAAATGAAATTACCTCTTTAGCCACAAATTCCTTAACAAGGGACAAGGCACTCGTCAATGGTACTTCCTGGAGTCCTCATTACAAACACTATAGGTACTTGTCCTTCGTTCTCATCAGGACACCTGTAAATACATGCCACCAAGAGTTGCAACAACAATAATTGTACCGGCATTTCACAAGATAAAGTTATATATATAATTGCCTAAAAAACTAGAAATAATTAAAGTTGCTCACGGAACCACAGATGCTTCAACAATATCTGGATAGGACTGTACATACACAATAATTCTTAGGTTTATACTGCAAATAACTAATATTAAAGGTACTTCGGTTTTACCTCTCATTATTAATGGTCCTCTGACCCAAAGTTCCCTGTGGTTAAATGGGGGCAAACCAATCCCAGTTTGAGGATCAACTATCTTAGCTTGACAACTGCATGCAAGCCGCACAATGAGAAATACATATTACAAAACTGGTCACAGACAATCAAATATAGGGACACACAATGAGAAGTAAAAACATCAAGGACTGTAATCTGACCTTGTTAACAGGCCCTAAGCATATATCGAGTATTTTCATCCTCATAATGTACCTGTTCCATAATAGTGCGAAGACACTTCTCTCTTAATTTCTTTCCGGGCCAATTCATTAATAAAAGTTCCGCGACCTTATCCAGAGTTTCCCAAAGTAAATCTTGTAAAAAAGGTCGTGGATAGAACAAATCTTCCTGCAGAAACGTGACAACTATTTTTAACAACCCAAGAACAGGGCTTCCTAAACATTAAAGCAAACAAATATATTACTTACCCAGTACCCACAACATTTAAAAGAGGGAATGGTCTTCCTTATTTATCTGGGTATATATGCAGTTGTAATAATACAATGTATACATACAATGTAGACATACTAATACACATATTTTTGGAAGGCAAACACATCAAACACAATATAAGTAAAACATAAACACACTTATTCCCATATGTAGATAAATATATGCACGAAATACTAAAATACCGAAATATAAGTACACATATGCCCATATAATTGACAGCCATATACTTACCTTCAGATTTAAAATCCCAATTTCACCTGGAACTGAAAGCCCTAATTGAAGCACCGAACCCAAAGCCACCAGTCGAAGCCCTAATTGCAAACAAAAACAGAATAGTTAAGAAGAGAGCAAAATCAATTAAGTAATGAAAATCGATTTATTATATTTACCAATTAATCGGAACGGGTGTGTGAAGCCATAATTAATCATTTGCAAAACCAAAAACAAATTAGATTGAAAGCTCGACTAGAGAAGGGAGAAGGGAAGAGTTCTTGAAAATACACTCCCAAAAGTGATATATTACCGCTAGTTCTTGAAAATACATATAAGAGTTCTTGAAAATTACGGCTAGTTCTTCGATTGAGATAGGAGAGTCCAGAGCGAAAGGGAGTAAAAGTGAGAGTGTATTGTCTGATATTGTATTATTTGTCTGTGAGTGAGAGACTTTATTTTGGGGGAAATAGTTTTATTTTGGTTTAAGGGGGAAAGTGAAATTGTAGTATTTTGTTTAGGGGGAGAATTACCGCCCTTTTTTCATGTTTATTGTCCTTCTTTTCTAATTTATTTTTCAAAAAATTCAACTTAAATTAAACAAATATCTGTGTATGTATATGTAATATTATTTTATAGAAACATGTATAATAAAAATTATTTGTAAGAGTATAAATTAGTTCAAAATTCAAATGTTAATACATAATTTTTGATAATATATTCATTTTATAATTCAAATGTACATTTAATTTTTTGATTTTTGAATTTATTTTTGAATTTATTTTTAAAAATATTCATAATTTAGAATTAAAAAAAATACCATGTGCATAATTTTTAAGATTTTCTTGCCAAAATTTAACGGTCAACTAGTACTTTGACTCGAACCCCTAACTAGGGTTTCATCAGGATTTAGTGTTTCGATTTTTTAAAAAATATTTCTCGACAACCCAACCATACGGAGGTCAAGATCCATCCTTTTTAATATTAGTCCCAAAATTTCAGAAAAAAATAAATTTATTTGGTTTGGTAATTTAACGTTCAACTAGTATTTGACTAGAACCCTAAACAGGGTTTCGTCAAGGTTTAGTTTTTCGATTTTTAAAAAACTATTTCTCGATGACCCAAACTTACGGAGGTCAAGATCCATCCTTATTAATGTTATTGCCAAAATTTCAAAAAAAAATAAATTAATTTGGTTTGGTAAATTAACGGTCAAGTAGTACTTTGACTACTACCCCTAAACAGGGTTTCGTCAAGGTTAAGTATTTCGATTTTTTAAAAAATATTTCTCGATGACCCAATCATACGGAGGTCAAGATCCATCCTTTTAATGTTATTGCCAAAATTTCAGAAGAAAATAATTTTTTTTGTTTGGTAATTTAACAGTCAACTAGTACTTTGACTAGAACCCCTCAATAGAGTTTCGTCAGAGTTTAGTGTTTCGATTTTTTTTAAAAATATTTCTCGATGACCCAACCGTACGGAGGTCAAGATTCATCATTTTTAATATTATTACCAAAATTTTAGAAAAAATTAAATTTATTTGGTTTTGTAATTTAACGGTCAACTAGTACTTTGACTGGTACCCCTAAACAGGGTTTCGACAAGGTTTAGTATTTCGAATTTTTAAAAAATATTTCTCGACGGCCCAACCATACGGAGGTCAAGATCCATCCTTTTTAATGTTATTGCCAAAATTTTAAAAAAAAAATTTATTTGGTTTGGTAATTTAACGGTCAACTAGTACTTTGACTGGAGTACCCCTAAACAGGATTTCGTCAGGGTTTATTGTTTCGATTTTTAAAAAATATTTCTCGACGACCCAACCGTACGGAGGTCAAGATCCATCATTTTTAATGTTATTGACAAAATTTCAGAAAAAATAAATGTACTTGGTTTGGTAATTTAACGGTCAACTAGTACTTTGACTGGTACCCCTAAATAGGGTTTCGTCAAGGTTTAATATTTTGATTTTTTAAAAAATATATATCGATGACCCAACCATACGGAGGTCAAGATCCATCATTTTAATGTTATTTCCAAAATTTCAAAAAAAAATAAATTTATTTGGTTTGGTAGTTTAACGGTCAACTAGTACTTTGACTGAAACTCCTAAACAGGGTTTCGTCAGGGTTTCGTGTTTCAATTTTTTTTAAAATATTTCTCGACGACCCAACCATACGGAGGTCAAGATCCATCCTTTTAATGTTATTGTCAAAATTTCAGAAATAAATAAATTTATTTGATTTTTTCCTCATTTTTAACTAGTTTGTAGAATAAATTAAAAAATTAAATAAAAACAGGAAAAAGGCCAAGTTTTGAACATAAATACATACACACCAACGTGGTCATACTCACTATTTAGTGATGAATGTTACCCAACCTTCACTAATTTTCCATTTTTTTGATTTTTTCCCCATTTTTAATTAGTTTCTAAAATAAATTAAAAAATTAAATAAAAATAGAAAAAGTCCAAAATTTGAATTTAAAATTCATACACACCCAAATTGTTATACTCAATATTTTTGTGAAGAATGTTACCCTACTTTTACTAATTATATATTTTTTTGATTTTTTCCACCATTTTATAGTTCCTATAGAAAGACCCTAGTTTTATTTGCCCTAGAGAAAGACCCTTTATCTGATGTATCTGGTTCTAAGTTAATGAAATTTTTGGCCTTCGAAAAAAATAAAAATATATAAATTAGTGAAAATACAAAACTAATTACCCATAATTAAACTCACCTTAAAATATTTGAATGAACAAAGAAGAAGCTGCGGTGAAGAACAAAATAGTGTGTTGGATGATTTTTTTTAACTTTTGAAAATTTTGGTGAAGAACAAAGAGAAGCTGTAGTGTGAAGAGAAGAAGTTGCCGAAGAAAACACATCTATCTGCATCCCATAAAATGTTTGAAAATGTAGATAAGGTAGTTCGGTATTAAATTTCATGATTAATATTACCAACGGAATGGTAACGGATCTATCTGCTCTTACAATGGATTAGTAACGGAATACATCTAAACGATGTTAAATGGTAACCGACTGGTAACGGAACAAAAATTGCAAATTCCGTTGCTATGGGGTTAGGACTCCGTTACTAAACTGTTATTATGTCATTAGTATTCCGTTGGCAAAAGTCTCGTGGTAAACCATCCGTTAGTGATCCGTTAGGAACCTGTTGGCATATTTTTGGTTTTTCAAACTTCTTAGATCCATTAGCAATCCGTTGATAATTACCAACAGATTGATTTCCGTTGGTAAATTCCATTGGTATAACTGGGAATTCTTGTATATTCTTCAAAGCATTTTATTCAGGAGTAACTGTAGAGCCATTATTTCTTAAGTATAACTTGCATGGATCCAATTTTCTATCTTTCTTGTGAACAAGCAACATGAGTACATGACAATATTGCAGGCCTTTCTTACCAGAGTAACCACAGTTGCATTAAGTATATCTATGTCAATAATAATTTCTGCTCAAACTTATAATTTTTTTTTTCATGCAGAACATAACTAAAAATAATCATTTGTAACTATAATTTTCAACAAATAATTGATTTTATCATACTAGCTGAAGATAAAAATTATTGATTTTCTAAAATATACCATAAGCAGAATAAGAATGGACCTTCCAATCAAATTTCTACAGAGGAACAATAGTTTAATTAACTTAAAGACGTGAGTACCTAAACAAATTGGACATTGTACTTCCTTGCGTATATCTGCCAATGGTACAGTGATGTATCTGCAGGTGAGAGAAATCACAAACACGTTTTAAATTGGCACCAAAACTAAGATCAATACCAAACTGCATGGAAAGTATATATACTAAATGCACAAAAAGGCCATTTGTAAGATACTAATTTAAGACCATGAGACGAGTGTTCAAAATAGAATCCGCAATCCTGCCATAGAGAACACCTCAAAACCAGCATTGAACACGTTAGATAGATTGAGCCAGCATTGAACTGGATTAGCCACATATATTGGGAGACCATATGTTGCATAGACATACATGAAGTAATGATTGTTTAATTATGTCTTCCATTTATAGCATTCAACATGTATAACGGATGCATAAATTAATAAACAACTTTATCTTGTCTCATGTTGCTTGATCTGAAGACTTAGTAGACCACAAGCACACGCATATATATATAAGTTATTGCTGATTTAAGAGGTAATAAATGAAAACTGAAGTTGGGAGGTCCAAAACATCCCTAGCCAGTCGCCACTATTATATTCTTAATTTAGGCAATTTCAGAATGACCTGAGCAAAATGTTAAAATCGGGAAGGACGTGTAAACTCACAATAATATTATTATACTAGCAGCACATTACTTGTCCCCAAATAAGCCTAGTCAGAGGTAAAACGGAGGGCAAAGGGTGACAATGTTTGGGGAATAGCTGGACTACAAGTAATGTACTGTGGACATGAAAGGGATGAGAATAATTGAGAATGAAAGGGATGAGATTGAGAATGATCGAGGAGAGTGTACTGTGGACATAATTCGATCCTTTCTAAAATTTGCCACTTTTTATCATCATATTAACATCATCTTTACCAAGCTACAAAGTTTCTGAGCTTCAAAATACTTATCCCTTCCAGATTGTGAAACTAATTCGGCCAAAGTTGACATGTAAACATATATTGCATCTTCAATTAATCCTTATCAGTACAAAACAATCAATAAACCGCATGCCAAATCTCATATAATACACTAAGAAAAGAACTCGAATATGAGCCATGACAAAATCATAAAAACAACAAACAATACCTAGATTTACTTTCTTTTTAAACACAGACCCCAAAAATAATCAACAAAATGACTAAAAGAAAAAGTGACATTCATCTGATAATAATACATATCGAAATCATACTAGTTATCTCAAGACAATAAAATATTACATTTATGAAGATAAACATATCGATACTCCAGCTCGAGATCAAACACTTAACTTATATACACATGTACACATTTCTAAATCAACACAAAGAACTAATCCTCAAAGAACTAATCCTGAAGAATATAATAGTAAAAGCGCAGAAAACTAGTCCATGAAGCACACAGATCACATATATGCACGTTTTTGAACGCTTATTTGATGAAATCAACTATCACGAACAAACTATGAGAACAAATCAGATATACATGAGACATATATATACACAAAGAAGAAAGCATACTCATCACTTTCTCTAGAAGCAGCAGTGCATCCATACGAATCTGAAAATAACAACAGTCACAATCACAAACAAGCAAAATAATGTGTGTGTAAGAAAATGTCTAACAAAATTATATTTTATAATATAATGAAAATCTCTCTCTCTCTCTCTCACACACACACACAAAGAAATGTTCGGTGAAATCAAGCAAAGATTGTAACGCATATCGAGGAAGGGAACCTGATTGTTTCTGCTGAGGCTGTCTGCGGAAGGATCGTTAGTGTTTTGGTCATCCTCCAAACGAGGTGGAGTGTTTTGTGGACACTTATGTGAAGACATTTTGTGTGTATATATCTATGTTTATGTGATTTGATGATGATGAATATTATCAAAATTATATAAACATATAAATGTGTGTATGTTGAATGATTGTTTTTGTGTGTTGTTTATTTGATAGCTCTTGATACTATTTTTTATTCTAGTGACCGATCAGTGTTACTTAATCGACAACAAGATCTAAAACAAATGAAAATATAGAAGAGATAACTCACACCAGTCTTTGGTCATTAGACACAGTTTGTGATAATGTGTTGTTTGAGTTGTTTGAGTTTAGAAATTAGTTAATTTGATAAGTTGCGGTGAGATCACTGATAGTTTGTGTTTTTACAGATTGGTACATTATTATTATATGCATTGGGTTTATATGCTTTGTTACAGATTTGAGTTTATATGCTTCTACTAATCTCGGTGATGGTAAGTGTAGCATAATATTTATTTTAATTGTATTGAGAAATTTGTTATTGTTTTTAGTTGAGGGGGCATATAACACTACAAGAAATCCCATTTTTGCTAACGAAATTTTCCAACGGAAACGTGTCCGTTGCTATTTACTAACGGATTGCTCACACATATGATTTTGCTGAAAAGCAAATGGTAAAATATCAGATTCACAACGGTTCAGTAACGGATAGTTAGTAACGGAAATTTCCGTTGGTAATTGCTAATAGATTCCTAACGGAAAATAAATTATTGAAAAGTCAATGCTCTAGCAACGGAAACCCAACGAATTATTAATGAAATTTACCAAAACTTTGGGGCTAAAACTAGCGCCCATTTCTAGCAACAAGATGCCAACGGAAAGAGTACTAACAGAATAACAATAATTTACCAAGGAATTAACAATGCTTTGCCAACGATATATTCCGTTGGGAATTTTAGATCGGTATATTAGAATGGCGCTAAATTCCCCCCAATTAAAAATGCGAAAAAATAGGCGCCGCTAAAACACTGAAAAAAAAGCCGCTAAAATTGCCGCCCATTTCTAGTAACGAGATGCCAACGGAAAAATTACTAACAGAATAACAATAATTTAGCAAGGAATTAACATTACTTTACCAACGATATATTCCGTTACGAATTTTAGATCGGTTATATTCTTTCTCTTACTAATGTGTTGGTAGGTATTAGAATGGTAATATATATTCCGTTACTAATCTGTTACAATTTAAAATATTTTCGTTACTAATCCGTTACAATTTAACTGTTTACTTCTCCTACTTTCATATTATCAAAAATATCCGAAGTTCTCAACTCGCCTAATTAAGGTAATTAGCCTTATTATCCCCTATTTAGTTTTTATTTTGAGTATAATTTTTATTTATAATTATGAAAATTATTTTTTATGACATATATATATATATATATTGGTTTTTTTGGTCTTATTTTTAGAATTCTTAACTTTGTATTAATTTTGTGGGCTTTGTCTTGTGATTTATTGTCTAAATGTCATATTATCGTTTTCGAATTTTAATAAATATTCATTAAAAAAATTAATTAATTTATATAATTTAATCTTTCATTATAGTGTTGTTGAAGCATGTTGCTTAGTTAATTATATATATATATATATATATATATATATATATATATATATATATATATATATATATTACAAGGTAATTAATCTTAGTTATTTAATAAATAAATTTTATGATAAAATATATTTATATTTTGCTCATGTTAGTTAGTCCAATTATAGTTGTAGACTGTATTTTTTTTTGTGAATGTTGAATTTTTTTTTAGGTAAAAAAAAGTTCAACATAAATAATGATCGAGTTTGGATGTATCAAAGAGAAGATAATAGAGGATGTTTAAATCTGGTTTTTCTAAACGGGTTGCAAAATTTTATGCAATATGTTATATCTCGACCTTCATCCTTGAATGAACAAACATTCAATGTCCATGTTCGAAGTGATGGAACCATGGTGAATTTTGGAATGCAGAGACAATAAAATTGCACTTAATGAAGAATGGGTTTATACGTGATTATTATGTATGGAACCGACATGGAAAACCATATATATTGTTGAAAAATGTGGTGGACAATCCTCCAAACATAACTTCGATACCCAAGACAACCTAATGTACAACATGGTGATGGATGTTAGTCAAAGTACTACTTGACCGTTAAATTACCAAATTAAGTAAATTTATTTTTTTTTCTGAAATTTTGGGAATAACATTAAAAAGGATGGATCTTGACCTGCGTACTGTTCGGTCATCAAGAGATATTTTTTAAAAAATGGAAACTCCAAACCCTGACGAAACCCTGTTTAGGGGTTCTAGTCAAAGTACTAGTTGACCGTTAAATTACCAAATCAAATAAATTTATTTTTTTCTAAAATTTTTGCAATAACATTAAAAAGGATGGATCTTGACCTTCGTATGGTTGTGTCATCAATAAATATTTTAAAAAAATCGGAACACGAATCAGGGACGAAACCCTGTTTGTGGGTATCGGTCAAAGTACTAGTTGATCGTTAAATTACCAAATCAAATAAATTTATTTTTTTCTAAAATTTTGGCAATAACATTAAAAATGATGAATCTTGACCTCCGTACGGTTGGGTCATCGAGAAATATTTTTAAAAAAATTTAAACACGAATCAGGGACGAAAGCCCGTTTAGGGGTACTAGTCAAAATACTAGTTGACCATTAAATTACCAAATCAATTAAATTTATTTTTTTCTAAAATTTTGGCAATAACGTTAAAAAAGATGGATCTTGGCCTCCATATGCTTGGGTTGTCGCAAAATATTTTCAAAAACATAGAAACACTAATCAGGGACGAAACCCCGTTTAGGGGTATCAGTCAAAGTACTAGTTGATTGTTAAATTACCAAATCAAATAAATTTATTTTTTCTGAAAGTTTGACAATAACATTAAAAAGGAATAATCTTGACCTCTATATGATTGGGTCATCGAGAAATATTTTTTAAAAAATAAAAATACGAATCATGGACGAAACCACGTTCAGGAGTACTAGTCAAAGTATTAGTTGACCGTTAAATTACGAAATTATATATTTTTTTAAAGTTTGGCAATAACATTTAAAAGGACGTATATTGACCTCCATATGGTTGGGTCATCGAGAAATATATTTTAAAAAATAGAAATTTGAATCAGGGATGAAACCACGTTTAGGGGTACCAGTCAAAGTAATAGTTGACTGTTGAATTACCAAATCAAATAATTTAATTTTTTTTCTGAAAATTTGGCAATGACATTAAAAAAGATGGATATTGACCTCCATATGCTTGGGTTGTTTAGAAATATTTTTAAAAAAATAGAAACATGAATCAGGGACGAAGCCCCGTTTAGAGGTACTAGTCAAAGTACTAGTTGACCGTTAAATTACCAGATCAAATAATTTTTTTTTAAAGTTTGAAAATAACATTCAAAAGGACGTATCTTGGCCTCCATATGTTTGGGTCTTCGAGAAATATTTTTTAAGAAATTGAAATACGAATCTGGGACGAAACTACGTTTGAGGGTACTAGTCAAAGTAATAGTTGATCGATAAATTACCAAATCAAAAGAATTTATATTTTTTCTGAAATTTTTGGCAATAACATTAAAAAGATGGATCTTGACCTCCATATGCTTGAGTTGTCGAGAAATATACTGAAAAAAATAAAAACATGAATCTGTGACGAAACACCGCTTAGGGGTACTAGTGAAACTTCTCAATTGTATGTCATGGCTCAGATGTTGAGTTTGAAATCAGACCATCAGAGGCATGTTATGATCCGACATCTCAATTTGTCAAAGGCATCTTGCCTCAAGATAATACATTTCTTGACAGCTTTTATAGTATGAAGAAGTATATGGAAGAGTTGGGACTTCCTTTCTAGCAAATTGATTGTTGTGTTAACGGATGTATGATATATTGGGGGGAAGACATCAACCTAGAGGAATGTAAGTTTTGTTTACATGGGAGATACAAAGTAAGAACTGGAAGATCCAAAAAGGAGAAAAATAAAATGCCCGTTAAATGGATGATCTACTTTCCATTGGCACCGAGATTGCAAAGATTGTATGCTTCACCGACTACTGCAGCCCATATGAGATGGCATGCCAAACATCATCAAGAAGAAGATGTGATGCGTCAAAAGAATAGTACTTGTTTTTGTCTGTACTTGTGCCTCGGCCAAAAAATCCAAAACAGAAGATAGATGTTTTCCTCGCTGAGTTAAAAATGTTGTGGAAAGACTACATGGTTTAATAATCATCGAAAATTTCTACCTACCAATCATCCATTTATTATTTTTTAAATCTTGGAATTATCATTAAATTAGGTATATATTGCAATACGCGCGGTTGGATCTTTGATAAATATTTTTAAAATAATAGAAACAACAATTCGGGATAACGGACTAGTTAGTAGTACCGATCAAATCAACAGTTGACTACTAATTTTACTATCCAAATTAATTTATTATTTTTTAAAACATTGGCAATATCACTAAATTAGGTGTATATTGACATAAGTGCAGTTGGATCGTAGATAAATATTTTTAAAAAAATATAAACAACAATCTGGGACAACGGACTAGTTACTTGTACCGGTCAGATATCCAAATTAATTTATTATTTTTTACAATCTTGATAGTATCACTAAATTAGGTATATATTGCCATATTTGCAATTGTATCATTGATAAATATTTTTAAAAATATAGAAACAACTATATACTTTAATTGCTTTGTATAATTATTGGGGCTATTTTAAAATTATTTTATCCATAATTTAATTTAACTATTTTATTACTGGAAATAATTTGTATGATAAACCAAAAATTATAAGCGGGCTCGTCAAAAAGAGCGGTTATTTCCCAAAAAATGAGCGCGCACGTATTTGTGAAAAAAGAGGATAAAATGCTTGCTAGGTTTTTTCATTAAAAACCCTAGCCTATTTGTGAAAAAAGAGGATAAAATGCTTGCTAGGATTTTTTCATTAAGCGCCTCTTTCACACTCAAGCGGCATTCTCTTTCTTTCTCTCTCGCACAAATCTCCCCCTCTCTTTCTCTCTTGCACAAAGCTGCTGGTATTAATCTCTTAATTTCTGGTTATGTTACTATCAATTAATGGCTCTTGTTCCTCCCAATCTCTCTCATCCATCTCCTGCTTTATTTCAACACAAAGATAAATCATCTTCTACTTGTATTTTTCATCCCCAAACACCTCTCATTTCTTCATTTCTTCTCCATTAACGTTATCAACTAAGCCCATTTCATCAGTTACCAAGCTTGATTCTCCCCCTAATCGTGTGGCCCAGATAAATCAACCTCCCCCAGGAGGTCAGAAGCACCAACATGATGATTTTTATGTCAATCTTGGCTTGGTTGTGAGGACTCTATGTGAAGATATGCTTCTGCTCTTCACTAAAGATCTTAATTATGATATTTACAGGTACCCTTTTTGTTTATTCTCTTTGCTTTTGTGAATTGGTATTTGAATTTAAAGTTTGATTTTTTATTGAATTTTTGACAGGGATGATATAACATTTGTTGACCCTTTGAATAAATTTACTGGTATTGAGAATTACTAGTTGATATTCTGGGCTTCAATTTGTTTGTTAATTAATATATTCTTTTAAGCCCAAATCTGTAGGTATTTTTGTTGTTTGGAGTCTAATTGCTCTGTATGTATGATATCATTTTCTAAGGTGTTTAATTTTGTATTAATAAGTGTTTGTTTGTTAATTAATGTATAACTGTTGATTTATGTGTTAATATCTTGTTAGACTTTTAGTTTCTAGTGAAATAATGTTTGTTTACCATATGAAGACTTTCATAGTCTAATTGATTTATGGTTATGTTTTCTACATTTTTTATCATATATCGGTGGATGAGCTGTACTTAAGATGTTGATTATATATCTGCTTAATAATCTGCTAAAATGTTGATAATGAGAATCTCCACAAGAAATATGGTTAATACTTGTTACTCTCAAGGCAATGGATTTCATGGTAGAACTTTTCCGAAATCTGCTAGAGCATAAGATTGGACTATGTCGCAGGCTTGCACAGATTCGTACCAGAAGACACTAAAGAAATGGCATGGCTGGCTGGCCAACTCAACTTTCTCTGTAATTTTCTTCATGCTATAACCATAGAGACTTGATAAACAATATCTATTTAATGATGAATAAACGAATAATTGCTATCTCTTTTAAAAGACCCACATCTTCTTTACCATTTTGGCACTACCTGATACTAAAACATAAATGGTACTACAGCTAGCGATGAAGCTTGCTCCGGAAAATATGCGGAACAGGTGACATTATTCCTGACAATGTGAAGTTTGCACAAACTGCATGCCACTTCTTAAATAGAACAACAAATTCTTGGTAAGTAATTAATCTTTTCTACTACAATTTCTTTGTTTGGAGGAGACTAAGTTTGTTTTATTTTTATTTTATGTTTGTCATTTTTGTTGTGTTTAAGATAGCTGGTCTATTTTGGGTTTTCTTGATGTTTATAGTTAAAATACATTTATGAAATGAGTCTTTAAAAGTTAATAGATGATTAAATTGCTCTAGGTGAACAGAAGTAAGAAGCTACTTTCATTGTTATAAGTTAATAGAATTTTGAATACAAATTCTTTCAGTTCTTACTAGAGTGGAAATCAATTTGAATTGCTTAATTTTGCACGAGAAAATCAAAGACCTTCGTGTTGAGCGATCTCGGTCTGTTGATGGCTCATCAACACCTCAACTTGTTGATGGGAATCAGTTGTTTTATGATGCAGTGGGTGGTCGTAACAGCAGGAACATGATATATGGTTTGGGCTCATCGTAGGATATTTTTTATACACCAAGTAGCAGCACAATTGCCCATGTCAGTGAATCCTCACATCCTAATAATAGTGAAGATTATCAGAAGCTACAAACTATGTTCTAACTATTAACCTGTACTAAAGAACTACCAAGAACTTGTTTGATCTCCTTTTGATTGTGTAAACTTATTACCATACCTTTGGCAAGTCTTCAAGTTATTAATGTATGGTTTCTTCATGGTAGAATTTTATTTTGTATTTTCCTTGGGATTAATTTCGAATGTCTATAACAAACTGGAACATGTATCATAACACAATAAACAAAAAAAATGGTCGAAAATTTGGTTTTAAAAAAACTTAAAAATCAAACCACTAACAGATTCACAACTGAAATAAAATAGAAAATTTGTTGAAAAACCGTTGGTAATTACCAACAGAATAAAGGCAGATAATGACGGAAATCCGTTGGTAAAGAATCGTCTGAGAATGGGTGTTCTGTTGGCAATTAGTTGCTAAGAACTTTTCGTTGGGAATTTGTTATTACATTTAACAACGGAATGTCGTTGGCATGTTGTTACTAAATATACCAACAGAACAATCTGTAATCCCTTCGTTATAACATGGTTGGTGGTAAAACAAGAATTCTGTTATTGTTGTCTTGGTATTCTGTTGGTAAATTTAGTAATGGAAATAAATTCGTTGGTAATGATTTCCCAACAAGGTTTCCTCCGACGGACAGGTTTCGTGGTCATTCCGTTGGCAAAGGGTTTTCCCAACGGATTTCCTTAACATGCCAATGGAATTTTCTGTTGTTAAAACTGGATTTTCTTGTAGTGATATTTATCGAAGAGAAAGCATTTTAATGTAATGAATTCCGTTTTATCATATTATTCTTCGTTACTTTATCATTCCAGGGACCAGTAATAAGTGATATATGTGTCGTCTATTAGACAAATTGAAAGCGCATGTGGAGCTTTACAGATTTGTACTCATCCCCCTTTTGGTTATGAAGAGGCACAGCTCGAATTCCTGTTTTCAGTTCCGGCATAGGAAGGCATGTTTGTCCTGCAAAATCATCATTATCTGACAAGTCATACTCGTGAACTTCAATCCGAAGCAATGCAAGCTCAGGAACTGTCAGCGGAAACTCAAACTCCTCATTCCATGTTGGTATCCACTTGTCCTGAATTGTCTTTGTTTTTCTCATTACTGAATCACTAGGAAATCCAACTATCCCAACCTGCATAGAGTAAAGGACACATGTTAAACAAACAAGATTTTTTGGTCTGTTTTGGCCTGCCAATGCACAATACGGTCATTAGTATCATTAAAGAACAGACTGAAAGTAAATGAATAAATCTGGATATAAACAATTTGAGTCAAACTTGGTTATAAAATCAGTGAGCATGACTTGAAATTCAATTGCATATTTTGGACTTAGGGTATAACAAGTTAACAACCCAACCAACGGTAAAAGCATTAGACATTTCTCAATATCATGAATGTAGCAAGAATGAGAATTGTCTTTGCTACAAGTATTGGCATGTCCTGTATTGCTTAAGTTGGTGAATATTATATTTATGCTTGGGTATTTTTGTTAATGTTATATTTATCCGCATGACTATAATTATATGCATGTTCCTGAAGCTGAAATCAAACAGGAGCATATGGAGCTAAAATCCTGTAAAACTAAAGTTTCTTTTAAGACTTTTACCATTTCGATCGTTACTTCCAATCAGGTGACAATTGATGTTGCTAGTCTTGAAGCTCGTGTTATCCAAAAGGTATACCTAAATATTCTCAAATAGTTATCTATTTATTGTTGCACCATATTGTGAATTTGTGTATCTGAACTCATATGCATACTTGTAGTTTGTCGTAAATGATACTTGTATTTTGTCGTAAATGAAGGGGATACCGTGGAACCAGGAACCAAGATTGCTATTATATTAAAATCAGGTGAAGGTGTTGCTTCGTCTAAGAAGACATCTGATGAAACTTCTTCTCAGCCTCCTTCCACTGAAAAGAAAATAGAGAAGAACATACAGCTAGAGAAGTAGGTAAAGAAATTGAGTTATCTCATTCTAACATTGTAATTTAGATAATGGTAGTGGTACGTTGTTGGGAATTGGTATCGGTATTAGTTTTGTAGCGATGAATATTGATTGGTACGTAGTTTTTGTTATGAATATTTGTTAGTTGTTAGTACTGTATAAACCCTAATTTTTTGTTGTAAATCAAAGTGTTGTTTCATTTATCATTAGCCAATGTTATCATCTTTTAGAAACACTTGTGGAAAATATCATCAGACAGTGGACATGTTTCAAGAAATCATTGTCTATTCTATGCACAGACGACACATAAAAAGAAATAACCATTGTGTGACTACAAGAAACACAAATAAAAACCGTTATTTAAAGAGAACACATACAACACATAAAAAGATAAATCATTGTATGACTACAGTAAACACAAGCATTTAGAAGGAATAAACTGTTGTGTGTTGGAGTTCTAACAACACTTTAAGATAAGCAATACTTTGTATGTAGAGAACTTCAACAACGGTTTCCTTCATAATAAACAGTTGTGTGAAACGCACTCATGCAATGCATTTGTTTCTAAAAACCATTGTGTCACACACGATAGAACAACAATTTTTATTTCGAAAACCGTTGTATTTTTGATTGAACAACAACAATCATAGTTTTGAAAACACTTGTCTGAAATGATTTCAGACAAGCTTTTTTTAAGCGACTGTTGTTGTTTCTAGGTATCAGACAACACTTTTCAGGTGGCTTTTACTTGTCTTTCAACTTTCACACAACAACTTGATGTGTGTTGTCTGAGGTGTGTATCAGACGACTTCTCAATAGTCAACAGTTTTTGGTATATTCAGACAACACATTTTGCCTGTTGTCTAAAGCAAAAAATCCTTGTAGTGGGTTTAAGTACCATTAGATAAGTGCAAAATGTATGAAATTTATATAATTATAGTTAATAAATTGATAAATTATCTTATCCATAATTTTGGCTTGATCATTGTACCGCCAAAATAATCTCAACTGTCGAATATAATATTTTTAAAAATAGACGAACAAGATTATATCATATTAAAAAGAAAATTATAATCTAAAAAGAATATAATTAAAAAGGTTGTATTAGAATTGAATTTGAAAAAGAAGTTATAATCTGAAAAGGATATAAAATATTATATTAGAACTGAATTTTGTTTATTTATTTATTATTATTATTAAAAAAGGTTCATATTTACTATATATTTAGGCTCTATATATCTCGAGATATAAAAATCAGATTTGGATGATTTTACAGTCCACTCGAAACTCATAAAATTATCTTTAATTTAGTAATGATTTAACAATTATTATCCAAAAGAAAACACTAAGAATCTCAAGAGAAAATATAATTACGAATTTTAACATTAATCCTATTTAGTGTAGAATAACTATAGGGCTGTAAATGAACCGATACACTCGCGAACATCTCCATGTCTCTCTATTTGATTGGAGGTTTGAGTTTAAAGCTTTGATTAAGGTAAAATTGAGACTTTTTTGTTTGAGTTTTCATTTGGATGCATACATACAAATTGGGGCTTTTTTTCTTTCTTTAAAATTGGGGATTTTCTGTTTGTATCTAAATGGGGCTTAATCTAAATCTCTAATTCAATTTTGGATCAAGCTAATTCAGTTTGAGCCTGGCTAATTCGGATCGCGATTTATGTCTCATGATCCGTACTTACATATATGTGACCATTTATATGTATAGGTATGTGTATGTAAGTCGATATCTAGATGCCTATCTTGTTCAATATGTTGGAGCCTAGAGTTTTTAATATATTTGTGTATATATGTATGAGTATGTGTACCTCTCTAACTATATATGTTTTTGTGTTTTTTCCACTACACCATAAAACGGCTATTGCAACAACAGGAAAACATTGCCTTAAGGCCTATATTCGTTGCAGTAGAGTCTATGGCAACAAATTTGCAAAATTTGGGCGTTGCATCCGGTTGCCTTGCAATAGGTCGATTTAGCAATGTTTTTGATACCATACAGCAACATAATTAAATCATTGCAATAACTTTCAGTAGCAACATTTTAGACTCTATAGCAACAATTAAAAACTATTGCAGTAACATAAGAAGGTAATTTATTGACACTTAAAGGCAACATTTTTCAGACTAATTGCAATGATTTTTTATAGATTAATGCAACGTATTTTGACCCTATTGTAACATTTTTTCAAAAAAAAAAATTGGTAGGAACATGCTGAAAATACAGTAAACCAGGCCACTTATAGCGACAATCCAAGCATCATCAATATTTCATAAACCAGGGCAACTTAATGCCAAATATCCAAATGTACAAGCAACACCATGTAACAACATGGCCGTACAAACAATTTAAAATGTAAAGCAAAATTAAAATGACTAAAGCGCAACAGTCGCGCACAAATTTAAACATAAAGTACATGCAGTCTACCAACTATTAACACATAATTTAAACATAAAGTGACAGAAACGACTCATGCGTCGTCTTCTTCATCATCTCATTCATATTCATGATGATAAAGATGACTATATTTTGGATATCTTCCATCTGGACTCCATGACAGTGCAGTAACTTGTTGATCAGCATGTCCTCGGAGAAAATCCACTAGTGTCCACAGAATTCCAGAACTTCCAATTTCAAAAGCAGCTTGCAACTCATTTATCTAACAAGTTTAAACGACCCAGTGTTAGTACACAGACAAAATATTTAGAACTTCTCCAATCCATGCAACAAATGACTCACCCTGAAGCTAATTCCAAGAAAAGGTTTAGGTTATGAGTTATAGCATCCTCACACTGCACATAGAAACATAAAACGAACTGATTATTATTTCATAAATTTGAACCACACAAGTAATTATTAAATTATAAAATTTACCGCAACATAACACTTTAAGTTTGTTGCAATCTTTCCAACAATAACATTTAGAACTTGTAAGGTCATATTGTGTGGTCTCACTGGGATCCCCCCATCAAACGGTGTCATTCCACAATCTCCGATGCACACTAAGAGTTTGGCTACACTTAAGCATCAGGTTTGCATATATCACAGACACGCCACACACTTCTCCTCATATGTTAAAATCTTTAAACTACTGATGAATATCGCTGCTGTCTTTATTAAACTTCTCCTCAGGAATTCCATTAACATAGTCTTAGTTTTCTATATCTTTCCCTTTCTGATCTATATACTTGTACAGTTAGTCAACATTATTTTAACTTTATTCTTGGAACTGAGATTAAATGAATTAAAAGACTCAACTATTAAATCAGCTTCAAGCATGGGAAACATTATTGCTCCAATTGACGAGTCAGTATTTGATGTTGAGAAAGAGATTGATGATTTGATACCTGTTGAAGTGAAAGAACAGAGAGTCAGTAATTTACTGCAATCTTTAATGGTGGGAGGATGTGTTGCAGCTATGCCTCTGCTAAAAAAGATTCCAACGTCAGTACTCTGGGGATACTTTGCATATATGGCCATTGAAAGTTTACCTGGAAACCAGTTTTGGGAGCGGATCTTACTGCTATTCACAGCTCCAAGCAGAAGATACAAGTAGCTACTTTCCTCTATAGACATTCTTATAAGTTCAATGAATTTTTTAATTCCTTTAGTTGAATTTCTGCAACTAACCAATATGCATCTGAAAACCAGGAATACAGCCTCTGTGGTTGCAGAAAACCAAGGAGAAGAATTAGATATAACTACTATATGATGGAAATACAAGCTTCTGACTATCTCCACTTTAAGCAATGCTGGAGTACCAATCTTCACCTTGGATGATTCCATTGCCTGCTCACCAATATAGGACTTAAGGAAATGCCAGAGAAAAAGTAAAATAGCATGATCCAGTCTCTGCTTGCTTAATTCATTATATCTCTGGAAGTGTAAATTCAGGAAAACGAATAAGGATTCATAAAAAAAAAATACCACTGGAATGGTGATAAATAATTTATATCACTATATAACTAATCAGTGTATTTATATAATTTGTATTCTCTTTATTATGAATCGTATTTCTCATACGATTCATAATATACCCGATGTCCACTTTTATCATCACCCGGTCAAAGGTGACTTTTAATGTAGTCAAAGTATATTAATCCTCGTATAGAAATATAATGATCTCAAGTCAAAGGATCATTACACCATTACCACTATGAGTAATTCTTATGACTTTATTAAATATGAAGAATCTCACTCTGGGTCTGTCCAGTACCATGTACTCCTACATGTACCTATGTATTGACTTTAGTATCTCCATACTTTTAACCAATGAGATGTGGTTATCTGTCAAACAACATACTAGTCTATATATATTATTATTGTCCTGATATAATAATAATCGACTAGGGACCTTTAAGAATATGATATATTATATAATCCCAAGTTCAAGTCATGTACTTAGACTATACAATGTGTATCATGATTCTAAGGACATTTATTATGCTAACAAATATATCGCAGTAATTAAAGTCATAATAAATACATTTATTTAATAATCAAATGACATAAGGTTTATTTAAGAAACAATGTATTGCCTCTAGGGCACCTACACTAACAATCTCCCACTTGCACTAGAGCCAATCACCCATGTATCTAATACCCATGGAACTAGTGTGACCGTCGTGCTTCTGCTGCGACAGGCCTTTGGTCAGTGGATCTGCAATGTTATCATTTGTATGCACTTTACATATATGTATTTCACTCCTTTCATTAATCTCTCGTATGAGGTGATATCTTCTGAGTATATGTTTGGATCGGGAGTGCGATCTAGGCTCTCTAGCCTGTGCAATGGCCCAATTATTATCGCAGTATAGATCAATGGGATCTTCAATCGATGGAACCACTTCCAAATCAGAAATGAATTTTCGAATCCAAACTACCTCCTTAGCCGCTTCACAAGCTGCAATGTACTCAGCCTCCATTGTAGAATCAGCTACTATTTCTTACTTCGAACTCTTCCAGCTTACAGCACCTCCATTTAGACAAAACACAAAACCAGACTGTGATACAGTATCATCCCTGTCTGTTTGGAAACTTGCATCGGTGTAACCCTTTACAACCAGATTCTCCTCTCCTCCATACACCAAGAATGAATCTTTAGTCCTTTTCAGGTACTTTAGAATATTCTTGACTGCCGTCCAGTGACCTTCACCTGGATTAGACTGGTATCTGCTCGTCATGCTCAAAGCATACGAAACATCTGGGCAAGTACATACCATTGCATACATGATAGATCTAATTGCTGATGCATATGGAACTTTATTTATGTGGTCCTTCTCATCTAATGTTTTCGGACACTGGTCTTTAGAGATCGTTATCCCTTGAGACACAGGGACATATCCCCTTTTAGCATTTTGCATACCAAAACGATGCAAAACCTTATCAATGTATGTACTCTGACTTAGACCGATCATCCTTTTAGATCTATCTCTATAGATCCTCATTCCTAGAATGTAGGTTGCCTCTCCTAAGTCTTTCATAGAGAAATTGCTCCCTAACCAAGTCTTAACAGCCTTTAGAGAAGGTATGTCATTCCCCATTAGTAGTATGTCATCAACATACAGTACTATGAATGCCACATGGCTCCCATGGCCACTAACCTTCTTGTAAACACAAGGTTCATCCTCGTTTTGAATAAAGCCATACTCCTTGATTGTTTCATCAAAACGAATATTCCATCCCCTAGAGGCTTGCTTCAATCCATAAATGGATCGACGTAATTTACATACCTTGCCAACATTCCTTGGATCGACAAAACCTTCAGGTTGTGTCATGTACACATCCTCTTCTAGGTTCCCATTAAGGAAAGCTGTTTTGACATCCATTTGCCAGATTTCGTAATCATGGAATGCTGCAATTGCAAGCAAAATCCGTATGGACTTGACCATGGCAACTGGTGAGAAAGTTTCATCATAGTCAATACAATGAATTTGTTTGAACCCTTTCGCAACCAGTCTTGCTTTATAGGTCTGAACATTTCCTTTCATGTCAGTTTTCTTCTTGAAAACCCACTTGCACCCTACAGGTTTTACCCCTTCAGGTGGATCAACCAAATCCCAAACTTGGTTTTCGTACATGGAATCCATCTCGGATTTTATGGATTCAAGCCATCTCTTAGAGTCTGGACTGTTCATAGCATCTTGATATGTGAGAGGCTCATCTTCATCTATGAGCATCAAATCCCCACATTGAGTCAAAAGAAATCCATATCTCTCTGGCTCATGGCGAATTCTACCAGATCTACAAACAACCTGTGTTTCTTGAGCATTATCATTATTCTGCTCTTGTTCCACCTCAGGTTCAATGCTATTTTGTTGTTCTCGATCTTCATCGAGATCTATAGTCCTCCCACTGTTTCTTTTGGAAACAAAATCTCTTTCCATGAAGACAGCATCTCGAGCAATGAACACTTTCTGCTCAGAATGACTATAAAAATAATACGCCTTTGTTTATTTAGGGTATCCCACAAAATTTCACTCTTCGGATTTAGGTCCAAGCTTGTCAGATACTTGACGTTTTACAAACGCCTTGCATCCCCAAACTTTGATAAAGTTCATGCCTGACCGTTTCTCCTCCCACATCTCATATGGAGTCTATTGAACCTTCTTGGTTGGAACACGGTTAAGTGTGAAAGCCGCTGTTTCTAGAGCATAACCCCAGAAACTTATTGGAAGATCTGCATGACTCATCATCGATCGTACCATGTCCAACAGGGTACGATTTCTCCTCTCTGAAACTCCATTCCATTAAGGTGTACCTGGCGGAGTGAGTTGTGATACAATACCACACCCTTTTAAATACTCTTTAAATTCGGTGCTTAAGTATTCACCCCCACGATCGGATCGTAAGATTTTAATACTTGCACCTCCGCCTATTTGCTTCTCTACTTCAGCCTTGTATTCTTTGAATTTTTCAAAAGAATCGGATTTATTCTTCATAAGATATACATATCCATATCTACTGAAGTCATCAGTAAATGTTATGAAGTAGTAGTAGCCTCCTCTAGCCATCACATGCATTGGACCACATACATCACTATGTATTAGCTCCAAACTTTCAGTGGCCCTTTGACCCTTACCAGTAAAAGGGGCTTTAGTCATCTTACCAAGCAAACAAGATTCGCATTTTTCTTATGATTCAAAATCAAACTTATCCAAGTATCCATCCTTTTGTAATTTGGATATGCGTTTCTCATTTATATGGCCTAGACGACAATGCCAGAGGTATGTTTGATTTGAGTCATTAACTTTAATTCGTTTGTTTTCTAAGTTACAGACAGGATTATCTAAATC
This sequence comes from Saposhnikovia divaricata, assembly GCA_036435485.1. Taxonomy (NCBI): domain Eukaryota; kingdom Viridiplantae; phylum Streptophyta; class Magnoliopsida; order Apiales; family Apiaceae; genus Saposhnikovia; species Saposhnikovia divaricata. The sequence continues at coordinate 170,570,854 of CM071598.1, forward strand.
AAGAACATATAAACCATTAAATAAACGCGCAACACCATAGGTTAAATCATTCAAAGCAAAAGAGCAATTATTGTTCTTTATTATAAACGAAAAACCTTTCTTTTCCAAACAAGAAACAGAAATAATGTTTTTGCGAATCGCAGGCACGTAAAAACAGTCTTCAAGTTCTAAAACAAGCCCAGAGGGCAAAGATAAATAATAAGTTCCTACGGCTAAAGCAGCAACTCTTGCTCCATTGCCTACTCGTAGGTCCACTTCTCCCTTAGCCAAAGTCCTACTTCTCTACAGTTCCTGCACATTTATACAATTGTGAGAAGCACATCCAGTATCCAATACCCAAGATGTAGAAATAGACAGATTGACTTCTATAACATAAATACCTGATCCAGAAATCTGAACACCCTCCAATTTCTTCAGATCCTCCAAGTAAGCATGACAGTTTCTCTTCCAGTGACCAGGCTTGTGACAGTAGTGACAATCACCTTTGTCAGCCTTTGCGACATCTCCTTTCGGCTTTTTAGCCTTTTTGAAAGAGGGCTTAGAAGGACCAAGATCTTTCGGTGTAACCTTTTTCTTGCCCTTCCATTTCCCCTTTCCCTTAGCACCTTTCTTGCCCACTATCATTATGGGAGCTTTCTCAGGTGCCTTGACCATATTTGCTTCAGTGGTCCTCAGCATGGCCAATAATTCCATAGGAATCTTATCTTGCTCAGTCATATTAAAAGTCATTATGAACTGAGCATAGTCGCTGTTCAAAGATTGCAAGATTATATCGACTTGAGCCTCTCGCTGAAGCGGGAAACCCAAACGAGCAAGGTAATCACAATACCCAATTATCTTTAGAACATGTGGTCCGACTGGTCCATTGCCCTGCTTGCACGAGAAGAGTGCTTTGCTTGTGTTGAACTTTTCAACACGAGCCTGTGATTGAAACATCGTTGAAAGATGTTCAAACATAGTATAAGCATTCATATCAAAATGCTGCTTCTGAAGCTCAGCATCCATAGTAGCAAGCATAAGACAAGCCACATCAGTTGCATCACCAATATGCTTCTGATAAGCATTTCGTTGAGCAACAGTGGCATTGTTAGCAGGGGCTGCCGGTGGAGGAATATCAATCACTTAAGATTTCTTTTCCTGCATGAGAACAATTCTCAAATTCCTAGACCAGTCAAGGAAGTTCGATCCTGTCAGCTTGTCCTTCTCAAGGACTGATCGCACAGAGAAAGTATTGTTTGTATTTTGTGCCATTTGTTTTCTACAATGATAAAATGCATAAGATAAGTTAGATTGTTACATTAATTATGTTCAAGTGATTATGACATATTCATAATATATCTCCCACTATTTTTTTTATCAAATTAATAGTCCTTATTTTTAAATCGGAAAGAATATCCCATAAATATTTCTAGTGAGCCAAGATCCATATTTCATCATATCCTAAGTCAACCACTGGTAGTCCTTAAAACATGATTATTTAGGTAGACAACAGTTGTCAATTATATCATATATAATTCTTGGATAGTTTGGTGAACAACAATTGTTCTTGTCTATCTAATAGATTTTGAACCAAACTCTATGCTTCTAAGTTCATAATAATTGAATATAACCGTTTATTTTCACCTTATTATGACGACTCAGTTAAGTTAAACCCAATGATACAACGGTCGAATATAACCGCTTATATTCGTCACATCTCACCACGATAGACAGGAGTCCCCTGCCACTGACAGTCATTCCCCTTATCGATCTAGGATTCAATGAGTGTTCATTCATAAATAGTTTGATTAAGGGGTTTTGATTTAAAACGACCATGATCCCATCATAAAGAGATTCCTAATTTTTCCTTGAATTAAATACTTCAAATCAATATTCATCAATAGTTTGATTTCCAGGTTGTTGGAGGAGTCACAAGTGGCCTCACTTAATACCCAATTTCCTTACAGGTAAAACCCGTTTTTGACAAAATCTCCCTATATCTAAATAATTGAAAATTTGTATTTAATTCCGTGTTTCATAAACACAGAAATCTCATGATCGTTTGTTCATTTTAAAATCTCGAATCGTTACAGATTTTATCTTGTTTAAGCAGGCATGGCATAGGTGATGTATCTAATAATGATTAATGTAATTAAAGCATGCATCTATATGTATCCTACACATACATTCATACATCATATGTAAAGTAAGTGCAGTATGTAAACGTGATTGGTTATGGCCTTTATCCTATATGATCCTCTCAAGCTAATGAAAGGATCAAGGTCAATCTATGGTGGAATAAACATAAATACAATTACATGTCTTCATTCTTCTTGTCTTCTTGGTTGCTCCTTCTCTTGGACCATCCTTCAATCTTCAATTACATTACATTAAATAATTGAATACAATCTACACTAAAGTACTTACATGATAAAACTCGAGTTACATTCGAGGTTCAACAATTACAAGAATGAAGAAAACGACATGCAAGTCGTATTTATAAAACCAAAACCATTAATCTAAGGGTCTTAAGGCCATAACCATCACCATGCTCAAGTAGCAATTAAATAATATGTCATATTATATAATCATGTTATACCCTATCATATTTCAGATGATCCAATCAAAGAAATCATATACCGCAAAAATCAGAAAATCAGAATCAAATTCTGAAAACAATAAATCGTCTTTTTCATGCATTAAACGGCGTCAAACGCCTTACAGACGAGTCGACGATAGTTATGCTATCAGTTTTGTTCAGACGCTCGTTTCCAGTCAGAAAACACATATCGTTTGCGAAAATCGGACACTGGACAGATTTCACCAGATTTGCACAGCGTATACAGAAATCGTATCGTATACAATCCCCATATCAAGAACAAACATTAATCATATATATATCAGTATATATACAGATTATATAATCATCATATGATCATCTCAATCATCTTAAATCATAACAGAACCATATATATGCATCATAACATATTATAAACAGCATATATAAGAACATAAACATGGCAAATTCGCAAAACATGCATACTCGCATCATATAAAGTAAACACGTAACCAAATCAACCCCTTATACACGTAGCTCTGATGCCATTGATGGGTTCCGAGCCATAAAACGCAGCGGATAAACGTAAATAAAACAAAATTTTCGAAACCCAAACCAGGATCCATGTATAATTCCGGGCAGATTATGGAGATAACGAATCATACCTATTAAGATCTTATTTCACGAACTCAATGGAGATCCTTGCTTGTAATCACCACACACAGTCCTTGCGTCAAGATCCGTGTCTCTAAGGTAATCCACACGAATGTCCGACCGTCCAACGATCCGAGGAGCTAGGTACTAGCCCGCGAAGAACAGCCTCTCTCTCTCTAGCCTCTCGAAGATGGAGCTGCTAGGGTTTTGTCAAAAACGATTTAATGACTCTTAACCTTAAAATAATACATCATTATGTATTTATATGAGAGAAATAATGGGCTAAAATCAAAAAACCGAATTGGGCTTCCTTAAATCCAATTCTATTTCTATTCTGATTTTATTATTGGACTTCCTTAAATCCAATTCTGTTCTTACTTTATTAATTAGGACCAGTCCAATTAATTAAATAGCCAATTCTCAATTTAATAATGATTTAATTTAAATTCTTAATTTAAACTAAAACTCCTTTTAAGACGTTCTAAGTGTGTGACCCTATAGGTTATTATTACGTTGGCAATAATTTTAATATCTAATAAAATTATAAACAATGAGCGGTATCTAGTAATACATCATTGCTACCTAAGTAATAATAATAATCGGTGATCCAATTTAAACCTTTTGTCATTAATGTTTCCGTGTAATATAATCCCTTTAACCAAATATTATAGATTAAACTCGAGCCATGTGTTTAGTCATCCTCTTCATAATTTAATCCAGGTTTACTTGATCCATGAGTAAACTATTAATAACAAATCATTTTTTGAGCACGACCATGCATTTTATAGTCTCACTCAATCAAGAGGCCAATAATATCTCTCCTAATTATAGGAGGATTAAATCCTTTATCTATCATTCATATTTCTCATACGATTCATAATATACCCGATGTCCACTTTTATCATCACCCGGTCAAAGGTGACTTTTAATGTAGTTCTTATGACTTTATTAAACATGAAAAATCTAACTTTGGGTCTGTCCAGTACCATGTACTCCTACATGTACCTATGTATTGACTTTAGTATCTCCATACTTATAACCAATGAGATGTGGTTATCCGTCAAACAACATACTAGTCTATATATATTATTATTGTCCTGATATAATAATAATCGACTAGGGACCTTTAAGAATATGATATATTATATAATCTCAAGTTCAAGTCATGTACTTAAACTATACAATGTGTATTATGATTCTAAGGACATTTATTATGCTAACAAATATATAAGTTATAATAAATACATTTATTTAATAATCAAATGACATAAGGTTTATTTAAGAAACAATGTATTGCCTCTAGGGCACCTACACTAACACAAATTTAATTATAAAATGAATCAAAAAAGAGGGAATTTTTATTCTGTATTATTATGAATAAAATTTACTAGCGTAATGGTAAGAAATGTTTTAATCTCTAAATATAAGTTTATCTATTTTTAATATTATAAAAATCTATTTATATATTAAGTGAAAGTACTAACTTTTTAATATTATTATAAAATTATTGACACTAAATAATTATTAAATTAAACATGAAAACTTAAATTGTAGGAAGAAATTAGGCAAAAATACAATTGGAAGGAAAGCTTTCGGAAGAAAAAAAAAAAGAGTGTAGCTACTTCATTCATTGGTTACACGGTAGTAATTTATAATATTAATATTTTAAAGAATATTTTGACATGTCAACCAAGAAGCGGGAAATGAAAACATTTTAAAATGAAGAATATTTTAAAGAATAATGAATAAATGAAAACATCTGTTAAATAGTTGTAGAATTAAATAGTTGTAAAAACAAAAGAATTGCATACAAAAATGTAAAAATTATATAAAAAAAATGAGAAAGGACTCGGCCCAGCCCGGCAGGTCTTGAACCGCCGGGCACGCCTGTGTTACGCATTGGCACATAACGATATTATCTAATATGTAAATTATATAGCTAGTAGCAGTGCATATTTCTACTACTGCAATGTAAATTATTTAACTTTTTGTTTTATTTAATTAATTTATTTTACTATAAATATATGTTATTTGTAATTATAATATATATTTATAGTTTGATTAATTTTTTATTTCGATTTGTACCCACAGACCACAGTTATACTCACTTTATTTTAAAATTTCGTATGATTAACGTCTTGGATAACTAATATTTTGAATAATTAAAATTTGTTTTTTATTTATTTAAATATTTTAAATTATTTTTAAAAAATAGTTTTCTTAACTAATATTAAAAAAATAATAAAATGGTGAGTGAACCGCAAGGCCCGCCTGAAATCTCCTGCACGGCACGCCTTGTCATGAAGCAAACAATATATGGCCATGAAGCAAAGTCATTAAAAAAATAATAAGGCCCTTTTATTTACAAAAAAAATATGTTTTGTAAAATCATATTATTTGTTTTTTTAAATAGTTTTCTCAACATTTAGTTTGCTTCATAATTTTTTAAATATGTTTGATGCTTTCCGTTTTTTTAGAGAGGAGTCCTCTCAAACCATTTGTAAATATTTATTAATTAATAAAATTTATATGAGATACCGTCCTTTTTCATCCTTTTTTATTCAAATTTTTTTTTATACTTTTAAATCAACATTTCAAATCTGATTTATTATAGTATAAAAAAATAATATTAAATAATTTTAATCAAACTTATTTGTAACATATATATTGCTTTTTAAATATATATATAAAGTAGCTGAACCGCACAACCGGCACGCCTGTCGGTGTTACACAAATCGGGTGTGTAAACAAATAAACATGTAATCCATATTCTCTTTTTCAATATAAACTACGTATGTAACAAACTATTTTCAACCCCTCTTCAATTTGTTCCATAGAATGGAAAAATACGTGCATCAACTCGCTTATATAATATAAGTTTATCTATTTTTAATAGTATCAAAATCTATTTATATATTAAGTGAAAGTACTAACTTTTTAATATAATTATAAAATTATTGTCAATAAATAATTATAAAATAAGACATGAAAACTTAAATTATAATAAGAAATTTGGCAAAAATACAGTTGGAAGGAAAGCTTTCGGAAGAAAAAAAAAAGGAGTGTAGCCACTTCATTCATTATAATATTAATATTTTAAAGAATATTTTGACATGTCATCCAACCAAACATCATGAAGCGGGAAACAAACCGCCTAAATAAATGAAGCTTTTCAAGGATATGCGTGGGTCCAGGAAGCTCTCTTCACTTTCTATGTTTACCCACATTTATTTTTTATGATTATCAAATCGTAGATAAAAGTAATTTTTACTTACCATTATTTATTAGTAGCTAAAATATTGGTAGGTAAAGATAATATTTCTTGTAGTGAAATCATTAGTTAAAATAAAATCATCATAGAATTAATATATACTATATATTAATATCATGATCCTCCAATCACTACAAGGATTTTTGCTTTAGACGACACTCAAAACGTGTTGTCTGAATGTACCAAAAACTGTTGACTATTGAGAAGTCGTCTGATACACACCTCAGACAATACACAACAAACTGTTGTGTGAAAGTTGAAAGACAAGTAAAAGCCACCTGAAAAGAGTTGTCTGATACCCAGAAACAACAACACTTTCTTTGGAAACCTGTTGTCAAAGCTCCAATAATGCAACATGTTTTAACGAATATATTGTTGTTTTAAGCAGTAAAGACAATGGTTTTTAAAAGAAAGCCTATTGTTGAAGTGCAAAAGATACAATCCTTCACTTGATCAGGGCTGTTGTTGTATGTCATTACAGACAATGGTTTCTTAGCAAAAACGAGTTGTTTTATGGTTAGATGTACAACATGTTATCTCATATGACATGTTGTTGTAGAGTAGGAAGGATAACACTTTCTTAGTATATAACATGTTGTTATTTGTTAAAAGAGACAACAGTTTTGTAGAGTATAACATGTTGTTATTTGTTAAAAGAGACAACAGTTTTGTGGGTTTTAACCTGCCGTGTGTATTCTTCTCCCACATTACTTTGTTAAATGGTACAAGTTGTTTGATTGCAATTTTTACAAGCTAACATTAGGTGTTTTTATTTTCCTGTTGTGTGAGTCATTCTCACAAGGGATTTTAATAAAAGCATTGCTTGATATATAATACAACAAGTGTTAATCATTGGTGGGCATTGGCTAAAAGTATCTTAAACAATGGTTCTAGACATGTAAAAAAAACCAAACTACACTATAAAATGAAAATGCCAAGAAACAAACAATAGAAACCAATTCAATCCATCCATCCATAATTAAAGTCTATCTACATCCAAAACAACTAATACATAAGTCATATTTTTTGATGAACACATCCACAAAAGAGACGGACTAAAAGTTTAATTTACGCTACTACCAAGTACATGTTCAACTCAAAATACCAATTTCAATAAAAGACGACAGAGTTCAACGAGCCAGGTGCTTCAACATATACTCGCCAAGTCAGTCCTTATATCATTAAGCTCAACCATGCCATAGGTCAAGTTGCTTCTGCGTCGCCACTGCAAAATGGAACATGTATTGGAAGTCATATATCTTCACCACAAAACAAAAGGATATCAGAAATGAGAAGAAAGGGAGAGGGACTGGAATTGGTACATTGATGCCAACCTGATTGTCAGGAGAAAATGTTAAACTGATGAAAACAATAACTTAATCGCTGCAGATGAATGATGCTGTAATAGAAGTACCTTATGAAGAAAAAACGGTGACAACTCATAAACCTGGTCACTGAACCCAGTGCCTGCATCCATGATGAGAGCCCACAAGTTCTGACAGGATGCTACGCTACTGATAAATAGGCCATCTTCATTTCCTTTTCAATATGCTGCGCAAGCCTTACATCCGCAACATTGTAATGATACCTACAGCAAAATTATACAAAATCATCTTCTAAAACTTTTCACAAACTTATTATTTCATCCTTGCACATCATTCTAAAAAGATTTAACTCTCTTGTAAGAACAATGTTTTTACTGAAGATCCATTTTTCTACTTAAAAAACAAGTCCAGGTCATAACCACAGAGAAGACTTAGATATTTACCTTTGCTTCATAGGTCGACGAGCATTGTACACGCTTATCCATTGGGTTGCAGGCATCCCCAGTCGAATCTTTTTCTTAGGCTCTCGTTAGTTTACACAAAAGCGTATAGCATAATGGTTCTCATATGCTACTTTATACTAGATTAATGAAGTGTATAACACTAACAACTATTATTACCTGCCCACATTACAACACCACCAGCATTTTCAATTCTCTGCCTCTCATCACTTCTATTTGGTTTGTGATCTTCAGAAAGCGGAATTGCTGTGAAACATAAAGTGTGAAATTTTATTAAGAACTGGAACCACTGAGACTATACCATTGATTAGTGGTGTTAATGTTATTGCTATTTATTCACTAATCACCATCAACCAAACAGATAGTGATCATTAAAAAATAGTAATAATATATACTACTGGTTTGCAAGCAGGGAAGGAAAAAAGTAGCTTAGTAATAATATATGATCAGGAGTCAGGGCAACAAAAGACTCTTGCAAAACATGTCTATTTCTCTCTTTAGAATCAAACAACTAAATGATGCTTTAAAAAAACCTTGTACTTTTTTTAATAATATTTAAAGGTTAATACAGGTAGACGTATCACAGTTTATGCAAGCTAAAATTCACTTAGCAGGTAATTTAGTCCAACATACTTGGTAACTACTAGGATGAAATAAAGTAATAACATTTCAGTAATAAAACTAACATCTAATCAAGAAAATATTATTTTTAGCATAGTAAATACTAAAAGCACACTGACAAGGCCAATCCCGAATTAACAAGGACCAAAAGTAACTCTAGTGTACAACAAAGTTGGAACCGATGGGGATAAACAACATACATGTATAGACCATATCCTATAAAGAAAATGCCAACAATTGTTAGCCAATACTGAGATCAAAATTTTGGCACCAATATGACTTTGCAATCATCCATCGCACTAAGAAGTGCCATTAGATTGACATAATAACAAGTTAACTCAAGTTATGTAAAATTGTAAGCATACAATTTAAAATCAACTTTAAAGTCTTTATACTTATAATTTCATGGCCCAATTTGGATTGGCTTTTTTACAGGCCAACATGCCTTTTCCATTATCATCCACCATATAACACCAGTCATGTCTTATAGTACCCTTTACAGATGGGCTAAACAAAGTTAAAGACCTAATGTAGTTTACCATCTCAATAAAAATCTTTATAATGCATCAAATAAAGGTACGCTTTTCTAAAATAAAACAACAGTAAAACACATTAAGCAGTAGTAATTGGCACTAACCGAAGAGTGATATCTTCAAGATTAACAATCGGGGTTCCAACAAGATACAAACCAGGCTTCAAAATTCCCTGAAAAATCAACAACCCATATCACAAAATCAACATAATATACTATAACCATTATAAAAATAATTAAAAAAATAAGAGGGTAAATAAAAAGTTTACCTTTTTAGAAGGGGGCTGTTGTTCTTGATGAGAAATGGGTTGTTTAGGGTTTTGAGAAGTGGAACAGAAAAATGAGAGAGTATTCATACGAAAAAGGGTGGGGATTGAAGTTAGTTTTGGAGTGAAGAAGATGCTGTTTTGAGGTTTAGTACAAGAAGAAGAACGCATAAGGGCTTTACTCGACATAGCAACAACTGAAGCTGCCATTCAACTAAACCCCCGGCGGTGAATTTATCTCCAGTTCTCCCCCCCTTGCATTGCTTTCTTAAAACACAAAACACAAAATAAAACACAAAATAAAACACAAAATCATGTTAAGAGAATAGATTAAGATGAAGATTCGTACAGATCGAGAACAGTAGTGACGGAGACTTGTTCGAGACGGACAATCGGAGAGAGCGTGAAATGAGAAAGGGCGGCTGCCGTCTGGGTTATAAGTGAAAGGAGAGATGGAAAAGGGGGGAAATGAAATATTGACAAAGGGGGGAAATATTTTCTTAGGGGGGAAATGAATTAAAAGAGGGAAGTGAAATATGTACAAGGGGGGAAATGAATTAAAAGAGGGAAATGAAATATGTGAATTTTTTTACTAGATCAATCGAAATAGATAAATGTGAAATTTTTGCAATTTTTAGTTACTCTTAATTAATTATTACTAAAAATGATTATTAAAACATCATTAATAACATTATTAATTTGAAATGTTATTATAAATTTATTTTTATTAATAAATTTTCTAATTAATTTGGTTTGGTAATTTTCTGAATGATTTATTCTAATAAACACTCAGTTTAGTATTGGGAAAAAATAATCAAAAAATAAAAAAGTCGGGTTGCACGAGTAAAAATATAATAGATATATATGTGTTGGGAAAAAATAATCAAAAAATATTAAAGGTCGGGTTGTATGAGATTTTAACAAAACGTAGTAAAAGTGCCAGATTCACTGAATGATTTCTTTAACGATCGAACCATACGGATGTTAATAGATACTTATTCTAGTGTTGTGAAAAAATAATAAAAATTAAAAAGTCTCGGTCGTGCCACATCTGAACAAAAACGTTGTAATAGTACATATTCCGGTAATAGGACGAGTGCCAGATTCACTGAATGATTTTTTTAAATGATTACTTCGACGATCGAACCGTACGGATGTTAATAGACATTCATTTCAATGTTGGAAAAAATAATCGAAAAATAAAAATGTCGGGTCGTACGAGATTTTAACAAAAAAGGTAGTAAAAGTGCTGGTTCCTATAACGAGGCACGATCTAGATTAGCTGAATATTTTTTTTTGAATGATTTCTTCGACGATCGAACCGTACGTATGTTAATAAATGTTCCTTTTAGTGTTGATAAAAAATAATCAAAAAATAAAAAGACGGCTTGTACGAGATTTTAACAAAAACGAAAACGTTGTAATAGTGTAGATTCCGGTAAATATTGTTCTTGAAGATCAAAGTCCAATTCGAAGACGTTATTGAATTCGGATTTTGACGCTCTTGTAGTCGAATTGAAGCTCTCAACGAACCCTACGTGTTTTTGCCAACAGATGTGGTGCAGGTGATTTCAATTTTTTTTCTAAAATTCGATTTATTTTCGAAATTATTATGATTAAAAATAAAAAAAATTGCAAAAAGTGTATGCTGTGAAATCCGAAGATGCCATGTTGTAGATCTTGTTTTTCTGGTTAATTTCATATATCATATGTTGGATTTTGAGTTCAATAACATATAGAAATTGTAGATTGATTATAGTGTTCTTCGTGTTCTTGGTGTTCTTGGAATGAAAGCTTTAAGATGGTGATGAATAGTATTGTTTTGATCATGTTTTGGTAAAAAGGTAAAAAATAATCGAAAAATAAAAAGGTCGGGTTGTACGAGATTTTAACAAAAACGTAGTAAAAGTTCTACTTCTTGTAACAAGACACGATCTAGATTAACTGAATAATTTTTTTGAATGATTTCTTCGATGATCGAACCTTACGAAAGTAAATAAACACTCATTTTAGTGTTGGGAAAAAATAATCGAAAAATAAAAATGTCGGGTTGTACGAGATTTTAACAAAAAAGTAGTAAAAGTTCTGCTTCTTGTAACAAGACACGATTTAGATTAACTGAATAGTTTTTTTGAATGATTTCTTCGATGATCGAACCTTACGAAAGTTAATAAACACTCATTTTAGTCTTGGGAAAAAATAATCGAAAAATAAAAAGGTCGGGTTGTACGAGATTTTAACAAAAACGTAGTAAAAGTGCTGTTTCCTATAACGAGGCACGATCCAGATTCACTGAATAATTTTTTTAATGATTTCTTCAACGATTGAACCGTACGGATGTTAATAAACACTCATATTAGTGTTTGGAAAAAATAATCAAAAAATAAAAAGGTCGGTTGTACGAGATTTTAACAAAAAGTAGTTAATCGAAGCTCTCAACGAACCCTACGTGTTCTTGCCAACATATGTGGTGCAGGTGATTTCATTTTGTTTTCTAAAATTCGATTTAATTTCGAAATTATTAGGATTAAAAATAAAAAAAAATGCACCTTTTCACCTTTTAACTTATTTACTTCTAATTACTAAATTACCTTTTATTTAGATCATCGAAAAATACTTTTTAAAAAATAGATCATGTTCAATCGGTACGACACTAGTTAGATGGAGTAGTACTTTTCACGGATTTATATCATAAACACGTACAAGAATGATTTATTTTTTTCCAATTTTTTGTACACATCACTCAAATCATTAGATATTAACATCCGTACGGTTGGATCGTCGGAAAAACAATTTAAAAAATAATATTCCAAAATTATACTAGTTTGACAAAATAGTACTTTTATAGTTGACCATTAAAATATCATAAAAGAATGATTTGTTTTTTTATAAATTTTTTTACACATCACTCAAATCAGTATATAACATCATCCATACGGTTGGATCATCGAAAAATATTTTTAAAAAAATAGATCATGTTCAATCGTTACGACACTAGTTAGAGGGAGTAATACTTTTCACGGATTTATATCATAAACACGTACAAGAATGATTTATTTTTTCTAATTTTTTGTACACATCACTCAAATCAGTATATAACATCATCCGTACGGTTGGATCGTCGATAATTTTTTTTAAAAAAATAGATCATAAAAAGAAAATATTAAAAATAAGTTATGGAACTATCCTTAAAATGCACCTTAAAACGCGTATTAGTTACGTAATTTTTTATGTAAAGAAATGGATGGGACAGAGGGAGTATATAACATCATCTGTAGGGTTGGATCGTCGAAAAATAGAAATTTTAAAATTTATCATATATAATTTTTTTAATAAATACTTACTCAAATTACTACTACTACATTACAAATTCATTTCCCTCCTCCACGCCAATTTCATTTCCCCCTTTCAACTCTTAACCTAAAATTTCATTTCCCCCCCCCCTTTCAGTCGGTCTCAACATAACACAAAGACACACATCTTACTCTGTTCTTCGATTTAAATTAGGGGTTTCTTGTAGTGTCTCGTCCCCGTATCTCTCTCCCTCGACCCTTTCACTCACATCTCTCTTGAATCTTAGAACCCTAACTTTCAAATCTCTAAAATCTCAGTCTCACTCATGACCCTCTATCTCACACGATTTTAATTTACTTAAACCCTATGGGTGAACATATATGATTTCAATTGTTTGAGTACGCAATACCATTGACTATATATACTTTAACTCATCTACTAATGGTTCATGAAAGCCAAATTGGTATATATGATAGCCAACTTGAATGCTTGCTACTGGTATGTGAACTTACCTTGCATCTCTTATCTTGCGAGTTGGATTCTGAAATGTCAATTGTTAGGCTTTTAAGATTTCCTCTTCAGAAAAATATGAATCTTGTTTTCTGTTTTGTTGTTTATACGGAAGTTCTGTTCTCCTTTCAGTATTTTAGATTTTTATTTTTTGCTAATCATCTTCTGTTTTAGTATTTACAAACCAAATAATGTGCTGATTGTCTGGTGGTTACGATTAATCATGTCATTCTCACTTTAAGGCATCTTGAATTCTCAATCAGAATTGAAGCTTTACTCTCTTGCAGTTATACTCTGCCTTCAGCAAAGGCTCAAGTTGTTGCTCGATCAGGAGACAGTAGTTATATGGTGCTCTCTTTGGTGTTCAAGTCAACTAAATTTTGTGATCTATATCTCCGTAGTCCTTACTGGTTAAATCTTAAATGGTTGTCTTGGAACAATTAACAGCCATCAAAATCGCGATATGATACTAGTATTGTTACTAGTAAAGCTGTACTTAAACTCTTTCTTTATATATATTGTCAAATATGCTAAAATGAATTCGACAATGGATAGTGAGATGCAAAGGTCATCTGCAGTTTCATGCATTGAAAAGGCGATCACCAGTTTCGGAAACAAAGAAGCTTCAAAAGTTTCTTTACTAGTAAAAGAATCCTCTAATGTCATTATGAATTTGGATACAATTTGTGTGAAACAAGTTCTTCCAGTGGAATTGTCCAAAAATCTTGATGGCATCTGCGGTATGAATACCAATTGGTTTCATTTTAATTTGGGTTTACCTTTGGGTCTTGTGATGTTTCAAGGTCGGTCTCTTCATCCCTAGATATTTCCTTTTCTTGTATATCTATATAATATAGTTATATACACTGATTCAGATTTCAATCAGTTTGGGTATTATATATATACAATAGGTCACAGTGTAGTGATTGGAGTATATTATGTGCTTGTACTACTAGCTATAGTTAATAGGTATGCTGAACACTAATGCTTGAATTGTTAATTCAGATTTTTTCCAAAGAGGAGCACAATATAATTAGATATCATTAGGATATTATATTGTTGACTTCAATTTGAAACAACTATCGCCAAGTTTGGTTCTTGTTTATTGAAAGAATGAAAACTTAATGTTACAGATGAAGCTCTAAATGGGGGTGGACTACTCTTTGTCGACAAGCATCTCAGCCTTAGAATGTAAGTACCCCATGGAAACACAACCAGCTGTGATTTTCAATAGTAATTCCCTAAGATAAAACAGTGGTCTTTGTGGCGAGTGTTACTTCTAAGTTTGGCAGGGCATTTGCTATATTTATGGTATATCTATTTGAGTAGCCTTTGACATGCAGCATTTAGAACTTAACTTTCCAGTAGTAAGACAGGTTCCTTTATACCCGCATTCCCTGTTATATATGCATCTCTTTAGAGTTTGTGTTTCTATCTTTTCCTTAAAACACGAAGTTGACATTAAAAGAATATGTAGTGGCAGATGGAGTTTAAATTTCTAAATCTGGTCATCCGATGTTTAGCGAAATTGGCTCGTGATATCGACTGACTTGTTAGATTTGTGCCTCTCTTTGTGTTTCTACATTTGTGCCTAGGTATGTGAAATTATTTTAGAATGTATTTCATAGATGTCTTTTTTGTTAATTACAAATCTTGCTTCTATTTAAATTGGCTTAAAGAATTTTAAACTCTTATGTGGTTGCTGGAAACATTTTGGACCAGGATATATCTTGTGTCAAAATCAGATAGTCATCGTGTTGTTTTTGCTAGTTGCTGTGAAACATATTAAGGTTGTGCTTCCTGGATTCAGGTCATGTATTGATACTGAAGGAAAATGAATGTTCGAAGTGATGATTGCAAATGGTATGCTTATTTACTAGCAAATACCTCAAGCCCTGAAGTGGTGTCCAAAAATGAAGATGTTACTTGGACACAAGAGGTGCCACTGGGAGAAAGGGGAAGATCCATCATCCCAAATAGTTGATATTTGTATTGTTAGGATGCCAATTTGGTAGGTTAGTCATCCTTAATTTTTTTTTTCATGTACAGTTCATTAGACAACAGTTTTAAACAGAAGACACTTGTATGAGTTGAAACACACAATAGGCCAAAACCTGTTGTGTGTTGGATTAAGTTCATACAACACTATGTAAAGCACTTGTGTTAAATATCATTACACAATACCACATTGGAAATCACTTGTCTCATTCTAACAATACTTTTACGAAGTATTGTCTATGCTTCATTCACATAATATTTCTAAAAAATGTTGTGTGTTGGTTAACTGTCACACAACACTATGGATAACATATTGTATGACTGCTACTTAGACAACAGACCTAAAAACGCTTGTCTGAATGCAACAACGGTTTTCCTGTATATTGTGTTGCAGGCATTCACACAACACTTATTTGCTAAGGCTTGTCTAATCTTAAAAATACTTATGCATTTACACAACACCCCTGGTCAAGAAATGCTTGTCTGGTAAGATTTATCACACAACGGTTTTGGCCCATTGTGTGAATGTAGGATTACACAATACTTTTTCGAGTTGGAAAATAACAGTTGTCTGATCATTTCGGGCAACACTTTTTTCCATGGGTGTTGTCTGATACGTGTCGTCTATAGCCAGATTTGTTGTAGTGAATTGTATAATTACAACCAATATAAAATTTTTAAACCATTTTTATTATATAAAAGGAATAAAATGACTAACATCATAATAGTATTTGTACATATTTAAATAAAAATGAATAAGTTATTAAAAATCAATACTCTACATAAAAATTTATTTAAAAAATCTTTGCCGATTATAAGCTAGTACATAATAATACAGGAACCTCTATAAGCCATTACTCAACTGTAAGAATATCTTTTGACCAAACTGATAAAACCAAAGCGTTAAAAGAAGTGAAGTCACCCAGGGGCCAAAACCTAAGCGTAAAAAAAATGGTCATAGAAGAAAAAGAATACTCTGCATTGCTTAAAATCTCAGAAAGAGTGGCTCATTTGGAGATTTTGCTGGACGAACAGCTAAAGCAGTTGGGTGCTAGGGACGAGGCATTTTCCATGAAACAAATCCCCTCTTTGCGATCAAAGCAAGTCAAAAGGCTGTTGGCATTCGAATAGTGGAAGGAGGGCCTTCAAAGAACAGGTCTGTCAATGAAGACAAAGGAAATGCTAACATGTTCGAAGTGGGGAGACTTTTAATAGCAATGGACCTCTCTCTGTTGAAGCCCAAAATGTCTTAACGGCTTCAGGTCTGGAAATCAAAGACCTAGGGAATCGAGTTTCGACAGAGTTTGAAGGGAAAAGGCAAAATAACACTGTCACGGAGGCTTTAAACTTTAGTCTAAATGGAGGAGAATTCTCTCAAGGTGTGGCTCCTTCTAAGGGGAAAGAAAATGCGGATAACATCCATGGTGAAGCAACAGGAATACTCAGTCCAGCAGCCATTCGATATATGCAGGATGCTGTACGTGCTTAACTTGGTAGACAAACAAAAATCCAGACAGAAAATATTATGAATGTTGAGGAGGTGCTCACAGAAATCGCTATGTTTGAAGAATTTCTGATGATGCACGAGCACAAAGGAAAGGAGATACGTGGTCCTAGTAACCATGATGTTTGCTGGGAGTGTTTATTTTGTTCAGTGGCTCTAGGTACTCTATGATATGTTGTGTAGTAGTTATATGTCCTTCTCTATGTAGTAGTATATTAAGCTAGTAGTTTGTTCAGCAGTAGTGGTTCGCAATCTATGTACTATGACTATGTTTCTTCTTGTCCCGCTATCTATCTAATATATTTGCTTTTCAAAAAAGACCAAACTGATTAAGCCTTTTTTTTATCTTCCCGGTCTGCTAGATACTTCATACGGGTAGCTAGTGGCACTGAACCCTGTATCACTTTTAGACCGAGGAGCTAATGGTAAACGTCGAGAGCCCTAACATAGCCACTTAACATCTTCTCCTAAATAATTGTCTAAGATTGACATTCACTTCACATCTTTTTATAATGAATAAGAAGTATCTTGATCATAAAATATGTATCAGGCAATATCCTTTGGGTTTTTTTTTTTCGATCACAACCCTTCCAGTGATTGATTAATGTCATCCGTGTTTCAAAAATTAAACATGATTCATCAGATCATACCGAGAACAAATTATGGAGAATACATAGACATGGTCTCATATGACGAATTATTGGTAGCAATAAATGTGTGGACTTTCTAAATAAGCCATCAAAGTGCAAAATAATTAAATTAAAATCCACTTAAGTCTTTCTAAATAAGCCATCAAAGTGCAAAATAATTAAATTAAAATCCACTTAAGTACAATTTTGTTTGAACTCACTTCCTAAATATTTTAATTAATTCCCCACTCCAGGTCATTCTCCTCTACTTTGATAAAAAAAAACAACTCCTTCACAAGTCTTATAAAATTAAATGACCAAAATAATAAGGGATGATGAATTGTCCTTTATGGCGCATTAGAAAAAGTTCAATTATTGTGTTTAATCTAAAATTTATGTAAGTGTATTGAAGAAACCAAATATACAATATGCAAAGCAGTGCAGTTGTCAATATCCCTAATACAATATCCCAAGTTGATCATTTATAAAACAATGAAGTTTAAAATCCCTCACATTGGCAAAATAATTGTGTTTGGAAGAAAACAGAAATTTCCAGTCAATATCTTAAGCTAACAAATATATATATATATATATAAACAAAATACAAAATATGCATGTAAGAACATAATTTATAGGCATTGCTAATACAATGTAAGCATGTTTAAATTGAAATAATATAGTGTATATATAATGATAGCAAATAAAATGTGCATGTAAGAACATAATTTATAGGCTTGCAGGAATGGTAAAATATTAATAGAAATTCACGGGCTGATACAACCACCAAATTGCCTATTAATCCAGCCCCTGAGGGCTTACCCTGTATAAAATTCACAGTACAAAATATTTGATAAAACATTTTTTTTTCCAAGAATTCAGAAAAGCTCACATGAAGTCCTGGTGGTGGGATTGCAGAATTTTATTTAAGAATAATGTGACCGCTCTCCGTTCACTTTTCAAAATAATGCTGATCAAAACACCATACCTCCGTCTTCACAGGAAGCTTACCAGCTTTGCGTTGGCTATTTCCCTGAGTAGGTCGCAACTGGCTCACTGGTTGTTCTCCCATTGCATTAACAACAGCTGAATCTCCTCTAGCAAATACATGCTGGTTAGACACAGGAGTGTGAATCACATTTCTTTGTGAATTCCTAACTGGTATGTCTTGGGAACTAGTAGCCCCTTGCTTTTGAATTGAAGCTGGTATAGCTAGAGCATGCATAGAGGGCTGTGAATCATTTGTTGAATCAAATTGTAAGGGCTTTACACAAAATTTATTAAGATGTTAAACTACAATACAGTTTAAAGTCATGTAATTAAAGTGTAAAAAGACCTGAGCCAATGATTGGGAACTCCCTCCCGCTTTGTTTGCCAATGTGGAGGAGTACTGAGGCCAGAAACACTCCCACCATTCCTTTAGCAGACCCTCTTCTGAATCCAAAACTATGTAAAATGACAACATACTAAAATTAGTAACCAGACAACTAGATGTATATTATCAATTACCAATTTAGAGATCAAATATATCTTATCACACACCGTCACTAGATAGCGGAGTTCTTGTTGAACCGTGGATCAAAATAACTACAGTACTTTAGTGTCCTATATATATTTAAGAATATATTATTGGGGTTAATCGAACTGGTGATTTCTTCCTACCTTTGCTCAGTGTCTACTAGAGGAGGATTTAATTCCATCATAAAATATATTATGTTGATAAAAATAATTAACTAAGTGAATAGCAAGAAAAGGAAGCTTTTGGCAGAATTTGAGGTAACAAAAACTACATAAAATAGCGAGAAAAAGATCCTTTTGGCAAAAATTGAGGTAAAATGCTTCAAAGAGCACTATCTGAAAATTGTCCCCTTAGGGCTAGGAAATATAACAATTCATTATATATTTTTAACAATATATACCAATTAAATTTGGGTGCTGATATATGTAGAATCAGATCATTAAATACTCACAGACAATACAGTAAACACAAGAACACACACATGAGTTGAACTCGTTTTTGTTTTATTGAACTGAAAGTTTCAGTAATAGAAATCCTAACTACTTCTACTTATAAGCTAAACATGATAACCAGAGATAAAATAGGAACGATCACTACTGTTACCCGTTCCAACCTCACAGCTATATCTTCTCCTTAAAACTCAGCTAACAACCACGACTAAGTCTTCCTGTCTTAAAACAAGTAAGCTCAGCATTTATTTAATTCGACTAAATAAGAAAACAAAATAACTAAGCACTAAGCAAACCTCAGCTCGAGTTTAGATTAAACTTCTCAGGACTCCAACAAGCTCCCCCCTAATCTGAACTCGATCGCAGGTCCTTCACACCCAGCAACTCCCTCATGCCTTCAAACCTAGCTCTTGACAGGGCCTTGGTTAACACATCTGCTCTCTGTTCATTGGTATTGACATGCTTAAGTACTATCTCACCTCGCTCCACACATTCGCGTATAAAATGATACCGAATGTCTATATGCTTACTCCTCCCGTGGAACACCGGGTTCTTTGCTAAATCTATCGCGCACTTGTTGTCAATATAGAGAACAACTGGACCAGGCTTGATTTCAGTTACTTGTCTCAAAAGATTGTACAACCAGATTCCCTGACATGCCGCAGCTGTAGCTGCCATAAATTCGGATTCGCAGGAAGACAGTGCAACGCATTTCTGTTTTTGAGAAACCCAAGTAATGAGATTCTCATTCAAGTAAAATGCCATACCTCCAGTAGATTTTCTATCATCCACGTTGCCCGCTAAATCACTATCTGAGTATCCTGACAGCAAATAGTTCTCATCCCTTTTATTTTCTATCATCTCTTTGCTGCTTCCAGGTGCAATGAGGTAGGTCTCTCCATAAAACGACTAATTACACCGACTGAGAATGCTATGTCAGGTCTAGTAAACACGAGATATCTCATCCCCCCCACCATGCTTTTGAACACTGTTGGATTAACTGCTTTACCACGTTCGTCTTTGTCCAATTTGACCATAGGGTCCATGCACTACTACAAAATTAAACTTAGAACACACTGCTTGCATAGCGTTTCAGGAGAAGTGTTATGTAAGTGCGTTACTTACATAACGTTTTCATTAAAAACGCTATGCAAGCTATTATGTAAAAAAGTAAAAAAAATTAAAAACTAAAAAAATGCAGTAACATAGCGTTTCTGGATGAAGCGCTATAGTAGACTCCCCTTCCATAGCGTTTTCACCTACCGCTATTGTAGTTACCATTTTTTAAGTTATATTTTATTTTTTATAATTGATTCTTCGACCAAATTATTTTCTTCATCCCTAAAAATGCCTCATCCGCCTCTTTCATCCCATCTTCTTCATTGAGCATCTCCATATCTTCAATTGAGCATCGGAGGGTTTTGGGAATCTCTCTCTCTCTCTCTTTCCCTGGTTCCAGTCTTTCTCATTATTATTCTTCTTACACAGATACAATTACAATTACACAACCCAAACCCAAAACCTTCTCACACACAATTACACATATCTCTGTACATTTTTGAATTAAGAAATTGAAAATGTCAAGCGATAGTGACGAAGACGAGCTATTACAATAGGCTCTACAAGAGCAATCTCAGCGCAAAGTTAATTACAAATCGTCTGGTGATGAGGATTCATCGAATAATCGAACGGTTAGGCCTTCGAAAGGCGGTATGGATGATAAATGGGACTTCAAAGTGCCATGGAAGATTATGGTTGTTTCATTGGAGTGTTTGACAAAGTTTCCACCGAGCTAGACACGGCTCAAGGTTCAATTTGTTTCAATTCGATTCATCACAATGGTGCTCGAGGTTCGTAACCATATAATGATGTTCTATTGAAGAGTGGTATTTCAATCAGAAGATATATTACAATTAGAAGATAGATTACTTGAAAGACAAAGTTCTATGTTGGTCCAGAGTGGTATTTCATTCAGAAGATAGATTACTTGAAAGATAAAGTTCAGACATCATTTGTCAAAGACAACAGGGCTATGAAGGTAAAGAATTTGTTTGTAAACAATTATATTTTTGTCAAAGCATCTACCTATCTTTAACTTTTATTTATCCTTTTTCAACGAGAGTACTAGGAGTTTAAAAATTCGTATCAATGGCCTTGTTTCTAAGGCCCTGAAAGTTCCCGAAGAAGGATGGATCGTGTAAGATGGCACAACCTGTCCTGGAAATAATACGAGGGATCATCCTGGAATGATACAGGTATGTTTTAAGCAATAATTATAGGAATCTTTTACATGAAGCATGATCTTGGTAGCTGTACAAATCTGTAATTAGTTTATGTGATCTTTACTTGGTTCAGTTAATTAGAAAATTTATGATAGATAATTCAGGGTTCGGTCTGAAGTTATAGATATTATATGTTCCTTATTCTGTAATGTATTTACGTTACTTTATTCTGGCTTTTTTGATGAACATGCTAGCATTGTCAAAATTTAATCTTTTCCTCAACTATACTAGGGGCACTAGGAGTCGAGACTTTTTGTGTGACAGTTCACTTATTCCTCTAAGCCTGGAGTAAATTATATATTAAAATGTTGACAATACTTATTACTTTCAGGTTTTCTTAGGCCAAAGTGGGGGTATTGACACTGACAGTAATGAGCTTCCTCGATTGGTTTATGTATCTCGTGAGAAGCGGCCAGGATTCCAACATTACAAGAAAGCTGGTGCAATGAATGCACTGATGAGTTCAAGATTTGTAACCTACTTATATTTTGTAGATGATCTGTAATATTCACTGTAATCCTCTTGCAGGTGCGTGTATCAGCTGTCCTTACTAATGGTCCCTTCCTTTTGAATATCGATTGTGATCACTACATAAGTAACAGCAAAGAAATTAGAGAAGCTATGTGCTTCATGCTGGATCCAAATCTTGGTAAATATGTTTGCTATGTGCTTCTGGTCATAATATTTATTTACTTTGTGGCAGTTTTCGCTTATATTCCATCACCAATCTTCGTTGTATTGTATTGTCTTTTCATTGCTTATGTTGGTATGTTCAAATTACAGAAATAAACTCACTGTGATGTGTTTAAGATTTCATTTTCTGCAATCCAGATATTTTGATGGCCAATCTTGCAATCATGTGTTTAAGATATATGTTTCAAGTGAATTATCTGAGAATCCTATAACTATTAACTGCAGCAACAAAATTTTCATAAGATAAAAAATTTCTCTTGTATTTAAAAATTTGCATTAAAATAATTGAAGCTTTGATTTGAATGGTTAAGAATACATCGGCATTGTAATGTATGTCTCATGCTTTGTTTCTGAGGACCTTAAATTTTCAGGTCGGGAAAAAAACTGTCTGAACTTATTCGAGATCCAGGTGGTCAGTCCTCTGCAAGTGAGCAGGGAAGGTGGCAAGCCGAACTGACACAGGTCGCAATTGAGCTTATTGCGGAATGTAGTTGTTCTTATATCTACAATGTTATGGATTTTAAATTTTGATGTCAAGAAACTTACCCAATGGGCCTTTTCTGCTCTATTATTTTAACCTGTTATTAAAGGCCTTACAATTCTATGGTGTGCATATATTTTATAGTGATTATATCTCGTTTTATTAGGGTGAACTGAGCCCATTAGGGGAATCTTGCCTGTACTTTTCCCTTGCTCACGCTATAATTGTTGTGCTTTTTATTATATTCCTCATCTCCACCTTTACTTCATTTCAGGAGATCGTACCTCTGAATGCTGGAAATGTTCTGGGTGCAGAGGTAGTGGTCCAGCTGCAAAAGGCTTTCAATCATTTGACAAGCTCTAAATAATGGCACCGATGATGCTGAGGTTAGCGAAGAACAAACATGTCCACTCAGCTTTTCAACAAAAGATGAAACCAGCGAAGAAGATTCGCCTAGTCCATCTTTCTATTCAGCGGAGCAAGAGAGTCACTTTCAAAGTGAGTATACGTTAGTAGCAAGTAAGCAAATGGTGGGAATTTTGTATGCATGTGGGTTGCTCAGATTTGCATCATATCAACAATTTAAAAGTATCCTGTGTTGGAAGAGGCATCCTGGATACCTTGGAAATCCTTATTTTATAATGCATAATTGTATAATGATTGACTTGTGTAATTAGTAATTTCTTTTAATGGAATTAGTGATATATTTTAGTTTCATAAAAGTTTATATATGTGATTTATTCAAATTATATTTTAGTTTACCTTGACTTGTGTTAATTTTTTATTGTATTTTTGAAAATTTTAAGAATATCCCAAATAAAAATCAAATCCAGAAAAATAATTAAAATATAAATTTTCAGAAATTAATCACTTAGATAGCGCTCTTTCAAGTGCTATTGAAGTCCATTCACTTGGGAAATGCTTACTTGCATAGTGCTTATAAAAGCGCTATGGAAGTGATGTTCTTAGAGAGCGTATATAAAAACGCTATGCAAGTGCAATTGCACTTCCATAGCGCCTACTTGTATAGCGTTTAAAAACGCTATGCAAGTTCAAATATAAACGCTATGCAAGATCGTTTTTGTAGTAGTGATGGGATATTTTACCGGATTACACCCCTTCATGCCAGCCCTTTCAATCACCTTTTTCGCATATGCAGACTGTTTAAGTTCGATATAACCATCCCTTTGATCAACCTCCATGCCCAAGTAGTAAGTCAATTTACCCAAGTCACTTATATCAAATACACTATTCATCTCCTTCTTGAACTTAGTTATATTCGACACACTACTTCCAGTTATGAGCAGATCGTCGACATAAACAATAACAACAAGAACTTCACCCCCTTCACGTCTTGTGTAAACAGCATATTCATAAGGACATTTGATAAACCCCAAATCCTCCAAACACTTACTTAATCGAGCAAACCAGGCCCTGGGCGCTTGGCGTAAACCATAGAGTGCTTTCATCAATTTATAAACCTTGTATTCTTGACCCTTTTTCACGAAACCCTCGGGCTGCACTATAGAGACCTCCTCCTGAATCTCTCCATTCAAAAAAGCAGATTTGACATCTAGGTGATGTACTTCCTAGGAATTTTTTGCTGCAAGTGCAAGTAAGAGTCTCACAGTCTCAAGACGTGTAACAGGGGCGTAAACCTCTTCATAATCAATACCGTACTGCTGCACGTAACCTTTCGCGACTAAACGTGCTTTGTGCTTTGTGACATACCCCTCAGCATCCTTCTTCACTTTAAATACCCACTTCAAGCCAATCGCTTTGTGGCCAAGTGGTAGTTCTGTCAATTCCCACGTCTTATTCCTCTCAATGGCATCAATTTCTGTCTTCATTGCCTCCTGCCACTCGTCCTCTTTCACAGCCTATTTGTATGTAGTGGGTTCTTCAATCGCTAACATCATGAGTTCATCATCATCTAGCTCAACTTCAGGTGCCTCATCATACACCTCACTTAGCAGTCTCATTCGTATAGGAGTGACCTTTTCACCTTGAGCAACCCTTTCATTTCTATTTTCAGTGCTTCCAGACAAGCTACCAGACCCAGCTATACTTGACTCAGTACTCGAACCAATTACAGACCTCCCAGTAGTTGAACGACTATGGCTGCCTGTTTGCACTGGCGTGGTTTCTGTAGTTGAACGACTATGGCTGCCTGTATGCACATGCGTGGTTTCTGTACTTCCTCCCCCTGAATTACTTCCCATTTCTAAGACTGGTGAACCATCTGCTGTCATTTCAAGGAATGTAAACTTGTCGAGAGCGTTACCAGTCCCCTGTGATTGCAATTTCCAGGGCCAGCTTTTTGACTCTTCAAAGACAACATCACGATTCACAAGGACTGAATTGTCTGTTGGATCATACAAACGGTGAGCCTTTGTTCTTGGCTCACTTCCAAGGTAAACAACAGCCCTGCTACGGTTATCCAATTTCTTAGTCTGCACACTTTGTATTTTCATGTGGGCGACACACCCAAAAATTTTTATGTGTTGGAGGTTTGGTTTCTTACCCTTTCGAGCTTCATAAGGTGTCTTTCCTGTGATTACACGAGTGGGTAACATGTTCAAAATATAAACTGAGTGCCTCACGGCTTCTTCCCCAGAAAATCGAAGGCATCTCCATTCCCTTTAGAAAACTTCGTGTCATAGCCACCACAGTTCTATTTCGTCGTTCCACCACCCCGTTCTGCTGTGGCGAGTATGGAGCAGTATAGTGCCTCTAAATTCTAGCCTTCTCACAGTAATCTTTGAACATATTCGAACAAAACTCTCCTCCACGATCAGTCCGCAACACTTTTATCTTACATCCTGGACCTTTCTCAACCAAATTTCGGAAATTTTTAAAAGTCTGAAATGCCTCGTCTTTGGTCTTTAACAGATACACCCACATGTAACGACTGCAATCATCTACTAACAACAGAAAATATTTATTTCCAGCCGGAGTTGGTGGTGAAAACGGACCACAAATGTCCCCATGAATCAGTTCAAGAACAGACGTTGCACTGAAGTTAGCTTGTGTTGGGAAAGGTTTTCTGGTTTATTTGGACATCAAACACCCCTCACACACTTTATTCGGTTGCATCAACTTTGGTATACCATAGGCCATTTCTTCTTTAGACATAAGAATCAAAACAGGGAAATTCACATGACCAAGGCGAGAGTGCCAAAGCCAAGATGTTTCTTCAGCTTTTGTCAACAGGCACACGGGTTTACTTTCCTCAATCGTGATCTTATACAACCTGTTATTTGTACGTTTCACCTTCATCACCAACCTCCCCTGTTTGTCGCAAACCCACAGAAATTCTCCTTGCAAAACGACTTGGTTTCCCTCTTCTGATAATTGACCCAAGCTGATAATATTATTACAAAGAGAGGGAATATAGTATACCTCTTTTAGATGTCGAACTTCGCCATTTTTGTAGTGTAAAGGTACTGAGCCTTTTCCTTGAATTCTTACTGTAGACCCATCTCCAAATCGTACTTCTTCGGTTACATTTTCGTCCAAATCACTGAACTTTGCTCGATGGCCAGTCATATGGTTGCTCGCTCCATTATCCAGATACCAAACGTTCGTGTCAGCACCCCTGCCTCCATCTGATTTCAGCTTTTTGACCACATTTTCCTCGTTCAGTAGTACAACCTCATTTTCTCCTTTACCACATTCAGTCAGTAACAACGTGGGCTCATCCCCGTCGGTATCAGCCTGTGTTAGGTTAGCTTTAGTTTTCGTCTCCCTTTCTCGCTTTGTCTTGTGACATTCAGCTGCAAAGTGGCCAAATGTTTGACAATTGTAACACCTAACACAGTTCTTGTCACGCCCCCAACGTCCTTTTGTGTTTGATGATCCGTCTGTGACTCCTTTTCCAGGCCGATTTCGCCATTCTTCCCTTGTGAGTAGGAGTTTCCCCTCGTTTCTTTCTCTTTTCACCCATTCTGCCTCCGTTAGCAACAACTGGTCCCCACTGGTTCCAATCTGTCCTTTTAGTCTCTCTTCGTGAGCCTTAAGTGACCCGATTGCCTCTTCTACTGTCATCGTCTCTAGATCTCCAAATTGTTCTATTGTCGAAGTGATTTGAAGAAACTTAGACGGAGCTGCACGAAGTAGTTTCTTCACGACATAGCTTTCACTAAACGTTTCCCCCAGAGCACGAATGTTTGACACCAGACCATTCATTTTCATGTAGAAATCGTCGAGGCTATCACTGTCCTTCATGTTCATCGCCTCAAACTCGGCCTTTAATGTTTGAATTCGTGCCTTCTTCATTTTCTCTGCACCTTGACACATGTTTTAATCGCCTCCCAGGCCTCTCTCGCTGTTCTCTTTTCTGCTAGCGATAGCAACACATCTTCTGGGATCCCTTGGTAAATCATAGCCAAAGCTACTTTGTCCGTCTTTCCTTCGACTGTGACCTTTGGGTCAGTGTTCTCAATAGCATCCCACACTCCGTGCGCTTGCATATACACCCTCATTTTCATGGACCAAGCGGTGTAATTCTCTCTTGTCAATGTTGGATAGCTCAAACCAATTGACCCTCCCTTAAGCTTGTTCACATCCATTTCCGCTGTCTTTCTCACACACAAAACAACGTACTCACGCCTGAAGCTCTGATACCAAAATGTAGAATCAGATCATCAAATACTCACAGACAATACAGTAAACACAAGAACACACATGAGTTGAACTCGTTTTTGTTTTATTGAACTGAAAGTTACAGTAATAGAAATCCTAACTACTTCTACTTATAAGCTAAACATGATAACCAGAGATAAAATAGGAACGATCACTACTGTTACCCGTTCCAACCTCACAGCTATATCTTCTCCTAAAACTCAGCTAACAACCACGACTAAGTCTTGCTGTCTTAAAACAAATAAGCTCAGCATTTATTTAATTCGACTAAATAAGAAAACAAATTAACTAAACACTAAGCAAAGCTCAGCTCGAGTTTAGATTAAACTTCTCAGGACTCCCACAATATATGCACGCCCTTAATTGATGGTTGCATACCCTAAAAAAATTTGGGTGTTGATCAATTGGCATGTTGGTTTCTTCTTTTCCAGTTCCTTTCAATGATATATAGACAATTTTTACTTGCATTTTCTATTTGCAGTAACAAATTATGTCGAGTTGGCACCAGGCAGAAACAATTTATGTTTAGAAGAAACGCAAGTTCTATATGCATTTTTGTATTTTCCAAAGCGTCGTCATATTCCTCGCTTCAACTATATTTGCTTACTCGAAGCCTAGAAGGGCCAACATTCCTGCATAGCATCTATGGAAAATAATTTTGCACAATTTCTCTAATGAGCTTACACAATCTATGAAATGTTATTTAGCAAAAAAAAATCTATGAAATGTAGAGAATAGGGCAAACTAATTTAAATAAAGAAACTCATATAGTATATCACAAATTAAATTTGTTCGTAAATATCATTTTCCGTATTTTAATATAAAACATATTGAATTTTATTTAGTTGTTAGTAATGCAAATTAATGCATATGTAAGGAACTTTGAACATACAGTGATAATTAGGTTATAGAAATTTAAGGCCATACACATTTGTACTTCTCCTTAATCTTATCAAATGTAGAGGAGATTTTTGGTGGACAATTGACCCTAAAATTTTATCATTGATTCCAATTTATGTTGTAAAACATTTTTCCTCTCCCTTTTCTCAGTGGATCCAGTTCTTGATACATTAATAAATTTGGGATAACATTTAAAATAATAGAGATGACGAGGCAGAAACTAAAAAGAAGGCATATGACTTGTATATATCATTAATCACACTTACATGAGATCATCTCAAGACGTGCTTCTTTTTCAAATGTATCAGCTACATCATGAAGGCCCCTCTTTTTCATGTAATTGTAGATGTAATAGTTCAACCTAAGAAATATAAAACCAACAAATATTAATAATTATATTCAGTAGTTATCCAGTCTTTAACATTTCCATTCAGCAAAATAAAACTAACATTTTTTCAGCATTCCAATTCTCTCCCAATGCCACACCCTGGTCACAACTATTTGGAGACGCCATTCCTTTTAATTATAGAACCTGGTATTTACAGATAACTAAAATCAGAGAACGAAAAATGACAGAAGACACAAAAACAAACCTAGTTTTCGCAGAAGACAAAGTAAATTTTAGATAGAAATTTTAGGGGTGATGAATATGCAAAAGAAACCCTTTGGTACCTGCAGAATCAGAAAGATGACATAGAATTAGTAGATTATAGGATTGGGGGAAAATTGTTTAGATTACTAAACCTGAATCAGTACAAGTTTTTTTTTTTAATTGTATAAGCTTACCAATAATTTAACTCTGACAAAATTAATCTGGTGTCTCATGCAAGAAATACTCAAAGAGAAAGAAAAAGGACACCAACAGAAATAAATTATTTAAAGGCAAAAGAAAAAGGGAGAGAGAAATGTAAGATTCATCTATAACAATTGACTTGTAAGGAAAAGTTAAAAGGTGTAGACTTTGTATTAGACAATACAATCTTGAAAATTTATTAAGATTGTGTAGTGACAAAATCTAATTACTCTTTCTATCAGTTATCACAATTAGCATGGTAATAATATGAAGAAAAATGCTAGAATTAAAGAATTTAACTCTCAAATTAATGCTGAGTTAACACTGTATTATTAGCTATATTCTCATAAAGGAAATCGACCAATAATAAATACATATGAGTCCCATAATAAATACATTTGAGTCCCATAAATTAAAATACGTTAGGTGTCATTTGAGATTATTTTGGTATCATTTTTGGATACCTATCATTACTCATATTTTCAAACCCACACTCCCCCTCCCTTATTAAAAAAAGTATGTGAACAACTTTGAAAAATTTACAAACCGAAAATTGGAATATATAGATTTCATTAATCTTAGTTTAAATATAATTTTTACATATATGTGGATCCCAATTACTCAATTATATATATATATATATATATATATAATCATTATAAGATGAATCAAAAACTTGATGCTACCCATTTTTACAATTAAACAAAGCGATATTAATAATATTTTTACATTTTAAAATGTGAACAAAGTCAGAGAAACTTTTTAGTACTCTTATATGCAAAAATGGTACCCATCATGTAATTTATAAGCAGAAAAAATAGGTATTACGGGACCACACAAATACAAGATTCACAACCACCAATACACAGTACTTTTCCATCATGTAATTTATATGCAGACTCATTTTGTGCCTTATGAAGAAATTGATTTCCCTTTAATTGATTCTCATAATACTCACAAAAATTAAGTATCAAGCCATGAAAAAATAGGTATTACGGGACCACACAAATACAAGATTCACAACCACCAATACACGGTACCTTCCCATCATGTAATTTATAAGCAGACTCATTTTGTGCCTTATGAAGAAATTGACTTTCCTTTAATTGATTTTCATTATACCCATAAAAATTAAGTATCAAGCCATGAAAAAGTAGGTATTAGGGGACCACACAAATACAAGATTCAGAACCACGAATACAGACACGCACACAACATACGATTAGTTAACAATCACCACCGTAATAAAACAATTATGACTTGAAAAACCCACATCTCAGCTTGTATTATTATTAATCCAAACAATAATCAATAATATATCAAACAATAACATCTCAATGGTCTCCCTAACTAATACTTAAGTATCTCATAAATAATATCAAAGTCGACATCTTAAATATTATTCCTATCAAACAAACATAATATGACTATATATATATAATCATCTCAAACTTAGCTACCAAAACCCAACATACATGTTGTACACAACAACATAATAATCTAACAAAACAAATACCATCTAACTATCCAATTTTGTGATCAAAGACATACCATCTATAATAATTGTATCTATAATAAACTAGCTTATAGCCCGTGCAAAGCGCGGGTTACTTTTAGTTTTTTATAATTTAATTATAATGTAATATAATATTATAAATATTAATTTTAATATGTAATTGGAAGAATTTGAACCCTATATCTTTGTATATACTAATTTTTAATATTAAATATCAATTAATATGTTGTTGGCGGGAATCGAACCTTGGATCCCAGTATATAACAACATTTAGTATTGCTATATCTAACGGTCATGATCGATTTTAGTTGATAATCTAACGGTTGTGAATGAAGGATAACCAAAAATGGGGATAACCAAACTAAAAATTATACCCCATTTCGCTTATTATAATATAGTATAGATGTCTGCACATAAAGTTATTACAAAACACATACTTATTTATTTTATATTGGAATATTGGATCACCCAATATACATACTATCATATTGGGTTGAAACCCAACAATCTTTCCCTTTAACCCATTACTCCATATCAGATTGAACAATAACCATCAAAGAATCGACATCCATCCGCAAACGGCTCCCCTTAAACAAGAACCTCCTCCTTTTACTCTTCCAATCTTTGAGTGTCGCTAAAACATGTATAGTGATCCTCCAAACAACCGTTCTTCATCATAACAATGTATCCATCTTCAAAATTACGTGCATCAACCATGAGTGCCGTTCCATCTAATAAGTCACCCGATCCTTACTTTCTCAATCTTTCGTTCGCCCGAAGAACATCACTAGTATCATCCAAATAATTCACATGGTTGATGAAAATCATTGAAACAATTGCTACGATCTCTTCTATCTTCTTCCATTTTGAGTTCGAACAAATCTTTCTTGAGAAACAACTCCTCAAGGACATCATGATTGATCCACTATGCAAGGACCAACCTCAACCATACCTCATGTGACATTGTCTCATCCCGCTTTAGTTGCCTCCTTGTCAACAAATCCTTCATCGTACTCTATCATACTAGTTGAACCTCAAATTTTCCCTCAACCTAATCCATCATGAACCTTGTCTCTTGATACCACTTGTTAGGGGACTAAACAATTGCAAAATTCACAAACTATCAATGCATAGCACGCACACAATCTTACAATTAGTTGATGAGTATCACTAACTCGCGGTAACACATTATTCAAGTACAACTTCTACTAAAACAAGAACACCAAACAATAACACGTCAACGGTGTCCGAAATTAAGCCAAACAATACTTGAAAGGTATATGATGTAGCCTATTTGTATTTCGAGGATACAACTCAACTTAAACAAGATTGTATTAGTAAATAATATATAGACTGTCACAAGGAATCTCAGATTCTATTATCTGTCAGAAGAAAAAGATCAAGGTCAATCTACAGACTTGAGGAATTACTACATTGAAAGAAGCTCAGACATTTGATCAAGCCTCAGTGAAGTATTTGTTAAAGAAGTGGATTCATTTATAGTGACAGAGATTTCGACAGTGATAGAGACCGTACAGAAAGAATCAAAAAGAGAGATGAGAAAAGAAAAGGAACCAGATTTTAAAGTCAATATATGAAGAACAGTCATTGCGGTTAGTCACTCATGAACCAGACAGTACATCGAGTGTCAACATTAAACAGTGGTTGTTCGTCATTAACTTCAGTGGTTCAAGCGATCAAGACTGGTATGTGAGAAAATCATTGTGCAAGCAACAGAAGTGCTAAATTAATTAACCATAAGGATTTTACTATCAAGTGGACTGGCTGTGAGGAAAAAGATTTATCACAAAGAAATGCAAAGTGATATATTCTTAATGGTGAAACCCCGGTTAGAATTATTGTATTTTTTGTTAAGCAAAAAGAGTCCGATTTCACATCCTCAAGAGACCGTAGCTTACACCTGGACGGGTTATGAGAAAATAGAATTATCCCGGTTGGAATTGATATATTTTTTGTTAAGCAAAAGGAGTCCAGTTTCAGACGCTCAGGTAACCGCAGTTTAGAGTTTAAGAATAATTTTATATTAATAAATATTTTATTTATTTAGAAAATTATATTTATAAATATCTAATAATATTAGGTATTTATTTTTATAATTTCTGGATTAAAATAATTATTTATTAATTAAAAATTATAAGTTCTGCGGGTTAAAAGGCATTTCTACGGAGCTCTACCAAATAGGCCCAGGTTGTAAAACATTTGATTTTAAATCAAATGTAACAAAGCAAGTGGCGTGGATAGTTGTATTAAGCAAAGAAATTGATTTATATTAATTCTCATTTAATTAATATAATTATGTAATTGATTTAATTAATAAATTAATTCATTCTGAATTTATTTATTTATTAAATTAATTATCATATTAATTATCTTTGAATTAATGTATTAATCTTATTTTATTTAATTAGGAATTTAATTTATTAATCATTACTTTTCTAAATGATTAATTGATTAAGTTGTTTAATTAAATTAAATAAATAAAATGAAACAGATCAGTCGACAGGATTAAGAAATCAAATATTGAGATCAAGTGTGATAGTCATATTCAGTTCAAGTGTGACAGTCATATTCAGTTCAAGTGTGACAGTCATATTCAGTTCAATTGTGACAGTCATATTCAGTTCAAATTGGATAGTCATATTTCATTCAAAGAGATAGTTATACCGAAAGTTATATTGAATGGATTGTCATATCTAGTTCAAACGGACAGTCATATTACTTGCAGTGGATAGTCATACCGATTGTTATATCAAGCTCAACTGGTTGTCATATTAGCTCAATGGATTGTCATATTTAACAGCAATATGACTATGATTAAAAAAGTTAGTCGAGTGGCTATATAAACAATTAGAAGGCACTGGACTTCAGAGAGAGACACACGGACACACTTACAGAAAGAAAAAGAAGAACAAAGCATCTCATCTCTTTATCTTCAAGCAATTAAATTGTCATAAATTCTTGAGTTCTTTGTATCAAAAATTGTATCCATTGGAACTTAATTATTTGTGACTCGTGTACTACTAGCGAATTAAGTTTCCTAGTTCATAACTTGATATCTTGATTTTTATTAACTAAATTAGAAAACTTCATGTCGAATTTTCTAATTAGTTTTTATCAACTTGATAATTATCTGTACTGAAAATTGTAACACCCATCAGGTTAATATATTGTTATATTCAACCTGAAATTTATTTCAATTTATTCCGCACAAATTTGTCTAAACCAAAAATTATTTAACGGACAAATTTCGATAAATTGGTATAGATTGTATTCAACCCCCCTTCTACAATCTTATCGGACCTAACAATTGGTATCAGAGCCTATTGATTGATACACAAATCAAGATACTATTTTTATTCAGTCAAAAATCTATTTCGAATTTTTAACTCACTTAAAAATTCATCATGTCTTCAAAAGTCATTGTTAAGATTCCTATCTCTAATAAAGATAATAATGATATGTGGAAAAATAAAATGGAGCTGTGTCTTGATGTTACAAATTCTAAATATTTGGGTGTTCTGAAAAATGGACCTAAAATTCCTATGGTCATTGAACAACAAGTTGTTACTGATGGAGTTGTTACAACACCTGCTAGAACCCATGAAAAAGACCCTGCGTCTTATACTCCTGATGAAAAAGAGGATGCAGGACTAGACAAGAATTTGAGACTCATACTATTAGATTCCGTAGATGTTGTGATGTAAAGTCATGTGATGAATTGTAAAACTGCAAAGCACATGTGGGAAACTATTGAGACTATTAATGAAGAAACTGATGAAGTCAGGGAAAACAGACTTCAAATTTTAACCTCTGAGTATGAACACTTTAGAGCTGGCCCTAATGAAGGCATTCAGGAAGTGTTTGAAAGGTATAACAAAATAATCAACAACTTGCAAATCCATGGCAAGCAATATACACAAAAGGAGATTAACATGAAGTTTCTACTGACCATGCCTACTCACCTAGAACATAGGATAACTGCCATTAGAGAAGCCAGAGACATGAATCAAATTACTCTTGAAAGGCTCTTCGGCATTTTGAAAACCTATGAGTTGGAACAAGTTCAACAGAAAGAAATTCATGGTGAAGGTAGGGTTCCAAGTTCTTCTACAGCTCTAGTGGTTGAGATTCCAAAGGAAGTAGAAGCTAAGGTTGTTCAACCTTGCAGCGCTGACAAGGAACAAGTTGAAGTTGAGATTGCTCATACACCTGTCAGTTAGGATGGTGGAGATTTCTACTCATTGGAAGAGCTGGATCAGTTGGAAGATGAGTCAATGGCTATGATGGTGAGGCAATTCAGTAACTTCAGATTTAGGAGGAATCCCAAGTTCAAGTTCAAATCTAACTACAATAGATTCCAGCGAGGAGGTTCTTCCTCAAGTAGCACAAGGGGTGGCTACCAAACTGGAATGGTAGACAGAAGTAGGATTAGGTGCTTTAAATGTAATGAACTTGGAAACTTTGCAACTGAGTGTCATCAACCTCAACAAGATGCAAGGAGAGTGTATGCATCTGGTAAGAAGAACACAGACACGTCCTATGTGGTACAAGGCAAAAGCTGGGATGACACTGACAGTGAAGATGAAAAAGTTGGAAATCTTGCGCTGGTGGCAAATGATGGAGCATCTGATCATCATAAAAAACCGGTAATTCCTCTTGACCCTGAGTTGATTCATAGTCTTTATAATTCCTTAGATAATGCACAAACTGGATATAGAAGACTAGATCTGCTAAGCACTAAACTTGGCAATGAAGTGTCAGAATTGAAAAAGGTGCATATTAATCAAGATCAACAAAGAGATGAAATAACAATGCTTCATAAAAAGGAGAAATCTATTCTAGAAGTTGTAGGCAAACAAATAACTAGAATTACTGAACTTGAAACACAGGTCAAGGCTTGTTATAATTCTGTTAAAGTTTCTAAAGAGTTTTTTAACAATCAAGTTGTAGAACGAACAACAGGTATAGGGTATGGCTACAATGAAGCTGTTGGATCATTGGGCATAAATTCCCCTAACCTTGTTAGTGCTAAAGAAAGGGGAATACCACATGTGCTCAAGAATGTTAAAGAACCTCTATTTAAACAATCTGATGCTGGACCACCAGATATTCTTTCTATGGTTATCCAGGAAGAAATGAGAAATGAGGACAGTGCAAATGGCACAATCTTTGTTAAGGATAAATCTGTTAAGGATGCTAATCCAAAGAATGTTTCATCCAAGAAAGATGTCATAGTCTTTATTAAGGCTAAATCTGTTGAGGACACTAATCCAAAGAATGTTTCATCCAAGAAAGATGTACCTAAAGTGCCAGTCAAGGTTGTTGAAACAACTAGTTCTTCTAAGACTGGATTAGGTGGTAACTAGTTGAAGCAGAACAATAACATGTCTAACATGAGTACCATGCCTATCATTGATTCTAATCATAAACCATGTGGTGTTGTCAACTGTATGTCTTGTGCTTTTAATGTGATGTCTGCATACTTTAATGGTAATCATGCATGTGATAATAAGACTGCTTCTCGACAACATATGAACAGGAATAATGTTAGATCAAAGACTGCTAGTCCTCCTTATGTTAGAAGAGAGACACTTGTACCAAAGCCTAAACAAAGTTTTATGAAGGCTGGTTACAAAGTCAAATGTCCAGTCAATGATATTGTTACTAAACAAACATGGATACCTAAACTGAAACAAAAGATTGTCAAATCTGTTTTTAGGGTAAAATGTTTATTGACTAATGGTAAAATTGGTGTCAAGGTTAAAAATGTTGTTTTTCCTGACAAAGGCCAATACTTTAAATACTCTGGACACAATCAAATTTGGGTTCTAAAGAAGGTTTAATCCGTTTGTCATTGCAGGGTATTGAACAGGTTGAACGAGTAACCTGGATCTTGGACAGTGGATGTTCAAGGCATATGACTGGAGACAGAACCCTACTGACAAATGTGGTGTAGAAGGCCGGCCCAGTAGTTACCTTTGGAGATAACAGCAAAGGTAGAACTGATGGATATGGCAGACTTGAAGCTGGAAATGTTATCATTGAGAAAGTGTCCTTTGTAAAAGGACTTGAGCATAATTTACTCAGTATCAGTCAGTTCTGTGATAAGAGATTTGAAGTCTACTTTAACAAGAAGAATTGTCTGATTTCACACAAGAGAAGTGAACAACCATCTCTTACAGGAGTCAGAAAAGGAAACTTGTATGTAGCCAATATGAACACTGGAAGCACTGAAGAAATCAATTGCTTCTATTCTAAATCATCCACAAATGAAAGTTAGCTATGGCACAAGAAAATTTCTCACCTAAATTTCAAGACGATGAACTCTCTAGTCAAGAGAGAGTTGGTGAGAGGTTTACCTTCTATGGAATTTACACAGGAAGGACTATGTGATGCATGTCAAAAAGGCAAGTTAAAAAGGGCAACTTACAGGAGCACTGACATATCCTCAATAACTTAACCTTTACAACTACTTCACATGGATTTGTTTGGTCCACTTAATGTGATGTCAATGTCAAAGAAAAGATATGCTCTTGTGATTGTTGATGATTTTTCAAAATACACATGGGTCCTGTTCCTGAATTCTAAAGATGAGA
The DNA here is from genome assembly GCA_036435485.1 of Saposhnikovia divaricata. Taxonomy (NCBI): domain Eukaryota; kingdom Viridiplantae; phylum Streptophyta; class Magnoliopsida; order Apiales; family Apiaceae; genus Saposhnikovia; species Saposhnikovia divaricata. The sequence continues at coordinate 170,608,346 of CM071598.1, forward strand.
CTCCACAATTGGTGATTGATCACATCAAGTTGATTGAGCTGGATTCTAAGTATCCAGTGAGAGCTATAAGGTCAGATAATGGAACTGAATTCAAGAATGCAGTTCTGAATGATTTCTACACTGAGAAGGGTATAACCAGACAGTACTCAGCTCCAAGAACTCCTCAACAAAATGGGGTAGTGGAAAGAAAGAATAGAACCTTTATTGATGCTGCACGTACTATGTTAAGTAAATCAAGGCTTCCATTTTATTTTTGGGTTGAAGCTGTCAACACTGCTTGTTATACCCAGAATCGAACTCTTATCAACAAAGACTTGATGACGACACCTTATGAAGCTATTACTGAAAAGAAACCAACACTCAAATACTTTCATGTATTTGGGGCGAAATGTTTTGTGCTTAAAGAAGGAGATGAACAAGGTGGAAAATCTGAGACCAAAGCACATGAAGCAATTTTTATTGGTTATACAAGAAGAGCTTACAGGGTGTACGTGATTGATCAACAGACTGTGATTGAAAGTGTCAATGTAACATTTGATGACAATAAACTCTCTAGTATCCAAACTGAAGATTCATCTGAAAAGCTATCTTTTGAGAATATGACAGATCCAGATGATGACAATCCACCTGATATTTTTGTTGATGCTAATGACAACAATGATAATGATGAGGATGATCAGGGTAATGGTGGTGGAAACAATGCTAATATTGGAGATACCACTAACACTCCTGAACATTCATCTAGTCAACCTGGCAACAACTCAGGGGGAGTTAATGAGGGATCAACTAGTCATACTCAACATCACAATGAAGAACAAGGCGAATCATCAAGATTAAATCTTCCCAGATAGACTGTTTGGAATAGATCTCATCCTTTTGAGCTAATCATTGGTGATCCAGATGTTGGTGTAAAAACTAGAAGAGCTGTCCAAAATCAATGTAATTATTCAGGGTTTCTATTTGAAATGGAACCTAAGAAAACTGAAGAAGCTCTTTCTGATCCTGATTGGGTGATTGCGATGCAAGATTAACTCAATCAATTCAAACAACAAGAAGTATGGAAGCTGGTACCCAGACCTACAAACAGAACAATAGTAGGCACTAGATGGGTATTCGGAAACAAACTTGATGAAGATGGCAAAGTGATGAAGAATAAGGCAAGACTGGTTGCTAAAGGTTATTATCAAGCTGAAGGAATTGATTATGATGAAATCTATGCACCAGTGGCAAGACTTGAGGCCATCAGAATATTCTTGGCATTCGCAGCATTCTCAAACTTCAAAGTTTATCAAATGGATGTCAAGAGTGCTTTTATGAATGGTAAGGTGGATGAAGAGGTGTATGTAGAACAGCCCCCTGGCTTTGAAAATCCAGATCTATTGGATTATGTCTACGTTCTCTTCAAGGATATCTATGGTCTTAAGCAAGCGCCAAGAAAATGGTATGACACTCTCTCTGAATTTTTACTTGAAAATGGTTTCGTTAGAGGTGTCATAGACAAAACTCTCTTGTCAAAGAAACATAAGAATGATACAATATTAGTCCAAGTCTATGTGGACGATATAATATTCGGGTCTACTAATGATCTTTTGTGCAAGAAATTTGCTAAGCTAATGCAGGGTAAATTTGAGATGAGCATGATGGGTGAACTGAAGTTCTTTCTTGGATTACAAGTAAATCAAAGGACATATGGAATATTTATTTATCAATCCAAGTATGTCAGAGAGCTCCTCGAGAAATATCAAATGGAGGACTCATCTTCAGCAAAGACACCATCATCTACAGCTGTCAAATTTGGAGCATGTGAAAATTCTGCCAAGGTAGATGCCACAAGCTACAAAGGTATGATAGGCTCATTACTTTACCTTACTGCAAGTAGACCAGATATTATGTATGCTACATGCTTGTGTGCAAGGTTCCAAGCGGATCCTAGAGATGTGCATCTCATTGCTGTTAAACGAATCTTGAGATATCTTAAGGGTACACCTAACTTAGGTATTTGGTACCCTAAAGTATCTGGTTTTAATCTTGTTGGATATACAGATTCAGATTATACAGAAAGTGTTGTAGACAGAAAAAGCACCTCCGGGAGTTGTCAATTCCTAGGTGACAGATTGGTTTCCTCGTACAGTAAGAAATAAGAAACAGTTTCTAGCTTAACAGCCGAAGCTGAATATATAGCTACTGGAAGCTGTTGTGCTCAAATCTTGTGGATTAGGAATCAGCTGAGAGACTATGGCTTTGTACTGGATAATATTCCTATATTATGTGATCATACAAGTGCCATAGCAATCTCCAACAATCCTGTGCAGCATACGAGAACCAAGCACATCGACATCAGGTATCATTTTATTAGAGAGCATGTCATGAATGGTATCGTGGAGTTATTTCTGTACCCACGGAAGACCAAACAGCAGATACTAAGTCTCTTGACGAATCCACATTCACAAGAATTGTTGATGAATTGGGTATGTTAAACAGTCCTAGTAATTAAACTAGTTAATATCTGAGGTTTGATCTTTAATAATTTACAAGTGATTATGTTGTGAATATTTGCTGATTTAAATCACTTGTATAATTATTTTATCAACTTATAATCTTGCTTGTTAATTCTTAAATCATTGTCAATATCTTCTTAATATTTTCCTACTTACTTCTTTTAATTTTAGAATAATTTTATTTTCTCTAAAAATATTTTTCTCAAATTTTACAAGTGGAAATTAGTGAGAAATCTGTTTTTGTTGAAAATTCCTTATGAATATTTGTGATCTTTTAATAAATCATATTTTCTTTCAAAATAATTTTCTGATAAGAAAGTTATTTTATTCGAAAATATATATAGATTTATTAATTTGCTACAAATGTTTATGTAAATAGTTAATATTTTATTCAATATTTTGTAGTGTTTGTCCTTCTGTTATTAATGTGTTAATTCCGTCAAAAGGACAACCTATGGTATGTTTAGTATTTTATATTTTCTATTTAGTTATTTTAAGTAGTTATATTGTTATAGATATTTTTGTAATTTATTAATTTATGAATAAAAAAATTTAATAAAAATAAAAATTTGTTTGTATATTATTATGTCAAATTTTTGTAAATTATTAATTTATGTATAGTTTTATTATTTTTATGTTAATTCAAATTTTTCTTCTTTGTTTAGTTTTATTTTCTTTTCTTTTCTTTTTAGTTTTTATTTAATATTATTATTATGTATATTATTTCTTATTTTTGAATATTATTTTTCATGTGTATATAAATAGTTTGTATAGTTTTTACTGTTTAGTCACTATACTTTCAAAACTTACAAACAGGTCCCTGTACTTGGTTCTTTTGTTGTTCTTCTTTTTAACACACACAAAACCTGCAGTTTAAGTAAAAATCTTTGTTTTGTGATTGCTGTTAACAGATCTTCGTGTTAAGGACTTAACAATTGACCAATGTTGGTATCAAATTGGTATGTGTCTATACAATTGGTTAGGAACTAATGTTTGATTTTCAGGATCTAACAATTGGAAGACAAGACCTATCAAGGGCTAACAATTTCTAATAGTTGGTATCTATCTTACAGGACCTAAAGCATGATAAAATAGTTTTGTTTGTATTGGTTTAAGCATTAACATACATTGATTCGATTAATATATATTAATTGGATTTTTGCCTATGTTCTTGTTTAGTAAAACCGGCTCACGATCTTTATCTTCCTAACTCAAAATATCTTTCTATAGTTGTGATTGTTGATATGTTAATCCTTTTGAAATCACAACTGTACATCATTTCTCTTAAGATAAATGCAATATTTTCTCAGAAAACTTTTCAATGTTAAAAATGCATTTTATCTCTATGTTGCTCATATTTTGTGATGCAGGTTCATCTACAAGGAATTTTGTATTCTCACATGTTTAGTCATAAGGTTGTAAACCCAACAACTTTGATCCCAGACTACAGTTAAACTCAAACACATTCTGACTTATCCCTAAAAAGGAAGTAACCTATCAGACTAGAGGTCACCAGGGAGTAAATGCACTTGATGCAGCAAATTAGAATGTGTGGGATATTCAGTTGGAGAGTCACCACCTTATACACTATCCAAAATATTTCATATGCACAAAGTGAGATTGCACACACCAAGGATGAATTGATGGAAACCTGTAATCCAACCATTTTACGGTTATGATTATAAGTTAAAGGTTCTTTAATGAATCAAGAGTCTTCACAGACCTCGAGAGAAGGTATTGATCTCAAATGCAAAATTCAACAAGATCATTATCTAACTCCCTAGAGGGAACATCTCTTGATCCTGCGGGTAACGGATCCGACATAGGTGCGGATCGGCAACTTGTGAACTATGATTCAGATTTTACCTGATGAGTTTAACAAGGTGATGTCTTCACAGACATTAGAAGGGAACCTTGATCTCAATGCTAAATTTATAGATCATTGTTTACCTTCTCAGAATTCAAATCTGAAAACCCTAAAAAGGGAAATTAGCAACTTGTAGATTATGACTCAAATCCGTCTGACGAGTCCAACGAGGATTTGGGATTTGCGAACTCCCATTGCACCACCACTGACCTTTCTTGAAGGGGCTAGGGTGACTTTTCCCTGCAGGTACACTAAAGGATGTTGGAGCTATGAGTGATATGAGTGATACACCAGTGAGCAAGAGTGTAAACACAGAGAGAAGTGAGACACTCAACACAAATGAGTGGAGAGAAGAGTGAAACACTTGTGAGGTACACTAAGCACTATCACACACTCACAGTGAGGAAGAAAATGAAACTTCCTTTCTAACAAAGCTTTATCAATTAATTTCAATGTACTCTAACGATTGGTATAAATTGGTAACAATTTGGTATCAACTACTTTGTCAATTAGTTGAATGGAGGATCCCTCAACTAAGGGGGAGAGATATATTGAAAAAGATATCTTGGAGCTTAAAGCTTACCTTAGTAGGATATACTCAACTAAGGGGGAGAAGTATGGGGTACAAGTAAAAGAAGAGTGAGTTAGAAAAGAGTGAGTTAGAAAGGGGGAGCAGTAAAGACTGTGCTTAGGATGAGAAGCAAGTCTAGTTACTAAGGGGGAGCCTTAGATGGAGAAGCAAGGGGAGATATAAGGAGAATTACATCACAATACTATTCTATTAGTCTTTAAATGTACTATGTATAAAGGCTAAGTGGAAGAGTAGTAAATTCACCAGAAGTTATAGAAATGGAATTGATTCACCATTGTCTATATAGTAGGAACAACTATTTTTCTTTAGCGAGAAAAGCTGTGTCAGAAATGGGAAGTGATTGTAAATCAAGAACTGCTGATAATCACCAATGTAAGATGTGAAGGATTATCAGGCAGAGATATGAAGAATCAGAAATGAAGATGAGTTATCTATTGAAGATCATTTCAGTGCTAGAGGAACAATCATCTATTATTTCATCAACTGAGGATTCTGGAAATGTTATATTTGAACCAGAGAAATTGTTTTAATGTACTGTTTACTAAGCTCTTAAATGCTTAATCTTTTTCTTGTTTAAGTGAGTTAGTTGAGTTATCCTCTAGGTATTTGATTGTTATTGTCTAACAAACAAATAGGGGGAGATTGAAAGGCATATGATGTAGCCTATTTGTATTTCGAGGATACAACTCAACTTAAACAAGATTGTATTAGTAAATAGTATATAGACTGTCACAAGGAATCTCAGATTGTATTATCTGTCAGAAGAAAAAGATCAAGGTCAATCTACAGACATGAGGAATTACTACATTGAAAGAAGCTCAGACATTTGATCAAGCCTCAGTGAAGTATTCGTTAAAGAAGTGGATTCATTTATAGTGACAGAGATTTCCACAGTGATAGATACAGTACAGAAAGAATCAAAAATAGAGATGAGAAATGAAAAGGAACCAGATTTTAAAGTCAATATATGAAGAACAGTCATTGCGGTTAGTCACTCATGAACCAGACAGTACATCAAGTGTCAACATTAAACAGTGGTTGTTCGTTATTAACTTCAGTGGTTCAAGCTATCAAGACTGGTATGTGAGAAAATCATTGTGCAAGCAACAGAAGTGCTAAATTAATTAACCACAAGGATTTTACTATCAAGTGGATTGGCTGTGAGGAAAAAGATTTATCACAAAGAAATGCAAAGTGATATATTCTTAATGCTGAAACCCCGGTTAGAATTGTTGTATTTTTTGTTAAGCAAAAAGAGTCCAGTTTCACATCCTCAAGAGACCGTAGCTTACACCTGGACGGGTTATGAGAAAATAGAATTATCACAAGAAAATTGAAGGTGATATATTCTTAAAGCTGGAACCCCGGTTGGAATTGATATATTTTTTGTTAAGCAAAAGTAGTCAAGTTTCAGACGCTCAAGTAACCGCAGTTTAGAGTTTATTAATTAAAAATTATAAGTTATGCGGGTTAAAAAGCATTTCTACGGAGCTCTTCCAGATAGGCCCAGGTTGTAAAACATTTGATTTTAAATCAAATGTAACAAAGAAAGTGGCGTGGCTAGTTGTATTAAACAAAGAAATTGATTTATATTAATTCTCATTTAATTAATATAATTATGTAATTCATTTAATTAATAAATTAATTCATTCTGAATTTATTTATTTATTAAATTAATTATCATATTAATTATCTTTGAATTAATTTATTAATCTTATTTGATTTAATTATGAATTTAATTTATTAATCATTACTTTTCTAAATGATTAATTGATTAAGTTGTTTAATTAAATTAAATAAATAAAATGAAACAGATCAGTCGACAGGATTAAGAAATGAAATATTCAGATCAAGTGTGACAGTCATATTCAGTTCAAGTGTGACAGTCATATTCAGTTCAAGTGTGATAGTCATATTCAGTTCAAGTGTGACAGTCATATTCAGTTCAAGTGTGATAGTCATATTCAGTTCAAACTGGATAGTCATATTTCATTCAAAGAGATAGTTATACCGAAAGTTATATTGAATGGATTGTCATATCTAGTTCAAACGGACTGTCATATTACTTGCAGTGGATAGTCATATCGATTGTTATATCAAGCTCAACTGGTTGTCATATTAGCTCAATGGATTGTCATATTTAACAGCAATATGACTATGATTAAAAAAGTTAGTCGAGTGGCTATATAAACAATTAGAAGGCACTGGACTTCAGAGAGAGACACACAGACACAATTACAGAAAGAAAAAGAAGAACAAAGCATCTCATCTCTTTCATCTTCAAGCAATTAAATTGTCATAAATTCTTGAGTTCTTTGTATCAAAAATTGTATCCATTGGAACTTAATTATTTGTGACTCATGTACTACTAGCGAATTAAGTTTCCTAGTTCATAACTTGATATCTTGATTTTTATTAACTAAATTAGAAAAGTTCATGTCGAATTTTCTAATTAGTTTTTATCAACTTGATAATTATCTGTACTGAAAATTGTAACACCCATCAAGTTAATATATTGTTATATTCAATTTATTCCGCACAAATTTGTCTAAACCAAAAATTTTTTAACGGACAAATTTCGATAAATTGGTATAGATTGTATTCAACCCCCCCTTCTACAATCTTATCGGACCTAACAATACTTAAATATATCACAAACAATATCTAAGACAATACCTTAAATATTCTACCTATCAAACGAACATAATATGACTATGTATATAGCCATCTCCAACTTAGTCATCAAGACTTTCCATACTTCTTATTGTACAAGTCTTTCCGTACTTATTATAGAGCCTTCTATTCGTAGTGTCTAACTATAAAACTTTGTGATCAAGACATACCACATAATAATTGTCTACACATACAATTATTACAAAATCCATAATTATCTTGGATCACCTGAAACTCATACTCTCATATTGGGTTAAAACACGTTATAGCTTAATTAAAAAATGATTTGTGTAATACTGGAAGTGCATTAGCAACCTCATTTTCTTTTTCGTGTTTGTACATACCAACATAATTTAAACCCGGAATTTTTAAAACACATTTGTGGGGTTTTATTGTTTGATTCAAAAACTTTGTTGATCTGTGAATATAATAAACTTTCTTCCAAATATATATTGTTGTCATTAAAATTGGGAAAATAATTTTGAGAATACTTTTTTGCCACTAATTCACATAAGAAGGTCGTAATAAATTAATGGGAAAATAAATTTAATCATCCCTAAACTATTGATGTTTCATTGTTTAGGTCCCTGAACAAAAGATTTTGTATTTAAGGTCATATATCTTTTTAATTTTTTGATTTTAGTCATTCTGTTAAAAAATGGCTAACAGACTTTAAATTAACCAGAATCTGGAAAATGTCATGAAATCTGCCATCGCATTTCGGCCACAAAATCCGGCCACATGCAAAACAGTCTCAAAATTCAAGAAATTGACCATCTTACAATATATATATATACACCCTTATAAACAACTATGACTCATAATTACATCAAAATCCATTCACAATAACAACAAAATCCGGTGACACATCCATTTTTCGGTGAACGAAACACATGCCCAAAAATTCTGAAAAAATTATGTAACCCTCCAACTATATGGATCTATATATATATATATATATATATATATATATATATATATATATATATATATATATGCAAAACTTTCAAACAATTACATAATAACAAATTCAGTGTCATTCTTCTCAGATCCCTGGTGTTCATTAGGTCTCTGGTTTCACCTTTCTCCAAAATTTTGATGTACACGTGATCTCCTTACATATGGAGAAGATGGGACTCTTAACACTTGCGCTTTTTTCCTCGTGCTTGTGATTGTCGGTGTAGAGTTTTAGCCATTGAAGCTTGGATCTGACCAAGATAATGAATACTATACTGAAAAATCAAACGAAATGATAGAAATAATGCATGTAGTAAACAAATTCTAACATTTCAGTGTGATGAGACCCTCGGAGTAAAAGGTCCAACCGGCTCCCTTCTCAGAGGACACATGTAAGCTACAAATAAAGGGGTCCGTTTCCCAACCCCTCCTCTCAGGTAGTGCATAACCAAATAAATGTGAAAAAATGAAGGGGGTAAAACGGCGTTTTGGAAATAAAAGTAGTCCTACTTCAATGCTAGTACCAAACTTCCAAACTTCCTTACCTTCTTATTGTGGGCACTCTCCTCTTCACCCAAAGCAAATTCCTAAACAGGTGAAAAATAATAAGACATGAATAATGAGTATAGTAAGACTTACAACATTGAACCTTAAGCATTAGTTAGAAAAAAAATACCTCCTCTTCATAATTATTAATATCTTTAAGGTCATATATCTTTTTAATTTTTTGATTTTAGTCATTCCGTTAAAAAATGACTAACAGACGTTTTTTTTTTTTTTTTTGACGTAAAACTAACAGACGTTAAATTAACCAGAATCTGGAAAATGTCAGGAAATCGGCCATCGCATTTCGGCCACAAAATCCGGCCACATGCAAAACAGTCTCAAAACTCAAGAAACTGACCATCTTACAATATATATATATACCATTATAAACAACTATGACTCATAATTACATCAAAATCCATTCACTATAACAACAAAATCCGGTGACACATCCATTTTTCGGTGAACCAAACGCATGCCCAAAAATTCTGAAAAAATTATGCAACCCTCCAACTATATGGATCTATATATATATATATATATATATATAGAGAGAGAGAGAGAGAGAGTTGCACTCCATGAAGAACACCTTATATAAAGAACAATAAAGAACACCTCATATTTAATTCAATATAAGAATTCCGTCATGATACCCAATACAAAAAGTTCTTACTTTTTTATCTTCTATCCATTTAGCCAAAAAAAAAAATTAAAATATTTTTTTGGAAAAATCACTGTTCATGATGACATCAGCAGTGACGTCATCATGAATAGTGATTTTTTTCAAAAATTTTTTTTTTGTAAAATTATATTTGCTGGATGGATAGAAGATAAAAAAATAAGAACTTTTTGTATTGGGTGCCCCTGGCGGGGCCAATGGATCTATTGGAATAATTGATTTTATAGTGTTCTTTATTGTTTGTTATATAAGAGTGTTCTGTATGGAGCAAAGGCCTATATATATATATATATATATATATATATATATATATATATATATATATATATATACATATATACATATATATATATATATATATATATATATATATATATAGGTTCTTGCTCAAATACAAGCCACTCTTAAAATGAGAACTACAAACCAACACAAAATATATTATATTTCATATATCCTAAGGGCCCCGCCAGGGGCACCTTCACAAAAAAGTCTTATAATTCAACCCTCTATCCATTCATCAAAAAATAAATAAAAAAACTGCTGCCATGTCATCATTTTTTTTAAAAAAAATTATATATTTTTTTTCGATGAATGGATAGAGGGTAGAATTATAAGACTTTTTCGTATTGGGGTACCCTGTTTTGGTCATTAGATTAACTTAAACGTTGGATTGGAATTTGGTTTTTAGGTTTGTATTCTAAGGAGGTTTGTATTGGAGTAGCCCCTTTATATATATATATATATATATATATATATATATATATATATATATATAGATCTTTGCTTAATTACAAACCACTCTTAAATGAGAACTACAAACCAACACAAAATATATTATATTTCATATATTTTAAGGGCCACGCTAGGGGCACCTTCACAAAAAGTCTTATAATTCAACCCTCTATCCATTCATCAAAAAAAAAATAAAAAAAAAAAAGAAAAAAAAAACTGTTGCCAAGTCATCATTTTTTTAAAAAAAATATATATTTTTTTTAATTTTTTTTTCGATAAATGGATAGAGGGCAGAATTATAAGACTTTTTCGTATTGGGGTACCCCTATTTTGTTCATTAGATTAACTTAAATGTTGGATTGAAATTTGGTTTTTAGGTTTGTATTGGAGTAGCCCCTATATATAAGCAAAATTTTCAAACAATTACATAATAACAAATTCAGTGTCATTCTTCTCAGATCCCTGGTGTTCATTAGGTCTCTGGTTTCACCTTTCTCCAAAATTTTGATGTACATGTGCTTCTTTCCTCGTGCTTATGATTGTCGGTGTAGAGTTTTAGCCATTGAAGCTTGGATCTGACCAAGATAATGATACTATACTGAAAAATCAAACGAAATGATAGATATAATGCATGTAGTAAACAAATTCTAACATTTCAGTGTGATGAGACCCTCGGAGTAAAATGTCCAACCGGCTCCCTTCTCAGAGGACACAGGTAAGCTACAAATAAAGGGGTCCGTTTCCCAACCCCTCGTCTCAGGTAGTGCACAACCAAATAAATATGAAAAAATGTAGGGGGTAAAACGGCGTTTCGGAAATAAAAGTAGTCCTACTTCAATGCTAGTACCAAACTTCCTTACCTTCTTATTGTGGGCACTCTCCTCTTCACCCAAAGCAAATTCCTAAACAGGTGAAAAATAATAAGACTTGAATAATGAGTATAGTAAGACTTACAACTTTGAACCTTAAGCATTAGTTAGAAAAAAATACATCCTCTTCGTAATTATTAATATCTGGATATAAAGTTGAAATTAGTGCATCATAGTTTGGGTCATCTCTTAGAGACCGGCGACTAGCACAATATGTGCGCCAAGCCAGGCACTCATTATTCCTACCTGAGAATCACATCAAAATTTTAATTTGAAAGATGTTACATGTTGAACATGATCAATGAAATTTTGACACAAGCTTGCTTTAAAGTCTTACCCCAGTCTCATAGCTTTGTCAATGCATTCTCTGCAGAAGCGATGCAAACATTCCATGACAGTTCTTGTCTTCTTTATAATCCCTATCCATCGGTTGTAATATATTCAACTGTTTACTCAAAAAAAGTGTAAAAACAACAGAATACAGGAATAGGTGCATTCTTGAAATTATATACAGCTCAAAAGACATGTTGTTTATCGACACATGCTGTATACATTCTTTAAACACATGGGTAGATAGATTTCCTTGTACTTTAGTTTGTGGCTTATTTATTTTCAGATAACACATTCTCGATATAAAATTCATTTACATGATGCAAAATGTGGCGAAGATATTTTTACTGATAAAAGATATCATAAATTAGCATGGTAATGGACAATTAACATATATATAGTAAAGCCCATTGACATGTATACATTTAAATATTGTATTGTATTTCATAACCTATTTAGCATCCGTTGCTTTCTTCAAAACAAAGGGATCCTATAGCCAATATATACATGAATAAGACTTACCGATCATCTTCCTTATATATTCTTCAAAGCATTTTATTCAGTAGTCACTGTAGAGCCATTATTTCTGAAGTATAACTTGCATGGATCCAATTTTCTATCTTTCTTGTGAACAAGCAACATGAGTACATGACAATATTTAGACCTGGCAAAATGGGTCTTGATCCGAAAAACCGAACCGAAATATGTGGAACCGAATCCGAAATTGGATCCGAAATAGATTATCCGAAATTGTATCCGAAACCGAAACAATCCGAATCCGAACTGAAACCGGTTCAATTTAATCAAATCAGATAACGATCCGAAAACCGATTTGACCCGATCCGAAAATTAACCGAACCGGAAATTTAACCAAAAATTATCCGAAATACTGTATTCAATGATGGCCATGTATCCGATTATAATCAGAACCGACCAAATCCGAATAAAAATTTACCCAAACCGAATATGACTTGAATCCGATGTAAATCTGAAACTAAAAATAACTGAATCGAAAAATATCCGATAAAATAATTTTATATAGATTAATATTTTCTTGACCTTTATTTGTTTAGTTTTGTCAATTTTTATATTTTGTGATTTGCTATATATTTATTATTGTCATTGAACATTGCTTACGATATTTTGTATATAATAATATTTTAATTCAATTTGCAAATATAAATTAACAAATTCTGCAAATAATTAGCAAAAAAATAAATAAATAAATAAATTCTGCATATTCTGGGCAGAAATTAAAGTGCATTCACTCATATAGCGCTTATTGAAGCGCTTATTGAAGCGCTGTCTAAGTGAGTGCATTCACTTCCATAGCGCTTATGGAAGCGTTATATAAGTGATGTATCTAATTTTGACATATTCGGTCTTATTTAATAAATTTTGACACATGTATTTTTTTAAAAATATTTTCTATTTTTTAAAAATTTGGAAATATCACTAAATTAGATATATCTTGACATCCGTATGGTTGGATCGTCGAGAAATGATAAAAAAAATAAAATCAACAATCCGTGACAAAACAATAGTTACGAGTATTAGTCAATTCGGTAGTTGACTACTAAGATCTCCATACAAATTAATATTTTATTTTTTGAAAATTTGGGAATGTCCTAGATTAGATATATCTTGAGATCTGTACGGTTGGATCGTCGAGAAATAATGTTTAGAAAATAGAATCAACAATCCGTGACAAAGCACTAGTTAGAAGTACTAGTCAATTCGGTAGTTGACTACTAAGATCTCCAACCAAATTAATTTTTTATTTTTTGAAAATTTGAGAATATCACTAGATTTAATATATCTTGAGATCCGTACGGTTGGATCGTCGAGAAATAATTTTTAAAAAATAGAATCAACAATCCGTGACAAAACACTATTTACGAGTACTAGTCAATTCGATGGTTGACTACTTAGATTTTAAACCAAATTAATTTTTATTTTTTACAAATTTGCGAATATCACTAAATTAGATATATCTTGAAATCCGTACGGTTGGATCGTCGAGATATATTTTTTAAAAATAGAATCAACAATCCGTTATAAAACACTAGTTACGTGTACTAGTCAATTTAGTAGTTGACTACTAAGATCTCCAACCAAAATAATTTTTTCTTTTTTGAAAATTTGGAAATATCACTAGAATAGATATATCTTGAGATCCGTACGGTTGGATTGTCGAGAAATAATGTTTAAAAAATAGAATCAACAATCCGTAACAAAGCACTAGCTACGAGTACAAGTCAATTCGATAGTTGACTACTATGATCTCCAACCAAATTAATTTTTTATTTTTTGAAAATTTGGGAATGTCACTAGATTAGATATATCTTGAGATTCGTATGGTTGGATCATCGAGAAATAATATTTAAAAAATAGAATCAACAATCCGTGACAAAACACTAGTTACGAGTACTAGTCAATTCCGTAGTTGACTACTAAGATCTCCAAACAAATTAATTTTTTATTTTTTGAAAATTTTGGAATATCATTAGATTAGATATATCTTGAGATCCGTACGGTTGGATCGTCGAGAAATAATTTTTAAAAAATAGAATCAACAATCCGTGACAAAGCACTAGTTACGAGTACTAGTCAATTCGATAGTTGACTACTAAAATCTCCAACCAAATTAATTTTTTATTTTTTAAAAATTTGGGAATATCACTAGATTAGATATATATTGAGATCCGTACGGTTTGATCATCGAGAATTTTTTTTTAAAAAATAGAATCAACAATCCGTGACAAAACACTAGTTACGAGTAGTAGTCAATTCGGTAGTTGATTATTAAGATCTCCAAACAAATTAATTTTTTATTTTTTGAAAATTTGGAAATATCACTAAATTAGATATATCTTGAAATCCGTACTGTTGGATCTTTGAGATATATTTTTTTAAAAATAAAATCAACAATCTGTGACAAAGAACTAGTTACGAGTACTAGTCAATTCGGCAGTTGACTCCTAAGGTCTCCAACCAAATTAATTTTTTATTTTTTGAAAATTTGGGAATATCACTAGATTAGATATATCTTGAGATCCGTTTGGTTGGATCTTTGATAAATAATTTTTAAAAAATTGAATCAACAATTCGTGACAAAGTACTAGTTACGAGTACTAGTCAATTTGGTAGTTGACTACTAAGATCTCCATCCAAATTATTTTTTCATTTTTTTAAAATATGGTAATATCACTAGATTAGATATGTCTTGAGATCCGTATGGTTGTATCGTCGAGAAATTATTTTTAAAAAATAGAAACAACAATCTGTGACAAAGCTCTAGTTACGAGTACTAGTCAATTCAATTGTTGACTACTAAAATCTCTAAGCAAATTAATTTTTTACTTTTTAAAAATTTGGGAATATCACTAGATTAGATATATCTTGAGATCCGTACGGTTGGATCGTCGAGATATAATTTTTAAAAAATAGAATCAACAATCCGTGACAAAGCACTAGTTACGAGTACTAGTCAATTCGGTAGTTGACTACTAAGATATCCAACCAAATTAATTTTTTATTTTTTGAAAATTATAATATATCACTAAATTATATATATCTTGATATCCGTACGGTTGGATCGTCGAGATATATTTTTTAAAACATAGAACCAATAATCTTTGACAAAGCACTAGTTACGAGTACTAGTCAATTCGGTAGTTGACTACTATGATCTCCAACCAAATTTAAATTTTATTTTTTGAAAATTTGGGAATGTCACTAGATTAGATATATCTTGAGATGCGTACGGTTGGATCGTCGAGAAATAATATTAAAAAAATAGAATCAACAATCCGTGACAAAACACTTGTTTCGAGTACTAATCAATTCGGTAGTTGACTACTAAGATCTCCAACCAAATTAATTTTTTATTTTTCGAAAATTTGGGAATATCACTAGATTAGATATATCTTGAGATCCGTACGGTTGGATCGTCGAGAAATAATTTTTAAAAAATAGATTCAACAATCCGTGACAAAGCACTAGTTACGAGTACTAGTCAATTCGATAGTTGACTACTAAAATCTTCAACCAAATTAATTATTTATTTTTTAAAAATTTGGGAATATCACTAGATTAGATATATCTTGAAATCCTTACGGTTGGATCATCGAGAAATAATTTTTAAAAACTAGAATCAACAATCCGTGACAAAGCACTAGTTACGAGTACTAGTCAATTCGATAGTTGATTATTATGACTCCAAACAATTTAATTTTTTATTTCTTAAAAGTTTGGGAATATCACTAAATTAGATATATCTTGAGATCCGTACGGTTGGATCGTCGAGATATATTTTTTTAAAAATAGAATCAACAATCCGTGACAAAGAACAAGTTACGAGTACTAGTCAATTCGGTAGTTGACTACTAAGGTCTCCAACCAAATTAATTTTTTATTTTTATAATGCACTATTTATTTTTCTTTTTTTATTTTATATTATAATGCTGATTGGACAATGCTGATTGTGCGCCGACGTGGCAGTGGACCCCACAGATTGACTGGACTTTGTTGACGTGGCAGTGGGCCCTACCTGCTGATGTGGCAAGTGGGACCCACCTCTGTCGACATGGCAGGTAGGACCCACTCCTGCTGACGTGGTAGTGGGTCCAACCCCTTGCTGACGTGGCAGCTGATGTGGCAATGGGGCCCACATGACTATTTTTTTTATTTTTTTTAAAAAATTAAAAATAATTCACATAAAATATTTTACATAAAAATATTAATATTTTAAATTAAAAATAAATAACATTTTATATACAAATAAAATTCAGCTGATGAAACAATAATTGAAAATTCAGTTATTTGGACAATAATTTTTATTTTGTCACGTTATTTTGACAATAATTCAGTACAAAAGAAAAGAAAAAAAACAGCAATGAAAATTCAGTGAGCGGCAATTTGTCCGCCTAAAATTTGGACAATAATTGTCTAAAGTGAAAGAACAGGGCATACACTCTCAGAAAGAAAAGGCACCCGCACTCTAGTCTCAAACACTCTCAAACTGGTGATTTAGGGGAGGTTCGAATTAGGGCTTCAAAATCTAATTACGTTCGATTAGAGCTTCAAACCTCATACCGGAGTCGGATTAGAGCTTCAAGACCTCATACCGGAGTCGGATTAGGGCTTGCGAATTTAGGTATCCTTCTTCCCAACTTTAATTTGCTGTTAGTTTTGTTAATTTGTTGTTAGTTTTGTTAATTTCTGTTGTTAATTTTGTGCATATGTATATGCATGTGATTCTTGTACTGATTCTTGTGTTTCTCTTTCACTCTCTCATCCCTCTCTGCATCTCTCTCCCTCTCTGCATCTCTCTCCCTATCTCTCTACCCCCTCCATCTCTTTCTCTATCTTTATGTCTCTCTCTCTATCTCTCCCTCCCCCTCTCTCTCTGTCCTTCCCTCCCTCCCTCTCTCTCTCTCTCTCTCTCTCTCTCTCTCTCTCTCTCTCTCTCTCTCTCTCTCTCTCTCTCTCTCTCTCTCTCTCTCTCTCTCTCTCTCTCTCTCTCTCTGTCTCTCCCTCTCTCTCTCATTCTCTCTCTCCCTCTCTCACTGTCTCTCTGTCTCTCTGTCTCTCCCTCTCTCTGTATATGATTGCTTATGACACTGATGTGCTCGGGTACTCAACAACCATGTCTCTAACATGATGTAAATCGAATGATTTCATATATGAACATGTTTAGTTTGCTTTATTTCTGATCTCTCTTTTATTACTCCAGACTTGAAGTAACTTGTAGTTTTTCTAAATATTTAATGCTTGGGAAGTGTTAGTATGTCGAAAGTACTTTCAACAATTTACGATTTCATTGTGTTGTCTGACTTTAAATGAGTTTCCAAAATGTTGTGGTCATGATGGATACATACGTGTCCATGGTGTACTCTGTCTGAAATTTATTGCAAAATACAATTGCAATATCTTCAAACAGCGTATACCATAGACACGTATAGTCATACATGTCCATAGTGTGATTGGACTTAGTGTGTTTTAAAATGAGACTGTCTACAAGTTGTAGGTATTGTTTAATTAGTTATTAGTTAGTTACTAAAACTGACGAGATTAACTAGGTAGAATTAGTTGCTGATAGTAGTTATTTTTTCCTGTAGTCATGAGTCAGAATTAAGTTGCTGACGAGATTAACTAGGTAGAATTAAGTTAATTTATTTTGCTTCATGAATGTAGTGATGGATGGTGAGGAAATGATCTGGATAGAACTTCCGAAGTTTAGTGACAAATATATGAGTGGGGTACAAGATTTTATTCGAAATGCATTTTCTAGATTCAGTGTAGGTGATGAAATTACATGCCCTTGCAAAAATTGTAAAAATTGCAAGTGGCATCGTCAAGATATTATATACGATCATCTCATCTATCATGGTCCATCTCCACTGCACGTGAAATGGATTTATGAGGTTTCCTGCCCAAATTTAGGAAGGAGTACTGAATATATGGATTATGAAATTGGTAAAGGTTTTGGAGATAATCTCGAAGAGATGTTTCTACGTACTCAAGGAAATATGCAGAATTGTGGAGATGGACATTCTGATAGAGCAACTGCTGGTGCTGAGAAAATGTATCGCCATGTTGAAGAGGGTAAACAGCCCTTATATCTGGGTTGTACAACATTTTCGAGCTTAAGTTTTATCATCCGACTTTATTCTTTAAAGTGCATACATGGAATTACCGAGTCCGCGCTTGGGGATCTTTTAGAGCTGTTCAGAGAGGCTTTCCCACAGGCCCACATACCTTTATCTTTCAATGCCGCGAAAAATGTCATTAAAGATATAGGTCTTGATTACCAAAGAATACACGCATGTCCAAATGATTGCATGCTGTATTGGGGAGAAGATGAGAAGGAAAATAATTGCAAAACTTGTGGTGTCTCGAGGTGGATTATAGTGGAAAAAAAGGGGGCTGGTGACGATGAACCGGAGATGCTGATTTCTAAAGTACCAGCAAAAGTGATGTGTTATTTTCCACTACAACCAAGGCTACAAAGGATGTTTATGTCAAAGGAATATTCAGAACTTATGATATGGCATACAGTAGGACGAAACACTGATGGTAAACTTAGACATCCAGCTGATGCCAAGGCCTGGAAGGTGATGGATGCTAAGTATCCTCATTTCTCCTCTGAGAAAAGAAATATTAGATTAGGTGTAGCAGCTGATGGCTTTAGTCCGTTTCATACAATGACTACTCTTCACAGCACATGGCCAATTGTATTAGTGAACTATAACCTTCCACCTTGGCTATGCATGAAGCCAGAAAATTTGATACTTTCAACAATTATCCCTGGTCCAAGATCTCCGAATAATAACATCGATATATATATGTGCAGCCTCTTATCGCGGAGTTGAAAGAGTTATGGGATGTAGGCATACAAACTTATGATGCCTTGGCGGATGAAAGTTTCAATTTACGTGCTAGTGTGTTATGGACCATTAACGATTTTCCGGGATATTGGATGTTATGCGGTTGGAGCACAAAGGGTAAATTAGGTTGTCCCGTATGCAATTACGAGACTTCTTCAATGTACTTGAAACATAGTTAAAAAATGTGCTATATGAATCATAGGAAATTTTTGGATCCGGAACACAAGTGGAGGTTTGATAAGAAAAGGTTCAATGGTGAAATTGAATTGGGGACATGTCCGGATATTTTATCGGGGACAGACATTGAAGAATTATTGGCTGGCTATAAGAATAATTTTGGGCAGAAAAAGATCAAGGTCAAAAATGATTCCCCTTTTAAAAAAAAGTCAATTTTTTTCGATTTACCGTATTGGAGTCACAATCTATTGCGACATAACCTTGATGTTATGCACATAGAGAAAAATATTTGTGACAACATACTCGGTACTTTGTTAAATATTGGTGGGAAATCAAAAGACCACTTTAGTGCTCGAAAGGATTTAGAGGAAATAGGCATTAGGAAATCCCTACATCTAGTTTTATCAGCCGATGGGGAACACTTTGAGATTAGGGCTGCCATATTTGACATGACGAAAAAGGAGAAAGAAGTATTCTGCTCAGTATTTGAGAATGCAAAATTGCCCTACGGTTGTGCAGCTAACATCAGACGGTATGTGCACATGAAGGAGAGGAAAATCGCAGGGTATAAGAGCCATGATGCTCATTTTATGCTCCAGTATTTGTTGCAGTTTGCTGCGAAGAAAGCATTGAAACCTGAGGTAGCAGTACCTTTAATAAGATTAGGTGCATTCTTTAGAGGTATTTGGAGCAAAGTAAACGATTTGGACGACTTGAAGAGGCTATAACAGGAAATTGTGGAAATTCTTTGCCAATTTGAGATGATTTTTCCACAAGCTTTCTTCGACATTATGGTGCACTTGCCGGTTCCTTCCCAGTGGTGATGGAACATGTGAAGGATCAGCTTGCATGCACTGAAATCGGAGGAATATATATAAAAAATGACGAGACAGGTGAGTGGAAATTACTGTCTACTAATGCTGAACTGACGAAACTGGTTAACGGAGCAAGCAATGGTAACCACCTGAATCTTTATATCGACCATGTGATCGATAAGAGAATTGAGCCACTGAAGATGCTACCACATGTGCTAGTAAGGCCAAGGCAGAATCTATTTGCAGGTACGATGTTGCAATCTATTTTATGTTTGAAATTAATTTCTGAACCTCGTTTGCAGCTTCTTTAGTTTGTTATGTGATTACTACATTTGGTACCATTAAAAAACATTATGTTTGGTTGTAATTGTTTCAGCTATTTCACAACCAAAGCGGAAGTATATGACCACTCATGAACTACAACAGCAACAAAGAAACAAGAAGTCAAATCTAGTCTGTGGTCCAAGAAAGTCGCCACGGTTGAATAGCCAACAAGTCAAAAATCCACACGTGAGCAATTCAAATGTGAATCAGAAGTCACCTGAAGTCACCAGTCATAGGAAGTCAAAGTCAAAAATCAGAAAAAGTCAAAGATGCATCAGTGAAGAAGTCTGGAACTGCTAAAATGAGATTAGATTTACATGATCCACCATGTGAAGATGAAGTTACGGATGAAAATGAAATTCCGGTTAGAAGATTGCTTTTGCTCTTATCTTGATGTAATCTTTAAAAAAATTAGCATAAACTTACTATGATGTTTTTGTTGGTTATTTGCAGGAGCTTCATTTACCACCTCCACCACCACTTACACCGGCTGATAAGAGGTTGGCTATTAATATCAATAACCTGCCTGAGTATGAAAGGAAAAAAATTCTGAATGTCATGCATAATAATGAAGTTTGTAAAGCCATGAACATTCCTACGCTAGCAATTGGTGTGGGAAATGCATTCAAGAAATGTAAAGCAAAATAGAAAGAAAATGGGCAAGTGGACAGTGAGGAATATGTTCCAGAGCAAGAGGAGCAGAGTGAAGAAGAAACATTGAAAATTCCAGAAAAGGTGTGTCGTGGTTAAAATTTAGTTTTTTTTCTGCTTATTTGCATCGTAAATGCAAAATTTTGATTTTATCTCCTAATTGTATATTTGTATGTACACTTTAGAGAACCAAGAAAACTGAGAAGACAAATCTAAATACTAGCCCAATGACTCGTTCGAGGACTAATATTTTAAATACAACCAATAAGGATGTAACCGAGAATGAAGCAAATGATGCACGTACAGCACCTACAGCACCAGCACCAACTTGTAGCCTTCAATTGCCAAGTAATGAAGGAATGGGAACAATGGCTGCTTATTTGGCTATGCGGAATCGCCAAAAGAAGAATCTTGGAAATGGTGGTGCAAGTGGAACGGCAAATGAGAAGGCTGTTGCGGAAAATGACTTGCCTGAGCCTCACATCGAAAATGAAGAAGTTGAAGGTATTTAATTCATATTAATGGACAAAAACATTATGAAAAAGATGACATAGAATTTCTTACATTATGCATGACTTGTGATTTTACTAAATTAAAAATTAATAATAATAAATAAATGACATAGAATGACATAAATCACCTCGTTAATCTGGTGTGTTGTTTTAATCATGACATAGACATAAATATCTTATCTGTACACACTATTAGGTTGAGTAAAAATCTTAATTAGAGAAAGTCCACCTGAATTTGTGATATTTTTTGACTAGCTTTTTTGTTGGTATTTTATGTATTCCATAATCATAGATGAAGCTCCTAAAAGACTCAGGGGAAAAACTAGGATGGATAGAGTTCATACCAGGCCACTTGACAAAAGACCTGTCATTTTGATGAAAGATCTGAAGCAACCCATTTCTGATGATGACCACAATGTATGTGAACTCGGTAGTTTTCTGGGAACACTAAGGAGGTCTGTGTCACTTACTTATAAAAATTGGTCTCATGTTCCTCGTAGCTGGAAGAAAACTATGTGGAATTATGTCCAGGTACTTCATTAATTAGATTTTTGTTTACTTTAAGTGAATGAAATTTGTCAAATAGTGCCCTGAATTATTATTTCATTTTCTTGTTTGATTTTTATTTAAGCAACAGTATATTATCCCTGATGAGTTGGAAAAGTATTGTATCAAGTCAATTCGTGATTCTTGGAGAGGGTTAAAGAGTCGCACTAAAAAGAATCATTACCTGGCATATAAAACTGATGAGGAGAGGCTGGCAAATATGCCCGAGGAAATTCCACTTGAGGATTTTAAAGTGCTCATGACGTATTGGGCAGATAATGATGTCGAGGTAGAATTTTACAATTATTTGACATAAATTTGTCCAGTGTTATGTATGAATTTAATTTGAGATAAACAACTGTCTTCCTTTCTTGTTTTTTCTAGGAGAAGGCCAAGAAAAATGCTGTAAGCCGTAGATCGTATACGGACACAAACACACTGCTGGTCCAAAAATGTTTGCTCAAATCAAAACCAAATTGGTACGTAGAACTTTTTATTTGTTACCAATTAGTGTCGTATGAAGTTTGGTTCGAGGTAGTTGATACTTGATAGAAGGATTGAAAAATTCAGTGTCGTATTTGTTACCAAATTTGGAACCTTTTGTAGTTCTTATACTATATATTGATTATGTTCATTCTAGTAACAGCTATATATACCCATATTTTTGGAGTTCTAATGTGAAAAATATGCAACATAAGTCGGAATTTGTTTTTGTATCAGCCCGTACCATCAGATACAACGGTCTTTGTGAAAACTCGTAAGAGGAAACCAGGACGCGAGTACAAGTCTGACACTGCTGTAATGAATTACAGACTTGTAAGTATTTTATTTTTTAGTCAATCCAATGGCAATCAGTTTCTAGTGTCACACTTTTATTTGACTTTATTTTGTAGGAATAGATTGAAAAAGCAATGGCTGGAGCAGGAGACAGTAATGCTCTTGATGAACTTGTTTGTGATGGTAAATCACATGGTCCTTCTTGGCTTAAAGGGCGACATGTAAAGTCTGCACAAGTTTCAACCAATGCTCCGACAAGCACATACGTACAGGAGTTGACAGCCCGGATAAAGCAAAATCTTATTGATGAAATGGAAGTCAAGGTCGACAAAAAGCTCCGGGAAGAAGTTGATTCAAAGGTGAATCGAAAAGTACAAGAGAATTTGACATGGCTGTTGAAGAAGTTAGATGAAGCAAATCCTCGTATGAAAATTGATTTGGGAGAACTTTGTGTGACCATTTCTACTGACAATAAAAATGGTACTCCGGTGACTGCTGGTACTAGTAGTTAGGCAGATGTTGCAGTTATGATGACCGTACGTTATGGGGTCTTGCTTTTGGTACTTAGTACGTATTATTTCTCGACGTCTATTAAGAACTTAAGATGTTTGTTTACTTTGGAAAATGGCACTCCGATGATCGGAGGTGTTGCTTCACTAGGAAGTTGATGTTTATTTCATTTTGGACTAATGTAATGTAGCTCTGATGTATTATTTTGGAGTTGATTGTGAAATGGTAAAACAGGTTTTAAGTACTTTTGTACTGGAAATTCTATTTATCAGAAGTGTATTTTTAATTTCCCATTACAAAAGTGTTGCAATAGCTATGACAAAATGTTACCCATGTTGTTCAAAAAATGTTGTATTAGATTAATTTGGTGTTGCCATGTTGTTCAAAAAATGTTGTATTAGGTTAATTTTGTGTTGCAATAGCTAAGACAAGGTGTTGCCACCTGCTAGTGGGCCCACCTGTCAGTGGGACCCACCTGTCAGTGGGCCCAAACACGTGTCAATGGGGTCCAGCCACGTGGCAGAGGGGGGGCCAGCCACGTGGCAGTGGGGTCCAGCCACGTGGCAGTGGGGTCCAGCCACGTGGCAGTGGGTCCAGCCACGTGGCAGTGGGGGTCCTGCCACGTGTCATTCATATTTACAGCAAATGTGTATCCTACGGCCACACCTTTTATCATGTTGCTGTAGGTCTAAAAGTGTTGCAGTTGACCCTACGCCAACATCGAAAAAGCTAACACCCAAAAAGTGTTGCCGTAGATATTTTTGTTGCTACGACAACAGTTTTTCGGCCTTTGGCAACAGTTTTCAAGTGTTGCCGAAGGCCATCTATGGCGTAGTGTTGGATCGTCGAGATATTTTTTTTAAAACATAGAATCAACAATCAGTGACAGAGCACTAGTCAATTCGGTAGTTGACTACTAAGATCTCCAACCAAATTAATTTTTTATTTTTTGAAAATTGGGAATATCACTAGATTTGATATATCTTGAGATCCGTACGGTTGGATGTCGAGAAATAATTCTTAAAAATAGAATAACAATCCGTGACAAAACACTAGTTACGAGTACTAGTCAATTCGGTAGTTGACTACTAAGATCTCCAACCAAATTAATTTTTATTTTATGAAAATTTGGGAATATTACTAGATTAGATATATCTTGAGATCCGTATGGTTGGATCGTCGAGAAATAATTTTTAAAAAATAGAATAACAATCCGTGACAAAACACTAGTTACGAGTACTAGTCAATTCGGTAGTTGACTACTAAGATTTCCAACCAAATTAATTTATTTATTTTTGAAAATTTGCAAATATCACTAAATTAGATATATTTTGACATCCGACAGTTGGTTCGTCGAGAAATATTTTTTTAAAACGGAACAAAAAGCCGTAACAAAGCACTAGTTACTAGTAATAGTCAATTTAGTTGTTCATTGCTAAGATCTCAAGCCAAAATAATTTTGTGGTTTTTGGAAAATTTTGGTACATCAAAAAATTAGATATATCTCGACAATCCGATCCGAACAGAATGTTCCTACATCCAAACAAAATCCGATCCGAATAGTAAAAATCCAAAAGAGAACCGAACCCAATTTGATCCGATCTTAATCCAAAAGTTATCCGATTTTAATCCGAATCAGATCCGATCCGAACCGAACAAGCTCTAAATAGTACCTTAACCGAAAGTGGATCCGAACCGAATCAGATCCGATCCGAACTGAACAGGCTCTAAATAGTACCTTAACCAAAAGTGGATCCGATCCGAAGCAGATCCGATCCGAAACCGATCCGTTTACCCGATTTGCCAGGTCTAACAATATTGCAGGCCTTTCTTACCAGAGTAACCACAGTTGCATTAACTATATCTATGTTAATAATAATTTCTGCTCAAACTTATAATTTTTTTTCCATGTAGAACATAACTAAAAATAATCATTTGTAACTATTATTAATTTTCAACAAATAATTGATTTTATCATACTAGCGGAAGATAAAAATTATTGATTTTCTAAAATATACCATAAGCAGAATAAGAATGGACCTTCCAATCAAATTTCTACAGAGGAACAATAGTTTAATTAACTTAAAGACGTGAGTACCTAAACAAATTGGACATTGTACTTCCTTGTGTATATCTGCCAATGGTACAGTGATGTATCTGCAGATGAGAGAAATCACAAACATGTTTTAAATTGGCACCAAAACTAAGATCAATACCAAACTGCATGCAAAGTATATATACTAAATGCACAAAAAGGCCTTTTGTAAGATACTAATTTAAGACCATGAGACGAGTGTTCAAATTAGAATCCGCAATCCTGCCATAGAGAACACCTCAAAACCAGCATTGAACACGTTAGATAGATTGAGCCAGCATTGAACTGGATTAGCCACATATATTGGGAGACAATATGTTGCATAGACATACATGAAGTAATGATTGTTTAATTATGTCTTCCATTTATAGCATTCAACATGTATAACGGATGCATAAATTAATAAACAACTTTATCTTGTCTCATGTTGCTTGATCTGAAGACTTAGTAGACCACATGCACACGCATATATATATATATATATATATATATATATATATATATATATATATATATATATATATATATATATATATATATATATATATATAAGTTATTGCTGATTTAAGAGGTAATAATTGAAAACTGAAGTTGGGAGGTCCAAAACATCCCTAGCCAGTAGCCACTATTATATTCTTAATTTAGGCAATTTCAGAATGTCCTGAGCAAAATGTTAAAATAGGGAAGGACGTGTAAACTCACAATAATATTATTGTACTAGCAGCACATTACTTGTCCCCAAATAAGCCTATTCAAAGGTAAAACGGAAGGCAAAGGGTGACAATGTTTGGGGAATAGCTGGACTACAAGTCTGCTTGTCTGGATAGAAATGAAAGGGATGAGAATTGAGAATGATCGAGGAAAGTGTACTGTGGACATAATTCGGATCCTTTCTAAAATTTGCCACTTTTTATCATCATATTAATATCATCTTTACCAAGCTACAAAGTTTCTGAGCTTTTCGGCCAAAGTTGACAAGTAAACATATACTGCATCTTCAATTAATCCTTATCGGTACAAAACAATCAATAAACCGCATGCCAAATCTCATATAATACACTAAGAAAATATTAGCATATATGATAGCAGAATATTGGAAATATAGAATGCCAAGAACTGTGATTTTATTTGATCAAAACGAGTACATATATAAAGGAAAAAAAAACAAACTCTCCTAGAAACTAGGATCATAACAACCTAATGCAAATCACTCCCTACATGATTGATACCCAATCTTTATTTCCTAATAATTCTCCTAACAAATGCATAACAAAATAATCACTGACATGGCAAATATCAAACATAAATAAACAAATAAATTATGAGATTATCCAACAATTTCCCCCTTAATCTCATAATTCTTGTCCAATTGTTGCACTCCCAGGAGACTGCGCATCCTCTCGAACTTAACAGTTGTCATGGCCTTGGTTAAGCTATCGGCTCGCTGCAAATCACTTCTCACATGCCTGATAATAACTTCACCACGTTCTACACATTCACGAATGAAATGATAGCGAATATCAATGTGTTTAGACCTCCCATTGAGCACTGGATTCTTTGCTAAGTCCAGGGCTGACCTGTTGTCGATAAACAATGTGATTGGTTCCACGAATTCTGATGTTATCTGGCTCAACACATTCCGCAACCAAATCCCCTGGCATGCAGCTGCAGTAGCTGCCATCAGTTCAGCCTCACATGTGGATAAAGCAACACACCTCTGCTTCTGTGAGACCCAAGACACGAGACTTTCGTTCAGGTAGTAAGCCATTCCACCCGTACTCTTCCTGTCATCCACTGTGCCACCCATGTCACTATCCGAAAACCCAGAAATGGCATTATTCCCTCCTTTCTCTGTGTAAACAAGACCGAAATGCAGAGTGCCTTTCAAATAACGTAGTATCCTCTTAACAGCACTTAGATGAAGCACCGTAGGTCGCTCTATATATCGACTTACAACACCAACTGCATATGCAATGTCTGGACGCGTATTAACTAAGTAACGTAGGCTTCCAACCAAACTTTTATACATCGTAGTGTCAACACTCTTTCCCATCTCATCCTTACTGATTTGTTCCTTAGGATCCATAGGATACCTAGTTGAGTTGCAATCCTTCATTCCAGCTTTCTCCAAGACTTTCTTCGCGTATGACGACTATTTCAGAATGATACTACCTGGTTTTTGCTCCACTTCAATTCCAAGGTAGTAGCTAAGCCTTCCAAGGTCTATCATCTCGAATTTTCCTCCCATTTCTGCTTTGAATTCTTCGATCTTAGCAACACTAGCTCCAGTTACTAGGATATCATCGACATACACGGCTATAATCAAACTGTCACTCCCCACTCCCTTTGTGTAAACTGCATTCTCGTATGGACATCGTTTAAAACCCAAGCTTGTAAGACACTGATTAAGTTTTGCATACCAGGCCCTTGGCGCCTGTCGAAGACCATACAATGCTTTACTCAACTTATACACCAGATTTTCACTACCCAACTTCTTGTATCCTTCCGGCTGCGAAACATACACATCCTCAGTTATCTCACCATTCAAAAATGCCGTTTTTACATCCAGGTGATGCATTTGCCAATTCCTTTTTGCAGCCAAAGCTAGCAACAACCGAACAGTCTCAAGACGTGTCACCGGGGCATAGACTTCTTCATAGTCGATGCCGTGTTCTTGAGCATATCCCTTCACCACGAGACGAGCCTTATACTTTGTTACCTTTCCAGTTGCATCCTTCTTTAATTTGAATATCCATTTCAGACCAATTTTCTTCTGTTCAGACGGTAATTCAACAAGTGACCAAGTACCATTCTTCTCAATGGATTCAATTTCTGCATCCATGGCTCGACGCCAATTTTGATCCTTTACTACCTCCTTGTAGTTTGCAGGCTCCTCTACTCCCATCAGGTATAGCTCTTCATCCAATATCACCTCATCTGTATTATTGTATATGTCTGATAGTCGTCTGCTCTTCTTAGGGGTAGCACTGTCATCGTAATCCTCATATCTCAACTCTTGTAATGTGGACTGCGAACTAGAATTCTCTGGAGACTGTAAACCAACACTTGACTGTGAATTTGAACCAGGACTGCCAATATTGGACTGTAAGTTTGAACCAGGACTATAGGGACCCTCTGACTGAGTGATACTGTCATCATCTGTATCATGATTTCCCCCTTCATTTGCGACCTCCTCTAGTTGAACATCCTCTATCGTGAAAGTACTCATTTTCCCACTGTTGCCAGATTCTGTCTCCTCCCAGAACCACGCCTTTTTCTCTTCGAACATGACATCTTTACTTACATGTATTCGTTCCTCCTTAGGGTTATATAACCTGTAAGCCTTGCTACCAGGTTCCTTCCCAAGGTTAATGACACAAATACTACGATCATCTAGCTTAGACGTGAGTTGGCTGGGAACTTTCATATGACCAACACAACCAAAAACACGAAGATGCGAGATATCTGGCTTTCGTTCTGTCCATGCTTCATAAGGAGTAACCCCTGTCAATGCTCTAGTGGGTAAACGATTCAATACATACACTGCATGCCTCACAGCCCCCCCCCCCAAACTTTGTTGGCAAGTTCATTTCTTTTAGAATACTACGGGCCATCTCCATGACTGTTCTGTTACGGCGTTCCAGCACGCCATTTTGTTGAGGCGTGTAGGGTGCAGTGTAATGTCGTTTTATTCCGTTCTCTTCACAAAATAATTTGAATTCATGTGAAGTAAATTCACCTCCCCTATCCGTCCTAAAAGTTTCAATTCTCCGTTCCCCTGTCTCAACTAGAGCCTTAAACTTTTTGAAAGCATCAAAAGCTTCGTTTTTACTCTTAAGGAAATAAATCCACATAGCACGACTATAATCATCAACTAACAAGAAAACATACCGGTTACCAGCTGCTGTTGCAGGAGTAATTGGGCCACACAGATCGCCATTAACAAGGTCTAACACCTTTGTTGCACAAAAATTCGCTTTTGTTGGCATTTGTTTCCTAGTTTGCTTTGACTGCAGACATCCCACACACACATCCTTTGGTTGAATAATCCTTGGAAAACCCTTCACCATATTCTCTTTGAACATTAACAACATAGCTTGATAGTTCACGTGTCCCAACCGGGCGTGCCATAGCTTTGAATCTTCTTCTGCCTTCGACAGTAGGCACCTTGGCTTTGCAGATTCAATGATCAGCTTGTACAATCTATTTGCAGACCTCTTGACTTTCATAAGAAGTTTTCCCTCTCTTTCATGAACCCACATGTAATCACCCTTGATTGTGACTTGATTTCCTTCTTCAGTTAATTGACCCAGGCTAATGATATTACTACGGAGGCTCGGTATAAAATAGACATCACTGAGAGTTCGTTCCTCACCATTCTTATAATTAAAAACAATCGAACCCTTTCCTTTTATCTCCACAGATGATCCATCTCCAAACTTGACCTGTCCAGACACCCCTTCATTTCACGTAGTGAACTTTGATTTGTCTCCAGACATATGATTGCTAGCTCCATTATCGAGATACCATAGATTTGATTCTCCTTGGTTTCCATTCGGTTCTTTCTTCAGTATAGGTCTTACCTTCCCTTCATCAAGAATCAACAATCGTCCTTCTTTCTTGGTGTGTTCAGCCAGCAATAATGCTGGTTCGTCATCATCCATTCTCGTTAGATTTGCTTCCTGTCTCTGCTCACTGTAGCGTCTTGGTTTTCTACAGTCTCTTGCAAAGTGTCCATGGAGGTTGCAATTATAACACCTGATCTTGCTTTTGTCCTGCCCTCCTCGAGCCTTAAAACCTGAGTTCTGTCCATCTGTTCCTCCCTTACCACTGCGTTTAAGCCATTCTTCTCGCGTAAACAGTAGCTTTCCTTCTTCATTATCCTTTTTCCGCCATTCTTCTTCTGTAAGCATGAGCCTTGTTTCGCCTGTCTCTGTCTTGCCCTTTACTCTTTCTTCGTGTGCTTTCAAAGAACCCATGGCTTCTTCCACGGTCATGGTCTCTAAGTCACCGAATTGTTCAATCGTGGATGTGATTTGTAAGAACCTGTATGGGACTGCCCTCAACAATCGTTTCACCACATATGATTCCTTCATTTCTTCTCCCAACGCCCGTATGTTCGTTATGAGTCCATTGAGTTTCATATAGAAGTCATCAAGCCCATCTATCTCCTTCATACTGAGAGATTCAAACTCCGCCTTGAGGGTTTGAACCCTTGCCTTTCTCACTTTCTCTGCTCCCTGGCATAGTGTTTGTATCGCCTCCCATGTTTCCTTTGCCGTTTTCTTATCCGCAACTGACAATAGGACTTCTTCTGGTATTCCCTGATACAACATGGCCATTGCAATTTTGTCTATCTTCTCTTCAACTACTGCTTTTGGGTCTGTTGACTGAACTGCATTCCAGACTCCCTGAGCCTGCATATACACCTTCATTTTTAGTGCCCAAGCTGTGTAGTTTTCTCTGGACAGTGTCGGATACGTCAAGCCAAAAGAACCACTTTTCATCTTGTTTGCATCCACGGTTGACATCCTAGCTCTGATACCACAATATTAGCATATATGATAGCAGAATATTGGAAATATAGAATGCCAAGAATTGTGATTTTATTTGATCAAAACGAGTACATATATAAAGGAAAAAAAAACAAACTCTCCTAGAAACTAGGATCATAACAACCTAATGCAAATCACTCCCTACATGATTGATACCCAATCTTTATTTCCTAATAATTCTCCTAACAAATGCATAACGAAATAATCACTGACATGGCAAATATCAAACATAAATAAACAAATAAATTATGAGATTATCCAACAGAAAAGAACTCGAATATGAGCCATGACAAAATCATGAAAACAACAAACAATACCTAGATTTACTTTCTTTTTAAACACAGACCCCAAAAATAATCAACAAAATGACCAAAAGAAAAAGTGACATTCATCTGATAATAATACATATTGAAATCATACTAGCTATCACAAGACAATAAAATAGTACATTTATGAAGATAAACATATCGATACTCCAGCTCGAGATCAAACACTTAACTTATATACACATGTACACATTTCTAAATCAACACAAAGAACTAATCCTCAAAGAACTAATCCTGAAGAATATAATAGTAAAAGCGCAGCAAACTAGTCCATGAAGCACAAAGATCACATATATGCACGTTTTTGAACGCTTATTTGATGAAATCAACTATCACCAATAAACTATGAGAACAAATCAGATATACATGAGACATATATATACAGAAAGAAGAAAGCATACTCATCACTTTCTCCAGAAGCAGCAGTGCATCCATACGAATCTGAAAGTAACAACAATCACAATCACAAACAAGTAAAATAATGTGTGTGTAAGAAAATGTCTAACAAAGTTATATTTTATAATATCACTACAAGAAAAACGCAATCAGTCTAATCCAGGTACTCTACAACGGTTTATAAAACGTTGTCTAATAAATGGATTCAGACAACAGTTTTACACTGTAGTGTTGTAAACACGAGTAAGTTTGCACAACTATTTTTACAAACATTGTCTAATCTGTTTTGAGACAAAGTTTATAAACCGTTGTATGATTTACACAACTGTTACCGTTGTCTGAACTACAAAAAAATTTGAATTGAATTTGGTGGGAAATAATGAAATATTTGGTGGGAATAATGAAAAAAATGAATTGAATTTGGTTGGAAATAATAAAAATAATCAGACAACGGTTTTCTTATAAAAAA
This sequence comes from Saposhnikovia divaricata, assembly GCA_036435485.1. Lineage (NCBI taxonomy): Eukaryota > Viridiplantae > Streptophyta > Magnoliopsida > Apiales > Apiaceae > Saposhnikovia > Saposhnikovia divaricata. Next base: position 170,640,633 of record CM071598.1, read on the forward strand.
TGTTGTGTTATATTAAGCACAACAACATTTTTCATAAAAAAACCGTTGTTTAATGTTCTTGTATGATATTTTAGTGGTCAACTATGAAAGTACTGCTTGGTCAAACTAGTATAATTTTCGAATAAGTTTTTTTTAATTTTTTTGAACGATCCAATCGTACGGATGATGTTATATACTGATTTTAATGATGTGTACAACAAATTAATAAAAAACAAATCATTCTTGTACGTGTTTATAATATAAATCCGCCAAAAGTACTACTCCCTCTAACTAGTGTCGTACCGATTGCACATGATTTATTTTCTTTTATTTTTTTTCGACGATCCTACCATAGGAATGATGTTATAAACTGATTTTTAGTGATGTGTACAAAAAATTAGAAAAAAACAAATCATTCTTGTATGATATTTTAATGGTCAACTATCAAAGTACTCCTTGGTCACACTAGTATAATTTTCGAATAATAATTTTTTTAAAATTTTTTGGACGATCCAACCGTGTGGATGATGTTATATATTAATTTTAGTGATGCTTAAAAAAAGTTAGAAAAAAAAGTCATTCTTGTACGTGTTTATAATATAAATCTGCCAAAAGTACTACTCCCTCTAACTAGTGTCGTACCGATTGAACATGATCTATTTTTTTAATTTTTTTTTGACGATCCAACCATACTAATGATGTTATATACTGATTTTAGTGATATGTACAAAAAATTAGAAAACAATGAATCATTCTTGTATGATATTTTAATGTTCAACTATCAAAGTACTCCTTGGTCATACTACTATAATTTTTGAATACTATTTTTTTTTATTTTTTTTGGACGATCCAACTATACGGATGATGTTATATAACAATTGGTAGTGATGTGTACAAAAAGTTAGAAAAAGAAATCATTCTTGTATGTGTTTATAATATAAATCCGTCAAATGTACTACTCCTTCTAACTAGTGTCGTACCGATTGAACTTGATCTATTTTTTTAATTTTTTTTCGACAATCCAAACGTACGAATTATGTTATTTACTAAGTTTAGTGATGTGTACAAAAAATTAGAAAAAAAAAGAATCATTCTTGTATGATATTTTAATGGTCAACTATCAAAGTACTCCTTGGTCAAACTATTATAATTTTTGAATAATATTTTTTTTAATTTTTTTTTAACGATCCAACTGTAAGGATGATGTTATATACTAATTTTAGTGATGTATACAAAAAGTTAGATAAAGAAATCATTCTTGTATGTGTTTATAATAGGAACTGTATCTGGATCGTGTACAACACTTTTACTATATTTTTGTTAAAATCTCGTACAACCCGGCCTTTTTATTTTTGGATTATTTTTTACCAACACTAAAATGAGTGTTTATTAACATCTGTACGGTTCTATCATTGAAAAAATCATTCAAAAAAATCATTTTGTGAATATAGATCGTGCCTCGTTATAGGAAGCAACACTTTTACTACGTTTTTGTTAAAATCTCGTACAACCCGGCCTTTTTATTTTTGGATTATTTTTTTCCAACACTAAGATGAGTGCTTATTAATATCTGTACGGTTCGATCGTCGAATAAATCATTAAAAAAAATGAATCAGTGAATCTAGATCGTTCCCCGTTACAGGAGGTAGCATTTTTACTACGTTTTGTTAAAATCTCGTACAACCCGACCTTTTTATTTTTAAATTATTTTTTCACAACACTAAAATGAGTGTTTATCATTTTTGTTATGTGCAAAAATAATTAAAAAATTTCAAATTCAACTCTTAACATATTTTAATAGTCAAATACTAATTTTTTTCCCCCACTTTATCAAATTTTTATTTCACTTGCCTCCTTTAATTGATTTCTTTTTTTTTTTCGCTAAATTGAGAATTAAATAGAAAGAAAAGGATATACAAAGAGCAACTATCTCGAGACAATCTAAGCCAAGATTGTCAGAAGAAAGCTACTTTGACCCGGCAAGCCGGACAAAAGGAAACAAAAAAGAAAACAACGAAAACTAGTACAAAACGACCTACACTAAGCAAGCCAAACAATAATATCGTTCCTATTACACAATTTCTGTTTGAACCATTTTATAGTTGCAATTCGAGCCTTGATATCCTGACGAATTCCACCTATCAGTTTGAAGGGTCCAGAAATCCCTCCATTGTGGATCCTTGCGTTCCGTTCGCGCCAAATGAAATAACAAAACGTTTGCAAGGCAAGTAACCCAGCAAACCGTGTGACCGTGTCGTTGATGTTCTGAACTGATATGATGATGTCTGTCCAGGTTTGATCATGGGCAAAGGAGATTCCTAGTGGGGGGAGAAGACTTCGAAGAATAAATGATGAATAGGGACAATGAACAAACAAATGAGAGTCCGTTTCTATCCCTCCTACACATAGAGAACAACTAGTTATAACCGAAAGGCCAAAACGTTGAAGTCTAGCCATTGTGTATAGCCGCCCCCAACAAAGCAGCCAGTTGTAGTAAGCATACCGTTTGACACCCCCTTTGAACCAAACCCCTTTGTGCCAAGGTTTTTCCGGAGCTCGAGTTCTAGTCGATTCCCATATCCATCTAGTAGTTACTTTTGAAGTATCGTCCCACAGAATGCAGTCATTTCGAGAGGTAGTAACCGGTGGGAAAGTAAAAGAAGCCACCCATCTGTTAAAGCTCCTGGAAGCATGATGCTGAGAACCATTTGGTTGAGGAAGAACCCATGTGCCATTTTGCAAGAGATCTCCCACCGTTGCCGAAGGTCGAGAATTGCAACATCTAATAACCGAGTCATTGTATCTGTTAGCAATAGGATCGTTGTTCCACCATGGATCCAACCAGAAGAGGAATTTAGACCCATTGCCAAGCAAGTATGACAGATGGCACTGCCCTTCGTCTCGAAGTTTTAACAAGTTTCTCCAGAACCATGAACAATCCGTGGGAATAGATTGATGCCAGAAGCTTTTGTTTTTCAGAGCAGTGCAATGAGCCCAAATAACCCAAATAGAATCTGTTTTTGAAAGAAGTCTCCACATATGAAAAAACATTTGTGCCTTGTTCCAAGCAGTTGGGCAACGAAAGCCCAAGCCTCCTTCTTCCTTTGATAAACAGAGAGTATCCCAGGCCACCTTTGCCCCCCCAATTTTTGAATAATCCCCCTTCCAAAGGAAATGCGTAAACAGAGACTTCAGCTGGTTGTGAACTGTAACTGGGAGTACGAAATGATTTGTCCAAAAAGATTGGATTGCAAACAGAATTGATTTGATTAGTTGAACTCGGCCAGCGAAGGAAAGAAACAAAGCAGTCCAGCAATCCATCCGGGATGTGATTTTATGGAGCAGGGGGATGCAATCATTAACACTGAGCTCTGACGAAATTAAGGGGACCCCAAGAAATTTTGTGGGAAGACTTCCATGAGGAATCGAGTAAGAACTATCGAACCAAGAGGAAACTTGCGGATCACAATTAGATAAAAAACTTGAGCTTTTGACGAAGCTAGGAGACAGGCCACTTAGATTAGAAAACCTCGCCACTGAACTAAGAATGTGACCGATTGATGGTTGGTCACCACGGGAAAATAGCAAGACATCGTCCGCGAAGAAGAGATGAGTGATTTTCAAGTCCTTGCATTTCTAGTGATATTTAAAGTCACTATTAGTTTTGTTCAGAATAGCCGAAAAAACATTCATTGCTATAGCAAATAAGTAAGGGGACAGAGGGTCTCCTTGCCTAAGCCCTTGTTTTCCAGCAAAATACCCATTTAATGACCCATTGACCTTGACAGAAAATCTGGTAGTGGTGATACATGCTTTGATCCAGTTTATAAAGACATTTGGAAATCTCAGGTGGTTTAGAACTGCCAACAAGAAGTCCCACTTTAACGAGTCAAATGCTTTGTGAAGGTCCAGTTTTAAAGCACATTTCGGGCTACCAGTATCACGATTGTAACCTCTAAAAAGCTCTTGGGCCAGGATTACATTGTCAGACAAGAGCCTTCCTGGAATGAAAGCAGTCTGAGCCTTATCAATAATTTTTGGAAGAATCCTCTTGAGTCGATCAGCAAGCAGTTTGGACAGGCATTTGTATACTGTGTTGCAGAGCGAAATGGGTCTAAAATCTTCCATCTTCGAAGGAGAAGCAGTTTTGGGAATTAAAGCTATACTTGTGGAATTTATGCTGCTATGCATTCGAGGGTGGTTGAAGAAATGTAGAAGAGCCTTACAGAAATCCTGACCAACGATGTCCCAGGTTGCTAGAAAGAACTCCACATTAAAGCCATCCGGTCCTGGAGATTTTCCTTTTTTCATTTTCTTGAGAGTTTGAAGGATTTGATCCGAAGAGAAAGGGCGGCTCAATAAATTACATTGCTCCTCATTTAGAGTTGTGCATTCAATATCATCCAGGTTTACATGTGCAGGAGGCGTAGAAGTCCCTAGGAAATCTGTGAAATACTCGACAGCAACTGAGGCAACCGCAGAATGACCATGAACCATGTCACCATTTTTATTTTTAATAGACAAAATCTTATTCCGATACCAATCCAATTGTGCCTAACCTGATTGAAGAAGAATTTGTTGTTTCCATCGCCCAACTCCAACCATTTGATTCTCGATTTTTGCTTGAGAATCGATTCCTCGTGCAACAGAGCTTTTGAGAGTTTCTGAATTGCAAGTTTCTCTTGAGCCAACAAAAGACTATTACTATTGTCATCAGCTAAACTTTCCTGGATTTTTTGGAGATCTGACCTAAAAGAAGTCACCGAATTTATAATGTGCCCATGAGACTTGTTAAAAGCCACCAACGCTTGTTTGGTTAGTTTCAGCTTTTTGGCAAAAATTTCCACTGGGTTTCCCTGCAAAGTGGTGCTCCATGCCCCCAAAACAACTTCTTGGAAGCCTTCAATGCCAATCATGTAGGAGAAGAATTGAAACGGTTTTGAGAAGCGTTCGGTTTCTATAGGAACCTTTATAAGAATTGGAGAATGATCCATTATGCCCCGAGGTAAGATAATAGCCTGAGAATCATTAAAAGAAGCAAGCCAAGTAGCATTGCACAGGGCCCTGTCCAGGCGTTTATGAATGGGATTAGTAAGACGATTATTATACCAAGTGAAAACATTACCTGTGGTGCGTAAGGTAGACAGATGGGAGGAGATCAAACAGTCTTTAAAGGCTTGCATTTCCGGCGTCCAATGTTCTCGACCCCCTTCAATTTCTCCCAGGTTTGTGACACAGTTGAAATCCCCTACAACCGTCCAAGACAAAGTAGTGTTTACAGTAGTCAGATAGTTCCATAACGGAATCCTGTTATATCCTCGATTGTGAGAATAAACAAAGGTAGCCAAGAAAGTAACTTGATTTTCTATAAAATTTACAGTACACGTGATGTGTTGAGCAGAGCTATCGACCATAGTGACATTCCAAACATTTGCATCCCATCCAACCCAGACTCGCCCATTATCATGATGATTATAGTTGAAAATCCAGTTCCAGTTGGGGGCAATTTTATTCGAGACTGCTATGCTATTAGCAACCTTTACTTTAGTTTCTAATAGACCCATAATAGAAATACGATGAGATCTAATAATATTCAAAACTTCTGACTGGTGGGACTCGATGTTTAGCCCTCTAACATTCCAGGAGATCAAATTCATTTATAAATTTGAGATTTAGCTGCTTGAACCTGCAGCCGAAGGCTTTTCTTTCTTGCAGTTTTAGAGCTAGAATTACTCTCAACAGCTTTTATAGGTGGAAGAGGTGGCAGTTGAACACACAAAACAACCTCTCTGATAGGCAAAGACGGTTTATCCACCTCATCGTTTGCAATCAATAAGGGGGATTTACCTTTGTTCCTCTTTTTCTGAGGTGATGGAGAGGGTATAATGAGATCCTCTTCTTCAAGATTAGTCAGAGATTCGAAAGAGTTTCCAACAATGACAGGTAAGTGGTTGGTTGTCGTATCCAAAACATGGTCACCATTCGGGTTGGTAGTTTGCATAAGAAGCTTGTTTTGTTCAATTTCATTTGAAGTAACAAGAGTATCCATTTCTTTCTCAGAATCAAAATCAGGAGCAAAATCTGCTGAGTTTACTTCATTTTCCATATTTTCCATATTTGTTTTTTCCCCTTCAAAGCTAGCGTTTGCTAAAATGATGTCCTCGTCAAGGACAACCGGGCATCCAGCAAATCTACCCACAGTATAAGGAACCATGTCCCAATTTTTAACATAATCCTCCCTAGGGCTTTTTGGCTTGTCTTGTTGGGTGGGCATCTCAGCAGTTCTTATATGAGGTCTCACAGCATGTGGGTTGTCCTTGCATCTAGACAAAGAGTGTCCAAAAGCCTTGCATAGACTACAGGAGTAGGGCATTTGTGAGTATTGAATTTCTACCTTTTGCCTCGAACGAAGTCCTTGAGAGGTGACTGTATCCGCCCAAACAAATTGCGGTTTAGGACCCCCATAGGAGATCTCTACCTGCACAGCGGCATACTTGATAGGCTCAAATTTAGAAGTTGCCTCGTCAAATTTGAGTGGCTTTCCAACTGTCTTGGCAAGAATGGTAAGACCTTCGTTTGACCAGTATGAGACTGGAACATCCACAAACCGAACCCAACATGGGACTGTTTGAATAGCATTTTTCTTGAAATCAGAACCATCCGTCCAGGGGGCCAAGTATAGAGTTTTCCCCCCTATAACAATCATGTTCATCCTAAGAATTTCATCCTTTTCAGCCACTGTAGAAAATCTAAAGGTGTAGAAACCTTTTGAACTATAGTAAACACGAGCAAGGCCCTTGTTTTTCCAAAGTTTAAGCGATTGCTCTCGGACATACTTAAAAGCAAATCCCCCACCCATGAAATGACCAATGATGCTAGTTTCCCATTTTTTATGAGCATTGACAAAGAATTGTTGAGGTGGTTTTACATTTGCAGACCCATCTTCATTATAAGTTATGTAATTTCCACATTGAGCCGAAGCGGGAATGGTACCGGGGATATTTTTCTTTGTGAGATCACTCCAAGATTGTTGTGCAGGGTTGGTTGCCGCCGATGTTGTCTTTAGCTGTTCAGCCACAGGAGGAGGCTCAACAGAATTTACTTCTTCCGGCGAGATGCTATCACGCATACCGGAGTGCATCGACTGAGTATCAGCTTCCAGCTGTTTTGGAATGCCACGGAGCCCCTCTCTAGCAGGAATGCCATAGTTGTGGCCAATAAGAGCAGAGAACTCCTCAGAGTTCAAAGACCCAGAGTGTTCCGAATTATTCGAACCCATCAAGAAGAGAAATCAAAGTCCAGAGATGTCAGAGGGAGAAATGAAGGAAAAAGAGCTAGAAGAAGGGGGGGTTAGTGTTTTAGGAGAAGTGTTTAAAGTTTAATTGATTTCCCCCCTTGTACTATAAATATTTCCCCCTTTATCAATATTTCATTTCCCCCCTTTGTCAATGTTTCATTCCCACATTTCAATTCCCCTTGAATAAACTTTCACTTCCCCCTTTTTATCTCCGAACAACCAAATCACACACCCAACACAAAACACACAATTCCAGTCAAAATCATGAATAAAATCACTCTCTCTAGCACAAAAAAGCCCTAAATCTGAACTCAGTTCATATCTCACAATTTTGTTATCTCGATGTATCTTACATACATCGAAACCACATCGAATTCAATTCCAGTTTAGGGCTTTTTCAATCTAGGCTTTTACGGGTTCAAGTATGTTTCAGTTTTATTGATTCTTCAATTTTCAATTAAATTAAATTTTATTGATTTATCAAATGTGGTTGATAGTCTCTCTCTCTCTCTCCTCTCTCTTTGTAATTGCAGTGTGGCTATTCTTCTCCTACTCAAGATGCACTCTCCAAGGACCTCAAACTTACTGTGTCTGAGGTTCAAATTCATATTTTTTTATGCTTTGTAAACTTCTCCTTAATTTTTTTGGAAATAATTACTAAATACATGTATCTTGTCAGTTTTTTTTGTTTGGTTCTTTGTCGAATGTAGGTGCTATGGTTGGGGCAATAGCTAGTGGATAGATTTCTGAGTACATCGGACGGAAAGGGGTAGTTTCTTTATTTTCTTACATAACATATATCAACTTAATTTCTTATTCTTTGCCCTTTTGATACTTTTGGTTCATATTGGCATGCTTAATAGTAATTTTAAGCCTTTTACCTGCAGTCTTTGTTTTCCCTCTGTACTTTATAGGTCTCAATGTTGTTTGAAGAATGGTATAGGATATGTGAACTTCCTGGGCCAAAGGATGCAGCTTCTACTCGCTATGTCCTACAATTGATGCAAAGTTGACTGCTGAAAGCGGATGATATGTCACATATGTTCAGAAGGAGGCACAAGGGGTAGTAGAATAGAGAAAGGAGAGGAGAGGAAATCAGAGTATTTTGATTATTTTTTCTCTGTTTTTTCCATCTTCGTGAAACACTAATATCCTGCACTTGCAGAGAAGAAAAACTTGTGTTTGTACGGGCTTCCAAGTGAGAAATGGGAAGTCAATCTGCCCACTACTAAAAAAATGCTGATAGACATCGGTTTCTGGCCGATGTCTTTGAAAATCCTGATCGATGTCTTTGTTGGTGATGTCTAAAGTCGAAAGTTTAGACATCAGTTTCTGGTCGATGTCTAGTAGCATATAACACATCAGTTTTAAATATATTCCTGATGTTTATGTACTGTCTTCTTGGGTTAACTATATGAGGTTAACTTTTTAATTGTTATATTACAGGTCTTAGATGTTATTTAACATATAGCAAACATAGAATAATTCGACATAGACATCTGTTTTTTTCCAAATATCGATGTCTAAGCCTTTATTAACATCGGTAAATATTAAGAAAAGCGATGTATAATGTGACCATAAACATCAATTTTAGACGATGCTGGAGATATCTATTGCATTGGTTACCTATTTTTAAAACCGATGTCTGAGGTCCCTCAGACATCATTTCCAGCCGATGTTTAAGACTTTTAATATATCAGTTTTTTTAAGAGAAACGATGTGTAAGGCCTCATATGGGACCTTCATATACATCATTTCTAGCAATAGTTGTGCACACCAATAACCAAACTAAAACAATACCAAGCAGAACTAACCAAACACATATATTAACCAACATAAATATCAAGTATCAAGTATGCTTACATAACCAATCAAAACCAAACTAACAGCTAGCGACCAAACCAAAATATCAAGTACATTAGCAAAACCAATAAGCTAAAAATCAAAATAAACGTAGAACGTAACCTTGTTATCCATCTTGTCCACGACCACTGAACTATTGTTTACATCTGAAACTTCAGTTTTAATTAGGGCACCATACAGAGTTTGCTATGTCCAGGATTATGTTCCACAAGGTACATGGTTGCACCATTCACATACTTTTGATGTTCCACAGCTCAACGGAGCATTGTATCGGAGCATTGTACCGGAGCATTGTATCGGAGTTCAAGCGGTTAAATCCTCCTACTTTTGATGGTGCAACGGATCCAGTTGTTGTCGTAAATTGGACACAAGAGATGGAAAAGGCATTTGAGCTGATGGGAAGCAATGATGCACAGAAAGTGACTTTAGCTGTGTACCAGTTGCAGGGCAGTGCCTATGACTGGTGGCTGATGGAGCAGAGAAGAAACGAAGGAAATCCTGATCCTATGACCTGGGAAAGATTCAAGGCTGCATTGACTGAAAAGTATTTTCCGAGAACTGTGCGCGTCCAAAAAGAGAGAGATTTTATCAGACTTGAGCAAGGAGACAAAACAGTGATAGAGTATGAAGCAGAGTTTGCGAAGCTCTTTAAGTACACTCCTACTCTAGTTGCAGACGAAGTTAGTCGTGCTAGAAGACTAGAAGAGGGAATTAGAGCTGACATTAGGCATGCGGTTGCCAATTTTGATCTAGGTACGTACGAGCAAGTGCTTAATAAGGCTCTTGTGGTTGAAAGGGGTTTGGTAGATGCAAAGAAGAAGAAAGACGAAGATGGTAAGAAGAAGAATGATCCTACAAGTGGATTCAGTGATAATGGGCCAGCAAAGAAGTGTGGCAATCGAGGGTTTAGTGGAAATGCGAATAAAGGAACTCAAGGGAACAAAATACAGTGTTCTAGGTGCGGTCGAAATCATTTGGATAAATACTGTCGATGGAACACGGGCGCTTGCTTTAGCTGCGGTGAGATGGGACATAGGGTTGCGGAATGTCCGAAACGCGATCCGACCAAAGATAAGAATGATGCAAATAAGGGCAATTTGGCAACTCTTCTAGGGCCTACCTACGAACGAGTGTACCAACACCAACCAAAACAGGATTAAGTTACGAATTTATTAGCCATGTTAATTTTATTTTGAAACAAGGTGTTATTTATAAACTTGTTGCAGTTACTTGTATTTTATGTTTCGTGTAAAATTTGAGGACAAATTTTTTTTAAGGTGGGTAGAATGTAATAACCTATAATTTTATAAATGAAATTATATTATATCAACCAAATTTGTTAAATCTATTAATTATTGTTCTAAATCAAGTTTTGTGCTTAAAAGTTAGTTTATATTTTACGAAACTATATGTGCTTAACCGACTTATGTGCTCAATTATGGGTGTTGTTTATTTCTATTGATTTAATTGCCTGATTAATATATTATTCTTATATTTTTATTGTATAATCAGTTGTATAAATCTTTTTAGTAGAATAATTGTTGCACTAAAATACTAAATTGAATTAGATAACTATCATCCAAAGTAGAATAGTATTGCAGTGCACACGTAACTTCAAAAATCTCTTTATATAATATATGTTGCACCATTTTCTTCCATCACTGCATCCTTTCTCGTTTTTCACAGTTCTCACGTATGTTATGTGTATTCAATTACAAGACCAACATGCTTTCTTTTGTTTTTTTTAAGTGTTTTCTTTTTGTTAAGTTGTTTGGTGTCACCCCGCATGCATGTATATAGTATTATGTGATTAATAATAGCCCATGACACATGATACTTTAATTTGATTTTCATGGCATATATGCATGACTCCATTCATGTGGCCTACTTGGTGAAACAATTTAAAATGTCATCTAATATAAGTATTATGTAGATCGTATTTTATCGAAAGTGTATTAATTATATATGTAAGTTTTGTTTTTTTGTTTTTTTTTTGTTTTTAAATTAAATGAATGTTTTATTTATTTAATTAGTTACATATTTGTTTTTAATTTAAAACAATCATTTGATTCTTGGTAGATACATATAATCTTGAAAATTAGTATTATTTTTGTGAATTATGATATCGTGTGTAGTTATTTATATTGTTATTAAATAATTTGGTATATGTTACTTAGAGATAAATTATGAATGCATGTGATTATATGTTCTTTTTGATATGTACCTATTTTGCTATGTTAGCATCATGTACGTACGTGACATAATAATTGTATTAGTGATTATCTCAATTAGATATGATTGCATGCATGTAGGCATTTTAGACCCGAGATAATGATCATATGTTGCTCTCCAATAATTCCTGTTGAGTCGCCAATATGAACATTTATGTACTAATTAATTTTACTGATTTATGTTGTTTAGAGTCAACCATGAGCTAAATTGTTATCTGTTTTGTTAAATATATATTTAGGATTCGTTCGTGACATCTATATAGTTAAGGGGTTATTGCGATTAAGGTAAGTTAACTTTTCGTGCTTTTCGGTATTTTTTAAAAATATTTTAATATTTGAAATGCTTTTAAATGTTTTATATTATAATATTTTTGTTACGAAAATTCGGATCGAGTATGATTTTTAGATATAAGAATTCCCAGCTAGCTATGACTTTTGAACCCGTTAGTAATTGCGTATAGTTCCGGAACTAGCTTATGATACCTTACTAGGGCGTGCTTTTTATGATGCCTTCGGGAGTGCACACTTTATGATACCTTAGTAAGGGGCGCATTACTGATAATTATGAACTTATGATACTGTGTCACCAGGTATTTGTGACCTTAGCGAACTGTGGAATTTATTTTACGTTTTTGAATTTTGATTCTGAAACTATGATTTACGAACTTTGAAATCGTGAACTTTGATTTATGAAAATTTATGAAATATTTTTGTAAAACTTACTTGATCCACTGGTGAGTTCGATTAGTTATCTTGCTGGGCTGTGTAACTCATTATTTGTGAATTTTTAGGTACTAGCTGCGAGTATGGCATTTGGATTGGATTAGAGTCGAACCAGTGTCACTTAATAATGTTCTAATTTCTAGCTGTTTTATTTGAGGAGCTGCGTTTGTATGGATTTTGGTTTTACATTGGATTATTTTATGTGGTACCATTTCTGGATTTTAGAATATTTTTACGATATTTTGGGATTTTATTTTAGGGTAAAATGGCTTAAACATCACTGAACTCACCCTCAAGTTGCAACTGGGTCATTGTACTCAAAAAGTTCGCAATCGACTAATTACACTAAATAAAAGTTGCAATCAGGTCATTACACTGAAATAAAATTGCACAACCGTTAACTCAACTTTGACTTTAACGGATTCCGTTAACTCATCTTTGCTAAAACATCACTGAACTGTCCCGAAGTTGCAATTGGATAACTGAACTAAAAAATAGTTGCATAAATGTCATTGCTATTAACAATTAATCAATTTTTTTTGTTTTTTCTAAATAAATTAGTTATTTTTTTATTTTTTTACTAAATAAATCAGTTAGTTTTTATTTACTAAATAAATCCGTTATTTTTTTTGCTACATAAATCCGTTAGTTTTTATTTACTAAATAAATCCGTTTTTTTTTTGCTAAATAAATCCGTTAGTTGTTATTTACTAAATAAATCCGTTATTTTTTTTGCTAAATAAATCCGTTAGTTTTTATTTACTAAATTTATAAATTTTACCAAATTATAGATTTTATTAATTTTATAAATTTATAAATTATAGATTTTATGAAAAAAAAATTAACCTGATTTTTATAAAGGAGCAGTTGAGGTACCCAATTGCAACTTTTTATCATATTAACCTGATTTTCGTTTATTCCGTTATGTATTTTAACGGCCCGTTATGTATTTTAACGGTAGTGACCTAAATGCAACTTTTTATCAGTTTAATGAGTTGACTGCAACCTTTTTGAGTTTAGTTACCCAACTGCAACTTAGGGGGCAGTTCAGTGATGTTTAAGCCATTTAACCCTTTTATTTTATGAGTTTACGGAATTTAAATTTTTTTATGGTTATTCGAGCGAATGTTAATAGTCTGAAAAGTCGGGCTGTTACACTTCATTGATGGTTGCATACCCTAAAAAATTTTGGGTGTTGATCAATTGGCATTCCCCTTTTGCTTCCCCCAAACCAAAATTTTCCCCCTAACCAAAATTTTACAAGTCCCGCTTCTCTTACTCTCTCCCCTTTTTTACTCTTAAAACATAAAAACATATAACGTAAAAACATAAAACGTAAAATCTCTCTGCTCTTACTCTCTCCCCATTTCTTCTTAAGAACCCTAACCCACCAAAAGCTGCGATTCACTCTGATTAGCTTCAATTTAATACTCGAAATTGGTTGATTTTTTCAATATGTTCAATCTTAGAGCTCAATCTATTTGAATATCTTCATTTTGGTTTGTTCAAGTGGGTCAAGTGGGTCAACTAAGAGCTCAAATGGTTCAATCTCTCTCTCTCTATCTCTCTCTCTCTCTCTCTTATGTCTTGAGTTGTCTAAATTGAATGTTTTATGTGTTTTTGTGGATAAAGGTGATGTATTATCCGGACATCTGCAAGTGGGATTCACCATGCTGGTGTGTTGGAAGGATGGTTTGGGGAACAATGGTGGACGGGCCGCTTGCATCGACACTTCGTGTACTTTCTCCATTAACATCCTTTAAGATAAGGTAATTGGGATCTTAATGAAGATCTAATGGATAAGTAATCTTTTTATTGTACTAGGTTTCTCCTCTAAGCTGCCTGATCCTTGAAAAACGTTTGCAAGTTGACACCTGCTCTTTATATACTCAAACTTTTGAACACCAGTTCTTGAATGAAAATGTTCCGAAGTTTATTCACAGTATTAGTGGTTCTGGTTGCATGTGGGAGTTAAGTTCTCAATGTTGTTATCTAGGAATCATGGTGATTTTGATAATGTAGTAACAAAATCACCCCAGGAGCATAATTTACTTCTTAATGATCTGTTGATTTTGAATTATACTTGCAGAGTCATGCTGGAAGGAAGTGGCTCAAGAAGGTTCAACAAGATTGGAATATTCTTCAGAACAATTTGCCTGGTGGGTTGAGTTTTTTTAATATAACTGATATGTTCATAGAATTATTGATTATGTTGGAAGTTACTGGATAATGTGAACAGTTTTATCTCTTTAAACAGACACAATATATGTACGGGTTTATGAGGATAGAATGGATCTTATGAGGGCTGTGATTATCGGAGCATATGGGACGCCCTACCAAGACGGGATTTACTTTTTTTATTTTCACCTTCCACCGGACTACCCTAATGTTCCACCTGTAAGATATATATCTATATTCACCAAAGTTAATTATTTATCATACTTTGTAGCGTGTCTGTAGCTAACTAGTTATATATGGATACAGTCAGCATACTATCGTTCTGGGGGATGGAGGATAAATCCCAATCTGTATGAAGAAGGCAAAGTTTGCCTTAGCCTTCTTAATACCTGGACAGGCAGAGGAAGTGAAGTATGGGATCCAGCATCCTCAAGCATCCTACAAGTTTTAGTATCACTTCAGGGGCTAGTTCTGAATTCTAAGCCCTATTTTAATGAAGCTGGGTACGATAAATAGATAAGAACAGCTGAAGGAGAGAAGAACTTATTATCATACAATGAGAATACATTCTTACTGAGCTGTAAGACAATGATGTACATTATGCGGACGCCGCCCAAGGTAACTACTTAAGTACTGATTTGTTACTGAACACTAGAGTATAATTCTTGTAATTACATATGTATCACAATTGTTTACTTAAGAATCCCCAATTTACAAAACTAATCTCCTAATAGAAGCACACAAAATACTATAAAGCCAACAAATACACACACGCACACACACATGTGATACGACTACATAATATATATTAACAGAATTCACAAGAAATAGTAGTGTAACATTCATAGTTTGTCCATAGACGATAGTCGACAGAATCTATGAGAAACATAATTAGTTCATGTTTCATTTACAATTTATTTTCTGAGTTAACAGAAAGGAATTCCGTAATGCTTCTTTTTCTTATGTTAGTCACACTCTGTAACTTCTATTCCAGACACTTATATGTTCATCTTGACATTTTACGTGATCTTTTCCTTCATATGTTATATGCTTCACATGCTACAAAGATAAAAACTACAACACGGGGACTGGAGATGCAGCACAATTCCACAGACCAATTTACATTTGGTTGAACATTATCATCTTGTTTTCGTACATGAATTTGAGCATCAGGGACACACGAAATTGTAGCAAGTCTGCTAGTATACTCTTGCCATGAAATTACATAATTTCATTCTTTTAGTTCCTACATGAATAGCTCTGTTGTGTCTACTAAATTCTTGAAAATAAGCCATAGCTGTTAGCCTGTTAATCAACATACTGTATGTGATTAAAAGTTGATATGGAACAGTGCTCTTTCCACTTATGCTTTTTTTTTATGAATGTGAAATGTGGTTGAGTAGCTACGTAAACTGTGCATAATTAGTTCTAAACAGGCTGCTGCAATGTTTATTTAGTAATCATCTCAATTACTATATTCATATATGTATATTCATTCATATAGGTGAACTATATGTCTGAACATTACTTGTTCAGACATATATTTACATATAGAAAAACCGAGATGTACTGGAACTAGTCTGCCATCCCAAGCGATCAGATTATGGATTGCCAGAGGACAAATTTATATTTGCCTTCTTTAATTAGTTCTAGAAGATTGATCCTGAGATATTCATTACTTGGTAAATTATAGATGGTTTGTAAGGGTAGAATCTAGCATTGATGTTTAATTTAGGTATAATGTTATACTCTAACAATTATTTCAGGTGCAACAATCTCAAACGAGTTCCTAAAAGTGCACTTTGGCTTCTGATTATATGAGGGAATTTAGGTTCTACAATTCTGAGGTAATTACAACCTTGCCTCAGTTTTTCTGTTTGGGTTTAATTACTTTGCTAGACTCTAATAACACGAACTCAGTGTATATTCCAGCATGTTATACTTGCACAAATTATTCTGTTGTTGGAATGTTTCAAGTAGTAAACTATTGCAAGGGGTGATGGGATTATACTTTGAATTGGTTCTTTTTTCCTATTTTAGCCGTCATAAATATTCAATTATACCTTGCAACGTTACGTTAGTCTCTAGCTTCGTCTGATGTGAATTGTTAGTCTGCCATGTCTGGAGAACAACTACTAAGTGACCTAACATGTTATTCCTAGAATCTCCAGAGTTGTTGGCTTTTCATACTCTAATACGTCTAGTGATTATAGAAAACTCTGTGATGATTTTAATGGTGAGTAATATTATTTTTCTATTAATATTATATGTAATAATCAGCTTGCTTTTCCATTTGCAGTCACATAAGAATGCCAACGCTGATACTTCCAGTGCTTGAAGCATCCGAATCAATTAAACCCGTAACTGCAAAACAATCCATGTCTGACCATGCAAGAGTTTTTCAAGGGAGAGAGAATAGAGCAGTGAAATATTCATGTTGTGCAAGATGATGTGTCGGTTGGAGAGAATTGTACCAAACACTCAATGGGTGTGCTTCTAGATTCCTTTGGTGAAAGCAATGCTCTGCCTCAAGGGGATGCTAGTAAATTTGCATGTTTTAACCTCTTTTAAGTGTTTAACCTTCATTTGTTTATTGCCCAGATTAGTTTGTGACTGTCAACAATTCAAGTAGAGGCAGCAACAGTTTAATGGACATGTTCTAGTATGATAGGGCTTTGATTTTGTCCTTTTATTTTAGTTTTGTGGACAAGTTGTGTATTTGTAATTTTGGTAATATTTGGATTTTTCGTAAATGTTTTGATTTTTATTTTTGTTATTGTTTATGAATAAAAATAGGAAATAATTTAAATTAAACCATAGTGTGAATCAAATAAAAATGATGCTTTGGATGATTAATACCATTGTGTGCTAAGATCTCTAACAATTGTTATCTTCCAAGAAATCGTTGTGAACATAACGAAGGGACAACACTTTATTTTTTCAAGAACCATTGTCTGTATATGAAGGAAATAACAGTTCAAATCAAACAAACCATTTTTTGTAGATGGCAAAAATAACAGGTAATAGACCAAATTTAAAAAACCATTGTATGATTGAGGTAGTACACAATAGACATGTCTCAAGAAACCCTTGTTGAAATCATAATCAGACAATAGACCAAATTAAAAAAACCATTGTATGATCCAGGTATTAGACAATAGACATGTTTGAAGAAACCCTTGTTAAAAACATAATCAGACAATAGACCAAATTTAACAAACCATTGTATGATCCAGGTATTAGACAATAGACATGTCTGAAAAAACCCTTGTTGAAAACATAATCAGACAATAGACCAAATTTAAAAAACCATTGTATGATCCAGGTATTAGACAATAGACATGTTTGAAGGAATCCTTGTTAAAAATATAATCAGACAATAGACCAAATTTAAACACTATTGTGTGATCCAAGTATTACACAACGTTTTTAAGAAACGCTATCGTTGTCTTTCTACAACAAAGACAACGGTTAAGCTGCTGTCGTCTGATACGCGTAACAGACGGCATTCCAATAGACAACGGAAAATGGGGGCTTCAGACGACGGATAAAAACCGTTGTGTGGTCGATTTTTTCTTGTAGTGCAATACACACACGCACACAATATACGATTAGTTAACAGGTACCACGGTAATAAAACATTACCACGGTAATAAAACAATTATGACTTGAAAAACCCACATCCCAGCTTGTATTATTATTAATCCAAACAATAATCAATAATACATCAGACAATAACATCTCAATGGTCTTCCTAACTAATACTTAAGTATCTCATAAATAATATCAAAGTCGACATTTTAAATATTATTCCTATCAAACAAACATAATATGACTATTTATATATAATCATCTCAAACTTAGCTACCAAAACCCAACATACATGTTGTACATAACAACATAAAAATCTAACTAAACACATACCATCTAACTATCCAATTGTGTGATCAAGACATACCATCTATAATAATTGTATCTATAATAACTATCTGCACATACAGTTATTACAAAACACATACAAATTTTATATTGGATCACCCAATACACATACTATCATATTGGGTTGAAACCCAACAATCTTTTCCTTCAACCCATTACCCCATATTAGATTGAACAATAACCATCAAAGAATCGACATCCATCCGCCAACGCCTCCCCTCAAACAAGAACCTCCTCCTTTTACTCTTCCAATCTTTGAGTGTCGCTAAAACATGTATAGTGATCCTCCAAACAACCGTTCTTCATCATAACAATGTATCCATCTGCAAAATTGCGTGCATTAACCATGAGTGCCCTTCCATCTAATAAGTCACCCAATCCTTGCTTTCTCAATCTTTCGTTCGCTCGAGGAACATCACTAGTATCATCTAAATAATTCACATGGTTGATTAAATCATTGAAACAATTGTTACGATCTCTTCTATCTTCTTCCATTTTGAGTCCGAACAAATCTTTCTTGAGAAACAACTCCTCAAGAACATCATTATTGATCCACTGTGCAAGGACCAACCTCAACCATACCGCATGTGACATTGTCTCATCCCGCTTTATTTGCCTCCTTGTCAATAAATCCGTCATCATACTCTGTCATACTAGTTGAACCTCGAATTTTCCCTCAACCTAATCCATCATGAACCTTGTCTCTTGATACCACTTGTTAGGGGACTAAACAATTGCAAAATTCACAAACTATCAATGCATAGCACGCACACAATCTTACAATTAGTTGATGAGTATCACTAACTCGCGGTAACACATTATTCAAGTATCACTTCTACTTCTTATCAATTCAATACGTAAAAATAAAACAAGAACACCAAATAATAACACATCAACGG
This sequence comes from Saposhnikovia divaricata, assembly GCA_036435485.1. Classification (NCBI taxonomy): domain Eukaryota; kingdom Viridiplantae; phylum Streptophyta; class Magnoliopsida; order Apiales; family Apiaceae; genus Saposhnikovia; species Saposhnikovia divaricata. The sequence goes on from CM071598.1 coordinate 170,659,742, forward strand.
TGTCCAAATTTAAGCCAAACAATACTTAAATATATCATAAACAATATCTAAGACTACACCTTAAATATACTACCTCTCAAACAAACATAATATGACTATGTATATAGTCATCTCCAACTTAGTCGTCAAGACTTACCATACTTCTTATTGTACAAGTCTTTCCGTACATATTATAGAACCTTCTATTCATAGTGTCTAACTATAAAACTTTGTGATCAAGACGTACCACATAATAATTGTCTACACATACAATTATTACAAAATCCATAATTATCTTGGTCACCTGAAACTCATACTCTCATATTGGGTTAAAACACGTTATAGCTTAATTAAAAAGATGATTTGTGTAATACTGGAAGTGCATTAGCAACGTCATTTTCTTTTACATGTTTGTACATACCAACATAATTTAAACCCAGAATTTTTAAAAGACATTTGTGGGGTTTTATTGTTTGATTCAATAAACTTTGTTGATTTGTGAATATAATAAACTTCCTTCCAAATATATATTGTTGTCATTGAAATTGGGAAAATACTTTTGAAAATACTTTTTTGCCACTAATTCACATAAGAAGGTCGTCATAAATTAAATGGAAAAAAAATTTAATCAACTCTAAACTATTGATTTCATATATATTTTTAATTTTTTGATTTAAGTCACTCCGTTAAAAAATGACCAACAGACGTTAAATTAACCAGAATCTGGAAAATGTCAGGAAATCGGCCATCGCATTTCGACCAACAAAATCCGGCCACATGTAAAACAGTCTCAAAATTCAAGAAACTGACCTTCTTACTATATATATATATATATATATATATATATATATATATATATATATATATATATATATATATATATATATATATATATATATATTATATACCCTTATAAACAACTATGACCCATAATTCCATCAAAATCCATTCACAATAACAACAAAATCCAGTGACACATCCATTTTTCGGTGAACCAAAAACATGCCCAAAAATTCTGAAATATATATATATATATATATACAAGCAAACTTTCAAACAATTAAACAATAACAAATTTCGGTCAAAACCAAGAACTTCGGTGATACCGAAAATTAAAAATTACTGAAACTTGATTTTGATGATGGGGGTGGTGAGAGGGTTGTTTTGGATATTCACACGCTCAATTTGGATACCAAAATCACCATGAAAAGTCGGTTTGATTTTGCATTTGGTGAAGAACTAAGATTCCACTATGTAAGATTCTAACGTCCGTTAGAATCTTTTTAATGAAAGGACTTAAATCAAAAAAATTTGAAAGTTAAATTACGTCAAATACGACATCTTTAGTTCACGGACTAAAACAATAAAATTGGAATAGTTCGAAGATGAAAGAATTTATTTTTCGTAAATTAAAATGCTATAAAACCGTTATTTTGACCACTTCACTTTCCATATTTAAGTCACATAAAAAATCATTTGACCAAACCACGAGGTTTTTTCACCTTAGATACTTTAGTTTGGGTAGTTATATGGTATAGAACCTACACCACCATTTCTCTCCTGAACACCTACGAGCGTACATGAATTAGAAAGTTTAGGTAAGCTAGATGCTCCAACTCACATCAAGCTAGATAGAGAGATCGATGCTGATAACATCATGGAAGATGTCAAAATGGAGGAGGTGATCCACGAAGGGATAGCAGTGGCTGAAAGCTCAATGTTTATGGGTGACAATCCAGTTTCTGCAGTTATGTAACTGCTAGTTTAGGTTGTTCAACTTAGCTATAAACACTTAAAGAGGGTTGCCTTCTATTAGTTAAACGACTAGTACTATGTACTTTGTTTATGTATGCTCCTGCTTAGGTTTGCTTCTGTTCAGTTTCCAGCTTCAGGAAATGGCCATGCATGCATGCATGCAGTTGATGGCTTGGTAGTTAGTAGGTGATGTTCCAAGGCTGTATTATTCTAATTCAATCCTAAGTTATCAAACACAATTGAAAAGTATTTGAGAATTGTAAAAGCTTTATGAATCAGTTTGATGAGTGCTATGTGAAGCACATTCCGAGAGAGGAGAACGTCAAGGCCGATGCCTTATCAAAGTTTGCCTCTTCTGAGATAGAGAATCATGTAGGGAGTGTTTACTTCCATGTCTTGAAGACCCCAACCATCAACTCGAAATTGGTGGCACCGATTGATATTAGGAGTTATTGGATAGATCCTATCAAAGCTCACTTGGAAATTGGATGGATCTCTGACAATGCCTTGGAGGCCCAAAAACTGTCAGTGAGAGCGTTGAGATATGCCTTGATTAAAGGCATCTATTATAAGAGATCTTTTATCATCCCATACTTGAAGTGCTTGAGGCCCCAAGAGGCAGAAGAAGTGCTACAGGAAGTTCATGAAGGGATCTGTGGGTAGCACTTGGGGGGTAGAGCCCTAGCCCATAAGATCACTCGATTGGGGTTTTATTGGCCTGAGATGTTGGCTAATGCACAAAACTATGTCAAGAAGTGTGATAGATGCTAGAAGCACGCCCCGATTGTAAGGCAACCACCAGAGATGTTAACATCGATTAACTCTCCCATCCCATTCGCCATGTGGGGAATGGACATACTGGGTCCTTTTCCTCTAGCTTCAGCATAAAGAACGTTCCTGAAAGTGGCCATCGACTACTTCACCAAGTGGATTGAGGCTAAGCCCTTAGCCAAGATAACTACCAAGCAAGTTTCTCAGTTCTTTTGGGAGAGCATAATCTGCAGATATGGTATCCCACGAATCCTTGTGATGGATAATGGGCGACAGTTCAGTAATGAAGAGTTCAAGAAGTATTGCGATAAAAATTCAATCGAGCTTCGCTTTACTTCTGTAACTCATCCTCAAGCTAATGGACAGGCAGAGGTAGCAAACCGGATTATCTTTAATGGACTGAAGAAGAGGGACGAACGCTCGAGAAATACTTGGGTGGACGAGTTGCTGCCTATACTATGGGCATATTGTACTACCTGCAAAGTGACGACTGGAGCAACCTTGTTCTTGCTGGCTTACGCAATCGGGGGAAGTTATGCCCCTGGAGATTACACATGCATCACCTCGAGTGGAGGCATATGAACCAGAGAGTAATGAAGAAGGCATGAGGCTAGCCCTCGATCTGATTGATGAGGTCCGGGACGAAGCAAATGCCAGGAATGTAGAACATCAGAAAAGAACATCTTTCCACCATAACCAAAGGGTTAAGAAGAGGTTCTTTCGTCAAGGCTACTTGGTTCTAAGGAAGATAGAGGCCTCTGGATTTGGATAGAAAGGAAATTTAGCCCCCAATTGGGAAGGGCCATATCGAGTCAAGAAGACACTAGGACGGGGATCATACAAGCTGGAGACCTTGGATGGAAACGAGGTGCCCCGTACTTGGCATGCCTTGAATCTGAAGGTTTATTATGTTTAAGGTATCCTAGTAGGGACTTAGCTTTTTATATATCTAGTAGAAGTAGAAATAAGTTTCGATGAAACCATTACAGGGCTTATTGCCCCGAGTAGGACAGTAGTAATCTAAGTAAGGGTTAAACCTGCTTCGAGTTATTAATGTAAGTTTGTTTCCCATTCTATAATTCTGTGATTTTAGTTATATACCAAGCACTTGATGAGTGTAAGTCTAAGATGACTAAGTACCGAAAATAAAAGAATATACAAATAAAGGAAAACAAGTGCATAGATAAAATGCCCCGAGGGGCCAAGGTTCAAAGTTAAGACTACAAACATCATCAAATAAAAGTTAAGTCCATGAAGGACCACTGAATAAAATTAAGCAAAGCCACAAGCGGCTAACAAGGCCATACAAGGCCATCTACTCCTGTGGAGCATCTTCTTCTTCATCATCAGAACCTTCCACTTCGTTAGAATCCTCCTCATCGGAGTCATCCTCGTCTGAGCTACTATCAGCTTCAGCTACCCCTGTCTGTGCAGCCTCTTCCTCTCCCTTAGAAGAAGATGTAGTCCCAAAAGACTCACTAAGTTCATTCCGAAGCCTCTTTCCAAGGACTGGCTGACGGATCACCGCATCTCTCCTTGCAGGCATGGGCTTCTTCTCACGAGAACTCAAGGAGGATGAATCTAGACTAATAACTTGGGCAGCCCCTTTAGAGCCAGAAGGTCGGCAGCCTCCCTTAGAGCTGGAGCCCGATGCTTGAGGCACAACTCTAACCCCCGAACCGGAAGCATAATCAACATAGCCTCCTCCATTAACAGCCCAGTCAGGGCAAGGAAAGTTTGCCGGGTCAACAACAGTTTGGTACTTGTTGCTCACGACATTCACAGCTTTGTTCCAATCGATAGATGTTGCGTAAAATCTAGATGTGTAAGTGTACACAATTGCAAGCAAGTAATACAGTAGTAAATACCAGATAATCATTCCTCAAGGACTGTATATTTGTATCAATCGCAAATATTATCTAACAGCTTGGTTATCGAGCACAAAAATTGTTTGATGATTTTTATAACTAAACTAAATATAGAACTAAATTAACCAACTAAATTATACTAGAGAAGAGAGTGTAATGTGTTTCAAATATGAGAAGATAAGCCAAGATAATTACTTCCCCCTAACACATGAAAATCGGTAATAGAGTTGCAGAGCACTTAGCAAATTCACAGTATACTAGCTAGAATTCTATGGTCACAGGTTTCTCTCGAAATCACTATGGTATAATTCTTACAAAGCTATGCATGGTCACAATATATGTCTATACCGTAACAATATTACAATCAAAAGATTACAAGCATACACCACTCAAGTCTTATGTGAATTAACTATAACCCTCTCGGTATTATAATTAACTCGTTAACCTACTAGAGTTGATCAGACAATAGCAAGTATTAGTAAGAAAATCACTTGAATGAATAAACCGTTGAACTGCATACAATACTCCTTAACAAAACACCAATAATCCCATGCTAGGGTTTCATAAAAATCCCAACTTTATAAAATTAGTTCATAATAAAAATGTCAAAATCATACAAGAATTGATTGCACATATTCATGATTGTAAAAGTTAAGGAGAGAATTATGAACAAAAAGATGAAGAAAAACAATCCAAGTGAACGTCTTCAATGGCTGAATCTCTTTCCTCAAGCTTCTTCTTTCTCTCTCTGTGTCTCTTTCTCTCATACGATCTATACCCAATTAGGTTTGATCTCCAATAATAATAATCTCTAATAAAAGTATTTTTAACTATTTAATATAATTACAAGGATATTTCCCAATAACAATTGAATTCCAATAAAAGAAATTCGTAATTGACTTTTTGACTCAGATTCTGGGCTGATTTGGCTAGATTTTAAATTCAATACCACTTCAGAAATAAAGCTCTTCTCCTAAGCTTTCTGTGGGCTGTTGAATCGTCAGAATCGGACTTGTAGAACTCCAGATATGGCCCAAACATTGCAGACTACGGAAGCTACCCGGAAAATCCAAATTTTAATCAAATTTATCTCCAACTCTTGCTATTTAAACTCCAAGCCTTCCTTTATTATAACTCCTTGATATCTACAATAAAATATTAAATTTTATTAAATAAAAATCCAAATCAATGCAAAATAACTTAAATATATGGACAATATTAAGATTAAATGCATGCTTATCAATAGACATGTTAACGGGGCACACCTCATCGTCGTGTTTGTCCATGAAATCCAGAAAGGCATCTAATTAATGATATGCTTCAACCACCTTGTTGAACTCAGTTGTCTTCTTTCGATGTAAGGATTTTTATTGCTTTTGATAAGAGTGAGCATCTGTCTCAACCCGGATAACTCTAGACTCCAAGTCTAGTTTCTCCACTTCAAACCTCATCTTCTCTTTTACTAAGGCCACATTATCATCTCTGAAGGATCGACCTTGACGGACAGCAGATTGGAAGTAGGCATTGGCCTGAAACAAAGAAATTGATAAGGCATTTATAATGTCAAAATAAGCAAGAACACCGAATTCATAAGGAGGGTGTCACACATGATATAAAGCTTGAGCTCCAAGAAGCTCAGACTCATCAATCTTATCCCCTAATGACAACGTTGCAAGGTCAAGGGGAGTGATGGAGCACTTGGACCAGTCCAATGCCAAAGCAGGGCACCCCAAGATGGAGTCTTGCTCGTAAATACCCCAAGATTGGATAAAAGGGGATCTAGTGTCCCCGTCAGCATTTCCAGGACCTTTTTTCCGATTGAGAGCATCCGGCCAGGAACTGAGGGATCTTTGGGCCAGTGGGGTTTTTCGAAGCCTCAGCCTTCTTAAGCATCCTTCTAGTGGTGATTGGCTTACTTTCAGGATGGCTGTCCAACTCCTCAGCAGTTGAAATGCAAAAAAGGAGAATATCGGAATAAGAACTAACTGTGTTCATAATAAACAACGAAGAAAAATTACCCTCAAATGAAAGAAAGCTGAGGCCAGTGTTGTGGATCAAAAACTAGGTTACGATTTGTAATTAATGCTAGGGTGGTTGAGCTTCCAGCTTTAATGGCTATTTCTGCGTTCGAGACTTTAATCGGTCCTCACAGAGTGCCTACGTATCTCGTATTGAGAATCAAGCCAACGTAGTTCTGAGGGTGAAGGAGCAGGTCCTTATATAGGCTGAGAAGCCTTAGAATTATGGTAGGAATAGGAGACTTGGTAGACAAGTCTTTGGGGAAGGTTCTAGATCTATTCCTTGTAGGAATCAGTTTCCATATTGAATTGGATCCCTTGGTGGCTAAGTCTGGTGGAAATAATATCCTTATCCAACTCTTATTGCTGAGCTGTTTATTGTCCCCAATATTAATTACGAAATTAATATTATAATTGGGGTTTTGGGCCCACCTGGTGGGCCCCACGTTTGGGCCATTCTTGGCCTAATTAATGCCACATTAAATGTGTCCTTAGGGCTTATTTTCAGCCCATATCATTTGCCCCCCAACTTCTAGGAAAGCTCATCAGGCTTTCCTTGAAGTTTTACTTGTCTAACTCAAGACTCGGGTCAGGGTTTATCTTTGTACACTAGTGTTTCACGAGTATTGTCTTTATGTAAAGCGTGGAGCGACCGACGCGTTCACGACAATGTTAATTCGATGCTAATCGGCACTAATCAGCCTTAACGATGCTTAAACAATGTTTAAACGACATTAAACGGCATAAAACGGCACTAAACGGCGCTAAACGGCCTTAAAAAATGTTTAAACAGTGTTAAACAATGTTGAAAGGATAAAATGGCACTCACGGTGCTAAACGACACTACTCGGTGCTAATCGGCACTAAACGGTGCTTAAACGACACTAATCGGTGCTAATCGGCACTAAACGGTGGTTAAACGACACTAATCGGTGCTAATCGGCACTAAACGGTGCTTAAACGACACTAATCGGTGCTAATCGGCACTAAGCGGTGCTTAAACGACACAAATCGGTGCTAATCAGCCTTAAACGACGTTTAAACAATGTTAAACGACGCTAAACGGTGATAAAAGGTGCTAAACGGAGGAGATTTGGGACAATTGTAACCTCTTCCGGGCAGCGAGTCAGCCGACAAGGGTCCTGGTTAGCTGCCAGGTACTCCTGGTCGGCTGCCAGGAGATCCTGGTCGGCTGCCAGGAGATCCTGGTTGGCTGCCAGGAGATCCTGGTCGGCTTCCAGGAGATCCTGGTCGGCTGACCCCCCTTGTGGCACCTGGTCGGCTGCCAGGAGATCCTGGTTGCCTGTCGGGTGCTTCTTGATCGCCTGACATGTGCTTCTTGATCGTCTGACATGTGCTTCTTGATCGTCTGACATGTGCTTCTTGATCGTCTGACATGTGCTTCTTGATCGTCGGCAGATTGACTGGATATCCAGGTTGACTTTAATGATGTCACACGATGCTTAAACGACGTTTCAATGTTTGTGTAAACGACGTTAACTGGCATAAAACGGCACTAAATGGTGCTAATTCGAAGGTCGATGTTTGTCACGAAAAGTGAGAAACCTTCAACAGAACCATCAAACGATTCAATCAAACGATGGGGGGTGCCAAGATGGGTATCGGGAAGTCAGATAGAGCCTCTCCGTGGCTCCTAATCGGCTGCCAGGTGCTCCTGGTCGGCTGCCAGGAGATCCTGGTCGGCCTGACCCTCTCTGTGGCACCTGGTCGGCTGCCAAGAGATCTTGGTTGCCTGCCAGGTGCTTCTGGTTGCCTGCCAGGTGCTTCTTGATCGCCCGACAGGTGCTCCATGGTTGCTTTGTCGTGCCTCTCGGAGCTTTTCGCAATGCCTGGAGTCTCGTTCTTGAATCACGTCCTTGACATTTGGATGTTGTATACCTCCTTTCAGAACATAATCAGTCTCTTTATTAGCAAAGACTAATTGATAGTGTTTTATCTTCCTTAAACGTAATTAGCTCCTCAAGCTCAGATGAGTGCCTGGGCCCAGCTTATTACTATATCTTCACGTAAATCCTTCTTTTCTTTCCCGGAATCATACATACCAGTATAATTATTGCCGGATATAGCAGATGAAATCCATTTTTTTGTATATGAACGATAGATGACCTGCAAACACGAACCAGGCTGTGTTTCAACCTGATATAGGAGGTCATCCATCTTCTATAAAAGAGTGGGAGGAGCCTTCATTTTCATTCACATCACTTCTTCTTACTTCTAAAATTCTCTCTAAAGCTCTCAAGCTCTAAAGCTCTCAAGTTCTAGCTTCAAGTTCGAGCCCAAGATGGCAGATGGCGACCGCGCTCCAGCTTCGTCATTCTCTATGTCCGAGGCGATGGCCAAGAGAACTTTGGGCAAAACATTGCGAGGTAATCTTCGACTGAATCCCCCTAAATATATTGATCGTCGATTTGATTCTTTAATTGACTTTTTGAGTACCATGAGGGATGCATTTCCCAACAACTCTGAATTAGCTGCGTATCATAGTCCGTCCAAGTTCGACAAGCAAGATGTCGAAAAGATTAAGGAGTTATATGGCTTCCCAGACGCGATCAAGGTTTGCCTTCCTGGCTTAGCTGATAGAACCTGTAATTGGCACCCAGAGAGGCTATGTGTCTACAAGGGTGCCCTTGAAGCAGGCCTGAGATTCCCGGTAGACCAGTTCATCATAAGGCTCCTAGCGGAGCTTCAGGTTCACCCCTGCCAATTGTATCCCAATGCATGGCGGGCGATCATCATCTTCATGCTGAGATGCCGGGATCTAGGTATCGAACCAACTACTACAATGTTCCGGAGTATATTTGCCACCAAGAATTCTTCTGAGATTCAGAAGGGATGGGTCACTATTCAGTATAGAACCAATGTTCCACATATTGTGAATGCCTTTTCATTCCCAGATTCCCATCACTACTGGGACAGAGAGTTCGTGATTCTGGTATGGCGTGGTGGCGACTGGGGCCAATTCTTTATGTCTAAGTTTGGGGAAGTGCATGATGCTACGCACTTTGTATGTGATCTTGATGAGAAGGAGCTTCTCGATCGTGATAGACTACTTGCTGACGACGGCCGTACTCACTACAAAGTTTTCTTAACCGAGAAGAGACTTGTAGAAGCTGGCCTTAGCTTACTTTCTGCTGATGGTAATTTTTTATCTACATATTATGAACTCTGTTTGTTCTTATTCCGATATCTTTTCTGTTGTCATTTCAGTTGCTGAGGAGATCGACAGTCGGCCCGAGAACCAGCTGAAAGTTACTAGAAGGATGATCAAGAAAGCCGAGGCGGCTTGTGTTCAACCTGGGTCGAAGATCCCTCAGTTCCTGTCGGGATGCTCTTCAAAGAGATCGCGGAATGCTGACGGGAGAGTCAAGACCCCCTTCATCCCTGGTTGGGGGATTTGTGAGCAAGATTCTGTCTTGGGATGCCCAGAGTCAGCCTTGGATTGGTCCAAGTTCAGCATCACTCCCCCCGACCTTTTGACAGTAACTGCCGGGGACAAATTTGATGAAGCGGAGAAACTCGGAGCTCAAGCCCTATATCAGGTTTCCAACCTTTCATCCTAGACATAGTGTTTTCACGTAACTTGTGATTATAATTGTCTCATTGATTCTTTGTTCCAGGCAAATGCCCAGTTCCAGGCTAGCACTCGGCTAGGTCGTGCATACCGAGATGAGAATGTGGCCTTGAAGAAGGAGAAAGCAACTCTTGAAGAGAAATACCAAGACTTGGAGTCCAGGGCCATCCGGGCTGAAGCTGATGCTCATTCTCTCCAGAGACAGTATGACTCCTTGTATAACAAAAGGGCAGCAGACTGCAAGCTAGTGCTGAAAGCTTACCAGGAGTCTGAGGATTTCTTTCAGCTTATAGATAAGCATGACGATGAAGTACGCCCGGGTATCATGTCTGTTGGCTGGGATCGAGCCATCAATGCTGTGAGTAAGAGGCACCCTACTGTGGTTTTCCCGAGGGACTTTCCAAGTCCTTACTGTCAAGTTGCTTCGGGCGCCGGGGCCAACCCAGTAGCTCAGGCTTCGGGCTCCGGCTCTAGGGGAAGTCATCGCCGTTCCGGCTCCGGTTCGAGGGGTGTCCGGGAAACTATGGATGGCTCAGTTTCCTCCGATCCTCGAGGGAAACGGCCTATGACCGTGCAGAAGGGGAGAGTAGTTCGCCAAGCAGTCCCCTCAAACAGGGTAGTTGAAGATAGCTCATCTTCCGAGGAGGAAGAGGTTGAGGCGATGGAAGTGACAGCTCCACCAGTGGCGGTAGCCGAACCGGGTAAGGGCCATGCTGAGGAAAGCTCTGAGAAAGAGAGTGACGAGGAGGAGAGTAGCGAGGAAGAGACTGATGAGGAGGAGAACGGCGAGGAGGATTCCTCGGATGAGTAGCTGGGATCGCTTCGGGCCTTGCATGGCCTAGCTTAGCCGTATGTGGCTTTTATTTCTAGTCTTTCAATCACGATCCTTCGTGATTAAACTTTTATTTGGCTTAAATGATGTAAATCTAACTGTTGGCCCTTCGGGGTCTTTATTTATGCACTTGTTTGTTTTATTCGTATGTTCATTTATTTTCGGTACATGGTCTTCCTAGACTCACACTCAACAGGTGCTTGGTACATAAACAAAACATAGAATCATAAAATGGAAAACAAGTTTGCATTAATAACTCAAAAAGGGTTCAACCCTTACACAGCTCATTATTGTCCTACTCGGGGCATCAAACCCTGTGATGGTTTCATCGAACCTTATTTCTACTTCTCCTCCTAGATGAATAAAAAACTACATCCTTGCAGAGGCGGCTAAAACATTATAAATCTTGAGGTTCAAGGCATGCCAAGTACGGGGCACCTCAACCCCGTCCAAGGTCTCCAACTTATATGATCCTCGTCCCAACGTCTTCCTAACTCGATACGGCCCTTCCCAGTTTGGGGCTAGTTTTCCTTTCTGGCCAACTCCAGAAGCCTCGATCTTCCTCAGAACCAAGTCACCTGGCTGAAAGAACCTCTTCTTAACCTTGTGGTTGTAATAGAAGGATGCTTTCTTTTGATGCTCCGCATTCCTGGCATTTGCCTCGTCCCTGACTTCATCAATCAGATCTAGGGCGAGCCTCATACCTTCTTCATTTGTCTCAGGTTCAAATGCCTCAACTCAAGGTGATGCTTGCATGATCTCCAGTGGTACAACTGCCTCAGCTCCATAAGCTAGCAGAAACGGGGTTGCTCCTGTGGTCACCTTGCAAGTAGTGCGATAAGCCCAAAGTATGGGCAGTAACTCGTCCACCCAAGTGCTCCTTGAGCGTTCAACCCTTTTCTTAAGTCCATCAAGGATGATCCGGTTGGCCACCTCAGCCTGTCCATTTGCATGCGGATGTGCTACTGAGGTAAAATGAAGCTCAATAGCATTCTCCTCACAGTACTTCTTAAATTCTTCATTATTGAACTGTGTCCCATTATCCGTCACAAGGATTCGTGGGATGCCATATCTGCAGATTATGTTCTCCCAAAAGAACTGGGAAACTTGCTTGGTGGTTATTTTGGCTAAAGGCTTAGCCTCAATCCACTTGGTGAAGTAGTCAATGGCGACAATCAAAAACTTCCTCTGTGCTGATGCCATAAGGAAAGGACCAAGAATGTCCATCCCCCACATTGCAAACGGAATGGGGGGAACTGACTGACGTTAACATCTCAGGCAGCTGCCTGATAATCGGAGCATGCTTCTGGCACCTGTCACACCTCTTGACATAATCCTGTGCATCGGCCAGCATCTCTGGCCAGTAGAATCCCAAACGAGTTATTTTGTGAGCTAGGGCTCTGCCCCCCAAGTGCTGCCCACAAATACCTTCATGAACTTCCTCCAATGCTTCCCTTGCCTCTTGAGGCCTTAGACACTTCAAGTATGGGATGACGAACGACCTCTTGTACAGAATGCCCTCAATCAAAGTGTATCTCAATGCTCTTACTGAAAGTTTTCGTGCCTCCAAGGCATTGTCTGGGAGCCACCCGGTCTCAAGGTGTGCCTTGATAGGATCTATCCAAGAGCTTCCCACATCAATTGGTGCCACTAATTTCGAGTCGATAGTCGGGGCCTTCAAGACCTGGAAGTAAACACTCCGTGCATAGTTTTCTATCTCGGAAGAAGCGAACTTAGATAAGGCATCGGCCTTAACGTTCTCTTCTCTCGGGATGTGTTCTACATAACACTCATCAAACTGAGTCATGACAGCTTTCACAACTCGCAGATACTTTGCCATAGTTTCATCCTTGGCCTCAAATTCACTATTTACTTGAGAGACTGCTAATCTTGAATCTCCACAAACTTTAAGATTCTTGACTCTCATGATTCTGGCCAAGCCTAAACCAGCTATCAAGGCCTCATACTCAGCTTCATTGTTGGTTGTCTGGAAATCCAACTTCAAAGCATATTCGACTGTGAACCCATCGGGGCTTTGCAATACTAAGCCTGCGCCACTAGATTTTGTTTTTGATGCTCCATCAAAATAAAGCACCCAATATTCCTTCTGATCAGGTTCAAGTTCTCCATCTTTATCTTGCTTCTCAGGGGTTGTTATCATCTCCTGCCCCCCGACTTCTTGGTTGCTAATGGTGCATTCAACCACGAAGTCAGCCAATGCCTGAGCCTTAATGGCTGTTCGAGGCTTATACGTGATGTCAAATTCTCCAAGTTCAATCTCCCACTTGATTAGCCTTCCACTAGCCTTCGGGCTATGCAAAATGTTTCTCAACTGTTGGTCCGTCAGGACTTCAATCTTATGTGCCTGGAAGTACGGGCGTAACTTCCTCGAGGCTGTTATCAATGCCAAGGCGAACTTCTCAATGGGAGAGTAATTCAGCTCAGCCCCGTGCAACACCTTGCTCACATAATAGATAGGTTTCTGGACCTTCTTCTCTTCTCGAATGAGAACGGCGCTCAACGCTTGCTCAGATACCGCCAGGTATAGATAAAGAGTCTCCCCGGGACTAGGTTTGGCCAGCAACGGGGCTTCAACCATGTATTTCTTCAGTTGTTCAAAGCCCTCTTGGCTCTCAGGGGTCCACTCAAAATTTTTCACATTCTTCAATGCTTGAAAGAAAGGCAAGCATTTGTCACCAGACTTGGAGATGAATCTTCCTAAAGCCGCTACCCGGCCTGTCAACTTCTGCACATCTCTTATAGAGCGTGGTGGCTCCATGTCTAAGATCGCCTTGATCTTGTCAGGGTTGGCCTCTATGCCTCTCTTTGAAACCATCAGACACAAAAATTTGCCTGATCCAATGCCAAAGGCACACTTGGCTGGATTCAACATCATTTTGTGGTGCCTCAGCACTTCGAATGCCTCTCTGAGGTGCTTAATGTGGTCTGCCTTGAACAGGCTCTTGACTAGCATGTCATCAACATAGACCTCCATGGTTTTTCCAATTCGATGGGCGAATATCTTATTCACCAGTCGTTGGTAAGTAGCTCCTGCATTTTTTAGACCGAAAGCCATAACAAGATAGCAGAAAACACCGAAGTCAGTTATGAAAGATACCTTAGGGATGTCATCCTTGTGCATCTTAATCTGATTGCAGCCGCTGAAACCATCCATGAAGCTCAGCATCTCATGTCCAGCTGTGGCATCTATTAACATGTCTATCCTTGGTAAAGGGAAGCAATCCTTAGGGCATGCGTCATTCAAGTCGGTGAAGTCTATACACATCCTCCACTTACCGTTGGCTTTCTTGACCATCACAGGGTTAGCCAACCATTCTGGAAACTGAATCTCTTCAATAAACCCAGCTTCTAAGAGCTTTTCCACTTCTTGCTTTATGGCCTCTTGCCTTTCAGGTGCAAAGTTCCTCTTCTTCTGTTGTATTATCTTCCGATTAGGATCGACATTCAATCTGTGAGTTATGAGTTGGGGATCAATTCCTGGCATATCAGCTGCTGTCCAAGCAAACACATCGCTATTTTCTTGCAAGAATGCTATTAACTTGCCCTTCAGGGGTTCCTTCAAAGAGGCTCCTATATAAGTCACCTTCTCAGGGTCACCTAGCTCCAGAGGTATAGGTATTAAGTCCTCTGCTGGCTTTCCTCGGTGTTCATCATCACCACGGACATCCATGTCTTCGATCGGAAGTACCTGCCCCCCGATTCCATCAGCCCTTAACGCGGATACGTAACAACTTCTCGCCATCTTCTGATCACCCTTTTGTTCTCCAACACCATTCCTGGTTGGAAACTTAATCTTCATGTGATATGTGGAGGCCACAACCTTGAATGCATGAAGTCCAGTCCTTCCTAGGATTGCGTTATACGTCGAGGATGCCTTGATCGCAAGGAAATTCAGCATCTGAGTAGCTTCCTTAGGTTCCTGTCCAATAGTCATGGGCAATTGAATAGTACCTTCGACCTTGGACTCAACTCCATTAAATCCGTAGATTGGCATGTTGGTGGGGGTCAACTGAGAATCGGTGTACCCCATTTTCACAAACGCATCGTGAAACAAGATATCAACAGAAACTTCATTATCTATCAAGACTCGTTTTACCTCCGAGTTTTCAATCACAGGAGTTATGACCAACGGGTCGTCATGGGGGAACTTTACCCCTTCGAGATCTGAATCATCAAACCCAATAACTATTTCAGTCCTAGCACGTTTTGGGGCGTCTCCCACGATGTGCATTACTTCTCTGGCATACGCTTTTCGAGAGTTTCAAGTCGTGCCGGCCGCTGTCGGGCCTCCCCAAATCATATTAACAACTGGCCCTCGGGGCTGTGGGTTACCATCACGATCACGATCGTTATCTCTTCTGTCATTGTCTCTCCTGTCATAGTCCCTTCTTTGGGTTCCACGATCATCATTCTTCGTGAACCTGCTTAGCTTTCCTTTTCGGATCAAGAACTCAATCTCATCTTTCAACTGTCTACAATCATCTGTATCATGACCCGCATCACGGTGGTACCTACAGTATTGATCCTTGTTTCTTTTCGTGGGATCACCCCTAAGTGGCTTCGGCCATCGGAAGTATTTATCCTTCTCAATATCTAGCAAGATCTGACTCCTAGGAGCGTTCAGCCTTGCATAATCGGAAAACCTCGGTCCCAAACCCTTCTTTGGTGGTGACTCGGAATCCTTGCTAGTCCGGGGATACTTGTCCCTAGCATCGTACTCTTGCTCTTGCTTTCGTTTCTTCGAATCATTAGAACCCTTGCCATTGCCTCCTGTGGTTTCCTTCTTCATGCTGTCCTCAGCCTTGATATACTTGTCGGCCCTCCGTTGGAGCTCGGCCATATTTTCAGGAGGATGTTTTGCCAAAGACCTTTTAAAGAAGAGATCAGTGGTTCCGTGTTCCAGGGCTACCATGGCCACCTTATTTTCCAGATCAGTGATATTCAGCGTCTCCTTGGTGAACCGCTTGAGGTAATCCCTCAGATTCTCGTTCTTCCCCTGCACCACATACATAAGGGATGCAGAACTTTTTTCATGAACTCTCCCACTAATGAACTGGCTGACAAAGGCGGCACTCAACTCTTTGAATGAGCCAATTGAGTTTGCAGGTAAGCGGCTATACCACCTTTGAGCCATGCCAGACAGGGTTTGAGGGAACGCCCTACACTTTAAGGCGCGCTCGCAGGCTGCAACAGCAGTGCATTTGAGAATGTCCTAACATGGTTAGCGGGATCGCCCGTTCCATCATAGGCCTTGATTGTCGGCATCTTGAACTTCCTTGAGATGCGAGCATTCATCACCTCCTCAGTAAACGGGGGTGTGGGATCATCAGGATCCCCAAGTGGCATCAGATCCTTAGGGTTGCTTCTCGGGGTCTCCACCCTTGTTGACTTTTCAGTTGGGGCTTCGGCCCTTCGCTGTCTCATTGAAGGCCTCTCCAGATTTATAATGGGAATCCTGCCTGTATCTGGTGGAGGTCGAATCAAACTTCGCCTTGCTTGCTCTCTAGCAATATCATCCTTCAACCTTTGGATCTCAGCTTCATGAGCCTTAATCCTTTCCTCAGCCGTTTGTGGAGGTCCATCGTGGATTCTTTGGGACCTCCTTCGAGGTTCTTTACTAGCACGTCGCCTCCTCGGGGCTTCATCATGATCATTGTTGTCATCCTCAGACGTTGAATCATCAGTATAGGGACCAGAGTAATCATCGTACTCTCGATCTCGGATCTGTAAGGCATGACCGCTCGGTCCAAGTTCCCTGTGTTGAGGGGGATAGTTAGGCAGCCCATAGATCGGGTTGGTATTCAGAGGGAGATCCGTGGTGTGGATCTGTACCCCCGGAGGCAGCGTACGACCAGCGCTATCAAGAGGAGAAACCACCATCTGAAGAGGGTTAGTTTCTTGGCTTTGAGGGATAGTCACGGGTAAAGTTCCCTCAACATGGGGAATCGTCCCTGAGAGTTAAGAGGTTAGAGGTTGAATGACCGTCCCTGTTGGTGGGGGTAATTGTCCTTCTTCAGCGGTGATGAGCGGAACAGAGATGGCAGGTGGAGCAGAGCTAAGGGGTATGGCCTCAGTCGATGTTGTTCTTCGTGTTTGAACCATGGTTGATGTTTTGTCCCACAGACGGCGCCAAATGTTGTGGATCAAAAACTAGGTTACGATTTGTAATTAATGCTAGGGTGGTTGAGCTTCGAGCTTTAAGGGTTGTTTCTGCGTTCGAGACTTTAATCGGTCCTCACAGAGTGCCTACGTATCTCGTATTGAGAATCAAGCCAACGTAGTTCTGAGGGTGAAAGAGCAGGTCCTTATATAGGCTGAGAAGCCTTAGAATTATGGTAGGAATAGGAAACTTGGTAGACAAGTCTTTGGGGAAGGTTCTAGATCTATTCCTTGTAGGAATCAGTTTCCATATTGAATTGGATGCCTTGGTGGCTAAGTCTGGTGGAAATAATATCCTTATCCAACTCTTATTGCTGAGCTGTTTATTATCCCCAATATTAATTACGAAATTAATATTATAATTGGGGTTTTGGGCCAACCTGGTGGGCCCCACGTTTGGACCATTCTTGGCCTAATTAATGCCACATTAAATGTGTCCTTAGGGCTTATTTTCAGCCCATATCAGCCAGCTTCTATAAACTTTTTCTCGTTCAAGAAAGTTTTTTAATGAGTGCGACCGTCATCCTCGAGAAGTCTATCTCGGTCAAGTAGTTCTTGGTGATCAAGGTCACACACGAAGTGTGAACTGTCTTCCACTTCTCCAAATTTTGGCACAAAAAAATGGCCCCAATCATCGCCTTTCTATTTGAGAACAACAACGCCCTCTCCCAAAAATGGTGGGAGTCCGGGATGGAAAGAGCATTAACTATGTTAGGAACTCTACATCTGTGTTGAACACTGACCCATTCTTTCTTGGAGTTAGAAGAATTCCTCACCGTGAATATGCTCAGAAACATCGTTGTGCTAAGGGGGATGTTCAGGTCCCAGCACCTTATTTTGAAAATAATGACACGAATCTAACTTACATGGGCTATGATACGAATCTAACTCTTAATTGTTAGGGAATGCTTCCCTCATGGTACTTAGCAAGTCTAATAGAGAATGAAAGCGACGATCTATATATGAAGGAGGCCTCATTCTAGTCTTACCTTTAAGAGATCTTGCCTTGCTCCTCTTGGCCATTGCTTCGGCCATGGATACTGGGGGGCAGGTGCTCGACTGTTGTCCGACTTGGAAGCTTGGACTTGAACTTGAAGTTGGGCTCGGAAGCTTGAGAGCTAGAGAGCTTAAGAGCTTGGAAGAAATTTGAGGAGGGTGAAATGAAATGAAGACTACTCCTCCTCTTTTATAGAAGAGGCATGACATGCTACACCAAGTTGAAACACAGCCCGATTCACGTTTACAAGTCATCTATCGTTTATGAACAAAAGAAGAATGAAAACTATCCGTTA
Organism: Saposhnikovia divaricata; assembly: GCA_036435485.1. NCBI lineage: Eukaryota > Viridiplantae > Streptophyta > Magnoliopsida > Apiales > Apiaceae > Saposhnikovia > Saposhnikovia divaricata. Next base: position 170,678,029 of record CM071598.1, read on the forward strand.
TTGATGGAAAGAATATAACGCGTATGATTCTGGAAAAAAAACAAGGGGTTAAAATGAATATACTGCATCAAGGTACATTAAAGCACTTAGATGGGCTTTAATTACGCTTAAGGAAGCTAATTACGCTTAAAGAAGCTAAATCAAGAGATTAGTGTTAAAAGAGAGCAAGGATGTTAATCAAAAGGTTAATCATATATACTTTAACCTATGGATGTTTGTTTATCAACATAAAAATGAGATTCAAACATCCCAAGGGAACTTCAAGACCACTTTCCAGCCAACCAGTTGCCCGGGAAGGCCCCCGGCCGACCAGTCGCCAGCCTACCACATGCCAGCCAACCAGTCGCCCGGGGAGAGCCCCAGCCGGCCACATGCTAGCCGACCACTCACCCGGGGAGAGTCCCAGCCGGGCACTTGCTAGCCGACCACTCGCTCGTGGAGAGCCCCAGCCGACTACTTGCCCGGGGGAAGCCCTAGACGGCCACTTGCCAGCCGAGCCGTTGCCCAGGGAGTGTATTGACTTGCCAGCCGACAACTTGGCCGGAGGAATCACCATCCGGTCACTCGCCCGCAGAGCAATTGCCCAGGGAGTGGATCGACTTGCCAGCCGACCACTTGCCCGGGGGATGCCCCTGTCGGCCACTAGCCAGCCGAGTAGTTGCCCAGGGAGTGGATCGACTCTGCAGCTTTCCGACGTCTTTGTCATCCCTCCAACGTCGCTTCGAATGTTTGAAAAATGACTGACTTGGTCCATAAGAGTCCAAATTTATAAGAGTCCTCTTTAATTATTTTTGTCAAAATAAATTTATAAGAAGTTAACGAAGAGAAAAGTAAAATGTTTAAAGGCACTTGAAAAGCAGAAGGTATAACTTTAGTTAATTTATCTTGTGACGGTCTATAACAAAATTTATAACATTTAGAACACTCATGCAGCTACCTACACGTTACACAATGTAAGTTACCCACTACAAACTCTTAAATCCGATAAAGCATAACTGCTTTTGCAACAATTTGTTCGCAAGTGAACAGCTTATTAATATTGGTGGATTAAGTAAGCCTTCACAATACCTAATTGTTGCACTCTAAAAACTAAGCATTCTGAAGTTCTCCACAAGCTTAGTTATTCAAATTTATATATGCGAAAAAAATATCTGTAAAAGAGTGGAATGGTCAGAGATGCTCTAAATGAATATACTCGCATCGTATAAGATGGTAAGACTATCACATTTATATTCGAATCTCTACGATATATAATAAAAAGACATTAAAGGCTTTCTAGAAATCACAATCATGTTCATGAAGAATAATTACTTTTTATTACATTATTAAAACAAAACAATACTATTTGTGGAATCACAAAAAAATTTGAAATTTTTATTATTAAAATTTTTAGTGAAATCAATATAAAAATCTATGTAGATTTACCTCTTCACTCATATCTACCATCTTCATTACATTAAGATTATATATTTCATGTGTTTATCCAAATCACCACAATTTTTCTCATTCTCAGTTCTCATTTTGCCCCTTCCAATTTTCGTTTAAGTATACTACCTTTTTTCGAAAGTATTATGGAATCTTGTATTAAAACAAGTGGAAAGATTATTGTACACAATTTGTCCATTGACTTCAATACGAATTTCTTATCATATAGAACTCATTTGACAGTTATTAGCATATAAGTCTAACATATAAGTCATCGACAAGTGGAAAGAGTGCTCATCTATTCGGTTTTAGAGAGTTAACATATAAGTCTAAAATATAAGTGACATTCTCCAAATAGCTCACATGTTCTTTTTACTTGGTCACCGTACATAGCGACCAAAATCATAAACTATATAATCTCTTTTATATTTCTTGAGTGCTCACATTTATCTAAAATATTGTATACATATGAAGAAAATAAATTAACCCATCTAGATTATTGAAATTAAAAAATTAAAAATTTTGGTCGGTATACATAGGATAGGACAGTGTACAAGATAAATTTTTATTTTTTGAAAGTTCATTTTATTCGAACAAATTATTTCAAGAAGTTATTTTAACGAAAACACATATAATAATTTCAATTCAAACACATATGACTATTTTAATTTAAACATATCTACATATTCTACTTATTTTAGAAATTTAATTTAACGTCCCTAATTACTTTTTATAATTAAAACAAATGTAAATAGTATAATTTAAACATATTTCTAGAAGTAAATTAATGTAAATAAAAAAATATTAAACTACGAACAATAAGAGAACAAATATTAAAAGTAATCTCAGAATATAAACTATTGGAGTTAAAGAAGTCCATATATCAATTTACTCACCAATTTCAACAGGATATCATTTAAAACACTAAAATCATAATAAATATCAAATATATGACTCTAAATATTTGTTCAAAAAGTAAAAGTTATTTTTTGTTGATTCAACACATTTTTTTGGAATGTTTTCAAAGCCAAATGAAAAATTGGTATATACTAGTATTTCAGATAATATATTTAGAATTTTGAAAGTTTATTTACTATTTATTTTTAATTAAAACAAGAAAAATAACTATAAAATTTTAAATAAATAGTAAATGAAATTTTAAAAATCTAAATATATTATCTAAAATTCTATAATATATCAACTTTTTGTTTGGTTGCGAAGCATTCAAGAAAAATATGTAGAATCAACAAATTTTTTTTTTTAGTTTTCGAACATATAATTAGAGTTATCTATTTGATATTTTTATTTATTATGACTTAATGATTCAAATGATATCATAAGTGAGTAAAATGATATATGAAATTCACTTTAATGACCCTTTTAATATTTGACGCATTTAATATTTCATTAATTAATAACAAGTAGATCTAAATTTCACCACTAAGGTCCACATGACCACCTTTTTTTTAGTGAAACAAAACACAAACCAAAATAAATCTACAAACTTACATTTGCAAGACAAAAATTGGGTATAACGGAGTGTGCTAAGCTATGAAATTTAAATGAGGGAGGGAAGAATTAAGAACGCAAAGACGGCATGGATTAAAGGCTGCCAGAAATAATAATGATGGAAAGAAATTACTTGTTGCTAAAAATGCAGTGTTATGCTAATAATTTGATAGGTAAATGAGATAATTTATAATTATATAATATTGAAACTTTGAGTTTGATCATCGGCCCAAAAAAAACTTATAACCGCATTATAAAACTATAATTAACTTGTTATCATATTAGTGAACTCACAAATAATTGCATGACCATTAAAATGTGTTAACTATTGATGATTGACTATTAACTTAAAATCCTTAACCAAATTCATCAGTAAACGATCTGCCAACTTTTGATACTTCTAATGAAATCTTAGGATTCAAACCTTGTTTTCATAATTCAATTCTTTTGATACTTCTAATGAAATCGTAGGATTCAGACTTTGTTTTCATAATTCAATGATTTATGTACTAGATAACTTTGTGTTTAATTGATACTGTTGGGAGCTTACAATATAGGCCAAAGAAAAATATCTGTCAAAATGAAAGAAATGATAGTTTCAGTGACAGTTACATTTACCAATGAACTCCACAAAATCGAAACAACAAAAGATCTAAAATGAAACATACATCTTAACTTCCTTATTGGGATTAATTACTTCTTCAACTTTTTTAGTTTTTCTTCTAGAAGGATTTAATACATTCTTTGATAGCGGACAAAAATAGGTGTCTGTTATTTCAACACCTCCCCCAAAACTCAAGATATATACTTCAATTGCGATTTCAGGTCCCCTCCAAAATCCGATAAATATCTTAATGTGATTATAGAATAGACACATTCATTATAACCACCAACACAGCCTAAAAATCTATATCCCCATTTAGTATAATCTATATAGGGGTCAAGATCGGGTGCCGCTAAAATAATTAAAATAATATAAACCTGGATATTGACATAAATATACATACAACCCCTAAAAACTCTAGATGTCATAGGGTTTGAAACCAAAAACAAAATATAAAAAGTTATTACAACGCAATCCTACGTTACTAGTAGCACTTCTACAACCTGGAAGAGAAGCTACACTAATAACCCAATGTCTAGTTATGTTTTACAAAGCTATTCACTTTTTATTACAAACCATTACAACTAACTAACCCTTGGCTACATTAAAAACAACTCCATCCTGTTCGTTAAACTGAAACCTAAAAATAGGGAACGGCGCCTTCCCGTTCCATTCCTAACAGTGGCACGATGTTAACATATTACTATATATGACGTGGTTACGGTATTTAGGTTACGGTATTTATTATTATTAGCTTTATACCGGTGCAATGCACGGTAACTTTGTAGTACAACTTTGATTATAATTTTCATTCTGGAAAAATGAGTTTACAGCATTTTGAATAATTAGTTGTTACTTTTAATATTAATAATACATATGTTATATGGTTTGTAAGTATACATTTAATTTTTTTTTTTGTAAATGGTTTTTCTGTAATTTATATTTCAAAATTTAGGCTAACATATTTTTTAGTATTTCATAATTATTTTTGGGTTTTTTATTTTATTAGATTACATGCGGTGTACTTGTAAACATATAGATACTATATTCGTATAGCAATTTATTAATTTTTTTTATCTTTTTGATTATGTAATTTAATAGTTATCTTAAAATTTTTAGATGTTTGGTTATAATGTTTTTATAGTTTTCAAATGCATTTTTTAAACTTTTTTGAAATATGTTTGGTATTAAATTTTTTTATTCGTTTGAATATTGATTATTTTTTCATGTTAATTTTATATTTTTGTCATATGTAGTGTTTATTATGTGTTTTTGTTTAGAGTAATCTTAGGGATTTTTATGTTCTAATATATTGAGATATTAATACAAATTTATTTTGTGGGTGTTTAGATTGCTTTCTAATTTAAAATATGTTCGTTTATTGATTGGTGTTCACTTTTTTTAATTAAAATTTTTTCTTTGCAAAATAAGAATTTGTTTATTTGATGATTTGAGCTCACATTTTTTTAATTTAAATTTTAGAAACATATTTGTTGTCAAACCTAAAAATAGAATCTGTATTGATTTTTATTAAAATAATTTTTTCTTACAGCACTTTTATTTGGTAAACAATTTTTTTGTAAATTATATTTTAAGGTTTAGTCTAACATATATTTTAATATTTCATATTTTTTGGGGAGTTTTCTTCGATTTCATTACAATATATATAATATACATAGGAACTCATTGGTTTAACTATTGTTTATATACATTATATATGTATATGTGACTATGTAATTGTGAACATGTACTTTTTTTAAAGAAGGTTTGCACTATTTTTATTTTTTTATGTTTTTGTGTTGGTATATATTTGTTTTAAGTGCATTATATTAAAGTTTATTGTTGATTTTAGTTTTTAACATTTAGATCTTTTTTCTGAAATGGTATTTTGTTGAATTTTGGTGACATGTTCAATTATGACATGTTTTTTGATTACTTTTTGAATCTTTTTGTACCATATATTTTGTTAAAACCTTCTTCTTTGTTTTGTAATTAAATGTCCTTTTTTTTAAATTATTTTTTTAATTGAAATTCTGATGATAAACTTTGTTCACTTATTTATTATATACAAAGAATGAATTTGGGACTTATTTTTAATTATGGTTTTTTGCTAATTTATCCTTGTTTCTTAATATAATTAGAAACATATTTGTTGTTAAACCAAATAATAGAATCTTTAATGATATCTATTAAAATAATATTTTTCTTAAAACACTTTTATTTGGTAAACGATTTGTTTGAAAATTATATTTTAACGTTTAGCCTAACATATATTTTATTGTTTCATATTTTTTGGCGTGTTTTTTTCTATTTATTAAAATATATATATATATATATATATATATATATATATATATATATATATATATATATATATAGGTCTTTGCTCCATACAGAACACTCTTATATAACAAACAATAAAGAACACTATAGAATCAATTATTCCAATAGATCCATTGGCCCCGTCAGGGGCACCCAATACAAAAAATTCTTATTTTTTTATCTTCTTTCCATCCAGCAAAAAAAAATTTTTAAAAAAAAAATTTTGAAAAAAATCACTATACATCATGAACAGTGATTTTTCAAAAAAAAATATTTTAATTTTTCTTTTTTGCTAAATGGATAGAAGATAAAAAAATAAGAACTTTTTGTATTGGGTGTCATGACGAAACTCTTATATTGAATTAAATATGAGGTGTTCTTTATTGTTCTTAAGGTGTCTTCATGGAGTGCAACTCTATATATATATATATAGGGGCTACTCCAATACAAACCTCCTTAAAATACAAACCTACAAACCAAGCATAATCTAATATTTCAAGCTAATCTAATGACCAACCCCAATACAAAAAATGCTTAAAATAATTGGTTCTATCCAACAAAAAAAAATAAAAAAATAAAAAAAATAAAAAAAAATCACTGTTCACGTGATGACGTGGCAGTGGATTTCACTGGTTAACGGTGCTTCGCACCTTCTTGTACGGCGCTTCGCGCCTTTATCATTCTAAAGTTGTAAGGAATGGCAATCAATGGTAAAGGCAATAGACGATTGACGGGTGTGTCGAGAGCCTTCGGCCCTCATGACTACCTAACTCATCCGTTTACTATCTTAAATGCTTCGCATTTCCACGGCAAGTTTTTTTTTTTTTTTTTTTTTTTTTTTTTTTTTTTTTTTTATGGATAGAGCCAATTATTTTAAGCATTTTTTGTGAAGGTACCCTTGGTGGGAACCTTAGAATAAATGAAATATAATTAATTTAGTGTTGGTTTGTAGGTTTGTATTTTAAAAGTGGTTTGTATTTGAGCACTTGCCTATATATATATATATATATATATATAACGAGTACATATCATCCAATCATATCTTTGAACACCTAGTCAACTTATCCTCACATAAATTAATTTCAGATAATCATTTCACTACTATTCAAGAAATCATAAACGACCATCACGTATAGGAGAAATCATAAACGACCATCACGTATACTTTAGACATGTGGAAACTTATTGTAATTTAATATAAATGTGAACACAAAGTTTGTACCATCTTTTATATTTTTGTGTTGGTTTTTATTTATTTTAATTGCATTATATTAAATTTTATTGTTGATTTTAATTTTCTAAATTTAGATTTTTTTTAAATTATGGTTTGTTTTGTAAATTATATTTTGTTGAATTTATGTGTCATTTCCACTTATAACATAGTTTTTATTATTATTTTAATATCTTGTTTTAGAATATATTTTCTTTTTAAAAAAATTTGGTTTTGTAATTAAATGTAAATTCTTGTTTATTTAAAAATTATTTGTTGAATTAAAATTAGGATGGTATGCTTTGTATACTTGTTTATTTTATATTAAAATTGAATTTGTGATTTATTTCATTATGGACTTTTGCTGTTTTATCCTTATATAACATCGAAGCCCACAACCGAATGCATACCGACCCAACAACCCACCACAGTCAGTCCAAAAGTGCTAGCAAACTGGTATACATTAGTTATTAACTTGTATCTATAAAGTCCCAAACACTTTTATTCTAATCGATGTGGGATGTTACAAACACCCCTCACAAACTTACTAAACCCAAATTTACTAAACCCGGGCAGTGCCTCTGCACTTCCGGCCGGGCAGAACCCGGGCAGTGCCTCTGCACTTCCGACCGGGCAGAGCTTTGATACCATTTATAACATCCAAGTCCACAACCGAATGCATACCGGACCCAACAACCCACCACAAGTCAGTCAAAAGTGCTAGCAAACTGGTATCCATTAGTTATTAACTTGTATCTATAAAGGTGCCAAACACTCTTATTCTAATTGATATGGGATGTTACACCTTATTTGCTAATTTTGTGTAAATTTTGCGGTATTACAACTCTTTTTCCTATAATAATAATAATTAATTAAGTTGATGATGAATATTTTATTAGTTTTATTCTTTATTAATTTATTTTAAATTTCATTTTTGATGAAATTTATTATTTTTGTAACTTTTAAATTATTATAGAATTTTTTGTACTTATTATATTTAGATTCTGTATTAATTATTTTATTTTAGATTTTTGAATTTTTTTTAATTTATTTACAACTTTAGTACCGAATCTAGAATCTTTGCAAATTAATAAAATGTTAATTTAATGATTTGTGTTAACTTTTGTTAGTATAAATTTTAAAAATATGTTTGTTGTTAAATCTAAAATTAAAATTTTTTTTTGACTTTTAAAAATTAGGTTTTCTTGAAACTCTTCTATGTGGTAAGGTTTTTTTAAAATTATATTTTAAACTTTAGTCTAAATTATCTTATATTAAATTTAGTTAACAATGATTTTCTCAGGTTTAATTTCTTCTGTTTTATCATGTGTTATTTATTTTAGTGCATTCTTTTTTGTTCTTGTTTGCTAAATTAAAAATACCTCTAATTCTTGGTAGCATAGTTTTAGCTTTTAAACCGAGGCCCAACTTGTTTTCTAGCCCATTTCTAAATTATATATAGGATATAATTAGGTAAAAGTAGATATAGTTATTGTAAGGTTTTTGCTTGACTAAGATGATAAGTATTTGCAAATATTTTATCACACGAAGACGAGCCATCTTTAATACTTAACTGAAAGGTTAAGATTACAACAAAGAAAGAGTGAGTCAAGATATGCCAAGCAAATTATATTCTGTTATATAATAAGAGTAAAAGGGATAATAAGAAAGTATTATAGGTTCGATTCTCACTAATTACATAATTAAAAAAAACATGATGTACTTTGAATTTTAAGAGTTCTAATTTTTTATTCGCGAATGAAATCGGTATTTTAATAGAAACATAATAATTTATCATAACAAAAATTCGCACCCGAAACTCAATTTATTATCCAATAGTTCCTATTAACGGCTTAACAAGCCAAACCACATGCTAATGCTACCTGCTAAGACACATAACCCACTAAACTATAAAATTGACATAAGTATAAAATTGACATAAGTAAACGCCGTAAATAATATCTAAATATATTACTTGATTCACAAAAATAGTATATGATCAAATATAACATGATAATACTATATGTCAACTTTAATATTAAAATTATAATATTATTTTTACGTTCGCAACCAAATACAGTTTGTAACGCAAATACAACTTTACTTTTATAATTTGCAACCAAAATTAACTAAATGCAACTTATTTTTATGCTTATTCAGAAAATAATTGAAAATAATTTTGGTTACATTTAAGTTGGCATCCAATTGTATTAGGTTGAAAATCGTATTTTCTTAAAGAAAAATTAAATATCATATCTTTGCAAAATAAGTGAATAAAACATATTTTGAAAAAATAAATAAATAAAAATATTGTATTCTAGAAAACTTCTAAAGAAAATACATTAGATCACTTTAATCAAATACAATTAAATTTTTAAAATTAAATATAGTTCTCATGAATTTTTAACATTCTTATATATTCTATTTCTTGATAGTTATATAATTAGACAATAGTTGTTAAATTATTCCTAAATTATCTTATTTTGATAGGAACTGTAAAATCATCCAAATAGAATTTTAAAATTGAATGTTAAGATATATTCATTAAGTTATATCCAACACCTAATAAGAATAAGAGGAATAAAACGTATGTATTATTGAAGTTTTAGCATTCATTTCCCAACAATTATTCATATTTATTTTATTTTATTTTACATTTGTGAATCTTACTAAAATTATAAAGTTTACATTATAAATAATTCTCAATATGAGAGGATATTAGAGAATTTTAGTAATTTTATTTAGTAAAACTAAAATCCTATAATTTGAATTTATTAATATTCTATTAGAATGATGTTACGATTACAAATCATTAGTTAAAATAAAATCATCATAGAATTAATATATACTATATATTAATATCATGATCCTCCAATTATACAATTACAACCAATATAAAATTTTTAAACCATTTTTATTATATAAAAGGATTAAAATGACTAACATCATAATAGTATTTGTACATATTTAAATAAAAATGAATCAATTATTAAAAATCAATACTCTACATAAAAATTTATTTAAAAAATAATAGAGGAACCTCTATAAGCCATTACTCAACTGTAAGAAAATCTTTTGACCAAACTGATAAAGCCTAAGCGTCAAAAGAAAGTGGAGAAGTCACCCAGGGGCCAAAACCTAAGCGTCAAAAAAAATGGTCATAGAAGAAAAAGAATACTCTGCATTGCTTAAAATCTCAGAAAGAGTGGCTCATTTGGAGATTTTGCTGGACGAACAGCTAAAGCAGTTGGGTGCTAGGGACGAGGCATTTTCCATGAAACAAATCCCCTCTTTGCGATCAAAGCAAGTCAAAAGGCTGTTCGCATTCGAATAGTGGAAGGAGGGCCTTCAAAGAACAGGTCTGTCAGTGAAGAGGCTGGGCCTTCAATGGTTGGGAAAGACAAAGGAAATGCTAACATGTTCGAAGAGGGGAGACTTTTAATAGCAATGGACCTCTCTGTGTTGAAGCCCAAAATGTCTTAGCGGCTTCAGGTCTGGAGAACAAGGACCTAGGGAATCGAGTTTCGACAGAGTTTGAAGGAAAAAGGCAAAATAAGACTGTCACGGAGGCTTTAAACTTTAAACTTTCGCCCTCGTCCAACGAATTTGTATCCACGTGATGCCAACACACTCAAAGACAACACATTCTTTGACGCATCTGGTACATATCCCACATTGAGAGCTTTCATGATCGTACCATCATGGAGTTTAAGATGAATAGTTCCAACTCCTTGAACCTTCATCTTCTCATCATTCCCCACAATGATATTACTAAGATTTTCATCAGTGCATAAAGTCTCAAACATCGCTCAATCTCTACATATATGCATGGAAGCAGCAGAATCCATCACCCATTCTCGTTTATTCTTCACCAACGAGAAACAGTATCCTCACTCGGCATCAAAAACTCTCCATCCTCGATCACATGTGTAGTGTCCGCATCATCAACTTTGTTCTTTCCCTTCATCTGCTTAAAGGACTTCAGATCTTCTTTAAAGCTTGGACAGAACATTTGCACATGACCTGTTTCACCACAATAATAGCACTCAACAGTGCTCATATCCTTCTTACTCGGCCGAGATTTACTTCTTCCTTGTAGGTCACTACGATTGCGACTCCTCCTTCTTTCAGCACTTTGGACAGCTAAAACTGCCTCACCACTTTGAGAAACAGCATCCTTTGTCATCCTCTCATTATCTCTTAATGCTTTTAACACATCATCAAGCGTAAGAGTTGTCCTCCCTACTAACAGCGTCTGCTTAAAATACTTGAAGGAACTCGGCAACGATGACAACAGCAACAGTGCTTGTTCCTCGTCTTTCATCAGCTAATCAACATTAGCCAGATGACATACCAGCTGATTAAAACAACTAATGTGATCATGGAGATTACCTTCCTCATCCAATTTTAAAGAGTACAACTCCATCTTCAAATTAAGTCGGTTGGTCAACGACTTCGACGCATAGATACTTGCTAACTTGTCCCATATCTCCTTCGGTATCGACTCCTTCAACACGTTATACCTCACCTCGGGTGCAAGTGCCAGCCTGATTGTACTCGCCGCTCTCTTCTGGATTTTTACCCAATCTGCATCACTTATCTATTTTGGCTTCTCGTTCTATAAGGCATCATCAAGTCCTTGTTGAATTAACACATCCTTGACGGTTAACTGCCACATAGTAAAATCCATCTTCTCATCATACTTGGGCGCATCAATCCTTAGCGACTTTAGATCCTCCACCAAGCCAAGAAAAAATCAACTCACGACCAACTAACAACGCGCAAATTACTTCGTGATTGCCTTCTCTTTAACGTCGAATCTACTTCTCGAACCCAAGCTCTTGATACTAGTTTATTAGGATCGCATCAACTATAGATCAACGTTAATCAAACACGAAAGTAAAGAACACAACAAATTAACTTGAAAACCCCTCAAGGGAGGGTAAAACCACAAATCCACTAAATATAAATGTATTACAAGATTGGAGTCGCTCCCTCACTCAACACTCTTGAATACAATCACCTCATCTTGATTACAAAAGCTCTCTCTTGTGTATCGCAGACAACTCTCTAAATTTTGCAATACATCAAAACCACTACAAATATCTATATTTATAGGCACCACAAATATTTTAATCCTATTCTATTTCAATTCTATTTGTGACAATTACCATCTTTTCTTATCTTGGATAGAAAACTTTCCACAATTAATATTCCTACCAGGAATAAGAATTACCTCAATTATCACAAAATAGAATTCTTCTCATAATAGGATTCTTAACTTAATTAGGAATTCGGACCCCAACAGATACTTCATACGGGTAGCTAGTGGCACTGAACCCTATATCACTATTAAATATTTTAATTCCCCACTCCACGTCATTCTCCTCTACTTCGATAAAAAAAAAAAACAACTCCTCCACAAGTCATATAAAATTAAATGACCAAAATAAGAAGGGATGATGAATTGTCCTTTATGGCACGTTAGAAAAAGTTCAATTATTGTGTTTAATCTAAAATTTATGTAAGTGCATTGAAGAGACCAAATATACAATATGCAAAGCAGTGTAGTTGTCAATATCCCTAATCCAATATCCCAAGTTGATCATTTATAAAACAGTGAAGTTTAAAATCCCTCACATTGGCAAAATAATTGTGTTTGGAAGAAAATAGAAATTTCGAGTCAATATCTTAAGTTAACAAATATATATATATATATATTTGTTAACTTAAGATATTGACTGGAAATTTCTATTTTCTTCCAAACACAATTATTAACTTATATATATATATATATATATATATATATATGATTCACTGCTAATACAATGTATAAGCATGTTTAAATTGAAATAATATAGTGTATATATAATGATAGCAAATAAAATGTGCATGTAAGAACATAATTTATAGGCTTGCACGAATGGTAAAATATTAATAGAAATTCACCGACTGATACAACCACCAAATTGCCTATTAATCCAGCCCCTAAGGGCTTACACTGTATAAAATTCACAGTACAAAATATTTGATAATACATTATTTTTCCGAGAATTCAGAAAAACTCACATGAAGTCCTGGTGGTGGGATTGCGGAATTTTATTTAAGAATAATGTGACCGCTCTCCGTTCACTTTTCAAAATAATGCTGATCAAAACACCATACCTCCGTCTTCACAGGAAGCTTACCAGCTTTGCGTTGGCTATTTCCCTGAGTAGGTCGCAACTGGCTCACTGGTTGTTCTCCCAATGCATTAACAACAGCTGAATCTCCTCTAGCCAATACATGCTGGTTAAACACAGGAGTGTGAATCACATTTCTTTGTGAATTCCGAACTGGTATGTCTTGGGAACTAGTAGCCCCTTGTTTTTGAATTGAAGCTGGTATAGCTAGAGCATGCATAGAGGGCTGTGAATCATTTGTTGAATCAAATTGTAAGGGCTTTACACAAAATTTATTAAGATGTTAAACTACAATACAGTTTAAAGTCATGTAATTAAATTGTAAAAAGACCTGAGCCAATGATTGGGAACTCCCTCCCGCTTTGTTTGCCAATGTGGAGGAGTACTGAGGCCAGAAACACTCCCACCATTCCTTTAGCAGACCCTCTTCTGAATCCAAAACTATGTAAAATGACAACATACTAAAATTAGTAACCAGACAACTAGATGTATATTATCAATTACCAATTTAGAGATCAAATATATATTATCACACACCGTCACTAGTTAGCGGAGTTCTTGTTGAACCGTGGATCAAAATAACTACAGTACTTTAGTGTCCTATATATATTTAAGAATATATTATTGGGGTTAATCGAACTGGTGATTTCTTCCGACCTTTGCTCACTGTCTACTAGAGGAGGATTTAATTCCATCATAAAATATATTATGTTGACAAAAATAATTAACTAAGTGAATAGCAAGAAAAGGAAGCTTTTGGCAGAATTTGTGGTAACAAAAACTACATAAAATAGCGAGAAAAAGATCCTTTTGACAAAAATTGAGGTAAAATGCCACAAAGATCACTATCTGAAAATTGTCCCCTTAGGGCTAGGAAATATAACAATTCATTATATATTTTTAACAATATATACCAATTAAATTTGGGTGCTGATATATGCACACCCTTAATTGATGGTTGCATACCCTAAAAAATTTTGGGTGTTGATCAATTGGCATGTTGGTTTCTTCTTTTCCAGTTCCTTTCAATGATATATAGACAATTTTTACTTGCATTTTCTATTTGCAGTAACAAATTATGTCGAGTTGGCACAGGCAGAAACAATTTATGTTTAGACGAAGAAACGCAAGTTCTATATGCATTTTTGTGATTTCCAAAGAGTCGTCACATTCCTCGCTTCAACTATATTTGCTTTACTCAAAGCCCAGAAGGGCCAACATTCCTGCATAGCATCTATGGAAAATAATTTTGCACAATTTCTCCAATGAGCTTACACTATCTATGAAATGTTATTTAGCAAAAAAAATCTATGAAATGATGAGAATAGGGGAAACGAATTTAAATAAAGAAGCTCATATAGTATATCACCAATTAAATTTGTTCGTAAATATCATTTTCCGTATTTCAATATAAAACATATTGAATTTTATTTAGTTGTTAGCAATGCAAATTAATGCATATGTAAGGAACTTTGAACATATAGTGATAATTAGGTTATAGAAATTTAAGGCCACACACATTTGTACGATCTCCTTAACCTTGTCAAATGTAGAAGAGATTTTTGGTGGACAATTGACCCTTAAATTTTATCTTTTATTTCAATTTATGTTGTAAAACATTTTTCCTCTCCCTTTTCTCAGTGGATCCAGTTCTTGATACATTAATAAATTTGGGATAACATTTAAAATAAGAGAGATGACGAGGCACAAACTAAAAAGAAGGCATATGACTTGTATATGTCATTAATCACACTTACATGAGATCATCTCAAGACGTGCTTCTTTTTCAAATGTATCAGCTACATCATCAAGGCCCCTCTTTTTCATGTAATTGTAGATGTAAAAGTTCAACCTAAGAAATATAAAACCAACAAATATTAATAATGATATTCAGTAGTTATGCAGTCATTAACATTTCCATTCAGCAAAATAAAACTAACATTTTTTCAGAATTCCAATTCTCTCCCAATGCCACACCCTGGTCACAACTATTTGGAGACGCCATTCCTTTTAATTATAGAACCTGGTATTTACAGATAAATAAAATCAGACAACGAAAAATGACAGAAGACACAAAAACAAACCTAGTTTTCGCAGAAGACAAAGTAAATTTTAGATGGAAATTTTAGGGGTGATGAATATGCAAAAGAAACCCTTTGGTACCTGCAGAATCAGAAAGATGACAAAGAATTAGTAGATTATAGGATTGGGGGAAAATTGTTTAGATTACTAAATCTGAATCAGTACAAGTTTTTTTTTAATTGTATAAGCTTACCACTAATTTAACTCTGACAAAATTAATCCGGTGTCTCATGCAAGAAATACTCAAAGAGAAAGAAAGAGGACACCAACAGAAATAAATTATTTAAAGGGAAAAAAAAAGGGAGAGAGAAATGTAAGATTCATCTATAACAATTGACTTGTAAGGAAAAGTTAAAAGGTGTAGACTTTGTATTAGACAATACAATCTTGAAAATTTATTAAGATTGTGACAAAATCTAATTACTCTTTCCATCAGTTATCACAAGTAGCATGGTAATAATATGAAGAAAAATGCTAGAATTAAAGAATTTAATTATCAAATTAATGCTGAGTTATCACTATATTATTAGCTATATTTTCATAAACGAAATCGACCCATAATAAATACATATGAGTCCCATAATAAATACATTTGAGTCCCATAAATTAAAATACGTCAGGTGTCATTTGAGATTATTTTGGTATCCATTTTTGGATACCTGTCATTACTCATGTTTTCAAACCCACACTCCCCCTCCCTTGTATTAAAAAAAGTATGTGAACAACAAAAAAACTTTGAAAATTTTACAAACCAAAAATTGGAATATATAAATTTCATTAATCTTAGTTTAAATATAATTTTTACATATATGTGGATCCCAATCACTCAATTATATATATATATAATCATTATAAGATGAATCAAAAACTTGATGCTACCCATTTTTTTAAACAAAGTGATATTAATAATATTTTTACATTTTAAAATGTGAACAAAGTCAGAGAAACTTTTTAGTACTGTTATATATGCAAAAACAGTACCTTCCCATCATGTAATTTATAAGCAGACTCATTTTGTGCCTTATGAAGAAATTGATTTCCCTTTAATTGATTCTCATAATGCTCACAAAAATTAAGTATCAAGCCATGAAAAAATAGGTATTTGGGGACTGTACCTTCCCATCATGTAATTTATATGCAGACTCATTTTGTGCCTTATGAAAAAATTGATTTTCCTTTAATTGATTCTCATTATCCCCACAAAAATTAAGTATCAAGCCATGAAAAAGTAGGTATTAGGGGACCACACAAATACAAGATTCACAACCACCAATACAGACACGCACATAACATACGATTAGTTAACCACCAATACAAACACTCACACAACATACGATTAGTTAACACGGTAATAAAACAATTATGACTTGAAAAACCCACATCCCAGCTTGTATTATTATTAATCCAAACAATAATCAATCATACATCAGACAATAACATCTCAATGGTCTTCCTAACTAATACTAAGTATCTCATAAATAATATCAAAGTCGATATCTTAAATATTATTCCTATCAAACAAACATAATATGACTATTTATATATAATCATCTCAAACTTAGCTACCAAAACCCAACATACATGTTGTACATAACAACATAATAATCTAACAAAACACATACCATCTAACTATCCAATTGTGTGATCAAGACATACCATCTATAATAATTGTATCTATAATAACTATCTGCACATACAGTTATTACAAAACACATACTTATTTTATATTGAATCACCCAATACACATACTATCATATTGGGTTGAAACCCAACAATCTTTTCCTTCAACCCATTACTCCATATTAGATTGAACAATAACCATCAAAGAATCGACATCCATCCGCCAACGCCTCCCATCAAACAAGAACCTCCTCCTTTTACTCTTTCAATCTTTGAGTGTCGCTAAAACATGTATAGTGATCCTCTAAACAACCATTCTTCATCATAACAATGTATCCATCTGCAAAATTGCGTGCATTAACCATGAGTGCCCTTCCATCTAATAAGTCACCCAATCCTTGCTTTCTCAATCTTTCGTTCGCTCGAAGAACATCACTAGTGTCATCCAAATAATTCACATGGTTGATTAAATCATTGAAACAATTGCTACGATCTCTTCTATCTTCTTCCATTTTGAGTCCGAACAAATCTTTCTTGAGAAACAACTCCTCAAGAACATCATGATTGATCCACTGTGCAAGGACCAACCTCAACCATACCGCATGTGACATTGTCTCATCCCGCTTTATTTGCCTCCTTGTCAATAAATCCGTCATCGTACTCTGTCATACTAGTTGAACCTCGAATTTTCCCTCAACCTAATCCATCATGAACCTTGTCTCTTGATACCACTTGACAGGGGACTAAACAATTGCAAAATTCACAAACTATCAATGCATAGCACGCACACAATCTTACAATTAGTTGATGAGTATCACTAACTCGCGGTAACACATTATTCAAGTATCACTTCTACTTCTTATCAATTCAATACGTAAAAATAAAACAAGAACACCAAACAATAACACATCAACGGTGTCCGAACTTAAGCCAAACAATAGTTAAATATATCATAAACAATATCTAAGACTACACCTTAAATATTCTACCTCTCAAACAAACATAATATGACTATGTATATAGCCATCTCCAACTTAGTCATCAAGACTTACCATACTTCTTATTGTACAAGTCTTTCCGTACATATTATAGAACCTTCTATTCATAGTGTCTAACTATAAAACTTTGTCTTCAAGACATACCACATAATAATTATCTACACATACAATTATTACAAAATCCATAATTATCTTGGATCACCTGAAACTCATACTCTCATATTGGGTTAAAACACGTTATAGCTTAATTAAAAAGATGATTTGTGTAATACTGGAAGTGCATTAGCAACGTCATTTTCTTTTACATGTTTGTACATACCAACATAATTTAAACCCAGAATTTTCAAAAGACATTTGTGGGGTTTTATTGTTTGATTAAATAAACTTTGTTGATTTGTGAATATAATAAACTTCCTTCCAAATATATATTGTTGTCATTGAAATTGGGAAAATACTTTTGAAAAAAACTTTTTTGCCACTAATTCACATAAGAAGGTCGTCATAAATTAAAGGGAAGATAAATTTAATCATCTCTAAACTATTGATGTTTCATATATCTTTTTAATTTTTTGATTTAAGTCATTCCGTTAAAAAATGACTAACAGACGTTAAATTAACCAGAATCTGGAAAATGTCAGGAAATCGGCCATCGCATTTCGGTCAACAAGATCCGGCCACATGTAAAATAGTCTCAAAACTCAAGAAACTGACTATCTTACTATATATATATATATATATATATATATATATATATATATATATATACACCCTTATAAACAACTATGACCCATAATTACATCAAAATCCATTCACAATAACAACAAAATCCGGTGATACATCCATTTTTCGATGAACCAAACACATGCCCAAAAATTTTGAAAAAATTATGTAACCCTCCAACTATATATATATATATATACAAGCAAACTTTCAAACAATTAAATAATAACAAATTTTGATCAAAATCAAGAACTTCGGTGATACCGAAAATTAAAAATGACTGAAACTTGATTTTGATGATGGGGGTGGAGAGAGGGTTGTTTTGGATATTCACACGCTCAATTTGGATACCAAAATCACCATGAAAAGTCGGTTTGATTTTTCATTTGGTGAAGAACTAAGATTCCACTACGTAAGATTCTAACGTCCGTTTGAATCTTTTTAATGAAAGGACTTAATAAGAAAAATTTGAAAGTTAAATTACGTCAAATACGGTAGCTTTAGTTCACGGACTAAAACAATAAAATCGGAATAGTTCGAAGATGAAAGAATTTATTTTTCGTAAATTAAAATGCTATAAAACCGTTATTTTGACCACTTCACTTTTCATATTTAAGTCACATAAAAAATCATTTGACCAAACCACGAGGTTTTTTCACTTTAGATACTTTAGTTTGGGTAGTTATATGGTATAGAACCTACACCACCATTTCTCTCCTGAACACCTACGAGCGTACATGAATTAGAAAGTTTAGGTAAGCTAGATGCTCCAACTCACATCAAGCTAGATAGAGAGATAGATTCTGATAACATCATGGAAGATGTCAAAATGGAGGAGGTGATCCACGAAGGGGTAGCAGTGGCTAAAAGCTCAATGTTTATGGGTGACAATCCAGTTTCTGCAGTTATGTAACTGCTAGCTTAGGTTGTTCAACTTAGCTATAAACACTTAAAGAGGGTTGCCCTCTATTAGTTAAACGACTAGTACTATGTACTTTGCTTATGTATGCTCTGCTTAGGTTTGCTTCTGTTCAGTTTCCAGCTTCAGAAAATGGCCATGCATGCATGCATGCAGTTGATGGCCTGGTAGTTAGTAGGTGATGTTCCAAGGCTGTATTATTCAAATGCAATCCTAAGTTATCAAAAAAAATTGCAAAGTATTTGAGAATTGTAAAAGCTGTTATGACTCAGTTTGATGAGTGCTATGTGGAGCACATTCGGAGAGAGGAGAACGTCAAGGCCGATGCCTTATCAAAGTTTCCCTTTTCTGAGATAGAGAATCATGTAGGGAGTGTTTACTTCCATGTCTTGAAGACCCCAACCATCAACTCGAAATTGGTGGCACCGATTGATATAGGGAGTTATTGGATAGATCCTATCAAAGCTCAATTGGAAATTAGATGGCTCCCTAACAATGCCTTGGAGGCCCAAAAACTGTCAGTGAGAGCGTTGAGATATGCCCTGATTAAAAGCATCCATTATAAGAGATCTTTTATCATCCCATACTTGAAGTGCTTGAGGCCCCAAGAGGCAGAAGAAGCGCTACATGAAGTTCATGAAGGGATCTGTGGGCAGCACTTGGGGGGCAGAGCCCTAGCCATAAGATCACTCAATTGGGGTTTTATTGGCCAGAGATGTTGGCTGATTCACAAAACTATGTCAAGAACTGTGATAGATGTCAGAAGCATGCCCCGGTTGTAAGGCAACCACCAGAGATGTTAACATCGATTAACTCTCCCATCCCATTCGCCATGTGGGGAATGGACATACTGGGTCCTTTTCCTGTAGCTTCAGCATAAAGAAAGTTCCTGATAGTGGCCATCGACTACTTCACCAAGTGGATTGAGGCTAAGCCCTTAGCCAAGATAACTACCAAGCAAGTTTCTCAGTTCTTTTGGGAGAGCATAATCTGCAGATATGGTATCCCATGAATCCTTGTGATGGATAATGGGCGACAGTTCAGTAATGAAGAGTTCAAGAAGTATTGCGATAAAAATTCAATCTAGCTTCGCTTTACTTCAGTAGCTCATCCTCAAGCTAATGGACAGGCAGAGGTAGCAAACCGAATTATCTTTGATGGACTGAAGAAGAGGGACGAACGCTTGAGAAACACTTGGGTGGACGAGTTGCTGCCTATACTATGGACATATCGTACTACCTGCAAAGTGACGACTGGAGCAACCTTGTTCTTGCTGGCTTACGAAATCGGGGAAGTTATGCCCTTGGAGATTACACATGCATCACCTCGAGTGGAGGCATATGAATCATAGACTAATGAAGAAGGCATGAGGCTAGCCCTCGATCTGATTGATAAGGTCCGGGACGAAGCAAATGCCAGGAATGTAGAACATCAGAAGAGAGCATCTTTCCACCATAACCAAAGGGTTAAGAAGAGGTTCTTTCGTCAAGGCTACTTGGTTCTAAGGAAGATAGAGGCCTCTGGAGTTGGCCAGAAAGGAAAGTTAGCCCTCAATTGGGAATGGCCATATCGAGTCAAGAAGACACTAGGACGGGGATCCTACAAGCTGCAGACCTTGGATGGAAACGAGGTGCCCCGTACTTGGCATGCCTTGAATCTGAAGGTTTATTATGTTTAATGTATCCTAGTAGGGACTTAGCTTTTTATATATCTAGTAGAAGTAGAAATAAGTTTCGATGAAACCATTACAGGGCTTATTGCCCCGAGTAGGACAGTAGTAATCTAAGTAAGGGTTAAACTTGCTTCGAGTTATTAATGCAAGTTTGTTTCCCATTCTATGATTCTGTGATTTTAGTTATATACCAAGCACTTGATGAGTGTAAGTCTAAGATGACTAAGTACCGAAAATAAAAGAATATACAAATAAAGGAAAACAAGTGCATAGATAAAATGCCCCGAGGGGCCAAGGTTCAAAGTTAAGACTACAAACATCATCAAATAAAAGTTAAGTCCATGAAGGACCACTGAATAAAAGTAAGCAAATTCACACGCGGCTAACAAGGCCATACAAGGCCATCTACTCCTGTGGAGCATCTTCTTCTTCATCATCAGAACCTTCCACTTAGTTAGAATCCTCCTCATCGGAGTCATCCTCGTCTGAGCTACTATCAGCTTCAGCTACCCCTGTCTGTGCAGCCTCTTCCTCTCCCTTAGAAGAAGATGTAGTCCCAAAAGACTCACTAAGTTCATTCCGAAGCCTCTTTCCAGGGAGTGGCTAACGGATCATCGCATCTCTCCTTGCAGGCATGGGCTTCTTCCCACGAGAACTCAAGGAGGATGAATCTAGACTAATAGCTTGGGCAGCCCCTTTAGAGCTAGAAGGTCGGCAGCCTCCCTAAGAGCTGGAGCCCGATGCTTGAGGCACAACTCTGACCCCCGAACCGGAAGCATAATAAACATAGCCTCCTCCACTAACAGCCCAGTCAGGGCAAGGAAAGTTCGCCGGGTCAACAACAGTTTGGTACTTGTTGCTCACGACATTCACAGCTTTGTTCCAGCCGATAGATGTTGCGTAAAATCTAGATGTGTAAGTGTACACAATCGCAAGCAAGTAATACAGTAATAAATACCAGATAATCATTCCTCAAGGACTGTATATTTGTATCAATCGTAAATATTATCTAACAACTTGGTTATCGAGCACAAAAATTGTTTGATGATTTTTATAACTAAACTAAATATTAGAACTAAATTAACCAACTAAATTATACTAGAGAAGAGAGTGTAATGTGTTTCAAATATGAGAAGATAAGTCAAGATAATTACTTCCCCCTAACACATGAAAATCGATAATAGAGTTGCAGAGCACTTAGCAAATTCACAGTATACTAGCTAGAATTCTATGGTCACAGGTTTCTCTCGAAATCACTATGGTATAATTCTTACAAAATAAACTAACATATGTCCATGCCAATTTAATCTTCAGAATTTAATTAAGAACCAATTCACAAAGCTATGCATGGTCACAATATATGTCTATACCGTAACAATATTACAATCAAAAGATTACAAGCATACACCACTTAAGTCTTATGTCAATTAACTATAACCCTCTCGGTATTATAATTAACTCGTTAACCTACTATATTTGATCAGACAATAGCAAGTATTAGCAAGAAAATCACTTGAATGAATAAACGGTAGAACTGCATACAATACTCCTTAACAAAACACCAATAATCCCATGCTAGGGTTTCATAAAAATCCCAACTTTATAAAATTAGTTCATAATAAAAATGCCAAAATCATACAAGAATTGATTGCACATATTCATGATTGTAAAAGTTAAGGAGAGAATTATGAACAAAAAGATGAAGAAAAACAATCCAAGTGAACGTCTTCAATGGCTGAATCTCCTTCCTCAAGCTTCTTCTTTCTCTCTCTGTGTCTCTTTCTCTCATACGATCTATATCCCAATTAGGTCTGATCTCCAATAATAATAATCTCTAATAAAAGTATTTTTAACTATTTAATATAATTACAAGGAGATTTCCCAATAACAATTGAATTCCAATAAAAGAAATTCGTAATTGACTTTTTGACTCAGATTCTGGGCTGATTTGGCTAGATTTTAAATTCAATACCACTTCAGAAATAAAGCTCTTCTCCTAAGCTTTCCGTGGGCTGTTGAATCGTCAGAATCGGACTTGTAGAACTCCAGATATGGCCCAAAAAGTGCAGACTGCGCAAGCTACCCGGAAAATCCGAATTTTAATCAAATTTTTCTACAACTCTTGCTATTTAAACTCCAAGCCTTCCTTTATTATAACTCCTTGATATCTACAATAAAATATTAAATTTTATTAAATAAAAATCCAAATCAATGCAAAATAACTTAAATATATGGACAATATTAAGATTTAATGCATGCTTATAAATAGACATGTTAACGGGGCACACCTCATCGTCGTGTTTGTCCGTGAAATCCAGAAAGGCATCTAATTAATGATAGGCTTCAACCACCTTGTTGAACTCAGTCGTCTTCTTTTGATGTAAGGATTTGTATTGCTTTTGATAAGAGTGAGCATCTGTCTCAGCACGGATGACTCTAGACTCCACACTACGCCATAAATGCTCATATGCAACGCTTTTAGAAAGTGTTTCACTGAAAGTTTTTCGTTAGGTATGAAATTTTGGCTTTAATGAAACAGAACTTGAACTGGTGTTGCATTACATATAATTAGTGTTGCATTTGATCCACGGTGTTTCACATAATGCGACACTAACAGCTGACGTTGCATTAGATATTTTTTTAATTTTAAAAATGCTGATGTGGCACCAGTGGGGCCCACACGTGCTGACGTGGCATTTGCTGACATGGCAAGTGTGGGGCCCACAATTACTAACGTGGCAGATGTGGGGCCCACATTTGCTGACGTGGCATTTGCTAACATGGCAGAAGCGTTGCATTAGGTGGAAAAGGCGTTGCATTTGCTGTTTAAAAGCGTTGCATTAGCTTTTTTTTAATTTTAATAAATGCTGACGTGGCAGTTGTGGGACCTACCTGGGTGACGTGGCAGTGTGGGGCCCACAAGTGTGACGTGGCAGGAGGCCCACAGATGCTGACGTGGCAAGTGTGGGGCCCACAATTACTGACGTGGCAGATGTGGGGCCCACATTTGTGATGTGGCATTCGCTGACGTGGCAGAAGCGTTGCATTAGGAGAAAAAGGCGTTGCATTTGCTGTTTAAAAGCGTTGCATTAGCTACTTTTTAATATTAATAACTGTTGACGTGGCAGTTGTGGGACCCACTAGGGTGACGTGGCAATGTGGGGCCCACAAGGTTAACGAGGCAAGAGGCCCACAGATACTGACGTGGCAAGTGCGGGGCCCACAATTGCTAACGTGGCAGATGTGGGACCCGCAGTTGCTGACGTGGCATTCGCAGACATGGCAGAAGCGTTGCGTTAGGTGACAACAGTGTTGCATTTGTTGTTTTGAAGTGTTGCGTTAACTACTGCTCTTACCGGAATGATGAAACTATTTTTTAAATTTTTTTTTTCAACGTTCCAATCGTACGGATGTCAAGATCTAACAATTTTAGTGAAGTGGTAAATTTTTAAAAAATTTGCTAGATGTGTTTTGTTTGGTTTTATAACGGTCAAACCGGTCAAAGTAGACTTTCCTTCTAACTAGTCTTGTCCCGAATGATGAATCTATTTTTTTAAATTATTTTTTGGATGTTCCAATCATACGGATGACAAGATATAACGGTTTTGGTGAAGCGGTAAATTTTTAAAAAATTTGGTAGATGTATTTGGTTTGGTTTTATAACGGTCAAACCGGTCAAATTAGACTTTCTTTCTAACTAGTCTTGTCCCGAATGATGAATCTATTTTTTTAAATTATTTTTTCGGTGTTCCAATCATACAGATGACAAGATATAATGGTTTTAATGAAGTGGTAAATTTTTAAAAAATTTGGTAGATGTATTTGGTTTGGTTTTATAACAGTCAAACCGGTTAAATTAGACTTTCCTTCTAACTAGTCTTGTCCCGAATGATGAATCTATTTCTTTAAATTATTTTTTCGACGTTCCAGTCATACAGATGACAAGATATAACGGTTTTAGTGAAGCAGTAAATTTTAAAAAAATTGGTAGATATATTTGGTTACGTTTTATAACGGTCAAACCGGTCAAATTAGACTTTCCTTCTAACTAGTCTTGTCCCGAATGATGAATCTATTTTTTAAAATTATTTTTTCGACGTTCCAATCATACGGATGACAAGATATAATGGTTTTAATGAAGTGGTAAATTTTTAAAAAATTTGGTAGATGTATTTGGTTTGGTTTTATAATGGTCAAACCGGTCAAATTAGACTTTCCTTCTAACTAGTCTTGTCCCGAATGATGAATCTATTTTTTTAAATTATTTTTTCGACGTTCCAATCGTACGAATGACAAGATATAACGGTTTTAATAAAGCGGTAAATTTTTAAAAAATTTGCTAGATGTATTTGGTTTGGTTTTATAACGGTCAAACCGGTCAAAGTAGACATTCCTTCTAACTAGTCTTGTGCCGAATGCTGAATCTATTTTTTTAAATTATTTTTTCGACGTTCCAAACATACGGATGTCAAGATCTAACAATTTTAGTTATGTGGTAAATTTTTAAAAAATTTGCTAGAAGTATTTGGTTTGGTTTTATAACGGTCAAACCGGTCAAAGTAGACAATCCCTTTAACTAGTCTTGTCCCGAATGCTGAATCGATTTTTTTAAATTATTTTTTCGACGTTCAAAACATACGGATGTCAAGATCTAACAATTTTAGTGATGTGGTAAATTTTTAAAGAATTTGCTAGAAGTATTTCGTTTGGTTTTATAACGGTCAAACTGGTCAAAGTAGACTTTCCTTTTAACTAGTCTTGTCCCGAATGCTGAATCTATTTTTTTAAATTATTTTTTCGACGTTCCAAATGTACGGATGTCAAGATATAACGATTTTGGTGATGTGGTAAATTTTTAAAAAATTTGCTAGAAGTATTTTGTTTGGTTTTATAACGGTCAAACTGGTCAAAGTAGACTTTCCTTTTAACTAGTCTTGTCCCGAATGCTGAATCTATTTTTTTAAATTATTTTTTCGATGTTCCAAATATACGGATGTGAAGATATAACGATTTTAGTGATGTGGTAAATTTTTAAAAAATTAGCTAGAAGTATTTCGTTTGGTTTTATAACGGTCAAAGTAGACTTTCCTTTTAACTAGTCTTGTCCCGAATGATGAATCTATTTTTTAAATTATTTTTTCGACGTTCCAATCATACAGATGTCAAGATATAACGATTTTAGTGATGTGGTAATTTTTTAAAAAATTTCGTAGATGTATTTGATTTGGTTTTATAACGGTCAAACCGGTCAAAGTAGACCTTCCTTTTAACTAGTCTCTTCCCGAATGATGAATCTATTTTTTTAAATTATTTTTTCGACATTCCAATCATACTGATGTTAATATATAATGATTTAGTGATGTGGTAATTTTTTTTAAAAAAATTTAGATGTATTTGGTTTGGTTTTATAACGGTCAAAGCGGTCAAAGTGGACTTTCCTTTTAACTAGTCTTGTCTCGAATGATGAATCTATTTTTTTAAATAATTTTTTCGACGTTCCAATCGTACGGATGATTCTATTTTTTTTAATTATTTTTTCGACGAACCAACCGTACTTTCTTTTTAACTAGTCTTGTCACGAATTGTTGTTTTAAAAATATTTTTTTACTATTTTCATATAGATTTTTTTTATTTATCCTTCATGTTTTTAGTTTTTCTAAAATCTTATAAATTTAAATTTAAAACATTATCCTGACAAAAAAACAATTTAAAATATTAAAATTGATGCTCCAAAAAAAGGAAATAAAATTTAAAATACCCAAAATAATTTGTGTTAGCAGGTGAACATTTGGAAATTGAGGTGAAATTTTGGGCGGGGTTCTTTGAACATTGAGATGAAGTTTTGGGCGGACAATTTCCCCCTTTAACAAAATTTTAAGATATACTCAAAGCACTTAGCCAAATTTCCCCAAAACATTCTCTCCCTCTCTACTCTTCTCTCTTCACACTCTCTCCTCAAATTCTCTCCACAAATTCAATTTACGAACTTTACACCTCCAATTGGCAATTGAATAAACATTTCTTCTTTCCGATTAGTTAGATACTTGACTCTTGGCATCTCTTATAATTCAAAACGAGGGAATTGAAGATCGTTATTTAAAATGCCGGCTACTCTTATCCCAACTTTTTTCCGGTTCGTGCATACATATATATCTATAATATAAATAATCTAGGGCAAAAATTAAGTGAAATTGAAAAGCAAGGGTTTAATTAATATTGAAGATTGTATTGGGCAGGTTACAATGGGGAGTGATTTCAAGATTTGGGTTTCTGACAAGTTGATGTCTCTTGTTGGCTATTCACAATCTACTCTTGTTCAATACATCATTAGTCTCTGTAAGTCTTTACTTATATATTTGTACTCTCTTTATTTGTGTTTTGCTTTACTTGTGTTTATTAATGCTGGCCACCTGTTTGATTAAATGCAGCGAAGAAAGCTAAATCACCTGCTGATATTGCTGATACCCTTAAAGATGATTTAAGTGGATGTTCTGTTGTGGAGTTGCAGGCGTTTTCTCGGGAATTGTTTGCTAAATCTGATAGAGGGAGGCCTGCTCCAAATGTGGGTGTTTTCGAGATTTTTCTATTGTGATTTTGGTTTTGTTTTGTTTGTGGCTGATACACACAATATTGGAAAAGACATTGTTATTAGCTCTGCTATTGAATTTAATGAACTTCCTCCACTTCCTCGCAACATGCCAAAGGTCTCTATCCTCTCTTTGTTTTTATAGATTTCTGTATATAGTGTACATCCAAGTAAAGCTCGTAAGGGCTTCAACATTGGCTTTCTGATTATAACTTTGTTGATCGATGAAATTTGCAGGAAGGTTACGTGATTGCATACCGTCTACTCGAATTATCATCATCCTGGACTCCCGAGCCTTCCGAATTCCGAGTATGTTCTTATCAGTAATTTAATGACTATGTTGCTCATTATTGAGACTGAATGTTTAACATTTTTAATTAATCATGACTTAAGGTTGGAAGAGTATTATGGTACAAACCTGAATCCAGAACAATCATGCTAGCGCCTGTTCCAGAATATCCAGTTGTTCTTGAGAAGTTAGACGGGGAAAAGTCTGCATCACAGCAAGATATCTCCCTTTACAAGGAGGATGGATCTTTGGAGGTCTTACTTAACTGTTAAACATGAGCTTTTTCCTAATTACAACCCTATGACTTTACTATATTATGTTTCATTTAGTCTGGATTGTAAGATTACTAATTACTGACTGGCTTCCAGCAGAAACCAGTTGATAGTTTCTTTTTTTTGCTAATTTTAAAATATTTTTTGCTAATTACCAGTTGATAGTTTCTAGGGGAAGCATTCACATTAATCTTCCATGTGCAGATTGATTTTCGATCACTTATTGACGTTCGTCTTGTCAAGCTTAATGACACAAATTCTGGAAAGGATGCAACTGTAGGTCCTGTTGGCAATGAGAATGCCACGTCGATTTTGTCCGATGATAAACAAAAATAGACACCCGACACAAGTATAGCCTACTGTTTATTCAGTTGTTTTGAGGACTTGATATTGGTTCACAAGAAGCAACCATGAAATGTATATATAATAAGATGGATCATCTGTTTGCAGGTAATGGAAAGGTAAATCTGTGGGATCACTTTACCAAGGATCTGAATACTAAGAAGACAGAGTTGTCTGAGGACAACAGTTGGAGCACTTGGAGTGAGGGAGCGTCGAAAAAGAGTGCCCCATCGTATAGAGCATGGAGAGGCAGTGCTCTTGGTCCAACAATGGCTCATCTTAGATCAAAACAAGGCAAATGAAAATTTAAACTAATGCGTACTAAGTGGGTCCATAGTCGCCTCTTCCCCTTCCTAGAACCCATCTACATTGAAACTTTTAGCACATTTTCCTTTAACTTTTGGAAGAAAATCATGATGCAGTAACCGTAAAACTGTTTCTTAATTGTGTCATCAGTCTTAATTATATCGTTTTGTTCTAAGCTATGTCTTATTTAATCTGATGATATCTTTATGCATGTTCTCTGTATTTGGTTAGTGCAATACACATAATTACTGTTGCGGGCACCATATCATCTCTTATATTGCTTTGTCCGTTGCAAAGTACTCTTGTTTGCTAAATCTGGTAGAGGGAGGCCTGCTCCAAATGTGGGTGTTTTCGAGATTTTTCTATTGTGATTTTGGTTTTGTTTTGTTTGTGGCTGATGATTTTGTATTGGGGTTTTCCAATAGCAGAGCTAATATTGTTGGATTAGAGGTTCCAACTTATTAAATCGGATAGCAGTTTACTCTCTTTTTTATAGTATTGAAGTGTTGGTTTAACTGCTTTCAGATTCCACTTCAACAAGGACTGTTTAATTAGTTGTGCAGTGGTCTGGTGACAATCATATAAGGTACAGTGTGCTGCACTTTGCAAATCAGATAAGGTATGTATCTTAATGTTAATAATTTTGCATATATAGTATCAGCCTATCCCTTAGTGGCTATCCACTTTACATTGATTTCATTAAGTTAAATGGTATGATTAAAATTTGATTCCCTGTCTAAAAGTAAACTAAAATCATATCTAGGGTACTTAG
This sequence comes from Saposhnikovia divaricata, assembly GCA_036435485.1. Lineage (NCBI taxonomy): Eukaryota > Viridiplantae > Streptophyta > Magnoliopsida > Apiales > Apiaceae > Saposhnikovia > Saposhnikovia divaricata. Next base: position 170,707,859 of record CM071598.1, read on the forward strand.
AGTTCTTATCGTATTCTAGCCAAACATTATTATCAAACAACGTAATTTTGCTACTATTATTTGATTGTTGTTGATTGATTTAACTTCCGTGTTTTATCTTGAATGTTTCTGTTTTGTTGCCTGTTGTTTGAATTATGGAAAATAATGGTGTTTATGGAGTGATGCGTTTTTCGAGAATTTAGTAGTAATTGAGATGTCTTTGTGTACACAGGATTATGTGATCCTTCCAGTGTCTTCTAGTTTATGCAACGTTATAGTGTCTAGAAGAATTGTTGTGTTTAGTTTAGTGGATTTTTAATAATTGGGGATTATAAACGGATAGGGTAGTATAAAACGATTGTGAATTTTTATTTATCATTCCTTAAAGGATATTAGTTTATCTTTGGGTTTGAATTGTACGGCTTATGCTACTGCTAGTATACAGAAAATAAGATTGTTTAAACTTTTTGGGTGAAACTGAAACCTTTTGTTGAACCATTTGTCTTTCTTTGAATTTTGTTTTGTCTTAACGTGGTTAATAATTGTAATCAGTTGGATGTGCCTGTTTTTTTTTAGTGGTTACAAACTATCTCTGGAAATTAAGGATTACTTTTAATAAATGTGTTTTTGCTGGATACAGCAACCGAGGCCAGTTTCTTGTTCTTCATGTGAATCACATTTAAGTTGTTCATGGACTACCATCATGTTTACCACATTTAATCTGATTGATTTCTACTGTACCTTGTTCTTACAGAAGCATATGACCTGCTTGATCCAAACGGAAGTATTACGATTAAATGGGATGTACTGACCTGGACACCTGATGGATATGTGGTATGGAACAGTTTATAATTCATTCCCCTGCTACTTTGATCAACTAGGCATTTACACTACCGCAAAGGCTTATATAAGGCCATAATTTAAGAAGCCTAATACCACCTATTCTTGTACTATTTGTATCTAATCAGCTGTGTTTGTGCTTGGCTAGGCTGTTGTTACAATGTTCAACTTCCAGAAATTTCATCATATTCAAGAACCGGGATGGACGTGGGTGAAAAAAGAGGTAATATGGTGCATGTTTGGTGCACAAACAATAGAGCAAGGAAATTGCTCAAAGTATGGGGTAAATGTTCCACATAGTTGTAAGATGAATCCAACAGTTGTTGATTTACTACCCGGAACTCCGTACAACCAGCAGATTGCAAATTGCTGCAAGGGAGGACTTCTTAGCTCATCGCTGGAAGATACATTCAATTCTGCAAATTCATTCCAGCTTAGTGTTGGTGAAGCTGGAACTGACAACAAAATTGTTAAGGTGCCTAGAAAGGACCAGGTCCTAGCTATACATGTGGAGCTGCCAGAATTGTCAAGCCATAATATTTTTAATTATTAGGGCCTTAAAATTGATTGTGTATATTAGAATGTTTTGGATTGGTTTCTTTATGTATGAAACTATATACTGCAGAAATTTTAATTAAAGCGTTGCATTTGATATTTTTAGTGTTGCATTTCTAGAACTTTGTAGCGTTGCATTTGATATTTTAGTGTTGCATTTCAAGAACATGATAGTGTTGCATTTGGTAAATATAGTGTTGCATTACATGTTGTGGGCCCACTGCTGATATGGCATGTAGGACCAATTGCTGATGTGGCACGTGGGATCCACTGTTGATGTGGCACGTGGGCCCTATTGCTGACATGGCATGTGGACCTCATTGTTGACATGGCATCCTAGTGGGCCCCATTGATGACATGGCATGCCACATGTACCAATGATGACTTGACATGCCAACTGGACTGTTCCTGATGTGGCATGCCAGCTGGGCCCATTGATGACGTGGCAAGCTAGTGGGACCCACTTAGTGACGTGAAATTGTAATTTTGTCTAATGTCAAATGCAACGCCTCTTTGGTGTTGCATTTGCTTGTTGTGATGTTGCATTACATGTCAGATGCAACACTTATTGCTGTTACTTTAGATGCCAAAAAGTGTTGCATTATGGGGTCTAACGAGACGGTCTCGAATGCAACGCCCCCTGGTGTTGCATGTGGTCTAATGCAACGATTTTTTGGCCTAAAGCAACAGTAAACATGGCGTTGCATATGAGCGTTTTTGGCGTAGTGCCAAGTCTAGTTTCTCCACTTCAAACCTCATCTTCTCTTTTACTATATGGCCACATTATCATCTCTGAAGGACCGACCTTGACGGACAGCAGATTGGAAGTAGGCATTGGCCTGAAACAAAGAAATTGATAAGGCATTTATAATGTCAAAATAAGCAAGAACACCGAATTCATAAGGAGGGTGTCATACATGATATAAAGCTTGAGCTCCAAGAAGCTCAGACTCATCAATCTTATCCCCTAACGACATCGTTGCAAGGTCAAGGGGAGTGATGGAGCACTTGGACCATTCCAATGCCAAAGCAGGGCACCCCAAGACAGAGTCTTGCTCGTAAATACCCCAAGATGGGATAAAAGGGGATCTAGTGTCCCCGTCAGCATTCCGGGACCTTTTTTCCGATTGAGAGCTTCCGGCCAGGAACTGAGGGATCTTTGGGCCAGTGGGGTTTTTCGAAGCCTCAGCCTTCTTAAGCATCCTTCTAGTAGTGATTGGCTGATTTTCAGGATGGCTGTCCAACTCCTCAGCAGTTGAAATGCAAAAAGGAGAATATCGGAATAAGAACTAACAGTTTTCATAATAAACAACGAAGAAAAATTACCCTCAAATGAAAGAAAGCTGAGGCCAGCTTCTATAAACTTTTTCTCGTTCAAGAAAGTTTTTTAATGAGTGCGACCGTCATCCTCGAGAAGTCTATCTCGGTCAAGTAGTACTTGGTGATCAAGGTCACACACGATGTGTGAACTGTCTTCCACTTCTCCAAATTTTGGCACAAAAAAGGCCCCAATCATCGCCTTCTATTTGAGATACAACTCCCTCTCCCAGAAATGGTGGGAGTCCGGGATGGAAAGGGCGTTAACTATGTTAGGAACTCTACATCTGTGTTGAACACTGACCCATTCTTTCTTGGAGTTAGAAGAATTCCTCACCGTGAATATGCTCCGAAACATCATTGTGCTAAGGGGGATGTTCAGTTCCCGGAACCTTATTTTGAAAATAATGACTAGCCGCCAAGCATTGGGATACAGTTGGCAAGGATGAACCTGGAGATAATAGCCTGATGATGAACGGGTCAACCGGAAACCTCAAACCCACTTTGAGAGCACATTTGTAGAAAAAAAGTCTCTCGGGATGCCAATTACAGGTTCTATCATCCAAGCCCGGATAGCAAACCTTGATTGCGTCTGGAAAACTATATTTGTTTTTTATCTCTTCAACCTGGGACTTACTAAACTTACATGGGCTATGATACGAATCTAACTCTTAACTGTTAGGGAATGCTTCCCTCATGGTACTTAGCAAGTCTAATAGAGAATGAAAGCGACGATCTATATATGAAGGAGGCCTCAGTCTAGTCATACCTTTAAGAGATCTTGCCTTGCTCCTCTTGGCCATGGATACTGGGGGGGCAGGTGCTCGACTGTTGTCCGACATGTTGGAAGCTTGGACTTGAACTTGAAGTTGAGCTTGAAAGCTTGAGAGCTAGAGAGCTTAGAAGAAATTTGAGGAGTGAAGAAGTGAAATGAAACGAAGACTACTCCTCCTCTTTTATAGAAGAGGCATGACATGCTACACCAGGTTGAAACATTGCCCGGTTCACGTTTACAAGTCATCTATCATTTATGAACAAAAGAAGAATGAAAACTATCCGTTATAGATGGAAAGAATATAACGCGTATGATTCTGGAAAAAAAACAAGGGGTTTAAATGAATATACGGCATCAAGCTGCATTAAAGCACTTACATGGGCTTTTAATTACGTTTAATGAAGCTAATTACGCTTAAAGAAGCTAAATCAAGAGATTAGTGTTAAAAGAGACTAAGGATGTTAATCAAAAGGTTAATCATATATACTTTAACCTATGGATGTTTGTTTATCAACATACAAATGAGATTCAAACATCCCAAGGGAGCTTCAAGACCACTTGCAGCCAACCAGTTGCCCGGGAAGGCCCCCGGCCGACCAGTCGCCAGCCTACCACATGCCAGCCGACCAGTCGCCCGGGGAGAGCCCCAGCCGGCCACATGCTAGCCGACCACTTGCTCGTGGAGAGCCCCAGCCGACCACTTGCCCGGGGGAAGCCCTAGACGGCCACTTGCCAGCCGAGCAGTTGCCCAGGGAGTGCATTGACTTGCCAGCCGACCACTTGGCCGGAGGAAGCCCCATCCGGCCACTCGCCAATAGAGCAATTACCCATGGAGTGGATCGACTTGCCAGCCGACCACTTGCCTGGGGAAGCCCCTGCCGGCCACTCGCCAGCCGAGCAGTTGCCCAGGGAGTGGATCGACTCTGCAGCTTTCCGTGATCTATGGCCCAGCTGTGGAATCCCATAGTCTCGAATAGATAGAATTGGCAAATAAAGAACCAGACAGGACCTAGCATGCGACCTCGTGGGATCTGGCCATGCGAAGCGATCCCATATGTCCAACTACTCATGCGACCCTGGGTCTGGCCATGAGCCTTCTAGTAAAGAATTAGAGATAGCGATCCAACAGATGTGTTGGCATCGCGAAGCGATCCCCATGAGAGCACACCAGCGAAGCGGCCCCTTAGACCAAATCATGAGCGCAGTGGCACTGTAGTTGTGCCGGGCTGAATCCAATGGTGTTCTTTAGTGGCCCAATTGTCATCTTCTAGGCCCATAGTCAATTATGAACCATTAATTTAGCAAATCAAATCAATTTAGCTATTATGCCAGATTTGGGCATAACAACTCAAATGTTATAGGGAGAATATTGTATAACAATATTTTGGAGGTTTGCTGGATTATTGAAGCAAAATACGGATATTTTGCTAACAAAAGAAGAACAAGGATTAGGGTTTGTGTGTTTAGATGTGGCTGAGCTTGATAGGTGTTTGCAGGTTTTACTGTTTCTCCTCCGTATCAAGGTGCCTACGTACCCTATTTATAGGGATCAAGCCTGACGTAGTTCTTGGGCAACAAGTTACCTAGGCGGGCTAGGGTTTTAAGAGATAAGCTAAAGTCCAAGCCCACTTGTTTAGGGCTGACGTGGCAGTGAATCATCAACCCTATCCGTGATCTATGGCCCAGCTGTGGAAGCCCATAGTCTCGAACAGATAGAATTGGCAAATAAAGAACCAGCCAGGACCTAGCATGCGACCTCGTGGGATCTGGCCATGCGAAGCGATCCCATATGTCCAACTACTCATGCGACCCTGGGTCTGGCCATGATCCTTCTAGTAAAGAATTAGAGATAGCGATCCAACAGATGTGTTGGCATCGCGAAGCGATCCCCATGAGAGCACACCAGCGAAGCGGTCCCTTAGACAAAATCATGAGCGTAGTGGCACTGTAGCTGTGCCGGGCTGAATCCAATGGTGTTCTTTAGTGGCCCAATTGTCATCTTCTAGGCCCATAGTCAATTATGAACCATTAATTTAGCAAATCAAATCAATTTAGCTATTATGCCAGATTTGGGCATAACAACTACCCCCCGAGTCCATGTTGTCATTAGAGATGCGATGTGGGCTCAAATATTAATCAGGTGATGCCGCAATGCGAGGCCATGGATCGCTACTGACATGAATATGACTTTTGGAACGATCGCGACCCCAAGAATTTGAAAAGGTTTGACAGCTATCGTGTCTCGAGATGCGTATTCAACGGCCGAGATCTTGACACGTGTCCATATCTTTCTCTCTCCTGATGGGCTATATATACCCCTGTCACTATCATTTCCTTTTTTCATCTTATTAACACATTGTTGAAGTGCCGTCAATTTGCTCCCAGATCAAACGCAAGGAATTCCCAGGCTTTATTACCAGCGACCCCAACTTTCTTCAGATTTCTCCGACTTTCTTCAAGAAAAAGTAAGTCTTCACTCCTCTTTTGCATTTAAATTGGTATTCTTCATCATAATTGTATGATTAGATAGCTTTAGTTGTATGCGACGCGATCCCTTTTGACAGTGATCCCATAATGCTAATTTGAATATGCGATCCCGTCCTCGCTGCAATCAAAATGCGATCTCTTCCATAGGAACATAGATGCAATCCCTTCCCGAGACCTAAATGTGATACCCTAGGAACACATAGAGCCTTTCTGTTTATTTATTCCTTTCTCATCCTTCATTTGCTTTCTGTAAGAGCACACACTTAATCATTTCACCCTTTTCAGATGTCACAAGACGACAGTTCAAGGACACCTTCTCCGATGCCTCATATATAAATTAGCGATGCTGCAGCAGCCAACATCGTGAGAGCTGCGAGTACCAGCAAAAGTTCGTTCAAGTTATACTTCGACCCTCTATGGTCTAACGAAGAGTATACCCGAGAAGTGCCTCTAACTTCGTGGAGAACAAAGCACCCTTCAAGCTCGCGGGATCAATCTTTGGATGTACTTCCAGCTGAGAACGAGCCTCACACCAACATGACCGACATCGACCATGACCTCGAAACGTTGACAAAGAAAGGAGATGAATTATGCTCTAAGGCAGCAGAAATTCTCTCTAGAATGCCTCCATCCCAAACCATGTCGCCCATTCACATAAATGATTCTCCAATAGATTCATTAGGCGATGCCATTATGACATCGAGGGAGGTGCTGATAACGAAGCCAACTCTGACGACGATGACTACGAAGAGCCTTCCTCAGATGATGGTGGCCTTGACGAAGTGGCCAGAGTCGTAAACTTCAGAGACTATGACTATGTTCCCGAAGCCTCACCCGATCCTTATGTCCCTACCCCTCAACCAGAGCTGGAAGGAGTCATTTATGTTGATGGGCCTAACCCCAAGGACATCGAGCCCGGTTCAAAGGTTAAGGCAGGCAAACCTCACGTACTTGCATGTCGCGATATGTCTTCAACGTTGATCGTGAAGACTATCACAGAGGGTGTCAAGAGGTTCCGTCCTGAAGGCAAGATCATTCTGCCCAAGAAGAAAATGCGATGTTATCGCTTTAACCACGAAGAGAATGGAGGCAGAGTGCCTAGAATGGTTCTAACGGTCCCTCTGATGAAGATAGGTGTCTCCTCTCCTCTCCACCCATTCATTAAGGACGTCTGTGAGACATACTATCTAGCCCCCATCCAAATCAGCACCAATGGCTATCGATCCATGATTGCGTTGTACATACTTTACCACAAGCTTGGATATCCCCCCTTAGATGCGAAGACAATGGGCTACTTCCTTCAACTGAAGCGATGTGGAGCCAAGGATTTTGGCTATGTCTACTTCTCAGTGTGGCCAGAATTCAACAAGAAAAGCCTTCTCCCAGGCGGGATAAGTAATGCGGGCTCGTGGAAGGAGCCTTTCTTCTATGTACACGAGGTCCCTCGAGTAAAAACGAGCTTCAACTACCTCCCCGGTAAGCTGTCGAGGCAGTAACCGTTTATCGTTCGCTTTGCTTTTTGTTCTCAAACTAATAACTCCTTTGGAATCGCAGTCGCTCCAGTTCGCACCGTCCTAAGAGGTGTTGAATAACACCGAGCTGATGATGTATTGACAAAGTCCACCGCGGAGGAAAGAAACATTAGGACTCTTCTTTCTATAGAAAACCTAATAGAATGCAGATTCCTCAAAGAAGGGATAGATGCTTCCCCTGAAGCGGGGCCTTCACATGCGAGGCGGGCCTCGAAGAAAAGAAAGACAAGAGAGGAGGCCTCGTCTTCTCATGTCGTAATAACGGACGAAGAGGGTACTTCTAGGATAATATCGAAACATGCATCGCAGTCCTTTGTCATCTTTATGCTTTATTTATCTATCTTCATACTTTAATCATTATGCTTTGTTAAATAGTCTGACTTTTTCCTCCTTATCCATGCAGGTATGTTCGAATCAAAATAGCAAGGGGTTATCCATCCCATTTCTGCAAGCCAAAAGCAAGAAGGGGGGAGCTCCAAAAGCGACCTCTTCTCTGAAAACTGCTCCTCCTCCCCTCAAACCAGGACTTCTCCCCACAAAAGTAATCAACGATCCTCCCCCCAAATCAATCATTGCCAGGGACCAGGTCGGGGACTCCCCTGAACAAAGGCCGCTAAAGCGATCCAGGACAGATAAACCAAAGGACGGTCCCGCCCAATCTTCAGGAGTTGTTACCGCTTCAGCTTCTCAACACCTATTCGCTTCGTTGGGAACCAAGTATGCAGAGGAAGCTGAAGCTTCAAACTGGTGGAAAGCATCACCTGAAGAGAATGCCAAAGCTGTGACCAGGTGTCTAGCCGAGGCCTTCATTCGTCAGGCTGCCCATACCAAGAACTACTTTCTGCTGGACAAAAAGAACAAGGTTCTTGAGTTCCAAAAAGTTGAAGATAAGCGTTCCCTTGAAGCCGAGTTCAAAAATCAACTCTCCCATGAGACTGCTAACATTCGTACAGACTTGAAGAATGCTCGCAAGGAGAGGAATTTGAGAAATCTCTCAAAGAACTGCAGAAATCCAGCGAGGAGGCTGCTAAAAAGAGCGTTGATGAGATCGCGAAGCTGACAAACGACCTGAATGCTGCCCAGGCCCAATTGGCAACTGCAGAAGAGACATTCGAGGCCCAAGGTCAAGTTTCCTTCATGAAAGGGTTCATTCGAATGATCCCTAATTTTGATTGGGACCAGCTTGGGCCAGGTAATGCTGACTTCGCTGAAGTTCTCAAAAAGTAGAACGCTGATGAAGATGCCGAGGAAGCCAGAATAGCTGAAGAGGCGAGGCTAGCACCCGAGGCTACTGCTGATGCCAATCCTACTGGGGGGACTCCAAATGAAAACAATCCTTGAATTCAAATATCTTCTGAACTTTTGAACTAGGGATGCGGGCACCCTTTGAATGCCTCGCAAGATGTATCAATATTTTTTTAACTTTATTTGTCAAGAATTCTGGGATCGCAAGGCGATTCACTTATTTTTCTGCATAAGTTTGAAGGATCCCTTTTCCCTTGCTTATCATTTTTATGCATAATATTAGCTTCATATTTACTCCATTCTTCAAAATGTTGAGATGTAGTCTGTGTTCGCAGATGCGAAGTGCCATGAGTAGCTTTAGATTTGTATTCCTTTTGCTTTAGACTCGTTGTAGATAAAAACAGTTATGAACTATCGCCTTAAAGTAGTTTCAAATGCGATCCCAGCATCGTTGAGATGGCTTGGACCTTAAAGTGTAGATGCTAACAGACAAGCAGATTTATTTTGAATGCAAAATAAAACATAATCCATAAAGCAAACGTACTCGTATAATGTAAAAGTAGGGGCGGTGCCCAAAAGTTTTAATGATAGGGGCGTGGCCCAAAAAGTTTAAGTAGGGGCGAGGCCCTAAAATGAATTGTGGGGCGAGGCCCAAAGTTTGACAAGTGGGGCGTGGCCCAAAAAATCATTACATCATAAAGGGGAGGTGTCTATATGATCACTACCCCCCAGTACTTTGTATGAATTATTCATGCTAAGTAGTAGTAGAGAGAGGCTACCAGGGGCGTGGCCCTCACTGATAGTATTTTCTTAGATGCTCCGCATTCCAAGCTCGCGGAATAACCTTATCTTTCATGTCCGTGAGATAATAAGTTCCTTCTGAAAGAGTAGCATAGATTTTGTAAGGTCCCTCCCAGTTAGCACCAAACACTCCATGACCTGGAACCTTAGTGTTAGGCGTGACCCTTCTAAGCACTAGGTCGCCTGTTTGTAAAGATCGTGCTTTGACTTTCCCATTATAGTACCTTGCTATCCTCTGTTGATAGGCCGCGAGGCATAGTTAGGCCTCGCTTCTTGTTTCTTCTATCATGTCTAGATAGAGTCTGTGATTGACCTCGTTTTCACCGGGATCGTAGTGTTCCCTTCTGAACGATCCCGAGCCTACTTCAACGATCCCGAGCCTACTTCAACCAGAACCATGGCCTCGAAACCATAGGTCAAAGAAAAGGGAGTCTCTCCAGTAGTGGTTCTTGGGGTCGTGTTGTATGACCATAAGACCCTAGGTAACTCCTCAGGCCAATTGCCTTTGCTCTCTTCCAGTTTAGCTTTCAAAGTGTGCTTTATAATCTTGTTTATGGCCTCGGTTTGGCCATTCGTCTGAGGATGACTTACAGCTGAGAAACTCTTTTTTATTCCAAAATTTTCACAAAATTCTTTCATCTCCCAGCTGTCAAATTGCTTTCCATTATCTGAGATAAGTTGATATGGGATCCCGTAGCGACACACAATTGCCCTGTAAACGAAGTCCTTGAGCTTCTTGGCAGTGATAGTAGCAAGCGGCTCAGCTTCTGCCCACTTGGTGAAATAGTCAACAGCCACCACAGCATATTTAAGTCCACCCTTCCCTTTTGGGAGTTCTCCAATTAAATCGATCCCCCACATGGCGAAGGGCCATGGGCTCGTTAGCGAGGTAAGCTGAGAGATGGCGACGTTGCTGAAGTTAGCGATCCTTTGACAGGCATCGCATTTTCTTGAAAATTCAAATGCATCTCTTTTCAACGTAGGCCAATAATATCCTTGGCGCAGAATTTTCTGGGCCAGCGAACTACCCCCCGTGTGATTGCCGCATATCCCTTCATGGACTTCTCTGAGAATGTAATTACACTCCTCCCCATCTACACACCTTAGGAGTGGGATGTTAAAACCTCTTCGGTACAAAACTTCATCATAAATGACATAGCGAGCCGCCTGGTATTTAATCTTCCTTGCTTCTTTCTTGTCTTAAGGCAACGTTCCATTTTTCACATATTCCCATATTGGGGACATCCAAGTCAGTTCTGGGGTCGCTATTTCCATAATGAACTCCTCAGGTACACTAGGCTTCTTCTGAATTTCCAATGGGATAATTCCAAGTAATGTGGCCTCGCGACGCGACCCCAGTTTTGCCAGTGCATCTGCTCCTTGATTCTTCTCTCTTCTAATATTAACCACCTTGACATTGTTAAATTTTTTCATCAACCTCTGTGCACATCACAGATATAGCTCAATCTGCTCGCCTCTAGCTTGCCACCCACACCAGAGTTGATATGTTACCAGCATGGAATCGCTGTAAGCTGTGAGGTTCTCTGCCTTCATTTCCAGTGCCAGTTTGAGACCAATAATGAGGGCTTCGTACTCTGCTGCATTATTGGTGGCTTCGAAAGCAAAGTGTACTGCACTTTGTATCTTGCGACCCTCTGGAGTTACCAACTCGATGCCGGCCCCGGATCCTTCCTTGTTAGATGCCCCATCTACGTATAGTTCCCACCACGAGGCCGAATTTTCTTTTTTGTCCTCGCTAACTATTTTTTCTGGAGCTGCTATGATGGCCCAATCATCTCCCTCAGATTGGGGAGGAAACTCCAAGATAAAATCCGCAAGTGCCTGTCCTTTTATAGGGCCGCGAGGCTTAAATTCGATGTCAAACTGACTAAGCTCCACTGTCCATTTTAAAAATCTCCCTAAGGACTCTGGCTTGTGCATCACCTGCCTCAGTGGGTAGGCAGTGCGAACCTCAATGCTGTGAGCCTGAAAATAGGGCCTTAACTTCCGCGAGGCCAAGACCAGGGCATAGGCTAGCTTCTCCATGTTTGTATATCGAGTCTCAGCATCTAACATTCTTTTACTGACATAGTAGACTGGATATTGAACTTTTCCCTCCTCGCGAACCAATACTGCACTGACCGCGTGTTCAGACACAGCGAGGTAGACAATGAGGACCTCGCCTTTAAGGGGCTTTGAGAGAAGTGGTGGCGAGCCCAGGTGTTCCTTTATCTTCTAGAAGGCCTCCTCGCATTCCAATGTCCATTCAATGTTTTTTCCCACCTTTTTAATGGCCTTAAAGAACTCATGGCACTTATCTGATGATTTGGAAATGAACCGATTGAGAGCTGTGATTCTCCCTATCAAACTCTGTACTTTTTTCACACTTCTTGGGGATCGCATGTCCATTAAAGCCTTTATTTTGGCAGGGTTCGCTTCAATTCCTCGGTGGTTGACAATGAATCCCAAAAACTTTCCAGATTCGACCCCAAAGACACACTTCTGGGGGTTAAGCTTCATTCTGTACTTCCTTAGTATATCAAACATCTCTACGAGGTGAGAGATGTGATCCACAGCTTCCTTAGACTTGACCAACATGTCATCTACATAGACTTCCATTGTCTTACCAATTTGTTTCACGAACATCATATTAACAAGCCTCTGGTAGGTAGCCCCAGCATTAAGGAGACCGAAGGGCATCCCTATGTAGCAGTAGAGACCTCTATCTGTGATGAACGAGGTGTGCTCTTGATCAGGGCCATACATGGGTATCTGGTTGTACCCAGAGTAAGCATCCATGAGAGAAAGAAGTGCATGCCCTGCTGTTGCATCCACTAGCTGGTCGATCCTTGGTAACGGGAAACTATTTTGGGACAATGTTTGTTGAGGTCGGTAAAGTCTACACATGTCCTCCACTTTCCATTTGGCTTCTTCACGAGGACAGGGTTCGCGAGCCAGTCAGGGTAGAATGATTCCCTAACGAGCCCTACCTCGAGGAGTCTATCCACTTCTGCCTTTAGAGCCTCAGCTCGTTCTCCACTTACGGGTCACCTTTTCTGTCTGACCCCCTTCTTGCTTGGATCCAAGTTTAGCTTATGACACATTACATTAGGATCGATCCCAACCATATCTTCATGTGACCAGGCGAACACGTCAAGGTTTGCCTTTAGAAAAGTAACCAGCCTTTCTCTCAAATCAGGATTGAGTTGCGACCCTATTTTCAATACTTTTGAAGGGTCCTGCACATCAACAAGAACAGGAATTGTGTCTTCAGTTGCCCCGGCTCGCTCCACATGTTCTGGGATGCGAGGATCAAGATCTAGATTATACTCACGAGCCTGACTTGATTCTGCCTCGCAGGGGTTGGCACCCGCGTGCCCATACTCCTTAACAACAGTTGTTGTCTGTGTAATTCCATTTGGCAGTTCTGTCAGTGTGGACGTTTCTTTGCGAACCCATTTTCCCTTTCGGGCTCGTACAGCGGCCTGCTCCGGGCTCTCCTCGCTGTCACTATCTGTAGCCTCTTCCACGATACCTTCCTGGAGAACCATAACTAGCTGCGAGGTTCCCATCATCAAAGCCCCTGGTACTGGCTCTACTTGAATTCCCAAATTATCAAAATAATCGGCTGGGAGCTCCTCAATCGAGATCATGTTACAGTCTGTTGGGGCTCAATCTTGTCTGTCATAGAATTACTACCTTTTTCTGCTGACTTGAGGGCCTTGTTGTAGCATTCACGAGACTCATGTTGTGCCCCTCTAATGCATCCGACTCCATTTGGGGTAGGGAACTTCATAGAGAGATGGTAAATAGAAGTAACCACCCTCATTTCTTTGAGTATTGGTCTCCCCACTATAGCATTATAGGCTGAAGGTTGATCAACCACCATAAAGTCTGCAATTTGGGTAGTAATACAGGGCTCGTCCCCTAAAGTGACAGGGAGCCTTACGAGGCCCTTGACATTGACTGAAGCTCCAGTAAAGCCATAAAGATGCCCTACGGTAGGGATAAGGTCTTTATCCACGAACCCCATTTTCTGATAGACCTCGTAGGTTAGGACATTCACTGCGCTTCCATTGTCCACAAGGACCCTGTGAACATTCTACGATCCAATGCGAACTCGGACAACGAGGGCGTCCGAATGAGGATGGTGGACCCACTTCGCATCTTCCTCAGTGAACATGATATTTGTATCTTCCCCCTTGAAGAGCTTTGGGGGTCGCTCCTGCAGGTGATGGATATTGGTGAGGGGTCGCTCCTTAGCTTCGCGGGCATATCTTTCTCTAGCCCTATTGCTATCCCCCCCGATGTGGGGTCCCCCAATTATCACGTGGATACTTCCGCCTCGCGTTTCCCTTTCCTTAATGACTGGATTCTGTTCAGGTGGGGGGGCTTGATTATAACCATGGCCAGACTTGGGATTATGCTTCTTCACCTCACGAACTGCCCACTCAGTTAACTTTCCTTCACGAATTAATTTATCCACTTGTTGTTTAAGCTCTCGGCAAAGTTGTTGTATCATGCCCTGTTTGTTCATGAAAGGCACAATACCTGCTAGTGTTTGCAGTCCCCTTCGGACCCATCGGTGGAGGCTTCCTGAATACCCCCTTGTTTTCATTGACTGCATAAATGTGATCAATTGGGGCGACCAGAGGAATATACTTGTCTTCATCCCTCGCGGGGCGAGCTCTCGGTGGGGATCGCCTCAAAGGATCGCGGTCTCTCCTTTTTGGGCTGGGGCTTCGACTTCGATCTCGTCTTCGCCTTGGACTTCTGGAGTCCTTTCTTTTTACCCCCTGTTCCTACTCCAACTGCTACTCCTTTCATTATTCTTCTTTAAATCTGCGAGCGACTTCTCAACACGCTTGAAAGGCTCAGCGACCTTGTGCAATTCAGAAAGAGTGCTAGGGCTTTGTTCTTGTAACTTCTTCCAAAATTCAGTACCTTCCCTTACTCCAGCGATGAGGAAATAATCATGAAGGGTTTCACCTTCCTTCTGTTTTATGTTTTCCAAGGTAGACACAGGGGGTGCGTAGAGCATTGTGGACTGGAACTGTTTGATGAAGATGTCCACGAATTGTTCCCAAGAATCGATGACAATCAATGCCCTTAGCTTCGAAAACCACTGCTGAGCACTTCCCCTCAGCGAGGCCGCAAATAGTCTACACCTCGCTAGTAGTGAGACCTGATAAACATCCATCTCATTATTCAATCGAATCACAAACTCTGCTGGATCAGTATCGCCATTATAGGTCATATCATGTTGATGGCCTCGAAACACTGCAGGAAGTGGAGCAGTTCGAATTTCATGGGTAAAGGGCAAAGAAGAGCCCATAGTGCTAAAAATACCCCTCTCATTGTTCATCGCATCCAAGGCCTTTTTCAAATCCTCCAGCTTATAGTCTCCCACCTTGACCTCCTTGTCACCCTCCTTTTTACCTCCAGTACTTCCATGATGTGACTGGGTCTTTTTTGGGACACTGGACTCCTCCTGGTCATTCCTGCGATCCGTCTTTTTATGATCCTCTTCAAGATATTGAGATCGTTCTTGGTCTCGATGAGATGGGGGTCTATCATTGCGACGATGGGACCGCTCACACTCTCTACGGGGAGAGGGGGGTCTGTCATTACGACAATATGACCGCTCGCGATCTCGAGGAGACAATGGTCGGTGTGTGCCCTTGCTTCTGTTCTTAGATTCTTCATGTCGAGGAGCATTAACCTTTTCCAATTTTAGACGAAGGTCATGTTCAGTCAGCTTTTTTCCGAGACGGTCAAAAACACTGACCGATCTCCCCTCAGATGAAGCGACCTTGTCATGCGATCCCCCTTTATTTTCGAGCGAATCCTGCTCCTCATTCCAACTAGGGTTGGTTTGATCTGTTAGGACATCCTCAAAGTCATCAATGAGTTTCTTAGTGGGGAGTTTGCTTCCTTCCCCTTGTGTTCTACCGCCTGTCCTTGCATTCCTCTTCGATCCTCTAGAACTATAGCGCTTCTCCACTTTTGCGACCCTTTCATGTACAGCGGTCACTTGCTCGCCGAGGCCTTTTAGAAAGGACATAACCTCGCTGGTCAACGCCACCCTCTGTACTGGGGGGGTGTGTTCCTCCTTGTACCCAGTCTTAGAGTTGTCCTTGGACACCTCGTCTTCTGAAGGGTCCCTCGTCAGGGGATCGTCCTTGTGAACCTTATGTGATCCCGGGGTTTCCCCATCGTTCTTCTTTTTGTGTGATTTAGTCATCGCTTCTCCCAATTCAATGACTTGCCCTCCTTCTAGCACCAAATGTTATAGGGAGAATATTGTATAACAATATTTTGGAGGTTTGCTGGATTATCGGAGCAAAATACGGATATTTTGCTAACAAAAGAAGAACAAGGATTAGGGTTTGTGTGTTTAGATGTGGCTGAGCTTGATAGGTGTTTCACTAGTACAAAACTGACCTTATACGTCACCTCTTATACGTCGGTTATCGCCAAAGGCGACGTATAAAGTAGTTATATTCGTCGGTTCCGCATAAAGGCGACGTATAAGGTCAGTTTTTAAAATTTTTTACGTCGGTTTAACAAAATGCCGACGTATAAAGTCATATTATACGTCGGTTGAGGAAAAGGCGACGTATAAAATGCTACTTTATACGTCGGTTGAGAAAAAGGCGACGTATATAATGCTACTTTATACGTTGGTTGAGGAAATGCGATGTATAAAATGCTAGTTTATACGTCGGTTGAGAAAAAGACGACGTATATAATCACTTTTTACATCATATTTTCAAGACCCAACGTATATATATTAATCATATACGTCGGTCTTTTTATCAGTGACTTACTTTAGACATACTTTACTCTTTTATTTCACCATTCTCTCCCTTATCCCCCAAATTCAACCCGCTCTCTGTATCAATTGTTACTTTCTCCGATCCTCATCGCCGCTTTCTCACTGGAAAATCCAACTTATTGCCGCATTTTAGTCTTAATCGACGATCTTTCTCTCAGATCTTCTCACTCTATTTTCTTCAATTCGCTTCAAGCTCGTGGGTTTCATCTCGATTTCAAGCTCGCTGATGATCCCACTCTTTCGCTTCAGCGTTATGGACAGTACCTATGATTCAGAGTCTTTATCGAGCAAATTCGTCTCACTCAAACTTCATCTCTCTATTGGCCTTGAATTTGAAATTCAAATTCCATCTCTTGAGTTAATTTTTGGGCTTTGAGTCTATTGGTTTAATTTGAGGTATGCCTTCTGTTGAGTTCTTATATGCTTAATTGACTTGTGTTCTGATTTAGGGTTTGCATTCCAGTTTTTGGGTCATCTACTCGACTTTAAATATGACAACGGATAGACATTAACTGAGGACCAAATCGCAGATAATATCATCGGAGTACTGTTTGCTGCTCAGGACACAACAGCCAGTGTGATAACTTGGATTCTCAAGTACCTCCATGATGACCGTGAACTTCTACAGGCCGTTAAGGTACACTTTAAATATTCTCTCCGGTCACAGACTCACAGATGGTCCTTTACAGTTCCCATTGCATCGTAATTACGATAAAACATGAATCTATAATTATCTACACTTGTTTCACTTCTGTACAAATTTTATCTCAATGATTCAATTGGTTGTCATAGGATGAACAAAAATCAATATTTGATTTAAATGATGAGGGGAAGCTGCCATTGACGTGGGCTTAAACTCGAAATATGCCGATAACACTAAGGGTTGGTACTTTTGATCATAGGTGGTATGTTTGTTTTCTAGTGAATATACTGAGACAGTATATTGACTTTATATGTATATGTACGATTGATCAGGTCATATTAGAGAGCTTGAGGATGGCAAGCATCATATCTTATACCTTTAGGGAGGCAGTGGCTGACGTGGTATACAATGGTAAGAACTAAGAAGCTATACATGTAGTAAGTTACATTTTTGGAACATAGAATTTTAAGGTAAAAAATGTTTTCCTCTAATTGGTCTGTAATTTTTTAATGTGTACTTATAATTCGTATTATAACAGGATACCTTATACCGAAAGGCTGGAAGGTGATGCCTTTATTTAGGAACATCCACCATAATTCTGAGTTCTTCAGTGATCCCCAAAAGTTCTGTTCATCAAGATTTAAGGTATACCCCTTCTGTTTATGTATAGCTGCCACTTTTGTTCACTCTGGAAGTTTATGTATGCTCATATGTTTGGAGTTAACCGGTTTGATGTTATCCTTCCTCCTGGCCAGGTTAGTAAAAGTTATCATGGTTGTTGGAGCATTTAAGTCTGATATGTATACCGATATCAAGTTTTTTGTTGGATTCTATGTCAAGTTTGTTGTTGTATTAACTGAGAACTATGGCAATTGATAACCAGGTGCATAGTTATGTATCTCAGACCAAAACGATTGCAGGTCACAACCTAGAGCCAACCCCGTGGCAAATATTTCCTGACAAAGAAAAGAGCAATTTTGAAACTGGATACACTAAAGCCTCCAAGGTGATACATTGTTCTTTTAAACAAAAATAATTTTGTTGATACATTTAGTTTCTTCATTCTTTGACCTTTAGTTTTATGGTTGTTGGCCTAAAAATAATTTCGGGTTGGCATTTATTCATATTTTTTATGGTTATGCGTATTTGAATCATAAATAGGCCAATGTTTTTTGCTATTAGTTATGCTGAAAAACATCAATGGTTGTGTAGGATATTCTATAAGACATTGGTTGTTGGCCTTTGCAGATGCTGGACCGGTGTGCCACTTTGTTTCTTCAGTATCAGTCTTCATGGTAATTTCTGAATAATTATATGTCAACTGCAAAGAAATGCTGGAAGGATACAAAGCTGTCACAGTTGCACCGGAGGAGGACGTAAATCAGAGATCCTTGTATGATCAATTAGAAGCTGTAGCTGACATGAAGTTCACATATGTTGCTACTTGCCAGAACTATGGGAATCAAAAGAGGCAAGGAGATCGTCACGCAACTGATATTTTGAATTTAATGGTCAAGTATGATATGTATCTATTATCCTACAACTCAAATCCTGATTGTGAGTTTAAACTTCTGGATTCATCTGAGTTCAAAATCTGGTTTTCCTATTCAGTAATCCAGCCCTTCGTGTTGCATATATTGATGAAGTTGAAGAAAAAGAAGGTGAAAATATACAGAAGGTATATTATTCTGTATTGATCAAAGCAGTTGAGAACCTTGACCAGGTATAAGCCTCTTTCTGTGAACAGATGCACCACATCGATCTAGTCTGCTGTGTTCACTGGTTTCATCTATTTTTTTCTTTCAGGAAATCTACCGCATAAAATTGCCTGGCTCGGCAAAGATTGGAGAAGGCAAGCCTGAAAATCAAAATCATGCTATAATATTTAGTCGAGGCGAAGCTCTTCAGACCATAGATATGAATCAGGTAATATGTATGCATTCGTTTCTGTGGTTACTTCAACTTTATCGACCTATTCTCATGTTTCAAAGATGTTGTGCAGGATAATTATTTGGAAGAATCTTTTAAAATGCGTAACCTGCTTGAGGAATTTAATGAGGATCATGGGGTGCGTCCACCATCTATATTGGGTGTTCGTGAGCATATCTTCACTGGAAGGTTGCCTGATGGCTCTACTATTATTGGTCAGCATTCAGCAGATTGATATGCTATCCATAACACAGTTGCATCTAATTCATATCAAATCTGTGTGCAGTGTTTCTTCTTTGGCGTGGTTTATGTCAAATCAAGAAACAAGTTTTGTGACTATTGGCCAAAGAGTTCTGGCAAGACCGTTAAAGTATGTACTTTCTAATTTCTTCATCTTGTATAAGTTATTCACGTAAGCGCATCTACTCTTCTGCATGTATTCAGCATCTATCTACATCTTAAAGGCAATTAGATAATATAATTTCTTTGGTAGAGAATATACTGTAGTTATTATTTGTTAGGCCGAATACACAAATAATAATCAACTTTGTATGAGAGATTAACAAGTAAAAGCGTTTATGCACTTAAAAAACTTCTTGTATTTCAAACCCTCTTCGTGATGTAAAATATCACAAAGAGCTGCTAGGTTACAATAATGATAATTCGTTATCGATACCCTTCTAGGGTTAACCTATCTGTATTTATATAACATACAGCTATGATACAATCTCTAATTGATATTCCTAATAATCAGCTATACAATGATATCAATTACAGATTGTCACACGTCTCCTATGTCAACTCGATCTCTTTGATAGCTATCCAATCTTCAAAGATATCGCTTCCATAAATAATCTTTAATCACTGTTGAACAGTAGACGCGCTTCCTCCAGACAGAGTTTAACAAACTCTGTCGAGCTTCCAACTGTCAGAGTTTACGCAAACTCTGACTGCTTCCAGCTAAACTCTGATAACTCCCTGTAACACTTAAACACTGATTAAAACACATCAATTATATTTAACAATCTCCCCCAACTTGTTCATTAGCAAAAATGTACAAGTTAATGACAATAATTGATGATGTCAAAACAAATAGATAAATACAGTGTTTATACAGATTCAGAGTTTAAGCTTAAAAACTATAGAGAATAAGAAAATTCTTACAGAACTTAATCTCTAATCATTTCAAGATCTGGCATGGTTCTGAGATAATCAATCAGCAATCTTCTTTCTGCATTTTCAAGTTCAATCTTCATTGCTTCTTTGATTTCTCTGAGTTGAAGATCACTTTCATCTGTTTGATAAATAGCAGCCCTAAGATCATAAATCTTGTTTCTTCTCATTTCATTACCCAGTCTGATAAATCTGTCTTTTTCTGCCTGTGTATTGAAGTCAAGTACTGTGATTCCCAAATCAGTTTTTAACTTTGCAGTACCTTTCTTCATTTCAATGAGATTGCCTTGATAATCCCTGTACTTAGGAATATATCTGCTGTTGTATTTCTGTCCTCTAATTGCCTGATTCTGAGTCATCTTCTGTCTGAGTACATTGGCAACTGATTGAGTCCTTCGACTATTCACCTTGAGAAGATATAGAACATACTCTAGTTCTTCCCAACATTTCAAGCAGATATCATCCTCACCAACTTTGAATACTGTCCCATCAGCCATGAAGTGTAGAAGAAAATCTTTGTCTAAACTCTTCTGATGAACCAACTGCATTGATTCCAGTCTATCCAGACTCTCTTGAGGAATACCACGACCTGGAACAGCCAGTGAAGAAGGATCTCTGGGACCAGTATATTGCCTTCTGTCTCTATGTGACCCTAGTCCAGCCTTATTATTTCCAATCTTGCCAGATAAAGCTTTTCCATCAGAAATATTCACTGAGACTCCAGATAACACATTTGGATCAGAAATTGTTCCTTTACCAAAAACAGATTTCAACTGTGAAGAGTGTAAAGGTGTGATCATCGCTTGAGATACAACAGAAGTTGTAACTTTCTTCTGTGAACTTTCACCTTCAATGCCTTTTAGCTTGAGTTTAGCCTCTGCTGCAACTGCTTCCTTTGAGAACCGAGAGCTTTGACTAACGTCAGTCCTCTCTCTGATCACAATACCTTTAACAACAGGTCTAGGAGCTTTTCCTCTTTGTACCTTATCAGACTTTAAAGCTTTAAGATGTTCTTCTTGTAAACTCTTTTCCTCAGCTTCAATGTCCTCAATAGTTACTCCTTCCTCATTCTCTTCAATGAACAGCTTAGCAGCCAACTCTTCATCAGTTTGTGGATTTGAAGATAACAGTAAACTCTTGGTCCTTGAAGTTCCTTGAGTATCAGTACTTCACCCAACAGACTGTGATTTGGATGACTTACTAGTTCTCAGAGTTTGAACCTCCTCAGCCTCAGCCTTTTTCTTTCCTTTGTTACTTGCCCCTCCATCTCCAGCACTATCCCTTCTGACAACTCTCTCCCCCTTTTTGACATCATCAGGCATAAGGATAGAAGTAATTAACTCTAGGGAGGTAGCAATAGAATCAATTTTAGCAGATAAATCAGACTGGTTCTCTTCAACTTTACTCAGTCTGGCAAGGATATTGTCTTGAGCTTTAGAGAATTTTGTAGTCACTAGTTTTGAATGTGTTTCCATCTTCATCTCTCTAGCTACAACCTCATTTCGCAAAGAAGTGATTGCCAAATTAGTATCATCAAATCGTCTATCCAGAGTTTTAACTTGAACTATAGTTGCTTTCAAGCAAGAAAGAATCTCTGGATTAGAGATAGTATCAGCACTTTGCTTAACAAACTTAGCTGCTCTTCCTGGTGGAAAAATACAATCTTCTTTGTACCATTCAGCAGCATTCTTTGCAAATTGTGCTCTCTCAACTTCATGAGAAGTACAAGGTTGAGGAAAAGGTGTATGTTTATCATCAGTTTGTACTGGTGCACTCAGAGAAGCATCAGAGTTTGCACTACTGTCACCTTCAGCTTCAACACTTGTAGCTTTAACTGGTTCATCTTTATCCATAGGTTTAGCAATATCTTCTGTAGGCTTTTGAGGATTTTCTTCATGTTGCTCAGGCTCAGCAACAGGCATTGACTGAGAAGTTACTTTGGTTCCCTGATCAATTTCTTCACCTTCTTCAACAGTGTGGTGAGCATCAGATATTATCTCAATATGAGATGCCACAACTTCAGAAGGAACAGACGTTGGTTGATCAGCTACACCAATATTAGAGATAGGATCAGAGAATGGCATAAATGAATCAGGAACATCATTTATTGGAGAAACACCATCTCTTGCATCCTCTTCTGCAGGCATTTTATCCTCTGCAGGCATTACATCCTCTGCAGGTATTACATCCTCTACAGGTATTGCATCTTTCTCAACCTCAACAGGAGGTGTCTGCTGTGAAACAACCTCTGGAGCTTCAATATCTTCATCCACAGAATCAGAGAATATCACTTTTCTTCGTTTTGCTAGAGGTACATTATCTGAATCCTCTTCACTAGTTGGTGGAGTTGGTTCTACCACTGAGAGTGACTTAGATATGTTGGCCCGAGCTTTCATTCTTTTCCCCCTTCTAGTGTAAACAGCTTCAGGAGATTTCCGTTTTGATTTGCTTTGTGTCTCTTCTGCCTGCTTTAGACTTGCACGTCGTTTAGTAACTGCCTTCTTAACTCTTTGCATTCTAGACTGTGATGCTGGTGGAGATTGTGACGAATCAGAGTTTGTGTTTGAAGTGGGTGAAGATTGCTTTGCAGGTGATTCAGTGTTTGGTTCTGGTTGAAGTTCAGGGTGTGGTTCAGGTTGTTGTGGTTCTTGTTCAGGTTCATCTTGTTGTGGTGCATCGTGTTGTGGTTCCTGTTGGTCTTGTTGTGGTTCTTGTGGTTGATTTAGAAAATTTCGTAGAGCAAGAGGCATGACAAACTCAGGAAGTTTTTCTTTACCAACATCCTTGTTAGTCATATCAGAGAATATGCGCTTATTGACTCTAAACGGATCAATTTCATCAGTTTCATCAATTTCAAGACCAGGTACGCATGCATTAAACAACATTTGACAGAAACGAGCATAATAGACAGTGGTAGACTCTGACAATTTATCACCTAAGCTCATCAAAACATGTCGACCAAAATCACAATTAGAACCATAGAGCAGAGAATACCCGATTTGAAGACTGTCTATTGGAATAGCATCCCAGTTTGTGACTTTCTTCTGGAACGTCCTCGTTATGCAATCAAAGAAGAAATTCCATTCTTTTCTGAGATTTGGCCTTTTTATACTGCCGAGCTTGTCAAGAGATTCCATGTAACCTATCTCTTGTAGCATCTCTCTCAGATAAGTTTCATTAACGATAGTATAAGAAGTATGTGTATCAAACCCCATTGTATCTCGTACAGTCTGTGGAGTAATCACATGATCTTGGTCTTCGTATGTGAAGATAATAGTAGGAGTTCCACTTTCTCCTCCATCCACATAAACTGAGTTCTGCCAGAATGAAGCAATTTGAGACGCAGAAAGAGTAGCAGGTCCAGTCAGAGCTTGTCCAATCTCTGAATCCCTCAAAAAGTCCTGCATGAGATGAAACGATTCTGGAACGCGTTCATGATAGAGTGGAGCTTCATAGTTATTAGGAACAAACCGTAAGCCAAGAGCAGTGAATGCTTTAGATGCCATTGAGTTAAGAATTTCCAAGAATTTCCAAAAGATATGTATGTAGAAAAGGTGTTTGCGTGAGTGCCCAAGAGAAAAATAAGAAAACTGTGAGAGTAAGAGTAAAGCAAACTCGTTTGGACACAAAAGTGATTAAATTAATGAAAAACTCAATCTCTTATGTAACAAATACTCAATCAGTTCCTTGATTAATGTGTAGTGGGACACGATTATAGGTAAGTGGGACACATTAAAGGCGAGTGGGTCATGTGCGCCTATTTTTAAAAAGAGTATATTAAAAATTAAAACATTAAAATATTTGATTTTAACAAAAATCAAATAATACTCTTTTAAAAATATCTGGACCCAAGTAAAAACAGAATTTGAAACGTTTACCTGTTGCCTTTAAAAACCAGAATACGAAGCGAGTAAGGACTTCGTTCTTACCCATCTCTATTTAAGGCCTAGAGACTTGCTCAGATTATTTCATTAAACCTTTAACCTTTCAGTCTCCCCTGTAAAATCACAAACCCTTCAAACCAAATACTCTTGAAAAACAATGGCTAACCTTACCATCAAAGAGAAAAACCTTCATCTTGTCGAGAATAGGGACATCTTCAGCTATACGCGTGAAGAGTTTGAAGCGTTTGAGTGGGAAAGGCAGCTTGAGACGCTGTGGCTGCAAATGGATGCTGGTCTGGAAGAGCTCGAGAGAGAGAAACCTGCAAGGGTGATCGACATCGATGCTGCCCTCCAAGCAACATTGGCATGGCTCTCCTCGAAGGCATCCTCATCCACCACCACCAACCATTGTTAATGAATATGTCAGCAAAAATAACCTTATCCCTTCAACTTCCACCCAAACAAAGTGGCAAAGATGGGATCTGGGAATTTTTGCTAACAATGGAGTGGTGTGGACGGACCTTTTACTTTCCTGTTGAATAGATTAGCAGATAGAGAGAACAAAAATATGTAATATTTGCTTGTAATCTCTTTCTTATTATCAATGAAAATTTTGTTTTTCTAATCATATTCATTGTGTTTTGCAACTGTTATTTGTGTTATATGAACTGTTCTTCAAGAAAATGCATCAAGAAGTGAATATGAAAACTAATTAAAGTAATCATATAAAGAACACATTCATCAACTATCCACTGATTAACAGTTGTCAAAAACCCTACTTACTCCAAGACTATCAAATTGTCCAAGTGAAAAATTTACCTTAGAGTACAAATCACGAATCAACAGCGTTTGTCAATTCTCCAACTTTATCACCGAAACCCTTTCATAAATTGCACAGTTGTGAGTATTTGTGTGTGTGAAGCAGAGTTTACTAAGTCAATTTTTAGACAATCTAATTTTTCATAAAATCCATAAAGTAAATCAATAAACACTGGATGCACAAACTGTCATAGTAAACACTGACTGTATGATGAAAGCTAAACTCTGAAGTAATCGAACTTTATACAGTAATTTTTATTTTATACCCCCTTTATATACACATTTTTTTTCATTCTTTTTTTTATTTTTTTTCATCATTTTTTTTTATTTTTTTTTTATTTATTTTTCATTCCAGTAATCAGAGGTTGGAACCAGTCACCAAAAATTCAAAAATTTTAGCCCTTATCATTTTGATAAGTTCCTGGGTCATCCTAGTATTTAACTAGTCACCAAAAATCAGAGAATTTTAGCACATATTATATACCAATAGGTTCCTGGGTCATCCTAGTATCCAACATAATCTCAAAGGAGTATAACAACCTATATACATTTTCTTTGGGGTATTGCAGTAAACATTTTATTTTATCAGAGTATAACTAACAGAGTTTAGAGTTCATCAACATCAGTAGTTCTTCATGAAAGGTAATGCACACAGTATTTATAGACTCAGAGTTTAGGACAAAATAAACTAAGAGATGCTATAAATATGAGCCAGTATCATGCTGTGTTAACTTTCTGCACAATCTAAGATTAGATCTCAATAACTCAGAAAGATTCATGATTAATTGCTGAGAATCATGCTTCATACATATTTCTTCATTGGTGTTTTCATTCAGACAAAAATCAACTCAAAGTTCACAGAGTTTATCAAACTTATTAACAGTGTATGACATACAGACATGCTGACAGAGTTTAGAGACTGCATAACACAACCATCGACGGATAAGACCGTACAACCATCAACGGATAAGACCGTACAACCATCAACGGATAAGACCGTATAATACAACTATCAACGGATAAGACCATATAATATCAACGGATACAGTTCAGTTAGTCATCAACTGATGCGTCCTACAATCAACGGATGACAAGTTGTCTGACAGAGTTTAACAGAGTATGCATAACAGAGTTTAATCAACAGAGTACGATTAGCATTTAACCAATCAGGAAATATGATTAATACATCACATAAGTAAAGTTTGAATCTAACCAACATTTCTAGTCAGAACCAGAGACCATTCCTAGTTCATTAACCAGCCTTGTAAATGTAGCTTCACTCAATGGTTTAGTGAAGATATCTGCAAGCTGTTGTTCTGTAGAGACAAAATGTAGTTCAATATTTCCTTCTTCCACATGTTCTCTGATGAAGTGGTACCTTATGCTGATGTGCTTGGTCATTGAATGCTGTACTGGATTACCTGTCATAGTAATAGCACTTTGGTTATCACAGTAAATAGGTATATTACTGTACCTCAATCCATAATCCAGCAATTGATTCTTCATCCATAAGATCTGTGCACAACAGCTACCAGCTGCAATATACTCTGCTTCAGCTGTTGATGTGGAGATTGATTTCTGTTTCTTGCTGTACCAGGAAACAAGTCTGTCACCAAGAAATTGACAACTTCCACTAGTGCTCTTTCTGTCTACCTTACAGCCTGCAAAGTCTGCATCAGAATACCCAAGTAGCTTAAAATCTGATTCTCTGGGGTACCACAGACCTAATGATATGGTGCCCTTGAGATACTTGAAGATTCTTTTCACAGCTGTCAGATGTGACTCTCTAGGATCTGCCTGAAACCTTGCACAAAGACAGGTTGCATACATGATGTCAGGCCTACTAGCTGTCAAGTATAGAAGAGATCCTATCATGCCCCTGTAGTTTGTCATATCCACTGAAACTCCTGTGTCTTTGTCCAGTTTAGTTGCTGTTGCCATGGGAGTTGATGCAGATGAACAGTCAAGCATACCAAATTTCTTGAGAAGATTTCTGGTGTATTTTTCTTGATTAATGAAAATTCCATCTTCTGTTTGTTTCACCTGTAGGCCTAGAAAGTAACTAAGCTCTCCCATCATGCTCATTTGATATCTGGACTGCATGAGCTTGGCAAACTTCTTACAGAGTTTATCATTAGTAGACCCAAAGATGATGTCATCAACATAAATTTGAACTAAAAGGAGGTCACTTCCTTGATTGAAATAAAACAGAGTTTTGTCAATTGTTCCTCTGTTGAATCCACTTTCTAGAAGAAACTGAGCAAGTGTCTCATACCATGCTCTTGGTGCCTGCTTAAGTCCATATAGTGCCTTATCTAGCCTGTAGACATAATCTGGATATTTGGGGTCCACAAATCCTGGTGGTTGTTCAACAAACACTTCTTCTTCAAGCTTTCCATTCAGAAAAGCACTTTTCACATCCATCTGGAACACTTTGAATTTCTTGTGAGAGGCATATGCTAGAAAAATTCTGATTGCCTCCAATCTTGCTACTGGAGCAAATGTTTCATCATAATCTATTCCTTCCTGCTGTGAATAACCTTTTGCTACCAGTCTAGCCTTGTTCCTCGTGATAACACCTTCACTGTCAGTCTTGTTTCTGAAAACCCATTTAGTACCAACAATAGATCTGTTCTTTGGCCTTGGTACAAGGGTCCAAACTTCATTTCTTTCAAATTCATTTAACTCTTCCTGCATTGCTGTTATCCAGTCTGCATCTTGAAGAGCTTCTTCCACTTTCTTTGGTTCATTTTTAGACAAGAATGCATGAAATAGACATTCACTTACAGTAGCACTTCTTGTCTTTACTTTTGCATCTGGATCACCAATAATCAAATCAGGTGTATGTGATTTAGTCCATTTCCTAGCAGAAGGCAAATGACTTCTGTCAGCATGTGATCCTCCCCCTTGATCCATGCTCTCCTGATTCTGTTGTGATTTATTTTCGTTTTCTGAGACTCCCCCTGAACTTGACTGTCCAGAGTCAGAATTTGAATTTTCAGAGTTTGAAGCATCAGAGTTTGATCCAGATTTTTCAGTTGACTCAGTATCAGTGTTTGAGTCTTCATCTTGATCATGCTCCCCCTCAACTGGTTCTCCTCTTTGTTGTGACTGAGAAGTTTCTCCAGAATTTACCAGTAGAGGTTCAGAGTTTGTTTCAACAGAGTCTGTCAGAATTGTTTCATCAGAGTTTCCTTCATCAGAGTTTAAAACTTCATTTTCAAAGTTCAGTTGATCATATTCGTCTTTGTCTTCAAGTCCAGTTATCTTCTTATCATCAAAAGAAACATGTATAGATTCCATGATCACTTTAGTTCTCAGATTGTAAACTCTGAATGCCTTTGTTGACAGTGGATAGCCAACAAAAATTCCTTCATCTGCCTTTAACTCAAACTTGGTCAACTGTTCTGGATGAGTCTTCAAAATGAAACATTTGCACCCAAAAATATGAAAGTATTTCAGGTTAGGCTTCTTTTTCTTCACCATCTCATATGGTGTCTTTCCATGCTTATTGATCAGTGTTGCATTTTGAGTAAAACAAGCAGTTTGAACAGCTTCTGCCCAGAAATAAGTTGGCAATTTTGCTTCATCAAGCATAGTTCTGGCAGCTTCAATTAAGGTTCTATTTTTCCTTTCAACTACACCATTTTGTTGTGGTGTACCAGGTGCTGAAAATTCTTGTTTCACTCCATTGTCCTTGCAGAATTCTTCCATTGTTGCATTTCTGAACTCAGTTCCATTATCACTTCTGATGATTCTGACTTTGTTGCTTGATCCTTTGTCCAGAAGCTTCACATGCTCCATCAGAGTTGATGCAGTTTCATCCTTCTTTGCTAGAAAATACACCCAGGTGAATCTAGTGTATTCATCAACAATGACTAAAGCATATTTCTTCCTTGCAATAGACATAACATTTACTGGACCAAATAGATCAACATGAAGAAGATGATGGGGATCAGTGATAGAAGATTCTGTTTTGCTCTTGAAAGATGACTTCCTTTGTTTAGCCTTCTGACATGAGTCACATAGGCCATCAACATTTAACAGGGTCTTTGGGAGTCCTCTTACAAGATCCTTTCTGATCAGTTCATTGATGTTGTTCAAGTTGAAATGTGAGAGTTTCTTGTGCCACTTCCAACTCTCTTCACTAGACATTCTTGTAGACAGGCAAACAGCTTTTCCAACAGAGTCTATCAAAAGCTTGATTTCATAAATGTTGTTTTGCCTGTGACCAACTAGAACAACCTTTCCTGTAGATTTGCTGATAACTTCACAATATTCAGGTTGGAAATCTACATGATATCCCTTGTCACAGATTTGACTCACAGATAGCAAGTCATGCTTGAGTCCTGGGACATGAGCTACATTGTTGATGATGACATTTCCAAGATTGATATTGCCATATCCCAATGTTTTTCCTATATTGCCATCACCATAGGAAACTTTTGGGCCAGCCTTCTCCTCATATTCTGATAGCAGGGCTTTATTTCCAGTCATGTGTCCTGAACATCCACTGTCCACGACTAGGGTTGCTTACCTATTACCCTGCAATCAAAAACAATTACTGAGGATTAGTTTTAAGGATCCAGACTTGCTTGGATCCTTTGGCATTCTTAACTTTGTTAGCTTTTGCAGCGGAATTTAAATTATCAGAGTTTGAGCTAACAGTATCAGTGTTTACACTTGCAGTATCAACTTTAACCCATTTCAGATTGGGTTTCAGTTCATAGTAATTATGATAGATAGCATGATATTTTCTGCAAGTACAGATGGAATGCCAAGTGCTTCCACAGTGTGTGCATAGAGTCTGTGGCTTAGTTCTAGCAAAATCCTTCTTTACCTCAGACTTTGTAGGTAAAGAATTTATATTTTTATTTTTCTTGCAAAAATTTGCAAGATGCTTAGTACTACCACAGTTATGACATGTCTTTCTTGGAGCATAACTAGCAAGCATTGGTTTATTTCCTGAAGTGATGCCTACTTTTCCATTTCTGTTCTTGTTTGACACTTTCTTTTTCTCAACAGATTTTAACTCCTCCAGTTTATGTTTGAGTTGTTTATCTGTCATTGAACCAATATTAACCTGTTTAACACTAGTTTTTACTGGTTTTCTTTTGACAGCTTCTTTTTCATTCTCAGACAAAAATTTACTGGTTCCATGAACAAATTTAGTTCTGACTTTAACTTGATTTTGAAATCTAAGTTCATCTCCCTCATTATAACCTAAACCAACAGTGTCTGTTTGAAAAATCTGTTGAGTGTCCTTTCCAGAATTAGTCCAAGTCCTAATTTTCTTATTTGCTTCCTCCAACTCAGATTCTAGTTGTTTATATTTCTGAAGCAAATCCTGTTCTATAGAAACAACATCATCTCTCTCTTTCTGAACTTGTTGCATGTTTTCAAGTTTCTCTTCAACAAGTTTATTTCTCTCTTTAAGTTCAGAATTTTCAGCTTTTATCCTCTCATTTTCTAAAGTCTGATCCCTATAACTTATATGCAATGACTTAAGAAAAATTCTTAATTGAGCAATGTCATCAATATTATAAGCATAGGTAGTTGGAGGTACCTGATTTTCAGAGGATTCTGATTCAGTAGTAGCCATGAGAGCATAGTTCACTTCTTCATCAGAATTTGAAGTATCTGCCCAATCTCTGCCTTTAGTGTAGAGTACCTTTCCAGTTTTACCCTTCTTGCACTCAGGAGCATAGTGACCCATCTCCTTACACTTGTAGCATTGAATTTCAGACTTATCCTTCTTCCCTTTAGAATCTCTCTTATCAGACTTCCTGTAGCTTTTCCTGTCTTCATTTGAATCCCTAGAAAACCTTTTTCCTTTCTTGAAATTCTTGAAGCCCATTTTCTTGAAAGTCTTCACCATCAGCACAGCCATTTTTCTCATTTCTTCTTCATCATCCTCAGAGTCAGATGATTCAGAAGAGTTTGAATCATAATCAGAGTTTGGTGAATCACTTTCTGAATGTATGACCAAAGCTTTTCCCTTCATTTTCCTTCTTGTTGCCTCTTTCTTCTGAGGCTTCTCTTCAACAATAAGAGCAACAGACTTTCCTTTCCTGCTTGATCTCCTGTTTCTCTGCTCCATTTCCAATTCATAAGTTTTGAGCAGTCCATAAATTTCATCAATCTCTGTTTCAGCAAGATCATAGTTGTCTCTAATAGTGGTTGTTTTCACATCCCACTTTTCAGGTAGAGAAAGAAGAAACTTGAGATTCGAGTCTTCTAGATCATACTCTTTGTTGACCAATGACAGATCATTAATAAGTTTACAGAATCTATCAAATGTTTCTGTCATGGTCTCTTCAGGTTTAGCCTCAAAATGCTCATACTCTTGTGTGAGTATGTTTCTCCTATTCTTCTTAATAGCTGTAGTTCCTTGACACCTGACTTCAAGTGCATCCCATATCTCTTTTGCAGTGGTGCAGTTAATGACTTTGTTAGACATAACATTGTCTAAGGCACTATGCAGTAAATGCCTAACTTTTGCATCCTTAGCAATTGATGATAGATCTTCAGGAGTCATGTCCTTCTTTTCCTTTGGAACCATTTTTGCTGCTTCACCAGCAACTGCAACAGATAGCTTTGTAGGATTGTGAGGGCCTTCATAAATCCTGTCAAGATATTCTGGATCTGTAGCCTCCAGAAACATAGTCATCTTGACCTTCCACATAGCATACTCTAATGGCCTCAGAATAGGAACCCTGATTGGTTCATAACGACTCACAGTAGTAGGAGCCTTTTCAGAAACAGTAGGTGTTGGTGGAGGAATTTCTGACATGATTATTGTTGTGTTTGGATCTTAACCTGTAATAAAGTAACAGATTGGCTCTGATACCACTTGTTAGGCCGAATACACAAATAATAATCAACTTTGTATGAGAGATTAACAAGTAAAAGCGTTTATGCACTTAAAAAACTTCTTGTATTTCAAACCCTCTTCGTGATGTAAAATATCACAAAGAGCTGCTAGGTTACAATAATGATAATTCGTTATCGATACCCTTCTAGGGTTAACCTATCTGTATTTATATAACATACAGCTACGATACAATCTCTAATTGATATTCCTAATAATCAGCTATACAATGATATCAATTACAGATTGTCACACGTCTCCTATGTCAACTCGATCTCTTTGATAGCTATCCAATCTTCAAAGATATCGCTTCCATAAATAATCTTTAATCACTGTTGAACAGTAGACGCGCTTCCTCCAGACAGAGTTTAACAAACTCTATCGAGCTTCCAACTGTCAGAGTTTACGCAAACTCTGACTGCTTCCAGCTAAACTCTGATAACTCCCTGTAACACTTAAACACTGATTAAAACACATCAATTATATTTAACATTATTATAATATAATTTGCACCTATTCTTTTTCTTAAAAGTAGTTTTCAGCTATAAAAGGACAAAAACATGAAACAATATAAATTTGATTATTTTCATGTCTGCTCGGTTACGAACTTGATTTAAGAATAGGCACGAGCAATTTTTGAAGTCCAGGAAATTACACAACTTTCTCTAGTTGACGTTTTTAGTTTAGCCTGAGAATTTCTGTTTTGCAAGTTCAGAGTCCCTGATAGTTTGAACGTTAATAGATTGCAGAAAAATGAAAATTTTATCTGACTTCTACTCAGCTTTCAGATACATTTAGCTCTCCAATACGAAAAATGGAATTCAGCCAATACAAAAATGTATATATATCAATGACCCTCTGCCTAACCCCGGCATGGACTACCTAGTTTGTAATTACCATATCTGACTATTAATTAGTGAACCAGTTGTAACTTAGGCTCTTCCATTAATTGAAGTGCTCAGTCAATTAGGAGTCGGGATAAAATAAATTAAGAGTAACAACTAGATCAAAATAGAGCATGGTTGAAGTTCATTTTCTTTCTGTAATGTTGTAACAAGCCAACCCAAAAAGGGAGACAGTGCATACCAAGTACAACGGGAGCCAATGATAACCAGAGAGTTATGGGAATTGACTGTCCAAGAATGAATTGAGAAGCAGCAGCATTGAAGAAAGGCTCCAGAGCTGAATCAAAAAAAGAAATGATCATATATTATTTGAACGGATGTTTCTTAGGAATGAATAGTTATTGTTTACAAATAAAATATTTCTCTGCAGGTTGGTCGCAGCTAGTGGTCACACTATAGTTAGGGCTAGCTCTGTTCTGATTCTTTTTGGCGGTGAAGATGCTCTGTTAGGGCACTTATGGTTAAATAGTATGGCTCAGAATCATCTTTGCATGGTGTTCAACACTACCGAAAGTCAACTGGATTGGATGTGGCTGACCAGACACCTTCCACTCCAGCCAAAGTTCAAGTGCATCTACCTTGGCAAAACCACATTCCTCCATATATGTATAATTATCAGAACTCTGTTGAGAAATTAAATGTATGACATGGTTAATCAAGAATTTATGTAATAATTATTTCAATTTAATTAATAACTTTGTTGAGAAATTTGGATTGCAAGTTTTTTTATTATTATTTTTGTTTGTAATAACAGGAATTTTGGTATATATATAAATATAAAATGGGGAAAAATTGTCATTTTTCAATATACAATATACGTCGGTTTGTTAGACAATATACGTCGGTCTTTTGGATTGGGTCTTTTTTGACAATATACGTCGGCTTTTTACTACATTATACGTCGGTCTTTTTTGGACATTATATGTCGGCTTTTCTATACATTATACGTCGGCTTTTTAGCGACGTATATTTAGACTTTATACGTCACCTTTTTAACCGACGTAAAAGAGGGGTGACTTTATACGTCGCCCCTCCTTACGTCGCCAAAATACCGACGTATAAGGCATATTTAACCGACGTAAAAGGCCAGTTTTGTACTAGTGTTTGCAGGTTTTACTGTTTCTCCCCGTATCAAGGTGCCTACGTACCCTATTTATAGGGATCAAGCCTAACGTAGTTCTTGGGCAACAAGTTACCTAGGCGGGCTAGGGTTTTAAGAGATAAGCTAAAGTCCAAGCCCACTTGTTTAGGGCTGACGTGGCAGTGAATCATCAACCCTATCCGTGATCTATGGCCCAGCTGTGGAAGCCCATAGTCTCGAACAGATAGAATTGGCAAATAAAGAACCAGCCAGGACCTAGCATGCGACCTCGTGGGATCTGGCCATGCGAAGCGATCCCATATGTTCAACTACTCATGCGACCCTGGGTCTGGCCATGAGCCTTCAAGTAAAGAATTAGAGATAGCGATCCAACAGATGTGTTGGCATCGCGAAGCGATCCCCATGAGAGCACACCAGCGAAGCGGCCCCTTAGACCAAATCATGAGCGCAGTGGCACTGTAGTTGTGCCGGGCTGAATCCAATGGTGTTCTTTAGTGGCCCAATTGTCATCTTCTAGGCCCATAGTCAATTATGAACCATTAATTTAGCAAATCAAATCAATTTAGCTATTATGCCAGATTTGGGCATAACAACTCAAATGTTATAGGGAGAATATTGTATAACAATATTTTGGAGGTTTCCTGGATTATTGGAGCAAAATACGGATATTTTGCTAACAAAAGAAGAACAAGGATTAGGGTTTGTGTGTTTAGATGTGGCTGAGCTTGATAGGTGTTTGCAGGTTTTACTGTTTCTCCTCCGTATCAAGGTGCCTACGTACCCTATTTATAGGGATCAAGCCTGACGTAGTTCTTGGGCAACAAGTTACCTAGGCGGGCTAGGGTTTTAAGAGATAAGCTAAAGTCCAAGCCCACTTGTTTAGGGCTGACGTGGCAGTGAATCATCAACCCTATCCGTGATCTATGGCCCAGCTGTGGAAGCCCATAGTCTCGAACAGATAGAATTGGCAAATAAAGAACCAGCCAGGACCTAGCATGCGACCTCGTGGGATCTGGCCATGCGAAGCGATCCCATATGTCCAACTACTCATGCGACCCTGGGTCTGGCCATGAGCCTTCTAGTAAAGAATTAGAGATAGCGATCCAACAGATGTGTTGGCATCGCGAAGCGATCCCCATGAGAGCACACCAGCGAAGCGGCCCCTTAGACCAAATCATGAGCGCAGTGGCACTGTAGCTGTGCCGGGCTGAATCCAATGGTGTTCTTTAGTGGCCCAATTGTCATCTTCTAGGCCCATAGTCAATTATGAACCATTAATTTAGCAAATCAAATCAATTTAGCTATTATGCCAGATTTGGGCATAACACAGTCTAAAGTCTCACGGGTGAAAAATATATTTGAAGAAACTAGATGATGTAGTGATTAATTTATATATAATAATTGATTTAAATTTAAATTTATATAAATTTAGCACAAAGTTATTTGTAAATTAATTTAAAATTTAGATTAACCTTTACAATTAAAAAATATAATTAGTGAGGATCATAAAGTATTTCAAATATAAATATTAAATTTTCAACATAAATAGTAGAATGTCCTAAATTTTCTTCTTTTTTTTATGCTTTTTTGCTAAAGTTGAATATGCAAGTTTTGGTTATAATAAGATAATAAATAAGAATGCTAAAACTCCATTAATGAACATTTAATATATTAATTAATACAAACTATATATATCTTGGCAAGTGCTCAAATGAGACAATTTCTTAATATATATATATATATATATATACATATATATATATATATATATATATATATATATATATATATATATATATATATATATATGCAAGTGCTCAAATGAGACCATTTCTTAATATGAGAACTGAGACTAAATCTCCTCTAAAAAAAAAACTGAGACTAAATCTCAGCCTTACATTATATATATATATATATATATATATATATATATATAATATTGGCAAGTGCTCAAATGAGATCATTTCTTAATATGAGAACTGAGACTAAATCTCAGCCTTACATCTTTTCTCCCAAAATTGAATCTCACCCACATAATTCTAGATCAAAAATATTATCTCTCTCATCCAATGGTACAGTGCTTCTGGCCACCATTTCCATTTCTTCACCACATCCAAATTTAGGTTCAACAACGGCGATACATACATCTCAATTTCATCTTGACCATTTATCATTCATCTCTCTCCATCTCTAGATTCTTTTCCTCCATCATCGGAACCTCTCCAGTTATCTTTCCGCTAGTTGCTTCTTTTTCGATGTTATTGTGATATGATTTCATCGATTCTTTCCTTGCGTCTTGCGAGATTTTATAGCGATGTAAATCACCTGAATAAAAGAGCAGTTGAATCGAATACGAAGGAAACTTTGTTGTGTGGAATGACATGACGTCAAGTGGAATGAATGAAAGTACACTTAAAACGTATAAGTGATGCCGTGAGTAATCATTTGTTGAATTTAGTGATTTCACGCATGTAAATCATCTTTCTTAATTACAAGTCACTTTTTTTTCAATACAAATCACCTTTCAATTTGGTGATTTTTGTAAGTATATTTGCTGACTTGAATACAGATTTAGTGATAGTAGTTTATATTTCAGTTATTTGTGTTTACATTAAGTGCTTTTGTATATGATGCAACCTTGTAATTAGTGATGATAATAACGGTGGTTTACTTTGGTGATTTAATTTGAAGTTTTAGTAACGTTAATGATGGCGGAAATAATATATTGATGGTTGTTGTAGTTATGGTGGTATAACGACGGGAGAGGTAAAAGTGTGATTGCAGGGTAGTAGATGGCGGTGTTTATGATGGTGGTGGTGGTCGTGGTACGGTGATTGTAAAAACCCGACTTTTCGGACTATTATTTCTAAATTCTCAGCTAAAAAAATTACAATCTTTATTCAATAAATCCAAATTCAACGAAAGTCAAACCAAAAGTCAAAACAATAATTTGAAAAAATCAAATTAGAAACGCAGCTACACAAATTCAATAATCAATGTCTAATTAAAAACTAAAATTATTCTACAATGCAATAAATTTTTCCCAATAACTGCATCTAAATCGGGTAGCACAAAATCCACACAATTCATATCCTTATAAGCTTCCAAAGCCAAAACCTAAAATATGTTAAAAATAATGAGCTGCAAAGCCCAGCAAATAACTATCGCCCAACGTCTCAAAATAATATTATGTAAAACAAATCTTAGAGTTTAGATCGATAAAGAATTTCAAAACAGTGCATTCATATTTTATTTCCCACAGTTCTAAGTCACGGTCACACTATGCCAGTGACACGGCTTCTATAGTTCGATGGTTCGATGGGGGCCAGTTTACGTCCCTCGTTAAGTCTTACTCAACAAGGTATCTATGTGTTCCGGAACGTGCGTAAACTAGTTCTATATGTCACACTATCCAGTGATCGGATTCTATGATTCGATACGCAACTAAAACTGGGGATTCTTATAAAAATCTTTTCTTTTTCTATTTTCGATATCACAATTTTCAAAAATCAAATACTACCAAAACAATAAAATAAACAGAATACACACAGAGTTCATAATATTAGTGAGCAACGAAAAGTCACTTACCTCGATGTTGATTTCGTACCCTGAAAATAAGATCACGATTAATCTTAAATGTTAATTCATTATCTATTAACAGTAAAATAAAGCAAATAATTACACACCTTAATATAATTCATGCAGCGATTACATATAACTTTCTCAAACAAAAATTCCAAAAATCACACACCAAAATATATTACAGAATAGACCATTGATAACAAAATCAGCCTTGATCAGTTTTTGAAATTGGCAAATTACTCTAAGAAAATTATTTTATCTGAAAAAGTACAGAACACGAAAAACGTAGGCAATTCTGAGACCTTTCCAGAATGGTAAGGCTCGATAAAAACAACCAAGTAACGAATTCAGAAAGTAGATATATACGGACTGCAGAACCCTAGTATTTTGCTATTTAAGACTTGAAATTCACAGAATTTGACGAAGGAATGCAAACAAAAAACGTAGAGCTCGAAAATATCTTTCCAGAATGATATCGCTCATAATTTTTTAATACAAACAGAATTTACTATGAATTTTCAAAGTTGAGCACTCAGTTTCGAAAACACAGATCACAAAATCACAGAAAACACGAACTTACAAGCAGAATTTCAGAAAAGTTAAAGAAGAAAAGTTGTAGATATTTAAATTATCTTTCCAGAGAGTCAAATATCATAAAATTCCGATTCATAACGAATCGGATACGAATTTTACAAGAATTCAGAATTGCTATATACTATACATACGAAATTAAAGTCCTAATACCAAGATCAAGATAAAGAGGATGACGAAGAATCTATACAAACAATTAACTCATGGATATACATCAGATTATACACCAAAATATTACTACCTAGATACAAATAAAAGAAATCATACAAATATCACAATCAAGCAACAAAAGAATTAGTACCTTCTCCTTTTTAAGCTTGTTATGAGTCTTCTCTCCATGTCTCCCTCACTCTCTCTCTCGATGTATTCTCTTTTTCTTCAAGCGGTTGCTACTAGGGTTTTTTTTTGTTGGTTCGTGACTAATGTCTCTCTTTCTCTACTTTCTATATAAATATATTATACTATATCTAATTATCATCCTAACTAATAATTACTCTTTAATGATATGTCTTCCTATAACTGAAAAACACAATTACTAATTTTGAACCTAAATTCAAAACTTGAAAATAAATTATGAGTTACAACCTACTAATCTTCTATTTTTAATGACTTTCTGCAACAGCTCCTCTAAAATGGAAAAATGCTATAATTTTAAATCCTAAATGATTAATACTAAATTATCAAATTATTCACGAAAATTAATCTAAAAACCTGGGATGTTACAAACTACCCTCCTTAAAGTAATTTGGTCCCCAAATTCTCAAAAATCATAATATTTCTAGAATCACACCTATCTCGAAAATTCGCGAGCTACCGAAATTACCCACAAGTCAAGCCTATTAGGCAGTCTACAGGAAAATAACCTAGAGCTCTGATACCAACTGTAAAAAACCACGAATTTTTGGACTATTATTTCTAAATTCTCAGCTAAAAAATTACAATCGTTATTCAATAAATCCAAATTCAATGAAAGTCAAACCAAAAGTCAACACAATAATCTGAAACAATCAAATTAGAAACGTAGCTACACAAATTCAATAATCAATGTCTAATTAAAAACTAAAATTATTCTACAATGCGATAAATTTTTCCCAATAACTGCATCTAAATCGGGTAACACAAAATCCACACAATTCATATCCTTATAAGCTTCCAAAGTCAAAACCTGAAATATGTTAAAAATAATGGGCTGCAAAGCCCAGCAAATAACTATCGCCCGACGGCTCAAAATAATAATATGTAAAACAAATCTTAGAGTTTATATCGATAAAGAATTTCAAAACAGTGCATTCATATTTTAATTCCAACAGTTCTAAGTCACGGTCACACTATGCCAGTGACACGGCTTCTATAGTTCGATGGGGGCCAGTTTACGTCCCTCGTTAAGTCTTACTCAACAAGATATCTATGTGTTCCGGAATGTGTGTAAACTAGTTCTATATGTCACACTATCCAGTGACCGGATTCTATGATTCGATACGCATCTAAAACTGGGGATTCTTATAAAAATCTTTTCTATTTTCTATTTTCGATATCACAATTTTGAAAAATCAAATACTACAAATACAATAAAATTAACAGAATAGAAACAGAGTTCATAATATTAGTGAGCAACGAAAAGTCACTTACCTCGATGTTGATTTCGTACCCTGAAAATAAGATCACGATAAATCTTAAATGTTAATTCATTATCTATTAACAGTAAAATAAAGCAAATAAGTACACACCTTAATATAATTCATGCGGCGATTACATATAACTTTCTCAAAGAAAATTCCAAAAATCGCACACCAAAATATATTACAGAATAGACCATTGATAACAAAATCAGCCCTGATCAGTTTTTGAAATTGGCAAATTACTCTATGAAAATGATTTTATCTGAAAAAGTATAAAACACGAAAAACGTGGGCAATTCTGAGACCTTGCCAGAAAGGTAAGGCTCGATAAAGACAACCAAGTAACGAATTCAGAAAGTAGATATTTCCGGAGTACAGAACAGAATCAGACCCTTACCTCCCTAGTATTTTGCTATTTAAGACTTGAAATTCAACGAATTTGACGAAGGAATTTAAACAAAAAACGTAGAGCTCAAAAATATCTTTCCCGAATGATATCGCTCATAATTTTTGAATACAAACTCAATTTACTATGAATTTTTAAAGTTGAGCACTCAGTTTCGAAAACACACAGGTCAGATCACAAAATCACAAAAAACACGAACTTACAAGCAAAATTTCAGAAAAGTTAAAGAAGAAAAGTTGTAGATATTTAAATTATCTGTCCAGAGAGTCAAATATCATAAAATTCCGATTCATAACGAATCAGATAAGAATTTTACAAGAATTCAGAATTGCTATATACTATACATACGAAATTAAAGTCCTAATACCAAGATCAAGATAAAGAGGATGACGAAGAATCTATACAAACAATTAAGTCATGGATATACATCAGATTATACACCAAAATATTACTACCTAGATACGAATAAAAGAAATCATACAAATATCACAATCAAGCAACAAAAGAATTAGTACCTTTTCCTTTTTAAGCTTGTTATGAGTCTTCTCTCCAAGTCTCCCTCCCTCTCTCTCTCTCGATGTATTCTTTTTCTTCAAGCGGTTGCTACTAGGGTTTTTTTTTGTTGGTTCATGACTAATGTCTCTCTTTCTCTATTTTCTATGTAAATATATTATACTATATCTAATTATCATCCTTACTAATAATTACTCTTTAATGATATGTCTTCCTATAACTGAAAAACACAATTACTAATTTTTAGCCTAAATTCAAAACTTGAAAATAAATTATGAGTTACAACCTACTAATCTTCTATTTTTAATGACTTTCTGCAACAACTCCTCTAAAATGGAAAAATGCTATAATTTTAAATCTTAAATTTTTAATACTAAATTATCAAATTATTCACGAAAATTAATCTAAAAACCTGGGATGTTACAAACTACCCTCCTTAAAGGAGTTTGGTCCCCAAATTCTCAAAAATCATAATATTTCTAGAATCACACCTATCTCGAAAATTCGCGAGCTACCGAAATTACCCACATGTCAAGCCTATTAGGCAGTCTACAGGAAAATAACCTAGAGCTCTGATACCAACTGTAATAAACCACGAATTTTTGGACTATTATTTCTAAATTCTCAGCTAAAAAATTACAATCTTTATTGAATAAATCCAAATTCAACGAAAGTCAAACCAAAAGTCAACACAATAATCTGAAACAATCAAATTAGAAATGCAGCTACACAAATTCAATAATCAATGTCTAATTAAAAACTAAAATTATTCTACAATGCGATAAATTTTTCCCAATAACTGCATCAAAATCGTGTAGCACAAAATCCACACAATTCATATCCTTATAAGCTTCCAAAGTCAAAACCTATGTTAAAAATAATGAGCTGCAAAGCCCAGCAAATAACTATCGCCCGACGGCTCAAAATAATATTATGTAAAACAAATGTTAGAGTTTAGATCGATAAAGAATTTCAAAACAGTGCATTCATATTTTAATTCCCACAGTTCTAAGTCACTGTCACACTATGCTAGTGACACGGCTTCTATAGTTCGATGGTTCGATGGGGGCCAGTTTACGTCCCTCGTTAAGTCTTACTCAACAAGGTATCTATGTGTTCCGGAACGTGCGTAAACTAGTTCTATATGTCATACTATCCAGTGACCGGATTCTATGATTCGATACGCAACTAAACCTGGGGATTCTTATAAAAAACTTTTCTATTTTCTATTTTCGATATCACAATTTTCAAAAATCAAATACTACAAATACAATAAAATTAACAGAATAGAAATAGAATTCATTATATTAGTGAGCAACGAAAAGTCAATTACCTTGATGTTGATTTCGTACCCTGAAAATAAGATCACGATAAATCTTAAATGTTAATTCAATATCTATTAACAGTAAAATAAAGCAAATAAGTACACACCTTAATATAATTCATGCGGCGATTACATATAACTAGAAAATTCCAAAAATCGCACACCAAAATATATTACAGAATATACCATTGATAACAAAATCAGCCCTGATCAGTTTTTAAAATTGGTAAATTACTCTATGAAAATGATTTTATCTGAAAAAGTATTAAACACGAAAAACGTAGGCAATTCTAAGACCTTTCTAGAATGGTAAGCCTCGATAAAAACAACCAAGTAACAAATTCAGAAAGTAGATATTTGCGGACTGCAGAACAGAATCAGACCCTGACCTCCCTAGCATTTTGCTATTAAAGACTTGAAATTCACAGAATTTGACGATGGAATACAAACAAAAAACGTAGAGCTCAAAAATATCTTTCCAGAATGATATCGCTAATAATTTTTTAACACAAACTCAATTTACTATGAATTTTCAAAGTTGAGCACTCAGTTTCGAAAACACAGGTCAGATCTCAAAATCACAGAAAACACGAACTTACAAGCAGAATGTCAGAAAAGTTAAAGAAGAAAAGTTGTAGATATTTAAATTATCATACAAATATCACAATCAAGCAACAAAATAATTAGTACCTTCTTATTTTTAAGCTTGTTATGAGTCTTCTCTCCAAGTCTCCCTCCCTCTCTCTCTCTCGATGTATTCTCTTTTTCTTCAAGCGGTCGCTACTAGGGTTTTTTTTTGTTGGTTCGTAACTAATGTCTCTCTTTCTCTATTTTCTATATAAATATATTATACTATATCTAATTATCATCCTTACTAATAATTACTATTTAATGATATGTCTTCCTATAACTGAAAAACACAATTACTAATTTTTAGCCTAAATTCAAAACTTGAAAATAAATTATGAGTTACAACCTACTAATCTTCTATTTTTAATGACTTTCTGCAATAACTCCTCTAAAATGGAAAAATGCTATAATTTTAAATCCTAAATTATTAATACTAAATTATCAAATTATTCACGAAAATTAATCTAAAAACCTGGGATGTTACAGTGATAGTGCGAGGTGGTAGGTGTAGGAAGAAATAGTGGTTGTGCTGAAGGAGACAACGAATTCATTTTCTGTCTAAAAGTGTCGTAAACGTGTTTGGTTATTGGGCCTAATTTGTATATATATATATATATATATCTATATATATATATATATATATGCCATTGTTCCATAAAAAACACCCTTATATAAAGAACAATAAAGAATACCTCAGATCTAATAGATCCAATGGCCCCGCTAGGGGCACCCAATACAAAAAGTTATTTTTTTACCCTCTATCCACTCAGCAAAAAAAAAATTACTGTTAATGATGACGTCACTGCTGACGCCATCATGAACAATTTTTTTTTTTGTTGGATGGATAGAGGGGAAAAAAATAACAACTTTTTGTATTGGGTGTTATGACCGAACTATTAGATTATATTATATATGAGGTGTTATTTATTGTTCTTTATATAAGGTGTTCTTCATGGAGTACAACTCTATATATATATATATATATATATATATATATATATATATATATATATATATATATATATATATATATATATATATATATATATATATATATATATATAGAGAGAGAGAGAGAGAGAGAGAGAGAGAGAGATTAGGAAGCCTGAGATGTATGAGGCAAGTTCCCTGAGATACGTGGGATTTATATGCAAATATGGGGTGGGCATTTTTGTAAAATCAGAATTTTTTAATTAGCCGTGCGGGCCGAATCAAATTTAAAGTAGATTTTTTAAGTATCTTAGGAAAAGTTTCCTGAGATCAATCCCAAGGTCCTTTTAAAATATTTTTTGACATACACAATCTTTTAAAATATTTTTTTGATATGCATAATATTTTATGTAAGGAAGTTTTTTTTATATCGGAACTCAAGAAAGTTACTGAGATGTATCTCAGGCTCCCTATTCTCTTATATATATATATATATATATATATATATATATATATATATATATATATATATATATATATATATATATATATTCATTACATAAAAGATTATGCATATCAAAAAAATATTTTAAAAGATTGTGTATGTCAAAAAATTATACATATCAAAACTCACTGATTTTATTCAGTATCTTTGGAAAGTTACCTGAGATATTTCTCAGTTTCCTTGTTCTCTATACTAAATATATACAATTTTTATATTTAAATTAAATACTAACCCCACAATTAATATTTTAAATTTTATTTTTATATCTTCATTTAATCCACCATCATCTTCTTCCCTATTCCGATCACCAACTCCGGTCACCATCTCCGGCGACCAATTCCGGCCAACCCAGAAAATCACAACCGGTAAACAGAAAATCACCACACTGCCGCCACATCCGGCCACCACGCTGCCACCACCACCAACAAAAATCACAACCTTTAAACAAAAAATCACTGCACTCCGCCACCTCCAGCCACCACACTGCCGCCACCATCACCAAAAATCATCGGCTAAAAACAAAAATCACCGTGACCAAAACCACCCCAAACCACCACCACCACCTCCGGCCACCAACAACAAATCACCACCGGCAACCCGAAAATAACCACAAATAACTTGAAAATCACAACCTAACAAACAAAATCACCAAAATGTTTAACAAAACAGTGCCTACATATCTTAATTATCCCATGCCCCGCTGTTCCATTCATCATCAAATACAGGCCTCGAAAACAAGAAAACAAAATTAAAATCGCCAAATGTTGTAATTAAAATCACAATTAATAAAATAAATAAAATATCAACAGATGGACATTTCTTTTTGATTAAGAAAGCTTTTAAAATCGCCACCACCGACGGAGAAAAAGAAAAAAAAAATCGCTAATAGAGAAATTCACGACCACAATTTCTTCTTCAGTATAATAAATCGGCGCCGGCAAAGGAACAGGATCAATAATTGGAGAAGATGTCGACGTTATTGATGAAGACTGAATGGACGGTGGCGGTTGGAGGCAGGTCTGTCGTGTGTGTATGTGTGTGTGG
The DNA here is from genome assembly GCA_036435485.1 of Saposhnikovia divaricata. NCBI lineage: Eukaryota > Viridiplantae > Streptophyta > Magnoliopsida > Apiales > Apiaceae > Saposhnikovia > Saposhnikovia divaricata. The sequence goes on from CM071598.1 coordinate 170,752,698, forward strand.
GGGCAGTGGACAGTGGGGGGGGGGTGGGTGGGGAGTTTGGAGTCAGTGGTGGAAATGATTTTTGGGGGGCAGGTGTGAGCGTGTGTCCTAGGTGTGTTTGAGTGTTTGTAGGTGTGTGTCGTGTGTGTGCTGTGGTGTGGTGTGTGTTGTGTTTTATTGGATGTGTTGTGTGGTTAGGATTTAATTAGATATAAAGAATGTGGGGCTGAGATTAAATCTCAGTTCTCATTTTAATTAAGGATTCTCACATGAACAAGACCCTATATATATATATATATATATATATATATAGAATACCTCATCAATTATGTATCCGTCAACATTCATAGTTATGTGTGTCCATCAACATTCATGTTCTCATCAATATTTTAATATATATTTAGTAGCATTATAGACAATATTAAAACACTAAAAATAATATTTCCGCATCCACCCAACCACTATTTTATAAAATTAAAAAAAAAAAGTTTTAACATTTTTAATACCATCAAATTTTAAGAAATTGTGTGAACTGATTGAATATTCCTGAATTTGTAAAAGATAATTTGTAACTTTCATTAAAAAAATAAAAAAATTGTTAAAAATATATTTAAACTTTAGTTATTAAACACCAACGTATTCTAGTTCATTTTTTAGAATCTCGACTAAGTACACCTAAATTTTTATAATCTATCAAAACTCAATATAATGCGGTAGTAGTGTGACTCAATGTACGGACAGACCACACAATTAGGATAAACGGATCGAAATCGGATCGAATCGGATCGATCTCGAATCAAATTAACTGTCAATTTGGATTTAATTTATATAAAAAAATTGATAAAATTTGGATTAAGATTAGATTAAATTCGATCCTGATCTAATTAGGTTCGGAGGAATTAAAATTTGCTGAAGTTTTGGTTCAGTTCCGATAAAATTTGATCCAAAACTGATTGGGTTCAGATTTTTTCGGATTATTACTTATTTGTTTTTTTCATTTGTGAGACTTTAAAAAATCTTATTAAGAAATTTTGATATTTTTAATATAAAATAATGCACTTCTTTGAATTTTTTTTTAAATATTTACGTTAATTTTGACATAAAATTGTTCTATTTTGATATCTATGAATTAATTCAACAAAAAGTGTGTCAATGTATAGGACCTGTGACCCATAAAAATTATAATTATACTAAAATTTAATTCACCATTTTTTTTTGAATTTAGATTTATATTGGATCTCGTATTTCGAAATCATAATGGGTTTGAAAAATTTATTATTCGATTATGGTCATTTCTAGATCATAATTGGATCAAATATTTTGGATTTGTTTTTGTTCGGATAGTTTTTAGATTGGATCAAATTTTTTTCCGATCAAAAATTTTGTTCCATAAATTTTCGGTTCGACTTTCCGGAAATGGACCTATTTTTCCATATCTAATCGGAAAGATTCTTTTTGAATCTTGTTAAGATTTTGTATTAATAATAAAATATTGCATGTTTTCTCATGGGTTTCATCAATTTAAGTGGTGTATATATAAATTGTACTATAAATTTTATTTTATTTACTTTAGTATCTAGTCTTGTATAAATCTTGAAATGAGGAGAATCGAACTAGGTAATGATGTAGGAGGAATTTCAGTGCTAATTGAGGCTCATGACTCACGAGAAGACAACATCAAAATAAAAGTATGAGCACGTTACTAGGGATGCTTGACTAGGGATGCTTGATGGCATGATCCTGCCAAATTGAAAAATATTGGTAGAGACTTTTAGGAGATGATGGAGAGATCACTACGCCATAGATGGCCGTATGCAATGCACTCCTACTGTTGCATTAGACACATTTTTTGTTACATTAGGCCTAAGGTAACGCACTTTTACCACTTCATCCGCTAATGTTGCCTTTGACATCAAATGTAACGCTCAGCTTCTCAATGGTAACACAAGGGAAAGCGTTACATCAGGTCCATAGAGTAACACAAAATTAAACAACTGCAACACTAGCAAACTGTTACCTTAGCTTAGCCATAAACAGTAAGTGACACATGTCATGTGGGGCCCACGTGACATATGGCATCCTGACACGTGTCATTTTGACACGTGGCAGCCTACCACGTGGTAACCTGCCATGTGGAATGTGAGGGGGCCCACCTGCCACGTGGCATGTGGGGGGCACCTGCCACGTGGCATGTGGGGGGGCCACCTGCCACGTGGCATGTGGGGGGGGCTCACACTCTATTGCAACACTACATAATTATCTAATGCAACACTGTAATTATCTAATGCAACACTATAATCTTCTTTTAAAAAATACAAAAATAAGGCTAATGTAACACTATGTTATTCTAATGTTACGGTAAATCTGCTTATTAGCAACACAAAATTTAATATTGAAACATTAGTAACTATAGCAATTGTAACGCTAATAATAAAAATTTTGCAATATTCAATTTGTACATATAATAATCCCATTACAAACCAACAAAACGCAATCCAGTCATATACAACAACAGAAGTTTCACATATCTCCTTCATCCACAACTTCACCAAAATATAGTCTAAATCCACCATTTTTACCAAAACATAGCCAAACTACCCATGACTTCTAAAACGTGGTAGTGTGGGACCCACCTGAAACGTGGCAGTGTGGGACCCACCTGACACGTGGCAGTGTGGGGTCCACTGACATGTGGCATCTGTGGGGCCCATACTGACATGTGGCACCAGGGGGGCTACATGACACACGGCAGTGTGGGACCCACAAATGACACGTGGCAGTGGGGCCCACGTGACACGTGTCAGTATGGAACCCACAATTGACATGTGGTAGTGGGGACCCACGTGACACGTGGCAGTGGGGCCCACACCTTACACGTGGCAGTGGGTTCACGTGACACGTGGCAATTGTGGGTCCCACAATTAACACGTGGTAGTTGGACCACCCGACACATGGAAATTGTGGGTCCCACAATTGACACATGGCAGTGGGACCACCTACCACATGGTAGAGTGTGACCCCTAATTAACACGTGGTAGTGGGCCCACGTGACACGTGGTAGTGGGACCTACGTGCCACGTGATAGTTTGGGGTTCTGTGACACGTGGCAGTGGGTCCCCATGTGCCACGTGGCATATTGTGGTCCCACGTGACACGTGGTAGTGGGCTCCACGTTACACGTGCTAGTGGGCCCCCACGTGACACGTGGCAGATTGTCCAACGTGGCACTTGTAGCATTCAAATGTAACACTGATTTCAGCAAATGTAACACTGCTTCTTGAAAATGCAACACTTCTGTGGGACCCACATGTTAATTCGTTTTTATATTTATAAATGTTAATAAAATAGGAAATGCAACGCTTAATCGCTACTATAACACAACGAATCTATTGCAACAGTACTTTTACAGGTAATGTAACATAATCTCAACAGTGTTGCAGTAGGTCAAAAAAGGTACCTCTAATGTAACACAAAGTGGGCGTTACAATAGAAAAGCATTACGGACCCCCATCTATGGCGTAGTGGATTGTGCTCGATCCTACATGATCTTGTTTGCTTTAAAATAAATTTTTTAATTTAATTAGGATTTATTATTCCTACGTAATCAACAACTTGATTCAACAGACGATATTATCTTTTATTGAAATATGAACCCTTGAGAATTTTCTCCTCTTTCTTGAGCATTCAAGAAATCTCCTTGTGGATTCAAGGATTACCTTGTGGATTCAAGGTTTTCAAGGATTTCTCGTGTGAGAGTCCTTTAAGGGTTAGCGCTTGCTTTTCCTTAGCTTTCATGCTACGTCAGTTGGCATCAAAGCAGGTTTATCCTATATTTTCGCTATTTGATTCATTATGGGAGACGAACCAATTACCAAAAATGATCTTACAGAGATTATGATGGCTTTTATCGCGACTCTCAAGGTCTTGACAACGGGATGACTACGTTGACGGATGACATGAACAATAAAACAAGCAACATAGAGGTGAAAGAGAAGATCAGAATCAAGTCCCCCAAGATGGGAAATATCATGTTGGTGAAAATCTTGGCTCAGAGATATATGTGGGCAATCAGCGTAATGATTTAGTAAATGATGACATATCATTATTTGATGGAACTATAGGAGTAGATAACTTTTTGGACTAGAAGATTAATGTTGATAAATTCTTTGATGTCATGGGCGTTCCTGAGAATAAACAAGTCAAGATGGCAGGAATCAGGCTGAAGAGTATTGCTGCTGTGTGGTGGGATAAACTTGTTATGCAAAGATAGAGACAAAGGAAGGAACCTGTTAGAATATAGCGACGAATGAAACAGTTAATTTCGAAGAGATTTTTACCGAAGGACTATGAGCAAACTATGTGTAAGAGGCATTTTCAGTGAAAGTAAGAGAAATTTACAGTTCAACATTTTGAACTTAATGATGTTGACAACATGTTCGATATTTATTCCGAACCAAAATCGAGTAGTTTATTGAATGGAGAATTGATTGATTATGCTAATCCGGAAATATCTTTGGAAGATTCGAAAAGTCTAGAGATAGTTGGAGAAGGGTGTTTGATAGTGGCCTCTGAAAATTGCTTGTCTACAGATTATGACGAATTTGACGTGGTAAAACGAGAAGATAAGGACGAGGATGACAAAAAACACGACAAAAAGAGTCTTGATAATGTCTATAAAGATGAAAAATGATGATGAACATCATGCTAAAGGTGCTCCAGAATTGTCTTTTGACAATTCTAAGTCATTGGATGATTTACAACATCAGAACATAACTCAAGTATTATGTAAATTGAGTTCTCGAAGTTTTAGAAGTGATGTTGCAATTTTTAATAAGATTGAAGTGGATGTAAGCCAATTAGTATTGTATAAACCATATAAATTTGAATCGAATATAAATCACAAAAGTAGGGAGAAGACAACTGTGTACAAGAATGACAATATGGCGTATGTTTTGTGTCCATTGGAGGATAGGAATGTCTTGATGTTGTCACCTATATTTTTATGTGATTTTCCTGGGTATGGAGTGTTATTAGGTTGGAGCACTAATGGTAAGCTAGCTTGTCCTGGATACCACTATTGCACCTCCTCAACCTATCTGACTCATAGTCACAAATTTGTTTATATGAACCAAAGGAAATTCTGTCCTCCTGACCACAAGCTTAGGTCAGATAAAAGGAGATTCAACGGTGAAATAGAAACAGATTTCTGTCCACCACCATTATCTAATGGACATCAAAGAGCTGTTATGTGGATATGAAAACAATTTTAGGAAGGAAAAGAAAAAGAAAAAAGATGCAGACTGTCCCAGAAAAAAGTAGTCCATATTTTTTGAATTACCATGTTGGAGTGGTAATTTGGTTAGACATAATCTCAATGTCATGCACATTGAGAAAAATCTTTGTGATAAAATATTAGGGACTTTACCAAATATTGGGGGAAAGACTAAAGATCATCTAAACGCTCGTCTAGATTTCCAAGAAATGGGAATTCGTAAGGTTCTTCTTCCTATAAAATCTGCTAATAAGAATCATTATGAATACAATGCCGATAATTTTTTCATGACAAAAAAAAGGAAAACTTTTGTTCAGTGTTGAAAAATGCTAGACTTCCATATGGATGTGCTTCTAATATCACTCGGTGTGTGCACATGGATGAAAGAAAAGTGTTTAGGTATAAAAACCATGATGCACATTTTATTCTTGAATGTTTGCTTCAATTTGTTGTGACAAAGACCTTAAAACCAGAGGTCGCAATACCTTGATAAGGCTGGGTGGATTCTTCAAAGGCGTATGTGGCAAAGTGATTAATTTGGAGGATGTGAATAAACTACAAGAAGAAATTATTGAAATACTATGCAAATTTGAAACGATCTTTCCACCATCATTTTTCGATATTATGGTTCATTTGCCACTACACTTGTGTAATGAACTTGAATTTGGAGGACCGGTACACCTTAAATGGATGTTCGAAATTGAATGATATTTGTGTAGATTAAAATCATATGTTGGTAACAGGAGCAAACTAGAAGGAAGCATGGCTGAAGGGTACTTGGTTGAAGAGTGCTTAACTTTTTGTTGAAGATTTTTAAGTGATAATGTTGAGAAAAAAATAGAGGAGCACAAATCAAATGTTTCATATCCCATTGGTTCAAGGAGAAACAAGGATGGAAAACCTTTAGATTTGGTAGGTAAAGTATGGACTGATGCTCATCGGTACATTCTCCAACTGTGGTAACATGGAAGTCAAGAAACTAATTGAGTAAGTCCTCTTTATCTACTTTTTCTACAATTATAAAGAGTTTGTACTAGTATTATGCAGTGAATGATATACATTTTTGTTTATTAAATTGTAGAGAACATCGTACCTTGTGGCTTGTATGATAAAGGAAAGTCAAAGAGGTACAATAGAGAAAGAAGACACACAAAAGAATTCCATAACTGGTTGAAGGAGGAGGTTGAAAAAAAAGGAATGTTCATTGGATTTGTTGTATCAGGCGAAGGGGCCTCAACGAGAAGCGGAAAAGTACACTAGTTACGTGATGAATGGATTTTGATTTCATACAAAGAGAAGAGATGCTAGGTGTACGAAAAAATAGTGGTGTCTTTTTGACAGCCCTAACCAGTAGAATTGCCAGTTCTAAAGATCAAAACCCAATAGTTTGTGAAGTCAGTTACTATTGAGGATTGGTGAAATCATTGAAGTTTATTATTGGGAAGCATTGGCCGTAGTTTTGTTCAAGTTCCCTCGGTACCAAAAGGATAAGGATTGTCGTGGGCTGACAAGAGTCAATTTTATTAAAATATGTCAAAAAGATGATTCGTTTGTTCTAACTACACAAGTACAACAAGTATTCTATATTCAAGATTGTACTGAAAATAATTTGTATTATGTTGTTAGGAAATCTCTGAGGGAGTATAATGATAAAGAACATGAAAATGAGGCACTTGAAGATGTTACTAGACCTACAATGCAAGATGTTGAAGTAAAATTTGAACTGGAAAATCAAACTGATGGTGTTAGTTGGTGTAGAGAAGATCTTCCGAGACAACAAGTTCATGTTAAGTTAATTGAAAAGGAAGGATCTGATAAAGAGTGCTTCGAATGAATGGACTTGATAATTTTACTATTTCATTTTATTTAGTTCAGTATTTTCTACTACCTTGTAATGTAAACTTTTCCTAATTGTAATCTGGAATTAAATTCACGAATGATTGTAATATAATTAATGATTTTAAGTTTCCCTATATCTTGTAATGTCAATTTGTGATTATTTCCCTTTTACTTGGTAGAAATTTTTGTTTTTGTTGTTGAGATGTTTATCGCGTTTACTTGATATTCTCTTGTATTAGCTCGACTACTGGACTAACCAATTTCATGCTTCCATTTAATTTCAGGATGGGAGATAATATTTTTTTCTCAGTTTCTATCACAAGGGATAATTTCTAAAAACCAATATCATTGTGGCACATGTATCAAAATTCCTGATGTTATGGAGCCTAACAGATTCTCCTACTCTATGATTATGGAGTACAATAAAACCTCTATAAATTTATATCGTTGGTACCGGTAAATTTTATTAATTTATCAAGATTATTAATTAATCGAGATAAAATCTATACTATCGCTATTATATTGTGACCAAAAATCTGCATTTAAAATATTAATTTATCGTGGTATCGAGTATTAATTTAACGAGGTTTTACTGTATGTCAAAGATGTTGGATACAATGAAATAGGTGGGGTTTATGTGAAGAAACTAGGAGGTGGCTGGAAACTACTGAGTAATCATTTTGAAGCATGTGACCTTGTTAAAGGGTAAAAAAAGAGTTCTATGTCAGACCTTTATATTGACACGATTGTTGACAAGGCGATACAGCCAGTGAAGCAGTTGAAGCCATATGTAATTGTAAGGCCAAGGACAAGTTTTTTTGAAGGTAAACTTTAACTAAGAGCCTTTGCAGATGTACAATAGTGATCATTATACTCTTATTGCGACTATCAAAGAACTGTTCTACTTTGATTTAGTTTGTAAAAAAAAAAAAAACTAGTACTGTAAGTACAAAGGGGATAAGAAGAAACCAAATCACCAAGACCAGGAGCTAATTGTAGGAGCAAAAATTGGTGGACATGACAAGCATGTGTCAAAAATTAATGAATTTAAAGGAAACAGAAAGAAGACAATGGAAGAAAATGAGAAGGGCATTGAAGCACCACAGTTGCATCAGCTTGCTAGTCTCAAAACCAGAAATATTTCTAATGTTAAAAAAAACAATTAAAAAGGAATGGGCTTTTTGTCAAAAAAAAAAAGGAATGGGTTGATAATGACAGGGAGTATGTTTTCGGATATGATAGCCTCTCAACTAGTGAGGATGAGCAAGAACAGAGTCATAAGAAGGAACCAAATCATCATGACCTGGAGCCACGGAAGTCAACAACAAAAATTGTTGGACATGAAGGGGTAACTTATAATATATAAAATGATGTTTGTATGCATTAGATTATTGTTATACTTTTTTGAGCTTGTTATAATTTTCAACTCAACATCAAGTTAAGATTAACCCATTGGAAGAAAGGAGAAAGAAAAGAATCGAAGAAAATAAGTAGCACATTCATGAACTTGGGTTGAAGCATCTGGCAGATGGTCTCACAACTAGGAATTGTCTGAGCAAGAAACTGATAGGGAGTATGTTTGCGAACATGATAGCCTTCCAACTAGTGAGGATGACCAAGAACCAATTGCCCCCAAGGTACATTATTATTTGTTTGAACTGATAATACAAAATTACCAAGAATCGTAAAACTCATTAGAACCAGAAAAAAACATTTAAATTATGACTATTAATTAATTTACCGGTAGAAATAACTTAAATTTCTTCATTTAGAGGAAGAAGATAGTTGAAAAAAGGAAGGTTGGGAGAGGACCAATAACTCGTTCAAAAAAAGCATGAGGTATATAATTCTGTGCATGATAAACATCTAAATTTTATATATTTATTATTTTCATATTTTGTATTTATATGTTCATTTTTTGGCATTTTTTTTACAAGACTGCTGATGGAGATAAAAGCCTGCTGATGGAGATATTTTACCACCTCCCCCGCCACTACCAACTGATATCGAACAATTCAAACAACTAAAAAGACCATATACTAATGGAATAGGTTTGATGGCTTCAAATCTGGAAATAAAAAAAATGCAAAAGTGATCAGGAAGTAGTCGAAAAAGAAAATATAAATGAGGTGAATAAGGTAAATATGATGAAGCAATTAATGAGAATCTCGCGGTAACACAATTACTGAAACAGGTACGTCTTTGGACACATATGTAGAGGAATTACGAATTAGCAATCACGACTATAATAATTTATTCATTTGTGTACTTTGATAGATAAACCTAAAATCGAACGTAAGAGAGGACCTACAAGAATGAATGCAGTCTTTATAAAGAGACTAGATGAAAGACCAACTCTGACATGGAATCATGAAATGCAGCCGAATCTGAAAGCCGCAGAATAAGAGCTGAATTTAGCAGGTTTTTGGGAGCAGTATCAAGAGAATGTGTGCCACTTGATTATGTTAGTTGGCTTGAAATTCTTGAAGAACAAAAAAATGGGTTGTGGAATTTTATCAAGGTGAAAACCACCTCGTGTTTTTTATTCTAAAACTTGTTTAATTTGTGGTATGCACAAGGCTTGTTTAATTATACTATAATTTTAATTATTATATTTATTTTTCAGACAAAGTATATCATTCTTGAGGAAGGTAAAGATTGGGTGTTGAAAAGAGTATTTGTGAAAATTGGAGAGTGTATAAAAGTCTATTCAAGGCATTGTATTATTCCAGAAATGAAATTGATGAGGAACAGGTCTCCAAGGGTTCCATTGGAACAATTCAAGATGTTGCTGCAGTATTAGGGTCATGAAGACGTGTAGAGAAAAGCTGAAACAAATGCTAATAATCGCCGACAAATTTAAGACACACACAATGCAGGTCGTACTAGTTTTGCACAGGTATGCTAATTTGGAATCTTAATAACTATGCATTGTAATAAATAGCATATTATTGTGAAAACTAATCGATTACTAACATAATTTCCTTTCTTGTTTCACTCTATTCATTTTATGCTAGAAAAAGAAAAAGGCGATCCCTGAAACACCCACAAAGGGAGAATTATATCCTAAAACCCGCTAGGATCGCGAAAAGCATCTAACAAATAGTATTTTTAGGTATTTGTCGTAATATATTGTGAAATGAGCAAATACCTAATATTACTTGTTTGCTAGTTCTAAAATATTTAATTTGCATTTGAAATAATTTGATAATATCTCAATTATTTTTAGGAAAATGCTGATGGTTCCAATGATGAAATGATTGAAACAAACCATGGTGAGACCTGTGTGGAAGTTGACTTTGCAGCTCATGGCCCAAACTGACTTGTTGGCAGAAGTGGCATTACGAGGAGGACAAACAAATCTTTGGCAAAAAATGACAGCAAGAAATCTAGAAAACTAGCAAGGATACGAGAGCTTTCTATTGAAATGGAGGAGAAAATGAACCAAAAAATGAAAAGAATTCTGGGAAAAATAGCTGAGGAGAATCCCACTTTGAAAATCAATGTTGAAGAATTGTAGGATATTTCTATCGAGGATGGAGATAAGTCAGATGGAGAAGATGTAGATGCTTGACTTGGCGCATATTCATTAATTTATATCTAAGCTTTTGGTGAATGTAAATTAAAATTGTACCACGTCTATATCATCTTTTGATTGTATTTAGTCGTTAGACATTGAATGGTTATATTGACATTGTTGTCCAAATGGTTTTGGTACTGTTTTTGGGCAGGTGATAATGATGTACCAAGATACTCTTTTGGATTGGTGTGAACGAAATACCATGTTAATGGTGGATTTCAATATAAACAAAAAGGTCATGTCCATTTTTTTTTAAGAAAAGCGTTGTTATTGCCTCATAATATGTTGTCATTTATTGTTAATTCTTTACAAAAAACATTGCTATTAAACAGAACTTTGTTGTCATTGCCATTACTTATGTATTGCAATACTAAACAATAAATAAAGATCCAAAACAGGGTTGCTATAGGCTATTGCAATGAATATAAATTGTTTTTATAGATTGGAAAACGTTGGTATAACAAACTTATGCAATGACATTGAGGCGTTGCTATATGGTACTATATTCATTGCTTTAGGGACGTATTGCAACCCAACCAAAGTTCAGGCCAAAATTTTACAAAATCATTGCAATGGAATCTATGGCAACGGTATTAGGCCCTTTAGCAACAATTTAAAGAGGTTGCCATAGGCACTCTATGGTGTAGTGTTTTTCCAGCCCCTTGGGAAATATCCCAAATGTAACTCATAACACTATATTGTTAATCAAACAAGATTGCGCCATCAGATTTACATTTAAACTATTCTTTCAAGAAATCAGACAAGAACTGGGACAAACTCGATTAAAGACCTGGTGGTAGACTTGCAGAATTTTGACCAAGCCTATTTGAATCCATTTGATCAGACCTTTCCGCAACAGCATTATTACTAGGACCCTGCAGAAGTAAAATGGCATGGTCTCCATTCAGTTTCCAAAAACTATGCTGCCCAAAAGGATCATTTCATTCACTACTACAAAACTGAACTTAGGATATACCACTTAGATAGCGTTTTTCCAGAAGCGCTGTCGAAGTGCATTACTTCAATAGCGTTTTTTAGAAAAGCATAATGTAAGTTAATAAATAAAAAAACAAAATAAACAAAAAATCAAAAATATATAGTACGATAGCGGTTAAGTAAAAAACGCTATTGTAGCTTGCACTTCAATACCATTTTCCAGACACGCTCTCTAAGTTACCGTATTTTAAGAAATATATATTTATTTTTTATTTATGATTTTAACACTAAAACACGAAAAAAATCATTCGCGTCAATAATTTTAGGTCATAACCTCCTCTCTCAGCCTCAACCGATCACGTCGCCGCTCACCCTCGCCACTCTCAACATCCTCTCGCCGCTATTACTATTACAACCTCTGTTCTGAACCTCGATCTGTTCTCTATCTCTGTTCGATTTGGGATTAAAGATTAATTTGATTGAGGTTTCATCTCTTAACTCTCTCTCTCTCTGCTGTGACACACCTCTCTCTCGCTGCTCTCTCACTCTCGCTGCTGTGATCTCTCTCTCTCCCGCCGCTCTGACCTCTCTCTTCCTCCCTTATCCCTCTCTCCCTCCCTCTAATTTCACAACCCATCTCTGATTTGATCAAATTCCTAATTAGAAACTACCATTTAGTTTTCAAGCTCCAAAGGTTGATTCACTCTCTCTCTCTCCCCCCAGTACGACATCGACATCGAGAAGCTCTACCAGTACGGCGAATGCCTCAACGAAGCCACCGATAAGTCTCAGGTAACTTATTATCTCTGCGAAGACGAGGAGCTCGGGGTTTGTACCTCCACACTTGTTTTCCTATATCTGTACTTTTATGTTATGTGCGTGTGTTTGTTTATATATGTTCGTGTTTGTGATTTATGATTTAGCTCTAGTGTTATGTTTATAATCGTCCTTGTTTTAAAATAACTGAGTTTTGTTTGTGTATGTGTGTGTTCGTGTTTGTGATTTATAATTAAATTGTTCTACTATTATGTTTTTAATTGTGTTATACTTTTAGTACTTCCTTGTTTGAATATAATTGAGTATTCTGTGTGTGTGTGTGTGTTTCATGTATTAATTGTTCTAGTATTATGTTTTTAGTTGTGTTAATAATTTAATTAGTTCCTCGTTTGAGAATTTTTAAGTGTGCGTGTGCGTTAGACTATAGAGCTATTAACAACTTTGTGTTTGAATTCGTCCAGTCTATTTTCAGGCCTTCAGCTCTATCAGGATACAATGTCATATCTGAAACTCCACCCCGGATGAAGGTAGTCAATAAACTCCACGCTGCTAATAATTTTCCTGGACAGGGTCGTTCAGGTTTGAGCTTCTTATTCCCTCATATGACATCAACTTTTTTTGATTTTGGTTGGTGGAAAATAATTCATGGTACTAGATAAGAGACTTTTTGCGGATATTGTAATTTCTATATATTCTGTAGGCACATGCTTGTTTTGTTTACATCTTCAATCTTACAGGGCTCCATATTGCTCAAATGTAGCTCTATTTCTTTACCTCCCTTATCTTTCTGTTTTAATGATCTCGAAGCTTTAAATTATAGTTTCAGTCTTTGATTTTGTGTTTTATTTGATGTGCAATAGATGGCCTTATAATGCTATACGTATGTATTGTCTGTGTGTGGCACTTACTGCTATTTGTGTAATCATGGTGTTCATGACCCTATGGAACAAGTTTCTTTGCAGGAAATTAACTACATTTAAGCCTTATATATCAAAGATTGAAAACCTCCTCTTCAACTTTGCTAATATCATGCAGAATATTCTTGTAATTGGTTTGTTTGGGTTTCTCAGTGTTGTAGGTTTAGACATTCCCAAGGCCTTAAATCAGTTATACAGAACTTCAAACTTTGATGGATATATTTACCTACTTAAGTACCTGGATAATTTTGTTTTTTCTTCTGCTAAGTAAGACTTAGAACTGGGAAGGATACAGAACCCTAAAACTGGCCAAGACTTTCCAAAATATATGATCAGTTCTACTTCTTTCTTCACCGACTTTGCGTAGTAATAAACTTTACATGTCTGTTATTTCTAAATTCATCTTGCTTTTCTTGGCAAGGATTAGTAAAGTGCCCCCTTCCACTTATACATTTGACTTTTGTCCTATTGTTATTCTAGTTTAAATGTTACATGATCGTACTATGCAGGATCCCATAATGATGCTTTGTTCAAGGAATTATGGCATGCCTGTGCCGGACCCCTTGTCACTGTTCCTCGTGAAGGAGAACGAGTTTATTACTTTCTTCAAGGTCATATGGAACAGGTATGAAGACTGTTGTTTCTTTTCTTCTGTTTTTCGTATACTTACCTGTAATATCTCTATCTAAAATCTAATATTCTATAGCGATGGCTACTTTGTGTACTTTGGGGGACGAGTGTATTTTCAACTATTCGCTAACCATATGTAATATTGCTTGAAACTTGAAACAATTACATATCCGAAAGTGGTCTTCCCTTGAACTTTTTGTTACAAAATTCTGTACATTATTTGTTAATATTGCCAAAATTTCATAGAACAATAATAAATTGCCAAATACCGCAATTTGTACGTGTGCCATATGTGCAATACTTGTTCCTTTTTCCACATTATTGATCTCAATAGCAAAATCTTGTTTTATAGTCACTTCAGTTGTCTCCACTATGATACGTATTACCTTCTAATCAGTGACTTCTTACAAAAATATCTTCTAATCTGAAATTTAATTTACCCTTAAGAAAAGACAGATTCAGATGGCATCCATCTCATGATAAGATCTCTTATTCTTCTGTTTAAGCAAGCTTATTAATCTGCCTGGATCGTAACTGTGTTAAACTGGATGATATGCCTCTCCAGGTTTGATGAGGATGAGCTTGGTAGATTTTATGCTGCTTCAAATTGTGAGTTCTCAAGGTTTGTTGCATCAGTGAAGAAGACAATACATTGGAGACAGACTTACACTATGTTATCCCCACATGAACTTGAGGAGTGGAGTCCCTTCTTATTCTGGCATGGCTATGATGTTAAGCGAAGACCCTGTCTCATTATACGTCTTGGGGTTGCTTGCTCCAACTTAACTTCTAGCAACAAGCCTATCTTTGCTAAAGCAGTTGGTGAGTATTATGTATCTAGTACATTTAAATAATTTGGTACATTTCTCAATCAATCTTGGTTCTTGTATTCTAACCTTATCGTAAAAGCTCTTATTATTGAACTGATTACCTGCACTAGCTTGACTGGTTGATCTAATTTTGTTTAGAGTAAATTGATGAAACCTGGCATGAATATTAATGATTTGACTAAAATCCACTATCAGTTGATAACTGGGCAAGTTGATTTGTTTCACATTCCTACTTTCATTAACATGCTACAACTTCATATTTTGTTTTAGCTAATTTTATAATGTTTTAGTAGTAGATTAATCAAGTCCGGTTTGCTTTTTAGTTTCTCAGATTGATCATGGAGTATTGAACCTTGTTGACAAGAAGCATCCTCAAATTACAGTTTTGATGGATTGCAAGGGATTATCACCATTTGGTTTCCCGATGCAAATGATGCGATCGTGTGCTACACTGTTGCAAGATCATCATCCAACACGTCTCTCTTGCTTGGCTGTCATAGGCTTCCAGCAATATCACGTGTGCTTATTCAAACTCTGTTTCAGGCAGGTTTTCTCTCTAAAGTTTAAGATAGTAACCTTCTCTTTTTGCTTGTGCTATGCAACCGTAGAGCATAAGAACCGATATGTAGCAATATAATATCACATTTGTAGCATTTGTGATCTCCATGTCTTTCTTTTCATCTAATAATTATTAGAATATTAAATTATTTTGGGTACTATCTTCTCAGGTTCCATCAGCTGCCTGAAGTCGACCAAGAAAAACGTAGCTGTCGTAGACGTCTAGTCGGCCATAATGAGCGTCGAAGGAAGCCACATGTGCATCCAATTTTCTTATCTTTTTAGTTTCATCCCTCCATTGTTCACTAGATTTTTTTTGATATTACATTGTTTACTAGAATTTATATCTTATATTTATTCCTTGTTATTGTGAGATATTGATTTTATGAAACTTGTTGATATTCGTGTTTTATTTCGGTTAAAGTAATTCGACTTCTTAGTACAACTTTTGTGGGGATGTTGTGATTGGTGTTGGCATGTATATTTCTATTTGCATTGTGCATTTTATTTTTCTATATTTTTTGTTTTAAAAATTATGATTATTACAGGGGAAGAAAACTAAAAAAAAACTGATTTATGCTTGCATAGCGTTTCTAGAAGTGCTATCTAGACAAGAACATGCGTTTAGGAATCACTTACTTACATAGCGCTTATGAAAATGCTATCAAAGAGCTGCACTTACAGAATGGCAAAAAAAACGCTATATAAGTCACTCTCACTTCAATAGCGGCTACTTAGAAAGCGTTTAAAAACGCTATGTAAGAGTTAAAAAAAACGCTATATAAGTGCAAATCTGTAGTAGTGATTTACTGTAAACATACCCCAGTAACTTGCACAAGAGACTTCATAGAAACTGGAAGATGTAGATTGCTGTGACACACACACACACAAAGATCATAAATCATTATCCGTGAACATCAAAGGAATAAAGAGATAATGTCCACGTGAATTTGAGATACTTTTTCCAGATTCTTCAATCAAATGGTCACTCGATGCCAACTAATGACATCACTGGTTAATAATATAATTATTCAGTTGTAAATTTGTTAGTACCAATAAAAGCCATACTATCAGATCCGCAACTAAACCTTAAAATAGAAACACAGTATGACTCTACAGAACGATTACAAGAACTGTCAGTACTGTGTGTAGTCCATTTATACAGCTGAGCAGTTACAATATAAGATAAATCACCAGATAAAAGAACACTTTCACTTTGCTAAGTAAACAGAAATTAAAATCACATGTAAGCTAATTACCTGGGATGGGTGGAAGGTACCGGTAATTTCCTTAGAATACTATCAGTGTCAGTACTCACAGGACGCTTACCAACTCTTCGTTGGCTAATGACAGATGGATTTTGCAACCAACTCGCCCGTGGCTGTTCCACAACATTAATCCCAGCTGAACCCCCACTAGCAATCATCTGCTGGTTAGTCACAGGAGTGGGAACCACAATGTTGTGGATTCCCAACTGGTATGTGTTGGGAAATAGTAGCCGTTTTTGAAGCAAGTACAGCTAGGACATCTTGCATAGATGGCTGAGAATACATTTAACCAAAATATTAGGATAGTACATATAAATATTTTATAAAGATGTTAAACGACAATATAGTTTAATTGATAATCAAACAATAGAATAACCTGTTTGAAGGATTGTGAATTCTCTCCGGTTTCGTTTGCCAGTTTGGAAGAGAATTGAGGCCAGAACACCTCTGACCAATCCTCTAGCAAACCTTTGTCTGAATCCAGGACTAAGTAAAAAATGACAACATTTAAAATTAATTGTTAAAAAATAACCTCTTTTATTGTTAAGTGTAAAACAATTCATGAATAAAATACAAATCGAGTTTACTTGGAAAAACTTATAGAACCTGCTCCATTAAAATATTTTTTTGTAAAATCACCTCAATATCGACTAATACTATTATGCTCGTTAATCTTCAATTTAAACGCAAAAAACTACATTCAAAGATCAAATATTGAAAAAAGACTACATTAACATGTAATAAGACATGATGTGAATCACAAATCACTTACTTTTGAGCATCTCAAGGTTTGCTTCTTTAGCAAATATATCAGCAGCATATGAAGTCAATTCCTTTCATGTGATCATAAATTTAAAGGTGCGACATAAGAATTTTCAAATACAACAAAAAAAACATTAAAAAGTTGTGGGATTATATTTAGAAAATTAAAAAAATTTCGGGTGAGCAAGAATCGAACCAGGACGAAAGCCTACTACTTTGAGTTATCAACTTCTAACTACATAAAATTATCGTGTAGTGTTCACAATAACATCGGGAATACAAAACCATTACATAACTTTAGGTATGACAAATATAATAAAATGAAAACATAAGGATATTACCTGCAAATGTAATTGACACATAGATTTCTGGAGCATTTTCTTCATTGTTTACTGCAATAAAATGTATAAATTAAAAAGGAAAGAATGCAATAGATGAATTATGTAATATAACTTTTCAGGATCAAATTGAAGATATTACAATTTAAAAATATTAATTGATACGTGCATTTAGGGAAGAAAACTCGCAACAATACCGTTTAATACAATGTTTTTATATTCTCAAAACTGGCCCATCTTCATATGTGTCTGTAGCAAATTATATCTTTACACAAATTCCATCAAGAAAGTAAATTTGAACAATACAACACATATTTGTACACATCATCATATTGGTTACATAATAACCATATACGCATTTATAAATTGGCATCACATTGGATCGGTACACTTACTTCGAGATTTGAAGCGAGAACTATAGTTCAAAGTATAATACTGAAAAAGTATAAATAGACCTTTGATTAAAAATTATAGATCTTTTATGAATAAATCCAACTTCAAAATATGGTCTACCTTCCACTATCTACAAGAAAGAAATATAACCCTTCTTCTGAGATCAGTTGGAAAGGAATGAATGAGAAGCTATGTCAATGGGAAACAAGTTGTACAACTTATATTATATAGATGGCTTAAGGCTTTTAGTGGCCTTCAAAGATGCCCTCGTGGCCAGGCTGGTTTCTTTGGGGAGCGCAATTGCTAGAGCACAGGATACTGAAGAATAATGTGACTACTAGAGTAGAGTTAAGTCAAAAGGCTCATACAATGTTGCTCAAATCTGACCTAGCTGGCAAGTGATCCCAGCTTGCAAAAGAGAACAGGACAGCAAGCGGGTTAGTGGGCTTCTTTCACCAGTTTTCTTTGAGCATATTGAATTCTATAAATAAGCTCGGGGTCCCCTCTTTGATAAGGAAGGAAAGCTAAATGCAAATTCTTTGCTGTATGTTTTCTGGGGGGAATACATCATCATATTTCCGAATTAAGCGAAACAGTCTTTTCTTGTATGGGGGATGGTCCGTTCACCTTTAGAAAATAGTGTAAGGATAAAAAACACCTATTATTTCCATTTTTGTAGTTAAAGAACTTTGAAGTTATTTGTGATGTTTTCATTACAGGTGACAATGACTACAGGGAAGCAAAATAAGGACTGTTGTTTTTTTTTTTTGCTAAACTAAATAAGGACTGTTGTTAACTACAGAAAGCTGGCAAACCTTAATATTGGCACCTGATATCATGCAGTACGATCCACAGTTGCCCACCATTTGCAGGTTGCTTACCAGCTATGCACAGGCCAATTCGGGAAGGTATTTGTTGGAAACTAGTAGCTCCGCTTTTTTTCATTGAAGCTAAAAATAGCAATGGCATCTTCTATAACTGGCTGAATGTCAATCCAACAAAATCTTATATATAATTTATAACAGCGAAATTACATGTAATATATTTGATCCTATTTTTTTGTTAATTTCATGTTATATTCTATTTTAATAACAAAAAAAATTAAACCTTATTGTTGTGAAAATTAGAATATAAGGTGTTTCTTATTTGGATAAGAGTGTTATTCATGAAGCAATGGCCCATATATTTTGACTTCTTAATAAACCAATCCAAAGTAAAATATACCGAGGGCTTGTAACATAAGGACATACAGTAATGCACAAACTGGCATAATCTAGTATCTTACATTTGTACATACAAAACCTAAAGAACGTCCAGTAGTAGAGCATTTATTACCTCTAATTGGACATTAGACATGTAATTCTATGGAAAACTTTATCAGTGCTTATAGAATTATAAGGCAAGGAACTTTTTCTTAAAAAAAATTGACAAAGAAATAGGAATCAACTACATAAAACAACTCGTAACCGTACAGAGACCATTACCTATTAAATATGTTGTTATACATATGCCTTTAATTATAATATCAAAATATAATGTTTTATTTAATATGTCATCTACGAGAATTGAACTCTAGACCCTATGGTAGTACTTCGGATAAGATCTCCCTTACGCTTTTATATGTAGAATATAACATAATATTACTACCAAATCAACAAACAATATTATGTGCCTCAACTAGTCAAATTTTTTTACAAAAATGAAAAACAAGTTTGAAGAATCAAATAAGAAAAATGATTATGCTACTAACACATAATTAGAAGTACCCCTGAGTACTTTTATTTCTAATATATATAGGTCAAAATTAGAGATATTAAGATAGTTAAATACTTATATTTTTAATGCGAGGCATTAATCACTTACCTTCAAATACATCAAGTTTTCTTCTCTTGCAAAAATATCAGCAGCAACATGAGATCCTTCTTTTTTCCATGTTATTATAGATGTAATTACGCAACCTATGCACTCAATTCATAAAACTTTAGAAATCTGATTATAAAAAAAATGAAACAACAAGTCAAATATCCAAATGAAGAAAAAACATTCAATATCGGCTCACATTTTTCCATGATCCCAATTATTCCCAAAGTCCATGTCCTTTTTTTCATCCCTTCCTTTTCCAAATGCCATCACCTTCAATAAAAACAATCTGAAACTTACATACAGACACAAAATAAGAGAACGCATGCGGCAAGACTAAAGGAAATACCGAAAACAAATCTAGTATTAAGCATGAACAGAAGGAATTTCCGCGGGCAGGGTGGAGGGTATGGTCAAAACCAAGATGGTTCTGTAACTTCACAACCAGGGAAAGCACTGAAGTAATTAGATGAAGTAAAACAACTGGAAAAAATTACATGTATTAAAGAATGTGAAGATAATATTAGATTAGTACTAAAATACAAATACAGGTGCAACTTTTTAATTCAAAAATATTAAGGGAAAAATTTCCCGAAGTACGTACTTAGGGGAGTTACATGAGTACGTAGTACAAATTAATGGCATAATCGTAATTATATTCGCAAATCCTACTTTTACAAAAATACCCTTCGTGCATTTATATTAGAAACTCTTTGAATCACACCCAAGTTACATGAGTATGTACCTATGTAGCAGGTGAAGAATCCTGTATCCCACACTTCGGGGGTGCGGGGGTGCGCGGGGGTGCGCACGGAGTGCGGCACGTGGCGTATCCCCGCTTTTCTGTCAAGGGATACATGGGGTGCGGATGGGGGGTGCGGCAGGGGCATAATTGGTCATTTCACATACTTTTGAGTTTTAACTTTTTCTTTTTTGCTTTTTAATTATTATCATATTGTTATATATTCATTTATTATCACTTATATATGTTAGTTAAGTGATTTAAAAGCATTTTTATTACAATTTACATGAAATGTGAAAATTCAATGTTTTACCGAGTAGCTTTTCTGCATTGTTCGGTGTTCATATTTTTTCTAATTTTATTTTTCGATTTAGTAAGGAACTAAGATGATGAAAATTCAATGTATTATGTCTTTTATTTAGTAAGGAACTAAGGATGATGAAACTTAACTACTCAAGTATTTGACATTTTGACTAATTTGGTTTAATTTAAGTGCTACTCTTCCTTTTTATTTAATATATATATATATTATTTTTATTATTTTTTATTTTTTTTGCCGTATCCCCTCGTATCCCCATTTTTTTTTTATTTTGCCGAATCCCCATATCGCGCACCCCCTCACCTGCACCCGCACCCATGCTTCATAGGTATGTACTTAGGGCCCTTAAACCTTAATATTAAAGCACAAACATGGGCCTAATTCTTTACTTTAATGAAATAATTTTAATTTGATAAAATACATAAAAGAATATTATATCTTTAAATTGTCCATGAACCCTACCTTCATAGAATATGTGTGACATTGGTGTCGATCTTTAACTCATTTTGATTGCTAGATTCGGAAAAAAATTAATTTTCGTTTTTGAGTACCTTTTACTCCCTGGTTTTAACTTCTACCTCTTCAACATTGTGCTACCCGCTAAATTTGCAGCAAATGTATTCTGTTGTATAGCTGCTAATGTGCAAGCCTTGTATATTTAGTGTTGCATTCACTAGCTACTCAAACTTTGTGTTCACCTCTTCTTCCTCTTACCTACTAGTGCATTCACCGCAGACACTCTCCCAAATCCATATGGACTTTACATCCAGTATACTGGAAAAGAGAAATGGGATCAGTAGTAATTCCCTTCTACTTCCGCTGAAAAATTTTGTAACCCACTCCAGTCCTACTCCCCGACTACATATCTCTACGAAGAAAACCAAAGCAGGACATTTTGACCAAATGGACCCCCTGATTTGTCTCATTTAAATGAAATCTTATATGACCGCATAAAATACTATTGCCTCTGTAAAGAAATATAAAGAAAAATATAGTTCAATTTAGAATACGAGAACTTATCATATTGTTCATTGTAATTTTAAATGTACCTTGTATTCGAAAATGAACCGCATCTTTTAATCCAAAACTGGAGTAAAAGATGAGGGGTACTACTCCAAACAAAATTAAAACTCGCAATAGAAACTTTAAAACGGACCTTTCTATATTATTATTATTATTATTATTATTATTATTATTATTATTATTATTATTATTATTATTATTATTATTATTATTATTATTATTATTATCAACCTTATAACATAATATCTTAATTAAATATGTTATGTACATATGTATATGTATGAATTACAGTTTACCTTACAATTTACCAAACCAAATGTATATGTACATATGCTAAATATAAAATTAATGTCCAATTCATTTGTCCACCTAAGTTCTTATGATTAATGATTTTTCTAATATAGCTTATAAGCTAAACTAGAACCTGGGACGATAAAGAATAAGCCCTTACCACTTCTTACTTAGTGTCCTACGCTGAGGAGAAAACTTATATTTAGCGGACAATCAACACATGGTTCCTTTACCCCCTTTACCTTTCATGATAACTTGGATAAACTAAGAAAAAACACAAAAAAATAGCATTGAAATCAATTTTTATCGACCAATCAGAACTACCTCCCAGGATCTATAATTACCTTAAAAGGTCCAATATATATATACATTATTGGAGTTTTTGAATAACGGTCAAGAAGACCTTATGAAAATTGAACATGAAATATACTGGGCATTCTAAAAAGCATTTCTCAATTGATTTACAGAAAAAGTCAAAATGGGTTTTGAATCTTTAGCAGTTATCAAAGAGTAACTTCAGCAACGTGGAATTATCTTGTAATTCATAATATCGGGAATACACAACCATTACATAATTACATGTACGATAAATATAATTAAATAAAAACATAAGAAAATACCTGCAAATGTAACCGACACATAGATTCATGGAGCATTTTCTTCATTGTTTACTGCAATAAAATGTATAAGTTAATAAGGAAAGAATACAACAAGTGAATTATGTAATATAATTTTTCAAGATCAGATTGAAGATATTACAAATACTAATTGATACATGCATTTGGGGGAGAAAATTCGTAACAACATCTGTTAATACGATCTTGTTACATTCTTAAAACTAGCCTATCTTCATATTGATGTATGTGCAGCAAATTATATCTTTTCACAAATTCCATGAAGAAAATAAATTTAAACAATACAACAATATACGTATACATCACCACAAGGGTTACATAATGACCATATACACGTTTATAAATTTGCATCACATTGGGTCTGTACACTTACTTCGAGATTAGAAGCAAGAACTCTAGTTCAAAGTGTAATATTGAAAAAGTATAATTAGACCTTCAATTCAAATTTATATCTGGCATGAATAAATCTCACCTTAAAATATGGTGTCTACCTTCCACTTTCTACAAGAAAGAAATATAATCCTTCTTCAGATCAATTGGAAAGGAATGAGTGAGAACTTATGTCAATAGGAAACAAGTAGTACGACTTACATTATATAGATGACCTACGGCATAGTATACATCCAGAAATCCGTATTGGTTCTTTTTAAAAAGAATCCAATTGTGAACAATAACCTAATGTGCTAAGAAAGATTATTATAGTGTTTAAGTGAAATACTCAATATTTAGGCCGATTGCATGACATATATGTTATGGTTAGACATAAAAATACTAAACTTAAAGGACCCAATCAATTTATTAATTTCGTAGTTTATTATCACCATACAAATACCAAGCATATAGTTTTGATGCTCTTCATTTTTCGTTTGTAATGATAAAATAACTCGAAATTCTCTCCCTATTTAGGCTTCAACGTCAATAATGATATTTTTAATAACTTAGATTCCACTTTTTAATAGCTATGACACTTATTA
Organism: Saposhnikovia divaricata; assembly: GCA_036435485.1. Lineage (NCBI taxonomy): Eukaryota > Viridiplantae > Streptophyta > Magnoliopsida > Apiales > Apiaceae > Saposhnikovia > Saposhnikovia divaricata. The sequence continues at coordinate 170,776,621 of CM071598.1, forward strand.
ATTTTGCTATTAATTTTGAATAGTTGCAACACTTAATAATAAAATCAAGCATATTAATTGCTATGATCTCACTAAGGGGATACAGAATCCAACAACAAATATTTTTAAATTTTGATCGTTGTATAATTTTTATATATAATTGAATTTGTTGGGCCTGTGTTTTTTATTTTTGGTTTAAAATTGTACAAAGAGTAAACTACAATGTGAAATGTCATAGGTAAATTTTAAGAGGAAAACAAATATCATATGATTTTATAATGTTCTGAATCATAAAAATTTAATTTTGTTTCAAAAATTTAGAGTCAACATTCATCTTCTACTTAATTGTTCTAGTTTTTCAACACATGAAATACATGTCATAATTATTCAAGGCAACAACCTAACTTATATTTTAATTAAAATCAAATGTAGCACTACTTTTAATAATTAAAAGTTTTACTAACATATTTATATATATATATATATTCTTAATCATAAAAAAAAAACAATACTTAATTTACATTCTTCCTTTTATCTATATCTACAAATTTTAATGAAAAGTGATGTAGTGATTCTGAAAAGTTTTATTTCCTTGCATATTTTGAATTTTCGTTTTTCTATTTTCCGTTGTCATTCACGCTTAAGCTAATCTAGCACTTATGTTGTGTCAAGACGCGCCGTATATTAGAATCTTAGAAAAGCAACCTTTTGTATAGACGCGCCGTATATTAGAATCTTAGAAAAGCAACCTTTTGCCTATACAAGCCTACTTAATATATAATAAAGTGAGAACAACCACCATCTCTTCTTGATATTGGGTCGACAGTATATTAGACGAAGAAGAGAAGATGCCCTCGCGGCAAGGCTTTTAGTGGCCTCGCCTTCCCTGACATGACAAAGAAAAGCCGGTTTCTCTAGGGAGCGCAATTGCTAGCGCACGGAATAATGAAAAGTAATGATCTCAGCAAGAGCAGACGGACAACTATTGTGAGTCTAGTGACTACAAGAGTAGAGTAATATCAAGTCAAAAAGCTCACACAATGTTGCTCCTGTTAGACAATCTGTGAAAATAGTACAAAACAGTAGATCGTGTGTGTGTGAATAACAGAATAATAAAACGAATAAAAGAGGAGACAAGAACGTAAAAACCCGAGTCCAGTGCGTGACTGTCTCCTTAAAGCGTATTTGCCCTCACCGTATGTGCGAGCGAAACGCCTCCCAGGATAAAACGGATTGCAGTGAGGCTACAATAGCGTCACTCTCAACGAGCTTGAGACGAGCAAGAATATCACCGAAGGAAGAAGAGGCTGTGTAGAGGATGTGTTTTTCGAATGAATAATCCTAGACCCTAAGGGGGGTATTTATAGGATAGACAAGACTTGTTCGCTACACAACTGCCTAACTTAATTAAATGCGTTAATTAAGATAAGACTGTAACGAAAAGATAATGTTAAAACTTGTGCGCTACTCAATTACCCCAATTAAAAAGTCGGTGGTAATTTTCCTTTATTAATTAACCGCGTTAATTAATTAAGGTAAGGCGGTGGCAAAAAATTCGTTATAAAAACGGAATTAATTTTACCACAATTAATTCCAAATTCGAATTAATTTAGTCAAATCTTTAAGCCCAAACCCAGTGGAAATAATAATTAGCAAAACTAGTCCGGGATTATTCGGCCCAATTTTCTGCTACATTCGTGTCCGCAGGTCGCACACGCGGAAAGCCCGAAGGCTTGCGAAGCCTCGAATTTCCCCTCGAAATCCCACAATTCGCACCCCCCCTGCGCGCCCGCGTATGAGATGGTGCAACACTTAACCAACACAAGTGAACACTCCTCTTGTGTTGTACTATATAAAGCAAAGGAAACTCTTTTTCCTTTGCTATGTGGGACTTCAAACTTAACAACAAAATTTCCACTCTTAAGGGACCAACTTTGAGTAATCATAACTCATCCATCCCTTAGTCGTTTTGAGTGTTTAAATATGCATTGGAAAGCTTTCGCGGAGGAGAACACTCTCCAAGCATGACTTGTTGCAAACACGCACACAAGGCAAACTCAAACCGGAGCTCAAAATGACTCGACAATGTGGGTCTAAAACCCACATTTTCTAACAATCCCCCACATGGATGAGATTGATATCGTAGTAGCACACACCAGACAGACAGATACGGAATTTGATGTGGTGATATTCTTCGATCAGATATAGCATACGATAGGTAGAGGTTTGCTCCTTGAACCTTCGCTTGAGTAAGCATATCGACCTTACTGGTAGACAGTGGAGGTTTGCTCTTTGAACTGTTCGACCGTTTGTGTAAGCGATGATATACTTATCACTATATCCTTTCTGACTCGTTCAGCTCTCATGATTATGTCCATTTTGGCCATGGAACATCGTCCTGGTTCTGCAGGAGTTTCTAAAGAATTGTGCCTCGCAACTCTCCTTTGAAGCGGCCCCACTTCTCTCCCACATAGGTGATCTTTATACTTATAGAGTAACCCGCGTTTACTCAACTGAATTCCATGCGTTCTAACCTTGAACTCCATGTATTCACCGAAAGATCATTAAAATCTCGAAAGCTTACCCTCGTACCTTACGGGTCTCACTGTTTCTCATCATAGGAACAGGCCAGGGGTTACCCCCACAGTGAATTGGTCATCATGATTTAGTTGACCCATTGAACCAAGTTCTTCGGACCTCCAGTTAGCAATGGTTGGGTGTCCACCATGACGCCGTTAAGCAATAGGCTTAAGGCCCATTCCTCTCGATGATTTGTCAACCAGTTCTCTTGATAACCCTTTGGTTAGCGGATCCGCAATATTATCCTTTGACGGTATAAAGTCAATAGTGATAATTTCGGTTGACATTAACTGTCTAATGGAACTATGTCGTCGTCGTATATGACGGGACTTTCCATTATACATTGTGCTCTGTGCTCTGCCAATAGCAGACTGACTATCACAGTGCAGTCCTATTGCAGTCACAGGCTTTTGCCATCTCGGAACATCCTCCAAAAATTGGCGTAAATATTCTGCCTCTTGTGCGCATTTATCTAATGCCACAAACTCAGCTTCCATTGTGGACTGAGTTATAATCGTTTGTTTAGAGGATTTCCATGACACTGCTGCTCCAGCTAGTGTAAACACATAACCACTCGTAGACTTTAGTGCCTTCTTGCTAGATATCCAGTTTGCGTCAGTATAGCCTTCTAGTATTGCTGGATAACTACCATAATGCAAACCATAATCTCGAGTTCCTCTCAAGTACTTTAGACTCGTATGATCGCTTTCCAGTGATCAGCTCCCGGATTACTCGTAAATCTACTCAACTTGCTAATTGAGTATGCAATGTCTGGTCTTGTACAACTCATAAGGTACATCAGACTTCCAATTATCCGTGAGTATTCCAACTGCGAGACTCCTACACCTTTATTCTTGGATAGATGTAAAGTCAAATCCACAGGTGTTCTCGCTGTCTCAACATCATCCTTGAGAAATTTCTCAAGAATCTTGTCAACATAATGTGGTTGACTTAAGGCAAGACCCTCCGAGGTTCTAGAAATTTGAATTCCCAGAATTACATTTGCTAGACCCATGTCTTTCATGTCAAATCTTGCCTTTAACATGTCCTTAGTAGATTTGATCACCTTATCATTGCTACCGGCAATAAGTAGATCATCTACGTACAAAGTCATCATAACATATCCATTTTCGTTATCCTTGTAGTAGGCGCAACTATCACATTCATTGATCTTGAAACCACTGGCTAACACAACCTCATCAAATTTCTCATGCCATTTCATAGGCGCTTGCTTCAAGCCATACAGTGATTTCACCAATCTACAGACTTTTCTTTCTTGTCCAGGGACAACAAACCCTTCAGGTTGTTCCATATAGATTTCCTCATCTATATCCCCATTTAGAAAAGCTGTCTTCACATCCATTTGATGTACAGTCAACTTTCGCATTGCAGCGATAGCAAACATCATCCTTATAGATGTTATTCTCGATACTGGAGAATATGTATCAAAGTAATCAAGACCATGTTGCTGCTTGTATCCTTTGATTACAAGTCTGGCCTTGTACTTATCGATGGTCCCATCAGGTTTCAACTTCTTTTTGAAAACCCACTTGCTACCTAGTGTTTTACTACCGGCTGGTAAGTCCACTAACTCCCAAGTATGATTCTGTAAAATAGAATCTACTTCAGTTTTGATGGCCTCTTTCCACATAGGTCCATCAGGTGATGTTACCGCTTCCCTATAGGTTTTCAGATCACCTTCTTCGAGCAAATAAGTCAGAAACTCTGACCCATAGGATTTCTCCTTCCTTTGTCTTTTGCTCCTTCTCACTACCCCCACATTTTCATCTTCACTTTCATCATTCTCATTGTCGTCTACTATAGACTCATGAGGTCGTTTAGATGTCGTAGGGTGTTCGACTCCAGGATTACAAGGAAATACATTCTCAAAGAATGACGCATTCCTTGACTCCATAATCGTATTCTTTTGAATCTCAGGAATCTTTGATTCATATACAAGAAACCGATATGCAGTACTATGTGGTGGATATCCGATGAAGATACAATCCACAGTCTTTGGACCAATCTTCACCTTCTTAGGTGCAGGGATCAGTACCTTTGCAAGGCACCCCCACACTTTCAGATTTTGGTAACTTGGTTTCTTTTCCTTCCACATCTCATAAGGACTTTCATCCTTATTCTTGCGAATCATCATATTTAAAATATGAGTTGCACTTATGATGGCTTCCCCCCACATCGACTGCGGAAGTCCAGAGCTTAACAACATCGCATTCATCATCTCCTTGAGAGTGCGATTCTTCCTCTCAGCCACTCCATTAGACTGAGGGGAATATGGTGCAGTGACCTCATGGATTATACCATGTTGTGAACAGAATTCCCCAAAAGGTTCAACATATTCACCTCCACGATCACTTCGTATCGTTTTGATTTTCTCATTTTGTTGTGTCTCAACTTCTTCCTTATAGATTTTAAATTTATCAATAGCTTCGTCTTTGCTCTTAAGCAAATATACATAACAGTATTTTGTACAATCATCTATGAATGTAATAAAATACTTGTTTCCTCCTCTAGTTGGAGCAAATTTTAAATCACATATGTCGCTATGTATTAGGTCTAGCACCTTGGTGTTTCTTTGCACATGTTTAAACGATGCTCTTGTTAATTTTGCCTCAACACAAGTTTCACACTTATGTTTTGAATCAATATTCAATTTTGGTATGTAATTTTTTGCACTTAAACGTCGTAAAGTGTCAAAATTAACATGTCCTAATCTAGCATGCCATAAATTAGGAGACTCAAGCAAGTAAGCAGAAGAATTCTTTATTTCATTATTGTCCTTAACGGACATCACATTGAGCTTAAAAAGCCCATCGGTTACATAACCCTTGCCTACAAACATACCATTCTTAGACAAAATAACTTTATCTGACTCTATTACAATACGAAATCCATGCTTATTCAACAAGGAACCAGACACAAGGTTCTTGCGAATATCAGGCACATAAAGTACATTCTTCAAAGTCATAAGCTTCCCAGAAGTCATCTTCAGAATCACCGTGCCTTCCCCTTCAATGGTAGAAGTTGTTGAATTCCCCATGTAAAGCTTCTCACCAGCATCAGAAGCTTTGAGGCTAGAGAAAACCGCCTTGTCCGAACAAACATGCCTTGTAACTCCCGTATCAATCCACCATGCCCTCGGATTAGAGCCAACCAGGTTCACCTCAGAGACCGTAGCACAGAGGTCTATGTCACCTATCTCCTTAGAGATATCATCGACCATGTTTGCTTCCTTCTTCTTGTTAGGCTTCTTAGGCTTCCTACACTTAGAAGACCTATGACCCACTTTGTCGCAGTTAAAGCACTTCCCTTGAAACTTCGTCTTCGAAATTCCTCCCTTAGGTGCCAACTTTGCCCCTTTACCAGAATTGTTCTTCTTGGGCTTATGTTCCACCATGTTTGCCTTTTTAGTGGCAACATTCATCTTCTTCTCGGATCCCCTGTTGTCTTCTTCAATACGAAGTCTAACGATCAGATCCTCCATAGTCATCTCCTTTCGCTTATGCTTAAGGTAGTTCTTGAAATCTTTCCATCCAGGTGCCAGCTTCTCAATCACATCAGCAACTTGGAAAGACTCACTTATGATCATCCCTTCAGCATGAATATCATGGATGATCACTTGCAGTTCTTGCACCTGACTGACCACAGTCTTAGAATCCGCCATCTTATAATCAAGAAAGCGGCCAACAATCCACTTCTTAGCCCCAGCATCCTCGGTTTTGTACTTATGGTCAAGTGACTCCCATAAGACCTTAGATGTTGGCTTTGTACTGTACACGTTATATAACGAGTCAGCCAAACCATTTAGCACGTAATTCCGACAAATATAATCGGCATGCTTCCAAGCATCAACAGCATAAACTGCTTGCGTGTTACTCTCAGCAGTGAGCAACGGTGGATCCTCCCTGAGGTAGCGATCCATATTCAACGTGGTCAGATAGAACAACATCTTTTGCTGCTAGCGTTTGAAGTTCGTACCATTGAACTTCTCAGGTTTCTCAGCAATGAGCCTTGTAACAAATATATTGATTTCAAAGTACCTGCTTCAATTTCCGAATACTGTATATAAAACTTTGATAATGAAACAACCACGCAATATGTTAATTTATAATAGTAGCTGAGTATTTTATTTCACACAAATATAAAGTTACAGCTTTTTCTTTTACATGCAGAAGGCTTCGGCCTTTCTTTCTTTCTCTGTAAAGCTATAGCTCTTTTTCTTCTCTCAAAATATTTCACAGTACATATCTCTTATGTAGGAAGATCTATTTATAGCTTTAAGAGTACAATCTGAACGTCATGACATACATCAATTAAGGCCAACTTTTTCAATGTGTAGCTCACCTTATTTCCAGGAATCAAACTTGATTTTTTCAACCCAGCAACTGTTGCAATTTTCTTCTTTGTTTCACATACATGACAGCTTCTATTTTCAATGAGGTGCCTACCATGTTTTACTTCTTTAAAAAATCACAGCTGGGTCAAATATTTCTGCTCCATTTATTCATGCATACCCACAGCCACTCTTTACTTTATTGATTATGTTTTATGGAGAGTTTGACTTCTAACATGAGCAAGTACAATATGTAATAAATCACCGGATATAATAACACTTTCACTTCGCTAAGCAAACAGAAATTACAATCACATTTAGGCAAATTACCTGGGATTGCAGGAAGGTGCTGGCGATTTCCTTAGAATACTATCAGTGTCAGTGCTCACAGGACGCTTAACAGCTCTGCCTTGGCTAATTACTGGAGGATTTTGCAACAAACTTGCTGGTGGCTATTCCATAATGTTAACCCCAGCTGAACCACCATTAGCAATCATCTGCTAGTTAGTCACAGGAGTGGGAACCACATTATGTTGTGGAATCCCAACTGGTGTATTCTGGGAACTAGAAGCCCCTTGCTTTTCTAGTGAAGGGACGATAGCTAGAACAACGTGCATAGATGGCTGGGAATCATTTTAATCAAATTTTGAATATGTTATATATAAATATATTATTATGATGTAAAACTATGATATAAATTGAAGTTAATTAATCAAATAGTAGAAAGACCTGTTCAAAAAAGTGAGGCCACAACAACTCCCACCATTTCTTTAGAAAACCTTTGTCCGAATCCAGGACTAAGTAAAACAATTTAAAATTAGTAACCAAAAATCTTAATTAAGATAACTATATGCATATATATGGGGTCGTGCTCTATGGAAAACAAATTTAAGCCTGTTATCGATTGTCATGCCCTGCACTGTTAAAAAGTGCAGAACAATTGTAAATTCTTTTTGCATATATTTTACATATTTTAAGATGTAATGTTCTGAACTTTTTTGAAGACTGCTAAACAACTGTTGTCGCTGTTCACACCGTAAAAATTGTTCTTAGCTGTTCACATGGAAATGATATGCATAGCTTCCACGAAAAAAATATAAAACCCCTTGAAATAGCTAATGCAATTTAAGGAATGCAACAAAGAGAGACAAGTTATAGGAAAAAGATCTATTCAGTGTGACACCAAGATTGTTACAATTATTGTCCCTGATGGAAAAGAAACCGAGATTATGAAATTTATGCATCTTGTAATTGGGAATATAGATTTTAAACAGCAAATTATGATGAGAAATAGGTTCCTCCATTTCATAAGTAATATATATCTATATCTTCTCAATTGTAACGATATTTGTGGTCGAAAAATGACCCTAATCATTTCTTCTTGACCAAGTTGCATCCTAAAACTTTATTTCTTAGGCGTCTTTTTTTATGAAATCACCTCAATATTGACTAATACCATCATGCTCCTTAATTACTTATTTCATACACCAAAAACCACATTTAAAGATCAAATAAGAAAAAAGACTACAATAATAACATATATTAAGACATGTGATGTGAATCATAAATCACTTACTTCTAAACATCTCAAGGTTTGCTTCTTTAGCAAATAAATCAACAGAATCATGAAAGCCCTCCTCCTTCAAGTAATTATAAATGTAAAGGTCCAACCTAAGGATTTTCAAATCCAACAAAAAAACAATAACAATAAACTAAAAGCTGATCTATTTGAAAAAGAACAGTCAGCAAGTCAAATGCCCATAATCGAAGAAATCATGTAAAATGTTAACTTACATCTTTTCGGAATCCCAGAACTTTCCAAATGTCATGGTATTGTCATTGCCACACCCTTTCCAGATGGCATTCCCTTGAATCAAATGATCTGGAATTCACAAATATCCAAAATTCATAAACGCAAAGATTTAACAAAACATAAACACAAAACTAGAATTTTAGAGTATAAAAATTGTTCTGTTTTGTACCTTTACACAATCAGAGAGACCAGAAAAAAAAAGAGGAAGTAGATTGAGTTATAGGATTAGGGGAAATTATTTTATATAAAAGAATGTTTCTTCAAGGTATAAATTTGTCATGTTTTGAGCGGGAAGTTTAAACTATTACGCTAAACGATATCGTTTTATTTAAATAAGTTAGTACTAGGAATGCTAGGTGGCAGCACGTGATTTGCTAGTGAATTGTAGTAACTAACATTCCAAATGGGCTAATTATTGGCAGCTGTAGTGGTCCCGACGAGCAACAAACTCCTATATGTCCCAGGAGTGGTCTCGTGTTTGATTATGGAATGAATGATATTGTTATTTTCTCCCTTTACATTTTGTCTTTTTCCTTTTCTTGATTTTCTTAGATCTAGTTTTGTATTCGATTGCTTACAACTGGTATCAGAGCAGCCGGTTCTTGGCTTAGAAATGGCAGATAAAAATGTTGTTCAGAGGCATGATCAAGCTATTACAAACCTGGAGGTTGGTGTTGAAGGGTTAAAGGTAACCATGGAGGCTAATAAAGCTCAACTATCTACCATGGATGGTACTTTATCTAAGCCGACAGAGTCAAATGAAGAACTGAGAAAAAACTTCTCAGAACTAGTCTCGCTTTTGAAAAAGAATACAACCTTTGAAGGGGATGGTGAAGCCAGTTCCACACATCTTGATAAACGCCCATTACAAACAGGTAAACAACCTATAAATATTCAAACTCCTACTACATTTGGTACAATAAACAGCCCTACTATCTTAGATGAGAATGGTAAAGCAATAAACCTTACACCTGCCTCTGTAAACCAATATGCTTTCTTTAACCCTGATGGAAACGTGAATACTGGAGCTATTCCTGCACCTCACCTAGAGGTCATTAATGGTTGCCCTTAGTATAGTCAAACAACAATGCCATCAACACAAGCTAGATCTAATTTCCATCAACCACCACTCTCAAACCCTTTGAACCCCTACTTGTATAGTCCTCTGGGAACAAGTTTTGTTCCAATGACCCTTAATCCGTACTCTACACTGCCACCATATTCCACCATGAAAAACCCTTACCAAGGTCAAGGTTCGACATATTCACATGTTAATGGCCAGACCCATGCCTATCCATCTATTCCCCCATCTATTACTAATGCTACTCATATTAACAACTCTGGATGGCATCATTCTGATTTGGGACCACCTAGATTCACCTTCAGCAACACTATTTATAAACCACCAAAAGTGGATTTCCCAAGTTTGATGGGAAGGATCCAAGATCCTGGATAGGCAAATGTGAAAAATATTTTTAGTTAAATCCATCCTTGGATGCTAGGGCTAGAGTCATCTGTGCAACCCTATACCTTGAAGGAGAGGCAGATGTGTGGTACAGGTCATTGGAGGAAGATCAACCTAACCTGTTGTGGCCTGAATTTGCTGCAATGATTTGTAATAGATTTTCTAAAGTTGGTTATGAGAATTTGGTTGGCCAGTTCAACAAACTCACTCAGAAAGGCAAGGTTGAGGACTACATCACTCAGTTTGATGAATTAAGAAGCCATGTGATGGGCCAGGAAGGGCATCACAGGGAATCCTACTATGTGGACACCTTCATTAGTGGATTGAAGGAAGAGCTTTCTCAGTCATTATACAACAGCAGGCCTAGTACACTACAAGAAGCTAGGAACCTGGCAAGAGGACAAGAGTACCTCCTAAGTGTGTTTGATAAGAGATACAAGGTCAACAACAAACCTTACTCACCAAGCTCAGTAACACCATATAAATATGGGTATTCTACTAACAAGGTTTCCTCTAATGTGGAGTTGAGCAAGGCTGTTAGCAAGGCTCCAACTGAGACTAAAAGGTTGACTTTAGATGAGATCAATGATAGGAAGAAAAGAGGAGTGTGCTTCCATTGTGATGAGAAATTTACTCCTGGTCATGACTGCAGAAAAAAGAGGCTCTATGTCATTATGGATGATCATGCAGAGGCAGAAAAAGAAGAATTGGCTGTAATATGGGAATCTGATGAAAACAATGGAGATGAACAACCCAAGGAAGGAGAGACTGGCATATCCCTACATGCAGTGATGGGATCAAAGGGCAATCATACCATTAAGTTGAAAGGCCAGATCAAGAACAGAATCATTTCTATTCTAGTAGACAGTGGGTCAACCCACAATTTTATCTCCCAAGGATTAGCTAAGCAACTCAAGCTACCTACAAGTACCTGCATACCCTTCAATGTAACTGTTGCTAATGGATAGCAATTGGTGTGTGACACAAGGTGTAGCAATGTAGAGTGGAAAATGGCTGGCAGGGTGTTCAATGCAGACCTGAATATGATTCCACTTGGAGGGTATGATTTAATCTTGGGGGTGAAATGGATGCAAACAGTGAGCCCCATCACTTTTGATTTCTCTGCAGGCCACATTACCATCAACTGGAAAAATGAGAAAGTAGTATTGCAGCAAGACAGTAGTATGCCTGAAATTAAGGTAGTGCCAGACAGCAAGCAGGAATTCAGGTACAAGGAAGAAGAAGTGTATCTACTGTTGCAGATTACTGCCCTAGAGGGTGAGGGTGAAAAGGATAAGGACCTTCCAAGAGGCATTCAGAACATCTTACAAGAATATGATGATGTGTTTAAAACTCCTACTGAGCTACCACCTGATAGGTCTCAGAATCATTCAATACCTATTAAGCCTGGAAGTCAGCCAGTAAATTCAAACCCCTATAGGTGTCCTTTCTTTCAAAAGGAAGAAATTGAAAGAATAACCAGGGAAATGCTAAATAGTGGTATTATTAGAAACAGCTCCTCACCATTTGCATCACCAGTGCTACTGGTGAAAAAGAAAGACAACAGCTGGAGGTTAGTAGTGGACTACATAGCCCTGAATGTCATAACAATTAAGAACAAGTACCCTATCCCTATCATTGAAGAATTGTTAGCTGAGTTAAAAGGAAGTGCAGTATTTACAAAGCTTGATTTGAGAAGTGGATACCATCAAATCAAGGTGAATGAAGGAGATGTATTCAAAACTGCCTTTAAAACCCTCAAGGGCACTATGAGTTTATGGTGATTCCATTTGGCCTCACCAATGCTCCTGCCTCCTTTCAAAGTCTAATGAATGAAATTTTTAGTGAACAACTCAGAAAATTTGTTCTGGTGTTCTTTGATAATATATTGATATATAGTAAGGATCCTCAGGAGCATGAGAAGCATTTAAGAGCAGTCCTTGACATTCTCAGAAGTAATAAGCTGTTTGTCAAGAGATCCAATTGTGCCTTTGGGTGTAGCAAGATAGAGTATCTTGGACATATAATATCTATGAATGGAGTAACTGCTGACTATTCCAAAATTCAAGCTATGTTGGAGTGGCCAAAACCAGTGAATATCAAGTCACTCAGCGGTTTCCTTGGACTCACAGGCTATTACAGAAGGTTTGTGAAGAATTATGGTGTCTTAAGCAAGCCTCTGACTCAACTTTTGAAGAAAAGAGCATTTAAATGGAGTGATCAGGCAGAAGAAGCTTTTAGCAAATTAAAGGAGGCAATGACCAACACTCCAGTCTTAACTATGCCTGACTTTGAAAAGGTTTTTATAATTGAGACAGATGCTTGCAAGTTAGGAGTTGGTGCTGTGTTAATGCAGGAAGGAAGGCCTATTGCTTACATGAGTAAGGCATTAAGTGCAAGGCACTTGGGACTATCAACTTATGAAAAGGAAATGCTAGCTGTCATTCTGGCAGTCCAGAAATGGAGGATTTATTTGCTGGGGCAAAAGTTTGTAATCAGAACTGATCATGAAGCTATTAAGTACCTCATGGAGCAAAGAATCACTACTGAAGTACAACAAAAGTGGCTGTCTAGACTGTTGGGGTATGACTATAGTATTACTTACAAGAAGGGGAGGGAAAATATTGCTGCAGATTCCCTATCCAGAATTCATGAACAAAATGAAGAATATGCTGCTCTAACTGTGATACAGCCTGCATGGAGAGAAGAGTTGCAGTGTAGCTATGTTGATGATGAAACTGCCATTGACTTATTTTCTAAACAGCATTGTTGGAGGCACCACTGGAGAGTTTAAGATAGTGCAAGATGAGAATAAATGGAAGGGGAGATACTATGTGGGCACTGGGAACAATCTCAGAGCTAAAATCTGTTTGAATATCCATAGCAACATGGAGGGTGGTCATTCTGGAATTGCAGCAACAATTAAAAAGGTGGAACAACTATTTTACTGGCCAGGGTTAAGAGATGATGTCACTAGGTTGGTTAAGGAATGTGATATCTGCTTAAGAAATAAGACAGAGAAGGTAGCTAGCCCTAGGTTACTCCAACCAATTCCTATTCCAGACAACACCTGGGAGGTGATATCTATGGACTTCATAGAGGGATTACCGAAATCCAAGGGCAGAGACTCAATTTTGGTGGTTGTGGACAAATTGACCAAATATTGTCATTTGATTCCTCTCACACACCACTTTACTGCCATTAAAGTTGCACAGGAAGTGCTCAATCAGGTTGTCAAGCTTCATGGAGTACCAACTGCAATTATTAGTGACAGAGACCCTATTTTTGTTAGTGCCTTCTGGCAAGAGTTATTTAAAAGCATGGGTACTGACATCAGGTTGAGCTCAGCATATCACCCTCAATCAGATGGCCAAACTGAGAGAGTGAATCAATGCATTGAGATGTATCTCAGATGCATGACTGGCCAGAAACCTACAGAATCGTTTAATTGGATTGCAATGGCAGAATGGTGGTATAATACCACCTTTCACACCTCTGCTGGAATGACACCTTATCAAGCTCTCTACAGTCAGCCTCCACCCTCAATTTCTTATCAAGGTGCAAAATGCCATGATCCAAGTGTAACTCAGTTTGTCAAAGACAGGATCAAAACTCAAAGATTGCTGAAGGAGAATCTCAACAAGGCACAGGAAAGAATGAAATACTTTGCAGACCAGAAGAGAAGTACCAGGGAATTTGAGGTAGGGGATGAGGTATATCTCAAGCTTCAACCCTACAGGCAAATGTCTGTTAATTTCATAAGTAATCAGAAATTGGCTGCAAGGTACTATGGCCCCTACAAGGTATTAAGGAGAATAGGAAAGGTTGCTTATCAGATTGTGTTGCCTGCTGGAAGTAGAGTGCACAATGTATTTCATGTTTCACAGCTTAAGAAGAAATTGGGTAGTAACAAGGTGCCACAGATTAATCTACCAGGAGTGAATGAAGCTGAAGAATTTGAGCCTAAACCAGTGAAAATCTTGGACAGAAGGATGGTAAAGAGAGGAATGAAACCTGCTGTCGAAATTCTTGTGCAATGGGAGCATGGTGAGCCTGGAGAAGCTACCTGGGAAAGTTGGGACAAGTTCATTAGAAAACATCCTCAGTTTAATCATTGAGGACAAGGATTGTTTGAAGAAGAAGGGAGTTGTCATGTTTTGAGCGGGAAGTTTAAACTATTAAGCTAAACGATATCGTTTTATTTAAATAAGTTAGTACTAGGAAAGCTAGGTGGCAGCACGTGATTTGCTAGTGAATTGTAGTAACTAACATTCCAAATGGGCAATTATTGGTAGCTGTAGTGGTCCCGACGAGCAACAAACTCCTATATGTCCCAGGAGTGGTCTCGTGTTTGATTATGGAATGAATGATATTGTTATTTTCTCCCTTTACATTTTGTCTTTTTCCTTTTCTTGATTTTCTTAGATCTAGTTTTGTATTCGATTGCTTACAAAATTTATAAATAGTGTATCTTTTTTCAACATAAATTACAGATATTCGGAGGACACATATAACCCAAAAGCAAAAATACTTTGCAAAATTAGGCAAGCATAAATACTATTAATATTCAAGAAGTTTTGTGATAATATTTAGAGTAATATAATATTCCATGTTGTCATTAAGAAATTGAAGAATGCCTATTACTTTATACAATTCTTTTTCATTGGTATCTACAAATTCAAATTTGAAGAATAAAAGCATATTTGATTCCGCACATTTGATTCATAATATATTTGATTCCTATTATTTATTGAAATTCTATATTTCTTTTGCAATTATTCAACCCCTTTGCTTCTCTCTGTGATTCAAAATGCCTATTCTGTTCGGGAATATTCTGCTTTCCTGTTTCCCGGTCTGTTAACTGCACAGCTGTAGGGAATGGAGAATTCAAAACGTACATTCCTGGGGTGTTCCCGGGCGGGTCAAAATTCTTGCAATCCGACCCAATTGAACAGGTTTGAAATTTTTTGTTTCCATCATCAATATCAATATAATATAATTAAATTTCTGCTAATAAAGAGAATGGTGAAAATTCCAATAATATCTTTAATATGAGGTTATTTTGGTAATTTTCTATGATTAAATGGGTTGTTGGATTATCCATTAATGACACAAGTTACTAAGAGGGGTCTATTCATTTGAGATTCTATGGTATTTTAATAGATTCTCAAAATCAGCGGGTATTCCTTTGGGATTTTAAATAATCTTTTAAAATCTGCAGGTATTCGATTCGAATTTCAAATAATCTTTCTAAATCTGTGGATATTCAATCGAGATTTAAAAATATCTTCTAAAATCTGTAGGTATTCAATCCGGATTTTAAAAAATCAATCAAAATCTCAAGGTATTCAAATTTCAACAGATTTGCTAAAGTCATGGATTTTGAAATATTTTTGGAAAATGTTATATGTATATTCATCAACGTAAAATTTGTTCTTACTAGACAATATTTTGATGAATTTGTGAATAATAACAATTTTTAATAGAAAAAATCAAAAGTAACAGATATGTAAAGATATGTTATGTGCAAGTATTTATACCTTACGTACATCTTTTCTCTTTTAGTCTGTGAAGGTACGTAAGCTTTATTCTTCATCATTTTCATTCTTCTTTTTTTGCATCAATTATGATAAAGTTATATGATTTTGATTTTGGCAACATGTAACGTCTTTTTCAGTTCTCATCCTAATGATCTAAGATTTGGATGCAGCAAGCAATCACTAAGTGTTGATTTTAAAAATTCCCTAAAACCCAAAAGAGACGAACATGGAGGCAAATAGTCGGAAATAACTATACCAAAGTAGAAATTGTATATAAGTATGTTTTCTTACAAATATCGAAAGAGATTTACAAAAAAATCAAAAAAACTAAATTGTATTTTGTATTGACAGATATTGAATGTTAATTTGGTAACCAATTCAATATTTAATGTTAATTTTGATATGAAACAGTTCCTTTAATGGTATATTAGAGTTAGATATGATAACGATAATATGTTTGTAGCATTTTGTTAGTGAGTTCTGCGATGGATAATGTATCACAATTTTCGATCAATTACAAGCTGCCTCGCAAACCAAGAAGAGGAAGAAGAGATTGATTGACAAAACAAGGATTTGGAAATTGGGCTAATTTGGAGGTCTATATAATAAGATATAATCTATTACAGACTGCTACGTGTACTTAATTTTCTCTGTTTGACTATGATGATTTGGTGTTGATTTAAAAGTTCATTGCCACATCCTTTATGCCTTTACATTGATTTAATTTAGATTTTAGTGGAATATCTTTGTTATGCATGACCTACACCTACCCACTGGTGAGTAAGACGGAGGTTCATGATAGATTTGGATTTTTAATTTCTCTACTACTTATTTTTTACTATAACCTATTTGTATTTTATGTTTTGGTTGGAGCCAGTCTTACAGGTTATAAAAATATGTCATTATAGGAAAATAGATGTAGCTAGCCATTGGGAGTAAGTAGAAGTTGTGCTAAAACTATTGTTGTCATACCACCCACTAATGAAGTTAAAGAGTATGAAGTGAAAGAGTATGTTTCTCATGGTTATACATGACACACATATTTGGCACCACAATGAGAATATCAATTGTAAAAATGTTTGTTACATAGATTTTTTAAATTTGTTAAATTACATTTTTTAAAATCAAATTGTTTTGTTTCTATACAATTTTAAAGGCTACTATATTTAGAGGTGTATTCACAAGGGCATTTACCAAAAAATAAAATACCAGTGGTCGAAGAGACAATTTCTTGCTTAACATGTGCTTAACTAGCTTTGTTTTGACACTACTCAAATTGAATCTCAAATTGATTTCCTTTATTTTTTGGACAAATTTTTTTATCGTACATTTTCCAAAATGCGGTAGTCACCAATAGGCGGCGACGAGTAACCTTTAAATCAAACTTTTATATATACTACCTTATAACCCGTGCAAAGTACCGATTACTATTTTTCTTTTAATTTACTTATAGTGTAGTATCTACACTATACTATAATATAATATAATATTATAAATACTAGCTTATAGCCTGTGCAAAGCACGGATTATTTTTAATTTTTTTTAATTTACTTATAGTTTAGTATATATAATATTATAAACATTACTTTAAATATGTTGGGAGAATTCAAAATTTAGACCTTTGTATATAAATAATTTTTAGTATTAAATCTAAATTAATATGCTGTTGGTGGGAATCGAACATTCAACCTTTCTATATAATATAATCTAGTATTAATTTTATACTAAAATGTTATTGGTGGGATTCAAACTTTAAACCTACAACTTTTAGTATTATTGTATCTAACGGTCATGATCTATATGAGTTGAAGATCTAACGGTTGTGAATGGGGGATAATCAAAAATGAGGAGCCAAAATAGGGGGTAACCAAACTACAAATTATACTCATTTCGCTTATTATAGTATAGTTTTTAATTTACTTATAGTTTAGTATATATAATATTAAACATTACTTTTAATATGTTGGAAGAATTCAAATTTTAGACCTTTGTATATAAATAATTTTTGGTATTAAATCTAAATTAATATATTGTTAGTGGGAATCGAACCTTCAACCTTTCTATAAAACATAATCTAGTATTAATTTTATAATAAAATGTTGTTGGTGGGATTAGAACCTTAGACCTCCAACTTTTAGTATTCTTGTATCTAACGGTCATGATATATTTGAGTTAAATATCTAACGGTTGTGAATGGGGGATAACCAAAATTGAGGAACCAAAATACGGGGTAACCAAACTTTAAATTATACCCCATTTCGCTTATTATAGTATAGTATAGATTATTTTAAATATGTTGTTGGAAGGATTCGAAACTTAAACCTTTGCATATAACAACTTTTATTATTAAATCTAAACTAATATGTTGTTGGCGAAAATCGAACCTTCAACCTTTTTATATAACATCCTTTAGTATTAATTTCAAATTAAAATGTTGTTGGCGGGATTTGAACCTTGGACCTCTATATATAACAACTTTTAGTGTTGTATCCAACGGACATTATTTATTTATTTGAGTTGCAAATCTAACGGTTGTAAATGAAAGAGATAACCAAAAATAGAAGATAACAAAAAATGGGGGTTAACCAAACAACAAAAACCCCTTTTTACTTATTATCGTAAAGTAATATATTTCATATTATATTGTATTTTTGCTATAATTAAAAATATATCAAAATTTAAAGTTGAATTTTGAATTAATTTTCATTACTTTTTGATCGAGTACAATTTTCAAAATACGAGTAGTCGCTAGCAGACAACAACAAAAAACATATAGTTATGTTCAATAGTTATGTATTACGTACAATACATCATTATCAATATTTCACACAAAATATATTGTGTTAATCAACTAGACATATGGTTACTGCAACAAAACGAATATATAATAACTGGTGATTAATCATTAGAACCGGAACCGGACATATGGTTACCGTAACAGAATGATTATATGACAATCGTTGATTATTTATTGTTAAAGACTGATATTAGTTCTAAGTTTCAATTCAAAATAAAATTCTAATTTAAACCTCACCATGTATAAGTTACTTAGATATACTAAAATTTGAATTTAATAAAAACATTTTGTAAAATTTGGAAAATAAAAAATCACCGTATGCGAACCACGGGCATATTTCCTTATTTATCAATAAGGCACGATTTTAAAAAAAATAATTAAAAATGTGTTAAAAATTCCAAATTGAGTGAAATTATATATAATATATTAAAAATAAAAAACCACATGTATTATAGAATTATAAATGTTTTCAGTTACATCCCGATTAGAATCATCGTCCGCACACGCTTCTTCATTCGATTTTTTCTTCTACGATTTTAGGTTATACTAAATAATATTTAAAAAAATATCTATTGAATTCTTAAGATATTATTTACCAATAAGTTACAAAAATATATTTTTAAAAAATTAAAAAATGTGTTAAAATTTCAAAATTCAGTTAAATTAAATATAATTAATTAAAAATAAAAAATCACATGTTTTATAGAATTATAAACAATTTCAGTTATATCACGATTAGAATCATCGCCCACATACACTCTTCGTGCGATTCTTTCTTCTACGATTTAGGTAATACTAAATACTTTTTAAAAAATATCTATTGAATTCTTAAGATATTTAAGAATAAATTTAAAACTAACATTAAATTAATGAGATTTATTTATGTCATGAAATTAAGTATAGGACATATGTAAATTTAAAATTAATAATAAATTTATTAAAAAAATTAAAATTTTATATTAAATCAAATAATTAATGTATTAATTCACAATAATAATATATGATAGCACGTGCTTTGCACGGGTTATATGCTAGTGTACTATTACAAGCTAAACATTGTAAAATTGGTTGGTTGGTTAACACCTTCCCAAAAAGTTAGTTAACACCTCTCAAAAATGAAAAAATAAATTAAAATGCATATAAAATTTTATTTTACTTAATAACAAACTCTTTTATTTACACTCCAATTAATATTCAATTAAATACTCTTTTAGTTATATTTGAATTAAAATTCTTCAACTACACCCAACTTTTTTACAATCTTTCAATTACTTGGAAATCGAATATTGTCATAACCATTATGCTACACTTAGTTTTAAATATATTTTAAAAATCTTATTAGATAAACCACATCATCTCCTTTTGTCCCTTTTTTTATTTCAGTTATACATTAAACCTCTACACAAGTGCAAAAAGTGCCAAAAATTGGTTGTGAAATTACTATTTCATCCTCTCTTTTTTTGAAAATAATAATAGTACCACCCCTTTATAATCTATGTAAAAAAGGAAGAATTTGTGTTAGCTTTCGGACCACCAACCTCGTTTTAAGAGATTCATATCATAGCCACTATATTACATTACTTTTCGAGTTTCTTTAAAAATCTTATTAGATAAATCAGGTCTGTGACGCCCTCCCAATCTGGCGTCTAGACCAGGGAGTCACTAACACACTGGATACAACCAACCTAAAAATAAATAAATATAGATATAGCATGCTGACTGACCCCAACACTACTCACCTGGATTTTTCACAGGTAATGGTATGAAACAAGCAAGCCAAACGTCTAACTACTTATTATTATTACATAACCTTGGTTCAAATTATAATCATTACATAACCTTGGTTCAAATTATAATCATTACATAACCGAGGTTCAAATTATAATCATTACATAACCTTGGTTCAAATTATAATCATTACATAACCGAATTCAAATTATAATCGTTACATAACCTTGGTTCAAAGTTCTAACTACATGATCTCACAAATAACTCAAAAGCCTCCTCACTGAGCTGTTATTGCATCTACCTCGGATGGCAACTCGAAAGAAACCACAGTAGGGTTACGGAAAGTGCGCTTCCTCGCAGTCTGAATGGTACAAACCATGATTCTTAAATTACTGTCAGAGGGTTAGACAAAATAATAATGAGCAAATGCTCAGCAAGTAACTTAACTAAAAACTGATAAAGCAGAAGTAAAGCTGGCTTCCAACAATAATAGAATAGCAAAATGAATAATTCTGGCACTTGATAATAACAGGATATCAACTGAAGGACAAGGTAGTAGTTGATAACAAAATATGTGTAAAGCAATTGACATTTCTAATGGTAAACCAATTTCATTTCACAATCTTTATAAATAAAGCATTTTAAAAATTGATTGGAGGTTTTTACTCGCAACAGACAATACGGGTGATCAGCCACGTAAAGTCACCATAACGAACACAAAGTCTCTCTGGACATTAAGGTAAGCTTGGGTTCCCAAGAGGCACACATTGGCCTATAAAAGTGCTGGACTGGTCCCACCAGAACTACAGCATAATATACTCAAACAGGATGGACCGGTGTTACCCAATCACTTACGCCTCTCCAATCGTTAGGAATCCGTAGAAATCATTTTGACGGAGTTCCTAACATTTTATAAATCACATTCTGAAAACATTAAGGTTTAGAAAAACCCTTTTTAAAATTTATAAAACACTTAAGTACTTGAATCCTTTCAAAAACAATTACTTCGAAGTACCTTCGACTCACTGATAACAAATCAGCCCAGTCTAAGTAACTTCAAAGTACTTTAAGAAAATAACACATTTTGATTTGCAATGATGAAAGTCTAAAGATTCGTTCTAGTGATCTGATGCCAAAAGAATAGGGGTTACAAGTCTGATTCATCAAGAAAAGTCTCAAAAGTAATTAATATAATGATTAGGGAATAGTTATAAATTTTAGGGTTTTAAATCAACATAGGGTTGTCTGTTTACGGACATAGGTCAAGTAGAGGACAGGTTTATCTGCCAGTCAATTAGGTTTGATCAAGAAAGATTCTGGGTTACATTATGGTCAAGAAGCAATTAGAAAGAATTAGATTGTTTTAGGGTACATATGTGATCGACTAGGTTTCACTGATAAAGATTTTGGGCTATACACTAAACTACTATGAGACCACCACTGGCCACCAGGGCTCGCCGGAAACCGCCATGGTCGCCGGTGGGTTTGACCGAAACTTAACTTAATTTGCTTCTTCCTAACTTAATTTGCTTCTTCCTACACTCAATCTGAGCATCACACTCTGTCAACCAATCCATTCCTAGAATAACGTCGAATTCTCCCAACATAAAAGGTAATAGATTTTGGGTTTCGAGGCATAAAATGCAACGATAAACCATAAAAATAATTAAAAATCGAAATCCTAACCCTAGGATCCGTGTACAAGACATGGCTGATTATTGAGAAACGAAATCATACCTGTTAAAGAGCTTTACGAATTCTGAAAGATGGAGGTCTAAGATGCAATCACCACGCAGCCCTTGATGCAAGATCTGCGTCTCTAATCAGTCCACACGAATGCCAGATTGTCCAACAATCACCGGAGTCGTTACTAGCCGAAAAACTGTCCTCGATCTCTCTCTCTCTCTCTCTCTCTCTCTCTCTCTCTCTCTCTCTCTCTCCCTAGCCTCTCTTGATGTAGAGCTGCTAGGGTTTTTGCTAAAAAATGATTTTGCAAAGATTAACCCTAAACCAATACATCCTCATGTATTTATAGAGAAAGAGTTTGGGCTTAAAACCCTAATCTGTTTTAGGCTTCCTAAGACCCAATGTGATTTTGGTTTTAATATTAATTCGAATTATATTGTAATTAATCAAGTCATACTTAATCAATTCTATAATTTGAAATAATAATAAGAATTTATTTAAATTCGTAATTTAAATAAGGCTCCATTTAAAACGTTCTTTGCGTGTAACCCTTTAGGTTATTATTACGTTGGCAATAATTTTAATATATAATAATAAAATTACAAACAATGAGCGGCATCTAGTAATACATCATTGCTACCTAAGTAATAATAATAATTGGTGATTCAATTAAAATTTTCGTGATAAATGTTTCCGTGTAATATAATCCCTTTAACCAAATATTATAGATTAAACTCGAGGCATGTATTTAGTCATCATCTTCAACGTTTAATCCGGGTTTCCTTGATCAATGAGTAGACTATTAAAAACAAATCAATATTTGAGCATGGCCATGCATTTTCATAGTCTCACTCAATCAAGAGGTCAATAATATCTCTCCTAATAATAGGAGGATTAAATCCTTTATCTATCATTCATATTTCTCATACGTCACATAATATACCCGATGTCCACTTTTATCATCACCCGGTCAAAGGTAACTTTTAATGTAGTCAAAGTATATTAATCCTCGTATAGAAATATAATGATCTCAAGTCTAAGGATCATTACACCATTATCACTGTGAGTCTTTCTAATGATATTATTAACATGTAGAATCTCATTGTTGGTCAATCTAGTGCCATATAGAATATTACATGCACCTATGTTCTTGACTTTAGTATCACTATACCAATGACCAATGAGATGTGGTCATTAGTCAACAAACATACTAATCTTTATGCATTATAATTGTCCCATATTATTAGTGCTCGATTAGGGAAATTTAGAAATATTAACACTATTTGTTAGGTCCAAAATAGTTTGTAGAAAGGGGGGTTGAATACAAACTATACCATTTTATCGAAATTGTTCTTTGGGTGTATATTAATTTTTAAACAATTCGATGTGGAATAAAATGAATACCGATATTTCAAGTTAAATATAAAATTATATTAAACTTGATGGGGTGTGTCTAAATACACGGGTACAAATTACAAGGTTTGAAGATCAAACTAATTATTACAAATCTATAGAAAATTTGACATGAACTTTTATATATTTGTAATAAAAAGATCGAATGCTAAAAGCAATTCGAGAGATAATTTCTAGGAGTCAAAACTCGCTAGATAGTTCCAAGGTTACAAGTAAACTATTTCTATCGGTTTAGATTTAACAATATAGCTCAGAAATAATTTACAAGAATTTAAATATGAAGTTCAGAACTATTCTTTTGATCTCTCTCTTTTCTTCTGTCTATATCTGAGAAGAAGAAGTGAAGATATTTGTTGAAGTGTGTTGAAGTCTGGCCGCCAGCTTGATCTTTTAAAAGAAATGATCCACATGTCTCTGTCTCTTTTTAAGAAATTAACTCATCAAAGACAATCTCCAAGACAATCCATCCATCAAGACAATCAGTTTATACTAACAAGACAATCTTTTAATTGTCTTGTTAGTTCAAAAATGAACTACCAAGACAATCAAAAATACTTGCCAAGACAATCAGAATCTCACCAAGACTGTCGGTAAGACAATTGAGATTGTCGTGTTGAATAAATAAATAAACTCGGCTGAATTCTTTTGTGAACAACTGAGTTGAACTGCCACACTAAAGCCAGTCGCAGGAGGAGGCAATATACAGCACACGCGCGCCATTTCACTGGTTGGCTCGGGCGCATGAGGAGAACGCACGGGAAGGAGATTAGACAAACTGGTCGACAGCTTTCTGACCACCTTTTATCACCGGCTCAAATTGAATCACAAACCGGGGCCTATTTTGTACTATTAGGGACGGGCTCCGTATAAATGCTTTTAACCCGCACAGCTTTTAATCTTTAATTAATAAATAATTATTTCAATCCAGAAATTATAAAAATAAATATCTAATATTATTAAATATTTATAAATATAATTGTCCAATTAAATAAAATATTTATTAATATAAATAAATCCTTACGGTCTAAGCTGCGGTCTCCTGAGGGTCTGGAATCGGAGGGTCTGGAACCGGACTCCTTTTGCTTAACAAAAAATATATCTATTACAACCGGGGTTCCATCTTTAAGAATATATCACTTTGCATTTCTTTGTGATAATTCTTTTTCCTCATAGTCAGTCCAGGTGCAAGCTACGGTCTCTTGAGGATCTGAAACCGGGCTCCTTTTGCTTACCAAAAAATATAACAATTCCAACCGGGCTTCCAGCATTAAGAATATATCACTTTACATTTCTTTGTGATAAATCTTTTTCCTCACAGCCTGTCCACTTGATAGTAAAATCATTGTGGTTAATGAATTTAGCACTTCTGTTGCTTGCACAATGATTTTCTCTTTTACCAGTCTTGATAGCTTGAACCACTGAAGTTAATGACGAACAACCACTATTTAATGTTGACACTCGATGCACGGTCTGGTTTATGAGTGACTAACCGCAATGACTGTTCTTCATAAATTGACTTTAAAGTTGTGGTTCATGTCTTCCTTTTCTTCACTCTCTTTCAAACCTTTCTAATCTGTATTCTGCCACTGTAAGAACCTCTTGTCACTATAAATAGAACCCACTGTCTTGATTACTCCACTGACGCTTGATCAACTGAATGAACTTCTTCAAGTGTAGTATAACTCAAAATGGTAAATTGACTTTGTCTTCTTTCTCTAGACAGTTAAGCATTTGAGATCCCTATGACAGTACATATACTATTTACTATTACATTCTTGTTTAAGTTGAGTTGAATCCTCGATGTTTACAAATAGGGTAAACATATGACTTGCAATCTCCCCCCATTTGTTTGTTAAACCTTAACATACAAATCCTAGAGGATAACTCAACTATAAACAAGAAGAAGATAAAGCATTAAAGAACTATAGTAAATAATACATAAAAAAATATTTCTGGTTTAGATATAACATTTCCAGAATCTCAGTAGATGTAATGATAGAAGATTGTTCCTCTGACACTGAACTGATCTTCATTAAGTAAGTCATCTTCATTTCTTGACATATCTGCCTGATGACCCTTTACATCTAACATTGAACATTATAAGAAGATACTTGGAAATTCTTCAGTGGTAAAGAATATGACTTGTCAACCACATACTGAAGAATTCTTCTTTGTCATTTCATACTTCTCTCCTTCCTTATGTCTCCCTACCTAAGGTGATATTTCTCCTCCTTATAACGATGAATACTTTTCATCTCTCCGTGACAAGGCGAATACTTCTATCTCCCCCTGACAAGGTGAATACTCCCCCTTTCTAAGGCATATCCTTTGTCTTCTATATCTCTCCCCCTTAGATAGAAAATGTCCCCCTCACTAAGGTAAGCTTATAATCTCCCCCTTAGTTGAGTATCTCTTACTAAGGCAATCTTTGAGTATATCTTCTTCAATATATCTCTCCCCCTTAGTTGAGTAATCCTCCAAGCATTCAATTACAACAAACATCCAAATGCAAATTAGATGATACCATATTTTCAATTATAACTCACCTCTTACCTTTAGTACAACAGATTCTTCATACATATACCATTGTCTGCTGTAATAAAGAAAAGAAGCTTTGCTTGTGTTGAAGAATTTTCATGAAGACTTCCAGAATAGAAGTATGTAGACTGATCAACTTTGCCATTTAGATATTATAGAATGGCCTCACTATTGATCATCCTGACAACCAAATCTCCTAACAATTTCCTTATATCTCCTAACTCTTGTAAGTGAACTTTGTTTGGGGAATAGGGAATGGGATTTGGTGTTTATCTTTCTTCCTCACTATGTGTGTGTGATTCTGTTTCGTGTACCTCACAAGTGTTTAACTAATCTCTCCACTCATATCACTTAAAATGAGTGATCTCTTCTCTCATCTCTCAAGTATTTACACTCATGTCCACTAGTCTATCTTTCTAATCTCTCAGAGCTCCAACATCCATGTGTACCTGCAAGGAAAATCACCATAGCCCCTTCTAGAGATGTCACTGGTGGTGCAATGGGGTTTCGCAAATCCCCGATCCTTGTTGGACTCGTCAGACGAATCTGAGTCATAATCTACAAGTTGATAAAATTTTCCCTTTTTGTGGGTTTCAGAATTGAATTCTGAGAAGGTAAACAATGAAATCAAAAATTAGAATTAAAATCATGTTTCCTTCTTATGTCTGTGACGACATATCCTTGTTTAACTCATCAAGTGAATCTGAATCATAGTCAACAAGTTGCCGATCCGCACCTATGTCAGACCCGATACCCGCAGGATCAAGAGATGTTCCCTCTGGGAAGTTAGATAATGATCTAGTTGAATTTTGTAAGGAGATCAATACCTTCTCTCGAGGTCTGTGAAGGCTCTTGGTTCATTGAAGAAGCTTGAACTTATAATCCTAACCGTAATATAGTTGGAGTACAAGTTTCCGTCAATTCATCCTTAGTGTGTGCAATCTCACTTTGTACATACGAAGTATTTCAGTTTGAGTATGAAGTAGTGACTTACCAACAGATGCCCTGGCTGATAGGAGAATTTCAATAGACTCATCCTGTTGAGAGAATGAATCTAGAGACTATTTTAGTTCCATTTTCAGCTCTGCATCCTTTTGGGGGAATGCAGGCGAGCTTACAGATACCTCAAGTTGTAAACTACTGTTCTACTTGAGAGGTAGGGCTGTGGGTTTACTATCCCTCACATCCTTATTTGTTGCATCAAGTAAAGTTACTCCCTTATTGACCTCTAGTCTAATAGGTTACTTCCACTTCAGGGGTAAGTTAGGATGTGTTTAGATTTGGATTTATAGTCTGGGATAGAAGTTGTTGGGTTTACAACCTCATGACTTTTAATTGTGAGAAAACTTCCATTAGGAGCTGAACCTGCATCACATAACAGTAGAGCAATAGAGAGATAAAATGCATTTACATCATACCAGAACATTTAGTGGGAAAATATGCATTATATCATGTGAAAGAAATGATGTACAGTTGTGACTTCAAGAAGTTTTACAATATAAGCAATCACAACTGCAGAAAGATTGAGTTTTCTTTTAAATACTGTTAATGTGCAAGAGTTTGTATTTATGCATAAAAATTATATAATCATGTCTTTTAAGGAAAACTATATCGTTTTATTGTTAAAAGACACAAACTCTTGACTTTGCAGTAATTCAAAAAGAAAGAAAGATAGATTTTAAGTGCTTATAGTGTATAAAATACTTTACCACAACAGATAGTGAAATGGCTCATACAAGCACTTGATGTCGTTTAGGTAACAAAGATTAACAAGTACATAAGTACAGATAACCAATGTCTCTCCTTTGGCGCTTCATTACTTATCACAACATAAACTAAGTAATTGACTGATGGATGCAAAACATTCTAAGAACTATCATATATACAAAGTGGTGTAAACCTGAATTAGAGAATTTTAAATTTGAAAAACTCTCACCACTCTATAATATGATAGGAGACATAGTGTTTCATTAAGTCTCACTCACTTAGAAAGTTGAACTTCTAAATATATACTAACACTAATGATTTATAGATAAGCAATATTTACTTAGAATAAATCCTAAGTATATCATCAGAGCTAATATATACATCACAATTAGTCTGAAATAAAGTATCAGAGCAACTAGCAATTGTTAGTAAACAAATATTTTACTATTTGATACCAACTGTTAGTATTTATCAAACACTTTAGAATGTAAGTAATTGTTGATACTCCTATGGTTTTGATGATCACATTCAGCAAGCTGATTGATTGTAGCTGATATAAAACATCATGTTATTTCTGTATTGTACTAACTTGATTTTGCAGGGAAAATTAGCCTACTGATTATTTATTCAGAACATACAAACAGCAAGACATTTGGTGCTACAACAGAAACAGTTTGGCAAGCCAGTTGCACACAGTCAGTTCACAAACAGCAAGCCATTTCCAACTGTCAGTTCACAAACAGCAAGCTGACATGGTCTCACCAGAAGCTGTTCTTAGTCAAATTTGATCTCGAAGATTTCTTGAAGATTGCTTAAAGATATCAGAGATTGGCTAGGATTAAATATGTAAGGACTCTATTACATAATATATAGAATATATAATTAATAGAGCTCAAATCATTTTCGAAAATTTGTTCCTTATTTAGTTGGATTGTGATTTATCTTTCCTTATTCTTTCAAAATAGATTTTACTCAATCTTTTACTTATCTAAACATTCCATAACAGCCCAGATTCGTTCATATCTTTTTATAGCTGTTGGAATTTGTTTTTATCATATATATACTATCGTATATATATCAAAATGAGTTTGTTAGAGATTTGAAATATTTCAAACATTTTAATCTCAAAACCTCTAACTAATATAGCTGTTGGAGAGTGTTTTACGCAATCAAATCTTTTTTATACATCAAATCTTCAACTAGCCGTTTGTGTGTTTTCATATATATTCACTTACAACATTTCTTGTAAGTAACCCAAGCAAAACACAACCTACAAGTTTGAGACTTGCAAACACACGTTTTTATCATCTCTCTCAAACACCATACATATAAACTCTGAGCTTTATTGTTATATACACTTATATTATATAAGAGAGTTTATAGCTTGAGTTGTAATACTCGATTTCATTATTCTTGATTTGTATTGTTCGATGTGTATTGAATAGTTGTTGTACAAGTTTGGCTTAAGGGTTTGGGTGGGTCGAACTAGACTAGAAAAGGATACTTTGGAAGTATTGCTTAGAGAGTTAGTTCAGCACAGCAAACAGCAAGCCATTTCTCAGCAGGATAAGTAAGGATTAGTTGCTGGATATATTGGCTAGGGAACAAGGGTTTGGTGAATGTTGCTAGAGAAGTATACTTGGGAAGTATAGCTTAGAGAGCAAGTTCAGAAACAGGTGTTCAGCAAGCCATTTGTCAGCAGCTGGGTTAAAAGGGAGATATATTATTGTATCTTGTAATTGGCTTATTTCGTTGATCAATAATATATTCTCTTTCCGGATTGGTAAAGGACCAGGACGTAGACTATAGGGGATTAGGGGTCGAACCTGGCTAAAAGTTTCTTGTGTTCTTTACTTTTCTGCACCTTACTGTTTCTGCTCTTTACTTTACTTAATGTTGTGCATTTAGCTTACCATTTACATTCAGCGTACCATTTGTGTCTGCATAAATTGAAAACCGTAAGCTGTTTCTGGTAATTATTAAAATAGGACTTAGTTGAACATAGTTAGCTATTTATACCTATTCACCCCCTTCTAGGTGTGCATTTTCATTTGGTATCAGAGCTTTGGTGTACTAACATTTTTGTAACAGGAAAGTACAAATCCTATGGCACCCGTTTATGCAGAAGGAGAATCATTAGACATGCCACCACTTCTCAATGGGATTGAAAATTATGACACTTGGAAACAGAGAATGAAGGTGCTTCTCAACAGAGATGATGCAATTGAATGGAGAGTTGTTAAAAAGGGTCCGTTCACTTTTTCGGACAAAGACGGCAAACCAAAAGACGTTGACGATCTCTCAAAGTCGGAATTGATAAAATTAGGCTATAATGGAAGAGCAAAGTACACACTTATATGTGGTCTTTCAGAGTCAGATTTTGACAAGATATCTTCATGTAGCACTGCAAAAGACATATGGGATACCTTAAAAATGCATTATAAAGCTACAACAACAAAACATCCTGCTGATTTGAGAGATAAAAGGAAGTCAAGGGCTCAATTGACTTGGAATGATGAAAAATCTATTTCTGGTGAAGTCCTAAGTGAAGAGATAAGAAACTCTGCATTTATTGGCATTGATGATATAGTTCAAAGAAACATGGAAGAAGTTCTTGTAGATAGTGATGTGTCCGATTCAGAATCAGATTCTAGTGAGGTAAACTCTTTTTATCCCTGGAAATCTTCTGAAAATATTATTACGGGATCACTAACAATGCAGGAATCAAAAAGTGTAACCATTGAAGAACATATGGCACTAAAGGATGAAATCAGCAAGTTATCTAAAAAGAATGCCTATCTATCCAAAATGGTTAAAGATTTGTTGCCTAAAATGGAAGAATGGGATTCAACCTCATCAGGAAAAGCTACAGAAATCAAGGAGCTAAATGCTAAGAATAGTCATTTAGAGGCTAATATCAAGTTACTCGAAAAGAGAAACAAGACCTTGATTGAAGAAATCAAAGAGCTGAAATCAGATGTTAAAGCAAAAGATGAAGCATTAGAATCATACAAATTGAAAGAATCTAATCGTGCTGAATGTTCTAGAACAGTTGAAATGGCATCTCAGCAAGCTGAAACCATCAATCAGCAAGCTGAAACAATCACTATTTTGCAAAAAGAAGTCAAAGATCTCAGCAGGGTATGGGAACTTTTGTTAAAGGAGAAGACACTCTAAAATCAATGATGAAAAAGGCAAATGTTCCCTTTGTTAGAGAAGGAGTTGGCTTGAACTTCAACAAAAAGCAAAATGTACTCAAATATGAAGGAAGGAATGGCATACCTTATAATTATGCTATGCCTTGGAAAACATGCAATAAATGTGGTGGAAAAGGTCATCTGGAAAGGAATTGTGTCGCTCAAATTAATCAGAAAAGGAAATCAGCATACCAGAATGGACCAGTCAGGCAACAATCAGCATACCAGAAAGCAAAATACAGAAGACAAACAGCTTACCATTATCAGTATGGCAGAAGACAAAGGACCAGTAATCAAGCACCAAAATTGATACAACACTGGATCAAGAAATCTGATCAACATGATCTTTATGTTCTATCAACAAACCATGGTGGATCCAAAAAAATTTAGGAACTCAAGTAGTAAGTATGTTATTTGTCCTCGTACATTTCTTTGAATATGAGTATATTACTATTGTGGTACTAACGAGATTCCTCTAGTATATAGATAGGACAAATATATGTATATATATTACAATGCAAGAAATGGAAAAGGAGAGTACTATTGTGACTGATTGGTGACATGGGATGAAGTCGCATTTATGATCTTTTGGAATGTGTGTCGTCTAATCAGCAAGATATTTTTTAGTCCAGAAGAAGAACTATTTAGGGAATTATTGATCATTGATTAAGGGGGAGCTTTTAGCTCAATTACATATTGGTAACTTGGCTGATGATATAGAAATGCAAAAGTTTAAAGCCATTAGCTTAAGAAAGATTCTCGTCCATACAAAGAGAGCTTGGAATGTGTACTGTGTAGTCAGCAAGCTGACAAGCACAGACTGGGTAACGTTGGCTTACCTTTTGTATTTGAACTGTTTATATGCCATTACCATGATTTGATTTTTAATTTCTCTATGGTTATTCCAGACCTAGACTAATGTTTCTTTTTGATGGATTAAGGAGGAGAAATTTAGGAGAACTTATTTGCTTGTTGGTCAAGATATTCGATTTGTCTATGATTAATTATGCTTGTTTATCTTATTCTTGATGGCAGGTAACTAAGTGAGATATGAGTCTGTTTTATATCAAAATTTTCTAATATGCAGGGATTTAGGGGGAGTAATTTTATTCTCCTAAATATTGTGTAATCATCAAAAAGGGGGAGATTGATTCTCCTATGGTTTTGATGATCACATTCAGCAAGCTGATTGATTTTAGTTGATATAAAACATCATGTTATTTATGTATTGTACTAACTTAGTTTTGCAGGGAAAATTAGCCTACTAATTATTTATTCAGAACATACAAACAGCAAGCCATTTGGTGCTACAACAGAAACAGTTTGGCAAGCCAGTTGCACACAGTAAGTTCTTAAACAGCAAGCCATTTCCAACTGTCAGTTCACAAACAGCAAGCTGACATGGTCTCACCAGAAGCTGTTCTTAGTCAAATTTGATCTCGAAGATTTCTTGAAGATTGCTTAAAGATATCAGAGATTGGCTAGGATTAAATATGTAAGGACTCTATTACATAATATATAGAATATATAATTAATAGAGCTCAAATCATTTTCGAAAATCTGTTCCTTATTTAGTGGGATTGTGATTTATCTTTCCTTATTTTTTCAAAACAGATTTTACTCAATCTTTTAATTATCTAAACATTCCATAACATCCCAGATTCGTTCATATCTTTTTATAACTGTTGGAATTTGTTTTTATCATATATATACTATCGTATATATATCAAAATGAGTTTGTTAGAGATTTGAATTGTTTTAAACATTTTAATCTCAAAACCTCTAATTAATATAGCTGTTGGAG
The DNA here is from genome assembly GCA_036435485.1 of Saposhnikovia divaricata. Classification (NCBI taxonomy): domain Eukaryota; kingdom Viridiplantae; phylum Streptophyta; class Magnoliopsida; order Apiales; family Apiaceae; genus Saposhnikovia; species Saposhnikovia divaricata. Next base: position 170,809,219 of record CM071598.1, read on the forward strand.
AGTGTTTTATGCAATCAAATCTTTTTGATACATCAAATCTTCAGCTAGCCATTTGTGTGTTTTCATATATATTCACTTACAACATTTCTTGTAAGTAACCCAAGCAAAACACAACCTACAAGTTTGAGACTTGCAAACGCACGTTTTTATCATCTCTCTCAAACACCATACATATAAACTCTGAGCTTTATTGTTATATACACTTATATTATATAAGAGAGTTTATAGCTTGAGTTGTAATACTCGATTTCATTATTCTTGATTTGTATTGTTCGATGTGTATTGAATAGTTGCTGTACAAGTTTGGCTTAAGGGTTTGGGTGGGTCGAACTAGACTAGAAAAGGATACTTTGGAAGTATTGCTTAGAGAGTTAGTTCAGCACAGCAAACAGCAAGTCATTTGTCAGCAGGATTGGTAAGGATTAGTTGCTGGATATATTGGCTAAGGAACAAGGGTTTGGTGAACGTTGCTAGAGATGTATACTTTGGAAGTATAGGTTAGAGAGCAGGTTCAGAAATAGGTGTTCAGCAAGCCATTTGTCAGCAGCTGGGTTAAAAGGGAGATATATTATTGTATCTTGTAATTGGCTTATTTCGTTGATCAATAATATATTCTCTTGTCGGGTTGGTAAGGGACCAGGACATAGACCATAGGGGATTAGGGGTCGAACCTGGCTAAAAGTTTCTTGTGTTCTTTACTTTTCTGCACCTTACTGTTTCTGCTCTTTACTTTACTTACTGTTGTGCATTTAACTTACCATTTACATTCAGCGTACCATTTGTGTCTACATAAATTGAAAACAGTAAGCTGTTTCTGGTAATTATTAAAATTGGACTTAGTTGAACATAGTTAGCCATTTACACCTATTCACCCCCTCTAGGTGTGCATTTTTAATTGTGTTTATGATTACTTTAACAAAATTAAATTATGAGCAAATAAACCATTGAATTGTTTGAAATCATAATTTAACTAAGATAGAGATAACCACTGTTAAATACTAAATATTCAATGATACCAATTATCGGATAAATTCAATTCAATGAAAATTGAATTGTTACATTGAATACCAATTGGCCGAATGAATATTAGTATCTAACTACTTAGGAATATCATTCACTGACATTCATAAGTACGAGGATCTGGTTGACAAGAAATACACAAGTTCTTTAGATGTAACATTTCAAACTTATGATTTCAAGGCAACTCCTCGTTAATAACAATTGTTAACTCCTAACAACTGCTTGTATTAGACAATCTTGGTTCTTTAAATAAGAATTAATTTCCAAAGATGTCTTGTCTGCAATCTTAGAAATGATATTCTAAGTCCAATACACCTTGATCCATTGTATATAACATTTATTATCAAAGTGATTAGAAGCTTGCAATTGAGCACAAAAATTATTCCAAGTAAATTTCACTTAGAAAATTTTCACGCCTTGTATAGTAATATGAGTGAATTTCAAAAGATACAACATAGATTACTTAGAGGAGTTCTAAGTAATTTCACTCATACCAATACATCTCACAATTATTTAGTAAATTGAATTCTAACTAAATATCATTAACTAATATAAGTCAAAACTTCAATACAACCAACAGTTAGAACCATGATATTAATTGTAGTGAATTTCTGAAAATGGAGCATTGATAAATTCACTAGAATTAACATCTCACAACTAATTGAAGACCAACATAGATTAGGTCCAAATTAGTTATGTTGTATATTTATTTTAATAAATATGAGGTACAGAGCAAATACTTATATTGAATTGCTTCAGGTTCTATAACTCATATTAATCAAAATAAATAATTAAGTAAATAAATACTAAATCTCTATGAGTTAGATTTTAGCATTTACGTATTTAAATTATCCTTAAATAATCACCACTAAAATATATTGCAATAATACACATGGCAATCATTCAACAGATAATTCTCAGCGTGAGGTCTGTATGTAAATAAGTTCACAAGTCCTTTCAATACGGACAATTGAATAATTATGAACTCATTTATGAATTGCTTACAATGAATTCACAAGTCCTTTCAATACTGACAATTGAATACTTGTAAACTCATTTAAGAATTACTTATAGTAAAATCACAAGTCCTTTCAATACGGACAATTGAATACTTGTGAGCTTACTTAAGAATTACTAAACAGATGGGATTTACAAATCATATAGCTTTACCAAAATCCCAAGTTTACAAACCAATCTTGAAAAATTAATTTCATCAAGTGATTTAGCAAACATGTCTGCAAGTTAATCTTAATTAAAGACATGCTCTCGAAATAATTGATACCTTATGCAAGTTGCTTAGTCCTTGAGTGTTCCACAGAGTTGTTGGAGATGAATTTGATTCCTTGTGTTCTCTTGCTTTCGTACAACTCATTTGATCTGTGTCAGAACTGATGTCTCTAGGGTACCATCTCCGCAGATTTGGGTCCAACTTAAGACATCTGAAAATTAATTGTAATAACTACAATAATAGATTCTCAAGATTCCACTTGGGACCATGCACATTTGCATAATTGAGAATAAAATATGTGTGTAGGTGATCTATTAGCAATTGAATAAGATAATGAGCTGATGATTCCTCTATAGCCTGATTAGGTCCTAATTAGTAGATCCTGAACTTGTTGGGTCAAATATCTCTAGGGTACCATTTCCTCATATTTGGGTCCAACTTAAGATTTTTGATTACCAACTTGTTAGGTCAAAACTAATAGGTCAAAAGCCAGCTATAGTGGTGTGTTGGCATAGAGTCTTGACAGGTCTAGAATCTTCTGAACAGAACCAAAAGATCCTTGACTTACTTTTATTGTCATCATTCTTTTGGCTTACTAAAGTAAATCAAAAGAGATGAATTGGAGCCCTGTTCTGAGCAAGGCCCTGAAGAAAACAACCCTTATTAGTAAATAAGACTTGTCCACCTGTTTCTTCACACAATTTTAGAACAGAAGTCAGTCTGAAACAAAATTCAGGTACATGTAGAACATTATTCAAAATAATGTCCTCATTTAGTTTAACTGAACCTTTATGTAATACCTTAATTTTTGTACCATCAGGAATAATAATGAAATTGTTAGGTTCAGAGACTGATTCATAATCATAGAACATATGAATATCAGGACAAATATGATCTGTAGCCCCACTATCTATAATCCATTCATAATCTGTGGATGAAAGAAGACACACAGTACCTGCCAGAAGTGCATGTTTAGATGATTCTGCAGTTGAATCATTTTGAGATATAGTAGCCTGACCTAGCAAACTCATGAGTTGATTATACTGGTCCATAGTAACTGCAGGTGTAACATTAGTATCACTAGCTCCTCCTGTATCACTAACAACCTGAGAAAAAGTAGCAACCCTCTTGTCTTTAACAAATCCAGGTGGATAACCATGCAACTTGAAACATCTCTCCATGATATGGCAAGGAATCTTGCAATGATTACAAAAGTAGTTAGGCTTGCTTCCTTTTCTTAAAGAAGAACCACTATATGAAGCACCTGAATTAGGTGAGAATGATTTGTTTCCTGAAAAAGCCTTTTGAGACTGCTTCTTTCTATCAGTAAAGAAAGCAAGTGATTCAGAATTAGTATTTGTAATCTGAGACATTTCTTTGTGACGTTCCTCCTGAGCAAACAATCGATATGCCTATGAAATATTTGGCATAGGCTGCATCATAAGAATATTTGCCCTGACAGCACTGAATTGGTCACTTAGTTTCATCATAAATTGAAGAAGCCTATGATCATGTTGCTTTTGCTGAATTCTTTGAGACAAATTGCAGGTGCAATTGTTACAAGTACAGTAAGGGAGTGGATCAGCATCATTTAAACCATCCCAAACAGTTTTGATCTTAGTGTAAAACTCAGAAACAGATTCTTGTCCTTGACTAATTTCAAGCAATTGTTGTTCTAAGGCATAAATCTGAGCAACAGAAGCATAACCAAACCTCTCCTCTAAATCATCCCAAATTTCTTTGGCAGTTTGAAGAAATAAAACACTCTTTGCAATATGTTCATCCAGATTAAACAAAATCCAGGATATCACCAAATTGTTGCATCTCTCCCAGTATTTATATTCAACAGTCTCAATCGCAGGTACAACAATAGAACCATTAACAAATCCTAATTTTTTCTTTGCCGAAAGAGTTAACATCATTGATCGTTTCCAGTTATGAAATCAAACTCCAGAAAATTTGACCGAAACAAGTTGTGTGGTTGAAGCATCAGATGGATGTATATAGTAAACACTTGTAGGATCTTGATTATGATTATTAGTAGTCATTATGACCAAAAAAGAAGTAAACAATGAGTTTTTGACAAATCTTTATGAAGATCTGATGATTTTAGAAGCAAGAAACACAGAAATTTCAAGAAATGCAAAGATTTCAAGAAATGATCAAACAAATAACAAAACGATTTTAGAGATCTAAAAACAGAGATCTAGAGATCGTACGATCTAAAAACTCACAATTAACTATGAAGATCAATCAGAGAGTCGATAGACACAATCGAGAATCGATAGATACAAACACGAAGATTGTGCACAAGAAAACAGATATCAAGGAAAAATTACAGATCTTGACGTGAAATTGAGATTACAAGACGTAAAAACACAACAATTCAAAATGAAAACTGAAGAATCAATATCGATAGAACCTGATGAACACGAGAAACGATCAGCTTTAGAACGATGATTTATCCGCTATTAATGAGCTTATCAAGCTCTGATACCATGAAAGTTTTGTAAATGAAAACCATTTCATTGATAAAAGAAGAATACAGAATGTTCCATCTCTAAATGATTGATCTAGTTTATATACACCTATGCTATACATTTGGAGGGAACTTTCTATTGACTAGCTTTGCTGACTTTCTAAACTAATATTAATTAAGTAACATTATCAATATTTCTTTGATAAGTTGTGCACAAGACTGCATATAGCAATGTGTATTATGTTTATACAAAATGTAATAGAGTGTCACATGTCTAGTACAGCTGGCAACTTGTATAGCTGGCACAGTTAGTTAGTCGGTTACTTTAAGTATATATATTGTACTGGACATATTCAGAAATGTTAAGCTACTATTTTCTCATTCTTGTTTTCTTATCTTCTTCTTCAAGATAGCTTTCTTTCTACATCTGTAAACTTTGTCAGCCCCTTATATTCCTGGTTGCCTTTGTTGCTTTGGTCCTGATCCATGGAGTTGTTGGGTAAGGACAAGGTGGTACCGCCCATGGTATGAATTACCAAGGACACAGCTGCTCGGGACACTGCTGTTGAGTGTTGTCGCACTTGTTGCTGATCGCAACCACACCACTGCGACTGTACCACTTGCCAATGCGACGATGTTGCTGCAAGTTCTGCCATCTTTGTTGTAGTTTGCCTCCAATTTTACGGTTGATGAATGATCTTCAGAGTACAAACGAGTATTATCCATCTTCTTCGTCGAGGCAGCAACCATGACAGAATTCGATGTGGCCGCAGCCTTCTCAACCAAACCTGCTTTTTTTAAAAATTAGCATTAAACGTGATTGATAAAGGGTAGTTGAAGGGGCAACTTTGGTAAATCAGTGCACCAACACCACCATACGCATCAGTCATTAGAGCAGCTCCAAGAGCCTCTATGTGTGTTCTTTATAATTATTATAAAATATTAGAATCCTAGTGATTTAGGATCAACTTCAACAATACTCCTTATATGTGCTCCTTATTATTATTATAATATTAAACTTAACTCCCACCTACTTTTTTTGATGTTAAAAGAAAACTAGAGAGGGAGTGAAATGATTATTTTATTCATAAAAATGATATAAGAGCAACTCCAAAAGACTACTTATATGATCTCCTAAACAAAAATTTAAGGGATATGATCTAATTTTGCATTCCAACAATCTCCTAAGTGACCCCTTAAAATTTAGCATATGTCTTTCATTCCTTATTTTTAAGGATCTCCTAGTCCTCCCTTATTTCATTTTCACCAATAAAATATCCACTTCCCTTTTTTTTTTTTACATCTTTTTATCTCTCTTTCCAACTTTTCTCTCTCTCTCTCTCTCTCTCTCTCTCTATTTTTTTATTTTTTTTTTGCCGAAATCTCTCTCTCTCTTAATTATTTTTATAATAATAAGAAACACATATAAGGAGTATTGTTGGAGTAACTATCCTAAACTTATCCTAAATTACTAAGAGCTCTATTGTTTATAATATATTTAAGAAATTCGCAAAGAGTCTGTTGGAGTTGCTCTAAGGAAGGGATAATGACTCCTTATAGTGAGGGGGATGTCCTATCTTTTCAATAAGTCATTAGGAGACTGTTGGAGCAAGTTTTTTGCTCAACTTCTTTATATTTAAGGGTAGGAGTTGATATAAGTAGTTTGTTGGAGTTGCTCTTAGATCTGCAAACATCAGTAAGAATTGTCGGTTATTTGAGATGCGTGCTCTTCTTGAGTTGATTTGAAAACACCTTGAGGTTTTGACAGATCCTCTATGTTTGTGTGAGAGAAGTCTTGCTACAGTGTCACGGCACAAGGATTTAAGTTATCTTAAAATATATCACACAACCTATTCCAAGCTTCTATTGTGTTGAGTCAGGTTCGAGAAGTATATGCAGCAGGTCACTAGAAGCTGTGCCATAAATCCACTGAAGGACAGTAGCATCAAGGGTCTACCATAGCTCTTGTTCTGATGAAATGATATGGCTGACGACCCTATGTCGAGCATTGGGTGTTTTCCATCCAAGTGTGACGGGGACATGATTTTTGATGGTCAGCAAGAACATGGTGAAATGATGATTTTGAGAAAGTCATGGTAGTTGTCAAGAAGAGAGAAAGAAAGAAATTGACGGAGTAAGTTATACCATGAGAGATCATACCAGTGTATACTATTACTACTATGGGGTGTAGAAATCTTATTGAGTTTACTTGGGACAATGTGGGAACTAGGAAGAAGGTGGGATAATAGGAAATGAAACACAAAATCAGGGAATTTGATAAATTGATTAAATAATTATCTTATTTTTCACATCTCCCTTCTTTCTCTATTTTCCCAGTTTCTGTTGAACTGCAGACATGAAGGAGAGAATTGGCTGAACGACTCAAGGTGACCCATCTTTTTTACCCAGAAGTTCCAATCCTCCTAAGTCCAACTAATTTATTCAGCTCTTGTAGCAAGATTAACAGCAGTGTATGGACAACTCAAAATCCTTAATGTGAAGATTTGAACTCACGATCAGAAACAGGAAATTTGATGGAGATGATGCAAATTTTTGCTGATATTAATAATCAGATAAAAATCTTTAAGATCCTTTAAGATTGTTTAAAGTGTCGAGATTAGATTTCATAAGGGGGTATGTCCCAAACTTGAAATTCCTAAATTCAAAGGTGCCAACCCTATACTTTGATTAGGAAGTGTTTCAAATATTTTGATATATGTAAGGTTCACGAGGTTCATTAATGATTTTGAGGATGGTGTTCTAAGATTGTGTTAAAATCAATGTAGAATGGGAGCCTAAGAATTGGAAAAATTGCTGGAAGAAACTCAAGTTAACATGGAACAGAGCTTGACTTAGCGGAAAAAGAAAGAAAGAACAGAACCTCTATATGCTTATTTAAATGAAAACTTTTTAGCATGAAACAAATTTACAAAGCAGCAAATCTGTTTAGAGCATATGAATAAATTTTAGGAGATGCTAAAACTGCATGAAATCTGTATGTCGATTTTGAACAGTCTCACTTCTGTGTGTGTGTAATGGCTGATGACTTTCTGCAAGAGCTAATTTGCAGGAGAGATTTTTCGTGAACATCTGTTCTGAAATTTCGAACAAAATCGAGATACCTGAAATCTGCTTAAACTCTAGTTCACAGACGTCGTAAATGAAAGGCTAGGGGCAGTATTGTTTCTGCAAAGATATGATGCAACTTCTAGTTTGTTTCTTCTGGATGGGTGACATTTTAAAGTATAGGGGGAGGGAGAGGTGAGAATCATGCCAATGCATTAGTTCTCTATATACAGCCTAGTTACTCTAGCGAAATAAAATTGTTACCTAGGTACATAAATATTAACCTATTGCCGAGGTAGGAGGAAGTAATTGTCAACTGGTTGGATAATGAAAATTTTGGGACATCTCTCCATGAAAAAACCAGGTTGCTTAGGATGAGGCAGCTTCATGTTACTACTCAACATTAGAACCACCTGTGACATAACTGGCCTGTCTTTTGGATCATGTTGAACACACAATAATCCGATTTGGATAGCTCGAAAAACTTCAATATGGTTACTAGACTCCAAGATCACCTCATCAATTACTTGCAAAAGTTTGTCTTCTTTGTAACTCATCCATGCCTAAAATCAAATTTATGTGAATTGTCAGTAGTGTATAAGCCTCTAGCATAAGGATTTTCATAATAAATTCATACTTACATGCCCTAAAAGGTTTAAGCTGTGATCAGGATGACTGAACAATCTGTTTTTTACTCCACTTACGATCTCTACTAGCAAAACACCAAAGCTATATACATCAGATTTTAGAGAGAATTGTCCGTCAATAGCATACTCGGGTGACATGTAACCACTGCAGGAGATAAAAAGGTACAATGTATCAATTATCAGTTCTCACAAAAAAAAAAAAAAAAGCATTTTACAGTTTTAGAAATTCTTACCATGTTCCGACCACCCTTGATGTATTTGCTTCAGTTTCGTTTTCTCCAAAACATCTTGCTATGCCGAAGTCCGAAATCTTTGGATTCAGCTCGTGATCTAGAAGAATGTTACTGGCTTTGAGATCTCTGCTTACTATGTTCCGACCACCTTGTTGTATTTGCTTCAGGTTCGTTTTCTCCGAAACATCTTGCTATGCCGAAGTCCGAAATCTTTGGATTCAGCTCGTGATCTAGAAGAATGTTACTGGCTTTGAGATCTCTGTGTATAATTCTTAGCTTTGAATCTTGATGAAGATACATAAGTCCCCTGGCAATGCCATTTATTATGTTGTATCGTTTGGGCCAATCCATCGTATTTCTGATCTTTTCATCTATTTATTTCCCAGTAAATTAGTTCACAGTTAACTAGTACATCGAGACACTAATACATTGAGAAGTATATAAACCTCAGGAAAACAATGACATATTCACATATAAGATTACCATATCATATTATCAATTTGGGCCATACCAAAAATGAACAAGTCTAGACTTTTGTTGGCCATGTATTCATAGATCAAAATCTTTTCTCCTTTCTCTGTGCAGCAACCATAAAGAGTCACAAGATTTCTGTGCTGAAGTTTGGCTATACAGGAGACTTCATTTTTGAACTCATCTAATCCTTGACTTGAATCCCTTGACAGCCTTTTGATGGCAATTTCTTTTCTATCATCCAATGTTCCCTAAAAATAGTTGTGACATATATACACATTTCCATACTTCAGCACACACTTCATAAATTAAACACCAACATATTTTTAAACTTCACAAGGGTCTCATTGCTGAATGGTTCCAAGAATTTTATGCTCAGGGGAACCATACCCTTAAGGCTTAAGCTCAAGAATTTCATCTTTAATATCTTAAAATCTTCTATATACAGTTAGAAAAAGCTTCTTTATATCCTTTGTACAGACACTTGTACTTGTTTCCAGTTATGAGTACATGTATATAATATATACTTTTGTGATTAAGTTCATTCCTGTACTGAAGTACTAGTTGCAGATGATCTTTTGCTACATAGAGTGATAACATTGCACAAACTGTTTACATATAATGCACATTGTATTTATCACTATAATCACCTTGTAGACAGGTCCAAAGCCACCCTCTCCAAGTTTGTTATCGTTGGAGAAGTTACTTGTGGCATTTGCAATTAATTCGAACTCAAATGATGGCAACTGCAGATCTTCATTCTCAACTCTGGTCAAAGCAACACTTTCCAAACTAATTTCCAAGTTTTCTGCAATGTTTGAAGTAGAAAAAATGCAAAGCGAGTTAGCAAAATTACAAATGCACAATGGTCTCCACATCTTAGAAGTCAGTATCTGTTCACTTTCCGAAATCAAATAATATACCTTGTTCCAGCAGCTTTCTCTTCTTGTATACTGTACGAAAAATTATGCCGAGTAGCACTACTATCAGCATCGCAGTTATTAGAATAACCTCTGTTTTCCTCTTTACTCCAGAACTCGAGCTTTTTACTGAGTTAACCAAAAATGTAAAAGTAAAAGAAATTTCTCACAAGGCAACAAGGTTGAGGTAATATTTCTTCTACTATAGTTTAAAAATGAGACAACACAAAATATTTGCAAAAGTGGCTTTACCTAGTTCAGAGGATGGCATTCTTACATAAATATCTCGTCCATCTTCTGCGTACTCTCTGATATCAGTTAGTTCACTGAACCATAATAGACATCCATGTCCACCTCGTATGACTTCTGCATTTGCATAAGCTGTACAAGAACAGTTTTTTAAGCACAACCTCTTACATTCTTGAAGGTTAATTGTCATATCATACCAGGAGTGATGTGTGTCTGGCAACTTAACACCCCAATATTTGACAAAGCCCTCCTTAGTCCCACAGACTAGATTAGTTCTGTGGATGCACCCATCAGACCAGTCTGCTGCTTTCCACTTCTCCGGGAATTTAGGAACAAATCCTCTCAAGCATTCACATCTTGGTGTGTTTTTATGTTACATATTCCATAAGCACCACACAGTCCATAGCGATCACAGTCAGTGTCCTGTAGACTGAGGTAAACAATCCAATTTTCTTGTTGATCATTCCACACAAGAAGTTTTGGTTCTCCACTCGGAGTCAGTACGAGCCTTATAAAGACAGAAGTTTGATTGATGAGGTCAAGGCCAAAATAAATTTCCTTCTCATCTAGAACAAACTTGTACTTATAAATTCCATTTGGGTTATAATTGGGAATGCCACCGAGTTTATAACCATTCCATAGTCCATTCCTCGACCAAATCACTGAACCTTTCCACAGATTAAATTGTGGGAATCCATTAGAATCAATTCGGTAGGTAAAACTACCTAGGGATGGATCATCAACACTTTTCCACGACGTATAGTACTTGTCTATACCAGTAACCAGGTCTATTCCAAACTTCATCCCAGGTAGTATACTGTCTCCGGGATAATCAAAACTCTGCCATAAAATATCTTCTACGTTGTTGATAACGTGATCTTCATCCCTTAAAACCACATTCCCTGTATCTAATAGCTGGACAGCAGGTTTCTTCATAGATCTCGACACATTCACCGACCAAATTATCCCATCACTACTCTTAAAAGTTTGCAGAGTAATTCCTTTGTCATTGATCTGTACCACGCCTGAGGCATTCAGAAGAGGACGATCCCTATTAGCAACCCATACAACTGTCCTAATCGATATTTTCTTGTACCAAATACCCAGATATCGATTTGTCGAAGTGCCTGTACTAAAAAATCCAAGTTCGAATTCTTCACCTGCTGATATAATGGTGTCACCGTCTTTAAGTGTCTGATGTGGTATGATGGTGTCAACAGCTGTTGATTTCATCAAGGTACAAGATAAAATGGACCATGATAAAATGATGGTGGGAATATACATTGTATTGCACACTTGCAAAAGGTATAGAGTGTTCATAGAATGTAATGATATGCCAGCTTTGGCCAAATTTCTATAAGTTGTTTATACCAAGTCCATTTTTTGAACTGCTTAAAAGTCCAAGCTATAGGCACACGGGTATTACTTTTCAATATTATACTTGGACCAGAGATTATATTAATCAGATTATCACAGTGAATGACAAGTAGGGGTGAGCAAAATTTTCCAAACCCGTCCAAACCGTCCAATCCAAATCGTGCACACCAAAATTTACGATTTTGTAATGGTTCGGATTGAGAATGGTTTCCAGTTTTTAAAAATCGAAAAATAATGGTTGGGTTCGGTTTGCCTTGTCAAATCGACCAATATAACCCGTTCCACCCGAATATATAATAATATATATATTAATTATTTTTTATTATTATTTAAGAAATATTTTATGTAATTTTTAAGGCTTGTGCATTTCATATCCAATTTTTAATTTATTTTTAATTATGTAAGACTTTGAATGGTGATGTATGATTATATTTTATGAAACTTTGTACGTTATTTTGCTAGTTCGTAAGACTTTGTAACTTAATTACCAGATTTTGATGATATTTTGTGATGTGCATTGATGCATTGTACATTTATGTCGATTAATTTTTTGCAAGTTTAAAATTTTTAAGTGGTTTAAAACCCAATCCGTCCAAACCAAATCGTTATAATTTGGACGGTTTTATTTACTACTAACGGTAACGGTTATGGTAACGGGTTGCAAAATTCCAAAACCATAAAATATGGATTTGGTGGTTTATTCCTTTCAACCTGCCCAACCCAACCATTGCTCACCCCTAATGACAACTGTACCGAAGTTTTTCAAACGTACGGTAAAATGGGTGTTGGCCCCATATATCACAAATTGAAAGCAAATGGTCCTAAATATTTTAGCTCAAAAACATGACTCCAAATATTACTACAAAACACCCTCTAACATAACGTTTTGTTTTTTTTCTTTTGTTTTTTTTAAATGCTGATGCGTTTAGCGTTACTTTTTTTTTCTGCTTTTTTGGTTGAAAACGCAAATTAATAGTTTGTTTTCAAAAGTAAAATGCCACTTTATGTGGCGTTTCGGTGTTTAATTATTTTTTTTTGATATAGTGAGTGATGGTGCATTTTAATTGTGTGTGCCCCTGACGGGGTCCTAAGAAATAACCCCAAATGAAATCCGTTGAATCCCAAATAAAAACACTATTTTATATGCGTTTTTTTTTATTTTTTTCTCCTAAATATATACGGTTTATTCGTCATTCCGAATATTCCTAAAATCCAAAATGGAAACGTTGAACCCAAAGGTTAACCGTTGAAATCCTAAGGGAATACAAAATTAAATTAAAAAAATTTTAATTAAAAAATTGAATCTGGCGGCCTGATTTTTAAACGCTAACACGTTTAAAAATCAGGATAAGACAGGGTTTAGGGTTCGTATACGGTTTATTCGTCATTCCGAATATTTCTAAATCCAAAATGGAAACGTTGAACCCCGAAGGTTAACCGTTGAAATTTCGAGGGAATACAGATAAAATTTAAAAATTTTAATTAAAAAATTGAATCCGACGGCCTGTTTTTTAAACGCTAACGCATTTAAAAATCAGGATAATTTAGGGTTTAGGGTTGTAAACAACTTTAAACCCTAAACCCTAAGTTTGTATACGGTTTATTCGTCATTCCGAATATTTCTAAACCCAAAATGGACTGTTGAACCCCAAAGATTAACTGTTGAAACTTCAAGAAAATATAATTAAAATTTAAAAAATTTAATTAAAAAATTTATTTTTTCTAAACCCCAAATGGAACCCGTTAAACTCCAAATAAAAATTAGTTAACCTTAAAAGAAATATCGATAAAATTTTAAAATATTAAATTTAAAAAATAATATATAAAAATTTAATATTTGAATAATTTTAACATTTTAATAATTTAAAATTTTAAATTTCTCCCCGCGGTGCCACCTACCTACCCATCCCAAAACCCACCCATCCCAGATTCCCCCATAACGCTAATTAAGAAAGTGTTTCCACCCAGAACGCGAATTAAGAATGTGTTTCCCACACATAGCGCTAAACGCTATAGCGTTTTCTTAAAAAAAAATAAAAAATTCCCAAAAATGCTAAACGTCATAGCGTTTTTAATAATAATAAAAAAAAATCTTAAAACGTTATACGATTCTTTATTTCGATGTGATATTTGGGACCAATATTTGAATTGTATCAATTATTCTGGAATTGTGATATTGGGGACTTTTTTTTCAAAATAGAGATGCTTCCATTAAAAGTGAGTGACCTGGTCTCTAGTTTTTGACATCCGTATTGCAATAGTCAATTGTTATTACTTCGAATACGTTGTAAAAATCACAATCGGTTACAACTTTTGCAAACGCAACTAACAAATTTGTAGAATACATTTACTTTTCTTCACGTAATATATCTATCTATGTATCTATACTATACTATTATAAGCGAAACAGGGTATAATTGGTTGGTCGGTCGGTCAACACCTTCCCAAAAAGTTTGCTAACACCTTCCAAAAATGAAAAAATAAATTAAAATACATATAAAATTTTATTTTACAAAAAATAAACCACATATTTTACTTAATAATAAACTCTTTTAATTACACACTAATTAGTATTCAGTTACATGCACTTTTATTTATATTTGATTTAAAATTCTTCACGCACACCCAACTTTTTGAGACTCTTTCAAGCAATTATTTGGAAACCAAATATTTTCAAAATCAATTTAAATAATTTTAATATCACATATTTATTAACAAATTTATAAAAAAATTGGTTGGTTAACGCTTTCCAAAAAAATTGTTAACACATTTCTAAAAATAATAAGTTAAAAAAATTATATTAAAAATATTAGTTTATTTATTATAAACGACAAAATTATCAATCTATCTATACTATCTATAATATCTATACTATTATATTAAAGCCGAAACATTGAAAGTTTTGGTTTTTGGTTTGGTTATCCTAAGTTTTGGTTTTCGGTTTGGTTATCCTAATTATTAAAATAAATAATTAAATTACAAAAACAACTCAAAAAACTAATTACTAATGTTAATGTAATTATATTCGGATTAAAATTCCTTCATCCACTTCTACTTGGACTCTTTTTTCTGCTCCAACAACTCAATTATTCATTTTTTCTAAAGATTTTACTTCTAATTAAAACACTTTACTATTTAATTTAAAACTAATATTACAATAATTAATATATATATCCAAAATATCACACCATATCTTTCCGTAATTATTTTTAGTAGTAATTTTTGTAATTAAAACATGGAGTACTTTTTAATTTAAAATCAATCTTGAGATCACTAATATACACCCAAAAATATCTCACCACATATACAAATCATTATTTTTATTAATAAATAACAATCGTTAGATCTAATAATAAGATATATTATATGATTAAATTAATTTACTAAAAATTCAAAGTTCGAACCCGTCAACGACATTTTTAATTTAGAATTTTACAAAATAAATTTTAAACCATGAATTTCATTATATAAATTTATATTAAATTAAAATTAAAAAATTATTAAAAATAAGGATTATATAAAAACATAATTATAATGTTAAATAAATTTTATAACCTTTCAAAAGAAACCCGTGCTTTTATAAGCTAGTATTATATATCTATGCGAAATAGGATATATTTGGTTGTCGATTTGGTACACTTTTTTCGTACGCTCACTCATAGCAATCGTTGAATGTTGAGACAGATTAATAAGAGCCGTTAGATCTAATACTAAAAAAATATTTCTTTTCTAATACTTAAAATATTCTCATTGGTTAAGTTCGAATCCCATCAACAACATATCTTTATTAAATTTATTAAATATTATATATATATATATATATATATATATATATATATATATATATATATATATATATATATATATATATATATATATATGGGCTAAAAGTAAGCCCTAAAGTCACATTTAATGTGGCATTAATTAGGCCAAGAATGGTCCAAACGTGGGGCCCACCAGCTGGGCCCAAAACCCTAATTATAATATTAATTTCGTAATTAGTATTAAGGGTAATAAACAGCTCAGCAAATAAGAGTCAAACAAGGATATTACTCTTGCCCGACTTATCCTCCAAGATGCACAATTCAATATGGAAACTGATTCCTACAAGGAATAGATCTAGAACCTTCCTCAAAGACTTGCCCACCAAGTCTCCGAATCCTACCATAATTCTAAGGCTTCTCAGCCTATATAAAGGGCCTGACCCCTCATTCTCAGAACTACGTTGGCTTGATTCTCAATACGAGATACGTAGGCACTCTGTGAGGACCGATTACAGTCTCGAACGCAGAAACAGCCATTAAAGCGCGAAGCTCAACCACCCTAGCAATAATAATAAATCGTAATCGAGATTTAGATCCACAACAATATATATATATATATATATATATATATATATATATATATATATATATATATATATATATATATATATATATATAATTTTATAATAATGTACTATTTCCGTCAATATCATATTATAATCAAAAAAATTTATTATCTACATTTATATTAACTTATACCCAAAAATTTCCGTCAGCGACATATTATAGTTAAAAATTAAAATATTATTATTTAAAATATTATCAAAAATTTATTTTGATATTTTATTATCATATAATTTTTTTTCCTACTAATTAAAAAATATATATGAAAATATGGGTAATAAGATAATAGTATTAAAAAAAATATTCGTGCTTTACAAGAGTTGTAAGTTATATAGTTAAAAATTACATAAATCTGGAAAGTACTTATAATACAAAAAAATTTGTATAAAAATTGAAAAAATTTCTACATGATTAGATAAATTTCAATCTTTCGACTAGTAAAAGTTAAAAAAAAAAACTACTTTTATGTAATATTTTTACATATACGTATGTATTTTAAAATAACAATTAAAATAAATATTTACAATAATATTTATATTCATGATATTTATAAAGTTAAAAACATATACACAACTTAAAATTTTTATAATGAAATATAATTAAACAGTTTACAAGCAACCGTGCATCGCACGG
The DNA here is from genome assembly GCA_036435485.1 of Saposhnikovia divaricata. Taxonomy (NCBI): domain Eukaryota; kingdom Viridiplantae; phylum Streptophyta; class Magnoliopsida; order Apiales; family Apiaceae; genus Saposhnikovia; species Saposhnikovia divaricata. The sequence continues at coordinate 170,825,930 of CM071598.1, forward strand.
GTTATAGGCTAGTATACTATCATAAGCAAAATAGGATATATTTGTTTAGTCGTTTGGTATATAAAAATTGGTACACTGAATAACAATCGTTAAATTTTATTTTAAGATTGATAAAAAGAACCCTTGGATATAATACTAAAAGAATATTCTTTATATAATATTTAGAATAATTCCATAAGTTCAAGATTCGAATCCCGTCAACATATTGTTATTAAACATTTATGTTATCTTATGAACAACTATTTCCAGAAGTTCAAGGTTCGATTCCCATCAACAACATATTTTAGTTAAAATTTATATTATTTATTTTCACAAACATTTATATTACGTATCTTATAAACCACGTCAAGAAACTCAAGGTTTAATTCCTGTTAACAACATATTAATTTGAAAAGTTATATTATCCATTTTCAATATAGAAAAAAAACTATCGTTTAAAATACTGTCAAATATGTATTACTATATTTTAATATATTTTATAATTAATTTTCTTCCTAATTGAAAAATATATATAAAAATTGAATAATAAAATATAAATATTAAAAATAAAATAAAAATATTAAAAAACATCTGTACGTACCGATTATAGGTTAGTATTAAAATAAAGTAACATAACATTTGTACGAAATGTCTTAAATTGTGTTGATTAGGATATCATTTCCTTTATTTAAATACTGTGCGCCAAAATTTAGTCAAACTTATACTCGTAGCACTTATTTTCTCCTAAGCATAGTGATAGTCGTATTACTTTGAATATGAATTTATGTACTACACAGATTTGGTTTTTATTAGTCATTTTTACATTTAAAATTTTTCGAATAAGGTTTTAATAAATGTGTAGTATCATCTCAACAGACTTATGTTTTAAGTATTTCGGTAATGTATGGACTTTGAGTATTATTTTATTTATATTTAAATTGAATGAAATTCTGCTAAATTTGCATATTTTCATATAGTATTTTGTAATTGAGTCTGTGGCTTTTGACATTTAAATATTTAAATTTTTATGACATGTTAAAAGTTTTCTTTCAGTTCATGATATTGAATAATCAAATTACATATACATGGCAACAATGACAAAGACGACTACCTTATATCCACTTAACTCATTTAATTATCTGGCAAAGGTGATAACAATTTTATGCAAAGCATGATTTCTGATCATACCAACAATCACTAAAGAAATTAAATATTAGGAATGACACTTTGCAATGAGAGGTAGAATAAGATAGACATTAATAATTCATCATGTCCTGTTGCTTTTGTTTTACTAGCCATATATTGAACATAATGCTTTATTTTCCAACATTGTAAAGAGACCATTATCAAATAAACTAACATACACGCTACATGTTCCAGTGAACAATTCTGACGAACAAAGTAGATCATAATCTATAAACTATATATTACGACTGAAATCATTGATTAGAACGCTAATTTTTCCCCTATTCTCCGCCATTATGTCTGCCTGCATAGTTTTTTTTTTGAAACAAAACAGCAACGCTTAAATTGAATCATGGTGTAAAACATCGATTAGAAAGACTGGTACATCACATCATTCCTTACGCTCAGTCAAAGAGGCCAGCCTCTCGAGCTAGAGTATGAGCTGCTGAATTCGCTGAACGTCTAACAAAATACAAAGAAAAGGACCCTAAGTCCTTAATAATTAACTTGCAATCATCTATAATGGATCCAAAATATGCATCCTTCCTCTGACTGTCAAAAGCCTGGACAACGACTAGAGAATCAAGTTTGATATTCACATGTGAGATCCTTTTCAACTTCAACCAAGATAGTGCCTCCTTGAATGCCAGCGCTTCAGCGTGTTTCGGATCTGTAATACCATCAAAAAACCCTCCCATACCAGCCAGAAACTTACCTTGATCATCCCTTAAAAGGCATCCAAACGAGCTTCTACCTCTATCCTCAAATACTGCCGCATCAACATTACAGGAAAACCAACCCAGCTTTGGCTTCTGCCAAACCAAAACACCCTCCCTGTCGTTCAAAACACTAACATTGCTTTGATTAAACTGGGCTCTCTGCCACTGAAATAAAGATGAACTAGCAGCATTTACTACTAAAGAAGGCGTCTGAAATTTCTTATTCCACACTACTCCATTCCTATAGGACCAAATTTGCCATAAAATCGACCCTATGATTTCAAGCTCCTTAGACGTTTTCTGGTTAAGAATCCACTGCATAACCTGTTGAAAAGATTGTCCAGAATTAAAGACAATATCCAACCTAGCTATCATCCAACACCTCTTAGCAAAGGAGCAGGAAACCAGAACATGCTCCACTGTTTCCAAAGAACAAAGGCAGACCGGGTAGATAGGATAAACCTCAACATTTTTCTGCCTGAGATTCACGAGAGTTGGAAGACAGTTTTGCAAAGCCCTCCATATAAAATTTTTCACCTTTGGCGCGACAGCTAAATTCCACACTTTTAACCAATTAACATCACCAACAGGCTGATCAATAGAATAATCCTGACAAAGATGACGATAAGCACTTTTGATTGAATAAACACCATTCATATCATCCAACCATAACCAACAATCCTCCACCCGTGAAACACTTAGAGGAATTTTTAGAATCTGTTGAATGTCATCATTGTTAAATAAGTCCCCCAAAATATCAATATCCCACTCCATACTGTCACTCTTCATAAGACTACAAACTTTAGCCTCCTCCAAACCTGGATAAACCGGAGTCAATATTCTCCTATGGCTTAAATCCGACAACCAAGGGTCAAGCCAAACATTAACTGAATCTCCCCTCCCAATCTTCATAACACTACCATTTACGACCAGGTGTTGAGCTGCTAGTATGCTGCGCTAAACGTAACTAGGATTATTACCTAGATCAGCCTCTCCAAAACTACATTTCGGAAAATAACGAGCCTTCAACAACCTTGCGATAAAAGAATTAGGCTCAACTAACACTCTCCAGGCCTGCTTACCCAACATCGCCACATTGAACTCATGAATTCGCTTAAAACCCATCCCCCCATACTTCTTTGGATGACACATGTTACTCCACGACATCCATCGAATACCTTTATTCTTTCCCACATCCGAAAGCCACCAAAATCTATTCATCATGACTTCAATTTCCTCACAGAGACTATTAGGCAGAAGAAAAACACTAGCAACATACGATGGAATAGATTGAATTACCGATTTTAGTAAAACTTCTTTCCCACCTCTTGACAATATTATACCTTTCCAACTTTGAAGCCGATCCCTAATCTTCTCCTTCACGTACCTAAAAGTCTCTCCTCTATTTCTCGAAACAGCTTTTAAAAGACCCAGATACATAGAATCACTTTGAACCGGAACCTGGAGCACTCTACCAATAGCTTCTTCGTCCAGAGCATTAGTATTCCGACTAAAAAATATTGCAGACATCTGAAAAATTATTTGGTGACCAGATTCTCTTTCATATAGCACAAGACATTCCTTAATACTAGTTGCTTCCTGAACATTGGCCCGAAAGAACAAATAACAATCGTCAGCATAAAATAAATGGGTCACAATAGGCGCACCATTTGCTATTTTGCAACCATGAATAGCTCCAAGGACTTGTTTTTTGTGAATCAATGCGGACAAACCCTCAGCACATAACAAGAAAAGATAGGGCGAGATAGGATCACCCTGGCGCCACCTCATTGCCTGAAACCAAAAATCTGTACGACACTGACGCCATGCAAATCCGCATCCACTTGATCCACCTCTCAGCAAAACCCATTTTCCTCATTACCCCTAACACAAACTCCCATACCACCCGATCGTATGCTTTACTCATGTCAATTTTGAGTGCAGAACAGCCTATTTTTCCTTTAGTTTTCCTGTGCATCCAATGATTAATCTCGAAGGCTGCAATAACATTATCAGTTATCAAACGACCCGGAATAAACGCAATTTGAGTCTCAGAAATTATATTTGACAGCAGCCCTTTTAGACGATTCGCAAGCATCTTAGATACAATTTGCATCATCACATTGCATAACGAGATTGGTCTTAGATCACCCATCGTTTCTGGTTTTTTTTTCTTCGGAATGAGAACCACTAGAGTATCATTGAGATTTTCCGGCACCTCCCCCACCTCTAGAATATGACAACACTCTTTAGCTACATCCTTTCCAATAATAGCCCAGAATTTTTGATAGAAACTAGGATTCTTGCCATCTGGACCCGGACTTTTACCCGGATGCATAGCGAACACTGCTTGTTTAACCTCTTCCTCGGTGAATTCTTGAGTTAATTCAACATTTTGAGACGAGTTCAGGCACTCCTCAATACAATCTAGAACACTTTCTTCGCTGACCCCCATAGTTTTAAATAACTCACTGTAATAATTATCTATTAGATCACCCAAGCCTGTAGACCAATTCACCGAATCACCCACATTGTTTTTTAATTACAAAATTTGATTTTTCTTCCTCTTGGATGACGCATAAGTATGAAAATACTTGGTATTACTATCACCCCCTTGTAACAAATGTTGCTTCGCCCTTTGCTTCCAAAAGATCTTCTGTTGACCCAGAATTTTTGAATACTCTGCTTCAGCCTCTCTAAAACATTGAATAGAAAACTGGTCTCTCAACCCACAAAAACGATCCATTGTATCTCTACATCTCCTTAACCTGTGTTTGAAATCTTGAACTAATTTCTCTCCCCACTTTTTTAACTCAATTCCACACACCTCAATTCTTTGCCTGATATCATCATTTTCTATTTTTTTCCAACTCTCCATAACTATATCACTACATCCTTCCTCCCTCAGCCAACAATTTCCAAACCTAAAACGGTACCCTCGCGTTCTTGGACTCCACACGATAACTTGCAAAAAAAGAGCAGAATGGTCTGAAGTAAGAGCTATAAGATTTTGAACCTTATTTGTCGGAAACAGAGATCTCCAATCTTCATTCACAAACACTCGATCTAGTCTCTCCTCCACCCATTTCGAAGTACCTCGACTCCTCTCCCACGTATATGGATATCCTTTCATCGGGAGGTCTATTATTCCACAATCTAAAATAGCCTCTCTAAACCAATTTTAAAAGCCAGTTTGGATGTCTATGATAACCCTTCTTGTCCTCAACCCTGAGCATATCATTAAAATCTCCTAATATAACCCGAGGCAAGGACGATTGAGAAGCCAAATTTTTAAGTGACGCCCAAGAATCCCGCCGCCGAGACCTCTCCGGAAAACCATAGAAACCAGTAAGCCTCCATGTACTCAAGCCATCTATTTTAACTTCTGCATCTATATGATTTAACGACGAGGACTTGATAGTAATATTGTCAACCTGCTTCCACAAAAGAGCCAATCCACCTCCATGCCTCGGTCCTTCCACTGTGAAAATTCCCTCATACTTCAGTTTTACTTTAATACGATCTATTATCTTATGATCCAACATAGTCACCATAAAAAACATGAACATAGGTTTCTTAATATGGACTAGGTCCAATAATACCTGAACTGTATGAGTATCACCCAAGCCCCGACAGTTCCAAAATAACGTACTCATTGTGGCGGGCGGGCCTGGAAAATAGGTCCCGCCAATGCCAAGTTTTTTTGGTTCTGTTGTCTATCATCACCCATTTCAGTTTTCAGCCCACTATCAGAGTTTGACCCTCGGCCCAAATCCATGATATTTTCAACTAACCGTTGTCTTTTTTGTTTCCATATTATTATCCCATCACTTGAGGGATTATCCTCCTCTTCATTTAAATTTTCCAAAACTGCCTCCTGATTTTTAGTTGACATAACCACTTTCCTATCATGACCCCTATTATCTCGCTGAGGCTCCCTAAAATTTTGGGTACTGTTAGCAGCCACGTTCAGTTCACCGTCCCCCTCCTTTCTGGTCATCTTCACCGAATTCAGAACTTCCCCATTCGCCCCACGTATCCACTAATTCTCCTTACTAACTTCTTGCTTTCTGAGTGTTGCCCGCAGTGAACTGTCGTACTTCCTCATCTCCTTCCACTGCGGATTGTCAAACATAGCCTCGCAAAATTTCTCTGTATGGCCTATCAACCCACAGAAAAAACAAAAGGATGGAAGTCATTCATACTTAATCTGCCTGCATACTTAGGTTACTTATCTTTTGATTCCAAGCATCTCCAAATTTTTGAAATGTGCTTATCATTTCGTCCATCTTTTCTTTAAAATCTTTAGCGTGACTGCTTAGGGAAGTAGATGAATCAGTAAAAAACTTTCTCATATTTGTTGTGTATCCTGTTGGAAGTTCCATTTTCTGCTCTGATGATTCTGCATCTGTTGATTTCTTCCCATCCATCAAGATATCAATGACCTCCCTTATAGAATTTATAGGACGTGATAAAATATTAATACAAAGCCATGTTAAAAATTAAGAGAAAGGTTATGTATTTGAAAATTATAATGAAATAAGATAAAGGATTTGATTACCCATATTTTTCTTCCAGTCCAACAGCACGAGCAAAAAGATCAGATTGTCGTACTTCCATTGTTTTGAACATCTCACCGAAAAATTCATTTGCTTCTGCAAGATTGTTGTTAAAATCCTCAGAAGTAACCTTCTGGATTTGCAAATCATGCACGACTCTGTCCTTGATTGTAGACCATCTCTTTCTTTTGGCACTTCTTGAACTCATTGTTTATATCTTAGAGAATTTGCTTGCAACACATAAATAAATTATGAAAAATGAATATCTCATACAACTATTTATTGAAAGCTGTGGGTGGTTATTTAGAGCAGTTGTTAACTCATTTACAGCAGTTGTCAAGTGAATGTAATTTTAAAAAGAAATAACTTCCAATTTGTTAGAGATTTATATTTTATTTTATAATCATTTTATTTTGAATAGTTTTCTCATTTATTCCATTTAGTTGAATTTAGTTCATTTGATTCAGTTGATTAGTTGATTAGTTAAATTGTTGATTTAGTTGACTTTGTTTGATTTAATTGGTGATGCACACTCTCAATCCAAATATTTTTTTAATTAATGATAGATTTATAAATGAAACATTTATGTGCAATCATTCAATAAAATATAAATTTATGATCATTATTATTAAGTCAAAATTATGTTGCAATTTAAAGATTATTCAATCAAAAATCAATTTAAGATCCTTATTATTAAGTCAAAATTAAGTTTCCATTTAAAGATTTTAATCATTCTTATTAACTGACATGAGCATTCACATATCGATACATAGATACATAAATGAAATTTTGCATAAAAAACATACTATTAAATAACAGATTAAAACAATTTGGTTACAATATAATCAATTAAGGATTACATAAGCAGATTTTGTGATTTTATTTTTAATGATATAAGTTTGATTACTTGATATTGATATTATGACTTGCAAATTATTTGCATATGATTTAGTAAAGTTGTTACATTCAAATCATTGAGACAAGTATACCATATAGGTTTACGCATTATAAGTATCCTTGCTTCTTGAATCCTGATTCCTGACCTGCTCAAACATTTTAGTTTTACTATCTATTGCATTTTAATTATTTTCACGGTAAGTAGAACTCTTACTATCGATCTCAGTTCAAAATGTTTAATTTTCACATATGAGATTATATATTATATATGTTACTGATATGTTTTTTTGTATTGTTATTGCTGTAGTTCAAGCCAAATATGCAAGGAATTATGTTTGACCGTATTCAGAGTCTTGAAAAATCAAGAACGAATTGGAGGCTGAAGGTTAGATTGACCAGAATGTGGCCTACTACATTGCCAGAAACTCAAACTGTGAAATGATATAATCTTATCCTGTTGGACGATGATGTAAGTCACATTGCCTCTGTTATTTTAAAGTTATATCCATTTCTCTGTTATGAAATATTTGCATGTTTGATATAAAATATAGTTAACTTGATTTTTGTTATTATTGTTATAAAACTCACATGTCCATGCTTATGTCTATCCTGATAATTGGCAAAATATTGGGAAGGGCATTATTGAAGGAAATGTCTACATTATTGGAAACTTTCAAGTTAGGGACACAATCGAAAGCTCAAACCTGTCTCTACTAATTTTTGTATTCGTTTGTTAAATGATACTAAGATTCAATTAGTGGAAAAATGATGCATTGATTCCTGTTCACAAGTTTGAGTTGATGGATTAAGGAGATTTTTTTCAAGAGTGCAACAAGTATGCGACTGATGAGAATCCTGAATTTTCAATAGGTTTGTTTGTCAGTTTTCCAATTTTTTTTAAATAATTATACAACCAGGTAATATGACTTTTGTTAATTGACAAACATTCTATGTTATACATTACAGACGTGATTGGTGTTATTGAAAAGTTTGACAGAGCTAAGCCAATTACAACCAAATTTGGCCAATGGGAAATCGTGCGCTTTAAAATAAATGATGGAAGGTTTGTAATTTTTGTTCTAAACATACTTAAATAATTATATGTGTTTTTATTGTATTCTTTTAGAGTGTACTAACGTGTGATTTCTATTATCTTTCTTTTCAGCGTGTCTCACAAAGTTAACACTTGGGGTGATTTGGCTAGAACTGTAAATGAGGACTACGAAACGCAAGTGGACAAACGTGTTATAGCCATCATCACAAGCAATAAGCTGACTTTATTCAGAAGTATGTTTTGTACATTTGTATTTTATCCCGGTACAATGTATATTATATGTTATTCAATTAGTCTCTTCTCTTGCAATGTATGACACAGATGAAGTACAGATTTCCACATTGCCCTCTTCTAAGATATATTTGAATTTAGACATTGATCCTGTTAATGAGTTGCGAGAAAGGTACAGAATGTCTCCAATGAGCCTTAAATTGTCATGTAGTTTCTTAAAAAAATGATAGACATAAACTTTTTGATATAACTAATAATGGTAGACATAAACTTTTTGATATAACTAATAATGGTTCTACTGCTTTAATTTTGTTGGTTTACATATGTCGACTAATTTGTACCAGTACTAACAGGTTAGGCGAAGAAGGATACAAATCAGAAGAAGGGTCTTGAGAAATAATAGGTGTCTTGCAAAATGAGTCTTCTATACCGAAAGTCTCACTGAAAGAATTGAATGAGAATACTGCTGCCTATTTTGCAAAGGTGTCCTTTGGTGAAGAATTTTTTTATAATGCATTACCATAATCTTACATACATGCTTTATATTACATTTCGATTGTATATTCCATGGTTGTCCAATATTTATAATATTGTTAGTCTTAGTAACATCTCCGTTTTTAGAAATTTGTAGTTGTCACTTTCAAAATAAGCAAGCTTGAAGATGAAGAAAATTGGTGGTACAATAGCTGCAATAAATGCCATGATGAGGTGGAGAAGATTGAGAGGAAGTTTAAATGTGATGAGTGTAAACGTAATTTTCCATATGCCAAAAAAAGGTAAACAATTAAATAGTTATACTACGTGTGCACATATAACATGCAATGTTTCAAATGTTTACAATTCTTGGTATTCTTGGTATTGATTTAATTAAATAATTTTCTTGAGCACAGGTTTAGGATCTTTGTTCTGGCTGAGGACAACACTTTTGCGTGTAATGTCATATTGATGGATCGTGTTGTTAAGCACATTGTGGCAACTACAGCAACTAACCTCATAAATGAAAACAAGAAAGTAAGATTTTCGAATTTTATCCTAAATCTGTTTGTACCTTTAAAAAGTAATAGTTTTTATGACCATGTATCTGTTTTTGTAGGCCGCTTCAAATACTGTCATGCCATCTATATTGAAGTATATTGTTGGAAAAGAAATCACAGTTAAAATAAAGCTTTCTGAAGCTAATATTAATGGTGATAGTAACATCTATGAGGCTGTTGATTTATATGATACGTCCATTATAGCGTCAAAGGATCTGGACAATTCACCAATGCCCAAAACCCCTTCTTTCAGCCAAGCCGTGGTGAGAAAATAATTAATACAATCTACCAAGCTGTTACAAACTACTGCCTTATACTTACTTCTGCAATAAAGAAAACTAATATATTTGTGGTATATTTTTATAGATATTGGATGGAATTGAGTTGTTTGAATCTCCAGGAACAAGCGCATCTGTAACCAAGAAAATTAAAAAGGTCACACATTCATTTTAATTTTATCCTTTCATTGTTTGTGTAAAGTTTTTGTTTGGTTACCATATGACCCTACTATTCATTTATGTTAATGCAATGTATACTAACTGCATTTCATTAATTTAAATATAGGAGCCTTGATCGTTGGTGATGAGCTTAGTTTGGTGTTGCTGAGATTGAGAGCAAGTGTATTTATGAATTGCACTAAAGAAATTTGGCAATAGACTCCTGTTTAGAATAATTAAAACAAGCAATGAGCAATTGTTTGTTTTCAGCCATGTTCTTTTGCTATTTATCTAAATTTACTCTGTTTTTGAACTCAATGGAATGAATGAAATTTTGCATTCACGTTTGTAATGATTTTGGAACTCCTTTTAATATATATTTGGTTTTTTAATAGTCCATAATTTTCATTTAACATATAGCAATGTTATCAAATGTAAAAGCACATCTTTGCACAATGGCATATTAGTGTCAAAAATTAAAAACAGCTTCATAAGCAAGTCTATTGATATCTCAAATATGTAGCACCAATGGCTTAATTCATATCAAAACATACCAAATTAAAATATTTCAGAAACTTAATAAGTTTACTAATTCCACCACTGACATATTTAATAATTGTTATAGTTCTGAAGACTACTCCTTCAATCGTACCAAAAACCAAGGTTTGTTAAGCTAACGTACTTAATGACTAAAGTAAAAGATCGGTTAACTTATTTTGTAACATCAAAGATAATTCATCTTATTAAATACCCGGATTTGTCTCTTTCTTAACTCATTATCCTTGGCAAATTTGTTCCATCGAGTAGAGAATCTAGCTCTCCCATTATTCACCGCCAAACCAATGCTCCATGATCTATTTTCTAACCTCAATAGAACCCTTTCACTTGCTATCCAATCTCGATTTTCAGGAGCTATATTCCTTGGAATGTTATGTAATAAACCAGCAAATAACTGAGAATAATAATCTTATAATAAAACTGTCAAATAAATCATAATGGCACTTTGACATACCACTCCTTGGGTCCTATTATGGACATGGCACTTTGACAGAGCTGTAGAAAAAGAATGGAGATCGTTGTTGATTCCTACAGTAATTACCACATTATCATTAATAGGAGCTTCGACCTCTGGTACTTCTTCTTCCACACTATCTTCAGATTCTGCGTTAAAAACGAAAACAATATAAAATCAGAATGTAAATTGTTTTGGTTTAATTTGTTCATCGTAAAGTTGTAGTACTATCATCCGATGGCCAATCAATATGCCAGAACCAAACATGTTGAGAAGTATCCGTTAATCCTAAAGGACGAGTTAAGCAATCAATCTCCATTCCATCAACTCCATAAACTCTTGCAGTGATAATGTTGGTGTCCTCTTCCATGGTGAAAAAAATGGTTTCTTTTTGTCAGATATCGAACATGTCCGTAATTTTCTTCAATCCTTTAAGACAGCCCTCCTGCTGATTATAGGAAACCGATGATTTCACACCACAAACTTCCATCACATTGATTTGACTCAGTTTCTCTGAGTAGTTTTCTTTGACCAATTTTGGTACAATTTGATAATTCAAAGACATATGTATGCTTAATTAATATGCTAAATATTTTATATATCGAACTGATCCAAAGCAATATTGCAGACATTATAATATATGTAAATCAATATATTAAAATCCATCTTCTTCCAATTAGTTCATCATCCAAAGAAACAGGTGACACAACTTTGTAGAATGATCTAGGGTAAATCATGGATCCTGTTTCAAATATCATTTCCAACAGTGAATCAGTTAGTATTTAGCTATAAATGCAGTCAACATTTAAACTACATTATGTTGTATCCTATTATAGGACAAAATTAATCTATTAAAGACAATGATTTCTAACCTTCACCATGATCAAGTATGTACTCATCGCCTTTGAAGATGCAAACATTCAAAAGTTGATCATCATTTGTAAATTTATACAAAATCAATGAATCCCCAGCAGCAAGCTCAGTTTCTTTTGCAAACTCCAGCCATCCTTTCTGAAACAAACATCTTCCAACTCTCCATTCTACATTGATTTCCCATGTCCTTTTAAGAAATCTAAGATTGACCTTACTTCCATGCTCCCAATTTTTGTAAAAGCTTTCCAGACTTGGATTCAAGATCTGTTTTGAATGTTCAAAGTACATGACATGTGTTATATATGTTCACATAACATTTGGTAAAATGCACTATTTGTGTATGTTATGGAAACTCACCAGGATTTTTCTTTTTGAATCAATGTCTATTGACACGATATCTATCTGAACATAGTGTGGATCAAGTATAAATCCATTGAACGTCATTAGTGCTAGACGCTTATCATACTCCAAAGAATCATAATTAACTAAAAATTGATCTTCATTGACCTCCTTCGCAGCTTCTCTTTTTTTAAATGCTATTGGATCACTCAAAGGATAGTGACATTAAATATCACTTTTTTATAAATCTTTACTTTGAACAAGCCACCATAATAGTCAAACTGAACTATGCTAAAGATCCTAATGCCATAAAACTTTACAAAGGTACGCAAGCCATAAATGCAGTTAAATTCAGTATCATATTTAGCAGTCCATGTATTGGACTTGCACCTGATCTTCAAAAGAGATGGTAATTTTCTTCCAAATTGTTTATGGAAAGGCAAAGGAACCCTCTGTGAACATGAATGTATTATTTAGAGTCTGTAAAGTATGATAAAAGTTCCAACATGATACTAAAGTATGCTTGACAATCCTAAAGGGTTGATAAACTTACAAATGATCCTAAACGTAGGCATTCAACATTTGCTGATACAAAACTTGATTTTGGAAATGATTCCCCTAAAAATACACAATGAACTTCATTATACTCTATAATCTATCTTATTAATTATAAAATTAATTTTAATTGAAATCTGAAATCATACCTATGTGTTTCGTAGGACGAATTTCCACTTTCGATTTGCATCCATGCTTAAAAATACAAAATATGATATGAATTATGCTTAATTAGGTAATTTGGTATGTATGAACCTCTTACATATTAATTAAACATTTGTATATTCAATTTACCTAATTTTATTCTAGATAACAAGAATTCTTACTTTTATTCAATTATTATAAGAATAGAGGATAAGTAACATCAGGGTAAACAAAATTTAGTTAATCAAATTTAGTGATTAACACTTAAAATATGAAGCAAAAGCATATAATGGTATTCCTAATGGATAAAGAAGTACCTAATCAGATATAAGATCACTATGTGCATATTTCTTCATGGTTACGAACTATCGCAAGACTTTACTAAGAATCCTAAATCACAAGACAGAAAGCACATTCACAAATTGAAAATTTCGATTATAAATATAAGTAACATTATTCATCAATTAAAAAGTTTAATCCTCAACATCGATTACATAAACCAAAAGTCTGATTGAACATGCATCACTGTCAAAGATGGATTCAATCATAAACATATACGTATCTATAATACAATTTATAAATCAATTACAGAACATCAATGTTAGATGCAGAACATGTATATTAGATGTGTAATCATTAATTATAATGGTTAATAGTTGAATCCGAAGTTCTCCGTGGATCAGTGTTAGAACAAACCTCCATTTCTGAAAGAGCTATTGATCCGAGATTGAAGTCTTTTCTACCGTCCAAGCTTGATCGATCTCCGGGCAAATTTGAATACAGTTGCATGCAAGAGAGAGTTTTGTACATTGGGATGTAGTTATACAATTAATTGTAATATTAATTGTAATATAGAATACTGTGTAAGTCTTAAAAACCTTTAAATTTAATTTACACACTAATCTAGGTATAACTTGTCATAATTAGATTTATGTACAAATTTGAAAAATTATAAGATTAAAAAAATGTATCAATTGATATATGTAATTATTATTTTTTGCAAGTATTATAAATTTTTATTATTAATTCTCTACTAAAATGTTATTCGATCGAATAATAAATTTTTATTTTACATTATCTACTAAAACCTTTTTAATTTATTTTAGTTAATATATATAAAAAAATCAATTGATATATATGATCTACCAAGTCTGTATGCTACAAATGAAGCACCTATCTATGGATTAGGTAATTTCAAATTATAATATTTTTAGGGTATTATTTTATATGATGATATGCATTAATGAACTTACCATAATTAAAAGAACTATTCAAATTATTATGCATGAGCTTATCATAAATATTATAAATTCATTACTCCTATTTCTTTCTAAAACTTATTTCTCAGTAATATAATTTTAAGTTGATTGGAATGTTGCTCCAATAATTAAAATAATATTCATGCAATAATATGTAAAATTATTGAGATGATTTTGAGTAACAATCAAACAATCATATTAAGTGAAAAATTGTAAATCCATGACGTTAACATTACATTTTTACCTTTCGATTTATTTAATTCAAAACTTAATTAAATAAATTAATTATACAATTAATACAATACATTAAATATTAATAGAAAGCGATGAAAAGTTATTTTATTTTTTAGTACTTAACACAAGAAAATTAATAAGTTTTGATTAGTTTAATATTAAACTTATTTCTTCATAGTTTAAATTTTCCTTTCCTAATAATAACAATTTTCAATATAAAAAAAATGATCTGCAATATAATTAAATAACGTCATATAAAATTTTAAAAGTTACAATTTTAGGCAATTTTAGCACATCTCCCTCCACCCGTTATAACCACGGTTTACTTTGAAGCCATAACTTTGATTATTTTTCCATAATTCAATCCACTAAATTTGGCTAAATAAGTGATTTTGCTAGAGATTAGTTTTATCATAGTTGATAACCAATAAATTGTAACCATTTTTCAATTAACGGTGTTGTGAACCAAAATCATTAATAAGCCATACGGCATCTACAAAGATAATCAAATATTAACGAACACATAATAAAGATCAAATCAAATATTTCTTTGTTAAAACTACTATCGTCGAGTAAATCTTGCATTGTGGAGCATCCCTCGCTCATGTCACTGAGATTTACAGCTTTCTTGGAGAGACAATCTAACGATTTGATGTAGTTGTGAAGAACATGCATACTTGATTTGTCATACCGTATTCGAAACATCGACCATAACTGCATACCAAAATCATTATTTAATATCTACATATATTATAAAGTCTAATGATGGTCTTAGCACGCGTAGCGCGGGCATAGGTCCCTAGTTACTTTGAATATGTATACTTTATCTATACTTAATAATACTATATCATAATTAAAATGGGTAAAATGAGTTTGTATCCGAAAAATTGAATCAAAATTCTTGGAACCAAGTTCCAATTTTATATCTAAAATAGTACATCTAAAATTTAACCGAATCTAAAATAATCCGATTCGAACCGAAATTAGTATCAGAGCTCAGGCTCGTAGAGGTCTTAGGTTCGACTCTCTACGACCCCCAATATTCTCATAATTATTATGGGCATGAAAGGCAAATTACTGCCCAAAAGATGGGCGCCCGTGATCCACTCTCGACCCAAAAATGTGCTTTCGAGTGAGGGGGAGCGTTAGAATACAATATAAGATCCTATAAAGTGCCTTCCTCTAACACCTTAATGTTTTAGATGAGAGCTGATTTCTTAACACATTATAGTCAAATCCGATAACGATCCGAAAACCGATTTGATCTGATCCAAAAATTATTTATACCGAAAATAATCTGAAATATTAGAACCGATAATAAGCAGACTCCGATCAAACCTGAATAAAAATTATCTGAACCGAATATAAATTTAAAGTGATGATCCGATATATATTCGAACTCGAAAATACTTGAATAAAAAATTATCCAACAAATAACTATTCTCATGTTATAAACATGTCTAATATTGATGTTCAATTTTCCAAAAATTATATTTTTATACAAAATAACAGAATAAGTGAAAAAATATGAAATAAAAGAATGCAAACTAGCTGTGATAAGAGGTTATAAATGAGACAATAGAAAAAAATTTTGATATATAAGAATATCTCCAACCTCATTTCTACAACTTTTATATTATAATGGTTCACTAGAGTAATGTATAATAACAACTTTTGAAAATGTAGAGAATTGAACACGAATTTTGTTCCAACAATATTTTCTCTATTGGTTAGTTATAATTCGAAAAAAATATTAATTATTTTTATCAAAATAGCTCCAAACACATATTACCAAAACATATACAATTAAATAAACATATCAAAATTTAACAAAAAAACAAAAAAAAATACTAAACAAATCAAAGATTTTATCAAAAATTAGGGCTTTGGAAACTACCACTAATTTAGTAAATACTAAACACACTTGTAACTTTGTAAATCTGTATTAAAGCTGTAATTCAAATTATGGTCATATTTGAACTTTGAAGCATTAGAAATTTGCAATTAAAAAATTAGGGGAGATATATTACGTGTAATTATGTTACTTCTTTGAAGCATTAGTTTGATTTTGTAATTTAATGGTCAAGTAGTACTTTGACTAGTACCCCTATACAGGATTTCGTCCCTGATTCGTGTTTCAATTTTTTTAAAAATATTTCTCGATGATCCAACCGTACGGATGTTAAGAACCATCCTTTTTTAATGTTATCGCCAAAATTTAGGAAAAATATAGATTAATTTGATTCGCCAACATCTTTTGAGATGAAGCCATCTGATCAAGCCTCGACTCGACCTTTTCAAATTTGGTATCCATGTTGGCAAATGCCCCAGTAGTTCCTTGTATCATTTTATTGAGTGCAACCTCCCAATCAGCAGGTTCTTTCTTTTCCCTTGGTGGTGGTTGATATTGTTGTTGTGCTTGATACTGCTGACGTGGTTGAAAACCAGGAGGTTGATTTTGCTTAGGAAATGCATATGGTGGATTAGCCGCATGATTGCTGCTGTGTGAAAGATTGTTATTGGGCCTCTGATTTGGATTGTAGTAGGAGTTATTGTGATCAGGCCATGATTGTCTTCCCTGAATAAAAGATGCTTCCTCTGGGAATTGTTGTGCATAAGAACACTAATTAACACCATAATCATTGTACCCTTCCATGGGAGAAGAAATAGCATTTACATTCACCTTTTGTCACGTACCTCTTGAGTAAGAGCATCCAATTTAAGAGTCAGCAAGTTCATCATCTCAGTATCTTTTACTGCTTTAGCTGAGCTCATCCCACTAGGTGCCCAAGAATAGTTATTTGCTGCCAATTGCTCAAGAAGTGCATTTGCCTTATGAACCGGTGTTTTCTTGAAATCTCCACCAGCTGCCACATCCAAACTTAAGCGAATATCTACATTCAAAGATCCGTAAAAAGTGCTCAGAATCATCCATTCAGTACAATCGTGACGTGGACATTTTCTCAATAATGCCTTGTATCTCTCCCATGCCTGATACAAGCCTTCACCTGGTTGTGTTTTGAAACTTAGAATGATTGTCCTCATTTGTTGAGTCTTGTCAGAAGGATAATATTTGGACAAGAACTCGGTAGAAAGACTCTCCCAAGTAGCAACTGCAGTTTCTTGAAGTTGTTGGAACCATTCCATGGCTCTCCCTTTGATTGAGTAAGGAAACATGTGAAGACGAACCTGATCTGCAGTAACTCCAGTGATTTTGAATGAACCACACATCTGCACGAAGCGCTCAAGATGACGATGCGGATCCTCTCGCTCAATGCCCCCTTCAAAAGCTGAATTGCTCACCATCTGAATTAAGCTCGGATTGATGTTGTACTGAGCTCCGTTAATCTGAGGAGTCTTGTACATGCAATTCGCAGGATTGGGAGTCTCATGATCCCAAATAGAAGTCTCATCAAGAACAACTTGTGGGTCAGGAGGATTAACAACTTGACTATCTCTTTGTTCCTCCATATGGTGTCTTTCTTTCCTTTGCTTTGTCTCTCGCCTTAAAGCTCTAAAAGTGCGTTCAATTTCTGGATCAAACTTTAAATCTCCCGCACTTGTAGAACGTCGCATACAAGAGTTATAACACCTAAAAAGAAAACACCAATAAGTTAGATCTTGGAAACAAATTTGATAAAATCTCAACAATAAGAAATCATTACCCTAAACTTAATATTGCTGCCTTCCCCGGCAGCGACGCCAACTTGTTGTCAGTTTTTCTATGTATAAGTTCGTTCGCAAGAAAGGACTATTAATTCAAGTTCAAGTTTTAATCTCTTAATATCTAGAAGTGTGAGAAATAATTGGTGTGCTTGTTATTAACTAAAGTAAACTAATTATAAGCAAGTAAAACTAAGATTTATTGATGAGGAAAAGCAACCCGAGAACTAGGTTTCTTCAATTGGTTCAATAATGTTGATGTAATGCGATATCTACCTCTCGTACTTTGCTAAAAACAATCCTTCTAAATTCTATAATGTTCTCTCCCAAGATACAATATACCGCCTACAATTACAACTCAAAAGTCACTCCCATGATAAACTGAAATACAATTATAAACTATGAAGACCCAAGAATTATAAGTTTCATAGTTCTCTTATTAATCTCCCGATTCAATATCAAACTATGTCTACCAAATCAAGAACAAGAAATATGACTCCTCTCCCAATTCATCATAATTCCTATGAATACAATTAAAGGTTAGCTACTTCCTTAATTGGGTTAAGCCCTCAATAATAGATTAGCAAAGTAGAGAATTCACATCACAATCAAACAAATATGTATCACCAATGAATACTACCTAATTCTCGGATTATAGAATTAGTTACTCATGTTAGATAAAGAAAATAAGCATATATTAATGGGTAAAATCATGATTAAAAGAGTTTAGAGTGAAGAAAATACAACTTGAAGAATCTCTTGAAGCTTGGAGTAAATCAAGTTACGATCTTCAACCAAAATAAAACTTGTAGAAAATTATAGTGTATGACTTAAAACTAAAATTACAAAGGAAGCTGAGGAAAATTTGAGAGAATATATCTGAACATTCAGTCGAAGGGTCTCCCAAAACCTATGAAAATCACACATATTTACAGTACAATTTAGCACACCATGTAGGAATAATAAACCAGCCGAAAGCAGCAAAACAGGACTGGAAAGCAGCGGCGGACGGCTGCCTAATATTTCCACAATTGTTGTTGAATAAACTAAATTAGCCCTGCAGAAACGACGACCAACCACAGCATGAGAAGGTGGAAGACACGCGGGTATTTTTATACTTGCTTTCCGACGCATCTGTCTCACGCGTGTTTGAGGCGAGTGTGACTTTAGAAAAGCTGGCCACTTTCTTTGAAATGATTCTTTTGTTTTATAAACTTGATTTATTTCTTTTAGTTGTTTATTCATTTATTCAATTTGAACATAACTGGTGGGCGGCTACTTGATAAACAAAAATCAACAATCAGGGGCCTAATTCGTCCTTATATGGATGGGTTACGTAGAAATGATTTTTAACCCGCACAGCTTGTAATCTTTAATTAATAAATAATTAATTTAATCCAGAAATTATAAAAATAAATATATAATATTATTGGATATTTATAAATATAATTTTCTAAATAAATAAATTATTTATTAATATAAATAAATCCTTAAGTCCTAAGCTGCGGTCTATTGAGGGCCTGGAACCGGACTCCTTTTGCTTAACAAAAATTATATTAATTCCAACCGGGATTCCCGCTTTAAGAATATATCACTTTCCATATTTTTGTCACAATTCTTATTTCCTTATTGCTCGTCCAGGTCTAATTTACGGTCTGTTGAGGATCTGAAACCGCGCTCCTTTTGCTTCTAAAATTATCCTATAAACATAACAAATCATCTTAGCATGCAATTCAAATTAAAATGCTACCAACAATGCTAATCAATCACAAAATTATTACAAACTAAGGATAAATGAGAGATAACATGCTATAAAATGTACACAAATTTAGCATGTATCAATGATCCAACTGTACGGATGTCAAGAACCATCATTTTTCATGCTATTGCCAAAATTTCAGAAAGAAATAAATTTATTTGATTTGGTAATTTAACGGTCAACTAGTACTTTTACTAGTACCCCTATATAGGGTTTTGTCCCTGATTCATGTTTCAATTTTTGTAAAAATATTTCTCAATGATCCAATCGTACGGATGTCAAGAACCATCCTTTTTAATGTTATTGCTAAAATTTGAGGAATTTTTTTTTGATTTGGTAACTTAACGGTGAACTAGTACTTTGACTAGTACCCCTAAACAACGTTTCGTCCAATATTCGTGTTTTAATTTTTTTAAAAATAATTCTCGATGATCCAACCATAAGGATGTCAAGGACCATCCTTTTTAATGTTATTGACAAAATTTAAGAAAAAAAAAAAAAATTTTGATTTGGAAAAAGACCAAATTTTGAAATAAAATTTTTCCCCATTATTTAGTAGTTTGTAAAATAAGCTAAAAAATTAAATAAAACTAGAAAAAAGATAAAATTTTGAACTAAAATTCATACACAACCAAGTGGTCATACTCATTATTTGTGTGATGAATGTCACTCTAATTTCACTAATTTTCCATTTTTTTGATTTCTCCCCAATATTTAATTAGTTTGTAAAATAAATTAAAAAATTAAGTAAAAATAGAAAAAAGGCCAAATTTTGAACTGAAATTCATACACGCCAAATTGGTCATACTCACTATTTATGTGATGAATCTTACCCTACTTTCACTAATTTTCAATTTTTTTTGTTATTTTTTCCCATTTTTAACTAGTTTGTAAAATAAATTAAAAAAATAAAAAATAAAAAAAGCCAAAATTTGAATTTAAAATTTGGCCATATGACTACGTGGGTGTGCATAAATTCTGAATCAAAATTTGACATTCCATGATGATTTAAAACAAATACAACATTATTCATAACCAATTTATTTTGATCTGAACAAAATCCGATTCGAGATAAGAAAAGATCTGAATCGATCCGACCCGAATTTAATCCTATCTTAATCCAAAATTTATCCAATTTTTATCTAAAATCAATCCGATCTGAAATCAATCCAATCCGAACCGAATCCCATCAAAATTATGCAAAACCAAAATTAGATCCGAACCGAATCAAATCCAATCCGATCCAAACTATATTAAAATAAGTAAGAACCGAAAATTCTTCCAATCCAAAATTAATCCGATCCAAATCCGATCCGATTATCCGATTTGCCAGGTCTAATCATGATTATAGTAAAACAGTGTCACACTGTAGTGTCACATGTAAAGTTCTAAATTGTTATCATGTTAAGGATATTTTCGATATTTTAATTTATATAGACTTAGTACAGAAACATGTAGTATAAACTTCGGGTTGCTTTTAGTAATGTGTTACTTTTCTCTCTATTTTATCATGGTATCAAAGCTAGGTTGATTCGATCCGGGATCGGTTCGATTCGAGATTGATTTATTGAGAGTTGAACGTGATATCTTTCGCATATAAATTGGTTTTCTCAATTATAATTTGGATATGGATTTGATGTCAATTTTTGTTGAATATTAAATTTGCACACAAGTTTGCTAGTTAGATTGGATAAAGTTTGCTGGTTAGATTTGTATACGGTTTGGATTCTATTCTTGTTTTAGATTGGGTTTGGATTGGTTATTGGGTTTGGTTTTAGAATTGGATTCAAATGTGGATTTGGATTAAGTTTTGGTTTTGGTTTCGGTATTGTTTTCGGTGGTTACAGTTTGTTTCGATTTTTCTTTTTTGTTAGTTGGTTGTAATTTAGTTTAACTTTTGAAGTTGTTTCGATTGGTTATTAGATGACATGGATGATTCTTCTCTTGTTGATTGGATTTTTTGTTAGCTCTCATTTTGGTTCGAATACACTTAAATTTTATAATTGTTTTGTTTGATTCTTGATGACATGCATGATTCTGCTTTATTTGTAAAATGCACGAAAGTGCTGGTCGTATCCTTTTGTCTTCATATGTTGATGATATGATAATTATTGGAGATGACTGTGATGGTATTGAGTCACTAAAACGGGAATTGGCTCGTTGTTTTGCTATGAAAGATTTAGGTTTGCTCCGTTACTTTCTAGGAATTAAGGCTGCTAGTTCACCAAAGGGGTATCTTTTATCTCAATCTAAGTATATTGCTGATTTTCTTGACCATGGACGTCTTACTGATAACAAGATTGTGAATGCTCCTCTAGAGATGAATGCTAGATATTCTCCATATAATGGTCTTCCTTTGGCGTCTATTAGTTTATATCGCACGATTGTTGGTAGTCTTGTTTATCTCACCGTTACTCGACTAGATGTTTCATATGCTGTTCATGTGTAGTTAGTTAGTTTATCACTTTTCCTACTACCGTACACTGGACTGCAGTTCTTCGTATTCTCAGGTATCTTTATGGGACCCAATTTCAGAGTCTTTTGTTTCTTTATTCCTCATCTTTAGAGTTACGTGCTTATAGTGAAGCTGATTGGGTTGGCGATCCTGAGGATCGTAAATCCACTACTATTTTTTTATTTTTCTTGGTGATTCGCTTATTTCATGGAAGATTAAGATGCATGATGTTGTTTATCGATCGTCTTTGGAAGCTGAGTATCGTGTCATGACTTCTACTACCTGTGAGGTTGTTTGGTTACATTGGTTGCTTACAGATTTGGGTGTTAAGCTTACTCGTCCTACTCCGTTATGTTGTGATAATAAGAGTGCAGTCTATATTGCTCTTAATTCCATATTTCATGAGCACGCTAAACATATAGATATTGATTGTCATGTTACTCGTCAACATTTGCAGCAGAGTACCATCACCTAATTACCTTATGTCTCTTCTGCACTCCAGATTGCTGATATTTTCACAAAGTCTCATTCTGTTTCGCGCTTCCATTTCTTATCTGACAAACTCTCAATGCTCATTGCTGCAGCATCGTGAGTTTGAGGGAGGATGTTAGAATATATACATATTTATTATATTATTGCATTAAGGGTATTTTTGGTACTTTATCTTATACAGGTTTACTATATAAGTATTGAGACATGTATTATAAACTTTGGGTTGGTTATAATAATATTTTACTTTTCTCTCTACTTCATCATAAATGAATATAACTTAGTCGAATTTTGTAAGTACTCATATTTTTTGTAATTTAAAATTAGCTTATAATCTGTAGGGATGAGATAAAACTTTCAAATTTATTATGTTATAATAATGATGTTGATAATCAAAAAAATTTAGTGTTAGTTGTAAAAGTGAATTTGCCTGTGAGCATCTGTCAAGTAACCAGCTCATCTAAAATCTTAAATTAAGTTTTATTTGGTTGGGCTAAATGAAATGAAATGGATAAAATTAGAGGAAATAAATGGAGATTAGAGAGAAGATTTGGAATAAAAATGAGATATTTCAAATTTATTATGAGATAATAATTGTCAAGAAAATGGATGTGGTAAGGAATGGAGCATTCCATTATTGAAGGGTAGTTTAAGTTTAGTAAAGGTAGTTTTGTAATTGTCTACTTGGCCCTATATAAATCCTCTTTTACTTTCATTATTGGCAAGACCATTACAATGTAGTTCATTAATACAAGCTTTCGTGGTTGCTCAGTTCCAAAATACTTCCATTTTGACCATTCTAGTAAAGACACAATAACTTGATTATAAGGATCCTTGGCAACTTTTCTGACCCAATTAAGTGATTCCGAGATAATTAACTTGTTCGACGATGAAGATGAGTAGAGATATAAGGGGATGAGAGATTTAAAGACACTAACAAAGAGTGAATTTTGTAGATAATACTTCTCAGTGACAAATTATCAAACACTTGGAGAGCAGAAATTTATTTGAGTAATTTTCGAACACTACAACGAGAAAGAGATTCAAACTATAACAATAACAAAGATGATGCGGAAGAAATCAAGAGCCTCGAAGATCGGCTGCTCTGATACCATGATAACTTTTATATGTTGAGATCAGCGGAAGATAAATAAAAAAATAAAAAAGAAGAAGAAGACTGCCATATGTACAAGCTGAAATATATTAATGAACTACATCGTACACCTCAAACCTCCGACCATTTATAAAGATTCCTCAAAGACTCTATTTTAATCATTTTTCAAATTTTGGGTATAAAGAAGGTAGTATTTAATTAAATTGATGAAAATACATATTATATTTGAGTTGGCAGAATCGGTTCTGTTTATCACTGATTTATTAATTTTCCTGTTTTATTATACATTTGCTGAGCCTTTCTTTCGCTCAAACTTGCTTGTTTTAAATTTTAACCTTTCAATAAAATTGGTGAGACTATGCGTTTAGTTGATAAATATTGAAATATTATAAATATGATTAAAATATTATAAATTTTTGAAAAGGTTATTGAAATTGATAAAAATCCATATTATATTTGAGTTGCAGAATCGGTTCTGTTTATCAATGATTTATTAAATTTCCTGTTTTACTATACACTTGCTGAGCCTTTCTTTCGCTCAGACTTGCTTGTTTTAAGTTTTATCCTTTCAATAAAATGTAGATTGGTGAGACTATCCGCGTAGTTCGGAAAGAGAAGACACAAATGTCATTATGAAGATGATTTAGCTCAGGATATATCTGGATCTAGTGTAAGATTTAATTTAGTTGACTGCTAATAATATTATTTTGTATAAGATAGTTGGTCTTGTTTTACTTCCTGTCGAAGTTATATTAATGGTATAAGATTTGACCAAAGAGATTGTTGGAAAGAAGAATTTTTTTTATTTAATGGAATTTTGGATTCTCGTTTCTAGCACTATAACCTAAAAGATCCTTGATAGTTGGGGTCACAGATGTTATATTTCAGTTTTTGGAAGATTAAAAGTGATATTGTGTTATTAAACAGGTAATTTTATATTGACAGTTTTTGAGTGACGACCAAATTTCCTGAGCCCGAATTTGGGAGCGTTATAGGTTTCCTCCGTCGATATCCCATAAACACCATAACCGCCGCATATACACGCAGGAACAAATTTAATCTTGTCCCTTTCCCCATTTTATCAGGACGAGGTGGGTTCGGAAGGGGGTTTATCCATATTTTCTACCCCATTATTTACCCTAAAAGACGTAGGTTCATACAATACTATAGACATATACACGATTGTGAAAATTCAATTATAAGTATAATAGTCCATTATTAACAAATTAAAAGAATTATATGAAAGAAGGCCTTATTTTGGCTCTTTTTTATAACTTTGTTGCGATTGTGTTTTTTTCTACATTTCATTACTTGACACCTTCTTTCAATTTTTTATTAATACAATGTCAAAAGTTTTAGAAATTTCCTTGCCTTGTGATTTTTTTTTCATTTCATCTTTTTGTGATTTATTAAATTTTAGTAAATTTAAATATATAAACAAAAAACATAATATTTTTACTTTCTAAAGTTAGGATATCAACTCTTTATAAGATTGAATCAATTGGTAAAAAGTAATTTATAGTCAATAGTGTTTAGATCTGTTAAGTCATAAAATGAATAATTTATAATATAAGTTATGCCCCCTTCCTTATTTTCTGATTTCGCCACTCTGTAGGACCAAGCCCAAAGAAATATGGATCAAACTATATCATAGATTTAAGAGCCCAAAATTTAGAAGGTTCTAGATATATTATCGTTTATTATATAAATTGTCATTGACTACTACAATTATCCTACAACACGAATTAGATTTGATATTTTTTCAAGACTTGCGACAATCACTTTCTCTTTCTAAGCATTTTTCACCTTGAGACTGAATGGTAAAGTTAATTGATCTAATATCCATTAATTCACCTAGTATATGTGTGGATTTTTGTGTTTATTATTTGTATTTATGATAATTGAAGGGTGATGAATTCCCGTACAAGCGAAGGATAATTCACACCTATAAATTTCTTGTGTTTTTTTTGCATTTATCAAAATGTTGAAGCCAATTTTATTATATGAGAAAATTCAAATATAAGTGGATTGATCCCGATCTGATCAAGATATAGGTGATGACTTTCGATCAAGATCTATATGGATCAATGTTAATCAGATCGTGATCTACAAATTTAGTTAATATACGTGTACAGTTGTGTGTTTGTTTATATGTGTCTACGATGATTGATGGGTAATGAGTGACAGTAGGTTCCACGGAATGATAATTCGCACCGCTAAAGATGCTATGTAATCTTAAGTCTTTCGCATTTTTAAAAGATTACTTAGTTTGATCAAAAAATAATATTGAATAATAGGTAGATATATGTTGATATCATTTTAATTTTCGCTAAGCTTAGTCTATCGATTTTTTATTCATGTATTTATGGAATACTTGCAGTAAATAATGAAGAAAATGCTCCAAGAAAGGGTTGCCAAGGTGGCATTCGTCCTTACATATCTCATATATCTATTCTTTATTTTTTAAGTATCTATTTTTGACTTTTATGCTAGGTATTAAAAAAATACATGTTAGTGATAGGTCAATCTTACTGATTCGATCACTTTTTACCAATTGCTTGATCTTACTCCTGATTTTTCTAGGAAGTTAAAGAGAATATATATATATATATATATATATATCCCATGATAGAATTAAAGGCCTTCTTCAAAACAGTTTAATGACTACTTAGAGGCCTAAAACCGACATGTTGAACACAACCAAGACTTCGAAATCAATCCAAAAATATGTTAATAACTCGAAGTATTCCAGTTTAAAAAAATAATTTTTTTATTCCTGCACTCAAATACATTAAATAAAATTACCCTTATGTCAAACTCAAACACATTCCGAATTTCACGTGATTCTAATTCATCAACTTATTCTCATATTCCTCTGAAGAATTTAAGTATTAGTACATAGTTAACCTCCACCTTAATTTGACTACCTAGGGTGTTTAAGTATATTCCTATCCTAAATATAAATTAACAACTTATTAATCCTAAGTTATATTAATTAGGCCTTAATCCAGATTTTCTTTTTCAAGTCCACCTAAATTGCCAAGTCAATTTAAAGATTGATCATTCCTTGAAAATGCATTAGAAACAAATCAATATAACCAATTAATATGAACACCAACAAAGATAATTGGAGAACAATCTTATATAATACCTCAAGTATCCATTAAAGGCCTAAAAGAAGACTTAGTTCAACATCACAACAAAGAATACTATCCAAGAATGAACACATAACAGTATGGTTACAATAAAGAAAAGTAAGAGAAGATAAAACCTCAATAATTTGTTCTTCTCCAATGATTTCTTCTCTTCAATCCTTCCTTGTTGTCCGCAACCGCTTTCCACTAAAGTCACACGTACCTATATCCTTTTGTTTTCTACTAAATATATATATGATATAGAACCAGAGGCGGATCCAGGGGGTCCAGAGGGGTCCATGCCCCCCCCCCCCGAATTCGTGATATGACTTGTGTAGTATGCATTCTACATGTATTGTTGCTGTAGCTTGGATGGTTTAGTGTTGAGTTTTGTAGCCAACAGTCAGGGTTTGACTCCTTTGTATTGCTATTCTATTCCTCTTTTTTGGTTTTTTTTGGTTCGACTCCTTCGTACTGCTATTCTACTCTTTTTTCTTTTTTTCTTTTTTGTTCCTTCTAACTCTGGTAGAATATCAAACTGACAACTTTTCCTTAATTTTTCAACGTTCTTTGGTAATATATAGCATCATAATTATTTTTGTACATGTCTAATAAAATCTTAGAAGGTTAAGGTGTAAAATTATATATACATATTAGTATTTCAATCATCCAGTTATCTTACTTATTTAATAATAAAACAAAGGAGTTTCCTTAATATAGTAGGATTCGAAAATAGAAAATTCGAGCAATCTGAATCTGGAAATATTATGGGGCAGTGTTGACTACCAATAAAATCGGAGACAATAATGGAATTAAATGTATTCTCGTAAGCTTTCAAACGATATCTGAATCACCTCAATCCGACATCTGGAGCTCCCGTAATAATGGGACAGTTTATGCTATTGTGAAATTAAGACTTGCTCGTGGCAAAACAATATTATTGTAAAAAAAAATTATATAATCACCATGGATACTAACAAACATTTGCTTAGCCGCGGAATGTTTATTATTGCTCAGAAATTAAAAAATAAATGACTAAAATACAATAAAAATAATATAAGAAAAAGGTTTGTTATCCTTGTCGAGTGGGAGTAGCGTTGGCATATATTACAGCATAGTATGTTACAATATTACTAATCGCACTTGGACATACAAATATTGTTTTGACATTTTTTACTTGACCTTTTGTCCATTTATAATTTGTACCACTCATGTGTTACACTATTCATGTGTTAAAGTTATTAAACATATCTATGGATTTTTTTTATAA
Source organism: Saposhnikovia divaricata (assembly GCA_036435485.1). Classification (NCBI taxonomy): domain Eukaryota; kingdom Viridiplantae; phylum Streptophyta; class Magnoliopsida; order Apiales; family Apiaceae; genus Saposhnikovia; species Saposhnikovia divaricata. The sequence goes on from CM071598.1 coordinate 170,854,325, forward strand.
TTGAGAAAAAGAAATGATGTCATATTTTATTTTACATTAAAATCTTTATAGCTACGACCCTTTCAAAATTTTATTAATTTCATATACTACTATTAAAATAGCTGATCCTTATGCATTCATCAAGATATCCTTCAAATTCTTCAGTGGTAATGTAATCATGTTGGAGGTTGCTTCCATTCTTATTATTGCCCTTGATATCAGATAAACAGTGACTGATTTCACCTTTCACTTGGAAGAGTTTGAGCCTTCAAATATTTACAATTTGACTCCCTACTCATAACATCCTCTATGTAATTGATCACTGCCTATAAGTCACGGGTTGCAAAGTAATTCTGGTTTTTGATCTCCATTCGATATGTTCCAGTAGAGAACTCTGGTATAAATAAGAATCCAGGTTGAGTTCTCGAACTGATGTGTCTTGAGATCTCGAATGTCGACTTCTCGTATAGTCCCTTTTATTGAGTTCTCGAATGACTTATCGAACAGCCTGTTGTGAAGACTTCTCAATTAGCATATGTTGGAGACTTCTCGAATTAGGAGATAGCCTGACTTCTCGAACTGGGACTTCTCGAATAACCCTTTTTGTTAGAGTTCTCGAATGACTTATCGAACAACATGTTGTGAAGACTTCTCGATTAGCATATGTCGGAGACTTCTCGAATAACTCTTTTTGTTAGAGTTCTCGAATGACTTCTCGAACTCATCTTTTCTTGACTTCTCGAACTTACTTGCATGGTTATGGCAAACTCTCTTCTGATTACAGATATCTGGTTGTAGCATGTTGTGGCTTGTTACAGAAATGGTTCCTAATTGATTGCAGAGTTCCTTTCACAAGATGTAGCTTTAGTTGATTTGCATTTCAGTTAGCTTCCTGATTTATTTGTCAGCTTTGATTCCTTGATTCATTTTCTGCCTTGTGGTATTTGTTATCATCATCTATAGACATATATGACTCAACAGAACTGCAACTCGTTCCTACCGAACATGACAGTCCACTTAATTCAGTTCCTCCTCGAACCTATAACTTTAGGGTGGTAAGCCCCTAAGTCACGTTATCACCCAACTGTGACACCCCGTGATTAGGTAAAAGTGCAGGACAATTGTTCTACATATTTTTCACATTTTCATTATTGTATTATCATGCTACATAATAGAATTCAATGTGATCCTATATTATACATGTATATATATTATATCTATAACATTTCCGGCCACCTATATATAATATTTTCTCCAAAGGTTTACAGTGTTTTTTCCGAATTGGGAGAAATTTCATGTATATTATGTTTGGAAATAAAGTTTATTGTACTTTAATCTTCGAATTGATTGTTATGCATTTTTAGGAAATATTTTGAGTCAAAAAGCAGTATTCTGCAATAGTTTAGCCGTCTAACACAATTGGTTACAATGAAATTCGTTCCATGTTGAATAAATATTAGATAATTCTCAATTATTCTTACTATTACCAAGTTAGGATTTAAAAAATATGAAATATTATTATTTAATATAATTTATTATTCTTTATATAAGGTGTTCTTCATGGAGTGCAACTCTATATATATATATATATATATATATATATTATATGGATTGGACACAACTATAATCATTGTTCATGTTGAACTGAAGTTATATATTTGTTAAACATTCATTATAATTTTTTTTCAATCTTTCGTAAAATTGTTGCAAATATATTATAATAAATTATAAAATTTTATAAATTTGTTTTCGTTATAAACTATGGTATTAGTAAAATTTTAATTATTATTTAATAAATGATGTTGAACTTTAGTTATACATGTGATATGTTTACAATTTCTTCTGCAAAGATTTACAATCTCTTTTCCGAAATTGGAGAGATTTCATTGTGGAATAATGTTGTAACACCCCCTTCCTAAAATGAGAGGAGATATTACCTATAATCCATAAACCTGCAAACAGAGCACTAAAATAGTATCTAAATAACGATTAAACAGTCTAATAATCTTCGAATAGTATTAACCTCTAAAATTTCAATTCAAACCAATAAATACGAAAAACCAAAATCTGTAAATAAATAATCCAGTCTAAATAATTCTAGAAGTCCATAAATCCTAAGCAACGAGATAATGGGTAGCACTCCATCACACAGTCCCAGATCCCCCTAAGCACCTGCCAGAAAAAGAATACGGCATGAGCCAACCGCCCAGTACGGATTTGGAATACAGTTTATAAAACAGAAAAACAGATATGAATAATTGATAGTTATAATAAAACATTTATTTTTTAAAAAAATATGCATGGCTGAAGCAACGAGTGGCTTGGATATTTCATACCGAGATCAGAACAGAACAGATACAGATACACACATCATAGGGTACCTAATGTGTGCAACAAATCGGATAACGTGTACGGCATATACAACGTCACCGCCAAATCAAATCACAAATCAAAATCAAAATCTGGGTGCACCCACGTATCCTGAAACAAATATCAAATTGTGCAAAAGCTCGCCACCTGAGCTATCAGAAGGATACGTCGTGACCAATCACACTGCCACGAAAGTGTCATGTCACTGATGCCGCAATGACATGGCTGTAGTACCCCTACAGCTGGTTAACTCGGTATACCCTATATCGCTAAGGGTTCAAAATAAATATTTCACAAATCTTTTAAATCACGTAAAACAGATATTTCAAATATTTCCAAACAGATATTTCAATACAGAATTTTTTTTTAAAAAAATCGCAGAACAGTTAATCAAATATTTTTCAAAACAGATTTCTTTTAAAATATTTTTCAGAATCAAAACAGTCAAATCAGATATAAATAAAGTAAACAGATTTGAGGGTAAAACGAATCAGATATACAAATTTAGAATTAAGAATAGCGCTGAATAAAAGGAGAGAGAATCCGTACCTCGAAAATAGTAACTAAAATACTAGCGAAATCCACAAACGATCCTCTAAACCTCCGACCCGCAATCTAATTACAAAATATAATTTATAATTAAAATACATAATTTTTATATTTAATCATTCATTACATTTTTATTATTAAAAGATTAACAACCTACAATTCTTATTAATATGTACATGAATGAACTAGCCATTACAACCACTCGTATGAATTTCATAATGCTCCTGGTGATTATCTTAATATTAAACCAATATCATAGATAGCTTAATTAGTAACTAAATTATAGATATTAAACAAAACCATTGTTTTGATCTGCACACACAACACACGGACATTGTTTACATATTGAATTACATAATTAAATAAACTTGGTTATGAATACAGTAAGTTAACCTATGGGGGCATCTAAAAATTCATTAACAATAGACTACATATGTGTCCTGTACTCTAGTACGACCATCTAAACTTTAAACATAAAAAAATCAAGGACTAGTAGTGATGTCAGATGTGTAACATGGCATGAAAGATTATAACAATCGTTAAAAGAAATCCTCTTACTTTATTTAACAAGATCGTCTCTTCTCTGACACTGCAGTTGCGGCTCAGATTCTCGATATCTGTTTCTCTCCCTATTGCGGTTCCAGGGTTATGTTTATTATTAGAGTTAGAGCTCAATTATATATAATCTACAACTCACCTATTACTAACAGGACTCTAATAAATTTTAAAAAGGATTCGGCTACAAAAATCTAATTGTAATTCTAATCCTTTTCTTATTAATAAATACAAACTAATATAAATTACATCTTTTATTATTATTATTATTGTTATTATTATTATTATTATTATTATTATTATTATTATTATTATTATTATTATTATTATTATTGTTATTATTATCATATAAAATATCTAAAAATCCTATATATTACATATATACCCCCTTAAAAAGGATTCCGTCCCCGGAATCAAACGAAACTAAAACTCGTACCTGAATCGAATAAATGCGGATATCTCTCACGAATAGATGCCTCTAGTTCCCAAGTAGCCTCTCTCTCGGGATGATTTTTCCACAAAACCTTCACAAACGGTATAGTATTCTTCCTCAAAACTCGCTCCTCTCGAGCTAAGATAGCTTCTGCTTCCTCCTCGCAAGAAAGATCTTCTCTAATCTTATGTAACGGGTACTGAACTATGTGTAATGGATGATACTTATAGCTCCTCAAAACCGATACATGGAACACGTTATGTACATGAGATAACTGTGGTGGCAACGCAACTCTGTAAGACACTTCCCCCACTTTCTCTATAACGTCAAACGGGCCAACATATCTCGAATTAAGCTTTCCCTTCATACCAAAGCGCTTAACACCCTTGCAAGGAGACACCTTCAAGAACACATGATCACCTGGTTCAAATCCACCAAACTTCCTATGTTGATCTGCATAACTCTTTTGACGTGATCGAGCCTCCTTCAAGCTTGCCTTAGCCTTCTCTACCTTCTCATTAGTAACTCTAACTAGTTCTGGTCCTTCAATGACTCTCTCACCAACCTCATCCCAACAAGATGGTGCCCTACACCTCCTACCATACAAAGCTTCAAATGGTGGCATACCAATACTCGCGTGCCAGCTATTATTGTACGCAAACTCAACAAGATACAAATACTTATCCCAATCACCTGTCCACTCCAAAGCATAAGCCCTCAGCATATCCTCCAATGTCTGAATCGTCCTCTCTGACTGTCCATCACTCTGCGGATGATAAGCAGTACTAAAATTAAGTCTCGTACCCCAAGCTTGCTGAAATCCCTTCCAAAAAACGTGATGTAAACCTCGTATCTCTGTCAGAAACTATCGATTTGATGAACCGGGTCTTTCATGATTACTTGGATAAGTTTGTTGTGGTCTTCATTGATGATATCTTGATATACTCGAGGAGCAGGGAGGAGCATGAGGAACATTTACGTATTGTGCTTGAGATCTTGAGGGAGAAGAAGTTATTTGCAAAATTTTCAAAATGTGAGTTCTGGTTGGAGCAGGTGGCATTTTTGGGGCATATTGTGTCTTCTAGAGGGATTGAGTTGGATCCTGCGAAAGTCGAGGCTATCACTAACTGGCCGAGACCTAGCAATGTGACAGAGGTGAGGTGTTTCTTGGGTTTGGCAGGTTACTACAGGCGCTTTATGGAAGGTTTCTCATCCATAGCTTTGCCATTGACTCAACTGATGAGGAAGGGTGTTAAGTTCGAGTGGAATGATGAACGTGAGCAGAGTTTCCAAGAGTTAAAGAAGAGGTTGGTGTCAGCTCCTATACTTGTGTTGCCATCAGGGAGTGGAGGATTTCAGGTTTATAGTGATGCTTCTAAGAGAGGATTGGGGTGTGTTCTTATGCAGCATGGGAAGGTGATTTCGTACGCTTCTAGGCAGCTTAAACCTTATGAGGTAAATTACCCTACTCATGACTTATTAACCTCCAAAATTTCAATTCAAACCAATAAATACGAAAAACCAAATTCTGTAAATAAATAATCCAGTCTAAATAATTCTAGAAGTCCATAAATCCTAAGCAACGAGATAATGGGTAGCACTCCATCACATAGTCCCAGATCCCCCTAAGCACCTGCCAGAAAAAGAATACGGCATGAGCCAACCGCCCAGTACGGATTTGGAATACAGTTTATAAAACAGAAAAACAGATATGAATATTTGATAGTTATAATAAAACATTCATTTTTTAAAAAAATATGCATGGCTGAAGCAACGAGTGGCTTGGATATTTCATACCGAGATCAGAACAGAACAGATACAGATACACACATCATAGGGTACCTAATGTGTGCAACAAATCGGATAACGTGTACGGCATATACAACGTCACCGCCAAATCAAATCACAAATCAAATCAAAATCTGGGTGCACCCACGTATCCTGAAACAAATATCAAATTGCGCAAAAGCTCGCCACCTGAGCTATCAGAAGGATACGTCGTGACCAATCACACTGCCACGAAAGTGTCATGTCACTGATGCCGCAATGACATGGCTGTAGTACCCCTACAGCTGGTTAACTCGGTATACCCTATATCGCTAAGGGTTCAAAATAAATATTTCACAAATCTTTTAAATCACGTAAAACAGATATTTCAAATATTTCCAAACAGATATTTCAATACAGAATTTTTTTTTTTAAAAATCGCAGAACAGGTAATCAAATATTTTTCAAAACAGATTTCTTTTAAAATATTTTTCAGAATCAAAACAGTCAAATCAGATATAAATAAAGTAAACAGATTTGAGGGTAAAACGAATCAGATATACAAATTTAGAATTAAGAATAGCGCTGAATAAAAGGAGAGAGAATCCGTACCTCGAAAATAGCAACTAAAATACTAGCGAAATCCACAAACAATCCTCTAAACCTCTGACCCGCAATCTAATTACAAAATATAATTTATAATTAAAATACATAATTCTTATATTTAGTCATTCATTACATTTTTATTATTAAAAGATTAACAACCTACAATTCTTATTAATATGTACATGAATGAACTAGCCATTACAACCACTCGTATGAATTTCATAATTCTCCTGGTGATTATCTTAATATTAAACCAATATCATAGATAGCTTAATTAGTAACTAAATTATAGATATTAAACAAAACCATTGTTTTGATCTGCACACACAACACACGGACATTGTTTACATATTGAATTACATAATTAAATAAACTTGGTTATGAATACAGTAAGTTAACCTATGGGGGCATCTAAAAATTCATTAACAATAGACTACATATGTGTCCTGTACTCTAGTACGACCATCTAAACTTTAAACATAAAAAAATCAAGGACTAGTAGTGATGTCAGATGTGTAACATGGCATGAAAGATTATAACAATCGTTAAAAGAAATCCTCTTACCTTATTTAACAAGACCTCTCTTCTCTGGCACTGCAGTTGCGGCTCTGATTCTCGATATCTGTTTCTCTCTCTATTGCGGTTCCAGGGTTATGTTTATTATTAGAGTTAGAGCTCAATTATATATAATCTACAACTCACCTATTACTAACAGGACTCTAATAAATTTTAAAAAAGATTCGGCTACAAAAATCTAATTGTAATTCTAATCCTTTTCTTATTAATAAATACAAACTAATATAAATTACATCTTTTATTATTATTATTATTGTTATTATTATTATTATTATTATTATTATTATTATTATTGTTATTATTATCATATAAAATATCTAAAAATCCTATATATTACAAATATGTTTGCAAATCGAGTTTATTGTACTTTAATCTTCGAATTCTTTGTTATGCAATTTTAATAACATTTTAAGTCAAAAAGAAATATTTTGCAATAGTCTAGAATCTAACAATTAAGTGGTTTACATTTAAATTTGCTAAATGTATGTGTATTAATTTTAATGGAAACTTACAATATTAAATAATTTATTGGAAATAATTTTATTGTTATGTTTTTATTTATCTTAAAAGTTATTTTAAAGTAGTAGGTAATATACTTTTTAATTTCATGCAAACTGACTTTACATAATTTGAATATTCGGTGCAACCTTAAATTAATCAACGATGGATACCAATGTAATGAAGTTGATATAAAATTAGTTGCATTAGTCTACAATAGATAATTTATTATAGAATTTTTATTTCCATTTAACGATTATTTTTTAGTATCAAATGTCCTAAAAGAGATTTAAAGAGAATATTAAATTTAAATTTAATTAGTTACCAAAATATAAATGATTGAAGAGTCGCGTCTAAAACCGACGAAGAGCCACGACTACTCAGACAGACAATGTATGTATGCTATAAAAGCTACTGCTTTAATCGCACAAAGTACTTGTGTGTTCCTTTCCATCTTCGAATTGTGTCGTATGTATTCAAAAAATTTAAAAAGTTCAAAATTATGGCGGGGGAAAAATCAAAAAGAAGGAAGACAACTGCGGCAGAGCTGCCAGAAGAAGTAGTCAGGGAGGAGATACTTACACGACTCCCAATAAAATCAGTGGTACGTTTCAAATGTGTTGCTAAATCTTGGCTATCTCTGTTCTCTGATCCCTTGTTTGTAAAACATCACCTCACTTACAGCTCCACTGAAAACCCGAATGAATATGACTGTCTCATAGCTAAAAAGAAAAGCAGAATCGCCATTCTCTCCCGTTACAAAGAAACATTGGCACTCCCTACTGATCGTTTCACTTTGGTTGGTTCTATTAATGGGTTAGTTTGTCTCGGCAATGACAAGAAGATGTCGTTATGGAACCCCGCTATTCATCAATCCAAGGAATTCACTCTACCACCACACCGTTCTTGTTGTAAGGATAACACTGGATTCGGTTATGATCCTGTAAATAATGATTATAAGCTTGTTGTTCTATCGGTGGATAAAAGGTCTGCTTCTGTTTACAGCTCTAATTCCGATTCTTGGATAGACATATTTGTTCCTGGTATTGTGTTTCCTAAGAATGGAATAAATTACTCTAGTAGTCCAACTACTATTGTAAAGGATTGTCCTTATTGGACATTTGGTAGGTATACACATGATAAGTATCCCAATGATAGGCAATTTATACATTTGGTTGCATTTTCCATAACTGCTGTGAAGTTTAATGCTAGAAGTAACGAATTTAAATTGTTGCCTGCATTTCACTGGGATGTAGGTCATATATTTGAACAAAGTCGTGAACTTTGTTATGAAATTGTGGATATGAAAGATCGTCTTACTTTGATATTATATAACCGGAAGTCTAGAAATTGTATAGTGGACATTATCTATTTAGATGGGGAGGATGGATGTTATGGTTGGAGTAGGATGTATACTTTAGGACCACTAAATTTTCATACACGAAGATGGTGCGTGTCACTCGTGCAGGGTTTCAAGTACGGTGGTGAGATTTTATTCTATGAAGAAGGAATGTTTTCTTGCTACGATTATAAAACTCTTACAACCAAGCGTCTCCTTGGTGCAACTTCTACAGTGAGGTCCTCCGCGTGTTGCTTCAGATATACACCTAGTTTGGTTTTCCTTGAAGGGATGGAGTCTGTCTTTTTAACGACACAAACTCGTCGTACATCTGGTCAGTACTCTAGAACTCCTCGGCGACTTATCAATTCATTAGGAGATTAATCATGTGCTTAAAGTCATTTGGCAATTAATTAGATTATGTAAGTGGTCAATGAGATGTTCATTTAAAAGAATCATACTGTAACATGTCATTTCAACTGCTTTGTGGACTTGTGGTTGTCGTTCTGAATCTGCTGCTCTTTTGCTTAAATTTTAGTTATGGATCTCAAAGAACAGTTGTAATACTTCTCTTTCCCCCCAAGTTGCCTAATTATTTAGTCGGGCCTTGTGGTATTGTTTAGTAATTGTTTCAAGAGATTACTTTTCCTGAGGTTATCTTACATAAATTTTAAGAGGTTAAAAAATTTCCCATATAAAAACAGGAGAGTGTTATTGGAATTACAGAAAATTATATACATTTACAAAAACGTCATTACTATTTTATACTAAAAACACTTACATTTCAGATAAGTTCCCTGAGATTACTGAGATAATCTCAGAAACCTTATTCTCTTTTATCAATTATTTTCGCAAATTTCAAGATTCAATAAAGTTTTCCCAAAAATATTTTGGGAATTTTTTTAATTAAGCAAACCAAATCTAGCACTCATGTAAAATGTTTGGTAATATTCGCTTGCTTTAGAATGAGACAATGACTAATAAGATGTTATAATTTTAAAGCTAAAAGAGACATGGTAGTTTGCAGGTTAATATTGCGCTTCAAAATTGCTTGTATATGTAATGGTCTCCTTAATTACCTTAAACATGTAATTTGGACAAAACAGTAAACTAAGGTCCGACTAAATAATTAGGCCATTTACTTGGGGAAAATTAAAGTATTACCCACTTCTCTATGAGATCCATACTACTGAAACTTAAATAAAAGGGCAGCAGAGCACAACAACAAAGCAGTTAAAATGACATCTTAATAACACTATATATGATTCTTTTGAATGAACGTTTTATGAAGATTTGATTAAACACTTGCATAGTCTAAACTGAAAATGACCTTAATCAAATGAGTAATCTCTTAATGAATCAATTAGTTGCCGAGGAGTTCTAGAGCACAAGCTAGGTGTACAACGAGTTTGGGTTGTTAAATAAACAAACTTCATTACATCAAGGAAAACCAAACTAGACGTATAACTGAAGCAACATACCGAGGAACTACATGTAGAAGTCGCTCCAAGAAGACGCATGAATGTAAAAGTTTTGTGACCATAGCAAAAGAAATATACCTTCTCTTCGTAGAATACAATCTCACCACCATAATTAAAACCCTATAACAGTGACACACACCATCTTCATGTATGAAAATCTGGTGGTCCCAAAGTATACATCCTACTCCAACCATGACATTCATCCTCCCTATCTAAATAAATAATATCCATCATACAGTTTCTAGAGTTTCAGTCATGTACTATCAGAGTAAGACGATCTTTTCATATCCACAATTTCATAACAAAATTCAGGAGTAGCTATGTTCACTTACATGACTTATATCACAGTGAAATGTTGGCAACAGCTTGAATTCATTACTTCGTCTAGCCTTAAACTTCACAACAATTATGGAAAATGCAATCAAAGGTATAAATGGCCTCTCATTGTGATACTTATCATGTGTATACCAACAAAATGTCCAATAAGGTTACAATAGTAGTTGGACAACTAGAGTAATTTACCCCATTCTTAGGAATCAAACGCATGATCAGGAACAAATATGTCCATCCAAGAATCGGAACTAGAGCTGTTTAGTAAACAGTAGCAGACCTTTTATCAACTAATAGAAAAACAATCTAAGGATCATTACTTACAAGATCAGAACCAAGTCCAGTGTTGCTGACTACTTTCGCCGCGCCTGGTAGGAATGGCTTAACAGCTGGCCAAAGCTCGTCCATGAGGAGCATGCCAAGCAAGAAAAGCACCTGGTACAGGGCTAGCCTGACAAGCAATAAAACTAGATTTGGATGCGCCGAGCTTTGGCGAGACATTCTCAACAAAAAACCAGAAAGTGAAATCCACAAGCAATAGAAAAAAGTAAAATCGTGTTACAACTTACAACAAGAATGGTGTGGTGGTAGAGTGAATTTCTTCAAGGAAAACCAAACTAGCTAAGCGTATATCTGCAGCAACATACTAAAGAACTGCAGACTGTACAGAAGTCGCACCAAGAAGACACTTCACTGTTTAGCAAGAAAACATTCTTTAATTCTTCATAGAGTAGAGTCTCACCACCATACTTAAAACCCTGTTACAGTGACACACATCAATTTAGTGTATGAAAATCTAGCGGCCCAAACTATACATGCATCTTATCCAAAAACAGTTGAAAGTGAGACGATCTTTCATATCCATAAATTGATAATGAAGTACATTACTCTTTTCAGATACACTTACATCACAGTGAAATTTAGGATGATGTGTCTTCACATGATGTGATGTGAACTTCTCATCCAATTATTGAATTGAGTATTGGAGCATTTCCTTCATTGTTTGTGGCAAGAATTGGAATACTGTATGTAATGAATCAATGAAACAGAAATAATATGGTAGATGGCTTCTGAAAATAATCAAAAAAATTAGAAATGTACGATAACATGACTTTCATGAGAAAATACATCAAATCATGATGAAACTATTAAATGGGACATGATAGGGCTGTTAGCATATGTCTAGGAAATAAACTATGAACTCAGCACGGACAAGAGTCCAGAAGCAAGCATATACTAAAAAAATCAACGCATGAAAACTGCATTAAAATCATATACATTACAGATTATAGTTCCTCGCTTTTATACTTTCATTGGAAATTTTATTTGATTAACCCAGCATTCTATATAACTTTGCACTAATCATATTGGAGGGATCGAATAACATACTACAATATTTTTGACTCGTCATATGAAACTTTGGGCGACTTTGTCAAATATTTAATTAAAAAAAATTGATTGCTAGTTAGTCACAATATCATTAACAAATTTGGCATGTAAGAGTCATGATAATACAATAAATTAGTGATTCTTCAATCATTTAAAAAAAGATTAATAATATCTATTGTATTAATAATCGCATTGAAATAAAATATTTGATAATTAAGGAGTAATAATACAAACATAATGCGTGCCTGTTTGTCAAATCTTATAAGTTGTAAATAGGTACTTATATCGAATAATTTTGTTTCATATTTACGTAATATTTTTAGAACTTAGTATGTAAAAAGTGTTTAACATTCTTTATTTGCGGAAATAAGTCACTTATTTTCAGAAAAAAGTTCACAATTATATATTAAACAACACATAATTTCATTAAAAGTTATACATCTATCTAAATATAGGACTTATGCAGGAAAATAATTGAATTGATATTTAGGTTTACACTACGACAAATCTGGACTTTTATGATGGAAATTTACGACGGAAAAGTTCTATCGTTTTTGCTCCCGTTGAAAGATCGAAAATATGGTCACAAGTTTCGAGTTTTGTCACAAGTTTATAATTTGGTCATAAGTTCCGAGTTTTGTCACAAGTTTCTAATCTAGTCACAAATTCCAAATTTTGTCACAAAGTCTGAATTTTGTCACAAATTGTAATTTTTGTCGCAAGTTCCATATTCTTGTCACAAGTTTAGATTCTTTCATAAGTCCAACTTATGACTAAATTTCTGTCAAAAGAGTAGTTGTGGATCCCAGCATATCAATTTATTTAATTTGGAAATAAAAATCAAATATTATATAAAATTACAAGTTATGACAGGATTTGAATGAAGAACATTTGTCATAAGTTATTTGAATGAGGACCAGTTCTATAATAATCTTTACACATATATAAGTACATAATCCTTCCTAGAAGTCTTGTAAAAAAAATCCTTCCTATATATAAACAGCCCACATCGTAAAAATTGTAACTAATTAACTTGACGAACAGACTTTCACATTTTTTTGTTCAGTTCGTCAATTTCATCCACAAACCATTGTATGAATATGATGCTATGAGATACATGCATTAGTCCCGTGCCTTGCTTCAATTTCCCTCTTTTGAGCTAAACGCTTTCCCCAATATAACTTAACCTCCGGATTCCCAAGAAACAAGAAAGTTCCAGCCACCTCCACTATCTAACAAAACAAATTTCACACTTTAGAAAATAGAGCTATAAAATCAAAATGCACATAACATTAAACTACTCTTTCTCATTATATTTGGTTACAAGGTTTAAATAATCCAGACTCCATGTATAACATATAGCATAGAAATGCTAGCAAAGTAATTCTAGAAATGGTGAACATTTAAATTAATTCCAGAATAGTTTGTGAAACTATTTTAGTCAGCTTAGTGGTTAGAATTCGTACTCAGTTTAGGTGAATATACGTCAAACCTGACATATTTTAGTCAGCTTTTCCCTTGTAAGCATGGCGTTATTTACAACGGATTTTGCTTTTCCGTCGTAAGTATGGCACGAAAATGGTTCTGTCGTAAATTGTCTGTCGTAAAAGGCTAGATTTGTTGTAGTTAGATTGTTGTTAGTGTTGGATATTTTATTAAAATCAAATATTTAAAAAAATAAAATTTTAAAGATTTATTTTACCTTATTATTTTATTTCTTACCAAATATGTATATGCAACATAATAAAATACAATCAGTCAAAGATTTATTTTCACCCATTGTTTTCCTCCGGTTGTCAAACTGTTACAAGTTTTACGTTTTAAATGACAATTATACTTGTATTAACATGCAAAAATCTCATCTATCAGTTATAGTTTTCAACCTTATATATAAGGTGTTTGTGGAAAGCTTTGAGAGAGACAGAGACAACACACAAACAGTAAGCAACACACATACCCTTGTTCTAACAGCCACACCATCATTTTACACAGCCTTTATTTATGCAAATATCAATTATATTAGTATACACCGTATACAATTTTTGGGTGTTATTTGGAGCATTCGAAAATCTTTGTTGACATCCTTTGTCATTCGTGCACGGGAAAGGAAAATTGAATTGGGTGTTGTACCGCTAAGGAGTTGTCGTAAAAACCGTGCATGGGAAGGGCACGATTCCTTAGGTCAGAGTTTATACGTGCCTCACCCACCAAGAACACACATATCCTTTTATTAGTTTAATTTACATGTTAAATTTATTACACTAGACTACTATTTGTACTGCTCTAATGTAACACCCCAGTCCCAAATCGAGGAGATTTGGGAATTTAGTTCAGTTTATAAGGCAAAGTACTACTACCAAGTGCACCAACAAATCATGATCTTTTGGGGGCCTGTGGTGGGCTTGTGGATGACCCAAGTTGGTTGCATTTTGGCCAGTTTACTTTGGCTTGTTTCGGTTCGGAATCGGGACTCGACCAGATTTTCAAAAAAAGGCTCGGGATTTGACTGGGGTAACACCCCAGTCCCACATCGAGGAGATTTGGGACTTCTGATCTTGAATCGTCAAGTTGCCAGAGGTGGGGACACGAAGGCTGGTGGTATTATCCCACAATGGACAGAGATCCGGAGGTGGGGACACGAAGCTAGCCGGTATTATCCCACAATGGTTAGGGAGGAACAATCTTGGACCTATGGGATATCCGTTCAGGCCTGACGAGGACATCAGGAGTTTAAGTGGGGGAGTTTGTAACACCCCAGTCCCACATCGAGGAGATTTGAGACTTCTGTTCAGTTTATAAGGAAAAGTACTACTACTAATTGCACCAACAAATCATGATCTTTTGGAGGCCTTTGGTAGGCTTGTGGACTACCCAAGTTGGTTGCATTTGGGATAATTTTCTTTGGCTTATTTCTGATTCGGAATCGGGACTTGACCCAATTTTTTAAAAAAGGCTAGGGATTTGACATGGGTTTTCACATTTTATAATATCCTAGCCCACAACTGAATGGATACCGGACCCGACAACCCACCACAGGTCAGTCCAAAAATGCTAGAAAATTGGTACACATTAGTTGTTTACTTGTATCTATAAAGATCCCAAATACTCCTATTATAATCGATGTGGGATGTTACAAACACCCCCACTTATTGGGTCGACGTCCTCGTCGAGCCCACTGACACACTTACGGAACCCAGGCAGTGCCTCTGCACTTCCGGCAGGGTAGAGCTCTAATATCATTTATAACATCCAAGCCCACAACCGAATGTATACCGGACCCAACAACCCACCATAGGTCAGTCCAAAAGAGCTAGCATGTTGGTACACATTAGTTGTTTACTTGTATCTATAAAGACCCCAAATACTCTTATTCCAATCGATGTGGGATGTTACAAACACCCCCTCTTATTGGGTCGACGTCCTCATCGAGCCCAATGACACACTTACGGAACCCGAGTAGTGTGTGACAACCCAGGTCAAATCCCGAGTCTTTTTTCGAAAATCGGGTCGAGTCCCAATTCCGATCTGAAATAAGACAAACTAAACTGGCCCAAATGCAACCAACTTGGGTAGTCCACAAGCCCACCATAGGCCCCCAAAAGATCATGATTTGTTGGTGCACTTAGTAGTAGTACTTTGCCTTATAAACTAAACTAAATTCCCAAATCTCCTCGATGTGGGACTGGGGTATTAAAAAATCCCTCACTTAAACTCTTAACGTCCTCGTCAGGCCTGAACGGATATCCCATAGGTCCAAGATCGTTCCTCTCTAGCCATTGTGGGATAATACCAGCTGGCTTCGTGTCCCAACCTCCGGACCTCTGTCCATTGTGGGATAATACCGGCTGGCTTCGTGTCCCCACCTCCGGCAATTTGACGAATCAAGCTTTCGAGAGTCGGCTCTGATACCATATATAACATCCAAGCCCACAACCGAATGCATACCGGACTCAACAACCCAACACAGGTCAGTCCAAAAGTGCTAGCAAATTGGTATGCATTAGTATTTGATTTGTATCTATAAAGGCCCCAAATACTCTTATTCTTATCGATGTGGGATGTTACATCTATAAATTTGTATATTCTAGGGAAAGTTCAGATTGATTAATATCTTACGTATTTGATTGTTATAAATTTCTTGCTCTAATTGATTGGTTGTCTGATTGGTTGTCTAGGCATAGGCTAAGACTATTAGTATGAACTTATACAAGAACTTTAAATTTACATGATTATTCTACTCCACTCTTGCTTATACAAAAGAGTGAAACCTATAATTAGGATATGATCCATGGGCATTAAATGTCGAGTTTGAGTTCAATAGATTAATAAGGCACCTTTATCGCAAAACAATCACATTCTCAATCATTATTTTAATTTTTGTCGAAACTTTAAGATTAAATTCGCCACTGGAAAAAAGAATATCCTAAAACATAGTAATTTTTATTTGTTTCACCTAATAATTTTAGCACATAAAAATGAAATATTTATTTTACAAAATCATCACATGTAGCACGACCTTCGTTAAAATATAATATAAAAATTTAGTTGAGCCTTCCTCTACCACCTTAAAATTTTAGAACGATTTATTACTTAACATCGTAAGCTCTAACTTATCTCAAGCTTCAAATTGAAAGGAGATTGATATTCAAGAGTTCTATCTTATATTAAAACATGAAGACTGATTTCCCATTTCTAGTATGAGTTTGCATACATACTAGGAATGTAGTGTGTAGCATTATCCTTGACTTGGTTCTGTGTTAGTTCTAGATGGAGAGTTCAATGCTTAAGACCTATGTGCTGATCTTGCTACACACACATATATAATACTAGCAGTTCACCTAAACAACACTATTTTTACATACAACTGCTATATGTACACCAAAGTCCAACTTGACAATAATGATCATAATGGATTTATGCAATTTCTGCTTGCATGATATTGCAGTTGCATGATATTTGTTTGTAACTTGACAAACAAGTGAAAATACAAATCTTTTTCATCCTTGCACGATATTGCAGTTACATTTTCACAATTATTTTGAGTACTAAGGTGCTCCATATGATGTATTAATTCCAATTTTCAGTTTTTTTTTTTTTACCTATTTTTAGTTTTTTTCCAGCAACTCAAGAAATAGAAAGTTTGAAGTATGCTTAGATCTCCATTACAACAAGGTGCATTGAAGAACTGTGGAATGGATGTTATGCCATAGTTTGGCAGAGTTAATATTTTTAATAATCCCCTAATTTATTAATTATTAATTCACATTAATAATTAGTTGTTTAATGTAATATCTCTCTGAAATGTGGAAAGAATAAATTTCAATATATAGATTATGAAAATAAAAATTATCTCCCAATGGAATCTTTCAAACTAGAAAGATATCATATATAATGCCAAAATAAAAAGATAAAATCAATAATCGCCCACGTTACCGAGTTTTATCCATAAAATCTCAGGGTAAACACAATATGTGGGCTTGATCCTACAAAAAATAGGTACGCGAACAAGTTGGCAAAAGTGATCCGTGTATGAGACAAATTAAGACACCCGCCAATTCCAGCCCAACATTTTTTTAACAAACCCTAAATCTGATTAACAGCCATATTCTCGATAAATCGTTCTATTATTCCCGCAAAACTCCGAATTTGTATTGTTACAAATTTTCTCCAACAACATAAATATATATTTCAAAATAGTGATCACTTTTCTTGAAGGAAGAGTAAGAAGTTCAAGGAGGATCCCTTTTGATCTCTTATATTGGAGAAATGAATGGCTCACGAGGTAGATAGTTAGGCAACGAATGTGTACAAGGAGACAAGGATCATGCATATAACATCCAAAGTGCCAACAACAGCAATCCCAACATTCACTACAAGAAAGCAGGACTAAATTCAACCGAATTAATTCGATCGCGGCTAAATTCGATTGTAATCGGTCGAATTTAGCACCCGCGGCTAAATTCAACTAATTCCAGTTGAATTTAGCACCGGTCGAATTTATTACGACTAAATTTAACTGCTTCTGGTCGAATTTAGCGCTGGTCGAATTTAGTACTTTAACCGAATACGGTCGAATTTAGCACTTTAACCGAATTCGATCGAATTTAGTAGCCGGGAAAAAAATGAGGGAAATGCCCCGCCAATTTTTCTACCCCACACGGCTAAATTTAACCGAAATTGGTCGAATTTAGCACTTTAACCGAATTCGGATGAATTTAGCGCTTTAACCGAATTCGGTCGAATTTAGTAGCCGCCTACAAATGAGGGAAATGTCCCGCCAATTTCTCTACTCCACAAGGCTAAATTCGATCGAAATCGGTCGAATTTAGTAGCCGGCAAAAAAAAGAGGGAAATATCCCGCCAATTTCTCATGTTAAATTTATTATCTTCAGAAATTGAAAAAATGTTATTAAATATTTAAATGTTTGTACACATTATGAAAAAATATTTTTAAATAGAAGGATGACATTTATCACATGTACAAATTTAGTTTGTAAAAAAAATATTCATATGATAAGAGATTGTTGAATTTCTACTCATTAGATACTTTTTACATTTTTTAAAACATATCAAATTAGTTGTAAAAAATATAAAAACAATATGAGAGTATCTGGAAGACATCCTTTTTATTGTTATTGCCAAAATTTTAAAAAAAATATTTGGTTTGGTAATTTAACGGTCAACTAGTACTTTGACTATAACCCCTAAACAGGGTTTAGTCAGAGTTTCGCGTTTCGATTTTTTAAAAAATATTTCTCGACGACCCAACCAGACGGAGGTCAAGATCCATCCCTTTTAATGTTATTGCCAAAATTTTAGAAAAAAATAAATTAATTTGGTTTGGTAATTTAACGGTCAACTAGTACTTTGACTATAACCCCTAAACACAGTTTCGTCAGGATTTCGTGTTTCAATTTATAAAAATATATTTCTCGATGACCCAACCATACGGAGATCAAAATCCATCCCTTTTAATGTTATTGCCAAAATTTCAGAAAAAAATAAACTAATTTGGTTTGGTAATTTAACGGTCAACTAGTACTTTGGCTATAACCCCTAAACAGGATTTCGTCAGGGTTTCGTGTTTCGATTTTTTAAAAAATATTTTTTGATGACCCAACTGTACGGAGGTCAAGATCCATCCCTTTTAATGTTATTGCCAAAATTTCAGGAAAAAAATAAATTAATTTGGTTGGGTAATTTAACGGTCAACTAGTACTTTAACTATAACCCCTAAATAGGATTTCGTCAGGGTTTCGTGTTTCAATTTTTTAAAAAATATATCTCGATGACTCAACCATATGGAGGTCAAGATCCATCCTTTTTAAAGTTATTGCCAAAATTTCGGAAAAAAATAAATTAATTTGGTTTGGTAATTTAACGGTCAACTAGTACTTTGACAATAACCCCTAAACAGGGTTTCGTCAGGGTTTCGTGTTTCAGTTTTTTAAAAAATATTTCTCGATAACCCAACCATACGGAGGACAAGATACATCCTTTTTAATGTTATTGTCAAAATTTCAGAAAAAAATAAATTAATTTGGTTTGGTAATTTAACGGTCACTAGTTTGGAAAATAAATTAAAAAATTAAATAAAAATAGAAAAAAACCAAAATTTAATTTAAAATTCATACACACCAAAGTAGTCATACTCACTATTTGTGTGATATCTTACGCTACTTTCACTAATTTTCCAATTTTTTTTAATTTTATTCCCATTTTAAACTAGTTTGTAAAATAAATTAAAAAATTAAATAAAAATAGGAAAAATGCCTATTTTTTAACATAAAATTTTGTGGTATGACTACGTGGGTGATTATAAATTCTAAATAAAAAAATTGGCTTTTTTATTTTTATTTTATTTTTTTGGCCTTCATTCCTATTTTTAAAATAATAAATTCAACCAAATTTCGACCAAATATTAAATTCGACTGAATTAGGTCAAATTTAGCCGAGCTCCTAATTTCGACCATATGTGATCGAATCTAGCACACTAAATTCGACCATATTCGGTCGAATTTAGCCGTGCTGTCATTATAATGGAGTTTCTAAGTCAGCGTCTACGTGGCTCTCTCATTGGTCCATTTAATATCACATGGATTGATTAGTAAGTTAATCTGAGCCCTTAAAAAAATTGAATCCTAGCCATTCATTTAAAATACATACATATATAATATCTACAAATATAATTTATATGTATATATAAGTAAACCCCCCCTCACGACCTCCCCCACCACAGACCCTGCCTCCCTCCCTCCCTCCCTCCCTCCCTCCCCAATGTCGTCCCCCTCACTTATCTCTCTCTTAATTCTCTCACACAACTCTCTCTCTTGTACACACACATATATACATTTAATCTTCAAAAAATCATATCTTACAATCCGTTCATCTAAAATTAGTGATTAATATATATCTGTTCTACAAATCGAGCTCTATCCAGTGATATATGTATCTTCAAATTTCGACCAAATAAATTTCTTGGTGAGTTTTTGATTTTAATTTAGTTTCGAAGATTTATAGTGTTTTTGATGATTTTGTTCCTGTAGGGTTCTAGCTTAGACCCGATTACAACATATATATTAATTTCATAATTTTCCAGGTGAATTTTATTTTTGCGGAAAATTCATGGATTGGCCGGAATTGGAGGTATAAAATGTTCTTCAAAATTTTGTTTTAGTTAAAATATAGTTTGTTGTTTGGTGATGCTTGTATAATTATTTTGGTTTTTTCATATTTCATTTTATGTCGTCGGATAATGTTTGATTGACCAGAATCTGGGATTTTTTTTAAACTGTCGTTCCTTAAATTCGACTGAATTTGGTCGAATTTAGCATATTAAATTCGATCGAATTTGGTCGAATTTAGTGGATTTGGTCGAATTTAGGATAGTAATTTAGACCACATTTAGTCGAATTTAGCATATTACATTCGACCAGATTTGGTTGAATTTGGGATTTCAGGCGCCAAATTTAAAAAAATTTGAAATTTTCACCAAAATTTTAAATCTTCAAAATTTTGAGATTTTGCGCCTAAAGTACTAATTTTGACCAATTTCAGTCGAATTTAACTTTCGACCAATTTCTGTCGAATTTAATTTTTGACCAAAGTTGGTCGAATTTAGCATACTAAATTCGACCGATTACTATTTTCGACTCCCTTAAAAATGACCAAAAAAAATTGGTCGAATTTAGCTAAATTCGATCAAAATTGGTCGAATTTAGCCGAATTCGACCGAATTTTTTTGGTCAAATTTAGCCGTTTCTCTTGTACTGATTGCTGTGATACAGCTACAGAGATTGAGGAATTTAACTAATCTCCAAGATTAATTTCATTCTTTTGAAATGTTTTTTAGTCAAGACATAGAGTATTGTTTCGTCGCATTGCTAATTTATTATTTCTACAATTTTCTCACTATAAGTTATTCCTGTAGAGTCATATAATCAATGGCAGTAAGGAGTTGCAGTTGTCTCAATATACAAGTAATTCCTAAATAAAATTTACTGGAAGGAAATTAAATACTTATAAATACTTGAGCCCATAATTTTTTTTTTAAAATTATGGTGAAGGATATCTTTAAGAATTTCATAAAAATGGAACAGGGACTTCTCTGTCTTTAGTAACCACTAGAAACCGTACAAAATTAAATTACATTATGAAAGAGAAAATATCACTTATATTTTTTTTACTTAAAGGAATTTTTTTTCTTTGCTTTAATGTGTTGTTTCAGACCTTTGTACATCAATTTACCAATTTTGGCCAAAACCCTTAGTCCTGAATTTAAAATTTTAATATCCAGATTGTTACGTGATGTTTTAGTTTTAAACTTTTTCCCCATGGTTGTTAGCTGAAGACGTAGATGGACAAAATATATTAGATACATACAAACCTTGTCAATTTGGCAATGGTGCTTTGGTGAAAAACGTATTAGTAGCTTATATGTCGTGGGAAGGTTAAAATTCTGAAGATGCAGTGCTCATTAGCGAGCGTTTGGTTTATGAAGATATTTATACTTCTTTTCACATACGAAAATATGAAATTCAAACTCATGTGACAAGCCAAGCCCCCGAAAGGGTCACTAAGGAAATACCGCATTTACAAGCTCATTTACTACGCAATTTAGAGAAAAACGGAATTGTAATGCTGGGATCTTGGATAGAGATGGGTGAGATTTTAGTAGGTAAATTAACGCCCCAAATGGTGAAAGAATCGTCGTATGCCCCAGAGGATAGATTGTTACGAGCCATACTTGGCATTCAGGTATCTACTTCACTATCTATACTATATTATAATAAGCAAAAGGGGTATAATTTGTAGTTTGGTTATCTCCTATTTTGGTTCTCCCCCATTCATAACCGTTGATCTTCAACTCAAATAGATCATGACCGTTCGATACAACAATACTAAAAGTTGGAAGTCTAAGGTTCGAATCCCGCCAACAACATTTTAATATAAAGTTAATACTAAATTATGTTATATAGAAAGGTTGAAGGTTCGATTCCCACCAACAGCATATTAATTTAGATTTAATACTAAAAATTATATATATATATATATATATATATATATATACAAAATTCTAAAATTTGAATTCTTCCAACATATTAAAAGTAATGTTTATATTATTATATATACTAAACTATAAGTAAATTAAAAAAAAAATTAAAAGAAACCCGTTTTAGACTATGTTATGCAAATTGAAATCGCGTCGGAATATAGCACATATGTTATGCAAATTGATCGTTGGGAGATGGAGAAAAATATAGTGAAGTCGGATTTCAAAAAAAAAATTCACCGATTTATGAGAAAAATTAAATAAAAACGGAGGGGATTCGGTGGGATTATGTATGTGAGGGTGCATTGTATCAGTGTGTGGTGCCCCTAGCAGGACCATTAGATTAGATTGATCTAAGGGTGAAGATTAATTTCTAGTTTCTATTTTAACTTTGATTTCTATTTGATCACTAGCCTATATATATATAGGCCTTGGTTCATTTAGGAACAAAAAAACTTGAGTAACTTGGTAACTAAATATAAGCCCTTAGATGATAAAGAATTGGATGGCTGGATGGAATTTGAAGAAACCCACGTTTTTTTGACACAACACAACGTTTCAAGTTGACGTGATGGTTGTAAAACAAAAAGTTTAAAATAGAAATCAAGATATAATAAACAAAAACAAAAAGTTTTACAACCGTCGTGATTTCTATTTTATTTATTATGTAGTTTATTTTCTTGTCAATTTTTATAGTTTCTTTATGTTCTGTATTTAGATATAATATAATTTAGAGTATAATTTATAAATACAGAACTTGTAATTTGAATTCTATAAACTCAACTTTAAATATAAAATAAAAAATTTATAAGCAGAGAAGACAATGATAGCAACAACTAAAAAGTCTTTTATTTTTCTAAAAAATGATTTGTGAATCATGTGTTGTGTATTTTTTAAAAGCTTTTCAATGTGTTCTGTAACTATTTTGCGGGTTATATTTATTTTTAAATTGTATGTTCTGTATAATTATTCACCTATGTTCTATATTGTCATAGGTACTGTACTTTTTTTTTAAGATAGGTATGTACTGTACTTGATTTAACAATTTTGTAATTCTTTCTATTTACTATGGATTACACAAACTGATTAAGTAAAATATTAAAGTCATATAGAAACTTTGTCTAACGTGTAGTCGTCAGTTAATTTGTAGTTAATCTTAGTTCATAGGTTACTCAAAATGTTGGTTCCTCTTAGATATATATATATATATATATATATATATATATATATATATATATATATATATATATATATATATATATATATATATATATATCCACTCATATCCCGATAACAAAAATTGGGCTAGTAATAACAAAAAGTCACCACCGTCAAACTAAACCACTACTACCAATTACAAACACATTGCCACTACCAACCACCACTATCAACATCACTCCCGACATTACCACCACCAATACACTGCTATATTACCAGCCAAAACCAATCAAAATCATAAAAGAAAAACATCAAAATCACAAAAAAAATCAGTTTAAATCAAAAAAATACCAAAATATTTAGAAAAATCATCACCAACAGCTGGTTGCGTTGGTTATGAGCAGATCGGAATGATACATATCGACTGATATGATGTTGGAGGTAGCGACGACTATGGACTTTCATCAATTATGTATAAAGGTAGACTTTGTCAGCGATTATGTGGCAGATGTGAGTGGTATCACGGGAACAACGATGGGGAATTAGATATCTGATCGGAGATGAGAGAGAGAGAGGAGAAGGAGAGAGAGAGAGAGAATTTGAATTGGGTTGGGTTGGGTTGGGGTGGGTTGGGTTGGGGTGGGTGGGGTGGGGTGGGGTGATTAGTACGTAGTGGTGGCCGAAGTTAATGTGGCGGAAGGTGGGCAGGGTGGCCGAAATTGTTGTGGCAGCAGATGGATGGATTATGGTGGTAGGGAAGTCGTGTCGGGCTGATAAAAAGTTATGACTGGGATTAAAAGAATTAATAAAAAATAGAGGACTGAGATTGGATCTCAGTTCTCATTTTATTGTGGGTTCTCATTTGAACAGGACCCTATTTAATTATGAATATAATAGTCTATTTCAATAATAAAAAAAAAAATTTATTTTCATAGGGGATCATAGTTAGACTCTTTTTATAACTTTGTTGTAAATGTATTTTTCTTTTGCTACATTTCATTACTTGACTCTTTCTTTCAATTATTTTATTAAAACAGAGTCAAAAAAAATTTCAATCCATTTCATCGCCTTGTGATATTTCCTTTCTTTTTAGTTTTTTTGAAATATTGAATTATACTTAAATATATAAACAAAAAACTTAATAGAACTACTTTCTAATGATATTTATCAATTAATGATAAGATCGAATCAATTGTTAAAAAGTAAACTTTAGTGAATAGTGTTTAAATGTGTTAAGTAAAAAAATTAATAATTTATAATACAAATTACGACCCAAAGCCCAAAGAAATATGGATCAAACTGTATCATAGACTTAAGAGCCCATAATTTAGAAGGTTCGAGATATATCATTCTTATATATATGAATTGTCACAGATTGCTAAAATTACCCTACAACATGAACAATAGTCGATATTTCTTCAATACCTGCGGCAATCTCTTTCTCTTTCTAAACGTTCTTCACCTTGAGAATGAATGGTAAGGTTAATCAATCACTGATTCAGTTAATTTATGTGTGCCTATGTGTTTATTGTTTGTATGCATGATAGTTGTCGGTGATAATTGCCGGAAGACGAAGGATAATTCACATCTCCAAATTTCATGTTTTTTTATCTATCAATATATTGAAGCCAATTTTATCATAAAAATCTCTTTTTATTAAGATGTGGATTGATCCCGATTCGATCAAGATATAGGTGAAAATTTTTTCAATTAAGATTCATATAGATCGCCAGATCTACTAATTCACTTAATATGTGCATGTACTTGTGTCTTTGTTTATATGTATCTAAGATGATTGTTGGGTGACGAATGACTACAGGTTCCAAGGAATGATAATTTGCAACGCTAAAGCTGGTATGTAATCTCGGGTCTATAAAAATTTTAAAAGAATTTATATATATATATATATATATATTGATAGCTCGTAAACTTTTGATGTTATTTTTGAGACCCGAAATGTCACCTAAATCACATCTATGAATGTTTCTAATTTTAAGGCCATCTATAATTGTAATTTTTGCTAATCTCAATCTATCAATTTTTCTAGTCATATATTTATGGATTACTTGCAGTAAACAATGAAGATAATGCTCCAAAAAGGATTACGACCTTGAAAGTGTTCCCAAGGTGACATTCTTCCTTACATATTAAATTAATGTTTCTCTCCCTCATATATATATGTGTGTGTTCTTTATCTATTAGTATCTATTTTTGACTTTTCTGCTATGTTTTAGAAATACGTATATAATTTATAGGTCAATCTTACTGTTAGATAACTTTTACCAATTCCTTGTTGCAGCTCCTCTTTTGTTTATAGGATGTTCAAGAGCATATATATATGTGTGTGTGTATTGATCCCGGCATAGGATTAAGGGACGTCCCTAAAACTTTCTCTAAAACTTTGTCATGACTGTATAGAGGGCTAAAACCAACTTGTTGAATACAATCAAAAGTCCAAATTTATCAAAAAAATAAATTAAAAAAACTAATTTAAAAAATTTCATTTAAGCTCCAATCCAATAACTTTTTATTCCTAAAATAATATATTAAAATACATTAAAAACAATTTTAGTTCCATACAAAATTTTCTAAAATGTAAGGCTATTAATTAAAATTGTAATAAATCAAAATGATAATTCAAGGTACTTTTGATAAATTAACTATTGTTCATATATTTTGATATATATACTATCATATATTATAAGTAAACTAGCCTCTATTTGGTTGGTAGTTTGGTACACTCAATTGTTGAATTTTGAGACTGATTAATAATAATTGTTGGATGTAACGTTAAAAAAATATTATTTTTTAATATTTAAAATACTTCCATAGGTTCAAGGTTCGAATCCGTCATCAACATATTATTATTAAATATTTATATTATATTACAAACTACCCCGAAATTCAAGGATCATTCCTGTCAACAACATATTACTATTAAAATTATTACAATTAAAATTTTATATTATCCACTTTCATCATATTACTATTAAACATCCATATTATCTTATAAACTACTCCCATAAAATATGAATAATAAGCTAAAAAATATAAAAAAATTGTCGTGCATCGCAATAATCTAGTATGTATATATATATATATATATATATATATATTATGTCAGTACATTTATTTTGGTATACCGTATATATATCTGGTTTTGTTTACTATCAAAATTTATACATGTATAGATTATTATAATTATTTAACGTAAGGATAGTTTGTTGTTAGTCAACACTCAACAGTACCTATGATCCAGGATTTGCGTCCCATCAACAACCTCCTTACACGAAAACTAAGAGACCATTTCTGATCCATTTGTAGCTTCTAATTTGATGGTCCATATCGTTGTATTATGTTGATCAAATACAAAAAGAAGGGTACATATTTAGTTAGAAATTTTTAATTAGCTGAATACTATCTCTTGGAGAAAGATAACATCTTCGCGATCTCTCAAACCTTGGACTCTTCACTCTTCTATATACACAACACACAAAACATGATCATTCTTACAATATTCGTGAGTAATGACTATAGAAGTAAGATTATCGATAACATATATGAAAGTTGGAGTTTCGTATGACATACATGTAAAATGAAATTCATTTATCATCTTATTATACTCTAAAATGTAATACGGTTCATCACCATGGTCGAAGTAACCATCTTCACCTTCATCTTGTCACCCATCCAGTCCAGGATTTAATTGCATCCCAATCGTGAAGGTTTCTCTTTTGCCGCTCCCTTACTTTTTTTTTCTTAAAGCCAAATCTGAAACAATCTCACTAGATTGCAAAATCTACGACGATCAATATTTTCCCCTTTAATCACTAATCCATGTCCTCTTATAGTCACCACAATGACTCCTTCTCTTACATCTACATGCATGTGGTACATTATCATGAACCATGAATTATCACTTCACTTTCTCATCATTATCCTTTCCCTGCCGACTGAAAGTCGAGAATAGCATGTCTACGTTGCTTATAAACTATAATAAGCAAATTAGGGATAATTGTTCGTAATTTGGTTCAATGGTTCAACCATATAAACAATAGAGATCGTTAGATTTTTAATAAAACGATGAGAATTGTCAGATCTAACACTAAGGAATATTTCATATTTGTGCTAATTTAACGAATATTCAAGGTTCGAATCCCGTTAATAACAAATTAAAGTTAAGAATTTATATTATTATAGTTATAAACAATACATGAGTTTTCGACTAAATATATTAAATTAAAATTAAAATATTTATTAAACAAGAAAATTAGATAAAAATTTAATTTTATTATTAGAAAATATTATATCATATTTAAAAGAAGCCCGTGCATCGCACTAGTATTTACTAAAAATTTAGCGATCATTATTTCCCTTAAAGTTGAATCATGTTGAAACAAAATATACCCATATTTACTTATTATAATTTAGTGCAGATATATTTTCTTTAGAGATGAGTTTAGTAACTGTGAAAGCACATTTTAACAAATTAGGCCCACGGATGTTTATGTACTTTTTATATAGATGATTTTTAGTTAAAGACAAAAGCTTATAGTTATTTAGAGAAAATTATTTTAAAGATCATGAACCACATACAACATAAATTAATGTCTATTATAACCAGGTGCAAGGTCTAATGGAGCCTAAAGCGAATTTGAAAGGCCAAAATGTAATTATATAGGAGTATTAATTTTCCTTTTCTCATAACAATTTTTCTAGTTCTCTTCTATGTGAAGTTGTTATAACTTACCTACTTGGAGCAAGTTGAATAGACTAGCTATTTATACTTCAAATTTAAAATTTAATGAACTGGAGTAAAATGAGTGTTCCACCAATCTATTTCTTAAACACTATTAGCATCCATTCACTACTTATTCCAACAATCTATTTTTTAAACACTATTAGCATCCATTCACTACTTATTTTTAACATCCCTCTATTTTTAAGTATTGGTCAACCAATATTTTATTTCGTCTTATCTACAAAGACAATGTAACATATTAAAATAAAAAAACCCTTTTCCCATTGATATATTTTCATTTATTTAATTTAGACTTTCATGTGTTTCAAATTGTCTGTTTCATGCAATGTGTGCTGGCTAAATTTCCTAAAAACAGATCATCGACCACTCCCGTCGTAGAAAGCCAATCAATAAATGTTAGCTTGAATACGATGATATTGGAAGGCAAAAGAAGAAAAGTATATGTGCTCGAATGGTCTTTGAGACGCTTGTAAGTCTTTGTACTTTCAGTTCAACTACTGATTAGCTTAATTGATTTGGGTTTCCGTGGGAATTATAATTATTCGAGTATTATTTCACATCTCGAAAAGGTTATTTCTGATATATATTGTTTACCTCAGGTTTTAAAGAATAGTGGTCTTGTAGATGTGCAACAAGAAGAAACATTTGGTGATGTCACCTTGACAGTGACCCCGAAACTTTCAGAGGAACTATTTTCGACCTAAATGTTTGTCGCATGTTCTCGCATGTATTGGTGGTGAGAAGCCAAATTCTTTAAAAAAAATGGCCGAAGATTTCGTTGCTCATATCTTATGGAAGATTTGTAATGCTTTGGTAAGGACTAAGGAGTGCTTCTATGACTTGCTTTGGTAAGGAGTGTTGTCATGACTTGCTAGATTTGCCAAAGTTTGTTGGTTTTTCGCTTCTTGCCAAACGAATTTTGGGCAACAATTTCTCCTTTTTAGAGCAACGTTGGATTTAATCCTGCAATAGCAATCTATAACAATATTGCTTTTGAGTGCATTGAAATACCAGATAAAGTGTCAAAACTAGTTTAAACACTATTATAACAATATTGCTTTTGAGTGCATAGAAATACAGATAAAGTGTCAAAACTAGTTTAAACACTATTGTAAGACTGATGTCATATGATGTAACATAGTAGAACTTAGATAGGGCTCAAATAATGCAGCAACAAGTCTAAGCCAATAATTCGGAATTTACATCTATTTTAACTCCAAATTAGTTTTTTTTTGCTCAAATCCTTCCAAATTATTAATTTCTTATTTCCTACAATAAAATATTTAAATTTGTTAAATAAATATTCAAATCATAAAACACAATAAATATGAAAATAAAAATCATCTAAAATATATATAAATATAAATAGGCTTAATGACCTTTTGGCCCTTTACGTTTGCACAGTTATATGCATAAAGTCCTAACATTTAAAGTCGTTCTTTTTCGCCCCTCCAACTTCAACAATGTACCTTTTTTCCACTTTACCGCATCACTGTATATCGAATTGCTTAGTTCCAGAACAAAGTTTTATGGATCAGCATGCAACCAGCACTATAGTTCATTTGTATACATGCAAGTGCCTATGAAGGTCATGTACTCTAAGTAAATTTGGAGTAGTTTATTATTATATATATATATATATATATATATATATATAATAAGAAAAAAGAGCCTATATCCTAAAATATTATATATTAATAAATTTAAATTGAATTTTATCCAAATTTTTAATATTTTCCTAACCAATTAAATTTGGTATTCATTATTTTTGTTTGTAGGTACGGGGAAAAAAGTCAAAAAGTATTATATGTAATATTTATTATATTACATTGAAAATAGGTTTAAATTTAATAAAATTAGCAAACAATTTCCTATAACAATGTACTTCTTTAATTAAAATGTGATCATGCATTCAACATGCTACAACTCTGTTAATGCTCCACCCTCAACTACTAACAAATTTGTGAGTTGAGTGTATGGCTACTACTTAAAGTGAGATCATGCATTAAACATGCTTACTTAAAATCTCAACTCACTACTACTTAAATAAATGATCACCTGTTTATCTATATTTTTTGTGCGAGATATTTGGTTGTTAATACTACCGTGGAATACATGATGATCGTTGGATTTAAACTTAATCAAGGGCTAAGATTTTATCATTAATAATAATACCTATATACTATAATATATAATAGAGGCAGACTTTTCCAATATAGACTGAGACCACGGAGTTGACCCAGAATCTGGAAAGCAGTTACATTATACTACACAAGTCCTAAATAATTTAGAATACGTTTACGATCCGGCCGGTAAAGGTGATGTGAACAAATATATCAAGATCCAGAATTCATCTAGACAAACGTAATTTCTTTTAACCTAATTTAATAAATTAATAAATAAATTTTATAATATCCTTATATGTAATTGTGTTATTTATTTTTTAAATAATAAATAAGATTTTATAAAAATTTGTAAAGTTTACGCTCTGGCCGGTAAAGGTGATGTGAAAATATATTTTATGAGTAGTGCTAGAGGTACCAAATTGGGTACCAAAATTTGTTACCAAATGACATTGCACTAATTATTTGACATTTTGGGATGTTTTAAATCGATGGTCCTGGCGGGCCCATTATAATTATAACCAATTAAAAACAATACCATGTCATTGGTAACAATTTTTGGTACCCAATTTGGTACCTCTACCAATTTTCTTATTTTATAAAGTTTCCCGGTATTTTATTTATTTAACCTAAAGATTTTTACAGTTGGATTACGTACAATTATTGGGGCCCACAAACATATTCAAGACCCTGAACTTTGTATTTAGAAAAATTTGAAAATTATTCCGTTAAGTATCTATAGTTTAAATTCTATAACAACATATTAAAAATAAGAATTTATATTGTTAATTCTAAATTATACATATTATTAAATTGATATATAAAAAATTTAAATTAAAGCAATTATTAAAAGAGTAATTATATAAAAAACTCATCATAACAAAAAAAATTATAATACAATAAAAAAATCGTGCATCGCACTGGTCATAGGCTAGTATATATTAATACAAGGAAGAATCATCTTTGATTATGAAACAGAGGTACAAGGATAGCCTTCAATGAAAATGCAAAAAGGAAGACCAAGGCAGAGGCAGAACTTCTGATAGAATTGATCCGGGAGGAAGTACTTACACGACTCCCAATCAAATCAGTGGTGCATTTCAAATCTATAAGTAAACCATGGCTATCTTTATTCTCTGATCCAAAATTCGTAAAAGACCATCTCAGTCGTAACTCCACACAAAATCCTAATGACTACGACTGTCTTGTAGCTAGTAAAAAGAGTAGAATAGTCATGCTCTCCCGCTACAAAGAAAACATTTGTACTACCATCCGATCATTATCATTGTCAATTGGTTGGTTCTGTTCAGGGCTTATTTTGTCTCCGTCGTGGAAACAAGTTTTCATTATGGAACCCTACTATTCATCAGTCCAGAGAGTTCAGTCTTTCAACAGAAACTTTTCCACCACAACGTTCTGGTGATCCGATTCGCGTCGGATTAGGTTTTCATCATGCAAGTAAAGATTACAAGGTGGTTGTGTGCTGTTTGTCAGGTTATTTATGGTATGCTTCTGTTTACTCTGCTGATTCTAATTCATAGACTGATGTTTTGTTCCTGATTATGTATTTCCTAAAACTAAAAGATATAGATGGCATGTTTCCAATTCTATTGTGAAGGATTGCCCTTATTGGATGTATGCCCCCTAACTTCGGCTGTTAATGTGTGTATGGTATTATCTTTGGCAATCGTGAAGTTCGATGTCGAAAGTAATTAGTTCAAGTTGTTGCCTGAGTTAATTTTGATAAAAGAGGTGAGCCATGTGGCAATCATCATTATGAATTAGTAACTATGCAGGATTGTCTAACTTTGATAGTATGTCGATGATCTACAATTAGTATTGTGGATGTATATTTTCTGGACGAGGAGGGATCTTGTGTTTAGAGCAAGATGCATAGTGTCGGACCACTTGATCTCTATACGCATTATCCGCACTTGTCACAGGGTTTTAGGTATGGTGGTGAGATTGTATATCATACTCACGGAAATTTTTTCTGCTATGATCACAAAATAGGTATAGTCAATCGACTTTTTGGTACAACTCATATGAAGTTAGTAAGCTGCTTTAGATATATGCCTAGTTTGGTTTACCTTCAAGGAATGAAGTCCGTTCATCTACAAACCCAAACTCGTAAATCTGGTAACAATTTTAGAACTCCTCGGAGATTAATCAATTCACTAAGGGACTGCTCTTTTCTTAAGGTCGACTACCAGATTAGACTATTTTAGTGGTCAATTAAATGTGTGGTTAGACATTTAATCAATTCAGCGAGAGACTGATCTTAGCTCAACTGGCAGGTTAGACTATTTTAGTGTTTCATTATCAGATAAGCAAATTACAATGTTGATTTCAATTGTACCGATTTCATAGCTTAGTAACCTTGGACTTCTCTTTCGGTCCTTGATCCTTAGGTTTTGTTAGTGGTCATATTCTGGAACGGGGAAAGTGTTAGAGTACTAGTTTGTTGGTTTCTTCCAAAATTAATATTACATTTTGATTTTGCCTTTTCTTTACTTTCCCACTGCTATAATATAATATATAAGTTCTCTAACAACTTAAGGTATAATATAATATATAAGTTCTCTAACAACTTAAGGTTTTAGAGCGACTAGTTACTGAACACCTACATAAACATGAGAAGTATTTGTGGTTTGTCTTAAATTTTTCACAAGTTAAGGAACATGCATGGTTTGAAATGGCTTGACCTTATATATTATATGCATGTTTGATAATGGGGGTATTTCTTAAATCATCCAATTTTTGCTTTTGATAAGTGAACAAAGATTCAGAGAAGCAAGTCTAGAAAGAAAATTGCATGTCTACGTTGGTATATTATATGAAACTAGCTTCATTACCCGTGCAAGGTACGGGGATATTCTAACTTTATTACGAGATTTTGGTTTTTAATAATTGTGATCTGATTATCCTCCAACTTGTTGCAATGTTTCCTATATATAGATTGACTCACTATGTTTTAAAGTGTTCTTACTTTCTAACAGATTGCGTCCAATTTTTTGCAATGTTTCCTATATATAGATTAACTCACTATGTTTTTAGTCATCTAGTTCAATGATTTTAATTATAAATTTAAATTCATTATATTTAGAACTGAGATGTCACAGTTTCGATTCTGGACAATGTGATGATTAACTAACATTTTCATAGCATTTGGCTTTGGGGGGAGGGGGGTTAGAGTAAAATCATAGAAAACTGGAAGGCATAAATGTGAAATGATACTAAAAAAATGTGGGATATTGCGATATTTTGGCTTTCAGTAGTTCAACTTTGACCGTGAACACCTTTCAATTTGTAGCGGTGTTCCCTAAATATAATTTAGCAAACTCTCTTCTCGAGGGCTTCATTTTCAACTTGATTTGTATAAGATTTATAATATCTACTAATATAACCTCTTCCTTATGAGTTTTACTCTCTGCTGCCTACTTTTCACTATGCATCAGCTCTGCCTCTCTCTCCCCAGACCTCGGCAAACTCGCGTTAATATGTCTTTGTTTAGCCCTCTTCCTTGCCCAACTAACATAAATTCGTTTGTCCTTGATGATGAGGCCATTAAGATTAAAGATTAATCTCTCCAAAGTTCTTTCATCGAAACCTTAACAAACCCATAACGATTATTTTTTTTATCTCTTTTTTGAGGAAGAACAATGTCCTTGATCCTTCCTTCTTTTATGAATAATAACCAAAGATCTTTTAGCTGAACAAAGTCCAAGAGATTGGTGATGAATCCTGTATTTTTTTCTCTATCCGTTTTGAATGACTCATGAGGGTCTCTTTCCATCCTTTTTCTTCTCCTGTCTTGAAGAATGACTATCGACTTTGCTCTTTGGATACTTGGTTCTGTTTCAGCAGGGCTTCCTTGTAATCTAGCTTTGAATTATTTTTATGAATTCCTAAACTCCTAAGGTGAATTTGGTGCAACGCCTTTGTAATTGCAAGATCATCACCCCTACAACCATTTCCTATTAGCTTCTATAAATTTCTGAATATCTTCCTCCGTACTTTTTGGTTTTGCTTCTCCCTTATTCAACTCTTTCTTCACTAATAGTATATTTCTCAACAATTTTTCCTTTTTACGGTCATTCCAAGGTGATTCATCTTTGAACCTCATCCTTACTTCTCGATCCTTTTGAGTTATAATCTATTACCCTCTCTCTCAATTGGTTGTCCCACTGTTGATATTCTGGGCCGTAATTGTTAATCTTCTTATCTCCCCAATTTCTGAATTTCTTCTTCTATATCTTTCTGATTTCACCCATTATCCTGAAGCGAGTATTCCACAATTTTTCATCGATGTAAAAAGCGTTCGATCCAATTTTGTAATCCTGACTCCCTTCTTCATTGTCATCTTCATCCCTCAATCTAAACCTGTTTGGATCTGAATTTTGTGAAGGATGAAATTTTCTCTCTCTTCGTTCTCTCTCCATCTATTTAGTTAACTCCGTTAATATATTGTATTTTGTATGCAAATTTAGGGTTTTAATCAAACTTATTTCAGATTATTAACTTTTTTTTATTTTCATCTCCAACTATACCCTCCATCTTTCACTATGTTATGGACAATTTTTATTTAAATAGAGTTTAAATTCAAATTAAAGTGATGAACATGTGTGTGTATGTATATACATACATATATATATATATATATATATATATATATATATATATATATATATATATATATTCAATTTGAAGAATGATATGAAATATGTGTGTGCATGCGTATTATGTAACACTCCAATCCCACATCGAGTACATATGGGACTTCAGTTCAGTTTATAAGGCAAAGTCATAATACTAAAGTACAGTGACAAATCTGATCTTAAAAATTTGGTACAAATTTTAATACAAGCATACATCAAAAATGCAACACACATAATGAGTTCGTGCCTTAGTTTTCCTTTGGGTGTTGGTACCCGATTATCGAATTTTACGAATATTTTTATATAATAATTATTTATATTTGTTACAAATATGACTAATTTATCAAATAGCTTTATTACTAAAATAATAATCGAGAACCCAATAGATTAGTCCCTATTATCAAATTTTATGATTATCTGTATAATTATTATTTATATTTTAGTATACTCATATACTAATTTATCGAAAAAATTTAATCTAAGTACATGCACCAATATAAATTATAAATTGAAATGTGCCGCATTTTTTCTCAAATGATGTTTAGTTTATCCCACTTCCTAGGTTCTCATTTTTGTAATAGATTTTGTGTGAACCTTTTAATTAAATTTTCTCAAGCAAAAAATTCCGCAATTGCTTAGAATCAAATATTTTTATTGTATTTGATATTGATGAATAATTAGTACTTGAAGTAAGATACAAGAGTTAAGAAAATATGTGAAATTTTAAGCATTTAATATGAAATAAAATAAGAAGTTATTATTAGAGTAGACATGTAAATTTATGTATATACAAAGACATAAATTAACAAAATTAATAAAGAATAGCATGAGAAGTGAAATTAATGAAAAAAACAATGGATATAAATAATGAATTCTACTATTTAACCAAATACATGTGTAGGTCAATGGTTATACTGGACAACTTAATGACATTTAAATTGCTATATCATGTGTTCAAATCCTTAGCAATGCCTACATATTCTATGTTTTTTCATAAACGTAAATTACATTGAACAAAATGTGACATGTTGTGCTATTATATATATATTAGGTATATCTAGTAGATAGTAGATAGTAGATTTTTCTTCATCCATCTGTTAGATCGTTTTTAATAACAGAACAAATTATGCCCATATTGATTGTGGAAAAATGTAGCACACTGCATTTTGAAACAAAAGATATTAGGGAACCAAACAAATTTTTTAGAAAAGTGTCAAAAATGCCATGTATTTTCTAAACATAGGTTGTGAGTATAATTAGTGCATTCATATTAAATCACCAATTAACACTCTTTATTTTGACAACAGAACTCATTTTAGACAATTTTTTAGAAATTTTGTTTGGTTTTTCAGCATTACTCGAAAGGAAATCGATGATAGTGAACGCAGTTATAAGAAGAAAAGTTTAAGATATGTGTTTATTTATTTTTGTTGTACTGATTTTGATTAAAAATATGTCAGGATAAGATTTTTGTTCTAGATCTAAGATGATAATTAATTGAGAAAAGGCTCATTCATCACAATTTCAAATTAAAATGTCCAAAATATTACTATTCAAAAATAACCTTTACTATCACGAAGAAAACTATGCGTTCATACAAATTTTGAAAAGTCACATGTGTAGAAACACATTTATTTTTAGCATTTTTGACAGAAAATGCGTGGGAAAGATGCTTCGTCAATTTTTTTTAAATATGTTTTAAATTTTAAAATTAATAAAAACGTATATTAAAAATGTGTTTTTATAAAAATGCAAATAAAAGATGCGTTTTTGAGTGATACAAATGACCATTTTTTGAATGGTTATATTTTGAACCATTTTTAATTAAATTATGATAAAAGGACCAAAACACCAATTAATTAAATATTTTCCATCTAAGATCACAATTAATTAAATATATATACAGAAATCTATATTCTTTATTAAAAACAGAAACCCCTTTTAATCGTATGCCATGTATATATACCACTAAAAATTAAATTATTTAATAAATTAAATAATAATACAATATACTCCATTAATTAAATTATGTCACTGGCCTCACTGGCCGCCAATAACCATAGGGTGACATGTCAGCTTTTGATGGGAATTTTTTACATCTGTAAATTCCAAATTGAATTATGTAATTATTGCATTGTCACTGTGTTGAATAATTATAATCCTAATATAATAACCAAGGGAGACACCTGAGACATGTTAATATCATTGTGGTGACCAGTGTTCTAAAAATCGGCCTAGGCGGCCGGCGTTGGGCGGCTCCAAAACGCCCTGAGGCGGGGTTAGGCGGAAATTTAGGCGTTTTTTGTATAAATCGGTCAAAAATCGGCTAAAATTGATCTAGGCGGTCAAAAACGGTCTGGGCAAACAACTCAATATCACACTCAAACTCAAACAACTCAATATTTAGGAGAAGAAATATTTTATATAAAATAATAAAATATATTGCTTGATGACTTGATCACAAATGACTTAATACAAGGCTTTATATAGGACTTCATAGAAGGATCTACACATTTACTTAAATGCAAATGACTTCTAGACTCCAAAAGACTTGCTAGAACTTTCTATGGGTGTATCTAGAGTTTACATACTTTTAAAAGATACATATACAAAAAATAATCTAGAAACTCCCACATACTAAGAATGTTAGAGAGTCAAAATTACATTTTTTTTTTTTTATTATTTTCAACACTCCCTAATTTTGACTATACCAAGTAGACTTCAAAATTTGTTGAAAACGTCACTTTTGAGAGGATTTGTAAATATGTCACAAATTTGATCTTGCGACTTTACATATTTGAACTCCACTTCAATCCTTATAATGCATGCACTCTTAGATATAAAGATATTTTGTGTCAATATGCTTGTTTCTTTCATGGAACACCGGATTTTTTGCCAAAACAATAGCCGACTTGTTATCAACCAATATTTTTGTGCACTCATTTTGTGACAGGTTGAGCTCCTCCAAAACCCTCCTTAACCATATAGCTACACAAAAACAAAAACATGCTGCCACATATTCCGCCTCACAAGTAGATAAAGTAATAATTGGTTGCTTCTTTGAACTCCACAAACAAGATGTATCACATATATCCGGTGGTACTCTTTCGTTCATCAATGTCATCAACACAATCGCTATCACAATAACCAACGAGCTTGAACTCATTAGAATGATGGTAAATAATCCATAATCAATCGTATCTTTAAGATAACGAAGAATTCTCTTGACCGCATTCAAATGTGTTTTTGTTGGAGCCTCCATGTAGAGACTTACAAGTCCAACACTATAAAGTATGTCGGGCCTCGTGCATGTCAAGAATCTCAAACTTCCCACAAGACTTTTGAAGTAAGTGGGATCCATCTTTTCACATTATTCAAATTTCGATAATTTTGTTCCACTTTCGATAACTTTGACAATTTTCCATCTTAAACTTCTTCAAAATCTCTCTTGTATAGCTTCCTTGAGATATTAGTATTCCATCCTTTCTTTGCTTTACTTCGATACCAAGATAGTATGACATAAGCCCAATGTCGGTCATCTCAAACTCTCTTGCCATGTCTTGCTTAAATTTCTTAAACATAGTTGGACTATTCATTAAAAGAATTCCCAGAATTTGTGACAGAAAATTCCATCGGAGGATATTTATCGTTGGAAATTCAGGTTCACAACGGAATTTGCGACTGAAAAATTCATTGCAATTTTGGCCGTAGACAAAGCTTCCCGACAGAATTAAAACTTTGCTAGTAACCTAGCAACGGATCTGCAACGGCCTACTAACAAAATCCACTCATTTTTTAACAATATCAAGTGACTCTTTGCCAATGGATTTCCGTTGCTAGATGCCAACACCTTTATTTCGCCTTTATTCCTTTGCTGAGTAGTGACGGTTTTTGAAAAAACCATTAATTTTATTTCTGTTATAAATCTGTCACTATAGTAATTTTATTTTATTATAAAAAGGTATTTTCATTGTAAATTCATCGATATTTGTCATTATGTAATGTCATAACAAATACACATTTTTTGTTTATTGTGTTATGATTCGTATGTTCTAATTCGTTATGTATTCAAAATTAATTCTAAATAAAAAAATAAAATATCATTGAACCATAAGGAAACCACACTTTAAGCTTGTCAAAAGTCTGATGATAAATTTACACACTTGCCAAAAGTCTGGTGATAAATTTACACATAAAAAAGGAGTACATGCTAAGTACAAATAAGTTCATGGTAATTTTTTTATACACGTTAATACTTCAGCAACAATGTAACCATCCTTCTCCAACTTTCTAAATTTTCAAAGTGAAAAACCAATCAATATGTCATATACAAAAAGAGTAAAATTAAAAAGTTGCTAATAGACAATGCAAATTATACTTTTTGGGAAGATAACAGCATGTGAATATAACACCAGGGAAGGCATCAGTATTATGATATTTCCAGGAAACATTTATTTTAACATTCCGCAAAGTGGAAACTAAAAAACAATGTACAAGGGACTTTGACCAGAAAATATATTTATGTTCTACTTAGCAACATACAGGTATTTTTTTTAGGAAACGACGGACAAATCAAGGAAGCTCTTAATTTAACACTGGTTGGCAGGTAAATACTTTAACATGTTGCTAAATATTAGACATACAAATTTATGCTTCTTAATAATCACTACAACAAATCTGGCCAATTGCGACGGTCAACTTACGACGGAAATTTTTTTTGCGTGCCATACTTACGACGGAAACGGAAAACCGTCGTAAGTTATTACGACGAAACTGAAAGTCGTCACAAGTTTTGTGTTAGCAGCAAACTTATGACGGAATTTTCTCGAGGTCATTTGACAGTCTAAACTATATGTATGTGTTCTCGAGATCAACTACTTTGAACGTCAACTGTGCTTTTAAGTAAATTCTGTTTTACCGTATAATTTGGTTTAGTGTTATACTCTGTATGCTTGTTTTGGGCATAAGAGTGAACATTAAATCTAACTATGTTTCTTTTCTAAATTAATTTTGATCAAGTTTTTCTCTAGAAGTCATAATGTATATTGCTTAATCGAGCTTTTACCTTAAATGTAGGTGAATCAATTTTGTTTAAACTTTAAGCAAAATTCTCTATATAGTCTCAACCTTTTTTTGCTTTTTGTAACCTGTGTACTCTATGTATTTGCTTAATCAATTTTTCTGCAGGGAGTAAGAAATAATGAATAGTAGACTTTCATGTTTATGTGGGTATCAATTAGTCCTTTGATGCAATTAAATACAAATTTATGCATATTATTCATAAAAAATGGTTGTGTTAGTCAGAATTTTTGATCAAACAAGATACAATTAGTTTGTTAATTATTCGGTGATTCAGAATTACCTACATTATTACAAATATCAAGCTTGGTGCCTAGATCCGCCTCTCATGACATATGTAGTTCCTGATTGTGAACTTAATTTGTCATTTTTGCAGTTCCATCATTTTCGGCTCTTGGTTATGTCAGTTTGTACTATACTGTATACGACTTAAATTTTATATGTTTAGGGTTTACCTTTAGGTCCACCTAGATCTATATATACTGTTCTTGGTTTGGAATTTTATAACGATATTTTTATAGGATATAGGCTTAAGTCTTAACTTTCCATAGCTTACCGCCCTCCCTAATTCTCTTCAAAATTTAATAGTATATATGTAATGTTTATATAGTCATGTTTAATTGTTATTGGCCTTTTTTGTAAAAGAAAAGCCCTGTAAAAGCAAGAGACTTAAGATGACCTATGGCTGATTGAAATGGTATCTTATTTCACATATGTTCTTTCACTCTTATATTTCATAAGTTTGAATAATTTAAGATTTAGTCCAATCACCTTCCCCACTCTCACCTCTTTTTATGTCTTTCATCTTTGTTTTCCAACTCTGGTTTTTCACATGTATTTTATGCTATTTCACCTCTGTTTAACAAGCCAGATGCGGTTTAATTAGGTGTGTTGGTAAATGCTAAGTTATCATTGGGACAAAATATCTATGAATTTCTTTTGCAGAACGGGTAGTAACAAGCCAGATGCAGTTTAATTAGGTGTATTGGTAAATGCTAAGTTTTCATTGGGACACAATATGTATGAATC
This sequence comes from Saposhnikovia divaricata, assembly GCA_036435485.1. Classification (NCBI taxonomy): domain Eukaryota; kingdom Viridiplantae; phylum Streptophyta; class Magnoliopsida; order Apiales; family Apiaceae; genus Saposhnikovia; species Saposhnikovia divaricata. The sequence goes on from CM071598.1 coordinate 170,895,558, forward strand.
TCTTTTGCATCTCTTTTGCAGAAGGGGTAGTAGAAGTATAATGTTGTGTGTGATGGAAGATTACTTCCATAGTGAGCTAAGAGCAACTCCAAGTCTCCAACAGATTAACTATTCAACCTCCTAACTTAACATTTAAGGAACATAAGCAAAGTGAGTGCTTCAACAATCTCATAGTGCTTCCTTATAAGTATCACTGATGGATTTCATTCACTACTTATTTTTATTTTTAAATGACAATTCCCTTTTTTTTGAATAACAAGGCTTATATTTCTTACAAAAGAGTATTTGTTCTCACTAAATCTCGGGTTGAGTAAGAATTAAACCCACCTAGGACCTGGGGCGACAAGAGATAAGTTCTTACCACTTGTTCGTGCTCACAATCCCCTCTTTTTAAGGATCCTTTATCTTAGAGCATCTCCAATAGAGATTGCCAACATAGTTGTCAACTTCCACCACATCATCACATGTATTATTTTTTTATTTCTTCTCTCCTCCATTTCATTATTGGCAACATTTATTACAAATCTACTCCAATAGTTGCAACTTTTAAAAGTTGCCAATGTGGTCCCATACTTAAATTTTATATTATCTTATAAATACATTTAAAATATGGGAGATATAAAAATGGGTAAAGTTAAATACATTTTTGGGAAGTTGTATGTGTTTTAACTAAATGGGGAAGTTGCCAACTTTTGGCAACTTTGGTTGGCAACTTGTTGGCAACATTGATACTCCAATAGGTGGGCAACCAAGGGTGTCATGCCACATAAGACTTGGCAACCCCTATTGGAGATACTGTTATCTCCCTCCGTCCCGCCCGGTTGTTAACATTTCAAAATAGGGTGTCTGACACGCATTTTAAGGTGAATTTTAAGGATAGTTTCATAACTTATTTTTGAAATTTTCTTTTTTTGTATAAAAATAGAATTGTTACATTTTTATACAAAAAGAGAAAATTTCAAAATAAGTTATGGAACTATCCTTGAAATTAACCTTAAAATGTGTGCCAGAAATTGACAAAAAAATGTTAAGAATTGGATGGGGCGGAGTGAGTACTTTATAATAAATTATAGATTTCACTATTTTTTTCTCTCTCTTGTATATTGTACTTTTATTGATACAATGCACTTTTAATAATAAAATATTATATAAGAAATTAGTATAAGGAGTATCGCTGGAGGTAAAAATACTTATCCATGTGAGCCAATAATTTATATTAGTCTTAAGGATTGAGTTAAGAAACTGTTAGACTTCATTCTAAGATCATATTTTTCTACATGTATCTGCTTGCTTCTGGTCTACATGTCTCTGTTTCGTGTCCTAGCCTCCTAATTTATCTTCATGTCGCTGCTTGCAACATCTCCTAAAATGAAGTATAGTATTTAAATTTTTATTTCCCAAAAACTTTTCCGGGGTGAATTGGTCAGATATTGTTCTATGTTTTCAGTATCCTTGTTCATTAATAAACTCACCCCGAACTTTCCGTGTCGCTATACCCTAAAAAATGGGTTCGGATCCTCTGTCCCATTCTCCATGCCCCCTTCTGTGTTCCCTGCTCTTTTAGTATTAAAAGAGTGCCCCTGATGGGGTCCATTTTAAAAAAAATAATATTTTTATTTTTATTAAAATAGGTCCCGTCAGGGGCAATCTTTTAAGAGAAAGAGAAGGGGACAGAGGATCCGGGCTCCTAACAAGAGAATTTGTATTTGTAAAGACACGTACCTCAGATTAAATCTTCAGATGCTGGTAAATGGTACCAAAGGTCCGTGAGCAATAAATTGTCTTTTCGAAGTTGTTTCTGTAATTAAATGCCTTTAGGTCATTCTGAACTTCAAATACAACTAAGTTCATTGCTCTTTATTAAAAATGGAAAATATATTTATTAAAATGATAAGTATTAATTTGCTTTGATAATTGTCTAGACGGATAATGAGAAAAAAAAAAGGCTTCAAAATATGTACTTCATTTAATTACATATATAATCATATTAACTTGTATCAAATATTTTAATCAAAGCTCTCTAGGGATCCTTGTTAGATGTCTTCCCCTACTCGAATAATCTTGTATTAGAATTCTGTTCAAAGTTAAAATACTATACCTCGCTTTGTATACTTTAGTTTTTATGAAACATTCGTACTAGTGTAACCTGGATAGATTAAAATATCAAAGTAAAAAGTATGGCGAGGAGTAAAAAATTGAAAAGAAATAATGTTACGTTGCCAGTGCTGCCCGAAGAAGTAATTAATGAGGAGATACTTACACGACTCCCAATCAAATCAATGGTACGCTTTAAATCTGTTTCTAAATCATGGCAATCTTGGTTCTCCCATGGCCTATTCGTAAAATACCACCACACTTACAGCACCGAAAACTCTAAGGACTACAATTGTATCATAGCTAACAAATACTCCAGCATGGCCATTCTGTCCCGCTACAAAGAAACGTGCATACTCTATGGTCATTACCTATTGGTTAGTTCTGTGAATGGCTTAGTTTGTCTTCGTAACTATAATGATTGGAAGTTGTTACTATGGAACCATGCTATTCATCAGTATAAGCAAATAACTATTACCCCACGCCTTCAATCTTATGTGATTAACATTGGACTCGGTTGTGATAGTGTTTGTGATGCTAATTATAAGGTTGTTGTATGCTATATGTCGGCTGACAGGAGTTCTACTACTCTTTACTCCTCTGATAGCGATTCTTGGATTGATATATTTGTTCCTGTTGATGTGTTTACTAAAGATACAACTCCAAAGTCTATATTTCCAAGTACCACTGTGAAAAATTGTCCTTATTGGACATATTATAGATACACGTCAGATAAGGAATTTCTACATTTGATTGCAGTAAAGTTTGAAGTACGAAGTAACAACTTCAAGTTGTTGCATGAATGTCGCTATAATATAAGCGGACGTGGAAGGTATGATGTGATTCATAACTTGGTGAATATGAAAGATCTTATTACTTTGATGGTGCATAATCAAAAATCTGCAAAGTGTATGGTGGATGTATATTCTTTAAGGCGGGGGGGGGAGGGATGTTTTGTTTGGATTAAGATGTACAGTTTGGGTCCACTTAATTTGCCTATAAAAGGTTCGCGTCTACCAATATCGATGCAACAGAGTTTTATGCATAATGGTGAGATTGTAGTTCATGATTACCAAATGATTTCCAGCTTTGATCTCAAGACAGATACAGAGTGCACTACAAGAATTTCTGAATCAAACGACACACATCAGACAACGCTTCGATGAAAAAGTGTTGGCTGAATTTTTCACACAACGGTTTTTTATTCAAGCTTTTCGGTGTGTTGTCTGATCATGAACTTAACTACAGTTTTAAAAAGTGTTGTCTAGAAGATCAAAATTGACAAGCATTTTACAACGGTTTTGGAAAGTAGTGTTGTCTAACAGGTTGTCTTACAATGGTTCTTAAAAGCGTTGTAAAACTTAGACGAGTGTTTTTATCAGATATTGCTTCAAAAGTAGTCACACAATGGTGACTAAATACTATTGTCTGAAGAAACTTCAGACAATGCTTTCAACAATGCTTACAAAAAACGTTGTTAATATCAGACAAGTGTTTTGATAGACGTTGTATAAAATGTACTCAGATAATGGTTTTTGAATACTGTTATCTGAATTGCATGCAACACACAATGGTTTTGTACTCTGAGTTCTTTAGCTCTCACACAAGCGTTTGGTAGTTAAAAAACGTTGTCTGATTTTACATTAGGAAAAAAAAATATTGAAATTGGGCTAACCCCTGCAAAAACATACCAAACATCAAAGGCAATACAATTCCATACCAAACAAGCAGCAGCCAACATAACATCAATCTAGAAATGTTATGCTCAAAGTAGAAAACACAATTATTATATTACAAAATTTATGTAATTAAAAGTACACAAATTAAATTACATCAAGAAAGTTGAATTGTTTCATCTACATCTCGCACGTAGCTATGTTCCTCTTCCTCAAGTAAATCAACATCGGGTAAATTGGGCACAAAACAGTCATTCTCAAGTTCTACTTCCACGGATCCCTCATTTTCATCATAATTATCTTCATAGTACTTTTTCTCGGGTAGTTTCAACACCACAGACCATAATTTATCAAGAGGATCGTCGATGAAACAAACTTGCTTAACATGTTTTGCTAACACAAATGGATCGTTTAAAAACCCCAGCCTATTCAAATTAACCAATATATAACCCAAGTCATCTTCCTTGACCCCTTTGTTTATATCTACCCACTTGCACCGAAAAATAGGGAGCCGAAAGTAGTTTAGTCCAACTCCCATATACTTGTTATAACTCCATAATATGTATGTGATGTGTGCTCAATATTTTGATCCATACCCTGCACTATCATTGTATCAGCTTCAACGCACACACCACTACATTGAACTTTACGTGTATCATCACGATCCCTGGTAGCAAAGGTAACTCCGTCCATTTTATAGCCGCTGAACGTAGGCACAGCCTTGTTAGGCTCATCTCCGATCCATCTTATCTCCTGATGTTGGGTTCCGAGGCATAAAACGCAGCGGATATACGTAAATAAAACAAAATTTCGAAACCCAAACACATGATCCATGTATAATTTTTGGCAGATTATGGAGATAACGAATCATACCTATTAAGATCTTGACCTTCACGAACTCAATGGAGATCCTAGCTTTCACGATTTGTGTCTACCTCTCGGAAAACACCTCTATGGTATCCACACGAGCACCTTCAAGAACGTCTCACGAACTTGACTGCGGAATGGACATACTAGCCTCCCTCTTGATGATTTGAGTTATATGTTTCTGCCTCTTTCGCTGCTACCTCATCTAGGGTTGTTCTCAAAAACGTAATGGCCTCTTAACCTATCATTATCTATTTATAATGACTGATTAATAGGCCCATAACAGCAAAAACCCAACCCTTGTAGGTATAGGATTAAATAATAAAACGAATTTCTATTATTTAATTAATAACTAAGTCATACTTAATTATTATGGGTAGAAATACTCCTCTAATTCGAATTTATATTATCACAATTAATTAAGTTTAACTTAATTAATATAATAAAATTCAAATAATCATCAATTAATTTAAATCCATAATTTAAATTAACTATTCCTTTAAGTGCTCAATGTGTGTGACCCTATAGGCTATTATTTAATTGGAAATAATTTTATTCTCCAATAAAATTATAAACAATGAGCGGTATCTAGTAATACATCATTGCTACCCAATTAAACAATAATTAAATAGTGATTCGATAAAACCTTTCGTGATTAATGTTTCCGTGTAATATAATCCTTTTAACCATATATATTATAAATTAAACTCGAGGCATGTATTTAGTCATCCCCTTCAACATTTAATCCGGGTTTACTTGATCCATGAGTAGACTATTAAAAAAACAAATCATTATTTGAGCACGGCCATGCATTTTATAATCTCACTCAATCAAGAGGCCAATAATATCTCTCCTAATTATAGGAGGGTTAAATCCTTTATCTATCATTCATATTTCTCATACGACTCATGATATACCCGATGTCCACTTTTATCATCACCCGGTCAAAGGTAACTTTTAATGTAGTCAAAGTATATTAATCCTCGTATAGAAACATAATGATCTCAAGTCAAAGGATCATTACACCATTATCACTGTGAGTCTTTCTTATGACTTTATTAAACATAAAGAATCTCACTGTGGGTCTGTCCAGTACCATGTACTCCTACATGTACCTATGTATTGACTTTAGTATCTCCATACTCATAACCAATGAGATGTGGTTATCTGTCAAACAACATACCAGTCTATCTATGTATTATTATTGTCCTATATAATAATACTCGACTAGGGACCTTTAAGAATATGATATATTATATAATCTCAAGTTCAAGTCATGTACTTAAAATATATCGCAGTAATTAAAGTCATAATAAATACGTTTATTGAATGATCAAATTACATAAAGGTTTATTAAAAGAAACAATGTATTGCCTCTAGGGCACCTACACTAACAATCTCCCACTTGCACTTGAACCAATCACCCATGTATCTAATACCCATGGAACTAGTGTGACCATCATGCTTCTGCTGCGACAAGCCTTTGGTCAGTGGGTCTGCAATGTTATCATTTGTGTGCATTTTACATATGTGTATGTCACCCCTTTCATTAATCTCTTGAATAAGGTGAAATCTCCTGAGTATATGTTTGGATCGGGAGTGTGATATAGGTTCTTTAGCCTGTGCAATGGCTCCATTATTATCGCAGTATAGATCAATGGGATCTGCGATCGATGGAACCAATCCCAAATCAGTAATGAATTTTCGAATCCAAATAGCCTCCTTAGCTGCTTCACAAGCTGCAATGTACTCAGCCTCCATTGTAGAATCAGCTAGTATTTCTTGCTTTGAACTCTTCCAGCTTACAGCACCTTCGTTTAGACAAAACACAAAACCAGGCTGTGATACAGTATCATCCCTGTCTGTTTGGAAACTTACATCGGTGTAACCTTTTACAACCAGTTTCTCCTCACCTCCATACACCAAGAATGAATCTTTAGTCATTTTCAGGTACTTTAGAATATTCTTGACTACCGTCCAGTGACCTTCACCTAGATTAGACCGGTATCTGCTCGTCATGCTCAAAGTATACGAAACATCTTAGCAAGTACATACCATTGCATGCATGATAGATCCAATTGCTGAGGCATATGGAACCTTACTCATGTGGTCCTTTTCATCCAATGATTTCGGACACTGGACTTTAGAGATCGTTATCCCTTGAGACACAGGGACATATCCCCTTTTTGCATTTTGCATACCAAAATGATGCAAAACCTTATCAATGTATGTGCTCTGACTTAGACCGATCATCCTTCTAGATCTATCTCTATAGATCCTCATTCCTAGAATGTAGGTTGCCTCTCCTAAGTCTTTCATAGAGAAGTTGCTCCCTAACCAAATCTTAACAGCCTTTAGAGAAGTTATGTCATTCCCCATTAGTAGTATATCATCAACATATAGTACTATGAATGCCACGTGGCTCCCACTGACCTTCTTGTAAACACAAGGTTCATCTTCATTTTGAACAAAGCCATACTCTTTGACTATTTCATCAAAATGGATATTCCATCTCCTAGAGGCTTGCTTCAATCCATAAATGGATCGACGTAATTTACATACCTTGCCAACATTCCTTTGATCGACAAAACCTTCAGGTTGTGTCATGTACACATCCTCTTCAAGGCTTCCATTAAGGAAGGCTGTTTTAACATCCATTTGCCAGATTTCATAATCATGGAATGCTGCAATGGCAAGCAAAATCCTTATGGATTTGACCATAGCCACTGGTGAGAAAGTTTCATCATAGTCAGTACCATGAATTTGTTTAAAACCTTATGCAACCAGCTGCCTTGCTTTATAGGTCTGAACATTTCCATCCATGTCAGTTTTCTTCTTGAAAACCCATTTGCACCCTACAGGTTTTACCCCTTCAGGTAGATCAACCAAAGTCCATACTTGGTTTTCGTACATGGAATCCATCTCGGATTTCATGGCTTCAAGTCATCTCTTAGAGTTTGGACTGTTCACAGCATCTTGGTATGTGAGAGGCTCATCTTCATCTATGAGCATCAAATCACCACATTGAGTCAAGAGAAATCCATATCTCTCTGGCTCATGGCAAATTCTACCATTTCTACGAACAACCTGTGTTTGTTGAGCATTATCATTATCCTGCTCTTGTTCCACTTCAGGTTCAATGCTATTTTGTGGTTCCCGATCTTCATCGAGATCTATAGTTCTCCCATTGTTTCTTTTGGAAACAAAATCTCTTTCCATGAAGGCAGCATCTCGAGCAATAAACACTTTCTGCTCAGAAGGACTATAAAAATAATACGCCTTTGTTTCATTAGGGTATCCCACAAAATTGCACTCTTTGGATTTAGGTCCAAGCTTGTCAGATACTTGACATTTCACAAACGCCTTGCATCCCCAAACTTTCATAAAGCTCATGCCTGACCATTTCTCCTCCCATATCTCATATGGAGTCTTTTGAACCTTCTTAGTAGGAACACGGTTAAGTGTGAAAGCCGTTGTTTCTAGAGCGTAACCCCAGAAACTAATTGGAGGATCTGCACGACTCATCATCGATCGCACCATGTCCAATAAGGTGCGATTTTTCCTCTCTGAAACTTCATTCCATTGAGGTATACCTGGCGAAATGAGTTCTGATACAATACCACACTCCTTTAAATACTCTTTAAATTTGGTGCTTAAGTATTCACCCCCACGATCGGATCCTAAGATTTTAATACTTGCACCTCCGCCAATTTGCTTCTCTACTTCAGCCTTGTATTCTTTAAACTTTTCAAAAGAATCGGATTTATTCTTCATAAGATATACATATCCATATCTGCTGAAATCATCAGTAAATTTTATGAAGTAGTAGTAGCCTCCTCTAGCCATCACACGTATTGGGCCACATACATCACTATGTATTAGTTCCAGACGTGCAGTGGCCCTTTGACCCTTACCAGAGAAATGGGATTTAGTCATCTTACCAAGCAAACATGATTCACATTCTTGGTATGGTTCAAAATCAAACTTATCCAAGTACCCATCCTTATGTAATTTGGATATGCGTTTCTCATTTATATGGCCCAGACGACAATTCCAGAGGTATGTTTGATTTGAGTCAATGACTTTAAGTCGTTTGTTTTCTATATTACAGACAGGATTATTTAAATCAAGAACATATAAACCATTAAACAAACGCGCAACACCATAGGTCAAATCATTCAAAACAAAAGAGCAACTGTTGTTCTTTATTGTAAACAAAAAACCTTTCTTGTCCAAACAAGAAATAGAATTAATGTTTCTGCGAATCGCAGTAGTTTTAAACAAGCCTAGAGAGCAAAGATAAATAATAAGTCCCTACAGCTACAGCAGCAACTCTTGCTCCATTGCCAACTCGTAGGTCCACTTCTCCCTTAGCCAAAGTCCTACTTCTCTGCATTTCCTGCACATTTATACAAATGTGAGAAGCACATCCAGTATCCAATACCCAAGATGTAGAAATAGACAGATTGACTTCTATAACATAAATACCAGATCTAGAAATCTGAACAGCCTTCATTTTCTTTAGATCCTCCAAGTAAACTAAACTGTTTCTCTTCCAGTGACCAGTTTTCCTACAGTAGTGACATTCACCCTTAGCAACACCACCTTTAGGCTTTAAAGCCTGTTTGGGACCTAACTTTGGCTTGGGTGTAGAATCAGATCCAGTCTTCTTCTTACCCTTCCACTTGTCTTCCCCTTGGCCTTACCTCTATTGCCCACCATCGGTATGGGAGCAGGTTCAGCTGTCTTCATGTTGGTCTCATATGTTCTCAACATATGAAACAATTCAGTAGGTGTTTTGTCAAATTCATTCATATTGTAGTTCACAACAAACTGAGTGAATTTGTTATTCAAAGAATTCATGATTAGGTCAATACCAGTTTCCGGACCAATCGGGAAACTCAAAGTTTCAAGGTACTCAATGTAACCAATCATCTTTAGAACATGTGGGCCAACTGGTTCACTTTCCCCTTGTTTGCAATTAAAGAGTGACTTACTCGTGTTGAACCTTTCTTGACGAGTTCGGCTTGCAAACATGCTTTGCAAGTGCTCATTGATAGTATATGCATCCATATGCACATGCTGTCTTTGAAGCTCAGCACTCATAGTTGCCAACATAAGACATGCAACATCATTTGCATCGTTCTCATCCCTTGTGTGGGCCACTTGTTCCTCAACAGTAGCGCCCTCAGGAAGGGGACCTGGCGGAAGGATATCAATGACATGAAGCTTGCGCTCCTGCCTGAGGACAATCCTCAAATTCCTCTACCATTCTAGGAAGTTGCTTCCTCATGTCAGCTTGTCCTTCTCAAGGACTGATCGTACGGATAGTGTGTTTATGTTGTTTGTCATTACTTAGTATCTACAATGATAAAAGCACAAAATAAACATTAGATTGTCTGAGTTATAAATTATTATGTTCAAATGATTATGATTTATTCATAATATATCTCCCACTATTTTTATCGAATTAATAGCCCTTACTATTAATTCGGAAAGAATATCACATAAATCTTTCTAGTGAGCCAAGATCCATATTTCGTCATGTCCTAAGTCAACCACTGGTAGTCCTTAAAACATGATTATTTAAGTATACAACAGTTGTCAATTATATCATATATAATGTAACACCCTCACTTATCAATATTAGAATTATATACTTTTATAATTAATTAAACATTAATATAGAAGAAATTTTAGAAAATTCGGCATGATGTGTTCGTAAATAGGACTAACCACCTATCCAAATCAACTAAACCAAACCAACTATAACCAAACCTGCCACTACTAGAAAAAGTAGAATAGACATCGCCCCTTTAACATCGATTCATGATGTCCCCGATGTAAAAACTGTCAATAACATCGGTCGAAAAAAAACTGATGTCTTTAATATATTATGAAATCACATTACCAGCCAACCGATGTCATTGACATATCATTGAAAAATCAATGACATCGGTCAGGAAAACAACTGATGTCTTTGATATATTATGACATCGGTCAAAAATAAACCGATATCTAAAGTATGCTTAAAAAAAATTTCATTCCGCGCCCACACAAAATTAACTTTCCCCCCTTACCAATATTTTAGTTCCCCCCTTTATTTCCCCCCTTAGCCAATTTTTTAATTCCCCCATTTTTTGAGCTCTTTCACAAAAACAAAGTACACCCCATTTAAACAAAATATACGCTCGCTCTCTTTCTCTCCTCTCTCTGGCGACTCTCTGGCGACGGCTCTCTCTCACCTCACCTCTCTCAACAGCCACCCTCTCTCTCTCAACAGCCACCCCCCCTCTCTCTCTCCCTCTCTCTCCCTCTCTCTCTCTTTCTCTTTCACTCTCTCTTTCTCTCTTTCTCTTTCAATCTCAACATAAAACCCCCAATTTGTAACCCTAATTTGTAATCGATTTGTAACCCTAATTTTCAATCTCAATGTTTACTCTCTTTCTCTTTCACTCCTTCAATTCATTGTTGGAATCCATTTGTTCACTGCTAAAAAATTGAATCAGTATGATACACATCGGTTATATTACAGTAAACGATGTCTAAAGTACTCTTTGACATCGGTTAGTTGCTTGTAACCGATGTTACAGATAGTATCTAACATCAGCCAGTTTCCAGTGAATGATGTGATAGATACTCTTTGACATCGGTTTAAAACCGATGTGATAGGCGTTGGACCTTTCTCTACACCCACATAGACATCGGTTGAAAAAAGGCCAGACATCAGTTTTTAGCCGATGTCTATTGACCTGTTTCTAGTAGTGTGTTCACAGGCATAATAATAGCAAAATTTATAAAGATACATAAACTCTGACTAGCCAAGACCGCTCACAGGCCATAGTATGAAACAACTACTACTTAACTATTACAACCCAAGTTCTGAATAAAAATAATATACAACTCCATAAATTAATTAATCCGTCTAACCGATACAGAAATGATAAGAAATAAGGTCATAAGCTGTCTACCCATCCCACCACCTCAACTCTCTGACTGCCCCTATGGCTGCCCCGACCTGACGGTCCACTCCTCCTAGACATCTTCGTGCTTAGCTGAGGAAACAGAATTAGCAAGCAAGTGAGCTAAAATGCTCAGCAAGTATATATAATTAAAAGCATAAATGAACTGAAATATTTGCAAGTCTGTTAAGATCTTGCAATCAACAATATACAAGCTCAACTGAAGGATATATTTTTTATCTGAATAAAAAAATAGGAGAGGATTGGACTATCATGCATTTTATAAATAAAACAATCATAAGGTTAGGCTGCTGATCAGTCACGCACTAACCCCGGACAAACGCACACAGCAATGTCCTTAATGGATCCACGACACACATTGGCCTTAATAATTTCTGACCACGAATCTGGCCCGACCCTTATGGTCCACATTTTAAAAAAAACTAACAGTCCAATCCTATAACTAGACGTCAGGTGTCGGAACAATCGACAACCACAACTGCCAAACACCCTGGACACTTTCGTTCCAGGTCAACATCTCAAATCTCACAAAATAAAATAAGGTCGGGTAATTTCTGAATTAGATATCGACAAGTTCGATATAGAAAAAGGGTATTGATTTAAGTCAAGCCGTTAAAAGAATCAACGAAATCAATATAATCGATTTGGGGTATAACAATTTCATATTCGAAATTAATGGAAATTAACAGAACAGTTATATCAAGGATAAATCAAAGGAGCATAAGAATCAAGTTATGATAATCATAATTCACTGGAAGTATAAGTGAAGTGGTTTACTTGCCTTAACCAGGAAATCACAGAATTCGGAGAGTTCCTACGTCCTCGACTTTAGCTTTCCCTTTATCCTTGGGATCTACCCACAATATAACACTATTTTAGAATTCTACTCAATATTCGCTAATCAATATCAAAATTTAACTTAATCTACCCCCGCGAATAATCTCCTAATTTACATTTATTTAATTATATACTAACATTATATAAGCCACTGATAAAATATTTAATCATAATTGACACATTATCACATAATCAATCAGTTTTAAAATATGAAGTCCGACTCATAATTTATGCAAGTTGCATAATTATACAAACATATTTTCAAGAAATAGGTTAAGATTTTTAGAAAAATTTTGACGGCATCCCCTTTATACGGGTGACTGCCAGTCGGGATACAGCCGACACAACCAACACAATCATCAATTGTAATACCACCACAATCCAGTAATCCATCTTAATAATATTGCTAAACAATTATATAAATTCAGAATTTAAAACAAGAAATTAAAATTATAACGTAATTATTAAAATTTAAATTTTTGGCTCAGAAGAATCATCATTGCCAATTACCATCGACTCAATTTATTTTCAATATCATCGTCGATGGGGCACAGTCCCGGAGGTACCCGTTTTCGGGTTTCCAATCACAAAAATCTACACAAAAATAAACAATCAATTAACGGTTAATTCCTTAGAATTAAAATCACACAAGCATCACTGTACTAACACAGCACCACAGCAATTTCATCATCAAAGCAAATCAGATGTTCGAAGATTCAAAGGAATTAAAGACTCATTTCGTATCCCTGCACAACAATAACACGCATTCACAGCCACAAACGAGTTCAGGCACATCACCATAACAGAACCAAGCTCGAAACCGAACTCGGAACAAAGAAACACGCCTGTACTACTCGATATCGCACACACACAATCTCCGTTACACACACACACCGCCATAAACCACACACACACACACGCATATCATAAGTACACGACTCTAATTATATACCAGCAAGAACAGTCCCTCAAGGCCAACACGAAGCTGATTAAAGCTTTAATTCGAACAACACTGGTGGAAAACAACTCCGACCAAGAGATAACACAGGCGAGAGGGATGGGTGGTAGGGGAGAGAAATCAGAAAGGGTGAGAGAACAGGGAGATAGAGAGAAGAGGGAAATGAAGATTAAGAGAGATAACCTTGAGAGTGATTAATCGGGAGAGAGAGAGGGCTGGAGAGTTCTGGAGAGATTGATGTAATTGGTTTTGTAAAAATCTAATTAGGGATTTGAGGTTATAAAGGATTTGGGGAAAAAAATGGAGGATAAAGTGATTTAATGATCATACATTTCTGAAAAATAATTAAAACCTTTCCTAAAATCGACATCAATTATAAAAATGGGTAGGACATTAAATTTTAAAATTTAAAAATGAAGAATGTAAAATTACGATCACCCTCATATTTTTAAAATATTTTTAGGATCAAAAACGAATTAAATATGGATTTTACAAGATTAAATCCATAAAATGGAAAAATAATTCATAAAATCATTTTAAAATTCTCAAAACCAAAAATAATTCATCAAATATTTTTAAAAGTCATATAAACTAATAAAATTAATAATGAAAAAGATTTCATGATTTCTGCTAATCTCGAGGATTTTATAAAATTCACAGAAGGTAAATATAACACAATTAAATAGGAAATAAATTCCCAAAAATATAATTAAAAATATCCGGCTTACACATCACACATAAATCATCCATTAAGCCCACAAATATTATACCACACATACTTTACCTCCTCAACAAATTATACGCCACATAATTCTCATTTAATAAATAAATAATTATTATTACTTAAAAATCCAAGGCGTTATACCCTTCCCCCCTTAAAAGGATTCTGTCCCCAGAATCTCACCTAAGTGAATAAATGAGGATAATTCTCAAGCATGTCGCTTTCAAGCTCCCAAGTTGATTCTTCCACTCTGGGGTTTCTCCACAATACTTTTACTATAGGTATTGTCTTAGTTCGTAGGACTTTCTCTTTACGATCTAATACCTTGATAGGTTGTTCCACATAGGATAAACCTGGTTGGATCTCTATCGGCTCATATTCGATGACATGTTTAGAGTCCAGATGGTACTTCTTAAGCATTGATACATGAAACACATTGTGAATATGCTGCATGTGAGGCGGTAAGGCTAACTCGTAGGCAACTTTTCAAACCTTCTTTAATACCTCAAAAGGCCCGATAAATCTTGGACTTAATTTTCCTTTCTTACCAAATCTTACCAATCCCTTCCACGGAGATACTTGCAACAAAACTTGTTCCCCTTCTTCGAACTCCATATTCTTTCTAGCCAAATCAGCGTACTTCTTCTGTCGACTCTGAGTTGTCACTAACCGTTTCTGAATAAGTTGAATTACTTCCTTGGTTTGCTATACTAACTCTGGTCCGAGTATCTTTCGCTCGCCAACTTCTTCCCAGTATACTGGAGATCGATATTTCGGCCCATATAATGCTTCATACGGTGGCATACCAATGCTAGCATGAAAACTGTTGTTGTATGAGAATTCCACTAATGGCAAGTGTTCATCCCAATTTCCTTCAAAATCCAGTGCACAAACTCGGAGCATGTCTTCAATTGTTTGAATCGTTCTTTCACTCTGACTGTCAGTCTGAGGATGATAAGCTGTACTCATTTTTAATTCAGTGCCCAAACATTCTTGAAAACTCCTCCAGAATCTCGAATTAAATCTTGGATCTCGATCTGAGACTATTGATACTGGAACCCCATGTCGCACCACAATCTCTTTTATGTATAGATGAACCAAATTGTCTAATGAAAACCTCTCATTTATCGGAAGGAAGTGTGTAGATTTCGTTAATCGATCAACAATTACCCAGATAGCATCATGATTAGCTCTCATCCTTGGCAATCCTACCACAAAATCCATCGCAATATGTTTCCATTTCCACTCGGGAATCTCTAATGGTTGTAGCATCCCACTTGGTCTCTGATGTTCAGTTTTTACTTTCTGACAGGTTAAACACTTACTCACCCATTCGGCAATATCTCTCTTCATATCCGGCCACTAGAAGTTTCTTTCAAGTCTCGATACATCTTCGTACTTCCAGGATGAATCGAATATTTCGAACTGTGGGCTTCCTGTAGAATTTCATTCTTCAACTCTGTCACATTCGGTATCCAAATGCGTGAAGAAAATCTTAATATTCCTTTGTCATCTACTTGAGTGCATATTTCCTCACCTATTAACTTGTTAACATCTCCTTTCATGACTTTCTCCTGACATCTGCGAATCTTTTCTAACAACTCGGGCTGAAACGTCATAGTGTAACCCTTGTCTGTACTGCCTGTAGGCACGCAGACTTCTATCTCTAATTTCTCAAATTCTCTATATAACTCCTCAGGTAGTGTAAACATGTTAATTTTCTCCTTTCTACTTAGAGCGTCAGCCACCACATTCGCTTTCCCGGGATGATAGTTAATTATACAATCATAATCCTTGAGCAATTCTAACCATCTCCTCTGCCTCATGTTTAAGTCTTTTTCAGTGAAAATATACTTTAAACTCTTATGGTCCGTGTAAATTTCACACTTTTCCCCATACAAATAATGTCTCCAAATCTTCAAGGCGAAAACAATCGCGGCCAATTCTAAGTCATGAGTAGGATATTTCTGCTCGTGAGGTTTCAATAATCTCGAAGCCTAAGCAATTACCTTGCCGTGCTGCATTAGTACACACCCTAAACCTTTGTGAGATGCATCACTGTAGATCACAAAATTTCCTTTTTCGTCTGGAAGTGTCAAAACAGGTGCAGTCACCAATCTCTTCTTCAATTCCTGGAAACTTTCTTCACACCTCTCATTCCACACAAACTTTTCATTCTTCCTTGTCAACTTTGTTAGTGGGGTGGCTATCTTCGCAAAGTCTTGAACAAATCTTCGATAATATCCCGCCAATCCTAAGAAACTTCGAACTTCTATAGGTGTTTTAGGTCTCTCCCAATTCATCACAGCTTCCATCTTAGCAGGATCCACTTTAATCCCTTCGTTGCTGATGACATGCCCTAAAAACTGCACTTCTTTCAACCAAAACTCACACTTGGAAAACTTTGCATACAATTTCTCTTTTCTCAACGTTTCTAGAGCTATCCTCAAATGCCCTGCATGTTCTTCTTCAGTCTTTGAATATATCAAAATATCATCTATAAACACAATCACAAACTTATCCAGATATTTCTTAAAAACCCTATTCATTAAATCCATGAACGCTGCCGGTGCATTAGTTAACCCAAAGGCCATCACTAAGAACTCGTAATGCCCATACCTAGTCCGAAATGCTGTTTTTGGAACGTCATCTGGTCTAATCTTCAGCTAAAAATACCCTGATCGTGGATCAATTTTCGAGAAACAA
The DNA here is from genome assembly GCA_036435485.1 of Saposhnikovia divaricata. Taxonomy (NCBI): domain Eukaryota; kingdom Viridiplantae; phylum Streptophyta; class Magnoliopsida; order Apiales; family Apiaceae; genus Saposhnikovia; species Saposhnikovia divaricata. The sequence continues at coordinate 170,912,400 of CM071598.1, forward strand.
GTTGCTCCTTTCAGTTGATGGAATAAATCATCAATTCTTGGCAAAGGGTACTTATTCTTAATAATCAACTTATTTAGCTCCCGATAATCGATACACAATCTCATACTTCCATCCTTCTTCTTTACAAACAATACCGGTGCTCCCCACGGAGATACACTAGGCCTGATAATACCTTTTTCTAAAAGGTCTTGTAACTGAATAGCCAATTCTTTCATCTCCACAGGTGCCATTCGATAGGGAGCCTTTGACACGGGTTTGGTTCCTGGGGCTAAGTCGATGGTAAATTCTATTTCTCTATCCGGAGGTAACCCGGGAAGTTCATCTGGAAAAACATCGAGAAACTCATTCACCACTGGTATTTCCTCTATCTTAGGTACCTCTTGCTTGGTATCCATGACATAAGCCATATAGCCCTCGCATCCCTACCTCAACAGCCTCTTAGTTTGCATGATCGTTAAAAATCTCCTAGTCTGTCTCTGACCCCTAAAGGTAACTTCTACATTATCGGAGGGCTTAAGTATCACCTTTTTGTTCTTACAGTCAATTTGTGCATTATTCTCTGTTAACCAATCCATTCCTAGAATGACATCAAATTCACCTAACTGGAAGGGTATCAAATTAGCGTAAATGCAATGCCCTGAGATATCGATCTTATAACGAGGACATACTTGAGTAACTGGAATTCGTTCTGAATTAGCTATTTCTATAACTATAGCCTCATGTAACATGCATACCTCACAATTTAACCTTTGAACAAATTCTCTAGATATAAAGGATTTCGTACCCCCGGAATCAATTAATACTTTAGCTTGAACGAAATTTACAGGGAGCGTACCTGCTACCACATCAGAATCCTTAACAGCTTCATTCATAGTCATATTGAAGGTCCTCGCCACTGGTCTGACACTTGCTGTTGGGGGTGCCTCAATCGCTTGAAACATTGGGTTAGCCAGAACCGGAGGTTTCACCACAGGTACTTTACAATCCCTCATTACATGCCCTGGTTTCCCGCAACGGTGACATATAATCCCTACCTTGCACTCTCGAGCATAGTGACCGTTCTGATTACACTTGTAGCGCGTCACCTCCAACTTTGCACACACTCATGGATGCCTCTTTCTACAAGTCTTGCACTCTACCAAGGGTGGCCTAACCAGTTTCTGCTAATTTGAATCTTGAGGTCTATTTCCTTGCCCTCCATTCCCTGATCCCGATTTCTTAGAATTCCCATTCTTTCCTGGCTGAAACCCTGGCTTTTTATTGGGCACACTCTGAGAGCTGCCTTGCACTTTTCGTCCTTCCATTGACCCGGCTTTTCTTTTCTTTCCCTCTTTTTTCTTAAAGTACAATTCACTTTCTCCTTCGGCTATCATGGCCTTCTGCACCACAGCTGCATAAGTATCCAGTTCCAAAACTGCTAGCTTACTACGAATCCATGGTTTCAACCCTTGTTGAAACCTCTTTGCCTTCTTCCTCTCCGTGTCCACATAAGCCGGAGCAAACCTAGCTAGTTCAGTAAGCTTTGTTTCATACTCTGTCACTAACATACTTCCCTGTTTCAACTCTAAGAACTTCATCTCCATTTGATCTTTCATGTAGTCTGGGAAATACTTTTCTAATAACAACTCTGTAAACCTTTCCCAAGGAATCACTTCCATAGCTTCCAGCATCTTTACCGACTCCCACCAATAAGTGGCTTCATTCTTCAGGAAGTAACTTACATATTCGGTCTGTTTATTTGCTGGGACCCCCACCAGTTCAATAGCCTTTTCCATCTCTTTCAGCCAAGATCTCGCCTCTACTGGGTCCGCTATTCCTTTAAATTCGGGAGGTTTAACTGCCTAGAAGGACTTAAAGGTGACTACCGGAGGAACAGGTTGTTGTTGCTGCTGCTGCTGTTGTTGCTGTTGTTGCTGAGCCAACAGCTACTGCTGTAACTGTTGATGTTGCTGTGCTAGAGCAGCAGTTTGTTGAACAAGGGTCTGCAATATTTGAGCCAAAGCAGGGTCTATTTGACCTACAGGAGGTGGGTTGGCTTGTTCACCCTGATTGGAGGTTCGAGTATTTTGTTTCTTCTTTCTTGGTGGCATATTTCTGAAATCAACGGACAATCGTTAATTTCAGATTCAAGAGTCAATATATCAAAAGAATCTAATTTAAGATAACAGTGAATATACTATTGAAATATAATTCAAGGTTCCCAGCCATTACTCGGCTCAGCAATTGGTTTACAAGGTGTAACAGAATACAAAAATCAAAGCTATGCAAGGTATTCATGAATATCTAATAGATGCATTAACAGAACAATAAACATAATGCTGAAATTAAATATGGTACTGAAGGTAAATGCAGTACTAGAAAAGAAGCAGTGCTGGAAATAAATTCAATGCTGAGGGGTAAATATGATGCTTAAAAAAAATAACAATGTGAAAGGAATTTAACGCAGTTTTGCAGAAAGAGATCATCATATATATATCTGGTACAAGAGTAAGAACAACACTTCGATAAAGGTACAACATAACGCTAAAAGAGGAAACTGCTAGCATCTAGTCACAGTACAACAGATATCTACAACAAAACTGGTTGCACTGCAAACCCTGCTGCTACCATACTATGCATCTATGTACCATGCGTCAGGATGGAATCACTACGCTACGACATATAAAATCCCACCCACAGCTCCACTAACCAACTGATCCTCGTCTACTGATCTGGTCCGAGAATGTCATCTAGCTCACTCACCACAGATGCCAACGTCACGTGAAGTGCAATGGCTGAAAACTCATCATCGGACGCATGCTGAGTCCGCGTCTGGATAATAGTCCTCATCACCCGTAGCCGCATCCGGATCTGTCCCAACTCCTCCACTGCTCGGGCTCGCTCCCTAGCCATCTATGCCTATGTCTCCTGTAGAGGTCTAACCTCAGCTAGCTGTCCAAACAGAAAGTCTCGCTCTGCACCCACTCTCTGGTACTCATGGTATGGGACAGGGGGCTGAGTAAACTGATATAGTGGCCCGTTCACCGAGCTCTGCGAAACAACGCGTGAGGACACGGATCTTAATGGCGCTGGCTGTGATATAGGGTCCGCCTCAACTGGATCCTCTGACGGGTCAGAATCAGAACTAAAAACAGGTGCCTGTAGTACATAAATACCTTATAATTAGACGTCCTATCTCTCGCAAAACGATCCTAACCTTTCCTATTACTCTACCCCGACTTCCCACCTAATTGTTTCAGTGACTGCGACCTGTAGCTCTGATACCAACTTGTAACACCCTCAGTTATCAATATTAGAATTATATACTCTTATAATTAATTAAACATTAATATAGAAGAAATTTTAGAAAATTCGGCATGATGTGTTCGTAAATAGGACTAACCACCTGTCCAAATCAACCAAACCAAACCTGCTCACAGGAATAATAATAGCAAAATTTATAAAGATACATAAACTCTGACTAGACAAGACCGCTCACAGGTCACAGTATGAAACAACTACTAATTAACTATTACAACCCAAGTTCTGAATAAAAATAATATACAACTCCATAAATTAATTAATCCGTCTAACCGATACAGAAATGATAAGAAATAAGGTCATAAGTTGTCTACCCATCCCACCACCTCAACTCTCTGACTGCCCCTATGGCTGCCCCGACCTGACGGTCCACTCCTCCTAGACATCTTCGTGCTTAGCTGAGGAAACAGAATTAGCAAGCAAGTGAGCTAAAATGCTCAGCAAGTATATATAATTAAAAGCATAAATGAACTGAAATATTTGCAAGTCTGTTAAGAACTTGCAATCAACAATATACAAGCTCAACTGAAGGATATATATTTTATCTGAATAAAAAAATAGGAGAGGATTGGACTATCATGCATTTTATAAATAAAACAATCATAAGGTTAGGCTGCTGATCAGTCACGCACTAACCCCGGACAAACGCACACAGCAATGTCCTTAATGGATCCACGGCACACATTGGCCTTAATAATTTCTGACCACGAATCTGGTCCGACCCTTACGGTCCACATTTTAAAAAAAACTAACAATCCAATCCTATAACTAGAAGTCAGGTGTCGGAACAATCGACCACCACAACTGCCAAACACCCTGGACACTTTCGTTCCAGGTCAACATCTCAAATCTCACAAAATAAAATAAGGTCGGGTAATTTCTGAATTAGATATCGACAAGTTCGATATAGAAAAAGGGTATTGATTTAAGTCAAGCCACTAAAAGAATCAACGAAATCAATATAATCGATTTGGGGTATAACAATTTCATATTCGAAATTAATGGAAATTAACAGAACAGTTATATCAAGGATAAATCAAACGAGCATAAGAATCAAGTTATGATAATCATAATTCACTGGAAATATAAGTGAAGTGGTTTACTTTCCTTAACCAGGAAATCACAGAATTCGGAGAGTTCCTACGTCCTCGACTTTAGCTTTCCCTTTATCCTTGGGATCTACACACAATATAACACTATTTTAGAATTCTACTCAATATTCGCTAATCAATATCAAAATTTAACTTAATCTACCCTCGCGAATAATCTCCTAATTTACATTTATTTAATTATATACTAACATTATATAAGCCACTGATAAAATATTTAATCATAATTGACACATTATCACATAATCAATCAGTTTTAAAATATGAAGTCCGACTCATAATTTATGCAAGTTGTATAATTATACAAACATATTTTCAAGAAATAGATTAAGATTTTTAGAAAAATTTTGACGGCATCCCCTTTATACGGGTGACTGCCAGTCGGGATACAGCCGACATAACCAACACAATCATCAGTTGTAATACCACCACAATCCAGTAATCTGTAACACCCCCAGATCCGGGGTCCGGGATCCGGTGGTTACGGTTTCCAATTCTGTCCACAACAATTGAACTTTCCTTAACATCAAATAAATTACGTCTCTATAACCCAACACAACAATATAAAACACACCCGTTATAGTCCCAGAGATGAAATCAGAGTAAAAATCAAATTTTTATTAATCACATTATGAGTTCTTACAATCCAAAAGAATTTCAATATAAATACATACTCTTTGCCATCCATTTACATAAGTCATACTAGACCATATTCTTGGTACTGAAAGAATAAATATACCCTACCAATAGCTTCTTCTTCAGCTCTGGTAGTCTCGTCATCCTCGCCCGCGTCGAGTGCGCCTTGTGCGAGTCATCTGGTCTAGCTGTTGTTGTGATATAATAATAAAGCAAGGGTGAGCAATAGCCCACCAACAATAATATATAACTGAACGATAATGTATAACAGTTCAAAAGTATCTTTCAAACCATATGCCATGCATTTACGGAAATGATGCCAGTATAATATGAACGATGAAGTTACAAGGTAACTTAAAGTATTTGTTTGTAGAAATATCTGCTACATCAAAGTAAGCGAGATATTCTTATTGTTATTAAGAAGAGGAACTTGCAAGAAAAGGTTGCAATTCCAGTTATGACCCTTTTCCAACTCTGCCAACAGTAATCATGTTGCAGGAAATAAATAAATTTGGATGAAGAACCAATGATGGAGTATTCACCGCGCCCGCTGTTCCAATCTTGATGATCAGTCGAGATCGTACAGCTCAATTTAGATTTACTACCGGTAGAAGGAAGAACTGACGGCTTTACTTGTATACCGCCTTACTAGCTCTCCCCGGCCAACGGTTGGGCCAAAGGGGATGGACCGGCGCTACTCGGCCTCTTACACGACTCCTAGTTCAAATAGAATTCATGATTCTGAATGTAACGTTCGTCCCCCTTTCCCCAAGTATAATACTTGTTGATAAGACTCTACAAAGTAGTCGTATCTAGTTGGAAAGGAAAATTCACCAATAACTTCCAAGCTATTGCTTGGTAACGAATATCAACTTGTTCCAACAATCTTACCCCTCGAAAGATGAGAAGGTAAACAACGACTTAATAAGTCCATAGCACCCGAGTTGCGAGTGAAGAGAATACTTTATGACCGGGAAGTCGACAAGATAAATAACATTTTCTAAGTAAGGTTCCCTTATTAGTAAGGAAATAGACTCAAAGAAGAATGATGTCTGAGAACCTTTCTTGATATAAGATTAATAATAATATGACTCCGAAATATTTTCTGTAATAATCGAAGAAGATAAACCTTATCGAGGTTATTCTAAGTATGGAATAAATATTCAGAGAATATTTATTGAAGTAAAATATTTTACAGAATATTTAGGAATATGAAAGAATATCTTTAATAAGAGTATTTCTCAGATAATCCTTGAAGAAATATCTAGAGAATATTTATTGCATAATTAAATATTCAAATGAATATTCAGAATAATATTCATTAATTAATAAGTCCTGAAAGGAATATTTAAAATAATATTCGGTGATTAAATAGAACCCTGATGAATATTCAAAATAATATTCATAATTAATTAGAAATTTAAATGAATATTGATAAAGTAATATTCATTTAATGAATAATATTCTAAATGAATATCAAGTAATATTCATTTAGTAATCCAAGCTTTAAGGAATATTCGAGATAGTATTCGATAATTAAATCAAGCTTCAGATGAATATTAAAATAATATTCATCAAGTATTTAATATCTTAAATGAATATTCAAAAGTAATATTTATTTAATAAAATAATATTCTAAATGAATATCCAATTAATATTCATTTAGTAGTCTCATCTTTAGAAGAGTATTCGAAATAATAGTCGATAATCAATTCGACTCTGAGGGAATATTGACAAATATTATTCGTCGAATGATTACGTTCAAATAATTATTTGAAGTAAGGATCGTTAAAATAATTAGTCTCGAACGAATATTCAAATAATATTCGTCGCCCAAATAATAGAAAATATTTACTTAAATATTTTCCTCCGAGGTAATCTCGATATATCAAGGAATATTGACTCCCGGTCTATATTTGATTAATAGGATGTATACGCCCTTCTATGAGGGTCTTACAATAACCGGCTTATAACTGATATATAACTATCTAGCTTATAAGCCAACAATAACATTCAGGGAACAAGTATATCAATTCAACTTGAAAGTAGGCATGCATGCAATGGCATATGTATATCAGCAATCATATATATATATATATATATTTATTCAATCACAACAACAGCCTAAAGGAAGGGAATTGAAACTTGCCTGGTAGTCGAGTACGGTAAGGGGTAGTGGTAGCGGGTCCCGGTTCAGCTTGGTGATCTATAAATAGCCAAGGCATTCGGGATTAATCACTTAACATATTAAAAGTTAAGTTATTCTTAAATCGAAACACGTGCTCAAGTTATCTCGTTATACCCCTTTTAGTGGATTACTTTTATCACTGTTCCGACCCGACATTCGTTCGTTAATACGACATGTCATTGTACTTATACTTGGGACATACTTAAGTCATATGAGTTCTAAGGTTGATCGTTACGAACCAATATTATACTCCGAGTTTTATCGCCCGTTTTCTAAGTGTTTTACCGAAGTTATAAAAGAGTCGTCTTTTAGGGGTTCGTTCGCGTTTAACCTCGACTCGAACATTTTTAATAAATCGAAAAATGATCCTTTTGACATACGGTTTTCTTTCACGCCTTCCTTTTTACCTCTAGTATTTATTTACCAAGATTCTCCATGACGTTACATAGTCTACGAGGGTTCAATTACAGTTACGAACTTTCGTTTACGGATTCGAACTACTTTTAGTAATTTGGTCATAAATCCTAAACCGTAAGTCCGTTTCACGTGATCTTTATATCAAAACGAAGCTTAGAACATTACCTATCCTATCATGGCAGATAAGGTCTCTGGACAGTAGGGGTTCGACATGGAAAATGGCATACAAAACATGGTATTGTAAAATCGGGCATTATAACGGCTACGTTTACGCGTTTTCCAAAGTTTTTACACTTTATCACGATCACCCCATGATCAAATCAACCAATTAAACACATGATAAACATCATGAAAAGATCAATAACATCTCCTTATAACCATCTCATGGATCATCAACCATAATCAACCACAAATCCATGGATCTAAACATATAACTAACATATCAACCACTAATCAACCAATCCTTCTTATTACTCATATAAACTCAAAGTAAAGGCTATAGTTTAGGATGTTTATACCTTCCTCGAAGTATATTCTAGCCTCACTAAGCTTGGTATGGTCCTTGGATTGCCTTAAGCTTGCTAAATCAATCATGAAAACAAGAAAATCAAAGATTAGTTTTCATTAAAACACTATTCATCCTCCCCTTTGAGGATTTATTTGAAAATGGTAAAAGAGGAGTTTGGGGCTAAGATTTCTAGGAGATTACTTTTATGAATTATAGGACTTACCATAAAAATTTGGAGACCAAATGATGGTTGGAAGGTTGATTTCCCCTCTTGAATTAAGGAAGAAGCCGAATGGTGTTTGCAAGAGAGGAAAGGAGTTGGTTTGCTTGCTTTTGCTCTCATCCTTGTCTAAAGTGTATTATTGATATGCTTGAATAATATCTTGGTCATAAAGTAGCTTTAATAAAGTGTATAGGTCATCCATGATGCAAGAATCAAGTGGGCAAGTGGTTGTTTAAGTGGTATAATCTTGTACCATTTGGTTTGTTTACAATCTTGCTAGTTAGCATTGTAACTAGCTTGGTTACTTGATCCTATCCACTTGCACATGCATGTATCTTGGCTCACTGCTTGTTTCTGTGTCCGGTTATTGCCCGTTTCGATTGATCGTTCGTGAGAATATTTCACGGATTTCTAATTAGGGTTTACCGGGAATCCTCTTTCATATTAATACTTTCATTCTCCATCTTTCATTCTAACTTTCCAATTTATATTCCTTAAATCCATTCATTAAATACTTAAGGCTATCAGTGTCCAGGGAACTCTTGAAGTTGCCATATCTTATTCCCTTAGAAGATAGATTATTCTTACCTATGTTGTCACCCTTTAGCATTCTTCAAGACATAGAAATAATAAAGTCGAATTCCATTCATTCTTTCCAAATATCAATTATTACATTGTAGCCATAACCACTCCTCAGTGGTTTCCTACCTTCATTCTTAAATCAAATATAATAACATCCCAAAATATCAAATCCTCAAAGTTAATATCTCAATTCTTGGATTATAATAATATTTAATCCACTGTCCGGTCAAATATTATACCGAAAAGAATTTGGAATTTCTGAATTCCGATCGTCTCTCCATTCACTTATTTCCTCCGCGTATTACTAATATGACTTCGAAACATCCATATCACGTCCCGTACATAGGGTGAAGTGAAAAGTTTACCAACTTACAAAATCACTATTCATCCACCAAATTAATATGCACGTACAGGAAACACTATGCACGTACGGGAAATACTATGCACGTATGGGAAACACTATGCACGTACTCATTTCCCTTCAAGGATCCATTAGCTCCTTCCTGGATGGTAGATTATTCTTATCTAGGTCCTCCACCATCGAATTACTCTATTCTGACAATATACCAATGCATCAGGATCATTGTCCAAAGCAATATCCATTCATTACAATCATTGTTCTTTGAAACCACCATTCATTAGAGCTGGTGACCTTGTTGTCGGAATCATTGTTCCTCATTTAATCATTACTTAATAAAAAGTTTTAATTATATCCAAAATTTGGGGTTCTTACAGTCTCCCCTCCTTAAAAGGATTCCGTCCCGGAATCAGGTAGGAAGCAAAGAGTCGTTTGCCTGTCGTTCACTCTTTAGCTTCCCGGTCAATTCTTAGTCGTTCTACCGTTCCTCAGCACATCTTCTAGTGCTACAATTCATACTGTATCCTTTTTCCATCAACGATGCTACTTTTCGTACAACTCACTATCCGGGTTATACTCTTACTCAGTCTTATCCTTATTGATACCTGCAGTAACATTGGTATCACTATCACCCTACGCTTCGGAGGTAACCTCGCTCGTACTGTGCATTTCCTGATCGCTTTAATCTTCGCAATCTCGATCAATATAGAGAAGTGGAAAGATTTATTGAGAGATCACTATGATCAATTGAACATTTGTTATATTGCATAGTTAGTACAGAAGGGGGCCAGCCTTTAGTACTTGACAAGCAATTAAACAAGTCATGGCATTCCACTTAGACTTCTATCACATAGACAGATAGTCACGTAGCAGTACCTCCCCTCCTAAAGGGGTTGTTCTTCTCAATTCATAGAGAAGATGAATAAGAGAGAAGAAGAGAAAAGAGTTCCAAAGGATTATAGAAAGCTTTCATGATTGTAGAATATCATACTCAGAATTTTACCTCTGAACTATAGAGGTTCATCAAAGAAGAAATTAATCATAATTATATCCAGTACTATTTGATCGCAATCTCACGTGTCAACATATCTTGCTGCTTTGTCCATTATTCTATGGACAAATACTCTTGTTCAATCTTAGCGATACTCACATTCGGGAAATCCTTCAACCTTTCAAGTTAAATCTTAGATTTCTCACTTGACATCATTATTACTGACATCCCATATCATGTTACTAGCTTTTTCATAACTATAATATTGACACTATCAGGTTGTCATCCTGAGAATTCATTAGAAAACCCATTCATAACATTCCTTGCTTCTCATTCCATAGTTGCTTCCCCCAGCCTTTTCTTTATCAATCACATCCTACTTATTAGCTGATTCTTACTCATTTCTATTATTTACTTTCACCTTCACCTCTTTATTGAGACACTTTTTTGCACTTGGTACCTCCTTATCGGTATTCCGTCTCATTTATTCTGTAGTCATCACGTTATTTCAATTTAAACTTTCCGAAATGAATCTGGCCCGATTCCTTTAACTTAGATTCATATAATCTACTTCTGCCAACCTTGTTTCTCATCACTGGTTCTTTTCTATCCGTGGTTTTCCACAGGTTGTCTTTCGTAAGTCAGACCAGGTCGTATATCTACATGCTCGTACTCCTATCATCTGTTGAACATTTGCATTTTACTGGCGTAGCCTGGCCACATGAAAACCCGTTATGACCGTGCTATAATTTTGGGGGTAAGGCTGGCTCGAATACCGCCGTCCGAACACTTTAAACTCTCAAGTGGCCCAATAAGTCTTGGGCTCAACCGCCCTTCCCTCCAAGTCTCATTAATTCTTTCTACGGGAATACGTTTAGCATCCCGAATTATCGACCTCATATTCTCTATCTTGTTGGTGCAGAAGTACACTAACACAAACTTGCTTGTCATTCATCAACATGCCATTTAACTTATCAATAGCAGCACTTTCTTTATCTTTACGTTGTCATCTCCTTTCTTAGAAGAATCACCCTCGCTTGTTGTTTACGTAGTGCGTTAATAGTTACCCCTACGGGTTTCAAATCCCTTAGGGAGACAAAGTAATCATTATTCCTTATCCATAAGGAACACTTCCTGAACTTGATGTAGATATAACGTGAAGCAGATAGAATTGCAGAAGAGTTTCAAGCATCACAGCTAGGTCCGGTTGATGAAACTATCACTTATGCATCTTCCATAAAAGACTGGAAACTTAACGGTTTACTTCATCAATTTTGTACCATGGTCCTGGTTTGCCTCTAAACGGGACCTTCTAAGGTACGTAATATGCTTAAGACTCCATCAGGAATCGAATCTTTACTTAAACTATTATTACTGTTAATTCTTGCACAGTCATCAGAAGGAATGTAAATTCCTCCATTCCGATATGACCTTCAAGGTCCTTCCAAATATCATCCTGTTTCTTCGGTATGAACATTTGTAATTATTTCTTTATACTTAGATTGTCGGCCACCTCATTGGCCTTTCTTGATGATAATGATTTCTTGTATCCCATGTTTTCTGGGTACATTCCAGCTCAAGTTTTTCTACCTCATTCCCATCACTGTTGGGTTAAAGCATTCTCCCTTAAGCTCTGCTGAAGGAGAAAATATAACTATCAGTCATTTCCATAAGTCATTGCTTCCACCTACCCGTGGGAACTTTATCACGTTTTATTCCCAATCCTACTGAGGATACTACTTTTCTTAGTTCCTTCCGTATCTTAGGATAATCTCAACCTTTATAGGTTCAATCCATACTTCCTCAGGGTTTCATACATACCTCATCTGGCACTATTGTTACTATGTCATACATTCCTTACCAAACTTCCATTTTGAAGTTCGGAATATTACCTTTTTTTTCCTTGTAAGGTTTCGTAGGCCATCCTTATCATTCCTCCGGTATTTTCTGGGTACCGGGTATATCAAAATGTCATTGATCAATACTCTAATAATTCTATCTATGTTCTTTCCAGCACTCTTTTTAATAATCCTTACCGGTCATTGTTGCCTTAGCAAGTCCAGCTCATATCATCTGAAGTCATAATGTCGTTATTAGGGTTAATGCCACCCCTTGTGCATTCCCCAGGGTTTGTCTTAATTTATGGATATCCTATCCTTAATAAGGGTCTCGTTTCAATCATTCTCATTTGATAATCGATCGGTGGTTTAATGCCACCCTCTTCTTTCAGATAGTTGTCAGCCTATTTGGCCTTCCAAAAAGGCAACGTATGCCAATCTCTTCTCTTACCGAACTTGTTAATGGTAGCAAGGATGTTCTGGAAGATATTGGTCGAGTTCAACATGAATCTCTTAGTGCTTATCGTTCTTCGCAAAGGTACTTGCCTCAGACAAAATTCCTACAGCATACTGTTCAATTTCTGACCTTTTCTATACCCTCTTCATATACCTTCATTGTTTACTTTCCTCCGTCATAATATATTCATGGTATTCATGATACCCTAACATCATACATCTCAAGTCACTATACTTCCATTTTACTCGAAATCTTGGACAACCATATACACATGAGTCACTTCAGTACGGGTGACCCCATCCCAAAAAGGTCTAGTGAATTCCCAATCAAAACATGGGTTGTTCGGCAGAAGATTCAAACGATCTCATTAATGTTTCCTTTATATCAGAAGCCCTTGCAGTCGGTGCTTTCTTAGAAGCAACCCTGCTTTGTCTTTTCATTGCTGGTCTAGTCACTTTATAGTCCGTTGTGACTTGGCCTCAACTGGCCACACATAAAAATATATGATTTTAGGGGTTGGCTAATAGCATTACTTTTCTAGCAATTGCCGGCATAGTGCCTTCTTCTTTGATACCTTTCTACCTTTCCAAAACTTTACTCCATATAAGTCTTAATCGACTACTCGGCACCGTCTCCGGTCACCTTTCCTCCACTTTTATCTTTTCAACTATTCTTATCAATCCTGCGTGCCACACAAGCTTACCATTCCTGGCATAACAGCCTTTTCATTTAAGTCAATCCTGGAATTTCTCAGTCCGGCTGGTTTCTTACTTACATTTCCTATTTTCGTCCAATCTCACTTCATCATTTTATCACTACCGTCGATTGTAATGCTCATGGTCCGTTTACTAACCCATTTTACGGCATCCTTACCCAAATCACAGGGTTTGCTCCAATTTGTTTACTCTCTTCCATGACATTCTCTGATAATCAGAAAGACAAGGTTTGCCAAAATTCACCGAATTCCTTTCCAGACTCAGGGAAATTTTGATCAATCTACCCACCTACTGGTAACATTAAGGAGACCAGTTTCGAAATCTGAAGAATAGTTCTATGAACCTCCAAGCAGGTGGAATCATAAGCAGTCATAGTTAACGAAATAATCATCATCAGATTGGAAGTTTACTCACTGGAGAGGAATCAATTATATTCATCCCTTAGAAGGGAATCAACCGTTTCAAACTGAAACCTGTCACAATATCCTGATACCTATACGTCCTGATATTCAATACTACCAAATGTCGGTCTACCTAACCCTTTATGCGAAGCGTCGTTGGAAGCACAAAGTCTCCTTTTTCCATTAAGCAATGCCAGCTCTTGGTCATTACCAATTTCACCTTTTAGCTCCAGGAAGATTTTCTCACATTTTTCTCTTTAACTACTGATCGTATTACTTGATCTATTATAATTCCGCATCGGAATAAACTTAAGGTACTACTATAATCCCTTCAAAGAGAAGAAGGAATTTAATATTCCTCTAAATCACATGCATCTAACGTTTCTGGTTCATCATTTAACTGAGTTGAATTAACTCTATACTCAGTCTCTGGCAGTAGTCTCATTACGAGTTCATCTTGACTCACTGGTCTTATCTTCCGGTAGGTTCTGAGATCATTGTCTTGCTTACTACTTCCTTATATAACTTTACCCAATCATGCTATCACTTCCCAATGTCTTTACCTTCTAAATGATTCATTCATAAAATGAACATTTTCCTTAATAAAACCACCTTATTAACCTCAATTTGGTTCCATAATTTACAACCTACGACACCTGCCTTCTCATGGCGAATTATTACTGACCATATTCATACTAATTCATTTATCAAATTATATGGCACTTACTGCCTCCTTCTCAACTATTCCTAGGGACTCTGCTCTTCGCCCTAAATCGATGTCTTTGATAATCATACATCCCTCTAGCTCTTTCTTTGTTAAGATGAAAATCTCTAAGGATTCTCATCTATTTCCGTATAAGATCTCAAGTAATTCCTCCAATCCTTCTTTCTTGCTGGTACTACATCTGGTAGTCCGGCTATGACTTCAACATGCATCTTCAGACCTCTTAATAATATCTCGGTTCTTTATACTCACTTTTCTGAGCACCATATCTTAATCATCACAGTCATTCTGGCTGCGACCTTCATTACCCATGGGTAAGCTCCTTATCCTAACAGGATTTTCCTTATCTGCTGGAACCTCTTCCGGGTCTCCAGTAGGGTACTCCATCGAATTACCCGCTGATCTTCAGCATATAAAGCATCATCGCGCTGTTGCTCGTATGCCTCAAGGTCAGTCGCCTTACTCGTCGATACGATATCGAGCTAAGTTACTATCATTATACTTACGAGTTCCCATAAGGGTTTTATATGTCATCACTACATTAAGTAGTCCGACTATGAACTTGGCAAGAGTTCTTATTATCTTATTGAATTTATTGTTTTAACGTCACCTCATCTCTGGGGTTTATAACGTACGCTCTGATACCACTTCTGTAACACCCCCAGATCCGGGGTCCGGGATCCGGTGGTTACGGTTTCCAATTCTGTCCACAACAATTGAACTTTCCTTAACATCAAATAAATTACGTCTCTATAACCCAACACAACAATATAAAACACACCCGTTATAGTCCCAGAGATGAAATCAGAGTAACAATCAAATTTTTATTAATCACATTATGAGTTCTTACAATCCAAAAGAATTTCAATATAAATACATACTCTTTGCCATCCATTTACATAAGTCATACTAGACCATATTCTTGGTACTGAAAGAATAAATATACCCTACCAATAGCTTCTTCTTCAGCTCTGGTAGTCTCGTCATCCTCGCCCGCGTCGAGTGCGCCTTGTGCGAGTCATCTGGTCTAGCTGTTGTTGTGATATAATAATAAAGCAAGGGTGAGCAATAGCCCACCAACAATAATATATAACTGAACGATAATGTATAACAGTTCAAAAGTATCTTTCAAACCATATGCCATGCATTTACGGAAATGATGCCAGTATAATATGAACGATGAAGTTACAAGGTAACTTAAAGTATTTGTTTGTAGAAATATCTGCTACATCAAAGTAAGCGAGATATTCTTATTGTTATTAAGAAGAGGAACTTGCAAGAAAAGGTTGCAATTCCAGTTATGACCCTTTTCCAACTCTGCCAACAGTAATCATGTTGCAGGAAATAAATAAATTTGGATGATGAACCAATGATGGAGTATTCACCGCGCCCGCTGTTCCAATTTTGATGATCAGTCGAGATCGTACAGCTCAATTTAGATTTACTACCGGTAGAAGGAAGAACTGACGGCTTTACTTGTATACCGCCTTACTAGCTCTCCCCGGCCAACGGTTGGGCCAAAGGGGATGGACCGGCGCTACTCGGCCTCTTACACGACTCCTAGTTCAAATAGAATTCATGATTCTGAATGTAACGTTCATCCCCCTTTCCCCAAGTATAATACTTGTTGATAAGACTCTACAAAGTAGTCGTATCTAGTTGGAAAGGAAAATTCACCAATAACTTCCAAGCTATTGCTTGGTAACGAATATCAACTTGTTCCAACAATCTTACCCCTCGAAAGATGAGAAGGTAAACAACGACTTAATAAGTCCATAGCACCCGAGTTGCGAGTGAAGAGAATACTTTATGACCGGGAAGTCGACAAGATAAATAACATTTTCCAAGTAAGGTTCCCTTATTAGTAAGGAAATAGACTCAAAGAAGAATGATGTCTGAGAACCTTTCTTGATATAAGATTAATAATAATATGACTCCGAAATATTTTCTGTAATAATCGAAGAAGATAAACCTTATCGAGGTTATTCTAAGTATGGAATAAATATTCAGAGAATATTTATTGAAGTAAAATATTTTACAGAATATTTAGGAATATGAAAGAATATCTTTAATAAGAGTATTTCTCAAATAATCCTTGAAGAAATATCTAGAGAATATTTATTGCATAATTAAATATTCAAATGAATATTCAGAATAATATTCATTAATTAATAAGTCCTGAAAGGAATATTTAAAATAATATTCGGTGATTAAATAGAACCCTGATGAATATTCAAAATAATATTCATAATTAATTAGAAATTTAAATGAATATTGATAAAGTAATATTCATTTAATGAATAATATTCTAAATGAATATCAAGTAATATTCATTTAGTAATCCAAGCTTTAAGGAATATTCGAGATAGTATTCGATAATTAAATCAAGCTTCAGATGAATATTAAAATAATATTCATCAAGTATTTAATATCTTAAATGAATATTCAAAAGTAATATTTATTTAATAAAATAATATTCTAAATGAATATCCAATTAATATTCATTTAGTAGTCTCATCTTTAGAAGAGTATTCGAAATAATAGTCGATAATCAATTCGACTCTGAGGGAATATTGACAAATATTATTCGTCGAATGATTACGTTCAAATAATTATTTGAAGTAAGGATCGTTAAAATAATTAGTCTCGAACGAATATTCAAATAATATTCGTCGCCCAAATAATAGAAAATATTTACTTAAATATTTTCCTCCGAGGTAATCTCGATATATCAAGGAATATTGACTCCCGGTCTATATTTGATTAATAGGATGTATACGCCCTTCTATGAGGGTCTTACAATAACCGGCTTATAACTGATATATAACTATCTAGCTTATAAGCCAACAATAACATTCAGGGAACAAGTATATCAATTCAACTTGAAAGTAGGCATGCATGCAATGGCATATGTATATCAGCAATCATATATATATATATATTTATTCAATCACAACAACAGCCTAAAGGAAGGGAATTGAAACTTGCCTGGTAGTCGAGTACGGTAAGGGGTAGTGGTAGCGGGTCCCGGTTCAGCTTGGTGATCTATAAATAGCCAAGGCATTCGGGATTAATCACTTAACATATTAAAAGTTAAGTTATTCTTAAATCGAAACACGTGCTCAAGTTATCTCGTTATACCCCTTTTAGTGGATTACTTTTATCACTGTTCCGACCCGACATTCGTTCGTTAATACGACATGTCATTGTACTTATACTTGGGACATACTTAAGTCATATGAGTTCTAAGGTTGATCGTTACGAACCAATATTATACTCCGAGTTTTATCGCCCGTTTTCTAAGTGTTTTACCGAAGTTATAAAAGAGTCGTCTTTTAGGGGTTCGTTCGCGTTTAACCTCGACTCGAACATTTTTAATAAATCGAAAAATGATCCTTTTGACATACGGTTTTCTTTCACGCCTTCCTTTTTACCTCTAGTATTTATTTACCAAGATTCTCCATGACGTTACATAGTCTACGAGGGTTCAATTACAGTTACGAACTTTCGTTTACGGATTCGAACTACTTTTAGTAATTTGGTCATAAATCCTAAACCGTAAGTCCGTTTCACGTGATCTTTATATCAAAACGAAGCTTAGAACATTACCTATCCTATCATGGCAGATAAGGTCTCTGGACAGTAGGGGTTCGACATGGAAAATGGCATACAAAACATGGTATTGTAAAATCGGGCATTATAACGGCTACGTTTACGCGTTTTCCAAAGTTTTTACACTTTATCACGATCACCCCATGATCAAATCAACCAATTAAACACATGATAAACATCATGACAAGATCAATAACATCTCCTTATAACCATCTCATGGATCATCAACCATAATCAACCACAAATCCATGGATCTAAACATATAACTAACATATCAACCACTAATCAACCAATCCTTCTTATTACTCATATAAACTCAAAGTAAAGGCTATAGTTTAGGATGTTTATACCTTTCTCGAAGTATATTCTAGCCTCACTAAGCTTGGTATGGTCCTTGGATTGCCTTAAGCTTGCTAAATCAATCATGAAAACAAGAAAATCAAAGATTAGTTTTCATTAAAACACTATTCATCCTCCCCTTTGAGGATTTATTTGAAAATGGTAAAAGAGGATTTTGGGGCTAAGATTTCTAGGAGATTACTTTTATGAATTATAGGACTTACCATAAAAATTTGGAGACCAAATGATGGTTGGAAGGTTGATTTCCCCTCTTGAATTAAGGAAGAAGCCGAATGGTGTTTGCAAGAGAGGAAAGGAGTTGGTTTGCTTGCTTTTGCTCTCATCCTTGTCTAAAGTGTATTATTGATATGCTTGAATAATATCTTGGTCATAAAGTAGCTTTAATAAAGTGTATAGGTCATCCATGATGCAAGAATCAAGTGGGCAAGTGGTTGTTTAAGTGGTATAATCTTGTACCATTTGGTTTGTTTACAATCTTGCTAGTTAGCATTGTAACTAGCTTGGTTACTTGATCCTATCCACTTGCACATGCATGTATCTTGGCTCACTGCTTGTTTCTGTGTCCGGTTATTGCCCGTTTCGATTGATCGTTCGTGAGAATATTTCACGGATTTCTAATTAGGGTTTACCGGGAATCCTCTTTCATATTAATACTTTCATTCTCCATCTTTCATTCTAACTTTCCAATTTATATTCCTTAAATCCATTCATTAAATACTTAAGGCTATCAGTGTCCAGGGAACTCTCGGAGAAAATAAAAGTGCGGTTTTTCAGAATCCGACAGCTTTTACATACACTTATTTTCCCCCTGGATCACTAATACGAACTCGGAAATCCGTTCCGAATGCTTCTATATAGTGTCGTCTCATATTATTATATACTCCCACCAAAACACTATTCATTCTGTATTCTTTACTTGTTCTCTTAGGGTTGTATAATTGTCCGTATTCTCTTTCGATCGTTCCTTAACCTTTTTACGGAACTATTGGATTAATCGTTATCGATCTGGATGACATGAGAGTATTCTCTTGCTTGAAGTTGCCATATCTTATTCCCTTAGAAGATAGATTATTCTTACCTATGTTGTCACCCTTTAGCATTCTTCAAGACATAGAAATAATAAAGTCGAATTCCATTCATTCTTTCCAAATATCAATTATTACATTGTAGCCATAACCACTCCTCAGTGGTTTCCTACCTTCATTCTTAAATCAAATATAATAACATCCCAAAATATCAAATCCTCAAAGTTAATATCTCAATTCTTGGATTATAATAATATTTAATCCACTGTCCGGTCAAATATTATACCGAAAAGAATTTGGAATTTCTGAATTCCGATCGTCTCTCCATTCACTTATTTCCTCCGCGTATTACTAATATGACTTCGAAACATCCATATCACGTCCCGTACATAGGGTGAAGTGAAAAGTTTACCAACTTACAAAATCACTATTCATCCACCAAATTAATATGCACGTACAGGAAACACTATGCACGTACGGGAAATACTATGCACGTATGAGAAACACTATGCACGTACTCATTTCCCTTCAAGGATCCATTAGCTCCTTCCTGGATGGTAGATTATTCTTATCTAGGTCCTCCACCATCGAATTACTCTATTCTGACAATATACCAATGCATCAGGATCATTGTCCAAAGCAATATCCATTCATTACAATCATTGTTCTTTGAAACCACCATTCATTAGAGCTGGTGACCTTGTTGTCGGAATCATTGTTCCTCATTTAATCATTACTTAATAAAAAGTTTTAATTATATCCAAAATTTGGGGTTCTTACATAATCCATCTTAATAATATTGCTAAACAATTATATAAATTCAGAATTTAAAACAAGAAATTAAAATTATAACGTAATTATTAAAATTTAAATTTTTGGCTCAGAAGAATCATCATTGCCAATTACCATCGACTCAATTTATTTTCAATATCATCGTCGATGGGGCAAAGTCCCGGAGGTACCCGTTTTCGGGTTTCCAATCACGAAACTCTACACAAAAATAAACAATCAATTAGCGGTTAATTCCTTAGAATTAAAATCACACAAGCATCACTATACTAACACAGCACCACAACAATTTCATCATCAAAGCAAATCAGATGTTCGAAGATTCAAAGGAATTAAAGACTCATTTCGTTTCCCTGCACAACAATAACACGCATTCACAGCCACAAACGAGTTCAGGCACATCACCAAAGCAGAACCAAGCTCGAAACCGAACTCGGAACTAAGAAACACGCCTGTACTACTCGATATCGCACACACACAACCTCCGTTACACACACACACCGCCATAAACCACACACACACACGCATATCATATGTACACGCACACACACGACTGCAATTATATACCAGCAAGAACGGTCCCTCAAGGCCAACACGAAGCTGATTAAAGCTTTAATTCGAACAACACTGGTGGAAAACAACTCTGACCAAGAGATAACACAGGCGCGAGGGATGGGTGGCAGGGGAGAGAAATCAGAAAGGGTGAGAGAACAGGGAGATAGAGAGAAGAGGGAAAAGAAGATTAAAAGAGATAACCTTGAGAGAGATTAATCGGGAGAGAGAGAGAGGGCTGGAGAGTTCTGGAGAGATTGATGTAATTGGTTTTGTAAAAATATAATTAGTGATTTGAGGTTATAAAGGATTTGGGGAAAAAAATTGAGGATAAAGTGATTTAATGATCATACATTTGTGAAAAATAATTAAAACCTTTCCTAAAATCGACATCAATTATAAAAATGGGTAAGACATTAAATTTTAAAATTTAAAAATGAATAATGTAAAATTACGATCACCCACAAATTTTTAAAATATTTTTAGGATCAAAAACGAATTAAATATGGATTTTACAAGATTAAATCCATAAAATGGAAAAATAATTCATAAAATCATTTTAAAATTCTCAAAACCAAAAATAATTCATCAAATATTTTTAAAAGTCATATAAACTAATAAAATTAATAATGAAAAAGATTTCAGGATTTCTGCTAATCCCGAGGATTTTATAAAATTCACAGAAAGTAAATATAACACAATTAAATAGGAAATAAATTCCCAAAAATATAATTAAAAATATCCGGCTTACACATCACACATAAATCATCCATTAAGCCCACAAATATTATACCAGACATACTTTACCTCCTCAACAAATTATACGCCACATAATTCTCATTTAATAAATAAATAATTATTATTACTTAAAAATCTAAGGCGTTATATATAATTCTTGGATAGTTTGGTGAACAACGATTGATCTTATCTATCTAATAGATTTTTAACCAAACTCTTTGCTTCTAAGTTCATAATAGTTGAATATAACCATTTATTTTCACCTTATTAGGACGACTCAGTTAAGTTAGACCCAATGATACAACGGCCGAATATAACCGTTTATATTCGTCGCATCTCACCATGACAGGAGTCCCCTGCCACTGACAGCCCTTCTCCTTATCGATCTAAGATTCGATGAGTGTTCATTCATTGGAAAGCATCTGATTAAAACTTAATATTATGTTAAGGGGTTTGGAAAATTTATAACGATTATGATCACATCATAAAGAGATCCTCAATTTTCCTTGAACCAAATATTTCAAATTGACATCTTAAATTGTTCATTTCCCAGGTAGATGGAGGATCCCAATGGTCACACTTAATACCCATTAACCTTACGAATAAGCATATCCGCTTTTGTCAGAAAATCCCAATTTTAGATATCAAAAATCCATATTTAATTCCGTGTTTTAAAAAATCCATATTTTATAAACACAAGAATCTCATGATCGTTTGTTAATTTTAAAATCTTGAATCGTTACAGATTTTATCTTGTTTAGCATGGCAAGCATGGCATGGGTGACGTATCTAATACATGCATACATCATTAATCTAATTAAAGCATATATCTTCTACTCTACACATACAATCCATACATCATATGTAAAGTGCATAAAGTAAATGTGCAATGGTTATGGCCCAATCCTATGTGATCTTTTCAAGCTAATGAAAAGATCAAGGTCAATCTATGGGGTAAAAATAACTACTACATATGTCTTCTATATTGCTTCCATTGACTCCTTAGCCTCCATGGAATGCCTCCTTGTTCCCCTTGTCCTTCTTGGATGTTACAATAATAACTATACTAATGAACTTACAAAAGAACTCGAGTTACATTCAAGATAAACAATTACAAATAGAAAACGACATGCAAGTCGTATTTATTACAAACCAAAAGAATAAACCATTACAACTAGGGTCTAAAGGCCATAACCATGCACCATGCTCAAGTAACCATTAAAGAACATGTAAGATCATATAAAGATGACATAATATTTATTACCTTTCATGATCCAATCATGAATAATAAATAAATAAAGCATATGTCACAAGCATAAATTAAAACTAAACCCTAAATCGTGCGCCCCCCGATGGCGAAATTTTTGCAAAATCATGTATCAGAAAACAAGCAAAATCATGTATCAGAATACAATTCCATTAGCATGTATCAATATACACACGACCTAAATCCCAATTACCAGAAACATGTATCAGTATAAATATCATAACAGATCGCATACAGATGAGTCATGGTAGGTTTTAAACATACTAGTATCATCATATTAGATTATATACAGATTCATTATATCATCCATATAACATAACTGTCTCATGGCAGATTCATCAAACATGCATACTCGTAAAAATACAGTAAACACGTAACCAAATTAACACCTTATACACGTAGCTCTGATGCCATTGTTGGGTTCCGAGGCATAAAACGCAACGGATATACGTAAATAAAACAAAATTTCGAAACCCAAACACAGGATCCATGTATAATTCTGGGCAGATTATGGAGATAACGAATCATACCTATTAAGATCTTGACTTTCATGAACTCAACGGAGATCCTAGCTTTCACGATTTATGTCTACCTATTAAACTCGAGGCATGTATTTACTCATCCCCTTCAACATTTAATCAGGGTTTACTTGATCCATGAGTAGACTATTAAAAAAATAAATCATTATTTGAGCACGGCCATGCATTTATCTATCAAGAGGCCAATAATATCTCTCCTAATTATAGGAGGTTTAAATCCTTTATCTATCATTCATATTTCTCATACGACTCATGATATACCCGATGTCCACTTTTATCATCACCCGGTCAAAGGTAACTTTTAATGTAGTCAAAGTATATTAATCCTCATATAGAAATATAATGATCTCAAGTCAAAGGATCATTACACCATTATCACTGTGAGTCTTTCTTATGACTTTATTAAACATGAAGAATCTCACTGTGGGTCTGTCCAGTACCATATACTCCTACATGTACCTATGTATTGACTTTAGCATCTCCATACTCATAACCAATGAGATGTGGTTATCTGTCAAACAACATACTAGTCTATCTATGTATTATTATTGTCCTATATAATAATACTCGACTAGGGACCTTTAAGAATATGATATATTATATAATCTCAAGTTTAAGTCATGTACTTAAACTATACAATGTGTATCATGATTCTAAGGACATTTATTATGCTAACAAATATATCGCAGTAATTAAAGTCATAATAAATACGTTTATTGAATGATCAAATGACATAAAGGTTTATTAAAAGAAATAATTTATTGCCTCTAGGGCACCTACACTAACCCCTGCAATATCTCTTATTCATCAACCAAATCTGAAACAATCTTAAAAAAAATACAAGTTACAAAATGATTAATATGAGCAGTAGTTTGTAAAACATGCAGAAAACTATTACTAAATACACATGATACCTTTTCCTAAACCATTTTGGGAATTTCTCATTTTGTTTGTTCTTCAGCCACATTTCATCATTTTCATGTTCCGCATATTTGGTCATTAAAAATGCCATGTGTTCACTGCATTTAAGTAAAAGAGACTACATAAATAATGAAATAAAGACATAAAATATAGACTGGATTTTTCTAGTTAAAAGAGTGTAGAAAATGGTAAACGTAATGAAAGTAATTTTACTTACTCAAAATATGGCCTAACAGCAGTAGTATTTTGTATAACACATACATGTGCTACGTGCAAATCAGTGCTGCTCGGGGTTATCACAGTTGCACCGGATAATGGCCTGCAAATACCATCCCTGGTATGTCTACCATATTTTGGTACCCCAATAGTTGCTTCTTCATGGTCCACCAAACATTCAACCGCCTCTTCCGCAATATAGGACTCAGCAATGCAACCTTCTGCACGAGCACGATTCCGTATATATATCCCTTAAATGTCTTCATGTATCTCTCAAAAGGATACATCCACCTAAGGAAAATTGGTCCACAAAGCTCAACTTCTCTTACAAGATGAACCGAGATATGAAACATTAAATCAAACAAGGAAGGGGGGAAATATTTTTCAAGCTGGCACAAAGTTTCTACCAGTTGTGACTGCATTTTCTCCAACTTATCAACCTCAATGACTTTACGACAAATTTCCTTAAAGAAGAGGCAAAACCTGATAATAGTGTTCCTGACCTATTTTTGCAGTGACGATCGAATCGCAATTGGGAGCAAGTGATGCAAAATCATATGACAGTCATGAGATTTCATTCATGTAAGTCGAAGCATTTTTTTCCCGGAGTTTTTGGCCTTATTTCTGTTCTTATTCCCATTTTGGCCATGTCAAGACGGACTGATTCCTTGTCTTTTGTCTTCTTTGGTATATTAAGCATGGTACCAAGTAAAGCTTCGCATATGTTTTTCTCGATATGCATCACATCGAGAACATGCCTAACCGGCAAAAACTTCTAATACTCAAGCTCAAAGAATAGGGAAACCTTCTTCCAAACTGGTCAAGCATCACCTTTCTTCAATCGAGGTTGGCTTTGTGTACTACCGTAGACATGACCCTTTAAATGTTGTAATCTTTCAAGCACCTGCTCTCCGATTAATGGAACTAGAGCCAATTCTTTTTCCACGATGCAATCAAAATCTTGTTTTTGCCGACGATATGGGTGATGACGGGGCAACCACCTTCGATGCCTCATGACCACACACTTTCGATAATTGACCAGCCTCGTAGCTTTTGTTTCATCAACACAAATAGGACACCCATTATACCCTTTAATAATATTGCCCGATAAGTTGCCATAGGCTGGATAATCACTAATAGTCTATAACAAAATGCCTCTTAATAGAAAATACTCCTTCTTGTAAGCGTCATACACTCGTTTCCCTTGCCACAACTTTTTTAAATCTTCCACAAGTGGTTGAAGGAACACATCAATATCATTACTGGGTTGAGTTGGTCCGGATATCAACAAACATAGCATTATATACTTCATCTTCATACAAAGCCAAGGTGGAAGATTGTAAATTGACAACAATACTGGCCAACATGAGTAATCAATATTTGTGCTGTGAAAGGGATTGAATCCATCCGAGGATAGAGCTAATCGGAAGTTTCTAGGATTTGAAGAAAAATTTGGACACTTGGTGTCGACTTCTTTCCAAGTTTGTGCATCAGCCGGATGTCTAATTTTATCATCCTTCACTCTCTCCATGTCATGCCAAGTAAAGTCCTTGGCTATTTGAGGTGAGTTAAAAAAAGTCCTCAAACGAGGTAGTAATGGAAAATACCATAATACCTTGGAAGGAATCCCTTCCAATTCACCCCCTTTTTTGTTTAACTTCCATCTAGAGGCATCACAAATACTGCACCTAGTCTCATCTTCATCTCTCTCTCCACGATATAGTAGACAATCATTCGGACATACGTGTATTTTTTCATACTCCATTCCTAAAGCACACAAGCTTTTTTAGCTTCACTAAACAAAGAAGGAAAACTGTTGCCGTTTCAAAGCATAGACCCAACCAAAAGTAGAATTTTAGAGAAGCCACAGTCAGATATCTGATATTTTTCTTTCAAGTTATATAACTTTATTAAAGCCTTCATCTTTGTAAATCCTTCACATCCCGGATAAAGGGGTTCATGTTCAGATTGAATATGGTTAAATAAATATGAGGAATCTAGGGAAACATCATCATCACTACCACCATTCTCTGTTTTCAGCGGGATTTGATCCACGGATTGTGAACTGGCGGTCTCCTCAATGATAGGCTCTGCAATCTGTCTACTGAGTAGAGCATCAATTGAAGAAAGCTGGGATTGGCACAAGAGACTTTCTCATCTAAATTTTAACAGCATTAATGAGCTAGTGAAGAAAGATCTTGTGAGAGGATTGCCCAAATCAGTTTTTACTCCAGATGGCCTATGTGACTCATGTCAAAAGGAAAAACAAAGGAAAACTTCATTCAAAAGTAAGACTGAATCCTCAATTCTTGATCCATATCACTTATTGCATGTTGATTTATTTGGTCCAGTAAATATAATGTCTATTGGAAAGAAAAGATATGCTTTGGTTATTGTTGATGAATACACCAGATATACATAGGTATATTTCATGCACAAGAAAGAAGAAACTGCATCAATCTTAACAGAGCATGTTAGACAACTGGATAAAGGATCTAAGCATACAGTGAAAATCATAAGGAGTGATAATGGCACCGAGTTCAAGAATGCAGTCATGGAAGAGTTTTTAAAGAAAATGGAATAAAGAAAGAATTCTCTGCACCTGGAACTCCACAACAAAATGGAGTAGTAGAGAGAAAGAACAGGACTCTCATAGAAGCTGCAAGGACCATGCTTGATGAAGCAAAGCTGCCAACTTACTTCTGGGCTGAAGCTGTGCAAGCTGCTTGTTTCACACAGAATGCTACAGTCATAAACAAGCATGGTAAAACACCATATGAGATTGTGAAAAATAAGAAGCTGAACCTGAAGTACTTTCATGTGTTTGGATGTAAGTGTTTTGTTCTTAAGACTCATCCAGAACAGCTTTCCAAATTTGATTTAAAAGCTGATGAAGGAATCTTTGTTGGATACCCACTATCCACAAAAGCATTCAGAGTCTACAATCTAAGAACAAAAGTGGTCATGGAATCTATCCATGCATCTTTTGATGATAAGAAGATAACAGGACTTGAAGATTTTGATGAACATGACCAGCTGAGATTTGAGAATGAAGAAATAAGTGCTGATCTACAAAATTCTGATACTCTTTCAGACTCTATTGTTCAATCTATACCAGTAGATCAGACAGCAGCACATGTTGAGGGGGAGCAATTGAACGATGAACCCCAATCAAGTGAAGAAACATCTGCTACTTATGATTCTTTAAACTCTGAAAACAACAGCTCAAGGGAAGCAAACAATGATTTTTGATCTACTAGTCACCACACTCAACACAATCATGAACTTGGGGAATCATCAAGATCAGATCTGCCAAGATAAAGGATATGGAGTAGAGTGCATCCCTTTGAACAGATCATTGGTGAACCGGACACGGGTGTATAGACTAGAAGAGCAACACAGAATGAGTGCAATTTCGCAGGATTTTTATCTCAAATTGAACCTAAAAAGATTGATGAAGCTCTTGATGATCCAGATTGGGTAACTGCAATGCAGGAAGAACTCAATTAGTTCGAAAGGCAGAAAGTTTGGAAGCTGGTGCCAAGACCAAAAGATAAATCTGTAATTGGCACTAGATGGGTGTTTAGGAATAAACTGGATGAAAATGGTATTGTTACGAGGAACAAGGCTCGATTCGTAGCAAAGAGTTACTCTCAAGAAGAGGGAATTGATTATGATGAAACTTATGCTCCAGTTGCAAGGCTTGAACCAATCAGGAAGTTCTTAGCATTTACTGCACACTCCAACTTTAAGGTTTTTCAGATGGATGTGAAGAGTGCATTTTTGAACGGAGATCTAGAAGAAGAAGTCTATGTTGAACAACCCCCTGGGTTCGAAGACAAGGACTTTGAAGGTTTTGTGTACTTTCTCTTTAAAGCTCTCTATGGTCTCAAGCAAGCCCCTCGAACATGGTATGATACTCTCTCCAAGTTCTTACTTGAAAATGGTTTTACAAGAGGTATCATCGACAAAACTCTCTTTCATAAAAATCATAAAAATGATATAATTCTGGTGCAAGTATATGTGGATGATATAATATTTGGTTCTACTAATGATTTGTTATGCAAGAGATTTGCTAAGTTAATGCAGAGTAAGTACGAGATGAGCATGATGGGTGAGTTGTCCTTCTTCCTTGGACTTCAAGTTGTTCAGAAGCCTGATGGTATTTTCATCTGCCAATCAAAATACATAAAGGATCTTCTGAAGAAGTATGGGATGGAAGAAGCAGCTACTGCCAAGACCCCGATGCCAACTGCTGTGAAGCTTGATCAAGACAAATCTGGTAAGTCAGTTGACATCACGAAGTATCGAGGTATGATCGGCTCTCTCTTATACTTAACTGCTAGTCGACCAGATATTATGTTCGAAACTTGTTTATGTGCTAGATTCCAGGCTGACCCTAAAGAGTCACATCTTATAGCTGTTAAACATATTTTCAGATACCTTAAGGGAACCCCCAATCTTGGGATTTGGTACCCTAAAGGAACAGGTTTTGACATAGTTGGCTATACAGATTCTGACTTCGCAGGCTGTAATATTGATCGGAAAAGTACTTCTGGAAGCTGTCAGTTTCTAGGAAGAAGGTTGGTATCTTGGTACAGCAAGAAGCAACACTCAGTATCTACCTCGATAGCTGAAGCAGAATACATTGCGGCAGGTAGTTGTTGTGCTCAGATCCTGTGGATGAGGAATCAACTTCAGGATTATGGACTCATGTTGGACAAAATTCCAATTCTATTCGACAACACGAGTTCCATTTCCATTGCCAACAATCCAGTTCAACATACCAGGACTAAGCACATTGATATCAGGTATCATTTCTTACGAGAGCATGTCATGAATGGAACTGTGGTATTATATTTTTTTTCCCACAGATCAACAAATTGCAGACATCATTACTAAACCACTGGATGAATCCACATTCTCCAGGTTAGTTGGTGAACTTGGGATGTTAAATATGTTTAATTAATTTTGGATAATCAATAACTGCAATTTGTTATAAATTCACAGGTATTTTAAATGTCCATATTTTTAGGACTTGTGAATTTACTTTGCATCCAGTCCTCATCTTACATTTATCTCTATATTAATTGCCATGCTTATAAATGCTGTCTTTTATGGTAATTAGTTAGTGAATAATTGTGTTAATTGTAGCATAATTAAATAAATATTTTATTGACATATATCAATTAATGATATTTTGTTAATTTTATGTCTATTTAATTGTGAGTTTATCTGATTATTGTGGATTAATTCTTGATTTACTGCGTGATTATTTTTAAATCCATAATAATTAGAAGTATTGTATGTGTGTGTGTATATAGGCTGATAGATTTCGGTGATAAGCTATTTTTCGGCTGACAGGTTTCGGTGATAAGATGTTTTTCGGCTAATTGATTGATTAGGTGAGAAATTATTGGTTGATTAGGTGAGAAATTATTGAGCGGTGTTATTCAACATATCCTATCAATATCTCACCTAACCCACTAGTCCTTGAAACCTTATAAATGATGAGTTTTTGTTTATGCTTAACATCATCATTTTTCAGATATACAGAGCATATACACACAATTGCTGAACATTTCGAGCTTTGATCGGAAAGATCTGTCAATCTAGCTGGTGGTTTTTATATCGGATTTCATATTCTTGCTTTATACATCATCCTTTATAAAAACTAACCCTTGTTTTTTAATTTCCTCAAAGTTTTGAAAATGGCATTGCAGGGAAGTTTTTTTATTGCTAAAGCTAATCCTACTTCCATTCAGCAAATCGAAACCATCTATGATGAGCAATTTCAGGCTTGGGCATAATTTCTGAATGAACATTCATTAATTAGCTATGCTTTAGTTACACCAGTGCAGCTTAACCATGATGAATTACGTGAACTATATTGCAGTGCGGTTAACACTTCTGGACAGGACGGGTGTGAATTCACATATCGACAATTTGGTAGGTCGATTAGGGTCACTGAACGAGATATTAATCGAATTCTTCATTTTCCTATGGAAAATCTCGTTTCTGATCCTACACCTGAACAGATTGAAATGTTCTTTCGTTTTATAAGGTACCAAGATGGCAATTTCAATACTGGTAATATCTCTAGAACATTTCTAACCCAGTACTGGAATTTCTTCTTTCACACTCTTGGCCATGTTTTTTCCTCAGATAGAACGAATCTAGATCGGATACCTGAATTTATTCAAAAAATAGGGTATGCGGTCGCCAATAATTTGAGGATTAATTTTGGAAAAATAGTGCTTGGTCAAATCATTTTAAAGATGAAACACTTGGGAACAAGAGATGTTCGGACTCAAAACGTCAAATGTCTATATCCAAGGTTTCTACAGCTAATATTAAATGATTTTTTGAATGATGAAGACAGGGTACACTCAGAAAATGGTCGAAAGGTGGAATGTTCTTACATGAAGAAGAATGTAATTTATTACATAAGCAAAAAGAAATATACGGATGTGCCTGCAGTCCTAACTGAATATCTAAAGACTGTCCCACTTCCTTTGTTACCAAGACCAGTGAGAGCAGGTATACGACAAGGTAATATTTCAATCCCTGCTATCCCAACCTCTGTATTCCCTATTGTATCACAGGAAATAAAGTTTCTACAGCCCCTAGTGGCCATCTTACCCGACCAAGAGAAGGAAATCCCACCGACTCTAACACAGGTCGAAGAGCCCATTCTACAAATGCAAACACAGACACAACAAACTCCTACACCTCAACTGTCACTTAAACGACCAACCATCAACACTTTTGAGGGAGATAGTGCCTCAGCAGCACCACATAAGGAGTTAGTTACATCAGTAGCTCTACCTCATTCTATAAGAAGTAAACCAAATGAACCTGAGGTAACTGTAACTGTTAGTGAAACAATTCTTCCTTTTCAAAGAAGTAAAAATATAAATGAGGATGAATTGACGGGAGCAACTATCTTAAGTTCCATTTCACGAAACATAAGAGTGGTTGATGATCTTTCTAAAGATCAAATGCCTTCACAGGCATCCGAGGTGTAATTACCTACCTCAATAACTGCTGGTGAATCTTCCATTTTACGGAAAGATCCATCGCTAGGTGGTTCTTTTATGAACCAAGTGTCTTTACAGACATACGAGGGAAACTTGGGCTGTGCCATTTAATCGATTCAACTTTAACCTCCCAGAGGAAAAATCTCTGGATCTCTTTCGAGATTTACCACTATTTATCAGTGGTCGGCAACTCGCTTCACGCGAGGATGGAAGCTCACGAACTTTCATTGCACCATCCGTGACCTCTGAAAAGGGGGCTAGGATGATTTCATTTGCAGGTACACATATCGGTGGAAGTTCTGGAGGAAAGTTGAGGGAAACACGAACAGAACATGTAAGTGTCACCCAAACCACTAAACCGAGTGAATATAGAGTGTTGAGTGAAACACCTGCAAAACGTATGAGTGAGCAACCTACTCAACCACATGCACCTGTAACCAGAAAGGAATACAACAGACTCCTTACACGGGTCCAAACAATGGAGAAAGAGTTGTCAAATATCTGTAAGTCCATTGTAGAAATCAAAAATTTGCAAGTTATTCAACATGATGCATTCTAGGTTCAATTAAGTTCCATGATAGCCCGGTTTAGTCATGCAATCAACTCCTTGGTAAAGCCATCTTCGTCTAATTTACCAACTCCACATCCTACTACTCTGGAGGATAACCCAACTGAGGGGGAGAAGGTGGATGATCAAGAAAAATCTACTAGGCGTAAAGGCAAGGAAAAGGTTGTTGACACGGAATTAACTTTTTTTTTGGGAAAAGAAAAGCTAATGGGAGTATTAGTGTTATGTGGAAAGAAAGCAAGGCAAACTTGAAGATATGTTCAGTCTAGAGGAACAATTAACTTGCACTTGTTCAAATTTTAGAAAACTAGAAAATGTATATATGATCCAGAATGCGCTTTAATATAAGTTATCTTTGTATTTTATTTGTATCAGTTGAGTTATCCTCTAGGAATTTGCTTGTCAAACCCTAACAATCAAATAGGGGGAGATTGTAAAGTATAATGTAATGTAATATGTAATAGAGGACATATATAACTCAACTAGGATAAAAGATAAAAAAATATTAACTCTATACAGGGATCGTGAAACTTGAAGAACAGGCACCAACAAGAATCAAGTCGCTGAAAGAAGTTCATTAACATGATCAAGCCTCGGTGACAGAATAAAGATGTACAGATGATTCAGTTGAAGGGCCAAAAGATTCCATGTAGTTATTATTTGAAGATACTGCTGCAGGCTAATCAATTGGAATGTAACGAAGGTGTGAAGATCAAGATCAGTGCTAGTCACTTGTGAACCAGACCAGTGCACTAAGTGTCAGCACATACGAGAAGGATCAACACATTAATTCACAAAAAGAATTGCCAAAGCCTATTGACGATCAAGGACAGATATAATATCTCAAGCAGAATAAACAGAAGAGAGAAGCCAAAAAAAATAGTAATACTATTCACGGTTACTATTCATGAAGTTACTATTCATAGTTACTATTCACGAAGTTTTACTATTCATGGCTACTATGCAGATAGTGGTTACTGTGCAAATAGTGGTTACTATGCAAATAGTGGTACTGTTCAAATAGTGGCTGGTGGGGCCCATGGGAGAAAATTTTTTCAGCAGTTTTGAGGTTGGTGGAATAGTGAGGTGGGGTCCACTGCATAGTGCAGCATAGTACCACATAGTAACTTTCTAAAATCTATAAATAGGCCTGTTGTATTTCATTTCAAAACACACCTCAACACACAACTCTCTCTTCTCTCTTATATCTTCTCTGTGTAAGCTGTTAGACAGTCCACCTAGTAGGAAAGTCGGCTTAGTCCACTTTCAGGAAGTGTCGGGTAGAAGGTCCTCGTGCCTAAACTATCCTTAGGAGTGTTTGATTTTGTAGCTAATCCATAAGATTAGATTGTGTAGCAAACCTCCGGGTTTTATCTATTCAAAGATATTTCTCAAATAATTGTGTTATTTCGATTCAGTATTTTTGATTTCATATTCACATCAAAAATCGAAATATTGCTAAATAACGTATTCAACCCCCCTTCTACGTTATTCCGGACCTAACAGGGTTTGACTGAAACTTGAAGAACCAACACCAAACTATACAAAACTTTGATTTTAAACCATTATAATGATTAAACAGCCTCAAGAACAATAACCCATGATGTCACAACCCTTGCATGTCACTCCCGAAGCATATACATACATACAACCGATTATATATATACATAACTTCAAAGTTTTCAAATAAAACTTAATAACTCAAGAACAAGCTTTTATACATGATTATAAGCATTTATAAGGGTTTAAGGAGTGGAAAAATGATGAAAAACGAAGTAGTAGAGAGAGAGCTCTTACAGTCGAGAGATATGAAGAAATGGGAAAGGAAGTGGGCGGTGGGTGATGTTATAGGTAGAGGGGCAAAACTATCCTTTGCCAAATTCTGAAAATCTAATTCCTCTTTTATTTTAAAAGATGTTTTTAATCATTTTAAATCGAAATTAAATGGAATGATGGGGAGAAAAATACAACTAAAATTTTAAAACTAAATTTTATGAAATTACAAACATCCCCATACACTACGCCATAGATGGCCTTCGGTAACACTTCAAAACTATTGCCAAAGGCCTAAAAATTGTTGCCATAGCCTAAAAAATATCTACGGCAACACTTTTTGGGTGTTAGCTTTTCCGATGTTGGCGTAGGGTCAATAGCAACACTTTTACACCTACAGCAACATGATAAAATGTGTTGCCGTAGGATACACATTCGGTGTAAATGGCCACTGACACGTGGCAGGACCCACTGACACGTGGCTGGACCCCCACTAACACGTGGCAAGACCTACTGACACGTGGCAGGACCCACTGATACGTGGCAGGACCCACTGACAGGTGGGGCCCATTGACAGGTAGCAACACTTTGTCATAGCTATTGCAACACCTTTGTCATACCTATTTCAACACCTTATTAGTCTATTACAACATTTATCATACAATTTTGCAACATTCTATTAAAACTACTACAACACCTTTTTAATGCAAAATAAAAATGTGCATTTTATACATAAGTTTTTCCAGTACAATGGTACTTACAAGTTACAACCTCCTGTTTTCAGTTCAACCCCAACATACCAACATAATTCAGTACATATGATCAACATCACAAAATACCATAACTAGCTAGTACCTAAATATCATAAACATCAAATACTAACTAAGATCATAACTTAGATATCTAACTAAGAGCTAGTATCATACTAATATCAAAACTTAGATATCTAACTAAAAGCTATTGCGTCCGAAGATTGGCCTGCCATCTTTTTCTTTTCCACTGAATTTCGATGTGATCCCCTACTTTTAAGTCATCTAAGAAATCTGAGGGATGAAGAATGTGCGGTCCAGTTTCCACTGCTGGTGCTCTAAGCCTATTCTAGTCTATATAATGCTCCATAGTTGGTCTCCCATAAAAAAAGAACCTGCAACAATTAGAAATAATTACAAATGCAGTCATTATAATAGTTATTAATCTTTGAGTAGTAGCTAATAATTATAAAGTCATTTCACCCAAAATTGGTATCTACGCAATAATGTGAGGAATTATGTGGATCACTAATGAAATAACGAAATGGAACTTCAGTAATCCCATTTTAAGTCACCGGCTAGGCAAGTTAGAATCACAATATGATTCATTTATTAAGACTTATTACTGTCTGTTGGTGTTATTGCACATGGTTACAATAAATAAATTAAAAAACCCTTGCATCTTATATGTTCTGAGAGCAGGTCAATATGCACTTTACAGTTGATATTCCAGATGTGCTTCATTCACCAAAGAGTTCGTAAAACTAGTGGGAGTGAGATTATAGATTTTAATACTGCGCGAAAAACTCATACATCTCATTACAAACAAAGCATCAGAAATATGAACAAAGAGTTTCTGAGCTTCAAGTATGCATTTAAATATGAACAAAGCGGAATGACTACAACAGCAGAGATGGGGATAGAGTAGAGCAGTACAGATTATAAACATTAAGGGTTATAACCAAGCTTTTATATATATATATATATATATATAAGATCTTATTACCAACCTAAGTTCAGGAGGCAACTGCGGTAGAACTTGTTGGATTGCACAATCAAGGTATCCAGCTGCCTTCAAGAAGATATCAATGGAAGATCGCTTGCTTCCTGTTATATAACATAATCCTCTGTGAAAATTATATACAATGCACTAAAATATCTTGAAATATAATTAACATGATACTCATGACTGCATATTGACAAGTAATGCAATACTCTGTGTACCCAGAGTTACCTTTGACTGAAACATGATAGAGAAATATAAGAGAATAGCAATCTGGAGTAAATCCAAAAAACTAGAAACTTTCGATATGGTGCTGCTGAATGCATTCAAGATCTCAAACTAGAATCAGCCAAGGTCTGGCTTTAGAAATGGGACGAGATTTGTTATTTGTCTAAACTACAGAAACCCTTAGGTAATGCTAACATGAACATAACCTGTACACGCTAATATGAGAGTATATAGACAAGAACATGGTAGAGAGCATTTTCAGGATTTACTAGAACACCATATCACACAACTATATCCAGGTCATGCTTTGTTTAACATGCAATATATATCAGGTATAGATTTTTGTAGTGGTTGAAGCAATTTTGCACGCAGCTGAATATCAAATTAACAAAATATTTCAATTTCAGATTATTCAAAAAAATTATCATTTTCAGTTCTATTAATGTTTTTGATATAACAAATAAATTCATTTCACAATTTTTTTAATGTTTTATGTAAAATGTTATTTATTATGTGAATTATTTTTAATTTTAAAAAAAATTAAAAAATTAGCCTACCACGTCAGTAGCCAACCACCTGACCAATCAACTGCCACGTCAGCAAGGAATGGGACCCACTGCCAAATCAGCTGCCACATAAACATGCTACGTCAGCAGGGTGGGTCCCACCTGCCACGTCAACAGGGGTGGGTCCCACCTACCACGTTAGCAGTGGTGGGGCCCACCTGCCACGTCAACATGCCACGACAGTAGGGTGGGGCACACTGCCACTTCAGCATGCCACATCAGCAAAGTCCAGTCAGTAGTGTGGGGCCCACTGCCATGTCGATGCACAGTCAGCATTACCGACTCAACATTATAATATAAAAAAAAAATAAAATAAATACATAATAGTATAATACATTATAAAACATCTACGCCAACACTTTTCATGTCTAAGCTAACACAAATACTTGGTGTTGTAATAGGTAAGGATGAAAATAGCTACGGCATCACTTTTTTAGACGGCAACACCATGCAAAAATGTTGTGTAAAGTCATCTATGGCGTAGTGATATTTTTAAAATAATATTTGAGTCAAAAATGAATTTATTATGGATTTTACAAATAAACGACATTTAAATGCAATAAAGCTTTTTAAATCATTTTAAAATATTTACACCTACCTACAAATAAATAGACCCAACACTTTTAAAATTCAAAATCACAAAGATAATAATGCAAAAGATTTTATGATTTTAAACGACCCCAATTATTTTATAAAAAAATTAGAAGATTAAGTATGCATGTTTAAAATAGTTTTAAATACACAAAAATGTAAAATAAAATTATACGGGCACATACGACACTCACAATTCATCACATAATCATATAAACATGATTTCCACATATACTTTGACTTCACAAAATATCCATATCACATAATTTTCATTTAAAAGCGAAATAAGCACTTATTTAAGCACTTGAGATAGAAAGCATGAAAACATATTGTCATCAGAAATATTCCTCGTTGTCCTTACACCAGAGGTGGGATTACCAATTATCAAGTCATTGGTATGATCCTTATTCCACTTAGTGGTTCTTGGTAGGCTTCTAAATTGATCTGTGTGATCATCATACGGATTTGACTGTTCAGCACTGCTGTTGTCTTCACCTTGCATTTAATTGGAATAATAAATAGATGCATTGTCCATCCAAGATCCTCCTTTTAGCATTGAAGATTATTTTTGCAAATATTTCTAGAAATTAAAGAGGATTAAATTTTATTTAACTTGCACTATTATTTATAAAAATAATATGATAGAAATTAAAAAAAATAAAAAAATTTAACATTTGAGAAAAGTGTGACAAATATGAGATGGAACAAAAACTAATTTAAATGTAAATATAAATAAGAGAGAGGAGTGAACTTATAATAATAATAATAATAATAATAATAATAATAATAATAATAATAATAATAATAATAATAATAATAATAATAATAATAATAATAGTAATAATAATAATTTAAAAGTAGCATGATAAAGAGAAAAGGATTTCCAATAACATAAAATTGGGATGGGAGAATTTTGGAAGAGAAAAATGATATGTAATGTAAATAATAAAAAAAATGGCATGAGAGTTAGTTGAAATTTATACAATATATAATAAATAAAGAGTAAAGTGCACTTTGTGTACTTGCAGTTTACCTGTCAGACCACTTTGGATACTAGACTTTAGAAAGTACCACGGGCTATACTGCACTTCACTTTTTGTTACGAGATGCCCCTTTCCGTTAAATGTCTCTAACGCCGTCTGCCAGGTTGGGGGTAAAAACGACATTTCAGTTCTGCAACGGCTCTTTAACGTATGTATAACCTACCTTCATCCCCAATTATACAATCAATCCCTAATTTCATATCTCCTCTCCTTCTCCACTCCCTAACTTTCTTCATCTCCTCTCCTTCTCCCAAAACACAGAATGGAGCACAAATATAGCGAGGCTAAAGTTGATGCTGTGTTCGAGCTCCTGTGTCACTGCGATGAAATGAGCGTTGTGAAGACGCACTGGTATGGGGAAAATGCGGGTCGAAGATATAGGGTATGTTCTCAGTCGCTGTGTGCATACCATAGGTGGGTCGACCCACCTCTTGGACCTCGTGCTGTTGAGGCCATGGCAGAGTTGCAAGGACGGATAGTTGAGACGGATGGGAGGCACATGCGCAGGTTGGATCGAATGGCAGAGAAACATGAAGCTGAAATGAGGTCTCTGAAAACCAAGCAAGGATTTATGGTGGTGTCAATGTTTATGGTTTTTGCTGTGATGATGGGTAGGGCACTTAGTTCAGTTACTCCTGATGATGTCGAGCAGGGCTATGATACTGATGATGTTGTTTAAATTGTCTTAGTTACAAGTTGTGGTTTGGCATGTTTAAGGCAGTTTAGGTATGTTATTGTATCAGTGCAATTGTTGTTGTGCAGTTGTGGTTTGTAACAAACTTGATTTCTGGGTCATTGTTGTTGTGCTGCTCTTCAACAATTCTAGGGTCATTGTATCAGTCGCTGTGTTATTGTATCAGTGCAATTCTAATCAATGAGAACTTTTTTATTACTCTTTATCGGTGATTGCAAAGGACATGATATCAATAGCAACTAACGAACAGAAATAAGAAGCAAAGGCAAATAAGTACTTAAGATAACATTGTGTGGAATAGAGTTTTCATTAACCACAACATAACAAAAGTAGATAGAGGTTTCATTAACCACAACATAACAAAAGGACATAGAGTTTTCACAAACCAACAAACCTAATTGTCTTCATGACAACATAACAAAAGTAAATAGAGTACTAGTCCCACAGTGGACAATAATTCAGGTGGAATACATAAGCCAAAAGGCAAAAAACATGTTAACTTGTAAAGTTCTTAAATTTTCCAAACAGGATTTTTCTTCAGTTTAGCCTGCATTTCCCTCCTTTTTGCCTCAATGTTTTCCCTGCTAGTTTTAGAACCACTCCCCCCTTGCTGTGGTTGAATACCAAGTGGAGTGTTGTTAACCTTTACATGATCTGCTTTCTTCTTCAAAACCCCAGCATGTGTACCTTCATTTGGGTTAGAAGCTCTCTTAGCTGTACCACTTGGCTTCTCTACAGAAGGTGTGGGATTGTGAACATCACCTCTGTCATTGTGTGCATCACTTGTAGCCTCAGACCCTGGATTGTCTCCTGCAGGATTGTCTCCACTTGGCTTCTCTACAGGAGCTGCCTTGGGTTTTGGTTTAGGCCTGGTCTTCACTTCTCTCTCACACCCATTGGCTCTATCAGCAACCTGTTTCAAATTACCTAATTAGTACAACAAAATTATAAAAACAAATATGACTAGGGTGAACACAAAAACATTAGAGGACAAATATAAGCTCACCCTTGCTGGACAAGTCCTCATATTATGACCATACTCAGTGCAATAGCTACATTTCACTTTTGTATTCTGTCTTTTCAATCTTGTTGGATCAGCATTAACAACATCATTAACCTTATTCCTCTTCTTCTTAGGTCTGCCAGTCTGGACCTTAATCTCAGGAGGCAATGGTTTGGGATAGCTTGTTTCCTCCCATTCTTCTTCACCACATATTTGCTCTACAATGTACTGATAGCACTCCAAAAACATGTCCTTTCTGTAACACTGGTGGATAAATGGTTCATATGCCTTCTTACTCCAAGCAATGCAAGCACATGCATGGTAGCAAGGGATGCCTGACAACTCCCATTTTCTGTAAGCACACTTCTTTGCTTCAAGATCCACAACCATCTCATACCCCCATGTTGTCATTGTCACCAAATATCTTGCCCCTCCACTCCATACAACATGACATCCCCTACTTTGTTCAATTGCCCTAGCAACATAATAAAACCATTCTATTTGTTAAAAATCTAACTCACATGTGAAGGAACAATAAGTCAAATTAAAGATTTAACTCACTTGTGAAGTCTCCTCATGGCATTAGGGCAGATAGGGTTAAGTGCATAGCTATTTTGCATTTTATCCCTCCTTTGTTGTATTCTTCTCATCACATCTTTATGAATAGCCTTGAACATAGATATTATAGGAAGATCCCTATACTTTCTTATGCTGTTGTTGAAAACCTCACAGTGGTTATTAACAAACATGTCAGACTTACAGTGGGTTCTAAATGCACTCCTGCTCCACTGTGTTCTAGGCTTCTCAATAAGCCAGTCATGACACTTCCTTGACAACTATCAAAGTGACCAAAAAAATATGTATTAAAAGCCAGTCATAATTATCTAAAATATGCATGCATGCATGCATAAATAAATGGGAGTATGTACTAACCTGCTTAAGCTCGAGCATGTGTTTATTAAATGTGTATTCAGTGGTGGCCCTTGCTCCCAACCATAACAGCATCCTCACTCCTATCCCCATGTGGTCCTTCCACATATTCCTATAGAGGTGCATCACACAGAATCTGTGTTCTGCTGCAGGGAACACAGCTTCTAATGCATTGATTAGACCCTGTGAAGTAGATAAAGTTAGGTATGCATAAATGAGTGTAGGTAAGGACTGTGATAAAGTTGTCAATTGGAACAATGTGGTACCTTTTGCCTGTCTGATATAAAAGTGAATGCCCCATCATTTTCAATGCCTAGATCACTTTTAAGGTTGATCAAAAACCAGCTCCAACTTTCAGTGTTCTCAGCCTCAACTACAGCCCATGCTATGGGGTACATGCCATCATTGGCATCAGTACCCACAGCAGCTAGTAGTTGTCCCCCATAAGGTCCTTTCAAGTGGCACCCATCTAGTCCCACCAAAGGTCTGCACCCACTTCTAAAGCCTCTTTTAAGTGGACCAAAACATGTGTAGAATCTCTTGAATCTCTTTCTCCCATTTTCAAATTCTTGATCTTCAGTCATAACTTGGATTGTACTATCTGGCATAACCTTCAACAATTCATTCCCATATTCCCAAACCTTCCCATACTGATCTACATGTCTTCCATTAATCTTTTTCAGTGCCTTCCTCTTAGCCCTAGAAACAGCATATATAGAAACATGGCAATGCCAGTCATTTACAACTTTCTGCAGGAATGATTCCAAAGGCCATGTTGGATTCATTCTTATATCATCTTCATACTGTTCTGCAATCCAGGTAGAGTTAATCTGCTTTTGTTCAAAGGTTGGTGTACATGTATGCTTAGGCTTGTAAACCTTGACTTGATATGTGTCAGTCCTTTGCATTTTAGAGGCATATATCTTCCATTCACATGGTGCT
The DNA here is from genome assembly GCA_036435485.1 of Saposhnikovia divaricata. NCBI lineage: Eukaryota > Viridiplantae > Streptophyta > Magnoliopsida > Apiales > Apiaceae > Saposhnikovia > Saposhnikovia divaricata. The sequence goes on from CM071598.1 coordinate 170,953,997, forward strand.
TCACAAACAAACTTCACTCTGGAACCATAATTTCTGCACTGTTTTATAGGCCTTCTATGTAGAATGGCATGTTTCTTGACTGCATTCCTGAATATTTTTGCAGTTGCAAACATTAGGCCTAGCTGAAACTTAGGATCACCCATTTCTGTGTTGTGATCAAAAGCTGGATATGAGACTTCATCCTCATCTGTAGAGTTACCAGCCATCCTTTCTTCATCACTGCCAGCATAATGACTTGACACATCAGAAGCAAAGCCCCATTCATCATCACTGACAATGTCCTTCTCTGGTTCTTTTTCAGCATGACCTGCATCATTTGCTTTCTGCTTCTGTTTAGCTTTATCCTTGTCCTTACCTTTCTCCTTTTGTTTAGAAATTTCTTTATTCTTCCTCTTCAGTACCCTTTCAGTCTTGTATTCACACACTTCTTCATCGGTTGAATCCATATTAGAGGAATCTGAATCCCAGCTATCATCACTCAGTTCATCATATCCCTTGTCTTCCCAGTCAGGATCATCTTAGTCTTCATCATCTTCATGTTCAGAGATGGGATTGTCTACAAATTCCAAATTGGGATCTTGAGATGGTGCATACTCCTGAGTAGGTCCCCCTTCAGGTGTTAGGCTGGCTAATGGATTATGACTGACTGAGTAGATGAAAATTATCCTCGATGCTGGCATCATATCACACATGTCTACAACATAAGAATCTGATTCTAACATCCACAATCCTCTTTCCATATCAGTATTAGGATGCTTGTAGTAATGAGTGATGACAGCACCCAAATCCCCACATTCCTTCGACATTGTCATCAACTCAATTAAGCTCATAGTATCAGCATCACATAAGTCTACATAATCTACACTGCCTCCAACATATCTTTTAGGATTCTCCATAAACTTGCCTCCATGATGTAATTTAATAGTAAACAGATCTGGGGCAGCTGAAATAAACAAGTGAAACACATGAATAAAGTACTCGAACACATGTTAACACACTAACAGCCATCCAGAAAATAATGCACTTCACATGGCAATTTAACGAGATTAGAGACACAAGGGACCACAGTGACACTATATTCACTGCAACTGCTACTTTAAACAAACAGCAAGGGTCCACTCTTCACTATATATATATAAAGACGAGACTATATAAAGCAAAATCCAAGCAATATTCCTAGAACCCTAGTTTTTGCAGTGTAAATAATCAAGCACGGTTCTTTTACAACAACACCCCAAACAAAAAACTTAGAACCCTAGTTTTTGCAGTGTAAATTAACATCGATAGATAGATAGGTTACCTGAATAATCTGGATGTTCTCTCGGAGCGTAGGCATCTTTGTCCGCACGATCTCGTAACACCCACACCATTGTTTAGTCCGATCGAATTCTTCAAAACCTAATTCATTTTGGGTTCTCGTTTGGGTAAAGTAAAACCTAATTGCACTGGGCTTTTGTTTGGGTAAAGTACCGATACATATACTGCATAACCGATACATATAACTGAAATGTCATTTTTACCCCCAACCTGGCAGACGGCGTTAGAGACATTTAACGGAAAGGGGCATCTCTTAACAAAAAGTGAAGTGCAGTATAGCCCGTGGTACTTTCTAAAGTCTAGTATCCAAAGTGGTCTGACAGGTAAACTGCACGTACACAAAGTGCACTTTACTCATAAATAAATTACAATAATGAATAGAATAATGAATAGAAGTGGGATGAGAGATAGGACAGAATTATAAGTGAGAAATTTGAAAACTGAAATAGGGGAGAGAGGAGGGAAATTTAAGAAGAAAAAAATAATAGCAAATAGAAATGGAATGAGAGATACGAGGGAATTTTAAGTGAATTTGAAATTGAAATGAGAGGGGAGAGAGGAGGGAAATTTAGGAAAAATAATAATAATAAATAGAAGTGAGATGAGAGAGATGAGGGAATTTCAAGTGAGAAATTTAAAATGAGAAGAGATAGAGAAGGAAAATTCAAGAAAAAGTAAATTTTAAAAAAATTAAGAAGGGAAGAGAGAGAGGAGGGAACTTTGGAAGGGAAATTAGAGGTAGGGGATTTCACTTTGGTATAGGATATAGATTGTCGAGTCCATCCAAAAGTGAAAAACTGAGAGAAACAAAACCAAATGAAAGCAAATCCTAATGACCACTTTAATATAAAACTCTAGTCTCTTACTTGACAAAAAAAAAAGGTAAAGAAGTTGTAATCTCTTGGTCGCGGCATGAAATTATAACCTCTTCTTAAGAATATACTAATCCCTTGCTTTTGGGTAAGGTTAAATACAAGAATTTAATTACTTACACACATTTTCCTCCATCGAGAAACCCTCGACCTTTGTTAATTGAGAACTATGAATATTCTCTAAGCTAAGTTATGCTCATTTCTGTCTTTCCTTACATTTCCTTTTCCATGCTTTCCGTCTGGAAGCAGGTTGATTCCTTTTGTTGCATTTTCTTCTTCTACATCATCTGTACGTGCTGAGTTTTGGCCATTCCATACTCACTATCTCATATTGGACAAGCGCTGATCCCAAATTCTCAATCTCTACTAAGCGCTGAAGTTTCCCTTCATTCTTGTACTTCCTTCAAAATCAAGTAGTGTAGAATTGAAACACATATGTAGTAATGGGCTCAGGTTTACTTTGTGACCAATAAATGCTATCCCTGCCCGATCCCCAAATCCAATCCCCATCCCAGCAACAGAGATTAATTTTCGCACCCCATCCTACCCTGAACAGGAAATGAGGATCCCTGCTGGGATTCATGGATTTTTATTACAAGTCGAAATTATATTGGACAAGCTAATTCTTTGGATCATAATTCTCTGTAAAGAAAGGTTTAACTTTACACTATTTTGACTTTAAAAATAACAAACATATGAATCAATTCATGGAGACCCTTAGCCAAATGAAGCTGATTGAATTGTTTTATATTGCATCGATAAAATCCAAACTTCACAGAAGTGCAGCAACAGTCTTAAAACATGCATTATGAAAAAATAAAAAGGATGCAATTGTTCAAAAGTTTAGCAATCAAAATTACAAAAAGATATAAATAGTGCATAATTCAAAAGTTTGACAAATTTAAATGTGTCAAGTTCTAAGCTTCTGAAAAGGCATCACACGATTCCCCAGGATATCTCCTCCAACTCCAGTACCATACCTGGATGTCATATAAACATTATTAGAAAAAATAGAAAATTGAAAATTAATGAAAAAGGTTCAAATTTGAATTGAATCAATGAATTTCTACTCCAGACTTCCATCTATTGACTATAGCTAAATTCTCAAAAATGGAAGATAGTGCATGGATATATACACATTACTGTTTGCGAATATATACATATACATATATACATTTGAGAGACCAACTTATGCTTACTACGGTCATAAGGTTATTCGAGTCTTCAACTGCCAAAGAGCAGAGTTCTGGAAAATGGCAATGCTTGGTCAGTGTTTTAAGTGTAGGAGTGTAGTTGCCTAAAATACTAGCTCCTGTCTGAATTACAAACTCAATAGTTTCATTTTTAAGCTCCACCCTCTAGAGAATGACAAGTAAGAATTAATAATCAGAGCGTACAATGGCAGAATATACAAATACACATAATTACTGGCTTAAATGTTTAAGTTGAACAGATTCATTATTGAAAACTTAAATTACTAGGATGAATAAAAGCATGCTGAGGACTTTTCAGGTGACGATCAGACATATCATTTAGTTTCTATATACTCTTTAACAATTGCCTGTATTCGCCTTAAACTTCCAAACAGCTAGAGTAGTCCTATCATTATGTATTATTTAGTTTCTCGAATCCTCGACCAGAAATTTTCTTAAATTAATCTCCGAAGTTAATATTTTTTTATTAAATTACTAGTACTATTTATGAAAAATGAGTTAACACGTACAGATGGATGTAGCATGAAACTTATTCAAAGAAACAATTAAAACACCAAAGTTGATTTGATTTGTGATGTTTATGAACTTGAAAAACTGAAAAGATATAAGCATGATACTTGGTAAGATTAAATCAATTAAATTCTGCTGTAGGCACAGTAAAACTACTGCTTGATCACGGCAAGTCACCAGACATGGCAAATACAAAAAACTAAAATCAAGATACTGACTTGTATTTCTTTCTTCTTTTTGAGGTTAATAGTGCAAAATTTATAGTAGTTAAAGAACTTTGAAGTTATTGGTGATGCTTATAACAGGTAACAATGACTACAGGGAAGCATAATGACTGTTGAAAATTACAGAAAGCTGACAAACCTTAATATTGGTATCTGATATCATGCAGTACGATCCACACTTGATATATCTGATGCCCATCCCTATACATATGAAGAATATAAATTATATGTGTACCAGAACAAGCACACACTGTGTAGTATGGAACAGGTTTACGGGTTTACAAGTTAACAATGTGTTTGCTTGTTACACAATACTTCTAAGTGTTTTATTATATTCTAATATTTTATTTTCATTTTTTGTTCTTTATATAAATAATTATACATTTTTTAAATTTTGCTATTAAACTTTATAAACCTTTTCAAAACTAATATTATAAATGTTTAATTTTAATATGTTGTTGACGGAATTGGAACCTTAAGACCATTGTGTAGAATTACTTTTAATACTAAACCTAACAGTTCTCATCAATTTGACTTGAAAGATCTAATTGTTGTAATTGGAAGAGATAACCAAAAATGAGGTGTTAATTAAACTACAAATTATCCCATAGTTTGCTTGTTATAGTATAGTATAGTATATTATATATAGTGTATAGTATAGTATATTATAGTATAGTATAGATGTGTAGAACTGTATTTGACTTATTTAGTAATGGCATAGACCCCTTGTGGGGCTATGTAGCCCTTGCTGGTAATCTGAACATTGTAAGAACAATAAAAAGGTAACAGTTATAACATCCAAGCCCACAACCGAATGCATACCGGACCCAACAACCCACCACAGGTCAGTCCAAAAGTGCTAGCAAATTGGTATACATTAGTTGTTAACTTGTATCTATAAAGGCCCCAAACACTCTTATTATAATCGATGTGGGATGTTACAAACACCCCCTCTTATAGGGTCGACGTCCTCGTCGAGCCCACACACAAACTTACTAAACCCGGGCAGTGCCTCTGCACTTCCGGCCGGGCAGAGCTCTGATACCATTTATAACATCCAAGCCCATAACCGAATGCATACCGGACCCAACAACCCACCACAGGTCAGTCCAAAAGTGCTAGCAAGTTGGTATACATTAGCTATTGACTTGTCTATATAAAGGCCCCAAACACTCTTATTCTAATCGATGCGGGATGTTACACAATGCCCTTACATGAATAGATTTTTCACGTACCTGTGCTTCTCGTACTACTCAGTGAATGTAGAGTAAAAATGCTGCTGGCACATGAGAAGAATATTCGATGTCACCATTCGCAGGTTGCTTACCAGCTATGCACTGGCCAATTCTGGAAGGTATTTGCTGGGAACTAGTAGCTCCGCTTTTTTTCATTGAAGCTAAAAGATCCATAGCATCGTCTATAATTGGCTGAGTATCAATTGAACCAAATTTCAGATATATATTATATCATGAATTTAAACTACCACACAATTAGTTGGTTAATAAAATGATAAAAGACCTTTGTGGGACCGGAGCAGAATCTAGGCCAGAAGGACTCCCACCATTCTTCTAGAAAATTTTCGTTTACTTCCACCACTATATTAAAAAAAGTGATCTAAAATTAGTAATCACATAACTATACAGATATAATCAAATGTATAGCATCTACAAGAAATAACTATAATTAAATCCTCTATATTCCAATAAAAGAAGTTTAAACATTCAACGAAAAGGATAATCATATACGAAATTCTAATTATATATTACTTGATATTTATATTGATTTGATATTTTTATATATTTTTTTAACTCAAGAAAACACAAATGTTTATCTTCATTAGCGTTTTGGCCATGCTACGCACTGAAACGGCACATTTTTTTTATCATTTGATTAATTGCATGTTGTGGTAGACTTAAGTATTTGATAACACATTTTAAGTGTACATCATTCGTATATTTTAATAAATCAGTACATTATTTTTCTCATTTTATGCTTGGTTTGCATAAATTTTGAATGTGCAAATTTTGTGAAGATATCCATGATTTGCTTATTAAAAAGAGAATATATGCATTAAAATCAAGATTCATGACACGTCGTGATGAGTCAAGAAGATCGTGGTGAATCAAGCTAAGACAGGATTGTTGAGCAAGCACTTGGTCACGAAGATCTTTGTTAATAAATAAGAAATCTTTGTAATTAATGCTCCAGTGTAAATTTTTTAGTATAAATAGACCCTCTAGGCTCATTGTATACACACCTCAGCTTATTTCATCTTTTTCTTTAGTTTTTTCTCCCTTGTACTCAAGATATTATTCCATAAAAAGTGAAGTGTATCTTCAATTTCTAGTATGAGTTCTTTAATGCTTGGCTATGAGCCATTTCTAAGGGGCGGATGTAGTCGGTCGTAGTGACATGATTTTTGCGGTGTAAGTGTTTTAAATGACATTTGTTTTGCTAGTTATTTCCAATATCATGTTTACGTGAGTATTATCATACGAGCCACACAAGTACAGTAGGGAGTTCTTATAGTTAGGTTCCATAAAAGTTTGAGAATTGACATGATTGGTATGATCGATACAAAGTGCTTTTAACAACTTTAAATTTTGATCCGAAATCATTGGTTGTCTTTATTTCGAATACTGATGTGTTTATTGTTCATGGAGATCAATAATTATGCTACACCATAATTTTCATATTTGGCCGATAAAATTCGTTCCTTGGCTCTTTTTATAAGTGATATTATTAAGTGTTAGTTAAATTTTATTTGTTAGTTGTTGATTAAAACTTGATTCGTGTTTTCTGTGGATCGACCCGTACTTGCCCCCGTACTCGCGTACGCCCATGCACTTGCGATTTTTATTTGCTTACCAGATTCTTTATTCCTTCAACAATATTATAAAAAAGAATTTCTAAATTTAGAATGAAGACCGACGTTATTATTTGGAGATTTGACTTTTATGAAATTTTAGATTAGTTAAATATAACATTGTATTTCTAGGCTAATATGATGTGTAAAACAATAATATGTATTACATAATTTTACTTTTTGTCTCTAATTCCTATAAAATTAAAATTTATGTATTATAAATTATATTAGTCTTATAAGTATCAATCTCTTGTAACACCCTCAGTAAAGATGAACCGAACTCGCACTCTCTCAATTATCCATTCAGATGATTTGTACAAATTAATAAATAATATACTTATATTTTAATAATTGAACGGGTTTAAACATAGACATTTTCTAAAAAATATTAGAAAATAAAAAAATTGTTATATTTTTGTAGTTGCCAAGATCTTAACCTACATGATCTCTGTATAAAATTTAGAGATTTAATAGAACACCTAACAATTCTTTTTTCTCTCTTCAACAACTAAATATTTCTTTTACACTTATTTATCACACAGATATCCTCCGGTTTTCAACCAAATTTGTAGTCTTGGCAAAGAATTAAGCCAAATAATTACAAACGCAAATACATATACACAATGCATACATCTATACCTTAAATGCTGCAATTTTTTTGTGTGAGCCTATCTATTATTGACTTGTTAGTAAACCAATCCAAAGATAAACATATTAAAGGCTTGTAACATAAGCACATCCAGTAATGCATAAATTGGCATAATCTAGATTCTAGATAAGTACATACAAAACCTAAAGAACGTCCAGAGCGTTTATTTCCTCTAATAGGACATTGGACATGTAATTTTATGGAGAACTTCAATCAAAGCTTATAGAATTACAAACCAGTGAACTTTTTCTAAAAAAAAAAAAATATTGGCAATGAAATAGAAATCAATTACATAAAACTACCCATATTCGTACAAAGACCATTACCTAGTACATATGTTTTTATTCATATGCCTTTAATTATAATATCAAAATATAAATATTATATTAAATATGTAGTATACGAGAATTGAAGTCTGGACCTATGGCAGTATTTTGGATAAGATCTGCCTTACGCTTTTATATATACGCTTTCATATAAAATATAATGTAATAGTACTACCAAATCAACAAACAGTATTATGTGCCTTAACCAGTCAAATTTATTTAACATAAATGAAAAACCCTGTTTAAAGAATCAATCAAAAAAAAGATTATGCTACTAACACATAAATAAGAAGTACCACCAAGTATTTTATTTCTAATATATATTCGTTCTAAGGTAGAGATATCAAGAGAGTTAAATACTTAAATTTATAATGTGAGGCATTAATCACTTACCTTCAAACATATCAAGCTTTTATTCTCTTGCAAAAAGGTCAGCAACAAGGTGAAAGCCTTCTTTTTTCAGGGTATTATAGATGTAATAACGCAACCTATGCACTCATATCATAAAACTTTAGAAATCTGATCATAAAAAAAACAATCAACAAGTCAAATACCCAAATGAAGAAAAACAATTCAAGAACATCTCACATTTTTCCATGATCCCACTTATTCCCAGAGTTTATGTCCATATTTTCATCCCATCCTTTTCCAGATGCCATCTCCTTAAATTAAAACAATCTGAAACTTACATACAGACACAAAATAAGAAAACGCGGGCGGCAGGACCAAAGGAAATACCAAAAAAAAAACTAGTACTCCCTCTGTCCCCCTTGGTTCTTTACCTTGGGGGACGTAATTTTGGCACGGATTTTAAGGTGCAATTTGCGGGTAGTTTCATAACTTATTTTTTAAATTTTCTTTTTTTGTATAAAAATAGAATTGTTCTATTTTTATACAAAAAAAGAAAATTTAAAAAATAAGTTATGGAACTATACTTTTTGGAAGCCTTAAAATGCGTATTGAGCAGTGAAAAAGAAATGTAAAGAAATGGGAGGGACAGAGGGAGTAATAAGTATGAACAGTAGAAATTTTCGTGGGAAATGGGAGGGTATGGTGAAAACCAAGATGGTTTTGTGCTGTACAACCCGGGAGAGCACATAAGTAACTAGATGAAGTAAAACAAATGAAAAAAATGGCATGTATAAAAGAATATAAATAATAAAAATAATATTAGATTAGTACTGAAATACAATACAGGCGCAACTTTTTTAATTCAAAACAGTAATATTAAAGCACAAATGTGCGCCTAGTTCTTAATTTCAATATAATGATTTATGATCAAATTACGTAATAGAATATTATATCCATAAATTGTCCATGCACCCTGCAGTCATACAACGTGTGCCATAGTTGTCGATCTCTAACTCCTTTTGATTGCCAGATTAAGAAATTTTTAATTGTCGTTTTGGAGTACCTTTGACTCCCCGGTTTTAACTTCTACCTCTTCAACATTCTGCACCCTGCGGAATTTGCAGCAAATGTGTTCTGTTGCATAGCTGCTAATGTCCAAGCCTTGCATATTCAGTGTTGCATCCACTACTCAAACATAGTGTTCAACTCTTCCTTCCTCTTACCTACTAGTGCATACACCGCAGATACTCTCCTGGATCCATATGGACTTTACATCCAATGATCCAATATTATATCATAGAGAAATGGGATCAGCCTTGATTCCCTTCTAATTCCACTGAATAATACTGTCACTCACTGCAGTCCTACTTCCCGACTACATATTTCTTATTACCCTCATTAGGTGAAAGTTACAATGCTTCCCAAGTTTTATATTGACAATAACTGCCTTAAATACGAATAAACTCATACAATATGTATAGACCAAATCTTCCTTTATGAAGAAAAACAAAAGCAAAACCCTACAGGCTACAAGCAGCTTTCATCACATTTTCAAAAACAAAATCCATATTTTGGTACTACATCCTCAAGCGCAATCGTGAAGCTTTTCTTTAACTGTTCTGGACAAAGGTAGACATGAGGTCAAGAGATAAATCAAGGGCTCTAAAATCAAACTAATTTGTACTAAAGCGTTTGAGTTGAACTTTGTTAATCAATGTTTTGTGACCTATTTCTATTATGTATTGTGATAAAGCCGCATTTTATTATACTTTTATCTATTTGAATTAGCAGCAAAACTTCATTCAAATTACACACACTAGAAATACTTCAACTATTTTTCCAAATCAAAGCTTGCGTATTTTACAGGACAACATGGCACCAAGCCATTCGCACCCCACAAAATTACATCACTTGGTACGATACGTGTTCTCCGACTAAGTGAAAACCTTTTGAAGATCCTTATTACATACTCCATACTACTCCATAAGGCATCTACATGTAAATCGACTTGATCATCAACCTCTGTAATATGAAACAAAATTAGTTCGCTTGTCACCTATATTCTCTAACGCACCCTATAAGATCACTGTCATACTCCAACTAAAATATATATATATATATATATATATATATATATATATATATATAATTTTGGTTCCTATTTGATCACTAGCCTATATATATATATAGGGTCTTACTCTAATAGAAACCTCTTAGAATAGAAACTAAAATCTAGATAAAAAAATTTCTAAATCGCGTCGAAATATAGCACATATGGTATGCAAACTGATCGTTGAGAGATGGAGAAAAATACAGTGAAGTCAGCTTTCAAAAAAAAAACTCATCGATTGACGGGAAAAATCAAATCAAAAACGGAAGAAATTAGGTGGGATTATGTATGTGAGGGTGTATTGTATTTGTATTAGGTGCCCCTAGCGGGGCCATTTGATTACACTGATCTAAGGGTTGAGATTAGTTTCAAGTTTCTATTTGATCACTAGCCTATATATATATATAGGGGGCTACTCCAATACAAACCTCCTTAAAATACAAACCTACAAACCAAGCATAATCTAATATTTCAAGCTAATCTAATGACCAAACTAGGGGTACCCCAATACAAAAAATGCTTAAAATAATTGGCTCTATCCAACAAAAAAATAAAAAAATAAAAAAAATATTCACTGTTCACGTGATGACGTGGCAGTGGATTTCACTGGTTAACGGTGCTTCGCACCTTCTTGTACGGCGCTTCGCGCCTTTATCATTCTAAAGTTGTAAGGAATGGCAATCAATGGTAAAGGCAATAGACGATTGACGGGTGTGTCGGCCCTCATGACTACCTAACTCATCCGTTTACTGTCTTAAATGCTTCGCATTTCCACGGCAAGTTTTTTTTTTTTTTTTTTTGTTGGATAGAGCCAATTATTTTAAGCATTTTTTGTGAAGGTACCCTTGGCGGGAACCTTAGAATAAATGAAATATAATTAATTTAGTGTTGGTTTGTAGGTTTGTATTTTAAAAGTGGTTTGTATTTGAGCACTTGCCTATATATATATATATATATATATATATATATAATAGGATATCAATAAATAAATAGAAGTGGGCTCAAATCTATGAATAATAATGAAATATAATAGCTAATTGGGCCAATTTTGTATACGGGCCAAGATTTTGGTAAATAAAGAAAGATTCTATATATTGAATTCAAATGATAATACAAAGAAAAAAAGGGGGTCTGGTCTGAGCAAACGTTTGCCATAACAAACTGTGAAAACACGTACCGTAGAAAGTTTTTGCGGTACATGTACAACAGGGATTTTGGTGTGAAAAATAGGGGGTCTCATCTCTCTACGTACTGCAGAAACTTTCTGCGGTACGGTTTGCTGGCAACAAATGTTTGCTAGTGATCGCCAGCCAGAAAAAAAAAATGGTAGCTTCCTAGGTAAGACTTTTTGATTGGTGACATGTGGCAAAAGGAAATTAAAGTGGGTGTCATGTTATCAATACGTGGCAATAAATAAACAAGGTTAGTTTATAAACTGGACAAGTGTCTAGTAATTGTGGCTTGTAGTATAAGAATTGTGTTCAGAGAAAATAAAGAAACAAATCCTTCGTTTGGCAAGGAGCCAAGGAGTTTTACGTATGTCTCAAGGAGCCAAGGGTAATAGGATGAACACCATTTTACAAAATAAGAATTATTTAAATGTTTTGTCTCTCCATAAGATAAGAATTAAATTAGTTGGTTGCTATACATATATAAATATATATGAATATAGGAAAAATAGTACATGTATTTCAGGTTCTGAAATTTAATTGGATCAGTTAATGATTGACTTCGGATCGTAAAACAGATCACAGATTTGATTTTCTTGTGGAAAAATACATAAAATAGACTCTTGAATCATGTAAATCAGATTGAAAATGAGTGAATTATAGTCGGTCAAGGTTTGAACATTGTAGTTGACTTCAAGGAGAGAGAAAAGTGCTGGGTTTGAGAAGAAGATGATGATAATATTAAAGTTAAATTCAAATTTAGTGAGGGGTTAATTAAAAGAATTGGGAGAAGTGTTTAATATGAAAGTTTAAGTAAATAATTTTCCGCATTTATTGGTGAAGTTATATTTTGGGTTAGATTGATGGACAATTATTTTATGATTTCGGGTATTTGATAAACATTGAAAAAAAGGTTATTTTGAGGAAAATTTATTAAGCATGTTTTCTTATTAGAATATATTTGATAATGTATTATGAAGATTAGGACTAATTTGAGCGAGGAAGAGAAAAGTCTTCAGTTGTTTATGAAAGTGGGACATAAAATGAAAGGGTTTATTTTTAGGCCGTATGATCGCAACTAGTATACGATTACACATATGTTTCCAATATTTATACATAAGGATGAATATTTATGGTTGGTTTGAATATTTTCACAAGTAGGTTCGAAAGGGATATGTATGTTGCAGATAACAAAGATTCAGAGACTCTAAGAGCTGTGTACTGTAATTATATTTAGTTATTTTTTGTTGGGTTTTAAAAATGTCGTTGGAAGTATCTTGATGATTGAATTATGTTCGAGATCACTCCCTCTGATTCAAAATTATCTTTGTTCGCATAATATTTTATTGTTTTTTAATATTATTCATCAGCTAATATTGTTTATTCGTTCTCGCCTGGTCAATATAGTTCATTGACTGACCTGTCCTCGATTAGCTAATATATCAATATTAATACCTAAAATATCAATATTCATCCATCTAAAAGTCAAAAAAGTATTTTCTTTATATTAAAGCAACAATTTATTTGTTTATTTGTAAATTTGGTTATTTTGAGAAAGACGTGCACTCTATTATGTTCTTGTACATAGCTGAGCGGAAAACAAAATAAGGCAACTACAATCCATATCCTAATATTATGCTATATGATCTAACAGATCTGTAGACTCATAAAACAAACACAAAGATTTAGGCAACCAATCCATGAATAATTACAACTACTCAAATGTACTAAAAAAAACAAGTTTACCGTAAAACAAAATTCTGACACAGCATCCCAATCATCCAAAAAAACACCAACTTTTTATGGATTTGAAGTAATCAAGCCATTAATTTTCATATTACCCAATTAAAATACATTCAATTTTTAATGAAATTAATACAATTCTGTAAAATTCTTAAAACTGGCACATCTTTATACACACGCATATACGTGCGTGTATGTGTGTCTGTTTCTATGTAGCAAATATCATTGCACAAATTCCATAAAAAACAAATTTTAACAATAAATCACATAGATGTATACATCATTATATAGGTTGAATAATGACTATACAATTCCAAAAATTTGCATCACATTAGATCGCTACACGTACTTTGAGATTTGGAACGAAAACTAGAATTCAGAGGTTATTATTGAGAAAGGATAACTGACCTTTGATTGAAACTTCTAGATCTGGTCTGAATAAAAGCCTTCTTGTATAAACCGGAAAGGTAAGAGTGAGAACAAAATTATGTCAATTGAAAATAAGTAGTTATATTATATAGTATATGTGCTTAAATCCTTACGATTCGTTTTTCTAATCAATGGATGAAATGAGTAGCTTTTCTTTAAAAAAGAATCCAATTATTGACTAATAGCCTAATGTGATTAAAGAGATAATTTAAATAAAATACTCAATATTTTGATGGACTGGATTGCATATATGTTATGGTTATAAATAAAAATATTAAACTTAAAAGATGTAATGAATTAGTAATTTTAAATTAATTATCACCAAATAAATACCAACCATAAGATTATTATGCTCTTAATTTTATTTTATCACCTAATGAATTTTTTACACAGAATTCTCTCCTGAAATCTCTCCTTATTTTCCTTAACATCGTCAATAATGAATTAGTGATAATGTAGATTCCAGTCATGTCCCACGTTAATTTTTTTATATATCTATTTCTAACCATGTGTATCTCGTGAGGTCTATTAGAAAATCGAGTATATCAACTAATATTGTCTTGTAAAGGGAATCCATAAATTCAAAAAGAATATTTCAATCACTGTATTATTTCTATACGTATAGATTACTTGGGCCCATGTTTTCATTTTTTATTTAGTGTTGCACCATGCTCGTAGAGTAAACTACAATGCATGATTAAAAGTGTCATGTTTTTCTCATTGTCACACCCTTTTCCAGATGCCATTCCCCTCAATCAAATAATCTGGAATTCTAGATAACCAAAATCAAAAATGCAAAGATTTAATAGAACACAAAAAACAAAACTAGATTGCATTACAAAGAGATGATAAGTTATAGAAAATTAAGGGGTGAAATGGTTAAAAGAAAAACCTTTTTGTACCTCTACAATCACAGAGACCAGACAAACAGGAGTATTAGACTGAGTTAGAGAATTGGGAAAAAATATTTATATAAAAAATGAAGAATCTGAACTAGTATTAGATTTTCCCTTTCTTCTTCTTTTTTTAAATGTTTAAGTTACCTCTAGTTCGCCATTCTATTCCAAAATATTCTGCATTTATTCAATATACATTACATTATACTCAGGCACATGCATTACATATAATTCTAAAAAATACTAAACTGATATAGAAAGGAATTTGGGGCAAGTCCAGTAATCCATCTTTAACCTTCAAAAAGTTTTGTGATTATATTTAGAAGGAAAAAAAAATTCCATGTTGTCTTAAAAAATTGAACAATACTTACAACTTTGTATACTTCTTTTTCATTTGCATCCACAGATTCTTATTTGAAGAATTAAAAGCATATTGGATTCATAATATTTTGGTTTGTTTTCATTTCATTCTATATTTCTTTTGCTATTATTCAAGCCCTTCGCCTTCTCTCTCTGATTCACAAGGCTTCTGCTTTTACATATTTACTTTAGGATATTCTTATTTCATTGTTTTTCTGCAGTTAAGCTCATATTGTTTTTCCTTCCTAATTAGTTATATATATTTTTTTTAAATAGGATATTGAAGGTTAATTTTTCTAAATGACCAAAAGAACCGGGACAATGGAAGGAAAATAACTTTTCGTTACGATTGCAGAATGCACGAAATATGTAACCAAGTAATTACTTGTTTCTTCATCGGATAACCTTTGCAGTTTGAGAAAATTTTCAGATTTCGCCTATAATTTATAAGCAATTACAAAGAATGGACTATGTTCCTGAATTATTTGCAGAAGAAGAAAATCGTGAGATATCACAGCACGTATTATGAAAAAACTGATGTTGTTGGGCCTTAGTACAAATATTACATATCACAATCTCCACCTTTAGTTTGAGGTCGCAGGTCTACCTGACTTGTGTTTTACAAATTAGTAGTTGCTTAATTAGTCCAGAGGGAGAAGAACAATATGGATATTGACACATCCACGAAAAACAAATCAAGATATTTTGTTTAAATGAAATCTTATATTATCGCATAAACTACTATTACCTCTGTAAAGAAAAAAAAAAGCAAATTATACTTCAATTTAAATATGAGAGAATATCATATTGTTTCATTTTAACTTTTAATGTAACTTGTATTCCAAATGAACCGTATCTTATCATTTAAAACTGGAAAAAGGGAAATGGAGGTAATGCTCCAAACAAAAAAAAACTCGTAAAAAACTTTAGAATGGACCCTTTGATCTTATTAATAAAGAAAGCGAGGGAGATACCGTTACACCAAGAGGTGAAAGGTAAATATGTTACAGTTTACCAAACTAAATTATAATGTACGTACTTATGTTAAATTAAGTAACTCTAGCAAAGTGGAATAATCTTGTAATATTCATAATAACATCGGGCATACACAACCATTACATAATTACATGCACGACAAATATATTTAAATAAATACAGAAGATTATTACCTGCAAATGTAACCGACATCTATATTGCTGGAGCATTTTCTTCATTGTTTACTGCAACAAAATGTAAAAATTAAAAAGGAAATAACACAATAGGTGAGTTATGTATAATAACTTTTCAAGATCAAATTGAAGATATTGCATTAGGGAGAAATCTCATAAAAAACGGGTTAATACAATCTTGTAACATTCTTAAAACTGGTCCATCTTCATGTGTTTGTAACAAATTATGTCTTTACACATATTCCATCAGGAAAACAAATTTGAACAATACAACACATATATATATACATCATCGTATGGGTTGCATATTGACTATATACATGTTTAAAATTTGCATTCCATCGGATCAGTACACTTAATTCGAGATTAGCAACAAGAAAATGATATTTAGGATAACTCAGGATTATTTACTTATTTCGGCTCCATCGTCAATAATGATATTTATAAAAATAAAGATTCCACCTTTACGCTTATTAATTTCGCTAATAGTTTTAAATAGTTAAAACAATTATTAAAAAAATCGAGTATATCAACTATTATATCAATATATCATTAAGGGGATAGAGAATCCAACAAGAATATTTTATAAAGTTGATCATTGTATTATTTTTATACAAAAATTGAATTATTTGGGGCCCTTTTTATTTTTGATTTAATGTTGTACAAAGAGTAAACTACAACGTGAAATGGCATAGGTGTTTCTAAAGAGGAAAACAAATAGTCTATGATTTTACAAAGTTGTAATCATAATACGTTAATTTTGTTTGAGAAATTTAGAGTCAACATTCAGCTACGACTTAACTGTTCTTGTTTTTCAAAACTTGAAATACATGTTATAAATTTATAGTTTCGAGGAAAAAATCTAATGTACATTTTAATTAAATTCAAGTGTAGCACTTCTTTTAATAATTAAAAGTTTTACTGATATATGTACATATATATAAAAACAATACTTAATTACATTCTTCCTTTTTATCTATATCTACTAATTCTAATGAAAATTGTTGTAATGATTCTAAAAAGTTTTATTTGCTTGCATATTTTTAATGTTGGATTTTATCATTCACACTTAAGCTCATCTAGCATTTATGTTGTGTTCAGTGCTTTACTATTTTGTCTTTGTAAATTCATGGATATTTCTTTTAGAAGAAGAACGTTCATGAATAATGATGTGAAATAAAAGAAAGGTACTTTTGGGCAGTAAAACACAATTGCATGGATGATAGAATTACACTATTATGTGCATCTGTTACTTTATGTTCATCAACAATACGCAAATTAAACATTAAAAATTAATTGTTTAATATTTTATATTGCATTTTCTAAGTCATGGGGTCTTTGTAGAAATAGCCTCTTCATTCTTTCCAATGCTGATAAGGTCTAAGTACATCTCACCCTCCTCACAGCCTGCTCGAACAGCGGGATAGACCGTTTGGTTGTATTTTATTATTAAACACATGCACTGTTCATAAATAGAATATTCAAGAATTTGATATATGACGTGTAATGATATATGGGTCCAAGTGTACGGCATTTATAAAAAACCACAAGAGCGAAAGTTGAGGATGTTGTTGTGGACTTAAGGTCACAAAATTAAATGTTAGACAAAATACCAAATGATGTCTTCTAGAAAGTGTAAGGGTAGTGCCTGATTCGGAAACAGGATTAAAGAGGAGACTAAAGGCGGTTCGGCCAAGTTCGAATGAGGTAGGTGTATGCCCGGGTAAGTTGGATTGAAAGTATTCGGATGGAAGGAGTAAGGTGAAGTGACCAGCCATGAAGAATGTGAGCTAAGCAGTCGAGCCTAGACACTAAGGTCTTAAATCTTGCTATGATATAACTTAAAAAAGGAGTTTGTGGAGATGTCGGATTAGAGTAGTTGGCTAACCAGATAGGACGGGAGAAAGTACAGTACGGAGTATTAGGCTTTATTAACCCCTGGCTGTTGATTTGTTACAGTTTTCCTATTTGTTTTAATTGATATTTATTGTCCTGCCTCCTTAATGCCTATTCCACTTTTCACCAATTTGGAGATTTCTGCAAAAACAACCTCTCTACTCATCCAGGCTTGTTGAGGTAAGTTCCGTACAAAACTTACCATTGACTGAACTATGTGTCATGCTTCCTATTGCCATTATAAGACTGGTTTTTACTGCAAGGCACGACATTCATTAATTATGGGTTTTTTTCCAACGTAATTGGGTTAGATAATATGTTAGATACTATGCTTCAAATATTAGTTATTTAATTATTAGATATTTAGTGATAGATTAATTACTAAAAAAATAGTAGTTTAGAATTATTTAGAAGTTACATGTAGTGGGGTTGTGGAGTAAATCATGGGACATGTATCTACCCACTAATTAGTAGTTGTTTTTAGTTTGTGTTTGTAAAGCCTCTATATTGGCTAGTTTGTATTGAATTAAGAGATGAATGAAAATGCAGTACATGTTCTCTGCAAGTTGTAGGTGTCTTTTATTTATCCAACATAATAATCTCGAAAAGAAAACATTTGAATGAAATAAATCTTTCTTTAATACATAATATTTTCTTCCAAAAGTGATGTGATCACCTAATCCATGCTTGATGAGGGGCAGAGGTTGAAGCAGGGAACCAAATTTGAAACACAATAAAGTATAGATGGGTAAGAAATTTATGTATCTTCTTAAAAGAACTCTTGCAGCTAAGAAAATTTTATCTGTGTGTTGAATACAATATTTCTATTACTTTAAAGGTGGAATGTATTACTGCGGCATACGAAGATGTTGTCATAACTTGTTATGTGAATCAAATTCTGATGAAAACATAAATTGCCAAAAGTATTACCTAAACTTTCTGGCCCTATCTTCCGAGCTTAGTCATTACCTAAGTGTTTTTTTTAAGTCCTTGTTACATGTACATGCACTATTGTCAAAGTTTCCCAATTTGTTGTAGCTCTTCCAGATTGATATAGCCTACAGAAGGCCAAAGTTCAATCCAGACATGTCAGCATTGTTTATCCTTATCCTATATGCCAATTTCACTTCCAAAACAATAAAAATGTAACAGATAAATGTATTGAAAAATAAATGTATTTGGGAAAAAACAGACATTTTTCTGTTAACGTGTAAAGCTAGTAAACATATAGATGCAGCCTATATTTCTTATTCCTCTAATGTTAGGTGCCAACTTACTCGTTTCTGCTTTAAACAAACATTGAGAACCATCTAAGCATGCATACATGAGAATATTATAGCGTACACATAGTGATAGAAAATACAAGCGTGCAAGTAGGAACAGAATTCATGCCATAGACCAATAGTACTCCAGTAGAAATCTAGTTGCTAATATCTGTGATTTGTTATAGCGCAAAAACCACAAGGAGCATACCAAATCATGACACAAGTTGTATTTGATTCTTTGGCGATTTAAACCCCTTACCACAGCACCGTAAAATTTAGTTCCCATTTGTCCGGTCCCTTGAGCATTATCCCAATTCCCAAATGTAACTCATAATACTATATAGTTAAAAAAAAAAAAAAAAAAAAAAAGGATTGCGCCAACTATTTACCTTTAAACTAATTTTTCAAGATTTCAGATAAGAACTCGGACAAACCCGCTAGAAGTCCTGGTGGATATGCAGAATTTTGTCCAAGCCTATTTGGATCAATTTGATCAGCACTTGGAGCGACTCTGGATCTCATTCCGCAACAGCATCATCACTAGGACCCTGCAAAAGAAGTAAAATGGCACGGTCTCCATTCAGTTTCCACAAATAATGCAGCCCAAAAGGATTATTTCTTTTAATGTAAACATACCCCGGTAACTTGCACACAAGACTGCATATTGACCGGCAGACGTAGGTTGCTGTGACACACAAAAAGATCAGAAATCGATTGTTGAAGATAATTTTAAATTCTCTTGCATATATTCTACAAATTTTATGTTATATTGTTTTGCACTTTTTTGAAGAGTGCTAAATAACTGTTGTTGCTTTTCACATGGTAAAATTATTCTCAACTGAATCACTGCCTATATATATATAACTATATGCATGGCATCCACGAAAAAAAAAATATAAAACGCTTTAAAATAGCTAATGCAATTTAAGGAGTGCACCAAAGAGAGACAAGTTATAGGAAAAAAGATCTATTTCGTATGACACCAAAATTATTACAATTAATGTCCCTGATGGAAAAGAAACCAAGATTATGAAATTTATGCATCTTGCAATTGGCAATCAAGATTTTAAATAGCAAATTATGATGATAAACAGGTTCCTCCATTTTCCAAGTAATATATATTTATATATAATCTATATCTTCTCAATTGTAACGATATTTGTGGTCGACAAATGACCCTATCATTTTTACTTGTCCAAGTTGCATCCTAAAACTTTATTTTTATACTTTTTTTATGAAATTACCTCAATATCGACTAATATTATCATGCTCCTTAATTACCAAATTCATATACAAAAAATTACATTTAAAGATCAAATAAGCAAAAAGACTACAATAAAAACATATAATAAGACATGATATGAATCATAAATCACTTACTTTTAAACCTCTCAAGGTTTGCTTCTTTAGCAAATATATCAGCAGAATCACGGCCCTCCTTCATGTAATCATAAATGTAAAGGTGCAACCTAAGGATTTTCGAGTCCAACAATAAAAACAATAATAATAAATGAAAACAAGTCAAATGCCCATTTCGAATAAATCATGTAAAAAGTTAACTCACATCTTTTCGGGATCCCAGAACTTTCCAAATGTCATGTTATTCTCATTGTCACACCTTTCTCCATATGTCATTCCCTTGAATCAAATAATTTGGAATTCACAAATATCCAAAATCCAACAAAGCAAAGATTCAACAAAACAACTAGAATTTTGGGGTAATGAAATGGTAAAAATAAAAATCCTTTTGTACTGAGTTATAGGATTAGGGGAAAAAAGTTTATACAACAGAATGTTAATGTTGGAGATACCTCTAGTTCACCATCTCTTCCAACTTTTAAGTTTAGATTATATTAATATTATGTATTTATTCAACATACATTACATATATCCGAAAAGCAAAAATACTAAATATATATCAAAAAAAGGTTTTGGCCTAGTGCAATCCCATATTTAATCTTCGAAAAGTTTGTGATAATATTTAGAAAATATAATAGTCCATGTTATCATAAAGAAATTGAACAATACTTTTTTATTTTATAAAATTCCCTTTCATCTGCATCCACAAATTCTCATTAGAAAAATAAAAAGCATATTTGATTCCGCATTTTTAATTTATATATAATATTGGGTTTATTATTTCTTCATATGAATCTTTTTCTACCTAGCAAGCCCTCTACTTTCTCTCTCTGATTCACAAGGCTTGTAATTTCTTTTACATAATTAATTCAATATTTGCTTATTACATCGTTTTTTTTAGCTGAGCTCATATTGTTTTTCCTTTCTGCTTAGTTTGTTATTTTTACGAAAACCGAAGAACTGGGAAAGGAAAATAACTTGGTGAATGCAAAATGCAGGAAGACGTAAACAGTGAATAAGTAATTAGCAAGTGAAAACAAAATTTACCTAGGATTGAAGCTCCTTTCTCATATCCTGCTGTCCTGGTCAGTGGTCCCGTCTGTTTCCCGTAGACTGTAGTGAATCCGGAATTCAAAACGCTTCACATTTACCCTTTTTTTTCCTCAAAAACTGAAACTACGTCTGTAATTGAAAAATATTTTAAAACTACATATCGTTAAAAAAAGGGTGCCGAGCAAGATGATATAGCTCAAATGGTCCCTGAGGTCATGGCAATGTTGTAAAAATAGCTAGGTCGGTCTACGTGGTGAGCCTACCTTCTAGCGATTAATTGGCTAGTCGGCGATTAATCGGAACATTAATCAGATGTATTAAAATATTATTTTTTATATAATTTAATTTTAATATATAAAAATATATTTTATATAAGTAAAAATATAAATATCTTTATTTTATTATTAAATATGATGAGTGAATTTATCCTTTCATGTGTAAATAATATTTTTTATTAAAAAATTTATATTTTTAAAGTTTTATTCTTAATTTGACCGTTTTTTTTAAATTTTACCGATTAAATCCGATTAATCACTGCCTAATCGATTATTCCCGCCTAACACATTAAATCGCCTAATCCCGCATAATCCCGCCTAATACCGCCTAGGTGCCTCCTAATCAAAAAATGTCTAATGACCAATTATTACATATTTTAGGCGTTTAATGGTCGCCTAACGCCTAGGCGCCGATTAATTGGCCGCCTATGCCGATTTTTAGAACACTGGTTAGAAAAGATATTCATTTTGTAAAGCATATAAGCCCAATTATTCAAAAAAAAAAAAAAAAAAGTTGCTCATATATGCACACCCTAACAAAAATTTAGAATAAAATATACTTACTAACATTTCAATTACACTTCTTACTTAGTGTCCTACGTTGAGGAGAAAACTTACATTTAGCGGACAATCAACACATGGTTCTTTTACCCCGTTTTACCTTTCATGATAACTTGGGTAAACTAAGAAAAAACACAAAAAAATAGCATTGAAATTGATTTTTATCAACCAATCAGAACTACCTCCCAGGATCTATAATTACCTTAATTGGAGCTTTTGAATAACGGTCAAGAAGACCTTATGAAAATTGAACATGAAATAAACGATGTAAAACAGATATTGGGCATTCTAGAAAAGCATTTCTTAATTGATTTACCGAAAAAGTCAAAAATGGGTTTTGAATCTTTAGCAGTTATCAAAGAGTAACTTCAGCTACGTGGAATTATCTTGTAATTCATAATATCGGGAATACACAACCTTTACATAATTACATGTACGATAAATACAATTAAATAAAAACATAAGAAAATACCTGCAAATGTAACCGACACATAGATTCATGGAGCATTTTCTTCATTGTTTACTGCAATAAATGTATAAATTAACAAGGAAAGAATACAACAGGTGAATTATGTAATATAATTGATACATGCATTTGGGGGAGAAAAGTCGTAACAACATCTGTTAATACGATCTTGTTACATTCTTAAAACTAGACTATCTTCATATAGATGTATGTGCAGCAAATTATATCTTTTCACAAATTCCATGAAGAAAATAAATTTAAACAATACAACAATATACGTATACATCACCACAAGGGTTACATAATGACCATATGCACGTTTATAAATTTGCATCACATTGGGTCCGTACACTTACTTCGAGATTAGAAGCAAGAACTCTAGTTCAAAGTGTAATATTAGAAAAAGTATAACTAGACCTTCGATTCAAATTTATATCTGGCATGAATAAATCTAACCTTAAAATATGGTGTCTACCTTCCACTTTCTACAAGAAAGAAATATAATCCTTCTTCAGATCAATTGGAAAGGAATGAGTGAGAACTTATGTCAATAGGAAACAAGTAGTACGACTTACATTATATAGATGACCTACGACATAGTATACATCCAGAAATCCGTATCGGTTCTTTTTAAAAAGAATCCAAATGTGAACAATAACCTAATGTGCTAAGAAAGATTATTATAGTGTATAAGTGAACTACTCAATATTTAGGCCGATTGCATGACATATATATGTTATGGTTAGATATAAAAATACTAAACTTAAAGGACCCAATCAATTTATTAATTTCGTAGTTTATTATCACCATACAAATACCAAGCATATAGTTTTAATGCTCTTCATTTTTCGTTTGTAATGATAAAATAACTCGAAATTCTCTCCCTATTTAGGCTTCAACGTCAATAATGATATTTTTAATAACTTAGATTCCACTTTTTAATAGCTATGACACTTACTATTTTCGATATTAATTTTGAATAGTTGCAACACTTAATAATAAAATCAAGCATATTAATTGCTATGATCTCACTAAGGGGATACAGAATCCAACAACAAATATTTTTAAATTTTGATCGTTGTATAATCAATATATATAATTGAATATGTTGGGCCTGTATTTTTTATTGGTTTAAAATTGTACAAAGAGTAAACTACAATGTGAAATGTCATAGGTAAATTTTAAGAGGAAAACAAATATCATATGATTTTATAATGTTCTGAATCATAAAATTTTAATTTTGTTTCAAAAATTTAGAGTCAACACTCAGCTTCTACTTAATTGTTCTAGTTTTTCAACACATGAAATACATGTCATAATTATTCAAGGCAACAACCTGACTTATATTTTAATTAAAGTCAAATGTAGCACTACTTTTAATAATTAAAAGTTTTACTAACATATTTACATATATTTATATATATATATATATATATATATATATATATATATATATATATATATATATATTCTTAATCATCAAAAGAAAACAATACTTAATTTACATTCTTCCTTTTATCTATATCTACAAATTTTAATGAAAAGTGATGTAGTGATTCTGAAAAGTTTTGTTTCCTTGCATATTTTGAATTTTCGTTTTTCTATTTTCCGTTGTCATTCACGCTTAAGCTAATCTAGCACTTATGTTGTGTCAAGACGCGCCGTATATTAGAATCTTAGAAAAGCAACCTTTTGCCTATACAAGCCTACTTAATATATAATAAAGTGAGAACAAGCACCCTCTCTTCTTGATATTGGGTCGACAGTATAAGTAGACGAAGAAGAGAAGATGCCCTCGCGGCAAGGCTTTTAGTGGCCTCGCCTTCCCTGACATGACAAAGAAAGGCCGGTTTCTCTAGGGAGCGCAATTGCTAGTGCACGGAATAATGAAACGTAATGATCTCAGCAAGAGCAGACGGACAACTATAGTGAGTCTAGTGACTACCAGAGTAGAGTAATATCAAGTCAAAAAGCTCAGACAATGTTGCTCCCAATCTGACCTCGACCCCAGCTCGCGAAAGAGAACAAGACAGCCCTCTTTATTCTTTCAAATAAGGTCTAAGTACATCTCACCCTCCCCACAGCCTCTACTCCAAGAGCGGGATATACCGATTGGTTGTATATGTAATTAAATATATGCACTGTTCAGTAACAGAATATTTAAGAATTTGATACATGACATGCAAAGATATATGGGAACAAGAGTTCGGCATTTATAATAGCCACAAGAGCGAAACTTTTAAGCAGCAAAGTTGAGGATGTTGTGGTGGACTGAAGGTCACAATATTTAATGTTAGACAAATTACCAAATGATGATGGTTTAGAAAGAGTAAGGGTACACCTAATCTGGAAACAAGATAAGAGGGGAGACTCTAGGCGGTTGGGCCACATTCGAATGAGGCAGGCGTCTGCCCAGGTAAGCTGGATTGGAAGTATTTAGATGGAAGGAGGTCAAGTGACCAGCCATGAAGATTGTGGGATAGGGGAGAAGGGGTCTTTGTATAAATAGCCTCTTTATTCTTTCAAAAGGAGATAAGGTCTAAGTATATCTCACCCTCCCCACAGCCTCTGCTCCAAGAGCGATATATACCGATTGGTTGTATTTGTAATTAAATATAGGCACTGTTCATAAATAGAATATTTAAGAATTTGATACATGACATGCAAAGATATATATATAGGGTCCGAGTATTCGGCATTTATAATAGCCACAAGAGCAAAACATTTAAGCAGCAAAGTTGAGGATGTTGTTGTGGACTGAAGGTCACAATATTAAATGTTAGACAAAATACCAAATGATGATGGTTTTAGAAAGAGTAAGGGTACGCGTAATCTGGAAGGAGTAAGGTAAAGTGAACAGCGAAGAAGAATCTGGGATAAACAGTCGAGGCTAGACATCAAAGTCTTAAATCTTGCCGAGACCATGACTTTAATAAGGAGTTCGTGGAGACGTCGAATTAGAGTAGTCAGCTAACCTGCTGGGCTGAGAAACACTACGGTACGGAGCATTAGGCTTTATTTAACCCTGCTTGTTTTGCTTATTACATCTCTCCTCATTTAAACTTGTTCAGTTAAGTTCCGCATAAATCTTACCGAACCTGAATTATGTGTCATGCTTCCTATTGCCATTATAAAACTGATTTTTACCGTAAGGCAGTACCATTTATTTATTTTTGGGTCTACTTCCGACGTAATTGGGTCAATTTTCATCCGGAAGAGATACCAATAAAAAGAAACAAATCTTTCTTTAATACATCATATTTTCTTCCAAAGGTCAAGTAATCGCCTCATCCGGACTACATAAAGAGCAAAAGTTCAAGCAGGGAACCAAATTTGAAACACATAATAAAGCATAGATGGGTAAGAAATATATGTATATGTTCAAAAGAACTCTTGCAGCGAAAAAAAGTTTATCTACCAATCTTGTGTGTGAATTTAAGACTTTTCTAAGTTTAAAGGTGGAATGTATAATTTCTGCGTACGAAGTATGTTGTCATGACTTGTTATATGTATCAAATTTTGATGGAAGCTTAAATTGCCAAAAGTATTACCTAAACTTTTTGGCCCTATATTTGGAGCTTAGCTATTACTTAAGTGTATTTTCTTAAAGTCCTTGTCACATTTAAATACTTTATTGTCAAAATTTCCCAATTTGGTGTAGCTCTTCCAAAACAAGGAAAATTTAACATCTACATGTATTGGCAAAATAGTTGCATTTGCAAAACAATAACATGTAAAGCTAGTAAATAAATGCAGGCTGTCGATGTTTCTGATTCCCCCATTTTTTGGATGCCAATTAACTCTTTTCTACTTTAAACAAACATTGTTAACCATCTAAGCATGCTTAAATGAGAATATTATAGCATAAACACAGGGATAGCAAATAAAAATGTGCAAATGGAACAGAATTCATGCACAGAAATGAATACATAGTTTTGGTTGCCAATACAACCACCACAAATTTTGTGATTTATTATAGCACAGAAACCACAAGGAGAATATCGAATTATGACATGTTGAAGTTGATTCTAGGGTAATTTAAAACCCTACCCACTCCTCCTTAAAATTTTGCTCGCATTTGTCCAGCCCCTTGGCAATATCCCAAATGTAACTCTTAATACTATATAGTATATAAAACAAGATTGCGCCAACAGCTTTACCTTTCAACTATTTATTCAAGAACTCCGACAAACCCGCATAGAGTCCTGGTGGTGGATATGCAGACTTTTGTCCAAGCCGATTTGAATCCATTTGATTAGACCTTTTCGCAACAGCATCATTACGAAGACCCTGCAGAAGAAGTAACAAGTCACTGTCTCCATTCAGTTTCCACATATATAGCCGCGCAAAAGGATTATCTGTGTTAATGTAAACATACCTTGGTAACTTGCACATGAGACTGCCTATTGACTGGCAGATGTAGGTTGCTGTGACACACAAAAAGATCAGAAATCGATATCTCTAAGTATTAAAGGAACAATGAGATAATGTCCATGTGAACTGGAGATACATTATCCAGATTCTTCAATCAAATGGTCACCTCATGCCAATTAACGTCATCATTTGTCAAAAATATAATTTTTAAGTTGCAATATCATTAGAACAAGTAAAATCCATACTATCAGATCCGCAACTTAACCTTAAAATAAAAAGACAACATAACTATATAGAATAGTAAGAAGAACTGTCAGTATAGTGTGTAATCCATTTATACAGCTGAGCAAGTACAATATGTAATAAATCACCGGATATAATAACACTTTCACTTTGCTAAGCAAACAGAAATTACAATCACATTTAGGCAAATTACCTGGGATTGCAGGAAGGTGCTGGCGATTTCCTTAGAATACTATCAGTGTCAGTGCTCACAGGACGCTTAACAGCTCTGCCTTGGCTAATTACTGGAGGATTTTGCAACAAACTCGCTGGTGGCTGTTCCATGACGTTAACCCCAGCTGAACCACCATTAGCAATCATCTGCTGGTTAGTCACAGGAGTGGGAACCACATTATGTTGTGGAATCCCAACTGGTGCATTCTGGGAACTAGAAGCCCCTTGCTTTTCTAGTGAAGCAATGATAGCTAGAACAACGTGCATAGATGGCTGGGAATCATTTTAATCAAATTTTGAATATGTTATATACAAATATATTATTATGATGTAAAACTACGATATAAATTGAAGTTAATTAATCAAATAGTAGAAAGACCTGTTCAAAAAAGTGAGGCCACAACAACTCCCACCATTTCTTTAGAAAACCTTTGTCGGAATCCAGGACTAAGTAAAACAATTTAAAATTAGTAACCAAAATTCTTAATTAATATAACTATATGCATATATATGGGGTCGTGCTCTACGGAAAACAAATTTAAGCCTGTTATCAATTGTCATGCCCTGCACTGTTAAAAAGTGCAGAACAATTGTAAATTCTTTTGCATATATTATACATATTTTAAGATGTAATGTTCTGCACTTTTTTGAAGAGTGCTAAACAACTGTTGTCGCTGTTCACACGGTAAAAATTGTTCTTAGCTGTTTACATGGAAACTATATGCATAGCTTCCACGAAAAAATATAAAACCCCTTGAAATAGCTAATGCAATTTAAGGAATGCAGCAAAGAGAGACAAGTTATAGGAAAAAGATCTATTCAGTGTGACACCAAGATTGTTACAATTATTGTCCCTGATGGAAAAGAAACCGAGATTATGAAATTTATGCATCTTGTAATTGGGAATATAGATTTTAAACAGCAAATTATGATGAGAAATAGGTTCCTCCATTTCATAAGTAATATATATCTATATCTTCTCAATTGTAACGATATTTGTGGTCGAAAAATGACCCTAATCATTTCTTCTTGTCCAAGTTGCATCCTAAAACTTTATTTCTTAGGCTTCTTTTTTTATGAAATCACCTCAATATTGACTAATACCATCATGCTCCTTAATTACTTATTTCATATACCAAAAACCACATTTAAAGAACAAATAAGAAAAAAGACTACAATAATAACATATATTAAGACATGTGATGTGAATCATAAATCACTTACTTCTAAACATCTCAAGGTTTGCTTCTTTAGCAAATAAATCAGCAGAATCATGAAAGCCCTCCTCCTTCAAGTAATTATAAATGTAAAGGTCCAACCTAAGGATTTTCAAATCCAACAAAAAAACAATAACAATAAAATAAAAGCTGATCTATTTGAAAAAGAAGAGTCAGCAAGTCAAATGCCCATATCGAAGAAATCATGTAAAATGTTTAACTTACATCTTTTCTGAATCCCAGAACTTTCCAAATGTCATGGTATTCTGATTGCCACACCCTTTCTCCATATGTCATTCCCTTGAATCAAATAATTTGGAATTCACAAATATCCAAAATCCAACAAAGCAAAGATTCAACAAAACAACTAGAATTTTGGGGTAATGAAATGGTAAAAATAAAAATCCTTTTGTACTGAGTTAAAGGATTAGGGGAAAAAAGTTTATACAACAGAATGTTAATGTTGGAGATACCTCTAGTTCACCATCTCTTCCAACTTTTAAGTTTAGATTATATTAATATTATGTATTTATTCAACATACATTACATATATCCGAAAAGCAAAAATACTAAATATATATCAAAAAAAAGTTTTGGGCTAGTACAATCCCATATTTAATCTTCGAAACGTTTGTGATAATAATTAGAAAATATAATATTTCATGTTATCATAAAGAAATTGAACAATACTTTTTATTTTATAAAATTCCCTTTCATCTGCATCCACAAATTCTCATTAGAAGAATAAAAAGCATATTTGATTCCGCATTTTTAATTTATATATAATATTGGGTTTATTATTTCTTCATAAGAATCTCTTTCTACCTCTACTTTCTCTCTCTGATTAACAAGGCTTGTAATTTCTTTTACTTAATTAATTCAATATTTGCTTATTACATCGTTTTTTTTACAGCTGAGCTCATATTGTTTTCCTTTCTGCGTAGTTTGTTATTTTTACGAAAACCGAAGACTATTTCTAACAGAAAATGGGATTCCAAAAGAACTGGGAAAGGAAAATAACTTGGTGAATGCAAAATGCAGGAAGACGTAAACAGTGAATAAGTAATTAGCAAGTGAAAACAAAATTTACCTAGGATTGAAGCTCCTTTCTCATATCCTGCTGTCCTGGTCAGTGGTCCCGTCTGTTTCCCGTAGACTGTAGTGAATCCGGAATTCAAAACGCTTCACATTTACCCTTTTTTTTCCTCAAAAACTGAAACTACGTCAGTAATTGAAAAATATTTTAAAACTACATATCGTTAAAAAAAGGGTGCCGAGCAAGATGATATAGCTCAAATGGTCCTGAGGTCATGGCAATGTATTAAAAATAGCTAGGCCCGTCTACGTGGTGAGCCTACCTTCTAGCGATTAATTGGCTAGTCGGCGATTAATCAGAACATTAATCAGATGTATTAAAATATTATTTTTTATATAATTTAATTTTAATATATAAAAATATATTTTATATAAGTAAAAATATAAATATCTTTATTTTATTATTAAATATAATGAGTGAATTTATCCTTTCATGTGTAAATAATATTTTTTAATTTGATCGTTTTTTTAAAATTTTACCGATTAAATCCGATTAATCACTGCCTAATCGATTATTCCCGCCTAACACATTAAATCGCCTAATCCCGCATAATCCCGCCTAGTATCGCCTAGGTGCCTCCTAATCAAAAAATGCCTAATGACCAATTTTTACATATTTTAGGCGTTTAATGGTCGCCTAACGCCTAGGCGCCGATTAATTGGCCGCCTAGGCCGATTTTTAGAACACTGGTTAGAACAGATATTCATTTTGTAAAGAATATAAGCCCAATTATTCAAAAAAAAAAAAGTTGCTCATATATATGCACACCCTAACAAAAATTTAGACTAAAATATACTTACTAACATTTCAATTACACTTTTTATTTTTGGCATTTATGGTTTATAATCAAAATCGAAGTGTCATGGCAAAAAAAAAAAATACATTACAATATATAAGCGTCAAAATTTTTATAATGTTAAATCACCAATACATTTTGAATTAATTTTCTTGTGACAAATTTTCACATAAGATAAAAATATGCAATTAGAAATTAAAGTACCATAATTATTGAGTTTAAACAACAAAAATAATTTAATAGCCTCCATAATTTAAAAGTAAATTTTATTTACTTCAAAAGAAAAGTCTATAATTAAAATGTATTAAGATAAAAAAAACATAGTAAGAAAATGTACTAGATATCAATAAAATTAGAGATCAACTTACTATACTCTTCTACGTAAATTATTTACATTTTTTGATTGTAACGTATATTTAGAATTGAAGTACTGTATATTCCATCTGCATTGTTACTATTCGTTCGTTTAGACATTAGAACATGGTTTATACCCAGACACGGCCTAGAAGGGTAACACATTTACCGAAGGGTGATGGCCCAGAATACCCACAAATTAAATACACATAACCAAAATACCCACCGCCAATCAGCACGGCCCTAAATACCCACGGGACACGCTATTGGTGGTGGAGCATCTTCAGACACGCTACTGCTACTGGGAGTGTAGTATCGTGCAGACACACTACTGTGGGCACCGTGTCTTTCACAAAATACAATCAGCTTTGTGAACAGTGGCTTCAGACACGCATGTTGAGCATGCATGACATGAGATGCGCATGTTCAACATGCGTGTCTGAAGTCACTGTTCATCGTCCCTAAAAGCTCCGCCGCCGTCGTGTTATCGACTAAAACTTCGATCGATTCGTTTGTACTGTCCAGCCATCGACCACTATCGTACTATATATCAAAAGAATCGTCTCCTCCTCCTCTACAACCCTCCATCCTTTGATTTTTGTTTGTTTCACTGGATTGAAAAGGCACAATTCACGATCCATTTTCTGATTCATTTTCCGACTTCCTCGTGTACGTCCCTACGGGGACACAAATCAACAAATCGATGGGGGAATGTGATGTACTTCGTATGGGCTTCATTTTCATGTCGTTGGATGTATTAAAGGTAGTCGGAATAGCATGGACGAAGAGCGACGATTTTCAGGCGATTTTCGCCTTCAAAGCAACGCCGATCTGCATCTGTGAGAATGACGTCGTATGACGTCATCACGCATCTCACAGATGCGTTACCTGTGATGCGCATTCGAGAAATGCGTATTAGAGGTCACGCATCTGTGGGATGCGTGACCCATCGATATTTTGGACCCATGCTTCCGCCTTTCAGCATTTTGGGCCATGGGGCTCCAAATCTAGGCATTTTCTCTTTACCGAAAGGATGACACATTTGTTCGATCAAAATCAAATTATGGGCCAAATTTTAATATAAAGTCCATATTTTTCAAAATCAAGACGAAATATGATTTTTGAGAATTTTTGTGCACCCCTATAAAAAAAAATACTAAGATATTATATGGATTTCAAAGGTGAAAATAGTTATATACCATCGGCGCTGCAACTTTAGGTTATTTGATTACATTGCAACAAAAAATTTTTTAAAATTTCATTTTCTGAAAAAAAAATTAAAATATAATTTTCTTATTTAAAAAAGGTAAAATTAGAAAATTGTTATGATATATTTGTATGACTCTCTAGTAACTTCTTGACCTTCTACATGTCACCAACCTTTGGCCTTTCATTTTCATTGTAACCTATCTAACCTTTGGCTTTTCAATGGTTGTAACTTACAAGTTCCTAACACTATATAAAGCATTGTATGAACATGAGTTGTGGGGCAATAGAAATGAAGATCTCCTTCCTCTCTTCTATTATTTAATTCTCTCTACTATATTATATATGTATTATATTTTCAACACGTTATCAGCACGATATTGAAAGTAAAAGAATACAACAAGGTGGTTTAGCTCTGCTAGTGTGTAAAACTTCCGACGGCTGCAATCACTCCATTTGGTCTATTATACTTCTTTACAATACTACAGGTATAACTTAAAATCCTTTTAACAACATGATAAATTTACTTATGTTTAAATATGAACATGTCACTCTTTTTTTCTGTCGAGTTATTGTTACATATATTGTTCTAATAGACATTGTTATTCAACCTTGCACCTGGATATCTAAACATTTATTACAAGTTTATTATTATCACTAGGTATAAACATCCTCTGCTAATATGTAATTATGAAATTGTATTTGACAAGGATTGGGTTGTGTAAATGAATACAAAATCACTGCATGACGTTCTTGAATATGTATCTGATTATTATACGTGTTTGACATGATTCGTACATGTCCTACTTTCTTCTGTTAAATAAGTTCACATCGCATGTTTTATTTATTTTTAGGATTAGACAACATCAAACCTCTAATTCGTTTGCACTTTATAGTAAATTCGATTGCACACTACATTATTTTTCTTTTAATATATTTAAAAAAAAAAAAAGAAGGGAGAACCGTAACTTATTCTAGCACTTGTACATAATAACGTACTATTAATTAATTATGTGCGCTTTTCATGGTCATGTATATACTAGCCTTATTTTATCAATAACATGACAAATTATTTTGGAGATTTGAACTCTTTTTCGATCATATATGTTGGGCATATTTATGTGAATGTTTAAATATGTTGATTTTAATTATAATCATATTTGTTTAGTGAAAATGTCAAATCTTACGAAACTTGAGTTCAACGCACTTGATGTTACCGGAAAAAATTATTTGACATGGATCTTGGATGCCGAAATTCATTTGAGTGCTATGGGTCTTGGTGACACCATAAAAGAGGGAAATAAAACCTCCGAACAAGATAAGGCAAAGGCTATGATATTTCTCCGCCATCACCTTGATGAAGGCCTAAAAACTGAGTATTTAACTATTAAAGATCCATCAACTCTTTGGAAGGATCTCAAAGAAAGATATGACCACCAAAAAATGGTGATACTCCCAAAAGCTCGCTATGATTGGCTATACTTGCGATTGCAAGATTACAAAAGTGTGAGCGAGTATAATTATGCCATGTTTAAAATAACATCTCAATTGAAATTATGTGGTGAGAATATCACCGATAAAGATATGTTGGAAAAAACATATTCCACTTTCCATGCCAATAATATGCTCTTGCAACAGCAATATCGTGAACGTGGATTCACAAAATATTCTGAGCTGATTTCTATCTTGCTTCTTGCTGAACAAAACAATGAACTTTTGCTGAAAAATCATCAAGCACGTCCAACTGGCTCAACACCATTCCCTGAAGTGAATGCGGTGATTAGTAATGAATATGGAGATAAAAATCCATTTGGACGTGGGCGTGGATATGGACGTGGACGTGGACGTGCCCGTGGTCGTAATTTTGGGCATGGTCGAGGACATAATCATCAAAATTTCACCAACTTTAAAAGGAAGCCTCACCACCAGAAGTGGACAAAAAAGGAAGAGAAACCCGAGGGAAGTACAATGGTGAAAAGGGTTGAAAGTGTTTGTAGTCATTGTGGAATGAAAGGTCATTGGAGACGTACATGTCGTACCTCCAAGCACTTTGCTGACCTTTATCAAGCTTCTTTGAAAAATGTTGAAACTAATTTCACTGAACAGAATGATCCCTTGGGAATTGCTCATCTTGAGGCACACCTTGGTGGTGGTGTAGGTCCAGTTGATCCTTCGGGCCTCACTCACATGGAAGTTGGTGATTTCTTTGAGGATGGGAATGAAGAGATGGTCAAATATGGTGATGGAAATTATTAAGTCATATGATAAAACTTTGCTGTTTATTAAATATTTAAATTTTCTATCTGAACATGATTGCCTTTACTTTGTGCATCCTATGTAATTCTCTTTTTTTATTGTGAATGAGGTGTTATGATTATAATTTTTCTAATTCTCATTTATATATTTGTTTTAGAAATATGGCCAATAATCTCTCATCATGTGCTATGAAAGATGAGGAATCATTTTGTCTGGCAAATAGTGCAACAACACATACAATTTTGAAAAAGAAAGAATATTTTTCGCATCTCATATTAGCTAAAGCTAATGTAAATACAATATCGGGTGCATCAGATATTATTGAAGGCTCTGGAAGAGCAAGTATAGTGTTACCTAATGGTACACATTTATTTATTAAGAATGCCATATTCTCCACCCGATCAAAAAGAAACCTTTTGAGTTTCAAAGATATACGCCACAATGGCTATCATATTGAAACAACAAACGAAAATGACGATGAATATTTATGTATCACGGCTATAGTCTTTGGGAGGAAGCAAATAATAGAAAAACTTCCATCTTATAAATCTGGATTATATTATACCTTTATTAATCCAGTAGAGACTCACATGTTAATGAGCCAAAAATTAGCAAACCCGGAAAATTTTCTCATGTGGCATAATCGCTTAGGCCATCCGGGTTCAACAATGATGCGAAGAATCATAGAAAATTCAAATGGACATCCTTTAAAGGATAAGATTGTTCCATTGTCCAAAGATTTTTCTTGTGTTGCTTGCTTTCAAGGAAAACTAATAACAAAGCCATCGCATATGAAAGTAGCAATTGAATGTCTATCCTTTTTGGAGCGAATTCAAGGAGATATATGTGGACCTATTACACCATCAAGTGGACCATTTCAGTACTTTATGGTACTTATAGATGCATCGACATGTTGGTCGCATGTTAGTTTATTGTCCACTCGTAATGTTGCATTCGCAAGACTACTTGCCCAAATCATTCGATTAAGGACACAATTCCCAGATCATGCAATTAAGAAAATTCGATTGGATAATGCAGGAGAATTTACTTCTCAATCTTTTAACGATTATTGCATGTTAGTTGGGATTGATGTGGAACATCCGGTTCCGCATACGCATACCCAAAATGGTTCAGCAGAATCTTTTATTAAAAGGCTACAATTGATTGCTAGGCCCTTACTTATGAAAACAAACTTACCAAATACTGCTTGGGGACATGCAATATTACATGCTGCATCACTTGTTCGTTTAAGACCGACTGATTATCATAAATATTCCCCATCGCAGCTTGTAAATGGTCAAGAACAAAATATTTCTCACTTAAGAGTTTTTGGGTGTGCAGTTTATGTTCCGATATCTCCTCCCCAACGAACAAAAATGGGGCCCCAAAGAAGATTAGGGGTATACGTTGGGTTTGACTCTCCCTCAATTATAAAATATTTGGAGCCCATGACTGGTGATTTATTTAAGGCAAGATTTGCCGACTGTCAGTTTGATGAGACAGTTTTTCCTGCATTAGGGGGAGATAAGTCAAAATTTGAAAAAGAAAGACAAGAAATTTTGTGGAATGCAGCATCTCTGTCTCATTATGATCCTCGCACAAATCAATGTGAACTTGAAGTTCAAAAGATTATCCACCTACAAGAGGTTGCAAATAAATTGTCTGATTCATTTACTGATGTCAAGACAGTGACGAAGTCACATATACCGGCTGTCAATGTTCCTTGTAAAATAACGCTTCCTAATGAAGAAAATAAAATCATGCTAGCAAATGAGTCTAAAGCACGCCAGAAGCGTGATAGACCTATTGGATCCAAAGATAAAAATCCTAGAAAATCAAGGAAACTTGATAAACAAGTTGGTACATCAAATGACATCATTCCAAATGAAATAGAATTGATCACTGAAGAGACGTCTTCAAAGGATGATCAAACACCTAAAATTGAGGACAATGAAGAGATCTCGATAAATTATATCATTTCAGGGAAAAGGTGGAATAGAAAAGAAATTGTCATGGATGAAATATTTGCATATGTAGCTGCACTTGACATTTCTGAAGAAATCGAGGATCATGAACCTAGATCGATCTATGAATGTAAAAGAAGAAATGATTGGCCAAAATGGAAAGATGCTATTGAGGCATAATTGAAATCACTTGTAAAATGTCAAGTTTTTGGACCTATTGTCTAAACACCTGCAAGTGTGAACCCGTTGGATATAGATGGGTATTTGTGCGCAAAAGAAATGAGAAAAATGAAGTTGTGAGATATAAGGCGCGTCTTGTTGCACAAGGCTTCTCACAAAGACCGGGAATTGACTATGAAGAGACTTATTCCCCGGTAATGGATGCAACAACATTCAAATTTTTACTAAGTTTATCAATTTTAGAAGGGCTCATAATGAATTTGATGGATGTTGTGACTGCCTACTTGTATGGGTCACTAGATAATGACATTTACATGAAAATCCCTGATGGATTAAAAGTGCCTGAAGCATGTAGTTCAAGACCCCGAGAATTTTATTCAATTAAATTACGAAGGTCATTGTACGGGTTGATCCAAAGATAAAAATCCTAGAAAATCAAGGAAACTTGATAAACAAGTTGGTACATCAAATGACATCATTCCAAATGAAATAGAATTGATCACTGAAGAGACGTCTTCAAAGGATGATCAAACACCTGAAATTGAGGACAATGAAGAGATCTCGATAAATTATATCATTTCAGGGAAAAGGTGGAATAGAAAAGAAATTGTCATGGATGAAATATTTGTATATGCAGCTGCACTTGACATTTCTGAAGAAATCGAGGATCATGAACGTAGATCGATCTATGAATGTAAAAGAAGAAATGATTGGCCAAAATGGAAAGATGCTACTGAGGCAGAATTGAAATCACTTGAAAAACGTCAAGTTTTTGGACCTATTGTCCAAACACCTGCAGATGTGAAACCCGTTGGATATAGATGGGTATTTGTGCGAAAAAGAAATGAGAAAAATGAAGTTGTGAGATATAAGGCGAGTCTTGTTGCACAAGGCTTCTCACAAAGACCGGGAATTGACTATGAAGAGACTTATTCCCCGGTAATGGATGCAACAACATTCAGATTTTTACTAAGTTTATCAATTTTAGAAGGGCTCCTAATGAATTTGATGGATGTTGTGACTGCCTACTTGTATGGGTCACTAGATAATGACATTTACATGAAAATCCCTGATGGATTAAAAGTGCCTGAAGCATGTAGTTCAAGACCCCGAGAATTTTATTCAATTAAATTACGAAGATCATTGTACGGGTTGAAACAATCAGGTCGAATGTGGTATAATCGCCTCAGCGAATACCTTTTGAAAAATGGTTATGTTAATAATGTAGTTTGTCCATGTGTTTTTATTAAAAGGACAAAAATGGGGTTTACTATCATTGCAGTTTATGTTGATGATTTAAATATTATTGGGACCCCCAATGAACTTCATGAAACGATTGAATATTTGAAAAGGGAATTTGAAATGAAAGACTTGGGTAAAACCAAACTCTGCCTTGGTTTTCAAGTTGAACATCTATCCAAAGGAATTTTTGTCCACCAGTCATCATATATTGAAAAGATCCTTAAGCGATTTATTATGGATAAAGCATATCCTGTGAGTACACCCATGGTTGTTCGCTCACTTGAAAAGAAAAAGGATCCATTCCGCCCAAGAGAAGAGAGAGAAGAACTTCTTGGTCCTGAAGTACCATATCTTAGTGCCATTGGTGCACTAATGTACCTTGCCAATTGTACACGTCCTGATATTGCTTTTTCTGTTAATTTATTGGCAAGACATAGCTCTGCTCCAACTCGAAGACATTGGACTGGTGTGAAACAAATTCTTAGATATCTTCGAGGTACAATGGATATGGGTTTGTTTTATTCTAAAGACTCAAAAGTGGATTTAGTTGGTTATGCAGATGCAGGATATCGATCTGATCCCCATAAAGGTAGATCACAAACAGGTTACATATTCACGTATGGTGATACATCAATATCTTGGCGGTCTGCAAAGCAAATTCTTGCAGCAACTTCTTCGAATCATGCTGAATTATTGGCATTACATGAAGCTAGTCGAGAATGCATGTGGCTAAGGTCTTTGGTCCATCATATTCGAGAATCATGTGGTCTTTCAATCAATGAAGAAAGTCCTACTGTTTTATTCGAAGATAATGAAGCATGTATTACCCAAACTAGAGAAGGCTACATCAAAGGAGACAGGACAAAGCACATTGATCCAAAATTCTTCTTCACCCATGAACTTCAGCAAAGAGGAGAAATTGATGTCTGTCAGATTCGCTCATGTGAAAATCCAGCAGATTTGTTCACAAAATCACTTCCTACATCATCTTTCGAGAAATTGAGACACAAGATTGGAATGTGTAAACTTCGAGATATATGATGATACTCATAGTCATATTTAAATGAGGGGGAGACATGTATTATTAGTACAACGCATGTACTCTTTTTCCTTCACTAGGGTTTTTCCCACAGGGTTTTTCCTAGTAAGGTTTTAACGAGACATGATATTCGTACGAGTCATCCAAGGGGGAGTGTTATGATATATTTGTATGACTCTCTAGTAACTTCTTGACCTTCTACTTGTCACCAACCTTTGGCCTTTCATTTTCATTGTAACCTATCTAACCTTTGGCTTTTCAATGGTTGTAACTTACAAGTTCCTAATACCATATAAAGCATTGTATGAACATAAGTTGTGGGGCAATAGAAATGAAGATCTCCTTCCTCTCTTCTATTATTTAATTCTCTCTATTATATTATATATGTATTATATTTTCAACAAAAATAGTAAATTTTTATATGTAGTCAATAATACATCTTCTTTCCATTGAAAGGATTTTTATATTTAAGTTTCATTAATTTTCTTACAAAATTCTATTTTACACAATTTTAAACCGACAACATTAAAAATTTTATTAGATGAGGATATTTAATCTTAATACTGCATACCATCAACCCAGGGTTTCATTTGCCCGTGAACTACAAAAAGAATAAGGTCTAAAGACCCTAACAAAGTCCTTAAGGTGGCGTTTGGGAACTTAAATTTCATTTTAAATCCATGATTTCAAATCCAAAATTTGAAATCCATGATTTCAAATTCAAATTCTTTGTTTGGTAAGTATGAGAATTTCAAATTCAGAAATTTTAAATTTTGAAATTTTAATAATTTTAATGAAAAATATTTTTGGGACAAACATTTCAGAGAAAAAATTTATTCAGAAAAGCACTCTTGAGAAAATTTTCATGAGTAAAAATTTTCTCGAGAAAATTTTACCTGAAAAATTTCTCGAGAAAATTTTACCTGAAAAATTTCTCGAAAAACTTTTTCCGAAAAAAATTTCTCGAGAAAATTTTCCCCAAAAAAATTTCTCGGAAAAAATATCTCGAGAAAATTTTCCCGGCAAAAAAGTTCTCGAGAAAATTTTCTAGGGAAAAAATTTCTCGAGAATATTTTACCGGGAAAAAATATCTCCCGAAAAAAATTTTCGAGAAAATTTTCACGGGGAAAAATTTCTCAAGAAAATTCTCAAAAAAATTTTCACGAAAAAAATTTCTCTGGAAAAAATATCTCGAGAAAATTTTCTCGGAAAAAAATTCTCGAGAAAATTTTCCCGGAAAAGAATTTCTCGAGAAAATTTTCCTGGGAAAAAATTTCTCGACAAAATTTTACCGGGAAAAATATCTCCCGAAAAAAAATTCTCCAGAAAATTTTTCCGGGAAAAAATTTCTCAAGAAAATTTTCTCGAGAAAATTTTCCAAAAAAAATTTCTCGAGAAAATTTTGCCGGAAAAAAATATCTCGAGAAATTTTCCCTGGAAAATTTTCTCGGGAAAAAATATCTCG
Organism: Saposhnikovia divaricata; assembly: GCA_036435485.1. NCBI lineage: Eukaryota > Viridiplantae > Streptophyta > Magnoliopsida > Apiales > Apiaceae > Saposhnikovia > Saposhnikovia divaricata. The sequence goes on from CM071598.1 coordinate 170,994,722, forward strand.
AGAAAATTTTCCCGGAAAAAAAAATTTCGAGAAAAAAAGTTTTTAAAACTATTTCTCTAAAAAATTTCAAAAAAAAATGGGATTATAGTTTGGTGGAGAAGAATTTCAAATGACTACCTTTCATTTGTAATTTCAAATTACAAAAAAGTAGTTAATATTTAATTGGTATGGAATTCATCAATTCCAATTCCAAATTTTTATAATCTTTGCCAAACAATAAATTTGGTCAATTCTAGGAATTCAAATGAATTCCAAGTTACCAAACAGGCCATAAAGCAATTTCAAAAATTACTTAACACCCTCTTCATAAAAAATATTATTAAATGGGTTTTTAGATAATTAAGATGAGAAAATGCTTGTTTATTCCAACAGTTTCCTCAAACTTTAATCTCTATCTTATATTTATCTATTTTCTATTGTCAAAAAGGAGGGAAGTACAAAAAAGGAGGGAAATGTTTGATAGAAAATGATGGGAAACCAAGTTTATTAATATAAAACTAAATGAAGAAACTAAATTTGATCCTCATCATTGAGGAGAGTTTTGAAGCTCTTAAGATTATAGAGATAGTTTAGGAGTGGAGAACATTTTTGTTCTAACTTCTTCAAAATTTGATTTCAGAGGCCATATAGAGCATCTCTTGGAGTTGCTCTTAATTTACTATAGATTTTGACAAATATTAACGAACAAGTCACAAGTCCTTAGAGCATCTCTAAGAGCCTCTTAAATGAGGCTCCTTGGTCATTTATTTGAAGAAATCACTAAGAGCATGCTAAAAACCATCTCCAAGGGACTCCTCGTGCTTCTTCAAAAAATAAAGATCTTCATCCTCTTCTTCAAAACAAGGAACTCTTTACTCCCTCTTGAATTATTATTTTATTGTATCTCTCTTGAACATGAATGATTCTTGTATAGTTAATTAATAAAAATGAAGAAGGAGTTGGTTTTAGGAGAATTGTTGGAGACAAATCATAATTTTGGCTCTTAAATTATTAAGAGCTAATTTAATAAAAAAAAAAAATTGACGAAGAGGCTAAGAGCCTCTTGGAGTTGCTCTTAGTTTGATACCACTAGAGAATCTTACTTTTCTGGATGCTGCACAGGCCACTGCCCATTGAAATTTTCCATCAAGAAAATATGTAGAGCATATATTTTGTACTAAAATTTGTACACAAATAAAAACCATAAGTAATTATGTTTTATTTGTATTTTTTAAACTAGTGGTATTGATCATCCACACAACCAAGTTGAGCATCTTTTTATCTGTAAAAGAAAAAATAGAATCCTATGAATAATATAAGGCAAAAGCAAGGGGATCAAACTGGGCACAACTATCTTTAAATACCAATTGTCTGAGATCTTGAAATTACAGGGAAAACAGAACATGAAGTTCTTGTTTCAAGTACCTTGCTGCTCTTGTTTCTGCTTCATAAAGTCCAAGAAGGGTACTAAACCAAAGGAGGAAGCCAAGGGTGACTGAAATATCTATTTGCTTTTTTTGTTTGATGATAAGAAGTGCAGAAACTGCGACACCGTGCCAAAGATTCTGAATCTTATTTATCTCCTTCCGTTTAGAATGGCATCAAGAATGTAACTGTAATCCCATGTAGACTTGTATGCTTCTATAAGCTTTAACCTGTAATCGCCACTTGCCTTGATTTTAAAATAAACAAAGAGAAGTCTTCCACGCTTGTTCTATTCACTTTTGTTCATAGAAATTTCAGGAGCTAAGCCCATTTCCTTCATTTGATTTTCGACTGTAACTAGGCCGGTTTGTGCCAGAAAGCTGCAGATAGAATCCTAATCAGTAATCTGGATCTTAAATATGATGCTGTTATATAAATACATATAAAACTTTACACGAGAAATCAGTTTGCTAATTCTCAAAGCTTCTTCATTTTATTTTAATTTTTCTTGTTTTCTTATTATTACACTAGAGAGAACTTTGGATTAATATTCCCAATTAGGCTTTTGATGATGAACATTTCCATCTTGTGAAACCAATGTTAGAAAATCGATTGAGTAGGTAGCATAAACCCCGAAACGATACAAGTTGTAATTTAAAACCACCGGAAAGTTCCTCAATTTCATGTAAACTATAACTGCTAAATGTAAGAAGCTCGGGGACCAATTTTCAATACCACGAAGTACATGGTCTTTCTACTTATTAAGCTCTACTAACCAAAAGTCTGCATGCTTTAAATTTAATTATATGTACTTATATATCAACATCCATATTCTGTAAGCCAGTATACAGGGTATAAGAGTGCATAAACATGTTGTGACTTCAACGAAAGCACTCAGATATCATGTTACAATAATTCAGGGTCATAACTACTATAAAAGGTCAAACATATTACATAACCCTTTACGGAGCCCGGTCCTGTGCAAACGTTTGCCAGGAACCGGTTTTGTAACATATGGTTTCTAAGCCGTTAGATCAACAATCCAACGGCTCCACCCGTACCGCGGGTACGGGCAAATTACCAAATGCCCCCGCCTCCCATACCGTAGAAAGTTTTTGCGGTACGAGCCGCAAAAACTGTGTATAATTTTTTGTCAACAAAAAGATGACAACCGACAGCCAATGGGAATATTAAACTTAGCATTCTTTTTTCTCCTGCTTGACTCAAACTCACCAAACATATAACCGGGACAACACACAGTTTGAGTCCTAATACACACACAAACACGACATCAATTACAACTCCACACAGATCTATCCCCCCCCCCCCCCCTCCATCTATTCCTTGTGTATGTATCTATGTCCCTATCCTAAAACGTCTTCCTCTAATTTAATGCACTAATTTCTTTAGCTTTTTTCAGATCTCAACACACACTTGTATATAATACATATAGTTATACACACAGTTTATGCGGCTCGTACCGTAGAAACTTTCTGCGGTATGGGAGGCGGGAGCATTTTGGTAATTTGCCCATATCGCGGAAATTTTCTGCGGTACGAGTGAATTTTTTTTTAAATCCCAGCCGTTGGATGGTTGATCTAACGGCATAAAAACCATATGTTACAAAACCGGTTCCTGGCAAACGTTTGCACAGGACCTGCTCCCTCTACAGATATCCAACTTCTAACAAAAGTCAGGCATTTGGTTGAGGCAGAGAAATTAAAAACATATACAACATCCAATCAAATTAGCCTTCTACAAAACATTGTTAGCCTCGGATAAGATGTTCTAATGATAAACATCAGAATTAGTGCATCTTCTTGTAAGGTCAAAAACCCCAAAAATGGTATATGATCTAATAATATCTATGCATCAGAAATATGTTTTTCTGGTTACATTTTACAGTTCTACACACACGTAGGATCCAATACAACTTCCCTAACATCAAACTGGGCTAAGCCTTATAAAGGAGTGAGATACATCACAACAAGCCTGATCCTTTTCAGCAGATTTAAAGCAACATATTGAGATCCAGTTATAATAGCATTTCACTTTGCCGAAATATAAAAGGAACGACATGTTTTAATGAACTAAATCAATAAAAATAAAAATAGACATAAAGCTAAGTGAATAAGAGGTTCGACCAATCAATACCTGCTATAACATACAGGCAAAAGACCACATTTTCTGATTCAGAATCACACTCATCTAATTACACACTCAAATGTAAAACCAACTACTGCCTGTAAATTAAATCAATACAAATATGTGTTTACGTAATTCATGTCATTGATGAAAACAAGTCCACCAAAAAACTTGAAAATATCTTCTTTTTTTTTGTTTTGAGTATTGCTCAATACTCAATCACACAAACTTCAAATCACCTGCACAAATGCCTACTTTAATGCTAGAAGACTCCAACTGTGGACCTCTTGTTACGATTTACGAACCACTATTACGAAGGAAAGTTAGAAATCGACTAGGCTACAACTACAATGCTATGGATCATATAATCTGTCAAAATGAGGATCCTTACTCATCACTATCACAATCATCATACAAATAACTTGCATACATAAAAAATTGAGATACCATCATACCTGGTTAAAAGAAAAAAGAGGGTCCCAGTAATGAGAACAAGAAAAGTGACATGAATGATTAATGATAAATCACTTGCAGAAAATGCTAAAGCCAACATTGCAGAAAGACACAGACCCAACATCAAGAATGCAACTTTTATTGTATTCCAAGTCTGACCCTGGTTTCAAAACAACAAAAGATTAGAACTTGCTGCAAAAATTTACACAAAAAAAGAAGGTGAGTTTAATGAGGAAAAGTGTACGGACATTAACACCAGGAGCTAAGGCACCAACAAGTACTGCAGTTGCTGCTGATACTTGTGATTCTCCTTCAGATGCTTTGTTTTCCATTTTGTTGGGAGATTAGTTTGCAATTACAGCTTCTTGATGTGAGCAATAGTGAGAGTATGATTGGGGGATTTTGGTTTCGAAATTAGGGCTAGATTGTTTTTAGTCAAAATTTTGACTTCTTTAAACAAAATGAGCGAAAACAGATTTTAAAAAATAATTCTTACCTGTTTGGAAATCTTAATCATATAGTTAAATAATTTTTTGGAGTTTTTTTCTGAATAAAAATTATACTAACTTATTTTGTTTTTATAAAAAGAAAATTTTAAAATTGGCTTGTTTTACTATATAATCAAAACTTTTAGAAATATATGTAAAAAATTAAATTGTCAATTATTTCCAAATAAAAAGAATATTATTTTATGACATAAATAATTTAAATCAGAGTTAGCAAAAATGTGTCACAATCGGAATTTGAAACGAAACAAACATGACATTATAAAATTTTAGGTGTGAGATTTTAAATTTTCGATCACGTACGAATTAATAAAAAAAATCCGATCATTTTCGAATTATTGTGAAATTAATGTTAATACTTGGAGTAGACTTCCTAACATTAGCTTACACATAAAATGACCAGTGCACATATTGGTCCATTACTCCTTGACCAATCGATTATTAAATCCTGATCATAATAAATTTTAATTTTTTACTTTTTTTTTTTGCTTAGCAATTTTAATTTTCATTTAGTTTTTTCAATCTGTATATAGCATGAATGAGATTGCAGGGGAACTCTTTTCCAAATGCCAAATATAGTTGAAATTTCTTTGTCATGCGTACAAGTCTTTAAGAATTTATCTTACTAAGAGCATTTCCAATGGTGTTGGCTAAATTGGTTGGCTAAAATGATATAAAATACTGATTATGTAAAATTTACTGAACCTGTAAGGCATTGTGCTCCGATGGTACTGGCTATAATGTTTGGCTATATTTTAAAAATGGTATGTTATTATTATTTCAAGTTGTTATAAATAGAATGTATTATTTTATTATGTTAATAGATGATGTGGAATATTCTTACAGGTCTCTAAAGGTTCGACAAATATAGCCAACATCACGAGGTTGGCTAAATTTTTAGACAACAGTAATGTGTGGTTGGAGTGGATTTTTTTTTACATATTTTCTATAAATTTTATTTATGGTATCAATTATCCAATTTTACCTAAGGGTTTTGGAGGGTTGGAGATGCTCTAACTAAAAATAATCTTCTCATAAAAGAAAAAATATCCTTTTTTGTGATCAGGCAATTGCTGGTTATCCTGATTGTAAGGAATTATGAAGAGCTTATGACCCCAAAGCAGAAATTTAGTTAACAGGATTACAACCAGTAAATCCCAAGAGTGCAAATCATACATCTTTTTCTAGGTTTTATTGGAATGGAAGGTCAGAAGAAAATAGTTAAGTTCCATTATCTGGAAATTTATTGGCACATTAGCAAAAAGGAAGCTATATCAGAAAGCATCAATTTTTTGATTTCATATTTGACAGCAACATATCTCTCTGTAGTTTGTTCATCAAAGAGGCCTAAGCACATTATGCATTGTTAGTAAATGTGTCAAAATGCCCGAAAGGGTGGCGTAACCACGCAGAAGATCAATCATCGGCATAAGATAATTAATCATACATGAAGTTCTTGATATTGGATCATCGCATGGGTGCTCTACTTAGGATGATCCTTATTCTATCAATGGTCGTTGCTGCAAACTCATCGTCGAGATATAAGGGTATTGGATGGAACAAAGTTGCAGTATTTAAAGTTCAACCATATGCTGCAAGCCGAACAAGCAGCTATTCCAATTGCAATGGTAAAATTGGTGACTGTATTGATCAGGCAGAAGAAATGATGCTGGATTCTGAGGCCAGTAAACAAGTACTAGCAGTAGAACAGAAGTTTATTATCTACAAGTTTTTTGACAAGGAACACGTACCTTGCGATAATCGTGGCCAGTCCTACTATTCTTGCTTCACGAAGCAAAAAGTTTGAATGTGATGCAGTTGCAGTATATATTTGTATCATAATTTTTTTTAATTTTTTTTGTATATCTTGTACCTCTTCTTTGATTTTTGTACAGCATTAATGTGAATGATAGATGCAATTTCAGATCCATTATCATCAAAATCCACCTTTGAGTCCTTTCACAATTTAGTTATAAAATTTCATGTTCGACTTCATAACATTTCTTCCAGCAAAATTTAGTGGTTAGCAAGTTTTTTTTTTGTTGGTAAGGTCAGTTACCAGAAAGCTAAATACTCACATTTACATTTGCATGAACATCGATATCAACTATCATCTATGGCCCCTTTAGTAAGTTTAAAAACAATCAAAGCATTCGACCCTTTGGTATGTTTGTAAACATTAAATGTATGGAAGATTATTTTTATTAATTACCTTCAATGTATACTAACGTGTATGTACATTCGATTATGAGGAACTTAAAATTCTGCACACAGAAAAACTAGAACATGGAATATCTGGATCCATATAAGAACACTGTTTATACTAACACAACTTATGTGGGTTTGGTCATTTTCAATAATATGGTTCTTTTTCCCTATCCAGCCATTACCACACAATACTTGAGTTCTTAATTTAGCTGAATGATGTTTAACAGACTCATGTTATTGATGAACATTACAACATTAAAGCAAGGAAATTTGAAAGATATCATTTCATTAAATCAAATCAAGCTCAAACACAGTACACAGACTCTGGGGAAATAAATCCAAAATTAAGATTAGTGGGGTGCTGATTTCGCCAATATTTTCACTTATGTGAAGTATAGATTTCAGTTTTGGTCCAGTGAGAACTATTACGTCGTACCAAAATTCGCAATATTTAAAATTCAAAGAGAAATGCTATAGTCCCCAAAAAGGTTTCCAAAACCATTCCCTGAGTTATCATTATACTATTGGTTGACTTTACATTAATGAGATGGGATTATACTATTGGTTGTTCCTTAAGATGAGCTCATCGTGTATACATATGAATTTACAAATAAAAATAAGTTATGTACCATTCGAGAACAAATTCGGGATCCATTTTAGAATACGTAACATTGCTCAAATTCAAAATAGGGCAAAAGAAAATATCAAAGGACAATTACCGTCATAGAAAAACATGTATACCGACCATCAATAAAATTTGAAAGGACAAAAGCCAAACACCTTTCATTGACACGCAATTATACGACAAACAAGGAGCAAATAAAAGGTGCCAAATATGTTATCCTAGATGAGATTTAAAATGTACATGCAATAATTAGTAGTATTTACGAACCACAGGAATCTCAACCTTCAAATGAACTGTCAATTTTAGGAATTAACATTCATCATAACATTCTTTTACCTACCTTGAAATTCAGATACCAAATTAAAAAACTAAAACATAATAAAAATCTTCAATACAACCACATTGATCAAGCCATTCTTCAAAGATGTCATCGCCATTCAAGCCGAGCTTTAGTTTTGCTCTCATATTCTTCCTTGTGGTTTTATCAGCACTTGTAGTTGCGGAATCGTCGTATTTCAGGCTTAAACAAAACTACATTCTCCCAACCCATGATTCCAGGCTTAAACAAAATTACATTCTCCCAACCATGATGCTTGCGACACCGGAATCCCATGGCATGGGAAAAATCCATGAGATAACAGAACGTAAAAGAAGAGTACTAAGCGGAGCAAGTCATATTAGCTATGATGCACTTAGCGCGAACAAGGTACCTTGCAGTAACCGTGGCCAATCCTACTACAACTGCGGAGGATCTGGACGAGCCAATCCGTATAAACGTGGTTGCTCTGCTGCAACAAGATGCGCTCGCCATTAGCAAATTTACTCTCATCTTTTTATACATGCATGCATCCTGGTAAATAAAAATCAAATTCATGTGTCCCCCGTACTTCTTCCTAGATTGTTATTTATTACCATTACTTTCCGAAATTTTTATTTTGGTTTATGTACATTGTATATAGAAGTGGCAGAAAGCTAGAATTTGTAAATCAATCTTTTTAGATATGGATAGCAACGAAACTTGTAGTTTGTGCATTAAGGTACCCACCACTTTGGCGGACGATTTAATATTTCCGCAGGGGATTGTGTTATTTGTACATTATTCAGCAATATATTTTCTCCTAATTTTGTTTTGTTTTGTAATTCGCCGGATAAATGTTACTCTCGGAGCATAATATGATTTTCTTTTATACAGTTGAGGGGGAACTTTGATTCAAATAATTTTTGAAATTATAGCTTTTTCCGAAAACAGATTGCATTATAATTATTATTGCACACAAACAAAAATGTCTCGCATTGACACTTTTCCTAAGACATTTGCACCCTATTTATCTCCTGGAGTCGACCCATCTCTAGTGTATACGGCATTCTCGACACTCTTTTTTGAAGTGAGGCATTCTTGACACTTTAAAAGAGAAAATAATAGGCTAACAATTTGATGACTAAACGAACAACTTAATATTATGGGGCCGTTTGGGTAGCTTAAAAAAAGTAACTTATTACTTTAAGTCAATAAATTGATTATAAGTGATAAGTAAATCAAAACTTATAAGTCAGTAAAGTGTTTGGTAAATCAGAAATTATAAGTCTACTGTAGAACACATATTTTATATATAATTTTCCTAAATCGCGTTGAAATATAGCACATATAGAATGCAAAATGATCATTGGGAGATGGAGAAAAATATGGTAAAGTTAGATTTGAAAAAAATATCGTCAATTGACGGGAAAAATCAAATTAAAAACGGAGAGAATTAGAGAATAGTACAAATAAGTCATAAGTTAGAAAAAAGTTAGGACATTCTAACTTTAAACTTATGAACTTATAAGATCATAAGTCATTAAAATAAATTGTCAGACAAACAGTTCAATATAAGAACTTATGAACTTATATCAACTTTAAGTTAACTTAAAATTTTGCCGAACAGCCCCAATATATAGCTGCTAATATTGATAATGGAGAGAAAGAGAGCAAAGCAGTACAGGAAGAAAGAAGCAGCAGTTTTGCTGGTGTGTTATTATTTCTTCCGAGTTAATCTATTTATTGCCCAAGTGAGAGACATCAATATTAATTACACTGTACAATTTTCTACTTCTAAGGCTAACTTTACATGTATGCATTGATAAAAATGACGATCACTTTACAATATTTCCTTTTGATTGTCATTTCATGTAAGCATTGACAAAAGTGACGATCACTTTATAACATTTCCCTTCGATTGTCATTATAGTATGGATTATAGATTGTTTTGTTAAAAAGTCCAAAGAAAAATTTAGTGGAATAAAGAAAAAATTGATGAAGGAAAAACAATACAATCTCCCTTTGAAAAATTAATCATTCACTAAAATTTTGTTGCAACATATTTTCGAATCGACGCATTCCAATGTTATGTCGCAACTTTCCAAATGTTGAATTTGATCATGATTTTGTGAATAGTCTGCAAGAGTGTCACATGATCAAATTTGTTGTATATCAATTTCACCATTCTTTTGAAACTCATAAGTATAGAAGAATTCTGGTGAAGTGTGCTTCGTTCCGTCTTCTTTGATATATCCTTTCTTGAGTTGGTTAATACATGCAGTGTTATCTTCAAACATAATAGTGGAATTTATTTGTTAGAATAATGAGAAAAGCCAATTTCATTATTATCAAGCCAAAGTTTATAATACATGTCTCAATACTTATATAATAAACCTATATAAGATAAAGTACCAAAAATACCATTAATACAATAATAGGTATTTATTCTAACATCCCTCCTCAAACTCACGATGCTACGACAAGAAACGGAAGACAGAGTGAGACTTTGTGAAAATATCAGCAATCTGAAGTGCAGAAGAGACATAAGGTAAGTGTAATAACCCTAACTTTAGAAAGGCTACAGTGCCCAAATGAATAGTGATCTTGAGGAATCTAGGGAAATGGTGTGTAGGTACTCTATATTAGGGATGGAAAATGAGTAAACAGAAACCATATTAGCGTTGTACATTGAAAATAAGTGACTCGAAATGATGATGGATTTTAGAAATTCCTGAATTTTGATTTTGAGGATTTTGAGCTCGAACGAACTTCTATATCTTGGATATTAAGGAGTATAGAAATACTAAAGGAATTATATATTGAAGAATTAGTGAATTTAAGTTAAACCAGGGGATTATTAAGTTAAGAGAATACCAAAGGAAATTTGATTTGTAAATGATTTCGAAAACCACTGAGATAATGAGGTATACTCGAAACGAACCACGATTAGACGAGTATGGAAACCAAGCAACCAAGATTAGTAATTTAACAAGGATGCATACCACATTATGATTATCCAAGGTTAGTAGCATAATACTTAGAAAATTAAGTAAATGAGAATATGAACTCATCCTAATGACATCACTAATGACCTCATATTCCACTAACTCAAATTAAGGGCAAATTAGTCTTTAAACCATAGGATTTTCCACAAAACTCTAGAATTCTCAAGAAATTAAAACAAGATGAGATAGGATTAACAAAACACAAAAAAATCTCTTCCCCCATCCTCTTCATTGCATTCGGCCAAGAGAAAAGAAAAAGGAAATTGGAAACTTGAAACCCTAGTTCCAAGCCATCTAAATTCAAGGAAAAATTCATGAAGGTTGCTTACATATAGACTAAGGTATGCTATGAATTCTAGCTTCTAAGTCCATTCCATATTTGAGAAATAAATCATGAAGGTGATGATGAATAGTGCATGAATAGTAACTTTAAGAAACTAACTTGGTTTTTCATGGCTCCTTTAGTTGATTCAAGCTATTGTAAGGTTGTTAAGGATTATCCAAGGCTTGTTGAGTGTTGTTAGAGCTTCAAGAAGGTATAACTACTCTTGCCCTCTTTGTGTTTATGGTGTAAACTAAGTTGGTTAGTAGTTAAGTGAAGTTAATGTTTAGTTTATAATGAGTATGTGTTATAAGTGGTTTGTTTTGATGTGGAAATTGTGTGTTGTGGACTTGTAACCATGGCTGGTAATGAAGACCACATGGTGTAGGTGATGATTATGGTGTTTGATAATTGATTTGGAGGAGTTGGATTTATGGAAAGTACGAAATTTTAGCCGTTATAATGCCCGATTTTCGTTAGGATGTAAGTTGCCCTGTTTTGGACCCCCTGCATCCGTACGGTACCCTACTTTCCAGGTTCCTAATTAACTATGAAACGATAGAGCTTGGTTCATAGATCGTTTTGATATAAGGTGCGTTAAAATCTGATGAACGGTTTAGGAGAAAAGTCAGTTTTAGTGAAAGCGGTTCAGAAACCGAGAAACCGTAAATGTATCAAACTTGAGGTTACAATTACCATACTTTAACATTGTTAAAAGTCACGAAATTTTGGGATATGGTAGTAGTGTGGTCAAAGAACTATTTCCAGTTGACCTTACATTAAAATTCGAAATTTAAAAATTATAAGAAATTCTGCAGTCGAGTGTGGTCGTTAAGGGAAATGGTGAAAACCCCTGAAACTTCGATTTAGGTTATAAATGGTTAAGTTCTTGAACCTTTGGGGTAATAGGAATACGTTAAACATATATTAAAGTTTCAAAAGGTAATGTTATACAAGAGTGTAGTGAGTAAGAGATGTGGTTCTAACGACGGTCCTTTTGTGTTTATAGAAACTCCGGAAGAGGGACGAGCCATACCGTCAGAATATCGAAACCGAGGCAAGATTTCTTCTATCCCTATTTGTAAAAATACTTATCTTCACAAAGAAACTTGATTTCATGGAATATATATGTGATGCTATTATTACTATATTGTGAAGAAATTGTCTTCCTTGAGTATTGATATTGAAAAGAAGAGTATGCGAAGATGTATATGAATATGACTATGAGTACGAAAATGTATGTGAATATGGATATGAGTATAAGATGCATATGAATATGAATAAGAGTATGAAATGGATATGTATAGAGATGATTATGCATGAATTGAACATGCCTTATGATTAAGAGAATAAGAGAGAATGGTATCAGTTGTTATCGAGGATTATATGGTTATAATATTATATTAAAAATGTTCTTTTTGAGTATCAGTGGTTTAATAAACATTATTTGATTATCATGCATTACTCTTAAAATAGATGGAATATTTTACGAATATAAAGTATATTTGATTTCGGAATATGAAAGAGAGGTCTGAATCATAATCAAAGCATTATGATATATATATATATATATATTATAGAAGTAATGTGCGAGAATGGAATTGATATGAGAGAATGATATGTGGAAATGAAAGTGAGAAAATGGAAATGTGGAATGATATTTTAAAAAAAAGAATAATGATGTGATAAAGAGGGGGATTGCAACAGACTTGCGTAAGTGGCTGTGTCAGGGCTGTGTGCGACACAGTCCAGCATTTATTATTTTTATTACGGCACGAAGATGCCAAGGGAGGATGTTAGCAGGTGGCCTTCCTCCAGGGATGATCTTCATTCCTTCTACCGGTAGTAAAAAGAGAGCATGTACGATTAGGCGACTGATCATCGTCCTAACGTATCAGGCGACAGCAGATATCCCCAATGTTTTTTAAAAGAAGGTGTAGACAATGGTTTTCAGATTTCTATACTGAAAACAGAATAATGATGTGAGATGATGAAATTATGATTACAGATGAAGAAAAACTGATAATATATTATTTCAGATTTCTATACTGAAAACAGAATAATGATATGAGATGATGGAATTATGGTTGCAGATGAAGAAAAACTGATATTATATTAATTTAGATTTCTATCTTATAACAGTAAGTGTATGATGTATTATTAAATAAGAGCTTTATTCTTCCTTAAGGATTTTAATTGTTTCCTGCTATTATATATGTATATACATATATGTATATCTGTCACATTTTAAATTTTAGTTATAGTATTATCTTGCTGAGCTATTATAGCTCACTCTTGCTACTTATGTATATAGCAGCTAGGTCCCATGCCGATACTACGTACCACACCCCGCAAGAGGGTAAGGGAAATGCGACCTTTTGAGCGTGTGCTGGCAACCATCCCCGAGGTAGTGACAAGCGAAGGGGCTTAGTATACTTATGTAAATTAAGTGTGTAAGTTGTAATAAACTTTAGTTGTTGAAGTGCTTCCTGTAGAAGATTTGTTCAACAATGTACTTAGTAAATTCTGGGCTTGTAATAACTGTTAACTTTAAAACTTTTAAATATTGTGGTTGTTGTTCTATGAGCATATGACTGGTGTGTGTGTGTGTGTATTAGTGTGGGGTCAACTGATTATATTAATAAAAAAAAGGACTGTAGTGATATTGATATTGATCGGAAATTGGACCTTGACGGTCGGAATCCTTGACCCCGGATCCCGGGGCGTCACAGTAAGGTGATGGTACCCTGCTGCAAATGATGACGAGTCACATGACAATCAATCTCTATATGTTTAGTGCGCTCATGAAATACGGAATTACGAGCAATATAGACTGCACTCTTATTATCACAATATAGCGGAGTAGGACGAGTAAGCTTAACACCCAAATCACAACGAAAAAATTTAATGACAGCTTGAGTTTTTATATGAGCTCTAAAATCTTTATGCATATCCAGAAAATCAGACATGCGCTTCATAAGATAAATCCACGTATAACCAGTGAAATCATCAATAAACGAAACATAAAATCTAGATCCTCCTTTTGTAGGCATAGGACCAGGTCCCCACACATCAGAATGCACAATATCAAATGAAGCAAGAGAATATGTAACACTCTTATGGAAAGGTAAAGCAGTAAATTTCGCTAATTTACAACCGCTACAATCAGAAATATCATGAGATTCAACTGTCCCAAGGCTCCAGTTGAGACGAAAAACTTTAAGCGAGACTGAGAAACATGATTTAAACGAGCATGCCATAGGTAAAAGTCAGAAGATGAATCACTCAAACGAAAAGAGGACAATTTACAGTAGGAGTTCCAACAGCAAATATATTAAGTTCATCCAAAACATAAAGTCCTCCCTGTTTACGACATTTCCCCATAACCTTTTGAGATCTTGGTTCCATAACACAACAAGTATTAGGAGAAAAAGAGACAAAGTAACCGAAAATGAAACAAAAGATGACCAAAGATTTAACTAACCGAAACAAGATTTAGCTTAAGATAATTAACTAACCGAAACAAAACATAATTAACTAACCGAAACAAGATTTAGCTTAAGATCCGGAATAAAATAAACATCAAAGAGAGACATAGTTGGAGTAACAACAGAACCAACACCTTTCAATGGCATAGGAGTGCCATCAGCAGTCATGATGGATAAAGATGTATAATCAGAAAATGAAACAAAAGATGACCAATGCGTAGACATATGATGAGAAGCACCCGAATCCATAAAGAAGAAAACATACTTGACGTACCCGTTGACAAAAGTCCTGTTGACGATGAGACATACATGGCAAAAAAAATTGATAAAAACAAATTCGAATCTAGATATGAAACTAAACCCGAAACCAAATCCAAAGTCAAAAGAAACAATTCCCCAATCCAAAATAGAATCCAAAAATAAATCCAAATTCAAATCTAAATCCAAATCTAAAGCAAATAAACCAAATCACTACAACTAGAATATCTCGATAATCATCAACAACACCCAACTTATAAGATCAAGAACGACGTAAAGAATGAATTAGAAGAAATTTGTTTGAACCCTTAAAATCTGACCTTCCGGAACCCCAAATACGATATCTACCGTTCAAAACTTAGATACTATGCAAAGAAGACTTAATCAACATTTCAGGCCGATCCAACGGTTGAAACTCCGGGAATTGCAAAAAGAAGTTGGCTGATCTAGGTAGAAAAATTCCTAAGAATTTTCAAAATAAAATTGTTTTTGTAGCGTAACTCTACCTCTCTAATGATTCAGTTAAACACCCACGATTATCCCTCAACAAACGATGAATTTAATTATCATCTCCCTCGAAACCTAGCTCTTGATACCATGTTAGAATAATGAGAAAAGCCAATTTTATTATTATCAAGCCAATGTTTATAATACATGTCTCAATACTTATATAGTACACCTATATAAGATAAAGTACCAAAAATACCCTTAATACAATAATACGTATTTATTCTAACATTATTATGGTATACGGTATCCATATAATTCTTGAATATTGATGATAATGGAACGCAACCAAACACGTTCTCTACTAGTTTCATGGATAGCAATTAGTTTTGAGTGATTTGGTGAGGTTGCAACTGTAGTTTGTTTCGTGGATTTCCAAGATATTTCGTACCATCGTATGTAAATACATATCCAGATTGTGATTTTCCCGAGTGAGGATCTGACAAATATCATGCTTCTGCATATCCAATTAACTGAGATGTCTAGTTTTTTTAGAAGAATAACCCAAAACCAATTGTTCCACGAAGATAATGGAATATATGCTTGATCTCATTCCAATGTCTATCCATCGGAGCAGAGCTAAATCTAGCCAATAAATTCACAAAAAATGCAATATCTGACCTTGTATTTTTCACAAGATACGTAAGAGCACCAATTGTACCAAGATATTGGATTCAGGAATCATCGTCATAGAAGTGCTACATTTGGACATAATTTAGTTGTATAGCACTTTCCAAGTGCTACACTTAATGTTTACTTGCAAAGCCTATTTTTGTAGTAGTGAGAGGCATATTAACATCTACAAATGTTTTTTTTAAAAAAAGAACATCTATATATAATACTCTATTTATCCCTTTTTAATTTTCTCTTTCAAAAAAATTTCATATAACAGTTTATCACATGTGTGCCCATGGGCACACAATAAGAGCTTAGTTGGCATTTTTTGATTAGTTTTATTTTCATTAATAACGTGTCCTCTGTATGCACAAAAATTTCAACCAATTAAAATTAGCCGACTCATAAAAAAGTAGTTGTTAGAGCGTGCCCATAAGCACATAATAGAAAAACCCATTAAAAAATATTATTTTACTAATTTATTTTATGATTATCCATCATAATTATATTAAATTATTTGTATGCTTAAGCTGCATTGCCCTCGGGTCGTTGCCCTATTCCTTAAGCGACATCGCCCTCGGATCTTCGCCCTCTTCCTTAAGCGGCATCGACCTCGGATCGTCGCCCTCTTCCTTAAGCGTCATCGTCCTTTGATCGTTGGAAAAGTAGACATCTCCAGTTTTACTAAGGAGGAAGACATGTGGCCTTATTTGGAGGCATCGCCCTCATGGGCTGGAGAAAGATGACATAGTTTATATAAAGCAAGTAAGCTCAGAAGTATACGCTTAATTGGCCTATCCCACATTCAAAAAAGACGTAGCCCCTCTCTGAGGTGTTGTCCGCAGCAAACTAGCAAGGAGGTGGCTACTATGTTTAGCAAGTAAAGAGATGGAATCGGCCTCGCCCACTCGTGAAGGGCACCACCCTCTAAGGGAATCATCATTCAAAATAGAAGATTTTCCTTTTAGCTCTGATAAGCCTCTAAGCTTCTCACTTTTAGGAAGGCCTCGCCCTCTTGGGCATTAGAGGTGGGGAATCTCCTCAAAGCAGCTATCTGGAGGACATTGGATATTATGGGCCATGATCGAAATCATCTACTATCGCATATATAGAAGAGGACAAGACCCCATCCAGGCTAACAGGCATCGTGCTGCTAGGGGGGGTCGAAAGGCGTCACCCCCTAGTGGTCTCAAGGCCAGCCCTTTTACTAGCTCTCTTTACTCTGTGGTTCAAGGTGGGTGTTGACTCCAATAATCTCCGGTCAATGACTTGGCCACCATGCTCTGAGAAAATAGCTGGGCTCCAAAGGCCCAAAACGATTCCACTAGTGGCGATGGCCCCAGCCCCATGGGCTCTATACACAAGGAAACCTAGCCCATTTGGATAATGTGATGTCCAAGAACTACGTTTGGCTTGATCCATATAAATAAGGATACGTAGGCACATTGTATGGCACGATGCAATCCTTGCGAAAAAGAGAGAATTTAATATTCAATCTTAATTGCGATTATATCTCACATACAATCTTAGCCACCCCCAAATCTTAAACTCTAACCCTAACATCCTTCGTCGGTCACCGTCATCAACCACTACCATAATTTCAGCAATCCTCCCCGAATTTGTTATCACCAAATTTCTTCATTAACAATTTCCAATACGACATACGCGTAAATTAAAATTTAATAAATTATCAGGTGAATTTACAAAACCTTCCACTTCTCTTTCGAAAATCAAGACTTTCCACATTTATTGGTAATAGAAAACTATATAGAATAAAACTTCTCTAATATCAACCTAAAGTGTTCCTAAAGATATTTAAAATTAAATTATAAAAAATTGTAAAAAACAAATTTCTAAAAACTATTGAAGATTAAATATTTATTTATGATAATAAATATATTTATAAAAAATACGCATAAAATGCTAATAAAAAATAAAAATAAGTATTTAGTCCCAAGTTTACTAACAGAAATATATATATATATATATATATATATATATATATATATATACATACACATTATGTTAATATTTTATTAAGGATTTAAGCGATAGTTTGCAAGCTATTTGATTCTTTAGTGCCTACTGCTTAGTAGTACATAGTTTATTTTAGAATCGTATGATGGGACTGTACTGATCAGTTATAATTGGCTAGCCCATCTTTCTCTATTTTAGTATCACAATATTTCATACTATAGTGTTTTTATTTCATTAATTATGTAGAGGTCACGATCAGCATAAGAATTAAGAAATGTAGTTGAATAAGAACTTTAAAAATTAATTCCACATACGGATAAAAATTAATATTTTAGATTTATAATTATTTTTATCGAAAGTGTAAGCTATAATGAACCTTACTGCACTGCATTTTTCTATTACAATTTATGCAATTTTAAAATTCCACGGTACAATTACGATTAATTTAGAAATTTGACCAAACTATATGCATAAATTGATCCACAATTTTGAAAAAAAAAACTACACCTTCCGCACCGCGATGACCCTAGTCTACAGCCTAGAGGAGTTAATTTAAGCATTAGCGCTTGTCCATTGTAAAGGACCATCTTTCTCTACATCTATAAAAATTTAAAATTATGAAAATTTCTTTTTCTTTTTTATAAATGGTCTCATGAATTTTTTTTTGGATTTTATCATCATATTCCCTGCGTTTCTTTTTATATGACGTTTAATTTTTTACACTCACATCAAGATATTTTGACTGGATATTTAAATTATTATATTTAAAATTTTCTTTTTCTAAAAAAAATATGTAAAAAATAGTTTAATTTAGAAAATAATAATTTTAAATACCGATCAAAATATTTCGAAATGTGTGGAAACGTCATATAAAAATACGAAGGAAGTAGTATTTAAATTTAGAAGTCATAGACACACGGGCAGTCCTGAACTTTCAAAATCATTTTTCGAGTTCCTAACATACATAAACACAGACCCTGCATCTTTTACAAACTCATATACAAGGAAATTGAAAAAAATTTGAGGTCCAGGTGCAAAATTTGTTTGTTCATCTATGCTGAGTCACCTCTACATATACGTTATGTAATTTCAGTTTTAAATGAAGATTCAAAGTTTAAAATTAAACACCCTGACAAAAAATAAAAAGTTTAAAATTAAACACTAAACTTTTAAAAAAAATCATTAAAGTATTTTCTTAGTAAATTTAAAAAATACAGTGTAAATACAGAATTATAATAATAACTGCGGGAGGAACTAGTACTAGTCTATATATTTTGGATGCAGATATTTTAGAACTTGGATTCTGGGTAGCTAATGATAGTACTTGATAATATTGGTTCATAAGTAGTCAACTGTTTATTAGATGAACAAAATACAAGGACCACTGACACTGGCTCTCGTGATTGTGAAATTGATGAGGACCAAACAGTAACAATGCACATGAAAGTTTCAAACTTTGAATCAAAGACCCACACCTACCCACAATCTTCAACATCTCTAGGAGCCAAGAAAGTAGTAGTATAATTAACACACAACACAGACATGATGCCTCATGACCTACATGTTTTCCTTTGTTTTTTGTTCATAAATGTTTAGTCTCCATGCTCTCCACAAAAATTATACTGTAGATAAGGAAAATGCATCCACACAAACCGGAATACATGTATATGGTTTTGGTAACCATTTACGCTAAAATCGAACTGAATCGATCCGCACACACACTGCTATAACAATTTTACTAATAATTTCTTCATATAACTCCCTCTCTGTTGAAACAACTCAAGGCCTGTGCACCCTGATGTCTTATTTATTACCAAAAGATTCTGCATGAATTCCCTTCTCCGTTGAAGAAACTCAAGGGGGATTTCAAATAGCACTTTTAATTCTTACCTTTGATTGACAATTGACATGCATTATTGAAAAACAACTCTTGTGTTTCTCTCTAGAAAACAACTCTTGTGTTTCTCTCTTTTATTTCTCTTGGTATATTTATAATGGCAATACAATGAGTCTATTTATAGACTTCAAAATATAAGCTAACATCATTGCTTACATCACTATTATTTATTTCAAGCCTACCATATTTTAACATGGAACAAAGACTAGCCTCCCCTTATTTGAACATTGAACTTATTTTCTTCCAGAGAGTTTGAATATTCAACATGCACAACATTCTAAATTTTGGATACTAAACCTTCCACCGAAAGAAAAAAGCGAAACCGATGATCACTACCCCAAATACCAAACATACATTTCATTCTTCTCCCGTATTTGCACTTATTCTCGACTGAACCTTTATTCTATACTGGATAATAAATTCTCTTCTAAATCTTTTTATTACTGAAACACTAATTCAGTAAATAGAGATAAAAACAAAAGGATCAAGTCTAGGACACAAGTAAATTTATATCCTATATATATATATAATAAGCATAAGGTGGATAATTGATTGTCCATACTACCGTAAAACAAATATTGACTATTGGATCTAAATTTAATTAACGATATAGATTATACCTTTTTAATAATTATATATTAAATTGTTCGATCTAAATTTAATTAACGGTCTAGATTATATATCTTTTTAATAATCGACTTAACTAAGCAGCTAGACCGTACCGCAACAGAAGTCCTAATTCTTAAAGAATGACTGCAAACGCGCGGTACACCTGAGTCCTGATGCAGTATAGCAAGTAAGGTTCTTAAAACAATTTATATACTTTAATTTACTGAAGTAGGTCAAATATACTTATCAAGTAAATAAAGGTCGTGGTTACAACAAAATATTTTTGTTACAGTTTAATAAAATAGTTCTAAAAAATCTGATATTTACATAAATAATAATTCCTAAAATAATCTAAATAGGATTCATACTTCCTCCGTCCCACTTATTTTGTCCATCAATCAAAATCCACGTTTTTACCAATTTACTATATTTTTTGTTTAGTTTCCATAACTAAGCTTAAATATTACTATATTTACAAATTTTTAACATATTTAGAGCTTTATTTACCCTTGTTAAGAAAAGTGGACAGATATTGTGGGACAGAAAAAATTGGAAATGTGGCCAAAATAAATGGGACAGGAGTATTAATTATGGCCATGGTTATAACAAAATACATCAATGGAGTTTTTGTTATAGTTTAATAAAATAATTCTATAAACGTGAATAATGATTCCTAAAATAATTTGAATAAGATTCTAATTAATATGATATAGAATTTTATAAATATTAGAGAGATATCATTCAAATACTATAATCTTAAACAATCTTGATATTTGTGGGAATAATGATTCCCATAAAATTCTAAATACGTATGCTATGGACCGATGATTTTTTATATTTTTTACATATTATATTTATATCTTTTTGCTCTAAGTATTTAATTTTTTTTAATAATTTACAGATTGAAATAGGTTTTTAAGGTAAGAAATAGTTAGGTCCATTAAAATAAGTTTTTAATAATTACACCCTTACAATAAGTAGGTCCTTAGATATGTGTTTATATTAAAGAGTTTTTATTAAAAAAAAAAAATTAATCTTACATATGTCTTTGAACCATAATAGTTCTATATTTTTTTTTAACTATATTGATATGGGCTAAAAATAAGCCTTAAAGACACCTTTAATATGGCATTAATTAGACCCAGCATGGTCCAAACGTGGGGCCCATTAATGAGGTCAGAATCCTTATTTTGATATTAATTTCGTAATTAATATTGAGGGAAATAAACAGCTCAGCAATAAGAGTTGGATAAGGATATTATCTCCATCAGACTTAGCCACCAAGGCATCCAATTCGATATGGAAACTGATTCCTACAAGGAATAGATCTGGAACCTTCCTCAAGGAAGACTTGTCTACCAAGTCTTTGACTCCTACCATAATTCTAAGGCTCCTACAGCCTATATAAAGGGTCTGACCCCTCATTCTCAGAACTACGTTTTTGGCTTGATCTTCAATATTCATCGAAGTACGTAGGCATCTTGTGAAGGTAGATTCAGCCACGAACACAAGAACAGCCATTAAAGCTCGAAGCTCCCACAAACCCTAGTAGTTAATACACAATAAATATACCCTACTTTATATTCCACAACATTTGGCGCCGTCTGTGGGACGACAACATCAACCATGGTTCAAACACGAAGAACAACACCAGTTGTAACTGAGGCCGTGCCACTCAGCTCTGCTCCACCCCTGACCGAACAGGCTCCCCCAGTATCAGGGGCGATCATCCAACAGACTCCCTCAGCATCAGGGACGATCATTCAACAGGCTCCCCCAGCATCAGCTGTCATCATCCACTCTCAAGTTTCTCAACAACCAGGGGTGATCCCCCATGCTGAGAGTACGTTGCCTCTGACCAATCATGCAGGACAAGCGACCAACTCTCTCCAGATTGTTGATCCGAACAACCCGCCACCAGGGGTACAGATCCATACTACGGATCTCCCCTTGAACACTAATTCCAGGCACGGTCTGCCCAACTACCCCCCGATGACTCAAGGTTCAGGACCAAGTGGTCATGCCTTACAAATCCGGGACCGAGATTATGATGACTACTCCGGCCCTTATACTGATGATTCATCGTCTGAGGATGATGATCGTGATGAAGCCCCGAGGAGGCAACATTCTAGAAGAGAGCCTCAAGGAAGGACTCAAGGGATCCATGATGGACCTCCACCAACGGCTGAGGAGAGGATTAAGGCTCACGAGGCTGAGATCCAAAGGCTGAAGGATGACATAGCAATGGAGCAAGCAAGACAGAATCAAACTCGACCTCCTCCAACCTCAGGAACGATTCCCATCATTGATTTGGAGAGGTCTTCAAGGAGACAAAGAAGGGCTGATGCCTCATTCGGAAGAACAACCACAAGGATGGAAATTCCCAAGGGAAACCCCAAAGATCTGATGCCTCTAGGAGATCCTGATGATCCAACACCCCCGTTTACTGAGGAGGTGATGAATGCTCATATTTCTAGGAAGTTTAAGATGCCGACAATTAAGGCTTATGATGGAACGGGTGATCCCGCAAATCACGTCAGGACGTTCTCGAACGCACTGCTGCTGCAGCCTGCAAGTGATGCCCTAAAGTGCAGAGCGTTCCCCCAAACCCTGTCGGGCATGGCTCAGAGATGGTATAGCCGATTGCCTGCGAACTCTATTGGCTCTTTTAAGGAGTTGAGTGCCGCCTTCGTTAGCCAATTCATTAGCGGAAGGGTGCATGAGAAGAGCTCCGCATCTCTTATGTATGTGGTGCAAGGAAAGAATGAAAATCTGAGGGACTACCTCAAGCGATTCACTAAGGAGACCCTGAATATCACTGATTTGGAAAATAAGGTGGCAATGGTAGCCCTGGAGCATGGAACCACTGACCTCTTCTTCAAGAGATCATTGGCGAAGCATCCCCCTGAGAACATGGCTGAGCTCCAACGAAGGGCTGATAAGTATATTAAAGCTGAGGATAGCTTGAATAAAGAAACCACCGTAGGTGGAGGAGGAGGTAACTATGACTCCAAGAAGCGAAAGCAAGACCAGGACTATGATGATCAAGAGTATGATGCTAGGGACAAGTATCCCCGAACTAGCGAGGACTCCGACTCTGCCCCTAAGAAGAACCAAGGGTCAAGGTTCACTGAGTATGCAAGGTTGAATACTCCTAGGAGTCGAATCTTGTTGGACATTGAGAATGATAAGGATTTCAGATGGCCGAAGCCACTCAGGGGTGATCCCGCAAAGAGAAACCAGAATCAGTATTGCAGATTCCATAGAGACGTGGGGCATGACACTGACGATTGTAAGCAACTCAAAGATGAGATTGAGTTTTTGATCCGTAGAGGGAAGCTGAGGCACTTCACTAAGGGTGAAGACCGTACTAATCAGAGAAGAGACTATAATAGAAGGGATGACGATCAAGATCGCAACCCACACCCCCGAGGGCCAGTAATCAACATGATCTCAGGAGGCCCAACTGCGGCCGGGACAACTAGGAACTCTAGAAAGGCTTATGACCGAGAGGTGTTGCACATCGTGGGAGAGGCCCCGAAGCGTGCAAAAACTGAGGTAGCGATTAGCTTTGATGACTCAGACTTGGAAGGGGTGAAGTTCCCCCATGATGACCCGTTGGTCAAAACTCCTGTGATTGGAAACTCGGAGGTGAAGCGAGTCTTGATAGACAATGGAGCTTCCGTTGACATTCTGTTTCATGATGCGTTTGTGAAGATGGGATACACTGATTCTCAGTTGACCCCCAATAACATGCCTATATACGGATTTAATGGAGTAAAATCCAAAGTTGAAGGGACTATTCAGCTGCCTGTAACTATTGGGCAAGAGCCCAAGGAGGCCACTCAGATGTTGAACTTCCTGGTAATCAAGGCAGCTTCAACGTACAACGCTATCCTTGGAAGGACTGGACTTCATGCATTTAAGGCTGTTGCCTCAACCTATCATGTGAAGATCAAGTTCCCTACCAGGAATGGTGTTGGAGAACATAAAGGTGATCAGAAGATGGCACGAAGCTGTTATGTAGCCTCGTTAAGGCCTGATGGAGTCGGGGGGCAGGTCCTTCCGATTGAAGACATAGATGTCCACAGTGGTAAGGAACACAAAGAAAGGTCAGCAGGGGACATCACACAGAAGCCTCGGACAGCAATTGAGGCTAAGGCGTTAACTGACTTTGTGGTTGAGTGTACCATTGGCAACCAAGAAGTCGGGGGGCAGGAGGTAGTACCCCAAGCAGGAAGTGAACTTCAGAATAAGAATGAGGAGACCAGAAGGAGTGGTGGGTGCTCTATTTTGATGGAGCATCAAAAACAAAATCAAGTGGTGCAGGCCTAGTCTTGCAAAACTCCGATTGGGCTTAAGTTATTCTAGTAGGACTTAGCTTCATATTTATATAGTAGAAGTAGAAATAAGGTTCATTAAAACCATTGCAGAGCATGTTGCTCCGAGTAGGACAGTAGTACTCTATGTAAGGGTTGAACCCATTTCAAGTTATTAATGCAAGATTGTTTTCCATTCATTGATTGTGATTTTATTTATGTGCCAAGCACCTGATGTGTGAGTCAAAGAAGACCAAGTACCGAAAATAAAAGAATACACGAATGAAAACAAACGAATGCATACCTCGAATGGTAGAGTTAGGTTACAGCAGATAAGAGTTTAAGTCCTTGAAGGATCCTGGATAAAGACAAACGTTGAAGTCCTGATGGAACACCCGCTGAAGAAACATATTGCATAGCATGAAAGCCAATGGAAGGCTCATCAAGTGGGCAATCTAACTAAAAGAATTCGATGTTAAGCCTAGTACGACCATCAAAGCTCAGGCTCTAGCTGACTTCGTGGTTGAATATACCATTGACAACCAAGAAGTCGGGGGGCAGGAGGTAATAGACCAGGAAGGTCAGCAAGGTGAGAAACCCCTAGAAGAGAAGAAGGAATATTGGATGCTCTATTTTGATGGGGCATCAAAAACAAAAAGCTCTATTTTCATGGGACATCTAAAACAAAAACCAGTGGTGCAGGTTAATTTCTGCAAAGCCCCGATGGGTTCACACTCGAGTATGCCTTGAAGATTGGACTTCCAAACAACCTGCAACGAGGCGGAGTATGAAGCTCTGATGGCCAGCCTTGGATTGACGAGAGCCCTGAGGGTGAAGAACCTGAAAGTTTGTGGAGACTCAAATCTGGTAGTCTCACAAGTCAATGGAGAGTTTGAGGCTAGAGAAAAGAATATGGCCAAACACTTGAGGATTGTGAAAGCCGTGATAGCCCCGCTCGATAAATGCCATGTTGAGTATATCCCAAGAGAGAAAAGAACATTAAGGCCGAAGCCCAGTCTAAGTATGGCTCTTCTGAGATAAAGAATTATGCAGAGAGCTTTTGCTTCCAGGTCCTGAAGACCCCACCATCGAATCAAAATTGGTAGCACCAGTTGATGTAAGCTGAAGGATAGACCCTCTTCGAGCTCATCTCGAGACTAGTTGGCTCCCTGATAATGCCTTGAAGGCACAGAAACAGTTAGTGAGAGTGTTGAGATGAGAGGTCCTTTGTCATTCCTTACTTAAAATCTTGAATCTCAAATCCCGACACAAAATTTTAGCCTTGATGGCCAAAAAGGCTGTCTGCCTCCAATCAAATTTGTCATTTGAAGTTTAAGGACTTGAATCAAGAGCCTTCAATCGAATATAAACCAAAGCAAGGTCCTGTGAGCATAAGAAGAAGGTTGGAAACCTAGAATCAAGAAAAGAAGGTTAACAACCAGCCAAGACACACCAGACTTGAAGTCAAACGCTGAGGAGCAAGTGAACTCCCTGAACGATCAACTGAAAAGTAAGACCTCCTCCGTATGAAGCAAGGGGGGCAAGAACTAAATGACTTCATCATTCCTACATCTTAGAATGAGAATCAAGGGAATCAAGGGTTGATAATAACCTTAAAACCAAGGTCTCAGCAAATAAGTTAAGGCCCGGAAGGTCACAAGTCAAGGTTCACGAAACCATTTAAGGCATAACAAACACCTCATATTGACCTGAAACCTCGTGTTGGTGATCCAGAACACCAACATCAACCTTAGAATCCAGGCCTTGTGTTATAAATCAAGGGCTAAGGAACTAAGTTGAAGCCTTAGAAGGCCAACAAAGCTATCAGATCCAACCTTGGATCAAGAGATTCGTGAACAACTCAGGAATGAGTAACTGAATCAACATTCCAACAAGGTGGATGAAAGGTTCAAAGTAATTCTATGTAAGATTAGGCAAGCATGAAACCTTTGAAAGGATTTTGAAGCTTTCTCGTGGAAGGTTTGGAAACCCATTTACTATGTCACCAAGGTGCTTCATGAAGCTGACCTGAATCACTCCGCTATAGAGAAGTTTGCTTTAGGCACGGTCATGGGCTCAAGAAAATTGAGACCTTACTTTTTAGTCACGTAAAATAGAGGTCTTGACAGACCAAGCCATTAAAAGGCCATTAATTCGACCAGAATCCTGGTCGAAATGACCAAGAATCCTGGTCGAAAAACTCTTCGACGAGGCCACGAATTTGACCCTTAATTCGACCAGAATCCTGGTCGAAATGACTAGGAATTCTGATCGAAAATTCGTTCGACCAGGAGAAACCTTGGACCCTTATTTCGACCAGAATCCTGGTCGAAACGACCAGGAATCCTGGTCGAAAATTCGCTCGACCAGGAGAAACCTTGGACCTTATTTCGACCAGAATCCTGGTCGAAACGACCAGGAATCCTGGTCGAAAATCCGTTCGACCAGGAGAAAAATCAGACCTTATTTCGACCAGAATATGATATAGAATTTTATAAATATTAGAGAGATATCATTCAAATACTATAATCTTAAACAATCTTGATATTTGTGGGAATAATGATTCCCATAAAATTCTAAATACGTATGCTATGGACCGATGATTTTTTATATTTTTTACATATTATATTTATATCTTTTTGCTCTAAATATTTAATTTTTTTTAATAATTTACAGATTGAAATAGGTTTTTAAGGTAAGAAATAGTTAGGTCCATTAAAATAAGTTTTTAATAATTACACCCTTACAATAAGTAGGTCCTTAGATATGTGTTTATATTAAAGAGTTTTTATTAAAAAAAAAAAATTAATCTTACATATGTCTTTGAACCATAATAGTTCTATATTTTTTTTAACTATATTGATATGGGCTAAAAATAAGCCTTAAAGACACCTTTAATATGGCATTAATTAGACCCAGCATGGTCCAAACGTGGGGCCCATTAATGAGGTCAGAATCCTTATTTTGATATTAATTTCATAATTAATATTGAGGGAAATAAACAGCTCAGCAATAAGAGTTGGATAAGGATATTATCTCCATCAGACTTAGCCACCAAGGCATCCAATTCGATATGGAAACTGATTCCTACAAGGAATAGATCTGGAACCTTCCTCAAGGAAGACTTGTCTACCAAGTCTTTGACTCCTACCATAATTCTAAGGCTCCTACAGCCTATATAAAGGGTCTGACCCCTCATTCTCAGAACTACGTTTTTGGCTTGATCTTCAATATTCATCGAAGTACGTAGGCATCTTGTGAAGGTAGATTCAGCCACGAACACAAGAACAGCCATTAAAGCTCGAAGCTCCCACAAACCCTAGTAGTTAATACACAATAAATATACCCTACTTTTTATTCCACAACATATATATAATAGATTATAAATATAATTAAATCATAAAGATGTAAATATAGATTTGTATAATAAGTAGGCCATGTACAAAAAACTAAAATTTAAGTAACAAAGTCAAAGTACCTAAAAATAAATACAGATATGTATAATAAGTAGAACCAAATACCTAAGCAAAATTTAAGTATCAAAAGTGGAAATATCAAAAACAATTATTGTACTGATCGACAAACTATCAAAATTTTAATGTTTCGGTTTTAAGAACATAGTACAAATAACAAATTATTTAAAAACCCACAGTTTTACTATTTCAGTTTGATTTAAAAATATAATTAAAACATCCCAAAAAATGAAGGAAATAATATTATTATATTCTATACTTTCCTAGAATCGTTTTTACAATGATTTGACGAAAAAGACAAAATAATAGTACACTATATCATGTTAAGAAAATGGCCATTATCAATCAAAAAAATTTGACATTTATTTTAATAAATCATCACATCAATATGAATTTTGGGTTCATTATATTGGGAGTATGCATACAGGTGAGATTAATTGTATATATCATGTAACACCCGACTCCTAGAGGACATTTGAGATTTGAGACTTTAGTTTAGGTTGTAAGGCAAAATATTTTTACTAATTTTACGAATAAATCATGATTTTTTGAGGAATTGCGGTGGACTTGTGAATTATTCAAGTTAGCTGCATTTGGACCAGTATATTTTGACTTAATTCAGAATTCGGATTTGACCCGATTTTTAAAAAAGACTCGAAATTTAACCCGGATTGTCATATATGGTATTAGAGCCGACTCACGAAAGCTTGCTCCTTCAAGTTTCCTGAGGTGGGGACACGAAGGCTGGTGGTATTATTCTATAACGGACAGAGGTCCGGAGGTGGGGACAGGAAATCAGCTGGTATAATACTATAATCCCAGTATAATCCCACAATGGCTAGAGAGGAAAAATCTTGAACTTAGGGAATATCCAGGTTTGACGAGGACGTCAAGAGTTTAAGTGGGGAAGTTTGTAACACCCCACTCCCACATCGAGGATATTTGGGGATTTAGTTCAGTTTGTAAGGAAAAGTATTACTACTAATTCCACCAATAAATCATTATATTTTGGGGATTTGACCCGATTTTTGAATACTCGGGATTTGATCCGGATTGTCACAAGCCCTATTATGTATATGACGATTTCTTTATATTATATATTTTTATATTATATATGCCATGGATAATGACGTATATATTGCTTAGGTAATATTAATATACGTTTATGGATTACATGGATATTGATTGATTATACATGAGATTAAGAATATATAAAAATATGATAGTATGTAGTATGGTCGAACTAAACTTATAGACAAGTGTATTATATCCTTATATATAATAAGTCTAAGGGGAATCTTATTCATAATTTTGGTTTGGTCATTGTGATTTGGTCACTGTACTAACTAAATAATCTCAACCGTAGAATCTAATATTTTTAAAAATAGACGATCAAGATTATATCATATTAAAATGGAAATTATAATCTAAAAAGAATATCACTGTACTACCAAAATAATCTCAACCGTCGAATCTAATATTTTTAAAAATAGATGATCAAGATTATACCATATTAAAAAGTAAATTATAATATAAAAAGGATATCATTAAAAAAGGTTGGATGGAATTGAATTTTAAAAATAAAATTATAATATGAAAAGGATTATAATTAAAAAAGACCATGGGAGTTGTAAATAAAAAAGAGATAGCTGCCATATGTCTTCAGCATTGATGCATACAAACAGATTCAGACAACAAAACAGAACACAAAAAATTAAAGTACAACATTGTACGTAGATTAGATGTATAAAAAACTAAAATCAATTACAAATAAACAAATTAAAAAGATCTCTAGAATGAACTGGAAAAGAAATCCTAATACAATAATAGATAGAATTTTAATTACATTATTCTATCAAGAAGAGCAGCTTAGGATGGATTTGAGGTCGTGGGAAGAGCAGCTTAGGATGGATTTGAAGGCCTTGAACCTAAATGAGACCATGACCGCTGATAGACCTTCTTGGCGGGGACGTATCAGAGTGGTGGATTCTCTTTTAGGGAGCGGCTCTGTAATGGAGAGCCTCAGAGTTGAGATGTCTCGGTTAGCGTTATCCTAGAAGTTCGGCTTTTTCGTCTTCCTTTTCATTTCTTTTATTGTCTTTTGTTTTCCGGTGAGCTTAGCCCTGGTATGCCCTGTGTGGGGTATTACTGGGTGTTTAGGTTGCGGATGGATTCGATCTGGTTTGGTCTGTTGTTTTGTGCTTGTGATTTATGCTATACAGGGAGTTCGACAGGAGCTATACACCCAAGCAGGTAGAGCAGAGCGCATCTAGACCTGAGTTATCCCGAGCAGGCAGGTATGTCCCATGTGGAGAACGCCATGGGATCAAGTATTGCTTTGACCATTTTCGTACCATTTGAATCCCTTTGTATATGGCACTCACCGTATCTGTCGTGCACAGAGCCGAGGGTCTCCACGGAAACAGCCTCCCTGCCTTAAAAAGTGGGGGCATGGTCTGCGTACAACTTACCCTCCCCAGACCCTGCTCTGCGCGGGATATACTGGGTATGTTTGGTTTGGTTTGGTTTGGTATTCTATCAAGAAGAAATCTATACATACAAGACCATTAGTTATTTCAAAATAATTCTTCTTCATTGCCTCTAACTTCATCCCATCTGTCAAAATATTGAGATATTAAAGTATCATTAGACAAACATCTTCAAGACAAAGATACCTAAAAAATGAGTTATGGATTTGTCCACCAGATTGATATCTATAAGTGAAAAATAAAAAACTGAACGTAACAAGAGACGTCGTGAATGATATGCAGAAGCTACATAAGAAGAAACGGAGCCAAAGGAGAAAAAAAAAATGTGAAGAAAGGACAAGACAAAAACTTGATATTGTTGGGTGTCAACAAGTAAACAATGGTCACATCTCAGCCTATGTTTTTGTTAATACATTCTATATATGTACATGTATGTTTCGTGTGTGTGCAGAAATTTTATCAATGCCACCATATAATATTTACATCCATATATGTAGGACCTATAATTGGAAAACCAACTCAAAATACAGGTAATAAATATACAACAATGTTAACTAACCTAATTTGGTCAAAGTTTGTTTGTGCTGAATCTAATCAATTTTTTAAATTTGTTTGAAGACCATATCATTTATTTGCCTGATATATCCAAGTCTATAACTGAAAAACGAAAATTGAACGAAACAAGCAACGTCGGGAGCAATATAAGCAACGGTGGGAATAGTACATTAAAGCTGAAGAAGAGAAATGAAACCAAGGAACCACAACACATGAACAAAGAACTGTACAAAATAATGGTAATGATTTATCTACCAGTTCATAAAGGCATTCAATCTTCTACAAATGTGAAATTAAAAAAATCAGTGGTCGCTTAATCCATAAAATTGGCAAGCAAAATCAATAATAAAGATAGATCTACTAGAATAAATCAAAATCACTGATGGCATGCAATCAAATTGGATTTGGACATCTGTATCTCTATTCCTATGAAAAACGTTTAGTGCGTGTCTGCTCATGTAGGTGATTGACTATCGGTGTCCGAAAAAAATTTCAATGTTTTTTTCTTAATGTTTATTTTGAAAATAGACAAAAATATATAAAAGTCCATTATATATATAAAAAATAAATTATCAAGATACAAATATTTAAACACCATTTTTAAGAGAGAATATATTAATGTAAATAATGAAAGGAAAATTTTAAAGAAAATTGATTCTTATATTGGTTTAACGTTGCAATATTTTTTACAAAATTTGAAATCCTTAATTTAACATTGATAAAAAAATATATAATTATTTAAAGATTTATCTTTGTAAAATATTATTAATAAAATTTAAAATCGTGTTGTAAACTATTTAAAAAAATTACTCTTAAATGTAATTAAATATTTACGATGATGTCATACATAAAAATAGCAATTTTCAAAATAAAATACACAAAAATTAATTTACTAAATAAAGAAAATTAAAAAAAAAAATCGTGCATCGCACGGGTAATAAGCTAGTATTACATAATAAGAGCATGTTCGATGCTAATA
This sequence comes from Saposhnikovia divaricata, assembly GCA_036435485.1. Taxonomy (NCBI): domain Eukaryota; kingdom Viridiplantae; phylum Streptophyta; class Magnoliopsida; order Apiales; family Apiaceae; genus Saposhnikovia; species Saposhnikovia divaricata. The sequence goes on from CM071598.1 coordinate 171,026,854, forward strand.
TTAAAATAGATTTAGTTATTTTTAGTTTTTTACAATATAAAATCAAAAAATGATTTTTGATGCTAAAATAAAATTTGTAATCCAATACATAATTTTAGAATAGCACCAAGTAAATCAAAATTTAGATTTATTTAAATGATTCAATCACATAAACTTTAAATGCAAAATTATTGTTTGTCATCATTACTTAAATTATTTATTTCTCTTCATTTTACCACTTAAATGTTTATGTGTCAAATAATTATATCTATACTTGGTTCTATATTTAGAATCAAATATATCATTTTTTATTTTAAAATCAAATTTAATAATACGTTAAAATAATATATTTGTAATTAATACTATAATATAAAAATAGCTACGAATTAAGCGCTCCCAATTGCTCTCCGCTTTTCCTGACAGCTAATGCCCTTCTCACATTCTCAAACTCCCTCCTCTACTTATCTTCCTTCTGAACCCCAAAAGCCAAAAGTTCCAATGTTAGAGTCAACATAGGTACAAAAGGGTCACATATAATGAGTCAACATAGGTACAAAAGGGTCACGTATAAATATAACAATTCCTTTTGGTGCCTTTCTATAAAGAAAAAGGAAAACTAAACACACACCTCTTTTCTTTTTTCTTTCTTCTTTTTGAAGTGAAAATAAAGCACACACCTTTTTTCTAAAATCTGTTCTTCGTAAGTCATCTAATAAGACATCTCAAATTAAGTGCCCGACTTACCATAAAATAAATAACTTATAGCTTAAAGTGATAAGTGTCATATAAGTGATAAGTAAATCAGAACTTATAAGTCAATAGAGTGTTTGGTAAATCAGAAATTATAAGTCAGTAGAGTGTTTTGTAAATCAGAACTTATAAGTTAACTTTTTTAAATATTTTCAAAATATTTGTTTTCTAATATATATATAAGTGGATATCAATGGATAGATCTCGATGAGTAGAGAAATTTGATATATACAAATCAATTTTTTAATGAACGGCTCAAAATATATATGATTTTGAAGATTTAAAGGATAAGAATATTGCGTGTATCGAGAAATAAGAATAAGTTGAAAGTTGAATGTTAGGATTTCTTAACATTCAACTTATCCCATATAAGTTGTTAATAAGCTCGTTCACTTATTTTGCCAAACACTACAAAATAAGTTGAAACGGACTTTGGCCATATAAGTTAACTTATATGGTTAGCAAACAGGGTCTAAAATGCAAGATAAGATAGTGTAAATCGGCTGATCATAAATTTAGGGTAAACCCAACAGTGATCCAAAAATCCAAATTTGGGATAGATTACCCCAAATTTTCCTCCAACGATGATCCAAATGGTAATTCAAATTTGAATCAGTTGATCCAAATGGTAATCAGTTGATTTAATTTTAAAATAATGATTTTGTTATTTACATATTTAAGTTTATTAGATTCAAAACTAACTTAAAATCCCGTGCAAAGCACGAGCACTAAACTGATTTCTCGTCCAAAATTATATATATATATATGGGGCTACTCCAATACAAACCTCCTTAGAATACAAACCTAAAAATCAAATTCCAATCCAACATTTAAGCTAATCTAATGACCAAAAAAGGGGTACCCCAATACGAAAAAGTCTTATAATTCTACCCTCTATCCATTCATCGAAATAAAAATTAAAAAAATTATAATTTTTTTTAAAAAAATGATGACGTGGCAGCAGTTTTTTTTTTTTTTGTGATGAATGGATAGAGGGTTGAATTATAAGACTTTTTTGTGAAGGTGCCCCTAGCGGGGCCCTTAGAATATATGAAATATAATATATTTAGTGTTGGTTTGTAGTTCTCATTTTAAGAGTGGTTTGTATTTGAGTATATATATCTCTGGTGTAACTTCAGTGGTGAGTCCAACGAAGAAGGGGTGGAGGTTAGGATTGAAGACCAGAGCGTCCCGCAGACGGATAAATTCAAGTATTTGGGTTCGATCATCCAGAAGGAAGGTGAGATTGAAGCCGATGTTTCACACCGTATCAAGGCTGGGTGGCTTAGGTGGAGGGCAGCGTCAGGGGTAATGTGCGATAAGAAAGTCCCTTTAAGGTTGAAAGGGAAATTCTATAGAGCGGCTATCCGTCCTGCGATGTTATATGGTTCTGAGTGTTGGGCGGAAAAAAAGGCTCTCATTAGCAAGTTGGAAGGGGCTGAAATGAGGATGTTGCGGTGGTCTTGTGGGCGCACGTTATTGGACAGAATCCCGAACTCGGTGTTTAGGAGCGAGCTCGAAGTGGCGCCTTTTTCTGCGAAAGTTAGGGAAGGAAGGTTGAGATGGTTCGGCCACGTTCGAAGGAGGTTGCCTGAAGCCCCAGTTAGGAGGGTCGAGAGTCTGGCGGTTGTTGGGGCGAGGAGGAGAGGCAGGCCGAGGAGGTCGTGGGAAGAGCAGATCAGGATGGATTTGAAGGCCTTAGACTTAAATGAGACCATGCTTGCGGATAGGTGTTCTTGGAGGCGGCGTATCAGAGTAGTTGATTCCCTTTTAGGTAGTGGCTCTATTGTCGAGAGCCTCAGAGTTGCATTGTCTCGGTTAGCGATTTTTTAGTAGTTCGGCTTTAGCGTTCTCACTACTAGTTTTTAGTGTCTTCTGTTTTCTGGTTTTGCAGTTGCAGGGAGCTTGGCGCGGTGCTTTCTTTGTGCGGGACTTGCCGTGTAGTTGGAGCGCATCAAGCTAGGAGTCTCATCAATCCCCGCAGGTAGGTAAGCCCCATGTGGAGAACGCCATGGGCCTCAGGTATATCTTTGTCCATTTCCGTCTCATTCCCGTTGTGTTTACCACACCCTATATATGTTGTGCACTCAGCCGAGGGTCTTCACGGAAACAGCCTCTCCGCTCTAAAAGTGGGGGCATGGTCTGCGTACAATCTACCCTCCCCAGACCCTGCTCTGAGCGGGATATACTGGGTATGTTTGGTTTGGTTTTTATATATATGCAGGTGCTCAAATGAGACCCCTATATAGTGAGAACTGAGATCTTTCCATTTTATACTATAGTACGTACTGTGAGGAAGAAAGATAAACACCAAATCTAATTTAATTATAGTACGTACTGTGTCAATTTCCCACCCCACCACCCTACATCACATTGGCATCAGCATCGGCACCGCCAACTTCCACCATCGTTCTTCTCAATAATTCCAGCAAAATCATCATCATCATCATATATACATACCGTATCTATATACACATGTATACATACGTATATATCCTCTCCATCTTCATCTCTCCTCCATCACTGACGGCCATAAATGCATCGATAATCAAATTCTTTTAAAAAACAATCAGTGATTTGCGACCTTTCCATGGAAGTAATATACAAATCCGAAAGTTTTTAAAGAATTTTTTTCACCAAATTTAGTGATTTGCGCTAAAAGAATTAGTGATTTTCTTATAAATTTCAGTAATTTGAGTTTAATTTACGTCTGGCCCCGCAGGGGCACCATCTCTATCGTCTTCCTCCAGCGAGCTCCATGGTTCGATCTCCATCCGGTGAGCACGTGATTTATGATGAAGAAGAAAGTGGAGACTTGACTGAAAAACTCGTCACAAATCTGAAATGAGCAGGTGGTTAGTGGTGGTGGTGGTGGGGACCGGAGATGGTGGTGTTGTGACTTTGTCTTGTCTCAGATCTCGATTTTTTTGATGCTTTATGCTCGAATATTTGATGATTTGTATTGAATTTTTTTGTGATTTTCTTTGAATTTTTGGAGATTTGCTTTGAATTTTTGGTGATTTTGACCGAAAATTAGTGATTTTGTGGGTGATAGGAGTGGTGGTGATTTGGTGATATGTGGTTTGTGGTGTGGTGGTTGTGGAGTGATGGTGGTTATGGTGTGATGGTGGTAACGACGGTGGTGATATGGTAGTGAGGTGATGGTGAGGGCGGTGATGTGCAGTTCCGGTGGTGGTAGCATAGTCGGAGGTGAGGTTGAATATGGTGGCAGCGTGGTTGATTATAGGTGAATGTTGTTGTCAAAGGTTGGTGGTGCGGAGTGGTCAGAGGTGAGGTTGATTGAGCAAAGAAGCAGGGGGAGAGGATGCACGCCTTTTTGTTTATTTGGCTTTTTTTAGGCGGCCCAATGTGCAGTTCTCAATATAACAGGGGTCTCACTAGAGTAGCCCTCCATATATATATATAGGCCTTTGCTTCATACAGAACACTCTTATATAACAAACAATAAAGAACACCTTAGATCTATTAGGTCCATTGGCCCCGCCACGGGCACCCAATACAAAAAGTTGTTATTTTCTTACCCTCTATCATGAAAAAAAATGAAAAATTACTGTTCACTGATGACGTCATCATGATGTCATCGGTGAACAGTAAATTTTCAAAAAAAAATTTGCTGGCTTGATAGAGGTTAAAAAAATAACAACTTTTTGTATTGGGTGCTATGACGGAACTCTTAAATTAGATTAGATATGAGGTGTTCTTTATTGTTTGTTATATTAGGTGTTTGTTATGGAGTGCAACTATATATATATATATACTAGCTTAAAACCCGTGCGATGCACGGATTTTTTTAATATTATATGAATTTTTTTCATTAATTTGAATTATAACATGAATTTTGGAGGCTTAAATTTTTAAATGAGATGATTTGATAATAATTATATAAATGTTATCTGATATTTTTAGAAAATGAGGGATTTTAGTTAGAAAATATAGAAAAAGTGATAGGTTTTAGTTGAAAAAGGTAATCGGTTAATTATTAGTAATTAAAAAATTATTATTTTATTTTATCAAATAGAATGCCCATGATATAATTGGAAACAGAGAGATTTTAGTTAGAGAAAATTAAAAATGTAACATGTTTTAGGTGAAAAAGGTAATTAATTAATTAATAGTAATTATAATCTAATTATGTTATTTTACTAAATAAAATTGCTCGTATTTTTTTTAGAAAATGAGAAATTAGTGTTGCACGTAATATTTCTAGAAAAAGAGGGATTTTAGTTATAAAATATAGAAAAGATTATATATTTTAGCTGAAAAGGGTAATTGGTTAATTATTAGCATTAAAATATTATTATATTATCTTATTAAATAGAATTGCCCGTGATATAATTGGGAAAAGAGAGATTTTAGTTAGAGAAAATAAAAAAGTTAACGTGAAAATTAAATGTTGACATGTTTTAGGTGAAAAATGTAATTGATTATTTTATAGTAATTATAATTTAATTATGTTATTTTACTAAATGAAATTGCTCGTAGTAATTTTAGAAAATAAGAAATTAATGTTACCCGTGATATTTATAAAAAAAGGAAATTTAATTATAGAAAATGATACGTTTTAGCTGAAAAGGTAATCGATTAATTATTAGTTTTATAATAATATTATTATTATTATTAAATAGAAACGTTCGTGATATAATTGGAAAAAGAGATACTTTAGTTATAGAAAAAAGAGAAATTGTAACATAGTTTGGCTGAAAAAGATAACTGCCCGTAATATAATTGGAAAAGGAGAGATTTTAGTTAAAGAAAACAGAAAAGGTAACGTGTTTTGACTCAAAAAGGTAATTGATTAGTTAATATTAATTATAATATAATTATGTTCCTTTATTAAACAAAATTGCTCGTAGTATTTTAAAAAAAATTAGTTAGATATAATATAAAAGATAATGATTGTAAGATTGGTTTTAAATCAAAAAAGTAACATATTTTAATTCGAAAGAAAATATTAATGATAGGAAGATATGATAATATTGATGTTTTTAGGTGTTTATAAAATGTAATATCTTCAACTAAAAGTAAATGTGAAAAACGCAATCGACTAATTACCTTTAATTATATTCGTTATTATTTATTTTAGGTGTTTTAATCTTATAGATATCGTATATACTTTTCTTTGTAATGAAGGATAAATAAGTAAATTCATGAAGTACCAAAAAATAGGTACCAAAAAACAGGTACCAAAACTTTTAATGTTTTGGCTTTTATATAATAGTATAGATTTTAATTTATTTTTTCATTTTTGGAAGGTGCTATCAAACTTTTTGCGAAGGTGTTAACCGACCGACCGACCAACCAATTATACCCTGTTTCGCTTAGAATAGTATAGTATATATATATATATATATATATATATATATATATATATTCAAATAATTTTGTAATTAAAAATATGATAAACGATAAAATTTCAATTTATCTAAAATTTTAATATTTTTTTGTAATTTTACATACCATTTTTTGATTTTATATTTTAAATTAATTTTTAACTCAATTTTAAAATTTTATAAATATTTCAGTTGATGTTAAATATGATAAAAACGACCTTAATGACCCATGCATGTATGGAAAATTTACAATCAAAATTTTTGATTTTATCGTATACTGATAAGTACTCAATCATTATATATTATATTAAACCAACATTTTATTGTACTCAAGAGTTAAAATAAAATAACTTAGGATAAGAGGAGAATATGTGGCATATCTAATAAAATTTGAAAGTAAACAAAATGCAATGTAACACAATGGTTAGAGGTTCGATTCCCAACAAATACAGAAAATCACATATTTTTTAGTATAAATTATAAAAGGATGGAATTTTTGCAATTTTGTGACATGCAGGGGTAAAATTGTAACTTCACAGCCATTTTTTTGGCATTTTTTGCCATTATGTTCTCCTTTAATATATAGTAATAGATTGATTTATAATTTTTTAATTATTTATTTAATAATAGTATATAATTAATAAAATGAATGTATTTTTCGTTAACTAATAACACAATTTTAATATTATTTACGTGTATTAAAAAATTTATATCTTTAGTTTATTTAATTTATTAAATATAATATAAATAGTTAAAAACGATTAGACATTAAATTTAAGATTAAATATTTTAATATAATATTTATGTAATATTATATGTAAATAGGAGCGTGAGAGCTGTCTCAGTGGAAATGAGGCCTAGCGTTGATCCAAAGGGTCACGGGTTCGAACCTCACCCGCCCCCTGCGTGTAGCCGTGTTGGAGAGACAGTGGAAATTTTGACCAATACAGGGTGTGGTGTATCTTGCGTATCGCACGGAAGCCCAGCCACTAGGTCTTACCGCACGGTTAGCATGATTTACATGACCAATACAGGGTGTGGTGTATCTTGCGTATCGCACGGAAGCCCAGCCACTAGGTCTTACCGCACGGTTAGCATGATTTACATGCCGGTGTTGACCATGGGGCTGGTCGGCTGGCCCTGGAAGACCTCCAAGCAGGCTTGCATGTCCTGAAATACACGTTTTGACCAATCTATACTATTATATAAATTCCGAAACATTGAAAGTTTTGGTACCTGTTTTTTGGTACTGAGTGAATTTACTTATATACCCTTCATTATAAAGAAACATAGATACACCTAAAATAAATAATAACATAATATAATTAATGGTAATTAGTCGAGATAATACCTTTTATAAACACCTAAAAACATCAATCGTATCATATTTTTCCGTCATTAATATTTTCTTTCCAATTAAAACACGTTATAACTAATGATAATTAGTCTATTAAGATAATAAAATTAATGGTAATTAGTTGATTGCCCTTTTCAAATTAATATAATAAAATTAATGGTAATTAGTGATTGCCTTTTTCACATTTACTTTTAGTTGAACATATTACCTTTTATAAACACCTAAAAACATCAATTTTATCATATCTTTCAATCATTAATATTATTACGTTACCTTTTTAATTTACAACAAATCTTACAATCATTAATATATACATGAAAATATCACATCATATTTCTCAATTATTAATAAAATATATTAAAATTCGTATACATTGTCTACAATAATGATACATGAAAATGTATCATCTTTTCTATTTTTTTCTAATTAAATTTCCTTTTTTTCTAGAAATATCACGGGCAACATTAATTTCTCATTTTCTAAAAACTATGAGCAATTTTATTTACTAAAATAACATAATTAAATTATAATTATTATAAACTAATCAATTACCATTTTCACATTAAATCTCGTCTTTTTTTTAATTTTCACATTACCTTTCTATTTTCTCTAACTAAAATCTTTCTTTTTCCAATTTATATCACGGACGGTTATATTTAATACAAATAACTAATAATATTATAATGTTAATAATTAACCGATGTCCTTTTTCAGCTAAAACGTATTATCTTTTCTATATTTTCTAACTAAAATACGGTATATAAAATCCATCCTACTAACTAACCAATTTCCTTTTTTCTGGTTAAACATATTATCTTTTCTATTTTTCAATAACTAAATAATTTTCTTTTTCAGGTAAAATACAATATCTTTTATATTTTATCTAACTAAAATTTCTACTTTATTAATTAATTTCATTTTTAAGGTTAAACATATTACCTTTTCTGTTTTTCAATAACTAAATAATTTCATGTTTTAGGTAAAATACAATATCTTTTACATTTTATCTAACTAAAATTTCTTTTTTAAAAAAAAACATACGAGCAATTTTGTTTAATAAAATAACATAATTATATTAGAATTACTATTAACTAATCAATTACCTTTTTCAGGCAAAACACGTTACCATTTCTCTTTTCTCTAACAAAAGTCTTTCTTTTTCCAAATATATCATGGATGGTTACCTTTTTCAGCCAAAACACGTTACATTTTTTATTTTCTCTTACTAAAACCTCTCTTTTTCCAATTATATTACGGGCGTTTCTATTTAATAAAAATAAAATTATAAAATTATAATATTAATAATTAACTGATTACCTTTTCAGCTAAAATGTATCATCTTTTCTATTTTTTCTAATTAAATTCCTTTTTTTTAGAAATATTACGGGCAACATTAATTTCTCATTTCTAAAAATTATGAGCAATTTTATTTAGTAAAATAATATAATTAAATTATAATTACTATAAACTTATTAATTACCCTTTTCACATAAATCATGTCATCTTTTTAATTTTCACATTACCTTTCCATTTTCTCTAACTAAAATATCTTTTTTCCAATTGTATAATGGGCGGTTCTATTTAATACAATAAACTAATAATATTATAATATTAATAATTAACCGATTATCTTTTTCAGCTAAAACGTATCATCTTTTCTATATTTTCTAACTAAAATCCCTCTTTTAATAGAAATATCACGGATAATATTAATTTCTCCTTTTCTAAAAACATTGTATTTAGTAAAAAACATAACTAAATTATAATTACTATAAACTAATCAATTACCTTTTCACCTAGAACATGTTACCTTTTTAATTTTCTCTAACTAAATCCTCTCTTTTTCTAATCATATCATGGGCATTCTATTTAATAAAATAAAATAATAATTTTATAACCACTAATAATTAACCTATTACCTTTTTCAACTAAAACCTATCATCTTTTCTATATTTTCTAACTAAAATCCCTCATTTTCTAGAAATATCACGGATAATATTTATATAATTATTATCAAATCATCTCATATAAAAATTAAACCCTCCAAAATTCATGTTTAAAAAAATTAATTTAAAATAATGAAAAAGTTTCATATAATATTAAAAAAAATCCGTGCATCACACGAGTTTTAAGCTAGTATTATATGTAAATAGTAATTTGGATAAAAATTTGGATCACGCTGCTGGATTTGATTTTAGATCAAAATTTGGATTAGTTGATGATCTTTTGGATCACAGGAGATGGCCTTAGAATGTAAATTATTATAATTGCAAAATCTCGATAAAGTAATTAATTTCACTGAATAAATAACTTCTTATCTACAAAAGAAATAATATTTGAATAAAATTCTCTTAAAAAGTTCCAAAATATTCATTTATCGAAATTTAATCATGGGGGCATCATTAGGGGTGAGCAATGGTCGGGTTGATCGGGTTGAAAGGACTAAACCACCTAACCCATATTTTATGGTTTTGGAATTTAACAATCTGTTACCATAACCGTTACCGTTACTACTAAATAAAACCGTCCAAATTATAACGGTTTGGTTTGGACGGGTTGGGTTTTAAACCACTTAAAAAATTTTAAACTTGCAAAAAATTAATCAACACAAATGTACAATGCATCAATGGACTGACATCACAAAATATCATCAAAATCTGGTAATTAAGTTACAAAGTCTTACGGACCAGCAAAATAACGTATAAAATCTCATAAAATATAATCATACATCACCATTCAAAGCCTTACATAATTAAAAATAAATTAAAAATCGAATATGAAATGAACATATGTGATCATGTAAGTACATCTTTCTCTTTATATATAATTATATAATAATTATTAATTTAAATTATATTTTTAAATAATAATAAAAAATAATTATTATATATTATTATATATACGGGTGGAACGGATTATATCGGTCGGTTTGACAAGACAAACCGAATCCAACCATTATTTTTCGGTTTTTAAAAAATGAAACCGTTATCAACTCGAACCGAAACCGTAAATTTTGGTTTGGACGGTTTGGATTGGATAGTTTGGCCGCTTCATAACTATTCCAGTGATACCGCTAAAGCGTTGCAACTTGGGTACCTGACACTGGTCAGTAAAATTGCATTACAACAAACATCTAACTACAGTGAACAGATTAGAATCATGTCTATCAGCAAACAAATTTGACGACAACTTACCTGCAATTATTTAAAGTACAGACCACATCAATATAGAAGCCAAATTATCGATACATAAAAGAACTCAAATTTTACAATTGAAACAAGATTTGTTTCCTTTTTAACTCTTCAATATTGTGTCACAACATTTGGCTCAACAATTCAAATTACATATAAATGATTGTACATATAAATCATACATCAATAATTCCTCATTTTATGTTGAACTCGAAGAACCTGAAACTCTCGGAGAAGTAAGAGGAAACAAAGGCAAAAGTCGGGGCTCCGACCCTCTTGGAGTATTCGTTGGAGATGGATGTAAATAAAATCCCTTATGAGCAATTGCTTTGTTTTCAGCATCCATATTGATATTCGGGCCAAACCCATTCTGCTGAGACCTGTTAAACGGGTCAGGTATCAAAGGTGTCACCGGGCTAAGTACTAGTGATGGAAAATTCAGCATGCTAGGTGACAAAATCTCAGCCGGGCCGGGTTTTCGGGGCGAACCCGAATACCCGGTTACAAGACCCGGGATTAATGGGCTGATTTTGAAGTTCTTGAGGCTGTTTCTCCTCTCATAAAGCTTAGAAGACTTCTCTTTCTTCGACCCGGTTTTCACAACTGGTATCGGATTCTTAAACGGGTCGGGTCGGGTTGAACCATTAGCAGCATTTCTCACGGTATCTGAAGATCCGGTAAGCATCTGAACTACTTGTTTGAATGAAGATGAGTCAGCTTGAACGAAAGTTGTCGGGTTCGGGTTATTGGGCTCGGATCTGATGACCGGAGCCGACGCCGGAGTTCGGGTCGGAGATGGATGGGTCATGATTTTCTGGTGGGTGGTGTTGCTAGAGGTTGAACTGTTGGTGCTATTGCTTTTTGGAGATGAAATTAGAGATGGGTTTTGATCTTCTTTGAGTTTCATGGATGTTTCCATGGATGGGTCAAATTTGAGAAATTTCAAGCTCTTGAGAGAAAAACTCTTTTTTTAGAGAGAGAGTAAGGACCAAACAAGTGAAAGAAATGAAACATAAATGAGGAGTAGATTACTTTGTGTTCAAAGGTCTTTGTGTTTGTTGTGGGTAAGAAGAGGTATTTAAAGGAGAGAGTGGAGTACATTGACTAATAAGAGATGGGTGTGTATGACACGCATGGGATAGGTGCGTGGGTGGTGATGGAGATGGGCCAACTGTTAACAGGCTATTGGTTGAGTTAGGAATATCAGGCGGAGATGAGGAGGGGGTGGGACTTGATACAGAGGAGAAATAGTCAAACAAGATTCAATTTTGTTCATTGACTTGGTTGGCCCCTTGAAAAGTGACTAATTGACTAGTACTAACACCTGTATTACCTATATTAACACCTTGTTTGTCTGTCTGTTTTCTGAAGATTATGTGATAATAATGTGATAATAAATCTTTATAATATCTTGAAGATTATAAACTGATAAGGGTTATATTTAATTTGGATTATAAAATTTTTTTTATTGGTTCTGAATTTGAAAATTTGGGTGTGATTAATTTGGATTTTAAACAATTTATCAAATTTTGATGATATCGGTTAGGATTTTAACAAATATTTTGACATCTCAGAATATTTAGTCAAGATTCAATATCAATATATATATATATATAAAGGAGGATAGCGGGAGTTTAGGTGGCGCTCTAATATGGTCTCAATCGATTTTTCTAATTTTCTAGAATTTTAAACACTAATAAATATGAAAATATCAATTAGCATATTAGAAGTAGAATAGGTGTTCGAATTTATAAAGGAGAAGAGCTTGAATTTATAGGGAAGACATATGATTAGAAGTTCTATTGGAAGTATAATAAGTATTTATAAGGCATACGATTAAAAGTTCTATTGGAACCAGAATAGGAGTTCGAATTTATAGAGAATAAGAGTTTGAATTTATAGAAAAAATATATATAAATAAAAGTTTTACTAGAACTAGAATAGGTGTTTGAATATATAGAGCAGACATATAATTAAATATTTTATAGAAAGTGCGATCTTCTTAAATTATATATTTTTTATATAAGTTAATTATATTTATATTAGGAAAATTTATTCATAAATCAAATACTATTGTCATGAAAAAAGTCACCGTATTTAAAAAGAAAAGAATTGATGTGTTAACATAATAAAAGAACAATGAGTAAAAGAACAATCTCATGTAGTCTTTATATTATAATATATGTTAAAAAGTTGGGATTTCGTTTTTAACGAGAGAGCGGCTCAATCGAAAGAATCGTATTTAACAAGAAATTGATTCATTAGAGAAGATCATTTAATTATTAAAATTTAATATTAATATTATAATATAACGTAAATGTATTGTTTTTTTTTTAAAATATTATAACGCCGCCGCGAAGCGCGGCTTTATCAACTAGTATATATATAAAGGAGGATAGCGGGAGTTTAGGTGGCGCTCTAATATCGTGTCAATCGATTTTTCTAATTTTCTAGAATATTAAACACTAATAAATATAAAAATATCAATTAGCATATTAGAAGTAGAATAGGTATTCGAATTTATAAAGGAGAAGAGTTCAAATTTATAGGAAAGACATATGATTAGAAGTTCTATTGGAAGTATAATAAGTATTTATAAGACGTACAATTAAAAGTTCTATTGGAAGTTGAATAGGAGTTCGAATTTATAGACGGTAAGAGTTCGAATTTGTAGAAAAAATATATAAATAAAAGTTCTACTAGAACTAGAATAGGTGTTTGAATATATAGAGCAGACATATAATTAAATATTTTATAAAAAATACGATCTTCTTAAATTATATATTTTTTATATAATTTAATTATACTTATATTAAGAAAATTTATTCATAAATCCAATACTATTGTAATGAAAAAAGTCACCGTATTTAAAAAGAAAAGAATTGATGTGTTAACATAATAAAAGTACAATCTCATGCAGGAATCCTAAATAAATATAGGAGTATCTATAATATAAAGAGAAAATAAGATGTGTTTTAATTTTATAAAACTCCAAAATTTTTAGAAAATTTAGAGAAAGTATAAATTGGAATTCACTCTATTTTTTAGGTTTTGATTTTAAGGAAAAAAATTGTTGTGAAAGATAAGTAACATCAATAATATGTAATGAAGTTAGAATTTCGATTTCAAACGAGAGCGGCTCGAAACGTGTTTAACGGGAAGACGGCTCACTATAAAAGATCGTGCTAGCTATTAAAATATCATACAAGTAAATTTTAACGATCGTGCTAGCTATTATAAATTTTATTTTATTTTTAGGATTTGATTTTTATGGATAAACATTATCATACAAATAATATATGTAAAAGTTAGGTTTTTGGTCTTAACGAGAGAGCAAATCAATAGTAATAAATGTGTTTAACAAGAAAGCGATTCATTAGATAAGACTGTACAAAAGATGTTTAAATATATAATTAATACATAAAATAAAATGTTTTATTAGAAGTAGAATACAAGGACGGTGGATACATCTTATACGATTTTTTAAAACTATACATCTTTTTTCCTAGAAATCTTTATTTTAACTTTTTTATACAATTTAATTATACTTGCATTACAAAAATATATCCATAAATGTAATATTTTCCCGTAACGAAAAGTCTTCGTATTTTAATGTTTTTTTGATATGTTAACATAACAGAAAGACATTCCCATGCGGAAATTATAAATAAATACAATAATATCTATAATATACAGAAAATATAAGATGTATTTTCATCTTTTAAAACTCCATAAATATTAGAAAGTTTAAAGAATATAAAAATTGGAATTTACTCTATTTATATAATGAAGTTAGAATTTCGGTTTCAAATAAGAGCGGCTCGAAACGTATTTAACGGGAAGACGACTCGCTAAAAAAGATTGTATTAGCTATTAGAATTTGATACTAAAGTCATAAATTTCTTTTTATTTTTACAGTTCGATTTTATAGATAAAAAATATTATATAAGTTGTTAAAAAGTTGGGATTTCGGTTTTAACGAGAGAGCGGCTCAATCGAAAGAATCGTATTTAACAAGAAATTGATTCATTAGAGAAGATTATTTAATTATAAAATTTAATATTAATATTATAATATAACGTAAATGCATTGAATTTTTTTAAAATATTGTAACGCCGCCGCGAAGCGCGGCTTTATCAACTAGTTTAAAATATTTGTGAAATCTACTTGTATTTGATTAACATCTAATTTGATTATTTAAGATTTGCTGATATTTAATTAATATTTTAAATTTTTTACAATAATGGATATTGTGGAATTATTAATGTTTTTCATATTTTGAAATCTGTTCAAAATGGTAAAGAGTCTACTTTTTTTTAAGGATATGTTAAAAAGAATCAATCATATTTTACGAAATTTTATATCAACCCAATCTTTAAAAAATTTATCAATTATTGTTAATTTGTTAAAATATTTTGAAATATTAACTAAATACACCTCGTGGCAAAATAAAAAAACTAAATACACCTTAGAAAATGATAATCTAAATAAAAATCTTGAAGATACCTTCTCTTTAAATAGGAGATTCTAATTGCTAAGAAAACTTTTTTAGAAAATCAAGCAAAAATTCAAAATAATGATTTTTAAAACGTAATATTGTTTAGAAAAATTGGTAGATAAAAATTAGATTTATGAGTAATTTGACATGGTGATATAGGAATGTGTTTTAGGTAACATTTATAAATATTTTGAGATCAATTTCATACCTTTAGCATTTTTCGTGTATATTTATTTTGAAATGTTTTAACAAAAAATATGGAAAGAAAAGGAAGAGATACAATTCTTTTGCCAAAAATATCTAAATCTTGAAATAAGAAATGTTATAAGGATTCATTAGTTTTTTGAGCTTTTTTAATAAATAAATTGGTAAAAGTAATTTTTTACAATTTTATTTTTGTTAAGAAAAGGCATTTTTTGATAAAAAAAAACTATTTTTTGTTATTTTCAAATTTACCATCTTAACAGCAAAACTATTTTTTTTATTACAAAAATAACAATTTCTTAATAAAAAAATACAAATACCCCTACGGGGTCTACTGCCACAAAACTGACATTCACATGACATGTCAACTGCCACGTCAGGGATGGGACCAACTTGCCACGGCAACGGCCACGTTAGCAGGGGTGGGACCCACCTGCCACGTTGGCTGCCACGTCAGCAGGGGTGGGACCCACCTGCCACATCATCCGGGATGAGGCCCACCTGCCACGTTAGTAAGGTGGAGCTCACCTGTAAGAAGATGATACATGGGGAATATATTTACAATTAAAATAGTATTTTTGCAAGAAATTTGAATAGATAGTATTTTTGCAAAACAAAGTAGTAAACATTATTTTCTTTTATAAATTCTCTAATTTTTTCTGAAAGAATAAGGATTCAATAGTTATTACCATTAACCAGTCCATTTGGCTCAAATTTAATAAATTAATATTTTAGTAAAGGACATGATATATATTTTAGATTGAACCTATATTTTTTACACACTACACATATACATCAAGGTGTGTCGGAACTTCGAAATATATATGGTTGAATATAATTTTACGAATTTTGTAAATTGAAATTTAGTATAATTTTGTTGATACTTTGCAAAATACTACTAATAAAAAGTCTTTTAGAAAATTAAAATATATACTTTTAAAAAGAAAGTCAAATGCTCTGAAGTCTGAACTAGAGAAGACTACTACATTAAATATAAATAAATTTTTAAACCGACAATTTTTCTTGCTAGACAGAATTAGAGTTGCTTCTTCCAAGTTAATGAATTAGCTACACTAGTCATACTTTCTATCCATTTCAACAAACAAAAAACAAAAAAGAATTGGCATGCCATTCTCTTCCACGTTGTTTAGAACTTTGACTTTGAGAAACATATAATTTAATCAGAGAATTGTTCATAGTCAATGTAATTCTTAATTGACATTACTGCCACTCTATCAGTCTCGACAAAAATGAAAAAGATCAGGCAGTAAAATGATTAATAAACTATTATCTACGAAGATCAATGTGAGTACTAAGTCATGTTTATTAGGTTTGTTTCGTAATTTAGGACTATTATTTATTAAAAAATTTAATTTCAAGTTTGTTTTATAAAAATTTATTGAAGTTAAATTGAGAATTATAATTATTTAAAATAGTAATAATATATTTGTTTGGTTTGGAAAAAAATATGATTATAATCTTCTTAATAAGCTCCCATCCCTCAACAAGATCACAAACAACTTGCATTTAGTCATCAACGAGATCTCGTACACATCCATATCATTGTTGAACCGAATAACGAGCTCTGCTGGGTTAGTATCCCCATTATTAGTCATGTCTGTGTTATTACTCCAAAATATATGGGGAAGCGGAGCGGTCCGGATTTCCTGAGTGAAGGGCGAGGCCGAATCCATAGGATTGAGGGTCTCCTATCCGCATTCGTTTTATCCAAGGCTTTTTTTAGCTCCTCGAGCTTGTAGTCTCCCACTTTGATCTCCTTATCCTCCACTTTTTTTTGTCCCTCACCAGTACTGCCATGATGGGACTGAGTCTTTTTGGGTGCGCTTGACTCCTCTTGATCCTCCTCGCGATCCTTCTTCTTGCGACCCCGAGGGTCAGTTCTGTGTTGATGGGACCACTTACGATCTCGACGAGAAGATGGGGGTCTGTCATCAAAACGATGGGACCGCCACGATCTCGACGAGGAGATGGGGGCCTGTCATCGTGATGATAGGACCGCTCAAGGTCTCGATGAGGAGATAAGGGTCGTTCGGAACTGTGGCCCTTATCCTGAGATCGCTCATCCTTCTTGTGAGCTGTGAGCTTCTCGAGCTTGAGACGAAGATCATGCACGGTTAACTTCTTCCCAATGCAATCAAAGACACCAAATGACCTCCCCTCAGATGAGGCGGCCTCGCAGTGCGATCCCTCCTTTGTCTTAGTAGGATCAACCTCTTCCTCTCACTTGAGGTTCTCATAGAAGTCGAGGTTTGTTTGGTTCGTAACCACATCATCAAAGTCCTCGAGGTGCTTCTTGGTGGGATCCTTGCTACTCTCATCCTAATAGGTCTTGGGATCCCTGCTAGAGTTCCTCTTCGCACCCCTTGAACTATACCGTTTTTTCACCTTAGTCATCCTCTTCTATACAACGGTCATCTGCTCACTTAGGCCTTTGAGAAAAGCAACGATCTCGTTGTTCCTAGCCACTTGGTGGTTGACAGGTGTCTCTACCTTCTCAGGCCCATCCTCGTCCTCGCTCCTAGGGGGTCGCTCTTGGGGGGGGGGGGTCGCATTTGGGTGTCTTGTGCGACCCTGGGGTCTCCCCGTTATTGTTTCCTCCATTCTTCTTCTTGTTCAACTTAGTCATCTTTCTCCCAATATGATGACTACCCCTCCTTATAGCGCCAAATGCTATAAGGAGAATCTGGTATAACAATAATTGTAGAGGTTGTTGGAATTACGGAGCAAAATTCAAATATTTTGCTATGAACATGAAGAACACGGAATGAAGTTTAGCGTTTTTTTGTGGCTAATCTTGCTTATTGATTCGTAGAATGTCAGAAGAAAACTTTAGCACCCCTATCCCACATCGAGTAGATTTAGGGCTTCTGTTCAGTTTATAAGGCAAATTAATACTACTAAGTGCACCAACAAATCATGATCTTTTGGGGGCCTGTGGTGGGCTTGTGGATCACCCAAGTTGGCTACATTTGACCAGTTTACTTTGGATAATTTCGGATTCGAAATTGGGACTCGACCCGATTTTCAAAAAAAAAAACTCGGGATTTGACCCGAGTTGTCACATATGGTCTCGGAGCCGACTCTCGAAAGCTTGACTCGTCAAGTTGTCGGAGGTGGGGACACGAAGGCTGGTGGTATTATCCCACAATGGACAGAGATCCGGAGGTGGGGCCACGAAGCCAGCCGGTATTATCCCACAATAGTTAGAGAGGAACCATTCGGACCTATAACTTCTCAAAATCCAATATCTTACAATTCATAAATTAAATATACACCTAAATTCTCCAAATATCGCAACTCACACTCTTCCCAATAAGTAGCCCACCTAAATAAGATCACCTGCCGGTAGAAATAAGAAAAACAAAGAACCGGCAGTGAGTGAAAGGCACATATACGGATAAAAAACAAAGCACAAGCTGAACAAAATTAAATATGATGAAAATATAACTGAACAAAGATTAAGACATGAGATTAAGAACAAAATTGAATATCTGAATAAAGAACAATGAGATATAGCGAATAAGACAATATAAAATGGATACTCAACTCACAATATAAAAACAAGCGCTCACAAATCAAAATCAAAATATATTACTCTTATATATAATAATCACAATTAATAACGAAAGCACAACCAATAATATATAATCACACTCTTACATATACTCTTACACTTACAAATTATATCCAAAGTAATTTACTTTCTAACATGGTAGACGATCTTACACAAACAGGGGCATAGCACAAAGCAAATACCAACCAAATTCAGACAGGGATCGCAAGACAATAAGCACATGCTACCCAGAATGGCCAAACACACACAAACTGATTAGTCATGACTATACGTGTCCCACTACTCCAGCAACATGCCTATGCTATTTATACACCGCATAGGAAGTGCCAAACACGAGATTATCCGCTCGCGACAGATGTATTTCAAACTCCCAAATCATATTAAAATCACAAATATCTTACATATAGCTTACATATAACTTACACATAACTTACTCCAGAATGATGTCTCAAAATCATACTTATATCATAAATAATCGAAAACACGTTGATCTAACATCACTAAACAAAATATCAAACAAAATAGACTATAAAAGCTAAAAATCAGAACTGACTAGTCCCAAATAAATGAAATTTACTCTATAAATATTAACTCAAATGAAAAATTATAAAACACAAAAGTCGTAGAGGATTCCGAGACCTTTCCAGAATGGTAAGGTTCGTTAAAAAAGGAGAGGTAACGAATTCAGAAACAATGGAAATGGAGACTAGAAGAACAGAATCAGGCACTGATTACAGTATTATTTTGATGTTTAACATATCGAAATCACAGTATTTGTTGGTGGAAGTTAAACACAATATGCAGATATCGGAAAGAGCTTTTCAGAATGGTATCGCTCATATTTTTTGAACAAATTTCCGATTTACTATGAATTTCCGAAGTTAGGGCATGATAACACGAATCAACACACCAGATTACAAAAAGGCAGATTTTACCAATCTTACAAGCAGAATTGTAGAAAACTTAAAGAACAGAAAATGAAGATAATCAAAATATCTTTACAACAAGTCAAAAATCATAATATTCCGCCAAATAACGAAACATATACGAATTTAAGAAGAAATCTGATTTGCAATACATATGAATTTGGAGTACGGTATGAAGTACAAAGAGAATAACATAAAATCTGTACCTTAACTTTAATGATTATCAATAATCCTCATCAAACTCAGTTTTCCCAATCCAAAGAATCCTCAATTCCAAGAACCCTAATTTGTCCTCAAAACTGTAGTAATCTCTTGTTTCTCTTCTTCTCCTTATCTTCTTTCTCTCTTTTCCTCTTCTCCTTCCTCCAAAGTAACGTATGTTATTTTTCTCCAAACCCTCACTCTTCTCTCTCTCTCTCTCTCTCTCTCTCTCTCTCTCTCTCTCTCTCTCTCTCTCTCTCTCTCTCCCTCCCTCCCTAATAACAAAGTAATGTATGTTTTCTTTTATCTCTAATCTTTCTATTTTTTTAAAAAACTAATAATCTCATACAACAATATTCTAACCGTAAAGGAAAATTTGACTCCTACATAAACAATCTATTATATATATAATAGGCCAACACAAGAAAAAAATAGTGAGATTTTTTAGTGTACATGAAAAGACCAATTTGCCCCCATATTTAATATTTATTAAAAAAGTATTGTTCATGGGAATCGAACTTGAGTCTATCAAGTAACTTATGCGTGCTCTTACCACTACGCCACAATGTCACATGTGTTTTCAAACCATACACATAATAAATGAATGTCGTTTAAGAGTAATACATTTGTAAATAACTATGGAGCTAAATTAAACTTAGGTAAAGCACCAACACATTTTAATATAAAAAGTGTTGTTCATGGGAATCAAACTTGAGTCTATCAAGTAACTTATGCATGCTCTTACCACTACGCCACAATGTCACATGTGTTTATAAATCATACACGTAATATGTGGATGTCTTAACAATAATACATTTGTAAATAATTTTGGTGTTAAATTAAACTTTAAATAACTATGGAGCTAAATTAAACTTTAAACTTAGGTAATGCACCAACACAAGATAAAATTCGTGAGAATTTTTAATGTATTGGAAGAAATAATAATAAAAGAAATGATATTTAAAAGAAACTATTACAATATTGGAATTATCCAATAATAATATTATTATTATATATGTTAACACATAGAAGACGATGATTATATAAAATTAATATGTACAAAGGTTCGTGTAACAAAATATGAGACTTTAAGTTATGATAGTCAATAATATTTTATGAAAATTAATATTATCATCGGTCAATCAAATCCATGTTATTTAAAAATAATTAATTCTATTTCATAATTTTAGTAGCATAAACAATAATTTTTATATTATATGTGAATTTTTTTTAAATATGTGTACAAAATTAATATTGACGATAAAATGAAATATTCAAAACAAAAGCATATATAGTGCATACTAAAATTATTAAATTATAATATATAATTTAATTGATGATTTAAAATTATACTATTAATAATTTAAGAAGACATTCACAACAAAGCATGCATATACAAAACTCACAAGGAGAAAGAACAAATTCATTGAACACATAGATCTATCTGTTCGCTACAATTTGTAGAGATACTTCTCTGGAAGAAGCTCTGTTTGAATAAAGAAAGGATGAATTCATTATCAAAGCACGGACAAAAGTCATATGATCAATTTCAACTTATGACAATAAAAGTACAAAAAAATTTATCCAACCATAAATGATAAATTCTCAAGTTTGGAGAACAAAAATGTTATAAGCCCGTTACAAAAGGTAGATTCACTCAGTTGAGGACTGAATTATCTGATGTTTTGAAAGTCAGACAAAAATAGGAAAAGAAACCAAGGCAAAAAATGCTTAAAATCAAGAGCTTAGAAGAAAAGAAATGAAATAGTTAGAAAGATAG
This sequence comes from Saposhnikovia divaricata, assembly GCA_036435485.1. NCBI lineage: Eukaryota > Viridiplantae > Streptophyta > Magnoliopsida > Apiales > Apiaceae > Saposhnikovia > Saposhnikovia divaricata. The sequence continues at coordinate 171,048,686 of CM071598.1, forward strand.
TTTTAAGAAGTGAAAGCGTAAGGTCTGAATAGCGTATTAGAAGATTTAAGAAGGTTTTTTTTATTATTATTAAAATCATGACTAAAACCCACACCCACACTCTTAGAATGCAACATGTTGAAGGCATCATTTTTGAAGAATTGGAAAAAAAAGTTTAGTATCGTAAATGTTTTGAAAAATCATCCTAATTAGACAACACCTACTGAACACTCAGATTCTATTCAATGACCCATAATAAAATTAAAAACTGACATGATTTCTATTAGTACTTCTTATATTAGTTTCCACATTACAAACTTGAACATATTTAAATAATTACGTAATAGCCACATATACCATTAACAAGCAAAACTCTATGAAAATCAATTTTATACTTCAAATGACATTGATTATACACAATTTAATTTAGAAACATAATTTAACATAGCGACCCATGCCTCGCACGGGTTTTTATGCTAGTTATTAATAATCACCCACTAATATTATAAAACGCTAAATATAAAATAATTTAACTAAATTAAAAATTATCGGGATATGTTACATCAGGAGTTTAAGTGGGGGAGTTTGTAACATCCCTGTCCCACATCGACTAGATTTGGGACTTCCGTTCAGTTTATAAGGCAAAATAATAGTGCACCAAAAAATCATAATCTTTTGGGGGCCTGTGGTGGGCTTGTGGATCAACCAAGTTGGCTGCATTTGGGCCAGTTTACTTTGGCTAATTTCGGATTCGGAATTGGGACTCGACCCGATTTTCGAAAAAAACTCGGGTTTGACCCGGGTTGTCACAAAAACTATTTATTCTCTCTTGTTGTAAACTATCAATCAGTCGTAACAAGCGACCTACGTACCCTTATTTTAGGGAGTCAAGCCATACATAGTTATTGGAGAATAAGTTGATAGTGTTAGTGTCCTAGAGACAATGTAGTTGTGCTTCTAGGAAAGACTATTTTGTTATTTAATGATTATGTTCTACTGATTATTCTACATTAATTTATTATGTCTTAATTTATTGCGATATAAATGTTTGAATAATAAATGTCCTTGGAATATGTAACACGTATTCTATATCTTTAAGTATGTGACTTAAAAATCAGATTATAAGAATAGTGTTAATATTCCTAAATATCCCTAATCGAGCATTTATAATATGGGGCAATTATAATGCATAAAGATTAGTATGTTTGTTGATTGATGACCACATCTCATTGGTCATAGGTATAGTGATACTAAAGTCAAGAACATAGGTGCATTTAATATTCTACATGGTACTGGATTGACCCACGGTGAGATTGTACATGTTGATAATGTCATTAGAAAGACTCACAATGATAATAGTGTAATGATCCTTAGACTTGAGATCACTATATTTCTATACGAGGATTAATATACTTTGACTACATTAAAAGTTACCTTTGACCAGGTAATGATAAAAGTCGACATCGGGTATATTATGAGTCGTATGAGAAATATGAATGATAGATATATGATTTAACCCTCCTATTATTAGGAGAGATATTATTGGTCTCTTGATTGAGTGAGACTATGAAAATGCATGGCCATGCTCAAATATTGATTGTTTTAATAGTCTACTCATTGATCAAGGAAACCAAGATTAAATTTTGAAGAGGATGACCAAAAACATGCCTCGAGTTTAATCTATAATATTTGGTAAAAGGAATTATATTACACGAAAACATTAATCACGAAAGGTTTAATTGGATCACCAATTATTATTATTACTACTTGGGTAGCAATGATGTATTACCAGATGCCGCTCATTGTTTACGATTTTAAATTAGATTTAAAATTATTGCCAACATGATAATAACCTACAGGGTCACACACATAGAACGCTTGAAAGAGAAATAATTTAAATTAAATAAGTGATTTGTTCTATTTATAATATTAATTAAGTATGACTTAATTAATTAAATAAATAGAAAAATAGAATTACTTAAACTAATTCTAAAATTAGTTATTAATTAAATAAGTGAGACTTATTAATTAATAAATTGAAATTTCAGATTAGTATTAATTAAAACTGGATTATAATTAGAAAAACATATTCTTCTCTATATATATCTCTTTATGGGCTGGTTTTAGAATATGTTTAGAAAAAATAAGAAACATATTCTAAAACCCTGGCCGAATTGAGAGAGCAAAGAAGATAGAGAGAGAAGCTGTTTTCGGGTGCTAGTACACATCAATCCGTCGAGTACAAGCGTTCGTGTAGATACTGTAGAGCGTAGATCGCGAGAGCGGGATACGTGGTGATCATCAAAGCTTTGGACCTCCACGATTCTTCCCCTTCATAATTGTTAAAACTTCTTTAAGGTAAAGATTATTACTACAAATTAAATATTTGTTTCGCATGGATCCTGCGGTGGGTTTCGATGTTTTTATTTATTTTACATTTTTCTATTGCGTTTATGTGCTCGAAACCCAACAATAGTATCAGAGCTACTTGCGAAACATTTTAATTCGTTATATGTTTAACAGTTTTGATGATATAAGCATGTATGTGATTATTTGCCATGTCTTCGTGTTGACGCAAGATGCTTATATGTATGTATGTATATGTTTTGAATATGTGATATTCATGAGAATTGTATAATCATGTGATGATTGTATACATCGCTGTATGTATATGATACATGTTTGTTTTTATTATGGTGATTGTATACGATACGATTTCCGAAAAATTGTGCAAATTTAATGAAATTTGCGTACGGTGTCCGATTTTTGCAAAAATGATAAGTTTTTTGACTGGAATCGAGCCACTGAGCAAGACTGACTTTGTCAGGTTCGCATTTGTAAGCCTTTTGACGTAGTTCACTTCCTGTAAACAGCGATTTATGGTTTTCTGATTTAATTTCGACTTTTCTGAAAAATTGTGTTTTGAGTTATAACTTATTAGATCATATTGGTAATGATATGTTATGATATGTTGATGATGATCATATAATCTGTATATATACCGATATATACATGATATATATTTGTTCTTGTTATGAGAATCATGTTCGATATGATTTCTGAAAAGTTGCGCAGATCTGGTGAAATCTGTCCGGTGTCCGAATTTGACGAAAGAGTACCTTTTCGAAAAAGAGAAACAAGCGTCTGAACAAAACTGATAGGAAAGCTATCATCGACTCGTCTGTAAGGCATTTGACGCGGTTTATTGCCTCAAAACGGCGATTTATTCTTTTCAGAATTTGATTATACTTTTATGGTTTTTGCATTATATGATTTCTTTGATTGGATCATATGAAATATGATATGGTTTATTATGATTGGATAATATGACATGTTATTTAATTGTTACTTGAGCATGGTGATTGGTTATGGCCTAATGACCCATAGGTTAGTGGTTTTGATATGTAATTATGGTCTTAATAAATACGACTTGCATGTCGTCTTTCTTTCTTATAATTGTTCTATCTCGAATGTACTCGAGTTTACTTATGTAAGTTGATAAGTATGGTTTGTATTTCTATTGTCCATTGTAATTGCACTTGGAGTTAGAAAGATGACTAACCAAGGAGGAGCAAGGAGCAAGACAAGACAAAAGCAAGACTTGTAATGTTGTATTTATTTTAAACCTTAGACTGACCATTGACCCTTCCATTAGCTTGGAAGGATCTCATAGGATCAAGGCCATAACCAAGCACATTTACATACTACACTTTACATATTGATGTATGAATGTATGTGTAGAATACAATGATGCATGCTTTAATTAGATTAATCATGTATGAATGTTTGTATTAGATACATCACTCATGCCATGCCTGCTTAAACAAGATAAAATCTGTAACGACTCGATATTTTATAATTAAACAAAATGATTATGAGATTTCTGTGTTTATGAAACACGGAATTAAATACGAATTTTCAATGATTTCGATATGGGGAGATTTTGTCAACAACGGGTCGTGCCTATAAGGAAGTCGGGTATTAAGCGAGACCACTGTGTCTTCTCCGACAACCTGGAAATCAAACCATTGATGAATATTGATTTAAAGTATTTAATTCAAGGAAAAATTGGAATCTCTTTATGATGGGGTCATGGACCTTTTAATTAAAAACCCCTAAAGAAAAAAATAAGTTTAAGATGCCTTCCAAATGGGAAACACTCATCAAGACCTAGATCGACAAAGGGTGGGTTCGCCAAAGCGAATTACCCTCATCTATCGTGGTAAGGCATGATGAAGTAAATTAGTGGTACTTAACTGTTAGACCATTGGGTTCGACTTAACTAAGTGACCACAATAGGATTGTAAACTTAGAGGCATAGGGTTTGGTAAGATTAATTGGATAATTGTGAACAAATGTTGTTATGTGAACAAATGTTGTTCTACCAAACTATCCAAGAATTATATTTTACATATAAATGATTCCAATTAAACTAGGATTTTACATATGTTATATTTTAAGCTTGTCAACATATTTACCTATTGATATACTGTTGTTGCTCTAAAAATAAAGCGTTTTAAATTGCAAGCGAACAATTTGTTTCGTTGTAAAATTTATGATTCGTTCCGCAGAGACTATTTTATTTTTCGCAAACCTTAACTTTTAATTTAATCAAATTAGAACAAGTTGGAATTTTGAGAATTTGGAATTTTTTAATACTATTTAATTACCAAAAGAAATTAAAAGAAAATTAAATTTATTCTAATTTTAAAACTAACTAATTAAAAATGAAAAGAACAAGAATTAATTTATTCTAAAAAATTAAATTCAAATTAAAGCTAGAATTTATTTACAGAAAACTAAATTTTGAATCATCACTATTTAAAAAAATATTTAAAAAAAATTTTATTTACAGAAAGTTTTAATAAAAATTTGACATAACCTATTCATAAAATCAACTAACCAAAGACGAACCAATCAGCACACAATCTCGTAATTCATTATAGATCAATTTCTATAAAAACAAAAAAAAACAGGAAAACACAAAGCAGAATTCGAAAATAAAACCAGGATATTATAGAAACCAAAAAGAAAGCATAGCAACGACTAGACTCGGTACTTCGAGAAACAGAAATTAAAATAACCAACTTGTTCAGCAACTACTAAAATAACAGAAATTCCAACAAAAACAAAATAACCGAGTCAACTCGGTTCACAAAACTCAGCTACGAACTCACTAACTCAGTTAAATAAACGAACACAAACCAAACCCAGAAAACTCAGACTCACCATTCTCATCAAACACTCAACAACGCAAAAAGCTCAATACACTAACACATTCGACCCATTTCAAATTAATACAAAATCAACAACACTAATACATGGCCGGGTCAACTCGCGAAACAGTAACGAACAACTTGCAGCAACACAAATCGTAACAGACTTGGTAACAGAACACAGTAATTTCACAGTAATTAAATCACAAAACCAACAAGCAAAACGTAACAGCAACTAGCGAACTCGGCAGTAATGAAGAACAGCAAAATGCAGTAACAAACAGCAAACAAAACTAATAAGCAACCCAGTCGACTCAGCTCAACTTCGGCAGCGAATTGCAAACAAAAACTCAGACACAAACCAATAGCAAATGACTCGGTGACCAGAAACGAAATTAAATAAAAAAAAGAATGGTTTGTGGTGGATTTGCAGCGAATGAATAGAAAAAGGGGAGAGAGTGAATTAGGGGTTTTATGGAGAAAACAAAAAAAAAAGGGAATGGGAGCTGTGTCGAAGAACATGAAGAAGATGAAAATGGTGGGTTATGTGCTTAATCGAAGAAGAATAATAAGTGCAGGAGATTAAAGGGGTCTGTATGTGTAAGCAGTGTAGGAAGAAAGAGATTAAAAAAATAAGAAAAACAGGTGAGTTAGTTTGTGAAAACAGGGGAGGTGGGGTTTATTACTCGGAAAAAGAAATATAGAACAGAGAAAAAGAGTTAGAAATGCTTCGAATTTTAACAATTAAAAATGAGTAAAAAAAAAATGTGATGAACATTTTATAAATCTAATATTTTTGTAGTTTTTTTATTTGAAAATTAAATACAAAAATAAAGAAATTAACTACGGGATTAAATTATACTAAGACGATAATTTGGAAATAAAACGGCCCACAATAAAATTGAGATTTAAAGGGGCAAAATTATGAATTAAAACTACGAACAAGAAAATAAAAATCGTTACTATCAACCCATAGTGGTTAGCATTTCGCTACTTTGTCCACTAAACGGATTTACGAAAATAACGAAAGCTATTTAAAATAAACGAGAGAGCAAGACAAGAAATTAAAGGAAATGAAATTGCATTAAAATAAAAAGAGTGTTTACAAGATTTGAAACTAAAAAAAAAATACAAGAAATTAAATCTACCCTATAATCTAAGTTATCAAATACAAGGGGGGTGAGGGGGTATTTATAGGATAGGAATTAGGGTTAAGGGGGGTGTTGGGTAAATCCCTACCATACATTTGTGGTGTGTGGTGGTGAAATCCTAGCCATCTATTTGTTTCCTTCCCCCTTAAGATTTGAAGAGTTGATCTTGGCCATACACTTATGTAGTGTGTTGGGATGATCTCCACCTTCCACTTGTCTTGAAATATTCCTTTTTCTCCAAGCTCCTAATTCTTTTCCTTCTTTTATTTTTGGTCTTTTTTCTTCCTCTTTTTCCCTTCCTTGCTCTTTATTTCTTTATTTTGCCATTTCTTTATTTATTTACGAATTTCCTGAAATGCAACAAAATAATTTATTAAAATATGAGTTCAAGCAATAAATATGTAATAAAAATATGTAAAAATATGCACTTATCAAATGCCCCCATACCTATCTTTTGATCGTCCTCGAGTAAAACAAAAAGAAAATCTAGATTCCTATACTCCTTTTCGTAGGTGTGACGGTTGCATTTGGCATATGCAACAAGCCCTTTAAACCCCTAGGCAACCCTAGTGGACGAGTGAGGTCTCGTGAGGGCCTATAGTGAATGTACCCACAAAATCCATCTAGTTTGTATAAAAGATCACACGGCAATGTACACCACACATACATGTCCTCTCAGGACACATCAACTTAAGAAACAAAATGAATTTGCAAAGTCCTGGTGTGGAAACTGCAAGGATTCACATAGTCTACTTAAAGAACCATGCAAGAGTGATTATAAGTTCATGTCAAGTGCAAAAATTATTGGTAACCATGCTAAATCTACAAGGGCACACCTCAGAGTCAAAACTTGAGATCTCTTATGCAAAAAAAAAAACAAATAAGCAATACCTCACCTTTCACTCACAAAAGAATATTCACTCAAGGACAAGGGTAAGTGTATCACTCAATTCCAACAAAATCAAATACATGCTTGACACTTGGTATCATCCCAACTTAAATCACAACATACATTAATAATGACAATCAAAAGGTCTTTATTAGGGTTGTAATGGGCTAGGGACAAGGTATGTCAAGAAAGGCCAAAATAAGGTGAAGTGTCAAAAGCTAGTAGTCACCATGAATATCATGCACAACACCAAACTTCCTCCCCACATAATTTATTTTCATTTTTCAACAAAAAGACTTGACTAGTCGAATGAAGGAGGATTACAAAAAACATAAGTATGCTCTCATATGTATATTTTTTTTCATTTTTTTTTCAATTTTTTTTCTTTTTTTAAAGGAAAATGATAAATGTAACAATAATCCTCCTTTAGATTTAATTTTGAAAATCGACTATCAAGGTAACAACAAATATTTCCTCAAAAGTTATGAACAAAAGTAAACCCTATTTCACACACCTTATTGCTCCCTCAAGTTCCTACTAGCCTTTGACAAAATGTGACAAGTGGATTTTATATCCACTTGGAACGTTCCATATCGACTTAAATTGATTGTCTTGGACTCAAGTTTGTTGTAATTTTGATGTGTTTTGTTTAGTTGTGCAGGTTCATGAAATATCGATTAGGTTTGATGTTTTCGTCAATTTTGGAGTTCAATTCGAGCATAGGAATGAGGAATGAAGTCTTTTCCTAGGCTACCGTGAAGGTTCATGAGTCAAATGAATGAAGAACGGGAAGTGGCAAAAGAATCGGAAGAGAAATCGGATGAGAAATAAACAAATTGTGGAAAATTCGGATTTCCGGGTAGGTTGCGCAGTCTCCACTGTTTTGACCATATCTGGAGTTCTACAAGTCCGTTTGAGGCCTGTAAGCAGTCCACGCGAAGCTTAGGAAATTTTCTAGAAGTTTGAAGTAAAATAAAAGTTTGGGCAGAATTCGAGTGCGTAGACTACGCCCTAACAGCGCAGACTGCGCCCTAAATCATCAAAAAGTGGGCAGACTGCGCCCTTGGACAGAAAGGGAGTGCGCAGGCTGCGCCCTAGCTGCGCAGACTGCGCCCCTGTGCGGCCAGATTTGCTGAATTTTGACAGTTTTGCCGTAATTCGAGTTGTAAACGTATTTTTGGCAGTTTCCTGTACCAAGTCAAATTCTATTAGTTTTGTAAGGTAGTTTCCTTGCAAGGCAAGACTTCTAGAGCCTATTTAAACACATCCTAACATTGTAAATTGGTATGACCATTACATATCAATTACTTAGGTTTATTTGTATCTTTTCATACTTTGTTTTTATCATGGTTTCATCAGATCCCATGATGACGAACGATTCGATTATGAACTAATCATTGTCATGGGATTCTAACGGATTTATTTATGGAGCTTAGTATCTTGATGCTTTAAGGATCTGTGTGTGATGTATATTTGATATCCTCGTATGGTTATGCTTAATTGATAGATGCGTTGCGAACATCTAATTTGTTAATCTCTTGTGAAGCGAGAGTGGATCTTGAGATTTAGAACTTGCCATGCTAGCATAGGATAGGTTGATGTTTAACATCATGATTTGTGGCGTAAATAGAGATATTATGCTGCCCTATGTGATCAATATGGATAACTTGTTCTTCAACCGTTATGTTTTCAAATTCTATAGAGATATAGGGTCTAAGCATAATTGGTGTCTATTCATCTTCTATCTCTTTTGTGGATGTATGTTTAGTTTGGTATTCGTATACTGAGAAGTAGCGTATACTTGTTTCGTGTTATCCGATCAGATATCATAACCATTGCATATAGTGATTAAAGGCGTCAGATCTAAGCGAAGTATTTAATGAAGTTAGGATTCCATGGTTGATCTTGCGTAAGTAATTCGATTTTAATTATCATTAGTTAAGTAATTCTTAGTTTAATAGTTTGCATCTTAGTTTAATTTAGATAATCAAACCCCAATATTGTTAATTGTCTTAGCAGTGCATAATAACCATACATTGTTGCATAGGTACAAAACTGAATTAAAACCATAATCAGATCCCTGTGGGAACGACCTCGTGGAGTTCAGTTTTGTACCTATGCAACAATGTATGGTTATTATGCACTGTTAAGACAATTAACAATATTGGGGTTTGATTATCTAAATTAAACTAAGATGCAAACTATTAAACTAAGAATTACTTAACTAATGATAATTAAAATCGAATTACTTACGCAAGATGAATCCTAACTTCATTAAATACTTCGCTTAGATCTGACGCCTTTAATCACTATATGCAATGGTTATGATATTTGACCGGATAACACGAAACAAGTATACGCTACTTCTCAGTATACGAATACCAAACTAAACATACATTCACAAAAGAGATAGAAGATGAATAGACACCAATTATGCTTAGACCCTATATCTCTATAGAATTTGAAAACATAATGGTTGAAGAACAAGTTATCCATATTGATCACATAGGGCAGCATAATATCTCTATTTATGCCACAAATCATGATGTTAAACATCAACCTATCCTATGCTAGCATGGCAAGTTCTAAATCTCAAGATCCACTCTCGCTTCACAAGAGATTAACAAATTAGATGTTCGCGACGCATCTATCAATTAAGCATAACCATACGAGGATATCAAATATACATCACACAGAGATCTTTAAAGCATCAAGATACTAAGCTCCATAAATAAATCTGTTAGAATCCCATGACAACGATTAGTTCATAATCGACCCGTTCGTCATCATGGGATCTAATGAAACCATGATAAAAATAAAGTATGAAAAAATACAAATAAACCTAAGTAATTGATATGTAATGGTCATACCAATTTACAATGGTAGGATGTGTTTAAATAGGCTCTAGAAGTCTTGCCCAGCAAGGAAACTACCTTACAAAACTTATAGAATTTGACTTGGTACAGGAAACTGCAAAAAATTCGTTTACAACTCGAATTAGAGCAAAACTGTAAGAACCCTAATTTTTGGTAATATTTTCTTTTATTTAACATCATGTGGCATTGTCAATTTGGAACCTTTCTAGACATCCCTGTTGATTAATAGAATTGATTGTCTGAGAAACTGTGTTGTTGCATTCACTATGTAAGATAAAAGGAAGATTGTGAAGGCAAAAGTCTTATTGTTAGTAAGATTTATAAAACTTGGGATTTGAGAATGATTAGAGTATTAAAAGATTTATTAAGGATTATGACGAGGAATTATGGACATTCGAGGAATTTACACAATTAAGTACTTAAGGAATTATAGGGGAAATCTCTACGTGACAAAATATTATTACGAGAGATTAATTAAGATACGATACGAATTAAAGATTAAATGACAAGCATTGGTGGAAGAATAATGATACAAGGAGTAGTATTGCATGCAAGTCCCATGCAACCAAGTGGTTAGGAATGAGGAAACTAGTTAACCAAATGGAAGAGGAATAGTAACTAGTTACATTGCTTTTTCAAAAGAAGAGACAAGAAGTACAAGAGGCCATACCATGCTAGTACCTTGCTTATACATACAACATTATGTATCACCCAACCTCACTTTATCAATTATTCACCCAACAAAAAAAAAATCAAAAACAAAAACCCCCCTCCAAGAAGCTCTCGGCCAAGCATAGAAAAGGAGAAGAAAAATTCTTCTTCCTCCATTTCTCATCACTCATAAATCAAGACATAATTCCTAGGCCCTCTCCATCATCTAAGCAAGGTATGTTAAGAGTTTCAAGCCCTTTCATCCATCCAAATTCAAGTTATAAATTGTTAAAGATATTGTGAATAGTAAGCATGTTAGTTTTTCTTTTAGATCTTGGATTGTAAGGGTTGTAGGAGATCATTCAAGGTGTTCTTGAGTTTTGTAAGGCTCACCCAAGGCTCCTAGGTGCTCAAGAAGGTATAAAAATCATAAACCCTTTTGGCTATGTAGTGTTTATAATGTTTGGTGATAGATTCATGTGTTATGGTGTTAATCTTGGTTGTATAAGTAATGGATGACATGGATCTTGAGTTTTGATGTTGTGATTGTGATTTTTTATGATCGTGGATAGTATATGTATCTCCATGAGTGTTATAAAGCATGAACTAAGTGATATAGGTGTTGGTTGTGTTGTGGAATTGAGAAAATTGGTTGATCTAAGTGAAACATGCTTGCTGAGTTTTTCCAGGAACATTGACCTGTCTTGTAACATAGTTTTGAACCCCCAAATCTTGTCCCCTGAGGTCCTACCATATATTTTTGGAAAGATAATTGAATTTAGTTTCTGGAAATGTAAGGTTCATGACTAGGTGATGTATAGATTTTAAGTTATGGCCGGAAAAGTAAATTGTGTTTCTGGATTCCGGACTGCACTAAGTGACCCCCTTGTGAACCTTGTTTAAACCCCTAAACATATATGTGGGATCATGGAAAAATTTGTGAAGTTAGGGAATGAAGTGGTGAAGACTACCCAAAAAGAATTGGATTAAAATATGAATTTTTGAATTTTATAAAAATGATAGAGTAAAATTCGCGCAAGGGAAAAAGTCGTTAAGTGGAGCATAATTCTAGGGGTAATGGTTATGATTCGAATGTGGTAACTAAATTAAGTCGAATAAGTGACGAGCATAATCGAGTGATGACATGAACCTATAGTGGGGCTAGAGTGTCATAAGACGAAGTCATTAAGTTAATTTCGTACCCCCTAAAACCCCGTAATTAAAGAGATATTGTTAAGGTACTAACGAGCGGTTATTGCTTATGTATAGATCGTTCCACTCCGCACGCTCGACCACCCCAACCAAACCAAGGCAAGTTTACTTTCAAAACTTATACATATACAAGGACTATCACTTTTTTGTTTGTAGTTTTCAATTATATCAAATGCTATGTTTATCGAAGTATTGATGCAATTGAGATTGTATAAGTACATATATGTTTGTACCCCTTGAACTTAGATTGAAATGTTTTCCTCGGACAACGACTCTAGCAATAGAGGTCGTAGCGGTCCGTATATACTATTGACCGGGGAGCGGTATATTGTTATATCGTATCTAGATTGCGAAAACCCGAAGGGTCATTCGGGGAGTATCGTATACTCAAGTAATTATGTTCATATCTTCGTAAATACTCGAAACCCTATCTTGGATTAAAAGTTTATTTTATCGAATAATTATTTTATTAATTATTAATATTAAATCTTAAAATATTATTTATTAATTATCGTTCATTATTTTAAAGACGAAGTCAATCCAAGACACATTTAATACTTTCAAACTCGAACTCTTTCGAACTCGAAACATTTTCGAAAACCCCCGGTCAGGTTCTGCTTCTTGTATGATTTCAAGAATCATCGGTCGAATGATGTCGGACCTCAATTACTCTGTTTTCAATCAAAAATCAAGTTTTCAAAAGAAAAAGAAAAAGGGACTCTGGCAGGTGTGGGAACCGTTGACGAACGATTCCCGGGATGTGTAAGCGGCCGTGAGCCAGGCGGTCCATCAATTATTATTCCGGCCCAGGTGTTGCCGAAGGATGATTACGGATGTAGTTTTCATCGAGGGTGATTACGGATGTAGTTTTCACCCAAGGATAGTTACGGATGTAGTTTCTATCCTTCTACCGGTAGAGAAGACCCGCGGATTATTGGACTTGGATGTGGCGACTGATCATCGTCAATCCTTGTCAGGTTTTGTGTTTTCTTTAAGTCCCATTCCTCCATTTTGGAAAAATGCTTTGACACTGCTTCTTAGGCTTTTGTGCCAAGTTGCTGATAGTGTTCTATTTTGATGAGAAAGATGTTGACTCAATGCAGTATCTAGAACTGCAAGTTTATTTTGAAAACAAGGGCACATATTGTTGCACCTTCGGAATTTATCAACAATGACAAGTGATTTTATATCTGATTGATACAAACAAGTTTAATAACTGCTAATCATATGAAATGATATATTGCTTACATTATACGTATATTTCTTGCTGAGCTATAGTTGCTCACTCTTGCTTGTTTTCAAATTTTACAAACACAACAGCTAAGCGAAATGGCAAGACCCAGACAGACTGCTCGAAAGTAGGTGACTAGACCCGAGCCAGCAGTTGAGATTCCACCGGTAGGCCCCATTAGCAGGATTGGTTGGCAGCTTTTGTTAGTTCGTTTTATTTATCAGTATGACCTGTGCAAGGCAGTGTATCGTAACAAACTTTCAAGCCGCCAACTTCGCTTCATATCGAAGTGTTGCTGGTAGCATAAATACTATTTAATTCGGTCTGTAATAACTCTGATACTTTTATTACTGCTTAATCAATGTTGTGACATTTTTGAGGCTCTAACCTGAGTGTGTGCGTGTGGTGTGAGTTTATTATGGGGTCGATGGTTGTTTTATATATATTATGTGCAAGAACAGGTATGTTATTAATGGAAAATGGACCGTGAGCGCCTAAGATCTCCGACCCCGGATCTGGGGGCGTCACAAAAACTGTCAAAATTCAGCAAATCTGGCCACACAGGGGCGCAGTCTGCGCAGCTAGGGCGCAGCCTGCGCACTCCCTTTCTGTCCAAGGGCGCAGCCTGCGCACCTAGGGCGCAGTCTGCGCACTCGAATTCTGCCCAAACTTTTATTTTACTTTAAACTTCTAGAAAATTCCCCAAGCTTCGCGTGGACTGCTTAAGGGCCTCAAACAGACTTGTAGAACTCCAAATATGGTCAAAACAGTGGAGACTGCGCAACTTACCCGGAAATTCGAATTTTCCACAATTTGTTTATTTCTCATCCGATTTCTCTTCCGATTCTTTTGCCACTTTCCGTTCTTCATTCCTTTGACTCATGAACCTTCACGGTAGCCTAGGAAAAGACTTCATTCCTCATTCCTATGCTCGAATTCAACTCCAAAATTGACGAAAACATCAACCCTAATCGATATTTCATGAAAAGGTATCAGAGCGAGGTTACAGTTCTCAGAAACGATAGTAATTTAAGAAAGCAACCCTAATAATAATAACAATAATAATAACCCCAATAACAACCTTAATAATACTTTGAACTCTCATCGAGTTTGTAGTCGGGTTATCGGATATAGCCCTGACTTTAAGGCCCGTGAGGGAACTACTCCTAAACCTTTTTTTTTTGGTTAGTGACCCACCTTATTTTCCCTTGTGTAGATGGAGGAGATACCAGACCCTGAGGCTTTCGAGAGAGAGCATGACGAGGCACTGATGCGAGATACCGAGGATCGTGAGGAGGATATGGGTGCTGACTCTGAGCTCGGCCTCTGGATTACGCTGATAGGAGATACTGATGATGAGGATCCCATTGAGGAGCCCTTTGAGCCTGAGCCTGAGCCTGAGCCTGTTACCCCATCTCCTGTAGCTACTGATGAGGAGAGTGTGAGATCCAGTGAGGGTCGTGTTGTGTCACCCCTACCTTCTCCGCAGTCATCGAGCCCTGTTTCATCGGATGATGACTCCGAGGATGATACTTCTGGCGAGGAGGAGCTTGACCCTACCCCTGCCACTGCTCCTGCTCCTGCTACTGCTGCTGCACCTGCTCCTGTTCCTGTCATACCACCTCCACCGATGGACCTACCCCCAGTGTTGGGTACTGAGCACGCTTACGTGGTACAATTCCTGACCCGAGACTTACTTTCTGCGGAGGCCCGACTTAACGAGGCGAGGCGGGCACTAGTGGAGGAGCGCGAGGCGCGCTTGAGGATCCAGGCTGAGATGAGGACTGCTGTTGCTAGGAGGACTAGAGCTCGACTCCATAGGATTGAGAGGAGGAGTCGCGAGAGGATTCTTGGATTAGGGATCCGCGGGGGCGGAGTGATCCAGGCTAGGGATGCTAGGCGTGTTGTGCGTCATGCATTTGCCCGAGTGAGGACCTTGCTCCGCCGTGGTGCGGCCCCGTGATGTGTTACTGATAGCTCAGTCCCCTAGGTTCAGATGACATTAGTGTGTCGATTTTGCGGGATAGTTGACTTGTGCAGTGGTATCCTTTCTGACCAGTGGATGAGTAGACTGACCTACAGATATGTAGATGTGACTTCGGGTAGTATGTACGGATGTAGCCCTACTTTTGTGTAGCCCTGACTCTTCGGATGATGTACTTGTATTTGTTCCACTTTTGCTAGACTTTGACACCGGAACTATGTATTTGGCTCTAACATCCAAACTTTGTGATAACCCTTGTACCGTACTTATTTAGTTTCAGTTTCCTTGATATTGTCTCAACTGCTTTACTTACCGATGCCATGCTTTACTGTTTTGATATACAACTATGATTATACAGTTGCTACAAGCCACAAATACAACCATGCTGTTTCAAATTTCGACATGCGATTTCAAATTGTTCTCTACAATTTCCAAAAATGTTCCTACAATTTTTTTTAAAAATAAATTGTTCAAAAAAAAAATATATTTTTGAGGTTTCGAAATTTTGAAAACTCTTGCAAATGTTTTCGCATCCCATAGAGATTTTCCCAAAAATGTTTTGACATTTTATCTCCAGCATCGAATTATTAAAACTTTTGCAACTTCCACCCTTATGAGGAGGAACGATACGTTCCTGACCCGTGTAAACGCTGTCAGGTAATTGGAAAGCCCTAACCCATTTCTTGTTTTATTATCAGAATCATGCCACCCAGAAGAATGAACACTCGAGCTCACCCGATCAGTTCTGAGGGCCAGGGTAGCCACCATAGGACCGGAGGCCACCAGAACCGTGAAGGGGAGAATGTCAACCTGAGTGAGAGTGAGGGCAACGATCATAACTTGTTTGATGACTCTGAGTATGAAGAAGAAGAAGCTGGTGATGACACCCGAGAGGCAGAACATCCTAGGGGAGGCCCTATGGAACAATTCATGGAACTACTTAGGCAGAATTTGGACCGTCCCCCAGTTCAGCAACCACCCCAAAATGCTAATGCAAATGCTTTCCGGAACTTCAAATCCCTGAAACCCCCAGAATTTAAAGGAACTGCCGACCCGGTCGAGGCAAGGGCCTGGCTGAAGGAAATGGAAAAATCTTTCGAGATACTAGGTGTCGCTGAGGAGCAGAAGACTGTTTTCGCCACTTACCTTCTGAAGGGTGAGGCGAACTATTGGTGGGAAGCTAAGAAGAATTTGGAAGGAAGAGGTGTGGTGACCTGGGAGAGGTTTAGCGAGCTGTTCTTGGAGAAGTACTTTCCTAGGTTCATGGATACACAAATGGAGCTGAAGTTTTTGGAACTGAAGCAAGGTAACATGACGGTGGCCAAGTATGAGGCCAAATTTACTGAGTTGTCGAGATTTGTGCCGGAATATGTGAACTCTGAGGCAAAGAGGGCCCGAAGGTTTCAATTAGGGCTAAAACAATGGATTCAGAATCGTGTGGCGGTTCTTGAGCTGACAGACTATGCCACCCTAGTACAGAGCAGCCGACCACAGGGATCGTCTTACTCTACCCCATCTCGAGCCCTACCCCCAGAATGCAATAAATGTGGAAGGAAACATGCGGGCGTGTGTAACCTGCAGGATGTGAAGTGCTTCAAGTGCGGGCTGACAGGACATTATGCTAACACCTATCGAGGAACTAGTAACAACACCAGTGCCGGAGGTAATTTCTTCAAGTGTGGGAAGCCAGGGCACCAATTCAATTCGGTCTGTAATAACTCTGATACTTTTATTACTTCTTAATCAATGTTGTGACGTTTCCGAGGCTCTAACCTGAGTGTGTGTGTGCGGTGTGAGTTTATTATGGGGTCGATGGTTGTTTTATATATATTATGTGCAAGAACAGGTATGTTATTAATGGAAAATGGACCGTGAGCGCCTAGATCTCCGACCCCGGATCTGGGGGCATCACAAAAACTGTCAAAATTCAGCAAATCTGGCCACACAGGGGCGCAGTCTGCGCAACTAGGGCGCAGCCTGCGCACTCCCTTTCTGTCCAAGGGCGCAGTCTGCGCACCTAGGGCGCAGTCTGCGCACTCGAATTCTGCCCAAACTTTTATTTTACTTCAAACTTCTAGAAAATTTCCCAAGCTTCGCGTGGACTGCTTATGGGCCTCAAACAGACTTGTAGAACTCCAAATATGGTCAAAACAGTGGAGACTGCGCAACTTACCCGGAAATTCGAATTTTCCACAATTTGTTTATTTCTCATCCGATTTCTCTTCCGATTCTTTTGCCACTTCCCGTTCTTCATTCCTTTGACTCATGAACCTTCACGGTAGCCTAGGAAAAGACTTCATTCCTCATTCCTATGCTCGAATTCAACTCCAAAATTGACGAAAACATCAACCCTAATCGATATTTCATGAACCTGCACAACTAAACAAAACACATCAAAACTACAACAAACTTGAGTCCAAGACAATCAATTTAAGCCGATATAGAACGTTCCAAGTGGATATAAAATCCACTTATCACACCCCCAAACTTAAACCGATGCTTGTCCTCAAGCATAAACAACTAAACACTAACTAACTAGTACAACTTCCGTAGGTGATCACGGTTGCATTTGGCATATGCAACAAGCCCTTTAAACCCCTAGGCAGCCCTAGTGGACGAGTAAGGTCTCGTGAGGCCTTATAGCGAATGTACCCACAAAATCCAATGCAATACAATGCATGAATGCAACAAATATGAAAATGCAAAGATCCCCTTCAAACTAACCAAAACCAACTAGCAAGCACATATCTCAAGGAATGCAAATAACTTCAAGTAGAGCTCGACTAAATCCCCGTATACTAACAATACATGAACAGAAACGTGCATGTGTGCGGTGCTCATCAGATATACTCCTAAAACTAGATTAAAAATCATACATGCTCTTCGTCAAGAAAATCACAGGTTTATAAATAGAATAGACGGTAAACACTTCATAACCTAGGAACGCCTCCATCCTTATCCAAGTTAGCCAGAAATTCATGCTTTATTACTAACAACTACGATACATAATACTATACAAAATAACGCATGCTTATTTAACCGTGCAATGGATGAGACCCCTAAAGGCTTATACAATAATACCCATGTAGCGAGCGTTGGGTTAGTGGATCCCAGACTATAAAAGCCTTAGGTCACTAGGCACAAAGTCCCCTAGAACTTAATTGCTCGAATATTAAAGAGATCACCCTGGTTAATTTGCATTTAAACAATTAAAACTTCTGACTCTTTTTTTTTTCTTAATTTTTTTTTTTCACTTTTTTTTCTGTTTTTTTTCTTCTTTTCTATTTTTTTTACTAAATTGGAATGAGTGCGTTTCGCTCCATCTCATCCATCCAACCCTAGACTACTCATAAACATGAGCCGGCTACTAGCCATTTTGACACATAACAACTAGCATGAAATCCCTAGTTTCCCCCAAACTTAGATTTTAGTGCTCCAATTTTATCAAGGGAATAACGAAAATTCTAAATATAATCAAGTGATTAAATCTTAAAACTAACAAACAAGCATAACCTCAACCTAGCCCAAAAGCAACCTAATGAGACTGTGAAAATAATTTGTTTCTGAAACATGCAAGTCAATTCCTAGAAACTATAAATCAACCCTCTATTCATCATTACCACACTCAATAAGACATCTACCTACCAATCAGAATTAGCTCATTTTAAGGGATCATGAAAAATGCATGCCATGCAAATGCAACTATATGAACTCACATGGTATAAAAATAAAATAACAGAATGTCCTATATGAAACAAAAATAAATAATACGAACATATATGCATGAATTACTACTATTATGAAAAATATGATATCGATATGAACACAATAACACATAATCACAAATAACTACATATACACTACTTATCCCCCAAACGTAAGGCTAAACAAGAAAAAGGTCTTAGGTGAGTAATGCGGTGTGTCACTGAAAGAAAATGATTAGGCTCAAAGGGTTAACTAATTGATCATATAAGAATGGTGTGGATAATTTGGAAATATAGGTTATTCCTAAGTGCCTTTATCATTTTATCATCAATTAAGGTCATGTGTTTCAAGAAGGAATCCAAACAAGTGCTAGCTATGCAAATGACAAGTGGACACTCAAGCAAAAGAATATAAATGCAAAAGATATGCATATAGGCTCAAAATCTCACTTGGTGTAGTAAAACATAATCAATCTCAAGAAATGGTATCCTCAATGCACCTACTTGTACTCAAAGCATGAAGACCAAATCATCTTACACCTAATCATGCCCTTCTAATTTCATGCACAATTCAAATAAGTCTACTAGTTTCCTTGCTAGTGTAAGTGTGTGAACAAGAACTTTAACAAATCACTTCTTAGACAAAAGCTAATGGATCATAAGATTATCATAGCATGCAAGGGTGCATCAAGCAACTAGCAATCAATTAACAAGACTAGAATACAAATAGAACCATTTTTATGATTTTTTCATTTTAAAATTTTTTTTTTCCAATTTTTACTATTTACACTAACCCCCCCCCCCAATACCTAAATCATGCATTATCCTCAATGTATGCAAATGCAAAAGAAAAGAGAAATGAGAAAGGATAAAGAAATGCAAAAGAAATGAAAAAGGAGAAAGTTGAGGAAATACCTGATAAGGGATGACGGAGACTGAAAAATTTCTAAAAAACTATGAAAGAAAAACAACTCACACACGCACACACTCCTCCCCCATACCTATCTTACATGAGGGGAGGCAAAAGAATAAAAATGAATTAGCCGATGCTGGTAGGAAAATTCGGGTGCAACTTTGAGAAAATATCAAGAAATTTGTGAAAATTTTTATTAGAACAGATTTTATCAATCAACATTGAATCATTTAACCCTAAAGAACAATTATCACTAATGTTCTCCCTAAACCAATTTAATGCTTCTTTATTTTGTTTAAGCAAATTAGAGATAATGAACGTTTGGTCAGGGTTAGAATCACTAGGAATGACATAAGACAAAGGTTCATCTTTCCCTAAAGGTTGTTGATCAAACTCGGGATGATAAAGAGTTAAGGCAAATGCGGGTGGTGTACCCACGGGACTCTTAAGAACGGAAGTGTTAAGAACGGGCTCACTACTAACAACCTCGGGTGGGGTCATCCACTTGGAACAATTGTCATTCAAATCTCCTATTGACTTATCAAATGTAGGTGGTTCACCAACGGGAGTTTTAACAATCAGATTTTGTGCACAAGAGACCTCCACGGGTTTGGTTTCCCACTTAGAACAAATATCGTCCAACTCTCTCAACATTTCTTTCGAGGTCATATCCCTATACGACTCATGAAGCTCTCGATTGGTTTCGTGATTCCTTTGAAAATCCTCAACAAGAAGAGACTCAATCTCACTATCCTCAAAGTTTGACCAATTAACAATGTCATCAACAAGATTAACCCCTATTGTTTGTTCATAAAGCTCATTGGGTTCTTTTCTGACATTAAAGATTTAAGGTTAATGGTCATATTACCAAAAGTGAGTTTCATCGAACCATCCCTACAATTAATCAAGGCATTAGATGTAGCAAGAAAAGGTCTTCCTAGAATGATTGGGATTTGGTTCTTAGGATTCGGGACGGGTTGAGTCTCGAGGACAACAAAATCAACCGAAAAGATGAATTCACCGACTTTAATTAACACATCTTCAATTATTCCCTTAGGCATTTTGACAGACCGATCGACTAATTGAATTGTCATGTTCGTCTTTTTAAGTTCGCCTAAACCTAGGGCTTGATAGACCGAAAATGGAAGGAGATTCACGCTAGCACCTAAGTCAAGTAACGCCTTGTCCATAAAAGTATTGCCTATGACACATGAAATTGTAGGACAACCGGGGTCCTTATATTTCACGGGAATTTGATTCGAAAGAATTGAACTAACTTGAGAAGTCAAAAAGGCTTTCTTAGGGACGTGGGTAGAACGTTTATGAGAACACAAATCTTTTAGACACTTGGCATAAGAAGGGACTTGTTGAATGGCATCTAAAAGAGGAATGTTTATCTTGACTTGTTTGAAAACTTCCAAAATTTGGTCCATTTGAGCCGATTGTTTATTTGAAAGGAGTCGTTGAGGTTAAGGAGCTTTTGGTTTAAAGACTCGTTCACTAGGTTCTTCGGGAATAGATGTTGGAGGTGATTTATTAAAAGACGAAGGTTCACTCGGTGGTTTACAAGAAAATTCTGGTGACTTGGGAATGGAGTTTGAAGATGAAGGTTCAAGAGAAGACGATGAAGGACTAGATGACTCGAAAGGCTCGGGATTTGGAATATCGTGTGAATGATCAAGTTTAGGGTTTTGTTCAACATTTGAATCATCTTCTTCGTCTTCGGGAGACTCGATTCCTACTTGATTGTCAATTTGGTTTCCCGATCTTAAAGAAATGATGGCATTAACGTTTTCGTGAGGTTTTTGATTGAGGGAAAATTTTGGGTTAACCTCAAGTTGACTCGGGAACTTATTCTTCTCTCGCTCACATATGGCATTAGCTAATTGACTCACTTGAACCTCTAACATATATAAGGCTTGAGTACTAGCATTCAAAAGTTGTCTATCTTGAGTCATGGTTTGCATGAAAGTTTGTTAAGATTGAGCCAAATTAGTTGTTCATTTCAAAAGCGCATCAAGAGTCTTTTCCAAAGAATTAATTCTCTTATCTGACTCATGAAAGCCGGGTGGGTGGGCGGGTGCTTGAGTTGGATAAGGAACGTGATTTTGAGGCGCGTTTGGAAAATGACCTTGATTTGGAGTCGAGTAAGAATTTTGATTGGGTTTTTGGAAAGAAGCATTTTGAAAAGGAGGTTGAAAAGAAGGTGGATTTTGGTAATTTTGGATTTGGTTCCACTAGAAATTTGGGTGATTCCTCCACCTGGGATTGTAAGTAGGAGCAAACGGGTCGTTCCTAGTGGGTGGTTGAGACACCGCATTAACTTGATCAAAAGCGGGATAGTCCGAAAAATCTTGATTAAAATTAGGGCACATAGACACATTTGAGGGGGGCCTTACTAGTTTCTAGGGCTTCGAGTCTTCTAGTTAGAGTGGCTAATTTGGCATCGGTTGCAATCGAACTCCCAATCGAATGCAAACCCTTAGATGAACTAGACGACTCATTACACTTGTTAGGTTCCCTAGTAGACTCCCACAACATGGTCTTCTCGGCTAATTCTTCGAAAAATGTCCAACCCTCGTCCTCATCTTTCTCCATGAATTTTCCTTGGCACATAGATTCCAACAACGCGGTTGTTGGTCCATCTAAGGCCTCATAAACGGTCTTACAAAGCCTCTATTTTTCTATTTCGTGGTGGGGGCATTGTGGTAGAAGATTTTTAAAACGATCAAAATATTTCCAAAAAGACTCGTTTTCCTTTTGATGAAATTGATTTATTTCGTTTGTAATTCTCGTAGTCTTATGGTTTGGAAAATATTTTTTTAGAAAAATAACCACAAATCCCTGCCACATGGAAATAGAATTAACGGGTAGACTATACAACCATTTTTTTGCATTTTCTTTTAAAGCGAAGTTGATAAGTCTTAGCCTAATGGAGTCCTCGGAAAGATGTTGGAGTTTTTGCAATGCGCAAACCTCCTCAAATTCATGAAGAAAGAGATACGGGTCCTCACCCTCGCTCCCGTTAAATTTAGGTAACATACTGATGTGGTGAGCTTTAATTTCGAAATTATTACCATTAACGGGAGGAAGGGTGATACACGAAGGTTGGGCGGAACGAGTAGGATAACAACGGTCCCTAAGAGACATGGCCATGTTTACTACGGGTTCGGAATAATCTAAAGACTCGGAATTAGACGATGAAGAAATCTCAAATGATCTCACTAGTCTAGAAGAATTATCCCTAATCCACGTAGTTCGCATAAACCACAAAAGGAAACACGTAGCAAGTAAGTGCGAAAAATTAAACAAACAAAAAAGAAAGGGTGTAAAATTAAAAGAAAAATTCTAAACCTAGGGTTCCTTAATAAAATAACTAGACCTTGCTCCTAACCGTAAGGACCACCATAAACTCGGTAAATCAGAATTTATTCGGAACGATTTGGCCAGGTAGGTGCAAGCATTGCCAAGAGGCTAAACACCAGTCTAGACACCAAATCTTAATTAGCCAGGTCAGCTCTCGCTTGCCTAGACACCAAAGAGTCGGAATAATTAATGATTACTTCGTTTCTTAGGTACCTTCCTAAATGAGCGCGAATTTCCTAGGGGCCAAGTCTAATTAATTTTATTAAAGGCTAGGGTATGCAAAAATGAAGAATTAATGGTTTTTGGGCTAAGGAAAGAGTGATGAAATCCCTTCCCTTATCTTGTAGTGGTTATGCCCTTAAAGTTTATTTACAAAATGATGCAACAAACAATGATATATACAAAAATTATAAACAACTATGGATGCTTACTCTACGTGTTCTAATCTAAAGAAAGAAAGAAATTTAACGTACCTTAGGGTCCTCCAGCGATCACCACAATTATAGGTACGAAAAATTTAAAAACAAAAAATAAAATCTAGCAAGATGTGCACCTACGTGATGAATGCATGATGCAACAATTATGTATTTATAACTAATTTTTTTGGATTTTTGATTTTTCAATTTTTTTTGTGATTTTTGTGATTTTTTATTTTTTTAATTTTCTAAATAAGGAAAAAAACGAAAAAGGAGAGAGATACGGTTTACCCAAGCAAAGCTTCCAAAATTCCGAGAAAATTATTCCGCTTTAATCCAAGTTCCCCTAATTTTCCTCCAAATTCCTCTAAAAATAAAGCGTTTTAAATTGCAAGCGAACAATTTGTTTCGTTGTAAAATTTATGATTCGTTCCGCAGAGACTATTTTATTTTTCGCAAACCTTAACTTCTAATTTAATCAAATTAGAACAAGTTGGAATTTTGAGAATTTGGAATTTTTTTATACTATTTAGTTATCAGAAGAAATTAAAAGAAAATTAAATTTATTCTAATTTTAAACTAACTAATTAAAAATGAAAAGAACAAGAATTAATTTATTCTAAAAAATTAAATTCAAATTAAAGCTAGAATTTATTTATTTGAAATTATTTACAGAAAACTAAATTTTGAATTATCACTCTTTAAAAAAATATTTTAAAAAAATTTTATTTACAGAAAGTTTTAATAAAAATTTGACATAACCTATTCATAAAATCAACTAACCAAAGACGAACCAATCAGCACACAATCTCGTAATTCATTATAGATCAATTTCTATAAAAACAAAAAAAAACTGGAAAACACAAAGCAAAATTCGAAAATAAAACCAGGATAGTATAGAAACCGAAAAGAAAGCATAGTAACGACTAGACTCGGTACTTCGAGAAACAGAAATTAAAATAACCAACTTGTTCAGCAACTACTAAAATAATAGAAATTCCAACAAAAACAAAATAACCGAGTCAACTTGGTTCACAAAACTCAGCTACGAACTCACTAACTCAGTGAAATAAACGAACACAAACCAAACCCAGAAAACTAAGTCTCACCATTCTCATCAAACACTCAACAACGCAAAAAGCTCAATACACTAACACATTCGACCCATTTCAAATTAACAAAAAACGCAACAACACTAATACATGGCCGGGTCAACTCGCGAAACAGTAACAAACAACTTGCAGCAACACAGATCGTAACAGACTTGGTAACAGAACACAGTAATTTCACAGTAATTAAATCACAAAACCAACAAGCAAAACGTAATAGCAACTAGCGAACTTGGCAGTAATGAAAAACAGCAAAATGCAGTAACAATCAGCAAACAAAACTAATAAGCAACCCAGTCGACTCAGCTCAACTTCGGCAGTGAATTGCAAACAAAAACTCAGACACAAACCAATAGCAAATGAATCGGTGACCGGAAACGAAATTAAAAAAAAAAAAAGAATGGTTTGTGGTGGATCTGCAGCGAATGAATAGAAAACGGGGAGAGAGTGAATTAGGGGTTTTATGGAGAAAACAAAAAAAAACAGGGAATGGGAGCTGTGTCGAAGAACATGAAGAAGATGAAAATGGTAGGTTCTGTGCTTAATCGAAGAAGAATAATAAGAGCAAGAGATTAAAGGGGTCTGTATGTGTAAGCAGTGTAGGAAGAAAGAGATTAAAAAAAAAAAAGAAAAACAGGTGAGTTAGTTTGTGAAAACAGGGGAGGTGGGGTTTATTACTCGGAAAAAGAAATACAGAATAGAGAAAAAGAGTTAGAAATGCTTCGAATTTTAACAATTAAAAATGAGTAAAAAAATGTGATGAACATTTTATAAATCTAATATTTTTGTAGTTTTTGTTGAAAATTAAATACGAAAATAAAGAAATTAACTACGGGATTAAATTATACTAGACGATAATTTGGTAATAAAAGGGCCCACAATAAAATTGAGATTTAAAGGGGCAAAATTACGAATTAAAACTACGAACAAGAAAATAAAAATCGTTACTTTCAACCCATAGTGGTTAGCATTTCGCTACTTTGTCCACTAAACGGATTTACGAAAATAACGAAAGCTATGTAAAATAAACGAGAGAGCAAGATAAGAAATTAAAGGAAATGAAATTGCATTAAAATAAAAAGAGTGTTTACAAGATTTGAAACTAAAAAAAATTACAAGAAATTAAATCTACCCTAAAATCTAAGTTATCAAATACAAGGGGGGTGAGGGGGTATTTATAGGATAGGAATTAGGGTTAAGGGGGGGTGTTGGGTAAATCCCCACCATACATTTGTGGTGTGTGGTGGTGAAATCCTAGCCATCTATTTGTTTCCTTCCCCCTTAAGCTTTGAAGAGTTGATCTTGGCCATACACTTATGTAGTGTGTTGGGATGATCTCCACCTTCCACTTGTCTTGAAATATTCCTTTTTCTCCAAGCTCATATTTCTTTTCCTTCTTTTATTTTTGGTCCTTTTTCTTCCTCTTTTTCCCTTCCTTGCTCTTTATTTCTTTATTTTGCCATTTCTTTATTTATTTACGAATTTCCTGAAATGAAACAAAATAATTTATTAAAATATGAGTTCAAGCAATAAATAGGTAATAAAAATATGCAAAAATATGCACTTATCAACTGTATTTTATTTGTTCCTATCTCATATCCTGACATGTAAATGATATCTTTTAAGTTGATCGAACATCAACTGCAAGTTAACAACACTGATACTGAAGGCAGACTTACCCTTGTTGATGCTTTGGTGTATGCTTGTAACCAAGGAGTAGACAAGGTATTACACAAAGTCCTCTAATTTGATGTTCTTATAACCAGTATGAGCTTTATTCTATCGTAAATGGTTGTCTTCCTTCCATTGAGTCATTGTGTGCAGTTTGTACAGATACATCTCATCTATATACATATGGATTTGTTCTTGGTTGTAATAAATTTAGATTGTATGATTGGTATGATGAAGTCTGATTTTATACCAGTTTTTCTATGCAGTTTGTTGATGAGAAGGTTCAGTGGCTTCACATTGACATGGCTGGACCTGTATGGAGCGACAAGAAAAAAGCTGCAACAGGCTTTGGCATTTCAACTCTGGTCGAATGGGTTGTGAAGAATTCTTCATCGTAGACGGTGTCTCCTTATTTTAGATGTCAACTTGAATTTTCTTCTGGTTTGTTTACTATAAAATTGCTAAATTTACCTCTCTATTTGCATTTAATCTACTGAGTATTCCTCTTTCTGATGATTTCATACAAACTAATTGATACCTTGTTTGTTTATTTTTTTCTCATCTGTGTGCATTTTCTTCGACATCATGACTTTAATTTCTCTTGTTTGCCTATTTTCATAGCTGATTGAGTAATTTCATCAAGCAGCCACCCACGATGGAGGACGGTGTACATTCAGATAATCGGTCGAAAGGACCAGAGGCAAAAGGTGTGAGCAAAAGCATGAAAAAGTATCTACTTGTCAACTGCGTGATACTAAGTATAGGCAACTGTATTGCTCCTCTTACGAAAAGGTTGTATTCTGTCAAAGGCGGAAAGAGAGTTTGGTTGATGTGTGCTATAGAAACAGCTGGTTGATGTGTATATGGTTTATAGGGTAGTCAGAAGGTGTTTTGTGTGGTTTAGTACTTAGATTTTATTTTGGCGAAGTGGTGTATGAAAGGTGTTTTGGTACTTGGATTTTAATTTGACGAACAGGTGGATTTGGTTTTGGCTGTTGGTACTTGTATTTTGGTGAATTTGTGGATGGAGATCTTTTGTTTTGACTAGTTTTGTTGGTTTATTTTGTAAAGGGATATATATATATGTATAAATCAGATCTTGCAAAATTTTCAATTTTAGTGTTGCAATTGCTATAGTTACTAGTGTTGCAATATTAAATTTTGTGTTACTAATTAGCAGGCTTACTGTAACATTAGAATCAAAAAGTGTTAAATTAGCCTTATGCAGTGTTGCATTAGATAATTACATGGTGTTGCATTAGATAATTACGTAGTGTTACAATAGAGAGTGGCCCCCCCACATGCCACGTGTCAGGTAGGCCCCCCCCACATGCCACGTGTCAGGTGGGCCCCCACATGCCACATGTCAGGTGGGCCCCCCACATGCCACATGGTAGGTGGGCCCCCCCCCCACATGCCACGTGTCATGTGGGCCCCATTCCAAGTGTCATGTGAGCCCTACACATGCCATGTGTCAGGATGCCACGTTTTTAAACATGTAAAAAGTATAAAATTTTCAATATTGGAATACATTTGTAACTTTAAAAACAAAATAAAACATTAATAGTTTGTTTATACTAGTGAACTTCATCTGTCTGAGTAATTTGCATCTCGAACCCAACTTGATAAATTATACGAATCGTATTCATAAATAACCCAATTCGTTTACGCAAATTACCCTCGTTAACTGAAATTAATTACAATTCCTACATGTCTGTTTGTTCTTCTCTAGAAAAGATATGAGATTTTTTTTCTCAGTTTCATTTGCTAACTGATTGTGTTCTCAGGGTTTAAAAAGAAAAATTGAATGTTTTCTCAGCTGGTACGTAGTGTCAAATTGTCATAAACGCCAAGGAGAATGAAATAATTGCTGGGAGAACAAGATAAATGCTTACGTACAGATATCAAAAGAAAAAACTAGAAGAGCAAATATGTTTTTTTTTGTTAAATTAGCATAGGTGAAATAACAATTCATTATAAAATTGTAATACAACGTGAGGCACGTTCTATGAAATTTCCTTTCTAGCGTCTGATAGTAAGAGAGACTATATACGTACATACTATCCCTCAATCACACGAAATATAGTATTTCCATTCCATTCTCTACATAGGAATGATTATGTCTGTCTAACAAATCTCCGGTGAGTCGAACCCGGGAATAATAAGAGATAAGCCTTACCACTTGAGCTATCTCATAGCGCTCGATTGATGTCAGGATACCACATGTCAGGATGTCGCGTGTCAGGCTGCCACGTCACATGGGCCCACTTGCCACGTGTCACCTAATGTTTCCAACTAAGCTAAGGTAACAATTTGCTAGTGTTGCATTTGCTTGATTTTGTGTTACTCTATGGTCCTGATGTAACGCTTTTCCTTGTGTTACCATTGAGAAGCTGAGCATTACATTTGAGGTCAAAGGTAACATTAGCGGATAAAATGGTAAAAGTGTGTTACCTTAGGCCTAATGTAACAAAAAACGTGTCTAATGCAACAGTAGGAGTGCGTTACATGTGGCCATCTATGGTGTAGTGATGTATCATGCTGGCTTCCATGAACATTGAGCTACAGAAGCAGCATGAGCTTATGGATGCTCACATTATCCTAACGCATCTACTAGAGTTGTATGATGTGGTAGGGAGGACAGCTCGATATGAGATATCGAAGGAGCTGTTCTGCTATAGGATATCTGAGGGATAATCTGTGAATGACCATGTACTTAAGATGATCAATTTGATTGAACGTCTTGGACAACTTGGTTTTGCCATGGATAGGGAGCTAAGTTAAGACTTGGTCTTGCAATCACTTCCGGGTTCGTTTTCACAGTTTGTTGTGAACTTTCATATGAATAAGCTGGACGTCAGCTTGTGTAGCGTCCCACTATCCGGGGTACAGATATGGGGCCACTAACTATAAACAATATTATACATCTCTGAATACAAACAACATTTAATAATAAAACCCCTTAACCAAGATCGCATACAGGTTATGGTATGAAACAACTATCGAATATCATTATTACAACCCAGTCTCAGAATAAAAGAATATTATACAATTTATATGAATGTACAAAAATCACTGTCTAACTAAATATCCAACCTTGACCAATTCCCAACCACTAACCGACGAAAATCCGTAACCCGATCGTCTCCTCTCGCTGCTGGAAAGCAATACCCCTTGACCATTACTAGGTTCACTAATCTCCTCTATTAGCTGAAGAAAACAAACAAGCAAGAGTGAGCCAACAATGCTCAACAAGTGCAATAGTGATAACAATTTTAAAATAACCGTTGACAATTCTGATAAACAAAAGGAATTTCTTCTCATTATTTGAAAGAATCAGTGAGATCAACTTTTAGATTGCCACGAGGGCCAACGATTCACCATTAACAAAGAGCAACTGAAACTAGAACTGATAAAAGTTCTGATATCAAAATATTTTCAAAGCTGACTTCCAAGGAGTCAAGAACTAGACATCACAGTCTCAGAGTATAGATTAGAATTGGAATTTTTTTTTAATTTATTTATAAAAAATATCAAGGTTAGGCTGCTGATCAGTCACGAACTAACCCCGGACAAACGCACACAGCAATGTCCTTAATTGGATCCATGGCACACATTGGCCTCAATTTTGACCATTAAACTGGTCTCCCCGAAGGGACTCCTCTGACCATAATATGGTCTCCCCGAAGGGACATCTGAAAACATTTCCAATTCTAATGCAAACAAATTAGGTGTCGGGACAATCGACAACCCTGATATCCAACCACTGGATACTCACGTCTAGAATAACAACTCAAGATTAGGAGTTAATAAGAAACAACATCATCGTCTAGTATCGACAAGTTCGATACAACACAGGGAATAACCAGATAATCAAGATCTTAAGTAAATACCGACAAGTTTGGTACTAAGTAGGGTGGAAAATATAAAGAATGACAATTCGAATAAATACCAACAAGATGAATATGAATAATTGGAATTTATAACATCAGCAACTTATGCAAAGAGAAATTTCATTTGAGCAAGAATAAGGACATAATTTACAATCAGATTTCAGCAACTTAAATTCTAGACTAAAGTAAGGATATGGTCAAGTGTGGGGCTTTTAATAAAACTTACACACAATTAAGAGTTTGAGCTTACATAAGCGGATAAAATAACTTAAAACAAGTATTTGCCAAAACAGTTTCAATATGGAAAGGTTCAGATCAATTTGAAAGAAAACGTCTTTCTAAATGTGGTCCATTGGTGAAAAATATGTTAAGTCAGGAATTTTGCCAGCAGGTTCTCATAAAAGTTAAGAAAACTTGGTTTTCCTTGTTTAGAAAATTCTTAAGAGTATCTGACGAAAATAGAGGAAATGGCATTCCTTTGTCAAAATGTGAAAAGGATTATTTATAAGATTCTTTGTAAAACCGACATGTGGATTATTTGTAGGGAAATTAAACATCATCATGCTAATTTAAAGATGTTCATATATCATCTTCCACTATACTTGACCAAATTAGTTCGCACGATAGATAACTAAATTGCATCACTTGAACAATAAGTGAATAGCAATAACATTTGCCTCGATTTATAGAGTTCCTGATTTCCGTACCGATACTCAATTTAGCTTCTCGTCAGTCTCTTTCATTTACAGGTGGCTTCTCATTCAGTCCTCCTTTCATCTTTACTTTATCGTCCGATAATCTCAACGTCACTTCACCCATCGACTTTAATACTTGTCCTTCTGTTCGTCTTTCAGATCACCCGTGCACTGTCCTTGGCTAGGTTTCCTATTCGAACCTTTTCAAAGTCAAATACTATTTTAGTATCCAACTAAGCAAAAGTCTTATTGTTCGCTCTAATCTACCCATGCGCGTCCTATAACGCTTGCACATATAACAAATATAAACATATACCATCATATTCACAAAATAGCGTTAGTATAACCAACTAAGTCAAATAAACACTTAACATAGCTGACCACTTATTACTTAGATATTGTCTAGGCAACCTCTTCACAACAAATTCATAATATACTTTCACATCATCAAATCAAGTAGATTAAATAGATTTACAGGGAATTTTTAGAAAATTTCGGCATGAAGTATTCGTTTATCGGACTATGGGCACAGCCCCTCAATATCAATCAAAAACAATTCAACCCTACTTTTACAAAAAATAAAGCTGCCTCAACTTGCAGCAACATAAAAGTAAACAATTAATGAAAAGTACCCGCCCGAACATGCGGCAACTAGCACATAAGAAATTTATATTAGCATTAACTACTACTTACGCTACATCAATGATCGTATCACTCACGCATTTTAATGATACACGTGACAATCAATCATTGATATTCGTAAGCCCTAGGGAACAACCCCTAGCACTAACTATTACTTACGCTATATCAATGATCACCCCACTCAAGTATATTAATTATACCCGGGATAGTTAATCATTGATATTCGTAAGCCCGAGGAACTAGTTGAAGAGAATTACACAAGTCCTTAAATATTGACACTTAAGACTTGTGATCTCATTGCAACTCCTCGCAGATAAACACATAATAAAATGAATCTAACAATTAATCTTTGATAAATAACATTTTAAAACCATACAATCAGGAATTAAATTCTTATTTTAAGAAAACTTTACGAAATAACTTCTTTGTAAATAATACATACATCATCAACATCACGCAACTCAGCCAAAGCCTCTAGGGTCAGTGGTGAGATTCAATAACCATCATTTAACATTTATACCATAATATCAAGTTTATACAACTATACATACTTAATCGAAACCATCTTGACCACGCCTATAATTCACCACCGAGTACTTGACAAGTATAACATTCAACAAATAATATGACTCAATCGCGACATTTAACTCACGTAAACCATTTACAACTGTAAAGTCATATAAACTCTAACATTATACGACATATAATAATTATCAATTAAAATTAACAATTAGTTAACCACTTACAACGCAATACCAAGTAATCAACAATTACGACCTTCAACAAATATTCTAACTCCACCTACAACATTTAACACACATACATTTGCAACTAGCCAACTCATATAACTACCCGTTACATGACAACAATGATTATCACTTAACCATTAACAGCTACAAATTAACAATTAACCACTAAAGACCATTAAGCCCAACACATTATCGAACCCACGATTTATACCAAAAATCATAATTACAACTTACAATCATTAAACCCAAATATTAGCGAGATCACTAAATAATTTCAACAATTATAATTAACACTAACAATTAACAATCATTAGACCCGACATATAATAGGGCTCATAATTCATCCCACAATTACAATTAGCAAAAATGCTTTCCGAATTAATACACAAAACATAATAATACTCGTAATTTACAATATTAATCTAATTACGAGAGTTAATATACTTAATTCACAATTAAACTAATTAAATTACAACAATTAAATATCACAATTTAAATCTAATTTAATCACAACAATTACATAATTAAAATACGATAAATATATGAGCTTCGCAATTATACCTTTCCGAGGACCACCAAAATCTTCACCATCTCTCTCTCCCTCCCTCCCTCTCTCTCTCTCTTTCTCTGCACCCACATACACACACACAGAGTGAAACGCGCACCGCAATACACGCACAGAAATCCTTTCTTTCCCCTCTCCACTGTCTAAAACTCGCGGCCACCGCCACCGTTCGGTGGTGGTCTTCACCGGTGACCCAGCTGCACGACACGCAGACAACACTCCACACATGATACACACACATACACGCGTATATATATATATATATATATATATATATATATATATATATATATATATATATATATATGGTGTATAATTTGCTAATTGTTCCCCCAATTCTTTTCCCCCCAATTCAAGTTCTAAATCCCTAATTTTCTTTTCCCCCCAATCTCATTCTCTCTCCCCGATTTTACTGTCTGCTGATATCTCTTAATGGGCTTGGCCCATTTCTTTTGTTACTAACTACTAACAATACTCCTCGGCCCAAATATACACTAATAAACAACTTCTATAAATCACAATTAAATAAAATATTCAGAAAATTAAACTTTTCATTTTTAAAATAAAGAATATTAAATTACGAGCACACACATATTTTTAAAATATTTTTAGGATCAAAAACTAATTAAATATGAATTTTACAAATTTTGACCCTTTAAAAACAATAAAACTCTTAAAATCATTTTAAAATACAACAACACCCAAATTAATCCACTCAACAATTTTAAAAACTCAATAAATATATAAAGATAATATTACAAGAGATTTCACGATTTTTAATAACTCCGATAATTTATAAAAATTTTAGAAGATCAATAATGCATGATTTAAATATTTTTAAATCCTCAAAAATAAAAATAAAAATACACCAATCTTCACAGCTTACCCAAATCATCAAATAATCACATAAATAGCATCTCACACACATTTCACCTTTACAACAATATTCACATAATATAATTTATAATTTATAAAAAAATAAATATTATTAAAAATCTAAATTTTCTAGGTCGTTATATCTTTCCCCCCTTAATAGGATTCTGTCCTCAGAATCAATCTTAAGGACACGAGTAAAACTTCTCGTTAAGCATCTTACTTCCAATTCCCAGGTTGCACTTTCAACTCTAGGATTCCATCACAACCTCTCATACTTTTATAAGCTCATTCCATGAGCCTTCAATTCCCGTAATAACCTTAAGCTTTGGTTTTCGAATCTCTAACGTTCATTACATGTGAACGAATAACTTTCCACGAAAATCAATATCTCTTTTCCACATAATGGACTATACTCTACGTCAAAACTATATTACCGAGCCAACCCCTCGCAATAATACGACCGTGCAATTTGCCTCAATTTATAACGACCTACACTTGGTACCATTCTCCAGCTCTTACTCGTAATCACACGGTTTCAGATAGAACTTCGAGAAAAGAATCTCAAGAAATCCTCCGATCGCTTCCAATCCACTTTTCAAGTACTATGTTAATCGAGAAAGGAATAATTAAAAAGTTTCTTTCTGTCTTTGGTCCCATATTTTTACCGAGTACCCAATCGGGAATCTTAATATCATTTCGTCCATTCTCAGTCGCATCCTTGCAATCGAATTTTTATAACTAAGCACACACGTCTTCAGATGGCATAATTCAATTAACAACTCGATTTTTAACTTTTATAAAATACTTCGGTTTGCTAAGTCTTTTGAAGTATAGCCTTGATCATTTACAGCTCTTGATAACTAACATACTCGTCACCTTGACTGTGACTTCACTCAAACAAGAACAAGATTGAAATATCCAATTTATTATTAATTTCCCGAGGTCACAACTTCACTCGATACTATTCACGAAACAATTCTTCATAATTTCCAACAAGCTCCTTCCACTTAACATGCATCATCAATTATTTACGCCTCCTAAAACGAACCTTCCTCAGATAAAATTTTGAGAAAAAGAATATCAAGAAATCCTCAATCATTCTTACTCCTCTTTCACGTGCAATGTTACTTGAGAAGGGAATAATCAAAAAACTTCTATCCATCCTTCATCTCATTGTTTTACTGAGTAACCGTTTCGAACGGCTGAGCGTTTTCCTTAAATCATATATATCTTATTCGTAATACACTATCTCACGTCCTCTGAAATCAACTTTCGAATCACCACTCTGCATACTTGATGAGTCTTCGAATTTGACTCTACACATTACATTTCAACATTTAACACTACTCACATTAACCACAAAATCATGACTTTCGAAATTCACATTAAGATCCTCGTGCCAAATTTTCTTCCTTTTCATGGAAATTCTAAAATCGCTCTCGATTGATTTGCTTAATCGTTCAAACCTCTATGTCTACCTTCCAATCTCAAAACATCGCCTTTATCTTCCTCACAATTCAAGATCTCATTTTCTTGTCCTCGCAAATTGCTTGTGCTTCGTTGATGGGGAATAAATCCAATCCTAAGTTATATTTAACTCCTTTTTATAGTCATCACCATCCACTTCCTGTCAACTTCCTTCATGATCGTATTAAAATTTTCAAATTCTTAATAATCACAAAGACAGTCCTGTCACTCTCTTCAAAACTTCCACCAAGATTAATATGATACTATTTTCGACGAAATTCCCATCTTTCCAAGCTCATCACTTATAGCTTTAACTTAAGACGCTGCTACTTGTCACCACACTGCCTTTCTGATTACAGCCACAACTTCCCACATTTATCTTAATAAAATCTCTATGGATTCTACTCCCGAAATCTTATTTTCTGATCATGGGATCTCGTTAATTTCTACTAACTCATTCTATAGGCAACTATAGTGCCCTTTCTCTTCTAACTCCACATCGTCGGGATTCCACATTCTTTTTTTCATTAAATTTTATACGTCTGCTATTTACTCACTTCTGGAAACTTTCTGGTTTCTCTGCCTTCCTCCTTATTGACATTTTATTCCATCTTGGTCAACTTTCCACCATCCTTGATAATCATGACTTTCTTAAAATTGGCCCGCATAAGTTATTTTCTTCATACAGTCACCTTAATCCTTACCCCTCACTCTGTCTTAATTCTTCTTGATAATTCTTACAAACCTTTTTGTTCTGCTTCACTCTGATTTATCCAAGTTAGCCTTCTTGATTCTAAAATCTTATGTTTAACGACGGATTCGAAACATTCCAAATTTTATGACATTCCATTTACTACCTCTGCCATACAAAAGATGTTTATAATTAATCTTCCTTCAGCATTGTACAACTTATATCCAATATCTCCATTTCCATTCTCTTTTCATCTTTTAACAATATTTACAACCACGGGCTCTTATTCACTGCCCTTTTTCCTTTATCCATCTCTCATTAGCCTCCATTCTTGTTCATGATTTCTCGAACCAGTATTTATTCCAGTTTGACATGACATATCTGTCTTAACCACCAAATTCTTAAACTCGCATAACCACTTCTTCGTCTATGCAGTTGTAATTCTATCATTTAAGACATCGTCACGCCCATCTTCACATTCCTTCATCATTAGGAATTTTTGAAAACATCGAATTTCTGACAAAGGAGATCAATAAAATGAATGGGGCATCAAGTACGAATATACACTGAGTTTGTTTGATAAAACTTTTATAAAGGAATTTAACCGAGAGATCAATATGATCTTTTGAACTATTTTCAGGTTACATTTGTCACTTGGTTAACCACCATAGTACATAAGGATGGCCGGTCCTTAGTACTTCGTGACAAACACAATCAGTGGCATCCCACTGGACTTCTATCACAAAGATAAAGTGTCCCTGAATCCCCTATCTGTATAGGTTGTTCATCTCAGCTGGAATAGAGAAAAAATCAAGTATTCATGAAAATGGAAGGGATTCAAGAGTTTCAAAAATTTTCAAGTAAAGTCGGATCAATTATCCTTTGAAAGATATAGATATTTCTAAAAGAATGGAATTGAATTCAAATAAATCTGACATACCAAACTCATCATCGTTTGATGTATAAAAGACTTTTCAATAGATACTTCAAGGGTTGATCAAGCAAACATTCAAGAAATTCTTAATTATTCATAATCTCACTTCTGTCGACTAAGCACTAATATACTTAGTTGCCAAACCGGCCTGACCATAATGAGTTGAATAAATAAGAAGATCTCAATTCATTTTCGATTTTTGAACCGTCACTTTGCAACGAATACCTCAGCAACGATACCAACCGGGAATTAACTTAGGACAATAATTCAAAGAAAGAATAAGAAATTTCTTAAGCAATGAATTTGAATGAATCGATGATTAAGGATACACAACTATGCTCAACTTCCAATTCTTGCATATAATCGCTTCCTACTTCGCATTCTTAACCTTCTCATACCATCTCCGAAATGTTCGCATCGAAACTAATATCGTTGAAAATTCTAGATTCTACGCAAAAATTTCGAGATAACGTCCCCCGAACTGATAGCTTCAGCTTCCCACTTAGCTTATGCCGCTTCGGGTTCGCGGTTTGGCTAATAGCCCAATCCTTAAACGATTCGAACTTCCACTCGCGCGATATGCCGAAAGACCGATTAACGTCGCGACGCTTGCCGAAGTTTCCTAACGCGATCCTTACCCTGAACCGTTCTACCCGACTCCTATCTTATACTCGTACCCTAACCCTCCTAATCTGTTTCAGTGACCATAACCTGTAGCTCTGATACCAACTTGTAGCGTCCCACTATCCGGGGTACAGATATGGGGCCACTAACTCTAAACAATATTATACATCTCTGAATACAAACAACATTTAATAATAAAACCCCTTAACCAAGATCGCATACAAGTTATGGTATGAAACAACTATCGAATATCATTATTACAACCTAGTCTCAGAATAAAAGAATATTATACAATTTATATGAATGTACAAAAATCACTGTCTAACTAAATATTTAACCTTGACCAAGTCCAAACCACTAACCGACGAAAATCTGTAACCCGATCGTCTCCTCTCGCTGCTGGAAAGCAATACCCCTTGACCATTACTAGGTTCACTAATCTCCTCTATTAGCTGAAGAAAACAAACAAGCAAGAGTGAGCAAACAATGCTCAGCAAGTGCAATAGTGATTACAATTTTAAAATAACCGTTGACAATTCTGATAAACAAAAGGAATTTCTTCTCATTATTTGAAAGAATCAGTGAGATCAACTTTTAGATTGCCACGAGGGCCAACAATTCACCATTAACAAAGCAACTGAAACTAGAACTGATAAAAGTTCTGATATCAAAATATTATCAAAGCTGACTTCCAAGGAGTCAAGAACTAGACATCACAGTCTCAGAGTATAGATTAGAATTGGATTTTTTTTTATTTATTTATAAGAAAACATCAAGGTTAGGCTGCTGATCAGTCACGCACTAACCCCTGAGAAACGCACACAGCAATGTCCTTAATTGGATCCATGGCACACATTGGCCTCAATTTTGACCATTAAACTGGTCTCCCCGAAGGGACTCCTCTGACCATAATATGGTCTCCCCGAAGGGACATCTGAAAACATTTCCAATTCTAATTCAAACACATTAGGTGTCAGGACAATTGACAACCCTGATATCCAACCACTGGAACCTCACGTCTAGAATAACAACTCAGGATTATGAGTTAATAAGAAACGACATCATCGTCTAGTATCGACAAGTTCGATACAACACAGGGAATAACCAGATAATCAAGATCTTAAGTAAATACCGACAAGTTTGGTACTAAGTAGGGTGGAAAATATAAAGAATGACAATTCGAATAAATACCAACAAGATGAATATGAATAATTGGAATTTATAACATCAGCAACTTATGCAAAGAGAAATTTCATTTGAGCAAGAATAAGGACATAATTTACAATCAGATTTCAGCAACTTAAATTCTAGACTAAAGTAAGGATATGGTCAAGTGTGGGGCTTTTAATAAAACTTACACACAATTAAGAGTTTGAGCTTACATAAGCGGATAAAATAACTTAAAACAAGTATTTGCCAAAACAGTTTCAATATGGAAAGGTTCAGATCAATTTGAAAGAAAACGTCTTTCTAAATGGGGTCCATTGGTGAAAAATATGCTAAGTAGGGAATTTTGCCAGTAGATTCTCATAAAAGTTAAGAAAACTTGGTTTTCCTTGTTTAGTAAATTCTTAAGAGTATCTGACGAAAATAGAGGAAATGGCATTCCTTTGTCAAAATGTGAAAAGGATTATTTATAAGATTCTTTGTAAAACCGACATGTGGATTATTGGTAGGGAAATTAAACATCATCATGCTAATTTGAAGAAGTTCATATATCATCTTCCACTATACTTGACCAAATTAGTTCGCACGATAGATAACTAAATTGCATCACTTGAACAATAAGTGAATAGCAATAACACTTGCCTCGATTTATAGAGTTCCTGATTTCCGTACCGATACTCAATTTAGCTTCTCGACAGTCTCTTTCATTTACAGGTGGCTTCTCATTCAGTCCTACTTTCATCTTTACTTCATCGTCCGATAATCTCAACGTCACTTCACCCATCGACTTTAATACTTGTCCTTCTGTTCCTCTTTCAGATCACCCGTGCACTGTCCTTGGCTAGGTTTCCTATTCGAACCTTTTCAAAGTCAAATACTATTTTAGTATCCAACTAAGCAAAAGTCTTACTGTTTGCTCTAATCTACCCATGCGCGTCCTATAACGCTTGCACATATAACATATATAAACATATACCATCATATTCACAAAATAGCGTTAGTATAACCAACTAAGTCAAATAAACATTTAACATAGCTGACCGCTTATTACTTAGATATCGTCTAAGCAGCCTCTTTACAACAAATTCATAATATACTTTCACATCATCAAATCAAGTAGATTAAATAGATTTTAAATAGATTTGCAGGGAATTTTTAGAAACTTTCGGCATGAAGTATTCGTTTATCGGACTATGGGCACAGCCCCTCAATATCAATCAAAAACAATTCAACCCTGCTTTTACAAAAAATAAAGCTGCCTCAACTTGCAGCAACATAAAAGTAAACAATTAATGAAAAGTACCCGCCCGAACATGCGGCAACTAGCACATAAGAAATTTATATTAGCATTAACTACTACTTACGCTACATCAATGATCGTATCACTCACGCATTTTAATGATACACGTGACAATCAATCATTGATATTCGTAAGCCTTAAGGAACAACCCCTAGCACTAAGTATTACTTACGCTATATCAATGATCACCCCACTCAAGTATATTAATTATACCCGTGATAGTTAATCATTGATATTCGTAAGCCCGAGGAACTAGTTGAAGAGAATTACACAAGTCCTTAAATATTGACACTTAAGACTTGTGATCTCATTGCAACTCCTCGCAGATAAACACATAATAAAATGAATCTAACAATTAATCTTTGATAAATAACATTTTAAAACCATACAATCAGGAATTAAATTCTTATTTTAAGAAAACTTTACGAAATAACTTCGTTGTAAATAATACATACATCATCAACATCACGCAACTCAGCCAAAGCCTCTAGGGTCAGTGGTGAGATTCAATAACCATCATTTAACATTTATACCATAATATCAAGTTTATACAACTATACATACTTAATCGAAACCATCTTGACCACGCCTATAATTCACCACCGAGTACTTGACAAGTATAACATTCAACAAATAATATGACTCAATCGCAACATTTAACTCACATAAACCATTTACAACTGTAAAGTAATATAAACTCTAACATTATACGACATATAATAATTATCAATTAAAATTAGCAATTAGTTAACCACTTACAACCCAATACCAAGTAATCAACAATTACGACCTTCAACAAATATTCTAACTCCACCTACAACATTTAACACACATACATTTGCAACTAGCCAACTCATATAACTACCCGTTACATGACAAGAATGATTAACACTTAACCATTAACAGCTACAAATTAACAATTAACCACTAAAGACCATTAAGCCCAACACATTATCGAACCCACGATTTATACCAAAAATCATAATTACAACTTACAATCATTAAACCCAAATATTAGCGAGATCACTAAATAATTTCAACAATTATAATTAACACTAACAATTAACAATCATTAGACCCGGCATATAATAGGGCTTATAATTCATCCCACAATTACAATTAGCAAAAATGCTTTCCGAATTAATACACAAAACATAATAATACTCGTAATTTACAATATTAATCTAATTACGAGAGTTAATATACTTAATTCACAATTAAACTAATTAAATTACAACAATTAAATATCACAATTTAAATCTAATTTAATCACAACAATTACATAATTAAAATACGATAAATATATGAGCTTCGCAATTATACCTTTCCGAGGACCACCAACATCTTCACCATCTCTCTCTCTCTCTCTCTCTCTCTCTCTCTCTCTCTCTCTGCACCCACATACACACACACACAGTGAATCGCGCACCGCAATACACGCGCACAACCTCTCTTTCCCCTCTCCACTTTCTCAAACTCGCGGCCACCACCACCCTTCGGTGGTGGTCTTCACCGGTGACCCAGCTGCACGACACGCACACAACACTCCACACATGATACACACACATACATGTGTATATATATATATATATATGGTATATAATTTGCTAATTGTTCCCCCAATTCTTTTCCCCCAATTCAAGTTCTAAATCCCTAATTTTCTTTTCCCCCAATCTCATTCTCTCTCCCCGATTTTACTGTCTGCTGATATCTTTTAATGGGCTTGGCCTATTTCTTTTGGTACTAACTACTAACAATACTCCTCGGCCCAAATATACACTAATAAACAACTTCTATAAATCACGATTAAATAAAATCTTCAGAAAATTAAACTTTTCATTTTTAAAATAAAGAATATTAAATTACGAGCACACACATATTTTTAAAATATTTTTAGGATAAAAAACGAATTAAATATGAATTTTACAAATTTTGACCCTTTAAAAACAATAAAAATCTTAAAATCATTTTAAAATACCAGAACACCCAAATTAATCCACTCAACAATTTTAAAAACTCAATAAATATATAATGATAATAATACAAGAGATTTCACGATTTTTAATAACTCCGATAATTTATAAAAATTTTAGAAGATCAATAATGCATGATTTAAATATTTTTAAATCCTCAAAAATAAAAATAAAAATACACCAATCTTCACAGCTTACCCAAATCATCAAATAATCACATAAACAGCATCTCACACACATTTCACCTTTACAACAATATTCACATAATATAATATATAATTTATAAAAAAATAAATATTATTAAAAATTGAAATTTTCTAGGTCGTTATAAGCCTGGTTGAACTCCACAACATGTTGAGGACCGCGGAATCGAATTTTCCCTCTAAGAAGAGTTCTGTTCTTCTAATTGGTGAAGGTTCCAATCCTAAAAAAAGGAAGAAGAACCCTCCCAAGAAGAAGAAAGTAGGTGAGAA
This sequence comes from Saposhnikovia divaricata, assembly GCA_036435485.1. Taxonomy (NCBI): domain Eukaryota; kingdom Viridiplantae; phylum Streptophyta; class Magnoliopsida; order Apiales; family Apiaceae; genus Saposhnikovia; species Saposhnikovia divaricata. The sequence continues at coordinate 171,091,103 of CM071598.1, forward strand.
AAAGCCAGTTCCACCAAAAGCTGAAGACCCCAAGAGCAAAGTTGTTTGCTTCCACTGTAACAAGGTGGGGCACTGGAAGAGGAACTACAAGGTTTACCTTGCAGAATTGAAGAAGAAGAAGAAGAAAGGTAGTGAGACTGCCGCTTCTGGTTCAGGTATGTTCATGATTGAAGTGAATATGTCATTAAGTCAAATTTCTACTTGGGTATTAGATACCGCCTGTGGTTCTCACATTTGCAATTCGTTGCAGGGACTAAGAAGAAGTAGGAATCTTGAGGAAGAGGAGGTGATTCTACGGATGGTAAATAGAGCAAGAGTTGCTGCTAAAGCTGTAGGATCATTTGATTTACATATGCATACGGGCAAGACTATTGTTTTAAATAATTGTTATTTTGTTCCCTCGATTGTGAGGAATATTATTTCTATTCCCATGTTAGACTTGGCTGGATTTTCGTTTGTTATTCAGAATAATAAATGTTCAATTCTTAGAGATAACATTCTTTATGGTAGTGGTATTTTAAATAATGGTTTATATGTATGTGACGTAGAGCATAATTTACTACAAATTGAACATACTAATAAAAGGGAAAGCGATGATGAAAATCTCACCTATTTATGGCACTGCAAACTTGGTCATATTAGTGAAAATAGACTGCGGACATTGCATAAGGAAGGGTTACTTGACCCCTTTGATTTTGAATCATATCCTACATTCGAGTCTTGTCTATTGGGTAAAATGACCAAATCTCCATTTAGTGGACATGGAGAGAGGGCTACAGATTTGCTAGGATTGGTACACACAGATGTATGTGGACCAATGTCTACGCAAGCCATTAGTGGATTTTTGTACTTCATTACTTTCACAGATGATCGATCTAGATTCGTATATGTGTATTTGATGAAACACAAGTCTGAAGCCTTTGAAAAGTTCAAAGAATACAAGTATGATGTGGAGAAACAAACCAAACATAGTATTAAAACCCTTCGATCAGATCGAGGTGGTGAATACTAGAATGGAGAGTTTCTAGATTATCTCAAAGAAAATGGTATAGTCTCTCAGTGGACTCCTCCATATACTCTACAGTTGAATGGAGTATCTGAAAGGAGAAATCGAACTTTGTTAGACATGGTTCGGTCCATGATGAGCTATGCATATCTTCCAGTATTCCTTTGGGGTTATGCATTGGAAACCTCAGTATATTTACTGAATAAGGTGCCTTCCAAATCTGTTCCTCAAAATCCATATGAGATATGGAAAGAAAGGAAACTGAGTCTTAAACACGTTAAGATTTGGGGATGTCCAGCTTATGTCAAGAAAGTTGACCCGGATAAGCTGGAATCTCGATCCGTAAAATGTAGGTTTGTGGGATATCCTAAAGAGACTTTAGGGTATCACTTTTACACCGATCATAGGGTATTTGTCTCCAGACATGCTACCTTCTTGGAAAAACAGTTTATTCTTGAAGGAAACAGTGGGAGCAAAATAGAACTTAATGAAGTTCAAGAAACACAAACTACCTGTTCAGACTGAACAACCTTCTGTGTAACATCCCATTCGTAAGTCAGAGAGAGTGTCTTGCCAACCTAAGAGGTATTATGGCCTTGTCATTGAGAATGACAATGAGTTGTCAATCATTGATGATGACGACCCTATGACCTATAATGAGGCTATGAGTAGTGTTGACTCAGAGAAATGGCAGAGTGCCATGAAATCCAAAATGGATTCTATGTATGCCAACCAAGTATGGACTTTGGTTGAAGCACCAGAGGATGTGAAGCCTATTCGTAAGTCAGAGAGAGTGTCTTGCCAACCTAAGAGGTATTATGGCCTTGTCATTGAGAATGACAATGAGTTGTCAATCATTGATGATGACGACCCTATGACCTATAATGAGGCTATGAGTAGTGTTGACTCAGAGAAATGGCAGAGTGCCATGAAATCCAAAATGGATTCTATGTATGCCAACCAAGTATGGACTTTGGTTGAAGCACCAGAGGATGTGAAGCCTATTGGGTGCAAATGGGTATACAAAAGAAAGATTGGAGCAGATGGCCAGGTGGAGACCTATAAGGCCAGGCTCGTGGCAAAAGGATTCAGACAAAGGCAATGGATTGACTTTGATGAAACTTTTTCGCCTGTAGCCCTGTTGAAATCAATTCGGATTTTGCTTGCGATTACTGCTTACTACATGATACGAAACGTGATGTTCTCGTAATAATATAGTAAAGACAAATATAAAGTAAACTCTGAAACTCCAAAGATGGAGAAACAAAACTCTAACTCTGAATCTCCGAATGGAGAAACAAAACTCAAACTCTGAATTCACTCCTGAATTCGATTCTCAAAGCTATTGAATAGCCAAAATTTTATTATCAATATCGTGTCCCCAAAAGATTACAAGACAAGAGTATTTATATGCTACATAAATAACCTTATTCAGATAGGAATCTAAAAGAAATTCAATATCAGCTACGAATTTAGCTAATACCTGAACCCAACTAGGAAACCAATCGAAATCCTGATCCAACTTGAAAAATAAAATCCTAAGTGCTTAAAGCAAGAAAAACCCTTTCAAGTGAAAGGTAAAAACTTTCAAGCCAAATATATAATTATATAATAAATAAGTGAATTCTATTTTGTATCATCCCACACGACACAGGAAATAGAATATGACTTCCCACCAGAATTAACTTCAAATCGCAAAGCATCAATCATGATCTCCACAGGCTCATACGACGGCACAAGATCAACCACCGTGGTCACGTAAACACTCCCAGACCTTGTTCTTTTAAGAGACTCATCATTCTCCCCTTCTTGAAAAGAATTTGTCCTCAAATTTGCATCATCGATGTATGGAGCTAAATCACCAACATTGAATGTAGAACTTACTCCTCCATACGAATCAGGTAGCTCAATTTTATAGGCACTATCTTCGTATTTCTCTATTATCTTTAAAGGTCCATCAGCTCTAGCAATTAACTTATTTTTCCTCATGTCAGGAAACCTCTCCTTTCTTAGATTAAGCCAAACCAAATCGCCAGGATTGAACACAACTTGTTGTCTCTTCTTATTGGCACGTTCCTTGTATCTAGTGTTCATCTTTTCAATTTGCGTTTTAACTTGATCACAAGTTCTAAAGAAGGCTTCTTGACGATTCTTAGCATCAAAATTTAGGATATCTTTTTTTGCAATAGGAATTAAATCAACAGGAACGTATGGATTTATACCATATATTACCTCAAATGGTGACACTCTTGTTGTAGATGAGGATGTCATGTTATATGCGAATTCAGCATCTGCCAATTTGATGTCCTAGTCCTTTGTAGTTTTACTCACCAGCCCTCTCAATAATGTCCCCAAAGTTCTATTAGTAACCTCGGTTTGACCATCTGTCTGTGGATGATGTGAAGTACTAAATATTAACTTTGTTCCTACAAATTTCCATAGGGTCTTCCAAAAATAACTCAAAAATTTAGTATCCCTATCCGACACTATACTTTTAGGGATTCCATGCAATCTCACAATCTCCGTGAAGTACAAATCTGCAATACGGCTAGCATCATCCGTTTTATGGCAAGAAGCAAAGTGAGCCACTTTTGAAAATCTGTCAACTACAACCATAATAGAATCCGTACCCCTAGCAGTACGGGGTAATCCAACAATAAGATCCATACTCACACTATCCCATGGTGCAATAGGAACGGGAAGGGGAGTGTACAAACCCTTATGAAAGTGACTTTTTACCTTTTGGCATGTGGCACATCTCTCCAAAATAGCTTGAACAGCTCTTAACATCTTAGGCCAATAGAAGTGCTCAGAAAGTAAGTTGCATGTTTTGTGTATTCCAAAATGACCAGCAATACCACCACCATGTACTTCTCGAATTAATAATTCTCTAACTCCACACTTCGGTACACACAGTTTATTTCCTCTAAAAAGAAAACCATCTTGTAGCACATACGAATCAGTCGGCATCGCAAAAATAGAATAGAAATCAGGGTCAGTCACATACAACTCCTTCAAATGTTCCAATCCCAAAATTCTTGCATCCAAAATTGTAAGCATATAATGTCTCCGAGATAAGGAATCTGCAACAACATTACTTTTCCCATCCTTATACTTGGAAAAAAATGTAAAGGATTGCAGAAATTCAACCCATTTTGCATGTCTTACACTTAACTTCTGTTGCCCATGAATGTGCTTCAAACTCTCATGATCGGAATGTAAAACAAATGGTGAAAGACGCAAATAATTTACCCAATGAGCCACAGCACGTACAATCGCATAAAACTCCTTATCACATGTCGAGTAATTAAGTTTAGCACCATTTAACTTCTCACTAAAGAATGCAATAGGCCTTCTTTCTTGCAAAAGAACAGCACCTATACCAAGACCACTAGCATCAGTCTCTACTTCGAATACTTTGTTAAAATCTAGTAAAGCAAGTACAGGTGTCTTGCAAAGAAGATTCTTAATTTCCTCAAATGCATTATTTGCACTAGAATTCCACTCAAATTCTTTTTTCTTCATCAGCTCAGTATGTGGTGCAGTCACAGTGCTGAAATTTCGAATGAACCGTTTATAAAATGAGGCCAAGCCATGAAAACTTCGAACATCATGAGCATTTTTAGGCATAGTCCAAGTAGAAATATCATTTACCTTAGATGGATCCACTCTCACGCCATCCCCAGCCACAATATAACCAAGAAAAGTAAGACTAGGTACTAGAAAAGTACATTTCTCCATCTTCCCAAACAATTTTTCTTCTCGAAGAACCATAAAAACTTTTCGCAAGTGTTCTAAATATTGTTCTCTATTAACACTATACACAAGTATATCATCCAAGTAGACAACAATAAAAGAATTTAGAAAAGATCGTAATACCTCATTCATCAATCTCATAAAGGAACTAGGTGCATTGCAGAGGCCAAATGGTAAAACCATCCACTCATAAAGTCCTTGTTTGGTCTTGAAAGAAGTTTTCCATTCATCCCCATCTCGAATTCTCATTTGGCGATATCCACTCCTCAGGTCAATCTTGGAGAAAATAGTTGACCCATGTAGTTCATCAAGCATGTCATCCAAGCGAGGCATAGGAAATCGATATTTTATAGTGATGTTGTTGATTGCCCTACTATCGATACACATCCTCCAAGTACCATCTTTTTTCGGAACTAGTAACGCGGGTACAGCACAAGGACTTTTACTTTCTCGTACATAACCCTTATCGATCAACTCCTGAACTTGTCTTTGCAACTCTTTTGACTCTAAAGGATTACACCTATAAGCTGCCTTGTTGGGTAATGGAGCCCAAGGGACAAGGTCTATGTCGTGCTCAATTCCTCTACGTGGAGGTAATCCTATAGGTAGATCACAGGAAAAACATCTGCAAATTCAACCATCAGCTTACTTAGTTCCAGGTCTTCAATATGAGGCGAATCCTTTTCAACTTCACGAATGTATAAGACATACCCAATTGCACCATCTTCTATATTCTTTTCAAACTCAGCAGCAATAATCAACATATTGTCCTTCACAGGTTCATGAACCACTTTAGGAGGAAGTGGTTTTAGTTTAAATCTTATTTTCCCGCACAAAACAGAGTATTCATTCTTTTTACCATGAAACATGACTTCTCTATCAAACTACCATGGACGTCCTAACAAAAGTGAACAAGCTGTCATAGGAACCACATCACTCCATAGTTCGTCTCTATAATTTCCTATTGAAAAAGTCACAAGTGCTTGCTTCTTGACTCTGATTGGTTCGTTGTCATTCAACCAATTCAACTTATAAGGTTTAGGATGGTCCCGGGTTGGAATTTTTAGTGCATTCACCATCTTAGAAGATGTCACATTTACGCAAGAACTAGTGTCCACAATCACATTACAAGTTCGATCTCCAACTGCAGCTCTTGTATGGAATAAGTTCTCCATTTGTTCTTTTTCTTCTACGGGTGTGCAATCCGTTCTAAGAAGTCTTCTCAAGAGGCCAATGTTGTTCTTCTCTTCCTCCGGCTTAATAGACTTGTGGTTTAGATCATCCCATCTCTCAAAATTATCGTACTCAAAATCTGTTTCATCCTCATTATCATACTCTTGTCCCTGTTGAGCAGAAAGAGTTCTTTCTCGTTCTTCTTGTTCCTCATAAGCTGTCAACAACATGTACTCTTTCCTAAAAAGGGTAACTTTGTTCGTACAGTCCTTTGCTAGGTGTCATAAGCCTTGACACCAGAAACACCTTTTCTTTGCTAGCGCAGCTTGCTCAGGACTCACTTAGATCTTTCCTTTTGGCTTATCTTCCTTTGAGAATTCATTGCCCCCACTATAAGAAGTACTCTAATAAGCGCCAGAATTTTAACCCTTGAAAGATGTCTTAGAGAATCCTTTGTAAACTGGTTTTGCTTTTTCTTTCTCTTGCTTCTCAATTCGAAGAGCCAGCTTTGTCACATCATCAAAGAACGTGTAAGGAATAAGTTCGACCTTATTGCCAATAGAAGAATTCAATCCCTTGATATAACGACCGATTTTCATCTCTTCTTCTTCTTTCATGTCACATAGGATACACAACCTCTCAAATTCTGTAGTGTGTTCAGTCACACTAAGGTTTCATTGTTGGAGTTGATTCAGCTTCAAGTAATTATCTTGTATGTACTCTCGTGGAACAAAATGATTCTTTAATTGCCGTTTCATCTTAGTCCAAGTTGTGATTCTAGGAGCCTCTTCCCTCATGAGCTTCGTCTTCAAATTGTCAAACCATACAGATGCATATCTTGTTAGCTTCATGTTGGCAATTTTATAAGACTTCTGATCATCAAAACCTCTATAATCAAAGATTTTTTCCATATGTCTCACCCATTCTAAGAAATCCTCGGCATCACCTGCTCCACTAAATTCTGGTACATCCCACTTCAAGCTTTTATCATCGTCATTGTTGTTAGTGGGCGGAGGGTTTCTTATAAAGCCTGTGCGAAGAGGTGTATTTTCTACCGTAGCAATAACCCCCTCAATCCTCTCATTTGTAACTTGTAAACCATCAATCCTCTCGTTTGTAACTCGTAAACTTACCTTGATCTCTGCTTGTTGCTCTGCCATATAAGCAATTTGCTCACTAATATTTCTAAGAGTTAACTTCAAGAAATCTCCATCCGATCCTTCAAGTTTTAAATCTTCACCCCCTGTCATTAACGTGTAACAGTGTCGTGAACAGTGCCGTGAACAGTATCGATGAACAGTACGCGCGAACAGTGCCCGTGAACAGTAATCTTTTTTTTACGAAAACCCTAGATCTCCCAACAATTAAGAAATTGATGGAGAAACCTTGGCTTTTGATACCAAATTGATACGAAATGTGATGTTCTTGTAATAATATATTAAAGACAAATATAAAGTAAACTCTGAAACTCCAAAGATGGAGAAACAAAACTCTAACTCTGAATCTCCGAATGGAGAAACAAAACTCAAACTCTGAATTCACTCCTGAATTCGATTCTCAAAGCTATTGAATAGCCAAAATTTTATTATCAATATCGTGTCCCCAAAAGATTACAAGACAAGAGTATTTATAGGCTACATAAATAACCTTATTCAGATAGGAATCTAAAAGAAATTCAATATCAGCTAGGAATTTAGCTAATACCTGAACCCAACTAGAAAACCAATCGAAATCCTGATCCAACTTGAAAAATAAAATCCTAAGTGCTTAAAGCAAGAAAAACCCTTTCAAGTGAAAGGTAAAAACTTTCAAGCCAAATATATAATTATATAATAAATAAGTGAATTCTATTTTGTATCGTCCCACACGACACAAGAAATAGAATATGACTTCCCACCAGAATTAACTTCAAATCCCAAAGCATCAATCATGATCTCCACAGTCTCATACGATGGCACAAGATCAACCACCGTGGTCATGTAAATACTCCTAGACCTTGTTCTTTTAAGAGACTCATCACTACGACTATGAGATCTGGCAAATGGACGTGAAAACGGCCTTCCTCAATGGGAAACTTGAAGAGGAAGTGTATATGACACAGCCAGAGGGTTTTGTTTCTAAAGGGAATGAACACCTAGTGTGTAAGCTACTACGAACCATATATGGATTAAAGCGAGCTTCTCGTAGATGGAACATCTGTTTTGATGAGACAATAAAAGAGTTTGGTTTTATCAAAAACATAGATGAACCATGTGTCTACAAGAAGGTTAATGGGAGTGCGGTAATATTTCTTATATTGTATGTGGATGACATACTTCTTATACGAAATGATATACCGATGCTGCAATCAGTCAAAGTGTTGCTATCGAAGAACTTCACTATGAAGGACTTGGGAAAAGCATCCTACATTCTCGGTATGAAGATCTATAGATATAGATCTAGAAGAATGATAGGTCTTACCCAGGGTACATACATCGAGAAAGTGCTTAAAAGGTTTAGCATGGAAAACTCCAAGAGAGGTCTCATACCGATGAGCCATGGATTATCCCTTTCCGAAAAGATGTCTTCTAAGACACTTGAGGAAAGAGAGCGTATGAGTAAGATTCTTTATGCTTCAGCAATAGGATCTATTATGTACGCGATGCTATGTACTAGGCCTGATGTTGCTTATTCAATTAGTGTGACGAGCAGATATCAGTCCGATCCAGGTGAAGACCACTGGAAAGTAATGAAGAACACCCTTAAGTACTTGCGAAGGACTAAGGATATTTTTCTTGTTTTTGGTGGATCTGAGTTGAAAATGGAGGGTTATAATGACTCTAGTTTTCAATCAGAAATTGATGATAGAAAATCCATGTCAGGGTACGTGTTTACTCTAAATGGTGGTGTGATTAGTTAAAAGAGTTCCAAACAGTCTATAACGGCTGACTTCACATCGGAAGCAGAATATATAGCTGCAAGTGAGGCTGGAAATTAAGCTGTTTGGATGAGTAAATTTGTTTCTGAGTTGGGAGTTGTTCCTAGCATTGAGGAGCCTATTGTGTTGTATTGTGATAATAACGCAGCAATAGCACAAGCCAAGGAACCTAGGTCTCATAAAAATTCCAAACATGTTTTGTGGCGCTTTCATTTGATTAGGGTAATCATTGAAAGAGTAGATGTCAAGATTGAGAGAGTTGACACACATAACAACGTAGTAGACCCACTCACAAAGTCATTGTCTCAGATTCACTTTGATCGTCATAAAGAGAAGATGAGTATTAGATACCAGGGTAATTGGCTTTAGTTCAAGTGGGAGATTAAAAGTGTTTGTCCTAAATCCAATCATGTATGATGAGTTAGGAAGAACTTTCTTGTATTCTTATTTGATTTCATTAAAATTAATAAAAGACTTGTTTTGGTTTTATTACGGGCTTTATCTATTTAAAGTGTTTTAAATAATATATTCCATAGTTTAGAGTAAAGCTTCTAGAATTATAATGAGAATATAATAGTGAGATCTAGAACTTGATAACTCTAGACTTAAACAGTTCCTGATCATAGGATAACTAATCAGAAGTTAGTGAATCCTTAAAGATTGGTACATACTATGCTTGCTTCCTTCAGGAGGATGTCTGTTCTCATAGGCATTTGTGTGGTGACACTATAGCTAGTATGTAGGTGCTTATTAGGGAATAAGTTCACTGAACATGACTCGATAAATTGGACAACTAATGGAGATTACTCACGTGTCAATAGTTATTCACTGAGTGATAGTTGTACAAGTGTCCTTAGACTTGAGATCGTTAAAGTCATCTTGTATATAATGAACTATGCTTTGGATTAGTCCTTAGTCTCAAGGACATCCATTAGGTCTATTATGGGCATAGGGATTTGTGTATGGAGATAGTTAACGGTCAATAAAGAATCTACCCCTTCCAGTAAGGAAGTGAATATCCTATGTTATTCTTAGTATGCGAGTTCTGGAATCTCTGGCCAGAGTGTATGAAATTAGAAAGGAGTTTCTAATTTGCATTAATATGAACTTTGCATTTTGAATAAAAAATCATATGATTAAATTTGATAGGCCTGACACGAGATCTATGCCTTGTATTTAATCGGGATATTGTAAGGGTTGAAGGAATTGATTGTACGGTAACTAGTCACTGACAGATTCTTGGTATTCTAAGCAGTGAATTCATATTATCCGGATAGTCGCGATATGTTGAGAAGCATCACTCACGATGTAGAATAAATAATTAATCAGTTAATTATATTTAATGAATTTTAGAATTCATATAAATAATAAATAAAATTTTATTATTATTTATTTCTAGTACCAGCTTAATATTGAACCTACAGGGTCACACCATAAAAAGATTAATTTATTGATGAAGGTATTATGAGAGAGCAAGTTGTTTTCTAAAGAGTTTAGAAAAATAATAATGATTAAAATAGTTTTAATTATTATTTAAACATTTTATAAGATAAAGTGTGGGATATATATATATATATATATATATATATATATATATATATTAATTATAATAAAACCTAATTGAGCCCTATAAATAGAAAGAAATGAGAAGAAAAAATATAGTGTGGTTTTTGTGAAAACCCTAGTAGCTAGAGGTAGCCTCCATCTTCTTCATCTCTCTCTCTCTCAAAAGAAAAAGAGGTGCCATTTTTATAAAGCTCCATCTTTATAAAAGCCTCATCGAAGGATCAATCTTGGTGGATACCGGTAGAGTGCTTCACATTCTGAGAAGCAACTGCTAGCAACCAATTTTATAAAGCTTCGATTTTCAAGGTATGGTTACGATTCCTCCGCTCTCTTCATTTTATATGCTTTTCTAAATGTGCGATACATGGTTTTTACGGAATAAATGTTATATCACGCTTCCGCTTGTCCGTAAATTCCTTCAGACCGCTCCCTCACTCAAAGGGACAGCGCATCAAGGAGACTCCCAAGGAAATCCACAGATCGAGGGAAATCCCCAAAGTCAGCAAAATCAGACTCAAACTCAAAGAGATATAGTTATAAAACCTCATGCTGAGGCTCCACGAGGTGCTCAAACAACAGCTCCACCACCACCTCCACCCCCGGGGGTACGCAGACAGGTGCATAACCAAACATCCAGAATATTACGGAGTAGGAACTTTCAATGTGGATGACTTGAAGAGGGTCCTCGTTCATTTGGATGGAAGAAGAATATCCACCACATCACAAACATCTTCCCCATTCTCAACAGAGGTGAGAGAGGCACAACTCCCTGCTGGGTATAGATCTCTGACGAATGACTTACGTTTTTATGGAAACCCTGTGGAATTCCTAGGAAGTTTCGATATCGAGATGCATGTCTATCAGGTGATTGAGTTGGCCAGGTGTCGGTTGTTGACAGCAACTTTCAGGGAGAGTGCTCAGCAGATTTTTCAGAAACTCGGGCCAGGAGTAATTACATCTTGGCTTGTGATGAGGACTTTGTTCTTAACTAAATTCCAAGCAGTAGTGAAGTATGCTCCACCTGTTACCACCTTGGCCAACATCAAGCAGAAGAAAGGAGAGAGTTTGCAATCTTATTTCAATAGATTCAACTCGGAGTCCACCTTGGTCCGGGGAGCAACTGATGAAACACTCAAGAGTTTCTTGAAGGCTGGATTGCAAGTAAGAACGGATTTCTGGAAACATCTCCAAGGAAGAGATCCAGCTACTTTAGCTTATGTGTTTGTACATGCCGAGTCTTTCAAGATTGTGGAGCAATCCTTGGCAGATAATCGAAAAATAGATGTTCAGAGTGGCTCCAAGGGAAAGACTAACAAGATGAAGGATAGGTATGTGAGTCCTACGCATGCCCATCTATGGCGTAGTGGCACCGTACTGGGATTGGAGCCAATCGAGTGAATTCAACTGAAGTTGGAAGGAATTGGGGACCTCTAGACACTTACACTTACGATAGGAGGCCAAAAAATTATACACCCTTGGAGGCTTCAATTGAGCATATTTTCGAGGTAAACAAAAACAAGGGACTCTTCAGGAAGCCTGAACCTTTGTCTACCTGGCAGAGTAAGGATAAGAATAAGTACTGTGAGTATCATGAGTCTTCAGGACACAACACTCATGAGTGTTGTCAGCTAAAGGATGAAATCGAAGACTTGATTAAAGAAGGATACTTGACTGATTTGATCCTCAGAGAAGTAAAGAAGCACAAGGAGAATCCTGACAGAAGGGACGGAGGGTGCGTCCTCCGTAATAAAGATAAGTTTGAGGAAAAAAAGTTTGTTAAAGAAAGAAGTATCCATACCATCTTTGGGGGCCATCACTTGGGGGGTGATAGTAACAGTGCTCTGGAGAGATATTCTAGGGAAGCAAGGTACAGACCTTTTACAAATGTGAATATCTTGGTGTTAAGGTAGCCCAAATTGTTTAAAGGTGAATGTGCGGATATTACTTTTATTGAGGAAGAAGCTAGATGGGTACACCATCCATATAATGATGCTTTGGTGGTGGCAATCCAGATTGTTCTAAGAATGTACATCGGGTTTTCGTTGATAATGGAAGTTCGGTGAATATTCTGTACTATAGCACTTACAAGAAGTTGAGACTTTTTGTTAACTCGAATAACTTGTAGAAGGGGGGTTGAATAAAAGTTATATAATTGTGTCTGATTTTTGCTTGATTATATGAACAAGAATAAACGAATGAATCAAACTTTGTTTGTATTAAAATAATCAAATACAAACTCTACCAAAGGTGTACAATACCTTTAGCAGCTGCTGACAATATAAATCTCTCTCTGTTTGTTTCGAACTCTCGAATACAAATCTTACGAACTCACTTGCTCACTTATGCACGCTATTTACAATGATATATTGAGAGTATTTATAATGTTACCTATCAACTAATAACAGAATTATAATCTATCTATGACAATGTTCTGCCGTCCAGTTGATAGTTTCCATCAATAGAGAATTCGTTTCCTTCACGATATCTTCTTGCTTGTTTTCCAAAACAAAGATCCTGTTTTATAGCACTTTCCAGTTTCTGTAGCATCCATAATGACATCATCAATAACACGACTGACATCATCAGTAACATGACTGATATCAGGATTTCCCATTGCATCAGGATCTGATTATCCCATCAGTATTTGATCAGGATCTGACTTAATGTATCAGGATCTGCTCCTCTGTTCCTGACATGTAGTCCCCAATACACTGTTCCTGACATGTAGTCTCTGACGCACTGTTCCTGACTAAATTCTACAGATTACTGTTTAACATATATATCTTAAACAAAGTGCTAAATCCTTTATAAGATCAAGATATACAAGAAGTATTAGCAAAATTCTATTCTTAACATCACAACTTATGAATTATTCCTAACAATCTCCCCCTATTTATGCTTTAGAATCTGAAGCATAAATCTAAGTTGTAGATGTCAAAACATATAACAATACAACCAGAATAGAATTTATGAATTAAAGATCATGAAGTTAAGTACCTCCTTCTTCAGATGTAGACATGTATCTAGTACTTAGAAGAAAGAATTCAACTATTTGATGCTTCTTTTCCTTTACCACTCCCATGATGAAATTTACCAACTCTGTCACCCTTAGTTCTGCTCCCAGTCTGTTGTTGTTGTTGTCTCTGAATTGTCTTTATCTCCCCCTTTTTGACATCAGCAACATTAATTCCAAGAGATTCAGTAACAGAACAAATGAGATTCATCAGAACTGCTTGATTTTCCATAATAGTGACTTGGTTATTTTCAAGAATTTGAAGTCTCGATTGAATATCACTTTGAGATTTCTGAATGTCCTTAAGAATTTCAGAATTGACTTCAATGTCGGAAGTGCTTGTTGTATCTTCAATGTCTGAAGAAGTTGCATGTTGAGAATGATATTCAAGTAATAATACTTGAGTAGAAGTACAAACATCTTCATATTTCTTATCTGGAGCTGAAATATGATCATCCCGTCCTTCACCAGTATTCTGTGTACTAACATCTACAAATCCTGACTCCTCCTTAGATTGATCAGATATTGTTGATGTTTCAATTCTAGCTGAAATTGGAAGTATAAAATAAGGAATACTAGGATCATTAGGAATTTCTTCTGGTACTGGTTGAATAGAAGTTTGTCTTAGCCTTTCACCTCTTCTGTTAATGATCTCTGCAAGCCTTTCTTTCTGCTTCTGAGCTTTAACTTTTGGCTTTGCATTGTGATGTGCTAAGTCATGCTTCTCATACATCTTGATAAAAGAATAAGTACCAGCATCCATACCAAGATTTTCAGACCAAGATTCAGGAAAAACCTAATCCCAGAAATCAAACGATGGTGGTTTCCTAATTTTCTCTCCCTCACTATGGAGTTGATCATCCATACCCTCATTCTCACTTTGACTATCTAAAGTCAACACTCTTTCTACCTCTCCTTTTGCCTGGTCAGGAGCCAGCCTCTCTGTGTGTGGATCTATGTCCATCTTTTCAAGTGCATCACTCAAATTTGGATAAGTGCTCTCATGACCTACAGAAAAATAGGGGTTAGAAGAAGTTTTTATACCTGAACTCACATGGAGAGAGGGTTCCTCATATGGCATGGGGCTTGAGGTTTTCTCCAAGGAGTGAGCTGCTATAGTCTCTGAATCCTTACAAACATCTACTTTTTTCCAGAGACTACAGGCTCCAGTATACCACTTTCAGGTTTTACACTAGACTCTGATGTCTTCAGTAATACTTCATTAGACATCATAGCTAATATGCCACCGTTTTTAAGTGTTGGTTGCTGAGACACACCCTCAAGGTGGATAGACTCTGAAAGAACAATATTGGTTTGATCTTCAAAAAAATCAATCAAAGTCATTCCTCCCATATCATAGGGTTTCTCACTTGCAATTTGAGTCATCACAGGAGACCTTTCAGCATCATCAATCACAGTTCCTGAGTCAACCAACCTCTGACTAGATGGTTCTTGTGTTGCAGTGACTGTGATATGATCTATTCTACTATTCACCACTGGCGCAATAGTATCTTCTGTTGACTGCTTCCCTCTATTAACTACCTCCTCTTGTTCACCTTGAGCTGAAGCATCTTCAACAATGACATCCTCATCAAATAAATATGCATGAAGTGATTGAAGTGCAACATGCTTAGGAAGTCCAAATTTCTTGTGTAACTCCTTTCTGACTGATACATAGAAGTATGTCTTCATTAAATCAAGCCTTTGATGTAACAGTCCATATTCTTCAGGAAATGAAAGTTTGGGAACTCTTTCAATAAAAAAATCTAGAACAGGCCTGGAAAGCTTCACTTTTAGAGAAATAAGTTCAATAGCCAGTCTGTATGTCAATGTAGTTTCCCATGAAGAATCAACATCCAGATCTCTCTTGCCAGATACTGACATGGATATAGCATTATTTGTAGAGACCTGCATAATGTTAGTTGGACTTGACACTGTGTGTGTAGGTGACAAATGAATCTTTCTCCTTGTTCTCCTAGTATAGTGAGTAACATATTTGTCTTGAGAAGACTCAAGAGGTGTAGACACAGAAGTGATCTTGGGATGAGATCCTCTTTCAATAGACACAGTCTTTTGAGAGACAGTATCCAGTATCTGTTTTCCCTTTTTAAGAACTACAGCCTTTTGAGAGACTGCAGCCTGGCTGTGACTAGGTGTTCCATTTCTTTGTCCTAGCTTGGAAAGTTGAATTGCAGCCTTCAATTCTGCTCTCTCAGCAAGAGATATATTATCATCATCTTCACTAGAACTACTACTTGAAATAACAAATCTTCTCTTCCTTACAACTGATGTCTTTTGAGAAACACCAGAGGTTGGTTTCTTTGAAACAATAGGCTGTGGATCAAAATTTGGTTCTAGAATTGTTTCAGAGATTGTAATGTTTTTGGCTACTTGGGTAGACACAGGGGGGTTCTCCTCCAATTGAGATTCCTTAGTCATTTCACCACCAAAAAAAGAAGAATTATAGATAGTAGGAAGATGAGTTCTTAGAAGTACCTGAACATGATTTGGATAGTGTAAAGCAGGTATTTCATCTAGATTCTTTTCACTGTCCTTCTTTGTAATGTCAGAGAAAATTCTCTTTTGCTGTACATAAGAAGAAACACAATACTCTCTACCAAATCTAGCTTCAACATCAGGAATAAAATGGTTAATAAACAGTTGCATGAATCTATGATAATAAACCATATTCCTGTCATGATCTCTTGACCCAAGTTTTATACACATCTGACTTAAGATAATGTGACCAAAATTAATTACTCTGTTATAAAGCAAAGCATATGCAATATGTGATGTAACAGCTGTAATTTGTTGAAAAGAACTACATTTACCATTTACCAGTAAAGCATTTAGCAATTTGATCAAAGAAGAAAGACCATTATTTCCTCAGAAAGGATCTATTTAACTGGCTCATGTTATCTAGAGGTCCATCATAACCTAATTTAGATAACATAGTTCTCACATCATCATCAGATGGTACATTCTCAAAATTTGTACTAACAGGTAAGCAAAGTACTGAATTAATAACAGATTCAGTAAGATCAAATGAGTCTTGTCCTAAGTGTAGAACAATCTTACTTGATTGACTCTGAGTAGAATCAATTACCTCAGCATTCTCCTAAGCTTGTGAAACAGCTACTTGATTAATTTGTGGAGATGCTTTCAAGGCATAGCTTAATGGTCCTTTCGCCATAAAGTCCATTATCGGGTGAAAATCAGTTGACACCCCTTCCTTGTTGGTGATAGCTGCAACATGATTGTTCATCATAAAATCAAAGTCACCAAACTTGAAAGCTACTGATTTGGGTAGTCTTCTTTGAGTTGCCATTTTGATCTGAAAAGAACTTAAGAAATCTTTGAAATTGATTAGTGATTTTGAGAACTCGAGAGTGTTTTTGCTTTAGAGAATGAAATTAGAGAAATCAATTACACGATTAGAGTGTCAAAATAATTATATTTCAAAAATTCTTCAGACCCATTATCCCACGTTGACACGTAGATTGACAGGTGTCAGTCCCTGAAAAATAAAGTTACCCATGACTTTTGGAAAATAAAGTCCAAAAATGATTTCAAGTAAATAAGTCAAGGTAAAAACAAGATAAAAATCAATACTGATCAGTTTCCTCTTCCTGATGTGATATACTCATCAGAATAATCCCACAATTTAATGTGATTTTTGAATAAAAAGAATTACTAATCCTGATGTGAACACACTCGTATTCCTGATCAATATCATCCTGATTCCAGAGACTAAATAGAGTTTCCACATGGCATTTTCTTTTACCTTTTCATTCTTTTCTCTTTCCATCATGGCTTTCAACCCAAAACTTCATATGAACCCTAGCTTTTGGTTCATTACCACTGAGAAGTTCTTTACTCTTGATGATCAGGAGCAAGTGAACTATCTCTTAGAAGAGATAACTTTTCTCATCAAGTCAAATATGGTTAATCTTAACCCAGATGATTTCCATAAATCTCCTCTAAAACATCTACCAGTTGGATACAATCCTCCTCTAATATCTTCATTCCTTGAGGATGAAGAATTTGGTGAAGAGTCTGAGGTTGATCTTGATGGAGATGCTATTCATCTTCTTCAATAAGCATGAAGATGAGTCAGCTGCTCTCATTCAAGTCGCCCAGACAAGGAATTCATTCTTGAGATGCTCCTTGTCCTGAAGTCGATCATTGAGGATTGAAGCAGCAACAACTTTAGACAAGAATAGAATTATCAGTAGTAGTTAGACAAAAAGAAGAATTGTATTTCATTTTCATGTATGTAATGCTTTTGATTAATGAAAATACAAGTTTTCTTAATATCTACTTGTCTATCGTTGTTTATTGACTGTCATGAATAATGATATAAATTATCAGTATGTATGTAATAAAACTTGCTAACATAGACTTAACAAAACTCAGAATTGAACCACCAAATAACATGAACTTCAGAATTTGGAATAGTAAGACACAAAAATTTCACAATCCTGATACTGACGATACAATCCTGATGTCAATACTGATGACGTCAGCATACTGATAACAATCCTGATGTTTATTAACAAGTCTATCATACTGTAATTTATCAAAGTAAAGTGTTACAACTTAAGCATTTATCAATCAAGTATAGATCCTGACAAAATATCAAGTCTATAAGCTGAAACAACATACCTTGCTACTTGTGCAGATGTTAAAAATTTAAAAATTTAACATTCCTAACTCACTAACCAATCTAATGAATGTGGCCTCATCAAGTGGTTTAGTTAGAATATCTGCAAGCTGTTTGTCAGTAGGAACAAAATGAAGTTCCACAGTACCATTTTCAATATGTTCTCTAATAAAATGATACCTGACATCAATGTGCTTAGTCCTTGAGTGTTGAACTGGATTTTCTGCAATTTCGATAGCACTAGTATTAACACAAAACATAGGAATATTACTAAGTGTCATACCATAATCCATCAACTGATATCTTATCCAAAGGAGTTGAGCACAACAACTGTCGGCTGCAATGTATTCAGCTTCTGCAGTTGAGGTTGAAACTGATTGCTGCTTCTTGCTTGCCCAAGAAATCAATTTGTTTCCCAAGAATTGACATGTACCTGTAGTGTTTTTCCTGTCTATTTTACACCCTGCATAATCAGAGTCTGAATAGCCAATTAGGGAGAAATCAGATTCTCTTGGATACCACAAACCAAGATTTGGAGTTCCTTTGAGATATCTAAAAATTCTCTTCACAGCAATTAAATGAGATTCCTTAGGATCACTTTGGAATCTAGCACATAAACAGGTAGAGAACATTATATCTGGTCTACTTGCAGTTAAATATAACAGTGAACCTATCATGCCTCTATAGCTTGTGTTATCAACACTCTTTCCCTTAGGATCAGAGTCTAGCTTAGTGGCTGTTGCCATGGGTGTCTTTGCAACTGCACAATTTTGAAAGTCAAACCTTTTTAAAAGATCTTTGATATACTTTGACTGATTAATGAAAATACCAGTCTCAGTTTGTTTGACATGCAAGCCTAAAATGTAATTTAGTTCACCCATCATGCTCATCTGATATTTAGACTGCATAAGCTTGCTAAACTTAGCACATAACTTTTCATTAGTAGAACCAAATATAATATCATCAACATAAACTTGAACTAAAATCAAATCACCTTTTATCTTTCTAAAGAATAGAGTTTTGTCAATTGTACCTCTTGTGAAGCCATTTTCAAGAAGAAATTTAGACAAAGTCTCATACCATGCTCTTGGTGCCTGCTTCAGTCCATAGAGTGCCTTGTCAAGTTTGTAGACATGATTTGGAAACTTTGGATCAACAAAACCAGGTGGTTGTTCCACATACACTTCCTCATCAAGCTTGCCATTTAGAAAAGCACTCTTTACATCCATCTGGTATACCTTGAATTTTTAATGAGCTGCAAATGCAAGAAACATTCTGATTGCTTCCAATCTTGCTACAGGTGCAAAGGTTTCATCATAGTCAATTCCTTCTTCCTGAGAATAACCCTTGGCTACCAGTCTTGCTTTGTTTCTTACAATCATACCAGATTCATCTAGCTTGTTTCTGAAAACCCATTGAGCACCAACAATGGATCTATCTTTAGGACTTGGTACCAGTTTCCAAACTTTGTTCCTCTCTAATTCATTCAATTCTTCCTGCATTGCTATTACCCAATCAGGATCCTGTAAGGTTTTTTCAACCTTCTTATGTTCATTCTTTGAGAGAAAACAACTGTACAAGCATTCATTTTGAATTGATCTTCTAGTTCGAACACCACTATTTGGATCACCAATTATCAAATCCTCAGTATGATCCCTTGTCCATTTTCTAACAGGTGGTAGATTGCTCCTGCTAGACTCTCCCCCTAAGTTAGTGGTATTTTTGTAGAAGAAATTTCTCTGCCTTCAAAAGCTCCCCCTTGATCAGTAGAATCATTGGATTCAGTACTGCTGCTAGTTCCTGATCTTCCTTCATTAGACTCTGAAGGATCAGTTCCTGATGAAGGAGATTCTGAATGACCAGTCTGATCCTGATTAGTCCTATGTTCTCCTTGATTGAATTGCTCCCCCTCAGCAGTAGCATTCCTTTGAGAAGCAATGAGATTTCCTCTAGAGAAACTTCATCATCGCTGGAGGGAATCTCAGAGTAATTAAGATTTTCAAATTCCAGATTGTCATGACTTTCATCAGTTTGCAAAATTCCAAACTTCTTATCATCAAATGCAACGTGAATTGATTCTATAACAATGTGAGTTCTGAGATTGTATACTTTGAAGGCTTTTGATGTTGAATACCCTAGAAAGATTGCTTCATCCGATTTGGCTTCAAATTTCCCAAGTTGTTCTGGATGAACTTTCAGGACATAACATTTGCATCCAAAGATGTGAAAGTATTTCACACTTGGTTTCTTTCCTTTGATCATCTCATACGGAGTCTTGCCATGTACCAAGGTACAGTTTTGAGTGAAACATGCAGTGTTGATAGCTTCTTCCCAGAAATAGGTTGGAAGCTTTGCATCTGCAAGCATGGTTCTTGCTGCCTCTATGAGAGTTCTGTTCTTTCTTTCTACTACACCATTTTGTTGAGGTGTTCCAGGTGCAGAAAACTGTTGAGTAATTCCACTATCTGCACAATACTCCTCCATTGTAGAATTCTTGAATTCTGTACCATTGTCACTTCTGAGCACTTTGACCTTGTACTCAGAGCTATTTTGAATATTCTTGACAAGTTCAATGATTTGCTGAGGAGCTTCATCCTTGTTGTGTAGAAAGAATACCCATGTGAACCTTATGTAGTCATCCACTATAACTAGAGCATATCTTTTCTTATTGATAGACATAATGTTTACTGGACCAAATAAATCAAGATGCAGTGTAAGAACCCCAAATTTTGGATATAATTAAAACTTTTTATTAAGTAATGATAAAATGAGGAACAATGATTCCGACAACAAGGTCACCAGCTCAAATGAATGGTGGTTTCAAAGAACAATGATTGTAATGAATGGATATTGCTTTGGACAATGATCCTGATGCATTGGTATATTGTCAGAATAGAGTAATTCGATGGTTGAG
Organism: Saposhnikovia divaricata; assembly: GCA_036435485.1. Taxonomy (NCBI): domain Eukaryota; kingdom Viridiplantae; phylum Streptophyta; class Magnoliopsida; order Apiales; family Apiaceae; genus Saposhnikovia; species Saposhnikovia divaricata. Next base: position 171,112,111 of record CM071598.1, read on the forward strand.
GACCTAGATAAGAATAATCTACCATCCAGGAAGGAGCTAATGGATCCTTGAAGGGAAATGAGTACGTGCATAGTGTTTCCCATACGTGCATAGTGTTTCCCATACGTGCATAGTATTTCCCGTACGTGCATAGTGTTTCCCGTACGTGCATAGTGTTTCCTGTACGTGCATAGTAATTTGGTGGATGAATAGTGATTTTGTAAGTTGGAAAACTTTTCACGCCACCCTATGTACGGGACGTGATTTGGATGTTTCGAAGTCATATTAGTAATACGCGGAGGAAATAAGTGAATGCAGAGACGATCGGAATTCAGAAATTCCAAATTCTTTTTCGGTATAATATTTGACCGGACAGTGGATTAAATATTATTATAATCCAAGAATTGAGATATTAACTTTGAGGATTGGATATTTTGGGATGTTATTATATTTGATTTAAGAATGAAGGTAGGAAACCACTGAGGCAGTGAAACAAGCGTTCTAGAAACCGCTAAAACGTTATAACAAGATTAATCAATAAAGCGAACGAATCCTAGATTACGGATTAAGTTCGTATCGAGATTAAATATCCTACATGGTCATCACGAGGATTATATTAAGGATTGGGGAAGGTATTATGAATATCGAGAAATTTCCCGGTAAACCCTAGAGGTGAAACTACTTAGTTATTCGTCCGAACGATCAATGAATTGAGCAATAAACGGACAAAGAAATGAGCAGAGAACCAAGATGCAAGTATGTGCAAGTGGATGAGATCAAGTAACTAAGTTAATTGCAAGAGTAACTAGCACACTAAGAATCAAACCAAGGATACAAGATATTAGTACATGACACACCACTTGGCCACTTGGTTCTTGCATCATCCATGACCTCATACCTTTATTAAAGCTACTTTATGATCAAGATATTATCTTAACATATCAATAATTCAGTTGTGCAAGAGAAACCAAGCAAGAGAAGCAAGCAACCAAGTCATTCTCTCCATTCCTTTTCCATTCGGCTTTATGCCTAATTCAAAAACCAAAATCCCACTTCCAACCATTGTTTGATCTTGTAATTTTTAAGGTGAGTCCTATATTTCAAGAAAGTAACCTCCTCAAAATCTTAGCTTCAAACTCCTTTTTTTCCATTTTCAAAAAAATCAAGAAAGTGGAGGATGAATAGTAACATCAAGAACAAAACTCTTGGTTTTCTTGATTTTTGGATGATCTAAGCTTGGTTAAGGATGTTCATGGACTATACAAGGCTTAGCAATGTCTTTATCTACTCCAAGGAAGGTATAAACTTCAAGAACCCTAGTCTTTGATTTGAGTTTTAATGGAGTTTTGGATAAGTTTTGGTGATAATGTTGTTATAAGCATGTTTACATGATTATGTAGTTAGTTTGTTTGATTTAAGAGATGTGATGAATATGATGATATAATATGATGTTCCTGGACTTATGAGATTAGTATTATGAATTTAAGATGATTGGTATGCCCGGTGTGGCTTGGGTTGTTGATTACGATTTATGGAACGTCCGATTTATAGCCGTCGTAATGCCCGATTTTTGTTAACCTTAAGAAATCGTGTTTGACAGTAGCCATAATTCACTGTCCAGTATCATGTTCTGCCATGGCAAGATAGATCATGTTATAATCTTCGTTTTGATATAAAGATCATGTGAAACGGACTTACGGTTTAGGAATTATGGCCGATTCACTAAAAGACATTCGAAATCGTAAGTACGAGTTCGTTATTAAAATTGAACCCTCGTAAAATACGTAAGTCAGTGGCGAATCTTGGTAATTAAATACTAGAGGTAAAAAGGAAGGTGTGAGAGAAAACCTCATGTGAAACGGATCGTTTTCCGATTTTATAAAAATGTTCGAATCAAAGTTAATCACGAACGAACCCCTAAAAAACCCGCTTCATTATAACTTCGGTAAAACACTTAGAAAACGGGCGATAAAACTCGGAGCATAATATTGATTCGTAACGATCGACTTTAGAACCTGTATGACTTAAGTATGTCCCAAGTGTAAGTACAATGACATGTCGTATTAACGAACGAATGTCGGGTCGGATCGATGATAAAAGGAATCCACTAAAAGGGGTATAACGAGATAACTCGAGAACATGTTTCAATTTAAGTATAACTTAACTTTTAAGATGTTAAGTGATTAATCCCGAATGCCTTGGCTATTTATAGATCACCAAGCTGACCCGGGACCCGCTACCACTACCCCTTAACGTACTCGACTACCAGGCAAGTTTCAATTCCCTTCTTTTAGGCTGTTGTTGTGATTGAATATATATATATATATATATATATATATATATATATATATATATATATATATATATATATATATATATCTGTGTGTGTGTGTGTGTTTTCTGTTGTACATATGCCATAGCATGCATGCCTACTTTCAAGTTATATCATTATGCTTGTTCCCTGATTGTTTATTAGCTTATAAATTAGACAGCTAACGTATCAATTATAAGCCGGTTATTATAAGACCCTCAGAGAAGGGTGTATATATCTTATTCATCAAATATAGACCGGGAGTCAATATTTCTTGATATATCAAGGTTACCTCGAAGGAAAATATTTAAGTAAATATTTTCCCTTATTCGGGCGACGAATATTATTTGAATATTCGTTCGAGATTATTTATTTAACGATCCTTACTTCAAATAATTATTTGAACGTAACCATTCGACGAATAATATTTTTCAATATTCATTCAGAGTCAAATTGATTATCGATTATTATTTCGAATATTCTTCTAAAGGTTGGACTACTAAATGAATATTATTTGGATACTCATTTAGAATATTATTCATTAAATGAATATTACTTTTGAATATTCATTTAAGATAGTAATTACCTGATGAATATTATTTTAATGTTCATCTGAAGCTTAATTTATTTATCGAGTCTTATCTCGAATATTCCTTTAAAGCTTGGATTACTAAATGAATATTACTTGATATTCATTTAGAATATTATTCATTAAATGAATATTACTTTTTCAATATTCATTTAAATTCCTAATTAATTATGAATATTATTTTGAATATTCATCCAGGGTTCTATTTAATCATCGAATATTATTTTAAATATTTTAAATATTCCTCTTAGGTCTTATTAATTAATGAATATTATTTTGAATATTCATTTGAATATTTGATTACGCAATAAATATTCTCTCCATATTTCTTCAAGGATTATTTGAGAAATACTCTGATTAAAGATATTCTTTCGTATTCCTAAATATTCTGTAAAATATTTTAATTCAATAAATATTCTCTGAATATTTATTCCATACTTAGAATAACCTCGATAAGGTTTATCTTCTTCGATTATTAAGGAAAATATTTCGGAGTCATATTATTATTAATCTTATATCAAGAAAGGTTCTCAGACATCATTCTTCTTTGAGTCTATCTCCCTAATAATAAGGGAACCTTACTTGGAAAATGTTATTTACCTGGTCGACTTCCCGGTCAATAAAGTATTCTCTTCACTCGCAACTCGGGTGCTATTGGCTTATTAAGTCATTGTGTACCTTCTCATCTTTCGAGGGGTAAGATTGTTGGAACAAGTTGATATTCGTTACCAAGCAATAGCTTGGAAGTTATTGGTGAAATTTTCCTTTCCAACTAGATACGACTACTTTGTGGAGTCTTATCAACAAGTATTATACTTGGGGAAAGGGGGACGAACGTTACATTCAGAATCATGAATTATATTTGAACTAGGAGTCGTGTAAGAGGCCGAGTAGCGCCGGTCCATCCCCTTTGGCCCAACCGTTGGCCGGGGAGAGCTAGTAAGGCGGTAGACAAGTAAAGCCGTCAGTTCTTCCTTCTACCGGTAGTAAATCTAATTTGAGCTGTACGATCTCGACTGATCATCAAGATTGGAACAGCGGGCGTGGTGAATACTCCATCACTGGTTCATCATCCAAACTTATTTTAATGACAATGAGAATATCACGCTTACTTTTGATGTAGCAGATATTTCTACAAACAAATACTTTAAGGTACCTTGTAACTTCATCGTTCATATTATACTGGCATCATTTCCGTAAATGCATGGCATATGGTTTGAAAGATAATTTTGAACTGTTATATATTATCGTTCAGTTATATATTATTGTTGGTGGGCTATTGCTCACCCTTGCTTTATTATTATATCACAAAAACAGCTAGACCAGATGACTCGCACAAGGCGCACTCGACGCGGGCGAGGACGATGAGACTACCAGAGCTGAAGAAGAAGCTATTGGTAGGATATATTTACTCTTTCAGTACCAAGAATATGGTCTAGTATGACTTATGTAAATGGATGGCAAAGAGTATGTATTTATATTGAAATTCTTTTGGATTGTAAGAACTCATAATGTGATTAATAAAAATTTGATTGTTACTCTGATTTCATCTTTGGGACTATAACGGGTGTGTTTTATATTGTTGTGTTGGGTCATAGAGACGTAATTTATTTTATGTTAAGGAAAGTTCAATTGTTGTGGACAGAATTGGAAACCGTAACCACCGGATCCCGGACCCCAGATCTGGGGGTGTTACAGAAGTGGTATCAGAGCGTTACGTTATAAATCCCAGAGATGAGGCGATGTTAAAACCATAAACTTACTAAGATAATAAGAACTCTTGCCAAGTTCATAGTCGGACTACTTAATGTAGTGCTGACATATAAAACCCTTATGGGAACTCTTAAGTATCATGATAGTAACTTAGCTCGTTCTCGTATCGACTAGTAAGGCGACAGACCTTGAGGCGTACGAGCAGCAGCATGATGATGTTGTATTATATGCTGACGATCGGATTGTGAATTCAATAGAGTACCCTATTGAGGACTCGAAAGAGGTTCCAGCAGAGGAAAATTCTATTGAGGATGAGGAGATTACTCCAAGGAAATGAGGGCTGTAGCTAGAAGGATAGCGAGAGTTAAGATTATAGTGCTAAGAGAAGTGAGCTCAAAGAACTGAGATATTATTAAGAGAATTGAAATTTTATGTTGGATTTATAGCCGGACTACGAGAGGTAGTACCAGCAATTAAGACAGATTGGAAGGATTACTTGAGGTCTAATATGGGGATAGATAAAGATCATTAGAGACTTTCAGATTAATGAGAAAGGAGTTAGAATGATGCATGATTATCAAAGACGTCGATGTAGGACGGGGAGCACCCATGAGCAGTTGAGATAGAGGCAACAAGTGCCATATTATCAGATAAATGGATTAGTGTGAATATTGTCAATGGTAATTCGCCATGAGAAGGCGGATTTCATGGGTTATATTTTATGAAACCAAATTGAGATTGTTGAGGTGGTTTTGTTCAGCGAAATGTCCATATTATGAATGAACCAGCTTCGAAAGTAAAGATAGTGGAAAGTGATGGCCTGATTGGATAAAGTTATATAAAGTAGTAAGCGAGACGATGATCTCAGAAACTACCATAGGAAAAGACCAGTGGGTCTATGATGAACTCGTAATATGACTACTATCAGGCACTAAGTATAAGTTTATTTTAGCTCAGTAAAATGGTGAATCAGGAACGTTAGATGCATGTGATTCAGAAGAATATTAAATTCTTTCTTTTCCCCGAATAGATTATAGTAGTTACCTTAAGTTTATTCTGACACTGAATTGCAAATGGATCAAGTAATGCGATTAGTGGTTAAGAGGTAATAGAGAATGTTTTAAGATGAAATTGGTAACGACCCGGCGTTGGTGTTGCCTAACGGGAGAAGGAAGACTTTATGATACACTATGATGCATCTCATACAGGTTTAGGTGGTGTGCTTATGCAGCACGGCAGAGTAATTGCGGATGCATTCGAACAACACGGTACACCAGACTAGGATGGCCTTAGTAGTGCCAATTTTTATGAAACGACTAACTCCGACAGTAGTGTTCCTTCTGAAACCTGTGGTTAGGAAGACTGACATTTGATATTATCGACAACTAAGATGTATATGTATCAGGAAGAGGTGGCATGTTTCAGTTTGAAACTTTTGATTTCCCTTCTATGGGATATATATATTTGGTTCCTTTCTAGTGGTTAAACTTCCAACTTTATGTCAATAATTCCGTTATTATGACTGCTTATGGTTCTACCTGCTTGGTGATTCATAGGATTATTCTTCAGGTTTCGAAACTGGTCTCCTTAAATGTTACCAGTAGATGGATAGATTGAACAGAATTTCCCTGAGTCTGGGAAGGAATTCGGTGAATTTTGGCAAACCTTGTCTTTCTGATTATCAGAGAATGTCATGGAAGAGAGTAGAAACTGGAGCAAACCCTGTGATTTGGGTAAGGATGCTGTAAAATGGGTTAGTAAACGGACCCTGAGCATTACAATCGACGGTAGTGATAAAATGATGAAGTGAGATTGGATGAAAACAGGAAATGTAAGTAAGAAATTAGCCGGACGGAGAAACTCCGGGATTAACTTAAGTGAAAAGGCTGTTATGCCAGGAATGGTAAGCTTGCGTGGCACGCGGGATTGATAAGAATAGTTGAAAAGATAAAAATAGAGGAAAGGCAACCGGAGACGGCGCTGAGTAACCGATTAAGACTTATAGGAAGTAAAGTTTTGGAAAGGTAGAAAGGTATCAAAGAAGAAGGCACTATGCCGGTAATTGCTAGAAAAGTAATGCTATTAGCCAACCCCTAAAATCAAATATATTTTTTTTTTGTGGCCAGTTGAGGCCAAGTCACAAAGGATTATCAAGTGACTAGACCAGCAATGAAAGGACAAAGCAGGGTTGCTTCTAAGAAAGCGCCGACTGCAAGGGCTTCTGATATAAAGGAAACATTAATGAGATCGTAGGAATCTTCTACTGAACCCTTTGCAACCCATGTTTTGATTGGGAAATTGCTAGATTTTTTTTTGTATAGGGTCACCCGTACTAAAGTGATTCATGTATATATGATTATCCAAGATTACGAGTAAAAATAGAAGTATAATGACTTGAGATGTTTGATGTTAGGGTATTATAAATACCATGAATATATTATGACTAAGGAAAGTAAACAACGAAGGTTTATGAAGAGAGTATGGAAATGGTCAGAGATGGATCAGTATGCTGTAGAAATTTTGTCTAAGGCAAGTACATTTGAGAAGAACGATAAGTACTAAGAGATTCACGTTGAACTCGACCAATATCTTCCAAAACATCCTTGCTACCATTACCAAGTTCTGTAAGAGAGCAGATAGGCATACGTTGCCTTTTGGAAGGCCAAATAGGCTGACAACTATCTGAAAGAAGAGGGTGGCATTAAGCCACCGATCGATTATCAAATGAGAATGATTGAAAAGAGACCTTTATTAAGGATACATGATCTGATTGCCAATTATAAGATGCAAGAATTCCTTGGCAGTTGAATTAAGGATAGGATATCCATAAATTAAGACAAACCCTGGGGAATGCACAAGGGGTGGAATTAACCCTAATAACGACATTATGACTTCAGATGATATGAGTTGGACTTGCTAAGGCAACAATGACCGGTAAGGATTATTAAAAAGAGTTCTGGAAAGAACATAGATAGAATTATTAGAGTATTGATCAATGACATTTTGATATACCCTGTACCCAGAAAATACAGGAGGAAGGATGAGGATGACCTATGAAATCTTACAAGGAAAAAGGTAATATTCCGAACTTCAAAATGGAAGTTTGGCAAGGAATGTATGACATAGTAACAATAATGCCAGATGAGGCATGTATGAAACCCTGAGGAAGTATGGATTGAACCTATAAAGGTTGAGATTATCCTAAGATAAGGAAAGAACTAAGAAAAGAAGTATCCTAAGTAGGATTGGGAATAAACGTGATAAAGTTCCCACGGGTAGGTGGAAGCAATGACTTATGGAGAAAGACTGATAAATATATTTTTCTCCATCAGCAGAGCTTAAGGGAGAATGCTTTCACCCAACAATGATGGGAATGAGGTAGAAATGTTTGAATTGGAATATATCCAGAGAACAAGGATTACCAGAAATTATTATTATCAGGAAAGGCCAATGAGGTGGCCGACAGTCTAAGTATAAAGGAATAATTACAAATGTTCATACCGCGCGAAGAAACAAAATGATATTTGGAAAGACCTTGGAGGTCATATTGGAGTGGAGGAAGTTACATTCCTTTTGATGATTGTGCAAGAATCGAAGGTAATAATAGTTTAAGTAAAGATTCGATTCCTGATGGAGTCTTAAGCATATTACGTACCTTAGAAGGTCCCGTTTTGAGGCAGACCAGGACCATGATACAAAATTAACGAAGTAAACCGTTAAGTTTCCAGTCTTTTATGGAAGCTGCATGAGTGATAGTTTCATCAACCTGACATAGCTGCGATGCTTGAAACTCTTCTGCAATTGTATCTACTTCATGTAATATCTACATCAAGTTCAGGAAGTGTTCCTTATGGATAAGGAATAGTGATTACTTTGTCTCCCTAAAGGATTTGAAACCCGTAGGATTAGCTATTAATGCACTACGTAAACAACAAGCGATGGTGATTCTTCTAAGAAAGTAGATGACAATGTAAAGATAAAGAAAGTGCTGCCATTGATTAACTAAATGGCATGTTGATGAATGACAAACAAGTTTATGTTAGTGTACTTCTGCGCAAAAAAGATAGAGAATATGAGGTTGATGATTCATGATGTTAAAGATATTCCCATGGATAGAATTAATGAGACTTGGAGGGAAGGGCGGTTGAGCCCGAGACTTATTGGGCCACCTGAGAGTTTAAAAGTGTTCGGACGGCAGTATTCGAGCCAGCCTTACCCCCAAAACTTATAGCACGGTCATAACGGGTTTTCATGTGGCCAGGCTACGCCAGTAAAATGCAGATGCTCGATAGATGATAAGAGCATGAGCCGGTAGATATACGACCTGGTCTGACTTACGAAAGACAACCTGTGGAAAACCACGGATAGAAAAGAACAAGTGATGAGAAACAAGGTTGGCAGAAGTAGATTATATGAATCTAAGTAAAAGGGATCGGGCCAGATTCATTTCGGAAAGTTTAAATTGGAATAACGTGATGATTATAGAATAAATGTGACGGAATACCGATAAGGAGGTACCAAGTGCAAAAAGGTGTCTCAATAAAGAGGTGAAGGTGAAAGTAAATAATAGAAATGAGTAAGAATCAGATAATAAGAAGGATATGATTGATAAAGAAAAGGCTGGGAAAGCAACTATGGAATGAGAAGCAAGGAATGTTATGAATGGGTTTTCTAATGAATTCTCAGAATGACAACCTGATAGTGTCAATATTATAGTTATGAAAAAGCTAGTAACATGATATGGGATGTCAGTAATAATGATGTCAAGTGAGAAATCTATGATTTAACCTGAAAGGTTGAAGGATTTCCTGAATGTGAGTATCGCTAAGATTGAACAAGAGTATTTGTCCATAGAATAATGGACAAAGCAGCAAGATATGTTGACACGTGAGATTGCGATCAAATAGTATTGGATATAATTATGATTAATTTCTTCTTTGATAAACCTCTATAGTTCAGAGGTAAATTCTGAGTATGATATTCTACAATCATGAAAGCTTTCTATAATCCTTTAGAACTCTTTTCTCTTCTTCTCTCTTATTCATCTTCTTTATGAATTGAGAAGAACAACCCTTTTAGGAGGGGAGGTACTGCTACGTGACTATCTGTCTATGTGATAGAAGTCTAAGTGGAATACCATAACTTGTTTAATTGCTTGTCAAGTACTAAAGGCTGGCCCCCTTCTGTACTAACTATGCAATATAACAAATGTTCAATTGATCATAGTGATCTCTCAATAAATCTTTCCACTTCTCTATATTGATCGAGATTGCGAAGATTAAATCGATCAGGAAATGCACAGTACGAGCGAGGTTACCTCCGAATTCGTAGGGTGATAGTGATACCAATGTTACTGCAGGTATCAATAAGGATAAGACTGAGTAAGAGTATAACCCGGATAGTGAGTTGTACGAAAAGTAGCAACGTTGATGGAAAAAGGATACAGTATGGATTGTAGCACTAGAAGATGTGCTGAGGAAGGGTAGAACGACTAAGAATTGACCGGGAAGCTAGAAAGTGAACGACAGGCAAACGACTCTTTGCTTCCTACCTGATTCCGGGACGGAATCCTTTTAAGGAGGGGAGACTGTAAGAACCCCAAATTTTGGATATAATTAAAACTTTTTATTAAGTAATGATAAAATGAGGAACAATGATTCCGACAACAAGGTCACCAGCTCAAATGAATGGTGGTTTCAAAGAACAATGATTGTAATGAATGGATATTGCTTTGGACAATGATCCTGATGCATTGGTATATTGTCAGAATAGAGTAATTCGATGGTTAAGGACCTAGATAAGAATAATCTACCATCCACGAAGGAGCTAATGGATCCTTGAAGGGAAATGAGTACGTGCATAGTGTTTCCCATACGTGCATAGTATTTCCCATACGTGCATAGTATTTCCCGTACGTGCATAGTGTTTCCCGTACGTGCATAGTGTTTCCTGTACGTGCATAGTAATTTGGTGGATGAATATTGATTTTGTAAGTTGGAAAACTTTTCACGCCACCCTATGTACGGGACGTGATTTGGATGTTTCGAAGTCATATTAGTAATACGCGGAGGAAATAAGTGAATGCAGAGACGATCGGAATTCAGAAATTCCAAATTCTTTTTCGGTATAATATTTGACCGGACAGTGGATTAAATATTATTATAATCCAAGAATTGAGATATTAACTTTGAGGATTTGATATTTTGGGATGTTATTATATTTGATTTAAGAATGAAGGTAGGAAACCACTGAGGCAGTGAAACAAGCGTTCTAGAAACCGCTAAAACGTTATAACAAGATTAATCAATAAAGCGAACGAATCCTAGATTACGGATTAAGTTCGTATCGAGATTAAATATCCTACATGGTCATCACGAGGATTATATTAAGGATTGGGGAAGGTATTATGAATATCGAGAAATTTCCCGGTAAACCCTAGAGGTGAAACTACTTAGTTATTCGTCCGAACGATCAATGAATTGAGCAATAAACGGACAAAGAAACGAGCAGAGAACCAAGATGCAAGTATGTGCAAGTGGATGAGATCAAGTAACTAAGTTAATTGCAAGAGTAACTAGCACACTAAGAATCAAATCAAGGATACAAGATATTAGTACATGACACACCACTTGGCCACTTGGTTCTTGCATCATCCATGACCCCATACCTTTATTAAGCTACTTTATGATCAAGATATTATCTTAACATATCAATAATTCAGTTATGCAAGAGAAACCAAGCAAGAGAAGCAAGCAACCAAGTCATTCTCTCCATTCCTTTTCCATTCGGCTTTATGCCTAATTCAAAAACCAAAATCCCACTTCCAACCATTGTTTGATCTTGTAATTTTTAAGGTGAGTCCTATATTTCAAGAAAGTAACCTCCTCAAAATCTTAGCTTCAAAATCCTTTTTTTCCATTTTCAAAAAAATCAAGAAAGTGGAGGATGAATAGTAACATCAAGAACAAAACTCTTGGTTTTCTTGATTTTAGGATGATCTAAGCTTGGTTAAGGATGTTCATGGACTATACAAGGCTAAGCAATGTCTTTATCTACTCCAAGGAAGGTATAAAATTCAAGAACCCTAGTCTTTGATTTGAGTTTTAATGGAGTTTTGGATAAGTTTTGGTGATAATGTTGTTATAAGCATGTTTACATGATTATGTAGTTAGTTTGTTTGATTTAAGAGATGTGATGAATATGATGATATAATATGATGTTCCTGGACTTATGAGATTAGTATTATGAATGTAAGATGATTGGTATGCCCGGTGTGGCTTGGGTTGTTGATTACGATTTATGGAACGTCCGATTTATAGCCGTCGTAATGCCCGATTTTTGTTAACCTTAAGAAATCGTGTTTGACAGTAGCCATAATTCACTGTCCAGTATCATGTTCTGCCATGGCAAGATAGATCATGTTATAATCTTCGTTTTGATATAAAGATCATGTGAAACGGACTTACGATTTAGGAATTATGGCCGATTCACTAAAAGACATTCGAAACCGTAAGTACGAGTTCGTTATTAAAATTGAACCCTCGTAAAATACGTAAGTCAGTGGCGAATCTTGGTAATTAAATACTAGAGGTAAAAAGGAAGGTGTGAGAGAAAACCTCGTGTGAAACGGATCATTTTCCGATTTTATAAAAATGTTCGAATCAAAGTTAATCACGAACGAACCCCTAAAAAACCCGCTTGATTATAACTTCGGTAAAACACTTAGAAAACGGGCGATAAAACTCGGAGCATAATATTGATTCGTAACGATCGACTTTAGAACATGTATGACTTAAGTATGTCCCAAGTGTAAGTACAATGACATGTCGTATTAACGAACGAATGTCGGGTCGGATCGATGATAAAAGGAATCCACTAAAAGGGGTATAACGAGATAACTCGAGAACGTGTTTCGATTTAAGTATAACTTAACTTTTAAGATGTTAAGTGATTAATCCCGAATGCCTTGGCTATTTATAGATCACCAAGCTGACCCGGGACCCGCTACCACTACCCCTTACTGTACTCGACTACCAGGCAAGTTTCAATTCCCTTCTTTTAGACTGTTGTTGTGATTGAATATATATATATATATATATATATATATATATGTGTGTGTGTGTGTGTGTGTGTGTGTGTGTGTGTGTGTGTGTGTGTGTGTGTGTGTGCGTGTGTATGTGTGTTTTCTGTTGTACATATGCCATAGCATGCATGCCTACTTTCAAGTTATATCATTATGCTTGTTCCCTGATTGTTTATTGGCTTATAAATTAGACAGCTAACGTATCAATTATAAGCCGGTTATTGTAAGACCCTCAGAGAAGGGTGTATATATCTTATTCATCAAATATAGACCGGGAGTCAATATTTCTTGATATATCAAGGTTACCTCGAAGGAAAATATTTAAGTAAATATTTTCCCTTATTCGGGCGACGAATATTATTTGAATATTCGTTCGAGATTATTTATTTAACGATCCTTACTTCAAATAATTATTTGAACGTAACCATTCGACGAATAATATTTTTCAATATTCATTCAGAGTCGAATTGATTATCGATTATTATTTCGAATATTCTTCTAAAGGTTGGACTACTAAATGAATATTATTTGGATACTCATTTTGAATATTATTCATTAAATGAATATTACTTTTGAATATTCATTTAAGATAGTAATTACCTGATGAATATTATTTTAATGTTCATCTGAAGCTTGATTTATTTATCGAGTCTTATCTCGAATATTCCTTTAAAGCTTGGATTACTAAATGAATATTACTTGATATTCATTTAGAATATTATTCATTAAATGAATATTACTTTTTCAATATTCATTTAAATTCCTAATTAATTATGAATATTATTTTGAATATTCATCCAGGGTTCTATTTAATCATCGAATATTATTTTAAATATTTTAAATATTCCTTTTAGGTCTTATTAATTAATGAATATTATTTTGAATATTCATTTGAATATTTGATTACGCAATAAATATTCTCTCGATTTCTTCAAGGATTATTTGAGAAATACTCTGATTAAAGATATTCTTTCGTATTCCTAAATATTCTGTAAAATATTTTAATTCAATAAATATTCTCTGAATATTTATTCCATACTTAGAATAACCTCGATAAGGTTTATCTTCTTCGATTATTACGGAAAATATTTCGGAGTCATATTATTATTAATCTTATATCAAGAAAGGTTCTCAGACATCATTCTTCTTTGAGTCTATCTCCCTAATAATAAAGGAACCTTACTTGGAAAATGTTATTTATCTGGTCGACTTCCCGGTCAATAAAGTATTCTCTTCACTCGCAACTCGGGTGCTATTGGCTTATTAAGTCATTGTGTACCTTCTCATCTTTCGAGGGGTAAGATTGTTGGAACAAGTTGATATTCGTTACCAAGCAATAGCTTGGAAGTTATTGGTGAAATTTTCCTTTCCAACTAGATACGACTACTTTGTGGAGTCTTATCAACAAGTATTATACTTGGGGAAAGGGGGACGAACGTTACATTCAGAATCATGAATTATATTTGAACTAGGAGTCGTGTAAGAGGCCGAGTAGCGCCGGTCCATCCCCTTTGGCCCAACCGTTGGCCGGGGAGAGCTAGTAAGGCGGTAGACAAGTAAAGCCATCAGTTCTTCCTTCTACCGGTAGTAAATCTAATTTGAGCTGTACGATCTCGACTGATCATCAAGATTGGAACAGCGGGCGCGGTGAATACTCCATCACTGGTTCATCATCCAAACTTATTTATTTCCTGCAACATGATTACTGTTGGCAGAGCTGGAAAAGTGTTCATAACTGGAATTGCAATCTTTTCATGCAAGTTCCTCTTTTTAATGACAATGAGAATATCACGCTTACTTTTGATGTAGCAGATATTTCTACAAACAAATACTTTAAGTTACCTTGTAACTTCATCGTTCATATTATACTGGCATCATTTCCGTAAATGCATGGCATATGGTTTGAAAGATAATTTTGAACTGTTATATATTATCGTTCAGTTATATATTATTGTTGGTGGGCTATTGCTCACCCTTGCTTTATTATTATATCACAACAACAGCTAGACCAGATGACTCGCACAAGGCGCACTCGACGCGGGCGAGGACGATGAGACTACCAGAGCTGAAGAAGAAGCTATTGGTAGGATATATTTACTCTTTCAGTACCAAGAATATGGTCTAGTATGACTTATGTAAATGGATGGCAAAGAGTATGTATTTATATTGAAATTCTTTTGGATTGTAAGAACTCATAATGTGATTAATAAAAATTTGATTGTTACTCTGATTTCATCTCTGGGACTATAACGGGTGTGTTTTATATTGTTGTGTTGGGTCATAGAGACGTAATTTATTTTATGTTAATGAAAGTTCAATTGTTGTGGACAGAATTGGAAACCGTAACCACCGGATCCCGGACCCCGGATCTGGGGGTGTTACATGCAGCATGTGAAATGGTTCAGTAATGGAATTTTCTGTCTTGCTCTTGAAAGTGGTTCTTCTTTATTTTCCAAGCTGACAAGCATCACAAAGTCCATCTTGCACATAGTTTGCCTGAGGTAGGCCTCTCACCAGATGATGCTTAACAAGTTGATTAAGCTTCTTGAAATTGAGATGTGAGAGCTTCTTGTGCCAATTCCAGCTTTCATCATTTGATGCCTTGCTGTAAAGACATCTGACAGTTCCTTTAGATGTATCACTCAAGCTGGATTCATATATGTTACCATGTCTCTGACCAGTCAGAACAATGTCTATATTCTTCATATTCAAGATTTTACTGTCAAAGATTGATTGGTAACCCTTATCACCCAGTTGACTTATGCTTCAAAGTGTGTGTTCCAAGCCTTCAACCAGTGCTACATTTTCTATGATGACATTCCCCAAAATAATTGAGCCATATCCCAGAGTTTCTCCTTTGTTGCCATCTCCAAAGGATATTACTGGGCCAGCTTTCCTCTCAAACTTTGTAAGAAGGGACTTCTTTCCAGTCAAATGTCCAGAGCATCCACTGTCCAAGATAATTGAATGCTTCTTTCCAATGCCCTTAACAGGAGATGAAGAAGTTTTCTTTGGAGATCCAGGCTTGTCTGAAGCACTTACCATCAATGCAATGTTGTCATAATCCAATTCATCTTCAGAATCACTGGAGTCTACCCAATCCTTCTGTGTGACCATGAGTGCATTACCCTTTCCTGAATTCCTAGGCTTCTTGCACTCACTAGAAAAGTGTCCAAGCTCACTGCAGTTAAAGCACTTGATCTTGGCTTTATCAAGCTTAATAATTGTACTCTTGCCTTTGTCATTCTTCTTCTCCTCTTTCTTCTGAAAAGTGCCTTTGCTAAATCTTCTTCTGTTGAATCTTCCCTTCTTGAAAGCTTTAGCAAACATAGCAAAGAGTTCTTGCATCTCTGATTCAGAATCATTATCTTCAGAGTCTATATCTGTAGTCTCTGACTCAGAACTTTCTTTGCTCTTCTTCTTCTCAAGTCTATTTCAGTAGATTCAGACTTTTCTTCTAGAAGCTTCTTTGATTCAGACTGAGCAGTGAGTGCAATAGTTTTCATCTTTCCTTCACTCCTGCTCTTTTTCCAGCTGCCTGTCAAGTTCATAAGCTCTCAATTTTCCATAAACTGCTTCTAATGATATCTCATCAAGATCATTAGCTTCCTCAATTGCAGATATCTTCTCATTGTAGAAATCAGGAAGAGCTTTCATGAACTTCGTATTCATATCCTCCAAGTCATAATATTTACCATGCATGGCCATCTCATTGATGAGTTTAGTAAACCTATCAAAGGTGTCAGTAAGTGACTCACCAGACTTGGATTCAAAGTACTCATACTGTTGTATGAGAAGTGTCCTCATATTCTTCCTGACAGGTTTCGTTCCTTCACAGTGAACCTTTAGATTGTCCCATATCTCCTTAGCAGTTTTACACGAGAGAACATAGTTAGTGAGAACAGAATCAAGACTGTTGAATAGTATGTTTCTCACTTTAGAATCCTTAAGAACGTTCTCCTTTTCCTTATCTGTCCATTCAGATTTAGGCTTCTCTGCTGTATGTTCTGGAACAACTTGTCCTTCGACAGTTGCTTGAGGAACAAGCCTAGTTGGAACAAAAGGCCCATCTCTGATTCTGTCAAGATAATCAGGATCTGTTGCTTCCAAGTGATGCAACATCTTCACTTCCTATAGAGTATATTCGTTTCTCTTGAGCATAGGGATCTTAGTATTACCATCCTTGTAACCAGACATGATTGCAGATCTTTATGATTATTCGAAATCAACCTGCTTTGATACCAATTGTTAACTCGAATAACTTGTAGAAGGGGGGGTTGAATACAAGTAATATAATCATGTCTATTTTTGCTTGATTATATGAACAAGAATAAACGAATGAATCAAACTTTGTTTGTATTAAAATAATCAAATACAAACTCTACCAAAGGTGTACAGTACCTTTAGCAGCTGCTGACAATATAAATCTCTCTCTCTGTTTGTTTCAAACTCTCGAATACAAATCTTACGAACTCACTTGCTCACTTATGCACACTATTTATAATGATATAGAGAGAGTATTTATAATGCTACCTATCAACTAATAACATAATTATAATCTATCTATGACAATGTTCTGTCGTCCAGTTGATAGTTTCCATCAATAGAGAATTCGTTTCCTTCACGATATCTTCTTGCTTGTTTTCCAAAACAAAGATCCTGTTTTATAGCACTTGCCAGTTTCTGTAGCATCCATAATGACATCATCAGTAACACGACTGACATCATCAGTAACATGACTGATATCAGGATTTCCCATTGCATCAGGATCTGATTATCCCATCAGTATTTGATCAGGATCTGACTTAATGTATCAAGATCTGCTCCTCTGTTCCTGACATGTAGTCCCCAATACACTATTCCTGACATGTAGTCTCTGACGCACTGTTCCTGACTAAATTCTACAGATTACTGTTTAACACATATATCCTAAACAAAGTGCTAAATCCTTTATAAGATCATGATATACAAGAAGTATTAGCAAAATTCTATTCTTAACATCACAACTTATGAATTATTCATAACACTTTTAGATAAGGATGTGATTCCGGACAATGGGTGGATCTATGGTTTTTCAGACGAATCAGTGAAAGTCATGGGAGCTATCAAGCTACCAGTGACTCTTGGAGAAGGATCTCTTTACGTGACTCAAATGATGGAATTTATGATTTTGGATCAGGAATAGTCACACAATGCTTTGGTAGGGCACCCCTTGTTGAAGGAAATGAAGGTTGTGACCTCCATCTACCATCTTGCAATGAAATTCCCTACACCCAATGATGTGGGAACTGTGCAAGGATCTCAGTATGATTCAAGAGATTGCTATCACAAGGCAATCAAAGAGTTTCGAAGGCAACGGGATGGAGGGCGCGCTCTCTGTGAAAGTAGTTCAGGAGGAGTCATGAGTATCATCCCGGGAGAGGTTAAAGTCCACTATCCTGTTCAAGAACCGAAAGAGGAAGCGCCATCTGACAGGGCGCGCCCTGAGGTTTTGCAAATGAATGGTACTCCAGTACTTGATGATTTACAGAAGGGAATTCTGGAAGAGGTTGAGGAAGATTCAGAGGATGTTATATCCATCAATCTTAGAGGTGAGCAGGTTGAAGGCAGATGAATGTTGCTTGAAGGCTTGGTGCACACCCTCTTTGAGAAGACTTACCTCTTAAAGAGGACGCGCCCTCCAAGGATGAAGCACCGATTGAAGATCCTCGAAGTTTCGATTTTGATCAAAAAATTCCACAGCCAGTTGAGAAGACTGGTCCTGAAGAGGACACAATTTCAATTATGGTAGACGA
Source organism: Saposhnikovia divaricata (assembly GCA_036435485.1). Taxonomy (NCBI): domain Eukaryota; kingdom Viridiplantae; phylum Streptophyta; class Magnoliopsida; order Apiales; family Apiaceae; genus Saposhnikovia; species Saposhnikovia divaricata. The sequence goes on from CM071598.1 coordinate 171,130,581, forward strand.
GAAGGATTCGAGTAAGTTTCAGAAAATCGGGTCTCAGTTAAACTCCAAGTTGAGAGGAATGCTCACCAACTTTCTCTTGAATAATCTGGATGTTTTCGCTTGGAGTCATGCCGATATGGTGGGTATTGATCCAAAAGTTATGTGTCATCATCTGAACATAGATCCCACCAAAAAAGGTATCCACCAGAAACGTCGACCTGTGAGTTGAGAGAGAGCTATAGCATTGAAAGAAGAGGTTGATAGACTGCTAGATGTTGGATTGACTAAGGAGTCATATTATCCAGACTGGTTGGCTAATCCGGTTCTTGTTAAGAAGCCCAATGGAAAATGGAGGACTTGTGTGGATTTCACGGATTTGAACAAGGCTTGCCCTATAGATAGTTTTCCTCTCCCTCGAATTGATCAGTTGGTTGATGCTACAGCCGACCACGCCCTCTTGAGTTTCATGGATGCTTACTCGAGCTATAATCAAATTCCCATGTACGGACCGGATCAAGAGCATACTTCCTTCATCATGAATAGAGGACTGTATTGTTATATTGGAATGCCATTTGGTTTGATTAATGCCGGAGCAACTTATCAGAGGTTGGTAAACATGATGTTCAAGGATTTGATTGGGAAGACCATGGAGGTATACGTGGATGATATGCTTGTCAAATCCATGTAGGCCAAAGACCATGTGAAACACTTGGAGGAGATGTTCGAGATTTTGAGAAAGTTCAGGATGAAGCTCAACCCCCAAAAGTGTGTCTTTGGGGTGGAATCTGGAAAGTTCTTGGGATTTATCGTCAATCATCGTGGAATCGAAGCAAATCCTGCAAAGATGAAGGCTTTACTTGACATGAAATCCCCATCTAGCGTGAAGCACGTTCAGAGTTTGGTTGGAAGGATAGCAGCACTAAATTTTTTTGTGTCAAAATCCTCTGATAGATGTAGAGAGTTCTTCAAGGCAAATAAGGGAGCAACCAAAGATTTTGTATGGACTCCTGAATGTGAAGAAGCTCTTTAGAAAATTAAGGAGCAGTTGGGAAATCCTCCACTCTTGGCTAAACCCGTGGAGGGAGAAACTTTGATACTATACTTGGCGGTTTCGGAATATTCTATCAGTGTAGTGTTGGTGAGGGAGGAGATTGATCATCAGTCCCCGATTTATTATATGAGTAAGTGTTTGCTTGATGCAGAGACTTAGTACACAAGCATGGAAAAGTTGGTTTACGCCCTAGTCTTGGCGGCAAGGAAGCTTCATCCCTATTTTCAAGCTCATAAGATCGAGGTTTGTACTGCTTATCCATTGAGAGGTATTCTTCATAAACCTGAAGCTACTGGAATAATGTTAAAATAGACGATTGAGTTGGGACAGTTTGATCTAGAGTATACTCCGAGGACTGCTATCAAGGGTCAGGCTTTGGCTAATTTTATCCTGGAATTCGAGTCAGAAAATGAATAAAAGTCACTTGTGTTGGTGGAACCTAGCCTTCCTACTATGAGGGCGCGCCCTTTTGAGGAAGTTCCCCAGCCTTGGTGGAAGTTGCATGTGGATGGAGCTGTAAATAGTGGAGGAGCTGAAGTAGGTGTAATTTTGATTACTCTTGAAGGTAATCAACTCATGAGTGCTATTCACTTTAGGTTTGAGGCAACTAACAACGATGCGGAGTACGAAGCTTTGATTAATGGGTTAAAGATGGCTTTGGAGATGAAGTAGCAAATTTGATCATATCGAGTGATTCCGAGTTAGTAGTCTGACAGATTAAGGGTGGATTCCAATGATGAAGTGTGCTCAACGGTTAATTCAGAAGTTTCGTGAAGTAAGGCTTGAGTGCATTCCTCGTGATGAGAATTTCAGCACGGATGTTTTAGCTAAGTTGGTATCTCGAAAGGATGCTATGTTGCTAGGAACGGTTCCTCTACAGATTCAAGAAGTGCCAAGTATTCCAGAAGTGGAAGTCATGGAAGTGGAGGTCATCCTGCAAGTTACTTGGATGACTCCAATTTAAGAATATATTCATAAGGGAATTCTTCCAAGTGACAAAGTTGAAGCAAGGCGTACTCGGTACCAAATAGCAAGGTTTGTAGAGTATGAAGAAAATAAATGTCACAAAGCAAGAGTGAGCCAATAATGCTCAGCAAGAATAATAACAGTGTATCAAGGCATAAACTGATATAAATATCATCAAGCACCGGATAATCTCACAAATGCGGTAAAGATCTAAATATGAAACAACTCAAGTTCTGTCATTAGATTAGAATTGGATTTTTAAAAGAATCAGTGGAGTTAGGTGGCTGACTAGGCCCAGACTAACCCCGAACAATGCACACAACAAAGTCCCTCTAAGTGGATCCACGGCACACATTGGCCTCAACACCTAACCATTAAACTGGTCTCCCCGAAGGGACATCCATTGACCATAATATGGTCTCCCCGAAGGGACATCCGAAAATATTCCAATTCTATATCCAACGCACTAGGTGTCGGAACAATCGACATCCTCTGTCAATCAAACAATCTGGGACACTCATGTTCCAGAACAACAACTCAAATGGTCGAATAAAGGAATCAACAGTCTATCTTAGATATCAACGGAACCGATATAGTAAATGGGGTGATAACTGAATAAACAACAATAAGAATAAATGTCGACGAGTTCGACAATAATTGGGGTGATAATTGAATAAATAACAGTAACAATAAATATCGACGAGATCGACAATAAATGGGATAACAACATAATCAGAAGAATCAAAATAACTTTCACTTGAACAAGAAGTGAAGGGAAAACACTTGCCTGGTACGCAAAAGCTTTTACAAGCTACAGGTCTGATAACTACTCGGCTTTGGCTTTGCCTCTGTCCCTCTAGCTCGACTCTATAATAATTAGGTTAAATTAATCACATGCACAAGACAACTTAGACTTGCTAACAGTCAACACATATGATCCACATAGCACCTAAGCACGTAATTCTCACATAACAGTTCACGTAACTCGCTCTAATAATTAACTAAACTCAAGAAATATTTTTAAAACCATTTTAAATCTTGGTTTTCAAATAAAATCCCACTCAGAATATTTGAAAATATTTTTAGAATATTTTCTGGATTTTTAAACAATTCTATACTATTTTTAAATCATTTTAAATAAATTTAAATCAATTTGAAACATAAATAAATTAATTATAAATTAAATAATTCCAATGAAATTAATTAAAATCAACTAATAACTAATTAATAAAATTATTTGATAAATTATTACATTTATCAAACAATTAAATTAATTAAATCATTAATTAAAATTAATTAACATAATTAAAACTATTTAATTATTAATTATTTTTGAATTAAGAACAATTAAATTAATGATTTTTTTTGAAAATAAATAAGTAAATAAATGAATGAATATTCAGAATTAATTATGAATTTTAAAACACAATTTACAAAATAATTTTCTGAAATTTTTAAAAGAAAATTCGGATTTTAAAATAAATCATAAAATTTAAATTTAAATAGAAAAGTAAATAAATTTTACCATAAAAGGTAAAAATAATTTTTCTTTTTTTTTTTTGCAATTTAGCAGCCATGGTAAAAGGGGTAAAAGTTAAAATCATACTCTTTTTACCATATTTCCACCCAACAAATCAAACACAAAACAATTAAAACAAAATAAAAGGAAAGAAAATAATAAAATCAAGAACATTTGAATGTTCTTCAGCCTTTTGCAGAATCCGGCGACGGCAGCAGAATTCGGCGCCGGTGGACTATTTTAGCGACCACAAAAACACAGTCAAACACTCGATTTTTGTTCCTTTTTAACAGCCAACCGATTTGTATACTCCCCCCATTACTCTGATACCAAAACCATCCTCACATCGTCAAAGATGGCCGGATTTCGGCGATTCAAAGATAAGTCCAGCCAAAACACGAACTCCCAATTTCGTAAACAAATTCATACGCACAAGGTATTAAAACAACGCTTAGAACTCACACAATCTCCCTACGGCCTCAGTTTTAACCAATAATCATCCTATAATAAGAACGAGTGATTCAAAGTTTCGAAAAAAAATGACTAGCTCGTTTTTTAATCATACGAACACAAACTTTCAATTTATTTACATGGATCGATTCTAAACATCTCAGGGTTGCTCAAGGAAGCATCAGATTTCACAAAAAACAAGCCAATCAAAAACGCCCAAATTAAATAAATAAGAACCCTAAAATTCGAATTATGAACAAAAATTAATAAAAATTCAAGAATAATACCTAGGTGAAAACTGATTGCAGATTACTAAAGTTGGGATTACAAGCTTCAATTCGACTACTCGAGCATCAAAAACGGATACCAAAATCACTTCCAATTGATGGATTAATCTTCAAGAACACTTTGGATAATTACTATTTGGTAAATTAAGAATTTTGGAAAATCAATAATTTTGATGAATGGATTTAGGACAAGTGGCAGCAGATTGATTGGATAAAGGAGATAAGGTTACAATTGGTCAACTACGAAGATATTTTGATTATAACTGCTCGGTTACCTAATTAACTTTTAATCGGTTCTAAACGTACCGATTAAATTAATTACGGGTCCGATTCGAACGAAATTATTTTTACGAAAACTTTCGATACCGGAATTTGTAAAACTTGTAAAACGAATAAAAATATGGGTTTCGAATATTTTGAGATTTATTTGATGAATATTGATACGAATTGACTAAAAAAAATCGAAGCCCCAGGGATTTTGAAAACGAAATTTATCGAATAAAACGAACTGATTATACGAATTACGGAAAAGACTTCGGCTCCAATTCTAATAACACATATCACATACTATCCACATACGGGAATCTTTTCGAAGCATAACATACTTAATATATCGACTTAACAACCTCGAATAAAATATAAAATATTTCCATTCTCGTTCACCAAAACAGTAATTTTATAAATTAAATATTCAAGGTTCTTACAGTCTTCCCCCCTAAATAGGATTATGTCCTCGGAATCACGCTATGCAAATAGATGAGGGTACATTTCCAACATCTCACTCTCCAATTCCCAGGTAGACTCTTCTACCTTAGGGTTTCTCCACAAAACTCTCACTATTGGTATTGTCTTGTTTCTTAAGACCTTCTCCTTACGATCTAGTATCCTTATCGGTTGCTCCACATAAGATAAGTCTGGCTGAATCTCTATCGGTTCATGTTCTATGACATGCTTAGAATCAGGATGGTATTTCATAAGCATCGACACCTGAAACACGTTGTGAATATGCTGCATATGAGGTGGTAATGCTAACTCATAAGCGACCTTTCCCACCTTCTGCAAAATCTCAAAAGGTCCGACAAATCTTGGACTCAGTTTTCCTTTCTTAGCCAGCCTCACTAATCCTTTCCACGAAGATACTTTTAGCAAAACTGGTTCCCCTACTTCAAAATCTACATTCTTCCTGGTTAAATCAGCGTACTTCTTCTGTCGATTCTGAGCTGTTACTAACCTTTTTTGAATAAGCTGGATCACTTCTTTAGTCTGCTGTACCAATTCTGGTCCTAGTATTTTTCGCTCACCAACTTCTTCCCAATATACTGGAGATCAACACTTTCATCCATACAATGCTTTGTAGGGCAGCATTGCAATACTGGCATGAAAACTATTGTTATACGAAAACTCCACCAACGGCAAATGATCATCCCAATTTCCCTTGAAATCAAGTGCACAAACTCTGAGCATTTCTTCAATGGTTTGAATCGTTCTCTCAATCTGACCGTCTGTCTGAGGATGGTAAGCAGTACTCATCCTTAATTCAGTGCCCAAACACTCTTGAAAGTTTCTCCAGAATCTTGAGTTAAATCTCGGGTCTCGATCAGAAACTATTGACACCGGAACTCCATGTCGTACTACAATCTCCTTTATGTAGAGATGAACCAATTTGTCTAACGAGAATCTTTCATTTATCGGAAGAAAATGTGTAGATTTCGTTAATCGATCGATAATCACCCAAATAGCATCATAATTAGATCTCGTTCTGGTAATCCTACCACGAAGTCCATTGCAATATGTTCCCACTTCCATTCAGAAATCTCCAACGGTTGTAGTAGTCCACTTGGTCTCTGATGTTCAGCTTTCACCTTCTGACATGTCAAACATTTACTTACCCACTTAGCAATCTCTCTCTTCATGTCTGGCCACCAAAAATTCTTTTTTAAATCTTGATACATCTTAGTGCTTCCCGGATGAATAGAGTACCTTGAACTATGTGCTTCTTGTAAAATCTCATTCTTTAGCTCTGTCACATTGGGTATCTAAATTCTTGAAGAAAATCTTAATATTCCTTTGTCATCCACTTGAGTGCATATTTCTTCGCCTGTTAACTTGTTTATATCTCCGCTCATGATTTCCTCCTGACATCTTCGAATCTTTTCTAGCAATTCTGGCTGAAATGTCATAGTATAGGCCATATCCGTAGCATCACCTGGTACACGAACTTCTATCTCTAACTTTTTGAATTCTCTAAACAACTCCTCAGTCATAGTCAACATGTTCAATATTTCCTTTCGACTCAAGGCATCTGCCACTACATTCACCTTTCCTGGATGGTAGTTAATGGTATAATCATAGTCTTTGATTAGTTCCAACCATCTTCTCTGTCTCATATTTAACTCCTTCTGCGTAAAGATGTATTTCAAACTCTTGTGGTCTGTATAAATCTCACACTTTTCGCCGTACAAATAGTGTCTCCAAATTTTTAGGGCAAACACAATTGCTGCCAATTCCAAATCATGAGTTGGGTACTTCAGCTCATGGGGTTTCAATTGTCTAGAAGCATAGGCAATCACCTTATCATGCTGCATTAACACACACCCTAGTCCCTAGTGAGATGCGTCACTATAAACCACGAAGTTACCCTTGTCATCTGGTAATACTAACACTGGTGCTGAGATCAACCTCTTTTTCAATTCTTGAAAACTTTCTTCACATTTCTCATTCCATATAAACTTTTCATTTTTCCTTGTCAACTTCGTCAAAGGGGTGGCAATCTTTGCAAAATCTTGCACAAATCTCCTGTAGTATCCTGCCAATCCCAAGAAACTTCGCACTTCTGTAGGTGTCTTTGGCCTCTCCCAGTCCATAACAGCTTCAATCTTCGCTGGGTCCACTTTAATTCCTTCACTACTAATCACATGTCCTAAAAACTGCACTTCTTTCAACCAAAATTCACATTTAGAAAACTTGGTGTACAACTTCTCCTTTCTCAAAATTTCCAAAGCTATTCTTAAATGTTCCGCATGCTCCTCTTAAGTCTTCGAGTATATCAAAATATCATCTATGAACACAATCACAAATTTATCCAAGTATTTCTTGAAAACTCTATTCATCAAATCCATAAAAGCTACAAGTGCATTTGTCAATCCAAACACCATCACTAAAAACTAATAATGTCTGTATCTGGTTCAAAATGCTGTTTTTGGAATATCTTCCGGCTTGATCTTCAACTGATGGTAACCTGATCGTAGATCTATCTTAGAAAAACAAGCTGCACCTTTCAACTGGTCGAACAAATCATCAATTCTCGGCAAGGGATACTTGTTCTTAATAGTTAACTTGTTCAACTCACGATAGTTAATGCATAACCTCATGCTTCCGTCTTTCTTCTTCACAAACAATACTGGTGCTCCCCACGGGGATACACTAGGTCTTATAATTCCTTTATCAAGAAGATCTTGCAATTGAATTGCTAATTCCTTCATTTCTACTGGCGCCATACGATAAGGAGCCTTAGACACTGGTTCTGTACCTGGCGCTAAATCAATGGCAAATTCTATCTCCCTATCTGGAGGTAAACCTGGAAGTTCATCTGGAAAAACATCAAGAAACTCGTTTACTACGGGGATCTATTCTATCTTAGGTTATTCCTGCTTAGTATTCATTACATAGGCCATATAGCCTTCACACCCTTGTCTTAACAATCTCTTAGTTTGCATGATGGTCAAAAAGTTCCTAGTTTGTTTCTGACCTCGAAAGACAACTTCCACATTATCAGGGGATCGCAACATCACCTTTTTACCTTTACAATCTATCCGCGCATTATGATCTACTAACCAATCCATTCCTAGGATTACGTCAAACTCACCTAACTGGAAAGGTATCAAATTGGCATAAAAACAATGTCCTGAGATGTCAATCTCGCAACGAGGGCACACCTGACTTACTGGTATACGCTCCGAATTTTCTTATCTCTATGATTAAAGCCTCATCTAGCAAGTGCATTTCATAATTTAATTTACGAGCAAACTCTTTAGATATGAAAGATTTAGTAGCTCCAGAATCAATTAACACATTGGCATGTACGTAATTTATAGGAAGCGTACCTGCCACCACATCTGAATCTTTAACAGCTTCATTCATTGTCATATTAAAAGTCCTGGATATTGGCTGAACACTCGCTGCTGGTTTTTCCTCTATTGCCCGTATCATGGTATTAGTTGGGGCTGGGGGTCTGGCTATGGGTACCCTGCAATCTTTCATCATGTGCCCCGGTTTTCCGCATCGATGACAAACAATTCCTATCTTGCAGTCTTCAGAAATATGCCCTTTTTGGTTGCACTTGAAACAGGTTATATCCTCCTTACTACAAACTCCCAAATGTTTCTTACCACATGTCCTACACCCTGCCAATGGTGGTGTGAGAAATTTCTGTTGATTTAATTCTTGTGGGCGACTGCCCTGTCCTTCTTTCCCCACCCCTTGTTTCTTAACATTTGCATCATTTCCCAACTAGAACCCTGGTTTCTTATTAGGATAGTTTTGAGAACTACCCTGAGGCTGTCGTCCTTCAGTTGATCCTGCCTTCCTTTTCTTCTTTTCTTTCTCCTTAATATAAAAATCACTCTCTCCCTCCGTGATCATCGCTTTCTGCACCACTGCTGCATAAGTATCCAACTCCAGAACTGTCAACTTACTCTGAATCCATGATTTTAATCCCTGCTGAAATCTCTTCACCTTCTTCCTATCTGTATCCACATAGGTTGGAAAAAATCTTGCTAATTCAGTAAATTTTGCCTCATACTCCAACACAGTCATGTTACCTTGCTTTAGCTCCAAAAATTTCACTTCCATCTGATCCCTCATAAAATCTGGGAAGTACTTCTCCAAAAATAACTCCTTAAATCTAACCCCAAGTAATTACTTCTGTGGCTTCCAAAGCTCTCACTGACTCCCACCAATAAGTATCTTCATTCTTCAGAAAACAACTCACATACTCTGTCTGCTAATATTCCGGAACCCTCACCAATTCAATAGCCTTCTCCATTTCTATCAACCATGCTCTCGCTTCCACTGGATATGCTGTCCCCTTGAATTCTGGAGGTTTGACTGCCTGAAATGATTTAAAAGTAACAGCTGGAGGAATCGGTTGTTGTTGTTGTTTCTGTTGCTATTGCTGTTGCTGTTGCTGTTGTTGTTGTTGCTGATGCTGCTGTTGTTGTGCCAACAACTGCTGTTGTATCTGTAGCTATTGTTGTGCTAAGGTAGCAGTCTTCTGGGTAAGAGTTTGTAATATCTGTGCTAGAACAGGATCCATGTGGCCTACAGGAGGTGGGTTTGCTTGTTCTTCTTGGTTAGGAGTTCGGTTGTTGGTTCAATTACTTCATCTTGGAGGCATAATTTTGACAAACAAACAAACAGTTTATTCAATATGGGTTAACAATATTATAGTCATCTAAACATACCACAATTTCTGGAATGTAAATCATGGTTCAGGGTTGTTAACAGGTTAACAATTGATTCACAAGGTATAACAAGGTTTATAATCAAAGAATTAAAGTTACAGAATATATATGAACATCTGGTAGGTACAATAACTGGAACAACAAATAAGGTGCTAATAATAAATGCGGGACTGAAAATAAGTATGATGCTAAAATAAAAGCGGTACTGAAAAGTAGATACTGTGCTAGAAAATAAATATGGTGCTAAAAAGTAAATGACAATACGAAAAAAACAATCTGCCAACAGTTCTGCAAAAGTGATCATGATAAATAGGTCAGGTACATGCGTAAAAACAACGCTTCGATAAAGGTACAATACAACATCAAAAGGAAAGACTGCTAGCTACTAGTTAACAGTACAACAGATATATAACAAAACTAGCTATACTATACGCCCTGGTGCACTGCTGCTACTACACTATGCCTCTATATACCATACATCAGGATAGAGTCACTACATTATGATATACAAAATCCCATCCCCATCACCACTAACCAACTGATCCTCGTCTACTGATCTGGTCCGAGAATGTCATCCAACTCACTCATCACCGATGTCAACGTCACATGGAGTAAAAGGGCTAAAAGCTCATCATCGGACACTTGTTGAGTCTGCGTCTGAATAATAGTCCTCATCACCCGTAGCCGCATCCGGATCTGTCCCAGCTCCTCCACTGCTCGGGCTCGATCTCTAGACATCTGTGTCTGTGTCTCCTGAAGAGCTCTAACCTCAGCTAAATGTCCTAACAGAAAGTCTCTCTCTACACCCACTCTCTGGTACTCATGGAATGGAATAGGGGGTTGAGTAAATCGATATAGCGGCCCGTTAACCGAGCTCTGTGAACCTGCATGTGGGGGCACGAACCTCAATGGCACTGGCTGCGGTACAGGTTCAGTCTCAACTGGATCCTCTGATGGGTCGGAGTCAGAGCTTGAACTAGGAGGCTACAATAACAATAACACCTGTTAATCAGATATACTAATCCCTCGAAATACGACCTAACCCACCCGACACTAAGACCTAGTCTATCCTACCTAACTTGTTTCAGTGACCATAACCTGTAGCTCTGATACAAACTGTGGCGTCCCACAGATCTGGGGTACAGATCTGGGACCCCTAACCTCAATATAATAAAACATACCTGTGTAGATCATAATAATATAATATAAAAGGACAACCCCATAACCAAGATCGCATACAAGCCATGGTCTGAAACAAGCTACTAAATATAGTTATTACAACCCAAGACTGAATTTAAAATATTTTACAAGCCAACTTTAAAATTTATCTGTCTGACAACCCAAAAGCATATAAGATAAAGCTGCTTAAGTAACTACCCGTCCTATCACAACCACACAACGGTCACCTCTACCAGCTGAACCACTCCTCCTAGACATCCTCAATTTTAGCTAAAGAAAATAAATGTCACAAAGCAAGAGTGGGCCAATAATGCTAAACAAGAATAATAACAGTGTATCAAGGCATAAGCTGATATAAATATCATCAAGCACCGGATAATCTCACAAATGCGGTAAAGATCTAAATATGAAACAACTCAAGTTCTGTCATTAGATTAGAATTGGATTTTTATTTTTATTTTAAAAGAATCAGTGGAGTTAGGCGGCTGATTAGGCCCACACTAACCCCGAACAATGCACACAGCAAAGTCCCTCTAAGTGGATCCACGGCACACATTGGCCTCAACATCTGACCATTAAACTGGTCTCCACGAAGGGACATCCGTTGACCATAATATGGTCTCCTCGAAGGAACATCCGAAAATATTCCAATTCTATATCCAACGCACTAGGTGTCGGAACAATCGACATCCTCTGTCAATCAAACAATCTGGGACACTCATGTTCCAGAACAACAACTCAACTGGTCGAAGAAAGGAATCAACAGTCTATCTTAGATATCAACGGAACCGATATAGTAAATGGAGTGATAACTGAATAAACAACAATAAGAATAAATGTCGACGAGTTTGACAATAATTGGGGTGATATATGAATAAATAACAGTAACAATAAATATCGACGAGATCGACAATAAATGGGATAACGACATAATCAGGAGAATCAAAATAACTTTCACTTGAACAAGAAGTGAAGGGAAAACACTTGCCTGGTACGCAAAAGCTTTTACAAGCTACTGGTCTGATAACTACTCGGCTTTGGCTTTGCCTCTATCCCTCTGGCTCGACTCTATAATAATTAGGTTAAATTAATCACATGCATAAGACAACTAAGACTTGATAACAGTCAACACATATGATCCACATAGCACCGAAGCACGTAATTCTCACATAACAGTCCATATAACTCTCTCTAATAATTAACTGAACTCAAGAAATATTTTTAAAACCATTTTAAATCTTGGTTTTTAAATAAAATCCCACTCAGAATATTTGAAAATATTTTTAGAATATTTTCTGGATTTTTAAACAATTCTATACTATTTTTAAATCATTTTAAATCAAATTTAAATCAATTTGAAACATAAATAAATTAATTAGAAATTAAATAATTCCAATTAAATTAATTAAAATCAACTAATAACTAATTAATAAAATTATTTGATAAATTATTACATTTATCAAACAATTAAATTAATTAAATCATTAATCGAAATTAATTACCATAATTAAAACTATTTAATTATTAGTTATTTTTGAATTAAGAACAATTAAATAATGATTTTTTTTGAAAATAAATAAGTAAATAAATGAATGAATATTCAGAATTAATTCTGAATTTTAAAACACAATTTACAAAATAATTTTCTGAAATTTTTAAAAGAAAATTTGGATTTTAAAATAAACCATAAAATTAAAAGTAAATAGAAAAGTAAATAAATTTTACCATAAAAGGTAAAAATAATTTATTTTTATTTTTGGAATTTAACAGCCATGGTAAAAGGGGTAAAAGTTAAAATCATACTCTTTTTACCATATTTCCACCCAACAAATCAAACACAAAACAATTAAAAGAAAATAAAAGGAAAGAAAATAATAAAATCAAGAACATTTGAATGTTCTTCAGCCTTTTGCAGAATCCAGTGACGGCAGCAGAATCCGGCACCGGCGGACTATTCCGGCGACCACAAAAACACAGTCAAACACTCTTTTTTGTTCCTTTTTAACAGCCTACCGATTTGTATACTCCCCACCATTACTCTGATACCAAAACCATTATCACGTCGTCAAAGATGGCCGGATTCCGACGATTCAAAGATAAGCTCGGCCAAAACACGAACTCCCGATTTCGTAAACCAATTCATATGCACAAGGTATTCAAACAACGCTTAGAACTCGCACAATCTCCCTACGGCCTCAGTTTTAACCAACAATCATCCTATAATAAGAAAGAGTGATTCAAAGTTTCGAAAAAAAATGACTAGCTCGTTTTTCAATCAGATGAACATAAACGTTCAATTTATTTACATGGATCGATTCTAAACATCTCAGGAAAGCTCGAGGAAGCATCAGATTTCACAAACAACAAGCTAATCAAAAACTCCCAAATTAAAAAAATAAGAACCCTAAAATTCGAATAATAAACAAAAATTAATAAAAATTCAAGAATAATACCTGGGTGAAAACTGATTACATATTACTAAAGTTGGGATTACAAGCTTCAATTCGACTATTCGAGCATCAAAAACGGATACCAAAATCACTTCCAATTGATGGAATAATCTTCAAGAACACTTTGGATAATTACTATTTTGTAAATTAAGAATTTTGGAAAATCAATAATTTTGATGAATGGATTTAGAACAAGTGGCAGCAGATTGATTGGATAAAAGAGATACGGTTGCAATTGGTCAACTACGAAGATATTTTGATTATAACTGCTCGGTACCCTAATTAACTTTTAATCGGTTCTAAACGTACCAATTAAATTAATTACGGGTCCGATTCGAACGAAATTATTTTTACGAAAAATAATGAATTCGATACCGGAATTTGTAAAACTTGTAAAACGAATAAAAATATGGGTTTCGAATATTTTGAGATTTATTTGATGAATATTGATACGAATTGATTAAAAAAAATCGAAGCCCCAGGGATTTTGAAAAGGGAATTTTATCGAATAAAACGAACTTATTATACGAATTACGAAAAAGACTTCTGCTCCAATTCTAATAACACATATCACATACTATCCACATACGGGAATCTTTTCGAAGCATAACATAATTAATATATCGAATTAACAACCTCGAATAAAATATAAAATATTTCCATTCTCGTTCACCAAAACAATAATTTTATAATTCAAATATTCAAGGTTCTAACAAGTTAAGTATGCTGTAGTCGTTGTGGATTACTTCACCAAGTGGGTGAAAGCAATGCCCTTGGCATCCATTACTGCGAAGAAAATCAAAGATTTTGTGTTCAATTCCATTGTATGTAAGTTTGGGATTCCTTACAAGCTTATATCAGATAATGGAAAGCAGTTCGACAGTAAAGAGTTACGAAAGTTATGTGATGACTTGCGAATCAAGAAGGAGTTTGCAGTTGTGTATCATCCTCAAAGTAATGGGCAAATAGAAGCTATCAACAAGATCATAAAGCATACTTTGAAGACGAAGCTAGAAGAAAGCAAGGGGAATTGCCAGAAGAGCTTCCCATGGTCTTGTGGTCGTACAACACAACTCCAAGGACCACAACTGGGGAATCTCCCTTCATGTTGATCGTTCCAGGGAGATTTCTATGATGAAGAGTTAAAGGTGGTAAACCAAAGGTTGAATCTTGATTTCCTGGAAGAGACAAGGACCAACTCACAGTTGAGGTTAGCAACTTATCAGCAAAGGGTTGCAAGGTACTACAACAGGAAGCTGAAGACCCGTCCTTTCAAGGTGGGTGACTTGGTTCTTCGGAAGGTCATGCCAAATACAAGGGTAGCTGCGCATGGTGTTTTTGGTCCAAACTGGGAAGGGGCCTACAAGATCAAGTCTATCATTTGGGAAGGCACTTATCATCTAGAAGACTTGGATGGCAACACAATCCCAAGAGCATGGAATGCGGAGCATCTGAAGATGTACTATTAGTAGGGTGCGGCTTCGGCCCCCTATTTTATGAAGGCTTATATTTAAGTTATAAACTAGTATCAATAATTGTTCTCCTAGTCTAGGGGGTGGTGCATATACGCCTTCCTTAGTTCTAGTCGAGACTTGCTTGTTTTTCCCTACTTTTCAATAAATGTTCTCCTTAGCTGGGGGGGTAGTGCATGTATACCTTCCTTTGCTTTGTCGAGACTTGAGTTTAATGAAGATTTGAAGATTAATGAAGATTTTTTCTAGAATTTTTGCAAGTTTGCTCGTTATTAGATTTTTTAAAATGTGAAGAGATTAATCGAAAGGCCATGCCCAAATACGTCAGGGCGCGCCATCAATTTGCATAGAAGAAATTTTCAAAAAATTATTTTGAAAATCAATTACCTGTTACCAATAGAAGTTCAGGGTTTTTTCAGCAATTCACAATTAAAGTTTTATAAGAATTTGGAAGATTTTGAAGAAGGCCGCACCCCTACATTAGGGCGCGCCCTGCAGTTACACTTGAAGATAAAGGAGGTTCTAAGGCAAAAGCAAAATAATAATCGACATGAAATTTTTAGCATGTTCATAGTTACAAGAAAAGCATCAAAGTTAAAAACATTTAAACTACAATTTGCAAGGTTTTACAAAGGACCCGCGCCTTAGAAAGTTAATCATTCAAACAAAAAGTTAAAGGTAGCTGATTGGAGAAGTACCTTAGGACGCGCCCTTAGAGGTTGAGGGGGACGCGTCCTTAGGTGGAGAAGGCTGCACTATTGTTGTTGTTTTGGGAACCAAGTCATTTTTCGGGTTGATGTTTGCATTGTCATCTGTGGCATGTGAAGCAGATTCAGTTTCTAAAGGCTCGTTCTCTGTAGAGGGTGTGTCCTCAGGAGGATTCTCCAGCCCTAATTCGACTCTCTTTGCCTTGATGGCATCAGAATTCCTAATCTTGAAGTCAGCAACATCCTCAGCACTACCTGCACCAAACTTCTTCTCCCAATCATAGTCTGGATCGTTGGCTAGGAAGCCAACTAGGTAGAAATCGAACCCTGCTTGAAAGTTGCGATCTTCCATATCCTGCTTTTCTTTCCCCCAGCAATCAGACTTTTCAATCTCCAAAGCATCCAGCTGCACTTTTAAGTCCTCCATCTCCTTCTCCAACTGATCATTTTTGTTACAAAGGAGTTGGCGGTGATCAAACGATTCTTTCAGCTCATCCTTAAGAACAGAGTTATCAGCTTTCAAAGCATCTAAATCTTTCTTCCACTTGTTGTCATTGTCCACCACCAACTTGGCAAGTCTTTTATTTTCAGTATCATGCTTTTGGAGTTGATATTTTTCTTTATATAGCCTCTGGGCGCCCCCTATAGATTGCACCAGAAGTTGGGCAGAAGCATGAATCATAGAGTGAACTACTTCTTCAGCATTCATTTTTTTCCAAGTCTGGATTTCATCTTCACCAACAAGTGATGTTGCGACTGGGCCAATGAGTGATTCAGCATATGAGGACGCGCCTTCAGTCCTCTGTTTTTTGTTGGTTTCAGTTATAGGTTCTTGGAGAACCTCCACATTCCTTTTCAAAGTCTTAGCAGAAGTTCGAATTTTCTTACTTGCATCCTTTTTGTGCTCACGGCGCGCCATAGTATCGGAAGGGCCAGCCTTATCGTCCTTTTTCGCAACTCCAAAACCACGAAGAAGCCTGGGAGCCATTCCTACAAAAAGCAAAGAAAGAATTATTAGGCCGCGCCCTGATACCTTGAATGCAATTCATATTGATAGACAAATAACATATGATAAAAAGATAGGACGCGCCCTGATACCTTCATCTCGGTCGGAGTTAGAATCTATATTTTCACTACTACTAGATGAAGATATTGGGACAGCAATACCATTTTTGAATTTTCTGAATTTGCAAATGGATCCCACTCTATCAGACAAGATTCCAATCTTTTTTAGGTTTTCCTCTGTGACTAAGGTTTGAAGATTAAATTTTTCAGCTGCAACTCTGAGAACGGCCTTCGTGATGGGTTTCGGGGCAACAAATGCAGCGGAAAATAATAAAATCGAAACCCAATCGCAGGATCCATGCAAAATAAGATGTTTAATTCGTAGTTATGAACGTTTACCTTAAAACAAAGCTTCAACAAATTGATGACAAATGGAGGTCCAAAGCAATCACCACGCAGCCCTCTTCGAGATCTACGTTGCCAAAGTAGTCCATACGAAACCAGAGCCAGTACTAGCCGAAGAACCTGCCTCTCTCTCTCTCTCTCTCTCTCTCTCTCTCTCTCTAGCCTCTCACACATTTTAACGAATTGCAAAAAGTGTGTCCCTAAACAATACATCATAATGTATTTATAGGGAAGAGAGATTGGGCTAAAACCCTAAATCGAATTGGGCTTCTCCAAACCCATTCTGATTTGGTTTTATTATTAAATTCATATTCTCTTTAATAATTAATTAAGACCAGCTCAATTAATTAATAACAAATTTCGAATTTAATGATTTAATTTAAATTCATAATTTAAATTAAAACTCCTTTTAAACGTTCTTATTGTGTAACCCTTTGGGTTATTATTACATTGGCAATAATTTTAACATCCAATAATAAAATTATAAACAATGAGCGGCATCTAGTAATACATCATTGCTACCCAAGTAATAATAATAATTGGTGATCCAATTAAACCTTTCGTGATATAATGTTTCTGTGTAATATAATCCCTTTAACCAAATATTATAGATTAAACTCGAGGCATGTTATTAGTCATCCTCTTTAACATTTAATCCGGTTTTCGTAGATCAATGAGTAGACTATTAAAATAAATCAATATTTGAGCATGGCCTTGCATTTTCATAGTCTCACTCAATCAAGAGGCCAATAATATCTCTCCTAATAATAGGAGGGTTAAATCCTATATCTATCATTCATATTTTTCATATGCAATGTAATAAAAGTATATTAATCCTCATATAGAAATATAATGATCTCAAGTCTAAGGATCATTATACCATTATCACCGTGAGTCTTTCTAATGACATTATCAACATGTAGAATCTCACTGTGGGTTAATCCAGAACCATGTAGAATATACATGCACCTATGTTCTTGACTTTATTATCACTATACCTATGACCAATGAGATGTGTTCATCCGTCAACAAACATACTAATCTTTATGCATTATAATTGTCACATATTAATAATGCTCGATTAGGGATATTTAGGAATATAAACACTATTCATATAATCTCATTTTTAAGTCACATACTTAAAGATATAGAATACATGTTCTATATTCCAAGGACAATTATTACTGTAACATTTATATCGCAGTAAATTAAGACATAATAAATTAATGTAGAATAATCCATAGAACATAATCATCAAATAACAAAATAGTCTTTCCTAGAAGTACAATAACATTATCTATAGGGCACTAACACTATCACTTCGCCCTAGATAAGGCCGCGCCCTGAGGAGTTTTTTAAACTCTTCTATTTGTTTCAACTTAAAGTTAATAAAAGAAAAAGAAAGAAGAATCAAAAGAAAGTATAGGGCGCGCCCTCACTTACGGGGATTCTTGTTGAATTGAAGATGAACTCGAGGGACGTCCCAAACAAAGAAATAGGGTTCCTTCCATCGCTTGACATGGGTAATTCTTCCTTCAGAAAAGCCTTTGTTGTTGTGAGGTTTATTGATCACAAGATAATAATAACCTATGTTGGATTGTCTAATGCTGAAAAAGTAGCTGACCTCTAACATGGTTGGGGCTTCAAATCCAAGGTCATAGAAAACAAGCAAGGCTAGTACGAGCTTGTAGCTGTTAGGGGAAAGTTGGATGGGAGCTATGTCATACCACTCAATTACTTGTTGCAAGTATGGGTGTAAGGGCACGCCCACACCAAGAGCCACAATATTGGGGCTGAGAACCATCCTTGGAATTCTGAATTCTTTCCCATAATTAAAAATATGAGGGCGATGATGTGGATGAGGAATGGCCCAAAGACCTTCTTTACCATAGTATTTCATAGTCCAATCCACTTCATCGTCTGTGGCCGTAGATGTAATTCCCACACAGGCCAATTTGCCTTGTTTCTTTCTAAGCTGATTCTTCTCTTTCTCAGATATGTCTTCGTACCTTCCCCAATCAAGGTCGATTTCTTCGTTTAAAACTTCCCAATGTTCAAAAGGAATAAGAGATAGAGAGGGAGATGCAAGTTCTGGATCACTCTCAAGAGATGAAAAGGCCGAAGGTGCGCCCTCGGTGGAAGTATAAGAATCTGAGGAGTGTGTATCTATCGAACTGAGAGAGTTAGGAATTAAGTCACTATCATCTTCGGAATTTTGAGAAGAATTGGGATTGTGTCCGCTGGGTGGAGTTTGGGATTCTGTGCTTGAAGCGCTCACTAAGTGGAATGTTATCCACAGTATCCTCATTAAAAAAGCTTATAGTACCTTCCTCAAATTCAAGAATAAGGCGCGACTTGTCCTCGGTTGATATAAAGGAAAAGAGTGGTTTGTACTGAGAAGGAGGAAGAGGAGCTGGTAAAGGGGAATATATCCCAATGCGTCTATTAAACTCCTTAAAGGGATGGAATGGAGAAGGCGCGCCCTGCAGTTGCAAAATTAAAAATGAAAAGTCTAAGGGCGCACCCAAGAAAGGAATAAGCGGAGAGAACTTTTCTACAAATTATGAGTGAAGGACAGCCAAAAAGCAATTCTTGAAACCAAAGGCGCGTCCGAAAGGGTCATAATTGCTACTCAAATTATATTAAGAATGTTGTTCAAAATGAGGTTGAATTATAGTGTCAGAGATAATCAAGGCGTGCCCTGTGTGGAAGGTGCACCCCAAAAAAATGCAAGCTACGATTGATTAATGTTAATACTTTCCAAAAACATTATGTGAAAGAGACATCAAAGCAAAACGAGATCTAGCACCCATACATATATATACATGTAATCAGGAATGAAGAACACATGAGGAACATGAACGGTTACATCATCAAATCAAGCAATTCTTACGGTTAAAACGCAAAATGAAGACATAAAAAGTAACCTTAGAAGTTCAGGAACAAGATTTGTGAAAGATATTTGTAAAAAAAAACACAGATTGGCCGGATTGTCGATTGGAAATTGAACTCCGGCTGAGGATTCTTTTGAAGGAAAAATCGAAAAAGAGTAAAGTGAGATTGGATGGGGTATTTATAGGAGATATAAAAGGTGAGTGGAAGACAGCTGGCGTATTTCAATGGGTATCCCAACAGTTCATATTCTGAGGACGCGCTCTCACATACGGCGCGCCCTGATGAAAGTTTTTTGAAGAAATTTTGAGCTTTTTAAGGAAATTCCATATCTTATTTCTAATTTCGTATGGAATTGGGGGGGTAGTTGTTATAGCCAAAATTTGGTTCGGGTATTTTAAGATAGAATCGGGTCAATAACGGGTCCAATTTGGGAAATTCTTTATTAAATTTGGGTTTTTGCAAAGATGAAGAGGAGTCAGGTCGCGCTCTCTCCTTCCTTACAAAGAGGGCGCGCCCTAAATGATGAAAACATGTTAAAGATTTCTACTCAAGCTGGTTTTCCAAGAGTTATTGAAGAATTCCCTCCTGGCGTATCCTAGGAGGCGAATGTCCGCCGTAGAAGGCCTCCATGGGTTTACTTGGATTTAAGGACCCTTCTTAGACACATAGGGCACCCCATAAGGTGGAAAGATGGGACCTTTTGTTGTGTGCTTTGGAGCTATGTTCCTGTATTCAATGGGCATGCTCTCATTGGGGAACTTCGGGGTAATCCTGCACTTTGCACCCAAAAGCTCTGGATCACTTGTCCTGCTATCTGGTGGGTGCTTCTCATTCGGGGGACAAGGATGCGCTCCACACTTGGGGTAAACCATGGCTATATCTGCGTCCTTGAAATCAAGAAATAGCTAGTAGCGGAAAGGACTAGTCCTCGACGGGTGAAGTTTCCTTATCCGTGAAGTCTTGAGATCTTGGACGAGCCTTGGGCCTTTGTGGTTAGGGCTCATAGTGGAACATTCCGGAAGCTGGACCGACAATCCAAGCCCATTTGGGTTTCTTGCTCTCCAAGAACTACGTATAGCTTGATCTCTATAAATATCAGGGTATGTAGGCCGATTGAGGGGTTGGAAGTTGAGATGTCTGAAACAGCTGCCACTAACCCTATCAATCTCAGTCACCAATTACAATCATCAACTACAAGCCATCGCGCACTACCGCTTTTTCCGGCAAAGAACCACCGTCATAGATCTCGTTTCCGGCGACGTACCTCGAATTTTGTTGTTCCCAAATTCCTCCGTCAACAATTATTAATAAAAATGAAATCAATTAAAAAACACATTAGATAAACTGAATAAAAAATATTATTAGATAAATCGAATAAAAAATACGATCCTAAATATATTAAATATAAGATATTATTAACGTATTTTACCATTTTTGTTGGACAAGCTCTAACAGGAGTCAAGAAATGAGAAGCTTAAAGAAGTATTTTAAGCTGGCCCAAGTAATATATAAAGGTGGTAAATCAAATCTGTATAGAGAACTCGTGCTCTGTAAAGTCTAGACTTGGCCCGTTCATCTTTACAATGACTGTCTTAAATCACAATGCATACATATTGGACCAACAACACAACTATTATTAGATCGTCGGAAACAAACTTCTTGAATCATTATACTTTAAACAAAAGTTAAAACAAAGATATAAATCAAGCTTTTAATCAACCGAATATAAACTTTTTAACATTTAATTTATCTTATAAATACATTTGACATGAAATATTAAAAATGGGTCCACTCAGGGCATGATTAAAAAAAGTGCTTATATATTAAAGTTAAATTAAAAGCACATATACTCACTTATATAAGTTTAATTATTCAAAAAACAAAAGATAACGAGTTAAATAAAAAATATTCAATATCATATCTTTCTTTTTGACCAAAGAGTTATTAAACAATCTTTTATATAATTAAAAAAACACTTTATATCATATCTTTTATATAATTAACATAAATTTTAAGATCGTAGGTGGTCGGTAACCGTAAGGGCATATTAATAAAGGTTAAGAGTTCACTATAATAAATGAAAATTGTACTCATGTTTTTTTTTTAAATAAGACGATTGTTCAATAATATGAAAAAAGATTATAATTAAGAGATAACTAGGAGATAATAAATTAAATTTCAATATATGAAATGTGTTAAGTAACGCAACATACATATATCAATACAAATAATAAATATTTAAATTAAATAAATGAATATGAGAGCTTACGACTGAATTTTAATACCATGTTTAATAATTTTGTTCTAAAATCTTAAGGTAGATGGAATCTAATAAAATTTTGTGTTTAAAAAATAATAGTTGTAAAATTTTAAGGTAGATGTGACCCAGTAAAATTTAATGTTAAGACTTATAACAAATGTAACCTAACAAAATAAATGTGAAGTAAGATAATATCAAAGAAAAATGTTAGAAAACCAAACAAAATTTTCAAAAAAATGTTCAAAATGATACATGTCTTCTTATCATTGGCTGATTAAATAAATAATGTGATGGATCCCGAGTACATTCATATTAATCCCCCAATTAAAATTTCTCATTTTGCCCGTTCACACATGCCACGTCATTTTGGAAACATTTTTGAAGAGTTTTTTTGGTTCTCTTAGCACAATCACTTTGGTCCATATTTTTTGCAAAATCTTTGTACCTGACTTTTTTAATTTTATAAGAGTAATGTTATGTACCCCAAATTGGTACCCAACTCCCAAATGATGTGGCAAAACTTACATGAAAAAAATTTTTGATTGGGTGGTTGGTGTGAATGCAGGGGAGTCCACTATTATTATAACCAATTGAATTGCTACACTTACCAATTTAGGGTTGAATTAGGATAAGGGTTTACCTATTTTATTGGGTTCAAACGTTGGTATTGAATTATTGAGATCTATCATTTTGGATAAAACCCGTACAACACTTTACTATTGTCTTGGCAAACCCGCACTATTTTCCTCCCGATCCAAATTTGGATCAGTTAATTTAATATTAAAATACTGATTTTATTTATATATTTTTAGTTTATTAGATTCAAAATTAATTTATAATTTTTAAATTATTTAATTAATAATAGTACATAATTAATAAAATGAATGTGTTTTTCGTTAACTAAGAACACAATTTAATATTATTTATGTATATTAAAAAATTTATATCTTTAGTTTATTTAATTTATTGAATTTAATATAAATAGTTAACAAAAATTAAACATTAAATTTAAAATTAAATAGTTTGATATAATATTATGTAATATAATATGTAAATAGTAATTTGGATCACTGGAGTTGGTCAGAAATTTGAATCAGAATTTGGATCCGTTGGTGATTCTAATTTAGATTTTTGGATCACAACTGCTGGAGATGGCCTACGGGCAACTCCAACCGTTGACTAAAAATCCAAATTTGGATCCAAATCTTTATAGCATTATAATATTGTTATATTTTCTATTTTATTGATTTTGTTAATGTCACTGAAAGTAAATTAATTAATTTTGGAATATATTATTAAATTCACTATAAATTCTAAAATAGAATTTTAAAATACATAAAAATTCAAAATACACTAAATTTGAAAAATACATTAAATTTAAAAATATATGAAAATTAAAAACATAAAACAAAACAATACAACACAGAAAATTGCACGATAATGCAATTTCAAATAAAGCGAAGTTCCTGTTCCAGAAGTTTAGATGGTTCCAAATGATGAAAATGATCGATTTCAAGAGTTTATGAGTCATCACAAAAAAAAAAAAAAAAAAAAAAATCGAGATAAAAATGCTCATCTAGCACTTCGAAATGCACTAATTGAGCATTTGTGGGAAGAATATACTAATTCTGATAATTAATATTTTTATATAATATTTTAATGCTTTTAATTTATTTTTATGTAACATTTTATTTATTTCGAATGTAGTTTGTAACGTTTTATTTTTATTTGAATGTATTTTAGTTATAATCTAGTTATTGTTAATGTTATTATTATGATTCATAATGAAATTAATTAATCTTTTTTTAAAATACTTAAATCAAAATATATGAATAGAATAATAATGATTGAATTTGAATTTATATATAAATCACATAATTAGAATGGAATTTGAATGGATCCAAATTTAGATCAATTGATGATCCAAATTTAGATCTCATGGTTGGAGTTGGCCAAAAAACCTCTGATCCCTGCTTTATGCGATTTATCGGTATATCACCAAGCTGGAGTGGTTCTTTATTATTTATCAGTATATAAAAGTATTATTTGGCTATTTTTTTGTTACCTCTCACTCGTTAGGCGTTCGTTTCTTTGACGATTTAGGCCTTCTATTTTTTTTTTTTTCTCAGCGCGTTTCTTGGTACAATTGTTTTATCAATATTTTAACTTTTGAAAATGATACTCTCTCATTCTCTTTATTTTTCCTGTTTGGATGTCAACGCACATTTTTTATCGTTAATGTCTTTAATTTTGTATTAATATTAAATATAAAATTTCACTGTATTAAAATACTAACAAATACGAATCTAACAAGATCGTTCATTACTATATTTAGTCTTATAGATTAAGTGTAAATTAATAATTTATCTCATGTAATGAACAGAACCGACATTCCGAATGAGAATGTCATTTAGAGGAGGGAGTAATAGATGGAATAAAACTTTATTACTAAATATTTACTTATAAATTATAAAATCAAAATTTAATTAATTTGATAAAATATTTTCCTAAAATTTTTAAATAAATAGAAGAATATGCTCATACGTTCGATGGAGGCGATATTAAAAAAAAAAAAAAAAAAAAAAAAGGTCTATTCATACAGTTTCAAGCATAGGATACTCTTAAAATCATAATGAGAGGAAAGAGATAGAGAGAGCATGTCCGTTCAGTTAAAAGAAGAAAATGGCAGTGAATATAAAATAACAAAGTAATCCTATTTTGTTTTCTTCTCTATTTTCTTTATATTTTGTTAGTACTACATGGGAAGGCGTGACCAAAAGAAAAGCAGACTTGCTCCCCAAAAAGAGTAACAATGTCTTCCATGTTGAAAACACACTCATCCCTCCCCTCCTTGTATTCATTCATTTCGTTTTTATCCTGTTCATGTTTGAATTTCTTATTTCTGACCGTTACTTTGTCACCAACGTGATATTAAAATTCTAGCATTTGAAATGCTTCATCGCACAAATTTATTTGATCATGGAAGTTGTTTTTCTTCTCATGTATTGCGGGATCAATCATTTTATACATACCTAGTGTAATATGCGAGATTTAACGTAGGGGATATATTTGTTCAATGTGATAATTAACAAGATGTCGAAAGCTTCGAAATAACAAACGAATATTTGATTTTATCTTAATGAACTTTTTAAAAATCAAGAACCAATATGGGTATACAGTACCCATAGGCCATGTTTGTTTTAGGGGATTATAATCCTTGAAAAATTACACCATCTTTCTTAAATTAAAAGGATTATAATCCCATGAAAGTATATTGCTATCATCTCTTTGATTCATTTCTACGGGATTATAATACCTTCTTTCACAAGGTATTATAATCCCATGGGAGTGAACTAAAACAAAGATCAAAATGTGAATTATGGGATTATAATCCCTTACATTTGGGATTTATAAGATAATACTTTAGGGATTATAATCCCTTGAAACAAACATGATCATAGTACACTGTATATAGTACATATTGTATGATACAGATTCGAATAGACAAGCCTGGAAGGCCAGATAGCACGTAACCCAGACAATGCCATAAATCCTGCATTTTGGATAAGTCTTTGCATTGTTTATATTTTAAAAAACAAAAAAGATAAAGAAAATGAAGCTCCGTACTGGTCTTGTCCAGAACAGCCTGGAACTGTATCATCTTTTTCACACCCCATTAGCAAGTTAAACATAGTTCTCCTCATTTGACCAGTTTTTGCATGTACTGCTTGCTATGAAAACAAAATTGCATGCCCTTATTTATTTCAAATTATGTACCGGTATAAATTATGTTTCTGATTAAAATTTATGTTTTTTAAATGTATGCAAAACATTAAAAAAACAGGCATTGAGTGATGATTCATAAGAACCTTTGTTCATTAAGTTGCTTCAAATTCATAGTACAAGATCTCTCAAATGTCTTTATTGTCACCAAAGATTTGGATACATTGAACAAGCAACTAGACAACATACTCAATCCTAACTAATATAACAGAGCACTTCAATAAACCAACTTAAACCCTTAATCTTACAAATTTGAACACACAAAAACACAACACTTCCTCTTATGTTTGGAGAGAACTAAATCAACCAACAAAGCCTATTTTCTCTAGTGAGTACTGCAAGGTTTCTTGGTAGAAGGCTCAAAAGCAAAAGGACCAACACTGAACATTTCATAGGTAGAAGGAGTCTTTGTAGACACTGGTGGCTTTGTTGATCTCTCCAAGATTGCTCCCTTGACTCCGTAACGCAGATTGGTAGGCTTGTCACATTTTTTCTCCGGAGATGAAACCACAAACACTCTGCATTTGTGAACTCCGTATGTTGTGATTGTCTTGGGAGCTTTTACTGTGAAGTAGCCATTTTTGTCTGTCTTTCCTTGGACTACTAGTGGGTACTTCGTGTTGTTACATTGTAGCTTCACCACAGCACCTACAGTACAAAATAAAATTTAATTTAGTATTCGGAAATCGGAGGTCAATCGACTCGCATTTAATTGAGTATTTATGTTTAGCTTACCGAGGAGAGGAGTAGCTCCTAAGAGAGTTTCAACGCCAGTGTAGTTGCAGGGCTTGCAGTAGACCACGCCTTGAACAGATACAAACTTCCTGGCTGGGAGAGGAGTGGGAGCGTGAGTTGGTGGTTTCACTGGAGCCTGAACTGGAGGTTTGACAGGATGAACTGGAGGTTTGACAGGCTGAACTGGAGGCTTGACTGGCTTAACTGGTGGCTTGACAGGAGCAGGAGCCGGGGCGTGAGTGGGTGGTTTGACAGGGGAATGAGCAGGAGCAGGGGTAGGTGCGTGTTTGTGGTGGTGGTGGCCACCGCCCTTGTGGTGGTGAGGAGCAGGAGCTGGAGCAAGTGCAGTGGGTGGTTGAGCTATTGTGGTTTTGGAACCCGGGGCTGTACCTAGAACACAGACCAAGCTACAGAAAAGGAGTGCAAAATGTACGAGCCCCATGGATTTGGGAGAGAGTGCACTCATATTCTTGGGTGAGAGTGAGAGAGAGAGAGAGAGTGTTGTAGTGAGATGTGATAAAAGTGAAGTGATTTATAGGGGTTTGGAGCGGTGGAAGATGGGGCAAAAATTATGGAAATGGTGTACAATATTAATGAGATGGTAGGGTTGTGTTTATAAGATTTGCATGTATTAAGGAGAAATCTATTTTAATCGACATACTAATTATTTGCATAATTTGCGGTGTGCAACTGTGAATGTAAAATGCATTTGAACTTTTATCATTATAAATGTTGTATGCTGTGTGTGATGTGCCAATATTGGTACTCTGTTTGATGGAGTTTGCACATACCAGAATTAAATTTGAAAAAGACTAAAAGTAATCTATTCCCAGTCAAAAGAGTACCAAGGGCCAAAATGAACTGCAGAGCTGGTGAGGCAGTACTTACGAATCAGTTGTGGGGTTGTATCTTGTATGGTTTTGAAATGTTTCAAACAGGATCGGTTCTCTCTCCTCCTAGTAATGTATGATATCGAATTTTCGATATGCTTGTTTATGTCTGGATTTCAAAATAAAAGTTTAATGTTAAAAAAATTGAGTAAATTGCGTTTTAGTAGCCTGTACTTTAATTATTATGCATTTTGGTGATAAAGTTTTGAAAGTTAACATTTTCATGATTGTAGTTTACTTTTTTAGCATTTTGATGGCTAAGTTTTGAAATTGAAAACTTTGGTGACTTACCTTTTTTTTTTGTAGCACTTTGGTGGCTAAAATAACGTCAAAATAAAAAAAAACTTGGTCACCAAAGTGCTAAACAAAAAAAAAAGGTAAGTTATTAAAGTGTTCCATTTTAAAACTCGACCACCAAAGTGTTAAAAAATAAAATTATAGTCATCAAAATGTTAACTTTCAAAACTTGTCAACAAGTGCAAAACAATTAAAGTACAGGCCACCAAAGTACAATTTATTCTTTTTAAATTTGGAATTTGTATAATTTGTCTCAAATTAATGGGTCAGTTTATAAATATGTCCCATTATGTTAATATATTAATTATATGTCTCATTATCAATTTTTAAGTTAAATATAGACCAATATATCCTTGTTATATTAATTAACTACTATTATAAATACACTACAATTTTTTAATTTTAACCACTAAAAAAGTTTTTTATTCTTATAACATGCCGGGGGCAATTTTTTAATTTTGACCACTAAAAATTATTTTTTTACATTGCTTAGAACTAGAGCTGAGCATTCGGTCGGTCCAGAATCGGACCGAACCGAATAGATTGAAATTCGAAATGTTATTTTATTCTGGACCAAACCGGACCGAAGTTCAATTATGGACCAAACTGGACCGAACCGAAATAATTCGGTTCGGTTCGGTCTGGATCGAAAAAATCGAATTTTTTTTAATAAAAACTATATTATAAATAAAGCTAAAATTCATGTTTTATCAAAAATAATAATCGATTAATCACCAATATTTCACCAACATAGATATAATTACAATTTACAAATTAGATATTATAATTATATCTTATAAGATATATATAAAATGTATATTATATAAATATAAAAATTAAAGTATGTATTATTTGGACTATTCGGCCTATTCGGTCTGGACCGATATATTTTTTAAAGAACCGGATTGAATCGGTTTTTATTTCGGTCCGAACCGAATAGACCGAATTTTTAGAAAACTAGAACCGAACCGAACCGAGGCCTCGCCAAGAGCAACGTTACGCAAATAAATATTAAAATTTATAATTTAAATTTTAGGGTTTGATGCTCATGAGGTGTTCTGGTGATCAAATTAAAATTTATAATTTAAATTTTAGGGCTTGATCGGGGCCACATGCTTTATAGTGTTACTTTGTTTTGAGGTCAGGGTTCTATGATTTATATCTGAGGTCACCCTTAGGCACCCTTTTCTATTTAAATTAATCAAATCATGTTTTTATCAGACATTATATCTTAAAATAATATTGATTAAAAAAGGTACATTGGTCTTTTTAGGTTAAAATTTGAATGAAAAATTAATTTTAGGATATATATGAAATTTCAAATAAATATAGGACATATATACACATCTTGTTTCAAATTGGGACATATTATAGAAAAACCCTTTTATATCTATACTATCTACACTATACTATAATAAGCGAAATGATGTATAATTTGTAGTTTGGTTACCCCCTATTTTGATTATCCCCCATTCACAACCGTTAGATCTTCAACTCAAATAGATCGTTACCGTTAGATACAACAATATTAAAAGTTGGAGGTCTAAGGTTCTGATTGTGTAAAATAACTGCAAGCGCACAGTGGTTAATTGTAGCAAATACAGGTCGATCCACAGAGACTAAGGGCCGACCCCTGATGTAGCCCAATCTCTACAGGGAAAAAGCGGGAGTCACCCACTGGAGTCCGGACGCAGGAACTAGCTTGAGAGTACATGTCTTGGATCACTCTAACGAACGATGACGATACTCTCCGCTCTACGAGGCTCTTCCAAATAGCTTCACGGGGGATGCTATCATATGCCTTCTCAAGGTCAATGAACACCATATACAGGTCTTTGCGGCGTTCCCTGAACTTCTCCATAAGGCGTCTGACGAGATGAATGACCTCTATCGTCGATCTCCCCTGCATAAAATGCGAGAGAATGAATGATGCAACAAATTGGTTTTTAACAAACAATCAACTAACTAATATTTTTGGATTTTTCAAATATTTAATTTTTTTTCCAATTATAAGAAAGAAAAAATATAGAGAGGTGATACGGAATACCGAAAGCGCTTCCAAAAATTTCAAAAGTGACAACGAGGCCTTCCAACGATCTTCTCGTCCAAGCTTTTCTCCGCTTCACTATTCCCTAAAAAAAACAAACAAAAGAAAACAAGAAACTAATCCGAAGAATTAATATCAAGGAGTGAAAAATACCAATAGTCCCCGGCAGCGGCGCCAAAAACTTGATTGTGTAAAATAACTGCAAGCGCACAGTGGTTAATTGTAGCAAATACATGTCGATCCACAGAGACTATGAATTTTCAAAACCCTAATAATTAAATCAGGCGAACTAGACAAATAGGTTTGAGATGAGTTTTAATTAACCTAATTAAACTAATTAACAAAGATTATCAAATAATATGGAAAACCTAGGAATCCGAATCCGTTAATCAATCACAATTAATATCAACTCGCCCTAAAATCAATCCTCTTTTCTTCACAAATAAGATATATCAATCAACGAGACAAGCATATACTATGAAACTTGTTATCTAACAATAACCTATCAAAACTTCAAGGAGCAAGCATAGGCTATGAAAAATAAATCCGGTAACAATAATATATCAAAATCACTTTGTTAATCGAACAATTAAGCACCAAGAAAAATTATGAGAATCAATTAATAGGAACGAGAAGAGATCAAAAGTAATTAAATCAACTTCATCTTCATCCTAGGGTAAGAAAATTTAGCTATACATGGTTAACAAATTAACGAAACAAATAACAATTAACTTATACTTAAAATCACGACAACCTAATAAACTAAGACAATTTATATGAAGATAATATATAATAAAAAAATAACATGCATACAGATAAAACAAAACTCCCTGGAAATTGAAAACAAGTCAACGAACACAAGCTCTTGCTGGTAAAGGAATTAACGCCGAATGGAAAACAAAACAAAGCTGAATGAAGAAAGCTGCTGCTACAAATTAAAATTGCGAACATAAAAGTTTGAAACAAAAAAGTAAAACAGTATTAACCTACTCCTAATTATTGAATCTAAATTGGTGTCTAAACTACAAGAGATAAGGCCATATATATAGGGGAAAATATTGGGTTTGACCCCTTTGATTACAATCCAATCTTGAATATAATTTCTTCAATTTCCTTTTCTTCTCCGATAAGTAATCGATTTTTCCTCCAATTTCCTTGACTTCAAGTATTTTCCACCTCCTTTCCATTTTTGCACCTTTTCCTGCTTGAAATTTGTTTTTATTTATTTTCCTACAAAACAAAATAAAACAATTTATTAATTAATAAAATTACGAAAACGGACATAAAATAAGTATTAAAAATATGATTAATTATGGACCTATCAAATGCCCCCATACCTATCTTTTGCTCGTCCTCGAGAAAAATATATAATAAAATACTATCTAATATATAATACCACTTCCGTAGGTGATCACGGTTGCATTTGGCATATGCAACAAGCCCTTTAAACCCCTAGGCAGCCCTAGTGGACGAGTAAGGTCTCGTGAGGGCCTATAGAGAATGTAACCACAAAATCCATCTAGCTCATGTAAAAGATTGTTCAATGCAACACCACACATACA
Organism: Saposhnikovia divaricata; assembly: GCA_036435485.1. NCBI lineage: Eukaryota > Viridiplantae > Streptophyta > Magnoliopsida > Apiales > Apiaceae > Saposhnikovia > Saposhnikovia divaricata. The sequence goes on from CM071598.1 coordinate 171,161,982, forward strand.
AGTCATCTCATGCTACATCAACTTAAGAAATCAAAGTGAATTTGCAATGTCTTGGTGTGTAAGGTGCAAGTATTCACATAGTCTACTCAAAGAAATATGCAGAGGTCATTAGAAGTCCACGTCAAGTGTAAAAATAAGTTGGAAACCATGCTAAGCCCACAAGAGTACACCTTAGAGTCAAAACTTGGGATCTCATATGCAGAAACAAGTAATAACTCACATTTCACTCACAGAAGAATATTCACTCAAGAACAAGGGTAAGTGTATCACTCCATTCCAACAAAATCATAAGCATGCTTGACATTTGGTATCAATCTAACTTTAACACAACATACATTAATGATGATATTCAAAAGGTCTTTTATTTGGGTTGTAACGGGGCTAGGGACAAGGTATGTCAAGTAAAGCCAAATAAGGTGAAGTGTCAAAAGCTAGCAGGAATCATTATAAATCATACACAACACCATACATCCTCCCCACACCTATTTTCTGATTTTTTTTTCCAACAAAATGCTTGACTAGTCAAATGAAGAAGGATCACAAAAACACAGAAACATAATTATGCTCTCATATGATTTTTTTTTCTTCTTTTTTTTTTTTTTTGGAGAGCTAAGATAAATATATACGCAACCACAATCCTTCATCAAAAATTTCTTGAACAACGACTGACAAGTAAGCAACAAAACCCAATATTTCCCAAAAAGTAATGAACAAAAGTAAATCCCATCTCACACACCTTATTACTCCCTCAACTTCCTACTAGCCTTTGACAATTGGGAACAAGTATACGTAAGGCTGCACAAGAAAAAGGTCTAGGCAAGTAATGTGGTGTGTCACTGAAAAATAGGATTAAGCTCAAAGGGGTAACTAATTGATCATATATAAAGGGTGTGGTAATTTGGATAATAATAGGTTATTCCTAAATGCCTTTATCATCTTATCATCAAATAATGTCATGCATTTCAAGAAAGGTCTCAAACAAGTGCTAGCAATGCAAATAACATGTGGACACTCAAGCAAACGAATATAAAATGCAAAAGATATGCATATAGGCTCAAAATCTCACTTGGTGGTAAACATAATCAATCCCAAGCAAAAATCTCTTTAATGCACCTACTTGTACTCAAAGCATAGAAACCAAATCTTCTTGCACATATTCATGTCCTTTTAATTACTTACAACATTCAATAAGTCTACTAGTTTCAACTCGCTAGTGTATGTGTGTGCACAAGAACTAAGCATATCACTTCTCAATCAAAAGTTTCAGAAACACAAGAGTACTATAGCATGTAAGGGTGCATCAAGCTAACTTTTAACAAGTAATCATTTCACAAGGCTAGAATTGTTTTTTGACTTTTCATTTTTCAATTTTTTTTGGGTTTTTTTTAATTTTTTTAATAAAAATAATACTACTAAATCCCTCCCCCATACCTAAATCATGCATTGTCCTCAATGTATGCAAATGAGAGAAAAAATGACAAAGTAAAAGGACAAGAATACCTGATAAAGGCATGACGGAGAAACATTATTACCTATAACACTCACACACACATAAAACACAGACACATATAAAAGAAACACTCACACACACTCCCCCATACCTAAACTTGACTATATGGGAGATACATTACGAAACAGATATACTAACCAATACCAGATCGAGGAAAAACAACACATGTAACACAATCATCAAACATGTGAAACACACACACAAAAACATCATTATCTACTAGAGAAATATGATCATGCACCAGAATGAAACTCATACACCTAACATCATTCATAGACCAATTAGATGCTTCTTTATGTTGTTTAAGCAAATTGATTATATGAAATTCTTGGTTATGAACTAAGTTACTAGAAAGAACATGATAGGTTTCATTATCAACTTCCAAAGACTGATCAAGAATGGAAAAAGATGGATTAGGACCGAAAGTGGGTGGCTCACCAACGGAAGTTTTAACAACGGACTTAGAATCAAAAGAACTATCCTCAAGTTGAGTTTCATGCTTAGAACAAATGGCATTCAATTCATCTAACATCTCATCAGAAGAAAATTTTCTATAAAGCTCATGAAGTTCTTTATTACTCTCATACTCTAACAAAACATCTTCCTCAAGAAAAGACTCAATTGCACTATCCTCAAGATTCGACCATGAAACAACCTCATCAATCAAATTAACTCCTACATGTTGAGTAGACATGACTACTATTGGAACTTCTACTTCTTTTGACTCAATTCTAGTGGGTAAAGAGAACTCAAGTTGTCTTACTACTTTAGGAGATGACAAATTGGTTTGTCTTACTAATCTAGATGTAGTGTCTCGAACCCAAGCACTTTGCATACAAGAGAAGTAAACAATTAAGCACGTAGCAGACAATATCTATAAGTAAACACCTAAAAAAATGGAAAATTAAAAAGAAAAATCTATATTAACCTAAAAAAAAAATCTAGACCTTGCTCCTAACAATAAGATACTACTAAAAGTCGCAACTCAAAAAGCATTCGTTCTGACTAGCCAGGCAGGTGCAAGCATTGCCAAGAGGCTAAACACCTTTCTAGACACCAATCCAAATTAGCCAAGTAAGCGTCACGCTTGCCTAGACACCAAACGAAAGAATACTTAGTGATTTGTTCCTCCTAGATTCTCTTCCTAATTGAGCGTGAGATCCTAGGGGCCAACGTCTACTTAATTTTATTAAGGAAAGGGTATCCAGGATGAACGAATTAGTGATTTGTGGGCCAAGGAAAGGGTGATGAAATCCCTCACCTTATCTTGTAATTGGGTGGCACCCTTAAGATTGATTGAATGATGCAACACACAAAGAACAAGAAAGTAAACACTTATGGATGCACTACACTACGTGGGAAATCAATAAATACAATAAAAAAAATCTAGATGATGTGATCCTATGCGAGAGAATGAATAAACCAAACCAAACCAAACATACCCAGTATATCCCGCTCAGAGCAGGGTCTGGGGAGGGTAAGATGTACGCAGACCATACCCCCACTTTTTAGGGCAGAGAGGCTGTTTCCGTGGAGACCCTCGGCTCTATGCACGACATATATAGTGGGTGCTATATACAAAGGAATCGAATATGGTTACGCGACTGTTCAAATCCATACTTGAGCCCATGGTGTTCTCCACATGGGACTTACCCACCTGCACGAAATTATTTACTCGACTCCTGAAGCGCTTCACTCGCCGAGTTACCGCCTAGCTAAGCTCCCTGAACCTGCAAAACCGGGAACCAGAAGATACCAAAAACGAAAAAAGATAACGTAGAATGATAACGAAAAAGTCGGGGTCCTAAGATAAGGCCAGCCGAGACAACCCGACTCTGAGGCTCTCCACTACAGCGCCATCCCCTAGAAGAGAGTCCACCACTCTGATCTGCCGCCTCCACGAACACCTGTCAGCGGTCATGGTCTCACTTAGGTTCAACGCCTTCAAATCCAACCTAAGTTGCTCTTCCCACGACCTCCTCGGTCTGCCTCTCCTCCTCACCCCAACAACCGAAAGACTCTCGACCCTCCTCACCGGAGCTTCCGCCCGCCTCCTACGGACGTGGCCGAACCATCTCAACCTCCCTTCCCTAATTTTTGCAGAAAAAGGCGCCACTTCGAGCTCGCTCCTAAACACCCTATTTGGGATTTTATCTCGCATTGTGTGACCACACGACCACCGCAACATCCACATTTCAGCCGCTTCCATCTTGATTTCGAGGGCCTTCTTTGCCGCCCAGCACTCAGAACCATATAACAACGCAGGGCGGATTGCCGTTCTATAGAACCTCCCTTTCAACTTTAACGGGACCTTCTTGTCACACATCACCCTTGACGCTGCCCTCCATCTTAGCCACCCCGCCTTAATACGATGGTTAACATCGTCTTCTACCTCTCCTTCCTTCTGGATGATCAAACCCAGATACTTGAACTTATCCGTTCGTGGGACGATCTGGTTCTCGATCTTTACCTCCACCCCTTCCTCGATGTCCTCGCCACTGAAGTTGCACCATAGATACTCTGTTTTAGTTCTGCTCAAACGCAAGCCTTGGGACTCCAACGTAGATCTCCAAAGTTCCAACTTCTCGTTGACCACCCTCCTCGACTCCGCCAGTAGAACGATGTCGTCAGTGAAGAGCATGCACCATGGGACGGCTTCTTGGATATCTCGCGACATGACATCAAGGATAAGGGCGAAAAGAAGAGGACTAAGGGCCAACCCCTGATGTAGCCCAATCTCTACAGGGAAAAAACGGGAATCACCCACTGGGGTCCGGACGCAGGAACTAGCTTGAGAGTACATGTCTTGGATCACTCTAACGAACGATGACGATACTCTCCGCTCTACGAGGCTCTTCCAAATAGCTTCACGAGGGATGCTATCATATGCCTTCTCAAGATCAATGAACACCATATGCAGGTCTTTGCGGCGTTCCCTGAACTTCTCCAAAAGGCGTCTGACGAGATGAATGGTCTCTATCGTCGATCTCCCCTGCATAAAATGCGAGAGAATGAATGATGCAACAAATTGGTTTTTAACAAACAATCAACTAACTAATATTTTTGGATTTTTCAAATATTTAATTTTTTTTCCAATAATAAGAAAGAAAAAATAGAGAGAGGTGATACGGAATACCGAAAAGCGCTTCCAAAAATTTCAAAAGAGACAACGAGGCCTTCCAACGATCTTCTCGTCCAAGCTTTTCTCCGCTTCACTATTCCCTAAAAAAAAACAACTGATAACGTGTATTTTATACACGTTTTGTCTTTTATTCTTCTGCATTTTTGTTAGTTTCGAATGTTGTTTTATTAATATTAGTTATGTTTTTCATCTTTCAGTGCCTCGTGCTTAATTGTTGAAAAGATGGCTTAATTTGGGCATGAAATCGAAGATTATTCAAGAGGGAAGTTAGAAGATGAAAGCTCGCGATGTCGGGAGGTGTTTAATGTATTATCTTGAAGATTTTATCTCGTACGGGCTACTGTACGGCCGTTCGACAGGCCGTTCGAAGGAGCAGATTTCTGTAAGGGCAGCTGTACGGCCGTTCAGCAGGCCGTACAGAACCTGCTGTGTATTAAATGAGAAGGCTCATGACATAACACACATCATCTAACTTAACCTACTTCATCTTCATCTAACTTAGCCTCTTCAAGGAAAAATTAGGGTTAGTAGAGTAGATAGAAAAACATCAATTACTCATAATCTAGCATTGATTATGAGTAACTAACTCCATATATTTGGCTCAAGGAGGAATTCTTGTACTAAACCCACTTCAATTTAAGTAAGATCTATTTCACTCTATCTTGAATTCTTGAGTTGTATTGTTTATGATTTTGCTTGAAGAATTGTAAGTTGCTTCAATTTGCTCTTCTTGTAATATCAATTGCTAATTGTTTGTGCTAATCCGTAATTGTTAGTACATTCATTATAGTAGCACAAGTTTAGTGTACCTAAATTCTCAAAATTCAAGTGCAAATACCTAGGTTGAGCTCCTCATCCTTGGGTTTGTCCTAGCCTCTCTTTGATTGATTCCTTGATTTGGTTAAATTGGTAGTGCTTCACTATTGGTTGCTAGTATCAAGAGAACTAATTTATGTGCTTCACTAAATTAGTGTTTATAATAGAAGAGAAATAAGTGATTGTGTGCTTCACCAATTATCTTGGTTAGGTAGAGTTGGATATATTTGCTTGTTGTTGGGTTGAAGTGCTTGAATATCCATAATCCTTGGGTCAAATATCCCTTGTCTTGTTAATTTGCTCATTGTGTTGTTGTGTTGGCAAATTTGGATATTAGCCATTAACTTAGTTGTGTTTTTGTAGCAATTTATTTATCGTACGCAAGGTGTTTGTTAAAATACCTCAACCAAACTCAAAACCCCCCCATTTTCCACACTACTAGATTGTAAGAGATAATCTACTCGAAATCGATATTGAGAGTCCTTCCCTGTGAACGAACTTCGAAAAACACTACCTTCAACAAACAAAAGAAAACAAGAAACTAATCCGAAGAATTAATATCAAGGAGTGAAAAATACCAATAGTCCCCGGCAGCGGGGCCAAAAACTTGATTGTGTAAAATAACTGCAAGCGCACAGTGGTTAATTGTAGCAAATACAGGTCGATCCACAGAGACTATGAATTTTCAAAACCCTAATAATTAAATTAGGCGAACTAGACAAATAGGTTTGAGATGAGTTTTAATTAACCTAATTAAACTAATTAACAAAGATTATCAAATAATATGGAAAACCTAGGAATCCGAATCCGTTAATCAATCACAATTAATATCAACTCGCCCTAAAATCAATCCTCTTTTCTTCACAAATAAGACATATCAATCAACGAGACAAGCATATACTATGAAACTTGTTATCCAACAATAACCTATCAAAACTTCAAGGAGCAAGCATAGGCTATGAAAAATAAATCCGGTAACAATAATATATCAAAATCACTTTGTTAATCGAACAATTAAGCACCAAGAAAAATTATGAGAATCAATTAATAGGAACGAGAAGAGATCAAAAGTAATTAAATCAACTTCATCTTCATCCTAGGGTAAGAAAATTTAGCTATACATGCTTAACAAATTAACGAAACAAATAACAATTAACTTATACTTAAAATCACGACAACCTAATAAACTAAGACAATTTATATGAAGATAATATATAATAAAAAAAACATGCATACGGATAAAACAAAACTCCCTGGAAATTGAAAACAAGTCAACGGACACAAGCTCTTGCTGGTAAAGGAATTAACGCCGAATGGAAAACAAAACAAAGCTGAATGAAGAAAGCTGCTGCTACAAATTAAAATTGCGAACATAAAAGTTTGAAACAAAAAAGTAAAACAGTATTAACCTACTCCTAATTATTGAATCTAAATTGGTGTCTAAACTACAAGAGATAAGGCCATATATATAGGGGAAAATATTGGGTTTGACCCCTTTGATTACAATCCAATCTTAAATATAATTTCATCAATTTCCTTTTCTTCTCCGATAAGTAATCGATTTTTCCTCCAATTTCCTTGACTTCAAGTATTTTCCACCTCCTTTCCCTTTTTGCACATTTTCCTGCTTGAAATTTGTTTTTATTTATTTTCCTACAAAACAAAATAAAACAATTTATTAATTAATAAAATTACGAAAACGGACATAAAATAAGTATTAAAAATATGATTAATTATGGACCTATCAGGTTCGAATCCCGCCAACAAAATTTTAATATAAAATTAATATTAGATTATGTTATAGAAAAAGGTTGAAGGTTCGATTTCCACCAACAACATATTAATTTATCCACCACGGGTGTCCCAATTGGTTGGACCGTGATTTTAGGGGGATTACCACCCCAAGGTCATAGGTTCGATTCCTGGGAGGCACAGAAGTAAGTGGATTGCCATGCTTGGTGGGTACGAGTGTGCTAGCAGTCCTCCGGATTAGTCGAGATGTGCGAAAGCTGGCCAGGATATCGGATTATAAAAAAAACATATTAATTTAGATTTAATAATAAAAATTATTATATACAAAAGTATAAAATTTGAATTCTTCCAATATATTAAAAATAATGTTTATAATATTATATATATTAAACTATAAATAAATTAAAATAATTAAAATAATTTGTGCTTCGAACAAACTATAAACTATTAGTATAATATTAGTAATAAAGTATGTTACCAGGGGGTCATGTTTGTGATATTGTGGTGGACAAGTGGCGCACAGTTACAGATGCAGAGTGGGTATGTAAATATGATGGGGAATCTGCACGGCTTGCTAGGCATTTCTCGATGTCTCGATGCATCTTCCTCCTCTATCATCTCTCTCCTTCTCTCCTTGCAATTTTCCGTTCCAACGGCTTCAATTTAAGCCCACAAATTTCAACTTTCAAATCACAATGTCCCACCTAGAGGCTCCTTTTGGTTTAAATTATTTTTTAGAAATAAACAATTTATTTGGGAAATAAATTTAGAAATATTTTTTTTTTTCTGAAATAAGTAACTTATTTCTGTACGAAAATAAATGTTAAACCTCCTATACATATTTTTTTCCAAAAAAAAATGTAAATACAAACTCTTTTCCAAAATAACTAGCTTATAAGTCGTCATAAATAAGGAGGCCAAACATAGCCCTAATTTGATGATTCAATATTGCTAGCCTTTTGCACGGTAATCATATATTATTATTATTATCATCTTTTCTTGACCAAAATATATTATTATTATTATTATTATTATTATTATTATTATTATTATTATTATTATTATTAACTTTAATTTATTTTAATATTTTTTATTAATTTAAATTTAATATATCTTCTAGATTTAATTTTTTAACATAAATAAATATTGTTAATTTAACGTAATTTTTAAATTTATTGTTAAACATCTTAAAAATTCAATAAATATTTAAAAAAAAATATTTTTTAAATGTGTAATTACCGTTAAAATTTTAAAATGTCTTATTTTAAAAAGTGTTGCTTTTTTTAATCCGTAGAATATGTTGGTGATATCTAAATTTTAATCGATATTTTTAAATTTATTATATTGTTTACCTATATATGTCATGTTATGTTCGTCGGAATAAAAATATATATGTCATGTTATAAGTTTTTTTTAAACTAAGTTATTTGTTGAGTTATTTGGTTTTTGTACACCAAAAATTGTAAAATAAAGAATTGTAGGAAGAAGTGTGGGTGTGCAAGGATTTTAATCGGGGTATAATTGAAAAAAATTGTATTATTTTTAATTAATTATATTTAATTTAATTTATTTTGGAAGGTGCTAATACATTTTTTGGAAGGCGTTAACCAACCAACTAACCAAATAGATCTTGTTTTGGTTATAATAATATATAGTTGAAAAATTTATATTATTTTTAATTAATTTTATGTAATTTAATTTATTTTAAAAGGTGCTAATACTTTTTTTTGCAAGATATAACCCACCAATTAATCAAATAGACCCTGTTTTATTTATAGTAATATAGTATAGATAGATAGCATAGATACATTATCTACACATTATTTACAAATTAAAAATTTGTTAAAATCCGCATTTTAAAAATGTTACAAATAAAAATGTATTTGATTTAATCCAAATACTCAAATCAGATACAGTAACATGTGACCAGGGAAAGTTCTTAAGAATAATTTCACAGAGAGGTGTATTATAATCTTAAACTGTTAACCGACGGGGACATAAATGGAGACATGGTAAGAATAATTTCACGTGCCTTGTTCATGAAATCTATGAGTATATAAATTTTGCATATCTTTGATCACTGACAAACTTGATTTTTGACTTAGCTTATCCTTAACAGCTTAACTTGCCGATCACATTTTTGATAATGATTCATTTAATTTTTACAACTCCAGCTGTATGAATACGAATTTAAAATTAGTAACATGGATTACAAGAAAAAATTCAGCAAATTCATCGTGCTAGAATCTCAAAGCCCAATGAGCCAGTCAGTGTTATTATAGGGCAACAACACAAAGGTGAGAAATGCTGCCCAGTAGAAGTTGTTTTGAATGCACGACCTTTACTTGGTTTCTTCGAAAAATTATACAAGTGACACCACCTCAAAGGGTTCCATTTCCCTTCCAATTACTCACATGAAGTATTGGATAACAAATGTTAAAATGCGAAGATTTAATTGATGAATTTGATTTGAATACAGTTTTTGAGAAAATTGGTTATTTACCTAGCTAGCATTACTCTATCATTGAAAGATCCAAATCTTTTCAAAACAATTCGAAACTACTACCTATTGGCTATTCTCATTAGACTTGGTACATTTAGATTCTTTTGTTGGAAAATAATTTCGAGAAAAATGTTATGGTCTGTTTGGATGTTAGCATTTCATTTGAAATGTTGGATTTGAGCCAAATTTGTTGTTTGGATAGATAAAGAATTTGAATTTGGATTTGGACCAAATCCTAACTATTTAAAATAAAGCCCATCCATGAGAATTTGAAATGACAAATTAACAGGTGTCATTTGAAATTACAATCGACCTAAAACCTTCTCTCCTCTCCCGTCTCTCTCGATCTACTCTATCTGTACTCCACCCCCCACCCCACTCTTTCATTTTCTACTCCTCAATAACGATGAACTATGCTAAATGTGATGAACTCTGTCACTAGGTGGAAACGTCACCGGTTATTAATTCCGGCGAGGCACGCCGCTTCGACGACAAGTGTGTGTTTGTATCTAATGTACGGTTATGTGTCTGTTTTGGGTATGTGTTTGTTTTGGATTAAAATGTATGTAAAGATGTATAAAGAGAGATTAAGAGAGAAGAGAAGGAGAGAGATCTCGAGAGTGTGGGGAGAGATTTATGACGATGGTGCGATGTAGATTGTACACTGGTGATGGGGGATCTTAAGTCCTTCCCTTCCTTGACTTGCCTTTTTGTTTTTTTTTTTAAAAATTTTTGCTTTATTTTGTTTTGTTTGATTTTGGATTAATCTTGTTGATATTAAAAAATTGAAAATATAATAATTGAATGCTATAAAAAAGTGGAAATTATTAAAATGAATCTCGAAAGATACATAATAGTTTGTAAAAATAGAAAATTGATAGTTATGTAATTAGATGATTTAGAAAAAATAAATTTCATAAATATTTGTTAAATATTTAGATTTAATACTAAAATAAAATTTTATTAGTTACCAAACAATGTTTAGATTTGAAATTAACTAATTGAAATTCTATTGATTTCCAAACGATAAATTGGAATTTGAAAGCCTAAAATTCAATTCTAGGAATTGAATTCTCATATTTGAAATGAATTCTGTCTATCCAAACACAATCTTATTTAGATTTTTTAGTATTTGTTTAGATTTTGGAAAATATGAAAAGGTTTTTTTATGTGTTTGTTCGCATCAACAAAACAACAAAATGATATGCTAAGATTTCGGAAATAAGCCATCCCTTATCTGGTAGTGTAGAATGCCATATGATAAAAGAGACTTGAGCTGTGGAACCTAACATGAATAACAAAAACAACTATCAGTTGAGTAATTTCTCAAACTCCATCCTATATCAACCATCACATGTAATATACCAGAGTATTACACAGATCATATTTATTTAGGCAAACGCATAACAAAATTAAAAAAAAGGAACTTTTGAACTTAATTGAAGGTAAATAAATAAGTAGCCCCCGACTTAAACTCTGGAAACGTATTAGTAGTGGTGTCATTTAGCTAGTGTGTACGCAATAGAATTTATCAGCAAGTTCAGATTTTATAACAGATCCAATACCGCCACTTTGAGTACATCCTGACAATTCAGAGTTTATCAGCAAGTTCAGATTTTATAACAAAGCCAGTACCGCCACTTCTGACCAAATTACGTATCTAGACAGATACGCACTAACAACACAATGCACGGTTCTCCACTTTGAGTACACCCTGACCTCTGTTTTCAGATTGGACATGTACAAGAAATTAAGATTAAAACTTGAAAATGCAGCTTCTAGATTATACTTGTACTTGATCTAAGAGCTCCGCTAAATCATCTGTATCAAACAATTAAAAATTAAAATTAAGTTATAATTTAAAGAATTCAAACCCTCCTTTTCGTTATCATAAAATTATGCACAATCAATATTTCGTATACGAATTCCAACTTCTAAAATCAGGTCCAACGTTAGTTCTAAATAGAGGCTAATTTCTAAATACAAGAAATGTAGTTACTTGCTAGCTAGTTACTTTTAAACAGATATAGTAGTACAAATATGTCCAGTCCATCAAGAGGCAAAATATCATCAAATTTTAAATTCAACATTCGAGCCATGGTGAATAACTGAGAAGTGTCACAATGATCGTACAACTCCCTCTCTGAAGAATGTAATATGTCATGTAACTGTTGTGCTTCCAGATTCGGCATCTCTTCTAAATGTAGATTAAAATTTGGACCGGAAACATCCATCACCATATTATACGATTATTCTCATCTGTTTCCCTGGAAGTAGTAGAATAATTCGTCGAGGATTGTCATGCACTTTCTCTAACATTGTATGCTTCTCCATGTCGATTCCACATATAATAATAAAAAACAAATCCACTTTTCAAGAGATGCAAATTCACCGTGTTTGCATCCCAAAATATTATAAAATTGTACTTACTACAAGGATATTGTACGTTTGTCCCATTCAAATTAAGAAGATGTTTGAGATATAGCATGCTTCATAAATTCTTCTACTCCAACAACAAAAGCATTACTAGGATACCCTCTACCATCAGTTATTTGATACATCTAAGATCTATTATTATCCATGTTCATGTTTTCACCAATCTATAAAAGATATAATATTGTCAAAATAAATTATAATTATCACAAAAAAGATAAAGTAAATGAAACATTTACAAATGAGCTAATTTTACCAAGATTACCAACATTTGAAGTTACTTATGCAACAATATCTACATGATGTAGTAATTTTTACAAATAAACTATCTAATGAGCTAACATTTCATTATCTACATAATTGTCATGACAAAATTATGAATATAAAACAACAATATAAAAAATAGAACTAACCTTAAAATGTTTATTCAAAAAAAAAAACTTAAAATGTGGAACAAGATTGTGAAAGTTGATGAAATGATTGGTAAGATATAAAGAGAAATCGAATTTGGGTAAGGAGAGAAAAGAAAGAGTGAAAGAAGAAATAATTTGTATGATTGAAAAAGTGCAAAATGGCTATTGTCTAAACTACATAAAAGGTAAATGGCGACGAATTAGCAACGGAAAGTAGAAATGACCGATCTACTTTAGCTACGGGATAGCGACAGAATTTAAAAGGTTTGACTTTTTTAGCAACGGAATACCGTTGCTAAACAGTAGCCGCAGATTCCGTTGCAATACCTTCGACACCTTTCCCGTTGCAATTCTGTTACAAAGAAGTTGTCGTAAAGCCGTTGCAAATGTTCCGTAACAAAATCGTCACTAACAATTCTATTGCAAATCTGTTACAAAACTTAGCGGGTTTCACGTCACTAAGTTCGTTGCTATTCCATTGTGCAACGCCAGACAAACATTCTCCGTCACAATGGTGTCACAGGCGGAGGAGGGTAGAATGTTTTCGCGCCTTTATCAGTAACAGAATTTTTACGTTGCTAAGTGTTTGTCGCCAGGCCGTTGTTGTTCAGTCGAGAACCGTGTTGACTGTTCAAGAATTGTCCTTCCGTTGGTAACTTACAATGGGATTCTCTCTATTGTTAAATTTCGTTGCGATATTCATGATTTCTTGTAGTGCCGTATGCTGGGACGGAACCAGAAATAAAAGTTGGAGGGGCAAGATTTGAATAAAAAAATTTAAGATGAAATATAAGTGATATGTTAGGTTTAAAAAAGCAATTATGTGTCTAAATCCTTAAAATATATGAGATTTGTGACTATATTTGAGGGGACCATCAAGTTTTATTAGCTTATGGGAGGACCAAATACATCATATAAACAAATTTTTTTACATAAAATTGATGAAAAACAAGTTCCCGGGAAGGTTTTGGGGGACCATGGCCACCCCATGTCCCCAAATAAATCCCGTCCATTCCCGTATGAGAATCAGTCCATATTAAATAGTCCAAATAACGAGGAACCGCATGACTTGCTCTTAAAGATTAGGAGTATTGTTCTAACTATATACATAGAGAATTATTTTCAAAGATATTCTCACAAAATAAATGTTTTATTTATTTTCAAAGTGTTGCTACAACCTTGAGAGAAGGTATTTTCTCAAACTTCGGTTTCTTGAGTGATTACAATTGAATACAGAAAAGAATGAGAGATGATTCTCTATGTAGACTAATTTGCTCTAACATCTCTGTCACATGGGTTGTGGAGCTGCTGTCATTTTCAAGTGGCAGCTCCTTACAATTTGCACACCCATGTGACTTTCTTAAATTTCTATACAAACAGAGTTATCATTATATGTAAAGCAACCTAGATTCTTTCTAATTCAAGCTAATACAATTCTAGTAGATATAGATTTGTCATACTCTTGAATTGACGAGCTTTGTCTTGTGATCTCTCAAGCTTCTGTCGTAGTCTTGCAGGTCTGGTACAATCTTTGACAAGTTGCAGCAAATCTGTTTCTTGAACATCTAAACTATCACGGGTTTGACTGAGATAAATTCCCAATTCAAACAATTCAGTGAGACAGTAACTTTAACCGCCAAGTCTGCTGTCAAGGGAATGTTCCTTGGTTGACAGTATGAATCCCCGCCAACGTTGCTGTCAGGAATCCTAGACTTGCTGTCAAACTGTGAGAATGTTGCTGTCTCATGCTTCCGGCAATGTTACTGTTAGATGGAGTTAGGGATGGCAACGGCTTGGATCGGGTTGGATATCTGTGATATTCAAATCCAAACCCAAATCTTTAATCCAAATCCAAACCCGATCCAAATCCAATTGGATTTGGAAATTCAAAATCCAAACCCGATCCACCGGGTTTGGATCGGGTTCGGGTTTATCCAAACCTGAATTTTTAAATTCTTGAAAATAAGTAGTAATATTTTTTTAAGATAAATTTCATAAAAATTAAAATTACAATTGCAAATAAATTGTAATATATATATATATATATATAAGGAATAAATTATAATATACATATATAAGGAAAAATTATAATATATATATATATAAATTATAATATATATGTATATGAGGGCTTCTCAGTGGGGAACCAACACATTTGAGTAACTAAGTAACTCAATAAAGACCTCTAGATCAAAACCTAAATAAACGTAAGTTCATTTGTTAAATACACGTGTGTGGTTGGATTGTAGTAACTGCCATTTGCTTTAATGTACAATATAACTGTCAATAAATAGTTTAACAAAACAATACATCAAAAAAATACAGCACACACCAAAAAAATATCACACACTCTAATATTTATAACAACTTAAAAATTATTCATTTTAGTTAAATCAAAAACCATGGTCTGTATTAAAAAATTACCATGTTCTGTATTCAAAATTTGTGTTATGTATTTATGTAAAAATTTTGTTTTGTATTTAAAAATTTTGTTCTATATTTTTAAAATACATCACACTCTAATATTTTTCATTGACTAGAAAATTATTCATTTAGCCAAATTAAAAACCATGTTCTTTATTTAAAATAATGTTTCGTATTTAAAATTATGTTCTGTATATAGATGTAAATTTAGAAAAAAAATTATTCTGTATTTTCGAATTTGTTTATAATAGAAATAGAATTAATTGTATAAAATAAACATATTTTGAATTTACAAAATATAAAAAATATTGAATACAAAGAAAAATACTAAAGTGTAAAAAATAAAATAAAAATTTTGTTTTGTATTTAAAAATTTTATTCTGTATTTTAAAAATACATCACACTCTAATATTTTTAATTAGTTTGAAAATTATTCATTTATCCAAATTAAAAACTTTGTTCTGTATTTAAAATTATGTTTAGTATTTAAAATTATGTTCTGTATATAGATGTAAATTTAGAAAAAAAAATTGTATTTTCAAATTTTTTTATAATAGAAATAGAATTAATTGTATAAAACTGACATATTTTTTATTTACAAGACATAAAAAATATTGAATACAAAGAAAAATACTAAAGTGTAAAAAACAAAATATTCAAAAACAAATTATAGAATATAAGACAAATTTTAAATTACATAATAAACAAAATGAAAAAAAAAGAATGTTAAAACAAACTGTTTTGTAGTTTTTGGTAATCGTTTAGTTTTACATAAAAAAAGAATCACCTAACACGTGTTATTAGGTTTGCAATTTCTGTGTTCTGTACGTGTACCACGTGTTTGGCTGAAAGAGAGTTACTCAGTTACTCACGTAAAAAGAGTTCCTAATTGAACCCAAGCCTATATATATATATATATATATATATATATATATATATATATCTGGTTTTTTTCGGGTTTCGGGTTTGGATCGGGTTTGGATTGGGTTTTGGATTTCGGGTTTGGATCGGGTTGGATTTAGCTAATATCCAAATCCAAATTCTTTGGGGTTTAAAAATCAAATCCAAATCCAAATCCAAATCCAAAAAATCGGGTTCGGTAAGATCCAGTTGGGTCAAATTGGATCGGGTATCCGTTGGATCGGTTTTTTTTGCCATCCCTAGATGGAGTCTGTTGTCGTGACTTGCAACATGCTGTCTTCTTGTAACCTTACTGTCAATGTTGTGACAGTAACATTTACTCTTGCTGTCGAACTAATGTAATCTTGAGGTTTGAACATTTGAATGAATTTCTTCCAAGATACATACTTATTAAATTACAACAATTAATTTGGTCACAAGAACATACTCTGGCTGTGACAGTATGTTCTACTTAGAAAAAACTAAGTATGATAAAATCTAGTTAAGTTGTCTCTAAGCTATCACCCATAAATCCCAACAATCTCCCCCAATTTGTTTTTATGGACAATAACAACAAATTTTCAATTAAAGCATGCTGACAACTTAACTAACATAGATCAGAATAGTTAAAACTTTATTTCTGATGAATGTGAAATGAGTTCGAGAACATTTCCAAGCATCGAGCATTACAAAGGACAATGATCTAATTTCAAAAACAAGTTGCTTCTCTGGATTAAGCACGTATAAAGATTTACTTAACTTGTTACTGAGATTTCCTTTTCTTTCTGACTTCTTCCTCTCTCTCAAAAACTTCTTGCAATGCCTTCTTGAGATTTTCTACTAAGACTTTTTCTTCAGGAGATCTAGCATCATCTTCAATTTCATCATTGTACCTCTGAATGTTTTGGGATACTGTCCTTGTTGCATCCTGAAATTCTAACCAAAGAACTTTATCTTTGACATAGGTTCTGAATTTTAGAATGCCTTCATCTACTTTGAATCTTCTACCAGGAAATGCATTCAGAGTTACTCTCCTTTTTCCGTCTAGTTTTGGATCTTCATCTCTTCTTTGATCAAAGATCACCTCTAGTTCCCAAGCACATAGCATTTCTAGCTTGTGGAGTGATCCAACAACTTTCCAATATAGACTCTTCAAGACACTGGTCCTCAGTTTATGAAAGCTATCGACATAGATTTCTTCTTTCCCATCTATGATTCTGAGAGGATTGTCAGTACACAGGGCTGATAGTTTGGTTCTTCACTATTCATCTTGTTCACTTTCTTGCTGTTTTCTTTCAATTCCAACTCTTCAGCAGTCTGTTTGGCAGACTTGGGTGGTTTGTCAGCAGTTTTGAATTCTTCTTCAGTAGTTCTGAATGCTTCTGCTGCTTCATAAGCATTCATTTCTACAGGTGTATAAGAGGACGTTCTTTCTGCCCAGTCATACTTACACGCAACCTCTTCCTCATCTGAACTCATATCCAAGTTGGCATCATCATGATTCCTCCAGTCACCATACTTCTCATAGAATTTAGCATATCTTTGAGCACAGTATTTCTGGATATGTTCCATGGCTGGTTTAGGGACATTGCCATATCTTTCCATAAGCTCCACCATTCTTTCCAGCACAAAGAATTCGACTCTGCGCGTCACTACTTCAGATGTCATTTTGAGGCTGTATCTGTCTAACACTGTTGACTCTATTATCATATTGAAATTCTTGTCAACATCCATCATTCTACTTCCATCTGTTTGGCAGATGGTGTATTTGGTTGCATTTTGCTTACTGTCATCCAGATTCAAGGATACAGATTTGATGTCACTTTCAGCAAATTCTTTCTGACATTCGAAACTGTTTATTTCTCTTTTCTGAATAGGTGTCCTATCAACCATTACTCCATACTTCTTTGTCTTTGCTACAGCCTTTGTCTTTTTTTTTTGTTGGAACTGTACGACAGGCTCTTACTTTTCTTTTTGTCCTTTTAGGTTTGAATGCCTTAGCATCCTTATCTTTGACAGCATCTTCATTCAAGCTCTTGACAGTGTCTTCTTCAACTGTGTCCTCCATGAAAGTATCTTTTGTGACAATGTCATTTTTGACAGTATCATCTTTGACAGCACCTTCAGTATTATAGCAGTCAACTGCAAACCTTAAAATATTTGCTTCCAAGGCTTCAAGAATATTTAACTCTCCTTCATCAGTAACAACATTCTTCTTTTCAGTACTAGGAGCTTCTTCTTTTGCTTTCTCTTGAGTTTGATTTTCAACATTCTCAGTAGTTATTATGGTTCCACTCCCACCTTCAGGTGCACCAGATCCTCCATTTCCATCAAGCTCATCATCATCAAGAGTGTCATCATATGTGCAGCTTCCACCTCTTTCACCTCTTTTGGCATTAGTTTCGAAAATTAATTTCTTTATTTGAGAGCTAATACTCTCATCTCTTTTCACCAAAAGTTTGTGAAATTCCCTGATAGCCTTGACTCTTTCTTTGGTAATCTTGGACTTGAGGATCTGTTTCAGTACTATCATAACTGAGTCAGTTTTCAACTTTGACTCTTTATCCAAGGTCAGAAAACCAATTTTCTTTGCTCCTGCACTTGTGGTCATCCTGTAGCAAACACCATATGGATTATCAATCACTTCTGGAAGTTTGTCTTCAATTATCCTCTTGATATGTGCCAACAGAGTTTCATTAAAAGTTGTTGAGTTGGCCTTCACTTTTGTTGCTAAGGAATTTAGCACTCTTGCTTGCAAGCTTTGCAGTAGCTACATTGTGATGAATATTGAGATGCCAGTTTTCAGATATATATTAATTGCCCATCTTTTCTCCAAGTTAAATTTCACAGAGATACTTATTATTTTATCCTTCAGTATTGTTGACAGTTTCCTGTAAACTCCTCCAGCTTCTTTGATTGAGTTATCCACCAACATACTGAATTCTTCATCCTTGTTGTTCAAAGTACTCTACATATAGCTAATCATCATTGTTCTTGCATCATCTGGGCTATACTCACTTCCATCAGACCAGGTGGTTCCAGTTGTCAGATTTACATACTCAGGCATTTTATCTTTGCCTTTACCAAATCTGCTTTGCTCTTCCTTTTCTCTCCATAGTTTTTGCAGTGGAGTTTCCATGATTTCAGGAGTTGGCTCATTAATTTTCAGAGGAGGCACTATTGGTCTTTCAGACTTTTGATTTTCTTTTAATTGCTCTATTACTTCTTTGGTTACCAATACTGGCTCACCATCCATTTCATGTTCAATTAAGTCACCATCTCCGGAGGCTTTCGACTCTTCACCAAAGTTTCTTTCTTCCTTTTGCTATTGCTCCCCCTCACTCCCTTCTCTATCTTCAACTTGTACTTGCTCCCCCTCACTTCTTGACTCCCCCTTGCTTGTAGCTCCACCTTGTTTCTCCTTCTCTGCTATGTGCTCTGAGATATTTGGATCTACCACTTTATTCTGATCTACCACTTTCTCCCTCTTAGTTAAGTTGACAACACTAAGAGTGGCAGAAAATGATAACAGAGCCTATTGAATCTCAGCAAAACCAGCAGCTACCATAGTAGACAGATTGTCAATCTTGGCTTCCATGGATGCACATCTGCCCTCAAGGGATTTCAACCTTGAATAAGTTTGTTTAGAAGGACCACCAGATCTTAACCTTTTTGGAGGCAAAGGAAAAGATTAGGGCAAGGAGGCTGTGGGGGTTCTCATTGTTTTTCTGAGTGATCTCATCACTCCTCATAGATGAATTCTCAAGGCCTAGAGCCTTATGTTATGGGGCTCCCTCAAGTGCACTCTGGACATGCTCAAGTCCCTCACCTTTTACTAGCTCATTTGGCTACCTCTCATTTTTATGCTCACCTCTCTTTTCTTTTATCTCTCTTTTCTTTTTCTCTCCCTCACTCATCCTAGATGCATGGGTATGAGCAGTACTTACAAGCATTTGAGTTGAAAAAGTAGAGTGTTTAGATCTTATCTTTAGAGTAGAGATAGGTAGATGATCATCATCAGAAGCATCTTCAACAATTACTGCATCATGATCATGCTGTGTAGAGATGATACCATCTTTAACCAAAATGTTACTGTCAATAGGTGGAGTGACAGCAACTTTGGTGGTGTATTTTACAGCAGCTGAGGCTGTGACAACAACTTGCCTGGGGTCAGTTGCTTATTGAAGTTCGACCAAGATGTTGGCTGTTTCATTTTTTGGCAAAGTGCCACCTTGATCTAGCTCAATGTTTGAAGGAGTGGTATCCATTTCACTTTGAGAAATGGGTTCTTGTGGACCACTAGATGGGGGCTAATCCATGATAGGAGATGGATGATCAAAACCTGAAGGGTTGGGACTGTCCCCCTCTCTAGGTTGTTGAGAAAAAACAATTGATGGATTAGAGAATAAATAAGGTGAAGGTACAGAAGAGAATGTTGGCTGTTCCATAGAGGTAACTTGTGGAACATCAATAGTAGAAGTTTCATCCTCACTGTGCCCTAACTCCATGTGTGTATCTGCAAGTGGGGGCTCCTCATGAGTGAGTTCATGAGTTTGTGCAGACTCTTTACAGGGTGCCTTGGGATACAGGCCAATTTCAATAGATACTCCTTGTTGAGAAGAAGCATCCAGGGATGTGTTTGTTTCCATTTTATCCTCCACAACTTTTTGTGAGACTGTTGGGTGGGTGATATTGGCTTTACCCCTCTTAGCTCTCTTCTTTTTAGGCTCAAGAGGAACCACTGTGGGTTCACTTTGACTAACATCCTTATTTGCTACATCATGTGCAGTTTCTCCCTCAACACTCTTAGTACTACCTCCATCACCAGTTTCCAAGGGTCTTTTCTTGGATTCTTGTAAGGCTAATTTCATGGATTTTGGTAGTCTAAACTGTCTGATTTGTATGTATGGTGAAGAATGTGGGTTAACTGAATTTGGGTCTAATTCAGCTTCATTCTGAAGTGAGAATGTATCAAACTCACTTGGTGATAATGGAAAATCAAGGTTGGGCACTTGATCAACCATGTGTTGTGTGAAATAAAGTGGAATATCTGCATTTAAATTCTGTGAATTGAGTGTTGTGTGTGTGTGTTCCTTTTCAAAACATTGCACTCCACAGTGAGGGAGGCATTTTCATCAATTCCACATAGAGAATTTATGTATAACATAATAAATCTAGGATATACATGTACCTTCTTGTTCAGGGCAGTTTGATTTGTGCCATGAGCATCTTTCCTAGATCCACCTTGTAACCATGGACAAGAGAATGAGTGAGTTTCTTGATGTAGGTAGGGATTCCATTCCAGCCAGAAGTCTTTGTTGAGAAGACTTTCCCCATTGCATCAAAAACCATGCTCCATTCTTTCCTCAAGTACTTCCTGTCCATTTCACCAGTTGGGTACTAGCTTGAGGTTCCTTCTTCAATAATAGGGCCAGAATACTCAATTTTCAAGAAGAACTTCTTTAGGGTTTCATCATTTACAAGCTCTTGGTATGATTCATTAGCTTGCAATCCAATTCCCAGGGCTTCATTGATGCCCTTGATAGTGAGAATATAGGTAATGTTGTTGATTTTGAAGTTAATGGCTTAATTACCTGCATTTCCTTGAACAATGGCAGTTTTCCAAAATTGTTCAAGTCTGTCTAGGTCCAAAGATGGGGTTGAGGTAATAGCATGACCTAGATAGGACTTGTTCATGAAGGATACAAGTCCCTTGAAGCCTTCACCAACATCTCCAGCAGTGAGAATGCCAGCAAAGTTTGTTTGAGAAGTAGATTGTTTGGGTGCCATTTTTGTGCTTTGGGTTTAGAACTAGAGAGAGAGAGAGATTTAAGCTTTTGAGAGAAGAGTTTTGAAGAGAGTTATGTGTTTGTGTGATTGACAGTGCTTATATGAGAATGGCAAATGTTATACTGAAAAAGGGGAAAGTAACTTTGTGTCTTAACCCACTAAACAGCCACGTGGTGTCGTGGGTAGTTACTTTTTAGTGGCTGTAAATCGTGGAGGTAAAATCCCAATTATAACGGTCCACTAACTTTGACAGTAACCTGTGCGTTAGAATAAATTCGTCAGTAACTTTGAGGGGGTGACAACATGTTTCACTTGACATTAACATTGGCGCGAGAACGTGCTATCACCATTAAGCAATTTAGAGACAGTATCTTTTAAATTCTCATGACAGAAACTTTTTCCTTGCTGTAAAGAAACTTGTTGTTAAGACATGTCGTGACAGCAACTTTCCTTGCTAACAGCAACTTGTGCGGAAATAATATTTGTTATGAGTTTTAAATTGATTTTGTCCATTGCTTAAAATAAATTACCAATTAGCATTTAATCAATTTAGACACATATTCGTTAAAGTCACACATACACACATTGCATTAACCATCAGGTAAATAGGTACGAGAATCTAACAGAGAAAGTATGAACAATAAAGAAGATGAAATGATTCTTTCATTAATAAAAAAAATTTTACAAATTTATTCATCATCAGAAACAAGTTCATACAGTTCCACATGAACTGTTTCATCTGTTATCCCATCTGACTTTAGGCGTGCTTCGACGAGGTCGAGCAACTCCTTCCAGGCTTCAAGGTCCTTCTCCACCTTCTCTCTAGCATCTTTCTCTTCTTTGGCCTTCTCTTCCTCGAGTATTTCATCCATGACAGCGAAGAGTTTCTTTATCTCCTCCTCGTGTCCGGGCTCGCACCAGATAATGGGCTTCTGTTCATCTCCATTTTTGTTCTCCATTATTATCTCTTATTCTCTTTCTTAAAGCGTGAGTGTGTTATGTGAAAAATGGTCTTTAGCCTCGAGGTCATTTTATAGCACACTGGAAGACGTTTCAATTTCCCATACGTTTTCTAATAAAGTAGTTAGCTTTACAAGAAAAAGACTGACAATTAACCCGATCATTTCAAATGATAGGACTAATTATCCTAAGCACCCGTGTATTTTAAGTTAATGTCACGTGACTACTAATTACATAAATTATGACAAACATGCAATTTTAATTTTAGTATAGTCATAACAGACATGCTGTCAAAGCAAGTAGCACATAAGACAGTAACTTCTCATGACAACAACATTGAAGGCTGCTGTCACGAGCTGCATTTAACACATTGAAAATGTAAAAACTAGTAAGTTAACATACCAGATTTAGCATTCCCAATTCACTTACCAACCTGTTGAAGGTTGCTTCATCCAATGGCTTTGCGAAAATGTCTGCAAGTTGCTTATCTATGGGGACATAAACCAGCTTCACAGTTCCTTTTTCAACATGATCTCTAATGAAATGATGTCTGATGTCAATGTGCTTTGTCTGGGAGTGTTGAGCTGGATTGTCTGAGATGGCTATGACACTAGTGTTATCACAATAGATAGGGATGTTGGATAACTCTAAACCATAATCCAATAGCTGATTTTTCATCCAAAGAATTTGTGCACAGCAACTTCCAGCTGCAATATACTCAACTTCCGCAGTTGATGTAGACACATAATGCTGCTTCTTGCTAAACCATGACACTAATCTACCACAAAGGAATTGACAGCGACCTGTTATGCTTTTTCTGTCAATCTTGCATCTAGCATAGTGTGAATCTGAATATCCAATCAGATCAATTAAATCCAGTATCCTTAGAATACCAAAGGCCTAAGTTTGGAGTGCCTTTCAGATACCTAAAAATTCTTTTGATGGCAATTAGATGTGACTCTTTTGGATCAGCCTGAAACCTTGCACATAGACATGTAGCAAACATGATGTATGGTCTGCTAGTAGTTAGATATAGCAAAGATCCAACCATGCCTCTGTAAGTGCTAGAGTCCACTTTCTTTCCTTTAGGATCCAAATCTAGTTTGGTTGCAGTAGAGATAGGCGTCTTGGCAGGTGATGTATCTTCCAAATTGAACTTTTTGAGGAGTTCCTTGACATATTTAGCTTGACTTATAAAGATTCCATAATCCTTTTGATGAATTTGTAGACCTACCAAGAATGATAGTTCTCCCATCATACTCATCTCATATTTGTTTCTCATGAGAGATGAAAACTTCTCACACAGCTTTTCATTTGTAGAACCAAAGATTATGTCATCAACATATATCTATACCAAAATGATGACCTTGCCATGATGCTTGTAGAATAGTGTCTTATCTACTACACCTCTTGTAAAATGATTCTCTATTAGAAAGGTAAAGAGAGTTTCATACCAAGCTCCGGGGGCTTGCTTCAATCCATAAAGTGCTTTGAACAGTTTGTAGAAAAGTCATACAACTTAGCATCCTCAAATCCAGGTGGCTGTTCAACATACACTTCTTCCTCTAGCTCTCCATTAAAAAAGGCACTTTTGACATCCATTTGGAACACCTTGAAGTTACAGTATGTAGCATAGGCTATAAATATTCTAATGGCTTCAAGTCTGGCAACAGGTGCAAAAGTTTCATCATAATCTATCCCTTCCTATTGACAGTAACCTTTAGCTACTAGCCTTGCCTTATTTCTTGTCACATTTCCACTTTCATCCAATTTGTTTCTGAAAACCCACTTTGTGTCAACAACTGACTTCCCTTTTGGTCTAAGGACTAGCTTCCATACTTTTTTTTTTCTCAAATTGGTTAAGCTCTTCTTTTATAGCTATCACCCAATCAGAATCCAACAATACTTCAATAATTGTTTTTGGCTCAGTTTGAGATAGGAAACAGGAAAACATGCTGTCAGCAGAAACATTTCTCCTTGTCCTTACACCAGTAGTGGGATCACCAATAATTAAATTACTGGCATGATCTTTGTCCCACTTGGTGGTACTTGGCAAGCTTCTATCTTGATCTGCTTGATCAATTCCTCCTTGAGAGGTTGATTCTCCACCAGTGATATTATCACCTTCATGCTCTTCCTTATCTCCAGAATCATTTTCATTCTGATGATTAGATGTTACTATCTGAGATTGAGTTGGAGTTTGGTTAGCATCATTGGTGTTGACTGCATCTCTTTCAAATTCAATAGTCTGAGTACAAGTAGGTTCTTCAGCAACAATTTCTTCTTCTTCCAAGTAACCTTGATTTTCAAATCTAAGAGGCTGCATTTGACCATCTTCTTGCAGTCCTGGAAACTTGGTCTCATCAAATATGACTTTCACACTTTCTTCAATGACTTTGTGGTCTATGACATAGACTCTATAGGCAGTCCTTTCTAATCCATATCCCATAAAAATGCCTTCATAAGCTTTAGCATCAAACTTTAATTTCCTTTCATGGTTGTCTATCATCATGAAACACTTACTTCCAAATACATGAAAATATTTGATAGTAGGTTTCTTTCCTGTCAACAGATAGTAAGGAGTGTTCTCATGAGTCTTGTTAATTAAGGTTCTGTTCTGTGAGTAACAAGCTGTGTTGATTGCTTCTGCCCAGAAGTATGTTGGTAGTTTTGCATCATTCAACATAGTTCTAGCAGCTTCAATGAGAGTCCTGTTCTTTCTTTCTACCACACCATTTTGCTGTGGTGTTCTAGCAGCAGAGAATTGTTGCATAATACCTTCAGCTTTGCAGAAATTTCCAAGAGTTGCATTTCTGAACTCAATACCATTGTCACTTCTTAGAATTTGAACTTTTGCATTTGGAGTTCTGTCAAGAACCCTTATATGATCAATGATTTCTTGAGCTTCTTCATCCTTAGATTCCAAGAATTTTACCCAAGTGTATCTTGAGTAGTCATCCACCATTACCAGGGCATATCTCTTTTTGGCTAGAGATTGAACATTTACTGGACCAAAACTATCCATGTGAATAAACTTGAGTGGCTCAGTGTTGGTGTTCAATTGCTTTGACTTGTGCACAGATCTTTTAAATTTTCCCATTTGACAATCCTCACACAGTCCTTCTTGACAGAATTCCTGTTGAGGTAGTCCTCTCACCAATTCCTTCTTCATCAGTATATTCATGGTCTTGAAATTGATATGTGAGAGTTTTTTGTGCCAAAGCATGCTGTCACCAACTGTTGCCTTACTGTAGAAACAGTAAACCTTGTCTTTCTTAGCAGAGTTTAGGTCTGCAACAAACAAGATTCCTTTTCTTACTCCTTTCAAAAAAAGGTTTCCCTTCTTCTTGTGATAGATGTTGCAAACCATCATATCAAAATCAACCTTGAATCATCTGCCACAGAATTGGCTGACACTGAGTAGGTTGTGCTTCAATCCATCTACAAGAGCAATATCTTCTATGACAACATTTCCAATTTCCAGACAACCATATCCCACAGTGTAACCTTTGATGTTATCTCCAAAAGTTATGATTGGGCTAGCTTTCTCAACATAATGTGATAGCAGGGCTTTATCACCTATCATGTGTCTGGAACATCCACTGTCGATGATCCACATGACCTGTTTCTTTTTCTTGCCCTGCAAAACAGATGATATTTAATTTGCATCTGGTACCCAATCCTTGTTGGGTCCTGCAGTTACAGTATCACATTTTATATCATCAACATCCACACTTGAATCAACACTTGAGTCTATTTGTTTGACTTCTTTAGCTACCCACTCAGTTTTAGAATAAGACTTGGTCTTTTTCTTAGTGGGCACTGCCTTTTTACCAACTTTGGCAGGCTCAGAAGTCTCAACAGTTTGCATATAGGAACATTTTTCAGTAGACAGAATAGGCAGATTAAAACATGTACACATGGCAGTGATTCTGCATGGCATACAATCAATGTTACTGCAAACATTCATTGTTCTTTGCATAATGGGAGTTCTATGTAAGTTACCATTAACCTTGTTCTCAATAGGTTTCTTACAAACATGTGTTAAATGTTGGGAGGAGCCACAATTATTGCAAAGTTTCCTAGGAGCATTCTTTATATAAACATAACCATTTTTCTTGTCAATTCCTAACTTGACATTCATATTCTTAGACTTGTAGGCATCTGAGTTGACAGTATGTCCTGAAGTTGCTGTCGAGTTATCCTTGACAGTACCTTTATACTTGCTGTCTTGACAGTAGATTTGGAAGTTGCTGTCTTAGGTACTCTCTTGACAGTATCTTTGAAAGTTTCTGTCTTATTCTTGTTGACAGATTCTTTAGAACATTATGTTTGATTGTTTGGTAAAGTTTCTGTCATGGGAATCTTGACAGTATCTTTCCCTTCAGTAGGTGTGCTGTCAATACACTCATCTTCATCAAGAAGTTCTTGTTTGATGAGCAAGGAATTCTCATCAAAATCATCTTGAACAGTTTTGAAAATAGGTTTACAAACTCTCTTGAAAATATGAGGTTTGACAGCATCACCATCTGAACAATCATCAATCACAGCTGCCTTTCTAGGCCTCCTACCATAGTCAAAACCTATTCCAACTTTTTGGTTCTCAGTGTGATTCTCATGATATTCCTGAACTAACTTAGAAGAATTTCTAAATGCCTTAAGCTTAAATTCATTTTCAGCAATTTGATTTCTTAAGAATTCTTCTATCTCTTTAGCACAGACAGTATCATTTTTCAGTCTTTCATTTTCTTGAGCTAGTGAATCTAATGGAATGGTTTTAAGCAAAAGCAATTCATTCTCAGATCTGAGTGTTTCATTCTAGTTAGCTAACTTTGCAATTTCTTCATTAGCAGCAGATAAACTAACATGAATATTAAACATCTCAGCACTTAATTCTTCAATAGTTTGCTTATACTCAGTTTTAGACATATCAAGTAAAATGAGAGATGGTACCTGATTCGAGGAGCTTGATGCTTCATCATCAGATCTAGCCAGGAGAGCTAGATTCACAAACTCTTCTTCTTCCTCATCATCAGAATCATCCCAGCATTTTCCTTCAGCCACATAGGCTCTTCCTTGATTTCTTTTAAACTAACTTCCAGATCCTTTCTCCATTCTTTGATTCTGTTTTGGCCTTCTGCACTCTGTGGCAAAATGACCTAGCCCATTGCAGTTGTAACATCTGAACTTTGACCTATCCACCATCCCTATCTTGTATCCTCTTCTTGTGGCACCACCAATAGCCTTTGAAGAGTTTCCCTTGTTGAACTTAGATGTCTGACCCTGTGGCTTATATGGCTTATCTCTTCTGAACTTTATATTCTTGAACCTTTTAGCCATATATGCCATGGTTGGATTATCCATGCTTTCAATCTCTTCTAATGAGTAGAAATCTTCATCTTCAACATCTTTGAGCTGTGGAACCACTTTCTCCTCATCATCCAACACCTCCTCAATCTTCAGAGATGGCATTTGTGTTGGTTGTGAACTTTATAAAGATTCACTTGGCAGAGAGACATATGGCTCATGAGCTACAAGGGCACCAGACATGTTTGCCATCTTTCATTTGGCTCTAGTTTGAATAGCTCTCTTTTGAAAGAGTTCAAGTTCATATGACTTAAGCACACCATAAAGAGTTTCAAGAGAAATATCATTCAGGTTTCTCCCTTCTCTTATGGTAGTGATTTTTTGCTCAAGGTGCTCAGGAAGAGTGAGCAGAAACTTGACATTAATATCCTTTTTGTCATAGAACTTTCCATGAATTTGTAGCTCAGCTATTAGCTTACTGAATCTTTCAAACATGTGAGTGAGCTCTTCACCAGGCTTAGCCATAAAGGCTTCATACTGTGACATAAGAATTTGCCTTTAATTTTCTCTGACCTCTTCACTTCCTTCACACAGCAACTCTATCTTGTTCCATATCTCTTTATGAAAGGCATATGACTCAGCCTATTTGTAGTTAGAGGATCCTAATCAACTTAAACCAAATTGTAATAAGTAAATATACATATGAACTGTCACAGGAATCTCAAGAAGTATTATCTGTCAGAAGAAAGAAGAAAAGTCAATCTATAGTTTTGATGTCATACACTGGAAGACGATTCAGTTATCTGATCAAGCCCCAGTATAGCATTGAAGTGAATGGATTCATTTGAACAGTGACAGAGATTTTTCGAGTGATAGTTTGAAGGTCAGTTACAGTACAAGAGAATTGAGAGAAGAAACAAACCACAACCTAAAGTCAAAAGTGAAGAAGCATCGTTGAAGTTAGTCGTTCATGAACCAGACAGTACATCGAACGTCAACACAAATCAGTGGTAATTCTTTACTACCTTCAGTGGTTGGTAAGAATTAAATTAATTATTTATTGATTTAATTAAATTCATTTATAATTGATATAAATCATTTAGTTGATTTAATTAAATGAATTAATTCTTGAAGAATTAATTTATTTATTAAATTAATTATTGTATCAATTAAATATGAATTAGTTAATCATTAATTAATTAAATGGATCAATATGACTTAAAGAAAGAAGATTGGATTATGTCTTGGAGAAGAAAAATTCGGTATGACCTAATTTTAAGTCATACCGACAGTAGCTTTTCAGGATTATGTCTTACCGACCTGATTAAGTCATACCGACCTCTGCCAGCTGTTGTAAGTCTTACCGAACTTCTGATTAAGTCATACCGACAAGTTTTATGTCTTAATGGAGGTTTGTGTAAGTCTTAATGAAGAAAAATCAAGTCTTGGTAGCAGTTTAAGTCATGCTGGAGCAGTTAAATATCTTACAAAAAGCCAGCAAGACCTGTTACTGATATAAAAGAACAGAACAGAGCAGATTAGGTCATAACGGAAAAACACAGCAGAAAACATAACATCCTGAACATAATTCTCTCTCAAGAATATCAAGAACACCAAAGCTTAAACAATTCCCAGAAATTCAAGTTCTTCATCTTTGTTATATTATATCCGTTAGAACTTGTTTATTTGTGATTCTTGTACTACTAGCGAATTAAGTTTCCTAGTTCTTATCTTGATTATTATTAACTAAATTAGAAAAGTTCATGTCGAATTTTCTAATTAGTTATTAACATCTTGATAAGTTGTTATACTGATTTTGTAACACCACATCAAGTTAATATATAGTTATATTAAACTTGAAAAATTGTGTTAAATAATTCCGCACATAAATTTGTCTTTATCAAATTTTATTTAAAGGACAAATTTCGATAAAAAGGTAAAGATTGTATTCAACCCCCCTTCTACAATCTTATCGGACCTAACAATTGGTATCAGAGCAGATTGATTGATACACAAATCAAAGATCCCATTTTATTCGATTAAAAATCATCCCTGAATTTTTTAACTCTCTTAAAAAATTCATCATGTCTTCTAAAGTTGGAACTGTGAAAATTCCCATATATGACAAAAACAGTTATGATATGTGGAAGAACAAAATGTTAATGTTCCTCGAGGTTGAAAATCCTAAATACATGAAAGTCTTATCAGAAGGACCAATAATACCTTTTGGATTAATTCCTGAAGTTGTTACTGATGGAAAAGTTATTTCCCCTGCAAAGTTTGTACACAAAGATTCTTCTGAATTCACTCTTGTTGAAAGAGAGGAAGCTGGACTTGACATTAATTTAAGACTGATTTTAATAGATTCTCTAGACTCTGTAATGTACAGTCATGTGATCAACTGCAAGACTGCAAAGCAAATGTGGGAAACCATTGAAACTGTGAATGAAGGAACAGAGGAAGTTAGAGGGAATTGTCTAGAAATTCTGACATCTGAGTATGAACACTTTCGATCAGCATATAATGAAAATATTCAAGATGTGTTTGAAAGATATAACAAACTTGTCAACAATTTACAGATGCATGGCAAGTACTACACTCAGAAAGAGATCAACAGAAAATTTCTACTGTCAATGCCTGTTCATCTAGAACATAGGATTACAGCTATCAGAGAGTCGAGAAATCTAAGTGAAATTACTGTAGAGAGACTCTTGGTGTTTTAAAAACCTATGAACTGGAACAATCTCAACAAAAGGAGATTTATGGAAAAGGAAGAGTTGCTAATACTTCTACAGCTCGTATTGTTGAGAACAAACAGGAAGTGGAAGATAAGGTTATTCAACCTTGTAGTGTTGACAGTGGCAAGCTTGAAGTTGAAGTTGGTCAAACGAATGCTAGTCCAGATGAAGGAGACTTCTATTCGTTAGAAGAGCTAGATCAGTTGGAAGATGAGTCCATGGCTTTGTTGGTAAGGAAATTCAGTAACTTCTGATTTAGGAAGAATCCCAAGTTCAGGTACAAATCTAACTATAACAGGTTCCAGAGAGGAGGTTCTTCATCCTCAAGTAACAGAGGAGGTTACAAAACTGGAACAGTTGAAAGAAGTAAAATTAGATGCTACAACTGTAATGAACTTGGACATTTCGCTACTGAATGTCAGAAGCCAAAACAAAACCAAAGAAAAGACTTTGGATCTGAGAAGAAGAAGACAGGTAAAGCCTATGTGGCTGCTGGAAAGAGTTGGGATGATACAGACTCTGAAGATGAAGAGTATGGCAATCTTGCCCTGATGGCAAAATCTGATAACTCCAGTGGTACTTCATCTGAGGTATCTTGTACTGAAAGTCAATATATTTATCAACTTAGTGATACACTAGGTAATGCTAATAGAGAGATTGAAAGGATCAATTTGTTAAATACAGATCTTAGTAATCAATTATCAGAATTACACGATGTACAAAATTGCCATGATAAACAAAAATCAGAAATAAAAATTCTAAAAGAACTTGAGAGGTCTTTAGCGTTGATAGTGGTTCAACAACGTGAAACAATAGCTGAGCTAGAAATAAGGATTAGTGCTACTTCTAATTCATGTAAAGTGGCTAAAGAGTTGTTTAACCAACAAGCTATTAATCAAACCGTAAGAATTGGGTTTGATTATAATGAAGCTATTGGACGAAAAAGCATTATTACCCCTAATCGTGTCAGTGCTGTAGAAAGGGGTATACCAGTAGTGCTTAAGGGTGTTAGTAACCCACTCTTTAAGACATCCATAGCAGAACCTTTGGAGATAACAGCAAAGGTAAAACTGATGGATATGGCAGATTAGAAGCTGGAAATGTTATCGTTGAAGATGTCTCTTTTGTGAACGGCCTTGAGCACAATTTGCTCAGTATTAGTCAATTCTGTGACAAAGGTTATGAAGTTCATTTCAACAATAAGAATTGTCTAATATCACACAAGAGAAATGAAAGGCCGCAGTTGACTGGAGTAAGAAAAGGAAACTTGTACATAGCCAATTTGAACTCTGGAAGCACAGAAGAAATTAGATGTTTTTATTCAAAGGCATCCATTGATGAAAGTTGGTTATGGCACAAGAAACTTTCTCACCTAAACTTCAAAACAATGAATTCTCTAGTTAAAAGAGAATTGGTGAGAGGTTTACCTTCTATTGAATTTACTCAGGAAGGTCTATGTGATGCTTGTCAAAAAGG
Source organism: Saposhnikovia divaricata (assembly GCA_036435485.1). Taxonomy (NCBI): domain Eukaryota; kingdom Viridiplantae; phylum Streptophyta; class Magnoliopsida; order Apiales; family Apiaceae; genus Saposhnikovia; species Saposhnikovia divaricata. The sequence goes on from CM071598.1 coordinate 171,194,146, forward strand.
AAAGTTAAAAAGGGCAACTCACAGGAGCATTAACATATCATCAATAACTGAACCATTACAACTTCTCCATACGGATTTGTTTGGTCCAGTTAGTGTGATGTCTATGTCAAGGAAAAGATATGCTCTAGTGATTGTTGATGACTTCTCAAAATTCACATGGGTACTATTTCTGAACTCAAAAGATGAAACTCCACAACTGGTAGTTGATCACATTAAGTTAATTGAGCTGGACTCTAATCGTCCAGTAAGAGCTATAAGGTCAGACAACGGAACTGAATTCAAGAATGCAGTTCTGAATGATTTTTGCACTGAAAAGGGTATAACTAGACAGTACTCGGCTCCCAGAACTCCTCAACAAAATGGGGTAGTTGAAAGAAAGAATAGAACCATGATTGAAGCTGCACGTACTATGCTAAGTGAATCAAGGCTTCCATTGAGCTTTTGGGCTGAAGCTATCAACACTGCATGCTATACCCAGAATCGTACACTTATCAATAAAGACTTAATGAAGACACCATATGAAGCTCTACATGACAAGAAACCAACTCTCAAGTACTTCCATGTATTTGGGACAAAATGCTTTGTGCTGAAAGAAGGAGATGAACAAGGTGGTAAATTTGAAGAAAAAGCACATGAAGCAATATTTATTGGTTATACTAGAAGAGCCTACAAGGTGTATCTTATTGATCAACAGAAATCTATGGAAAGTGTCAATGTTACATTTAATGACACAAAACTCCCAAGTATCCAAAATGAAGATCCATCTGAAAAGCTTAAGTTTGATGATATGTCAGACTCAGATTCAGATGATGACAATCAACCTGATGTTGTTGCTGATAATAATAATCCAAATGTTGGTGGTAATGATCAAGGTGATGCTGGTGAAAACAATGATAATTTTCAAGACACCACTGATACTCTTGAACCATCAACAAGTCAAACTGGCAACAACTCAGGGGGAGATAATGAAGAATCAACAAGTCATGCTCAACATCATACAGAAGATCAAGGCGAATCGTCAAGATCAATTCTTCCCAGACAAACTGTTTGGAATAGAGCTCATTCTTTTGAGCTGATTCTTGGTGATCCAGATGTTGGTGTGAAAACAAGAAGAGCTTATCAGAATCAATGTAACTATTCTGGGTTCCTGTCAGTTATGGAACCTAAGAAAGTAGAAGAAGCTCTATCTGATCCTGATTGGGTGATTGCTATGCAAGATGAACTCAATCAATTTAAGCAACTAGAAGTATGGAAGCTGGTACCCAGACCAAAAGATAGAAAAGTGGTGGACATAAGATGGGTATTCAGAAACAAACTAGATGAAGATGGCACTGTGATAAGAAACAAAGCAAGACTGGTAGCTAAAGGTTATTCTCAAGCTGAAGGCATTGATTATGACGAGACCTATGCTCCAGTGGCAAGACTTGAGGCCATCAGAATATTCTTGGCATTTGCATCCTATTCAAGATTCAAAGTTTATCAAATGGATGTCAAGAGTTCCTTTCTGAATGGTAAGCTAGATGAAGAAGTGTATGTAGAACAGCCCCCTGGTTTTGAAGATCAAGATCATCTGGACTATGTCTACTTTCTTTACAAAGCTATCTATGGTCTTAAGCAAGCCCCAAGAAAATGGTATGACACTCTTTCTGAATTTCTATTAGAAAATGGTTTTATTAGAGGTGTCATAGACAAAACGCTCTTCACTAAAAGACATAAGAATGATATAATACTAGTCCAAGTCTATGTGGACGATATTATATTTGGGTCTACTAATGAGCTTCTATGCAAGAAGTTTTCTAAGTTAATGCAGGGTAGGTTTGAAATGAGCATGATGGGAGAACTGAAATTCTTTCTTGGTTTACAAATAAGTCAAAGACAAGATGGAATATTTATTTGTCAATCCAAGTACATTAAGGAGCTCCTCAAGAAATATCACATGGAGGAGTGCTCATCAGCAAAGACACCATCAACTATAGCTGTCAAAATTGGTTTATGTGAAAGTTCTGCCAAGGTAGATATCACAGGCTATAGAGGTATGATTGGCTCATTGCTTTACCTAACTGCTAGTAGACCAGATATAATGTTTGCCACATGCTTGTGTGCAAGGTTCCAAGCGAACCCTAAAGAAATCCATCTCACTGCTGTCAAAAGAATCTTAAGATATCTAAAGGGTACGCCTAATTTAGGCATCTGGTACCCTAATGAAACTGGTTTTACTTTAATTGGATATACAGATTCTGACTATGCAGGAAGTGTTGTAGACAGGAAGAGTACATCTGGGAGTTGTCAATACCTAGGTGGAAGATTGGTATCCTGGTTCAGTAAGAAACAGCAAACAGTTTCCAACTCTACAGCTGAAGCTGAATATATAGCTGCTGGAAGCTGTTGTGCTCAGATCTTATGGATAAGGAATCAATTAATGGACTATGGCATTGTATTGGAAAATATTCCTATTTTATGTGATAATACAAGTGCCATAGCAATCGCCAGCAATCATGTGCAGCACTCAAGGACAAAGCACATTGACATAAGGTATCATTTTATAAGAGAGCATGTAATGAATGGTATAGTACAACTACTATTTGTAGGCTCTGGAGATCAAACTGCAGATATTTTTACTAAGTCGCTTAATGAATCCTCATTCACTAAAATTGTTAGTGAATTGGGTATGTTAAACAGTCCTAGTAATTAATACTGTTAATATCTGAAATTTGATCTTTAATAATTTTGCAAGTGATTATTCTGTGAATATTTGTTGTTTGAAATCACTTGTATAATTATTTTACCATCTGATTTTCTTGCTTGTTTAGTTATTTTTCACTCTATTTATTCATATTATTTAATACTTCATACTTCTGTATTTTTAGAATATTTGTAGATATTTATTTCTATTTTAATAATTAATTTATCATATGTTTTTTAATGTTTGTCCTGTTAATATTGCGTTGTTCTCGTTAATAGGATAACATATGGTATTTATAATTATTTTTATAATTTGTTTAATTTTCTATATTATTTTTATTATTTTTATAAGTTAATTGTATATTTTATTGTTTTTTTTAATGTTTGTTTAAAGAAAATATGACTTAAAATTAGGAAAAACAATCAATATGACTTAACTTAAAATCGGTATGACTTAAACAGGTTAAGTCTTACCGAGTTTTTTTTATTAAGTCATATTCGCTAGTCTGTTAACATTAAGTCTTAATCAATTATAATTTATATATATATTTTTTAAGTCTTGTCTGTATATAAATTAAGTCTTATTCACCTGTATATAAGTTAAGTCTTAGCGAGTCTTTTAAACTTAAGTCTTATTCAATTAGGTCTTAGCGAGTTTTTAAATTAAGTCTTAAGTCAGTAGTGTTATTTAAGTCTTACTCGTCTGTAATTAATCTAAGTCTTATTCGTAATATGTATTTTATTTAAGTCTTATTTTAAATTTAAGTCGTAATCAGTTAGTATAGATATAGTAGTTAGTAATGTTAAGTCTTATTTCATATTAAGTCATTCTCGTGTTAAGTCACAGAATCTCTCAGTCGATACATACAATACACACGCACATTACAGTCGAACCTCTGCCGGATTTTTGACCGGAATCACTCACCCATTTCACGCTGACCACATATTTGGATTCCTTGACTGATTATCTACGTTTTGATTGTTTAAAATCGTGATTTGGTTCAGTTTTTAAAGGTTTTAGTTTTTAAAAAAATCGGTTTTAAGATCTGATTTTCTGAAAAACTGGGTTCGATTCTTGCAAATCTAAAAATATACGTGTGTTCGTGTGTGTAAGAGGATCATTATTGATCGAATGTCCTAATAGCTGAACTTTATTTTATCAAAATTCATACTTCGAGAACTTGGCATGCACTTGCTCTTTCCGGTTTTATCTCAAAACATTCTCCATTACCTCTTGACCACTGATCATATTACTTAATCCATTTATGTTTCAGCGTCGGAGTAAACTTAATGTAATTACTATCATCCATTTAAGGAAAAGAAAGAATTTAATATTCTTCTAAACCACATGCATCTAATGTTTCTTGTTAATCATTTCACTGAGTTGGAATAAACCTATACTTAGTCCCTTACGGTAGTCTTATTATGAGTGTATTATAGACTCACTGGTCTTTTCCTCTTGTAGGTTCTGAGATCATCGCCTCGCTTACTATTTCCTTATATAACTTTATCCAATCATGCCATAACTTTTCAATGTCTTTACTTTCTAAGCTGATCCATCTATAAAATGAACATTTCTCTGAATCAAACCACCTCACCAATCTCAATTTGACTTCATAAGTTATAACCTATGAAATCTGCCTTCTCATGGCGAATTACCATTGAAAATATTCACACTAATTCATTTATCCAATGATATGGCACTTGCTGCCTCTATCTCAACTGCTCCTGGAGACTCTGCTCCCCGTCCTATATCGATGTCTTGCATCATTCTAACTCTTTTCTCATTAATCTGGAAGTCTCTAAGGATTCTTATCTATCCCCATATAAGATCTCAAGTTATTTGTCCAATCCGTCTTACATGCTGGTACCACACCCGGTAGTCCGGCTATGAATTCAATATGCATCTTCAGATCTCTTAATAATATCTCAATTCTTTATGCTCACTTCTCTGAGCACTATACTTTAACTCTTATAGTCTCTCTGGCTGCAGCCCTCATTTCCTCAAAGGTAAACTCTTTATCCTTAACAGGATTCTCCTTCATAGTTGGAACCTCCTTCGAGTCCTCAGTAGGGTACTCTATCGAGTCTTCAAGCCGATCGTCAACATATAATAAGGCATCCTCGTGCTGCTGCTCGTAAGCCTCAAGGTCCGTCGCCTGCTCGTCGATACGATATCGAGCTAAGTTACTATCATGATACTTATAAGTTCCCGTAAGGGTTTTAAGTGAACTTGGCAAGAGTTCTTATTATCTTAATGAATTTATTATTATAACGTCGCATCATCTCTGGGATATATAACTCGAGCTTTGATACCATTTCTGTAACACCCCCAGATCCGGGGTCGGGGATCGGGTCGTTACGGTCTCAATTCCATCAATAATACTTGACTTGCATTAAAATACATAAGCAGCATGCTATGACCCCGCAATAATATCACATCACACACACACAACCAGTTATAGTCTCAGAGATGAAATCAGAGTAACTAATAAATATTATTAATCGCAAGATTGAGTTTTTACAACCCAAAAGATTTACAATTTAACCATTACATACTCTTTGCCATCCATTTGTATATGTCGCATAATAAATACATTTGATACTCAAATGCTACCAACTAGCCTACCAATAGCTTCCTCTTCAGCAATGGTAGCTATGATCTCAGCGGTTAATCCTTTGACGGTGATCACTTGCTCGCACCGATTGCGCTTTGTGCGGGCCATCAGATCTAGCTGTTGTTGTGATATAGATAAATAAAACAAGGGTGAGCAATAACCCACCAAAAAGAATATACTGAACAGTGATAATATACAACAGTTCATAATATCTTTGTAACCATATGCCATGCATTTACGAAGATAGTGGCAGTATAATGTAAACGATGAAGTTACAAGGTAACCCAAAATATATATGCTGCGAAAATATCTGCTAAGCAAAAGATAAGCAAGATATTATCAATTATTATAAAAGAGGAACTTGCAGGAAAAATATTGCAATTCCAGTTTTGAACACTTTTCAACCCTGCCAACATTGAGAATGTTGCAGAAAATAAATAGATTTGGATTATGAACCAATGCGGGAGTATTGTCGTGCCAGATGACACCACCTTACGATGATCAGTCGTAGGTTGTGCACCTCAAGATTTGTTTCTCTACATGTAGAAGGAAGAACGTACGTCGGATCTCCCTAGCCAACGGTTGGGCATAGTTGGGACCGGCGCCACTCGGACCCTATTTCCAGGATGGACTATCCCACAGCCTCTTATACCAGTTTTACTGATGGACTGTCCCACAGCTTCTTACACAAATTTTTAATGATGGACTGTCCCACAGCCTCTTACACAAATACTCCTAGTTCGAATAAATCCATGACTCTGAAACATAAAGCTCGTCCCCCTTTCCCCAAGTATAATACTTGTTGATAAGACTCCACAAAGTAGTTGTATCTAGTTGGAAAGAAAAATTCACCAATATTTGCCAAGCTGATGCTTGTTAATGGATATTGACTTGTTCCAATAATCTTACCCCTCGAATGATGAGGAAGTAACAAACAAACTCAATTTGATGGATAGCAACCAAGTTGCGGGTGAAAAGAATAGTTTAACAAGTATATGACCGGGCAGTAAACGAAATAACAGCTCTCAAGCAAGGTTCTCTTATATTTTAGAAGATAGACTCGAATGAAGAATGGAGTTTTGAGAACCTTCCTTGATAAAATAATAATAATATGACTCAGAGATAATTTACATGGTATTTGAATATCAAGGAAATTTTTTGAATGAAATATCTCATTTTAAAGCTAGCTGAAAGAATTAAATAAATATTCAAAGAATATTTAATAAACCAGAAAATAGTTCAAGAATATTCTTAATATAAATACAGCTCATGATTACCCTCGAATAAGTGTATACAAAATATTCATTAAATAAATAATTCCTCGAATAAATATTTGAAATAATATCCAAGAAAATAATAAAATCTTGAATGAATATCCAAGATAATAATAAAATCTTGAATGAATATCCAAGATAATATTCGTTAAGTAAATAAGCTCAAATTAATATTCGAAATAATATTCATTTAAATAAATAAAGCTCGAATGAATATTAAAAATAATATTCACTAAATAAATAACTTCGAATGAATATTCCAAAATAATATTCATCTAATTCAAATAGCCTCAAATGAATATTCAAAATAATATTCATTAAATAAATACTCTCGAATGAGTATTCAAATAACATTCCTCGAATAATTTCCAAGTAGTTAATACTTATGAAAATATAGATATTGTTTATAAATAACATTCCTCAAGTAATCTGTTACTGGAATCCCTTCGGGTTTCCACGACTATCTATATATTACAAAATACCGACTCCCGGTCTATATTTAATGAAGGAAGATCATGCGCCCTTCACTAAGGGTCTGAACACAATCCGGCCTACAACTAATATATCGTATCTAGCTTATAAGCCAGCTTAGAATCAGGGAACAAGTATCACAATATACTTTGAAAACAGGCATGCATGCTATGGCATATGTAAAACAGCAATCACACACACACATATATATATATATATATATATATATATATATATATATATTATCACAACAACAGGTTCAAGTTTTGAACACTTGCTTGGTAATCGGGTGTGGGTAGAGGTAGTGTGTCCCGGTTCAGCTCGGTGATCTATAAACAATCAGAATATTCGAGATTAATCACCTAACACTTCTTTAGAAGGTTACGTATAAACTTTACTTAATTCGAAACACGCTTTCGAGTTATCACGTTATGCACCCTTTTGTATAACCCTCTTTATTACCGATACGATCCGACTTTTGTTCGTTATTAAGACATGTCATTACACTTACACTTGACATATACTTAAGCCGGGTAAGTTCTAAGGTCGGTCGTTTACGAACCAAGATTATACCTCGAGTTTTATCTGCCCGTTGTCTAAGTGTTTTACCAAAGTTATAACCAAGTACGCTTTTAGGGGTTCGTTCGAGTCGTTCGCGTTTAACCTCGATTCAAACATTTTTATAAAATTGAAAAACGATCCGTTTGACACGAGGTTTTCTCCTACACCTTTCTTATGATCTCTAATATTTAATTACCAAGGTTCTTCACTAACTTGCATATTTTACCGAGGGTCAATTTTAATAACGAACTCGTACTTACGGTTTCGAATGACTTTTAGTAAATCGGCCATAATTCCTAAACCGTAAGTCCGTTTCACATGATCTTTATATCAAAACGAAGCTTATAACATGATCTATCTTGTAATGGCAGAACATGAAACTGGACAGTGACTTAACTGCTGTCAAACACGATTTCCTAAGGTTAACGAAAATCGGGCATTACGACGGCTATAAATCGGACGTTCCATAAATCGTAATCAACAACCCAAGCCACACCGGGCATCAATACCACTTATAAACATGATTCTCATCTTATTAAGTCCAAGAACATATCACTTCATCATATTGATCATCATGTTATAAAATCAACTAATCGACTACTTAATCATGCTTATAATATAACCATAATAATAACCAAGCTAAATATCACCAAGAATATACATAATATTAAAGTAAGAGCTAGGGTTTCATGAGGTTCATACCTTCCTTGGAGTGTCTAAGAACTTAATAATCCTTGTATAGCCCTTAGGATACCTTTACCAAGCTTAGATCATCCAAACAAATCAAGAATAACAAGGTTAGATCTTGAAAGTTACTATTCACCCTAGACTTTGGTGATTTTATTAACTATGCTAGAGATGTTTGTTTACTTTCAAACTTCTAAGATATTTATGATATGAAATATAGGACTCACCATAATTATCTTGAGAATAAAAAATGATGGGAAGTGGGATTTTGCTTCTTGAATTAAGGAAAAAGCCGAATGGCTTCCTTTGGAGAGAAGATGGAGTTGCTTGCTTGCTTTTGCTTGGTTGATTGCATAAAGTGATCAATAATGATAGATATTTGTTGGTTGAACCATGGTCTAGTTGATGGGTTAAGGCTTGGTTAAGGGTTTGTTACCATGTGAGTAAGTATTGGTGTCTTATGGTGCACCTCTTTGCTAACTAGCTTGGTTTCTTTGATCTTATCTTGCATAAAGTGATTATGTCACCTTCCACTAGTTCATCATACCTCTTGGCTCTCTGCGTGTTTCTTTGTCCGGTATTGCCCAATTTGATTGATTCGCTCGGAGGAATATCTTAATTGTTTCTAGTTAGGGTTTTACCGGAAACCTTCTTAATATTCATACCACCATTCTCAATCCTCCTTTATAATTCTTGAACCTACATTCCTTAAATCCTTTCAATAATTCCTTAAGTCTTTCAGTGTCCAGGGAAATCTTGGGGAAAATAAAAGTGCTATTTTTCAGAATCCGACAACTTTTACATACACTCTTTTTCCCCTGGATCACTAATACGAACTCAGAATTTCGTTCCGGGTACTTCTATATAGCGTCGTCTAATAATATTCCTAAATCCACCAAAATCACTATTCACCACTTATTTTTTACTTATTCTTTTAGGGTTATATAGATGTCCTGGTTCTCTTTCGATCGTTCCTTAACCCTTTTACGGAACCACTGGACTGATAACAGATATCGATTTGGATGACATAAGAATAACCTTCCCCCTTGGAATTATCAAATCTTAATTTCCTAGGAGATAGATAATTCTTATCTAGATTGTCAACCAATAGCATTCTTCATGACATATAAGTATTTGAATCCATATCCATTCCATAATAAAAGTTTTAATTCCTACCAAAAATCGGGGTTCTTACATTTACCCTTCTATTCAATACTTTTAAAAAAAATTTAATGTTGCAAGGAATTGAACCTAGGTCTCTAGGTGTGTAGAAAGCTTCTTTCCACCACACCAATCACTTGTATGTGTTTTTATATGATACACATTATATGTGTGTAGGTGTGTCACGTGAGTGAAAAAATATGATATTTTAGTTAGCTCGCGTGTACGAAAAATTATGGTATTTTAGTTAGTGCGACATATTAACAAATTTTAGCTTCTTTCCACCACACCAATCACTTGTATGTGTTTTTATATGATACACATTATATGTGTGTAGGTGTGTCACGTGAGTGAAAAAATATGATATTTTAGTTAGCTCGCGTGTACGAAAAATTATGGTATTTTAGTTAGTGCGACATATTAACAAATTTTAGCTACTTTAGCTTTTTGTGATATATTAACAAATTTTAGTCATCAATTTATACATACAATTATTGATTTGGATTATAGTATATTATAAAACCCATATATTATATACAATTATTGATACATTCAAGTGCAAATGGGTGGCCACTTTGATATAAATCCATATATTATATAATATCAAAAAATAAATTAATGATATATAAATTTTGCTTTGGTTATACATTATTTAATTATTTAAAATGATGTTATAATATATCAAAATCTATTATCTATTATGTCATTTTATTCCCCATAAATGGTTAGACATTGTATTAAAATGACTAACTTCCCTTATGTTTACTATATTTTGTAAAAAGTAGTTGTTGAAATTGATTGAACTTGGTCTCTAAGATAATTAACATATTTTTTGCCATTACAATCAATCACAAGTATTTTAAATCATACACATTATAAATGTATGTGTGTTGCTTGAGTGAAACAAAATCTAATATGATGATTATTACAACATATTAGCAATCTTTGGTCATAATTTTATTTTTTTATTCATTGATACAGATCATAATTAATTATATTATATTGAAATATCAATTAGTGATACATAGTATATAGTTTGTTTATATATTTTAAAATTGTGATAATAATAATAATAATAATAATAATAATAATAATAATAATAATAATAATAATAATAATAATAATAATAATCATAATAGGTGTAGGATCTCCAATTTAATTCACGCATCTTTTTATCGCTAGACCACCCAGTCACATGTGTTTTAAATCATACACATTATAGATGTGTGTGCATGTTGCTTGAGTGAAACAAAATATGACATTTATAATTATGGCAACATATTAACAATTTTTTGCTATAGTTTTAATTTTACATTTATTGATTTGAATTATAGTACATTATGTTATATCAAAATATCAATTATTGATACATAATATATGGTTTGGTTATAGATTTTAAAATTGTAATAATAATAATAATAATAATAATAATAATAATAATAATAATAATAATAATCAATATGATATTTATAACCAAAATTTACTATATTGCGATAATTTCATTAAACAACCTGACCACTCATTTAGACGTGTTTTTAGTAATACACTTGATATCTTCGTGTGTGTGCCACGTAAGCGGGCCAATATTATATCATTTATTAATATTATTCTTTATCGATGTCATATAGAATTATATGAATTATTTATTTGACAAATTTATTGATTTACAAAATATTTATTTACCAAGATACAGTTATAAAAAGGTAAATTCTTAGAATTTTGTAAAAAATTAAAATATCAATTAAAAAATTATAATAAATTTTAGAAAATAAGTAAAGTTAGAGGCTCGTGATTCGCACGAACTTTTAATAATTAAGGAAGATTTTCTCAACAAAACATGCATATACAAAACTCACTAAGAGAAATAACAAACTCATTCAAGTATTTGGTATATTTGTTACTCCAATTAGTATCTTTGGATGAAACTGTATTTGAAAAAGAAAGGATGAATTAATTGTCAAATCACGGACATAAGGAATATGAGGAACTTCAACTTATGATGATAGCTCGAAGTACAAAAAAATATTCTCATGTTATAAGCCTTAGTTACACAAGATATATTCACTCAGTCAATTAAAATTATTTCGTGTTTTGAAAGTTAGACGGGACAGAGAAAGAGAAATAAAGGCAAATTATGCTTACAGTGAAGAAATTAAAAGAAAAGAGATGAAAAAGTTAGAAAGATAGTGTTAAGAAGTGAAAGCGCAAGGCCTGAATAGCGTATTAGAAGATTTACGAAGTTTTTGATTAAAATCAAGAGTAAAACCTACACTCTCGGAATGCATCATCTTGAAGGCTATTTAATTTATATCTTGATATTATTGGAGATCCAACTAAATGGATGCATCATTTTCGAAGAATTGGAAGAATCGTTTAGAATTGTGAATATTATGAAAAATCATCTTATTAATTAGATGACACCCATAAAAACACTCGAATTCTATTCTATGACTAACGACAAAATTAAAAACTAACATGACTACTATCAATATTGGTCGTATTATTTTTTAGATTACAAACTTGAATATACTTAAATTAATAGCCACATATGCCATTACCAAACCAAACTCAATTAAAATTTCAAACAACACTGATCATGCATAATTTAATTTAAAAATACAATTTAAGTTAAGGACCCTTACTTCATACGGGTTTTTATGCTAGCTTCATTTTGAAAATTCAAACTAAGACCAAAAATTGTGGGACCGAGAGGATAAGAAGAATACTTCTATTATTTAAAAAGATCAAAGTTCTTCGGACAGGACGTTTAAAGACTACTTTAGCTTAGGGCGTTTAAGACTACTTTAGCTCTGTCCCGTTTGTTTAACCGGCTCCTTTTTGCACGTTTTATAAGATACATGGAAGAATGACTTCAAAGTATATTTTCTAATTTTTTCTATTTTATATAAAAGTATACACTTAATACTTATATAAAACAAATTTTTTTTAAAAAAAGGTTTCCTACCCGTACTGTTTTTTTGCCAACCACCAGTACTTATTTTAAATACATTAAAATGCATGAACAAATAAATTAGAGAATCAAACTTTTTGGGACGTGTGGAGTACAACCAGCTGAATACTTTAACCGGAGCCGAAACACCCAAATGAAAAAAGAAAAAAGAAAATGCTCCGGGCCTCTACTTTTGAAGTATACCAAACTCAAAAAAGGGTTCTAACTTCTAATTTACTCTAGTTCTTGTGCATGCCCAAATATAATGGTTGAAAAGTTTATTAAGATTTTTTATTTAAACTTTAACTTTGATTTGAGATTTTACGAAGTGGTAAAAATTTTAACCTACCCTATTCGTGCAGTTTGTTTGATCAGTTGAGTTGTAACAGAACTAATAAAAATCAAAAAAAAAAAAATCAAAATCAAAACAATAAAATGAACAAGAAAAAGTGCCAACACCGAGGCTATACATGCATATATTGCTGCACTACAAATTGCATACAACAACAAAAGGAAAATCATGGTACTATATATATATATATACTAGTGGCAAACTCAAAATCTTAGGGCCAAACAATGTCAACAACAGAAACCCTCAAGTTAGCTAAATCTTCCTTAAATTTATCGCCCCTGTTACAAAACTGGTCAGCCGGGGTTTTTCCTGGCAGCTTGGTATGCCTGTTTTCGACAAAGCAAGGAACTCCGGTGGAAGTTGTTGCACCACAAGAATGTAAAGGGAAATTTGTTGATGTGGAGACTGTGGAGTAGAGTAAGTCAGTGTTTTGGTGTTTAAGAAGTTCAGAAACAAGAAGAAAAAGAGATGCCATCAGAAAAGGTGTATGAATTATTATTTTTAATAGTAGTAGTCGTATTTTAGAAGCTGCGGAGACAATGCATATGTTTATGAATTTACGTACGTACACTATATATAGACACAACTTGATATGAATTTTGTTGGATGTTGCCGAAGTGTAGGACACTGGTTTCAAGTAGATTGTAGTTGCAAGCAAATATAGGTGCGGGAGAAACAATGGATCCTTATGGAAGCTGCCGCCTTATTATTCCTTGCTCTATTTTTTCTACATTATTTTGTTTGAAGGACTACAACAATTAACGGAACCAACTAAACTACTTGGGCCAAGACAAAATCATACAGGTTTTATAAAAGATGGTCTATAATGGCTAATGATTTTCTTTTGTTTTAAGATTAATTGAAGTTTCAATTTTAGTTGATTTTTAAAATTGAAAAGATATCAAATTCTTAATTGTTAAATTTTATAAATTCTTGTACTAATATATGAAGTATTGGTGATTGCAATAGTTGCCTTGTTAAGCTGTAAAAACCCAATGGATACTCCTTTTCATCACCCCAAATTTAATGAGGACTTCGGAGAATCAGATTAAAGTTGAAGAAGATAAAAACATCTGTCCTTATAATTAACTAAATTCTGGAGTTTTTTTTACCAAAGGAAAATTACCGTAGATACTTCCTGTTTTTTTTTATTCATCTCATATGTGTGTAGAAACATTTGATAAAAAAGCTATTAGGGTTTTTTTTGGTTTGATCTTGTCCTAAGAAAAACCGGCACACAAATTTTTGTGTATAATTTTTTAAATTGCTGCATTTAATATTTTTTTTGATATATATTTTGGAACTTTTAGGTATAAAAAACAAGACCATTGCTTTTGGACGTTGACATGTTGGTAAGTACTAATATTTCTGATCGAGAAGTTCGGTAGCAAGTATCTTACCAGCGGAGCTTTCAATAAACATTTAAACGGTGTTTCAATTTGTCCCCTTCACCAATTTTATAAAGGGAGTAACGGGCATGGTCTTGCGATAATGTAAAGATACCACCGGACTCCATTGCATATATTTTAAATAATTATGGGTGAAAATTAAAGTTTTGAATCTGAGCCTGTAAAATGTTGAGTTATAACACTCTCCAAAACCTACCTCAATTAAGGCATAAGAGATACCTTAATTGGATCGTATAACATAATCTACTAGTATTTATTGAGTAGATTGATAGATGGATGATGGTTGCAAACAAATGCATAATAGGGCTCTAAATGAATCGATACACTCGTGAACGGCTCGACATTCGGTTCAAAAAAACCTTGGTTCGGGTTCGAGTCGATTCACAAATGAGTCGATCTTGAACATGATTTTAATGATCGAGTTATAAATGAGATGAACTTGATCACGGTAAAGTTCAACTCGATAGCTCGCGAACAAGATCGATTAACGTGCTCGTGAACATTGTTCATGAACATAGCTCATGAACATGTTCGTGAATAAGTTCGATAATTGAGCTCGTTAACATATTCGGTATACGAGTTCATTAGCGGTTCATAAACAAACTTGATAAATTAGAATATCTTATATGTTATACTAGATATTACATTGTTTATTTTATAGTTTTGAATAATAATAATAATAATAATAATAATAATAATAATAATAATAATAATAATAATAATAATAATAATAATAATAATAATAATAATAATAATAATAATAATAACAATGACAATAATAACAACTCAGTCTTGCAATTAGTATAACTAGTTTATATTTGTCAAAATATGTTATCAAATTAAATATTACATTATTTTAAATGCTAAATTTTAACATTAAATATTAGTGTTTGTATAAATTTATTTATATTACTTAAATATATAAAAAGGTCTAAATATATCTTAATGATTGTGTAAAATTTAAAACTAAATTAACTTGCTATACATGCAAATATGTAATTCAAAGACCAAAATGAGTTACTTTAACACAAAAATTACATTAATAATTGATTTTTCTATAAATTTGTAATTCGAATTTTTAGAATATCAAGAGATGATATAGTAAATATATAATCTATGTCAAAATTTACATATAAGATTGTAACTCCTATGTAAGAACACTTACATTTTTGTATGACTATGATATTTTATAGATTTTATGTAAAAATATTAGTATTTTTGTACGATTATGATGGCAATAATGATCATTAATTTTTAAAGTTTACAATATATAAATTTAACTTAATTTATATTATTTTGTAAGAAAATCGATATTTTTTTTACAATTTACATAAAATGAATCAACTTTTAAGTAGATTAGAGGTTTATCATGAAATATTAATAAGAATATGTTTCTCAAATATTTGAGTTTTATTCGTTAGTACAATTTCGTGAACAAGCTCATGAACAAGATTAATGAGTTATTCGAAGTTGAAGTTCGTGAGCAAGCTCATGAGTTGTTCGTGAACCGTTCGTAGACAACATTTTTTCTTAACGAACCGAGCTCAAACACATTTTTTGGCTCGATTCAAGTTTGAGCTCGAGTTCGAGTTCAATAATTTCTTAACAAACGATACATGAACATTCTAAAGTTCGGCTCGGCTCATTTACACCCCTAATCACTAATCAGGTTGCATCCAAAGGGTGTATACGAACGTCTTCGTGCCGTAAATATCATGTTAAGTAACCAACTCATCTAAAACGTTAAAGTGTTAAAGGGAGACCTTATATGGATCTCATTTTATATTCTAACACTCCCCCTCACTCGAAAACCCATTTTTGGGTCGAAGAGTGGATTACGGGCGCTCATCTTTGGAGCATAACTTGTTTTCGTGTCTATATTAAATATTGAGAATATTGGGGATTGCTGAGAGTCGAACCTGGGACCTCTATGTGCCTGAGCTCTGATACTATGTTAAGTAACCAACTCATCTAAAACCTTAAGGTGTTAGAGGGAGGCCTTATATGAATCTCATATTATATTCTAACAAAATGTTGGGATTAATCTTAAACTCAATAATTAATTTCTTTATTTACGACAAAGAAATCATTGTTTGATTTGGTTGTTGGTCGTTAGTAGTTAGAGTGATTTTAGGAGTCTGGGAAAATAAAGATAGTAGTGGAGTTTATTTAGGAAGGTGAGTGATTTGTTTTCCCTAGTTTATAGCCACACATTATGGGCGGTTTCATTTAAATAGCATCTTGTATTATATTATTAAGTACGATAGAGAGAATACAATGTAGTCCCTAGTGCATTCCAGTTTGTACATATTTCAGCCTTCATCTTGTTATTTAATCCTAGTTTAGTTATCTTTGTTTATATCTTTAATGTCTAATCTCAACATGGTATCAGAGCCTCCGATCTTTGAGGCATTCGTTCTAAGTTTTATCATGCATTCTTAGTTTTATCCTTGAGCTCTTTATCCAGAAAGCTAGGTAACACTATCTGCACACCAGATGTTTGTTTTTGTTTCAAGTCAGAAATCAATTTCACGACCCCTGCTTTGATTAGCAGTGCTTGGCTGTAACAGATCGAAGAGGGATGGTTGAGCACATGTATAGTGCGTGTGTGTGTACTGGTGTTGCGAAATGTTTCCGAAAGGAATGTTGTTGGAGTTTCTACGGAGGCACTCCAAAGTGCCCAGTTTTGTAGGTTCTCTGATGGGCTTGATAGTCGGCAATTGAGGCAGCAGCTGCAATCAATGGCGAAGCCGCAACAGTAGAAGAAGAAAGCTATGGTATGGCCTTGTGATATTTGTTATTTTGGAGCCTTGGTTGGAAATGGGGCTATATTGCTAGTGTGCACTAGTGGTTTTGGCCGGTTAGTTTGTGGGTTTGCTCTGGGGTGGCTGCAGCAAGGTTAAGCTGAGAGGAGCTGGGGCTGGTGTTTCTGCGATGGGTGGTTGTGAGGTGTTAGTGAGGTCAGCTGTTAGTGAGAGAGTTGGTGCCTTAGTGGTATTGCAGGGGTTGTTATAACTTACAAGTTAAGGAGTTGTTAGTTTTGGTATAAATTTGGACGATTTCAGCTGGGTTTGTGTGTGTTTTTCTTGTGGCTTGTTGTGGGGTTTTTCGACAGTGAGCTTTCAGTCGCAGAGGAGATACAGAGATTGGAGAACTTAAAGCCAAGGCTATCGAGAAAGTTGGAAAAAAGGGAGTTATTATAATTGCTAATGGAAAAACTCTATACAGTGAACTGGAAGTGCTCGAGAAAATGAAGTAGGACAGAGTAACTGATGCCTTAAATGCTATAAAGGTAGCAGTTAAAGAAGGGATAGTACCAAGTGGTGGTGTAGCTCTTTTTTATGTGTCAAAGAAACTTGAGAACATGCAGGCTGCCAATTTTGATCAGAAGATTGGTATTCAGATTATTCAAACAGCTCTCAAGACACCTGTGTATACAATTACTTTTAATGCTGGAGTTAAGGGAGGTATGGTGGTTCGATTTTCAGCAGGGCTGGAGTCTGAAGATAGAGAGAGAAAAGAAGAGGAAAGCTAAGAAAAAATTTTGGGCGCATTTGTTTGCTTTGAAATTCAGTTACGACTCCGTTAATCGTTAGATAAAATTGAATATTGGAGGGTACGTTCACAAGACAAGGGATTAAAATCTGAATGGTGGAGATTGGATTACGAGTGCTCTAACTCAGTGGAGGAGAAGAAAAGTGCTGCGTTTGTGATGTTGCTATAGTTAGTTTCGAGTGTTGTGGTGATGAACCAAGAGAGAAGAAAAAATGTGAAGAAGATTCAGGAGGTGTCCAGGTGTTGCCTTACTGTGGTGATGGTGCATGTTGTCGATGTGTGTATATACATACATTTCTTGTATATGTATGGACTGGATAGAAATGTGGAAGATCTAATCTAAACTAATTGTTTGATTATGAGTTCAGTATGGGCTGATGATTTTTTCTTAAGCTAGTATAGATTGATTTATGGTGGTTCGATGCAGAGAGGTTCAACCAAGTAATGAAAGAGAGGTTGATGGGCCGTTGTTACTGAGTTTTTTTGTTAGTTAGTTTTTGGTTGGCATGTTGTATAATGTGCAGTCACTTGTCCACTGTGTACAGACAAAGAAAAGTGAGTCCGATATGTGCAGACAAAGAAGAGTGAGTCCGCTGTTTGCAGAGGAAGAAGAAAGCCATACGGGCTTATTAAATTTGAAGTTTGCAAAGTCACGGGTTCGAGTTTCCATTGAAGGCATTTTCCTGTACTGAATCTTTCTGGGTGAGAATTTTTGAATCTTTCTAGTCCCAAGGTAAGGCATCTATAAATGCTGGGGTTAACTGTTGGTTTTTCCCATCATCTTTCCTAAATCGACTCGTCCGGTGTTTGCGACTTTGGTATATCGGGATACTGATTAGATTGTGATTTAATCACCCGATAGTGACTTGGGGTAGTGATTTGAGTTGCAACTCAATCACCCGAGGGTGTGTATAGTAAAAATACTTGCTAGATGGTCAATGTTGCTAGATGGGCACAAAGAAAGCCATACGGGCTGTTGAGAAAAGTCAAACGGGCTTAGCCATACGGGCTAATGAAAGTGTTGTCAAAAGCAACATAGGTGTTGATTGCTAAGTGAAAATGAAGTAACACAGGTGTTGACTGCTGAGTGCAAACGACAAATGACAGAAACATCAGTGCGGTGATGATTTGTTGTGAGGCGGTTGGTGGAACCAAGTGAATGCCAAGATTGTGCAAAGCAAGATTCTGGAACTTAATGATTTGTGAAGAATCTTGTCAAACGAGTTTAAGATTAAGGGGGAGAATGTTGGGATTAATCTTAAACTCGGTAATTAATTTCTTTATTTACGTCAAAGAAATCATTGTTTGATTTGGTCGATAGTAGTTAGAGTGATTTTAGGAGTCTGGGAATATAAATATAGCATTGGAGTTTATTTAGGAAGGTGAGTGATTTGTTTTCCCTAGTTTATAGCCACACATTATGGGCAGTTTCATTTAAATAACATCTTGTATTTTATTGTTAAGTATGATAGAGAGAACACAATGTAGTCCCTAGTGCATTCCAGTTTTGTACATATTTCATCCTTCATCTTGTTATTCAATCCTAGTTTAGTTATCTTTGTTTATATCTTCAATGTCTAATCTCAACAACACTCACGGTTCGGTTCGAAAAAAGTTTGGTTTGAGTTCGATTTGATTTACAAATGAGTTAGTCTTAAACATTAATAATCGTAATAACAACAACAACAACAACAACAACAACAACAACAACAACAACAACAACAAGAATAATAATAATAATAATAATAATAACAACAACAACAACAACAACAACAACAACAACAACAACAACAACAACAACAACAACAACAACAACAACAACAACAACAACTCAGTCTTGCAATTAGTATAACTAGTTTATATTTGTCAAAATATGTTACCGAATTAAATATTACATTAAATGCTAAATTTTAACATTAAATATTAGTGATATATAAATTTATTTATACTACTTAAATATATAAAAAGTTATTAATATATATTAATGATTGTGTAAAATTTAAAATGAAAATAACTTGCTATACATGCAAATATGTAATTTCAAAACCAAAATGAGTTATTTTAACACAACAGTTACATTAGTAACTGTTTTTCTATAAATGTATATTATATAGAATATCATAAGATAATATAGTAAATATATATTCTATGTCAAAAATTTACATATAAGATTGTAATTTTTATGTAAGAAGACTATTATATTTGTATGACTATGATATTTTATTGATTTTATATTAAAAGACAAGTAGTATTTTTGTATGATTATGTTGACAATAACGATAAGTAATATTTTAAATTAAAACATATAAATTTAATTTAATTTAATTTATATTATTTTGTAAAAAATCGATACTTTTCTACTATTTACCAAACAATGAGTCATAAGTAGATTTCAAGTTTCTCGTGGAATATTAATAAGATTACGTTTTTCAAATATTTAAGATTTATTCGTTAGTACAATTTCGTGAAGAGTTATTCAAAGTAAAAGTTCGTGAACAAGCTTACGAAACATGTTCATGAATTGTTCGTGAACCGTTCGTGAATAACATTTTTTCTTAAATAACCGAGCTCAAACATATTTTTTGGCTCGATTCAAGTTCGAGTTCGATAATTTTTTCGATTCGACTTATCTACACCCCTACTACTTCATGACAACACAGAAAATAGTAATCAATGATTTTTGGTAAACTAGCTTTATGTCAATAAATAATATTTATTAATTTATTAATTTTACTTTCTAATATCAATATATTCTTTCCAAGAAATATTACGGATTATGTTTTGATGTGAAGATTTGATCTTATTTAAAATAAAAATTAATTTTGAAAATATATATTGTATAATTATACATATTTTTGGAATGTTATTTGAGTATTACATATTTTTTTATTTCATTAACTATTTTCGATAATTTTTTATCCGTTCTTTTTATTAACTTTATCAAATTTAATATGTTAAATTTACTTATAGTTATTTGGTAATATTTTGTGATTATAAATTTTGTATTTTAGTGTCTTATATTTATCGTTTTGTTTCACGCACGAATACAAAGAAATTAAAGATCGTTTAGTACATCCCTTAATTTTCTTTTGAAATAGTAACAATTGAAATTGTTGATATGTATTTTATTAACATAATTTTTTTATTGTATTCTTGCACAAAATTTTATAGTCATGTAATTTTAAAATCATTTTCTTTAAAATATTCTATATTTTTCACTCAACAACTTTACTATAATATATATAATTGTATTCTAATTTGATTTGTGGAAAATTCTATATTTTCACTTTCACTTTTTGTAAATTACTCAAATAACATCTTAATACCCTATCCATATATTTATTTGTAAATTAATATCTAAAAATATTTTTAAACTATTATTTGATTATTGGATCAATTTTTACTTTCACTTTTAAAATATATACTTTTGACTTGTCAAAAAGAAAATATACTTTTGAAGATATATACTTTATCTTTGTTTGTTTGTTACGTGTTTTAGTTAATCTATAATGTTATATTGAAGCCGAAAAATTGAAAGTTTGCCGGTATAGTTTTGCGTTTGGTTATCCTAATTATTAAAATAAATAATAACATAATATAATTAATGGTAAATTCGATTGTCGTTTTCCCATTATTTTTAGTTAAAGATATTACATTTTATAAAAACCTAAAAATAACAATCGTACCATATCTATCGACCATTAATATTTCTTTTCTAATTAATAGACGTTACCTATTTGATTTAAAACTAATCTTACAATCATTAATATATCCCAAAAATATCACACCATATTTTCCAATTATTAATAAAATATATTAAAAATCCGTATACGTTGTTTATAATAAGGAAACATTAGTATAATCCGTAAACATAAGTATATTAAATTATTGTGGAATAAAAATGAGGGTTTGTAAATTCCGGATAGGGTTTGTATGTATTAAATACAAAGGTTGGTGAGTTTCGAGCTTTAATGGCTGTTCTTGCGTTCGAGACTAAACGGTCCTCATAAGATGCTTACGTATCTTTGTATTGCTAGAGAATCAAGCCAACGTAGTTCTGAGAATGAGGGGTCAGGCCTTTATATAGGCGTTGGGAGCCTAAGACTTAGAATAGGGTTGGGAGACTTGGTGGTCAAGCCACCTCCTTGGGCCCGTTCTAGATACTTCTTTGTAGGAATCAATTTCCTTGTGCGATTAGGTGCCTTGTAGGCTACTCATAAAGATATTGTATCCTTATTTTACTCTTATTTGCAAGCTGTTAATCACCCTCAATATTAATTACGAAATTAATATTGAATTGGGGTTTAGGGCCTCATCAATAGGCCTCGTATTTGGACAAGGCTAGGTCTAATTAATGCATCATTAATTATGTCTTTAGAGCTTATTTTTAGCCAATATAATTTGCCTCCCAACTTCTAGGAAAACTGATCAGGTTTTCGTTAAAGTTATAACTGCCTTTTTCGAAACTCGGGGTTTATTTTCGTTCCCTTACCTGGGATTTATTACGTACACTAGTGTTTCACGAGTATCGTCTTGATTATAAAGTCTGGAGTAACCTTCACATTTACGATGATCTGACTTATTCGAGGCTTTAACTTGTGCTTGCTTTTAGCAATTTCGACATTTTTATAGAGCTTTTATGCATTATTAGCATAAATTATCTCTTAATTCGTCAAGAAAATATTTCTATATTTTTTCTCATATTTTTCTGTACTTTTTACTAATATTTTAGGAATTTCCATGTACCCACAGGTATTTATTTTAATTATTTCTAATATTTTAGGAATTTTTTGAGTACCCATAGGCATTTTTCTTATTTATTCCTAATAATTTAGAAATTTTTATGTACCCACAGGTATTTTTCGTAATTTTTCTTAATAATTTTGGAATTTTCTTGACTTTTAGTGCAAACATGCATTTTGTAGGTGCATTTTTGCACTTTTAAAGGGACTATTCTGTCAATTAGAAAAGTACAGGGGTCGTTCTGCCAATTTTCAAACTTCAAGGAAGAATTTGTAAACTTTAAAACTCTAGGGGCCTTTTGTCATATTGGCAATACTTCGGGTACTAAATAGTACTTTTGGCATTCATTCCCTTCATTTTGTACTACACCCTCGGTGGGGGTATGGCCGCCCATGAGCTCCTTTTAAATTCAACGCCCAGTAGAGTTGACCTTGGTGGCGTGCGTGATTTCGGAATTTTTTTTTTGAACCTTCAGGTTTTATACATTTTATTTTCGATAATTTTTACCAAAAATAAAATATTGGGCTCATGCCACAGAAATAATTTTATAAATTATTCACTTATCTTTTCTTGATTTAATAGGTATTTTTACCTATTTTATCAACTTCTAGCCTATTTTCAGAATTTTTAAGGATTTTATTCCTTTTTTAATTTCCAAAAAATGGCTTGTCGTTTGGAGAGGAGCTCTGGGCATGGGTACCCCCGCCTAGGAGGCCTTTTTTGAAGCACACCCAGGAGATTTGGCTTCCTGGGCGGGGGTGATTTATCCACTTGATTTTGTAGAGGTGCTCTGGGCGTTGGTATACTCGCCTAGGAGTCCTTTTTTGCCAAACACGTCTAGGAGATTTGACCTCCTGGGTGCGGGTATTTTCTTCCTTATGATTTGTTAGTACAGCCTTGGCGTGGGTATCCCCGCCAAGGAGGCAATTTGTGATACCCTGTCTTAGGATTTTAAGCCTTCTTGGCGCGGGTACTTTAATACCCTTCACTTGTTACTCCAGCCTTGGCGTGGGTATCCCCGCCAAGGAGGCCTTATTTGATCCAACGCCTAGGAGATTTAGCTTCCTGGGCGTTGGTGTTCTAGGCTCCTATCTTTTGGGCCAATTTTCATTTATGGTTCCTTTGACTTTTGTCGGGCTCTCAGCCTTATTATTTTCGAATTTTTGAGATCCCTGTGGAACCTTCAAACGACCTATTTCTTAATGTTCGTGACCTTCAGGCCTTAACTCTTTTGCTGAATCCTTGATTCGAAACCCTGAATTCAAACGACTAGCTCGATTGGAGGCTGACAGCATTGTTGGCCATCAAGGCTTAAATCTTGTGTTGAGATTTGAAGTTCAAGGCTTCAATCCTTAGTCTTGGAATGTATTCTCCATACTATTCTTTGTGGTAATAGCCTTTTAGCTAATCTTCCTGATTTTGTTTCTGACGTTCCATAAAAATGGAGCACCCAATATTCCTTCTGATCGGGCATAGTTTTCACCTTCATTTTTGTTTTCTGGTTCTTTGCCCTCTTGGGCTACTACCTCTTGCCCCCGACTTCTTGGTTGTTAATGGTTCATTCAATCATGAAGTCAGCTAAGGCTTTGGCTTTGATGGCCGTCCTTGGCTTATATTTGATATCAAATTCCCCTAACTCGGTTTCCCACTTGATTAGCCTTCAATTAGCTTTCGGGTAATGCAATATGTTTATTCAATAGGTGATCCATCAGGACTTCAACGTTTGTCTTTTATCCAGGGTCCTTCATGGACTTAAACTTTAATTTGATTATATTGTAATCTAACTGTTGATCCTTCAAGATCTTTTTTCTATGCACGTGCTTGTTTTCATTCATAGATTCTTTTATTTTCAGTACTTGGTCATCTTGACTTACACACATCAGTGCTTGGCACATAAAATCACATAATCAATGAATGAAATACAAACTTGCATTAATAATCTGAAATGGGTTCAACCCTTACATAGAGTACTACTGTCCTACTCGGAGCAACATGCTCTGTAATGGTTTCAATGAACCTTATTTCTACTTCTACTAGATAAATATGAAGCTAAGTCCTACTAGGATAATTAGAGCCCATCGGGGCTTTGCAAAACTAGGCCTGCACTAGTTGATTTTGTTTTTGATGCTCCATCAAAATAGAGCACCCACTACTCCTTCTGGTATCCTCATTCTTATTCTGAAGTTCACTTCCTGCTTGGGGTACAATCTCCTACCCCCCGACTTCTTGGTTGCCAATGGTACATTCAACCACGAAGTGAGTTGACGCCTTAGCCTTGATGGCTGTCCGAGGCTCATGTATGATGTCCTCTACTAGGCTTTCTTGGTGTTCCTTATCACTACGGATATTCATGTATTCAATTGGAAGGACCTGCCACCAGACTTCTTCAGGCTTTAACGCGGCTACATAACAGCTCCTAGCCATTTTCTGGTCATCTTTTTGTTCTCCTACACCATTCCTGGTTGGAAACTTGATCTTCATGTGATAGGTTGAGGCCACAGCCTTAAAAGCATGGAGTCCAGTCCTCCCGAGGATGGCATTGTAGGTGGAAGATTCTTTGATAAGCAAAAAGTTCAGCATCTGAGTGGCCTCTATTGGCTTCTGTCCAATGGTGACGGGTAACTAAATAGTTCCCTCAACTTTAGATTCTACTCTAATAAACCCATATATAGGTGTGTTGGAGGGGGTCAATTGAGAGTCGTTATACCCCATCTTCATAAATGCATCATGAAACAAGATATCCACAGAAGCTCCATTGTCTATCAAGACTCGCTTCACCTTTGAATTTCCAATCACGGGAGTTATAACCAGCGGGTCGTCATGGGGAAACTTCACCCCTTCAAGCTCTGAATCATCAAATCCGATTGTTACCTCGGTTTTTGCACGCTTTGGTGTTTCTCCAACAATGTGCATTACTTCTCTGGCATAAGCCTTTCGAGAATTCTTTATTGTCCCGGTCGCGGTTTGGCCACCTGAGATCATGCTGATTACTAGCCCTCAGGGTTGTGGGTTGCGATCTCGGTGCATCGTCATTCCTATCATACTCTCTTCTCTGATTACCACGATCTTCCCCCTTAGTGAAGTGGCTCAGCTTCCCTCTACGGATAAAGAACTAAATCTCATCTTTGAGTTTCTTGCAATCATCAGTGTCATGCCCCACATCCTTGTGGAATCTGCAATACTTATTCTTGTTTCTCTTTGCAGGATCACCCCTGAGTGGCTTCGTCCATCGAAAATCTTTATCCTTTTCAATGTCCAACAAGATTCAATTCGTGGGAGTGTTCAACCTTGCATAATCAGCAAACCTCGGTCCTAGAGCATAGTCGGAGTCCTTGCTATTTTGGGGATATTTGTCCCTAGAATCATACTCCTGCTCTATCTTTCGCTTCATAGAGTTCTCGTTTCCACCACTTTCGGTAGAGACCTCTGTTTTCCTCATGCTTTCCTCAGCCTTTATGTATTTGCTCACCCTTTTTTGGAGCTCGGTCATGCTCTCTGGAGGATGTTTTACCAATGACATCTGAAAGAAGGTGTTGGTTGTCCCATTCTCCAAGACTATCATAGCTACTTTGTTTTCCAGATCTAGGACGTTCAGTGTCTCCTTGGTGAAGCGCTTGAGGTAATCCCTCAAATTCTCATTCTTTCCTTGCACCACTTGCATAAGGGATCAGAGCTCTTCTCATGGACTCTTCAACTAACAAACTGATTGATGAAGGTAGTGCTCAATTCCTTGAACGTGCCAATCGAGTTTGCAAGAAAATGACTATACCATCTTTGAGCCATACCCGCCAGGGTTTGAGGGAATGCCCTATACTTGAGAGCGTCACTAGCAGGCTATAACAGTAGTGCGTTTGAGAACATTCTCACATGGTTTGCGGGATCGCTCGTTCCATCATAATCCTTTATAGTAGGCATCTTAAACTTTTTGGAGACGTGAGCATTCATCACCTCCTCAGTGAATGGGGTTGTGGGATCATCAGGATCTCCAAGTTGCATCAAATCTTGAGGGTCACCCTTAGGGACCTCTGCCCTTATAGTTCCACCTCTTGGGGCCTCAGCCCTTCTCTTCCTCCCAGAAGGTCTTTCCGAATCAACAAAGGGAATCTCTCCTCCTGACCTTGGAGGGGATCGGTTTTGATTCTGTCTTTCCTGCTCCCTTTCTATATCGTCCTTCAGCTTCTGGATCTGGGCTTCATAATCCTTGATTCAGGGCATGGCCACTTGGCCCAATATCTCGAGTATTCGGGTGGTAGTTAGGCAAACCATATGCCGGATTCGTACTTCTAGGGAGATCTGTAGTAGAGATCTCCACCCCCCGAGGTAGTGGATGATTGACAAGGGGGGAGACCACCATCTGAAGAGGGTTGGTCTCCTGGTTTGGATGGACAATGACGGGTAGAGTTCTCTCAGCATGGGGAGTCGTCCCTATAGGTTGAGAACTTGAGGTTGAGTGGTTGTCCCCGTTGATGGGGGTACATACCTTTGTTCAGTAATGACGGGCAGAGCAGAGGTGAAGGTGGTCGCCTCGATTGTGACTGGTGTCCTTCGTGTTTGAACCATGGTCGATGTTGTCTTCCCACAGACGGCGCCAAATGTTGTGGAATAAAAATGAGGGTTTGTAAATTGCGGATAGCGTTTGTATGTATTAAATACAAAGGTTGGTGAGCTTCGAGTTTTAATGGTTGTTCTTACGTTCAAGACTAAACAGTCCTCACAAGATGCCTACGTATCTCTGTATTGCTAGAGAATCAAGCCAACGTAGTTATGAGAATGAGGGGTCAGGCCCTTATATAGACGTTGGGAGCCTAAGACTTAGAATAGGGTTAAGAGACTTGGTCGGCAAGCCACCTCCTTGGGCCCGATTCTAGATCCTTCTTTGTAGGAATCAGTTTCCTCGTGCGATTAGGTGCCTTGTAGGCTACTCATAAAGATTTTGTATCCTTATTTGACTCTTATTTGCAAGCTATTAATCACCCTCAATATTAATTACGATATTAATATTGAATTGGGGTTTAGGGCTTTATCAATGGGACTCGTATTTGGACCAGGCTAGGTCTAATTAATGCATCATTAATTGTGTTTTTAGAGCTTATTTTTAGCCCATATCATAAATTTATTATATTAAATTAAAATTTAAAAACTTAATAAAAATAATGATGATATAGAAACATAATTGTAATATTAAATAAAATTTATAACATAAGAAAGGAAATCCGTGCATCGCATGGGCATTGAAAGTTTGTCGGTTCGATTTTCGACACGGTTATCGTAATTATTAAAATAAATTATAAAATAATATAATTAATGATAATTAGCAAATTACCTTTTTAATTAAAAGACGTTTAATTTTAATTGATGATATTACCTTTTATAAACATATAAAATATCGTATCTTTCAAT
Organism: Saposhnikovia divaricata; assembly: GCA_036435485.1. Lineage (NCBI taxonomy): Eukaryota > Viridiplantae > Streptophyta > Magnoliopsida > Apiales > Apiaceae > Saposhnikovia > Saposhnikovia divaricata. The sequence continues at coordinate 171,222,009 of CM071598.1, forward strand.
CAGTAATATTTTTTCTAATTAAAACAAGTCAACTTTTAATTTAAAACATAATCTTTCAATAATTAATATATACCCAGAAATATCTCAAAATATAATAGAAATCCGTATACAACGAATAACGATCGCTAGATTTTTAGTAAAAAATCAGAATCGTTAGATCTAATGTGTAGATATATTTATGATTAATTAATTTACTAAAATTTCAAGGTTCGAATTCCGTCAATGACATGTTTATTTAAATTTTTATAAAATAACTTTTAAACCATGCATATCATTAATTAAATTTCTATTAAATTAGTTAAATTAAAATGGAAATAAATTATTGAGAATAATGATTGTATAAAAATATAATTATAAATTAAATTAAATTTATTACAGAATAAAAGAAATCACTGCCAACATCATACAAAATATCTTTAAAACTTATGTTCTAAACTAATTCGAACCATTCATATGCTAAAGCCAACATATGTTCATTTGCTCTTGATAAGATAAAATATCTAGGTCATGTTGTGACAGAATGGAGACCAAGCAAAACAGATAGGAAACTGACAAGACTAACTTTTTTAACCTACCAAGCGACAATGTATATACATTGTCTTTGTAATCCGTAGGCTCTTAATTGGTAACAATTCAACATAAGAATACCGGCAGTCGAACCAATCGATCAACGAGCATTCACAAACTTCTTGATTCTCTCCAATATTGTGCCACTTCCACAACTTGAAACACAATCTCCAACCAGCTGTTGCATAAAAATTCAGAGCACAAACATTAATTTAAAAAAAAATTATCTGCAGATTGGAAGCATCTAATCAAATACATAGTGTACGTAAGAATGGGGTAATGGGGTTTTTTTTACAGCAACAGGTCCAATTCCATATTTCCATTCACGACATACTAATATTTTGTTACATGCACCCGTGAGCCCTTGTTTTGTTTCTACTAAATTCCCGTGAGCCGTTGTTAAAAACTAGCACATCTAAAATCTAAATTTGTTGTGGAAAATGATTTGTTGTTTTGTATCAGTATTATGTTGTGTTGATGAAATATCTGCGTACCTGTGAATGAATGGTTTGAAAACATGTACCGTTGCTAACAACACAATTGGCATTTTGAATCTCGAAACCTTCTTCTTGCAGCATCCGGACAATCTTAATAAACATGAAAGAACTCGCATCTAAGCCACTTATCAGATGAATTTCTACAGAAGAACCTGAATCATGTATATCTACTTGTGGTGGTATGCATGCTGATTCCAGTATTGCTTCCTCGACTCTTGGAATATTGTTATTTAGCAGATTTATACCCTCCAATGTTTCTCTCTTGTGCTTCAATTTCTCCAATTTTATTTTCAACTTCCTGATGTATTTCTCTGCTTCATCTAGTTGATCCGTCAGTGATTTTACCCCCTACAAACCATATAAATATACATGAACAAAAGTTAACTGTATTATTTTGGCATGTTGCCTCCATAAAACTAGGGTGAAATTAATTTTGTGCATGCCAATCAAGTACATACATGGTAATGATGTGTGTGTGAGAGAGGGAGGGAGGGAGGGAGGGGGAGGGGGGGGGGGAGAGAGAGAGAGAGAGAGAGAGAGAGAGAGAGAGAGAGAGAGAGAGAGAGAGAGAGAGAGAGAGAACCTTAGATGAGTTTTCATGAGGGACAAGAGAATGGAGCTTGGAATAGAGGTCCTTCATGTAATTTCTTCTGTTTTTCTCTATAGTCTTTCTATCAGCAGCTCCAAACGATGTAGGGTTTTGCTCCATCAATTATTAGATCTAGTAAACACCTAACCTTGAGTAATTTAGTGAAGGATCTCTTTCGTTCCAAGCACCATATATGAGTTGTAGGCACTAAAAAAAGGAATAAATATCACTGCCAAAAGAAAACAAAGCAGAACCAACATAGTGTATAATCATTTGTGCTTATGATAAAAGCTTCTGGATTATTCAGAAGGTGGGGTTCTAACTGTAGGCCCGCCCATATTTCTCTGATGGCAGATGGCCACATCCCATACATTAGCTATGAAACCTGCATCGATCGACATATAATTTGTGACTTTCTTCTTGAATCATGGCGGGTTAAATAATATTACTGAATAGTAATTGACAAAAGGATTCGGATATGAGACTGTTCTATCCATTTGTCGGACGATTTTTCATAACGAATAAGATTAACAAATGATTTTTTAGGTGTATACAGAGTTACATTACCTTGTCCATGCTAAAGGCAACCATTTCAAGATTTTCATCTCTATTTCCTATAAATCGTGAATAGATGGTTGACAATAAACAACAATTTTGAGCACCGGTTAGTCCGTTCCTTTGGGCTCTGACCAGTATAAGAAAACAGTAGTCATATGTAAAATTTATAATTGTAGTCAGGTGGGTACAAATACCGTAGAATTATACAGAAAAAATATCTTTGTAATAACAAAAAAATACGATCATGATACTATATAATCAATTTAAAAATCAGCTCTACTTAGGAATAAACTCTTTATAATAATATTATTTTCCAGTACCAAAAATATATATTACTGTACAATGGATATAATCTAATTCCAAAATGTAACTGCAGCACAAATAAATACAACTAAAAATATCACATTTCTAACATTTCAAAATGCAAATATTAATCCCAGCAACAGTAGTCATATACAATAATGTAATGTGTAGGCCGAAGTGTACACATTTACTTTAGCAAGAGATTAAGGCATGTGGTTGCATTTGTGCTGTTCCCAAAAGTGATTGGTTTGTATGTGGCTGAGAGTGAACGTTTATATGACTGTAAAAACCAAATCAAACTAAATATACCCAATATCCCGCTCTCAGGGTCAGAGTGAACGTTTATATGACTGTGTATATGCATATGTGCGCATACACAACTATGCTAGAAGATATTGGGGTCTTTTTCGATCAAATAAATTCAACTACGACTAATTTTGACCATATTTGATCGAATTTAGTAGATCCGGCTAATTTAGATCAAATAAGGTCGAATTTAGTAGATCCGACTAATTTCGATCAAATAAGGTCGAATTTAATGGGGCCGGCTAAATTCGACCATATTTGGTTGATCCGGCTAATTTCGACCAAATATGGTTGAATTTAGTAGCCACCAAAAGTAGGAGGGAAAGTTCACGCCAATTGAAAAATTAAATTCGACCATTTTTGGTCGAATTTGGCAATTGGGGTGAGCGGGAAAATTTAATTCAAACTTAGTAAAAAGCGGAAATCTTGCTATCCAAAAAATTTCAAACCGATCAAAATTATTTTCGACCATATTTGATCGAATTTAGCTAAATGTGACCAAATTCGGTTGAATTTATTATTTTAGAAATTGAAAAAATGTTATTAAAATTTAAATGTTTGTACATATCATGAAAATATTTGTAAATGGGGTACATTCTACGTAGGCATACCACCAAATTTTATGTTCAAAAATTTGCATTTTTCCTAATTTAATTTATTTTTTTAATTTATTTTACAAACTACTTAAAAATGGGGAAAAAAAATAAAAAATGGAAAATTAGTGAAAATAGGGTAAGATTCCTCACACAAATAGTGAGTATTACTAATTTGGTGTGTATGAATTTACGTTCAAAAATTGCCAGTTTTCCTATTTTTTATTTAATTTTTTAATTTATTTTACAAACTAGTTAAAAATGGAAAAATAATTAAACAAACTGTAAAATTTGTGAAAGTAGTGTAAGATTCATCACATAAATAGTGAGTATGACTACTTTGGTGTGTATGAATTTTAAATTAAATTTTGGTTTTTTTCTAATTTTATTTAATTTCTAAATTTGTTTTTCAAACTAGTTGACGGTTAAATTACCAAAATCAAATAAATTTATTTTTTATGAAATTTTGGCAATGACATTAAAAAGGATGGATCTTGGCCACCATATGGTAGGGTCGTCGATAAATATTTTTAAAAAAATCGAAACACTAAACCTTGACGAAACCGTGTTTAGGGGTTCTAGTCAAAGTACTAGTTGACAGTTAAATTACCAAACCAAATTAATTTATTTTTTTCTGAAATTTTGGCAATAATATTAAAAAGGATAGATCTTGACCACCGTATGATTGGGACGTCGAAAAATATTTTTAAAAAAATCGTAACACTAAACCCTGACGAAACCCTGTTTAGGGGTTCTAGTTAAGATACTAGTTGATCGTTAAATTACCAAACCAAATAAATTTATTTTTTTTTCTAAAATTTTGGCAATAACACTAAAAATGATGGATCTTGACCACTATGCGGTAGGATCATCGAGAAATATTTTTAAAAAAATCGAAACACTAAACCCTGACGAAACCCTGTTTAGGGTTTCTTGTCAAGATACTAGTTGACCGTTAAATTATCAAACCAAATAAATTTATTTTTTTCTAAAATTTTGGCAATAACACTAACAAGGATGGATCTTGACCACTATGCAGTTGGGTCATCGAGAAATATTTTTAAAGAAATCGTAACACTAAACCCTGACGAAACCCTGTTTAGGGGTTCTAGTCAAAGTACTAGTTGATCGTTAAATTATCAAACCAAATTAATTTTTTATTTTTTGAAAATTTCGGAATATCATTAAATTAGATATATCTTGACATCCGTACGGTTGGATCATCGATAAATTGTTTTTAAAAAATAGAAACAATAAATGGGACAAATCACTTGTTACGGGTACTAGACAATATAATAGTGCTCTACTAAGATCTCCAACCAAATTAATTTTTTATTTTTTGAAAATTTGGGAATGTCATTTAATTAGATATATCTTGACATCCGTACGGTTGGATCATCGAGAAATAGTTTTTAAAAAACAGAAACAATAATTTGGCACAAAACACTAGTTACAAGTACTAGACAATATGTAGTGTTCTACTAAGATCTCCAACCAAATTAATTTTTTATTTTTCAAAAATTTGGGAATATCATTAAATTAGATATATCTTGACATCCGTATGATTGGATCGTCGAGAAATAGTTTTTAAAAAATAGAAACAATAAATGGGACAAAATATCCTTATTTAACTTCGACAATTTCAAATAAATACTTCCATATGCTAGAAAAACTTGAAACTTGGAATGTATCATTTAAATAATATTTTCTATCCATGATAAAATTGGCGAATTTTTTTGAGAACTTTGTTCCGGAATCGAGTTTAGAGCCGAAAAACTCGTACGTTTAAAAATCAAACTGTTGACCAAACTTCTACGAAATTTGACAAGATTTAGAGAGAACAATTTTCTTAATATTTTCAAGTTCTCGTAAAAAATTCATAATTTTTAGAGCATTTTTGATTTTTGGATATTTATTTTAATCTATATTTATTTTACTCTATATTAAGAATGGAAAATTAAAAATTCTGTTTGATGACATGTGTCAGTGTATTATTGGTTGACAACATAGCACAAGGATTGTGCTCTTTAATCATTTTCTCACCCTTGATTAAAGCAATAAAACCACACATCCAATGGTCTTCATTAAACCCAATAATACACACTACCTAAGACACACAAACAAACTCGGTCAACAAACTCCTTCATCTCTTTTGTCTATTTTTTCTCCCGCCCCTCTCTCTTATATCACTTTTCTTCCGCAGCAGCCCCCCAAACACATAACCCTAATTTCGTATTCACATTGGTCAACAAACTCCTTCTCCGAACCATCAGCAATCGATGTAGCCGAGTTATTGAGTTGACTCACCGCATCATCAAACAAACTCGCACAATCACACAGCGCTGACATAATATTCACCGAAAGTGAGATTTTAAGAGAGAGAGAGTGAAGATGAGTTGAGGACCGAGTTGTAGATGGAGGTTTTTGAGCGATTAAATAGCGGAGATGCACGAGTTAGGGTACCGAGTCACGGAACAAATGAGTAGAGTTGACTCGGTGATGTTTTGGGGGATGCATTTTGGAATAATGATCAGAATAATGAGAGAGATTGATGTTTTTCTGTGGATTTGTGAGTAGGGATGAGGAATAATGATCTGAATCAGAGGGGAGGGAGGAATAATAATTACCGACCGGGATACTGATACTACCAATGATCAGGTTGTCAGGATGTTTCAAACTTTCCGGTTTAGATGTACTTGCTTTGCTTTGTAATCTTTGTTTAATTTTATTAAAGCATCATAAGTAAATTACTTGCTATATTTGATTGATGTTTGTTGATTGATAGTTTCGTGTTTTGGTATTTTTGGTAGTTTCGGTTTGTTTTGTTTAATTTTATCTTTAGTTTTTTGAATATGCTGGATTCTTGCAGTAGTAGATGCATTCTGTTGCTATTTTTTTTAAAATTGTTGTTCCTTAAATTCGACCATATTTGGTCGAATTTAGCATATTAAATTCAACCATATTTGGTCGAATTTAATACACTTTAGGTGCCAAAATTTGAAATTTTCAAAATTCAAAATTTTCAATATGTTTTGCGAAATTTATAATTTCGACCACATTCTTTCGAATTTAGTTGGTCGAATTTAGACGGTCGAATTTAGTTGGTCGAATTTAGCTATTTTCGGCCGTTTTGTCTATTTTCGACTCCACTAAATTCGACCAAAGGACTTTCGGTCGAAAATAGCTAAATTCGACCGTTTCCGATCGAAAATAGCTAAATTCGACCATTTTAGTTGGTCAAATTTGTTGGGCCGCGCAACACCCATTAACTCCACATTAGTATGATATTGTCCGCTTTGGGCCATGTCCACGCCCGCACGGATTTGTTTTTGGGCTCCTCCCAAAAGGCCTCATACTAATGGAGTTGTTTTGGCTGCTTATATTCAAGATAATTCTTCTTTATCTTATCGATGTGGGACTTGGGTTGACAACCCACTCTACAATCTCCCCTCAATCCAAGATTCACCAATCTTGTGACCCTTATACCACCGCTATTCATCTGTGGCTCCTCATCTTGCGGGACACACCGCCCGACCACCTCAGTGTCAGGAAGACTTTCGACACAAGCCGTCCAAGATCTCCAACCGCAGTTCTGGAGAGCCTCCCCCACCACACAACTTGCAGCCCGCAACCCCAGGATCAACTTCTTAACCTGGCTCTGATACCACTTGTTAGGATCGCATCCACTATAGATCAACGTTAATCAAACACAATAACAAACACGAAAGTAAAGAACACAACCAATTAACGTGAAAACCCCTCAAGGAGGGTAAAACCACAAATCCACTAAATATGAATGTATTACAAGATTGGAGTCATTCCCTCACTCGACACTCTTGAATACAATCACCTCACCTAGAACACAAAAGTTCTCTCATGTGTATCGCACACAACTCTCTAACTTTTGCAATACTCCTAAACTCCTACAAATATCTTTATTTATAGGCACCACAAATATTCTAATCCTATTCTATATCAAATCCTATTTGTGACAATTACCATCTTTTCTTATCTTGGATAGAAATCCTTCCACAATTAATATTCCTACCAAAAATAGGAATTACCTCAATTATCACAAATTAGAATTCTTCTCATAATAATTATAATTACGTTTTCATTTCTATCAAAACCCAGCCTCTCCCATGGTAACTCAATTAAACCTAGTCCCTTACCCAACTTATCCATCTGGTCACTTTATTTACCCAACTTAAAAGGTGAAAAAGCCGAAACGACCCGCATGGAAGCCTATCATTGATGGAGATGTTGTTGATTTGCATGCCCTTATCTTTACGGAAAATAGGGATTACCTCGTCAAATATAAAGATAACCAAAAGGTGCTCCTGGTCCAATCTCCAAGTCATGCCAAGGATGAGCAGCAACAGATCTTCGTGACACAGAGCTAATGATCCTTTCATTAAGGGCAACAAAAGTTTTTCCTGATTTCATTTCACTCCTTTGCACAATGTTCTCAGTCTTCTCACTCACTTCCCCATTGTTCTCAGTCTTCTCATTCACTTGCACATTGTTCTGTAATTTTGACTGTATTTTTTAATCGAATATGAATTCTATTCAAACATGAATTTATTCGAATACGAACTACTAACGAATAGTAACACCACGGCTTAGGTATGATCTCTTGTATCCATTTATATGTTTAAATTGGTTTATTTTTAAATTGCTAATTTCGAATTTTTGAGTACTTGGATAGTTGGATTTTTTGTTGTTGTTCTTAAGTCTCATTGGTTTTAGTATAATATTTTAGTTAGATGTGTTATAGGAGTGTTGCATCTTCTGATAGTGCCTCATATGGTTTGGATGAGGACTTGGTAATTTGTATTATGTGAATTCGTGGTATAGCTTGCTGTTATTATGTGATCTCTTCGGATCCGGTTAATTTTTAGCTATTAGAGTTGTCTTCGGGTGAGGATAATCAGATGGGTGGTTGGGAAGATGAGGGTTTTGATCAATTATTTTGATTCTTAATTAATTTGGTTTTATTGTAATTGATTGTCATCATTTAGTTTTCAGTTATATTTTGAGTAATCTGGAATTGTGTCTTATTTAGTTTTCAATGAGATCCCTTGTTTTGCTCTTAATGGATTCATAAATAAATTTTAATTTATGCCTTAATTGTAGTAATGATCATAGTTAAATTATTGTATTTTCTATGTTTTGTGCCCAACCATGGGAGTGCCATTTTTGGGGGCTTTTGATCGATATGCTATTTTATTATCTGTCGTCAGTTGACGAGTTTGTGCCATTTTATTTGCCGTATATTATTAATAATTCATTGTTAGTTATGCTAATTCTTTGAAAATATTTAATTATTTCATCTATGAAGTTTAATGACAGTATTTAATTTCTATTAACCACATTAAATTTCTTTTTAATAAAGAAAATAAAAAACGTTGTCATATATTGATGACCTTTTGTGCCATTTTAAACTTTTTAAGATAAATACATATTGTACCATTTTATATGGATTTTAGTGTCTATAAAGGTGTGCCATATTTTTGGCTTTTTAACCATTTATTGATGTTTGTGATCTGTCGTCAGTTGACGAATCTGTTATTTTGTCATTTTAGATGACTTTTTTAGATTTTTATGATTTTGTATGAAAACTCGACGTTTTATATGTCTAACCAAAGGGGACCCCTTTGGTTAGATATATAAAACTTTTCAATTTTATTAAGTATACTGCATATATTAAATATTTATAGTATATTTGATATATGGTTTATTGACATAATTTTATTTGTTGTGGTTGTTTTGGTGATCTTTCAGTTTTCTTGGGTGAGAAGAACTGTAAAGAGAAGATGAATGGAAGCAGAATCTTGGGTTTTGTGCTCAACAAGAATTCCTTAGCATAAGCAACAATTAGTTCTGATTATATTTTGGAAAATTTGTAAAATGATGTATTAATATATTTTGAGGGCACTCTTTTTCCCACATGGTTTTGCTCTTGAGGGTATTTTACGAGGCCTTTCTTTGGTGGGGTTCTTCCTTTCAGACTTGAAGATTTTATTGTCTAAACGTCCGGAGGCAACATGCGTGCTTTTCGGTTAGATGATGAATTTTCTTGAATGAATAAATTTCCTTGTACGATTATTGTATTTTAATACAATTCATGAATGAGAAATTCACCGTGGCCACTTGGCCATTTTCACAAAAAAAAAAAAGAATTCTTCTCATAATAGGATTCTTAACTTAATTAGGAATTCGGGATGGACTCCAACAAAATATATGTATGTTAAATTTTCTCAGCTCTCTACCTAATTGGTTTCATATTTTTCTTTTTAGGTCACATTTTATATTCGTTATTGGTAACTAGCATTTTACCCGTGCTACGCACCGAAAACACAATTTTAAAATTTTAAAATAGTTACAAAAATATATAGTGTATTAAAAAATAAATTATTTTGTTATATTTTGTTTTGAGTGTAGCGAAGCCAATATGCATCTCTAAGTAACTTTTCTCAAATTATGTATAATTGTATGGATGCGTGTTAAAAAAAATTGAAGATTTGTTTATATAAAAAAAGATTAATATCAAAACACATTCATTTGATATATGATAAAATTTACCTGAGATACATATCAATTTTCTTATTCCTTTTTGTTTTTTCCCCAAGTAATTTAACGACATTTTATGCTATTTTTACGGAAAGCTCGGTTCAATATAATCATGTTTGAGAATCAGGCGTTGAAAACAGTAAAAACTTAATTAGTACTAATAGAAAAAATAAATCAAATACATATTTTTCATTCTATAAATGAAAATAAAATAGGAAATGAGCAATTTTCTAGAGTAATTCTAGAGGTCCCTAAAAAAATCTCAAAAAGTTAGTTATCATATTTTGATTGGTTAGTGTTCTACCCGTGCTACGCACCGAATGATAAAATTTATTAATTAATTAATATAAACATAATATTATTCATTATTTATAAAAAAAAATAATTTCATTAAAATTTAAGTATAAATTATCGTCAATTTATACCAATTGCATTAATATCAATATTATCAAACAATTATCATACCATTCACATTCGAGCTCAAACATTCCAAACCTCTCTTTATTGTTTTTTCTTAATTTTATTTTACATTTGATTTCTCTCATTTTTTTAGAATATTTCAACCAAGTTCATAAGTTTTTTATCCATATTTTAAGTTTCCTATGTGTTTGTTCCATATCATTTTTACAAATTTTATGTTCTTTTATTAGTTATTTGATTTAGTACTATAGCAAAATAAACATTATCAATTAACCAAACAAATCCAATACATCCCGTTATTTGAGTAAGATATATCTGTTAGAGTTTATGGTCAGTTTGTTTTTAATGACAACTTTAAATGTGCATATTTAGTTTGGGAATTTGTATGTTGAATTTTTTTATTCTTTTCCATCAGAATATGGTATACTGAATATTAGTTTTCTTTTACGCATTAATAAGGAAGGGAAATTAATTCGATATGATGGTACCCCATTCGAACCCAAACCCGAATTTTTGGATTCAGGTTTGGATATAAATTTTAAAATCGAAATAGTTTCGATTTGCATTTGGATTTAAGTTGTACTGAACCGATAGCTTATCCAAAATCTGAAACCCAATACACTATCGAAACCCTATACATATGTAATATAATACATTAATTTGAAATTATTTCATGTAATATTTTAGATGTAAGACATATTATTTTGTTTTTTTTTTCAAATATTTCATTAGAAATAGTCAATACTAATTTAGTAATTAGAACTTATATTTCTCAATATCTAATTTTATTGATATATTCAAGATGTAATTTTGTTTACATTAATTTTTCATTTCTATGTATAAAAAGAATTATTTTTTTAACATATTTTAAATTTTACTTAGTATATTAATTCGTATAATATGTTATATTTTGACTACTTAAGTTAATCATTTTAATTTTTAATTTTTGTATAAATATACTTAATATTGTTTGCGTGTAACAATTATTTTAATTTTGACTACATTATTACTAATTTTGGATACCCAAAAAAGTCAAATCTAATCCGAAATCCGACGAATTTGGTTTTAGATATTGAATTTTGGATTTTGATTTATTTTTAAAACCCAAAAATATTTGGATGTGGGTTTGAATTTTACAAAATTCGGATCAAACCCAACCCGTTGTCATCCAAACGCGTAAAATAAAATATTTGAAAATGAGTATCACCTATCTTTTTTCTATTTGATTAACATGTTAAAATAGAAAACTGTACATGAAACTAAAATCAAATGTGTAATATATAAACACATAATCACATTATTATATATTTGTCCTTTTACATAATCATAATATATTATATATTATATAATTTATTTTAGGTAAATGTGTAAATCATTTACCTAAAAAAAATTAGTGATAAAATATGCCATTTTGTTGATAAATAATTAACCATAGCAAATATAGTGATTTATTAGAATTTTTGCGCTGAGTTGACCAATTTGCTATGAAATAAAAAAAATGATTTTTTAGATTTTTTGCGCTCAGTTAACCAATTTGCTATATAAATATTCACTAACAATATTTTTATTGATTCTGTAATGATTTTTTTTTTGGATTTATAATTTATACAACAAATAATGTCTAATACTATTTGAGAGTATATTTAGTATCTTGAAAAATTCAAAAATATCGTCAAGTCAATTTATTTGTCCCATTAATTCTTGAAAAATAACGATAAGTAAAATTTTAATGATAACTGGTTTAAATTTCATTTTTAATATTTTAATTGGTTGAATTTAGCCTTTTTTTAATAATTGATTAATTTAAAAGTTTATATAACTTAAATTTTGAAGGTTAAGTAACCACGATAAGTAAATTAGGATGAGAATGCTATGATTAATTTAATTTTAGTGGTTAATTTTGGCTGGCTCTTATATATATTTATGAAAATTAATCCGTAATATATAATAATGTTATTATGATTAACTATAAATCAAAGTGTGAAAAATTAATATTGCGAAAATTGCTTCATAATATATATTTATATAATCCTGATTGGTTTTGATTTAAAATATTAATTTATTATATTAAAAAAAAAATATATGAATATGTTAAATCAAGTAAGTTACTCTATTTAAATTTGAATTGTTAACTAACCATGGTTAGTATAATAGAATGAGAATGGTAAATAAAGAAAAATTTTAATATAATATGATTGGACTAAAATTTAGGAATGACCTTTGATTGGTACTAAAATAATTCAAAGTTTTGCATATTTTATATTTGTATAATCCTGATTGATTTTGATTTAAAATATTAATTTATTATAATTATTTTTTGACATTAAAAAAATAAAATATATGGATATATTAAATCAAGTAAGTTACTCTATTTAAATTAGAATTGTTAACTAACCATAGTTAGTATAATAGAATAAGAATGGTAAATAAGGAAAATTTTTAATATAATATTATTGGTGTGGTAGACTCAGGTTTGATTTTTATTTTAATAATTTTAATAATATTATGATTCTATTTGTAATTCTATTTAGGATTATAATTCAATTTTAAATATATTTAGAATGATTGATGGGTTTAACCTTGGTTAAAAGATAGCAAGTTAAATTATATAAGGAAACACATTTGTTTTAATTTGATTGGTCCATGATTTAAATTTTAAATATATTTAGAATGATTGATGGGTTTAACCTTGGTTAAAAGATAGCAAGTTAAATTATATAAGGAAACAAATTTGTTTTAATTTGATTGGTCCATGATTTAGAAGTGATCTATGATTGGTTCTAAAATAATTCATAGTTTTCTGATTGGTTAACTGCGTACGTGATTAATTAACTGGATGGTGTGGTAGAGTCAGGTTTGATAATAAAGGATATCTCTCTCAATCCATTTTTCTATAGAAACGAATTCTGTATTCAATGATTACAACTTGTTTATATTTTTATTTTTTTTGCTAAATACAACTTGTTTATTTTGATAAAACTAACATTTATGTTTATTTTCAATAGTTAGTATTTTATTTGACTAACTCAAGCTGTGAATTATTTATGAAGTGTGCGAATTAGGCTTATTTCTTTATTTTAAATTTTATTTATGAAGTGTATGAGCTAGGTTTATTTCTTTAATTTAATGTGATGATTTATGTGTGAATTATGTTTTGATGTTGCAGTCATATGTTGCTCTTGCGAAAGAATTATTTACAAGATGTATATGTATTGTTGGTTATATATTTTTTTCATTTTTATCTTTTTTCAAGTATCTAACTCTTAAAATTACTGAATCATGAATATTGAAATATTTTTGTATCTCGTTCTATGTGGGTTGGGATTTAATATATGAGTTTCTACATGCAAGAGTAGGAGGTTGTCTATCTCCTTCCGTACGTTGGTCAGTGGTCACTAACTTTTTTTGTAGTGTAGTGTAAGCATTATACTCATTTTTTTTAATTGGATAGTTTAAGATTGTAGTTTTTTTTTTTACGGAAATAACAAAATATGTTAAAAAGAATCATTTCCTCGAAAATATATACCATAAGAATGTAAAAAATTTCTCTCCTAATTTGCAAAATTAAGAGACAAAGATTTACATGTTAGATATTACAAATAGGGAAATAATTTCACAATTGAACAATATAAAGCAATAGGCAAATAGGTCATCTAAAAATCCAAAAATATGACGAACTGAAAAGACTATTCCCCAAAACGCAAGTGGGAAACGCTACAGTGATATCAAATTGACGTTTCATGTTTTTATCTCTTTCCTTTTACCTTTTAGATAAATCTCTCCCACTTTTAACTAATTAAGATTCTTATTTTATTTAATGAGTCGTGTTCGAAGAATATAAATATTAGACTTCTATCTTTTTTTCAATTTTATTCTGAGTATTTAATCCCAATTTTTTTAATATTAGATTGGAGACGTTGAAGAGGCATCTTCCCTTTTCTATAGAAGAGGGTTTACAAAAAACTCATGAACATTGCAGTGAGATATTTTGAAGAGAAGATTTATGATATCGCAACAAGGCATTTTATATAGCAGTAAATCATGAGTTTAATATGAAAGTATAGAACATTAAATTATTAACTAAGTAGGTGATTATTGATAGAATGATAATGTTTATACTAAGTCTTTAATTGCTTATTTATAAATTTGCAGTTGGTAACTTGTAGGCAGATTGTTTGAGAAAAATATCTTCAAAGATCACTATAAGAAAACAAGGTTAAATGTGATTAAATAAATTTGACCGCGGTTAAATTTGACTATATTCGGTCGATCAATTTTGACCCGGATAAATATGACCAAATTCGATCGAATTTAGAGTCAGTCGAATTTAATCGGTCGAATTTAGTAGCTACTAAATTCGACTGATTTTCTTTCGGTCGAATTTAGTAGCTATTAAATTCGACCGTTATGTTTGTTCGGTCGAATTTAGTACATTCGACCGAATTCGGTCATATTTAGTAGGGGACCGGGAAAATTGCTGCCAATTTTTTTTCCAAATGTTACCGAAATTTGGTCGAATTTATAAATATGATCGAATTCGGTAAAATATTAAATTCGATCAAATTTTTGGCCGAATTTACCTGCATTAAATTCAACCAAATTTGGCCGAATTTAATAAATGTGACCAAATTCGGTTGAATTTATTATTTTCAGAAATTGAAAAAATATTATTAAATATTTAAATGTTTGTACACATCATGAAAAAATATTTATAAATACAATGATAACATTATTCATATCTATAAATTTAGTTTGTGCGTAAATAATATTCATATGTTAGGAGAAAGTTAAATTTTTATTTAGTAGATTGTTTAAATAAATTAAATAAGTATCTAATTAGTTTGAACAAATATTATTAAATATTTAAATGTTTGTACAAATCATTAAAAAATATTTATAAATACAAGGATAACATTATTCATACATATATATTTAGTTGTGTTTAAAAAATATTCATATTATAGGAGAAAGTTGAATTTTTATTTAGTAGAATGTCTAAATAAATTAAATAAGTATCTAATTAGTTTTAAAAAATACAAAAAAAATTATGAGGGTATAGGAAATACATACGGTATATAACCTAATTTTTTTAAACAAAAAATAAAGAGCAAATTCGACCAAATTTGCGAATGTAATAAATGTGACCAAATTTACTTGTATTTATTATTTTCAGAATTTGAAAAAATATTATTAATTATTTAAATGTTTGTACACATCATGAAAAAATATTTTTAAATAGTAGGATGACATTAATCACATGTAAAAATTTAGTTTGTACAAAAAAAAATATTCATATGATAAGAGAATGTTGAATTTTTACTCATTAGATACTTTCAAAATTGTTTGAAAAATATTTAATTAGTTGTAAAAAATAAAAAAAATGAGAGTATCCGGAAAACATATTACATTCTATAAAAAAATAGAAAATAATAATGAGGGGGAAAAAATTTAACAGTCAACTAGTAGTTTGACTAGAACCCGTAACAGGGTTTCGTCAGGATTTAGTATTTCTATTTATTTAAAAATATTCTCGACGACCCAATCGGACGGAGGTCAAGATCCATCCTTTTTAATGTTATTGTCAAAATTTCAGAAAAAAATAAATTAAATTGATTTGGTAATTTAAAGGTCAACTAGTACGTTGATTAGAACCCCTAAACAGGGGGTTTCGTCAGGATTTAGTGTTTCCATTTTTTTTAAAAATATTTCTCAACAATCCAACCGTACGGAGGTCAAGATCCTTCCTTTTTAATGTTATTTCCAAAATTTCAAAAAAAAAAATTGGTTTGGTAATCTAACGGTAAACTAGTACGTTCGCTAGAACCCCTATATAGAGTTTCATCACGGTTTAGTGTTTCAATTTTTTTTTAAAAAAATTCTCGACGACCCAATCGTACGGTGGTCAAGATCCATCATTTTTAATGTTATTTCCAAAATTTCATAAAAAATAAATTAATTTGGTTTGGTAATTTAACGGTCAACTAGTACGTTGACTAGAACCCCTGAACAGGGTTTCGTCAGGGTTTAGTGTTTCAATTTTTTTAAGAATATTTCTCGACTTCCCAACCATGCAGTGGTCAAGATCCATCCTTTTTAATTTTATTTCCAAAATTTCATAAAAAATAAATTAATTTGGTTTGGTAATTTCACGGTCAACTAGTACGTTGACTAGAACCCCTAAACATGGTTTCGTCAGAATTTGGTGTTTCAATTTTTTTAAAAATATTTGTCGAGGACCCAACCATACGGAGGCCAAGATCCATCTTTTTTAATATTATTGCCAAAATTTAAAAAAGAAAATTAATTTTCACTAATTTTCAATTTTTTTAATTTTTTCTCCATTTTTAACTAGTTTGTAAAATAAATTAAAAAATTACATAATTATAGGAAAAATGCCTATTTTTGAACATAAATTTTGGTGGTATGACTACGTGGGTGAATATAAATTCTGAATAAAAATTTGGTTTTTTTCTTTTTATTTAATTTTTGCCCTTTATTCCTATTTTAAAATAATAAATTCAACTAAATTTACACCAAATATTAAATTCGATCGAATTCGGTCAAATTTAGCCGAGCTCCTAAATTCGACCTTATTTGGTCGAATTTAATATCTACGTGGCTGTCTCTCATTGATCCATTTAGTATCACATGGAATGATGAGTCAACAATTAATCCTAGCCCTTTAAAAAACCAATATAGATCCTAGCCCTTAATTTAAATACATATACGATATATATTATACCCCCACCCCCACAATCACAATCCCCCCACCCACCCACGCACGCACGCACGCACGCACGCACGCTCGCTAGTTACCTTCTTTCTATATCTATAAATCTACCATATCTACACTACATTTACACGCCTATATCCCTGCATGAATCCTCAGAACAAAAATTCAATATGAAACACACATCCACAATGTAAACAGAATAGTTTACAACTTTATATTGAAAATGAACAACAAATATTTTATCTAAAAATACTGTATATTGAGTAGATAGATAAGTCAGCTACAATTCCCAAGTTGCAAGAACCATTCTCCACCGGTTGGTTTATGTGGTCCGAGTTTTGAGTTTTTATTGAATATTTAAATCAATTTTTCACACTTTTTGTTGATTGTTCATGTAATTAGATTCCATGGTTAGCTTTGTTGTGAGATGATCTTTGATTTAAGACCAAAAACGCAGAGTTTGGTTCGATTTTAAGCAAAATCGCGAGTTGGCCGGAGTTGTAGCTCAAGCTCGTCGGAATTCTTTTGTTTCGATCGTTTTTGGTCGATTGTGGTTCGAATTTTGTGTTTTTGGTTTGTGTTCGATTGCCCAGTGGTTGGATGTTGGTTTAGTACCGATTTTTGTGGTTCGATTATGTTCTAATGCTAGTTTTTGAGCAACAGATTCTGCTGCCTTTTTTTTTAAAAACTGTTGCATATTAAAATTGACTGAATTTGGTCGAATTTAGCATATAAATTCCACCAAAGTTGGTCGAATTTAGTATCCTAAATTCGACCAAATTCGGTCGAATCTAGTGCATTCGGGCGCCAAATTTTGAAATTTTCACCAAATTTTGAAATTTTTGGTCGAATTTATAATTCGACCGATTTTGGTCGAATTTAGTACACTAAATTCATTGCAAAAAAAAATAATCGTAATATATAACAATAATCGTGTGTTTATTAAACACACGATTCATTGCAATATAACGACATGGTTGTTGGTAATGCAAAGGCAGATTTTGTTTTTAAATTTAATGCAAATCTTTTTCAAACGTCTACCAAAATATATTTGTAACGTCTCCTTAAATTACTCCTGGTCCTCCTCCTTTTTGTCAGTTACTTTTCTATATTGTGGTATATATATATATATATATATATATATATATCAACCGATTTGCTTGAGTAGAGGAATATAGTCTGAGTTCTTTCTTTACTAAAATATATGTTCTGTTCTTCTGGTTTAAGTTTGGTTCTGAGGTATTACTGAGTTCTATCTCCTTGAAATCGAGTACACAGTTTGAAGGAGTGTTGTGTAACCTTGGGGGGCGATGCCCGTTATTTATTGCACCAAAGATCAAGGCAAAATTCGCTTCTAAGGCAGTGGTTTTTATCATGCCACTACTTGGTCATCGTTGTTCGTGTTTCTTTTCTTTCTCTTCTGTGTTTATATTAGTGATTTTTTGACAAAAAATTTAGAAGAGAATTTCTCTTTGTTACTGATATATTCATTATCACAAGATGGCCCAATCATTCAATAAACTTCTTCCTGAACTCTCAAAGATGGAACCTTTGGATGGCGTTAATTACAAGCGATGGTCTCAGCGAGTGTTAATTTTCTTGGATCAACTTGAAGTTGATTATGTTGTATTTAATGACCCTATTCAGGTGTCTTCAACCACTGCTACACCTGCTCCAGGTGATGTAACTGTTTTGGAGTCAACTTCAGACCCGAAAAAAGATCAAGGAAAAGCTGATGATACTGAGAGAAAATTGAAGTATGAGAAAGATAATAAAACTGCAAGAGGTCAATTGTTAAGTCATATGACAAACCCCATATTTGATTTGTTCGTTAACAACAAGTCAGCCAAGTCAATTTGGGAAATTTTGGAGAAAAAGTGTGGTGCTGATGATGCTGGCAAGAGAAAATATGTGACTGGAGACTGGCTTAATTTTCAGATGGTGGATGACAAACCAATCATGCCACAAGTTCACGAATATGAAAATCTGGTTGCTGATATGTTAATAGAAGGAATTAAAATGTGTGAAGTACTACAAGCAAATGTCCTCATCGAGAAACTTCCTGATTCATGGTCTAACTATCGCAATTTACTCAAACATAAAAAGTGGGATATGTCTCTGCAAGAACTAATCAGCCACATGAAATTGAGGAAGCCAACAGGCTAAAGGATAAAGGTTCTTCCACTGGTAATGAATTTTCTGTTAAAGCTAATATTTTTGGGTTTTTTAAAAATGACAAGTACAACAAGAAAAATCTAGGAAAACAAAATTAGAAAAGGCTTGGAGTGCATCAAAACAAACCAGGACCAAAAAAAGGTTTGAATGAAAAGAATAAGGGTAGAGGCTGCTATGTGTGTGGCAAGACCGGACATAAAGCATACCAATGTTTTCAATGTGCTGATGCCCAAAAGAATTCTACAAAGCATGAGAACAACAAACCCCAAGAAAATCTGGTCGAGGAAAATGAAGTCATAGCTGCTGTTATCACTGAGGTGAATTTGAATGAGAATAAAGCTGAGTGGGTGGTGGACACAGGAGCAACGAAACACTTTGGTTTCAACCATGAGCTGCTCATGAATTTTGAAAAGGTTGAAGAATGTGAGCAAGTTTACATTAGCAATTGAAGCAGCTCAAAGGTCCTCGGTAAAGGAAAAGTTTTGCTTAAATTAAATTCTGGAAATTTTTTTATCTTTGCAAGATGTGTTGTATGTGCCATCATTCCGAAGGAACTTAATTTTAGGATACATTCTTAATAAGGCAGGAGTGAAACTGGTCTTTGAAGCTGATAAACTAGTGCTGACCAGAAACGGGGAGTTTGTGGGTAAAGGTTACATGTCTGGGGGACTTTTTATTTTAGATTCTGTTGTTGATTCAACTGTTGCTAATACAACTCGCACTTCTACTTATTTGGTTGAGTCTTTTGATATTTGGCATGCTAGATTAGGACACGTGAATTCTAGTTCTCTTAAACTATTACAAAACATGTCACTAATTCCTAATCTGGTAAATAATGGTCGTAATAAATGTGGAATATGTGTCGAACCAAAATATACAAAAAAACCTTTTAAATCTGTGACAGAGAGAAAGTGTTGAGTATTGAACACACAAAAGAATACAGAGGGGGGTGAATGGATTCTTGAACTTTTCTTGTTCTTGAATCGGGTTGATGTACGTAGCAAGAAATGGATTCTTGAACTTTTCCTGTTCTTGAATGTGGTTGATGTACGTAGCAAGATATGTGTTATGTGTGTGCAGAAATATAGGTGCGGAAAATGAACAACACAAGACACAATATCACTTTAATCTAATATTTTATTAGATAAAGATTTGCTACAACCTGTGAATACAAATGGTAGTATTCTCAGCTTCGTTTTTCTCGGAGAGATGTATATCTTGAATATATATGTGACAAACTTAACTTCTAGAGAAGTGAGGCTGTATTCTTATAGAACATGAATACAGCCTACTTACCACAAATAAGATATCAAACCTAATTTACTTTCTAGTGTGTCTATCCTATTTGAGTAAGCATCTAAATGGTTACAGGTTTGACTTCTTGAGGTTCTGCTCAGATCCACTTCTTTAGCTGTTTGTCTCTTGTACACCTCTCTAAGCTTCCTTGTAGGCTTTCCAAAGTACTTTACAGTTTGTGGTCCATAAAGTGCTTTGGCTTGTTGCAGGTTTCTGACTTGTACAATTTCTCCAGTATTTTGTCTCCAAGATTGTATTCGAGAAGTAACTTAGTCATTGATTCGAGAACTAGAATTGACTTGATAGATAACTCTGAGTTCTCGAATACTGTATAATTGACATATTGAATCACTTCTCGAATTAGTCTTTTCTTCAGGAATCCTTGACTTGTCGAATAGAGCTTTTAGTTTATGGAGTCCTTGAGATGTCGAATAGCTTCTTTAGTCCTTGAGATATCTAATGTAGCTTTGACTTGTTGACTCTTAGAGAACTCGAATGATGCTTTGACTTGTTGACTTCTTGAGTTCTCGAATAGAGTATTAGACATGTCGAATCTCTGAGTTATCGAATGACACTTTGACTTGTTGACTTTTAGAGATGTCGAACAGTGTCTTTACAGATATCTAATTCTTGACTTGTCGAATGCTAGACTTCTCGAATAGAGCAAAACACTTCTCGAATTGGTACTTAGGCAAATTTTCATTCTCCAAAATCTAACTGTGTTTATTTTGATAGTCTTGATCTTCAAGCTTGAGGCATGATCCTTTGAACTTCTTTCAAGCATTATTCTCTGACTTTTAATTACAGTTACACAGATAGAAATTGATGCCTATTACAAGTACTGCAACAAGTAGAAATTCTACAACTAGAGGTTCCCTCAGTTAAGAGGTCATGTAGGTAATGCATAGCATTCCACATACTTAGGCTTGTTATTATATGAGTACAGGCATGTCTTTGTGACTAACAATCTCCCCCAAATTGTGAGTAAGACCCTTAGTCACAATTTCATGTCTGATAACAAGCCTAACATACATAAAGATAGAACTTTGACAGTACATATATGAAATTTGATTAAGAACATGAATAGAACTACAAGGTGAGTAATCTTACACAATATGGTGAAATACTAGCCATTTTCATTTGATTCCTTCTCCATGGCTCTGGCTTGTAGATCATCATATGCCTTCTGTTTTCTTTCTTTTTCCTTTCTTGCATTCTCATCCATAGCTCTTATGATTTCTGTCATAGCATCTAGTTCTTCAAGCAGAATAGAGTTCTTGAAGTCTTAAAGTACTGGCTTCAGAATGTCAGCAGGATAGTGATTGAGTAGGTTCATTCTTATATTGACCCGATCTCCATTTCTTCTCCTATACTTCACAACATAGGGATTGAATTGAACTCTACACAATCCTTTTGCCCTTAGCTTTTCTGCTTCAAATTCTAGCCTATCAATCTCCTTCTCCCTTTCTAGCAATTTCTCAAAGCACCCCTTTCTTATCTTCTCAGCATAGTCTCTCTTCATCTTCACAAAATCAATCAACTCCAGCTTCCATACTCTCTCCACTTTGTCTTCAGAATCCAATAATGCAATAATTCTTTCTATCTCATATAGCTTGCCCCAATTTTGACAACCCCGTTGTTTGAATTTCATCTATTTTCCATCAGTGTATTTGATTTCAAGGCAATCATTCACAATTGCAGCATAGTAGATTCTTTGAGCTCTTAGAAATTACAGTTGGTCTTCATCAAAATCTTCATCTAGTGGTTGGAGTTTCAGTCCTGGATAGATAGTTAGGGCCCTTGACTTGGGTAACTTCACTCTTCTTACAACATGCTTGAATTTAACCTTTTTCACTCCAATGCTTGGCAGAAACTTATGACCTTTGCTTGTAGACCACTATAGTATACCATTAGTAGTTTGCTTTTGGAAACATACCGATGGTTTCTTGATTTGTATCTTCTTCTCTTCTTGAGGTGGCAAAGCAGTTGTATAGGCCATGGGTGTAGATTTTGGTAGGTCACTACTAACTGTATTCACCCTAGACTTAGAGTCTTGTGTTATGGTGAGATTACAGTTAGCAATGCCTAAGGCTTGCTATTTTTAACTTTTTCTCTCATAGACTTTGCCTTGGTCATCATCACCTTTCTTGTCTTTGCTATCCTTCTTCTTTTTCTTGTCTTCATCACCCTTATCACTCATGTGATGTCTTTTCCTCCCATCACTCTTGTCTTCATCTTTATCATCCTTATTCCTCCTTGCTTTAGCCATCTCTGGGACAGAGCCAGTTGCTATGAAATATCTGAGAATATTCAATGCTTCCAACTCTTCAGCAGTTCTTATCCCATTCTTTTTTTGCAGTTGTTCAATGATGTCAATTATAAGTCTGTGATTTTTGGTAGTGAGATCCTTGGGAATGACAAGCTGATTGAATCTTCTATCTTTGTACCAGACTGAAAGAGAATGGTTCTTGGATTAATGCACACTTCAGGCAATCTAGCTTGTTGACCATTCCTAAGTTCAGAGTACAGACTATTGTTGTTCTCCCCTTTCTTGAAATCATTGTTAGATATTTGATTTGATCTTTGAGGCTCCTTCTGTACAGTAGTGTATCTTTTCCACCTTTGCCTTTGAGGCTTGCATAAACTTCAAGAATGCAGTATCATGATGAATCTCTGAATTTGCTACTTCTATCAATTTAGCCTCTGTAACCACATTAACTTCAACTGGATCATTTTCATATCTGGAGGCTTGTGTTTGATCAATTGGCATGGAACCTGCCACCACTATGGATGTAATTGATTGCTTTAAACTACTTGGGGTAGTGATATGCATAGTTGGTAGGGTGACAGATGGTAGAGAGGTGATAGGCTCATTGACCTTGGATTTACCTTTTCCTTGAACTTGAGGTGTAGATCTTGTTCTTGGATGACCACCCTCAGAAATGGTTATGCCTTTCTCCTTAGGTCTCTCCTCTTTAGGTTTCTCCCCTCTTTAGGTTTCTCCCCCTTAGGTTTTGAGTTCCTTAAATTCCTCTTCTCCCCCCTATGCTTGTTGTCAGGCATAGAGGCTGTAGTAGTGGCCTTTGGGTTGGAAGAGGTGGGATTGGCAGATTCATCAAGAAGCTTCCAAAATAAGAGAGAGCCCCATATGTGCTTCATCATAGCAGACATCATTTGTTGTTGGTGAAGAAGAACATCAGCTGTGGTGGTTGCTTGAGTGTCCAACTGCTTAGAGAGGGTTGCAACTGTGTCTGTAAGATGAGCATTTGACTGTTTGAGAGAGGTCACTTCTTTCTCCAGAGTATCCACCTTGTTGAATAACTCAGTAGATTTAAAACCATACAGTGATTGTTCCTTGAGCCTCAATACCTCAAATTTGGTCATTTCATGAACAGGGACTTCAGTCACCAGCTTATCTCCATATTGATTTACAAAAAGAGTCCTCATCATGGCATTGGCATCAGTTGTCTGACCAGATAGATTTTGAAATTGAGTTGCTAGATTACGGACAGTTCCATGAAGTGAAGCCAAGCCATTGTCCATCTTGGTGCAGGTAGATTTGCATTCTTGTATAGTCTTGAGGATAGGATCTAGAGTGGGAAATTTGGCAGCAAATTCTCTCTTGATTGCACTTACTTCCTTGGCTGTTGCATCACATACTTTATTGACTTCTGTTTTAACTCCCTTCCCAAGATAGTGAGCAGCCTTGAGGAATCCCTTGTAAGAATCATTTATAGCCTAATACACTTCACCAGGAGTCAGTGTGACGCCCCCAGATCCGGGGTCGGAGATCTAGGCGCTCACGGTCCATTTTCCATTAATAACATACCTGTTCTTGCACATAATATATATAACACAGCCATCGACCCCACAATAAACTCACACCACACTCACACACACAGGTTAGAGCCTCAGAAACGTCATACATTGATTAAGCAGAATTAAAATTATCAGAGTTATTACAGACCGAATTAAATAGTATTTATGCTACCAGCAACACTTCGATATGAAGCGAAGTTGGCGGCTTGAAAGTTTGTTACGATACACTGCCTTGCACAGGTCATACTGATAAATAAAACGAACTAACAAAAGCTGCCAACCAATCCGGCTAATGGGGCCTACCGGTGGAATCTCAAGTGGTGGCTCGGGCCTAGTCACCTGCTTTCGAACAGTCTGCCTGGGTCTTGCCATTTCGCTTAGCTGTTGTGTTTGTAAAATTTGAAAACAAGCAAGAGTGAGCAACCATAGCTCAGCAAGAAATATATGTATAAGATAAGCAATATAGCGTTTCATATGATTGGCAGTTAATAAACTTGTTTGTATCAATCAGATATAAAATCACTTGTCATAGTTGATAAATCTCGAAGGTGCAAAAATATGTGCCCTTGTTTTCAAAATAAAATTGCAGTTCTAGATACTGCATTGAATCAACATCTTTCTCATCAAAATAGAACACTATCAGCAACTTGGCACAAAAGCCTAAGAAGCAGTGTCAAAGCATTTTTCCAAAAGGGAGGAATGGGACTTAAAGAAAACACAAAACCTGACAAGGATTGACGATGATCAGTCGCCACATCCAAGTCCAATAATCCGCGGGTCTTCTCTACCGGTAGAAGGATAGAAACTACATCCGTAACTATCCCTCGAGTGAAAACTACATCCGTAATCACCCTCGATGAAAACTACATCCGTAATCATCCTTCGGCAACACCTGGGCCGGAATAATAAGTGATGGACCGCCTGGCTCACGGCCGCTTACACATCCCGGGAATCGTTCGTCAACGGTTCCCACACCTGCCAGAGTCCCTTTTTTTTTTCTTTTAAAACTTGATTTTGATTGAAAACAGAGTAATTGAGGTCCGACATCAGTCGACCGATGATTCTTGAAATCATACAAGAAGCAGAACCTGACCGGGGGTTTTGGAAAATGTTTTGAGTTCGAAAGAGTTCGAGTTTGAAAGTATTAAATGTATCTTGGATTGACTTCGTCTTTAAAATAATGAACAATGATTAATAAATAGTATTTTAAGATTTAATATTAATAATAAAATAATTATTCAATAAAATAAACTTTTAATCCAAGATAGGGTTTCGAGTATTTACGAAGATATAACAATAGTTATTTGAGTATACGATACCACCCGAATGACCTTTCGGGTTTTCGCAATCTAGATACGATATAATAATATACCGCTCCCCGGTCAATAGTATATACGGACCGCTAGGACCTCTATTGCTAGAGTCGTTGTCCGAAGAAAACATTTCAATCTAAGTTCAAGGGGTATAAGCATATATGTACTTATTCAATCTCAATTGCATCAATACTTCGATAAACATAGCATTTGATATAATTGAAAACTACAAACACAACAGTGAAAGTCCTTGTATATGGATAAGTTTTGAAAAGTAAACTTGCCTTGGTTTGGTTGGGGTGGTCGAGCGTGCGAATTCGAACGATCTATACATAAGCAATAATCGTTCGTTAGTACCTTAACAATATCTCTTTAATTACGGGGTTTTAAGGGGGTACGAAATTAACTTAACGACTTCGTCTTATGACTCTCTAGCCCCACTATAGGTCCATGTCATCACTCGATTACGCTCGTCACTTACTCGACTTAATTTAGTTACCACGTTCGAATCATAACCACTAACCCTAGAATCATGTTCCACTAATCGACTTTTTCCATTGCGCGAATTTTACTCTAGCATTTTTCTAAAATCCAAAAATTCATATTTTAATCCAATTCCTTTTGGGTGGTCTTCACCACTGCATTCCCTACATCCTAAATTTTTTTCATGATCCCACATATATTTTTAGGGGTTTAAACAAGGTTCACAAGGGGATCACTTAGTGCAGTCCATAGTCCAGAAACACAATTCACTCCTCCGGCCATAACTAAAAATCTATACATCACCTAGCCATGAACCTTACATTTACAGAAACTACATTCAATTATCTTTCCAACAATATAAGGTAGGACATCAGGGGACAACATTTGGGGGTCCACAATTGTGCTACAATACAGGTCAATGTTCCTGGACAAAACTCAGCAAGCTCAAACTACTTAGATCAACCATTTTTCATACTTCCATAACATAATCAACACTTAATACACTTAGATCATGGTTCATAGCACTCATGGAGATATATATATATTATCCATAGTCATAAAAGTCACAATCTCAACATCAAAACTCAAGATCCATGCTATCCAATACATATACAACCAAGATTAGTTCTCAAACACATGGATCTACTACCATACTTTATAAATAATACATAACCAAGAGGGTTTGAGATTTTTATACCTTCTTGAGCTCCTAGAGGCCTTGGATAAGCTTTACACAACTCAACAACACCTTAGATGGTCTCCTACAACACTTACAATGCAAGATCTAAAGGAAAAACAAACTTGGTTACTATTCACCCAAGCTTGAACAATTTGTAACTTGAAATTGGGTGGATAAAATGGAGTGAAATTGCTAACATACCTTGTCTAGATGATGTAGATGACCTAGGAATTATGGTGAGATTTATGAGTGATGGAAGGGGGAGGAGAAGAAATTTTCTTCTCCACTTGAAGCTTTGGCCGAGAGCAACTACAAGGGGGGGGTTTTGTGTTTATGTTGGGTGAATAATTGATGTTAATTAGGTTGGGTGATACATATCACATGTAAGTATAGGTGATGTACTAGCAAGGTATGGCCTCATGTACTATGTGTTCCCCCTTTTGAAAAAACAACCAACTAGATACTATTCATCTTCCAATGGCCAACTAGTTTGTTTGATTTCTAACCACTTGGTTGCTTGGGCTTGCATGCAATACTACTCCTTGTATTATTATTCTTCCACCAATGCTTGTTATTTAATCTTTAATTCGTATCGTATCTTAATTAATCTCTCGTAATAATATTTGTCGCGTAGAGATTTCTCCTATAATTCCTTAAGTACTTATTGTGTAAATTCCTCGAATGTCCATAATTCCTCGTCATAATTCTTAATAAATCCTTTAATACTCTAACCATTCTCAAATCCCAAGTTTTATAAATATTACTAACAATAAGACTCCTGCCTTCACAATCTCCCTTTATATCTTACATAATAAATGCAACAACGCAGTTTCTCAGACAATCAATTCTATTAATCAACAGGGATGACTAGAAAGGTACCATAATGACAATGTCACAAGATATTAAATAAAAGGAAATATTACCAAAAATTAGGGTTCTTACAGCCTCCCCTCCTTAAAAGGATTCCGTCCCGGAATCAGGTTGAAAACAGTTGGGGGTGCTTTTCACGCATCGCGCTCTCTAGTTCCCATGTTGATTCTTCGACATTCTGATTCCTCCACAAAACTCTCACTAATTTGACAACCTTGTTCCTCAGCACCTGTTCTTTTCTATCCATGATTTCTACGGGTTGCTCGATATATGTTAAGTCTGGTTGCAGATCCACTTGATCATGTTCTTTCACATGTCGGAAGTCGGTATGGTAGGGTCGTAGCATGGACACATGGAACACATTATGAACTTGCTGTAAGCTCGTGGGTAAAGCCAATTCATAGGCTAACTTCCCAACTCGTTTCAAGATCTCAAAAGGTCCAATAAATCTCGGGCTTAGTTTTCCCTTCTTACCAAATCTCATCAATCCTTTCCACGGTGATACCTTCAACATCACAAACTCTCCTACCTCATATTCTTTGTCCTTGCGGGTCTGGTCCGCATACTTCTTCTGTCTGTCTTGGGCCGCTACCAGCCGTCCTCTTATGAGCTCGATAGTTTCTCTTGTCTATTGGACCAGTTCAGGCCCTAAAATCCCAACACAAGGGAGACCGACATCTTCGTTCGTATAAAGCTTCATATGGGGGCATGCATATACTCGCATGGTAACTGTTGTTGTAGGAAAATTCGATCAACGGCAAGTGGTCATCCCAACTTCCCTTAAAATCAATGGCACATACCCTCAACATGTCCTCGATGGTCTGGATGGTTCTCTCACTCTGTTCGTCTGTTTGGGGATGGTATGCAGTACTCATGTTTAACTTGGTCCCCACACAATCCTGAAAACTTCTCCAGAACCTGGAGTTGAATCTTGGGTCTCTATCTGATACAATGCTCACAGGAACCCCATGTCTAACCACAATCTCCTTTAAGTAAATATCTGCCAGCTTGTCGACAGTATATCTCTCGTTGATTGGAAGAAAATGTGCTGACTTGGTCAACCTATCGATAATTACCCAAATGGCATCATGATTAGTCTTGGTCCTTGGTAATCCGACCACAAAGTCCATCGCAATCTGCTCCCACTTCCACTTGGGTATCTCTAAGGGTTGCAACAATCCACTGGGCCTCTGGTGTTCGGCCTTTACTCTTTGACATGTCAAGCATTTACTTACCCACTCTGCCACGTCCTTCTTCATATTTGGCCACCAATAGTATTCTCTTAAATCTCTATACATCTTAGTGCCTCCAGGGTGAATTGAGTACCTTGAACTATGAGCCTCTTGCAAAATCTCATCTTTTAATTCTTGAACGTTCGGGATCCATATCCTAGATGCGTACCTCATAATTCCATTCCGGTCCTTCTCACACTTAATTTCCTCGCCAGTCAAAATTTTCTCTATCGAATTCTTTTCTTCTTCTATCTTCCTTTCCTGGCATAACTTAATCTTTTCCAATAGCGGTGGTTGGACTTTTATTTCCATTAGACTCTCTTGTCCAATTCCTGGTAACCTCACTTCAATCTCTAGTTTCTCAAGGTCCTTGATCAATTCGTCCACTGACGTTATCATCTTAAGCTTCTCCTTTCGGCTAAGTGCATCGGCCACCACATTGGCCTTCCCTGGGTGATAATGAATCTCACAATCATAATCTTTGATTAGCTCTAACCATCTCCTCTGCCTTATGTTTAATTCTTTCTGAGTGAATATGTACTTTAAGCTCTTGTGATCCGTGTAGATTTCACACTTTTCTCCATAAAGATAATGTCTCCAGATCTTCAAAGTAAAAACTATCGCTGCTAATTCCAAATCATGGGTGGGGTATCTTATCTCATACTCCTTAAGTTGTCTGGACGCATAAGCAATCACCTTACCGTGCTGCATAAGCACACACCCTAAACCTTTATGGGATGCGTCGCTATAAATCACAAAATCTCCCTTATCATCAGGTAGGGCTAGTACTGGTGCTGTCACCAACCTCTTTTTCAACTCTTGGAAGCTCTCTTCGCATTTTTCAGTCCACACAAACTTCTCGGTCTTGCGAGTTAGTCGGGTCAAAGGGGCTGCTATCTTTGCAAAGTCTTGGACAAATCTCCTATAGTAGCCAGCCAGTCCTATAAAACTTCTCACCTCTGTCGGAGTGGTTGGTCTCTCCCAATTTGATACAGCCTCTATTTTGGCTGGGTCCACTAGAATGCCTTGTTCGCTAATCACATGCCCTAAAAATTGAACTTCCTTCAACCAAAATTCGCACTTCGAGAACTTAGCGTACAGCTTTTCTTCTCTCAATGCTCCCAATACAATCCTCAAGTGCTCTGCATGTTCCTCCTTCGTCTTGGAATAAATCAAAATATCATCGATGAAGACTATAACACACTTGTCCAAGTATTTCTTGAAGACTCGATTCATTAAGTCCATGAAAGCTGTAGGGGCATTCGTTAACCCAAATGACATCACTAGGAACTCATAGTGTCCATACCGGGTGCGAAAGGCCGTCTTTGGTATATCTTCTTGTTTAATCTTTAACTGGTGGTACCCGGTCCGCAAATCAATCTTAGAGAAACAAACTGCATCTTTCAATTGGTCAAACAGGTCATCTATCCTGGGCAAGGGATACTTATTCTTTATAGTCACCTTGTTCAACTCCCTATAGTCTATACATAATCTCATGCTGCCGTCCTTCTTTTTCATGAATAACACCGGGGCTCCCCACGGTGACACACTAGGTCTTATCATCCCTTTATCCAACAACTCTTGTAACTGAGTGGCTAGCTCTTTCATCTCCACTGGAGCTAGCCGATATGGGGCTTTCGAAATTGGGGCCGTACCCGGAACTAAGTCTATAGCAAACTCGATGTCCCTATCGGGTGGTAGTCCGGGAAGATCGTCCGGAAATACGTCCGCGAACTCATTAACGACAAGGATTTCCTACAGGTTTGGTGCCTCCTTCTTGGTATCCTTCACATAGGCTAAATAGGCTTCGCATCCTTTACGTAACAACTTCTTAGCTTGAATCATAGTCAGGAACTTTTGGCTTTGCCGTTTCCCACTAAATACTACTTCCTCGTCTCCTGGCAATCTCAAACTTACTTTCTTCTTGACACAATCAATCTGGGCTTCGTGGGTTGTTAACCAATCCATACCTACTATTACGTCAAACTCCCCTAGTTTAAAAGGTATTAAGTCTACCCGAAAGTGTCGCCCTTCTATTTCTAGGTCACAACCTGGACATACTTGGCTAACGGGAATAATTTCATGATTAGCTATCTCTATTTGAAATCTGTCTTTCAATGGTTCAGTCTTAAGGCCTAACTGACATACAAAATCTAGAGATATGAAGGACTTGGTAGCTCCCGAATCAAATAAAACATTTGCTTTAACTGAGTTGAGTAGTAGGGTACCTGCAATCACATCCGTGTTCCTCACGGCATCCTGCACCGTCATGTTAAAAGTTCTTGCAGTAGGGGCCTTGTTAGAAGCAGTTCCACTCACTCTCGATGCAGCTGGCCCAGAGGACATACATTCCCTCATTCGGTGCCCTAGTTTCCCACACTTGAAGCAATTACCTCCGACACTCGGGTTGTTACTAGTTCCGCGACAGGCGTTAGCATAATGCCCTGTCAGCCCACACTTGAAGCATTTCACATCTTGCAGGTTACACACGCCCGCATGTTTCCTTCCACATTTATTGCATTCTGGGGGTTGGGCTCGGGATGGGGTAGAGTAAGACGATCCCTGTGGTCGGCCGCCCTAGCCCACACTCCAACTTTCAGCTCTCTTGGTTCCAAAGTTCCCGCTGGGTTGGGACATCGTTCATCGCTTAAATTTGCTCGGAAAGCTCCCACTAGCAGAGTTTCCCTTTCGACTATCCAACTTCCTCTTCGTTCCTTCCCTCTCTTTCTGCATCTGTTCACTCCCAGCCTCAACAATTGACGCTTTCTGTACCAGGGTGGCATAGTCTATCAGCTCAAGAACCGCCACACGATTCTGAATCCATTCTTTTAGCCCTAATTGAAACCTTCGGGCCCTCTTTGCCTCAGAGTTCACATATTCCGGCACAAACCTCGATAGCTCAGTAAATTTGGCCTCATACTCGGCCACCGTCATGTTTCCTTGCTTCAGTTCCAAAAACTTTAGCTCCATTTGTGTCTCCATGAACCTAGGAAAGTACTTCTCCAAGAACAGCTAGCTAAATCTCTCCCAGGTTACCACACCTCTTCCTTCCAAATTCTTCTTAGCTTCCCACCAATAGTTCGCCTCACCCTTCAGAAGGTAAGTGGCGAAAACAGTCTTCTGCTCCTCAGCGACACCTAGTATCTCGAAAGATTTTTCCATTTCCTTCAGCCAGGCCCTTGCCTCGACAGGGTCGGCAGTTCCTTTAAATTCTGGGGGTTTCAGGGATTTGAAGTTCCGGAAAGCATTAGCATTAGCATTCTGCGGTAGTTGCTGAACTGGGGGACGGTCCAAGTTCTGCCTAAGTAACTCCACGAACTGTTCCATAGGGCCTCCCCTAGGATGTTCTACCTCTCGGGTGTCATCACCAGCTTCTTCTTCCTCATACTCAGAGTCATCAAACAAGTTATGATCGTTGCCCTCATTCTCACTCAGGTTGGCATTTTCCCCTTCTTGGTTCTGGTGGCCTCCGGTTCCATGGTGGCTACCCTGGCCCTCAGAACTGATCGGGTGAGCTCGAGTGTTCATTCTTCTGGGTGGCATGATTCTGATAATAAAACAAGAAGGGGGTTAGGGTTTTCCAATTACCTGACAGCGTTTGCACGGGTCAGGAGCGTATCGTCCCTCCTCATAAGGGTGGAAGTGCAAAAGTTTTAATAATCCGATGTTGGAGATAAAATGTCAAACATTTTTGGGGAAAAATCCCTTTGGGATGCGAAAACATTTACAAGAGTTTTCAAAACTTCGAATCCTCAAATTTTTTATTTATTTATTTTTTTGAAAAATTTATCTTTAAAGATTGTAGGAACGTTTTTGGAAATTGTAGAAAACAATTTGAAATCGCATATCGTAAATTTGAAACAGCATGGTTGTATTTGTGGCTTGTAGCAATTGTATAATCACAGTTGTATATCAAAACAGTAAAGCATGGCATCGGAAAGTAAAGTAGTTGAGGCAATATTAAGGAAACTGAAACTAAATAAGTTCGGTACAAGGGTTATCACAAAGTTTGGATGTTAGAGCCAAATACATAGTTCCGATGTCAAAGTCTAGCAAAAGTGGAACAAATACGAATACATCATCCAAATAGTCAGGCTACACAAAAGTATGGCTACATCCATACATACTACCCGAAGTCACATCTACATATCTGTAGATCAGTCTACTCATCCACTGGTCAGAAAGGATACCACTGCACAAGTCAACTATCCCGCAAAATCGACACACTAATGTCATCTGAACCTAGGGGACTGAGCTATTAGTAACACATCACGGGGTCGCGCCGCGACGGAGCAAGGTCCTCACTCGGGCAAATGCACGACGCACAACACGCCTAGCATCCCTAGCCTGGATCACTCCGCCCCCGCGGATCCCTAAACCAAGAATCCTATCGCGACTCCTCCTCTCAATCCTATGGAGTCGAGCCCTAGTCCTCCTAGCAACAGCGGTCCTCATCTCAGCCTGGATCCTCAAGCGCGCCTCGCGCTCCTCCACTATTGCCCGCCTCGCCTCGTTAAGTCGGGCCTCTGCAGATAGTAAGTCTCGGGTCAGGAACTGTACCACGTAAGCATGCTCAGTACCCGACACTGGGGGTAGGTCCATCGGTGGAGGTGGTATGACAGGAACAGGAGTAGGTGCAGCAGCAGGAGCAGGAGCAGTAGCAGGGGTAGGGTCAAGCTCCTCCTCGCCAGAAGTGTCATCCTCATAGTCACCGTCCGATGAAACAGGGCTAGATGTCTGTGGAGAAGGTGGGGGTGACACAACACGACCCTCGCCGGATCTCACACTCTCCTCATCAGTAGCTACAGGAGATGGGGTAACAGGCTCTGGCTCTGGCTCAAAGGGCTCCTCAACGGGATCCTCATCATCATTACTCTCTATCAGTGTAATCCAGGGGCCAAGCTCGGAGTCAGCACCCATATCCTCCTCAGGATCCTCGGTCTCTCGCATCAGTGCCTCATCATGCTCTCTCTCGAAAGCCTCAGGGTCTGGTATCTCCTCCATCTACACAAGGGAAATAAGGTGGATCACTAACCATAAAAGAAAGGTTTAGGAGTAGTTCCCTCACGGGCCTTAAAGTCAGGGCTATATCCGATAACCCGACTACAAACTCGATGAGAGTTCTAAGTATTATTAAAGTTGTTATTAGGGTTATCGTTATTGTTATTATTATTAGGGTTGCTTTCTTAAATTACTATCGTTTCTGAGAACTGTAACCTCGCTCTGATACCATTTCTGTGACGCCCCCAGATCCGGGGTCGGAGATCTAGGCGCTCACGGTCCATTTTCCATTAATAACATACCTGTTCTTGCACATAATATATATAACACAGCCATCGACCCCACAATAAACTCACACCACACTCACACACAGGTTAGAGCCTCAGAAACGTCACACATTGATTAAGCAGAATTAAAATTATCAGAGTTATTACAGACCGAATTAAATAGTATTTATGCTACCAGCAACACTTCGATATGAAGCGAAGTTGGCGGCTTGAAAGTTTGTTACGATGCACTGCCTTGCACAGGTCATACTGATAAATAAAACGAACTAACAAAAGCTGCCAACCAATCCGGCTAATGGGGCCTACCGGTGGAATCTCAAGTGGTGGCTCGGGCCTAGTCACCTGCTTTCGAACAGTCTGCCTGGGTCTTGCCATTTCGCTTAGCTGTTGTGTTTGTAAAAGTTGAAAACAAGCAAGAGTGAGCAACCATAGCTCAGCAAGAAATATATGTATAAGATAAGCAATATAGCGTTTCATATGATTGGCAGTTAATAAACTTGTTTGTATCAATCAGATATAAAATCACTTGTTATAGTTGATAAATCTCGAAGGTGCAACAATATGTGCCCTTGTTTTCAAAATAAACTTGCAGTTCTCGATACTGCATTGAATCAACATCTTTCTCATCAAAATAGAACACTATCAGCAACTTGGCACAAAAGCCTAAGAAGCAGTGTCAAAGCATTTTTCCAAAAGGGAGGAATGGGACTTAAAGAAAACACAAAACCTGACAAGGATTGACGATGATCAGTCGCCACATCCAAGTCCAATAATCCGCGGGTCTTCTCTACCGGTAGAAGGATAGAAACTACATCCATAACTATCCCTCGGGTGAAAACTACATCCGTAATCACCCTCGATGAAAACTACATCCGTAATCATCCTTCGGCAACACCTGGGCCGGAATAATAAGTGATGGACCGCCTGGCTCACGGCCGCTTACACATCCCGGGAATCGTTCGTCAACGGTTCCCACACCTGCCAGAGTCCCTTTTTCTTTTTCTTTTAAAACTTGATTTTGATTGAAAACAGAGTAATTGAGGTCCGACATCAGTCGACCGATGATTCTTGAAATCATACAAGAAGCAGAACCTGACCGGGGGTTTTTGAAAATGTTTTGAGTTCGAAAGAGTTCGAGTTTTAAAGTATTAAATGTATCTTGGATTGACTTCGTCTTTAAAATAATGAAAAATGATTAATAAATAGTATTTTAAGATTTAATATTAATAATTAATAAAATAATTATTCGATAAAATAAACTTTTAATCCAAGATAGGGTTTGGAGTATTTACGAAGATATAACAATAGTTATTTGAGTATACGATACCACCCGAATGACCCTTCGGGTTTTCGCAATCTAGATACGATATAATAATATACCGCTCCCCGGTCAATAGTATATACGGACCGCTACGACTTCTATTGCTAGAGTCGTTGTCCGAAGAAAACATTTCAATCTAAGTTCAAGGGGTATAAGCATATATGTACTTATTCAATCTCAATTGCATCAATACTTCGATAAACATAGCATTTGATATAATTGAAAACTACAAACACAACAGTGAAAGTCCTTGTATATGGATAAGTTTTGAAAAGTAAACTTGCCTTGGTTTGGTTGGGGTGGTCGAGCGTGCGAATTCGAACGATCTATACATAAGCAATAATCGTTCGTTAGTACCTTAACAATATCTCTTTAATTACGGGGTTTTAAGGGGGTACGAAATTAACTTAACGACTTCGTCTTATGACTCTCTAGCCCCACTATAGGTCCATGTCATCACTCGATTACGCTCGTCACTTACTCGACTTAATTTAGTTACCACGTTCGAATCATAACCACTAACCCTAGAATCATGTTCCACTAATCGACTTTTTCCATTGCGCGAATTTTACTCTAGCATTTTTATAAAATCCAAAAATTCATATTTTAATCCAATTCCTTTTGGGTGGTCTTCACCACTGCATTCCCTACATCCTCAATTTTTTTCATGATCCCACATATATTTTTAGGGGTTTAAACAAGGTTCACAAGTGGGTCACTTAGTGCAGTCCATAGTCCAGAAACACAATTCACTCCTCCGGCCATAACTAAAAATCTATACATCCCCTAGCCATGAACCTTACATTTACAGAAACTAAATTCAATTATCTTTCCAACAATATAAGGTAGGACATCAGGGGACAACATTTGGGGGTTCAAAATTGTGCTACAATAGAGGTCAATGTTCCTGGACAAAACTCAGCAAGCTCAAACTACTTAGATCAACCATTTTTCATACTTCCATAACATAATCAACACTTAATACACTTAGATCATGGTTCATAACACTCATGGAGATATATATATATATATATATATATATATATATATATATATATATATATATATATATATTATCCATAGTCATAAAAGTCACCATCTCAACATCAAAACTCAAGATCCATGCTATCCAATACATATACAACCAAGATTAGTTCTCAAACACATGGATCTACTACCATACTTTATAAATAATACATAACCAAGAGGGTTTGAGATTTTTATACCTTCTTGAGCTCCTAGAGGCCTTGGATAAGCTTTACACAACTCAACAACACCTTAGATGGTCTCCTACAACACTTACAATGCAAGATCTAAAGGAAAAACAAACTTGGTTACTATTCACCCAAGCTTGAATAATTTGTAACTTGAAATTGGGTGGATAAAATGGAGTGAAATTGCTAACATACCTTGTCTAGATGATGTAGATGACCTAGGAATTATGGTGAGATTTATGAGTGATGGAAGGGGGAGGAGAAGAAATTCTCTTCTCCACTTGAAGCTTTGGCCGAGAGCAACTACAAGGGGGGGTTTGTGTTTTGTGTTTATGTTGGGTGAATAATTGATGTTAATTAGGTTGGGTGATACATATCACATGTAAGTATAGGTGATGTACTAGCAAGGTATGGCCTCATGTACTATGTGTTCCCCCTTTTGAAAAAACAACCAACTAGATACTATTCATCTTCCAATGGCCAACTAGTTTGTTTGATTTCTAACCACTTGGTTGCATGGGCTTGCATGCAATACTACTCCTTGTATTATTATTCTTCCACCAATGCTTGTTATTTAATCTTTAATTCGTATCGTATCTTAATTAATCTCTCGTAATAATATTTGTCGCGTAGAGATTTCTCCTATAATTCCTTAAGTACTTATTGTGTAAATTCCTCGAATGTCCATAATTCCTCGTCATAATTCTTAATAAATCCTTTAATACTCTAACCATTCTCAAATCCCAAGTTTTATAAATATTACTAACAATAAGACTCCTGCCTTCACAATCTCCCTTTATATCTTACATAATAAATGCAACAACGCAGTTTCTCAGACAATCAATTCTATTAATCAACAGGGATGACTAGAAAGGTTCCATAATGACAATGTCATAAGATATTAAATAAAAGGAAAATATTACCAAATATTAGGGTTCATACAGTTAGAGTTTTGGCATTAGAGCCCAGTGAAGTGATGTATTACTCTCTTAGGTATTAAAGAGCTTCATTGAGAGTAATGTCATATTTTCCTTGCAGCCAGACATCTACATTGCCATCTCTCTCAGCTTCATCTGCTATTTTCTCATTTTGCATCTCCACATCATTTCTGTGACACAGCAGAATGGCTTCATAGTCTGGATTTGATATGTTGGATGTGACAAGGTTTTGGGCTATTTTAACAAACTCAGGAATATGATCCACAACTAAGCTTTGAAGTGCTTCAACCGTCAATTGTGGTGGAGCAGACCCTGATCCTGAAGCACTGTCATGTTGCACAGGCTTCAGCCATTGTGACAAAAAGTCAGAGCTAGAGCTAGGCAAGCTAGACTCCTCAGTTATAGATGCAACTTCTGTAACCGGATGGATTGACTCTACTACTGTTGTCTCCACAGGAGTGGGGTGAGTTACAACAGTAGTTGACACAGGCACAGAGTCTCTAGTGAAAACTAGTGAATCCTCTGTGTTTGTGATGGTGTCATTAGGATATGCCCAAGCTTGCATTCCCTCACCATCTAAATGTGGTTCCTGGGTGGTGAGGAAAGTGTCATGCACTAAGTCACTTGAATCCATTGGCTCACCAAGAGAAGGGAATTCTTGGTGATCAATGCCTTGCTCCTCAATTGCTTGAGTTGCAGGCTCCAAAGAAATTTCAATGATAGATTCTGGAAAAGAAGTGTCTTGTAGATTCGATTTTTGCAACTCCCCCTGAGAAATAGAGGGAGTTTCAGGTGTGATGTACTCTCCACTCAGTGTTGTGCCAGCCTTATCACTCCCAGGTGCTGACTCATTACAAGTAGATGCATTGGGGAGGATACTTGATTCTATAGATGCACCCTGTTGAGATGATACATCTAGTGAGCCGTTTGCCCCTGATTTTACAACTTCAGCCATTTGTGTGACTGAAGAGGTGGATTTAGATTTCTTCTTCTTTGGTCTCTGTAAGGGTGACTCAAGTTCCTCAGTTTCTAGACCTAATTCTACAGCCAATGCTGCTTCTGTCAAGATATTCAAGGGTTCAGATTCAATCTATTTTCTCTTCTTCTTCTCATTTTACTAACACCACCCTGTTGAGAGGATGATGCAGGTGGCTCTGTGTTTGGTAGAGTGTTTGTTTGAGGAGGTTAGTTAGCAGGCCCTGGGTTAGCATTTTGTTCTACTTGCTTGGGCTGTGCTAACTCAGACTTAGAGGCAAATGTTGGCATGTTGTGGGGGTAAGACTCAAATAAACTCTGCATATGAGGAGTTATTTCAAGTCTCACATCCACATCATTTCTAGTCTCCAAGTTACCAAAAATGAGTTTGGTCATGGATTTTGGATAACATATTCTATTTCTATCTATCCCAAGCAATTCAATCAATTTATTATCTACAAAATTAAGAGCAGATTGAATAAAATGAGGGAAGAAAATTTCAGTACCTCTCTTGGTTGAGTTCTTACCAAGTCTCTGTTGGTGTATACTGAAAATATTTATTTGAAGTATATACATTTATTTCTGGCCTATTTTATTGAGAATCATTTAAATGTTTACATGTTGTCTAAATATTATATATTGTGAATAATCTAGTATCAAATGGGATACAGAATATTATATTATTAAATACGGTTTATATAATATAATATGGTTCATAGCACAGGTGGTGTTAGACAATCCATTGGAATGGTTGTAGTATTATTTAGATTAGTTTATATTGACTAATAAATAATACTAGTATACTTTGTGTATATTGAACAGGATCAAATTTAGAATTGTTCCCTTATACTGATTAAGAAGGTGAACTAAGATTCTATGTTATTATTAATGCTTAGGTTCTTAATCCAGATATAGTAATTGACACATGTATATTATTTACATGCTTTGATTTATATATGAAATAATTCTTTTGATTTATTTCATTATATTTTGGGTGATGGAATAATATATATGGTGGATATTATTTATTGAAGGAATCCATGTCCTGATAATATTCGGGTTAATGATGTCCCCTTGAAAGCTCAAAAAGATTTAATTATGTGAAACCCTGCAGGTGGATTTATTTCGGCATAATTAAATAAAGGTTGAGTGGATGATCAAGGATAAAAGATATTAATTAAATGAATTATCAGTAATTTATTTAATTAATGGACATGCGATATTTTAAACATGGGGAATTTAATAAGCAAATAATATTGGAACCGAATTAATTAATTAAATTACGGTATTGGGAAAGGTAGTGCAAATATTAATTCTTTAGTGGATTGAATTAATATTTAATTACATTGGGCTATGCCCAAGATGTAATTAGAAGGCCCAACCTAATTGTCCATGATCCCTATTGTAGCCCTATATATATTCTTATTCTCTTCTTGCTAGGGTTGGTCGAAAAAATTTTGTAGCCACCCAGGAGCAAGAAGAGAGGTTAACTTGAGAAGACGAAGGCCACACTTCGCTCAAGGGAATTTGGGAATACAATAGAAGAGCGTGGAATCAACCGTTAACAAGGTGATTTTTCTATTCGTACTCGTTAATTTATTGTATCAAAAATCGCTGCAGTTCCGAGATCTGATTGTCCCAACAATTGGAATCAAGAGCTAGGTTCAATGGTTCTGCTATTTTTGATACGATGTCCATGTCGTAATTATATATGCATGTATATAGTGGTAGGCTTGTATATTCTGTTTTGCAGGTTGTTATCCACTATTATGGCCATGTATATTTTAATTATGTGTTTGGATCCCACGTGGTTTAATCGTGGTTATTTTGTTTGGTTTCCATGTGGTTTATCGTGGTTGTAAAACACGAGGGTTGATCGTGTTAGAATAGATTTTACAAATTAGTTTTGTATTAGATCTATTTTTTATGTAATTGTTTGATGGATTTTATATAATCCGAGTATTTTGTAACAATTATGTGCGATCGGAAATCAAAACGGAGGAAAAAAATTTATCTGTTGCGAAGCTGGTTGAAGGCTGCTGTTGGTCTGGTGATTAAGAACAGAAGCAACAGGCGACAGAGGAGAGGCGACGCGCGTGAAAATTTCTGGTCAGAAGCCTGTAACGCAGGTGCAGCCTGCGTTACCAGTGAAAACTGGAGTTGCGCAGGCTGTAAATGCGCAACAGGTCTGTGAAAGGCAGTAACACATGACGCACATGCGTGACAGCGGTTCCAGGGCTGTAACGCCTCTTCAAGCTGCGCAACAGCATTTGTTTTGGCAGAAAATTTTTTTTCAGCAGAACACAGGGCTGGAATTTTTTTTTTTCAAGGGGCCATAATAGTGGAAAATTTCATTTTAATTTTTTCCACTGATTTTGATTATTGATTTAATTAATTATGTTATGTGTGTTGTTAATTATGTGTGTAATTAATTTTTAATTGCATGTTTAACATAATTAGGACGACATGGACATAGTATTTATTTATTATGCTTTAATCATGAATAGCATGCTGTTATGTTATGTGTTTTGTGTATTTTGATACATGTGGACTGCGATTAAATAACATAAGGCGATGCATACTAGATAAAATTCCTCAATTTTTAAATAAAATTCTAAGTGGGTGAGGGAATTAATTAGGAATTAAATCCCACTGTCTCCATTATTTTGTATGTAATATAACCTTTTAAATAATGTAGATAGTATATATGTTCACCCATCGTGGCGTACTATTACGGTATTATTAAAGGTTGTGGAAATTACTAGAACAAAATTCTTAAATTAAATAACGAATATTGAAAGGTATATAGATCACCCTAACGTGACATACCAAGTTTCATAGAATTCGTTACGAAAATTGAATACTCTTTTGATGTTGACTATGGAGAATTCTGTCTAGGAATTGGGTATTAAGCGAGGCCGTTGTGACTCCTCCGAGACCTGGGAATTTTCCATTAATATATCAAAAGGATGTATTTGATTTAAGTAATTTAAGATTTGATAATGGTATACACTTAGCTATGAAAAATAATATATAGTCCACCCTAACGTGGCGTATTATTTAGTAATAGGACCGAAGTAATATTTAAACGAATTTAAATGGTATATATGTCACCCATCGTGGCGTACCAGATACTTATGGTGTTTAAATATTAGTGCATTAATTTTGAATTAATTGTTAAAGGAAACCAATAGGATTTAAGATTTATGCAACTATCTGATTATGTGTAACATGTATGATTCTCAGGATTAAATCATTATGGGCTTTAATCCACTATTCACCATACTTAAGGATAACAAACTTACTGGACCGAACTATATTGAATGGAAACGTAATTTGGACATAGTGTTGACTGCTGAGGAGTACAAATTTTGTACTTATGAACCCATGCCAGATCAGCCTGCTGAAGATGCTCCTGAAAGTGAGAAGGAGTATTATAAGCGGTGGCTTAAGGCTGATGAGATGTCACGATGTTACATTCTGGCAGCAATGTCAGGTGTTTTGCAGCATCAGCATCAGGCTATGGCCACTACTTCAGATATGCTCTTTAATCTCAAGGAACTTTTTGGAGAACAGAATAGGGCTGCTAGGCAAGTAGCAATGAAGGCTTTAATGAACACTCAGATGGCTGAAGGAACACCTGTAAGGGATCATGTTCTCAGGATGATGTCTCATCTGAATGAGATGGAGATCCTTGGTGCTTATATTGATGGGGAAACCCAGATCGATATCATCCTTATGAGTCTGCCCAAAAGTTTTGAGCAGTTCCGCTTGAATTACACCATGAACAAAAGGATGTATAGTCTCGCGGAACTTCTGACAGAACTTCAGGCAGCTAAAGGACTCTTTAAGCAGAATGTTAAAGTGAATGTGGCTGAGAAAGCTTCTTCCTCTAAACCGAAAGGCAAGAAGAAGAAAAAGTTTCAGACACAGAAAGCTGGAAAGGTTGCTAATGCAGTGGTAGTTTAAGGTGCTGTGAAAAAGCCTAAGGGCAAGTGCTTCAGGTGCAAGCAGTCAGGTCACTGGAAACAGGATTGTCCTCTTCCTAAGAAGACAAACAATACTGGTATGTCTCTTTCTCTAGTTACAGAAACATATATAGCGGCTATATCTACGAGCACTTGGTGTGTAGATACAGGAGCCACTGACCATGTTTGTAACTCTATGCAGGGGTTCCAACAATCCAGAATGCTTAGAGATGGCGAGATATATGTGTTCATGGGAGATGCTACGAAAGTAGCAGTAGTTGCAGTTGGAATAATTACATTATCTTTTGGCGATGATAGGATTTTGGTTTTGAACAATTGTCTTTATGTACCTTCGTTTAGAAGGAATTTAATTTCGGTTTCTAAACTTGCCATGGATGGTTATAATGTTTGTTTGGATCGTAATGTTTCTATTATGATGAATAAACGAGTTATATGTTCTGGTACATTGCAAGACAATTTATATATTATTAATCCTATCCAACCAATGCTGCAACATAAGAAAACTAATAACATTCTTTCTAGCTCAAATAAAAGAAAGAAACCTTGTGAATTGAACCAAACATATCTTTGGCACTTAAGATTAGGTCATATTAACTTGAGGAGGATTCAAAGACTGGTAGTAGATGGGCCATTAGGCTCGTTGGCAGTGGAGCCATTTCCAGTTTGTGAATCCTGCTTGGAAGGTAAGATGACTAATAGGCCTTTTAAAGCAAAGGGGAATAG
Source organism: Saposhnikovia divaricata (assembly GCA_036435485.1). Classification (NCBI taxonomy): domain Eukaryota; kingdom Viridiplantae; phylum Streptophyta; class Magnoliopsida; order Apiales; family Apiaceae; genus Saposhnikovia; species Saposhnikovia divaricata. The sequence goes on from CM071598.1 coordinate 171,265,463, forward strand.
AGCCAAAGAAGTGTTAGAATTGGTTCATACTGATTTATGTGGACCTATGAGTATCCAAGCAAGAGGAGGTTATGAGTATTTTGTCACTTTCATTGACGATTATTCTAGATATGGGTACATTTATTTGTTGCGCCGTAAGTCTGAGTGCTTTGAAAAATTCAAAGAGTACAAAGCAAGTGCGGAGAAGCGACATTTGGAAAATGTATCAAGTCACTACGATCAGATCGTGGTGGCGAATACTTGCTTGGAGAATTTAGGGAATATTTATCAGAAAATGGGATCACATCCCAGTTGTCTGCACCTGGCACACCTCAGCAGAATGGTGTAGCAGAGAGAAGGAATCAGACTCTTTTAGAGAGTGTTAGATCGATGATGAGTTATTCAGATTTACCCAAGTCGTTCTGGGGATATGCTATAGAAACAGCGGCTTACCTTCTGAACTTGGTACCTTCTAAGTCGGTTCCCAAGACTCCTATAGAATTGTGGACTGGCAACAAACCAAGTCTAAGACATATTCGGATTTGGGGTTGTCCAGCACATGTGCTGAACAAGAACGCGACCAAGTTAGAATCTCGTACAGAAGTAAGGCTGTTTGTAGGCTATCCCATGGGAACGAAAGGTTATTCATTTTATAGTCCTAGGGATCGAGATATCATTGTTAGCACCAATGCTAGATTCTTAGAAGAAGACTATATAATGAACCATAAACCCATGAGTAGTATCATTTTAGAGGAACTAGTGGGAGGGACAGATAATCCCCAAGTGCCAATAGTACAAGTAGAACAGCCACAAGAAAATGCACAACTTAACACTTATACTGCACCAGTGCCTCGTCGTAGTGGGAGGGTTGTTCAACAACCAGATAGATTAATGTTTTTGGGAGAGTCCTCGGACTTGGTCTCTGGCGAACATGATGAGGATCCCAGGACATACGAAGAGGCAATTCTAGATAAAGATGCAGATCTATGGCAAAAGGCAATGGAATCTGAGATGGAATCTATGTCTTCCAATCAAGTTTGGGAGCTCGTGGAACCACCCAAAGGTGTAAAACCCATTGGATGTATGTGGATCTACAAGAAGAAAAGAGGATCTGACAAAAAGGTGAAAGCCTGGAAAGCACGACTTGTTGCGAAAGGGTATACTCAGAAAGAAGGGATCGATTATGAGGAAACCTTTTCGCCGGTTGTTATGCTTAAGTCGATCCGGATTCTTTTATCTATAGCAGCTCATCTCGATTATGAGATTTGGCAAATGGATGTCAAGACAGCTTTCCTTAATGGAAGTCTTGAGGAAACCATCTATATGTAACAACCAAAAGGATTCATTAAGGAAGGCCAAGAGCATCTTGTTTGTAAGCTTAAGAGGTCTATTTATGGACTAAAACAAGCTTCTAGGGACTGGAATATTCGTTTTGTTCACGCAGTCCAGTCATATGGATTTGATCAAAGTCCAAGCGAATCATGTGTGTATAAGAGAAGTGAGGGTAATTCAGTGGTTTTTCTAGTACTGTATGTAGATGACATTTTACTCATTGGAAACAATGTTAAGATGTTGTCATCAGTAAAGGCATGGTTTTTCAAACAATTTGAAATGAAGGACTTAGGTGAAGCGGCATACATCCTTGGGATCAAAGTAATAAGGGATCGCAAGAAAAGGATGTTGGCTTTATCTAAAGAGCCCTACATTGATGAAGTACTAGCTCGTTTTAACATGCAGAACTCTAAGAAAGGTTTTCTACCTTTTAAGTATGGAGTGGCTCTATCCAAGGAGCAGTGTCCTTCGACACCTAAGGATATAGAGAGCATGAAAGCAGTTCCTTATGCTTCGGCATGTGGAAGCTTAATGTATGCTATGTTATGTACGAGGCCTGACATCTGCTTTGCTGTAGGCATGGTTAGTAGATATCAGTCGAACCCAGGTCAGGATCATTGGAGTGCAGTAAAAACTATATTCAAGTACCTGAGAAGGACTAAGGAGTATATGTTAATTTACAAGGCCTCAGATTTATTTCCTTTGGGATATACTGATTCAGATTTTCAATCAGATAGGGATAAGAGGAAATCAACCTCGGGATATGTTTTTACTTTGGGAGGTGGAGCCGTTATATGGAGGAGTGTAAAGCAGAAATGCATTGCAGACTCTACCATGGAAGCCGAGTAGGTGGCGGCCTCTGAGGCTGCAAAGGAGGCTGTATGGTTCAGGAACTTCCTTTTGGACTTGGATGTGGTACCTAATTTGCCTAGGAGCTTGACAGTGTATTGTGATAACACTGGTGCTGTGGCAAATTCGAAGGAACCGCGAGATCACAAAGCAGCTAAACATATTGAACGTAAGTATCATCTCATACGAGGAATCGTAAAGCGAGGAGATATAGTTGTGGCTCACATATCATCAGAAGACAACCGGGCAGATCCTTTCACAAAGAGTTTGCCAGCCAAGGTTTTTGATAGGCATGTGGAAGCGATAGGAGTCAGATGGATGGACACATAGTTTTTTGTGTAATAGTGGATTAAATAAACATTGATATACTCATAGAATATTTTGAGTATAAGTGGGAGATTGTTGGTGTATACTGAAAATATTTATTTGAAGTATATACATTTATTTCTGGCCTATTTTATTGAGAATCATTTAAATGTTTACATGTTATCTAAATATTATATATTGTGAATAATCTAGTATCAAATGGGATACAGAATATTAGATTATTAAATACGGTTTATATAATATAATATGGTTCACAGCACAGGTGGTGTTAGACAATCCATTGGAATGGCTGTAGTATTATTTAGATTAGTTTATATTGACTAATAAATAATACTAGTATACTTTGTGTATATTGAACATGATCAAATTTAGAATTGTTCCCTTATACTGATTAAGAAGGTGAACTAAGATTCTATGTTATTATTAATGCTTAGGTTCTTAATCCAGATATAGTAATTGACACATGTATATTATTTACATGCTTTGATTTATATATGAAATAATTCTTTTGATTTATTTCATTATATTTTGGGTGATGGAATAATATATATGGTGGATATTATTTATTGAAGGAATCCATGTCCTGATAATATTCGGGTTAATGATGTCCCCTTGAAAGCTCAAAAAGATTTAATTATGTGAAACCCTGCAGGTGGATTTATTTCGGCATAATTAAATAAAGGTTGAGTGGATGATCAAGGATAAAAGATATTAATTAAATGAATTATCAGTAATTTATTTAATTAATGGACATGCGATATTTTAAACATGGGGAATTTAATAAGCAAATAATATTGGAACCGAATTAATTAATTAAATTACGGTATTGGGAAAGGTAGTGCAAATATTAATTCTTTAGTGGATTGAATTAATATTTAATTACATTGGGCTATGCCCAAGATGTAATTAGAAGGCCCAACCTAATTGTCCATGATCCCTATTGTAGCCCTATATATATTCTTATTCTCTTCTTGCTAGGGTTGGTCGAAAAAATTTTGTAGCCACCCAGGAGCAAGAAGAGAGGTTAACTTGAGAAGACGAAGGCCACACTTCGCTCAAGGGAATTTGGGAATACAATAGAAGAGCGTGGAATCAACCGTTAACAAGGTGATTTTTCTATTCGTACTCGTTAATTTATTGTATCAAAAATCGCAGTGCCAAGATCTGATTGTCCCAACAGTCTCCCATATAGCTCCTGCATAATTAGATTACCCACATTGATTTTCCTATCATATGCCAGGGAGTATGCAATTCGTTGTGCAGGTGCACTGATTTGATCAAAACTCGACTTTCTAGTAGTGAACACCTGTAATAGTGTGGCGAACACAAAACTCCATTCCTTTTTGAGACACTTCCGGTTCATTTTTCCAATCTTGATTGTATCAGCATATCTGATAAAGTCAAAGAATGTAATCAAATCATCATCAGATACCAGAGGGTGATACAGGTCTTGATGAAGTCCTAGTGCTTGATTCATATCCTTTTGTAGTGATAGTAACCTCTTTCTCTTGTATTTTGCAGTGGATGATATAAGAGGTTACTGCATTTTTTAGAGCAACAACTTCCACAATGGCTGTCCTCCAAAACTGTTCTAGAAGATCTAGGTACAAAGTTGGGTTCGCTAAGAGTGCATCCTTGATGTATGACTCAGACATCCAGCGAACGAAGCACTTGAAATTAGAATTGGGTGCTTCCACATCACTAGTAATAGCAATGAAGTTGGTGTGGGTAGGAATTGTGAGTTGGGTATTTGACATTGTTACACACAGAGAGAGAGAAGAGAATGATGTTCGAAGAAGAAATTTAGCTTTTTGAGATTAGGGTTTTCAGGGGTTTTGGAACTTTAGATGCTTGAGAAATCGAATGAAATAAATCAAATAGATGTAGAAATGTATAAGTATGAAGTAATTGAATTGTCGATTAGATATATGTTTTGTATCGACAAGTCAGGCATTCGAGAAGTAGATGTTAGGCCGAATACACAGATTATAATCAACTAAGTATGAGAAAATAACAATAAGTTCTTAAATAACATTAAAAACTGTTTGGAATTAACTTCTCTCTCAGTGATGTAAAATATCACAGAGAGCTGCTTAGGTTACAATGAAAGATATTGTATTACACGATCGATACCCTTCTAGGGTTAACCTAACTATATTTATAAAGATATACGGCTACGTACAATCGATAATTGATTCTCCTATAAATCAGCTATACAAATATTATCAATTATGATTTCTACACGTCTTTCTAGTCAGCACGACTTCCTTTGACAGCTATCCAATCTTCAAAGATATCGCTTCCATAATTATCTTCAATAATTCTGTTACTGACCAGCAAACGCTTCTGTTCAATAGAGTTTAGCTGCTTCCTCTTGTCAGCGTATAGCAAACTCTGTCGAACTTCCAACTGTCAGAGTTTAACTAAACTCTGACTGCTTCCTGTTTCAAGTTAAACTCTGTTTTTCCCTGTAAAACTTGAACACTGATATTAACCATATCAATTATATTTAACAATCTCCCCCAACTTGTTCATTAGTAAAAATGCACAAGTTAACAGTAATTGATGATGTCAAAACAATTTTATACAAACACAGTGTTTATTCAAATAAGCAGAGTTTAAACTTGACTTAACAAAAATCTACAGAAAACAAGAAAATTCTTACAGACTTCAATCTCTAATCTCCTCAAGATCTGGTGTTGTTCTGAGATAATCTATAAGCAATCTTCTCTCTGCATTTTCAAGTTCAATATTCAAAGCTTCCTTAATCTCTCTCAACTGAGGATCACTCTCATCAGTCTGATAAATAGCAGATCTTAGATCGTAGATTTTGTTCCTCCTCATCTCATTTCCCAGTCTGATAAATTTTACTTCCTCTGACTGTGAGTTGAAATCAAGAACTGTGATTCCCAGATCAGTCTTCAGCTTTGCAGTACCCTTCTTTATTTCAATGATATTTCCATTCCAGTCTCTGTACTTAGGAACATATCTACTGTTGCACTTCATTCCTCTAATTGCCAAATTTTGAAGCATTTTCTGTCTGAGCACATTTGCAACTGATTGAGTCCTTCGATTATTCACCTTGAAAAGATACAGAACATGTTCTAGTTCTTCCCAATATTTCAAACCAATATCATGCTCACTAATTTTAAATACTGTCCCATCAGCCATAAAGTATAAGAGAAAATCTTTCTTTAAACTCTTCTGATAAATTAACTGTACTGATTCTAGTCTGTCCAAACTCTCTTGAGTGATACCACGACCTGGAACATCCAGTGAAGAAGGATCTCTAGGACCAGTATGTTGCCTTTTATCTCTGTGTGAGCCTAGACCAGCTTTATTATTTCCAATCTTACCAGACAAGGCTCTTCCATCAGTAAAATCCATAGGAGCTCCAGATACTAGATTTGGATAATGAAGTGTTCCTTTACCAAAGACTGATTTCAACTGAGAAGATAGAGGTCTAGACACAACTTGTGTAGCAACAGAGGTTGTGTTTTCTTTCTTCTGTACAACTTGTGTAGAAACAGAGGTTGTATTTGCCTTCTTCGAAATTCTTTCTTCTTCAGCAATGCCTTTCAGCTTTTGCTTAGAATCTGCATCTGTTGGTTTTCTAGATACCTGCATCCTTTGATCAGTAACAACTTGTTCTTTGATTTCAATGCCTTTAAGAACAGGCTTAGCAGCTTTCCCATTTTTCTTAGACTTCCCAGATTTCAAAGCTTTCTGATGTTCTGCTAGAAACATTTTCTCTTGAGCTTGAACATCTGCAAGTGTAGCTCCCTTTTCATTCTCTTCAAAAAACATCTTAGCAGCAAACTCTTCATCAGTTTGTGGATTGTCAGAGAATAACAAATCCCTTTGCCTTGAAGTACTTTGTACATTTGTATCCACTGCTAAACTTGATTTTGTAGACTTGCCAGCTTTTAAGTGAACATCAGACCTTGATCTTAACCTTCTCTCTGGATTAGTTCCTTCATCATCAAGATCATCATTCTTTGGCTGAGTTTGAGACTTCTTACAGTTAGATTTAGATTTAGTAACTCTAGCAACTTTCTCCCCCTTTTTGACATCATCAGGGATCAAGATGGAAGTAATTAACTCAAGAGAGTTGGCAATGGATTCAATCTTGTCAGTCATCAAAGTCTGATTTTCTTCAAATTTCCCCAATCTCTGAAGTACAGTCTCTTGAGCTTTTGAGAAATTTTGAAACATCTTGGTGTTGTCTCTCTGTAGACTCATCTCTCTACTGACAACTTCATTTCTCAGAGATATAATTGACTCCTGATTTTCATTAAATCTGTGATTCAAGGCCTTAACCTGAATCACTATTCCTTGCAAGCATGTCAGTATCCTGGATTTGAAATCTTTTTAGAATTATCCCGGAGAAACTCAGCTGCTCTTCCAGTAGGAAATATACAATCTTCCTTGTACCATTCTGCAGATTGTTTTGCCATGTATTCATTTTCAATTTCCTTTTCAGAAGGTCCAGCAAAGTCTGGCTTCTCCCCTGTTTTCAGTCCATCAGTTTGAACTTCAACATTTTGAGCAAATCCAGCTTCTGCACTCTCTTCTTTAGAGGGATCATGTTCAGAATCATCAGCATCTGCAACTGAGGCAGTTTCTTCATTAAATTCTGGAATAGATTCTTCTTGAGCAATCTGTTTTTCTGGATTAGCAGAGTTTGTCTTGACAATGTCTGAGAAAACATTTTGAGCAGGCTGATCAATTTCCTCACCATGGTCTGAGATTTGATGTGCATCAGAGAATAACTCTGTGTGAGATGCAACCTCGGTTTCTTCTAGCACCACAGTAGGTTGATCTGCAACACCAGTTTCAGCAGAGTTTACAGGCATGGGTGTTGGATCTTCAATTTCAACAGAGAATGACATGTAATTGTCATCAAACTCTTCCCTTGCAGGTAACTCAGTTCTCTCATCATTTTCAGCTGGAACCTCAGCAAGTAGTGGTTCATCAACTCTGAGTTCATGTTCTGCTATAGTAGGTTCTGTCTCAACAGCAGGAGTCTCCTTAGAGATATCCTCTGGAGCTTCAAAATTCAATTCTTCATCAGACTCTTCAATAATCAGTCTCCTCCTTTTAACTTGAGGCACTTCTGTTCTTTCTTCTTCTGAAATAGAATCATCTAGAGTAGATGGAGATTGAGGTCTATTTGCTCTTTCCTTCCTAGCTCTCTTTGGCCTAGAAGCTTCAGCAGTCCTGTGCTTTCTTGGTGGTCTTATAGCCCTGCTTTTCCTTGGATTTCTTCGTTTGGATTGTGATTGAGGTTGAGGTTGTGATGAAGATTGAGGTTGTGAAGTAGTAGCAACAGTGGGTGGAGTGGATGTAGATGTGGGTTTAGAGGTTGGTTCAGTGTTTAGGGTTATGTGAGGTTCAGTGTGTGTGGGTTGAGAATTTGGCTGTGGAGGTTCAAGTACAGGTTCAGGTTCTGGTGCTTGTGGTTCCTGTGGTTGATTGAGAAAGTTTCTGAGGGCAAGTGGATAGATAAACTCTGGAACTTGATCCTTGTTGGCATCTTTGTTTGTCAAGTTAGAGAACATTCTCTTATGGACTTGAAAAGGTTGGATGACATCCTCATCAGAAATTACCAAATTAGGCAAACAAGCAGAGAATAAACATTGACAAAAACGTGAGAAATAGACAGTTGTATTAGACTCTGCTAGTTTTTTACCTAGATTTATAAGAACTAATCTACCAAAATCAAAGTTACTCCCATTGAGAAGAGAATACCCGATTTGAAGACTATCAGTGGGAATTGCATCCCAGTTGGTGACTTTCTTTCCAAATGCTCTAGTGATGTAGTCAAAGAAAAAGCTCCACTCTTTCCTGAACCCTGGCCTTTTAACATTCCCGAGCTTATCCAAAGGGCTAGAAAACCGCAGTTGTTGTAACATTTCCTTCAGTTCATTCTCACCAACCACAACGTATGAGGTGTGAGTGTCAAAATCCATAACATCTCGAACAGTTACCAGAGTGATTACAAACTCTTGATCTTCATGAGTAAACACAATAGATGGAGTCCCATTCTCTCCATCATCATCATAAACAGAGTTTTTCCAGAAAGGAGAGATTTGTGTGGTAGAGAGTTTTGTAGGTTGAACAAGAGCTTGACCTATTTCAGAATCCCTTAGGAAGTTCTGAATCAAGTGAAACGATTCTGGAGCTTTATCATTGTTTAGTGGTGCTGCATAGTTGTTAGGAACGAAAGATAATCCCTGAGCAACAAAAGTCTTGGATGCCATTAGAACAGTTTAAAAATTTTGAGAAAAGAGAGTGTGTGGAAAAGTGTTTGTGAAAATGCTTAAGTGAAAATAACAGAGAAATTGTGTGTAATGTTTTGTGTTCGTGGGTGTAAAAGTGAAAAAATGAATAATGAGTTTGATTAGATCTGTAATTGAAAATTAAACACCCAATCGTTTTAGACATTAAACATGCAATCAATTTCTTGTTAAGTGTGTGAGTGGGACACGTGTCACGTAAATAGTGGAACAACCATGTACACGCGCAGTAATAATGCCTATTATTACTGCTATTCTCTCTCCTATTACCAATACGCTTTAACTGTCTGCCACCATTAAACAACTGGCACGTATCACATGCAAATTTAAAAAAACTCTTTTTGTACTCCAAGTGTATGCTTTGTCTGAAATAAAATATTACCTTAGAGTACTCAACAGAATCCAATAGTGTTTATCAATTCTCCAACTTAATTACTGTTATCCTTTCAAACACTGCACAGTTGTGAATATGAGTGTGTGTATAGCAGAGTTTACTAAATCAGTATTTAGAGCATCTAGTATTTCATAAAATCCATAAAGTAAATCAGTAAACACTGGATGCACAAACTCTCATAGTAAACACTGAATGTATGATGAATGCTAAACTCTATAGTAAACGATTTATATACAGTAATATTTAATTAATTTATAACCCCCTTTTTTTCACCAGTAATCAGAGGTTGGAACTAGTCACCAAAAATCCTATAATTTTAGCCCTTATCAGTTTGATAAGTTCTTGGATCTTCCTAGTCTTCGACTAGTCACCAAAAATTAGAGAATTTTAGCCCTTACTATATACCAGTAAGTTCCTGGGTCGTCCTAAATACAAACATGATCTCAAAGGAGTTCTAACAGTCTATATACATAAGCTTTGGGGGTGTTCTAATTAACAGAATCTAATTTAACAGTGCATAACTAACAGAGTTTAGAGCTCATCAACATCAGAAATTATTCATGAGAGGCAATGCACACAATATTTACAGACTCAGAGTTTAGGATAAATAAACTAAGAGATGCTATAAATATGAAAAAGTATCATGTTGTGATAATTTTCTGCACAATCTAAGATTAGATCACAAATAACTCAGAAGGATTCATGATTAATTACTGAAAATTATGCTCCATCCAGATTTCTTCATTGGTATTAACATTCAGACAAAAACATTATCAGAGTAGAGTTTATCCAACATGTCAACAGTGTATGACTTACAGAGCATGCTAACAGAGTTTAACAGTCATTAAGCAGAGTTTAACATACTACAGAAATATGAGCAACACAGTACATAAGTAGAATTTTGAGTCTAACCAATATCTCTAGTCAAAGCCAGAGACCATCCCTAGTTCATTTACCAGTCTTGTAAATACAGCTTCACTCAATGGCTTGGTGAAGATATCTGCAATCTGTTGTTCTGTAGACACAAAATGAAGCTCAATATTCCCTTCCTCTACATGTTCTCTGATAAAATGGTACCTTATGCTGATGTGCTTGGTCATTGAATGCTGTACTGGATTACCTGTCATAGCAATAGCACTTTGATTATCACAGTAAATAGGTATTTTACTGTACCTCAATCCGTAATCCTGTAATTGATTCTTCATCCACAAAATCTGTGCACAACAGCTACCAGCAGCAATATACTCTGCTTCAGTTGTAGATGTAGAGATTGATTTATGTTTCTTGCTGTACCATGAAACAAGTCTATCACCAAGAAATTGACAACTTCCACTGGTACTTTTTCTGTCTATCTTACAGCCTGCAAAGTCTGCATCAGAGTAACCAAGTAGCTTGAAGTCTGATTCTCTTGGATACCACAAACCTAAAGTTATGGTTCCCTTAAGATATTTGAAAATTCTCTTCACAGCTGTTAGATGTGGTTCTCTTGGATCTGCCTGAAATCTTTCACAAAGACATGTTGCATACATGATGTCAGGTCTACTTACTGTTAGATAAAGAAGAGACCCAATCATCCCTCTATAACTTGTCATATCCACTGGTGAACCTGTGTCTTTGTCCAACTTTGTTGCTGTTGCCATGGGAGTTATTGCAGATGAGCAGTCAAGCATGCCAAATTTCTTGAGAAGATTTCTGGTATATTTTGCTTGATTGATAAAGATTCCATCATCTGTTTGCTTCACCTGTAGCCCTAGAAAATAACTGAGCTCTCCCATCATGCTCATTTGATACCTGGACTGCATGAGCTTTGCAAACTTCTTACAGAGTTTATCATTAGTAGATACAAAGATTATGTCATCTACATATATTTGAACTAATAACAGATCACTACCAAGATTGAAGTAGAACAAGGTTTTATCAATTGTACCTCTGTTGAACCCACTTTCTAAAAGAAATTGAGCCAGAGTTTCATACCATGCTCTTGGTGTCTGCTTAAGTCCATAGAGTGCCTTGTCAAGCCTGTAGACATAATCTGGATACTTGGGATCTACAAAACCTGGTGGTTGTTCAACAAACACTTCTTTTTCAAGTTTTCCATTCAGAAAAGCACTTTTCACATCCATCTGAAAAACCTTGAATTTCTTGTGAGAAGCATATGCTAGAAAGATTCTTATTGCCTCCAACCTTGCAACTGGAGCAAAAGTTTCATCATAGTCTATGCCTTCTTGCTGTGAATATGCTTTGGCCACAAGTCTGGCCTTGTTTCTTGTAACAACCCCATCACTGTCAGTTTTGTTTCTGAAAACCCATCTAGTACCAACAACAGATCTATTCTTTGGTCTAGGTACAAGGGTCCATACTTCATTTCTCTCAAATTCATTTAACTCCTCCTGCATTGCTGTTATCCAGTCAGCATCTTGAAGAGCTTCTTCCACTTTCTTTGGTTCAGATTTGGACAGAAATGCATGAAACAAACATTCATTTGTTGTAGCACTTCTTGTCCTAACTTTTGCATCTGGATCTCCAATTATTAAATCAGGTGTATGAGATTTTGTCCATTTCCTAGCTGAAGGTAAATGACTTCTATCAACAGTTGATCCTCCCCCTTTATCAATGTTCTCCAGATTATCTTGATGCCTTTCTTCATTCTCTGAGGCTCCCCCTGAATTTGATCGTTCAGAGTTTGAACTGTCAGAATTTTGACTTTCAGAGTTTGAGTCATCAGAGTTTGAGTTTGATCCAGATTTTTCAGTTGACTCACTATCAGAATTTGAGTCATCACTATGATCATGCTCCCCCTCAACTGGTTCTCCTCTTTGTTCTGATTGTACTATTTCTTCTGTGTGCACCAGTAGAGGTTCAGAGTTTGCATCAATAGAGTTTGTTGGACTGGTTTCATCAGAGTTTATTTCATCAGAGATTAGATCTTCATTTTCGAAATGCAACTGATCATGTTCATCAACATCTTCAAGTCCAGTGATTTTCTTGTCATCAAATGACACATGAATAGATTCCATAATCACATTTGTTCTCAGATTATAAACTCTGAATGCCTTGGTTGGCACTGGATAGCCAACAAAAATTCCTTCATCTGCTTTCAACTCAAATTTGGTCAACTGTTCAGGATGAGATTTCAACAAAAAGCATTTGCACCCAAAAATATGAAAATATTTCAGGTTTGGCTTCTTTTCCCTCACCATCTCATATGGTGTTTTTCCATGCTTGTTGATCAGTGTGGCATTTTGAGTAAAACATGCAGTTTGAACTGCTTCTGCCCAGAAATAGGTTGGCAATTTTGCTTCATCAAGCATAGTTCTGGCAGCTTCTATCAAGGTTCTGTTCTTCCTCTCAACTACACCAATTTTACCAGGTGCAGAAAACTCTTGCTTCAATCCTCTGTTCTTGCAGAATTCTTCCATTGTTGCATTTCTGAATTCAGTTCCATTATCACTTCTGGTTATTTTGACTTTGTGTTTTGATCCTTTGTCCAGCAGCTTTACATGCTCCATCAGAGTTAATGCAGTTTCATCCTTCTTTGCTAGAAAATATACCCAAGTGTATCTGGTATATTCATCAACAATGATTAGAGCATATTTCTTCCTTCCAATTGACAAGACATTCACTGGTCCAAAGAGATCAACATGAAGAAGATGATATGGATCAACAATTGAAGATTCAGACTTGCTCTTGAAAGAAGTCTTCCTTTGTTTGGCCTTTTGACATGAATCACACAGACCATCAACATTTAACAAAGATTTGGAAGTCCTCTAACAAGATCCTTTCTTATTAGCTCATTGACGTTGTTCAGATTCAAATGAGAGAGTTTCTTATGCCAATTCCAACTCTCTTCATTGGACATTCTTGTTGACAGGCACATAGTTTTTCCATCAGAGTTTGTCAACAAGCTTGCTTCATAGATATTGTTGCACCTTTGTCCAACTAAAACAACTTTCCCTATGGTTTTGCTGATAACCTCACAGTATTCAGGTTGAAAATCTACATGAAAACCTTTGTCACATATTTGACTCACAGATAGCAGATCATGCTTGAGTCCTAGAACCAGAGCTACATTTGTGATGATGACACTTCCAAGATTGATATTGCCATATCCCAGAGTATGTCCTATGTTGCCATCTCCATAGGAAACTTTTGGGCCAGCCTTCTCCACATACTCTGATAGCAGGGCTTTCTTTCCAGTCATGTGTCCTGAACATCCACTGTCCACGACTAGGATACTTTCCCTGATGCCCTGCAATCACAAACAATTACTGAGGATTAGATTTAAGGATCCAGACTTGCTTGGATCCTTTGGCTTTCTTAATTTTGTTAGCTTTAGCAGCGGAATTTACACTACAGAGTTTAAGCTAACTTTGTCAGAATTTACACTTGCAGAATTAACCCTAACCCATTTCAGATTAGGTTTCAGTTCATAGTAATTATGATAAATAGCATGATAATTTCTGCAAGTAAAAATAGAATGCCAAGTGCTTCCACAGTGTTTGCATAAAGTCTGTGGTCTAGTTCTAACATTATTTTTCTTTACTTCAGACTTGGAAGGTAAAGAATTAATGTTTCTGTTCTTTTTGCAAAAACTAGCAAGATGGTTAGTGCTACCACAGGTATGACATGTCTTTCTTGGAGATAAAGTAGCTAGCATTGGATAATTACCTTGAGTGATGCCTACTTTACCATTTCTGTTCTTTCTATACACTTTCTGTTTCTTAACAGATTTTAACTCCTTAAGCTTATGCTTGAGTTGTTTATCTGTCATTAAACCAATATTAACCTGTTTAACACTAGTTTTTACTGGTTCTTTCTTAACAGCTTCTTTTCCACATTCAAACCTAGGTTCACTTATTCCATTAACAAATGTTCCAAATTTCTTAGGTGGAAGAGGTGGTCTAATCTTGACTGTATTCTGAAACCTTAGTTCATCTTCCTCAGAATAACCCAAACCTACAGTGTCAGATTGAAAAACTTCTTGACTGTCTTTTCCAGAGTGAGTCCAAGTTTTAATAATGTGATTTGCCTTCTCCAATTCAGATTCTAGTTGTTTATACTTACTTAACAACTCTTGTTCAAGATAGACAGCATCATCTCTCTCCTTTTGAACTTGCTGCATGTTAGCAAGTTTCTCTTCTACAACCTTATTTCTCTCTTTGAGTTCAGAATTCTCAGTTTTGATTCTCTCATTCTCTAAAGTCTGATCCCTATAACTGATATGCAAAGCCTTAAGATATATTCTTAATTCAGTTATATCATCAGTATTATAAGCATAGGTAGTTAGAGGTACCTTGTTTTCAGAATGTTCAGCTTCATCAACAGTAGTAGCCATGAGAGCATAGTTCACATCCTCATCTGAGTCAGAGGTGTCTGCCCAATCTCTGCCTTTAGTGAAGAGTGCCTTCTCAGTTTTACCCTTCTTGTACTCAGGAGCATAGTGACCCATCTCCTTACACTTGTAGCATTGAATCTCAGACTTGTCTCTTTTCCCAGATTTGGTATCCTTTCTCTCAGATTTGCTGAAATTCTTCCTGTCAAACTTTGAATCATTCTTGGAGAATCTCTTCCATTTCTTGATGTTCTTGAATCCCATCTTCTTGAAGGTCTTTACCATCAAAGCAGCCATTTGCATCATTTCCTCATCATCTTCAGAATCAGATGATCCATCTGTATTTGAGTCAACATCAGAGTTTGATGACTCACTTTCAGAATGAATGACCAAAGCTTTTGCTTTTGCTTTCTTCCTTGATGCTTCCTTCTTTGAGGGTCTTTCTTCAACTCTTAGAGCAACAGACTTTGACTTTCTGCCTGATCTTCTGCTTCTCTGTTCCATTTCCAGTTCATGAGTCTTGAGCAACCCATAGATCTCATCAATATCAGTATCAGCCAGATCATAGTTGTCTCTAATAGTGGTTGTCTTAACATCCCACTTTTCAGGTAGAGAAAGAAGAAACTTGAGATTTGAATCTTCTAGATCATATTCTTTATTAACCAGTGACAAATCATTAAGTAGCTTACAGAATCTGTCAAAGGTTTCTATCATTGATTCTTCAGATTTAGCCTCAAAGTGTTCATACTCCTGTGTGACTATGTTCCTTCTATTCTTCTTGATTGCAGCAGTTCCCTGACATCTAACCTCCAGGGCATCCCAGATCTCTTTTGCAGTTTTACAATTGATCACTTTGTTAGACATAACATTATCCAATGAACTATGAAGCAGATGTCTAACCTTTGCATCCTTACCAATGGATGAAATGTCCTCAGGAGTCAAATCTTTCTTCTCCTTTGGAATAGATTTAGCTTCCTGTCCAGCAGTAACAACAGATAATTTTGTAGGCTTATGAGGGCCTTCATAAATTCTGTCAAGATATTCTGGATCTGTAGCCTCCAGAAACATAGCCATTTTCACCTTCCAGGTTGAGTATTCTGCTGGCTTGAGAATAGGAACCCTGATTGTCTCATATCGCCTCACAGTTGCAGGTTGAGCCTTCTCAGCACTAGAGCCTGTTGTTGGAGGAGGAATTTCTGCCATTGATTATAGTTTGTGTGTGTGTGTGTGTGGATCTTAAACTGTAATAAATTAACAGATCAAGCTCTGATACTAATTGTTAGGCCGAATACACAGATTATAATCAACTAAGTATGAGAAAATAACAATAAGTTCTTAAATAACTTTAAAAACTGTTTGGAATTAACTTCTCTCTCAGTGATGTAAAATATCACAGAGAGCTGCTTAGGTTACAATGAAAGATATTGTATTACACGATCGATACCCTTCTAGGGTTAACCTAACTGTATTTATTAAGATATACAGCTACGTACAATCGATAATTGATTCTCCTATAAATCAGCTATACAAATATTATCAATTATGATTGCTACACGTCTTTCTAGTCAGCACGACTTCCTTTGACAGCTATCCAATCTTCAAAGATATCGCTTCCATAATTATCTTCAATAATTCTGTTACTGACCAGCAAACGCTTCTGTTCAACAGAGTTTAGCTGCTTCCTCTTGTCAGCGTATAGCAAACTCTGTCGAACTTCCAACTGTCAGAGTTTAACTAAACTCTGACTTCTTCTTGTTTCAAGTTAAACTCTGTTTTTCCCTGTAAAACTTAAACACTGATATTAACCATATCAATTATATTTAACAGTAGAGATCAACTATTCGATAAGTCAAGAAAGGTTTAATCGATATCTCAAGCAGTTTGTAACTCACAGCTGGCAATAATCTAACTTAGAAATAATTCCAAATAAAATAAAATATGTTTTTATGAGTGATTTAAAATTCTGAATAAAAATCCAAAAATGGTTAAGATTCAGCGAGAATTCAGCCTTTTCAAATGGTTCGAGAACTCAAGTACAGTATTCGAGAACTCAGTCATTAGAGATCTCAATTACCATATTCGAGAAGTCAAACATGTCTCTATTCGATTTCTCTAAAAGAATCTATTCGAGAACTCAAGAGGGTTCTGAATAGACTTGTTAGAGAAGTCGAGCATTAGTAAGAATTGAATAATTCGAGAAGTCTGATTTATCGAACTATACTTTACACTCATAAAATTCTATTTTCACTAGCCTTGTAAAATTCACCAGAGTTATTCAATGAAGAATATTCTAACAAATTAAATAGTGATAATCTTAAAATTTCATAGAAATTTCAAGCTAACTGAATATGATTTTCAACATATGCAACAAATCTAAAATATTTATAAATCATATTTCAGCCAACACTTACTTCAAAAATATTGAGAATTTAGATAAAGTAAGTGTTTACTGTTGCAACAATCTAGTTGATATTTTCACTTGGCCAGATTCTGAAGAATTCAGCATTCCAATCTCACTAACCAACCTTGTGAAGGTGGCTTCATCCAATGGCTTAGTGAATATATCAGCTAATTATTTATCTGTGGAGACATAATGCAACTCAATAGTTCCATTAGTTGCATGCTCCCTAATAAAATGATATCTGATGTCAATGTGCTTTGTCCTAGAATGATTGACAGGATTGGCAACTATAGAGATTGCACTTGTATTGTCACACATGATTGGAATTCTTTCCAACACAAGTCCATAATCTCTAAGCTGATTTCTAATCAAAAGCACTTGAGCACAGCAACTTTCAGCAGCTATGTATTCAGCCTCAGCTGTGGAAGTTGATATAGATTATTGTTTCTTGCTGTACCAAGAGACTAACCTTTGTCCAAGAAACTGGCAGCTACCTGAGGTGCTTTTCCTATCCACTCTGCATCCAGCATAATCAGCATCAGAATAACCAACCAGATTGAACCCTGTGTCCTTAGGATACCATAAACCCAAGTTTGGAGTGCCCTTCAGATATCTAAAAATCCTTTTTATAGCAATCAAATGTGACTCTTTTGGATTTTATTGAAACCTTGCACACAGACATGTAGCAAACATGATGTCTGGCCTACTTGCAGTGAGATAAAGTAGAGAACCAACCATGCCTCTGTAGACTGAGATATCTACTCTCTTGCCTTTGACATCTTCATCCAATTTGGTGGTAGTGGCCATGGGTGTCTTTGCAGATGAGCAGTCTTCTAAGTCAAACTTCTTCAATAAATCCTTGATGTACTTGGTTTGACTGATGAAGATACCATCCTTCCTCTGACTAACTTGCAATCCAAGAAAGAAAGTTAACTCTCCCATCATACTCATCTCATATCTGCTTTGCATGAGCTTAGAGAATTTCTCACACAACTTCTCATTTGTAGAGCCAAATATGATATCATCCACATAGATCTGAACTAGGATAATTTCATTACCATGCTTCTTGTAAAACAGTGTCTTGTCCAATGTGCCTCTAGTGAATTGATTTTCAAGAAGAAATCACATATAATGCCCTTGGAGCCTGCTTAAGTCCATACAATGCCTTAAGCAATCTGTAGACAAATTCTGGGAAATGTGGATCCTCAAAGCCAGGTGGTTGTTGCACATAAACTTCTTCTTCCAACTCCCCATTCAGAAATGCACTCTTGTCATCCATTTGATAGACTTTAAAGTTTGAATGAGCAGCCAATGCCAAGAAGATTCTGAAGGCTTCCAATCTAGCAACAGGGGCAAATGTCTCATCATAGTCAATGCCTTCCTGTTGAGAGTATCCTTTTACAACCAACCTTGCTTTGTTTCTTCCTATTACACCATCTTCATCCATCTTATTCTTCAGAACCCATTTTGTTCCA
Source organism: Saposhnikovia divaricata (assembly GCA_036435485.1). Classification (NCBI taxonomy): domain Eukaryota; kingdom Viridiplantae; phylum Streptophyta; class Magnoliopsida; order Apiales; family Apiaceae; genus Saposhnikovia; species Saposhnikovia divaricata. Next base: position 171,283,851 of record CM071598.1, read on the forward strand.
ACAATGGTTCTATTCTTTGGTGCAGGGATAAGTTCCCATACTTTGTTTCTTTCAAATTGATTCAGCTCCTCTTGCATAGCAATAATCTAATATGGATCCAACAGTGCATCATCAAGTTTCTTAGGCTCAATCTGATATAGAAAACAACCACAGAGAAACTCATTTTGAGTTGCTCTCCTAGTTCTCACTCTTGCATTTGGATCTCCAATAATTTGCTCTGCAGTGTGTGATCTATCCCATTTCCTTGAATGCTCAGTTTGATTTCTCAACCTTGATGTTGCTTCATCATCCAAGTCATGATCATTTTCATTTCCTCCCCCTGTGAAGTTGCCACTATTTACAGGTGTGTCTTGGATGCTTGTCTCTTCACTGTTGATTGGCACAAATTCTTCTCTTGCTTCATCATTCACTTGAGTTTGTTGAACTACAGTTTCAACCTCAGTTTCAATCTCTTCATCAGAATCATATAGATTTTCAAAATTTAATGGATCTCTATCTTCCTCATTGGCTTCTTCTAATCCAGGTAGTTTGATGTCATCAAATGTCACATCTGTGCTTTCCATAACTTTCTTTTGACTGATAACATAAACCTTGTATGCAATTCTCTCCATAGAATAACCAAGAAAAATTCCTTCAAATGCCTTTGCATCAAACTTTCCAACATATTCTGAATTATCCTTCAACACAAATCATTTGCTTCCAAAAGTATGAATATACTTTAGAGTAGGCTTCTTTCCAGTCATCAAATTGTAAGGTGTCTTTCCAGTGTTTTTGTTGATGAGAGTTCTGTTCTGGATATAGAATGCAGTACTCACAGCCTCAGCCCAAAAACATGTAGGCATCTTTGCATCAAGCAACATTGTTCTAGCAGCCTCAATCAGAGTTCTATTCTTTCTCTCAACAACTCCATTTTGTTATGGAGTTTTTGGAGCTGAGAATTGTTGAGAAATGCCATTCTCTTTGCAAAATGTTTCTAGTAAGGCATTTCTGAACTCTGTTCCATTATCACTTCTCAATGCAATCACACTTGCATTGTTGGTCTTTTCTTCCTTATCAATTTTCTTTATGTGCTCAATGATCACTTGTGGAGCCTCATCCTTTGATGCTAGAAATTCTACCCATGTATACCTTGTGTAGTCATCAACCATCACCAAGCATACTTCTTTCTTGAGAGTGACATAATATTGACAGGCCCAAACAAATCCATATGAATTAATTGTAGGGGCTTGGTGATTGATGTCACTGTCTTTGACTTGTGGCTTGACCTTTTCATTTTTCCCTTTTGACAAGCCTCACACACTCCTTCTTGACAGAATTCAAGTGTGGGCATGCCTCTTACTAACTCTCTTTTGACCAGAAAATTAATGGCCTTGAAGTTCAAGTGTGATAGCTTCTTGTGCCACAGCCAACAATCTTCATTTGATGCTTTTGAGTAGAAAAAACAAACTTTGTCCTTGCTTGCAGAGTCCATATTGGCTACAAACAAGCTTCTTTTCCTCACTCCAGATAGAGCAAAGTCACCAGTCTTCTTGTGGGTGATCAAACATTCATCCTTGTCAAAGTTTACTTTGAATCCTCTATCAGTAAACTGACCAACACTAAGCAGATTATGCTTGAGTCCCTTGACTAGTGCTACATCTTCAATGATGACATTACCAACTTTTAACTTGCCATATCCCAATGTGTTACCCATGCTGTCATCTCCAAAACAACCATTGGGACAACCTTCTCCTCATACTGTGATAGCAGGGCCATATCACCAGTCATATGATTTGAGCATCCACTGTCCAAAATCCACATGACTTTCTTTTCTTGTTCTTTGCCCTGCATACACAAAGGTATTACTTCTCCTTTGGTACCCAAACAAGTTTGGGTCCACTTGGCTTAGAAATAGATTTATCAAAAACAGCATGCTTAATCACTTTCTTAAGGCTTGTCTTCTTGTCACTGCTAGAAGTCTTAGAAACTGAGTTCTCAGACTTAGGTGACAGAGATACCTTCCTAACTCTAGGAGGACTTGAAGACTCTAGCCTTGTGTAGTGTGTGTGAATGGTGTGACTGATGCAACCATCCATAAATTGTCTTCTCAAATTATAATAGCTAGTCATAACATTCATATTGCATGGTATACAGTCAAGTTTATCGCAAAAAGGTGAATCTCTATGTCTTAAAGGCACAGAGCAATCATTGAATGGTTTAGCTACACTACCAGTTAGTTTCTTGCATGCATGAGTTAAGTGATTAGTGCTAAAACAGTTTTGATAAACTTTCCTAGGGGCATTTGGCACAAAAGCGTCATTGTTATTCTTGTTTATCCCTAGTTTTCCATTCCTGTTTTGTTTCTTATTAGCCACTTTCTTCTTAGATTCATTTTTCCCAGCTGAAACAAACTTCACAAACTTCTCAGGTCTAGGTCTACCTCCTACTGGCTCCTTGGCTTTTGGCTTGACACTCTCACCCTTAGAGGATGCTGGTTGTTCAGTAGACTGTGCCTCATCCTCATCATTCAAATTTTGTTTAATGAGTAAGGCATCCTCATCAATCTCAAATGTTGGATCTTCAAAAATTGGAGACTCATTCTTTTTCAAAATGTGAGGTACTTCCTTCTGAACAACTATTTCATCTTCAATGATAGCATAGCCTTTCCTCTATTTAAGAGTGTCATAGTCAAGTCCAATTGCAGCCTTGGGTTTAGCTTGGTTTCTCACATGGTAGGACTGCAATAGACTAGATGAGTTCTTAAAAGATTTTAGTTTGAATTCATTTTCAGCTAGCTCATCCCTAAGAGCCTTCTCAACCTGACTAGCACATAGAACCTTATTCCGCAGATATTCAACTTCTTTCTTAAGGTTATCTACTTGCATAGCAGTTAGCTCAAGTTCCTCATTTTTCTTGTTTAACATTTCATTTCTAGTAGATAGTTTAGCAATCTCTTCATTAGCAACAGTCATACAAGTATGAATATTAAACATTTCAACAGACAGTTGTTCAACCATACATTTATATTCAGAAACAGACATATCTATGGTAATGAGAAATGGTACCTGAGAGTCAGATGGAGATTGTTCATCCTTGGAATCAGCCATCAAGGCATAGTTGCAGAATTCTTGTTCTTCTCCATCACTATCAGAGTCATCCCAACACTTCCCTTCAGCTATGTAGGCCTTGCCTTGTGTTTGCTTTTTCAGAAGGGCCTCATACTTAGCTTCAAGCTCTAGAAACTCCTTATCCTTCTTTTTAGGCTTCTTGGATTCACTGGAAAAATTCCCCAGGTCATTGCATCTATCACACCTTACAGATGACCTATCCACATGGCTGGTTTTGAATTTATTCTTGTTTGCTTTCACAGTTGTCTTGCTCTTGTTGAATGAATGGTTTTGGGGTCTAGGTTTGAAGGGTTGGTTCCTCTTAAATCTGATGTTTGGAAATTTTCTTGCCATGAAAGCATATGAAGTGTTTTCCATGCCATCTAGCTCTTCAAGAGTATAGAACTCTTATTTTTCCTTCTCCTCAACAGGTTCAATCACTTCACCTTCATTTTCTTCATCATCTACTATCTCCTCTATCCTCAGCTGACTTGTAGATGCTTCTAGGTCTTGAACAGATTTGCTGACAATTAAGGCACATGGTGTGTTTACCATTCTTCCTTGGTTGGCTTGGGTAGCCCTCTTCTGAAGCAACTCAAGCTCATGAGTCTTTAAAACCCCATAGAGCACATCATATGTGACTTTGTTCAAATCTCTTTCTCTTAGAAAAATGACCCTTTGCTCTAGATGGTTTGGTGAAGACAATAGAAACTTCATGTTCAACTCCTTGGTGCTATAAACCTTCCCATTCATCTGTAGCTCAGTCACCAGCTTGTGAAATCTTTCAAACATGTCAGTAATGCTTTCCTTGGTCTGAGCCATGAAAGCTTCATACTGTGTGACCAGTATCTATTTCTTGTTTTCTCTAACCTCCTCTGTTCTTTCACATAACATCTCAATATGATCCCACACTCCTTTGTTGTTTTGCAAGAGGCTATGTTAGCAAACATTGACCGTTCCATAGAATCTATGATTAATAACATGAGATGACTGTCAAGAGCAACCATCTCCTTTTCTGTCTCTGTCCATTTGGATGGTTCTTTAGCCACATAGGATCTTGGAATGGTTACAGTTCCGACAGTCTTTTCAGGAATCTCCTGTTGTGGAACAAAGGGACCATTCTTGAGTATCTCAGGATATAGAGGGTTATCAGCTTTGATGAGCAACAACATTTTAATCTTCCAGAGGTTGTAATTCTCTTTGTTGAATTTAGGGACCTTCACTATTCCTGTAGTCTTTGGTGTGTTCATGATCTTTTTCTGTTTTTTTAAATAAACAGCCTGCTTTGATACCACTTGTTGAGTATTGAACACACAAAAGAATACAGGGGGGTGAATGGATTCTTGAACTTTTCTTGTTCTTGAATCTGGTTGATGTACGTAGCAAGATATGTGTTATGTGTGTACAGAAATATAGGTGCGGAAAATGAACAACACAAGACACAATATCACTTGAATCTAATATTTTATTAGATAAAGATTTGCTAAAACCTATGAATATAAATGGTAGTATTCTCAGCTTCATTTTTCTCAAAGAGATGTATATCTTGAATATGTATGTGAAAAACTTAACTTCTAGAGAAGTGAGGCTGTATTCTTATAGAACATGAATACAGCCTACTTACCACAAATAAGATAGCAAACCTAATTTACTTTCTAGTGTGTCTATCCTATTTGAGTAAGCATCCAAACGATTACTAGTTTGACTTCTTGAGGTTCTGCTCAGATCCACTTCTTTAGCTCTTTGTCTCTTGTACATATCTCTAAGCTTCCTTGTAGGCTTTCCAAAGTACTTTACAGTTTGTAGTCCATAAAGTGCTTTGGCTTGTTACAGGTTTCTAACTTGTACAATTTCTCCAGTATTTTGTCTCCAAGATGGTATTCGAGAAGTAACTTAGTGATTGATTCGAGAACTAGAATTGACTTGATAGATAACTCTGAGTTCTCGAATACTGTATAATTGACATATTGAATCACTTCTCGAATTAGTCTTTTATTCAGGAATCCTTGACTTGTCGAATAGAGCTTTTAGTTTATGGAGTCCTTGAGATGTCGAATAGCTTCTTTAGTCCTTGAGATATCGAATTTAGCTTTGACTTGTTGACTCTTAGAGAACTCGAATGATGCTTTGACTTGTTGACTTCTTGACTTCTCGAATAGAGTATTAGACATGTCGAATCTCTGAGTTATCGAATGACACTTTGACTTGTTGACTTTCAGAGATGTCGAATAGTGTCTTTACAGATATCGAATTCTTGACTTGTCGAATGCTAGACTTCTCGAATAGAGAAAAACACTTCTGGAATTGGTACCTAGTCAAATCTTCATTCTCCAAAATCTAACTGTGTTTATTTTGACAGTCTTGATCTTCAAGCTTGAGGCATGATCCTTGGAACTTCTTTCAAGCATTATTCTCTGACTTTTAATTACTGTTACACAAATAGAAATTAATGCTATTACAAGTATTACAACAAGTAGAAACTCTACAACTAGAGGTTCCCTCAGTTAAGAGGTCATGTAGGTAATGCATAGGATTGCACATACTTAGGCTTGTTATTATATGAGTACAGGCATGTCTCTGTGACTAACAAAAAGACAACACTGTTAGAGTTAATTCACTCAGATATAGCAGATTTTAGAAACACGGAGAGTAGAGGCGGAAAGTGATACTACATCACATTTGTGGATGACTATTCGAGATATACAAAAGTATATCTCTTAAGAACAAAGGATGAAGCAGAACTTAAATTTATTAGTTGTAAAGCCGAGGTTGAAAATCAATTAGAGTACAAAATCAAGAGATTTAGGTCTGATAGAGGCGGGAAGAATGGTACAAAATTACTTAAGGATGTATGTGAGAAAAGTGGAATTATTCACGAAATTTCTGCCCCTTATACACCGCAACAAAATGGCATAGCTGAGAGAAAAAATAAAACACTAAAAGACATGATGAATGCTATGCTCATTAGTTCTAGTTTGTCTGATGATATATGGGGGGAAGCAACTTTATCTGCCAATTATATTCTTAATAGGGTACCTCATAAAAAGTTAGATAAAACCCCATATGAATTATGGAAAAGCTATGAACCAAATCTTGAATATTTGAAAGTCTGAGGTTGTTTAGCTAAGGTTGGACTACCCGACTTTAAACGGAAAAATGTTGGGCCTAAAACTGTTGATGTCGTATTTTTTGGTTATTCTGAAAATAATGTTGATTATAAATTTGCTGGATATAGATTTATGTTGCTATGTGATCGTTCTATGTGCGAATCAAGAGATGCTGAATTTTTTGAAAATGCGTTTCCTTTGAAGAAAAATATTATTTCAAATGTTATTCGACTTGTTGTGCATGCATCAAATTCTGATTATGTGCCTTCTTCTAGTGCTTATAAAGATCATGACACGGACATGCTTAGGAGAAGTAAAAGATGTAGAACTAAAATTGATTTTGAACCTGATTTTCTGACCGTATTTTTAGTTGAACTTAAAGATGTTGATGAACTCGATGAATCATTTGTATGTCTTCACATGTTAGAAGAGGATCCTAAAACTTATGAAGAAGCAATGAATTCTATTGATGCTAATTTCTGGAAAGATGCTATTAATAGTGAATTAGAATCTATTAGGTCCAAACTCACCTGGGAGCTAGTAGATTTGCCTAAAGGTAGTAAAATCATTAATTGTAAGTGGATATTTAAAAGAAAGTTCAAAACTGATGGTGCCATAGAAAGATTTAAAGCAATATTAGTGGTCAAAGGGTTTAAACAAAAATTTGGTGAAGATTTCTTTTATACATATTCACCTGTGACTAAGATCACCACTATCCGTACACTATTTGCTTTAGCCTCAATGTATAACTTGATTATCCATCAAATGGATGTAAAAACGGCATTCTTGAATGGCGAATTAGAAGAAGAAATCTACATGATGCAACCTCTTGGATTTGTAGTTCCTGGACAAAAACATAAAGTATGTAGGCTTAAGAAATCTTTATATGGGTTACGACAAGCACCACTAGATTGGTTTGAAAATTTTCATAAGACAATTCTTGGTTTTGGTTTTGTATCTAACAGATCAGATACATGCGTGTACTATAGAATGTTTGGTAATTATTGTGTGACTATTTATCTATACGTGAATGACATGTTATTATTTGGCACACACATAAATGTTATAAATGAGACAAAAAAGTTTTTGTCATCTTGTTTTGAAATGAAAGACCTAGGTGAAGTGGATGTTATTTTGGGTGTAAAAGTCACTAAACATCAAAATGGTTTCACTTTATCTCAGTCACATTATATAGAGAAAATATTGAAAAAATTCAATAGTTATAATGTTGTGCCAGTAAGGACTCCATATGATGCTAGCATGCATCTATATAAAAATAATGGAAATAGCGTTTCACAAGCTGAATATGTAAAGCTTATTGGAAGCTTAATGTTTTTAATGAACTATACTCGGCCTGATGTAACTTATGTTGTGAATATACTGAGCAGGTATACCCATAACCCTAGTAGAGAGCATTGGAATGCACTCAGAAGATTATTAAAATACTTAAAGGGTACTATGGACTGGGGACTACACTTTGTTGGTTTTCCTAGAGTTTTAGAAGCATACAGTGATGCTAATTGGGTAAGCGAGAATGATGAAGTGAGCTCAACCAGTGGGTATGTTATTACATTAAGTGGTACTGCTATTTCATGGAAGTCTTCCAAATAGAATTGCATTGCTCGATCAACCATGGAATCCAAGTTTATTGCACTTGACTTAGCAGGTCAAGAGGTTGAATGTTTGTGAAACTTATTGGCTGATATTCCATTGTGGAGTAAACCAGTACCTCCAATTTCCCTATTATGTGACTCACAATTTGTAATTGATGTAGCTAACACAGTGTTTATAATGGCGGGAAAAGACATATTAGAATTAGACATGCTACGATGAGACAGTTAACTGAGAATGGTGTACTCACCTTGCAGCATGTAAGGTCTGAAAGGAACCAGGCAGATCCATTAACTAAAGGATTAAGCAGGAAAGTTGTTATTGATTCGTCGAGGGGAATGGGATTAAAGCCTAGCTAGATGAGGAATTCGTGGTGGATACCCGCCTTGGTTTTTCAAGTATTGCGGTCAAACTAAGCCATGAAAAGACTCGTGTTTGTACATAATTCCCATTCTTATGAGCTATGTACATGTGAGGTTGAGCATTGAGCTCTTAATGAATTCAAAGCCCTATTTTTGGGTGGTCCAGCTTAATACGGACTTGATGGATTCACCGGGTAATTTTGTGAGGTTGAACATATGGATGTTCTTAATGATGTCATAACCTTTATGCAGGTGGTCTATATTGAGATAGATTTGATGGCATCACCTACGTAAGTGTGAAGGGCTGGCTTCCTTCTATGAAAGATCTGGCTATTCTTTCTAAAGCACTCATTAGCACCCAAGACTTTGGTTGGCCGTTATATTGTTTCTATCGCAGAATTTAGTAATATTGAGGCGAGGTACGTGTTATCTGAGTAATCTTTTAACGTCAAGAAAGTTCAAGACCTGTTCACTCTCTTGATGGAAAAAAAATTGCTCAACTTTCACTATGTGTTGGTTCAATCGTAAGATACCAACATTTAAGTTTCAAACCTCCATCACACTCAGAACCATTTTTTTTTTCGTATTCTCTTTGCATTAGTGGGGGATTGTTGGTAATGCAAAGGTAGATTTTGTTTTTAAATTTAATGCAAATCTTTTTCAAACGTCTACCACAATATATTTGTAACGTCTCCTTAAATTACTCCTGGTCCTCCTCCTTTTTATCAGTTACTTTTCTATATTATGGTATATATATACTGATTTGCTTGAGCAGAGGAATATAGTCCGAGTTCTTTCTTTACTAAAAATATATGTTCCGTTCTTCTGGTTTAACTTTGGTTATGAGGTATTACTGAGTTCTATCTCCTTGAAATCGAGTGCACGGTTTGAAGGAGTGCTGTGTAACCTTGGGGGGCGACGCCTGTTATTGATTGCACCAAAGATCAAGGCGAAATTCGCTTCTAATGCAGTGGTTTTTATCACGCCACAGCTTGTTCATCGTTGTTCGTGTTTCTTTTCTTTCTCTTCTGTATTTATATCAGTGATTTTTCGACCAACAATGGCTTGTTGCGGCATCATAAATCTTCCCTTGAAATCTCACAGTGATTTTCTTTTTCATGAGCTCTTGTAAACCCAATTTTCCAGAAAAGGGAAAATGCCTCTTCAAAGTGTCCATTTTAATATTAAAAAAATCAAGCTTAAATGCTTAGAATAAAATTGAAATAGAGATATAGGTGTATAGTAGTTAAATTCCTCAATCATAATTCATTACATAGAACAAAAATCTTGAGTGGTGGGAGATAATTCATCTAGGAGGGAAGATGAGACTCCTATTTCATTAAAAACATAAACTTTAACTACAATCTTAAATTATCCAATTAAAGAAAATGAGTATAATGCTTACATCGTACTGAAAAAAAAGTTAATTAATAATCCACGTTGAGATTCATATATTAATCCCGATCAACATCGAACGTCGATACAAAAACATTTCAATATCTGTAATATAGCAATTTTAAAAGCTAGATACTTAAAGTCGAGTAAATTTTCACTTAAAAATGGATAAAAATGAAAAGATAACCAGTAATGCACATACATCTTGTTAATAATTCTTTTGGATAGTCATCCAGCTGATAACAGCATCAATGACAACAAGCTTTATCTACTTGAGAAGAGCTCCTTTGTAATTATCCATCAAACCCTATTAGCAGCAAAACATAATCCACACATAAATCATTAAATTAAATCAAAAAAATAAACCTAATTCTTACAATTCACAAATAATTCACAGTTTTAGTTAGTCAAATAATATACAACTATTGAATATAAACATAGTTATTTTTATCAGATGGACAAATTCAATTTAATGAATACATAGTTCATATGTATAAAGAAATCGATTGAGGGAAAGAGAGTTAGAGAGAAAGAGAGACATATATATTATCAATAACAAATATGGATTTTAACATAGAAGAAAATATGAATTAATTAGATGGAGAGCTTAGAAAATTAACATATATGCTTGTATATATACGTACATATGCTTGTGTATATACAGTACGTATATACATAGCAGCGGAGGGAATGAGCAAGACAAATGCAGCCGTCGCATACCCTAAAATGTATCATATTTATTTTATTTTTAAGGTTTATGACAGCCCGACCCAACCCAACAATCTAGTTTATTATACGTTCATAGATAATAGTTAAAAGATATCATCAATAATTATAAATTATTGTACATATATTACTCAAAATCTCATAGTTCAATATAATTAAATTTGTTAAATAATAATTAAAGTTGTCCACAAAATATAATTATTGTGTTACAATTTAAATAGAAATGGTAGTTAGGATCGGATGCATTAGTAAAAAACTAAAATGTCCAAGGTCTAAGATTAGTTTTGATTTTTTATTGTTGTTCTAATACCACAAATTTATCTATTTTTCATTTAAATATATTTAAATGTGTTAATTAGTATTTTTTGCTTAAAAAATTTAATACAAATTATTTTATTAACAAGTATAAAAAATGTTTTGAGTGTAAAAGTTAGTTGATGAATCAGGACACCTTTTAAATTTTGAAATTAAATTTAAAAATATATAAAAGAGAATTATAGGAAATTGTTGAAAAATACATTTGGTCCATCTAACTCTCAATGTTGGCTTCGCCACTATACTTACATATACAATCGTGTATATATATATATATATATATATATATATATATATATATATATATATATATATAAAGACTTAATTGCACTTAAATGGCCTGAACTATTTGTTTTTGCAGTAAAATGACTCAATTATAAAAGTTACCAGATGAATAGCCGAATTTTATTTTAACAATTAGATGCATTCCGTCATCTGAGATGGACGGCGTTAATTGGGCAGGGGTATTAACGTAAAAAGCCAAAAATAATTATACTGATAGTCAATTACTCTACCCCATTTCTTCAATTCACCAACACACCACGCCTCCACCTTTTCTCCGTCACTGTTCATCACCATTCCAGTCCAGCGCCATTCTCTCAACCTCCCTCCCTTTTGCCTGTGCATAGTTGCATAGTTGTGCACAATTTTTGTAAACAAGAAACAAACCCTAACTCTACTTTCCGCTTATGCTTCCTCACCGTCCGCCCACCATTCACCGTTCACCCATTTCCACATCCGCCCGCCTTCTCAGCCTCCATCAACACCGACCTCCACACTTTTCTCGTTGATCACCTCCTTCAACCTCCGTTCCTCTGCTTCTCCGAACAAAACCCACCACCGAACTCCAGCCGCTGGCCGATTCACCATCAACAACACCCACCACCGCTCCTCCCCCAATTCACTACCCACCACGTCTCCTTCTCAACACCACCTGCAAACAGTACGCCAAACACCACCAATTCTCCTCCTTCCCTCAACCCACAACCCATCTGAGCGATTAATCCACCATCTAATCTTAAACCAGGGAGTTCTACCATCACCGAGACTACCAAATCGAGCCTAGAAATAGAAAATTAACCAAGTCAACAGCAAAAGGACCGTAGTTTCGAGTAAAATCGCCTGCGATTGAGTAAACTTAGTAATCGCATTCAACGAAAACACTTCGGGAATTTTGTAAGAGTAGAAATCGTGCTTATCGAAACTGGAATCAATTCGCGCCCAATCGGTAACATCGGCTTGAAATAGTGAACATGGATTACAAGCACATAGTGTAGCGTTGTATGTGAATGAATTTTTGATTGGACATTCAAGGAGACTCATTACTCTCTCTCTCAATCTCTCTTTTTCCTTCTCTCTCTTAATCTCTCTCAGTCTGGTCTCTCTCTGTCAATCTCTCTCTGAATCTCTCTAAATCTCTCAATCTCTCTATTTGAATTGGATTACTGTGTGGGGAAGGGAATGAATCTTGAAGGAGACAAAAGAGGATTTGGTATATTTAAATAGAGGACCTGTGTATTTGGGGAGCTTTTAATTAAGTAGTAATTTCTTTATTTATACGTATCATTGAGGTTTTGTGAATTGAAGAAACTGAACACTTTTGGGAGATACATAATATTAAGACAGAAATACGGAATACCCCTGTCCAAATTAACGCCGTTCAGCTCAGATGACGGAATGCATTTAATTGTTTAAAAAAAAATGTTCGGCTATTCATCTGGCAACTTTTATAATTGAGTCATTTTATTGCAAAAACAAAATAGTTCAGGCCATTTAATTGCAATTAAGTCATATATAAATTCTGACATGTAAGTTTGATAATTGTTCACTTCAATTCGATAATTTCTTGAAGATGAACTAGGACATTTTAAAAAAATAGAGCAATTAGAATTACTATTAACTCTGAATTGAAAATACTAAAGGACTCTTAGGGCTAATTTGAGAGTCGCGTGAGAATCTGTATTTAGGGAAGACAATAACTTACTCAAATTGATTATAAGTATATGCTATTTAGTTAAATTGAAATGTATTTTTCTGTTATGCCCAAATCTTGGCATAGATACTCAACAGGCCTAATGGGAAAGATTAATATCGGTCCACAACTTATAATGGGCCTAAGGATGAAGATTGGGTCACCAAAGCCCAATATCAGGAGCTAGATCAATACACTCTAATGTTCTTATCAGAAGATAGCGACCACGAGTCGTGGGTCGGGTTCGCTAGTATTCCCAAGTATGGGATCGCACCTGACCCATTTCTTTACAAGGCCCAGTATGGCCTATAATATTCTTATTATGAAGGCTCATGACTAAGCCGAGTGAGGTCGCATGAGTAGGAATATCTCCATACTTGGGACCACCTCGCATGACTAAGCCCAGAGAGATCGCATGCGAGGCCCTCGTAAGCTTCTCCATTAGCCTCGCCAGTGAGGCCTCCTGATTCTAGCATCATGTTAGCCATAGGTAATCTTTATCGGGCCATGGGTCATGAGCAGGATTAATGGACAAATTATATCAGCCCATAGACGTCTAGTGAATTTGGGCCAAGATGGACCTTTAGAAACCCTAGCCCGTCTAGGTAACTTCTTCTCGCTTGAGAGACCTCTACTCTAACCATGCGAGAGCATGGGTTTCCTTCTATAAGCCATGGATCATGGATAGAATTAATGACTCATTGCCACATCAGCCTTACACGAGTGGGCTTGGGCCATGACTTATCTCTTAAAACCCTAGCCCATCTAGTAACTTCTTCTCCAAGAACTACGTATGGCTTGATCCCTATAAATAGGGCACGTAGGCACCTTTATATGGATGAGAAACAGCTCACCCCTGAAAACACCATACAAGATCAGCCACAAACAATCTCCAATCTCTTTCCATGTTCTTCGTGTTCTTAGCAAAATATCTGTATTTTGCTCCGTGATTCCAGAAACCTCCATAAAAATTGTTATACCAATTTCTCCCTATAACATTTGGCGCTAGAAGGAGGGGCGCTAGTCATTGAATTGGGAGAAGCGATGACTAAATCACACAAAAAGAAGAATGATGGAGAGAATCCTGGGTCGCATAGGGTTAACAGGGATGATCCCCTGACGAGAGACCCCTCAGAAGACGAGGTGTCCAAGGACAACTCTAAGACTGGGTACAAAGAGGAGCAAACACCCCCAGTCCAGAAGGTGGCATTGACCAGCGAGGTTATGTCTTTTATAAAAGGCCTCGGCGACCAAGTGACCGCTATACATGATAGGATTGCAAAAGTGGAGAAGCGTTATAGTTCTAGAGGATCGAAGAGGAATGCAAGGACAGGTGATCGAACATATCAAGGGGAAGGAAGCAAAGTCCCTGTCAAGAAACTTATTGATGATTTCGAGGATGTTCTAACAGATCAAACAAACCCTGACTGGAATGAGGAGGAGTATTCGCTCGAGAAGAAAGGAGGATCGCATGACAAGGTCGCTTCATCTGAGGGGAGATCGGTTAGTGTTTTTGACCGTCTCGGAAAGAAGCTAACTGAACACGACCTCCGTCTCAAATTAGAAAAGATTGATGCACCTTGGAATGAAGAATCTAAGAATAAAAGCAAGGGCCCTCATCGACCATTGTCTCCTCATCGAGATCGCGAGCGGTCATATCATCGCGATGACAGACCCCCCTCTAACAAAGAGCGTGAGCGGTCCTATTGTCATGATGACAGACCCCCATCTCATCGAGATCGAGAACGATCCCAACACCATGAAGAGGATCGAAAAAAGAAGGATTGCAAGAATGACCAGGAGGAGTCTAGCGTCCCAAAAAAGACTCAGTCACACCATGGAAGTACTGGAGAGAAAAAGGAGGGGGACAAGGAGGCCAAAGTGGGAGACTATAAGCTGGAAGAATTGAAAAGGGCCTTGGATGCGATGAACAATGAGAAAGGGATCTTTAGTACCATGGGCTCTTCTTCACCCTTTACCCACGAAATTCGAACTGCTCCACTTCCTGTAGTGTTTTGAGGGCATCATTCAGATATGATCTATAATGGAGATACCGATCCAGCTGAGTTCGTGGTTCGATTCAACAATGAAATGGATGTATACCAGGTGTCGCAGCTTGCGAGGTGTGTGTTGTTCGCAGCCTCGCTAAGGGGAAGTGCTCAGCAGTGGTTTTCGAAGCTAGGAGCACTGGTTATTATCGATTCCTGGGAACAATTTGTAGATATCTTTATCAAACAGTTCCAATCTTCAATGCTCTATGTGTAAGAACCCAAATTTTGGGTAGAATTAAAACTTTTATTTATTTAATGATGTAAGCATGAATAGTGGTTACGGCTACGATGTAAAAGTTGATCTTCTGAATGAATGAATGGAATTCGATTTAAATATCTATATGTCTTGAAGAATGCTAATGGTTGACAACTTAGGTAAGAATAATTTATCTCCTAGGGGAATAAGATATGGCAATTCCAAGAAGGAGAATATCCTCATGTCATCCAGATCGATAACGATTAATCCAGTGGTTCCGTAAAAAGGTTAAGGAACGATCGAAAGAGAACAAGGACAATTGTACAACCCTAAGAGAATAAGTAAAGAATAAAGAATGAATAGTGTTTTTAGTGGAAAAGAGAATATTATGAGATGACACTATATAGAAGTATTCGGAACGGATTTCCGAGTTCGTATTAGTGATCCAGGGGGAAAATAAGTGTATGTAAAAGCTGTCGGATTCTGAAAAACTGCACTTTTATTTTCTCCGAGAGTCCCCTGGACACTGATAGACTTAAGGATTTAACGAAGGGATTTAAGAAATATAAATTCGAAAGTTAGTAAGAAAGACGGAGAATGATAGTACTAATATTAAGAAGATTCCCGGTAAACCCTAATTAGAAATCCGTGAAATATTCCTACGAACGATCAATCAAAACGAGCAATAACCGGACACAGAATCAAGCAGAGGAATCAAGATACATGCATGTTCAAGTGATAAATATCTAGTAACTAGCAAGGAACTAGATCAATTAGAATGCAACTAGTACTTAGGAAACAAACCACTTGGTTAAGCCTTAAACCATCCAATCTTCAACACTTGTCCTCACAAAATACATCATTCCTTACATCATCACTTTAATAAAGCAAAACAAGATGAGATATTATCTAAACTCATCTCACTTTATGAATTATTGAACCAAGAAACAAAGCAAAACATCACACTCTCTCTAGCTTCTTGCATTCGGCCTTTTGGCTAATTCAAAGATTAAAAATCAACTTCCAACCACCATTTGATCTTGTAATTTTTAATGTGAGTCCTATATTTCACAAAACTAATCTCCTAGAAATTTCAAGTCCAAATTCCATGGTTTCCATTTTCAAAAAAATCAAGGAAGATGATGATGAATAGTGTTCTTCATGTATTAACCTTGTTTTCTTTTAATCTTTTGATTGTTCTAGCAAGCTTAAGCACTCCTAAGGACCATACAAGGCTTTGTGAGGCTAGTATACATTCTCAAGAAGGTATAAAGCCCTTAAAACCCTAGATCTACTTTGAGTTTTATGCATGTTCTTGAGTGATATAAGTTAGTTATGTTGTTAATAGGTTATAAGCATGATTATAAGCATGATTATGATTGGGTTTTGGATAAATGTTAAAAATAGTTAGATGAACAGAAAGGCATTTCTTGGCCTCAGTTCATGGTTATAAATCATGTACATGTTGTTTGGAGTGGATACTATGATTATGGGAAGATTTGGAATTGGTAAATATTCGATTTACAGCCGTCGTAATGCCGAAATTTCGTTAACCTTAAGAAATACGAATTGTACAGTAGATATAACTCACTGCCTAGCTTTGTAATCTGCCATGATAGGATAGATAATCTTCCAAGATTCGTTTTGATATAAAGAACGTGTGAAACGGATTTACGGTTTAGGAGTTATGGCTGGTATACTAAAAGTAGTTCGAAACCGTAAACGAGAATTCGTAACTGAAATTGAACCCTCGTAAAATATGTAGGTTAGTGGAAAATCTTGGTAACTAAATACTAGAGGTAAAAATGAAGGTGTGAGAGAAAACCTCATGTGAATCGGATCATTTTTCGATTTTATAAAAATGTTTGAATAAAGGTTAAACGCGAACGAACCCCTTAAAAGTATAACTTTGGTTATAACTTAGAAAACGAGCGATAAAACTCGAGATATAATCTTGGTTCGTAATCGATCGACTTTAGAACTTATACGACTTAAGTATACATTAAGTGTGAGTATGATGACATGTCTTAATAACGAACAAATGTCGGATCGTATCGGTAATAAAAAGAGTTACACTAAAAAGGGGTATAACGAGATAATTCGAAAACATGTTTCGACTTAAGTTGATACTTAACCTTTTAAAAAGTGTTAAGTAATTAATCTCGAATATTCTGAATATTTATAGATCGCCGAGCTGACCCGGGACACACTACCACTACCCCTACTCGTACTCGATTACCAGGTAAGTTCTAAATCCTTTTTAAAGGCTGTTGTTGTGAATATATATATATATATATATATATAGGGTCCCACTCTACTACAAACTAAAATTAACTACAAACTAAACACTAATTCAATATTTCATGCTAATCTAATGATCAAACTAGGGGTACCCCAATACAAAAAGTGTTTAAAATAATTGGCTCCATTCAGCAAAAAAAAAAAAAAAAATTCACTGTTCACGTGATGACGTGGCAGTGGATTTCACTGGTTAACGGTGCTTCGCACCTTCTTGTACGGCGCTTCGCGCCTTTATCATTCTAAAGTTGTAAGGAATGGCAATCAATGGTAAAGGCAATAGACGATTGACGGGTGTGTCGAGGGCCTGCGGCCCTCATGACTACCTAACTCATCCGTTTACTGTCTTAAATGCTTCGCATTTCCAAGGCAAGTTTTTTTTTTTTTGGTGGATAGAGCCAATTATTTTAAGCATTTTTTGTGAAGGTACCCTTGGCGGGAACCTTAGAATAAATGAAATATAATTAATCTAGTGTTAGTTTGTAGTTTGTATTTAAGGATTGGTTTGTATTTGAGCAAAAGCCTATATATATATATATATATATATATATATATATATATATATATATATATATGTGATTTGATTTTGTGTTACATATGGCATAGCATGCATGCCTACTTTTAAAATATATTGTGATACCTGTTCCTTGAGTTGTTGTCGGCTTATAAGCTAGATGTTAAATAATCAGTTATAAGCCGGTTGTTGATAAGTCCCTTAGAGAAGAGCATGTATATATCGTATTCATTAAATGTAGACCGGGAGTCAGTACTTCTTGATATATCGTAATTACATTCGAGGAAAATATTTAAGTAAATATTTTCCATTATTTGGTTGACGAATATTATTTGAATATTCGTCCGAGATTATTTAATTAACGATTATTACTTCAATTAATTATTTGAACGCTATTTATTCAATGAATATTATTTTTCAATATTCATTCAAAGTCCATTCATTTATCGAATATTATTACGAATATTCTTTTAAAGCTTGGATTACTAAATGAATATTATTTGGATATTCATTTAGAATATTATTCATTAAATGAATATTACTTTGTGAATATTCATTTAAGTTCCTATTTACATAATGAATATTAATTTAAAAATTCATCTGATGTTCTATTTAATTATCGAATATTATTTCAATATTCCTTTCAAGTCTTATTACTTGAATGAATATTATTTTGACTATTCAGTTAAATATTTAATTATTCAATAAATATTTCCTTCTTATTTATTCGAGAAGTATTCTAAGAAATACTTCGATTTAAATATTCGCTCGTAGTCATAAGCCTTCTGTAATTATTTCTGATACAATAAATATTCTCCGAATATTTATCTTATACTCTGAAATGACTTCATATATTATCGTTGACCTCCGATAATTATAAAATTTCTTCGAAGTCGGATTATTATTAATATTATATCAAGAAAGGTTCTCAAAATGTCCTTCTTCCTTCGAATCTATCTTCCAAATAATAAGAGAACCTTACTTGAAAAATGTTATTTATCTTGATGACTTCCCGGTCATAAATCTTTCGAAAAGTATTCTTTTCACTCGCAATTAGAAATGCTATCTATTGCATCTGCGTACCCTCTCATCATTCGTGGGGTGAGATTATCGGAACAAGATGGTATCCTCTAACAAGCAACAGCTTGGGAGATAAAATGTTGAACTTTCCTTTCCAATCAGATACGACTACTTTGTGGAGTCTTATCAACAAGTATTATACTTGGGGAAAGGGGGACGAAGTTTGCGTTCAGAGTCATGAATTTCTTTTCGAACTTGGAGTCGTATAAGAGGCCGAGTAGCGCCGGTCCATCCCCTTTGGCCCAACCGTTGGCCGGGGAGAGCTAGTAGGGTGGTAGACAAGTAAAGCCGTCAGTTCTTCCTTCTACCGGTAGTAAATCTAAATTGAGCTGTACAATCTGCGACTGATCATCGTAAGGATTGGCAGTGGGCGCGGTGAATACTCCAGCATAAGTTCAATCATCCAGATTCATTTATTTTCTGCAACAGTATTATTGTTGGCAGTATTGGAAAAGTATTCATAATTGGAATATATATGTTTTGAGTTACTTGTAACTTCATCATTTACCTTATACTGGTATTATCTTCGCTAAGGCATGGCATATGGTTTCAAAGTTGTTTGAACTACTGTATATATATATATATATATATATATATATATATATATATATATCATCACTGTTCAGTTATATTGTTGTTGGTGGGCTATTGCTCACCCTTGCTTATTTATTATGTCACAACAACAGCTAGGACAGATGGCTCGCGTCAGGCGCACTCGGCGCAAGCGGGTTACCCGACCCACCGGACTCCCCGCTGAGATGCTAGCCGCCATTGCTGAGGTAGCATAGTTAGACAGCTTTTGCTTCCTGTTTAACTATATGTATAATTAATGTAATCAACGGCAAAACTTCTAAACTTATGATGTTATCCTTTTGGCTTGTAATAACTTTTATTCGTAAACCCCTTTATGTAAGACTTATTTCAATTTCATCTCTGGGACTATAACTGTGTGTGTGTGAGTGGATATTATTGTGGGGTCACAGCATGCTACTTATTGATTTTGGACTCAAGTCAAGTATGATGTAAGAGTTATGAGACCGTAATGACCAGATCCCTGACCCCGGATCTGGGGGTGTTACACTATGCACCCCCGGTATCTACGTTGGCGAACATAAAACAGAAGGAAGGAGAAACTCTTCATGACTATTTCAAGAGATTCAATGCTGAAGTGCCTCGCGTGCGAGGTGCAAATGATGAAGCTGTAAAAAATTTCCTTATTGCTGGAGTGAAGGAAGGGACTGAATTCTGGAAGAAACTGCAAGAGCAAACCCCTAGCACACTTTCAGAGTTGCATAAGGTCGCTGAGCCTTTCAAGCGTGTTGAGAAATCACTTGCAGATCTTAAGAAGAATAGTGAAAGAAGCAGCAGTGGAAGTAGAAGTAGGGGAGTGAAAAGGAAGGATTCTCGGAGTCCAAGGCGAAGAAAGGATCGAAGCCCTAGCCCAAAGAGAAGGGAACGCGATCCACTAAGGTGATCCCCTCCTCGAGTTCGCCCTGCAAGGAGTGAAGACAAATTTATCCCTCTGGTCGCCCCAATTAATCACATCTATGATGTCAATGCGAACAAGGGGGTATTCAAGATACCGACACAAATGGGTCCAAAAGGAACTGTCGATACTAGCAAATATTGTGCCTTCCATGAACAAACAGGGCATGATACAACGAATTGCTGGCAGCTCAAACAGCAAGTAAATCAATTAATTCCAGATGGGAAGTTGACTGAATGGGCAGTCCACGAAGTGAAGAAACATAATGCGAAGTCAGGTCTCATTTATAATGATGTTCCACCACCTAGACAAAATGAAGTGCCCCACAAAGAAAGGGAAACGCGAGGCTGAAGCATTCATGTAATTATTGGAGGACCCCATATCGGGGGAGACAGCAACAAGGCCAGAGAGAGGTATGCTCGCGAGGCTAAAGAGTGACCCCTCACTAATGTCCATCACCTACAGGAGCGACCCCCGAAGCTCTTTAAGGGGGAGGATACAAACATTATGTTTACTGAATAAGATGCAAAGTGGATTCACCACCCCATTCTGATGCTCTCGTTGTCCGAATTCGAATTGGATCGCAGAATGTTTATAGAGTCCTGGTTGACAATGGGAGTGCAGTGAATATTCTGACGTACGAGGTCTACCAAAAAATGGGGTATGTGGACAGAGACCTTATCTGTAACACCCCCAGATCCGGGGTCAGGGATCTGGTGGTTACGGTCTTACATCCATTCATAATACTTGACTTGAGTCCACAATAAATAAATCACATGCTGTGACCCCACAATAATTACCACTCACACACACAACAGTTATAGTCCCAGAGATGAAATTGAAATAAGTCTTACATTAAAGGGTTTACGAATAAAAGTTATTACAATCCCAAAAGGATAACATCATAGGTTTAAAAGTTTTGCCGTTGATTACGTTAATTATACATATAGTTAAACAGGAAACAAAAGCTGTCTAACTATGCTACCTCAGCAGTGGCGGCTAGCATCTCAGCGGGTAGTCCGGTGGGTCGGGTAACCTGCTTGCGCCGAGTGCGCCTGATGCGAGCCATCTGTCCTAGCTGTTGTTGTGACATAATATAAACAAAGCAAGGGTGAGCGAAAGCCCACCAACAAATATATAACTGAACGATAATTTAAAACAGTTCAAAGCTATCTTTTAAACCATATGCCATGCATTTACGGAAATGATGCCAGTATATTATGAACGATGAAGTTACAAGGTAACTGAAAGTATTTGTTTGAAGAAATATCTGCTACATCAAAGTAAGCGAGATATTCTTATTGTTATTAAGAAGAGGAACTTGCAAGAAAAGGTTGCAATTCCAGTTATGACACTTTTCCAACTCTGCCAACAGTAATCATGTTGCAGGAAATAAATAAATTTGGATGATGAACCAATGATGGAGTATTCACCGCGCCCGCTGTTCCAATCTTGATGATCAGTCGAGATCGTACAGCTCAATTTAGATTTACTACCGGTAGAAGGAAGAACTGACGGCTTTACTTGTATACCGCCTTGCTAGCTCTCCCCGGCCAACGGTTGGGCCAAGGGGATGGACCGGCGCTACTCGGCCTCTTACACGACTCCTAGTTCAAATAGAATTCATGATTCTGAATGTAACGTTCGTCCCCCTTTCCCCAAGTATAATACTTGTTGATAAGACTCCACAAAGTAGTCGTATCTAGTTGGAAAGGAAAATTTACCAATATCTCCCAAGCTATTACTTGGTAACGGATATCAACTTGTTCCAGTAATCTTACCCCTCGAAAGATGAGAAGGTAAGCAACGACTTAATAAGTCAACAGCACCCGAGTTGCGGGTGAAGGGAATACTTTATGACCGGGAAGTCGACAAGATAAATAACATTTTTCCAAGTAAGGTTCCCTTATTATTAAGGAGATAGACTCAAAGATGAATGATGTCTGGGAACCTTTCTTGATATAAGATTAATAATAATATGACTTCGAAATATTTTCTGTAATAATCGAAGAAGATAAACCTTATCGAGATTATTTTAAGTATGGAATAAATATTCAGAGAATATTTATTGAGTTAAAATATTGAAAGAATATTTGGGAATATGAAAGAATATCTTTAATCAGAGTATTTCTCAAAATAATCCCTGAAGAAATATCAGGAGTATATTTATTGAATAAATAAATATTTAAATGAATATTCAAAACAATATTCATTAATTAATAAGACCTGAAAAGAATATTTAAGGTAATATTCATAATTAATTAGGAATTTAAATGAATATTCAAAAGTAATATTCATTTAATGAATAATATCCTAAATGAATATCAAGTAATATTCATTTAGTAATCCAAGCCTTAAGGAATATTCGAGATAATATTCGATAATTAAATCAAGCTTCAGATGAATATTAAAATAATATTCATCAAGTATTTAATATCTTAAATGAATATTCAAAAGTAATATTTATTTAATAAAATAATAATCTAAAAGAATATCCAAATAATATTCATTTAATAGACTCATATTTAGAAGAATATTCGAAATAATAGTCGATAATCAATTCGACTCTGAATGAATATTGAGAAATATTATTCGTTGAATAGTTACGTTCAAATAATTATTTGAAATAAGGATCATTAAATAAATAATCTCGAACGAATATTCAAATAATATTCGTCGCCTGAATAATAGAAAATATTTACTTAAATATTTTCTTCCGAGGTAATCTCGATATATCAAGGAATATTGACTCCCGGTCTATATTCGATTAATAAGATGTATATGCCCTTCTATGAGGGTCTTACAATCCCCGGCTTATAACTGATATCTAACTATCTAGCTTATAAGCCAACAATAACATTCAGGGAACAAGTATATCAATTCAACTTGAAAGTAGGCATGCATGCAATGGCATATGTATATCAGCAATCATATATATATATATATTTATTCAATCACAACAACAGCCTAAAAGAAGGGAATTGAAACTTGCCTGGTAGTCGAGTACGGTAAGGGGTAGTGGTAGCGGGTCCCGGTTCAGCCTGGTGATCTATAAATAGCCAAGGCATTCGGGATTAATCACTTAACATATTAAAAGTTAAGTTATACTTAAATCGAAACACGTTCTCGAGTTATCTCGTTATACCCCTTTTTGTGGATTACTTATTATCACTGATCCGACCCGACATTCGTTCGTTAATATGACATGTCACTGCACTTATACTTGGGACATACTTAAGTCATATGAGTTCTAAGGTTGATCGTTACGAACCAATATTATACTCCGAGTTTTATCGCCCGTTTTCTAAGTGTTTTACCAAAGTTATAAAAGAGTCGTCTTTTAGGGGTTCGTTCGCGTTTAACCTTGACTCGAACATTTTTAATAAATCGAAAAATGCTCTTTTTGACATACGGTTTTCTTTCACACCTTCCTTCTTACCCCTAGTATTTATTTACCAAGATTCGCCATGACGTTACATAGCTTACGAGGGTTCAATTTCAGTTACGAACTTTCGTTTACGGATTCGAACTACTTTTAGTAATTTGGTCATAAATCCTAAACCGTAAGTCCGTTTCACGTGATCTTTATATCAAAACGAAGCTTAGAACATTACCTATCCTATCATGGCAGATAAGGTCTCTGGACAGTAGGGGTTCGACATGGAAAATGGCATACAAAACATGGTATTGTAAAATCGGGCATTATAACGGCTGTAAATCGAATATCTATCAATTTCGAATCTTCCCATAAACATAGCATCGAACCCAAACAACATATACATGACTTATATACATGAACTGAGGCCAAGCAATGCCTTTCCGTTCATCTAGCTATTTACATCATTAATCCAAAATCCATACATAATCATGCTTATAACTTTAACATAACCATAACTAAGTTATAACTTATCATAAACATGCTTAAATCTTAAACAAGGGTTAGGGTTTCAAGAGCTTTATACCTTCCTTAGATAGTGATATAGCCTTACTAAGCCTTGTATGGTCCTTAGGAGTGATTATGCTTGCTAGATTAACCATGGAAAATCAAAAAAACAAAGTTAGTATATGATGAACACTATTCACCCTCCTCTTGTTTGATTTTTTTGAAAATGGAAATGGATGAGTTTGAAGCTAAGATTTTGAGGAGATAAGTTTTATGAAATGTAAGACTCACCTTAATTATTTCAAGAACAAACAATGGTGGGAAGGTTGAGTTTGGATTTGGAATTAATGGACATAGCCGAATGGTTGTTTATGGGGGGGAGAGAGTTGCTTGGTTTCTTTTGATTTTTGTGTTTTAATCTCCTTCACTCTCATCCACTTACAACATAATATCTTGTAAAAGTCACTTTAATAAAGTGATGAGGTGTTGGATGATCAAATGGCAAGACATGTGTTGGTTTTGTGGTGGTTAAAGCTTAACTAGGTAGTTACTTGCTAAGTACTTAGTTCTTCCTCTAAGGTGCTAGTTCCTTGCTTCTAGTTTAGTTACTAGATATTTATACTAGTAGCTTGCACAAGACTCTTGCTTCCTCTGCTTGTTTCTGTGTCCGGTTATTACCCGTTTCGATTGATCGTTCGTGAGAACATTTCACGGATTTCTAATTAGGGTTTACCGGGAATCCTCTTTAATATTAATACTTTCATTCTCCATCTTTCATTCTAACTTTCCATTTTATATTCCTTTAATCCATTCGTTAAATACTTAAGGCTATCAGTGTCCAGGGAACTCTCGGAGAAAATAAAAGTGCGGTTTTTCAGAATCCGACAGCTTTTACATACACTTATTTTCCCCCTGGATCACTAATACGAACTCGGAAATTCGTTCCGAATACTTCTATATAGTGTCGTCTCATATTATTATGTACTCCCACCAAAACACTATTCATTCTGTATTCTTTACTTGTTCTCTTAGGGTTGTATAATTGTCCGTATTCCCTTTCGATCGTTCCTTAACCTTTTTACGGAACTACTGGATTAATCGTTATCGATCTGGATGACATGAGAGTATTCTCTTGCTTGAAGTTGCCATATCTTATTCCCTTAGACGATAGATTATTCTTACCTATGTTGTCTCCCTTTAGCATTCTTCAAGACATAAACATAATAAAGTCGAATTCCATTCATTCTTTCCCAAATATCAATTATTACATTGTAGCCATATCCACTATTCATTCTTACATCATTAAATACATAAAAGTTTTAATTCCACCCAAAATCTGGGTTCTTACATTATCCCTACTGTGGGACATCTTTATGGGTTCACTGGAGCCTCAGTTAGTGTAAAAGGCCTCATCAGGCTCCCAATCACTTTAGGGGACGAGCCCTGCATCACCACACAGGTTGCGAACTTTATGGTGGTGGACCAGCCATAAGCCTATAATTCTATTGTAGGAAGGCCTATTCTCAAAGAAATGCGGGTGGTCACCTCCATCTATCACCTTTCTATGAAATTTCCCACCCCGCAAGGAGTTGGGTGTGTTAGGGGAATTCAATATGAGTCCCGTGAATGTTATAAAAAGGCCCTCAAGACAGCTGAAAGGGGGAATAAATTTGGGGAAGGCATGATGGAATGCGAGGAGGATGATAGGGTCCGCAAGTCAGCTTCGCGACACTCAGCTGAGTGCAATATAATATCTATTGAGGAGCTTCATAAAGGTTATTTTGATAATTTGGGCATACAAGTAGAACCAATACCAGGGGCCTTGATGATGGAAACTTCTCAGCCAATAATGGTTCTCCAGGAAGGGATCGTTGAAGAGGCTACTGACAGTGATAATGAAGAGAGCCCTGAACAAGCTGAAGTGCGAGCCCGAAAGGGAAAGTCGGTTCGCAAGAAAACTTCCACACTAACAGAGCTACCAAATGGAATCACACAAGAGACAACTATTAAGGAGTATAGACATGTGAGTGCAGCCCGAATGCCCGAGGATGGGATCGCTCTACCTCAAAGTGAAAAAAGTAGTACCTGTGAGGCAGAATCAAGTTGGGCTCGCGAGTATGATCTAGACCTTGATCCTCGCATCCCAGAACATATGGAGCGAGCAGGAGCAGTGGAAGATACTATCCCTATCCTTGTTGATGTGCAGGATCCTTCTAAGGTGTTGAAGATAGGGTCGAAACTCAATCCGAGCTTAAGGGAAAAGCTTGTCACCTTTTTGAAGGCCAACCATGATGTGTTCGCCTGGTCTCACGAAGATATGGTTGGGATCGATCCTAGTGTGATGTGTCATAGGCTAAACTTGGATCCGAACAAGAAAGGAGTTAGACAGAAAAGACGACCCATAAGTGGAGAACGAGCCGAGGCTCTCAAAGAAGAAGTGGATAGACTCCTCGAGGTAGGGCTCATAGGGAATCATTCTACCCTGACTGGCTTGCGAACCCTGTCCTCGTTAAAAAGCCAAATGGAAAATAGAGAACCTGTGTAGACTTCACTGATCTTAACAAACATTGTCCTAAGGATAGTTTTCCTTTACCCAGGATCGCGCAATTAGTTGATGCAACAGCGGGGCACGCACTTCTTTCTTTCATGGATGCTTATTCTGGGTACAACCAAATACCCATGTATGGCCCTGATCAGGAACACACCTCGTTCATCACAGATAGAGGGCTCTACTGTTACATAGGGATGCCCTTCGACCTCCTCAATGCTGGGGCAACTTATCAAAGGCTGGTTAATATAATGTTCAAAAAGCAGATCGGAAAAACAATGGAGGTGTATGTAGATGACATGCTGGTAAAATCCAAGGAAGCTGGGGACCACATCACTTACCTATCTGAAATGTTCAATATCTTGAGAAAGTATAGGATGAAGCTTAATCCCCAAAAGTGCGTGTTTGGGGTTGAATCTGGAAAGTTCTTAGGGTTCATTGTCAACCCCAAGAAGCATGAAAAAAGTTTAGAGTTTAACAGGAAGGATCGCAGATCTTAATCGGTTCGTTTCAAAGTCATCAGACAAATGCCATGAGTTCTTCAAGGCAATTAAGAAAGTTTGAAAACATTTTGAGTGGACCTCTCAGTGCGAGGAGGCCTTCCAGAAGATAAAGGAGCATTTGGGCTCACCACCCCTCGATGTGTCTGAGCACGCGATCAGTGCAGTACTGGTACACGAGGAGAAAAAAAGTCAGTATCCAGTGTATTACATTAGCAAAAGAATGTTAGATGCAGAAACCCGCTACACCAACATGGAGAAGCTTGCTTATGCTTTGATTTTGGCCTCGCAAAAGTTAAGGCCATATTTTCAGGCCCACAAGATTGAGGTTCACTCAGCCTACCCATTGAGGCAATTAATGCACAAGCCTGAATCTCAGGGAGACTGCTAAAATGGACAGTGGAGCTTAGTCAATTTAACATTGAGTTCAAGCCTCGTGGCCCTATAAAAGGACAAGCACTTGCAGATTTTATTTTGGAGTTTCCTCCCCAATCTGAGGGAGATGGTTGGGCTATCATAGCAGCTCCAGAAATAACAGCTAGCGAGGCCAAAAAAGAAAATTCAGCCTCTTGGTGGGAGCTGTACATAGATGGGGCATCTAACAAGGAGAGAGCCTGGGCTGGCATCGAGCTGGTAACTCCAGAGGGTCGTAAGATAAAAAGCGCAGTGCACTTTGCCTTTGAAGCCTCCAATAATGCAACAGAATACGAAGCCCTCATTATCGGTCTCAAACTTGCATTGGAGATAAAGGTGGAAAACCTCACAGCCTACAGTGATTCTATGCTGGTAACGTATCAACTCTGGAGTGGGTGGCAAGCTAGAGGTGAGCAGATTGAGCTGTATATGCGATGTGCACAAAGATTGGTTAAAAAGTTTAACAAGTTCAAAGTGGTCCATATCAGAAGGTAAAAGAATCAAGGAGCAGATGCGCTAGCAAAGTTGGGGTCGTGCCGCGAGGCCACCTTACTTGGAATTATCCCACTGGAAATTCAGACAAACCCTAGTGTACCGGAGGAGTTCATCATGGAAATAGCGAACCCAGGATCGACTTGGATGACCCCGATATGGGAATATGTGAAAAATGGTGCTCTGCCACAAGATAAAAAAGAAGCAAGGAAGATCAAATATCAGGCTGCTCGCTATGTCATTTATGACGAGGTCCTGTATCGAAGAGGGTTCAACATCCCACTCCTGCGATGCGTAGACGGGGAAGAATGTAACTATATTCTGAGAGAGGTACATGAAGGAATATGTGGCAATCATTCGGGGGGTAGCTCGCTAGCTCAGAAAATCCTTCGTCAAGGGTATTATTGGCCTACACTCAAAACGGATGCATTCGAGTTCTAAAGCAAATGCGATGCCTGCCAAAAGGATCGCTAACTTCAGCAACGCCCCAGTCTCTCAGCTCACCTCGCTAACGAGCCCCTGGCCCTTCGCTGTGTGGGGTATTGATCTGATTGGGGAGCTCCCCAAAGCCAAGGGAGGAGTCAAATATGCAGTCGTGGCCGTGGACAACTTCACCAAGTGGGCCGAAGCTGAGCCCCTCGCTACTATTACGGCCAAAAAATTAAAGGATTTTGTGTACAGAGCTATTGTATGTCGCTATGGAATCCCATATCAGCTCATATCAGATAATGGGAAACAATTTGACAGTAAGGAGATGAAGGAGTTCTGTGAAAATTTGGGGATCAAGAAAAGTTTCTCTGCTGTGAGCCATCCTCAAACAAATCCGATGCCATTAACAAGATAATTAAACATACCCTAAAGGCCAAATTAGAAGAAATCAAGGGTAATTGGCCCGAGGAGCTACCAAAGTTTTTGTGGTCCTACAACACAACCCCGAGGTCCACCACTGGGGAGACCCCATTTTCTTTAACCTATGGATGCGAGGCCATGGTGCCTGTTGAAGTAGGTTCAGGCTCGTTCAGAAGGGAGCACTATGATCCCGAAGCAAACGAAGTGAATCACAGACTCTATCAAGATATGATTGAGGACACGCGAAACGAGGCCCAGTTAAGGCTCGCAGCATACCAAAGAAGGATTACAAGGTATTACAATGGAAAAGTTCGTGTACCACACCCTCGTGTGGGAAACTTGGTAGTAAGGAGGGTGATGCCTAACACCAAGGTCGCTACTCATGGAGTTTTTGGGGTTAATTGGGAAGGGCCCTACAAAATTTATGTTGTTATCAATGAAGGGACCTATTACCTTACAGACATGGAGGATAAGGTCATACCTCGAGCTTGGAATGCGGAACACTTGCGAAGATACTATCAATAAAGGCCTCGCCCCTGGTAGTCTCTATCTACAACTATTTAGCATGAATAAATTCATACAAAACACTGGGGGGTAGTGATCATATAGACACCTCCTCTTTATGATGTAATGATTCTTGGGCCTCGTCCCTACTACTTATCAACTTTAGGGCCTTGTCCCTACTTTATCAATACTTGAGTTCGTTCATATTCATTACTTTTTATTTTGCATTCAAACTTCACTTGTTTGTTTGTTAGAATATGCATTTTAAGATCTAGCTCAGCACAACAATATGAAGCTACACCGATTCTGATAAAAAAATAGTCCGCATCTAGCGATCTTGAGGTGGCGCATATTAAACTATTTGCAACAATCAAAGGAATCTAAGCAAAGGAACACATGTTTGAACTACTCAAAGCACTTCGCATCTGCGAGCACAATCTATATCCTAATGATCCGTGAGACAAGTTACTTATGTAGTATACTAACGAAGATAATCTACATGAAGATTTAAAGGGAAAGAACACTTCTACAAGGCTAAATGAAATGGAAACAAAAGCAATGATATTGAATGAAGCAAAGATGAAATTAAAAGTTAATAGATCGCTACGCGATCCCAGAATTCTTGACCAGCAAAAATATTGTTACAACTTGCGAGGCATTAAAAGGGAGCCCGCATCCCAAATTCAAGAATTCAAATTGTCATTACAAAAGTGATTCAAGAAGCTGTTTCATTCTGATTGGCATTAGCGGCGGCCTCATTTGCTAGCCTCGCTTCCCCCGCTAGCCTCGCTTATTCTTCCAGCCTTGCCTCCTCGGCATCCTCCTCCGCGATCTCCAGCTTTAGAATTTCTTCATAGTCAGCATTTCCAGGCCCAAGCTGGTCCTAGTCAAAGTCTGGGATCGCGCAAATGAATCCCTTCATGAAAGTGACTTGGCCCTTGGCAAGGAATTTCTCCTCAACAGTTGCTAGCGAGGCCTGTGCAGCAGCCAGATCGCTTTTCAGCTTCGTGATCTCCTCATCTTTCTTCTTCACAGCCTCCTCGCTGGACTTCTGCAATTCCTTGAGAGATTTCTCAAATTCTTTCCTCTCCCTGCGAGCAGTTTTCAGATCTGTACAAATTTGGGCAGTATCGTGAGAGAGTTTCTTTTTATAGGTCTCCTCTAAGGATCTCTTGTCCTCGACCTTCTGGAACTCAAGCACCTTATTCTTTTTGTCCAGCTGGAAGAAATGCTTGGTATGCGCAGCTTGGCGATTAAAGGCTTCAGCGAGGCACTTGGTCAGAGCATTGGCATTCTCTTCTGGGGTCGCCTTCCACCAGTTAGAAGTATCGGTTTCTTCTGTATACTTATTTCCCAGCGCAGCGAACAGATGCTGAGAAGGGGTAGCGGCCATGACCCCAGAAGGCAATTGGGAAAGCACATCTAGTTGCCCATCGTTTTTGGCTCGCTTGAGAGGGCTCTGCTCAGCGAGGTCTGGGACTTGATCTTCAGCGAGGCTGGTTTGAGGAGGTGGATCGTTGATAACTTTCTGTTGAGAAGTTGTTGTTTTTGGGGGAATTAGGGCTTATAGTGCAGAGGCCGCCTTCGAAGCTAAATTTTTGGAGGCACCCGGTTGGAGAAAGGGAGGAACTTGACCAGTTCGGTTCGACATGCCTGTACAAAGAAAATAAAAGACAAGTTAAAAGACAGTTCAGTAAGTTGCTAAATGGCAGTAAAATAAATGCGAAGACAAGCAACATCAAGTTATGCATGTATGAAAATGAAAATCATAGTACAATATGCAAAAATTATGGGTCGAATCACTATCGAGTACCCTCATCGTTAACTATTTCAACATGAGAAGACGAGGCCTCTTCTCGTAGTTTTCATTTTCGC
The DNA here is from genome assembly GCA_036435485.1 of Saposhnikovia divaricata. NCBI lineage: Eukaryota > Viridiplantae > Streptophyta > Magnoliopsida > Apiales > Apiaceae > Saposhnikovia > Saposhnikovia divaricata. The sequence continues at coordinate 171,315,115 of CM071598.1, forward strand.
GAGGATCGCTTCGCATTTGAGGGCCCCGCTTCAGGAGTGGAGCCTATCCCCTCCTTGAGGAATTCGTATTCGATTAAATTGTCTAAAGTGAGCAGGGTTCTGATATTCCTTTCTTCTTTGGTTGATTTCGTTAGCACCTCATCGGCTCGTTTTTTCTCTTCACCTTTGAGAACGGTGCGAACTGGACCAACTGCGATGCCGAAAGTGTTAGATAAAAATTTTAGGAAGACGGAGAAGTACAGTCTTGATAAATAACTCACCAGGGAGATAGTTGAAGCTTGTTTTGACTCTGGGACGTCGTGTATATACAGGAAGGGTTCCTTCCACGATCTAGCATTACTTATTCCTCCAGGAAGGAGGCTTTTCTTATTGAACTCTGGCCATATAGAAAAGTAAACATATCCAAAATCTTTGGCCCCACATCGCTTGAGCTGAAGGAAATAGCCCATTGTCCTCACGTCCAGGGGCGGATATCCAAGCTTGTGATAGAGAATATAAAGAGCGATCATGGATCTATAGCCATTTGTACTGATTTGAATGGGATCCAGATGGTATGTTTCGCAGACATCTTTTATGAATGGGTGAAGGGGCGAGGAGACACCTGTCTTCATGAGCGGGATCGTTAAGACCATCCTTGGTGCCCTACCTCCATTTTCCTCATGATTAAATCGATAACATCGCATCTTTTTCTTGGGAAGGATAATTTTACCTTCAGGTCGGAACTTCTTGACCCCCTCTCTGATAGTCTTCTCAGTTAGAGTTGAAGACATGTCTCAGCATGCAAGGATGCGAGGTTCACCCGGCTTTACCTTCGAACAGGCTCGATGTCTTCAGGACGAGGCCCACCAACATATATGATCCCTTCTAGCTCTGGTTGAGGGGTCGGCACATAGGGTTCCGGTGATACCTCAGGGAAGTAGTCATAATCTTTAAAATTTACGACTCTTGACACCTCATCAAGGCCCCCATCATCTGAAGACGGCTCCTCACAGTCATCATTATCGGAGTTGGCCTCGTTATCGGCACTTCCCTCAACATCATAGTAGGCCTCGCCTAATGAGTATACTGAGGAGTCACTTATGTGAATAGGAGAAATAGTTTGAGGATGAGGTAGTTTGGCAAGGATCCGTGCTGCTTCTGAGCTGAATTCTTCTCCCTTCTTTTTTAACGTTTCAATTTCTCATTCAAGAGGTGTCACCTTGGTTTGGGGTTCGACCTGAGCTGGAAGCACATCCAAAGATCGGTCTCGTGAGCTCACAGGACGCTTGGATCGCCAATTATCTAAGGGCACCTATCTGGTATAATCTTCATGCGACCACTGCGGGTCGAAATATAACTTAAAGGAGCTTTCGCTCGTACTCGCTGCTCTTGTGATGTTGGCAGCGGCCTCGTTGCTAATTCGAACTTTTGGGAGAGGAGAAGGCGTCTTTGAGCTATTTGTCGACATCTGAAAGAGAATGTGAACAAATAAATGTGTCCCCTTACAGAAAGCAAAAAGGGATAAAGAGAAGAAAAGAATAAATGAGTAGAAAAACTCTACGTGTCCTCACTTCGCTCACGAATCGGAATAAGGGATCGTAATTCTACCTAAGCTAAGGGATCGCTATTCTGCCTAAGCGAGGACGGGATCGCAAAGTAAAATTGAAGGTGTGTGGTCGCATTCATATGGGATCGCATCGCATACAATTAAAGTTACCTAACCATGCAATTATGATGAATATGAACAATGTAAATATCAAGAAATAACGAAGACTTACTTTTCTAGAGAAAGGTTGAAGAAATCAGAAGAAATTGGAGATCGCTTGTAATTGAGCTGAAAAAATTTTTGCGTTTGATCCAGGAGCAAACTGACAGCACTTCGACAACGTGTTTGTGAGAATGAAAAAGGAAATGATGGTGACAGGAGTTTATATAGCCATCAGGTGAGAGAAAGTCAAGGGACACGTGTCAAGATCTCAACCGATTGAATACACATCTCGAGGTGCAACAGCTGTCAAACCCCTTCACATTCTTAGGGTCGCGACGTCTCCAACGGTCATATCTATATCAACAAAAGGCCAAGGCTTCGCCTCGCGGTTTCATACATCCTCTCTTTGAGTCCACATCGCATCTTCAATGACAACATGGACTCGGGGGTTAGTTGTTATGCCCAAATCTGGCATAATAATTATCATGATTTAATTAGCTAAATTAACGGTTCATAATTGACTATGGGCCTAGAAGATAACAATTGGGTCACTAAAGTCCACTATTGGAATCAGCCCGGCACTACTACAGGGCCACCTCGCTCATGATCCGGTCTAAGGGATCGCTTCGCTGACATCTCCCTCTCAGGGACCGCTTCGCGCTATTATCACATCTACAGGCTAAACGAGCTCGCTATCTCATTCTCTACTAGAAGGCTCGTAGCTAGGCCCCTCGCGATCATATGAGTAATTGGGCATTTGGGACTGCTTCGCATGGTCGGGCCCCTTGAGGTCACATGCTAGGCTCTACTTCACTTCTCTAACCTCGCTTGAGAGACCTCTACTCTAACCATGCGAGACCATCGGTTTCCTTCTATAAGCCATGGATCATGGATAGAATTAATGACTCATTGCCACATCAGCCCTACATGAGTGGGCTATTGGGCCATGACTTATCTCTTCAAACCCTAGTCCGTCTAGGTAACTTCTTATCCAAGAACTACATATGGCTTGATCCCTATAAATAGGGTACGTAGGCACCTTGATATGGATGAGAAACAGCTCACCCCTGAAAACACCATACAAGATCAGCCACAAACAATCTCCAATCTCCTTCCGTGTTCTTCGTGTTCTTAGCAAAATATCTGTATTTTGCTCCGTGATTCCAGCAACCTCCATAAAAATTGTTATACCAATTTCTCCCTATAACAACACCCACTACTTTTCTCCACTATCTCAAATATATTATTAAATATTGATAAGTCCTATCACTTTACCCGCTTTTCATCTAACTTTACTCATTTTTTAATAAGTCAACTGTAACTTTCTTAATCTCCGCGAAAGTCAAACCAGCTCAAACAAAATGGGACGGAGGTAGTATATATTATAATTTTTTTTTTCTTAAACTAGCTTATAACCCGTGCAACACACGGTTCCTTTTTTAATATCTATAATTATATTAATTTTTTTAATTTTATATCTTATTAATTTACATATAAAATTGTTGAAAAAAATTGATATACATAATATTTTTCACATTCGATTTAATATTTATACTCTATCTTGAATTCTTAAAATTTGATTTGAATGATTTTACAGCCCACGTGAAATTAACGAAATAATGTTTAATTTAGTAATGATTTAACAATTATTTTCCAATTAAACCTACGCAAAAACAAATAAGAGAAGAAATTGACGATTTTTACATTGAGAATTCTATTCGATTTATGAATTCTACTTATAATTCTTTTTTATTATCAAAATACCCTTGTTATTATTTGAAGATTGTTTTACTAATAACCAAATACAATTTTAATAATAAGTGTATGGGAGATTTTATTGAAAACTTTGATAATCGGTAGTCTGGTCCTCCATACGATAAAATAAATAAGAATCGTTAGATCTTAAATTAAAATAAATAGATGAAAACTGTTAGATCTAACATAAAAAAATATTTAATATTTAAAAATATTATAAATTAAAAAGTATATTTATATTAAAATACCGCGTGTATGTCAATAATTTAAATCGTAGAAGTGGATTGCGAACTCTTAAGCTCCGGTTGAAACACAATAGCCTTCTCAATGAATGATTGACTACTTTAAGATCCAAATTAATACCGGATTTCTTGTAGAAATCAGGATCTGCCCGGCTATAGAAACTAGCATTAATGAAGTAGAATTAATGTAAAATTCGTAATTATATTTTCTCTTGAGATTCTTAATGTTTCCATTTGAATAATTATTATTAAATCATCACTAAATTAAATATAATTTTATGAGTTTCGCGTGAATTGTAAAATCATCCAAATCTGATTTATAGATCTCAAGATAGAACCCAAATAGTAAATATGAATTTTTTAATAACTAATAAAAAAATTAAAAAAAAATCAATTCTAATACAACCTTTTTTAATTATATCCTTTTCAGGTTATGATTTTCTTTTTACAATTCAATTCTAATACAACATTTTTTAATTATATATTTTTTAGATTATAATTTTCTTTTTAAAATTAACTTCTAATGCAACATTTTCTAATTATATCCATTTTACATTATAATTTTCTCTTTTAATAAGATCTAATCTTGATCGTCTATTTTTAAAATATTAAATTCGACGATTGAGATTATTTTAGTAGTACAGTAATGAAAATTATGGATAAGATTCCTTTTATGCTTATTATATATAAGGATATAATATGTATTCAATAAATTTAAGTAATACAAAATAAATTTTGTATAATTACGAACTGTTTCGTTTCGATGAGTATTATGTCTTTGAAATCATAACTAGGATTTGAATGTGATATGGAGTTGAGCTATCATTCCTCTTTTCATATTTTTGATGTATTGAAATAAATTTTTTAATAAAAATTAATTTTTAGTCAATTAGTAATTTAATTACTACTTCAATATATTTTTAAATCATTAATTTAATTTTGTATTAAACATTTTAAATATTAATTAAATTAATCAACAATTACATGTAATTATTTAAATAAAGGTAAAGGTTTAATTTTCAATACTCATATGTCTCACATTTACCACCCCACTCAATATCAAAGATTTATACCTTAAATTTGAGATATAATTTTATTTTTCTCAACCAAAGGTGAGATAAATTTCGAATAAACCAAATTTACATGATACTGTACCTAATAACATCACAAAACGAACGTTCGTTATACTTTGCACGATAATTAATATTTTATCTAATGTGTATTAAACACATACAATAAAAACTTTTCGACTGATTTATTTTCATTGATAATAATGAAGTTTTGCATGCAAAAAATCTCAAATAATTAAAATTTGATAATTTATAAAGAAGTGATTGAACCCATCAAATATATTGGTGTTATGTATTATTAGATGACTCTTAGCATTTCATAGATGACTCTTAATCTTTCATATATCCCTTTTTAATATATCCAACTTTTGGCTTTACATTACCCTTGTAACATACATTTACATGGCCCATAAAGGCTTGTTTGTACTTTGATTGGATATAACAAATAATGAAATGATCTCCCCCTTCTTCATTATCTAGTTCTCTCAAATCCTATCTCTATATTATATTATATATAACACGTTATCAGCACGATAGTATATAATAAAGAAGAAAAAAAAAAAAAAAAAAAAGAGGAGCAGGCTAGCGGCATGTTTAAGGATACGAAGGAGAGGACAAAGTGAATTTAGCAACTTACAAGTTTGTGTTATACTTTCTTGAGCTTTTGAGATTGAGGTACATGTGCTACATCATATACTTACTTTATATTAGACTTGTTTTTATGTGTCATGTTTTTTAGTATTATCATGGTAATTTGTATTATATTATATATAACACGTTATCAGCACGATAGTATATAATAAAGAAGAAAAAAAAAGAGGAGCAGGCTAGCGGCATGTTTAAGGATACGAAGGAGAGGACAAAGTGAATTTAGCAACTTACAAGTTTGTGTTATACTTTCTTGAGCTTTTGAGATTGAGGCACATGTGCTACATCATATACTTACTTTATATTAGACTTGTTTTTATGTGTCATGCTTTTTAGTATTATCATGGTAATTTGAATGTGCTGGTCATCATAATACCTTTGGAGTTTTATTTTTACATGAACTGGTTAGCTTCCTGGTACTTTAATTATCAAGTAACAATGGTGTTATATTAGTTGTAAGTTTGTCTCTTTGTGATAATATTTAAAGTGTATGTATGAGTTTCGCATGGAAAATGAAAGAGATACTACATGAGTTTTTGTCTCCATAAGTTTCTGTCATTGTCTCCATAAGTTTTTGTCCATGTGCAAACTCCATTTCTATAATATGAAAAGGTGTAAAAGCATGGAAGCCTATATATATATATATATATATATATATATATATATATATATATATATATTAATCAAACCTCTAATTCGTTTGCACTTTATAGTAAACTTAGTTATTGCTTGACCTATCCGGTTGTACACTATATTGGTAAAAAAAAAAAAAGTAGAGAACCGTTTGTACATAATAATGTACTATTAATTAATTATGTGCTCTTTTCACAAGTCATGCATATATTAGCCTTATTTTATCAATTAGATGACAAATTATTTTGTAAGTTTGAACTCTTTTTTTCGATCATATATGTTGAGCATATTTATGTGAATGTTTAAATATGTTGATTTTAATTATAATCATATTTGTTTAGTGAAAATGTCAAATCTTACGAAACTTGAGTTCAACGCACTTGATGTTACCGAAAAAAATTATTTGACATGGATCTTGGATGCCGAAATTCATTTGAGTGTTATGGGCCTTGGTGACACCATAAAAGAGGGAAATAAAATGATAAGTGCATATTTTTGCATATTTTTATTACCTATTTATTGCTTGAACTCGTATTTTAATAAAATATTTTGTTGCATTTCAGGAAATTCGTGAATAAATAAAGAAATGGCAAAATAAAGAAATAAATAGCAAGGAAGGGAAAAAAAGGAAGAAAAAGGACTTAAATGAAGAAAGGAAAAAGAATTAGGAGCTTGGTGGAAAAGGAATCTTTGAAGACACATGGAAGGTGGAGATCATCTCAACACATTAAATAAGTGTATGGCCAAGATCCACTCTACAAAGCTTAAGGAGGAAGGAAACATTTGGATGACTAGGATTTCTCCACCACATTAAAAGTTGTATGGTGGAGATTAACCCAACACACCCCTTAACCCTAATTCTTATTCTATAAATACCCCCTCACCCCCTTGTAATTATCAACTTAGATTTTAGGGTAGCTTTAATTTCTTGTTTTTTTTGTTTCAAATCTTGTAAACACTTTTTATTTTAATGCAAAAATTCCGTTTCCTTTAATTTCTCGTCTTGTTCTTTCGTTTTTGTTGCATAGCTTTCGTTATTTTCGTAAATCCGTTTAGTGGACAAACTAGCGAAAATCTAACCACTATGGGTTGAAAATAACGATTTTTATTTTCTTGCTCGTAGTTTTAATTTTAGTTTTAATTCGTAATTGTGCCCCTTTAAATCTCAATTTTATTGTGGGTTTGATTAATTTTAATTGTAGATCTAATTTTTATGTTTGATGTGTTAGTGTAATATTATAAATAAAAAAACACAAAAATATTAGTTTTATAAATTTGCAGCAGTTATTTTCCTGTCTTTAATTTTGGTTTAATTCGAAGTGTATTTCCCCTGTTTTAGTCAATTGCCCAGTTCTTTTTACCTTTGTTTTTGTTAAAATACACACCAAACTTCATCTTCTAAACCCAGCAATCCTTTTTCATTCTCAAATCTCCGAAACCCACAGCTAGTTCCCCCTTCTCCTTACCCCTCGTCTCTTCTTTCACTGCGACCTTACCACAAACACATCTCCTTTGTTTTTTTTATGTTTTATGTTTTGTTTTTAGTTCGATAAGATTGTCAAATAAAAACCCACCTGTGTATTTCGCTGAGTTTTAGCTTCGTTTTCGGTCTTTTCTAGCTGTTCTGGGTTCTTTGAATTCATGTTTTTCTTTGTTTTTGTCTGTATTGCGTTGCTTTCTGGTTTCGTGTTGTTCTCGTTGAGTCGTTCGATTGTTCTGTGTCTTTGTTGCTGTGTAGTTCAATGGTTAAGTGTTTGGTTTGCTGCAATTGATTCATTTTTGCCGTTGATGTTTTTTTATTTGCTTGAATTCGTTGTTATTGTCGAGTGTTGTCTAAGTTGCAGTCTGAGTCCAGTGTTAGGTTCTGTGATTTCGCTGAGTCGTTTAGCAGCTGAGTCAAGTTTATTGTCTTTGCCGAGTGTCGTCATGTACTAAAGTTTTTATTCGAGTTTTGTTCTCCTTTTACTTTCTACGTTTTGTTTAAGTCTGGGTTTTTGGTTTTTGGATTGCTGAACTAAGTGTTTCTAGTTTTGAGTTCATTGGTTTTCGTTGAATTCATTTCGTTGTAGTTCTGTCTTGTTATCGAGTAGTAGTCCAATTTTGTGTTGCTGGTTCCCGACTCGTTTCGTTTTTGCTTTGTCTTTGTTGATTTTGTTTATTATGACCAATGTTTGTAGTCAGGATTGTGAATGAGACTATTTTAATATTAGTGTCTGTTTGTTTCGTATTTTTTTCTCGATTGGAAATTCTTTTGTTGGATTGCGTTACTTGGCTAGTTCTATTTACAAATTCTACACGTCAAATTTTTCTTTAAAAAAAAATTTGTAAATAAATTTTTAGAATAAAATCTAGTTTTAATTTAGGAATTTTTAGATTAATTTACCTTTTGATTAATTAGTTTAGAATTAGAATAAATTTAATTTTCCTTTAAAAATAGATTAATTTTCTTTTGGCAATTAAATAGTAAAATCCGAATTTTCCAAAACCCAAAATGTCCTAATTCGATTAAATTAATTATTAAGGTTTGCGAAAATAAAATAGTCCCTGTGGATCGATACCTAAAGTATTTGAACGATTGAATCGTGCGCTTGCGATTTAAAATTTTAATTATTTTAGCACAACATAAAACCTCCGAACAAGATAAGGAAAAGGCTATCATATTTCTTCGCCATCACCTTGATGAAGGCCTAAAAACTGAATATTTAACTATTAAAGATCCATCAATTCTTTGGAAGGATCTCAAAGAAAGATATGATCATCAAAAAACGGTGATACTCCCAAAAGCTCGCTATGATTGGCTACACTTGCGATTGCAAGATTATAAAAGTGTGAGCGAGTATAACTCAGCCATGTTTAAAATTACATCACAATTAAAATTATGTGGCGAGAATATCACCGATAAAGATATGTTGGAAAAAACATATTTCGCTTTCCATGCCAATAATATGCTCTTGCAGCAACAATATCGTGAACGTGGATTCACAAAATATTCTAAGCTGATTTTTGTCCTGCTTCTTGCTGAACAAAATAATGAACTTTTGCTGAAAAATCATCAAGCACGTCCAACTGGCTCAACACCATTCCCCGAAGTGAATGCGGTGACTAACAATGACTATGGAGATAATAAGCCATTTGGACATGGGGTGGTCGTGGATATGGACATGGACGTGGACGTACCCGTGGTCGTAATTTTGGGCATGGTCGAGGTCATAATCATCAAAATTTCACCAACTTTAAAAGGAAGCCTCACCACCAGAAGTGGACAAGAAAGGAAGAGAAACGCGAGGGAAGTACAACGGTGAAAAGGGTTGAAGTGTTTGTAATCGTTGTGGAATGAAAGGTCATTGGAGACGTACATGTCGTACCTCCAAGCACTTTGCTGACCTTTATCAAGTCTCTTTGAAAAATGTTGAAACTAATTTTGCTGAACAAAATGATCCCTTGGGAATTGGTCATCTTGAAGCACACCTTGGTGGTGCAGATCCAGTTGATCCTTCAGGCCTCACTCATATAGAAGTCGGTGATTTCTTTCCAAATGGAAACGAAGAGATGGCTAAATCTGGTGGTGGCAATAATTAGACCATATATTAAAACTTGGATTTTGCTTATTGAATATTTCATATTTCTGTTCGAACTCTATAATGATTGGCCTTTGCTTTATGCATTCTATATATTATCTTTTAGCATGAATGAGTTGTTTTGGATATTATTCTAATCTTCATTTATATATTTGTTTTGTGAAGAATTATGGCTAGTAATATCTCATTATGTGCTATGAAAGATGAAGAATCATTTTGTTTGGCGGATAGTGCAACAACACATACAATTTTGAGAAAGAAAGAATATTTTTCGCATCTCATATTAGCTAAAGCTAATGTAAATACAATATCGGGTGCATCAGATATTATTGAAGGTTCTGGAAGAGCATGCATAGTGTTACCTAATGGTACACAACTATTTATTGAGAATGCAATGTTTTCCACCCGATCAAAAAGAAACCTTTTGAGTTTCAAAGATATACGCCACAATGGTTATCATATTGAAACAACAAATGAAAATGACGATGAATATTTATGTATCACTTCTATAGTCTCTGGGAGAAAGCAAATAATAAAAAAACTCCCATCATATAAATCTGGATTATATTATACCTTTATTAATCTAGTAGAGACACACATCATCATGAGTCAAAAATTAGCAAACCAGAAAAATTTTCTTATGTGGCATGATCGCTTAGGTCATCCGGGTTCAGCAATGATGCGAAAAATTATTGAAAATTCAAATGGACATCCTCTAAAGAATAAGATTGTTCCATTGTCCAAAGATTTTTCTTGTGTTGCTTGCTTTCAAGGAAAACTAATAACAAAGTCATCGCATCTGAAAATTGCGATTGAGTGTCCATCATTTCTAGAGCGAATTCAAGGAGATATATGTGGACCTATTACACCATCAAGTGGACCATTTCAGTACTTTATGGTACTTATAGATGCATCAACACGTTGGTCGCATGTTAGTTTATTGTCCACTCGTATTGTTGCATTCGCAAGACTTCTTGCCCAAATAATTCGATTAAGGACACAATTTCCAGGTCATGCAATCAAGAAAATCCGATTGGATAATGCAGGAGAATTTACTTCTCAGTCTTTTAATGATTATTGAATGTCAATTGGGATTGATGTTGAACATCTGGTTCCACATATGCATACCCAAAATGGTTTAGCAGAATCTTCTATTACGAGGCTACAATTGATTGCTAGACCCTTACTTATGAAAACAAAATTACCAAATACTGCTTGGGGACATGCAATACTACATGCTGCATCACTTATTCGTTTAAGACCGACTTCTTATCATAAATATTCCCCAATGCAGCTTGTAAATGGTCAAGAACCAAATATTTCTCACTTAAGAGTTTTTGGATGTGCAGTTTATGTTCCGATATCTCCTCCCCAACGAACAAAAATGGGACCCCAAAGAAGATTAGGGGGATACGTTGAGTTTGACTCTCCCTCAATTATAAAATATTTGGAGCCCATGACTGGTTATTTATTTAAGGCAAGATTTTCCGACTGTCAGTTTGATGAGACAGTTTTTCCTGCATTAGGGGGAGATAAGTCAAAATTTGAAAAAGAAAGACAAGAAATTTTGTGGAATGCAGCATCTCTGTCTCATTGTGATCCTCGCACAAATTAGTGTGAACTTGAAGTTCAAAAGATTATCCACCTACAAGAGGTTGCAAATAAATTGCCTGATTCATTTACCGATGTCAAGACAGTGACAAAGTCACATATACCGGCTTTCAATGTTCCTTGTAATATAAAACTTCTTGATGAAGAAAATAAAGTTTTGCTAGCAAATGAGTCTAAAGCACACCAGAAGCGTGGTAGACCTATTGGATCCAAAGATAAAAAATCGAGAAAATCAAGGAAACTTGATAAACAAGCTGGTACATCAAATGACATCATTTCAAATGAAATAGAATTGATCACTGAAGAGACGTCTTCAAAGGATGATCAAACACCTGAAATTGAGGGCAATGAAGAGATCTCGATAAATTATATCATTTCAGGGAAAAGGTGGAATAGAAAAGAAATTGTCATGGATGAAATATTTGCATATGCAGCTGCACTTGACATTTCTGAAGAAATCGAGGATCATGAACCTAGATCGATCTATGAATGTAAAAGAAGAAATGATTGGCCAAAATGGAAAGATGCTATTGAGGTAGAATTGAAATCACTTGAAAAACATTAAGTTTTTGGACCTATTGTCCAAACACCTGCAGGTGTGAAACCCGTTGGATATAGATGGGTATTTATGCGCAAAAGAAATGATAAAAATGAAGTTGTGAGATATAAGGCACGCCTTGTTGCACAAGGCTTCGCACAAAGACCGGGAATTGATTATAAAGAGAATTATTCCCCGGTAATGGATGCAACAACATTCAGATTCTTACTAAGTTTGTCAATTTTAGAAGGGCTCCGAATGAATTTGATGGATGTTGTGACTGCCTACTTATATGGGTCACTTGATAATGACATTTACATGAAAATCCCCAATGGATTAAAAATGCCTGAAGCATGTAGTTCAAGACCCCGAGAAATTTATTCAATTAAATTACGAAGATCATTGTACGGGTTAAAACAATCAGGTCAAATGTGGTATAATCGCCTCAGTGAGTACCTTTTGAAAAATGGATATGTTAATAATGTAATTGGTCCATGTGTTTTTATTAAAAGGACAAAAATGGGGTTTACTATAATTGCGGTTTATGTTGATGATCTAAACATCATTGGGACCCCAGATGAACTTCATGAAACGATTGAATATTTGAAAAGAGAATTTGAGATTAAAGACTTGGGCAAAACAAAACTATGCCTTGGTTTTCAAGTCGAACATCTATCCAAAGGAATTTTTTTCCACCAGTCATCATATATTGAAAAGATCCTTAAGCGATTTATTATGGATAAAGCATATCCTGTGAGTACACCTATGGTTGTTCGCTCACTTGAAAAGAAAAAGGATCCATTCCGCCCAAGAGAAGAGGGAGAAGAACTTCTTGGTCCTGAAGTACCATATCTTAGTGCCATTGGTGCACTAATGTACCTTGCCAATTGTACACGTCCTGATAATGCTTTTTCTGTTAATTTATTGGCAAGACATAGTTCTGCTCCAACTCGAAGACATTAGACTGGTGTGAAACAACTTTTTAGATATCTTCGAGGTACAATAGATATGGGTTTGTTTTATTTTAATGACTCAAAAGTAGAATTAGTTGGTTATGCAGATGCTGGTTATCGGTCTGATCCCCACAAAGGTAGATCACAAACAGGTTACATATTCACATATGGTGATACTGCAATATCTTGGCGGTCTACAAAGTAAACTCTTGCAGCAACTTCTTCGAATCATGCTGAATTATTGGCACTACATGAAGCTAGTCGAGAATGCGTGTGGCTAAGGTCTTTGATCCATCATATTCGAGAATCATGTGGTCTTTTAGTCAATAAAGGAAGTCCTACTATTCTATTCGAAGATAATGAAGCACGTATCACTCAGACTCGAGAAGGTTACATTAAAGGAGATCGGACGAAGCACATCGATCCAAAATTCTTCTTCACCCATGAACTTCAACAAAGAGGAGAAATTGATGTTTGTCAGATTCGCTCATGTGAAAATCCGGCAGATTTGCTTACAAAAGCACTTCTTACTTCTTCATTCGAGAAATTGGTATACAAGATTAGAATACGGAAACTTCGAGATATGCGATGATATTCATAGTCATGTTAAAATGAGGGGGAGATATGGTACACTCTTCACTTTACTAATTGTACAACACATGTACTCTTTTTCCTTCACTAGGGTTTTTCCCACTGAGTTTTTTCCTAGTAAGGTTTTAACGAGACATGATGTTTGTATGAGTCATCTAAGGGTGAGTGTTATGTATTATTAGATGACTCTTAGCATTTCATAGATGACTCTTAGCCTTTCATACCCTCTTTAATATAGCCAATTTTTGGCTTTACATTATCCTTGTAACATACATTTACATGACCTATATAAAGGCTTGCTTGTACTTTGATTGGATATAACAAATAATGAAATGATCTCCCCCTTCTCCATTATCTAGTTCTCTCAAATCCTATCTCTATATTATATTATATATAACAATTGGAGCCTACTCCCATATAACAAAAAAGATATTTGTCGTAACTAGTTTGATCAAACCAGTCGACACTTATCATCCCAAAAATGAAGTTGGTGAGGACTTCTATATTTTCTACAAAACGAGAACGTCATTACTCATTGCTAGTTTGATCATATTGGTCGGCACTCGGAAAATGTAATCGTGTGGGCTTTCATATTTTCAATTGTGTAAACTGGATCATTTAGGATGGGCTCATACATAAATCAAGTCAGGACCGTCTGGTAGACTTTGGATTGGTATTGAGAAATACTGTAATTCGTCGGGCCATCATTTTAATTTTGTTCAAGATTCAAATTTTAAAGTACTCTATCTTTTGTCAAACCATCATTTTAATTTTGCAAGTTACTTTACTCCCATGATTTTTCTTCTATATTCTACTTAATATTATAAAATTGCGGGAATCTTACTTAATCGGTTAGACACTATTCAAGTATTAATCGAATATTTGGAAACTAATCGAAATAATTAATCAAAAATTCGGGTTATTAATTAATACGATAACACATGAAACAGGGATTAAGCGATAATTAATTTCAATTAATCACCAATTTTTAGAACAACGATTCTACTCCTTTGAGTGATATTGAAAAAAAAAATGCTTGGCTTGTTTAGCGTCGTGTTTCATGTATTGTCAACGACTCAAACTTCATTAAAACTGCCACTAGTCTACTTCTATTAGGCTTAAATTAACTTTTAAACTAGGAGCTGGCTAGTGCAGGTTCAAAATATGCATGCTTAATTAAAAGCATAAAATATCACAAGTAAATTGTGTGCCTACGCTACTACTACTATTTTTTCATCACTCCCCCAACTTCCCAACAGGATAGATATTTTTTTGAATAAAATTAATTACAAAAATTTAAATATTCACGTGCATATTTGCTTTCGTCTAATTTTAAATATTCGATTTTTGATGATTAAGGACAAGCAATACTTGTCATTTAAACATTTTATAAAAATTTAAAGTTTTATACGAAGTTCAGCCTATTTTGAAGTCACATTTGAGCGCAAATATCCATTACGGTATTGTGTTTTATTTTTATTTTTTATATCTCATTAGTCATTACTTCGAGTTTGATCTCAATAGGTGCTGTATGTGTGCATGATTCATGATTGTAAATTTGTAGATGTACAAATTGTATATTGATTTACAATCTCCAAAAAAGTAACTTTTTTTTTAAATAAATGAATAAAAGTCATTTTTATTCATCTTGTTTTTTTTTTTTTGAAAGATATTCATCATGTTATTTACATATTAGTATTAGGTTTATTTATACAATGATTATATGATTTTTTTAGTCGAAAAGTAATACTAATAGAAGTTTATATTTCTTTTACAAACTAAATGTGATCAAAATAATACGAAATTTTGTTTTAATCAAAAAGAACACCCTTCATCCAGAAAAAAGAAAACTCTCAAAAAGTATCAAATACAACAAACTTCGATTCTAAATTTCTAATCAGATTCTCTGTTCGTCACCAAATTCCAAACCTATTTGACAATATTGTCAATTTTTCTAAATTTCGTTGTCCTGGAGATTTAGACATGCACAATAATGTTTTATGCTTTAAATTGAGCACCACCACTAGCACTGTGGTCCTCCATTTTAGTGTGATCTCGACATCATAAAAGGCATAATGGTATAGACATTTCAAAAAATGAACATCTTCCTCCCACCTCGTATTCGATTTTTTATGCTTTTCGGAAGTTTCTCATTGAGCAAGTTGGATATGATTTTGGATAGTAATCGCAAACTTTTTCGAAATTTCGTATGCCATGTTCTGTCACGTGATTGCCTATGTAAAATGTAACAGACCACACTACTAGGGCTTCTTATAGATGACGAGAAATGATTTTTCCATCAGCAAACATACTAAAGCAGCCTACTCAGTATTCATTGAAGAATATATTCTTGTATCTGATGTTTGCCAAATTGTATGGATTGTACAGAAGGCACGAGTCCACAAACACGCCATCGAGGGTGGAACAAGCATGAACTGCTTGTAAGACTGCAAGAAAGCACATAAACTAAGGTTGGGTTTTGCAAATGTCGTGTTAGGACTAGCAAATTTAACTCAAATTCCTAATTAATTCACATATACATATAGTTTTGTGTTAAAAAATACGACAAGGGAAGTTTTAATAAAAACGTTGGTATACACAATGATATCTGCAAACTCCAAAGCCAGGTCATGAGGAACATCATGCAAACCTAGGTTTAGGCGTTGTTGGAGGGGTGTGATGGGAATGATGGGAATGATGGGTATGATGCACTGGACCAAGCTTATGAATCAGATGAAGAATCCCTTTCTTATGATCATGACATGTCAGGTTCTGTACCGAATCTAGGTTTCCATCACTTGCAAGTGAAGCCTCGAACTGCTCAAGTACCTTCACGATCTGACAAAACTCTGGCCTTCTATCTGGATGTGAAGACCAACATTGCTCGATTAATGCTCTCATCGCAGCAGGGCAGTTAACTGGGATAGCCGGCCTCAAATTCTGAAATATCACAATTCAGAAGCATTGATTACATTATATACAAGTTTCATGTTTAACAGTAGGTACACTAGAAGAGCAAGCTCCCCCTTGATTGATACATAGAAAGAGATAAGAGTTGTGTTCTACTACAAAACGTTTCTCATACAAACTCTAGAAACATCTTGAATCAAAAAATATACAAATAAGATTATCATGCATTGAAAAATAAATAAATAGTTTCCGATCAACACATATATGGAATACGATTCAACAAAATACATATGGGATTTACTATTTGTATGTATGTAGAGTGTGGGCAAGTTTGTATTTGAACGCAAGCCTGTATATATAACTATCAAGAAGAGAGAAAATGAATGAAAGAGAACAAAAATAGATACGAATAAGTTTGTCGACTTCCACAGTTCTTTCCAAATGTAGCCAGTGACTATGACATCATCAGGGAAAGACATATCAAATACACATTGAAGTTGTTTAATCAGAAGTACGATTATCAGGGTATAGCATATGACATTTCTACTATCAAAGGTACATGTTTGCTAACAAGGTAAAATGCCATGATATGTGGTGACATTTCCGGAAAAAGAAATAGTCAATTTCAAGATACCAAAAACAGATCCAGTTTCCAATACCGTGCTCATCAAGTAATCTAGAAACAGGTGCAACTTAATAACAGAACATGCAGATCTGAGTTGCATTACAAGAATGTTACAACAGCCATAAACACAGACGTGATAGAAACGTCTCAGTGTTTAGTATTTACATTTCTAAATTAAAAAGAAAAAACTACGAAAACATGGATCACAAACGTACCTTATTCACCACGGCAAAAGCAGCTTGGATGGGTGTCATATCCTCGTAAGGAATACTTCCAGATATCATTTCCCATAAAATGAGCCCAAAGCCATAAACATCAACCTTCCTGCTATAAGATTTGCGTTTTATCATTTCAGGTGCCATCCAGCGGTAAGTTCCAGCATCATCGGCCAGAGCATCACAAGATGTGTCACGACAAGCTATTCCAAAATCTGCAATTTTCAGCTGAAAATCATGATTAATAAGTATATTCTCAGGCTTTAGGTCCCTATGTATCACACCTTGAGAATGAACAAACTCCATTCCCCGTCCAATATCCAAAGCCAATGAGATCACTTTTTGTAGGGGAAGCTTTTCCTCAAGCTTGTGCAGGTATGCCCTTAAAGAACCCTCTGAGAGATATTCTGTGACGATGCAGAAGATTGGCGGCTTTCTGCATGCCCCTAAGAACTGTGCATTATCAAGTGAAAAAAGATAGAACAAAAACGAATTTTAGAAATCTTTGTTAAACCAATTATTCTATATAAGGAATGATTCTGAGAGTCTCTTAGTCTGATAAAAAGCACAATGATATTTTATATTATTCAGATTATCCTCTACTGGATTTTACATAGTAAAGTAGATAATCTCGTTTCACTTACGCTAACACTATTAACTTTCACGTCATGAGCTATAGCCAGAAAGAGGGAACTAAAAGTAATTAAAGAGAAAAGAATATTTTTAATTAATGTTATGCAATTTTTTCCTTATGTAGGTTGCACCCAAATCCTGGATTTAGATCATCCGTAAATTCAAAAAACACAAACCACATTAACGGGAATGAGTTGTACAATCGCATCAATCAAAGTATAGATAAGCTTTTTATGTGCAAAAGACAATGAGATAAATAAACTATCTTCTGCAACTAATTATATACTAACAATTGGAAAAACACAATAATTACCATAGCAAAATATAAGAACTATTAGCTGCTGCTGGACTCGTACAAAGTATGGGGCTAATAAGCATCAAAGGAAGTGAAAATAAGCCATTACCTTTATGACATTCTGGTGGTGGAGACGACTCAAAAGGGTCACTTCTCTTGTGAACTGCTTCTCTAACTGAGCTCCAAGTGATCCATCATATATATCATCTGGCACCCTGATCATTTTTACAGCAACAGGTTCATCCTTATAGGACCCATGGTAAAGTTGACTATGTGCACCGTGAGCAAATCTAAGCCCAATGAATAGCTTAGAGAGATCAACCATCCATTCATCAGCTGATTCAACAGAGGTAACCTTACCTCCACCATGATCAAAAAACTTTGCCCATGCTGATTCCTTTTTGCTCTTTGATTTATCATAAAATTTCATAGAAGAGAGGTTCTTTAGCGACCTTGAATGATGCTTAATGTGAGGTGCCTTTTCTTCAACAGAATCTTTATGGTCTTTATGGAGCACCTTTCCTGATCCTCCTCTTACTGGATGTGGAGTTGAGAATCGCTTCCTATCAGACCTAGCTTCCTCAAATGTCTTCGAAAGTTTGGTCTCAGGGTGAGGCGACACAGCCCTAGGCTTATTTGTTTTTGGATTAAGCTGGATTTGAGTAACACTTGGTCCTTGCGAAGGTCTTGATTTGAGACCTGCAATTCGGTCCGGCTGAGAGGTAAAAGGAAACGAGGTCAATCTAGAGTCTACACTCAATCTGCCAGATTCTAACCGATGATAGATGGTGTGAGAATAATTGGTTCTCCTAATCCAAGAAGACTCTTCCCCCATTTTCCCGAAAGAGCTAGTAACACAAATAACCCTTTCTTCTCCTCCTCCAAGGGTACCAAAATCAAGATTTTCCTCTGATCAAAGCTCCGTAAAAACAATTATTTTCGAAACCATAACAAACGAAGAGGCTAAAGAATCCAAAACCCTACTGCTGGAAATATCGGAAGCCTTCAAACCCATAAATACATACCCCCGAAAGAACCTCAAATTTCCAACATAATCACAATCGTAATCTCAAAAATTCAATCTTCTACCAAACATACAAAAAAACTCAAAACTTTAAGCAATCAAATTCACCAAAAAGCCAACAAAACTTACTGACATGCAAGAGCTACCAAACCCAGTTTTAACTGAATATTGAGCTCTCACCAAACCTATTTAGCCTCAAAGTCAAACACCACCTTGCTTATAAGCCTGGAAACATACAGACAACAAACAATAATAAAAATAATCTATAGTTATTCAACAAACCAACTAAATAAACAAAGAGAGAAAAGTCATAGGATTGAAAATAAAGAAACACCAATAATTACAAACCCATTAACAAATCAATCATACACCTTTAAATAATTCAAAAAATAAGCAAACCCCATTAACTAAAACACACATGTCATGCACATAAACACACACAAACATCAAATTTAAAGAAACTCACCAAAAGGGCACTTCTCCAATTCTTCAGCAAATTTCTCTCTTTTAAAAAAAAGAATCAATCTTTATCAACCCAAATCAATCTTTTAACAACCCTTTTAATATTTCATCAAAAGTAAAAGAAAAATTCCAAGAAAACACTTATTTACACTTTATCATATAAAATAAACAAATAAATATATGTATGTATATGAATAGGGGATCTGTGAGCACCTCAAATGATTCTGTAGGGTCGATAGGGCGGTGGTGGTGGTGGTAGAGCGTTCAGAAAAGTCAAGAACAAAGAGAGAAGGATGATATGTGTGTGTATACGTGTATGTATAGTATGTATATATTTAGAGTTTTTTTTGAAGAAAATAAGTTGGAGAATATAAAAATCGTTTTCGAAGAATGAGTGGGATATTTTATTTTTATAATAACAGATGGGTTGGGTGGCTAGTTTGTGTATGATACGGGCTTGCACGGATGTTTCATGTTTCATGTTTATTTCTGGGTAAAAGGACATTTTCATCCACTGTATTATTTTCGGAATTGCAATTGCACTACTGTACTACAAATGGATTACTGTACTTTAGCGTTTTTAACAAATTCACCACTCCCGCTAGTTAAATTATAACAAATTCACCACTACTGTTTTACAATTTGACTGACGGGAGTGGTGAATTTATTAAAAACGCTAAAATACAGTAGTCCGTTTGTAATACAGTAGTGCAATTGTAATTCTGAAAATAGTACAGTGGTGAAAATGTTCTTTTCCCCGTTTATTTCTCAAATGGTTTTGTTGTGTGGCTTTTATTTTCTTCAATCTGGTATTTGTTTCCTCGTCAACGTAGGTGTAAACATTATACTAGTATACTTACGTACACGTCACATATGCTTACAAAATTCTAAACTTATATTTGCATTTAGTTGTTTCTCGTAATTATTATTAAAACAGAAAAATGTTATTCTCTTCGTTCCTTAATTATTGGTCATTTCTAATTTTCAAAAATCAAATTTATTAATAAATAAGCTTAATCGCATATTTTAAATTATTAATTTATATTTTAACACATTTAAAAATTGTATTTAATAATAAATCAATTATATTTTTAATGATATTTTTTCATAATTTTTATGTCTAATACCAATTATTAATAAGTTTATTTCTAAAAGATCTTGTGTTTCTAAATTTATTGTCTCTGATATTCTTTTTCGGTAACCTATTGTCTCTAAGAGCATCTCCAACGATGTTTTGTAAAATGATGGGCTAAATATTGATTATTTAAAATTTGTTGAACCTGTAACGTGTTTTACTCCAATGGGATTGACTATATTGGTTGGCTATATTTTAAAAATGGTATGTTATCATTATTTCAAGTTGTTAAAAATAGAATGTACTATTTTTATATGGTAATTGATGATGTGGAGTTAAACTACAGGTTGCTAAAGGTTCGACAAATATAGCCAAACTATTGTGGTTATCTATATTTTTACCTAAGAGTTTTGTCCCATTGGAGTGGACAAAATTTTACAAATTCTCTATATATCTTATTTAAGGTAATTTATTTTGAATTTTACCTAAAGGCTTTAGACCATTGGAGATGCTCTATTTGTTCCCTTAGTGAGAGTAAACATAAAATTTATGTACATATCATAAGTACAATTTACGTACACATCACCTGTACTTACGACGCTTTTACAGAATAATAATGAAATTTTAATTTTTATCAACACAGCATGATAATTTTAAACACAACCTCTGTATTAAATTGATGAGTAAAAAGCACTTCGTGTACTTGCACTTTCACTGAATCTGCACTTGGGATACTCAACTTCAAAATTCTCCACTTGTAATACTGGATTTTCAAACTTTTTACAAAGCAAGTACAACCGTCAAATGTTGCTTAACTCCGTTACTTTTCTGAGGGCAAATATAACGACTTAGAATTTTTCGCAATTTATTAAATGATTATTTAATTGTTAAATGTGAAAATTATGTGAATTATGTGATGGGCAAATTTTGTGAAGTCAAGATAAGTGTGAAATCATGTTATGTGATTATGTGATGATTGGTATGTGTCGTATATGTTCGTGGAGTTTTATTTGTATTTTTAGAGCATTAAAAGTATTTTTAAAGTGCATTTTTAATCTTTCGAAAATCATATAAAATCATTGGAGTTGTTTTAAATCATGAAATATTTTAAATTATCATCTTTGTGATATTATGTAGTTATGAAAATTAGTGTGGATATTTAATTATGTGATTTGGTATTTTAAAATTATTTAAAAAGCATTATTTCTTTTAAAGAGCCTTTATTTCAAAAATTCATATAAAATTCATTTTTGAGCGTAAAATTATTTTAAAAATATGGGGAGCCTTTTAATTTTATAAACTTCATTTCAGGATTTTAAAAATTAT
Source organism: Saposhnikovia divaricata (assembly GCA_036435485.1). NCBI lineage: Eukaryota > Viridiplantae > Streptophyta > Magnoliopsida > Apiales > Apiaceae > Saposhnikovia > Saposhnikovia divaricata. Next base: position 171,336,986 of record CM071598.1, read on the forward strand.
TTTTATCTTAATTTTCCAATTTAATTAGATTTTAAAATGATTAAAAACGTTTTTTAAAATAGAAAGTAGATAATTCAGTTTTGGCTTTTTACCATTCTGCCCCTGTGCCTATAACATCACGGCCCACTTCATTTTTCTTCTCTGTTCACGAGTGGTAGCTTTTGGGTACTGCTCTCTCTCCCTCCTCCGTTCCTTTTTCATTTTCTTTCGGTTTTAATACCAAAATCATGCTAAAAATTCATGTTTTAATCCCTTTTATCATGTTCTTGTGCTTATGTTTTGATCAATGTAACGCCCCCAAATCCGGGGTCAGTAGATTTGGGCGTCACGCTAACAAACTCAATAATTCTAACTAAAATTGGCCATGATGTATTCGTAAATACAACATAAACCTGCTGAATACTAAACTAAAAATCTGAAATCACAATAAAACTGAAATAAAAATAAAAACTCAATCAAAAGCTCTTTTACCCCAACTCCCAACTAAGGATCTTAGGTTACAGTTCTAGAAACAAGAAAACCCATAACCAACTTAAATGCATCTCTATATACAAAATTTTATACAGACTTAATACACTGGTATAACTTCGAATGGAAGTATACCAGGCCAACTAATCAAATACATACTATAACTACTAAAACTATATATACATACAACAAATCAAACTTTAAATCTAAATACCCTGATCCACGTCAGCTTCATAACAGCATTTCTTCTTTCCACTTTCTGAACTGCGCAGGCTAAGCCTCGCCAACTAGCATACTGAAAAGTTAGATTTTAAAAACAACAAGTGTGAGCCAAAGAATGCTCAGCAAGTTATATATAGAACTGAACTGGATGAAATAAGAATGCAATAATTGCAATTCAAGAAATAGGAACAATAAATATGAGCGAACGAATGCTCACCAATTTATAATCAATACTATAATTGAAATCTGGATTCTTAACTTTAACAGAAGATTAATATCATTTAAAACATTTATAACTCAAAATCATAATTTAATAACTGAGAAGGTTTGTAATACTAGATTCAATACTTTTAATACTTGCAAAATACTTTAACTATCGCTTTAACAAAATCTCCAAGAAATTCTCAGTTACTCAAATTTCATTCATGTCACTAAGCGTTTACATACCTAGCTGCCTAACCGGCCTGACAATCATGACTTTGAATAAATAAGAAGATCTCAATTCATTCTCGGTCCTTACTATCACTGCGCAACAAATGCCACAGCGACCATAATAATCGTGAATTAGTTTTCACCATTCAAAACACTAGTATAATAACTTTCCATTTTATACTAACAGTATTTATTAACTCAAATCATAACTTTTAACTCAAATCATAACTTTTATATCCAACATACTTAGAAATAAAAATGTACTTTAACTTAAACATTCTATCATAAAAAAATATTTGCATAAAAACAACATTTAATAGAATTGGAGTTTTCATCATACTCTAGACATTACGGGTGATCAGCCACGTAAAGTCCAGCTAAAAACAATACTCTGGGATCCCTCACTAGGCACTTATTGACATTGGCCTTTACTACTCTGACCACGAAGCTCGTCCACATTTTTATAAAATTCTTCCAATTCCATTAAACTACTTTACTATCAATTAATCTCAGGGAAACCATATACATTAAGAACATTATACTAAAACAAGGAATAAGAATGCAATACCAGCAAAAACTTTAACAGAATATTACTGACAATACTTAAGAAAGAATAATACTGGCAATAAAACTGAAATTCTACTTTCCACATGATATATGAATAACGGGTAAAATGACTTAATCATAACTGAACTCAGCCCCAACTTGCAATGGGGCACTGAACTGAAAAAGCTTGCATTTACATACCTCAAGTGATCAAAACTTGCATTTAGGTAACTGCCGATAAAATCACTCTCAAATTAAAATCAAAACTTGTAACTTTTAAAACTGAACTCAACCCCAACTTGAATTTACATTACTAGATTAATAAAAAATTGCAACTAGGCACTAAAACTCTCAATTAATTTGCAACTGAGACACTAAATAAAAATAAACTTGCAACTCTCAATCTCTCTATCCTCTTTAAATCTCTCTACCAATATCTCTAAATCTCTAAATCTCTCTCTAAATCTCTCTATCAATATCTCTACCTCTCTCTCAATCTCCCCATCAATGATGTGGCTGATTTTAATTGGGATATTTATGTGCATACAGGGGGGCCACTATTATTAGTAAGGGAAAATCTAATAAAAATCAACCACATGTCATTTCCCTCTTTCAATCTATCTAAATCTCCTTAAATATCTCTAAACTCTCAATCTCTCTCTCTCTCTCTCTCAATCTCTCTATCAATATCTCTCTACCTCTCTCTCAATCTCTCCCAATCTCTATCAAATTCTCTCAATCTCTCTCAATTTCTCAATCTCTCTCAACCTCTCTCTTAATCTCTCTCTCTCTCTCAATCTCTCTCTCTCTTGCAATCTCTCTAAATCTCTCTATCAATATCTCTCTACCTCTCTCTCTCAATCTCTATCAACCTCTCTCTCAAATTCTCTCAATCTCTCCCTACCTCTCTCAACCTCTCTCAACTTCTCAATCTCTCTTAACCTCTCTCTTAATCTCTCTTAACCTCTCTCTCTCTCTATCTCAATCTCTCTCAATCTTTCTATCAATATCTCTCTACCTCTCTCTCTCTCAATCTCTCTTAACCTCTCTCTCAATATTTGGAAAGGTAAGGGATATTGGGCAGCCTTAAAATATTTGTCATTAGGGAAATCTCTTTCTATCAGAAGCTTTTTCAGTTCAGTTTTCCAGTTGCAAATTTAGTTTTGTTCAGTGCCCCAGTTGCAAGTTTATTTTTGTTTAGTGCCCCAGTTGTGAGTTTTAATTACTTGAATTATGTAAATGCGAGCTTTTTCAGTTCAGTACCCCACTTGCAAGTTGGGGCTGAGTTCAGTTATGATTAAGCCATTTTACCCTATGAATAACATATATCCTTATCAATAATTTGAAGGAGATGATACTAGCAATACGGATTTGAAGGGAATACTTATATTGAATAGAAACATATTTATCTCGCTTGAACGATAAGCGAGGGTTAGTACACTTGCCTCGATTCCAATGCGTCGATTCGCTACTTACTATACTTTGGTCTTTACTCGATCACGCATTCATTTTCCTTCAATCGTCTCATCAACACGCTCGCTGGGTCCATATCGAATCCCTAATTATACTCGAAATAATAGTAAAGTACTATTTAGTACATAAACAACCCAATTAATAACTAATTACTTACAACTCGCAAAGCAATACATACATAAATATATATACCTACACCTCATTAATCATCACATATGTACTTAATCACTCATACACATACATGCCTTTAAATCTTTAAATCAAATAATTTAAATAACTTTAAATACAGGGGATTTTCAGAAAATTTCGGCATGAAGTATTCGTTTATCGGACTATGGGCACAGCCCCTCAAATACAATTCAACCCTGTTTTTGCAAATAAATAAAGCTGCCTCAACTTGCAGCAACACAAAAGTAAACAAGTAAGAAAAGTACCCGCCCAGACATGCGGCACCTCAACATTTAAGGAAAGTAAACTAAGTTTATCCACATTTAAGCCAACACCACGTAGTTGACAAATATGACTTCGAACAATTACTACGACTCGACTTATACCATTTAGCGCATAGACATTTACAGTTTAGCCAACTCTTATAACTATACCTTATCTGACAATAACAATTAGCATTTAGGAAATAACAATTACAATCGAAAATTAACAATTACCAATTAGCAATTAACATTTAACATATCACCACCAAATACTCGACAAGTAAAATATCCGACAAATACTATAACTTAGCCAACTCAATTAATTCTTAATATATTAAATTCGGCAACAACAATTAGCAATTAATGTTTAAAAAATAACAAATACTAATCCGAACATATTTCGGACTCACAATTAATCACAACAATTATAATCTCCGAATTAATTCACGAAAATTAACACATTAATCTCACCATTTAAATCTATTTATAATTACTCTAATTAAACAATACTCGCAATTACACAACAAAATTTAACACGGAAATTAAATAATTAAAATTACGAAATTATACCATTTTCGTTTCCGATCCGATCCACCCAAAAAGTCAACTCGTCGGAGAACCACCACGATGTCATCACCGCTCCATCTACCTCGAACAATCTCTCTCCCCGCTGCTCTCTCTCTCTCTCTCTCTAATTCCCCCAATACGAACCACACACGCACACACACAACTGATATACATATACACATAACAATTTTTCACACCCATACACCTCTGATTCTCACCCACTCGCATCAACCCACTCCACAGCCCCCAAATTCGAACCATTACAACTGCAGCTAGCATATACACGTCGATTATACATACACATGAGCACAGTAGCGAAACACACACTCGCACACACTATTTTGCGCAGGGGAGAAGAGGGGAAGAAAAGCGAGATTCGCGAGAGGGAGGGACTGGGTGGGGAGAAAAACGCGAGAGAGATTGTGAGAGTGAAAGGAGAGATGGGAGAGATTGATTAGAACGAGAGAGAGATGGAAGTCTCTAGAGAAAACTCGAGAGAACTAAATAAAAAAAAACAGAGCAAACCCCCCTGAATTTTGGGAATTTTCCTATCAATTTAGGGATTGGTAGGGGAGGGCATTTTTTGTACTTTTACCATGCTGAAAACAACCAAAAATAGAGTAAAACACTTCTAAAAATCGAAATTAAAAAGGAATAAGTTGAAAAATTAAATTTTAAAATCAAAAGCATAAAATTACAAGCACCCACATATTTTTAAAATATTTTTAGGATCAAAAATGAATTAAATATGAATTTTACAAATTTTGATCCTTTAAATACAATAAAACTCTTAAAATCATTTTAAAATACTCGACCACCCAAATTAATCCACCCAACAATTTTAAAAACTCAATAATTATATAAAGATAATTTTACAAAAGATTTCATGATTTTTAAGCCCTCCGATAATTAAATAAAGATTTTTTTGAAGATCAATAATACTTGATTTAAATATTTTTAAATCACTAAAAATACCAATAAAATACTGGGGCACACATTGGCACACATAACTCAATATATACTCATATAAACTCAATACTAAATATCGTTGAATTCCACAACGATATCCTCAAATCCAATTCTATTCTTTAAATGCTAATTAACATAATAATTAATAAAATAATAATAATAAATCCTAAAATAATCTGGTATCTTACAATCAAGAAAAGTTTTATTGAGTTTTATATATATATATATATATATATATATATACATGGTCATATGTATATAATTGTGTGGGTATGATTCAAAGTTGACATGCAAGTCCTATAATGATGCTATTAAGACTCTATGATGTTAATTATGGGTTTGAATCGAGTTTTTATGAAATTTGGTTGGTGTTCTTGACTTCCGATCAAAACTCTCTTCGCCATCGGTGGTTTTTCGGCGAATTGTTGGTCGGGGATGGTGATTACTTGATTGTGCAGCAAGCATAAGTGCTATAGAGTCTTGATTGATGTATATCTTTGATTGCATGCAACAATTTTTCGAGTTATAGTATTTCTTCGAATTTTTCGATTTAATTATTTAAAGAAATATTATTGTTTGCTTAATACTTGATTGTTGAAAGTGTTCTTGATGATCCGTATTAATTGTTAGATGGTTTATATGCATGTATAATATTTTCCAGAAATTATAATGTTAAGATTCGAATTTTGATAGATTAATTATAATTTAATCGGATTTAATAAATTAATAATATGAGATAGATGTTGATTTTTGATAATTAGCTGTTGAATTCGAATTTAGATATATATTATATGAATTTGCAAAGATGCATGTTTGAATTAATAATTAATTATAATTGTTTGTATTTATTTGTGATTAATTCAAATTATTCGAATTATTTGATGAATAAGCATAATTTAATTAAAAAATTATAAGTATGATCCTTGTAATTCGAAATGTTCTTGATATGTGTTAGTTAAATTCAGATTTAATAAGTGCTAAATATTCGAATTTTGGAATGAATATATGAATTGTACGAATTGTTATGTATTAATGTGTATATTCGAATTTTAAGGATTCTTAATAGTATATAAAGGTTAATTTCGATGATTATCTGCTGAATGTCATTTAGTGTTGAGATTATGAGTTGTTAGGATATATATAATCCATTGGGAAGTGTAGGTGGATCTTAAATCCATCGTAGGAATTTGGTTGTGATTTGAGTCGGATATTTTCCGACGGGATAGTCCTATAAACAGAGGAAACTCTGCCCAATTTTCATTAGGATTATAAGTTATAAAGTCTATAGTACAAAGTTATAAGCTGAATTCAAGTTTGACTGGTAATGTGTATTATGTGCTTAAATGGTTTATGTTAACACAAAATCACGCAAGTGCACGTGGTCACAAGTAATATAATTAAAGTTCGTTCCGCAGAGATCTTGTTAAGTTTTAATCAGTAAATATGCCTATGCAACAATGTTTGGTTTTAATCCACTGCTAAGACAAATCACAAGAATGAGGTTTTAATTATCTAAATTAACTAGGATGCAAATTATTAAGCTAAGAATAATTAACTAATGAAAATTAAATATGAATTACTTATATGAGATAAAACATGGGACTCTAACTTCATTATCTACTTCACTTAGAGTTGATGCCTTTACTCAATACACATGAGGGATTTGATATCTGATCGGATAACACGAAATAAGTAAAATCTACCTCTCGGTATACTAATACCAAACTCATACATCCACAAAAGAGATAGAAGATGAGTAGACACCTATCATGTTTAGACCCTATATCTCTATAGAATTTGAAAACATAAAGGTTTATCCACTTAGATCACATAGGGCAGCATAATATCTCTATTTACGCCACAAATGATGATGTCAAAACACCAACCTATCCTATGCTAGCATGGCAAGTTCTAAATCTCAAGATCCACTCTCGTTTCGCAAGAGATTAACAATTCAATTTAGATGTTAGCTACGCATCTAAAAGCATTAAGAATAACCATACAAGGATATCAAGAATTCACCACATGTAATCTTTAAAGCAATCAAACTACTAAGCTACATAGATAAATCCATTAGAATCCCATGACAACGATTAGCCCATAATTGAACCGTTCATCGTCATGGGATTTGATGAAAACATGATAATAAACAAGATATGAAAGAAAGAAATAAAGATATTATTAAAACTAAGAGTTGAGAAAACAAATCTATAATTCAACGTATACAAAAGATGAAGTAGGTCTAAATCCGTGCTTGTCACCGAGCTTTGAATCCTTCTCTCCTTTTCTCTCTTGCAAAACTAAGCTATGATATGTAATTGTATGTAATGATATGTTTACAAGGGTTGGATGTGTTTATATAGGCTCTAGACATCTTGCCCAGCAAGAAAATACCTTAAAATACAACTAGAATTCGATTTAGGAGTCAAAAACTACGTAAAATACAATTTCAGATCGAAAAAGGGCAAAACTGGAAATTTCCAGCGCATCTTGGCGCAGACTGCTCAAATGGAGCACCCTGCTCGACTGTAAACTACATAAAAATGGCGCAGACTGCTCAAATGGAGCACCCTGCTCGGCCTCAATCTACGGGAATTATTTTTTCTTCGTTTTTCAGCTTTTTCTTCCCGTTCCTTTTGCATGAGCTTCCGTCTTTAATCCCTATTGACTTGTATACTTCTTGGTAGCTGAAATTAGCCTCTATTCTTCATTCCATATCATAAATCAACTCCAAAAACGACGGAAACTACACCCTTAATCGATATTTCTTCAACCCTGCACAATTAAACAAAACACATCAAAAATACAACAAACTTGAGTCCAAGACAATCAATTTAAGCCGAATTGAAGCGATCCAAGTGGATATAAAATCCACTTATCACACCCCCAAACATAAACCGATGCTTGTCCTCAAGCATAAACAACTAACAACTAACTAACTAACTAATACCACTTCCGTAGGTAACCACGGTTGCATTTGGCATATGCAACAAGCCCTTTCAACCCCTGGGCAAGCCTAGTGGACGAGTAAGGTCTCGTGAGGGCCTATAGCGAATGTACCCACAAAATCCATTTAACCTAATGCAATGCATAAATGCAACTAATAATGAAAATGCAAAGATCCCCTTCAAACTAACTAAAACCAACTAGCAAGCAAATATCTCAAAGAATGCAACTAAATCCAAACAGAGCTCGACTAAGTCCCCGTACTCTCACAGTACATGACAGAAACGTGCGTGTGTGCAATACTCATCAGAAATACTCCCAAAACTAGGTCAAAAATCATACATATCCTTCGCCAAGACAATCACAGGTTTATAAATATAATAGACTGTAGACACTTCATAACCTAGGAACACCTCCATCCTTATTCAAGTTAGCTAGGAATTCATGCTTTATTACTAACTACTACGACACATATATACAAGCATGCTTATTTAACCGTGCAATGAATGAGACCCCTAAAGGCTTATACAATAATACCCATGTAGCGAGTGTTAGGTCAGCAATCCCAAACCACATGGGCTTTAGGTTACTAGGACTAAGTCCCCTCAGACTTAATAACTCGAGTATTAAAGAGCTCACTCTGGTTAATTTTGCATATAAACAATTGACACTTTTGACTCTTTTTTTTTCTTCTTTCTTTTTTTTTTATGCATGCCATCTGGAATGAGCCTTTCTCATTTCCAACCCTAGACTACTCATACAAATATGAGCCGGCTACTAACCATTTAACACCTAGCCATTATTGACAATTATTAGCATGAAATCCCTGGTTTCCCCCAAACTTAGACTTAAGTGCTCCTACGCTATCAAGGGAATAATGAAAATTCTAAATATAATCAAGTGATTAAATCTCAAAGCATCCAAACAAGCATGACCCTAACCTAGCCCAAAAGCACCCAATGAGTTTCTGTAAAAATTTTGTTCCCGTAAGATGTAAGTCAATTCCTAGGAACTATAAATCAGCCCTCTACTCATCATCACCACACTCAATTAAACATCTACCAATCAATCAGAATCAGCTCGTCCTAAAGAATCATGAAATATGCATGCCATGAAAATGCAACTAAAATGAACTCACATGGTTTACGAAAAATAAAAACAAAACAAAATGACCTACATGAAACAAACGTAGATAATACAAACATACATGCATGAACTACTACTAATATGTAAAGCATGATATCCTATATGCACACATAATATAACAACAAATACAACTACTAATCCTCCAAATCACCCCCAAACTTAAAATATTCAATGCCCTCATTGAATGGAAGTAAATACGAGGGATAGCAAAAAAAAACATACATAACACATGGGTTGCTGATAAGTGGATTTTATATCCACTTATTATGCGCTAAATGGCCTAGATTGATGGTTTATCCTTAAGTATGTTGTGTCCTTTAATTCATTTTTGTTGTGTTTCAGCATTTGTTGTGCAGAACTCGCAACTTTAGGTATCGTGGCGATAAAAGGCTAAAAACGGTGAAATTTTGCACCAATTCGGAATTAAGAGTTTCCAAAAGAATTATCATAAAGAAATTCTGAGTGATATATTCTTAAAGCAGAAATTCCGGTTGGAATTGATATATTTTCTGTTAAGCAAAAGGAATCCAGTTTCAGATCCTCAGCAGGTCGTAATTTGCACCTGGACGAGCAATAAGAAAATAGAATTATCACAAAAAGATGGGAAGTGATATATTCTTAAAGAGAAAACCCCGGTTGGAACTGATATATTTTTTGTTAAGCAAAAGGAGTCCGGTTTTAAATCCTCAATAGACCGTAACTTACACCTGGACGAGCAATGAGGAAATAGAATTATCACAAAAAGATGGAAAGTGATATATTCTTAAAACTGGAACCCCGGTTGGAATTAATATATTTTTTGTTAAGCAAAAGAAGTCCGGTTCCAGACCCTCAATTGACCGCAGCTTAGGACTTAAGGATTTATTTATATTAATAAATATTTTATTTAATTAGAAAATTATATTTATAAATATCTAATAATATTAGATATTTATTTTTATAATTTCTGAATTAAATTAATTATTTATTAATAAAGATTATAAGCTGTGCAGATTAAAAAGAATTTTTAGGAACTATTTATAATAAAACGAAATAGCCAAATTGTATTATAGTAATTGTTAGCAGGTGGTCATGAATCATGAAAAATAAGCTGTCAACGAAAAGGAATGAAAAATTAGAAATGAAGTTGTCGGCCAGTGCAGTTAGTGCAGTTGTTGGGAGAACTTTCGGCTGTTTCTTTTATGTTGTGTGTTGTGTTTATTTTTTTTATTTCTTTTTAATTCTTTTCATTTATATTTTATTAGTGTGGTGTGCTAATTTTTTGCTATAAATAGCCTAGTTCTCAAGCTTGTAAGAACACAACATTTTGGAGAGCAATAAATTCTCTCTTGTATTCTCTCTATTTTCTTGTAATTTTAAGTTTAATTTTTATACACTTTAAATTTTTGCAATTTTAGTGTAATTGTTATTTTGGTTGAAGAATTTACGGGGATTATTTGGAGCGCTCTTTTCTTTCATTGGAAGCTATTTCGGTTCTACTTTCTAACTCTTGTAATTTTCATATTTAATTTATCGTAATTTTTAATTTAGTTTTATTATTGTTGTTGTTGTTGTTGTTATTATTATTATTATTATTATTATTATTATTATTATTATTATTATTATTATTATTATTATTATTATTATTAGTATTATGATTTCAATTAATCCCATGAGGATGATTCGTTTAATTATGAACTAATCGCCGTCATGGGATTCTAATGGATTTATTTACGTAATTTAGTAATTCGATGCCTTAATAATTTGTATTATGATAAAAATTCAGATTGCCTAATGTGGTTGCGCTTAATTTATTAGATGCGTAGCTAACGTCTAAATTATTAATTCCTAATGAATGCGAAAGTGGATTTAGGAATTTAGAATTTGCCATGTTAGCATAGGTTCGTAATTGTCATGTACATTTACGATAAGTGATAGAATTTTTCTCACATCACCCTATGTAGTCATAATAAAGGAATTTATTCGTAAACCAATTATGTTTTCAAATATTATAGACATATAAGGTCTAAACATAAAAGGTGTCCTCACGACTTCTATCTTTTTAAGTGGATGTTTGTGTGGTTTGATATAAGTTAAGACTGAAAGGCGCTTATGTTATTTTCGTGTTCCCGACTAGCTTTCGTAAATTATCAAAAATTACTTTGAAATTAAGGCATCAATTCTAAATGAAATAAATAATGAAATTAGAATCCTATGTTTTTCTCACATATACATTTTCATTTAATTAAATTAATTAGTTCGAATTATTTAATATTACTAATTAAATTAATCAATTAGAAAAATACAAAAATACCCCCTTTTGATATTTATTCAAGCAGTTTGTTGTTTAATCATACGTCGTTGCTTAAACATTATTTTTCAACAAACACCAAGTCTTCGTGGGAACGAATTTATTATATTACTTGTGACCGCGTACACTTGCGCAGTTAGTTTTCGAACCAACAAGTTTTTGGCGCCGCTGCCGGGGACTTCGGTGTTATTTTCAGAAATTGTGTTTACATCAACGGAGGTTAAACTTAATTGACTTGAATTTTTTGTTTATTTTTTTCTAAACGTCGTGTTTTCTCGCTCTGCCAGTATAAGGATCTTGAGTTGTTTATGCTAACACGTGCCCAAGCCTTCAAATCAAGAACAGTAATAAAGCTGGAAGAAGAGTTAGACATGGCGGAAGATGTGCCCAAGACGTTGATGGACTATTCTCAACCAAAAATCAATGACATCCAGTCAAGCATAGTCAGGCCAGCCATTGCAGCCAACACATTTGAAATCAAACCTGGCACAATCCAGATGGTTCAAAACTCTGTCCAGTTCGGGGGAACGCCAACGGAAGATCCAAATATGCATATCCGAAACTTCATAGAGATTTGTGACACATTCAAATTCAACAACGTGTCAGATGATGCTGTAAGGTTGAGACTCTTCCCATTTTCTCTACGAGACAAAGCTAAGGGATGGTTGCACTCTCTCCCAGCTGGCTCGATAACAACATGGAAGGAACTCGCTCAAAAATTCCTCACTAAATTCTATCCCATGGCAAAAACAGCTGCCATAAGGAATGCTATTGCTCAGTTCACACAACAGGCGGGGGAATCTTTATGTGAAGCATGGGAACGCTACAAGGAGATGCTAAGAAAATGCCCTCATCATGGCATGCCCAACTGGATGGTCATAAATTGTTTCTATAATAGATTGGGATGGCAATCAAGACCTATTGTGGATGCAGCTTCAGGAGGAGCATTATGGGCTAAAAGTTATGAAGCTGCCTACGAGCTAATTGAAATGATGGCGGCTAATGAGTATCAGAATCCGACACAGAGGATGCCTCAGCACAAGGTGGCAGGAATCCTCGAGGTTGATGCAGTCACATCCCTATCAGCTCAGCTTGAAGCGCTAAACATGAAGGTGGATTCTTTGACAAACTATGGGGTACAACAAGTAGCAAGTGTTTGTGAGCTATGTGCCGGTAGACATGAAACGAATCAATGTGCAATTTCCAATGAATCAGTGCACTTTGTGAGCAATTTTCAAAAGCAGCAGCATCCGGTCCCAAACACTTACCAACCAAACAACAGAAACCATCCTAACTTCAGCTGGAGCAACAATAACAATGGATTGCAACCACCACCGCAACCATATCAAGCCCAACCATCATATCAACCACACCCATATCAACAACAACCATACCATCAAACCCAAAATCAGCAATATGGGGCCAGACCATACAATCCCTCAGGACTATATCAACAGCAGGGGCAGCAACTTCAGAATCAGTACCCTCCGAAACAATCTCAACCTCCGGGATTTAATTAGCAATATTATGCAGGTTCAGGTCAACAGTCTGCTGAGAAATCAGAATTGGAAGAACTCAGATTGATGTGTAAGAGCCAGGCTGTATCTCTTAAAACTCTGGAAAACCAAATTGGCCAAATAGCAAACGCCTTACTCAACAGGCCACAAGGAGTTCTCCCTAGTGACACAGAAACAAACCCTGGAAAAAGGGACGGCAAAGAGCAAGTCAAAGCTATCACCTTAAGGTCTGGAAAAATCACAAAGGACCAAGAAGTTGAAGAGGTAGAGGCACAGGGCAACCACTCCATGACTAAGGAGCAAACGAAGACCTTGAAGCAGGACATCAGCATCAGCGAACCGGAGGAGGTCAACAGGCCATCTGAGAAAGCATCCCAGGAGCATAAAACTGCAAACACTCAAATCTACCCCCCTCCACCATATCCGCAGAGACTCCAGAAGCAGAAATTGGATAAGCAGTTTGCAAAGTTTTTAGAGGTATTCAAGAAGCTACATATTAATATACCTTTTGCAGAAGCATTGGAACAGATGCCGAGTTATGCTAAGTTCATGAAGGGTATCCTATCAAGGAAGCTGAAACTTGAGGAATTGGAAACCGTTGCTTTAACAGAAGAATGCAGTGCTATTTTGCAACAGAAATTGCCTCCGAAGCTAAAAGATCCTGGAAGCTTCACTATTCCATGCATTGTTGGTAATCTGTCTTTTGAAAAGTGCTTGTGTGACTTGGGAGCTAGCATCAATCTGATGCCATTGTCGGTTTTCATGCAACTTGGCCTGCCGGATCCGAAACCTACTAACATCTCTTTACAGTTGGCTGATCGATCAATTACATATCCTAGAGGTATAGTGAAGGATGTTTTGGTGAAAGTGGATAAGCTCATCTTCCCAGCTGACTTTGTTATTCTAGATTTTGAGGAGGATAAGAAGATTCCCATTATCTTGGGAAGACCATTCTTAGCTACCGGTCGGACGTTGATTGATGTCCAGAAAGGGGAACTCACAATGAGAGTGCAAGACCAAAACATCACTTTTAATGTGTTCAAAGCAATGAAGCTTCCATCTGAAGAGGAGTGTTTCAAAGTTGACTTGGTCGAATCTACAGTTAAAACGGAGCTTGAGCAGATGTTATTAACAGACCCCTTGGAGAGAGCATTGATAGGGGATTCTGAGGTGGAAGATGAAGAAGGATCAGAACAACTTCAGCAATTAAATTCATCTCCTTGGAAGAGAAGATTTGATATGCCATTTGAGTCTCTTGGCTTAGCAGAACTGAAAAATTCTCAGGATCGTCTAAAGCCATCTATTGAAGAAGCTCCTATGCTTGAACTTAAACCATTGCCGGACCACTTGCGGTATGCGTTTCTGGGTGATGCATCTACATTACCTGTTATTATTGCTTCTAATCTATCAGGGAGTGAGGAAGATAAGCTTCTGCGAATTCTGAGAGAATTCAAATCAGCCATTGGATGGACCATAGCAGATATCAAGGGAATCAGCCCTTCGTATTACATGCACAAAATTCTGCTAGAGGAAGGAAGTAAACCTACTGTTGAGCATCAGCGAAGACTTAATCCTATTATGAAGGAGGTGGTGAAGAAAGAGATTCTTAAGTGGTTGGATGCTGGTATCATCTACCCTATTTCAGACAGTTCTTGGGTGAGTCCAGTTCAGTGTGTGCCCAAGAAAGGAGGCATGACAGTTGTAACCAATGAGAAGAATGAGCTCATTCCTACTCGGACAGTCACAGGATGGAGAATATGCATGGACTATCGCAAGTTGAACAAGGCCACCAGAAAAGATCATTTTCCTCTTCCATTCATCGATCAAATGCTGGATAGGTTGGCTGGCCATGAATATTACTGCCTTCTCGATGGTTATTCAGGATATAATCAGATTTGTATCACCCCAGAAGATCAGGAGAAGACCACATTCACTTGTCCTTTTGGCACTTTTGCTTTTCGTCGAGTTTCTTTCGGGCTCTGTGGTGCTCCTGCGACCTTTCAGAGATGCATGATGGCCATATTCTCTGACATGATTGGAATAAATGTGGAGGTTTTCATGGATGACTTTTTAGTTTTTAGAACTTCGTATGATGAGTGCTTGCACAACCTGAGCCTAGTGCTGAAAAGATGTGTTGAGACTAATCTGGTGCTCAATTGGGAGAAATGTCATTTCATGGTGCAAGAAGGAATCATTCTTGGGCACAAGGTATCTAGTAAAGGGCTCGAGGTGGATAAGACTAAAGTAGAGACTATTGAACGAATGCCTCCTCCAGTCTCAGTTAAAGGAATCCGTAGCTTCCTTGAACATGCAGGTTTCTATCGACGATTCATACAAGACTTCTCCAAAATTTCTAAGCCATTGTGCAATTTGCTGGAGAAAGACAAACCTTTCAAGTTCGATGATGATTGCTTGGCTGCTTTCGAGCTATTGAAGAAGAAGTTGACATCAGCCCCGATTATTACAGCGCCTAATTGGGAAGAGCCATTCGAGCTAATGTGCGACGCTAGCGATTTTGCCATGGGAGCTGTGCTTGGTCAGCGAAAGAAAAATGTTTTTCATGTGGTTTACTATGCTAGTAAAACCCTTAACGATGCACAGCTAAATTACACCACTACGGAGAAAGAGCTTTTGGCAGTTGTCTATGGTTTTGAGAAATTAAGGTCCTATTTGCTTGGGACGAAGGTGACAGTCTACACTGATCATGCAGCCATTAGGTATCTATTTTCAAAAAAGGAGTCTAAATCGCGATTGATTCGTTGGGTTCTTCTGCTGCAAGAATTTGAGCTTGAAATAAAAGACAGGAAGGGAACAGAAAATCAGGTAGCCGATCATCTATCACGGTTGGAGGAACATGGTAAGGATAAAACGCTAATCAATGAATCATTCCTAGATGAGCAGTTGTTCGTAGTGCACGGAGAAGTGCCATGGTTTGCAGATATTGTGAATTATCTAGTGAGCAACGTCATTCCGTCAGAATTCTCTTATGCCCAAAAGAAGAAGTTTTTGCATGATGTGAAGTGGTATCGATGGGATGAACCATTCTTGTTCAGGCAGGGAGCAGATCAGATTATTAGGAGATGCATTCCTTACAATGAAATGGAGGAGATTTTGCGAGATTGCCACTCTACCACATACGGTGGTCATTATGGTGGAGAGAAGACCGCGGCTCGAGTACTTCAGGCAGGATTCTTCTGGCCAACCTTGTTTAAAGATTCTCATCAATTTGTATTGGGATGTGACCGCTGTCAACGGGTTGGAAATATCTCCAAGAGGAATGAGATGCCTCTTAACATGCTTCTTGAAGTTGAGATTTTCGATGTTTGGGGGATAGATTTCATGGGACCATTTGTCTCATCGTGCAACAACCAGTACATCCTGCTAGCAGTAGACTATGTGTCCAAATGAGTAGAAGTCAAAGCTCTGCCTACAAATGATGCGAAAGTGGTGATAAACTTTCTGCACAAGAACATATTTACCCATTTCGGAACTCCACGAGCAATAATCAGTGACGAGGGGACACATTTTTGTAATCAGAAATTCACTGCATTAATGGCAAGGTACCGTGTGACACATCGGGTTGCAACAGCGTATCATCCTCAAACTAATGGTCAGGCAGAAGTCTCCAACAGGGAAATCAAGCGGATTTTGGAAAAGGTGGTGAATCCTTCAAGGAAAGATTGGTCCTTGAAGCTAGACGAAGCTGTTTGGGCATACAGAACCACGTATAAAACACCCCTGGGTATGTCTCCTTTTCAGTTGGTGTATGGTAAGGCTTGTCATTTGCCTGCCGAGCTTGAGCACAAGGCATACTGGGCTTTGAAGAAATTGAACTTCGACATGAAAGTTGCTGGTGAAAAAAGGATGCTTCAACTGAATGAGCTTGATGAGCTTCGTCTACAGGCTTATGAGAATAACAAGTTGTACAAGGAAAAGGTCAAGAGATGGCATGATAAAAGGTTGGTACATAAGACATTTGTACCGGGTCAAATGGTTCTGCTTTTCAACTCTCGGCTAAGACTTTTTCCTGGAAAGCTCAAGTCAAGGCGTTCAGGTCCGTTCACAGTTAAAACAGTGTTTTCGCATGGTGCAGTGGAAATTTTTGATAAGTTACCTGATCAGTCTTTTAAGGTGAATGGGCAGAGGCTTAATCATTATATTGGGGGTACGGTGAACCGTGATGAATTCACCGCTTTTCTTGCCCCAGCATGATCGAGTTACAGAAGAAACGTCCGGCTAAATGACGTTAACGACAGCGCTTCATGGGAGGCAACCCATAGGTTTGGTGTTTTTATGTGTGGTTTGATTTTGTGTGATTTTGTTCAGTTTGCAGGCCATTGGCGAGTTGCAGGATTATCCTCAGGTTGGAGCTCATTTCCACCTCCTGATTCACTGCCCGAGGAGGGCAGCGGTGCCGATAGTAGGGGAGTTCTCTTTTATCCTTTATCTATACCTTCAATGAGGACATTGAATATTTCAAGTTTGGGGGTGATTTAGGATATTTCATTAATCGAGTCATAATATTGCATATAGTTTCATGTAGTTCATAATATACCATGCTAGTTTTATTTCATTTAATTCATATTCATGTAGTTCATAATATACCATGCTAGTTTTATTTCATTTAATTCATATTGTGTAAATAAAAAAAAATTGCATATTCATGATTAGTTGCGTATCATATTTTCCTTGATCCCGTAGCGCTTGGCGATTCCGTTTAGTAGTCAATGATGAATTTGAGTGTGATAATGATGGATAGAGGGCTGATTTAAATACTCTTATGAATTGACGTGCATGTTGCAGAAACACAATCTTACACAACTCATCGGTTGCTTTTGGGCTAGGTTAAGGTCATGCTTGTTTGGTTGTTGAAATTTAATCACCTGATTATATTTGGAATTTTCTTATTCCCTTGATAGCGTAGAATCACTAAATATAAGTTTGGGGGAAACCAGGGTTCATGCTAGTTTGTGTATTTGTTAATAATTGATAGGTGTCAATTGGCTAGTAGCCAGCTCATATTTATATGAGTAGTCTAGGGTTGGGATTGAGAATTCTCATTCCAGATTGCACATAAAAATTAAAAAAAAAAGTGTTATGATATTGTGTGTATGCATAATTGATCAGGGTGAGCTCTTTAATACTCGAGCAATTAAGTTCTAGGGGACTTAAGCCTAGTGACCTAAGACTTTTCCGGTCTGGGATCCACTAACCTAACGCTCGCTACATGAGTATTATTGTATAAGTCTTTTGGGGTCTCATCCATTGCACGGTCGAATAAGCATGTGTGTGTATAGTATTTTGCGTCATAGTTGTTAGTAATAAAGCATGAATTCCTGTCTAACTCAAATGATGATGGAGGTGTTTCTAGGTTATGAAGTGTCTAGCGTCCATTCTATTTATAAAGTTGTGATTGTTTTGACGAAGAATATGTATGGTTTTGATCTAGTGCTAAGAGTAATTCTGATGAGTATTGCACACACGCACGTTTCTGTACTTGTAAATGTTAATATGCTGATATTTAGTCGATCTCTATTTGGAGTTATCACATTCTCTGAGACACTCTGATAAATTGGTTATTGCTTTGCCTATGGGATCCTTGCATTAGTTGCATTCATGCATTTAGAGGTAGTCGAGTCTGATTTCGCTTGAGGACAAGCATCAGTTTAAGTTTGGGGGTATGATAAGTGGATTTTATATCCACTTATTATGCGCTAAATGGCCTAGATTGATGGTTTATCCTTAAGTATGTTGTGTCCTTTAATTCATTTTTGTTGTGTTTCAGCATTTGTTGTGCAGAACTCGCAACTTTAGGTATCGTGGCGATAAAAGGCTAAAAACGGTGAAATTTTGCACCAATTCGGAATTAAGAGTTTCCAAAAGAATTATCATAAAGAAATTCTGAGTGATATATTCTTAAAGCAGAAATCCCGGTTGGAATTGATATATTTTCTGTTAAGCAAAAGGAATCCAGTTTCAGATCCTCAGCAGGCCGTAATTTGCACCTGGACGAGCAATAAGAAAATAGAATTATCACAAAAAGATGGGAAGTGATATATTCTTAAAGAGAAAACCCCGGTTGGAACTGATATATTTTTTGTTAAGCAAAAGGAGTCCGGTTTTAAATCCTCAATAGACCGTAACTTACACCTGGACGAGCAATGAGGAAATAGAATTATCACAAAAAGATGGAAAGTGATATATTCTTAAAACTGGAACCCCGGTTGGAATTAATATATTTTTTGTTAAGCAAAAGAAGTCCGGTTCCAGACCCTCAATTGACCGCAGCTTAGGACTTAAGGATTTATTTATATTAATAAATATTTTATTTAATTAGAAAATTATATTTATAAATATCTAATAATATTAGATATTTATTTTTATAATTTCTGAATTAAATTAATTATTTATTAATAAAGATTATAAGCTGTGCGGATTAAAAAGAATTTTTAGGAGCTATTTATAATAAAACGAAATAGCCAAATTGTATTATAGTAATTGTTAGCAGGTGGTCATGAATCATGAAAAATAAGCTGTCAATGAAAAGGAATGAAAAATTAGAAATGAAGTTGTCGGCCAGTGTAGTTAGTGCAGTTGTTGGGAGAACTTTCGGCTGTTTCTTTTATGTTGTGTGTTGTGTTTATTTTTTTTATTTCTTTTTAATTCTTTTCATTTATATTTTATTAGTGTGGTGTGCTAATTTTTTGCTATAAATAGCCTAGTTCTCAAGCTTGTAAGAACACAACATTTTGGAGAGCAATAAATTCTCTCTTGTATTCTCTCTATTTTCTTGTAATTTTAAGTTTAATTTTTATACACTTTAAATTTTTGCAATTTTAGTGTAATTGTTATTTTGGTTGAAGAATTTACGGGGATTATTTGGAGCGCTCTTTTCTTTCATTGGAAGCTATTTCGGTTCTAGTTTCTAACTCTTGTAATTTTCATATTTAATTTATCGTAATTTTTAATTTAGTTTTATTATTGTTGTTGTTGTTGTTATTATTATTATTATTATTATTATTATTATTATTATTATTATTATTATTATTATTATTATTATTATTATTATTAGTATTATGATTTCAATTAATCCCATGAGGACGATTCGTTTAATTATGAACTAATCGCCGTCATGGGATTCTAATGGATTTATTTACGTAATTTAGTAATTCGATGCCTTAATAATTTGTATTATGATAAAAATTCAGATTGCCTAATGTGGTTGCGCTTAATTTATTAGATGCGTAGCTAACGTCTAAATTATTAATTCCTAATGAATGCGAAAGTGGATTTAGGAATTTAGAATTTGCCATGTTAGCATAGGTTCGTAATTGTCATGTACATTTACGATAAGTGATAGAATTTTTCTCACATCACCCTATGTAGTCATAATAAAGGAATTTATTCGTAAACCAATTATGTTTTCAAATCTTATAGACATATAAGGTCTAAACATAAAAGGTGTCCTCACGACTTCTATCTTTTTAAGTGGATGTTTGTGTGGTTTGATATAAGTTAAGACTGAAAGGCGCTTATGTTATTTTCGTGTTCCCGACTAGCTTTCGTAAATTATCAAAAATTACTTTGAAATTAAGGCATCAATTCTAAATGAAATAAATAATGAAATTAGAATCCCATGTTTTTCTCACATATACATTTTCATTTAATTAAATTAATTAGTTCGAATTATTTAATATTACTAATTAAATTAATCAATTAGAAAAATACAAAAATACCCCCTTTTGATATTTATTCAAGCAGTTTGTTGTTTAATCATACGTCGTTGCTTAAACATTATTTTTGAACAAACACCAAGTCTTCGTGGGAACGAATTTATTATATTACTTGTGACCGCGTACACTTGCGCAGTTAGTTTTCGAACCAACAGTTGCCTCCCACAAAGCGCTGTCGTTAACGTCATTTAGCCAGACAAATATGATTCAAATCATGGTGGCTCGAAGATCGCATTCGACTTGTCCTTAGCAGAAGGACCATTCACCCAATGTGTGACAACCTTCTTGCTATCTTCCCACATCTTTTCTAAATCAAACTTCACTTTGACCCTTCCTCCAATCAATTTTTTCTTTTTCTTCTTCACACCTCTAAGGTGTTTATGCTTCACAGTTGATTGATAAGAACACTCTTCTACTTCATCATCCACGATCCACCTCCTTAACACATTATCTGGACACACTTTAAAAATCACCAACTCATCATTCAAAAGGACATACCTCAAATGTGGTGGAAGTTTCCCAAGCTTTACCCTCGAGAGATCTCGAATTGAAGAACTGTCAATGGAATCACTGATGTGATGCTTGAGTGCGAGCGTGTCCGACTTTTCGCTCAATAACTGATCAAACTTCTTTCTCTGACCTGTATCAACTATTTCCACACTGCAACATTCTTCATCCTCTGTCGGAAATTTCATGGCCTTGAAGACATTAAAGGTGACATTCTGATCTTGCACCCTCATTGTAAGCTCTCCTTTCTGCAAATCGATCAAGGTCCTTCCCGTAGCCAAGAACGGTCTTCCCAAGATTATGGGAATCTTCATATCTTCCTCGAAATCTAGAATCACAAAATCAGTAGGAAATATGAGCTTATCAACTTTCACTAAGACATCCTCCACTATACCCCTCGGATACGTGATCGACCTATCAGCCAACTGCAAAGAGATGTTGGTTGGCTTTGGCTCTGGCAGACCAAGTTGCTTGAAAACAAGTAAAGGCATGAGATTGATGATAGCTCCCAAGTCACACAAGCACTTGCTGAAAGAAAGATTGCCAATAGTGCAAGGGATGGTGAAACTTCCCGGATCTTTAAGTTTATGAGGCAATTTTTGTTGCAACACCGCACTACACTCCTCCGTTAGAGCCACTGTTTCAAATTCTTCCAACCTTCTCTTTCGTGACAAAATATCCTTCATGAACTTTGCATATCTCGACATCTGCTCCAATGCTTCAACAAAAGGAATGTTAATGGACAATTTCTTGAAGACATCCATAAACTTCTGAAACTGAATTTCTTGACTTTTCTGCACACGTCGAGGAAATGGAGGAGGAGGATAGATCTGATTATTCTTTGAAGATTGCTCCGGAGTAGACTTTCCAATAGGTTTCTTGCTCTTCTCTCCATCAAGCTGATCAGCCACTAAATCAGATTTCTCAATTTTTGGCACTGCAGATTTTTCAACTCGCTGATTCTGAACATCTTCATCTTCCTTAGCCGCTGATTTAGGATCCCTCGTGACTTTTTCAGATCTCAAAGTAACTGCATTGACCTGTTCCTTGCTTTCCCTTCTGCCTGGATTAGCCTCCGTATCACTAGGAAGAGTTCATTGTTGCCTAGTAAGTAAGGCACTTGCAATCTGTCCCATCTGATTTTCCAAGACCTTTTGATAAGCTTGCAGATTCTTCATCATCATCCTCAAATCATCCATTTCTGATTTTTCATTAGATGATTGCCCCGCATGAGCCTAAGGCTGTTGCTGAAATCCCGAAGGCTAATATGACTGCCTTGGAGCATACTGCTGCTGATAACCTTGATTGAATGGCCTTGCTTGCTGACCCTGAAACTGCTGATAGGGCTGCTGAGGTTGTTGAGCACCTTGGTTGTTGCTCCAGCTGAAGTTAGGATGATTCCTGTTGTTTGGATGATAGGTGGCTGGAATTGGAGCAGCAGGTCTCTGAAAATTACTTACAAACTGTGCTGATTCAGAAGAGATAGCACACTGATTCGTCTCATGTGCGCCCGCACATAGCTCACAAATACTAGCAACCTGCTGAACTCCATAATTAGCAAGAGAATCCACCTTCATCGTAAGAGCCTTCAACTGAGCTGCAATAGCTGAAGCTGTGTCAATTTCAAGAACACCTGCTACCTTGCCTTGAGAAAGCCTCTGGGTTGGATTCTGATATTCATTAGCAGCCATTATCTCAATAAATCATAAGCTTCTTCATAGATCTTCGCCCACAGAGCTCCACCTGATGCTGCATCTAGCAAAGGCCTAGACTGTGCTCCCAACCCATTGTAAAAACCATTAATAACCATCCAATCAGGCATGCCATGATGAGGACACTTTCGTAGCATCTCCTTATAACGTTCCCAAGCCTCACACAAAGACTCGCCAGATTGCTGTTGAAATTGAGTTAACTGGTTCCTTATTGCTGCAGTTTTCGCCAAAGGGAAGAATTTAGTAAGAAACTTCTGAGCAAGATCCTCCCATGTAGTAATGGAACCAGCTGGTAGAGAATGTAACAAGCCCTTAGCCTTATCCCTTAAAGAGAATGGGAAAAGCCTCAACTTGATAGCATCATCCGACACACCATTAAATTTGAAAGTGTCGCAGATCTCGATAAAGTCCCGGATGTGCATGTTAGGATCCTCTGTCGAAGCACCCCCAAACTAAACCGAATTCTGCACCATCTGAATTGTGCTCGGCTTGATCTCAAAGTTGTCCGCTGCAATAGCTGGCCTGACAATACTAGATTGTATGTCATTGATCTTTGGCTGCGAATAGTCCTTCAAAGCCTTGACTGCTGCTGGTAAATCTGCCATCTCTATAGTAGTTTCAAGTTCCTCTTTCTTATTATCTACTACAAGACCGTCTTCTGCCAGTTTTTCCTTGCGAGCCTGCAAACGTGTTCGCATACACGTTCAAGTACCTGAAAACACCACGAAACAAACAACTAAGTAAAAAAAAATCCGAGTTAGTGAACTCTAACGACCACTAATGACAAGCACATAAACTAAACAAAACACCGATGATCCCCGGCAACGGCGCCAAAAACTTGTTAACACAAAATCATGCAAGTGCACGTGGTCACAAGTAATATAATTAAAGTTCGTTCCGCAGAGATCTGGTTAAGTTTTAATCAGTAAATATGCCTATGCAACAATGTTTGGTTTTAATCCACTGATAAGACAAATCACAAGAATGAGGTTTTAATTATCTAAATTAACTAGGATGCAAATTATTAAGCTAAGAATAATTAACTAATGAAAGTTAAATATGAATTACTTATATGAGATAAAACATGGGACTCTAACTTCATTATCTACTTCACTTAGAGTTGATGCCTTTACTCAATACACATGAGGGATTTGATATCTGATCGGATAACACGAAATAAGTAAAAGCTACCTCTCGGTATACTAATACCAAACTACTCATACATCCACAAAAGAGATAGAAGATGAGTAGACACCTATCATGTTTAGACCCTATATCTCTATAGAATTTGAAAACATAAAGGTTTATCCACTTAGATCACATAGGGCAGCATAATATCTCTATTTACGCCACAAATGATGATGTCAAAACACCAACCTATCCTATGCTAGCATGGCAAGTTCTAAATCTCAAGATCCACTCTCGTTTCGCAAGAGATTAACAATTCAATTTAGATGTTAGCTACGCATCTAAAAGCATTAAGAATAACCATACAAGGATATCAAGAATTCACCACATGTAATCTTTAAAGCAATCAAACTACTAAGCTACATAGATAAATCCATTAGAATCCCATGACAGCGATTAGCCCATAATTGAACCGTTCATCGTCATGGGATTTGATAAAAACATGATAATAAACAAGATATGAAAGAAAGAAATAAAGATATTATTAAAACTAAGAGTTGAGAAAACAAATCTATAATTCAACGTATACAAAAGATGAAGTAGATCTAGATCCGTGCTTGTCACCGAGCTTTGAATCCTTCTCTCCTTTTCTCTCTTGCAAAACTAAGCTATGATATGTAATTGTATGTAATGATATGTTTACAAGGGTTGTATGTGTTTATATAGGCTCTAGACATCTTGCCCAGCAAGAAAATACCTTAAAATACAACTAGAATTCGATTTAGGAGTCAAAAACTACGTAAAATACAATTTCAGATCGAAAAAGGGCAAAACTGGAAATTTCCAGCGCATCTTGGCGCAGACTGCTCAAATGGAGCACCCTGCTCGACTGTAAACTACATAAAAATGGCGCAGACTGCTCAAATGGAGCACCCTGCTCGGCCTCAATCTACGGGAATTATTTTTTCTTCGTTTTTCAACTTTTTCTTCCCGTTCCTTTTGCATGAGCTTCCGTCTTTAATCCCTATTGACTTGTATACTTCTTGGTAGCTAACATTAGCCTCCATTCTTCATTCCATATCATAAATCAACTCCAAAAACGACAGAAACTACACCCTTAATCGATATTTCTTCAACCCTGCACAATTAAACAAAACACATAAAAAATACAACAAACTTGAGTTCAAGACAATCAATTTAAGCCGAATTGAAGCGATTCAAGTGGATATAAAATCCACTTATTAGTTTATGTGATTACATGTTATAAATGTTATGTGCTACGTCCATATCTGATCCTATTAAATTGGGTAATAAGAATGTGATATATGTGTTAAGTGGTGATGCGATATAGGAATCGTTGGGTAGATTAGGATGAGTCGTATTAGAAACATAGTATACTAAAGTAGTGATATGGTTTATGTAGATAAGAAGGACGTAGGACCTAGCGATAAAGGAAAGGCTAAGGTCGAGTACCATTGACTGAGCTGTTAGCTGTTGCATTCTACCGGAGGCAAGTAACTCTGTCTTTTCTTGAAGTTACATTTCTGAACTGATATATCCTATTGATTTAAGCATGCCTATCTTATACCACGTTGATCATAAATCTTAAGTAACCTATCTATTCATGCAACCAGAATCTTGTCTACAACTGTTTCATAAACTGTAAACCTCAAAAAAGCATAATTCTTTTTAATTGCTTCTTGACCATTTATATATCAAACAGCTTGCTATAATCCTGTCATATTTACTGGCCGATAAACCAGTGTTCTACTTGACCTATTTCCGTGTCCAGTTTAACCTATGTTGACCCTAAAACACATAAACTTCTTCATGAGCTAAACACTGATCCAAGAACTTAATTGCCTTTAATATTATACCTTAAACTTGAAATCGTATCAATTACCTTGATGCCTTTGAGTCTACATCTTCTTGATTCAAACTTGTATCCCTACTTCATTGATGTCAGAAAACTTAGTCAAACCCTTTGACTTTTATCATTGCAAATCAAAATGAGTTGTTTTCTTAAAATACTTTGAAGTTACTTAGACGGGGCGAATGGGTAATGCTGGTTCCGTCGGTTTGAGTATGTATTAGTGTAGTTCTGGTCTGTCCAGTTCAACACCTTTATAGGCCAATGTGTTGCCTCTTGGGAACCCAAGCTATCCTAATGAAAGGAAATGATGGCCAGAGGGACTTTGTGTCCGGTGTGGGGATTTTATGGGCTGATCACCCGTATTGTCTGTTATAAAATAAAAACCTCCAATCAATTTTCTTAAAGTGATGATTACTTTTATTTACCATGAAATGAAATTGGTTTACCGATTGAAATGTCAATTACTTTACACAATTTTGAAATATTTATTGCTATCCTGACTATCAGTTGATATCCTGTCATTACTAAATACCAGTATTGCTTATACTGCTTTCAGCATTTTTATGTCATATCCTAAATTACTGTCATCTTCTGCGATACCCTGTTATATTGTTTTCAGTTAAGATCTTTAGTTACTTGCTGAGCGTTGGCTCATTATTATTTTATCTAACCCTTTTGACAGTAATCTAAGAATCATGGTTCGTACAATCCAAACCGCAAGGAAGCGCACTTACCGTGGCCCTGAGTTGGTTCGTTTTGAGATAGCTCCCGAGGTAAATGCAATAACAGCTCAGTGAGGAGATCTTTAGTTAGTTGTGAGAACTGGCAGTAGAACTTTTGAGAACTTTGGTTTGTAATAATATATTTTGAATTCGGGTTTGTAATAATAATTAGTTAGACGATGGCTTGCTTGTTTCATACCATTACCTGTGAAAGATCTTGGATAGTAGTGTTGGGGCCAGTCAGCATGTTACATTTATATTATATTTTAGGTTGTATGCATCTAGATGTGTGTCAGTGACTCTCCGATCTAGGCCCCGGGTCGGGAGGGCGTCACAGCAAAATAGTCATTTCTATTTTTGGGATTTTTTTTGAGTAATTATACATAGAATATTATTTTTCTTTAATTTAATTAAATAATCATCTAAATAAAATTTTGAATTTATAACAGAATTGAAAACCTTCATACTATGGAAATGTAGAGCCACCAACATTATGGTGCAAGAGATTATGAGCAATGTGAACTCTAGCTTGCATTGAGGTCACTGATCTCACACTATTCTCAGCCACCATTGCATCATCAAAAAGATCGAACCTCAATTCAAATTCCAAACTCTCATTGTTCATCTCGCAAATGTTATGCAAAACACAAGCAGCTCCAAGCAAGACTTGTAAGTCTTGAAGCTTCACTTCTGTTCTCTTTTGCAAACAAGTCCACCTAGCTTTTAGCCTCATAAATGCATCTTTTGCCACCTTTTGATTATCTTCGATCTTCTCATTGAAAGAATGCTAAGCCCAAGTAAATTTCTGGTGACTATAAGGTACCACAACCCAATCCATCAAAGGGTAACCAGAATTCCCCACAACCCAAATATCCTTCAAAAGCCCTTTATTTGCTCTTTGAAAAAGTGCCGATTTTTCCAAAACTTGATCTTTAGACATCGAACCAGGCCATATAATACAAACATCACTAAACCTGTCGAGGCTGCAAGCCGAGTTCTTTTGCAAGGTGAACTTTTCTTTCAGGTTCAATCTTGTTATCTGTCTAGAAACTGAATTTGATCAGCCTTCAGCCTTCTTTTCTTCTCAGGCTGTTGAAAGTACTCATCATATTCTTCATCCTTAAAGCTTGGAACATCCTTAAAGATAGGCAAAGCTTCATAAACAGCATTATTATTCACTTGACCTTTCTCCATACCCATCGTTCCTAATTTCTTTCATTGATTCGATTTAACACTCGTACTTGTTGATTGTGGAACAAGTGTTCTATTACTAGAACGAGAAGCTCCCGAACTCGAGTTAACCCAAGTAGAGAAATTGTTCCCAATTCTAGAACCCAAGAAAGAGATTGTTCCCAATTTCATCTTCATCATATGACCGCATAAACAACCCAAGTAGAGAAGGAGAGGGTGCAGAAAGAAAGAAAGAGTCAGGTCTTTGATTGTTGAACAACAGGCTAGACGACGTCGTATTGGATCCATCAGAGGCACCATATAAATACCTCTGACCCGCCATAATATATATAAAAAAGAACCACTTATGTAAACAAATTATTCAAGAAAATCAGAAGGGTGTCTGATTTCAATCATGAGAATTATAGATAAAGCAAAATATATGTATCAAAAGCAGAGTATGTGGGAAAAAACTAGTAGAATTTGTGGCGAAAAAAACTGGTGATGATGAATTTGGTGATGTGGGAAGTGTGAGAACACCTGCTAGGGGTACCTATGGCTGAACCCCAATTGAAATTCTCCGTTTTTGAGAGCTGTTTTTGGGTTAGTTTGGCTGGAGGAACAAGAAGATATATGTTAACAATGGGTTTGAGGAAGAAGATAATGAGAAAAAGACCAAAATAGCCCCACCTAAACTAACGGAGTTGGACAGAATTGACGGTCGTACACACATTGTAAAAAATCTAAAAGTCCAGTATTATAAATGGGGGATTTTGAAGTTGAGTATCCCAAGTGCAGATTCAGTCAAAGTGCAGGTACACGAAGTGCTTTTTACTCTAAATTGATTGATACAGTAGTTTGTTTGTGTATGATACGGCTTGCACAGATATTTACTTCCCAAAAACCTTGTGTTGCTAATATTTGTTTTTCGTCAAAAGCAAAAATTAAACTTATGTACATATTCAGGGTTGTAAATGAGTCGAACCGAGCCGAATTTTTAACTATTTGTGTATCAGTTCGTTAATATTTTTGTTTTTGTATCGACTAGTTAATAAAAAATTATTCACGTACATGTTCGCGAACTACTATTCACGAACATCTCAAAAATAGTGTTCATGATCTCGTATTCACGAACACCTCAACCTTTTTTCTAGAAATTTTAAATACATTTAAAATAAAAATAATTGGGGGATGAAATTTTGAAAACTCTAGAAATGCTTACTTAATGTTAGGATTGATTATTCGGTTATAACCGAACCGAATTATCGAATACCGAAATAACCGAAATACCGAATAAGCCAAAAATCATAACCGAATCAAGAACCTTAATAATTTTGGTTATTTTACCGAACCGAAATTTTTATTTTGGTTAAAACCGAATACCAAATTAAATAACCGAATTATTAAAAGAAAATGAATTTTCTAGAAATTCTTAGAATGTGAAACTAGAATATAAGATCACCAAAGTTGTAACAAAACAAGATCACAACTCAATAGTCAATACTCATACAGGAAGCCAGCAACAAGGTTACAATGATCATAAATTCATAATAATAAATATAAGTCTAGATTCTGGATTGTTTTTGAACAAAATAAAAAGCAAATCCCACTAGTACGGCATTTCTGAGTATTGTTCCTGTGTTCTAGAGATTGAGTAGCAGCACATAACAGCAGCAAACCAGCAACGCATCACTCAGCAAAATAGAGCACCTGAAATTATAAAAACAATAGCAGGTTAAATCATTTTTACAAGAGCAAAAGTGGGTAGACAAATCAGTTGCACATAAACGAACCCTGGTAAAAGTGTCTGGTGAAAGGATTCTACAAAAACCACATAAACGTGAGTTCTCTTTAATTTCTCTTCTGCCTAAGCTTTGGACTTGATCTAAAGTGGGGGCAGTGATTTGCTCCATGACAGTGGAAACATTTTAACCAATTAACCAAGCATACATTTTATTTTTTCTTTTTGTTTAGACTGTTCTGAACAGGCGCAACAGCATTAAAGGAGTTCCATATAATAAAGATTATAATACTATAATGGCTTGGGAGCTTATTATAATTATTATTATTATTGATTATACCTTTTTCAAGTTCTTTCATATCATTGGGCGACTCCTCAATATTAATAGCCTTTTCTGTTTTACGCATCCAATCTTGAGCACATACAAGACTTTGAATCATTCTAGGAGTTAAAGAACTCCTAAAATCATTAACGATTCTATCGTCCGTGCTAAAAGCCGATTCGGATGCCACCGTTGATATAGGCATGGCCAAAAATCCCGAGCTATTTGAGATAAAACCGGAAATCTCAATGATATTACCTTCCACCAACTTAATATGTCATAATGATCGGTAAAGGTTTTTTTTTTCACTCAAATATTCTTCTAAATCCGAACAACCAAAAAATTGAGAAACCATTCCACTATCTCTCTCAAATTGAAGCCTTAATCGGAGAGAAGGATGCACCGGACCATCATTTTCTTGATGCATATTCTCGTTACCACTACTACCATCATTGTTCAATCCCATCTTAGACTTGTATTCATTAAACATTTTGGACAATGTTTCATCCAAATCATTTCCCATCCCCCCTACTTTACCTCCATACATGTCCTTAAGCATGTACACCAAAAATTGCAACTTATGCCTTGGATCAAGTACTACGAAAATGAATAAAAATTTGTTCATCTTTCTAGGATCTCCCTAATACTTATGAAATTTTTCAAGCATTTTTTGTCCCATTTCATACATGTCACCACCAATATTAAATACTCAAGAATGCAAGATAGAATGAATCACATATATTTCATGGAAGAAAAGATTAGAAGTAACATAAGATGTGTTCGATACTTTCAAAGTTAGATCATTAAAGATTTTCAAACAAGATGCAAATTTTCTAACAACAATCGAATCATCACTAGTAGGCCTTCCATCAAATTCACCTTCTACACTTTTTTTCTTGAACTTAAGATCTTCCTTGTACATTAAATCTTGCTCATCATATCTATAAAAAGCTCTTTCATATTTTTGACTTCTAACATTTCATAAGTTGAATTCCACCTAGTAGGCACATCTAGAATAAACTCTTTTCGACACTCAATATTTTCAAAATCAACACATTTTTCGAACCTTGTCGTTCTTTGGACCGAATGCCTTACATACTTCACCGCATTTGTCACTTTATCAATGGACTCATTGTACACTCCCAAACCATCTTGAACAATCAAGTTTAAGATGTGAGCAACACATCTTATATGAATATGTTCACTACCTAAAATTGAAGTAGGCCAAGTAGACATTTTTCTCTTCAATTTTACCATTGCAACATCATTTGAACTAGCATTGTCTACCGTGCAACTTAACACCCTATTGATTTCCCAATCCCTTAAACACATCTCAATTGCCATCGCAATTGTTTCACCTCTATGACTATTAATTGGACAAAAATTTAGTATTCTTTTATGCATTGTCCAATTTTTATCAATAAAATGACCCGTCAAACACATGTAATTGATTCTTTGATTAGATGTCCATGTGTCCGTTGTTAAAAAAATACGTTGAGTTGGCTCACACAATGCACTCATTAAGTCATTTCTTCTACTAACATATATAGTAAAGCAATCATGTGCAACCTTGAATCTAGATGGAATATGAAACATTGGACAACAGCCCCGCATAAAAGCTTGAAATCCCATGTTATCCCCAAACTTAAATGGCAACTCATCAATTATTATCATTTTAGTATACAACTCATTGCATAAATCCTTGCATATGTCCAATTTAGTAGAGTAACACCATCATTCGTACTAGTTTGGAAAGAAAGTTTAGCTTGATTAGAGGCAAGATTATATACCTTACAATTTCTCAAGTAGGTAGATAAACCATTTGTACCATTTGTTGTATCTCCGCTATAATCTTTGCCACAATGCTTATACCATTCCCTTTGTTCACCAAGTTCATTCTTAAATCTGTCATAATAATGCTTCCATACATCACTCCTTGGGTTCATTGGTCTGCGCCTATGATTTGAAGTTGCAGTACGATTTGGTTGCAGTACTCTCTACAGGAGGCTCAGTGCTAGCGCCTGTTCCAAGGGGGTCAGTGCTTCCTTCCATTAAACTGCATAAAACACAAAAGGGGGTCATGTATGTATTATCATTTGAAATTTCTAATCAGTTAATTGAATCGACTTAGTAGTAGTACCTTTTGTGTTGATTGTTGAACCCATAAAGATGATTAATCGAACTAGGGCTGAAGGATTAATTAAAGTATTGAACTGATGAACCGTCTGAAGTTAGAAAGAAAATGAATGAAAGCGGCGTTTTTGAAGTATCGAATAAAAGATACTAGGGCTGCTGGGTTATATATATATATATATATATATATATATATATATATATATATATATATACAAATAGAAACCAAAGTTAGAATAGAAACTAGAAACCAACACTAAATAAATTATATTTCATTCATTCTAAGGGCTCCGCTAGGGGCACCTTCACAAAAAATGTAATAAATTAACTCCCCAATGCTCAGCAAAAAAAATACTGTTCACATGATGACGTCACTGCCACGTCATCAGCATGAACAGTATTTTTTTTACTGAATAGAGGGTAGATTATTACACTTTTTTTTGTATTGGGGTACCCCTAGTTTGATCATTAGATTAGCTTGAAATGTTAAATTTTGGTTTGGTTCAAGTTTCTATTCTAATTTAGTTTCTATTAGAACAAGACCCTATATATATATATATATATATATATATATATATATATATATATATATGTATGTGTATATATATATATATATGTATGGATATTATATTTCATATATTTCGATAATTTCGGTTATTTCGGTAAAAAAACCGAAATAACCAAAATACCGAATAACATAAAAAATCATATCCGAATTAAAACGGAATTATTTCGTTTCGGTACCGAACCGAATTATTTTGGTTCGGTATTTAGTTAACCGAACTGAATGCTCAGCCCTATTTAATGCAATGTATTAAATTTGGATCAAGTTTAGTTAATACATAACGAATTAATGTTATACTTTATAATCTAACATATGTATAATTTAATTATCATTAATAAAAATAATGAATAAATTTAACAAAAAAAAATGTAACGAATGACAAAATAAACTAACATATTATTTCGTACCACTTACTTATACAATTATTAACAAATTATCGTCAATTCAAGAACTATCGTAAGATGTTAATAAAATATGTTCGCGAACATACATACATACATACATACATACATACATACATACATACATACATACATACATACATACATACATATATATAGTCCTATTCTACTAGAAACCATCTTATCCTAGAAACTAGAAACTAACCCAGCCCACTAAAATTTAACCCAGCCCGCTGAATACTAGCCCCCACCCAATCGTTAACAGACGACAATTTACATACAAGATACATACAGAGAAACAAATCATCCACTACTCCACTCTTTGATTACCAATTCAAAATCACTATTTTCTTTTACCAAAAATCATTGATTAACACACGATTTTCACCAACTCGTCAAAAATTTAGTTGTAATTCACTGATTATCGACCAATTTTTCAAAAATTCAAGACAAAACTACGATTCAAACAGTCATCAGCTCCATTACGATCACTCAAACATATTAGAGGTATATTACTGTACTTTAACAGATATGTCGATGTAAAATTTTCACTACACATATATATTAATGAATGCATTTAGTAATTAGGCGTTTTATTGGATTTTTGAAGTAATTTTTGGTTATAAAATCTGACGATATTGTTCATATTTCTATTCGACATCTTCTAAATTTTGATCAGCCTTACTTGAGTATCGGAACCAAAAAATAGGTTCTACATATTATCGTTATTTTAGTTCATTTTATTTTAATCTAATAATAATTTTTTTTCATTTTTTTGTTATTTGTTTCTGTACTGATGTTTTTAATTTTGATGTAATTAGTAGTTGATTTAGTTGGTTTATTACGTGTTGTAGTGGTGTCGCAAAGGACTTGAGCAATTATTTTTCTTCGTTTATGTGCTTGATTTGTTTCTCTTATTCGTTAATTTTAGTACACATTTCTGGATATTTTTTGTTTTCAATTTATGCAATTTTATCAAGTCACAAAAAAATATATTCTCATGGTGTGATATTAATGGTGTTTGTGCATAGTAATTGTTTGTCAAAAAAGGTGTGAATGGTGATTCTGTTCTATGCACTTTTACTTGGTCTTCCAAACTTGAAGGCTCCACTTTACGAGATACTGATAATTTAAAGAAGAACTCAGGAAAATAATTGTGATTCTAGTACGATACATAGATCACGACCAATTCACTAATAACTGTTACATAATTCATAAAATTATGCTATATAAATCACTAATTAATACTATAAAAATCACTAGGTACTTGTAAATAAATCACTTTAAATATTACAAACATGACCATTTTTTGTTATTAAAATCACTAATTAGATGTGTTAGGTGGACAATTATGATTTGTGGAGGAATTTCTGCATATTTCAGTATTTCAATTCAAATTATGACTAAACTGCATTTGCATTCCTTGTTGTATTTATCCCGGGTCTTATTGGTAAAAAAAAAAAAGACATGCTTATTTTGGCTTTTATTGCAACCTGGATGTGGAAATGTTTGTTGTGGTCATATATTTTTATTTTGAAAGGGTAGTGTTATTCTGAGCATTGTTGTTCTAACACATAATGAGAGTTTCTATGTTTTTTCTTATTTTGTTAATTGCACTAGTTCTAAATTCCAGCTCTACTGGCATATCATTGTCATTTTTATTTCATTCGACACCGAAGATTTGAGTGGTTATTATGGTGTTGATTGTGATTACGAATCCTTTTTTTCCAAAATATAAATATTGACTTTGATGCTCATATGCAGGGTGTTTCGCAGTGTAATTGGTTCATTTGTGAAAGTGTTTCTAAGGTGATACGCTTTGTCATCGATTTTTGAATTTTTGTTTTCACTCCGTTAGAATGTGATTCCAGTGTTCACTGTTATCATTACAAGTGTGGCCAAGAATTTGAAAAGGAATTGTGCTGAATTTATTGGATTTTTCAGGCTTATGCTTTTGTGTATTAATAGCCCATTTGTCTTGTTCTTGGGTAAGCAGATGTGTGACGTGCCATAAAAAATATGGTCGTAGTTGATTTATTCAATGTGGATCGACTAGGAGATTTGACACATTCTTGTACCAGGTGGTGTAAAGAGTGTTCGCAGTAAAGTATCGATTTGGTGAATTCAATGTTGGGTGTGTCATTAGATGTGGAGTATTTTTGTTGTGCCCTATTAGAGGATTGGTATGACATGCTAGTTCATCGATGATTTTTATTATTTTTCTTGTCTTCTCTTCCTGTATATTACAAAACTTTGTTTATTTTTAGGTTATGTCAAGTTGTTTTTGAATTTTCTCATTGGTGCTTTTTCCACTGAACTTTGTTTATTTTTCTTGACTTTTTTACTTAGTTAAATATACTACATATAAGAGTAAGGTCATTCTCATAAAGAAAATTACAAATGAAAATGTTGGAACTAATTTTTACTGAAAATTAAGGAATGGATACACTCATATCATATGGAATATAAAAAAAATCTAATCTGGATTTTATTGGCTGTAATTCGGAAAACAAAATATGCATTAAAAATAATTAATCTAATAATCCTTTAAATTTTGAAGTCAAATTTACTTTACAATTTCAAACGATTAATTGAAAGTCATCTGCCTTTCTTTTTAGACAAGATATTAATCAGTCAAAAGTTGTTGCACCGCATCAAAATTTCTGTCATGAACATACATCATGATTATTACATCAAAAATTTCTGTCATGACATTACATCATGATAATATTTTGTCAGACACTTGCGATAAAAGGATAATTTCTCTCTTTTAAACCAAGTATTTACAAACGTTAAAAAAACTTTCTCAGTTTTAAACTACTCAATAGATATACCATGTAAATTCAATGAATTCTCAGTTCTTGCAATTTTCATAGCATTCCTCTTTGCTTCATACCACGGAAACGTCGGAAAGCATGTCCACAAACTGTTATCTAACAATTTTTTTGCAAGAACTTAGCATTTATTATCCGTAAAATGATATAAAAGATCACAATGTCAAATACAGCAAAATCACCGAGACGTACATCATCAATCACTAAAATGTATCGTAGAGTTCACCAATGTGTACTGCAAAGATCACCAAAATGTACTGCATTTATAACTAATAACGTCCTCTTTTCTTAAAAGTAATCAATTGATGATCCGACCATACACCTCAATTCTGTTCTGTTATGTACACAGATTAACATCAATAAATATCAAACACTTCTCATCTAAATCTCCTTGGAGAATGTACTTCATAAAGCTTGTAAATTTGAATGGGAGGAATTTTATTTTATGGGGCTCTACATTTATTAAATTAGAAATAATTAAAGAAAATCTTCGAGCACTAACAAAAGTTGGTTCTTACTGTTGGGAAAGATTGATTGATCAGACAAAAGAGCTGCAGATAAAAGTTGGTTCTTACTATTAGCTATATCTCTAAGGATTTTTATTAAATTAGCTATAAATATCCGAAGTCAAATTTTTAGGTTCGTTTTAATTTTAGGCGGCAAAACTTTATCCATCGGTCGCATCATATGGAGCAAAAGTAATGCAACCACTTATTACACGTGTACAAAATATAGATGAAAAATATAAGAATAAGATGTAGTATAATCTTGTACATTATTAACACTTAATTGTTGGCAATTCGATCTACAGATTTATATTACATGTACATACATTATACATAGATAACTTAAGATGTATAATCTTTTACATTACTAACAATTAGTTGAGACCTCCAAACCTATCTAGTGCTCATCTAAGTTAGACTTAATAGTAGAGGTGCAAATGGTTGGTAGCATCTTCCAAGTCATTACATATGACAATATATGCACCCATCACTAAATTACACCAAACAAATCACTAAAATTAGTTTTACAAATCATAAAAAATAATTATGGAAATCAATATTTTACAAACTTATAAACCATGTATCATCTTTTTGTCTTGCCCATTTTTTCTTTGCAGCAATTTCAATTTGCCAAGTACTTGTAACAAAAGAGTCTTTAAAATCTGGCTGAATCAATATAATTTCTTTCCACATGGTGTAAATTAATAGTGCTTACGCTAGCTTGAGTGTGGCAGACTACTATTATCACACCACTATATCCAAATTTATTTCTTGAAAGTGGAAACACACCGTTGACATTATCAAAGCTTGCAAGTTGAGGAAAATCCACAAGGTCTAACGGTTTTCTATATACCAAAACGACTGAAAAACCAATCTAAGAGAAAGTTAAGATACTTAATACATGGGTCACAGTTTCACCCCTCCATACTTTTCACACTCTTCAC
This sequence comes from Saposhnikovia divaricata, assembly GCA_036435485.1. Classification (NCBI taxonomy): domain Eukaryota; kingdom Viridiplantae; phylum Streptophyta; class Magnoliopsida; order Apiales; family Apiaceae; genus Saposhnikovia; species Saposhnikovia divaricata. The sequence continues at coordinate 171,374,284 of CM071598.1, forward strand.
CATTACTTAATTAGCCTACTAAAATTAGTACTTTAGATGGATTTTCTGTTGCTTCATTTTTACTAGAAAATCCTACATAAACAATATGTATAAGGAATCTGAAAACATATATTAAAGTGTAAAAAATTGTCGGAATATTATATTACACACAGTCCATAATAAAGACAAAAATCATATAGAAAATGACATAAAATTATCAAAACAACATACTATTCATTAAAGTACAAAATTCTTTTCATTGTAAGTAATTTTTAATACATATGTTGTAATCACTGTACACTTATCAATCACCAATTGAACTGACCAAAATGCATAAATTCAAAACAATCGAATAAGCTAAAATTAGAGAAATTTAAATTAAAAATCGAAAGCAATGTAAACAGCTAGATCAAAACATCTATTATTATCGAAAGTGAATGAAATCAAAATTCGAATGATGATACATATAGATTAGGATCGAAAGTGTGCAATTCAGAGATATACACAAATAAAGCGAGAAATAAATATGTATAGAGAGAGAGAGAGAGAGAGAGAGAGAGAGAGAGAGAGAGAGAGAGAGAGAGAGAGAGAGAGAGAGAGAGAGAGAGAGAGAGAGAGAGAGAGAGTACTTACATGCGGATACATCGAGCGAACAAGAGATGCATCGAGCGAGCAAGAGAGAGACAGCGAACGACAGAGAGAGAGAGATTAAAATTAGAATAGAGAGAAAGATACGTACACATAGTCAATATTTAATTATTAATCCTATCATAAAAGGGATGGTCAGGATAATTTGGAGTAATTATTAAATGATAGGCTAAGATTAGTTTATAGTTTCTATTTTAATTTTGGTTTCCATTTGATCACTAGCCAATATATATATATATATATATATGAAATTTTTTCACAAACTTATTCATGAACCATATTTACGAACAAGGTTCACGTGCTATAATAACAAACTTGTTCATGAACCATATTTACGAATATGGTTCACGAACTATATTAACGAACTTGCTCATGAATTATAAAATCGAACTTGTTCGCGAATTTTTGAACCGAACTATATCGTATACATGTTTAACTCATTTACGAGACGAACCTCAAAATCTTGTTCATGTTCGACTAATATACCAATCGAATCGAATTCGAATCGAATTTTTTTCGAATCGAATACTAAACTGTTCGTGAACGTGACGACTTATTTACAACATATCATATATAGCAATCTAAAGAAGTTTTAATTTATTGCGTCTAATACTTAATTGCTCGTTAAGAGTAAACATAAAACTTGTCGCATATATATTAGCAATTTTTTTTCTAGAATAATGATGAATTTTTGATTTTTTAATTATACATGGTTGCTCTTCGTGATTATTATTAAAACAAAAATATCGATTGTATTTAATATTTAGTAGAAAATATCATATTTTCCCTATTTTTGATACTAATAATAGTTAACTTTTCTTCATAATAAAGATAAAATAATCAAATAAAATTAATATAATCAAGTTAAATGATATTTAATTTTTTTGGTATTAATTATAAAATTTAATAATTAAGCATTTAAATTATATTCCATTTTAATTACTTTATTCTAAGTACTAACTTTATCACGTGTATTGTGAAATTGAGAAGGGGGCGTAGGGATACGAATCAAAAGATGAAATTTTTCAGAGAAATTAATAAATGAAATTTATAATTCATTTAAAATTCAGTTATTTTCAAAGTGTTTGCAAAAATTTGCAACCATAAGGAACTAAATGTTAACTTTTCTTAATGATTTGTTGTTAAAAGTAACCAAATGCAATATTTTTTTATCGTTTATTTAAAAAAAGTTTCAGTTATTTTGAAGATTAATTTGGGTTACATTGGATTGAAAATTCGCATTTTTAAATATATATATATATATATATATATATATATATATATATATATATATATATTTTAAAACCTCCTTAGAATACAAACCTAAAAACCAAATTTCAATTCAACATTTAAGCTAATCTAATGACTAAAATAGGGGTACTCCAATACGAAAAAGTCTTATAATTCTACCCTCTATCCATTCATCGAAAAAAATATATAAAAAAAATATTTAAAAATTTTTAAAAAAAATGATGACGTGGCAGCAATTTTTTTTATTTTTTTTTTGATAAATGGATAGAAGGTTGAATTATAAGACTTTTTTGTGAAGGTGCCCCTGGCGGGACCCTTAGAATATATGAAATATAATATATTTTGTGTTGGTTTGTACTTCTCATTTTAAAAGTGGTTTGTATTTGAGCAAAAACCTATATATATATATATATATATATATATATATATATATATATATATATATATATATATATATATATATATATACTAGCTTATAACCCGTGCGATGCACGGATTTTTTTTGAAATGTAACAAATTTTATTTTATGTTACAATTATTATTTTATATAATCATCATTTACAATATGTCATTTTAATTTTAATATTAATAATTTAATTTAAATTTAATTAAAAATATGGATGGTTTACAACTTACATTATAAAATTTTAAAATAAATATGTCGTTGATAGAATTCGAACCTTGAAATTTTAGTAAATTAATTTAATTATATGATATATTTAATCATTAGATCTAACGATTCTGATTTTTTACTATAAATCTAATAAAATCTAATGGTCATTATTCGTAGTAACATATTTATATTATATTTTGTTAGTGATTAGAAGAAATGATGGATATTTTTGGTTATAGATTAATTATTGCTAGATATGATATGATTGGAAGATATGATATGATTGATATTTTTAGGTGTTCATAAAAGGTAATATATTCAATTAAAAGTAAATATGAAAAAGACAATTGACTAATTACCATTAATTATACTATGTTATTATTTATTTTAGATATTCTAATAGTATAGATATCGTATATATTTTTCTTTATAATAAAGGTTAAATAAGTAAATTCATGAAATACTAAAAAACATATACCAAAAAATAGGTACCAAAATTTTTAATGTTTCGGCTATTATATAATTAATTAATTTTAATTTAATATAATTTAATATATTTATGTTTACGGATTATACTAATGTTTTCTTATTATAAACAACGTATACAAATTTTTAATTTATTTTATTAATAATTGAAAAATATGATGTGATATTTTCGGGTATATATTAATGATTGTAAGATTTGTTTTAAATTAAAAAGGTAACTTGTTTTAATTCGAAAGAAAATATTAATGATTGGAAGCTATGATATGATTGATGTTTTTAGGTGTTTATTAAAGGTAATATCTTCAATTAAAAATAAATGTGAAAAAAGGCAATCGACTACTTACCATTAATTATATTATGTTATTATTTATTTTAGGAGTTTTAATAGTATAGATATCATATATTTTTTTTTTATAATGATGATTAAATAAGTAAATTCACTACGTACCAAAAAACAGGTATCAAAACTTTCAATGTTTGAAAAATATGATGTGATATTTTCGGGTATATATTAATGATTGTAATTAAATTAAAAAGGTAACGTATTTTAATTCGAAAGGAAATATTAATGATTGGAAGATATGATTGATGTTTTTAGGTGTTTATAAAAGGTAATATCTTTAATTAAAAGTAAATGTGAAAAAAGGCAATCGACTACTTACCATTAATTACATTATTTTATTATTTATTTTAGCAATTTTAATAATATGGATATCATATATATATTTTTTTTTATAATGAAGGGTAAATAAGTAAATTCACTACGTACCAAAAAACTGGTACCAAAACTTTCAATGTTTCGGAATTTATATAATAGTATATATATATATATATATATATATATATATATATATATATATATATGTATTTCTAAAATTTTAATGAAAAATTGAAAATTTTATGCCTGTCAGGCTAATACTCACCTACTGCATTACCAAAGTCCTTTACAAAAATATTTTAGTCCTTCATTTTGTTTTCAGAAAATTCTTATTGTAATTAAATTTATCGAATCCAAAGAGACTTGACATATCCAATTCAGATCGAACTAGACTTTTGTTTATTCCTGATCAGAAAGATGTCGCTTTAAAAATCGATCCTCTAAGCACATTATGAAAAAAAAATAAAAAATAAAAAATTAAAAAAGACTTATGAAAGGCCCAAATAGAGAAGAGTGGGCTTTTAACATATAAATAGGCCTGTTGAGAAAATGATTATAAATTTGGACCTAACAACATGACTTTGATCCACAATACGGTTATTACGAAAGGCCCACAATTTTTAAAAATCTCTTTCATACATATTTTTGTCGGAATCTCTTTTCTTTATTTAAGATCTAAGATGTATCTATATATATTATAATAGCAGGAGATCGGAGAGGCTTGCACTCAGAATCTTCAGAATACTTTTCTTGAATTTTCACATTTTTGGTTTTTTTATTAAAATAATTTTCTTGCATTTAATTAATCATTAATTATACCTATTAAATATATATTAAATACACTTTATTTCATATTTAATATAAAAGTTTAACAATTTTATTAGTATTATTATTGTTTTTTATTAAATATTAATGATTTATATAAAAGTACCATTATTTTAAGGTAAAACAACAAAAAATTAATTTTATCATGTCATTTCTAATCCTTATTCAAAATTATTGCAATTTTTTTTGGCAAGAATTAATAAACAATTTTAACTTTTCGATAATTCGTAATCAATGATCGTGAGAATCATGATAAGATATATAAGTATAAATATTTTTCGATTAACATCCACAATTTAAATAAAAGTAATATCATAGAATTTACTTTTATACATGAACAAATTACACACGGAGTGTGACCAATCGATTAAATTGAATTAAGTTGACCCTTTTTTCGTCGATTAAATCAATAAAAAAATTACCCATTCGTTGTTTGATTATTTTATGTTGGAAAAATTAATATTCTAACTAAACACATTCTTATAATATTACTAATCAATTAATCATGCAGGTATGTTATGAGATGGGAGACAATGTTTAAAAACGTTAATTAATTATATTTAATATTTACAAATTATAGGAATTATGTTGACATTGTAGTTTGGTACGGGAAAAAGTAAGTGGTCTTCAAGGAGTTGATTTTTGTTATTTTAAACAAATTCTCACTTTCTGAGCATTGAGTAAGGGTGTTATAAAACGGGCATCGGCATTAAAAACAATTATATGTACATATTTATTATAAAATTTAATAAAAGAGTATTAGAATATCTGAGTATCACTTTGAACGTATGTCAATGAATTTAATTTTAATATTACAAACAAAAAAGTTCTTAAAAAATGCTTAGAAAAATTAATAAAATGTAGAGATGCGGGTGTCGGATCACTCCAAAAAACATGAAACATGGCTTACAATATGCATTTGAAATTCTGCTTTTTTCGTCATAAAACCCAATATATCAACAAGTAAAGTCAATCACACCTTTCATCACATTTACATTCTACTTCTTTTCATCATACAATCAAATTTACTAACAAATTAAACAATCACGTCTTTTATAATGTCATCGACAATAGAAAAGATTCATAAATGTTATTTTTACTTATTCAATGTCAAACTTTGCAAATGTATGTCAATATTGGATTTCAAAATCATTTTTTATGCGACAAAAAGGTGTCGTCAATACTTTGAAATTATCATTATTATTATTATTATTATTATTATTATTATTATTATTATTATTATTATTATTATTATTATTATTATTATTATTATTATTATTCAAGAGTTTAACCGAAACATTTTTTTTTCACCTAATTCTTTTCTCTTTAATTTTCAAACATTTAAATTTAATTACATTTCACACAATTTTTAATTTATCATATCAATTTTCAAATAATAAAATTTAACAAATAACAATGTTATGTATACAATTTTTAAAAATATTTTCATGCCGCGCGTAACGCGGCTTTGTTACCTAGTTTTTTTTAAGGGAAGATCTAAGATAGTATTAAAAGTACTAGCTTATAACCCGTGCGTTGCACGATTCCTTTTTTAATATTTACAATTATAATAATTTTTTTAATTTTATATGTTATTAGTTTATATATTAAATTGTTGTTTTACACATTCGATTTCATAATTGTACTCTATCTTGAATTTTTAAAATTTTATTTGGACGATTTTACAGCTCACGCGAAATTAAGTAAATCTATACTATTATATAAATTCCGAAACATTGAAAGTTTTGGTACCTGTTTTTGGTACTAAGTGAATTTACTTATTTACCCTTCATTATAAAGAAAAATATATATGATATCTATACTATTAAAATTCCTAAAATAAATAATAACATAATATCCTTTCAAAAAAAATAAAATAATAATAACATAATATGATTAATGGTAAGTAGTCGATTGCTTTTTTTCACAATTACTTTTAATTAAAGATATTACCTTTTATAAACACCTACTAATCTTACAATCACAAATATCTATCTATACTATTATATAAATTCCGAAACATTGAAAGTTTTGGTACCTGTTTTTTGGTACTAAGTGAATTTACTTATTTACCCTTCATTATAAAGAAAAATATATATGATATCTATACTATTAAAATTCCTAAAATAAATAATAACATAATATGATTAATGGTAAGTAGTCGATTGCTTTTTTTCACAATTACTTTTAATTGAAGATATTACCTTTTATAAACACCTATTAATCCTACAATCACAAATATATATACTATTATATAAATGCCGAAACAATAAAAGAGTTTTGGTATCTGTTTTTTGGTACTAAGTGCATTTATTTATTTACCCTTCATTATAAAGAAAAATATATATGATATCTATACTATTAAAACTCCTAAAATAAATAATAACATAATATAATTAACGGTAAGTAGTCGATTGCCATTTTTCACATTTACTTTTAATTGAAGATATTACCTTTTATAAACACCTACTAATCTTACAATCATTAATATATACCCGAAAATATCACATCATATTTTTCAATTATTAATAAAATATATTAAAAATATGTATACGTTGTTTATAAAAACATCAATCGTATCATATCTTACAATCATTAATATTTCCTTTTAAATTACAACATGTTCCCTTTTTAATTTAACACTAATCTTACAATCATTAATATATACCCGAAAATATTACATCATATTTTTCAATTATTAATAAAAATATATTAAAAATCTATATACGTTGTTTATAATAAAGAAACATTAGTATAATCCATAAACATGAGTATATTAAATTATATTAAATTATATTAAATTAAAATTCATTAATTAAAATAATGGTAAGTAGTCGATTGCCTTAATTAAATTATAATTACTATAAACTAATCAATTACCTTTTTCACGTAAATCGTATAATCTTTTTAATTTTCACATTACCTTTCTATTTCTATAGCTAAAGTATATTTTTTTTCCAATTATATCACGGGAGGTTCTATTTCATAAAAGAAACTAATAATATTCTAATATTAATAATTAATTGATTTTCTTTTTCAGCTAAAACGTATCATCTTTTATATATTTTCTAACTAAAATCCCTCTTTTAATAGAAATATCACGTACAATATTAATTTCTTCTTTTCAAAAACCATTACGAGCAATTGTATTTACTAAAATAACGTAATTAAATTATAAATACTATAAACTAATCAATTACCTTTTTCACCTAAAACATGTTACCTTTTAATTTTCTTTAACTAAATCCTCTGTTATTCTAATCATTACACGGGCATTATATTTAATAAAATAAAATAATTATTTTATAATTACTAATAATTAAACAATTATTTTTTTCAACTAAAACCTATCATCTTTCTACATTTTCTGACTAAAATCTCTCCATTTTTAGAAATATCATGGATAACATTTATACAACTATTATCAAATCATCTCATATAAAAATTTAAGCCTCCAAAATTAATATTTCAAAAAATAATTTAAATTAATACAAAAATTTTTACATAATATTTTAAAAAATCCGTGCATCGCACGGGTTTTAAGCTAGTACTAATAAAAGTCGAAACAATAAAAGAGTTTTGGTATCTGTTTTTTGTTACTAAGTGAATTTATTTATTTACCCTTCATTATGAAGAAAAATATATATGATATCTATACTATTAAAACTCCTAAAATAAATATTAACATAATATAATTAATGGTAAGTACTCGATTGCCTTTTTTCACATTTACTTTTAATTGAAGATATTACCTTTTATAAACACCTACTAATCTTACAATCATTAATATATACCCGAAAATATCACATCATATTTTTCAATTATTAATAAAATATATTAAAAATCTGTATATGTTAGGTCCAAATGTGTTGTAGAGGGGGGGTGAATACAACTTTTCGAATATGAGAAGCAATAAATACGATGCAATAAATTAACACACAGATTCAAGGAATATATGTCTTATATATAACTTGAAAGGGTTGCTACAACATTCATTACAAAGTATGACAAAAGTTCAGAGAGAAGTGAATGATACTAAGCTCTGTGAATGCACTCTCTCTCTCTTTTTCTTGTGTTTCTCTCAAATATTGCTCTCAAACTAAAACATTACACAAGTACTTCTTTTTATACTACATGTAATCTATGTCCTGTAGTCTTCAAAGACTAAGATGTACGTGGCCCAATGATGTCCACATAAATCTTGCCTTAACTTGAAAGCTTGGAAATCTGCCAATCAGAAGATGCCATGTGTCATGTTGAAGCTGCACTCTAAGTAGAACTTCTACTTGAGAATTTCTACTTAGCCATCTCGAAGTTCTAAGTAGAACTTCTACTTAGAAACTTCTACTTGGTCATCTAGAATATTTAGTACTTAGAAAATATTCTGGTCTTCAACTTGAAACTTCAATGTACATCTTGAACTTGTGATATCTTCATGTCTTCTTTATTCTTCACCAAGATCTTGAACATGGATCTTTATTACTGACATAAACTTGCTATCAATGTCCTGACAGTTGATGCACTGGTCTGGTTCATAAGTGACTAGTCTTGATAGGGTTTTTGCTTCTTGAATAAATTACCATATCCAATTAGTAATATGGCTTTCCAATATTTGCTTTCCTTCTTGTTCACTTGAAATCAATTGGTCTTATTGATACTGACAGTTATGATCTTGATTCTTGGCTTTTCAAATCACTGAGGCATGAACAACTTTGACTTGAACTTCTCTCAATGATTTCTTCTTGGCTTGATCATAGTTAACATGTTGAATTGTATCAATTACCTTGTCTTCATTTAGTGTTGATTTCTTGTGACTTCTTGTTCTTGATTGTCTTCTGGTTAAGTATCTTTTCCTTTAGTTGAGTTACATTAGTTATAGTGTTACAAGTTTATACACTCTGCCTTTCAATCTCCCCCTATTTGATTGTCTAACAATGACATTCAAATAAATGAAGGATAACTCAACTAAACAATGAGACGATAAAAGATAATTAACATTACAGTCTTGAATAATATACAATTGAAAAGTACTTGAAAACAATACAATGAACTTAAACTAGAAACAGAATTCGAACTTCGAATTAAAGATCATTTGAGTGATTCCTATCACCTGGATTATTTCATACCTTTTAGTCAAACTTGTATCACCTTATTGGATTCACTCTAAGGTGAATTTTCCTCAAGTGAGTTAAAGCAACCGAAAGACATGAAGTTTTTCCAACTTCAAGTTCACACCACTCTGGCCTTTAACCCTAATTCCGTTTCCTCTTTCTAGCTTCAGCAGCTTGGTCTTTCTCTTCTTTCTGCCTTTTGCGCTTCTCCTTCTGCTGCTGTTCTTTCTTGTACACTGGATCACGAAGCTGCTTCCACCTAGCATTCAACGGACTTACAGCTTCGATTTCTAGAGGATTCTTGGGCTCTAGATAAGGATGTTTGAAAAGCCTTCTGAGTTTGTCCACCTCCTGAGTAGTTCTGATCTTTGGAATGTCCTCAAAGTTCTTCATTATGAGCTGAGGTTTCCAGTGAGATTTATCAGCTTCAAACTGACAATAGATCATCTTGGGGTAGCCCTTGACACGGTCAGTATTGTGGACACTGGCCGCATCTCGCTCCATCCGCTTCTTTTCCACTACTACTTCAGACAGGTAACTCATGAGTCTCTGCTTTTCTTCCACAAACTTATCTTCCACTTCGCCCCATTTAAATACATATAATACTCTCTCCAGAAATGCAGCATCTTGAGTCCGTAGCAGCCATTTTCTACTCATATGCAAGATTGTATGATTCTGGTCTGCATCTATGAATACTAAGGCATCAGCTGTATCTTCAACATAAGCGTGTATCCAGTATACACTATCACTTCCTGGAACACCAATTGCTTCCATTATCTCTCCTTGTTCCAGTGCTCCAGAAGGAAGAGTCAGAGCTTCATCTACATTCTTCATGGCTTGAAGAATATTCCATTTTTTCTCTATCAGCTCCGGCTCAATCTTCACGTCATCTAGAGGGTTTGGAGCAATGATATCACACTTCCACACCTCATTGCTCTTCTTGAATATGACTCTTTCAATGATCTTCACGGATTTTTCTTTAAGCTCAGAAGCGAATCCCTTACTCATCATTTGTCTACAGACAGCTTTGAGAGATTCCACTGAAAGCTCCGTTAAGTCATTTTCCTCCATGCTAACCCTCTTCATCTTCCCGTCAACTACCATCCGGACAAAATTTGGATATGCTGAGAATTCTGGACCCTTGTCCTCTGCTAGCTGCATTAACTGATCCCTGTACAGAATGCTTAGCTCCTCAGATTGAGAGTATTGAATTTTAGTCGCTAGCAAGAACAACTCTGACGCAGATATTCTCGTTATGAATTGGTCATCCACATATAGGAAAGATGTTGGGACTCCTTCTACCAAAGACAAAATAACCTGCCACTCCTTAAGGTTTGCATTGTATCCAACCCTGACTTTAGAAATTAATCTCTTCAAAGCATTTATATAGTCCACAGTAATTGGATTCTGCAAATTCAAGTTGTAGAACAGATCATCTGCCTCCTTGTTATGAACTCCTTTCGTACAGGATCCCATCAATATCTTCCTTGCTTCATCCCACTTCTGCCCTATCCTTCGTTTGTCCAGATCAACTTGAGGATCAGCCAGCCTTGCAAGCTCATGATCGTACTGCTTCCCTTGCAGCTCCACTTTCTTTTCTAGGAAGGCAGCACGTTCTTGCATCATCTTCATTTTATGGAACTGAGCTTGTTCCAAGGCTAACTGTTGAGCTTTAAGGGTTTCCTCATCAACAGGAATTTCTTCAGGCATTCCGGAAGACATCCCAGCACCTCCACCTTGTTCCTTCAAAGATTTTTTTATAGCATGTGCCAACGGTACGTCTTCCATATCAGAATCTGAGTCAAGTACCTCCTGTACTGTTTCCTGATGACTCAGGTCAACGAATGGTTCATCAACCATCATTGCCTTACCCTTTCTCCTCCTCAGAGCCTCTTCATCAACAGACGGCTCAACTTCTGGTTCCTTGACAAGATCAGCGGGTTCTTCCATTTCTTCGATGTGAACTGCCTGCTATCTCGTCTCCTTTCCACTCTCCCCCTTAGGTGAGTTATCCTGAGCTCCACCTTGGTTTTTAGATCCACCAGCTGCATAAGAACCTCCAAAACCAGAACCAGAGGCTCCCGCTCCACTAGCACCACCTGCACCAGCATCGGGGGGAGGTTGTTGTGACTCGAAGCACTCCGGGGGCACAAAACTCCTGACTGCGAACATCATTCTACTGATTTCCACAGCCATTGTATGCATTGTAGACTCCATTGCCCCCATCCTCTCATTGAGAGTGCTTCCCAAGACACCACCAGCATGGCCCAAGTCATTGACCTTATTTGTCAAGTCATCAAAAGCTGTAGCTTGACTTGCCATTCTTGCTGCGTAGTCGTCTAGAGCCCTTTGATTGTTTCCAATGTTAATCCTGAACTGCCCCATCGTCTGCCCAAACTGCCTAATCTGATTTTCCATAGAAGTCATACGAGTATCAAAATTTTCAATATTAAGGGACGGTGTTTGGTTTAGGTGACCTCGCTCTAATACTCGTTCTGTTGGTATTTGGCGCTCGGTTTCGGGCCTTAAAAATGAAGGTCCCTCTCTCCCTAACCTCTCACACACACTCCCTGTCTCACGCTCGTGTATGTCTTCAATGATTGATCCAAAGTATGAAGCAGTACCTGCAGAAATTGGATAAGCAAAATAATTGGTAGTTATGGGATCAATTTCTGTTTGTTCCTGAGTTGGAATCTCAGGCTGAGAGGCTGCAAAGTGTCCTTGTACGACATCAGAACCGATCCTCTTTGCAGCATCAGTACGTACCGGTGAAGGTACGGCTGAAGTTGTTAAAACTCCATGTCCTTTTGAAGCAACAGGATCTTCAAAAGGTACATAATTGTCATCAAAATCCCTATGTGCAGATTGTTTAAGGGGAGAACCACTCTCGTGAGGTGGAGTGGTTGCGTGTGACACACTAGGGTTTGACTGGGGTTTTGAAGTAGCAGCATGAAAAAGTTTGGCTTTCTTTCGAATAAGTTGCTGCTCTTCGGGTTCACTCTCCTCATCATCTCCTACATATATACGTGCTGGCTTTCTGACTTCCGTTAACAGGGGTGAAAGAGAATAAGAATGTGTATCAGTCTCAGAAATATAGCTCTCACCCCTGGGATAGATTCTGCGGGTTAACAGTCTCTTGGGTCTCGGAATCAGATACATAGGAGGAGGAATGAGTAGTATGCAGGGAGAGATTACCTTGTTCATTACCTTGTGCCTCATCGCTTTGCTCATCAGGAATCTCATCAAATGCCTCAGCATGAGCAGATGAATTCTGAGCATATGATGAAACTTGCGATGATTCCCCCAAATTGGTAACTCCTGCATCATATCTAAGCCACATTTGAATATTTTCAGGAATTGACATAGGTTTACCTTGATGTTTATCCTGATTAGCAATGGTTGAAAGTGACTTAGTGCCCATCCCTAGCGATGCAGATGTTGGGCTTCTGGCAAATCCCTGTCTAACAGCAAGAGCATCCTTCGGTATTAAATCATTTATCAGCATCTGTAGGAACCGAGGAAACCAGCAGACAACATCAGTTGTAGTGATATCTCTGCTTGCAGGAGATCCCATTGAAGCCACTATCTCAGAGAGAACTATGCGTCCATAATTTATATCCAGTTCTCTTGCTAGGGCAACTGCAAAGGTTTGCATTGGAATTGGAATTTGATGAAAATCTTTTTCTCGTGCCCGAAAACATCTAGTGATGGCCTCGAAAAAGTAATTCCATTCCACATGGAAGAATTGTTTTTGGATATTTCTTGTGATCGGGCCTTTCGGAGGATAACATCCAATTTCTTCAAAGAATCTGAGGCGTTGTTCCGCTGTAGGTTCTGCATCATAAGCATCTTTGATTGGGAATCCCAGAACCCTGTTGACAATTTCTTCAGTCACCTCATATTCCTGACCCGCTAAGGTAAACCTGAAACCGAAGGGGGTTGTTTTGCTCCCAAAAGTAACCGCACTAGTCCATAATTGCTGTAAAGCATCATGTACTAGTGTAGGTTTAGCAGTAAAAGCATGGCTAGCCTTGGAGTACAAATTAAGAAATCGTATCCAAAACTTAAACCGCGGGAGTTGATCACCAATTTCCGTAGAAATATTATAAAAATTGTTTTTAGCAAGTAAAAATTGGTGAGCCATTTTAATTAAATGTTTTTCTTTAAAAGATATGAATTTTTTTTTAATTTTGAAAAACAAATAATTTACGAATTAACAGTTTTATCCCTTTTAATTTTTCGAGAATATCAAAAGACAATCTGAAAAGTTAAACTACGGGATATGAACAGTTGCCAATTACTAAATCTGAATATTTAAAGAAGATGAATATTCGTGTGTATACCAGTGAAATCGTGTGTTTATATGGATGAAGAATGTGGAAATCGTGTTTTGAACAGTTACACAAACAATTGATGTTTGTGTGTATGTATATGCGTGTGTATATGCGGTTACAAAACACACCAACACAAAGATTAATGATAACACAGTGAATAGCAGTCAAAAAATTGGCAGTAATTCGTGATTAGTATGAGTTTAATCACAAAAACACGGATTAATGGTATGAATTTGTGAAATCGCTTTGTTTTTGTGAAACGGCTGCTGTAAAAATGGAATTAGGTAAAGTGAATGATGCATCGAGTTAGAGATTTATATATAGATGATTGTGAAATGACAAAAGTATCCCTGTTAAAAAGAGTGTTAAAGTCTAAGTGCATACAGGGAGGACTTAAGTCGAACTCTATCTCGAACATCAAGTCGAACTTCGAGATGAAGTTCGAGATAGAGGTTAACTCGAACAAATAAGCACTTAACCAATTTTACAGCAAAGACTATAGGGAAATCCTATCTCGAACTTTATTAACTTGTAGTAAACTTGGAAAAATTCCCTTCCAGTAAAAGAAACAGGGAAATTCGAGATACATTTCGAGTTAGAAGTTAAACTCTATCTCGAACATCAAGTCGAAATTCGAGTTGAGTTTCGAGATAGACTAAGAACTCTATCTCGAACATCAAGTCGAAATTCGAGTTGAGTTTCGAGATAGACTAACTCGAAGTTAATCTCAATTCTTTCAAAAATACCCCCTTGAAGCAAAAACTACAGGGTAATTCAAGATATGTTTCGAGTTAGGAGTGTAACTCGAAAAAAAATTCCCTTTAGCTTAACTGAGAACTCTATCTCGAACATCAAGTCGAAATTCGAGTTGAGTTTCGAGATAGACTAAGAACTCTATCTCGAACATCAAGTCGAAATTCGAGTTGAGTTTCGAGATAGACTAACACGAAGTTAATTCTCAGTTCTTTTCAAAATATTCCCTTAATGGAAATCTCATCTCAACTTTTGAGATAAAATTCGAGATAGACTTTATCTCGAATATTTTGAAGATAGAACTAGGCACACTGGTAACTCGAACTCGAACTCGAAGTCGAATTTCGAGATGAATTTCGAGATAGCCAACTCGAAATTCTTCCCAGACTTAGAATTTTCAAAACTTCACTCTGACAGGTTAAGTCGAAATTCAAGTCGAATTTCTAGATGAGTTTCGAGATAGAACCTAACTCGAAATTATGAAGTTTTTTAATTCTAAGGCCTCTAATTACATGAAAATCATAGGTAAATTCATCTAAAAATCATGCAATATTTAGAATATTATGAATTTAACTCCCCCTATGATCATGCAATCTAACAAGCATAAATTCATAGATTTGTGCTATAAAAGACACTTAAAACACAATGAATTCATGCAAAAACACACTATATGCAACCTATAACAATCATTAATTAGGCATTTTAAAGTCTAAGCACATAATGATTGAGTAGCTTGCACATACAAACATAAACATGGATTTTACAGATAGAAGGCTTTACTAACTTGTGTTAAGCATTCCCAATTCACCAACCAATCTATTGAATGTTACTTCATCAAAAGGTTTGGTGAATATATCTGCAATTTGTTGCATTGTGGGCACAAAATGTAGCTCCACAGTCCCCTCCTCGACATGTTCTCTTATGAAGTGATACCTGATGTCGATGTGCTTGGTTCTTGAGTGATCTACAGGATTGTTGGTTATGGAAATGGCACTTGTGTTGTCACACATGATTGGAATTTTCTTGTGCTCCATGCCATAATCCTTCAATTGGTTCCTCATCCACAGTATTTGAGCTACACAGCTTCCAGCAGCAATGTACTCAGCTTCAGCAGTAGAAGTAGATACTGTATGTTGCTTTTTACTTTGCCAGGACACCAATCTTCTGCCAAGAAATTGGCAAGCACCAGATGTGCTTTTCCTATCAATCCTGCAACCTGCATAGTCTGAATCCGAATAGCCAATAAGATTAAAACCTGTATCTCTTGGGTACCAAATTCCTAGATTTGGTGTGCCCTTGAGATACCTAAAAATTCTTTTGACGGCTACGAGATGTGATTCTCTAGGATCCGCTTGGAACCTTGCACATAAACAAGTTGCGAACATTATGTCGGGTCTACTTGCAGTTAAATAGAGGAGTGAGCCAATCATACCTCGATAGCTTGTGATGTCAACTGATTTACCTGATTTGTCTTCATCAAGCTTCGTGGCTGTTGCCATGGGAGTCTTAGCTGCTGATGCATCTTCTAGATTATACTTCTTGAGTAAATCTCTGACGTACTTGGATTGACAGATAAAGATACCATCTTTTCTCTGACTGATCTGTAATCCAAGGAAGAAGGACAGCTCTCCCATCATGCTCATCTCATATTTTTCCTGCATTAGCTTGGCAAATTTCTCGCACAAGCGCTCATTTGATGACCCAAAAATAATATCGTCCACATAGACTTGAACAAGTATTAAGTCATTTCTTACATTTTTATAGAACAATGTTTTATCAATTACTCCCCTAATAAAACCATTTTCAATTAAGAATAAAGATAGGGTTTCATACCATCGTCTTGGGGATTGCTTGAGGCCATAGACAGATTTGAAGAGTAGATACACAAAATCTACATGTTCTGGATCAATGAAGCCGGGCGGCTGTTCCAGATACACTTCTTCTTCTAACTCTCCGTTCAGGAAGGCACTTTTCACGTCCATCTGGAAAACTTTGAAGTTGTTATGTGCTGCAAATGCCAAGAACATCCTGACTGCCTCAAGTCTTGCAACCGGTGCATAGGTTTCATCATAATCAATTCCTTCTCGCTGAGAATAACCTTTTGCAACCAAACGAGCCTTGTTTCGTGTTACAAGTCCGTTTTCATCCAGTTTATTTCTGAATACCCACTTTGCTCCAATTACGGATATGTTCTTTGGTCGGGGTACCAGTTTCCAAACTTTCTGCCTTTCAAACTGATTGAGTTCCTCTTGCATTGCAATCACCCAATCAGCATCACCAAGAGCTTCTTCTATTTCTTTAGGTTCAAGCTTGGATAAGAACCCATAATATAAGGAGATATTAGCCATGTCAGCTCTTGCAGTTCTTCTAGTAGTCACACCAGCATCTGGATCACCAATAATTAACTCAAACGGATGGTCTCTATTCCATACCCGTTCACCTGGAAATTGTCTTGATGATTCAGCTTGACTTTCTGAGTTGTGGTGCTGACTACTTAGATTATTTTCACTAACTCCCCCTGAGTTAGTGCCAGCTCCTACAGAACTAGAGTCAACTCGACTCGAGCCTTGAACAATAGTCCTTGAGCTGCTATTTACTCCCCCTGAGTTGTTGCCGGTTCGTACTGAAGAAGTCTCTCCTGATCTTGTAGAATTAGCTTGTTCACTAGACTCAGGTTCTTCATGTACACTTGGAACATTTAATGGAACAACCAACTCAGGTTCATCTTCAAGATCTTCTAAGTCCAGATTCTGAAATTTTAGGGACTCAGGTTCACTAGAATCTCTTGAAATTGATGAGAGTTTGGTATCGTCGAATCTGACGTTGTAGCTTTCAGTCACTTTTCGATCATTCACTAAGAACACTCTATAAGCTACCACCACATCTGTAGAGTAACCAACAAAGATTCCTTCACGAGCTTTTGCTGCAAACTTGCCTAGATTTTCATCATCTATAAGCACATAGCATTTTGCTCCGAAGACATGAAAGTATTTGATTGTTGGTCTTCTGTTGTTCATTAGCTCACATGGTGTCTTTTATTTATCTTTTATGATCAAGGTTCTATTTTGAGTGTAACACACGGTACTCACTGCTTCGGCCCAGAAGTACAAAGGAAGTTTCGAATCATACAACAAAGTTCTTGCTGCTTCAACCAAAGTTCTATTCTTCCTTTCAACTACTCCAATTTGCTGTGGAGTTCTCGGGGCTGAATACTAACGACGTATTCCCTTAGATACACAGAAGTCATTTAGCACTGCGTTTTTGAATTCAGTGCCATTGTCTGATCTAATCGTCGTCACAGTAAGTGTTGAAACATTCTCAATTTGAGTGATGTGATCAATGATTAAGAAAGGTACTTCGTCTTTCGTCATTGCGAACAATACCCATGTATACTTGGAGAAGTCATCCACGATTACCAATGCATATCTTTTCCTAGACAAAGATAGGACATTCACTGGGCCAAACAAATCCATATGAAGAAGTTGTAGAGGCTCAGTAATACTAGAAATTTCTTTGCTTTTATGCGATGCTCGCTTCGACTTTCCCATTTCACAAGCTTCACAGAGTCCTTTCGGAGCGAACTCCATTTGAGGTAGATCTATCACCAATTCTCGCCTCGCGAGAGCATTCATCGTTTTGAAGTTTAAGTGAGATAGCTTTTTGTGCCATAACCAGCTTTCATCATTAGAGGCTTTGCTGTAGAAACAGGTGACCTCATTCTGATTTGCTGAATCCATATCTGCAACAAAAAGATCTGCCTTTCGAACTCCTCTCAAAGCTAGTGAGCCTTCCTTGATGTGAGTGATTGATACACCTTTCTTGTTGAAGACAATTTCGTAACCTTTGTCACAGAATTGACTGATACT
Organism: Saposhnikovia divaricata; assembly: GCA_036435485.1. NCBI lineage: Eukaryota > Viridiplantae > Streptophyta > Magnoliopsida > Apiales > Apiaceae > Saposhnikovia > Saposhnikovia divaricata. The sequence goes on from CM071598.1 coordinate 171,392,808, forward strand.
CAACAGATTGTGCTTCAGTCCCTCAACATAGGAAATATCTTCTATGATGACATTGCCAGTTTTCAGTTTGCCATATCCCTTTGTCACACCTATGCTGTCATCTCCAAAGGTAACATAAGGGCCAACCTTCATAACCAACTCTGTAAGCAGGGACTTGTTTCCAGTCATATGCCTCGATACTCCACTGTCTAGCACCCATATAACTTTATTTCTATTCTACTTAATGCCCTGCAATGACAGATTGGTTAGACATTCTTCGGAACCCAACTTTGATTGGGCCCGGCTTTTCGATAAGATCGAGAATCAACAGATTTAACAACAGGAGATGCACTTTTCTTAACATTACTAGAGCTTTCGACTTTCTCCTTTCCTTTCTCAGACTTGACAGATTTGTCAGTCTTAGGAGAAGGTTTGTCACTCCTAACTTTAGGAGGACTGACAGTCTTGGCTCTCACATGCTTTTTCTTGATGTTTGAACTAGCAGCAATATTTAAGCATGACTGGCTAGATGCATTCATTAAATGCACAAAAGTTTGCATGACGTTAAAAGTGCATGGCATACAATTAGGCTGACCACACTGTGCATGATTCTGATGCAGATTATTCATTGTATGTGTGATAGGCATGGCATGTGTAGCAGGAACATTCATGTTTGCTTTGCATGCATAAGAAAGATGTTCAGTAGATTTACAATGATAACATGCTTTCTTTATTCGTTCAGCCTTAACCTCTTTTATGCCTTTCTCTCTCTTTCCTTGTTGTTTAACAGCCTTGGCTCCTAATCCTAATCTAGATTCATCTCTAGGAAAATTGATTTTCACTTGTTTGATAGGAGTTATAGGTTGTTCTTTCTGGCGATCTTCCATCTCAATCTCATATCTAGCTATCAATTCAGTCTCTTCTTCTTCTATTCTAGGAACAAGATGTTTGTAGATAGGTTTGACAGCTGATTTAAGAATTCTAGGTGTTTCCTTTTTAAGGTCACTGGAACTAGGGTCAATAGGTCTCTTTCCTTCTTTCTTAGGAAGGTCGGAATAATCAAGTCCTATACCTACTCCAGTTATCTTCTTAAATGTGTCATTATCTACATACACTTTACTAGCAGCTAGTTTGTAAGCTTCACATTTAGTTTCTAACTCAGCTAGTTTGTCCCTAAGACATGCTTCTACTTCTTCCTTAAGGACGAGCTTGTGTTCCAGAGATTTAATAAAGTCTCTTAGGGAAGTATCTACAGTGCAAGCAGCCTCTAACTCTTCCACTTTTGCCTCAAGCATTCTGCTTTTGGCAACAAGTGTTTTCTGTTCCTTTTGAGAAGAGTCTAGACTTTTGCACAACATATAGATCTCTTCACTAAGAGCCCCGTTCTGTTCCTTATAATCATCAATGGACATTTCTACTTTAAGGGTTAGAACTGGTACCTCTAGTTACTCTGATGTCTCAGCCATGAGGGCAAAGTTTGCTACATGAGTAACATCTTCCTCATCTGAATCATCCCAAGCTCTTCCTTCTGTCACCAATAAAGCTCGTTTTCCATGTCTTTCCTTCACCAGTGATTCATACTTGCTTTTGAGGGCTTCATATGTCTCTTTTGGATAAGTCTGTTTAGGCTTTTTGCAGTTCGAGGCAAAATGTCCAGCTTCACCACAGTTATAGCATTTGAACTTCATTTTGAAATCCAAAGGAGATTTGTAGCTGGTATTCTTGCCTTTTCCTTTGTAGCCTGACGAACTACCACCACCCCTAGCAGCCTGATAATAAGATGAAGAATTTCTCTGTGGTCGGTTGCTCTTTTTGAATCTCATGTTGCTGAACTTCCTTGCCATGTATGCCACGACGCTATCGTCCATGTTGTCCAGCTCTTCTTGGGTGTAGTAGTCATCATCACTGTCAGATGCGCACTCGTCATCATTATCAACTTGATGTAGTGCAAGTGATGATTTAGGCTTTGCTGCAACCATTGCCTTCTTAGACTCTTCCTCATCAGCAACTAATCCTGATGCAGTTTCTTTTCCCTTTGAATCATTGTCCCATGCTTGATCTTGAAGCGTTTCCAGCTCATAGGTCTTTAATATTCCATAATATTCTTCCAGAGAAGTTGTATGCAAATCTCTGGTTTCTCTTATTGCGTAGACCCTATGTTCAATGCTTTTTGGCTGGTTCCTCAGATATCTCGTATTAGTCTCAACCATGGGGAGAGTTACACCTCTCAGATTCAAATCCAATACCAACTGACTGAATCGTAGATAGACGTCTGTTATGCCTTCTCCTTTTCGTATTCTAAAGGTGTCATACTCCATCTTGAGTATGAGTGTCTTGTTGCTTCTAACCTCTGCAGATCCTTCCATGACAACTTCTATCTTGTCCCAAATCTTCTTCGCTGTAGTCAGACCTTTGACTATGTTGAACATTTCATGATCAAGAGATTCCGTCAAGGTTTTTCGTATGGCAGTATCATAAGCTATTTGTTCCTTGTCAGCATCTGAAAACTCCGAGGCCTTTTTAGGCTCAGACCGAGGTGCTATAACCACCCCTCCTTCCGTATGTGCAGGAATAACCACCATTGGAACAAATTTACCCTTGTCAAGGACTTCCAGATATTCAGGGTTAACAGTCTCTAGATATAGTCTCATTCTGAAAACCCATTCTTCATAGTGATCTCGGTTGAACATTGGGATCTTGAATGCATTTTTAGGAGCCATTTCAATTCTGGTCAATAAAAGTTTCTAAGTACCCAAGACTAGGCTATGTAGAATATTTATGTAGAACTTTTGCCTAAGTAGAAATTTTGCTCAAGTCGAAATTCACCAAGTAGAAATTGTCCAAGTCGAAATTCTATGTAGAAATTCTCAAGTAGAAATTCTATGTAGAACTTTTGTCCTTAGAATAATTTTTCTGCAGGTTACTTTAATATTGAATAAACAATATTATCTCTTTAACACCTTTTGACTTTTGATGCTTTACTCACCTAACCCACCTAACACACGTGCTAGGTACTGAGTGTGTCTTGTTTCACTTTCGGCCGTGAATAATGCAAATCACAGAGTCCAAAAACACCTTTTTATTCTTTTACTATTTTTCTGTTTGAAAATGAGATCAAAAAGTTGTTGGGTTGTCTTCTTTGATAAGAACAGATGATGAACACTCAAGAACACCAAATATGAAAGTACCCAGATTAATTCACAAAAATTAATTAAAATACATCCAAGCTAAATAATCACACCTGGAGTATTTAAATAATTTTTCGGATGAGTTTTCACTACAAACGAATTAAAGCTCACTTTTCGAGAAAATGAAAAGTAGATCTAGAAAATGAAAACTCACGATTCTTCTACTCAACACAAGGATCTATGTTTGTGTGTTAAACATATAGCTCTGATACCAATTGTTAGGTCCAAATGTGTTGTAGAGGGGGGGTGAATACAACTTTTCGAATATGAGAAGCAATAAATACGATGCAATAAATTAACACACAGATTCAAGGAATATATGTCTAATATATAACTTGAAAGGGTTGCTACAACATTCATTACAAAGTATGACAGAAGTTCAGAGAGAAGTGAATGATACTAAGCTCTGTGAATGCACTCTCTCTCTTTTTCTTGTGTTTCTCTCAAATATTGCTCTCAAACTAAAACATTACACAAGTACTTCTTTTTATAGTACATGTAATCTATGTCCTGTAGTCTTCAAAGACTAAGATGTACGTGGCCCAATGATGTCCACATAAATCTTGCCTTAACTTGAAAGCTTGGAAATCTGCCAATCAGAAGATGCCATGTGTCATGTTGAAGCTGCACTCTAAGTAGAACTTCTACTTGAGAATTTCTACTTAGCCATCTCGAAGTTCTAAGTAGAACTTCTACTTAGAAACTTCTACTTGGTCATCTAGAATATTTAGTACTTAGAAAATATTCTGGTCTTCAACTTGAAACTTCAATGTACATCTTGAACTTGTGATATCTTCATGTCTTCTTTATTCTTCACCAAGCTCTTGAACATGGATCTTTATTACTGACATAAACTCGCTATCAATGTCCTGACACTTGATGCACTGGTCTGGTTCATAAGTGACTAGTCTTGATAGGGTTTTTGCTTCTTGAATAAATTACCATATCCAATTAGTAATATGGCTTTCCAATATTTGCTTTCCTTCTTGTTCACTTGAAATCAATTGGTCTTATTGATACTGACAGTTATGATCTTGATTCTTGGCTTTTCAAATCACTGAGGCATGAACAACTTTGACTTGAACTTCTCTCAATGATTTCTTCTTGGCTTGATCATAGTTAACATGTTGAATTGTATCAATTACCTTGTCTTCATTTAGTGTTGATTTCTTGTGACTTCTTGTTCTTGATTGTCTTCTGGTTAAGTATCTTTTCCTTTAGTTGAGTTACATTAGTTATAGTGTTACAAGTTTATACACTCTGCCTTTCAGTATACGTTGTTTATAAAAACATCAATCGTATCATATCTTACAATCAATAATATTTCCTTTCAAATTACAACATGTTACCTTTTTAATTTAAAACTAATCTTACAATCATTAATATATACCCGAAAATATTACATCATATTTTTCAAATATTAATAAAAATATATTAAAAATCTGTATACGTTGTTTATAATAAGGAAACATTAGTATAATCCGTAAACATGAGTATATTAAATTATATTAAATTAAAATTCATTAATTAAAATAATGGTAAATAGTCGATTGACTTAATTAAATTATAGTTACTATAAACTAATCAATTACTTTTTTCACATAAATCGTATAATCTTTTTAATTTTCACGTTACTTTTCTATTTCTATAGCTAAAATATTTTTTTTTCCAATTATATCACGGGAGGTTCTATTTAATAAATGAAACTAATAATATTCTAATATTAATAATTAACTGATTTTCTTTTTCAGCTAAAACGTATCATCTTTTAAATATTTTCTAACTTAAATCCCTTTTTTAATAGAAATATCACGTACAATATTAATTTCTTCTTTTCAAAAACCATTACGAGCAATTGTATTTAGTAAAATAACGTAATTAAATTATAAATATTATAAACTAATCAATTACCTTTTTCACCTAAAACATGTTACCTTTTTAATTTTCTTTAACTAAATCCTCTCTTATTCTAATCATTACACGGACATTATATTTAATAAAATAAAAGAATTATTTTATAATTACTAATAATTAAACAATTATTTTTTTCAACTAAAACCTATCATCTTTCTACATTTTCTGACTAAAATCTCTCTATTTTTAAAAATATCATGGATAACATTTATACAACTATTATCAAATAATCTCATATAAAAATTTAAGCCTCCAAAATTAATATTTCAAAAAATAATTTAAATTAATACATAAAAATTTATATAATATTTTAAAAAATCCGTGCATCGCACGGGTTTTAAGCTAGTAATCTTTAATTTAGTGATGGTTTAACAATTATTTTCCAATTAAACCTACGCAAAAATTGACGATTTTTTGTACGTTGAAAATTCTATTTGATTTATGAATTCTACTTATAATTCGTTTTGATTATCAAAATACCCTTATAGCTATTTGAAGATAGTTCTACTAACAACCAAATATAACTTTAGATCATATATAATTAAGTTTTCTACATTAAATAGTATTGTCAACGTAGGACTTTTACATTGAATAGGATTAAAGTAAAATATGATATTTTCTTTTGAGATTCTGAGTGTTTTCATTTGAATAATAATTATTAAAGCATCACTAAATAAAAGATAATTTTATGAGGTTCGAGTGGATTGTAAAATCATCCAAATCTGATTTCTAGATCTGAAGATAGAGCCCAAATAGTAAATATGATTTTCTTTTCCTACTAATAAAAAAAATTAATATTAATATAACCTTTTTTAATTATATCTTTTTCATATTATAATTTTATTTTTAAAATTCAATTATAGTACAACCGGTTTTAATTATATCATTTTTAGATAATAATTTTCTTTTTGAAATTCATTTCTAATACAACCTTTTCTAGTTATATCCTTTTAAGATTATAATTTTCTTTTTAATGTGATCTAATCTTGATCGTCTATTTTCAATCCGATTGATCATATGATTTTGTTAGTATAGTGACCAAATCAGACCAAAAATTTGGATAAAATACCTCTTACGCTTATTATATATAAGGATATAATGTTTTTATAATATGTAAAAGTATGTTTTATCTTAGAACAGATACTAAATTATAAGGCAAATAAGCCTATATAGTCAAAAAAAAACCCGTGAAATGCACGGATTTTTTTTAATATTGTATAATTTTTTATTAATTTGTATTGATAATTTTAAGATTCGATTTTTGTAGGTTCGAAATTTTGATATGATATAATTTAGTTATAAATAATTATATATATGGTGCCAATGATATTTTCAGAAAAAATTGGATATAATTAAAAAATAAATAAAAGATAATACATTTTTTTTGAAAAAGCTAATCGATAACTACAGTATTTTATTAAGTAGAACATGTAAGTTTTACCTAAAAAAGGAAATTGATTAGTTATTGAAAAAATATAATAGGTAACATGCTCTACATAAAAAGGGAAATTGATTAGTTTTTTATAATTATATTTTTTTCATCTTTTTTAATATTTTTGCTTTAATATAACAGTATAGATAAATAAAAGTAAGGGTATTTAGGTAAAAATATACTAATATATAAGTAACGGTATTTAAGTAAAAATACGAAATACCAAAAAACAGGTTCCAACATTTTTAATGTTTCGACTATTATATAATAACTAGCTTATAACCTTTTAGGATCAAGCGCTTACCACTGCGCTAAAACCCTCGGGAGTGTTAGCTAGGCGCAACTTTATTTCCTTAACCCTTAGCCAGTGTGCCTAGCTCACGTTTCGATTAGAGAGATGTTGGACACCCCAACAATCCCCCCTCAGCATCTGCCAGTACTAACAAGTCTCTGTTAGGGGTACAATGGCTGCACAGCATGCCTTTGGCATAATAATGCACTCCTTGGGACTCGAACACGCGATCTTGGCTCTGATACCAGTTTTTAAGATCAAGCGCTTACCACTGCGCTAAAACCCCCGGGAGTGTTAGCTAGGCGCAACTTTATTTCTTTAACCCTTAGCCAGTGTGCCTAGCTCACGGTTCGATTACGGAGATGCTGGACACCCCAACATAATCCGTGCGATGCACGGATTTCTTTTGATATAAAATAAATTTTATTTAATGTTATAATTTTATTTTTATGTAATCATTATTTCAATAATTAATTTTAATTTAATTTAATAATATAATTAATAATAATTTAATCATGTAATATATCTAATCATTAGATCTAACGATTCTGATTTTTTACTAAAATTCTAATGGTCATTATTCGTTGTACACGAATTTCTATTAATATGATGTGATATTTTTTGGTATATATTAATTATATCCAGTGTTCTAAAAAACGGGTTAGGCAGCCGATTAATTGGCGCCTAGGCGCTAGGAGGTAACTAAACGCCTAAAAACTGAAAAAATCGATCATTAGGCGTTTTTTTTGATTAGGCGGCGCCTAGCCGGTCCTAGACGGGATTTGGCGGTATTAGGCGGTTTAATGAGTTAGGCGGGAATAAATGATTAGGCGGCGATTAATCGGATTTAATCGGGATTAATCGATAAAATTTTAAAAAAACGGTCAAATTAAGAATAAAATTTTAAAAATATATATTTTTTTAATAAAAAATACTTACACATGAAAGGGTAAATTTACTCATCATATTTAATAATAAAATGAAGATATTTATATTTTTTCTTATATAAAATATATTTTTAAATATTAAAATTAAATTATATAAAAAATAATATTTTAATACATCCGATTAATGTTCTGATTAATCGCCGCCTAGCCGATTAATCTCTAGAAGGTAGGCTCACCGCATAGACCCACTTAACGATTTTTAGAACATTGATTATAGCAAGGTTATGTTTTAAATTGAAAGTTAGAAAAGAAATATTATTGATTGCAAGATACGATATTTTATTGTTTATTAAAGGTCATGTCATCAATTAAAAGTAAACCCCTTTTAAATTAAATAGGCAATAGGCTAATTACCATTATTTATATTATTTTATTATTTATTTTAATAATTAGGATGATCGTGCTGAAAACCGAACTGACAAACTTTCAATGGCCGTGCGATGCACAGGTTTCTTTTATTATGTTATAAATTTTATTTAATATTACAATTATGTTTCTATATAATCATTATTTTAAAAACAAATTTAAAATTTTATTTAATATAATTTAATATACACATATTTAAAGATTATACACATATTTTCTTATTATAAACTACGAATTTTTAATATATTTTATTAATAATTGAAAAATACGGTGTGATTTTTTTGGGTATTTATTAAAGATTGTAAGATTAGTTTTAAATCAAAAAGGTATGGTGTTTTAATTAGAAAGGAAATATTAATGATTGGAAGATATGGTATGATTTGATGTTTTTGGATGTTTATAAAAGGTAATAATTTCAAATAAAAGTAAATATGAAAAAGGCAATTGGCTAATTACCATTAATTGTATGATGTTATTATTTTTTTTAATAATTAGGATAACCAAACCATAAATCAAACCGACAAACTTAAACGTCTTTTAATTAAAACAGGCAATCGACTAATTACTATTAATTATATTATTTTATTATTTATTTTAATAATTAAGATGATCTTACCGAAAACCGAACCGACAAACTTTCACTACCCGTACGATGCACGGATTTCTTTTATTATTTTATAAATTTTATTTAATATTACAATTATGTTTTTATATAATCATTATTTTTAATAATTTTTTAAATTTAAATTTATTATAATTTATTATACTCATGTTTGCAGATTATGCTAATGTTTCCTTATTATAAACAACGTTTACGAATTTTTAATATATTATATTAATAATTAAAAAAATATGGCGTGATATTTTCGGGTATATATTAATGATTGGGTATATATTAATGATTGTAAGATTAGTTTGAAATCAAAAAAGTAATGTGTTTTAATTAGAAAGGAAATATTAATGATTGGAAGACATTATACGATTTAATGTTTTTAGGTGTTTATAAAAGGTAATATTTTCAGTTAAAAGTAAATGTGAAAAAGATTATTGGCTAATTACTATTAATTATATGATGATATTATTTATTTAAATAATACCATCATATAATAGTATAGATTTCTTCTAATATGTTATAAATTTTATTGAAAATGTATACTGATTTTTAATATATTTTATTATAATTGAAAGATATGGTGTGATATTTTTGGATACATATTAATAATTGCAAGATTAGTTTTAAATTAAAAGGTAACCTATTTTAATTAGAAAAAAATATTAATGATTGAAAGATCTGGTATGGTTCATGTTTTTAAGTATTTATTAATGGTTGAAAAATATGGTGCAATATTTTTTGATATATATATATAGGCTAGCGTTCAAATAGAAACCAACCTTAGAATAGAAACTAGAAACCTACACTAAATAAATTATATTTCATTTATTTTAATGGCCCCGCTAGGGGCACCTTCACAAAAAACGTTTAAAATTCTTGGCTCTATTCAACAAAAATATTAAAAAAAATAAAAAAAATTTTTAAAAAAAAGTTACTGTTCACGTGCCACGTCATCACGTGAACAGTAACTTTTTTTTTAATTTTTTTAATTTTTTATATTTTTGTTGAATGGAGACAATAATTTTAAACGTTTTTTGTATTGGAGTACCCCTAATTTGGTCATTAGATTAGATTGAAATATTTAATTTAGGTTTAGTTTCTAGTCACCCGAAATTGCCACCCCTACCCTATATATATATTAATGATTGCAAGATTAGGTTTAAAGTAGAGCTCGAGGAGAATTCAACCATGGGAGAGCTTCCAGCGGTGGTCAAAAACGATGTCGGGAAACAATGTGCTTTCCAGATTAAGATTACATCCTATAACATGACCCACGGTTGCGAGGAATACACGGTTACTCGCGCCTCGGACTGTACCACACCAGTTATCAACAACTCCGATGAGCAGGCCAACATGAAGAAGCAGCAAAAGCTTCATTGAAATTTCCAGTGACCTCACTACTCAGGACTTATTTCTTATATGCATTCTGTTTCCAACTTTTATGGACATGTTTTTCTTCTTTTATTTCATCCCGCAAAACAAGACATTACGTTTGAGGTTGTGACATAATTAAGCTTCATCTGGTTTTCCAAAAAAAAAAAAGGTAACATGTTTCAATTATATAGAAGGTAGAAATATTAATGATTAAAAGATATGGTATGATTCATGTTTTTAGTTGTTTATAAAGAGTATTATATATTAATGATTGCAAGATTAGTTTTAAAGTAAAAGGTAATGTGTTTCAATTAGATAGAAGGTAGAAATATTAATGATTAAAAGATATGGTATGTTTCATGTTTTTAGTTGTTTATAAAGAGTAATATTTTAAACTAAAAGTAAACGTGAAAAAGGCAATCAACTAATTACCATTAATTATATTATGTTATTATTTATTTTAATAAATAGGATAACCAAACCGAAAAGCAAAACTTTTAAAACTTTCAATGTATTACCTTTAATATAATAGTATAGATATAGATGGTTTTGTCCCTAATTATATGTCCATTTTGATTTTCAAGAAATCAAATTGATCAATGTTTGACTAAACACTAAAAATTATGCATTTATTATTTTAGAAAAATTGAAAGTTACATTTTAAAATAAACTAATTTTAAATAGAATAAACACATATTTTAATGATATAATTTTTTTTAATTTTCTCGATATATAATATATTTATTTTTTAATTAAACTTTGATTAATTTGACAATCAAAACATATATGGGCTTTTTTCATAAATATCCTTGTCTATAAATGTTTTTGCAAAAATACTTTGTTTAAAAAGAATAATTTGCAAAAATACTATCTTACTTGCAAAAATATCATCTTATTTGAAAAAATACTATCTTATTTGTAACGGCTGTGTAGCAGGTTGCATTTAGTTGCATTCAATTGCATACTAAAATTGTAATTTGAATTTTCAATTTTTTACCAACTTCCAGTTCTATATATGGGTTAAGCATTGAATTTTCATTTTTTTACCAACTTCCAGTTCTATATAAGGGCTGCGCAGATGGAAATTTAACTTTTAGTTTTTAGTAGCAACGGAATGCAACTAAAAATTATAATTTTCATTTTCATTTTTTTTACCAACTTTCAGTTCTATATAAGGGCAGCGTAGCAGCAAGAAATGAAAAATTAACTTTTAGTTTTTAGTTACATTCAGTTGCATGCAACCACATATGCAACTTAATATTTATATGTGACATTTAAGCAAACACTTGACATACATTTTACTACAAAATAAAATAGTCATAATCTGTGGCACATAATCAACATAAATCAATCAATCAACTAACAACAACCAGCAAATCAACTAACAGCAACTAACAGTACATAATCAACTAATCATACTTCATCTTTTATATTCATCAAATCGGCAACTAACAGCAACCATTCCTCTCTTCCTGGCCTGCGGCCCCGATATCCAACAAATCGGAGAAGACATGGGCATCAATTGCCTCTCTCTCTCTCTCTCTCACTTTACAAAACCTTATAGCTTTATGAGGAACACTTGATTCAGTTCCAGAAGAAAGCTGAGAGGAAAAAACAGAGAATCGATGTCAAAAAATTCAAAAAATCGAAACAGAATCGTGGAAAAATCGAAAGAAGTACGAAAGAGGTGAAAAAGGAGGGAGGGAAGGTGAAGCAGATGGAGGTCGAAGAGGAGATGGAGGTCGACTAGTATTCTTCAAAAATATGGAGGTCGGAGAGGAGACGTTATTAGGATCACATCCACTATAGATCAACGTTAATCAAACACAATAACAAACACGAAAGTAAAGAACACAACGAATTAACGTGGGAACCCCTCAAGGGAGGGTAAAACCACAAATCCACTAAATATGAATGTATTACAAGATTGGTGTCGCTCCCTCACTCAACACTCTTGAATACAATCACCTCACCTTAATCACAAAAGTTCTCTCTTGTGTATCGCACACAACTCTCTAACTTTTGCAATACATCAAAACCCCTACAAAATCTATATTTATAGGCACCAAAAATATTTTAATCCTATTCTATTTCAATTCTATTTGTGACAATTACAATCTTTTCTTATCTTGGATAGAAAACTTTCCACAATTAATATTCCTACCAAGAATAAGAATTACCTCAATTATCACAAAATAGAATTCTTCTCATAATAGGATTATTAACTTAATTAGGAATTCGGGACGGACCCCAACATATCCTCCCTCGGCTCGAATTCCCTAATACCTCAACCGATTTCGAGAATCTTACCTTTTTCTCGGTCTTCATCATCGTTGCTTCCCCATCTAAACAATAGATGTTCTTGTTATTCATCACCCCTTGTAGAATCAAGCTCTTTCCCTTATACACCTTGCAACTTCGCCTTCGTCCAACGAATCTGTACCCACGTGATGCCAACATACTCAAAGACAATATATTCTTCGATGCATCTGGTACAGGTACATATCCCACATTGAGAGCTTTCTTGATCGTACCATCATGGAGTTTAAGACGTACAGTTCCAACTCCTTGAACCTTCATCTTCTCATCATTCCCCACAACGATATTACCAAGATTTTCATCAGTGCATAAAGTATCAAACATCGCTCGATCTCTACATATATGCATGGAAGCAGCAGAATCCATCACCCATTCTGATTTATTCTTTACCGAACCAGAAACGGTATCCTCACTCGCCATCAAAAACTCTCCATCCTCGATCACATGTGTAGAGTCCGCATCATCAACTTTGTTATTTCCCTTCATCTGCTTAAAGGACTTCAGATCTTCTTTAAAGTTTGGACAGAACATTTGCACATGACCTGTTTCACCACAATAATAGCACTCAACAGTGCTCATATCCTTCTTACTCGGCCGAGATTTACTTCTTCCTTGTAGGTCATTGCGGTTGCGACTCCTCCCTCTTTCAACACTTTCGACAGCTAAAACTGCCTCACCACTTTGAGAAACAACATCCTTTGTCATCCTCTCATTATCTCTTAATGCCTTTAACACATCATCAAGCGTAAGAGTTATCCTCCCTACTAACAGCGTCTGCTTAAAATGCTTGAAGGACTTCGGTAACGATGACAACAGCAACAGAGCTTGTTCCTCGTCTTTCATCGGCTCATCAACATTAGCCAGATGACATACCAGCTGATTAAAACAACTAATGTGATCATGGAGACTACTTTCTTCATCCAGTTTTAAAGAGTACAACTCCATCTTCAAATTAAGTCGGTTGGTCAACGACTTCGACGCATAAATGCTTGCTAACTTGTCCCATATCTCCTTTGGTGTCGACTCCTTCAACACGTTATACCTCACCTCGGGTGCAAGTGCCAGCCTGATTGTACTCGCTGCTCTCTTCTGGATCTTCGCCCAATCTGCACCACTCATCTTTTCTGGCTTCTTCTCCTCTAAGGCATCATCAAATCCTTGTTGAATTAACACATCCTTGACGGTTAACTGCCACATAGTAAAATCCGTCTTCCCATCATACTTGGGTACGTCAATCCTTAGCGACTTTAGATCCTCCATCAAGCCAAGAAAATCAACTCAAGACCAACAACGCACAAACAGTCTACTTCGTGATTGCCTTCTCTTTAACGCCGAATCTACTTCTCGAACCCAAGCTCTTGATACCAGTTTATTAGGATCGCATCCACTATAGATCAACGTTAATCAAACACAATAACAAACACGAAAGTAAAGAACACAACGAATTAACGTGGGAACCCCTCAAGGGAGGGTAAAACCACAAATCCACTAAATATGAATGTATTACAAGATTGGAGTCGCTCCCTCACTCAACACTCTTAAATACAATCACATCACCTTGATCACAAAAGTTCTCTCTTATGTATCGCACACAACTGTCTAACTTTTGCAATACATCAAAACCCCTACAAATATCTATATTTATAGGCACCAAAAATATTTTAATCCTCTATTCTATTTCAATTCTATTTGTGACAATTACAATCTTTTCTTATCTTGGATAGAAAACTTTCCACAATTAATAATCCTACCAAGAATAAGAATTACCTCAATTATTACAAAATAGAATTCTTCTCATAATAGGATTCTTAACTTAATTAGGAATTCGGGACGGACCCCAACAGACGCCTGTGGTGCCGGAGATCGGAGGTGGAGGTCGGAGAGGAGATGGAGACCGACTAGTGTTCTTCAAAAATTGAGTTTAGTCGTCTTCATATTGCTGCTATTGTACGGGTTTTCATCCTCTTCCTGAATTGGGAAAGAATCGTATTTCGGGAAAAAAAAATGAAAGTCAGTATAAATGCAATGAATACTGAAGTCCCGTATTTTTGCAAATAGAACATGAAATAACCGTAATTTTGATAGTTTTCCACAAAATATATTTAAGGACAAAGAAAGTATTATTTGTTGTGAATGAATATTTAATATATTATTCGAATACAAGTGTGTCGATTCTTCTTAACATAACATTGGGTCTACTGTTTGAATATAAGCACAATAGCATGTTTGACAGTTTGAGTACTTGAGGGAATGTGAGACTGAGTGCTGTTACAAGGGATCAGGAAGCTCGGTGGTGGTGTTTACAAGGTCAAGAAGAATTAAAGCATTTCGGTAATCCGGTGACCTGAAATAGCTTAATATTAAAACACTTAATATTGTGTTCACTTAAAATTTGTACTATTTTTCGAAGGTATTGAGAAAAAATATTTATAATTTTATTTGTTTTTTCCTTGTTTCGTTTACAATTTGAAATATAAGTCCAACTCATCCATTTTGTAAAAATGTTTCATCTTTCTTACGTATCTACCCTACAATTGTCATTACTAACTTTTATATATACTCTCATTTTGTTCATCAAGTGTTCACATATATTTTCTTCAATTTTTTTTATTTTTTATTTCCATTTTTGCGAAGTCCACACAACATTATTCTATCAAAATTAAGAGACAACTAGGAACTACTAGAGGAGGTAACGTTGGAGTGATGAATCGGTCTTTCAACCTTAGAGGTTATGTTTTTGTTAATGCATGTTTGATCAAGTGCTGGGAAAACCATCACGGCTGTCCCAGTTGGTTGGACCGTGATTTTAGGGGTTTACTATCTCAAGGTCATAGGTTCGATTTCTGGAGGCACAAAAGTAAATGGATTGTCATACTCGATGAGTATGAATGTGCTAGCAGTCCTCCGGATTAGTCGAGGTGCGTGAAAGCTGGTCCAAATACCGAATTATCAAAAAAAAAAAAAAAAGTGCCAGGAAATGTTTTTCAATGCACGCTCACTCTTTGACTTCAAATTTATTAATTGGCCGAATGTGATAAAAAATGATAATCTCAAAATACATTATTTTGTTGGATAATTTCTCTCGGGAATGAACAAGCTCGGAAAAGTTGTTATATTTTGAAAATTAATTCGCAAGTACTAGTGCACATACCGTTCCTTTTAATTTGATAAATGGACTGATTTCCCCTCAGAAAATAAAATAATATACCCACTAGTCAGATTGTAAAAATCTAAGGTGCAACTCCTGCTGATTTTGTGAAAAAAAAATGCTGATACATCTTTGAACTTTGAGTGACGAAGGAAACATGGAATTGAGAGCTGTTGAAAGGATCCATGAAGATCTGAGTGGTTTACATGAGAGCTGTTTACAGCGTCAAGAAGAATCTGCATTCGGGTCACTAAAAAAATCAGAAGCAAAAACACTTGTTAAGGCAGCAAATGTTTCATGACGTCTATGGATGGCAGGAACTGATCCTGTACTTGACAAGTTGTGAACTTGTGGTGATTTAGGGAGGAAATCAAAGGGGCTAATTAATATTAAAATTTAGTTCGAATTGAATTTCTGATACGATTTTAGTAAATTCAGAGTTATCATTTTAAGAATCCTGGTTTCCCTATCAGGAGGCCAAACTTTATTCACAAAGCGTTACCTAATCAATAAAGGCGGCCTACTTATTACTACTATTCTCTTCCATAACTTACGCGGCGCCTCGCCTTGCCTACCAGAATGTTTATTAAAGCATTTTCAATCTGATCAAGCTTTTACCTAAAATTCTAAGGTTCTGTTTGGCAATTAACTTATAGCGCTGTTTTGACTAGCGGATTGAATTAGCTGTTTTGACTAGCGAATTTAAATTAACTGTTTTGAATAAAAATGTTTGGTAAATAATTTTTTGAGTAACTTTTTGTGACAGAAATCTCTAATTGAAAAAGCTCCTAAAATGAGCTTTTTCAAAATTAGCTTTATGATCCCAAATCTCTAACTCAAACCTCTAATAACTAAACATTCACATTAAAGATTTCATTTGATCAAACCTCTAATTTCACCCCAAATCTCTAACTTCCAAAAACCCCCTAGGCTTTCCAAAAAATAAAATTTATACATAATATTTAAAAAATTAGTCACTCCAATTGGACAAAATCCTTATCTATAATTATAGATAATCTCTTGATTTTGGCTATATTTGTCGAACCTCTAAAGATCTAGTGAATTGCCACATCACTTATTTCTATATTAAAATAATATATTTCATTAATAACAAATTCAAATATTAATAACATACTATTTTTAAAATATAGCCAATCATTATAACCAATATCCTCAAAACACAATGTTTTATGACAAATTTTACATAATCAATATTTTATATAATTTAGCCATTCATTTAAGATACTTTTAGTACAATGATTCATTTAGAACTTCATCGCCTTGAATCAATTGTTTTTAGCATTTTTCTTGTGTAGTAATTTAGCTTATGTAAAAGAAGTGATAATCCTCATCTATAAATCAAAGCAAATTTACCATACAAAATATGTAACTGGTTAACACCATACTGCTACACTTTCTCTCTCACCATATCATATTTTTAGACAAATGAATGACTGTAAAGTACTAAATCACCGATTCCAAATCCCTCACTGTCACACAAACTAACTTGCTATACATTGCACACTATACAACCTTATTAACCTGCTGCACATTGCACACCAGGCAACTTCTCTAGCAAATCAACTGTAAGCATCGAAGCCCTCGGCCTCTGCGGCCGGATCGAATATCCCGTGGTGGACATTAGACGCGGAACGGCAAACTGCCGTTCCGACACCCTAAGCCACTTAGCTTGCATGTACCTAGTTTTTCTCCATGGTCCCAAATGCATTTTCTTTTCCTTCATACATTTCTTTGCAGCTGAACACAATATTGTGGTTAAAGACAATAGCCTTTCAATTTTTCCCACAAACACTTCCGGAAGCTTACTAACTAATCTGTTATATTCTTCACTTGCTTTTGCCATCTCAAATTCACCCCTAAAGTTCAATTCCACAATTACCCTCACCTCCCCTTTCTTCGAATTTGTATCCAATACATCTACAAACGTGTGTTCACCTGCATGTGGACATTGTTTTTTTCGTTAATATTTATAATCCAATAAATCTTTACCACAGAAAACGAGTTGCAAATAAATTATTTGAAATTAGTATCCACAAAAAAAGGTTCATGGTTATCTCTAACATTATAATTGAGTGGATCACCGCTTCTCCTCTTAAGAAAAGATCAAACATTCTGGTGAAAATTTGTTGCATGAGTATTTTATAAATAGTTGGAGAACGACAAAAGTGCAAATTTTTGGTGTGGGACTAATTACCTGATGGCATGTCGGGCAAATTTTTCCACTTGGAATTGCAAATTGCTGAATTGAAACCAGCATTTTGAAGACAACCACTGACTTGTTTCATTAGACAATTCCGACAACCACCAAAAACCGGGTTCGGGCAAGCACAAACATTTCCGGCAATTTGGGCCTCTTTTAGTACTTCTTTTGTGCAATTTCTGATCTTTGATTCCAGTGAACTTGTCCTGTATAAGGTTGCCTGTAATTTATAATCATAGTCATTAATTAGAATAACATTTTGCGACAATAAAATCCAGTTTGAACGGGTTTAAAGTGATTTTTGACTTGGAGTCAAAAAATATGTGCTTGTGTTCTAAGTCACCAGTATTTAAAATTATTAGTACCTGTACAAGTTGATATTGATTATCCCAAAATTTCTTGTTATCTTCAACATTGCAGCTGGAATTTTCAACTTGTTCTTCTTCTTGATCATTTTGGTTATGTTCATCGTATAAAATGCTCTCCGGTGAGCCTTCATATTTTTCATGTAAAAACCCGAAAACCGTATCGGACATGCTCAATGCAAGTTCACCGGGATACACAGCTTCCCGACTATCATAAGGTGTGAAAATGCGGTGGCTCATCGGAATTCTAGCCATAACTCTGGCCATGCCTTAAGTGTTACTCTTCTCTATTTCTCTTGGAAGGCTTTTTGTGGTTTGGTACATAATAAGATCGAGTATGAGCTGTTTATATAGTAGTGTTACGAACGGGTCAAGGGCCCATGGCTAAGCAAACATTCTAGCTAGTTCAAAAAGTTTACGGACTTAATAATCATTTATTACTCTGAAAGGGTCCTAGATGTTAGTGTTGCCTTGATTAGGATACGTCGGCGGTGTGGAGTGTGTGCACGAAAATTAAAAGATCGATAAATATCTGTTTAAGCATTTAAAAGAAATTTAATCAGATTAACCTCTTTGAAATGGTGGATTTGTTGGCAATTTAAATTTTTTTATTATAGTGCTCCATAAATTAAATAGCTTTAGACCGAATTCGATTATACTAACGAGTAGTGCAAGGTATCCCGAATTGGTTCTCAAAAAAATATCTCGAATTATGTGGCATGAATGAGTTGACAGTATGAAAGATTTTAATTGGTGAGATTAATGTGATTCTGGCGGGTTCATTAAAATTATAGGTAATCAGGAAGTGACACATATAATTTAGAAAAAATTTTGAAATCCAATTCGGGGAACTATCATTTTCCTACACTAATTTCATTTATTTTAAACGTTGCATCATTTTTTCAAAATTTGTGTGTTGTCTCCGTCTTAGAGTTCATTTATTTTAAACGTTGCATCATTTTTTTTCAAAATTTGTGTGTTGTTTCCGTCTTAGAGCATCTTCAACGATATTTGCTAAAAATGATTGACTAAATCAGATAAAATATTGATTATGTAAAATTTGCTGAACCTGTAAGATGTTGTGCTCCAATGGTATATTGACTATAATGTTTGGTTATATTGTAAATATAGCATGTTATTATTATTTCAGTTTGTTATAAATAGAATATATAAAAGGTAATAGATCATAAAAAATCTTCCTTACAGTTGGCCAAATATAGCCAACGAAAACAGATTATCTATATTTTTAAGGTTATCTATATTTTTTCCTAAGGATAATGCATCATTGGAGTGATTTTTTTTTTACATAATCTCGATAAATTTTATTTATTGTATTATTTATTTGATTTTAACTAAGAGGTCTTCTCCATTGGAGATGCTCTTACTCTACTTACTATTTTTTCTCCTTTTTGTTATTTGAACAGCTTTCGTAACCCATTTAAATCAAAAATAAAAATTGAATAAATTTATACCATTATATTATAGCTGAAATATTAAAAATTTGGTCAGTTGGTCGATCGGTACGTATCTATTGAATTTACTTATTTATCCTTAATGAATGCTACATATTATTTTTACTTAATTATCATTACTTAATTATTTATAGTTACTAATAATTAATGAATTTTATTTTTCAGGTAAAACATGTTACGTTTTCTACTTTTCAATAACTAATCAATTTCCTTTTTCATGTAAAAACATTATTTTTATATTTTATCTAATTATAATTTTTCTTTTTCTAAAATCTCTGTAAGCAATTTTATTTAATAAAAGAAAAAAAATTATAATTATAATTACTAATAATTAACCAATTACCTTTTTTAGCTAAAATACGTTACATTTTCTATTTTTATTTTTTTTCATTAAAATATATTCGGGTAGCTTTATTTAAGTGAAATAAAATAATAACATTATAATAACTAATAATTAACCGATTACGTTTTTCAGCTAAAACATTTTATCTTTTCAGTATTTTCAAATTAAAATTCATCATTTTCTAAAAATATCACGCATAACATATATATAGGGTGAGTGCCCTGAATACCCACTTTTTATTGTTTAATAACCAAAATGCCAAAAATTTGCGCTGCACGCCCAAAATACCCACCGAATACGCCTCCGATAGAGGAGTATCCTCGAATACGCCTATGGCAGAGGAGTAAATGGTGGGGTACGCCTATAACAAAAGAGTAAAGAGTGGGTTACGCCTATAACATAGTCGTATATCGATGAGAGACGCATTGCGCATCAGGTGTTAAGCATCTTTGAGTTGCGTGATGACATCAGCTGGCGTCATCTGTCACTTTTTCTCAGATTTACGCGAGCTCTCTCCAGTAATGGCGATTTTCAGGCGATTTTAGCCGGAAAAATGAAAATCCGGCCACGCTCCGTTATAGTCACTTTCTTATAGCATATTATACACCAATCGAATCGCCCTTCGACGATCTACATGACTACACCAATTTCAAACAATTTGTTTAGCCGGATTTGCAACGCCCAGGACCTTAGTTCATTTTTTCCCGATTTGTTCGTTATTTTCCGATGAGCTTCATTCGACCCTCTCCGTTCATCATCTGTTCGCGTATTATACGTCAATGGAATCGCATTTCAACGATCTACACAGCCATACTAGTTTTAAAGCATATTCAACCCTATATTAGAAACCCCAAAAATTGATTTTGGCGAGAGAGACAACGGAGACAAAGAGATTGAACGGGAGGGAGTTGCTACAGTAACTGGGATGCGCCGGTGTGAGATGCGTGTCCCATGGGTAATTTGGACACCTCTTTCCGCGCGTGGGTATTTAGGTAGTAAAAAAATGGGTATTTTGGGGATTCTATATATATATATATATAGAAAAAAGTTCTATGGAGTACTCATTTAATTGGAGTACTTGGAGTACATATACGTTCTGCATTCAAAATATTTTAAAATTTATTGTTTTGCAAACCTTGTTATATGAATATCATAATTTCATTGATAATTTTGAAAATCATGTATGTTTTGCAACATGTTCATCTTGAAAATCTTTTATGTTTTGCAATCAGAACATATATGTTTTGTAACCTAAATGTGTTTCGCAGAACAATTCGTTTTGCAATATTTTGTTAGCAAAATATATAAAATTTTCAAGATTTTCAATGAAATAGTGATATTCATGTAATAAGCTTTACAAACTAATAAAGTTTACAAAATTTTGAACGCAAAATGTATATGTACTCCAAGTATTCCAATTAAATGAGTATTCCATAAAATTTTACTCATATATATATATAATTATTATCAAATCATGTTATTCAAAATTTTAAAATTATAAAATTCATGTCTCAAAATTTTTAATTTAAACCAAAAAAATTCATTATATTGAAAAACATGCATCACACGGATTTTGGATTTTGAGTTAGTAATTTATGAATTGTTAGGATGACTGATATTTTAAAACATCGTTTTTATGTTTCACCTAACAGTATATGCAAAGATCCTGTTATGTATGACTTGTTAACTAAAGATTAGCTAGAGGATTAGGAACACTAATACAGATGCACCTTCCATGCTAATCCAAAACCAAATGCTGAGGTGGCAGGTGTGGAGTGGATGTTGTAAATCTATGACAGTCTAGAATGGTGGGTGAAACAGCTAGGATACACGTAAGTCTGATCTCAATCGGACTCTTCTCATCTACATTTAAGTTGCAATGGGATATACTCGAATATTACACATTTTCTTTTAATTATTATTTTATTTTTGTCATAATTAATCATTACGTTCATTTACTGTTTGCTACATATCCTATCTTAATTTCAAACATCTCATGACTATGTGGGACCTCTTCAGTTAGATGACAGCCACAGATTCCATCCGTGGATTCATCGTAGTCGTTAATTTACAAGATTACTAGATTAGATGGGACCCACATAAAATAATTATGTAGTGTTGATAAAAATATAAAACAACAGTAGGAGTCTTGTGTACGCGGCGTTTGGCAGTGTTCGTGATTTTTATGTTGAATGTTGATGGAGTGAATTTGACTAATTTACCCTCTGGTGTGGACAGATTTGATTTGGGCCTTTGGGGTATATTGGTGGGCAAGATGGCCCAAGATGGTCATATAGGTTGTGTAATTATTGTGGACGGGATAAACGTTGTATTTGCGAAAAATTGGAAGCGGTATCAGGTAAAGAACCGCGTTTTAAATATTAAATTCGACATCAAACAAGATGTGACTCCTTCGCTAGTGGCTTGCCGGTGTTCTATCTTAACAACGTTGTTTAGAATTAAATTAAGATAAGCAAGAACGAATTAAATTAAGATAAGCAAAGAACATGTTATCTTTTATTAGGTTCGACTCATAACTCATATCGAGATTTACGAGAATAAATACTTATATTATAAGATATATAAACCTACTTATTAAAAAAAATTAAGTTAAGCAAACATATGTTGCACTAGTGATGCAGCAGCCTAAACTCATCAGGTTTGTTCTCAGACTTGACTACTGCCGGGCATTTGCAGCCACATTTCAGGAAAAATTGAATAGCAGCTACGATGATAACTAGGGCTGCACATGGGTTTCGAAACCCAACCAAACCGATCCAAACCGACCCTCTTTTTAACCGATCAAACCGAACCATTCAAAACCATGGGTTAAACGGATTAATTTTTAAAAAACCCGAACTAATTGTGTTGGGTAAGGGTTTAACAAATTTTAACCCTTAACCAACCCAACCCAACCCGTTTACATAAAATACATAATTTTTTGCATATTTTTTGCATATCTATACTATTATATAAATTCCGAAACATTAAAAGTTTGGTTAGTCAGTCGGTCGGTCAGTCGGTCGGTCGGTCGGTACTGTTGATTTTACTTATTTACCCTTACTTAATCACAGATAAACTAACTAATCAATTTCCTTATTGAGTTTAAATATATTATCTTTTTTATTTTTCAAGAACTAACTAATTTCCTAAAATATAATATCCTTTTATATTTTATCTAACTAAAATTTCTACTTTATTAATCAATTACCTTTTTCAGGTTAGACATATTACTTTTTCTACTAACTAATCAATTTCTAACTAATCAATTAAGGTTGAACATATTATCTTTTCTCTTTTTCAAAAACTAAATAATTTCCTTTTTATGATAAAATATAATATCCCTTTATATTATATCTAACTAACTAATTTCCTAAAATACAATATCCTTTTATATTTTATTAACTAAAATTTCTCCTTTATTAATCAATTTACTTTTTGAGGTTAGACATATTACATTTTCTACTAACTAATAAATAATAACAGATAAACTAACTAATCAATTTTCTTCTTGAATTTAAACATATTATCTTTTCTATTTTTCAAGAACTAACTAATTTCCTAAAATATAATATCCTTTTATATTTTATCTAACTAAAATTTCTACTTTATTAATCAATTTCCTTTTTAGGTTAGACATGTTACCTTTTCTACTAACTAATCAATTTCCTTCTTAAGGTTAAACATATTATCTTTTCTCTTTTTCAAAAACTAAATAATTTCCTTTTTATCCATTTATATTTTATCTAACTAACTAATTTCCTAAAATACAATATCCTTTTATATTTTATCTAACTAAAATTTCTCCTTTATTAATCAATTTCCTTTTTCAGGTTAGACATAGTACCTTTTCTACTAACTAATAAATTTCCTTCTTGAGGTTAAACATATTATCTTTTCTATTTTCAAAAACTAAATAATTTTCTTTTTATAATAAAATATAATATCCCTTTATATTTTATCTAACTAAAATTTCTCCTTTATTAATTAATTTCCTTTTTCAAGTTAAACATATTACCTTTTATATTTTTCAATAACTAAACAATTTTCTTTTTCAAGTAAAATAGAATATCTTTCATATTTTATTTAACTAAAATATCTCTTTTTTTAAAAATAGTAAGAGCAGTTTTGTTTAATAAAATAACGTAATTATATTATAATTATTATTAACTAATTAATTACCTTTTTCACCCAAAACACGTTACCTTTTCTTTTTTCTCTAATTAACATCTCTCTTTTTCCAATTATATCATGAACGGTTACCTTTTTCAACCAAAACACGGTACCTTTTTTCTTTTCTCTTACTAAAATCTCTCTTTTTCCAATTATATCACAGATGTTTCTATTTAATAAAATAAAATAATAATATTATAATACTAATAATTAACCGATTACCTTTTCAGCTAAAATGTATCATCTTTTCTATTTTTTCTAATTAAACTCCCTTTTTTTCTAGAAATATCACGGACAACATTAATTTCTCATTTTCTAAAAACTATGAGCAATTTTATTTAGTAAAATGACATAATTAAATTATAATTATATAAGCTAATCAATTACCTTTTTCACATAAATCATGTCATTTTTTTAATTTTCACGTTACCTTTCTATTTTCCCTAACTAAAATCTCTCTTTTTCCAATTATATCAAGGGAGGTTTTATTTAATAAAATAAAATAATAATATTTTAATATTAATAATTAATCGAATACCTTTTTCAACTAAAACGTATCATCTTTCCTATATTTTTTTTAACTAAAATCCTTCTTTTAATAGATATATATATCACGGATAATATTAATTTCACCTTTTCTAAAAATATTTCATACAATTGTATTTAATAAATAAGGTAATTAAATTATAATTGCTATATACTAATCAATTATATTTTTCACCTATAACATGTTTACTTTTTAATTTTCTCTAACTAAATCCTATCTTTTTCTAATCATATCACATGCATTCTATTTAATAAAAATGATAATTTTATAATTACCAATAATTAATCCATTACCTTTTTCAACTAAAACCTATCATCTTTTCTATATTTTCTAACTAAAATCCTTCCATTTCTAGAAATATCACGGATAACATCTGTATAATTATTATCAAATCATCTGATATAATAATGTAAGCCTCCAAAATTCATCTTTCAAAAAGTTAATTTAAATAAATGAAAAAATTTATATAATATTAAAATAAAAAAAATCCGTGCATCGCACGGGCTTTAAGCTAGTTTTATATAAATTTCTGCACTATATAAATTTTCTGCAACACTTTCTAGAACATTCTGCAACACTTTTTGGCTTCTACAACATTCTGCAACACTTTCGGCAACATTCTGCAACACTTTCTGCAACAATCTGCAACACTTTCTGAATTCTGCAATTTTTTCTGCAACATTTTCTGTGAAGTGCAAAATTTTCTACGATATGCGGGATTTTTTGCAAAGTTCTTCCGATTAGCAAATTTAACCCGACCCAACCCGAACTAAACCGAATTAATTGGGTTGGGTCGGGGTTGGGTTACAATTATTTTTTTAAGTTAATGGGTTGATTTTTTATAAAACCGAACTAATTGGGTTGGGTTGGGGTTTGACAAAAACCCGACCCAACCCTACCCATGTGCAGCCCTAATGATAACGGGGAGTCGCTGTTTTCTGTTTTGAATCGAAAGGTGGTATGTGAAGGAAATGAAAATTTGCGAACAGCTAGTCATGACAGTACAAAAATCAGAATTACCCAAATACCCAATGTCGTCGAGTTTGCTACAAATACCCAATGTCATTGAGTTTGCTCATAGATAGCGGTCTACAACTTTCTTTTCACATAATCGCAATCGAATTTAACAAAAAATTCGAATATGAAATTACCCAACTTTCTTGGCTAAAGAAATTACTTTCTTTATATCGAATAGATAACGGTCTACAACTTTCTTGGATAAAGAAATTACTTTTAAATTACAATTTCATATACAATCTACAAATCAAATTGAAATCAATTCCATATTAAGACATTCCAGTCCTTGTATGTAATGAATTTAGTACAAATCTGATAAATTAATTAACTGACTCAATTGCAAGTGGAAGGAACAGATTGATACTGATATTACTGAAATAGTATAAAGGTTTACCGACTTTCGAGAGGTCAGCTCTCTCCCAAGCAACACACACAATTACACAATACTCCCGATGTAACATCCCAGGTTTATAGATTAATTTTAGTAAATAATTTGATAATTTAGGATTTAAAATTATAGCATTTTTCAATTTTAGAGGAGTTATTGTAGAAGGTCATTAAAAATAGAATATTAATAGGTTGTAACTCATAATTGATTTTTAAGTTTTTAATTTTAGGCTAAATATTAGTAGTTTTTTTTTATTAAAAAGGATGTATCGTTAAAGACTAATTAGTAAGGATAGTGACATCGGTTACAAAAGAATATAGAAAAAAACCCTAGCATTCTAGGTAGTAGTCAGGTAAAGAAAAAAGAAACGCCGAGAGAGAGAGAGAGGGGGGGGGGAGAGAGAGAGAGAGAGAGAGAGAGAGAGAAGAACACAAGAGGAGAAGAGGAAGAGAGGAGGAAGACACATAACAAGAATAAAAAGAAGGGGTAACGATTCTTTGATTATCTTGATATTCGGGTAAATTCATGTGTATTATATTTGATTGATTTTGATTATGTTAAGGATCCTTGTATGTTCTCTTGAGTATTTGTATAGGTGTAGAATCTGATATATATATATATATATATATATATATATATATATATATATATATATATATATATATATATATAGGGTTACTCCAATACAAACCTCCTTAAAATACAAACCTACAAACCAAGCATAATCTAATATTTCAAGCTAATCTAATGACCAAACTAGGGGTACCCCAATACAAAAAATGTTTAAAATACTTGGCTCTATCCAACAAAAAAAAAAATCACTGTTCACGTGATGACGTGGCCGTGGATTTCACTGGTTAACGGTGCTTCGCACCTTCTTGTACGGCGCTTCGCGCCTTTATCATTCTAAAGTTGTAAGGAATGACAATCAATGGTAAAAGCAATAGACGATTGACGGGTGTGTCGAGAGCCTTCGGCCCTCATGACTACCTAACTCATCCGTTTACTGTCTTAAATGCTTCGCATTTCCACGGCAAGATTTTTTTTTTTTTGTTGGATAGAGCCAATTATTTTAAGCATTTTTTGTGAAGGTACCCTTGGCGGGAACCTTAGAATAGATGAAATATAATTAATTTAGTGTTGGTTTGTAGGTTTGTATTTTAAAAGTGGTTTGTATTTGAGCACTTGCCTATATATATATATATATATATATATATATATATATATATATATATATATATATATATATATATATAGGCCTTTGCTCCATACAGAACACTCTTATATAACAAACAACAAAGAACATCTTAGATCTATTAGATCATTTGGCCCCGCCAGTGGCACCCAATACAAAAAGTTATTATTTTTTTACCCTCTATCAAGTCTGAAAAAAAATGAAAAATACTGTTCACTGATGACGTCACTGATGACGTCATCAATGAATAGTAAATTTTCAAAAAAATTTTTGCTGGTTTGCTAGAGGGTAAAAAAATAACAACTTTTTGTATTGGGTGCTATGACAGAACTCTTAAATTATATTAGATATGAGGTGTTTTACATTGTTTGTTATATAAGGTGTTTGCTATGGAGTGCAACTCTCTCTCTCTCTCTCTCTCTCTCTCTCTATATATATATATATATATATATATATATATACATATATATATATATATATATATCCATGATTTGTATTCGTATGATTACTCCGATTTTGTATGTATAGTATATTTGGATTCTGAATTCTTGTAAAATTCGTATCTGATTCGTTATTCATCGGAATTTCATGAAATAAGACTTTCTGAAAAGGTATTGTAATTATCTACAACTTTGATTCTTTGTGTTTTTCGAAATTCATCCTGTAAATATGAGTTTTCTGTGATTTAGTGACCTGCTGGTGTGTTTTCGAAATTGAGAAGGCTAACTTCAAAAATTCATAGTAAATTGAGTTTTTATCCAAAAATTATGTAGGATATCATTCTGGAAATATATTTTCGTGCTCTACGTTTTTAGTTTGCATTCCTCCGTCAAATTCTGTGATTTGGAAGTCTTAAACAACAAAATATTAGGGAAGTCAGGGTCTGATTCTGTTCTACAGTCCGCAAATATCTACTTTCTGAATTCGTTACTTGGTTGTTTTTATCGAGCCTTACCATTCTGGAAAGGTCTCAGAATTGTCTACGTTTTTTGTGTTTTGTACTTTTTCAGATAAAATCATTTTCATAGAGTAATTTTCCAATTTCAAAAACTGATCAGAGCTGATTTTGTTATCAATGGTCTATTTTGTAATATATTTTGGTGTGCGATTTTTGGAATTTTCTTTGAGTAAGTTATATGTAATCGCCGCATGAATTATATTAATGTGTGTGCTTATCTACTTTATTTTACTGTTAATAGATAATGAATTGACATTTAAGATTTATTGTGATCTTATTTTCAAGGTACGAAATCAACATTGTGGTAAGTGACTTTTCGTTGCTCACTAGTATTATCAATTCTATTTCTATTATGTTAATTTTATTGTATTTGTAGTATTTGATTTTTGAAAATTGTAATATCGAAAATAGAATTTAGAAAAGATTTTTATAAGAATCCCAAGTTTTAGTTGCGTATCGAATCATAGAATCCGGTCACTGGATAGTATGACATATAGAACTAGTTTACGCACGTTCCGGAACACATAGATACCTTGTTGAGTTTGACTTAACGAGGGACGTAAAATAGCCCCCATCGAACTATAGAAGCCGTGTCATTGGCATAGTGTGACCGTAATTTAGAACTGTGGGAATAAAATGTGATTTTACTGTTAAGATTCTTTTATCAATTTATAGCTTTAGAACTTTTATTTTTTTTTTAAGTATTATTTTGAGCCGTCGGCGATAGTTACTTGCTGGGCTTTGCAGCTCACTGTTTTAATATATTTCAGGTTACTAAGCTTTGGATCGAATAAGGATGTGAACTTGTGGATTTTGTGCTACCTGATTGGAAAAGATTTACCGTATTATAGAATAATTCCAGTTTTTAATTAGACATTGATTATTGAAATTTGTGTAGCTGCGTTTCTAATTTGATTGTTTCAGATTATTGTGTTGACTTTCAGTTCGGATTATTGAATAAAGAATTTTATTTTAATTTAGCTGAGAATTTAGAAATAATATTCCGAAAAGTCGGGTTTTTACACCCGATACCCTTATTCCTCCCCTTTCCCCTCTTTTAGCCTCCACACTCTAATTCTCTTTGGGCTTATCTTGGGCCTGCTTCTTTTAAAGTTTAAGAGTCCAACAGAGTTGGGCCAGTCCGTTACAATACCCCGCTCCCAAAGAACGACCTTGTCCTCAAGGTCGATTCCCGGAACTTGCACTAGAAGCTGAACCACATCCTTCTAACTCTCCGGAAATTGTGTGGCCTCAACAACTCCATATGCAAAGTATCCGACTTCTGATTAAATGATATTTCTGGTATTTCAAGAGTGGCTTCTGGGATGGCAATATGTTTACACGATTCATATTCTTCTTTCTTTCCATAGACGTTTTGACACCCATCACACCGACATCCGTCAGAGCATCCAACGTTTGACTGATAACACTCACAGTACCTCTTCAGGCACATTGACTTCTTGCAATTGCAGCGTTTGCAACCATCTCCGTCACTGAAGCCCGTTGACCTTTTCCTTTTCTTTTGTGGACTCAATTTAGTATATTCCCTTTTATCACCTGATGTAGAATGATGCTCCGTTGGATTCAATAAATCATCAATTGCTTTTGTTGAAGTTGAATAATTCCCTGTATTTTCTGCTGAATGAGAATCTGTAGTGCACAATGACTTTTGCCATTGTAAATTCATGAATTTCTCCTCAGCTGATTTCACACTTGAACTTGCACCACAACCCATTAGCAATGCATTAAGTATGCTATTTAAGTGCAGACCAAATCCAGATAGCTTGGGAACTGCTATACTAGACCTCCCAAATTTTGGGGCGTGGAACATGGATAATGTTGGTTTGCTAATGTTTTCCAGTTTGACGCTGTTGAAAGGTGCATATATAGGTGCACTAGATGATTTTAGAACCTGTAATTGACTGGAAACTGAGCTTGAAATACATGCAGCATTTGACTGAGTTTTAGAACCGCAATTTTCTGCAACAGCATTCTGTTGGGTCTTATCATATTGAAGACAGCATGTAGGAACATCAGGCATCTGTTGACTGACCTCAGTCCGTACACGGCCATTATGTTGTTCACCAATCATAGAACTGTTGTTGATTCAGCCTGCGACGTCCTTGGAAGAGGGGGTAGCAGTATCAGATTGCTTCAGCCTTGAATTGGTTACATTCCCCACATCATCACAAATCGCCTTCAAGAGATATTCCCAGTACTTGTCAGCAAACTCAGAAGCAATGCCACCTTCTCCGAGTGCAGAATTGTTACTGCTAGGACCTATGTCGTGAGAGTTCACTTGATAGCTCAAATTGGTATTTAATTTCCCAGGTGTACATATAACTGAAGCAACATCGTCATTTTTGTCACCATTCTTCTTAGAATATTCGTTGGATAAATCATAGTATTGAGGCCTCTCAAATGATTTTAATTGAATTTGTGGACTGATTCATGGTGATGTGAATGCATGGGGAGAATAATCATGTCCAGGAAAGCTTTGTGCCATTGTTGCTCCCTTTAAAGGCTTTACAGGAGATAGATCACGAATAGAACTGTGTATAGTGGAGTCTTTCGACCTTCTCTACTGATACTTGTTGGCAGCAACAGTCCTTAGCTTTGGATATGAATTGAAGCCAGCTGTATTTTTTCCGACTCTCTGCTGCGACGAAGCACAGGAGATAGATCACGAATAGAACTGTGTATAGTGGAGTCTTTCGACCTTCTCGACTGATACTTGTTGGCAGCAACAGGCCTTGGCTTTGGATATGAATTGAAGCCAGCTGTATTTTTTCCGACTCTCTGCTGCGACGAAGCACTAGGCTGAGCATCAACCTCCTACTCATAATAATCATCAGACAGCATTTCATCCACGGATATATAAGCCTGACCACTACAAACCCTTTATGGATATTCCAACTTCGGCCTATCAGCCCTGCGCCCCAATGACTCTTCTTCAGACCCTTCCTCACTTCTATATCCAGAACTACTTTCCGATTCTATTCCAGATTCAAAATCGGGGCGCATAGGATGACAGTCCTTCCAAAAGGTTGAACCCCATCTCACCGTTAAACCCACTTTCTTAGTAGATATCTGTGAATCCGAAAATGCACCATCACTGGCAGCTACACCATTTGATACATTAGTCCCTTTTTGATGCCCGTCTCTACCAGGATCAAAGATGAGAACAATCTCATTTCCTTCGCCATTCACACACCTATCATTCTCAGTTTTTTTAACTACATCTCCCACTCCCTTCTTTTTTGCATACACATCTACCAACATTTCATCATTATTACTACCTTGAGACGAAATAAACACACCATGCCCTCCTCCCGAACCTGATGTAATATTGAGATGGACTCCAAAATTCGTGTCAAAATTCATCGATTCGTGTCAAAATTTGGATATTCAACTGAGCTAATCATTTTGGAACCGTCATCCAATGTTGTAGTATCAATGCTATAGTTTGTTTGTCCAATAGGGAGAGTGGTGTTAAAAGCTGCATTAATTAAAACAGAGTTTCTTTCAGGAATTACCTCAAACACCTGTTGTGTAGAAAATTCAATAGTGTTGATATAAGATGGAATTGATGAAGGTGGCTCTGTAAAGTGGAACATGTGTGGTGGTACGGGCGGTGGTCTATACTCCACTGAATAGTGCGGGTTAGCAGTGACAACATACATGTAACCACTCACCGGGCCTCCTCCGGAACCACCTGTACCAAACTCATCTCGAATTAATCTTCGCCCAACCAGCGCCTTTCTCACATCACTCATACTCAACACCCCATGTATCACCGAATTCGGACTTGCAAAAGTAGCTCCAGGATGATTCTCAATCCCTCTAAGTTTTCCAGTGTAGGCAAATGAATTGATTGAAAATCAGTTAGAGTTGAATTTACCTCAACTTGAATATTGAGTTGGTCATTGCGCTTTGGATTAATTATGGTCCCCTCCCAATCCATGCTTCAACTTATACGGTCTTCAACGCCCCCATATGTTTTGCCGCCGTGATTTTGCTCTCTATAGCCCACTCTGCCAGTGACTGACGCACTGCCTCCATTGCTTTCTCAATTGCCTGCTCCACCCCTTTCGTAATCAACTCTTTCATCTCCTCTCCAAAATCTGCCATCATCTTTCCCATTAGATCGAATGCTCTGATACCACTTATAATGAACTTAGTACAGATCTGATAAATTAATGACTAACTGACTCAATTACAAGTAGAAGGAACAGATTGATACTGATATTACTGAAAATAATATAAAGGTTTACTGACTTTCGAGTGGTCAGCTCTCTCCCAAGCAACACACACAATTACACAATATTCCCGATACCCTAATTCCTCCCTTTTCCCCTCTTTTAGCCTCCACACTATAATTCTCTTTGGGCTTATCTTGGGCCTGTTCTTTTAAGGTTTAGAGTCCAACAGAGTTGGGCCAGTCCATTACATTGTAATCAAATGCAACCGAAGATAATATGCGTAGGTGATAAGTAGTTAGGGACTGATGTCTACACATGTGCCTTAGCAGAGACCCCCTCACCAGTGAAGGGGCAACATATGCACCAAAGAGATGGAATATCTGAAGACATCAAACTGGATGCACTATTCTTCAGTTCGTGCATCACAATTTTCAAGATTATCCCACCACTTCACTCAAACTAAATCGGCATGAGTGGAAAAGGAAAACAGAAAAGAAAGATGAAAGACGTGAGAAGAGATGGCAACCGAAGACGTGACCAGAACATATCATTTACATTCAAATTTGTTTAGTATAGTAGCAAAAGAAAGTTTGTGAATTCATCTGCACACTGGAGAAAATGAGTGTTAGTTTAACCTGCTTGAACAGAATAGCGGAATGGATTAATCACAAAATAGTCTGATAAGCATTCCAACCTACCATACACAATCTTATTCTCTACAAATATGATTCTTCTTTTATGAGGGGTTTGTCCCTGCAATAACAACTGAAAATGACTATCTAAACTTT
Organism: Saposhnikovia divaricata; assembly: GCA_036435485.1. Lineage (NCBI taxonomy): Eukaryota > Viridiplantae > Streptophyta > Magnoliopsida > Apiales > Apiaceae > Saposhnikovia > Saposhnikovia divaricata. Next base: position 171,426,049 of record CM071598.1, read on the forward strand.
AAATCATCTTAAAATTGTGAAGATCGTACCCTATCAAATATCGTTCTATAATACTCCAAGCCAAGCATAATTGGTTTCAATCAGATTCTGACTCGTACAAAAGAATAATTAATTTGCTTGTCGTCAACCGAAATTTCTAATATAAATTCAAGAGTTTCATAGATATCTATGTGAGAATTATATAATCAATGTAACAATGTCATATGCATGGCAAAAGAACCAAGGAAGGTCGTATACACAGTTGAAACAAATAAATCACTTGTCTTCTACATAAAAAATCAGGTATATTCAAATTACATCCACATAAAACCTGAATGTGACTGATTTAAAGTGGAATCGAAGATCGTTGATTAGAGTCCTATATAGTACTACACAAACTGACATAACCAATAGCAGAAGGAAGAAACTCTAATAAAATGTTAACTTTAGAATCCAGAAGTATGTCATAAGCAGTCTTTTAAGCTAGATATTAGTGATAGTATAGGTCTTTCTCCAACAAATTCTAGGGTGGTGACCGGATATTTGCGTTTGTGAATGAACATGCTTCATTTCTTGAAAGAAAACCATGCTATGACTATAACTGAAGCAGCTTACTGTTTGAAAATGGATTTTTTTCTCTGACTCCTGCATATCCTTAATTGTCTTTGTTCTGGCCCTTTTGGGATCAATGCAGAAAAATTGCCATGTTTATGAAATACAATCTTATCGAAATACTTAAAACCTTGTGACGGATCCCGTTCTTGCTGAGAAAATTTGAGTGGTCCAACGATGTAAATCTTACTCCAAAGACAACATCCATCTTTTCCGTCTAAAAAAAATACATCCACTATACTAGTGGAAGGTATTCTATCATAAATCATAAAAGTAAGTTGATCCTTCATATTCAAAATAATGAAATCCATCTGGTCATTGCTTGCACGGGAGCTAAATCCCGGCAACATTTTTAACTCGTTACTTCTAGCATCAAACTTCATACTCACCAAAGATAACAACGGCTTTTAATAAAAAAGGTAAAACATGTCCAAAAAGGACAACCCTTAACAATAGTAGTGGAAGGGACTAAACAAAAGGTGTGGTTCCTTAACCACACCTTTTGTTTGCCATAGAGACCAACTAAGCCATGAATAGAACCAAACAATTTAAATTCACGGCAGGTGTGAGGGAGTATGCATGTTTCTTCATATCAGGAGAGAATGACGAGTCCATTGTGTTTTTAAGCTATGAGACAGTCGTATCTAGACTTGGCAAATCGGATAATCGGATCGGTTTCGGATTGGATCCATTTCGGATCGGTTCAATTTTCGGTTTTGATATATTTGGATACAATTCGGATCAGGTCGGATCTAATTCGGTTCGGGTCTAGAATCGGTTTTACAAAATTTTAATCAGTTTCGGTTCAGTTCAGGTTTAGTTTTAGATCGGGTCAATTTCAGATTAAAATTGGATAAATTTCGGATTAAGATCAGATAAAATTCGGTTCGGATATTTTCGAATGGGATTTTGTTGGATCGAAAAAATTTGGTTTCAATTATGTTGTATCAATTTTGAATTATCATTGAAACTAAATAAATTTCATTAGTAAGTTTGTAGAAGTATAGTTTTGACGCGAAAATAAATACTCAATTGAGTAATATAAAACTTGATTTTTTTTTGGATATTTATAAAAAATACTAGATTTACTAGTTTTTTTTTTGCATAAATACTATATTCTCAATTTTATTGCATAAATACCAGGTTTCTACTTTTCTATTGCAAAAATACGGTCAATCTTTTTGATTTTATAATCAGCAACGAATGGTCATGACAAACAAAATAAATGAAATTAAAAGTAGAGGAACCGAGATCACGAGAATGATGCTCCGATATCTATGAATCTGATCAGAGATTGTTGATCTGAGGGGAATTAGAATTGGACTTCGAGAAGTTCGCCAGCCAACAGTGATTGACTTTTCGGTTACCCTGATGGTAGGTATCTGTGTGTCTTGTACGGACTCCAGCTCTTTAGTTTTGAAAATTGTATAGATATTGATGTATGTATGTATCAATTTCGAATTCAATTCCAATCTATCAACTTTCAAAACTCCGCCCTCCATCTTCGCCTTCCTCCCTCCCACCTCTTATCTATTCTCCACCGGCCCCGCAGGAGCACTCATAACAGATCTGAACGCAACAGTTGCAACTGAATGCAACCACATGTAAATGAATGCAACCACATGCAACTGAACACAACTAAATATGCAACTAAAATATAAAAGTTAAATTTCCATTTTTTGATGATGCTCAACCCTTATATAGATCTGGAAGTTGGTAAATAAATGAAAATTCAAATTATAATTTTTAGTTGCATTCAGTTGCATTTAGTTGCATATGCAACTGAATGCAACCACATGCAACCTGCTGCGCAGCCTTTACAAATAAGATAGTATTTTTACTAAATTGTCAAAACAGTTGCATCTGGTTGAATGTAGTTTGTTAGTCACAGAGGCATGCCTGTATACATCTAATAACAAGATAATTGTCTGTAATGCTTTGCATTACCTACATGACCTCTTAACTGAGGGAACCTCTAGTTGTAGAGTTTCTACTTGTTGTAGTAGTTATAACAGGCATCAAATTCTACCTGTGTAACTGTAATTAAAGTCAGAGAATAATGCTTGAAAGAAGTTCCAAGGATCATTCCTCAAGCTTGAAGACCAAGACTGTCAAAATAAACACAGTTGGAATTTAGAGAAGAAGATTTGCCTAAGTACCAATTCGAGAAGTATGTTAGTTATATTCGAGAAGTCTAGCATTCGAGAAGTCAGGGATTCGATATCTCAAAAGACACTATTCGATATCTCATTCGATATCTCAGAGATTCGACATGTCTAATACTCTATTCGAGAACTAAGGAAGTCAACAAGTCAAAGCATCATTCGAGTTCTCTAAGAATCAACAAGTCAAAGCTACATTCGATATCTCAAGGACTAAAGAAGCTATTCGATATCTCAAGGATTCCTGGAGAAAAGACTTATTCAAGAAGTGATTCGATATGTCAACTTTACAGTATTCGAGAACTCAGAGTTATCGATCAAGTCAATTCTAGTTCTCGAATACAATCTTGGGGACAAAATACTGAAGGAATTGTACAAGTCAGAAACCTGCAACAAGCCAAGACGCTTTATGGACCACATACTGTAAAGCACGTTGGAAAGCCTACAAAGAAGCTTGGAGAGATAGTACAAGAGACAAAGAGCTAAAGAAGTGGATCTGAACAGAGTTCTAAGAAGTCAAATCTGTAGCAGTTTGGATGTTTACTCAAATAGGATAGACACATTAGAAAGCAAATTTGTTTGCTACCTTATTTGTTGTAAGCAAGTTGCTCACGTGATATAAGTAAACAACCCTACTTCTTTAGCAAGTATCAAACAGAGTGATCAATAGTTTTACAAGGAATATCTCTCTGAGAAAGAAGCTGAGAATACTAACATTTGTATTCACAGATTGTAGCAAATCTTTATCTAATACAATATTAGATTAAAGTGAGTGATCGTGTTCTTGTGTTTATATTCCGCACTTACATAATCTGTTAAACTCAAACACAAACTTTGTTACACAACCAGATTCAAACCCTTCAAACAACCTTCATCTAAAACACTTATCAAAAGAAAAGTTTGAGAATCCATTCACCCCCCTCTGTATTCTCTTCGGTATATTCAATACTCAACAAGTGGTATTAGAGCAGGTTGTTTATTTAAAAATAGAAAAAGATCATGAATACACTAAAGACTACAGGAACAATGAAGGTCCCTAAGTTCGACAAAGAGAATTACAACCTCTGGAAGATTAAAATGCTATTGTTCATCAAAGTTGCTAACCCTCTATATCCTGAGATACTCAAGAATGGTCCTTTTGTTCCACAACAGGAGATTCTTGAAAAGACTGTTGGAACTGTAACCATTCCAAGATCCTATGTGGCTAAGGAACCATCCAAATGGACAGAGACAGAAAAGGAGATGGTTGCTCTCGACAGTCATCTCATGTTATTAATCATAGATTCTATTGAACTGTCAATGTTTGCTAACATAGCCTCTTGCAAAACAGCAAATGAGATGTGAGATCATATTGAGGTGTTATGTGAAGGAACAGAGGAGGTTAGAGAAAACAAGAAACAGATACTGGTCACACAGTATGAAGCTTTCATGGCTCAGACCAAGGAAAGCATTACTGACATGTTTGAAAGGTTTCACAAGCTGGTGACTGAGCTATAGATGAATGGGAAGGTTTACAGCACCAAGGAGTTGAACATGAAGTTTCCATTGTCTTCACCAAACCATCTAGAGCAAAGGGTTATTTTTCTAAGAGAAAGAGATTTGAACAAAGTCACATATGATGTGCTCTACGGGGTTTTAAAGACTCATGAGCTTGAGTTGCTTCAGAAGAGGGCTATCCAAGCCAACCAAGGCAGAATGGTAAACACATCATGTGCCTTGATTGTCAGCAAATCTGTTCAATACCTAGAAGCATCTACAAGTCAGCTGAGGATAGAAGAGATAGTAGATGATGAAGAAAATGAAGGTGAAGTGACTGAACCTGTTGAGGAGAAGGAAGAGGAAGAGTTCTATACTCTTGAAGAGCTAGATGGCATGGAAAACACTTCATATGCTTTCATGGACAGAAAGTTTCCAAACATCAGATTCAAGAGGAACCAACCCTTCAAACCTAGACCCCAAAACCATTCATTCAACAAGAGCAAGGCACCTGTGAAAGCAAACAAGAATAAATTCAAAACCAGCCATATGGATAGGTCATCTGTAAGGTGTTATAGATGCAATGACCTAGGGCATTTTTCCAGTGAATGCAAGAAGCCTAAAAAGAAGGATAAGGAGTTTCTAGAGCTTGATGTTAAGTATGAGGCCCTTCTGAAAAAGCAAACACAAGGCAAGGCCTACATAGCTGAAGGGAAGTGTTGGGATGACTCTGATAGTGATGGAGAGGAGCAAGAATTCTGCAACTATGCCTTGATGGCTGATTCCAAGGATGAACAATCTTTGTCTGACTCTCAGGTACCATCTCTCACTACCATAGATATGTCTGTTTTTTAGTATAAATGCATGGTTGAACAACTATCTATTGAAATGTTTAATATTCATACTAGTATGACTGCTGCTAATGAAGAGATTGCCAAACTGTCTGCTAAGAATGAACTGTTAAACAAGAAGAATGAGGAACTTGAGCTAACTGCTATGCAAGTAAATAACCTTAAGAAAGAAGTTGAATATCTGCATAATAAGGTTCTATGTGCTAGTCAGGTTGAGAAGGCTCTTAGGGATGAACTAGATGAAAATGAATTCAAACTGAAAACCTTTAAGAACTCTTCTAGTCTATTGCAGTCGTACCATGAGAAAAACCAAGCTAAACCTAAGGCTGCCATTGGACTTGACTATGGCACTCTTAAACAGAGGAAAGGCTATGATGTCATTGAAGATGACATAGTTGTTTAAGATGAAGTGCCTCACATTTTGAAAAAGACTGAGTCTCCAATTTTTAAAGAACCAACATTTGAAATTGATGAGGATGCCTTACTCATTAAGCAAATGTTGAATGATGAGGAAGAGGCACATTCTAGTGAACAACCAGCATCCTCTAAGAGTGAGAGTGTCAAGGCAAAAGCCAAGAAGCCAGTAGGAGATAGACCTAGACCTGAGAAGTTTGTGAAGTTTGTTTTAGCTGGGAAAAATGAATTTGAGAAGATAGTGGCTAATAAGAAACAAAACAGAAATGGCAAGCTAGGGATAAACATGAATAATAATTATGCTTATGTGTCAAATGCCCCTAGGAAAGTTTTTCAAAACTGTTTTAGCACTAATCACTTAACTCATGCATGCAAGAAACCAACTGGTAGTGTAGCTAAGACTTTCTATGATTGCTCTGTGCCTTTAAGACATAGAGATTCACCTTTCTGTGATAAACTTGACTGTATTCCATGCAACATGAATGTTATGACTAGATCTTTTAATTTGAGAAGACAATTCATAGATGGTTGCATCAGTCACAACATTCACACACACTACACAAGGCCAGAGTCTTCAAGTCCTCCTAGAGTTAGGAAGGTACCTCTGTCACCTAAGTCTAAGAATTCAAATTCTAAGACTTCTAACAGTGACAAGAAGACCAGTCCTAAGAAAGTTGATAAGCATGTTGTTTTTGATAAATCTGTTTCTAAGCAACGTGGACCCAAACTTGTTTGGGTACCAAAGAAGAAGTAATACCTTTGTGCTTGCAGGGAAAAGAAAGTGAAAAGAAGGTCATGTGGATTTTGGACAGTGGATGCTCAAATCACATGACTGGTGATATGGCCCTGCTATCACAATATGAGGAGAAGGCCGGCCCAATGGTTGCTTTTGGAGATGACAGCATGGGTAACACATTGGGATATGGCAAGTTAAAAGTTGGTAATGTCATCATTAAAGATGTAGCACTAGTCAAGGGTCTCAAGCATAATCTGCTAAGTGTTGGTCAGTTTACTGATAGAGGATTCAAGGTAAATTTTGACAAAGAAGAATGTTTGATCACCCACAAGAAGACTGGTGATTTTGATCTATCTGGAGTAAGAAAAGGAAGCCTGTTTGTAGCCAATATGGACTCTGCAAACAAGGACAAAGTTTGTTGCTTCTTGTAAGAACCCAAATTTTCGGTAGAATTAAATTTTTTTATTAAGTTTTGAGAAAAGAAGGAACAATGATTCCGAATCCAAGGTAGTAACAGTTCTAATGAATGAGTGTTGCATGGATATAGATTCCAAGGTTTATATGTTAGGATGAATGCAACGGGTTGACAACCTAGATTAGAATAATCTATCTCCTAGAAAGATAAGATATGAAAATTCCAAGTAGAGGAAATATTCTCATGTCATCCAAATCAATATCTGTTAGTAGTCCAGTGGTTCCGTGAAAGGGTTAAGGAACGCCCGAAGGAGAACAAGGACATTTTTAAAAAGGTAAGGAATAAAGATGGAATAAAGAATGAATAGTGTTTTGGTTAAAATGATAATATTATTAGACGACGCTATATAGAAGTATTCAGAACGGATTTCTGAGTTCGTATTAGTGATCCAGGGGGAAAATAAGTGTATGTAAAAGCTGTCGGATTCTGAAAAGCAGCACTTTTATTTTCTCCGAGATTTCCCTGGACACCGAAAGACTTAATAATTTATTAAGAGGATTTAAGGAATTTAAATTCAAAGATTATGAAGGAGGAATGAGAATGGTAGTATAAATATTAAGGAGGTTTCCGGTAAAACCCTAACTAGAAATCCTTGAGATATTCCTTCGAACGATCAATCAAATTGAGCAATAACCGGACAAAGAAACAATTAAGGATCAAGATGCATGCATGAGCAAGTGGATAATATCAAGTAACCAAGTTAGTTACAAGAGGAACTAGCAATATTAGAATCAAACCAAGTACTTAGCTTCATTTCATCATCCTACCACAAGATCAAGACATTTGTCCATCCAAATACATCATGCATGACATACCACCTTTATTAAAGCTACTTTATGCCAAGATATTATCATAATAAATCACTTTATGCTAGATTAGTGCAAGAGAAGCCAAAGCAAACTCCATTCTCTCCATTTCTTCAAAACTGCCCAGCAGAAACACTCTCAAGAAAAAAATTCATATCTCCATTTCTATCCATTCTAAAATCACCAAATTTTAACCATATCTTCTCCACTCCATGGTCAAGGTTCGTTCCAAATTTCATGGCAATCTAATGAGTATAGCCTAGTCAAATTGCCTCCCCAAGTTGAAGAAACCAACCTGCCTGTTCTGGACAGTTTCTGACCAACGGAAAAAGGGGGCTCAAAACCCTAGCTAGGAAGCTTCAAATTTGATGAACTAGGACTCAAAACAAAGCCTGTGAAGAGGCCAAGATGTGGTAAAAATTTGAGCATCAAACTCTCATTTTTCGAATTATTATGAATTTTACAAGATTAATGATGAATAGTAAATCCAAGAAACTAACTTTGAATTCTTGTTTTCTTTTGATGATCTAAGCCATATTAAGGTGTTATAAGGACTAGATCAAGGATTGTTAGACTCACATACACCCCAAGGAAGGTATAACACTCTTGAAACCCTAGGCTTGATTTTAAGTATATGTTTGTTCTTGATGATTGTTAGTTTAGTATGATTTTGGTGATGTTTTAAGCATGATTAAGTAATTGATTTTTGTGATTTAAGAGGTATGATGGACTTGATATATAATCAGTAGCCTTGAATTAGGAGATGAGTTTTTGATGAATAATGAATGGTATGCCCGGTGTGGCTTGGTATCGATGTGATGATTTTTGAAACGTTTGATTTATAGCCGTCGTAATGCCCGAATTTCGTTAATCCTTTAGAAACCAAAATTGACAGTAGGGTTAAATGTCTGACCTTGTTGTTTAATTAACATGTCCTTATAGTCCTCGAGCCATAGATCGTTTTGGCGCAAGAATTGAGGCATTCTGACTTACGGTTTAGGAGATATGCCTGAATTCGTAAAAGTGGTTCGTAACCATAATCGAAAGTTAGTAATGGAAATTGAACCCTCGTAAGACGGGTAATTCGGTGGCAAATCTTGGTAATTAAATAATAGAGATAAAAAGGAAGGTGTGAATGAAAACCACATGTCGATCGGATCATTTTTCGATTTTATAAAAATGTTCGAATCAAGGTTAAACGCGAACGAACCCCTTAAAAGTACACTTGGTGATAACTTTCATAAATCACTCAGAAAACGGGCGATAAAACTCAAGGTATAATCTTGATTCGTAAACGACCGACCTTAGCACTTTTGTGGCATAAGTACCTACCTAGTGTAAGTGTCATGGCATGCCGTAATAACGAACAAGTATCGGATCGTGTCGATAGTAAAAAGAGTTACACTAAAGGGTGTATAACAAGATAATTCGAAAACGTGCGTCGACTTAAGTTAAGTTTATACTTAGCCTTTCGAAATATTAAGTGATTAACCTCGGATATTGTGACAATTGATAGATCACCGGATCGACCCGAGGCACACTACCCCTACAGGATTACCAGGCAAGTTTCCAATACTTTGGAACTGTTGTTGTGATAATATTATATATATGATTGCTGATATACATATGCCATTGCATGCATGCCTACTTTCAAGTTGAATTGATATACTTGTTCCCTGAATGTTATTGTTGGCTTATAAGCTAAATAGTTATATATCAGTTATAAGCCGGATATTGCTAAGACCCTTAAAGAAGGGCATTCGATTCTTATTCGTTGAATATAGACCGGGAGTCAATACTTCTTGTTATATCGTAATTACTTTCGAGGGAAAATATTTAAGTAAATATTTTCCATTATTTGGTTGACGAATATTATTTTGAATATTCGCCCGAGATTATTTATTTAACGATCATTACTTCAAATAATTATTTGAATGTTATCTATTCAATGAATATTATTTTTCAATATTCATTTAAAGTCGATTCATTTATCGAATATTATTTCGAATATTCCTTTAAAGTTTGAATTACTAAACGAATATTATTTTGATATTCATTTAAAATATTATTCATTAAATGAATATTGCTTTTTGAATATTCATTTAAGTTCATATTTATTGATGAATATTATTTTAAATATTCATCTAAAGTTCTATTTGCCTAACTAATATTAGTTCAAATATTCCTTTCAAGTCTTATTGATTAAATGAATATTATTTTGAATGTTCATTTAAATATTTATTTATTCGATAAATATTTTCTCCATATTCATTCAAGAATTATTCTGAGAAATACTTCGATCTAAATATTCGTTCATAGTTATAAGTATCCTGTAACCATTTCTGATTCAATAAATATTCTCTGAATATTTATCAATACTCTGAAATAACTTCAAATATTGTCTTCGACCTTCGGTTATTATGTAAATTATTTTAGAGTCATATTATCATTAATATTTATATCAAGAAAGGTTCTCAAAATTCCGTTCTTCATTCAGATATACCATTCATATTATAAGGGAACCTTACTTGAGAAATGCTATTTATCTCGTGACTTCCCGGTCATAAATCTTTTGAAACTATTCCTTTCACTCTCAACTTGGTTGAGTGGTTATCAATTGAATCGTTGTGTTACCTTCTCATTATTCGAGGGGTAAGATTATTGGAACAAGTTGATATCCGTTAACAAGCAATAGCTTGGGAAGATATTTGGTGAATTCTCCTTTCCAACTAGATACGACTACTTCGTGGAGTCTTAACAACAAGTGTTATACTTGGGGAAAGGGGGAAGGACTTTACGTCCAGGATCATGGATTCTATTTGAACTAGGAGTTGTGTAAGAGGCCGAGTCACGCCGGTCCATCCCATTTGGCCCAACCGTTGGCCGGGGAGATCTAACAGGGCGGTAGACAAGTAAATCCGTCAGCTCTTCCTTCTACCGGTAGTAAATCTAATTTGAGCTGTACGATTTCGACTGATCATCGAGATTGGAACAGCGGGCGCGGTGAATACTCCAGCATTAGTTCATCATTCAAATTTATTATTTTCTGCAACATGTTTATTGTTGGCAGAGTTGGAAAAAGCGTTCATAACTGGAATTGCAATGTTCTTCCTGCAAGTTCCTCTTTTGTTATAAATGATAATATCTTGCGCATCTTTAGCAGATATTTCCATTGAATATATTTTGAGTTACCTTGTAACTTCATCTTTCAAGTTATACTGGCATCATTTCCGTAAATGTATGGCATATGGTTTCAAAGATATTGTGAACTGTTATATATTATCACTGTTCAGTTATATTCTGTTTGGTGGGCTATTGCTCACCCTTGCTTTATTATTATATCACAACAACAGCTAGATCTGATGGTCAGCACAAGGAGTACTCGGTGCAACCAGGGACAACAGTCATAGGGTTGCCCACTGATGTCATGTTGGCATTGCTGAGGTAGGAGCAACCAATAGGCTAGACTGCCAGCTTTTAAGTTCATCAGACTTATATTATATGTATGACATATGCAAATGGAAGGCAAAGAGTGTGTAGATTTCTTATTGTAATTCTCTGGGTTGTAAGAACTCAATTTTGTGATTAAAAAAATTTGGTTACTCTGATTTCATCTCTGGGACTATAACGGGTGTGTTGTTGTTATTATTGGGTCACAAGGTTGTAATTTAATTTATGATGGTTTTATGGATAGAAATTGAGACCGTAACGACCAGATCCTTGACCCCGGATCTGGGGGTGTTATAGAAATGGTATCAGAGCGTACGTTATAAACCCCAGAGATGATGCGACGTTAAAACAATAAATTCACTAGGATAATAAGAACTCTTGCCAAGTTCATAGTCGGACTACTTAAAGTAGTATTGACATATAAAACCCTTATGGGAACTCATAAGTATCATGATAGTAACTTAGTTCGTTCTCGTATCAACTAGTACGACGACAGACCTTGAGGCGTACGAGCAGCAACGCGATGATGCTTTATTATATTTTGATGATCGGATGGTTGATTCGATAGATTACCCTACTGAGGACCCAGAAGAGGTTCCAGTAGGGGAGGAGAATCATATTAAAGGTAAGGAGGTTACCTTTGGGGAAATGAGGGCTGCAGCTAGAGAGACTGTAAGAGTTAAGGTATAGTGCTCAGAGACGTGAGCATAAAGGACTGAGACATTGGCAAGAGAACTGAGGATGCATGTTGGATTCGTAGCCGGACTACTGGATGTAGTACCAGCAAGTAAAATGGATTGGAAGGATTACTTGAGATCTTATATGAGGATAGATAAGAATCCCTAGAGGTTTCAGATTAATGAGAAAAGAGTTAGAAGGATGTATGATTATCAAAGACATCGATACAGGACGGGGAGCAGAGTCCCCCAGAAGCAGTTAAGAGGGAGGCAGTAAGTGCCGTATCATTTGATAGATGAATTAGTGTGAATATTGTCAATGATAATTCGCCATGAGAAGGCAGATGTCATAGGTTATAAATTATGAAGTAAAATCGAGATTAATGAGGTGGTTTTATTCAGGGAAATGTTCATTTTATGAATGGATCAGCTTGGAAAGTAAAGATAGTGGGAAGTGATGGTATAATTGGATAAAGTTATATAAGGAAGTAATAAGTGAGACGATGGTCTCAGAACCTACGAGAGGAAAAGACTAGGGAGTCAATGATGAACTCGTAATAAGACTGCTATTAGAGACTAAGTGTAGGTTGTTTTAATTTAGTAAAAGGATGAACCAGAAACATTAGATGCATGTAATTCAGAGGAATATTAAATTCTTTCTTTTCCTTGAATGGATTATAGTAGCTGTAATACGATCAGTAGTAAAAAAAAATGTGAGAAAATCTTTCTAGAGCTAAAAGATGAAATTGGTAATGACCCAGAGTTGGCATTGCTTAATGGAAAAAGGAGACTTTGTGCTTCCAACGACGTTTCGCATAAAGGATTAGGATGTGCGCTTATGCAGCACGACAAAGTGATTGCGGATGCATTCGGATAGCATGGTTTGCCAGATTCGGATGGCCTTGATAGTGCCAATTTTGTGGAATGACCAATTCCGACGGTAGTGTTCCTTCTGGGACTAGTGGTTAGGTAGACTGACATTGAGTAATATCGACTATCAGGACGTGTATGTATCAGGGAGATGTGGCATGTTTCAGTTTGAAACTTTTGTTTTCCCTTCTAAGGGATGTATATAATTGGTTCCTCTCCAGTGGTTAAACTTACAACCTTATGATGATTGTCTCGTTATTATGACTGCTTATGGTTCTACCTGCTTGAAGGTTCATAGAACTATTCTTCAGGTTCCAAAATAAATCTTCTTGGGGTTACCAGTGGGCGAATAGATTGACCATAATTTCCTTGATACTGGAAAGAAATTCAACAAAATTTGGCAAACCTTGTCTTTCTGATTATCAGAGGACGTCACTAAAAGAGAGTGAAAAATGTAGTGAACTCGATGGATTGGGTAAGGTTTCCGCCATATGGGTTAGTAGACGGACCCTGAGTATTACAATCGATTGTAGAGATAAAATGATGAAGCGGAGATTGGACGGAAAAAGGGAAATGTAATTAAGAAACAAGCTGGACTGAGAAATTCCGGGATTGACTTAAATGAAAAGGTTGTTATGCCAGAAGTGTTAAGCTTATGTGGCACGTGGAATTGATAAGAGTAGTTGAAAAGATAAAAAAAATAAAATAATAAAGGACAGGTGACCGGAGACGGTACCTAAGATTTGCTGTGAAAAGGAAAGCATTGAACAAATACCAAAACAATAAGTTTAATAGCACGCAAAAAAGCATATTGATAAGCGTAACCTGTCACAGAAGAATTATCTTCGCTACGGACGAAGGAGGCACTATGCCGATAATTTCTAGAAAAGTAATACCATTAGCTAACCCTAAACTCACGTGCAGTAGCGCGGCCATTTGGAGCCAAGTCACAAAGAATTATAAAGTAACTAGACCAGTGATATAAGGACAAAGCGGGGTTTCTTCTAACCAAGCGCCAACCGCGAGAACTTTTGATATAAAGTGAAGTGATTCAGGTGTATACGATTGACCAACTTATGAACTAGAAAGAGAAGTAAGGTGTATTAAGATACATGATGATGGGATTTTTACAAATACCATGGGTGTACTATGGTTGAGGATCGTGATTAATGAAGGTTTATGAGGATTGTTAAAGATGGTGCAGTATGAGGCATAAAGGTTATCTGAAACTTAGTATCTTTAAACAGAGTGATAAGTACTAAGAGATTCACGTCGAACGCGACCAATATCTTCCAGAACATCCTTGCTACCATTACCAAGTTATGTAAAAAGAGCATATAGACATATGTTGTCTCTTGAAAGGACATGTAGACTGACAACCATTTGAAAGAAGAGGTTAGCATTAAGCTACCTATTGATTGTCAAATGAGAATGATGGAAAGAGGTCCTTATCAAGAGTATACGATTTAATTATCAACTAAAGGATGTAAGTATTTCCTAGAAATAGAATTGAGGATAGAATATCCATAAATTAAGACAAACCTTGGGGAATGCACAAGGGATGGCATTAACCCTAATAAAGACATTGTGAATTCAGATGATATGAGTTGGATTTGCTAAGGCAACAATGACCTGTAAGGATTTATTAAACAGAGTTTTGGAAAGAACATAGATAGAATTATTAGAGTATTGATTAATGACATTTTGATATACCCTGTACCCAGAAAATACAGGAGGAATGATGAGGACGACCTAAGAAGCCTTTCAAGGAAAAAGGTAATATTTCGAATTTCAAAATGGAATTTTCGTAGGGAATGTATGACATAATGATAATACTGCCAGATGAGGCGTATGCGAAACCATGAGGATGTATGGATTGAACCAATGAAGGTTGAGATTATCCTAAGACAAGAAAGAATTAAGAGAAGAAATATTTTATATATGATTAAGAGTAACCGTGACAAAGTTTACACGGAAAGCTGGAAGCAATGACTCATGGAAAAGATTGATATATATTTTACCCCTTCAGTAGAGTTAAGGGAGAATGCTTTCGTCCAACAGTGATGAGAATGAGGCAGAGGAATTTGAGGTGGAATAGATCCAGGAAACATTGATTGTAAGAGATAATTATTATCAAGAAAGGCAAAAAGGTGGCCGACACTATAGATATTCAAAGATAATTATAAATACTCATACCAAAGGAGCAAAGTGATAAAAGGAAGGACCGTGAAGGTCATAAAGGGTGGAGGGAATTCACATTCCTTCTAATAACGGTGCAATACTCAAACCATAATAGTAGTTTAAGTAAAGATTCGATTCCTGATATCGTCTAGAACATATTATGTATCGAGAAAGGTCCTATCCTGAGATGGACCAAGACCCTGATATCAAAGGAATGATTAAGTGAATCTTTGAGCTTCAAGTCTCTTGTTGAGGACAATTGATTGATTAATTGAACAACTGGTCCGCGTTACTTTGGTTGAAACTCTTCTGCAATTTTATCTACTTCATGTTATATCTACATCAAGTTCAGGAAGTATTCCCTTATGGACAAGGAATAGTGATTATTTTGTCTTCCTAGAAGATTTTAGTTTGACGATTACGAAACCCATATGGTTAGCCGTTAAGGCACTGCGTAAACCACAAACGATGGTGAATCGAACGACTGTGGAAATATCAGAATGATGAACCGAAAATAGATTGCATTGAATCCAAGTTAGAGAATCGTCAAGGATAGTTCGGATGAATTAAGTTTCGAATGACGTGATGTTTGAAAGAGATAATAATGCCATGATGGCCCATAAAGAGATTGTAGTTGAAATAGAAACAAGACGGCTGATATAAAAGAAATAGAGTTGAGGATCAATAGGGGAGTTAGGCATGCGAACTCCTAAGGAGCCTTGGCAAGGCAGATAGAGAAAGTAGTAAATTATCATGGTGAGTGTTGTTAGTCACAACGATTTGAAAGCATAAGCGGTATATAGATTAAATTTCCTTTAAGGAGAAGGAATCCGAAGAAAATTTGGAATGGATATTGGATTAATAATGATAGAAGAGGGAGGTGAGAAAGCAAGAATCTAGATTGCTAAACCAAGGGGAATTTGAAACCCTAGGAAGTGATGCCTATTGAGCATATGTGACGAGATACCAATGGGGAAATATCAAGTACACATAATATCCCCGTAATGAGATGACGGTCGAGATAAGTAAAGGAAATATTTGTGTATTGAGTAATAAGAAGGATATAATTGATGTGGAAGGATTATGAAGGTAACTATGAAGCGTACAGCAAGGAATGTTATGAACAGATTATAGAGGTATTTCTAACGATCTCCCAAGGTTAAAACCGGATAGGGTACTATTATGTATACGACGGAAATCGTGGTAAGACGAGGAATTCCAATAACAATGGGGTCAAGTGAGGAACCCAGGATTAAATTCTAAAGATTGGAAAAGATTTCAAAAGAGAATATTAATGAGAATGAACAAGAGCATGGGTCCATAGAATGATGGACAAAACGGTAAGAATATGTCGACACGTGAAATTTCGATAACGTGATATTAGATACGGATATAATTATTTTCTTCTCTAATGAACCTCTATAGTTCAGAGGTAAATTCTAAGTATGATATTTTACAATCATGAAAATTTTCTATGATTCCTGGAAATTCTTTCTTTTTTTTCTTCTCTTATTTATCTTCTTCTAAATTGAGAAGAACAACCCTTTAAGGAGGGGAGGTACTGCTACGTGACTACCTGTCTATGTGATAGGAGTCTAAGTGGAATACCATATCTTGTCTAAATTGCTTGTCAAGTACTAAAGGTTGGCCACCTTCTGTACTAACTATGCAATAGGACGAATGTTCATTGATCATAGTGATCTCTCAATAAATTCCTCTAATTCTATATATTGATCGAGATTGCGAAGATTAAAGCGATCAGGAATGCGTGAAATAACCAACAAGTACTCAATTGTCTTCTACCTGATTCCGGGACGGAATCCTTTTAAGGAGGAGAGACTGTAAGAACCCAAATTTTCGGTAGAATTAAAATTTTTTATTAAGTTTTGAGAAAAGAAGGAACAATGATTCCGAATCCAAGGTAGTAACAGTTCTAATGAATGAGTGTTGCATGGATATAGATTCCAAGGTTTATATGTTAGGATGAATGCAACGGGTTGACAACCTAGATTAGAATAATCTATCTCCTAGAAAGATAAGATATGAAAATTCCAAGTAGAGGAAATATTCTCATGTCATCCAAATCAATATCTGTTAGTAGTCCAGTGGGTTCGTGAAAGGGTTAAGGAACGCCCGAAGGAGAACAAGGACATTTTTAAAAAGGTAAGGAATAAAGATGGAATAAAGAATGAATAGTGTTTTGGTTAAAATGATAATATTATTAGACGACGCTATATAGAAGTATTCAGAACGGATTTCTGAGTTCGTATTAGTGATCCAGGGGGAAAATAAGTGTATGTAAAAGCTGTCGGATTCCGAAAAGCAGCACTTTTATTTTCTCCGAGATTTCCCTGGACACCGAAAGACTTAATAATTTATTAAGAGGATTTAAGGAATTTAAATTCAAAGATTATGAAGGAGGAATGAGAATGGTAGTATAAATATTAAGGAGGTTTCCGGTAAAATCCTAACTAGAAATCCTTGAGATATTCCTTCGAACGATCAATCAAATTGAGCAATAACCGGACAAAGAAACAAGTAAGGATCAAGATGCATGCATGAGCAAGTGGATAATATCAAGTAACCAAGTTAGTTACAAGAGGAACTAGCAATATTAGAATCAAACCAAGTACTTAGCTTCATTTCATCATCCTACCACAAGATCAAGACATTTGTCCATCCAAATACATCATGCATGACATACCACCTTTATTAAAGCTACTTTATGCCAAGATATTATCATAATAAATCACTTTATGCTAGATTAGTGCAAGAGAAGCCAAAGCAAACTCCATTCTCTCCATTTCTTCAAAACTGCCCAGCAGAAACACTCTCAAGAAAAAAATTCATATCTCCATTTCTATCCATTCTAAAATCACCAAATTTTAACCATATCTTCTCCACTCCATGGTCAAGGTTCGTTCCAAATTTCATGGCAATCTAATGAGTATAGCCTAGTCAAATTGCCTCCCCAAGTTGAAGAAACCAACCTGCCTGTTCTGGACAGTTTCTGACCAACGGAAAAAGGGGGCTCAAAACCCTAGCTAGGAAGCTTCAAATTTGATGAACTAGGACTCAAAACAAAGCCTGTGAAGAGGCCAAGATGTGGTAAAAATTTGAGCATCAAACTCTCATTTTTCGAATTATTATGAATTTTACAAGATTAATGATGAATAGTAAATCCAAGAAACTAACTTTGAATTCTTGTTTTCTTTTGATGATCTAAGCCATATTAAGGTGTTATAAGGACTAGATCAAGGATTGTTAGACTCACATACACCCCAAGGAAGGTATAACACTCTTGAAACCCTAGGCTTGATTTTAAGTATATGCTTGTTCTTGATGATTGTTAGTTTAGTATGATTTTGGTGATGTTTTAAGCATGATTAAGTAATTGATTTTTGTGATTTAAGAGGTATGATGGACTTGATATATAATCAGTAGCCTTGAATTAGGAGATGAGTTTTTGATGAATAATGAATGGTATGCCCGGTGTGGCTTGGTATCGATGTGATGATTTTTGAAACGTTTGATTTATAGCCGTCGTAATGCCCGAATTTCGTTAATCTTTTAGAAACCAAAATTGACAGTAGGGTTAAATGTCTGACCTTGTTGTTTAATTAACATGTCCTTATAGTCCTCGAGCCATAGATCGTTTTGGCGCAAGAATTGAGGCATTCTGACTTACGATTTAGGAGATATGCCTGAATTCGTAAAAGTGGTTCGTAACCATAATCGAAAGTTAGTAATGGAAATTGAACCCTCGTAAGACGGGTAATTCGGTGGCAAATCCTGGTAATTAAATAATAGAGATAAAAAGGAAGGTGTGAATGAAAACCACATGTCGATCGGATCATTTTTCGATTTTATAAAAATGTTCGAATCAAGGTTAAACGCGAACGAACCCCTTAAAAGTACACTTGGTGATAACTTTCATAAATCACTCAGAAAACGGGCGATAAAACTCAAGGTATAATCTTGATTCGTAAACGACCGACCTTAGCACTTTTGTGGCATAAGTACCTACCTAGTGTAAGTGTCATGGCATGCCGTAATAACGAACAAGTATCGGATCGTGTCGATAGTAAAAAGAGTTACACTAAAGGGTGTATAACAAGATAATTCGAAAACGTGCGTCGACTTAAGTTAAGTTTATACTTAGCCTTTCGAAATATTAAGTGATTAACCTCGGATATTGTGACAATTGATAGATCACCGGATCGACCCGAGGCACACTACCCCTACAGGATTACCAGGCAAGTTTCCAATACTTTGGAACTGTTGTTGTGATAATATTATATATATGATTGCTGATATACATATGCCATTGCATGCATGCCTACTTTCAAGTTGAATTGATATACTTGTTCCCTGAATGTTATTGTTGGCTTATAAGCTAAATAGTTATATATCAGTTATAAGCCGGATATTGCTAAGACCCTTAAAGAAGGGCATTCGATTCTTATTCGTTGAATATAGACCGGGAGTCAATACTTCTTGTTATATCGTAATTACTTTCGAGGGAAAATATTTAAGTAAATATTTTCCATTATTTGGTTGACGAATATTATTTTGAATATTCGCCCAAGATTATTTATTTAACGATCATTACTTCAAATAATTATTTGAATGTTATCTATTCAATGAATATTATTTTTCAATATTCATTTAAAGTCGATTCATTTATCGAATATTATTTCGAATATTCCTTTAAAGCTTGGATTACTAAACGAATATTATTTTGATATTCATTTAAAATATTATTCATTAAATGAATATTGCTTTTTGAATATTCATTTAAGTTCATATTTATTGATGAATATTATTTTAAATATTCATCTAAAGTTCTATTTGCCTAACTAATATTAGTTCAAATATTCCTTTCAAGTCTTATTGATTAAATGAATATTATTTTGAATGTTCATTTAAATATTTATTTATTCGATAAATATTTTCTCCATATTCATTCAAGAATTATTCTGAGAAATACTTCGATCTAAATATTCGTTCATAGTTATAAGTATCCTGTAACCATTTCTGATTCAATAAATATTCTCTGAATATTTATCAATACTCTGAAATAACTTCAAATATTGTCTTCGACCTTCGGTTATTATGTAAATTATTTTAGAGTCATATTATCATTAATATTTATATCAAGAAAGGTTCTCAAAATTCCGTTCTTCATTCAGATATACCATTCATATTATAAGGGAACCTTACTTGAGAAATGCTATTTATCTCGTGACTTCCCGGTCATAAATCTTTTGAAACTATTCCTTTCACTCTCAACTTGGTTGAGTGGTTATCAATTGAATCGTTGTGTTACCTTCTCATTATTCGAGGGGTAAGATTATTGGAACAAGTTGATATCCGTTAACAAGCAATAGCTTGGGAAGATATTTGGTGAATTCTCCTTTCCAACTAGATACGACTACTTCGTGGAGTCTTAACAACAAGTGTTATACTTGGGGAAAGGGGGAAGGACTTTACGTCCAGGATCATGGATTCTATTTGAACTAGGAGTTGTGTAAGAGGCCGAGTCACGCCGGTCCATCCCATTTGGCCCAACCGTTGGCCGGGGAGATCTAACAGGGCGGTAGACAAGTAAATCCGTCAGCTCTTCCTTCTACCGGTAGTAAATCTAATTTGAGCTGTACGATTTCGACTGATCATCGAGATTGGAACAGCGGGCGCGGTGAATACTCCAGCATTAGTTCATCATTCAAATTTATTATTTTCTGCAACATGTTTATTGTTGGCAGAGTTGGAAAAAGCGTTCATAACTGGAATTGCAATGTTCTTCCTGCAAGTTCCTCTTTTGTTATAAATGATAATATCTTGCGCATCTTTAGCAGATATTTCCATTGAATATATTTTGAGTTACCTTGTAACTTCATCTTTCAAGTTATACTGGCATCATTTCCGTAAATGTATGGCATATGGTTTCAAAGATATTGTGAACTGTTATATATTATCAATGTTCAGTTATATTCTGTTTGGTGGGCTATTGCTCACCCTTGCTTTATTATTATATCACAACAACAGCTAGATCTGATGGCCAGCACAAGGAGTACTCGGTGCAACCAGGGACAACAGTCATAGGGTTGCCCACTGATGTCATGTTGGCATTGCTGAGGTAGGAGCAACCAATAGGCTAGACTGCCAGCTTTTAAGTTCATCAGACTTATATTATATGTATGACATATGCAAATGGAAGGCAAAGAGTGTGTAGATTTTTTATTGTAATTCGTTGGGTTGTAAAAACTCAATTTTGTGATTAATAAAATTTGGTTACTCTGATTTCATCTCTGGGATTATAACGGGTGTGTTGTTGTTATTATTGGGTCACAAGGTTGTAATTTAATTTATGATGGTTTTGTGGATAGAAATTGAGACCGTAACGACCAGATCCTTGACCCCGGATCTGGGGGTGTTATACTTCTACTCAAAAGCATTAAATGAAGAAGATTGTTGGTTATAGCACAAGAAGTTATCACACCTGAACTTCAAGGCCATTAATTCTCTAGTCAAAAAAGAGTTAGTGAGAGGCATGCCTACACTTGAATTCTGTCAAGAAGGAATGTGTGAGGCTTGCCAAAATGGAAAGATGAAAAGGTCAAGCCACAAGTCAAAGACAGTGACATCAATCACCAAGCCCCTGCAATTAATTCATATGGATTTGTTTGGGCCTGTCAATATTATGTCACTCTCAAGAAAGAAGTATGCCCTAGTAATGGTTGATGACTACACAAGGTATATATGGGTGGAATTTCTAGCATCAAAGGATGAGGCTCCATAAGTAATCATTGAGCACATAAAGAAAGTTGATAAGGAAGCAAAAGCCAACAATGCAAGTGTGATTGCATTGAGAAGTGATAATGGAACAGAGTTCAGAAATGCCTTGAAGCATTTTGCAAAGAGAATGGCATTTCTCAACAATTCTCAGCTCCAAGGACTCCATAACAAAATGGAGTAGTTGAGAGAAAGAATAGAACTCTAATTGAGGTTGCTAGAACAATGTTGCTTGATGCAAAGATGCCTACATGTTTTTGGGCTGAGGCTGTGAGCACTGCATGCTATATCCAGAACAGAACCCTCATCAACAAAAACACTGGAAAGACACCTTACAATTTGATGACTGGAAAGGAGCCTAATCTAAAGTATGTTCATACTTTTGGAAGCAAATGCTTTGTGTTGAAAGACAATTCAGAATATGTTGGGAAGTTTGATGCAAAGGCATTTGAAGGAATTTTTCTTGGTTATTCTATGGAGAGAATTGCATACAAAGTTTATGTCATCAGTCAAAAGAAAGTTATGGAAAGCACAGATGTGACATTTGATGACAGCAAACTACCTGGATTAGAAGAAGCCAATGATGAAGATAGAGATCCATTAAAGTTTGAAAATCTAGATGATTCTGATGAAGAGATTGAAACTGAAGTTGAAACTCTAGTTCAACAAACTCAAGTGAATGATGAAACAAGAGAAGAATCTGATCTAATCAACAGTGAAGAGACTAGCATCCAAGACACACCTGTGAATAGTAGCAACTTCACAAGGGGAGGAAATGAAAATGATCATGACTTGGATGATGAAGCAACATGAAGGTTGAGAAATCAAACTGAGCACTCAAGGAAATGGGATAGGTCACACACTAGAGAGCAAATTATTGGAGATCCAAATGCAGGAGTGAGAACTAGGAGAGCAACTCAAAATGAGTGCCTCTATGGTTGCTTTCTATCTCAGATTGAGCCTAAGAAACTTGATGATGCACTGTTGGATCCAGATTGGATTATTGCTATGCAAGAGGAGCTGAATCAATTTGAAAAAAACAAAGTATAGGAACTTGTGCCTACAACAAAGAACAGAACCATTGTTGGAACAAAATGGGTTCTGAAGAATAAGATGGATGAAGATGGTGTAATAGTAAGAAACAAAGCAAGGTTGGTTGCAAAAGGATACTCTCAACAGGAAGTCATTGACTATGATGAGACATTTGCTCCTGTTGCTAGATTGGAAGCCATCAGAATCTTCTTGGCATTTTCTGCTCATTCAAACTTTAAAGTCTATCAAATGGATGTCAAGAGTGCATTTCTGAATGGGGAGTTGGAAGAAGAAGTTTATGTGCAACAACCACCTGGCTTTGAGGATCCACATTTCCCAGAATTTATCTACAGATTGCTTAAGGCATTGTATGGACTTAAGCAGGCTCCAAGGGCATGGTATGACACTTTATCACAGTTTCTTCTTGAAAATCAATTCAATAAAGGCACATTGGACAAGACACTGTTTTACAAGAAGTATGGTAATGATATTATCCTAGTTCAGATCTATGTGGATGATATCATATTTGGCTCTACAAATGAGAAGCTGTGTGAGAAATTCTCTAAGCTCATGCAAAGCAGATATGAGATGAGTATGATGGGAGAGTTAACATTCTTTCTTGGATTGCAAGTTAGTCAGAGGAAGGATGGTATCTTCATCAATCAAACCAAGTACATCAAGGATCTATTGAAGAAGTTTGATTTAGAAGACTACTCACCTGCAAAGATACCCATGGCCACTACCACCAAATTGGATGAAGATGTCAAAGGCAAGAGAGTAGATACCTCAGTCTACAGAGGCATGGTTGGTTCTCTACTCTATCTCACTGCAAGTAGGCCAGACATCATGTTTGTTACATGTCTGTGTGCAAGGTTTCAATCAAATACAAAAGAGTCACATTTGATTGCTATAAAAAGGATCTTTAGATATCTGAAGGGCACTCCAAACTTGGGTTTATGGTATCCTAAGGACACAGGGTTCAGTATGGTTGGTTATTCTGATGCTGATTATGCTGGATGCGGAGTGGATAGGAAAAGCACCTCAGGTAGCTGCCAGTTTATTGGACAAAGGTTAGTCTCTTGGTACAGCAAGAAACAACAATCTGTGTCAACTTCCACAGCTGAGGCTGAATACATAGCTGCTGGAAGTTGCTGTGCTCAAGTGCTTTGGATTAGAAATCAGCTTAGAGATTATGGACTTGTGTTGGAAAGAATTCCAATCATGTGTGACAACACAAGTGCAATCTCTATAGTTGCCAATCCTGTCAATCATTCTAGGACAAAGCACATTGACATCAGATATCATTTCATTTGGGAGCATGCAACTAATGGAACCATTGAGTTGCATTATGTCCCTACAGATAAACAGTTAGCTGACATGCAACTAATGGAACCATTGAGTTGCATTATGTCCTTACAGATAAACAGTTAGCTGATATATTCACTAAGCCATTGGATGAAGCCACCTTCACAAGGTTGGTTAGTGAGATTGGAATGCTGAATTCTTCAAAATCTGGCTAAGTGAAAATATCAACTAGATTGTTGCAGCAGTAAACACTTACTTTATCTAAATTCTCAATATTTTTGAAGTAAGTGTTGGCTGAAATATGATTTATAAATATTTCAAATCTGTTGCATATGTTGAAAATTATATTCGTATTAGCTTGAAATTTCTATGAAATTTTAAGATTATCACTATTTAATTTGTTAGAATATTCTTCATTGAATAACCTTGGTGAATTTTGAAAAGATAGTGAAAATTAACTTTAATGATTGAAAAGAATATTTCGATAAGTCAGACTTCTCTAATGATTCACTGCTCGACTTCTCTAACAAGTCTCTTTGGAACACTCTCGAGTTCTCGAATAGAGCCTTTGAGAGATATCGAATAGAGGTATGATTGTCTTCTCGAATATGGTAATTAAGTTCTCTAATGACTGAGTTCTCGAATACTGTATTTGAGTTCTCGAATCATTTGAAAAGGCTGAATTCTCGCTGAATTTCAACCGATTTTGGATTTTTGTCTAAAAACTTTAATTCACTCATAAAAATATATTTTATTTAATTTAGAATTATTTCTAAGTTAGATAATTGCCAGCTGTGAGTTACACCCTGCTTGAGTTGTCGAATAAGTCTTTCTTGACTTATCGAATATTTGATTTCTACTTCTCGAATGCCTGACTTGTCGATACAAAACATATATCTAATCGACAATTCAAGTACTTCATACTTATACAGTTTTACATCTATTTGTTTCATTTCATTCGATTTCTCAAACATCTAAAGTTCCAAAACCTCTGAAAACCCTAACCTCAAAAGCTAAATTTCTTCTTCAACCTTCATTCTCTTCTCTCGTCTCTCTGTGTAACAATGGCAAATACCCAACTCACAATTCCTACCCACACCAACTTCATTGCTATTACTAGTGATGTGGAAGCACCCAATGCTAATTTCAAGTGCTTTGTTCGATGGATGTCTGAGTCCTACATCAAGGATGCACTTTCAGCCAACCCAACACTGTATCTAGACTTGCTAGAACAATTTTGGAGGACTGCTACTGTGGAGGTCATTGCTCTTGAGAATGCTATAACCTCATATGTAGTCTACTGCAAGATTCAGGACAAGGAGATCATCATCACTACTGCAGACATGAATCAAGCACTGGGGCTACAACAAGGAGTGTATGACCCACTAGCCACTAATGCTGAATTAGAGGACTTCTTTGATTTTATCAACTACTCAGATAAAATCAAACTTGGAAATTTGAATAGGAAGTTCTTGAGAAAAGAATGGAGCTATGTCTTTGCCACTCTTCTCCAAGTCTTCACAGCAAGGAAGTCTAGCTTTGACCAAATCAGTACACCTGTTCAACAAATAGGCTATGCCCTAGCGTATGGAAAAAAGATTGATGTTGGACTAATCATAATGCAGGAGCTGTATGGGAGACTTGGTAAGAACTCAACCAAGAGAGGTACTAAAATTTTCTTCCCTCGTTTTATTCAATCTGCACTTAATTTTGTAAATAACAAATTGATTGAACTGCCTGGGCTAGATAAATCTAGAATAGGCTATCCTAGATCCATGACCAAACTCATTTTTGGTAGCTTGGAGACTAGGAATGATGTGGATGTAAGACTTAAAATAACTCCCCATGTGGAGAGTTTATTTAGGACTTACCCCCCACAACATGCCAATATTTGCCTCCAAATCTGAGTTAGCTAGGCCTAAGCAAGTAGAACAAGTTGCTAACCCAGGGCCTGCTAACCAACCCCCTCAAATAAACACTCTACCAAACACAGAGCCACCTGCATCATCCTCTCAACATGGTGGTGATAGTAAAAAGGTGAAGAAGAGAAAACAGATTGTTTCTGAACCATTAAAAATCTTAACTGAAGCAGCATTGGCTGTAGAATTAGGTTTAGAAAGTGAGGAACCTGAGTCACCCTTAATAAGGCCAAAGAAGAAGAAGAAATCTAAAACCACCTCTTCAGTCACACAAATGGCTGAAGTTGTAAAATCAGGGGCACACAGTTCACTAGATGTATCCTCTCAACAGGGTGCATCTATAGAATCAAGCATCCTCCCCAATGCACTATCTTGTAATGAGTAAGCACATGGTAGTGATAAGGCTGGCACAACACTGAGTGGAGAGCACATCATACTTGAAACTCCCTCTATTTCTCAGGGGGAGTTGCCAAAATCTACTCTAAAAGACACTACTCTTCCAGAATCTAACACTCAAATTTCTTTGGAGCCTGAAACTCAAGCAATTGAGGAGCAAGGCATTGATCACCAAGAATTTTCTTCTCTTGGTGAGCCAATGGGCTCAAGTGACTTAGTGCATGACACTTTGCTCACCATCCAGGAACCACATTTAGATGGTGAGGGAATGCTAGATGGGGCATATCCTAATGACACCATCACAAACACAGAAGATTCACTAGTTTTCAATAGAGACTCTGTGCCTGTGTCAACTACTGGTGTAACTCATCCCACTTCTGTGGAGACACCAGTAGTAGAGTTATTACATCCAGTTACAGAAGTTGCATCTATAATTGAGGAGTCTAGCTTGCCTAGCTCTAGCTCTAACTTCATGTCCCAATGGCTGAAGCCTGTGCAACATGACAGTGCTTCAGGATTAGGGTCTGTTCCACAACAATTGACGGTTGAAGCTCTTCAAAACTTAATTATGGATCAGATTCCTGAGTTCATAAAGATTGCTCGAAACCTTGTCACATCCAATATGTCCAACCCAGACTATGAAGCTATTCTCCTATGTCACAGAGATGATGTGGAGCTGTAGAAGGAAAAGATAATAGATGATGCTGAAAGAGATGGCAATGTAGATGCCTGGTTACAAGGAAAGTATGATATTGCTCTCTCAGAAGGTCTTCAATTTCTCAGAGAAGAGTACATCACTTCATTAGGATCAAATGCCAAATCTTTAACCCCTAGTGAAGTGTATGAAGCTGTGAATGATACCTACAAGGGAACTCTGAAGGCTGCTCACTATCTAGGTAAGGGCCTTAAAACTGAAATTAATGAGGTATGTGCAGCCACAATCAAGGAAGTAAATGACATTAAGAGAGATTTTGACTCCAAGTTCCCTTCACTCAACTCTGTTATCAAGACCATTCAAGAATGCAAGGCTACCTGCACCAAGATGGACAATGGATTGGTCTTAGCTCAAAGTGCTATCAAGAATATGGCCACTCAAATGGAGAAACTGACAAATCAGACAACAGATGCAAATGCCATGCTGAAGACTCTTTTTGCAAATCAATATGGAGATAAGCTGGTGACTGAAGTCCCTGTTCATGAAATGACCAAATTTGAAGTGCAGAGACTCAAGGACCAATCTCTTTCTGGATTTAAAGCCTCTATGCTATTCACCAAAGTGGACAATCTTGAAAAGGAAGTGAGCTCACTCAAGCAGTCAAATGCTCATCTTACAGATACAGTAACAACTCTCACTGAGCAGTTGAACACTCAAGCCACCACAACAGCTGATGTTCTTCTGCATCAACAATTGATGCTGTCTGCTATGATGAAGCATATGGGGATCCCTCTACCTGATGAATCTGTTAATCCCACCTCTTCCAACCTAAGGGTCTCTACCAAAGCCTCTGTGCCTGACAACAAGCCTAAGGGGGAGAAGATGAACTTAATGACATCAAAGCCTAAGGGGGAGCAGCAGTCTAAGGGAGAGAAGCCTAAGGAGAAAGGCATAATCATAACTGTGGGTGGTCAACCAAAAATCTCAAAACCTACAACCTCTCATGTTCAAGGCAAGGGCAAAGCCAAAGTCAATGCACCTCTACCTTCTCTACCAATTGTCACTCTACCTCCTGTACACATCACTACCCCAAGTGGCCAAAAACAAACTATCACCTCTACAGTGGTTGCAGGATCTATGCCAACTGAGCAAGCTAAAACCTCCAGAAATGAAGAAGATCAACCAGTTGAAGTGGATGTAGTTACTGAGGCCAAGCTGATAGAAGTAGCAAATTTAGAAACTTATCATGATGCTGCCTTCTTGAAGTTTTTGCAAGTCTCACAAACAAAGGTTGGAGGGGATATATTGGAGTACAGAAGGAGTCTGAGAGAACAAATCAAATTTCTGACAGTGATTCCAAGGAAGCTAAATCAAATCTATCTCAAGGAGATTATGATGGTGACCAGTGGTAAAATATGGCATCTATCTTATGACACCTTGAAGGCTCTAAAATTCACAGAGATTGATGCTATCCTGGGGTTGATAGAAAAGAAGGGAGAGAACAACAAGAGTCTATATGCTGATCTGAGGAATGGTCAACAAGCTAGGTTGCCTGAAGTTTGCACTTATCCAAGAACAATTATCTATCAGTCTGGCACAAAGATTGAGGATATCAAAAAGCTGGTCATTCCCAAGGATCTCACTCTCTAGAATCACAGGCTTATCATTGACATTATTGATCAATTACAAAAGAAGAATGGGATAAGAACTGGTGAAGAAGTAGAGGCATTGCACATTCTCAGAACCTTCATTGCCACAGGTGAGATTCTAGAAATAGCCAAAGGAAGGAGAAATAAGGATGATGAAGATAAAGACAAAAGTGATGGGAGAAGAAGACATCACAAGAGTAATAAAGGTGATGAGGACAAGAAGAAGAAAGATAGTAAGGATAAGAAAGGAGATGTTGACCAAGGCAAAGTCTATGAGAGGAAAAGTGGAAAACAGCAAGCCTTAGGCATTGCTAACTGTAACCTCACCATAACACAAGACTCTAAGTCTAGGGTGAATACAATTAGTAGTGACCTACCAAAATCTACATCTATGGCCTCTGCAACTGTTTTGCCACCTCAAGAAGAGAAGAAGATACAAATCAAGAAACCATCTGTATGTTTCCAAAAGCACACTGCTAATGGTATACTACAGTGGTCTACAAGCAAAGGTCACAAGTTTCTGCCAAGCAACCAAGTGAAAAAGATCAAATTCAAACAAGCTGCAAGAAGCGTAAAACCATCTAAATCAAGGGCCCTAACTATCATTCCAGGATAAAAACTCCAACCACTAGATGAAGACTTTGATGAAGACCAACTACATTTCTTATGGGCTCAAAGAATCTATCATGTTGCCATTATTGATGATTGCCTTGAAATTAAATATACTGATGGAAGACAGAAGAAATTCAGGCAAGGGACATGTCAGCATTGGGGCAAGCTAGATGATATAGAAAGGATTATTGCTATGTTGGATTCTAAAGATAGAGTGGAAAGAGTATGGAAGCTGGAGTTGATTGACTTTATCAAGATGAAGAGAGATCACCAGGCAGAACAGAAAAAGAAAAGTGAGGAGGTGTTAAAGAAAAGAGAGGAGGAGTTTGTTGCTATGGAAGCTAAGGCTGATGAGTTAAGAGCCATGGGTCTGTGTAGAGTCAATTACAATCCTTACATTATTGAATACAAGAAATATGGAAGAACTGTGAAGATTAGAATGGACTACATCAGTTCCTACTCTGAGAAACAGCTGAATGAAGTTCTTAAAGATCTATCAGGCTCTCCTCTAATTGAGGAACTCAATGCTACAGAAGACATTATTCTTGCTATGGAAGAAAATGCAAAGAAGAAAGCTAAAGAAGCTGAAGAAAAGAAAAAAAATGAGAATCTGCAAGCCAAAGCTCAAGAGATGAATCCAAAAGGACATGGCTAGTAATTCTTCATAACTTGTAAGGATGCCTCTTTGTATTTTCAATCAAGTTACATACCTGTACTTTTCAAGTTTTATCTTTATGTATGATAAGCTTGTTATCAGACATGAAATTGTGACTAAGGGTCTTACTCACAATTTGGGGGAGATTGTTAGTCACAGAGGCATGCCTGTATACATCTAATAACAAGCCTAATTGTTTGTAATGCTTTGCATTACCTACATGACCTCTTAACTGAGGGAACCTCTAGTTGTAGAGTTTCTACTTGTTGTAGTACTTATAACAGGCATCAAATTCTACCTGTGTAACTGTAATTAAAGTCAGAGAATAATGCTTGAAATTAGTTCCAAGGATCATGCCTCAATCTTGAAGACCAAGACTGTCAAAATAAACACAATTGGAATTTGGAGAATGAAGATTTGCCTAAGTACCAATTCGAGAAGTATGTTTGTTATATTTGAGAAGTCTAGCATTCGAGAAGTCAGGGATTCAATATCTCAAAAGACACTATTCGATATCTCATTCGATATCTCAGAGATTTGACATGTCTAATACTCTATTTGAGAACTCAAGAAGTTAACAAGTCAAAGTATCATTCGAGTTCTCTAAGAGTCAACAAGTCAAAGCTACATTCGATATCTCAAGGACTAAAGAAGCTATTCGATATCTCAAGGACTAAAGAAGCTATTCGATATCTCAGGGATTCGATAAGTAAAATGCTCTATTCGATATCTCAAGGATTCTTGGAGAAAATACTTATTCAAGAAGTGATTCGATATGTCAACTTTACAGTATTCGAGAACTCAGAGTTATCGATCAAGTCAATTCTAGTTCTCGAATCAAACACTTAGCCACTTCTCGAATACAATCTTGGGGACAAAATACTGAAGGAATTGTACAAGTCAGAAACCTGCAACAAGCCAAGACGCTTTATGGACCACATACTGTAAAGCACGTTGGAAAGCCTACAAAGAAGCTTGGAGAGATAGTACAAGAGATAAAGAGCTAAAGAAGTGGATCTGAACAGAGTTCTAAGAAGTCAAATCTGTAGCAGTTTGGATGTTTACTCAAATAGGATAGACACATTAGAAAGCAAATTTGTTTGCTACCTTATTTGTTGTTAACAAGTTGTTCACGTGATATAAGTGAACAACCCTACTTCTTTAGCAAGTATCAAACAGAGTGATCAATAGTTTTACAAGGAATTTCTCTCTGAGAAAGAAGCTGGGAATACTAACATTTGTATTCACAGATTGTAGAAAATCTTTATCTAATACAATATTAGATTAAAGTGAGTGATCGTGTTCTTGTGTTTATTTTCCGCACTTACATAATCTGTTAAACACAAACACACACTTTGTTACACAACCAGATTCAAACCCTTCAAACAACCTTCACCTAAAACACTTATCAAATGAAAAGTTTGAGAATCCATTCACCCCCCCTCTGTATTCTCTTCGGTATATTCAATACTCAACATAGTTGAATCCCGTATTTTTGCAGATTTTTTTCAAAACATGGTATTTTTGCAAAAGACCTTTAAAATAACAGTATTTTTGCAAATATATATATATATATGTTTGGGTATTTATGAAAAAAAAACCCTTGTTTTTTGAGTATTTAATATTTAATATTATTTTTTCTAGTCTCTACTTAGACCAGTAATATAAAATAATATTTTTGCTTAATGTATAATATTATAATTTTAGCAAAATAATATTTACTATATTATACATTATCCATTTATTTTTAAAATATGGGTTATATTTACCTTTATTTTCACTTCTCACAAATTTAAAAGTTAATTTCGGTTTTTTAAATTTTGTCATTATGGAATACATACTATACCATATATAATTTAATTATACATATATGCAATATTGCTCGATGTTTCCAGCAAAAGTCGAAAAATATATAATATTTTTCTTTTTAAAATTATTGATTTACATAACTTAATTCAACTTTCAAGCATTTTCAATTATACGTGACAATTTTTTAATCTAAATCTTTATTTTCTCTTTTAAAATTTTTTTAAGTGATTAAGATTTTTTTAGGCAGTTGAAAATGAATATATTATTATAATTAATAAGTTTTATTTAATCATTTCTATTACTAAATGGATTTTATTTCTTAATCATTTTAATAATGATTTTCAATTAGTTGAGAAATAGACTTGTAAAATAAATTTTTAATTAACTAAAAAATGATCAAAAATTGTTTATTAGGTTTTTATTTTGTTTGAAAAGAATCTTGACGGGATGAGTTGATACACATATTAGGAATGATTATTTTTTATAAAAAACCATTATTTAATAATGAGTAATAGTTATTAGTTATTTATTAGTTATTACCTTATTTTATGCAAAAAAAAAATATATTTAATTACAATTCACAAACATACTAATTACTAAACATGTGTATCTAAACTTGTGTATCCAGGAGATATGAAGATTCAACATGTGTAGATATACAGTATATTTAATATCTATTTTCCAGAATAAATAATATCATTAGTTTTTATTTCTAAAATAAAATATTTACTATACATGAATATTTTGATACATATATGATATCTTGAAATGTTTTTTTTCCTAAAATATAGGATATTTTTAGTCTGAGAGAGAAATAAAATATAGTCTCGATGATATTAATTTCATCACATAATTTTCGGTATAGGTGTTTTTAGTTTCCAATTTAGAACGTATATAGTACTTTGAGTCATATTATGTTCAGACAATATTTTTTCGAATTTGATCGGTTTCGGATCATCATCGGATTAAGTATTTCGGATTATTATCGGTTAGATATTCTGTTCTGGTAATTTTCGGATTGGATGAGATCAGTTTTTGGACAATAATCGAATTTGACTATATCGGATCGGATTTCGGTTCGGATCAAATTGTTTTGGATTCGGTTAAATTTCGATTAATCTAAGTCGGATATAAAATCGGATCTCGATTTCATTAATTTCGGATCGGTTCTTCGGATCCAGACCCAATTTGCCAGGTCTAGTCGTATCCCTTAGGATTTTGAGCGATGCTATGGGTATAGTGTTCTTTCGAGAACTTGGGACTAGTGAATAGAGATAACCATGATTTAGATACATATGGAATCATGGAAGCCGAATAAGTATTTTTGTGTATAGTACATCTTCGGGCAGCTCCAGTAACATTTTTTTTCCACCCGCGGCCATAATTTATGTTGCTATTTCATCTTTTTCTTTATATACTGGTATAGAAGACTTGGGCACAAAACTATGGCATACCGTTAGCTAGTCTTGGCCCCAGTCAGGACCGGTTTAAGACTTTACAGTTAGTGAAACTAAAATCGGGTCTTCTGAGAACTAATTGCACGGATAAAATGAGCTCTACTTCAAACTCGTGAAACTGAATGGAGAAAGTAATTTCAAATTACAAGTACATATAAAATCTCCAAATTATAAATTGAATTTCATTCCATTTTCAACACATTCCACTCCTCGTAACCAAATGCAACCTAAGAGCTTAAGCGTTAGGGACTATGTTTTACAAGACAGCTATCCAAACAGTAGACTTACCCTGGTGCTGGCTGATTATTTAGATATTGTCGTCAGTGGTGACTTAGCATTCACTAAAACTGATTAAGTTGCAATGGACTCGTCCGACTAGAGGTGTGATAAAATAAAATACGTGTGAAAACCAGGGAAGAAAGAAAATGATGGAAGACAAGAAAGAGATAGTTGAGAACATTATCAGAGTAAACTTTGATTCCGCATTTGTGCACTACAACTGGGAGAAAGTATGTGAATCCATATGTAACTACTACTTCCTCTAGAGATTGGAATTTCAAAATTAGACTAATAACTCTAATAAAACTCATTTATAAGTTTTGTTCTAGTTGGTAAAAAAAGTTTAACAACATATAGTTATGCAAGTTCAAATCTTGTAAAATAATATTTTGATTCTCAAACTTTTGAAATTTAGCAGTATCGAGTTTTTATCTAGCGTGTACATATGTTACGTCCTAGCTTTGCTTGTCTGCTCTGTTATACTTGCACATTCAATTTTTCCCTACTTAGCTTCGGATATACATCTAGAGCCTGCCCTTCTCCAATCTGACTTTAATGTAACCGAGTGACTGCAATATTGAACATTGATGGGTTATAGATCTTAGTCCTATATAGTTAAATTCAAATTGATTGAACTAAGAGCTAAAGAACCATGAAACTCTGATAAAATGTTATCATTGAATCAAGAAGAATGTCAAAAGGAGAGGCTAAAGCCAGATACTTGCAAAATTAAGATTCGGGTTGACACCACCACATGCATACATAAATTTGGTACTCAAAATGTAAATAGTGTTATATTCTATTCTTTTACTTCAACTCAGCTTTTATTACATTTTCTAATTTTTTTTATACTAAGTGATATATAACTCACCCCATAGAGAGAGTGATCACCCATCTATACTATCTATCTGTAATATAATAAGCAAAATGAGTTTATTTTGTAAGAGTAATGCTAGGTGTGTGTTAGGCAACCGGCCATATTCTTTCCAAACTCCACCAACCTCACCAACCATTCCACCAACCCCCACCTACTACATCTAACTCCTATAAATACTCCTCTCCTCCTTCATTATCAAACACACCATAATTCTCTCTTCTCTCTATATAGCTGCTAGATAGTCCGTCTAGTAGCGGAGCCGGTTTAGCCCGCTTTCAGGAAGTGTCGGGATAGAAGGTCCTCATGCCTAAACTATTCCTTAGGGTACTTGGGTATGACTGCAGCCATCAGAGATGGTCCCGCTCCAGGGGTCTTTCTATCAGGTTGTGTGGCACTGTCCGGGTTGGGAGAGGGAGAGAAGGAAGGTTGTCGGGAAATAGTGATAGGGTGAGGTTTTGAGATAAACACTTCAGTGAGTTGGGGATATACATAATAGGTATTGTAGGGCTGAATTTGTGTATAAAATTCAGGGGCCGGATACTCGGATATTGTAATCTCTTTTATCTAGTGTGAAGTCGTTGCTCTTGTGGATGTAGGCTGGGCTGAACCACGTTAAATCTCGTGTCTCTTTTACTGTATTGTTGGTTTGTTGCGTCATTACTATCACGTATATTTGTGGGATCTAAGCACAAATATTTACCAAATCGCTTCCGCATTCACCGGGAATCGGGCAGATTCCTAACAGTTGGTATCAGAGCTAGTTGTGTCTAAATTATTGGTGCGGAAGGAAAGTCGTTAAGAAAAGTGGTTGTCTAATTTGGCACCGTTTTGACGGAAGTGCTCCCATTATTTTTTACACTTACCTAGCCAATTGATTTAGTTGTTTGGATTGGTTTGTGTGTGCAAACGGAGATCATGGCAAGTATTGGAGGATTCAAGATGACTCCATATTATGGTAAAGAAAGTTTTACTCTTTGGCAGAGAAGGGTAAAAGATATCCTAACCCAACAAAAGCTAGCAAGGGTTTTGAAGGGGAAGCAAGGAAAACCAACAAAGATGAGCGATGAAGATTGGGAGGATGCTGAGTCGCAATGCATGAGTACCATCAGACTATGCATTGCTGATAACATTTTCAATAATGTTGTTGACGAAAGCATGTCGAAGGAATTATGGTCAAAGTTGGAGACATTGTATCTCGGGAAGAACTTGACTACAAAGTTAAATCTGAAGCGCGAGTTATACAAGCTGAAGATGGCAGCTCAAGGCAATGTTATTGTGCACATGAATGTGTTTAATGGTATTTGTTGATCAGCTTGAAAAGGTTGATGTAAAATTGGAGGAAGAAGATAAGGCCCTTATTCTTCTTACTTCGCTTCCACAGTCATTCGATCATTTGGTCACAACCATTTTGTACGGAAAAGACACGTTAAAAATGGAGGAGGTTCAGTCAGCACTTTTATCAAATGCTGGAAGGAAGAACCAGGATGGTGACAAGGACGGAATGACAGTTTTGGCTTTGTGTAGTCAAAATAATAGAGGAAGGGGTGCTGTGAGAGGATCTACCAATAGCAGGGGTAAATCCAGATACAGTGAAAAGGGCATGCAGTGCTTTGGTTGCAAGGAGTGGGGTCATATTAGGCCAAATTTTCCGCTTAATAAGAAGGATCCAGATGCATCATTGGCTGTAGTTACTCTCAATTGTGAAGATGTTTGCACCGTCTTCAATCGAGGCACTAGTTCTCCAGGAGAATGGATATTAGACTCAGGGTCATCTTATCATGTATGTTCCGAGAGGGAGCATTTTGACAAATTCCAAGATACAAAGAATGAAAGAGTTTCTTTGGCTGATGGATCTACTTGTGAGATCAAGGGGATTGGAATTGTGAAAATCAAAATGTTCGATGGAATAGTTCACAGCTTGAATGGGGTAAGATTTGTGCCTAAGCTGAGGAAGAATCTAATATCTATCGGTCGGTTAGCTTCAGAAGGCTACAGATGCTCTGTAGTAGGGGGAGCTATGAACATCAAAAGAGGCCGTGTGGTTAGGATGAAGGGAGAGCTACGTGGGGGAATATATCGTCTGATTAGTACGTGGCCAGAACGTACTTGAACTTCGAAAATCTGGTTATCTCGTGCACGAGGGAAGAGTGACTTGAAGGATACTGCTGCAGTTGTATTGCCTTCCAGTCTAGACGATGGTGCAAAGACTGCTGGGATGGATGCTTGGTCGAAGGGCTTCCACGACATCAACGAGTAGTTGATGTGTTGTAGCTGCATATGGACATCGATCAACACGAATCAAGTGAGCAGTGAACCATGCCACAGATTGATTTGTTTGATATGCAGTTGGGGAGTAAATGAAAGATCGATGGTCACACTTGTGTGTGTGATGGTCACACTTGCGTGTGTGATGGACTACATATGGGATTGGCCGACGTGAATCAAGTGAGTATGTGTGTATACAACATATTGCTTCACATGTATGTAGTTGGACAAAAAGAGGTCAATGGTACGCTTGTGCGCATAGCAAGTGGGCATTCGAGAATGAATGTGCAAACTAGGGTATAGTTTGGAGTCTTGGACTCGGGGGGAGTTTTGTCGTAAGGAATGATACGGATCGAGGAAAAGTTGGAGTTATGCCAACAGGGCGCAGGTATGGAGTGCAAGTGAAGAGCTGTGAGTTTGGAAAGATGGGGAGATTGTTAGGCAGCCGGCCATATTCTTTCCAAACTCCACCAACCTCACCAACCCCCACCTACTACATCTAACTCCTATAAATACTCCTCTCCTCCTTCATTATCAAACACACCATAATTCTCTTTTCTCTCTATATAGCTGATAGATAGTCCGTTTAGTAGGGGAGCCGGTTTAGCCCGCTTTCAGGAAGTGTCGGGATAAAAGGTCCTCGTGCCTAAACTATTCCTTAGGGTACTTTGGTCTGATTGCAGCCATCGGAGGTGGTCCCGCTGCAGGGGTCTTTCTATCAGGTTGTGTGGCACTGTCCGGGTTCGGAGAGGGAGAGAAGGAAAGGTTGTCGGGAAATATTTATAAGGGAGGTTTTGAGATAAAAACTTCAGTGAGTTGGGGATATACATAATAGGTATTGTAGGGCTGAATTTGTGTATAAAATTCAGGGGCCGGATACCCGGATATTGTAATCTCTTTTATCTAGTGTGAAGTCGTTGCTCTTGTGGATGTAGGCTGGGCCGAACCACGTTAAATCTCTTGTCTCTTTTATTGTATTGTTGGTTTGTTGATTCATTACTATCACGTATATTTGTGGGATCTAAGCACACATATTTACCAAATCGCTTCCGCATTCGCCGGGAATCGGGCAGATTCCTAACAGTGTGCAGAAAATATGTACAAAAAATTTCATAGAATGAGTTGAATTCTACTAATGAATATTTTTATCGGTGGATATTAATGTGAATGTAGGGAGCCAATTGAATTATACCCAATCAAATTGAGATACTTATCATTTTGTAAAACTTTATGTAACTCTATCATTTTCCAGTTTGTAATTTGGTTTACTCCTCATTTTTTGTTATCCCCTCATTTATGTTATCTCTTTTATTTACAATCGTTAGATCTTCAACTTAAATTGATAATAACCGTTAGATTACTAAAAGTTGTTATACACAGAGGTCTAAGATTCGAATCTTGTCAACAACATTTTAATTTAAAATTAATACTAAAAGATGTTATATAGAAAGGTTGAAGGTTCGATTTCCGTCAACAACATAATAATTTAGATTTTAGTACAAAAAATGATTATATACAAAGCTCTAAGATTCGAATTCTCCCAACATATTAGAATTAACATTTATAATATTATACTACATTATAAGCATCTTAAAAAAATTAAAAATAACCAAACAACATATTAAAATAACATTTATAATATTATATTATACTATTAGCAAATTAAAAAATTAAATTAAAAATAATCCATTCAAAAGCACGGGTTATAAGCTACCGTTATATAAAACCCGAAAATAAACATGAAAGAAATTAACAAACTATTAGTACTTCCATTGAGCCAATATACGAGAAGAAACAAAACTTCAAAACCTCTGTAGGAACAGAGAAGGAAATACCAAAGTGCAGGGGCGGACCCAGGCTCTCGGGTCCAAAAAAATTGGGAGGGGCCAAATCTAAAAAAAAAAAAAAAAATTTACATGGTGAAATTTCATATTTTAAAAAAAAAAATTACATGGTGAAATTTTGCAATTTTTCAGAATGGGGGAACCAAGGCCACCCTTGGTTTCTCTTACGGTCAGCCCCTGCCAAAGTGCATCTTCTAGCCATAATACTGATGTGCACGCACCAGCATGTGTTTGATTCCTTAGACCTGGGTTTTGTTCTAATCAATTTTCAGGAACACACAAATTTATCCGAGGTTCGGAACTATAAGAGTGAACACTAGCAGGGCTAGTATCATACAGAGAGAGTACACTACCACTTTGTAATCATTACTTTACATGTACAGGAACAAACTCGATTCTGATGTTATTCAGACCACCAGTACAAAGCCATTCAACACAATTCTACAAAATTCTACAGAAATTTCGGAATTTCATTATATCCCCACCTCGTTCCACTCTTAGCACCAAATTCAGCTTGAGATGTCAACTGAGTCAAGTGTAGGTGGTGAGTATCTAGGGACTATTCTGTACATGTGTCTACATATATGTATCTTAGAAGAACTGCTGATTGAAAAGTAGATTTTGGTTATGAAAATAGGTATGAATAAGGATGCTTTCACTGATCCAGATCTGCTGCTCCGCCTACAAAAAGGGATAGAGGAAAAAAGCGATAATATTATGACCTCACTTAATTCTGAGTTTGTCCAAGCCTTCCCAGTATCTAATATACCCCCGCATAAGCAGCTTCGCCTTCAGACATGTCTAAAGTGCCTAAATCTAAAGATGCAAGGAAAGTCAAACCAAGAAAGGGATTCAAAAATAAAATAATAAGTACAACACACTCTAAGTGTACCCATATACAGGGGCGGACCGACATACAAGTTAGTGGGGGGATGGGCCTCCAGTCAAATTGGGCCTAGCAGTTTAACAATTTGAAGTCCAATGTAGAGTGCCCCCATTAATAAAATAAAGGTGCCCCCAATATACATCAATTTCGAAGCCCAATTCAGTTAAGTTTTACTCAAATAATTAGTAGATCCAATCCAATAAAATTTTTAAAACCAATCCAATAAAAATTTACAGCTAACTTTACAATTGAAGAAGCTGCTGGTGTAGTCGACAGAGAGGAGAAAGGGATTATCCAAGGGAGAAAAAACCTAACTTTACAATTGAAGAAGACATCTGTAAATTTGGAGCAAAAAACTACAAGCCTAATCACTTGAATATTTATTCTAAAGTCTCCATCTACTAATCTTCTCTATAATGTAAGTTCTCTAATTTCATTCTCTCCCCCTTTTATGTATCTAATATATGTATATATTCTGTGAAATTGGAGTAAGTATGTTATATACTCTGTAAAATTTGAATTGGTTTTTTATCATTGTTTTTTAGTATAGATTTATGTTTATCATTTTTAATTTTGTGATCCAATGTGGAAATTGGAAAATGTCATATATAAAACACGTTGGAGTTCACATTATAAAACACTTCTACAATTGGTTGATTTGTATCCAAGTGTAATTGAGGTGCTTAAATATGTTGAAAAGGAGGGAGAAAAAGATGTGCAACAACGTCAAGCAAGTGGTCTTCAAATATATTTCACATCATTTGA
This sequence comes from Saposhnikovia divaricata, assembly GCA_036435485.1. Taxonomy (NCBI): domain Eukaryota; kingdom Viridiplantae; phylum Streptophyta; class Magnoliopsida; order Apiales; family Apiaceae; genus Saposhnikovia; species Saposhnikovia divaricata. The sequence continues at coordinate 171,465,938 of CM071598.1, forward strand.
TTTTGTATTCTATTTGCACTTGATGTTGTACATTTTGGGGCTCACAGATGTACTGTCGCAGGCATTGCAAAGAAAAGATCAAGATATCTTGAATGCTATCTCATTAGTGGAGTCAACAAAAAGACAACTATAAGAATTTAGAGTTCATGGGTGGGATTCGCTTTTGAAAAAGGTATTTTCTTTTTGTGACAAGTATGACATTGAAAAATTGGATATGACGGAGGCTTATGTTAATCCAAAGAATCGGCGAAAAAAAACTGGAATCACCAATGAGCATTATTATTCTTTTTATTGCTTTAATGTTGTTATGGATATGCAAATTGCAGAGTTCAATGATCGCTTTAATGAGGTAAACTCTGAATTGCTCATTTATATGGCTTCTTTGAATCCACGTAATTCATTTGGTGATTTTGATCCATTGAAGTTGATGAAATTAACCGAGTTCTATCCAAATGATTTTAGTCCTATTGACAAGATTGCTCTTGAGCATGAATTGATCATTTATATTGATAATGTGAAAGCTGATGAAAGATTTGCCAACTTAAATGGCATTAGTGATCTTGCTAGAGTGTTGGTTGAAACGAAAAAAAATCATTGTTATTCTTTAGTGTATCGACTAGTGAAGCTATCATTAGTTTTTCCAGTTGCAACCGCGACAGTTGAGAGATGTTTTTCTACAATGAAGCTTGTGAAGTCAGATTTGCGTAATCGAATTGGTGATGGTTTTTTGAGTGATTGTCTTGTTTCAGCTATAGAAAAGGAAGCCCTTGCTGAAGTAACAAATGAAGATGTAATAGATAGGTTTCAGAAGATGAAAACTCGAAGGGAACAAATTTAAATTGTAAGTTATTTCTCTATTTCGTATGATATTACACATCTTTTTATTAGTTCTATGTTATTATTTATATGTAGTGCCCCCAGTAAAATTTATTCCTGGGTCCGCCACTGCCCATATAATCCACCTGCTAATACGCAAAGATTATTCTGCACATATTACTCATATGCCCATGTTCATGGCTATAATAACACCATTATAGACAAGCAGTCTGAAAAATAGCAAAGAATACGGATACAATCAGTCTAGACTAGAACAAAGACAAAGCTTATCTTTTCCTATCAAAGCTGTCCAGTTTACATGGTACAAAGACAGAAAAATATATGTCAACCCCGCTGCCAACTCTATTTTTGCCTATCAAACTATCATTCTAATATTCCAAATAAGAACTCATTCTGATCATTACGAGGAATGTAGCTTGTGTGCTTCATCACAGATAGATACTCGGGAGTTTGAGGGGTAGATATGGAAGAATTAGTGATTGGATATAGGACTTTTATATGCATGTAAAAGGAATCGTAAGAACCAAATTACCTAGTGTTATGCCCAAATCTGGCATAATGGCTAAATTGATTTGATTAGCTAAATTGATGGTTCATAATCTATGATGGGCCTAGAAGATGAAGATTGGGTCACTAAAGCCCGTTATTGGAATCAGCCCAGCATGCTTTGGCAATAATATTTCTATCACAGGAGCACCTCGCTCGCTTCATAATTGTGCCTCGCTTTTTTGCGCCTCGCTTTGTGGCGCCTCGTTTTGGTATCACATCTGTCACTTATAACGAGATCATCATCTCTCCTCTGGAAGGCTCATGGCCAGACTCAAGGTCGCATGAGTAGCTGAGCACAGGGGTCGCTTCGCATGGCCAGGCCTCTCATGGTCGCATGCAAGGGCCCTGTTGGATCTTTCATTCCAAACCTATCCATTCGAGGCCATGGGTCTCTATAGCTAGACCATGGATCATGGATAGGATTGATGACTCATTGCCACGTCAGCCCTAGCTACATGGGCTTGGACTTTGGCTTATCTCTTAAAACCCTAGCCCGCCTAGGTAACGTAGGCACCTTGATACGGAGGAGAAACAGTTTACCTAAAAAACACCTATCAAGCTCAGCCACATTCATACACACAAAACCCTAATCCTTCGTTCTTCTTTATTAGCAAAATATCCGTATTTTGCTCCGATAATCCAGCAAACCTCCAAAATATTGTTATACAATATTCTCCCTATAACATTTGGCGCTAGAAGGAGGGGTAGCAGTCATTGAATTGGGAGAACGATGACTAAATCACACAAAAAGAGGAACGATGGTGAGACCCCGGGATCGCATAAGGTGAACAAGGACGATCCCCTAACGAGAGACCCCTCAGAGGACGAAGTGTCCAAGGACAACTCTAAGACTGGGAACAGGGAGGAGCACACCCCCCCAGCATAGAGGGTGACATTGAACAGCGAGGTCATGTCTTTTCTAAAAGGCCTCGGTGAGTAGGTGACCGCTGTGCATGAAAGGGTCGCAAAGGTAGAGAGGCGCTATAGTTCTAGAGGATCGAAGAGGAATGCAAGGACAGGCGGTAGAGCACCTGGGGAAGGAAGCAAACTCCCCCCTAAGAAACTCGTTGATGACTTCGAGGACGTCCTAACAGATCAAACCAACCCTGACTAGAATGAGGGGGAGGACTCGCTCGGACAGAAAGGGGGATCGCATGACAAGGTCGCCTCATCTGAGGGGAGATCGGTCAGTGTTTTTGACCGTCTCGGAAAGAAGCTGACTGAGCATGACCTTCGTCTAAAATTGGAAAAGGTTAATGCGCCTCGTCATGAGGGATCTAAGAACAGAAGTAAAGGTACACATCGACAATTGTCTCCTCGAGATCGCGAGCGGTCATATCGTCGTGATGACAGACCCCCCTCTCCCCGTAGAGAGCGTGAGCGGTCCCATCGTCGCGATGACAGACCCCCGTCTCATCGAGACCAGGAACGATCTCAATATCTTGAAGAGGATTGTAGAAAGAAGGATCGCAGGAATGACCAGGAGGAATCCAGTGTCCTAAAAAAGACCCAGTCTCATCATGGAAGTACTGAGGGTAAAAAGGAGGCTGAAAAGGAGGTCAAGGTAGGAGACTATAAGCTGGAGGAGTTGAAGAAGGCCCTGGACGCGATGAACAATGAGAAAGGAATCTTTAGCACCATGGGCTCGTCATCGCCCTTTAATCATGAAATTCGAACCGCTTCGCTTCCTGCAGTATTTCGAGGCCATCAGCATGATATGACCTATAATGGCGACACTGATCCAGCGGAGTTCGTGATTCGATTCAACAATGAGATGGATGTTTATCAGATCTCATTACTAGCGAGGTGCATACTATTCGCGGCCTCGCTGAGGGGAAGTGCTCAGCAGTGGTTTTCGAAGCTAGGGGCATTGATTGTCATCGATTCTTGGGAACAATTCGTGGACATCTTCATCAAACAGTTCTAGTCCTCGATGCTCTATGCACCCCCTGTGTCCACCTTGGCAAACATAAAACAGAAGGAAGGTGAAACCCTTCATGATTACTTCAAGAGATTCAATGCTGAGGTGCCTCGCGTGCGAGGTGCAAATGACGAAGCTGTGAAAAATTTCCTCATCGCTGGAGTGAAGGAAGGTACGGAATTTTGGAAGAAGCTACAAGAACAGACCCCTAGCACTCTCTCTGAATTGCACAAGGTCACTGAGCCTTTCAAGCGTGTTGAGAAGTCACTCGCAGATCTGAAGAAGAATAATGAAAGGAGTGGCAGTTGGAATAGGAACTGGGGGGTAAAAAGAAAGGACTCCAGGAGTCCGAGGCGAAGACGGGATCGAAGTCGAAGCCCCAGCCCAAAAAGGAGAGACCGCGATCCTTTGAGGCGATCCCCACCGAGATCTCGCCCCGCGAGGGATGAAGACAAGTATATTCCTCTGGTCGCCCCAATTGATCACATTTATGCAGTCAATGAAAACAAGGGGATATTCAGGAAGCCTACACCGATGGGTCTGAAAGGGACCGCAAACACTAGCAGGTATTGTGCCTTTCATGAATAAACAGGGCATGATACATCAACCTGCCGAGAGCTGAAGCAGCAAGTGGATCAGTTAATTCGTGAAGGAAAGTTAACTGAGTGGGTGGTTCGCGAGGTGAAGAAGCATAATCCCAAGTCTGGCCTTGGGTATAATCAAGCCCCCCCACCTGAACAGAACCCAGTCATTAAGGAAAGGGAAGCGCGAGGCGGAAGTATTCATGTGATAATTGGGGGAACCCACATCGGGGGAGACAGCAATAAAGCTAGAGAGAGGTATGCTCGCGAGGCCAGGGAGCGACCCCTCACTAATGTACATCACTTGCAAGAGCGACCCCCAAAGCTCTTTAAGGGGGAAGATACAAACATCATGTTCACTGAGGAGGACGCGAAGTGGGTTCATCACCCTCACTCTGATGCCCTCGTTGTTCGAATTCGTATTGGATCGCAGAATGTCTACAGGGTTCTGGTGGATAATGGGAGTGCTGTGAATCTCCTGACATACGAGGTCTACCAAAAGATGGGCTACGTGGACAAAGATCTTATCCCAACTGTGGGACACTTGTATGGTTTTACTGGAGCCTCAGTGAGTGTCAAGGGTCTCATACGACTTCCTGTTACTTTAGGAGACGAGCCCTGCATCACTACCCAGATCGCAGACTTTATGGTGGTGGATCAACCTTCAGCATACAATGCTATTGTAGGGAGGCCCATACTTAAGGAAATGAGGGTGGTTACCTCTATCTATCATCTTTCCATGAAGTTTCCTACCCCAAATGGAGTGGGATGTGTCAAGGGGGCGCAGCATGAATCACGAGAATGTTACAACAAGGCCCTTAAGTCCGCTGAAAAGGGTGGCATATCTATGGTAGACAGGATGGAAAGCGAGGAGGAAGATAGGGCTCGCAAATCGACCTCACGACCCTCGAATGAATGCAACATTATATCAATTGAGGAACTCCCAGCTGGTTATTTTGATAATTTGGGGATTCAGGTAGAACCAGTACCAGGTGCTTTGATGATGGGAACCTCGCAGCCAGTAATGGTTCTTCAAGAAGGGATTGTTGAAGAGGCTACAGATAGTGATAGCGAGGAGAGCCCAGAGCAGGCCGCTGTGCGAGCCCGAAAGGGAAAATGGGTTCGCAAAGAAACATCTACACTGACAGAACTGCCAAATGGTATCACACAGACAACAACTGTTGTTAAGGAGTATGGGCACGCAGGTATCAACCCCTGCGAGGCAGAATCGAGTCAGGCTCGTGAATATGATCTAGACCTGGATCCTCGCATCCCAGAGCAAGTGGAGCGAGCTGGGGCAGCTGAAGACACGATCCCTATTCTTGTTGATGTGCAGGACCCGTCAAAGGTGTTGAAAATAGGGTCACAACTCAACCCTGATCTGAGAGAGAAATTGGTCACTTTTCTGAAGGCCAACCTTGACGTGTTCGCCTGGTCGCATGAAGACATGATTGGGATCGATCCTAATGTGATGTGTCATAGGCTCAACTTGGATCCAAGCAAAAAAGGTGTTAGGCAGAAAAGGCGACCCATAAGTGGAGAGCGAGCCGAGGCTCTCAAAGAAGAAGTGGATAGACTACTTAAGGTCGGGCTCGTTAGGGAATCATTCTACCCTGACTGGCTCGCGAACCCTGTCCTCGTGAAGAAGCCAAACGGGAAATGGAGAACATGTGTGGATTTCACTGATCTCAATAAGCATTGCCCAAAAGATAGTTTCCCATTGCCAAGGATCGATCAGCTAGTGGATGCAACAGCAGGACATGCACTTCTCTCCTTCATGGATGCTTATTCTGGGTACAATCAGATACCCATGTATGGTCCTGATCAAGAGCATACCTCGTTTATCACGGATAGAGGTCTCTATTGCTACATAGGGATGCCCTTCGGTCTCCTTAATGCTGGGGCTACCTACCAACGGCTCGTCAATATGATGTTTGAGAAGCAGATTGGGAAAACAATGGAAGTTTATGTAGATGACATGCTGGTAAAATCCAAAGAGGCTGGGGATCACATCGCCCACCTCGCTGAAATGTTTGGTATACTGAGGAAGTACACAATGAAGCTCAATCCACAGAAGTGTGTCTTTGGAGTTGAGTCTGGAAAGTTCTTGGGGTTCATTGTCAATCACAGGGGAATTGAAGCAAACCCTGCAAAAATAAAGGCCTTGGTGGACATGCGATCCCCAAGAAGTGTGAAGGAAGTTCAGAGTTTAACGGGACGGATCGCAGCCCTTAACCGGTTCGTCTCTAAATCATCAGATAAATGCCACGAGTTCTTCAAGGCAATTAAAAAGGTTGGAAAAAACTTTGAGTGGACCCCTCAATGCGAGGAGGCTTTTCAGAACATCAAGGAGCAACTTGGCTCGCCACTAGTATTATCTAAACCCAAGGACGGGGAGACGCTCATTGTCTACCTCGCGGTGTCAGAACATGCGGTCAGTGCAGTGCTAGTTCGCGAGGAGGGGAAAGTTCAGTATCCCGTGTACTATGTTAGCAAAAGGATGTTAGATGCTGAGACTCGCTACACCAACATGGAGAAGCTAGCCTATGCCCTGGTGCTGGCCTCGCGGAAATTGAGGCCCTACTTTCAGGCCCATAGCATTGAGGTTCGCACAGCCTATCCATTGAGGCAGGTAATGCATAAGCCAGAATCCTCAGGAAGATTGTTGAAGTGGACAGTGGAACTCAGCCAATTTGATATTGAATTCAAGCCTCGTGGTCCCATTAAAGGTCAGGCACTTGCAGACTTCATTCTGGAATTCCCTCCTCAGTCTGAGGAAGATAAGTTGGCTATCATAGCGATCCCAGAGACCGCATCTAGCGAGGCCAAGAAAGAAAATTCCGCCTCGTGGTGGGAACTATATGTTGATGGAGCATCAAATAAAGAAGGAGCTGGGGCTGGCATCGAGTTGGTAACACCAGAGGGTCGCAAAATAAAAAGTGCAGTGCATTTTGCTTTTGAAGCCTCTAATAATGCAGCAGAGTACGAAGCCCTCATCATTGGTCTTAAACTTGCATTGGAGATGAAGGTGGAAAATCTGACTGCATACAGTGATTCTATGTTGGTAGCATATCAGCTATGGTGTGGATGGCAAGCTAGGGGTGAGCAGATTGAGCTGTATCTGCGATGTGCACAAAGATTTGTTAAAAAATTCAACAATATCAAAGTGGTTCACATCAGGAGGGAAAAGAATCAGGGGGCTGATGCACTAGCAAAGTTGGGATCGCGTCGCGAGGCCACCTTACTTGGAATTATTCCACTGGAAATTCAAACAAAGCCCAGTGTGCCAGAGGAGTTTGTTATGGAGATAGCGATCCCAGGGTCGACCTGGATGACCCCTATATGGGAGTATGTGAAAAGTGGAGCCCTGCCTCAAGACAAAAAAGAGGCAAGAAAAATCAAATATCAGGCAGCTCGCTATGTCATCTATGACGAGGTCCTATATAGAAGAGGGTTCAACACCCCGCTCCTAAGATGTGTGGATGGAGAAGAATGCAATTACATTCTCAGAGAAGTTCATGAAGGAATATGTGGCAATCACTCGGGGGGTAGTTCTCTAGCCCAAAAGATTCTTCGCCAAGGGTACTACTGGCCTACTTTGAAAAGAGATGCTTTTAAGTTCGCTAGAAGGTGTGATAACTGCCAAAGGATCGCTAATTATAGCAACGCTCCGGTCTCGCACCTCACCTCGCTAACGAGCCCATGGCCCTTCGCTATGTGGGGCATTGACTTAATTGGGGAGCTACCTAAGGCCAAGGGAGGTGTCAAGTATGCAGTTGTGGCCGTTGATTATTTCACCAAATGGGCCGAGGCCGAGCCACTTGCCACTATTACTGCAAAGAAACTCAAGGACTTCGTGTACAGGGCAATTGTGTGTCGCTATGGGATTCCTTAATAGCTCATATCAGATAACGGAAAGCAATTTGATAGCAAGGACATGAAAGAATTCTGCGAGAACCTGGGGATCAAGAAGAGTTTTTCAGCTGTGAGTCACCCCCAGACGAATGGTCAAACTGAGGCCATCAACAAAATCATCAAACATACTTTGAAGGCCAAGTTAGAGGAGAGCAAAGGCAATTGGCCTGAAGAATTACCAAGGGTCTTGTGGTCATACAACACGACCCCAAGGACCACAACTGGAGAGACTCCTTTTTCCCTAACATATGGCTGCGAGGCCATGGTTCCTGTTGAAGTGGGCTCCGGGTCGTTTAGAAGGGAACACTACGATCCCGAAGCAAACGAGGTGAATCATAGATTGTACCTAGACATGATAAAAGAAACAAGAAGCGAGGCTCAGCTTCGCCTCGCGGCTTACCAATAGAGGACAGCGAGGTACTATAATGGAAGGGTCAAAGCAAGTTCTTTAAAGACAGGTGACCTCGTGCTTAGGAGAGTCATGCCTAACACTAAGGTCCCGGGCCATGGTGTCTTTGGTGCTAATTGGGAAGGACCTTACAAAGTCTATGCTACTCTCTCAGAAGGAACTTATTACCTCACAGACATGAAGGATAAGGTCATTCCGCGAGCTTGGAATGCGGAACATTTGCGCAAATACTATGAGTGAAGGCATCGCTCCTGGTAATTTCTATCTATTTCGCATGAATAAATTCATACAAAATACTGGGGGGTAGTGGTCGTATTGACACCCTCCCTTTATGATGTAATGACATTGGGCCTCGTCCCACTAATCACTAATCACTTGAGTTAAAAGAAGTCTTGACTCTGGGCACGTCGTGGACATAGAAATAAGGACCTTTCCACGAGCCGGCATTACTTGGGGCACTGTGATATAGTTCTTTTTTGTTAAACTCTGGCCACATGGAGAAATAAACGTAGCCAAAGTCTGATGCCCCACATCGCTTCAATTGCAAAAAATAGCCCATGGTCCTCGCATCCAACTCAGGATAGCCGAGCTTGTAGTAAAGAATGTAAAGGGCAATCATAGCTCTGTAGCCATTGGGATTTATTTGAATCGGGGCTAGATGGTACGTTTCGCAAACATCCCTAATAAAAGGGTGAAGGGGAGAGGATACGCCTATCTTCATCATTGCGGAAGTTAGAACCATTCGAGGCACTCTGCCACCATTCTCTGGATGATCGAAGCGGTAGCATCGCATCGCAGACTTAGGGAGAATAATTTTGCCTTCTGGCCTGAAAATGTCGACCGCCTTAGCCAAAGATTCTGTATCTAGGGTCGTTGACAGATCCCTGCAGCCTAAGACGCGAGGTTGGCCGGGTTTCACTTTCGAACCTGGTTCGATGTCTTCAGGACGAGGACCGCCAACATATATGGTCCCTTCTAGCTCAGGCTGGGGAGTTGGTTCATAAGGCTCTGGAGAAGCTTCTGGTATGTAATTGTAATCAGTGAAATTGACGACCTTGGCTACTTCATCGAGGCCGCCATCATCAGAGGAAGGCTCTTCGTAGTCAGAGTCATCAGAGTTGGCTTTGTTATCAGCACCTCCCTCGATGTCATAATAGGCATCGCCTAATGAATCTGTTGGAGAATCACTTATGTGAATGGGCGACACGGTTTGTGATGGAGGCATGGTTCGTGGTGGAGGCGCTTTGGAGAGAATTTCCGCTGCCCTAGCGCTGAATTCATCTCCTTTCTTTGTCAAAGTTGCGATGTCATGTTCGATGTCAGTCATGGTGTGAGGCTCGTTCTCAGCTGGGAGTACATCTAGAGATTGATCCCGCGAGCTTGAAGGGTGCTTTGTTCTCCATGGAATCAGAGGCACTTCACGGGTATATTCTTCGTTAGACCATAAAGGATCGAAGTATAGTTTTAACGAGCTTTCGCTGGTGCTCGTAGCTTTTGCGGTGTTGGCTGCGGCAGCATCGCTGATTTGTATATGAGGCATGGGAGAAGGTGTCCTTGAACTATCGTCTTGAGACATCTGAAAAGGGTGAAATGATTAAGTGTGTGCTCTTACAGAAAACAAATGAAGGAGGAAAGAAACAAGCGAACAGAAAGGCTCTATGTGTTCTCGCATCGTTCACAGAGAATATGAGGGGTCGCAATCCTAAGGGGAAGGCTAAAGTTCTTAACCTATGTTTCTATCTAAGTAATTACGGATCGCACTCCTACAATAGCGAGGACGGGTCGCATCATAAAATTGACATTTTGGGATCGCAGTTATTTGGGTTCGCATCGCATGCAATTTAATCTATCTAATCATGCAATTACAATGAAGAATAAGCATTTAAATGCAAGAAGAGAAAAAAGACTTACTTTTTCTTGAAGAAGGTTGAAGAAATCGAAAGAAACTCGGGATCGCTGGTGAAAGAGCTTGAAAATTCTTTGCGTTTGATCTGGGAGCAAACTTACAGCACTTCGACAATGTGTTTGTGAGAATAAAAAAGGAAATGATAGTGACAGGGGTATATATAGCCATCATGAGAGAGAAAGACATGGGACACGTGTTGAAATCTCGTCCGTTGGACACACATCTCGAGACACAACAACTGTCAAAACCTTTCAAATTCTTGGGGTCGCGACTACTCCAACGGTTATACCTGTTCTTGGGCTCGCTTCGCGGTGACAACTCGTATTCTTTGAGTCCACATCGCATCACCAATGGCAATATGGACTCGGGGGGTAGTTGTTATGCCCAAATCTGGCATAATGGCTAAATTGATTTGATTGGCTAAATTGATGGTTCATAATCTATGATGGGCCTAGAAGATGAAGATTGGGTCACTAAAGCCCGTTATTGGAATCAGCCCAGCATGCTTTGGCAATAATATTTCTATCACAGGAGCACCTCGCTCGCTTCATAATTGTGCCTCGCTTCTTTGCGCCTCGCTTTGTGGCGCCTCGTTTTGGTATCACATCTGTCACTTATAACGAGATCATCATCTCTCCTCTGGAAGGCTCATGGCCAGACTCAAGGTCGCATGAGTAGCTGAGCACAGGGGTCGCTTCGCATGGTCAGGCCTCTCATGGTCGCATGCAAGGGCCCTGTTGGATCTTTCATTCCAAACCTATCCATTCGAGGCCATGGGTCTCTACAGCTAGACCATGGATCATGGATAGGATTGATGACTCATTGCCACGTCAGCCCTAGCTACATGGGCTTGGACTTTGGCTTATCTCTTAAAACCCTAGCCCGCCTAGGTAACTTGTGGCCCAAGAACTACGTCAGGCTTGATCCCTATAAATAGGGTACGTAGGCACCTTGATACGGAGGAGAAACAGTTTACCTAAAAAACACCTATCAAGCTCAGCCACATTCATACACACAAAACCCTAATCCTTCGTTCTTCTTTATTAGCAAAATATCCGTATTTTGCTCCGATAATCCAGCAAACCTCCAAAATATTGTTATATAATATTCTCCCTATAACACCTAGTTATCCAGCTTCCTCCTGGTATATGTTCGATGAATGACAAGTCACCTATACTGATTTCAGTTCTAAATAAAGAACTGAAAAGTACATTTCGAACTAGATGTACATTTCGAACTAGATTAAGTAATTCTTTTAATAATGTTGATTTTTTAAAAAGTTCAATTATAGAATGTTTGTAAATTGCAGTCTAAAATTTTCAAATAAGAAGTTAAATTTGATTACTAATTTCAAATGGGAGAAATATTTATCCAATTAAAAACGGAGGAATTCAAGTATACAAATTTACGTGTGGTACTTATAAAATCAGAGTCAGCATAGAATCACCACTTTTAATGAATAAATGATAAGTTAAATTGGTCTCATCACTCATCAGTACCTACTTTAGAAAAGAATTGCCATGAATCATTATATTTGGAAATATTCAAACAATGCAAACTTTGCAAGTAAAAACTAATTTTGATAATTAATTAGAAGTAATTTAACCTTGTTCTGGTAAATTACGTCAAAGAAAGAAGGGTATTTTTCTAATATGTCCCATTTTACAATGTCAATTATAATTGTGTCCCATATTTATTTATATTTATAAATATGTCCCAAATTACAAATATGTCCCATTTTTTAGTATAACCATGATTAATTCATTAACTAAACATTATCAAAAGACATTTTTGTCCTCCTTTATTAGTTACACAAAATACAAGGGTTTCCATCCGTTGTATTTCCTCCAACTACATGGACCTATATTTAAATGAAATCTTTGTGTTTTACACCACAAAGCAAATACATGATGGAGGAGATTATTAACTAGATTTTTACTGTTTGTAAATAGTCAATGAGTTGTAGAGTAGGATTAGCACATTTTTAACTTGTAACCGTTGTAGCTTTCCATCCGTTTCTTGTGGTCTTGACTCTTGATTTGCATCACCAAGTAGAATAAAGATTACACGTACAGTACATCCACCTTATTAAATGCACTTCAGTAAAAAGTAGGATTGATACTTGAACCCCCATTTCTTATTTTACCCAAACAGGGCAAGCACACCTTTCTTAACAGTGCCCCTGCAGGGCCAATATCGGAGGAGGAGCGGTGGTGATGGCGATGGCGGTGGTGGGGTTAGAGAGGAGAAGGATGGATGTTTTATTATTATGGGTATTATGGTCATAATATACCCATAATATATCTATAATTACATGTATATGAGTTAATTTCAACTATAGGACATAATTACAATTATTCAATAAAAAAGGACATATTCTTAATTGATCTTTAGAAATGGGACATATTAAACTAATACCCAAGAAAGAACCAACAAGTAAAATAAGAACAAGGCACAAAAAGGATCAGAGTCATCAGACGTCACATACTTTGTAAACAAAATCAGTACTTGTATGGTTCAAAAACATTTATAGGGTGAAAACATAGAGAAGGTAAAGTAAAAATAGAAACTGTTCTTGGAAAAAAACTAACTACCAAGCCTTCAACACGATAATGAACGAAAGTCGACCACGAGCCCCAGAGGAGAATTCCAAACCACAATTAAAATAGCTTTCTACCGTCTTCTTTTAACTAAATATCGAATTAAACATTTAACGGGCATAAGTTAGGTTTTAATGAACTGATTAGTTGAGACAGGTGCGTGTTCGACTTCATGTCCGATATCATTCCTTTGAGGAAAACTAAACTAGGCGTGTATCTAAAGCAGCGTGACACAGAAGAACTTGTACCAGGAATATGACTGATTTTATCAGTTTTGTTGTCGTATTGAAAACCTTCCATATACATCAAACACAATCTCATCACCGCTCTTAAAACCCTGTGACAGATTTCGAAGTCGCCTATAATTATCAATTGGTAGTTCGACAACATATATCTTACTCCAAACACCACTTCCCCCCTCATTCAAAGAATAAACGTCAACACTCTTATTTTGAGACTGTTTTTCATACTCCATCAAAGTAGGACGGTCTATCATATTTACTAGTACAATGTTCTGTCCACGTTTACACTGGAATTCAGGCAACACTACAAGAAAAAATGGACCAGACAATGGTTTTTCTCCGTCGTGTGAAGCCCCGGAAAACCGTGATCAATCTCAATGCCATATGTTACGCGTATCAGACAACACCAGCATAACCGTTGTCTGTATTGCAGAAAGATAACAGACGTGATTTCAAAACTGTTGTATGAAAGCTGGTATAGACAATAGTTTCACTAGAAAGTATTGTCTAATTTCACGTAGCTCAAGTGTTTCTTGGAGTGAAACTATTGTCTAATTTCACAAAAGTCCATGGTTTATAAAATATAAACTATTGTTTCTTTATGGTATAGACAATGGTCTTTTTGTAACAGAAGTGTTGTGTGAAATATATTTAGACAACGTTTAAATTTCATTAGTATGTTGTATGTGTTATAACTACACCACACTTTCTTTGTTTACTACATGTTGTCTGAATGTATAAGACACTACGTTTTGATTTTTGCAAAAGCATTGTGTAAATGTGTAACCTACAACATTTTCATTTCGTTATTATGTTGTATGTGTTTTAAGTACACCACACTTGTTGTGCTTACTACATGTTGTCTGAATGTAAAAGACAGTACATTTTTACTTTCACAAAAGCATTGTGTAAATGTTTAACATACAACGTTCTCACAACGCAAATAAGCAACTTGTTCCTGTGATCTTGTTATATATAACCTACAAAAGATTACAAATTCAATCAACTCTACAACTCAATTTTTGTTAACAATTCTTGTTAAAGCAAAGGTTACTCCTGAGCTTGCTTCCTTCACATCTCCTCTTCAATGTTCACATCACGCAATGTAGTCTCTTCACACTCATCAAGCTCCATTGGGGTCCTTTGCTGAGCAGGTTTTGGTGGGAGTATGGCCTCTAGTGCCTTGACCTGGTACATTGGCATACCTTTATCACTGATCGACTTGAATTGATCTGCACATTCAGAGGAAAACATTAGGAAAACATTAGCATTATTGTCCTGAAAATAAATTACATGTCATTGAAATTAACAAAAACAAATGCTAAGGATCAACATACCAGGCTTGATCACTTCTCCAGGATTGGACTTAATTGATAAGCAAGTGCATGCCATCAAAACCTCCATATCTCCTGCAACACAAACATTTGAATCCTTGGTCTTTGTTGGCAGCAGAGTTGTTTGTACATGCAGCCAACCAGATCTAATACCACCAGCCAATGGTGGTAACATGTCCTCTTCCAAAGATTGCCACATTTTCATTATGCATTTCATACCTCACTACACAAAAAAGAGGGTACTAAACGTGCACATACACTGGTAAAGAACATCATTAAAAAATATATAATAAAAAGCACGTGCTAATGATCATCAACTCTAATCGCCATTTTCTCCAGAGGAAGTGTCACCATTAGAACCCTAGAGAATTCGCAAGCTTTGACAACTTCTAATGATGCTATTGTGTGTGTGGAGATGTTTGTTCTTAGTTAAAGACCTACTGCACTTCTGCCTGGTCTAGATTGGAGGAATGAGTCTGTCACCAGAGTACCGATGCTTTATCTATCTGATTTTGAAGCCTGTGAAGTTTGTCATCAAATTTCACATGCTACAATGAATTATGCTCATTTGGAGGTGATTTGGAAGAATGAAAGTTTTCTCTAACAGATGGAATTGAATAATTGAAGGACTTTTGGCTACAAAAAGAGAGAAATTCATCTGGTTCTGATCAGGTGATGGCTAACAATGGTGTTCCATTGGTGTTGACCTGTGTTGAGAATACGAGAAAAAGGGATAGG
This sequence comes from Saposhnikovia divaricata, assembly GCA_036435485.1. NCBI lineage: Eukaryota > Viridiplantae > Streptophyta > Magnoliopsida > Apiales > Apiaceae > Saposhnikovia > Saposhnikovia divaricata. Next base: position 171,480,970 of record CM071598.1, read on the forward strand.
CCTCGAAAAGACCTGGTGTCGACATGTGAAGAGTCTACAAGAAAGAAGGAAAGGTCGCGAAAATTGGTTATATCTGGGGTCAAACCTAAGGCAATAGGGGCTTCTGAAGCTATTGAACTGGGGCCGAAAAGGGATAGGAATAGGCCTCGCAAAGTGCAGTAACAAAGCAGAAGTCAACTTCAAAGCCAGGAGCATAAACAGCAGAGGATCACAGGAACAGGAAGCAGAAGCCAGAGCAGATGTGACTATGGTTTGTCCAGTAAGGTTGTTCGTCTTGATGATAGACAATCTGGTGGGAGTGGTCAGAAACTCAGGGGTCAGCTAGTTGAGAATAGATGCAAGATGGATGGCATATTCACGCAGGATTCTGGAATAGGAGAAGCAAGGCAGGCTAAGTCAAAGCGAAAGGTACTAGCAAGTCACCAATCTGGAAGTGAAGACCCTATGGTTATGCTATAACTAGTTTTTAATCACTGTTTTCGTATTAAAACTTTTTGGGTTGTAATTTGTGGTGATCTTTGCTTGCATTCCTTTAGGCAAGCGTGAACTTGCTGCTCTTGGGGCCGGGTTTCTGTAATGGATTCCCGTTCATTATCATATTAATATAAAATTAGATGCGTTACACAAAACACTTATTATTTCTCAAGAGTAAAAATAACTAAGTGTTAGGAGTTTTTTTTCTAAAATTCGATTCAAGGTAGAAATGTAATTCGGGTCAAGCCGAGTTGGGTAGTTGATAAATGAGTTCAAGTTTTTTCAAACGGGTTGAGCCTTAAATGAGCTCAAATCTCTGACTGAACTCGACTCGTTTAATTAACGAGTCAAATCGAATTTACTCTCAAGTTAATCGAGTCTAGTTTAAACGAGCTGAGCCGAGAATACTCGCGAGCTCTGCAGTTTAAAATTAATAAAAAAAAATATGTAATTGATTTTCAGTATATAAATAATAAAAATAAAATTTAATAATAATTTAATGTAATTATAAACGAGTTCGAGTCTAACCGGGTTTCCAAGTTTCAAACTGAACTTAATTAATTGAATTCGGCACATACTCGATTCGACTCATTTAACGAGTTCGAACTTTTGTTCAACCCGGCTCGTATATGCTAGCAACTCAGCTCGAATTACAACTCTAATTCTGGAAAAGTTTTTAAAAAGTATATTCTTATAATTGTTTTGAGAAAAGAAGTTAAATTTAATTATGTATTGTACACCACAATTATCGAGTGGTGGTGTGATTGTATTTGTTCCGACACTATATACCATACGCCAAACACCACATCCCTCCTCCTCATCCAAAGAATATACATTAATCATATTATTTGAAGAAGGACCAAATAGAGTTTCTTCAGATGTCATTAAAGTAAGACGATCCTTCGTATTCACGATTTCAAAACTCGTTCCGTGATGATCACTTGTATCAAAGTGAAATTCAGTCAACAACTCGAACTCGTTATTTCCAACATCAAACTTCACCAAAGCTAAAGATATGAATGGCTCATCGTCCGAATATGTATATCTTGACCAATAAGGACAATCCTTTACCATAGTAATTGGAACAACTATCCAGTATTGTAGAAATAATATGAACCAACATTTCATTTACTCAAAAAAAAAAAGATAAGACAAAAGAGAAGAGAAGTGGTTTATCTTATAGGAATTTTAAACAAAACTCAATATCAACTATAGCACAATTGGTTAAGAAATGAGTTTGAGAGTTGAAGGTTAGTGGTTCGAATCACAACGCATACACAATTTCACTATTTTTTACATAATTATCAAATGATGGCAGTTTTGAAATTTTTTAAAAAATAATGGTAAAACCGTAACTTCACACACATTAAAATGACAATTTTTGTCCTTGTGTTGAAGTTTAATATATAGTAATAGATATTCACAATATAATACATTATATATAATATTTATATGCAAGGAGCTCTATTACTAAATTTTTATGTATAATGTAGTTCAGATACTTATTTTGTTCCACTAGATTTAAAAAGCTTCTCAACTGTAATTTACTTAATTTAAACTTGTAAACTTCACTTGAAATTGTAAAATGTTCCTGGTTCAGTGGTTCTTGCTTGTAAATTTTGATTGATTTGATCAATTTTTTTGGTGGATACTTGGATTTGGATTGCTGGACTATCATTTTTGTAGGCTTTCAAAAATTGAATTTAAAATTTCGAGTTTTAGGTATTATCCAAATTCAAAAAAAAATCGGGTTTAGGATATACACGAAATCCATCCGAAATCCAGTGGATCGGGTTCGGATTTCAATTTTTGGATATTTTTTGGGTTCGGGTCGGATTCAGGTTTGGATTTGGATTTTTCCAAACCCAACCTGATTGCCATCCCTACACAAGATGGATAATTTAGTATTTTTATCACAGATTGTTTTTTTTTATAATCTAGTGCTCGAACCAGCTTTCGCGCACCTCGACTAATGCGGAGGACTGCTAGCACACTCGTACCCATCGAGCATGGCAATCCACTTACTTCCGTGCCTCGCATGGATCGAACCTATGACCTTGGGGTGGTAAGCCCCTAAGTCACGGTCCTAACCAACTGGGACACATGTGGTGGGTCACAATTTGTTGGTAAACTTGAATAGAAAGATTGTTAAAAATAATAATTTTTTAATCAAAATTAATAGAAAAAACAATAGTCGGGTGTGTTAGTTGTTTTTAACAAGATCTGCATTTGTTAATTGGATTTGTATAAAATAGCCATTTCACAAATGCATATCTTAAAAATGATTTTTTTATGATATCCATTTGTGAGTTGGACATCTTGTGTAATACCCAAATAACGAATGTGTATTATGTATGAATACTCATTTTCCAAATACGTATTTTATATAAATAAATATATATATATATATATTAAAATATTTTAATACCCTAATAAAAAAATGCATAACATGAATATTCAACTGTGATTTAGGTATTCCACTAGATAAAATTCATCGACACTTTTCAAAATAATATTTTGGTTAATCTCAAATAAAAAATTGGATATTATTTACTTCATCTCACTTAGGCTCTATTTGGGATTGCTGTTAAAAACTGATATGCTGTTAAAATAAATGCTTTTGCGAAAATCAGATAACTATTTGGTAATATTTTTGATATATGCATGTTTTGCATATTATTTTATAAAAATTTGTTTTTGGTGAGGTTTGATGTTGATATCAGTAACTGCTTCCTGTAAAAACTGAAAAAAAAAAAAAAAAAAAAAAGCAAGGAGGACATGCTTTCTCTAAAAGCAGCTTTTCAACCAAAAACATTTTTCACTAAAATTACTTTCAAAGTTTACTAAACAACATTTTACCTCATTTTCAGACCTAATTTTCATATTAAGATGTTGTTTGTATCAGCAACAAGCAAAACCAAAGGGGACCTTAATTACAGGGACATGAGTTAGAGAGGAGGTCCTCGTTGCGAAAACTGAAGTATTAAATTGAAATGAAATTGGGTTCACATTCTCTTATTCAATCTCTACCAAACAGTTATCTTGTTTATACATTCTTATATTCCAAGCAATGACCTCATCACCCTACTAAACGGGAGCTCCTTGAAAAAATCAGAAACCATTAATACTTAAGATTTTTCTTTTTTAAAAATAGAAAACAAAATCAAAATAGATATAAGATTGGAAGAAACTATCAAACTACTAATACCTCCCCAATTCTAGAATATGAGCAGAAAACAGTCCAAAGCACAACTAGGATGTCGGCTGTAATGAATTTCTAAAGTACAGACAACGTTTGCGAGTTTGGCTTTGTGAACGAACAGACTTCATTCCTTGAAGAAGAACCAAGCTAGGTGTATATCTAAAGCACCTTAATACAGGACCGGGAAATGGACAGGGAATACAAATCTTTGCATCTGTTTTGAGATCACAGCAGTAAAAGCTTCCGCATCCAAAAATTACAAACTCATCAGCGTACTTAAACCCCTGTTCCAGAGACCAAAAATATTGTACACCACAATTATCGAGTGGTGGTGTGATTGTATTTGTTCCGACACTGTATACCATACGCCAAACACCACATCCCAGCTCCTCCTCATCCAAAGAATATACATTAATCATATTATTTGAAGAAGGACCAAATAGAGTTTCTTCAGATGTCATTAAAGTAAGACGATCCTTCATATTCACGATTTCAAAACTCGTTCCGTGATGATCACTTGTATCAAAGTGAAATTCAGTCAACAACTTGAACTCGTTATTTCCAACATCAAACTTCACCGAAGCTATGAATTGCTCATCGTCCGAATATGTATAGCTTGACCAATAAGGACAATCCTTTACCATAGTAATTGGAACAACTAATTTATCAGTTTCATGATTAGGAAACATGGTACTAGCAACCAACATATCGGTCCAAGTAGCGGAACTCGAGGAGTAAACATAAGCATGGCGTGACAGATAACAGACAACTGTTAGGTTAGGGGACTTACACAATTCGAGATTTACAAACACCAATACAGAGCACACACACCAGTTGATTAGTTGACAAGATCCACCAAAGCACGGTTACATGTAATTCAAGTATTACTTCTACTTCTTATCAAATCAATAAGTAAAAGCAAAACAAGAACAACAAGCAATATTTGACGTGAAAACACCCACGTCCCAAACTTGTATTATTAATCTTAACAATATCAATAATACATCAAGACAATAACACCTTAACGGTGTCCCAACCCGATACTTGAGCCAACAATGCTCAAGCATCCCCAAACAATACTTAAGGCTACATCTCTTAAGCTTTCACCTCCCCACAGACAAATATAATATGACTATGTATATATAGCCATCACAAACTTAACCACCAAGATATCCTAATCATACTTGGTTTCCAATTACAATCCTTATCATACTTGGTATTTAAATATACCATCTATAATAATTATCTAAACATATAATTATTACCCAATCCATATATGTTTTGGATCACCAAAACCCATACTATTCGTATTGGGTTTAAACCCAACAATCCTCCCCTTCAACCCAATACCCGTATTGGATTGAACGGTAACCATCAAGCCATCGACGTCCATTCGCCAATGCCTCCCCTCGAACAAGAATCTCCTCGTCTTGCTCTTCCAAACATTGAGTGTCGCTAAAACCCGTATAGTGACCCTCCAAACCAAACCATCGTTCTTCATCATAACGATGTTTCCATCTACAAAATCACGTGCATCAACCACCACAAGTGCTCTTCCACATGTTGAGTCACCCGATCCTTGCTTTCACAATCCTTCGGTCTCCTGAAGAAAATCACTGGTATCATCCAAATAGTTCACCTGGTTGATCAAGCCATTGAAACAATTGCGATGACCTCTTCCATCTTCTTCCATCTCGAGTCCGCACAGGATTGATCCACGGTGCAAGGCCAACCGAATAATCCATACCGCACGTAACTTTGTCTCTTCCCGCTTTAGCAGCAATCTCCTTGTCAGCAAATCCTTCATTGTACTCTGCCAGATCAATTGAACCTCGAACTTTCCCTCAACCTCATCCATCACGAACCCGAACCTTGGCTCTGATACCACTTGTTAGGTTAGGGGACTTACACAATTCGAGATTTACAAACACCAATACAGAGCACACACACCAGTTGATTAGTTGACAAGATCCACCAAAGCACGGTTACATGTAATTCAAGTATTACTTCTACTTCTTATCAAATCAATAAGTAAAAGCAAAACAAGAACAACAAGCAATATTTGACGTGAAAACACCCACGTCCCAAACTTGTATTATTAATCTTAACAATATCAATAATACATCAAGACAATAACACCTTAACGGTGTCCCAACCCGATACTTGAGCCAACAATGCTCAAGCATCCCCAAACAATACTTAAGGCTACATCTCTTAAGCTTTCACCTCCCCACAGACAAATATAATATGACTATGTATATATAGCCATCACAAACTTAACCACCAAGATATCCTAATCATACTTGGTTTCCAATTACAATCCTTATCATACTTGGTATTTAAATATACCATCTATAATAATTATCTAAACATATAATTATTACCCAATCCATATATGTTTTGGATCACCAAAACCCATACTATTCGTATTGGGTTTAAACCCAACAACAACCACCTTGTAATCATTAGTTACGTGATCAAAACCGAACCCTATGTTATGAGGTTCATAAAAACATTCTGGTGGAAGAGCAATTTCCTTAAACTGATGAATAGCAGGGTTCCATAACAACAACTTCTTCTTACGACGGAGACAAACTATGCCATGAGCGGAACCAATCATATTGTACTGACCATAAGTGAATAGACGTGCTTCTTCGCGTGAGAAAATAAACATTCTTCCATAGCCTCCGTCAGCAATGAGACAATCGTAATCGTTATGGTTAATTTGAGGCGCGCCGCGAGCATCATAGTCTTTTACAAATTCAGGGTTGGAGAATAGAGACAACCAAGATTTCGAAACAGATTTAAAACGTACAACTGATTTTATTGGGAGTCGTATGAGTATCTCGTGAAAAATTACTTCTTCAGGTAGCTCCGGCACAATTGTTTTCCTTCTCCATTTAGTCCTACTCGTTCGTCTCTTACCCGCTGCCATTGTGTTCCTCAATAGTTATTCACTTATTCCTATAACATAAAAGTATGGCCGAGAGAGACGTGTAGACTTTAGTTAAGGCTAACGAAAATTACGTCAAAATTACATTATTGATCTGCATTATATATACTTCAAGAATTACATTCCGCTGCACCGCAAAGTGCAAACCTACAAACCATCTTTAAAATATCAGAATATTTTGTTAAATTAAAAAAAAAACAAAGACACGTAACATAAGTTTTTAGTTTTTTGTGAAAAACAATTACAAAATCAATTTTGCCTAAAAACTTATTTTTGCACAATCAAAAATTGTAAGAAACAAATAATTATGTTTTGGTTCTACAATAAAATAAAAATAATATCATGGTTCTATAAAAAATACATAACATAACTTTTTGTAGAACCAATGCATAATTAAAAAAAATATGAATCCAGTTTTTTTTATAATTCATTTTCAATGAACCGAAATTCTTTTAAACAAAGAATTGTGTTCTGGTTCTATAAAAAAAAATTGTATTTTAAGTTTGGGAAATATATTAAAAGAAATTTGGTCCAACGAATCAATCATTTAATATATTCGGCAGAAAAAGAAAACAGATGATTTTTCTTTAGTATTTTTTGAACACAAAGGAAACTTAAATTAATTAAGATCTTGAATGATTACATTGGAAAGAAAGAATGGAACTATGTTCCACTCCACACGCCAGACATGGAAATAGCTTCTCTAGCAATCCTATGAACCGTCATATTCGCTGAACGTTTGACAAACTTTTTTTTTTTTGTCAAATGGAATATATTCCATAAATGAATTGCAACGAGTACAATATTCGTAGAAGGTGATCCTTTCGTTCAAGAAAGTTTATCATCTAACCAAAAAGCACGCATGTTGCCACTGGACGTTTAGACAATAGAATTTTAATGTCCGAGAAGAATGCCACCCAATTTGGTAAAAACAATACAAAAAACTAATACTAAAATAACAGAGAAAAACAACTTCAAGACCAAACTTGAAAAGGTAGCAAGACCGGTCTTCAAAAATCTCAACCCCCAAGACCTGTAAATCCCGACTATTCCAAAAATTGACACCAACCTACTAAGAAAACTCTGCATTTCTGCCTTATAGCCCCAAAAGTAACAAAGAAGGGCCTCGTTAAAAACCCACAAGAGCAAAACCCTTTGGGAAAAAAAACTCAAGTGGGAAAAGAGTGTCCTCCATGAAATCCAAAATCAAAGAAAACACAGGAGCTCCTTAGATAAAATAAAGGTATTCTCTAAACTTTCATTCCTTCCTCTGTCCATCATCTTTTCACATATATCCTCATCACTTCTGACCTGTAATTTAAAAACAAAAACAACTATTAAAATCCGTTTAACCAACTCTAATTATAGTTCCGAAAAATTCAACCATTTTTCTAAAGTCCCAACCAAAGGGGATACCTTTGGTTAGACCTACATATAATTTAACTTTTTCAACCTCTAAACTTCAAACAAAATAGACCCATGTACCACAGTCCTACACCAGAAAAGTAGAAAAAACTATAAGGACCATATCACCTAATCATATAGAGTAAAATTTTGTATGAAAACTGAATTCACCTTTCCACTTAGAAATGTAAATAACCAGTTAAATACCAGCAAAATGGAATTTATTATAGAAATATCTTAATATGACTGTTGACAGGGAAACAGATTAGAATACGTGATTCTTCCTCGCAAAATTCCCCACGCTGATTTCTCAAGAAAACGTGAATTGAGACAGATATCTTTTATATTCGTGCACGATAGCTTTTCACTTCACAAAGCAACGAGTTCTCACAGTACTAGCACTAAAAGTTATTGTAACAGTAATGAAAAAAATTAAAGAAACTGAGAAAATTCAGTTCAACTTTAATCAGCTAAAAAATCATCACCATTGATGGTACTCCGTCGGCAAATTGCACAGGAATGTCTTTGAGACTCGTAATTTTATCGATCCTCTCTAAAACAGAATCTGATAAAATATTAGCAAAAAAGACATTCCATACTATAAAGTATAGAAACTTTGATGCAAGCACTCTTTTTTCTGAGACTACGTGCAACGTGACCCTCTACTGCCAAGGAAAATATCATTATTGACAGAACACATAAGAGGAATAACGTCAACATCGCACTTGGTAGGCATCCCGTAACCATATCAGAGATGAAATTCCTGCGAGCATTTTAAAATTTGTAAGTAGTAAACAACCTGGTGTATGGACAGTATGTTAATCAATTAGATTTCTATATTGATCGTGATAAGTAACTGCAACCAATATCAGAAGTCTATTTAAATTTTGAGGGTGGCAGTGTAAGCAAACTGTATTGCTTAAAAGCATGCAAATGTGGAACTACCAAAGCTAATCGTGTTAATCTCGACTCAGATCTCTAATACTCAAGTCAACCAATCAACAATAATACATTAATTGTTATTTACTTGGCATAAAATTTGTAAATAATATACAGTTGTACATGTATATAGGTATAGAAGTAAATAAAATATTAATACAAAATATGCTCCAAATCAATTGACTTGACTTGTTGCGATGAATTGATGAACACAAGAATCGTCACAATAAAGTTATATGCATATATATAAAAAGACAACATCCAAATTAATAAGTCAAGCTGCCAATATGTTACTTTGTTCGCACTATTACGTACCTCTTTCCCCTCAACTTCCTTAAATACGAAAACTTTTTCTCTAGTTTCTCCAGGTGGACAAGACCTTGTATAAATGACACAGGTAGGAGGAAGAAAATCAATAAGGCAATGAAAGCTATAAGACTTCTTCCTAGCTTACGGACCCAAAGCAGTCTGTATGACACACAAATATTTGCCCACAAGACATCTTCTGGTTCAGGAGCCATCTCTGTGACCAATAGCATGGGATTTGTGTGCTCTGGTGTCTGAGCAGCAACCAGAGCAACATAACGAGTTCTAAAAAACCAAAACAGCTGAACGTTCCTGCATGGAAGATTCAGATGAATGATGGTCATGCTAAAATAAAAATAGCCTCATTACCACGTTTCCGCACAGATTCAGCAACATAATTCAGAGTTCTGTCCACAGATATTCAAAAATTATAGTAATTAATAACAAAAACTACTTAATAGAAACAGTGTTGTGAATTAGGAAAATGCACAGAGGATCCATACCTGCAACATATTAGCGAATTATATGAATACTATATAATGTAAACTATAAAACAATGGAAAATGATTAGCAATTTGATATGACGTGATAAGTTGATTAGCAATTCAGTAACAAAGGAAAAACAAAAAGTTAATAAGCATTAGTTTTATCATCGAAATTTTAATAACTACACCTATTTTTGATAAGAAATTCACTCTTAATCTCATGTACAGAAAACAACACTGTAGGGTTGAAACATTTATATATTGTACTTCAAAATACTACTAACAAAGTGCACTTCGACTAGTATCAACTAAATGCACTTCGAAATCAAGCAAAAGATAAATCTTAATGATAGACACAAACATGCCAAATTAACTACGCACGCAAATGACTAGTATAAACTATTTGGGTAAGAATGTTACTTGGCATGTTACTAACCTATAGGCATCACAGTGCCTGAAGCCTCGGTTTGACAAACTTAATCGAATAGGATCTTAAGTCCTTACAAATACTAACACAATCCTCAACGATGTCCCCAAAATAGGAGAAATCCCCTCTCTTCCTTTTAACAGCCTGAACAACTTGAAGAGAATCTAATTCAAAACCCACATTAACCAACCCTTTACCTTTGATCCAGGAAAGTGCTTCTCGGAAGGCTAAGGCTTCAGCAACCTTTGGATCAAAGTCCCCCAAAAAATTACCACAATAACATGCAACAAAAGCACCATTCTCATCCCGAAGTAGACAGCCAAAAGATTTAACCTTACGATCCGAAGAGATGGCTGCGTCCACGTTGCAGGAGAGCCATCCTTGCTGCGGTTTTTGCCACCTTAACATCCCGTGATGCTAACCTGAGCATTCCTCCACTGAACCAGACATCCCAACACCTACTAGAGAATGCACAGCTCCATATAATATGATCACGGTTCTCTGCTCCATCGTGATACACTGGACACTAAGAATTAACTTCAACATGTCTTTTTTGCAGATTTTCTAACGTCGGCAAACAATTTAGCAAGACTCGCCAAATAAAATTCTTAACTTTCGGGAATTCCATAGCTTCTGCCAGTTGATCGTTTCTTAGGGCATAATATTCAGATTCAACCTTCCCATCAATCGTTTATAACCAGATTTAACCGTGTAAGAACCACTCTCATCATCGAGCCAGCACCATCTATCATCCCTCATATTGCAACTTCGAGGAATTCTTAAAATCCTTTCCACGTCTTGTTCTAAAAAGATATCCCTGAGCACCTCCACATCCCACTTCCCGTCCTCATCAAAAAGATTATTAACAGATATATGCTGCAACTCAGTAATCAGAGGCGATATAATCTTCGTGTTATCAACATCTGGAATCCAGGGATCATTCCACACATTGATTAAGACACCTGTGCCCACCTTAACTCTACTCCCAGAAACAATCAGATCTCGAGCCTCCAATAAACTTCGCCAAATATAGCTAGGATTGTGTCCTATGTCTGCCTCTCCAAACGTGACTGCAGAAAAGTATCGAGCTTTAAGCAAACGAGAAACCAGAGATTGAGGGTCCGTCATAATACGCCACACTTGCTTCCCTAACATAGCTATATTAAAATCCCTTACTCTTCTGAAATCCATTCCACCAAACTTCTTGGGATAACACATATGCTACCAACTCATCCACCTAATACCCTTACTCTCAACATCAGAAACCCACCAGAATTTATTCATCAACACTTCCAGATCCTCACACAACTTCTGCGGCAATAAAAACACTCCCATAACATACGAGGGAATAGCTTGAACAACAGATTTAATTAGCACTTCTTCGCCCGCTCTAGACACTATCTTCCCCTTTCAGCTTTGTAATCTACCCTAGACCTTATCTTTAATATACTTAAAAATTTCTCCCTTATTTCTCCCCACAAAACTTGGCATCCCAAGATAAACAAAGTTGTCGTTATTGGTTTGAACCCGAAGAAGCTGGCACACTAATTCCATAATTGGTCCCTGCATATTCTTACTAAAATGGATGCTTGATTTTTGGAAGTTCACAAGTTGCCCAGTAGCTTTTTCATACACTATCAAACAGTCTCTCACACTCTGTGCCTCCTCAACATTAGCTCTAAAAAATAAATAACAATCATCTGCAAAGAATAAATGCGATATAATTGGTGCTCTCTGTGCTATCTTACACCCATGAATCTGCCCTACTACCATCTTCCGTTTTAAAATCGCTGAAAGACCTTCCGCACACAAAAGAAACAGATAGGGGGATATTGGATCCCCTTGACGAAGACCCCGAGACGGAGTAATTGGATCCCCATGACGGAGATGATTTTTCTTTAGTATATTAATAGCTTTATGCCGTGAAGCTTTAAAAATATTCATATTTATATATTTATAATTTCATTTGCATTGTAATCTTTTGGATTTTTTAGAAAAACGTCAATATATTTTAATTATAATTTTTTAAATTTGTACTAATATCTAAAGTTGAGAAATATATTTCTTTTACATATATATTATTTCAGTTTATGTTATATATTTTGAATGACATATAATTCTAATTTTTTTTAAATCACTAATTTTTTTTATGATCATTTTAGTATTTCATTATTTTTAACAATTTAACTTGGATAATTTTAATTTAATATTTGGTTGTATTGTATCAAACAATTTGTTGAAATTTTTTTGTAAAATTTCAAACAGATTAGTTAGCAATGGTAGAATTTTTTTCATCTTTATTTTTAGTATTTTCATATTGTTTTTAGATTTTTTAATTTTTATTTATAGCATGTTTACTTGAGTATTTTAAATTAATTTATTCTATTTATGTCCTAAGTTTTTTCAAAAAATATTTAGTACATAACAAATCAATTTTATTAATTTTTGAATAATTAAAACTAATTATATTTATTAATATATATAAACCTTTTTTTTGAAGAACAAAGGTGTTAATTCAATAATAAAAAGTCATACGGCATCTACACCAATGATCGAGTCGAACAAACAGTAAATTGTAATCGTCTGTTCTTATGAAGACACAGTTTAACGATATTGATAAGTGGATTTTATATCCACTTGGAGCGTTCCATATCGGCTTAAATTGATTCACTTGGCCTCAAGTTTGTTGTATTTTTGATGTGTTTTGTGTAGTTGCGCAGGTTTATAATCATTGGATATGATTGAAGATTTGAGTTGATTTTGGTGTGGATTTTGAGTTTTTAATGAAGAATGAGTCTTCCACACAATTCTTGGGAGATTTGGAGTTAAGGAATTGAAGTATGGAAGCCGTGGCAAAAAGAACGGAAGGAAACGAAGGCGAAACGAAATAAATTGCAAGGAAAAGAAACTCCGAAAGATTGCAGGGTAAGCCGCGACGCAGCAGGGTAAGCCGCGGCTTAGGGAGCCCGTTGTTCACTCCGGAAATTGTCCTAAAAACTCGAATTTTCTTTCCTGTTTCGAATCTGTTTGGTATTTTTGGACTTTTCTTGCTGGGGAAGACTTCAGGGGCTTATATAAACACATCATAGCATCCTCAAAAATAATAATTATCCTACATAACATAGAGAGAGAGAGAGAGAGAGAGAGAGAGAGAGAGAGCCAAGAAGACGGGGAGAAACATAATTGGAGAAGGATTCCAACGCTCGTGACAAGCAACGACGGGGTTCTAAATCTACTTTTCTTTTGTATTCTTCTATTAGGCGAAACTCTTGGATGTTTTTGGGATTTGATTTCTTAACTCTATTACTTTAGTTTTATTATTATTCAGATCTTGTTTCATTATCATGTTTTCACTTGATCCCATGATGACGAACGGTTCGATTATGAACTAATCGTTGTCATGGGATTCTAACGGATTTATCTATGTAGTTTAGTATCTTGATGCTTTAAAGATCTGTGTGTGATGTATATCTCATATCCTCGTATGGTTATGCTTAAGTGATAGATGCGTAGCTAACATCTAATCTGTTAATCTCTTGTGAAGTGAAAGTGGATCTTGAGATTTAGAACTTGTCATGCTAGCATAGGTTCATGATTGTTTATCAACATGATTTGTAGCATAAATAGAAAAATATTATGTTGCCCTATGTGATCAATATGGATAACTTGTTCTTCAACTGTTATGTTTTCAAATTCTATAGACATATAGGGTCTAAGCATAATTGGTGTCTATTCATCTTCTATCTCTTTTGTGGATGTATGGGTAGTTTGGTATACGTATGCTGACAGGTAGCGTGTGCTTGTTTCGTGTTATTCGATCAGATATCATAACCATTGCATACATTGATTAAAGGCATCAGATCTAAGCGAAGTATTTAATGAAGTTAGGATCCCATGTTTATTCTCTCATAAGTAATTCGATTATATTCTCGTTAGTTAATTAATTCTTAGTTTGTTAATTTGTTTCTTAGTTAATTTTAGTTAATCAAAACCCAAATTTGTTATTTATCTTAGCAGTGAAGAATAATCATACATTGTTGCATAGGTGCATTAACTGAAGTGAAACCTAAACCAGATCTCTGTGGGAACGAATTTGACTTATATCTATATTATTGTGACCACGTACGCTTGCGTGATTTTGTGCAAACAGATATTTTGAAGATAATGTATATACAAATACAAGTACCCACTTCATGCATCCTCGTTAGATTACTGGTGCTCTCTTCATCATGTCCCGATGGAGCTATTTTCTGAGCTATCGATCAGAACTGCAATTCCATACAAAATTTCATCACTAAATCATAAATCATGACCCACGTTCATAATCAAGAAGCGAAAATCTTGCCAATTTATAACCTCGGCCATAGAAAACACCAAAATACAATCAAAACAAAAAACTCAACTCTCACAAGGAGAGACTAACACAACCCAAATAAATTGGGAATTTATAATCCAAATAAATTGGAAGATTTATTGAAGGAAACCAGATATGAAAGCAGGAAAAACGAAAAAATATATAAACTTTTTTAGTTTATCGAATATTACATTTGAAAAAATATTTTTATTTTGTGAAATTGTTTTATATTAAAAACCTTATAAAATTTTATTAAGCATTACTTTAAAAAAAAAAAGAATAATATTCTTATTTTGTGAAATTATGTTATACTGAAAATCCTTTTAGCTAGTAGGAAACCAGACCAACGATACGTGAATTATTTTTATAATATTTTTTTTAATTTAGTTATTACTTTTTTAATTATTAATTAATCATAAATTTTTCAAATATTAATTTTTTTTAAATATATATGATTTTCATATAATTATGTTTGTTATTATCTTATTAAGATTTAGTTGTGACATTTCATTTAAGATGTATATTTAATAAGTTAAACTTGTCTATATTTTTATTTTAAAACCTTTTAAATATATTGGATTGTTTGTAAGAATGGGAAATTTTAGTTATTTTTTATTTTATAATTTGAATTTCATATATACCTAAATTTTATTTTCTTTTTCATTTGAAATTAGAGACATATTTTAAAGTAAAATCTTCGCACACCTATTTATTATGCAATTGTTATTTTTTAAACAAATTATATTATCTATTAAAGATATGTTAATATATATCTCTGCTAAAATCTATCTTTTATTATATTTTAGCTAAACCTTTACCCTAATTTGTTATTTTGAACATAAACTTTAAGATGGGCTTTTCTAATTTTAAATATATCATGTATATTTTTAGTTTATTTTAAAGATCGCTGTTTAACCTTCATTATAAATAATTACAATTTCAATTTCTATTTTAATACATTTTTATTAGAAAAATATTTAAAATTTATTTAAAGTCCCCGATTTATTGTTTTTATGAGTTATTATTTAAGGTACCATGTTATTTAAGATCTCAGTAAGGAAGAGTATCCCGTAAAGTATTGTTACCACCCAAAAATTAAAGCATCTCCAATGCATACATCTCTTAATTAAAATTTTGATGTGACATTCCCAAATCTATATTAATATATTAAAATATTAAAGTTGAAAGATTGAAAGTTTGGTTTTCGGTTTGATTATCTTAATTATTAAAATAAAAAAATAATTACTAACACAATAACATTCCAATTCCAATCAAATTCCTCATAAAACAAATCCTCACAAAACACCACATCACAAATTCCTCTCGGACCTCTTCTCATCCTATTAGTATCCTCTCGGAAGTCGGACCTCTTCTCAACCCTACCCACCCGTTTTAACTAGCTCACCATTTTATCTCCAAAAATCTATTGCAAAACAAATCCAGACAGATTCATCTACTACTTGTGATCTATTCCAAACGCCCACGGCAAAACATACAATTCTGATCAAGGAAAATTGTGAAGGTTTAAAATATTCCAAGAAAATTATGCTTATATTACCCAACACAACAACAATTTAGCAGCTAATTCTTCGTTATCATATACTTTATCACTTAATGCTTTCGCTGATCTTAGCCACCAAGAGTTTAAACCTTCCAGGTTTCGGTTTGGTTATCCTAATTATTAAAATAAATAATGACATAATATAATTAATGGTAATTAGTCATTGCCATTTTCATATTTATTAAAATAAATAATGACATATAATTAATGGTAATTAGTCATTGCCATTTTCATATTTATTAAAATAAATAATGACATATAGTTAATGGTAATTAGTCATTGCCATTTTCATATTTACCCCTGTTTACTTATTATATAATAGTATAGATATGTTACCTTATTTTTAAAAAAAACTAATCTTACAATCATTAATATACACCCAAAAATATCACACCATATTTTCAATTATTAATAAAATATATATAAAATCCCTATACGTTGTTTATAACAAGAAAATATTAGTATAATGAGTATATTAAATTATATTAAATTAAAATTTAAAAAATTATTAAATTGATAATTATATAAAAACATAATTGAAATTTAATAAATACCTAAAATATCTTATCTTTCAATCAATTTAAAAGACGTTTACTTTTAATTGAATATATTACTCTTTATACACACCTAAAATATCGTATCTTCCAATCATTAATATTTTTTCCAATTAAAACACGTTGTCTTTTAATTTAAAACATAATTTTGCAATCATAATCTTCCAATTATTAATATTTCTTTTCTAATTAAATACACTACCTTTTAATTTAAAACATAAATTTACCCAAAAATATGACACCATATTACCGTTAAATGTAATTATAAGGTATATTTAATGATTAAATCTTTACTAAATATTCAAGGTTCGAATCCCGTCAACGACATATTTAAATTAAAATTTTATTATATAAATTTTAAATCATGTAAATCATTTATTAAATTTACTTCAAATTTTATTAAATTAATACTAAACTAAAATTTCAAATTAATGATTATATAAAAACATAATTATAGAATAAAATAAAATTTATAACATTTCAAAAAAACCTGTGCATCGCACGGGTTATAAGTGCATCGCACGGGTTATAAGCTAGTATATAACTTATACATACTAGCTTAAAACCCGTGCGATGCACGGATTTTTTAAAATATTATATAAAATTTTTTGTATTAATTTAAATTATTTTTTGAAATATTAATTTTGGAGGCTTAAATTTTTATATGAGATGATTTGATAATAGTTGTATAAATGTTATCCATGATATTTTTAAAAATGGGGAGATTTTAGTCAGAAAATGTGGAAAGATGATAGGTTTTAGTTGAAAAAAAATAATTGTTTAATTATTAATAATTATAAAATAATTCTTTTATTTTATTAAATATAATGCCCGTGTAATGATTATAATAAGAGAGGATTTAGTTAAAGAAAATTAAAAATGTAACATATTTTAGGTGAAAAAGGCAATTGATTAGTTTATAGTATTTATAATTTAATTACGTTATTTTACTAAATACAATTGCTCGTAATGGTTTTTGAAAAGAAGAAATTAATATTGTACGTGATATTTCTATTAAAAGAGGGATTTTAGTTAGAAAATATATAAAACATGATACGTTTTAGCTGAAAAAGAAAATCAGTTAATTATTAATATTAGAATATTATTAGTTTCTTTTATTAAATAGAACCTCCCGTGATATAATTGGAAAAAAATATATTTTAGCTATAGAAATAAATAAGTAACGTGAAAATTAAAAAGATTATATGATTTATGTGAAAAAGGTAATTGATTAGTTTATAGTAATTATAATTTAATTAAGGCAATCGACTACTTACCATTATTTTAATTAATGAATTTTAATTTAATATAATTTAATATACTCATGTTTACGGATTATACTAATGTTTCCTTATTATAAACAACGTATACAGATTTTTAATATATTTTTATTAATAATTTAAAAATATGATGTAATATTTTCGGGTATATATTAATGATTGTAAGATTAGTTTTAAATTAAAAAGGTAACATGCTGTAATTTGAAAGGAAATATTAATGATTGTAAGATATGATACGACTTATGTTTTTATAAACAACGTATACAGATTTTTAATATACTAGCTTAAAACCCGTGCGATGCACGGATTTTTTTTAAATATTATGTGAATTTTTGTCATTAATTTGAATAAATTTTTTTAATACATGATTTTGGAGTCTTAAATTTTTATATGAGATGATTTGATAATAATTATATAAATGTCATCCGTGATTTTTTTAGAAAATGAGGGATTTTAGTTAGAAAATATAGAAAAGATGATAGGTTTTATTTGAAAAAGATAATCGTTTAATTATTAATAATTATAAAATTATTATTTTATTTCATTAAATAGAATGCCCGTAATATGATTAGAAAAAGGAGATGATTTAGTTAGATAAAATTAAAAAGGTAACATGTTCTTGGTGAAAAGGGTAATTGATTCGTTATAGAAATTATAATTTAATTACGTTATTTTACTAAATACAATTGCTCGTAATGTTTTTAGAAAATGAGAAATTAATATTGTCCGTGATATTTCTATTAAAAGAGGAATTTTAGTTAAAAAAATATAGGAAAGGATGATACGTTTTAGCTGAAAAAGGTAATCGATTAATTATTAGTACTATATAAATTTTAATTTATTATATTAAATAGAACCGCCCGTGATATAATTGGAAAAATAAAGGTTTTAGTTATAGAAAATAGAAAGTTAACGTGAAAATTAAAAAGATGACATGATTTATGTGAAAAATGTAATTGATTAGTTTATTGTAATTATAATTTAATTATGTTATTTTACTAAATAAAATTTCTCATAGTGTTTAGAAAATGAGAAATTAATGTTGCCCGTGATATTTTTTAAAAAAAAAAAGAATTTAATTAGAAAAAATAGGAAAGATGTTACGTTTTAGCTGAAAAGGTAATCGGTTAATTATTAGTATTAAAATATTATTATTTATTTTAATTAAATAGAACGCCCGTGATATAATTGGAAAAAGATAGATTTTAGTAAGAGAAAAAAAAAAGGTAACGTGTTTTGGCTAAAAAAAGTAACCGTCCATGTTATAATTGGAAAAAGAGAGACTTTAGTTAGAGAAAAGAGAAAAGGTAACGTGTTTTGGCAAGGGTAATTGATTAGTTAATAGTAATTATAATATAATTATGTTATTTTATTAAACAAAATTGCTCGTATTATTTTTAAAAAAGGAGAAATTTTAGTTAGATAAAATGTAAAAGATATTGTATTTTGCCTGAAATAAGAAATTATTTACTTATTGAAAAATAGAAAAGGTAATATGTGTAACCTGAAAAAGGAAAGGAGAAATTTTAGTTAGATAAAATATCAAAAATATTATATTTTACCTAAAAAAGGAAATTATTTATTTATTAAAAAATAGAAAAGATAATATGATTAACCTGAAAAGGGAAATTGATAAGTAAAATCAACAGGTACTGTACCGACCAACCGACCGACCGACCGACTGACCGACCAACCAAACTTTTAATGTTTCGGCTTTTATATAATAGTATAGATTTTATTAATAATTGAAATATATGATGTGATATTTTCGGGTATATATTAATGATTGTAAGATTAGTAGGTGTTTATAAAAGGTAATATCTTCAATTAAAAGTAAATGTGAAAAAAGGCAATCGACTACTTACCATTAATTAATTATGTTATTATTTATTTTAGGAGTTTTAATAGTATAAATATCATATATATTTTTCTTTATAATGAAGGGTAAATAAATAAATTCACTTAGTAACAAAAAATAGATACCAAAACTCTTTTATTGTTTCGACTTTTATATAATAGTATAGATATTTGTGATTGTAAGATTAGTAGGTGTTTATAAAAGGTAATATCTTCAATTAAAAGTAATTGTGAAAAAAAGCAATCGACTACTTACCATTAATCGTATTATGTTATTATTTATTTTAGGAATTTTAATAGTATAGATATCATATATATTTTTCTTTAAATTGAAGGGTAAATAAATAAATTCATTTAGTACCAAAAAACAGGTACCAAAACTTTCAACGTTTCGGAATTTATATAATAGTATAGATTTTGTAAAAAATTTGCCTCTCCAATCGAGCCTTTCTAGCAAAATTTTTAATTAAAATTGGATATATTTCCCTTGAGTCCTTGACCAAATTCATGTCAGCTGTTACCAAATAAATATACCTTCTAAAAACAAAATCCATGTCAGCTGTTACCAAATAAATATATTCTCTAAAAACAAAATCCATGTCATACCAAATAAATATACATTCTTTGTAATAATTGACCTTTGACTTTAGACACACAATTTTTCTTGATCATATAATAAAAATAATTATGTTTGAAATTTTCTTTTTATGAAATAAAATATATAACTTATATTTTAATTCAGAAAAATAAAATTTTAAAAAACGTTTATTTAAATGTGCGTCTAAAGGCACACAATAAAAGCGGTCATATTTGTTTTCATTAATAATAATGGCCCGCCTACATGCACAAAAATCATAACCAATTAAAACTAGCCAATTCATTAAAAAACGCCCTAAAAAATATTTTAGCTACATGGTCAAAGCATCCTAAAAAAAATTATTTTAGCTACATGGTCAAAGCATTTAAAATCAATTATTTTCAAACAAATGGAGTATTATAATATATTTATAACAAGCAAAAATAATAATGATACTATTTTTAAAATATAATCAATCATTATAAATAATTTATTAGAGTAAAATGTCTTATAGGTTCAAAAATTTTTACATAATTATATCTTATATTATTTTAGCCAACTATTTTAGATAATTCCATTGAAGATGTTCTTATATAATTAAACTTGTTTTTATATAAGTTATTTTTACAGGACTAAAATTCATGTAAACCAAAAATAAGTTTGTTATTCTACAAAAATTAATTATGATTCTATAAAAATTTAATAAGTAGCTTCAGAACGAAAAAAAAAAATTCTAATAAGGGAGAAAAATTTAACTTATTTTAGAACCATGCATTTTTCTTCTAAGAACGAAACTTTTGAAAATCTTTTAAGTACAGCATATTTTTGTTTTGAAATTATTATATTTGAGAGTACTTACATGATTTTGTACCAATCTTTTTCTCATAAGAAAGAATTTTGAAATATTTGAGTTCTATAAATCTACAAAATATAAATCTGGATAGTAAATTATAAAATCATACAGTTGATTCTTCGTTTCTAAAAATCCAGGACGTAGTAAAGGTCGAAACTGAAGGAAGAGAATGGCTACTGAGGATTGAGGAATGTGAAGGTTTTAAAACTACAAAGAATGCAGTGCTCGATGAATTAGGAAGATCGTCGAAAGATGGCACACGTCACCGAACTAGTTGGACCGAATTACAATCCGAGTCCAGTCCAAGTGAATACTGATCATGTTAAAATAAAGTCCGAATAATGCTGATAGAATAATTTTCTTAATAAAATAAGCACTATATATATAATCGCTTAAATTTGGTTTCAAATTATTTAAATGATACTACCCATATATGATCTATTTGTAACACCCCAGATTCGGAGTCAGGGATCTGGTCGTTACCGACTCAATTTCCATCCACAATTCAACATAAATAATAAATTACAATCTTGTGACCCAAAACAATAACATAAAACACACCCGTTATAGTCCCAGAGATGAAATCAGAGTAATTACCAAATTTTATTAAGCACATTATGAGTTCTTACAATCCAAAAGAATTACAATATGAATACGTACTCTATGCCATCTATTTACATAAGTCATACTAGTCCATATATTTGGTACTGAAAGAATAAATCTATCCTACCAATAGCTTTCTCTTCGGCTCTGGTAGTCTCATCGTCCTCGCTCGCGTCGAGTGCGCCTTGTGCGAGTCATCTGGTTTAACTGTTGTTGTGATATAATAATAAAGCAAGGCTGAGCAATAGCTCACCAACAATAATATATAACTGAACGATAATACATAACAGTTCAAAAGTATTTTTCAAACCATATGCCATGCATTTATGGAAATGATGCCAGAATAACATGAACGATGAAGTTACGAGGTAACTCAAAATGCATATATAGGTGGGAATATCTGCTATGTCAAGGATAAGCCAGATATTATCATTTATTATATAAGGAGGAACTTGCAAGGAAAATATTGCAATTCCAGTTATTAACATTTTTCGAAGTCCTACAACCTGAAAGAAGTCTCTTCGATACGTGTTGCGGAAGACACCGTCAACCTGAAAGAAGTCTCTTCAATACGTGTTGCAGGGAATTCCCAATTTGGGAGATGAACCAATACTGGAGTTATTACGCGCCAGCTGTCCCACTCCCTGATGATCAGTCGGGGATGGTACAGCCCAATATTGTTTACTACCGGTAGAAGGAAAAATTGACGGCTCCATTTGTAGATTGCCTTAATAGTAACTCCCGGGCCAATGGTTAGGCCTTGTGATGGACCGCGCGACTCGGCCTCTTACACACGACTCCTAGTTCGAATCAATCCACGGAATTGAAACGTAGAATTTGTCCTCCCTTTCCCCAAGTGAAATACTTGTTGATAAGACTCCACAAAGTAGTCGTATCTAATTGGAAAGGAAAGTTCACCAACATTTCCCAAGCTTTTGCTTGTTAATGGATATCAACTTGTTCCAACAATCTTACCCCTCGAATGATGAGAAGGTACACACAGACTTTGATGAGTCCATAGCAACCAAGTTGCGAGTGAAAAGGATAAATTATGACCGGGAAGTCATTAAGATAAATAACCTTTCTCAAGTAAGGTTCCCTTATAAATTAAGGGATAGATTCGAGTGAAGAATGGAATCTTGAGGACCTTTCTTAATATAATATTAATCGTACGACTCCGAAGAATTTTTCAGAATGATCGAAGGTCGAAGATAATACTTGAAGAAGAATAAACAATATTGAAGTTGTTTCCAAGTATTGAATAAATATTTATAGAATATTTATTGAGTCGGAAGTATTTAATGAATGAAAGAATTTTTTACGTAATATCTGGAGGTGAAAGATAATCTCCAAATAATATAAATCATTTTTTTAAAAGAATTTAAAAGAACTAAATAAATATTCCAAGAGTATTTATTTAATCAATAATAATTACAGAATATTATTCAATCATAATGTTGCTCGTAAGTAATCCTCGAATGAATATATAGAATTATTTACTAAATAAATCCCTCCTTAAATGAATATTCAAAATAATATTCATTAAGTAATTAAACTCCAATAATTATTTATATAATATTCAATAAATAAGTCAAACCTTAAATGAATATTCGAAAAATAATATTCATTTAATAAATAATCTTCTAAATGAATATCCAAATAATATTCATTTAGTAATCAAAACTTTTAAAGGAATAATCGAAATAATATTCCTTAAGTAAATAGAGCTTCCAGTGAATATTTTAAAATAATATTCATTAAGTACATAAACCTTAAATGAATATTCGAAAGTAATATTCATTTAATAAATAACATTCTAATGAATATCAAAATAATATTCATTAAATAATCAACTCTAAATGAATATTCGAAACTAACATTCATTTAATATCTCTCGACTGAGATAATACTCGAATAACATTCCTCAGATAAATAATAATCTGTCGTTGGAATCCCTCCGGGTTTCCACGACTATCTATACCTCAAAATACCGACTCCCGGTCTATATTTAAGAATGAATATCATATGCCCTTCGCTAAGGGTCTTACCAAAACAATCCGGCTTATAAGTGATAATTCGTCTCTAGTCTATAAGCCCATTATTAATTCAGGGAACAAGTATCACAAAACCAGAGTCACAATATAATTGGAAACAGGCATGCATGCGATGACATATGTAAAGCGGAAATCATATACATATATTATCACAACAACAGGTTCAAAGGTTTGAACACTTGCCTGGTAATCGGGTGTGGGTGAAGATAGCGTGTCCTGGGTCTGCTCGATGATCTATAAACAATTAGAACATTCGAGATTAACCACTTAACACGTTTTAAAAGTCTAAGTATAACTTCACTTAAATCGAAACACGTTTTCAAATTATCTTGTTATACACCTTTTAGTGTAACTCTTTTTATTACTGATACGATCCGACATTTGTTCGTTATTACGACATGTCATCGTACCCACACTCGGTATATACTTAAGTCTTATAAGTTCTAAAGTCGATCGATTACGAACCGAGATTATACTTCGAGTTTTATAGTTCGTTTTCTAAGTGTTTTACCAAAGTTATAACCAAGCGGGTTTTTAGGGGTTCGTTCGCGTTTAACTTCGATTCCAACATTTTTATAAAATCGGAAAATGATCCGTTTGATGGGTGGTTTTCTATCATACCTTCCTTATGACCCCTAGTATTTATTTACCAAGATTCGCCACCAAGTAACATGCTTTACGAGGGTTCAATTGAAGTTACGAACTTTAACTTACGGGTTCGAATCAATTTTAGTAATTTGACCATAACTCCTAAACCGTAAGTTGGAATGTTACAATTCTCGCGTCAAAACGAACCTTAAAACATGTACTATCTAAACATGGCAGAAAAGGATTCTGGACAGTAGGGTTTTGATATTAAAAATGGCATACAAAACATGGTATTGTAAAATCGGACATTATAACGGCTACGTTTACTCGTTTTCCAAAGTTTTTACACTTTATCACGATCACACCATGATCAAATCAACCACTTAAACACATGATAAACATCATGACAAGATCAATAACATCTCCTTATAACAATCTCATGGATCATCAACCATAATCAACCACAAATCCATGGATCTAACATATAACTAACATATCAACCACTAATCAACCAATCCTTCTTATTACTCATATAAACTCAAAGTAAAAGCTATAGTTTAGGATGTTTATACCTTCCTTGAAGTATATTCTAGCCTTACTAAGCTTGGTATGGACCTTGGATTGCCTTAAGCTTGCTAAATCAACCATGAAAACAAGAAAATCAAAGATTAGTTTTCATGAAAACACTATTCACCCTCCTCTTTCTTAATTTTTTTGAAAATGGAAACAAAGGAGTTTGAAGCTAAAATTTTGAGGAGATCACTTTCTTGAAATATAGGACTTACCTTAAAAATTACAAGATCAAACAAGGAGTGGAAGCTTGATTTCTCCTTTTGAATTAATGTAAAAGTCGAATGGTACAAGAGAGAGAGAGAGAGAGTTTTGTGTTCTTGCTTGGTTGCTTCTTGAATAATAATGCATAAAGTGATTTTTAGGATAATATCTCATCCAAGATTACTTTATTAAAGGTGTGATGTCATGGATGATGCCTTTGGATGGACAAATGTTGTTGTTTAAGTGGTAAGACGAGAAAAAGATGCTAAGTACTTGGTTGCTTCCTAATCTTGCTAGTTACTCTTGTAACTACTTAGTTACTTGATCTCATCCACTTGCACATACTTGCATCTTAGTTTTTTGTCCGTTTATTGCTCAATTCATTGATCGTTCGAAAGAATATCCCAAGGATTTCTAGTTAGGGTTTTACCAGAACCTTCTTAATATTTATAATACTATACTCCATCATTCTTAATAACTCTCGGATCCATATTCCTTAAATCTTTTTAATAATCTCTTAGGTCTTTCAGTGTCCAGGGAAATCTCTGGGAAAATAAAAGTGCTATTTTTCAGAATCCGACAGCTTTTACATACACTCTTTTTCCCCTGGATCACTAATACGAACTCAGAATTTCGTTCCGGGTACTTCTATATAGCATCGTCTAATAATATTTCTAATTCCACCAAAACACTATTCATTCTTTATTCTTAACTCATCCTCTTAGGGTTGTACAATTGTCCCTGATCTCTTTCGATCGTTCCTTAACCTTTTCACGGAACCACTGAACTAATTGTTATCGATCTGGATGACATGAGAATATTCTCCTGCTTGGAATTGCCATATCTTATTCCCCTAGGAGATAGATTATTCTTACCTAAGTTGTCAACCATTAGCATTCTTCATGACATATAAGTATTTGAATCCATATCCATTCCATTCATTCATTATCTCAATCGTTACATCGTAGTCGTAATCACTATTCACCATTACCTCAGTACATAATAAATTTTTTTAATTATATCTAAAATTTGGGATTCTTACAATTATTCGTATTAGTTTTAAACTCGAATATAACTTATTATTTTAGCCCATTACATTTCTAAATAAATAGCCATTTTTTAATCTTTTAACATCTTTGATAAATTTAAATTTCACAAAATATGATTTATTCACCTTTATAATTTTACAATTATCATCATACATATTTAATACATCATATATTTAAGTTTCTAATTCATGATTATTATGTTTTAAATAATATTATATTTATTTTAGAACAAGATATCATTCATATAATTCAAATAAAAAAAAATTAAATGTTAATAGATTATATTTTGATCCATATCACAAACTACCTGATTAAAAAAGTTAAAAAAGAAATTAAATGTTAATAGATTATATTTTGATCCATATCACAAACTACCTGATTAGAAAAGTTAAATACGATATTGTTTCATATTTGATTGGATCAAATATTATGCCCCTAGATACACCAACATTACTCATATATATATTTGGACACTACATGAATATCTTCCTACTAAAACCTTGAAAATTCAAGACTCTTTCTCCTTTGAATATAAGAATTAAGGTTCGAATTTTCATTTTACACTTCTAATTTTTAAAAAAGCAATTTTGGATCATAATAACTAATTCATCTCTTAATCATCTAAGATTTTAAGGCCATCTCTAGCCGTGATTTAAAAATCCAAATTTGGATCATCAACTGATCCAAATTCTAATCCAAATTTTTGATCAATTTCAACAGCATGATCCAAATTTTGACCCAAATTACTATTTGCATATTATATTACATAAAAATTATATCAAACTATTTAATCTTTAAATGTTTAATCGTTATAAACTATATATATATATATATATATATATATATATATATATATATATATATATATATATTATTTAATAAATTAATTAAATTAAAGACATAAATTTTTTAATACACGTAAATAATATTAAAATTGTGTTCTTAGTTAACGAAAAACATATTCATTTGATTAATTATGTAATACTAGCTTATAACCGTGCAATGCACGGCTCCATTTCTAATATTTATTATTATATTAAATTTTTAATACTTATTTATTATTCATTTACCTATCAAATTGTTGTTAAAGAATTGATATATATAAAATTTTACATTGTTTTATTTTTAATTCTTAAAACTTGATTTGGACGATTTTACAGCTCACGTGAAATTAACAAAATGATCTTTAATTTAGTGATAATTTAACAAATTTTCTGCAATTAACTTGAATTCTTAAAATTTGATTTGGACGATTTTACAACCCACGTGAAATTACAAAATAATATTTAATTTAGAACGATTTAACAATTTTTCTTCAATTAAAACTACAAAAAAACAAAAGAGGGATGAAATTTACATTGAAAATTCTATTCGATTTAGGAAATAATTAACCTGAATTCTTAAAATTTGATTTTGACGATTTTACCGCCCACATGAAATTAGCAAAATGATATTTTAACATGTATACTAAAATGTGTATTTATATTGAAATACGAAAAAGTACATGGCAATGATTTAAATCATAACCAAAATTATGAATACGAATAATATATTTATTGCTTTCTGGCATGGATGCAAACGCGATATATGCTATATGGTCATGTAAACCTTTTTTTTTCTCTTCTGATAGTATATGCAATGTAAACTTCAAGCCACATCGATCATTAGTTTTTTTTTTTTTTATGTATTTATTACTGATTCTCAGTTTGACATCTTTAGTATGTTAATATACTTTTATTTATTTTTATTCGAATCTTAACATGTTTATGGCGCTCATGACTATGGTATGTTTTAAATTCCAAATATTAAATTTTAATGTGTTGTTAACCGATAGCAAATTCTAAATTTTTAATAAAATTCTTATAATATTTTTCCTACACTAATTACATATAGGATATATGATTTAGAGTTATAAATATTAAACTTAACTATGTTGTTAATGAGAATCGAATTTTTGATCCTGGTATATTATCCATCTTATTCTTATTACATATAAGGATATAATTATTAATTAAATAATTAAAAATCATAAAATCAATTTTGAAACTAAAAAGACATAAATAACTAAATTATTATTTTAATATTAAATTAACTTATCAGTGAATAATAGTGATCCAAAATCATTTGAATCATGGTGAAGAAGAATTTGGTATAAGCTATTCCAAATTTAAATTTTTGCATCGCTGCTTGACTTTTCCTAAGTACTTTTTTTTTTGTCCCAAGTAAAAGTACTTTTATATATATATATATATATATATATATATATATTGGTTATTCCAATACAAATTTCCTTAAAATACAAACTTACAAACCAAGCATAATCTAATATTTCAAGCTAATCTAATGACCAAACTAGGGGTACCCCAATACAAAAAACGTTTAAAATACTTGGCTCTATCCAACAAAAAAATAAAAAAAATCACTGTTCACGTGACGACGTGGCAGTAAATTTCACTGGTTAACGGTGCTTCGCACCTTCTTGTACGGCGCTTCGCGCCTTTATCATTCTAAAGTTGTAAGGACTGACAATCAATGGTAAAGGCAATAGACGATTGACGGGTGTGTTTAGAGCCTTCGGCCCTCATGACTACCTAACTCATCCGTTTACTGTCTTAAATGCTTCGCATTTCCACACCAAGATTTTTTTTTGTTGGAGAGAGCCCATTATTTTAAGCATTTTTTGTGAAGGTACCCTTGACGGGAACCTTAGAATAGATGAAATGCAATTAATTTAGTATTGATTTGTAGGTTTGTATTTTAAAAATGATTTGTATTTGAACACTTGCCTATATATATATATATATATATATATATATATATATATATATATATATATATTGAAAGGATCAGGACACACTCTCGACACTTGTTTCGTCTTTGAGCAAGGGGTAAGAGCAGAGCTAAACTCTAGAACAAAGTTCTATAGAATAGCATGCATCAACCATGCTCTAAATTGGAATTCAACAAATAAATTATCAAAATAACTCTTTCTCTCTATTATACGACGTATCTTTCTTTATAAAATGTATTTTTGTTAATGAAATCCAAAATAAAAAGCGAGTATAAAAATGATTACATATTACCGACATTTTCCCATGTTAGTACATACGGAAAATTGACAATTTTTTTAATTTTTTTTGGTTTGATAGGCCACAGAGATCTGTGACAAGTCATTTTAGTATGTGATAGCAGTGGGACAAAAGCTTTGAATATTTGGTTCCAAGATAAATTATTATGTTTGTACCCAATCCCCTCCTCACCTACAAATTACTACCAACTTTTATGGAGGATGTGCTACCTTATTAATTGACAACTGAATTGTGACAATTTGTCATAAGTTACACTTTTTTACATTTCAATCCAGGACTTTTTTTTTGTTCTGTACTATATGTACATATGATTGCCGATTTTATCTTAAATTTTTTGTTAAACGCACAACAAAGAATATGCACATTCCACTTGGCCAAAAATACGCACATTCCTTTTAACACAATTTTGAAGTTGAGCAGTGATAATTCCCACGGCCGATCAGAGGCTTCCGATCACCATTCTGAGCACTTTACCGGAAGTACTTCACCTGAGTTTGGGGTACCTGCAAAACAATGCTTGCCCGGGGGTGGTGGCCGTCAAGCACCTCCGGTGTGAGAATCAGTAATCAGAAATAATAATAACCGGGCTGGTGAAAATGTATCGTATGTGAAGAATAATGTAGAGAGCTTTTATTTTGTGAGAGCTTTTTTGTGTCTGAAAGATTGTATATTTTGTTTGTGTGTAGAATGGGGGTATTTATAGGTTGGGTTTTTCAATCACTGTTGCCCACTAGTTATGTCGTTAAAGCTACAGTGAGCCACTATTGGAACAGTGATTGATGTCCCCTCAAACATACCTTGATTCTGCCACTTGAACTACTTTGGTCAGATTCTGTCTGTTGCAAATGGGTGTCTTTGAATATTATATTGCCTCTTTGTCTTTTGGAGTAAGATGCCTTTATGCAAGTGGGCAAGTGGGTGTACCTTTGTGCAAGTGGATAAAGCAAGATATTTTTGTGCAAGTGGGTTAGTATGATGGTTTGAAATACTTTTTGTGGATATTCTTTTGTATTTGGAATAATACTTTTGAAATTAGATATACTTTGTCAAATATTCCAGAATTGTGTTTTTAGGGAATTAGTGTTTTATTATTAGCGGGTGCCCGCTGATAGCTATCAGCGGGTACTTATCATTGCCCCCCACTCCCTCTAGGCGCTTTTGCGGGTAGAGGGAGGAAAAGGAAACGGTAAGCGGAAGCGGAAGGAATGCAAAACTACGGAATGCCTGTGCCCCCCAAGTGTTGGCGGGCAACACTTAGGTGGTAGAGAATTTTTTGTAAAAATGTGCCCCCCAAGTGTTGCGGACAACACTTTGGAGTTAGAAATTTTTTGTAAAAATGTGCCCCCCAAGTGTTGGCCGACAACACTTAGGAGTTAGAAATTTTTTGTAAAAATGTGCCCCCCAAGTGTTGGCGGACAACACTTAGGAGTTAGAAATTTTTTGTAAAAATGTGCCCCCCAAGTGTTGGCGGACAACACTTAGGAGTTAGAAATTTTTTGTAAAAATGTGCCCCCCAAGTGTTGGCGGACAACACTTAGGCGGTTTGCGGTGCTTGACGTATGCGAAGTTGAAAAGTTCTTTGTTTGATATGCGTAACTGTTATGCGAATAAATGCTTATTATTGTCAATTAATGCAAGAATAATATTAAATGCCAATAATAAGAGAAATGATAAGTGGCAGTGCGTATTAATGAGTGAAGTGACCTTTGGGTGGGGAGAGAGTGTACCTTTGAAATAATATGTGAAGAGAAGTGGGGAGTTATTACCAAGTGAGTAGTTGGTGTTTTGTACCGAGGTAGTTACTATTGTGCCTTTAGCGTGGGCCAGTCAGAATCTGCCACGTTGCGTGTTATAATGTTTCCCCCTTTTCACGCGCCTCACGTAATAAAAAGGGAGGTTTGGTCAGTTATTTCTCTCATCTTTTTACTGTCTTCATATCTCTTACCATCGAGTGCTTACTTGGTTGTTCTTTGTGGTGGTTGTGCTATTCCGGTGATCGGCGAGGTTTATATTTCTTTAAAGCCGTTCGTATCTCCTGCTTTGCGATAAGATTTGTTGTTCTTTCCTTGTATTTTTCTTTTGTGATTTCTGTTTCATAGATAACCGTGCCATGTATGTATTTCTAATTTTGTGATGTCTGTTTAGGTAGGTGGTTTTGAATGTGGGTTTGTGTTTGTTTTTCGTTTCGGTGGTAAGTGGATATTGTTTTCGATTTCCTCTTTTATGAAAAAGAGTTCGATTTATGTGTTCGATAGGTTTTTGGTCAGGACTTTTGGTGGTGTACTGTTTGTTGTTCATAGTTTCTGAGTTTGGGTAATGTAATCTTTGGATGTTTAGGCCAGTAATGGTGTGTATATATGTATGTATATGTGGTAAATGCTGTGTAAATTGGTTTTGTGATGGTGTGGCTTCGATGTTTGTGGAGGGAAATGGAATATGAATCGTTTTTCTTGTATTTATAAAAAAGGAAATTGCTGTGAAAATCCACGTGTACCTTGATAGTTGTAAGCGGTTTTTGTGTAGGCGGTACAGGATTTTTACTTTTGAATCTGTGTAGATGGGTGACGAATTTACAGATCTTGGGACCAGAGAGAAGCGACCGCTGATAAATGGGTACGGGCGGTGGGCGGACATTGGGCAACTGACCTATCCAGCGGTTCTTCGGAGAAATCGGTACAGGTACTTTGAGAGTAGTGAGAGTTTGTTCCGGGCGACCAATGTGGCCCCGACAGCGTATTCGAAGGCGCAGATGGATGCCGTCTTTTCTAGATTTCCTCATCTTCAACACGACAGTACGTTTCTGAGTGAGGAATGGTCAGCGTATGTTAGTAGGATGTTCCGGATAGAAGATGGCTATTTCTGGAGGCGGGCGGAGGCGGGTGAGAGGCTGTATCACCGTTTTGACGACGGTTCTGTGTGCCTCCCGGTTAGTCATTTGAAGGCTGGTTTCCGGGTTCCCCCACACAAATTTATCATTGATTTATTCCGAGTGTACTTTCAGTGCCCGTTAGCTCAGTTTAGTCCCAACTCCATAAGGGCTATTAATTGGTTTATAGCCAGCAGTGAAGCAATGGGTAAGCAGCCGACATTCAAGGCATTTTTCTGTCTGTTTGATGTGAAAGCGAGTCGTTCAAAGCCTTTCTATGAACTGCAATTTGTGAAGCCAAATAGCGTGATTGGGAAGGCCTTGGATGGTTTTCGCCCGTGGTTATTTCCCAAGGGTATGGCGGGTTGGCATGAGGAGTTTTTGGTTATCGGTGGCGGTGAGTTTGCTTGGCAGAAGAATTTTATGAAGAAAGTTGAGCCGCGCTGAGATTGATATCTTGGTGAGGCTTGTGAAGGCGCTAGGCAAAGTGTGGATGGAATCCAATTTTGTTGATCCGGCCGATCTAAGAAGACATTGCTGTAAGTCTTTGTTTCATGTATTCTGTTGTTTTCGTTGTATCTGCTATTAATAATATCGTTTGTTTTGTGTAGTATTGGATCCTCGTAAACCGGAGCTAGATGTACACCCGACCTTGGGTTTGAGTGAAGCGAGGTTGTATGCGAAGTTTATATTGAAAGTGCCCCCCAGACCCATCCGTCTTCGTGGCGGTCATTTTTCCGCTGCAAATATATTGGATGCCTTTGATTTGTCAGGTGAAGGCAGAGGGGCTGAACCTTCTGTTCCTTTTGAAGATCCAGAAACCGTTGTGGAGGAAGATACGGAGGAGGAGGAGGACGAAGATGACATTGATTCGAAAGCCGAGTCGCTATCTGAGGAGTTGCTAGGTGAGTCTGAGGAGTTTTTGGGTGGGGAAGGTCAGGAATTTGAAGAGAACATTGAGTTGGAGTTAGAGGGAGAAGAATCTGCACAAGGAGAGAGTGAAAAGGATGAGGCTGCAATGGAAGTTGACAGGGCCGGTGTGGGAGATGTCCAAACTGGGGGCAAAAAGCCCGCTAATGTTGAGGAAACGGCCATTGAAAGCGGAGGCAATAGTCCTGGTACTGTGGCAAGGTTATATGCTGCCAGCCTAGGAGTTCGTGAGCATGAACCAGATATTCTTTCAAAGGAGTATAGAGCGTCCATTCGAGGAGTTGAGCGGGGTGTTTCTAACATTCCTGAAGCAATTGGCGTTCCTTGGAGCAAGGAAGTCGTTGATTTAGATTCTGAAGAGACTTTGGGGGCCGCAAAGGGGGCCGATGTTGGGGCGGAAAAACATGTTGATGTGGCGGGTGATTTTCCGCTTCCAAGTTTGAAACGGGAAAGTAGCGATGATGTTGGCCCGTCTAAGCGTAGGCGGGTCGAGCCTTTCAGGGTAGGTGATTACGTTCCTCCCAACGTGGTTGTTGATGAAAGCGCAGGCACCGCTTCTGATGGTACTGGGGAAGAGGATGGTGGGGATAGTGGAGAGTCTTCTGAAGAGATTGTTCATTACACAAGTAGTGATGATGAAGTGAATGATGCTGAGTTTGGCAGTAGGCCCGGCTATGGTTTTCTGTTCAAGTCAGGGCCTAATACTTTTACAGCGGAATCTATGACTGACGATGATATGCTGAGGATGAATGAGCTGAGTTGGGGGCGGATGTGTCGCCTTTCGCAGAAGTACGCTGCACGGGTATGCATCTGTCCAGTAGTTTGGTGTTTGCTCTTACTTTTGCTTGTTGGTGACTCGTTAAATTTTTGTGTGTTTGTTTTTTGTAGAATCAGTGCATGTATATGGGTTTGATGGCCCGGGGTAATATGTACCGCAGCAGCAATATAGCTTTAAAGGAGAGAGTGAGGATGCTTGAGCGGGAACTGGCCGCCGAGAGGATAATGAAGGATAATGTTGCCAAGGCTTTGTTTGAGATTGAGACCGAGAAAACCGACATTAAGGCAAGCTATGCTTACAGTTCTGAGCTTCGAAGGTTTTTGGCGGAGGATAAAATTGAGCTTGAGGCCGAGAAGGCTGCTTTGACGGAGCAGATAAAGAACTTAAGTACTTCACTGAAGTATGAGAGGGACCGTGCAAATGATGCTGAAAGCCACCTTGACTCCCGTCCGACGGAAGAGGCCGCGATTAGGAAATTTAAAAACAGTGCCGAGTTTGCCGGAATTGTGAAAGAGGAAGCCGCGAAGATGCATGTAACGGTATCGCAAAGTGAGTTTGGTGAGCTTGATGAGTCAAAGAGGAAATCCGTGGAGGATGGTGCAGAGATTGACCGTTTGAGAATCGAAATGGCTAAACTGAAGTTTAAGGCCAAGAGAGCCAAGCGTAAGGTGAAAGCATTGTAGGCCCGTCTAGGAGAGACGATCAGAGTTAGTGTTGGTTGTCAAACGGAGGCTGTGGCAGGTGGAGTTGATGTGCAAATTCCTGAGCGTGGAGCGGGTGGAGATGAGGTTGATGTTGCTACTTCGTTGTCGGCCATAGCAGCCGTTTATGGTGAGGAACCGGATGAAAAGGAGCCGTTGATAGGCATGTTCGGGTTGGATGAGTTGGACGCCGTAGCGCCGTTGTCTGCTATAGCGGCCGTGTACGGCGAGGAGCCGGGTGAGGAGGAAACTTTAATAGGTATGTCGAGTCCGCTGAGAGCTTCCCGCTGGGGATGAGGCCTTACTATGGCTGCCCGTTTGTTAATGTGTTTTTGAAGTTGCTCTGCGGGTCTATCAGCTCTGTGACTTGGAAAAAGTTTTCTATTTCTTGTACTTGTAAATTGTTTCTTTAAAGTCTGGAATACTTTGTGTTTGGTGGGATATTTATTTTTGAATTTCTGTGGCGAAATATAATTGTATTGTGTATTTTGTGTTTGTTTGTGAAAGGGAGAAATAAATAGGCTTTCGGGAAATGTTACCTAGAAATCGCGCGTTTTGACTGTGGGGATTTGCCACGAGCATTAAATGTTGCATGGAAATCACGTTCTTTTGACCGTGCTTTTACTACAGTCTGCATGGGGATGGATATTTTTTTGACTGTGCGTGTAGTATTTCGTGGCTTGGAAATGGAAGTATTAACTACGCACCCTTTAACTTGCTTTTACCCCCTATAAAAGGGGGGTTAGCGTGCTCGATTCTGAGCATCTTTCTCATTTCCTAGCTTTCTTCATTCCTGTCACTGTTATCTGGTCATGGATCCTCGCGTAATGATGTACGATTATGACAACAACAAGGTCATAGTCGATGGGATGGTTTTTGATGGGCCGGAGTCAGAGGCCGATTTTCCTGAAGTGTTTCGGAAGATCGAGGAAGCTCTAGCGAAGCGCCGGGAGAAGAGAGAAGCTGCCAAGAACCCACCCCCACCAAAGAAAGACGACGGTGGCGGAGAAGGTGGAAGCTGCAAGGCCTAGACTAGGGATCCAAATCTTGTATATCGTCTAGCCTTGTAATAAATAAAAATGAATAAATTTGCCTTCTTTTTCTCTTTTTCGTTCGAACTTGTCTGGCAATCTTTCCTTCTAAGCATGTTTTTTGCACGTCTTTGATGCTTGATAACTGTTGTCTTTTGCTTTTGCCCATTTAGGGACGTACTATTTGTTTCTGTTGATGGAATTCCATAGGTTGACTGCCCGCATAGATTGTTTTGAGTAATAGGATGGTTGTCTGTGTAAAGGACCTTGGGATAGAATGCTTTGAGTAGGTCGCGTGTTCCGTTTAGGAGACTTTGTAATAGGAGTATTATCCGCGTAGAGGACTGTGTAATAAAATGCTTGCCCGTTGAGGGGACTTGGTAATAGGATGCGTGTCCGCGTAGAGGACTGTATAATAGGATGCTTGCCCGTTTAGGGGACTTGATAATAGGATGCTTGTCCGCGTAGAGGACTGTATAATAGGATGCTTGCCCGTTGAGGGGACTTGGTAATAGGATGCGTGTCCGCGTAGAGGACTGTATAATAGGATGCTTGCCCGTTGAGGGGACTTGGTAATAGGATGCGTGTCCGCGTAGAGGACTGTATAATAGGATGCTTGCCCGTTGAGGGGACTTGGTAATAGGATGCGTGTCCGCGTAGAGGACTGTATAATAGGATGCTTGCCCGTTTAGGGGACTTGATAATAGGATGCGTGTCCGCGTAGAGGACTTGATAATAGGATGCTTGTCCGCGTAGAGAACTGTATAATAGGATGCTATTGTAGACAATTTGTTGGTAAGAAAGTATTCCATTCATGACTGTTGAGTACAAGAAAGAGAAAGTACAGATTGATTGACTGTCTATTGATAATACTTCCTCAATTTATCGCCGTGCCAAGTGTTGTTGACTTCCATGCCATCCAGGCGTGCTAGTTTGTAAGAGCCCGGCCTTAAGACCTGAATGATTTTGTATGGGCCTTCCCATTTTGGCATAAGCTTTCCGGTGTGTCTAGGGTCGGATGCCTCAGTTGCCCTGTTGACTAAATCACCTTCTAAAAAAGCCTTGACTCTGGCTCTTTTTCAGAAAAATTCCTTTGTTTTTTCTTTGTAAGCGGTCATTTTTTCGACAGCGGCTTCCCTTGCTTCATCTAGTAAGTCTAGGTTTGTTTTGAGTCCTTGATTATTGGCCTCTTCCTCGAAGTTGATAGCTCGGTAGGATGGGGATCCAATCTCGATTGGAGCAAGAGCTTCCGTGCCGAAAGCTAGTTTGAACGGGGTTTCCCCTGTGCTTGTCCTAGCTGACGTCCGGTATGCCCAAAGGACGTTAGGCAACTCATGAGGCCATTTCTTTTTGGAAGTAGTTAGCCTCTTTTCCAGGCCTCGAACAATGGTGCGGTTAGTCACCTCAACCTGTCCGTTGCTCTGTGGATGGCAGACAGAAGCTTTCTTGTGTTTGATCCCGTGGTCGGATAGGAATTTTGTAAATTTCGATCCAACAAACTGTGTCCCGTTGTCGGATATGAGTACCACCGGAATCCCGAATCTCTTGATGACTTGATCTGTGACAAACCGGATTGCATCATCTTGTGTGACGTTCTTGAGTGGCTTTGCTTCGGCCCACTTGGTCATGTAATCGATGGCGACCATTACGTATTGTAGGTCACCCTTGGCTTTAGGGAAGGGCCCCATTATGTCGATGCCCCAAACCGCAAAGGGTATTGGCGACAAGATTGCTGCAGGAAGGGCTGGTGCCTTTCGGGACATGTTGCTGAATAGTTGGCATTGGTGGCACTTCTTTGTGAAAGCTTTGCATTCTTTGTGCATCTTGGGCCAGTAATAGCCTTGTCTGAGTATTTTATGTGCCAGTGCTTTTCCAGCCATGTGGTTGCCACAGATGCCTTCGTGGACTTCTCTCATGCAGTATAAAGCTTCTTCTTCATCAACACATTTGAGTATAGGAGAATCAAAACTCCTTTTGTACAGGGTGTCTTCTTGCATAAAGTACTTTACCGCTTGAGATTTGAGTATCTTAGCCTTAATGTTGTCATCGGGCAGGGTACCATCTTTTAAGTACCGGATATAGGGAGTCATCCAAGTATCTTGTGGCGGGCCTATCTCCATTACAGGCAGACTGTTAATGCTGGAAGTTTGGAATTCCTCGAAATAGACCGTGTCGGTACCCGTTTTCTCCCCCTTTGTTAGTTTGGATAACATGCCCGCCACTGTATTATCCGTTCTGTCTATTTGTTCGAGGGTATGTTTCTCAAATTGGGATAGCATAGCTTGTACCATTTCCTGGTACTTGCCGAGACTTGTGTCTTTGGTAGAATAATCACCCATCGTCTGGCGGACTACGAGCTGTGAGTCGTTGTAGATGGTGATTTCTTTTACTTGTAAGTTTCTTGCCAACGCTAAACCGGCGAGGAGTGCCTCATACTCTGCCTGGTTATTTGTCACTTTAAAATTTAGCTGTATGGCCTGTTTGACTTGGAAACCGTTGGGGCTGGTAAGGATTAATCCTGCCCCACAGCGGGTGTTGGTGGAGGAACCGTCCACGTACAACTGCCAATTGTTACCGGTGATGATCCCGCTTTCCGCTAGTATCTTTTCTTCCCTTGTGGTGAATGAACATTCGGTGACAAAGTCCGTCAGTGCTTGTGCTTTGATTGCGGTTCTTGGCTTGTATTTTAAATCGAATTGACCGAGTTCTACAGCCCAATTGATTAGTCTACCAGATAGGTCCGGTTTGTGCAGTATTTTTCTCAGCGGTTGGTCTGTGATTACCCGGATTTGTCTGCCTTGGAAGTAATGTCTTAATTTTCTGCTTGCCATTACCAGAGCTAGAGCAAACTTTTGAACATTAGGATAGCGAGTTTCTGCGTCTTTAAGTACTTGGCTGACATAATAGACGGGCTTTTGCTCGCCTTTTTCCTCTTTGATCAGTACGGCCCCCACAGCCTTGTCTGTTGCAGATAAGTATAGTGATAATGGTTCTGAAGGAGCCGCGACCGTCTGTAAAGGAGCGGAGGAGAGATAGGTTTTAAGATCCTCGAAGGCTTTCTGGCACTCCTTTGTCCAGGATATTGCCTTCGTTTTTGTTGCTCCCTTCAGGGTATCAAAGAATGGGAGGCATCCGTCGGCCAATTTTGCTATGAACCTTCTGAGGGCTGCTAGTCTCCCTGTTAACTTTTGTATTTCCTTTAAGGTCTTTGGCGGTTGCATGTCGATGATTGCTTTTATTTTTTCGGGATTGGCCTCAATGCCCCTGTGAGATACCAAAAATCCCAGGAATTTGCCCGCGTCTAGTGCGAACGCACATTTGTCCGGGTTGAGCTTCATGTTGTGTTTTCTGAGGGTTGAGAAACATTCCTCCAAGTCTTGTAAGTGATAAGTCGTTAAGAGAGACTTTACTATGAGATCGTCCACATATACCTCCATATTGCGGCCTATCTGACTACCGAAGATTTTGTTCATTATTTTCTGGAATGTGGCGCCCGCGTTGATTAATCCAAAAGGCATGACTTTGTAGCAGTAGACCCCCCTGTGTGTAATGAAGGCTGTTTTCTCTCTGTCTTCCGGTGACATTTTGATCTGATTGTAACCGGAGTACGCGTCCATGAAACTCAGCATTAGGTGGCCCGCTGTTGCGTCGATGAGTTGATCCATTGAGGGGAGGGGGTACGGGTCCTTTGGGCATGCTTTGTTTAGATCAGTGTAATCCACGCACATTCTCCATTTGCCGTTGGCCTTTTTCACCAGTACTACATTTGCGACCCACTTTGGGTAGGTGACTTCGCAAATTAAATCTGCGTCCAAGAGTTTGTCAATTTCGACATCAATTGCCTGTTGTCGCTCAGGAGCAAAATTCCTTCTTTTCTGTATTTTGGGTGCCTTTTCCGGGTCCACATTCAATTTGTGGATTGCTACCGATTCATCCAGACCCGGCATGTCCTTTGGGCTCCATGCAAAGACATCAGCGTATTTTCTTAGGAGGTCTGTGAGGCCAGCCTTAAAGACTGAATCTAAGCCCGTTCCCACACTCACACTTTTGTTCGCGTCTCCGGGCACAACTTCTATTTTTTTGTCTGTACCGTGGGGGTTATTGGCGGTTTCTCTTCCCGTTTGAGACACTTCAAGAGATTTGCATCTATTCGTTGCGGGTCGGGCCCGTCGATGAACTGTACCTCCCTCTTTCTTTTGCTGTTGTTTTGCTGATGTTCAATATGTCTTTGTCTTTTTTCCCTTTTCCTCTTATTTGCCTTTTCTCTGCGGAGGTTGCTGGGTTCAGTCTTACCCAGGGTGAGTGCTATGCCGTAGCATCTTTTGGAAGTTTCAGAATCTCCCTTGATTTCTCCCACCCCGTTCAGAGTAGGAAATTTAATCTTTAGATGAGGGGTGGAGGTGACTGCTTTGAGCGTATTCAGTGTGGGCCTCCCTAGAATCATGTTGTAGGAAGATGCAGTATTGATGACATAGAACTTGATCGTTCGACATACTTGCCTGGGCGATTTGCCGAAATATACGGGGAGTCTAGCAATGCCCGCAATTGGGACGGCGTTGTGGCCAAAACCGTAAAGTGGTGTTTCATCGGGACATGGTTCGAGTTTCTCGCCATTTAACTTGAGCCTGTCCCATGTGTGTTTGAAACAGATGTCGACTGAGGATCCATTATCAACGAGGATCCTCTTTACCTCGTTGTTGGCCACGCCCAATGACACAACTAGTGCCTCAGTGTGATTCGGGTTAATACCCTCATAGTCCGCGTCGGTAAAAGTAATGATATTCGGGGGTCCTTCGTATATCTCATAAATGTCACGCTCTTCTCTTGGCGGGGAGGATTGTCCGCCAAAAAAGGTATGTACGATGTTTCTGTCTTGCCCTTGAGACGTGGCTGCCCCTTGTATTTGTCTTGGCAAGTATTGGGATAGGTTGCCCGCTTTTAATTGTTTTTCCAGAAAATATTTGAGGGACAAGCAGCTCTCCGTAGTGTGACCATGCGTTTCATGATAGTCGCAGTGCTTGTCCTTTGGTCTGTCTTCAGGTAGTGTGTACATTGGGGCTGACGGTAGATAGAAAGGCTTTCCCCTGATTTCTCGTAGAATGGTCGCCCTGGGGAGTGTGAAGTCCGTCCATTTAGGCTCGGGAAGCCTATCTGTCCTCTGCGGGTTTGTTGGCCCTAAGCGGTCTCTTACTGGGATCGCGGGCTGTGATTTTTGGGCGGGAGGTGGCGGCCCGTGAGTAGTTTGTACCTGATTTTGGGCCGGTGCTTGCCTTTGATAGGGCGTGTATCTTTCTTTTTGGAAGTAGGATTGAGTGGGCGGGGCCCTGGATTGTTTAAGCACATTCAAGGATTCTGCTTCATTGATGGCCTGTGAAGCCAGGTCATATGCTTTTGCCAAGGTGGTAGGTTTAGCTTCCATGAGTTTGCATACATACTTCTCACATTCGTAGGGGTTGAGACCTCTTCTTAGGTGAACCAAAGCTTCTGTCTCATTTACACAAACGACCTTGTTAACGGCCTCTTTGAAGCGGTCGATGTAGTTCTGCAAGGTTTCTTCGTTGCGTTGTGCGACTGTTTCCAAAAACACGGTATGCACCTCGTGTTGCTGGTTTGCTTTGAATTTGTTTAGAAAAAGTTTCTTGAATTCCAACCAGGTATCAACGGATCTGGCGGTCAATCGACAGAACCATCTCTGGGCGTTACCGCGAAGAGTTACGGCAAAGAAATGGCATCTTGTGAGATCATTATATTCGTAATGGAGGGCCAGTTGGTCGAAGTAGCTGAGGTGTTCCTCCGGGTCGCCCAGCCCGTCGAAGGAATTGAAGCTATGGTGCTTGATGTCTTTTTGTCGAGGCTCCGCCTCTAACCTTGCGGTAAAGGGTGACCCGTTGGTTTCTGGTTCGCTTGTGCCCTCTATTTTTCTCTTTAGCTCCATGATGGTGTGCATCATGTCTGCATTTGATGGTTGGGTATTCTCTGTTTCGTGCGGGCGGATGGGGGACCGTTCTCCCCGCCTTTGATTATCATATTCCACCAACACTTTCTCATATGCGGCCTTCTTGTCGTTGATGATTTTTCTCAGGTCTTTTTCTTTTCTATTCTGTTCCCATGTCTCCGGTCTGTGGTGACTTTTGCCGTGTTTTTTGTGGTTTGTGTTCTGGGAGGAGCCTAGTCGAGAGAAAGCTGAGTTAGCCTTCCTAGGCTGACTGTGTGCCTCTTCGTCTTGGTCGTTGTGAGAACGGACTTGGGAGCCCTGTGCTGGTGGTTGTCCTTGCTGCGGAAAAGCTGAAGCTATTTGCATGATTAGATCTACTTGTTGCTGGTTGAATCCCGCGAGGTTCAGGCTAAGCGGTTGCTCCTGGTTATCTTTGTTGGGGGGGTGATTTGTTAACTGATTATTTTGCGGGTTTGTGGGGGGGGACGTTTGTGTTTACTTCTCTTTGCTGCTCTTCTTGATTATCTGTCATGGTTTTGGATCGAGTATTTGGGGCTATTTTGGTGATGTGTATGTGTTTGGTTTTTCTTGGAATGCGAGGTTTTTGTGTTGGGATTTTTGTTGTATTGGTTAGAGCAGGTGAGGGAATTTTCTCCAAGAAAATAAGGCCCTCCTTCTAGCGCCAAATGATAATTCCCACGACCGATCAGAGGCTTCCGATCACCGTTCTGGGCACTTTACCGGAAGTACTTCACCTGAGTTTGGGGTACCTGCAAAACAATTCTTGCCCGGGGGTGGTGGCCGTCAAGCACCTCCGGTGTGAGAATCAGTAATCGGAAATAATAATAACCGGGCTGGTGAAAATGTATCGTATGTGAAGAATAATGTAGAGAGCTTTTATTTTGTGAGAGCTTTTTTGTGTCTGAAAGATTGTATATTTTGTTTGTGTGTAGAATGGGGGTATTTATAGGTTGGGTTTTTCAATCACTATTGCCCACTAGTTGTGCCGTTAAAGCTACAGTGAGCCACTATTGGAACAGTGATTGATGTCCCCTCAAACATACCTTGATTCTGCCACTTGAACTACTTTGGTCAGATTCTGTCTGTTGCAAATGGGTGTCTTTGAATATTATATTGCCTCTTTGTCTTTTGGAGTAAGATACCTTTATGCAAGTGGACAAGTGGGTGTACCTTTGTGCAAGTAGATAAAGCAAGATATTTTTGTACAAGTGGGTTAGTATGATGGTTTGAAATACTTTTTGTGGATATTCTTTTGTATTTGGAATAAAACTTTTGAAATTAAATATACTTTGTCAAATATTCCAGAATTGTATTTTTAGGGAATTAGTGTTTTATTATTAGCGGGTACCCGCTGATACCTATCAGCGGGTACTTATCAAGCAGAGTTATGGTCTAGATTAGTCCCTTGTTCCGCCTAGTGTGTACATGTGTTATACATAGCAGGAAGAATGTTCTATAGCAGCAAGAAAGTAATGAAAAAACATTCATATATGACAGCAGGTAACTTTATGATCAAGAAATTTTTAG
Source organism: Saposhnikovia divaricata (assembly GCA_036435485.1). Lineage (NCBI taxonomy): Eukaryota > Viridiplantae > Streptophyta > Magnoliopsida > Apiales > Apiaceae > Saposhnikovia > Saposhnikovia divaricata. Next base: position 171,524,142 of record CM071598.1, read on the forward strand.
ACCTGCCAACTGGTACAGCTGATCACAGGCAACAGATGTGACTTCCACTTAATTTAATTTAATAATCCAATGAACCGACATTATTCTTAAAAATAAATTAATGCAAGAAATATACATCGTGCAATAATGTATGTGTAATAGAAAAGTTTATGCATCGTGCAATTTTTATATCTACATTTACTATATTATAATAAGTCAAAAAAGCTATATTTTATAATTTGGTTAAGTTATTCCCTATTTTTGTTTATTCTTTTCATTTACAACGTTAGATTGCAACTTAAATGAAAGATGATCGTTGAATAAAATATTCAAAGTTGTTATATGTAAAGGTTTAAGTTTCGAATTCTGCCAACAATATTTTAATTTAAAATTAATATTAAAAAATGTCATGTTATATAAAAAGGTTGAAGATTCGATTTCCGCCAACAACATATTAATTTGAATTTAATACTAAAAGTTGTTATATACAAAGATTTAAGTTATGCATCCTTGCAATAATATATTAAAAATAATGTAAGATTATATATATATGTACTATATTATAAATAAATTAAGTGAAAAGAAAAAAAATAACCCTTATAAAGAACTGACTATAAACTAATACTCCCTCCGTTTTTTATTATATGACACTTGACTTTTTGCACACATTTCCAAGTACTTTGACCCGGTACTTAAAATTATTATCTTTTATATTTTCATTTTATGAATTAAAATATTTATTATGTATTTTAATTCAAAAACGAAAATCTTAAAAATAATAATTTTAAGTGCCCGATCAAAGCACTTGGAAATGAGTGCAAAAAATCAAGCATCATATAATAAAAACAGAGGGAGTACTGTATAAATAAGTTGGCGCAATTGATGAATACAAACAAATAAGCTGTACAAAAGAAAAAGATAGTCAACATAGTAGTATTGGCCAGCCGGTCGAAACATAACAAAAGCAAGAAGAAAATTAAAAAATGACAATTATGCTTCTAAATCTATTGACTGAAAATTGACATGCATTTTTGAGTCTTCATTTTCTTTTTTCTTTTTTCCCATTCAGGCGGCAGCACCACGTTTTTGAACTGTCTTTGCCAGAAAGCTTCCCTCTCATTGCATCATTTTATAATGATTTTTACCTGTGAAAATCAATTGTAAGATAAAAATTTAGTCCTAAATAGAATGTGAAATTTTAATCAATTACTCCTGATACAATTGAATAAAATACTTAATACTGTAGTTAAGATCTAGTTTGATTTTAATATCATGATATGATTTGTCTATACTTTTCTTTTTATTATAATTTTAAAATAATATATAATTAATTTTTGCATGTGAAGCGATATGTGATTAATTTAAAATGATATATGAATTATTGATTCAAAACTTCAAGTTTATAGTAGTATTTGTATATATTGAAATGTATATTGATTTTTTTTTAAGTAAGAGAATATGAACTCTAGATATAAATTTACTGACATTTTTATAAATGTTGAAAATTTATTCTGGATTATAGATTTACCTTCTTGTATTTATATGATGTTAAAATATTATTTAAATATATTATTTGATCAAATTTTAGTGAAGTGTAAGTGTTATTTGACAAACACTTCGAATATCGTTATCTACTCAAATGTATCTTCATCATGGTATTTGTAATACTGTATATAGTTTTTAAGATTATTTTAATGTTATTCGATCTGGAATTGGATAACAACGGGGTGTGACATCATGTATATTCCCATGTATAGCCGTAGGTTATCAAAAGGTATCGTAATTCCCAGCCAACTGTTTTGTGTAACAAAAATTTATTGTACGGTATTTTTTTGAATAAGTATTAATATATGTTCAGAAGACAAATTATAATAAGTTTATATGCCTTACAATTTAGTATAGATTAAAACCAATGCAATACACGGATTTTTTTTTAATATTATATGAATTTTTTTCATTAATTTGAATTATTTTTTAAATACGAATTTTGGAGGCTTAAATTTTTAAATTAGATGATTTGATAATAATTACATAAATTTTATATGTGCTATCTCTATAAAAAGAGAGATTTTAGTTAGATAATACAGAAAAGACGATAGTTTTAGTTGAAAAAGGTAATCGTTGATTATTAGTAATTATAAAATTATTATTTTATTTTATTAAACAGAATGTCCTTGATATAATTGGAAAAAGAGAGATCAAAGTTAGAGAAAATTAAAAAGTTAACATGTTTTAGGTGAAAAGGATAATTAATTAGTTTATAGTAATTATAATTTAGTTATGCTATTTTATTAAATAAAATTGCTCGTAATGTTTTTAGAAAAGGAGAAATTAATGTTCCGTGATATTTTTACAAAAAGAGAGATTTTAGTTAGAAAATATAGAAAAAATGATATGTTTTAGCTGAAAAAGGTCATCGGTTAATTATTAGTATTATAATATTATTTTATTTTATTAAATAAAACCACCAGTGATATAATTGGGAAAAGAAAGATTTCGTGATTAAAAAAAGTGAGATTTTAGTTAAAGAAAATAGAAAAGGTAATGTGAAAATTAAAAAGGTGACATGTTTTAGGTGAAAGATGTAATTGATTAGGTTATAGTAATTATAATTTAATTATCTTATTTTACTAAATAAAATTGCTCGTAGTGTTTTTATAAAATGAGAAATTAATGTTGCCCATGATATTTCTAGAAAAAAAGAAATTTAATTATAAAAGATGGAAAAAATTATACGTTTTAGCTGAAAAGATAATCAATTAATTATTAATATTATTATTTTATTTTTATTAAATAGAACCGTTCGTGATATAATTAGAAAAAGAAATATTTTAGTTAGAGAAAAGATAAAAGGTAACGTGTTTTGGCTGAAAAGGGTAATTGCCCGTGATATAATTGAAAAAAAAAAATTGTTACTGAAAAGAGAAAATGTAACGTGTTTTGGCTGAAAAAGGTAATTAATTAGTTAACAGTAATTATAATATAATTATGTTATTTTATTAAACAAATTGTTTGTAATGTCTTTAAAAGGGAGAAATTTTAGTTAGATAAAATATAAAAGATATTGTACTTTACCTATAAAAGAAAATTATTTAGTTTTGAAAAATAAAAAAGATAATATGTTTAACCTGGAAAAAAAATTAATTAGTAAACGAGAAACAAAACTTTTAATGTTTCGGCTTTTATATAATAGTATTTATTCTAATATAATTCTCGGAGTGATTGAGAGTGTGGGACGACACCCTTTACCACTTGGGTTATCCAGCTTATTTTAGTTTTATATAAAACTATATTTTCCTGTCTCGTTTTATATTAAAAAATCAATTTAATATTTTATGTTACTCGACACCCAATCAGATAAATACAGATATATCATCCATGTTACAGTACTCTGTGTAGGCTATGAAATAGTATAACGTATTTTATAGTCCAGCTGTTTATTTAGTGTATCAAAAACAGAATATTCATCGGTTACACAAATAATTTAATTTCTCGAAGATCCCCACCTATTAAATTTGCTAAATAATAATTTAAGTGCAGAACTAACTGATTGGCCAATACAACCAATATTTCCTTAACATAACTAACGCGTGTATGTATCTGCGTATATACACACATTATTTTATTTGGGTGGTAAACTATAAACGGTATTAAGAACAAGGGAGTTTCACATTACTACAAATTACCCAAATAAAAGGACTCCTTTCAAGAAACGTGCGTGATCCCAGATTTAATTTATGCCCCTTCTATTTTTCTACTTCAATTTTATCTTAGAGTGTTTAGTTTGATTTTTTCGAGGTAATTTCGGATACCCTTTTGATTTATTTAGTTTGTGTGTATGTATTTACCATGTTCTTGCTTTTTGTATGTGTATTGCTGTCAAGTTGAATTTTTTGACAATGTTTGTGATTTTCTTGGTGGGGTTTCAGTTAAAGACTTGATTTTGGATTGTGGGTTGGTTTTGTTGGTGTTTTTATTTTTTTGATTGTGAAATTTGGGTTTTTTTTGGTTGTTTTTGCAGTTGGTGGTTGAATTGTGTAGTTGGGTTTGGAGGGAGTGAGATTTTAGCAGTTGGGTCTGCATTGGAAAGGTGATTTGTGGAGTTTAGGAGTGGAATTCGAGAGTTGGGTGTTTGTTTGAAGTCGATTTTTAGGAAGGGGGGGATTGTGTGTTTGTACACTGATATAAATTTGTAATTTTGGGTTGGATGATAGGAGCGGGGAGATGAGAGAAGAGTTTGAGGTATTGGAGGGAGAACTATGACTTCAGGGTCACTAGGTCTCCGTACGGGAAGTTATGGATCATTGCAACAACACTTTCAGAACGGGTTTCGAACTTATCAAACAGTACCACCAGTTATTGTCCGAAAGGCTCCAAAGATGTATAAAGAGAAAGAGAGAATGGTGACTTGGTTCTTTAAATTTGCACCTCGGAAGAAAGTGGGAATGCTGCTCTTGTTTGCTGTTTCTGCATTAGTGTTTGGATGGGTGTTGTATGTGGGAAAAGGTTCGATTTTCAGTCCTTTTGCTTGTTTGGATTATATATAGTCTATGCTCTATATGGAAATTAAAGGTATTAATGTAGTTAAAATATAGCCTAGCATATTAGTGTATAAATCAGTTTGTTACATTTAAATCCTAAGAAGCAACTTGTCTGTAGAACTTCAAGGGAAACAAGAAAAAATGGATTTCATTAAATTATTGATGTAATTGATTTTTTTTTTTAGTAAAATCGTGCATATTAGTTACTTTGGTTCTGTTTCCATTCATTATACTTTTTTAATAGGAGAGGACATGTGAATACGTTAAAAGTGTGAATTGTGATGCACGACACTTTATGATGTTTGGAGCTTAATTGCAGCCACTGCACTTTATAATGCAATACCTCATTTTGATGGTCAATAGATAGGCTATTATTTAGTAGTACCACCAAAGATTACCAAATGTCGTGATTGCCTTCATTGCCAATTTGCATCTGAAAGAAGCTGTACATGACAATTATAATTTTGATGCCTTTTTTTTTTTCAACTGAACATGCAAGTAAATTCTAATATGTGGTTTTCTTGTCAGGCGGAGATACCCAGGAAGGTGTCCACATACCAAGTATGGGAGTGAATGATACCTCAGATTTTATTCATTCTGGGTATTTTTCACCGAATGCAGATCAAATTAAGTTTAGGGTAATTAATTCTTCTATAGATCGACAAAGTATTATAGTGCAGGCTCCTCCACCTCCTAAGTATTTTACAGGGTACACCCTGCCTCCTGGAAATCCCTGTGAAAGTTTCACATTGCCTCCACCACCAGCAGATAAGAAGAGGACTGGACCACGCCGTAAGTTTGGCTTGCTTAAATCTAGAAATTTGATAATTGCTTAATAATTAGTAGCAGGACCTGGCTTTTGTAGTTTCTATGCTTTGAGTTGCTCAAGATTTGCAAATTGGTTTTGTGGCTTTGTATATGTGTTTTTAATTTACATTCTAAATATGTTTTTGCAGCATGTCCAGTTTGTTATCTTCCTGTTGAAGATGCCATTGCCCGGATGCCGGAGGCCCCATCTTTTTCCCCTGTAATTCAAAACATAACTTATATACATGAAAACCATTTAAGAAAAAGTGAGTTTGGAGGTTCAGAATTTGGTGGATACCCGTCACTGGAGCAGAGAAATGATTCTTATAATGTAAGAGAATCAATGAGTGTACATTGTGGGTACGGTTTTTTCCTGAGCGAACTTCTTTACTTTGCCTATAAGTGGATGTTATAATAGACATACATCTATCCTTTATTCACCCTGTTTACTGATAACTATAGCTTATGTCTTTCCTTTTTCTTATTTTTGCTACTGGCCTTGTTTGGACTTGTATTTACATCAATAGATTTGTTAGAGGAACTCAACCTGGACATCAGACAGGATTCGATATTGATGATTCTGACCTCCGTGAGATGGAGAAGTGTCAAGGAGTGGTGGTTGCATCAGCGATTTTTGGTATGGCAAGTATTTTATAGTTTTATTCATGTTTGATAATTACATTGCTGGGCTATTATATCTTCATTTATTTTATCAGGGGCGTATGACTTGATTCAACAGCCAAAGAATATTAGTGAAACTGCGAAAAAAAATGTTTGCTTCTTCATGTTCTTAGATGAAGAAACAGATAAATTTATAAGGAAAGCTACTGAGTTGGACAGTGAAAAGAAGCTGGGGCTGTGGAGGATAGTTATTATCCGTAACCTTCCTTACAATGACCCTAGAAGAAATGGAAAGGTAATTCATGTATTTTAGTAAAAAGTATATTCATATAAAGATGGTGGTTGTCATACATAGTGCCCTCTTTGCTTCTGAATGAGGAATCTCTTTCAGACAAACATGCTTTCATCATGAAGGACATCAATTGATTGTCGGAATCTCTTTAATATTAACATGCATTAAGTTCATATCTTTCTTGTATCGTCTCTCTTATGGTAGCTTACCGCAAAATGATGATTACCGAATACTGAATCAATCAAGTATCAAGTCTTTCTATAAAAGTCTTCTAGGTAGAAGGGTTCAAAGTATGTACTCTATTGAATTAGAGAATTTCATTCCAAAAAGGCTTTTATTAGAGACGCTGTCTCCTATTCTTCTTGATAGGTCTGTCTATAGACTCACATCAGAGTTGATGGAACTCAATATCTTACATCAGGATATGTATCATCCACCATTCACCTTATATTATAGCAACTCTAAGTGAAATATGCAGAGTCTTATTCAATCTATTTTATAATGATTTTTTTGTGACATGGTGCTGGCTGATGAACAAGTATCACTAGAGCTGAACTGAGTTTTCTACCATGGCAACGCATACAACATATAACAATTGTTTTTTAACCCTTAATTTCAATGTTGTACCTCCCCCCCCCCCTCCTCCCCAAATCACATCTAGTCGTTCAGGTAGAACATACAAAATGAAGTGCAAATTTGAAACGTTTCCACTGATTTATCGTTGGTTTGTGGTTTAAGTTTGTTACACAAATTATAACTTTTATAGCCTCATACTAGGAATATATTTTGACAAGTAATAGGAACATGCTATAGATTAGATACAGGATCAGTTTTAGGCCAGCCTAATGAAGCAGCATCTCCAGAAGTTATGTTGGATCTAAGAAGCACGGACATGGCAAAAAAGGTGCCGTACGCATGTCGGACACGGCCGACATGGCGACTCGGCACCGACACGGCTGAGTACGTGTCCGACATGCCATGTGGCGTGTCGACACGCAAACGCCAGGGGACACGGCTCTGACACGCTTCCGACATGGGGAGGACACGCGACCGACTCGGCCCACCTCAAAAAGGCCCCAAAAAAATCTGATTTTACCTTAATATCAATCGTTCTCATATTTTGTTTCCTGTCTCTGTTTTTCATCATTCTTTTCATATATATATATATATATATCAATGTGATATATATGCATCCGCCCATATATGCATACATCCATATATATAACACTGAATCTGTTACCTTCTTATGTTTATATTGTGAAAGAAACTTTTATTATTATTATTATTATTAATTAAGTTATCTAATATTTGACATTTACAAATTATATATTTTTTGTTACTATTTTTTGCCGTGTCCCGTATCCAGGACTCTTTGATAATTGGCGAATCCCCGTGTCTCGTGTCCCGTATCCCATGTCGCAATATCCGTGTCGTTGCTTCCTAGAAAGGGATCATATTATGCGTCTTCGTCTTTTTCATTTTCCTTTGTTTTTGGGTTGTCATTATAACTAGATCATTTCTGCGTTATTTGTTGTATATCGTATATTATTTTAGAGCATTTCCAAAAGTGCTGCTAAAAGTTTTGCAATTTCTATAATATAGCACCCCCAAAAAAAAAAAAACTCCACTCCAGTGGGGTGCTAAACATGGATGCAAAACAACAAAATGCTATACTTGGTGCTAAATATAGAACCAAGTATAGACTATCATTGTCACTGTCAGAGCAAGTCCAATGGTGATGCTAAAATACGTATAGCTATTGTTATATTTTGAAATAAAAAGTGAATTTCGATGTTAAAATAGAACTTGTGCTCCAATGTATAGTTTAAAAATGGCACCAAACATATCCAAATAAAGCTATATTTCAACTACCTAATCTTTAAATGCACAACTATGTTTGTCACTATTACTTTAATAATCCTGCTTATGTGGCAATTATAGCAACATCTATACATGGCTCTATATTTAGCACCAATTATAGCATTTTGTTATTTTGCATCCATGTTTAGTACTCCATTGCAGTGGAGTTTTTTCACCACTTTTGACACCACCATTGGACATAAGCATGCAAGTGGGGAAATGGATTATTAAAGTAATAGTGACAAACATATTTGTGCATTTAAAGATTAGGTTGTTGAAATATAGCTTTATTTGGCAATGTTTGGTGTCATTTTAAAACAATTCATTGGAGCACAAGTTCTATTTTAACATCAAAGTTCACTTTTTGAGTTCAAAATATAGCAATTGCTATACGCATTTTAGCACCACCATTGGACTTGCTCTTAGATCCCCCTTTTTGGTCATCTGCAATGCAACATAAACTACTATACATATTAAAGGGACTAAAATTATCACAACAATGTCAGCTGTTACATAACTTTTGACATGGAATGTAATATAAATAAACTACATACTGCTCCACTGTTGAGTTTGTCTGTGTAACATACTAAATATAAGATGATCATATTTTTGGCAGATACCTAAGCTTCTACTGCACAGACTTTTCCCCTACGCTCGCTACTCAGTTTGGCTTGATGGAAAACTAGAACTTGTTGTGGATCCCTATCAAATTCTGGAAAGGTAAAAGAAAGTTTCTATGTTGTTTCTTTTCAAGTTTTTTGGGCTCAATTGTTGACATTTTAATTATCAAGTCTTGTGATTTCTGTTATGCCTTTGACAAGAAGGTTTTTTAAGTGACCTGTCCTGTATTATGGCCTCTCGATAAAAACATCAAATGTTGGCTAGGTGTGCTTGCACACTTTAAGTGTATCTCTCTACATAGGAAGCAGACTCTTGCTTCTCACATACACATGCCTCAACCGAAGCTTAAACTGTTGACCTCTTCTTACCAAGAGAAGAGGGGTATCCACTGGTCTACAAGACAAGGAATCACATTATACATATATGTTGTGTTTGCTCTTTCTATACATGCTTTTCCTGAAGGATTATGTTTCACCTCTTACGAATTTTGCCTGTTATGTATTATCCTTTTGACTAGTAAAGTGTGATACCCCATTGTGTTGCTTTCTGAAGTACATTCTCTTAGCAATTTTAAATGATTAACAAAAACATCATTATTAGTTACTACTATGTAAAATGAAATAACTTATGTACATCATTTATAGACATAGTACATTGTATATCTACTTGGTTTGTTCTTATACTTTGCCGTTAATCATGAAGGATTCCTTGCTTATCTGCTTGATTTAATTGGTGTAGACATTATTCCTGTATTCTTCTAGGACTATAAATGAACTTAATGCATATGTTATGGTAATCACTAACTCATTATCACTTATCAGTATATTTAAACTAAAAGTGAGAAGGATGCGTAGCATGATTATTGATAGACTAGTTTATGTTGGTAGATTTATTTCAATTAAACAATTGAGTTTCATGTATGATAAAACCTTAAATTTATATAAACCTTTTAAAACCTTCGAAAGATTATGTAAAGGTGCCAGGTTGCTTGATCTTGATCACAGCATACCTAAATGTTAATACAGAAAAAACAGGTTTTGGTATAAACATAACTGCTGCCAGAATTTGTTAATAAATTTAGCATAACTGGAATTTGTTAATAAATTTAGCATAACTGTACACAACTTCTTGATATAGGAAAGTATGCAAAGGCTCTGTATGTTGCTGATTGATACACAGAATAATAGCATGGTAATGGTGGGGCAATAGTTGTTCGAAGTCAATGTGGGTTTATTTGCAGGTCGCTGCAAGACAAGATTAATACACTCATACACACCATTCTTTTTTAAAGGCCTATTGTATCAGAAATTCTTTTACTGCGATCTGACACAATCGACACAAACGGAATTCCCCTATAATAATAGATCCTCTTTGGTTAGATTTCAAATATATTCATTTTTAAAAATGAGAAGTACATTAATACAGTCATGTGGGAAGTAGGCAATGAATGTAACGTAATATTGTTTACATCTTTTTTGAACTACTTGTACTTTGTTGATATAAATTTTAAGCAACCTCTTTTCAATGTATTTCTTGATCTGACTAAGAATTTGTGTAACTTCTATTGGTCAGTACATATAGGTATCTACTTAGGCTTTGCATGTTAATACATATTCTGCTTGTAGCTATTTTATAGGAACATTTTTAAGGCACTCACCCGTGCAATGTAAACTCTAGGCATGAACTTTTGTAGACCCAACACTAAGTAAATCAAGCACTTGTGCATTGGTAGGTGGCCTTCTAGTATTTGAGTATGATTCTTTCAACTACCCAAAAATAAGAGTATGATTCATAAAATCTTCGGGGTGATCTGTGTATATTTACCTAACATTGTGTTCATTGACTTTTTTTTTATATATGTCGTGATCTTGAATATTGGGGTGGATACATACTCGTCATAAAGTTAAGTTTTACTTTTACCATTGGTTGAGAAGTGTTCTATGTATATTCTAGGTTCTTGTGGAGAAAGAATTCTACTTTTGCAATATCTAGGCATTATAAGCGCTTTGATGTGTTTATTGAGGCTGAGGCTAACAAGGCTGCAGCTAAGTATGATAACGTCTCCATTGACTTTCAAACGGAATTTTATCGGAAGGAAGGTTTAACCCCATATTCAGTTGCAAAGCTTCCTATAACAAGTGGTAAAAGCATGATCTCATTGTGTATTCTAGCATTTTCTGATATTGAAAATTAATCTTCCTGTTTTTGCATGCAGATGTTCCGGAAGGATGTGTAATAATAAGGGAGCATATTCCTATTACCAACCTATTTACTTGTCTTTGGTTCAATGAAGTTGATCGATTTACTTCTAGGGATCAAATAAGTTTTGCAACTGTAAGGAACAAGATTACGTCAAAGACAAACTGGACTGTTAATATGTTCTTGGATTGTGAGAGACGCAACTTTGTGGTTCAGGTAATGATTCTACTAGTACATCCAGCTTGAATTACATGAATACTAATATATGAATTTTGGATCTACAGAAGTGCTTACTAAATAGAGTAGTTTGCAAATGATAAAATATTGGATAGATGAAAAATCTCCTAGAAATTTTGCACATGCATAGCCTCGCACATTCACACACTGAGGCACACTGCATTTTCCCTTTTACGAGGTCCCACAAAATACAAATTGTTCAAAATTATTTTCTGAGGATGGTACTTATTAGAATCTTCACTTTTATGAGCTACAGCCTACAAGGGTGATGGATATTGAGGACATCGTTTCACTTTTACTGATGAGTTGTCTTTTTAAGTGTTTTGCGAACCACTATTAATTCTTCCTGCTTTTATCCGAAAATGAACTGTCTTACAACTAATTGCAAGTGTTCCATACAGTCCCCTCCTTTCCTTTTCATTCAATTGTGTATGTGTGCGTGCGCATATGCATGATATGCTTATGCAGAACAGTTTTTGTGGCGATACTGAACGTCTTTTCTCCTCATCAATGAATCCTCGACTTAAGTTTTAGCTATTATATTTATAATATTCTATATTTGTAGATACTTTGGAACTGTTTTTCGACATCAACTCTTTTTAACACACACACACACAAGAATGCGCAAGTAACTATATTTCACTACCGGATTATGTGCAGGCGTACCATCGTGATGTACTTGAACACTTGTCTCCGCCCCCACCTCGTGCTACTTCACGTCCTCCTCCCCCTTTGCGTCGAACACCAAACAAAGTGTCATCTGGAAGTTCTAGAGGAAACGTGGTACCTAAAAACAAAATCCCACCAAAGCATAGGACAGAAAGAAGATCTAGTTCGAAGCGCCATCGTAAAGTTGCTGCTGGTAGTAGGGACATCAGTTGAGATCAAAATTTTGTCTAGTTCAAAAATATCATTCTTTCCTTCCCTGCTTTAATGATTCTGGGGTTAGGATAGTGAGCATCTTGCACAGCCGTACCTCATTTTTCACCAACTTACATACATTTCTATTTCTCAAATTTTTGGTGTATATATACCATATAAAATTACTATATTAGTCTTAATAAATATTACTAGTATTATTAGCATTATAGGCCATCAAATGTACTGGAGACAAAATATAGGTTATAAATGAACTTCAAGAATTTCTTTGTAGTATGTTTCTCTTGTAAAAGTACTTTCTAATTCTGCGTCTGTTCTAATCTTCACTGTAAATGCCAACTATTCTGTGACTACTTTTTACTGGCATCAACAAAGCTTCAAAGTTATTTGCGCTTCAACTTGTACATGGACAGTCCATGTTTGCAGGGATTAACTGTCCATTTGTCACTGTAACTTTTACTTTCTGTTGAGTAATCAAACTTTACTTATAAAATAGGGCTTCTCTGACCATTATTTAACTCTTTCATAGAATTGCAAATCTTTTTTTCATAATTAAAATATATTTTCAGTTATGAACTTGTAAATTAAGATCGAGGGACATACAATTAAGGAATTGAAAAGACAATAAAGCTGGTATTTGCGAAGACCAGAGAGACAGCCGCCGAGATGGTGGAGAAGGTACCAATTGCAGCATAAAAGGAGCTTGGTGAAATTTCAAGCTCTGGCTTGGTTACTCTTTGCATTAGTATGTTGTCAAATATTCATATTTGTTGTCATTTCAAGCAGAAAATTAATTGCAATAGTGGTAATAAAAGCATGATAGAACTTACACCAGATTTCTGTAGATACCAGTCTCTGCAGTCACCTCCCATTCACATAGCTACTGGTGAATATCTTTGATGGTGAACGGCATTGTTGGATTTAGGATTTCAATGTATCACGCTTTTAATCATGGAGTGCTTTGTCCATTTTTCGCTCTTAATTACCATTTATAACTTCTTTAGTATTTGAGTAACCGGAGTCTGATCTCTTCGCTATATATGACCCCAATTCCACAAGATGGTCATCCTCAGTTTGTATGAAGAGTCTTTTCTTGTTAGACCGGTGATCTTTCAAGGTTTAATGTAGGACACTTTAACTTAAGAGAATATGCAAAGAGACAATGACTTCACATCCAATGTGAATTGGTAAACACTGCTTGTAGTTGTCATCTAGTTGTCTTTATTAATTATTAGCTAGCAACTAAGTAATAAAGATGGTAAACACTTCTTGTAGTTGTCATTTAGTTGTCTTTATTAATTAATTATTAACTAGTAACTAAGTAATAAAGATGAAACTTTCACGATCAATGTTGGCATTGTAGTTGTCATTTAGTTGTCTTTATTAATTATTAGCTAGTAACTAAATAATAAAGATAAAATTTTTACGATCAACGTTGGATGTCAACCCGGTTGCAATACAATAACTACCTACCGTAATAAAATATGCAATAGGTAGTTGACATCCAACGTTGGGTGAGAATCGATTTCCAACTTTCAATTATTTGTTATTAGGAAATGTCAAGATAGGTTGTGTTTATGAAATACTGGTATATACCACGTCAGGGATGAGTAAGAGAATGTATTTGAATTACAATTTGATAATGAAAAGTAGGGCTGCACAACTTTCCGGTCTGGACCGGTAAATTAGACCGGACCGGGTCTACAGGTCCAAGGACCGGACCGGACCGAATATAACCGGTCCGGTTCCCGGTCCATAAAATCAAAAAAATTCGGTCTTCGGTCCGGTCCAAACCCTGAAAACTCCCGGTCCGGACCGGATTTTATGTATATAGTTAATTTTACACTATTTTGTCTTTTAAATTTTATATTTAATGATTAAATATTAACACATAACATATTTTAGTGATCCAAATTTGTAAACAATAAATTTATGAAATAGTATGTATAAACATATAATATAAATGATTAAATTTCATATTTCATACTATATATAATTTATAATTACGTTTAGAGTTACTTTACAAATAATATGACATTTACTTATTTTTAAACTTAAATTAACTTTCCAAGTAATTTAAATATCAACAAAGAATGAAAATTAAATTATAAAAAACAATTTTTTAATAAAATATTAACTAACCGGTCCATACCGGTTCCGGTCCGGTCCGGGTTTTTTCGGTCCGGTCCGGTCCCACGACCGTTTATGATCGGTCCGGTCCCCGGTCCATGAATTCAATAAATTCCGGTCTTCGGTCCAGTCCGGGTCGGTCCGGTCCGATTTTGGACCTTTGTGCAGCCCTAGTGAAAAGCATGTAAGCTACATGTATAAAGTTTTAACAAATGTATAGGATCTTCTCGGTAAAAAGAGTAAGTTTTTTTGGAGATTTATTTTATATTGGATGTTCTAAAACTAAATTTTAGCAATTATTTTAGGGTTAAGTAGCAAAAATACCCCTTTAATTTAAATGTAGAAGTAAATATGCTCTTATGATTTGAAGAGGCCCATGTAAGCCCTCTCTTTCAAGATATCGGTTCATTTAAGCCCTCATGTATAGATTTTTTTTTTTTTTTGCAAAATGAAATGATTTCATTTTAAAGATAAGATTTACACAATTAAAAAAGGAAAGGAATTTGAGACATTCTTTCATCCACATAAGCTTATCATCTAACCGAAAGATATACTTAACCAATTCATGGATCGTAATCTAAATTACGACCGACATGAGAAAGAGATTCTTCCGGAAGTTTAGGTAATAACACCTTTATATGAGAGAAGAAGACTCCTAACATAAGTAGGCCTCGTTAAAAATCCCGCAAGATCAAAACCCTATGGAAAAAAACTCAAGTGGGAAAAAAGAGTGCCCCACCCAACAAAAATACATCGATTTACATAAAGACTATAAGCAAATTGCCAAGGACTTCTTGTTGTTTCCTCTACAAAACCCAATATTCTGCCTCCATCCATCTTCTCTTTACACTTCTTTCCACCCAAGAAAAACTGAAAGATCACCAAAATAACCACAACAAATAAAACTATGCCAATGAACCATTTATCAAATATACTATAAATATTTATTATATGCAATATATACTTAATAAAATTGAATAGTTTTATATATCTAACCAAACGGGTCCCCTTTGGTTAGGCATATAAAACGTCGAGTTCTCATACAAAATCATAAAAATCTAAAAATGTCATCTAAAATGACAAAAAATAGATTCGTCAACTGACGACAGATCACAAGCACCAATAAATTGTCCAAAAGCCAAAAATATGACACACACTTTATAGGCACTAACATCCATCTGAAATGACACAATATGTATTCACCTTAAAAAGTATAAAAAAGTACAAAAGTCATCATATATGACACCATTGCTTACCTTTTTTTATTTGAAAAGAAATTTAATCGATTGACTAGAATTGCTAATTAAAAGTATTGTCTAATCTTTATACAAAGTGAATATTTAAATTTAAGAAAGAGTCATTATTAAATTTAAATAATTATAAAAATAATAAAAAAAAACAAAATCCATAAACAGAATGAACTGGCCAATAAATGGAACAATTACCTCTAAAAGACACAAAAAAAAAAACCATCACTAATGGTCCCCAATGAAGCATAAATATTTGTGGCACAAAAATTTAAAATTTGAATTCAAAACCTTCAACTAAAGAGCAGTAAACACCTTTAAAAATAAAATTGACAATTAAATGAAACTATTTAAAGCTAATAAAAGAAAGTTAATAAATTGAATCGCAAATATAATCTAAGGAATTAATAACATTCAACAACACAATCGATCATTCAAAGCCGCAATTAATACCATTAAAACTAAGTAAAATTACCATAAAAAGAATTACCTAGCTACCTGCCTTATTTATAAAATGGTAGGGATAAACAAAAAATAACCTGATCAAGCCTTAAAAGATAAACCCTTTATATGCACATAATACAATTTCAGCTATGGGGAAAAAATTGAAGACATTAACTGAAATATTAAAGATATTATTAAAACATTAACTATGATTTATGAGCATTTAACAAGGTAACAAAATAATAAAAGATATATTTAATAACCAAGCACAAATCATGTTAATCAATTCACATGTCCCTACCATAATTGGATCACTAACTCACCAATCTAAAATTATCAAAATTGATCATGGAGACAAATATAGACAATATTGATCAGTTTAGCAAATCAATGACAAAAAAAAAAGATTAAAAATAAAACTAACACTAAAAAGTTATAAATCTAGTTTAACAAAATCACTTAAACGACAAACATATTTGCACTGTTAAATGACGACAAGAAGCAAATAAAATGATTAAAACTTAAAATACATAAAAGTTTTGAAAAATAAATTATTATCATGTTTTCATGGACTTAATCACCACAACAATTTATAATTAAAACTGTAGAAGATCATTCCACGATTGTGGGGTCAATTCACACAATTATTGCTAATGATTGAGTTGACCGACTAAAAAGGGAGATCAAAACTTTTAGAATTCTTACACGAAGCATCACATTCTAAAAAAAAAATGGTGATGACGAAAACCAACTCGACCAACTCATGGAATCCAATTCAACGGAACCTATACGATTATTAGGAAATTTACTTCCGGCTGCTTCCTGCTCTCCGTTAATGGAGGTGCCAATATTGATATTACTCAGCTCTATACGTCTCAATAACTCCTTAGGAACATCAAAATTATGCTCATCAAGTATAAGGATCTTCTCAGGAGCATCAAACTTTTCTGATTGTGAACCAAGATTTGGTTCCCTAACCCAAGCCCCAACATGTAGGTATCATTATTAGAAAAAAAACATATACCGTATACATGTACTTGTCGTACATATTTACCGTTTCGCGGCGGGGAGTATTTGTATTATGTAATGTGTAAGATAGTACTCGTTCATCCACGTCAGGCCAACAACATTTTCTACAACAGAATCTGCCATATTAGCTAATACGGGACTATCTCTCACTGGATGATTAAGTATTTAACTCGCACGTCCCAAACCATGCTCGAGGACTAACATATACTACGAAATTGGTTCCACATTTTCCTCACCAAAGTGAGCTATCACATGATCTCTAATATTACGAATTCGAAGGCTTTCTGAAGTAAATTGAGTAAAAAATAATATCGATCTTGCAATTATATGGCGGTTTGTGTTAACATTATTCACTCCGTTTTACAGTCCATAAAAAGCATGCATCAGACCATCTTCATTGATAGATAACTGCTCCATGTTTACTTATGCAACACCTTTCAAGGAATATAGGTATCGTACAGAGGCGCCGGTTGAATGTTTCTGTAATTGTATAGCTGCAAGATAGTCTTACCTCTGTTAACCAACACACGAGGCGGGTTATTGATCCCATAATTTCTTATGGGCTGATTTTCGACAAGCTGCTGGATCGAAATACCCCAATCATCGCAATAGCATTTTCATCATCGAAATAGAGAGGATTGATGATCAGATTGAGTTGATGATCTAGCAAAACGACTTTATCCCTTGCCACATAACCAACAACATAAAATTCATAACACGAACCAGAAGTGTAAACTGGTGAGATCCACTACGGAGACGGAGATATTAGAAGTACTTGTCATAATACCCATCATCCCAGATTTGATTAATCATGGTAAAAAAAAACTTAGAAAATTTAACATCTTTGTTAAATATTCAGATTAATATATATAAAAATATGTAGCTACATTTAAAAATATTAAACTTGAAACTATAAACTTATTAATATTTGTGTATACATTAACTTTAATAAACATATAATTTATAATATATATTATAGATAATATTATAATAAATCTGATGATAAATACTACATTTACAAATGTTTTGTACCATCAACTTTTGAATTTTTTTTAATGAAAAACAGCATTTAGTATTTTCACACAATTATCTAAAATATTTAATATCGACTGACAAAACTAAAGTTATAAAAAATTAAATACAAAATAATGCTTAAATGTAAATATTTGTATAAATTAATGTGCGGGTATAATACGAAATTTTCATATCATATAACATATACTCAAATGTTGATTTACAAATTTAAACATTTATTCATTATTTTTACATGAATATTCAAAATAAAATTTTGATTATATAAAATCGTTAGTTTGCAAATAATAATCATAATTGATATAGAGTCTCTTTCAGTCATAGACGCGCCAATTAAGAATAAAAAAATTACTATATATAAGTTGATAGTATATTTAAATATTTGTTATAATTTATTTTACAATGTTTTAATTTACATTTTAACCATGGTTAATCAAATATGATGTTAAGGATTTATTTGAACTAATATTTTAAAAGAAATTACTTATTTGAATCTTTTTAAATTACAAGGGCTTATTTGTTTCTAACTCCAAAATACAGGGTTTTGTTTGCCCCTTAACCCATTATTTTATATATTATTATTTATGATGGAGATTATGATCTCAATTTAATTCATTCTTTTTAGTTTGTCTCTTTGTCTCACTATTTCATTTTTCATTTCTTCCTTTATCTCCCGTCTTTCATCAGTTTACTCCCGTTTTCATCCTGTAGTAAGTTTCCCGAGAAAAAACTATATCAAAATCTTTCCACAACATTCAACTTTATTTCTCTTCCACACTTCTCTTTTTTCATCAAAAATACAATGAATTTCGTCACATAACTAGTGAATCAACATGATTCTTACAACATCGTCGATTTTCTTTTATTTTTATAATCAATGGCTCTATCTTTCAATTATTCTAATTTTATTTCAGCGCACACTACGATGATTTGACGTTGTTGTGAGATCTCTAGTCAAAAATTACGTATTACATAAAGTTTATACGGTACAAACTATGTTCTGCACACAGAACATAATTCAAATAATTAGTATATTTTTACTAAATCACTCAATGTCTTTGGTTTTGTTTCAGACCCAGTACTTAATAACGTTATGAGATGATTTATCCAATCCTACAATGCATATGACTGTGTTCTGCCTGTTCGTTCTGTTGATCTGTTCTGCAAGCTGAACATGCACATTATTTATGAAATTTGTGCAAAATATTGTATATTTAATTAGTATGTTCCACAAAATTGATCACAATTACTATAATTGTGGTTGAATATCATACAGTGTTATGCAAGCAATATTTGGTTTCTAAGTAAACAATGTCGAGTACATCACATTTAAATCGATGAATACAATGTCAAAAAGAAAATGAATTTTAAAAAAAAAAAACAAATTTACAAAAAATCTGATAGGACTAAAATACTGTTATAAAAGAGAACTGAAATCTTGTTATATATGTTAGCAAAATAATATGAAATTATACTACACACTATAATGGCTATTATCGAGTCTCTAATTCTCTAATTTAGTGACAGTAATTCTTAAATATGTTAACATACTATTGGAGATATATACATACTATCAGAGATACGAACCCTTGGGACTAAGTTGATATAGTTCTCTCTCCCATCTCAGTATTATCTAAAATTTAAATACAATTTAACGAAAAAATCGATTTGTTTATCCTTTTAATTTTGCTGTGAAAATAACAAGCCTACATGTCTCTTCGTTTATAATAAAAAGATTCATGCTATTAATGCTCAATTGATCTAATCATGTAATCACCATTACTAATCTGTTTTTAATACTAGTCATCTATACTGTTATATAAAAGTCGAAATATTAAAAGTTTTGGTACATATTTTTTGGTACGTCGTGAATTTAATTATTTACCCTTTTTGGTACCTTTTTTTGGTAAATCATGCATTTACTTATTTACCCTTCATTATAAAGAAAAATATATACGATATTTATACTATTAAAACACATAAAATAAATAATAGCATAATATAATTAATGGTAATTAGTCAATTACCTTTTTCACATTTACTTTAAGTTGAAGATATTACCTTTTATAAGGACCTGAAAACATCAATCGTATCATATCTTCTAATCATTAATATTTCATTTCGAATTAAAACACGTTACCTTTTGATTTAAAACTAATCTTAAAATCATTAATATATGCCCGAAAATATCATACCATATTTTTCAATTATTAATAAAATATATTAAAATTTTGTATACGTTGTTTATAATAATGAAACATGAGTATAATCCATAAACATGAGTATATTAAATTATATTAAATTAAAATTAAAAAATTATTAAAAATTATGATTATATAAAAACATAATTGTAATATACTATTATATAAAAACCGAAATATTAAAAATTTTGGTAGCTATTTTTTGGTACCTGTTTTTTGGTACGTCATTAATTTACTTATTTACCCTTTTTGGTACTTTTTTTTTGGTAAATCGTGAATTTACTTATTTACCCTTCATTATAAAGAAAAATATATACGATATCTATGCTATTGAAACACATAAAATAAATAATAACATAATATAATTAATGGTAATTATTCGATTGCCTTTTTCACATTTACTTTTAGTTGAAGATATTACCTTTTATAAAGACCTAAAAACATCAATCATATCATATATTCTAATAATTAATATTTCCTTTCGAATTAAAACACGTTACCTTTTGATTTAAAACTAATCTTAAAATCATTAATATATACCCGAAAATATCACACCATATTTTTCAATTATTAATAAAATCTATTAAAAATTTGTATACGTTGTTTATAATAATGAAACATTGGTATAATCCATAAACATGAGTATATTAAATTATATTAAATTAAAATTTTAAAAATTATCAAAAATTATGATTATGTAAAAACATAATTGTAATATTGAATAAAATTTATAACATAATAAAGAAAACCCATGCATCGCACGGGTATTGGAGTTTGTCGGTTCGATTTTCGACACGATCATCCAAATTATTAAAATAAATAATATAAATAATGATAATTAGCCGATTGCATTTTTTAATTAAAAATTGTTTATTTTTTATTGATGATATTACTTTTTATAAACACCTATCATACCTTCCAATCAATAATATTTCTTTTCTAATTAAAACCATGGTTGCAGATTTCAGAAATCGGAACAAATCGGTTTCGGTACCCAATGGCGATATTAAAACACATAAAATAAATAATAATATAATATAATTAATGGTAATTAGTCGAATCCTTTTTCCACATTTACTTTTAGTTGAATATTAATCTTTTATACAGACCTAAAAACATCAATCGTATCATATCTTCTAATCACTAATATTTTATTTCGAATTAAAACACGTTACCTTTTGATTTAAAACTGTTGAGTATTGAATATACCGAAGAATACAGAGGGGGGTAAATGGATTCTTGAACTTTTCTTGTTCTTGAATCTGGTTGATGTATGTAGCAAGATATGTGTTATGTGTGTGCAGAAATATAGGTGCGGAAAATGAACAATACAAGACACGATATCACTTTAATCTAATACTTTATTAGATAAAGATTTGCTACAACCAGTGAATACAAATGGTAGTATTCTCATCTTCGTTTTTCTCAGAGAGATGTATATCTTGAATATGTATGTGAAAAACTTAACTGCTAGAGAAGTGAGGATGTATTCTTATAGAACATGAATACAGCCTACTTACTACAAATAAGGTAGCTAAACAAATTTACTCTCTAGTGTGTCTATCCTTTTTGAGTAAGCATCCGAACGGCTATAGATTTGACTTCTTGAGGTTCTGTTCAGATCCACTTCTTTAGCTCTTTGTCTCTTGTACATCTCTCTAAGCTTCCTTGTAGGCTTTCCAAAGTACTTTAAAGTTTGTGGTCCATAAAGTGCTTTAGCTTGTTGCAGGTTTCTGACTTGTACAATTTCTTCAGTAGTTTGTCTCCAAGAATGTATTCGAGAAGTAACTTAGTGATTGATTCGAGAACTAGAATTGACTTGATAGATAATTCTGAGTTCTCGAATACTGTATAATTGACATATCGAATCACTTCTCGAATAGCTCTTTTCTTCAGGAATCCTTGAGTTGTCGAATAGAGCATTTAACTTATCGTATCCCTGAGATATCGAATAGCTTTCTGAGTCTTTGAGATATCGAATGAACCTTGACTTGTTGACTCCTAGAGAACTCGAATGATGCTTTGACTTGTTGACTTTCCGAGTTCTCGAATAGAGTAGTAGACATATCGAATCTCTGAGATATCGAATGAGATATCGAACAGTGCATTCAGAGATATCGAATAATGTCTTTTGAGATAGCGAATCCCTGATTTCTCGAAGGCTAGACTTCTCGAATAGAGCAAAACACTTCTCGAATTGGTACTTAGGCAAATCTTCATTCTCTAAAATCTAACTGTGTTTATTTTGACAGTCTTGATCTTAAAGCTTGAGGCATGATCCTTGGAACTTCTTTCAAGCATTATTCTCTGACTTTTAATTACAGTTACACAGATAGAAATTGATGCCTATTACAAGTACTACAACAAGTAGAACTCTACAACTAGAGATTCCCTCAGTTAAGAGGTCATGTAGGTAATGCATAGCATTACACATACTTAGGCTTGTTATTATATGAGTACAGACATGTCTCTATGACTAACAAAAACAAATCTTAAAACCATTAATATATACCCGAAAATATCACACCATATATTTTTAATTATTAATAAAATATATTAAAAAAATTTATACGTTGTTTATAATAATGAAACATTATATAATCCATAAACATGAGTATATTAAATTATATTATATTAAAATTTAAAAAAATTATTAAATATTATGATTATATAAAAACATAATTGTAATATTGAATAAAATTTATAACATAATTGTAATATAAAAACATACAATCGGAGATACAAAATCTTTGTATTAAATTGATATAGTTATTATCTAAATTTTTAGTATAATTTAGTGAAACAATCGATTTGTTAACAGTTATAATTTTGTTGTGAAAGTAACAAGCCTACATATCTCTTAGTATTATCCTCCATTTGATGACAATTATCATCAATGGCATTGGAATTAAACATCCCTGAATCGGGGCTTTCGTCTAACATTTGAGGTGCGACTAATTCAGGTTGCTGTTCAGAGATAAATCTAGGGTTCAGAGATAAATCTAGGTGATAATTGTGTTGTAGTGACAGGTTGATAGAGTATATTTTTATATATATTTTAGATAATTTTATTCTCATATTTATTGCGTTTTGCATTGATTTGGATATTTATTTAATAGATTAGAGTGTTTTATTGTAGGAAATAAGGAATTCATAAGTTGAAAGGATTTAGAGGAAAAGAGCTAATTTGGAGCTAAATAAGAAGAAAATTCGGAATTATTGGACTACACGGGCTCTTGACGTTGTTTGGGTCATATCTTGAGTTCCAGAAGTTCGATTTTAGCGATGTTACAGCCCACGCGAAGCTTGTTAAATTATCTTTAATCCAGAGGTGGTCCAAGAAGAAAAAGCCAACTGGAAAAGCCCACAAACAAAGGAGAACAGACAGCTATAAATTTTTATTAGAGAATCCTAGTCGGTTTAGAAGACATATTTGTAAATTTATTAAAGCATTAAAATACTTTATTATAGGGACCGGATTTTATTATGAGGGATTATTAGTTTTAACATGGGTGTAGAGATAGAAGGAGACTGAAAGGCATATGACTCAGCCTATTTGTAGTTCGAGGATCCTAATCCAATTAAAC
Organism: Saposhnikovia divaricata; assembly: GCA_036435485.1. NCBI lineage: Eukaryota > Viridiplantae > Streptophyta > Magnoliopsida > Apiales > Apiaceae > Saposhnikovia > Saposhnikovia divaricata. The sequence goes on from CM071598.1 coordinate 171,547,848, forward strand.
TAGATTGTAATAAGTAAATAATATCAACTGTCACAGGAATCTCAGAAGATGATAGCCGTCAGAAGAAAAATCAACAAGTCAATCTATAGTTTTGATGTTTTACACTGGAAGAAGATTCAGATATCTGAGCAAGCCTCAAGGTAGCATTGAAACACATGGATTCATTTAAGGGACAGCGATTTCTATAAGTGATAAGAAACAATTTCAGTACCGAATGATTGATGAGAGTGAAGAATAGAAAAAGACCACAGTTTTAAAGTCAAGATGAAGAACAGAGATTGGAGTTAGTCATTAATGAACCAGACATTACATCGAGCGTCAACATCGATCCAGTGTATGTTCCTTATCATAATTACGTGGTTCGCAATGAAGTATTGACTATTAAAGGATTTATATTAATTCTACTTTAATTGATTAAATCAAATAATTAATTTAATTAAATAAATTAATTCTATCAGAATTAATATATTTGTTAAAGTAATTATTAGATTAATTAAATCAGAATTAATATGAAAAAGAAATAGTTATTTAAATGATTTTTATAAATCATTTAATTAATTATAAACTGAAAAATATGATAATATAACTATCAAATGATAGTTATACCGATAGTCATATTCAGTTCAAGATGTGATAGTCATATACAGTTCAAGGTGTGACAGTCATATACAGTTCAAAGTGTGACAGTCATATTCAGTTCAAACTGGATAGTCATATTCCATTCAAGGGACAGTCATACCGAATGTTATATTCAAGGGGATAGTCATACCGAAAGTTATATTTAAAGAGACAGTCATATTCCTTTCATTTGATAGTCATACTGAATGTCATATTAGTGTTAATTGATTGTTATATCAGTTAAAACAAAGCAATATGACTATGCCTGTGTTATAAAAGACAGCAGAATGCAGAAGATCAAATCAGTCGAACATAACAGAAGAAAAATACACAGCAGCTCCTATATCTCTCTCTCAAGCTCAAGAACACTTACAAATTAAATTCTGTAAATTCAAGTTCATCTCAGTTGTAATATTCTATCCATTGGAACTTGTTTACTTGTGATTCTTGTACTACTAGCGAATTAAGTTTCCTAGTTCACAAATTGATATCTTGATTTTTATTAACTAAATTAGCAAAGTTCATGTTGAATTTTCTAATTAGTTATTAATTACTTGATAATCATTTGGACTGATTTTGTAACACCCATCAAGTTAATATATTGTTATATTCAACTTGAAATTTGTGTTATATTATTCCGCACAAATTTGTTTAAAATAAATTTTATTTAAAGAACAAATTTCGAGAAAATGATATAGATTGTATTCAACCCCCCCTTCGACAATCTTATCGGACCTAACAGAGACACATACGTACTTTTACATAGCTAGGGTTTGGAGGAGAGAGGCCATGGTTTTCATTCTTGTGAGAAGCTTGAAGATTAAAGGTTTCTTTGTTTAAATTTCCTCTCAATTCTTATTAGTTTAATTATGTTTTCTTGCTTTATGGTTTTACTTGTTTAAGTATTAGCGAGTAGTCGTAGCTAGGGCTTAAAGGGAAGCCATGTTTGCGCTATAATTCTGGCATGATTTTCACAGTGGTTTGATTGGTTGTGGTTATTCTAATTATTATGTTTTAATCATTAATTTGTGTAATCGATCGATATCATGAATTAATTTTATGCAATAGGAGTATGATCGAAAGATATACTACTAAAGGTACACATACGATTAGCAGACTGAATTTGAGTGTGAGAGCATCATGGGATTTCTGAGAGCGTTAATACTCGAGAGAGATTAACACTGCTTTAATTGCATGATTAATTGAATTACTAAAAGTGATTATATGTGTAAGCATGTTTCAAGAGTGTTGATACTTGAGAGAGATTAACAAACTCTAGCTGCGTGACCACTTTAATTGCTTTAGCTTAAAAGCCGGTTATTGTGTAAACATGGTGGACCTAATTGCCCTAGATTTTTAATATATTAATTTATTGTCTATTTAATTAGTTATTGTTAATTTAGTTATAGTTATTAGTTAGTTAAAATCCTTAAATAATCGTTTGTCCTTGAAACAATTTACGATAATTAAATAGAAGTCGATGAAACCTGTCTCCTTGTGGATACGACCCGCTTGCCATTCTGTACTAGCAATAGACACCGTGCGCTTGCGGATAGATATAATTTGACACATCACAGGTGGACCCATAAAACATCATAAAGGAGTTTGTACGCTATAGGATTGATTTGTCAAGGGAAAATTTGGGTTTAGATGTTTTTGAATTTCATGTTGGTTAAAAGAATACTAAGGTGTCCACTGCTATCTAATAGATATGGTGGTGGTTGGTAGTATGGTGTAAGAGGCGTGTAATATGGCGATGGTTGAGGAGAATGAAAAATATGAGGTGGTGTTGAAGGCTGAGTATATTTCGGAGGATGATAAAATTAGGGTTGTAAAATGAGTTTGGCGAAGAAGAAGTGACGGGATAATATCATGGGTTAATGGAACCAAAATCGACGTTCATTGTATCCAAGGAAACGCATGCTCTGATACCAATTTGTAACAGCTAGGGACAAATTTTACAAGAATTAAAAGTTACAACTAACTAAGAAAACGATAAAGTGCAGAAGAAGAAAACATAAAAGAAAACGTTTGAAGGTAGTGTTTTTCGAAGTTCGTTCACAGGGAAGGACTCTCAATATTGATTTCGAGTAGATTATTTCTTACAATCTAGAACTGTGTAAATGGGGGGTTTTGAGTTGGTTGTGGTGTTTTAACAAACACCTTGCCTACGATAAATAAATTGCTACAAAAACACAACTAAGTTAATGGCTAATATCCAAATTTGCCAACACAACAACACAATGAGCAAATTAACAAGACAAGAGATATTTGACCCAAGGATTATGGATATTCAAGCACTTCAACCCCACAACAAGCAAATATATCCAACTCTACCTAACCAAGATAATTGGTGAAGCACACAATCACTTATTTCTCTTCTATTATAAACACTAATTTAGTGAAGCACATAAATTAGCTCTCTTGACAATAGCAACCAATAATGAAGCACTATCAATTTAACCAAGTCAAGGAATTAAACAAAGAGAGGCTAGGACAAACCCAAGGATGAGAAGCTCAACCTAGGTATTTGCACTTGAATCTTGAGGATTTAGGTACACTAAATCTTGTGCTACTATAATGAATGCACTAACGATTACGTATTAGCACAAACAATTAGCAATTGATATTACTAGAAGAGCAAATTGAAGCAACTTACAAATCTCCAAGCAAAATCATAAACAATACATCACAAGCATTCAAGATAAAGTTAAATAAATCTTACTTAAATTGAAGTGGGTTTAGTACAAGAATTCCTCCTTGAGCCAAATATATGGAGTTAGTTACTCATAATCAATGCTAGATTATGAGTAATTGATGTTTTTTCTATCTACTCTACTAACCCTAATTTTTCCTTGAAGAGGCTAGGTTAGATGAAGATGAAGTATGTTGGTTAGAAGTTGTGATATAGGTTAAGATATGAAGATGAGATGTGTTTGGCTATATTTATTTTAACACACAGCAGGGGTCGTACGGCCTGTCGAACAGCCGTACGGCTGCCCGTACGAGATAAAATCTTCAAGATAATACATTAAACACCTCCCGACATCGCGAGCTTTCATCTTCTAACTTCCTTCTTGAATAATCTTCGCTTTCATGCCCAAATTAAGCCATCTTTTCAACAATTAAGCACGAGGCACTGAAAGATGAAAAACATAACAAATATTAATAAAACAACATTCGAAACTAACAAAAATGCAAAAGAATAAAAGACAAAACGTGTATAAAATACACGTTATCAAATCTTCCCCCACTTAAACTTTGCTAGTCCCGAGCAAACTAAAATTAACATAACTATATACTCCTAACTAGTACCACTTCCGTAGGTGATCACGGTTGCATTTGGCATATGCAACAAGCCCTTGGAACCCCTAGGTAGCCCTAGTGGACGAGTGAGGTCTCGTGAGGGTTTATAGATGATGTACCCACAAAATCACAAAAAATCACCAATAAACAAAAAAAAAAACTAACAATACCTACTAATTAAACTAACTACTACACTCACATGTCCGAATTGTCTACTTGTAACTAAAATCAAACATATAGAGCTATTCACCTTGTCATCCACTATAACGAGCTAACAACCAATTCAAGAATCAAGATAACACACCTTGTGCAAAATGTAACCATGACATTAAAGATAGAATGATTGCACTTCAATCGTGAACACTAGACAAGATTATCACAAAGCATACATGGCCTCGCATTAAGAAGATGAAATCGTATGGTGAAAAATCTCACATCTCTCAATTATGTATCACACAAGTATGGGCTAGAGATTTCACTCAACTCCAAGTCTAAATGCATGCGCTCTACTTGACCTTGCATGTTCACCTAAAATCCGGATTGCACCAAAAACAAGGAATTCATAAAATGGGTTGTAATGAGGCTTGGGTGAAGGCGTGAAAATTTAAGTTCAAGGAAGGTGTAAAAGTCTCGCTAGTTGAGTCAAAACGACGCTTGCTCGCTTCATCCACAAAATTCTCAACTAAAGAATATCTTCACTCATTTACAATTACAAAACACAACCACATTTACCAAGAAAATTGAAACAAAATAAAGTACAAAGATTTATTGCTTTTTTTTCTTTTTTTTTTTACATCCCCTTTATTATTATTTTTTAGCAAAGGGAATGCATAACACAAAAAAAAAATGCTACAAAGAACTTTGAACCACATCTAGATATACACATCAAACCAGTTCCCACTTACAATAAATAGACTTCTTCCTCTTCACAATTTCTCCAAATTCACATGATTTCCGATCAATTCTTTTTCCAAGACTCAACTAGCTCAACTAGGTCGAGAGTGAAGTATTTGGCTATGACTCATGTATAACAGGGAAGAGTGACGAAGAAAAATATGGATACAAGCTTCAAAGGGGTAACTAGGGATTATTTTCATGGTTCACAAGCTAAAAAGGTCAAAAAGGTTGTCCTAAATAGAATTTCCTTATTATGGTGCATCCATGAATGAAGGTTTAATGCAAGCCCTAGAGCAACAAACACACATAAAGAGGGAGCAACACACAAGCAAAAGAATCATCGTTCAAGGCCTCACAAGGTTTAAGTTTTAATAACATCTTCTCGATTTGATTCCATGTATGCTAAGAGATAATCGTCATGCTCACAATTTAATTACAAACATCTAGACTTTTCATGCCATTTTAAGAGTGTGTGTGTGCAAAAGAGGTGCATCAATCTTATAGATTCACATCAAATTGATAATGCTAGACACGAAATAGGAGAAAACAAGGCTGCAAGCTCACAATGTCATAAATTTTACAAACAAGTAAACACACTCATGACTAAACTTATTTCCCAATTGCAAACAAAACGGACATCAAATGAAACAAAAAAAAAATACTAATACTAGCTACGCATACTATACAAGGATGAACATAAACAAGCCTTCCCCCACTTAAAACATGGCATGTCCTCATGCATGACAAATAAAAATGAAGTAGAGATATGAGTGAAAGAGAACTCCCCTGAAAATAAATAACAAGAACCGGGAGCAAAGCCACTCATACTTGTCAGAATCCAACTTCGAAATTGCACGCCAAGAATTGAATTAATGCCACGAACAATCAACCCACAAAAATAACCAACAAGCGAAATCCACACCTACAAAGCCACTTCAAAACACTAATTAAGGATATAGAAATAATAAAAATATTTGTTTTTGTTTTTTTTAAAAAAAAATAAAATAAACTAAAATAAAATAACTAACCAATTAATAATAAAATAAAAAAATAAAAATCAAATCTTAGTTAAAACTAAAATAATAATAAAAGCAAAAATCAAATTTTAAAAACTAAAACTAAAATAAAATAACTAAGTAATTAATAAAAAAAAAATCAAATTTTAAAACTAAAATAAAATAAATAACTAAGAAATTACTAATAAAATCAAAAATCAAAAACCAAATTTAAAGTGACTTTAAATTGATTTCTGAATTTATAAAATATGTTTAGTTTAGAAAATTAAAAACTAAAATCAAAATTAAAAAGAATTAAATTTTGTTTTTTGGTTTTTTTTTAAAAAAAAAGAAAAAAAAGATAAAATAAAATTAAATGAAATAAAAATAAAATAAAAAAAATACAATAATAATAATAATAATAATAATAATAATAATAAACTAACAAATTAATAATAAATCAAAATCAAATTTTAAATCTAAAATAAAATAAAATAAAATAACTAAGAAATTACTAATAAAATCAAAATTCAAAATTCAAATTTAAAGTAAATTTAAATTGATTTCTGAATTTATAACATTTATTTAGTATAGAAAATTAAAATTAAAAATCAAAATCAAATCTAAATAAATGGATAAAAAAAAGAAATAAACAAAAACAAAACAAAAAAAAACTAAACAAAAAAGAAAAACAAACAAAAGTAAAAGGGGGGGGGTGCGTTTGTTATGGAAAAAGAAAAGGGGAGCAGGGGGTGGGGAGAAAGTAGTCGTGGGTGGAAGTGGATGGAATGGGTGGTGCGGGAATTGTAGGTGGGGGGGGGGGAATAAGGTGGAGGCTACTGTGAGTGAAGGCAGGGGGCGGAGGGGTGAAGTAGAGAGGAGAAAAAAGGGGGAGGTGGGTCGAAGGGGCTGTAGAGGAGGAGAGGAGAGTAGAAATTTGGTGGAGATGGAGGTGGAGTTGATTGTTTGTTGGTCGGAGGAAATGAGGCATTGATGAAGGCAGCGCGGCGGAATTGAACGAAAGAGGAGGAGGTGCTGCGATGGTGGTGAAGGAAGTAGTGTTGTTTGTTGTTGAATGGGTGTGGTGAAGGAAAAAAAAAAGAGTGGAGGAGATAAGGGAGATGGGTGAACCGGTGGTGTAGTGGAAAAGAAGGTATTGGAGGCTGCGTACGGTGGGGTGTTGTGGTGTTTGTAGAAGAAAGGCGGGGAGATTGCGGAAATGATGGACTGAATTTACGGAGGAGATGGTGGTTATTAAATGAGGGAGAAGGGAAGTGATGAATTGGGTTGGAATGGAGGGGTGGAAATGGTGGATTGCAGGAGGGTGTTGGACGGGGAAGGAGACGGGAGATGGAGGATTTCATTCGGTGGTGACGGTTGGAGGTGCGAAGTGTTGAAGGAGAAGTGGATTGTTTGCTCTGTTTTGTTGTTGAAGTCTATTTTTTTTTAAAGAGCTGTACAGCCTGTTCAACAAGTGGGTAGGGAGACAGAAAAACCTCTCATTTTGAACTACAACACGGACAGAAACTAGCAAAATCATGTACAGCCTGTTGCACGGTCTGTAGCCCGTCCGATAGCCTGTACGGCCCTAAATTTTATAAATTTGATTTTTTTTTTCAAAAATTCACACAAATCCTTGAATGCTTGAATAAAATATAAATTCCTGAAAACATGAAACAAACATATCAAGGCACGAGTGGAACAAATATAAAAATCATAAAAAATTAAAATTAACGATACTAAATATTATTGAGCGGGGCGTTATTATTACAATTTTTTTTTGAAAATCTATTATAAAATTCATTAATCACACCACAAAAATACATAATTTTTTTTTTTGTTATTTTCTTAGAATTAAAATAGATGAAAAATGGAATCCCCACTCACTAATATTTAGATCAATCCTCAAACCCACAATATGCATAACACCCTACATAAATGCAAGCGAGGAACAAAATCTAACACACGCATAAAAATATATAAATACATACGTACCTTGGGTTGCCTCCCAAAAAGCGCTTTGTTTATTGTCGTTGGCTCGACTTATTTATACACGTATTATAACTAATGAGGTGAAAAAGCAAATAAATGCACATACCTACGAATCAATAATAAAAACAAGGTGTGCAAATATACCTTTGATCCATAAAAATATAAAAATATTTTTATGATCTTCACATCTTCAAGAGACTTTGAAAAAGAAAAGTAGTTAGAAAAATCGTCAGAATAATCATTATAAGCACGACTCAAAAATTCCTCCCAAATTGGATCCTTATATACCGAAGCAAAAAATTCAACCTCATCAATCTTAAGCTCAAATTCCTTCTCAATTTTAATTGGACATTCATCAATTTTTATCTCATCTACCAATTCATTAAGCACAAAAGTATTTTCTAAATTTGGTAGATCCTCAACTACATCCAATTTATCATTGTCAAGCTTAGGGCAATCGTCAACTAAACAAGCAAATTCATCATGCACAACATTTTCATCAATTACAAAACAAGAATCGTGATTAGTAGGAGGATTGACCTCCTCTAATCGACTCACGATTTCGGCTAGTTGACTCATTTGCTTTTCCAAGTTGGATATGCTTTGAGAAGTGATGTTTTCCAAGTTGGATATACTTTGAAAAGTGGCGTTTTGAAATTGGAGGTTGTTTGCCGCCATTTGTTTCATCATTTCTTCAAGTGATGACAATGTAGATGAAGACCCTTGATGGTCTTGGAAATTATATTGCGGATCATAGCATCGATTTTTAAAAGCAAGTTGGAGGTTGTTTACCGCCATTTGGTTTATCATCTCCTCTAATGATGATAAGGAAGATGAAGAAGACCCTTGATGGTCTTGGGAATTATAATGCAGATCATAACATTGATTTTCAAAAGCATATGAATAATCGATGCTAGGAGGGTAAGGAGCATAGCATGAGTTTGTAGAATATGTAGAATTCACCTGATACGCATTAAAATTCTGAAAAGAATTAAAATCTTGATATCGTTCTTGATCATAGGTGAAATCTTGAGCGTTATTCCAACCAAAATAGTTATCCATCGTCTCCTGAAAGAGTTAGTTCATGTCTATATACAATAAACATGAAGACACACCAATAACAAAAAACAAAGAAAGAAAAAAAAACTATATACAAAGATAAAATCTAAACTATAAGAAACAATTAACTCAAAATTAATATTGTTGCCTTCCCCGGCAGCGGCGCCAATTTGAAGGTAGTGTTTTTCGAAGTTCGTTCACAGGGAAGGACTCTCAATATTGATTTCGAGTAGATTATCTCTTACAATCTAGAACTGTGTAAATGGGGGGTTTTGAGTTGGTTGTGGTGTTTTAACAAACACCTTGCCTACGATAAATAAATTGCTACAAAAACACAACTAAGTTAATGGCTAATATCCAAATTTGCCAACACAACAACACAATGAGCAAATTAACAAGACAAGAGATATTTGACCCAAGGATTATGGATATTCAAGCACTTCAACCCCACAACAAGCAAATATATCCAACTCTACCTAACCAAGATAATTGGTGAAGCACACAATCACTTATTTCTCTTCTATTATAAACACTAATTTAGTGAAGCACATAAATTAGCTCTCTTGACAATAGCAACCAATAATGAAGCACTATCAATTTAACCAAGTCAAGGAATTAAACAAAGAGAGGCTAGGACAAACCCAAGGATGAGAAGCTCAACCTAGGTATTTGCACTTGAATCTTGAGGATTTAGGTACACTAAATCTTGTGCTACTATAATGAATGCACTAACGATTACGTATTAGCACAAACAATTAGCAATTGATATTACTAGAAGAGCAAATTGAAGCAACTTACAAATCTCCAAGCAAAATCATAAACAATACATCACAAGCATTCAAGATAAAGTTAAATAAATCTTACTTAAATTGAAGTGGGTTTAGTACAAGAATTCCTCCTTGAGCCAAATATATGGAGTTAGTTACTCATAATCAATGCTAGATTATGAGTAATTGATGTTTTTTCTATCTACTCTACTAACCCTAATTTTTCCTTGAAGAGGCTAGGTTAGATGAAGATGAAGTATGTTGGTTAGAAGTTGTGATATAGGTTAAGATATGAAGATGAGATGTGTTTGGCTATATTTATTTTAACACACAGCAGGGGTCGTACGGCCTGTCGAACAGCCGTACGGCTGCCCGTACGAGATAAAATCTTCAAGATAATACATTAAACACCTCCCGACATCGCGAGCTTTCATCTTCTAACTTCCTTCTTGAATAATCTTCGCTTTCATGCCCAAATTAAGCCATCTTTTCAACAATTAAGCACGAGGCACTGAAAGATGAAAAACATAACAAATATTAATAAAACAACATTCGAAACTAACAAAAATGCAAAAGAATAAAAGACAAAACGTGTATAAAATACACGTTATCAACGTTCTTATTTCATTGATAAACAGGAAAGATGCAGACATCACTTATATATATTAAGGCTAATGTGGGAGTGGACACTTTGCTGTTGGGTTTGTTGTTGGTTGGACTTTGTTCTTTGGTTACGATATCTTTCATTTCTTAAAATCATATGCACCGTTAATCATGGAACTAAAAACATTTCTTTCTGATAATTCTGGCGTAGATGCAAGTTCAAGTTCAAGGACTTGCAATGAACTTCAAAGCAGTAATTTAGAAATAGAAAAAGGAAAGAACCACAAAATGAATAGGTTCACTAATTCTTTTTTCCTTCTATTTGATTTTCCAACTTCTCCCATTAACTACACCAAAAGCTTTACTAGGAGAGGAATAAGTATAACTAACTGTAATTCAGAAAAAGCTGTCTTTCAATTTTTTTATAAAACTTTGTAGTCGTAAAATGGTTGTTACTTTTTACAGACTTATAAGTGAGCAAAATTAGGAAAAATAGTGGCAATTAAAACCACCTATGGTTGCCTAGAACTTTAATCAATTTGGTATATACAATAAAGTTTAAAACTCAAATGTCTTTTATTAATCTTGTAATTCAAGGTCTGTACTACTGCATATCATGTTCACCTAAATCCCGAAACACAACAACAACAACAACAACAACAACAACAACAACAATAATAGCAACAATAACAACAACAACAATGTTAAATTTACTAGGCCTCACATTGACAACAACAACAACAATGTCTAATTTACTAGCTTCACATTACTACACAAACATATTACACCATGCTATAGAAAAACTTTACAGGAAAAAAATAACACAAACTCAATAACGCATTGTTTTATACCAATTCTGGTTTGAAAGTAATAATCACATTGTCCGAGAAATTAATTTGAGAATAATTAGGATAAAGGATACTACGTCAACATGTTACCGACTTACCTAAAATCTCAAAGCGTAAGAAGGGGACTCATAGGGGCTTTATCAGACCATATATCATATCTAAACATTCAATCTATTGAAGTAAATCATTTTATTATATCATCAAAGTACTAAAGAGTGCATACACACATATTAATTGATGAAAGTTGGATTTATGAAAACTAAGATTACCAGCCGTGAGTGTATGGCCTGGAAGTGAAGAACATTGAATTTCAACTACTGGATAAGAGAAATCATGATTTTTTGGAAGTTTCTTGGTCTGGACAATGGAAATCCAAAATATGGGAGATGTATTAACAACTTGTTGATGGAGGAATGTGGGAACAACAAAATTCGAGGTACGTCACCGAAATCAAGATCTACGATGGTGGTTCTTTGCCGGAAAAATTGGTGGTGTGTGGTGGTTTTAGATAATTGGTGGCTGAGATTGATTAGGGTTAGTAGTTGCCGCTTCAGAGCTCTCAACTTCCAACCCTCAATTGGCCTACATACCCCGATATTTATAAGGATAAAGCCATAGGTAGTTCTTGGAGAGCAAGAAACCTAGACGGGCTTGGTTTCTTAATAATCGGCCCTACTTCAGGAGTGGCCCACTATGAGGCTTAAACATAAAGGCCCAAGGCCTGTCCATGATCTTAGGACTTCGCGGATAAGGAAACTTCCCCCGTCGAGAACTAGTCCTCACCGCTACCAGCTGTTTCCCGATTTCATGGTCGTAGGTATATCCATGCTTTATCCCAAGTGTGGAACGAATCCTTATCCCCCGAATGAGAAGCACTCACCAGATAGTAGGACAAGTGATCCCAAGCTTTTATGTGCAAAGTGCAGGATTACCCCGAAGTTCCCCAATGAGGGGGCATCCATTGATAACAAGAACAGAGTTCTAAAGCACACACCAAGAATCTCCCTACTATACCAGGCGCGCCCACTGAATATAAGAGAGGGTCTTCAACACCCAGGATTACCCCTAGAGGCCTTTTACGACGGGCATCCTCCTCTTGGTATACTTTAGGAGATAATTCTTCAACATCTTATCCACGGAAGACCCATCCACGACCAACTTCACAAATATCTTCAAATCACTCATTGTCTCTAATGACGGAGGACGAGACCTCTATGCGAGGATGCATCCTCTACGCGAGGGCGCATCTTCAGAGAACGCGTCCTTTGCATGTCCTATAACTTCAAATCCCTAATTACGTTCAATTGACTCCCAAATTCAAATATAATTGACCCAGATGCATTCTAAAATACCCATATCAAATTTTGGCTATAACACAACTCAAAGACTCATATTTGTATGTAAATTCTATATGCTGAAGTAACAAGTAAGCTAGAATTTTTAAGTATCAGCTGATATGTTTTAGTACTCTTGTGTTCATTGTCGCTAATTTTATGGTCGACGTTATTTTCTTTGTGGATATATATTAGTTAAGGGATAATTCTAAATATTATATCCAATTTTAGCCGATTACTTTTTTAAAAAGTCATTCAAAAAAGATCCAATTAACGATTTTTAAAATGCTCATATTTTTTTCATCAAATTTCATGTATACATTAAGAAGTCGAATAATTTTTATACGCAAACAACTTAATTATATTACATGCATGAATATTGAAAACAGTTTCAACTAGGGGGTCCCTAGCCCCGCCTAGATCTCCAATATCACCGTAATGGTATATATTCTAGACTGAATTTATACGTAGCTCCGTCGGTTGCTAAATGTGTTTCCGAGCTTACGTATTTTAGTTTCTTTCCTTTATTTTTCAGCACCTCATATTATCTTTTGTAATTTTTTGTTAGTTTTCACCTTTAATAGTTTTAAAATGCTTTTAAAAATTGTAGACACCACCTGTATCAATATTTTTTGAAGAGCTATTAATGATTATCATAAGCCTTAATTAAAAAAATTGTAGAAACATCCAATTAGGACTATAAATTGATTCGGACTATTCGGCATCTCGCCTTATATCCGACTCGAAAATATAATACACGTCTAAAATTCATTTTATAAATGATCGAAATCTGGCGGAAAAATTAAATCCGAATAAAATATGATCCCGGATATGAGCAAACATACCCGCTCAGATTAAGTCTCATATTATTCTTAATAAAATGATCCTACCCGAATATGATTCATGATCCGTATTCGGTTCAAACCCGAATATGAATTATATTTTTAGTTCATTACAATTCTAATTTAATAGCATATTACAATTTCTTAATATCATTTATAACTTTAAATTTTCATAAAAAATGAGTTATCCACCCAATTAAATTATCACCATATACTTAATAGATCATTTTCTTAAGTTTTTAATTCGTGATTATTATGTTTTTGTAATATTACATTTATCTTAGAATAAATGACTATTTATATAGTTCAAATAAAAATGATACCCAATATTAGTGGATCATATTTGACTCGTATTCGATGTATCACAAACTACCCGATTAGAAAAAAAAAAGCACGATACTGATTCATATTTGGTTCAAATCCAAAACTCAATATCCAGGATTGGTTTAAATCCGAATAAAATGATTGAAGGTCCAAATGTGAGCACCATAAAAATAAAATGATCCGATACTTGAGCAAGGGCATCCAAATTTAGCCGAATCATTTTACACCTCTACATCCAACCATCATTTTAATAAATTTATTGTCGGTAAGTAAGTGGCATGAGTTAAGTTTAATTTCCTTTTCCTTTTTAATTTATTTATAATTAAAATTTATATTAATTTTTACTTTTAAAATTATTATATAAACAACACATAAATTGTAATCACAACATTTACATCAAATACCAGCAACCATCATACATCTTTAACTAAGATTACACACACCAGCAACCAATTAATCTGTTACCTACATGTCTGAAATGCATGGTTCTCTTTTTATTGTAAGAATATCACATAAAACATTTACAGAAATATTATACCTAAGTATAGAAAAATTCAATTTTCTCGAATATATGGAAAGTGGTCATATGGACCCTTGTAGAGTAAATGGTACTGTATCAATTTTTTTCATTAATTAAAGTAATCTGACTAATTTTACAAGATTATATATTTTATAAATTTGAAAGTATTAAAGAGTAGAACTTTATTTGTTATTATTCAATAAATTAAATAAATAAATAACAATGATTAAAGAAAAAGTCCAGTAACTATAAACAGCAGGCTGAACCCGTTATTTAAGTTGGACCTCTCATCTTATCCAAGTAAAAGCCCATACTAAAAAACATCAATACACACCCCATTCGTCTATAAATACCACACCTAGCCTCCGCCCTTCGGTTCTTTTCTCACTTTCCCCCAATCTCTCTTTCCCTCATCTCTCTCTTTTTCTCTCTCGCTCTCTCTTTCTCAAAAACAAACAAAACAAAATCCAACTCAGTCCGAGTCACTCCGAGTGAGCCAAATTAAAACACAAACTCCTCAGTAAAAATGGACATGGAAGAAGAGTACGATCCAGCTTACAACGAAGACGAAGGCGAGGACATCACTCAGGAAGATGCCTGGACTGTAATTAGCGCTTATTTCGATGAGAAAGGCCTGGTTAGACAACAACTCGACTCGTTCGATGAGTTTATTCAGAATACGATGCAGGAAATCGTTGATGAGTCGGCTGATATCGAGATTCGACCTGAGTCTCAGCATAATCCTGGTCATCAGAACGATTTCGCTGAGGTACTTTCGGTTTTTCGCCTTTTATATTGTGCGTTTGTTTGTAGTTTTCGTGATTATGTATATGAATTAGGTTAGTTTTGTATTGTGTGTGTGTGTGTGATTTTAGGGTTTTGAGAGTGTTTGTGGAGAAGGTTAAGTAGAATGAGGTTTACAAGTGGATTTTATATTTGTGGAAGAGAGTAAATAGAAATTGTTATTATGTTCGTATGCTAGTTATGTTTGCGGTAAACAGGAATTGTTATTATGTTTGTATGATGGTTACGTGTTGTAATCACGGTGTTATTGTAATCACTGTGGTATGGTGTTACGTTAAATAGGAATCGTTAGTATGTTTCTATGTATATGCGTAAGGTTATGTTTGTGACTGGATTTAACTTTTGTTATTTTCATTGTGCTTAAATATGTTTTAATGTGTATAGGTAGTTCTATTTAATTGCCTTCTCTTATGTGTGTGTGAGTTTGTGATTGAGTGTGGAAGGAGAAGTATAATGAGGCAGGTAAATTTCATACTGCGGAAAGAAGTAACGGAGGATATTTTGTAATAGGTGTCAGTTCGAATTACATCTTATAATCAATGTGTTAGGGCATTAAGGTTCTTATGTTACAAACACGCCAGTAATTTAAATGTAGAAGTTACATTTTAATAATCGCCGTCATTATCTGTGGTGTATTTGTTTTTATTTTCTTTATTTAGGTCACTCCTGTGAATAGATTTAACTTTTGTTCTTCTCATTGTGTATGTATATTTAATGTGTATGTGGGTTTATTTATGTTTGTATTTCTAGGGTTTTGTGAGTTTTTGTGGAGAAGTAATAGTAGAATAGAATTGAGTTTTGTTAAACTGATTGTGGTAATATGCGTGTGTGCATGTAATTTGAGGGTTTTGTGAGTGTTAGTGGAGAAGAAAAATGTATGAATGAGGGTAGTGAATATAATGTTTTGGAAATAGCAGAATTGGGAACTGTTATATGGTTATGGAAGTAGGCGGATTGAGTTGGTGCAGGGTGCTATATTATGGAGTGTATTAATAGTGTTTTTATTATTGGACTGAAGTTTACGTGGACTTAATTATGACTGTAGAGAAGTCTTAAACACATGTATAATTACTTCATTACGGCAAGACCTCTATGTTCACAAGTGAAACAGCTAGAAGAAAGCTGACCACATCCAGTAATGTATATGTTAGGGTTTTCTTCCTTTCCTTGATTTTACATGAATTGAACCCTGTTTTCTGGGGATTCTTGTATGTTTTTATGTCACGAGTTTGATGAAATTTGAGGTACTTGTGAAGTTTTTTGATTGATCAACATGAAAGAGTATTAGATTGTTATCTGATATGGTCTTTGGTTGAATCCCTATGCATCTCTTGCAATTTGGATTTTGTTTACTATATCTTGTCTATACAATTACAGTTTTGTTTGTGTTTGTTGATGCATAATAGTTTTCCAAGAAATTTCTAATCTTCTAATTGTAAAAATGATAAGCTATGGTACTGTGAGGTACTTGTTAAATACTTCTATATTTTTTTGATGTTATAAGCGTAAAACTTCTAGGATTGAATTGAAAGATACAAGGACTTATCTCTTGTATTGTTTGGCAGTTCATACGACTTCTGTCTTTATTGGAACATGATTCTTACAAAGTTGTACTGTATTTTCCAATTATGTTAGTCAATCTTCACTTTCATGACCAGGGAGTTGAATGGTACAAGCGATTATGCACTCACTTAATGATTAGTGAGTTCTGACATGATTGGTAAAACTGTTGACTGAATTGTGCATGTTAGTCGTTAGAACAGTATCCAGGCAATTTCCAATGCCCAAATGAAAACTAGTGGTTCCATATTTTCTATATCGATTATTTCCAAAATCACTATGCAAGGACTTGAACAGTATTTTAGTTGTTAATTTCTTATTTTGTCTTTTTCATGCAGACTATATATAAGATTAGTTTTGGTCAGATATTTCTTAGTAAGCCAATGATGACAGAATCGGATGGAGAAACAGCAACTTTATTCCCCAAAGCTGCTAGGTTGAGGAATCTCACTTACTCTGCTCCATTGTATGCTGATGTCTCAAAGAGAGTCATTAAAAAGGGACATGATGGTGAAGAAGTCACCGAAACGCAGGACTTCAACAAAGTTTTCATCGGGAAGGTGCATTTATATAAATTTCTGTTTGTTTTAAATATAACTTGAAGCACGGCTGTCAACTTCATAATTTCTTGTTCTGCATTTCAGGTTCCTATAATGCTTAGGTCTAGCTACTGCACTCTGTATCAGAACAACGAGAAGGATTTAACTGAACTGGGTGAGTGCCCCTATGATCAGGGTGGTTATTTCATCATCAATGGCAGTGAGAAAGTTTTGATTGCTCAGGAGAAGATGAGCACCAATCATGTTTATGTATTTAAAAAAAGGCAACCCAACAAGTATGCCTATGTTGGAGAAGTGCGCTCTATGGCTGAATCCCAGAATAGGCCTCCCAGTACTATGTTCGTTCGGATGCTCTCAAGGACTAGTGCGAAAGGGGTATAGAGCATTCATATCTGTATCTGTGCATTCCTGCATTTTTCCTGTAGCGAGTTTATAATGTCAGCTAGTTTTTTACATTAATATAATATGTGCGCTATAACTTTCTAAATGCAGGGATCCTCAGGACAGTATATTCGTGCAACTCTTCCATACATTCGCACGGAGATTCCTATTATTATTGTCTTTCGGGCATTAGGATTTGTTGCTGACAAAGATATTTTAGAACATATTTGCTATGACTTTGCTGATACCCAAATGATGGAGTTATTGAGGCCTTCCTTAGAGGAAGCTTTTGTTATTCAAAATCAACAGGTATTGGGTAATTTTACTATCTTATCAGTTTGATTGGTTTAGGTACAGGCATTGCTATTTCTAAATTTGTAGTACAGTCGGATTTTGTAACAAATAGTTTATAGACTTGTGGAGTCCAGACGGTAAAGGATTTTAATCGAAACTCTACTCGGGAAAACAGGATCTGAAATCTGGGAAAAGGGTTGAAGCAATAGAGTTTTGACTATAAATACATGTAACATAAATCTTTATACAGTAGTCTATCAAGCGTGTAAAGTGATTGCTTCCAAAAATTAGGCCAGGGTTATTGTTTTCTTTTTTGGGCTTGCCTCTTTGGAAAATGATCAGTAGCAATAATAATGGTAACAAGAACAGTACATTAGAAACTATTAAAATAAGTAAATAGAATTAAGATATGTTTTCAAATTATGTGACAATATGATGCTAGTTTGTTTGATTATTTCAAATTGGATTATTAAAAAACATAATCAACTAAATTCAGTAAATGTTTATCTAATATATTAATATGAAACATATTTTGAACGGCTTGTTAATTTGAAAAGACTTGTTGTCTTGACAGTACGCTACGACTTGGAGTTGTAATAACATTATTTCTGTGGAGTGGTCGTCTCGTTTATTTCTTAAATTTTTATCTAACATGTTTATTTAATATGAATCACCGCATACCTTTAAACATTCCTTCTGTTTTCTTTTTGTGTCTATATTATTTAGGTGGCACTCGATTACATTGGAAAAAGAGGAGCTACTGTTGGTGTAACAAGGGAAAAGCGAATTAAGTATGTATTTGTCTGTAGTTTTACATAAGCAGGGCTGATTGGGGACAAATCTAATGTTTATTTCCCCCAACAGGTATGCTAAGGAAATTCTTCAAAAAGAGATGCTTCCTCATGTTGGGGTTGGGGAGTACTGTGAAACAAAGAAGGCGTACTACTTTGGGTATGCTACGGTTACGGTTACAGTTATGGTTACAGTTGCTTCTAATTATGTTTCAAGAAAACTAAATGCCGTCTTACCAGGTATATCATTCACCGCCTTCTACTTTGTGCCCTTGGCCGAAGAGCGGAGGACGATAGGGATCACTATGGCAATAAGAGGATGGATCTTGCTGGACCGTTGCTGGGTGGTCTTTTTCGGATGGTATGTCTTTGGTTATATGTGGATTATAACTCTCCATTTTCTGATTTTTATTTTCATTTTTGGGATCAGATGCTAAGCCTGTGCTAATTATTGTAATGCAGTTGTTCAGAAAGTTGACGAGGGATGTTAGAGGTTATGTGCAAAAGGTTTGAATCAATACTCAAACTTCGATACAGTTTATATATTTGTTTGTCATAGTTATCCTGTATACCTAACTTTTTTTGTGCATGTGTAGTGTGTTGATAATGGGAAAGACGTGAACCTGCAATTTGCAATCAAAGCAAAAACAATCACTAGTGGTCTTAAATACTCACTTGCTACTGGGAACTGGGGACAGGCAAATGCAGCTGGTACAAGAGCTGGTGTTTCTCAGGTCTGAATTTTGTTGTTTTGTATAAGTTTGGTTTTGTTCATAGTCCAATATCAATTTAAGCAATTCAGTTTCGTAGTTCCTATAAAAGCATATTCGTTTTACACATCCCATACATGTTTGTTGAATATTTGTGCAGAGATGGAACTTTTTATCTTATTTACCTTTCGGTGCATATCTTGTAGGTGTTGAATCGCCTAACCTATGCATCAACTTTATCACATTTGAGAAGATTAAATTCTCCAATCGGACGTGAAGGTAAATTTTTTTTTTTTTGTAATTTCCTTCATTTTTTATTCTGTTACAGATCTAGGCAGATCATGAACTGTTTTTTAATTCAGGAAAGCTTGCAAAACCACGGCAGTTGCATAACTCGCAATGGGGAATGATGTGCCCGGCAGAGACACCTGAAGGACAAGTAAGAAGGCTGTGTTATCTTAAATATGCTTATTTTTTGGTTGATTTTGAGTGCTATCAATTAATTCTCATTATTACATATTAGGCATGTGGATTGGTTAAAAATTTAGCTTTGATGGTGTACGTAACGGTTGGATCAGCAGCATATCCAATTCTAGAATTTTTAGAAGAATGGGGTACAGAAAATTTTGAGGTGAGCACCTTAAAATACATTGATAAAACCTTTCTTGTCGCATTTCCAGTTTTACTTATTTTCCGATGTATAGGAAATTTCACCAGCTGTTATCACCCAAGCCACAAAGATTTTTGTCAATGGTTGCTGGGTGGGTATTCATCGTGATCCCGACATGTTGGTGAGGACTCTGAGGCGGCTGAGGAGACGGGTACAAATCTTGTATATTTTTGTATTTGATTTTTTTGTGAGCTAGAGTAGCGATGGATGATGACCAAGCTTGCTTGTATAACAGTATTACACGTATGAAAGCTAGTTGCTGACGACTGATTTTTTTTTTCCCCAATGAACAGGTTGATGTCAATACTGAGGTTGGAGTAGTTCGAGATATTCGATTGAAAGAACTTCGCATTTATACTGATTATGGTCGTTGCAGTCGTCCACTGTTTATAGTGGAGAAGCAAAGGCTTCTCATTAGAAGAAAGGATATTGAAGCATTGCAACAGAAGGTATGATTTCTTGGTTATAATTATATTTTGTTTCTTTTGATATAATCATGCTAACATGATTAGCACTTGTTTATTTTTCCAGGAAAGCCCGGAAGATGGTGGATGGCATGATCTTGTAGCCAAGGGTTTTATAGAATATATTGATACAGAAGAAGAAGAAACTACTATGATTTCCATGACCATTAATGTGTGTATACCTTACATAGTCTTGGTTTCATAAAATCACCTGTATCATATTTGAAGTTCGTAAAAAGCTCTAATTGCTCGATCCGTTATGACTTGCAGGATCTTCGAAGCGCAAGGGAAAATCCAGAGGAGGCTTATTCTGATACATATACTCACTGTGAAATCCATCCATCTTTAATTTTGGGTGTTTGTGCGTCTATTATACCCTTCCCAGATCACAATCAGGTAAAACTCCTGGGTTGATGGAATTTGCAGTAATATACCTATTGCTCATTTGTTTTGTGTGGTTTTCCTCGGTTTTCTGACACCTCTCTTTCTGTATTTAGTCTCCTCGTAACACATACCAGTCAGCCATGGGTAAACAAGCAATGGGGATTTATGTTACGAATTTCCAGTTTCGTATGGTATGTAGCTCACAGGAATTTTTTCTTTTATGATTAGTTTTTTTTTTTTTTGTTCAGATTACTTCAATATTGCTGTTTTTTCAGGATACATTGGCCTATGTTCTATACTATCCCCAGAAACCTCTTGTTACAACCAGGGCTATGGAGCATCTACACTTTAGGCAACTTCCAGCTGGCATTGTAAGTCCTCTATTCTTCTGTGGATTATTGAAACAGAATTTGTAATGCAGTTTGATAAAACTTTGTGTTATACTCTTGTGCAGAATGCCATTGTTGCTATTGCCTGCTACTCTGGATATAACCAAGAAGATTCTGTCATCATGAACCAGTCATCGATAGATCGTGGATTTTTTCGATCACTATTTTTCCGGTCATACAGGTGCTATTTCAGTAATTATCCTTCTTTTAATCACATATAATCTGCCAATTTACCTTCCTGTCTCATGAGTTGGGTGTGCTGTCTATTCCTGTCTTATAATCCCTTCTTATAAAATTTAAACATACTTAAATAGGGATGAGGAGAAGAAGATGGGAACGCTTGTTAAAGAGGACTTCGGCCGTCCAGATAGAGCTAATACCATGGTTAGGAAAGCCTTATTGAGTTGTTTCTAGCAACTGCCTTTGTATTTATAAGTTCGCTCCTTTTATCTGACTCTATTCATTACAGGGGATGCGACATGGCTCATATGATAAGTTGGATGATGATGGTCTTGCTCCTCCGGTGAGTACATTGGACTTGGTGGTGCTTTTAGATTCGATATTCCTTGTTGAATTATGTTCGTTAGTGCTAATACTTTATATTTTATATTATATTATAGGGAACAAGATGTTCTGGTGAGGATGTTATTATAGGGAAGACTACTCCCATTGCTCAAGATGATGCTGGTCAGGGGCAAGTTGCATCGAGGTACACTCGTCGCGACCATAGCACAAGTTTACGTCACAGTGAAACAGGGATGGTTGATCAGGTTGGCATTTGTAAAATATGTCATTTGCAGTTCAAAGTGCTTGTATATACGGGTCCTGTAAAATGTTGATTATTTTAATTCCTTGATGTTAATGTTATCTTTGTTGTATAATGCTTCTGTAGGTACTACTTACAACGAATGCTGATGGTTTAAGATTTGTGAAAGTAAGGGTAAGATCAGTGAGGATACCTCAAATCGGGGATAAATTTAGCAGTAGGCATGGTCAGAAAGGAACCGTTGGCATGACTTATACACAAGAGGACATGCCTTGGACAGTAGAAGGTATTACCCCAGATATTATTGTGAATCCACATGCCATTCCCTCTCGAATGACGATTGGTCAGCTTATTGAGTGTATCATGGGTAAAGTTGCTGCTCACATGGGGAAGGAAGGAGATGCCACCCCATTTACAGATGTTACGGTGAGTTATATACTCTCTACATCTTGATCGTTTTTTTGTTAATTAAACTAATCCATTTGCAAGTTGCTACATGTGCGACAACTCTTGAATCCCTGTTAAGCTAGAATTGACTCCTGCCCTTAAATGTGCAGTTGAACCGAATGACATACCAAATCACTAATGGTGCTAGTTGAGCTACATATTAATTATTATATATGTTTAACTTGGCTCATTTTCATTGCTGATGATAGAGTCTAAGCAGGTTAATATAATTTTGTTGCATAATACTGTAGGTGGATAATATCAGTAAAGCTCTTCACAAGTGTGGGTATCAAATGCGTGGCTTTGAAACAATGTATAATGGCCACACTGGGAGGCGTCTAACAGCCATGATATTCCTTGGCCCTACTTACTATCAAAGACTGAAGCATATGGTTGATGATAAGATTCATTCCCGTGGCCGAGGCCCTGTGCAGATTCTCACTAGGCAGCCTGCTGAGGGACGTTCACGAGATGGAGGTCTTCGATTTGGAGAAATGGAACGAGATTGCATGATTGCTCATGGTGCTGCTCATTTTCTAAAAGAAAGACTGTTCGATCAGAGTGATGCTTACAGGGTTCATGTCTGTGAGAAATGTGGATTGGTAGCAATTGCTAACCTGAAGAAGAATTCGTTTGAGTGCAGAAGTTGCAAGAACAAGACTGATATTGTGCAGGTGATTTATTCAACTTTTCTGAGTATCCTTCAAGTTAACATTGTTAGTATTTTGTTTTAATAATCTCTCTGATGCAGGTTCATATCCCTTATGCTTGCAAGCTTCTTTTCCAAGAATTGATGTCTATGGCGATTGCACCCAGGATGCTTACTAAAGATGTGAAATTGGCGAAAGACCTGAAGAAGAAGGGAGCCTGAAAATATTATAGAATAGTTGAATTTAATAAGTGCAAATGGTACAGAAATGGATTGGCAATTGTGTAAAGTGAGGTTCCAGGTAACTGATATTATATATATTGAAGTCCCTATAGTTTAAGCTGTGGGGTGGAGGGGAGTCTTGTACAATTGTTTTCAAGGTTGGTGCTAGCGCAAAAATTGCATCTAGTAGTTCCATTGAATGTGAGTGCTGTGTTTTTCGTTTCCTTGACAGCTGAATTGATGCAGCAGTGATGCCCTTGGTGGAAGAGTTAGTAGGGAGAGCAACCCGGTGATTTTGGAGATGGTAGGGGATGAATATTGTGAAGAGAAGGGAATGAGTGTCGAGCCATCTAGTAGTTGCCTAGTCTTTTGTTCCGTTTTAAGTTGTAATTTTGCTGAAATGACGTATTAATTCACTTGAGTTTAGTTATTATATATCGACAAACATGCTTATTATATATATAGCAATTCCCTTTCCTGAGAGTAGCTTTGTTTTTTTACGAAAAGTATTTTATTCTGTTGTGCAACTTTATTTTTCTAAACAATGCTAGAAAAATAGTTTCATTATTTCATTGAGTTAACTTTCATTATTTCATTTGCATTAATCCATTCCTTGCCCATCTTAATCTTAAGCGATCGGTGTAGTTTTTCTTTTCATATTATGGAATGCTGCAAGTTCAATCAGAACGTTAAAATAGATTGATGCAGTTTACATTTGAATATTTAATACACTCAGCTGGCATAAAATAATTATATTCTGTCAATACTAGAATGTATATAAAACAATTAGACTATACAATTATAACCAAATTAAATATGAGATCATTTTGTAATACCATTCGTTTAAATGTGCTTGTATTATTCTAATATCAAACCATTCTAATATCAAACGGGTTAATAGGCAGTTGCATCACTGAAGTGGTGGATAACTTTCAAGTGGCCTACCGAGTCAAAAAAGCTTACAAACGAATCACTAAATAATATATAACTTTCATTTTGGTTTCTTCCGTCAGTCCCGTTAGAAATATAACGGAAATATGACTAGGATTGCTGATTTGGCTGCATTGTCAGCTGTGGACGTTACTAAATCCAGGCTTTTTGGATGATTTAAGTTTCAAAATGAGTTGGAACAAGGCGGATGTGGGTGGCGATGGTGAACA
This sequence comes from Saposhnikovia divaricata, assembly GCA_036435485.1. Classification (NCBI taxonomy): domain Eukaryota; kingdom Viridiplantae; phylum Streptophyta; class Magnoliopsida; order Apiales; family Apiaceae; genus Saposhnikovia; species Saposhnikovia divaricata. The sequence goes on from CM071598.1 coordinate 171,572,204, forward strand.
GTTGGGGAGAAAAAGAGATAGCGAGAGAGATAAGAGAGACATGGAAGGATAACGGCTGATGGGGTTGGTTATGTGGTATCCTAACTGGCAATTACGTGTGTGTTGACTAACGTTTTCCGTTAAAAATCAATAAGACTTAACGGCCGTGAAAATTTTAATTAGTTCAATAATCAAATTGTAATCTTTAATTAACTTAGTGATTCGTTTGAAAGTTTTTTTGACTCGATAGGCCACTTGAAAGTTATCCACCACTTCAGTGATGTAACTGCCTATTAACCCAATATCAAACCATTATAGAACGTCTTGTTACAGGAATGAATAACTCATACAAGTTCAGTTTGTCAGAAAATTAAAAAAGGAAACTCGTACAAACTCAGAGGGATATTATGGGACTCATGGGTGAGAGACTTAAGTCTGAGACCTTATTGTTATAAGAAATTTGGCAATTTTATACTTGCACAATTTAATAATATATAAAAAAGAAATATGTAAAATATTAAAATGCAGCGTGTACGTTGCAGCTGCGCAAGCGGAGGAAGATACGGGAAGAAACAAGATGACTTTACACTGTGTTTCAGAAACTTTTTTTTTTTGAAAGAGAAGGAAAGAAAGTTAGAAGATTTGATTTCTTCAACTTATTTCAACTTATTTATGAAAGATATTTGTTGGAAGAAGAAAAGAAAAGATATCTAGAGATTCGGAAAGAAAATCCTTATATATTTGTCTTTAAAATCTTCTTCTCTTTTTTAGAAATATTTAGAGAAAAAAATATTATAATTCATTTTCTATTCTTTTCTTTTGTTTTCTTTTATTGATTGGAGAATTAACGTTTACTACATTTTTAGATGATACGTCATACGTCCGCCGTAGACATGTAAACTTTGTTATTTCCGTAAAAAAAAAACCATTTTACTTTTCTATTGACAAAATTACTTGTAAACTACTTCTCAAGTGTTCACATTAGATCGGGACAATTTATTTTTATTATTGAGTAACGGAACTTATTGTCGGTAATTGAGTTAACTAATAACTTCGACGTAAATCCAGCTTTAAAATGAGTGATACTTACAAGTAATTTTTATGGATTAGTATGTATATTATAATTTAATTTTTTTAAAATTTATGAATTATTTATAAAATAAATGTAATATATTCGTACATTTACAAAACTCCAGCCGACCTTCTTCAGATGAGTGAATACATTTTTTTTCCTTATAAATAAGTATTCGTCCACTTCAAATGGCTTATTTGACTTTTTAACGATCAATTTTATTTAACTTAAATTGATAATTAAAATTTATATATTTATAATTTTGAAATTCCGAAAAATACATTTTAAAGTAAATTAAATATATTTTCCAATGATATATATTTTATAATTATTTTTAATTATATGATATATATAAATTTTAGTCAAAATTCAAAAAATTTGATCATTGAAAAATCAAATGAATCACTTGAAGTGGAATGGGAGAAGTAATAAATTTCACAAATTAGCAAAAATGGAATTTAAAATCTGGGAAGATAAAAAATTAACATGAAACCCTTGAATTATGTTATAAGTGAATATATTTTATTGCAAAGTTTATGGTAAATCTGCTTTGAAAGCATTGCGACAAACTAGAAAAGTAGGGACAGTAATTTGACCAGTACATATTTCAGGTCTGCGAATTTTAATTTAGAATTCCAAATAAAAAACTATAAATGTATACAATTATTTCTAATATTACATAAAGAAACTGTTCGAATGTCGTACTTAAAAATTTATAATTTATATTATTATCTTAATGCACTAAAATTGTTAACCACCCATTTTAATATTTATGGACACCAGACTCATATTTGATGTGAATCCTCTCTCTTTTTTTTGTTGAATTGAATTCAAGTTCTATATCAAAGAAAATTTAGGGAAATGTTTTTTTCTTTTTTCTTAAAAATAAAAAAAAAAATTCATTACGTAGAAAGAATGTCATACACAAGTGTCTCCAAGGAAAACGGAAACGACCTAAATAACTGTAGCAATTCAACGAGTAAAGGTTTCCAACTAACAAGTCTCGAAGTTCAGTACGACACTTGTCTAAGAGCATCTTTAACGGGAGAAATGTTTGGCTATAATATTTGTGGAATTAATGTTATAAATAATATGTTAGAAAATAATCACTCCAATATATTAAAACCTTGCAAAAATTATAGATAATTATGTTATATTAGTCATATTTGTCGAACATATATTTTTTCTTAGAGCTATCTGTTAATAAATTCATTGAACTTTTTCAGATTTTACATTATAATCATTATGGATTTTTTGTCACCATTTTAATCACCCACCTTTCTAAAATTATGCAAAATTTAATCATGGTTAACATAGAGAGTGACATGGCAACTAGATGTCACCTGATTGCTTTCTCACTGCCAACTGGAAGCCAGATGTCATGACGTGGCAACCACGTGTTTTTTTTAATTAACTACTTGCACATGTTTAAACAAAATATATACAAAATCTTCCCGTAAAATTACAAAATTAAACACTCCCGCATATCACAAATTAAACTAAAACCCTAAAAATCGCTCATCCAAATCGCTTATAGGGCTTCAAGCCTCAATCGATCCTCGCCACTAATCATAAACCATTTTATCTGTTCTTCCATTCTCTGGTAAGTTTTGAACTCTTCAAAATTTATACATACATACATATATTCATTCACTGTTTTTTGTTTTTCCAATTTGTTAGTTCATTTGATTAGAGCTTTTTCTGAGTTTAAAGTGTATCGATTTGAGGGGGTTTTTGTGTTTGCAATGTATTGTTTCAATTAGGTTTTTTTCTGAGTTTAAAGTGTTTTGATTTGGGTTATTCAAATTATTTTGTTAATAAGAATTTATTCATATATTGCTGTAGGTTGGTAGTTTAACTGAAGTATGGACTGTGAGGGCAAGTTTTTGAGATTTAATTGGAGGGAATATAAGTCATTCTCAAAATAGATGAAGATAAATACAATATGTTAGCCCTGTGATTGAGACTGAAGAAGATGGTACTGTCCTTAACTAAAAGGGGAATTGGTCGAGATCCCCCTCCCTACGTACATCCCCCTGCCAATGTTTCATTGCGGGAGCCCTCAATGAAACATTGAGGGCATAAATTCTGATAATCAAATAAAAATTGGAAAAAAAAGGTTAAAAAATTAAATAAAAATAGGAAAAAAAAATCCAAAATTTAATTTAAAATTTATACACATCCAAGTATTAATGATAACTTATTTTGTGATGAATATTACATAATTTTCTAATAATTTGATTTTTTCCCCATATTTAAGTAGTTTATAGAAGTACTTGATACATTTAATACAATTAGGAAAAAAAGTCAAAATTTGATTTAAAAATCATACACAACCAAGTAGTCATACTAACTAATTTTGTGATGAATTTTACCTTACTTACACTAATTTTCTAATAATTTAATTTTCCATCCATTTTTAAGTAGTTTATAAAATAAATGAAAAAAATTTAAATAAAAATAGGAAAAAGGCCAAGTTTTGAACATAAATTCATACACACCCAAGTATTCATACTCATTATGAACATTATAAACCAAATAAAAATAGTAATTGTGACAATGGAAGAACTGATTTTGGCAAGAGAAGAAACGGGTTAAATAACTCAAATTCAAAATTTTAACAATGACAATGTTATAGATATATAGCACCAAAGATCAAATAAAAGGGTACTCAGTAGGCCTAATCAACCTATCAATTTTATCAATTAAGAGGAGATTCAATGAATTTAATCATGAACAAAATTAGAAATTTTAAGTTTAGTGATCAACTTAGGGTTTAGGGTTTCATCAGGGTTTATGGTTTCGATTTTTTAAAAATTATTTCTCGACGACCTAACCATACGGAGGTCAAGATCCATCCTTTTTAATGTTATGACAAAAAAATCAAAAACAAAAAAATTTATTTGATTTGGTAATTTAACGGTCAACCAGTACTTTGACTAGTATCCCTAAATAGAATTTCGTCGGGATTTAAGGTTTCGATTATTTTAAAAATATTTCTCGATGATCCAACCGTACGGAGGTCAACATCTATCCTTTTTAATGTTATGGCCAAAATTTCAAGAAAAAAATAAATTTATTTGATTTGGTAATTTAACAGTCAACTAGTACTTTGACTAGTACCCCTAAATAGTGTTTCATCAGGGTTTAGAGTTTTGATTTTTAAAAAATATTTCTCGATGACCCAACCGTATGGAGATCAAGATCCATTCTTTTTAATGTTATGGCAAAAATTTCAAAAAAAAAATAAATTTATCTGATTTGTTAATTTAACGGTCAACCAGTACTTTGACTAGTACCCCTAAACCGGGTTCTGTCAAGGTTTAAGGTTTCGATTATTTTAAAAATATTTCTCGATGACCCAACCGTATGGAGGTCAACATCCATCCTTTTTAATGTTATGGCCAAAATGTCAGGAAAAAAATTTTATTTGATTTGGTAATTTAACGGTCAACTAGTACTTTTGACTGGTACTCCTAAACAGGGATTTATCAGGGTTTAGGGTTTCGAAATTTTTAAAAATATTTCTCGACGATCCAACCGTGCGGATGTCAAGAACCATGCTTTTTAATGTTATTGCCAAAAGTTTAGAAAAAATAAATTTATTTAATTTGATAATTTAACTGTCAACTAGTATTTCGACTAGTACCCCTAAACAGGGTTTCGTCCATGATTCATGTTTAGATTTTTTTTAAAAATATTTCTCGACGATCCAACCGTACGGATGTCAAGAACCATCATTTCTAATGTTATTGCCAAACTTTAGAAAAAATTAATTTATTTGATATGCTAATTTAACGGTTAACTAGTATTTTGATTAGTACTCCTAAATAGGGTTTCGTCCCTGATTTGTGTTTCGATTTTTTTAAAAATATTTATCGAGGATCCAACCATACGGATGTTAAAAACCATCATGTTATTGCCAAAATTTCAGAAAAAAAATATATTTATTTAACTTTTTTCCACCATTTTTAACTAGTTTGAAAAATAAATTAAAAATTTTATAAAATAGAAAAAAATTAAAAATTTAATTTAAAATTATACACAGCCAATTTGTTATACTCACTATTTGTGCGATGAATGTTAACCTACTTTCACTAATTTTCCATTTTCTTTTTTATTTTTCCATCATTTTTAACTAGTTTGTATAATACACCCTCAATATTTCATTGCGGGAGCCCTAAATGAAACATTGAGGGCATGAATTTTGATAATCAAATAAAAATTGAAAAAAGTCAAAAAATTAAATAAAAATAGGAAAGAAAATCCAAAATTTAATTTAAAATTTATACACATCCAAGTATTAATGATAACTATTTTTGTGATGAATATTACATAATTTTCTAATAATTTGATTTTTTTTCCTCATTTTTAAGTAGTTTATAGAATTACTTGATATTTTTAATAAAATTAGAAAAAAAATTCAAAATTTGATTTAAAATTCATACCTACCAAGTAGACATACTAACTAATTTTGTGATGAATATTACCCTAATTCCACTAATTTTCTAATAATTTTATTTTTCATCCATTTTTAAGTAGTTTGTAAAATAAATTTAAAAATTAAATAAAAATAGGAAAAAGCCATGTTTTGTACATAAATTCATATACACCAAAGTCGTCAAACTCACTATTTATGTGATGAATCTTAGCCTAATTTCACTAATTTTCCATTCTGTTTCATTTTTTCCCCATTTTTAACTTGTTTGTAAAACAAATTAAAAAATTGAATATAAATAGGAAAAAGGCCAAGTTTTGAAAATAAATTCATACGTACCAAAGTAATCATATTTACAATTTTTGTGATGAATGTTACCTTATTTTCATTAATTTTCTAACTTCTTTCATTTTTTCACCATTTTCAACTAGTTTGTAAAATAAATTAAAAAATTAAAAAAAAACAAAAAAAAGCCAAAATTTGAATTTCAAATTTGGTGGTATGACTGAGTGGGTGTGTATAAATTTTGAATGAAAATTTATTTTTTTTCTATTTTATTTAATTTTTTGGCCTTTAATTCAATTTTTATTTAATATTTTAAGATTCGTGTCCTCAATGATTCATTGAGGGCACCCTCAAATGAAAAATTTTAACTAATTTGTAAAATAAATTAAAAAATTAAATAAAAATAGAAAAAAGGTCAAGTTTTGAAAATAAATTCATACATAGCAAAGTAGTCATACTTACTATTTGTGTGATAAATATTACCTTACTTTCACTAATTTTTCATTTTTTTAATTATTTTCCCCATTTTCAACTAGTTTTTAAAATAAATTAAAAAAAAAGCCAAAATTTGAATTTCAAATTTGGTGGTATGACTAAGTGGGTGTGTAGAAATTTTGAATGAAAATTTAGTTTTTTTCTATTTTATTTAATTTTTTGGCCTTTATTTTATTTTTATTTATTTTTTTAAAATTCGTGTCCTCAATGATTTATTGAGGGCACCCTCAATGAACATTTTTAACTAGTTTGTAAAATAAATTAAAAAATTAAATAAAAATAGGAAAAAGACCAAGTTTTGAAAATAAATTCATACATAGCAAAGTAGTCATACTTACTATTTGTGTGATGAATGTTACCTTACTTTCACTAATTTTCCAAATTTTTTCATTTTCCCCCCATTTTTATGACGCCCCCAAAATCCACTACTTGTAGACTTAGGTCGCCACTTATCGTCAATACCTGTCTTATCCAAAAATACAATACAATGCATAATAAACATGAAGGTTTTATCGTACAACAGTGGTTCCATCCCACAAGTCCAAGCATCGACAAGTCTCAGAATTATTACAACATATAACTTGTACACACGATATCAATACACACGTCGAAAGATATGCTAATAGTCTTCGATGGCGTCGTCGCCTCTGAGATAAGCACACTAGTCCAGCTCAGTGCTCTGGTGCATTTTCTCCTTTCCCTTGAAACGAGAGGTTTCGCCTTTTTCCGTCTTCACTGAAAAACAATATCAACAACAAGAATGAGCAACTAGGTGCTCAGCAAGTCCACTGACTCGCTCTCTCACTAACAAGGAAGGTGGAAAGAAAACAACTCTATTTATGACAGATACTCGTATGCAGGCAAAATGCTATGGAAATACTTATTGATAAACTCAAACAACTTAACTCTGAATAAAGAAATTGGAATTTAAAACTTGAGATACCGGTCTTCCGCCTTTACGATACCCCACAGCGAGATCAACCGCTGTGTCTCAAGTACCGCACACCCGTGATACCCCATAGCACGAACTATGTCGCAGGTACCACTATATCGTTTTGCTAGCAAAAAGGTAGTTGAAAAATCAACCTAGCAACTATTGTGTCAAAAAGTTAATATTTCTCTTTCGATACCACGAGTTTATTCCTCGTGTTGATCTGAAAGAAAACCCATGGGCCATCTCCCATGTTGACCAGTGGATTATATGATTATTCCTCTGGATAAAAATTGATTGATTTGGATTCCTATTCGATTCTGGCCGACCGCCAGTCTACACTTTGTACGAGACCGACCTGAACAAAAGGCCGTCACAATATTTTCAAAAGGACTAATTTATTTTGTTGACACGAACAATATGTCAATTCAAGACAATAAGTAACAACCTTGAACAAGTAAGGTTCGTTGATTAGAATATTTCATGTGAAGTCGTCTTGAAATAATAAGAACGACTCGACTCAGAAGGAAAACTTCCAAATTCGCTAGAGTACGTATTTTAGAGGAAATTCTGATGATATACTATTCTTCAATTCACTATTCTTAATGCAACTATTTTGATTCGAACAATGAATCAAATTTGAATATTGAAACAACATTTATCAGATCTGAACAATAGATCCGATTAAAGTCAATAAAATCTAACTGCCTCGATATATGAGCGTAGTTATAACTGAATAATATTTAAGGGTCATCTCGAAACAATTAAGATACTCTGGATTTCAATCAAATTACGTTCTATGAAATTATCAAAATTTTGAGAAAATCTCTAAAATTTCTAAATCAATATTATAATAAACAGGATATTTTATAACGAACTGGCAATTCAAAACATAATTTTAACAGAATAATATCCAAACATTTCTTGAAATATTTCAGAAGGAGTGAGGGTCAGAAGGTACTTGCCTTGATCTCGAAGTGCAATGAATACAGATAAAATGTATACTCTACCCGGGAACTTGCTTTGATCTACAGCTCGGAAATTATTCTCCAGAAAAATATGAGCGATTCGTCAAAATAAAGTATTTCTAAACCGCTATTAAAATATTAAATATTAAATAATAAAATCTCTCGAAAATCTCTACAATAAATAATAGAAAATAATTTCCGGATAAATAACTCTATCTTCGGACTCGAAAATTAAATCTAGAAAAATATATACTATTTTTAATATCCGTAAATCCCACTTTATTTAATAATATTAACCTCTATTTATTCACAATTATTCTCTCTTTTATCAATAAATCAATAAATCTCTAAATTATGGTAAATAATCACGGAATATTTTTATTGATTTAATTAACCAATTAAATCATTTTTAAATAAATTATTTATCACCAATAATATTCTAATCTTTACAAACTTTCCAATTTAATTAAATACCATTTTATTAAACTATTTATTAATAACCAGTTTAATTAAATCCCGATTATAACATTCAATCGTTAATTTATTAAAATTGTATCGTTTCATAATATTATTAACAACCAAAGCGGCGCGTGGGCCCCACTCGACACCACCGCCGCCGCCTCTCTCTCCTGTGCCAGTCTCTCTCCCTGAAATCTCCCTCTCTCTCTCTCTCTCTCTCTCTCTCTCTCTCTCTCTCTCTCTCTCTCTCTCTCTCTCTCTCTCTCTCTCTCTCTCTCTCTCTCTCTCTCTTTCTCCGCCCGTCTCTCTCCGCCTCACTCCCTTTCTCCGTTCATCTCTCGATCTCTCTCTGTCCTCTCTCCCATAACCTCTCGCCAGATCTCTCCCCAAATCTCTCTCCTCGACCACCCATCTCTCCTCTCTCGTATCTCTCCCTCCTCCCTCGCTATTTTTGTTAGGTCCAAAATAGTTTGTAGAAGGGGGGTTGAATACAAACTATACCGTTTTATCGAATTTGCTCTTTTCTTAAAAATATTAAAATATTAAATCAAGAACAAATTGATAAAACGGTATAGTTTGTATTCAACCCCCCCTTCTACAAACTATTTTGGACCTAACAATTGGTATCAGAGCCTTTTGATTGACGCACAAATCAAGATCCTTATTTTTGTGGTCCTCCAATTGGTTTTCGAGTTTGTTGACCCATACAAAAATTAAATCCGGTATTAGACCAAAAAGTCAACTCCTCTATTTTCGATTTTTTTAACCTTCAAAAAATTCAATACTTGAGATTTTTGAACTTTAAATAATTTGAACTTATTTTTGGATTCTTTAACTTTCAAAATTTTCAATTTTGAGATTTTTGAATTTTAAATAATGTAAATTTATTTTCGGATTCTTTAACCTTTAAAAATTCTCAATTTATGATATTTTTGATTTTTGTTAGTCACAGAGGCATGCCTGAATACATCTAATAACAAGCCTAAGTATGTGTAATGCTATGCATTACCTACATGACCTCTTAACTGAGGGAACCTCTAGTTGTAGAGTTTCTATTTGTTCTGTACTTGTAATAGGCATCAAATTCTAGTTGTGTTACTGTAATTATAAAGTCAAGAATAATGCTTGAAAGAAGTTCCAAGGTTCATGCCTCAAGCAAGGAGATAAAGACTGCCAAATAATCACAGTTGGGATTTGAAGAAATGAAGAATTTGCCTAAGTACCAATTCGAGAAGTACATTTGTCTATTCGAGAAGTCTAGCATTCGAGAAGTCAGAGATTCGATATCTCAGAAGACACTATTCGATATCTCTGAATACACTGTTCGATATCTCATTCGATATCTCAGAGATTCGATATGTCTATTACTCTATTCGAGAACTCATGGAGTCAACAAGTCAAAGCATCATTCGAGTTCTCTAAGAGTCAACAAGTCAATGATCTATTCGATATCTCAAGGACTAAAGAAGCTATTCGACATCTCAGGGATTCGATATGTCAAAATGCTCTATTCGATATCTCAAGGAGTCCCAGAGAAAAGAGCTATTCGAGAAGTGATTCGATATGTCAATATAACACTATTCGAGAACTCAGAGTTATCGATTAAGTCAATTCGAGTTCTCGAATCAATCACTTAGCCACTTCTCGAATACATTCTTGGAGACAAAATACTGAAGAATTGTACAAGTTAGAAACCTGCAACAAGCCAAGACGCTTTATTTGACTATGTACTATAAAGCAGATTGGAAAGCCTACAAAGAAGCTTGGAGAGATAAGACAAAGGGACAAGGAGCTAAAGAAGTGGATCTGAACAGGCTTTGCAAAGTCAAATCTGTAGCCGTTTGGACTCTTACTCAAATAAGATAGACAGACTGGAAAGTATTTTGTTTACCTACCTTATTTGTAGTAAGTAGGTGTATCCATGTCTATAAGGATACAGCCTCACTTCCTTAGCTGTAGAGAGTGATAAGTTTTTCAAGATACATCTCAAGAAATATCTCTCTAAGAAAAACGAAGCTGAGAATACTACCATTTGTATTCACAGATTGTAGCAAAATCTTTATCTAATAAAATATTAGATTAAAGTGATATTGTGTTGTGTTTGTCTTTGTTATCTGTTCTTACATATTTTACACATTCAACACATATCTTGTTGCAAAGATTCAAGAACGAAGAAAAGTTCAAGAATCGATTCACCCCCCCTCTGTATTCTTTTACTGTATTCAATACTCAACAAGTGGTATCAGAGCAGGCTGTTTAATCTAAACAGAAAACGATCATGAGTTCGAATACACCAAAGACTACAGGTACGGTGAAGGTCCCTAAGTTCGACAAAGAGAATTACAACCTCTGGAAAATAAAAATGCTGCTGTTCATCAAAGCTGCCAATCCTCTCTACCCTGACATCCTCAAGAATGGTCCATTTGTACCACAACAAGAAATTGCTGAATCCACAGTGGGCACAATAGTCATTCCTAGATCATATGTTGCAAAAGAGCCATCCAAATGGACTGACTCAGAGAAGGAAAAGGTTGCCCTAGACAGTCATCTCATGTTGTTGATCATAGACTCCATGGATATGTCGATGTTTGCTAATATAGCATCATGCACATCAGCCAAGGACATGTGGAACCACATCGAGGTGTTATGTGAAGGGACAGAGGAGGTAAGAGAAAATATGAAACAGATACTGGTCACACAGTATGAAGCTTTGATGGCACAGTCCAAAGAAAGTATTACTGATATGTTTGAGAGATTTCACAAGCTGGTGACTGAGCTTCAAATGAATGGGAAGGTTTACAGCACTAAGGAATTAAACATGAAGTTTCTACTATCTGCACCAAACCATCTAGACCAAAGGGTCATATCTCTAAGAGAAAGAGATTTGAACAAAGTCACATATGATGTGCTCTATGGGGTTTTAAAAACTCATGAGCTTGAGTTGCTTCAGAAGAGGGCTATCCAAGCCAACCAAGGCAGAATGATAAACACATCCTGTGCCTTGATTGTCAACAAATCCGTTCAAGACCTGGAAGCATCTACAAGTCAACTGAGAATAGAAGAGATAGTAGATGATGAAGAGACTGAAGAAGAAGTGACTGAACCTGTTGATGAAAAGGAAGAAGATGAGTTCTATACTCTTGAAGAGTTGGATGCCATGGAAAACACTTCATATGCTTTTATGGCCAGAAAATTCCCAAACATCAGATTTAAGAGGAATCAGCCCTTCAAGTCTAGATCTCAAAATCATTCATTCAACAAGAGAAAGGCACCTGTGAAAGCAAACAAAAACAAATTCAAAACCAGCTATGTGGATAGGTCATCTGTGAGATGTTATAGATGCAATGACCTAGGGCATTTTGCCAGTGAATGCAAGAAGCCTAAGAAGAAGGATAAGGAGTTTCTTGAGCTTGAAGCTAAGTATGAGGCTCTGCTAAAGAAGCATGCACCAGGTAAGGCCTACATAGCTGAAGGGAAGTGTTGGGATGATTCTGATAGTGATGGAGAAGAACAAGAATTATGCAACTATGCCTTGATGGCCAACTCCAAGGAAGAACCATCTGAATCAGACTCTCAGGTACCATCCCTCACTACTATAGACATGTCTGTTTCAGAATACAAATCTATGGTTGAACAACTATCTGTTGAGATGTTTAATATTCATACTAGTATGACTGCTGCTAATGAAGAGATTGCTAAACTGTCTACTAGGAATGAATTGTTAAACAAAAGAAATGAGGAACTAGAACTAACTGCTATGCAAATAGAAAACCTTAAACAAGAAATCGAATATCTAAAGAATAAGGTTCTATGTGCTAGTCAAGTTGAGAAAGCTCTTAGGGATGAACTAGCTGAAAATGAATTTAAATTGAAAACATTCAAGAATTCCTCTAGTCTATTGCAGTCCTACCATAAGAAAAATCTAGCTAGACCTAAGGCTGCTATTGGACTTGATTATGACACTCTCAAGCAGAGGAAAGGCTATGCAGTCATTGAAGATGACATTGTTGTTCAAGAGGAAGTGCCTCAGGTTTTGAAAAAGGCTGAGACCCCAATATTTAAAACACCAACACTTGAGATTGATGAGGATGCCTTACTCATCAAGCAAATGTTGGATGATGAAGATAAGGCACAATCAAATGAACAACAAGCATCCTCTAAGAGTGAGAATGTCAAAACCAAAGCCAAGGAGTCAGTAGGAGGTAAACCTAGACTTGAGAAATTTGTGAAGTTTGTTTCAGCTGGGAATAATGAGTTTGAGAAGAAAGTGGCTAAAAAGAAACAAAACAGGAATGGCAAATTAGGGATTAACAAGGACAACAATTATGCTTATGTGCCAAATGCCCCTAGGAAAGTTTGTCAAAATTGTTTTAGCACTAATCATTTAACTCATGCATGCAAGAAACCATCTGGTAGTGTTGCTAAACCATTCTATGATTGCTCTGTGCCTTTAAGACATAGAGACTCTCCTTTCTGTGATAAATTTGATTGTATGCCATGTAACATGAATGTAATGACTAGTTGCTTTAATTTGAGAAGACAATTCATGGAAGGTTGCATCAGTCACAATGTTCACACACACTACACAAGAACAAAGTCTTCAAGTCCTCCTAAAGTTAGGAAGGTGCCTCTGTCACCTAAGTCTAAGAACCCTGATTCTGAGACTTCTAACAGTGACAAGAAGACTAACATCAAGAAAATTGATAAGCATGCTGTTTATGATAAGACTGTTGCTAAGCCACATGGACCCAAACTTGTTCGGGTACCAAAGGAGAAGTAATACCTTTGTGTTTGCAGGGCAAAGAAAGTGAAAGAAAGGTCATGTGGATTTTGGACAGTGGATGCTCAAACCATATGACTGGTGATATGACCCTGCTATCACAGTATGAGGAGAAGGCTGGCCCAATGGTTGCTTTTGGAGATGACAGCATTGGCAACACACTGGGATATGGCAAGTTGGAAATTGGAAATGTCATCATTGAAAATGTAGCACTGGTCAAGGGACTCAAGCACAATCTACTGAGTGTTGGTCAATTTACTGACAGAGGCTTCAAAGTGAATTTTGACAAAGATGAATGTTTGATCACCCACAAAAAGACTGGTGACTTTGCTCTATCTGGAGTAAGGAAAGGGAGCCTGTTTGTAGCCAATATGAACTCTGCAAACAAGGACAAAATCTGTTGCTTTTACTCAAAAGCATCAAATGAAGATAGTTGGCTGTGGCATAAGAAGCTATCACACTTGAAATTCAAAGGCATTAATTCTCTAGTCAAAAGAGAGTTAGTAAGAGGCATGCCCACACTTGAATTCTGTCAAGAAGGAGTGTGTGAGGCTTGTCAAAAGGGAAAAATGAAAAGATCAAGCCACAAGTCAAAGACAGTGACATCAATAACCAAGCCCCTACAACTAATTCATATGGACTTGTTTGGGCCTGTCAATATTATGTCACTAGGAAGGAAAAAGTATGCTCTGGTGATGGTTGATGATTTCACAAGGTATACATGGGTAGAATTTCTGCCATCAAAAGATGAGGCTCCCCAAGTAATCATTGAGCATATAAAGAAAATTGACAAGGAAGCAAAGGCCAACAATGCAAGTGTGATTGCATTAAGGAGTGATAATGGAACAGAGTTCAGAAATGCCATGCTTGAAGCATTCTGCAAAGAAAATGGTATTTCTCAACAATTCTCAGCTCCAAGGACTCCACAACAAAATGGAGTTGTTGAAAGAAAGAATAGAACTCTGATTGAGGCTGCTAGAACAATGTTATTTGATGCAAAGATGCCTACATGTTTTTGGGCTGAGGCTGTGAGCACTGCATGCTATATCCAAAACAGAACCCTCATCAACAAAAACACTGGAAAGACACCTTACAACTTGATGACTGGAAAGAAGCCCACCCTAAAGTATGTTCATACTTTTGGAAGCAAATGCTTTATGTTAAAAGACAACTCAGAATATGTTGGAAAGTTTGATGCAAAAGCATTTGAAGGAATTTTTCATGGCTACTCTATGGAAAGAATTGCATACAAAGTTTATGTCATCACTCAAAAGAAAGTTATGGAAAGCACATATGTGACATTTGATGACAGCAAACTACCTGGATTAGAAGAAGCCAATGATGAAGATAAAGATCCTTTGAAGTTTAACAATCTAGATGATTCTGATGAGGAGATTGAAACTGAATTTGAGCCCACAATTCAACAAACTCAAGTGAATGAAGAACCTGTGTCAACCAACAATGAAGAAACAAGCATCCACGACACACCTGTGATTAGTGGAAACTTCACAGGGGGAGGAAATGTAAATGATCATGATCTGGATGATGAAGCAACATCAAGGCTGAGAAATCAATCTGAACATACAAGGAAATGGGATAGATCACATACTGCAGATCAGATAATTGGAAATCCAAATACAGGAGTGAGGACAAGGAGAGTAACTCTAAATGAATGTCTCTATGGTTGCTTTCTATCCCAAGTTGAGCCTAAGGAACTTGAAGATGCATTATTGGATCCTGACTGGATAATTGCTATGCAAGAGGAGCTAAACCAATTTGAAAGAAGCAAAGTATGGGAACTTGTGCCTGCACCAAAGGATAGAACCATTGTTGGAACAAAATGGGTTCTAAGGAATAAGATGGATGAAAATGGTGTAGTCATAAGAAACAAAGCAAGGTTGGTTGCAAAAGGATACTCTCAACAGGAGGGCATTGACTATGATGAGACTTTTGCCCCTGTTGCCAGACTAGAGGCCATCAGAATTTTCTTGGCATTTGCTGCACATTCTAATTTCAAGGTCTATCAAATGGATGTCAAGAGTGCATTTCTGAATGGGGAGTTGGAAGAAGAAGTATATGTGCAACAGCCACCTGGCTTTGAGGATCCACAATTCCCTCACTTTGTCTACAGATTGCTTAAAGCATTGTATGGACTTAAGCAAGCTCCTAGGGCATGGTATGACACATTGTCACAATTTCTACTTGAGAATCAATTCTCTAGAGGCACACTAGACAAGACACTGTTTTACAAGAAACATGGTGATGATATTATCTTAGTTCAAATCTATGTGGATGATATCATATTTGGCTCTACAAATGAGAAGCTGTGTGAGAAATTCTCTAAGCTCATGCAGAGCAGATATGAGATGAGTATGATGGGAGAATTAACATTCTTTCTTGGGCTGCAAGTGAGTCAAAGGAAGGATGACATTTTTATAAGTCAAACCAAATACATCAAGGATCTATTGAAGAAATTTGACTTAGAAGAATGCTCACCTGCAAAGACACCCATGGCCACTGCTACCAAGTTAGATGAAGATAGTAAGGGCAAGAAGGTAGATATCTCAATCTACAGAGGCATGGTTGGTTCTCTACTCTACCTCACTGCTAGTAGGCCAGACATCGTGTTTGCAACATGCTTGTGTGCAAGGTTTCAATCAAATCCAAAGGAATCACATATGATAGCAATAAAGAGGATTTTCAGATATCTGAAAGGCACACCAAACTTGGGGTTATGGTATCCTAAGGACACAGGGTTCAATCTGGTTGGTTATTTTGATGCTGATTATGCTGGATGCAGAGTGGATAGGAAAAGCACCTCAGGTAGCTGCCAGTTTCTTGGACAAAGGTTAGTCTCTTGGTACAACAAGAAACAACAATCTGTGTCAACTTCCACAGCTGAAGCTGAGTACATAGCTGCTGGAAGTTGCTGTGCTCAAGTGCTTTAAATCAGAAACCAACTTAGAGATTATGGACTTGTGTTGGAAAGAATTCCAATCATGTGTGACAACACAAGTGCAATCTCTATAGTTTCCAATCCTGTCAATCATTCAAGGACAAAGCACATTGACATCAGATATCACTTCATAAGGGAGCATGCAACTAATGGAACCATTGAGTTACATTATGTTCCCACAGAGAAACAACTAGCTGACATATTCACTAAGCCATTAGATGAAGCCACCTTCCCAAGTTGGTTAGTGAGATTGGAATGCTGAATTCTTCAAATTTTGGCTGAGTGAATATATCAACTAGATTGTTGCAGCAGTAAATACTTACTTTATCAAATGCTCAATATTTTTAAAAGTAAGTATTGGTTGGATTATGATTTATAAATATTCCACAATGTTGCATATGTTGAAAATCATACATCTTTAGCTTGAAATTTCTGTGAAATTTTGAGAGAATCACTATTTAATTTAGTAGAATATTCTTCAGTGAATATTTCTGGTAAATTGTAAAAGATAGTGAAAATTGAATTTTATGAGTGAAAAGTATAGTTCGATAAGTCAGACTTCTCGAATGGTTCATTGTTTTGTCATGGCTCGAGTTCTCGAATAGGCCTATCAAGAACCCTCCTGAGTTCTCGAATAGTGTCTTTTGGAGAAATCGAATAGCACACTTTGAGTTCTCGAATAGAGTATTTTAGTTCTCTAATGATGGAGTTCTCGAATACTGTATTTGAGTTATCGAATCATTTGAAAAGGCTGATTTCTCGCTGACACTTAATCACTTTTTTAGATTTATATTCAAAATTTCATTTCGCTCATAAAAACATATTTTATTTAGCTTAGAATTATTTTCTGAGTTAAATAGCTGCCAGCTGTGAGTTACAAACTGCTTGACATATCGAAGATGCCTTTCTTGACTTATCGAATAGTTGTTTTATACTTCTCGAATGACTGGCTTGTCGATAAAAAACTTATATCTAATCGACAACTCAAGTCACTCACATATATACAATTCCACAACTGTTCAAATCATTTCATTCGATTTCTCAGGCAGCTAAAGTTCCAAAACCTCTGTAAACCCTAACGTCAAAACCTAAATTTCTTCTTCAACCTTCATTCTCTTCTCAGCTCTCTGTGTAACAATGGCAAATACCCAACTCACAATTCCTAAACACACCAATTTCATAGCAATAACCAACGGTGTTGAAGCACCCAATGCAAACTTTAAGTGCTTCGTTCGATGGATGGCTGAATCATACATTAAGGATGCACTCTCAGCCAACCCAACTCTGTATCTAGATTTACTAGAACAGTTTTGGAGAACTGCTACTGTGGAGGTCGTGGCCCTAGAGAATGCAATAACTTCATACGTAATCTATTGCAAGATTCAGGACAAGGAAATCACCATCACTACTGAAAACATGAATCAAGCACTGGGGTTACAACAAGGAGTGTATGACAGTCAAGCAACTGATCAGGAATTGGAAGATTTCTTTGATTTTATCAATTACTCAGATAAAATCAAGCTTGGAAATTTGAATAGGAAGTACTTGAGGAAGGAATGGAGCTATGTCTTTGCCACTCTTCTTCAAGTCTTCACAGCAAGGAAGTCCAGCTTTGATCAAATCAGCACACCTGTTCAACAAATAGGATATGCTCTAGCATATGAGAGAAAGATTGATGTTGGTTTGATCATAATGCAAGAATTGTATGGGAGACTTGGTAAGAACTCAGCCAAGAGAGGTAATGAAATTTTCTTCCCTCGCTTTATTCAATCTGTACTTAATTTCATAGATGTTAAATTGATTGAATTGCCTGGGTTAGACAAAAATAGAATAGGCTATCCGAAATCCATGACCAAACTCATTTTTGGTAGCTTGGAGACTAGGAATGATGTGGATGTAAGGCTCAAAATAACTCCCCTTATGGAGAGTTTATTTAGGACTTACCCCCACAACATGCCAATATGTGCCTCAAAATCTGAGTTAGCTAGGCCCAAGCAAGTAGAGCAAAATGCTAACCCAGGGCCTGCTAACCAACCCTCTCAGCCAAACACTTTACCAAACACAGAGACAACTGCATCATCCTCTCAAAAGGGTGATGTTAGTAAAAAGAAGAGAAAACAGGTTGCTTCTGAACCTCTAAAAATCTTAACTGAAGCAGCCTTGGCTGTAGAATTAGGCATAGCAAGTGAGGAACCTGAGTCACCCTTACTAAGGCCAAAGAAGAAGAAAAAGAAGTCTAAAACCACCTCTTCAGTCACCCAAATGGCTGAAGTTGTAAAATCAGGGGCAAACAGCTCACTAGGTGTATCCTCTCAACAGGGTGCATCTATAGAATCAAGCATTCTCCCCAATGCACCTACTTGTACAGAGTCAGCACATGGGAGTGATAAGGCTGGCACAACACTGAGTGGAGAGCACATCACAATTGAAACTCCCTCTATCTCTCAGGGGGAGTTGCCAAAATCTATTCTACAACACACTTCTCTTCCAGAATCTACCACTCATATTTCTTTGGAGCCTGCAACTCAAGCAATTGAGGAGCAAGGCATTGATCATCAAGAATTCTTTTCTCTTGATGAGCCAATGGATTCAAGTGACTTGGTGCATGACACCTTGCTCACCACCCAGGTACCACATTTAGATGGTCAGGGAATGCATGCTGGGGCATCTCCTAATGACACAATCACAAACACAGAGGATTCACTAGTTTTAACTAGAGACTCTGTGCCTGTGTCAACTACTGTTGTAACTCATCCCACTTCTGTGGAGACAACAGTAGCAGAGTCTTTTCATCCGGTTACAGAAGTTGCATCTGTAACTGAGGAGTCTGGCTTGGCTAGCTCTAGCTCTCACTTTTTGTCCTAATGGCTGAAGCCTGTGCAACATGACAGTGCTTCAGGATCAGGGTCTATTCCACCACAAATGTCCATTGAAGCTCTCCAAAGCTATGTTGTGGATCAGATTCCTGAGTTTGTCAAAATAGCCCAGAACCTTGTCACCTCCAACATCTCAAATCCAGATTATGAAGCCATCCTACTATGCCATAGGGATGATGTGGAGATGCAGAAGGCCAAGATTATTGATGATGCTGAGAGAGATGGCAATGTAGATGCCTGGATGCAAGGAAAGTATGATGTAACTCTCAGTGAAGCACTTTAATATCTTAGAGAGGAATACATCACTTCACTGGGTTCAAATGCAAAATCCCTGTCCCCTAGTAAAGTGTATGAGGCTGTCAATGATTCCTACAAGGGTTTCCTCAAGGCTGCACACTATCTTGGCAAGGGAGTCAAAACTGAAGTCAACAAGGTGAGTGACAAGACAACCACCTCAGTAGAAGAGATCAAGAGGGCCTTTGATGCCAAATTTCCCCAACTAGACAGTGTGGTCAAAGATATCAGACACTGCAACACCACCTGCACCAAGATGGATAATAGTCTAGCTCTCCTTAAAGATACAGTCACAGGTCTAGGAAGTAAATTTCAAATTCTATCTGATCAGACTACAGATGCCAATGCCATGCTTAGGACACTCTTTTCAAATCAATATGGAGACAAGCTGGTAACTGAGGTTCCTGTGCATGAGCTATCTAGATTTGAAGTGCAGAGACTTAAAGAACAATCCCTGTCTGGTTTCAAATCTAATGCCTTATTCAGTAAGGTAGATGCACTTGAAAAGGAGGTAGCTACTCTCACTCAGTCCAATGCTCATCTTACAGACAAGGTACAAACTCTAACTGAGCAGTTGAACACTCAAGCCACCACCACAGCTGATGTTCTTCTGCATCAACAATCAATGTTGTCTGCAATGATGAAGCACATGGGTCTCCCTCTACCTGAAGAATCTTCAACCCCAAAGGTCAATACTACAGCCTCTGTGCCTGACAACAAGCCTAAGGGGGAGAAGAGGACATCAAGGAACTCAAATACAAAGGGGGAGAAACCACCAGTAAAGGGCATCAAGATCACTGAAGGTGCTCATCAAAGAACTTCAAAATCTCTAATTCATGTGCCTGGCAAAGGAAAAGACAAAATTGATGAGCCTCCTACTTCTCTGCCAGTTGTCACTCTACCAACTGTGCACATCACTACTTCCAGTGGTCAAAAGCAAACTATTACAACCACAGTGGTTGCAGGGAGTATGCCATCTGATAAACCTTCAATCTCCATATCTAAAAGTGCCAAGCCTGTAGAAGTGAAGGTGGTCACTGAGGCCAAGCTACAAGAAATTGCAAACTCAAATGTTTATCATGATGATGCATTCTTGGAGTTTCTGAAAGTCTCAAGAGAACATGCTGGTGACACTCAATTGTATCTAAGGAGCTTAAAGGATCAGATCGATTACTTCACTGTGGTACCTAGAAAAGTTGATAGCTCATGGCTCAAGAAAGTAATGATGGTAGCAAAATCCAGAATCTGGCATCTAACCTACAAAACTCTACATGCCTTGAAACACTCAGAGATAGATGCACTGATAGAGCTCATAGAGAAGAGGAATGTAAATGAAAACAATAAGAGTCTGTATGATGAATTGAGGAATGGCCAACCTTCAAGGCTGCCAGAAGTGATTCAGAAGCCATGGACTATCATCTATCAGTCTGGCACCAGAATTGAAGAGATTAAACAATTGGTCATTCCCAATGATCTCACTTCTTGAAATCACAAACTCATTATTGCCATCATTGATCTACTGTAAAAGAAAAAGGGGACAAGTACTGCTGAAGAGATAGAGGCACTGCACATTCTCAGATCATACATTGCAACTGGTGTAATTCCAGAAATGGCCAAGCCAAGGAGAAATAAGGATGATGAAGATGAAGACAAGAGTGATGGGAGAAGAAGTCATCACAGGAGTAATAAGGGGGATGAGGACAAGAAGAAGAAGAAAGACAGCAAGGATAAGAAGGATGATGACCAAGGCAAAGTCTATGAGAGGAAGAATGGAAAACAGCAAGCCTTAGGCATTGCTAGCAGTAATCTCACCACAACACAAGACTCTAAGTCTAGGGTGAATGCTGTTAATAATGACCTACCAAAATCTAATCCCATGGCTTCTGCAACTGTTTTACCACCTCAAGAAGAGAAGAAGATTCAAGTCAAGAAACCATCTGTACATTTCAAAAAGCATACTGCTAATGGAATACTACAATGGTCCACAAACAAAGGTCACATGCTACTGCCAGGCAACCATGTCAAAAGGATCAAATTCAAACAAGCTGCAAGGAAACCAAAGCTATCAAAGTCAAGGACTCTGACAATCTATCCAGGCTTAAAACTCCAACCACTAGATGAAGATTTTGATGAAGACCAACTGCAATTCTTACAAGCTCAAAGAATCTATCATGTTTCCATTGTTGATAACTGCCTTGAGATTAAATATACTGATGGAAGGGAGGAGAAATTCAAACAAGGAGGATGTCAACACTGGGGCAAACTACATGACATAGAAAGAATTATTGCATTGTTGAGCTCAGAAGATAAAGTGGAAAGAGTATGGAAGCTGGAGCTAATTGATTTTGTGAAGATGAAGAGAGATCATAAGGAGAAAATCAGAAAAGAGTGTCTTGAAAAATGGCTAGCAAGGGAGAAAGAAATTGAGAGACTGGAGATTGAAGCAGAAAAGCTAAGGGCAAAGGGATTGTGTAGAGTTCAGTTTAACCCCTATGTGGTGAAGTATAGGAGGAGAAATGGGAATCAGATCCACATCAGAATGAATCTACTCAACCACTATCCTACAAGCATTCTGAATTCAGTACTTGAAGATTTCAAAGACTCAATTTTGCTTGAAGAATTGGATGCTATGGCAGAAATAATAAAAGCTATGGATGAGAATACAAGGAAGGAGAAAGAAAGAAGACAGAAAGCATATGATGATTTGCAAGCCAAAGCTATGGAAAGGGAAACAAATGACAATGGCTAGTACTTCATCATAGGCTGTAAGATTACTCTCCCTGTAGTTCTATCCACATTGCTAATCAAAATTCATACATGTACTGTCAAGTTTTATCTTTATGTATGTTAGGCTTGTTATCAGACATGAAATTGTGACTAAGGGTCTTACTCACAATTTGGGGGAGATTGTTAGTCACAGAGGCATGCCTGAATACATCTAATAACAAGCCTAAGTATGTGTAATGCTATGCATTACCTACATGACCTCTTAACTGAGGGAACCTCTAGTTGTAGAGTTTCTATTTGTTCTGTACTTGTAATAGGCATCAAATTCTAGTTGTGTTACTATAATTATAAAGTCAAGAATAATGCTTGAAAGAAGTTCCAAGGTTCATGCCTCAAGCAAGGAGATAAAGACTGCCAAATAATCACAGTTGGGATTTGAAGAAATGAAGAATTTGCCTAATTACCAATTCGAGAAGTACATTTGTCTATTCGAGAAGTCTAGCATTCGAGAAGTCAGAGATTCGATATCTAAGAAGACACTATTCGATATCTCTGAATACACTGTTCGATAACTCATTCGATATCTCAGAGATTCGATATGTCTATTACTCTATTCGAGAACTCATGGAGTCAACAAGTCAAAGCATCATTCGAGTTCTCTAAGAGTCAACAAGTCAATGATCTATTCGATATCTCAAGGACTAAAGAAGCTATTCGACATCTCAGGGATTCGATATGTCAAAATGCTCTATTCGATATCTCAAGGAGTCCCAGAGAAAAGAGCTATTCGAGAAGTGATTCGATATGTCAATATAACACTATTCGAGAACTCAGAGTTATCGATTAAGTCAATTCGAGTTCTCGAATCAATCACTTAGCCACTTCTCGAATACATTCTTGGAGACAAAATACTGAAGAATTGTACAAGTCAGAAACCTGCAACAAGCCAAGACGCTTTATTTGACTATATACTATAAAGCAGATTGGAAAGCCTACAAAGAAGCTTGGAGAGATAAGACAAAGGGACAAGGAGCTAAAGAAGTGGATCTGAACAGGCTTTGCAAAGTCAAATCTGTAGCCGTTTGGACTCTTACTCAAATAAGATAGACAGACTGGAAAGTATTTTGTTTACCTACCTTATTTGTAGTAAATATGTGTATCCATGTCTATAAGGATACAACCTAACTTCCTTAGCTGTAGAGAGTGATAAGTTTTTCAAGATACATCTCAAGAAATATCTCTCTAAGAAAAACGAAGCTGAGAATACTACCATTTGTATTCACAGATTGTAGCAAAATCTTTATCTAATAAAATATTAGATTAAAGTGATATTGTGTTGTGTTTGTCTTTGTTATCTGTTCTTACATATTTTACACATTCAACACATATCTTGTTGCAAAGATTCAAGAACGAAGAAAAGTTCAAGAATCCATTCACCCCCCCTCTGTATTCTTTTACTGTATTCAATACTCAACAATTTTTAAACAATATGAGTTTATTTTCAATTGTTAATTAAATTGAATTTATTCTCAAATTGTTTAATCTTCAAAAATTTTCATTTTATGATATTTTTGATTGTTAAGTAATCTTAACTTATATTCGAATTTTTTAATTCTTGAAATGATTAATTCTTGGAAATTTTGATTTTTAAACAACTTGAGTTTATTTTCAAATTGTTTAATTTTCAAAATTATTAATTCTTGATAATTTCGAATTTTAATTAACTTGAATTTATTTTCGGATTCTTTAACTCTAAAAAATTTCATTTCTTGAGATTTTTTGATTCTTAATTAATTTGACTCTAATTTCGAATTTTAATTAATTTGAACTTACTTTCAGATTTTTTATTTCTCAAAAATTTTTCGAGTCCTTGAAGTTTTTGAATTTTAAATATTTTGAATTTATTCTAAGCCAATAGTTCTAAGAAGGTTGTTAGTTGAAGATTCCTACGAATTGTCAAAGATGATTTGAATCTTTTGAAGAAAATGCATTTTTCAATGAAATTAATTCCTACCTACTGAAGAAAAATTTGTGGAAGCTCCTCAAAATTATATCCATAGAATTCACTGGTTTTTCAGAAGCAGGAATGGAAGAGGTTTTAGTGGATAGAATTTTTCTCGAAGAGTTGAATTAAGTCTATTGATTCTGTGATATACAAACACTAAGTGGATTGCTCCAATGTAACATCTACTACACTTAGTGGATTGTACCAAGAAATATCTTTCAAGGAATCAACAGAGATTTTAGAAAAGTGGAATCAAGGAGGTTTGTGAATGAACTAGACAGTTAGACATCTCAGTCATGAATTAATGATGGAACCTCAGAACATACATGAAGAGTTACTAATTTAGAAAGAGTACAAATGTTTAATCCAGGAATTAGGCCTATCTATTCCGAAGTAGAAACTCTTCAGGATACAGTTCAATAGGTGGCTACAAGACTGAGTTGGTGGAAAGAAACAAGACTTGATAGTTGCAGTTATGAAAAGCTATATGTGACAAGTAACTATCAAGGTGTGCAATATGGTACAGAATTCTGACAGACAAGGATGAATAGGGATTCATTAAATGAGATGAAACAGAAGCATCAGTACAGAACTTATCTTGCTGAAGAAAAGAGTTGGGATGGATCAGATGATGATGAGAAGAGCATAATTAATATCTTGCCTTCATAGCAATCTCTGAAGATGATTCACCTCACATGTCTCAGGTATCAATTCTTCGAACTAGTGTAATATGTAATTCTCAGAAATTCAAAGCATGTTAAGATCTTAGTTTTTAATTATTATATCTTTGGTTAGAAGATCTTATTATGTGTATGAATATTTGTTGAATTTAATTAATTGCAATAGTGAGTTAGAAGTGTTCCTTAGACAATATCTCTTAATTCTTAAATGATATATGTCAAGCATATATGACCTCTGCTTAAGCTAGTTTCAGGATCCCCAGTAGAACAAGATTTGCTTATTCATTCTGAATTGTTTGTTAAGGTTTAAAAAGTTTAAAAGATGGAATAATTACCTAGGGTGTCAGTAGAACATCAAGTCATTTGTAAAACTGACTTAGGTAATAGAGACTATATAATATCATATAACAATAGGAATGGATTGGATAGAATTAGTGATTAATTGTTAATTTTTCTATTCCATGCATGTTTAGAATTTATTGAATATCTGTAAATCTACTTGCAACCTGTTACACTAGTGTGCATAGGTTAAAGTAGACAGTACTGAATTTTCTAAAATGCATAACATGCCTAATTTGCATAATTCTTATCTGCAATGTTTTAATGCTGAATGTATGCAATGTATTCTTATTATCATGCCTGCTCATTTCAAATGTCATAAATGCATTTCCTAGTATTTGCATTGATCATAGAAAAAGCATGTTTAAAAATAACAATAAGGTACAGACTGCTAGTCCTCCTTATGTTAGGAAGGAACCATTATTCTCCTTGCTTAGTGAATATTTTGTCAATGACATTAAAAAGGAGAAATGGTCAGTCAAAGATAAGAATGAGCATGTTAAGGTTAAAACTGTTGTTAACTCTAATAAAAGAGAAATCTGTAATCCATCTGGACCCAATTAAACAATTTGGGTACCAAGAACTTTTTATCCATTTGTGAATGTAGGGCTTAACAAGTTAATCGATTATGCATTATTATTGATTTATTCAAATCATATCATCGAAGAAAGAACCCTGCTATCAAATGTGAATGTGAAGACAGGCCAAGTGGTTTATCCCTTGGAGACAACAACAAGGGTATGACCTAGGGTCAAGGCTATTCAATAGCTAAGGAATGTTGTCAGTAATAAAGCATCTTTTACAAGATGAAGAGCCTACTGTTCGAGGATTAAGGAAAGAGAACTTATCTGTAGCTGACATGGAATCTCAGTCAAAGGTGAAGTCAACAAGGTCAAATCTAAAGCTTCATCAGACAGGAGTTCAGCTATGACATAAGGAGCTCTCTCACCTGAATGTCAAATCAAGAGATTCTTTCCTGAAAATCGAATCAGCAAAGGAAACTGCCTCATCTGAAATTAAAGTAAAATGAAATTACGAGGCATGTCATAAAGGGAAGTCAAAGAAGCATCACACAGAAGTTCTACATCAAAGAAAAATATACTTTAGTGATGATGACTTCTCTCAACAAACAAGTTGTTGTTCAAACAATCTGAAGACAAGACACCACTGATGGTGATTGATCACATCTTAAACCCTGATCTGTAAGAATTTTAGGAAGACCCCATAAGTATGAAGGAAATTGTTTTGCAATTTTAAATGGAAGTGAGCATCCTAGCAATCAGCTAATGCTCAAGAGGATAATTTCCTTTATTACTCAATGGAGTCAACAGCCTACGGGGTGATTGTTATTAATCAACAGAAGGTGATTGAAAGTCTTAGTGATGTTCAATAACTTCTAGCTCCCAGCTGTCAATGGTAATGATGATTCAGATCCAAGCAATGTCAACATGGAGAATCTTCATGTAAACCCAGCAACAGCTTAGGGGGAGAAACTAAAGGATCAACTAGTCAACTCAACACCACACTGAAAGTCAAAGGACACTATGAGAACATGTCTGCCAAGACAAAGAGTGTTGACTCAATTAACTCTTTGTTTTAGTTCTTATTGTTTCTAATGGTGGAAGTAAAAGACTAGCAGAGCTTCAAGTACTAATGATTATTTCTTTAGTTTTCTTTTAGAAGAAACTAAGAAAGCTACAAAAGCTCTGAAAGATTCAGATTGAGTGATTGCAATGCAAGATGATCTCAATCACTATAAAAGGCAGATTGAAGGGAAGCTGGTATCCAGACCAAACAACAAGGCTGTATTTGGTATAAGGATAACCAAAAGTTTAACTGGATGATGTCAAGGCATTGTTATGAGGGACAAAGCCAAACTGGATGCTAGGTTACAATTTGATCAAACAGTATATTTGACAAGAAGCACCAGTGACAAGACTTGAGGATATCAGGCACCTGCTGCACATTCAAGTTTATAATAGACATCTAGACCTACTGAATCTGGATGCTAGAGGAATGTGAACAAGTGCACTCCTGGTTGGTGAGATAAGGGAAAATCTCTACAGGTTAGTGTGAACTGGTATCATCACTCAAGCAAGCATGGAAGACATGGTATGACACCCTACCTATAATTTAATATTTGGTATCAATCTTTAACAGTTGGTATCTTTTAACAATTGGTGTCACATTTATAGAACTCTCTACATCATTAGGCACAAATACAATGATAAATATGTGCAATGATATCTTGACTATATTTTATGTTGGTTTATTAACTAAAAATTGGTATCAAGATATTTGTTGTTTTGATGTTGGTAAAGTTACAATTCTTTTGAATTACTTCATGCAAGCCAATAGAAGAATCCTTTTAGGAGCTCAGGCAAGCCAAAAGAATAATTCTATTTGGAGCACAAGTAAGCCAAAAGAATGATGACAATAAAAGTAAGTCCAGGATCTTTTGTTTTTATTCAGAAGATTCTAGACCTGTCAAGACTACATGCCAACACACCACTATAGCTGGATTTTGACCTATTAGTTTGGACCTAACAAGTTGGTAATCAAAAATCTTAAGATGGACCCGGATCTGAGGAAATGGTACCCTAGAGATATTTGACCCAACAAGTTCAGGATCTACTAATTAGGACCTAATCAGGCTATAGAGGAATCATCAGCTCATTATCTTATTCAATTGCTAATAGATCAATTACACACATATTTTATTCTCAATATGCAAATGTGCAAGGCCCCAAGTGGATCCTAGAGAATCTATTCTTGTAGTTATTACACTTGATTTTCAGATGTCTTAGGTTGGACCCATCTCCGGAAATAGTACCCTAGAGACATCAGTTCTGACATGTTTTGCTGCATAGAGACAGATCAAATGAGTTGTAAGAAAGCAGGAGAACACAAGGAATCAAATTCATCTCCAACAACTCTGTGGAACACTCAAGGACTAAGCAACTTGCATAAGGTATCAATTCTTTTGAGAGAGCATGTCTTTAGTTAAGAATAACTTGCAGACACGTTTGCTAAATCACTTGATGAAATTAATTTTTCAAGATTGGTTTATGAACTTGGGATTTTATTAATGCTATATGATTTATAAATCCCATCTGTTAAGTAATTCTTAAGTAAGCTCACAAGTATTCAATTGTCTGTATCGAAAGGACTTGTGAACTTATTTACATCCAGACCTCACGCTGAGAATTATTTGTTGAATGATTGCCATGTGTATAATTGTAATATATTTCAGTGGTGATTATTTAAGGATAATTTAAATACTTAAATGCTAAAATCTAACTCATAGAGATTTAGTATTTATTTATTTAAATATTTACTTTGATTAATATGAGCTATAGAACCTGAAGCAATTCAATTTAGTATTTGCTCTGTATCTCATATTTATTAAAATAAATAAACAACATAACTTATTTGGACCTAATCTGTATTGGTCTTCAATCAGTTATGAGATGTTAATTCTAGTGAACTTTAATATCCCATTTCAGAAATTCACTATAATTAATATCATTGTTCTAACAATTGGTTGTATTGAAGTTTTGACTTATATCAGTTAATGATATTTAGTTAAAATTATATTTACTAACTAATTGTGAGATATATTGGTATGTGTGAAATTGCTTAGAACTCCTCTAAGTAATCATTGTTATATCTTTTACAATTCACTCATACTACTATACAAGATATGAAAATTCTCTAAGTAGAACTATGGATATTGTAATATTTAAAGTGACCATTGTTCAGTTACTTGGAATAATTTTTGTGCTTATTTGCAAGCTTCTAATCACTTTGATAGTAAATGTTATATACTATGGATCAAGGTGTATAGGACTTAGAATATCATTTCTAAGATTGCAGACAAGACAGCTTTGGTAATCGAGTCTTATTTATAGAACCAAGGTTGTCTACCAGTAAACAGTTGTTAGGAGTTAACAATTGTTATTATTGAGGAGTTGCCTTGAAGTCATAAGTTTGAAAATGTTATATCTTAAGAGCTTGTGTATTTCTTGTCAACTAGTTCCTCGTACTTATGAATATCAGTGAATGATGTTCTTAAGTAGTTAGATACTAATATTCATTCTGTCAATTGGTACTCAATGTAACAATTCAATCTTCACTAAATTGAATTTATCTTAAAATAGATTGAATTTATCAAACAATTGGTATCATTGAATATTTAGTATTTAGCAGTAATTATTTATATCCTAGTTAAATTATGACGTGAAGCAATTCAATGGTTTATTTGCTCATAATTTAATTTTGGTAAAGTAATCATAAACACAATTACTTGCATTTTAAAGTATTTGATACATACTAGCAGTTGGTATCAAATAGTAAAATATTTGTTTACTGACAATTGCTAGTTGTTCTGATACTTTATTGCAAACTAATTGTGATGTATATATTATCTCTAATGATATTACTTAGGATTTATTCTGAGTAAACGTGTCTTATGTATAAATCATTAGTGTTAGTATATATTAAGGTGTTCAACTTTCTAAGTAAGTGAGACTTAAAGTTACATTCGGTCTCCTATCATATTTTGAAGTGGTGAGAATTTTCAAAATTGAATTCTCTAATTCTGGTTATACACCACTTTATATACATGATAGTCCTTAGAATATTTTACATCCATCAGTCAATTACTTAGTTTATGTTGTGCTAAGTAATGAAGTGCCAAGGTAAAAGGATTTATCCTACTTTTTCTCTCTTTTCCACCGAAAGAAGTTTTTTTCTTTCATCTTCTTCTTCGTCTTCGTCGGTTGCTCCTCCTCCGGCGGTGGTTTATCCACCGACTGGAGGGCTTTTTCTTGTCTAGTTTCTCTACTTCTTTCAATAATCATCCTCCTTCTACGAGGATTGTGAGTTTTTTGGACTTGTTTATCCATTAATTGGATTTATTTGTCTCTCCTTGTGAGAGTTTGTTTTGTCTCTCCTTGTGAGAGTTTGTTTTGTTTGTTTGGTTTGATGACGGTCTGTTTGGTTTGGGAGATCTGGATTACTGCAAGAGCTCACAACTCACAATTAAAAATTGCTCATTGCCTGTGGGGGGTCTTCACTTGCGGCATGTCTATAGCTGGTATTCGGCATGTAGATAGCTGGGGTATTGCGCATCCTGTGAAGGTTTTATTTTTCGGCATGTCTATAGCTGGTATCCGGCATGTAGATAGCTGGAATGGCGGTCCTCTAACCATAGTTTATGCAACTGAGGCTTCTGAACACTGGATTCGGAATTTGTTCGAGGGTTGGAGGGAAGAGCAGGTTGGAGCGAGCTGTTGTCAAGAAGCCATTTCTTCGACAAAATTACTAAAGCACAATTATCAAGTGCTACCAGTTCGATTAGTCTGCGAATCGTGTGGTTTTTTTGCTTGCAAATGCTGCATAAATTCTATGTCAGGCTGTGGAGAGTGGTCTGTCATTCCTCCTATTTTTAGTAATCATGTATTTTATAATTTTTAAGTAATGCAAGTACGATTTATTCAAAAAAAAAGTAATGAAGTGCCAAAGGAGAGACATTAGTTATCTGTACTTATGTACTTGGTAATCTTTGTTACCTAAACGACATCAAGTGCTTGTATTAGTCTTTTCACTAACTTTTGTGTTAAAGTTCTCTATACATAATAAGCACTTAAAGAAAATCTTTCTTTCTAAATTACTGCGAAGTCAAGAGTTTGTGTCTTTTAAAAATAAAACGACCTAGTTTTCATTAAAAGACATTATAATACATTGTTTTATGCATAAATACAAACTCTTGCACATTAACAGTTTTTAAAAGAAAAACTCAATTTTTTCTACACTTGTGATTGCTTATATTGTAAAACTTTTTGAAGTCACAACTGTACATCATTTCTCTCACATGATATAATGCATATGTTTTCACACAATGTTATGGTATGATGTAAATGCATTCTATCTCTATATTGCTCTATTGCTATGTGATGCAGGTTCAGCTCCTAGTGGAAGTTTTCTCACATTGTAAGTCATGAGGTTGTAAACCCAACAACTTCTATCCCGGACTATGAATCCAAATCTAAACACATCCTAACTTACCCCTGAAGTGGAAGTAACTTATTTGACTAGAGGTCATTAAGGGAGTAACTGCACTTGATGCAGAAAATAAGGATGTGAGGGATAGTAAACCCACAGCTCTACCTCTCAAGGAGAATAGATGTATATAACTTGAGGTATCTGTAAGCTCTCCTGCATTCTCCCAAAAGGATGCAGAGCTGAAAATGGCACTAAAACAGTCTCTGGATTCATTATCTTAACAGGATGAGTTTATTGAAATTCGCCTGTCGACCAGGGCATCTGTTGGTAAGTCACTACCTCATACACAATATTAAAATACTTCCTATGCACAAAGTGATATTGCACACACTAAGGATGAATTGACGGAAACAACTCATACTCCGACCATATTACGGTTAGGATTATAAGTTGAAGGTTCCTCAAAGAACCAAGAGTCTTCACAGACCTCGAGAGAAGGTATTGATCTCAATGTAAAATTCAACAAGATCATTATCTAACTCCCCAGAGAGAACATCTCTAGATCCTGCAGGTATCGGATCCGACATAGGTGCGGATCGGCAACTTGTTAACTATGATTCAGATTTACCTGATGAGTTTAACAAGGTGATGTCTTCACAGACATTCGAAGGGAACTTTGATCTCAATGCTAAATTTTATAGATCATTGTTTACCTTCTCAGAATTCAAATCTGAAAACTCTAACAAGGGATACTAGCAACTTGTAGATTATGACTCAGATTCGTCTGACGAGTCCAACGAGGATTTGGGATTTGCGAACTCCCATTGCACCACCACTGACCTCTCTTGAAGGGGCTATGGTGATTTTTCTTTGCAGGTACTACACATGGATGCTGGAGCTATGAGAGATAAGAGTGATACACCAGTGAGTATGAGTGTAAACACTTGAGAGATGAGAAATGAGAGATCACTCATTTTAAGTGATATGAGTGGAGAGATGAGCTAAACACTTGTGAGGTACACGAAACAGAATCACACACTCACAGTGAGGAAGAAAGATAAACACCAAATCTCATTCCCTATTCCCAAACAAAGTTTACTTACAAGATTTGGGAGATACAAGGAAATTGTCGGAAGATTTGGTTGTCAGGATGATCAATAGTGAGGCCATTCTATAATATCTAAAGGGCAAAGTTGATCAGTCTACATACTTCTATTCTGGAAGTCTTCATGAAAATCCTTTAACACAAGAAAAGCTTTTTTTTCTTTATTGCAACAGACAATGTTATATGTATGAAGAATCTGTTATACTAAAGGTAAGAAGTGAGTTATAATTGAAAAAATGGTATCATCTAATTTACATTTGGATGTTTGCTATAATTGAATGCTTGGAGGATTACTAAACTAAGGGGGAGAGATATATTGAAGAAGATATACTCAAAGATTACCTTAGTAAGAGATATTCAACTAAGGGGGAGAGTATAAGCTTACCTTAGTGAGGGGGAGATTTTCTATCTAAGGGGGAGAGATATGAAAAAGGATATACCTTAGAAAGGGGGAGTATTCACCTTGTCAGGGGGAGATAGAAATATTCGCCTTGTCAGGGGAGATAAGGAGTATTCACCGTTATAAGGAAGAGACATATCACCTTAGGTGGGGAGACATAAGGAAGGAGAGAAGTATGAAACGACAAAGAAGAATTCTTCAGTATGTGGTTGAAAAGTCATATTCTTAACCACTGAAGAATTCCCAAGTATCTGCTGATAATGTTCAATATTAGATGTAAAGGGTTATCAGGCAGATATGTCAAGAAATGAAGATGAGTTACTTAATGAAGATCAGTTCATTGTTAGAGGAACAATCATCTATCAGTTCATCGATCAAGGATTCTGGAATTGTAATATCTAAACCAGAAATTTTTTTTTATGTATTATTTACTATAGCGCTTTAAAGCTTTATCTTCTTCTTGTTTGTAGTTGAGTTATCCTCTAGGTATTTGATTGTTATTGTCTAACAAACAAATAGGGGGAGATTGAAAGGCATATGATGTAGCCTATTTGTATTTCGAGGATTCAACTCAACTTAAACAAGAATGTAATAGTAAATAGTATATGTACTGTCACAGGGATCTCAATTGTATTATCTGTCAGAAAAGAAAGAAGACAAAGTCAATCTACCATTTTGAGTTATACTACACTTGAAGAAGTTCATTCAGTTGATCAAGCATCAGTGGAGTAATCAAGACAGTGGGTTCTATTTATAATGACAAGAGGTTCCTACAGTGGCAGAATACAAATTATAAAGGTTTGAAAAAGAGTGAAGAAAAGGGAGACATGAACCACAGTTTTAAAGTCAATATATGAAGAACAGTCATTGCGGTTAGTCACTCATGAACCAGACCGTGCATCGAGTGTCAACATTAAACAGTGGTTGTTAGTCATTAACTTCAGTGGTTCAAGCTATCAAGACTGGTATGAGGGAAAATCATTGTGCAAGCAGCAGAAGTGCTAAATTAATTAACCACAAGGATTTTACTATCAAGTGGATCACAACTGAGAGTCAAAGTGAAGAACAGAGATTGGAGTTAGTCGTTCATGAACCAGACAGTACATCGAACGTCAACAATTGTCCAGTGGAAGTTATTCACCATTTACAGTGGTTCGTTGAGGTAAATTGATTATTTATTGATGTTAGTTAATTCACCTTTAATTGATATAAATCATTATAGTTTATTTAATTAATAAATTAATTCTAAAAGAATTAATTTATTTATTAAATTACTTATTGTATCAATTAAGTCTGAATTAATTAATTAATCACTAGATAGTTTATATGGTTTATATGACTTAAAAGAATGATGTAACAAAGAGAACAGCTGAGTTATGTCATATTGAAAGAGAACAGCTGAATTATGTCATATTGAAAGAGAACAGCTGAATTATGTCATATTGAAAGAGAACAGCTGAATTATGTCATATTGAAAGAGAACAGCTGAGTTATGTCATATTGAATGAGAACAGCTGAATTATGTCATATTGAACAGAAGGCAACGTTTATGTCATTCCGACAGAAACCAATTATGTCTTGATCAATATTATGTCATATCCAGAATTAAGTCATATCCGAGTTTATGTCATACCGACCAGGTGAAATTATGTCATGGTCCACATTATGTCATACCGAGCTTATAGATTTATGTCATGACACAGATTATGTCATACCGAGCTTAAGGAATTATGTCATGACACAGATTATGTCAACCTGAGATTATGGGATTATGTCATGGTTGTAACAAAATATCAATACTTTGCTATAAAAGCAACAGACATACACACAGACATATCTTCTTCTTCGCAGACTCTCCTGGAAACACAAAGAGAGAGAGACCAAGAGAAAATGGTTCCTTGAGCTTAAATAAAATCTTGTAAATTATTTCTGGCTTGTATTGCTAAATCTAAACCGACAGAAATTGTTTACTTGTACTGATGGAACTATCTAGCGAATTAAGTTTCCTAGAATCTCTCGATATTTTTATTACAAATATAGAAAAGTTCATGTCGAATTTTCTATAGAATTTGTAATAATTAATTTCGATCTTTTTATTTACAAATATAGAAAAATTCATGTCGAATTTTCTATAGAATTTGTAATAATTAGTTTGGTCATCAAACCTTGTAATTTGTACCCGTGTATTTAGACACACCCCATCAAGTTAATATAAATTTTATATTCAACTTGAAATATCGGTATTCGTTTTATTCCGCATCAATTTGTTCTTGATTTAATATTTTAATATTTTTAAGAAAAGAGCAAATTCGATAAAACGGTATAGTTTGTATTCAACCCCCCCTTCTACAAACTATTTTGGACCTAACAATTTTCCGATTAAACACAACCCCAACACAATCTCTCTATCAATCTCCCTCTCGTCTCCATCCTCTCCCTCTCGACTCCCTCTCACAACTCCGACAACATCTCTCCCTGCTTCCCTACTTTATTCTCCCCCTCTTCTCTTTTCTACAACAACAATTATCCCCCTCCTCCTAAAACTAATTCGAACCACCAGTTCAAAACAACAAGATCGAACCCCCCATCTCGGTTACCATTCGGTTCAAGAAAGAAAAGAAAATAGAAAATGAAGAAGAATATAACAGAAAGATATACTACCTGGTGGTTTTGTTAATACTGTGTTTTTTTTGTGTGTATATGTATGGTTTGGTCGAGTGTTTTTGGCCAGAGATGGAAGCTGGGTCTTTTTGTTTTAAAGGAAACAAAACGTGGAGACACTTAGTGCTCCTTGAAACATAATCATATGTTTTTAAGTGGATAATTATTAAAAGAATAATTTGTGGGGGACAAAATAAATGCTGAAAAATAAAATAAAAAAAATAATGATTATGTTTATATTAGTGCAATGTTTGGTGAAAAGATCTCGTTTCTCCCGTGCTGGCTAATTAAACGATACTCTAATTTCGTTCTCTAAAATAAATTCGACCCAAAATTAAAATTCTATTTCTCTAAATTTCCTAATTTTAATAAATACCAAATAAATATAATTAATAAAATATAATACGAATATATAAAATTTTAAAAAAATTTACAAAACGCGCTAATTAAAAATATACTAGTGCATCACTCTTAAATAAAATTTAAATATCGAGTAGGAAAATTATTTCAAAAATTCGCGATTATTACAGTCTTCCCCCCTTATAGGATTCCGTCCTCGGAATCAAAATTACACACTAAACAATTCAGGATATTTATTTCGCATTTCGCTTTCTAATTCCCACGTGGCTTCCTCAACCTGGTGGTTTCTCCAAAGTACCTTCACTAAATTTACTTTCTTAGTTCTTAGGCTTAATGACCTTTTAGCCCTCGAAGTTTTATACGAAATACCTATCAGCGCTCAATGTTTCAAAACGTTCCTTTTAGCCCCTGAAGTATCCGTAAAGGTCCAATTAACCCTTGTACCGGTACGAAAAATTGTAACGGTACGTATCGGATGGGCAAAATAGACATTAAATGTGTCTGTTACAAAATTTTTTTTAATTTGTACCGGTATAAGGGTTAATAGGACCTTTCCGGATACTTCAGGGGCTAAAAGGTACAACATATTAAACTTGAGGGTTTGATGGGTACAAAAGGTCATTACTATTTCTTCTAGTTTAATTCAGCCACCACTAGTTTTCTATACGTGCTTTGTTTTTCCGGAAATATAACATTTTTCACAAAAAATTAATAATAATCCTAATTATAATATTTCTTCATCCAAATTCTTTTGAGGATACCCTGTTTATGATACAAAAATAATTTTATTCTTATATTTTTAATTTTTACACTCACATAACAATCTCTCCGAAGAACCCTTCAAATCATCCCATTTTTTAAGTATTATTATGAGAACTCTCGAATAAAAAATCTCATTTTTTAAAATATTACTCATCATCGTATATGTATATGGACAATGTTACAAATAAAAAATCTAATTTACAAAATTTAATACAAATATAAACCTATAAATAATTAAATATATTCAATATATTTTACCCTTCATAGCACGGGCAATTTAGTTTTGGGAAACAATGTTCACACGCACCTGATTCTTATCAAAAATCATTTTGTTTCCTTATTTTTTTTGCTCAATTTTATTGTAAAACATTTTGTTTGATGTTTTTTGTCCAAAAAAAGAAAAGAATCCATTAAAATAAAATTAAAACTCTTTTTTTTCATTAAAAGCATTCTTTTTCCCTCTAAAATCATATGTAACTGTACCCTTGCTTTTAAGTCGAGCCTTTAATTTTGTAAAATAATTATTTCTTTTATTGTCTTGTAGACAACGTAATCTCGGATTTTCTTTTACTTTATTAGGTGTGATAATTTAGAGATTCTAAGATTTTTAGTGTAAATTTGAAGAGAATACTAGATTATAATTCGTGTTACACAACATTTTTGAAAAATTATTTAATGATAATAATAATAGTGATGATAATAGTAATAGTTATAATTACTTATAATAAGGAAAATGATATTATATTTAAAATCAAATAATTGCAACACTTAAAATATCAGTAATGTAATTTATAGTATTTATTGAAATTATATTTATAGATGTAGCACGGGTTATAATTTAGTTAATTTTAAAGTTTGTATAAAAATTTTCTATTATAAAAAAAAGAATCAAATATTAATATGGATCTTATGCGAACCATATACGAATCTAATATGAAAAATAATTTCCAAACATAAATATGGATCCCGAAACTGAGATAAGGATTATCCACTAATTTATTATATATTGATAGATATGGATTTATTTGATTACAAAAATATCCTTGTACAAAAGTAGTCAATTAAGTTCATATGGTGATTTCGTAGTTAAACAGCTACGTTATTGAATTTAATATTCTTAATTTATTCGTTTTGTCATGAAATAGAATTTGATCTTCTTTTACAAAAAAAAGAATTTTTTTTTTCATTTTAAGATTTGCTAGTGGTAAACAAAGAGAGAAGAGTGTATGTAAGTCTTACTCGAGGGATATGGAGATAGTGGTGGCTGAATTAAACTAGAAGATATAGTAATGACCTTTTGTACCCATCAAACCCTCAAGTTTAATACGTTGTACCTTTTAGCCCCTGAAGTATCCGGAAAGGTCCTATTAACCCTTGTACCGATACAAATTAAAAAAAAATTGTAACAGACACATGTAATGTCTATTTTACCCATCCGATACGTACCGTTACAATTTTTCGTACCGGTACAAGGGTTAATTGGACCTTTACGGATACTTCAGGGGCTAAAAGGAACGTTTTGAAACGTTGAGGGCTGATAGGTATTTCGTATAAAACTTCGAGGGCTAAAAGGTCATTAAGCCTAGTTCTTAACTCTTGCACTTTGAAATCTAGGATCTCTACTGGCTGTTCTTCGTAGGTTAAATCAGGACGTATTTCCACTGGTTCGTAGGTTATAACATGTCTGAAATCAGAATGGTATTCTCTTAACGCAGAAACATGAAACACATCGTGCATATGCTGAAGGTCTGGAGGTAGGGCCAACTGATAAGCCGGCGGTCCTATCTTCTTGAGAATCTCAAAAGGTCCTATATATCTGGGGCTCAACTTGCCTTTCTTTTCGAATCTCATTACTCCTTTCCAAGGTGAAACTTTCAACATCACTTTATCTCCCACTTCAAATGCTTTGTCTTTTCTCTTTTGATTTGCATACTTCCTCTGTCGATCTTGAGCTGCAACTAACCTTTTTCGAATAATTTCGGTTGCTTGTTTAGTTTGTTGAAGTAATTCTGGTCCTAGTATCTTTCTTTCTCCTACCTCATCCCAGTATAGAGGTGATCTACACTTTCTTCCGTACAATGCCTCATATGGTGCCATACCTATGTTGGAGTGGTAGCTATTATTGTAAGCAAACTCAACTAGGGGCAGATGATCATCCCAACTTCCTTTGAAATCCAGTGCACAGGCTCTTAACATATCCTCAACTGTTTGAATTGTCCTTTCACTTTGTCCGTCGGTCTGGGGATGATATGCAGTGCTCAAATTTAACTTCGTGCCAAGACATTCCTGAAAACTTTTCCAAAATCGAGAAGTAAAACAGGCATCTCTATCAGATACAATTGAAACAGGCACTCCATGACGAACCACAATTTCCTTCAGGTACATGTTCACCAATCTTTCCACCGAGTACTTATCACTAATTGATAGAAAATGCGCAGATTTAGTGAGTCGGTCAACAATAACCCAAATTGCATCATGGCTGGCTCTAGTTCGGGGCAATCCTACGACAAAATCCATGGTAATATGCTCCCATTTCCACTCAGGTATCTCTAATGGTTGTAAAAGTCCACTTGGTCGTTGATGTTCTGCCTTCACTTTCTGACAAGTTAAACATTTACTTACCCAGTCTGCAATTTCTCTTTTCATGTTAGGCCACCAATAGTTTTGCTTGATATCTTGATACATCTTCGTGCTTCCGGGATGAATAGAGTACTTCGAGCTATATGCTTCGCTCAAAATCTCTTCCTTTAGTTCTGCAACATTTGGTATCCAAACTCTAGAGGCAAATCTTTTAATTCCTTTAGCATCCTTTGGACTCTGAAATTCTTCTCCGGTTAATTGATCCCTCTCTTCTTCCATCATTTTCTCTTGACATCGGCGAATCTTTTCGATCAACTCTGGTTGTAAGGAGATTTCATATACTCTCTCATTGGCTTGAACAGGAATCTTAATCTCCAAATTAAATCTCTCAATTTCTTTTATCAATTCCTTTGACGATACTGCCATATTAAGTCTTTCTTTTCTACTTAATGCGTCTGCCACCACATTGGCCTTCCCTGGATGATAATTAATCGAATAGTAACAGTCCTTGATCAATTCTAACCATCGTCTCTGCCTCATATTCAATTCTTTCTGGGTAAAGATATATTTTAGACTCTTATGATCCGTGAAAATCTCACACTTTTCTCCGTACAAATAGTGTCTCCAAATCTTTAGCGCAAAAACAATCGCAACTAACTCGAGGTCGGGAGTTGGGTATCTTACCTCATAATCTTTTAACTGTTGGGAAGCATAAGCAATTACTTTTCCATGCTGCATCAATACGCATCCTAAACTCTTATGGGAAGCGTCACTATAAATTACGAAATTTCCCGTATCGTCTGGTAATGTCAAAACAGGGGCAGATGTTAATCGTCTCTTAAGTTCTTGAAAACTTTCTTCACACTTGGGAGTCCATTCAAACTTCTCATTCTTTCTGGTGAGCTTGGTCAAGGGTGTATCTATCTTTGAAAAATCCTTTACAAATCTCCTATAATATCCGGCTAGTCCCAGAAAACTTCTAACCTCTGTTAGGTCCAAATGTGTTGTAGAGGGGGGGTGAATACAACTTTTCGAATATGAGAAGCAATAAATACGATGTAATAAACGAACACACAGATTCAAGGAATATATGTCTTATATATAACTTGAAATGGTTGCTACAACATTCATTACAAAGTATAACAGAAGTTCAGAGAGAAGTGAATGATACTAAGCTCTGTGAATGCACACTCTCTCTTTCTCTTGTGTTTTTCTCAAGAATTGCTCACTAACTAAAACATTACACAAGTACTTCTATTTATACTACATGTAATCTATGTCCTGTAGTCTTCAAAGACTAAGATATACGTGGCCCAATGATGTCCACATAAATCTTGCCTTATCTTGAAAGCTTGGAAATCTGCCAATCAGAAGATGCCATGTGTCATGTTGACGCTGCACTCTAAGTAGAACTTCTACTTGAGAATTTCTACTTAGCCATCTCGAATTTCTAAGTAGAACTTCTACTTAGAAACTTCTACTTGGTCATCTAGAATATTTAGTACTTAGAAAATATTCTGGTCTTCAACTTGAAACTTCAATGCACATCTTGAACTTGTGATATCTTCATGTCTTCTTTATTCTTCACCAAGCTCTTGAACATGGATCTTTATTACTGACATAAACTTGCTATCAATGTCCTGACACTTGATGCAACGGTCTGGTTCATAAGTGACTAGTCTTGATAGGGTTTTTGCTTCTTGAATAAATTACCATATCCAATTAGAAATGTGGCTTTCCAATACTTGCTTTCCTTCTTGTTCACTTGAAATCAATTAGTCTTATTGATACTGATAGTTATGATCTTGATTCTTGGCTTTTCAAATCACTGAGGCATGAACAACTTTGACTTGAACTTCTCTCAATGATTTCTTCTTGG
Source organism: Saposhnikovia divaricata (assembly GCA_036435485.1). Classification (NCBI taxonomy): domain Eukaryota; kingdom Viridiplantae; phylum Streptophyta; class Magnoliopsida; order Apiales; family Apiaceae; genus Saposhnikovia; species Saposhnikovia divaricata. The sequence continues at coordinate 171,613,241 of CM071598.1, forward strand.
CTTGATCATAGTTAACATGTTGAATTGTATCAATTACCGTGTCTTCATTTAGTGTTGATTTCTTGTGACTTCTTGTTCTTGATTGTCTTCTGGTTAAGTATCTTTTCCTTTAGTTTGAGTTACATTAGTTATAGTGTTACAAGTTTACACACTCTGCCTTTCAATCTCCCCCAATTTGATTGTCTAACAATGACATTCAAATTAATGAAGGATAACTCAACTAAACAATGAGACGAGAAAAGATAATTAACATTACAGTCTTGAATAATTTACAATTGAAATTTACATGAAAACAATACAAAGAACTTAAACTACAAACAGAATTCGAACTTCGAATTAAAGATCATTTGAGTGATTCCTATCACCTGGATTATTTCATACCTTTTAGTCAAACTTGTATCACCTTATTGGATTCACTCTAAGGTGAATTTTCCTCAAGTGAGTTAAAGCAACCGAAAGACATGAAGTTTTTCCAACTTCAAGTTCACACCACTCTGACCTTTAACCCTAATTCCGTTTCCTCTTTCTAGCTTCAGCAGCTTGGTCTTTCTCTTCTTTCTGCCTTTTGCGCTTCTCCTTCTGCTGCTGTTCTTTCTTGTACACTGGATCTCTAAGCTGCTTCCACCTAGCATTCAACAGACTTACAGCTTCCATTTCTAGAGGATTCTTGGGCTCTGGATAAGGATGTTTGAAAAGCCTTCTGAGTTTGTCCACCTCCTGAGTAGTCCTGATCTTTGGAATATCCTCAAAGTTCTTCATTATGAGCTGAGGTTTCCAGTGAGATTTATCAAATTTAAACTGACAATAGATCATCTTGGGGTAGCCCTTGACACGGTCAGTATTGTGGACACTGGCCGCATCTCGCTCCATTCGCTTCTTTTCCACCACTACCTCAGACAGGTAACTCATGAGTCTCTGCTTTTCTTCCACAAACTTATCTTCCACATCGCCCCATTTAAATACATATAATACTCTCTCCAGAAATGCAGCATCTTGAGTCTGTAGCAGCCATTTTCTACTCATATGCAAGATTGTTTGATTCTGGTCTGCATCTATGAATACTAAGGCATCAGCTGTATCTTCAACATAAGTGTGTATCCAGTATACACTATCACTTCCTGGAACACCAATTGCCTCCCTTATCTCTCCTTGTTCCAGTGCTCCAGAAGGAAGAGTCAGAGCTTCATCTACATTCTTCATGGCTTGAAGAATATTCCATTTCTTCTCTATCAGCTCCGGCTCAATCTTCACGTCATCAAGAGGGTTTGGAGCAATGACATTACACTTCCACACCTCATTGCTCTTCTTGAATATGACTCTTTCAATGATCTTCACGGATTTATCTTTAAGCTCAGAAGCGAATCCCTTACTCATCATTTGTCTACATACAGCTTTGAGAGATTCCACTGAAAGCTCCATTAGATCATTTTCCTCCATGCTAACCCTCTTCATCTTTCCGTCAACTACCATCCGGACAAAATTTGGATATGCTGAGAATTCTGGACCCTTGTCCTCTGCTAGCTGCATTAACTGATCTCTATACAGAATGCTTAGCTCCTCAGAATGAGAGTATTGAATTTTTGTCGCTAGCAAGAACAACTCTGACGCAGATCTTCTTGTTATGAATTGGTCATCCACATATAGGAAAGATGTTGGGACTCCTTCTACCAAAGACAAAATAACCTGCCACTCCTTAAGGTTTGCATTGTATCCAACCCTGACTTTAGAAATTAATCTCTTCAAAGCACTTATATAGTCCCCAGTCATTGGATTCTGCAAATTCAAGTTGTAGAACAGATCATCTGCATCCTTGTTATGAACTCCTTTCGCACAGGGTCCCATCATTATCTTCCTTGCTTCATCCCACTTATGTCCTATCCTCCTATTGTCAAGATCAACTTGAGGATCAGCTAGCCTTGCAAGCTCATGAACATACTGCTTCCCTTGTAGCTCCACTTTCTTTTCTAGGAAGGCAGTACGTTCTTGCATCATCTTCATTTTATGGAACTGAGCTTGTTCCAAGGCTAACTGTTGAGCTTTAAGGGTTTCCTCATCAACAGGAATTTCTTCAGGCATTCCGGAAGACATCCCAGCACCTCCACCTTGTTCCTTCAAAGATCTTTTTATAGCATGTGCCAACGGTACGTCTTCCATATCAGAATCTGAGTCAAGTACCTCCTGTACTGTTTCCTGATGACTCAGGTCAATGAATGGTTCATTAACCATCATTGCCTTACCCTTTCTCCTCCTCAGAGCCTCTTCATCAACAGACGGCTCAACTTCTGGTTCCTTGACAAGATCAGCGGGTTCTTCAATTTCTTCGATGTGAACTGCCTGCTGTCTCGTCTCCTTTCCACTCTCCCCCTTAGGTGAGTTATCCTGAGCTCCACCTTGGTCTCCAGATCAACCAGCTGCATAAGAACCTCCAAAACCAGAACCAGAGGCTCCCGCTCCACTAGCACCACCTGCACCAGCATCGGGGGGAGGTTGTTGCGACTCGAAACACTCCGGGGGCACAAAACTCCTGACTGCGAACATCATTCTACTGATCTCCACAACCATTGTATGCATTGTAGACTCCAATGCCCCCATCCTCTCATTTAGAGTGCTTCCCAAGACACCACCAGCATGGCCAAGTCATTGACCTTATTTGTCAAAGCATCAAAAGCTGTAGCTTGACTTGCCATTCTTGCTGCGTAGTCGTCTAGAGCCCTTTGGTTGTTTCCAATGTTCATCCCGAACTGCCCCATCGTCTGTCCGAACTGCCTCATCTGATTTTCCATAGAAGTCATACGCGTATCAAGATTTTCAATGTTAAGGGACGGTGTTTGGTTTAGGTGACCTCGTTCTAATACTCGTTCTGTTGGTATTTGGCGCTCGGTTTCGGGCCTTAAAAGTGAAGGTCCCTCTCTCCCTAACCTCTCACACACACTCCCTGTCTCACGCTCGTGTATGTCTACAATTATTGATCCGAAATATGAAGCAGTACCTGCAGAAATTGGATAAGCAAAATAATTGGCAGTTATGGGATCTATGTCTGTTCTATCCTGAGTTGGAATCTCAGGCTGAGCGGCTGCAAAGTGTTCTTGTACGACATTAGAACCGATCCTCTTTGCAGCATCAGTACGTACCGGTGAAGGTACGGCTGAAGTTGTTAAAACTCCATGTCCTTTTGAAGCAACAGGATCTTCAAAAGGTATATAATTGTCATCAAAATCCCTATGTGTAGACTGTTTAAAGGGAGAACCATTCTCGTGAGGTGGAGTGGTTGCGTGTGACACACTAGGGTTTGACTGTGGTTTTGAAGTAGCAGCATGAAAAAGTTTGGCTTTCTTTCGAATAAGTTGCTGCTCTTCGGGTTCACTCTCCTCATCATCTTCTACATATACACGTGCTGGCTTTCTGACTTCCGTTAACAGGGGTGAAAGAGAATAAGAATGTGTATCAGGCTCAGAAATATAGCTCTCACCCTGGGATAGATCCTGCGGGTTAGCAGTCTCTTGGGTCGCGGAATCAGATACATAGGAGGAGGAATGAATAGTATGCAGGGAGATATTACCTGATTGATTACCTTGTGCATCATCGCTTTGCTCATCAGGAATCTCATCAAATGCCTCAGCATGAACAGATGGATTCTGAGCATGTGATGAAACTTGCGATGATTCCTCCAAATTGGTAACTCCTGCATCATATCTAAGCCACATTTGAATATTTTCAGGAATTGACATATGTTTATCTTGATGTTTATCCTGATTAGCAATAGTTGAAAGTGACTTAGTGCCCATCCCTAGCGATTCAGATGTTGGGCTTCTGGCAAATCCCTGTCTAACAGCAAGAGCATCCTTCGGTATTAAGTCATTAATCAGCATTTGTAGGAACCGAGGAATCCAGCAGACAACATCAGTTGTAGTGAGGTCTCTGCTTGCATGAGATCCCATTGAGGCCACTATCTCAGAGAGAACTATGCGTCCATAATTTATATCCAGTTCTCTTGCTAGGGCAACTGCAAAGGTTTGCATTGGAATTGGAATTTGATGAAAATCTTTTTCGCGTGCCCGAAAACATCGTGTGATGGCCTCGAAAAAGTAATTCCATTCCACATGGAAGAATTGTTTTTGGATATTTCCTGTGATTGGGCCTTTCGGAGGATAACATCCAATTTCTTCAAAGAATCTGAGGCGTTCTGCAGCTGTAGGTTCTGGATCATAAGCATCTTTGATTGGGAATCCTAGAACCCTGTTGACAATTTCTTCAGTCACCTCATATTCCTGACCCGCTAAGGTAAACCTGAAACCGAAGGGGGTTGATTTGCTCCCAAAAGTAACCGCACTAGTCCATAATTGCTGTAAAGCATCATGTACTAGTGTAGGTTTAGCAGTAAAAGCATGGCTAGCTTTGGAGTACAAATTAAGAAATCGTATCCAAAACTTAAACCGCGGGAGTTGATCACCAATTTCCGTAGAAATATTATAAAAATTGTTTTTAGCAAGTGAAAATTGGTGAGCCATTTTAATTAAATGTTTTTCTTTAAAAGATGTGAAATTTTTTTTTAATTTTGAAAAACAAATAATTTACGAATTAACAGTTTTATCCCTTTTAATTTTTCGAGAATATCAAAAGACAATCTGAAAAGTTAAACTACGGGATATGAACAGTTGCCAATTACTAAATCTGAATATTCAAAGAAGATGAATATTCGTGTGTATATGGATGAAGAATGTGGAAATCGTGTTTTGAACAGTTACACAAACAATATATGTTCGTGTGTATGTATATGCGCGTATATATGCGGTTACAAAACACACCAACACAAAGATTAATTATAACACAGTGAATAGCAGTCAAAAATTTGGCAGTAATTCGTGATTAGTATGAGTTTAATCACAAAAACACGGATCAATGTATGAAGTTTGTGAAATCGCACTGTTTTTGTGAAGCGGCTGCTGTGAAAATGAAATTAGGTAAAGTGAATTATGCATCGAGTTAGAGATGTATATATAGATGATTGTGAAATGACAAAAGTATCCCTGTTAAAAAGAGTGTTAAAGTCTAAGTACATACAGGGAGAACTTTAAGTCGAACTCTATCTCGAACATTTCTATCTCGAACATCAAGTCGAACTTCGAGATGAAGTTCGAGATAGAGGTTAACTCGAACAATTAAGCATAAATAAGCACTTTTAACCAATTTTACAGCAAAAACTATAGGGAAATCCTATCTCGAACATTATTGATTTGTAGTAAACTTGGAAAATTTCCCTCTAGAAGAAAAACAGGGAAATTCGAGATACTTTTCGAGTTAGAAGTTTAACTCTATCTCGAACATCAAGTCGAAATTCGAGTTGAGTTTCGAGATAGACTAACTCGAAGTTAATCTCAAATTCTTTCCAAAATACCCCCTTGAAGCAAAAAGTACTGGGTAATTCAAGATATGTTTCGAGTTAGGAGTGTAACTCGAAAAATTCCCTTTAGCTTAACTGAGAACTCTATCTCGAACATCAAGTCGAAATTCGAGTTGAGTTTCGAGATAGACTAACTCGAAGTTAATTCTCAGTTCTTTTCAAAATATTCCCTTAATGGAAACCTCATCTCAACCTTTGAGATAAAATTCGAGATAGACTTTATCTCGAATATTTTGAAGATAGAACTAGGCACTGGTAACTCGAACTCGAACTCGAAGTCGAATTTCGAGATGAATTTCGAGATAGCCAACTCGAAATTCTTCCCAGACTTAGAATTTTTTTCAAAACTTCACTCTGACAGCTTAAGTCGAAATTCAAGTCGAATTTCTAGATGAGTTTCGAGATAGAACCTAACTCGAAATTTTGAAGTTTTTTAATTCTAAGGCCTCTAATTACATGAAACTCATGGGTAAATTCATCTAAAAATCATGCAATATTTAGAATATTATGAATTTAACTCCCCCTATGATCATGCAATCTGACAAGCATAAATTCACAGATTTGTGCTATAAAAGACACTTAAAACACAAGGAATTTATGCATAAACACACTATATGCAACCTATAACAATCATTAATTAGGCATTTTAAAGTCTAAGCATATAATGATTGAGTAGCTTGCACATACAAACATAAACATGGATTTTACAGATAGAAGGCTTTACTAACTTGTGTTAAGCATTCCCAATTCACCAACCAATCTATTGAATGTTACTTCATCAAGAGGTTTGGTGAATATATCTGTAATTTGTTGCATTGTGGGCACAAAATGTAGCTCCACAGTCCCCTCCTCGACATGTTCTCTTATGAAGTGATACCTGATGTCGATGTGCTTGGTTCTTGAGTGATCTACAGGATTGTTGGTTATGGCAATGGCACTTGTGTTGTCACACATGATTGGAATTTTCTTGTGCTCCATGCCATAATCCTTCAATTGGTTCCTCATCCACAGTATTTGAGCTACACAGCTTCCAGCAGCAATGTACTCAGCTTCAGCAGTGGAAGTAGATACTGTATGTTGTTTTTTACTTTGCCAGGACACCAATCTTCTGCCAAGAAATTGGCAAGCACCAGATGTGCTTTTCCTATCAATCCTGCAACCTGCATAGTCTGAATCCGAATAGCCAATAAGATTAAAACCTGTATCTCTTGGGTACCAAATCCCTAGATTTGGTGTGCCCTTGAGATACCTAAAAATTCTTTTGACGGCTACGAGATGTGATTCTCTAGGATCCGCTTGGAACCTTGCACATAAACAAGTTGCGAACATTATATCGGGTCTACTTGCAGTTAAATAGAGGAGTGAGCCAACCATACCTCGATAGCTTGTGATGTCAACTGATTTACCTGATTTGTCTTCATCAAGCTTCGTGGCTGTTGCCATGGGAGTCTTAGCTGCTGATGCATCTTCTAGATTATACTTCTTGAGTAAATCTCTTACGTACTTGGATTGACAGATAAAGATACCATCTTTTCTCTGACTGATCTGTAATCCAAGGAAGAAGGACAGCTCTCCCATCATGCTCATCTCATATTTTTCCTGCATTAGCTTGGCAAATTTCTCGCACAAGCGCTCATTTGACGACCCAAAAATAATATCGTCCACATATACTTGAACAAGTATTAAGTCATTTCTCACATTTTTGTAGAACAATGTTTTATCAATTACTCCCCTAGTAAAACCATTTTCAATTAAGAATAGGGATAGGGTTTCATACCATCGCCTTGGGGATTGCCTGAGGCCATAGACAGATTTGAAGAGAAGATACACAAAATCTACATGTTCTGGATCAACGAAGTCAGGCGGCTGTTCCAGATACACTTCTTCTTTTAACTCTCCGTTCAGGAAGGCACTTTTCACATCCATCTGGAAAACCTTGAAGTTCTTATGTGCTGCAAATGCCAAGAACATCCTGACTGCCTCAAGTCTTGCAACCGGTGCATAGGTTTCATCATAATCAATTCCTTCTCGCTGAGAATAACCTTTTGCAACCAAACGAGCCTTGTTTCGTGTTACAAGTCCGTTTTCATCCAGTTTATTTCTGAATACCCACCTAGCTCCAATTACTGATATGTTCTTTGGTCGGGGTACCAGTTTCCAAACTTTCTGCCTTTCAAACTGATTGAGTTCCTCTTGCATTGCAATCACCCAATCAGCATCACCAAGAGCTTCTTCTATTTCTTTAGGTTCAAGCTTGGATAAGAACCCAGAATATAAGGAGATATTAGCCATGTCAGCTCTTGCAGTTCTTCTAGTAGTCACACCAGCATCTGGATCACCAATAATTAACTCAAACGGATGGTCTCTATTCCATACCCGTTCTCCTGGAAATTGTCTTGATGATTCAGCTTGACTTTCTGAGTTGGGGTGCTGACTACTTTGATTATTTTCACTAACTCCCCCTGAGTTAGTGCCAGCTCCTACAGAACTAGAGTCGACTCGACTCGAGCCTTGAACAGTAGTCCTTGAGCTGCTATTTACTCCCCCTGAGTTGTTGCCGGTTCGTACTGAAGAAGTCTCTCCTGATCTTGTAGAATTAGCTTGTTCCCTAGACTCAGGTTCTTCATGTACACTTGGAACATTTAATGGAACAACCAACTCAGGTTCATCTTCAAGATCTTCTAAGTCCAGATTCTGAAATTTTAGGGACTCAGGTTCACTAGAATCTCTTGAAATTGATGAGAGTTTGGTATCGTCGAATCTGACGTTGTAGCTTTCAGTCACTTTTCGATCATTCACTAAGAACACTCTATAAGCTGCCACCACATCTGTAGAGTAACCAACAAAGATTTCTTCACGAGCTTTTGCTGCAAATTTGCCTAGATTTTCATCATCTATAAGCACATAGCATTTTGCTCCGAAGACATGAAAGTATTTGATTGTTGGTCTTCTGTTGTTCATTAGCTCACATGGTGTATTTTCTTTATCTTTTATGATCAAGGTTCTATTTTGAGTGTAACAAGCGGTACTCACTGCTTCGGCCCAGAAGTACAAAGGAAGTTTTGAATCATACAACAAAGTTCTTGCTGCTTCAACCAAAGTTCTATTCTTCCTTTCAACTACTCCATTTTGCTGTGGAGTTCTCGGGGCTGAATACTGACGACGTATTCCTTTAGATACACAGAAGTCATTCAGCACTGCATTTTTGAATTCAGTGCCATTGTCTGATCTAATCGTCTTCACAGTAAGTGTTGAAACATTCTCAATTTGAGTGATGTGATCAATGATTAAGAAAGGTACTTCGTCTTTCGTCATTGCGAACAATACCCATGTATACTTGGAGAAGTCGTCCACGATTACCAATGCATATCTTTTCCTAGACAAAGATAGGACATTCACTGGGCCAAACAAATCCATATGAAGAAGTTGTAGAGGCTCAGTAATACTAGAAATTTCTTTGCTTTTATGCGATGCTCGCTTCGACTTTCCCATTTCACAAGCTTCACAGAGTCCTTTCGAAGCGAACTCCATTTGAGGTAGATCTCTCACCAATTCTCACCTCGCGAGAGCATTCATCGTTTTGAAGTTTAAGTGAGATAGCTTTTTGTGCCATAACCAGCTTTCATCATCCGAGGCTTTGCTGTAGAAACAGGTGACCTCATTCTGATTTGCTGAATCCATATCTGCAACAAAAAGATCTGCCTTTCGAACTCCTCTCAAAGCTAGTGAGCCTTCCTTGATGTGAGTGATTGATACACCTTTCTTGTTGAAGACAATTTCGTAACCTTTGTCACAGAATTGACTGATACTCAACAGATTGTGCTTCAGTCCCTCAACATAGGAAATATCTTCTATGATGACATTGCCAGTTTTCAGTTTGCCATATCCCTTTGTCACACCTATGCTGTCATCTCCAAAGGTAACATAAGGGCCAGCCTTCATAACCAACTCTGTAAGCAGGGACTTGTTTCCAGTCATATGCCTCGATGCTCCACTGTCTAGCACCCATATAACTTTATTTCTATTCTGCTTAACGCCCTGCAATGATAGATTGGTTAGACATTCTTCGGAACCCAACTTTGATTGGGCTCGGCTTTTCGATAAGATCGAGAATCAACAGATTTAACAACAGGAGATGCACTTTTCTTAACATTACTAGAGCTTTCGACTATCTCCTTTCCTTTCTCAGACTTGACAGATTTGTCAGTCTTAGGAAAAGGTTTGTCACTCCTAACTTTAGGAGGACTGACAGTCTTGGCTCTCACATGCTTTTTCTTGATGTTTGAACTAGCAACAGTATTTGAGCATGACTGGCTAGATGCATTCATTAAATGCACAAAAGTTTGCATGATGTTAAAAGTGCATGGCATACAATTGGGTTGACCACACTGTGCATGATTCTGATGCAGATTATTCATTGTATGTGTGATAGGCATGGCATGTGCAGCAGGAACATTCATGTTAGCTTTGCATGCATAAGAAAGATGTTCAGTAGATTTACAATGATAACATGCTTTCTTTATTCATTCAGCCTTAACCTCTTTTATGCCTTTCTCTCTCTTTCCTTGTTGTTTAACAGCCTTAGCTCCTAATCCTAGTCTAGATTCATCTCTAGGGAAATTGATTTTAACTTGTTTGATAGGAGTTATGGGTTGTGCTTTCTGGCGATCTTCCATCTCAATCTCATATCTAGCTATCAATTCAGTCTCTTCTTCTTCTATTCTAGGAACAAGGTGTTTGTACATAGGTTTGACAGCTGATTTAAGAATGCTAGGTGTTTCCTTTTTAAGGTCACTGGAACTAGGGTCAATAGGTCTCTTTCCTTCTTTCTTAGGAAGGTCAGAATAATCAAGTCCTACACCTACTCCAGTTATCCTCTTAAATGTGTCATTATCTACATACACTTTACTAACAGCTAGTTTGTAAGCTTCACATTTAGTTTCTAACTCAGCTAGATTGTTCCTAAGACATGCTTCTACTTCTTCCTTAAGGACGAGCTTGTGTTCCAGAGATTTAATAAAGTCTCTTAGGGAAGTATCTACAGTGCAAGCAGCCTCTAGCTCTTCCACTTTTGCCTCAAGCATTCTGCATTTGGCAACAAGTGTTTTCTGTTCCTTTTGAGAAGAGTCTAGGCTTTTGCACAACATATAGATCTCTTCACTAAGAGCCCCGTTCTGTTCCTTATAATCATCAATAGACATTTCTACTTTAAGAGTCAGAACTGGTACCTCTGGTTCCTCTGATGTCTCAGCCATGAGGGCAAAGTTTGCTACATGAGTAACATCTTCCTCATCTGAATCATCCCAAGCTCTTCCTTCTGTCACCAATAAAGCTCGTTTTCCATGTCTTTCCTTCACCAACGCTTCATACTTGCTTTTGAGGGCTTCATATGTCTCTTTTGGATAAGTCTGTTTAGGCTTTTTGCAATCCGAGGCAAAATGTCCAGCTTTACCACAATTATAGCATTTGAACTTCATTTTGAAATCCAATGGAGATTTGTAGCTGGTATTCTTGCCTTTACCTTGGTAGCCTGACGAACTACCACCACCCTTAGCAGCCCGATAGAAAGATGAAGAATTTCTCTGTGGTCGGTTGCTCTTTCTGAATCTCATGTTGCTGAACTTCCTTGCCATGTATGCCACGACACTATCGTCCATGTTGTCCAGCTCTTCTTGGGTGTAGTAGTCATCATCACTGTCAGATGCGCACTCGTCATCATTATCAACTTGATGTGGTGCAAGTGATGATTTAGGCTTTGCTGCAACCATTGCCTTCTTAGACTCTTCCTCATCAGCAACTAATCCTGATGCAGTTTCTTTTCCTTTTGAATCATTGTCCCATGCTTGATCTTGAAGTGTTTCCAGCTCATAGGTCTTTAATATTCCATAATATTCTTCCAGAGAAGTTGTATGCAAATCTCTGGTTTCTCTTATTGCGTAGACCCTATGTTCAATGCTTTTTGGCTGGTTCCTCAGATATCTCGTATTAGTCTCAACCATGGGAAGAGTTACACCTCTCAGATTCAAATCCAATACCAACTGACTGAATCGTAGATAGACATCTGTTATGCCTTCTCCTTTCCTTATTCTAAAGGTGTCATACTCCATCTTGAGTATGAGTGTCTTGTTGCTTCTGACCTCTGCAGATCCTTCCATGACAACTTCTATCTTGTCCCAAATCTTCTTTGCTGTAGTCAAACCTTTGACTATGTTGAACATTTCATGATCAAGAGATTCCATCAATGTTTGTCGTACGGCAGTATCATAAGCTATTTGCTCCTTGTCAGCATCCGAAAACTCCGAGGGCTTTTTAGGCTCAGACCGAGGTGCTATAACCACCCCTCCTTCCGTATGTGCAGGAATAACCACCATAGGAACAAATTTACCCTTGTCAAGGACTTCCAGATATTCAGGGTTAACAGTCTCTAAATAAAGTCTCATTCTGAAAACCCATTCTTCATAGTGATCTCGGTTGAACATTGGGATCTTGAATGCATTTTTAGGAGCCATTTCAATTCTGGTCACTAAAAGTTTCTAAGTACCCAAGACTAGGCTATGTAGAATTTATATGTAGAACTTTTGCCTAAGTCGAAATTTCTCTAAGTAGAAATTTTGCTCAAGTCGAACTTCACTAAGTAGAAATTGTCCAAGTCGAAATTCTATGTAGAAAATCTCAAGTAGAAATTCTATGTAGAACTTTTGTCCTTAGAATAATTTTTCTGCAGATTACTTTAATATTGAATAAACAATATTATCTCTTCAACACCTTTTGACTTTGAATGCTTTACTCACCTAACCCACCTAACCCACGTGTTAGGTAATGAATATGTCTTGTTTCACTTTCGGCCGTGAATAATGCAAATCACAAAGTCCACAAACACCTTTTTATTCTTTTACTATTTATCTGTTTGAAAAGGAGATCAAAAAGTTGTTGGGTTGTCTTCTTTGATAAGAACAGATGATGAACACTCAAGAACACCAAATATGAAAGTACCCAGATTAATTCACAAAAATTAATTAAAATACACCCAAGCTAAATAATCACACCTGGAGTATTTAAATAATTTTTCGGATGAGTTTTCACTACAAACGAATTAAAGCTCACTTTTCCAGAATTTTAGAAAAGTAGATCTAGAAAATGAAAACTCACGATTCTTCTACTAAACACAAGGATCTATGTTTTGTATGTTAAACATATAGCTCTGATACCAATTGTTAGGTCCAAATGTGTTGTAGAGGGGGGTGAATACAACTTTTCGAATATGAGAAGCAATAAATACGATGTAATAAACGAACACACAGATTCAAGGAATATATGTCTTATATATAACTTGAAATGGTTGCTACAACATTCATTACAAAGTATAACAGAAGTTCAGAGAGAAGTGAAAGATACTAAGCTCTGTGAATGCACTCTCTCTCTTTCTCTTGTGTTTTTCTCAAGAATTGCTCACTAACTAAAACATTACACAAGTACTTCTATTTATACTACATGTAATCTATGTCCTGTAGTCTTCAAAGACTAAGATATACGTGGCCCAATGATGTCCACATAAATCTTGCCTTATCTTGAAAGCTTGGAAATCTGCCAATCAGAAGATGCCATGTGTCATGTTGACGCTGCACTCTAAGTAGAACTTCTACTTGAGAATTTCTACTTAGCCATCTCGAATTTCTAAGTAGAACTTCTACTTAGAAACTTCTACTTGGTCATCTAGAATATTTAGTACTTAGAAAATATTCTGGTCTTCAACTTGAAACTTCAATGCACATCTTGAACTTGTGATATCTTCATGTCTTCTTTATTCTTCACCAAGCTCTTGAACATGGATCTTTATTACTGACATAAACTTGCTATCAATGTCCTGACACTTGATGCAACGATCTGGTTCATAAGTGACTAGTCTTGATAGGGTTTTTGCTTCTTGAATAAATTACCATATCCAATTAGAAATGTGGCTTTCCAATACTTGCTTTCCTTCTTGTTCACTTGAAATCAATTAGTCTTATTGATACTGATAGTTATGATCTTGATTCTTGGCTTTTCAAATCACTGAGGCATGAACAACTTTGACTTGAACTTCTCTCAATGATTTCTTCTTGGCTTGATCATAGTTAACATGTTGAATTGTATCAATTACCGTGTCTTCATTTAGTGTTGATTTCTTGTGACTTCTTGTTCTTGATTGTCTTCTGGTTAAGTATCTTTTCCTTTAGTTTGAGTTACATTAGTTATAGTGTTACAAGTTTACACACTCTGCCTTTCAACCTCTGTTGGAGTCTTCGACCTTTCCCAATTTGCAACTGCCTCCACTTTTGCTGGGTCAACAGAAATTCCTTCACTGCTCACAATGTGTCCTAGGAATTGCACTTTACTTAGCCAAAACTCGCACTTAGAGAATTTAGCGTATAACCTTTCCTTGCGTAACATTTTCAATACTAAACGAAGATGCTTTACGTGTTCTTCTTGGCTTTTAGAGTAAATCAAGATATCATCAATAAACATGATAACGAACTTGTCCAAATACTTCTTGAATACGCGATTCATCAAATCCATAAAAGCGGCTGGAGCATTCGTCAATCCAAATGGCATCACTAGAAATTCGTAATGCCCATAGCGAGTTCTAAAGGCAGTCTTTGGCACATCTTCAGGTTTAATCTTCAACTGGTGATAACCTGATCTCAGATCAATCTTGGAAAAATGAGTTGCTCCCTTCAGTTGATCAAACAAATCGTCAATTCGTGGAAAAGGATATTTATTCTTGATCGTCATCTTGTTTAACTCTCGATAATCTTTGCACAACCTCATAGATCCATCTTTCTTCTTTACAAATAACACTGGAGCTCCCCAAGGGGATACGCTTGGTCTAATTACGCCCTTGTCTAATAGTTCTTGCAGTTGTGTAGCCAACTCCTTCATCTCAACTAGAGCCATTCTGTATGGTGCTTTGGAAATTGGTGTAGTTCCCAGGGCAAGATCGATATTGAATTTTATTTCTCTGTCGGGCGGCAATCCAGGTAATTCTTCAGGAAAAACATCCTCGAATTGATTCACTACAGGAATTTCGTCAATGGTAGGGGCCTGCTTCTCTTTGTCAACCACATGAGCTAAGTAGGCTTGACACCCACTCCTTAGTAGTTTCTTCGCTTGAACCATAGTCAAAAAATTACGGGTAGGTTTTCTTCCACGAAATTGTATTCTTTTGCCGTTGGGTCCCTTTAAACTAACCCACTTACGCCGACAATTGATTTGAGCATCATAACGTGCTAACCAATCCATTCCAAGAATTATATCAAACTCCCCTAGATTAAAAGAAAGAAGATCTGCTTCGAAGCGTTGTCCTTGTATTTCGATTCCACAACCTTGACATATCTGATCTACAGGAACTTTTTCCTGATTTACTACTTCTACAATCAATGTCTCCCCTAATGGTACAGACTGAATATCCAATTTATTCCTAAAATTCTCCGATATGAAAGATTTTGTTGCTCCCGAATCAAACAGAATGCATGCATCTACAGAATTTACTAAAAGCGTACCTGCAATTACATCACTGTCAGCAATAGCATCCTTCACCGTCATGTTGAAAGTACGTGCAATTGGCTTGTTGCTAGGAGGTGCCATGAGTCTAGGTGCAGTTGTCTCCTTTGGTGGTGACTTGCAATCTCGCGCAATATGTCCTTTCTTCCCGCAATTGAAACAAGTAATGGCCTTCTCTTTGCAGTTAGAAGAATAATGCCCTTTTTGTCCACAATTGTAACAAATAATGTTGGTAAGGTTACAGGGTCCTGGGTGTTTCTTTCCGCACGTTTTGCATTCTGGTAGCGGTGGCCTTCCTTGAATCAGATTGGCTGCCTGAGGGGATCTGAATTTCTGATTGTTTCCCCTAGTGTCTTGATTCTCAATTCTCTTTATACCATTGCTTTTGTCTTCCCGCTTCAAAAATGGTCTTTTTCCATTCTTATCATCCGGCTTCCTCTCAAAATTAGTTCCACGATTCTGAAACTTCCTTTTCTTCATATCCTTCTCCTTTGAGTACAACTCAGTTCCACTTTCGACAATAGATGCTTTCTGAACCACAGTAGCATAGTTAGTGATTTCTAGGACCGCAACTCGATTCTGGATCCACGGCTTCAACCCTAGTTGAAAATGTTTAGCTCTCTTTTCGTTAGTATCCACATGGTAAGGCACAAACCTAGAAATTTCAGAAAATTTGGCTTCATATTCAGCTACAGTCATATTGCCTTGCTTAAGTTCCAGAAATTTGACCTCCATCTGATTTTCCAAGTATTTAGGAAAATATTTCTCTTAAAATAGCTGCGTGAACCTAGTCCAGGGTATGACTACGTTCCCTTCCATTGCTCTCTTTGATTCCCACCAATAATTCGCTTCACCTTTTAACATGTAGGCTGCAAAAATGGTCTTCTTCTCTTCTTCTACTCCTACAATCTCAAAGGTCTTTTCTATCTCTCGTAACCATATTCTTGCCTCAACAGGATCAGTGGTACCCTTAAACTCAGGGGGATTTAATGATTTGAAAGATTTAAATGCAACTGTATTTTTAGCTGGTGGTGCTGGGGGTTGATCATTTCTGACTTGAGGTATTTCTTGTCTAGGTGGAGGATTTTGTGTAAATTGTCTTAGGAATTCCACGAGTAAACCCATAGGGTCATTAGGATTCAGATTTGGTTGTACTGCGGGTACTGGCTCATGTTTGAGTTCTGGTTGAGGATTGGGATCAACATCAGGGTAGCCCTCTGTTGGGGGTACTCCTTGGTTCTTGCGGGGTCTACCTCTTTTAGGTGGCATCTTTTTCTATTAAGATTGAAAACACAGCGCTTGGTCAAACAGGGTAAAAGTATACATATATAGCAGAATATTGATGTTGGTATTGTAAACCCTTAAAGTCATATGTCGAATTCTGAAATGCTGAAGATATATCTCATGTGTCACAATAAAATATTTTTCCCATTTAGGTAAAACCATTAACGGTTGCAAAGTTCTAAATCTCAATTATCGCGGTTTAAGGAAATGTTTTAGTCGTTATAGAAAACACACATTTTTTTTATATAAACAGGAGTGCTACTAATAAAGCGCAACAATAATCATAAAAATCTGAAACAGATGAAGGTGCAAAGATACTGATATTAACATATAATCCATAATGGTACCATAAGGTACATTCACTGATTATAAGCTATCCAGCTAATACACGAGCCATACTAAATAATTGCTAAAATACATAAACACCCTAATACAGAAAAATCTAACGTGGTCAGAAAGTGGTTCACCACTAGCTATACTAGCCAAAAGATAGGGATAGGCAAATCCAGGCTATGTCATCAGCAATGGTCTCAGCGACCAGACATCTCAACCACGCGTCTCTGGAACTCCTCGATGGCTCTGGTAATCAAATCAGTAACAGCAGTACGTTTAACAGCTCATGTACTAGAGGATGGTAGGGCTGTGAGATCTGTCTGCAGCCCGGTCAGAACAGAGATAGAGATCTGATGTACAATCTCCATAGGAACATCCCTCACAAGTAAGCTGCCTCCTCCGTGAACTGCAGCCGGGTCAACCGACAGTAGTCGCAATATAGCATCCCTAGTAACAAAAACCTCCTCATAACGAAGCCATACCCAACGAAACTGCTGGAAAAGATGATCATGAACTGCCCAAGGTACTGGCGCTCGATCCACTATCGACGGCACAGGCCCACCAACTGACTGTACTGGAAAAGGTGGAGTAGATGGAATCACTACTGGAGCAGGGATATGGATAGCAGGTACAGGAGGAGCAGTGTCACATGTCGGTGCACCATTGACCGGTATAACCACTGGAGCAGTATCACCAACAAGAGTGTCGCTGGTAAGTGGAAATATGAAGTCCGGTATAGAAGGGACCGTCGGAGTCAAAGTATAAATCGGAATAGGAACAATAACCAAATCTAGGATAGCTGTAGCCCTAGTAGGTGTAGCAACCCTGGAAACTGGATCCGCTGAGCTAGGCACCACCTCCGTATGGACGGGTGAAAGCTGGCTCTCATCAACCGGCTCAGTAAACTCGGGCTTTGGATTCTCAGCTCTGAACATCTCGGAATTAAACAAAGGTGTAGTCTGCTCTAACTGTTCGGTCTCTGCCTGAACCTCAAGTGGAGGTGTATCTAGGTCAATCACATGTGGAGGAGAAGGTGTGAGTATCTGGACAGAAGAATCCTCTGAATCACTATCGATCGGCATATTCTCCTCAGATGGACCACTATCCGACTCTGAGCTAGGATCTAGAGGTACAAGTGGGTATGGTGTAGGAGATCTGTCTCGAATAGGAAAGAAACTGGTAGATCCTGACGAAGACATCTACAAAAGCAAAGAGTTTCGGTCACCAACAGGTTCTAATCGACTATATACGCGTATAGATATATAAGAGTGTAAAGCACTTAGTGCTAAATTCTCAACATCGTATTATACCTCTAAACTCTCACGTCGCGTTATAATTCTAGGCTCGTACGATTACTAAAAATATAACTAATGCTCTGATACCAAGCTGTGACGCCCCCAAATCCACTACTTGTAGACTTAGGTCGCCACTTATCGTCAATACCTGTCTTATCCAAAAATACAATACAATGCATAATAAACATGAAGGTTTTATCGTACAACAGTGGTTCCATCCCACAAGTCCAAGCATCGACAAGTCTCAGAATTATTACAACATATAACTAGTACACACGATATCAATACACACGTCGAAAGATATGCTAATAGTCTTCGATGGCGTCGTCGCCTCTGAGATAAGCACACTAGTCCAGCTCAGTGCTCTGGTGCATTTTCTCCTTTCCCTTGAAACGAGAGGTTTCGCCTTTTTCCGTCTTCACTGAAAAACAATATCAACAACAAGAATGAGCAACTAGGTGCTCAGCAAGTCCATTGACTCGCTCTCTCACTAACAAGGAAGGTGGAAAGAAAACAACTCTATTTATGAAAGATACTCGTATGCAAGCAAAATGCCATGGAAATACTTATTGATAAACTCAAACAACTTAACTCTGAATAAAGAAATTGGAATTTAAAACTTGAGATACCGGTCTTCAGCCTTTACGATACCCCACAGCGAGATCAACCGCTGTGTCTCAAGTACCGCACACCCGTGATACCCCATAGCACGATCACTACTATGTCGCAGGTACCACTATATCGTTTTGCTAGCAAAAAGGTGGTTGAAAAATCAACCTGGCAACTATTGTGTCAAAAAGTTAATATTTCTCTTTCGATACCACGAGTTTATTCCTCGTGTTGATCTGAAAGAAAACCCATGGGCCATCTCCCATGTTGACCAGTGAATTATATGATTATTCCTCTGGATAAAAATTGATTGATTTGGATTCCTATTCGATTCTGGCCGACCGCCAGTCTACACTTTGTACGAGACCGACCTGAACAAAAGGCCGTCACAATATTTTCAAAAGGACTATTTTATTTTGTTGACACGAACAATATGTCAATCCAAGACAATAAGTAACAACCTTGAACAAGTAAGGTTCGTTGATTAGAATATTTCATGTGAAGTCGTCTTGAAATAATAAGAACGACTCGACTCAGAAGGAAAACTTCCAAATTCGCTAGAGTACGTATTTAGAGGAAATTCTGATGATATACTATTCTTCTATTCACTATTCTGAATGCAACTATTTTGATTCGAACAATGAATCAAATTTGAATATTGAAACTACATTTATCGGATCTGAACAATAGATCCGATTAAAGTCAATAAAATCTAACTATCTCGATATATGATCGTAGTTATAACTGAATAATATTTAAGGGTCATCTCGAAACAATTAAGATACCTTGGATTTCATTCAAATCAAATCTCTAAAATTCCTAAATCAATATTATAATAAACAGGATATTTTATAACGAACTGGCAATTCAAAACATAATTTTAACAGAATAATATCCAAACATTTCTCGAAATATTTCAGAAGGAGTGAGGGTCAGAAGGTACTTGCCTTGATCTCGAAGTGCAATGAATACAGATAAAATTATACTCTACCCGGGAACTTGCTTTGATCTACAGCTCGGAAATTATTCTCTAAAAATGGCAACCAGAAAAATATGAGCGATTCGTCAAAATAAAGTATTTCTAAACCGCTATTATAATGTTAAATATTATATAATAACATCTCTCGAAAATCTCTACAATAAATAATAGAAAATAATTCCCGGATAAATAACTCTATCTTCGGACTCGGAAATTAAATCTAGAAAAATATATACTATTTTTAGTATCCGTAAATCCCACTTTATTTAATAATATTAACCTCTATTTATTCACAATTATTCTCTCTTTTATCAATAAATCAATAAATCTCTAAATTATGGTAAATAATCACAGAATATTTTTATTGATTTAATTAACCAATTAAATCATTTTTAAATAAATTATTTATCACCAATAATATTCTAATCTTTACAAACTTTCCAATTTAATCAAATACCATTTTATTAAACTATTTATTAATAACCAGTTTAATTAAATCCCGATTATAACATTCAATCGTTAATTTATTAAAATTGTATCGTTTCATAATATTATTAACAACCACAGCGGCGCGTGGGCCCCACTCGACACCGCCGCCGCCGCCTCTCTCTCCTACGCCAGTCTCTCTCCCTGAAATCTCTCTATCTCTGTCTCTCTCGATCTCATCTCTCTCTCTCTCTCCGCCCGTCTCTCTCCACCTCACTCCCTTTCTCCGTTCATCTCTCGATCTCTATCTGTCCTCTCTCCCACAACCTCTCTCCAGATCTCTCCCCCAATCTCTCTCCTCGACCACCCATCTCTCCTCTCTCGTATCTCTCCCTCCTCCCTCGCTATTTTCCGATTAAACACAACCCCAACACAATCTCTCTATCAATCTCCCTCTCGTCTCCATCCTCTCCCTCTAACAACTCCGACAACATCTCTCCCTGCCTCCCTACTTCATTCTCCCCCTCTTCTCTTTTCTACAACAACAATTATCCCCCCCTCCTAAAACTAATTCGAACCACCAGTTCAAAACAACAAGATCGAACCCCCCATCTCGGTTACCATTCGGTTCAAGAAAGAAAAGAAAATAGAAAATGAAGAAGAATATAACAGAAAGATATACTACCTGGTGGTTTTGTTAATACTCTGTTTTTTTTTTGTATATGTATGGTTTGGTCGAGTGTTTTTGGCCAGAGATGGAAGCTGGGTCTTTTTGTTTTAAAAGAAACAAAACGTGGAGACACTTAGTGCTCCTTGAAACATAATCATATGTTTTTAAGTGGATAATTATTAAAAGAATAATTTGTGGGGGACAAAATAAATGCTGAAAAATAAAATAAAAAAAAATAATGATTATGTTTATATTAGTGCAATGTTTGGTGAAAAGATCTCGTTTCTCCCGTGCTGGCTAATTAAACGATACTCTAATTTCTTTCTTTAAAATAAATTCGACCGAAAATTAAAATTCTATTTCTCTAAATTTCCTAATTTTAATAAATACCAAATAAATATAATTAATAAAATATAATACGAATATATAAAATTTTAAAAAAATTTACAAAACACGCTAATTAAAAATATACTAGTGCATCGCTCTTAAATAAAATTTAAATATCGAGTAGGAAAATTATTTCGAAAATTCGCGATTATTACAATTTTCAACTAGTTTTTAAAATAAATAAAAAAACAAAAAAAAGCCAAAATTTGAATTTCAAATTTGGTGGTATGACTAAGTGGGTGTGTAGAAATTCTGAATGAATATTTAGTTTTTTTCTATTTTATTTAATTTTTGGGCCTTTATTCCTATTTTTATTTAATTTTTTAAAATTCGTGTCCTCAATGATTTATTGAGGGCATCCTCAATGAACATTTTTAACTAGTTTGTAAAATAAATTAAAAAATTAAATAAAAAAAGAAAAAAGACCAAGTTTTGAAAATAAATTCATACATAGCAAAGTATTCATACTTACTATTTGTGTGATGAATGTTACCTTACTTTCAATAATTTTTCATTTTTTTTATTTTTTCCCCATTTTCAACTAGTTTGTAAAATAAATTAAAAAATTAAAAAAAAAAGCCAAAATTTGAATTTAAAATTTGGTGGTATGACTAAGTGGGTGTGTATAAATTCTGAATGAAAATTTAGTTTTTTTTTTATTTTATTTAATTTTTTGGCCTTTATTCCTATTTTTATTTAATTTTTTAAAATTTGTGCCCTCAGTGATTCATAGAGGGCACCCTCAATGGGCACCCTCTATGAATCATTGAGGGCACCCTCAATGGGCGCCCTCTATGAATCATTGAGGGCAGGGGGATATACGTCGGGGGCTGTGATACGCCCCCCAACTATAAGTATCCAATTTTTCATTTTGTGTACAAGATGCAACATGTGAAGTTATTGAATGACTTTGAATTGATGGAGATGTTTTCTAGGCTTAGTGAAAAACAATGATTAATGTATGGGTTGGTACAACTGTAAGTCCTAACCCCCTTTATGGGTTGGTTCTGAAGTTGAGAGAAGAGCAGCAAGTAGTTAATAATGAGGCAGATATTGCAAATGAAAATGAGGTAGAGGATGAACAAGGTGACAGTGGCAAAGGCAATGAAACTGAGGTAGAGGATGAACAAGGTGATAGTAGTGAATATAGTGACTATATTGAAGAAATTAAGCATAGTGAAGAGGAGTTTGAACAACATATTGGAGATGAAATTGAATAGGAGTTTGGACAGGATATTGGAGAAAAAATTGGAGAGGATATTGAAGAAATGTCGGATGAAATTGAAGAGGAAATTGTTAAAAAAGATGGTGTTCCTGAGAAGATAGTTTTTGATGAAGACAACTATGTTAGTGATGATGAGGACAGACTGCTTTTAGAGGAAATTGAAGATGGGGATCAAAGGGGAGCATATGTTTCTCGATATTTCAATGAGAAGACCAATTTCAGAGATGTGCAGCTACTTGTTGGGCTGAAATTCACAGATCATTTGCAACTGAAGCATGCAATAAAATACCATGCAGTTGCTAATGGTTATGTGATCAAATATTTGAAAAGTGAGAGCACCAGGTTATTAGCTGTTTGTGGTTATCCAGATATTTAAAAATGGAGATTGTGGGCTACAAAAATGTCAGATGAAAAAAGTTTTCAAATTAAAACCATGAATCCTAATCATACATGTGTTAGTGACTATAATGCCACCATTGTTACTAGCAGTTATATGGTATGTTTGAAGTTTTATAGGACCTACTTGTGGTTATGTAATGAACATGAAAGAATGTACATGCACATTCAACATGTGGCAACTTAGTGGCATACCATGTGTGCATGTTATTAGTGCTTTATACTCTGGGAATGGGAATCCAGATGAATTTTGCATGCATAGTGTAAAAAGGATACTTATAGGTAGATGTATAGTGGTTACTTGCAACCAATGGAAGGCTCTAACGTGTGGCCTGAGAGTAACATACAACCTGTGCTCCCACCTGTTGATAGAAGACTACCAGGTAGGCCAAAGAAGGTTAGGAGAAAGGAATTTGATGAAGATGCACCCACCAGTTCAAAAGCAAGTGAAGGAACCTTAAGAGTTAGCAAGAAAAATCTGCAAATGAAATGTAGCCATTGTGGAGGAGCTAGACATAATAAGAAGTCATGTAAAAATCCACTTAAAGCTGTGAATCCTCAACCAAAGAAGAAACCTGTCAGGCCAAGGGTGGAGAAGCCTGCAACAGCTGTTGTTCCAAAGAAAAAGCCAGCAAAAAAAATATCAAAACATGGGAGCTGGCTTATACATTGATCCTAAGACTGGCAAAACCTATTTGAATGTAAGCTAATAGTCTTTGTTGATGTATATGTCTTTGTTTTTGTGGCTTGCATAGTATTCTAACATGAATTCTTTGACATGATTTAGCACAGGATTATTTGATACAAAGTGGAGAACCACCAAACCAAGCTGGAGAAGCTTCAAATCATGGTGGAGAATCTACTACTGCTGCTACTGAAATTATGTCTAAAGATGTTCCTTCAGCCATACAACCCAATGAAGTTGATTAGAATCCTACTAAAATGCTTTTTTTGTTGATACTAAGATGGATTTGAATTTTATGTATTCTAAGGATGAATTTATGACATGTAATAGAATTGGTGCTACTAAAATGCCTCTTTTGCTACTTTGAAAATCTATCACTTTTGTTAATCTGGTTTGAATGTAGCACTGTTATTTTTGTTAATCGATTTTATTTAAATCATGTGTTCAATATAAATTTAAGTTACAAATATTGAATTAATGGTTATTTTAGCAATAATTAGTTGTATAATGGTTATTTTGGCAAATTAAAAGAAAGTCATTATTGATTGTGCCACTTGGACCAAATAATTAGTACATTAATCATGAGTGGTTTGCAACGTCAACCAATTGTAACCATGATTAGTGCAGTAACATATTTCTTGCACAATTTTAGAAAGATAGATGGTTAAAATGGTGACAAAAAAATCGTAATGGTTATTATGCAAAATCTGAAAAAAAATTCAATAAGTTTGTTACAACTCTTTCTCTTAACAAAAATATACTTAATTTGTATTAATAATATTCGAATTCCTCCATCTTCCTTGTACAAACTTTTAAATATTTCCAATTTTAAACCTTTTAGCAATTTACATAGTTATTTCGCTTGCAGATGTTCTAATGTACTACAAATAGGTTTAACAAGAACTCTGAAAATAAAAAAATTAAAACTATAAACTACAACAGTTTACTAAATATTGTTTTCCAAGATAATTAAATTAGACTTAATAAATATTTGTTACACATCTAAGCTAATTTGAGTTGGATTCACTGGAATGATAAAATTTGAAACATTGACTTATTTTGTGCAATCATCTACGTATAAAAGAGTAATGTTAAACGCACAAAATTGATCAATAAGTTCTCGTCACTAACTCTTACTGTACAACTTAATTTTGTTATACTTTAATTTATTTTTAATTTTGTTTTCTTTACTTAAATATTTTTATGCCATCAATTTTTAAACAACTTAGGTTTAAATTTAGTTCATTTTTATTCTTATTTTTTATTATAAATATAATTTTCCAATTATTAAAAAGAATTATCCCAATTATTTTATATTATATAAAGAGTCCCTAATAGTATTGACTAAAATTAATGGTTCTTTTTTTAATATATTTTTTTTATTAATTCTTGGATAGTAAAAAAATTGAAAAATAGTATGAATCTATTTTTAGTATATAAATTTTGTTATTCTTTTCTTGTATTGAAATATATCAAATCTAAGATATAAATTTTTTAAGTGAAGACTTTTTGTCTCAATTTTAATTTAATTTTTAGGTTCTTGTATATAAAAATTTTGAAAATAATAAGAAACGTTATTGTTAAAAAATATTATATACAATATTATTAAATTTTCTATTTTTATGTTCTAACTTTCTTATGAACATGTGAGCATGTTATTTTTGTTTCTACGTTTTTGTAACAACTTTTTAACTAATATCATTTAAAATTTACAACATATGTCAAAGAATCATATTTAACAATTTTAGTATTCATGGATCAACCCAATTAATAATTTTATGAAAAAGAATTAAGAAAATAAATTTTTTAAATACACAAATCCAAGAAAATAAGAAAATGCTCTAGGATAGTTGGTGCTTTTAAATTATATATTACTTTAGGAATAACCTTAAATTTATTAGATAGTTCTTTTTTATAACTATTTCCTTATCTCAATGTATATAGAAATATTTCAATTCAATATTAAACAGAACAGTTGAAATAATTTTGACATAATAATGAATTTTTAGTAGAACTTGCATCTTTAGTTAATTCACATAATAATATATATTTAAAATGTCTTTTATTTTATTTTAATTTAATATATTTTAAAGTAAGAAAATGAATAATAATATTAATAATAATATAACATAAAAAAAAGTAGTAAGAATTCAAAGAAATAAGGAAAACAAGATTAAAACAAATTAAAGTATAGAGGCATAATAGATAAGAGAAAAAGGATCGTGAGGGAAGTTTTCTAAGATAGACACAAAATTAAGTCTTAAATTTATTGGACCCGCAGGGCTAATTAATAAAACTTTAAATGAATCATGATTTTACAAAAATGTCCTCCATATTTACATACAAAATTTATTTATCTTAAAAAATTTACCATATATCTCCGGTAATGGCCGATAACTCTTTTAATATTAGATTCAGGTGGCATTACCATTCCATACAATTTTTTTTGTATTCAATTAGCATTACTCATAAAAATTACTCATAAAAGAAATATGTATCTAGATAATGTTGGACATCAGTACGATTGACTTTGTTTAAATGTTCATTGGCCGGCCGGCCGGTGTAGTAGCTACGGACCAGCCCCCGGCCACCACTCTCACATCTTCGAATTTTATTAGTGCGAAATTAATTAAATTTTTTACCATTCTAATTTGATATGTCTAATCAGATGGCCCCTGGCTTATCCATTTTTGGCCAGACAGCGTAATCTCTAACCACTATCGAACAAATCTTTAAATTTCAAAATTTAAATGCACCACATTTCAAAGATCATTATTAAGTGCATGTTTGGCTAACCATATAAGTGGACTTATGTGGCGAAATCCCGTTTCCAGCTTATTTAGAGTGTTTGGCAAAATAAGCAAAAGCCCGTTTTTAGAACTTATATGGGATAAGTTGAATGTTAAGAAAATTCAACTTTTAACTTATTCTTATTTCTCGATATACGCAATATATAATATCCTTCAAATCTTCAAAATCATATATCTTTTGATTCGTTCAATAAAAAATTGATATGTATATGTCAAATTTCTCTACTTATCGAGATCTATCCATTGATATCCACTTTTTTTTTTGAAATTCAAAATCACATTTTATTAATAATTCAAATCTTTAGCAAGAACATCAATGAGAAAAGAGGGTACAGAAAACCACTCCTCCTGACCAGACATAGAACTAGCTACTCTAGCTAAAGCGTGAGCTGCTAAATTCGCTGATCTCCTAACAAAATAAACACAAAGGGACCTCAAGTCCTTTAAGATATTCAAACAATCTGAGATAACTACTCCGAAATAAGAATCATCTATATTCTTACTACGGATGGCTTCGACCACGTTGAGACTGTCAAGCTTTACGAGAATATTATGATTCCCCAACTTTTTCAACCAAGACAACGCTTCTCTAAATGCCATAGCTTCAGCGACTCGGCAATCTAACGCACCCATAAAACGACCTCCAAAACACGCCACAAAACCACCCAAATCATCTCTCAGAACACAGCCATAAGAACTTCTGCTGCCATTTTCTGAGAATGCTGCATCAACATTACAGGTCTGCCAACCGGAAGGGGGGGGATGCCAAACCATTAAACCTTCTCGCTCCAGACAACTACTCTGTCTGTTTTGAATGACCTGTGCCTGCTGCCACTGGAAAAGAGAAGAACTTGCATCGTTAATCACCTGGATACAAGTTTTGATGATTTTATTCCACACCACTGAGTTACGGTGATTCCATATGCTCCACATAACTGAACAAAACAACTCCAGCTCCTTTAGAGGCAAAGTATCAAAGGTACTCGCCACCATTTGAGAAAAAGATTGACCTACATCAGTAGTAGGGCTAAGATTGCTCAACTCCCAGCATTTGTTAGCAAAAGGGCAGCCTAAAAGAGCATGATCAACCGATTCAAACGACAATTTACAAACCTGGCAGATTGGGTCCACTTATATATATTAAAAAACAAATATTTTGAAAATATTTAAAAAAGTTAACTTATAAGTTCTGATTTACCAAACACTCTACTGAATTATAATTTCTGATTTACCAAACACTCTATTAACTTATAAGTTCTGATTTACTTATCACTTATATGATACTTATCACTTTAAGTTATAAGTTACTTATTTTAAGGTAAGCCAAACAGGCCATGAATTTAATGTATAAATCATTCAAATCTTTAAATATTTTATGAGATACTGTGCTAAATTTAAAGACTTTATCGAACAAAATTCTACTTCCAAAGTCAGATTGAAGGAGAAAAAAAAAACTGTATGTTTTTAAGCTAAATAAATATAGACTTTTTTGCACGAGCACGACAGTGGCCTGAACTATAATTGTTTTGCATAAAAATGGCCAACATATAATACTGAGCAACCGCATGGCCAAACTTTAATTTTTTAATCACCCGATTGCATTCCGTCAAATTTGGTTAACAGACGTTAGTTTTAGAGGGGTAAAATCGGAATTTCAGGTATTTTCTTACTTAAAACCTGTATTTTCAGCTAGTGTAAGTATTTTTCTTTTTTCTTTTTTCAGCTAGTGTACTTAAAATTTAATCTAATTCTAAAATTGAAACAAACTAATTTACTGTAAAATTCTAATTATTCTAAAAGTCCTAAATTCGTTTAAAACTAAAATTATTCTAAATTATTAATTCGAATTAAAATTTTTATTCTAAAACCATAATTAAAAAAATTATATTTTTATTGTGAATTTAAAAAAAAACAAAGTTATTTACAAAAATTATTAAGAAAATTTGGGCATGGAAGGTTCGTAAAATTAAATAGCAAAAAAAAAAAAATTAAATCTGCAAACTCAAACAAAACAATCAAACTTAATTTTAGAATAATTAAAATTATCAATGCAGAAACGAGTTGCAAAACTAAAAAAAATGAAAAAAAAAACACTTCAGCAAAAACTAACAAACTAACAAACTAAGTTTTAAAAACAGAAAGAAAAGAAAACAAAACGCAAAGGAAAAAGGGAACAAAACGAAAAAAATAAATAAATAAATAAATAAACGAGTAAAAAAAAACGGAGGAAAAGAAAGAGGGCAGGAGGGTGGGTAGTGATTTTGTAAACAGAGTAGATGAAAACTTTGGAGTGGAGTCAAGCTTCGAATTAACACTTAATAAAAAAAAATTACGAACTGAATTTAAAACTTTGGTGTGTTTGATTTTTGAATTTTTTTTTTTGAAAATTAAATACAATAATAAAGAAAATAACTACGAATTAAAATTACGAAAAGAAAAATGGACTATTATTAAATACAATAATAAAGAAAATTACGAACTATAATTTTTTTTTGGTGTGTTTGACTTTTAGAATAATTAGAATTTTAGAGTAAATTACTTTGTTTCAATTTTAGAATTAGAATAAAATTTTAAGTACACTAGCTGAAAAAAGAAAAAAGAAAAATGCTTACACTAGCTGAAAATACAGGTTTTAAGTAAGAAAATACCTGAAATTCCAATTTTACCCCTCTAAAACTAACGTCTGTTAACCAAATTTGACGGAATGCAATCGGGTGATTAAAAAATTAAAGTTTGGCCATGCGGGTGCTCAGTATTATATGTTGGCCATTTTTATGCAAAACAATTATAATTCAGGCCACTGTCGTGCAAAAAAGTCATAAATATACTTAACATAAATGTTAAATTTTAATGATATTATTATAAACCAGAAAATCATGTCACAATTAAATTATTAAATTATTTGGATTTTAGATTTAGTACCAATATTTTAAAAATTGGCCGATTCGATCGAAAGTCAACTGATTCGGGTATAAGTGAGGTGTAGTATTCGGATGTTGAAAAAATTTACCCAAAAAATGGGTCAATTACACGGATTTTGAAGATATAATCAAGCAGAACCAATTTTCAAGTTTTTTAATTTTATTTCATATAGCTAAACAAAATGGTTTCTCAAAATGGTTACTTATTATAATATATTATTGTACTAAAATCATCATGTGATCTCCCATATAAACGGCATAAAGTGATAATTAAGGAGGCATTAATTACTTTAATAAATGATAAGTCAAATGCAAGAAATAAATAATAATGTTGATGATTGTCATGTCCACCTATACAGTCCTACAAGTAGGCATGCACCAAACGTTATCTCGAGTCCCTTGTCTTCTCCACAAATTTCATTTACATACATACACCTCTCTCTATGTATACACACACACCACTGGAGCATCAATCAACAACAGTCTTGATCCACCTCTATTTAAATCCCTCTCCAGTAAATGGGTATGTCACTTCTCTTTACATTCTATTTCTTTTAATTTTCTTGCAGTTTGATGTAAAATTTCATCTTTTTTCTGGGTTTTTATTTGATCATATATATGGGTTTTGAACAATATGTAATCTTGTTATTTATTTCTTCAAATTTGTTGTTTTTTGTGGGTTGAATTGATGCTTTGAGCAATTCTTTTGGATATGTATTGAGTAGTATTCTTGAAAGTTTGTTTCTTGGTAGTTCTTGCCCAGATTTTTACAAAATTATGTGTACAATGTTTGAGATTCTTGTGTATTTGAAGGTAAAGGCTGATTTTTTCAGTATGTGATCCTATGATGTTAGGTTATGTCTAAGGTGTTAGTAAAGTGGCTTAGTTTGATAATATATCTCTACCACTCCAAACACGAAATGGCAAAATCCCTTTTTTATGGGGGGAGGATTTAAGAGGGGATTTCGAGGAGCCTATCTTTCGAGCATTAAGGTGTTAGTGAAGTGGCTTGATTGGATCATATGTCTTTTCACTACCCTCACCTGGAATTCCATGTATTGATATTGAAGAGGGGATCACTAGGATCTTTTGGGGAAATTTTTAACCTCGGTGTTTAAATTATAATTTTTTGTAATATTGAGGTTACCAAGTGCTCGAGACCTCCGATATTGCACTTGTGTTAACATATTAAGATACAAACTCTACAAAAACCGAAATGGCTAAAAGTGTTAGTATATTGGCTTAATTGGATCATACTTTGTTTTGTAATATACTCTGCAATTAGCCTTGTATGAGACCTAATCAACTTATTTCACTATGATATTGTCTATTCTCTCTTGTAATTATCTTTACTATCTTTTTTTTACTACTAGTTTTATAATTTGCCCAAATGACAAACTGATTAGCATATCTATACCGTTTAGGTTCTGAATTGTCTTTTATAGCTGTTAATATCAAGATTCCATCTTTATTCTCAATGTACCACTTCGACTACAGAGTTCTGTAGTATGCACCGGTAGGTTTCATCGAATTTTCTTTAAAAAAATCTTGCTAGACTTTCATTGATAAAACTCTTCGTTCTTCTTTGCAAACCTTCTATATTATATTTTATTTTTTTAAGTAAACCTTCTATATTACCTATTGCCTTTGAAAACACAACGGAAGGGAGTGGAAGATGCATTAAGAGAAGTATGACAATGTTACTTAGGGCCTGTTTGGCTTACCTTAAAATAAGTAACTTATAACTTAAAGTGATAAGTATCATATAAGTGATAAGTAAATCAGAACTTATAAGTTAATAGAGTGTTTGGTAAATCAGAAATTATAAGTCAGTAGAGTGTTTGGTAAATCAGAACTTATAAGTCAACTTTTTTAAATATTTTCAAAATATTTGTTTTTTAATATATATAAGTGAATATCAATGGATAGATCTCGATGAGTAGAGAAATTTGATATGTACATATCAATTTTCTAATGAACGAATTAAAAGATATATGCTTTTGAAGATTTGAAGGATATTATATATTGCGTGTATCGAGAAATAAGAATAAGTTGAAAGTTGAATGTTAGGATTTCTTAACTTATCCCATATAAGTTTAATAAATAGGCTTTCTCTTATTTTGCCAAACAGGCTAAGAAAATGGGGAACGGGCTTTCATCATATAAGCCCACTTATATGATGAGTCAAACACCCCCTTAATGCCCAATGTCCAGTTTATGGACCGAGTTTAACGTCTCAGTATATCCTAGAAACATTTACTATGAAGTACTCAGATCTTCTGATTGGTAAATCTTCTGACTGGTGGAGGATTAATATTAATACTTTTTTTTTTTTTTTTTTGCTAAATAAATTTTTCTTCATACATATATTACTCACAAATTAATATTAATACATTGATGGATAGGTATGATCTAAAATTCTAACCATTATACTATTATAGCCCCATAATGTTCCATGTGCCAGTGTTGCATAACATGCCAAACACACCAACTTGGATATGTTTCTCTTCTTTTTGATATACAATATCTATCTACTGACTTTTGGTTTTATTTGCAAAGTAGTAAGAAAAGAAAAATAGTGTTACTTTTCTACACTAACCCAAGTAGGCTAGTCATGATTCATCTTTAGATGTTTGGCATCAGAAATATATTATGGAAATAGGAGTAATTTGGGAGGTACCTTTATTCATCCTTGGCACCTGTCATGGATAGTGGATCTGAGCATCATAATGGAATTATTGTGGACCCCTTTTGCAAAATAATAATCCAAAAGTTTATTTGGTAAGATGTTATTTTATTATAATTTTGTTTTCTAAAGTTCATTGTAACCCACTTGTTGAGTTCCTTCTCAATCACTTCTCCTTTAATTTTAAAGTGGCGCATTATCTGCGAATGAAAACAAACCTACGGCCTACGTTGGAATCTTTTGCTAATATTTCATATGATATGTGTCATAAAATATATGTTTCTCTTCACAGGTCTGTTTATTGGTACAAACTTATAGTCTGTGTTCTTTTGTCATACCAGTTCTTCCTTTGCTAGATAACTATAGTGATATATCCGATGCTTTAGAAGGATAGTTGTCCCCATTATAAAGCACTGGGACCTGCTATTTAAAGTTTTTGTAGGACATTTCCCCGTTCTAAAAGATATAACCCATTACCCATCTCCCCAAATATTTATCATGTTTGTTAGAGTCAAACAATTGGAACTTTCTTCGAAGCTCTGCTTTTTTGGTCTTGTTTTGGGTTCAGTTCATTGTTGTATACTCATATCCTCGTTAGATAGAATGCAGTGATACTTTAAGACACATGCTGAGAGACCATATGCAGGTTCATTCATTTAATATGTTCTTGGTGCCTGTTCCCCGCCTTCCCATATTGACCTAAGCAGACCAAACCTTTATTTAATTTCTAATATACGAACTATATAAAATATATATCTTACTTAGTATTTTATATGACTTAACATCATGCTCGAAGCACCTCTAGTTTAGTGTACTTGTTTGATTCTTTGTTGCAAGTAAGTGTTCTTGTTTATTCTTCTCTGTATTATCTACGTACAAAACTGATACGAGCTTTTTAAGGCATAGACCTCTTGCATTAGCTTTTACATGATTTTGTAAACCAATAAAACAATTTGATCTTTGGTGCTAAATTGTCTTAACCTCATATTTTCAGGATTTAAGAACTGTTAGCTCGGATTAATTGTGATAACACAGCCATGTCTATCGAGCAGTGTTTTAACAAGGATTGGAGATCCTTCTCTGGTGCTGCATCGGAAAAGTCCGAAAAGACTTTGCCATGCTTCGACTGCAACATCTGCTTAGAATATGCGAATGAACCTGTTGTTACTCTCTGCGGCCACCTCTACTGCTGGCCCTGCATCTATAAGTGGTTCTACTACCAGAGCGCCTCCCTTGCTTCAGACGAGCATCCACAGTGCCCAGTTTGCAAGGCAGAAGTATCCCACACCACTGTCGTCCCTCTTTATGGCCGCGGAGAAACCCCTTCTGGAACTGAAAATCAAGGCAAGGCATCCCATCGTGGTATAAACATACCACAACGGCCACCTGCTCTTGGCACTCAAACTCTTGTAAGCACGTCTAATCAAACTCATCAACGGCTCCCATACAGGAATCCGTATCAGAATCTGCAGCATTCCCCTCTAGCATATGATGATAATGGAGATGATTATAATTCCTCATCAGCACACTTGAGAACAAGAATGGATCCTCATCCTTCTAATGTGGCAGTTCAAATGTTTGGTGAAATGGTATATGCAAGGGTATTTGGGAACTCACGGAGCCTCTACACATATCCAAACTCATATCATCTAGTCCCGAATAGCCACCCCAGATTAAGAAGGCAACATATGCAGGCTGACAAGTCATTAGGCAGAGTTTCACTCTTCCTCTTCTGTTGTTTTCTTCTCTGCCTATTCCTTTTCTAGTTATGTATTAGTTTTATGTTGTTGTTCTTCATCCGTCATTGTATATGTGCCAGCCAATATTTAGAGGCTTGAAAGATATCACTGATAGTTTATGAGTTGATATATACATGTCTATTGTACCATAAAAGCATGTCTTTTATGTAACAGTGCCTTCTACTCGTTTCAGACTGTACTTTTTGAGTTTATATGATCGAAATATTTGAAATGTTTGGTTTGGTGTAATTGATACATACAAAATAAGCAAATGTTTAGTTTGGCATGATTTTACAAAATTAGTTAAGAATTTAGTTTTTTTATGGGACAACCAGGACATGGCATGTTGAAAAATTCCTTTAATGTAAATTCCATTCCTATTAGAAAATGAATTGTAAATATTGGTCGGCTTGTGCATGTCCTAAAGTCTTACTCCCTCCATTTCTAAATATGTTTTTTGTTTTCTCTGGACACATTTGTCAACACATACTTTTAATCGTTAATATCTTCGATTTCATATTAGTATTAAATATAAAAAATTCACTGTATTAAAATACTCATAAATATGAATCCAACAAGATTACTCATGACTATATTTGGTCTAATAGATTATGCGTAAATTAATAGTCAATCGCTTATAATGAATAATATAAAAAATCAAAACGGAAAACACAAATTGAGACGGAGGGAGTATCAAAAACAGGGTCGGATGGCCTGTCCGACAAAACCAGCTAATACATTCGTTAATTTTTCAACAAACTCATGGCCCATGATCGTGACCTATTATGCTACAGTATATAAGCTACAAATTCCTTTTTTTTTTTTTTATTGAAACAACGCTATAATTTGCTGTTAATTTAATTTTCTGAGAATAGGTTACGATCATTTTTCCGAGAATAGGTTATGATGAATACTGCTGCATACGTGCGAAAACTAACAGTCTACAAGGCGATTTAGAACTGCAATGTCATTTTCAAGGAAGAAAGAGCAACTCCTTTAAATTTTATTTCTATAGCATTGTATTCTAGCGGACACTCGTCGTATTTTGGTAACAAGAAATCGAATATTCAAGTCTCACTAAGACATGTACTCTGTGTAGGCATGTGTATTTGAGTTTTACCACCAGAAAAACATGTTTGAAACTCGAAACAGAAGGGCATTAGTTGTCTTTTGTTTTGAGCGTCATCAGTTGAAGCAGTTTTTAACTTATTGTTACACATTATGAAAAGCAGAGAAGATATTTTGTTTCCCAGTTTATTTAAACACGAAACACTAATCTGCATTAGACGAATCTCATAATAGAGGACAATACGCAACATTCCAAAACTTGAGTAATTAATTAGATTAAAGGTTCGAATTTTTTACCGATCCCCTGCCAAAGTCCCTCGTTCCATAAAGCCTGTTTATGTGTGTCATCGGCTGAGGAATGTGTCCCCTACCCTAACTCTTATTATTTTCCTTCAGTGTCCTGCATGTAGCAGTAAACCACCTACTCTCAGAAACTCTTATGTGAGTATTAGTCACCAGAAGTTCAAGAACCGTCTGTAATCCTCCAACTCTTTTGCAGGCAAATCTATAGGACGCAATACTTTTCCACATGTCGATTCATTGCCTAAATTTGTCGTGCTTAAACCAGTAAATCTTAATCGCGGTAAAATAATTAAAATGTAACCATGTCGACAATGGCAAGGTTAAGTAAAAATCTTCTTAACTACGCATCCTCCCCGAGTTAAAGCACAGAAACAAAGTACATTTACAGAATATTTGGTGATAAGCAACATGTTATTATTTATATCGTTCTATATACTGACTCTACAATCTTGTACTGTTATGACCATTGTGTTAAACAAAAAAATTACTATAAGTTAGCATAGACAATGCATAACAGTTTGTTTCTGCTCTCCTTGCCCTTAGCGTCTTGCCGCTTTCTTATGTCCCATTAACAAAAAAAAATACTACTACAAATACCACTTGCAATCAACAGCTGGAGAAATGCAGGAGGCAAATACCAGCAACACTCTTCCTTCCAAATCCCAATAAATATGAAGCACAGGACTGCAGAAATAAACTATTGAACTCTCTAAACCACCGATCAGACAACTACGCTAAGAGCATGTTCACGGATATAAGGCACGGATGAGTGAGACAGAAAGTACCTAAATTTTCACAAAAAAAGTCGAATACAGATAATCCAGACCACCTGGGCAGCAAATTTTCTAATAAAAGTTTACTCAATCAAAAACCGTCCACTAACATTTATATTCCTAGTGATGAAATTATATGGTTCACATTCAACACATTGTAATGCTTAAGCTTGCAGAAAACAATTCAATGTAGATAAGCAGATTTCAGATTAGGTCCCTTGTCACCGATGATATCAATATCGTTGCCTATTCAGATAGAGTAGATTTAAGCTCGCCGTTGTCCCTTAGCTCCATCACTATATCACATCCTCCCATCAGTTCACCTTTGTAGTAAAGCTGTGGAAAGGTTGGCCAGTTTGAGAAAGTCTTCAATCCCTGTCTCACTTCTTCATCAGAGAGAATATCAAAAGACCCAAATTCCACACCTTCCTCATTAAGAGCATTGACTACTTTGGAGCTAAAACCACACCTTGGGGCATCTGGTGTACCCTTCATGAAGAGCATCACAGGAGAAGATGTAATTAACTTCTTTAAACGATCTTCAAGAGTTTGTTTCTGAATAATCCCTTTCTCAGCTAAGACGTTTGTGAGCTCTCCGCTCTTTTGCATCTCCAAGACAATGTCAGACCCACCAATGAGTTCACCCTTAATGTATAACTGAGGGTAACTGGACCAGTTTGAGTACACTTTAAGGCCTTGTCTCACTTCTTCATCAGAAAGAATATCAAAACTTTTGAAATCCACTTTCTCCTCCCGAAGAATATCGACCACCTTTCGGCTGAAACCACATTTTGGTTCATCAGGTTTTCCTTTCATAAATAACATTACGGAGCCCAAATTGATGAGACCTTCCAGGCGAGAGGTCAAGGTCGCACTCAAGCCTGAGGAATCTGCAATGCCACCCTTTCCAACATCAGGTTCTGTCAATTTCGCCTCACTTGTATGTGGACTTTCGATACCGTGATCTTTAAATACTTCTGTTAGTTCACCACCTTCGTGCATAGCAATAACAATATCAGACCCACCAATTAGCTCTCCTTTACAGTATAGTTGAGGATAAGTTGGCCAATTAGAGAACTTTTTCAAACCCTCACGAACCTCATTGTCAGTTAAAATATCAAAACTTCCAAACTTGACATCATATTCCTTCAAAATGTCAACGACTTTGCGACTAAAACCACACTGGGGCTCTTGAGGGCTTCCTTTCATGAACAGCATGACTTGATGTGAGTTGATTATCTGTTGGAGTCGCTTTTTAAGGCCGTCGCTAATCCCAGATATCAATTGGCTGTCCGCTTTAGTAGAACCATTATCCGCAACTAAGTCCTTGACAGTTTCAAGAATCATAGGGCCTGCGGCCATCCCTAGGCTGGCAGGAGCTGCAGGATCCCCAGAATTGACAGAGCCAGCAACTTTGGCAACTTTATTAGCCAAACCAGATGGATCTGCACCTTCCAAAGTATCAATAATTTTGCCATCCTGTCAAAATTGGAAAAGAATATAATTAGCATTTATCTGGACTAACGGCATCAATAGAAATCAAAGTTTCAAGATTTCAAGAGTCGTTCATCATTAGAGGTGTACACCAAGACTTTAGTGACTCATTCTGTTGGTCTTGTTATAGGTACTGATTTCTTTTCCTTTTTTTTGTTGCTTAAAAATTCTCACCGATTTTAAAACAATCACCCTATGTACTTCCATAGACATTATTTACATACACATTAAAGTCTTTTTACCTCTATAAAAAAAATAGTCACTCATTAAAAATGACTACAGTAACTGGCAGTAATGGTCAAGAAAATTATTAATATTCCATTTACACAAGTATTTTGAAAAGCTTTTTACACATAGTTTGGATTATTAAAACAATCTCAGTGATATACTGCTTACACAGCACTTCCAACAGGTATAATGCAAACCCCATATTCCAAAAGTGGTTGAGTCCGCATACATATCAAATCAAGAAAACAAAGAAATTACAGCCTGATGTTTACCTTAAAGAAGACAAAATATGGCACAGCAGAAACAGAATATGCCTCTGAAACCTCTGGCAGTTCTTCAGCTTCAACCTAAATAACAGGCACAGCGATTAACGAAATAGTCAGGTGGGAAAACAAGACATCGATGAGAAAACCACAGAAGTTGGTATTATGCAGCGATGTTACAAGAAAATAAGCAAATGATACATTTAACCAGAAGAAAAAAATATTAATATCAATGATAAGACAATTATTTTGGTAATGTCTTGAAAAATATAGACTGTGTTTCAAATTTCACAAGTCAGAGTGTCTTCATAGTAAAAATGCTGTAACGGTGTGACCACAGCATTAAATAGCTACATAAAATTGCACCAGAAACAAAATCTGAACCTATATCTTGTGCATGATGGAGCTACTATATATAACTATCTATTCATTTCTACAAAAACAAGTTGGTGGACGTAAATATACAAAAACAAGTAGGTGGACGTAAATATTGGACTCCGATTTTCTGAACGTACTTCATCCACAAAAAAAGGATTCGAGTTAAATATCCCCTCACCTACTACCATGACATGATAACATGATGACGAAGCAACACGGACCGATGATAAATTAATAACAATTATTTTCGTATGTGCTTAAACAACATGCCTCATATCATAAATTACCTAAACTTTTTCATCAAATTAAAGTTTGAGTACAAGTGGGTAGCTAAACTAAGTTCAAGATTCGATTTTTATTTACTTTGCTAATTCAAGATTCAATTTTTTGCTTCCTAACTTGTTAAAATCCCAAGAAAAAAACAATTCAAAGAAAACAAAATCACCAACAAGGACCATTTACTTATGACGCTAATAAACTCAG
This sequence comes from Saposhnikovia divaricata, assembly GCA_036435485.1. Classification (NCBI taxonomy): domain Eukaryota; kingdom Viridiplantae; phylum Streptophyta; class Magnoliopsida; order Apiales; family Apiaceae; genus Saposhnikovia; species Saposhnikovia divaricata. The sequence goes on from CM071598.1 coordinate 171,651,617, forward strand.
TCAATTAAGCAAAACAAGCAACCATATCAACAATACTATAACAATCCCTAGAAAATACATCAAACCCAATACTATGTACACAAATACACACACACACACACACACAGAGAGAGAGAGAGAGAGAGAGAGAGAGAGAGAGAGAGAGAGACCCTGAGGAAAAGGGCATGAGGAAAATCAATGGAGAGATGAGAAAAGACTTGGTCCATCTGCTTAGAAGCATCACACCAAGAAGCCCAGAAGTGTATAATCAAAGGCTGCCCTATCTTCACTTTCTCATCAAGCTCTGTCTTTGAAACCAAATCTTTCACTGACCCATTAGCCATTTCTGGTTTCTTTGCTCTGCAAAAAACCCTAAAATTATATCAAGATGAATGTGTATTTGACCCAAATTATGTACATATAAAGTAAGGCGTTTTATATCTAATTTTTGTGGGTTTGAAAAGTGTTGATATTTTAAAACGTACTAATTTCACAAAAAGAGAAGCTGCGTAAATTCACAAAAAGAGAAGCTGCGTGAGTTTTAGGCTTTCGCTAATTGGTGTGCGCTTCGAGATTCCAAGGCTATTGTCAATTTATTTATACTAGCTTATCGAATCAAGTTTTCTATGTAGCATTTTTTAATATTAATTTTTAATTAAAATGTTGTTGACGGAATTTGAACCTAGAATCTTTGTATATTATATTTAGTATTACATTTAACGATCATCATCTATCTGAGCTATCAATCTAATAGTTGTGAATAAAAGGGATAACCAAAACACAAAATATATCTCATTTTGCTTATTATATTATAGTATTGTATAGTATAGATTTTGTAAAAAAATTATATATGTAACTAATAATAAGTTATTTTTTGACTTTTTTGTTACATCTTATTATTACCTGATTTTTTTTCCAATATTGACGTAAATTATGTGCACATATGAAGTATAGAAGACAAACATGAATTTTTGTTTTGAACCGAAACTATTTAGTAATTAAAGTCTGGTTTGATTTGGATTGTTTCCAGAAAGCCAGAGCGTAATAGTTTTTTATAGAATAGATGAAGGCAGCTTCGTGCTTATGTATTCGTAATTTTTCAATGTCATGTTGTAAATTAAATTTTTGGCATGTACCAGTATCAAATTTAATAGATGATTAATGAGTTTCTAATATTAAATTTAATAGATGATTAATGAGTTTTGAAAAGTGAATTTTATCATATGTTTTATTTTGGATTATTTCCTGAAAGCCAGGGCGTAGTAGTTTTTTATAGAAGAGATGAGGTTGCTTCGTGCTTATTTACTCGTAATTTTTCAACGCTATCTTGTAAACTAAATTTTTGACGTGTACTAATATCAAATTTATTAGATGATTAATGAGTTTCTAATATTAAATTTAATAGATGATTAATGAATTTAAAAAAGTGAATTTTAACATATGTTCTATTAGTATATTTAGAGTTATAAATATTAAATTAATTATGTTGAAAAGTGAATTTTATCATATGTCTTATTAGTATATTTATAGTTATAAATATTAAATTTAATTATGTTGTTAGTGAGGGTCGAACCCTTGACCTATGGTAGTACTCGCTTATTATCCCTTTTACTCTTATTATATAATAGGATATAACTACCTTGTAGCCCGTGTTTTACATCGGTTATTTTTAATTTTTTATAATTTGTATATAATGTAGTATAATATTATAAATATTGATTTTAATTTGTTATTGGAAGAATACAAACCTTAAATCTTTGTATATAATAATTTTTAATATTAATATGTTGTTAGCAGGAATCGAATCTTAGACCTCTATATATAACAACTTTTAGTATTGTTGTATTTAATGATCATGATCTATTTAAATTGAAGATCTAACGATTATGAATGAAGAATAACAAAAAATGATAACTAAAATAGGAATTAAACAAACTACAAATTATACTCTTTTCGCTTATTATAGTATAGTATAAACGTCATCCGTGAGGGGGAACACCAAATTGCACCCTCTTGCAAAATGCAACAATGAAGAGTGTTCATTTCATTTGAAAATAGTTGTTTATTTTTAAAATTTTAAATTAAACTGATTAAATTTTGATTGAAATCCAAAAAATAATTTTTATAATTTTAAAGTATTGCAAATTATATTTTAAGAAATAATTTATATAATTTTTAATAATATATAAATTTCTATCCTTAGATGGTGCAATCACAATAGCTATATATGTCTGGGTCGAGATATGATACAACCAAACTAAATTTTAAAAAATATAAAGAAAAAATAATAACCATCAGTTAAAGAAATAATGACATTTTTATCAATTGTAAGCTATTATTGTTAAAATTTATTATTTTATTAGAAAAAATGATTAATTATCAAGTTGGTCATTAAAGTGATCATAAAGTATCAAAATGGTCACCAAACTGAAAATGGTCTCAAACAGGTATTAAAGTCAGCTACGGATACGTTCTGTTAACTAACTTACTTTTCCAAGATAAAAAATACTGATATTAATGCTGATTTTTGAATTTAATGATCTACAATCTATATAACATATTCTCTAAGCGGGATATACTGGGTATGTTTGTTTTGGTTTTAATCTATATAACATATTCATTTCAGATAGAAAAATTCAAGAAATCAGCATTAATATTAGTATTTTCTGTCTAGGAAAAGTAAGTTATTTAATAGAGTGTACGCGTCGTTGACTTTAATGACCTGTTTGAGACCGTTATCAGTATGGTGACCAATTTGATATTTTTGGCCCACTTCAGTGACCAACTTGATAATTAACCCTTAGAAAAAGTATTGGTGGAAAAAATGTTGTTCTAAAAAATTGATGATTGTTTGGTATATTTATGAAATGTGCATATTTTGATATAAAAATATAATAAAAATAATGTTTTCGGTGAGATTTGATGTTAATATCAATAGCTACTTCCCGTAAAAGCTAAAAACAATTTTTTTTAAAGTATAAGGAAACATACTTTTTTTAAATTTAGTTTTTAGATCAAAAACACTTTTCAGAAAAGTAATTTTTAAATTTTATCAAATACTTTTTTAATTGTTTTTCAAAAAAAAAAAAGCACACCCTTTAAACGAAAAAAAGGATAAAGGAAAAAAGTATCCTATTTTGGCAAGCAAATAATGAAAGTAACAATTTTTACAAACATGATCAACTATACTAATCAAAATACGCATCCGATAAGGAGTATTCAATTATTTCTTCATATTTTAACAAATTGGATATAAACGAAATAATGACATTTTTAATAGTGTTATACCCAATCTGTAGGGATGTATACGGGTTGGCGACGCCAACCCGACCCAAACCAATCATATATTTGGTCGATCCAAATCGATTATTTTTTTTTTTTTTGATCGGGAACGAAAAATTTCAAAAACATAAAGCCAAACGGCATCTACAATCAAGAAACTTTCCTATGACAAACAAAAACATAGCTGAAATATCATCACAAAAGCATTCTCTATGATTGATAAAGCATAAACGCTGCAAGAACGGCTCCGTCGATGACTTCTTTGCATCTTTGATAGAGATCCTCGTTATAAAAACGGTACAAACATCTTGTTGAAAATAGCATCTGCGTCGAATCTCAGTTTGATCTATCTTGTCAGATTCCCAAAAACTACAAAGAAAAAGAAACATACACGACCCAAACGGGCAGAAAAAGCACGATCCAAGGAGGACGAAAAAAGGACCCAATAAATGGGTAAGCTCGTTATTGAACCAAACAGGAAATTAAAAACTGAAATTTAAAAAACCTCCGGTCAGTGGTAGAGAACCACCGCCGGAGTGAGGGAACTTACTGTGTTTTCTTCAAAGTTGAGAGAGAGGAGAATTTTCCTTTTGTGTTTGTGAGAGATGTTGAAGCCTCTGTTTTTGAAGTGTTCAAAATCGATTAATTTCAAATCGAGATAAGGTTGGATTAAAAATATTTCAACCCGATGCTAATGGGTTGGGTATGTGTTTCGATTTTTTTAACCCAACCCAGTCCGTTTAGAATTTAGACAACTTAATAAATATAGAGAAAAAGGACCCTGAGATATATCACAGTGAACTTTTCTAAGATACATACAAAATAAATTTTAAAATTTGCTGGGCCCGCAGGGCTAATTAAAAATCTCTGAATTTACTAAAACGCTCACCCCATTTTTATATATTAAAATTATGTATCTCAAGGAACTTACCTGAGATATATCTCAGGCTCCCTACTCTCATAAATATATACCAATAAGTCTACTAGTCTAATCCACTATCCATTTATTCAATCCCGCCCATATATTATTAAGTTTAGTTTACATTTTATGTCTCGACCTCTCAGTCAGTACTCACAATCATAAGTCACACACTCATACTTATTCACTACATTTTATTTCTAATGAATCATATCTTAATTTGTGTTATACAATTAGACAATCTTTTCTATTTATATCATACAGGAAGAAAAATGTTGAAACAACCTTGTCGGATCATACTGACTCAAGTGCAACCACTGAACCACATATATAATATTATGTATTCTTGTCACTAAATAATTTGCAGCCCAGTCCTCTCTCTAGTTTATGTTCCGTCATCCGAAAGTTTTATAAACATTTGGATATAATGTAGCTTTTTAGTTTGCATCTAACATGAATGTGGAAGACATACCATGTCTACTATTATGCTTCATATAGCATAGAAGCTTTGCATTTTTTTTTGGCATTGCTGGCTATTGTTTTATCCACTAGAATGTTTGTTATCTGCTTTCTGTTAATACCTAGGTACATGCAACCTGTTTAGTAACTTATGAGCTGTTATCGAAAATTTGAATATTGACAACACGTTAATTGTTTGGATTTGATCCAGTAGAGTAGTAAGTTGAATTTGATTATCCAAGCCGACCCAAGCCGACCTTTTAATATATAGGGTTAGGTTAAAATTTTATTTTCCAAGCGTTTGATTGAAATTCTTCAAATCGACTGAAAATGGGTTAGGTAGAGATTTTACTTTAACCCGACCAACCCAACCCATGTACACCCCTACCAATCCGTGTACACCCCCTACCAATCTATACCAAAATAATGATTTTCAAATGTAGGATCAATTATATCCATCCAATACCCACACTTGAAATGCGTATCTCATAAGTAACTCATTTATTTATTAGTTTACTCGTAACTATGCCCATAATGAAATCAGAAACAATTCTATATTGGATAAATTAATCATACAAGCCGTCGATCAATAATTCAATCACGTTTTTTTTAAAATTCAATCAATCGGTATAATCTAGACAACCCCAATTTGAGTACTAAAGAGAAAGATGGGATAATTAGAAGGAAAGAGAATACATTTAAGATCATGACTAAGTTTGTTAAATATGACTCAGGCCGAGTGTTAGTGAATGAAGATGCTATTAAGGAGAGATGGAGTTCGTATTTTCACATCTTTTCAATGAGGCTAGGAGGAGTGGTACCGGCGCGGAACAAGAGGTCTCTCTTCCGTCGGTGCTCTCTTTCGGTTCCTGTGAGCGTATCAGCAAGGATGAAGTCAAGGGTGCCCTTCAAAAGATGGCTAGAGGGAAGGCGGTTGGTCCGGATCAGATCCCAATCGAGGTGTGGCTTTGTCTTGGTGAGGTTGGCGTTCAATGGCTAGCGGATCTGTTCAATGTTCTCCTCCTAGGTGCTAAGATGCCAGCTGAATGGAGGCGTAGTTTTGTGGTACCTTTTTTCAAGAACAAAGGCGATGCCCAGAGTTGTAGTAACTATCGGGGTATTAAATTACTCAGTCATACTATAAAACTTACAAAAAATACACATCTTGGATATGTGTGGAATACGCATTCTAGGCATGCGTAACCGCTGATACGCATATGCCAGATGCGTATCTTGCACTGTTCATCGTCCTCCCAGAACTCGGCGGAGGCAATTTTTTCGAAGAATTTTCGCCCAATTCGTTCACCATCATTCGGCCTTTGTTCACTAACATACTATATACCATTCAAATCATCTTCTCTCCCTTTACAACCTTATACCATTTAATTTTCAAATCTATTGCCGGATTTGGAACCCGCAAACCATACCTCATTTTCCGATCCCAAATTTGATCGACCTATGCACGCCCCTACGGGGCCAGAGATCAATAAATAAATAGAGGAAAAGGAAGAGGGAGGTGTGGGCATGTTTTTTATGTGCTCAAAGTTGATGGAGGATGCCGGACGATGATGGAGCGGGAAGGCGAATAGGAGGTCGATAGAGACGCCTGAGTTGGTTTTGTGAAAATGACATCAGCTGACGTCATCACGCATTTGAGAAATGCGTAACCCCTAATACACATTCTCCAAATGCGTATCCCTGTGTATGCATGAACAGAATGCGTAGTTAGTGGGAAAAAAAGACGGAAGCAACTACATATAGGTACTTTGGACAGCTTCACTCAAAAGTGGTGTAGTTTGGTCATTCTTTATTTTTGTTATTTCTCTCATTCACAACATTTTAAATACAATATTAAAAGTTATTATATATAGAGTTCTATGGTTCGATTACTGTTAACAACATTTTAATTTAAAATTAATACTAAAAAATGTTATATAAAAAGGTTGAAAATTCGATTCTTGCCAATAATATATTAATTTAAATTTAATATTATATGAAGGCTTAATATTCAAATTCTTGAATAACATATTAAAATTAATATTTATAATATAATATTATAATTAAATTAAAAAAATTAAAAGTAATCGTGCAAAGCACGGTTTTGTTAACCGATAAAAACATGAAGAACCAAATCATTTAATTATTATGACGATCTACCTAACCTAATTGCAACAATTTTAAGTACTAATTTATAATCCGTGTGATGCGTGGTTTTTTTATTTTTTATTTAATAAATTATTTTTTGTGTGTTTTATTTTGAAAATTGCTATTTTTATTTATTGCGCCATCGAAATTATTATATTACATTTGAGAGTAAATTTTTAAATAGTTTACAACACGATTTTAAATTTTATAAATAACATTTTACAAAGATAAATCCATAAGGATTTCAAATTTTGTAAAAATCATTGCAACGTTAAACCAATATAAGTAATCATTTTTCTTTAAAATTTTCTTTTCATTATTTTCTTCATATCTTTCTTTTTCTCATTTGGCTCCGTAGCTTCTACATATCGTGCACGACGTCTCTTGTTACGTTCATTTTTTTTGTTTTTCATTTGTAATTAATGGTCTTGTATGTATAGATTTCTTCTTGATAGAATAGTGTAATTATAATTCTATGTATGATTGTATTAGAATTTCTTTTTTACAATTCATTCTAGAGATCTTTTTTATATGTTTATTTATGATTGATTTTAGTTGTTTATACATATTTCACGGTGGTAACTATACGTGGTTAGAGTTGAATATCAATATTAAGATATTAATAATTTTATATGAATTTAATTTGGATCTAATCTACGTACACCATTGTTCTATTTTGTTATATGAATCTGTTTCCGTATGCATCAATGCTAATTGACACATTGTAACTATCTATTTTTTACTTACAACCCCCACAGGCTTTTTTTAATATCTACCGATATACTAATTTTTAATATTTATATGTTTTTACATATTAAATTGTTGTTAAAAATTTGATATATATTAGGTTTTACACGTTGAATCATGATTATATCATTTTCATATTATAATTTACTTTTTAAAATTCAATTCCAATACAATCTTTTTTAATTATATCCTTTTTAGATTATAATTTTCCATTTAATATGATATGATCTTGATCGTCTATTTTTAAAAATATCAAATTTGACATTATTTTGGTAATACAGTGACCAAACCAAAATTATGGATAAGATCCCTCTTCCACTTAATATAATTCATGATCTTATTTTATTCAGGCTTGTACTTTGTTGTTCTTCATATTATTTAAATTATTATTTTATATCGATTGGAATTAACAAGTTAAATTAATTTGTTAAACTAGTTTCTAAGTTCGAACTCACTATAGCATTTGCTTAAACCAGTTTCCCTACTTAACTGAAAAAGAGTCAAAAGCCACATTTGAAAATCGTAGGTGATGCTTGATTAAAAAGCCAAAAGCAACAAAAACGTATAACATATTAAAAACTCTGAGTGGGTATCAAATTCTAACGTACAGACAGTAAATTATATGTGTAACATATACACACACAGACACAGACAGTACACAAAGAAAAAAAGGGAATAATTTAAGCAAGAAAACAAAGAAACCTCCCCAACCCTTTTCACACACTCTCTCCTCTCACATCATACAGTTCACACTCACTCATTCTTGAAGTTTGAATCTTTATAAAAAACCCGTCTTAAATCTCTTGGTTTCAGCTTAGATTTTGGTGTTAATAAAGTGGTTGAGCTCAAGATAGTGATGAGGGTTCCATTGGGTCCAGTGATAGGGAGGTACCCTTCTTCTACAAATGGGAGTGATGGACAGATTGGTAGTGAAAATGGTGGTGGTGGTCGTGGTGTTATAAGGCATAATAGAAAGTGTAGAGATATTGGGTTTCTTGTGTTGTTTGTTGTTTTTTGGGTTGCTATGATTGTTAACTCTAGTTTTGGGTTTAATCAGGGGAACCCATTGAGGTAAAGTTTTAAACTTTTTCAAGATTATGTGTGTGTGAAATTTTGATGCTTTACTGTTATTGATTGTTTGCAAGTGATTTTAGTGAGTTTTATTGTTGCAATGGTTGGTTTATCTTTAGTAGTTTCTTGCATTTTGATGGGGGTGTTTTAAGTGTATGTTATTGTTTAGTTATCGATTCCCGGGCTGTCCAGAAACCAAGTTGGATGCTGGATGTCAAGCATGTATATGTAGAACATATGTGTATAATGTATATATATATATTTACAAATGTCAATAACACAGGATAGATTAATAAAAAACATTTCCCCTGGAGCTTTCTTGGCACCTAGGTACCTAGAGATGTTGGAAGATTGCCTAGTTGTAACATTTACATTTAAGTGTTAGGCTAATTATCAGTAATGCTTTTTTTAAGTAAGTAGTGTTGAATTGGACTAGTTACTTAGGGGACCGTAGTTGCTTTCCCTTGGAGAGTAGTATTTTAATGAAAATAAAGGATATTATGTTGAAAGAAGGAGAGTTTACTTGACACTTGACTATGCATGTAGATGGTTTTAAGTTGTGCCATCAGATTGGTATTGACATTTGTATAAGTGGTATCGACTAGTACTTCAGAGGTTTACCATATCTCTGACTCTGTCTTTTTCAGGCTAAGTCATGGTCTTGACTTCAAGGGGAATGTCTGCGGTGACAAAAATGCAAAACCTAATCTTCGGGGATTTGAACTGAGATATTGGCTCAATCCCAATCAGGTGTACCTAAGTGGCGTGAAGGATAGCCTAAATAATCTAGAAGATGCTAAGACTATTTGTGTGAAAAATTGTCCTGTTACTTCAGAAGATTCACTCAAATGGGTCTGCAATTATCCTGAGGGGGAAATTCACCTGTCAATGAAAGAGTGGGTTCACAGAGATTATGACTATTTTGATATGCTTACATCCGAGATGAGAAACTCATCCCTACAGCTCCTAGGTCCCTGTTACCCTCTCCTTTTTCCGAGTGTAAATGGTGAGGGATACTGTCTTCATTTTATATTCCTCAAACAATTTAAGTGGAGATATAATATTATCAAGTTTCTGGATGCTACCATGACTCATCTAATAGAGCAGGCTTTATAAGCTATTTTTGGCGCTTCTAGATTGACAGTGTCAATCGATTATTATTAGGTTCTATGCCATTTTTTAATCTATAACTCAACTTTGCAGTTTATTGGAGTTGCCAATATGTTGCACGCGTGTCAAATGCATCTATGCAGCACTGGCATCAGATTGGAGGTGTGGCTATCGATGAAAATATGTTGATAGATAAAACTATTCACAAGTCCATTAATTCCAGATCATCTGTATTAAAGGTTAGGAACTTGAACCATGTTATGAACTTATGGGTAAGATGTCAGTACAAGTTTTTATGGCAATCCTGCTTAAAATTTTGCGATTGATCGATGGATGTTGTGTGTTTATCAAATTGCCTTGGTAAATTTCCTTGCAACACAAGAATGGTAAAATTTTATATGCTAAGTTTCGTAATTTTTATCCTTGTGATGCCTTATATTATGCATTTATTTAAATGTTGAAGGAAAATTAAAGTACCTTACCTCAGTATGTTTTTCTTAAATCATGCTATCATAGAAGTCTAAATACAAGAACTTTTTTTGAGAGGTATAGTCAAGTTCGATGCAAGTCTTATTTGCAATGTATACTGAATTTAGTCCTCCATAATTGAAATGTAGTAACGAATGTATTTGTTGACTTAGATAGTTACAAAATCAGTGGTTAAGATTTAAAACCAAGGATTCCAAGGGGTTGATATCTTCTTATAGTAATTTCATTGCATCTCCCCAAGAATGCAGGCACTTGACACTTTTATACCAATACATGGAGCATTCACTGCTCATCGACTGCCTAGAGGCCCTTTACATTTGAAAACATATGCGAATTGTATACTTCTTTTGGAAGCCATGATGGAGCCTTTTCTTTTTCTGAAACATGCAGAAGTTAGCATCTCTTCATCTATTTTTCAGGACTGATAAAATATCATTTACTTATCTGCAGAGATACATAGCTGATATTGGAAGGGCCTGGGGAGTTCTGATTGTTTGTGGAGGAATCGTACCATTATTCTTATCTGTCATTTGGTTGCTACTGATTCGATATTTTACTGCTGCAATGACGTGGATAACAGTCGGCACCGTTAACATTCTTATAATATTAGTCACTATCTTTTACTACCTAAAAGGTTGGTGTGCTAGTGTTTAGCTACCTGCAATTTTATCTATTCTACTTCTCAACGAATGATTTTGGTATTACCTACACTGCAGAAGTGAGATCGCTTATTCAAAAAGGGTGAAGAGCATCTAAGAGATTTATAAGGGGAATAAGTGTTTCATTTTCATTTTTTTATGTTAGTTTAGCTGTCTCGTCAGGCCTACGCTCATATATTCATCAACTATCTCCTAATTACATATTGGAATTCCCGAGATCCATCAGGCTAGGAAAGAAAAAGTTACAGTTGGCCCGAGCATCACGCGCACACACACACACACACACACCCCTCTACATCCCACCAGATTTCTGACTTGATCTTTTCGGGCCCTTCGAATATTGAATTTACAAACATGTTACCAAATTCTGTTAAAAAGTTAAATTGTTTCAAATGTTTTTTCTATTTATTACACTTTGATACTTAACTTATTAGGATTATTTTGAAGTCATCCGTAATTTTTCATAAAATTCTTTTTTCAGCTGGATGGATTGGAAACGATGCTGTCTCTCCAATCATCGGTAAACATGATCCTTACTATCATTTGACTGGAAGGGTGAGTCACTGAAATATTACTTTACCTACTTTATTTATGAGCTTCCAGTTAATTCAGTTTCTCTGATCTTTTGCTTTAGGAGCAAGGTGATCTTCGCTTTGTAGCAGTTCTTATGACTTTTGCTGTATTGGTAACCGTCCTCTCAACAATTGCAATTGTTCGCCGAATTCTTATGGCGACGTCTGTTCTCAAGGCGAGTAAGAATGATTGTACTAATAACTACTTCAGTCCTACACTCCTACCAAGATATATGTTTCTCTCCAAGATGTCACCTATAAGTAGTTAATATATTGTGTCATTTTTACTGCTTTAATAGTTATCTACAAGATATTTTCTTAGTATAACTGCTCCAAGATTTCTTATTGGTTTACTTCCACATTCCTTGTCTGTCGTTCACTATGCATTTTGATAAGACTTTGTTGCATGTTTCTATATCTTTTAAATTATGTAATAAAGTTGCTGACGAGTTAAATATTTTGCAGGTTGCTTCCAAAGTCATAGGAGAAGTGCAGGCGCTTATTATATTTCCTATTGTTCCATATTTATTGTTGGCAGTCTTTTACATGATCTGGTTCTCCGCAACTCTCCATCTTTTCAGTTCTGGTGAAGTTGAACAAAATGCATGCAGCTCAAACTGTTGTACTTATGATCTTGGCTCAAATCGAGTGAGCTGTGACCACTGCTGTGGCTACAGAATCAAATATACTCCTCATCTTGGTCTTGCAATAGCATTTCATCTCCTTGGGTGTTATTGGGCCACTCAGTTTCTGAAAGCATTTTCTTCAACTGTTATTGCTGGATCTGTTGCTTCTTATTATTGGGCTCGTGGCGAAGCACTTGTAAGAGTTTATAATTGTTGTGTTTGATATTAAGGTTGATCGAGGGAGTTGGAAAGATCATTTAATCTTAGTTTTCTACCTACTTTGAACATTTTTTGATATTGTATTTTTTGTTCAAACAAAATACGATGTTCCACTCAAAATATTAATATATTTGCCTGCAGCAAGGAGCTCTATTTCTTCCTGTATTTTCTTCGATGAAACGGCTTTTGAGATATAACTTTGGATCTGTAGCTATTGGTTCCCTGATTGTTTCAGTCATTGGGTCGACTCAGCCTATGCTTAAGTCATTACGCCAGAGATTGAAAGTAGCTGATGTGAGGCCTGAAAATTGGTTTGGAAAAGTGGCATACTATACGGCTCAGTATACCCTTGCATCCATTGGTTGGACCATCAGACATGTCAATCGCAATGCTTACATCTTGGTAAATTCGTCATCCCGTTATTAATTATTACGGAAGTAGAAGCCAAAGCAACTGAAATAATGCATCTGTAGGGACTTGTGTTATCACCTTATTTTCTGTGTGGGAATCTTTCGAACTGATGATGATATATAATGATTTTGTGTGTTTCTTACAGATTGCAATCACGGGTGAAACTTTTTTCAATGCTTCTGCTATTGCAACAGATCTAATCAGGAATAACATTCTCAGAATAGGAAAGGTTAATGTGATTGGTGATGTTATTCTCTTTCTTGGGAAGTTGTCTGTGAGCCTTGCAAGTGCCTTATTTGCATTCCTAATGCTGGATGCTCATAGATACAAAAGTTCCCACAACAAAGTCTCCTCACCATTGTTTCCTGTTCTAGTAAGTTATAATCCTCTCAAACTCTCATTTCAGGTTATAAAAGAATATATAGTTATAGTGGATGAAACAATGTTAGCCTACCATGATTTTTACGGTCTTCGCTTGAAAACAGCACAACCCCCCCCCCCCCCCCAAATGCGAAATATTCCAAACATTCATGATGAAACCGACAAGTGTACCGCTAATCACTGTTAGAAATTTCAAGAATTTTTTTCCAAATTTCTCTATTTTCAGTACACTGCGCGCTTTAAATGAAGCAAAGTTCTGTGTACATTAAAGCAAAGGGTTAGTTAAGAGCTGTTGACTTGCAAACTTACAGTCACTCACTGGAAATGTGTTATATGGTAAAATATGTAGCATATTCCAAATATCATCTGTCAAAGCGGTAGGGATGGAATTGGGTTCAAAACCTTAATAATTTAAAACTTGAAAGAGTAAAAGTGGTAGGGAAATTAAAATAACCTCTCTTCAATTTTTTTTGCTCGAATATCTAGAACGGGCTGGAGCAAGGAAATTTCACAAAACTTAGATTAGCTACATTTAACACTTTGCCGCAAATCTAAGGTTTGAGCATTTTGAGACAATTAGGCTGTCAGATATACATTTTAAAATAATCCTGTGCTGTGGAATGATCTAGGACTCTATTCTGAATCACATTATTTGCAGTTGCTGAACTCTCGTTCTTATAATTAAAGCAAGGGAATTTAACTGCTTGCTTGCAAATATACGCAGGTGTGCTCAGCTCTTGGTTATGTTGTTGCTACACTTTTCTTTGCGGTGGTGGAAGTATCTATTGACACTATCATCCTATCCTACTGCCAAGATTCGGAGGAGCATCAAGGGAATGCACGATATGCTCCTCCTCTTCTCCTTGAAACTCTTGATGACCAGAGTGAGGTGCAAAGACTGACTCAGTGATTTACAATGTTCTTTGCAATTCCTGCAGAACTTTTTTACATCAGTCGTTAATCTATCTGCTCCATAGATGTTTTCTGTTTTAGGCCATTTTTTGTTTCCTTTTTACCTTTTTCACTTTTCTTTTATGTATAATTATAGTCAGATGTACAACTTAGAACTTAAAATTTTCCAGCTATATTGCAGAACAAGTTGGCTTTATTAATAGTGATATTTTATTTTGACTGTAAATACAACTACATGATCTATTACTACTATGATTTTCTGTTGAATCTTTCTTTCATATAAGTTTGCAATGGGGCCTAAAAGATAGATGATTTTACAGGTTCAAATGATATCTTTATGGCAAATTAGGTTAAATTAATGATCCAAAGGTTTTTTTTTTCCCCCCAGACTCGGGGGTTAATTTATATAAATCCGGGGTTAATTTATATAAATCCTAGAAACGAATCATGGCATTCAAGGGTTGAAGGCCTTATATGCGGGATTCAGGCATAAAAGGCCTTTGTGCGGGATTCAGGCAGGTATCGAAATCGTACTGTGAACTGTTAGGCCTAAATACTGCAAAACTGAAATTCGAACTTTTGGTTCATAGATAATGTATAGACTTTTGCATCACCAAAGTGATATGAGCGTTTTATTTATTTACATTTGAAATGTGTATTACAAGAAAGAATGTATATTTTGGATGCTCCTACACTCCAACTAACTTGGTTACCACAGTTTTGGTACATATTATGAAATTTTAGTACTCTTATGTTTACTGCTCCGAGTAGTGTGTATTTAGGGTTTTAACTATAACACTGTAATATTAAATACGCTGTGGTGATTACATTTTTTCTTACGATTACATTATAAATGTATATAGAAACGTCAAGTTTGAAATTAATATAATTCACCCGGCTCTTTAAAATTAGTAAAGCACCAACTCTTGTGAATCCTAAAAAACATACATGGCAGTTACATCAAAGTATTAGCACGCAAGGATTGCTTTCACACAAATCTCATATGTTCCTGCATATCTACAACACATTATGCATGCTAATATGACATGGTATTGCATTCCTGACATAATTTACGTATAACTTTCAACCTTCATTTCCTTCACCACCAAAACTTCGGTATAAAGCACCTCAGGGTCAGGGACACTGCATTCTATAGTCATAGTTTAAGTGTTACATCGCATGGCTGCATCAGGCAGATGGTCTTGCTTGCCCATATTGTTCTTAGTTTCTCTTATTAGCCTAGCTTCTGCACGTAAGTTCTCACTCGACGGTAATGATCATTCTTCTTCTATCTCTACCCCTTACCCTGATGATCCTGTTCCCATAAATGGTGTTAAACGTAAACTACCTGTTATTTCATCACAAACTGAACATAATGATGATCGTTCTCCTATTTCTACGGCAATGGCCAACACACCTACTCAACACTCTCCTATTGATGGAGACTGGCTGTTTGATAAAGGCCAAGCAGTAGTGTCTAGTGAGGATGGTGCAACAAAGAATGTCATTGATGGAGAAGGAGATGATAAGTACAGCTCTCTTCAAACTCCGACTGATGATGACTGGGATGAACTTATGACTGGTTTAAAGAGTGCAAGGATAGATAATCCTGATGGTGCTTTTGCTGATGCCAAGTGTGGCAGTTTATTATGTGGTTGGGGTTCACACTGGAGTTGGGGTCCCGGAAATGGGGGCTATAACAATGGTTGGGGTGGGAATCAGGGTGGTGGCTCTAATTATGATTGGGGATATGGTGGAGGCGGCAACGGTGGCTATGGTGGGGGTGGAGGCAGTTATGGTGGTGGGGGTGGCGGCTATGGTGGTGGTGGTGGTGGCTACGGTGGTGGAGGTGGCGGCTACGGTGGTGGCGGGGGTGGCTACGGTGGTGGAGGTGGCGGCGGGGGTGGCTACGGTGGTGGCTACGGTGGTGGAGGGGGAGGTGGTTCTGGTGGTGGCGGGGGTGGAGGTGGTTATGGTGGTGGTGGCGGTGGAGGAGGCTATAGTGGTGGCGGGGGTGGCTATAGCGGTGGTAATGGAGGCTATGGTGGTGGCAGGGGTGGTGGCTATGGTGGTAGTGTCAGTGGCAGCTGGAGCTGGAACTGGGGCGGTGGTGGTGGAGGCAAAGTTGCTGCTTCGAAAGATTTTAGTACTAACAAGGCTGCATCTGAAATGACTACTGATACTGCAATTGCGCCAATGACTTTTGATACAGCTTTTGAGCCGGCACCAAGGAGCAGTTAAGACAGGCCATAAACACACCCTGATGTTCAAACAAGGCACTATTGTTGCTTCAATCCTAATTTACTGAAAGTGTTTAGTCAATAAATACTTGTTATTTGGAAAAATGGAAGTTTTATAGGTGATGGTAGAATTGTATAGCCAACTACTACTTGTAAAAGCGATTCACATGTTTAAAAGCATCCAACAGAATAATGGCACCCGTAGCTATTAACCAATATGCAGGAGTACAAAGAGTTGAGAGTAATTGACTGATTAAATATAGGGATATTTCAAGTAGATGTTTGTATAAGTTCAATAAGAACAAGTTGAAGGGGGCTGTCACTGTTTATGATATAAGTATGATATCCAGTATACAACCCATGGTACTTTGATAATGCACTAGGCTGTACTTTCAGTTAGCCTCGATTCCTTCCGATGTTGAAGCAGTAAGGAAAACAATGATGTTGGAACAAAGGATGATACTGATTTTCTTTTCCTAGCCACCTTGCGTACTAATATAAGGCGAATCCGATTCTGAGAAAGTATGGGTAAATTTTCAAATTCAGAAAATTACAAGCAATATCAAGTACTTGTTATCTTGCTAGGATCGGGGAACCACAGGCAGTAGGAGCATGCTTTCCCTCTGCAAAGACAAGGTTTCCTCTCACAAAAGTTCCCAACACCTTTCCAGAGAGTTTAGATCCGATGTAGGCCGAGATACTCTGTATATGTAATACAAAATGGACAGACAAGAGAAAGATATCAAAAGGCGCTCTAAACTTAAAACACAACAAGGTGTGTATTTAAGAGAAACAAAAGTTCTGCAGTTACTTATTTTGAAAGGAAATTCTTACTTATTTTGAAAGGAAATTCAAGATGCGCTGAAGATAATTTATAAAGTTTCTTCTCGAACTGATTCATGTAGAATAACTTCGAGATTTCAGAAGCATTTTATTTAGTCAATCAAGTGAAACAATAACTCTACTATTCCTTAAATCAAACAGATTTACACATACAGGATGCTTAAGGTATATGGGATGATCATCATTGAGTTCAAATTCCACTTCTGGCTGCCACACAACAATATCTGCATGGTTTCCTATTGCAATGGCACCCTGCATGTGTTGATCAAATCGATATTAGTGACAAATACAACAAAAAATTATCATACTTTTGCCGCCTCTTAAATAAAACAAAAAGGTTTTAGTACTTAAGTTTGCATGCCCACACATATATCAAAATTTAGTACTTAAGTCTGCATGCCCGCACATATATAAAAACTATTTACCAAGGTCACAGTTTCATTTTAAGTGGCTTCTTCTTTCATAAAGTTCAGTTTTATGTGCTTCACAAATTGTTGGTGTCCGATAAGATAGACATGACAACTCTTAAAGAGTTTTTTTATTAATGAAAGAGCTTTGGGGTTCTTTTTTATGTCAGCTTGATCAAGAACAGGTAGATTCAACATGTAAGGGTTTCCATACACAACCTTCAAATCCTGGCCAGCAAGTTTGGAGGGTTTCGTGCTCCACCACAATGCCATTTGTTCCAAAGTTATTCCATGTTTACGCCCATATGACCATGTAACTGGAAGAACAAACTGCAGGATTCTCAAAATAGAAGAACACAAGTTAACATCTCTAATTTATTACAGAGAAATAAAATTGCTGAGAAGGATGTCATTCTATTCAGATGTATATCACCTACTAATATGGATTAGGCAATAACATGAAGACAACAAAAGATGTTGAGCATTGTTGTTTATGATCCACCTGCTTAGTTTTGACTGTCCTGGTAGAGAAACCATACTCTAATTAGGACTCGCTAATTTCATATCAATATGGCCAAATTTTATGAATAAAAAAAGTAATGTATCCATGAGGAATCTTATCTTTTAAGCCAAGAGAGTTTCAAGATCTACTGTTTATCTAAGTTTATTTCTAGCATTCTATTTCTTTTGTCACATACAATTACAATTGCTTGTCAAATATTGTGTGCTAAGTATCAAAATCTCTTTTGGTAGGCTAGCTTATGTAAGCAGTGATGTATGTGGTCGATTCCTTAAGCCTATAAATAAGGCTGCCATATGTATTGTAATATAACACAGAACAGTTTATTGTTCCTTCTGTTGTTCATTCCTTAGCTTAGCTAGGGTCTTATTTCTAACATGGTATCAGAGCAGGTTATATCCTAGGGAAACACATTTGCAGAAGAAATCGAAGTTGCAGAAGCAAAAAACCAAGCGGCCTAGTTTTATGATTTTTCTGTCCAAATCAGAACCAAACCAAACTTACATGGAAGAGCTGTAGACAAGACAAACCCAGAAATCTGGTCGCCATCTGCCGCCTAACACGCTCCCACGCGCCGCCACTATCTGCCAGACGCGCCCACGTGCCGGCGCGTGTGGCAACCTACGGTCCTTTTCCGGCGAAGTTGCAGAAGGCATTCTTGTTCGCCCCATCCTTCCGATTCCAACAGTGGTATCATTTTTCAGTTCTGTGAAGTTTTATTTTTCTGATAAAAAATTGTATGTATATATGCGTATATACATGTGTTTTTTCTGAAAAAAAATCCAAGCACGGGGAACTTAATTGCTTAGCTGCCTCAGAATCATAAAACATAACCAGCAAGCAGGCCAGGAAAAAAAGAAGAGCTCCGAAAGGATTGCCTAGCTGCATGAAGTTGAATATTATGCCAAAATCTTTTAAACCAAAAAGCTCTACTTTGGTGTTCAGTTTGGTGTAAGAAAGAAGCAGTTGCACAAGTTAGAAACTAAGATGGAGGAGTTAAAGACAGTGGAGGTGCTAAAGAAAAAAAAAGAAGCAGACAAAGCAAAAGCATCCACTAAAAAAAAGGGGGGGAAGATGCTAAAGGAAAAAAATGTTGTGGACCATGGTCCATGAGGCTGGTAGAAATAAAAAAAAAGCAAAGAAAGAGAAAAGGCCACCAATATCACAATTTGGAAGCAAATAGCCCCAAATATCACAAATAGAAAAGCTGGCCCATATATCACACAACAACGCTACATCGTGTAGCGTTCCTTTTTTTTTTTGTTTAAGCAACGCTAGTGCGTCCAGTGTTACAGGGGAGGGGGGTGTGAACGCCACATTATGTGGCGTTTTGGACATTTCATTTTTTTTTTTTGCATTTTCTCATGGTTCAATAATTAACTTCTAGGGTTCAACGTTTCCATTTTGGGTTTTAAAAATATTCAATTAAAATTTTTAAAATTTAAAATTAAAATTAAAATTAAAATTTTTAAATTTTAGCTGTATTCCCTCGGGGTTCAACGGTTAACCTTTGGGGTTCAACAGTTCCATTTTGGGTTTAGAAATATTCGGAACGACGAATAAACCGTATACGAACTTAGGGTTTAGTGTTGTTTTACAACCCTAAAACTATAGACCCTAAACCCTAACTTATCCTGATTTTTAAACGCGTAAGCGTTTAAAAATCAGGCCGCCGGATTCAGTTTTTTAATTAAAATTTTTAAATTTTATCAGTATTGACTTGGGTTTCAACAATTAACCTTTGGGGTTCAATAGTTTCATTTTGGGTTTAGAAATATTCGGAACGATGAATAAACGGTATACGAACTTTAAAAAAAATATAAATTTATATTTTAATTGACTATTTGTAAATACGTTTTTTAATATTTTTTCCCAAATATATATTTAGGAGAAAATAAAAAAGAATAAAAAAACAAAAACAAAAAGAAAACAAAAACAAAAAAAACACCAAAACGGCAGACTATGTGGCGTTCTTCCCCCCAATACACTGTATTAACTAGCGTTTTCTCCAACGTTAGACGCTACTGTGTTAATGTAGTAGAAGTGCGCACTTCTACTAAAAAAAATCCAAAACGCTACATGCAACTGTGTTTTGGAGTGATATTTGGGACCAAGTTTTTGAGCTGTGATATTTGAGACCAGTTCTTTTCAAATTGTGATAGATAGGGCCAACACCCGCAAAGAAAAACAAAAGCAGAAAAGAAAAGGGATAAAAAAAAAGGAAGGTCAGAACCTTAAAAACAGTGATTTTATGATTATAGATCCGATTAAAAAAAATATTATTTTACATTTATTTTCTTAAGGGAAAGTAGTGTTAATATTAAAAATTAAAAATCGGGATCTTTTGAAGATGTATCACTTTGATTTAAGAGGTTGCCCCGGTTAAAGATTTAATTGTGTAGTATTCAAGTGGTTGTTGATATTACGGTATCTCTCCAATTTATTACGATGCTGCAAATTAAATAATTCAGGGGGCGTTATTCCGACAAAGCAGCAGAAGTAGTGTATATAAAGATGGTAAGCAGCAGAAGTAGTGTATATGCAGATGTACACACAGTTCACTGCCATGACGACAAAGCAGCAGAAGTAGTAGTATGTATACAGACATACACACAGTTCACTGCTATATCTTGTTAATACTGAGTGATCACAAAGTCGAGTCACAGTTCCTTCAAAATAATCAGTTCAAGGACTGATTGGTGGTCATCCACTGTTGTGCTGAAAAGCAGCACTTTTTTATGTTTTTGACATGGCCTAAAATATACCGTGTGATCGCAAGTTCGAGTCCCGGTATCCCAAAAGACTCGACAAACTCAAGATCGGTAGATCCTAAAAATGGGTCTGGTTGGACGCTAAGGTTATGCTTAAGGGCTACTAGTGTCCACTCTTCAATCCCAAGAAAGGTCTTTCATCCGAAGATGGGATTTCGAGTGAGGGGGCGTGTCAAATATTGTGTGCTAAGTATCAAAGTCTCTTTTGGTAGGCTAGCTTATGTAAGCAGTGATGTATGTGGTCGATTCCTTAAGCCTATAAATATGGCTGCCATATGTATTGTAATATAACACAGAACAGTTTATTGTTCCTTCTGTTGTTCATTCCTTAGCTTAGCTAGGGTCTTATTTCTAACATTGCTACTTTTGACATTTTACAGATAGGTTAAAGCGTAATACAGATAATTTTTTTATATTTAAAACCCTGAATGCGAGTTTTCTGTCACAGGAAGATTATTTATCTAACATAATTGTTTTACATTCCACACTCGTGGAATCTTTGAAATTTACAAGTCATCTATAACTAGTATAAATACCTATTGTTGAAATAAATATGAATGCAACAGTAACCATTTTTTAAGGAGCATGGAATTGTGCTTTCAAATGACTGGCAAAACTAACCTGCAAAGATGATATACCACCCCAAGCTCTTAGAAAATCCCCTCTATCAAAGAGTTTGAGTTCTGGCGCAGACGGCGAATGATCAGAGCTTAACATGTCAATATATCCATCCTGATGTTTATGTGTGACTAAGTACTTACAAATTGTATAAAGAGAATAGCTTGCAAATACTAGGTGGATATTTAATATTAAGATACCATCAAGGCTTCCCAAAGCTTTTCTTTATTCGCTGCATCGCGAATAGGGGGGGAACATTTGAAACGTGTATCCCCATCAGGAATCTCTTCGGATGAAAATGCCAAGTAATGAGGGCAGGTTTCAACAGTTAAACTATCCCCATTACGTTTTGCTTCCTGCAATTAGATTTACCGACAAAAGATATTAAAATTTTGATACAAATATAATTTAATGTGTTATGTAAAGATAGTGGAAGTTTCCTAGGTGTAACAATGAGACAGACTTGTGTCCTAGTTGGACACAGCTGCTATAATAATTAGTCGGAAAATGTCTATTACAAATATTTAAACTTCCAACAATGCTATAGAACTTGATATTTTATGATAGACACGGTTTGTAACCCCACTGCATTTCAATTATATTATCGATATAATTGAATCCTCACTCACAGATTGTTCTATCTTCAGTTTTCTTTTCCTAGCCTCTACAGTGATGCACCTGATAACTATTTATATACGGATATATCCTTCACTAGCGAAGTTAACACTGCAAAAATCCTTGTCCGCCTATGGCACCATATGCATGCAGCTTAAACAAAAAACAAAGCGAAGAACCTTACCTTAATAAGATTTAAGGAGTCCCCTGAATCAGATAGATGCACAATGTGTAGATGAGCTCCTTCTGAATGGCCACCAGCCCTCGTGTCTTTTGTCACTGTCAAGAGGTCCCTGATAGCTGCCTGTTCCCTGAAAAGAGATTTAGGATTTGAAATAATAAAAAATCTGCACTTAAACTTTTTTTTTATCTTATCTTATAGTTTACGACTGGATATCGGTTTCAAATAGGTAAGAATATTGGAACAAATGAATTAAATCTACGGCCTAGCATTAAAGTGCCACAAGTTGTATATCGATATATCAAAGAGCAGCCAGTCCAAGTAATAGTCATCATGTTTTAACCATATCAAGTGTATATGATTAGGAAAGGGAATGTAACATCTCAAGCATCATTTAAAATCAATGACATGCACAAGGGGCAGCTCAGGCAACATACAATTACAACATTTAATCCGAATTAGTTGCAGAGCAGACAATTTGGAGTTCTTTAATCTTGAAGATGATGAACCTTGTTATTATTATTGTCTAGTTATCAAATCCAACTACCCTTCTAGAGTTCTAATTTGAAAAATGGAAGATTTTTTTTAAAATTTACCATGAGGCAGGCCTGGTCTTAAGATAGGTAGAATATGATCTAGCATCATCCACCTCCTCTTCTAATTCCTTGGGTTCTTGCTCAATCTCTGCATGTACAAGTAAAGGTCTTCTGTACTTCGCAAGAACTGATAACCCCTCCTAGAAGAAAAATGAATAAACCAAATTCACATGAAGGTTCACTGACAAAAAAACACTTGTATCATGCTAACAAGCTGACCATCTATGTGAACAAGGAAGTGAGGACAAGTTGAAGATTTCAATAAAAGAGAGTACACATTGTAATTTGACTTTTCAAGAAATTGCAGATCACAATTTTTTGGTACCTTGATGTGGGTAGTATTGGTCATTGGGAAGTCATTAATTCCTGAAGGACACATGAAAGACTACAGAAATGAACATAAAAATGTTATACTTGTTCATAACAGCGAACAAAGATACAGAATTTTTATGTGATACAATAACAAGTCTGAATAGACCTAAATCACTAAAACGGTCAAATTTGGAGCCTCAACTACACACCTTCAATCCAAGAACACCAGCATTCAGGAGACCCTCGAGAGCACTTGCATTGAAGGCATTTTCAGGAACTAGACCTCCCCAAAAACCTGTCCACGGAAAGATTTAGTAGTACAATCACTAAATATTTACCCGTAGCCTGATATAGTAATAGCTAAGAACATACCAACGTCTACAAAGATATTTCCCTCTGCAGCATCAATCTGCCAAGTAAACATATGCCAAATCATAAATTCAGCAGTACTATTTTAAACAAAAAGTGATAAAACACCGATCAGATATATTTTACAGAAAGGGGGACTACATTCATTTTTGTAAAAGTAAAGTGACAAATGAAATAGTTTTTCTTTTGGTAAGATGAGACTGCACACTAAATCTTATAAAAACTTTATGAGGTTAGGTTAGAACTAGGTCTTAGACTCGTAGCTTCAGTTTCCTAGTTTTTCTACTACATGAAAATATTCCTATAATGTGAAGAATAGAAATCAAAGAGATCAGATAATTGGTCGCTACCTTAAGCTTTAAAGTTTCTTCGGAAACTGTTGATGGAAAATTGTTGAGAGGCATATCAACTAATGTTGTTACCCCACCTGCATGTACAGAGGTGTAATTAATAGTTTCTGCCTGTTGGAGGAGCAATTGCTTTCTGGTCAAATCACTTAACTATCTATAAGTGGCAGAAACAAAATTCGTATCGAAGCAATAAAGGACAGGAAGATACAAACTTAATATCAAACAAAAAGTAGTATACAAGATGAGACAGTTCCAGTTAGTAAATATCTATGACACTGGACATAGTACAATGTGGTTGCAATAACCTTCACAGAATTTTTAACAAATTTTGCCAAGGATTTTATTAAAAAAGCTTGTACATAGATGTTATAATGAGCTACATCTTCCTACTTTTACATAATTTTAGGATTTCTGAATTGATCTTATCTTTTAAACTTTTTAAAAAAATTATTGTCTTTGACTTGGTTTTCGTTACCAAACACTGAGATTTACATACCAGCAGCAGCTGCTCTAGTCCCTGAAGGAAACCCTTCCCACTCTGTTCTTCCAGGATCATCAAGATGAGCATGCCTGCCATGAACATATACATCTATTATCATCCAGTTAATGAATCTATCTGTATTACGTATCATGAAATTTCATAAGCTGCCTGTTACACAATAACAACAGAACCTCCATATGCGCATATAATACTGACGAAAGGTTTCTAATACATAACAGGTGATATTTGTAATTTGCACTCTTTATCAACAAGCCTACTATTTTAACTTGTTCATGAATAAATATTACAAATGAGAATCCTACTGTATGATTCATCCATAGCAGATGCCATTATCAGAGACAAAGAAGTATTTTGTTTAGACATGAAAAAAGTGCATACGTAGTTTGCAAGGTGCTAAAATTATATCCAGACTAGAATAGAATTTATGCATGTAATATGCTAATTTGAACAGAAAGAGAACTTCTATAACATTTGTGTCCATAAAGACCAATATTATCGTAGTAGTAAGGCGATTCTCGGCTACTCTAGAAACATGAAATTTGTCGAGATTATGTGACCGGAGGTCCTTCCACATGGATTATCACTCTTTTGCCATATAGTTGTGACTTGAGAACTGCTTTGGCTTTTTAAGAACATCACCATTTTCAGATGTTGTACGTGACTTCTTCCATCCTTGATTTCGTGAAGTTAAAGAGTACTTATAAGTTATAATGACCTCTACTTGACATAAAAGAATAGATTAAAAATGCAATCTATAGTCAGGTTGCCTTACACATCAACCAAACCAGGCATTAGAACAGCCTCCCCGTAATCAATGATGTGTTCGGTCCTGACCCTTCCTTGCCAGTCCTCTTCTTTAATCAATGATTTGATAAGGCCCCCATTCACTTCAACTGCTCATTCAAGCATCATATCAGAACAATCAATTGATCTACAAATTCAATATTACAAATTCATCCAGTCCAAATTAGATATGAAAATCATATAACAAGTTTAACTTTTAATATCAGCTGTTATAGTGCAAGGTATACAAGGTTCGCCAGGCATGATTTCTCAAAGTTTATGTTAACTGTTGGAAAAGCAAAAAAGAGGGAAGGTAAATGTTAAAACTGACCTGCACCAGAAATAATCCCTTCTGGTGTTACAATACGCTTGCTGGCTATCCAGTAGTGATCATGAGGAAGGAGGCTGCAATCTCTCATAGAGGGCTGCTGAATAAGAAGTTAAATATCTTTAGCATAACATAAAAATGCACAAGGAAAAGCAACTAGAATTGCTAAGCTACACTGCTATCACTGCAGGATGGTCAGACGCACAAGACCAACATATCTGCCACCAAGCAGATGTGAACAAGTTGCAGGGTGTCCTACCAGATATTAACATAAATTATATACAGAGTGTTTAAACTAGTGGGCAGGTTGGATTTAAGTACTGTCTACTTGGTCTTGGGACGCGAACTTAAATATAATTCAAAGACCCTAGATCATCAAATGAGAGAACCAATGCACATCTCGATTAACAACTATTGCCACCGACTAACAAACTGTAAGACCGTGTATACACACAGCCTCTTCCAATTCCAGCACAGTCTAACAACATGATGCGAGACCGCAGATTGTTCGAACAGCAGACTGCAAGCATATACATTGCATTTGCATCTCCACAACAGACTCAACAGTTGCAAGCACATACAGTAAAATTTGTTCATACACTAGTTTGTCTTTATAAACATCACAGGCCTGCTATTTGCCACTATTACTCAGCTTAAATTAGTGACATAATTTTGTTCATCCATCAGTTTTTAGTGAATAGGCAACTGCACTCAATTACAAAAATGTGTAGATAAATAAACAAATATCAATAAATTCACCATGAAGCATAAAAAAAATGTGCCTGTCAAGATACTAAAATCACAAAATCCTATTAAGCACAATCATTTACAAGATTAATCAAGAAAAGATGATGGGCCAGATGAATTAGTACATAATTAACAAAAACTAGAAGAAGTAGTAGGGAAAACACAATTTTTTTTAATAAAAATGAAACCTTGGAAAAGTTGTGGATGAGAAAGAGGAAAAGATATGCAACAAGTGGTAGCAAGAGAGTCAACAGCTTCCATTTCTTCAAATCCATCTCTCCCTGTTGCTATAATCCCTCTCTCTCTCTCTCTGTGTATATTATTACTACACAGTACACACACGGACACCACTTCTGAGCAAGATTATAGTACTCCCTCCGTGTTTCAATTTGTGTGTCCTGTTTTGATTTTGTGTGTCCTGTTTTGACTTTGGACACTGTTTATTATAAATGATTGACCACTAATTTATCCATAATCTATAAGACCAAATATAGTCATGAGTGATCTTGTTGGATTCGTATTTATGAGTACTTTAATACAGTGAAGTTTTTATATTTAATACTAATACGAAATTGAAGATATTAAATATTAAAAATGTGTGTTGATAAACGTGTACAGAGGAAACAGGACACACAAATTGAAACGAAAGGAGTAGTACAGAGTAGTATATTTTAATGTGGGCCAGCAGAACCAATAGGAGGAGGCCAGTCCATTGTAAATGGAAACTAACACGAAAGGCAATAAAAGCGGCTCAACATACGTGTCCCGGTTCAGGAATCTCTCAACTCTGGTAGTACAATATTAAATGAATCAACATGGTATCTTAGATCACTCTCTCAAAACACTACTCCGTACTTCTCATATGCTTCTCTCGTTTCATATATTGGATTGTTGATAATAAGAGATAAATTACTAATTTTAATTAATTAAAAAAAAAAAAGAGATATTCATTACAAATTACTAATTTACGTCTAATCTATAAGATATAATCATGATCTTGTTGGATTCGTATTTACGAGTACTTTAATAATACAGTAAAGTTTTTATATTTAAAATTAATACGAAATTAAAGATATTAACGATTAAAAGTGTGCCTTGACAAATGTGTCCAAGAGAAATGAGAAGAGTTTTTTGGGACAGAGGGAGTAATTTGCTGATATAGTACAAGTTAAATTATATATTTTGATTAATTAAGAAAAAATAAGATACTCTCTACGTTTTAAATTTGTAATCCATTTTCAAAATTAAATTATGGGTGGTAATTTATGCACACCCTAAACTTTTTTTTTTTTAACATGGGAACCCGCAGCCGCTACCCTTCGGGTGCGCTCTGGGTAAACCCATGGGCTCACGCAATAGCCTGCAAACCACGTGATCCAAGGCAAACCGCACAAGTGCGACAGGCTCTGCCCCAGGATGGCATAATCACAAATCCGGCTCCCATGGGAGTCGAATCTGTGACCAAGAGGTGAGATGACCTCTCTTTAACCAACTGAGACAACCCTTGCGGGCCACCCTAAACTTATTTATGCACACCCTAAATTTGTTTTAGACTAAAATAAGCTTAATCTTCACATGTTAATTTTGTATTTTTTTTTGTGGCGTAATCTTACCCAAATCTTACGATTATTCGTAATTTTCTCTTATAATAAAATATTTTATGAATTTTGAAATTAAATTATTATTATTATTAAAATTTTATTACTTGTCTTAATTTTATTAGCTCAATTATATCCATGACTTACTATAAATATGAATATCCATCTCAAAAAATAACCAATAGAAAAATACGAAAAAGAAAAGTAATTTTAGATATGTTTTATTATTTACAAAAGTAAAATAATGAGTAGTTCCTTCAAGTTACAATTTATGAACTTCTAATCACATTTACTAATTATTTTTTTTCCTATATTTTATTTCAAGATAAGAAAGTTGACAATCTTAATAAATTTATATAATATTTTCTTATAGTTATTATTATTATTATTATTATTCTAATTTAAAACTCATGTTTATAATAATAATAATAAAAGAATGCCTACGAAAATAAAAGAAGTCACCCCTATCACGGTTATCTTTCTACCATCCTTTTTAAGTAAGTAGAAGTATATAAAATGATCAATATTATAATAAATAAAATAAAAGACTAAGAGTATTTTAGTAAAATGCATAGATAAGAGTGTGCATAAATAACTTTAGGGTGTGCATAAATCAATACCCTAAATTATATCTTTTTTTTTTTTTGTAAAACGAAGCTGTATCGTTTGGTAGACAACTCAACTACTTAACAATTAACGTGACTCTAAGTTTCAAAGTTATAATTGTGAAAATTTTCAAGATGGAAATGTTGTACCCAAAATTGATTGTCAAATTTAAATTAAAATCAGAAGTTAGATCCAAAATGTACAAATCATCCAATGATTCGTTTTTAAAATTCGAATAAATGAATGTTTAATTTTTATGAATGAAGGAGATAGATGTTAAAATAATAGTAAAATTTAGTTAATGAATTATTTCTTAGCACTTTTGGATTACTTCAAATTAAAATTTTCATTAAAAATTAATATTATTACAAGATCAAAATCAAGAAACCCACATGCTCAAAAGGGGGCCCAGTGAAAATACAATACCAA
This sequence comes from Saposhnikovia divaricata, assembly GCA_036435485.1. NCBI lineage: Eukaryota > Viridiplantae > Streptophyta > Magnoliopsida > Apiales > Apiaceae > Saposhnikovia > Saposhnikovia divaricata. The sequence goes on from CM071598.1 coordinate 171,680,413, forward strand.
AGGGAAAGGAAGAGGGCTGAGCCGAAAGGAAATACTGTACAAGATTTACAACTAAAAACTGAATTGAATGGAAAAAAACTGAAGAGCATGGATCCTCTGTCCCTCTTCGTGTCCCCTTCTGTGTCCCCTGTACAAAAATAGTGTCCCTGACGGGGCCCTTTTATTAAAAAATATTATTATTATTATTTTTTAATATAGGAGCCCCGTCATGGACATTCTTTTTGTACAGGGGACACAAAAGGAGACACGAAAAAGGGGACAAAGGATCCTCACCCAAAACTGAATTAGTTTTTTTTTTTTAGCAAAAAAAAAAAAACTGAATGGAAATCGGAAATAGAATGGGCTTCTTCACTTCAATTATTGACTGTCACATTCTATGATTGATGAGTGGGGAACTAATCAATCAAGAAACTCCGTCCCATCTAACTATTTACATCGTCACACTTTTTAAAAATAGTGCAATATGCATTTTAAATATAATTTCATAATTTATTTTTAAAATTTTCTTTTCTGGTATATAAATATTAAATTTTTATACAAGAAACAAAAGTTAAAATATCCTTAAAATGCACCTTAAAATATATGCTGAACAATTCTTGAAAAGGATAAACAATTGGATGGGATGGAAGAAGTATATATTTAATTAACATAAAAATGAAACCATTTATGTTTGATAATTGACGTTTAATTAAGGAATAAGGCTTGCAATTACTGAAAAAGTTTAGTGAACCTTCTACGTATTGGAATTCTTTTCAGAAGTTTAGCGAACTGGCGCTAGTTAAAAAAACAGCGGAACCATAAAAATGAAAAAAATAAACGATTTCTACCCGTTTGTCTCATTAAAATAAGTTTTTAAACTTTTTTTCTACGTTTTTTTAAATCCTAGAAAATATTTTACCGAAAAATGACTTTTCTATATTTGTTTTCTGAATTTTCATGCGTTCGTTTTGGGTTCTATAAAAATAATTTTTTTAAAAAAATATATTTTTGTGTTTGTTTGATCGTATGGAATACGTTTTTTTTTCTAAAATATTTTCCTCGAAATTATTATCCGAGAAAATATTCCGGAAATTTCTTTTAAAAATTAGGTTATTAATATTTTGGTGATTTTCGAGATCCGTCTTAAATTTTTTAAAACTAGAACCGCTAATTTAACTGTTTAGAAGTTACCATGGAGTCATAGACCACCGTCCTCCCCACTAGCCTATAACTCGTGCAAAACACGGCTATCATATATTATTATTATTAATTTATTAAAATTATTTGAAAAATTTATTTAGTGTAACCTAATATCGTTGAAGAAAGAATTGTAGCAAGAAGTGGGTGTAGATGATGATTCTAATCGGGATATAATTGAAAACATTTATAATTCTACAATATGTTGGTTTTTTATTTTTATTAAATTATATATAATTTAACTGAATTTGAAAAATTTAACAGGTTTTTTTATTTTTTTTAAAATATTTTTTTGTGCCTTGGTTCTTTGGTTAGTTGGTTAACAATTTCCCAAAAAGTTTGTTAACACCCTCCAAAATACAAAAAACAAATCAAAATGTATTTAATTTTAATTAAAAAATAAACCACATATTTTACATAATATTCGATTATATTTCCATTTACATCAATATTTAAATAGATACATACTCCATCAGTTATATTTCAATTGAAATTCAACAGCATACTCTTTCAATTATATTTTTAATTTCTTATTTTTAGGAAAGTTTTAACAATTTTTTTGGAAGACAATACATACTCTATCAGTCACACTTAATTAAAATTCAATTACATACTCTTTCAATTATATTTTTAATATAACTTTTTTAACTTATTATTTTTATAAAGGTATTAACAAATTTTTGGAATACGTTAACCAACCAACTAACAAAATATATCCGTTCATCACACAGATTTCTTAAACTTATATAATATTTTATTTATATTTTAATAATTATATATCTCATATATATTACTTTATATAATATTTGCATAATATATAGTATTAAATAACAATTGTATAATTATATGATATATTGTTCGAATTATGACTATATTTTGTCATATTAATATAAATATAAATGGACGTATATACTTACATTCAAATTTTTGTTGATATTATCATATTCAAATTATGATTCCATAATAATCCCTAATGTACTATTTGTCTAAAATAAAATTTAATATTAAATTGTAATTGTGTGAAATTTTTATTGTTTATTATATAGTTTTAGATTGTTTTTACTTTTGTTGATTTATAATTTGTTGTAAATTTGTTAATAAATATATGATATTAAAATTATTTAAATTAATTTTGAAAATATTTGATTTCTAAGTAATTGAAAGAGTCAAAAAAAGTTGGGTAACTGTAAGAGTATGTAATTAAATATTAATTGAAGTGTAATTAAAAGAGTTTGTTATTAAGTAAAATTAAATTTTATATGCATTATAATTTATTTTTTCATTTTTGGAAGGTATTAACAAACCTTTTTGGAAAGTGTTAACCAACCAACCAATTATACCCTGTTTCGCTTATAATTGTATAGTATAGATATAATTGTATTTTAAAGATATCCGTAATAACAGAAAAATGTTACTTTAAGCTTAAGCGAGCTAATTAGAATTTAGAGGTAACTGTCACATTAACTTTTCAAGGAACACTAGTTGATAAAGCCGCGCTTCGCGGCGGCGTTACAATTTTTATTTTTAAAAAAATTCAATACATTTACGTTATATTATAATATTAATATTAAATTTTAATAATTAAATAATCTTCTCTAATGAATCAATTTCTTGTTAAATACGATTCTTTCGATTGAGCCGCTCTCTCATTAAAACCGAAATCCCAACTTTTTAACATATATTATAAAGACTTATATAATATTTTTTATCCATAAAATCGAACCGTAAAAATAAAATAAATTTATGACTACAGTATCAAATTCTAATAGCTAATACAATCTTTTCTAGCGAGCCGTCTTCCCGTTAAATACGTTTCGAGCCACTCTTATTTGAAACCGAAATTCTAACTTCACTATATAAAAAGAGTAAATTCCAATTTTTATATTATTTAAACTTTCTAATATTTATGGAGTTTTAAAAGATGAAAATACATCTTATATTTTCTGTATATTATAGATAATTTTGTATAAAAAAAGTTAAAATAAAGGATTTTTAGGAAAAAAGATGTATAGTTTTAAAAAAATCGTATATGACGTCTCCACCGTCCTCATATTCTACTTCCAATAAAACATTTTATTTTATGTATTATATATTTAAACACTTTTTATACGGTCATATTTAATGAACCGCTTTCTTGTTAAACACGGTTATTACTATTGATCCGCTCTCTCGTTAAGACCAAAAACCTAACTTTTACATATATTACTTGTATGATAATGTTTATCCATAAAAATTAAATCCTAAAAATAAAATAAAATTTATAACATCAATATGGTATTTTAATAGCTAGTACAATCTTTTATAGTGAGCCGTCTTCCCGTTAAACATGTTTCGAGCCGCTCTCGTTTGGGATCGAAATTCCAACTTCATTACATATTATTGATGATACTTATCTTACATAACAATTTTTTTTTCTTAAAATCAAAAACCTAAAAAATAGAGTGAATTCCAATTTATACTTTCTCTAGACTTTCTAATTTTTTTGGAGTTTTAGAAAATGAAAACACATCTTATTTTCTCTTTATATTATAGATACTCCTGTATTTATTTAGGATTCTTGCATGAGATTGTTCTTTAATTATGTTAACACATAAATTCTTTTCTTTTTAAATACGGTGACTTTTTTTATGACAATAGTATTGGTTTTATGAATAAATTTTCCTAATATAAGTATAATTAACTTATATAAAAAATATATAATTTAAGAAGACCGTGCTTTCTATAAAATATTTAATTATATGTCTGCTCTATATATTCAAACACCTATTCTACTTCTAGTAGAACGTTTATTTATATATTTTTTTCTATAAATTTGAACTCTTATTCTCTATAAATTCGAACTCCTATTCTACTTCCAATAGAACTTTTATTCGTATGCCTTATAAATACTTATTATACTTCCAATAGAACTTCTAATCATATGTCTTCCCTATAAATTCGAACTCTTCTTCTTTATAAATTCGAACACATATTCTACTTCTAATATGTTAATTGATATTTTTATATTTATTAGTGTTTAAAATTCTAAAATTCTAGAAAATTAGAAAAATAGATTGAGACGATCTTAGAGCGCCACCTAAACTCCCGCTATCCTCCTTTATATATATATATATATATATATATATATATATATATATATTGATACGCGCTTCGCTGCGGCGTTACAATATTTTTAAAAAAAACAATACATTTATGTTATATTATAATATTAATATTAAATTTTAATAATTAAATAATTTTCTCTAATGAATCGATTTCTTGTTAAACATGATTCTTTCGATTGAGCCACTCTCTCGTTAAAACCGAAATCCCAATAACATATATTATAAAGACTTTATAATAATTTTTATCCATAAAATCGAACCGTAAGAATAAAAAAAAATTATGTCATTAGTATCAAATTCTAATAGCTAATATAATCTTTTGTAGTGAGCCGTCATCCCGTTAAATACGTTTCAAGCCGCTCTTATTTGGAATCGAAATTCCAACTTCATTATATAAAGAAAGAGAGTAAATTTCAATTTTTATATTCTTTAAACTTACAGCTTCCGCATGGGAATGTCTTTCTATTATGTTAACATATCTAAAAAACATTAAATATGAAGACTTTTCGTTACGAAAATAATATTAAATTTATGGATATATTTTTCTAATGCAAGTATAATTAACTTGTATAACAAAGTTAAAATAAAGGATTTCTAAAAAAAAAATATATAGTTTTAAAAAATTGTATAAGATGTCTCCACCGTACTCGTAATCTACTTCCAATAAAATATTTTATTATATGTATTCCTTATATATTCAAATATCTTTTATACGGTCTTCTCTAATGAACCGTTTTCTCGTTAAACACGGTTGTTACTATTGATCTGCTCTCTCGTTAAAACCAAAAACCTAACTTTTACATATCTCACTTGAATGATAATGTTTATCCATAAAAATCAAATCCTAAAAATAAAATAAAATTTATAACACCAATATGATATTTTAATAGCTAATACAATCTTTTATAGTGAGTCGTCTTCCCGTTAAACACGTTTCGAGCCGCTCTCATTTGGGATCGAAATTCTAACTTCATTACATATTATTGATGATACTTATCTTATACAACAACTTACTCCTTAAAATCAAAACCTAAAAAATGAAGCGAATTCCAATTTATACTTATTCTAGACTTTCTAAAAATTATGGAGTTTTAGAAAATGAAAACACATCTTATTTTCTCTTTATATTATAGATACTCGTATTTATTTAGGATTCCTACATGACAATGTTCTTTTATTATGTTAATATATCAATTATTTTATTTTTTAAAAACGATGACCTTTTTATGACAATAGTATTGGATTTATGAATAAATTTTCCTAATAGAAGTATAATTAACTTATATAAAAAAGTATAATTTAAGAAGTTCGTACTTCCTATAAAATATTTAATTATATGTCTGCTCTATATATTCAAACACATATTCTACTTCTAATAGAACTTTTATTTATATCTTTTTTCTATAAATTCGAATCTTATTCTCTATAAATTCGAACTCCTATTCTACTTCCAATATAACTTGTAATCATATGCGTTATAAATACTTTTTCTACTTCCGGTAGAACTTATATGATATGTCTTCCCTATAAATTTGAACTATTCTCCTTTATAAATTCGAACACCTATTCTAGTTCTAATATGTTAAATGATATTTTTCTACTTCTAATAGAAGTTTTATTTATACAATTTTTCTATAAATTCGAACTCTTATTCTCTATAAAGTCGAACTCCTATTCTACTTCCAATAGAACTTTTAATCATATGCATTATAAATACTTATTCTACTTCCAATAGAACTTCTAATCATATGTCTTTCCTATAAATTCGAACTATTCTTCTCTATAAATTCGAACACCTATTTTACTTCTAATATGTTAAATGATATTTTTAATTTATTAGTGTTTAAAATTCTAAAATTCTAGAAAATTAGAAAAATAGATTGAGACGATCTTAGAGCGCCACCTAAACTCCCGCGTATCCTCCTTTATATATATATATTGATTGCTTTTAGTAGACACTAATAGTGATATATTAGTAGATGTGTAGAAGCAACACAAAATGACATCACCCCAACATGAAAAACACCACCAGCATTTTTCCCATTTTACAACTAATTATTGCGTGCTTCTTCAAATTTCCTCTCACTTATTATCTCTTGTTCCCTTCTTCATTTTCTTTTCAATCAAGTGATGTTAAGATTCCAATAGATCTCGAACAGACATCCAAGTACATTTTATGATTGAATTACTTATGATGTTTTAAGGCATTCGAAAGTTGTCATGCCATTTATTCGTATTTCGATTTTTTGAAATATAATGAGTATTCGGTTCAAGATCGATAATTTCTATTTTAATATAAAAGTTATGTAATTGAAATGGCTAATACAAACCTTATTTTCGCGTGATACATATACTATAAAACCCGATCCAACCCTACCTATTATCATTCTTGTATTGCCCCATCAATAATTCTGTTACTTTTATTTAAATTTTCCATCACTCCATCTGTTCATTTTTATTCTCACATCTATAATCACTCTTTAACATTTCAATGGTCCACCAAAATTTGGAAATAATATCAAGAAACAAGCTTTACATTATTTCAATTGAACTCCCCATCCCCGTGACTCTATATAGTCTCACTTTACATTGCTTCAACTCCAAGCCTTTTAGATTCATATTTCATAACCTTTGTTATCAACATTAACACACACACACACACAAGTGAGAGAAAGGGAAGCTCAGCAGTTGCACTTTTCATCTAGTTGAATGGAGAAAACCATAAAGACTTACCTTCAACTAGTACTCAAGTTTTTCAACTCTATCGCGGGACTGGCTGGGATTGCAATGATCATGTATGGCTTATGGTTGATTCGGGTATGGCAGAGTGACATGAAAGGATCATCTTCTGATAGTCAAGCTTCATTTCCATGGTACTCAAGCTCCTACAAGATTTATTTTATCATGTTTTAGTGTAGTACCTAGGTGATGAAGATCTTTGTGCTTTCTCTGGTAAAAATTTACAGGTTTATACATGCTTTTATTGGCCTAGGAATCAGCTTCTGTGCCATTACATGCCTTGGCCACTTTGCTGCTCACACTGCTTACTCGCATTTCCTCTCTTGTGTATCCTTTTTCATACCATGTCATAGCAGCTTTGGATATTTTTCAATTATTGGAAGCATTTTGTATATGATGGACCTTAATATAAGATAGTATATATTTGTTATGTCTTTGCTTATCTTTGTAGAGACTCTTATGATGGCTCACATATTCCTGAGTTCTGAATGGGAGAAGGTATGTTCATTCCTTGATTACTTGTCTACCAAAATATGCAGTTCTTGTTCTTGTCAGTCACGATTCCTTGTCATATTCGATATCAGGACTTACCAGAGGATCCAACAGGGAGATTCGACGATTTCAAAGATTATGTGGAGTCGGAGTTGAATATGTGTAAATGGCTTGCAGTGTTAATTGTTTTAGCACAGGTACATATTATTAGGGGTGTAAATGAGTCAAACTATTCGTGAGCTACTCGAGCTCGGCTCGTAAAATAATCGAATTCGGTTCGATAATAATCGAGCCGAGCTCGAGCTATTCGAATAGTTGACCGAGTCGAGCTCGTGCTTCATATTACTCGATTCGTATGGCTCGCGAGCCTAATCGAGCTTATATATATTTTATTATTTATATATTATTTTTATGTTATTTATATATTGCTATATTAATATTTAATATTTTTATATATTAATCGAGTCGAGCTCGAGCCGAACTTAAGGTATTCGAGCTTTTGTTGATAATTAGTGAAATTATTCGAGCTTTCGAGCCGAGCTCGAACATATCACATATGTGTCGAGCCGAGCTTCGAGCTTGAATTTTATGGCTCGGTCGAGCTCGAGCTCGAGCCCGAACTATTTAATCGAGCTCGAGCCGAGCCTGGTCAGTGTCCGGCTCGGCTCGACTCGTTTACAGCCCTACATATTATCATCAAAACATTAGTTATGTTGCTTATGTCTTGTAACTACGAATTTGTAATGTTTTTTATGTTCTGTTGTTTACAGGGAGTATCAATCTTGCTGGCTGCAGTTATGAAAACCCTGAAAACAGATCTGAAAATGTTCTATAACTGCGAAGATGATTCCGTGCCTTACCTTCCTCCATATACTTCAGTTCAGCAACTTCCCAGCATAATTGGTGGAACGTACTTTGCCTTCGCCGACTATGTCTGAGTGTTAGATTCATTTCACAGCTGACAGGCCCAGGATGTGAATGGGCGGGGACGGGGGAGGGAAGCATCATAATATCTACCTATATGTACCCATCTGAGTTTGTGATGAAGACAAAAATACGGGGGAGGGTTTTCATATTGGTGGAAATGTTTTTTAATATTTCCTATAAATATGTTAGTTTCAATTCTAGTTGATACTTGTGCTACAAGATGGTCTAATGTTATGATTATATCGTTTCTTCATTCACTAGATCATTATAATCCCGAATCATCATGCACTCGCACTCCACCATGCTACTACCATTGTAAAGATCTATAAATGTATTTCAACACATAGACAAGCTAGGAATAAGAAAGAAGAGTGAAAAGGACTAGAGCGAAAAAGCAGTATCACAATAAAATTGATTTGGGACACATATAACAAAAGGATTAGATCATCAAGGTTAGGAAAAGGGGGTTTCTGTTGCATGTCAATTTCATGATCTCACGCACAATCAGCAGAATCTGTACAGAAATTCTCACTTTCTGCAAGTGTAATAAAAGACTCATGGCATTTCGCAAAACCGTGAGAAATTTTATCCACTTTGATTATAAATCTTCGTAATTCTGTGTATAAGTTACAATTTACATTCTCAGTAAATGCACTCACCCTAATCTGAGGTTCCATGTATAATGTTACACTAATATAAGAATCTTAGCATCACTATCAAGGCACTTAGTTTGCTCTTTTAGTTGACAATTTCCTTTTCATCCTACTATAGGGCCCAACTGTACAATCCATTACATACATGTAAATTACCTGGCTCCAAGATCTATATGAATCCAAATTTTCATAATATTCTGGTGCAATCTCCTTGACCTTCTGAAGCTTGCAACCGGCAATTCTTGGGAAATCATGGTGTTCATTGTGGTAACCTACATTCCATGTCATAAGATTTAAGGGACCATAGTAAGAGTAGGTTTCTTGTTCTTCTTTGAAGACATAATGTTCAGAGATGAAGTGACCAGCCATTGGATGCATACCACCTCCGACAAATGTGGACAGGATCATATAGCCAAAAGACTTCCAACCCCAGATGTAAACTACAGAGGCATCAAGGGCTATCTGGATAGTAAAATTTATGAACTCCCATATACCAGGGGGTTTTGGTTTGATAAATAAAGGCCGAAAGGCATAAAAGAAGAGTTGAAAGATGACCCATATGGATTTTGTAATAACATTGGTAACAACTTGAGCTTCAGTGAGAGTTGGAATGTCCATATCAACACCATCAACCCCTTGAAAGCGATGATGTTCAAGATGATATTTTTGAAAGGTAACAGACATGGGTACCCCAATTGGTAGGTTTGCAAAAATTCCTAGGCAACGGTTGTAGACTGGAGTGGAGAAGGCAAGGTTGTGACTGAGCTCATGAATGGCTAAGAAGAGATTGTGGTTGAGAAAAGAACCAAAGAAGTATGCTACCATCAGAATCTTCAGCCAACCAGCATTGTAGAGAAAAGTAGCAGTCCACAATTGAAGCAGGACCACCAAAGTAATCTGCAACTCAAGGTAAAATATCATAGTTAAAAACACAGGCAGAGAGTAAACGCAGCTGCTATTAGCTTCTTAGCAAGGAGTCGAGGATAAAGTATCTTATCAAGAAATGAACACTTTTGTAGTGCTCACAATGCATTCAAGAAATGTAACTAATCACAAGAAAACCAATTTCTGTTGTTAGTTCCTTTTTTTAATCTAGTACACACACTTGCTTATTCTTTACACTCATTTCTTTATATATATGCTATTAATGAAGCAATTAAACAAATGCAGTTTCTTTTTACCATTAAACTGTTTTGTGTTATCAGTACCTCCGATGATTACAATGGGAAAACATCTAACAATTTAAAGCTCAACATGAAGTCACGAAACAACAACGGAACTGGTTAAAGTAAATACTGTTATTTTATTATTTAAGTTTGCTTGAAACTAGGTTTAGCAAAATTGAGAGTTGTTAACTAGACATCCAAATTTACAATGAAAGCCTAGGTATATCATAGCTTACTTTAACAATAAAATCATTATTTTAGATGTTAAGTAAAAGTAATGAATATGGTTATGTTAAAGTTAAACTGTACTATGATTGTAGGTGCATGGCAATTCGCACATATAGACGGGAAAAGAAGAAAATCAAATTCCAAATCTTTAGTTGCTAACAGATCTACTAATGTGATCCTAGGAATATCCGTAATACTCATAAGATAACACTTAGAACACTTATCATATTGTAAGTCAAAACACGACACAGTTACTAATTGGCACATTCAAAACTATTGAATCCATTCGCAAAAGGTCGATAATAAGTAAACGTCTTTGGCTACTGAGCTGGCTGCTAGATTCTCAACTATTTCACTCAAGAAGATGAATTTCCTGCTAATGGACGAATTGTAAAATGAATCAATTTTACACAAATTATCCTATTTGAACATAGCAATATCAGATCAACATTATTTTTTCCTTTTTGCCAAGTAAAATCAGATAAATCTCACCCCATATAACAAATCCAAAAACCAATTCTAGGCAGAACTACATACATGTTACAAACAAATTAGAGGACCAAATAAACAATGTACTCGAAATCAATCAAATCATATATCAAGTTCCAAACTTTTTCCTCAAAACTCATCAAGAACCACCAGCAACATCATAAACTTCAACAGTTACTAATAACCAACACATTATACACACAAATACCACACACAATGAAGAAAAGACAGCAACTTTACATGTCAAGATTGACCCAATACTTCAAGAAAACAAAATAAACCTAAGCAAACAAACAGACAATGCAGGCTTAAATGGGTGATTTCAGAAACAACCCATCACAAGAACCCATCAAACAATATTAAAAAAGAATGAATCTTGGATCTGAAGTAAGGATTGACCTTAAAAAAAGCCCAAGGATCAGGCCCAAAAAGATGTTTAATTTGAGGGTACTTGGAAAGAATCTGTCTCCTACGTGAAGCATGAGGCTCATCAGTGTGTGACCAGTAAAAATCTTTACCCATCTCAACCATCTTCTTGTTTTTCTTGTGTTTGTGTATGTATCTCCAGAACACAGAGCTCACAGCTGTTTAACTAAAACTAGTTGAACTGTATAGTCGTCTGTTTCTTTTCTTTTTCCGGTTACATTAGAAAAAGAGTCTTTAGAGTCCAAATTACATATAAATAGAATCCCTTATTTTTGGAATCCACTTTCCACACAACTCTATGCCTTTTGAGAAAAGGCAAACGGTCAACATATGGTTTCAGAACGACTCTGATTTAAAAAAAAAAATTCATAGCAACAAGTTTTCGTGGTACGGGGCAATTACCAAAATGCCCCCTGTTTTCACATCAAAAATCTACTGTTCATCGTATCGCAGAAAGTTTCTGCGGTACGTGAACAGTTGGAATATTTTTGTAATTTCTCCGTACCGCGGAAACTTGTTGCAATACGGTGAAACTTTTTTTTAAATCAGAGCCGTTGATCCAACGGCTCTGGAACCGTATGTTCCATAAACAGTCTGGTGCATACGTTTGCACCAGACCGGATCCCTTGAGAAAAATGTGTCTGAGGTTGTCATCACGATTTCTCCCGAGGTTATAGTCTATAAATTAAGTGGCCTTGCAGAGGCATTTTTGTAAATTTTAATTTTTTTTTTCAATAAAATTATCTAAACATCCTTAAATTTGTATTGAAAAGTTTTTAACGTAAGGGAGAATCTTGAGGTCATCCTCAGGCACATGAATCTCATCCCTTTTTAACTTGAAATATGAAAAATGCTAAATGTATTAAGAGAAAAAGGATCATGAGGAAACTTTTCTGTGATTCCTTTTAAAATTTATTGAGTTTGAAGGACTAATTAATAAAATTTTAAATAAATTTTGATTTTACAAAAATACTCACCCATATTTACGTATAAAATTATACTTTTTAAAATTTATTGGATTTGCAGGACTAATTAATAAAATTTTAAATAAATTTTGATTTTAAAAAAATGTCCACCCATATTTACTTATAAAATTATATTATCTTAGGAAACTTACCTTAGATAATCTCAGGTTCTGTACTCTCATGTATTACATTAGTTAGAAAAATGTTATTAAATATGATGGGTCATATTTAAGTTAATTATAAATTAATTGAATATAGTGGATCCACATGCATCCATATCAATCAATAAAAACATTCATAATATCATATCATCAATATCACATTTAAAAAAAATAAAATTGTAATCAATTTGAAATCCTTAGCATTACTACTAAAATATAACAAAAGTTATAATCCCACCTATTTGTTTATTTGTGTTAAACCAGAAAGAAAAAGCTGGCTAAGGGGAAGTTGATGTCCAGGATCTGTCATGTGCAAGTTGTTTAATTTACGGTGAACTAGTTGATAAAGCCGCGCTTCGCGACGGCGTTACAATATTTTTAAAAAAATTCAATACATTTACGTGAACCAAAAACCTAAGTTTTACATATATTACTTGTATGATAATGTTTATCCACAAAAATCAAATCCTAAAAATAAAATAAAATTTATAACATCATATGATATTTTAATAGTTAGTACGATCTTTTATAGTGAGTCGTCTTCCCGTTAAACACGTTTTGAGCCGCTCTCGTTTGGGATCGAAATTCTAATTTCATTACATATTATTGATGATACTTATCTTACACAACAATTTTTTTCCTTAAAATCAAAACCTAAAAAATAGAGTGAATTCCAATTTATACTTTCTCTAGATTTTCTAAAATTTTGGAGTTTTAGAAAATGAAAACACATCTTATTTTCTCTTTATATTATAGATACTCCTGTATTTATTTAGGATTTCTGCATAAGATTGTTCTTTTACTCATTGTTCTTTTATTACTTAAACACATCAATTCTTTTCTTTTTAAATACGGTGACTTTTTTCATGATAATAGTATTGGATTTATGAATAAATTTTCCTAATATAAGTATAATTAACTTATATAAAAAAATATATAATTTAAGAAGATCGTACTTTCTATAAAATATTTAATTATATGTCTGCTCTATATATTCAAACACATATTCTAGTTCTAGTAGAACTTTTATTTATATATTTTTTGTAGAACTTTTATTTATATATTTTTTCTATAAAATCGAACTCTTATTCTCTATAAATTCGAACTCCTATTTTACTTCCAATAGAACTTTTAATCGTATGCCTTATAAATACTTATTATACTTCCAATAGAACTTCTAATCATATGTCTTTCCTATAAATTCGAACTCTTCTTCTTTATAAATTCGAACACCTATTCTACTTCTAATATGCTAATTGATATTTTTATATTTGTTAGTGTTTAAAATTCTAGAAAATTAGAAAAATCGATTGAGACGATATTAGAGCGCCACCTAAACTCCCGCTATCCTCCTTTATATATATATATTGATATATTGATTGATATTGATGATTGATGTATTATTATTATCCTAAAAATTCATGCCCGCGATAATTAATTGGGACTGAGTCCAAACTTTTAATAAAGTAAGCATGATAAATTAAAGGGCTTTAGAACTAACTAGAAGCACGTTTTTTTTTTTAAGTATCGAGATACAAAACAAATTCTCTGCCTCGTTTTGAGAGTCGGTGTAACACCCCCAACCAATAACAAATACAAATACCCGGTAACCCAGGGAAATTCTGTAAAAATTCGGCATAAATTATTCGTAAATCGGACTGTCCACCTGTAATTCAACCCCACCAAATTCCAATTTAACAAATACAATTAAAACTTAATACACCAATGATTCCTCACCGAGGATCGATTCCAGGTTATGGTATGAAACAAGAATCTAAATTACACAAATTATTACAACTTCTATTTCTGATCTAATCTCAACTATTGTACCATCTAATCCGTAACTCATACCAAATCCGTGCCTGCCCGCTCTGACTTCTAGATCTATCCTGTATAGGCTGCCTCATTGCTCTCATATGACTTGTAAGATGTAGACATCCACCCTTAATCCTAATTGAAATGATTGGGAAAATAAAGCAAGAGTGAGCCAACAACGCTCAGCAAGTTTGTTAGGTCCAAAATAGTTTGTAGAAGGGGGGTTGAATACAAACTATGTCGTTTAATCGAATTTGCTCTTTTCTTAAAATATTAAATCAAGAATAAATTGATGCGGAATAAAACGAATACCGATATTCAAGTTAAATATAAAATTTATATTAACTTGATGGGGTGTGTCTAAATACACGGGTACAAATTACAATGGTTTGATGACCAACTAATTATTACAAATTCTATAGAAAATTCGACATGAACTTTTCTATATTTGTAATAAAAAGATCGAATGCTAAAAGCAATTCGAGAGATAAATTCTAGGAGTAAAAACTCGCTAGATAGTTCCAACGTTACAAGTAAACAATTTCCATCGGTTCAGATTTAATTATAGAGCTCAGAAATAATTTACAGGAATTTATTTGAAGAACAGAACTATTTCTCTTGGTCTTTCTCTTTTCAGCTCAGAGAGAATTTGTGAAGTTGTGTCTGCTGCTTTTTTTCTTCTGTCTGATTGCTTTTGCCTCTTTTATAAGATATTAACATTTTGTATTGCCAAGACAATCGGTAAGACAATCAGAGCCACCAAGACACTAAATTTGTACTGCCAAGACAATAGGCAATACAATCGGCAAGACAATCAACTTCCACCAAGACAATCGGCAAGACAATCAATTTCTGAGATATTTGTCTTGCTTTATCAATAATTATCATTCTGTGTGAAGCTTTTTCTTTTTGATCATTATCAAGACAATCTGATTTGAACTGTCAAGACAATCGTCAAGACAATCAAATCAGATTTTTATTCTTCTTTTTTAAAGCTGTTCAGAATAAATCATTACCAAGACAATCGGCAAGACAATCAGAGATTGTCTTGCTTTACTGATTTCTTCTTCAAGACAATTACTTTAGCTTACCAAGACAATCTTTTAATTGTCTTGTTAGTTTAAAAATAAACAAACAAGACAATCAGTAAGACAATCGAATTAACAAGCACCTGCCATTTTCAACTTTTTCTTTGGACACGTGGCTGATTTCCATTGGTTGAATAAACAAGAAAACCACATGCTCCTTTCTTTTTAATACGTGGTCTTAATTTGTTTTATCATGGTAGGCTCCGTAAAAATGCTTTTTAACCCGCACAACTTATAATCTTTAATTAATAAATAATTATTTTAATCCAAAAATTATAAAAATAAATATCTAATATTATTAGATATTTATAAATATAATTTTCTAATTAAATAAAATATTTATTAATATAAATAAATCTTTAAGCTCTAAGCTGCGGTTACCTCGGTCTGGAACTGGACTCCTTTTGATTAGGAAAAAATACAACAATTCTAACCGGGGTTTCAGCATTAAGAATATATCACTTAGAATTTCTTTATGATAATTCTTTTTCCTCGTAGCCTGTCCACTTGATAGTAAAATCATTGTGGTTAATGAATTTAACACTTCTGTTGCTTGCACAATGATTTTCTCTTTTACCAGTCTTGATAGCTTGAACCACTGAAGTTAATGACGAATAACCACTGTTTAATGTTGACACTCGATGCACGGTCTGGTTCATGAGTGACTAACTGCAATGAATGTTCTTCATATATTGACTTTAAAGTTGTGGTTCATGTCTTCCTTTTCTTCACTCTTTTTCAAACCTTTATAATCTGTATTCTGCCACTGTAGGAACCTCTTGTCACTATAAATAGAACCCACTGTCTTGATTACTCCACTGATGCTTGATCAACTGAATGAACTTCTTCAAGTGTAGTATAACAAAACGGTAGATTGACTTTGTCTTCTTTCTTTTGACAGTTATGCAATTGAGATCCCTGTGACAGTACATATACTATTTACTATTACATTCTTGTTTAAGTTGTGTTGAATCCTCGAAATACAAATAGGCTACATCATATGCCTTTCAATCTCCCCCTATTTGTTTGTTAGACAATAACAAGCAAATACCTAGAGGATAACTCAACTACAAACAAGAAGAAGATAAAGCTTTAAAGTGCTATAGTAAATAATACATAAAAAAAATTTTGGTTTAGATATTACAATTCCAGAATCCTTGATCGATGAACTGATAGATGATTACTCCTCTAGCACTGAACAAATCTTCATTAAGTAACTCATCTTCATTTCATGACATATCTGCCTGATAACCCTTTATATCTTAAATTGAACATTATCAGCAGATACTAGAATTCCTTCAGTGGTAAAAATATGACTTGACAACCACATACTGAAGAATTCTGCTTTGTCGTTTCATACTTCTCTCCTTCCTTATGTCTCCCTACCTAAGGTGATATGACTCTTCCTTATAACGGTAAGCTTTTCATCTCCCCTGATAAGGCGAATATTTCTATCCCCCCCTGACAAGGTGAATACTTCCCCTTTCTAAGGTATATCCTTTTTCATATCTCTCCCCCTTAGATAGAAAATCTCCCCCTCACTAAGGTAAACTTATACTCTCCCCCTTAGTTGAGTATCTCTTACTAAGGCAATCTTTGAGTATATCTTCTTCAGTATATCTCTCCCCCTTAGTTGAGTAATCCTCCAAGCATTCAATTATAGCAAACATCCAAATGTAAATTAAATGATACCATATTTTCAATTATAACTCACCTCTTACCTTTAGTACAACAGATTCTTCATACATCTAACATTGACTGTTGGAATAAACTAAAGAAGCTTTGCTTGTGTTGAAGGATTTTTATGAAGACTTCCAGAATAGAAGTATGTAGACTGATCAACTTTGCCCTTTAGATATTCAATATAGCTTCACTATTGATCATCCTGACAACCAAATCTTCCGACAATTTCCTTATATCTCCCAACTCTTGTAATTGAACTTTGTTTGGGAAATACGGAATGGGATTTGGTGTTTATCTTTCTTCCTCACTGTGAGTGTGTGATTCTGTTTCGTGTACCTCACAAGTGTTTAACTCATCTCTCCACTCATATCACTTAAAATGAGTGATCTCATCTCTCATCTCTCAAGTGTTTACACTCATGCTCACTAGTGTATCACTCTTATCTCTCATAGCTCCAACATCCATGTGTACCTGCAAGGAAAATTCACCATAGCCCCTTCTAGAGAGGTCACTGGTGGTGGAATGGGGTTTCGCAAATCCCCGATCCGCGTTAGACTCGTCAGACGAATCTGAGTCATAATCTACAAGTTGATAAAAATTTTCCCTTTTTGTGGGTTTCAGATTTGAATTCTGAGAAGGTAAACAATGAAATCAAAACTTAGAATTAAAATCATGTTTCCATCTAATGTCTATGAAGACATCACCTTGTTAAACTCATCAGGTAAATCTGAATCATAGTTAACAAGTTGCCGATCCGTACCTATGTCGGATCCGATACCCGCAGGATCCAGAGATGTTCCCTCTGGGGAGTTAGATAATGATCTTGTTGAATTTTGCATTGAGATCAATACCTTCTCTCGAGGTCTGTGAAGACTCTTGGTTCTTTGAGGAACCTTCAACTTATAATCCTAACCGTAAAATGGTCGGAGTATTAGTAGTTTCCGTCAATTCATCCTTAGTGTGTGCAATCTCACTTTGTGCATAGGAAGTATTTTAGTCTTGTGTATGAGGTAGTGACTTACCAACAGATGCCCTGGCTGACAGGCGAATTTCAATAAACTCATCATTTTAAGATAATGAATCCAGAGACTGTTTTAGTGCCATTTTTCAGCTCTGCATCCTTTTGGGAGAATGCAGGCGAGCTTACAGATACCTCAAGTTATATACATCTATTCTCCTTGAGAGGTAGAGCTGTGGGTTTACTATCCCTCACATCCTTATTTGCTGTAACAAGTACAGTTACTCCCTTATTGACCTTTAGTCTAATAGGTTACTTCCATTTCAGGGATAAGTTAGGATGTGTTTAGATTTGGATTTATAGTCCGGGATAGAAGTTGTTGGGTTTACAACCTCATGACTTTCATGTGAGAAAACTTCCACTAGGATTTGAACCTGCATCACATAGCAATAGAGCAATATAGAGATAGAATGCATTTACATTATACCATAACATTGTGTGAAAACATATGCATTATATCCAGTGAGAGAAATGATGTACAATTGTGACTTCAAAAAGTTTTACAATATAAGCAATCACAACTGTAAAAAAAAATTGAGTTTTTCTTTTAAAAACTGTTAATGTGCAAGAGTTTGTATTTATGCATAAATCAATGTATTATCATGTCTTTTAATGAAAACTAGGTCGTTTTAATTTTAAAAGACACAAACTCTTGACTTCGCAGTAATTTAGAAAGAAAGATTTTCTTTAAGTGCTTATTATGTATAGAGAACTTTAACACAAAAGTTAGTGAAAAGACTCATACAAGCACTTGATGTCGTTTAGGTAACAAAGATTACCAAGTACATAAGTACAGATAACCAATGTCTCTCCTTTGGCACTTCATTACTTAGCACAACATAAACTAAGTAATTGACTGATGGATGTAAAATATTCTAAGAACTATCATATGTATAAAGTGGTGTATAATGTATAACCAGAATTAGAGAATTTAATTTTGAAAAATCTTCACCACTTCAAAATATGATAGGAGACCGAATGTAATTTTAAGTCTCACTTACTTAGAAAGTTGAACACCTTAATTTATACTAACACTAATGATTTATAGATAAGACACATTTACTCAGAATAAATCCTAAGTAATATCATCAGAGATAATATATACATCACAATTAGTTTGCAATAAAGTATCAGAACAACTAGCAATTGTCAGTAAACAAATATTTTACTATTTGATACCAACTGCTAGTATTTATCAAATATTTTAAAATGCAAGTAATTATGTTTATGATTACTTTACCAAAATTAAATTATGAGCAAATAAACCATTAAATTGCTTCACGTCATAATTTAACTAGGATATAAATAATCACTTCTAAATACTAAATATTCAATGATACCAATTGTTTGATAAATTCAATCTATTGTAAGATAAATTCAATTTAGTGAAGATTGAATTGTTACATTGAGTACTAATTGACAAAATGAATATTAGTATCTAACTACTTAAGAACATCATTCACTGATATTCATAAGTACGAGGAACTAGTTGACAAGAAATACACAAGCTCTTAAGATATAACATTTCAAACTTATGACTTCAAGGCAACTCCTCGATAATAACAATTGTTAACTCCTAACAACTGTTTACTGGTAGACAACCTTGGTTCTATAAATAAGACTCGATTACCAAAGCTGTCTTGTCTGCAATCTTAGAAATGATATTCTAAGTCCTATACACCTTGATCCATAGTATATAACATTTATTATCAAAGTGATTAGAAGCTTGCAAATAAGCATAAAAATTATTCCAAGTAACTGAACAATGGTCACTTTAGATATTTCAATATCCATAGTTCTACTTAGAGAATTTTCATACTATGCATAGTAATATGAGTGAATTGTAAAAGATATAACAATGATTACTTAGAGGAGTTCTAAGTAATTTCATACATACCAATATATCTCACAATTAGTTAGTAAATAGAATTCTAACTAAATATCATTAACTGATATAAGTCAAAACTTCAATACAACCAATTGTTAGAGCCATGATATTAATTATAGTGAATTTCTGAAAATGGGATATTAAAGTTCACTAGAATTAACATCTCATAACTGATTGAAGACCAATACAGATTAGGTCCAAATTAGTTATGTTGTTTATTTATTTTAATAAATATGAGGTATAGAGCAAATACTAAATTGAATTGCTTCAAGTCCGTTACTCATATAAATCAAAACAAATAATTAAATAATTAAATACTAAATCTCTATGAGTTAGATTTTAGCATTTAAGTATTTAAATTATCCTTAAATAATCACCACTAAAATATATTACAATTATACACATGGCAATCATTCAACAGATAATTCTCAGCGTGAGGTCTGGATGTAAATAAGTTCACAAGTCCTTTCAATACAGACAATTGAATACTTGTGAGCTTACTTAAGAATTACTTAACAGATGGGATTTACAAATCATATAGCATTAATAAAATCCCAAGTTTACAAATCAATCTTGAAAAATTAATTTCATCAAGTAATTTTAGCAAACATGTCTGCAAGTTAATCTTAATTAAAGACATGCTCTCGAAAGAATTGATACCTTATGCAAGTTGCTTAGTCCTTGAGTGTTCCACAGAGTTGTTGGAGATGAATTTGATTCCTTGTGTTCTCCTGCTTTCTTACAACTCATTTGATCTGTCTCTATACAGCAAAACATATCAGAACTGATGTTTCTAGGGTACCATCTCCGGAGATGGGTCCAACTTAAGACATCTGAAAATCAAGTGTAATAACTACAAGAATAGATTCTTTAGGATCCACTTGGGGCCTTGAAAATTTGCATATTGAGAATAAAATATGTGTGTAAGTGATCTATTATCAATTGAATAAGATAATGAGCTGATGATTCCTCTATAGCCTGATTAGGTCCTAATTAGTAGATCCTGAACTTATTGGGTCAAATATCTCTAGGGTACCATTTCCTCAGATCCGGGTCCATCTTAAGATTTTTGATTACCAACTTGTTAGGTCCAAACTAATAGGTCAAAAGCCAGCTATAGTGGTGTGTTGGCATGTAGTCTTTACAGGTCTAGAATCTTCTGAATAGAAACAAAAGATCCTTGACTTACTTTTATTGTCATCATTCTTTTGGCTTACTTGTGCTCCAAATAGAATTATTCTTTTGGCTTGCCTGAGCTCCTAAAAGGATTCTTCTATTGGCTTGCATGAAGTAATTCAAAAGAATTGCAACTTTACCAACATCAAAACAGCAAATATCTTGATCCCAATTTATAGTTAGTAGACCAACATATAATATAATCAAGACATCATTACACATATATATCATTTATGTTTGTGCCTAAAGATGTAGAGAGTTCTATAAATGTGACACCAATTATTAAAAGATACCAACTGTTAAAGATTGATACCAAATATTAAATTATAGGTAGGGTGTCATACCATGTCTTCCATGCTTGCTTGAGTGATGATACCAGTTCATACTAACCTGTAGAGATTTTCAATTATCTCACCAACTAGGTGTGCACTTGTTTACATTCCTCTAGCATCCAGATTCAGTAGGTCTAGATGTCCATTATGATCATGAATGTACAACAGGTGCCTGAAATCCTCAAGTCTTGTCACTGGTGCTTCTTGTTAGATATACTGTCTTATCAGCTTGTAACCTTGCACCCAGTTTGGCCTTGTCCCTCATACCAATGCCTTGACATCCAGTTAAACTTCTGGTTATCCTTATACCAAATACAGCCTTGTTGTTTGGTCTGGATACCAGCTTCCCTTCAATCTGCCTTTTGTAGTGATTGAGATCATCTTGCATTGCAATCACTCAATCTGAATCTTTCAGAGCTTTTGTAGCTTTCTTAGTTTCTTCTAAAAGAAAACTAAAGAAATAATCATTAGTACTTGAAGCTCTGCTAGTCTTTTACTTCCACCATTAGGAACACTAAGAACTAGGACAAAGAATTAATTTAGTCAACATTCTTTGTCTTGGTAGACATGTTCTCATAGTATCCTTTGACTTTCAGTGTGGTGTTTAGTTGACTAGATGATCCTTCTGTTGCTCCCCCTAAGCTGCTGCTGGGTTTACATGAAGATTCTCCATGTTTGACATTGCTTGGATCTGAATCACCATCACCATTGACAGCTGGGAGCTAGAAGTTGTTGAACATCACTAAGACTTTCAATCACCTTCTGTTGATTAATAACAATCACCCTGTAGGCTGTTGACTCCACTGAGTAACCAAGGAAATTAACCTCTTGAGCATTAGCTGATTACTAGGATGCTCACTTTCATTTATCATTGCAAAACAATTTCCTACATATTTGTGGGGTCTTCCTATATTTCTTACTGATCAGGGTTCGATCATGTCAGTAGCAAACTATTGACTGCTTCAGCATTAATACTCTTGAAGGTGCAGAAATCATCCAGAACACTAATTGATAGGTCCTGTAATCTGGTCTCCAAGTTGTCATAGTCAGTTTTGCTTCCTGACACTCTTCTAGATGTGATCAATCACCATCAGTGGTGTCTTGTCTTCAGATTGTCTGAACAACAACTTGTTTGTTGAGAGAAGTCATCAGTCATCACCAGTAAAATATATTTTACTTTGATGTAGAACTTCTGTGTGATGCTTCTTTGACTTCCCTTTATGACATGCCTCGTAATTTTATTTTACTTTAATTTCAGATGAGGCAGTCTCCTTTACTGATTCGATTTCTAGGAAAGAATCTCTTGATTTGACATTCAGGTGAGAGAGCTTCTTATGTCATAGCTGAACTCCTGTTTGATGAAGCTTTAGATTTAACCTTGTTGACTTCACCTTTGACTGAGATTCTAAGTCAGCTACAGATAGGTTTTCTTTCCGTAATCCTCGAACAGTAGGCTCTTCATCTTGGAAAAGATGCTTTATTACTCACAACTTTCCTTAGCTATTGAATAGCCTTGACCCTAGGTCATACCCTTGCTGTTGTCTCCAAGGGATAAACCACTTGGCCTGTCTTCACATACACATTTGATAGCAGGGTTCTTTCTTCGATGATATGCTTTGAATAAATCAATAATAATGCATAATCGATTAACCTGTTAAGCCCTACATTCACAAATGGATAAAAAGTTCTTGGTACCCAAATTATTTAATTGGGTCCAGATGGATTAGAGATTTCTCTTTTATTAGAGTTAACAACATTTTTAACCTTAACATGCTCATTCTTATCTTTGACTGACCATTTCTCCTTTTTAATGTCATTGACAAAATATTCACTGAGCAAGGAGAATAATGGTTCCTTCCTAACATAAGGAGGACTAGCAGTCTGTACCTTATTGTTATTATTAAACATGCTTTTTCTATGATCAATGCAAATACTAGGAAATGCATTTATGACATTTGAAATAAGCAGGCATGATAATAAGAATACATACATTCAGCATTAAAACATTGCAGATAAGAATTATGCAAATTAGGCATGTTATGCATTTTAGAAAATTCAGTACTATCTACTTTAACCTATGTACACTTGTGTAACAGTTAGCAAGTAGATTTACAGATATTCAATAATTTTCTAAACATGCATGGAATAGAAGAACTAACAATTAATCACTAATTCTATCCAATCCATTCCTATTGTTATATTATATTATATAATCTCTATTACCTAAGTCAGTTTTACAAATGACTTGATGTTCTACTGACACCCTAGGTAATTATTCCATCTTTTAAACTTTTTAAACCTTAACAAACAATTCAGAATGAATAAGCAAATCTTGTTCTACTGGGGATCCTGAAACTAGCTTAAGCAGAGGTCATTGTTTGCACTAAATCACGCAAGCGTACGTGGTCACAAGTAATACGGATATAAGTCAAGTTCGTTCCCACAGAGATCTTAGGTTTCAATTCAGTTTTGTACCTATGCAACAATGTATGGTTATTATGCACTGCTAAGATAATTAACAATATTAAGTTTTTACTAACTATATTTAACTAAGATACAAATCAACAAACTAAAAATTACTAACTACTTATATGCGAGAAAACATGGAATCCTAACTTCATCATCTACTTCACTTAGAGTTGACGCCTTTAATCAATACATATGATGGTTTTGATATCTGATCGGATAACACGAAACAAGTAAAAGCTACCTCTCGGTATACTAATACCAAACTACGCATGCATCCACAAAAGAGATAGAAGATGGGTAGACACCAATTATGTTTAGACCCTATATCTCTATAGAATTTGAAAACATAAAGGTTGAAGCACAAGTTATCCACATAGATCACATAGGGTAGCATCATATCTCTATGTATGCCACAAATCATGATAATAATATCAACCTATCCTATGCTAGCATGGCAAGTTCTAAATCTCAAGATCCACTCTCGTTTCGCAAGAGATTAACAAATTAGATGTTCATGACTCATATAAACACATGAAACACAACCATACGAGGATATCAAGAATTCACCACACATAAATCTTTAAAGCAATCAAACTACTAAGTTACATAGATAAATCTGTTAGAATCCCATGACAACGATTAGCTCATAATTGAACCTCTCGTCATCATGGGATCAAGTGAAACCATGATAATACAAAGTAAAAAGAATACAAATAAACTAGAGTAATTGATATGTAATGGTGTGTGTTTTTTTCTGTACCCCAAGATGTGTATTTATAGCCTCAAATTGCCTCTCCATCAAGCAATTACCGTTTTAGAGTTGGAATAGGAGTATGGCAATTTCCGTTCTTGAATGAGAATAGAATTGCAAATTCCATGTGTAGATCTGATTCTGGAATGTTCTAGCCGCCCAGAGCAATTACCATACTTATTAGAAGTAGGAATTCTGGCAATTTCCTGTTTAGAATTGAATTCTGGCAATTTCTGTTGATTCTGTTTTGAAGGAAAATTCTCTTCAACAATTCTGGACTCCGGACCACCTTAGAATAATAGAAAATTCCGTTATCTTCGCGTGGGCAGTTGAATCGTCCAAAACGGACTTGTAAAACTCAAGATATGGCCAAAACAAAAATCCGAAAATCTGGCTGAATTTTTCCGCGCTGGCTGCGCTGACAATGCGCTGACTGCGCTGCTGTTACTGTTCATGGCGCTGACTGCGCCCTTTGCGCGTTCATGGCGCTGACTGCGCCCTTTGCGCGCTGAGTGCGCTGATGGCTTTTGCCGGAAGCTGCTTTTGGCTAATTTTGCTCTATTTTCTTCGTTTTAACTCCGATTTTCATTCCGTTTCTTCCGGCTCTCTCGCAATTTGATGTATTGTTATTCTTTAAGCTCAAAACCCACCATTTAAGCATGGAAAACATCATCCCACATCCGACTCTTATTCCTGCACAAATTCACTAAAAACACATCAAAAACACCACATACTTGAGTTCAAGTCATCAATTCAAGCCGATACGAAGCATTCCAAGTGGATATAACATCCACTTATCAGTCATATATGCTTGACATATATTATTTAAGAATTGAGAGATATTGTCTAAGTAACACTTCTAACTCACTATTGTAATTAATTAAATTCAACAAATATTCATACACATAATAAGATCTTCTAACCAAAGATATAATAATTAAAAACTAAGATCTTAACCTGCTTTGAATTTCTGAGAATTACATATTACACTAGTTCGAAGAATTGATACCTGAGACATGTGAGGTGAATCATCTTCAGAAATTGCTATGAAGGCAAGATATTAATTATGCTCTGCTCATCATCATCTGATCCATCCCAACACTTTTCTTCAGCAAGATAAGTTCTGCACTGATGCTTCTGTTTCATCTCATTTAATGAATCCCTATTCATCCTTGTCTGTCAGAATTCTGTACCATGTTACACACCTTGATAGTTACTTATCACATAAAACTTTTCATAACTGCAACTATCATGTTTTGTTCTTTCCACCAACTCAGTCTTATAGCCACCTCTTGAACTGTATCCTGAAGAGTTTCTGCTTCGGAATAGATAGGCCTAATTCCTGGATTAAATATTTGTACTCTTTCTAAATTAGTAACTCTTCATATATGTTCTGAGGTTCCATCATTAATTCCTGACTGAGATGTCTAACTGTCTAGTTCATTCTCAAACCTCCTTGATTCCACTTTTCTAAAATCTCTATTGATTCCTTGAAAGATATTTCTTGGTACAATCCACTAAGTGTAGTAGATGTTACATTGGAGCAATCCACTTAGTGTTTGTATATCACAGAATCAATAGACTTAATTCAAATCTTCGAGAAAAATTTTATCCACTAAAACCTCTTCCATTCCTGCTTCTGAAAAACCAGTGAATTCTATGGATATAATTTTGAGGAGCTTCCACAAATTTTTCTTCAGTAGGTAGAAATTAATTTCATTGAAAAATGCATTTTCTTCAAAAGATTCAAATCATCTTTGACAATTCGTAGGAATCTTCAACTAACAACCCTCTTAGAACTATTGGCTTAGAATAAATTCAAAATATTTAAAATTCAAAAACTTCAAGGACTCGAAAATTTTTTGAGAAATAAAAAATCTGAAAGTAAGTTCAAATTAATTAAAATTCGAAATTAGAGTCAAATTAATTAAGAATAAAAAAATCTCAAGAAATGAAATTTTTTAGAGTTAAAGAATCCGAAAATAAATTCAAGTTAATTAAAATTCGAAATTATCAAGAATTAAAATTTTTGAAAATTAAACAATTTGAAAATAAACTTAAGTTGTTTAAAAATCAAAATTTCCAAGAATTAATCATTTCAAGAATTAAAAAATTCGAATATAAGTTAAGATTACTTAACAATCAAAAATATCATAAAATGAAAATTTTTGAAGATTAAACAATTTGAGAATAAATTCAATTTAATTAACAATTGAAAATAAACTCATATTATTTAAAAATCAAAAATATCATAAATTGAGAATTTTTAAAGGTTAAAGAATCCGAAAATAAATTTAGATTATTTAAAATTCAAAAATCTCAAAATTGAAAATTTTGAAAGTTAAAGAATCCAAAAATAAGTTCAAATTATTTAAAGTTCAAAAATCTCAAGTATTGAATTTTTTGAAGGTTAAAAAATCGAAAATAGAGTAGTTGACTTTTTGGTCTAATACCGGATTTAATTTCTGTATGGATCAACAAACTCGAAAACCAATTGGAGGACCACAAAAATAAGGATCTTGATTTGTGCTTCAATCAAAAGGCTCTGATGCCAATTGTTAGGTCCAAAATAGTTTGTAGAAGGGGGGTTGAATACAAACTATGTCGTTTAATCGAATTTGCTCTTTTCTTAAAATATTAAATCAAGAATAAATTGATGCGGAATAAAACGAATACCGATATTCAAGTTAAATATAAAATTTATATTAACTTGATGGGGTGTGTCTAAATACACGGGTACAAATTACAATGGTTTGATGACCAACTAATTATTACAAATTCTATAGAAAATTCGACATGAACTTTTCTATATTTGTAATAAAAAGATCGAATGCTAAAAGCAATTCGAGAGATAAATTCTAGGAGTAAAAACTCGCTAGATAGTTCCAACGTTACAAGTAAACAATTTCCATCGGTTCAGATTTAATTATAGAGCTCAGAAATAATTTACAGGAATTTATTTGAAGAACAGAACTATTTCTCTTGGTCTTTCTCTTTTCAGCTCAGAGAGAATTTGTGAAGTTGTGAAGTTGTGTCTGCTGCTTTTTTTCTTCTGTCTGATTGCTTCTGCCTCTTTTATAAGATATTAACATTTTGTATTGCCAAGATAATCGGTAAGACAATCAGAGCCACCAAGACACTAAATTTGTACTGCCAAGACAATAGGCAATACAATCGGCAAGACAATCAACTTCCACCAAGACAATCGGCAAGACAATCAATTTCTGAGATATTTGTCTTGCTTTATCAATAATTATCATTCTGTGTGAAGCTTTTTCTTTTTGATCATTATCAAGACAATCTGATTTGAACTGTCAAGACAATCGTCAAGACAATCAAATCAGATTTTTATTCTTCTTTTTTAAAGCTGTTCAGAATAAATCATTACCAAGACAATCGGCAAGACAATCATAGATTGTCTTGCTTTACTGATTTCTTCTTCAAGACAATTACTTTAGCTTACCAAGACAATCTTTTAATTGTCTTGTTAGTTTAAAAATAAACTAACAAGACAATCAGTAAGACAATCGAATTAACAAGCACCTGCCATTTTCAACTTTTTCTTTGGACACGTGGCTGATTTCCATTGGTTGAATAAACAAGAAAACCACATGCTCCTTTCTTTTTAATACGTGGTCTTAATTTGTTTTATCATGGTAGGCTCCGTAAAAATGCTTTTTAACCCGCACAACTTATAATCTTTAATTAATAAATAATTATTTTAATCCAAAAATTATAAAAATAAATATCTAATATTATTAGATATTTATAAATATAATTTTCTAATTAAATAAAATATTTATTAATATAAATAAATCTTTAAGCTCTAAGCTGCGGTTACCTGACGGTCTGGAACTGGACTCCTTTTGATTAGGAAAAAATATAACAATTCTAACCGGGGTTTCAGCATTAAGAATATATCACTTAGAATTTCTTTATGATAATTCTTTTTCCTCGTAGTCTGTCCACTTGATAGTAAAATCATTGTGGTTAATGAATTTAACACTTCTGTTGCTTGCACAATGATTTTCTCTTTTACCAGTCTTGATAGCTTGAACCACTGAAGTTAATGACGAATAACCACTGTTTAATGTTGACACTCGATGCACGGTCTGGTTCATGAGTGACTAACTGCAATGACTGTTCTTCATATATTGACTTTAAAGTTGTGGTTCATGTCTTCCTTTTCTTCACTCTTTTTCAAACCTTTATAATCTATATTCTGCCACTGTAGGAACCTCTTGTCACTATAAATAGAACCCACTGTCTTGATTACTCCACTGATGCTTGATCAACTGAATGAACTTCTTCAAGTGTAGTATAACAAAACGGTAGATTGACTTTGTCTTCTTTCTTTTGACAGTTATGCAATTGAGATCCCTGTGACAGTACATATACTATTTACTATTACATTTTTGTTTAAATTGAGTTGAATCCTCGAAATACAAATAGGCTACATCATATGCCTTTCAAAGTTAATAATATAGTGAAACAATAACATTTCAATGATTCATTGATGAACAATATCAATGACCAACTTATCTCAAGGAATAATTTAATTCCATCATAGACTAAGACTTTCCATTTTCTTTATCAAAATATTCCTTCTTCAAAACATTCTTTTCATTAAAACTGTTTTATCAATTAACATACTTTTCATAAACCTTTTCAAAAACATTTATAAGTTGATTGGAGTTTTTCCACCACTCCGGACAATACGGGTGATCAGCCACGTAAAGTCCCCATACCGAACACGAAGTCCCTCTGGACCTTGAAATTGGGTTCCCAATTAGGCAACACATTGGCCTTTCAAATGCTGGACTGGGCACTCACCCAGCCTCTTACGATAAAAAAATGCTGGACCGGCGTCACCCGGCCTCTTACGCCTCCAATCTGAGGAATCCGTAGAAAACCTTTTGACGAAATTCCCCCACATTAAAATCTTTAAAATATTTCACTTTTAAGTCCTTTATACTCACTGATAACAGATCAGCCCAGTATAAGGAATTTTAAAACATCTTTAATTAATTAAGTCATTTTAATGAGCAACAATAAAAGATTAAGGGTCAGGGAAGCATTCGATATAAAGAATCATAAATGACATAGCAATAAGATTAAAATAAGCATGATAGGGTTCAGCAAGATAGAATCATATATCAAGGAAACATGATAAATTAAATAACTGAGCAATTATTAAGATTTTAGAAATGGAACAACAATTATAAAGAAATCAGAGAATACAGGGAATTCGAAGTTCAACAGAGTATTTAAGTTACTGCACTGATTATAACCACTCATTTCAAAGATTATCAATTGATGAAAATCCGTTGCAAAGTTTGAACTAACATGAAAGATTCGAATAGTTTAAAACGAAAATTTAAGAAATTCTCAATTACTTATGGTCTCACTCTTGTCAGCTAAGCACTCATAGGCTTCAGCTGCCAGAATCGGCATGGCAATAATGAGTTTAAATAATTAAGAAGATCTCATTTCATTCTTGGCTTTAACCATCACTGAGCAACACATGCCTCAGCAACAGTATAAACCTCGAATTAGTTTACATAAATTTGAAAGAAAATATACTTTGAAGAATATTAGCATAGACGAGGAATATTGAAATAAATTAATTTTAAAATAAATCAACACCTGAACGATAGGTGGGGAAAATAAAGAATGATAGAATAATTTGAGAATGAGTGTTTGTAATTTAATAGAAGAAAATGTCACTGGGAATAGAGATGAAAAGTATAAGCACTAGCAAAATGATTTGAAAGGATTTTCGTATAATTAACAGTACAGGTTCACGTTATTCAGAGTAAAAATGAAGAATATAATTGCTTGCAAGAAGAGATTTCGAAAGAACAATAAATAATACAAAAAGTTTCACATCACTTGAACAATAAGTGAGGGATAGTAAACTTGCCTCAATACATGAAGTTTCCAATTCCAATATCCCAATTCTTTTCTCACTTTACATCAGTCTCGACTTCTTTATACATCGGCCTCTAATCGATCACACATCTGTCTTCCTTTTATCACTTGTCAGTCTCTACCCGAGCACACTCGTCCACTCCGATAATTATTCCATTCCTCGATATTTCATCTAGGCACGCGCTGGCTCCTAGTCAGCCTCCTACTCATACCTATAAAAAGGTAAAGTACTATTTCAGTACACTTATAACCTTAACCGTCAAGCTCTATTCTACCCAATCGTGTCTTATAACGCTTTTACAACATATCATGTATAACACACATTGATCACATTCTCACAGTAGTATAGTACAATCAGATAAATCACATAAACACATAGCACGTATTATCAACTTTTACTTATAACTTATAACACACATATAACATTTATATACAAGAAATTTTTATTTAAATACTATAAGAATTATAAAATGATTCTGATGAACATCAGACAGCACCTCATCTATAATATAGACTAATCTCGTCGGAATACAACCGACTCAACACCAATTAGGCACTCATTCGCTTCAATAGAATTTACAGCCATCCAAATTCAGGGTAATGTACCTTATTGTACTCCTCTGATTATCTCAACGTAAAATCAATTAAGATCCAATACTCTTAACATGTTTAACAATGTGAATACTCAAAATAGACTACCATTTAACACCATCAATCTCCATTTAAAAAAAACTAGCATAGATAGCATTTAACATGTTTAGCAATTTTGACATATATTAATATTTATGTTTACATCATAACATCCCTATTAATTCTATTATACTAGCATGCTCCTTAACAGACTAACATACAATTTGACTAATTATAACATTATTAGCGATTAACAGCCATCGAACCACAGGACTCGATTGGAAAATTTTTGTAAGAAGACAATGGCCACTTCTAAGGCTCCGGCCAAGAACTGAAACTCAATGAAATTTACCCATTACAATTTGCAGTGACTAAACTTAACACACAGCACACTTTCAGTATCGATATACTTCCCAAAACACATAATCATCAACCATTACAATACCAACAATAAACTAACGAAACTTTCAGACAAACTAATTCTTTTACCATTCGTTTACATAACAATCATCACCATGGTTACCTCAAGTAAATCAAAACTACAACTTTAATAAAATCTTAAACCAACATTGGATTAACAAACTCATACCAACACACACACACACATATACATCAGCTAATCATCCACACAACCCATCTTTTCCCTTATTTTGATTTCCCCCTTCTTCTTCCTCTCTCGACAAAACCCAACAGGCCCAACCAACACCTCTCTCCTTTACAAGTTTAACCAGCATCGTATACACTACACGACCATCCTACACACCACACAACTACACCACTTCTCTCACTATCGGCTTCACAGCCTCTCCCATGCTCCACACCACAATCGCCTACCCACACCACCATTTGCACTCCTTCACATCTCCCCTGTTCTGCCCCTCATTGACTACCTCTATCAATTCTGTCCTCTCCCTCTTTTCACTACCTTACCGCCCTCAAATAAACCCACAGCAAAAGCTCTCGGTTTTCACCGAGAGTCTCTCTTGCCGAACTTACATCACCCATTCATACACACCCAATTAACATACACACATAAATTAACCCACACACACCTCAGCCACTCAATACATGCAGCCACAATCACTACAACATATATACATACTCTGATTGTACACACACAAACATGGTTCGCTGGTACACACACACATACAGTAGTATAGGTTGCAAGAGAAGAGAGGGAGAACTGCAGGGGAAGAAGGGAGATTCGTGAGAAGAGAGATTACAGAGAGATTAAGAGATTTGAGGGAGAGATGATTATGAGAGAAATTGAGAGGGAGAGAAATGGGAGAGAGTTTTGAGAGAGATAGAGAAGCATCGAGAAAACCCGAGAGATTGTATGGTGGAGTGCTAGTTTTGGGATTAAAAGATAAGAGCCCAGATTTTAATTTCACTCCACACATCTGAATCTAATAAAAAAAATCAATTTAAAAATCAGTTTCAACAGCTTTTTAAATCGTTTTTAGATAGAGGAATTTACAGAAAATTTACTTTATGTTTTTAAAAAGTAGAGTACAAAATTAGGAGCACCCACATATTTTTAAAATATATTTA
Source organism: Saposhnikovia divaricata (assembly GCA_036435485.1). Taxonomy (NCBI): domain Eukaryota; kingdom Viridiplantae; phylum Streptophyta; class Magnoliopsida; order Apiales; family Apiaceae; genus Saposhnikovia; species Saposhnikovia divaricata. The sequence continues at coordinate 171,713,271 of CM071598.1, forward strand.
GGGTCAAAAATGAATTAAATATGAATTTTTGCAAGTTTTGATCCTTTGAATGAATTAAAATTTTAAAATCATTTTAAAATACCTAAACACCCAAAATAATTCAACCAATAATTTTAAAAACTAAATAAATATACAAATATGATATTGCAAAAGATTTCAGGATTTTTAAATACTCCGATGATTTTATAAAAAATTTCAAGATCAATAATGCATGATTTAAATTAATTTAAATTGTCAAAATTCAAATAAAATTACACAGACCCACATTTCACATATACATCATCATATTAGCACGTAAACATGATGTCACCTATATTTATCTTAAAAAAAATTCACACCATATATTTCACATTTAATACTAAACAATAATATTTATAATTACGAATTTTTCTAAGGCGTTATAGTCGGCCGCCTCCACCCGTCCTTCTTCCATCTTTCACCGCCCCATCTTTCCATCAAATCCACATCTATCTCATCCATCCTCTCATCCCGTTTCCTCCATTTCTGAATCTTTAATTTCTGTTTTTTAGTTTTTCAATAAAATTGAGATCCAATCCTTTTTGGGTGAGATCCCTTTTGTCGTACCCATCTTTTTGGGTTGTTGATTGTCCCCAATCTTTTGGGGTTGTTGATTTATCCCCAATTTTTGGGGTTTATGTTTTGGTTTTGTTTTTATTTGCTGTCTTGTTTGGTGTGTTGGCTGCAGTTCGGATTTGCTCCAGGTTTGGACGAAAGATCAGGTTGGAGCGAGCTGTTGTCAGATAGAAGGTAATTGGCAACCACGAGAAGTTGAAGCCGTTAGCCTTCGAGAAGCCATTTCTTGGACAAAATCACTAAAGCACATTGATCAAGTGCTAGTAGTTCGATTATCGGTCTGCGAGTCGTGTGGTTCTTTTGCTTGCAAATGCTGCACAAATTCTATGTCAGGTTATGGAGAGTGGTCTGTCACTCCTCCTGCATTTATTAATCATGTACTCGAAAGTGATAATTTTTAAGTAATGCAAGTACGATTTGTTTAAAAAAAAAGGCTTAATGTGTCTGAAGTTGTTCTCGGAAGAGAATACTGAGGTTAAAAGATTTTGAGTATAAAATTAAGGGTATATATGTAAATTAATGTAAAAAAATTATATTTACAAAATTATCCCTGCGAGACCACTTGTTTTATAGGAACAAAATCTTATAACTTCAGGGGAGAACCTAAGGACAACCTCAGACCCAATTTTCTCTAAATTAAATATTAATTATAAATAATAGAAACAAGGATATCTCATTTGGCAGTTACTCCTATAATTTCAGGTCCATCACATAGATTCGTCTAGTCCGGTATTTATGTGACCATTTTCCCCTGCATCGAGCTTATTATTAAGGTGCCTAACACAAAGGAAAATACTCTGGAAATATAATTTTTGAAAAAAAAAATGTTGAAATCAATTTTTCTATAAAGCTGTGGAAATTATCTTCCGCGGAAATAAACAGCTATATCAATAAATAAATAAATAGTTATCACACTCCCGCAAACATAATGTAAGTTAACAAGCTGCTTCTAGATCTAAAAGTCAGGCTCTAGCTGAACCGGAAATACTAGGCATATTTCAACAAAAGCTCACAAGATCCACACAATTACATTACGTTACATTAAGATAGAAGACATTCTTCATGCCACAAGTACCGAGGCTATACAAGTATATACATGATAGGTAGATACAACTTAAACCCGATACACCTTAACAATCTTAGCTTCAACCCCAATGCCAAAAATATCTAAGGCCAGGTTTTTTCTAATTACCAGGAAGAGAAGAATGCATTTCTACCTAACTTGACAGAACGAAAGTCAGAAAAATAAGGTACTCCTTGTTATCCGAAATAGAGCAATGAAGAAGGTGATGGCTGATATGTTCTATGCCCTCAGACGCCACCTACCTTAGGTGGGAGTCGTAGGTGTCAAAAAGGTGATCAGGAACAATTACCGGCAGTTTATCTATATACAAGAACAGCCTTCTGAGATTATCCCTTGTCAAAGTTTCCGGGTCTACTACGTCCCTGCTGTCCATATATACCCAGAGATCGCCAGAGTTCACTCTCTTTAGACTGTCACGACAAAAAGGGCAGGATTGTGATCTCGAACGCCTGCATTTGTGATATCAGATTTATTGATATCAGTTTAAACTAATTTAAGGCAAGAGACTCATGCAAAATACATCACAATGTACATAAATCACAAAAGAGCAAAGAACAGACAAAAGAGTTCCATATGGAAGTACCAGACGTGTTTAATTAATTATCAATCATTATTTCTTTATGATGAGGTCATATCAGGTCATAAACCTATAGCTAACCTGCACCATTGTATTACAGTATCCACATCCAAAGCACCACCCTCCTTAGCTCTATCTTAAAGTACAAGATATAGTCCAGTATAATACCCGAACTATTCCACATATTTATGTACAGAGTTGTAAGTCCATTTAAAAGGGTACAGAATCTCAACACTATCCACCATCTGCAAATATACCTAAAGGGCAGATGCAGTATGCAGTACCTCAATAAGTTGGGAAAAATAATTTTTTCTGTTGCTGTATTATACTAGCCAATTACAGAAATTAAGATACCCGCACACATATTTCAACAAAGACTCATACCATCAACCTCTTGTTACCTAGAGAAAAGGGGTATCTTCTAGGCTACAAAGCTAGGAATTGCACAAAAGCATATAATAGAGTTGAAAGCAGGATATGTAAATTTCTATAGAGCGTTATTACTTGAGCGACCCCACATGCAAATTTATATTAAATCTTAATTTAATCAATGAGCCTTGAAGAAAAAAGAAACATGATAACAGAACCAAATCGATCGTATGTGAATCATATTATGTCTAGTCCAATTTATAAGCTTCCCCGCGCATATTTCACCGTACATGCTATATTTTCCCTACATATTTCTTCTCTGCATTTCACTTCGAATGGCCATTTCAGGCACATCAACATACTAGCATCTAGCTTGCACTAAAACATGATGACCTCTATATATATGCATGTAGATATTCATTAGAATTTTTCAGAAGCCAATTTTATTGGGTGTGTAATTGCTCACAGACAGAGGATGCAATATCCCATCTAAAAAACATAGCTAGAAAATCAGGTAAAACAGTGCATACCATAGTCCGCTCGACTACAAAAAAGAAGAGAAAAGTGTTGGTTGAAAGCAAGACAACTCATTAACCGGATGACAGAAGTCACAGAACCTCGAAGATAAGAAAGACTCGAGCTGGGTACATAAATCATACATTTATGACCCATGGGTTAAACCTTTTAAGTCATTATTAAACTAACCTGTTAATCTCCTAAAGTAAGAATCAAAACCATTCAATCATGTTTTTCAAAAGATGACAGGTACATCAGAAAACATGCCAACTATATATACTAAATACTAGTGTGTGTGTGTGTGTGTGTGTGTGTGTGTGTGTGTGTCACACACACACACAGAGAGAGAGAGAGAGAGAGAGAGAGAGAGAGAGAGAGAGAGGGAGAGGGAGAGGGAGAGGGAGAGGGAGAGGGAGCGGGAGGGAGAGAGGGAGAGCGGGAGGGAGAGAGGGAGAGAGGGAGGGAGGGAGGAAGGGAGGGAGGAGAGGGGAGGGAGGGGGAGAGGGGAGACCAACCATTCATGGTAGCATTTCAAGCACATAGCATGGTAACAATTGGGCAAGACAATCTTGCAATTTGTCTCCATACAAATTCCACATTCTTCTTCCCTCTCAATGTCTACATCTGACCTGTGCTCCTGGTCATCTCTTCTTTTGTACCTTTCCATGCATACGGCTTTTTGCTTTTTATCTTCTGTATCAGTAACTCCTCTTTCGAGTTGCACTAAAGAGGGATAAATAACAGCTGCACGACACAATTATTAACTCCACGTCAAAAGAAATTACAACTTTGTAAAATCATGCAACATAACTAGATTAGTAAAAGAAGACAATCTCACCATAGAACTCTCTAATACTCGCTTTTCTTTCATGGGTTGACATAGTTGTGGTGCCATCCACATACACCTGCAATGTAAACTACCAATTAATATCGCAATCCAAGTCACAAGTTTTCAGAAAGATAGATAAATACGTTGACAAAAGTTTGTACCTTGTAGATTAAGATTCTCAATAGTCCAAGAGCACCAGCAAGGTGACAATCCGTCCACTGTACCAGGAACAAGAACAAATGAGCAGCTGGGCTATAGGACATTCTCATCTGAACACAGGCACCATCATACTCTCTTGGGAAATCTGACGCCCTGCACCCACATCACAATGCAAGGTGTTAACTATGGAATAGACTCAACCAAACTTAAAACATTTACAACAAATTAGTAAAAAATAGTAAAACTAACATATCGCAACATCTCAATATCTCATAGAAGCAAATTGACGTTTGCATTTTAAAACATAATAAAGAATACACAACTGACAAGTGCAACTTGGCTTTGTAATAATCAGGATATATCAGTTGCAAAATTATCGATCATATGTTAAAGTACTTGTATCGCAAGTTTCACATATATTTAAAAATAAATCAGTTATACAGTGTTACAGCTCAGTTAAGTACAAACACGTAATTACCAGCGAAAACTACAAGGTAATATAAGCATCATAGAAGTACCTATCCAAATGCACAGATCACCAAAACTGAAAACATTTCAACAGAAAATGTATGACCCAGTACCCTACACCAGTTATAAGTCATGTTATAGGAAAACTACCAAGGAGCATACAACGTTAAGGTACAGTATGAGTGTTATGCCTCCAATCTCTCTCTTAATTCGAGAGATTATACACCACAAATGGTTGTAAATTATATATTAAATTATTGACACTAAAACTTTGGCATTGTACAAATATATAAAATGGAAAAGTCTGTAGTTTTCTGTGCCACATTATCCGAAGCTTTAAGCCAACCCTACCATATTCTGTGATTTGGAAACACATGCCTACCATATACAAAAATGAATTGAACAACAAACTCACAAGTACTAAACATGACATATAGATGGCCTTTAAAAATACCCTATATAGAGGTGGCCAAACGGCCGTGCCGTGCTGGCCGTGCCGGTTTGACCACGTGTCGAGCTGAACAAAACAGGGGACGGGCACGCACGTTTGCTGGGACGTGCTGGGCGTGCCGGTTCACGGCTTTTGAACATGAAACCCGTGAACGACACGCGAGCTATGGCGGGCTGAATTATTATTTTTTTTAAAGGAAAATTCGAAGTGTCTACTCAGAAATTGTACATAAAATTTGAATTTTTTTTGTTAATTTAATATTTACTTTTAATATTCTCAAAATATGAAATTATTAAGAATTTGTAACTTTTTTTCATTTAATTTTATTTCATATTAAAATGTTTCAAATTTTTAAGAAGATACGATTACATGAATTATATTGAAATAAAAAGGAGTGAAAGAGGAATATGAATTATAGTGAAAGAGGTATATGAATTACACGTGCGTGCCGAACGGGCCTTGTTTATCCGGAGATTAATGACCTCTAAGTTTCTAACTCTGAGGATATAATCTTGTTTTATGTCACATAATGGAGGTGCTAAAAAATTTGTCACGTGATATTCTTGTTATCTTTCTATTGGAATGATAGGATTCATAAAAAATGTCAAATAAAAATAATAATTTATATGGCGTGTTGTCACTTAGTGTAGAAAATGATAATATAATAATTTATTAACTAATCTTAACAAGACTGTTGGACGTGCTTTTGACGTTCCGAACGTGCGTGCAGAATGGGCCGACCTGCTTTTAACATGACACGGGCTACCGCGTGCCGGACCGAACGGGCTGCGGTCCCATAAAATGGGCTCGTGCACGCCTCGTTTACTGTAGCGGGCTGAACGGGCTGGGCATGTTTTGTTACTATAGCGGGCTGAACGACTTTTTTCACGAATTATTCACGTGCGGGCTGGGCTGAACCGTACGTTTGGCCACCCCTAACCCTATATTTGTTGGGTCAGTGTAACAACAAACTCTGCAGTATAACTGCAAAGACATTGATCTAATATTGACAACAGAACAACACCAAATGGTGGACCCTTTTGTACTTTTAGGCAAACTATACACCTACTAACAGTTAGAGAAAAAGAAACTAACGTAGCAAAGATTATACCCCTTTCACAAAAAGGGTCTCAATTCAAATTACTGTCTGGTCCAGAAAAGGATAAGTACTAATACAAACAAAAAAATGTCTACGAATTTAGTCAATATATCAATCTTTACCAAAAAATCTAATCAATTGGGTAGAAAGGAACATCTTCAACCCCTAATATGTACAATTTGAAAATTTCATCATTTGCCTACCAGAAATAACACCTACTAAAGCGAATGCCAATATAAAAAAAAACACAGCACCTAAGACACCCTTTTATATCCTTACTCCGTATCACTTTATTAGGCCAAAAACAATAACTAGATAATTCCAATGAATCAAACGAGAGCAGGGTCACATATTTCTCCTAATCAAACACCAACCAGGTAGGTAATTTGAAATTTAATAACCACCGAAATGATGACAGTCAATGTATAACAATATAATAAATATCTAAGCTACTACAATAAAAAATAAAAAATTGAAAAACAAAATCACAACTCACAAGTGCAAAACAAGACATATAAGCGACCTTCAGAAATATTCTATAATTTCTCGTTCGGTGTAACAACCAACTTTGCAATAGAACCCCAAAGATGGTGATTTTATATTGACAACAAAAACCAAATTACGGACCCTATTGTACTTTCGAGCAAAGTATACAACTACAAATAGATAGAAATGAAGAAGTGAATGTAGCAAGTATCATCCTCCTTTCATTTCAACTTTAAGTTTGCAAAAAAAAAAAAAAATCACCGTCATGGTAAAACAAACAACAAAATATCAAAAAATTGGTCATGCCATCAATCTTTACCCAAAAAATCTCATCCAATGGGTAGGAAAGGAACAAATTGAATCCCTATATGCACCTACTTAAGTAATGCCAAAATTAAAAAACAAAAAACACAACACCTAACACAACCTTTAGTGCCCCACCCGCATATCACTTTATTAGGCTGAAAACAATAACAAAATGTTTCCAATGAATTAAACCAGAGACAGGCCACTTAGTTCTCCTAAACAAACACCAATCGAGTAGGTAATTTGAAATTTAATAACCACCGAAATGATGACACTAAATATATAAAGCAAACAATATAATAATATACCGAGCTACTACAAGATAAGATTTACAATATTCTAGAAGTCCAAAAGTAATACCTTTACCCAAAACTGAAGCAATGAGCATATGCATAAATACAATGAAAAATAAATCAAGAAAATAATTCCAACACCAGACAAGATAATGAAAAGAAGATAAGGGAAATACTAAACAAAAATATTTCAATCAAATCAAAATAAATTAAAATAACAGTCTTAAACAGTGGAAATTCAACACTTAACCAATTTTTTTAAAAACAAAAACCTAAAAACCATAACTTGCAAGAAGATTTGTGTAAAGAAAGCAAAGGGTATGCAGAAATAACACTAAATAACATGTATAAACACTGGAAATACAACACAGGACCATCAATACCACCAAATAGAACTAGTAAAAAAACTCTAAAATACAACTTTCAAGAAGATTTGTGTAAAAGAAAACAAAGGTTATGCAAAAAAGCTAAAATCTTTGAACTTATTAACTCAACATACACAAATATCCCAACACAGACACACATTTACACACAAAAACAGATGAAATACATATGTAAAAAACATGAAATGAAAAGGGGTCATGTAAGAAAATACATACAAAGTATTGGCATGTTGAATATCAGCTTCAAGAATTTTGAGTGAATCTTTGAAAGACTTTCTCATAGACCCACCAGCACCACCACCTGAGACATACATCTCCTCCTGTTTTTTTCCTGAAAGTTTCAAACTTTATTGTATATATGTATGTATCTATCTTCTTCTTGTCAATACACACAAACCCTGATCATCAGATATGCATACGTTGATAAAAGATAAGAAAAAGCACTGATTTTACTGAGTCTCTGTGTGCGTATAGATAAAGTGATTGTATGTATGTATGCATATATAGATATAAAGATGGAAGCTTTATGATATTTTAAGGGAGAAGACCCACTCACACACAAACACACACTAACACAAGTGGGGTAATTAGTGAGAGAGAAGGAGGAGGTAAGTTCTAGAGGCCACCTGGACAAATAACCTTGTGACACGTACTCTCTTTTTTGAAAATTTTAATTTGGAAATTCTGAACTGACCCGTGATTTTCTTATTCATGTTTGAATTTTCAATATCGAATTTTTTTTTTAAGTAAACATCAAGAACTTTTATTTCAAATCAGAATTTAAAACATCAATAATAAAGGAGGACGTATCAACCATTTGTTATAGGGAAATTTTGGTATAACAATGTTTTGGAGGTTTGCTAGATTAATGGAGTAAAATACGGATATTTCGCTAATAAAAGAAGAACAAGGATTAGGGTTTTTGTGTGTTGGTGTGGCTGAACTTGATAGGTATTTTCAAGGGTGAACTGTTTCTCCTCCGTATCAAGGTGCCTACGTACCTATTTATAGGGATCAAGCCATACGTAGTTCTTGGAGAAGAAGTTACCTAGACGGGCTAGGGTTTTAAGAGATAAGCCACAGTCCAAGCCCACCCGTTTAGGGCTGACGTGGCAATGAGTCATCAATTCTATCCATGATCCATGGTCCAAAGAAGGAAACCCATGGTCTCGCATGGCTAGAAACGAGGCCTCTCAAGTGAAGCTAGTAAAGAAGTAGCAGGGGCCTAGCATGCGACCTCGAGGGGTCTGGACATGCGAAGCGGACCTAAGCGCCCAGATACTCATGCGACCTCGAGGGGCTGGCCACGAGCCTTCCAGTAAAGAATGAGATAACGATCCCGTTTTAGTCTGTAGATGTGATGATAGAAATGAAGCGATCCCTTGGTGGAGATCATAAACGAGGTGGCCCTGTAATAGAGATATTATCGCAAAGGCATGTTGGGCTGATTCTAGTAGTGGGTTTTAACAACTCAATCTTCATCCGCTAGGCCCATCATAGATTATGAACCGTTAATTTAGCTAATCGAATCAATTTAGCTATCATGCCAGATTCGGGCATAACAACTACCCCCGAGTCCATATTGCCATTGAAGATGCAATGTGGACTCAAGAATTAACCCGTTAATGCCACGATGCGACGCCTTGGTTCGCTATTTGTATAGACATGACCGTTGGGAACGTCGCGACCCCAAGAATTTGAAGAGGTTTGATAGCTGTCGTGTCTCGAGATGTGTATTCAACGGTTGAGATCTTTACACGTGTCCCATGCCTTTCTCTCTCCTGATGACTATATATACTCCTATCACTATCATTTCCTTTTTCATCTTTACAAACACATTCTCGAAGTGCTGCCAGTTTGCTCCAGGATCAAACAACAAAAATTTGCAGGCTCTAAGAATAGCGACCCCAACTTTTTCAGACTATTTTCAACATTCTTCAAGAAAAAGTAAGTCTTCATTCCTTCTTAATATGTAGATTGTTGTTCTTCATTATATATTCATAATTAGATGACTTTAATTGCATGCGATGCGATCCTATATAACTGCGATCCCATACTACTAATTTCGCTTTGCGATCCTCTCCTCGCTTAAGTAGATTAACGACCCTTCACTTAAGAGTATAGATCCTTCTTTTTTACTTAGAATAGCGATCCCTAACACGCCTCGTGAGCGAAGTGAATACACGTAGAGCCTTTCTATTTATTTACTCTTTTCTTCCTTTACTCCTTTTTGCTTTCTGTAAGGGCACACACTTAATTCTTCACATTCTTTTTCAGATGTCAAACAATGATAGCTCAAGGACGCCTTCCCCCATGCCTCACATTGAGATCAGTGAGAACGTCGCTGCCAATATTGCGAAGGCAGCGAGCACAAGTGAGAGTTCCTTTAGATTATACTTCGACTCACAATGGTCCCATGGAGAATACACCAGAGAGGTACCACTGATCTTGTGGCGATCCAAACAACCTTCAAGCTTGCGAGACCAATCCCTTGAAGTTCTTCCTGCTCAGAACGAGCCCTAAGTTGTAATGACAGATGCCGAACGAGAAATAGAGGCATTGAAGAAGAAAGGAGAGGAATTTAGCTCGAAAGCAGCTAATGCCGAACAAATCCTTGCTCGAATACCCCTTCCTCAAGCCATGTCACCCATCCACATAAGTGACTTTCCGATAGATTCATTAGGCGAGGCCTAATATAACGTTGAAGGAGGTGCAGACAACGAAGCTGACTCCGATGATACTAATTACGAGGAACCGTCTTCAGATGATGGTGGTCTTGACGAGGTGTCGAGAGTTGTAAATTTCAAAGACTACAACTATGTTCTTGAGGATTCGCCCAACCCTTACATTCCAACCCCTCAACCCGAGCTCGAGGGGGTCATATACGTGGATGGACCTCGTCCTGAAGACATCGAGCATGGTTCAAAGGTAAAACCAGGTGAGCGTCGCATCCTCGCCTGTCGAGATTTATCTTCTACACTGATTGTGAAAACGATCACAGAGGGGGTTGAGAAATTCCGTCCTGAAGGTAAAATTATCCTCCCTAAGAAAAAGATTTGATGTTATCGCTTTAATCATGAAGAGAATGGAGGCAGGGTTCCACGAATGGTGCTAACGGTCCTTTTAATGAAAATTGGTGTCTCATCCCCTCTTCATCCATTTATCAGGGATGTTTGCGAAGTCTACCACCTAGCCCCCATCCAGATAAGCACCAATGGATATAGATCCATGATCGCTCTCTACATCCTCTATTATAAACTCGGCTACCCCCCACTTGATGCGAGAACCATGGGTTATTTCTTACAACTCAAGCGATGTGGGGCCAAGGATTTCGGCTATGTATATTTTTCTGTGTGGTCGGAGTTTAATAAGAAAAACCTTCATTCTGGTGGAATAAGCAATGCAGGCTCGTGGAAAGAGCCCTTCCTTTATATTCACGAGGTCCCCAGAGTTAAAACAAGTTTTAACTATCTTCCTGGTAAGTTACCCATCGAGGCCGTAGTTCTTTTTATCTTCTTTATTTTCGTTTCTTCCAAACTAACTGTTTCAACATCGCAGTTGGTCCAGTTTGCACCGTCTTGAAGGACGAGGAAAAACGACGAGCCGATGAAGTTTTGACCAAATCAACTCGTGAGGAGAGAAACATTAGAACTCTTCTTTCTTTAGAAAACTTAATAGAATGCGGATTCCTCAAGGAGGGAGTAGGTTCCTCCCCTGAAGCGGGGCCTTCGTCTGCGAAGCGGTCCTTGAAGAAAAGAAAGTTACGAGAAGAGGCCTCGTCCTCGCATATAGAGATTATAGATGAGGGTATTCTTTGATATAATTTAGATCCAAACATCGCACACTTTTATGCATTATTTCAATGTTATCTGTCCTCGCATTTTTGCTATGACGATTTGCTAAACTGACTGACTTATTTCCTCTTTTTCCTTTTGCAGAGATGTCAAATTTAAGTGGCCAAGTTCCTCCCTTTCTCCAACAGGGAACTAAGAAGGGTACTGCCTCCAAAGGTGTACTGAAAGTTCCTCCTCCCATCAAACCACCAGCTCCCTCTACAAAAATCGTTAGCGATCCTCCAGCTCAATCAGACGTCGCCGGGGGTCAAACTCGGAACTCTCCTGAACAAAGCCCGCTAAAGCGATCCAAGATAGATGGGCCAAAGGATGGGACCCTCCGACCATCTTCAGGGGTCGTTACTGCCACGACCTCTCAACATCTCTTTGCCACATTGGGGTCTAAATATTCTGATGAGGCTGAAACTTCTGGCTGGTGGAAAGCGACTCCTGAGGAAAATGCCACCGCCTTGACTAAGTGTCTGGCCGAGGACTTCATCCGTCAGGCCGCTCATACCAAACATTTCTTTCAATTAGACAAGAAGAATAAGGTGCTTGAGTTCCAAAAGGTGGAGGACAGGCGGTCCATGGAGGAGACTTTCAAGAAGAAACTCTCTCACGAAACTGCGCAGATCCGTACAGACTTGAAGGCTGCTCGTAGGGAGAGGAATGAATTTGAAAAATCTTTGAAGGAACTGCAGCAGTCTAGCGAGCAGTCTATCAAGAAAAACGATGAAGAGATCGCAAAGCTCTCATGCGACCTGGACACTGCAAAGACCTCGTTGGCTACTGCTGAGGAGACATTTCTGGCCCAGGGTCAGGTCTCTTTCATGAAGGGGTTCATCCGAACGATCCCTGATTTTGATTGGGACCAACTTGGGCCAGGAAATGCCGACTTCGCAGAGACTCTGAAAAAGCAGATCGCTGATGAGGATGCTGAGGAGGAGCGGCTTGCGGAAGAAGCAAGGCAGGCAAGGGAGGCTGCCAATGTCAACCAAACTCAGAACACTCCCAATGAAGACATTCCTTGAACTTTTTATGTAATCTTCTAAATTCTTGAGTTGGGGATGCGGGCACCCTTTGAGTGCATCGCGCTTGTAATATTGGTTTCTCCAACTTTCTTTTGATAACTGTTAAGAATTGTGGGATCGCATTGCGATCTATTCATCTATTTTCATTATTATAACTATTTTTTGCTCATATCATATTGCACAAGTAATTTGGCTTCGCAGTCGCTAGGCCTCATGTTGATGTCACTTTTACTTTAGCTTTTTCCTTGCTTTTTGAGATGTTGAGATTTAAATTGTGCTCGTAGATGTGAAGTGTCTTGACTCTTAATAGATTTGTGTTCCTTTGCTTATATTCTTTTGATTGTTGTAAATAGTTTAAGATGCGACCCACCACTTTGAGATCGCTAGATTCGAACTGTTGTGGGTCTTGTTTTGTTATTTGAATCGGTGTAGCCTCACATTGTTGTGCTGAGCTAGACCTTAAAATGTAAATTCTAACAAACAAACAAGTAAAGTTTGAATGCAAAATAAAAAGTAATGAATACGAACGAACTCATATATTGATAAAGTAGGGACGAGGCCCTAAAGTTGATAGATGGGGACGAGGCCCAAAAATTCATAAGTAGGGACGAGGCCCTAAAGTTGATAGATAGGGACGAGGCCCAAAAGATCATTACATCATAAAGGGGAGTTGTCTCTATGATCACTACCCCCAGTACTTTGTATGAATTATTTATGCTAAGTAGTAGTAGATAGAGACTACCAGGGGCGAAACCTTTACTGATAGTATTTTCTCAAATGTTCCACATTCCAAGATCGCAGAATAACTTTGTCCTTCATATCTGTGAGATAGTAAGTCCCTTATGAAAGAGTAGCATAGATCTTGTAAGGCCCTTCCCAATTAGCACCAAAAACTCCATGACCCGAGACCTTAGTGTTAGGCATGACCCTTCTGAGCACTAGGTCACCTTTGCGTAGAGATCGCACTTTGACTTTTCTATTATAGTACCTCGCTGTTCTTTGTTGGTAAGCTGCGAGGCATAGCTGGGCCTCGCTTCTCATTTCTTCTATCATGTCCTGATAAAGTCTGTGATTGACCTCGTTTGCCTCGGGATCGTAATGTTCCCTTCTGAACGACCCTGAACCCACTTCAACTGGTACCATGGCCTCACATCCATAAGTAAGAGAAAATGGAATTTCCCCTGTGGTTGACCTCGGGGTTATGTTGTACGACCACAAAACCCTTGGTAACTCTTCAGGCCAATTACCCTTGCTCTCTTCCAGTTTTGCTTTCAAAGTGTGTTTTATGATTTTATTTATGGCCTCAGTTTGGCCATTCGTTTGAGGGTGACTCACAGCTGAGAAACTCTTTTTTATCCCCAGATTTTCACAGAATTCCTTCATCTCCTTACTGTCAAATTGCTTCCCATTATCTGAAATGAGCTGATATGGGATCCCGTAGCGACACACAATTGCTTTGTACACAAAGTCCTTTAGTTTTTTGGCAGTTATTTTTGCAAGTGGCTCGGCCTCGGCCCACTTTGTGAAATAGTCCACGGCCACTATTGCATATTTAAGTCCACCTTTAGCTTTTGGGAGTTCTCCAATTAGATCAATACCCCACATAGCAAAGGGCCATGGGCTCGTTAGCGAGGTGAGCTGAGAGACTGGGGCGTTGCGGAAGTTAGCGATCCTTTGACAGGCATCGCATTTTCGTGAGAACTCAAATGCATCCTTTTTAAGTGTAGGCCAATAATATCCTTGACGAAGGATTTTCTGGGCTAGCGAACTACCCCCCGAGTGATTGCCACATATTCCTTCATGTACCTCTCTCAAAATATAGTTACATTCTTCACCATCTACACATCGCAAAAGCGGGGTGTTGAACCCTCTTCGATACAAGACCTCATCATAAATGACATAACGAGCAGCCTGATATTTGATCTTCCTTCCTTCCTTTTTATCTTGCGGTAGAGCTCCATTTTTCACATATTCCCATATCGGGGTCATCCAAGTCGACCCTGGCCGGGGTCGCTATTTCCATAATGAACTCCTCCGGTACACTAGGCTTTGTCTGAATTTCCAGTGGGATAATTCCAAGTAAGGTGGCTTCGCGTCGCGACCCCAACTTTGCTAGTGCATCTGCTCCTTGATTCTTTTCTCTTCTGATATGAACCACTTTGACCTTGTTAAACTTTTTGATCAACCTTTGTGCACATCGTAGATACAGCTCAATCTGCTCCCCTCTAGATTGCCACCCACAATAGAGTTGATAGGTTACTAGCATAGAATCGCTGTAGGCTGTGAAGTTTTCTACCTTCATTTCTAATGCAAGTTTGAGACCAATAATGAGGGCTTCGTATTCTGCTGCATTATTGGAGGCTTCAAAGGTAAAGTGTACTGCACTTTTTATTTTACGACCTTCTGGAGTTACCAGCTCAATGCCAGCCCCGGCTCCTTCTTTATTAGAGGCACCATTCACATAAAGCTCCCACCACGAAGCCGAATTCTTAGTTTTGGCCTCGTTGTTGACATTCTCAGGGATCACTACGAGAGCCCAGGAGTCTTGTTCAATGTGAGGGGGAAACTCAAGTATAAAATCTGCTAGAGCCTGACCCTTTAGAGCCCCTCGTGGCTTGTATTCAATGTCAAACTGACTCAATTCCACAGTCCATTTCAAGAGTCTTCCTGATGTTTCTGGTTTATGCATTACTTGCCTCAGAGGATAAGATGTGCGAACCTCAATCTTGTGAGCTTGGAAGTATGGCCTTAATTTGCGTGAGGCTAACACCAGGGCATAAGCGAGCTTCTCCATATTGGAGTAGCGAGTCTCTGCATCCAACATTCGTCGACTAACATAGTAAACAGGGTACTGAATTTTTTCTTCCTCGCGAACTAAGACGGCACTGATCGCATGCTCTGACACAGCTAGATAAACAATGAGTGTCTCTCCATCTTGAGGCTTAGAGAGTAAAGGGGGCGATCCCAAATGCTCCTTGATTTTTTCAAAAGCCTCCTCGCTCTACGATGTCCATTCAAAATTTTTTCCCACTTTCTTAATTGCCTTGAAAAACTCTTGACACTTGTCTGATGATTTTGAAATGAACCGATTAAGAGCCGCGATCCTTCGTGTTAAACTCTGAACTTCTTTCATGCTTCTTGGGGATCGCATGTCCATCAAAGCCTTTATTTTTGCAGGGTTCGCCTCGATTCCTCTGTTGTTGACAATGAACCCTAAGAACTTTCCAAATTCGACCCCAAACACACACTTTTGGGGATTGGGCTTCATCCTATACTTTCTCAAGATATTGAACATTTCAGCTAGGTGAGCGATGTGGTCCCCAGCTTCCTTGGATTTTACCAGCATGTCATCCACATACACCTCCATTGTTTTTCCGATCTGCTTTTCGAACATATATTAACCAGCCTTTGATAAGTCGCCCCAGCATTGAGGAGGCCGAAGGGCATCCCTATGTAACAGTAGAGCCCTCTATCTGTGATGAACGAGGTGTGTTCCTGATCAATGCCATTCATAGGTATTTGGTTGTATCCAGAATAAACATCCATGAAAGAAAGAAGTGCGCGCCCGGCTGTTGCATCCACTAATTGATCAATCCTTGATAGAGGAAAACTATCCTTAGGACAATGTTTATTAAGATCAGTGAAGTCTACACACATTCTCCATTTTCCATTTGGCTTTTTAATGAGGACAGGGTTCGCGATCCAGTTAGGGTAGAATGATTCCCTAACGAGCCCGACCTTGAGGAGTCTATCCACTTCTTCTTTGAGAGCTTCGGCTCGTTCTCCACTTATAGGTCGCCTTTTCTATCTGACTCCTTCCTTGTTTGGATCCAAGTTTAGCCTACGACACATCACACTAGGATCGATCCCAACCATATCTTCATGAGACCAGGCGAACACATCAAGGTTGGCCTTCAGAAAAGTGACAAGTCTTTCCCTTAAGCCAGGATTGAGTTGCGACCTTATCTTTAACACCTTAGAAGGGTCCTGCACATCGACGAGGATAGGGATAGTATCTTCAGCTGCTCCAGCTCGCTCCACATGCTCTGGGATGCGAGGATCAAGGTCTAGATCGTACTCACGAGCTTGGCTTGATTCCGCCTCGTAGTGACTAATGTTCTCATTTTGAAGTGGGGTGACCCCAGCACCAGGACTTTGGGTCGCGCCCACATGTCCATATTCATTGATAACAGTTATTTCTTATGTGATTCCATTTGGCAGCTCTGTTAATGTGGAGGTTTCTTTGTGAACCCATTTTCCTTTTCGGGCTCGCACAGCTGCTTGCTCTGGGCTTTCCTCATTATCACTGTCCGTAGCTTCTTCAACGATCCCTTCTTGCAAAACCATTACTGGCTGGGAGGTTTCCATCATTAGGGCCCCTGGTCTAGGCTCAACCTGAATACCCAAATTATCAAAATAACCTTCAGGAAGCTCCTCGATAGAGATTATATTGCATTCAGTTGAGGGTCGCGAGGCTGTCTTACGAGCCCTATCTTCCTCTTCGCTTTCCATCCTGTCAATAATAGATACACTTCCCTTTTCTGTCAACTTAAGGGCCTTGTTGTAGAATTCACGTGACTCATGTTGCGCCCCCTTGATACATCCAACTCCATTGGGGGTAGGGAACTTCATAGAGAGATGATATATGGAAGTAACTACCCTCATTTCCTTAAGGATTGGCCTTCCCACAATGGCATTGTATGCCGAAGGTTGATCAACTACCATGAAGTCTGCAATCTGTGCAGTGATACAGGGCTTGTCCCCTAAGGTGACGGGGAGCCTTATGAGGCCCTTGACATTTACTGAAGCTCCAGTAAAACCATAAAGATGTCCCACATTAGGGATAAGGTCTTTGTCCACATACCCCATTTTTTGGTAGACCTCGTACGTCAGAATATTCACTGCACTCCCATTGTCAACCAGGACCCTGTAAACATTCTGTGATTCAATTCGAATTCGGACAACGAGGGCATCAGAATGGGGGTGGTAAACCCACTTTGCCTCTTCTTCAGTAAACATGATGTTTGTATCCTCCCCCTTAAAGAGCTTCGGGGGTCGCTCCTGTAGGTGATGAACATTAGTGAGGGGTCGCTCTTTAGCCTCGCGAGCATACCTCTCTCTAGCCTTGTTGTTGTCTCCCCCGATATGGGCTCCTCCAATAATTACATGAATGCTTCCGCCTCGCGTTTTCCTTTCTTTGTGGGGCTCTTCATTTTGTCTAGGTGGTGGAACATCATTGTAACCGAGACCTGACTTCGCATTATGTTTCTTCACTTCGCGAACTGCCCATTCAGTCAACTTTCCATCTCGTATTAATTGATCTACTTGCTGTTTGAGCTGCCAACAATTCGTTGTATCATGCCCTGTTTGTTCATGGAAGGCGCAATATTTGCTAGTGTCTGCAGTTCCTTTTGGACCCATTTGTGTAGGTCTCTTGAATACCCCCTTGTTCGCATTGACAGCATAGATGTGATCAATTGGGGCAACCAGAGGGATAAATTTGTCTTCACTCCTTGCAGGGCGAGCTCGAGGAGGGGATCACCTTGGTGGATCGCATTCCCTTCTCTTTGGGCTAGAACTTCGATCCCATCTTCGCCTCGGACTTCGAGAATCCTTCCTTTTCACTCCCCTACTTCTACTTCCACTGCTGCTCCTTTCACTATTCTTCTTGAGATCTGCAAGTGATTTCTCAACACGCTTGAAGGGCTCAGCGACCCTATGCAACTCTGAAAGTGTGCTAGGTGTTTGCTCTTGCAGTTTCTTCCAGAATTCAGTCCCTTCCCTCACTCCAGCAATAAGGAAATTTTTCACAGCCTTATCATTTGCACCTCGCACGTGAGGCACTTCAGCATTGAATCTCTTGAAATAGTCATGAAGAGTTTCTCCTTCCTTCTGTTTTATGTTCGCCAACGTAGATACCGGGGGTACATAGAGCATTGAAGATTGGAACTGTTTGATAAAGATATCTACAAATTGTTCCCAGGAATCGATAATAACCAGTGCTCCTAGCTTCGAAAACCACTGCTGAGCACTTCCCCTTAGCGAGGCTGCGAACAACCTACACCTCGCAAGCTGTGACACCTGGTATACATCCATTTCATTGTTGAATCGAATCACGAACTCAGCTGGATCGGTATCTCCATTATAGGTCATATCTAAATGATGCCCTCGAAACACTGTAGGAAGTTGGGCAGTTCGAATTTCGTGGGTAAAGGGTGAAGAAGAGCCCATGGTACTAAAGATCCCTTACTCATTGTTCATCGCATCCAAGGCCCTTTTCAATTCTTCCAGCTTATAGTCTCCCACTTTGGCCTCTTTGTCCCCCTCTTTTTTCTCTCCAGTACTCCCATGGTCTGACTGAGTCTTTTTTGGGACGCTAGACTCCTCCTGGTCATTCTTGCGATCCTTCTTTTTACGATCCTCTTCATGGTGTTGGGATCGTTCTCGATCTCGATGTGATTGGGGTCTGTCATCGCGACGATAGGACCGCTCACGCTCTTTGTAAGAGGGGGGTCTGTCATCGCGACGATATGACCGCTCGCGATCTCGATGAGGAGACAATGATCGATGAGGGCCCTTGCTTTTAGTCTTAGATTCTTCATTCCGAGGTGCATCAATCTTTTCTAATTTGAGACGGAGGTCGTGTTCAGTTAGCTTCTTTCCGAGATGGTCAAAACCACTAATCGATCTCCCCTCAGATGAAGCGACCTTGTCACGCGATCCTCCTTTCTTCTCGAGCGAATACTCCTCCTCATTCCAGTCAGGGTTCGTTTGATCTGTTAGAACATCCTCGAAATCATCAATAAGTTTCTTGATAGGGGCTTTGCTTCCTTCCCCTTGATAGGTTCGATCACCTGTCCTGGCATTCCTCTTCGATCCTCTAGAGCTATAACGCTTCTCCACTTTTGCAATCCTATCATGTACAGCGGTCACTTGGTCGTCGAGGCCTTTTAGAAAAGACATAACCTCGCTGGTCAATGCCACCTTTTGGATAGGGGGTGTTTGCTCCTTTTTGTACCCAGTCTTAGAGTTGTCCTTGGACACCTCGTCCTCTGAGGGGTCCCTCGTCAGGGGATCATCCCATTTAACCTTATGAGACCCAGGAGTCTCTCCATCGTTCTTCTTGTTGTGTGATTTAGTCATCTCCCAATTCAATGACTAGCCCCTCCTTCTAGCGCCAGATGTTATAGGGAGATTTTGGTATAACAATGCTTTGGAGGTTTGCTAGATTAATGGAGCAAAATACGGATATTTTGCTAATAAAAGAAGAACAAGGATTAGGGTTTTTGTTTGTTGGTGTGGCTGAACTTGATAGGTATTTTCAGGGGTGAACAGTTTCTCCTCCGTATCAAGGTGCCTACGTACCCTATTTATAGGGATCAAGCCATACGTAGTTCTTGGAGAAGAAGTTACCTATACGGGCTAGGGTTTTAAGAGATAAGCCACAGTCCAAGCCCACCCGTTTAGGGCTGACGTGGCAATGAGTCATCAATTCTACCCATGATCCATGGTCCAAAGAAGGAAACCCATGGTCTCGCATGGCTAGAAACGAGGCCTCTCAAGTGAAGCTAGTAAAGAAGTAGCAGGGGCCTAGCATGCAACCTCGAGGGGTCTGGACATGCGAAGCAGACCCAAGCGCCCATATACTCATGCGACCTCGAGGGGTCTGGCCATGAGCCTTCCAGTAAAGAATGAGATAGCGATCCCATTTTAGTCTATAGATGTGATGATAGAAATGAAGCGATCCCTTGGTGGAGATCATAAACGAGGTGTCCCTGTAGCGAGGTGGCCTTGTAATAGAGATATTATCGCAAAGGCATGTTGGGCTGATTCTAGTAGTGGGTTTTAACAACTCAATCTTCATCCGCTAGGCCCATCATAGATTATGAACCATTAATTTAGCTAATCGAATCAATTTAGCTATCATGCCAGATTCGGGCATAACACCATTCCTTACAATCAAGCATTGAACTAGCTTTTCTAACTATAATGTGAACCGTTCAATTCACTGAACGTCTAACAAAATACACATAATACGACCTTAAGTCCTAAACAAACAAGTAACAATCAGTTATGATAGAGTTAAGATACGAGGAATCCTTCTTCTTGTTATCAAAAGCCTGAACAACAGTAAGGAAATCCAGCACTATGTGAACCAGATATACTCACCTCTTCTTCAGCCATGATAAATTTTCTTTAAACGTCATTGCTTCGATAATTTTTTGGTCTAGGACCCCAGCAAAACTACCTCCATACCTAGCTATAAAACAGTCTTTATCTCGTAACAGACATCCAAACGAGCTTTTGCCTCTTCTGTCAAAAACAGCTGCATCAATGTTGCACATGTTACACAAGACCATCCCGGTTCAGGTCTTCCCCAAACCAAAGCTTCCTCCCCATTGAAACAAAAACGAACTGGCTCTATTTACTATTGGATGGAGTCTGTGATTTTTAGTTCCAAACCACCTTATTTCTTTGCGCCCATATCTGCCATGTTATTGAGCAAATCAGTTCAAACTCCCTTACTATTTTATTTTCAATTAACTTTCTAAAAGTTTCTTGAAAAGATTGACTTATGACATTAGTAGATCATATTTCTTTATATTTTAAAAATAGGAAAATAATAACCACAGGGCTGTTGTTAAGCATTAAATATTTTTATATTTTCAACTTCTATTTTTAAGTATTTAAGGGGGCGTTTGGTTGAGGGTAATTAAGAAAGGGGAAGGGAAACAAGATCGTTCATTCCCTTTATTGATGTTTGTTTTCTAAAAAATGCCATTTCCTTTGATCTTTTTTTGTTTTAGGATTACCCATTATCCCTCCTAACCCATTCCCCACCCCCGACTAGGTATTTGCTTTCTCTTTCCTGATTTCTTTTCCATTTTCAACTATAATTTATATATTAAACCATTAAAAATAGATTAACATGTAAATTATTTTTAAAACTTAAAAAATTATGATTTAGTTTTTATAAATTAAAAGGTAATTTTGATATAATTTATATATTAATTTATTAAAAACAAATATTATTGTCAAATAATAAAATTTATTAATTTATTAAATTGTAAATAAACTATATTGTTTTAAATATAAATGTACTCGACTCTTTTAAAATTATATAATGTCGGAAAAAGAAAATACAAAGATAATCATATAGTTTTTCATTCCGTTTTCGGATAAAAACCAAACAAGTAAAACAATTCAGGTCATTCCTTTACTTTCTCCACGTTTCCCTTTCTGATTCTTATTCCGTTTCCCCAACACCAACCAAACGCTCCCTAATTGTTTTTAGTTTCCGAATATATCTTTGCAACAATAATTTAATTTTTCAAGTAATAATAGTGGACCCCCCACATTCACATTATTTTCCATCCTCAAAAACATTCCAAAGTGTTAAATAATTCTATTGAATTTCATGCAAAATTGATGTATTAAGTGTAAAACTAATGTAATAAATGTATTTATCTATTTACATTTATTCTTAACCATAGTATAGTATAGATAGTATAGATGAGTATAAAATTTACAAAAAGTAATATTTACATTTTTTTTTAAAACGAATCAGCTGGATAATAAATATATGTGACTATTAAATCGTGATATACTAGCCCCATTCACGAAATTATATATAACTATATTCAGCTTAAAAACATTCATGGTTGAGGCAACTTTAATATCTTTAACAAAAAATTTATATTAAATTATCACCTTTTTTTATAAAAACAATATTTTTAAGGATCATATTATCCCCTCATTTTTTGTTATCTCTCATTCACAATTGTTAGATTTTCAAATCAAATAGATCATGATCGTTGCATACAACAATAATAAAAGTTATTATATAAAGTCTAAGGTTCGATTCACACCAACAATATATAATTTATTTTTAAAACTAAAAATTATTATATACAAAGATGCAAGGTTCGAATCCTCCCTACAACATTTTAAAATTAATATTTATAATATTATACTACACTATAAGCAAATTATAAAAAATTAAGAGTAACTCATGCTTTACACGGACTATAAGCTAGTCTTTTAAATTTGATAATCAACTCTAAATAAATTTGGTTGATATACAATAAGGTCCATAAGTCCAATTTTTTCATAATTTTCACAATATTATCCTAAAACCTTAACCCAAATCCTTCTTAAAGCATCTCCAACAGTATAGAACCCTTAGCTAAATTGTCTATGTGACACAAGTTATAGACATTATGTAAAAATTGTAGTACTCCAACCCACAATACCCGTTAACAAAAAAATTTAGATAAATATATTTGAATGGTTATATTTATCGAACCAAACATTCCCTTTAGGTACAATTATACATGACTGTTATTATAGATAATACCATTGGACCATGAATAATTCTCCTCAGGTAAAATTTTAAAAATTCAATATGTTATAGCCAAAATTCGGTTCGGGTATTTCAAGATGGATTCGGGTCAAATACGGGTTCAAGTTGGGGAATTCTAGATTAAATTAGGAATTTGGTGGAAATAGAGAAGTCAGGCCGCGCCCTCTCTTGCTCTATAAGGAGGGCGCGCCCTAAATACTAAAAAATGATGATAAAGTTGATTTTCCAAGAGCCATTGAAGAATTCTCTTCTGGGATTCCACTTAGGCTGGGATTCCAGGAGTTATTGAAGAATTCCCTCCGTCGTATCTCAGGAGGGGGATGTCCGTCGCAGAAGGCCTCCAGGGGTTTTCCTGGATATAAGGACCCTTCTTAAACACTAAGGGCGCGCCCTAAGGTGGAAAGATGGAGACTTCTTGGTGTGTGCTTTGGGAGCTCTGTTCCTGTATCCAATGGGCGCGCTCTCATTGGGGAACTTCGGAGTAATCCTGCACTTTGCACCCAAAAGCTCTGGATCACCTGTCCTGCTATCTGGTGGGTGCTTCTCATTCGGGGGACAGGGATGCGTTTTGCACTTGGGGTAAACCATGGCTATACCTGCATCCTTGAAATCAAGAAATAGCTGGTAGCGGATAGGACTAGTCCTCGACGGGGGAAGTTTTCTTATCCGTGAAGTCTTGAGATCTTGGATGAGTCTTGGGCCTTTGTGGTTAGGCCTCATAGTAGAACATTCCGGATGCTGGACCGACAATCCGAGCCTATTTGGGTTTCTTGCTCTCCAAGAACTACGTATGGCTTGATCCCTATAAATACCAAGGTACGTAGGCCGATTGAGGGGTTGGAAGTCGAGAGCTCTGAAATAGCCGCCACTAACCCTATCAATCTCAGCCACCAATTATCTACAGCTACCATACGCCACGACTTTTTCCGGAGAAAAACCACCGTCTAAGATCTTATTTCGGGCGACGTACCTCGAATTTTGTTGTTCCCAAATTCCTCCGTCAACAAATTGGTGCTAGACGGAGGGGAGCCAATCAAGATCTATATCTTAGGAGGAAAAGATGTCTCACAATCAAGGTAGAGGTTTTCGAGAAGAAGATGGTTACGATTCTGAAGACAGCTTGGGAGATAACCAAGCCCGTCATGAAGCGTATGTTCCAGAGAATATTGCTGCTCCTCCACGATAGCATGGAACTCCGGCCACCGTCGGAGGACAACCGCCTGTCCTTATCAGCAATTCCGCATTAATGGAGCAGTTGTATATTATGTAAGATGCCATAAATAGTTTTGGGGCAAGATTGGGTTCTGTGGAGGAAGAGCAAGAATCAAGGAGAAAATCTCGGAGTATCCCACGAAATCATCGTCGAACAGGGAAAGCTCTCCAGATTGAGGAAAGTTCCCGAAAAGGCGGCGAGGTGCAAGAGAAGAGATTTCAACTGATTACTCCTCGAAGGTTAGAATATACTGATCCTATTATTGAACATCCTAGTGAGGATAATTCTGATTACAGGTTGTCAGACCCTCAAGAGAGGGCGCGCCCTCATCCTCACCGTTCAGGGCGCACCCCTAGTGAGATCCAACGGGATGAAGAACAAATGGCTAGAGAGAAGAAAGATTTTGCAACTCTGAAGGAACGCCTTGGAATAAGGCTTACCGATTATGACCTGAGGATGGTACTCCTTGAGCACCAAAGGAAAGACAAACATTTGGAATCGAGGCCCCGTGATCCACAGCGCGCGCCCCGTGATCCACAGCGCGCGCCCCCTGATAACAGGTCGCGGCCCCTTGGACATGAGCGAGCCCTTCCTCGAAATGATAATCCACAGCGCGCGCCCCCTGTTAGCAACAGGTCGCGGCCCCTTGGACTTAAACAAAATCATCATCTAGATGATGCTAGAAGAAGAAGTAATCATGGTGATGGTGATAGAAGAATGGGGTTATATCGAGGGAGCAGACGACCACACATCCATCAGGGCGCGCCCTGTGGGGATAGGTCACCTCGCATTCATCAGATTCCCTCAAGTACCTCTAGTGAGTCCAGGTCTAGGACGCGCCCTCACTCGGGAGAACAGTATCAAAGAGACTCTCAGGGAAATCCATGGCCTCAGGAAAATCTTCAGGGCCAGCGAACTCAAACTCAAACCCAAGAGGATATTGTGATTCAACCTCAAACGGGACCTCAGGGAGGTGTTCAAACAACAGCTCCACCTCCACCTCCACCCCTGGGAGGAATACAGACTGTGACACAACCGAATATTCAGAATATTCCCGGAGTGGGAACTTTCAATGTGGATGATCTGAAGAAACTCCTTGCCCACTTGGATGGAGGAAGAATATCTGCTACTGCGCAAACATCCTCTCCCTTCTCGACTGAAGTTAGAGAGGCACAGCTCCCTGCTGGGTATAGATCTATGACAAATGATTTGCGCTTTCATGGAAATGCAGACCCTGTGGAATTCCTTGGACGTTTTGATATCGAGATGGATGTCTATCAGGTGACGGAATTGGCTAGATGTCGATTGTTGGAGGCAACTTTCAGGGAGAGTGCTCGGGAATTGTTTCAGAAGCTTGGTCCAGGAGTAATTACATCTTGGCAAGTGATGAGGAATTTGTTTTTGACTAAGTTCCAGGCTGCAGTAAAATATGCTCCTCCAGTCACAACTTTGGCCAATATCAAGCAAAGGGAAGGAGAGAGTTTGCAATCCTATTTTAAGAGATTCAACTCGGAATCTACTATGGTGAGAGGAGCAATAGATGAAACGCTCAAGAGTTTCTTAATAGCAGGATTGTCAGTAGGGACTGATTTCTGGAAGCATCTTCAAGGGCGAGATCTACCAACCCTAGCTGATGTGTTTGCACAAGCTGAATCTTTCAAGATCGTGGAACAGTCCTTGGCGGATAATCGAAAGTCAGATGCTCAGATTGGCTCTAAGGGGAAGACTAATAAGAGGAAGGATAGGTCCCCTATTCCTACGCGCCGTACAGCAACTGGTGCTAATCGGGTGAACTTAGCTGAAGCTGAAAGAAATTGGGGTACTCCAGATACATACACCTATGATCAAAGGCCTGGAAACTATACTTCTTTGGAGGCTTCCATTGAACACATCTTTGAGGTGAATAAGAATAAAGGATTCTTCAAGAGGCCATAACCTCTAACTTCTTGGCAGAGTAAAGATAAAAAGAAGTATTGTGAATTCCATGAATCTTCAGGGCATAACACTCATGAATGTCGTCAGCTCAGGGAGGAGATTGAGGATTTGATTAAGGAAGGATACCTGACAGAATGGATTGTTAGGGAGGTAAAGAAGTACAAGGAGAATCCTGACAGGAGAGATGGAGGGCGCGCCCTCCAGGGAGACGGTAAGCCCGAAGAGAAAAAATTCGTTAAGGAAGGGAGTATTCATACTATCTTTGGAGGACATCACCTGGGTGGTGATAGCAATCATGCTATGGAGAGGTATGCTAGAGAGGCAAGATACAGACCTCTCACAAATGTGAATAGTTTGGAGCTAAGGCCGCCCAAATTGTTCATGGGGGAATGTGCAGATATTACTTTCACTGAAGAAGAAGCTAGATGGGTACATCATCCACACAATGATGCTCTGGTGGTAGCAATTTAGATTGGTTCCAAGAATGTACATTGGATTTTCGTTGACAATGGAAGTTCGGTGAATATTCTATATTATAGCACTTACAAGAAGCTGGGACTCCTAGATAAGGATATGATTCAAGATAATGGATGGATCTATGGTTTTTCGGGCGAATCTGTGAAAGTCTTGGGAGCTATCAAGCTACCGGTAACTCTTGGGAAAGGAGTTCTTTCTGTGACACAAATGATGGATTTTATGATTTTGAATGTGGAATCATCGTATAATGCTTTAGTAGGGCGCCCCTTGTTGAAGGAAATGAAAGTTGTGACCTCCATCTATCATCTTGCAATGAAATTTCCTACACCTAATGGTGTGGGGATGTTAGCACAAAATCACGCAAGCGCACGTGTTCACAAGTAATATAGAATGAAGTAGAGTTCGTTCCCACAGAGATTGTATAATTTAGTTCTTGTACCTAAGCATCAATGTATGATTATCGTTCAATGCTAAGACAATGGACAAATTGGTTTTGATTATCTAAATAAACTAATAAGAATTAATTAACAACTAAATTAATTAACTAAGTGATTTCAAATTACTTATGATATGGAAAACATGGGATCCTAACTTCAATACAAACTTCCTTTAGAGATCATGCCCTTTTATCAACACATGTGGTGGTTACGATAACTAATCGGACAACACGAAATAAGTATACGCTACCTTTCAGTACACGCACACCAATCTACACAATATCCACAAAAGATAGAAATCATGCAGGCACCAATTATGCTTAGACCCTATATGTCTATAGAATTTGAAAACATAATGGTTGAAGATCAAGTATCCATAAGATTACATAAGGTAGTATGAGACGGTTAGAAACACACCACAAACATGAATAACATTCATGGACTTATGCTAGCATGGCAAGTTCTAAATCAAAAGATTCATTGTCGCTTCACTTAAGATTAACAAGATAGATGTTAGCTACGCATCTATATGAATTAAATACAACCATGCAAGGATATCGTAAATTCACCACACATATATCAAGTTAGGCAATCAACATCTAAATTCCATAAGTAAATCCGCTAGGACCCCATGACGGCGATTAGTTCATAATCGAACCGTTCGTCATCATGGGGGTTGATGAAAACATGATAAAGACGAAGAACCCCGCATGACCAAGAAAGCTGCGAATGCCTCTAACAGAGATAGGAGGAGGAAGCTTCTCTATAGTGTCAATTTTTGCTTTGTCCACCTCGAGTCCCTTGCTAGAAACCTTGTGCCCAAGAATGATCCCTTCTTGCACCATAAAGTGACATTTTTCCCAATTCAGCAACAGATTAGTCTCCACACATCTCTTCAAAACCAGACCAAGATTATGTAAGCACTCGTCATATGAAGAACCAAACACTAAGAAATCATCCATGAAAACTTCCACATTGATACCAATCATGTCTGAAAAGATAGCCATCATACACCTCTGAAAAGTGGCTGGAGCGCCACAAAGTCCGAACGGAACTCGTCTGAATGCAAAGGTGCCAAAGGGACATGTGAATGTAGTCTTCTCTTGATCCTCAGGTGCAATGCAAATCTGATTATATCCAGAATATCCATCAAGAAGACAATAGTACTCGTGGCCTGCCAACCTGTCTAACATCTGATCCACAAACGGAAGAGGAAAGTGGTCTTTTCTCGTGGCTTTGTTCAACTTGCGATAGTCCATGCAAACTCTCCACCCTGTAACGGTACGTGTAGGGATGAGCTCGTTCTTCTCATTAGCAACAACTGTCATACCCCCCTTCTTCGGCACACACTGTACCGGACTCACCCAAGAACTGTCTGAAATAGGGTAGATAATACCAGCATCAAGCCACTTCAAGATTTCCTTCTTCACCACTTCCTTCATAATAGGATTGAGACGACGCTGTTGCTCCACAGTAGGCTTGCAATTCTCCTCTAGCAGAATTTTATGCATGCAATACGAAGGACTGATTCCTTTGATGTCTGCTATAGTCCATCCAATAGCTGTCTTGAACTGTCTCAATATCCTCAAGAGCTTCTCTTCTTCACTATCTGTCAAGTTAGCGGCAATGATAACAGGCAAAGTAGATGCTTCTCCCAAAAAGGCATACCTCAAATGTTCTGGTAGCTGTTTAAGCTCAAGTGTAGGAGCTTCCTCAATAGATGGTTTGAGACGACTTTGTGACTTTTTAAGCTCCTCCAGCCCAAGTGACTCAACTGGCACTTCAAAACTCTTTCTCCACGGAATTGCCCTTAACTGCTGAATTTGCTCTTCTCTTTCTTCATCTTCAACTACAGAATCTCCTAACAAAGCTCTCTCTAATGGATCAGCCAACAGTAACTGATCAAAGTTCAACTTCACTGACGACTCCACCAAGTCCACCTGACAACATTCCTCATCATCTGAAGGTAGCTTCATTGCATTGAAAACATTGAAGGTAACATCCTGATCTTGCACCCGCATCGTAAGCTCCCCCTTCTGAACATCAATCAAGGTACGGCCCGTAGCTAGAAAAGGTCGTCCTAAGATGATAGGAATCTTCTTATCTTCCTCAAAATCAAGAATCACAAAATCTGCTGGAAAGATGAGTTTATCAACCTTGACCAAAACATCCTCAACGATACCCCTCGGGTATGTAATAGAACGATCAGCTAGCTGTAGAGAGATATTGGTAGGTTTAGGATCTGGAAGACCAAGCTGCATGAAAACTGACAATGGCATGAGATTGATACTAGCACCCACATCACACAAACACTTGCTGAAAGACAAATTCCCAATGGTGCACGGAATAGTGAAACTGCCTGGATCCTTTAGCTTCGGTGGTAACTTCTGCTGTAAAACGGCACTGCACTCTTCTGTTAATGCTACTGTATCCAATTCTTCAAGTTTCAACTTCTTTGAGAGAATACCCTTCATAAACCTTGCATAGCTCGGCATCTGCTCCAATGCTTCAGCAAAAGGGATATTGATTTGAAGCTTTTTGAATACCTCCAGAAACTTACCAAACTGTCTGTCATTCTTCTGCTTCTTCAATCTGCCAGGATATGGAGGAGGAGGAAAGATTTTCACGTTCTCTGTAGACTGCTTTGGAGAAACTTCCTTAGCAGAATTTTTAGGATCCTCCACCTCGCTAACCAACTGCTCAGTTACTCTATCAGTCTGGACTTGCTCCTTATCTGCAGTAGGTGCCACATGTTGCTCTTGAACTTCTTCTTCTTCTTCAATGGCTGAAGTCTGATTACCAGTCACCTTACCCGATCTCAAAGTAACTGATTTGACA
The DNA here is from genome assembly GCA_036435485.1 of Saposhnikovia divaricata. NCBI lineage: Eukaryota > Viridiplantae > Streptophyta > Magnoliopsida > Apiales > Apiaceae > Saposhnikovia > Saposhnikovia divaricata. The sequence continues at coordinate 171,743,012 of CM071598.1, forward strand.
TGCTCTTTGGTTTCCCTCTTACCTGGATTGGCTTCAGTGTCACTCGGAAGAACTCCAGATGGTCTGTTCAACAGAGCACTAGCAAGCTGCCCGATCTGACTTTCCATGATCTTCATAGATGCCCCCTGACTTTTTACTATCATCCTCAACTCCTCAAGCTCAGCTTTTTCATTAGAAGATTGACCAGCATTCCCCTGAGATTGTTGCTGGAAACCTGGAGGCTGAAACTGTTGTCTGGGCTGGTACTGCTGCTGAAATCCTTGATTGAACTGCCTAGCTCCGAACTGCTGTTGCTGCTAATTACCACCTTGATTGTTACTCCAGCTGAAATTTGGATGGTTGCGGTTATTCGGATGATAGGTGGCTGGAACTGGCTGTTGTGGCCTCTGGAAGTTACTCACAAATTGTGCTGATTCAGAAGATATGGCACATTGAGTTGTATCATGTGCGCCCGCACACAACTCACAAACACTAGCTACCTGCTGAACTCCCATGTTAGCCAAAGAATCGACCTTCATTGACAAGGCCTTCAACTGAGCTGCAATGGTTGTAGCTGTATCAATTTCAAGAACACCTGCTACCTTGCCTTGAGATAACCTCCCTGTAGGATTCTGATATTCATTAGCAGCCATCATCTCGATCAATTCATAAGCTTCTTCATAACTCTTGGCCCACAAAGCTCCACCTGATGCTGCATCTAGCATGGGTCTCGACTGTGCACCCAAACCATTATAAAAACAATTGATTATCATCCAATCAGGCATCCCATGATGTGGACACTTCCTTAGCATCTCCTTATATCTCTCCCAAGCCTCGCATAGAGATTCTCCAGACTGCTGTGAAAACTAAGTGATAGCATTCCTGATAGCTGCTGTCTTCGCCATGGGAAAGAATTTGGTGAGAAATTTCTGTGCAAGATCTTCCCATGTAGTGATAGAACCTGCTGGTAAAGAGTGTAACCAACTCTTCGCCTTGTCCCTCAGAGAGAATGGAAATAGCCTTAACTTAACAGCATCCTCAGACACCCCGTTGGTTCTGAAGGTATCACAGATCTCTATGAAATCTCGAATATGCATGTTGGGATCTTCGGTAGGAGCACCCCCAAACTGAACTGAGTTCTGGACCATCTGTATAGTGCTAGGCTTGATCTCGAAGGTATTAGCTGCGATTGCTGGTCTGACAATACTCGATGCAATGTCATTGATCTTTGGCTGCGAGAAATCCTTAAGAGCCTTAGTTGCTGCTGCTGGTTCTCCCATATCTTCCACAACTTGAATCACTGGAGCTTCTGTTTCTGTTTCTTCTTTATTTTCCAGCTTCTCCTTATTCGCTTGAGAACGCGTTCGCGTACACGCTCAAGTACCTGAAAACACAAAACAACACAAAAACTATTAGTAACCGATCCGAGTCAATGAACTTTAACGACCACTGATGTCAAGCACATAAACTATAACAAAAGCGGCGCCAAAAACTTGTTAGCACAAAATCACGCAAGCGCACGTGTTCACAAGTAATATAGAATGAAGTAGAGTTCGTTCCCACAGAGATTGTATAATTTAGTTCTTGTACCTAAGCATCAATGTATGATTATCGTTCAATGCTAAGACAATGGACAACTTGGTTTTGATTATCTAAATAAACTAATAAGAATTAATTAACAACTAAATTAATTAACTAAGTGATTTCAAATTACTTATGATATGGAAAACATGGGATCCTAACTTCAATACAAACTTCCTTTAGAGATCATGCCCTTTTATCAACACATGTGGTGGTTACGATAACTAATCGGACAACACGAAATAAGTATACGCTACCTTTCAGTACACGCACACCAGTCTACACAATATCCACAAAAGATAGAAATCATGCAGGCACCAATTATGCTTAGACCCTATATGTCTATAGAATTTGAAAACATAATGGTTGAAGATCAAGTATCCATAAGATTACATAAGGTAGTATGAGACGGTTAGAAACACACCACAAACATGAATAACATTCATGGACTTATGCTAGCATGGCAAGTTCTAAATCAAAAGATTCACTGTCGCTTCACTTAAGATTAACAAGATAGATGTTAGCTACGCATCTATATGAATTAAATACAACCATGCAAGGATATCGTAAATTCACCACACATATATCAAGTTAGGCAATCAACATCTAAATTCCATAAGTAAATCCGCTAGGGCCCCATGACGGCGATTAGTTCATAATCAAACCGTTCGTCATCATGGGGGTTGATGAAAACATGATAAAGATGAAGAGAATAATAATGAATAAACCAATGTTGACAAAGTTATGGAACAAAGTCGAATAATGATCAAGCATCCAAAAGATACGCCTAGTAAGAATACAAGAAAACTATGTCTAGATCTTCTTGTTGTCACGATCCTCGCCTTGGCTTCTCAATCTCGTGCTAGAAAGTGTGTATGTAATGTGAAGTGATCTGATCTCTGGTGTTGGTGTCTGTAAATCTGACCCCCAAGCATGTGTATTTATAGCTCAATATTGCCTCTTCTCCAAACAATTGCCATTCTTGAGTAGGAATTGAATTTGACAAATTTCCATCTTTAAATATGATATAGATTGCAACTTCCCTTGTCAAATAAAGCTTCTGGACTATTCCCACCGTCCAAGAATATTTCCATGTCGAATAGGAGAAGAAAACGGCAACATTCCTCTTTGAAATCAGATTTGGAACAGTTTCTGGCGGTTCAGTATTCTCCTAGCGCGGTCGCGTTATGCTGTAGTGTTATTGTGGCGCGGTCGCGCTGTGCCAATTCTGCCAATTCCCTTCGCGCGGTCGCGTTTCCTCACAGTATAAAACTAGCGCGGTCGCGCTATACAACTTCTGTTTTCTGCAGAATGTCTGTTTAGAGCCTATTTCTCCACGCGCCGTTTTACGCCACAATCACATCTGTTCCAGGAGTTACAAAACACCATAAATACCTGCAAAAACTATATTCCTGCACAAACTCCACAAAACATGTTAAACCACACAAATACTCGAGAATTCAGCGATCAATTCAAGCCAAAATAGAACGATCCAAATGGATAAAAATCCACTTATCAGGGGACTATAAGGGGATCTCAACATGATTCCAGAGATTGTTATCAAAAGGCAATCAAAGGGTTTAGAAGACAACAAGGGGGAGGGCGCGCCCTGGCTGAAGATAATTCAGGAGTCATGAGCATTGCCCCGGGAGAAGTTAAAATTCATTATCTCGTCCAAGAGCCGGAAGAAGAAGTGCCCCTTTACAGGGTACGCCCAGAGGAAGATGTCCCAGTTTTTGGCAATCTTCAAGAAGGAATTCTGGAAGAAATTCAAGAAGATTCAGAGGATATAATCTCTATCAACATCAGAGGTGAGCAAGTTGAAGGAAGGCGAATGTTACTTGAAGGTTTGATGCATACCCTTGTTGAGGAAGACTTCCCTCTTAAAGAGGACGCGCCCTCCAAGGATGAAGCACCAATCGAAGATCCTCGAAGTTTTGATTCTGACCTTGATCCAAGAACACCACAGCTGGTTGAAAAGACTGGCCCTACAGAGGATACAATTTCAATTCTGGTAGACGAAAAGGATCCAACTAAGGTTATGAAAATTGGGTCGCAATTGAATTCCAAGTTGAGAGGGATGCTCACCAACTTCATTTTGAATAATCTGGATGTTTTTGCTTGGATTCATGCTGACATGGTTGGAATTGATCCGGAGGTTATGTGTCATCATCTGAATATAAATCCTACCAAGAAGGGAATCCGCCAGAAATGCCGGCTAGTGAGTGTGGAGAGAGCCATAGCATTGAAAGAAGAGGTGGATAGACTTCTAGATGTTGGGCTGATAAAGGAGTCATATTATCCAGATTGGTTGGCTAATCCGGTTCTCGTGAAAAAGCCAAATGGAAAATGGAGGACTTGTGTGGACTTCACTGATCTGAATAAGGCATGCCCGAAGGATAGCTTTCCACTCCCGAGGATTGATCAGTTGGTGGATGCCACGGCAGGACACGCTCTTTTAAGCTTCATGGATGCTTACTCAGGTTACAACCAAATTCCTATGTATGAACCGGATTAGGAACATACCTCTTTTATTACGAATCGAGGATTGTATTGTTATATTGGGATGCCTTTTGGATTGATCAATGCTGGGGCAACTTATCAGAGGCTGGTAAATATGATGTTTAAAGATTTGATAGGGAAAAACATGAAGGTATACGTGGATGACATGCTTGTTAAATCCTTAAAAGCAGAGGACCATGTAAAGCATTTGGAACAGATGTTTGAGATTTTGAGGAAGTTTAGGATGAAGCTAAACCCTAAAAAATGTGTCTTCGGGGTAGAGTCCGGGAAGTTTCTAGGATTTATTATCAATCATCGCAGAATCGAGGCAAATCCAACAAAGATTAAAGCTCTACTTGACATGAAATCTCCATCTAGTGTGAAGCAAGTCCAGAGTCTAACAGGAAGGATAGCTGCTCTTAATCGTTTCGTATCAAAGTCATCGGATAAATGCAGAGAATTCTTCAAAGAAATCAAGGTGGCAGCCAAGGACTTTGTATGGACCTCTGAATGTGAGGAAGCTTTTCAGAAAATAAAGGAGCACCTGGGAAATCCTCCACTTTTAGCTAAGCCCGTGGAAGGAGAGACGCTAATTTTATACTTGGCCATTTCGGAACATTCCATCAGTGCAGTGCTGGTCAGGGAAGAAGTTGATCGTCAGTATCCGATTTACTATGTGAGTAAGCGTTTGCTTGACGCGGAGACCAGATATACTAGCATGGAAAAGTTGGTCTATGCCTTAGTTCTGGCATCGAGGAAACTTCAGCCTTATTTTCAAGCTCACAAGATTGAGGTTCGTACGGCATATCCATTGAGAGGAATTCTCCATAAGCTAGAAACCTCTGGTCGAATGTTAAAATGGGCTATTGAGCTAGGACAATTTAATTTGGAATATACCCCATGGACTGCTATCTAGGGTCAAGCTCTAGCTGATTTCATTCTTGAATTCGAGTCAGAAAATGAAGAAAAGTCACTTATATTGGTTGAGCCTGAAATTCCACTTAAGAGGGCGCGCCCTCTCGAGGAAGTCCCTCAACCTTGGTGGAAGTTACAAGTAGATAGAGCTGTGAACAATGGGGGGGCTGGAGCAGGTGTAATCTTGTTTACCTCCGAAGGGAATCAACTCATGAGTGCCATTCACTTCAAATTTCAAGCAACCAATAATGATGCTGAGTATGAAGCCTTGATTAATGGGTTGAAAATGGCTTTGGAAATGAAGGTAATGAATCTCATTGTGTTAAGTGATTCGGAATTAGTGGTTGGACAGGTAAATGGTGGATTTCAGTGTAGAGGTCCAAGGACAGAGCTTTACATGAGGTGCGCTCAGCGGTTGATCAAAAAGTTCCGAGAAGTACGGGTAGAGTGTATTCCACGGGATGAGAATTGTAGCGCAGATGTTTTAGCCAAGTTAGGGTCCCAAAAAGATGCTATGCTGTTGGGAACAGTTCCTTTGCAAATTCAGGAAGTACCTAGTATTCCAGAGATAGAAGTCATGGAAGTGGAATCAACCCCACAGGTCACTTGGATGACTCTCATTCAAAAATATATCAAAGGAGGTGTACTTCCAAGTGAGAAGCTTGAGGCAAGGCGACTTCACTATCAAGCAGCTAGATTTGTGGAATATGATGGAGTATTATATAAGAGGAGTTTCAATCAACCACTTCTCAAGTGCATAGATGGAGATGAGTTTAATTACATCCTTAGGGAGATTCATGAAGGGATTTGCGGCAATCACTCGGGGGGTGGTTCATTAGCAATGAAGGTGTTATGGCAAGGATATTATTGGCCTACCTTGAAGAAGGATGCTTACGAGTTTGTTAAGGCATGTGACAATGCCAGAGGTTTGCCAACTACTGTACCAGCCCTGTTACTACCTTGACTTCTTCAATGAGTCCATGGCCGTTTGCTATGTGGGGGACAGATCTCATTGGAGAACTCCCCCAGGCTAAGGGAGGTGTGAAGTATGTTGTTGTTGCTGTGGATTACTTTACCAAGTGGGCGGATGATAAGTGGATTTTATATCCACTTCGAATGCCTAAGTTCGGCTTAAATTGATTGTTTTGGACTCAAGATGTTGTAGTTTTGATGTGTTTTGCTTAGTTGTGCAGATTTACGAGAATGTTGATTAAATTTGATGCTTCTATTTTTTTTGGAGATTTATTTGATTAAAATTCGGATTTTCCGGGAAGGCTGCGCAGCTTATACTGTTTTGGCCATATCTGGAGTTCTAGAAGTCCGTTTTCAGCGATCTTACTGCCCACGCGAAGCTTGAGAGATTTTCTACAATATGGGATAGGAAGCAGGCGCAAGGAACGTGCTGATTAAATTCGCGCACGTGATCTTTTAAAAGAAGACTTTAAATTTACTATTTTGCCCTTTTTCTAATTCTAATTGTATTTTGGGCAGTTTTGGTACCTTCTTTAAATTCTAATTGTAATAGAAGGTAATTGCTTGTTGGACAAGATTAGGAGTATCTATATAAACACATCTAGGGATGGGAAAAACAGTGTTCATTGTTAGAGAGATACAATTTGTATGCAGCTTTTAGGATTTTTTCTGGAGAACCATTATTTTCTTTGAAGATTGAAGTTAAAAGGTTTCTTTTCTATATTCTTCTAATTATGATTTCTTCTATTAATTCTTGTTTTTTTAATTTAATCATGTGTAACTAATTCTCTAATCTGAGAATTGGGTAGTATTCCTTGGTATTCATGCCTGTTTAATTATCTGTGATTTTCTTGCTTTGCTGATCTGTTATTGAGGGCTTAACACAATTAGGGGAGTCATGAACCTTTGATTGGATTTTAGGGATTGTAATAACTTGAGAGGAGTTGCAATTTTAGTACAGGATTTAACAGACATAACTCTAATATTTGATTGGAAGATTAATAGGAGAGTTGTGAGACTTATAATTCTTGGTGCCTAATAGTTTATGATTGTACTTTGATTGTATCACGGAAGTGACAATTAAGGTGTAGTTGTAGACACTATATTGTATCTTGGAAGAGAACATTATAACCTTAGAAGAATTGTTTTCAGCAGAGTAAGAACGTAGATGTCACATAGATATTGAATGTGCATTGAAACCAAGTGAAGACCCCAGTTCTTGGATTGTTTTCCTCATATATATTTTATTCTCGATTGATAATTAGTTTAATTTAGTTTATAAACAAACCAAACATTCTTTTACACTTCTAAATTGTGAGAGATAGGATACTTGAACTTGATATTACATTCAGTCCTTCCCTGCGAACGAACAACAAAAATACTAATAACAAATTGGCGCTGCTGTCGGGGAAGGCAGTATAGTTGAGTTTAGGTTAATTGTTTCTTATTGTTTAGATTTTAATTGGTTCCACAAGTTGTTTTGTTAGTGATTTTCAGGTGTATGCTACGTTCATCTTGCGCTAGAAAATTGGAATTTGACCCTGAAATCGAGCGTGCTTTGAGAAAGCTAAGAAAAGATAAAGCTAAGATGGGAGAGCCAGAACCTCGGCCAGTTGTTAATGTTGATGCAACTTCTATTTGGGACCATGAGACACCAAATCCTGCTAATTGCATGTACAAAACTCCAGAGATTGGTGCAGCCCAATTTAACATTAATCCGAGCTTAATTCAGATGATCAGCAATCAGGCTTTTGAAGGAGACATTGAATTAGAAGACCCACACAGACATCTAGAGCGTTTTGTGCAGATGTGTGGCTCATTCAGAATCACTGGTGTTACAAGTGATCAGATTCGTCTCCATATGTTTCCCTACTCTATTAAGGAAAGAGCTTTGGAATGGTTTCAGCAACTTCGAAACACTGCGGTTGCTACATGGGAGAGTCTTTCTACGGCATTCTTGTCCAAATATTATCCTTCTGACAAGACGCAACAGTTGAGGACTATGATTATGAGTTTTAAAGCACAACCGGGTGAAGGTCTATATCAGGCATGGGAGAGATTCAAGGCACTATTGAGGAAGTGTCCACATCATGGCTTAGAAGATTGGCAGATCATTAGTACTTTTTATGGGGCCATGAATGCAGATATTCATTTGAGTTTGGATGTGACTGCTAGTGGAAATTTCAAGAAGGCACCAACTACACAGGCTAAAGCACTCCTTGAGGAATTAGCATCTAATAATTATTCATGGGCACCTAGTGGGACGAGCTCAGCAAAAGCAGCACAAGAATCTGAGATGATCAACATGCTGGCTCAAAAGTTGGATACTCTAACTCAGGAGGTGCGAGGACAAAAGGTAAATGTGAATGCTATTTCTTCACCTATGGAAGGGTATCATGATTATGGTGCTAGTCAGAACTCGTATGTTCAACAATTTCCAGAAGAAACATCTTTTATTCAAGGAAGACAGCCTTGGCATGTGCAGAATAATTCTTACTACAATCCGAATCAAAGGCCAAACAATAATCTTTCTTATAGCAATAATCATGCAGCTAATCCTTCCTATGCATTTCCAAGGCAGAATCAACCTCCTGGTTTTCAGTCACGACCGCCATATCAAGCACAACAGCAGTATCAACCTCCACCAAAGAAAGAACCAGCTGAGTGGGAGGTTGCACTAAATAAGATTATGCAAGGGACTTCTGGGGCATTGGCTAATATGGAATCAAGAATAGATCAGATGGCGTCATCTCAAAAGATGCTAGAAACACAGATTGGACAGATTGCCTCAAAGATGGGTGTTCGTGAGCAAGGGTCTCTTCCTAGTCAACCCGACCAGACTGGTAAAGAGCAATGCAAAGCAATTACTTTGAGGAGCGGAAAAGAGTTGCCCGAGGTTGAGGTTCTTAAGCCTAAAGAGAGTGATACTGAGAAAGAGGATAAGCCAGTAGAGATTGCTGCAGACACGTCAGAAAAAGAAGATGAGAAGAAGAAGGAAGAAGAATCAGAAAAGCCGTATGTTCCTCCACCACCTTATGTTCCTCCTATTCCATTTCCATAGAGACTTCACAACAGGCAGTTAGAGAAGCAGTACGAGAAGTTCTTGACTATGTTCCGGCAGTTGCATGTTAATATTCCGTTGGCTGAAGCTTTGAATCAAATGCCACTTTATGCTAAATTTCTTAAGGAGATGTTGACAAAGAGGAGGAAACTTGAAGATGCAGAAACCATTACTCTTAATGCGGAATGCAGTGCAGTCATCCAAAAGGCCATTCCTCAGAAATTGAAAGATCCGGGAAGCTTCTCTTTGCCTTGCACTATTGGGAAGATGGAAAACATGAAAGCCTTGTGTGACTTAGGGGCAAGTGTGAGTTTGATGCCATATTCAATCTGCAAAAGGCTTGGTCTTGGAGAACTTAAAAAGACACGGATTTCACTTCAGTTGGCGGATCGTTCTGTTAAGTATCCATTGGGGGTTATTGAAGACGTGGTTGTTAAAGTGGATAAATTTGTCATACCTTGTGATTTTGTGGTGTTAGATATGGATGAAGATGTCGAGATACCCATTATCTTGGGACGGCCATTCTTGGCTACTGCTGGCACTACAATCGATGTGAAAGCTGGAAAATTGACATTGAATGTTGGCGAGGACAAAGTGGAATTTGATCTGAATAAAGCAATGAAGATACCTCCTTTTGGAGCAACTTGTTTTACCATTGACATAGTGGATGACATTGTGCAGCTCGAGAATGAACACTTCGTGGGAGCAGAACGGGTGTTAGATGATGTAGTAGAAGAAGAAGCACTTGTTGTACGAGACACAGAAGTTGAGATGGCTTTTACACTTTCAGAGGTACCACCGGTTGAACTTAAACCTCTACCTGCTAATTTGAGGTATGCTTTTTTGGGTCCTAATGATACATATCCTGTGGTAGTTTCTGCTTTGCTTAGTGATGATGAGCTAGAAAAGTTATTACATGTTCTTCGGCAATATAAATCAGCTATTGGTTGGACAATTCAAGATATCAAGGGAACTAGCCCTGCTCTTTGCATGCATAGAATTGCCTTAGAAGATAATTATAAGCCTGTGATTGAGGGACAAAGAAGATTGAATCCGAATTTGCAAGAGGTGGTGAAGAAAGAAATCACTAAGTTGCTTGATACTGGTATCATATATTCGGTTCCACACAGTAAATGGGTTAGCCCTATTCATGTTGTGCCTAAGAAAGGTGGGATGACTGTTGTTCACAATGAGAAGAATGAGTTGATTCCTACAATAACAGTAACAGGTTGGAGAGTTTGCATTGATTATAGGAAGTTGAATAACGCTACTCGCAAAGATCACTTTCCCCTCTCATTCATTGATCAAATGCTCGAAAGGTTGGCGGGTAATGAGTATTACAACTTTCTGGATGGATTCTCGGGTTACTTTCAGATTCCTATTGCACCCGAAGATCAAGAGAAGACCACCTTTACTTGTCCTTATGGCACTTTTGCTTATCGGAGGCTTCCTTTTGGTTTGTGTAATGGTCCTTCGACGTTTCAACGGCTCATGAACCACATTTTCTCAGATTTTATAGGGCGAGACATGGAGGTCTTTATGGATGACTTCACGGTTTATGGTTCTTCTTTTGAATTATGTCTAGCCAGTTTATCAAAGGTGTTGCAGAGATGTACTGAAACGAATCTTGTTCTTAACTGGGAAAAATGTCACTTCATGGTGAAGGAGGGCATTGTGCTTGGGCATAAAATCTCTAGTAAAGGCATTGAGGTCGATAAAGCAAAAATTGAAGTTATTGAAAAATTGCCACCACCTTCATCTGTGAAAGGTATTCGAAGCTTTCTTGGGCATGCTGGTTTTTATCGACGGTTTATCAAGGATTTCTCCAAGTTAGCTCGGCCACTCTGCAATCTTCTCGAAAAGGATAGTGTTTTTAACTTTGATGAAAGTTGTCTTGATGCTTTTAACAGGTTGAAGAAGGAACTTACTTCTGCACCCATAGTTACATCTCCTAATTGGAGCTTGCCATTTGAGCTCATGTGTGATGCTAGTGACTATGCTGTGGGTGTTGTTCTTGGGCAGAAGAAGGATAAGCGGATGCACGTGATAGCTTATGCAAGCAAGACTCTTGATGATGCACAAATCAACTATTCCACTACGGAGAAAGAGCTACTTGCAGTGGTATTTGCACTTGATAAATTCAGATCCTATCTTGTTGGGTCTAAGGTGATTGTCTATTCGGATCATGCTGCGATTCGTTTCTTGATGACAAAGAAGGATGCCAAACCTCGTCTAGTTCGTTGGATTCTTTTACTTCAGGAATTTGATCTTGAGATTCGAGATAAGAAGGGGTGCGAGAACTTGGTAGCTGATCATTTATCTAGGTTGGACCAAGGAGATGGAGAGGTAGGAGGTGAAATACCTATTAATGATAAATTTTTGGAGGAGCAACTTCTAGTTGTGTCTATGTCTACACCATGGTATGCAGATTTTGTGAACTACATTGTGGGAGGAGTTGTGCCTGATAATCTTTCTTATAACCAGAAGAAGAAGTTCTTTTATGATGTGAAGCATTACTATTAGGAGGAACCGCTACTTTACAAAGAATGTGCTGATGGAATGTTTCGTAGATGTGTACCTCATGATGAAGTTCCTCATATTTTCAGGCATTGTCATTCTCTAGAGTGTGGAGGTCATAACAGTAGCATGAAGACAGTTGCTAAGATTTTGCAGTCGGGATTCTATTGGCCAACCATGCATCAGGATGCTAGAGACTTTGTGGCTAAATGTGATAGATGTCAACGAGTTGGGAATATTTCGAGGAGGAACGAGATGCCTTTACAATCTATTCTTGAGGTGGAGATTTTCGATGTGTGGGGGATGGACTTCATGGGTCCATTTCCATCTTCTTATGGAAATCAGTATATTTTGGTGGGAGTTGATTATGTCTCTAAATGGGTTGAAGCGATTGCATCGCCTACTAATGATGCTAGAGTGGTGAAGAAGTTCCTGAAGAAAAATGTGTTCCCTAGATTTGGAGTGCCAAGGGCTATTATCAATGATGGAGGTTCGCACTTTTGCAATAAACAGGTGGCTGATCTCTTGAAAAAGTATGGTGTGACACAAAAGGTGGCAACTCCTTATCATCCGCAAACAAGTGGACAAGTTGAGATTTCGAATCGAGAGCTGAAGTCAATTTTGGAGAAGACAGTGGCAAGTTCGAGAAAAGATTGGTCAACAAAGCTTGATGATGCTCTTTGGGCATATAGGACGACATTTAAAACACCTATTGGGATGTCTCCATATAGGTTGGTGTTTGGGAAGCCATGTCATTTGCCGTTGGAACTTCAGCATAAGGCGTTTTGGGCGACAAGAAATTTGAATTTTGATCTAAAATCCGCGGGAGAGAAGCGTTTGCTTCAACTTGGAGAGCTTGAGGAGATTAGGCTCCAGTCTTATGAAAATGCTAGTATCTACAAGGAGAAGACCAAATTGTGGCATGATAAGCACATTCAGAAGAAGGAATTTGAGGTTGGGCAACATGTTCTATTGTTTAATTCAAGACTCCGTTTATTTCTCGGAAAGCTCAGATCGCGATGGTCCGGACCTTTTGAGATTGTGAAGGTCTATCCTAATGGGGTTTGTGAAATTACTAGAGAAGGGTCAGATGTATTCAAGGTGAACGGGCAAAGACTTAAGCCATACCTGCTAGGAGAAACAGTGGAGCGAGGGATGAGCATTCTTCGCCTCCAAGCCCCTATTATCGGTTGAGAATCGGCGTCAAGCTAATGACGTTAAACGAGCGCTTCTTGGGAGGCAACCCAAGTGATGTAGTATTTGTTGTATAAAAAAAAAAAAAGAAAGAGTGTTGTGAGTGTGTGAAAAAAAAACTGTTGTGGAAAAAAAAACTGCTTTGAAATATATATATATATATATATATATATATGTGTAACGCAGGCTGCGCCTGCGTTTCTGTAAGACGCGCAGGCTGCGCCTGCGTGACGAAGGCTGCGCCTGCGTTACTGTGTTGGCCGCAATCTACGACTCCTGCGCGCAGATTGCGTGAAGAACAGAAGGGTTTGCTCGATTTTTTTTTTGTTGGCTGCTGTTCACTTATAAAAAAAAAAAAAAATTTCCTCCCCAATTTCTTTTCTCCCTTTTTATATAATCACCTCCTAACCCAATCCTATTCCTATATTAATTCCAAAATCTCCCAAATCTCTTCTAAATTTCTACACCCAATTCTTTTCCAATTCTTTTTCTATTAATTCTTAATTCTATCCTACATCAAATTCAAACCCATTCCAATTTCTCCTTTCCACAATCAAATTTAAATTCATCCTATCACTCCATTATATATACACCTATACATACAAACCCAATTCATTCTCTCCATATCTACATCTCTAAAAATTCAAGCTCAAGAAGGATTCAAGTTTGGGAGAAGTTATACAAGTTCACCTCTTTGATTCATAGTGGGTATTTTTCTTCTCTAATTTTATTTTTCCTATGAATTTGTGTTCTTGTGAATTGGGGGTTTTTTATTAGTCTTGTTATTTGGGTGTTTTTGGTGTGATTTTTGCTTGGTGGTTGTTGGTGGAATTATTGTTGAGTGAGATTTTGATTATTATGGCTCCTAAACGAATGAGGGGTAGTTCTAGTAGGGTGGAGAGATTTTCTTCTTCGGAGGCGGAGGTAGAGTATAATCGTTTATTGTCAAAGCCGGTGGCGAAGGAAAGGGGGTTTTTGCCATCTCGTCATTATGGGTTGGTTGAGGTGATTAGTGAGTTACGTTGGGGAGAGATTTGTAAGGCACCTACTCCGGTTCCGGTGAATTTGGTTAGGGAATTTTATGCGAATGCTAAAGATGAGCAGAATGGTGTGTGTATGGTTCGTGGTAAACGGGTGGATTACAGATCAGATGCTATTCGTCCAATTTTGGGACAACCACCTAAGCTTGTGGGAGATGAAAATTGGGCACTGAAGACTAGTGATGATGTGGATATGGAGGCGATTGTTCGTGAACTTTGTGTTCCCGGTACAAGTTGGAAGTACAAATTGGGAACTAATGAGCCTCTTTCTTTTCTGTCTTCTGCTATGAATAAGTTTGCACGAGCATGGTATCTATTTCTTTGTGCCAATATTATGCCTACTTCTCATACGGGTGAGGTCACATCTGATAGAGCGATTATTCTTTGGGGCATTCTAAAGGGAAAATACATTGATGTCGCCCATATTGTTCAGCAGAATATTTGCAAGTGTTTAAGGTCTAGTGCACTGTCATCGATGCCCCATGCTTCTATCATAGTTGGGTTGTGTATGGTTAGTGGTGTTACCTGGGGTGCGGATGAGGAGTTGCAGTCACCTTTGCCGTCCATTGTTGACGTGTCTATTGATCGGATGCCAGAATGGCATGGCAGAATCCCACATCCTAGGGGGCTTGGTTATGATGTTGGTGCTGGTGCTAGTGCTCAGGGAGCGGGCACTCCGCCACGTGTTAGGAGAGTTCCAAGAGTTTTAGATGCCCACTTTAGGCGGTTGTATAGGCGTATGGATGCTATACATGCTAGTAACCGGGAGTATGCTGAGGATATGGCTACAGCTTTGAGAGATGCGGGTATTCAGGCCCGGTGGCCCATTTATGGAGCTCGTACACCTTATCCACCGCCAGATACTGATTCATCCGAGGATGAGGACGAGTAGGTATGTTTCTACTTTCCCTTGTATTTACTTCCATTCAATGCGGACATTGAATCTTTCAAGTTTGGGGGTGTTTTGAGGGATTAGTAGTTGTTGTATTATGTGTTCATGTAGGATTTCATGTTTTGCATATTAGTAGTAGTAATTCATGCATATATGTTCGTGTTATCTACGTTTGTTTCATATAGGACATTCTATTTTTTGTTTCGTATACCATGTGAGTTCATTCTAGTTGCATTTTCATGTCATGCATTTTTCATGATCCCTTAGGACGAGCTGATTCTGATTGATAGGTAGATGTTTAATTAAGTGTGGTGATGATGAGTAGAGGGCTGATTTATAGTTTCTAGGAAATTGACTTGCATGTTACGGGAACAAAATTTTTACACAAACTCATTGGGTGCTTTTGGGCTAGGTTAAGGTCATGCTTGTTTGGATGCTTTGAGATTTAATCACTTGATTATATTTAGAATTTTTGTTATTCCCTTGATGGCGTAAGAGCATTAAAGTCTAAGTTTGGGGGAAAACAGGGATTTCATGCTACTTGTATTAATTGTTAAATAATGGCTAGGTGTCAAATGGCTAGTAGCCGGCTCATATTTATATGAGTAGTCTAGGGTTGGAATTGAGAATTCTCATTCCAGATTGCATAGAAAAGAAAAAAAAAAGAAAGAAAAAAAAACAGAAAAAAAAAGTTTCAATTGTTATATGCAAAATTAACCAGGGTGAGCTCTTTAATACTCGAGTAATTAAGTCTGAGGGGACTTAGTCCTAGTGACCTAAGGCTTTTATAGTATGGGATCCGCTGACCTAACGCTCGTTACATGGGTATTATTGTATAAGCCTTTTGGGGTCTCATCCATTGCACGGTTAAATAAGCATGCTTGTATATATGTGTCGTAGTAGTTAGTAATAAAGCATGAATTTCTGTCTACCTTGGATAAGGATGGAGGTGTTCTTAGGTTATGAAGTGTCTACAGTCTATTCTATTTATAAACCTGTGATTGTCTTGGCGAAGAACATGTATGATTTTTGACCTAGTTTTGGGAGTATTTCTGATGAGCATTGCACACACGCACGTTTCTGTTCATGTATTGTTAGTATACGAGGATTTAGTCGAGCTCTGCTTGGATTTATTTGCATTCTTTGAGATATTTGCTTGCTAGTTGGTTTTGGTAAGTTTGAAGGGGATCGTTGCATTTTTTATACTGGTTGCATTCATGCATTGCATTGCATTAGGTTAAATGGATTTTGTGGGTACATTCGCTATAGGCCCTCACGAGACCTTACTCGTCCACTGGGGCTGCCTAGGGGTTTAAAGGGCTTGTTGCATATGCCAAATGCAACCGTGATCACCTACGGAAGTGGTACTAGTTAGTTAGTTGTAATTGTTTATGCTTGAGGACAAGCATCAGTTTAAGTTTGGGGGTTTGATAAGTGGATTTTATATCCACTTCGAATGCCTCAGTTCGGCTTAAATTGATTGTTTTGGACTCAAGATGTTGTAGTTTTGATGTGTTTTGCTTAGTTGTGCAGATTTACGAGAATGTTGATTAAAGTTGATGCTTTTATTGTTTTTGGAGATTTATTTGATTAAAATTCGGATTTTCCGGGAAGGCTGCGCAGCTTATACTGTTTTGGCCATATCTGGAGTTCTAGAAGTCCGTTTTCAGCGATCTTACTGCCCACGCGAAGCTTGAGAGATTTTCTACAATATGGGATGGGAAGCAGGTGCAAGGAACGTGCTGATTAAATTCGCGCACGTGATCTTTTAAAAGAAGGCTTTAAATTTACTGTTTTGCCCTTTTTCTAATTCTAATTGTATTTTGGGCAGTTTTGGTACCTTCTTTAAATTCTAATTGTAATAGAAGGTAATTGCTTGTTGGGCAAGATTAGGAGTATCTATATAAACACATCTAGGGATGGGAAAAACAGTGTTCATTGTTAGAGAGATACAATTTGTACGCAGCTTTTAGGATTTTTTCTGGAGAACCATTATTTTCTTTGAAGATTGAAGTTAAAAGGTTTCTTTTCTATATTCTTCTAATTATGATTTCTTCTATTAATTCTTGTTTTGTTAATTTAATCATGTGTAACTAATTCTCTAATCTGAGAATTGGGTAGTATTCCTTGGTATTCATGCCTGTTTAATTATCTGTGATTTTCTTGCTTTGCTGATCTGTTATTGAGGGCTTAACACAATTAGGGGAGTCATGAACCTTTGATTGGATTTTAGGGATTGTAATAACTTGGAAGAGGAGTTGCAATTTTAGTACAGGATTTAACAGACATAACTCTAATATTTGATTGGAGGATTAATAGGAGAGTTGTGAGACTTATAATTCTTGGTGCGTAATAGTTTATGATTGTACTTTGATTGTATCACGGAAGTGACAATTAAGGTGTAGTTGTAGACACTATATTGTATCTTGGAAGAGAACATTATAACCTTAGAAGAATTGTTTTCAGCAGAGTAAGAACGTAGATGTCACATAGATATTGAATGTACATTGAAACCAAGTGAAGACCCCAGTTCTTGGATTGTTTTCCTCATATATATTTTATTCTCGATTGATAATTAGTTTAATTTAGTTTATAAACAAACCAAACATTCTTTTACACTTCTAAATTGTGAGAGATAGGATACTTGAACTTGATATTACATTCAGTCCTTCCCTGCGAACGAACAACAAAAATACTAATAACAGCGGAAGCAATGCCCTTGGCCACCATTACTGCGAAGAAAATTCGAGATTTTGTTTTCAACTCTATTGTGTGCAAATTTGGGATTCCATATAAGCTTGTGTCAGATAATGGAAAGCAGTTCGATAGCAAGGAATTGCGAAGGTTGTGTGATGACTTGGGGATAAAGAAAGAGTTTGCAGCTGTGTATCATCCTCAAAGTAATGGGCAGACAGAGGCTATCAACAAAATAATCAAGTATACCTTGAAGACGAAGTTGGAAGAAAGCAAGGGGAATTGGCCTGAAGAACTTCCCATGGTGTTGTGGTCATACAACACAACTCCGAGAACTACTACTGGGGAGTCTCCTTTTGTGTTGTCTTATGGATGCGAGGCAATGGTTCTGGTAGAGATTGGAGCAGGATCGTTCAGGAGAGATTTCTATGATGAAGAGACCAATATGATAAATCAAAGGCTGAGTCTGGATTTTTTTGGAAGAAACAAGAACCAACTCACAGCTGAGGTTAGCAACTTACCAGCAAAGGGCTACAAGATATTATAACAGAAAGGTGAAGACCCGTCCTTTTAAGGTGGGTGATTTGGTTCTTCGGAAGGTTATGCCTAATACAAGGATAGCAGCTCATGGAGCTTTTGGCCCCAATTGGGAAGGACCTTACAAGATCAAGTCTATCATCTGGGAAGGCACTTATCACCTAGAAGACTTGGATGGTAACACGATTCCAAGGGCATGGAATGCGGAGCATTTGAAGATATATTATCAATAGGGTGCGGCTTCGGCCCCCTATAGTATGAAGGCTTATATTTAAGTTATAGATTAAGTACCAATAATTGTTCTCCTAGTCTAGGGGGGTAGTGCATATATACCTTCCTTAGATCTAGTCGAGACTTGTTTGCTCTTCATTTTTCAATAATTATTGTCCTTAGCCAGGGGGGTAGTGCATATATACCTTCCCTTGTTCTGTAGAGATTCTAAGTTTAATGAAGATTTTCAAGTTTTTTTTCAATATTTTCAAGAATTGTTAGAAAAGCATTGGTTGTTGAAGTACAAGAGGCCGCGCCCTAAAACAGTAAGTCGCGCCCTAATTCTGTTGCTTTAACATCATTAAAAGTCATTATATTAACAAAGTATGAAGATTTGAAGACTTTCAGTAAATTTTTCAGGAAGTCGCGCCCTCACCACTGGGCGCGCCCTATGTTTTAATTCAAAGTTTTAAGGCAATAAAAATGCAGAGAACTTGATGAAATATTTAGAGCAAAAACATCAGGAATATTCGAAGTTATCAAAAATTCAGCATTACAATTTGTAGGGTTTTACAAAGGACCCGCGCCTTAACATTCGATAAAGTTTAATGATTCGAAAGATGAAAAATGAGGTAGAAGGCTTCAGGGCGCGTCCTTGGAGGCAATGGGAGATGCGTCTTGGAAGGAGGAGGTGCAGTAGCTGCAAGAATCGAGTTGTTTGCACTTTCAGCTTCAACACTTGTAATTTGTTCAGTCTCTTTAGGCGAGCCCTTTGCGGAAGGCGCGCCCTCAGGAGGAATCTCCAATCCCAACTCAACTCTCTTTGCTGCGATGGCTTTTACATGCATTTTCTTGAAGACCTCAACATCTTCAGCACTTTCCCGACCAAATTTCTCCTCCCAGTTGTAGTCAGGATCGTTGGCTAGAAAACCAAGGAGATAAAACTCAAATCCCTTTTGAAAGTTCTCATCCTCAATGGATTCTCTCTGTTCTTTCAATGTAGCTTTTTCGGTCTCCAGAGCATCTTGTTGTACTTGGAATTCTTCTCTTTCTTTCTTCAACCTCTCAACCTGGTCACAAAGATATTGGCCGTGTTCAACGGACTTCTGAAGATCCAACTTGAGGGTAGCAATAGTGGCATCCTTGGCATCACATTCTTTCTTCCACTTGTTATCAGTTTCGATAACCATTTTAGAGAATTTTATGTTCTCAGCCTCGAGTTTGTTTATATGAAGTTTTTCTTTGTGCACTCTCTGGGCGCGCCCTAGGGATTGGATTAGAAGTTGGGCAGATGCTTGAATCACGGATTGAGCCTCATCCTCAGCACTCATATTCTGCCATAAATCAATCTCTTTTTCCCTAATAAAGGGGGCAGCCGCTGGACCAACTAAGGTCTCCACATACGAGGGCACGCCCTCGATTCTTGGTTTTTTACCCTTGTCGATGGAAAAATTTTGAGTCTCAGCATTCCTCTTCAAGGATTCGGTAGAGGAAGGAGGAATGACTGTCTCAAAATCCTTCTCTTGAAAAAGGCGCACCCTAGGATCGGAGGTGTTATCCTTGTTATCCTGTTTCTCCTTGTCGTTTCTCTTTGTGGCTCCAAAACCACGAGGAATCCTAGGGGCCATATCTGCACCAGAGGAAAAAAAAATGTTAAATCATGAAAGAGGTTTTTCATATAAAGACAAGTTGCAAGATGTATCAAGTAAAGGATAAAAGATAATGAAGGTAAAGCCAAAAGGTTAGGGCACGCCCTAATTTAGGATTTCGTACCTTCATCTTGATCAGAATCAGAATTTTCATTATCATTATCACTAGAAGAGGACATGGGAACGACAATACCATTTCTAAATTTCCTAAATTTACAGATTGATCCAACTCTATCAGAAAGGATTCCAACCCTTTTCAGGTTTTCCTCAGTGATTAGGGTTTGGAGGTTGAATTTCTCTGCTGCAACTTTGAGGACGGCATTGGCCCGAGATGAGGCCGCGCCCTGAAGTGTTTTTTGAATTCTTCTATCTGTTTTAGCTTAAAAGGATTAATAAAAGTTAAATAAAGATTGAAAAGAAAGATAAGAAGAGTGTAGGGCGCGCCCTCACTTACAAGGATTTGTATTGAATTGAAGACGAACTCGAGGAACATCCCAAACAAAGAAATAAGGTTCTTTCCATCGTTTAATGTGGCTAATCCTTCCATCAGAAAAGCCTTTATTGTTGTGAGGTTTGTTGATCACCAGATAATAATATCCAATGTTTGATTGATGGATGCTAAAGAAATAACTGATTTCTGGCATAGAGGGTGCTTCAAATCCCAAATCGTGGTAGAGAATGAACAAACCTAAAACAAATTTATAGCTGTTGGGAGTAAGTTGAATTGGGGCTAGATTAAACCATTCGAGGATTTCTCTTAAGTATGGGTGCAAAGGCGCGCCCACACCAAGGGCTACAAGTCTCGGGGTTAGGACCATTCTTGGAATTCTGAAATCTCCACCATAGTTGAAAATATGAGGACGATGGTAGGAATGTGGAATGGCCCAAAGTCCTTCTTGACCATAATATTTCATAGCCCACTCTACTTCATCATTTGTAGCGGTAGAAGACATGCTCACACAGGCTAGCTTGCCTTGTTTCTTTCTGAGTTGGTTCTTTTCTTTCTCAGACATGTCTCCATATCTTCCCCATTCGATGTCAATTTCTTCGTCGAGAACTTCCCAGTGCTCAAATGGAGTTGGGGAAGGAGGAGGAGATGTTGGCTCAGAATTTATTAAAGGGGAAATAGAAGAGGCTGAAGGCGCGCCCTCAGCCGAGTAAGTGTCTGAAGAATGAGAATCACTAAATGTTTCTGAATTTGGAATGAAGTCACTATCATCCATAGAATTATAAGAAATGTTTACTTCGGAAGGAGTTTGGGATTCTTTAGAAGGTTGGACATTCAAAGTGGCTTTGTTGAGGGAATCTTCGCTAGAGAAACTCATGGTGCCGTCTTGAAATTCTTGAATAAGGCGCGCCCTATCTTCTGAAGATACGAATGAGAAGATAGGCCTGGGCGGATTAGGAGGGAGAGGAGCTGGCAAAGGAGAGTATATCCCAATGCGTTTATTTAACTCCTTAAAAGGATGAAATGGAGATGGCGCCCCCTCCAGCTGCAAAATCAAAATTAAAAAAAAAAAAAACTAAGGGCGCGCCCAAGAAAGTGATAAAATGAGGAAAATTTCCTACAGGTCGTGGTGCGAAGGTATCCTAAAGGGTTACAATTGTTGCTGTGAAGGATGAATTTCTAAATGGAGGCTAAAGTATAACCTTAGAGAAGCTTAGGGCGCGCCCTATGCTAAAAAAAAAATAAAATCGTTGAGTGCACCCTGGGCATAAGGCGCGCCCCAAAAGACTAAAGGAGTTAAAATTACAGAAACATGTTTTACGGAAGTTTTAGCAGCAAAATAAGATCAACGGCATATACATACACAATTATATACATCGAAAAATGAAGAACACGTAAAGTTCAACAGTCAAATCAATAAATCAGACAATTTGCATGGAGAAACTACGAAATAAAAGCATAAGAACGCACCTTAGAAGTTCTGGAATAAGATTAGTGGAGAAGATTTGCAAGAACGGACGGGATTTGACCGGATTTTGCTCGGAAAGGTTGGACTGCGGCGAGAGTTCGGTTTTTAGGGTAAAAGAATGAGAAAAGAGTAAAGTATGAGAGAGAAGGGTTATTTATAGGCATTTGAAGAGATAGTGGGACACAGCTATCAACCACTTAAGTCAATTGGAATTCTGAAGACACGTCCTATGTCAGGGCGCGCCCTGTTGGAATATTATGAAAGAATTTTGGGTTTTTTGAGAAGAATTCCATACATCATCTCTGATTTCATATGGAATTGGGGGGTAGTTGTTATAGCCAAATTCGGTTCGGGTATTTCAAGATGGATTCGGGTCAAATACGGGTTCAAGTTGGGGAATTCTAGATTAAATTAGGAATTTGGTGGAAATAGAGAAGTCCGGCCGCGCCCTCTCTTGCTCTATAAGGAGGGCGCGCCCTAAATACTAAAAAATGATGATAAAGTTGATTTTCCAAGAGCCATTGAAGAATTCTCTTCTGGGATTCCACTTAGGCTGGGATTCCAGGAGTTATTGAAGAATTCCCTCCGTCGTATCTCAGGAGGGGATGTCCGTCGCAGAAGGCCTCCAGGGGTTTGCCTGGATATAAGGACCCTTCTTAAACACTAAGGGCGCGCCCTAAGGTGGAAAGATGGGGACTTTCTGGTGTGTGCTTTGGGAGCTCTGTTCCTGTATCCAATAGGTGCGCTCTCATTGGGGAACTTCGGAGTAATCCTGCACTTTGCACCCAAAAGCTCTGGATCACCTGTCCTGCTATCTGGTTGGTGCTTCTCATTCGGGGGACAGGGATGCGTTTTACACTTGGGGTAAACCATGGCTATACATGCATCCTTGAAATCAAGAAATAGCTGGTAGCGGATAGGACTAGTCCTCGACGGGGGAAGTTTCCTTATCCGTGAAGTCTTGAGATCTTGGATGAGTCTTGGGCCTTTGTGGTTAGGCCTCATAGTAGAACATTCCGGATGCTGGACCGACAATCCGAGCCCATTTGGGTTTCTTGCTCTCCAAGAACTACGTATGGCTTGATCCCTATAAATACCAGGGTACGTAGGCCGATTGAGGGGTTGGAAGTCGAGAGCTCTGAAATAGCCGCCACTAACCCTATCAATCTCAGCCACCAATTATCTACAGCCACCATACGCCACCACTTTTTCCGGAGAAAAACCACCGTCTAAGATCTTGTTTTCGGCGACGTATCTCGAATTTTGTTGTTCTCAAATTCCTCCGTCAACACAATATAACCAATCGATTTAGCCAATCAATTTAGATATTAGCGTTGGTGATGCTCTTAGTACTCTCAAATTCATCCCAAACTGATATTTTTATGGGATTCTCTTGTACCTTTGCTACATAAAATAAAGTAAATACTTTAATAAAAATGATTAAATCCTTTAGATAATGTAATGGATATCTTTACCTTAGGCCAAAAACAAATTTTTTTACAAATCAAATCATTAAAAAGTAACATAACATGTCAAAAATAATAAAAATAACAAAACCTACCATTTAATAAATATACATAATCACGTTACTTTTATATATTCCATTAACATCTCTAAAACCTTTTCTATTATCCATTTTAGACAAAAACTATTTGCTTTAAAATTTTGATGCGTGAGATGAAAAATATTTATTCAAGTTAGAGTTTATTCAACAATAGTAATATAGTATTTGAAAATAAAACTTATGTCTCGGGTCTTTTTTTTTTTTAAGTTGACTAAAAAATAACTCAACTAATACGTAACAACAATTCCAAACTAAAGACACGGGATAAAAGAAGGTATGATGATTATTTACATATACGATTTACGTTCGAGTGTTTTAGATTAGAAATTTTCTTCCTTTCTTTCCCTTTTAATATTATTTAGAACAAAAACACTCATATTTTAGCAATCGAGAAAACAAATCTCAATCAGTAATATAATAATAGCATAAAATGCAAAATCAAAATTTGCTAAAGAACGATGAGCTTGGGAACACGAGTTTGGGGCATAAGCTTTTATAAGATAATTTGGTTGTGCTATGTACATACACTACATGATAAAATATTTTATTTAAGGAAATTTTTCTTATTGTATGAAGGTAACAAAATTTACTTTATTTATAATAATGCATTTTTTAGCTATAAATTCGGAGATTAAAAAGAAATTATGATTATTAATATTTAAAATTGTAAATTTTAACAAAAATTAGAAAAATAGATTCAAGCGATTTAAGAGACACCTATATTAATAAATTTTTATAAGTTAATTATAGTTTTTATTTCGAGAGAAAGTTAAGGAATTCTTCTACATTAACAAATATTTATTAGGCAATTGTTATTTTTAGTATTTACAAGTAAAGAAATTTGAGAAAATTAGAAGGTAATTCTAGTTTGTTTTATAATTTTTTTTATATAAAAAGGAAATTTCTAATTATTAACACTAAAAGTTTGAAAAAATATAAAGAAAATAATAATTTTTAACATAAATAGGGAATATACAAATTTTGATATTGGGGAAGAAAGTTGTAATTATTAACACTAAAAATTTAAACATACTAAAAATTCGAAAAATAATAATACAAATATTAATTTCAACAAAAAACTGAATGTTTAAATATTAACACTAAAAAAATTCGAACGTAAAAAGGGAAGTTGTATTTATTAACATAAAAATAGTGAAAAGAAAATTTTAATTATTAACACTAAAAATTCGAACATAAAAAGGAAAGTTAAAAAGGGAAGTTGTAGTCATTAATAATAAAAATTCGTAAAATTTAAAGGAAATAATAATTTTTAACATTAAAATTTTTGAAAATCTATAAAAATTAATAAAATAGATCGGAGAAATTTGAAAGACGATATTAACACTAAAAATTCAAAAAATATAAAGGAAAGAACAAATTTTAACATTAGAAATTGCAAAATTTTTAAAAAAAAATCAAAGTGATTTGAGAAACGTCAGCTCACCTCAGTTGACTTCTACTTTATATAATAATAATGATTTTATAATATTAATTAGTTATTAAAATTTTGATACCTACACTTTTAAGAAATATTTTATAGAATAAATAAAGGAAGGTTTAGAACTTTAGTAATTAATTTTACATGTTTATATACGAATTGCAAAGTAATACTTTGCACAAGAAGAAAAAAAAAGTTCAGGAATTTAGGTTATTAATGTTGCTAGCTTAAAAATCGTGCTATGCATGAATTTATTTTAATATTATATGATTTTTTTCATTAATTTGAATTAATTTTTTTGAAATATGAATTTTGGAGGATTAAATTTTTAAATGAGATAATTTGATAATAATTATATAAATGTTATCCGTGATATTTCTAGAAAATGAGGAATTTTAGTTAGAAAAGATGATAGGTTTTAGTTGAAAAAGGTAATCGGTTAATTATTAGTAATTATAAAATCATTATTTTATATTATTAAAAAGAATGGGTGTGATATAATTGAAAAAATAGAGATCTTAGTTAAAAAAAAATTAAAAATGTAACATGTTTTAGGTTAAAAAGGTAAATGATTATTTTATAGTAATTATAATTTAATTATGTTATTTTACAAAATAAAATTGTTCGTAATATTTTTAGAAAAGGAAAAATTAATGTTGTCCGTGATATATCTAGAAAAAGAAGGATTTTAGTTTTTTTTTTTAAGCTGAAGGATTTTAGTTAGAAAATATAGAAAAGATGATATGTTTTACCTGAAAAAGGTAATCGATTAATTATTAGTATTATAATATTATTCTTTTATTAAATAAATCGCCCGTGATATAAATGGAAAAAGCGAGATTTTAGTTAGAAAAAATAGAAAAGGTAACGTGAAAATTAAAAAGGTGGCATGTTTTAGGTGAAAAAGGTAATTGATTGGTTTATAGTAATTATAATTTAATTATCTTATTTTACTAAATAAAATTGCTCGTAATGTTTTTATAATATGATAAAATAGCGTTTCTCGTGATATTTCTAGAAAAAGGGAATTTAATTAGAAAAATAGAAAAGATGATGCGCTTTAGCTGAAAAGGTAATCGGTTAATTATTAGTATTATAATATTATTATTTTATTTATATTAAATATATGCGTCCGTGATATAATTGGAAAAATAGAGATTTTAGTTAGAGAAAAGAGAAAAGATGACGTATTTTGAGTGAAAAAGGTAATCACCTTTGATATAATTGGAAAAAGGAAATATTTTAGTTAGAGAAAAGATAACGTGTTTTGGCTGAAAAAAGTAATTAATTAGTTAATAATAATTATAATATAATTATGTTATTTTATTAAACAAAATTGTTTGTAGTGTTTTAGAAAAAGAAATTTTAGTTAGATAAAATATAAAAGATATTGTATTTTACTTGAAAAAGAAAATTATTTAGTTATTGAAAAATAGAAAAGGTAATATGTTTAACCTAAAAAAGAAAATTGATTAGTAAAGGAGAAATTTTACTTAGATAAAATATAAAAGATATTGTGTTTTACTTGAAAAAGAAAATTATTTAGTTATTAAAAAATAGAATAGATAATATGTTTAACCTGAAAAAAGGAAATTGATTAGTTAATAGGATGGATTTTATTTGTACTTAAGTAAGGATAAATAATTAAAATTAGCAGATATCGCAGACTAAATTTTTAATGTTTCAACTATTATATAATAGTATAGACATGTCTGTATGCGAATGAAATGAATCGGAATTATTTTGGGTGTAAAAATCATGTCTCTATATTATTTTGAGTCGAAATGAAATAATATCTGAAATTTGGTTCATGTTACATTTTCCGAGCCGGTTAAACTAAATAAGTTAAAAGACAATTTTTCTATCTTTTTCAAGGTTATAAAATTTGGCAATCAGTTCTAAGTGATTTATCTTCAAAATTCGAGCAATCGATCAAATTTTCGAATACACATTTTTAGCATCCAATTGAATACTCGATTAAATTTAAATTAGTTCACTTCCAATTTTTGAATATTCGATCGAGTCAATCAATTTTTACAACATCGATTTTTTAGAAGAGATAATTTTTCTATTAATTTCTTTATATCAAGAGAAAAAAATCAAAAGGTGTCAAAGAGAAGTTTAAACATTAAACCACATCAAACTGTCTTTAAGGAAAAAAAAACCCACAGGAAATAACTGTAAATGGTGATTGATGGTATAGCATTTTCCATTAGCAAAACAGAGGGGAGAGGGGGTAAGGGTAACGCTCAATCTTATCTTATCCACAAAGTGTATATAATAATTAATTATGCACAAGTGCACAATCACAGATTCTTTAAACTTGTAATTTGACAACCTTCGGTTGTCTGTTTCTCCCCTGTTTGCCGCAGCTTTTCCTCCACGGACCACGGCTATTTTAACTCCCATTTTTCGTAACAAATTAACCCCCACCCTCTCAGTCTTTGCCCCTTCATTCACCCACTCTTGTTTATCAGCAATTCTACTCTACCATCATTTTCGAGATAAAATAAATATAATATAAAATATTAATTTTTAGTAATTTAATACGAATCTTATAGAATCTTACAATTTGGTATCATTCTAAGAGGATACACCTTTACCATTTGGGCTATCCAATCGCACTCCTAGAACAATTAAGTTAAGTAGATTTATTGGCGCTATTATAACAATAGCCTCCTATTTAATGTGCAAAATCAACGAATATATTATACAATTTTAGATGAGAGGCAAAAGAGAGCTCTTAAAAAAGAAAAGAAGAGAAATGTATTAATTTTAGAGCCACTAAAATTTCTTGGAAGAAAGAATTTCATTAATATCCTGCTCAAATCTGAACTTAAGAATCAATTTAAAAATTTATTAGAGATGTTCTAATACCATAATTCCGGAAATGATTTAAACAAGAATTATGAGACAAATAACTTTTATAACATACCATTCACGATAATATATAAATATAGATTTCACATATATTTGGAATCACATTTCACAAACATTCTTAAATCGTGAGATGATATTCTGTAACATAATTTTACCATAACAATAACAATTTGATATTATTTGTATGAACTTTTGAGGTTTGTCATCTACTCTGGTTCTTTTTCTGAACTAGCCAGTTTGTATAGGTTGTGTAATTCACCAACTTAGAGTATATTTAAATTTAAATTAGTAATTGCTCATTTGTTATGCACTTTAATAAATAAAAAATATTTAAAATTAAAAAATATACTTTAAAGTTAATACTAGGCATATAATACTTTTTTGATCAATTTATTTTATTTTTTGTAACTTATTTGATACAAACTAATATCATCATTCTTGTATAGAACTCATCTATACTATACTATTATAAGCGAAACAGGGTATAATTGGTTGGTCGGTCGGTTGGTTAACACCTTCCAAAAAGTATAGTAACACTTTCCAAAAAATAAATTAAGATGCATATAAAATTTTATTTTGAAAAAAATAAACTACATATTTAACTTAATAACAAACTCTTTAACTATTACCTACTCTTTCAATTATATTTGAAATAAAATCACATATTTATTAACAAATTTACAAAAAATTATAAATCAACAAAGTAAAGACAATCTAAAACTATATAATAAACAATAAAATTTTAACACGTATTTAACGGTCAAGTGAAAACTGTCAAACTTACTCTCAATTGTTTATATATTTAGAAAAACTTAACATATTTAACCCTTAATTTGTTACTATACTATTATAAGCGAAACATGGTATAATTGGTTGGTCGGTCGGTCGGTTAACACCTTCCCAAAAAGTATAGTAACACCTTCCAAAAAATAAAAAATAAATTAAAATGCATATAAAATTTTATTTTGCAAAAAATAAACTACATATTTGACTGAATAACAAACTCTTTAATTATTACATACTCTTTCAATTATATTTGAAATAAAATCACATATTTATTAACAAATTTACAAAAAATTATAAATCAACAAAGTAAAGACAATCTAAAACTATATAATAAACAATAAACTTTTAACACGTATTTAACAGTCAAAGTGAAAACTGTCAAACTTACTTTCAATTGTTTATATATTTAGAAAAACTTAACATATTTAACCCTTAATTTGTTACTATACTATTATAAGCGAAACATGGTATAATTGGTTGGTCGGTCGGTCGGTTAACACCTTCCCAAAAAGTATAGTAACACTTTCCAAAAAATAAAAAATAAATTAAAATGCATATAAAATTTTATTTTGCAAAAAATAAACTACATATTTGACTGAATAACAAACTCTTTAATTATTACATACTCTTTCAATTATATTTGAAATAAAATCACATATTTATTAACAAATTTACAAAAAATTATAAATCAACAAAGTAAAGACAATCTAAAACTATATAATAAACAATAAACTTTTAACACGTATTTAACAGTCAAAGTGAAAACTGTCAAACTTACTTTCAATTGTTTATATATTTAGAAAAACTTAACATATTTAACCCTTAATTTGTTACTATACTATTATAAGAGAAACAGAGTATAATTGGTTCGTCGGTCGGTCGGTTAATACCTTCCCAAAAAGTATAGTAACACTTTCCAAAAAATAAAAAATAAATTAAAATGCATATAAAATTTTATTTTACAAAAAATAAATTACATATTTAACTTAATAACAAACTCTTTAATTATTACATACTCTTTCAATTATATTTGAAATAAAATCACATATTTATTAACAAATTTACAAAAAATTATAAATCAACAAAGTAAAGACAATCTAAAACTATGTAATAAACAATAAAATTTTAACACGCATTTAACAATCAAGTGAAAACTGTCAAACTTACTCTCAATTGTTTATATATTTAGAAAAACTTAACATATTTAACCCTTAATTTGTTACTATACTATTATAAGCGAAACATGGTATAATTGGTTGGTCGGTCGGTTAACACCTTCCCAAAAAGTATAGTAACACTTTCCAAAAAATAAAAAATAAATTAAAATGCATATAAAATTTTATTTTACAAAAAATAAACTACATATTTAACTTAATAACAAACTCTTTAATTATTACATACTCTTTCAATTATATTTGAAATAAAATCACATATTTATTAACAAATTTATAAAAAATTATAAATCAACAAAGTAAAAACAATCTAAAACTATATAATAAACAATAAAATTTTAACACGTATTTAACAGTCAAGTGAAAACTGTCAAACTTACTCTCAATTGTTTATATATTTAGAAAAACTTAACATATTTAACCCTTAATTTGTTTCATCAACATAAATGAAATGGAGAAAGTATGTAATTTTTTAAAAATAAAAACCACATGTTCTATAGAATTATAAATGTTTTCAATTATATTTTGATTAGAATCATCGTCCGCACAAACTTATTTCTTCGATTCTTTCTTTTATTATTCTAGGTAACAATAAATAAATTTTAAAAATATCTATTAAATTTTAAAATATTTAACAATAAATTTAAAACTAACGTTAAATGATATTTATTTATGTCATGAAATTAAGTATTAAACATATATAAATTTAAAATTATTAACATAATTAATTAAAATAAAATGAAATTTTCTATTAATTCAAATAATTAATATATTAATTAATAATAATAGATAAAATCCCGTAATTTGTACGGATTGGTTGGTTAACGCCTTCCAAAAAATTGTTAACATAATCCTAAAAATAATAAGTTAGAAAAATTATATTAAAAATATAATTGAAAGTGCATGTAGTTGAATTTCAGTTGAAGTATAACTCATAAAGTATGTATTTATGTAAATTATGTGTTTTATTTTTTTTAGTAAATTATAGTATATATTTTAATTTGTTTTTTTAGAAGTGCGAATAAATTTTTTAGAAAGATTTTAACTAACCAACCAATTATACACTATTTTCCTTATAAAAGTATAATACATATAGATAGTATATTTATTTTTCTTTTAATTTTCCTTTTTTTAGTTTGTTTACTTATTAATAAATTTTTATATTGAAATTGTTTATATTAATTTTAAAAGATATTGGTTCTCGAAAGTGTTTTAGGAGAAGTTTGGTGTTGGTGGAGAATTCTAATGGAAATATAATCGAAATATTTTTTAATTTTAATTAAAATTAAATATATATTAATTTGTTTTCTATTTTTTATTAAATAACGTGTAAAAAATTCCAAATTCTGTAAAATTATATATATATATATATATATATATATATATATATATATATTAAAAATAAAAAACACATGTTTTATAGAATTATAAACGTTTTCAATTATATCCCGATTAAAATTATTGCCTACACACATTTCTTACTACGATTCTTTCTTCTACGATTTTAGGTTATAAATACTAAATAATTTTTAAATTTTTTTGGATTATTAAGATATTTAAAATAAATTTAAAAATATTTATAAATTAATAATTTTTATTTATTTCATGAAATTAAGTATGGAACATATTTAAATTTAAAATTAATAATAAAATTTATTAAAATGAATTAAAATTTTATATTAAATCAAATAATTTATGGATTAATTTATAATAATAATATATGGTAGCCCGTGCAATTTGCACGGGTTATTGGCTAGTACATTTTATTACTACTTTTTCATTTTTAATAAGCTGTAAACCAGAAAATAAAAATATATAAGAAAACGCAAGTAAGAATATTTTAAATTTAAATTTGTTTTGTGCTTTGAGTTGGTGCATAAATATATAAATGGGAGATGGAGAATACATTAGTTGGGGACGAAGAGGGTCAGTACAAAACTAGTGTTTGATCAAATTGGGATGGTGCAATAAAAATGCAGAAAAAATTAAGGCTCGCAGCCTCACGGATGGTTGATTATTATTCTTTAGGTGGTGTCCGCATCTCATAAAGCATCATCACCAACCTTATCTCTTTCCTATTCAATCCTTATCTTTATTCTGTTATGACTTAATTTTTAAATTTTTGATTAAAAGGACACCATCCAAGAATATCTACCACTGTGGATGGGCCTCTTAATCGTACAAAATGACAATGGAATGTTTGAAAAACTTTTTTTTAGAATAAATCAAATTACAAAGTTAGAGATTTCTAAATTTTTTTTTAAAAAAATTAATTTTTTGGCCTTTTCTGATATATATATAGAAAAAAATAAATTTTTGGACATTTACTTTTGTTAAAAAAAACTATTTGCAATTTTACTAAACTAAGTTTCAAATTTGCAAAAATACTACAAATTAGGGCAACTCTTTCCCCTGCCCAGCTTCCCAGCCAACCCAGCTTTCATACACACTTTTTTTTTCTTTTTTTTTTGGTGGGATGCTTTTGGTGGATTTGGGTTACAATGCCTCGCAGGGACAACCACATTCAACTGAATGCAACCACATGCAACTGAATTTCTGATTGCAAGTTCTATTTTTCAGTTATCATTTTCGACCTCTTTTTTGAATTCTATATATATATAGTTCAAAGAAAAGGTCCAAAATGAAGACTGAAAAATGGAACTTTCTTATGTAACTGAATGCAACCACATGCAACTGAATGCAACTTTCGTTTTTAAATTGCATTCAGTTGAATATTTTTTTTAAGGTAGGATACTTTTGGTGGATTTGGGTTGCAAGGCCCCGTAGGGGCAACCCCATTCAACTGAATGCAACCACATGCAACTGAATTTTTGATTGCATGTTCCATTTTTCAGTTGTCATTTTCGACCTCTTTTTTAAAAGAGGTGGAAAATGACAACTGAAAAATGGAACTTTCTTATGCAACCACATGCAATTGAATGCAACTTTCGTTTTTTAATTGCTTTCAGTTGAATGTTCCCTTTTTCAGTTATCATTTTCGACCACTTTTTTGAAATATATATATACTAGGATGTGTTGCCCGCTACGCATGGTCGTAGTTTTAATTTTTTTTATATTTTATAAATGATGCTTAATATATATGTTGTTCTTCTGAATTTCTATTTTTTATGTTTTTGTTTTGAATAGTCTTATTTGATTTAAATGCATTTTTGTGAAGTTTTGAAGCATTTGTTATGAATTGGGTGAGTTACAAAAGATTCCTCGGCATTGCCTCCGGCGATACCTCGATTTTTATATTAAAAAATATCAAAGTAATATATATATACTATATTTTAGTAACTTGTTCTTTTAATTTTTTACACATGTCCATTACACACAAACAGCATTGCAATATGCAAGTTGAATATGAATGAATGGGGGGACAGTAGTAGTAGTAGTGACCTCCGGAGCAACTTCTTCGACTTTCTCAGTCTTGTTAACAGCACAGAGCATTTCAAACAGAACTTCAGCTTGTATGGAAGGGCTAGATGATGGTGAGTCATCAGTTCCATCACCCTTGGAGGTTTTGATGCCCCCTGCTCTAGAAGATTTTGTAGATCCTGGATCTGTAGCCAAGGAAGAAATGTGATCCTGAATACTCCATAGTATCACAAACCTGTCCTCTTTCCTCGAACAAAAATTAATATCATTTTTTTTAACTTAAATGTCCATATTTGATTCCATGCCAATGAATTAAAAATGGTAAGTGGATTTTTTTATTTTTTATAAAATTTTTCTTAAAATGTTACGGTTTGCTTCGGTTAAAAAAATTGATATAACAAATAAATTGTCAACTTTATATATTGATTTTGTGTAATGTTTCTTTGTTGACTAACATAACATTACAGATATATTATTCTATTGGATACACTGTTCAAGATCTTGGACAGATAATATCTCACTAAATAATATTAATTTTGTGATAATCCAATCAATTTACATGATAAAAATGATAAATAATTATAAGCATTAGAATAAAAAACAATATACTAACAAATTTCAAGAACAATGTAATTTAGTTATCATTAAAAATATAAAGACAAAAGCTACCACTTCACATATGAAAATATAAACAGCAGCTAGACAAAATAAACCACTTCACCAGCTAGACCAAAGAAACTACTTCACTTCTAGGACAGTACAAACTTTATGCCTTGACAGCCTCTCAAAAAATGTATCTCCTACAACTTAACCTTTCCATTACTTTCTTGGGGAATGATCCACCAATCTTTGAGACGTCACCAACACAGCTTTGTAACAATGTATATATGAAAATCTATAACAACGCAAACTCTTTGGAGTTATGTTTGTTACTAATAATTATGGTCATGCACCATTTCACCTTGCTTCTGAGATGCACCAACAAACATGTGATTGACATTGATATAGGCAAATACATAGATCCACCTGTATATGAATAGGAACACCAAGAGAAAAGTAGAGATATAGGGCCATTACCTCTTGCAAAATTCGAGTAGATAGATACGGTCCAAGATGATCATCTAAGTAAATCATATAGTCATGATAAATAGTACAAACTAACTATGTTTTGCTTGAGAGTATTAAGAACCACAATGTAATTTTCCATGGGCATGTTGAAGTGATTCTATCAAAAAGCTCTTCAGAGTTATTGGTGATTCTATCAAAAAGCTCTTCAGAGTTATTTCTGGCCTGGGTATGTTTCTCAACTATGAACATTGGATGTTTGTTGTGATTGACTACATTGTCTGAATTGATTAAAGGTGCGAGGGCCTAGTGTACATCAAACAATACATGCACAAAATATTGACTTACAGGAGTCAAAATTTTTAGAACATAGAGGAGGTTTGGCGTGAGGTGTATTTGGAGTAAATGACTCCTATAAAAAGGCAATAGTCAGACCTATAAAAAGTGTTGCACCCTCTAACATAACGTAGTAGAGTCAAGAGTCTAAGAGAGTCATATTTACCTCACTCATCTGCGCAAGCTTGTTTTTTGATTTTGTTATCAGCTTGGGCACTGCATGTGGTGGTATAACAACCTCCAACGCACTCCTAGTGAGCAGTGGACCGTGAAATCTAGTTGGGAAAAGAATATTTTGTAAATGACAAATAAACAGTAGGTTGAAATGATAACAGCCTGTGGAAGAATATCTGTTGGATATCCATTCCTATTTTCTTATATAAAATCACATCAAGATAATTATGAAGTGTCAAATTCCATACCTTTGCCACATCTGATGTTGGAGTAGATGACTACGAAATCTCCCTCTTTGAGTCCATTTGCTTTTACATACAAAAGAGGACTTGTAATAATCCTACCCATTGGAATTAAAGAATCTGTGAAGACGGTGATGTAATGCGTAGGTTACTTGCACAGTTATACTCGATTAAATACATGGCATAACAAAATTAATAGTTTATCAGAAGAAGATAGCAAAATATAATTTATACATTTCTGTTAGATTATTAAAAGCATCAGAACCAAGAGTGAAAGGAGTGAAACTTCCCAACTCGATATTAAAGCAATCACAACTCCGTAAAAGAAAGTTGCAAAGCATGACAGAAAATGACCTAACTGTTAGTTAAAAGAATTATTAGATTTCATGAATGAGTAAGCAAACCAAATATAGATAATATATTTCCATCAATACATCAGATATCCTTCCAGGATATCAAGCAGTCTTGTCATTAATAGAAGTATCACGATCGTCACCACCAGTATTTCCATCAATCCGACAGTACAGATATCCTCGATACATCAGATAGTCTTCCAGGATATCAAGCAGTCTTGTCATCTAAATCAATATTATTGTCCAGAAGTCCCATTTATCAATATTCAAGCAGGTGAAGCTTGATCATAAACATTTGACAATTGAAAAGGAGGATAAAGAATAACCTGAGAAAATATTAAAACCCTGGAATCACGTTCTTTAAGTTTCGGGAGCAACTTATCTAGTAAAACCATTTTTCCTGCATCAACAACAATTAATTATCCAAACGGTTCATTTGGAAATTGATAATAAGACAATATTAAATAGGAGTCCAGGTTCAGCACCTTGGAAAAGATATGGATGGTTACAACATTTACATAGCTGCATAGCTATATTGAGAAGGCGCTTGCGCTCTTCACCAGTATTTACAACCTTGAGATCTTTCTGTAATAAAGCCTTATAATACTGCTTCTGCATTTGGGACATACCAACTTTGAGTATGGTCTCCTTCTTTGGAGGCAAGCCTTGCTCAACATCTGACTTCAACCTTCTCAGAAGGAATGGCCGGAGGAACTGACAATGGCAAGAACATAATTAGAATAACACGAAATTGCAATGGCTGACAACAAACTGAAAGACGGTATGCTTATACCTTGTGAAGCTGTTGAACAACCTCTTCCTGGTCATTTTCCCCAGAAATTGCAAACCATTCATCAAACGTTTCTGCTGAACTAAAGATCTCCGGAAGTAGAAAATTCAGGAGGCACCAGAGTTCATGAAGATTGTTCTGCACATGACTTACACAACTTCTTTGAGACAATGTATCAAACAAATATAAGTAATCAGTAAAGAGTACACACACTCATCATCACTCATAGCAATCACAAAAACAAAAATGTAAAGTACCAATTTTTGAATCATACTAACATCGATCTAAAACTGAAAGAACACTGTCTTATCGACAAACATGAGTATACAACTAAAACCCATTAACCAAACATCAAAATAAATCCCAAAAAATTAAAAAATATAAACAAATGATAACATATAATCATCAATCCATTAAACAATAGAGAAAAAGAATTAAAAACCTGAAATGAGAAGTAACATGGCCAATGCAATATGTACCTAAATAAACCTGCAATTGGACCCAATCAAGACTCGGCCCCAGGTTATGAACTCCCACAATCAAGACTCGGCCCCTGGTTTCATCATTCCAACTTCGTGATTAATTGAAAAACAGAGATACAGTTGAAAAGTAGGTCACAAATTCTAACCAGATTAATACCATTATTCCTATACAACTACTTACAAACGGAAGACAATAAAGGAGTATTCTTCTTCATGTCTTTGTCTGCATCTTCATAATCATTCACCTAAACAAAAAAAGAAAACAAACAGAAACACAATCACACAAACACAGTAGTAATGAATAACAAACTTTGATCGAGAATCTACCTTTTCCACAGGGGTCGACAAATTCAAACTTTGATGAATCTGTCCTTTACTGACGTTTGAAGGTACTCCCTCCTTGAGTTGGCACATTTGTCCCTAAATAATTATCACATTCCTTATTCCAATACATATTTTTATCAATTTTTTCATATATACCCCTTTATTTCTAATACCAATATTTGACTTTATATTTAATATACATACTCATAACCCTTCATTTAATGTTAAGATTAAGGGCAAACATGGAAACAAATTACATAATTAATTCTTTCTTAATATGTGTGTTTTTTACAAATGTGCCAACTAAAAAGGGACGAAGGGAGTAATTGAAAAAGATTTCCAACGTCAACATTCAATTTCAAAGACTGAATAAATGGGTCGGCAGGTTTATTTTGGAAATTGAAATTTTGAATTACAAAAGATAAAAGCAATTAAAGGATGAGAGAGTTGTGTTAGAGAAGCTGAACATTGGGAATGAGGACACACGTGCAATACACACCCGTTCAATTGTACTGAAATAAGAATGTAAGATTCGTATAAGTTCAATGGCATATTAACGTAAATACAGAAAAAGGTAGAGGGCGGTATGGTAAAAGAACAGCCAAAAAGCCTTCAGGCTTTATCACTTAAGTGGAGTATATATATATATATATATATATATAGACAAGTGCTCAAATACAAACCACTTTTAAAATACAAACCTACAAACCAACACTAAATTAATTATATTTCATTTATTCTTCCCGCCAAGGATACCTTCACAAAAAATGCTTAAAATAATTGGCTCTATCCATATAAAAAAAAAAAAACTTGCCGTGGAAATGCGAAGCATTTAAGACAGTAAACGGATGAGTTAGGTAGTCATGAGGGCCGAAGGCTCTCGACACACCCGTCAATCGTCTATTGCCTTTACCATTGATTGCCATTCCTTACAACTTTAGAATGATAAAGGCGCGAAGCGCCGTACAAGAAGGTGCGAAGCACCGTTAACCAGTGAAATCCACTGCCACGTCATCACGTGAACAGTGAATTTTTTTAATTTTTTTTTAATTTTTTTTGTTGGATAGAGCCAATTATTTTAAGCATTTTTTGTATTGGGGTACCCCTAGTTTGGTCATTAGATTAGCTTGAAATATTAGATTATGCTTGGTTTGTAGGTTTGTATTTTAAGGAAGTTTGTATTGGAGTAGCCCCCTATATATATATATATATATATGGAGCTACTCTAGTGAGAACCTCTTAGAATGAGAACTTAGTCCCTAAAGTAAATCACCAAAATTCAGCAAAATCACCAAATCATAAAAAATATTAGTTTTCAGTGCCACGTCAATGCTGACGTCAGCATGACATCACTGCTGACATCAGCATGATGACGTGGTAGTGGGGCCCCACGAAATCACCAAATTTTTGGCGGGAAAATTTTCCAAATCACAAATTTTTTGGCGGGAAAATTTTCCAAACCACCAATTTTTTTTGGCGGGAAATTTTTCTAAATCACCAATTTTTTGGCGGGAAATTTTTCCAAATCACCAAAATTTTTGGCGGGAAATTTTTCTAAATCACCAAATTTTTGGCGGGAAAATTTCCCAAATCACCAATTTTTTGGCGGGAAAATTTTCCAAACCATCAATTTTTTTTGGCGGGGAATTTTTCTAAACCACCAATTTTTTTTTGCGGGAAATTTTTCCAAATCACCAAAATTTTGGCGGGAAATATTTTTGCCATGTCAACAGTGATGTCATCATGATGATGTAAGCACAGACTTGATTTTTTAATTTTTTTATTAATTTTAACGATTTGGTGATTCTGCTGGATTTTGGTGATATGCTTTGGGGACTAAGTTCTCATTTTAAGAGTGGTTCTCATTTGAGCACTTGCCTATATATATATATATATATATATATATATATATATATATATATATATATATATATATATATATATATATATATATATATATATATAACTGAATGCAACTTTCGTTTTTCAATTGCATTCAGTTGAATATTGCCCCTGGCAGGGCCTTGCAATCCAAATTCACCAAAATCACCCCACCTTACAAAAAAAAGTTTCATATGGTTGCATTCAGTTGCATGTGATTGCATTCAGTTGAATATTGCCCCTGGCGGGGCCTTGCAACCAAAATCCACCAAAATCACCCCACCTTAACAAAAAAGTTTCATGTGGTTGCATTCAGTTGAATATTGCCTCTGGCGGGGCCTTGCAACCCAAATTCACCAAAATAACCCCACCTTAAAAAAAAAGTTGCATGTGGTTGCATTTAGTTGAATATTGTCCCTGGCGGGGCCTTGCAACCCAAATCCACCAAAATCACCCCACCTTAAAAAAAAGTTCGATGAACAATGACCTTCCACGTGGCAAGTTACTGTTCATCCGAATTATTTAAAAATAATAAAATTAGGTTGGAAAAGGAAAGATATTATTTTTGCAATTACGATAGTTAATATGCAATTGATTGAAGGAGATGGTATTTTTGCAAATAGAAACTTTAAACCTAGTATTTTTTGATAAATTCTCTAATTTTCTTTGTAATTTATAAAATTTCAAACATACATTAAATATTTATATAAAAAAATTATCAAAACATGAAATTTTTACCCGAAAATAATTTAAAAAAAGGCGAGCAAAACTGGCTCAATATCTAGTCAGTAAACTAGTGCTATAAGCCTTAATATATTAAACCCTAATGAGTCGAATAATATGAGAATCTATTGTTATTGATTTATATTTTCTATATTCAGCTTCATTTAGAACAATTTTAATAAATTTTCTTTTTGAGGTCTTAAATTCAAATAAAAGAAATATGATAATAAAATAAATTCAACATTTTCTATTTAATTCCTTAAATCATTAGGATCCTTATTATTCATTAGTAATTTAATTTTTATTATGGTTCTTTTGACATTATAATGGATCAAATTTATATGTTTTTTATGATTACAGTGGATTCGATTGTCACTTTAAAATTGTTGTGTATTCTCGTGAAGAAAGTAGGATGTTTCACAGTAAAATATTTATTCAATGATCGTAATTTTGATGGAAATAAATAAATTTAAACTTATTTAACATGTGTTCATTGAAATTTAATTATTTGATTTGATCTTATTTAATTACTTTTGTAAATGTTATATGAATTTTCATCAATGAATTATTTGACTTTAAAAAAAAGTAATCTCTCTGTTCTCTTAATATATATTTTATTATAAATCATTTAAAAAAATCATTTTTCTCGCCACTACATGTATATATTTTAAATGATCAAAAATACTTTTTAATTATAAAATATTATACAAGGAACGAATATAATATAGTATGTTGCTGGAGATGTGATTTTCCATTCAACGTCCTATAGTAAATTTCAATATTTTATATTAAATTTTGGGAATGTACTAATGTCGCTGAACTTGCTATTGAACGGGGTCTTGCTCAAATGAGAACCCTCACTTATTGTGAGATATGAGATCTAATCCTAGCCATATATTTTTTATATCTAAATTAAATCCTAGCCCCACAATTAATATTTAAAATTTTATTTTTTTTTTATTATTCATTTAATTCAACATCATCTTCCACAATCATTTCTTCCATACTCCGGTCACCATTTCCGGTCACCATCTCCGGCGACAAATTTCAGCCAACCCATAAAATCACCATCGGTAAACAAAAAATCACCGCACTGCCGCCACCTCCGACCACTACCTCCGGTCACCATCAACAAAAATCACCACCTCTAAACAGAAAATCACCACACTCCGCCACCTCCGACCACCGCACTACCACCACCACCAACAAAAATCACCACCAAATAACGAAAATCACCACAACCAAAAGCATTACAAATCATCCCATCTCCGCCATCACCTCCGGCCACCACCAAAAATCACCACCGGAAGCCTAAAAATCACCACAAACTGGCTGAAAATCACCATAAACACCATGATTCGAAAATCACTGTAAATTACAATCCGGAATCACAACAAAACACCCACACCACCACATGATTAACGATACATCCCGAAAAACTTTCAAACATTTGAGGCTCAATTAAAAACAGATGCGTGTCTGCGGCTCAATTAAAAATAGGCTCAAGTAAAAAGATGCTTTTCATCTCCTCTTTTCTTATCTGGACCCTTAAAACACTACTGAGTACTGGCTATTAAGATAAATTGATAGTTCTTTCACTTGTCCTCTTCTCATCTCAACAAGTGGATCATGAAAAAATGAGAATTTATTGACCTAATTGTCAGAAAAACGTCATGAATATGATGGAGAGAGCGAGGCTTGTTACGTTGACTTGAAGAGCGGCGGATTTGGGCCGAATGGAGAAGCAGATCGGCGAGTAGTCAGGGCTTGAGGCGGCGGTCAGAAGTTAGTGGTTGGCAACGGCGTATGCGTGTATGGGGGTGAGGGATGTGTGTACTGCGTGTATGGTCGTGTTTGTGTGTGTTTTTGTGCAGAATTGGTGGTGATGGATTTGTTTTTGGTGGTGATTTTGTATTCCGGTGGTGATTTTGTGTGTTCCGGTGATGGTTAATGGCGGGGCAGGGGCAGGCGGGGGGAAGGGGATGAGTGGAGGCAGGTCGGGGGTGGGTGCCTGGTAGTGATAATGTGTTTGAATATAGTAATGTAAATATGTGGTTAGGATTTAATTTAGATGTATAAACAAGGGTCTGAGATTAGATCTCAGTTCTCATTTTAATTAGGGGTTCTCATTTGAGCAAGACCCTACATAAGAATATTACACTTACAATTTACAATATACGTTTTTCTAAATGATCTAAATTAATATATAAAAATAAAATGGAAATTCATGATAGAGATTCAATCTTTGTAAGAAAGAAAATTCACGCTTACAAAATAATATTTTAAATAATATTTGTAATCCTTTTATAAGAAATAAAATTAACATTTACAAAAATGTTCATGATTACGAATTACAAATTAAAGATGTTCGGAGACAAAATATTGTAAAAAGAGTAGGGTTACATCAACCCCTAATCATAAGTCATAACACGAGTTATGATCATAAGCATGATTAAAAATTACAGAAACTGCTCCGTTAAAGGCTAGATTAACACAGTACACCTTGCAATTATCTTTCGCCTTTGTATGAGTACAGGTCCAGTAATCAACATTTGGGACAATGTCACTAACCAAAATGACAATCCACCAAAGTAGCATTCATAGGGAGAAAGTCTAACCCAGTATCACCAGCTTCGCAAGCTTCTATTATTTCACGGACATTCAAAATCCCAACAGTTCCATTAGCTTCATGATCATCATCAGCAATAACATATGTTATAGCCAAAATTTGGTTCGGATATTTTAGAGGTGGATTCGGGTCAATAATGGATATGATTTGGGGAATTCTAGGATTAGTTAGGGTGGATAGGCTGCGCCCTCCTCTCTTGTATAAGAGGGGGTGCCCTCAATAAGAAAGACATGTTGAAGATATCTATTGAAGGTGGTTTTCTAGGTTTTATTGAAGAATTCCCTCTTGTCGTATATCAGGAGGGGGATGTCCGTCGCAGAAGGCCTCTAGGGATGTGCCTGGATATAAGGACTCATCTTAGACACAAAGGGCGCGCCCTAAGGTGGAAAGATGGGGACTTTCTGGTGTGTGCTTTGGGAGCTCTGTTCCTGTATTCAATGGGCGCGCTCTCATTGGGGGAACTTTTGAGTAATCCTGCACTTTGCACCCAAAAGCTCTGGATCACCTGTCCTGCTATCTGGTGGGTGCTTCTCATTCGGGGGACATGGATGCGTTTTGCACTTGGGGTAAACCATGGCTATACCTGCATCCTTGAAATCAAGAAATAGCTTGTAGCGGACAGTACTAATCCTCGACGGGGAAGTTTCCTTATCCGTGAATTCTTGAGATCTTGGATGAGCCATGGGCCTTTGTGGTTAGGCCTCATAGTAGAACATTCCGGATGTTGGACCAACAATCCAAGCCCATTTGGGTTTCTTGCTCTCCAAGAACTACGTATGGCTTGATCCCCTATAAATACCGGGGTACGTAGGCCGATTGAGGGGTTGAAAGTCGAGAGCTCTGAAATAGCCGCCACTAACCCTATCAATCTCAGCCACCAATTACAAACAGCCACCACACACAACCCTTCTTTTCGTCAAAGGACCACCGCTGTAAATCTTGTTTCCGGCGAAGTGCAAGCAACGCATTCCAACTATTGTTCTCTGTTCATGGGAAGTGCAAGCAACGCATTCCAACTATTGTTCTCTGTTCTACCAGGTACCTACAGAAATTCAACTGTAGAAATGTATAGGATAGATATTCCAAGTAGGGCCGATTCCAAAGATTAAGATGTTCTAAATCAAATTTGAAATGATATTCCTATTTTTGAAAATCGTAAAAAAAATTATTTCATTTTTAATATAATACTAGTTGAATATCATAATAAAATAAAATAAAAAATTTAGTATTAAAAACACATTCAAATGCATATATATATATATATATATATATATATATATATATATATATATAGTTGCACTCCATAACAAATACCTTATATAACAAACAATAAAGAACACCTCATATCTAATCTAATATAAGAGTTCCGTCATGGTATCCAAATTGTTATTTTTTTACCCTCTATCCATCCAGCAAAAAAAGAAGAAAAAATTTACTGTTCATGATGATGTCACTGCTGACGCCAGCATGACGTCATCATAATTTTTTTCTGTATTTTCTGTTTTTTTTTTGCTGGATAGATAGAGGGTAAAAAATAACAACTTTTTGTATTGGGTACCCCTGGCGGGACAATTGAATCTATTAGATATAAAATGTTCTTTATTATTTATTATATAAGTGTATTCTGTATGAAGTAATGACCCATATATATATATATATTAAAATTCATGTTATCTATTACATGTATATTATTTTTTTCTTATTTCTTGACAGGAGGTACCTCCATTGTTCGTCTGGATCTCCGTGTCCAAAGAACGAACTTACTTCCAAGTGATTAATTTTAATTTTTTTATATAAAAAGGTATCATTCTACGTTGACTTTACAAGTATCAAGTAGACACATACATTAAAATTAATCATATAAATTTATATTCTATTATTTTAGTATTATAAATTATATATAAAAGCTTTATTAATTATCACAAAATAAAATTTTAAAATCAAAATCGAAGCGAAACCATGTACAAATTTTGGGAATAAAATAACAAGATCTGGATTCACAATTAGGGTCGTAGAATTGATCCGAACTATCCGGTATCTCGATTTAAATCCGGTTCGAAAATATGATACACGTTTCAAATTCTTTTTATAAATGATCTAAATTTGAAGGAAAAATTAAATTCGGATAAAATATGATCTCGAATATGAGCACTCATATAGTCATATATCCGCTCAGATTAAATCTCATATTATTCTTAACGAAGTGATATTATTCGAATATGATTCATGATCAATATTCGGCTCTCAAACCGAATATGAGTTATATTTTTAGTTCATTACATTTCTAATTAAATTACATATTATAATTTCTTAATATCATTTATAATTTCAAATTTTCATAAATTTGAATTATCCATCCAATTAATTATCATTATATACTTTGATAGATCATTTTTATTTAAAATTTCAACTTGTGAACATTTTGTTTTTATAATATTATATTCATTTTAGGATATATAACTATTTATATGGTTCAAATAAAAATGACACCCAATTTTAGTTAGGGGTTTTTCCATTAAAATTCAAGCCCAAAAACAAAATTTTTTTTCTAAAAAAAATAATTTGTAAAAATATCAAATTATTTGCAAAAATATCAAAATAGTTGCAAAAATACGGAGGTTGCATATGCAACCTTATTTCCTTATATACAACTAGAAGTTGAAAACAATTAGGCTATTGAAGGTAAGTTACCAAGGACTTTGCTCCAAGCAATTTCTTTGCAGATGATCATCCATGAATGTTCCGCAGACTAAAATCCTGGGGAGCTGCAGTAGGAGCCAATTGTTGTCCTCTTTTACAGAATACAGTACCATTTCTTTATGTACACATGAGTACATGACGCAGAGGAATCAGGCATTCTTGTAATACAGGTTACTGCTGGAGCCATAATACTGTAAAAACTGTTTTGTCATAAGAAAAAATTATGTAATCAACTCATGCATGATTGCGTCAAATTTTAGGTTTGTTCCCTGTTTTGGTTTATGTTGAAATTATTTTCAGTATTGCTGGATGTGTCATGCAAGGAGCTATAAGCTATGTTCTTTAAGCACGTCGGAACCTCTATGAAGAGAAACT
The DNA here is from genome assembly GCA_036435485.1 of Saposhnikovia divaricata. Taxonomy (NCBI): domain Eukaryota; kingdom Viridiplantae; phylum Streptophyta; class Magnoliopsida; order Apiales; family Apiaceae; genus Saposhnikovia; species Saposhnikovia divaricata. The sequence continues at coordinate 171,787,966 of CM071598.1, forward strand.
AAGACTACTGTAATATGCAATGAAGAAACGTCTCAGCTGTCACATACATGAGTTTCAAAAAGCATGGAATGTTGTAATAGGTGGTACTCCCATTCTAGGTCTACCAATGTCAATCAAATGTCTACATTTACTAAATCAATGATCAACACAAAATTTGAAACATATGGTATCTAGACGGCCAGACCTCACCCATTTCCATATCTTAAGGCAAATTATGTGTTATTTCTTCAACACTCCCCCGTTGCAAGCGTCACACCAGTGAGTATCTGAAGCAGGAAATGTATAAAAATAAATGTCAGCTGTAAATCACATCATTCTACCCTCAAAATTACAACACAGCAACAGCAAAACATGGTAAACTGTATTAACAGCTTGTATTTCTCTTTAGGAATCAGCAATTTCGTTTACAAAACAAAACGATTCAATATCATATTTATTAATGTTTGCACCTACAGTTCGTCAACTTTAAGAAGACTTCCATATTTTTCTTAAGTCTTCAATTACACAACTAATTTAATGTCACTTGCAACTTTTTGGAAGACCTGAAGACTGAATAACTTGCAGGAAGTACCACTTCTAACATAGAGTATGTATAGAAGCTAAGACTCCATTCCTAAGTATCTAACCATTCTCACTCTGAAGCTAGTTCTTAGCTGTCACATGAATAAATACGTCGGTTCACGTCATTATATGCAATTATATTAAGGGCTTAATGATCCTATAGTTAACTATAGGTAAACTTCCTACAGTTAACCATTGAAATCACGACACATCACGTAGTTTCCTAAATAAAAAGATACATCATTAATGCCCCTGCGGGGCCCTTATAAATAAAAGGTAATAATAACATGATTTTAAAGGTTAACTATAGGAAATTCTCCTACAGTTAACTGTAGAAACATTTTTCTCTTATATTAATGCACATGAAGGAATTTACAGATACCCAGGGCTGGCAAATGGAAAATGAAAAAAAGGACCATAATAGTGATTTCTAGATTAATGACCCAAAAATTTGAAAGACCCTAAAATAGTGATTAACTCGCTCTGTTGGCTTAATAGCCCAAAATAGTGATTTCTAGATTAATGACCCAAAAATTTGAAATAAAAAATTAATCAGAGACATCTGTTTCAGAAAATTTTCAAGATTAATGCACGAATCTTTTAAACTAACATCAATTGAAAGACCCTAAAATATCCTCTTTTGTTTCAAATGTGCCCCTAAAATATTCTATTTTTTAAAGAAGTGCCCCCCCCCCCCCCCAAAATATGTATTGTTTTTTGGTGCCCCATTTCAATAGCATAAGCCACTTGGTCTCGGGACAATCTCTGCAGATACCTGAATATTGCTATCGGAATCACAAGCAGAAGCTGAAAATGATTATTTTTTGCCACTTTGAGTACATGTTTCAAAGCTAATAAGATAAGCATCATAACTCATGCAGAAGCAAGGGATGAAATTTTTTGATTAAAAGATGCTGAGGACAGAAAAATTGTCTCACATGATAAATCAACCATGTTTTTGAATCACTAGGAGTCCACCAACAGGAAACTTTACTCTATACAAATCACCAAAGATTGAAAAAAAAAAAAAACAAAAAACAGATTTAGTTCCAGAAATATATAGCCACTAATTAAAAAGAAGACTTAATTGCAGGAAAGTGGCCTGAACTATTTTTTTTTTGCACGAAAATGGCCGAAGTATGGAAATAAGCACTTTAATGGCCGAACAATTTTTTTTTTAACACCCGATTGCATTCCGTTAACTGGTGTTAACAGACGTTACTTTAATTTACAATTAAATTATAGTTGAGGGATATAATGGTAAAGTGCGCGGATTAAGGGGAAAACAAGTGTCGCGGGTTCTGTAAAATCACTCCCAACAAAACCGAGCTCTTTTCCCCTTCTATTATCCATCATAAACCCTAACTCTAGTACGATCATAGCGACAAAGAAGAAATCGAAGCAGAATGGCGTGGATGTTGAGATCGAAGGAAGATCAAGATACTTACAAACCCTACGAATGCCCGGAATATATAGGTAATTTCGCAACTGATGTACCGTATGTGTTTTGATTGAATCTTGTATTTTATGCTCAAATCTTGTATTTTATGCTCATAAAAATTGGGGCTTTTGATTGCAAAGTATTGGGTTTGTCTTGTATGTACTGTATGTGTTTGTCTTTTATGTGATTGTATTTGTTATATTTCTTGTACCAGATGATGAGCTTTTCACAATTAAGTTGTTTTATGATGGTGAAATGGAAGGAAATTGTAAGAATTATACTGGTGGTTTAGTAGCTTATGTTGATTTCTGTGACTCTGACCAAATAAGCTTACTAGAGATAAACTCGATGCTAAAAGAATGTGGTGCTAGGGGGGGGGGTGTTATAAACTGTGGTTCAAACTTCCAGGAACCACAATGGATAAAGGGTTATTTGAGTTACTAAGTGATGATGAGTTGATGGTCATGTGTGATTTGCTAAATCCAAAAAATAGGCCTAGGACTAATAGATACGTGGAGATATATGTGACCAAATTAGATCCCTTGACTGTTATAGATGAAGGGCCTTTAACTCAAGAGGAAATTCATATGGAAAATCCTTTCCCAGACTCCACACAATTTGAAATTGACCAGGAACAAGAGTTGAGGGATCTTGAAGGCATGCACAAGGACTTTTCTGATCCTGAGGATAGTGCAGAGTATGAAATAAATGCAAGTTACACTGATACTGATGATGAAAGCTTCCATTCTGATGCCTCCAACAAGGATGACAGTGATGATGACCTACTCTTTGAAAAAAATGTGGATGAAACAGTGTATGAGTATGAGTATCCGGAGGTTGATGTTGAAGCTGAAAAGGATGATGGTGCAGAAACAGATGTGTCTAGTGTGTATGCTGGGAGTGATGAGGAGAGGATGGCAGCAAATTCTACAGATGATGAAGGCCCTAATTTTCCAGTTTTCAATGAGGATGTTGATATGGAAAGGCCAGTCTTTGAGCTTACTATGTTGTTTAAAAGCTCAAAAATCTTTAGAAAGGCTGTGAGGACCCATGCTATTCTAGAAAGGAGGCCAATTTCTCTGGTTAAGAATTATGGAAGGAAGATAAAGTATGTGTGTGAGGATCCTTGCAAGTGGAGGGTGTATGCTTCTCCCATGAACAACACTAGTACCTATCAGATTAAGTCTATAATTAGTAAGCATACCTGCATGCCAACATTTCAACAAAAACAAATAAACTCAGTTTGGCTTGCAGAGCATTATGAGAAAGAGATTAGAATGAATCCTAGTTGGCCTGTTGCTGCATTTCATAAGAAGATATTTAGTGATTTAAAATGTGAAGTGTCTAAGCATGCTGTGTATAGGGCCAAAGCAAGGGCACTGATGAAGATAAATGGCACTCACACAGAACAATATAGTCAAGTTTGGGACTATGCAAATGAACTGAAGAGGGTTTTGCCACAAAGCACAGTCAAGATACTATGTGAAGATCCAGAGCCAGGGACTGAGTCTGGGAGATTTATGAGGATGTATGTCTGCCTTGGACCTTTAAAGAATGCTTTCATACAGTTTTGCAGACATATTGTAGGCCTCGATGGATGTCACCTTAAAGGACCTTTTGGTGGACAGCTTTTGAGTGCAGTTGGAGTAGATGCCAATGATGGCATGTACCCAATTGCATGGGCAGTGGTAGAGTCTGAAACCACAGACTCTTGGACTTGGTTTTTGCAGTATTTGGCTCAAGATTTGAAGATTGAAACTGATGCTCAGTGGACCTTTATTTCTGATAGGCAAAAGGTGTGCATTTGCCTTGACAAATTCTTATTTCTTAGTCAAAAGTTCTTATTTCTTAGCCTAATGATTTCATGTCTGTTTTGTAGGGCCTTATCAATGCCTTGGAAGAGGTAGTACCAAATGCAGAACACAGATTCTGTGTTATGCATTTGTACCAAAACATGAATAAGGACTATAAGGGAGTGGCTCTAAGACAATTACTCTGGAAATCTGCAAGGGCTACAACAGAATGGGAGTTTAATCTGCATATGAACAAAATGAAAGAGGTACACTATAACACTTGTTAAATGTCATACTTTCCATGCATTTTGTTAATATGCATAACACTTCTTAATTGTGAAACAGATTGCTCATAACTGCTATAAGTGGCTAATGGACAAGCCTAAGACACAATGGACAAGATCTGCTTTTAAGACACATGCTCACAGTGATATGTTTGTTAACAATCACTGTGAAGTATTCAATAGTAGTATAAGAAAGCACAGAGACTTACCTATCCTAACCATGTTTCGAGAGTTACATAAATCAGTCATGAAAAGAATACAAGTGAGGAGAGACAAGATTGCATCCAAAGAAATGGTAATGTGTCCTAGTGCAATGAAGAAGCTGAACAAGTAAGTTAAACAACTTCCTACTTTACCTAAGTAGTTCTGTCAATTATACTAACTCATTGCATTTTTTCAGGGCAATTCAATATGCAGGGAATTGTGTTGTAAACTGGTCTGGAGGCAGTAAATACCTTGTGACATGTTCTGAGGGAGGGTATGAACTGATAGTTGATTTGAATACTCAAACATGCACTTGCAGGAAATGGGATCTAACTGGGATCCCATGTTACCATGCTTGTGCCTGTATAGCAGTTAGGAATGACCCTTGGGAGAAGCACATACACAACTGCTATAGCAAGGACCTATACATGAAGGTAAATTTCTGTCATACCTAACTGTTATACTTAGCTAACTGTTATACAGTTGACATCAATTACCTAATTGCTGTCAATATGTTTTTTAGTTATACAATTGTACTTTGGACCTTATTGTTGGCCCTGAATTTTGGCAAAGAAGTAATGAGCCGAGACCAAGGCCTCCTAATGTCAAGACTCCTACTGGGAGACCTAAGAAGAAAAGGGCAACACAAAATGATATTCCTCGAGATCCAACTAAAATGAGCAGAGTGGGAACTATTGTTAAGTGCACTTATTGTAAAGCACAAGGACACAATGCTAGGACTTGTAGTTCCAAGGTAATAACCTTTCTTTTCAATTATGTTGTGTGTAAGCATCAGAAAAATAACATTTTATTTTTGCTTCAATTCCAGAAAAATGACTTGCTTAAGAAAGCTGCAGAGGAGGGGACTATCCCAGTTATACCTAAGTCAACAGTGATGTGCAAAAAATGCAAGAAGCAGGGACATAACTCTAAGACATGTCACCAGCAGGGTGAGGGGCAAGGCACTGAGGGGAGCTCAACAGCAACAATGCATAAACAGGCAAAGAAAATGACTCCTAAGAGAAAGAGATGAAGAAATTTGAAGGGTGGGATAAGAAGTCTAAGTAGTTTTTGCTCATAATGACATTTATGTAATGAAACTTATGTAGCTATGACATTTGGTTCTTACTTGTGTTTTGAATTTACTGGCCTTTTTTCTTTGATTTTTTGTTGCAATTAGTTAAAGAAAAAACACCAGTTAAAGAAACTTTGTGCAGAGTATCCAGGGATAGATATATGTACTGACGATTTTACCCTTCAGTTTTTAACTTCTGTTAACACCAGTTAACGGAATGCAATCGGGTGTTAAAAGAAAAATTGTTCGGCCATTAAAGTGCTTATTTCCATACTTCGGCCATTTTCGTGCAAAAAAAAAAATAGTTCAGGCCACTTTCCTGCAATTAAGTCTAAAAAGAATAGAAACAGAGCCTGGACATTTTTTTTTTTTTTGGCCAATTGAATGTAGACAACGTTTGTCAAAGAGTTGTTGGGGGTATGACATCATGCCCCCAACAACTTAGGGATTGTTGTAATAACAGATGGTTGTTGGGGGTTGTTGAAATAGTGTTAAAGTATAGTTCTATATAAGAGGCAATTACCTCATTTGTAATAGTTGGAGAAGTATGAATACAATTCTCTTCTACCCCAACTGATTTCTCTCTTCTCTCTTTATAATCTCACCATATATCCTATATTCTAACATGGTATCAAAGCTCCACCAAGGTTGGCCACCAACCAAGGTTGTCCACCAACCAAGTTTTACTTCCTATATAAGAGCTTATGCTCTCATGTAATAAAACACAATTAATACAATGTAGTTCTAATATTACTACCATGTTTTTCTCTCCTCTCTACTAGTTCCGTTTATTACTTCCGCATTGCTCATATTTTGACATGGTATCAAAGCAAGTCGATCTATAGAGAGATTGAGAGCATTTCAGTTGAAGCTTTGTTGTTTTTCAAGGGAAACACAGGCTGCCTATTTTCTTCAGTTTCATCAACACATTCCAGAGAACAACCAGGCGACCCCTACCAGTACAAGAACAGCCAGAAAACTACCATTACAAGAACAGCCAGAAAACAACCAGTACAAGAACAGCCAGAAAACACGCTGCCAGGCACTGGTTGGCGTGTGGTTCAGCTCTGGTCAGATTCTGTTGAAACTTCTAATCAGTTCAAGGGTTGATTGGTGGCCATGACGACAAAGCAGCAGAAGTAGTTGCATTTCAAACAACACAGTTCACTGCCTAAAAATGCATGTGCGGCACTTTCAATATTTTATGACATTGCCTAAAATGTACTACGTGGTCGTAAGTCGAGTCCCGGTATTCCCAAAAATCTCAATTACAGTCCTAGAGATGGGTCTAGTTGGAAGCTTAGGTTATGCACAAGTGCTTCTAAGTGTTTCACTCTTCAATCCCAAGATACGTTTTTTATCCCAAGATGGAATTTCGAGTGAGGGGGCGTGTCAAAGAGTTGTTGGGGGTATGACATCATGCATGACATCTTAGGGATTGTTGTAATAATAGATGGTTGTTGGGGGTTGTTGAAATAGTGTTAAAGTATAGTTCTATATAAGAGACAATTACCTCATTTGTAATACTTGGACAAGTATGAATACAATTCTCTTCTACCCCAACTGATTTCTCTCTTCTCTCTTTATAATCTCACCATATATCCTATATTCTAACAGGGAAGAAATTTTCTGCCCAGTTTTTTATTTATTCAGATTCTGTTTCCAGCAGAATTTTCTGCCCAGTTTGTCCAGTTATAGATTTAATTGTGTAGTATTTAAGTGGTTGTTGATATTACGGTATCTCTCCAATTTTTTACGATGCTGCAAATTAAATAGTTCAGGGGGCGTTATTCCGACGAAGCAGCAGAAGTAGTTGTATTTTAGACAACCCAGTTCACTGCTATATCTTGCATTCATCAGCACCTTATGTTTTTTTTTACATGGCCTAAAATATACCGTGTGGTCGCAAGTTCGAGTCCCGGTATCCCAAAAGACTCAATAAACTCAAGATCGGTCGATCCTAAAATGGGTATAGTTGGACGCTCAGATTAAGCTCAAGGGCTACTAGTGTCCACTCTTCAATCCCTAGATAGGTCTTTCATCCGAAGATGGGATTTCGAGTGAGGGGGCGTGTTAAATATAACCAAGTCCACCAAGGTTGGCCACCAACCAAGTTTTACTTCCTATATAAGAGCTTATGCTCTCATGTAATAAAACACAATTAATACAATGTAGTTCTAATATTACTACCATGTTTTTCTCTCCTCTCTACTAGTTCCGTTTATTACTTCCGCATTGCTCATATTTTGACAACTACATCCTCATTTAAACAGTTTCACCTTTAAGTTTACCATTTTATATGAGTCACAACAATGCAAATTCCTTTAAGTGGTGAAACCTACATCCCGAAGATCAGCACTTGCAATCCTTTAGATCTGATCATTCACAATAGATTACTTCCGTTTATTACTTCCGCATTGCTCATATTTTGACAACTACATCCTCATTTAAACAGTTTCACCTTTAAGTTTACCATTTTATATGAGTCACAACAATGCAAATTCCTTTAAGTGGTGAAACCTACATCCCGAAGATCAGCACTTGCAATCCTTTAGATCTGATCATTCACAATAGATTACTTCTAGGTACACTTGTATACATATAGATGGTTCATTAACTTGAGGGTCCTTTTAAGTTTGAGTCATTATAGTAGACCAGAACCAATTTAGAAAAAAAAACAATGCATCCTAATTCCTAATAAATGTAGTGAACTCTCTCCAGTGACGATGAAATTATAGCATCGTTTTATCTTTAAAATACTATGAAATCCACAAACAGGCAAGTAGCTACAAAGCATGAACATACTGAGAGACGCCAATTATAGGTCCAGAAGCATGATCTTCAGGGAAAAACTCCAATAGGGACTTGGTTCATGTGACACAAGAATTTGGGGGAGGGGGTAATGACAAATTAAAAGTTAAACCGGAATTTTCATTATGATAAGGCAATAATATAAGGTATGACAGAATTTTCATTATGATAAGGCAATAATATAAGGCATGACAACAAATTTCTTTTTGCTAAGAATGACATGTTTTTATTACTATCAAGTACAAATGATATATTCCAAAATAGAAACTTGAGAAAGTGACTCCTAATATAGATTTGTTAGTGTAATATACTTTGTGAAAATAAAAATAAAACAAAGCTGTATAATCATCCCCAAGGTGTGAATCCCTCATATCACATATCATGTTCCCTTATAAATCTACCCTTTAAAAGGAGTTCCAACACACAATTAATATGGTAAATCCTATAACAACTTGATGATTGCTAAGTTTGCCAACATTAAGTAAAGTTACCTCATCACTTCTTTGCTAACTGCAGCAGCTTATCATATAACCTTTCACATTTTTCCTTGGCAGTGTTATATTGGTCACTGATTGCCTTGAGTTCTACACGAGCCTCCTCTTTCTTTACGTCCAATTTGCTGAGTTCAGCTATAGCATCAGATTGAGCCTCTTTGCATCGATCATTTTCTGCTGTCAGTACCTTGACTCTCTCTTCTTCCTCATACAGCTCCTCTTTAAGCTTAAGTAATGCCGCTGTCAGCTCTTCCTCTTTAAACTTCATAGAACTGACACTAGTCTTAGCTTCAGAAAGTTTATCTTCTACACTGGATAATTTATTTGTGACATCAGACACAGACATCACTTGCTGAAAATAGCGATCCCTTATGGCCAGGTCATTCCAATTTTCCTTCTTTCTAGCAAAAGATTCAAGCTTTTCGTGTTGCTCGATCAGTTTGTCTACTTTACTCCTAAATGATGTATAATCATCTCCTAATTCGCGGAGTGCATAGTAACACCTGCTAGCAAGAGTAATCTTATCATCGCTGCCCAATCTGTTAGCATAACTTTTGAGACGGGCCACCAACTGAGATTTTAATACAGATGCTGCATTCACAAGGTGTTGACGATGCTCTGGTAACATATTTTCTTCAAAAAATGGATCCAGTGTAGGTTCAAGCACGTAGCGAAGGTCACATTTTGCCTTTTCTTCCTCCAGAGAAGAAGGATGCCCCACCACTGGTACTCCATTCCTATAGAAACCGGGTGGCGTTTCAGGATCTTCACTAAATAGCCTTAATTCAGGCTTGACAATGCCAGCATTTATCTTCTTCTGAGGTGGATTTTCCTCCATTGCAGTCTCACTTTCCTCATTGCCATCCACAGTTATAGTAGGTGAAGTAGTCTTCTTTCTTTTACCACAGACTGTGGAGGTAGTTTTTGTTTCAGACTGAGACCATGAGGGTAGTTTAACTTGGTTCTGAGATAGGGGATCTTTTTTCAGGTCTATTGCAGCGGAATTCGGTGAGGAAGTTGTGTGCGAGGGAGAAGAAGATGGAGTGGAGAGTTGTATCCGAATGTGCTTTGGAAGCACAAATCTAACTGTATCATGGAAGCTGTTCTTAACCAAGTTAGAGAACAACACCTTAGATTGCACAAAAACTTGCAATGTATCATCTTTATCTTTTATACCAAGTTCCTTGCATAAATGATTAGCAATAACCATAAGGAATCTAGCATAATAGATGACTTTACTTCTCTTTGCAGTATCGCCTAGTTTGTAAGAGAATTCACTAAGCAGTAAAGATCCAATGTCAATAGTCCTATTGTACATCAGGCTGTATGCAATTTTCTGAACAAACCTAATAATCGCATCATATCCACCACATTTACCCGTGAAGACCTTTGTTAAAGTGTCAAAAAAGTAAGACCACTCCTTTCTAAGATATTTTCTGGTAATCTGACCCAAGTGAGAGGTGTTAGATGCATACTTAATAGAATATAACATTATAGTAATCTCCTCGTCAGTAGGCAAGTTTTCGAAGTTGGAATTAGGCAAATGTAGTGCTTCATTAATCACAGAGGGAGTAATGACATAGGGTTTACCCTTGATTTTGAGTTTGATTTGGCGCACAGAGCAGCATGCAGTGGTCCACATCTCTTGAACTACTTCTGCGTAGATGGTTGGGCTTGCGGTGAGTGCATAACTGACCGGAGAGTTGTTCAAGAAATCCATAAGAGGATGAAAGTCTTGATGAACTGATTCTTTGTCGAAAAAAGCTACATGATTTGTGACTGCGTATTCTACTCTGCCTGATGAACTAAAACATGTGGTAGTTGATTGTTTGGGCGCCATTGGAAACTTGATCAGTAAGCTCAATGTTTAAATCTGAGAGAGGGTATTAGGTATTGAAGCTAGTACATATTTTTTTTATTATACCAAGAAAAGAAGATGACCGTTTAGTATGTATGTTCCCCATTTCAAGAAGCATGTATACCAAATCAGACGTTTAAGATTCCAACAATCTTACGTAGTCTTGCAACTACTTTTATATTCCTAATTTAATTTATAAATTATAATATCCATTGAAAATTCGGCAAAAAAAAAACCCCCATGTTGCGTTCTAGTTTTTTCTTAAATGTTATTCCATGCAATTTAAGGTATATTAAAAATATACCTCTAGATATTATTTTTTCATAAATTTAATTTTATATAAAAAAAAAAAGGAAGTCCAAATTTTATAGTAACAAAAAATTCTGACTTGTGACAGAGAATTGTGGTAAAAAGAACAATTCAGAGTTGGACCATAATGCATGTTTAACCAGGATGGTTTTCTTTCAAGTTGAAGAATGGAATAATATGTAACATGACAAAGACATAGCTATTATGAAGCACAAGGGTTATACTTCAGAACCATCTTTAGAAAAAAACAATGTATGATAAGGATTTCAATGAACTTCCGAAGTAAATTTCTAAGCAACTTCGACTAAATGTTAGATGCAAATGAAAACTGGCTGAAAACTTTACCCCAATAACAAATGCAAAACATCTTCTACCATTATATACGAAGAAATTCTCAAATTGGCAGGTAGCTATATAGCTAGAGCATACTAATAAATTGCCTACAATACGAGGAAGTCACTTGCAGATGGAGACGCCAGTTACAGGTGGAGAAGCCAGATCACATGAGGACACTCCAAATGAGATAAATATAGTTAAACCAGAATTCTTAAGAGAATGAGAACAAGCTGGAAAGTTGAAAGGTAAGTGAATGATGCATGTTGTTAACCAGAAAAGTTACTTCTAGCTTTATGCTGCAATAATATAGAACACAACAACATAGTTATCTGTACTATCAAATTACACAGAAATATACTCCAAAATAGAAGATTAAACAAAGTGATTGCTAATATATAACACGACGACATAGTTATCTGCTACTATCAGTGACATAATAGCGTTACCAACACCACATAGCCATACACACCCACCAAGAAGAAAACAACCCCTTGTGCATATACTAGAACATAACTGATATTGTACCCCAGAACTCTTGATGACTATTAGTTTTCAACCCTAAGTTACCTCATCACTTCCTTAACAGAAGCAGCTGACTATCCATCCTCTCAAATTCATCTTTGGCAGCAGTTTATTGGTCATTGATTGCCACACGAGCCTCCTCTTTTTCTGCATCTAATTTTCTGAGCTCAGCTTCAACACCAGAATAAGACTCTTTGCATTGATCCCTCTCTGCTGCTAAAGTCTTTAACTTTTTTTTCTTCCTCAGATAACTCCTTTGTTAGCTTAACTAATGCAACAGTTAGCTCTTCTTTTTTATGCTTCAAAGATTCTACATTACACTCAGCTCTAATTAAACAGTTTTTCTTGAGCACCAACAAATTTATTCGCCATATCAGACAGAGACATTTTTTGCTGAATACAATGAGCCTTTAAGTCCTGGTCATTCTTTTTCCTTTTTCTTAGCAGCATTTTCTAGCATTTGGCGGTGTGCAATCAGTTTGTTAACTTCTTTGCCAAAAGATGTATAATCATCTCCAAATGCTCTCAGTGCATTGTAACTCCTATTTGCAAGATTAAACATGTCACTGAGACTCAACTTGTCGGCAGAACTTGTGAGGCAGGTCACCAACTGAGATTTTAATATAGATGCTGGATGCAGAAGGTGTTGATTCACAAGGTGTTGTCGATCTTGCTGTATATTTTCATCTAGGGAATCTGCTTCCAGTGTATGTTCAAGCTCGAAAGGAAGATCACATTTTGGCTTTTCTTCCTCCGGAGAAGGAGGAAGGTCCACTACGAAAACCCCATCCCTTGAGAAACCAGGTGGCATTTAGGATCTACATCTCATAATCCTGTTTGAGGAAAGCAGGTGGCGTTATAGGATCTACATCTAATAACCCTGTTTGAGTTTTAACAATGCTGCCTCCATCTTTTTCTTAAGTGGATTTACCTCAGTTGCTTATTCATTTTCCTAACTTCTACCCGCAGTTATAGTAGGTGGAGTTTTCTTTCTTTTACCATATATTGGCGGTGGCTTCTTTTCCAGACTCAAATTGTGAGGGTAGTGTTCTTTCGTAGAAGGAATGGGATCTTTTCCTTCCTTCTCTTTTATATCATGAACTGGAGAAGTTGTGCGTGAGCAAGGAGATAAAGTAGAGAGTTGTGCCTGAATGTGGTCTGGAAGCACAAATTTAACCTTATCATATAGATTTTTACTGTCTAAATTAGACAAATAACTTACAGTTTGCACACACACTGGCAATGTATCATCTATATCTTTATACCAAGTTTATTACATAGATGACTAGGAATAATCATAAGGAACCTAGGATAATAGATGACTTTGCTTCTATATTCTTAGTTGCCTAATTTTGCAGAGAATCTTTCAAGCAGTAAAGAGCCAATATCAATTCTCCTATTGTACATAAATCCGTACACAATTTTTAGAATAAACTTAGTAATGACAGAATAGCCGCCATGTCTACTCGTGAAAACCTTTGATAAAGTTTTAACGAAATACAACCAATCCTTGCGAAGATATTTCGTACTAATGTCACATAAAGTGCCTGTATTTCGAAGCATACTTGATATATTTTAACTTGGAAGGAATCTCCTCATCAGTAGGTAAGTTTTGGAAGTTAGAAACAGGCAAATGAAAAATGAAGTGCTTCATTTATCACAGGAGTTATGATATAAGAATTACCTTGATAAAATGTTACCCCATAAAATGTTCACCAACTTCATCAACTAATTATTCATCCTCTCTCTTCCTTTGTTGGAAGCATTATAGCTCGCATCATTTCCCTCAAATAAGCATCCTTCATCTCCAAGTTCAATTTTCCGAGTTCAACTTCAACAGCATAATGAGCCTGTTTGCATCGATCCCTCACAGCTATCAGAGTCTTCACTCCTTCCACAGATAACTCTGTAAGCTTTAGTAATGCATTTTCCATCCCTTCTCTTTTAATCTTAAAAGAATCTACATTAAATTAGCTTTAAGACGGTTTGTCTTCTGCAATGTATAACTTCTTCGTCACCTCAGACACAAGCACCACTTGCTCATCATATCAAGCCTTTATGTCCAGGCCATTCCCGTTTACCTTCTCTTCTGCAGTAACTTCTTGCTATTGTAGTGCAATCAGTTTGTTAACTTCGTTGGTGAAAGATATATAATTATATCCTAGTCCTCTCAGTGCATTATAACACCTATACAGAGTGCTGAAGAAGTACGACAACTCCTTCCTGATATATTTTCTGCAGGTTTTTGAAGCATACTTGATATCTTTAACATGTAAACGAACTCCTCGTGGGTAGGCAACTTTTCAAAGTTAGCACATGAAGTGCTTCATTTATCACAAAGGGACTTATAATGTACAAGGATTTACCCTAGATGGTGAGTTTGATTCCCTCCTCTGTGCTCCGCATCTCTTCAACTTAAAGATTGTACGCTTTGTTTTTTGTGAAACACTGATCTCATTGACCATAACATACTTCTATAATTAATAAATCTTTATTCCTAAATTACAAATTATTATCCTAAATTAAAAATAAATTAAAGCTTCTAAAAAGGCCGGTATATCTTGCTCCAACTTTTTTAGGAGGAATAATAGATATATAGAGAGAAAACTAAAAAAAGCAATAAAGCATATTGAAATAATAAGAAATTGGAAAGAAATAAGAAAGATACATATAAAAAATTGTAATGTTAAAATTCAGGATTTGTTCTTAACTAATAAATCATCTGGGCAAAACTAAAAACTTAACTCTTGGTGCAGAAACATAAAACACTAGACAACAACATAGTCATCTGGAACGTCAATTACATAGAATATACAGTAAATACTAAATAAAAGATTGAACAAAGTGACTGCTACTATAGACTTGTTACAGTGACATAATAGCTTTGCCAACAATACAAAGTCATACACAAAACCACTAGGAAGAAAACCACTTACATATATAATAGAAGTGAGATGATCTCCTTACAAATCTACTCTATCAGAGAAAATTTAGAACAGATTTGGTATCACAAACCCGAAAGCTCTTGATGACTGTTAGTTTTCAAACTTAAATTACCTCATCCCTTTCTTACTAACTGAAGCAGCTGATCATTCATCCTCTCAAGTTCATCTTTGGCAGCATTATATTCGTCATTGATCACCTCAACTGCCACACGGAGCTCCTCTTTATCCGTGTCCAATTTTCTGAGCATAGCTTCGATAACAGAATGACGCTTTTTGCATTGATCCCTCTCTGCTGCCAGACTCTTAACTCTCTTTTCTTCCTCAGACAACTCCTCTGTAAGCTTAAGTAATGCACCTGTCAGCTCTTCTCTTTTAAGCTTCAAAGATTCTACATACGTCTCAGCTCTAAAAAGTTTCTCTTGAGCACCAGATAATTTATTCGACACAACAGATAGAGACATCTCTTGCCGAATATAACTAGCCTTAATGTCCCGGTCAAAATTTTCCTTCTTTTTAGTACCATTTTCTAGCACTTGACGGCGTTCAATAAACTTGTTAACTACTCTGCTAAAGGATGTATAATCATCTCCAATTGCTTTCAGTGCACTGTAGCTCTTATTTGCAAGATTCATCATGTTGCTGGGACTCAATTTATCCGCAGAACTTGTGAGGCAGCCAACCAATTGAGATTTTAATATAGATGCTGTATTTACGAGGTATTGATTCACAATCTGTTGGCAACCCTGTAGTACATTTTCTTCTTGGGAATTTGGTTCCAGTTTAACAGGTACTCCATTTATCGAGAAACCAGGTAGCAATTGAGGATCTACATCTGATAACCCTGTTTGAGGTTTTACAATGCTTGCCTCCAACTTCTTCTTAGGTGGATTGTTGTCGGTTTCTTCTTCATTAATTCCCTCACTTGTACCGGCAGTTATAGCAACATTCTTTCTTTTGCCATATACAGGGGTGGTGCCTTCTTTTCCAGACACAGAGTGCGAGTTTAGTGTTACTATGGTAGAAGAAATGGGATCTTTACCCATTGTATCATGAACTGGTGAAGGAGATAAAGTACAGAGTTGTGTCTGAATGTGGTCAGGAAGCACAAATTTAAACACTTGCAATGTATCAGCTCTATCACGTATGCTAAGTTCCTTACATAAATGATTAGCAATAATCATAAGGAATCTAGCATAATAGATGACTTCACTTCTATCTCCTACGTTGCCTAATCTTTTAGAGAATTTTTGAAGCAGTAAAGAGCCAATATCAATTGTCCTATTGTACATTAGGCTGTATCCAATTATCAGAACCAACTTAGTTACTTTAATATAATTGCCACATCTATTATTGAAAACCTTTGATAAAGTGTCAAAAAAATACGACCACTCCTTGCGAAGATGGTTCCTACTTATGTCACTTAAGTTCCCGTTTCCTGAAGCATACTTGATAGATCTTAACATGGCAAAAATCTCCTTATCAGTAGGTAAGTTTTCGAAGTTAGAAATAGGCAAATGAAGTGCTTCATTGATCACAGAAGGAGTAATGCTATAAGATTTACCCTTGATTTTGAGCTTGATTACACCTTTAGAGCAGCAAGCAGTGGTCCACATCTCTTTAACTACTTCTGCATAGATGGTTGGGGTTGCAGTGAGTGCATAACTGACCGGAGAGTTCTTCAAGAAATCCATCAGGAAATGAAAGTCTGCATGCACTGATTCTTTGTCCAAAAAAGCTACATGATTTGTAATGGCATATTCTACTCTGCCTGATGGACTTAGATATGTACTACTAGATTGTTTGGGCGCCATTAATGCTCAGAAGATGGGAGCTAATGTAAGTTTAAAGGTTCAAGAAGAACATGGTGGTGGGCAAAAAAAGAAAAGAAAAAAGATGGGTGTTGTTCAGTGGCATCATCACAATTTTTACACAAATTTTGACAGTCTTTCAACCATTGGATGCACTCATATCAAAGGGTTAGGATTACACTCCCCCAAGTGTCAAATCAATCTGACTTTTTGATGATATTTTAATTAAATAATTTATAGAAGAAAAAGCAAGTCCAGCTTCTGAAGTGAGATCCTAAATTAAAATTTAAGAAATCTAGCATAAATGATATATAGTACTCCAATTCAGTGATTTTCTAAATTACTATCTCTCCGTCCCAATACCAAAATATATTTCCCGTCTACAAAAATCACACATATTTTGGTAGGCGGGCGGACTAAGACCTCTACGACACATTCTTGCGGAAACAACAACAAAAAAAAAAAACCACACGATTCCAAGAGAAATATTAGTCGAATAAAGTTTTCCAACTAGCTAATAACTTTAATTAATAGTAAATCAAATTATCTAATGTAGGAATAGTAACCTTAATTAGCTAATGAAAAAATCAAATCTTAAAAATAGTAAATGTAGGAATAATTTTAGAAAATTATCATTAAACTAGTTGATAAAGCCGCGCTTCGCGGCGGCGTTACAATATTTTAAAAAGAATTCAATGCATTTACGTTATATTATAACATTAATATTAAATTTTAATAATTAAATAATCTTCTTTAATAAATCGATTTCTTGTTAAATCGATTGAGCTGCTCTCTCGTTAAAACCGAAATCCCAACTTTAACATATATTATAAAGACTTATATAATATTTTTTATCCATAAAATCGAACCGTGAAAATAAAAAAAAATTATAACTTCGGTATCAAATTCTAATAGCTAATACAATCTTTTCTAGCGAGCCGTCTTCCCGTTAAACACGTTTCGAGCCGCTCTTATTTGAAACCGAAATTCTAACTTCATTATATAAAGAGAGTAAATTCCAATTTTTATATTCTTTAAACTTTCTAATATTTATGAAGTTTTAAAGATGAAAATACATCTTATATTTTCCGTATATTATAGATATTCTTGTATTTATTTATAGTTTCCACATGAGAATGTCTTGCTGTTATGTTACGGGAATAATATTACATTTATGGATATATTTTTGTAATGCAAGTATAATTAACTTGTATAAAAAAGTTAAAATAAAGGATTTCTAGGAAAAAAGATGTATAGCTTTAAAAAATTGTATAAGACGTCTCCACCGTCCTCGAATTCTACTTCCTTTTATTTTATGTATTACTTATATATTTAAACATCTTTTATACGGTCTTATCTAATGAATCGCTTTCTTGTTAAACACGGTTATTACTATTGATCCGCTCTCTCGTTAAGACCAAAAACCTAACTTTTACATATATTACTTGTATGATAATGTTTATCCATAAAAATCAAATCCTAAAAATAGAATAAAATTTATAACATCAATATGATATTTTAATAGCTAGTACAATCTTTTATAGTGAGCCGTCTTCCCGTTAAACACGTTTCGAGCCGCTCTCGTTTGGGATCGAAATTCCAACTTCATTACAATATTGATGATACTTATCTTACACAACAATTTTTTTTCCTTAAAATCAAAACCTAAAAAATAGAGTGAATTCTAATTAATACTTTCTCTAGACTTTCTAAAATTTTTGGAGTTTTGAAAATTGAAAACATATCTTATTTTATCTTTATATTATATATACTCCTGTATTTATTTAGGATTCCTCCTTAAGATTGTTCTTTTATTATGTTAACACATCAATTCTTTTCTTTTTAAATACGGTGACTTTTTATATGACAATAGTATTGGATTTATGAATAAATTTTCCCAATATAAGTATAATTAACTTATATAAAAAATATATAATTTTAAAAAATCGTACTTTCTATGAAATATTTAATTATATGTTTGCTCTATATATTCAAACACTTATTTTACTTCTAGTAGAACTTTTATTTATATATTATTTAATTGATATTTTTATATCTATTAGTGTTTAAAATTCTAAAATTTTAGAAAATTAGAAAAATAGATTGAGACGATCTTAGAACGCCACCTAAACTCCCGTTATCCTCCTATATATATATATATATATAGGTTTTTGCTAAAATACAAACCAGAACTACAAACCAACACAAAATATATTATATTTCATATATTCTAAGGGCCCCGCCAGGGGCACCTTCACAAAAAAGTCTTATAATTCAACCATCTATCCATTCATCAAAAAAAAAAAAATAAAATTAAAAAAACTGCTGCCACGTCATCATTTTTTTTAAAAAAAATTATATATATATATTTTTTTTTTTGATGAATGGATAGAGGGTAGAATTATAATACTTTTTCGTATTGGGGTACCCCTATTTTGGTCATTAGCTTAAATGTTGGATTGGAATTTGGTTTTTAGGTTTGTATTCTAAGCAGGTTTGTATTGGAGTAGCCCCCTATATATATATATATATTGATGATTTGTATTAAAAAAAAAGACATATTATATGAATTAAATTCATTTTTCAAAAGAAGAATGGAATAGAATTTTTTATTTATAATATTTATCGAGAAATTGCCGAAATTCTGTTGGAGTTGCTCGTGATCTTCGAAAAACATCGTATTAATTTAGCAAACAATAAAATGGAATATTAATTTATCATTATAAACAAATTATAAGTCAATTATAAATCATTTTATGGTTTATATGCCCGTAAAAATTTATAAGAGGTATTTGTCAACTTAATTTATTGAGTCAACTTATAATTTATATGTTGATAGGTTGAATGTTAGTAACGACATACTTTTTTTTAAATTTATTTCTTATTATTTTGTTTTATTGCTTGTTAATAATTTAAAATTTAAAATTTGTGTTTTGAAATATCTTTTTAATTTAAAATGCATGTATTGAAATTATTCTATTAAATAATATTTTTTTTAATTAAATTAAACAAAATACTTCACTAACTTATAAGTAAATTTATCCAAACACTCATATAACTTATAATTATCCTTCTACTTATCACTTATACACGTTTAAGATCCGTTTGGATTGAGGGTTGAAAATGATTGAGTTGAATCGGGTTCAAATTTAAAAATTCGCTTTTGAGAAAATTTTAAAATTAAAGTGTTGGGTTTTGGTAGTTTACGAAAAAATTAAAATAATATTACACATTAAATCTAAAATCCAACACTTTACTTTTTAAATTTTCCCAAAAACGAATTTTAAAATTTGAACCCGATCCAATCTAACCTTTCTCAACCTCCAATCCAAACGAACCATTTTAGTGGGTATTTGTCTGTTTGAGATATCATAAAATGAGTAGTTTTTGCTTTAAAAGCATAAATGTCAAGAATACTTATAAGTTGTATTATACGTTGTATAGATGTTTTGATAAATTTAATTATAAGTTGGTGAAGTATTTTTAAAATTAATTTTTTTAAAAAAAATATTATTTAACACAATAATATCAATACAAGTATTTTAAATTAAAAATACATTTAGAAACACAAATATAAAAAATATAAATTATTAAACAAGTTAAGAAATCAAGCAAACAAGAAATAAGTTGGCATGAAAGTACGTCGTTGTTAACATTAAACTTATTAACAAATAAGTTATAAGTTGAGCTAATAATAAGTTGAGTAGAGAAACACTTCTCATCTATACTATTATATAAAAATCGAAACATTAAAAGTTTTGGTACCTGTTTTTTGGTACGTCGTGAATTTACTTATTTACCCTTCATTATAAAACACATAATAACATCTAAAATCATCTAAAATAAATAATAACATAATATAATTAATGGTATTTAGTCGATTGCCTTTTTCACATTAATTTCAGTTAAAGATATTACCTTTTATAAACACATAAAAACATCAATTGTATCATATCTTCCAATCATTAATATTTCTTTCGAATAAAAACACGTTACCTTTTTGATTTAAAACTAATCTTACAATCATTAATATATACCCGAAAATATCACACCACGCTTTTCAATTATTAATAAAATATATTAAAAATCTGTATACGTTGTTTATAATAAGTAAACATTAGTATAATCCGTAAACATGAGTATATTCAATTATATTAAATTAAAATTAAAAAATAATTAAAAATGATGATTAAATAAAAACATAATTGTAATATTAAATAAAATTTATAATATAATAAAAGAAACCCGTGCATCGCACGGGCATTGAAAGTTTGTCGGTTCGGTTTTCGGCATGTTCATCCTAATTATTAAAATAAATAATAAAATAATATGATTAATGATAATTAGTCGATTGTCTTTTTAATTAAAAAATATTTACTTTTAATTGATGATATTACTTTTTATAAATACATAAATATCATATCTTTCAATCAATAATATTTTTTTTCTAATTAAAACACATGAACTTTTAATTTAAAACAGAATCTTGCAATAATTAATATATACCAAAAAATATCATACCATATCTTCTAATCACTTACAAAATATAATAGAAATTCGTATAGTGCGAATAATAACCATTAGATTTTTAATATAAAAACAGAACCGTTAGATCTAAAATTTCAAGGTATGAATTCCATCAACGACATATTTATTTTAAAATTTTATACTATAAGTTTTAAACCATGCATATCATTAATTAAATTTATATTAAATAATGTAAATTAAAATTTAAATAAAATATTATAAATAATTATTATCTAAAAAATAATTATAACATAAAATAAAATTTAATACATATTAAAAGAAATCCATGCGATCCGTGCGATGCACGGGTTATAAGCTAGGAAGTTCTTATGGGCTTATAAACTGAAAGGCATATGACACAGCCTATTTGTAGTTCGAGGACTCAACTCAACTTAAGCTTAGATTGTAATAAGTAAATAACTTTAACTGTCACAGGAATCTCAGGAGGTAATATCTGTCAGAAGAAAAACCATAAAGTCAATCTATAGTTTTGATGTTTTACACTGGAAGAAGTTCAGATTGCTGATCAAGCCTCAGTATAGCATCAAAGAAGTGGATTTATTTGTAAAACAGAGATTTCTAGAGTGACAGGTTCAGACAGTATACAGTGAAGTACAAGAAGGAGAAAGAAATGAGAAGAAAAATGAATCACATTTTTCAATGTGGAAATTAAAGGACAGTCATTGAAGTTAGTCGTTCATGAACCAGACCGTGCATGGAACGTCAACAAAATATTCAGTGGTATTCCTTTATTACTTTCAGTGATTTAGAAAAGAATTAAGACAATCCAAGGATATATAATTATTCTTCTTTAATTAATTTAAATCAAGTAGTCAATTTAATTAATTAATTAATTCAGCTTGAATTAATTCTTTAATTAAATTAATTGTTAGATTAATTAAATCTGATTAATTATTTAAGTAAGAATAAATTAAAATGATTATTTGTTAATCAATTTTAATTTAAATCTGAAAAATGAACTAGCAAGACAATCCCTGATTGTCTTGCCGATTGTCTTGGAGGCTTAAATCAGAATAGCAAGACAATAAGAGATTGTCTTGCCGATTGTCTTGAAGAAGAAATCAGTAAAGCAAGACAATCTCAGATTGTCTTGCCGACTGTCTTGGTAATGATAATTTCTGAAAAACTTTTAAAAAGTAGGATAAAAATCTGATTTGATTGTCTTGACGATTGTCTTGACAGTTCAAATCAGATTGTCTTGATAATGATCAAAAAGAAAAAGCTTCAGACAGAATGATAATTTTTGATAAAGCAAGACAAAGATCTCAGAATTTGATTGTCTTGCCGATTGTCTTGGAAGAACCTGATTGTCTTGACGATTGTATTGCCTATTGTCTTGGCAGTACAAAATTGGTTGTCTTGGAAGAATAAATTGTATTGCCGATTATCTTGACAGTTATATTTGAAGATAAAGAGGCAGTGATTGTTATATATCAAGACAAATCGACAGAAGACATCAGAAAGATCAAAATATTACATTCAAAGCAGATTTCTCTCTTCTCTCTCATCAAGAACACAGCACAAGAAGCAGAAAAATTTATAGAAAATCAAGTTCATCTTATTTTTAATATCTGATCCGATAGAACTGGTTTACTTGATACTCTTGTACTATTAGCGAGTTTTTACTCCTAATCTATATCTTGATTTTTATTAACAAATCTAGAAAAATTCATGTCGAATTTTCTAATTTGTTTTTATTAACTAGATATAAATTCTGTACTGTATTTGTAACAAACCCCTCAAGTTAATATAATTTTATATTCAACTTGAATTTTGTTTCATTTAATTCCGCTCAAAGTTGTCAAAATATAAATTAAATTATCCGGACAAATTTCGATTAAACAGTACTGTTTGTATTCAACCCCCCTTCTACCAACATATTGGACCTAACAATTGGTATCAGAGCCTATTGATTGATATACAAATCAAGATCCTAATTTTATTCCGCCAAAAATCTATCTCGAATTTTTAACTCACTTAAAAATTCATCATGTCGTCAAAAAGTATTGTTAAAATTCCCATGTTTAACAAGGACAATTATACAATGTGGAAAAATAAAATGGAGTTGTTTCTTGATGTCGCAAATTCTAAATATTTGAGTGTTCTAAAGAACGGACCTATAATTCCACTCGAACATGTACCTGCATCTGTTGTTGGAGGAAATGTTGTAACACCTGCATCAGATGTTCCAAAGGATGCTGATTCTTTTACTCCTTTTGAAAAAGAGGACGCAGGACTAGATAAGAATTTGAGACTTATTTTAATAGATTCCCTGGATCCTGTGATGTACAGTCATGTGATAAATTGTAAAACTGCAAAACACATGTGGGAAACTATTGAGACTATCAATGAAGGAACTGATGAAGTCAGGGAAAACAGACTTCAGATTTTAACTTCTGAGTATGAACACTTTAGAGCTGGCCCTAATGAAGGCATTCAGGAAGTGTTTGAAAGGTATAACAAAATTATCAACAATTTGCAAGTCAATGGCAAGCAATATACACAGAAGGAGATTAATATGAAGTTTTTGTTGACAATGCCCACTCATCTTGAACATAGGATAACAGCCATCAGAGAATCAAGAGATTTGAATAAGATTGCTCTTGACAGATTGTTTGGTGTTCTGAAAACCTATGAACTGGAACAAGTACAGCAGAGGGAGGTCTCTGGTAAAGGAAGAGTGCCAAGTTCATCTACAGCTCTTGTAGTTGAGGCATCTAAGGAAGTGGAAGCTAAGGTTGTTCTACCTTACAGCTCAGACAAGGAAAAGACTGAAGTAGAACTTGGTCAAACACCACCTACTCAGGATGGTGGAGATTTCTATTCATTGGAAGAGTTAGATCAACTAGAAGATGAATCCCTGGCATTGATGGTAAGACAATTTGGCAACTTCAGATTCAGAAGAAATCCAAAGTACAGGTTTAAGTCAAATAACAGATTCCAAAGAGGAGGCTTTTCTTCCTCTAGTAACAGGGGAGGATACAAAACTGGATCTGTTGACAGAAGCAAGATTCGTTGCTTCAACTGTAATGAATTAGGGCACTTTGCCACTGAATGTCAGAAACCCAAGCAAACTCAAAGAAGAGATTTTGCTGCTGAGAAGAAGAAACATGGAAAAGCCTATGTTGCGGCTGGTAAGAGTTGGGATGACACGGACAGCGAAGATAAGGAATATGGAAATCTTGCGTTGATGGCAAATGATCAAGCATCTGATCATCATAACAAACCGGTAACTCTTACTGACACTGAGTTGATTCGTAGTCTTCGTAATTCAGTAGGTAATGCACAAAATGAATATAGAAGACTAGATCTGTTAAGCACTAATCTTGGTAATGAAGTGTCAGAATTGAAAAAGGTGCATATTAATCAAGATCAACAAAGAGATGAAATAACAATGCTTAATAAAAAGGAAAAAGCTATTCTAGAAGTTGTAGGCAAACAAATGGCTAGAATTACTGAACTTGAAACACAGGTCAGGGCCTGTTATAATTCAGTTAAAGTTTCCAAAGAGTTCTTTAACAATCAAATTGTAGAACGAACAACAGGTATAGGGTATGGTTACAATGAAGCTGTTGGTTCATTGGGCATAAATTCCCCTAACCCTGTTAGTGCTAAAGAAAGGGGAATACCACATGTGCTCAAAAATGTTAAAGAACCTCTGTTTAAAAAATCTGATGCTGGCTCACCAGATATTCTTTCTATGGTTATCCAAGAAGAAATGAGAAATGAGGATAGTGCAAATGGCACTGTCTTTATTAAGGATAACTGTGTTAAGGATAAAACTGTTAAGAACACTAATACAAAGAATGTTTCATCCAAGAAAAATGTCACAGTCTTTGTTAAGGCTAAATCAGTTGAGGACGCTAATACAAAGAATGTTTCATCCAAGAAAGATGTACCTAAAGTGCCAGTCAAAGTTGTTGAATCAGCTAGTTCTTCTAAGACTGGATTAGGTAGTAATAAGTTGAAACAGAAAAATACCATGCCTACCATTGATTCTAATCATAAAGCATGTGGTGTTATCAATTGTATGTCTTGTGCTTTTAACAGTATGCGTGTTTATTTTAATGGTAATTATGCATGTGTTAAACAGAATGCTCCTCGACAGCACATGAACAGGAACAATAATGTTCGATCAAAGACTGCTTTTCCTCCTCAAGTTAGGAGAGAGACATTTGCACCTAAGACTAAACAAAAGGTTACAAAGAATGTTTACCAGGTCAAATGTCCAGTCAATGACACAAGTGTTATTGCTGCTAGAGAAACATGGATACCCAAGATAAAACAAAAGATTTTCAAATATGTTTATAAGGTTAAATGTTTATTGACTAAAGATGTTAAAATTAAAATGTTGTTTTGCCTGATAAAGGTCAATACTTTAAATACGCAGGACCCAATCAAATTTGGGTCCCGAAGAAGGTTTAATTCATTTGTCATTGCAGGGTATTGAACAGGTTGATCGAGTAACCTGGATCTTGGACAGTGGATGTTCAAGGCATATGACTGGAGACAGAACCCTGCTGACAAATGTGGTGGAGAAGGCCGGTCCAGTAGTTACCTTTGGAGATAACAGCAAAGGTAGAACTGATGGATATGGCAGACTTGAAGCTGAAAATGTTATCATTGAAGAAGTGTCCTTTGTAAAAGGACTTGAGCATAATTTGCTCAGCATCAGTCAATTCTGTGACAAGGGATTTGAAGTCCACTTTAACAAAATGAATTGTCTGATTTCACACAAAAGAAATGAACAACCATCTCTGACGGGAGTCAGAAAAGGAAACTTGTATGTAGCCAACATGAACACTAGAAGCACTCAAGAAATCAATTGCTTCTATTCTAAAGCATCCACAGATGAAAGCTGGCTATGGCACAAGAAACTTTCTCACCTGAATTTCAAAACCATGAACTCTCTGGTTAAGAGAGAATTGGTGAGAGGTTTACCCCCTATGGAATTCACACAGGAAGGACTATGTGATGCCTGTCAAAAAGGCAAACTAAAAAGGGCAACTAACATAAGCACTGATATATCTTCAATAACTGATCCTTTACAGTTACTTCACATGGATCTATTTGGTCCAGTGAATGTGATGTCTATGTCAAAGAAAAGATATGCTCTTGTGATTGTTGATGACTTCTCAAAGTACACATGGGTTTTGTTCCTGAATTCTAAAGATGAGACTCCACAATTGGTGATTGATCACATCAAGTTAATTGAGTTGGATTCCAAGTATCCAGTGAGGGCTATAAGGTCAGACAATGGAACTGAATTCAAGAATGCAGTTCTGAATGACTTTTGTATTGAAAAAGGAATAACCAGACAATTCTCAGCTCCAAGAACTCCTCAGCAAAATGGGGTAGTTGAAAGAAAGAATAGAACCTTGATAGAAGCTGCACGTACTATGTTAAGCGAATCAAGGCTTCCATTATATTTTTGGACTGAAGCTGTCAACACTGCTTGTTATACTCAGAATCGAACTCTTATCAACAAAGACTTGATGAAGACACCCTATGAATCCTTGAATGAAAAGAAACCAACACTCAAATACTTCCATGTATTTGGAGCTAAATGCTTTGTACTTAAAGAAGGAGACGATCAAGGTGGAAAATTTGAAGCCAAAGCACATGAAGCAATTTTTGTTGGTTATGAAAGAAGAGCTTATAAGGTGTATTTGATTGAACATCAGAAGATGATGGAAAGTGTCAATGTAACATTTGATGACACTAAACTCCTTAGTATCCAAACTGAAGATTCATCTGAAAAGCTATCATTTGAAGATATGAAAGATCTAGATTCAGATGATGATAGTCCACCTGATGTTTTTGCTGATGCTAATGACAATAATGTCAATGATGAGTTTAATCAGAATAATGATGGTGATAATAATGATAATATTGAAAACACCACTCATGCTTCTGAACACTCATCTAATCATCCTGGCAACAACTCAGGGGGAGTTAGTGAAGGATCAACAAATCATACTCAACAACACAATTTAAATCAAGGGGAATCATCAAGAGTTAACCTACCCAGACAAACTGTTTGGAATAGAACTCATCCTTTTGAGTTAATTATTGGTGATCCAGATGTTGGAGTAAAGACTAGAAGAGCTTATCAGAATCAATGCAATTATTCAGGGTTTCTATCTGAAATGGAACCTAAGAAAACTGAAGAAGCTCTTTCTGATCCTGATTGGGTGATTGCTATGCAAGATGAACTCAATCAATTCAAACAACAAGAAGTATGGAAGCTGGTACCCAGACCTTCAAATAGAACAGTGGTTGGCACTAGATGGGTATTCAGAAACAAACTTGATGAAGATGGCACAGTCACCAGGAATAAAGCAAGACTGGTAGCAAAGGGTTATTCACAAGCTGAAGGCATTGACTATGATGAAACCTATGCTCCAATGGCAAGACTCGAGGCCATTAGGATATTCTTGGCATTCGCAACATTCTCAAACTTCAATGTTTATCAAATGGATGTTAAGAGTGCTTTTCTAAATGGTAAGCTGGATGAAGAGGTCTATGTAGAACAGCCCCTGGCTTTGAAGATCCAGATCTGTTGGATTATGTCTACTTCCTTTTCAAGGCTATCTATGGCCTCAAGCAAGCACCAAGAAAATGGTATGACACACTTTCTGAATTTTTACTTGAAAATGGCTTTGTTAGAGGTGTCATAGACAAAACTCTCTTCACTAAGAAACATAAAAATGATACAATATTAGTCCAAGTCTATGTGGACGATATAATATTTGGGTCTACTAATGATCTTTTGTGCAAGAAATTTGCTAAGTTAATGCAGGGTAAATTTGAAATGAGCATGATGGGAGAACTGAAATTCTTTCTTGGATTGCAAATAAGTCAAAGGATAGATGGAATATTTATCTGTCAATCCAAGTATATCAAAGAGCTCCTCAAGAAATATCAAATGGAGGACTAATCTTCAGCTAAGACACCATCATCTACAGCTGTCAAGTTTGGAGCTTGTGAAAATTCTGCCAAGGTAGATGTCACAAGTTACAGAGGTATGATAGGGTCATTACTTTACCTTACTGCAAGTAGACCAGATATTATGTATGCTACATGCTTGTGTGCAAGGTTTCAAGCGGATCCTAGAGATGTTCATCTCATTGCTGTAAAACGAATCTTAAGATATCTTAAGGGTACACCTAATCTAGGTATCTGGTACCCTAAAGAATCTGGTTTTAATCTTGTTGGATACACAGATTCAGATTATGCAGGAAGTGTTGTAGACAGAAAAAGCACCTCTGGTAGTTGTCAATTCCTAGGTGGCAGGCTAGTTTCCTGGTACAGCAAGAAACAACAAACAGTTTCCAACTCAACAGCTGAAGCTGAATACATAGCTGCTGGAAGCTGTTGTGCACAAATCTTATGGATTAGGAATCAGCTGAAAGACTATGGTTTTGTATTAACAAAAATTCCAATTTTGTGTGATAATACAAGTGCCATAGCAATCTCCAACAATCCTGTGCAGCATTCGAGGACCAAGCACATAGACATCAGGTATCATTTTATAAGAGAACATGTCATGGATGGTACTGTGGAATTGTTATTTGTACCCACAGAAGAACAAATAGCAGATATTTTTACTAAGTCTCTTGACGAATCCACATTCACCAAAATTGTTGGTGAATTGGGTATGTTAAACAGTCCTAGTAATTAAGCTGGTTAATATCTGAGGTTTATTCTTTAATAATTTGCAAGTGATTTTGTTATTATTTTTAAATTTTAATCACTTGTATAATTATTTTATCAACTTCTTATTGCTTGTAATTGTTAAAAATCTTTGTCAACATGTTTATAATAACTTCTTTATTACTTCTTGTGTTTTGAAATATTTGTGATATTTTAATGAATCATATTCTCTCCTTAAATAATTTTCTATTAGAAAGTTATTTATTAGAAAATATTTAGATTCATTAATTTGTTATAAATGTTTTTGTATATATATTTAATATTTTATTAAATGTTTTGTAGTGTTTGTCCTTTTGTTATTTATATTTGTTGTCGTAAAAAGGTTAATCCATGTGTATGCAAAATATTTATTTATAGTATTTTTAATAATATATTAGAGTGTATTTTAATTGGATTAATTATGAACATTTATTTGCATTTTATTAGCATAATATTAGAAGATTAATAGATTGTCTTGTTTGTCTTTATAGTATCAAGACAATCGCCAATACAATCCACAGATTGTCTTGGCAGCTTATTTTGTTGATAATAAAATATTTTTCAGATTTTTGTTTTGTTTTTATTTTGTTTTACTCAAGACAAACGATTGTCTTAATAGTTTTGAACTACCAAGACAATCGGCAAGACAATCACTTGATTGTCTTGGAGTGTCTTTTCAGTATTTTAAAAATTAAAAAAAAATGTGTGTGTCAATTTGTTTTTAATCAGTTAAATACATGATTGTCTTGATAGTATTTATACTACCAAGACAATCGGCAAGACAATCAACCGATTGTCTTGTAATGTTAGTTTGTTTTTTTTTTAATAAAAAAAAAATGTGTGTTTTTCTTTGTTTTTATTTAATAGACGATTGTCTTGATAGTATTTATACTACCAAGACAATCGGCAAGACAATCAGCCGATTGTCTTGTAGTGTTGTTTTGTACTTTAAAAAAAAAACAGATCACAATCAGTCAATACAATCTTCTCGCTCGTGTTTTTACACAGAGACTCTATATACATACACGATACATACACTCTTGAACTGAAACGCTGCTCGATTTTCCTCAACAAAACTGAAAACTAAGAACGGATTTAAGTAGATCGTCCAATTTCCTGTCTTTTGAACCGAACATCTTCCAATTTCATTCAGTTTTTGAAAACTCTATTTTTCAAAAAATTCAATCGGGTTTTCAGTGTTTTGAGAGTTCTAGATTTTTTCTTTGAATTCTAAAAATAGATTGAAACTCCCAGTGACCAGGAGAACATCATATAAATTTTTGGGATTTTTCTGACAACTTTGAATTAATTCGAATTTTTAATTAATTTTAATTAATTATTAATTCTGAAAATTTTCGAATTGTTTTAATTTCCTTAAATTGAAGTGTGCTTTTGTGTTAAAAAAAATGGCTGATAATTTTGAGATAATGAAACGTAATTTGGTTGGCTATTTTAATCCGAACGATTGTCCCTATGATCGATTTAGGCCTTGGATACGGTTTTTAAATGACGATTCAATTATCCGAACTGCCATTTCGATCGAAGCCCCAATTAAGATAGGACCACTGAGATTGATTTGCACAGAAGCTGTGGTGTCTGAAGACTTGACCTCATTCTCTTTTGATTTTGATGGTACACACCACGTCGTGACAGAATCAACCCTTACTACTGTATTGGGCCTTCCGGCGGATAATTTTGATCCATTTCCAACTAGTGAACAATTCTATCAATTCTTCATTGATATTAATTATCATGGAGTAATTGATATGAACAACCTGAGCAAAAGGAATCTGGTTCAACAATGGGATGCATTCTTCGACACAATCTCCAAGGTATTTGCTAATTCAGCCAGAGGTAACTTTCATTTACTCACCTCTATGTTACAAACTATTGGTTATGCTGTTGCTAACAACCGTAGAATCAATATTGGTAACCTACTTTGGAATACTATTGTTAGCAGGATTGTTAAGGCCAGAAGGGATTTTGATGAGGGTAAGAAAGTTCTATGTTATTATCCTAGATTTTTAACTTTGTTATTTAATCATCTTGTTCCTGTTGGTCAACAAACAATTTTTAGGAATGACAACCCTATGGTATCAGGCAGACAAACCAAGAAAATATTCACTAGCCTTGATACACATAGAAAATTGATAAATGTGCCAGTGTATATTACACCATATTTGTCTAACTTCATAAATCTACCTGTCATTCCTCGACTTGTGAATGCACCTGAACCTGAACCTCAAAATGTACCTGTCCCTGAACATCAACATCAAATGGAACAATCTATTCCTTCAGGTACAACTACTGCATCAATGGAGCAGGTATTGACTTCTATCTCTCAAACTGTTTCTGGAGCCCAAGTGGCTGATAGGTCAGACCAAGAGGTTGTAGAACCACAGCCTCTATCCCAGGTCTTAGAGCCAAACACTGTGTCTAACCAAATCTCTAAACCTAAAGCCAGAAGCAAGTTGTTGACAAAAAGAGCTGATAGAAGAAGTGATAATGTGAGTGATCCCACAGCTCTGCCTCCACCAAAGAAGAGAAGAAACCTACAACTTGAGGCATCTGTTAGCCCATCCATTTCCTCCCAACAGGACTTGGACATTGAAATGGCCGATGAACTGTTACTAATTTCATCCTCTCAACAGGATGAAATTATTGAAATTCGCCAAAGGGCCGTGGCACCTTGTACAGAGTCAAGCACACCTCTATTACTCACAATGGGGGAAAACATTACCATAGAATCTGATGTTGTTAAGGACACTGAGCAAGGAGTGCACGATAGGATTGTTACAATGCCTACCATTGTTACGGTAGAAGAGCCTTCACAGGCTTCAGAGGGAAATCTTGACTCTCTGCCAGTTATAATAGAGTCATCATCTCCCCTCCCAGGAGGAACATTCCTGGCTCCCTCAAGGGATTCTTCACTCGCAGATTTATCTGGAGAAAGTGAAGGGCAACTTGGTCATCCTATCACTGAAGAAATTCAGTTATCAAATCCAAATGAATTGATAGAGATGACTGAGGATTGGGAATTGCGAACTCCCATTGCACCACCACTGACCTCTCCAGAAGAGGCTAGGGTGATTTCTTATGCAGGTACAGCTCAAGGAAAGGAGCTAGTGTTGAGTGATGTGAGGACCACCTTAAATATGAGTGAAACACATGCACAAAAGGAGAGTGACATATCCTTGAGTGAACATCAGGTGAGCGCACACACTGACACAAACACTTTGTCTCTAATGGCTCAAATCAAAGATCTGCAAAAGAAATTGATGGAAACTGAGGCTGAAAAACAAGTTTTAAAAGCACAAGTGGATGAACGGTCTTCTTCTTCCACCTCTGTCAACAATCAGCTCATGATTATTCGTGACGATGTCCACAACATAAAGACTACACTCACTCCAGCAATCAATACATTGATACAATCCAACTCTCAGGCATCTACAGAAAGAACTGATATTTTAAATGCTATTGACAGACTCTCTAATAGGGTGGATGAACTTCAAGTGGAAATGCATGAAACTGCTCAATCATATTCAAGCTTGAAGAAAAGTATGATTACATGTTTGAAGGACTTGATCATCTATACAACATTGTTAAACCTACTCATAATATCACACCAGAACAAAGAGCATATTTTGAAGACTATGATGATGATAATGAAGGGGATAATGATGCAAATAGGGAGCTTGATAGTCAACGAAAGTCTGTAGAGGATTCCTCAACTAAGGGGGAGAAGTCTGGATATTAGGTCCAAATGTGTTGTAGAGGGGGGGTGAATACAACTTTTCGAATATGAGAAGCAATAAATACGATGCAATAAATGAACACACAGATTCAAGGAATATATGTCTTATATATAACTTGAAAGGGTTGCTACAACATTCATTACAAAGTATAACAGAAGTTCAGAGAGAAGTGAATGATACTAAGCCCTGTGAATGCACTCTGTCTTTTTCTCTTGTGTTTTTCTCAAGAATTGCTCACTAACTAAAACATTACACAAGTACTTCTATTTATACTACATGTAATCTATGTCCTGTAGTCTTCAAAGACTAAGATGTACGTGGCCCAATGATGTCCACATAAATCTTGCCTTATCTTGAAAGCTTGGAAATCTGCCAATCAGAAGATGCCATGTGTCATGTTGAAGCTGCACTCTAAGTAGAACTTCTACTTGAGAATTTCTACTTAGCCATCTCGAATTTCTAAGTAGAACTTCTACTTAGAAACTTCTACTTGGTCATCTAGAATATTTAGTACTTAGAAAATATTCTGGTCTTCAACTTGAAACTTCAATGCACATCTTGAACTTGTGATATCTTCATGTCTTCTTTGTTCTTCACTAAGCTCTTGAATATGGATCTTTATTACTGACATAAACTTGCTATCAATGTCCTGACACTTGATGCAACGGTCTGGTTCATAAGTGACTAGTCTTGATAGGGTTTTTGCTTCTTGAATAAATTACCATATCCAATTAGTAATGTGGCTTTCCAATATTTGCTTTCCTTCTTGTTCACTTGAAATCAATTGGTCTTATTGATACTGATAGTTATGATCTTGATTCTTGGTTTTCCAAATCACTGAGTCATGAACAACTTTGACTTGAACTTCTCTCAATGATTTCTTCTTGGATTGATCATAGTTAACATGTTGAATTGTATCAATTACCTTGTCTTCATTTAGTGTTGATTTCTTGTGACTTCTTGTTCTTGATTGTCTTCTGGTTAAGTATCTTTTCCTTTAGTTTGAGTTACATTAGTTATAGTGTTACAAGTTTACACACTCTGCCTTACAATCTCCCCCAATTTGATTGTCTAACAATGACATTCAAATTAATGAAGGATAACTCAACTAAACAATGAGACGAGAAAAGATAATTAACATTACATTCTTGAATAATTTACAATTGAAATTTACATGAAAACAATACAAAGAACTTAAACTAGAAACAAAATTCGAACTTCGAATTAAAGATCATTTTAGTGATTCCTATCACCTGGATTATTTCATACCTTTTAGTCAAACTTGTATCACCTTATTGGATTCACTCTAAGGTGAATTTTCCTCAAGTGAGTTAAAGCAACCGAAAGACATGAAGTTTTTCCAACTTCAAGTTCACACCACTCTGACCTTTAACCCTAATTCCGTTTCATCTTTCTAGCTTCAGCAGCTTGGTCTCTCTCTTCTTTCTGCCTTTTGCGCTTCTCCTTCTGCCGCTGTTCTTTCTTGTACACTGGATCTTTAAGCTGCTTCCACTTAGCATTCAACAGACTTACAGCTTCCATTTCTAGAGGATTCTTGGGCTCTGGGTAAGGATGTTTGAAAAGCCTTCTGAGTTTGTCCACCTCCTGAGTAGTTCTGATCTTTAGAATATCCTCAAAGTTCTTCATTATGAGCTGAGATTTCCAATGTGTTTTATCAGCTTTAAACTGACAATAGATCATCTTGGGGTAGCCCTTGACACGGTTAGTATTGTGGACACTAGCCGCATCTCGCTCCATTCGCTTCTTTTCCACCACTATCTCAGACAGGTAACTCATGAGTCTCTGCTTTTCTTCAACAAACTTATCTTCCACTTCGCCCCATTTGAATACATATAATACTCTCTCCAGAAATGCAGCATCTTGAGTCCGTAGCAGCCATTGTCTACTCATATGCAAGATTGTTTGATTCTGGTCTGCATCTATGAATACTAAGGCATCAGCTGTATCTTCAACATAAGCGTGTATCCAGTATACACTATCACTTCCTGGAACACCAATAGCCTCCCTTATTTCTCCTTGTTCTAGTGCTCCAGAAGGAAGAGTCAGAGCTTCATCTACATTCTTCATGGCTTGAAGAATATTCCATTTCTTCTCTATCAGCTCCGGCTCAATCTTCACGTCATCAAGAGGGTTTGGAGCAATGACATCACACTTCCACACCTCATTGCTCTTCTTGAATATAACTCTTTCAATGATCTTCACGAATTTATCTTTAAGCTCAGAAGCGAATCCCTTACTCATCATTTGTCTACAGATAGCTTTGAGAGATTCTACTGAAAGCTCCATTAGATCATTTTCCTCCATGCTAACCCTCTTCATCTTTCCGTCAACTACCATCCGGACAAAATTTGGATATGCTGAGAATTCTGGACCCTTGTCCTCTGCTAGCTGCATTAACTGATCCCTGTACAGAATGCTTAGCTCCTCAGATTGAGAGTATTGAATTTTAGTCGCTAGCAAGAACAACTCTGACGCAGATCTTCTCATTATGAATTGGTCATCCATATATAGGAAAGATGTTGGGACTCCTTCTACCAAAGACAAGATAACCTGCCACTCCTTAAGATTTGCATTGTATCCAATCCTGACTTTAGAAATTAATCTCTTCAAAGCATTTATATAGTCCCCAGTCATTGGATTCTGCAAATTCAAGTTGTAGAACAGATCATCTGCATCCTTGTTATGAACTCCTTTCGCACAGGGTCCCATCATTATCTTCCTTGCTTCATCCCATTTCTGCCCTATCCTTCGTTTGTCCAGATCAACTTGAGGATTAGCTAGCCTTACAAGCTCATGATCATACTGCTTCCCTTGTAGTTCCACTTTCTTTTCTAGGAAGGCAGCACATTCTTGCATCATCTTCATTTTATGGAACTGAGCTTGTTCCAAGGCTAACTGTTGAGCTTTAAGGGTTTCCTCATCAACAGGAAATTCTTCAGGCATTCCGGAAGACATCCCAGCACCTCCACCTTGTTCCTTCAAAGATCTTTTTATAGCGTGTGCCAACGGTACGTCTTCCATGTCAGAATCTGAGTCAAGTACCTTCTGTACTGTTTCCTGATGACTCATATCAACAAATGGTTCATCAACCATTACTGCCTTACCCTTTCTCATCCTCAGAGCATCTTCATCAACAGACGGCTCAACTTCTGGTTCCTTGACAAGATCAGCGGGTTCTTCAATTTCTTCGATGTGAACTGCCTGCTCTCTCGTCTCCTTTCCACTCTCCCCCTTAGGTGAGTTATCCTGAGCTCCACCTTGGTCTTCAGATCCACCAGCTGCATAGGAACCTCCAAAACCAGAACCAGAGGCTCCCGCTCCACTAGCACCACCTGCACCAGCATCGGGGGGAGGTTGTTGCGACTCCAAACACTCCGGGGGCACAAAACTCCTGACTGCGAACATCATTCTACTGATCTCCACAGCCATTGTATGCATTGTAGACTCCAATGCCCCCATCCTCTCATTGAGAGTGCTTCCCAAGACACCACCAGCATGGCCCAAGTCATTGACCTTATTTGTTAAATCATCAAAAGCTGTAGCTTGACTTGCCATTCTTGCTGCGTAGTCGTCTAGAGCCCTTTGGTTGTTTCCAATGTTCATCCCGAACTGCCCTATCGTCTGTCCGAACTGCTTCATCTGATTTTCCATAGAAGTCATACGCGTATCAAGATTTTCAATGTTAAGGGACGGTGTTTGGTTTAGGTGACCTCGCTCTAATACTCGTTCTGTTGGTATTTGACGCTCGGTTTCGGGCCTTGAAAATGAAGGTCCCTTTCTCCCTAACCTCTCACACACACTCCCTGTCTCACGCTCGTGTATGTCTTCAATTATTGATCCGAAATATGAAGCAGTACCTGCAGAAATTTGATAAGAAAAATAATTGGCAGTTATGGGATCTATGTCCGTTATATCCTGAGTTGGAATCTCAGGCTGAGCGGCTGCAAAGTGTTCTTGTACAACATTAGAACCGATCCTCTTTGCAGCATCAGTACGTACCGGTGAAGGTACGGCTGAAGTTCTTAAGACTTCATGTCCTCTTGAAGCAACAGTATCTTCAAGAGGTACATCATCCTCACCAAAATCAAAATCCCTATGTGCAGATTGTTCAAGGGGTGAACCACTCGCGTGAGGTGGAGTGGTTGCGTGTGACACGCTAGGGTTTGACTGTGGTTGTGAAGTAGCAGCGTGGAAAAGTTTGGCTTTCTTTCGAATAAGTTGCTGCTCTTCGGGTTCACTCTCCTCATCATCTTCTACATATACACGTGCTGGCTTTCTGACTTCCGTTAACAAGGGTGAAAGAGAATAAGAATGTGTATTGGATTCAGAAATGTAGCTCTCACCCTGGGATAGATCCTGCGGGTTAGCAGTCTCTTGGGTCGCGGAATCAGATACATAGGAGGAGGAATAAATAGTATGCAGGGAGAGATTACCTGATTGATTACCTTGTGCATCATCGCTTTCCTCATCAGGAATCTCATCAAATGCCTCAGCATGAACAGATGGATTTTGAGCATGTGATGAAACTTGTGATGATGCCTCCAAATTGGTAACTCCTGCATCATATCTAAGCCACATTTGTATATTTTCAGGAATTGACATCGGTTTACCTTGATGTTTATCCTGATTAGCAATGGTTGAAAGTGACTTAGTGCCCATCCCTAGCGATGCAGATGTTGGGCTTCCGGCAAATCTCTGTCTAACAGCAAGAGCATCCTTCGGTATTAGGTCATTAATGAGCATTTGAAGAAACCGAGGAAACCAGCAGACAACATCAGCTGTAGTGAGGTCTCTGCTTGCAAGAGATCCCATTGAGGCCACTATCTCAGAGAGAACTATGCGTCCATAATTTATATCCAGTTCTCTTGCTAGGGCAACTGCAAAGGTTTGCATTGGAATTGGAATTTGATGAAAGTCTTTTTCGCGTGCCCGAAAACATCTTGTGATGGCCTCGAAAAAGTAATTCCATTCCACATGGAAGAATTGCTTTTGGATATTTCCTGTGATTGGGCCTTTCGGAGGATAACATCCAATTTCTTCAAAGAATCTGAGGCGTTCTGTAGCTGTAGGTTCTGGATCATAAGCATCTTTAATTGGGAATCCCAGAACTCTGTTGACAATCTCTTCAGTCACCTCATATTCCTGACCCGCTAAGGTAAACCTGAAACCTAAGGGGGTTGATTTGCTCCCAAAAGTAACCGCACTAGTCCATAATTGCTGTAAAGCATCATGTACTAGTGTAGGTTTAGCAGTAAAAGCATGGCTAGCTTTGGAGTACAAATTGAGAAATCGTATCCAAAACTTAAACCGCGGGAGTTGATCACCAATTTCCGTAGAAATATTATAAAAATTGTTTTTAGCAAGTGAAAATTGGTGAGCCATTTTAATTAAATGTTTTTCTTTGAAAGATGTGAATTTTTTATTTTAATTGAGAAAAACAAATAATTTACGAATTAATCAGTTTTATTCCTTTTAATTTTTCGATAATATCAAAAGATAGTCTGAAAATTTAAACTACGGAATATGAACAACCAATGACTAGATCTGAATATTCAACAAAGATGAATATTCGTGTGTTTATCAGTGAAATCGTGTGTATATGTGGAGAATATGAATTCGTGTTTTGAACAGATACACAAAACTTGATGTTTGTGTGTATGTATATGCGCGTGTATATGCGGTTACAAAACACAGTATCACAATGATTAATGATAACACAGTGATTAACAGTCAAAAATTTGGCAGTAATTCGTGATTAGTATGAGTTTAATCACAAAAACACGGGTTAATTGTATGAAGTCTGTGAAATCGCACTGTTTTTGTGAAACGGCTGCTGTGAAAATGAAATTAGGTAAAGTGAATTAGGCATCGAGTTAGAGATGTATATATAGATGAATGTGAAATGACAAAAATGTCCCTGTTAAAAAGAGTGAAAATTACCAAGTCCATACAGGGAACATCTAAGTCGAACTCTATCTCGAACATTTCTATCTCGAACATCTCTATCTCGAACATCAAGTCGAACTTCGAGATAAAGTTCGAGATAGAAGTTAACTCGAACAATTAAGCACAATGAACACTTTAACCAATTTTTCAGCAGAAACTATAGGGAAATCCTATCTCGAACATTTATGATATGTAGTAAACTTGGAAAAATCCCCTCTTGAAAAAGTAGGGAAATTCAAGATACTTTTCGAGTTAGAAGTCTATCTCGAACATCAAGTCGAAATTCGAGTTGAGTTTCGAGATAGACTAAGAGCTCTATCTCGAACATCAAGTCGAAATTCGAGTTGAGTTTCGAGATAGACTAACTCGAAGTTAATCTCAAATTCTTTCCAAAATACCCCCTTGAACCAAAAAGTACAGGGTAATTCAAGATATGTTTCGAGTTAGGAGTGTAACTCGAAAAATTCCCTTCAGCTTAACTGAGAACTCTATCTCGAACATCAAGTCGAAATTCGAGTTGAGTTTCGAGATAGACTAAGAACTCTATCTCGAACATCAAGTCGAAATTCGAGTTGAGTTTCGAGATAGACTAACTCGAAGTTAATTCTCAGTTCTTTTCAAAATATTCCCTTAAAGGAAACCTCATCTCAACCTTTGAGATAAGATTCGAGATAGACTTTATCTCGAATATTTTGAAGATAGAACTAGGCACACTGGTAACTCGAACTCGAACTCTAAGTCGAATTTCGAGATGAATTTCGAGATAGCCAACTCGAAATTCTTCCCAGACTTAGAATTTTTCAAAAACTTCACTCTGACAGATTAAGTCGAAATTCAAGTCGAATTTCTAGATGAGTTTCGAGATAGAACCTAACTCGAAATTTTGAAGTTTTTTAATTCTAAGGCCTCTAATTACATGAAACTCATAGGTAAATTCATCATAAAATCATGCAATATTTAGAATATTATGAATTTAACTCCCCCTATGATCATGCAATCTAACAAGCATAAATTCACAGATTTGTGCTATAAAAGACACTTAAAACACAATGAATTCATGCAAAATCACACTATATGCAAACTATAACAATCATTAATTAGGCATTTTAAAGTCTAAGCACATAATGATTGATTAGCTTGCACATACAAACATAAACATGGATTTTACAGATAGAAGGCTTTACTAACTTGTGTTAATCATTCCCAATTCACCAACCAACCTATTGAATGTTACTTCATCAAGAGGTTTGGTGAATATATCTGCAATTTGTTGCATTGTGGGCACAAAATGTAGCTCCACAGTCCCCTCTTCGACATGTTCTCTTATGAAATGATACCTGATGTCGATGTGCTTGGTTCTTGAGTGATCTAGAGGATTGTTGGTTATGGCAATGGCACTTGTGTTGTCACACATGATTGGAATTTTCTTGTGCTCCATGCCATAATCCTTCAATTGGTTCCTCATCCACAGTATTTGAGCTACACAGCTTCCAGCAGCAATGTACTCAGCTTCAGTAGTAGAAGTAGATACTGTATGTTGCTTTTTACTTTGCCAGGACACCAATCTTCTGCCAAGAAATTGGCAAGCACCAGATGTGCTTTTCCTATCAATCCTGCAACCTGCATAGTCTGAATCCGAATAGCCAATTAAATTAAAACCTGTATCTCTTGGGTACCAAATCCCTAGATTTGGTGTGCCCTTGAGATACCTAAAAATTCTTTTGACGGCTACGAGATGTGATTCTCTAGGATCCGCTTGGAACCTTGCACATAAACAAGTTGCGAACATTATATCGGGTCTACTTGCAGTTAAATAGAGGAGTGAGCCAATCATACCTCGATAGCTTGTGATGTCAACTGATTTACCTGATTTGTCTTCATCAAGCTTCGTGGCTGTTGCCATGGGAGTCTTAGCTGATGATGCATCTTCTAGATTATACTTCTTGAGTAAATCTCTGACGTACTTGGATTGACAGATAAAGATACCATCTTTTCTCTGACTGATCTGTAATCCAAGGAAGAAGGACAGCTCTCCCATCATGCTCATCTCATATTTTTCCTGCATTAGCTTGGCAAATTTCTCGCACAAGCGCTCATTTGATGACCCAAAAATAATATCGTCCACATATACTTGAACAAGTATTAAGTCATTTCTCACAACTTTATAGAACAATGTTTTATCAATTACTCCCCTAACAAAACCATTTTCAATTAATAATAGGGATAGGGTTTCATACCATCGCCTTGGGGATTGCTTAAGGCCATAGACAGATTTGAAGAGTAGATACACAAAATCTGCATGTTCTGGATCAACGAAGCCAGGCGGCTGTTCCAGATACACTTCTTCTTCTAACTCTCCGTTCAGGAAGGCACTTTTCATATCCATCTGGAAAACTTTGAAGTTCTTATGTGCTGCAAATGCCAAGAACATCCTGACTGCCTTAAGTCTTGCAACTGGTGCATAGGTTTCATCATAATCAATTCCTTCTCGCTGAGAATAACCTTTTGCAACCAAACGAGCCTTGTTTCGTGTTACAAGTCCGTTTTCATCCAGTTTATTTCTGAATACCCACCTAGCTCCAATTACGGATATGTTCTTTGGTCGGGGTACCAGTTTCCAAACTTTCTGCCTTTCAAACTGATTGAGTTCCTCTTGCATTGCAATCACCCAATCAGCATCGACAAGAGCTTCTTCTATTTCTTTAGGTTCAAGCTTGGATAAGAACCCAGAATATAAGGAGATATTAGCCATGTCAGCTCTTGCAGTTCTTCTAGTAGTCACACCAGCATCTGGATCACCAATAACTAACTCAAACGGATGGTCTCTATTCCATACCCGTTCACCTAGAAATTGTCTTGATGATTCAGCTTGACTTTCTGAGTTGGGGTGCTGACTACTTTGATTATTTTCACTAACTCCCCCTGAGTTAGTGCCAGCTCCTACAGAACTAGAGTCAACTCGACTCGAGCCTTGAATCGTAGTCCTTGAGCTGCTATTTACTCCCCCTGAGTTGTTGCCGGTTCGTACTGAAGAAGTCTCTCCTGATCTTGTAGAATTAGCTTGTTCACTAGACTCAGGTTCTTCATGTACACTTGGAACATTTAATGGAACAACCAACTCAGGTTCATCTTCAAGATCTTCTAAGTCCAGATTCTGAAATTTTAAGGACTCAGGTTCACTAGAATCTCTTGAAATTGATGAGAGTTTGGTATCGTCGAATCTGACGTTGTAACTTTCAGTCACTTTTCGATCATTCACCAAGAACACTCTATAAGCTGCCACCACATCTGTAGAGTAACCAACAAAGATTCCTTCACGAGCTTTTGCTGCAAACTTGCCTAGATTTTCATCATCTATAAGCACATAGCATTTTGCTCCGAAGACATGAAAGTATTTGATTGTTGGTCTTCTGTTGTTCATTAGCTCACATGGTGTCTTTTCTTTATCTTTTATGATCAAAGTTCTATTTTGAGTGTAACAAGCGGTACTCACTGCTTCGGCCCAGAAATACAAAGGAAGTTTTGAATCATACAACAAAGTTCTTGCTGCTTCAACCAAAGTTCTATTCTTCCTTTCAACTACTCCATTTTGCTGTGGAGTCCTCGGGGCTGAATACTGACGACGTATTCCTTTAGATACACAGAAGTCATTTAGCACTGCGTTTTTGAATTCAGTGCCATTGTCTGATCTAATCGTCTTCACAGTAAGTGTTGAAACATTCTCAATTTGAGTGATATGATCAATGATTAAGAAAGGTACTTCGTCTTTCGTCATTACGAACAATACCCATGTATACTTGGAGAAGTCATCCACGATTACCAAAGCATATCTTTTCCTAGACAAAGATAGGACATTCACTGGGCCAAACAAATCCATATGAAGAAGTTGCAGAGGCTCAGTAATACTAGAAATTTCTTTGCTTTTATGCGATGCTCGCTTCGACTTTCCCATTTCACAAGCTTCACAGAGTCCTTTCGGAGCGAACTCCATTTGAGGTAGATCTCTCACCAGTTCTCGCCTCGCGAGAGCATTCATCGTTTTGAAGTTTAAGTGAGATAACTTTTTGTGCCATAACCAGCTTTCATCATCCGAGGCTTTGCTGTAGAAACAGGTGACCTCATCCTGATTTGCTGAATCCATATCTGCAACAAAAAGATCTGCCTTTCGAACTCCTCTCAAAGCCAGTGAGCCTTCCTTGATGTGAGTGATTGATACACCTTTCTTGTTGAAGACAATTTCATAACCTTTGTCACAGAATTGACTGATACTCAACAGATTGTGCTTCAGTCCCTCAACATAGGAAATATCTTCTATGATGACATTGCCAGTTTTCAGTTTGCCATATCCCTTTGTCACACCTATGCTGTCATCTCCAAAGGTAACATAAGGGCCAGCCTTCATAACCAATTCTGTAAGCAGGGACTTGTTTCCAGTCATATGCCTCGATGCTCCACTGTATAGCACCCATATGACTTTATTTCTATTCTGCTTAACGCCCTGCAATGACAGATTGGTTAGACATTCTTCGGAACCCAACTTTGATTGGGCCCGGCTTTTCGATAAGATCGAGAATCAACAGATTTAACAACAGGAGATGCACTTTTCTTCACATTACTAGAGCTTTCGACTATCTCCTTTCCTTTCTCAGACTTGACAGATTTGTCAGTCTTAGGAGAAGGTTTGTCACTCCTAACTTTAGGAGGACTGACAGTCTTGGCTCTCCCATACTTTTTCTTGATATTTGAACTAGCAACAGTATTTGAGCATGACTGGCTAGATGCATTCATTAAATGCACAAAAGTTTGCATGATATTAAAAGTGCATGGCATACAATTAGGTTGACCACACTGTGCATGATTCTGATGCAGATTATTCATTGTATGTGTGGTAGGCATGGCATGTGCAGCAGGAACATTCATGTTAGCTTTGCATGCATAAGAAAGATGTTCAGTAGATTTACAATGATAACATGCTTTCTTTATTCGTTCAGCCTTAACTTCTTTTATGCCTTTTTCTTTCTTTCCTTGTTGTTTAACAGCCTTAGCTCCTAATCCCAGTCTAGATTCATCTCTAGGGAAATTGATTTTAACTTGTTTAATAGGAGTTATAGGTTGTTCTTTCTGGCGATCTTCCATCTCAATCTCATATCTAGCTATCAATTCAGTCTCTTCTTCTTCTATTCTAGGAACAAGATGTTTGTAGATAGGTTTGACAGCCGATTTAAGAATTCTAGGTGTTTCCTTTTTAAGGTCACTGGAACTAGGGTCAATAGGTTTCTTTCCTTCTTTCTTAGGAAGGTCAGAATAATCAAGTCCTACACCTACTCCAGTTATCCTCTTAAATGTGTCATTATCTACATACACTTTACTAGCAGCTAGTTTGTAAGCTTCGCATTTAGTTTCTAACTCAGCTAGATTGTTCCTAAGACATGCTTCTACTTCTTCCTTAAGGACGAGCTTGTGTTCTAGAGATTTAATAAAGTCTCTTAGGGAAGTATCTACAGTGCAAGCAGCCTCTAGCTCTTCCACTTTTGCCTCAAGCATTCTGCATTTGGCAACAAGTGTTTTCTGTTCCTTTTGAGAAGAGTCTAGGCTTTTGCACAACATATAGATCTCTTCACTAAGAGTCCCGTTCTGTTCCTTATAATCATCAATAGACATTTCTACTTTAAGAGTCAGAACTGGTACCTCTGGTTCCTCTGATGTCTCAGCCATGAGGGCAAAGTTTGCTACATGAGTAACATCTTCCTCATCTGAATCATCCCAAGCTCTTCCTTCTGTCACCAATAAAGCTCGTTTTCCATGTCTTTCCTTCAACAGTGCTTCATAATTGCTTTTGAGAGCTTCAAATGTCTCTTTTGGATAAGTCTGTTTAGGCTTTTTGCAGTCCGAGGCAAAGTGTCCAGCTTCACCACAATTATAGCATTTGAACTTCATTTTGAAATCCAAAGGAGATTTGTAGCTGGTATTCTTGCCTTTTCCTTTGTAGCCTGACGAACTACCACCACCCCTAGCAACCCGATAATAAGATAAAGATTTTCTCTGTGGTCGGTTGCTCTTTCT
Organism: Saposhnikovia divaricata; assembly: GCA_036435485.1. Taxonomy (NCBI): domain Eukaryota; kingdom Viridiplantae; phylum Streptophyta; class Magnoliopsida; order Apiales; family Apiaceae; genus Saposhnikovia; species Saposhnikovia divaricata. Next base: position 171,832,435 of record CM071598.1, read on the forward strand.
AAATCTCATGTTGCTGAACTTCCTTGCCATGTATGCCACGACACTATCGTCCATGTTGTCCAGCTCTTCTTGGGTGTAGTAGTCATCATCACTGTCAGATGCGCACTCGTCATCATTATCAACTTGATGTGGTGCAAGTGATGATTTAGGCTTTGCTGCAACCATTGCCTTCTTAGACTCTTCCTCATCAGCAACTAATCCTGATGCACTTTCTTTTCCCTTTGAATCATTGTCCCATGCTTGATCTTGAAGTGTTTCCAGCTCATAGGTCTTTAATATTCCATAATATTCTTCCAGAGAAGTTGTATGTAAATCTCTGGTTTCTCTTATTGCGTAGACCCTATGTTCAATGCTTTTTGGCTGGTTCCTCAGATATCTCGTATTAGTCTCAACCATGGGGAGAGTTACACCTCTCAGATTCAAATCCAATACCAACTGACTGAATCGTAGGTTGACATCTGTTATGCCTTCTCCTTTCCTTATTCTAAAGGTGTCATACTCCATCTTGAGTATGAGTGTCTTGTTGCTTCTGACCTCTGCAGATCCTTCCATGACAACTTCTATCTTGTCCCAAATCTTCTTCGCTGTAGTCAGACCTTTGACTATATTAAACATTTCATGATCAAGAGATTCCATCAAGGTTTGTCGAACGGCAGTATCACAAGCTATTTGTTCCTTATCAGCATCCGAAAACTCCGAGACCTTTTTAGGCTCAGACCGAGGTGGTATAACCACTCCTCCTTCCGTATGTGAAGGAATAACCACCATTGGGACAAATTTACCCTTGTCAAGGACTTCCAGATATTCAGGGTTAACAGTCTCTAGATATAGTCTCATTCTGAAAACCCATTCTTCATAGTGATCTTTGTTGAACATTGGGATCTTGAATGAATTTTTAGGAGCCATCTCAATTCTGGTCACTAAAAGTTTCTAAGTACCCAAGACTAGGCTATGTAGAATTTATATGTAGAACTTTTGCCTAAGTCGAAATTTCTCTAAGTAGAAATTTTGCTCAAGTCGAAATCACCAAGTAGAAATTGTCCAAGTCGAAATTCTATGTAGAAATTCTCAAGTAGAAATTCTATGTAGAACTTTTGTCCTTAGAATAATTTTTCTGCAGATTACTTTAATATTGAATAAACAATATTATCTCTTTAACACCTTTTGACTTTGAATGCTTTACTCACCTAACCCACCTAACCCACGTGCTAGGTAATGAATATGTTTTGTTTCACTTTCGGCCGTGAATAATGCAAATCACAAAGTCCAAAAACACCTTTTTATTCTTTTACTATTTTTCTGTTTGAAAAGGAGATCAAAAAGTTGTTGGGTTGTCTTCTTTGATAAGAACAGATGATGAACACTCAAGAACACCAAATATGAAAGTACCCAGATTAATTCACAAAAATTAATTAAAATACATCCAAGCTAAATAATCACACCTGGAGCATTTAAATAATTTTTCAGATGAGTTTTCAATACAAACGATTTAAGGCACACTTTTCAAGAAAATGAAAAGTAGATCTAGAAAATGAAAACTCACGATTCTTCTACTCAACACAAGGATCTATGTTTTGTATGTTAAACATATAGCTCTGATACCAATTGTTAGGTCCAAATGTGTTGTAGAGGGGGGGTGAATACAACTTTTCGAATATGAGAAGTAATAAATACGATGCAATAAATGAACACACAGATTCAAGGAATATATGTCTTATATATAACTTGAAAGGGTTGCTACAACATTCATTACAAAGTATAACAGAAGTTCAGAGAGAAGTGAATGATACTAAGCTCTGTGAATGCACTCTCTCTTTTTCTCTTGTGTTTTTCTCAAGAATTGCTCACTAACTAAAACATTACACAAGTACTTCTATTTATACTACATGTAATCTATGTCCTGTAGTCTTCAAAGACTAAGATGTACGTGGCCCAATGATGTCCACATAAATCTTGCCTTATCTTGAAAGCTTGGAAATCTGCCAATCAGAAGATGCCATGTGTCATGTTGAAGCTGCACTCTAAGTAGAACTTCTACTTGAGAATTTCTACTTAGCCATCTCGAATTTCTAAGTAGAACTTCTACTTAGAAACTTCTACTTGGTCATCTAGAATATTTAGTACTTAGAAAATATTCTGGTCTTCAACTTGAAACTTCAATGCACATCTTGAACTTGTGATATCTTCATGTCTTCTTTGTTCTTCACTAAGCTCTTGAATATGGATCTTTATTACTGACATAAACTTGCTATCAATGTCCTGACACTTGATGCAACGGTCTGGTTCATAAGTGACTAGTCTTGATAGGGTTTTTGCTTCTTGAATAAATTACCATATCCAATTAGTAATGTGGCTTTCCAATATTTGCTTTCCTTCTTGTTCACTTGAAATCAATTGGTCTTATTGATACTGATAGTTATGATCTTGATTCTTGGTTTTCCAAATCACTGAGGCATGAACAACTTTGACTTGAACTTCTCTCAATGATTTCTTCTTGGATTGATCATAGTTAACATGTTGAATTGTATCAATTACCTTGTCTTCATTTAGTGTTGATTTCTTGTGACTTCTTGTTCTTGATTGTCTTCTGGTTAAGTATCTTTTCCTTTAGTTTGAGTTACATTAGTTATAGTGTTACAAGTTTACACACTCTGCCTTTCACTGGAGATGGAGGAGCAGGTAAGTCTGGAGAAGCAGGAGGAAGTAAGTCAGGAGGTCAAGGGAGGCATAAGGAGAAGTCTGAGAAGTCTACCAAGGGAAAAGGAAAAGCTGCTCATGATCAGGATGTATTCGAGTTTGATTTCGATCTCAAGAATAGTAAGTTTGAAGTACAACAATTAAATGATATCGAAGAAGATCTTTCAAACTGGCAAGATGATCCTGAATTTGAGAAGGAACTTCAAGAGGAGAAAGCTGATCGTTAGATGAGACAAGCTAAGCTTGAGAAGACCAGGCAGGTAGTGAATGAAAGATTGAAGCTGAAGCAAGCTGAAGATGCAGAGAAACAAAAGCTACATGCAATCAGTGTACAGGAAAGGAAAAGAGATATTCAGTTGAAGATTGGTCCAAAGTGGGATAGAGCAAGAGAAATTTTTGACTCTCGTACAATGGGTTCTCTCTATGTGTCACTTCAAATCTTTCAACAGAGAAACTTGATTGAACTGTGGATTATGTCCCTAAAGGTAAAAAGGTTTTCTGAACTGAATATTTTACTTCATGAAAGACTTTTGGAGTTTGCGCAAAGGAATAGTCCACAAGTTATTCAAACTCCACATCATGTTAAGTTTCTCAAGGGTAATACACTACATTCTTGCTTCCTTGATTCTAAGTCGATGAAATTATACACTGCATCTCATCTGGTCTGGTTAGAACATATGCTGAGGACTACAGGATTCGAAGATAAAGAAAGTATCTTTGTTGCTGACATTATTCGATCATATGCTTTAACTGGCTTTGAAAAGAAATATTACATACTTCGGAATCGGCTATGGGGTAACCTTGGAATCTTGCCTAAGAAACCTAAAGGTCTTGTGTCAGATTATGAACGTGTACTTGACAAGGATTTGATCAAAACCTTGGATGATCAAGAACGATTTGACACAGAGAATATCAGAAGATTTCTAGAGCAAGAAGATGAAGTTGAACCTGGAGAGATAAGGGATGAAGAAACTTCAAGGTGAAGATCAGTCTAGAGGATCATCTATCTTGTATTTATCTTTTATGTTTGAATCTGGAAAATGTTAAATATAAAAACCAGAACTTTTCTTTTATTTACTTTGTGTTTAAAGTTTTATCTTTTACTAAGTTAAGTTGAGTTAGTTGAGTAATCCTCTAGGTATTTGCTTGTTATCTTCTAACAAACAAATAGGGGGAGATTGAAAGGCATATGACACAACCTATTTGTAGTTCGAGGACTCAACTCAACTTAAGCTTAGATTGTAATAAGTAAATAACCTTAACTGTCACAGGAATCTCAGGAGGTACTATCTGTCAGAAGAAAAACCCTAAAGTCAATCTATAGTTTTGATGTTTTACACTGGAAGAAGTTCAGATTGCTGATCAAGCCTCAGTATAGCATCAAAGAAGTGGATTTATTTGTAAGACAGAGATTTCTAGAGTGACAGGTTCAGACAGTATACAGTGAAGTACAAGAAAGAGAAAGAAATGAGAAGAAAAATGAATCACATTTTTCAATGTGGAAATTAAAGGACAGTCATTGAAGTTAGTCGTTCATGAACCAGACCGTGCATGGAACGTCAACAAAATATTCAGTGGTATTCCTTTATTACTTTCAGTGATTCAGAAAAGAATTAAGACAATCCAAGGATATATAATTATTCTTCTTTAATTAATTTAAATCAAGTAGTCAATTTAATTAATTAATTAATTCAGCTTGAATTAATTCTTTAATTAAATTAATTATTAGATTAATTAAATCTGATTAATTATTTAAGTAAGAATAAATTAAAATGATTATTTGTTAATCAATTTTAATTTAAATCTGAAAAATGAACTAGCAAGACAATCCCTGATTGTCTTGGAGGCTTAAATCAGAATAGCAAGACAATAAGAGATTGTCTTGCCGATTGTCTTGAAGAAGAAATCAGTAAAGCAAGACAATCTCAGATTGTCTTGCCGACTGTCTTGGTAATGATAATTTCTGAAAAACTTTTAAAAAGTAGGATAAAAATCTGATTTGATTGTCTTGACGATTGTCTTGACAGTTCAAATCAGATTGTCTTGATAATGATCAAAAAGAAAAAGCTTCAGACAGAATGATAATTTTTGATAAAGCAAGACAAAGATCTCAGAATTTGATTGTCTTGCCGATTGTCTTGGAAGAACCTGATTGTCTTGACGATTGTATTGCCTATTGTCTTGGCAGTACAAAATTGGTTGTCTTGGAAGAATAAATTGTATTGCCGATTGTCTTGACAGTTATATTTGAAGATAAAGAGGCAGTGATTGTTATATATCAAGACAAATCGACAGAAGACATCAGAAAGATCAAAATATTACATTCAAAGCAGATTTCTCTCTTCTCTCTCATCAAGAACACAGCACAAGAAGCAGAAAAATTTATAGAAAATCAAGTTCATCTTATTTTTAATATCTGATCCGATAGAACTGGTTTACTTGATACTCTTGTACTATTAGAGAGTTTTTACTCCTAATCTATATCTTGATTTTTATTAACAAATCTAGAAAAATTCATGTCGAATTTTGTAATTTGTTTTTATTAACTAGATATAAATTCTGTACTGTATTTGTAACAAACCCCTCAAGTTAATATAATTTTATATTCAACTTGAATTTTGTTTCATTTAATTCCGCTCAAATTTGTCAAAATATAAATTAAATTATCCGGACAAATTTCGATTAAACAGTACTGTTTGTATTCAACCCCCCCCCCTTCTACAAACATATTGGACCTAACATAAACTATAAGTTCGCTCAAATATGAGTAGCCAAACAGGTCCTTCATTTTAAATTAAAAATTACTCAATTTAAGATACTCCGAACATACACTATACATCTGCCAAAACTTAAATCTGTTTAAATAAAATTAAAACTTTAGATTCAATTCAAAAGATTGTTCTAGTTATTTATAAAGCAAGGTTATACTAATTTTAAAAGAGAATGAAGTTCCTAGGTTTATCTCAGAAAATTTATTTGAATTACCATTATTAAGTTACCTTATTTTATACATTAATGCATATATTTTCAATTAAAAAGATATTCACTTTCCTCGTATATTATAAATGTACAAATCTAATATTTACAATCTAAATACGTATTACAAGTGTCATGTTATTAGTGGACCTAATTCCATTATCTCAGATAAGTTCCCTGAGATAATAATCTCAGAAACTTATTCTCATTTTAAAATTGTAATTCTTTTAGTTGCTTGGAGTTAGGGATGAGCATCGGCTCATTTTGGGGCCGGCGGTGAGTGTAGTCTCTGCCCCGATCCTCGAACCCGTCCCGATCCTCGAACGGGAATTTTGTTTCTCCCCGATCCCCACCCCGAGCAGGGAACGAAGATCCCTATAGGGAATCGAGTAGTTCTTTCGTTTTTAAAAAAAAATTAAATACTATATGAATAACTTTTCAAAAAAAAAAATCAATTTAATATATCAAAGTGTGTAATATATATATTTTAAAATTTTATATCATATTTTAGACATTATTTCGTTTTAATATATATTTATAGTTTCAAATAAAGGATAAAACTAAAAATACATATACTCTAACATGAAATTTTTTAATTATTGAATTGGATATAATATTTTAAAATTTAAATTATAAATAAATTATATTTACTTTTAATAATTTATTTAATATATAAATTAATCCCCATGTTTATTACACTTGTCACTATTCATGATAGAGGCAGTTGGGCTTCGTAAAAATTACACAGAGGATAGCGTTTAATTTTCCCTTATACTACAACCCTCCCCTCCTTTATATAACTCCCTCATTTCTTCTCTTTGTACATCACCTCCTCTCCCTCCACATCATTATGCCTTATCACTGAATTCCACCACCTCCAGGCATGCTCAAAATAAATGTGCATGGCACATCCTGAAGGATCCCGTCTGTCTACGGTTTTCGAAATGAAATAGGAGCAGCTTACAGAGATTCTGATGGTGTACTCAAACATCTCACTTTAGGAGTAATCCCTCAACTCTCTACTCTAGGAAATCAACTATGGGCCATCTACATAGCATTAAGGATAGCATTAAGGAGGGCTTTCAAACTTAGTTATCGCGATGTAATCTTAGAGACGGACAATCAAGGGCGGAGGCAGGAATATAATCTACCCTGGGCTATAACAAAAATTTAACTGGTAATAAGAGCTTACTGAAATAAAGAAGTAGCAGTCCCAAAGTAGCAGCAACAAACAGGTAATATATGCTTTATACCTGTAAAACAAGAATGAAAATCAGCCATGATAGTGTTATCTCATCGACCTTTAATTATATAATATAAAATTTACAGATTAACTATTAAATTTGAGCAATTCTTACTTGTTATTTGAGTTGCAGCCTGCGATTCTTAATAGAATAAAATTCATCTATTATCGAATCTGAATCGATGTCTTCAACAAGGTCTCGTTCAATGTAAAGCATCATAGAATCTGCTAAAAATTCCTCTTCCATTTTATTGCGCAAAACAGTTTTAACATGCTTCATTGCTGAAAAAGAGCGTTCGGTTGTGGCTGTAGAAATAGGTAAAGTCAAAACTAGACGAATCAGCCGATCAATCAAATTGTAGTGCTGCAACTTGCTTGTTTCAAATTCATTCGACCCATAACTTTTACCATCTCTATAAAATTACCACGATTATTAGAAACTGGAGATTCATCATGTCCTCTAAATGCACATGCCTGCAAGCTAAGATATCGAACACCTTCAATCGTTGCTTTAAGTCGCAACCGATTTTTCTGAACTTCTTCTAAACTTTGAGCATTTAACACTTTGTCAATATGTCCGGTTACTTTCATTAATTCTTCAACACAATACACTGCATTTCTATGTGGTGAAGTAGGAAGTCCCACATGAATTAAAAATGGACATCTATCTCCATCATTAACTCTCTTCCAGCAATTAAATCCATCAATAGTAAATGTGGGATGAAGAGGTGTTTTTTTTTTCAAATAAAAAACAAGGAAAACAAAACACTGCATCTTTTTTCGGAGAGTACTCAAGCCAACTAAAATTTTCAAACCAGGAATATTGAAATCTACGGGGTTGTTTCTGTGACCCATATTTTGTTTTTGGATACTCAGGTAGCTTAGGTTGATACGCACCCATTTTAATGTATGCTCGCCTTATTTCATCTCTCTGATTAACAGGATGTTGCCATATAGGATCTCGAATTCCAGGGTCACGTTTAAGAGTATTAAGATCAATTTCAACTCTTGGAGTCTTCAAAATTGGTTCATCACATTGATTTTCCAGAATATCAATACTAGATGGATTTTCAACATTAGCATTAGATGGAGATTGTACCTCAACAGTAGGTGTAGATGCACTTGGTTTAAAAAATGAAAACAATGTCTTCTCCCTCTTTTTTCCTATACTTGCCATTATATATCCTGTAAAAAAAGAGTAAAAGAGATTGAATTAAGAATAGGATTGCAAATTATAAAACCTAAATTGTAAGAATATAATCTATAAATAAAGAAAAAGATGAATTGATATTGTTGTAGTTAGTTGTTACCTGTAAATCTTGTAAATTGGTAGTCCTTTCTCGTATTCTTGCTTAGTTGCTTGAAAAGTGAAAACCTAGAATTTGATTTGTGCTTACTCTGTTTCTTCACTCTTCTGTTTCTTCACTCTTCTGTATTCACGTTTATGAAAAAAAAAATTGGGCTGGACCAATTTTGTCCTGGGCTGGATCCAAAATACTTGGGCTCAATAATAGAAAATTTTTAGTTTTTTTTTGTCCTGGGCTATAGCCCACCTTAGCCTTACATGTACCTCCGCCCTTGCGGACAATCTCGAAGCATTTATGGTTGTCAAGAACTACCATCTCGGTCTCCTGCAGGTGTTTTCCACCTTGCTACACAGATAGATATCTTGTTGAGGGATATGAGGTGGTTTTGCATGATTGCTTATGTTGTTCCCAACCGAAACAAAATGGCCAAATTTCTCTCGAGGTTGGGCAAAAGAGTGTGCGATATGTTGTACACTTGTAACAGACCTGTAGGGGGAGTAGAGGAACTGCTCGACTGGGACATGGGCATGGGAATTGATGACCCAAGCTACCAAGATACAATCATCCCAACTGGAGCTCCAAGTCCAGTAGACTTTGATGAAGAAGCTCTACCTTCTGACCAGACAGAAGAAATGGGCCTAGGTCAGTCAGATGCTCCTACACATATCCAGGTGGACAGAGAAATGGATGAGGAAAGCAACATGGAGAACGTGATGATGGAAGAAGTAATCCATGGAGGAATATCAGCAGCTGAGAACTCTGTGTTTATGGGAGACGACCCGGTTGTTGAGGTCGTGTAACAGCCTTCGGATAATAGTTTCAACTTTACTAGTACCCTAAAGAGATCTTCTCTCTACTAGTTGAACAAGTCCCTTAGGTTAAGTAAGAATGTAAGTATGCTAGTGTCTGCAAGCCAGTGTTTGTAAGTCAGTGTATGCCTTGTCTCAACTTCCTTGGGGAGTAGTTTTCCAATCGAGTCAGGCTTCCATCGTCTAAGTATGGTAGGTTAAGATGTAATGTTCATGTTATGGTTCCTAAGTTGTAACACTGTTACCTTGGCGGCCCAGCACAGTCTTTTGTTAATGCAACACTCGACTTATCAAAAAAAAAAAAGACATTGATCCCCGTCCCCCCGCCCCAATCCCCGAATTTTTTTATAACTTTCCCCACTTTCCATGTCAAAATCAAAAAAATTCTCAAATCTCCAAATTTCCACATCGTTTGAAATGGAAATCGGATCGGGATCAAACGGGATGGGTTAAATGTCCATCCCTATACTTGGAGTGGCTCCTAAATATAATTACTATTTAGATTTGTTAGTGAACTATTTAGACTAACTGTTAAATGTTTAACTGCAGCACCTATAAAGCTCACATTAAAGAGTGAATTGTGATTTGCATTTTTCAACATATTGTGGTTGACATTTTAGTATATGCAAATATTTTTTTATTGCAATTAATTTGCAATTACTTCCTGATCCATAATTACTTGATATAGAGGGTGTTTGGGATTGCTTAAAATAAGTTACTTTTGACTTAATGGGGGTATTTTTAACTTAAAGGAAAAAGTAACATTGTTTGCTTTAAATTGAATGAAAATGTTTGGGTAATTTTACTTAAAGTTAAATGGGGGTTTAACAATTTTGACTTAAAGTGAAATTTGACTTAAAAAAATTTTAAACTCATCATATTTAAGCTTTACAATAATTGTGAAAAAAAAAACCATAAGTCATAAGTCATAAGTCAAAAGTACCTAAATGAAACTTATGACTTTAAGCAGTTTTTTAACTTAAAGCACGGCTTAAAGCCGGTTACACAAACACTACAAAAACTCCTTAAATGAGCTTTCTCCTTTAAGCCCCCTTAGCCAAACAGGCTCATAATTCCAAACTTTGCAGTCTTGGCCTACAGGTTATCAACTAGCAGATCCCTGATCCATAATAATTACTCCCTCCGTCACAAAATGATCTTCCCCTTTACAATGTCGGTACTGTTCATAACATGAGACAAATTACTAATTTACGCATAATCTATAAGATCAAATATAGTCATGAGTGATCTTGTTGGATTCGTATTCATGAGTACTTTAATACAGTGAAGTTTTTATATTTAATATTAATACGAAATTGAACATATTAACAATCAAAAGTGTGCATTGACAAACGTGTTTTTTGAAATGGGAAGAATTTTTTGAGACGGAGGGAGTAATATTGAACAATTACAATAGTTGCACGGAAGTTACTAACATCTCCTCTAGGTACAAATTTGAACTTTTACATCAGGTGAACTGTCACTCATGCTTCATTGCCTTTGCCACAACTTGTTGAATAGCCCTGGATTGAGCTTCGTCTAGACGGCGATCATTATCATAAAAATGCCGAACTGCGAAGAAAATTCCGCAAACAGTGGTAACGCGGGTTGCCAACGTCAATAACATTTTGCTGCAAACTCTGGCTTACAAGTCAAATTAAAAACAGTTAATTAAGGACTGGTACAATAATTAATAAGAAAAGTGACAAAAGGAAGCAAAAAAAAAAATGATACAGCCAGTTTTTTCCGCCAGTTTTTTGCGCGTAAAACTCACTACATTTATTACCACCAAGTATCACCTACATCTTACCATAAATATTAGATTCAGTATATAAACACATGTAAATATGACCAACAAAATTCTTTAAGGATATAACAGGTATGGTAACTCTCAAATATTTAATACAGATAGACAGGGGGCTGGGCCGCTGGGGGCTGGAACCTAAAATTAAATTGTCTCAATAATATATTTATATTAGCTTATAATCCCGTGCAATGCACGGGTTTCTTATATTATATTATAAATTTTATTTAATGATGTGTAAAATAACTGCAAGCGCACAGTGTTTAGTTGTAGCAATTACAGGTCGATCCACAGAGACTATGAATTTTCAAAACCCTAATAATTAAATCAGGCGAACTAGACAAATGGGTTTGAGATGAGTTTTAATTAACCTAATTAAACTAATTAACAAAGATTATCAAATAATATGGAAAACCTAGGAATCCGAATCCGTTAATCAATCACAAATAATATCAACTCGCCCTAAATCAATCCTCTTTTCTTCAAAAATAAGATATATCAATCAACGAGACAAGCATATACTATGAAACTTGTTATCTAACAATAACCTATCAAAACTTCAAGGAGCAAGCATAGGCTATGAAAAACAAATCCGGTAACAATAATATATCAAAATCACTTTGTCAATTGAATAATTAAGCACCAAGAAAAATTATGAGAATCAATTAATAGGAACGAGAAGAAATCAAGAGTAATTAAATTAACTTCATCTTCATCCTAGGACAAAAAGATTAGCTACACATAATTATATAAACAAAGCAAATAACAAAATTATGACTTGAAAGCATTATAAACTAATAACTGTAATCAATAACTATAATATTATTATATCTATACGAGTAATGCAAAGTGAATGTAATGGAAGGCTAAACTAATAACACATGTGACCAAATAAAATATCATAAGACATGCAGATTAATCACTAAAGTTAATGAAAATTGCTCCCTCGCATAAGAACAAGTTGCCGAACAAATAAGGAAATCACAGAGTAAAAGCTGCTCCTCAGAAAAGAAGTACCGCCGGAAATAACGAAACAAAATTGCTAGAAAATTAACATGAAGCAACAATTAAATCTAGGTGTCTCAAATTACAAGGGAGAAGGCCATATATATAGGGGAAAATATTGGGTTTGGCCCCTTTGATTACAATCCAATCTTGAATATAATTTCTTCAATTTCCTTTTCTTCTTCAATAAGTAATCGATTTTTCCTCCAATTTCCTTTTCTTCAAGTATTTTCCACCTCCTTTCCCTTTTTGCACCTTTTCCTGCTAGAAATCTGTTTTTATTTATTTTCCTACAAAACAAAATAAAACAATTTATTAATTAATAAAATTACGAAAACGGACATAAAATAGGTATTAAAAATATGATTAATTATGGACCTATCAAATGCCCCCATACCTATCTTTTCTCGTCCTCGAGAAAAAGTATATAATAAAATACTATCTAATATATAATACCACTTCCGTAGGTGATCACGGTTGCATTTGGCATATGCAACAAGCCCTTTAAACCCCTAGGCAGCCCTAGTGGACGAGTGAGGTCTCGTGAGGGCCTATAGTGAATGTACCCACAAAATCCATCTAGCTCATGTAAAAGATTGGTCAATGCAACACCACACATACAAGTCATCTCATGCTACATCAACTTATGAAATCAAAGTGAATTTGCAATGTCTTGGTGTGTAAGGTGCAAGTATTCACATAGTCTACTCAAAGAAATATGCAGAGGTCATTAGAAGTCCATGTCAAGTGTAAAAATAAGTTGGTAACCATGCTAAGCCCACAAGAGTACACCTTAAAGTCAAAACTTGGGATCTCATATGCACAAAACAAGCAATAACTCACCTTTCACTCACAAAAGAATATTCACTCAAGAACAAGGGTAAGTGTATCACTCAATTCCAACAAAATCATAAGCATGCTTGACATTTGGTATCAATCTAACTTTAACACAACATACATTAATGACGATAATCAAAAGGTCTTTTATTTGGGTTGTAACGGGGCTAAGGACAAGATTTGTCAAGTAAGGCCAAATAAGGTGAAGTGTCAAAAGCTAGTAGGAACCATAATAAATCATACACAACAACATACATCCTCCCCATACATGGATTTCTAATTTTCTTCCAACAAACTGCTTGACTAGTCGAATGAAGAAGGATCGCATAAAACACATAAACATAAGTATGCTCTCATATGATTTTTTTTTTTTTCAATTTTTTTTCTCTTTTTTTCTTTTTTTCTTTTTTTCTTTGGAGAGCTAAGATAAATATATACGCAACCACAATCCTTCTTCAAAAATTTCTTGAACAACGACCGACAAGTAAGCAACAAAACCCAATATTTCCCAAAAAGTAATGAACAAAAGTAAACCCCATCTCACACACCTTATTACTCCCTCAACTTACTACTAGCCTTTGACAAATTGGGATCAAGTATACATAAGGCTGCACAACAAAAAGGTCTAGGCAAGTAATGTGGTGTGTCACCGAAAAAATATGATAAAACTCAAAGGGGTAACTAAGTGATCATATATAAAGGGTGTGGTAATTTGGATAATAATTGGTTATTCCTAAATGCCTTTATCATCTTATCATCAAATAATGTCATGCATTTCAAGAAAGGTCTCAAACAAGTGCTAGCAATGCAAACAACATGTGGACACTCAAGCAAACGAATATAAAATGCAAAAGATATGCATATAGGCTCAAAATCTAACTTGGTGGTAAAACATAATTAATCCCAAGCAAAAAGTCTCTTTAATGCACCTACTTGTACTCAAAGCATGGAAACCAAATCTTCTTGCACATATTCATGTCCTTTTAATTACTTACAACATTCAATAAGTCTACTAGTTTCAACTTGCTAGTGTATGTGTGTGCACAAGAACTTAGCTTATCACTTCTCAATCAAAAGCTTCAGAAACACAAGAGTACTATAGCATGTAAGGGTGCATCAAGCCAACTTATAACAAGTAATCATTTCACAAGGCTAGAATTATTTTTGTATTTTTTCATTTTTCAAATTTTTTTGGGTTTTTTTTTTATTAAAAATAATACTACTAAATCCCTCCCCCATACCTAAATCATGCATTGTCCTCAATGTATGCAAATGAGAGAAAAATGACAAAGGAAAAGGACGAGAATACCTGATAAGGGCATGAGGAGATACATTATTACCTATAACACTCACACACACATAAAACACAAAAACTCACACACATAAAATAAACACACACACACACACACACACACACATACAGTTGTTCCCCCATACCTACACTTGACTATATATGGGAGATACATTACGAAACAGATATACTAACCAATACCAGATCGAGGGAAAATAACATTCATAACACAATCAACACACATGTGAAACACACCCACAAAAACACCATTATCCACTAGAGAAATATGATCATATACCAGAATAAAACTCATACCACTAACATCATTCATAAACCAATTAGACGCTTCTTTATGTTGTTTAAGCAGATTGATCACTTGAAATTCTTGGTTATGAACTAAGTCACTAGAAAGAACATGATGAGTTTCATTATCAACTATCAAAGACTGATCAAGAATGGAAAAAGATGGATTATGAACGAAAGTGGGTGGCTCACCAACAGAAGTCTTAACAACGGACTTAGGATCAAAAGAACTATCCTCGAGTTGATTTTCATACTTAGAACAAAGAGCATTCAATTCATCTAACATCTCATCAGAAGAAAAACTCCTATAAAGTTCATGAAGTTCTTTATTGTTCTCATACTTTAAGAAAACATCTTTCTCAAGAAAAGACTCAATTGCATTATCTTCAAAATTCGACCATGAAACAACCTCATCTATCAAATTAACTCTTATAGATGCAATAGACATGATAACTAATGGAACTTCAAACTTCTTTTGACTCAATTCTAGTGGGTGACGAGAACTCGAGCACTTCACACACAAGAGAAGTAAACAATTAAGCACGTAGCAGACAAGAGCTACAAGTAAACACCAAAAAAATTAGAAAATTAAAAAGAAAAATCTATATTATCCTAAAAACAAATCTAGACCTTGCTCCTAACAATAAGATACTACTAAAAGTCACAACTCAAAAAGCACTCGTCCTGACTGGCCAGGCAGGTGCAAGCATTGCCAAGAGGCTAAACACCTTTCTAGACACCAATCCAAATTAGCCAGGTAAGCGTCACGCTTGCCTAGACACCAAACGAAAGAATACTTAGTGATTTGTTCCTCCTAGATTCTCTTCCTAGTTGAGCGCGAGATCCTAGGGGCCAACGTCTACTTAATTTTATTAAGGAAAAGGGAATGCAAGATGAACGAATTAGTGATTTGTGGGCCAAGGAAAGGGTGATGAAATCCCTCACCTTATCTTGTAATTGGGTGGCACCCTTAAGATTGATTGAATGATGCAACACACAAAGAACAAGAAAATAAACACTTATGGATGCACTACACTACGTGTTCTATTCTAAATTGTACGTACCTCTTTCCTCCAGCAATCACCACAGTTATATAAGATGGAAAGCAATAAATACAATAAAGAAATCTAGATGATGTGATCCTGTGTGAGAGAATGAATGATGCAGCAAATTGGTTTTTAGCAAACAATTAACTAACTAATATTTTTGGGTTTTTTTGAATTTTTAAATTTTTTTTTGTGTTTTCAATAATGAGAAAGAAAGAAAAATAGAGAGAGGTGATACGGAATACCGAAAAGCGCTTCTAAAAATTTCAAAAGAGACAGCGAGGCCTTCCAGCGATCTTCTTGTCCAAGCTTTTCTCCGCTTCACTATTCCCTAAAAAAAACAAACAAAAGAAACAAAAAACTAATCCGAAGAATTAATATCAAGGAGTGAAAAATACCAATAGTCCCCGGCAGCGGCGCCAAAAACTTGATGTGTAAAATAACTGCAAGCGCACAGTGTTTAGTTGTAGCAATTACAGGTCGATCCACAGAGACTATGAATTTTCAAAACCCTAATAATTAAATCAGGCGAACTAGACAAATGGGTTTGAGATGAGTTTTAATTAACCTAATTAAACTAATTAACAAAGATTATCAAATAATATGGAAAACCTAGGAATCCGAATCCGTTAATCAATCACAAATAATATCAACTCGCCCTAAATCAATCCTCTTTTCTTCAAAAATAAGATATATCAATCAACGAGACAAGCATATACTATGAAACTTGTTATCTAACAATAACCTATCAAAACTTCAAGGAGCAAGCATAGGCTATGAAAAACAAATCCGGTAACAATAATATATCAAAATCACTTTGTCAATTGAATAATTAAGCACCAAGAAAAATTATGAGAATCAATTAATAGGAACGAGAAGAAATCAAGAGTAATTAAATTAACTACATCTTCATCCTAGGACAAAAAGATTAGCTACACATAATTATATAAACAAAGCAAATAACAAAATTATGACTTGAAAGCATTATAAACTAATAACTATAATCAATAACTATAATATTATTATATCTATACGAGTAATGCAAAGTGAATGTAATGGAAGGCTAAACTAATAACACATGTGACCAAATAAAATATCATAAGACATGCAGATTAATCACTAAAGTTAATGAAAATTGCTCCCTCGCATAAGAACAAGTTGCCGAACAAATAAGGAAATCACAGAGTAAAAGCTGCTCCTCAGAAAAGAAGTACCGCCGGAAATAACGAAACAAAATTGCTAGAAAATTAACATGAAGCAACAATTAAATCTAGGTGTCTCAAATTACAAGGGAGAAGGCCATATATATAGGGGAAAATATTGGGTTTGGCCCCTTTGATTACAATCCAATCTTGAATATAATTTCTTCAATTTCCTTTTCTTCTTCAATAAGTAATCGATTTTTCCTCCAATTTCCTTTTCTTCAAGTATTTTCCACCTCCTTTCCCTTTTTGCACCTTTTCCTGCTAGAAATCTGTTTTTATTTATTTTCCTACAAAACAAAATAAAACAATTTATTAATTAATAAAATTACGAAAACGGACATAAAATAGGTATTAAAAATATGATTAATTATGGACCTATCATTTAATATTATAAATATGTTTTTGTATAATCATTATTTCTTAATAATTTTTTTTTAATTTTTATTTAATATAATTTAATATACTCATGTTTACAGATTATATTAATGTTTTCTTATTATAAAAAATGTATACGATTTTTAATATATTTTATTAATAATTGAGAAATATGATGTGATATTTTCGGGTATATATTAATGATTGTAAGATTTGTTGTAAATTAAAAAGGTAACGTATTTAATTATAAAGGAAATATTAATGATCGGAATATATGATACGCTGGATGTTTTTAGGTGTTTATAAAAGATAATATGTTCAACTAAAAGTAAATGTGAAATAGGTAATCTATTAATTACCATTAATTTAGATTTGTTTTAAATTAAAAAGATAATGTGTTTTAATTTGAAAGAAAATATTAATAATCGAAAGATATGATACGATTGATGTTTTTAGGTGTTTATAAAGGTAATATGTTCAACTAAAAGTAAATGTGAAAAAAGCAATCGACTGATTACCATTAATTTTATTATATTAATGTGAAAAAGGCAATCGACTAATTACCATTAATTTTATTATCTTAATCGACTAATTATCATTAATTACAACGTGTTTTAATTGGAAAAAAATATTAATGATGGAAAGATTTGATACGATTGTATTTTTAGGTATTTATAAAAGGTATTATCTCGACTAATTACCATTAATTATATTATGTTATTATTTAATTTAGGTGTATTTATTTTTCTTTATAATGAAGGGTAAATAAGTAAATTCACTCAGTACCAAAAAACAGGTACCAAAACTTTCAATGTTTCGGAATTTATATAATAGTATATTATAAATTTTATTTAATATTATAATTATGTTTTTGTATAATCATTATTTTTAATAATTTTTTTTAATTTTTATTTAATATACTCATGTTTACAGATTATATTAATGTTTCCTTATTATAAACAATGTATACGGTTTTTAATATATTTTATTAATAATTGAGAAATATGATGTGATATTTTCGGGTATATATTAATGATTGTAAGATTTGTTGTAAATTAAAAAGGTAACGTGTTTTAATTATAAAGGAAATATTAATGATCGAAATATATGATACGCTTGATGTTTTTAGGTGTTTATAAAAGATAATATGTTCAACTAAAAGTAAATGTTAAAAGGTAATCTATTAATTACCGTTAATTTTGATTTGTTTTGAATTAAAAAGGTAATGTGTTTTAATTCAAAAAAAAATATTAATGATAGAAAGATATGATACGATTGATGTTTTTAGGTGTTTATAAAAGGTAATATGTTCAACTAACAGTAAATGTGACAAAGGCAATCGACTAATTACCATTAATTTTATTATATTAATATGAAAAAGGCAATCGACTAATTATCATTAATTTTATTATCTTAATCGACTAATTATCATTAATTATAACGTGTTTAAATTCGAAAGGAAATATTTATGATGGAAAGATATGATACGATTGATATTTTTAGGTGTTTATAAATGGTATTATCTCGACTAATTACCATTAGTTATATTATGTTATTATTTATTTTAGGTATATTTATGCTTCTTTATAATGAAGGGTAAATAAGTAAATTCACTCAGTACCAAAAAACAGGTACCAAAACTTTCAATGTTTCGGAATTTATAATATTATAATTATGTGTTTGTATAATCATTATTTTTAATATTTTTTTTAAATTTTTATTTAATATACTCATGTTTACAGATTATATTAATGTTTCCTTATTATAAACAATGTATACGATTTTTAATATATTTTATTAATAATTGAGAAATATGATGTGATATTTTCGGGTATATATTAATGATTGTAAGATTTGTTGTAAATTAAAAAGGTAACGTGTTTTAATTATAAAGGAAATATTAATGATCGAAATATATTTTTTTTTGAAAGGCAGGAAAATTTCATTTATCGAACCATTAGTACACCCAGGATGTCTCTGAAGGAGCAGTACGACCCTAATATTCCTGAACAAACTTACAACTAACCAATCATTTTGAACTTACTCAACAACCTAGAACCTTCAGAGACACCATTCCAAATAGAATGAAACAAGCGGTAATTAATACTAGTACAATGAAAGTTACTAATTTTTTAAAATCCTTCTTCTTGCATAACAACTTCCTCTCCACACCTGCAATCAAACTCCATCCCAGACCTCTTGAAATTGATCACCCAAGGACCCAACACCCCTGCCATTGGACCACAATCACCCCACCTTTATGTCATTGAAACACAACTCATGTCAATGCTCCTTCCAAGTCTATCAAACTCCAATCCCAGAAAGCCGCAGCTATAATTCAGCACCAAGCAAATAGCATCTTATTCCTAACCATTCCCTGTTTTGCTAAGTTGTCTGCTTCACAGTTCAACACTCTATCCACCTTCTTGAATTCTATTTTGGCAAAGAGCAAGAGTTTTTTAAGCTCGTCCTTCAGATGGTGATCGATATTGCATTTGATTTTCTGGATTTCCTTTAACAATTCTGAGGAATCCGTGTATAAAATGCAGTGACTTCTATTCCGCTGGCTCAAAGCTAGCTGTCTTATCACAAAAAGCATAGCTTCAACTTCACACTGGAAAGCTGAACTTGCTTGTATCGGTCCAGAAAAAATAAACACCAAATTACCCTCCGAATCTTTTACATATCCTCCAATACCAGACTGAGAACCTGGATTGTTAGAAGGCTTCCACGCACCATCTATGAAACCAACCAAATCTGCATTGCCAATCATCAACTGGTTCCTTCTTGATACGCTTGAGCTAAGGATCAGACCTACAGGATTGGATCTCCAAACGGTGGAACTATCTATGAGATTCACAGCTTGACACCACAGTTGTGATCTATGAACAACTAGGAAAATTAACTCTTCTTTAGTGATTCTTACGCCTTGAAAAACTGCTTGATTTCTACACAACCAAATGGTCCACAAAGTTGCTGACCAAGTTATTTCCCAAGCAGCTCTTATACTAGGACTTCTTGAGACTAAACCAGCGTGAGGATTGGAGCATTTTTGCACATCAATGTTCCACCAGCTCGAAACAAAATTCCAAGCCCAACGTGCTGGTTCGCACTTCCAGAATACGTGGGATTGTGATTCTTCTTCGATGTTACACCACTTACAAATTTTTGTTAAATTGGAGCCACTTATTCTGCTTGCTAGGAAGCTACAAATGGGAAGCACTTTCTGATAATACTTCCAAAGAAAGACACCCACCTTTGGAGGCACTTTAAAATTCCAAACATATTTCCAACTGACGTCCGAAGCCATCAAACCTTCTTGCATTACTGCATAGCTGCCAGCAGCAGTGTAATCGTTATTCACAGGGAGCCAAATTAGTCTGTCGCTTCCTTTCTTCAAACTGACTTGAGAACAAATGACCATTAGATTTTCTACTACATCTAATTCATAGTTCCTAAGCTTTCTGCACCAAAAAGTATCACCATAAACTTCATAGCACTCAACTAACACTTTGAGATTTTTAACAGTGATGTGCTTCAGTTTGAAGATATTATACAACCTTGGGAATATAGACATAAGTGTACCTTCATGATACCATTTGTCTTCCCAGAAAAGCACTTTCTCTCCATCCCTTACTTGCCATAAAAATTTATCAGCATCTAGATGACCCTTTAGATTTGAATTATTTGCAACATCAAAAAAACCCAAGAAACACTCAGATACGCTTGATGTTTTTAGGTGTTTATAAAAGGTAATATGTTCAACTAAAAGTAAATGTTAAAAGGTAATCTATTAATTACCGTTAATTTTGATTTGTTTTAAATTAAAAAGGTAATGTGTTTTAATTCGAAAAAAAATATTAATGATAGAAAGATATGATACGATTGATGTTTTTAGGTGTTTATAAAAGGTAATATGTTCAACTAAAAGTAAATGTGAAAAAGGCAATCGACTAATTACCATTAATTTTATTATATTAATATGAAAAAGGCAATCGACTAATTATTATTAATTTTATTATCTTAATCGACTAATTATCATTAATTATAAGTGTTTAAATTCGAAAGGAAATATTAATGATGGAAAGATATGATACGATTGATGGTTTTAGGTGTTTATAAATGGTATTATCTCGACTAATTACCATTACTTATATTATGTTATTATTTATTTTAGGTATATTTATACTTCTTTATAATGAAGGGTAAATAAGTAAATTCACTTAGTACCAAAAAACAGGTACCAAAACTTTCAATGTTTCGGAATTTATATAATAGTATAGATAGACAGGAACCTAAAATTTAAATTTGTCTTAATAATATTTTGGTATCGCAATCTTCAGTTAATAGTTAATACAGATACATTAAGGTATATAAAAGGAAATTTTAGACCATAAATCAACTTAGACATATGCAAGGGGCGGATGGAAAGAGAGAATGCCATAATAAACTATCCTAACAATGAGTTACCTACAACATTTATTACATCAAATTATTATTCTGCATTGCACCAATAATCAGATGAATTTTTTTTTGAACTGAAAGTGTTATAAACAATTTTCTGGGTGAGAATCCTAAAACCAGACTAACAATAAAATTAGACAAAAACAGGAGAACATCTAAACATAGATATCAAACATCAAACTTACACACCTTTTCCATTGATTTGTTTCTTTTTTGACGGTGCAGTTGATATGTTTTTAAAATATACAACAAAGATTAAATCATTCTGATGATGCAGACAAGAAATTAAATCCACGCTTTATGGCGCTGTTCAGGACTTGGGGGTCAAGGACTCATGGGGGTCAATGAACCATTTGGATCCTTACAGTAGGCAGCAGCTGGTGGTTATCGATATTGGGTTGGGCCCTCATCGTGACATCTTCCACATCCAGCGACATCTTCCACATCCAGCCAAACTTTGGCTTGGATGATATCATACAATCCTCTTCACCAAGGGTGAGCAAACTGGTCCAGATTAACGAAAATCACCTCAATGAACTTGTGAATCTGGCATATGATGTAGGTAGGGCTAAGGAGACTAGTAACGGTCTTCAGGAAGAACTAAATGAGGAAATGATGGATCAGGAACCGGTTGGCGGTTGTGGTTATACTAGATGCTGATGGTGGGCTGGAAGAGGTAAAAATCAAAAATCAAGTAATGAGAATGAGCATTAAGTTTCAGCAAAGGTTAACAATGTTACTTTGGAGAATAATCAGAAGCATAATTTCAAGTCTAAGATCATGCTAGCTTTGAAGTCTCAAGTCAATAAACAAGTAGCTCAAGATATGTGGACTTAGTTTTGTTATTGTAATATAGTGTTTGATTTTCCAGCTGTCATTTCTAATAGTTTGTTACAATAGTCAACTGTGGTTTGACTGAACCTATTGTATAAATACTCTAGCCTACTATCTGTTATGGCAAGTTGTTCAGATCTAATAACAAACTTTCATTCTTCATTTCTTCTTCAAACTGTTTTGTATATATAGTTTTACATTCTCTTTTGTTATAATGGTATCAGAGCTAACATGACTGTTTTACGATCTTCAAGTTTTGTTTCATCGGTCAAGTTTCATCGTCTTCTTCGATTCATCACTTCGCCGGCGAAATCCTCTGTTTTCTCGATCTGGTGATCTCAGAATTGTGAGTTTTCTTCTCGTTTTTCATCTCGAAACCCTAGCTTTTCACAGTCATGTTGCGTAATAGTTTTGTAAACGTTGTTCAAGGAATTAGTGCTTCTAATAGTGCGAATCAACAAATTCCTAATATTTCTTCTGTTAATCATGATGATAATCATCAGTCACAAGAGAATTCTGGAGAGAATTCACAAATTTCTCAGACTTTTGATGTGAATTTTGTTGATAATAATTCACATCCTTTGTTTCTACACAATAATGATCATCCTGGACTAGTGTTGATTGCAAAGAAGCTAACAGGTCCAGATAACTATGCTCCATGGATCAGGTCTATGCAAATAGCTTTAAATGCTAGAAATAAGTTCTGTATTGTTAATGGCAGCTTTGAGAAGCCTGTTTCTACTTCTCCTTTGTGTTCACAGTGGGAGAGAGTAAATGATTTGGTTATAACCTGGATACTTAATTCTGTTGCTGATGACATAAGCGATTGTTTGAACTATGTCACTACTGCTGCTGCAGTATGGAAGGAATTGGCTGAGAGATTTTCTAGTGTCAATGGACATAGAATTTATCAAATTATGAAAGATATTCATAGTTTGGAACAAGGAAATAGATCTGTGGAAGTGTATTTTCATAGGCTCAAGGGATTGTGGGATGAATATGCAGTTTTAGAGCCATCTGTGAATTGTGTATGTGGTGCTCATAGAGTTCAAGCTGAGAGAGATCAAAAGAGACAGTTGCTACAGTTTTTGATGGGATTACATGATAGTAATTCTAATGTTAGGGGTCAAATTCTCATGATGAGTCCTCTACCAACAGTATCTCAGGCTTATGCTTATGTTAAACAAGATGAGAAAGCAAGACAAGGTTTTCAGTCCTTGATTAATGACACTAATGTCATAGCTCATTCAGTCTTGTCAAATTCCTCCACTGTTGCAGCTGCAGCTAACAAGTTTTTGAATAATAAGTCCTCAGCTCAGCCTAACAATCTTACCAGACCAGTTTTGAAGTGTTCTTATTGCAATTTCAATGGTCATACTCGAGACAAATGCTACAAACTAATTGGCTATCCACCTAACTGGAAGAAGAAGGAGAAATTAGGTGTTTTAAATGGAGGACAGAGTCAACCAGTTCAGTTCAGAAGTTTGCCAAAGGCTAATCAAGTAAATGCAGATGGATCAGCTTCTTCTATGGATTCTACTTCCAGTTCTCAGATTTCACAAATGCAACAGCAGATTAATCAGTTGAGCACTATGATGAATATGTTTGTAGGGCCTTCAAAGGACATCAAAAGTCCAGAGGATCATTTAGCAGGTATGGTCATTTCTCGATCAAACCTTGCTTCTGCTGTTTTTACTAAGCATACTTGGTTAATTGATACTGGTGCAACGGATCACATGTGCTGTTCTAGTACTCTTTTACATAATGTTGTGGAACTCTCTGTGCCTGTATATGTAGCCTTACCTAATGGTCATTCAGTTCAAGTCACTCATACTGGTTCCATAGATATTAATGATCATATTCAACTTCAGGGTATTTTGATAGTCCCACAGTTTCAGTACAATTTGTTTTCTGTTCCTAAGTGGACTTCTGATACTGGGGGAAGCATCTTGTTTTTCCCTGATTCTTGTGTTTTTCAAGCACCACATCATTCTCATATTCTTGCCACTGGTAAGATTTCTGATGGTTTATATCAGATAGATTTCTCTTCTGTTAAATCTGTTCCCATGGTTCATTCTTCTAGTAATGTTGCTGTTTCTAAAAGACGACTAAGTGCACTATGGCACATGCGTCTGGGTCATGCTTCTACACCTGTTTTACGTCATATTGAATCTATTTCTTCTAGTATTTCAGAGGAACATAATCAGATGTGTCCTATTTGTCCACTTTCCAAACAGACTAAACTACCTTTCACTCTCAGCACTAGTCATGCTTCTAATTCTTTTGATTTGATTCATGTGGATCTTTGGGGACCGTATGCACATGAAACTACTACTGGTTGTCGATATTTTCTCACCATTGTAGACGATCATTCTAGGGCAGTTTGGACCTTTTTACTACCTACTAAGCAACATGTTTTCAAACAATTAGTGAATTTCTTTGCTTATGTAGAAAACAATTTTCATACCATGATAAAACAGTTTCGAAGTGATCATGGTACTGAGTTCTTTAACCATTTTCTTACCTCTTTTCTCCACAATAAAGGAGTGGTTCAACAGGCATCTTGTGTAGGGACACCTGCACAGAATGGTCGTGTAGAACGAAAACACCGACAACTTTTGTCTATAGCCAGGGCTTTTCGTTTTCAGTCAGGATTGCCTATTAAGTATTGGGGGGAGTGTCTTTTAGCTGCCACTCATATTATTAACAGGTTACCAACACCAGTGTTACAACATAAAACTCCTTATTTCTGCTTATATAATGATCATCCTGATTATGAATCTCTTAAAGTTTTTGGCTGCTTATGCTATGCCTCCATACATGAGTCAGATAAGTTTGCCCCTCGAGCTGTTAAATCTGTTTTTATGGGATATCCTTATGGTCACAAAGGCTATAAATTGTTTAATCTTGAGACACATAAATTTTTTATCTCTCGACATGTTAAATTTAGTGAAACAGAGTTTCCTTTCTTAACAAATACTGAACAATCCAAAGATTCAGATCCTCATCATGTTCAGTCTTGGTTGGTTCCTTTTGATCCACCTATTATTCCCTCACCTGTTCCTGAACAACTGTTGTCTCCTTCTATATCACATATTTCACCTATATCTGTGCCTTATGTCCCTGAGCATGAAGTTTCAGATTCTTCTCCTGTTCTTATATCTGAACCTTCTAGTGTGGAGTCTTGTCATGATGATTGGGCCACTTCTCCACCTGATGGTGATACCTTAGTTAGTACTGTTGATGCTGCTCCTATGCCTACAGACAATGTATGTCGAAAGTCCACCAGGTTTAAAAGTCGACCTGTTTGGTGGCATGATTATGATGTTACTCTTCCTCAGTCTAAGACTTCTGTTTCTAGTTCTCACACAGTTGGTGCAGTTACAACCAAATATCCTATGTCCCATTTTGTGTCCAATCATGCTTTTGCTCCAAATCATGCTACTTTTCTAGCAAAGTTAAATCTTAGCAAAGAACCTTCTTCTTATGGCAAGGCAGTTTTAGATCCTCAATGGATTGTTGCTATGCAACAGGAATTGGATGCTCTTGAGGCAAACCATACTTGGTCTTTAGTTGTTTTGCCTTCTGATAAAAAGTCTATTGGTTGTCGTTGGGTTTACAAGATCAAATATAAAGCAAATGGTGAGATTGATAGATACAAAGCACGTTTAGTAGCTAAAGGTTATACACAAGAAGAAGGAGTAGATTTTCATGATACTTTTGCCCCTGTAGCCAAGGCTGTTACTGTTAAAACTGTCATTGCTTTAGCTGCTTCTAAACAATGGTCTTTGTTTCAACTTGATATCAATAATGCCTTTTTGCATGGGGATCTTCATGAGGAGGTATACATGGATTTACCACCTGGTTATAAGCTTACATCTGATACTGCACATTTGGTTTGTAAGTTACACAAGTCCATTTATGGATTGCATCAAGCCTCTAGATGCTGGAATGAGAAGTTAACAGATTTTTTACTTACTCATGGCTTCAATCAATCTTTGGCTGATTATGCCTTGTTTACTCATAGTTCTGGTGATTTGTTTACCATAGTAGTCATCTATGTTGACGACATTTTATTGACTGGTAGTAATATTTCAATGATTCAATCACTTAAAGCTGCTCTTCATGCTAAATTCAGCATTAAGGATTTAGGAGAGGCTAAGTACTACTTGGGATTGCAAATTTCCAGATCAGATGCTGGTATTTTATTGAGTCAACAGAAGTTTATCTTGGATATGCTTGATTCCACTAATTTGCTTCATTCCAAACCTCTGTCTATTCCTCTTGATCAGCACATCAAGTTGTACAATGATTCTAAGTCTGGTGATCTTATATCTAATCCTTCTTTATACAGGAGTTTGGTAGGGAAACTTTTATACCTTACTTTTACACGACCTGATATCAACTATTCTGTTCATCTTCTGAGCCAGTTTATGCAAGCTCCTCGAGAGAAACATTTGTCTTATGTTTATCGAGTTTTACGATATTTGAAATGTACAGCAGGATTGGGACTTTTCTTTCCAGCTGGTACTGATTTACAGCTTCAAGGTTTTTGTGACAGTGATTGGGGAGGATGTACCATGACTGGTCGTTCTGTTTCTGGTTTTTGTATACAGCTTGGGAATGCTCTCATTTCTTGGCAGGCTAAGAAACAATCTGTTGTTTCTCAGAGTTCTGCAGAGGCAGAATATCGTGCTTTAGCTTCTATTACTACTGAGATCATGTGGTTAAAATATCTGTTGGCTGATTTGCTAGTTCCTGTTACTAAAGCAGTGCCTATTTTTTGTGACAATCAGGCTGCTATTGACATTGCTTCTAATCCTGTCCAGCATGCTCGTACTAAACACATTGAGTTGGATTGCCATTTTATTCGAGAAAAAGTACAAGCTGGAGTCATTCTTCCTGTCAAGATCTCTACAAAGTTTAATTTGGCTGATATTTTTACTAAAGCACTTGGTAGTTCTGCACATTGGTTTCTATGTTCCAAGTTGGGATTACACAATCCTTGTGTAATTACAACTTGTGGGGGGAGTAATGAGAATGAGCATGAAGTTTCAGCAAAGGTTAACAATGTTACTTTGGAGAATAATCAGAAGCATAATTTCAAGTCTAAGATCATGCTAGCTTTGAAGTCTCAAGTCAATAAACAAGTAGCTCAAGATATGTGGACTTAGTTTTGTTATTGTAATATAGTGTTTGATTTTCCAGCTGTCATTTCTAATAGTTTGTTACAATAGTCAACTGTGGTTTGACTGAACCTATTGTATAAATACTCTAGCCTACTATCTGTTATGGCAAGTTGTTCAGATCTAATAACAAACTTTCATTCTTCATTTCTTCTTCAAACTGTTTTGTATATACAGTTTTACATTCTCTTTTGTTATAATCAAGTTCAGTCTAATGCTAAGATGATTCACACTGCAGGAGGCTCACAGCGAGCAGGTCCAGGGAATAAGATATAAAGATCTAGAAATTCTCCCTTCTACAGATCCAGAGGTAATGCAACTATGCAAGAAAAAGGCAAAGGGTTGAAGGGTCTAGCTTTGATAATAATGGTCTGCTTTCACGAAAAGGGTATTGAGCTGATGGAAAATATTGAAGTGAACTCTACTGTTCGTAAATTAAAAAAAAAATCAAGTGTTGATCCAGGACAAGGAGGCTGCAGGGGCTACTAGTGTCAATAAAATTAAGCAGGTTAATGGTCATGCTGGTCACTCGTCTTGGGGGCTGGAAATATACAATTGGAGATTGCAGATGGTTTACATCTTAAAATGGCTTCTGAGCAAATGGTTCAATCTCCAACAGTCGGCAAGTTAGCAATGGAAGGGGAAAATTCGCAACCATATTCATCATATGTATCTTAAACTAGATGTGGACGAATCTAAAATGCAGTTGGTTTAAAATGAAGAAACCTAATTTAACTCAATTATATACGGAAGGGAAGGAGAAATGGGATTAATTAATCAATGGGTGGGTTAAACCAATAGCTCATTTACCCTTTTAATTTTACGCACGATTTGATGGTAATAGTTCTAGAATATAAATGAACAAAGCTTTACAGTTGAAAATAAAAGCAGAATTAAGACACCTACATGTTAAACAAACAATTGAACATAGAATCTGTACATCAAAAAGAAAAATTAAAAAAAAACACATAACTATATATTTATATCCCCTTAGCTGCAATTTAAAACTTATAATAAAAATCAAAGTTTAATTGTTTAGAATCAAAACTTAATACACGTCAAAGTGTAATCCACAGATTCATTATCAGCACAAAACCATTAAATCTTTTCAGAATTATAGAGCAAAAAAAAAAAAATCAAAGTGATTATGATCGCAATACAAATAAGAAGATTGAAAAAAGATAGCATAGTAGATTTAATGTACTACTAAAATATTCTACTTAAGTAAAAGCATAGAAATGCAGAAAGAGATAAACAAGGAAATGGACTGATTAAATATAAAAACAGGATTCAGTACTAGTCATAAAAGATAAGAACAGAAGTAAAAACATTCCTGTCTCTAGCCATATTTAACCAGACCACTCAAGACACGTGGCTTCCTCCTATTACTGGCTATTCTAACTGACTAACTCACACGATCCTATAAAGATGCTCTCCTGTTATTTAAATAATTTGTAGAATTTACTATTCTACCCCTTGGTTACATTCCATCCCCCTTAAAATTATTCTTGTCCTTAAGAATCAAATTCAGGAAATTGTGCTTGGATTGTAGCTGCATCTTCCCAGCTAGCATCTTCAGGAATTAAGTGACTCCACTGGATCAACCACTGTACCACAGCTTGGTTATTCTTCTTGACAATCCTCCTCTGCATAATTTTGACAGGATAAACCAAGAATTGGCCCTCTGTACTAATTTTTGACAACTCAGTACTGACCACATACTTAAAACCAATCTTCTTTTTCAACAGGCTTATGTGGAACACTGGATGCACCAAACTCCTCTGTGGCAACTCCAACTTATAGGCCACTGCACCAATTCGTTCCAGCACCTTATATGGCCCAAAGTATTTGTGTGAAAGTTTGAGGTACCTCCTCACAGCAACAGATAACTGTTTATAGGGATGCAACTTAAGGAAAACCATGTCTCCCACCTGTAGTACTGCTTCCTTTCTCTTAGTATCAGCATATTGCTTCTACTTGCTCTGAGCAGTAGTGATAGCTTCTTTAAGTAACTGATTCACAGCTTCACTCTTTACTTGCCAATCCAAAACCGAATCCACTATGGACCTGTTCCCCGTAGGAATGCACAGCTGCCTTGGTTGTGTTCCATAAAGTGCCTCATATGGGCTTCTCTTAATAGCTGAATT
This sequence comes from Saposhnikovia divaricata, assembly GCA_036435485.1. Lineage (NCBI taxonomy): Eukaryota > Viridiplantae > Streptophyta > Magnoliopsida > Apiales > Apiaceae > Saposhnikovia > Saposhnikovia divaricata. The sequence continues at coordinate 171,861,964 of CM071598.1, forward strand.
ATAAGTAGTGTTGTACCACCACTGAGCCAGAGGCAACCAAAGTTGTGCTATTGTAGTTGCACTAAAGGGGTGTGCCAGAGGTAAGAAATGACCAACCTTGGTGAACCTGTCAATAACTACTAATATGCAGTTAACCTCCCCTGATTTAGGTAAACCTTCCACAAAATCTAAAGATATGTCCTCCCATATCTCAGTTGGTATCGACAGTGGCTGAAGCAATCCTCCAGGCAGAGAATTTCCAGATTTAATTCTTTGGCATGTATCACAAGTTTCAACATATTCCTTGACATCCTCCGCATGTTAGGCCAATAAAAAAATTGTGACACTTTATGAAATGTGGAATCCTGTCCACTATGGCCTCCCAGTGGACTATCATGAAGTTCCCACAGAATTTTATGTCTTAGTTCCCCCTGGTTACCAACATAAATTCTACCATCCTTCTTAATCAGTCCTTTACTGTACTGGTAGTGAGCACAATCACCAGCCTCTGTGGCCATGTTATCCAGAATTTGTTGAGCCTGTAATTCTCCTTCATAACTCTTCAACACTTCAGTTAACCACCCTGTGTGAACATCAGATATTTGGAGGAGGTGCTCTTTTGACTTCTCCACAGGCAGTCTTGATAAGGCATCTGCCACTACATTCTCCTTGCCTTTCTTATAGCATATCTCATAATCTAGCCCCATGAGTTTAGCTAACAACTTATGTTGCATTAAGGTAGACAATTTCTGCTCCAGCAAATACTTTAGGCTTTGGTGATCAGCTTTAATTATGAAATGGTTTTCTTGTAGATATGTGTGCCACTTCTGAGTAGCTAATACTACTGCCAGCAACTCTTTCTCATATGTTGATAATTTCTGGTGCTTCGGGGCCAATCCTTTGCTAAGAAATGTTAAGGGCCTTCCTCTTTGCATTAACACTGCTCCAATACCAGTATCACAAGCATCCACTTCAACTACAAATGGTTGCTTATAATCTGGGGGGTGAGTACTGGAGTAGTTACCATGGCTTCCTTTAGTTTGTTGAAAGCAGCAGTTGCATCATCATTCCACTGAAATGATCCCTTTTTAAGCAGTTCAGTCAAAGGCTTGCTGATGAGGCCATAATTCTTGACAAACCTTCTGTAATATCCTGTAAGGCCTAGAAAACCCCTTAATTGCTTAACAGTCCTTGGTATAGGCCATTCAACCATAGCTTGAACCTTAGATGGACCTGTAGCCACCCCATTACTGGAAATAATGTGACCAAGATACTCAATCTGTCTTTGGCCAAATAAGCACTTACTTTGCTTAGCAAATAGACAGTGGTCCTTCATTTTGCTCAATACCAGTTCCAAGTGCATAAGATGATTGTCTAAGGAATCACTGTAAACCAAGATATCATCAAAAAGTACCAGAACATTCTTCCTTAGCTGCTCTTCAAAGATGTCATTCATTAATGACTGAAATGTGGCAGGTGCATTTGTTAGTCCAAATGGCATTACCTTGAACTCAAATAGCCCATGATGAGTTTTAAATGATGTCTTGTAAACATCCTCAGGAGCCACCCTAATCTGATGGTAACCAGATCTAAGGTCAAGCTTAGTGAACCAACTTGCTCCCTTGAGTTCATCCAATAATTCATCAATCAAGGGAATGGGGTATTTATTCTTAATAGTGATGTTATTCAGCTGCCTGTAGTCCACACACATCCTCCATGTGCCATCTTTTTTCTTTACCAATATAATAGGAGAAGCATATGGACTGGTGCTTTTCTGTATGATCCCAGAATTGAGCATTTCCCTGATCTGTTTTTCAATTTCAGCCTTCTGAATATAAGGAACCTTGTAGCTCCTTTGGTTAACTGGTTGACTCCCCTTGAGAAGTGGAATCTTGTGATCATGGGACCTAACAGGTGGCATGCCAGAAGGTTCTACAAACAAGCACTGAAACCTGTTAAGTAATGCCTGCAGTGGTTTGATGATAGGTACAGGGTTGGTCCTTGTTATTGTAGGTGTCTGAGAGGTGAGCATACAGATGCATCCCTGAGAGATGCCCCCTTTTGATCGAAGCAGTCTGTCGAGACTTTTTCCACTAATTGCTTGAAGTGCCCCAGTACTCACCAGCCCTTGCAGGTGCACCAACACTCCTCCTTTGTTAATACTCACCTTATGGTCTTTGTAATCAAAAGTGATAGGGTTGTGCTCCCTTAGCCAATCTACTCCCAGAATAATATCAGCATCGCCCAATATAAAGGGCCTTAAGTTGGTAATGAATTGGTGCCCTTGTATCACATAAGTTACATTGTTGCAAAAAGTATCCACCACTAACTGATTACCATCAGCAACTGAGACAAGCAGAGGAGCCACAATTTCTGCTGTAAGCTTCAGCTTCTTTACTATGGCTGTACTAATGAAGCTATGGGTGGATCCACTGTCCACTAGGATGTGCACTTTTTGTCTCTTGAGCAGACCTTGTAGTCTGAGGGTAGACATGGAGTTGTTGCCTGCCATTGCACTAATGGAAATTTCACCAGGTGGTTCTTCTTCATGCAATAGTGTCTCCATGTCATCAACCACCTTTTGCACCTCAGTCTCATGTGCATCTGCAAGCTCCTCTCCTTCCAATTGGTAAAGTTTTGCCTTACAATCTTGGCTTGGGTGGTACCTTTCATCACAATGAAAACAAAGGCCCTTGGCCCTTCTGTCAAGTATCTCTTTCGAACTCAGAATTGACTTTGTCTTGGAACCTTCTTTTGTAGTTGTCTTAGTAGGTGCAGCAGGACCAAGTTGAAGACTAGTTTTAGAGTTTGGTACATTGGAAGAAGCGTACTTGTAGCTAGTGTTAATAGTATTTTTGTAGTTCGTTCTCAGGGAATGACTAATATGTAGAATCAAGTTCAAGTATTTTATCTCTCACAATTTAGAAGTGTAGAAGAATGTTTGGTTTGTTTATAAACTAATTAAAATAATTATCAATTGAGAATAAAATATATGAGGAAAATAATCCAAGAACTGGGGTTCTTCACTTGGTTTCAATGCACATTCAATATCTATGTGACTTCTACGTTCTTACTATGCTGAAAACAATTCTTCTAAGGTTATAATGTTCCCTTCCAAGATACACTATAATGTCTACAACTACACCTTAATTGTCACTTCCGTGATACAATCAAAGTACAATCATAAACTATTACGCACCAAGAATTATAAGTCTCACAACTCTCCTATTAATCTTCCAATCAAATATTCGAGTTATGTCTGTTAAATCGTGTACTAAAATTGCAACTCCTCTTCCAAGTTATCACAATTCCTAAAATCCAATCAAAGGTTCATGACTCCCCTAATTGTAGTAAGCCCTCAATAACAGATCAGCAAAGCAAGAAAATCACAGATAATTCAACATACATGAATACCAAGGAATACTACCCAATCCTCAGATTAGAGATTTAGTTACACATAATTAAGGAAGAAAACAAAACACATGAATTAATAGAAGAACTCATAATTATAAGAATATAGAAAAAACCTTTAATCTGTGATCTTCAAGGAAAATAAGAGTTCTCCATAAAAATCCCTAAAAGCTGCGTACAAAATTGGATCTCAAGAATAATGTTTTTCCCCATCCCTCAAAATAATAACCTAGTTGTGTTTATATAGTGTTTAAAAGACTTAATTAATTGACCCAAATAAATTAGGCCCAAACTAATATATTACAATTATATTAGAAATTGGGAATATCCGAAACTGATTTTTTTCTACAAAAACTCGCGCACAGGACAGGAGCTGTGAGGCGCTGCTGCTCCATATTTTCGCGCTGTTGCGCATCACCATGTAGCGCTATAGTGCCGTTTCTTGAGCTGTTGCGCCGTTGCAACATGCACATTTAAACAAAACACATCAAAACTACAACAAACTTGAGGCCAAGTGAATCAATTTAAGCCGATATGGAACGCTCCAAGTGGATATAAATTCCACTTATCAGATATAATGCAACTAAATGGTTCCATTAGTTGCATGCTCCCTAATGAAATGATATCTGATGTCAATGTGCTTTGTCCTAGAATGATTGACAGGATTGGCAACTATAGAGATTGCACTTATGTTGTCACACATGATTGGAATTCTTTCCAACACAAGTCCATAATCTCTAAGTTGATTTCTAATCCAAAGCACTTGAGCACAGCAACTTTCAGCAGCTATGTATTCAGCCTCAGCTGTGGAACCGTATCAACCTTTATTTTTATGCACCACTTGAGCTCGAAGCTCCTCAAATTTATCTTCATAGTCTGCTATGGTTCCAGTTTGTTTAAGCTTGTTAAATACTTTTGTACATCCAAATTATCAGGATTTTCAAAACGAGAAACTACATCAGCTTGAAATGTCTTCCAGTGATAATTTCCTTTGTATACTTGATAATATCTATACCAAATATTGGCCCTCCCATCGAAATGTAACCCATCCATTTTGACCTTCTTACTCTCCTCTATGTTAAGAAATTCGAAATACTGCTCAGCTTTGATTACCCACCCTTTTGGGTCTGTACCCTCAAATTTGGGAAACTCTAGTTTAGGCATTGGATGGAACGAATTGAAGTGACTGGGGTTTTGGAAGTGTGGGGTGTGAGGGGGGGGGTTAAAATTATGCCCATTAAAATTTGAGTAGGTATACAAGGGTGGGTTATATTGGGTTGGTGTAGGAGGGGTATATGGTTGCCAGGAGTGACCATTACCATTAGCAGGCGGAATATAGGTGTAAGGAGGAGTTTGGAAATGGGAGTGGCATGTTGGATTGGTACTATAGGTAGGAGGAGCAGTGTAATATGGTTGAACAGGAGGTATAATCGGTGGGACAGTGGCACCTATGGTGTTGGTGTGTGTGTATAGTGGTGTTGGATTAACATGCCCACTAGTGAGACTAGAATGAGGAGTTGGATTACTTGTAGGAGGAACCATTTCAGATCTCAAGGGTGGAGTATTTGATGACTCTTCGCCATTAACAACCCCACTTGCATCCGTTGCCAGATCCAACCCTTCGCTCTGTTTTGAGGTGAAAGTGAGGAGTATCTGCTTAAGCTCACCCAAGGATGAATCCACCTTGTCCATCCGTACCTCAATACGATCCATCCTGGTACCCATTTCTACGACACGTTGGTTGGTCTCCCCCATGGTGTGGGTAAAAGATTATGCGAGTTCTCCTAGCTTGAGCTCTTGAGAACCCAGACGTTCATTAATCCCTTGAATTCTCGTTCTTTCCGCCATTCGTTAAAAGCCAAGGATTGAAAGCTTTGAACTTCTTGTAGCCAACAGCTACTAAATATTCTACTTAAGTAAAAGCACAGAAATACATAAAAAGATAAACAAGGAAATGGACTGATTAAATATAAAAACAGGGTTCAGTACTGATTACAAAAGATAAGAATAGAAGTAAAAACATTCATCATTCTAGTCTGCCTCACTAGCTGTTCTCTAGCCATATTTAACCAGACCACTCAAGACACGTGGCTTCCTCCTATTGCTGGCTATTTTAACAGACTAACTCACACGATCCCATAAAGATGCTCTCCTGTTATTTAACTAATTTGTTGAATTTACTATTCTACCCCTTACCCTTTGGTTACATTTACCTGACGGTCGGTCGAGAATTACAACGTCTAAGAGAGAGAGAGATTTGGGGATAAAGGGTTCTTATCGATTTTGATTTACATAAATATATGAATTACGGGCCTTTATGTTCTGTTTAAACCCGAATATCAAAAGGCCTGTTTGTCACCAGCCCACGGCACAGAATTTATGTAGGAGTATTTACATACATACATGGCGGGATGGACTAGATTTGTTTTAGTGTAGTCAGTTGTATAATTCATTAATAGTAATAAATAAAATTTTGTAGAATATTTGAAGTTTTTTTAACATTTGATCTTTCCTTATTTAATTGTCCAAAAAAATGAAAATTATGTATAAATCTATCTATCTATACTATTATATTAAAGCCGAAACATTGAAAGTTTTGGTTTTCGGTTTGGTTATCCTAAGTTTTGGTTTTCGGTTTGGTTATCCTAATTATTAAAATAAATAATTAAATTACAAAAACAACTCAAAAAGCTAATTACTAATGTTAACGTAATTATATTCTGATTAAAATTCTTTCATCCACTTCTACCTGGACTCTTTTTTCTGCTCCAACAACTCAATTATTCATTTTTTCTAAAGATTTTGCTTCTAATTAAAACACTTTACCGTTTAATTTAAAACTAATATTACAATAATTAATATATATCCAAAATATCACACCATATCTTTCCATAATTATTTTTAGTAGTAATTTTTGTAATTAAAACATGGGGTACTTTTTAATTTAAAATTAATCTTGCGATCACTAATATACACCCAAAAATATCTCACCATATATACAAATCATTATTTTTATTAATAAATAACAATCGTTAGATCTAATAATAAGATATATTATATGATTAAATTAATTTACTAAAAATTCAAAGTTCGAACCCGTCAACGACATTTTTAATTTAGAATTTTACAAAATAAAATTTAAACCATGCATTTCATTATATAAATTTATATTAAATTAAAATTAAAAAATTATTAAAAATAAGGATTATATAAAAACATAATTATAATGTTAAATAAATTTTATAACCTATCAAAAGAAACCCGTGCTTCGCATTTGGTTATCCTATTTATTAAAATAAATAATAACGTAATATAATTAATGATAGTAAGTTGATTGGCTTTTTCACGTTAATTTTTAGTTTAAAATATTACCTTTTATAAACAACTAAAAACATAAATCATACCATATCTTTTAATCATTAATATTTCTATCTATGTTACCTTCTATCTAATTAAAACACGTTACCTTTTACTTTAAAACTAATGTTGCAATCATTAATATATACAACTAAATACATAAATCATACCATATCTTTTAATCATTAATATATCTACCTAATTAAAACATGTTACCTTCTATCTAATTAAAACACGTTACCTTTTTACGATCATTAATATATATATCCAAAAATCTATACTTCTACCTAATTTCGTATGGAATTATTTTGACATATATTGAATTAGCATAATTTCTTTTTTTTTTTAAAAAAAAAAAATTAGATTCTTGATCTCTAGCCATCACATTATATCCTTATCTATCTATACTACATTGAAAGTTTTGGTTTTCGGTTTGGTTATCCTATTTATTAAAATAAATAATAACATAATATAATTAATGGTAGTAAGTTGATTGGCTTTTTCACGTTAATTTTTAGTTTAAAATATTACCCTTTATAAACAACTAAAAACATAAATCATACCATATCTTTTAATCATTAATATTTCCATCTAATTAAAATATGTTACCTTCTATCTATTTAAAACATGTTACCTTTTACTTTAAAACTAATGTTGTAATCATTAATATATACAACTAAATACATAAATCATACCATATCATTTAATCATTAATATATCTATCTAATTCAAACATACATTCTATCTAATTAAAACACGTTACCTTTTTACAATCATTAATATATATATCCAAAAATCTATACTTCTATACTATTATATTAAAGCCGAAACATTGAAAGTTTTGGTTTTCGGTTTGGTTATCCTATTTATTAAAATAAATAATAACATAATATAATTAATGGTAGTAAGTTGATGGGCTTTTTCACGTTAACTTTTAGGTTTAAATATTACCCTTTATAAACAACTAAAAACATAAATCATACCATATCTTTTAATCATTAATATTTCTATCTAATTAAAATATGTTACCTTCTATCTAATTAAAACACGTTAAATTTTTACTTTAAAACTAATGTTGCAATCATTAATATATACAACTAAATACATAAATCATACCATATCTTTTAATCATTAATATATCTATCTAATTAAAACATGGTACCTTCTATCTAATCAAAACACGTTACCTTTTTACAATCATTAATATATATATATTCAAAAATATGTGCACCATATCTTTCAACCATTAATAAACACCTAAAAAGATGAATCATACATATCTTTCAATCATTAATATTTTTTTTCTAATTAAAACACGTTACCTTTTAATTTAAAACTAATCTTGCAATCATTAATATATATCCAAAAATATCACAACATATATTTCAATTATGAATAAAATATATTAAAATTCAGTATACATTTTTTATAATAAGAAAACATAAGTATAATCCTTAAACATGAATATATCAAATTATATTAAATTATAATTAAAAAAATTATTGAAAAATAATGTTTATATATAAATCTATACTATCTATCTATACTATTATATTAAAGCCGAAACATTGAAAGTTTTGGTTTTCGGTTTGGTTATCCTATTTATTTTGGTTTTCGGTATGGTTAATTTAATTTTTAATTAATTTTAAATATAAAATAAATCAATTTTAATCTGTTATTGACTATAGTCCTAAAGACACTATAGTATTTTATATTTACACCATTACTAATACAGCTAAACTTAAGACCTCCGTTGCCTTCACGAACACTGCGCACAAAACTCTATTCTTCTAAACCTAATTTACACCATCTTCATCAATTCAATACACAAGTTTCTTCGGCTTTTCTCTTCTTTTGCAACACCATATATATCATTAAAGTGTAAGAATAATGATTGTATTATGTTTTTGTATTATCTCCACTGTAATTTATTTATTTATATTTATCTATATCTATACTATTATATTAAAGCCGAAACATTGAAAGTTTTGGTTTTCGGTTTGGTTATCCTAAGTTTTGGTTTTCGGTTTGGTTATCCTAATTATTAAAATAAATAACTAAATTACAAAAACAACTCAAAAAGCTAATTATTAATGTTAACGTAATTATATTCTGATTAAAATTCCTTCATCCACTTCTACTTGGACTCTTTTTTCTGCTCCAACAACTCAATTATTCATTTTTTCTAAAGATTTTACTTCTAATTAAAACACTTTACCATTTAATTTAAAACTAATATTACAATAATTAATATATATCCAAACATTGAAAGTTTTGGTTTTCGGTTTGGTTATCCTAAGTTTTGGTTTTCGGTTTGGTCATCCTAATTATTAAAATAAATAATTAAATTACAAAAACAACTCAAAAAGCTAATTACTAATGTTAACGTAATTATATTCTGATTAAAATTCCTTCATCCACTTCTACTTGGACTCTTTTTTCTGCTCCAACAACTCAATTATTCATTTTTTTCTAAAGATTTTACTTCTAATTAAAACACTTTACCATGTAATTTAAAACTAATATTACAATAATTAATATATATCCAAAATATCACACCATATATTTCCGTAATTATTTTTAGTAGTAATTTTTGTAATTAAAACATGGGGTACTTTTTAATTTAAAATTAATCTTGCGATCACTAATATACACCCAAAAATATCTCACCATATATACAAATCATTATTTTTATTAATAAATAACAATTGTTAGATCTAATAATAAGATATATTATATGATTAAATTAATTTACTAAAAATTCAAAGTTCGAACCCGTCAACGACATTTTTAATTTAGAATTTTACAAAATAAAATTTAAACCATGCATTTCATTATATAAATTTATATTAAATTAAAATTAAAAAATTATTAAAAATAAGGATTATATAAAAACATAATTATAATGTTAAATAAATTTTATAACCTATCAAAAGAAACCCGTGCGATATAAATTTCGAAACATTGAAAGTTTTGGTACCTGTTTTTTGGTACTTAGTGAATTTACTTATATACCCTTCATTAACAAAAACGCTCTCTACTCAAGTCCCAGATAAGTAGCCGTTATCGGTTGTCCCCGTCCAGATTGGAATCACTGGCCGGCGTATCGCCGGAACTAAAATCTAATATTGCAGTTCAGCCTTTTTTCTTCCTGCTTTGATCCCATCCATTTTCTTCTTCTTTTTTTCTTCGTTTTCCTCTTGTTTTCTGTTGTTGTGAACGTCTTAGGTCCCCTTTTTCCTCCTTCCATTCTCGTCTCTCTTAAACCCAATTCGCCCATAACTTCCCCGCTGCAATAGCCTCCGATTTCCAACTCCCCAACCACCCATCTTTCTCCTCTCCATCCCTTCTCCTCCCTGCCTTTTTCCGTTCCCCTTTTGTTTCCCTTCTGGTTATTTATTTAGTCTCATATTATTATCTTAGTCTACCATTACTCTGTTTTTGTCGCCCCCCCTCAAACATCAACACCATCGTCTCCTCCTTATTCCTACCCCCCAACCTCTCTCCTTCTCTCATGCCTCCAGCCTTCACCCTCCTTCCCTCGCCAAACCCAACCTCCCAACAGCCCCCTCTCGCCTCCGTCTCTCCCTCCTTTCGTGTTCCACCTTTCCGTCCTCGCCCCAAACCCCCGCCATAACCCCCCCTCTACCCTTTGTTTTCACCATTTTTTTTTCTCCGCACCACACACTGTTTTTCTTTTTGTTTTTTATTTTGCTATTATACTTTCTTTTGTGTTGTTATTGTGTTCATCTTATTTCGTTATTATCTCTATTTTTTTATTGTTATTTTTTTTCTTTTTCTTTTTTATTTTGTTTTTGTTTTTGTTATTTTTTTGTTTTGTTTTTTGTTGTTATTGTTTTTTATTGTGTTGTTTTTGTTTTTGTTTTTTTTGTTTTGTGTTTCTTTTAGTCGATGTCGCGTAGTTTACGTGTTAGCAGTTTGAATGTGGATACCTTGTCAGGTAAACTGTTGGAGCTAGTGGACGTGCTGAAGAAGCGGAGAGTGGACGTGGCATGTATCCAAGAGACTAGGTGGAAGGGGGCTAATTCCAGAGTAGCGAACGGGTATAAATTGTGGTACTCAGGTCTTGCCAACTCGAGGAACGGAGTGGGTATTCTTTTGGCGAAGGACCTTAAAGACAACGTTGTGGAAGTGAAGAGGTGCAACGACAGGATCATGTCCGTCAGGGTTGTGGTTGGAGAGAAGGTGGTGAACGTGGTGTGTGCGTATGCACCTCAAGTCGGTTTGAGCGATTCTGAGAAGGAGGCGTTCTGGGTTTGCTTAGATGAGTTGGTTGGCAGTATTCCTGACGACCAATTCCTAGTGCTGGGTGGCGATTTCAATGGCCACATTGGCGAGAGGGCAGATGGCTACACCAGTGCTCACGGCGGTTTTGGCTTCGGAACCAGGAATGTCGGTGGGTCAGCCTTGTTGGACTTTGCTACTGCCCAGGAGTTGGTAATCATGAATTCTATTTTTCAGAAAAGGGAGGAGCACCTCATCACCTTTAGTAGCGGGGGAAACTCCACTCAGATTGACTACCTACTTATGCGCAGTCGGGATGTTAGGACGTGCATGGATTGCAAGGTGTTTCGGAGTGAGGCGTGTGCATCCCAGCACCGGCTGTTGGCCATGGACCTGACCTTGGGGGGTCGAGCCATCCGCAGGTCGAGAGAGTTTAGACCGAGAATCCTGTGGAAAAATCTGAAGGGCGAGAAGGCGGTCGAATTCAGGGAGTCTCTGGTCATCGAAGGTAGTTTTGCTCGTGATGGAGATGCTAACTGTAGGTGGACCAGAATGGCGGAGGACATTCGGTATGTGGCCGAGAAAGTGGTGGGGATTTCCTCGGGTAGGTTCAGGAGCCATAAGGAGTCATGGTGGTGGAACGTGGAGGTTCAAACGAAACTTAAGGCTAAACGTGCGCTCTTTAAAGAGCTTTTGTCTATGAGTGCAGGGGCGGAGAAGAGTCGGAAGATGGAAGCATACAAGGTGGCGAGACGAGAGGCAAAGAAAGCCGTCGCGAAATCCAAAGGGGAAGCCTATGAGGGGTTGTACAAGCGCCTGGATACCAAGGAAGGAACGAATGCTATCTTTAAACTAGCTAAAGCTAGGGAGAGAGGGCGGCGCGACCTGGGAGCTGTTAAGTTTATTAAGGATGATTAAGACCGAGTGTTACTAAATGAAGACGCTATTAAGGAGAGGTGGAGTTCGTACTACCATAATCTTTTCAATGAGAATAGGAGGAGTTGGGCCGGTGGGGAACTAGAGATCCCCCCCTCGTCTCCATGTGAGCGTATCAGCGAGGACGAGGTCAAGGGGGCCATTCGTAAGATGGCGAAAGGGAAGGCGGTGGGTCCGGATCAGATCCCAATCGAGGTGTGGATTTGTCTTGGCGAAGTTGGCGTCCAATGGCTAGTTAATTTGTTCAATGATCTCCTCTTGGGTGCTAAGATTCCAGCAGAATGGAGGCGTAGTTTTGTAGTTCCTTTTTTCAAGAACAAAGGAGATGCTCAGAGTTGTAGTAACTATCGGGGTATTAAATTACTCAGCCATACTATGAAACTCTGGGAGAGAGTGGTAGAAGGCCGGATTAGAAGAGAAGTTGTGATCTCAGAGAACCAATTTGGTTTTATGCCGGGGAGATCGACGACCGAGGCCATACATCTCGTCAGACGCCTTATGGAGAAGTTCAGGGAGCGCCGCAAAGACCTCCATATGGTGTTCATTGATCTCGAGAAGGCATATGACAGTATCCCCCGTGAAGCGATTTGGAAGACCCTCGTAGAGCGGAGTGTATCGGCGTCGTACGTAAGAGTGATTCAAGACATGTACTCCCAAGCTAGTTCTTGCGTCCGGACCCCAGTGGGGGACTCACGTTTCTTCCCTGTGGAGATTGGGCTTCATCAGGGTTCGGCCCTTAGTCCTCTTCTTTTCGCACTTATCCTGGATGGCATGTCGCGCAGGATCCTAGACGCCGTCCCGTGGCGCATGCTCTTCGCTGACGATATTGTGCTAGTGGCGGAGTCAAGAGGAGAGGTCAACGAGAAGTTGGAATTATGGAGATCAACTTTGGAGTCGCAAGGCTTGCGGGTGAGTAGAACTAAAACCGAGTATCTCTGGTGCAACTTCAGTGGTGAGGCCATCGACGAAGGGGTGGAGGTTAAGATCGAAGATCAGATCATCCCGCGTACGGATAAGTTCAAGTATCTGGGGTCGATCATCCAGAAGGAAGGTGAGGTTGAAGACGATGTCAAGCATCGTATCAATGCTGGGTGGCTAAGGTGGAGGGCAGCGTCCGGGGTGATGTGCGACAAGAAGGTTCCTTTAAAGTTGAAAGGGAGATTCTATAGAGCGGCTATCCGGCCTGCGTTGTTATATGGTTCTGAGTGCTGGGCAGCGAAGAAGACCCACGAAAGCACGTTGGAAGCAGCTGAAATGAGGATGCTGCGGTGGTCGTGTGGCCGCACGATGCTAGATAGAATCCCTAATAGGGTGTTCAGGACCGAGCTCGAAGTGGCGCCTCTTTCCGCGAAAGTTAGGGAAGGGAGGTTGAGATGGTTCGGCCACGTCCGTAGGAGGCGGCCGGAAGCCCCAGTGCGAAGAGTCGAGAGTCTTTCGGTTGTTGGGGTGAGGAGGAGAGGCAGACCGAGGAAGTCATGGGAAGAGCAGCTTAGGTTGGATTTGAAGGCTATGAACCTAAGTGAGACCATGACCGCTGACAGGTGTTCGTGGAGGCGGCAAATCAGGATGGTGGACTCTCTTCTAGGGGACGGCTCTGTAGTGGAGAACCTCAGAGTTGGGTTGTCTCGGATGACCTTATCATAGGAGTTTGGCTTTTTCCGTTATCTTTTTCCATTCGCATTTATTATTTTTATTTTCATATGTTTCCCGGTTGTGCAGGTACAGGGAGCTTCGCTTGGTGGTAACTAGGGGCGTGGTAGGTAAGTCCCGTGTGGAGAAAGCCATGGGCTCAGGTATTGCTGTGAACGATGTCGCATATCCTTTAGATTCCTCTGTATATATCACACACCGTATATGTCGTGCACATAGCCGAGGGTCTTCACGGAAACAGCCTCCCTACCCTAAAAAGTGGGGGCATGGTCTGCGTACAACCTACCCTCCCCAGACCCTGCTCTGAGCGGGATATACTGGGTATGTTTGGTTTGGTTTGGTTTGGTTTTATAAAGAAACATAAATACACCTAAAATAAATAATAACATAATATAATTAATGGTAATTAGTCGAGATAATACCTTTTATAAACACCTAAAAACATCAATCGTATCATATCTTTCCATCATTAATATTTTCTTTCCAATTAAAACACGTTATAATTAATGATAATTAGTTGATTAAGATAATAAAATTAATGGTAATTAGTCGATTGCCTTTTTCAAATTAATATAATAAAATTAATGGTAATTAGTGATTTCCTTTTTCACATTTACTTTTAGTTGAACATATTACCTTTTATAAACACCTAAAAACATCAATTTTATCATATCTTTCAATCATTAATATTTTTACGTTACCTTTTTAATTTACAACAAATCTTAAAATCATTAATATATACATGAAAATATCACATCATATTTCTCAATTATTAATAAAATATATTAAAAATCGTATACATTGTTTATAATAATGAAACATGAATATAATCTGTAAACATGAGTATATTAAATTATATTAAATAAAAATTTTAAAAATTATTAAAAATAATGATTATGCAAAAACATAATTATAATATTAAATAAAAATTATAATATAATACAAGAAACCCGTGCATTGCACGGGTTATAAGCTAGTAGTTATAAATGACTTTTATTTAAAAAAATTATACTGATATTCATCTAGACAAATAAGTTATAAAAACGTGACTAAATAATTATAAGCTAATAATTTAGAAAATACCTTTATAATATAATATAGAATATAAAGATTATAAATTTAATAATATACTAGTTGATAAAGCCGCGCTTCGCGGCGGCGTTAGATATTTTTTTAAAAAATTAAATACATATTTATGTTATATTATATTATTAATATTTTAATTTTAATAGTTACATAATCTTCTCTAATGAACCGATTTATTGTTAAAACGATTCAATTGAGCCGCTCACTCGTTAAAACCTAAATCCAACTTTAACATATATTATAAAGACTAATAAAATATTTTTTTCCATAAAAATCAAATCCTAAAAAAATATTATGACATCAGTATCAAATTCTAATAGTTATTATAATCATTTCTAGTGAACTGTCTTCCCGTTAAACACGTTTTGAACCACTTTTATTTGGAACTGAAATTGTAACTTCACTACATATTATTGATGACACTTATCTTATAAAATAACTTTTTTTTTCTTAAAAATTAAAACCTTAAAAGAGAGTAAATTCCAATTTTTACATTATATAAACTTTCTAATATTTATGGAGTTTTTAAGATGAAAAATACGTATAATATTTTCTATATATCATAGGTATTCCTATACTGCATAAGAATAACTTTATGTTATGTTAACATATTAATATTTTTTTAATACGAAGACTTTTCATTACGGGAATAATATTGAATTTATGGATTTAATTTTTTAATGCAAGTATAATTAATTTGTAAAAAAAAGTTAAAATAAAGGATTCTTAGGAAAAAAAGATATATAGTTTTAAAAAATTGTATAAGCCTTCACCGTCCTCGTATTCTCCTTTGAATAAAACATTTTATTATATATATTCTTTATATATTCAAACATCTTTTCTACCTCCAACAATTTTTTTAAATATATGTATTTTCTATAAATCCAAACACTTTTTCTCTTTAAATTAGAACTCCTATTGTACTTCTAATAAAACTCTTAATTATATGTCTTACAAACATCTATTTTACTTTTAATAGAACTTTTAATTATATGTCTTCCCTATAAATTCAAACTCCTACTCTCTATCAATTTGAACACCTATTACGCTTCTAATATGTTAAAGGATAGTTTTTTAGTTATTAATATTTAAATTCCTAAAATTCTAAAAAATTCAAAATATATATATCTTCTATCATATCATCAATATAAATTTTAATATTTAACACGGTATTCTCTAATGAACCGATTTCTCGTTAAAGACGGTCATTCCTATTGAGCCACTATCTCGTTAAAACCAAAACCTTAACTTTTGCATATATTACTTGTATAATAATGTTTATCCTTAAAAATCGAATCTTAAAAATAAAATAAAATTTATAACATCAATATGAGATTCTAATAGTTAATACAATCTTTTATAGAGAGTCGTCTTCCCGTTAAACATGTTTTGAGTAATTCTCATTTGGGATCAAAATTCCAATTTCATTACATATTATTGAGAATTCCCTCATGAGAATGTTCTTTTATTATGTTAATACATCAATTATTTTATTTTAAATACGAAAACTTTTCATAATAGAATAGTATAATTAACATATATAAAAAGAAGATCGTAAAAATGTCACTACCGTCCTTGTATTCTACTTCCAATAAAATATTTAATTATATATCTGCTTTATATATTCAAACAAATATCCTATTTCTAATAGAACTTTTAGTTATAAATTCGAATTCTTATTCTCTGTAAATTCGAATTCCTATTCTACTTCCAATAGAACTTTTAATCATATGCCTTATAAAAACCTATAATACTTCTAATAGAACTTCTAATTATATGTCTTCCCTATAAATTTGAACTTTTCTCCTTTATAAATTCGAACACCTATTTTAATTCTAATATGTTAAAAGATATATTTACAATTATTAATGTTTAAAATTCTAAAAAATAGAAAAATAGACTAAAAACATCTAAGAGGGGCCATCTAACCTATCGCGTATCCCTATATAATATTTACGGTGATGCATATGTGCCTTTTAATTCGTATATATAATATACATGATATATATAGAATATGTTACTTGCATGGCTTCTTTTGTATGTTTTTAGGGCTTGGTACCAATAAAGTGTCCCTAATCATCGGCTGCTTGATTTCATGGATCATAGAATTGGATAATTTTTTCGTAAAAAAAATATTGGATATTTTATCATAAATGTGATGATTTTCTCTTACATAAATATGAATTTCATGAATAAAAATATAACATATATCATTCGAGAATATATTTGGGATCTAATTCAAATTATATAGCACCACTCTTTATAAAATCATTTGCTCAAAATTTTGTGTGATATATACCTTTTCTATGGACAACATCTAAAAGAATGGCTTGCTAAGAGAAGCTTCCATATAGTAAAAAAATAATCAAACTAAATGTCTAAGGATATAAACAAATATACAAAATTTGACAAAAGTTATTGAAAAGTGTTATAAGATTAAAATTTACCTCGAATCTTGTCGAACCATGGTCATTAAACTATGACAAATATAAAACAAAATCAATGGTAAGTACTAACATTTAGAAATACGAAATTTCAGTTTATCAATATACAAAATTCAAAAAGCTCTTTACACTATATCTTAATATAAAGCTCGCCGGCTCGGGATAATTACTTTGAAGAAAATTGTTGTTCTTTTATAAATTCTGGATTAAATACTATATGTCTTTCTCTTAGATTAGAATTAAAATTTTTTTTTTTTTACCAACAAGAAAATGTATTAACTTGCATCAACCAAATCACAGCCAGGACAAACCCCAAATAAACGAGCTAACCAAATAGTCGCTTATGTTTACAGACTGTTTTACATCATGAATAACAATATTCTTTGAATTAAAAACCAATCCTTGAGCCAATAATATCACAAATGACCCTCACATACGCATCACCTGTAGTCCAATGTTCAGAAACACCCCAGCTATCTACATGCCGAAAATCAGCTATAGACATGCCGAAAGTCCAATGATCCGAAACACCCCAGCTATCTACATGCCGAAAGTCAGCTATAGACATGCCCAAAGGAATAGATCTCAAAAGATGAACAAATATTAGTTGTGAAAAGTAAGCTCTTGCAATATCCGATATCAGCCCAAAACCAATGCACGCATTATAGATCTCCCACAAAACCACGTAAATCATTTTCAAAGAAACCAACAATAAAACCCATACAACCAAAAACCAAATCAACATAAATCAAACACACGCCAAAAAGCGAGACGAAACACACGTCAAAAGACGAGACGAAGACCGAAATTCAAAGTCCTCGGAATAACACCAAATTTTGGTAAGATGTTAAGAAGGAGAATTTAAATCTCAAGGTATTTTTTATTTTCAGAATCGGACTCAAAACCAAGATAGATCTAAGAATTAAATTCTAGATTTTTGGATTTGGTTCGATTTTTATTGAAAGAAAAGGAACAAAAGCAAAGTAGAAGGGATTAGATGATTGGGGGAGGAATAGAGAATGGATGGATGGGGGAAAGAGATGAAGATGGAGAAAGGGGCAGTGGTAATGGTGGTTAAGGGAGGTCGACTCTCATAAATTCTTTTTTAAAAATATGGATTAAATACTATATGTCTTTCTTTTAGATTAAAATTATGATTCTTCTTCTAGAATATTTTTTCTACTACCATGATTATAGATTCGAATGTCTATTCTACTTCAAATAGGTTGGAGAAATTTTTCAAATTATAATTAATAAAATTACAAAAAATTTAGAAAATTAGAAAAACAAATTGAAGGATTATGTGAGCGCCACTTAAACTCCCGCGTATCCTCCTTTATATATATACTAGTCGACTAAGCCGCGCTTCGCGACGGCCTTATAACTTTTTTTAAAAAAATAAATAAATATTATTTAAGAAAAAATCGACTAAAATATGTGTATAATATCAATATAAATTGGTGAACAAAGTTTTGTATAAATTAAATATACAAAGATAATAAGATGTATTATTCATATATTTTTCTATATCATTTTTGTCTCACAATTTTTTAGGCCGACACCCGTTGAATATATTATAAAAAGCATACACACTAATAAAAATTTAAATACTAAAATTCTCTTTGACTTTGATTTCAATTTGCACATCGGTGAGATTTTCTTAGGATTCAATTAGAATAGGGAGATACTATTGCAAAAAAAATGTTAAAACTTCCTTTTTATATCGTATCTATAATATAATTTAAAGGTGTGACTAACCCTTAATAACATCAATTATTTCCTTGATTGCATATTTTATGTACATCAATTATTTCCTTGATTGCAAATTTTAGTTTAAAAATTGAGATAATTTAGAAAATTAGATAAATAGCTTTCTAGTTTTAAAAAAATCTACAAAATTATATCTGTAATATCAATATAGATTGGTGAACATAATATTTTATAAATTAAATATACATGATAATAAGATAAATTATTTATATTTTTTCTAAACCAATTTTGTGTAACTATTTTTTAGGTCGACACCGGTTATATATATTATAAAAATACTAAACGTACATAATAATAAAATTTAAAATACTAAAATCCACTTTGACTTTGATTTCGGTTTGCACACCGGTGAGATTTTCTCATGATTCAAATAGAATTGAGAGATTTTTATAAAATGTTAGAACTTGTTTTTTATATCCTAACTATAATATAGTTTAGATGTGAGACTTGCCTTTAATAATAACAAATATTTCTTTGATTAAATATTTTATATTTGAAAATTGAGATAATTTAGAAAATTAGATAAATAGCTTTCGAGTGATTACAAAGCTCCATTAAACGTCCGGGAAATTTTCTTTATCTAAAATAAATAACAGACATGAGAAACGCCAACAAGAAAAATTGAAAATCACTAAATAATTCGTACACAATCTATTAATATAATCATTAAAATCTATACTCACCTGAGCTGACGTGAATAGCTGCAAATAAATTACGAACTTAATAAAAAAAATAGACATGAATCAAAATTGAGTAATACATGTAGAGAGATTAACATTTTGGGTGCTAAAACTATCATTAAATTTTTTAAACTACTCACCAGAAAGGCGGAACTTGAGGAACAACTGCAAAAAAAAATTACAAACTTAACAATATAATTAAGATATGAATCTAAATAGATAATGTGGAGATCTACATGTTCAGATTAACCATGAAAAAAAACACGTTTCTCTCGTATTTAAATTGGATTATATAGTTAGCTTTATTTGTAATAACTTCAATAATTTAGATAAATAAAAAAGATTTTGATTTTAAAATTTCTTATCGAATATTAAAAAGAATGTTTTCAATTTTACCGTAGTTTAAAAATCAACCTCATTCTTTTTTTTTGTAAATTTCTTCCAGGACCGGTCTAGGCATAGGGCAACGGTCTAGGCATAGGGCAAACAGGACACTGCCCTGGGCCCATCTTGTTTGGGGGCCCAAAATTTAGTAGGCCTTTATATTACTTTTAGTATACCTCAATTTTAATTGTTAAAAAAAACATTAGAACAGGAGATACACGAGACGGTCGAGACCACGAGGACAGCCAGTTCACCACTGCTGTCTGCTGCTTCTTTACAGATTAATTTAGAGGTAAGAACGCCCCCATCCCTATTACTATAATACTATTATATATATATATATATATATATATATATATATATATATATATCATATATGTAATATGTATATTAATAAATTATATATGATGTATAATCTTTTCCAGTACAATTATATATTGTATATACAATTATTAAAGGTTTAGTTTTTGTAATCTAATCTTGTTCAATTTTAGGCTTTTCTTGTCTTAATTTGCTTTCTATTTTCATTTAACAGGGGTAATTCAAGACTTAAGCAATCATACTTGGGATTTCAGAATTTTGGGTGCTTTGGAGTTTGAATTTTGAACAATATTATTCAAGGTGTTATTCTTCCTTTGCCTCAAATAGTTGTTATATTATTGTGGAGTACAATGCTACCTAAAAAACATCTATCTGGAAATTAAAAGAGAAAAAAAAGAAAACGAGCAAATGAGTTAGTAGAGTCACAAAGAGGAGCTATTGAGAATTTTGTTATAAAAAAGGTAGACACTTCGAAACAAGAAGCGAATGAAAATTTGGAGGATTTGAAAGTAGGTAATGAAAATTTAGAGGATTTAAATGTAAAAAATGAGGTTTTAAATGAGGATGACCATGTGCCCAATTTGTCTAATATTGAAAATGTGAGGGTTGAAGATGAGCCAAGTCCTCCTTTTAAGGATATTTATGATCCTAGAAATTGGGATAATTTAAACAACAAAGAAAGGGACATTGTAGTTGAAAAGGGGCCTCAAAGGGAATTGAATCTTACATTTCCATTGGATGATACTTCAAGACATTTTTCATATGCTTTTTATTCTAGAAGATTGAGTAATGGGGAGGTTGTTGATAGAAAATGGTTGATTTATTGTAGACCCGTGGATAAGGTCTATTGTTTTTGTTGTAAATTATTCAAATCTCATCAAATGAAAAGTTCATTAGCAAATGATGGATTAAGAGATTGGAAACATCTCGGTGAAAGGCTCAAACAACATGAAAATAGTCTTGAGCATGTTACTAACATGAACAATTGGAATGAACTAAAGGTGAGAATGAATAAAAATCAAACCCTTGATAAAGATTTCCAAAAAGAAATATCCAAGGAGAAAGAGCGTTGGAAACAAGTGTTGATAAGAATAATCTCGGTTGTGAAATGTCTTGCTAAAAATAATTTGGCTTTTAGAGGGTCCAATGAGAAACTTCACCAAGAAAGTAATGGTAATTTTTTGGGGTTAATTGAGATGATTGCGGAATTTGATTTGGTAATGCAAGATCATGTTAGACGAATCCAAAATCATGAGATACATCATCACTATCTTGGGCATAAAATTCAAAATGAGTTAATCTCTCTTTTGGCTCAAAATATTAGAAGTTCCATTATAAGTGTCGTTAAAGAGGCTAAATATTTCTCGGTTATTCTTGATTGCACCCCGAATATAAGCCATCAAGAACAAATGACTTTGATTGTACGATGTGTGAATATGTCAAGTGGCAAAATCAAAATAGAAGAGTTCTTTCTTGAATTCTTAAAGGTAGATGACACATCCGGATTAGGCCTATTTGAAGAATTGGTAAGTGCTCTAAAGTCTTTTGATCTTAATGTTGATGACATTAGAGGTCAAGGTTATGATAATGGTTCTAATATGAAAGGAAAACATCAAGGGGTTCAAAAAAGGTTGCTTGATATAAATCCAAGAGCTTTATATATGTCATGTGCTTGTCATAGTCTTAATCCTACTCTTTGTGATGCGGCTACTTCTTGTGTTAAAGCTATTTCTTTTTTTGGAGTTGTGCAACGAATATACACATTATTTTCAAGTTCTCCTAAAAGATGGAAAACTTTGCTTGATAATGTTCCAGGTTTAACTTTGAAATCTTTGTGTAATACTCGTTAGGAAAGCCGTATAAAAAATGTGAAAGCAATTAGATTTCAAGCTCCACAAATTAGATTGGCTTTGTTGGAATTAAAAGAATCTTCTAATGATCCTAAGTCGGTTAGTGAAGCCGAAAGTTTGATTGGACTAATTGAGAGTTTTGAGTTCTTACTTGGCATGGTTATTTGGTATGATATTTTATTTTCCATTAACATGGTGAGTAAAAAGTTACAATCTAAATCTGTGTGCATTGGTGCTACCATGAAACAATTAGAAAGTGTGTTGCTATTTTTTGAAAAGTATAGGGAGGAAGGATTTGTTTCTAGTATGAATGATAAGTGGATTTTATATCCACTATTTGCCTTCCGTTCGGACTCAAAACGTTTGCAAGTTCTCAAGTTTCGTTGTCATTTGATATGTCTTTGTGCTATTTGTTTAGGTTGAGTCGTTGAAGGCATTATGGTGTTCAAATGAATTAATGGTGGTGTTTGTGGTTGAGCGAAGAAAACGAGTTGTGGAAGAAATGCATAGCAAGAAAGCAAGTTAAGAGGCAGAAGAAATTGAGTGTTCCAGGAGGTCATAGGCGCAAGGGCGCCCGTTTGGGAGCTAGAGCGCGAAGGAGGCATCATTTTCAGGGCCAAGCAAGCGCAGGAGCGCGCATTGGAGCGCAGGAGCACAGCATTGGAGCGCAGGAGCGCAGCATTGGAGCACCTTCAAGCGCTAGAGCGCGCGGAGCCAGCATTTTCCAGGGGTTTTCAAGCGCAGGGGCGCCCTTGAGAGCGCAGGGGCACTTGTGCGGGTCTTGGCAAAAATATGTTGCTTGTTACCTCCGGGTCGTTTTGGTTTTGATCCATATTTTTGTTGGGCTTATATAAATACTTTGTAACCTAAAACCAAGGGGATATCTTTTGTAGTGGCAGCCTCTAATTTATTTCCTATCAACATTTTCATCTTAATTTGCAAGAACAATTTCAAGGAATTTCTCCAAGCTAGTGACAAGCAAGGATTATTCTTGGAACCTTTGTACTCTTCTACTTTGGGGATTTATTTCTAAACCTTATTCTTCTTTCTTTTAATTATTTGTTGTTTTAGAATTATGTTATCATTTGAACCCATGATGGCGATTAGGTCGATTATGGGCTAATTCGTTATCATGGGGTTTTAATGGATTTTTCTATGGATACTAGTAATTGAGTGTTCTTATGCCTTAGTGTGTGATGGATTAAATTGATTTCCTAGTATGATTATGCTTATTCGTTATGGGTGAGTCGCGAACACCCGTAATTGTGTGTTTGATCCTGGTGAATGTGAAAGTGGATCTAGGGTTTAGAACAATTCATGCTAGCATAGGTTTTTGTATGTGAAGAACATGTATTAATTTGTGGTGTAATTCTAACCGTCTTGCATTGACTATGTGATAAAATGGATGCTTGATTTTTAACCGGTGTGTGTTCAATTGCTATAGACATATAGGGACTACACATACTTGGAGACTACTTGACTTCTATCAATTGTGGATGATCAGTAGGATGGTATATGCACAACGAAAGTTGGTGTGTATCAGTTTAGTGCATCTAATCAGTAATCAACTCTGTCACATACTGGGTTAACGAGCATAAGATTCTAGTTGAAGTGGTTAATGAAATTGAAATCCCATGTTTTTCTATTATAAAGTAAAAGTTAAGTTATTACTCGTAATTTCCATAGTTGGCAATTAATTATTAGTTAATTAAAACCAAATTTGTTATTGTCTTGGCAGTGAGTGTAAATCATAAGCTGGTGTATAAGTGAACAAAACGAACAATTTGAGTCTCTGTGGGAACGAATCCTATTTACTCTATATTACATGTCGACCACGTTCTCTTGCGTGAATAAGTGCGAACAAGTTTTTGGCGCCGCTGCCGGGGACTCGGTTCATTGTTTGTTTAGTTTATGATCTTGTCATCAATTTGGATTAAATTCATTGACTCGGACGTTTTTCTCACTCATCTACTTTTGGGTTTCTCAGGTACTATCTTGAGCGTGTATGCGTACTCGATCTCAAGTTCGTAAAGAGAATCTGGAAGAAAAAGAGCAAGAAGAGGTATTAGTGGAAGAAGTTGAAGAGGAGTTGGAAGTTACTGGAAAAATGGCAGATAACAAGGCGCTGAAGGAATACTCTCAGCCAAAGATTGTTGATATTCAGTCGAGTATCGTGCGGCCGGCTATTGCTGCAAATAATTTTGAGATCAAGCAGAGCACGATTCAAATGGTCCAGAACTCAGTCCAGTTTGGGGGTTCACCTGTTGAGGACCCCAACATGCATATCAGAGATTTCATCGAGATTTGTGACACCTTCAAAACTAATGGAGTTTCTGAAGATGTTGTCAAACTAAGGTTGTTCCCATTCTCTTTGAGAGACAAAGCAAAAAAGCTGGTTGCATTCACTTCCAGCAGGTTCCATCACTACATGGGAAGATCTGGCACAAAAGTTCTTGACTAAATTCTTTCCTATGGCAAAGACTGCTGCCATGAGGAATGCTCTTACACAATTTAGTCAGCATTCTGGTGAATCACTGTGTGAAGCTTGGGAGAGGTACAAGGAGATGCTTCGGAAATGTCCTCATCATGGGATGCCAAATTGGATGGTCATCAATAGCTTTTATAATGGGTTAAGTCATTCTCGAGCAATGCTTGATGCAGCATCTAGAGGAGCTCTGTGGGCCAAAAGCTATGAAGAGGCCTATGACTTGATTGAAATGATGGCTGCAAACGAGTATCAGAACCCGACATAGCGTATTCCACAAGGTAAGGTTGCAGGTATACTTGAAACGGATGCCACGACAGCTATAGCAGCTCAGCTACAGGCTCTATCCATGAAAGTGGATTCATTGGCTAAAGTGGGGGTTCAACAAATCGCCATGGTTTGTGAATTGTGTGCGGGAGCTCATGACACTAATCAATGTGCAATTTCTAGTTAGTAAGCACATTTTGTCAGCAATTATCAGAGGCCTTCACAACCTGCTCCTAATACATATCATCCCAACAATAGGAATCATCCTAACTTCAGTTGGAGCAACAATCAGAGTGCTATGCAACAACCATCTCAGCTCAGCAGTATGGTTCAAAGCAGTTCAACAATTCGGGTTATCAACAACCCTATGCCCAAAGGCCACCATACAATCCACCTGGATTTCATCAACAACAACCAGGGAGTCATGTGCAATCTAATGAGAAGTCAGAAATGGAAGAATTGCGGATGATGTACAAGAGTCAAGCAGCATCTCTGAAAACTCTTGAAAACCAAATGGGCCAACTGGCCAATGCTCTTTTGAACAGACCTCCAGGGCAATTACCTAGTGACACAGAAGCAAATCCGGGTAAAAAGGAGGTCAAGGAATAGATTCATGCTGTTACGTTACTTTCTGGAAAGGTTACAGGCGATCTGGAAGTCAAAAAGCAATTTAACGAAGAACTTGAAAATGCTGTGAACAGTGATTTGGGCGCGGGCGCGCCTGAGGGGTCTATCCGTTTTTCGAATTCTGCTCTTCCGGACATTCAGAAGGCATCAGGTGAGGAAGAAAAGGAGAAGTCAGTTGGGAGAACAAGTTCAGAGATTACGGAAGCTAGCAAGGAAGTTTTTCCACCTCCGCCATTCCCTAAAAGGCTTCAGAAACAGAAGTTTGATAAGCAATTTGCAAAGTTCTTGGAAGTGTTCAAAAAGTTGCACATAAATCTACCATTTGTTGAAGCCCTGGAACAAATGCCAAGTTATGCCAAGTTCATGAAGGGCATACTTTCGAGGAAATTGAAACTCGAGGAGTTAGAGACTGTCGCTTTGACGGAGGAGTGCAGTGCTGTCTTGCAACAAAAGTTGCCGCCTAAGCTGAAGGATCCGGGGAGTTTTACCATACCGTGCATCATTGGGAATGTTTCTTTTGACAAGTGTTTGTGTGATTTAGGGGCAAGCATCAACCTCATGCCCTATTTAGTTTTCTTGCAACTTGGCCTTCCGGAGCCTAAGCCTACAAACATGTCACTCCAGTTAGCTGATCGCTCAATTACCTACCCTCGAGGAATTGTAGAAGATGTTCTAGTGAAGGTGGACAAACTCATCTTTCCAGCGGATTTCGTCATACTTGATTTTGAAGAAGATAAGAAAATCCCTATCATTCTAGGGAGACCATTCTTGGCTACAGGTCAGACCTTGATTGACGTGCAAAAGGGGGAACTCACCATGAGGGTGCATGATCAAAATGTCACCTTCAATGTTTTTAAGGCTATGAAGTTTCCAATGGAAGAAGAGCAGTGTTTGAAGATAGACATGGTTGAGTCGGCAGTGCAATCAAAAATTGAGCATCTGCTCATGAATGACACATTAGAAAAAGCACTGATTGGGGATTTTCATTTGGAATAAGATGAGGTAGATGAACAACTGCTATTTCTTGATGCTACTCCATGGCAAAGGAAATTTGAGAGACCAGTGGAACCTTTAGGTCTATCTGAATTGAAGGGGTCACATCAGCGGTTGAAACCTTCCATTGAAGAAGCTCCAACTCTAGAGCTCAAACCACTACCTGATCATTTAAGGTATGCCTCTCTTGGTGAATCATCTACTTTACCTGTGATTATTGCTGCTAACTTGTCAGATTCTGAGGAAGACAAGCTCTTAAGAGTTCTTAGAGAATTCAAATCAGCTATTGGATGGACCATAGCAGACATCTAGGGGATTAGTCCGGCTTATTGTCAACATAAAATTCCATTAGAAGAAGGGAGTAAACCAACAGTGGAACATCAGAGACGACTAAATCCGATCATGAAAGAAGTTGTGAAGAAAGAAATCATCAAGTGGTTGGATGCAGGGATTATCTATCCCATTTCTGATAGTTCATGGGTAAGTCCAGCTCAATGTGTGCCAAAGAAAGGTGGCATGACGGTAATCACCAATGAGAAGAATGAACTTATCTCCACTCGCACGGTCACTGGTTGGAGAATCTGTATGGATTATCGGAAATTGAACAAGGCCACTAGGAAAGATCATTTTCCTCTACCCTTTATCGATCAGATGCTAGACAGACTTGCAGGTCATGAGTACTATTGCTTACTGGATGGATATTCTGGGTACAACCAAATCTGCATTGCTCCTGAAGATCAGGAAAAGACAACATTCACATGTCCATTCGGTACATTTGCTTTTCGGCGAGTTTCTTTTGGTTTGTGTGGTGCACCTGGCACTTTTCAAAGGTGTATGATGGCTATCTTTTCAGACATGATTGGTAAGACCGTAGAAGTCTTCATGGATGACTTTTCTGTAGTCGGTTTTTCTTTCGACGAATGTTTGCAAAATCTGGGTGCGGTTCTGAAAAGATGTGTGGAGACTAATCTAGTGCTTAACTGGGAGAAATGCCACTTCATGGTGCAGGAAGGAACTATCCTTGGGCACAAGGTGTCACGGAGAGGTTTAGAGGTGGACAAAGCAAAAATAGAAACAATTAAAAATCTTCCACCACCTATTTCATTGAAGGGGATTCGCAGTTTCCTTGGTCACGCAGGCTTCTACAGGCGTTTTATCAAAGACTTCTCAAAAATTTCCAAACCATTGTGTAAGCTCTTGGAAAAGGGCGTTCCTTTCAAATTTGACGAAGAATGTTTGACCGCTTTCGAGACTCTGAAAAAGAAATTGGTTTCAGCACCAGTGATCATTGCTCCTGATTGGAGTGAACCTTTCGCTATGATGTGTGACGCTAGCGATTATGCAGTGGGGGCCGTTCTTGGCCAAAAGAAAGAGAAAGTGTTTCATGTGATCTATTATGCAAGCAAGACTCTTAATGAGGCTCAGTTGAACTACACTACTACTGAGAAGGAGCTGTTGGCCATAGTCTATGGCTTTGAAAAATTTCGTTCTTACTTGCTCGGCACAAAGGTAATGGTTTTTACAGATCATGCGGCTATTAGATATCTGCTCTCTAAGAAGGACTCCAAACGTCGGTTGATTCGGTGGGTACTTCTGTTACAAGAATTTGATGTGGAGATTAAGGATAGAAAAGGGACAGAAAATCAAGTAGCTGACCATCTTTCTCGTCTGGAGGACACGGTTTAATCTTCTCGAGACGGTACCATCATTAATGAATTCTTCCCGGATGAGCAGTTGTTTAGGTTGCAAGAAGAGGAGCCATGGTACGCAGACATTGTGAACTTTCTGGTTAGTCAAGTGATTCCACCCGAACTCTCTTATGCACAAAGGAAGAAGTTCTTGCATGAAGTCAAATGGTATCGTTGTGATGAACCATATCTGTTTAAGCAAGGAGCTGATCAGGTTATTAGAAGATGTATGCCGTATAGTGAAACAGAAGCAATTCTGAGGGATTATCATGCTACGACATATGGAGGCCACTACGGAGGTGAAAAGACGGCTACTCGAATTCTTCAAGCAGGTTTCTATTGGCCTTCTCTCTTTAAGGATGCTCATCAGTTCGTTTTAAGGTGTGACCGTTGTCAGCGTGTTGGTAACATATCGAGGAGGGATGAGATGCCCCTTAATGTAATGTTGGAAGTGGAAATTTTTGATGTTTGGGGAATCGACTTCATGGGACCGTTTATCTCCTCATGCAACAATCAATATATCTTGCTAGCCGTTGATTACGTTTCTAAATGGGTGGAGGTCAAAGCACTTCCGACCAATGACGCCCAAGTCTTGCTTAAGTTCCTTCAGAAGAACATCTTCACTAGATTTGGCACTCCTCGAGTCATTATCAGTGATGAAGGCACTCATTTTTGCAATCGCAAGTTCACTAATCTTATGGCCAGATACAATATCAATCATCGGGTGGCTACAGCATACCACCCTCAGACCAATGGCCAAGCTGAAGTGTCTAATCGTGAAATCAAGCGTATTCTGGAAAAGGTGGTGAGTCCTTCAAGAAAGGATTGGTCTCTGAAACTCGATGAAGCCGCCTGGGCTTATCGAGCTGCATATAAAACACCCTTGGGTATGTCGCCATATCAGCTAGTCTATGGAAAAGCTTGTCATTTGCCGGCGGAATTGGAGCACAAGGCTTATTGGGCTTTGAAGAAGCTAAACTTTGATCTTAAAGCCGCGGGTGAGAAGAGAATGGTGCAACTCAATGAGATGGATGAGTTTCGCTTGCAAGCCTATGAGAACAATAAACTCTACAAAGAAAAAGTGAAGAGATGGCATGATCGTCGTCTAGTCAACAAGGTATTTGTTCCGGGCCAAACCGTGTTGTTATTCAATTCTCGCCTTCGTTTGTTTCCAGGAAAGCTTAAGTCGAGATGGTCAGGGCCATTTATTGTCAAAACCGTGTTTCCGCATGGAGCGGTTGAGATTTTTGAGAAATCACCTGATCAGTCATTCAAAGTCAATGGTCAGAGATTGAAACCGTACTTTGGTGAGGTATCGAATCGTGGGGCTGAAACCGCGGTTCTTGCAATTACTGAGTGAATCATGGAAGTCACGTCAAGCTACTGACGTAAAACAAGCGCTCCGTGGGAGGCAACCCACGTTTTGGTATTTCTATCTCTCTTTTATAAAAAAAAAAAAAAAATGTAAAGTGAAAAAAAAAAAAAACAAGGGAAAAAAAAATCCAGGAGTTGGAACGCGCCCCTGCGCCCTGTATTGCGCAAGAGCGCCGTGCGTTACCTGCGTTTCCAGGATATCCCTCGCGCAGCTGCGCCTTGGCCACGCGCAAGAGCGCCCCTCCCCTTCTGTTCAGCCGTGGGTAGTAATACCCAACACAACACCCCTTGAAATTTTGTATGCTCTACACAAACCCCCCCACCTCTCATTATTTCTCCCTACAAAACCCAAGTGCATCTAATTCTCCTCCATAAAATCAAACTTCATCTCTTATACCTAATTCCTCCACCAAAATTCCTATATCTAATTCCTCCCAAACACCCATTCATTCAATTCCTAGTTACACCCAATCTCAACAACAAATAATAATCCCTAACTTAAACAAAATTCTCTTTACCCCCACCTATATATACAACCCTACACACAAATCCCCTTTCTATTCCAAATCATTCAACCTGCATTAAAGCTTCAAAGAATCTCTAATTCAAGTTTGGGGGAGTGCTTTCAAGGGTTCTCATCTTCAATTCATTGGGTAACTTTCTTCCTATCTCAATTAATTACTTTGAATTGAATTATTGGAATTGGGATATTGTGTTTGGTGGAATATTTTGGGGTTGTTGCTATTTGTTGAAATTGTGTTGCTTGAGAGTGTTATGGCTCCAAAGAGAGTGCGTGAAGTGAGTAGTAGTAGTAGTTCGGAGGAGGTGGAAGTGGATTATGATGTAGATAAATTTGTTTCTAAGGCGGCCGAGCTAGAGTTCGATAATCTTTTGACAAAAGCCGTAATCAAGGAGAGGGGTTTTTCACCTTCGGTCGAGGATGGAGAGTTGTTAGCTATGGTTTCGGAGATGGGTTGGTGGCCGTTTTGTGCAAAGCCGGTGGCGGTCCCATTGAGCATAGTTAGGGAATTTTATGCCAATGCTAAGGACCTGAAAAATGGAGTTACTATGGTTAGAGGCAAGGCGGTGGGTTACACGGTTGGACCTATACGTCGCATTATATCTCAGCCGGCGAGGCCTAGAGGTGCCGAAGATTGGGTGCAGAAAAACCGAGATGACATTGACCTAGATGCTATCATAGCGGGGATATGTATTCCGGGTACGGTTTGGAAGTACAAGGCCGGGTCAACCACGCCGAGCACATTTCCTACAGCTGCGTTGACTAGGTATGCTCGTGCTTGGTTCTTGTTTATGTGTGCACGAGTAATGCCAACTTCCCACGTTACGGATGTTACAGTGGAACGTGCCATCATCTTATGGGGTATTCTGAACGGGAAGTACATTGATCTTGGTTACTTAATCCATCAGAATATCATGAAGTTCTTGCGGGGTGGCACTACAGGGGGAATCCCACATGCCATTATTATTGCTGAGTTATGTGTTAATGTTGGTGTCGCTTGGCACAATGATGAGACTCTGCACAGACCGATGGGCTCTATCGATCATCATTTGATTCAGAGGTTAACGGAATGGCCGGGTGGCATTCCTGACCCTAGGGGCCTTGGCTATGTTGAGATTGCTGAGGGTGGTAGCATTTCGCCACCGGTGGAGAGAGTGCATCGTCAGGCAGACAGAGCGGGACCTTCTCAGGCACAGACGAGCCAGGGGAATGTGATTTTTAGTGATGCACAATTCAGACGCTTGTTGAGGCGTCAGGATACTACGAATGCCATGCTACACAGATTTTCTACAGATTTGACTCAGGCATTGGACGGAGTGTACCAGCAGCAGGGTATTCAGGTTACATGGCCCACTTTCGGCGCTCACCACGTCTATCCGCCACCTGACACACCACCCGAGGAGGGTGAAGATGACGACGAGTAGGGGAGTATCTCTTGTACCCTTTAAATTTACCTTCAATGAGGACATTGAAATTAATAAGTTTGGGGGTGATTTTAGGGTATCAAGAGTCATTGCATTGCATATAGCTGCATATTCATGATAGTTCATGTTAGTAATTTTGCATTTAGTTTTGCCATGTCATTTAGTTGCATTTAAGATGCCATGTCATATAGATTTATTTAGGAGTGTAATATCATTTTGTTCATGCATATCACATGATTCCGTATGAGTGTCTGTTTCTGGCTCGATAGGTAGACGTTAATTTGAGTGTGATGACAATGAATAGAGGGTTGATTTAAGTACCTATGAAATTGACTTGCGTGTGCGGGAACACAATCTTTTCACGGTCTCACTGTGTGCTCTTGGGCTAGATCGAGTCATACCTTGTTTGGCTGTTGAGATTTAATCACCTATTTATATCTAGAATTTTCGTTATTCCCTTGATGGCATAAAAGCACTTAAGTATAAGTTGGGGGTTTACAAGGAGGATTTCATGCTAAGTGTCATGTCGTGTCGTAGTGTAATAATGGCTAGGCGTCAAATGGCTAGTAGCCGGCTCATATTTAATATGAGTAGTCTAGGAGGGTGAGATAGTGCACCCATGTTCAAAAAAAAAAAAAAAATAGTGAGTGAAAAAAAATGAGCATTGAGAGAGTGTGTGTATGCTAATTGGCTAGGGTGGGCTCTTTAGTACTCGAGCAATTAAGTTCTAGGGGATTTATGCCTAGTGACCTAAGACTTTTCCGGTCTGGGATCCACTAACCTAACGCTCGTTACATGAGTGCTATTGTATAAGCCTTTAGGGGTCTCACCCATTGCACGGCCAATAAGCATGTGTGTTTGGTTTTTTGTGTCGTTTTGTATAGTAAAGCATGAATCCTTGTCTACCTTGAATGATGATGGCGGTGTCTTGGAGTCATGGAGTGTCTAAAGTTCATTTTGTTTATAAACATGTGATTGTTTTGGCGAAGGATGAGTTATGCCTTTTATCTAGTTTCGAGAGTATATCTAGTGAGAAATGCACACACCACGTTTCCGAGCATGTAGTGTTAGTATACGGGGCCTTAGTCGAGCTCTGTTTGGAGTTGTTGCATTCGTTGAGACGTTTGCTTGTTGAGTTGGTTTCGAATACTTTGTGTGGGATCATTGCATTAGGACACGTTCGCATTATCATGACATTTATTTATTAGTTGCATTCATTCATCATGTTAGGTTGAGTTTGCATTGCTTGAGGACAAGCAACGGTTTAAGTTTGGGGGTTTGATAAGTGGATTTTATATCCACTATTTGCCTTCCGTTCGGACTCAAAACGTTTGCAAGTTCTCAAGTTTCGTTGTCATTTGATATGTCTTTGTGCTATTTGTTTAGGTTGAGTCGTTGAAGGCATTATGGTGTTCAAATGAATTAATGGTGGTGTTTGTGGTTGAGCGAAGAAAACGAGTTGAGGAAGAAATGCATAGCAAGAAAGCAAGTTAAGGGGCAGAAGAAATTGAGTGTTCCAGGAGGTCATAGGCGCAAGGGCGCCCGTTTGGGAGCTAGAGCGCGAAGGAGGCATCATTTTCAGGGCTAAGCAAGCGCAGGAGCGCGCATTGGAGCGCAGGAGCGCAGCATTGGAGCGCAGGAGCGCAGCATTGGAGCGCCTTCAAGCGCTAGAGCGCGCGGAGCCAGCATTTTCCAGGGGTTTGCAAGCGCAGGGGCGCTTGTGCGGGTCTTGGCAAAAATATGTTGCTTGTTTCCTCCGGGTCGTTTTGGTTTTGATCCATATTTTTGTTGGGCTTATATAAATACTTTGTAACCTAAAACCAAGGGGATATCTTTTGTAGTGGCAGCCTCTAATTTATTTCCTATCAACATTTTCATCTTAATTTGCAAGAACAATTTCAAGGAATTTCTCCAATCTAGTGACAAGCAAGGATTATTCTTGGAACCTTTGTACTCTTCTACTTTGGGGATTTATTTCTAAACCTTATTCTTCTTTCTTTTAATTATTTGTTGTTTTAGAATTATGTTATCATTTGAACCCATGATGGCGATTAGGTCGATTATGGGCTAATTCGTTATCATGGGGTTTTAATGGATTTTTCTATGGATACTAGTAATTGAGTGTTCTTATGCCTTAGTGTGTGATGGATTAAATTGATTTCCTAGTATGATTATGCTTATTCGTTATGGGTGAGTCGCGAACACCCGTAATTGTGTGTTTGATCCTGGTGAATGCGAAAGTGGATCTAGGGTTTAGAACAATTCATGCTAGCATAGGTTTTTGTATGTGAAGAACATGTATTAATTTGTGGTGTAATTCTAACCGTCTTGCATTGACTATGTGATAAAATGGATGCTTGATTTTTAACCGGTGTGTGTTCAATTGCTATAGACATATAGGGACTACACATACTTGGAGACTACTTGACTTCTATCAATTGTGGATGATCAGTAGGATGGTATATGCACAACGAAAGTTGGTGTGTATCAGTTTAGTGCATCTAATCAGTAATCAACTCTGTCACATACTGGGTTAACGAGCATAAGATTCTAGTTGAAGTGGTTAATGAAATTGAAATCCCATGTTTGTTTATTATAAAGTAAAAGTTAAGTTATTACTCGTAATTTCCATAGTTGGCAATTAATTATTAGTTAATTAAAACCAAATTTGTTATTGTCTTGGCAGTGAGTGTAAATCATAAGCTGGTGTATAAGTGAACAAAACGAACAATTTGAGTCTCTGTGGGAACGAATCCTATTTACTCTATATTACTTGTCGACCACGTTCTCTTGCGTGAATAAGTGCGAACAATGAATGTTGCCAAAGAAATTGCAGTTAATATGGATATAGAGCCTCTTAGGTCCAAATGCGTTGTAGAGGGGGGGTGAATACAACTTTTCGAATATGAGAAGCAATAAATACGATGCAATAAATGAACACGCAGATTCAAGGAATATATTTTTATATATAACTTGAAAGGGTTGCTACAACATTCATTACAAAGTATGACAGAATTTCAGAGAGAAGTGAATGATACTAAGCTCTGTGAATGCACTCTCTCTCTTTTTACTTGTGTTTCTCTCAAGAATTGCTCTCCCACTAAAACATTACACAAGTACTTCTATTTATACTACATGTAATCTATGTCCTGTAGTCTTCAAAGACTAAGATATACGTGGCCCAATGATGTCCACATAAATCTTGCCTTATCTTGAAAGCTTGGAAATCTGCCAATCAGAAGATGCCATGTGTCATATTGAAGCTGCACTCTAAGTAGAACTTCTACTTGAGAATTTCTACTTAGCCATCTCGAATTTCTAAGTAGAACTTCTACTTAGAAACTTCTACTTGGTCATCTAGAATATTTAGTACTTAGAAAATATTCTGGTCTTCAACTTGAAACTTCAATGCACATCTTGAACTTGTGATATCTTCATGTCTTCTTTATTCTTCACCAAGCTCTTGAATATGGATCTTTATTACTGACATAAACTTGCTATCAATCTCCTGACACTTGATGCACTGGTCTGGTTCATAAGTGACTAGTCTTGATAGTGCTTTTGCTTCTTGAATAAATTACCATATCCAATTTGTAATGTGGCTTTCCAATATTTGCTTTCCTTCTTGTTCACTTGAAATCAATTGGTCTTATTGATACTGATAGTTATGATCTTGATTCTTGGCTTTTCAAATCACTGAGGCATGAACAACTTTGACTTGAACTTCTCTCAATGATTTCTTCTTGGCTTGATCATAGTTAACATGTTAAATTGTATCAATTACCTTGTCTTCATTTAGTGTTGATTTCTTGTGACTTCTTGTTCTTGATTGTCTTCTGGTTAAGTATCTTTTCCTTTAGTTGAGTTACATTAGTTATAGTGTTACAAGTTTACACACTCTGCCTTTCAATCTCCCCCTATTTGACTGTCTAACAATGACATTCAAATTAATGAAGGATAACTCAACTAAATAATGAGACGAGAAAAGATAATTAACATTACAGTCTTGAATAATATACAATTGAAAAGTACTTGAAAACAATACAAAGAACTTAAACTAGAAACAGAATTCGAACTTCGAATTAAAGATCATTTGAGTGATTCCTATCACCTGGATTATTTCATACCTTTTAGTCAAACTTGTATCACCTTATTGGATTCACTCTAAGGTGAATTTTCCTCAAGTGAGGTAAAGCAACCGAAAGACATGAAGTTTTTCCAACTTCAAGTTCACACCACTCTGACCTTTAACCCTAATTCCGTTTCCTCTTTCTAGCTTCAGCAGCTTGGTCTTTCTCTTCTTTCTGCTTTTTGCGCTTCTCCTTCTGCTGCTGTTCTTTCTTGTACACTGGATCTCGAAGCTGCTTCCACCTAGCATTCAACAGACTTACAGCTTCCATTTCTAGAGGATTCTTGGGCTCTGGATAAGGATGTTTGAAAAGCCTTCTGAGTTTATCCACCTCCTGAGTAGTCCTTATCTTTGGAATGTCCTCAAAGTTCTTCATTATGAGCTGAGGTTTCCAATGAGATTTATCAGCTTTAAACTGACAATAGATCATCTTAGGGTAGCCCTTGACACGGTCAGTATTGTGGACACTGGCCGCATCTCGCTCCATCCGCTTCTTTTCCACCACTATCTCAGACAGGTAACTCATGAGTCTCTGCTTTTCTTCCACATACATATCTTCCACTTCGCCCCATTTGAATACATGTAATACTCTCTCCAGAAATGCAGCATCGTGAGTCTGTAGCAGCCATTTTCTACTCATATGCAAGAATGTTTGATTCTGGTCTGCATCTATGAATACTAAGGCGTCAGCTGTATCTTCAGCATAAGCGTGTATCCAGTATACACTATCATTTCCTTGAACACCAATAGCCTCCCTTATCTCTCCTTGTTCCAGTGCTCCAGAAGGAAGAGTCAAAGCTTCATCTACATTCTTCATGGCTTGAAGAATATTCCATTTCTTTTCCATCAGCTCCGGCTCAATCTTCACATTATCTAGAGGGTTTGGAGCAATGATATCACACTTCCACACCTCATTGCTCTTCTTGAATATGAGGGATTTTTCTTTAAGCTCAGAAGCGAATCCCTTACTCATCATTTGTCTACAGACAGCTTTGAGAGATTCCACTGAAAGCTCCGTTAAGTCATTTTCCTCCATGTTAACCCTCTTCATCTTCCCGTCAACTACCATTCGGACAAAATTTGGATATGCTGAGAATTCTGGACCCTTGTCCTCTGCTAGCTGCATTAACTGATCCCTGTACAGAATGCTTAGCTCCTCAGATTGAGAGTATTGAATTTTTGTCGCTAGCAAGAACAACTCTGACGCAGATCTTCTCGTTATGAATTGGTCATCCACATATAGGAAAGATGTTGGGACTCCTTCTACCAAAGACAAAATAACCTGCCACTCCTTAAGTGTTGCATTGTATCCAACCCTGACTTTAGAAATTAATCTCTTCAAAGCATTTATATAGTCCACAGTCATTGGATTCTGCAAATTCAGGTTGTAGAACAGGTCATCTGCCTCCTTGTTATGAACTCCTTTCGCACAGGATCCCATCAATATCTTCCTAGCTTCATCCCACTTCTGCCCTATCCTTCGTTTGTCCAGATCAACTTGAGGATCAGCTAGCCTTGCAAGCTCATGATCATACTGCTTCCCTTGGAGCTCCAGTTTCTTTTCTAGGAACGCAGCATGTTCTTGCATCATCTTCATTTTATGGAACTGAGCTTGTTCCAAGGCTAACTGTTGAGCTTTAAGAGTTTCCTCATCAACAGGAATTTCTTCAGGCATTCCGGAAGACATCCCAGCACCTCCACCTTGTTCCTTCAAAGATCTCTTTATAGCATGTGCCAAAGGTGCGTCTTCCATATCAGAATCTGAGTCAAGTACCTCCTGTACTGTTTCCTGATGACTCAGGTCAACGAATGGTTCATCAACCATCATTGCCTTACCCTTTCTCCTCCTCAGAGCCTCTTCATCAATAGACGGCTCAATTTCTGGTTCCTTGACAAGATCAGCGGGTTCTTCAATTTCTTCGATGTGAACTGCCTGCTGTCTCGTCTCCTTTCCACTCTCCCCCTTAGGTGAGTTATCTTGAGCTCCACCTTGGTCTTCAGATCCACCAGCTGCATAAGAACCTCCAAAACCAGAACCGGAGGCTCCCGCTCAACTAGCACCACCTGCACCAGCATCGGGGGGAGGTTGTTGCGACTCGAAACACTCCGGGGGCACAAAACTCCTGACTGCGAACATCATTCTACTGATCTCCACAGCCATTGTATGCATGGTAGACTCCATTGCCCCCATCCTCTCATTGAGAGTGCTTCCCAAGACACCACCAGCATGGCCCAAGTCATTGACCTTATTTGTCAAAGCATCAAAAGCTGTAGCTTGACTTGCCATTCTTGCTGCGTAGTCGTCTAGAGCCCTTTGATTGTTTCCAATGTTCATCCCGAACTGCCCCATCGTCTGTCCGAACTGCCTCATCTGATTTTCCATAGAAGTCATACGCGTATCAAGATTTTCAATGTTAAGGGACGGTGTTTGGTTTAGGTGACCTCGCTCTAATACTCGTTCTGTTGGTATTTGGCGCTCGGTTTCGGGCCTTAAAAATGAAGGTCCCTCTCTCCCTAACCTCTCACACACACTCCCTGTCTCACGCTCGTGTATGTCTTCAATGATTGATCCGAAGTATGAAGCAGTACCTGCAGAAATTGGATAAGCAAAATAATTGGCAGTTATGGGATCTATGTCTGTTCTGTCCTGAGTTGGAATCTCAGGCTGAGGGGCTGCAAAGTGTTCTTGTACGACATCAGAACCGATCCTCTTTGCAGCATCAGTACGTACCGGTGAAGGTACGGCTGAAGTTGTTAAAACTCCATGTCCTTTTGAAGCAACAGGATCTTCAAAAGGTACATAATTGTCATCAAAATCCCTATGTGCAGATTGTTTAAGGGGAGAACCACTCTCGTGAGGTGGAGTGGTTGCGTGTGACACATTAGGGTTTGACTGGACTTTTGAAGTAGCAGCATGAAAAAGTTTGGCTTTCTTTCGAATAAGTTACCGCTCTTCGGGTTCACTCTCCTCATCATCTCCTACATATACATGTGCTGGCTTTCTGACTTCCGTTAACAGGGGTGAAAGAGAATAAGAATGTGTATCAGGCTCAGAAATATAGCTCTCACCCTGGGATAGATTCTGCGGGTTAGCAGTCTCTTGGGTCTCGGAATCAGATACATAGGAGGAGGAATGAGTAGTATGCAGGGAGAGATTACCTGATTCATTACCTTGTGCCTCATCGCTTTGCTCATCAGGAATCTCATCAAATGCCTCAGCATGAACAGATGGATTCTGAGCATGTGATGAAACTTGCGATGATTCCTCTAAATTGGTAACTCCTGCATCATATCTAAGCCACATTTGTATATTTTCAGGAATTGACATATGTTTACCTTGATGTTTATCCTAATTAGCAATAGTTGAAAGTGACTTAGTGCCCATCCCTAGCGATGCAGATGTTGGGCTTCTGGCAAATCCCTGTCTAACAGCAAGAGCATCCTTCGGTATAAATCATTAATCAGCATTTGTAGGAACCGAGGAAACCAGCAGACAACATCAGTTGTAGTGAGATCTCTGCTTGCAGGAGATCCCATTGAAGCCACTATCTCAGAGAGAACTATGCGTCCATAATTTATATCCAGTTCTCTTGCTAGGGCAACTGCAAAGGTTTGCATTGGAATTGGAATTTGATGAAAATCTTTTTCGCGTGCCCGAAAACATCTTGTGATGGCCTCAAAAAAATAATTCCATTCCACATGGAAGAATTGTTTTTGGATGTTTCCAGTGATCCGGCCAGTCGGAGGATAACATCCTATTTCTTCAAAGAATGTGAGGCGTTGTTCCGCTGTAGGTTCTGCATCATAAGCATCTTTGATTGGGAATCCCAGAACCCTGTTGACAATCTCTTCAGTCACCTCATATTCCTGACTCGCTAAGGTAAACCTGAAACCAAAGGGGGTTGTTTTGCTCCCAAAAGTAACCGCACTAGTCCATAATTGCTGTAAAGCATCATGTACTAGTGTAGGTTTAGCAGTAAAAGCATGGCTAGCCTTAGAGTACAAATTAAGAAATCGTATCCAAAACTTAAACCGCGGGAGTTGATCACCAATTTCCGTAGAAATATTATAAAAATTGTTTTTAGCAAGTGAAAATTGGTGAGCCATTTTAATTAAATGTTTTTCCTTAAAAGATGTGAATTTTTTTTTTAATTTTGAAAAACAAATAATTTACGAATTAACAGTTTTATCCCTTTTAATTTTTCGAGAATACCAAAAGACAATCTGAAAAGTTAAACTACGGGATATGAACAGTTGCCAATTACTAAATCTGAATATTCAAAGAAGATGAATATTCGTGTGTACACCAGTGAAATCGTGTGTGTATATGGATGAAGAATGTGGAAATCGTGTTTTTAACAGTTACACAAACACTTGATGTTTGTGTGTATGTATATGCGCGTGTATATGAGTGGTTACAAAACACACCAACACAAAGATTAATGATAACACAGTGAATAGCAGTCAAAAAATTGGCAGTAATTCGTGATTAGTATGAGTTTAATCACAAAAACACGGATTAATGGTATGAAGTTGTGAAATCGCTTTGTTTTTGTGAAACGGCTGCTGTAAAAATGAAATTAGGTAAAGTGAATGATGCATCGAGTTAGAGATGTATATATAGATGATTGTGAAATGACAAAAGTGTCCCTGTTAAAAAGAGTGTTAAAGTCTAAGTACATACAGGGAGGACTTAAGTCGAACTCTATCTCGAACATCTCTATCTCGAACATCAAGTCGAACTTCGAGATGAGGTTCGAGATAGAGGTTAACTCGAACAAATAAGCACAAATAAGCACTTTAACCAATTTTACAGCAAAGATTACAGGGAAATATTATCTCGAACTGGATTGATTTGTAGACTTGGAAAATTCCCCTCCAGTAAAAGAAATAAAGGAAAATTCGAGATACTTTTCGAGTTAGAAGTTTAACTCTATCTCGAACATCAAGTCGAAATTCGAGTTGAGTTTCGAGATAGAGACTAACTCGAAGTTAAGCTCAATTCTTTCCAAAATATCTTGAATGGAAACCTAATCTCAACCTTCGAGATAAGATTCGAGTTAGGAGTAACTCAAAAATTCCCTTTAAGCAACTGAGAACTCTATCTCGAACATCAAGTCGAAATTCGAGTTGAGTTTCGAGATAGACTAAGAACTCTATCTCGAACATCAAGTCGAAATTCGAGTTGAGTTTCGAGATAGACTAACTCGAAGTTAATTCTCAGTTCTTTTCAAAATATTCCCTTAATGGAAACCTCATCTCAACCTTTGAGATAAAATTCGAGATAGACTTTATCTCGAATATTTTGAAGATAGAACTAGGCACACTGGTAACTCGAACTCGAACTCAAAGTCGAATTTCGAGATGAATTTCGAGATAGCCAACTCGAAATTCTTCCCAGACTTAGAATTTTCAAAACTTCACTCTGACAGCTTAAGTCGAAATTCAAGTCGAATTTCTAGATGAGTTTCGAGATAGAAACTAACTCAAAATTTTGAAGATTTTTAATTCTAAGGCCTCCAATTACATGAAAATCATAGGTAAATTCATCTAAAAATCAAACAAAATTTAGAATATTATGAATTTAACTCCCCCTATGATCATGCAATCTAACAAGCATAAATTCACAGATTTGTGCTATAAAAGACACTTAAAACACAATGAATTTATGTAAAATCACACTATATGCAAACTATAACAATCATTAATTAGGCATTTTAAAGTCTAAGCACATAATGATTAAGTAGCTTGCACGTACAAACATAAACTTGGATTTTACGGATAGAAGGCTTTACTAACTTGAGTTAAGCATTCCCAATTCACCAACCAATCTATTGAATGTTACTTCATCAAGAGGTTTGGTGAATATATCTGCAATTTGTTGCATTGTGGGCACAAAATGTAGCTCCACAGTCCCCTCCTCGACATGTTCTCTTATGAAGTGATACCTGATGTAGATGTGCTTGGTTCTTGAGTGATCTACAGGATTGTTGGTTATGGCAATGGCACTTGTGTTGTCACGCATGATTGGAATTTTCTTGTGCTCCATGCCATAATCCTTCAATTGGTTCCTCATCCACAGTATTTGAGCTACACAGCTTCCAGCAGCAATGTACTCAGCTTCAGCAGTAGAAGTAGATACTGTATGTTGCTTTTTACTTTTCCATGACACCAATCTTCTGCCAAGAAATTGGCAAGCACCAGATGTGCTTTTCCTATCAATCCTGCAACCTGCATAGTCTGAATCCGAATAGCCAATAAGATTAAAACCTGTATCTCTTGGGTACCAAATCCCTAGATTTGGTGTGCCCTTGAGATACCTAAAAATTCTTTTGACGGATACGAGATGTGATTCTCTAGGATCCGCTTGGAACCTTGCACATAAACAAGTTGCGAACATTATATCGGGTCTACTTGCAGTTAAATAGAGGAGTGAGCCAATCATACCTCGATAGCTTGTGATGTCAACTGATTTACCTGATTTGTCTTCATCAAGCTTCGTGGCTGTTGCCATGGGAGTCTTAGCTGCTGATGCATCTTCTAGATTGTACTTTTTGAGTAAATCTCTGACGTACTTGGATTGACAGATAAAGATACCATCTTTTCTCTGACTGATCTGTAATCCAAGGAAGAAGGACAGCTCTCCCATCATGCTCATCTCATATTTTTCCTGCATTAGCTTGGCAAATTTGTAAGAACCCCAAATTTTGGATATAATTAAAACTTTTTATTAAGTAATGATAAAATGAGGAACAATGATTCCGACAACAAGGTCACCAGCTCTAATGAATGGTGGTTTCAAAGAACAATAATTGTAATGAATGGATATTGCTTTGGACAATGATCCTGATGCATTGGAATATTGTCAGAATAGAGTAATTCGATGGTTGAGGACCTAGATAAGAATAATCTACCATCCAGGAAGGAGCTAATGGATCCTTGAACGGAAATGAGTACGTGCATAGTATTTCCCATACGTGCATAGTATTTCCCATACGTGCATAGTATTTCCCATACGTGCATAGTATTTCCCGTACGTGCATAGTGTTTCCCGTACATGCATAGTGTTTCCTGTACGTGCATAGTAATTTGGTTGATGAATAGTGATTTTGTAAGTTGGAAAACTTTTCACGCCACCCTATGTACGGGACGTGATATGGATGTTTCGAAGTCATATTAGTAATACGCGGAGGAAATAAGTGAATGCAGAGACGATCGGAATTCAGAAATTCCAAATTCTTTTTCGGTATAATATTTGACCGGACAGTGGATTAAATATTATTATAATCCAAGAATTGAGATATTAACTTTGAGGATCTGATATTTTGGGATATTATTATATTTGATTTAAGAATGAAGGTAGGAAACCACTGAGGCAGTGAAACAAGCGTTCTAGAAACCGCTAAAACGTTATAACGAGATTAATCAATAAAGCGAACGAATCCTAGATTACGGATTAAGTTCGTATCGAGATTAAATATCCTACATGGTCATCACGAGGATTATATTAAGGATTGGGGAAGGTATTATGAATATCGAGAAATTTCCCGGTAAACCCTAGAGGTGAAACTACTTAGTTATTCGTCCGAACGATCAATGAATTGAGCAATAACCGGACAAAGAAACAAGCTGAGAACCAAGAGACAACCATGTGCAAGTGGATGAGATCACCACCATGGCATCATCACTTTATTAAGGTAGCTTTATGAAGATATTATCTAAGCTAAGTTAGCTTCTTCAAGAAGCTTGTTTTTCTATCAAACTAGAGGGGGCAACTTGCAATTGTGTCAAACAAATATCTTCCTAAATAATTCACTCATCCTTATCCCTTCTTCATCACAATAATGCAAGGAACCAAGCAAGTTTCATACAAACAAATATCTATTAAACCAAGTGATGACTCATGCAAACTAGCACACTTAGTAATGGAACTAGTGCTTAGCCAAACTAACTACTAGTTAGCAAGATTGCATCCAAGTGCAACATATGTCTTCCAATCTCACCATCAATTTCATTTTCACTTTAATAAAGCAATACAAGATGAGATATTATTCCATCTCATCTCACTTTATGCATTATTGAGAGAAGAAAGCAAAGAAACACCAAACTCTCCCCAAGCAAGCACCATTCGAATTTTTCATTAATTCAAAAGGAGAAATCAAGCTTCCACTCCTTGTTTGATCTCCAAATTTTTATCCTAGATCCTATATTTCATAAAAATGATACCCTAGAAATCTTAGCCTCAAAATCCAATGTTTCCATTTTCAATAAAATCATCAAAGTAGAGGGTGAATAGTAACCTCAAGAACAAAACTCTTGGATCTTGATTTTGGTGGATGATTCAAGCTACATGGAGGCCATACAAGGACCATACAAGGATTATTAGGGCTTGTACACTCTCTAAGGAAGGTATAACTCTTAAGAACCATGGATCTCATTTTGAGTTTTTAGCATGTTCTTGATGATTTGGCTTAGTTATGATTATGGTAACATTATAAGCATGCTTGGTTAATGATTTAGTGATTTAAGTAGCATAATGATTATTATGGTAAAGCATGATGTTATTGGGCTTGTTGAGATGAGAATCATGTATAAATGATGTATGGATGCCCGGTGTGGCTTGGCTTGATTGTTGTGAATTTTAGAACGTCCGATTTATAGCCGTCGTAATGCCCGATTTTTGTTAACCTTAAGAAATCGTGGTTGACAGTAGCCTTAAGTCACTGTCCAGTTTCATGTTCTGCCATGGCAAGATAGATCATGTTATAAGCTTCGTTTTGATATAAAGATCATGTGAAACGGACTTACGGTTTAGGAATTATGGCCGATTCACTAAAAGTCGTTCGAAACCTTAAGTACGAGTTCGTTATTAAAATTGAACCCTCGTAAAATATGTAAAGTCATGACGAATCTTGGTAAATAAATACTAGGGGTAAGAAGGAAGGTGTGAAAGAAAACCGTATGTCAAAAAGAGCATTTTTCGATTTATTAAAAATGTTCGAGTCAAGGTTAAACGCGAACGAACCCCTAAAAGTCGACTCTTTTATAACTTCGGTAAAACACTTAGAAAATGGGCGATAAAACTCGGAGTATAATATTGGTTCGTAACGATCAACCTTAG
This sequence comes from Saposhnikovia divaricata, assembly GCA_036435485.1. Lineage (NCBI taxonomy): Eukaryota > Viridiplantae > Streptophyta > Magnoliopsida > Apiales > Apiaceae > Saposhnikovia > Saposhnikovia divaricata. Next base: position 171,906,705 of record CM071598.1, read on the forward strand.
AACTCATATGACTTAAGTATGTCCCAAGTATAAGTGCAATGACATGTCGTATTAACGAACGAATGTCGGGTCGGAACAGTGATAAAAGTAATCCACTAAAAGGGGTATAACGAGATAACTTGAGCACGTGTTTCGATTTAAGAATAACTTAACTTTTAATATGTTAAGTGATTAATCCCGAATGCCTTGGCTATTTATAGATCACCAAGCTGAACCGGGACCCGCTACCACTACCCCTTACCGTACTCGACTACCAGGCAAGTTTCAATTCCCTTCTTTTAGGCTGTTGTTGTGATTGAATAAATATATATATATGATTGCTGATATACATATGCCATTGCATGCATGCCTACTTTCAAGTTGAATTGATATACTTGTTCCCTGAATGTTATTGTTGGCTTATAAGCTAGATAGTCATATATCAGTTATAAGCCGGTTATTATAAGACCCTCATAGAAGGGCGTATACTTCTTTATTCATCAAATATAGACCGGGAGTCAATATTTCTTGATATATCGAGATTACCTCGGGAGAAAATATTTAAGTAAATAGTTTCTATTATTTGGGCGACGAATATTATTTGAATATTCGTTCGGGACTAATTATTTTAACTATCCTTACTTCAAATAATTATTTGAATTTAACTATTCAACGAATAATACTTCTCAATATTCATTCAGAGTCGAATTGATTATCGACTATTATTTCGAATATTCTTCTAAAGATGAGACTGTTAGATGAATATTATTTGGATATTCTTTTAGATTATTATTTTATTAAATAAATATTACTTTCGAATATTCATTTAAGATATTAAATACTTGATGAATATTATTTTAATATTCATCTGAAGCTTGATTTAATTATCGAATATTATCTCGAATATTCCTTAAGGCTTGGATTACTAAATGAATATTACTTGATATTCATTTAGGATATTATTCATTCAATGAATATTACTTTTGAATATTCATTTAAATATTCTAATTAATTATGATTATTACCTTAAATATTCTTTTCAGGTCTTATTAATTAATGAATATTGTTTTGAATATTCATTTAAATATTTATTTATTCAATAAATATTCCCCTGATATCTCTTCAGGGATTATTTTGGAAAAATACTCTGATTAAAGATATTCTTTCATATTCCCAAATATTCTGTAAAATATTTTAATTCAATAAATATTCTCTGAATATTTATTCCATACTTAGAATAACCTCGATAAGGTTTATCTTCTTCGATTATTACAGAAAATATTTCGAAGTCATATTATTATTAATCTTATATCAAGAAAGGTTCCCAAACATCATTCATCTTTGAGTCTATCTTCTTAATAATAAGGGAACCTTACTTGGAAAAATGTTATTTATCTTGTCGACTTCCCGGTCATAAAGTATTCCCTTCACCCGCAACTCGGGTGCTGTTGACTTATTAAAGTCGTTGTTTACCTTCTCATCTTTCGAGGGGTAAGATTACTGGAACAAGTTGATATCCGTTACCAAGTAATAGCTTGGGAGATATTGGTAAATTTTCCTTTCCAACTAGATACGACTACTTTGTGGAGTCTTATCAACAAGTCTTATACTTGGGGAAAGGGGGACGAACGTTACATTCAGAATCATGAATTCTATTTGAACTAGGAGTCGTGTAAGAGGCCGAGTAGCGCCGGTCCATCCCCTTGGCCCAACCGTTGGCCGGGGAGAGCTAGCAAGGCGGTATACAAGTAAAGCCGTCAGTTCTTCCTTCTACCGGTAGTAAATCTAAATTGAGCTGTACGATCTCGACTGATCATCAAGATTGGAACAGCGGGCGCGGTGAATACTCCATCATTGGTTCATCATCCAAATTCATTTATTTCCTGCAACATGATTACTGTTGGCAGAGTTGGAAAAGAGTCATAACTGGAATTGCAACCCTTTCTTGCAAGTTCCTCTTCTTATTAACGATAATAATATCTCGCTTACTTTGATGTAGCAGATATTTCTTCAAACAAATACTTTAAGTTACCTTGTAACTTCATCGTTCATATTATACAGGCATCATTTCCGTAAATGCATGGCATATGGTTTAAAAGATAGCTTTGAACTGTTTTAAATTATCGTTCAGTTATATTATTGTTGGTGGGCTATTGCTCACCCTTGCTTTATTATTATATCACAACAACAGCTAGACCAGATGACTCGCACAAGGCGCACTCGACGCGGGCGAGGATGACGAGACTACCAGAGCTGAAGAAGAAGCTATTGGTAGGGTATATTTATTCTTTCAGTACCAAGAATATGGTCTAGTATGACTTATGTAAATGGATGGCAAAGAGTATGTATTTATATTGAAATTCTTTTGGATTGTAAGAACTCATAATGTGATTAATAAAAATTTGATTGTTACTCTGATTTCATCTCTGGGACTATAACGGGTGTGTTTTATATTGTTGTGTTGGGTTATAGAGACGTAATTTATTTGATGTTAAGGAAAGTTCAATTGTTGTGGACAGAATTGGAAACCGTAACCACCGGATCCCGGATCCCGGATCTGGGGGTGTTACAAAATTTCTCGCACAAGCGCTCATTTGATGACCCAAAAATAATATCGTCCACATAGACTTGAACAAGTATTAAGTCATTTCTTACAATTTATAGAACAATGTTTTATCAATTACTCCCCTAACAAAACCATTTTCAATTAAGAATAAGGATAGGGTTTCATACCATCGCCTTGGGGATTGCTTGAGGCCATAGACAGATTTGAAGAGAAGATACACAAAATCTACATGTTCTGGATCAACGAAGCCAGGCGGCTGTTCCAGATACACTTCTTCTTCTAACTCTCCGTTCAGGAAGGCACTTTTCACATCCATCTGGAAAACCTTGAAGTTCTTATGTGCTGCAAATGCCAAGAACATCCTGACTACCTCTAGTCTTGCAACTGGTGCATAGGTTTCATCATAATCAATTCCTTCTCGCTGAGAATAACCTTTTGCAACCAAACGAGCCTTGTTTCGTGTTACAAGTCCGTTTTCATCCAGTTTATTTCTGAATACCCACCTAGCTCCAATTACTGATATGTTCTTTGGTCGGGGTACCAGTTTCCAAACTTTCTGCCTTTCAAACTGATTGAGTTCCTCTTGCATTGCAATCACCCACTCAGCATCGCCAAGAGCTTCTTCTATTTCTTTAGGTTCAAGCTTGGATAAGAACCCAGAATATAAGGAAATATTAGCCAGGTCAGCTCTTGCAGTTCTTCTAGTAGTCACACCAGCATCTGGATCACCAATAATTAACTCAAACGGATGGTCTCTGTTCCATACCCGTTCACCTGGAAATTGTCTTGATGATTCAGCTTGACTTTCTGAGTTGTGGTGCTGACTATTTTGATTATTCTCACGAACTCCCCCTGAGTTAGTGCCAGCTCCTACAGAACTAGAGTCAACTCGACTCGAGCCTTGAACAGTAGTCCTTGAGCTGCTATTTACTCCCCCTGAGTTGTTGCCGGTTCGTACTGAAGAAGCCTCTCCTGATCTTGTAGAATTAGCTTGTTCACTAGACTCAGGTTCTTCATGTACACTTGGAACATTTAATGGAACAACCAACTCAGGTTCATCTTCAAGATCTTCTAAGTCCAGATTCTGAAATTTTAGGGACTCAGGTTCACTAGAATCTCTTGAAATTGATGAGAGTTTGGTATCGTCGAATCTGACGTTGTAGCTTTCAGTCACTTTTCGATCATTCACTAAGAACACTCTATAAGCTGCCACCACATCTGTAGAATAACCAACAAAGATTCCTTCACGAGCTTTTGCTGCAAACTTGCCTAGATTTTCATCATCTATAAGCACATAGCATTTTGCTCCGAAGACATGAAAGTATTTGATTGTTGGTCTTCTGTTGTTCATTAATTCACATGGTGTCTTTTCTTTATCTTTTATAATCAAGGTTCTATTTTGAGTGTAACAAGCGGTACTCACTGCTTCGGCCCAGAAGTACAAAGGAAGTTTTGAATCATACAACAAAGTTCTTGCTGCTTCAACCAAAGTTCTATTCTTCCTTTCAACTACTCCATTTTGCTGTGGAGTTCTCGGGGCTGAATACTGACGACGTATTCCTTTAGATACACAGAAGTCATTCAGCACTGCATTTTTGAATTCAGTGCCATTGTCTGATCTAATCGTCTTCACAGTAAGTGTTGAAACATTCTCAATTTGAGTGATGTGATCAATGATTAAGAAAGGTACTTCGTCTTTAGTCATTGCGAACAATACCCATGTATACTTGGGGAAGTCATCCACGATTACCAAAGCATATCTTTTCCTAGACAAAGATAGGACATTCACTGGGCCAAACAAATCCATATGAAGAAGTTGCAGAGGCTCAGTAATACTAGAAATTTCTTTGCTTTTATGCGATGCTCGCTTCGAATTTCCCATTTCACAAGCTTCACAGAGTCCTTTCGGAGCGAACTCCATTTGAGGTAGATCTCTCACCAATTCTCGCCTCGCGAGAGCATTCATCGTTTTGAAGTTTAAGTGAGATAGCTTTTTGTGCCATAACCAGCTTTCATCATCCGAGGCTTTGCTGTAGAAATAGGTGACCTCATCCTGATTTGCTGAATCCATGTCTGCAACAAAAAGATCTGCCTTTCGAACTCCTCTCAAAGCTAATGAGCCTTCCTTGATGTGAGTGATTGATACACCTTTCTTGTTGAAGACAATTTCGTAACCTTTGTCACAGAATTGACTGATACTCAACAGATTGTGCTTCAGTCCCTCAACATAGGAAATATCTTCTATGATGACATTGCCAGTTTTCAGTTTGCCATATCCCTTTGTCACACCTATGCTGTCATCTCCAAAGGTAACATAAGGGCCAGCCTTCATAACCAACTCTGTAAGCAGGGACTTGTTTCCAGTCATATGCCTCGATGCTCCACTGTCTAGCACCCATATAACTTTATTTCTATTCTGTTTAACGCCCTGCAATGACAGATTGGTTAGACATTCTTCGGAACCCAACTTTGATTGGGCCCGGCTTTTCGATAAGATCGAGAATCAACAGATTTAACAACAGGAGATGCACTTTTCTTAACATTACTAGAGCTTTCGACTTTCTCCTTTCCTTTCTCAGACTTGACAGATTTGTCAGTCTTAGGAGAAGGTTTGTCACTCCTAACTTTAGGAGGACTTACAGTCTTGGCTCTCACATGCTTTTTCTTGATGTTTGAACTAGCAGCAGTATTTGAGCATGACTGGCTAGATGCATTCATTAAATGCACAAAAGTTTGCATGATGTTAAAAGTGCATGGCATACAATTAGGTTGACCACACTGTGCATGATTCTGATGCAGATTATTCATTGTATGTGTGGTAGGCATGGCATGTGCAGCAGGAACATTTATGTTAGCTTTACATGCATAAGAAAGATGTTCAGTAGATTTACAGTGATAACATGCTTTCTTTATTCGTTCAGCCTTAACCTCTTTTATGCCTTTCTCTCTCTTGCCTTGTTGTTTAACAGCATTGGCTCCTAATCCTGGTCTAGATTCATCTCTAGGGAAATTGATTTTAACTTGTTTGATAGGAGTTATAGGTTGTGCTTTCTGACGATCTTCCATCTCAATCTCATATCTTGCTATCAATTCAATCTCTTCTTCTTCTATTCTAGGAACAAGATGTTTGTAGATAGGTTTGACAGCTGATTTAAGAATGCTAGGTGTTTCCTTTTTAAGGTCACTGGAACTAGGATCAATAGGTCTCTTTCCTTCTTTCTTAGGAAGGTCAGAATAATCAAGTCCTATACCTACTCCAGTTATCTTCTTAAATGTGTCGTTATCTACATACACTTTACTAGCAGCTAGTTTGTAAGCTTCGCATTTAGTTTCTAACTCAGCTAGTTTGTCCCTAAGACATGCTTCTACTTCTTCCTTAAGGACGAGCTTGTGTTCCAGAGATTTGATAAAGTCTCTTAGGGAAGTATCTACAGTGCAAGCAGCCTCTAACTCTTCCACTTTTGCCTCAAGCATTCTACTTTTGGCAACAAGTGTTTTCTGTTCCTTTTGAGAAGAGTCTAGACTTTTGCACAACATATAGATCTCTTCACTAAGAGCCCCGTTCTGTTCCTTATAATCATCAATAGACATTTCTACTTTAAGAGTCAGAACTGGTACCTCTGGTTCCTCTGATGTCTCAGCCATGAGGGCAAAGTTTGCTACATGAGTAACATCTTCCTCATCTGAATCATCCCAAGCTCTTCCTTCTGTCACCAATAAAGCTCGTTTTCCATGTCTTTCCTTCACCAACGATTCATACTTGCTTTTGAGGGCTTCATATGTCTCTTTTGGATAAGTCTGTTTAGGCTTTTTGCAGTCCGAGGCAAAATGTCCAGCTTCACCACAGTTATAGCATTTGAACTTCATTTTGAAATCCAAAGGAGATTTGTAGCTGGTATTCTTGCCTTTTCCTTTGTAGCCTGACGAACTACCACCACCCTTAGCAGCCCGATAGTAAGATGAAGAATTTCTCTGTGGTCGGTTGCTTTTTCTGAATCTCATGTTGCTGAACTTCCTTGCCATGTATGCCACGACACTATCGTCCATGTTGTCCAGCTCTTCTTGGGTGTAGTAATCATCATCACTGTTTGATGTGTACTCGTCATCATTATCAACTTGATGTGGTGCAAGTGATGATTTAGGCTTTGCTGCAACCATTGCCTTCTTAGACTCTTCCTCATCAGCAACTAATCCTGATGCAGTTTCTTTTCCTTTTGAATCATTGTCCCATGCTTGATCTTGAAGTGTTTCCAGCTCATAGGTCTTTAATATTCCATAATACTCTTCCAGAGAAGTTGTATGCAAATCTCTGGTTTCTCTTATTGCGTAGACCCTATGTTCAATGCTCTTTGGCTGGTTCCTCAGATATCTAGTATTAGTCTCAACCATGGGGAGAGTTACACCTCTCAGATTCAAATCCAATACCAACTGACTGAATCGTAGATAGACGTCTGTTATGCCTTCTCCTTTTCGTATTCTAAAGGTGTCATACTCCATCTTGAGTATGAGTGTCTTGTTACTTCTAACCTCTGCAGATCCTTCCATGACAACTTCTATCTTGTCCCAAATCTTCTTTGCTGTAGTCAGACCTTTGACTATGTTGAACATTTCATGATCAAGAGATTCCATCAAGGTTTGTCGAACGGTAGTATCACAAGCTATTTGTTCCTTGTCAGCATCCGAAAACTCCGAGGCCTTTTTAGGCTCAGACCGAGGTGCTATAACCACCCCTCCTTCCGTATGTGCAGGAATAACCACCATTGGAACAAATTTACCCTTGTCAAGGACTTCCAGATATTCAGGGTTAACAGTCTCTAAGTATAGTCTCATTCTGAAAACCCATTCTTCATAGTGATCTCGGTTGAACATTGGGATCTTGAATGCATTTTTAGGAGCCATTTCAATTCTGGTCACTAAAAGTTTCTAAGTACCCAAGACTAGGCTATGTAGAATATATATGTAGAACTTTTGCCTAAGTCAAAATTTCTCTAAGTAGAAATTTTGCTCAAGTCGAACTTCACCAAGTAGAAATTGTCCAAGTCGATATTCTATGTAGAAAATCTCAAGTAGAAATTCTATGTAGAACTTTTGTCCTTAGAATAATTTTTCTGCAGATTACTTTAATATTGAATAAACAATATTATCTCTTTAACACCTTTTGACTTTTGATGCTTTACTCACCTAACCCACCTAACCCACGTGCTAGGTACTGAGTATGTCTTGTTTCACTTTCGGCCGTGAATAATGCAAATCACAAAGTCCAAAAACACCTTTTTATTCTTTTACTATTTATCTGTTTGAAAAGGAGATCAAAAAGTTGTTGGGTTGTCTTCTTTGATAAGAACAGATGATGAACACTCAAGAACACCAAATATGAAAGTACCCATATTAATTCACAAAAATTAATTAAAATACACCCAAGCTAAATAATCACACCTGGAGTATTTAAATAATTTTTCGGATGAGTTTTCACTACAAACGAATTAAAGCACACTTTTCGAGAAAATGAAAACTAGATCTAGAAAATGAAAACTCACGATTCTTCTACTCAACACAAGGATCTATGTTTTGTATGTTAAACATATAGCTCTGATACCAATTGTTAGGTCCAAATGTGTTGTAGAGGGGGGGTGAATACAACTTTTCGAATATGAGAAGCAATAAATACGATGCAATAAATGAACACGCAGATTCAAGGAATATATTTCTTATATATAACTTGAAAGGGTTGCTACAACATTCATTACAAAGTATGACAGAATTTCAGAGAGAAGTGAATGATACTAAGCTCTGTGAATGCACTCTCTCTCTTTTTACTTGTGTTTCTCTCAAGAATTGCTCTCCCACTAAAACATTACACAAGTACTTCTATTTATACTACATGTAATCTATGTCCTGTAGTCTTCAAAGACTAAGATATACGTGGCCCAATGATGTCCACATAAATCTTGCCTTATCTTGAAAGCTTGGAAATCTGCCAATCAGAAGATGCCATGTGTCATATTGAAGCTGCACTCTAAGTAGAACTTCTACTTGAGAATTTCTACTTAGCCATCTCGAATTTCTAAGTAGAACTTCTACTTAGAAACTTCTACTTGGTCATCTAGAATATTTAGTACTTAGAAAATATTCTGGTCTTCAACTTGAAACTTCAATGCACATCTTGAACTTGTGATATCTTCATGTCTTCTTTATTCTTCACCAAGCTCTTGAATATGGATCTTTATTACTGACATAAACTTGCTATCAATGTCCTGACACTTGATGCACTGGTCTGGTTCATAAGTGACTAGTCTTGATAGTGCTTTTGCTTCTTGAATAAATTACCATATCCAATTTGTAATGTGGCTTTCCAATATTTGCTTTCCTTCTTGTTCACTTGAAATCAATTGGTCTTATTGATACTGATAGTTATGATCTTGATTCTTGGCTTTTCAAATCACTGAGGCATGAACAACTTTGACTTGAACTTCTCTCAATGATTTCTTCTTGGCTTGATCATAGTTAACATGTTAAATTGTATCAATTACCTTGTCTTCATTTAGTGTTGATTTCTTGTGACTTCTTGTTCTTGATTGTCTTCTGGTTAAGTATCTTTTCCTTTAGTTGAGTTACATTAGTTATAGTGTTACAAGTTTACACACTCTGCCTTTCAGAGCCTACTTTCCCTATAAAGCGTCGTGTCTTCAGAAAAAAACAATTTGATGAAAATGATGATAGTGAAGAAGTGAGAACAATTGAGGAATCTTTTATAATTGATTTTTTTGTGCGATTGGTAGACAATGCAATCAATTCATTGAGAAGTCGTTTTGAACAATTGCAAACATTTGAAGGTATTTTTGGATTATTATTTGATCCACCAACTTTGAAGTCTTTGGGGCATGATGAAGTAAAAAAATGTTGTAACAATTTGGTTGCTACTTTCTCTCATAATGGGTTCTCAGATTTTGAATTAAATGTCTAAGTACATGAAGTAGAAACATTGCAAATTTATGTTCCGGATGACTTGACATCGGCTATTGAGATTCTTGAATTTGTTAGATCTTTGGATTGCCTTCCGAATGTTGCTATTGCTTATCGAATCTTATTATCTATACCTGTGAGTGTAGCATCAGCTGAAAGAAGTTTTTCCAAGTTGAAGTTGTTGAAAAATTATTTACGCTCATCGATGTCACAAGAAAGGTTAAATGGCCTTGCAGTTTTATGCATTGAAAGAGATATGTTGGAGAATATTGACATTGATACCATCATCACCGATTTTGCATCAAGAAGTGCTAGACGAAGTTGTTTTTCTTAATTTATCACTTGTGTACGGTATGTTGATATCCAAACTAGTTATTCGAGTTATAGCTAGAATAGTTTTATTGCCATTAATTTTTATATTAGTACTATGATGTTTCATTTGTTTGATTTTATTAGAAATTATCTTGAATTATTTTTGGTATTATCATATTAAATTTTTTGGGGGAAAAAAATTTAGGGCCCTTTTTTCGAGTTTCGTCCTAGGCCCTAATAAAGTATGGAATGGCCCTGATTTCTACGTAAATAGCTCGTTGTATCAATGTCTTACCCGTCCATTAGGCTTCCTCTTTCTTATCCAAAACCGTTTCGCACAACATTTGGAAGGGCTTTGTTTGATAAAAGCACCATGTAATCTGCAAATACTTCTTTTACCCATTTGCATTATCTAGACATTCTGGAAGCTTCTCCGTAATCTAACAATCCAATATGCTCAATAGAATAAAGTTTCCTGCGATCACAAAAGGTCTATAAATCAATCAACTAAAGAATAACAACATATAGACATATGTTTTTTTATAACCTGACATATATATATCCATCAAGCAAATAAATTTTGAACATATACTTTGTTGTGCCCAAAATCTGCCTTAGGCTTGATTTAAGGCCCATTAAGGTTATGGACTAAGATTGCTTGAATATGATTGGATAGGTTGGGTTTAGGAGTGGATATGACAATCCAATATGCCTTAGAGACAGGCCGAATGATAAGATTCTGGCATCTAGTTCAGGGTTTTGCTCATGTAGGGGTTCGAGCATGTGAACCCCGGATAGGGGTATCATTGTATCGAGGCTTGGCAGGGGTTCGGCTGGGTAGTAGGCTACCAGGCAAGGGGTACGTGCATGAACCCTGAAGGTTTCCAGAAAATACACCAGCAATCTTGGAACTTTCTAAATCATAGAGTATTGGATAAGGGACGTCCTAGCAGCCCAGTGGATAATTCCTAGGTCCTAGGAACGGCCCAATAACAGCTGTTATCAAGGATAAATGTCAGATATACATGGAATACATACATATATATATATATATATGTATGTATATACGTATATACGGAAGGATATATAATGAGAATCGGGGGATAATTACAAAAAAAGGATGGAGTACAGAAGGATCACTACATCAATGGAGATAAACGGCTAGGGCAGGTTGGTTAGTGAGGATGAGGCTTATCATATCGTGGGATTATCAAGAACTACATGAGGACTTGATCTTCTATATATATAGAAGTATGTAGGCAATTTGCGGGGGGGAGACGCATACACGCAGTCATCATTCTCTGGGCACTCTCTCTCGACTGTGTAGGACTTACATGGTCGATCTAGCTCGGAAAACCTCTGCAAACTCAGTCCAAATAATCCTTCCTCCTCCATTCGAATTAGGGTTTATGATATTAGGGTTTTTTGGCTTATAATCCGATTTATTTAATTATTATTCTAGGATTTTCTTGGTTTATCCTTGTAATTTTCTTATTGAAGTGTTGTACCAATTTTCCCTCACAACATTTATGGCGCTAGAAGGAGGGCCCTGGTTTAATCTCTTGAGGGAAGAGATGTCTCAGAACTCTAATAATGTTCATACACCGGAGGATGGACGAAGTGATGGTGATAGGGAACGTAATGAGGAGAGGACGAACCAGGAGCTAAGGGACAAGATTAAGAAGATGGAAAAGAAAATCGTTTCTTTGGAGAAGAAGTCTGAGAAATTGAAAAAGTGGAAACAAAAGCATGGTATCGAAAGGTGAAAAAGAAAGTGGTTACACCAGTTCGGTTGGATTTCAACAGTGATGATGAGGAGTCGGAAAAAGAGGTTTCACAGAAGGGATTTTCTGATGTGGAGACCGACCAAACAAACCCGAACTGGAAAGACGGAGAAAAAGAGGTTCAGCAGCCCCAGGGTTCGCCTACTCGTAGCCTGAATGTCTTTGACAGGCTGGGCAATAAGCTGAATGTCAAGGTTTATGCCATAAGCTTGATGGGAAAAAGGAGAGCAGACCAGAAAAACTAGGGATATGAGGTCTCAGTCAAAGGGATCCCAGAGTTGCAGAAGGGATATGTTTGTTTCTAAATCCGGCAGGCTGTCCAAAGGGGGTGATGATGAGCAAAGTTATAGCTCTCGGTATAACCCCGAGTACCATAACGATGACCAGGGTCCAACTGAAGGCTCTAGCGATGATGGAAGTCAGTTCACAGATGGTGAGAACGAGCACTACAAGGTGAAGGACCTGCGTGAGGCACTAAAGAAGTTAAAGATGGAGAAACAATCACTAGAAGGCTTAATGGTGGCTTCACCCTTCACCAAAAGAGTGAGAGATTCTCCACTCCCACCAAAATACCGGGGGGTGGGAGACTTAAAATTCAGCGGAACCACCGACCCGGTGGAATATCTTAGTCGGTTTGACACGGAAATGGAGGTATACCAGGTGAAAGATCTAACAAAATGTCGTTTATTGGCTGCCACATTAAGGGATAATGCTCATCAATGGTTCAAAAGGCTACGTCCAAACTCTATTCGGTCTTGGAGGCAAATGAGTGAATTGTTCGTAACCCAGTTCCGGGCTTCAGTTGCGTTCGCACCCCCAGCCAACACTCTGGCAAACATCAAACAAGATGAGAATGAAACGCTCACTGAGTACTTTAAACGGTTCAACGCGAAGGTCCCCAAGGTGAGGAAGACCACAGATGAGACCTATAAAAACTTTTTGATTGCGGGCGTACGCCCAGGCACAGACTTCTGGAAAGAGCTACAAGGGGCGGAGCCCAAAACTTTGGCAGATTTTTATGCCAAGACTGAAACTCACAAGGTGATCGAAGAATCAATGGCTAAACTCAGGAAGAGTAGTAGCTCTAGAGAATGGAGCAGAAGCAAGAGGCATAGATCCTATAGCCCAAAGGATAGGGGGTACAACAAGCGAACCTCCTATGGTGGAAGCTCCTTTGCTAGGTCTACCCACCGCGACGAAAAGATAGCTCATATAACTGTGAATACAACTGGAACGGGAAGAACAGTAAGCTACAAGTATCCTACAAAGAAGGATTCTCAAGGTTCAGGTAAGTACACCGAGTATACCCCACTCACAATTCCTATTGAGCAGGTGTACGAGGTAGGGAACAAGGCACGAATGTTCAGAAAGCCAACAAGGAATGGGCCTCCGGGGAACAAAAATGAAGGGCGATACTGTGCTTTCCATGATGTCAATGGGCATGAAACTGCGGATTGCCATCATTTGAAGGATCATATCGAAGATCTTATAAGAAGGGGTTACCTCACTGAGTTCATGGCTCAAGAAGCTAAGGGGTACAAGAATGACAGAATTAATAAGGAAGCCGAAAAGATGAATCCTGAATGACATACAAGAGCCAACAATATTCATATCATCATAGGTGGACCCTACATTGGTGGTATGAGCAGGAACGCCCATAAAAATTACACTTGGGAAGCTAGGGGTATGCCCCTCACGAATGTGTACAACTTGTCTGAAAGGCCACCAAAACTTTTTAAAGGCGAAGCGGCCGATATAACATTTACAAAGGAGGACGCTAGACATGTACACCATCCCCACAATGATGCTCTGGTAATTAAGGCTGCAATCGGAGGTATGAATATACACCGGGTGTTAGTGGATAATGGAAGCTCCGTTAACATTTTGGCTTACAGCACCTACCAGAAGATGGGGCTACTTGACAAAGAAATGGCTCCCTCTTATAATGAGTTATATGGTTTTACTTGAAATCCCGTGCAAATTGTGGGGCGAGTGAAGCTTCCTATAACATTTGGAGATGAACCCCGGTCTGCCACACAAGTAATAGAATTCATGGTGGTGAATGAAGACACTTCTTACAATGGGATACTTGATAGGCCATTACTCAAGGAGATGCGAGTAGTAACTTCAATTTACCACTTGTCAATGAAATTCCCGACTCCAGGAGGAATCGGATCCGTTCAGGGATGCCAATCTGACTCACGGGAGTGCTACAGCAAAGCTTTGCACACTGCCGAACAAGCCTGCAAACATCTGTTATTGGTGGATGGAGGTTCCTCTGAGCAGTGTTATCGGCACTTGAACCCTGACGTAGGACAAGGGAGTGAACCACTGCGTAGGAAAGAAGTAAAGCCAGCAAGAGACATGTGTAATGTTATCATGATTGTGCAACATCCAGGCGAGGAGCCTTATACGGATGTTACAACTTTTCGGGGGGTGGATACCCCTAGTAGGGTGCTAATGCTGGAAGCCCCGAAATTTAAAAATTCAAAGGCGGAGGAACCATTGACGGAAGGAGCAATGGAAGAGGGTGCAAGCAAGGTGAACCCAGTGAAGATTGATTTGGATCTGCGTATTCCGGAAACAAAGGAGAAGGCCGGGGTGGCTGAAGACACTTTGTCTATTCTAGTGGATGCAACCGATCCTACAAAGGAATTGAAAGTTGGCAAACAGCTAAGCCCTATGATTAGGGAAACACTGTTGAAGGACAATTTGGACATATTTGCCTGGAGCCACGAAGACATAGTGGGGATAGACCCAAGGGTGATGTGTCATCATTTAAACATTGATCCAGAAATGAAGGCCGTTAGGCAGAAGAGAAGAGCTATAAGTGGGGAAAAAGCCGTTGCCTTGAAGAAAGAGGTGGATAGATTGTTGAAAGCCAAGTTGGTATGGGAATCTTTTTACCCCATGTGGTTAGCAAACCCAGTCTTGGTAAAGAAACCTAATGGCAAGTGGCGTACGTGCGTAGATTTTACTGATTTGAACAAGGCGTGCCCCAAAGATAGCTTCCACTCCCACGAATCGATCAGCTGGTTGATGCTACGACTGGCCATGCTTTATTAAGTTTCATAGATGCGTACTCGGGCTACAATCAATTCCCGATGTACGAACCTGATTAAGAGCATACCTCCTTCATCACCGATAGGGGTCTCTACTGTTACATCGGGATGCCCTTCGGATTGTTGAACGCCGGAGCAACCTATCAAAGGCTGGTTAACAAGATGTTTAAAGATCAGATTGGGAAAACTATGGAAGTATATGTGGACGATATGCTGGTCAAGTCCAAGAAAGCAAGTGACCATGTTACCCACCTCAAAGAAATGTTTGGCATCTTAAGGAAATATAGGATGAAGTTGAACCCCCAAAAATGTGTATTTGGAGTTGAGTCTGGAAAGTTTTTGGGTTTCATTATGAATCATCGAGGAATCGAGGCCAATCCTGCCAAAATCAAGGCACTGATTGAAATGAGGTCCCCCAGAGTGTGTATTACGGGACGTGTGGCAGCCTTGAACAGGTTCATCTCTAAATCCTCTGACAGATGTCGAGAGTTCTTCACAACTATCAAGAAGAGAAAAGGCTTCGAGTGGACACCCGAATGTGAAGCTGCCTTCACCAGATTAAAGGAGCAACTGGGAAGCCCCTCATTGCTAGCAAAGCCGGTGGAGGCTGAAACCTTGATTTTGTACTTGGCAGTTTCTGAATTCTCTATTAGTTCCGTTTTGGTCCATGAAGAAGATCAAACCCAATACCCTGTGTATTATGTAAGCAAGAGGCTTCTGGATGCTGAAACCCGATACACAAATATGGAGAAGCTGGCTTACGCTTTGATTTTGGCATCAAGAAAGTTAAGGCCATATTTCCAGGCACACACGATAGAGGTACGAACCTCATTTCCACTAAGGCAGATCCTGCACAAACCCGAAGCTTCGAGAAGGTTAATGAAATGGGATGTGGAGTTGGGTCAATTTGATGTCGAATATAAGCCGAGAACAGCTATCAAAGGTCAAGCACTTGCTGATTTCTTCTTAGAGTTTCCACCATCCTTCGACGTTGAAGCCCAGGAAAAGGTGATGGAACCCTCAAAGAAGGAGGCTCCAACCGAAAATTGTGCACCATGGTGGACTCTATACATAGATGGAGCCGTGAATGGAAATGGTGCAGGTACTGGCTTAGTCCTGATAAGCCCCGAAGGCAACAAATTGCAAAGTTCAATTCATTTTACATTCAAAGCTACAAACAACGATGCCGAGTATGAAGCCCTGATTGCGGGTTTGAAGCTAGCTCTTGAAATGAAGGTAGTGAACATGATTGTGTACAGTGATTCCATATTGGTGGTGGGACATATCAAAAGAAACTTCCAAGCCAGGGGTCCACGAACGGACCTATATATGAGGTACGCTCAGGAGCTGATGAGCAAGTTTGGGGAGATAAACCTTGTGCAAATTTCAAGGACAGAAAACTCAAGTGCGGATGCCTTAGCAAAAATGGGTTCCACTAGGGAAGCAACTATGCTAGGGGTAATACCATTGGAGATACAGCAACAACCTAGCATCCCAAGGTTCGACTGTATGGATATTGAGGTTCAAGTGGAGGATACATGGATCACTCCCATTCTGGAATACATAACAATGGGGGTTCTACCGGCCGAAAAGGATGAAGCCCAAAGGATGAAGTATAAGGCTACGCGTTATGTCCTGTATGATGGAAAGCTATACAAGTGGGGTTTCAACAAACCGCTTCTACGATGTATAGCAGGCAGCGAATGCGAATACATTATGCGGGAGGTACATGAAGGCATATGTGGAAACCACTCTGGAGGAACCTCATTGGCCCACAAGATACTTTGACAGGGGTACTATTGGCCAACACTACAACAGAACGCCCACCAATTCTCAAAGGCATGTGATAGGTGCCAAAGGTACGCCAACTCAAATAGGAACCTTGCTGTGCCATTAAAGCCACTTTCTAGCCCATGGCCTTTCGCTGTTTGGGGGATTGATTTGATCGGAGAACTCCCTAAGGGGAAAGGAGGAGTAAAGTACGCTGTTGTGGCTGTGGATTATTTCACCAAATGGGCAAAAGCTGAACCCTTAGCTACGATCACCGCAGCCAAATTAAAGGAGTTCGTGTTACGAGCAATTGTATGTCGGTATGGGGTTCCCTATAAGTTAATATCTGACAATGGCAAGCAGTTTGATAGCAAGGAAATGAGAGGTTTATATGAAGACCTCGGAATTGTGAAAGGCTTCTCCGCAGTTTGCCACCCACAAAGCAACGGTCAGACTGAAGCCGTCATTAAAATCATTAAACACAATCTAAAGGCAAAGTTGGAAGATAAAAAGGGTTGCTGGCTAAAAGAGCTCCCAATGGTGTTATGGTCCCACAATACAACACCAAGGACTACGACTGGAGAATCCCCATTTACTCTAACCTATGGGTGTGAAGCAATGGTACCCGTGGAAATTGGTGCTGGCTCATTCAGAAGGGATAATTTTGATCCCATGAAGAATGAAGTTAACCATCGTTTGTATTTGGACTTAGTGATCTGGTTTTAAGGAATATGATGCCTAGCATGAGGACTCCAGGACATGGGGCCTTTGAGGCAAACTGGGAAGGCCCATATGTGATAAAATCGGTCCTATGGGAAGGTACTTATCATTTGGATGATTTGGACGGGAAGCTAATCCCGAGGGCATAGAACGCCGAACACCTTAAGAAATATTACCAGTAGTTGAACCCAGGTAACATTTCTTGTATACCTCTTTCAGGTGTAGGAAAATAAAAGTGGCTTATTAGTTGTAGCTACCGTGTTATTAGGATCAGTCGGCTAGAAATTTCCCTTTTCATGTTAATAAAGTGCTTGGGGGGTTGTGAATGTACGCCTACCTGTTGAACACCGATTATGATTTGATTCAATAAATATGAAATCGACTTGCTTTTCTTTTATCTTAATTTTACGCATAAAAATGTGTGGATTTATGTGGATGAATGCATGCTAAGTGTAACCTGCTTTATTTATGTTTTAAAGAGGATACGACTGTTGAACCTAGTTCTTCACTATAAGTCTAATTATATTAAAGAACTCGGGGGTAGTAGATATACATTGATTAATGGAAGGATAACTTGGCTTAAAAATACACAAATTTTAAAGGAAAATATATGTAATGGGATGGAAGCATATGGATTATATGCCTATGGATGGAAAACGTATGGAATATATGTTAATGGATTACATGGGTTACATGAAATATGTATGGATTGCACGGGTTATATGGAAAAATAAGGATTACATATATGCATGGAATGGAACGCACGTGGATTACGTGCACATGGGTTAGGACATGTATGGCTAATACATGAAATGGGGTGGAACCCCAAGGCTGGAAGGTTCTAGGGAAGCTGGAACCACGAGGTTCTCTTATATAGAGGTTCATTCGTTTGAACCCCAAAATACCGTGTAATCAGTATAGTGGGTAACCAGCGTCCCTATGGGATCTATACACAGCTATGAAAGCTGTGTGCAAATTGGCAAAATAACCTTGCTACGACCCCAGGGAAACTGGGTGAGTGAGGCTTAACCTTTTGGATAATGGAATGACTAAGGAAATTGGTCTTACAAGGAAACCGCATGGAAATAGAAACTAAAGATGGTGGGAGCCTATCATGTTCCAATGGTAAAACAGTTGGGGGTACGATTTGTGGAACACCAATCACCCCTTAGCCGAGGCCTTATGGTTAATAGAGATTGACTACAAGGAAGGGATTTGGGGATGGAGGTAACAGGTTTAATGAGGAACTCACTTGGTTTATGGATCTGAAAATTCATAATATCTATGCGGGATTTATCAAGACATGGTAAGGACATAGCATGTGGAATACCAATGGTTCCTAAAGCAAGGAACACTAAGTACTGGATTAAATGGAGGTGTGTCCATGTGTATACATGTGAATTAACTACATGGCAAGTATAAGATCAGAAGAAATACAATAAGGAAAATTCATAAAGCAAAGTCAAAGGAAACCGAGTTAAGGGTTACATCTTGCGAGGCCTTCAGAGGAGCCCGCACCCTCAAAATATCAAGTTCATGGCAATTAATGCCCAAAGAGTTCGTGAAAGTTTATTAAAAAGAGAATTCATAGTAAAGTTACTGGCTTGGTTTGTCTGAGGAGACAGGAGGAGTTTCACCGACTAGAGAGGTCTTGGTAGCATCAGGATCGGCTGGGTGAACCTCCACTGGGGTTTCCACTGTAGCATCCTGGACTTCAACCACTTGAGTGTCCACAACGCCCGCACCTCCTTCTGCAACCATGTCTACAGGCACCTCATCTATCCTTTCTTGAAGAGCTTCAGTCATGGTAACCTCAGGGACAGCAGCAGCTTGTTCTTTCTTGATCAACTCTATGGCATCCACAGCATCTTGACCCAAGAGCCCCCAATTCAAGTCAGGGAAGGCTTCATAGGTGGAAGCCATATAGTCTTTGATCCCAGCCTTGTAACCAACATTATACTCTTTGTCATCCTGCTTGGAGATAATGACTTTATACTTGGCGATTGCACCCTGGAGGGTTCTGACCCTCAACTCCAGTTTACTCTTCTCTTTCTGGCTGAAATTGATGGCATCTTCTTTCTCCTTTTTCATTTTCAGAGTGGTGGCATCCATGGTCTCTTTCTCCTTCAGCAACCTCTCTTTCTCCTGGATCAATATACCTTCACTCTCATAACGCTTCTTATTGGAATCTGAGAGCTTCTTCCTATCATCTTGGAAGGCCCTCAACTCAGATCATAGCTTGATAATCTCTTCACGCATCTTGGAGTTCCACTGGGCAACCCCTGTAACCTGACTGTTATGCTTTAAATACAAGAAGAGGCTTTCGGCATTTGCCACAGGTGCTCTATTTGCAGCTTCCTCAAAGCTTAAGCTATCCCATTCCAAGATGGATCGAGTGGGAACCCTATCCTTTATGGCATCAATGAATGCAGTAAGGGGTGAAGAAGGGACAGCTTCAGGAGAATCTTTCCCTGGATTAGCCCTGGAACGCTTATAGATACGCGAACCATAGGTAGTAGAGGGTTCGGGGGTATGTTGAGAGGATCTTTTACGAAGGGAGGAAGACTTCTCTGTTGGGGTGGCTTTGGCTTTCACAGATGGAGGTGGGGTAGCTGAAACCGGGACAGTTGAACCCTGCTCATCTTTTGGAACTTTTTTCTGGACTGACCTCTTGGTAACAAACGAAGGCACTGAAAAAGACATATCTGCATTGCAAATAAAATGCTAGTCAGGTTATAATAGCAATAGAAGCATTTCATACAAAGAAATCAAATAAATCGTACATGTAAAGGAGGTATGAAACACTTATAATGAAAGAAAAGCAGTAAAAGGGGGTACGACTAAAAGCGAGGGTACGAATGAAACCTGTCTCAATAAGGTTTTTGTCCATAGGACTTTCCTCAACAGGGGTATGAGCATCCCCTAAAGGCCTGGAGCGGAGTTTCTTGCTGAACCCTAAACGGATTAATTTTTCTTGGTGAGCAGGCTAGCACCATCTCCTAGCATTGCACTCATCCTTAAAGCTTTACGAGCCCTTTTTAGCTCGTCTCCTTCTAGTATGGTTTGAACAGGCATGTCTGGATAAGGATTAAACTCTTTTCTGTACTTTGGGCAGTCATAGCAGTATAAGAACTGCTTATGCCATCCTGACATTCCCTTTTTGTTTCCTTTTATACACTTCCCCTGATGGACGTTCCAGGTGGTGAGATAAAAGAAGCAAGTAGTCTTCCCAGTCTCTTTGAGTTGGTAGAAGAAACCCAACTCACGAACAGTCAGTTTAATTTGGAACATGGAGTCATATAAAATGTACATACAGATGGCCATGCGATAGGAATTTGGGGTTAATTGCAAGGGAGCAAGTTTGTAGGTGTCAAGGATATCAGTGATATAAGGGTGGAGAGGCAGTGACAACCCCAGTCTAAAAAACTGGGTAGATAACACAGCACAGGGGATAACCTGGTATGGCTCGAAGTTAGAGAAATCATGGCATCTTTCCTCAGGTTGGGGTACAACCAGTGTACACCCTGGGACACATGCCTCCAACAGGTTTGCCAATTTTTGGGCAGTCATGGAAGATTGAGTGTTGGCACAAGAAAATTGGGGGGTGGAGGCATTGGAAGTGTTGATCGAGGTAACCCTATCTTGGCTTTCACTATCTTCATGTGGGTCATCGAATGGTTCATCTATTGGAGATAAGTGCCCCAGGGAGTCAATTTCTTCCCCGGATTCCAGAGAATCAGAACTCACGGTAGTAGGTACAGCTGAAGGAAGGCCTAATGGGGAGGATTTGAGTGAAATTTGGGCAGAAACAGGGTCAAGGACCTTAACCTTGGAGCGAGTACGACCACTCATAGTAGAGGTTGTGGGCGGAAGTTTGGACAAAGGTCTGGGAGATGTGAAGGAGTCAGCTTCAGATACAGATGGAAACTGGGAGGCCACCGTGGCAGGAATAGTCTGGGATTCAACGGACGTAGCCTGGCTCAACATCTGTGCCAGGAAAAGCAGAGGTGAGCCTTGGATCAATAAATAAGTTTTCAAGACAGAAGAGCATGGAGATATGATCAACCATGGGGGTTCAAGCACAAGGATCCCTAATTCAGTGGAGGTCACATTTTGTTCCTGGCTTTTAGTAAAAAGGGGGGAAGGTTAATGATGCTGGGGTTCGCGTGGAGGAACCCCCAAGTTAAATAAGAGGTAAAGGAAAAGAGACAGGTGGGGCATTATATCCAACAGAATCTGTAGAAACCAGACTTAGCCTTAAGAGGGGGGGTTGGAAGTGAAGAACCCCCACGGTAAAAGGACCATGGTTAAATCTAATAGGCCCGGAACAAGGGCTTAAATTACATAGGATACATGCAAAGGTTGATTAACATTAAGTGCAACAATGCTACAAGAAGATCAATTAAAGACAAAGCGTGAAGGGTGTACAAAAGAAAGGTTTAAATCGGCATACAGTTGGAAGGTATATGCATACATATGTAAGAATACGAACGGGCAAAGGTTGGAAAACATCATACAAAACTGGAGGAACTATTCGATTAAACATGTATCTACTAATGATGACAGGAATCATCTAACTAATGGCGTATAAAGTGAATCGGAATGAAAAATGGGTCACAGATATGAAGTGCCAATATGGATTTGTGTGCATATGAATAAAGAAGCATATGAAAATATGGAGATCAGTATGAGAAGAGAAAGAAGAAGTACCTTTGAATTGAAGAAGACGACCGGAGGGTAGGAGCTTTCGCCGGAATTGAGTCTAGGAAGACGAACCGCTTGGAATAGAGGAGAAAAGGTTTGAATAATTACGAATAGGTTTTTGGAAATATAAGGGCTTTGAATGTGGACGGGTGGAAGGCTCAATATATGAAATTTGTGAAGAAAATGGAGTGATTATGTGAAAATCAAATTTTGAAATATTAGAGTTTTTATAGGGTTTGGAGTTCGGGCAATTAAAGTTTAAATGGGACTTTATCTGCTTCAAGGTTTATCGTTTGAAAAGAATGATTATCCAAGATTATATCTCTTTATAATTTTGGAAGGTTCAATAATTGTATCCCTGGCTGGAGGTAGTAGAACCTCAGGGTTCAAACTTAGGGGTACGGTTGTTGACACGGACATTTCATGGTCGAATCCCTTGTTTCTTACAACGAGTACGCTCATGTAAGCTTAGGGGTTCACATGGAATGAAGGTGAAGCTAGGGTGTGAATGGCATTAGGTTCCTTTTGCATTTAAATGGCTACAAGGAACCGGGGGGTAGTTGTTGTGCCCAAAATCCGCCTTGGGCTTGATTTAAGGCCCATTAAGGTTATGGACTCAGATTGCTTGAATATGATTGGATAGGCTGGGTTAAGGAGTGGATATGACAATCCAATATGCCTTAGAGACGGGCCGAAGGATAAGATTCTGGCATCTAGTTCAGGGTTTTGCTCATGTAGGGGTTCGAGCATGTGAACCTCGGATAGGGGTAGCATTGTATTGAGGCTTGGCAGGGGTTCGGCTGGGTAGTAGGCTACCAGGCAAGGGGTACGTGCATGAAACCTGACGGTTTCCAGAAAATACATCAGCAATCTTGGAACTTTCTAAATCATAGAGTATTGGATAAGGGACGTCCTAGCAGCCCAGTGGATAATTCCTAGGTCCTAGGAACGGCCCAATAACAACTGTTATCAAGGATAAATGTCAGATATACATGGAATACATACATATATATATATATATATATACGTATATACGGAAGGATATATAATGAGAATCGGGGGATAATTACGAAAAAAGGATGGAGTAACAGAAGGATCACTACATCAGTGGAGATAAACGGCTAGGGCAGGTTGGTTAGGGAGGATGAGGCTTATCATATCGTGAGATTATCAAGAACTACATGAGGACTTGATCTTCTATATATATAGAAGTATGTAGGCAATTTGCGGGGGGGAGACGCATACACGCAGTCATCATTTTCTGGGCACTCTCTCTCGACTATGTAGGACTTACATGGTCAATCTAGCTTGGAAAACCTCTGCAAACTCAGTCCAAATAATCCTTCCTCCTCCATTCGAATTAGGGTTTATGATATTAGGGTTTTTGGCTTGTAATCCGGTTTATTTAATTGTTATTTTAGGATTTTCTTGGTTTATCCTTATAATTTTCTTATTGAAGTGTTGTACCAATTTTCCCTCACAACATACTTGAATGAATCAACATATATATAGTGATTATATGTTCATAAATAATAAAATCTGCATAATAAAATCAATACGAAAGCTAGCGAAGAAACACATATAACTAAAAGATGTTACTCGTTAGGGGAGGGGGAACAAAGCAATGAGAAAATATGTTGGTAATGCAAAGATTGGAGCTGGGATACTAAGATTATTTGTATTTATAGCTAGAGACTTGAAAGGCAGAGTGTGTAAACTTGTAACACTATAACTAATGTAACTCAACTAAAGGAAAAGATACTTAACCAGAAGACAATCAAGAACAAGAAGCCACAAAGAAATCAACACTAAAAGAAGACAAGGTAATTGATACAATTCAACATGTTAACTATGATCAAGCCAAGAAGAAATCATTGAGAGAAGTTCAAGTCAAAGTTGTTCATGCCTCAGTGATTTGAAAAGCCAAGAATCAAGATCATAACTATCAGTATCAATAAGACAAATTGATTTCAAGTGAACAAGAAGGAAAGCGAACATTGGAAAGCCTCATTACTAATTGAATATGGTAATTTATTCAAGAAGCAAAAACACTATCAAGACTAGTCACTTATGAACCAGACCAGTGCATCAAGTGTTAGGACATTGATAGCAAGTTTATGTCAGTAATAAAGATCCATGTTCAAGAGCTTGGTGAAGAATAAAGAAGACATGAAGATATCACAAGTTCAAGATGTGCATTGAAGTTTCAAGTTGAAAACCAGAATATTTTCTAAGTACTAAATATTCTAAATGACCAAGTAGAATATTTCTAAGTAGAAGTTCTACTTAGAAATTCGAGATGGCTAAGTAGAAATTCTCAAGTAGAAGTTCTACTTAGAGTGCAGTTTCAACATGACACATGGCATCTTCTGATTGGCAGATTTCCAAGCTTTCAAGATAAGGCAAGATTTATGTGGACATCATTGGGCCACATATATCTTAGTCTTTGAAGACTACAGGACATAGATTACATGTAGTATAAATAGAAGTACTTGTGTAATGTTTTTTAGAGAGAGCAATTCTTGAGAGAAACACATGTAAAAGAGAGAGAGTGTATTCACAGAGCTTAGTATCATTCACTACTCTCTGAACTTCTGTTATACTTTGTAATGAATGTTGTAGCAACCACTTCAAGTTATATATAAGACATATATTCCTTGAATCTGTGTGTTCATTTATTGCATCGTATTTATTGCTTATCAAATTCGAAAAGTTGTATTCACCCCCCCCCCCTCTACAACACATTTGGACCTAACAATTGGTATCAAAGCTATATGTTTAACACACAAAACATAGATCCTTGTGTTTGGTAGAAGAATCGTGAGTTTTCATTTTCTAGATCTACTTTTCTAAAATTCTAGAAAAGTGTGCTTTAATTCGTTTGTAGTGAAAACTCATCCAAAGAAAATTATTTAAATACTCCAGGTGTTATTAGTTAGCTTGGATGTATTTTAATTAATTTTTGTGAATTAAACTGGGTACTTTGATATTTGGTGTTCTTGAGTGTTCATCATTTGTTCTTATTAAAGAAGACAACCCAACAACTTTTTGATTTCCTTCTAAAAAAGATTAAAAGTAAAAAAAAAAAGGTGTTTTTGGAGTTTTGATGTGCGTTATTCACGGCAGAAAGCATAGCAGAACATACTCAGTACCTAGCACGTGGGTTAGGTAATTTAGGTGAGTAAAGCCTCAAAAAGTCAAAAAGGTGTTAAAGAGATAATATTGTTTATTCAATATTAAAGTAATCTGCAGCAAATTTATTCCAAGGACAAAAGTTCTACATAGAGTTTCTACTTGAGATTTTCTACATAGAAATTCGACTTGGATAATTTCTACTTGGTGAAGTTCGACTTGAACAAAAATTTCTACTTAGAGAAATTTCGACTTAGGTAGAACTTCTACATATATATTCTACATATCCAAGTCTTGGGTACTTAGAAACTTTTGGTGACCAGAATTGAAATGGCTCCTAAAAATGCATTCAAGATCCCAATGTTCAACCGAGATCACTATGAAGAATGGGTTTTCAGAATGAGACTCTACTTAGAGACAGTTAACCCTGAATATCTGGAAGTCCTTGACAAGGGTAAATTTGTTCCAATGGTGATTATTCCTGAGCATACGGAAGGAAAGGAGGTTATACCACCTCGGTCTGAGCCTAAAAAGGCAACGGAGTTTTCAGATGCTGACAAAGAGCAAATAGCTTATGATACTTCCGTACGACAAACCTTGATGGAATCCCTTGACCATGAAATGTTCAACATAGTCAAAGGTCTGAATACAGCAAAGAAGATTTGGGACAAGATAG
The DNA here is from genome assembly GCA_036435485.1 of Saposhnikovia divaricata. Lineage (NCBI taxonomy): Eukaryota > Viridiplantae > Streptophyta > Magnoliopsida > Apiales > Apiaceae > Saposhnikovia > Saposhnikovia divaricata. Next base: position 171,932,373 of record CM071598.1, read on the forward strand.
AAGTTGTCATGGAAGGATCTGCAGAGGTTAGAAGCAACAAGACACTCATACTCAAGATGGAGTATGACACCTTCAGAATAAGAAAAGGAGAAGGCATAACAGACGTCTATCTAAGATTCAGTCAGTTGGTATTGGATTTGAATCTGAGAGGTGTAACTCTCCCCATGGTTGAGACCAATACGAGATATCTGAGGAACCAGCCAAAGAGCATTTAACATAGGGTCTACGCTGTAAGAGAAACCAGAGATTTGCATACAACTTCTCTGGAAGAGTATTATGGAATACTAAAGACCTATGAGCTGGAGACACTTCAAGATCAAGCATGGGACAATGATTCAAAAGGAAAAGAAACTGCATCAGGATTAGTTGCTGATGAGGAAGAATCTAAGAAGGCAATAGTTGCAGAAAAGTCTAAATCATCACCTGCACCACATAAAGTTAATAATGATGACGAGTGCACATCTAACAGTGATGATGACTACTTCACCCAAGAGGAGCTGGACAACATGGACGATAGTGTCATGGCATACATGACGAGGAAGTTCAGCAACATGAGATTCAGAAAGAGCAACCGACCCCAGAGAAATTCTTCATCTTACTATCGGGTTGCTAGTGGTGGTGGTAGTTCGTCAGGCTACAAAGGTAAAGGCAAGAGTACCAGCTACAAATCTCCTTTGGATTTCAAAATGAAGTTCAAATGCTATAACTGTGGTGAAGCTGGACATTTTGCTACGGGCTGCAAAAAGCCTAAACAGACTTATCCAAAAGAGACATATGAAGCCCTCAAAAGCAAGTATGAATCGCTGGTGAAGGAAAGACATGGAAAAAGAGCTTTATTAGTAACAGAAGGAAGAGCTTGGGATGATTCAGATGAGGAAGATGTTACTCATGTAACAAACTTTGCCCTCATGGTTGAGACATCAGAGGAACCAGAGGTACCAGTTCTAACCATTAAAGTAGAAATGTCCATTGATGAGTATAAGGAACAGAACGGGGCTCTTAGTGAAGAGATCTATATGTTGTGCAAAAGCCTAGACACTTCTCAAAAGGAACAGAAAACACTTGTCACCAAAAGCAGAATGCTTGAGGCAAAAGTGGAAGAGTTAGAGGCTGCTTGCACTGTAGATACTTCCCTAAGAGACTATATTAAATCTTTGGAACACAAGCTCATCCTTAAGGAAGAAATAGAAGCATGTCTTAGGAACGACCTAGCTGAGTTAGAAACTAAATGCGAAGCTTACAAACTAGCTGCTAGTAAAGTGTATGTAGATAACGACACATTTAAGAAAATAACTGGAATAGGTATAGGACTTGACTATTCTAACCTTCCTAAGAAAGAAGGAAAGAGACCTATCGACACTAGTTCCAGTGACCTTAAAAAGGAAATTCCTAGCCCTCTTAAATCAGCTGTCAAACCTATCTTCAAACACCTTGTTCCTCGATTAGAAGAAGAGACTGAATTAATAGGTAGATATGAGATTGAGATGGAAGATCGCCAGAAAGCACAACCTATAACTCCTATCAAACAAGTTAAAATCAATTGCCCTAGAGATGATCTAGAGCAGGATTAGGAGCTAAGGCTGTTAAACAACAAGGTAAGAAAGAAAAAGGCATAAAATAGGTTAAGGCTGAACGAATAAAGAAAGCATGTTATCACTGTAAATCTACTGAACATCTTTCTTATGCATGTAAAGCTAACATAAATGTTCCTGCAACACATGCCATGCCTGCCACACATACAATGAATAATCTGCATCAGAATCATGCACAGTGTGGTCAACCTAATTGTATGCCATGCACTTTTAACATCATGCAAACTTTTGTGAATTTAATGAATGCATCTAGCCAGTCATGCTCAAATACTGCTGCTAGTTCAAACATCAAAAAGAAGCATGTGAGAGCCAAGACTGTTAGTCCTCCTAAAGTTAGGAGTGACAAACCTTCTCCTAAGACTGACAAATCTGTCAAGTCTGAGAAAGGAAAGGAGAAAGTCGAAAGCTCTAGTAATGTTAAGAAAAGTGCATCTCCTGTTGTTAAATCTGTTGATTCTCGATCTTATAGAAAAGCCGGGCCCAATCAAAGTTGGGTTCCGAAGAACGTCTAATCAATCTGTCAATGCAGGGCATTAAGCAGAACAGAAGTAAAGTTATATGGGTGCTAGACAGTGGAGCATCGAGGCATATGACTGGAAACAAGTCCCTGCTTACAGAGTTGGTTATGAAGGTTGGCCCTTATGTTACCTTTGGAGATGACAGCATAGGTGTGACAAAGGGATATGGCAAACTGAAGACGGGTAATGTCATCATTGAAGATATTTCCTTTGTTGAGGGACTGAAGCACAATCTGTTGAGTATCAGTCAATTCTGTGACAAAGGTTACGAAATTGTCTTCAACAAGAAAGGTGTATCAATTACTCACATCAAGGAAGGCTCATTGGCTTTAAGAGGAGTTCGAAAGGCAGATCTTTTTGTGGCGGACATGGATTCAGCAAATCAGAATGAGGTCACCTGTTTCTACAGCAAAGCTTCGGATGATGAAAGTTGGTTATGGCACAAAAAGCTATCTCACTTAAACTTCAAAACGATGAATGCTCTCGCGAGACGAGAATTGGTGAGAGATCTACCTCAAATGGAGTTCGCTCCGAAAGGACTCTGTGAAGCTTGTGAAATGGGAAAGTCGAAGCGAGCATCGCATAAAAGTAAAGAAATTTCTAGTATTACTGAGCCTCTGCAACTTCTTCATATAGATTTGTTTGGACCAGTGAATGTCCTATCTTTGTCTAGGAAAAGATATGCATTGGTAATCGTGGATGACTTCTCCAAGTATACATGGGTATTGTTCGCAATGACGAAAGACGAAGTACCTTTCCTAATCATTGATCACATCACTCAAATTGAGAATGTTTCAACACTTACTGTAAAGACGATTAGATCAGACAATGGCACTGAATTCAAAAACGCAGTGCTGAATGACTTCTATGTATCTAAGGGAATACGTCGTCAGTATTCAGCCCCGAGAACTCCACAGCAAAATGGAGTAGTTGAAAGGAAGAATAGAACTTTGGTTGAAGCAGCAAGAACTTTGTTGTATGATTCGAAACTTCCTCTGTACTTCTGGGCCGAAGCAGTGAGTACCGCGTGTTACACTCAAAATAGAACCTTGATCATAAAAGATAAAGAAAAGACACCGTGTGAGCTAATGAACAACAGAAGACCAACAATCAAATACTTTCATGTCTTTGGAGCAAAATGCTATGTACTTATAGATGATGAAAATCTAGGCAAGTTTGCAGCAAAAGCTCGTGAAGGAATCATTGTTGGTTACTCCACAGATGTGGTGGTAGCTTATAGGGTGTTCTTAGTGAATGATCGAAAAGTGACTGAAAGCTACAACGTCAGATTCGACGATACCAAACTCCCATCAATTTCTAGAGATTCTAATGAACCTGAGTCCCTAAAATTTCAGAATCTGGACTTGGATGAACTTGAAGATGAACCTGAGTTAGTTGTCCCATTGAATGTCCCAAGTGTATGTGAAGAACCTGAGTCTAGTGAACGATCTAATTCTATAAGATCAGAAGAGACTTCTTCAGTACGAACCGGCAACAACTCAGGGGGAGTAAGTAGCAGCTCAAGAACAACTGTTCAAAGCTCGAGACGAGTTGACACTAGTTCTGTAGGAGCTGGCACTAACTCAGGGGGAGTTAGTGAAAATAATCAAAGTAGTCAACACCACAACTCAGAAAGTCAAGCTGAATCATCAAGACAATTTCAAAGAGAACGGGTATGGAATAGAGATCATCCGTTTGAATTAATTATTGGTGATCCAGATGTTGGTGTGACTACTAGAAGAACTGCAAGAGCTGACCTGGCTAATATTTGCTTATATTCTGGGTTCTTATCCAAGCTTGAACCTAAAGAAATAGAAGAAGCTCTTGGTGATGCTGATTGGGTGATTGCAATGCAAGAGGAACTCAATCAGTTTGAAAGGCAGAAATTTTGGAAACTGGTACCCCGACCAAAGTACATATCAGTAATTGGAACTAGGTGGGTATTCAGAAATAAACTGGATGAAAACGGACTTGTAACACGAAACAAGGCTCGTTTGGTTGCAAAAGGTTATTCTCAGCGAGAAGGAATTGATTATGATGAGACCTATGCACCGGTTGCAAGACTTGAGGCAGTCAGGATGTTCTTGGCATTTGCAGCACATAAGAACTTCAAGGTTTTTCAAATGGATGTGAAAAGTGCCTTCCTGAACGGAGAGTTAGAAGAAGAAGTGTATCTGGAACAACCGCCTGGCTTCATCGATCCAGAACTTGTAGATTTTGTGTATCTTCTCTTCAAATCTGTCTATGGCCTCAAGCAATCCCCAAGGCGATGGTATGAAACCCTATCCTTATTCTTAATTGAAAATGGTTTTACTAGGGGAGTAATTGATAAAACATTGTTCTATAAAAATGTAAGGAATGATTTAATACTTGTTCAAGTCTATGTGGACGATATTATTTTTGGGTCATCTAATGAGCGCTTGTGCGAGAAATTTGCTAAGCTAATGCAGGAAAAATATGAGATGAGCATGATGGGAGAGTTGTCCTTCTTCCTTGGATTACAGATCAGTCAGAGAAAAGATGGTATCTTTATCTGTCAATCCAAGTACGTCAGAGATTTACTCAAGAAGTACAATCTAGAAGATGCATCAGCAGCTAAGACTCCAATGGCAACAGCCACGAAGCTTGATGATGACAAATCAGGTAAATCAGTTGACATCACAAGCTATCGAGGTATGATTGGCTCCCTTCTCTATTTAACTGCAAGTAGACCCGATATAATGTTCGCAACTTGTTTATGTGCAAGGTTCCAAGCGGATCCTAGAGAATCACATCTCGTAGTCGTCAAAAGAATTTTTAGGTATCTCAAGGGCACACCAAATCTAGGGATTTGGTACCCAAGAGATACAGGTTTTAATCTAATTGGCTATTCGGATTCAGACTATGCAGGTTGCAGGATTGATAGGAAGAGCACATCTGGTGCTTGTCAATTTCTTGGCAGAAGATTGGTGTCCTGGCAAAGTAAAAAGTAACATACAGTATCTACTTCTACTGCTGAAGCTGAGTACATTGCTGCTGGAAGCTGTGTAGCTCAAATATTGTGGATGAAGAACCAATTGAAGGATTATGGCATGGAGCACAAGAAAGTTCCAATTATGTGTGACAACACAAGTGCTATTGCCATAACCAACAATCCTGTAGATCACTCAAGAACCAAGCACATCGACATCAGGTATCACTTCATAAGAGAACATGTCGAGGAGGGGAATGTGGAGCTACATTTTGTGCCCACAATGCAACAAATTGCAGATATATTCACCAAACCTCTTGATGAAGTAACATTCAATAGATTGGTTGGTGAATTGGGAATGCTTAACACAAGTTAGTAAAGCTTCCTATCTGTAAAATCCAAATTTTCTTTTGTGCAAGCTATTTAATCATTATGTGCTTAGACTTTAAAATGCCTAATTAATGATTGTTATAGGTTGCATATAGTGTTATTTTGCATGAATTCATTGTGTTTTAAGTGTATTTAATAGTACAAATCTTTGAATTTATGCTTGTTAGATTGCATGATCATAGGGGGAGTTAAATTCATAATATTCTAAATTTTGCATGATTTTTTTGATGAATTTACCTATGTTTTTCATGTAATTAGAGGCCTTAGAATTATCAAGGAATGTTTTAATTATGTCACTTATTAAAAATCCTTGAATTGATACTTATCTTAATTTGGAATTTTAATTGTTGAGAAATCTAAGTATCTTCAAAATTTCGAGTTAGTTTCTATCTCGAAACTCATCTAGAAATTCGACTTGGGTTTCGATTTGAGCTTCCGGAGTGAAGTTTTGAAAATTCTAAGTCTGGGAAGATTTTCGAGTTAGTGTCTATCTCGAACTTCATCTCGAAACTCGACTTAGGGTTCGAGTTCGAGTTACCAGTGTGCCTAGTTCCATCTTCAAAATATTCGAGATAAGGTCTATCTCGAACTTTATCTCGAAGTTTGAGATGAGGTTCCACTTGAGGGGATATTTTGAAAAGATCCAATTCTGAGAATAACTTCGAGTTATCTCTATCTCGAAACTCATCTCGAATTTCGACTTGATGTTCGAGATAGAATTCTCAGTTGGTTACAGGGATTTTTCGAGTTAACTCCTAACTCGAAACTTATTTCGAATTTCGACTTGAAGTTTGAAATAGGTTTCCCTAGTAGTTTTTGCTGCTTACATGGTTTAAGTGTATTTGTTCGAGTTAGCATCTATCTCGAACTTCATCTCGAAGTTCGACTTAATGTTCGAGATACTGTTCGACTTAGGTCTTTCCTGTATGTACTTAGTGTTTCACTCTTTTTAACAGGGTCACTTTTGTCATTTCACAATCATGTCTATATATACATCTCTAACTCGATGATTCTCTCACTTTTACCTAATTTCACTTTTACAGCAGCCACTACACAAACACAAGGCGATTTCAAAATTGCAAACCACTATTCGTTGTTTTTGTGATTAAACTCATACAGACCACGAATTACTGCCAATTTTAGACTACTATTATCTGTGTGTGATCATTAATCTCTGTGTTAGCGTGTTTTGTAACTGTTCATATACACACGTATATATATACACACGAACATCAAGTGTTTGTGTGTTTGTGTAACTGTTCATACACACGATTTCCTCATTCTCTATATATATATACACACACGATTTCACTGGTACACACATACGCATATACATCTCCATTGAATATTACAGATTTAGTAATTGGCTATTGTGTATATCCCGTAGTTTAATTTCTCCGAGTGACCTTTGGTTTTCTCGATAAATTAAAAGGGCTATAACTTTGATTCTTTAATTGCTTGTTTTTCAAAAACAAAAAATATCATATTTATTAAGGAAAAACATTTAATTAAAATGGCTCACCAATTTTCACTTGCCAAAAATAATTTTTATAACATCTCTACGGAAATTGGTGATCAACTCCCGCGCTTTAAGTTTTGGGTATGATTTCTTAATTTGTATTCCAAGGCTAGCTTTGCTTTTACTGCTAAACCCACACTGGTACATGATGCTTTACAGCAATTATGGACTAGTGCGGTTACTTTCGGGAGCAAATCTACCCCCTATGGTTTCAGGTTTACCTTGGCGGGTTAAGAATATGAGGTGATAGAGGAAATTTTCAACAGGGTTTTGGAATTCCCAGTCAAAGCTGTTTATGATCCCGAACCTACAGCGGCAGAACGCCTCACATTCTTTGAAGAAATAGGATGTTATCTTCCGACTGGCCGGATCACTGGAAACATCCAGAAACAATTCTTTCATGTGGAATGGAATTACTTTTTCGAGGCCATCACAAGATGTTTTCGGGCACGCGAAAAAGATTATCATCAGATTCCAATTCCCATGCAAATCTTTGGAGTTGCCCTAGCACGAGAACTGGATATAAATTATGGACGCATAGTTCTCTCCGAGATAGTGGCTTCAATGGGATCTCCTGCAAGCAGAGACCTTACTACAACTGATGTTGTATGCTGGTATCCTCGTTTCTTACAAATGCTTATTAATCATTTAGTACCGAGGGATGCTCTTGCTGTTCGACAGGGATTTGCCAGAAGTCCAACATCTGCACCGCTAGGGATGGGCACTAAGTCACTTACTACAATTGGCAATCAGGATAAACATCAAGGTAAACCGATGTCAATTCCTGAAAACATTCAACTGTGGCTTACGTATGATGCAGGAGTTACTACTTTGGCGGAATCATCGCAAGTATCGTCATATGCTCAGAATCCGTCTGCTCATGCTGAAGCATTTGAAGCGATTCCTGATGAGCAAAGTGATGATGAACAAGGTAATGACGAAGGTAATCTCTCTCTGCATACTACTCAAACCTCTTCCTATGTATCTGATTCCGAGACCCAAGAGACTGCTAGCCCGCAGGATCTATCCCAGGGTGAGAGCTATATTTCTGAGTCTGACACACATTCTTATTCTCTTTCACCTCTGTTGACGGAAGCTAAAAGGCCAGCACCTATAGATTTAGGAAATGATATTGAGAGTGACCCTGAAGAGCAGCCACTTATTCGAAAGAAAGCCAAAACTTTTCATGCTGCCACTTCAACAGCCCAGTCCAAACCTAGTGTGTCGCACTCAATCACTCCAACTCACGTGAGTGATTCTCCCCTTGCACAGTCTGCACATAGGGATTTTGGTGAAGAATTTGTACCTTTTGAAGATACTGTTGCTTCAAAAGGACATGAAGCTTTACGAACTTCAGAAGTACCTTCACCGGTACGTACTGATGCTGCAAAGATGATCGGTTCTGATGTTGTACAAGAACACTTTGCAGCCTCTCAGCCTGAGATTCCAACTCAGGAAACAACAGGAACAGATCCCATAACTTCAAATTATTTTTCTTATCCAGTTTTTGCAGGTACTGCTTCTTATTTTGGATATATTATTGAAGACATACACGAGCGTGAGACAGGGCATGTGTGTGAGCGTTTAGGGAGAGAAGGACCTTCATTTTTAAGGCCCGAAAACGAGCGCCAAATACTATCAGAACCAGTATTAGAGCGAGGTCACCTAAGCCAAACTCCGTCCCTTAATATTCAAAATCTTGAAACACGTATGACTTCAATGGAAGATCAAATGAGGCAGTTCGGGCAATCGATGGGGCAGTTAGGGATCAATGTTGGAAATAATCAAAGGGATCTTGATGACTACGCAACACGAATGGCAAGTCAAGCTACAGCATTCGATGTATTGACAAACAAGGTCAATGACTTGGGTCATGCTGGTGGTGTCTTGGGAAGCACTCTGAATGAAAGAATGGGAGCAATGGAATCTACAATGCATACAATGGCGGTGGAGATCAGTAAAATGATGTTTGCAGTCAGGAGTTTTGTGCCCCCAGAGTGTTTCGAGTCGTAACACAATCAACCTCCCCCCGATGATGATGCTGGTGGTGCTAGTGGAGCTGGAGCCTCTGGTTCTGGTTTTGGTGGTTTCTATGCTGCTGGTGGCTTTGGAGAGCAAGGTGGTGTTCAGGATAACTCACCTAAGGGGGAGAGTGGAAAGGAGACGAGACAACAGGGAGTTCAAATCGAAGAAATTGAAGAACATGCTGATCTTGTCAAAGAAATAGAAAGTGAGCCGGTTGCTCATGAAGAGGCTTTGAGGAAGAGAAAGGGTAAGGAAACGATGGTTGAGCAAGATGAACCATTCATTGACCTGAGTCATCATCAAGAAAAAGTACAGGAGGTACTTGATTCAGACTCTGACATGGAGGACGTACCTTTAGCACATGCAATAAATAGATCTTTGAAGGAACAAGGTGGAGGTGCTGGGATGTCTTCCGGAAAGCCTGAAGAAATTCCTGTTGATGAGGAAACTCTGAAATCTCAACAGTTAGCCTTGGAACAAGCTCAGTTCCATAAAATGAAGATAATGCAAGAACATGCTGCGTTCCTTGAAAAGAAAGTAGAGCTCCAAGGGAAGCAGTATGATCATGAGCTTGCAAGGCTAGCTGATCCTCAAGTTGATTTGGACAAGAGAAGGATTGGACAAAAGTGGGATGATGCAAGGAAGATTTTGAGGGGACCTTGTGCGAAAGGAGTTAACAACAAGGAGGCAGATGACTTGTTCTATAACTTGAACATGCAGAATCCACTGAGTGTGAACTACATAAGTGCGTTGAAGAGCATAATTTCGAAAGTCAGGGTTGGATACAATGCGATGCTTAAGGAGTGGCAGGTTATCTTGTCTCTAGTAGAAGGAATCCCGATGTCTTTCCTGTATGTGGATGATCAATTCATCGCGAGAAGATCTGCGTCAGAGTTGTTCTTGCTAGCAACAAAAATTCAATACTCTCAATCTGAGGAGCTCAGCATTCTGTATAGAGATCAGTTAATGCAGCTAGCAGAGGACAAGGGTCCAGAATTCTCAGCATATCCTGATGTTGTCCGAATGGTAGTAGATGGGAAGATGAAGAGGGTAAGTTTGGAAGAAAATGATTTAATGGATCTTTCAGTAGAATCTCTCAAAGCTGTCTGTAGACAAATGATGAGTAAGGGGTTTTACTCTGAAATTAAAGAAAAATATGTGAAGGTCATTGAAAGAATCATATTCAAGAAGAGCAATGAAATATGGAAGTGTGATATTGTTGCTCCAAACCCTCTAGATAATGTGAAGGTTGAGCCGGAGCTAATGGAGAAGAAATGGAATATTCTTCAAGCAATGAAAAATGTAGATGAAGCTCTGACTCTTCCGTCTGGATCACTGGAACAAGGAGAGATAAGGGAGGCAGTTGGTGTTCCAGGAAGAGATAGTGTATACTGGATACACGCATATGTCGATGACACAGCTGATGCCTTGGCATTCATAGACGCAGACCAGAATCAAACACTCTTGCATATGAGTAGAACATGGTTGTTACAGACTCAAGATGCTGCATTTCTGGAGAGAGTTTTATATGTGTTCAAATGGAGCGAAGTGGAGAATAAGTATGTGGAAGAAAAGCAGAGACTCATGAGTTACTTGTCTGAGGTAGTAGTGGAAAAGAAGCGGATGGAGCGAGATGCGGCTAGTGTCCACAATACTAACCGTGTCAAGGGCTACCCCAAAATGATCTATTGTCAGTTTAAAGCTGATAAAGCCCATTGGAAACCTCATCTCATAATGAAGAACTTTGAGGACATTCCAAAGATCAGGACTACTCAGGAAGTGGACAAACTCAGAAGGCTTTTCAAACATCCTTATCCAGAGCCAACGAATCCTCTAGAAATGGAAGCAGTAAGTTTATTGAATGCTAGGTGGAAGCAGCTTCATGATCCAGTATATAAGAAAGAACAGCGACAGAAAGAGAAGCGCAGAGAGCAGAAAGAGGAGAAGCGCCAAGCTGCTGAAGCTAGAAAGAGGAAACAGAATTAGGATTAAAGGTCAGAGTGGTGTGAACTTGAAGTTGGAAAAACTTCATGTCTTTCGGTTGCTTTAACTCACTTGAGGAAAATTCACCTCAGAGTGGATCCAATAAGGTGATATAAGTTTGACTAAAAGGTATGAAATAATCCAGGTGATAGGAATTACTAAAATGATCCTTAATTCGAAGTTCGAATTCTGTTTCTAGTTTAAGTTCTTTGTATTGTTTTCCAAGTACATTTCAATTGTAAATTATTCAAGACTTTAATGTTAGTTATCTTTTCTCGTCTCATTGTTTAGTTGAGTTATCCTTCATTAATTTGAATGTCATTGTTAGACAGTCAAATAGGGGGAGATTGAAAGGCAGAGTGTGTAAACTTGTAACACTATAACTAATGTAACTCAACTAAAGGAAAAGATACTTAACCAGAAGACAATCAAGAACAAGAAGCCACAAAGAAATCAACACTAAAAGAAGACAAGGTAATTGATACAATTCAACATGTTAACTATGATCAAGCCAAGAAGAAATCATTGAGAGAAGTTCAAGTCAAAGTTGTTCATGCCTCAGTGATTTGAAAAGCCAAGAATCAAGATCATAACTATCAGTATCAATAAAACAAATTGATTTCAAGTGAACAAGAAGGAAAGCGAACATTGGAAAGCCTCATTACTAATTGAATATGGTAATTTATTCAAGAAGCAAGTCACTTATGAACCAGACCAGTGCATCAAGTGTCAGGACATTGATAGCAAGTTTATGTCAGTAATAAAGATCCATGTTCAAGAGCTTGGTGAAGAATAAAGAAGACATGAAGATATCACAAGTTCAAGATGTGCATTGAAGTTTCAAGTTGAAAACCAGAATATTTTCTAAGTACTAAATATTCTAGATGACCAAGTAGAATATTTCTAAGTAGAAGTTCTACTTAGAGTGCAGTTTCAACATGACACATGGCATCTTCTGATTGGCAGATTTCCAAGCTTTCAAGATAAGGCAAGATTTATGTGGACATCATTGGGCCACGTATATCTTAGTCTTTGAAGACTACATGACATAGATTACATGTAGTATAAATAGAAGTACTTCTGTAATGTTTTTTAGAGAGAGCAATTCTTGAGAGAAACACATGTAAAAGAGAGAGAGTGTATTCACAGAGCTTAGTATCATTCATTACTCTCTGAACTTCTGTTATACTTTGTAATGAATGTTGTAGCAACCACTTCAAGTTATATATAAGACATATATTCCTTGAATCTGTGTGTTCATTTATTGCATCGTATTTATTGCTTATCAAATTCGAAAAGTTGTATTCACCCCCCCCCTCTACAACACATTTGGACCTAACAAGACTTATTAAAATAATGGAATTCAATTTTTATTATGATCAAATGTAAATAAGGTAACGGAATTGTTAGTTCCGTTAAGATTGTAGAAGGGGGGGTTGAATACAATCTATACCATTTTCTCGAAATTTATTCGTTAAACAATTTTCACTTAAACGAATATTTTGTGCGGAATAATATAACACAAATTTCAAGTTGAATATAACAATATATTAACTTGATGGGTGTTACAATTTCAGTACAGAAATTAATCAAGTTGATAAAAACTAATTTAGAAAATTCGACATGAACTTTTCTAATTTAGTTAATAAAAATCAAGATTAGAACTAGGAAACTTAATTCGCTAGTAGTACAAGAATCACAAATAATCAAGTTCCACCGGATAAAATATTACAAAGGAGATGAACTTGATTTTCTAGGAATTAATTTGTTCTTGCTTGAGAGAGAGAGAAATGGAGGCTGCTGAATTTTCTGGATGAAATGTTATGTTCGTGTATGTTGTTTTTCTGGCTGCTGTCTTCTGCTTGTTTTATACAATTTGCTGACTTGAACTGATATAACTATCGGTATGACTATCCAATCAGCTTAATATGACTGTCATTTGTACTAATATAACAATCCATTAATTCAATATAACAGTCGGTATGACTATCATTTGAATTAATATGACTGTCCCATTTTTCTTTTGGCCTAATATAACAATCGGTATAACAATCAAGGCTGATATGACAATCCTTTAACCAATATAACAATCGGTATAACTTAGAATTGCTGAATAAATCAAACTGATTTTTCTGCCAAGTCGAAGAAGAACCGCAGGGACAGGCTGTGGCGTACACGCGGGGCTGTAGCTGGTTGGACTACGGGCGCGTGCGTGACACGCGCTGTATGGCGCGTTGTTCCTTCTGCCGACAAAAAGAACAGACCTGCATGCATGGTTTTCTTGTCTGTTTGCTTTATAAACAATTTAACACAATTCTGCCACACAATAACCATAACTAATGAATCAACGAACTGGGCTTCTCTCTTTTTTTTTTTTCTCAGCCCAGATTCTTCATAATTCTTTTGACCCATTCTTTTCTTTTTCACTTGGCCCAACAGAATAATCAAGCAGTCCAATTTCTTTTTATATTTAATTTAATTATTTTACTTAATCAATTAATCATTTAGAAAAGTAATGATTAATTAATTAAATTTATAATTAAATCAAATAAGATTAATACATTAATTCAAAGTTAATTAATATGATAATTAATTTAATAAATAAATTAATTCAGAATGAATTAATTTATTAATTAAATAAATTACATATTTATATTAATTAAATGAGAATTAAATAAATCACTTGATAACCAATTCTTTTACGAGAACCACTGAAAGTAATAAAGAATTACCACCGAATTTTTGTTGACGCTCGATGCACGGTCTGGTTCATGAGCGACTAACTCCAACGGCTTTTCTTTATTTTTGACTCTAAGCTGTGGTTTAATTCTTCTCTCAACATACCAGTCTTGACAGCTTGAACCACTGAAGTTAATGATAAACAACCACTGTTTAATGTTGACACTCGATGTACTGTCTGGTTCATGAGTGACTAACCGCAATGACTGTTCTTCATATATTGACTTTAAAATCTGGTTCCTTTTCTTTTCTCTTTCTTCTCTCTCCTTTAATTCTTCTGTACTGTCTCTGTCACTGTTGAAATCTCTGTCACTTTAAATGAATCCACTTCTTTAACGAATACTTCACTGAGGCTTGATCAGATGTATGAACTTCTTTCAATGTAGTAATTCTTTAAGTCTGTAGATTGACCTTGATCTTTTTCTTCTGACAGATAATACAATCTGAGATTCCTTGTGACAGTCTATATACTATTTACTATTACAATCTTGTTTAAGTTGAGTTGTATCCTCGAAATACAAATAGGCTACATCATATGCCTTTCAATCTCCCCCTATTTGTTTGTTAGACAATAACAAGCAAATATCTAGAGGATAACTCAACTAACTCACTTAAACAAGAAAAAGATAAAGCACTTCAAAGCTTAGTAAATAATACAAAAAAAAAATTCTGGTTTAGATTTAACAATTCCAGAATCTTCAGTTGATGAAATGATAGATGATTGTTCCTCTAGCACTGAACTGATCTTCAATAGATAACTCATCTTCATTTCTGATTCTTCATATCTCTGCCTGATAATCCTTCACATCTTACATTGGTGATTATCAACAGTTCTTGATTTACAATCACTTCCCATTTCTGACACAGCTTTTCTCACTAAAGAAAAATAGCTGTTCCTACTATATAGACAATGATGAATCAATACCATTTCTATAACTTCTGGTGAATTTACTACTCTTCCACTTAGCCTTTACATAGTACAATGAAAGACTAATAGAATAGTATTGTGATGTAATTCTCCTTATATCTCCACTTTCATAACAAATGAAAGTTCTTTCGCTTCTTCATCTAAGGCTCCCCCTTAGTAAATAGACTTGCTAGACTTGCTTCTCATTCTAAGCACAGTCTCTAATGCTCCCCCTTTCTAACACACTCTTCTTTTACTTGTACCCCAATACTTCTCCCCCTTAGTTGAGTATATCTTTTTCAATATATCTCTCCCCCTTAGTTGAGGAATCCTCCATTCAACTAATTGACAAAGTAGTTGATACCAAATTGTTACCAATTTATACCAATCATTAGAGTACATTGAAATCAATTGATAAAGCTTTGTTAGAAAGGAAGTTTCATTTTCTTCCTCACTGTGAGTGTCTGATAGTGTTTAGTGTACCTCACAAGTGTTTCACTCTTCTCTCCACTCATTTGTGTTGAATGTCTCACTTCTCTCTGTGTTTACACTCTTGCTCACTAGTGTTTCACTCATTGCTCCAACATCCTTTAGTGTACCTGCAAGGAAAAATCACCATAGCCCCTTCTAGAGAGGTCAGTGGTAGTGCAATGGGAGTTCGCAAATCCCAAATCCTCGTTGGACTCGTTAGACGAATCTGAGTCATAATCTACAAGTTGCTAATTTCCCTTTTTAGGGTTTTCAGATTTGAATTCTGAGAAGGTAAACAATGATCTATAAATTTAGCATTGAGATCAAGATTCCCTTCTAATGTCTATGAAGACATCACCTTGTTAAACTCATCAGGTAAAATCTGAATCATAGTTCACAAGTTGCCGATCCGCACCTATGTCGGATCCGTTACCCGTAGGATCCAGAGATGTTCCCTCTGGGGAGTTAGATAATGATCTTGTTGAATTTTGCATTTGAGATCAATACCTAGAATTGCAACTTTACCAACATCAAAACAGCAAATATCTTGATACCAATTTATAGCTAGTAGACCAACATATAATATAATCAAGATATCATTGCACATATATATCATTTATGTTTGTGCCTAAATATGTAGAGAGTTCTATGAATATGACACCAATTATTAAAAGATACCAACTGTTAAAGATTGATATCGAATATTAAATTATAGTTAGGGTGTCATACCATGTCTTCCATGCTTGCTTGAGTGATGATATCAGTTTATGCTAACCTGTAGAGATCTTCAATTATCTCACCAACCAGGAGTGCACTTGTTCACATTCCTCTAGCATCCAGATTCAGTAGGTCTAGATGTCCATTATAATCTTGAATGTGCAGCAGGTGCCTGATATCCTCAAGTCTTGTCACTGGTGCTTCTTGTCAAATATACTGTTTGATCAAATTGTAACCTAACATCCAGTTTGGCTTTGTCCCTCATAACAATGCCTTGACATCATCCAGGTAGACTTCTGGTTATCCTTGTACCAAATACAGCCTTGTTGTTTGGTCTAGATACCAGCTTCCCTTCAATCTGCCTTTTGTAGTGATTGAGATCATCTTGCATTGCAATCACTCAACTTGGATCTTTCAGAGCTCTTGTAGCTATCTTAGTTTCTTATAAAAGAAGACTAAAGAAATAATCATTAGTACTTGAAGCTCTGTTAGTCTTTTACTTCCACCATTAGAAACACTAAGAACTAGAACAAAGAGTTAATTGAGTCAACACTCTTTGTCTTGGCAGACATGTTTTCATAGTGTCCTTTGACTTTCAGTGTGGTGTTGAGTTGACTAGATGATCCTTCTTTTGCTCCCCCTAAGCTGTTGCTGGGTTTATATGAAGATTCTCAATGTTGACATTGCTTGGATCTGAATCATCATTACCATTGACAGCGGGGAGCTAGAAGTCGTTGAACATCACTAAGACTTTCAATCGCCTTTTGTTGATTAATAACAAACACCCTGTAGGCTGTTGACTCCACCAAGTAACCAAGGAAATTATCCTATTGAGCATTAGCAGATTGCTAGGATGCTCACTTTCAATTTAATATTGCAAAACAATTTCCTTCATACTTGTGGGGTCTTCTTATATTTCTTACTGATCAGGGTTTAATCATGTCAGTAGCAAACTATTGACTGCTTCAGCATTAATACTCTTGAAGGTGTAGAAATCATCCAGAACACTAATTGATAGGTCTTGTAATCTGGTCTCCAAGTTGTCATAGTATTCTCCTAGACCCTTTTCTCTGTAGTTAAGTCGAGCTATTTCTTCTATATTCTTATCTTGATTAACCTGCACCTTTTTTAAATCTAACATTTCATTTTCAAGGTTAGTGTTAACAAGACTTATTCTCTCGTACCCTCTTTGTGCCTTATTCAAGGAACTACGTAAACTATCAATTAACTCAGCATCAGTAAGAATTACCGGTGTGGTGTAATAAGTTGATGATTCAGCATTTGCCACCAGTGTAAAGTTTCCAACTTCTTCATCTTCACTGTCTGTGTCATCCCAGCTTTTGCCTTGTACCACATAGGCCGTGTCTGTGTTCTTTTTACCAGATGCATACTCTCTCCTTGCATCTTGTTCAGGTCGATGACACTCAGTTGCAAAATGTCCCATTTCATTACAGTTGAAGCACCTGATCTTGCTTCTGTCTACCATTCCAGTCTCGTAGCCAACCCTTGTGCTACTTGAGGATGAACCTCCTTACTGGAATCTGTTCTCAGTAGACCTGAGTCTGAAATTAGGATTTCTTCTAAATCTGAAATGATTAAACTGTCTTACAACCAGTGCCATTGATTGATCCTCCAACTGCTCCAGCTCCTCTGATGAATAAAATTCTCTACAACCCTGACTTGTAGCTGTCTTCCCGTACTCTGCTACAATCACTTCCTCTTCAGAGCTGTAAGACTTCACATCAACATAGAGATAGAATGCATTTTTAACATTTGAAAAATTTTCTAAGAAAATATTGCATTTAT
Organism: Saposhnikovia divaricata; assembly: GCA_036435485.1. Taxonomy (NCBI): domain Eukaryota; kingdom Viridiplantae; phylum Streptophyta; class Magnoliopsida; order Apiales; family Apiaceae; genus Saposhnikovia; species Saposhnikovia divaricata. The sequence continues at coordinate 171,949,990 of CM071598.1, forward strand.
CTTAAGTGAAATGATGTACAGTTGTGATTTCAAAAGATTTACAATGTAAGCAATTTGATACCAACATTGGTCAATTGTTAAGTCCTTAACACTAAGATCTGTTAACATCAATCACAAAACAAAGATTTATACTTAAACTGCAGGTTTTGTGTGTGTTAAAAAGAAGAACAACAAAAGAACCAAGTACAGGGACCTGTTTGTAAGTTTTGAAAGTATAGTGACTAAACTGTAAAAACTATACAAACTATTTATATACACATGAAAAATAATATTCAAAAATAAGAAATAATATACATAATAATAATATTAAATAAAAACTATAAGAAAAGAAAAATTCGAATAATAAAAAAAAAACTATACATAAGTAATAATTTACATAGCTTAAACTATAAACGAACATACGACTGAAATAAAAAGACAAACACTACAAAACATGTTAAATAAGATTAACATTTAAAAATTACAATACATGTACAAAAACATTAAGTATATACAAGAGTATTTATAATAGGTTAGCAAATCCATATATTTTCTGACAAAACAACTTTCTACTAGAAAATTATTTAGAGAGAAAATATGATTTAATAAACTATCATAAATATGTCAGCTATTTTAAAATAATGAAATTTTCAACAAAAATAGCTTCCTCAAAAATTCTAACTAGAGAATTAGAGAAAAATATTTTTAGAGAAAATTATTATTCTAAAATAAAGAAACATGGATTAACACATTAGAATGATTATGACAATTCTATTTAGAAAGATGATAAGATAGAATTCGAAAAGAATGTCATACCAGTTACTTGGCGCTCAATCCTTGGCACCAACTTCCACGTTTCTTGTTGTTCCAGATTCACAATTGCTTTCTCAGATTCCTTAGATTCTATACCTTGATTCTGAGAGGCCCTTTTTGTTCTTACTCCAACATCTGGATCACCAATGATCAGCTCTATTCCAAACAGACTGTTTGAGAATGTTGGATCTTGATGAATCGCCTTGTTCTTCATTGTGATGTTGTGTTTGACTAGTGAATCCTTTGTTTACTTTCATCGAGTTATTGCGAGAATGACTTGATGATTATTTTCCAGTGACGTTGGTATTGCCAATAACAAAATTGTTTCTACCACTATCACTTGGATAATTATCATCATTAACATTTTAAACTTATGACTTCAAGACAACTTCTCGATAACAACAATTGTTAACTCCTAACAACTGTTTGTTGATAGACAATCTTGGTTCTAAAAATAAAACTGATTACCAAGACTGTCTTGTCTGCAATCTTAGAAATAGTTTTCTAAGTCCAATACACCTTGATCCATAGTATAAAACATTTATTATCAAAGTGATTTGAAGCTTGCAAATAAGCATAAAAATTATTCAAAGTAATTGAACTATGGTAACTTTAGATATTTCAATATCCATAGTTCTACTTAAAGAATTTTTATACCATGTATAATAATATGAGTGAATTGTAAAAGATATAACAATGATTACTTAGAGGAGTTCTAAGTAATTTCACACATACCAATATATCTCACAATTAGTTAGTAAAAAGAATTCTAACTAAATATCATTAACTGATATAAGTCAAAATTTCAATACAACCAATTGTTAGAATCATGATATTAATTATAGTGAATTTCTGAAAATGGAGCATTGATAAAATTCACTAGAATTAACATCTCACAACTAATTGAAGACCAATACAGATTAGGTCCAAATTAGTTATGTTGTTTATTTATTTTAATAAATATAAGGTACAGAGCAAATACTAAATTGAATTGCTTCAAGTCCGTAACCCATATAAATCAAAATAAATAATTAAATACTAAATCTCTATGAGTTAGATTTTAGCATTTAAGTATTTAAATTATCCTTAAATAATCACCACTAAAATATATTGCAATTATACACATGGCAATCATTCAACAGATAATTTTTAGTGTGAGGTCTGAATGTAATTAAGTTCACAAGTCCTTTCAATACAGACAATTGAAAACTTGTGAGCTTACTTAAGAATTACTTAACAGATGGGATTTACAATCATATAGCATTAATAAAATCCCAAGTTCACAAACCAATGTTGAAAAATTAATTTCATCAAGTGATTCAACAAACGTGTCTGCAAGTTGTTCTTAATTAAAGACATGCTCTCGAAATAATTGATACCTTATGCAAGTTGCTTAGTCCTTGAGTGTTCCACAGAGTTGTTGGAGATGAAATTGATTCCTTGTGTTCTCCTGCTTTCGTACAACTCATTTGATCTGTCTCTATGTAGCAAAACATGTCAGAACTGATGTCTCTAGGGTACCATCTCCGTAGATTTGGGTCCAACTTAAGACATCTGAAAATCATGTGTAATAACTACAAGAATAGATTCTCAAGAATCCACTTGGGACCATGCACATTTGCATAATTGAGAATAAAATATGTGTGTAAGTAATCTATTAGCAATTGAATAAGATAATGAGCTGATGATTCCTCTATAGCCTGATTAGGTCCTAATTAGTAGATCCTGAACTTGTTAGGTCAAATATCTCTAGAATACCATTTCCTCAGATCCGGGTCCATCTTAAGATTTTTGATTACCAACTTGTTAGATCCAAACTAACAGGTCAAAAGCCAGCTATAGTGATTTGTTGGTATGTAGTCTTGACAGGTCTAGAATCTTCTGAATAGAAACAAAAGATCCTTGACTTATTTTTATTGTCATCATTCTTTTGGCTTACTGACGTAAATCAATAGAATTGCAACTTTACCAACATCAAAACAGCAAATATCTTGATACCAATTTATAGCTAGTAGACCAACATATAATATAATCAAGATATCATTGCACATATATATCATTTATGTTTGTGCCTAAATATGTAGAGAGTTCTATGAATATGACACCAATTATTAAAAGATACCAACTGTTAAAGATTGATACCGAATATTAAATTATAGTTAGGGTGTCATACCATGTCTTCCATGCTTGCTTGAGTGATGATATCAGTTTATGCTAACCTGTAGAGATCTTCAATTATCTCACCAACCAGGAGTGCACTTGTTCACATTCCTCTAGCATCCAGATTCAGTAGGTCTAGATGTCCATTATAATCTTGAATGTGCAGCAGGTGCCTGATATCCTCAAGTCTTGTCACTGGTGCTTCTTGTCAAATATACTGTTTGATCAAATTGTAACCTAGCATCCAGTTTGGCTTTGTCCCTCATAACAATGCCTTGACATCATCCAGGTAGACTTCTGGTTATCCTTGTACCAAATACAGCCTTGTTGTTTGGTCTAGATACCAGCTTCCCTTCAATCTGCCTTTTGTAGTGATTGAGATCATCTTGCATTGCAATCACTCAACTTGGATCTTTCAGAGCTCTTGTAGCTATCTTAGTTTCTTATAAAAGAAGACTAAAGAAATAATCATTAGTACTTGAAGCTCTGTTAGTCTTTTACTTCCACCATTAGAAACACTAAGAACTAGAACAAAGAGTTAATTGAGTCAACACTCTTTGTCTTGGCAGACATGTTTTCATAGTGTCCTTTGACTTTCAGTGTGGTGTTGAGTTGACTAGATGATCCTTCTTTTGCTCCCCCTAAGCTGTTGCTGGGTTTATATGAAGATTCTCAATGTTGACATTGCTTGGATCTGAATCATCATTACCATTGACAGCGGGGAGCTAGAAGTCGTTGAACATCACTAAGACTTTCAATCGCCTTTTGTTGATTAATAACAAACACCCTGTAGGCTGTTGACTCCACCAAGTAACCAAGGAAATTATCCTATTGAGCATTAGCAGATTGCTAGGATGCTCACTTTCAATTTAATATTGCAAAACAATTTCCTTCATACTTGTGGGGTCTTCCTATATTTCTTACTGATCAGGGTTTAATCATGTCAGTAGCAAACTATTGACTGCTTCAGCATTAATACTCTTGAAGGTGTAGAAATCATCCAGAACACTAATTGATAGGTCCTGTAATCTGGTCTCCAAGTTGTCATAGTCAGTTTTGCTTCCTGATACTCTTCTAGATGTGATAAATCACCATCAGTGGTGTCTTGTCTTCAGATTGTTTGAACAACAACTTGTTTCTTGAGAGAAGTCTTCAGTCATCACTACTAAAATATATTTTACTTTGATGTAGAACTTCTGTATGATGCTTCTTTGACTTCCCTTTATGACATGCCTCGTAATTTCATTTTACTTTAATTTCAGATGAGGCAGTCTCCTTTACTGATTCGATTTCCAGGAAAGAATCTCTTGATATGACATTCAGGTGAGAGAGCTCCTTATGTCATAGCTGAACTCCTGTCTGATGAAGCTTTAGATTTGACCTTGTTGACTTCACCTTTGACTGAGATTCCATGTCAGCTACAGATTAGTTCTCTTTCCTTATTCCTCGAACAGTAGGCTCTTCATCTTGTAAAAGATGCTTTATTACTAACAACATTCCTTGGCTATTGAATAGCCTTGACCCTAGGTCATACCCTTGCTGTTGTCTCCAAGGGATAAACCACTTGGCCAGATACCGTCACCACTTTTGATAGCAGGGCTCTATCTTCGGTCATATGCCTTGAACTGTTAGTGTAGGTGCCCTAGAGGCAATACATTGTTTCTTAAATAAACCTTATGTCATTTGATTATTAAATAAATGTATTTATTATGACTCGAATTACTGCGATATTTGTTAGCATAATAAATGTCCTTAGAATAATGATACACATTATATAGTTTAAGTTTACAACTTGAATTTGAGATTATATAATATCATATTCTTAAAGGTCCCTAGTCGAGTATTATTATACAGGACAATAATAATACATAAATAGACTAATATGTTTTTGACTGATAACCACATCTCATTGGTTATAAGTATGGAGATACTAAAGTCAATACATAGGTACATGTAGGGTACATGGTACTGGACAGACCCACCGTGAGATTCTTCATGTTAATTAAGTCATAAGAAAGACTCACAGTGATAATGGTGTAATGATCCTTTGACTTGAGATCATTATATTTCTATACGAGGATAATATACTTTGACTACATTAAAAGTTACCTTTGACCGGGTAATGATAAAAGTGGACATCGGGTATATTGTGAATCGTATGAGAAATATGAATGATAGATAAAGGATTTAACCCTCCTATTATTTGGAGAGATATTATTGGCCTCTTGATTGAGTGAGACTATAAAATGCATGGCCGTGCTCAAATAATGATTTGTTATTAATAGTCTACTCATGGATCAAGTAAACCCGGATTAAATTATGAAGAGGATGACATGAAACATGCCTCGAGTTTAATCTATAATATTTGGTTAAAGGGATTATATTACACAGGAACATTAATCACAAAAGGTTTTATCGAATCACGATTTAATTATTATTTAATTGGGTAGCAATGATGTATTACTAGATGCCGCTCATTGTTTATAATTTTATTAGAGAATAAAATTATTGCCAATTAAATGATAGCCTACAGGGTCACACACATAGAACATTTTAAGGAAGAATTAATTTAAATTATGAATTTAAATTAATTAAATGATTAGTTGTATTTTATTATATTAATTAAGTGGGACTTAATTAAGATATAATAAAATAAAAATGAGATATGATTTTAATAATTAAGTATGACTTAATTATTATTTATTTAAATAATAGGATTTGATTCTATTATTTAATTAATCAAACTTGGGCTAGGTTTTTAGTTGGGCTTTTACCTTACACTATCATATAAATATATGATGATAGGTAAAGAAGGGAATTAATTTTGTACGACAAAATAATCCCCAGCCGCTTGAACCAAAACCTAAAAGAAGATCTCATATTTTCATTGGAGGCAAGTACCTCCCTTCCAATCAAGAATCGTTCTTGGAGTGTTCGTGTGGATACCGTAGAGGAGGCTTCGAAGAGGAGCACTCAACGATCGTGAAAGCTTGGATATCCATTAGACATACAATCGTAAAGCTTCTTTAAGGTAAATCATCAATCTCCGAATTAAATATCATGTTTTTGCATGGATCCTGCGGTAGGGTTTCGATAATTATTGTTTTTGTTTTAATTTTCCGCTGCGTTCGATGCTCGAAACCCTTCAATGGCATCAGAGCTACTTGCAAAAACGTTTTAATTCGGTTATATGTTACAGTTTTGATATATATACGAGCATGTTTGATGATTGTCATGTATGATGCGTTGATTTTGATATATATATATGTATAAACTGTATGTTAATGATGATTGGGATGATCATATAATCTGTATGTATATTGATATATACATGATTTTTGTTTGTTCATGATATGGGGATTGTATACGATACGATTTCTGTATACACTGCGCAGATCTGGTGAAATCTGTGTCCAGTGTCAGATTTTCGCAAACGATATGTGTTTTCTGACTGGAAACGAGTGTCTGAACAAAACTGATACCATAGGTATCACCGACTCGTCTGTAAGGCGTTTGACGCCGTTTAGTGCATGAAAAACGCGATTTGTTGTTTTCAGAATTTGATTCTGATTTTCTGATTTTTGCGTTATATGATTTCTTTGATTGGATCATCTGAAATATGATATGGTATAACATGATTAGATAATATGACATGTTATTTAATTGTTACTTGAGCATGGTGGATGGTTATGGCCTTGAGACCCATAGGATAGAGGTTTTGTTTATGGTTTGGTTTCTAAATACGACTTGCATGTCGTCATTCCTTGTAATGATTAAATCTCGAATGTAACTCGAGTTCTCCTTGTAAGTACATTAGTATAGTTGTTTTGTTTATGTAATGTACATGAATACATGAAGACAAGCAAGCAAGGAGGCGATCCAAGGAGGCATTGTGGCAGCAAAGAAGAAGACATGTAATAGTATAGTATTTTAAACCACCCATAGATTGTCCTTGATCCTTTCATTAGCTTGAAAGGATCATATAGGATAAAGGCCATAACCAATCACGTTTACATAATGCAATTACTTTACATATGATGCATGTGTAGAGTAGCAAATGTATGCATGTTTTAATTAGATTAATGATGTATGCATGTATTAGATACGTCACCCATACCATGCTTGCCATGCTAAACAAGATAAAATCTGTAACGATCGAGATTTTAAAATAAACAAACGATCATGAGATTTCTGTGTTTATGAAACACGGAATTAAATACGAATTTTCAATTATTTAGATATGGGGAGATTTTGTCAAAAACGGGTTTTACCTGTAAGGAAGTTGGGTATTAAGTGAGGCCACTTGTGACTCCTCCAACAACCTGGAAATCAAACTATTGATGAATATTGATTTTAAGTATTTAATTCAAGGAAAAATTGGGAATCTCTTTATGATGGGATCATGGTCGTTTTAATACAAAACCCGTTAACAAAATATTAAGTTCTTTTATCGGATGCTTTCCAATGAATGAACACTCATTGAATCCTAGATCGATAAGGGGAATGACTGCCAGTGGCAGGGGACTCCTGTCTATCGTGGTGAGATGTGACGAATATAAGCGGTTATATTCGACCGTTGTATCATTGGGTTTAACTTAACTGAGTCGTCATAATAAGGTGAAAATAAACGGTTATATTTAATTATTATGAACTTAGAAGCATAGAGTTTGGTTCAAAATCTATTAGATAGACAAGAACAATTGTTGTTCACCAAACTATCCAAGAATTATATATGATATAATTGACAACTGTTGTCTACCTAAATAATCATGTTTTAAGGACTACCAGTGGTTGACTTAGGATATGACGAAATATGGATCTTGGCTCACTAGAAAGATTTATGAGATATTCTTTCCGATTTAATAGTAAGGGCTATTAATTTGATAAAAATAGTGGGAGATATATTATGAATATGTCATAATCACTTGAACATAATTAATGTAACAATCTAACTTATCTTATGCATTTTATCATTGTAGAAAACAAATGGCACAAAATACAAACAACACTTTCTCTGTGCGATCAGTCCTTGAGAAGGACAAGCTGACAGGATCGAACTTCCTTGACTGGTCTAGGAATTTTGAGAATTGTTCTCATGCAGGAAAAGAAATCTTATGTGATTGATATTCCTCCACCGGCAGCCCCTGCTAACAATGCCACTGCTGCTCAACGAAATGCTTATCAGAAGCATATTGATGATGCAACTGATGTGGCTTGTCTTATGCTTGCTACTATGGATGCTGAGCTCCAGAAGCAGCATTTTGATATGAATGCTTATACTATGTTTGAACATCTTTCAACGATGTTTCAATCACAGGCTCGTGTTGAAAAGTTCAACACAAGCAAAGCACTCTTCTCGTGTAAGCAGGGCAATGGACCAGTCGGACCACATGTTCTAAAGATGATTGGGTATTGTGATTACCTTTCTCGTTTGGGTTTCCCGCTTCAGCGAGAGGCTCAAGTCGATATAATCTTGCAATCTTTGAACAGCGACTATGCTCAGTTCATAATGACTTTCAATATGGTTGAGCAAGATAAGACTCCTATGGAATTGTTGGCCATGCTGAGGACCACTGAAGCAAATATGGTCAAGGCACCTGAGAAGGCTCCCATAATGATGGTGGGCAAGAAAGGTGCTAAGGGAAAGGGGAAATGGAAGGGCAAGAAAAAGGTTACACCGAAAGATCTTGGTCCTTCTAAGCCCTCTTTCAAAAAGGCTAAAAAGCCGAAGGGAGATGTCGCAAAGGCTGACAAAGGTGATTGTCACTATTGTCACAAGCCTGGTCACTGGAAGAGAAACTGTCATGCTTACTTGGAGGATCTGAAGAAATTGAAGGGTGTTCAGATTTCTGGATCAGGTATTTATGTTATAGAAGTCAATCTGTCTATTTCTACATCATGGGTATTGGATACTGGATGTGCTTCTCACATTTGTATAAATGTGCAGGAACTGCAGAGAAGTAGGACTTTGGCTAAGGGAGAAGTGGACCTACGAGTAGGCAATGGAGCAAGAGTTGCTGCTTTAGCCGTAGGAACTTATTATTTATCTTTGCCCTCTGGGCTTGTTTTAGAACTAAATGACTGTTATTACGTGCCTGCGATTCGAAGAAACATTATTTCTGTTTCTTGTTTGGACAAGAAAGGTTTTTCGTTTACAATAAAGAACAACAGTTGCTCTTTTGCTTTGAATGATTTAACCTATGGTGTTGCGCATTTATTTAATGGTTTATATGTTCTTGATTTAGATAATCCTATCTGTAACATAGAAAACAAACGACTTAAAGTTAATGATTCAAATCAAACATACCTCTGGCATTGTCGTCTAGGCCATATAAATGAGAAACGCATTTCCAAATTACATAAAGATGGATACTTGGATAAGTTTGATTTTGAATCATACGAAAAATGCGAATCTTGTTTGCTTGGTAAGATGACTAAAGCTCCTTTTACTGGTAAGGGTCAAAGGGCCACTGAACGTTTGGAGCTAATACATAGTGATGTATGTGGCCCAATGCGTGTGATGGCTAGAGGAGGCTACTACTACTTCATAACATTTACTGATGACTTCAGTAGATATGGATATGTATATCTTATGAAGAACAAATCCGATTCTTTTGAAAAATTCAAAGAATACAAGGCTGAAGTAGAGAAGCAAATAGGCGGAGGTGCAAGTATTAAAATCTTACGATCCGATCGTGGGGGTGAATACTTAAGCACCGAATTTAAAGAGTATTTAAAGGAGTGTGGTATTGTATCACAACTCACTCCGCCAAGTACTCCTCAATGGAATGGAGTTTCAGAGAGGAGAAATCGTACCCTGTTAGACATGGTACGATCGATGATGAGTCATGCAGATCTTCCAATAAGTTTCTGGGGTTATGCTCTAGAAACAGCAGCTTTCACACTTAACCGTGTTCCAACTAAGAAGGTTCAAAAGACTCCATATGAGATATGGGAGGAGAAACGGTCAAGCATGAACTTTATGAAAGTTTGGGGATGCAAGGCGTTTGTAAAACGTCAAGTATCTGACAAGCTTGGACCTAAATTCGAAGAGTGCAATTTTGTGGGATACCCTAAAGAAACAAAGGCGTATTATTTTTATACTCCTTCTAAGCAGAAAGTGTTCATTGCTCGAGATGCTGTTTTCATGGAAAGAGATTTTGTTTCCAAAAGAAACAGTGGGAGGACTATAGATCTCGATGAAGATCGAGAACCACAAAATAGCATTGAACCTGAGGTGGAACAAGAGCAGAATAACGATAATGCTCAAGAAACACAGGTTGTTCGTAGATCAAGTAGGATTCGCCATGAGCCAGAGAGATATTATGGATTTCTCCTGACTCAAGGTGGTGATGTGATGCTTGTAGATAATGATGAGCCTCTCACCTACAAGGATGCTATGAATAGTCCAGATTCTGAGAGATGGCTGGAAGCCATGAAATCTGAGATGGATTCCATGTATGAAAACAAAGTATGGACTTTGGTTGCACCACCTGATGGGATTAAACCCATAGAGTGCAAGTGGGTTTTCAAGAAGAAAACTGACATGGATGGAAATTTACAGACCTACAAAGCAAGACTGGTGGCGAAAGGTTTCAAGCAAATTCATGGTATTGACTATGATGAAACTTTCTCACCGGTAGCTATGGTCAAGTCCATCAGGATTTTGCTTGCGATAGCGGCTTATTATGACTATGAAATCTGGAAAATGGATGTCAAGACTGCTTTCTTAAATGGAAGCTTAGAAGAGGATGTGTACATGACACAACCTGAGGGTTTTGTCGATCCAAAGTTTGCTAGAATGGTTTGTAAGTTGCTACGATCTATTTATGGATTGAAGCAGGCCTCAAGGAGGTGGAACATCCGTTTTGATGAAACAGTCAAAGAGTTTGGCTTCAAACAAAATGAGGATGAGCCGTGTGTTTACAAGAAGGTTAGTGTGAGCCATGTGGCATTCCTAGTATTATATGTGGATGACATATTACTAATAGGGAATGACATTCCTTCTCTACAAGCTGTGAAGACTTGGTTGGGAAAAAGTTTCTCGATGAAAGACTTAGGCGATGCTACCTATATCTTAGGGATCAGGATCTATAGGGATAGATCTAAAAGATTAATCGGCCTAAGTCAGAGTACATACATTGACAAAGTATTGCATCGTTTTGGAATGCAAGAGGCAAAGAGGGGCTTTGTCCCGGTGTCTCATGGGATAGTGATCTCAAAGGAAAACTGTCCTAAATCATCAGATGATAAGGACCGTATGAGTAAAGTACCATATGCTTTGGCAATTGGTTCTATAATGTATGCAATGATATGTACTCGTCCTGATGTCTCGTATGCTTTAAGCATGACGAGCACGTACCAGTCTAATCCAGGTGAGGGTCACTGGACAGCTGTCAAGAATATTCTTAAGTACCTTAAACGGACTAAAGATTCGTTCTTGATATACGGAGGAGATGAGAAGCTGGTCGTAAAAGGTTACATTGATGCTAGTTTCCAGACAGATAGGGACGATTCTGTGTCCCAGTCTGGATTCGTGTTTTGTCTAAATGGAGGTGCTGTAAGCTGGAAAAGTTCGAAGCAAGAGACAGTAGCTGATTCTACAATGGAAGCTGAGTATATTGCCGCTAGTGAAGCAGCCAAAGAGGCTGTTTGGATTCGGAAATTTATTACCGGACTTGGTGTGGTTCCGTCGATCGCAGATCCAGTGATCTGTATTGCGATAACAATGGAGCCATTGCGCAGGCTAAGGAACCAAGGTCCCATTCCAAGGCAAAGCATATACTTAGAAGATATCATCTTCTTCGAGAGATAAACGAGAGAGGAGATATACATATATGTAAAGTGCATACCAATGAAAATGTTGCGGACCCACTGACCAAGGCTTTATCGCAGCAGAAGCACGACGGTCACGCTAGTTCCATGGGTATTAGATACATGGGTGATTGGCTCTAGTGCAAGTGGAAGATTGTTAGTGTAGGTGCCCTAGAGGCAATACATTGTTTCTTAAATAAACCTTATGTCATTTGATTATTAAATAAATGTATTTATTATGACTCGAATTACTGCGATATTTGTTAGCATAATAAATGTCCTTAGAATAATGATACACATTATATAGTTAAAGTTTACAACTTGAATTTGAGATTATATAATATCATATTCTTAAAGGTCGCTAGTCGAGTATTATTATACAGGACAATAATAAAACATAAATAGACTAATATGTTTTTGACTGATAACCACATCTCATTGGTTATAAGTATGGAGATACTAAAGTCAATACATAGGTACATGTAGGGTACATGGTACTGGACAGACCCACCGTGAGATTCTTCATGTTAATTAAGTCATAAGAAAGACTCACAGTGATAATTGTGTAATGATCCTTTGACTTGAGATCATTATATTTCTATACGAGGATAATATACTTTGACTACATTAAAAGTTACCTTTGACCGGGTAATGATAAAAGTGGACATCGGGTATATTGTGAATCGTATGAGAAATATGAATGATAGATAAAGGATTTAACCCTCCTATTATTTGGAGAGATATTATTGGCCTCTTGATTGAGTGAGACTATAAAAAGCATGGTCGTGCTCAAATAATGATTTGTTATTAATAATCTACTCATGGATCAAGTAAACCCGGATTAAATTATGAAGAGGATGACATGAAACATGCCTCGAGTTTAATCTATAATATTTGGTTGAAGGGATTATATTACACGGGAACATTAATCACAAAAGGTTTTATCGAATCACGATTTAATTATTATTTAATTGGGTAGCAATGATGTATTACTAGATGCCGCTCATTGTTTATAATTTTATTAGAGAATAAAATTATTGCCAATTAAATGATAGCCTACAGGGTCACACACATAGAACATTTTAAGGAAGAATTAATTTAAATTATGAATTTAAATTAATTAAATGATTAGTTGTATTTTATTATATTAATTAAGTGGGACTTAATTAAGATATAATAAAATAAAAATGAGATATGATTTTAATAATTAAGTATGACTTAATTATTATTTATTTAAATAATAGGATTTGATTCTATTATTTAATTAATCAAACTTGGGCTAGGTTTTTAGTTGGGTTTTTACCTTACACTATCATATAAATATATGATGATAGGTAAAGAAGGGAATTAATTTTGTACGACAAAATAATCCCCAGCCGCTTGAACCAAAACCTAAAAGAAGATCTCATATTTTCATTGGAGGCTAGTACCTCCCTTCCAATCAAGAATCGTTCTTGGAGTGTTCGTGTGGATACCGTAGAGGAGGCTTCGAAGAGGAGCACTCAACGATCGTGAAAGCTTGGATATCCATTAGACATACAATCGTAAAGCTTCTTTAAGGTAAATCATCAATCTCCGAATTAAATATCATGTTTTTGCATGGATCCTGTGGTAGGGTTTCGATAATTATTGTTTTTGTTTTAATTTTCCGCTGCGTTTGATGCTCGAAACCCTTCATGAACATCCACTGTCCAGAATCCACATAACACGATGTACCTGTTACACACCCTGCAATGCCAAAACAGTTAAACCCTTTTTGGGACCCAAATTTGATTGGGTCCGGAATACTTGAAGTATTGGCCTTTGTCAGGCAAAACAACATTCTTAATCTTAACACCATTAGTCAGCAAACATTTTACCCTATAAACAGATTTAACAATCTTTGATTTCAGTTTAGGTATCCATGTTTGTTTAGTAACAATATCATTGACTGGACATTTGACTTTGTAAACAGCCTTAGTAAAACTTTGTTTAGGCTTTGGTACAAATGTCTCTCTCCTAACATAAGGAGGACTAGCAGTCTTTGATCTAACATTATTCCTGTTCATATGTTGTCTAGGAGTAGTCTTATCAGCACATGCATGATTACCGTTGAAGTAAGCAGTCATAACATTAAAAGCACAAGACATACAATTGACAACACCACATGCTTTATGATTAGCATCAATGATAGGCATGGAATTCATGTTAGACATGTTATTGTTCTGTTTCAACTTATTACCTCCTAATCCAGTCTTAGAAGAACTAGCTGTTTCAACAACCTTGACTGGCACTTTAGATACATCTTTCTTGGATGAAACATTTTCTGGATTAGTGTCCTCAACAGATTTAGCCTTAACAAAGATTGTGACATCTTTCTTGGATGAAACATTCTTTGGATTAGCGTTCTTAACAGATTTATTCTTAACACATTTATCCTTAACAAGGACTGTGCCATTTGCACTATCCTCATTTCTCATTTCTTCTTGTATAACCATAGAAAGAATATCTGGTGGGCCAGCATCAGATTTTGTAAACATTGGTTTTTCAACATTCTTGAGAATATGTGGTATACCTCTTTCTTTAGCTGAGATAGAATTAGGAGAATGATTACTCAAGGAACCAACAGCTTGACTGTAATCAAATCCTATTCCTACAGTTCATTCTACTGCTTGTTTGTTGAAGAAATCTTTAGAAACTTTAACAGTATTATAACAAGCTCTAACCTGTGTTTCAAGTTCTTTAATCTTGGTTTCTTGTTCAGCAATCTTATCAACTTGTTTTACCATGTATTCTCCTAGACCCTTTTCTCTGTAGTTAAGTCGAGCTATTTCTTCTATATTCTTATCTTGATTAACCTGCACCTTTTTTAAATCTAACATTTCATTTTCAAGGTTAGTGTTAACAAGACTTATTCTCTCGTACCCTCTTTGTGCCTTATTCAAGGAACTACGTAAACTATCAATTAACTCAGCATCAGTAAGAATTACCGGTGTGGTGTAATAAGTTGATGATTCAGCATTTGCCACCAGTGCAAAGTTTCCAACTTCTTCATCTTCACTGTCTGTGTCATCCCAGCTTTTGCCTTGTACCACATAGGCCGTGTCTGTGTTCTTTTTACCAGATGCATACTCTCTCCTTGCATCTTGTTCAGGTCGATGACACTCAGTTGCAAAATGTCCCATTTCATTACAGTTGAAGCACCTGATCTTGCTTCTGTCTACCATTCCAGTCTCGTAGCCAACCCTTGTGCTACTTGAGGATGAACCTCCTTGCTGGAATCTGTTCTCAGTAGACCTGAGTCTGAAATTAGGATTTCTTCTAAATCTGAAATGATTAAACTGTCTTACAACCAGTGCCATTGATTGATCCTCCAACTGCTCCAGCTCCTCTGATGAATAAAATTCTCTACAACCCTGACTTGTAGCTGTCTTCCCGTACTCTGCTACAATCACTTCCTCTTCAGAGCTGTAAGGTTGAACAATCTTAGCTTCCAATCTATTTTCCCTGACTTTCTTAGTTCCCTCATTTATTGTTATAATGGTGTCCCAGATATGCTTGGCATCTTTACAGTTAACAACATGGTTGCACATGATCGCATCTAGGGATTCCACCAAAATTAATTGTACATTAAGATCAAGGGCAATATCCACTTTGTCACCATTTGTATAAACACTAATGTCCTTTGGATATGTCCTTGCAGGAACTACAACAACTCCTTCCACGATTATTTCCTCTTCAGTAATCATAGGAACTATTGGCCCGGTTTTCAATATTCCTAAATATTTAGGATTGGCCACTTGTAGAAAAAGGATCATTTTCTTTTTCCATAGTTCATAATTCTCCTTATCAAATATGGGTATCTTAACAGTTCCAATTTTTGAAGACATGATGAATTTTTAAGTGAGTTAAAAATTCGAAATGGATTTTTGACTGAATAAAAATAGGATCTTGATTTGTGTATCAATCAATAGTCTCTGATACCAATTGTTAGGTCCGATAAGATTGTAGAAGGGGGGGTTGAATACAATCTATACCATTTTCTCGAAATTTATTCGTTAAACAATTTTCACTTAAACGAATATTTTGTGCGGAATAATATAACACAAATTTCAAGTTGAATATAACAATATATTAACTTGATGGGTGTTACAATTTCAGTACAGAAATTAATCAAGTTGATAAAAACTAATTTAGAAAATTCGACATGAACTTTTCTAATTTAGTTAATAAAAATCAAGATTAGAACTAGGAAACTTAATTCGCTAGTAGTACAAGAATCACAAATAATCAAGTTCCACCGGATAAAATATTACAAAGGAGATGAACTTGATTTTCTAGGAATTAATTTGTTCTTGCTTGAGAGAGAGAGAAATGGAGGCTGCTGAATTTTCTGGATGAAATGTTATGTTCGTGTATGTTGTTTTTCTGGCTGCTGTCTTCTGCTTGTTTTATACAATTTGCTGACTTGAACTGATATAACTATCGGTATGACTATCCAATCAGCTTAATATGACTGTCATTTGTACTAATATAACAATCCATTAATTCAATATAACAGTCGGTATGACTATCATTTGAATTAATATGACTGTCCCATTTTTCTTTTGGCCTAATATAACAATCGGTATAACAATCAAGGCTGATATGACAATCCTTTAACCAATATAACAATCGGTATAACTTAGAATTGCTGAATAAATCAAACTGATTTTTCTGCCAAGTCGAAGAAGAACCGCAGGGACAGGCTGTGGCGTACACGCGGGGCTGTAGCTGGTTGGACTACGGGCGCGTGCGTGACACGCGCTGTATGGCGCGTTGTTCCTTCTGCCGACAAAAAGAACAGACCTGCATGCATGGTTTTCTTGTCTGTTTGCTTTATAAACAATTTAACACAATTCTGCCACACAGTAACCATAACTAATGAATCAACGAACTGGGCTTCTTTTTTTTTTTTTCTCAGCCCAGATTCTTCATAATTCTTTTGACCCATTCTTTTCTTTTTCACTTGGCCCAACAGAATAATCAAGCAGTCCAATTTCTTTTTATATTTAATTTAATTATTTTACTTAATGAATTATTCATTTAGAAAAGTAATTATTAATTAATTAAATTTATAATTAAATCAATTAAGATTAATACATTAATTAAAAGTTAATTAATATGATAATTAATTTAATAAATAAATTAATTCAGAATGAATTAATTTATTAATTAAATAAATTACATATTTATATTAATTAAATGAGAATTAAATAAATCACTTGATAACCAATTCTTTTACGAGAACCACTGAAAGTAATAAAGAATTACCACCGAATTTTTGTTGACGCTCGATGCACGGTCTGGTTCATGAGCGACTAACTCCAACGGCTTTTCTTTATTTTTGACTCTAAGCTGTGGTTTAATTCTTCTCTCAACATACCAGTCTTGACAGCTTGAACCACTGAAGTTAATGATAAACAACCACTGTTTAATGTTGACACTCGATGTACTGTCTGGTTCATGAGTGACTAACCGCAATGACTGTTCTTCATATATTGACTTTAAAATCTGGTTCCTTTTCTTTTCTCTTTCTTCTCTCTCCTTTAATTCTTCTGTACTGTCTCTGTCACTGTTGAAATCTCTGTCACTTTAAATGAATCCACTTCTTTAACGAATACTTCACTGAGGCTTGATCAGATGTATGAACTTCTTTCAATGTAGTCATTCTTCAAGTCTGTAGATTGACCTTGATCTTTTTCTTCTGACAGATAATACAATCTGAGATTCCTTGTGACAGTCTATATACTATTTACTATTACAATCTTGTTTAAGTTGAGTTGTATCCTCGAAATACAAATAGGCTACATCATATGCCTTTAAGGAATTCAATTTTTATTGCATGTAAAATAAGGAAATTCTAATTTTTATGAATTAATTTAGAGTATCTCTAGAAAAATAGATAAAATACAACTTAAAAAAGGTTTTGACATTATTTTCTAAAAATAAAGGATTTAAAGAAGAAAATTTTATAAATTAGAGGTTATACTTACCTTTTATACAATGGTTTATTTTGTTTATTTTATACAACTTAAAAAAGGTTTTAACTTTCCTTTTTTATACAGTGGTTTATTTTATACAACTTAAAAAATGTTTTGACTTTCCTTTCTAAAAAATAGTGCTTAAAGAAGGAAGTTTGATTTTAATTATCAAAAACTTAGGAGCTCTAGAAAATTAGAAAAATATTAATCGAGCGATTCTAGAGCTCCTGGGGGTTTTCCTTTATATATATAACTAGTCGATAAAGTCGCGCTTCGCGGCGGCGTTATAATTTTTTTAAAAAAAATTCAATACATATTTGCGTTATATTATTTTATCAATATTAAATTTTAATAGTTAAATAATCTTCTTTAGTGAACAGATTTCTTGTTAAACACAATTTTTTCGATTGAACACGTATATTATAAATAATTATATAATAATTTTTATCCATACAAATCGAATCCTAAAAATAAAAAAATATGATTTCAGTATTAAATTTTAATAGCTAATACAATCTTTTCTAGCGAGCCGTCTTTCCGTTAAATACGTTTTGAGTCGTTCTAATTTTGAACCGAATTGTAACTTCATTACATATTATTGATGACACTTATCTTAAAAAATAACTTTTTAAAAAAAATTAAAACCTTAAAAGAGAGTAAATTCCAATTTTTACATTCTTTAAACTTTCTAATATTTTTGGAGTTTTAAAATAAGAAAATAAATCTTATATTTCTTATGTATTATGTATATTCTTGTATTTATTTACAACTTCCGCATGGGAATGTCTTTCTGTTATGTTAACACATCAATTTTTCTTAAATACGAATATTTTTTATTACGGGATTAATATTGGATTTATGGATATATTTTTCTGATGCAAGTATAATTAACTTGTATAAAAAAGTTAAAATAAAGAATTTTTAGGAAAAAAGATATTTAATTTTTAAAAATTGTATAAAACGTCTCCACCGAGAAATTATAATAGAAATTTAAATTATATGTCTTCCCTATAAATTAAAACTCTTATTCTCTATAAATTTGAACACATATTATGCTTCTAGTATGTTAAATGATAGTTTTTTAGTTATTAATATTTACAATCCTAAAAAATTAAAATGTATTTATCTTTTATTATATCGTAAATTTTAAAATTTAATATTCAACATGATCTTCTCTAACCTCTTTCTCATTAAACACAATTATTCCTATTGATTCGTTCTCTCGTTAAGACCAAAACCCTAACTTTACGTATGTTACTTGAATAATAATGTTTATCCATAAAAATCGAATCCAAAAAATATTTAATTATATGTCTCCTCTATATATTCAAACACATATTCTACTTCCAATAGAACTTTTAATCATGTGCCTTACAAACACCTATTCAACTTGCAATATTTCTACTTCTAATAGAAAATGTTTTTGACTTTTAATAAAAATATTTAGTTATTAATATTTAATATTGTAAAATTTGAATTAGCAAAATAAATATTGTAAAATTTGAGATCTTTTTCCTTTGTGGATTAGAACTCTTCATCTCAATGAATTTGAACACCTAATATATTTCTAATATGTTAATAAATATTTTTTTATTTATTAAAATTTAAATTCCCAACGGAAGCATAGGCAAGGTATGAACTTGTAGAATTTTTGCTATTCGAATAATTGATGATGATGAACATCATAATTTAACATTGTTGCATCAACCATTTTTCTCTTATTTTAATAGCATAGTTTTTTTTTTGCAAAACTTTTAATAGCATAGTTTTAATATTCTCGTATCAATAATATTTATTTAACAACATAGATTTATACATAAAAAAATACGTGTCCTCTATAGATTTGACAAATGTTCTTAGGGGGTGGTATTGTATTAAGACTTTTAAAGACTTTTAATGATTTTTAAAGTAATGAGGTATTCAACTCTAACATTTAAAGAGTCTTTAAAAGTATGGTGTTATTCAATTAAGACTTTTAAAAGTATGGTGTTATTCAATTAAGACTTTTAAGAAGTATTTTAAAGTAGGGCGGTATTGAATTTAGACATTTATAGACTCTTTATAAGTATCGTGTTATTCAAAAAGTTAATGACTTTAATGAGAATGACTTTTAATGACTTTTAACAAAATTTATAACTATATCCCTTGAAAAAAAAGTCATGAACTTTTTCATAAGATTTGACATGACTTCTAATAACTCTACTAAAATCATCTTGAATTTGAGTAATTCCATGAAAGAAATCATCTTGAATTTGAGTAACTCCATGAAAGTTGTTAAAGTACGTAAAATCCTTGAAAGTCATTAATTTCAAAAAAAATCATTAAAAGTACTAATATAATACCACCCCCTTAGAGTAAGGCATGAACTTGTAAATATTTTTTATCCATAAAAATCGAGTTCTAAAAGTAAAATAAATTTATAACATCAATATCAAATTCTAATATATAGATAATACAATCTTTTATAGTGAGTCGTCTTCCCGTTAAAGAGTCGCTCTCGTTTGGGATCGAAATTTTAGCTTCATTACATATTATTGATGATACTTATTTTATAGAACAACTTTTTTCCTTAAAATCAAAACCTAAAAATAGAGTGAATTCCAATTTTACTTTCTCCAACCTTTCTAAAATTTATGGAGCTTTAAAAAATGAAAACGTCTTATTTTCTCTTTATAATATATTTTCTCCTCTTTTTATTTAGGGTTCCCGCACGAAAATGTTCTTTTATTATGTTAACACATCAATTCTTTTCTTTTTAAATACGAAAACTTTTTTTATGAGAATAGTATTAGATTTATGAATAAATTTTCTTAATGGAAATATAATTAACTAATATAAAAAATAAATAATTTTAGAAGATCGTAAAAGATGTCACTACCGTTCTTGTATTCTACTTTCAATAAAATATTTAATTATATGTCCCCTCTATATATTCAAAGGGTTTCATGTGCCTGAGGTTGAACTCAGGGTTCTACCTGAGGTTAGAACAAATTTCAATACAAATTTAAGGGTAATTTTGTAAATTACTGAAAAAAGTTAAATATTTACAAAAATGCCCCTGCGGGGCCCCTTACTTTATAGGTATATTTTGTTATAACCTTAAGAGACCTCAGGCCCAGTTTTCTCATATTCAAATACATATTCTACTTTTAATAGAACTTTTAATTATATGTTCATAAATTCGAACTTCTATTCTACTTCCAATAGAACTTTTAATCATCAATATGTCTTATAAATACCTATTCTCTTCTAGTACGAACTTCTAATCTACTCCATATAGAACTTTTAATCAAATACCTTATAAATACCTATTCCACTTCAAATAGAATTTTAAATTATATATCTTACTTATAAATTCGAGTTCTTCTCCTCTATAAATTCGAACACATATTCTATTTCTAATATGTTAAAAATTATTTTTATATTTATTAGTGTTTAAATTCCTAAAAATTAGAAAAATAGATTGAGACGATTTTGGAGCGCCACCTATACTCCCGCATATCCTCCGTTATATATATATATATATATAATCCTTTGCTCCATACAGAACACTCTTATATAACAAACAACAAAGAACACCTTAGATCTATTAGATCCTTTGGCCCCGCCAGGGGCACCCAATACAAAAAGTTGTTATTTTTTTACCCTCTATCAAGTCTGCCAAAAAAACAAATTTGAAAATTACTGTTCACTGATGACGTCATCAATGAACAGTAAATTTTCAATTTTTTTTCCAGACTTGATAGACTTGATAGACTTGATAGCATTTTTGGTTTTAATGCTGAAACTTATCCAATTACAACCGAACCAAGGTTTTTGAAATCGAAACCGATAGTTCGGTTGCGGTTTTCATTTTCCAAAATTGAAGACTTTCGATTTTATCCAAAAACCGAGTCGAACCGAACCGTGCTCTCCCCTAATATATACTATGCGTAGCTACAGAAAGTTACCAATTATTAGCGAAATAGTGATGGTTTCCAATAGTGATAGTTTTCTTAGTTACCTTTATTATCGATTACGTATTAGCTATACAAGTTTGTAAACGAGTTAAGTCTTCTGTATTTTCAATTGAATAAAAAGAATATTTACGTTTATTTTATCACTCATGCTTCTCTTGGACATCCTTTACAATAGCAACGCTCCTGTAAAAAATGTAGAAAAAAGTGAACTTCTTTACTTCTACTTTTCTATTTCACTGAATCATAGATGAGGGATATTTATATACTTGGGTATTGTGTCCTACAAGATACCACTACACTTCTTTTACAAGACTCGTGCCTGATAAGATATAATATTACAAGAGATATAATATTACATTATATTATTTTACTACATACATATACAGCTAATCATCTATACTATACTCCCCCTCAAGTTGGTGCATAGATGCCAATTATGTCCAACTTGTTTGTTAATTTTTTTTAAATACTCCTTTAATGAGAACATCGGCCAATTACTCTTCTGAAGGAACGAACAGAAAGCACATAATATCTCGGTAAAGATTATCTTAATGAAATGATGATCAAACCTCCACATGTTTCGTTCGATTATGCTGAACTGGGTTATGTACAAGATCAGTGGCAGATACATTATCACAACATAACTTCACAGGTCTTGGAAGTATTAATTTCAGTTCTTTTATGACATTACGGATCTACAACATTTCACAGAGTCCATGTGCCATACCTTAAAATTCAGCTTCTGCACTTGATCTAACGATAACTTTCTATTTTTTACTTCGCCAAGTAACAAGGTTTTCACCAACGAAAGTAAAGTATCCAGATGTAGAGCATCTATCAGTCTTATCACTAACCTTCCCGAACATCTAGTTCATTATCCTTCCCAAATAATAAACCTTTTCCTGGAGCCTTTTTCAGATATTTTAAAATGCGAAAGGTTGTATCCATGTGTTGTTCACTTGAACAATGCATGAACTGACTAACAACACTCATAGCATAAGCAATATCCGGCCTCATATGGGATAGATAAATTAATCTTCCCACAAGACATTGATATTTCTCTTTATCAACATGAACTTGGTCAGGGAGAAGAGCTAATCCATGATTCATCTCTATTGGCGTTTCTATTGGTTTATAATTCAACATTCTTGTTTCAACAAGTAAATCAAGAAAATACTTTCTTTACGAAAGTGTGATCCCTTTCTTTGACTTTCCAACTTCAATACTTATAAAATATTTTAATTTTCCGAGATCCTTCATTTCAAATTCATATGAAAAATATATTTTCAAATTAACTATTTCTTTTGGATAGAATGTCACAATACATGCAAGTGTTTTAATAATTTGGGAGACAAATAAATGGTTATAAGATAAAGATGAAACAATCAAGACTGATTCAAGGGAAAGAGTACCATACAACACAACTGGACCTTCATCACTAACTAGTGTTGGCGTACCATCAGCCGTTATGACAACTTTTGAGAGGAAACTCTAAAATTTTTCACAAGACTAGGATTACTTGTCATATGATCAGATGCACCTGAATCAATTATCCATGTATTATTCAAAGCAATATTATCACTCATACCTAATTATGCTATATGAGCGGGAGCACTACCTTCACTTTCATTTCGAGCAATAGCATTATTTGCCTTGATTATAATCTTTCATGGCTTCTTGATGAAATCCCACCAATCAGGATAAGCAATTACTTCATAACATCGTTCCTTGATATGGCCTAGTTCTCCCCAAGGATTACACTTTTTATTTGCATAAGGATTTGTTTACGACGAGACGGCTGGCCAGTGAAGGCTAGATAAGCAGTTTCCCTCCTCCCAATAGCCAATACAGTGGACTTTTTAAATACCCCACACCTCATAACTTGTTTCTCGGATTGCACCTTACAGATGTAAACATAGCTCTACTCCAAGGAGAGTTTTGGTTCCTTACGCAAGATCTCTCCCCCCGCTTGATCATACTCTAAATCAAGTCCACTTAAAACCATATGAACACGCAATCAGGATATCATAGAAGTTTCATGAACTACTGTCGCGACGTTGTTATTCTAAGAGGTCACTGCTCAATCTCTTGGAACGTAGCTATCAATTCGTTGTAATATGTAGGGTTAAGTCTACCATTTTGCTTTGCTTCAAAATATTTTTCGTTCAATTCAGAATTTTGAGTTTCATCTGAGTCATCAGGAAATCTTTTTTCTACAGCTTCCAGTAAGGAGATGAATATATCGATTCATAAGAGAAATTATATCTTTATATATAATTGATGTAATGGTTTGGTCGTTAGTGTCAAAAATCTAATAATTGGTGTAAAGCACTAATTTGGTGTGGTATGGTTTGGTTGTTATTATCAAAATCTAAACGATACTCTCCTTTGACCTAATTTGTAGATAGACTGAGATAGTGAGATGTATACCTTAAACAATAACTAAATCAATAAAAACAATAAAACCTTATGTATAATCTATCTTATGTACTCCCTCCGCCCCACCCAAATGTTTACATTTGGGTTGACATGGAGACCAAGGAAAAATATAAAGAAGGAGGAGAGAAGTAGGAAATTGAGTAAAGTGGTGGGACCTATTACTATATAAGGTATAAATGAGTTAGTGGAGAAAAGTAGTGGATGTAGTTGATTTTTATCTTATAAAACTTTACCATTTTAGGAAAGTTTAGAAATGTAAAGAATTGGATAGGAGATCCCGAAAAGGAAGTGTAAAGAAATGGATGGGACAGAAGGAATATATCTTAAACAATAACTAAATTAATAAAAACAATAAACGCTCATGCGTAATTACTCTGTAAACTTACCGGACCATCCTTAACATAATAAACACACTCTTTAATTTAAAACAAATTCTAAAATTTTCCTAACAAAAAGTATTAAAACAAAGAGTACGATGAAAGTTAAACAATAATTTTTTTTAAAAACTAAAAAAAATATGATTTATTTAAAATCAGAAATGCCTTCTTAAAGTTTATGTTCAAAATAACAAATTATTTATATATTTAGCTAAAAGATAATAAAAGTAGGGCTGTCAAACGGATAATTCGGATACGGATCTGCCTAATTCTGTCTGTATCTGAACTTGTCGGATTAAGATATGGATAATATCCGCTTTATTTTGGATACGGATAATATCCGTTTTTTTCGGATTCGAATGTAGATATTTCGGACAGATATCAGATTCTACGAATTTTTTTGAGGTGTATTCACGATTATTTCAAAACAATATTGTTTTTATTTAGAAAAATAAAACTATAAACGGTATACTAATTTCATTTATTTTTTCAATCTAATTTTATTATCTTTAAAATATTAAACTCAAAGATATTTTTTTTATTTGTATCTATAATATTTTTACAATTATATAAAATTTGTATACATATATTATTTAATTAATACACACACACAAACACTATAAGCTAATAGAAAAAATTTTAAATTATATGTATGTATATATATAATTTAAATATCATATATATTTAATTTCGGATTCGGATATTCCGAATTCAGATACGGATAATATACCCTTTATTTCGGATACGGATAATATCCGATTTTTTTCGGATACGAATGCAAATATTTCGGACGGATATCGAATTTTTCAAATTTTTTTGACAACCCTAAATAAAAGATATATTCTTAAATGAGATATATAGTGACATATCCTTAATCGATAATATAAATTTGTTTAAAAAATAACACTTAAGAAAATAAAATCTAGGCGTATATGAAATTAAAATTATAAATTAAAAAATAAATAAAATTTTCAATTTTCAATACAAACAATCCAAAATATTTAAAACAAATTTTAAATAAAAAATATAGACAAATTTAACATATTAAATTACATCTTAAATGAAAAGTCACAACTAAATATTAATAAAAAAACAACATCAGGTACGGTTCAGGTCCTAGCTACTAACTAAAAAAGTTTTTTCAATATCAAACAATTCCATAAAATAAGAAAATTATTCTTTTTAAAAAAGTAATGTTTAATAAACTAAAATAAGGTTTTTGACATAAAACAGTTACACAAAAGAAAAAAAATATTTTTTAGGATAAACAGTTTCAAATATTTATAACTATTAAAATTGTATGAAGTATTTTTAGGAAAAAAATAGGATATTGATCATGTGTCATTCCTAAAATATTATATGAACTGGAATAACATATATATATATATATATATATATATATATATATATATATATATATGGGACGCCTTCTACAGCCAAAGTTGAATATAATCTAATATCCAACCAACCCATCTATAACCGTCCACTAAAGATATGGGCGGTTGGGATTTAAAAGTATACGCTATATTATATAGCGTAGTACGCTATATAATATAGCGTAAGCCTTTTTACCTTTTTATCCCTAAATCTGTCACGTGCCCTGCACGTGTCGGTTTAAACTTACGCTATATTATATAGCGTAGTACGCTATATTATATAGCGTACACGGTTTTTTTTATCGAAACCGGGTTTATTTCACACAGAATATCATATAGCGTATTGTGGTTCATATACATAATTTTACAAAACATTTAGCAAATCATCCACAGACCACCGGACATCGCAAATCCACCGGAATCGGAAGTAAATCATCATCAATTTCATCATTTCTGCATATAAAGTGAGTAACTTCGTGTCTATTTCTTGTATGTAGATTCCTATAGGTATGTATGCATGTATATATCATTTCGATTTGTATGTGTAGATTCGTGTATGTATGTATATATGTATATATGTGTGTAGATTTCGAATTGTATGTATATATGTGTGTAGATTCGTGTATGTATGTAGATTTCGATTTTTTGGAATTATTTCGAATTAGTGTTCGAATTTTTCGAATTATTTCGAATTAGGGTTCGAATTTTTGAATTATTTCAAAATTTTGGATTATTGGATTAAAGTTTGCATTTTAAAGTTTATTAGATTAAAGTTTGGATTTTTTTGTATGTATTGTGTAGTTTGGATTATTTTTTGTTTGGATTAAATTTTTTGTATATATTGGATTTTAGATGGAAGATTTTTGCGGTCCGGTTGATCCTTCTCTCCTTACCGACCAAGAAAACCATATAAGTAGTAGAATATGGGTTGGTGATCATCGAGATAAACTTACAATCCGTCAAAGTACCTCGTTTCTTAATCAATGGGAATTAGAGCCTTATCAAATTCATCTTTTACAACATTGGGGTTTCGGAATGTTTACCAACCCAAGAGCCGTTATGCAAAATGATGTGGCTTTAATTACGTCATTAGTGGAGCGTTGGAGGTCGGAAACCAACACATTCCACTTTACTTTCGGGGAGATGACGGTGACACTTGAAGATGTGTACATGTTGACGGGGCTTCCGGTTGTTGGAGAGGCGGTAACTTTGAGTGACGCAATTAACGTAAAAAATCTTTGGTTACAGGTTTGGCCGGATCCGACACTCTCATTTGAGGAAAGGGACAATGCTTTGGAGAGAGGTGGTGTGAAATTAAATTTTTTGAGGGAGAGATATCGCAAATACCCGAACAAGGAGGATCGGGAGCTTCTAGAAATATATACACGGGGTTATGTGTTTTATTTGTGTGGGGCGATATTGTTCCCCACAAAATCAAACAATGTTGCTCATCCAAGATTAATTCCCTTGTTGCTTGATACTTCTAGAATTTTTGGGTATGCTTGGGGTGCAGGAGCACTTGCCTATCTATATAGGAATTTATTTGAGGCAAGTCAAAAGGATTGCAAGTCTATTTCGGGATGCTTGACAATATTGATGCTTTGGGCACGTGAGAGGTTGCGCCCGGGACAACCTAAGCTAGCATCTCAAACCGAGTATATATGGCCTAGGGCTTTGGCATGGGCGGTTGCTCCCGTTAGCCCAGGAAAATCTAAGTACTTCAATGTCCATCACAATATTGATGCATATCGCAGGATGTTCGATAACTTTGATGCACAATGGGTTAAGTGGAGGCCATATGCTCGCTTCTATCGGCCTTTTGATCTTCAATTTCAGTGGGCCCTTATAGCCGGTTTAGCTCATGTGCCCCTTGTGTTTTTTGAAGATGTTGAACATCAACTTCCGGAAAGGGTGGGAAGACAGTTTGGTTTTCCATTAAGCATTCCACCGCCGCCACCGGATGATATGTCAACGTTGAGGGCGAGATCTGAACATTCTTTTGTATATCAACATTATCTCAATTTTGCACGATATGTAGTTGTTTGGAATGAATTTGTGAATAATGGTATTGGTATTTTGGGACCACCTTTGAATGCCATATCTCTAGAGGAGTATATGGATTGGTACTATAATGTTACCAAATTAAAGATTTTGCCGCCTTCAAAACCAACCAAGGATCCGAAAATATTCCAACAACCGAAAGACAAGTTCGACAATCCCAAGGCAATGGACTTGGTACGTATTTTTTATAACATGGAGTATGTTATTTGAGATAATTTCGTTGAATATTCTTGTATTTATATTTATACTTTGTCCTTGCTTCATATGTATTGTAGATCATATGTACCGCGCGAGATCTGAGTAGGCTTTGCTCTTATGATATGCCTGGGATTTTTCACGAGGAAATATTGCCAAACTTCGTGAATAAATTTGATGAATTAATGCTCGAGACATATGGCCCGACTTATGAAAGGCCCGATTTCAAGAGTTGTTTGCCTAAAAGAAAGGCAAGAAAGACCCAAGAAATTAGTCCCTTGAAGGAAAATTATTTTGAGGAGTATGAACACTATGACCATCCTACTCAATTCGACGTTGATCCTAGTGCACACCTCGACGATGATCCTAATACTCAGGAAACTTTTATTGTTGGTCATAGTGCTCCAATTCTTAATCCTACTCAATTCGACGATGATCCTAGTGCACACTTCGAAGTGGAAGAGGCTCCAAGGGACATGGTTGGTCCTAGTGCTCAATTTGATAAAGGATCCCTTATAAAGCCGATCAAGATACATAAAGTGGATTGGTTGAATGCAAATTGGTGGGAATGTGGTAAGCCTATTAACCTTCTGCGTAATTGTAGTGCAAAAGCGATTATTTCTTTGAAACCGGAGAATGAAGTGGAGGATACTATAGTCGATTGTTATACTGTATTGCTTGAAAAAAGGGAAAGAACCCTCTTTGGTCATCAAGTTGGTGCCGTCAAATATTACTTCATGTCTCCGTGGTTCTTCCAAGTAATGGGGGCTCATCATTGCAAACCTATGAAGAAGAATCCCGCAAAAAGGAAAGCTAGTGAATGGGCGGCCATTGATACGGACTTTAGAGCATATGGCATAAAGGAAGGGGGGGAAATGGTAACCAATTTCGACTATATTATCATGCCGGTTGCAACGAGCGGTCATTGGATCCTATTCTTGTGGTCAATGACCAATTTTAGAGTATCTTTGTTTGATCCTCTAAGGGACGATACTAAGCACATGAAATTAAAAGAGCTATACAAGACGGAGTTCTACATTGTGGTATATTTTATCTTCTTTTTTTTAATTTCTAGTAGTCCATGTTTGTTTGATACATTATTAAGACAATTCATGTTTGCTTGATAGGAAAAATTGGTCCCTCTCATGTTGAATCGGTTGGATCCTACAAAATTTGAACATGTCGTATTCCCTGATGTTGAAAATGTCTATGAACGACCTAGGCAAACCAATGGTATGGATTGCGGAGTTTTTGTTATGAAGTATATAGATTGCATATTGACTTGCAATACCCAATCTTGGTGTGGTGTCCAATGGAATGATGATGTGATTAACACATTCCGACGGCGTATTGGTTGGGAGCTCCATAAAGACGAAGCTCGGCATTTGTCATTGTATTCCCACGATTGTAGACTAGCGGGATTGTAGGTTACTAGTTTGTTTTTGGAAATTTTAAAGATTGTAAGTTACTAGTTTGTTTTATTTTGAATTGTAAGTTAGAGATTTTTATAGATTTTGAATTGTTGAAATTTTTATAGATTGTTTTTAGAGATTGTGTTTCAAATGTTGAAATTTTTATAGATTGTTTTTAGAGATTGTGTTTGAGATTGTTTTTAGAGATTGTTTTTATACAGGGGGTGTTGCAAAAACAGGGGGAAGCAGGGCAAAAAATTTCTGTACTTACGCTCTATAATATAGCGTAAGGGTTAAAAAACAGGGGAAACGCGTTTAAAAATTTCTGTACTTACGCTATATTATAGAGCGTAAGTACAGGAAATTTTAGCGCGTTTCCCCTGTTTTCAACACTTACGCTCTATTATAGAGCGTAATTACAGAATTTTTTTTTTCCTCTGTTTTTTTCTTTTTTCCTATACCAAATTCAAGCACCAAATTTCTACTAAAATCAAAAGCACCAAATTCCAAATTGAAAATTGCTAACCAAATCAACAAAATCAATACCAAATTCACTCAAAAGTAAAATCAAAAGCAACAAATTGAAAATTGCTAACCAAATCAACAAAATCAAAAGTGAAATCATGAATTACATTTCCTTGGTTTTTTTGAGTTGGAATTTTCGGGAATCGACTCTCCTAATTTTTTTGGACAATTTCGTGAATCATGTTTAGCATCAAGTTCTTTGCAACAATTACATTTCCTTGGTTTTTTTGAGTTGGACTCAATGCCACTCTTCACTCTTTCCCTCTTGCGACCTTTAGTGGTGGAAATTATAGGGTCTTCCAAATTTTCAAAATCTTCACCTTCACTTTCATCCTCACATGATGGAGTTTTTTTCGTAGAAGGCTTCTCTATAGGAAAATTTTCCACAACTTCCACCTCTTTTTCAATCAATCCCATGACATATTTAAATCTTGGAATCGAAAAACTTCCACGAGCCGCTAAATCTTGAAAGGCTTTACACAAAGTTGTATATCGGGCGGGTTGTGATTGAAGAATATTGCCAATGATAGGACGTTTATACGATATAGACCCGGCAATTTTATTTGCTCCAATTGTCCATCTCAAGTTAATTAAGTAGTTAGGGATCTCCGTCCATTGCATCATATTCAAGTATCGAATAACATGACGACAAATCATTCCCGAACTTTCAAATTTCCGACAAATACAATTTATCATATCATTGGTCACGGTTATTTGATACACTTTTCTATTTTCCTCCGCCACCGTGGTCTTATATGTTTCGTACACCTTAAATAGCATCGTACTCATGGAATCTCTCTCATTCACAACATAGGCTCCACTTTGTTTAAGTTCGTGTTGAAAACGTCTAAACATTTCCTTTGTATAAAAAGATGCCGCATGATTCTCCAATGAGGAGGATGTTATTCTTGACCTTTCCTTTTCCTTTGTTTCATAGTCCGCTTCTTTCTCACGAAGATATTGTTTCTCCAATGCTTTTTGTGAATTCTCTATAAACTCTTTCAAACCGGTTCTAGCATTTACATACTCGTCAAAAAATGCATTCATTGACTCACTTCTCGAGGTAATGGTTATCCCGGTAGTGAAATGAAGTTTAGTGTACACACGAACCCACTTATGTCGAACGGAATACATTTCTTGCAACCAACCATGATCAACCAAGTTATATTTTTCAACCAAATCATTCCACCTATCTTCAAATTGTTCAACCGTCATTGACTTGTACAAACATAAGTTGAAATCTTCTTTGAAATGTGGTTCATATGCGTACAAACCGGATAACTTCTCCCCGAATTTGGTACTTATATGCCAAGTACAATAAAGATGGTTCGTGTTTGGTAAAACTTCGGCAATTGCATTTCCAAGTGCAATGTCTTGATCGGTGATGATGGAGATTGGAGGGTTGTTTCCTATAGCTTCCAACCAATTCTTCAAAACCCATATATAAGAACTTTCTTTCTCATCCCTTATTAGTGCAAAACCAAACAATATGGATTGGTAGTGGTGGTTCACCCCCGTAATAGGTACAAATGGCATACTATACCTATTTGTGCGGTATGTGGAGTCAAATACTACCACGTCTCCAAAATTTTTATATGCATTTAATGATCTTGGATCAACCCACAACATGGAACGCACCCGATTATCCTCATCAACATCTACTCGATAGAAAAAATCCCCAAAACTATTACATTTTAATTCTTGGAGTAATGTCAAACCTTCTTTGGCATCACTCGAATCAAATACATGATGTCTAATATCACGCAAAACATTCCTAATGTCTTGACTAGTAAATCCAATATTCTCTAAGCTTCCCGTAAGCTCACCCATTACATTCAAAGATTGTTGAGGCCCAATACCCGACTTACTCAAAATTATAATCAATTCTCGCATGATGGGTGTTATGTTTCTTGGCCTTTGCATGAAATGTACCTTACTAGGTGAAACCATCTCATGATTGTGTACCAAATGAACCAATGTTACCTCCCACTTATTTGATTTCTCTCTATGAACAACATACATTCGCACCTTACATTTCGTTCTACCAAGAGAATCTCTTTTTCTCTTATTTTTGGGAACTTCATCTTCATCATCCAAAGATTTTGAGGCTAATCTCCCACCCTTTCGACATATATACAAACGCGAACAAATCTTGTTGTTTTTTGAACGTTTATGTGTAGTTCTAATTATGACTTCAAAACCAATACGCCTACCATAATCTCTATAAAACCTCTCCGCTTCATCTAAACTATCGAATAATTGACCAACACATGGGCAAACATCATTCAAATCATCCAAAGAAACACCATTCTCAACATCTTCAACATCATCACCATCATCAACATCATCATAGACAACATCACCATCATCATTCTTAACATCTTCATTATTATCATCATCAAGATCTATTATTTTAGGTGTGTGTGGACGTTCGTTAACATCTTCATTTTCTACCTCAATCTCAATCTTACTAGGTGTCTTATTAGGAGATTTTAATTTCGAAAAAATGAAAGAAGCCATGGGTTAAATAGAGAGCTAACCTTGAATTCCAAGCTCAATCTTCAAAAATCTTAATTTGGGAATGGTACTCCAAGCTCAATCTTCAAAATCTTCAAATTTGGGTAAGATTTGACAAATAAACTAAGATTGGTAAAGTAGAAATAGGTATAGATTGGTGTAGATTAAGTTTGTAATGGTGTAAAATATATCTCCAAATGATTTAAGATTGGGTATAAACTCAAGAACACTCTTGAAATGATATTTCAAAACATGAAGGGCTGTTTGAGCTGAAATTGGTGTTGTTCTCGGCTAAGATATATAATAGAGCGGAACAGAATAAGGGTAAAATGGGAATATTTGTTACGCTATATTATATAGCGTATACGCTCTATAATAGAGCGTAGTACGCTATATAATATAGCGTAACTACTGTTCATCCTGCCCGTTGACTGGACGTTTTAATGGTATAAGATGGGTTGGTTGGATATATTAAAATATCCAACTGTGGCTGTTGACCAGTTTCATATATATATATATATAAAAGAAATACATGTTTTCAATTTTAAATATTAGTAAAATTTTATAAAAATAATATTAAAATAGATTAATATTTTTCTAAAAAATTCAAAAAATTACAATGTAAATGAAATTAGAAAAAATAAATATGAATAATTTTAAAGCTTCCCGTAAAGCTAGTTTCCACAAAATCAATAAACCAACTTTTTACCTTTTCATTATCCGTAGACCGTAGCCCATGCTTCATATTGCGGAGAATTTAGCTATGGTTCATCCTTTGCGCCAAGTAACCGATCTTTCCTCGTGCTCTGATGCGCATCCGCATAAGAGGAGCCCATGTGGTATAGTTGGATTCATCCAGAGGAACAGTTTTCGGAAGCACTGAGTTGTCTTGTTTGGTGGAGTAGTTATGAATGACTTGTTGAGTTTCGATTAGTGTGATTTCAGTTTGTGGAGTTTCTGATGTTTCATTCTCAATATCAGATCCCGTCACTGAGATGAGAATTTGAGGTAGGATTCAAAGATGTAAAGAAGATATGTGGATTCAAAGATTCATGGTACAAAAAAAAACATGTTTAAAGGTGTGACAGCTCTGATGATACCATGTAGAAAATAGTGAACTGGTTTACTTCTACTTTTCTATATTTTTCACTGAGCCACAAGAGGGATATTTATACACTTGGGCATTGTGTCCTACAAGATACCACTACACTTCTCTTACAAGACTCATGTATAATAAGATAATATTACAGGATACTGTATTATTTTAATACATACATATACTATGCATATGCTTTGCATTATCTTTACCAGAAAATCAAAGAATGTAGAGAGCTTCAATTTTTATCGTAATGTCACCAAGTGTTACAGCTGAGGCACTTAAAGTATTCCCAAGTGATTTACTCTTTTTATTTAAAATGTTTTGATTGCTTGTATTCTTCTTAGTTTGTTTTAATTACCAGAAGACTGTAGGAATGAGTTCTCAAATGTTATAATTCTGATAAATCGTAAAGATGCAAAGAGAAACACACTGTATAAAACTGAAATATTGAAATGAGTTACTGATTACAGAACAAGCTCCATGATACAATCTCCATTACTACTACATTACTACAGAGAGATTGAGAGAGATGCTAAAACATGGAGAGAAGCTGGAGAGAGATTAAGTGTCTAGAGAGAGAGAGAGCTAAGCCCTGTTTTCTACTCGTTCTTATACAGAGTTAGTTACACATTTGCTTAGCCGTCAAAGTAGAATCTCTAACAAACTTGATCCACTTGGTTTTGCTAAATGACATGAGGTTGAGTGAAGGCTGGCTGACGTGTCATGTCTGTGACTCACTGTCCACATTCTGCTCATTCTGTTCCCTTGTTTCATTATATTCAACATCCCCCCCGCAAACTAGAATGGTCTCCAGTCATTCCTAGTTTGGAAAGTAGATGCTGGAACTGACTGGAAGGAAGGATTTTAGTAAAAACATCAGCTAGTTGTGAGGAAGTTGGAACATATGCAATTTGAAGTAGACCTTCCAAAACCTTGTCTCTAGTAAAATGAACATCAATCCCAATGTGTTTAGTCCGTTCATGATGAACTGGATTCTTGGCTATATGAATGGCACTTTGATTATCACAATTGAGAGTAATAGGTTTCAGATTTGTAACTCCTAGTTCCTCCAGTAATCTAACCATCCAAGTGATTTCAGAAGCTGCAGAAAACATGGATCTATATTCTGCTTCAGAAGAACTTCTAGAAACAACACTTTGTTTCTTAGATTTCCAGTTAACTGGAGAATTCCCTAACAATAAAACATAGCCAGAGATAGAACGTCGAGAATCAACACAAGCACCCCAATCAGAATCAGAAAATGCTTGCAAAGTCAATTGATCATTTCCTTTTAACAGAATTCCTTGGCCAGATGTGGAAGCCACATACTTGAGGACATGTATAAATGCATCATAATGTGGAATTCGAGGATTCTGTAAATACTGACTTAAGTGTTGAACAGTGTAGGATAAATATGGTCGAGTATGAGTAAGGAAATTAAGCTTTCCTACTAAACATCTATAAGAACTAGGATCTGAACACAATTCACCTTCTTCTGCTGAAAGTTTTAAATTGAGAGGAAGTGGTGTTGCTTTGGTTTTGACATCAGTGAGACCTGCTTCTTGCAACAACTCTTGAGTGAACTTTTTCTGGGTTAAGGTAATACCTGAAGAAACATAACCAATTTCTATTCCCAAAAAGAAACTCAATCTGCCTAGATCCTTGATGCTAAAGGTGGAATCTAAGTGTTGTTTGAGTGCAGAAATTTATTGAGCATCATCTCCAGTGGGAATAATGTCATCAACATACACTGCAGCAATTGTTATTTTCCCAGCAAAGTGTTTGACAAACAAAGAATAATCATTCTTAGATTGCAAAAATCCCTTCTTAAGAAGCTCAGCAACAAGTCTGGCAAACCATTGCCTTGATGCCTGCTTTAAACCATACAGAGATTTAAGAAGTCTACAAACTTTATTATGAGGATTTGGTACACCTTCAGGAACTAGCATGTAAACCTCTTCAAGTAGATCACCATGCAGAAAAGCATTATTTACATCTAATTGATGTAATATCCACCCTTTGTGAGCTGCTACTGCAATAAGACACCTGACTGTAGTCATTTTAACAACTAGAGAAAATGTTTCTTCAAAACCAATACCCCATTTCTGATTATATCCTTTGGCTACAAGTCTGGCCTTGAATCTTTCCACAGTGCCATCTGCTTTTAATTTGATTTTGTAGACCCACTTATAACTTATAGGAACTTTGCCAGCAGGAAGATCAACCAAAGTCCAGGTATTGTTAATATGTAAAGCTTGTAGTTCATTTTCCATAGCTTCAATCCACTTTGGATTTTTACAAGCTTGAGCATATGTTGTTGGTTCCTTTAAAGTAGCTTGCTGACTAACCATGGATTGAAATGACTCTGGCATATGAGAATACTGAACCAAATTGCACCAATGTGAAGTAATAGGAGATTGCTGAGATATACCACAAACATAATCATTATAAGTAGATGGTCTTTGTATGCTCTGACACCATGTTATAATTCTGATAAATCGTAAAGATGCAAAGAGAAACACACTGTATAAAACTGAAATATTGAAATGAGTTACTGATTACAGAACAAGCTCCATGATACAATCTCCATTACTACTACATTACTACAGAGAGATTGAGAGAGATGCTAAAACATGGAGAGAAGCTGGAGAGAGATTAAGTGTCTAGAGAGAGAGCTAAGCTCTGTTTTCTACTCATTCTTATACAGAGTTAGTTACACATTTGCTTAGCTGTCAAAGTAGAATCTCTAACAAACTTGATCCACTTGGTTTTGCTAAATGACATGAGGTTGAGTGAAGGTTGGCTGACGTGTCATGTCTGTGACTCACTGTCCACATTCTGCTCATTCTGTTCCCTTGTTTCATTATATTCAACATCAAAGTTCTTTAGGTTTGGACTTACCGGTTTCTCATTTCGGATGCATATATAAATGGATTACTTGCTATTTTTCTTATAAATGGCATTCCGAAGTCTGTTGAGATGGACCTGGCAACTGATGCTAGTTTTCTGGTGCATTCTGATAGTGGAATTAATGTGGAACAAAGGTTTGTCATGCTGTACGCTTTGTATAGTTCATTTTATTTGATAATTCCAATTAATGTCTTTCTCAAAATTAGAGGAACTTGTGTTCATCCTATTGGCGTGGGTAATTGTTTGCATTTTGACCTGGTTTTGTTATTTTTTTCTTCTTCTTTCGGGAACTCAATGTCCACAGAAGTATTTTTATTCTAATCTACCTAGTTTCCTAGATTGAGATAATTCTAAATTGCCCTGCGTTGAAGTTGCTTTAATTGAGTATCGTAAATCTCTCAAGGACCCAGGAGTAGAAGATGTTGGGGACATTGAGAAAGAAGTTGCAAGATGATACAATTGATATCGTCTTTGTAAGCTGAATCCAATACCAATTTCAACCCCTTTGGTTCCCTTTAGTTTCTTTTCACCGTGTAATTAGGATTCTAGATAGTTAAATACTTATGTTTGATAGAATCATTTGTTGAAGAAAATGCAACTCACAAGAAATAATGCTTTTATGTAGTTATACTTCATATGTAATAGTGATCTTTATATATATATATATATAAAAAAGATTTTGCAGGTTGAATTTAATATTTGTGCTCTATCTTGAATTTTTAAAATTTGATTTAGACGATTTTACACCCCACATGAAATTAACAAAATAATCTTTAATTTAGTGATGGTTTAACAATTATTTTTTAACTAAAACCACGCAGAAACAAAAGAGAGAAAAAATTTACGATTTTTTACGTTGAAAATTCTATTCGATTTATGAAATCAACTTATATTTCATTTTGATTATCAAAATACCCTTTTATTATTTGAATAGTTTTGCTAACAATCAAATACAGTTTTAATAATAAGTGTAAGAGTGATATTTTATCCAAAACTTTGGTAGTCGGTAATCTGGTTTCAGTACGGTAAAATAAACAAAAGCTGTTAGATCATAAAATAAATAGAAGAAAAACGTTGGATCTAATATAATAAATATTTTATATTTTAACATGTAAACTAAAAAGTGTATTTATATTGAAATACAAAAAAGTATATGTCAGTGATTTAAATCATATATAATTTAATTTTCTACATTGAATAGAATTATCAATGTAGGTCTTCTACACCGAATATGATTAATGTAAAATTCATAATTATATTTTCACTTGAGATTCTGAGTGTTTCCATTTTGATAATAATTGTTAAATTATCACTAAATTAAAGAAAATTTTATAAGCTTCTCGTTACCTATAAAATCACAAAATCTGATTTCTAGATCTCGAGATAGAACCCAAATAATAAATATGAACTTTTTTAATATTAACAAAAAATATAAATAAAATTCACTTGTATCCTTTTTTAATTATATCATTTTCATGTCATAATTTCTTTTTAAAATTCAATTTTAATACAACCTTTTTTTAATTATATCCTTTTTAGATTATAATTTTCTTTTTAATATGATACAATCTTGAAATACAGTTTGAATAATAAGTGTAAGAGTGATTTTGTCCAAAATTTTGTTAGTCGAGAATTTGGTCTTCAGTCCGACAAAATAAATAAGAACCTTTGGATCATGAAATAATTAGATGAAAAATGTTGGATCAAACATAATAAATATGTTATATTTTAACATGTAAACTAAAAAGTGTATTTATATTGAAATATGAAAAAGTGTATGTCAATGATTTGAATCATATATAAATTAGTTTTCTATATTGAATAGGGTTATCAATGTAGGTGTTCAACACTGAATATGATTAATGTAAAAATTCGTAATTATATTTTCTCTTGAGATTCCAAGTGTTTCCATTTCAATAATAATTGTTAAATCATCACTAAATTTTATGAGTTTCGCGCGTGTGGGCTATAAAGTCATCCAAATCTGATTTATAGATCTCGAGATATAGCCCAAATAATAAATATTTACTTTTCTAATATTAATAAAAATATAAATAAAATTGAGTTGCATCCATTTTTAATTATAAATTTTTTTCATATTATAATTTTCTTTTTAAATTCAATTCTAATATAAATTTTTAAAATTATATCCTTTTTAGATTATAATTTTTTTTAATATGATATAACTTGATCATTTATCTTTTTAATTATTTCAATAATTTCCTATTGAAATTATTATTCCCATAAGAGAATTTAAATTATTTTTGTTGACTACTATGTATATATAAAATAATTTCTTTGTTGAAATCGATAGTTGAATAAAATATGTGCCTCTTGTAAGTGATTTAAAATATTTATATATTATTCTATGGAATTGTTATTCTTCTTTACATAGGACATCATAAATGATCAATATTGGACAGAATACAATCAAACCAAACCCGTCTGAAAATAAATATTCTACAATTAAAACTTTAAATTAAAAAATAAAATCGATCTCAGCCTATTTAAAGGTTTTATTATTGTTAGATAGTAAAAATTTTCAAGATTGAATTGGAAAAGTAGCAACAATGAAGTACATAATAGTAATTTACCCATGAACAGTACAGTATGTATAATTTTAGGGGTGAGCATCGGTGGTTTAGGACCGCCAAATCAATCAAACCATAAATTTTGGGTTTTAATTTTTCAAACTGTAACCAAACCAAAAATCATAACATTTAAAAAAAACCAACCTAATTATAACGGTTTGGTTTGATCGGTTTCGGTTTAAAACCATTATTAAATAATAAAAAAGAGGCAACAACATGTGTGAACCAATACTGCAAGCAAAATTGTTATGAAATATTACTGAATGCAAGAAATTGTTGCAGGCTCAAACAACAGGCCAATGGAAAAATCTAACAAATTTTTTATTATTAATCACATCCTGTACGATATAAAAATATTTTCGTCTCATGTTTTTTATTTCATATAAAAATAAAATTAATATTAAAACTATACATACATACATATATATATATATGTATAGGCAAGTGCTCAAATACAAACCACTTTTAAAATACAAACCTACAAACCAACACTAAATTAATTATATTTCATTTATTCTAAGGTTCCCGCCAAGGGTACCTTCACAAAAAATGCTTAAAATAATTGGCTCTATCCATTAAAAAAAAAAAAAAAAAAAAAAAAACTTGCCGTGGAAATGCGAAGCATTTAAGACACTAAACGGATGAGTTAGGTAGTCATGAGGGCCGCAGGCCCTCGACACACCCGTCAATCGTCTATTGCCTTTACCATTGATTGCCATTCCTTACAACTTTAGAATGATAAAGGCGCGAAGCGCCGTACAAGAAGGTGCGAAGCACCGTTAACCAGTGAAATCCACTGCCACGTCATCACGTGAACAATGAATTTTTTATTATTATTTTTTTATTTTTTTATTTTTTTTGTTGGATAGAGCCAATTATTTTAAGCATTTTTGTATTGGGGTACCCCTAGTTTGGTCATTAGATTAGCTTGAAATATTAGATTATGCTTGGTTTGTAGGTTTGTATTTTAAGGAGGTTTGTATTGGAGTAGCCCCCTATATGTATATATATAATATTTATATATTATTGATCTTAATGGTCGGGTTGGTTAAATCGGGTGGAAAAATTAGTAAAACCAAACCCAACCCAAAATTTTCTGTTTTTAAAAATTTAAAACTATAACCAACCCAAATCGAAAAAAAACCTAAACTTTCGGTTTGGTCGGGTTGGCCGACACATTTCTTAGCTTTTCCGATCATGGGTAATCTCTCTTTCTCTCTCTATATAAGTTATTGAATTAAGAAATTTAAAGGTAGTCCATTGTAAAATAAATTTGATAATTATAATTTCATAAGACATAATAAACATATTAAGTATTTAATCCAAATTACAAAATTTTCTTTTGTTAAGAGTTCAAATTACCAATTTAGAAATTGTTTTTTTTTTCTCTTGTCCTTTGTTTTCCTGCAAATTTTCAATCGGACGGCTAAGAATGAAAGGAGGAAAAACATAAATCAGTGGTTTCCCAAGCTCAAAACCCTAGTGTCATCGTAGGCAGCTGATTCTGGTGGTAGCAACTCCGATCCAATCCAATGGGTTTGTATTCTCTCTCTCTCTCTCTCTCTCTCTCTCTCTCTCTCTCTCTCTCTCTCTCTCTCTCCCTCTCTCCCCCTCCCCCCCTCTCTCTCTCCCTCCCCCTCCCCCTCCCCCGCCTCTCTCTCCCTCCCCCTCCCCCCCCCTCTCTCTCATTTCATACTTTTTGATTCATATTGCAAAATGTGCTTGTTAAATGTATATCCAAACAGCCTCATATGTGTATGAAAGGGCTAGGTCAGAGGGAGCCATAACCTGCAAGTGACTTGTATTTTAGCCATAATTTCTTTGAGATAATTTTGTCTTGGTGATAATAATCTAAACTAAAGTCTTAACTTGAAAAACAGAGCATCTCTAGACATACTCGAAGTTTGGTAAAGTCAATTTGAGACTGTTCTCACCTGATCAATGTCAAATTCACTAACTGTAAAATTATGACTGTCCATTTTTATAATTGTTATGTCCTCAGTGATCAGTCTGGTAGTTGCCTCTAAGGAGAACGTATTATCTAACAAATCAACATAACGTATTAGTTTAGACAATAAGGCTGTATAAATCTCCTAGCTTAACATTAGTATTAACTGTTGGTTGGCTTCGATTATGTGACCATTTCCAAGTTCAAATAAATACCCATCTCCATACGCGTACGCATACCTATTTACCTAAGCATATGCATATATTTACTTAAGGATCTATCTGTTAGTAAAGTTATTATCAAGGACAGTTGTTATTGTAAATCCAACTTTCTAGCTGATACAATATGTCTGATACGATATGTAGAAAAAGAAAAGGGCATATAAGAAAAACCATTTTTGCAAATGCATAGGGTGCTCCTCTTTTCAAATAGGTCCACTTGGAGACATTTAATCCTAGTA
This sequence comes from Saposhnikovia divaricata, assembly GCA_036435485.1. Lineage (NCBI taxonomy): Eukaryota > Viridiplantae > Streptophyta > Magnoliopsida > Apiales > Apiaceae > Saposhnikovia > Saposhnikovia divaricata. The sequence goes on from CM071598.1 coordinate 171,991,627, forward strand.
ATGTCCCTGTCCAAAATCCATTATGTAGCATCACCAAGGAATGTCAAAAATTGACCTGTATCAATCTATTTTTCCTATCAGAGTTGGGATTTTTTTAGTCACTAGGAGAACGTATTATCTAACAAATCAACATAACATATTAGCTTAGACAATAATGCTGTATAAATCTCCTAGCTTGACATTAGTATTAACTGTTGGTTGGCTTTGATTATGTGACCATTTCCAAGTTAAAATAAATACCCATATATTTACTTAAGGATCTATCTGTTAGTAAAGTTATTATCAAGGACAGTTGTTATTGTAAATCCAGCTTTCAAGCTGATACAATTTGTAGAAGAAGAAAAGGGCATATAAGAAAAACCATTTTTGCAAATGCATGGGGTGCTCCCCTTTTCAAATAGGTCCACTTGGAGACTTTTAAATCCTAGTAATGTCCCTGTCCAAAATCCTTTATGTAGCATCACCAAGGAATGTCAAAAATTGACCTGTATCAATCTATATCTCATTATATTTCTGATCAAACTTTGTAAATGAAAATTTTTGTTAGCGTAGTGTAAAGAAAGGGAAAATAATCTTGTCTCTCTAATTTAATTAATATTTATTTCAATTTTGAAAAGCAAATAAATATAAAAAAAAGAAAGAGAAGAGTAACTCGGGTACGTACGATACAACTATTGTCCAGTAGAACAAGGTTAATTGTAGTATATTTTAGGTTTCACCGCCTGCAGCGTACGTAAAAGTGGTGCGCTGATCTGTAAATATGTTGTTTTATAGGGCAGTTGCTAGCAAATGTCAGATTACCCAATTAACTTTGACTGTTTGGGCTTGAATGTGTCACACCATCCTCTATACGTAAGCATATATTGGTACTATTACGAATATTACGGTATAGATTATTATTACTTTATATAGCATAGCATAGTGCCAAGCATCGTAGGGTCCGTCATCAAGAGAAACTCATCGATTTCTCTCTCTCTCAAATCAAATCAAGTATTTCTTAGTTATATTATTAATTCTTATATATATAACTCTAATCCAATTGATTCAATCATTTTTTATATTTGTAAACAAGGTATGGTACAAATTTTGTATATCGGATTGGAGCTAATACATATTGAATTCTTCACCTACTAGGCACTTGATGATAACTATGGGGATTGAGTTTTAATCGCGCTCAATTCATTATTGTAATCCAATCTAATTCATATAAATGTTTAATTATGTTTATGGTATGTAAGTATTAATTCTTTGCTTTTATCTGCATCAGTCCATCAGCTATGCATATGTTTGAATTACTCAAATTATATATTTAAGTGCTGGGATTTGCATCTTCACTCTCTCAATTGAAATTCAAGTAAGTAAATTTATTTATGAATAACATGATTTTATTTGATTCGTAGATTTTCAATTCAATCACTTAAGTTGTCCAATTTGTGCTCGTAAATCAGTTGTTTAGTCCAATATTCTGTTATTGTATATTGTATACATTTTTAAACATCTCAAATTTTGATTTCTATATGGTGGGATTAATTGAACCATCTCGGTGTGAGTTAGGGATTTTGTAGGAAAAATTGATGATACTATATGAAACAAATTTGTGTAAAAAGGGCTCAAATTTTTTGATAAAGTCAGTCCACCATTGTTCTTTAAAGTCTCCTTGATGAAACTCAAAACAATAATTCCAACTAGTTTTGCTATTAAAAATGCAAAGTACAACGTATGGAGAGCTGATAATACCCACTAGATCTACAAATATTCTAAAAAAAAATTGTGGGTTTTTTAGATTCCTTAAAAATGAAGATTAGATTTAAGTGAAGCACAAAGTATTATTATTTGGTATTATTAAGCTATTTTCAATTGCCTAAGGCTTGCTAACTAACCGGAGATGTTAGACATCCCTGTTTTAAATGATGCATTAAGTTACATATTAAGATTAAATTGATCTTTGATTAGAAATTATAGTCAGTTGACTTTATAAACTCCTCTAAAGTAGCAAATGGGCTAATAGTATATGATTATAGAACTCAATGCTTCCTTCCCATATATGAACATGGATTATATATAATGTGACTTTTATTTAAATATGCCAAGAATAGTTGATAGATTCTAGCATTCCACTAGAATAACAAGTCATTTGATTGTTTCAACAGAAACTACATGTAGAAGCTGTATATTTTGTCTAACATGGACATAATGATTGTTCACATTTGTTTTCTGCTTATTTGCTTAGTGCCTACATATGAACTTCAAATTTTGTAACATTTAAAACATTAAATCTTAGTATAGCTAGGGACGTTACTTACCACAATAGTTATAAACTAATACCAATAGTTAAGCAAGGAGAATGTATAGATCTCAAGAAGTTTGAAAAAAAAAATTACAAATGTTTTTACCAAAACATAATGTCACTGCCCAACAAAGGGATTGTACAAAAACACTAAAAATTACTTCCTGCCAAATAACCAAGTGAAGCTGGAATTGGTAGTTCCAACTTTAGCTTGGCAGGCCTTCACGAGCTCGTTATTAGCAACAATAAGCTCATTGTTGCTTGGAACCAGCTCAGCGTTAGTCCTAGCCAACTCAGTGTTTGTCTGAATAAGTGTGTTTTTTCAGCTTCTTTTTTAGCAAGCCGAGACAACAATTGGTTTCTCTCCTTGCTAGTAAATGCAAGGTAGAGTCCAGTAATGGATCCTGCTGTGCCAATCACCCAAGTAGCTTTTGTTACGAAGTCTTGGTTGATATTTCCCAAAATGATGCCATCAGTATAAACGCCAACCACACGAGATCCCCTTTTCGATCCTTCATAAGCTTGTTTTAGCAACTCAGCAGTTAAGTTCAGGTCACGGTTTTTGATTGCACCTGCCCAATAATAAGAAAAACATGTTAAATGTATAAGAACACATACCTAAGATGTGCCCCACCCACACACATACCTGCAATCGAGTTAGGATCAAGTTTGATAGCATTGAGTTCCAACTTTGCAAACACCTTTCGAATCCAAGACATGACTGATAAAAACAATAGAAAAAAGGGAATTATATTTATTGTACAACAAATTGCCAAGAACAAAGTACTTTATGTGGGATGTATTAATAATGACTTCGTTTGTACTTGGTCATTATTAATACATCCCACATAAAGTACTTTGTGCTTGGCAATTTGTTGTACAGTAAATATAATTCCCTTTTTTCTATTGTTTTCATCAGGCATGTCTTGGATTCAAAAGGTGTTTGCAAAGTTGGAACTCAATGCTATCAAACTTGATCCTAACTCGATTGCAGGTATGTGTGTGTGTGGGGCACATCTTAGGTATGTGTTCTTATACATTTAACATGTTTTTCTTATTATTGGGCAGGTGCAATCAAAAACCGTGACCTGAACTTAACTGCTGAGTTGCTAAAACAAGCTTATGAAGGATCGAAAAGGGGATCTCGTGTGGTTGGCGTTTATACTGATGGCATCATTTTGGGAAATATCAACCAAGACTTCGTAACAAAAGCTACTTGGGTGATTGGCACAGCAGGATCTATTACTGGACTCTACCTTGCATTTACTAGCAAGGAGAGAAACCAATTGTTGTCTCGGCTTGCTAAAAAAGAAGCTGAAAACAACGCACTTATTCAGACTAACACCGAGTTGGTTATGACTAACACTGAGTTAGTTGGCTAGGACTAACGCTGAGCTGGTTGCTAGCAACAATGAGCTTATTGTTGCTAATAACGAGCTCGTGAAGGCTTGCCAAGCTAAAGTTGGAACTACCAATTCCAGCTTCACTTGGTTATTTGGCAGGAAGTAATTTTTAGTGTTTTTGTACAATACCTTTGTTGGGCAGTGACATTATGTTTTGGTAAAAACATTTGTAATTTTTTTTTTCAAACTTCTTGAGATCTATACATTCTCCTTGCTTAACTATTGGTATTAGTTTATAACTATTGTGGTAAGTAACGTCCCTAGCTATACTGAGATTTAATGTTTTAAATAATACAAAATTTGAAGTTCATATGTAGGCACTAAGCAAATAAGCAGAAAACAAATGTGAACAATCATTATGTCCATGTTAGACAAAATATATAGCTTCTACATGTAGTTTCTGTTGAAACAATCAAATGACTTGTTATTCTAGTGGAATGCTAGAATCTATCAACTATTCTTGGTATATTTAAATAAAAGTCACATTATATATAATCCATGTTCATATCTGGAAAGGAAGCATTGAGTTCTATAGAGGATGGTGTGACACATTCAAGCCCAAACAGTCAAACTTAATCGGGTAATCTGACATTTGCTAGCAACTGCCCTATAAAACAACATATTTACAGATCAGCGCACCACTTTTACGTACGCTGCAGGCGGTGAAACCTAAAATATACTACAATTAACCTTGTTCTACTGGACAATAGTCGTATCGTACGTACCCGAGTTACTCTTCTCTTTCTTTTCTTTTTTCTTTTTATATTTATTTGCTTTTCAAAATTGAAATAAATATTAATTAAATTAGAGAGACAAGATTATTTTCCCTTTCTTTACACTACGCTAACAAAAATTTTCATTTACAAAGTTTGATCAGAAATATAATGAGATATCTGTTTGTGATGTTGGTAATGATGATATCCTTAAAAAATTTTGTCCACTATTTAATTTTAGAAAAAGAATATAAATACTCCGTATTTATTTGAATAAAAATAAATTAAACTGTACTAGTCATGGGATCAGCATTCATGAGTTTGTCAAAGATGGATGGAAAATTACGGACCTATTACGGTGTAGACTAGGGAGTACATTTAGAGCCCAGGGAAGTGGTATTATGTCATTTTTTGCTTTAATTTTGATACTAATATGATCTGTCAATCATGTTAGTTGGACAGGGATGAGTGAGGCGTCACGCACTCAGACTTATCACATGTAGTCTGCAGTATTTATTTTGTGTACGCAGTATTAGGGTCGAGAAAAAATTCGAAACCGAAATCTAAACAGCTAAAAATTGAACCGTATAAAAACCGAGCTAAAACTGATTTTGCGGTTATAAGTTGGAACCGATCCGATTAAAATAAATAAATAAATAATATATATATATATATATATATATATACTTTTTGTATTGGGTGTCATGACGGAACTCTTATATTGAATTAAATATGAGGTGTTCTTTATTGTTCTTTATATAAGGTGTTCTTCATGGAGTGCAACTCTATATATATATATAGACCATTGCTCCATACAGAACACCCTTATATAACAAACAATAAAGAACACCTTAGATCTAATAGATCCAATGGCCCCGCCAGGGGCACCCAATACAAAAAGTTGTTATTTTTTACCCTCTATCCATCCAGCAAAATTTTTTTTAAAAAAAAAGTAAAAAAATTACTGTTCATGATGACGTCATGTTGACGTCAGCAGTGACGTCATCATGAACAGTAACATTTTATTATTTTTTTTTTGCTGGATGGATAGAGGATAAAAAAATAACTTTTTGTATTGGGTGCCATGACGGAACTCATATAATATATTAGATATGAGATGTTCTTTATTGTTTGTTATATAATGTGTTTGTTATGAAGTGCAACTCTATATATATATATATATATATATATATATATATATATATATATATATATATATTTATTTATTTAAAATTAATAAATACATATATTTTTTGAAATATAATTTTTAAAAATTAAAAATGGGTGGTTGGGCTTTTTGGCTTTTCTCTGTATCTTCCTGCAATAACAGTGTTAGGAATGTTGCCTTACTATTTTACGCTCAGTGTGTTATAAAATTTTCGTTTCCCATGTTTAGCTATTGATCGACCAACTAAACTCCATGTGATGATTGAGGTTCAGGGTTGATTTAATTGGACAGGAAGCTTAACACCATGCTTAAAGAAATTTTGTTCGTGTATATTAGGGGGTGTTTGGGGAACTTATTTTTCAGAATAAATCAAAAGATAAAGTTAGAGATTTCTAATTTTTTTCTGAAAAGGTTAATTTTTTTTTTTTGCAACTTATAGAATTTCATACATACATTAAATACATGTATAAAAAAAATTATCAAAATATGAAATTTTTACCCGAAAATAAGTTCATAAGAACTTATATTAAGGTACTGCCAAACAGGCCCTTAATCTTATGTTCTTATGTGTGCTCATGATACTGCATGTTGCCTTATTGTGTTTGTAGTGCCTAAATGTTGATTCCCACTGCTCACTTAAGTGTTAGATGTTGTCAGATTGTTTAAGAACATTATATTACAAACATTTTTATTCTAGTAATTAGCCATTAAATTTTCATTGTCAGACGACATGTTTAAGAACATTAAATTTTTACGTACTTTTTAATCAAGTAGGTATATTGGTTTTGACATTTTTATTTAAGGCGATTTTAAAACCGAAATCGAACCGATGGCAACTGATCTGACAATTTTGAATCCAAAACCGAATCGTCGATTTCAGTTGCGTTTGTAGTTTTTAATTTTAAAAATCGAAGATTTGCGATTTCAGTTTTACCATAAAACCGCACCGATCCAAATCCGTGCTACACTGTATAGTAGGTCATGCTTGCATTTCACATTGAGTTCGACTTTTTCCTACCCTTTTAATTATATATATTAGCTTCATACTCATGCGAGGCACGAATTTGTAGGTATTTTTATTGGTAACCATTTTTTACAAAAAAAATTCTTACATTGTTTTAATTTACATTTTTCTAACTAAAACTACATATATATTTTGTAATTTTATATATACTAAAATAATAACACAATATGTTAACCTATAATAATAACTAGCATAATAGCCCGTGCAAGGTACGGGTCATTTTCTAGCATTGTTGAACATTGCGAATATGTGTATTGTATGGAACGATTTGGTGATGTTTTTATACATTAAAAATATATGAAACAAATTTGGAGCACGTATGTGAGGAATGCACGTTCACCAAAGTGTAGGAGGATACCATTATGGCTTATGATATCAAAGCAATTTTTTCCTCGATCACCATTAGGCAAGTATATGTCTTTGCAAACATTTACAATGAAATGGCCATGCAACAAATTATTGAATGCTTTCATGTTTGAATTTCAGACATTTTACAATACATTTTAAAGATTACAAGACCTTAATTATTGTAACATACAAGACCTTACTTATTAAAGTCTGAGGTTGGAAGTCTTTCTTCTATTCTGATCCTACAACATTCAGCGTTCCTTTTCTGTTTTGATCCTATACATTCACCGATACCTGGCAGCCCTCGATAAAATGAACCATAACATTATATTGATGAAGAAAGATAAGAGACTTCTCATTTTTACGGATATTGATAGATACACGCTGCCACGCTGGCAACCTGGAGTTTGGCACTTCTCCTATTAGATTCACGATCCCTACCAAATAACATGCAATTCAACATCTTGATGTATTAGAAATAAGAACGTACGCGAATTCCGGTGAAATAACATGCTAAAAAGGTTTTCCAGTTAAAAATTCATATACCTGTTACGTTCTTTTCCACTACAAAAACCAAATAGCAAAGAAGCTGGGGATGTAGTGGAGGCCTCTAAAAAACGTGTAAAAATGAATTAGACAACTAAGAGAGATCCATGTCAACCTGCATAGGAATTTCCTTCACATAAAGCTATAAATAAGCAGACATATAACTTTTCGTTCGAAAATAATTGATAGCCTGGTAACAATGAATATGTGCTTTATAGAGCAGAAAAGTAACCCCGTACAGGAAAAATTGAAATAAACTATGACAAAACTGATATTAGTTCCCTCGCTCACTCCGGGCAACCAGAACTAAAGTTTAAAACCAGGTGGTTGGGGCTGATGAAATTCAGATAGGGAAAACTTAGGTCTTGGGTCATAGTTAAATCTATTTTTTTTAGCAAATTACATAGCATCAAACAACCCACTAAGATGCAGGTACATCAGAGTCTTTTAATGCGGCATATCAAAGACTATGTTTTGTGTACCTGCAACCCAAAAGTGACTTTATATTATTCCTTTCTAATGGCCATTAGCACAACCATTTACTTTTCCCGGTATTGCAACATGCGACTATGTGAGTACTCGAGAAATAATAAAAAGTTCAATAACTTTGACAGAGCAACAATATGATAAACCCTAAGAGCATGTATTTTCTTTGTCAGGTTAAGAGTTGTAATATGAAAATGGGTTGAATCTTTTTTCATGTTTCCAAGTTGCAACAACTTATTCCTGAGATTGCCAATCGTCGCAGTGCCTATGGCTAGGTACATCTTAACTCTTCGGGAAACAATTAATAGAAATAAATTTAGTATTATCACCATCATTCTTCTACGAACTCTCCTCCGTTTAATTTTGTTTTCTTTCCTATTAGGTAGCTTCTTGAAACTACTCCCCTTTTGTGTGGCTTTCATTCATTTGGCTACCCAAATTCAATATACGTGTAGAAACATATATTTTATTCTCCTATATTATATGGCCATCCAAAATCCCCACAAGATTTTATGCATTTGATTCAATTTTAATGACGTACTTCTTTTATCTCACTCGTGGGTCAAAATTGTTCCCTCACACTTAACTCTTTCTATCCACTTTATAAATGCATATATGTTCTTAATTTTATAAGAATTTTCTTCTTCTTTCTTCGTAATGGGATGTTTCCTTTATCATTTGTAAAATAAGTACTTATTTTTTCGTTATAAACCCGACCAAACATATTGCATCTATACTGTATGCTTACTGCATGTGTTTAAGTGTGTGTATGCATGTTTTAGCTTTAAAAGTGGTATAGGAGACATGTAACCATATAAGAAACTTACATATAGAAGTGAGCGACTTGAGCGACAGATTATCACAACTTTTGGATTCCACAGACAGTAACAATGCTCAAGCAGCTGTTATTAGGAGCTTGCTTATGTAATCACACGACATTTTTACACAAATATACATTTAACTTTAAAAATACTTGAAGTTTAATTGTGGATGTGAACTCCTTTTCTTTTTCTACTAACAGTTTCTGATAGAAATTGATCATTTTATCTCTTAGAGGTTAAAAAGATGATTACTTCGGTAAGCTATTACAATTAAGATTTCTTTTCTTTAATTAGTGAACTCTTACTTAGCTATATTTTTGGTTCCCAGCGTTTCTTGTCCATATTCAAATTATAAAAAGTCAGATTTAGTTCCTTTAATAACAATAATTTATTGTGAACTTGGCATTGTTGTAGCATTATGAGGCTGCACCATATGTGAAATAGGTGCGTTATAAGTTCAAATTTGGTATGTATGTACGTGTGATTCAATTATGCATCAATATTAGACTTGAGGGAATTTTACGGTGAAACCTGATTTCGGTGTGTTCTTGTCACCAACTGTAGGGGTGGAAATTCCAGATAGCTGTGCTAGCTCCCTAGGCTAAATGATAACTTTAGCAATGAAGGTTGTTGCATCTTCTAGTGCCATCATCATTGTCATCGATCTGCCAAAGTAAAGTCTTAGTGTTAACATTAATTTTCGCAACCATGGGCGGATCCAGAACCAAATAATATCACTGAAGAAATTAATGTGATGGGGAGGATCGAAGGTAAATTAAAAGCAAGTAAAAGCAACTTGAGTACAGAATTAGTTCAACCTGGTGCAGGGATCAGGTGGCCGCCAATGCCTGTTTAATCTAATATTTGTGTTCTCCCATCTTATTAATATATTTTTTGTGTATTTCAGCCCTTCACTTTGTTTGAGATATTAAATCACTAGATTTTTAATATATGTATGCGCCAGTAAATCCAATAAAATATGGATGTGTCTTGTCTGTTTAATTTATAATACTGATGTGTCATACGTTGATACAAAAATGAAATTGCTATAAACCCCTGTTAATATTGTTTACTTCAGTACCTGCTGATTATAAGCGAGCGATGTCGTGCGCATTTTGTAGCAATGTCAACGTAACAACTTATTTGATGTGATTTTTCATCGAATCCACTCATTACCGCGTCTTAAGTTCATAACGTACAAAATCATTCTTCAGTTGCACAGCACTTATAAGAGAGCTGCAAGACTCTCGGGCGTTTATGTGTGTTGTATGAAAGGCAGTCAAAAGATAAAAGGTGTGCCCAGTTTGTTGTTGTAATGTGTAGGCCTAATTAAGTCCAATCTATATTTACAATGGATGTCACTGATTCTTACAACAGAAATACTAGTGAATGCATAACTTGCTTCCAAGATTTTGATCAGTGCAGGTGCTGATGCTTTCAAAGTTCATATATCTCAGTTTTATTATTGCACCTGGTTCCACAGTAAGCAATTATACTCTAGAATTACGCAATCTACATGTCTTCATACCATATTTTACGTCATTGTCCCGGTAATGTCTTGTGCAGGTGATGAAACTAAGAGAGTTAAGTGTGCAAGGGTTGCTTAGCCAGAAATTCAATTGGCCAAGCGCACAAGACACTATCAAAATCTATTGAAGAAGGGATCAGGAAGATTGGTACTTGCTGAAAGATCCACAGATCTATGCATCTGCAGTGCCTTTTAGCTGCTAAGTCTGCAGCATCATTCATTATGCAAGAAAAGGGCTGGCAGGGTTTTAGAGTGATTTTAAGGGAGGGCTGTGAGTAACCATTAAAATCTTAGTGTACTTTCAGTTTTAAACCAGAAGTTGGAATTCTGAAATACATTTCTGTGTCCTACAAATCAAGTAAAAAGTGGAATGGAAGGATATATAGGTGGGTACTGGTCTCTGGAAGCGGATACTATTGTTGTTTGTATTTGAGGCAGGCCCCTTACAAGGTGCACCTATATCTTGTTTTATGACAATGTAGATTAATTCATTCGCAGGGCACAATCTGCAGGCACCCCATCAAATGTAACCCTTTATAGAAAACATACTACGGTAACATGAAAGTTAACAATGTGTTTAGAATGGTGACAAGAAACTAATCAAGTAAAACTTTTAAATCCCTTCCCTATCAGTCACTCAAAGGCTTTTTTATGTGCAATTTGGTGTGGCAGAACTCAGAAGTGGTAATCTAAAATGCACTATTAAAAATTGAATTACAATTGCTTTATTCAAGCTTTTAAGATTTAGTCATTTAGAACGCCATAAAGATTGGGAACTTTTAAAAACCTTAACTATTAATCACTCGAAGGAATTTCCTGCATAAGGAGGACAAGATAACGTTAGGCACCATAGCTTTTTTCATTGCGCACACCATGTAACTTTTGGAACCCTCGTTCATATGGAACTCATTCCAAATCCGCTGCAATAAACCTTGTGTGTGGACGAAGTTCAGAGACTGCAGGAACAACCCTTGAATAACCATGGCCAAGATTTTCTCTACACAAGCATACCATAAAATGCCTCCATTTTTCAACAGTGTGCAGAACTGCGTAACTTTAACAAATACTGAAACATTGATTCAAAGGCAGACACCAGGTAGAAAGGCCAGTGTTTGTACTATTTGTCTTTTTACTTCTCTGGCATGAACGTGCTCACGAATATGTTCCACAAATTGCCACAACAAATGGACCAACATGTAGTTCGAGTTCTTGAAAAAATAAACTTTTTGTAGCACAGAAGGCTGAAAAAATAAACTTTTTGTAGCGCAGAAGGCACTAGCAAATCATTCTATGAAGGTAGCCTTTTATAGAGCACGACTATAAATCCAACAATCTAACAAGATATTTTCTAGCTTTAGAAATGAATCAACTTAAAGAAACTAAGATAAAAATATACAGCAAATCAAACATAGAGTGAAGTCCATAAACCACAACAAAAAGTCGAACTCTAAACAAGCTAAATTTCTTGGTATCCAGCAAAATTCATATCTGTGCAGACCTTCTGCAAGGGCAATCACCATGAATCATGGATCCCAGGTGAGGCACCAGCATTTAAAGAGATAAATTTGCTAGATAGTTCTTAGCTTGATTTGCTCCGATTCCCACCAGGTAATCAGGTAGGTTGCCAGACCCATCGCTTTGAACTTTGAAGATATCCAAATAAACTATGATCCATGCGCATTAATTCATCTTCAAAATCTCGGCACCCCCAACAAGCCTGTTTTGATTAAAAATTGTCATTGAGCAGGATAGCTTGTTTTTTCAATTATATTTTTCAAGATTTTCTTTTCTAAATTTAAAACATATATCCGTTACAGGTAGCCCAATATAATTTATTTACTATTTTCAAAATCGTGGGATTTCAACAATGGCATTAGTAAATATAAAGAGAACCGGGCCATCAAGTAGTATTTTCGGCAATTATCAAAACCTGTACATAATCGACATCACATCCACAAGGTTGCTCGGATATCTTACACTCTTGACCAATTTTAGCCACATTTTCTCTTATATATTTAAAAACGATGAGTGCAATACAGAAAAAAAATCTACTTGATAATTATATGTTCTCTGATACTTTATATAATGTACCAGCTACCAACTTCCAGTTCCAGCACTTTAAATAGAGATAATAATTTCAGATAATAATAGATACTCATAGCAGGAGGCAAATCAAGTTTGTATTTTCTCATCGTCCATGCGGCAGTCGGTTTTATATACCACAACTTCCATCCATAAATAAAACTAATTGGGCTTTTGCCTCTTTTCACACCACCACTTAACTATGATACTTACTACTATTATACAACATGGATTAAGACAAGCTAAGTTGGGATTCTAATTCCGGCCTTTCGCCTTGCATTTGAGCTCCCTGTATGCTGCTATGGCTTTCTCGGCCTCCCTTTCAAACTCTTTGGCTTGAAACTCCTTGTACCACTCAGATCTTAAATCTCGCACAAGATAAGTACCTAGGGCAGCCAAGCCAGCCCTTTATGAGTTATGTTATTTGACCAATTGACACTCCAGATGCCATTTCAGCTCCAACTACCTGGTGTTTGCCTGCAAGTCAAATACCATTATATTAGGCCTGGGGGTGTTGGCCCTCATGACACAATTTTAAGAATACAAGGCCCCAAAGAGCAAAAAGTGAAAATATGGTCCTTTAGAGCAGCTCCAATGCAAGGCCAACTCTTGCTTTGGAGCATGTAAAGTGGACTTGGGCACTGGCTGGTTCACGTTTTAGCATTGGAGTAAAGTTAAAAGTTGGGCAGATGACCTCTACGGTGGCCATTGGCCAAGTCTGCTACCCACTGCTACGCACGACTTCCGAGGCAGCCATTTAAGCTTTTATGTGTATAAAAAATATATATAGAGTTTGATTGTTATGAAAAAGTAATATTAAAATCAGAAACTGGACAGGCACGATTGGAGGTTAATGGCCAATTTTTGTTCCCGACCAACTTTCACTTGCGTGTCACAATTATCTGACCCAAAAACCGAACTTGGGCATCTTGCATTAAAGATGCTCTTATGGCACAACATAATGCAAGTCAAAGAGGTTTTTTCAAGAAAAGCAAAGGCGTGTAGTGTTTCTTCTATCCAGAAATTTTTGACTAAGAAAAAGCTGAAAAAGCATGTTCAACTAGAGGTTGTTTGGGATTACTTAAAATAAGTTATTTATGATTTAATGGAGGTGTTTTCAACTTAAAGGAGAAAGTAAAGTTGTTTACTTTAAGTTAAATGAATGTGTTTGGGTAAGTTTACTTAAAGTTAAATAGGAGTTTAATAATTTTGACTTAAAGTAAAATTTGACTTAAAAAAAATTAAATTCATGTTATTTAAACTTTACAAGAGTTCTAGAAGTTTAAAAAAAATAAAAAATAAATCGATAAGTCATAAGTTAAAAATATCTAAACGGAACTTATGACTTAAAGCAGTTTTTTAACTTAAAGCCGATTTAAAATCGTGGTTAACAAACATGTCAAAAACTACTTAAAGCCGTTTTTAGCTTTAAGTAGTGTTTGCCAAACACCCTCCTAGTGTTTACGCAGAAAAGCAACACTAATTTCCGTTTGTATTAGAAAACATATACATTATATAGTGGTGCTTCGAAGTCTCTCCATAGAGTTATTTTGCCATTAAGAGAAGTTCAAATCTTTTAAAAAGTTATGAAACTTATAAAAAGTTATGACTCACGTACAGTAGAACCTCGTAAATTAACAATTCACGAGGCTTCTATACCATATTAAAGATCCATACAGTCATTTTTCCATTAAGTAAAGAAATCTTTTAAAAACTTCTGCCTCACAGAGTAAAACCCCCTAAATCAACAATTGATAAATTAATAACCTTTGATATTTTATCAGTCCAAACATAAGGGATAGTATATTTTTCACTTGGATAATTTAAGATTCTCCATAAACTGATAAAATTTGTCGGTTCCAAAGTTATTAAACTATTACTCCCTTTGTGCCACAATTCTTTTCTCATTTTGACTTTTGTTACTGTTCATTCTAAGCGATTGACTACTAATTTGCGCATAATTTATAAGATTAAATATAGTAATGAGTGATCTTGTTAGATTCGTATTTGTGAGTACTTTAATACAGTAAAGTTTTATATTTACTACTAATACGAAATTGAAGATATTAATAATCAAAAATGTGCGTTGGCAAAACATGATAATGATGAATGAAAAAAGTTTTTTGGGATGGAGGAAGTACATGTTTAAACAAAAAAGCAGAGAAACTAACAAGTAACAGCAACATATCACAATATCAAGGGAACATGTAATACATAGATATCAAAACTTACACATGTATATCTATACCGAATTTGCTGCAACACATAACGATTCAAAGATAAACAGATGAATTGCCTTTAAACACATCAAAGTTTATATCTTTTTTTAATTATCATAAAAAAACACAAGAGAACAACAAACAAGTGGAAAAGATTAAGAAATTGAGGAAAGTAGATTTAGATTTATGTAACCGACAAACTCTACGATTAGTGGAATGGAGCTAAATTAACATACTAAATAAACAATGGAAATCAAAGGAACACAAATGTATTGAAAATTAAGAGTTTAGAGACAAGGACAGAGAACAAAATACAAGAGAAAGATAAATTGTCAATCAAGTCTGTCTAATCTTTTCCATCTCTCCTCTTTGAGTAGCCTCTAGTTGACACGTGTCATAAATCCATCGGTTGTTTCTCCACATTCTGTTATGCACGTGATCCAAACATTCCTTTTAGAACGACATCGTTTACCACAGTGATATCCTTCTTTCAAAAATATAACTTAATAATTAAGTTGACTAACTCAACTGACTGCCACCTCAACGAAGATAGTTACAATTTACCTAGATAATGGCCGACGGGAGAGATACGATCAATCGCGAGAGAGAGAGAGAGAGAGAGAGAGAGAGAGAGAGAGAGAGAGAGAGATGTTCTGGAACTAGTTTGACCATCAGTTTAAGGATGGTAGGAGGTACTCATGTGAAGCTGGGTCCCCACTGAATGGAACAACTATTTCCAAAAATTGCTAGTGAACAACTTGTCTCAGTCAGAGACCATGGTTTTAGGCATCCCATGTAGTTTATATATATTATCCAGAAAAGCTTGAGCTACAGAGGTGGCACTGAAGGGATGTGATAAAGCAATAAAATGTCCAACTTTAGTCAACCTGTCCACAACAACCATTATGCAATCTTTCTCTGCAGATTTAGGTAGTCCTTCAATAAAATCAAGTGAAATGTCCTCCCATACTTGTACAGGAATAGGCAGTGGTTCCAATAGCCCATTTGGGAGGTGATTACCTGTTTTAATTCTCTGACACAGGTCACAAGCTTGTACATACTCTGCAATTTCTGTCTTCATGTGGGGCCAATAAAAGAATTGAGCTATCCTTTTCCAAGTGGCTTCTTGGCCAGAGTGACCTCCACTAGGACTGTCATGCATTTTCCACATAATGTGACTTTTTGCTGGCCCTTGAGTTCCCACATATAGCTTCCCTTCCTTCTTTATGATTCCTTTGTGAAAAGTAAACTTGGCATACTCCCTTCAATAATCCTTTGTGAGTGCTCATCATTGTCATAACTTTTAATAATATTTTCCAGCCATTCTTGTTGGATAGCTGTCACCTCCTGTAATTCTCCATGAACCTCAGCTGGTAACCTTGACAATGCATCTGCTACCACATTTTCTTTTCCTTTCTTATAGACTATTTCATAGTCTAAGCCCATAAGTTTGGCCAACCATTTCTGTTGGAGTAAGGTAGATAATCTTTGTTCAAGTAGATATTTTAAACTCTGGTGATCTGTTTTGATCACAAAATGGTGTCCTTGTAAGTAGGTGTGACACTTCTGAGTTGCCATAACCAAGGCCGACATCTCCTTTTCATACGTTGACATGCTCTGCTGCTTCTTCTTTAGACTTTTACTTAGATATGCTAATGGTCTGCCTTTTTGCATTAGTACTGCCCCTATTCCTGTCCCACTGGCATCTGTTTCCACCACAAAGGGAAGAGTATAATCTGGTAGAGCCAAGACATGTGCAGACATCATGGCATTCTTGAGTCTGTTAAAGGCTATAGTGGCCTCCATAGTCCATTCAAACATCCCTTTCTTTAGTAGTTGTGTTAATGTCTTACTGATTTCCCCATACCCTTTTACAAACCTCCTATACTATTCAGTGAGACCTAGAAAGGCCCTTAGCTGCTTTATATTCTTAGGTAATGTCCACTCCTTCATAGCTCTTATTTTTTTCAGGATCTGTGGAAACACCCTGATCAGAAATTATATGGCCCAGATACTCAAGCTTATTCTGTCCAAACATACATTTGCTTTCCTTAGCAAATAGCTGGTGTTCTTTCATTATTTGCAGTACTTCTTTCAAGTGTAACAGGTGGTCCTTAAAGGAGGATCTATACACCAACATGTCATCGAAGAAAACTAGTACTGACTTCCTCAACTGTTCCTTAAACACTGTATTCATAAGTGACTGGAAGGTTGCAGGTGCATTGGTAAGCCCAAAGGGCATTACCTTGAACTCGTATAGGCCTTGGTGGGTTCAGAATTCAGTCTTGTACACGTCCTCTTCTGCAACTCTGATTTGATGATATCCAGACCTTAGGTCTAACTTTGTAAACTAGCAGGCTCCCTTAAGCTCATCCAACAACTCATCTATCAATGGTATAGGATATTTATTCTTGATTGTGACATCATTTAACTTCCTGTAATCCACACACATGCGCCATGTACCATCCTTCTTTTTGATTAGGATTATAGGAGAGGCAAAGGGGCTGGTGCTCTCTTGTATAATTCCAGATTTTAGCATCTCCTTGATTTGTTGTTCAATTTCAGCTTTTTGCACATAGGACACCCTGTAGCTTCTTTGGTTTATGGGTTGACTTCCTTCTAGTAAAGGAATCTTGTGGTCATG
The DNA here is from genome assembly GCA_036435485.1 of Saposhnikovia divaricata. NCBI lineage: Eukaryota > Viridiplantae > Streptophyta > Magnoliopsida > Apiales > Apiaceae > Saposhnikovia > Saposhnikovia divaricata. Next base: position 172,008,896 of record CM071598.1, read on the forward strand.
GAGCCTTGTGGGAGGTAAACCTTTTGGTTCTTCAAAAACTGACTTGTACTCCATCAAGAGAGTTGTTAAAGCTGGTGATGGTTTCTCTGGACTGTGAGCCTCAGATTCCTCTTTCTTGCTAGCAGTAATCATGCAAATACATCCTTGAGTGACTCCTTTATGGGACCTCATCAGCTTGTTGAGTTTCTTTCCAGTTATGAACTTTAAATTTCCACTAGGATTAGCACCCTGAAGTGTGACTGTCCTTCCATCCTTCACTAGAGTAACAATGTAGTTGTTACTATCAAAAGTTACTGGACTGTGTAACTTAATCCAATCCACTCCAAGAATGATATCTGATCCTCCTAACTGGAATGGCCTTAAGTGACACAAAGTGTTGACCCTGTATGGTATAATTCACCTTCTTGCAAATAAAATCAACTAACATGCTAGTCCCATCTGTAACTGTCACCATGAGTGGTGATTCCAACTCTGCCTGGAATCCCAGCTGCTTCACAATACCCTAGTCCATAAAGCTATGGGTTGACCCACTGTCAATCAGAATATTCAGCGTTCTACCATTGAATTTTCCTTGCATCCTTATAGTACTGGCTGAATTATGCCCAGACAAGGCATTGATGGAAATCTCCCCAGGCATCTCAGGTTCTGTGAGCACTTTCTCCATTTCATTAACCATCTTCTCCACATCTGACCCTTCTTCGCCATACTGGTCCTCTCCAATTAACATGTACAATCTGGATTTACATTGTTGGCCCGGGTGGTACCTCTCATCACAGTGGAAACACTGTCCCTTCTCCCTTCTTTCTAAAATTTCTTTGCTGCTCAGTATTGACCTATTTTTGTTGACCTCCTTCACAGGTGAGCTAGTGGACTTGAAGGTGTTGGTGGTTGGGACCTTGGTTGTCACACTGTAAGGTTGGTTGTTCTTGATAGTTGTTGATTTACTCACTTGGTTGGAGTAAACTTTTGGATTCCTGGACTCCTCCTGTTTTGCCAAGTACACAGCATCTGTTAAAGATTGAGGTCTGAACATTCTAACAGCACCTTTAATTGACTCCTTCAAGCCACTGATGAAACTTGATACAAAATACTCCTCTGTGAACCCCCTATTCTTTGCCACCACCATTGCTCTGAGTTCTTCAAAATTGTCTTCATATTCTGACACTGTGGTAACCTGTTTTAATTTGTTAAACAGGTCTTGGACATCCCTGCTCTCCGGATTCTCAAATCTAGTAACCACATCTGTTGTAAACAATTTCCAGTTTATGATTCCCTTGCCCGATTGGTAAAATCTATACCACACATTAGCCTTCCCTTCAAAATGTAATCCAACCATTTTCACCTTCCTCCCTTCCTCAATATTTACAAACTCAAAGTATTGTTCTGCTCTAATTATCCATCCCTTCGGGACTGTTCCATCAAACTTCGGAAATTCGAGCTTGGGATTGAAATGGATAGCTGCATGGGGAGGTTGTCCTGTGGGACTAACGGGTGGGTTTATGTAATTAAATGGGGGTGTATGATTCTGGTATGAAAAATTGTTATATGGTGGACAACTATCTGCTGTTGGTAAGGAGTAATAGTAGAGGTGACAGGTTGTGTGTAAGTGTTGTAAGGTGGTGCTTGAACATACTGAGTATTGAAGCTAGCAGTGTATTTAGGGTGCATATTAGATATAGGAGTAGGAGGTACCGTATAAACAGGTGGTACCGTATAAGCTGGGTAAGTAGAGTAAGGTGTAACAGTAGTAGTCTGAGTACTAGCAGCTGTAGTATTAACATTCGTCAAGGGAGAATGAGAACCAGTTGTTACCTCAGTATGATGGTTGGATTGGTGTTCAGATCCAATCTTTATCACTACCTCAGATGTTGGCGTTGAGGTATTATCCAGATCCTTCCCTTGGTGAAGCCCCATAATCAACTGTTTTGGATCTGATAATTGACTATCCACTTTATCCATACGAAGACCCAGTCCATGTACTTTCTGATTCATATCACCGAACCTCGTATTCACTTGTTCTCTGCCTTACCGAGCTCCTCAGTTATCTCTCTCAGCTTCCCTTCAGTCACCCCCAATCTATTATCTAGTGCCTTACTACGTGTGCCTTCCGCCAGGATTGTAGCCAAGGAACCAACTGCTCTGATACCAATTTGTAACCGACTAACTCTACGATTACTGGAATGGAGCTAAATTAACATACTAAATAAAAAATGGAAATCAAAGGAACATAACTGTATTGAAAATTAAGAGTTTAGAGACAAGGACAGAGAACAAAATACAAGAGAAAGATAAATTGTCAATCAAGTCTGCCTAATCTTTTCCATCTCTCCTTTTTAGTAGCCTCTAGTTGACACGTGTCATAAATCCATTGGTTGTTTCTCCACATTCTGTTATGCACGTGATCCAAACATTCCTTTTAGAACGACATCGTTTACCACAGTGATATCCTTCTTTTAAAAATATAACTTAATAATTTAGTTGACTAACTCAACTGACTGCCACCTCAGCTGAGATAGTTACAATTTACCTAGATAATGGCCGACGGGAGAGATACGATCAATCGCGAGAAAGAGATGTTCTGGAACTAATTTGGGGATTTAGGGTTATTCTTTTTTCACACTTTCTTTAAAGTTTTGGGCCTGACCAATTTGTGTTTTCTGACCCCGCACCGCCTTTTCAGCTTTTGGACCTTCAAGTTAAAGCGAGTTTAAACAGTGAACCTTTTTTAGAGTCTATAAATTACCTGGCTTGTAAATCCGATTGGAAATATAATAACAGAACATTGAAATTAAAATGTATTAGTTGTCAAAAAAAAATGTATTATATCAGTTTTAATAATGACTCGATTTGATTGTTATTGATTTGATTTCGGTTATGAATCGATTATTATTTATTAGAAAATGAGAAAACTTATATTGTCATCCAAGTAAATAGAACTTACTTACATTATATTAGATCCTACTATATCATGTTATCTATATCTATACTATTATATTAAAGTCGAAACATTGAAAGTTTTGGTTTTCGGTTTGGTTATCCTAAGTTTTGGTTTTCGGTTTGGTTATCCTAATTATTAAAATAAATAATTAAATTACAAAAACAACTCAAAAAGCTAATTACTAATGTTAACGTAGTTATATTCTGATTAAAATTCCTTCATCCACTTCTACTTGGACTCTTTTTTCTGCTCCAACAACTCAATTATTCATTTTTTCTAAAGATTTTACTTCTAATTAAAACACTCTACCATTTAATTTAAAACTAATATTACAATAATTAATATATATCCAAAATATCTATACTATTATATTAAAGCCGAAACATTGAAAGTTTTGGTTTTCGGTTTGGTTATCCTAAGTTTTGGTTTTCGGTTTGGTTATCCTAATTATTAAAATAAATAATTAAATTACAAAAATAACTCAAAAAGCTAATTACTAATGTTAACGTAGTTATATTCTGATTAAAATTCCTTCATCCACTTCTACTTGGACTCTTTTTCTGCTCCAACAACTCAATTATTCATTTTTTCTAAAGATTTTACTTCTAATTAAAAAAACTTTACCATTTAATTTAAAACTAATATTACAATAATTAATATATATCCAAAATATCACACCATATCTTTCCGTAATTATTTTTAGTAGTAATTTTTGTAATTAAAACATGGAGTACTTTTTAATTTAAAATTAATCTTGAGATCACTAATATACACCCAAAAATATCTCACCATATATACAAATCATTATTTTTATTAATAAATAACAATCGTTAGATCTAATAATAAGATATATTATATGATTAAATTAATTTACTAAAAATTCAAAGTTCGAACCCGTCAACGACATTTTTAATTTAGAATTTTACAAAATAAATTTTAAACTATGCATTTCATTATATAAATTTATATTAAACTAAAATTAAAAAATTAATAAAAATAAGGATTATATAAAAACATAATTATAATGTTAAATAAATTTTATAACCTATCAAAAGAAACCCGTGCTTCGCACGGGTTATAAGCTAGTTATTATATTAAAGCCGAAACATTGAAAATTTTGGTTTTCGATTTGGTTATTCTATTTATTAAAATAAATAATAACATAATATAATTAATAGTAATTAACCAATTACCTTTTTAACATTTACTTTTAGTTGAATATATTACCTTTTATAAACACCTAAAAAGTCAATCGTATCATATCTTTCAATCATTAATATATTCTTTCTAATTAAAACATGTTACCATTTTGATTCAAAGCTAATCTTATAATCATTAATATATACCCGAAAATATCACACCATATTTTTTAATAATTAATAAAATATATTAAAAATCTGTATACGTTATTTATAATATGGAAACATTAGTATAATCCGTAAACACGAGTATATTAAATTATATTAAATTAAAATTAAAAATATTAAAAATAAAGATTATATAAAAACATAATTGTAATATTACATAAAATTTATAACGAACTAAAAGAAAAAAATAATTTTTACAAAATAATGATTATATAGAAACATAATTACAGCATAAAATAAAATTTATAACATATTAAAAGAAACCCGTGCATCGCACGGATTATAAGCTAGTAGGATATAATTATCACACAGTTGGAATATTACCACCTACTTGGCTGCTTGCGTATTTATGCGTATATATTCTTTAATTTATTGCCTTGCAGCATTTTTGTTAAACTAGCTTATAATCCGTGCAACACACGGTTCTTTTTCTAATATTTATTATATTATTTTTTGTTATTTATTTGTTATTAGTTTACATCAAATTGTTGTTATGAAATTGATATATAGGCCAATATTCTATAGAGAACCATCTTAATTCTTACGTAGAGAACCACTTATTCCACACTAATTTCTGATTTTATTACAGAACCAAAGTTCTATTTTTTTGGTTCTATAAAAAAAAATTTGGTTCTATAAAAAAAATATTCTAGACAGATGCTGACGTGGCAGTGCCACGCCGCCTGCCACGTGGCACTACCACGTCATCAATGATGACATCATCGATGATGTGGTACTGCCACGTCAACACTGATGACGTGGCATGTAACGTGGCAGGTGACGTGGTAGTGATGACGTGGCAGCTTCAGAATTTTTTTAAAAAAAATTTTGGTTATGTCAGAGAATCTGAAAAAGAAAATTAAAAAATTTTGGTTCTACTACGGAATCAGAGGGTTCTTCACGGTTCTCCACGTAAGGTGGTTCTCCATAAAGTGCTACTGTTGATATATGTATGTGTGTATATATATATATATATATATATATATATATATATATATAAGATTTTACACGTTCAATTTATTATGTGTTTTATCTTGAATTCTTAAAACTTGATTTGGATGATTTTACAGCCTACGTGAAATTAACAAAATAATCTTTAATTTAGTGATGATTTAACAATTTTCTCCAACTAAAACTACCAAAACAAAAGAGATATGAAATTGACGATTTTTTATATTGAAAATTCTATTGTATTTAGGAAATCGACTTATATTTTGTTTTAATTATCAAAATAACCTTCTAATTATTTGGAGATAGTTGTACTAACACCAAATACAGTTTTAATAATAAGTGTAGGAGTGATTTTATCCAAAATTTTGGTAGTTGGTACTCTGGTCCTCAGTACGATAAAATAAATAAGAACTGTCAAATCTTAAAGTAAATAGATAAAAAACGTTGGATCAAGCATAACAAATAGTTAATATTTTAAAATTTAAACTAAAAAGTGTATTTATATTGAAATACGAAAAAGTGCTTGTCAATAATTTAAATCATATATAATTAGGTTTTCTGTATTGAATATGATTATTAATGTAGGTATTTTACACTAAATAAGATTAATGTAAAAATTCCTAATTATATTTTCTCTTGAGATTTTGAGTGTTTTCATTTGGATAATAATTATTAAATCATCACTAAATTAAAGATAATTTTGTAAGTTTCGCGTGGACTGTAAAATTATCCAAATCTGATTTCTATATCTCGAGATATAAAGCCTAAATGGTAAATATGAACTTTTTTTTTAATATTAATAAATAAATAAATAAAATTCAGTTCTAATACAATCTTTTATATCCTTTTCAGATTATAACTTCTTTTTAAAATTCAATTCTAATACAACCTTTTTAATTTTATCCTTTTTATATTATAATTTTCTTTTTAATATGATATAATCTTATCGTCTATTTTTAAAAATATTATATTCGACGGTTGAGATTGTTTTGGCGATACAGTGACCAAACCAAAATTATGGATAAGATCCCTCTTACGCTTGTTATATACTAGTCTATAACCCGTGCGATGCACGGTTACTTATAAACTTTTTAATTACATTTTATATTAAAGTTTTAAGTTGTATATATATTTTTATTATTAAAATAATTTTTTAACTTTATAGTCCCATGTATATAAATATTATTAAAATTATTTATTTTGAATTATTACTTTAAAATACATACATATAGATATAAATATTACCCAAAAATCATTTTTTAACTTTTATTTAATAGAAAAAGTGAAATTTATCTAATCATGTAGATCTTTTTCGATTTTTATACAAAATTTTCTATATTGTACGTGTTTTCCAGATTTTGTGTAATTTTTTACTGTATAGCTTATTACTCGTGTGATGCACGAATGTTTTTTTTAATATTTTTTTGTTTTATTATCCATATTTTCATATATATATATATATATATATATATATATATATATATAATATAGGCCATTGCTCCATGAAGAACACCCTTATATTTATATATTTTAATTAGTAGGAAATAAATTATAGAAAATAATAAAATATTATAATACATGTTTGACAGTATTTTTAACGATAGTGTTTTAATTAATAATACGTTGTTGATGGGTTTTAAATTCGTTAGAGTAGTTTATAAAATAATATATATGTTTAATAGAGATACGTTGTTGTTGGGATTCGAATTTGGAACCTATAATAGTATTTTAAATATTAAAAAGGAATGTTTTTTTAGCATTAGATCCGACGGTTCTCATTTATTTAGTTTATAAAATAATATATATGTTTAATAAAGATACGTTACTGGTGGGATTTGAACTTGGAACCTATAATAGTATTTTAAATATTACAAAGGAATATTCTTTTAGCATTAGATCCGACGGTTCTCATTTATTTATCTTAAAATCTAACGGTTGTTATTGAGTGACCAAAAAATGATTACCAAACCGACAACCAAATATATCATGTTTCGCTTATAATAGAATAGTATTGATAAAGATATAATGCTTTAGGGTGAAGTTACAAAGCATAATACAATACCAATCAAAAGATATAATAGGTATTAATCAAACTACACAGTACATAGGAAACAAAACTACCTACCTCCAAAAACAACTAATTAACATTCCCTTTCTAATTAAAATACGTTACCTTTTTTATTTAAAATTAATCTTACAATCATTAATATATACCCAAAATATCACACCATATTTTCAGTTAATAATAATAATATATAAAAAATCCCTATACGTTGTTTATAATAAGGAAACATTAGTATAATTGTAACTATGAGTATATTAAATTGTATTAAATTAAAATTATTAAAGTAATAATTATATAGAAACATAATTGTAATATTAAATAAAATTTAATAAATACCTAAAATATCGTATCTTTCAATCAATTTAAAACACGTTTAATTTTAATTGAACATATTACCCTTTATACACACCTAAAATATCGTATCTTCCAATCATTAATATTTCTTTTCTAATTAAAACACCTTACTTTTTAATTTAAAACATAATTTTGCAATCATAATCTTCCAATCATTAATATTTCTTTTTTATTTTAAAACATGTTATCTTTTAATTTAAAACATAATCTTGCAATTATTAATATATACCAAAAATATCACATCATATCTTTCAATCACTAATAAAAATATATAACAGAAATCTTTTTATATACAACGAATAATTACCGTTAGTTTTTTAGCAAAAAAATCAGAACTGTTAGATCTGATGAATAAATATTTTTTATGATCAAGTTACTTTACAAAACATTCGATATTCGAATTTCGTCAACGATGTATTTAATTTAAAATTTTATAATATAATTTTTAAACCATGCATATCACTAATTTAATTATTAATTAAAATAATTATTAAAAATAGTAATTATATAAAAATATAATTGTAACATAAAATAAATTTATTTCATATAAAAAAACCGTGAAAGTTTGTCGATTTGGTTATCCAAATTATTAAAATAAATAAATGACATTATAAAATTAATGGTAGCCATTGTCATTTTCACATTTACTTCAAGATATTATATTTTATACAAATATCAATCGTACCATATCTTCAAATCATTAATATTTTCTTTCTAATTAAAATACGTTACCTTTTTTTAGTTAAAACAAATTTTACAAATCATTAATATATACCAAAAAATGTCACACCATATTTTTAATTATTAATAAAATATATTAAAAATTTCTATACATTGTTTATAATAAAGAAACATTAGTATAATCAGCAAATATGAGTATATTAAATTAAAATTTAAAAATTATTAAAGTAGTAATTAAATAAAAACATAATTGTAAAATTAAATAAAATTTAATAAATACCTAAAATATATTATTTTTCAATGAATTTAAAAGACGTTTACATTTAATTGAACATATTACCCTTTATACACACCTAAAATATCGTATCTTCTAATCATTAATATATTTTTTTCTAATTAAAACATGTTACCTTTAATATAAAACATTATTTTACAATTATTAATATATACCCAAAAATATCACACCATAATATTCAATCACTAATAAAAATATATAATAGAAATTCGTATAGAACGAATAATTACCGTTAGATTTTTATTAAAAAAATGAGAACCAATAGATTTGATGATTAAATATTTTATATGATTAAGTTACTTTAGTAAACATTCAAGAATAGAATTTCGTCAACGACGTATTTAATTTAAAACTTCATAATATAAAGTTTAAATCATGCATATCATTAATTAAATTTATATATATTATTTAAGTTAAAATAATTATTAAGAATAATTATTATGTAAAAATATAATTATAACATAAAATGAATTTATTTTATATAAAAAAACCTGTGCATCGCACGGGTTATAAGCTAGTATTCTATTATAATAGAGATAATAAACGAGTACTACTATAGGTCAAGTGTTCGAAACCTAACAACAACATATATTTTATTAATTAAATTTAACTAATACAAAGTTTAATTAAATCTGCAACTTAAATAAATGATGATCGTTGGATACAATACTAAAAATTGTTATATATAGAGGTATAAGGTTCGAATTTAACAACATATTAAAAATATTATTTATAATATCATATATATATATATATATATTATATATTCCCACTCAGCTACAAACCAAAATTAAATACAAACTAAAAACAAACAGCCTAGCCAAACAGAAATCAATAAATTACACAACCGAAATCATTAATTTTATTTTTGACAAAAAATATTAAAAATACAAACCCCACCCCACCTGATCTTACCTGAATTCAATAAAATACACCCCCAAAATCACTAAAATACAAACACCCCACTGAAACTCCTAGATTTTGATGATGACAAACAGAAAGGCATTTGGCTTATTTTCAGATATAAAACAACCTGCCATTTGTATATATTCTAACCTGGTTTTGCAGGGAACACATTAAGTAATCAGTCTGTATCAAACAGCAAGCCATTTGCACAAATGGCGTACCAGTTTCACAAAACAGCATGCTGATTTCGGTCTGGCAGTTTTACCGAATATCAAGAAATCAAAGTACATCAAGTTCATACATTATTAGGAATATTTGTAAGGGCCCTCTGAGTATAATTAAATATGCAATCTATCATATCACATGCATATGGGGAGACAAACATATTCCTTGAGTTAAATTAAGAAAAGTAAAGTTCTACTTTTTATTAATTTAATGTCACACCTCACCTCCACTTTAAACAACCACATGACTCTCATGATGGTTTTTAATCACTCCATACACGCTCTTCTTCATCTCCATCAGTTGAAACTCAAAACTCTCTTAAATCTCTTTAAACAAATATATCATCTCTAAACGGCTCATTTTTATACCTTTGGGAAAATTCCTCAAAGAGTGATTTCTTCAAGTTTCTTGTTCTCCTATTTAAGGACTGGACTTGGTCAGTTCTTATCATCAATTGAGTATCCATTGAAGAACAGAAAAACGATACACAAACAACTACAAGCTTTCATTACAAAATCCTTTTCAATCTTTCAAAACCCATTACATTCGTACATATATCTATATATTCAGAGGGTCTTAGATTGAGTTGTAATATTCAAACACTTGTATTGTTCAAATTGTATTTATTTGTTGTTGTACAAGGTTGGCTTCAAGTTTAGGGTGAGTCGAACTATACTAGAGAAGTATACTTGGGAAGTATTACTTAGAGGGTTAGTTCAGCACAGGAAACAACAAGCCATTTGTAAGCAGCAAGGGTTAAGGGAGATATATTGTTGTATCTTGTAATTGGATTATAGTTGATCAATAATATATTCTCTTTCTAAGTTTGGTAAGGGACCAGGACGTAGACCATAGGGGATTAGGGGTCGAACCTGGCTAAAAGATTGAGTGTCTCTTCTACTTACCGTTTATATTGTTTCTGCATTACATTTTAGATACAAACAGCGTGCTGTTTGTGAACTGTGTTATTACAAACAGCAAGCTGTTTTCAGTTATTTTCAAAACAGTTCATAAATTTACATAAATAACCATAAACACCTATTCACCCCCCCTCTAGGTGTTGTTTTTCAATTGGTATCAGAGCAAGGTTTACTAACAATTCTGTAACAGGAAAGTATCGATCATGGCTGAACATTATCTTGAATCAAAAGCGGATTATCGAGCTCCTCTCCTCACTGGTTCAGAAAATTACAACTGGTGGAAATGTAGAATGGAAACATTCTTGTCCAAAAGGCCACTGGTATTAAGAGTTGTGCAGAAAGGAGACTACCAGTTTTTGGATGATAAAAACCAACCGAAGGATGTTGATGATCTCACCATGGATGAGATTATCAAGTGCGGTTTTAATGGAGAAGCCAGAAATTCTTTAATGAATGCATTAGATCAAGCTGAATATGACAAGGTCTCCTCTCTAAAAACGGCAAAGGAAATGTGGGATGCCTTGGAAACTTATCATGAAGGATCGACCACTTTGAGAAAGGTGAAGCTTAGCAAGCTAATGAACGATTTCGGAAATTTTAAGCTCAAAGATGGTGAAACAATCAAGGAAGGACAAGCAAGGTTTCAAGTCACTATAAACTCTTTAAAGAGACTTGGAAAGGATATTCCACAAGATGAAATTAACATGAAAGTGTTAAGTTCCGTACCATTTATTTATGAAGCTAAAGTCACGGCTTTGGAGTCATCTTCAACAATCGACATCATGGATCACCTAGCTGTATTTGCTGATCTAGAACAATTTGAAAGCAAGATAAACAAAAGCCAGGTAGAAGATGTTCGGGCTCCTCTAACCAAAATGAAGAATTTGGCACTTCATTCTACAAACAGCAAGCTAGCCGCCACAACCAGCAAGCTGATTTCATCTGATGAAGAATCTGATGAAGAAATTGCACTAATCTCTCAGAAGATTAAGAGGATGATTGAAAGGAAAAACAGAATGAAAAAGGATAGAGGAAGCTTCAATAAGAAGGCCAAGGAACAAACATGTTTCGAATGTGGCAAACCAGGCCATTTTAAGAAGGACTGTTTCAAGCTAAAGTCAAAACAGCAAGCTGTTTTCAAAGACAAGAGAAAATTGAAGGCCTTACTGACCTGGAGTGATGATGACTCAGACTCCAGTAATGACTCAAGTGAAGACATGGTGAATCTGGCTCTCATAGGTCTAAATGATGAAGAAAGCTCTCAAGGATCCGTAAAAGAAGATGGTTTGGATAGTGATTATTCAGATTTAGAAGGAGATGCAAGTGAGGTAAATTCTACTAATTCTGATTTACTATCCCCTCCTGACATGCTAGAAGAACTAACCATGCAGGTACAAAATAATGTATCCATAATTGAATTTATGGAACTAAAAAATAAGAATGGCAAGCTGGAAAAGAAAAACACTCAATTAAGGAAGATCATTTCGGAATTAATGGTTGAGAAGGATCTTGAAATCAATCATGATGATCTTATTGCTGATCTAAAGGAGAAAATTGTTCAATTCGAAGGGGTTAACAAAGTAATTCTACAAAGGAATGAAGCTCTCATGAAAGAACTCAGGGATTTAAGATCACATATTGAAATCAAAGATGAATGTATTAAATCTTACAAGCTCAAAGAATCTAGTCAAGCTGAATCTTCAAAATCTGCGGAGAAGAGAAAACAGCAAGCTGAATGTGCAGACAAACAGCATGCCATATTGATCTCTCTCCTGGAAAAAGAGGTCAAGGATCTCGAGAAAGGGATGGAAACATTTATTCAAGGAGAAGAAAGCTTAAAGACAATGATGAAGAAGGCAAATGTCCCCTTGGTTAGAGAAGGAGTTGGCATAAACTCCAACAAAAAGCATGGTGTGCTTAAATATGATGGAAGAAATGGCATACCTTACAACTATGCTATGCCTTGGAAGACATGCAACAAGTATGGTGGAAAAGGCCATTTGGAAATACATTGTGTGGCTCAAGTAGATCATAAAGTGAAAACAGCTTACCAGAATGGACAAGTCAGGCCACAAACAGCACGCCAGAATGCTTCTGTCAGAAGGAAAACAGCTCACCATCAATCACCAAAAGTGATCCAAATGTGGATCAAGAAAGCTGATTTAAATGTTTTATATTATGTTACTAACCAATTTGGACCCAAACCTATATGGGTGCCAATTCATTGAGTTGGTGTTTGTTTGTTTTGTAGATATGCCTTGCCGCTAAAATGAAGTCGAAACAATGGATTTTGGATAGCGGATGCACTAGACATATGTGTGGAGACAAATCTCAGTTCAAAAGTCTTAAAATGAAGAAAGGTGGAAGAGTTACAATTGGTAATAGTAAGACTCTTCGAATCCTTGGTATTGGTTCTATTGGTAATAGTAATATTTCGATCGATAAAGTTCAATATGTCAAAGGTCTTTCATATAATTTACTTAGTGTCACTCAATTATTTGATGATGGACATTTTGTTCAGTTTGGCATAGATAAAACTATTATTACTATTGGTGCTAACAAAATCCCACTAGTTGCTAGAAGGGAAGGAAATATATATGTATTAGACTTCGAATTGCAGGAAACAGCATGCTGTTTGGCTGTTTTTGATAATGATCCATATATATGGCATAGAAGGTTGGGACATGCACACATGGACTTGATCAATAAACTTTCAAGCAAGAATCTGGTCAGAGGACTACCAAAACTGAAATATACTAAGGTTGAAGTATGTTCAGCATGCCAATTGGGTAAACAAATTCGAAGCACTCACAAAGCAAAGAAAATGGTATCTACTTCTAAACCTCTAGAGATTCTGCACTTAGATCTTTTTGGTCCAGAATCTTATAAGAGTATTGGAGGTAAACAATATGGATTTGTAATTGTAGATGATTTTTCTAGATTTACTTGGGTTTTGTTTCTTCGTACTAAAGATTGTGCTTTTATTGAGTTTGAAAAACTGATAAAATTACTTGAGAACAAGCATGATACAAGACTTGTAGGTATAAGAAGTGATAGAGGAGGTGAATTTATCAATGAGAAGTTTATTGCATATTGTGAAGAAAAAGGAATCTCTCATGAATTTTCTGCTCCAAGGACTCCACAACAAAATGGTGTGGTGGAAAGGAAGAATAGATCACTTCAAGAAACAGCAAGGACTCTACTACAAGAAAGCAAGTTGCCTAGGAGTTTTTGGGCCGAAGCTGTGAATACAGCATGCTATTTGTTGAATCGAATCATAATCAGGCCTATTTTGGATAAAACTCCTTATCAATTGTTGAGAAACAAGAAGCCAAACATCAGCTACTTCAAGATTTTTGGCTCTAAGTGTTTTGTCCTCAAGACAATTGGTAAAGATGGTAAATTCGATGCAAAATCCTACGAAGCTATATTTCTTGGTTATTCTTTAACTAGTAGGGCGTATAGAGTTTATAATATAGATAAACATATTGTTGAAGAATCTATTGATGTTACATTTCAAGAATCTAACAATGATCTACCAAGAGATGAGGAAGAATTTGCAGGTGAAAAAGAGAACATGCAACCTCAAATCACTGACAATCAGCAAGCTGGAAGTGAAAGTCAGCAAGCTGGAAGTGAAAGTCAGCAAGCTGGAAGTGAAGGTCAGCAAGCTGGAAATGAAAATCATCAAGATGGAAGAACAAATCAGCAAGCTGGAAGTTCTAAACAGCAAACCAAAGATATAGATGACACTGAAAGTCATCAATCCAAGAAGGATGCAGATTTTGACAAATAGCAAGCTGGAAGATCAAAACAGCAAGCTGGAATGGAAGATACAATCTCCAAAATAGCGAAAATGACTCTGGAAGGTCCTAGAGGTTCAAGGGCTACTGAGAAACAACCTATCTATGATGGAGAACATCAATTACCACCAGCAAAGATAAGGAAGACAACTCATGAAGAAATAACTCAACATTCTTTACCGAGGTCAACAAGAGTAGTAAAGAATCATCCCCCAGAGTTAGTTATTGGTGATATTACTGATGGAATTACTACAAGAAGAGGGAAAGCAAATTATTGTGCAAATGCAGCCTTCCTAGCTCAAGAAGAACCTAAAACTATAAATGAAGCTCTAGAAGATGAAAATTGGATCATGACTATGCAAGAAGAATTAAATCAATTTGAGAGATGTGATGTTTGGGAACTTGTCAAGCCTCCAGAAGATGCTTCAATTATAGGAACAAAATGGGTGTTCAAAAACAAAGTTGATGAATTTGGCACCGTTACTCGAAATAAAGCAAGGCTCGTAGCTCAAGGCTATAACCAACAAGAAGGCATTGACTTTGATCAAACTTATGCTCCTGTTGCTCGTTTGGAATCAATAAGAATACTTCTAGCCTATGCATGTTTCAAGAAAATCAAGCTATATCAAATGGACGTGAAGAGTGCTTTCCTAAATGGCGTGCTGGAAGAGGAAGTTTTTGTCAAACAACCTCCTGGATTCGAGCATGATCAATTTCCAAACTACGTATTCAAGCTAAAGAAGGCTCTCTATGGATTAAAACAGGCCCCTAGAGCTTGGTACAAAAGGCTTAGTAAGTATCTAATCCAAAATGGATTCATTCGAGGTAAAATCGATCCCACATTATTTATTATGCAAAATGGTAAAGACATTTTAATTGTTCAAATATATGTGGATGATATTATCTTTGGAGCTACTAATGAATCAATGTGCAAGTGGTTTTCAAAGTGTATGCATAGTGAGTTCGAAATGAGCATGATGGGTGAGCTCAATTATTTCTTGGGTCTTCAAATCAAGCAATCTAAAGATGGAATTTTTGTACACCAATCCAAGTATACAAAAATTCTACTGAAAAGATTTGGTTATGAGGATGTCAAGCCAAAATCGACTCCTATGATTCAAAACAGCAAGCTATTTGCTGATGAAAATGGTAAGGCTGTCGATATAAAAAGGTATCGAGGTATGATTGGTAGCCTTCTTTACTTAACTGCTTCTAGACCTGACATAATGTATAGTGTTTGTGTTTGTGCAAGATTTCAATCAAACCCCAAAGAGTCCCACTTAAATGCTATTAAAAGAATATTTCGATACTTAAGTGGTACCATTTCTCTTGGTTTGTTTTATCCTATCACAAATACTTTTGATCTTGTTGGGTATAGTGATGCAGATTATGCAGGGTGTCTAGTTGATAGAAAGAGCACTAGTGGTGTTTGTACATTCCTTGGACAAAGTCTAGTTTCATGGCAAAGCAAGAAACAAACCTCGGTTGCTTTATCCACTGCAGAAGGGGAGTATCTAGCAGCTGCGAGCTGTTGTTCTCAACTACTATGGATGATACAAACACTAAGGGACTTTGACATCAAGTGTAGAAAGGTTCCAATCAACTGTGACAACACTAGCACCATTAGCATTTCTAAAAATCCGGTGAATCACTCAAGAACGAAGCATATTGATGTTCGACATCCTTTCTTGAGAGATAATTTGGCTAAGGGCAAGATAGAATTGATCTTTGTTCCAACAGAATTTCAACTAGCTGATATCTTCACAAAGCCCCTTGCTGAAGAAAGATTCTCAGTCATTCGAATGCAACTTGGTATGTGCTCTATGTAAAACAGCATGCTGGATGACAGGTATTAGGCAAAATGGCTTACCATTTGTCTTAATCACAGGTTACAAATGGCATACTGTTTGTCATTTTTCTAGCTAATCACTTAAGTGCAAATAAATGTTTTATGATTTTTTATGTGATTAAAATTATTTTTGATAAGTTCTGAATTCATGTCCTACAAGGTTATCAATATGTTATGTGTTACATGCCTATATAAGCTCCTTTATTTTATCATGATTTTTTTTATCTTTCATGAATAATGTGATTCGTATTGATGCTAAATAGGTATATGTGGTGAAAAATGATATAAATAGTTTAGAGAGACATGTACTTAAATTTTATAATTACATTATGAGCCGAATTGAGTTTCCAATTTAGTTTTTAATTAATTTACTCTAAATTCTCCCCTATTGTTTAATCAAAAACAAGAGAGACGGGTCATATCCTCAACACAAACATTTCAATTAGGGTTTTATCTCTCTCTCTCTCTCTCTCTCTCTCAAAGCGGCGATTTCTCTCAAAGACAAAACCATGGCTCGTACTCGTGGACGAAAATCTGGTCTCCAAGCAAATCAAACACCTTCTAAGAAAGATGAATCAGTTGTTGATCTTGCTAGTCCCGGAAATTTCAGTGGTGATGAAGTATCACAAACCCCTGAATCGAAGAGGCTCAAAGGGGTTCCAAACTTCGCTGGTCCTTAGTTTGAATCGAGATACACGGATATGGAGCTAGGGATTCGTCAATTGATTCATGGGTCTCCACTCTCTGGTAAGCTATTCCCACTATTAACTGAGTGTGGTGTTATGAAGTTGTTTAATGATATTGGGCTTGGGAATTTTATGTTAGATCTACCAAAAATCTATTATCCTGATCTTGTGCGTGAGTTTTATGCTAACTTGCATGAGGATTCCTTTGGTAATGTGATATCCTCTGTTCGAAAGAAGAAAATTCAGTTAAACCCTCCCCTGCTAAATTCACTTCTATCTATTGAGACTGAGAGCAATGAAAATATCTATACCGCCCAAAGTGCTGTTACTCTACCTGATTTTTCAGTACAAGACCAATTAAAAATTCTGTATGATTCTGAGGATTCAATAACTGCCACCTCTCATGCTACCACAAATGTGTCTCCTTTAGCTCATCTCATTTTCAAGCTTGCTAGATCCCATATCTGTCCTCGGTTAGGAAACAAATCTAGCTTCACTAACCAAGATATTATTGTGGTTGCCATGATTATCTCTGGTAAACCTTTTGATTTGTCAACCCTTATTCTGAAAAAGATGGTTGGGACAGTTGAGAAAGCTCACACTGGCATTCCATATGCTCAGGTTCTCACTAGGGTTTTTGAGGGTTTTAAGGTTGATGTTAAGTCTGCTATTAAGCTAACCATCAAAGACAACTTTGATCAAAAGACCTTAAGCTAAAACAATCTTCAACTTACTAATGGAGAAGTGTCTAGGGTCATAACCTCTCCACCAACTGAGTCTATCCCTGACATTGGAGAACCTTCCAACCCCACTCCTGGTGCTACTGATTTTGTTTCTTCTGATATGCTATTGTTAAAATCAATCCAAACTGATACTATGCTCAACACTGGGAACATCATTGAGATTAAGAAAGACATACAGGAAATCAAAAGTGATCTTCAAAATGTCAAAGCAGATTGTCAGACAATCAAGACAGTTATGAAGGGATTTATCAGTGATATGAAAACTTTGAAGGATCTAATGATGAAGACAGGTGGAGCTACCTCTGCAACCCATTCTGCAATGGATCATGATCACAGCCTTGATGATTTGGCTACCCCAGCTGCTAAAGATGGAGATAATCCAGATGGTGACACTGAAGCAACCAATACAGATGAGGATGTTGATGATAAGACTCCTAAAGTACCTTTTTTTAGTTAAAACAAATTTTACAAATCATTAATATATACCAAAAAATGTCACACCATATTTTTAATTATTAATAAAATATATTAAAAATTTCTATACATTGTTTATAATAAAGAAACATTAGTATAATCAGCAAATATGAGTATATTAAATTATATTAAATTAATATTTAAAAATTATTAAAATAGTAATTAAATAAAAACATAATTGTAAAATTAAATAAAATTTAATAAATACCTAAAATATATTATTTTTCAATGAATTTAAAAGACGTTTACATTTAATTGAACATATTACCCTTTATACACACCTAAAATATCGTATCTTCTAATCATTAATATATTTTTTTCTAATTAAAACATGTTACCTTTAATATAAAACATTATTTTACAATTATTAATATATACCCAAAAATATCACACCATAATATTCAATCACTAATAAAAATATATAATAGAAATTCGTATAGAACGAATAATTACCGTTAGATTTTTATTAAAAAAATGAGAACCAATAGATTTGATGATTAAATATTTTATATGATTAAGTTACTTCAGTAAACATTCAAGAATCGAATTTCGTCAACGACGTATTTAATTTAAAACTTCATAATATAAAGTTTAAATCATGCATATCATTAATTAAATTTATATATATTATTTAAGTTAAAATAATTATTAAGAATAATTATTATGTAAAAATATAATTATAACATAAAATGAATTTATTTTATATAAAAAAACCTGTGCATCGCACGGGTTATAAGCTAGTATTCTATTATAAGAGAGATAATAAACGAGTACTACTATAGGTCAAGTGTTCGAAACCTAACAACAACATATATTTTATTAATTAAATTTAACTAATACAAAGTTTAATTAAATCTGCAACTTAAATAAATGATGATCGTTGGATACAATACTAAAAATTGTTATATATAGAGGTATAAGGTTCGAATTTAACAACATATTAAAAATATTATTTATAATATATATATATATATATATTATATATTCCCACTCAGCTACAAACCAAAATTAAATACAAACTAAAAACAGACAGCCTAGCCAAACAGAAATCAATAAATTACACAACCGAAATCATTAATTTTATTTTTGACAAAAAATATTAAATATACAAACCCCACCCCACCTGATATTACCTGAAATCAATAAAATACACCCCCAAAATCACTAAAATACAAACACCCCACTGAAACTCCTAGATTTTGATGATGAGAAACAGAAAGGCATTTGGCTTATTTTCAGATATAAAACAGCCTGCCATTTGTATATATTCTAACCTGGTTTTGCAGGGAACACAACATACTGATTAAGTAATCAGTCTGTATCAAACAACAAGCCATTTGCACAAATGGCGTACCAGTTTCACAAAACAGCATGCTGATTTCGGTCTGGCAGTTTTACCGAATATCAAGAAATCAAAGTACATCAAGTTCATACATTATTAGGAATATTTGTAAGGGCCCTCTGAGTATAATTAAATATGCAATCTATCATATCACATGCATATGGGGAGACAAACATATTCCTTGAGTTAAATTAAGAAAAGTAAAGTTCTACTTTTTATTAATTTAATGTCACACCTCACCTCCACTTTAAACAACCACATGACTCTCATGATGGTTTTTAATCACTCCATACACGCTCTTCTTCTTGTCCATCAGTTGAAACTCAAAACTCTCTTAAATCTCTTTAAACAAATATATCATCTCTAAACGGCTCATTTTTATACCGTTGGGAAAATTCCTCAAAGAGTGATTTCTTCAAGTTTCTTGTTCTCCTATTTAAGGACTGGACTTGGTCAGTTCTTATCATCAATTGAGTATCCATTGAAGAACAGAAAAACGATACTCATACAACTACAAGCTTTCATTGCAAAATCCTTTTCAATCTTTCAAAACCCATTACATTCGTACATATATCTATATATTCAGAGGTTCTTAGATTGAGTTGTAATATTCAAACACTTGTATTGTTCAAATTGTATTTATTTGTTGTTGTACAAGGTTGTCTTCAAGTTTAGGGTGAGTCGAACTATACTAGAGAAGTATACTTGGGAAGTATTACTAAGAGGGTTAGTTCAGCACAGGAAACAGCAAGCCATTTGTAAGCAGCAAGGGTTAAGGGAGATATATTGTTGTATCTTGTAATTGGATTATAGTTGATCAATAATATATTCTCTTACCAAGTTTGGTAAGGGACCAGGACGTAGACCATAGGGGATTAGGGGTCGAACCTGGCTAAAAGATTGAGTGTCTATTTTACTTACCGTTTATATTGTTTCTGCATTGCATTTTAGACACAAACGCTGTTTGTGAACTGTGTTATTACAAACAGCAAGATGTTTTCAGTTATTTTCAAAACAGTTCATAAATTTACATTAATAACCATAAACACCTATTCACCCCCTCTAGGTGTTGTTTTTCACCCACCCCACCCGACCTGACCTAAAATCAGTAAAATACACCCCCAAAATCACTAAAATACAAACACCACCACCATCACCACCACCTACCCCAAAATCAATATTAAGTTATTTTGTTTTATAATGTTAACGCTCTTTAGTTTTTTTTTATTGTGATGCTAGTGCTATTGACTATTGAGGAACTCTTACATAGTATATGAAACATATTCATCTCGTAGCATCATAGAACTTTCCAAAACCGAAGTTTCATACTTTTTGATTTGCCTAACTAGCAAGGAAATCTTAGGTTGGTGCTATAATAGAAGTGTGGGAATAAAATTGTAGGGGGTGGTATTCAATATTAGGTTTTATTGACTTATAAGGAATTTAAAAGTCATGTGTTATTCAAGTCTAACTTTTAATGAGTATCTTAAAGTATGGTGTTATTCTATTAATACTTTTAACAACTTTTAAAAAATCATTAAAAGTATGGTGTTATTCAATTTAAACTTTTAACAACTCTTTAAAAGTAATCTTGTTATTCAAAAAGTCATGAATTTGGAAGGATAATTACATTTAATGACTTTTAGTGACTTTTTACTGAAATTATAACTAGAACTCTTATTCGAAAAGTCTTGTGGTTTGGGACAAGATTTCACATGACTTGTACATTATTATTTTATTTTCGTCAATTTCTTTTATTTCAGGATTTTGTCATTTTTCTCTCACACAAAGAACTTCTCTTTTTTACGTACATAAATCATCTTTTTACCTATACATAATACATATGATTTAAAAATTAATAATCTAATAATTATTTTATATTAGTCATATAAATGAAATTTTTTATTAAGTGATATTATTAATAGACCTTCTTATTATAAAAATTATAACAAACTTATAATTTATGACTTTTTTCTTTATGTTACTTATTTATTACATTTTATATTCATATTAATATGTTAGGGCTGTAAACGAACAGAGTAAGTTTCGTTTGAGCCGAGCCGAGCCGAACTTAATTTTTTTAAAAACGAACCGAGTCAAGCTGATTTTGCTAATCGAATAAAAAGTGATGTTCAAGATCGGCTCGCTAATAAACAAGTCAAACACGAGTTTGGTTACGAATAATTTGAGTTGAGCCGAATCGAGTTGTTCTCTAATAATTCGTATATTTTATACTTTTCGATCTTTAAAATGACTCATGCGATTCATATTCTCGTAGCCAAATCACATTTAAGATTTATACGATTTTATCGATCAATGATGTACATCTAGGGATGACAATATAGAGAGTTTGGGTCTGTTCATTTACAGCTCTAATATAAGTTTATGTTAAATTCGTTATATGTAAGTTATATTCATATTAGTATAAGTTATCGATCAAACGTCATTATATGTAAATAAAATTCCTCAAAAGTCAAGATAAAAAAGTCTATAAAAGTTATGATGAAATATACAAACTCTATAAAAGTCATTAAAAATTTATCAAATTAGTAAAAGTCATTGACTTTAAAATGTCAATAAAAATCATTTGAAATCCTAATACAATACCACAAGCTTTTTCACTATAAAGAGCGATCCTCATCTCCATTATTCTATGTTTTCATATTTCCATAAGAGCAAGTCCACAGTGTCCTAGTGTGTTTTTTATAAATATTATAAAATAATAACTCCTAGTGATTTAGGACATGTTTTTGTATTTGAACTCCAACAATAATCCTTATACTCTTTCCTTATTATTATTATAATAATAAATTTGGAAAGAAAAGGATAAAAAGTGTAATGAAGAGAGAGAAAAGAAGTTAAAAGAAGAAAGAGAAATGAATTTTATATTGATAAAAATGATATAAGGGATGACTAGTGATCCCTTAAAGATAAGGTATAGGATGGATGTCTTAGTGATTTAAGGAATCATTTGGAGTGTCATTTTGCACCATATTCCTTATATTTCAAATTAGGACATCATATAAGGGAGCTGTTGGACTTGTTCTGAGCTGTGTTTTATTAGCACCTAAATATTTAAGATGTAGCTTCTGGTAGGGTTTGTGATGATGATGCTTGGAGAGTGTACGAGACAATGGAAAGTAATGATGTGCAACCGGACCATGTGACATGTTCAATATTGATTACAATCATGAGGAAGACTAAGTGTAAAAGATGCATGGGAATTCTTTACGAAATCGAGAACCAAGTGGATTATAGAAGTCATGGGTGCTCTAATTAAATCGTTCTGTGACGAGGGGCTGAAAAAAAAAGCTCTTATTATCCAAGAAGAAATGGAAAAGAAAGGGATTGCCTTTGCCTCTAATGCTATTATTGCATTGCAGAAATACAGAACTAAAGCAACGGTGAAAGTGAAGTGATTACATTGCTTCTGATTGTACATCCTTCATTTATACAAAAGGTTGTTTTTACAGCAAGAAAAACTAATGCTAAGTACAATATATAATAAAAGTGTATAATACCATTCTTCCTTAATAATCCCTCCGTCCCAGCCGGTTCTTTACAGACGGCTGGGACACGGAGATCAAGGAATATAATTTAAATAGTGGGTTTAATAGTGTAGTAGTGGGTGTAATAATGATTTTATTGTTAAAATAAGTAAAGTAGTGGGTGTAATAGTGTAAAGTGTTGAAAAAGTAAAGTAAAGTAGTGGAGTAGTGGGTGTAATAGTGTAAAGTGTTGAAAAAGTAGAGTGAAGTAATAGATGTAATAATATATTTTATTGTTAAAAGTTACTATTTTTGGTATGTAAAGAAATGGGTGGGACGTCCCAAAATAGTAACTGTAAAGAATCCATTGGGACAGAGAGAGAGTAGTTTTAAAAGCATGAGATTTTGAAAATAGTACCCTAGGTTGGGTGAAACAATCCAAATAAAGGTCAAGACAACATATGCAGATGTTACTGTACCGGAGGGGATTACATTTCACAGGTAACGGATCATTGCAATCATAGAAGTAAGCAGAAGATGGTAATATTTCTACCAAATTTGAGTATATAATTCAAATGAGCATCTCATAGCTTGAGCAGAAGCTGCAAATGTTTCTACCAAAATTAGTCTATAATTCAGAACTTAGCATCATATGTAACTCCAGCAGAAGCAAGAGATCGGAACTTATAATTTAAAGATGGGGAGAGAGGGTAATTGTTAAATATGATACATCAACCATGTTCCCAAACCAATAAGAAACTGTGAAACAATAAAGTTGAGTATAAATTATGTTCAAGTTAAGCTAATCTTTGAAAACTATAAACCATTATTTGGAGTAGAGAACAAACCACCAATAACAAGATTAATATATAGCCAGTTAGCAACTAAGAAAACAGAAATATCTCAAGTAGATTGTAGACAATTGTAAAAACCCCAAATTTTGGATATAATTAAAACTTTTTATTATGTACTTGGTGAATAGTGATTACGACTACGATGTAACGATTGAGATAATGAATGAAAGGAATAGATTTGGATTCAAATGTTTATATGCCATGAAGAATACTATTGGTTGACACTTTAGATAAGAATTATCTATCTCCTAGGGAATTGAGATTTGATAATTCTAAATGAGAAGATTATTCTTATGTCATCCAAATCGATATCTGTTATTGGTCCAGTGGTTCTGTAAAAAGGTTAAGGAACGATCGAAAGAGATCAGGGACAATTGTACAACCCTGAGAGGATGAGTAAAGAAAAATGGATGAATAGTGATTTTGGTGGATATAGGAATATTATTAGACGACGCGATATATAAGTATCCGGAACGAAATTCTGAGTTCGTATTAGTGATCCAGGGGGAAAAAGAGTGTATGTAAAAGCTGTCGGATTCTGAAAAATAGCACTTTTATTTTCCCCGAGATTTCCCTGGACACTGAAAGACTTAAGGAATTATTGAAGGGATTTAAGGAAAATAGGTTCAAGGATTATTAAAGAGAATGGAGGATGATAGTATAAATATTAAGACGGTTTCCGGTAAAACCCTAACTAGAAACGAATGAGTTATTCCACCGAACGATCAATCAAATTAAGTAATAACCGGAGAAAGAGACAAGCAGAGAGCCAAGATACATGCATGTGCAAATAGATAAGATCAAGTAACTAAGTAGTTACAAAGTAACTAGCATCTTTAGAAACCAAATCACTTAGTTAGCTTACATGACACCTTTCCACCACAAAATCACAACACTTGTCCCTTGGATTGCATCATATATGAGCAAAGCACTTTAATAAAGTAGCTTTATGCTAGATATTATCATCAATGATGTATTTTGGACAAGGATGAGATCAAAGCAAGCAAAACAAACTCCATTCCTCTCATTCTCTCAAACTGTCCAGCAGAAACACTCTCCAAAGACAAATTCATATCTCCATTTCTATCCATGATAAAATCACCAAATTTTAACCATAGCCTCTCCACTCCATGGGTAATATTCGCTTAAAATTTCATGTCCAACAAAGTAGTATAGCCTAGTCAAATCCATGCTTAAAGTTGGGAAACCAAATCTGACCAGTTTCTGTCCAGTAGGAAAAACGGGTTCAAAACCATAGCTTCCAAGCTTCAAATTTCATGATCTATAGCTCAAAACAAAGCTTATGAAGAACCCAAGATGTGGTAAAAATTTGAGAGCTAAACTCTTGTTTTTCGATTTTTTTATGATTTTTACAAGTTGAGTGATGAATAGTGTTCTTCAAGAACTAATCTTGTTTTCTTTGATTCCTATGGTTGATTTAGCTAGCTTAAGGCCACTCAAGGATCATACAAAGCTTAGTGAGGCTAGAACATACTCCAAGGAAGGTAGACCTTTTGAAACCCTAGCATTTGATTTGAGATTTATATATGTTTTTGATGGTTTTAGCTTTGTATGATTATAGTGGTGATTATAAGCATGATTATGTAGTTAGTTATGTGATTTAAGAAGCATGATGATTTTGAGGTTAAGATCAGTTGTTCTAGGGTTTGTTGAGATGAGAATCATGTTTATGAATTGTGTTGATGCCCGGTGTGGCTTGGTTGTGTTGTTACGATTTTTAGAACGTCCGATTTATAGCCGTCGTAATGCCGAATTTTTGTTAACACTTAAAAACCAAGCATGGCGGTTAATATAAGTTCCTGACCTTGGTAATATTGTGACTGGTCGTTGTGGATCTCGAGTCATAGATCGTTTTGGCGTGAGAATCGAAACATTCCGACTTACGGTTTAGGAGTTATGGTCAAATTACTAAAATTGGTTCGAAACCGTAAGTAAAAGTTCGTAACTTCAATTGAACCCTCGTAAAGCATGTTACTCAGTGGCGAATCTTGGTAAATAAATACTAGAGGTCATAAGGAAGGTATTAAAGAAAACCACATGTCAAACGGATCGTTTTCCGATTTTATAAAAATGTTGGAATCGAAGTTAAACGCGAACGAATCCCTAAAAACCCGCTTGATTATAACTTCGGTAAAACACTTAGAAAACGGGCGATAAAACTCGGAGTATAATATTGATTCGTAACGATCGACTTTAGAACTTGTATGACTTAAGTATGTCCCAAGTGTAAGTACAGTGACATGTCGTATTAACGAACGAATGTCGGGTCGGATCGATGATAAAAGGAATCCACTAAAAGGGGTATAACGAGATAACTCGAGAACGTGTTTCGATTTAAGTATAACTTAACTTTTGAGATGTTAAGTGATTAATCCCGAATGCCTTGGCTATTTATAAATCACCAAGCTGACCCGGGACCCGCTACCACTACCCCTTACCGTACTCGACTACCAGGCAAGTTTCAATTCCCTTCTTTTAGGCTGTTGTTGTGATTGAATATATATATGTTTTCTGTTATACATATGCCATAGCATGCATGCCTACTTTCCAGTCATATCGTTATGCTTGTTCCCTGATTGTTTATTGGCTTATAAATTAGATAGCTAACGTATCAATTATAAGCCGGTTATTGTAAGACCCTCATAGAAGGGCGTATACATCTTATTCATCAAATATAGACCGGGAGTCAATATTTCTTGATATATCGAGATTAAATATTTTCCATTATTTGGGCGACGAATATTATTCGAATATTCGTTCGAGATTATTTATTTAACGATCCTTACTTCAAATAATTATTTGAACGTAACTATTCGACGAATAATATTTTTTTAATATTCATTCAGAGTCGAATTATTTATCGATTATTATTTCGAATATTCTTCTAAAGGTTGGACTACTAAATGAATATTATTTGGATATTCATTTAGAATATTATTCATTAAATGAATATTACTTTTGAATATTCATTTAAGATAGTAATTACCTGATGAATATTATTTTAATGTTCATCTGAAGCTTGATTTATTTATCGAGTCTTATCTCGAATATTCCTTTAAAGCTTGGATTACTAAATGAATATTACTTGATATTCATTTAGAATATTATTCATTAAATGAATATTACTTTTTCAATAAACATTTAAATTCCTAATTAATTATGAATATTATTTTGAATATTCATCCAGGGTTCTATTTAATCATCGAATATTATTTTAAATATTTTAAATATTCCTTTCAGGTCTTATTAATTAATGAATATTATTTTGAATATTCATTTGAATATTTAATTATGCAATAAATATTCTCTCGATATTTCTTCAAGGATTATTTGAGAAATACTCTGATTAAAGATATTCTTTCATATTCCTAAATATTCTGTAAAATATTTTAATTCAATAAATATTCTCTGAATATTTATTCCATACTTAGAATAATCTCGATAAGGTTTATCTTCTTCGATTATTACAGAAAATATTTCGGAGTCATATTATTATTAATCATATATCAAGAAAGGTTCTCAGACATCATTCTTCTTTGAGTCTATCTCCCTAATAATAAGGGAACCTTACTTGGAAAATGTTAATTATCTTGTCGACTTCCCGGTCATAAAGTATTCTCTTCACTCTCAACTCGGGTGCTATTGACTTATTAAGTCGTTGTTTACCTTCTCATCTTTCGAGGGGTAAGATTGTTGAAACAAGTTGAGATTCGTTACCAAGCAGTAGCTTGGAAGTTATTGGTGAATTTTCCTTTCCAACTAGATACGACTACTTTGTGGAGTCTTATCAACAAGTATTATACTTGGGGAAAGGGGGACGAACGTTACATTCAGAATCATGAATTCTATTTGAACTAGGAGTCGTGTAAGAGGCCGAGTAGCGCCGGTCCATCCCATTTGGCCCAACCGTTGGCCGGGGAGAGCTAGCAAGGCGGTAGACAAGTAAAGCCGTCAGTTCTTCCTTCTACCGGTAGTAAATCTAATTTGAGTTGTACGATCTCGACTGATCATCAAGATTGGAACAGCGGGCGCGGTGAATACTCCATCATTGGTTCATCATCCAAACTTATTTATTTCCTGCAACATGATTACTGTTGGCAGAGCTGGAAAAGTGTTCATAACTGGAATTGCAATCTTTTCATGCAAGTTCCTCTTTTAATGGCAATGAGAATATCTCGCTTACTTTTGATGTAGCAGATATTTCTACAAACAAATACTTTGAGTTACCTGGTAACTTCATCCTTTATATTATACTGGCAATAACTTCATTAAGGCATGGCATATGATTTCAAAGGATATTTTGAACTACTGTATATATGTATCACTGTTCAGTTATATTATTGTTGGTGGGCTTTCGCTCACCCTTGCTTTGTTCATATTATGTCACAACAACAGCTAGGGCAGATGGCTCGCGTCAGGCGCACTCGGCGCAAGCGGGTTACCCGACCCACCGGACTCCCCGCTGAGATGCTAGTCGCCATTGCTGAGGTAGCATAGTTAGACAGCTTTTGTTTTCTGTTTAACTATATGTATAATTAATGTAATCAACGGCAAAACTTTTAAACTTATGATGTTATCCTTTTGGGATTGTAATAACTTTCATTCGTAAACCCCTTTTATGTAAGACTTATTTCAATTTCATCTCTGGGACTATAACTCTGTGTGTGTGAATGGATATTCTTGTGGGATCATAGCATGCTACTTATTGACTTTGGACTCAAGTCAAGTATTTTGGATAAGTTATGAGATAGTAACAATCCGATCCCGGACCCCGGATCTGGGGGTGTTACAACAATTATAACTGCAAGTCTACCTTCTTACACACTTTCACCAACAAGTTTGACATTTTACATGAGTCACTATAATCTAAATTTCTAAAATTGGTAAAACAGACTTGGCCGAAGATCAATATCACCACAAAAACCTCACATTTAGTTAAAACCAATGCATGTTAAGAAATGTAGCGAACTTCCAAGTAACTTCAACTAAATGCGGATAGAATTGAACCTGCCCGAACCCTTGGTACTAAAGAAAAGCTCAAAACATCATCTTCTATCTTGTACAGTGGAAATTCTATGATGTACAAGCAGCTATGTAGCAATAACATAATCAAATAACGGCCTACAACACAAGAAAGGTACTTAAAGATGGCAAGGCCATTTCACAAATCACAAGAGACACAAATTGCAGGTCCAGAAGCCGATCTCTAGCGGGGGATCCAACAGAAGACCTGTTCAGGTGACAATGAAATGGGGGGAAGTTAAACAATGCAATAATATATAGTACGACATTGACATACCGATCTATACTATAAAGTACACAAAACATACTACAAAAAGATACTTGAACGAGTGACAGCTAAACTAGCTAATTGACTTGTTACAGTGTCATGTACATAGAGCTAAGACGGTAAGTACTAGCCTTACCAACACGAAACAACACAAAACCATATACACACCTGCCAACGAAAAACCTCTTGAATATCACACACACACACACACACACACACGTCCCTTATAACAAACTTGATGAGTGTCAGATATTTAATCATTAGATAAACTTACTTCGTCACTTCCCTACTGACTGCAGCAACTGGTTACTCAGCCTCTCAAATTCTTTTTTGGCAGCATTATAACGTGTATTGATCGCCTCAAATGCCGCAGTACCCTTCTTCTTCTCTGCAACCAATTTCTCGAATTCAACTTCAACATCAGAATGCGCCTCTTTGCATTTATCCCTATCTTCTGTCAGAGTCTTAATTCTATCTTCTTCCTCAGACAACTCCTCTGTAAGCCTAAGTAATGCAGTTTTAAGCTCTTCTCTTTTAGTCTTTGCTCTATACAATTTGTCTTCAGCGCAGGATAACTTCTTCGTCATTTTAGACAGAGACGCAACTTGCTGATTATAACGAGTCTTTATGTCTCGGTCATTCCAATTATCCTTGTTTTTAGCAGCATATTCTAGCTTTTGGTGTTGTGCAATGAGTTTATGAATTTCCCTTCTAAAAGATGTATAATCATCTCCTAATTCCCTCAATGCATTGTAACACCTATCAGCAAGATCAGTCATGTCATCGGTCTTCAATTTCTCAGCAGAACTTGTGAGACGGGCCACCAACTGAGATTTTAAAACAAATGCTGCATTCACGAGATGTTGACGATCATCTGGCAAGGCTTCTTCTCGAGAACTTGGCTTCAGTGAAGGTGCAACCGGAGGGAGGTCACAATTTGGATTTTCTTCCTCCGAAGAAGTGAGCCCCACTACTGGTACCCCAAACCTAGTTTCTCGAGGTGGTTCATGATCTACATTGAATAGCCTTCTTGCAGGTTTTACAACGCTGCTGGCCATCGTCTTCTGAGATAAGTGTACGTCAGCTGCTGTTTCATTTTTCTCATTCCCCTCGACAGTTATAGACTTATAGTAGGTGGTTATTGTAGGTAAAGTGGTTTTCTTTCTTTTACCATTTTGAGTGACTGAGGGGCTGGCTCTTGTTCTAGAGTGAGACTGTGAGGGTAGTGGTACTTGTGAAGGAGAAGAATACAGAGTAGATAGTTGTACTTGAATGTGTTGCGGAAGAACGAATTCAACCTCAGCATGAGGATTTTTGGTGACTAATTTAGTGAACAAGATCTTACTTTGCACACACAGTTGAAATGTATCATTTTTATCTTCTATACTAAGTTCCTTACATAAATGATTAGCAATGATCATAAGAAATCTAGCATAATAGACGACTTTACTTCTTTTTACCATATCGCCTAATTTGTAAGAGAATTCATAAAGCAATAAAGATCCAACGTCAATTGTCCTATTGTACATCAGGCTGTATGCAATTTTCTGAACAAACCTAATTATGGCATCATAGCCACCACATTTACCCGTGAAGACCCTTGTTAGAGTGTCAAAAAAGTACGACCACTCTTTCCTAAGACATTTTCTATTTATTTTACTTGACTGAGAGATTGTTGAAGCATATTTGATATTTCTTAACATGGAATTTAACTCCTCATCAGTAGGTAGACTTTGGAAGTTAGAATTAGGTAAATGAAGTGCTTCATTTATCACAGAGGATGTTATGGTGTAAGATTTACCCTTGATTTTGACCTTTATTTCACCTTCAGAGATGCATGCAGTGCTCCACATTTCTTGAACTATTTCTGCATAGATGGTGGGGCTTGCGGTGAGTGCATAACTGACCGGAGAGTTCTTCAAGAAATCCATTAGGGAATGAAAATCTTCATGCACTGATTCTTTATCCAGAAAAGCAACATAATTTGTGATGGCATATTCCACTTTGCCTGATGAGCTCAAAGATGTTGCAGAGTTTTTGTTTGTTGCAGAGTTTTTGTTCGCCATTGTTAATGACTCAAAACTTCAGAAAACTTTATGAGGAAGCTCAAAGGTTAGATATGAGAGAGGGAGAGTATAAAAGCTACTACTGTAGTGAATTTTCTTGCATAGGGAAAGACATGAAAATTGAGTAGCAGTATTTAAGAGACGTTTAAGATTCAAATGTACTCAAGTGCTGTACCATTCTATACTAAATATTTATTATATTCCATATATAAATGCATAAAATGCATTACGTACATGAAATAAAAAGTAATCCCTCTAATCCATGGAATAACTTTTTGCTCACATTTCAGTGTATTTTGAAAATTTTAACTTTTCTTTAACTGAAATTTTTTTATATGTTAAACTGTTATTCAAAAGAAATTAAAAAAATATTAATGTTAAGTATATTTTATTATTATGTATAATTAAAAGAAAACTTAGTAAAAACAGAAGAAAACTTAGTAAAAACAGAAGATCCAAAGAAAACGTAATCTACAAAGTCAAAGAAAATTTAAGACAAAAAGACAGTTTAAATATGACTGACAATAAATTAATTAACCAAAACGACCCACACTCGGTCTTTGGATAATCCGAGCATGCATAATAGTTTGGTCATGATTAAGAGCATCTCCAAATGATTAAGAGCATCTCCAATAGGCTTTCCTATTTTGGACCCCTAAAATATACTAGTAAACTAATGGTTACCTAAAATATAGGGAACCAAAAAGCTATTTTACTCCAATAGTAATCCCCTACATTTTCAAAAGTAGTATTTAATTAGTATTTTGAAATTTGAAATGCAAATGACTATATTTTAAACGGATATAATTTAACTGCCATATTCCAACAGCCATATTCCTAATTAAAATATTACAAATTTTAAATAATAAACTTATTAAAATAAAAGTGAAAATCAAATATGAAATAAAAAAGAAAACAAAATAAAAACATACATAGAAAGTTTTCAAAAATTGGAAGGCTGGAATAACTCTAATGCCCCTCAAGGAGAACAAATAGATCACCATGTTCAAAGGATGATCGATTAAACAAAAATGTTTTTAGAGAACTAGGGATCCATAGTGTATTGGTGTACTACGGAAAAGAAGGCAAATGGTTTTTGTAGTACAGATGACAGTTTTCCTACAATAATAATAAACCTCTAAGTTACCTCATATTTTGACTTAAGTCCATAATAAATTACATACAAAAGGACAATCTCATAACCATCAAGAAAAATTATATGGTTCAAATGAGATCAATTCAAACAGAAACAACTACATAGAACAGAAACAAAGTAAACAAGAATTAATAGACAAAAAAAAAAAAAGGACAGTGAGTTGTAAACAAGAATCAATAGTGGGTTTACCTTAAGTAGACAACTCTTGAATCGATAAGTCCTGAATTGATGAAGGAGAAGAAGAGAGGAAACAGCGGGAAAGAGGAATTAGCGGGAAATGAAAGCGGGAGATGAGCTGGAGAATTATCGGGTGCCAATTTTGATCCCAAAATAAGGGTAACTATCCTACTGTTCCAAATGTTGGGCCTGTTTGGGTTTCATATTCTTGATAACTTGTGGCTTACAAGGGGGATGTTGGCCCCAGTATGACAATTTGGGCGTAAAAGGTTCCAAATATCACCGTTCAAAAATTTGGTTCCAAATATCACTCCAAGACAATAGATCATGTAGCGTTTTAATTTTTTTAAAAGAAACGCTACTTCGTGTAGCGTTCTACCTTTTTTTTTTGTTCAAACGCTACTTCTTGTACCGTTCTTTTTTTTTTTCCTTGTTCAAAACGCTGTTTGAAAGTGAGTTGTGGGCAAAATGCCACGTGATGTGGCGTTAGTTATTTTTTTTTTCTCCTAAATATATATACGATTTATTCATCGTTCCGAATATTTCTAAACCCAAAATGGAACTATTGAACCCAAAAATTAACTGTTGAATAAAATTTAAAAATTTTAATTAAAAAAAATTGAATCCGGCGGCCTGATTTTTAAACGCTAACGCGTTTAAAAATCAGGATGAGTTAGGGTTTAGTGTCTAGGGTTGTAAACAACCCTAAACCCTAAGTTCGTATACGGTTTATTCGTCATTCTGAATATTTTTAAAACCCAAAATGGAAACGTTGAACCCCAAAAGTTAATTATTGAACCTCTAAATTTAATTAAAATTGTTTTTTTTAAAAATTAAAAAATTAAAACCGGCGGCCTAACGCGTTTAAAAATCAGGATAAGTTATGGTTTAGGATTGTAAACAACCCTTAACATTAAACCCTAAATTCGCATACGGTTTATTCGTCGTTCTGAATATTTCTAAAACCCAAAATGAAAATATTGAACCCCAAAAGTTAATTATTGAACCCATAAATGTTAACTATTTTGTTATTTTTTTAAAAAAAAAGCAACTAGCAAAACGCTAATTAAAGTTAGGTTTTCAACTTCAAATCGCTGAATTAGCTTTTGTTTCAAGGAAACGCTAGATTAGAAGGTGTTTTCAACTATTAAAACGCTAGATAATGTAGCGTTAATAATTAGAAAGAAAAAATTTATTCCCCAGAACGCTAGACGAAATAGCGTTGTTTTAAAAAAAAATTAAAAAAATCCAAAACGCTACACGAAAGTGTGTTTTGAAGTGATATTTGGGGCCAATATTTTGAGTTGTGATATTTGGGGCCATTTACTTCAAAATTGTGATATTGGGGACCTTTTTTCCTTATAAGGCCATAAGAATTTATGAGGTGTTTGCTTATTTAAGTTTTAGCTCAACTTATGACTTATATGTTGATAAGTTAAATGTTAGGAAATCCTAACATTCAACTTTCAACTTATTCTTATTTGTCGATATACGCAATATATAATATCCTTCAAATCTTCAAAATCATATATCTTTTGATCCGTTCATTAGAAAATTGATATGTATATATCAAATTTCTCTACGCATCAAGATCTATCCATTGACATCCATTGATATATATTAAAAAACAAATATTTTGAAAATAATAAAAAAGTTAACTTATAAGTTCTGATTTACCAAACAATCTATTGATTTATAAGTTCTGATTTACTAAACACTCTACTGACTTATAATTTCTAATCTACTTATCACTTATATGACACTTATGCTTATAAGCCATAAGCTACTCATTTTAAGGTAAGTCAAACGGCCACGTTATCTCATACTAGGGATGTTCACGGTTTGGCCAACCCGACCAATCCGATCCAAACCGGGCACTTTTCGGCCGATCCAAACCGATTTTTTCCAACCCGATATATACTCGGATTGAAAAAACGTCAACCCGATTTTAATGGGTTGGATATGGGTTTCGGTTTTTAAAATCTGATCCAATCCAACCCGATCCGATTAAAAATAAGATAATTAAAATATATATAAGCCCAACCCATTAGACATTAGTATTAGTATTAGTCCAGTCCAGTAGTCCACTATAGTCTGACTCTGGAGTACGGTCCATTGCAATTTACCCTATCAAAGTATCATGCATTGCAAGTACACTAATTTGTATGATTGATTCATCTATGTTTTGTTTCAGTTCAAATTTAAAGACCTTGTCTAGTGTTTAGTCAATTTCTTTTCATGTGTTAAAATTCAGAATTTCAGATATTTAAGACCTATGCTATTTGTGTTGCATGAATGATTGTAATATTTTGTTGAACTATTTTCGATTTGTTTTGAACTCTCATTTTCAGTTTTATTTTTTTTGATAAAAAATTTATTTATATATTTACTAACCCGATCAATCCGATCCAAACCGAAATACATTAAATGGGTTGGTTTACAAATTCTATTTTTATGGGTTGGGTTGAAAATTTTCTAAACCGATTAAATTGAGTTGGGTCATAAAATTCTCCCAACCCCCTCAACCCGATCCGTGAAGACCTTTCTTACTATGTATAAACTTAGCATAACAAAATGATTAAGACTAAAATGGGAATTTCGCCTATGTAAAAATTTAACATATTTACGCAAAACTCAACACGTGGATACATGTTGATGATAGAAGCAAATGTTTAATATCAAAACAATATTAATTTTTGAATTATCTACATTTATATTATATTATAAGATGAAATATTAAAAGTTTTGGTATGGTACGATACGGTACTTAACTTATTTAATTATTTTACTTTATTAGCCTTAATTATTTAATTTAATTATAAAAAAAAACACAATCTTTTTCTTAAAATATTACACGCAACTCTTCTCAACACTTCCTCTAAATAATAACTAACCAATTACCTTTGTCAGCTATTACATTTTCTAACTAAAATCTATTTTTTCCAAAAATATTGTCGTTCTAATTAATGATAACTAACCGATTACCTTTTACTACTAAAAGGTAATATCCTTAAAAAAAATCTCTTCTTTCTAAAAATATGATCGCTCTAATTAATGAAATAAACTAATAATATTATAATAACTAATAACTAACTGATTATCATTTCCAGCTAAAAGGTAATACATTTTCTATCTTTTCTAACTAAAATATCGCATTTTCTCCTAAATAATAACTAACTAATTACCTTTTCTAATTTTTTTTAAAAAATTCCTTCTTTCCAAAAATATGGTCATTCTAATTAATGAAATAAACTAATCTATCTATACTATTATATCCTTATACTATCAAAATAATCTCAACCGTCGAATCTAATATTTTTTAAAATAGATGATTAAGATTATATCATATTAAAAATAAAAATTATAATCTAAAAAGGATATAATTAGAAAAAAATGCATTTTTTTTTACGAACAAGAAAATTTTATTAATAACAAAACATTGGAACCCAGCCGGGACAAATTCCCAAACTGTCAACTACAACCTGATTGTGAAACAAAAAATGAGCTAAGCAAATAGCCGCTTTGTTTTCAGATTGCTTAACATATAGAATATAAATATTCTTGATAATAAAAATGATTACAAAAGTTTCTCGAGCAATCCAGTCGACACCAACATCCCTGGAAACAGTAGAATCACAATTGACCTGCGAACATAAAAAATCGGTGATAGACCAGTGTTCATACCCATCAGTTACACCAATTGAGGTTGGGGGTACAGATGCCCCATATATTGAACAATTCTTTGTTGTGCAAGGTGAGCTCTCGCGATAATCACCACCATTCCAGATTCGAAGCGGGTTTCCCAAATCTCCCAATACACCATAGAAATCATTCTTAACGCAACATGACAACAAATCAAAACCGCAACAAAACATAAACCCCAAAAAATTGAGGACAATCAACAACCTAAAAAGATGGGTACGATAACAAGATCTCATCCAAAAAGAATTAGATCTCGATTTTATTGAAAAACTAATAAATAGAAATTAAAGATTCAGAAATGGAGGAAACGATATGAGAGGATGGATGGGGCGGATGTGGATTTGATGGAAGGATGGGGCGGTGAAGGATGGGTGAAAGTTATGGATGGCGACCGACTCTCATTCGAGAGAGAAAATATTTGTGGCGGATTATTTGTATATACTTGAGGGGGGGAAATTGCATTAGAAGTGAACTTTAAAAAGAAAATTATAATCTAAAAAGGATATAATTAAAAAAAATTGTATTAGAATTGAATTTTTAAAAAAAATTGAAAAGGATATAATTAAAAAAGGTTATTAGAATTGAATTTTATTTATTTTTTATCAGTATTAAATAAATTCATATTTACTCCGTGGACTCTATCTTGAGAACTAGAAATCAGATCTAGAAATCAGATTTGGATGATTTTACAATCCACGCGAAACTCATAAAATTATCTTTAATTTAGTGATGATTTAATAATTATTCAAATGCAAACACTCAGAATCTCAAGAGAAAATATAATTACGAATTTTTGCATTAGTCCTATTCAATATAGATGACCTACATTGATCATGTTATTCAATGTAGAAAATCTAATTATATATTATTTAAATCATTGACATACACCTTTTCGTATTTCAAGATAAATAATTTTTTAGTTTATAACATATTAAAATATAAAATATTTTTTTGATGCTAGATCTAACGGTTTTCATCTATTTATTTTAAGATCTAACGGTTCTTATTTATTTTATTGTACGAAGGACCAGACTACCGATTGTCAAAGTTTTGGACAAAATCTTTTTTACCCTTATTATTAAAATTGTATTTGGTTGTTAGTAGAAGTAAGTTCAAATAATAACAAAGGTATTTTGATAATCAAAACGAATTATAAGTTGAATTCATAAAACAAATAGAATTTCAACATAAAAAATCGTCTATTTCTTCTCTCTTTTGTTTCTGCGTAGGTTTAACTGAAAAATAATTGTTAAACATCACTAAATTAATGATTATTTTGTTAATTTCACGTGGGGTATAAAATCGTCCAAATCAAATTTTAAGAATTCAAGATAGAGTATAAATATTAAATCGAATGTGTAAAATTATATATATCAATTTTTTAACAACAATTTGATATGTAAATTAATAACATATAAAATTAATATATATATATATATATATATATATATATATATATATATATATATATATATATATATATATATATATATATATATATATATATATATATATATATATATAGGCTAGCGTTCAAATAGAAACCAACCTTAGAATAGAAACTAGAAACCTACACTAAATAAATTATATTTCATTTATTTTAATGGCCCCGCTAGGGGCACCTTCACAAAAAACGTTTAAAATTCTTGGCTCTATTCAACAAAAATATAAAAAAAAAATTTTAAATTTTTTTTTTAAAAAGTTACTGTTCACGTGCCACGTCATCACGTGAACAGTAACTTTTTTTTAAATTTTTTTTATTTTTTTATATTTTTGTTGAATAGAGACAATAATTTTAAACGTTTTTTGTATTAGAGTACCCCTAATTTGGTCATTAGATTAGCTTGAAATATTTAATTTAGGTTTAGTTTCTAGTTTCTATTCTAAGTTAGTTTCTATTAGAACAAGACCCTATTGATAAGTGGATTTTATATCCACTTGGAATGCCTCAGTTCGGCTTAAATTGATTGTTTTGGACTCAAGATGTTGTAGTTTTGATGTGTTTTGCTTAGTTGTGCAGATTTACGAGAATGTTGATTAAAGTTGATGCTTCTATTGTTTTTGGAGATTTATTTGAATAAAATTCGGATTTTCCGGGAAGGTTGCGCAGCTTACACTGTTTTGGCCATATCTGGAGTTCTAGAAGTCCGTTTTCAGCGATCTTACTGCCCACGCGAAGCTTGAGAGATTTTCTACAACCTGGGATAGAAAGCACGTGCAAGGAACGTGCTGATTAAATTCGCGCACATGATCTTTTAAAAGAAGGCTATAAATTTACTGTTTTGCCCTTTTTCTAATTCTAATTGTATTCTGGGCAGTTTTGGTACCTTCTTTAAATTCTAATTCTAATAGAAGGTAATTGCTTGTTGGGCAAGATTAGGAGTATCTATATAAACACATCTAGGGATCGGAAAAACATGATTATTAGGTGTTCATTGTTAGAGAGATACAATTTGTACGCAGCTTTTAGGATTTTTTCTGGAGAACTATTATTTTCTTTGAAGATTGAAGTTAAAAGGTTTTTTTTCTATATTCTTCTAATTATGATTTCTTCTATTAATTCTTGTTTTGTTAATTTAATCATGTGTAACTAGTTCTCTAATCTGAGAATTGGGTAGTATTCCTTGGTATTCATGCCTGTTTAATTATCTGTGATTTTCTTGCTTTGCTGATCTGTTATTGAGGGCTTAACACAATTAGGGGAGTCATGAACCTTTGATTGGATTTTAGGGATTGTAATAACTTGGAAGAGGAGTTGCAATTTTAGTACAGGATTTAACAGACATAACTCGAATATTTGATTGGAAGATTAATAGGAGAGTTGTGAGACTTAGAATTCTTGGTGCGTAATAGTTTATGATTGTACTTTGATTGTATCACGGAAGTGACAATTAAGGTGTAGTTGTAGACACTATATTGTATCTTGGAAGAGAACATTATAACCTTAGAAGAATTGTTTTCAGCAGAGTAAGAACGTAGATGTCACATATATATTAAATGTGCATTGAAACCAAGTGAAGAACCCCAGTTCTTGGATTGTTTTCCTCATATATTTTATTCTCAATTGATAATTAGTTTAATTTAGTTTATAAACAAACCAAACATTCTTCTACACTTTTAAATTGTGAGAGATAAGATACTTGAACTTGATATTACATTCAGTCCTTCCCTGCGAACGAACAACAAAAATATTATTAACACTTATATATATATATATATATATATATATATATATATATATATATATATATATATATATAGAAAGTTATATTAAAAAATTAGTCGTGCATTGCACGGGTTATAAGCTAGTA
Organism: Saposhnikovia divaricata; assembly: GCA_036435485.1. Lineage (NCBI taxonomy): Eukaryota > Viridiplantae > Streptophyta > Magnoliopsida > Apiales > Apiaceae > Saposhnikovia > Saposhnikovia divaricata. The sequence continues at coordinate 172,048,560 of CM071598.1, forward strand.
TATTATAATGCCTGGAGATCGAAAACGCACCAGAACAGTTCAAGGTATTTTTCTTGAATTTTCTTTTTTTGATTATTTTATTAAAATTCTTTTATTGAATTAAATAACTATTAATGACATTTAATTAGTCATTAATTACATCTATTTAATATATATTAAATTTACATTATTTAATTTGTTTAAAAATTAGTAAATTAGTAGAAAATTATAGTTATTATTTCAATATTAAAAATTAATTATATATAGTTATGTTTATTTTTAGGTAAAATGACGACTAACAATTGTTTATATTGTGTTATTTTTTATTCCCTATTCAAGATCACTATAATTTCTTTTCGGATGATTATAGGGTAGGCGACCTTAACTTCTCAAGCAATTTTTATTATCAATAATTGTGAAAGTCGTAATAAATTATGGAAGTACAAAATATTTACTTAATATCTGGAATTGTATGCAAACAATACATACATATTTTTAAGTTTGCACAGGAATAAATAATACATGAGTTATGATCAAATCGATTAAATTTAACAAATTCAGCCATTTATCAAAAGATAAAATTGATAAAAAAGCTATATACCCATTGTTTCGTTATATTATGTCGAAATAATTTTTTATTGTAATTAAACAAATTCTTACACTGTTATTGAATATGTATATTATGAGAGGGGTATCGGCTTTAAAAACTTTACTAACCTTAACTTCTCAAACAATCTTTATTATCAGTGATTGTGGAGTCGTAGTAAATTATGAAAGTACAAAGATCTTTACTTAATATTTGAAATTTGTAAACAAATCATGCACATGAATAAATTACACATGAGTTATGACTAAACTAATTAAATTGAAAAAACCCAATCATTTTATCGGAAGATTAAATTGATAAAAAATTTATACACCCATTGTTTCATTATATCATGTCAAAATAATTAATATTCAAAATAAATAAATTCTTACACTATTATTGAACATGTATATTATGAGAAAGGTGTCAGCTTTAAAAAACGTTATTAAGTTGCATTCAATATTTGTAACTTTTGATCGTAAATATTACGTTCATATTGTAATTTTTATTTTTATTTTTATATTTTTGTGATAGTTTTAAGATTATCAAAATTTTGTATATAATGAGAGTATTTTTCCAATTAATAATTCATGTAAATTATTTTTAAATTAATTTTTTTATAGAAAATTCATAAGAGACCAATCAATTTTTAAACATAATAGAAATTAATTTATCTATTACAGTACTTTTATATAAATATTTATAAATCGCGCGAAGCGCGGATAAGTTGGCTAGTTGAAGTAAATACTAACTTATGCAATGTCAAAATCCGTACAAGATTGATAGAGTATATTTTTATATATATTTTAGATGATTTTATTCTCATATTTATTGTGTTTTGCATTGATTTGGATTTTTATTTAATAGATTTTATTGTTTTATTGTAGGAAATAAAGAATTCATGACTTGGAAGGATTTGGAGCAAAAAGAGCTATTTTGGAGATAAAATAGGAGAAAATTCGTATTATTGGGCTGCACAGGCTGCCTGCACTGTTTGGGCCATATCTTGAGTTCCAGAAGTCAGAATTTAACGATCTTACTGTCCACGCGAAGCTTAGGGAATTATCTTTAATTCAGAGGTGGTCCAGTAAGCAAAATCCAACTGGAAGAGCCCAGAAACAGAGGAGAAAAATAAGTGACGAATTTTACAAGAAAATCCTATTCAATTATGGATATCTTTTTGTAAATTGATTAGAATATTAAAAATACTTTTATTAGGAGATAGAGATCTGATAAGTGGATTTTATATCCACTGGGAATCCCTCCGTTCGGCTTAAATTGATTGTTTTGGACTCAAGTTGTTGTAGTTTTGATGTGTTTTGCTGAGTTGTGCAGATTTACGAGAATGTTGATTAAAGTTGATGCTTCTATCGTTTTTGGAGAATTAATTAATTAAAATTCGGATTTTTGAGAAGGGTTGCGCACTTTATACTGTTTGGGCCATATCTGGAGTTCTAGAAGTCCGTTTTCAGCCCATTTACAGTCCACGCGAAGCTTGAGAGATTTTCTACAATATGGGATAGGTTTCACACGACCAGGCCGCGTGTGGTGGGCCCAGGAAGCACGACCAGTAGATAGATGGGAGCAGACAAATTACTGTTTTGCCCTTTTCTAGTTCTAATTGTATTTTAGGCAATTTTTAATACCTGAATTGAATTCTAATTGTAATAGAAGGTAATATCTTGCTGGGCAAGATTTGTAGAGCCTATTTAAACACATCTTACCATTGTAAATCAGAACAATTCATAGCTTGTAATCGTATCAAGGTACTTTCGATCTTCAATTCTTTCTTCAATATTATGTTTTCATTCATTATTATTACTATTATGTTTTCTTTATTAAATATGCGTAACTAATTCTCTAATCTGAGGATTGGGTAGTATTCCTTGGTATTCATGCATGCTTGATTATGTGATTTTCTGCCTGGCTGATTTGTTAATGAGATCTTAACACAATTAGGGGAGTCATGAACCTTTGATTGTATTCTAGGGTTTGTAATAAGCTTGGGAGAGAAGTTGCAATCTTAGTACATGATTTAACAGACATAATTTGAATATTAGATCGGGAGATTAATAGGAGAATTGTGAGACATATAATTCTTGGTAATTAACAGTTTATAGATATACTCTGATTGTATCACGGGAGTGTCAATTAAGGTGTAGCTGTAAGCACTATATTGTAGCCTGGGAGGGTGCAGTATAACTTTAGAAGAATTGTTTTCAGCAAGGTAGGAACACAGATATCACATTAATATTGAGCATGTATTGAAACCAGGTGAAGAACCCCAGTTCTTAGATTGTTTTCCAACATATTTGAATCTCAGTTTAAAATTAATTCTTAGTGCTTATAATTAGTTCTTGGTTAATTTAGTTAATACACAGACCCAAAAATTCTTCTTACACACTTCTAGACGTAAAGAGATAAGAAACCTGAACTTTGATATTACATTCAGTCCTTCCCTGCGAACGAACACACAAAAATACTACTAACAAATTGGCGTCGCTGCCGGGGAAGGCAGTATAGTTGAGTTTAGGTTAATTGTTTCTTATTGTTTAGATTTTAATTGGTTCCACAAGTTGTTTTGTTGGTGATTTTCAGGTGTATGCTACGTTCATCTTGCGCTAGAAAATTGGAATTTGACCCTGAAATCGAGCGTACTTTGAGAAAGCTAAGAAAAGATAAAGCTAAGATGGGAGATCCAGAACCTCGACCAGCTGTTAATGTTGATCAGTCTTCTATTTGGGACCATGAGACACCGAATCCAGCCAATTGCATGTACAAAACTCCAGAGATTGGTGCAGCTCAGTTCCATATTAATCCGAGCTTAATTCAGATGATCAGCAATCAGGCTTTTGAAGGAGACATTGAATTAGAAGACCCACACAGACATCTAGAGCGTTTTGTGCAGATGTGTGGCTCATTCAGAATCACTGGTGTTACGAGTGATCAGATTCGTCTCCATATGTTTCCCTACTCTATTAAGGGAAGAGCTTTGGAATGGTTTCAGCAACTTCCAAACACTTCGGTTGCTACATGGGAGAGTCTTTCTACGGCATTCTTGTCCAAATACTATCCCTCTGACAAGACGCAACAGTTGAGGACTATGATTATGAGTTTTAAAGCACAACCGGGTGAAGGTCTATATCAGGCATGGGAGAGATTCAAGGCACTATTGAGGAAGTGTCCACATCATGGCTTAGAAGATTGGCAGGTCATTAGTACTTTTTATGGGGCCATGAATGCAGATATTCGTTTGAGTTTGGATGTGGCTGCTGGTGGAAATTTCAAGAAGGCACCAACTACACAGGCTAAAGCACTTCTTGAGGAATTAGCATCTAATAATTATTCATGGGCACCTAGTGGGACGAGCTCAGCAAAAGCAGCACAAGAATCTGAGATGATCAACATGCTGGCTCAAAAGTTGGATACTCTAACTCAGGAGGTGCGAGGACAAAAGGTAAATGTGAATGCTATTTCTTCACCTATGGAAGGGTATCATGATTATGGTGCTAGTCAGAACTCGTATGCTCCACAATTTCCAGAAGAAGCATCTTTTATTCAAGGAAGACAGCCTTGGCCTGTGTAGAATAATTCTTACTACAATCCGAATCAAAGGCCAAACAATAATCTTTCTTACAGCAATAATCATGCAGCTAATCCTTCCTATGCATTTCCAAGGCAGAATCAACCTCCTGGTTTTCAGTCACGACCACCATATCAAGCACAGCAGCAGTATCAACCTCCGCCAAAGAAAGAACCAGCTGAGTGGGAGGTTGCACTAAATAAGATTATGCAAGGGACTTCTGGGGCATTGGCTAATATGGAATCAAGAATAGATCAGATGGCATCATCTCAAAAGATGCTAGAAACACAGATTGGACAGATTGCCTCAAAGATGGGTGTTCGTGAGCAAGGATCACTTCCTAGTCAACCCGACCAGACTGGTAAAGAGCAATGCAAAGCAATTACTTTGAGGAGCGGAAGAGAGTTGCCCGAGGTTGAGATTCTTAAGCCTAAGGAGAGTGATATTGAGAAAGTGGATAAGCCAGTTGAGATTGCTGCAGACACGTCAGAAAAAGAAGATGAGAAGAAGAAGGAAGAAGATTCAGAAAAGCCGTATGTTCCTCCACCACCTTATGTTCCTCCTATTCCATTTCCACAGAGACTTCACAACAGGCATTTAGAGAAGCAGTACGAGAAGTTCTTGACTATGTTCCGGCAGTTGCATGTTAATATTCCGTTGGCTGAAGCTTTGAATCAGATGCCGCTTTATGCTAAATTTCTTAAGGAGATGTTGACAAAGAAGAGGAAACTTGAAGATGCAGAGACTATTACTCTTAATGCTGAATGCAGTGCAGTCATCCAAAAGGCCATTCCTCAGAAATTGAAAGATCCGGGAAGCTTCTCTTTGCCTTGCACTATTGGGAAGATGGAAAACATGAAAGCCTTGTGCGACTTAGGGGCAAGTGTGAGTTTGATGCCATATTCAATCTGCAAAAGGCTTGGTCTTGGAGAACTTAAAAAGACACGGATTTCACTTCAGTTGGCGGATCGTTCTGTTAAGTATCCATTGGGAGTTATTGAAGACGTGGTTGTTAAAGTGGATAAATTTGTCATACCTTGTGATTTTGTGGTGTTAGAGATGGATGAAGATGTCGAGATACCCATTATCTTGGGACGGCCATTCTTGGCTACTGCTGGCACTACAATCGATGTTAAAGCTGGAAAATTGACATTGAATGTTGGCGAGGACAAAGTGGAATTTGATCTGAACAAAGCAATGAAGATGCCTCCTTTTGGAGCAACGTGTTTTACTGTTGACAGAGTTGATGAAATTGTGCAGCTAGAAAATGAACACTTCATGGGAGCAGAACGGGTGTTAGATGATGTAGAAGAAGGAGAAGCACTTGTTGTTCGAGACACAGAAGTTGAGATGGTTTTTACACTTTCAGAGGCACCACTGGTTGAACTTAAACCTCTACCTGCTAATTTGAGGTATGCTTTTCTTGGTCCTAATGATACATATCCTGTGGTAGTTTCTGCTTTGCTCATTGATGATGAGAGAGAAAAGTTATTACATGTTCTTCGGCAATATAAATCAGCTATTGGTTGGACAATTCAAGATATCAAGGGAATAAGCCCTGCTCTTTGCATGCATAGAATTGCCTTAGAAGATGATCATAAGCCTGTGATTGAGGGACAAAGAAGATTGAATCCGAATTTGCAAGAGGTGGTGAAGAAAGAAATCACAAAGTTGCTTGATGCTGGTATCATATATTCGGTTCCACACAGTAAATGGGTTAGTCCTATTCATGTTGTGCCTAAGAAAGGTGGGATGACTGTTGTTCACAATGAAAAGAATGAATTAATTCCCACGAGAACAGTAACAGGTTGGAGAGTTTGCATTGACTATAGGAAGTTGAATAACGCTACTCGCAAAGATCACTTTCCCCTCCCATTCATTGATCAAATGCTCGAAAGGTTGGCGGGTAATGAGTATTACAACTTTCTGGATGGATTCTCGGGTTACTTTCAGATTCCTATTGCACCCGAAGATCAAGAGAAGACCACCTTTACTTGTCTGTATGGCACTTTTGCTTATCGGAGGCTTCCTTTTGGTTTGTGTAATGGTCCTTCAACTTTTCAACGGCTCATGAACCACATTTTCTCAGATTTTATAGGGAGAGACATGGAGGTCTTTAAGGATGACTTCACGGTTTATGGTTCTTCTTTTGAATCATGTCTCGCCAGTTTATCAAAGGTGTTGCAGAGATGTACTGAAACGAATCTTGTTCTTAATTGGGAAAAATGTCACTTCATGGTGAAGGAAGGCATTGTGCTTGGACATAAAATCTCTAACAATGGCATTGAGGTCGATAGAGCAAAAATTGAAGTTATTGAAAAATTGCCACCACCCTCATCTGTGAAAGGAATTCGAAGCTTTCTTGGGCACGCTGGTTTTTATCGACGGTTCATCAAGGATTTCTCCAAGTTAGCTCGGCCACTCTGCAATCTTCTTGAAAAGGATCGTGTTTTTGACTTTGATGAAAGTTGTCTTGATGCTTTTAACAGGTTGAAGAAGGAACTTACTTCTGCACCCATAGTTACATCTCCCGATTGGAGCTTGCCATTTGAGCTTATGTGTGATGCTAGTGACTATGCTGTGGGTGTTGTTCTTGGGCAAAAGAAGGATAAGCGGATGCACGTGATAGCTTATGCAAGCAAGACTCTTGATGACGCGCAAATCAACTATTCCACTACGGAGAAAGAGCTACTTGCAGTGGTGTTTGCACTTGATAAATTCAGATCCTATCTTGTTGGGTCTAAGGTGATTGTCTATTCGGATCATGCTGCTATTCGTTTCTTGATGACAAAGAAGGATGCCAAACCTCGTCTAGTTCGTTGGATTCTTTTACTTCAGGAATTTGATCTTGAGATTCGAGATAAGAAGGGGTCTGAGAACTTGGTAGCTGATCATTTATCTAGGTTGGACCAAGGAGATGGAGAGGTAGGAGGTGAAATACCTATCAATGATAAATTTCCGGAAGAGCAGCTTCTAGGTGTGTCCTTGTCTACACCATGGTATGCAGATTTTGTGAATTACATTGTGGGAGGAGTTGTGCCGGATAATCTTTCTTATAATCAGAAGAAGAAGTTCTTTTATGATGTGAAGCATTACTATTGGGAAGAACCGCTGCTTTACAAAGAATGTGCTGATGGAATGTTTCGTAGATGTGTACCTCATGATGAAGTTCCTCATATTTTCAGACATTGCCATTCTCTAGAGTGTGGAGGTCATAACAGTAGCATGAAGACAGTGGCGAAAGTTTTACAGTCAGGATTCTATTGGCCAACCATGCATCAAGATGCTAGAGACTTTGTGGCTAAATGTGATAGATGTCAACGAGTTGGGAATATTTCGAGGAGGAACGAGATGCCTTTACAATCTATTCTTGAGGTGGAGATTTTCGATGTGTGGGGGATGGACTTCATGGGTCCATTTCCATCTTCTTATGGAAATCAGTATATTTTGGTGGGAGTTGATTATGTCTCTAAATGGGTTGAAGCAATTGCGTCTCCTACTAATGATGCTAGAGTGGTGAAGAAGTTCTTGAAGAAAAATGTGTTCACTAGATTTGGAGTGCCAAGGGCTATTATCAATGATGGAGGTTCGCACTTTTGCAATAAACAGGTGGCTGATCTCTTGAAAAAGTATGGTGTGACACAAAAGGTGGCAACTCCTTATCATCCGCAAACAAGTGGACAAGTTGAGATTTCGAATCGTGAGCTGAAGTCAATTTTGGAGAAGACAGTGGCAAGTTCGAGAAAAGATTGGTCAACAAAGCTTGATGATGCACTTTGGGCATATAGAACGGCATTTAAAACACCTATTGGAATGTCTCCATATAGGTTGATCTTTGGGAAGCCATGTCATTTGCCGGTGGAACTTCAGCATAAGGCATTTTGGGCGACAAGAGAGTTGAATTTTAATCTTAAATCTGCGGGAGAGAAGCGTTTGCTTCAACTTGGAGAGCTTGAGGAGATTAGGCTCCAATCTTATGAAAATGCTAGTATCTACAAGGAGAAGACCAAATTGTGGCATGACAAGCACATTCAGAAGAAGGAATTTGAGGTTGGGCAACATGTTTTATTGTTTAATTCAAGACTCCGTTTATTCCCTGGAAAGCTTAGATCAAGATGGTCCGGACCTTTTGAGATTGTGAAGGTTTATCCTAATGGGGTTTGTGAGATTATTAGAGAAGGGTCGGATGTATTTAAGGTGAACGGGCAGAGACTTAAGCCATACCTGCTTGGAGAAACAGTGGAGCAAGGAATGAGCATTCTCCACCTTCAAGACCCTACTATGAATTGAGGAAGTACGTCAAGCTAATGACGTTAAACGAGCGCTTCTTGGGAGGCAACCCAAGTGATGTAGTATTTGTGTGAAAGAAAAAAAAAGAAGAAAAAAAAAATAAGAAAAAAAAAGAAGAAAGAAAAAAAAAAGAGTGTTGTTAGTGTGTGAAAAAAAAAAGAGTGTTGTTAGTGTATGAAAAAAAAAAAAAAAAATAACAGCAACAGCACTTAAATTGCAGAACGGTACCAAGCTGACTGCGCCACAAGACTGACAGCGCCCTGTAACGCAGACAGGGACCGCGCCACAAGCACCACAGCGCTAACAGCGCTCTGTCACGCAGGTTGAAACGGCGCAACAGGCGCCACAGCGCAACAGGTCAGTAACGCAGTTTGGAACGGCGCAACAAGCGCCAGCGCGCAGTCAGCGCGGCTTTCTCCTGTATTCCACCGATTTTTTGCCTTTAAACCTCAAAATTTTCACTCTTTTCACCTATTTTTTTTTTCCTATATCCTAATTCATCTCCAAATCCTAAACACTATCATTCCTAAATCCCATTCTATCTTAAATTCAATCCTAAACAACCCCAATCCTATACTACATATAATTTCATCTTTATTACTTACATCTCCTATATATATATACATACACCCATACACCCACAAACACTTCTATATTATCCCAAATTCTTAACTTTCATCCATTCAAAGTTCAAGGGGGAATTAAATTCGAATTTTTTTTTTTTGGGATTCATCTAGCAAGTTCACCTCTTTGATTCAATTGGGTAATATTCTATCTCATCTTTTATTTGAATTTGTGAATTTTGCAAGCTAGGGTTCTTGGTGTGTAATTTGGGGTTCTTTATTTGGTGAATTGTTTGGAGATTATTGTGCCTTGTTTGATATTTGTTGATTATGGCTCCTAAAAGGCAACGATTAATGGGTGGTAGTAGTGCTCGTCCATCTTCGGATGAGAATGATGTTGTGGGAGATGGAGTGGAAAAATTTGTGAATGAGAATGCCAAGGCGGAGTATGGTAGGTTAATTTCGAAGGGGGTTATTCATGAAAGAAGGCTTGTGCCGTATAAGTATGAGGAGATGGTGGCGATGATTAGTGAGCGGGGTTGGACGTTCTTTTGTGAATTTGCTAATGATGGCTCGTTGGATGTGGTTAGGGAATTCTATGCTAATGCTTCGATAGCAAGGAATAATGCCACGGTTGTGAGGGGTCAGAAGGTGGATTATTCGCCTCGTGCGATTCGTACGTTGATTAGGCAACCGCCTAAACCTAGAGGTGCTACTGATTGGGGGAAGAAGACTAGGGATGATGTTGTTCTTGATGCAATCATTGGTGAGCTTTGTATTCCGGGTACGGAGTGGAAGTGTAGAGTGGGTACCACCGAGAAGAGGACTTTTCCGGCGGCATCATTGTCTAAGTTCGCACGGGCATGGTTCTACTTCATCAGTTCTAATATTCTTCCATCAACCCATGTGACCGATGTTACTGTTGAGAGAGCTATTCTGCTATGGGGTATCCTCAGGGGTGAGTATGTTGACCTTGGGTACCTTATTAATCAAAACATTCTTCGGTATGTGGGAAGTAATTCATCGGCCAGTATTCCTTATGCTTCTATCATTGCGTATTTGTGTGATACTTCGAAAGTGAAATGGTACGAAGGTGAGCCAGTGTATAAGCCTATGTCTTCCATTAATGATGTTACTATTGACCGGATGGGGGAGTGGTCGGGCGGCATTCCTCATCTTAGGGGTCTCGGTTTTATAGTTGGTGGTGCTGGTGGTCAAGGAGCGGGCGCTCCGCCACATGTTCCTAGAGCAACGGGAGTGGCAATTGCAGAACCTCAGCGACGTATGGTGGATATGTCCGTTTTTGAATCTTATTTTCGTCGAATGACTAGGCGGTTGGATGCTATGTATACGAGCAGTCGCCAGTATTCTGAGGATATGGGCATAGCTTTGGAGGCAAAGTTTCAGTCACCTAGTACTCCTACTCAGTGGCCTATATTTGGAGCTCGGACTCCGTACCCACCACCGGATTCTTCTGATGAGGATGACGAGGGTGACGACAGTGAGGACGAGTAGGTATGTTTTCTACTTTCCCTTGTATTTACTTCCATTCAATGCGGACATTGAATCTTTCAAGTTTGGGGGTGTTTTGAGGGATTAGTAGTTGTTGTTGTATATATGTGTTCATGTAGGATTTCATGTTTTGCATATTAGTAGTAGTAATTCATGCATATATGTTCGTGTTATCTACGTTTGTTTCATATAGGACATTCTGTTTTTATTTCTGTTTACCATGTGAGTTCATTCTAGTTGCATTTTCATGGCATGCATATTTCATGATCCCTTAAGACGAGCTGATTCTGATTGGTAGGTAGGTGTCTAATTGAGTGTGGTAATGATGAATAGAGGGTTGATTTATAGTTTCTATGAAATTGACTTGCATGTTACGGAAACAAAACTAATTACACAGTCTCATTGGGTACTTTTGGGCTAGGTTAAGGTCATGCTTGTTTGGATGCTTTGAGATTTAATCACCTGATTATATTTAGAATTTTCGTTATTCCCTTGATGGCGTAGGAGCACTAAAGTCTAAGTTTGGGGGAAACCAGGGATTTCATGCTAGTTGTATCAATTGTTAAATAATGGCTAGGTGTCAAATGGCTAGTAGCCGGCTCATATTTTATGAGTAGTCTAGGGTTGGAAATGAGAAAGGCTCATTCCAGATCGCAGAAAAAGAAAAAAAAAAGAAAAAAAAAGTCAATAAATTGTTTATATGCAAAATTAACCAGGGTGAGCTCTTTAATACTTGAGTAATTAAGTCTGAGGGGACTTAGTCCTAGTAACCTAAAGCCCTTTGTGGTTTGGGATTGCTGACCTAACACTCGCTACATGGGTATTATTGTATAAGCCTTTCGGGGTCTCATCCATTGCACGGTTAAATAAGCATGATTGTATATATGTGTCGTAGTAGTTGGTAATAAAGCATGAATTTCTGTCTACCTTGGATAAGGATGGAGGTGTTTCTAGGTTATGAAGTGTCTACAATCTATTCTATTTATAAACCTGTGATTGTCTTGGCGAGGGATATGTATGATTTTTGACCTAGTTTTGGGAGTATTTCTGATGAGCATTGCACACACGCACGTTTCTGTTCATGTATTGTTAGTATACGGGAACTTGGTCGAGCTCTATTTGGATTTAGTTGCATTCTTTGAGATATTTGCTTGTTAGTTGGTTTTGGTTAGTTTGAAGGGGATCGTTGCATATTTCATATTAGTTGCATTCATGCATTGCATTGCATTAGGTTAAATGGATTTTGTGGGTACATTCGCTATAGGCCCTCACGAGACCTTACTCGTCCACTAGGGCTGCCTAGGGGTTTAAAGGGCTTGTTGCATATGCCAAATGCAACCGTGATCACCTACGGAAGTGGTACTAATCAGGTAGTTGTAATTGTTTATGCTTGAGGACAAGCATCAGTTTAAGTTTGGGGGTTTGATAAGTGGATTTTATATCCACTGGGAATCCCTCCGTTCGGCTTAAATTGATTGTTTTGGACTCAAGTTGTTGTAGTTTTGATGTGTTTTGCTGAGTTGTGCAGATTTACGAGAATGTTGATTAAAGTTGATGCTTCTATCGTTTTTGGAGAATTAATTAATTAAAATTCGGATTTTTGAGAAGGGCTGCGCACTTTATACTGTTTGGGCCATATCTGGAGTTCTAGAAGTCCGTTTTCAGCCCATTTACAGTCCACGCGAAGCTTGAGAGATTTTCTACAATATGGGATAGGTTTCACACGACCAGGCCGCGTGTGGTGGGCCCAGGAAGCACGACCAGTAGATAGATGGGAGCAGACAAATTACTGTTTTGCCCTTTTCTAGTTCTAATTGTATTTTAGGCAATTTTTAATACCTGAATTGAATTCTAATTGTAATAGAAGGTAATATCTTGCTGGGCAAGATTTGTAGAGCCTATTTAAACACATCTTACCATTGTAAATCAGAACAATTCATAGCTTGTAATCGTATCAAGGTACTTTCGATCTTCAATTCTTTCTTCAATATTATGTTTTCATTCATTATTATTACTATTATGTTTTCTTTATTAAATATGCGTAACTAATTCTCTAATCTGAGGATTGGGTAGTATTCCTTGGTATTCATGCATGCTTGATTATGTGATTTTCTGCCTGGCTGATTTGTTAATGAGATCTTAACACAATTAGGGGAGTCATGAACCTTTGATTGTATTCTAGGGATTGTAATAAGCTTGGGAGAGAAGTTGCAATCTTAGTACATGATTTAACAGACATAATTTGAATATTAGATCGGGAGATTAATAGGAGAATTGTGAGACATATAATTCTTGGTAATTAACAGTTTATAGATATACTCTGATTGTATCACGGGAGTGTCAATTAAGGTGTAGCTGTAAGCACTATATTGTAGCCTGGGAGGGTGCAGTATAACTTTAGAAGAATTGTTTTCAGCAAGGTAGGAACACAGATATCACATTAATATTGAGCATGTATTGAAACCAGGTGAAGAACCCCAGTTCTTAGATTGTTTTCCAACATATTTGAATCTCAGTTTAAAATTAATTCTTAGTGCTTATAATTAGTTCTTGGTTAATTTAGTTAATACACAGACCCAAAAATTCTTCTTACACACTTCTAGACGTAAAGAGATAAGAAACCTGAACTTTGATATTACATTCAGTCCTTCCCTGCGAACGAACACACAAAAATACTACTAACAAGATCAGATTTTATTAAGGAGTTTTATTATAAAAGAGGAGGAGAGCGTGAAAAGAAAAATATAGATACACACATTAGAACTTTGTAAACATCTTTGGTGGAGATTTGTGGAGAACTTTTATTTTCTTTGAAGATTGAAGGTTTTTCTCTTTCTCTTTTCTTTATAATATGATTTGTTCAATTTATAATTCTTGTTTTGTTAATTCAATTATGAGTGAGTAGATAATTAATCTAGGGTTAAGTAGAACCCTAGTTATGATTGATGTGTGATTTTCCCAATTCCCCCAATTTGATTGTTTAATTGCTTTTGCTTATTGAGTTGTTTTAATTAGCAATTACAAATCAGACGTGATTATGTGTATTGTTTGAACCAATATCTAATTATCAACGAGAGTTGGATTTAGATGGTTGTGATTTATCCAATAAGAACATGAGATTCTCCATGAGAATAGGTAGAATGGATTGTTAGGAAATTAGGGTGCTATGCTTAATGTCTCTAATATGCATGATACCATGAGAATAGGCTTGATTGTATTTTAGAGAAGCCATTAATACTTGAGAGAGGTTATTGGTATTCTTAGGGCGCATCTTTCCTGTTGAGCAGCGTACGATTAATTGGGGAGGGAATTCACAATTGCATCAATTCATGCTAGTAGGGATACTTAATTCTGGATGTTTTTAATATTTGATTAATACAGCGAAATTCTCTTAGTGCTCCTCCCACCTTTCAGCGATGTATGATGGCAATTTTCTCAGATTTCATTGAAGACATTATGGAGGTTTTTATGGATGACTTCTCAGTTGGTGGAACTTCTTTTGACATGTGCTTACATAACTTGAAGAAGGTGCTTCATAGATGTCAAGAAGTTAATCTCATTCTCAATTGGGAAAAGTGCCACTTTATGGTACAAGAGGGAGTTGTTCTGGGTCATGTTGTTTCGAAGAGAGGCATTGAAGTTGATAAAGCCAAGGTCGAGGTTGTTGAGCGCTTGCCACCCCCTACTTCAGTCAAGGGGATAAGAAGTTTTCTTGGTCATGCGGGATTCTATCGCCGTTTCATAAAAGATTTTTCGAAGATTGCTCGACCTCTTACCGAGCTCTTGGGTAAGGAGGTACCTTTTGTGTTCACTGATGCTTGTGTTGAGGCTTTTGAAACATTGAAGAAAGCACTTGTTTCTGCTCCAATTATACAACCACCGGATTGGAGTCTACCATTTGAGATAATGTGTGATGCTAGTGATCAAGCTATTGGTGCAGTCCTAGGCCAAAGGAAAGATGGAAAGCTACATGCTATATACTATATAAGCAAGACCTTGGATGGGGCTCAGATTAATTATGCAACCACGGAGAAAGAATTGCTAGCAGTGGTCTACTCTATGGAAAAATTTCGATCCTATCTCGTTGGTTCAAAAGTTATTGTTCACACGGATCATGCAGCTTTGAGATACTTGATGAGTAAGAAGGATGCTAAACCTCGTCTGATTCGGTGGATTTTGCTTCTTCAAGAATTTGACTTAGAGATTAAGGATAAGAAAGGGGCTGAGAACGTGGTTGCGGATCATCTTTCACGCCTTACTCTTAATATAGGTGGTGATGAATCTACTCCGATTGATGATTCTTTTCCTGACGATCATCTACTTTCTCTTGCAAGTCTAGAGGTTCCTTGGTATGCTGACATAGCCAACTTCTTAGCTAGTGGAACTGTTCCTCATGGTTATTCGTCACAGCAAAAGAAGAAATTTTTCTATGATGTGAGGAAGCATTTTTGGGATGATCCATTTCTCTATAAATCTTGTGCTGATGGAGTTATTAGACGATGTGTTCCGTATAATGAGATTGCTTCTATAATCTCACATTGTCACGATTCGCCGAGTGGTGGTCATGCAAGTACTACGAAAACTGCAGCAAAGGTTCTTCAGTGCGGTTTTTATTGGCCAACTCTTTTTAAAGATGTCCACCAATATGTTCATTCTTGTGATCGTTGCCAGAGAACGGGGAATATTTCAAGACGCAATGAGATGCCTCTCAATAGCATTCTTGAAGTAGAGCTTTTCGATGTGTGGGGAGTAGATTTTATGGGACCTTTCCCTCCATCTTTTACGAATAGATATATCTTGGTAGCTGTGGATTACGTCTCGAAATGGGTTGACGCCGTTGCATCTCCCACTAATGATGCTCGCGTTGTGAGCAAATTCTTTAAGAAGACGATTTTTCCTAGATTTGGAGTGCCAAGGATTTTAATCAGTGATGGAGGAAAGCATTTTCTCGAGAATCGTTTTGAAGCTATGTTGAAGAAATATGGAGTTTATCATAAGGTGGGACTTTCTTATCATCCCCAACCCAGTGGTCAGGTGGAGATCTCTAATCGCGAAATAAAGACTATCTTGGAAAAGACAGTAGCAAAATCAAGGAAAGATTGGTCTATGAAACTTGATGATGCACTTTGGGCGTACTGAACTGCGTTTAAGACACCTATTGGGACAACTCCGTATAGATTGGTTTATGGAAAAGCATGTCATCTTCCCGTTGAGTTGGAGCACCGTGCATTTTGGGCTATCAAAGGTTTGAATTTCGATATGTTAGCAGCGGGTGAGAAGAGACTTCTACAACTTAATGAGCTTGAAGAGCTTCGTTTTGAGGCTTATGAGAGTTCTAAGCTTTACAAGGAGAAAACAAAGAAGTGGCATGATAAGGGGATATTACGTAGAGAATTTAAGGAATGGGAGTTAGTTCTTCTATTCAATTCGAGGTTAAGACTTTTTCCCGGAAAACTCCGTTCTAGGTGGTCGGGTCCGTTCAAGGTACGCAAAGTTTTTCCGTATGGTTCTGTCGAATTGTTGAATTCCAAAGGAGAGTCGTTTAAGGTGAATGGTCAACGAGTGAAACACTATCGAGCTGGTGAACCAATTAACGAGGAGGTGGATATTCGGTTGTCTTCTCCTCTTTCAGAATGATTGAAGTGACAATGTCGGGCTAACGACATTAAACAAACGCGCTACTTGGGAGGCAACCCAAGCTTTTGTGATTTATTTTCTTTGAAAGGAAAAAAGAAAAAAAAAACAAAGAAAAGAAAAGAAAGAAAAAAAAGAAAGAAGAAAAAAAAGGTGATTTTCGCAGGCAGCAACCCTGTAACGCAGGATGCGCCTGCGTTACTGACTATTACGCAGTCTGCCCCCCTGTAACGCAGGCTGCGCCTGCGTTACTGCCCCCCGCGCAGTCTGCAGACCTAAAACGCAGCCTGCGGCTGCGTTACACCCCTTCCAGATTTTTTTCCCCCCGAAAATTGTTGTTTTAACCCCCAAAATTCCCCCAAATTTAATCCTAACTCATATTTCTTCAATTCTAAATTCCTATATCTATCCTACATCAAATCCTAACCTCTCCAAATCTCTCCTACACAATTGAAATTTTTATTCAACCTATCCATCATCTTATATATATACACACCTTTCCATACAAATCCAATTCCTCTTCTATTTTCTTTAAATCTCCAAAAATTCAATTCTAAAGAGGAATTAATTGCAAGTTCACCTCTCCAATTCGTAGTGGGTTTATTTCTTCTCTCCAATTTTATTTTGATTGCGAATTTGTGTTCTTGTAAATTGGGATTTATATTATTCTTGATATATTGGGGTATTTTTGGTGTGATATTGCTTGGTAATTTTTGGTGGAGCTTCTTGTGAGTTGGGTATTGATTCTTTTGGCTCGTAAACATGGGAGAGATAGTGCTAATGTTGGGAAATTTTTATTTTCGACGGTGGAGGTTAAATTTAATCGGTTGCTGTGAGGCTAATTGCTAAGGAAAGGGGATTTTTGCGAGAAACATTTGTTGGTTTGGTTCATATGATTAGTGAGTGGTTCGGGAGTTTTATGCCAAATGCAACCGTGATCACCTACGGAAGTGGTGAGTGGGTGGCTTCTAAGCGAATGAGGGGTGGTTTTCACATCCGACAACTTGATTCCAGGGGAGTTTTCTTTCTTTTCTTTTTAGTGTAGTTTTATTTTGTTTTTAGTTGTAGTTTTGTATCTTGTTCATTAGTTCATTGGGGACAATGAACCACTTAAGTGTGGGGATGAGTTTTCGATGATTAAAAAAAAACAAAAAAATTATATATTATAAAATTCAAAAAAAAATTTAAAAAATTAAAAATACCAAAAATTAAAAAAAGTAAAAATACCAAAAATAATTCTAGCCATGCAATTTGATTAGTTGTTGTATTTTGCTTGATACACCCATGCATGCGTAGAATTCTTGTGTTTATGGATTCTTTTGTACGAGAAGTGACGTGCTTTGTTCTTGTGCACAAACTTACACTAGCAAGTTGAAGCTGGTAGACTTAATTGGATGTAGTAAGTGATTAGAATGACATGAATATGTGTAAGATGACTTGGTTTTCATGCTTTGAGTACAAGTAGGTGCGTTAAAGAGTCTTGTTACTTGGGATTGATTATGTTTTGTCACACCAAGTGAGTTTTGAGCCTATATGCATATCTTTTGCATGATTTTTCGTTTGCTTGAGTGTCCACATGTTGTTTACATTGCTAGCACTTACTTGAGATCTTTCTTGAAATGCATAATATTACTTGATGATGAGATGATAAAGGCACTTAGGTTTAACCTCGTATTTCCCATATTTCCACACCTTTTATACATGATCAATTAGTTAACCCGTTGAGCTTAATCCTATTCTTTCGGGGACACACCACATTACTTGCCATTATCCTTTTTATTCTATTGGCCTTACATTGAATTTGAACCTAAATTGTCAAAGGCTAGTATTGTGCTTAAGGGAGTAATAAGGTGTTCATAAAAGGGGGGTTATTGATGATCATACCATTGGGGAATATTGATTTTGGTTGATGCTTGTTAGTCGAAATTCATAAAAATATCTATGGATCGTTGTGCTTATTCCTTGGCTCTCAGAAAAAAAAAAGAAAAAATAGAAAAAAAAAGAGAAAAAATAAATAAATCTGAGAGCATTCTTATGTTTGTATGATCCTTCTTCATTCGACTAGTCAAGTTATTATGTAAGGGTTATTGAAAAATCCAAGTGTGGGGAAGTATTTTTGTGGTTTTAATAGAAAGGGAATGGAATGAATTATATTGTTGGGTACTAGCTTTTGACATTTAACCTGTTTTAGCTTTACTTGACATACCTGGTCCCTAGCCCACCCTACAACCTGAATAAAGACCTTTTGATTGTCATCGGTGATGTATGTTGTGTTGAGAGTGAGATTGATTGCGAGTGTCAAGTTGTGTTTATGATTTTGTTGGAATTGAGTGATACACTTAACCTTGTTCTTGAGTGAATATTCGTTTTTGAGTGAAAGGTGAGTTATTACTTGTTTTGGCATAGGAGATCCCAGGTTTAGACTTAAAGATGTATTTCTTGTGGGCTTAGCATGATTACCAACGATTTTTACACTTGACATGAATTTTTATGATCTTCTGCATGTTGGTTGAGTAGACTACGTGAATACTTGCACTTTCGACACCAAGACATCGTATGTTTGCTTTGATTCTTAAGTTGATGTGGCATGAGAGGACTTGTGTGTGTGGTGTTGTGTTAGCATTGATCTTTTGCATGGTTAGATGAATTTTGTGGGTACATTCACTATAAACCCTCACGAGACAACACTCGTCCTACTAGGGCTGCCTAGGGGTTTAACGGCTTGTTGCATATGCTCAATGCAATCGTGTCATCTACGAAAGTGATGTTAGGACTTAGTTTTTATTTCACTTATTTGCCCGAGGACGTGCAAATGCTTAGTGTGGGGATGTTTGATAGAGTATATTTTTATATATATATTAGATGATTTTATTCTCATATTTATTGTGTTTTGCATTGATTTGGATTTTTATTTAATAGATTTTATTGTTTTATTGTAGGAAATAAAGAATTCATGACTTGGAAGGATTTGGAGCAAAAAGAGCTATTTTGGAGATAAAATAGGAGAAAATTCGTATTATTGGGCTGCACAGGCTGCCTGCACTGTTTGGGCCATATCTTGAGTTCCAGAAGTCAGAATTTAACGATCTTACTGTCCACGCGAAGCTTAGGGAATTATCTTTAATTCAGAGGTGGTCCAGTAAGCAAAATCCAACTGGAAGAGCCCAGAAACAGAGGAGAAAAATAAGTGACGAATTTTACAAGAAAATCCTATTCAATTATGGATATCTTTTTGTAAATTGATTAGAATATTAAAAATACTTTTATTAGGAGATATTAAGGAGTTTTATTATAAAAGAGGAGGAGAGCGTGAAAAGAAAAATATAGATACACACATTAGAACTTTGTAAACATCTTTGGTGGAGATTTGTGGAGAACTTTTATTTTCTTTGAAGATTGAAGGTTTTTCTCTTTCTCTTTTCTTTATAATATGATTTGTTCAATTTATAATTCTTGTTTTGTTAATTCAATTATGAGCGAGTAGATAATTAATCTAGGGTTAAGTAGAACCCTAGTTATGATTGATGTGTGATTTTCCCAATTCCCCCAATTTGATTGTTTAATTGCTTTTGCTTATTGAGTTGTTTTAATTAGCAATTACAAATCAGACGTGATTATGTGTATTGTTTGAACCAATATCTAATTATCAACGAGAGTTGGATTTAGATGGTTGTGATTTATCCAATAAGAACATGAGATTCTCCATGAGAATAGGTAGAATGGATTGTTAGGAAATTAGGGTGCTATGCTTAATGTCTCTAATATGCATGATACCATGAGAATAGGCTTGATTGTATTTTAGAGATGCCATTAATACTTGAGAGAGGTTATTGGTATTCTTAGGGCGCATCTTTCCTGTTGAGCAGCGTACGATTAATTGGGGAGGGAATTCACAATTGCATCAATTCATGCTAGTGGGGATACTTAATTCTGGATGTTTTTAATATTTGATTAATACAGCGAAATTCTCTTAGTATAAAATTAGTTTAATAATCTCTCAAAATCTATTGTGTTACTTGCTTAGCCGAATTAAATCAGAAACAACTAGTGATTGATACGTTTGTCTCTGTGGGATCGACTCTGACTTACCCTACTACATAGTTAGAAGGATTTGTTAGAATTTTTGGCGCCGCTGCCGGGGACAAAGCAGTGTTAGATTAGTTAAATTTGAATTGATTTAGCTAAGTATTTTAGTTGTGTTGATTCGGCTATTATTCCCTTGTTAATTGATCATCGTTTCTAGTTCTCTTGTTGCATGCACACTCGAAGTTCAGGTACTGAAGATTTAATTACTATTGATCCTGAAATTGAAGCTACAGCAACAAGGCAAGCAAGCAAGCGAAGGAAAAACAAGAACAAGGAAGTTATGGGTGATGCACCAGCTAAAGCTCTCAGGGAGCATGGTATGCCAGATGCTACAGGCGTACTCTCAAGCATTGTCAGACCAGCAATCACAGCTACACACTTTGAACTGAAGCCTCAGTTCATCCAATTCATCTCTAATGACTCTTTCGCAGGATTGTCCAATGAAAATCCTGTTGATCATCTTGAGAGTTTTCTGGAGAAGTGTGATACTATAAAGATGACCAATGTAAGTGATGAAGCTGTTAAGCTGCGATTATTTCCATTCTCTCTTCGGGATGCAGCAAAAGATTGGTTGAAGGATGAAGGACCAAATACATTCACTACTTGGGATAGTCTTGCGAAGGCTTTTCTACTTAAATTCTTCAGTCAGAAGAAGACCTCTAAGCTACGGAATGAGATCTCTAATTTTCGTCAAGATGATGGCGAGTCACTTCATGATGCTTGGAGAAAATTTAAGCGACTTCAGAGACAATGCCCTCACCATGGAATTCCTGACTGGTTGTTGATCCAAACATTCTACAATGGGTTGACACAAGAGTTCCGAAACTTTGTTGATGCTTCTTCTGGTGGTTCTATTATGAAGAAAAGTACTGAAGATGCGAAAACTTTGTTAGACGAGATGGCATCTAATGACAATTTTCCATACAATGATCGAAATCATCCTAAGAAGGGCGGTAAGTATGATGTTGATGCTCTAACCATGTTGAATACTACTATGCAGGCAATGGTTAAGAAGATTGAGCAATTGGATGCTAGGAGTACTTCATCTACTGTTGCTTCATGTGAGGTATGTGGAGTTGTTGGACACACCAAACTTGCTTGTCAATACAATCCTTCTGGAATGGCAGTTGAACAGGCTAATGCTCTTTACAATCAGAATCCAAGGCCGCAGTATAATCCTTATTCCAACACATACGATCCAGGGTGGAGAGATCATCCAAATTTCTCCTACAGGAACAATCAGGGTCAAACTCAATCTTCACAAAACAATTTTTCTCAGCCTCCTGGTTTTCAACAAGCTCCGCCACAGAAATCTAACTTGGAGAATCTCATGGAAGGGTTCATTGCTACACAATCAAAGAAGAATGACCATTTTGATTCGAGCATTAACGAGATAAAGGCTCACAACAAGATGATGGAGAACACTATCACTCAGATTTCTCAACAGTTGAGCCAGCTAAATAAATCTTCATGCCAACTTCCTGGTCAAACTGAGCAACCATCAAGGGGTCATATCAATGCTGTCACGTTAAGGAGTGGTAAAGAATTGAAGGAGCCGGAATTGAACGTGAGCAAAAATGTTGTGAATGCTAATGGAAGTGAAGAGGCGATTGCAACTGAGAAACCGGTAGAACCAGAGGCCGTGGACGAAGAGAAGAAAGAATCAGAAGCTGTTCTTCCTAAACCATATGTGCCACCTGTTCCTTTTCCACAAAGGTTGGCACAAGCCAAGCTAGAGAAGAAGTATGGTAAGTTCCTTGAAATTTTGCAAAAGCTACATATCAATATCCCATTCATGGACGCTATCTCTGAGATGCCATCTTATGCAAAATTCTTAAAAGATATTTTGTCAAGGAAAAGGAAGATTGAAGAAAGCTCTACCATCTCATTAACGGCAGAGTGCAGTGCCATCTTGCAAAATGATCTTCCAAAGAAGTTAGCGGATCCAGGTAGCTACTCTATTCCTGTTCAGCTTGGGGATGTCGAAATAAAAAAGGCTTTATGTGATCTTGGAGCAAGTGTCAGTTTGATGCCACTATCAATTTGTGAAAAACTTAAGATGGGTGAACTGAAACCCACACGCATCTCTCTACAACTGGCCGACAGAAGTGTGAAATTTCCACTTGGAATTCTTGAAGATGTGCCCCTTAAGGTAGGAAGGTTTTATATTCCATGCGATTTTGTTGTCATGGAAATGGAAGAAGATGCCAATATTCCTATCATTCTTGGGAGGCCTTTCTTAGCAACAGCTGGAGCTATTATTGACATGAAAAATGGAAGAATTTCTTTCGAAGTAGGCGACGAGAAGATGGAATTCAAGCTGCAAAGTACAATGGGACATCCTTCTACGGATGAGTTTGTTAATAGGGTGGATGCACTAGAGGAAGTGATCGACATGAAAACAAAAATTCTTTTATCTGAGGATCCACTTCAAGTCGTTCTCGAGGGTAACGTAAATGAAGAAGATGGAGAGTGTATGGGTTACGAGAAGCTTTTGGATGCAGCACCTACATATAAGCATGAACATTCTAATGTGCTACAGCATGAGGAAGTTAAGGAGAGTTCCACGCCTCCTAAGGTAGAACTGAAACCCCTACCTGCGTCTTTGAAATATGTGTTTATGGGCCCTAATGAATCATATCCTATCATTGTCAATTCTGAGCTTGATGACATTCAAATTGAGCAATTGCTCACGGTTTTGAGAAAGTATAAAAATGTTATTGGCTATTCCATTGATGATATCAAGGGCATCAATCCATCATTCTGCATGCATAAGATTATTCTGGAAGATGAGCAAGCTTCTTCTATTGAGCACCAACGGAGACTCAATCCTAATATGATGGAGGTGGTCAAAAAGAAGGTTTTAAAACTTCTTGATGCAGGTATAATCTATCCTATCTCTGATAGCAAGTGGGTCAGTCCGGTACATGTTGTTCCAAAGAAGGGAGGAATGACCGTGGTGAAGAATGATAAGGGTGAGATGATTTCTACTAGAACTGTTACAGGGTGGCGCATGTGCATTGATTATCGAAAATTGAATAAGGCCACAAGGAAAGATCATTTTCCTCTCCCTTTTATTGATCAAATGCTTGAAAGGTTGGCGAAACATTCTTACTTCTGCTTCTTAGATGGATATTCAGGTTTTTTCCAGATTCCTATTCATCCAGATGATCAAGAAAAGACAACTTTTACATGTCCCTATGGTACATTTGCCTACCGCAGAATGCCGTTTGGTCTATGTTGTGCTCCTCCCACCTTTCAGCGATGTATGATGGCAATTTTCTCAGATTTCATTGAAGACATTATGGAGGTTTTTATGGATGACTTCTCAGTTGGTGGAACTTCTTTTGACATGTGCTTACATAACTTGAAGAAGGTGCTTCATAGATGTCAAGAAGTTAATCTCATTCTCAATTGGGAAAAGTGCCACTTTATGGTACAAGAGGGAGTTGTTCTGGGTCATGTTGTTTCGAAGAGAGGCATTGAAGTTGATAAAGCCAAGGTCGAGGTTGTTGAGCGCTTGCCACCCCCTACTTCAGTCAAGGGGATAAGAAGTTTTCTTGGTCATGCGGGATTCTATCGCCGTTTCATAAAAGATTTTTCGAAGATTGCTCGACCTCTTACCGAGCTCTTGGGTAAGGAGGTACCTTTTGTGTTCACTGATGCTTGTGTTGAGGCTTTTGAAACATTGAAGAAAGCACTTGTTTCTGCTCCAATTATACAACCACCGGATTGGAGTCTACCATTTGAGATAATGTGTGATGCTAGTGATCAAGCTATTGGTGCAGTCCTAGGCCAAAGGAAAGATGGAAAGCTACATGCTATATACTATATAAGCAAGACCTTGGATGGGGCTCAGATTAATTATGCAACCACGGAGAAAGAATTGCTAGCAGTGGTCTACTCTATGGAAAAATTTCGATCCTATCTCGTTGGTTCAAAAGTTATTGTTCACACGGATCATGCAGCTTTGAGATACTTGATGAGTAAGAAGGATGCTAAACCTCGTCTGATTCGGTGGATTTTGCTTCTTCAAGAATTTGACTTAGAGATTAAGGATAAGAAAGGGGCTGAGAACGTGGTTGCGGATCATCTTTCACGCCTTACTCTTAATATAGGTGGTGATGAATCTACTCCGATTGATGATTCTTTTCCTGACGATCATCTACTTTCTCTTGCAAGTCTAGAGGTTCCTTGGTATGCTGACATAGCCAACTTCTTAGCTAGTGGAACTGTTCCTCATGGTTATTCGTCACAGCAAAAGAAGAAATTTTTCTATGATGTGAGGAAGCATTTTTGGGATGATCCATTTCTCTATAAATCTTGTGCTGATGGAGTTATTAGACGATGTGTTCCGTATAATGAGATTGCTTCTATAATCTCACATTGTCACGATTCGCCGAGTGGTGGTCATGCAAGTACTACGAAAACTGCAGCAAAGGTTCTTCAGTGCGGTTTTTATTGGCCAACTCTTTTTAAAGATGTCCACCAATATGTTCATTCTTGTGATCGTTGCCAGAGAACGGGGAATATTTCAAGACGCAATGAGATGCCTCTCAATAGCATTCTTGAAGTAGAGCTTTTCGATGTGTGGGGAGTAGATTTTATGGGACCTTTCCCTCCATCTTTTACGAATAGATATATCTTGGTAGCTGTGGATTACGTCTCGAAATGGGTTGACGCCGTTGCATCTCCCACTAATGATGCTCGCGTTGTGAGCAAATTCTTTAAGAAGACGATTTTTCCTAGATTTGGAGTGCCAAGGATTTTAATCAGTGATGGAGGAAAGCATTTTCTCGAGAATCGTTTTGAAGCTATGTTGAAGAAATATGGAGTTTATCATAAGGTGGGACTTTCTTATCATCCCCAACCCAGTGGTCAGGTGGAGATCTCTAATCGCGAAATAAAGACTATCTTGGAAAAGACAGTAGCAAAATCAAGGAAAGATTGGTCTATGAAACTTGATGATGCACTTTGGGCGTACTGAACTGCGTTTAAGACACCTATTGGGACAACTCCGTATAGATTGGTTTATGGAAAAGCATGTCATCTTCCCGTTGAGTGGGAGCACCGTGCATTTTGGGCTATCAAAGGTTTGAATTTCGATATGTTAGCAGCGGGTGAGAAGAGACTTCTACAACTTAATGAGCTTGAAGAGCTTCGTTTTGAGGCTTATGAGAGTTCTAAGCTTTACAAGGAGAAAACAAAGAAGTGGCATGATAAGGGGATATTACGTAGAGAATTTAAGGAGGGGAGTTAGTTCTTCTATTCAATTCGAGGTTAAGACTTTTTCCCGAAAAACTCCGTTCTAGGTGGTCGGGTCCGTTCAAGGTACGCAAAGTTTTTCCGTATGGTTCTGTCGAATTGTTGATTCCAAAGGAGGGTCGTTTAAGGTGAATGGTCAACGAGTGAAACACTATCGAGCTGGTGAACCAATTAACGAGGAGGTGGATATTCGGTTGTCTTCTCCTCTTTCAGAATGATTGAAGTGACAATGTCGGGCTAACGACATTAAACAAACGCGCTACTTGGGAGGCAACCCAAGCTTTTGTGATTTATTTTCTTTGAAAGGAAAAAAGAAAAAAAAAAGAAAAGAAAAGAAAGAAAAAAAAGAAAGAAGAAAAAAAAAAAGGTGATTTTCGCAGGCAGCAACCCTGTAACGCAGGATGCGCCTGCGTTACTGACTATTACGCAGTCTGCCCCCCTGTAACGCAGGCTGCGCCTGCGTTACTGCCCCCCGCGCAGTCTGCAGACCTAAAACGCAGCCTGCGGCTGCGTTACACCCCTTCCAGATTTTTTTCCCCCCGAAAATTGTTGTTTTAACCCCCAAAATTCCCCCAAATTTAATCCTAACTCATATTTCTTCAATTCTAAATTCCTATATCTATCCTACATCAAATCCTAACCTCTCCAAATCTCTCCTACACAATTGAAATTTTTATTCAACCTATCCATCATCTTATATATATACACACCTTTCCATACAAATCCAATTCCTCTTCTATTTTCTTTAAATCTCCAAAAATTCAATTCTAAAGAGGAATTAATTGCAAGTTCACCTCTCCAATTCGTAGTGGGTTTATTTCTTCTCTCCAATTTTATTTTGATTGCGAATTTGTGTTCTTGTAAATTGGGATTTATATTATTCTTGATATATTGGGGTATTTTTGGTGTGATATTGCTTGGTAATTTTTGGTGGAGCTTCTTGTGAGTTGGGTATTGATTCTTTTGGCTCGTAAACATGGGAGAGATAGTGCTAATGTTGGGAAATTTTTATTTTCGACGGTGGAGGTTAAATTTAATCGGTTGCTGTGAGGCTAATTGCTAAGGAAAGGGGATTTTTGCGAGAAACATTTGTTGGTTTGGTTCATATGATTAGTGAGTGGTTCGGGAGTTTTATGCCAAATGCAACCGTGATCACCTACGGAAGTGGTGAGTGGGTGGCTTCTAAGCGAATGAGGGGTGGTTTTCACATCCGACAACTTGATTCCAGGGGAGTTTTCTTTCTTTTCTTTTTAGTGTAGTTTTATTTTGTTTTTAGTTGTAGTTTTGTATCTTGTTCATTAGTTCATTGGGGACAATGAACCACTTAAGTGTGGGGATGAGTTTTCGATGATTAAAAAAAAACAAAAAAATTATATATTATAAAATTCAAAAAAAAATTAAAAAAATTAAAAATACCAAAAATTAAAAAAAGTAAAAATACCAAAAATAATTCTAGCCATGCAATTTGATTAGTTGTTGTATTTTGCTTGATACACCCATGCATGCGTAGAATTCTTGTGTTTATGGATTCTTTTGTATGAGAAGTGACGTGCTTTGTTCTTGTGCACAAACTTACACTAGCAAGTTGAAGCTGGTAGACTTAATTGGATGTAGTAAGTGATTAGAATGACATGAATATGTGTAAGATGACTTGGTTTTCATGCTTTGAGTACAAGTAGGTGCGTTAAAGAGTCTTGTTACTTGGGATTGATTATGTTTTGTCACACCAAGTGAGTTTTGAGCCTATATGCATATCTTTTGCATGATTTTTCGTTTGCTTGAGTGTCCACATGTTGTTTGCATTGCTAGCACTTACTTGAGATCTTTCTTGAAATGCATGATATTACTTGATGATGAGATGATAAAGGCACTTAGGTTTAACCTCGTATTTCCCATATTTCCACACCTTTTATACATGATCAATTAGTTAACCCGTTGAGCTTAATCCTATTCTTTCGGTGACACACCACATTACTTGCCATTATCCTTTTTATTCTATTGGCCTTACATTGAATTTGAACCTAAATTGTCAAAGGCTAGTATTGTGCTTAAGGTAGTAATAAGGTGTTCATAAAAGGGGGGTTATTGATGATCATACCATTGGGGAATATTGATTTTGGTTGATGCTTGTTAGTCGAAATTCATAAAAATATCTATGGATCGTTGTGCTTATTCCTTGGCTCTCAGAAAAAAAAAAGAAAAAATAGAAAAAAAAAAGAAAAAAAAAAGAGAAAAAATAAATAAATCTGAGAGCATTCTTATGTTTGTATGATCCTTCTTCATTCGACTAGTCAAGTTATTATGTAAGGGTTATTGAAAAATCCAAGTGTGGGGAAGTATTTTTGTGGTTTTAATAGAAAGGGAATGGAATGAATTATATTGTTGGGTACTAGCTTTTGACATTTAACCTGTTTTAGCTTTACTTGACATACCTGGTCCCTAGCCCACGCTACAACCTAAATAAAGACCTTTTGATTGTCATCGGTGATGTATGTTGTGTTGAGAGTGAGATTGATTGCGAGTGTCAAGTTGTGTTTATGATTTTGTTGGAATTGAGTGATACACTTAACCTTGTTCTTGAGTGAATATTCGTTTTTGAGTGAAAGGTGAGTTATTACTTGTTTTGGCATAGGAGATCCCAGGTTTAGACTTAAAGATGTATTTCTTGTGGGCTTAGCATGATTACCAACGATTTTTACACTTGACATGAATTTTTATGATCTTCTGCATGTTGGTTGAGTAGACTACGTGAATACTTGCACTTTCGACACCAAGACATCGTATGTTTGCTTTGATTCTTAAGTTGATGTGGCATGAGAGGACTTGTGTGTGTGGTGTTGTGTTAGCATTGATCTTTTGCATGGTTAGATGAATTTTGTGGGTATATTCACTATAAACCCTCACGAGACAACACTCGTCCTACTAGGGCTGCCTAGGGGTTTAACGGCTTGTTGCATATGCTCAATGCAATCGTGTCATCTACGAAAGTGATGTTAGGACTTAGTTTTTATTTCACTTATTTGCCCGAGGACGTGCAAATGCTTAGTGTGGGGATGTTTGATAGAGTATATTTTTATATATTTTTTAGATGATTTTATTCTCATATTTATTGTGTTTTGCATTGATTTGGATTTTTATTTAATAGATTTTATTGTTTTATTGTAGGAAATAAAGAATTCATGACTTGGAAGGATTTGGAGCAAAAAGAGCTATTTTGGAGATAAAATAGGAGAAAATTCGTATTATTGGGCTGCACAGGCTGCCTGCACTGTTTGGGCCATATCTTGAGTTCCAGAAGTCAGAATTTAACGATCTTACTGTCCACGCGAAGCTTAGGGAATTATCTTTAATTCAGAGGTGGTCCAGTAAGCAAAATCCAACTGGAAGAGCCCAGAAACAGAGGAGAAAATTAAGTGACGAATTTTACAAGAAAATCCTATTCAATTATGGATATCTTTTTGTAAATTGATTAGAATATTAAAAATACTTTTATTAGGAGATATTAAGGAGTTTTATTATAAAAGAGGAGGAGAGCGTGAAAAGAAAAATATAGATACACACATTAGAACTTTGTAAACATCTTTGGTGGAGATTTGTGGAGAACTTTTATTTTCTTTGAAGATTGAAGGTTTTTCTCTTTCTCTTTTCTTTATAATATGATTTGTTCAATTTATAATTCTTGTCTTGTTAATTCAATTATGAGTGAGTAGATAATTAATCTAGGGTTAAGTAGAACCCTAGTTATGATTGATGTGTGATTTTCCCAATTCCCCCAATTTGATTGTTTAATTGCTTTTGCTTATTGAGTTGTTTTAATTAGCAATTACAAATCAGACGTGATTATGTGTATTGTTTGACCCAATATCTAATTATCAACGAGAGTTGGATTTAGATGGTTGTGATTTATCCAATAAGAACATGAGATTCTCCATGAGAATAGGTAGAATGGATTGTTAGGAAATTAGGGTGCTATGCTTAATGTCTCTAATATGCATGATACCATGAGAATAGGCTTGATTGTATTTTAGAGAAGCCATTAATACTTGAGAGTGGTTATTGGTATTCTTAGGGCGCATCTTTCCTGTTGAGCAGCGTACGATTAATTGGGGAGGGAATTCACAATTGCATCAATTCATGCTAGTGGGGATACTTAATTCTGGATGTTTTTAATATTTGATTAATACAGCGAAATTCTCTTAGTATAAAATTAGTTTAATAATCTCTCAAAATCTATTGTGTTACTTGCTTAGCCGAATTAAATCAGAAACAACTAGTGATTGATACGTTTGTCTCTGTGGGATCGACTCTGACTTACCCTACTACATAGTTAGAAGGATTTGTTAGAATTATTATTTGATAGGCACGCGACGGCCTTGTCAAAGATAATTTTATAATTTCTATGTGTGCACCTATTACGTGTATACATCCACACACTTATCACTTTGCTATAATCTATCTATATATATTATAATACCGGGAGATCGGAAAGTTATTAGAAGCGTTCAAAATAATTTTCTTGAATTTTCGTTTTTTGGATTTTTTTTATTTAAATTATTTTCCTGCATTAAATAGCTTTTAATGACATAATAATTAGTAATTAACTATACCTAATAAATATATGTTGAATTTATTTTTATTTTGTTTATTTAAACAATTATAAAACTTTATTTGAGCATTATAATTATTATTTCAATATTAAAAATTTATTGCATATATAATTAAGTTTATTTTTAGGTAAAATGACGACTAAAAATTGTTTACATTGCGTCTTTTTTTATTTCCTATCGAATAACACTCCAATTTCTTTTCGGACAATTGTAATACAGATGACCATTAACTTCTCAAGCAATTTTCATTATTAGTAATTATGATCGTAATAAATTATAGAAGTATATAAATCTTCGCCTAACACCTATAATAAAAATAATAAAAATTGTTTTTAATTTTGTACATGAATAAATTACACATGAGTTAAGATCAAATTGATTTAATTGAAAAAACCAAATTCTATCAATAGATTAAATCGATAAAAAAGTAATATACCCGTTGTTCATTATATTGTGTTGAGTAAATTAATATTCTATTTTAATAAATTCTTACACTACTAGTGAACATGTATGTTATGAGAGGGCGTCCGTTTTAAAAAGTGTTATTATATATAATATTTATAACTTTTGGTCGAAAAGACTGCGTTACTATAATTGCTACTTTTTATGTTTATGATATTTTTGAGATTATGAAACTTTTAGATATATAAAGAGCGTATCTTCAAACTTATAATTCAAGTAAATTGTTTTGAATCAATTTTTTTAAAAAAAAGTTTTAAGAGACCAATCATTTTTTAAAAAAAATAAAAAAATAATTCATCTATTTTCAGTATTTTAAAACAAAAATTTATGAACCATGCGAAGTGTGAATAAGTTTCCTATTAACATCTAAGGTAAGATACATCATATGTTCCAAAACTTTCTAACTATATTACATGCTTTACATAGTATGTTTGAGTTATTAGTTAAAAAATCCAACCAACTTTATATTTTTTTACAATTTAAGCAATAAACTAATTTTTTCTCATAAAAACCCAACAAACTTTATTAAATTGTAAAAATAAATTAACTGTAGTTAGTCATTGTTGATGTGTATTAACTATTGTTCAACCACATCTTTATTAATTCATTTAAACTATTACTCCATTGTAGTTTATCATCTTTATAGCTAAAATAATATTTATGAAATATTAAACTAGATTAAAATATAATATAATAATAATAATTTTAGTTACAAATCTTTCAATTGCATTATTACTTTCAATTTATATTTTAAGTATTTGTACCCTTCCCTATTTTTATGACAAAAAAAAAAGAGTGATTTGATTTATTTTCTAAATTTAAAAAAATTGAAAAATAGGTATGTAATATGGACAAAAATCACATAAAGGACAAAGGCATGCATGACTTTTGCAAAGTTTATCCGGTAATTTTTTTTAATAAAAATTAATAGTTGCGTGGAATTTCATGATTTTATTATAATATTGTTAATAACTAATATAAAAATGAAATTTGTGCGAATTCAATGCGTTGATAAATTTTAGGAGGGAAAAAAACAAATATAATCAATTTTGGGGAAAAAAGCAAATAGAAGTTTTATAATGAAATTAATTATCTTACTATATACCAAAATGGTGGCAGGTATGTGAAAAAAATTAATTTATATTAAAAAATTAAACATTAGATAAGATAATAATAATTAACCATGGTTAAATTTAGGATAAATTTTTTCAATTTAGCAAAGTTTGTTCATTTGTTGGGGTTGTTTGTGGGAAAAAAAAGGTGATTGGTTAAATGATAAAAAAGTATAAAGTTGATTGATTTTTTCTGCTAATTGCTCTAGTATGTTTCAAATAATTCTAACTATATTACATGCTTTACGAAAATGCATGAATCAATCAAAATGTAAAAACAAAATTGTGGACAAACAACTTGCAAGTTGCAAATATGTGAAATTCTATACTCTAATTTATGTTAAATTAAGTAATAAATATATTTTTGCATCTGGCTGAAGTGATGGAAGCATTTAATAATTTATTTATCATTAACTATTAAATAAATAATCTAAGATAAATATTTCAACATCTAAGATAATTGTTCATTTTATCATTTCTTAATAGTAATATCTTTTTAAAAGAATAGCAAAAGGGAAAAAAAAATTAAATACTATGTAAAATTGCGATAATGTATTATGTTTGATAATTTTATTTTTAAAATATAGAATAAAATTTCTTTGCTGGGGCCCAGCAACGCCAGCAAAAAATCCTAGTAAAAATAAAGGTTCAAGGCAACATATGCAGATATGTTACTGTGCATGAAGGGATTACAATTCACAGGTAGCGGAACATTGCAATCACAGGATTAGAATTAAGCAGAAGGTGGAAATATTTCTACCAAATTTGAGCATATAATTCAAAATTGAGTGTTGACCAGAAGCTGAAGCAGCAAATGCTTTTACCAAAATTAAATATATAATATGAGCATATAATTGAATACAGTCCTAGATCATTTGTACAGACAGACTTTTTGGGTATGATATTCCAATCATGTTCCCCAACCAATAAGATATCGTGAAACAATAAGGTTAAGCTAAATATGATGTTCAAGTTAAACTAATCATTGGAAACCATAAACAAACCAATTTTTAGAGCAGAGAAGAAACCAGCGATAACAAGATTAACATTATACACGAGTCACAACTCACAACAATCCACAAACCGACTTGGCCACAGATCAATGTCACCACAAAAACCTCACAATTAGTAAAGAAAACCAACGCATGTTAAGAAATATAGCTAACTTCCAACAGGTTCCAAGTTACTTCAACTAATGCGAATAGAACTGAACCTGCCTGAACTCAGTACTAAACAAAAGCTCAAAACATCATCTTCTGTCTTATAGTTTACTAGGAAATTCTACGATGGAGAAGTAACTGTGCAGCAAGAACATACTAAAATAATGGCCTACAATATGAGAAAGGTACTTGCAGATAGCACCCATTTCAGAAGAGACACAAATTGCAGGTCCAGAAGCCAGATCTCTAGCGGGGGATCCAACAGAGACCTGTTCAGGTGACAATGAAATGGGGGAAGTTAAATAATGCACTAATATATAGTACGACATTGACATGCCTGTCTATACTATTAAGCACCCAAAAATACTCCAGAACATACTTGAACAAGTGACAGCTAAATTAGTTCATAGACATGATAAGTGTCATGTACATAGAGCTAAGACAGTAAGTACCAGCTTTACCAACAGGTAACAAGACAAAGCCGTAGACACCTGCCAAGGAAAAAACCCTTGAATCAACACACACACACACACACAAAAAAAATCACAAAATAGTAGTTGCATAATCCCTTATAAATCTACCCTATAACGGAAATTCAACATAGTCAATATGGTAATCCCTATAACAACTTGATAAGTGCTAGATTTTTAAACATTTAAGTAACTTACCTCGTCACTTCCCTACTGACTGAAGCAACTGATTACTCATCCTCTCGAATTCTTTCCTGGTAATGTGCATCGATCGCCTCAAACGCCATATAACCCTTGTTCTTCTCCGCGACCAATTTTTCGAATTCAACTTCAACATCAGAAAGAGCCTCTTTGCATTTGACCCTCTCTGCTGTCAGAGTCTTAATTCTATCTTCTTCCTCAGACAACTCCTCTGTAAGCCTAAGTAATGCAGTTTTCAGCTCTTCTCTTTTAGTCTTAGATCTAGACAATTTGTCTTCAGCGCTAGATAACTTCTTCATCATATTAGACAGAGATACGACTTGCTGATTATAACGAGCCTTTATGTCTCGGTCATTCCAGTTTTCCTTGTTTTTAGCAGCATATTCTATCTTTTGGTGTTGTGCAATGAGTTTATAGACTTCCCTTCTAAAAGATGTATAATCATCTCCTAATTCCCTCAGTGCATTATAACACCTATCAGCAAGATCATTCATGTCCTCGGTTCTCAATTTCTCAGCAGCACTTGTAAGACGGGCCAGCAACTAAACTTTTAATACAGATGCTGCATTCACAGAGTGTTGACGATCATCCAGCAAGACTTCTTGAGAATTTGGTTTCACTGAAGGCTCAAGTGGAGGGAGGTCACAATTTGGATTGTCTTCCTCTGAAGAAGCTCTACTACTGGTACCCAATACCTAGTTCCTTGAGGTGGTTCATGATCTGCATTGAATAGCCTTCTTGCAGGTTTTACAACACTTGCTGCCATCTTCTTCTGAGGTGGGTGTACCTCAGCTGCTGTTTCATTTTCCTCATTTCCTTCCACAGTTATAGACTTATAGTAGGTGCAGGTTATTGTAGGCAAAGTAGTTCTCTTTCTTTTACCATTTGGAGACACTGAGGAGGTGGATTTTGTTCCGAATTGAGATTGAGGTGTACCTCGTGCTGGAGAAGTAGAGAGAGTAGTGAGTTGTACTTGAATGTGCCGTGGAAGCACAAAATCCACATTACCATTGAAATTGTTATTGACCAAGTGAGAGAACAGCATCCTGCCTTGCACACACACTTGTAATATATCATCTTTATCTTTTATACTAAGATCCTTGCGTAAATGATTAGCAATAATCATGAAGAATCTAGCATAATAGATGAGTTTACTTCTCTTTACCCTATCGCCTAATTTGTAAGAGAATTCATTAAGCAGTAAAGATCCAATGTCAATTGTCCTATTGTACATCAGGCTGTATGCAATCTTCTGAACAAACATAATTATGGCATCATAATCAGTACATTTACCCGTGAAGACCTTTATTAGAGTGTCGAAAAAGTACGACCACTCCTTTCTAAGAAATTTTCTTTTTATTTGACCCAAGTGAGAGGTTTTTGAAGCATATTTGATATAATTTAACATGGAAATTACCTCCTCATCAGTAGGTAGGCTTTCGAAGTCAAGAGTTAGGAAAATGAAGTGCTTCATTTATCACAGAGGGAGTTATGGTGTAAGATTTACCCTTGATTTTGATCTTTATTTCACCTTCAGAATCTATGCATGCAGAGCTCCAAATTTCTTCAACTATTTCTGCATAGATGACTGGGCTTGCGGTGAGTGCATAACTAACCGGAGAGTTCTTCAAGAAATCCATCAGGGGATGAAAGTCTGCATGCACCAATTCTTTTTCAAGAAAAGCTACATAATTTGTTATGGCATATTCTACTTTGCCTGATGTGCTCATAGCAGAATGTTTCACCATTGTTAATGACTAAAAGCTTCTGAAAGCTTTATCAGGAACTCAGGAAGCTCGAACTTTAGATCCGAGAGAGGGCGAATATAAAAGGTACCACTGTAGTGAATTTTGTTGCATAGGGAAAAACATCAAAATTGAGTAAAAACTTAGCTTACTCAGTTATAATACCACTCAAAGTGGTGTCTGAGGAGGGTAGCTGTACGCAGACCATACCCCTATACAATAGGGAGGCTGTTTCCGAAGGACCCCGGCCATTACAAATATAGAAAGGAAACCTAATACAAATTAAGAAACTCACGCACACGCAGGAGTCGAACCCCTGACCTCCTTCAAAAAAGACCAGTGACTCAACCACTGCACCAACATGTTGTTGGCAAAAACATCAAAATTGAGTATTCTGTCCATTTCCAAAGCAGTATTAATTAATCAGACGTTTAAGATTTCAATGTACCCAAGTGTTAATTTTATAACACATTTTAATTGTACATTTTTAGAGAATAATTGAATAAATTTGTACAATATTTTTTCCATTTTATACTTGGTTTG
This sequence comes from Saposhnikovia divaricata, assembly GCA_036435485.1. Lineage (NCBI taxonomy): Eukaryota > Viridiplantae > Streptophyta > Magnoliopsida > Apiales > Apiaceae > Saposhnikovia > Saposhnikovia divaricata. Next base: position 172,084,358 of record CM071598.1, read on the forward strand.
CATTTATTTTGATTGTGCAGATTTTGTAAAGATTTACATGATTATCTTATTAAAAAAAGAATATGTGCTTTAAATCAAGATATCGTGCCTGTTTGGCAAAACTTATTTTAAGGATTTATTAACTTATTTTCGGGTAAAAATTTTATATTTCAAAAATTTTTTTATACAAGTATTTAATGTATGTTTGAGATTCAATAAGTTGCAAAAATAAGTTAGAAAATAAGTTGGAAAGTTAGGAATCTTAACTTTCAACTTAAAATAAGTTGACTTATTCTGGAAAATAAGTTCTCTCAAACACCCCATCAAGCCACATCGTCACAGTCAGCAGAATCGTGGTGAATCAAGCAAGATATCATCTTGAATGGAAATGCTGAGTAATCGTTTTATCACAAAGATTATTGTAGATAAATAACAAATCTTTGTAATTAATGCTCTTTGTAAAGTTTTAGTATTAATAGACCCCCTAGGCTCATTGTATAGCTAAAAAATTTTCAAACTAATATCCTTAATTAATACATTGAAAAATGAGAACGATGTTAAAGTTTAAAGAAGTCAAATATATACTCTTTATTAAAAGCAGAAATCGTCTCTTAATGGTATGTCATGCATACCAAGGTATGCCACGGTATGCCATTAAATATTAATTTAATTTAATTAATTAATTTAACAATATTATATATTAACTTAATTTATTAGTGAAGTTAGACATTAGGAATCTATTAACTAAAAATCGAGAATATAGTATTATGTACAACTTAGGACTCCATTAATTAATGAAATTATATAAATTCAAATAATTAAAATAATATTATTAAATATTAATTTAATTTAATAGTGAAATTTTATACTACGAGTCTTTTAACTAACAATCAAAATAAAAGGCGAGAACATTGTATTATATACAACTTCAAGCTCCATTAATTAATATTTAAAAAGTGTATAATATAACTACTCTTATATTACTTTTATGATGTATTATAATGAATTATAAATATTGGATCATTCCTTGTTGATTCCTTAAACGTATAAACTAAGAACTCTTATATAAATTTCCACTACGCCATAAACAGCCTACGGTAACACCACGACTGTGTTACCTTAGACCCTAAAAAATGTTACCAAAGGCCAAAAAAAGGCTAAGGTAACACTTTAGCTGTGATAGTTTTGTTCTATGTAACCTTTGGGGTCTAAGGTAACACTTCGACATGCCTAAGCTAACATAGCAAAATTCGTTACCATAGACCTATACAGTAACACACTAAGAGCAAGTCCAAGAGATGCCCTAAATGGTGTCCTAAGTTAAAATTTAGGGCATTTAATAAAAAGTGATGATCCAACAGTGTCCTAAAAATGCCTTAAAAAGCGAGGACATGTATCACCTGCCTTAAAAATAAGGCTGTCCTAGACAATCCTCAATTCACTTTTAATAATAAAAAAATATTTTCCCTCCACTTTCTTTTCCCACTATTTCCCCTTTCCCTCCATTTTTGTTTACCACTAAACTAGGAAGCATCCCTTGCTCTTATCACAATCCCACTTCACGGTTCTATTGCCCATTGAAATCAAATGATGGAATTTCCAAATACCTCAACTTTCCACGATTTATCGCTACCAGCTGGTCAAAAACATCAATCTCAGGTTTTTTCTTGATTTTAATCTTGTTATCTAAGTATAATGGGTTTATCAAATTTTCAGTTTTATTCTATATTTTGATTTGTTAACATGGTGCTATCTTTTATTCAAGCCTTCTTTGAATAGAAATTGCAAACTTTCTCGAATAATCTGTTATGATACTTGCGATTTGCGACTGAGTTGTTAGAACTTGGTGTGTGCGTCCAGGTCAAGTTGTAGATGTAATCATGTGGCCATTCTATCCAACCCCGATTTCATGTGGTAATGGGTCCACTTAGACCACAAAGAAATTAGAATGGTTGGTTATGTAGAGCTCCAATCCACTCATTTTCATTACCTTTTCTCTAACGTTTTTTCACGGTCTCCAGAGATTAGATTTGAACACGTAAATTTCCTTCTCATTTAACAACTTTTTTAAAAAATACAGTATATGTTCAAGAATAAACTGTAAAATATGTTACGCAAAAAAAAAAAAGAAGAGAAAACCCCATTGAAAAAGTGTTGATGTTTTAGTTTAAAATTAGTTGAAAACATATTTTTATGATTCTAATCGATCTCTGGATGGTATGTTATAACAATTACTTTTTAGGTAAATTTTGAGACAGCTTCAAGTGAGAAAGTGTCTTCCTTTACGGATATTCTTAATTCAGAATTTTCTGCTTATGAGGAGTTTGCAACGCCAACTCAGAATTCTTTTTTCTCACAATGTCTCGATGAAGAAGAAAGTGTAGACGGGACAAAGTTACAAGGTTTCTCTTCACAAAAGGCAAATGAAAAAAGGCAACGAACAAAAAATTTTACAAAACAAGAGGACGAATTGCTTATTTCAGCATGGCAAAACATTTCACTGGATCCAATTACGGGTGCTGATCAAACAAATGGAACCTATTGGCAAAGAATGCATAACTATTTTATGACAAATATTTGAAAAATTGCTATAACAAATTTCCTAACACTTTCGATGGCTGTGCTTTTACCAATACGAATGTAATCATCAACAGCATCTGCGGACACTCCATATGCAATAATTCTCATTGCAGCGGTTATTTTTTGAAGCGACATTATATCTTTGCACAAAGTATGGATCATGAGATTCAATGGCGGCTTGAATTCGCAAGAATAAATTTCTTCGCATACGAAATCTCCTACGAAAAATATAATCCGGATACGTAGGATTGTCAGTAAATAATCTTGAAAGATACGTTGATGACCTAGTGATCTATTACGATTGATGGTTCGATGATTGAGAACTGACCCAACATAACGAATTGGGCTATGCATCTGCTGATTTGATTGTACATAGATAGATGCAGCAGTCTCCATTTCCTCATCCTCATCCTCCTCCTCTTCTTCGTGAATCAAAAATTTTATTACATCCTGGGGATCCATCCGAAGATTCCAAATGTTATACGAATTGATACAAACTGATTTGATTTTATAGAAATTGATATGATTTGATTTCAGTTATATAGATACAAATATTTAACCTAGTGAAAGAGTCGTTGATGTGTATTGCAGTATATTGTTGGTAGGTAGTTTAAATTTAAATACAATTACAATTCAAATATATTTTTATTTTAATAATAGGGAATGTGATAAGGATAGTTGTTGGAGTGCATGTTTCAAAGTAATGTCCTAAGTTACTAGGACACTATAATTTATAACATTTATAAGGCATCCATTAAGACACTCTTGGACTTGCTCTAAGCATTCTATAGCAACACCAAATCTATGTTACCTTAGATGTTTTAATTTTGCAAAATTATTAATCAATTATGTGGGTCCCACATGTGGGACCCACCAAAGTCGTTTTTTTAATTATATTTATTTAAGCATGTCAATACTAGCAAGTGACAAATATACAATACCTCTATATCCAAGCTTTAATGCAATATTGTCAAAGTAAATACAAATATTAAATAACTTGAAAATTTTGAGTATTACGTTGGTCAAAACAAAGTTACATATATAATCACAAAATCCTCAATTTGTTGTCTTCAAGAAATTTGTGTTTGCCGGATGGAGTAGCATCTGTCAAATTTCGCGAAATGTTCCTCCAGTCTCCTTTGCCATGCTTTCGAAGTCCTGTAAAAAACTGCCTATAGTGGTATGATCAGTTATTCACTTGTGTTCATCTTCTGTCCAAGGCATACCTTTCCTTTTCTCGTGATCAGAAGATTTACAAGCAATCAGAAGGTTTCCTGGAAGTGAAAACATACCAGCTTCAATATTACTAATTTTATCCTCCAATTTTAAGACCCATTTTTAAGCACCTGCATGCACAAATGGTCGTGAAAGATCATTTCAAAGCATTGCAAAAGGGAAAAATAGACAAAACAATGAAGTAGGGGAAGTATATATACAAAGCATTTCAAAGAGGTTTCTTAGGCAATTTACTGCATATGAAAATCACACAACAATTGAGTTGAATTTATTTCCCTATACTGTTTTAGCACAAGTTACACCTCTTTCTTACGTCCTTAATTTTGTAATATAGGCCAATCTAAATTGTACACCACTGCCCAATCACAATTATGATCTACAAACTGAAATGTGAGCTGATAGGTTAGTATTTCATGATATTGAAAGTAAATTGTGTTGTAACATAATAATATAGACGTCAAACTGCAAAGAAAGTACTTTGATATTGTTTTTCTCGTAATTAAGCCTTGTAGAGATTAATATAATACTGAAAGAGCATCCTACCTAGCCACATACAGTAATTAGCAATTTACCGATACTAAAGTCAGATGCTAAACTGAATAAACATCAGAAACGATTAATCCTAAAATAACATACCCTATTAGCAAAAAGATTGTCGCTTTTCTTGTTCTTGAATGTAGCCAGAAAATAGACCACATAAAGTAAAAGATACAAGCATATAATACTATATTACTAAAAGAGCTATTAATACAAAGAAAAATCAGTAAGTAACATTCGGAGTCTGGACTCTTCTTACCTGCACTCTCTGCTTTCTCTGTGCTTTTAAACTCGAAAACAAGCCACTCTATACTGCTACCTTTCTGTCATTCGTATATGCATTTGGTCATTTCTTGACAGAGTATCTGATATATCAAACAATGGCCATTGGAAATCTTACAACAGTCAGCGTCTTTGCAGGTATCTACAAATTTATTTGAATGCATTTGGTCTTTCTTCATAATTGTTTGTTGCCACTCAGAACTCTATACGAAAACTTACATACACATTACTTTTGTTGTTACACGTGACAAAGCCAATCCACTATCCGTGATTGTGGATTGAAATTTTTAAACAACATGCTCCTACACTTGAATTGTAGTCCAGGAAGAGCTTATAAAAGTACAATAAAAAACTAGGGCGTCTCATCAATACTGCATCAAGCCCGCAATCTATACCTCGTCAGCAGTGACAGTAACTATAATGAATCATAATCTTGTTAAGGTTTGCTATTATTTCATTCCAGAAATATTAATCAAGTAGTAGACAAAAAAAAAAACACATTATTTAGAGATACTACACATACCAGCATTTCCAGATTGTAGAAACGGTCCAGCAACTGCAGAACCTCAGACGGGGAGAACGGTCTATTAAAGCTGTGACAACAGATTATTGTGGTATCAGCATTGCAAGATGAGGAAAGCATGAGAATTAAGGACAAGAAACGTGAAGGAAAAAAAGGAGTGAGACCTTCTTTGCAGATAGTCGGTCAGCCCAAAAAGAACAAAGTGACAATGTATACCTGTAAGACCACATAATAAGTGACAAATGGTGTAAAGTTGCATGTTGTACGACAGTGTCTAATGCATTAGAGATAAATACCATTTACCGACCATTAGAAAGTTCCTTATCGTTTCAGCACATCTAATATCCTTTCATGGGTTGTTACCCTTGGCTTTTTAAGAGAAATATACTTTCCTTGGTTACGTTTAATAATTAAACCCGTTCAGAATTATTGGAATATGTTAACATCTCAAAACTCTAGTATTACCTCAAGTATGAGATATCTCATCTTAGCCGAGTTTTAGTGGCATTCGATATAAAAATAAAAATAAAGATACAATCAGTGATATTAATCTTACAAAAACATAGGTCACCTTAACTACATTATACAATTTAACAATATAAGCATCAGAGAAACACAAATTTGCATTTCATAATGCATGCAAGACAATTAATTGGAAACAATATTAGTCTCTTTATAGAAACAAGCAAACACCTATTAGTTTCTTCATTCCATAACTAGATGAATTCAAATTTATACCTATTCTATACCTATTTATGCTCATAGTATTCCCCATTCCAAAAAAAAAGTTCCTATTTCTGGCAAGTATTGGTTGTTTCATGTATATGTTTTTACTACAAACTCATGCCCTCGAGTGTAAATATGGAGAAAGATTTGACTTCATTGGGTGTAAATTGATTGCTTAGTAGATATTGATTGATCTTTCTTTATATCAAAATACTGTTTCAGGAAATGTAGAACAGTGTTAGAGGTAAAATGCGATTTCAGGAAACTGAAAACAATATTCGTATAAAAATATTTCATATTCAAAAGATAAATAAAGTGATTGTTGCAAGTGGGATTTGAACCTACGCCCTTCTCAGATAGACTAAATTGGAGTTGGATATCTCAACTTTTAAATACACATAAATGAAAAAAAAAATTAAATTTCAAGATATACATGGGTGCCTCCGCGATGATGATTATTAAACATTGGACTTGTTCGGCACAGAAATTAGCAATATAAATGATATATTCTCAATGTTCACTGTATAGACTGGTGCCTCATCCCCCGATGACGATTAAACTTTTGGACCTATCCGGCACCGAATGAAATATAACTCATATAGTCCCAAATCTCACTGTATCCGCCGGTGCCTCCCCCCTCCACGATAATAATCAAATTTTGGACCTATCCGGCACCAAAAGAAGCTGCCTAGCACACTAACGGATCTTCTTGAAAAAATATATTAATTTGAATATGCTATATTGCTATTCATTGCCAAATCTCTTAACTAGTTACTCGATGATATCCACTGAAGATGAATTTATACGAATTTTATGAGTCAAGCACTTAACATTAGGAAAACAAATAATCCAACTCATCATGGTTAGAAGTGGGGCAAAAAAAAAAAATAGAACTCGGCTATCTTATTCTCAAATCTCAAGATACACACCAGAGTCCCTGACGATTATGATAATTAAGCTTTGGACCTATTCGGCACCGAAAGAAATTTCCTAGCATCTCTCGTATTGATTTAAAAATTTAAAAATGCTATTTATTGCCACATCTCTTAAGTCTAGTTACTACACACTAACATCAATGAAAGATAAGTTTACATTATTAATTTCATGATTCAAGAACTTAACCAGAAAAGATTCAATTTTAATCTAACTTTAACTATGATAGGAATAAAAACAAGAACATTTATCCAACAAAACTTTAAGAAAAGGTGCAGAATTTAAACAGAAACAAACTAAACATTTTAACACAAAGACTGTAAAATAAAAAAGTGGGGGGTAAAGAAAAGAACTTGCCGCGTAATTTAACAAGAGGGTAGATTTCAAGAGCTTCTAACAGCTTCAGCTCCACTTCAACTTGTGATTGCTCCTATATATAAACCCCAAATTCAATGTATAAAACAGTTTACATCCATGTGTAAGAGAGATGGGGAGGGGGGGGAGAGAGAGAGAGAGAGAGAGAGAGAGAGAGAGAGAGAGAGAGAGGGAGGGAGAGAGAGAGAGAGAGAGAGAGAGAGAGAGAGAGAGAGAGAGAGAGAGACCAGTTATTGAGGGCTCGAATTAGGGTTTGTATCGTCTTTCAAAGTATCATCTAGTAGAGAATCGAGCTAATTGCAGAGTATTGAGGGCTCGAATTAGGGCTTGTATAGTCTGCTCGATTTAGGGCTCTTATTGTGTTCGTATGTTTTTCAATGGGTGTGTGTAATTGAGAAAAACGAAAGAGATAGATAGTACAACAGAGACTAAAGAGAGAGATAGTACAGAGGGAGATGAGGGAGATGAGAGAGAGATAGTGAATTTGCCGCTCCCCCAATTTAGTTTTGCCGCTCAGTCAGCTCAAATATTTCATCCACCGCCCACACAATTCACAGAATTCACAGATATTTGTGCCATTATCAATCCTTTTAATTTTTCTATTTTAATAATATTATAAATTTATTTTAATTTTTTGATATTAATATTATTACAAAAATTATTATTTAATTAATCTATATATATTATAATAGCAGGAGATCGGAGAGATTTTCACTCAGAAGCTTCAAAATAATTTTCTTGAATTTTCACATTTTTGATTTTTTTATTTAAATAATTTTCTTGCATTTAATTAATCATTAATTGTACCTATTAAATATATGTTAAATGCACTTTATTTCATATTTAATATAAAAGTTTAGCAATCTATATTAGGACATTATAATTATTATTTTAATATAAAATATCATTATTAATTGTCACGCATTCTCAGAATGCGCAATGACGTCATATGACGTCATTGTCTTCTCCAACAGACGGGAGCTCTCTGCCGGCGAATTAAAGGCGATTCCGGCTTATTTTTTCGATCACTTCGTTCGTCCACCTCCGGGACTTTCCAAACACACACGATATACCATTGTAATCGCTCTTAAAATCTCTACACATCTATAATTCTCTTTTTACGTTTGGTATGCAGGATTGAGAACGCCCAAATCGTCCAAAGTTTCCGATTTAAAGCTCCGATGAGCTTCAACACGCCCCTGCGGGGCCAGGTATCACGAAACCAGCTGGGAATAACGATAGAGTGATCTGTGGCGATTCGTTTCATATGCTCAGATTAGACGATAGTCGAGAGATGGCCGAGAACGACGAAGAACGACGGATCAGGCGATTTTTCGGTGAGAGAGACGACCGGAGTGCTGGTGGCAGAATGACGTCAGATGACGTCAATACGCATCTCAGAGATGCGTATTAGCTTATACGCATTACGAACATGCGTATCCCCATTACGCAAATGCCAGTTGGGTAATCAAATGGGTATTTTTTACACCCCTTCCCGCAAATCGTTATTTTCATGTTTTTTTTCAGAAAAAACGGTATTTTTAACAATTTTTCATAATTATACATTAGTTGTTTGATTATTTTGTGTTGGAAAAATAAGACTCTAACTAAACACATTCTTATACTATTACTAATCAATTAATCATGCATGTATGTTATGAGACGGGAGACGATGTTTAAGAACGTTACTTAATTATATTTAATATTTACAAAATTTTATTATAGGAATTATGTTGACATTGTAGTTTGGTATGGAAAAAAGTAAGAGGTCTTTAAGGAGTTGATTTTTGTTATTTTAAACAAATTCTCACTTTCTGAGCATTGAGTAAGGGTATTATAAAATGGGCATCGGCTTTAAAAACAATTAAATGTACATATTTATTATAAAATTTAATAAAAGAGTATTAGAATATGTGATTATCACTTTGAACGTGTGTCATGAATTTAATTTTAATATTAAGAACACGAAAGTTCTTACAAAATGCTCAAAAAAATTAATTATATGTAGAGATACGGGTGTCAGATCTCTCCATAAACATAAAGCATGACTTACAATATGCATTTGAATTCTGCCTTTTTCGTTATAAAACCAAATATATCAACAAGTGAGTTCAATCACACTTCTCATCACATTTACATTCTACTTCTTTTCATCATACAATTAAATTTACTAATAAATTAAGCAGTCATGTCTTTCATAATGTCATTGACAATAAAAGAGATTCACAAATGTTATTTTTACTTATTCAATGTCAAACTTTGCAAATGTCTATCAATATTTGATTTCAAAAGCATTTTTTATGCGACAAAATTGGTGTCGTCAAAATTTTTGAAATTATTATTATTATTATTCAAGAGTTTAATCGAAACATGTTATTTTTCACCTAATTCTTTTCTCTTTAATTTTTAAACATTCAAATTTAATTAAATTTCACACAATTTTTAATTTATCATATTAGCTTTCAAATAATAAAATTTAACAAATAATAATATTATATGTATGATAAAATAAAAATTTTTATATCGTGTTATTTCTAATTCGTATTCAAAATCATTGCAATATTTTCGGTAACAATAAATAGATGATTTTACCTTTTTGATAAATTCGTAATGAGTGATCATGAGAATCATGAAAGATATTGAAGTATATTTTTTCGATTAACATCCACAATTTAAATAGAACTAGGAAACTTATCCGCGCTTCGCGCGTTTCAAAAATTTTTATTTTAAAATATTAAAAATAGATGAATTATTTTTTATTATTTTTAAAAATTGATTGGTCCCTTAATTTTTTTTTAAAAAAATTGATTCAAAACAATTTATTTGAATTATAAGTTTGAAGATACTTCTTTATATATCTAAAATTTTCATAATCTAAAAAATATCATAAATATAAAAAGTAGCAATTATAATACAAACGTAGTCTTTACGATCAAAAGTTATAAATATTATATATAATAACACTTTTTAAAGCCGACGCCCCTCTCATAACATACATGTTCAATAGTAGTGTAAGAATTTATTTAAATAGAATATTAATTTATTTCAACGCAATATAATGAACAACGGGTATATAACTTTTTTTATCGATTTAATCTATCGATAAAATTGGAGTTTTTCAATTAAATCGGTTTGGTCGGTTATGTGTAATTTATTCATGTGTAAAAATAAAAAAAACTATTTGTATTATTTTTATTATACTGTTAGGCGAAGATTTATATACTTCTATAATTTATTACGATCATAATTACTAATAATGAAGATTGCTTGATAAGTTAAGGATTGTCTGTATTACAATTATCTGAAAAGAAATTAGAGTGTTATTCAATAGGAAATAAAAATGGACGCAGTGTAAACAATTTTTAGTCGTCATTTTACCTAAAAATAGACTTAATTATATGTGTAATTAATTTTTAATATTGAAATAATAATTATAATGCTAAAAAAAAGTTTTATAATTGTTTAAATTTATAAAATAAAATAAATCTAATATATATTTATTAGGTATAATTAATTACTAATTAATATGTCATTAAGAGCTATTTAATGCAGAAAATAATTTTAATAAGAAAATCAAAAAAACGAAAATTCAGGAAAATCATTTTGAACGCTTCCAGTAACTTTCCGATCTCCAGGCATTATAATATATATAGATATATCGTAAAATTTACTTTTGTACATAAACAAATTATACATTGGGTGTGACCAACTCGATTAAATTGAATCAAACCGATTTGGTCGATTAAATCAATAAAAAAAATTATACATTTGTTGTTTGATTATTTGTGTTGGAAAAATAATACTCTAACTAAACACATTCTTATACTATTACTAATCAATTAATCATGCATGTATGTTATGAGACGGGAGACGATGTTTAAGAACGTTACTTAATTATATTTAATATATACAAAATTTTATTATAGGAATTATGTTGACATTGTAGTTTAGTATGGAAAAAAGTAAGAGGTCTTTAAGGAGTTGATTTTTGTTATTTTAAACAAATTCTCACTTTCTGAGCATTGAGTAAGGGTATTATAAACGGGCATCGGCTTTAAAAACAATTAAAGGTACATATTTATTATAAAATTTAATAAAAGAGTATTAGAATATGTGATTATCACTTTGAACGTGTGTCATGAATTTAATTTTAATATTAAGAATACAAAAGTTCTTACAAAATGCTCAAAAAAATTAATTATATGTAGAGATACGGGTGTCAGATCACTCCATAAACATAAAGCATGACTTACAATATGCATTTGAATTCTTCCTTTTTCGTTATAAAACCAAATATATCAACAATTGAGTTCAATCACACTTCTCATCACATTTACATTCTACTTCTTTTCATCATACAATTAAATTTACTAATAAATTAAGCAATCATGTCTTTCATAATGTCATCGACAATAAAAGAGATTCACAAATGTTATTTTTACTTATTCAATGTTAAACTTTGCAAATGTCTATCAATATTTGATTTCAAAAGCATTTTTTATGCGACAAAATTGGTGTCGTCAAATTTTTTTAAATTATTATTATTATTATTCAAGAGTTTAACCGAAACATGTTATTTTTCACCTAATTCTTTTCTCTTTAATTTTTAAACATTCAAATTTAATTACATTTCACACAATTTTTAATTTATCATATTAACTTTCAAATAATAAAATTTAACAAATAATAATATTATAAATAATAATATTATATGTATGATTTTTACAAATATTTTCGTGCCGCGCGTAGCGCGGCTTTGTTACCTAGTTTGTTATATGTATTATGATGTTATATTTATCAAAAATTATTATTTAATTAATTTATAATAATCCATAGTTGTTATAAGCTATTATTTTGTACGATAAATTTTTTAATAATTATAATCAAAATTTATTAGTTTTTATATATTATTTTATTTTAAAACCTATTTATTTTAAATTTATGAAAATATTTTTAAATTTTTTTACAATATATTGCTATTGTAAAAATATAAATAATTCAATTATTTAATAGAATATTAATTTTATAATAATAATTTCAATGACTGAATTAAAAATTTTGAATTTTAAAATTCAATAATTATTAAATCGTTAATTATAAATAAAATTCAAAAATATGTTAATTATACTCTAAGGTAACACAGCCCATGGAGTTACTAAGTTTAACACCTTCCACGGCTATAATAACATACCTTTAAGGATATGGTAACACCAAAACTAGAGTGTTGTGGTAGATCCAAAATTTCATAGCTAAGGTAACACCCAAGAAGGTAACACCCCCCCTTAAGTGTTGTATAAAGTCATCTAAGGCGTAGTGTTCATAATAATATGTATATATTATTATACATAGATCAAGGGCAAAGTTGTCCAAAAACACAATCTATACTATTATATAAAAACTGAAACATTAAAAGTTTGGTTGGTCGGTCGGTAGGTCGGTAGTTGTTTTACTTATTTACCCTTACTCAATTAGAGATAAAATCCATCAATTTCCTTTTTCAGGTTAAACTTATTATCTTTTCTATTTTTCAATAGCTAAATAATTTCCTTTTCCAGGTAAAATACAACATTTTTATATTTTATCTAACTAAAATTTCTCCTTTATTAATAAATCACCCTTTTCAAGTTAAACATATTAACTTTTTTATTTTTCAATAACTAAATAATTTACTTTTTCAGGTAAAATACAATATCTTTTACAATTTATCTAACTAAAATTCCTTCTTTTTTAAAAACACTACTAACAATTTTGTTTAATAAAATAACATAATTATATTATAATTACTATTAACTGATCAACAATATTTTTATATTTTATCTAACTAAAATTTCTCCTTTATTAATAAATCTTCCTTTTCAGGTTAAACATATTACCTTTTTTATTTTTCAATAACTAAATAATTTCCTTTTTCGGGTAAAATACAATATCTTTTACAATTTATTTAACTAAAATTCCTTCTTTTTTAAAAACACTACTAACAATTTTGTTTAATAAAATAACATAATTATATTATAATTACTATTAACTGATCAATTACCCTTTTCAGGCAAAATACGTTACCTTTTCTCTTTTCTCTAACTAAAATATCTCTTTTTCCAATTATATCATGGATTGTTACCCTTTTCAGCCAAAACACGTTACCTTTTTTCTTTTCTCTTACTAAAACCTCTCATTTTTCAATATTATCATGGGCATTTCTATTTAATAAAAATAAAATAATAATATTATAATACTAATAATTAACCGATTACCTTTTTAGCTAAAATGTATTGTCTTTCAATTTCGTTTTTCAGGTTAAACTTATTATCTTTTCTATTTTTCAATAACTAAATAATTTCCATTTCCAGGTAAAATACAATATTTTTATATTTTATCAAACTAAAATTTCTCCTTTATTAATAAATTTCCCTTTTCAGGTTAAACATATTACCTTTTTTATTTTTCAATAACTAAATAATTTCCTTTTTTAGGTAAAATACAATATCTTTTACAATTTATCTAACTAAAATTCCTTCTTTTTAAAAAACACTACTAACAATTTTGTTTAATAAAATAAAATAACATAATTATATTATAATTACTATTAACTGATCAATTACCTTTTTCAGCCAAAACACGTTACCTTTTCTCTAACTAAAATATCTTTTTTTCCAATTATATCATGGATGGTTACCCTTTTCAATCAAAACATGTTACCTTTTTTCTTTTCTCTTACTAAAACCTCTCTTTTTTCAATATTATCACGGGCATTTCTGTTTAATAAAAATAAAATAATAATATAATAATACTAATAATTAACCGATTACCTTTTTAGGTAAAATGTATTGTCTTTTCTATTTTTTCTAATTAAATTCCCTTTTTTCCTAGAAATATCACGGGTAACGTTAATTTCTCATTTTTTAAAAACTATGACCTATTTTATTTAGTAAAATAACATAATCAACTTATTTACCCTTACTCAATTATAGATAAAATCCATCCTACTAACTAATCGATTTCCTTTTTTAGGTTAAACATATTATCTTTTCTATTTTTCAATAACTAAATAATTTTCTTTTTCAGGTAAAATACATATCTTTTATATTTTATCTAACTAAAATTTCTCCTTTATTAATCAATTTTCTTTTTCAGGTTAAACATATTACCTTTTCAATTTTTCAATAACTAAATAATTTCCTTTGTCAGTTAAAACACAATATCTTTTATATTTTATCTAACTAAAATTTCTCCTTTTTTAAAAACACTACAAGCAATTTTGTTTAATAAAATAACATAATTATATTATAATTACTATTTACTAATCAATTACCTTTTTCAGCCAAAACACATTACCTTTTCTATTTTCTCTAACTAAAATATCTTTTTTTTTCAATTATATCATTGATGGTTATCTTTTTCAGCCGAAACAAGTTACCTTTTTTCTTTTCTCTTACTAAAACCTCTCTTTTTTCAATAATATCACGGACGTTTCTATTTAATAAAAATATTATAATACTAATAATTAACTGATTACCTTTTTAGCTAAAATGTATCATCTTTTCTATTTTTCTAATTAAATTCCTTTTTTTCCTATAAATATCACGGGCAACATAATTTCTCATTTTTTAAAAACTATGACTAATTTTATTTAGTAAAATAACATAATTAAATTATAAATACTATAAACTAATCAATTACCTTTTTCATATAATTTATTTCATCTTTTTAATTTTCACGCTACATTTCTATTTTTCCTAACTAAAATCTCTCTTTTTCCAATTATATCACGGGCAGTTCTATTTAATACAATAAACTAATAATATTATAATATTAATAATTAACCGATTACATTTTTCAGCTAAAACGTATCATCTTTTCTATATTTTCTAACTAAATTCCTTTTTAATAGAAATATCACGGACAATATTAATTTCTCCTGTTCTAAAACATTACTAGCAATTGTATTTAGTAAAATAACGTAATTAATTAAGTTATAATTACTATAAACTAATCAATTACCTTTTGCACCTAGAACATGTTACATTTTTAATTTTCTCTAACTAAATTTTCTCTTTTTCTAATCATATCAAGGGCAATCTATTTAATAAAATAAAATAATAATTTTGTATTTTCTAATAATTAACCGATTACCTTTTTCAACTAAAACCTATAATATTTTTCTATATTTTCTAACTAAAATCCCTCCTTTTTCTAGAAATATCACGGATAGCATTTATATAATTATTATCAAATCATCTCATATAAAAATTTAAGCCACCAAAATTCATGTTTTAAAAAAATTAATTAAAATTAATGAAAAAAATCATATAATATTGAAAATAATCCGTGCATCGCACGGGTTTTAAGCTAGTATTTATAATTTAGAGACAATTCATATTTTATTGACAATTATATTGATTTAGAAGTAAACCAATGACTGATAATGATTCTTCAGTTCTTTTTTAGTGTTTTAAATTTCACTATTAAATTAATATTTAATAATATTATTTTAATTAATTGAATTCATGTAACTTCATTAATTAATGGAGTCCTAAGTTGTATATAATACTATATTCTCGATTTTTAGTACTATCTAACTTCAATAATAAATTAAATTAATATATAATATTGTTAAATTAATTAATTAATTTAATTTAATATTTAGTTCTGTAGTTTATTTAACAAAAGTTATGTATTATGTATCTTAATAATTTAAATTTCCATATTCCATATTTTAATAAACTAAAATTTAGTGTTTTGTCACTACAAGAAAACATGGATGCTTGTGACGGAATTATAACAAAAAATCTGTCGCAATCTCCTTAATTTACGACGGAAGAAGTCTGTCACAAATGCCTCGTCACAAATTCACTATTCCGTCACAAATTCTTATTCAGTCGCAAAGCTACGATGGACCCACTTGAGATTTTGTGACAGATAACCCGTCACAAATTATGACAGAATCGTCCGTCACAAATATATATTATGACGGAATTACCTGTCACAAATTATGACGAAATTATCAGTCATAAGTATAAATTATGACGGAATTATCTTTATGCCGAAATCCGTCACAATCCTCATAATAATTTCTGGAATTCCCGGTCATTACAAATGACAAAACATTTGTATATAATGAAATTATCACTGTCTCATCCATAGTAAAGACCTAAATCAGCAAAATATATCAAATCTACACAATTTTAGTATATCAACAAACTAGGAATGTTAACATCTTCATTCACCACAAATAACTACTATAACATATTTAAAACTTGTCAAAACGACAACAAAATGATCCATTACAGTTTGAAACACCACCATATGGTCTATTGACCCAGTCTAATCCGACTATCTGAACTACAACCAAGTTACTACCTTTGCAACAAAAGTAGATACATACCATAATTGAAATCCATCATCCCAAAATTACAAAAGATAATCGGCATAAGTTCATAATAACTACCAAAATAAGCTACCAAAGCTATTCCTTCCTCATTATAGTCTAATCCCCACTTGTATGACGTTGATCAGGTTGTGGAGAATGAGACAGAATCAAAGCTTGAACCATCCTCATGCATAATATACTTATCCTTACCATTACCCTATAAAGTTGTAAATAGACCTGATCATAATGCAGATGGAACAAGTTCAAAAATCAATAATCAATAAAGACAAACAACATGCTTACTTAACAAATAACTCACCTTGCTGCTATCAGATTTTTTACATGCTTGGATGTCCGTCAACACCGAGACCATAACCCGCACCAACTCCGTCATAGTCCCCATGCTCAACGGATGGTCTGATGGCAGCTCACCATCTCCCTCCGCCACAGACACTGACTTTTCCAACATAAGTACCTGCTCAGGTGCAAGCTGAAAATCCTCTCGATGCGCACGTGCATATGCTACAGTTTGGTCAACTGTTTGAATTAAAAACTCATCTGCCATTGGTGGAAGCGCCGGATTCATCATCCTCGTATCTCCGATGCCTTTTACGAGATCGTTTAATTGCTGCAATACATATGTTCAGAACTAAAATCTACTGACAACAACGATCCACATAATGCTTCAAAAATTAAGAAAAAAAATGAGAGGTTTAATTGAAAACAAAGCTATAACCCTTCTTAATCTAAAGATGAAAACATGCAGGCAAACTGAGCAATTATTCATATCTACAGCATTTCTTAATTGACATCCAGAAACATTATTCACCACCAGATGTGTAACCACTGAACATAATTTAAAGCAGGAGCTGCTGCTTACAAAGAGCAATCCTCATAATAATTTATGAAATTCCCGATCACTACACATTAAATTATAGGGCCAGCCAGCCTTATGTATCAAACTGAAAAACATCTTTAATTGCTCAACTTCTATAAAAACAAAATCGCAGTAATATACTCAGCTTCTATAAAAACAAAATTACACGGACAGCATCTTTAATTTACATTCTATCATTTGACCACATCCCCTGTAATTGTATAGACTTTATTTTGCGAACTATGTAAAAGAAGCAATACCATCTAATAATGGTCCACACTCCACGATACAAAATTTACCAACAAAACGAGGAATGATTTAGACGCTATTAAGATATAACTTTTTAGATGGGAATCCATGGTTTAAATCAACAAAATATTTTTAATTAGTGGTGTTCACAATACCATCAAACATTAAACCAAGGCATATTCCTAGAATATAACCTTTTATATCTCTAATTATCTTTCCAACGTATAAGTCTGAGCTGCTTTTTAAATGAAAGCCAGTAAAATAACATAAGAAGGAACATATCATTTAAGCATTTTAGGAGGGAGGAGGTATATATAGGTGATCAAAAAAATCGATCTTTAAAAAATCAATTTTTAAAAAAATTGTCAAACTTAAAGATTAGCAGGGAGATTGCTTAACCGGAACATTAATTATGTACGAATATAAAGACAGTAAATAACTAAATGTATAAAATCATACGTATTATATCAGAAGCTTTGGTGCGAGGAACACCGATGATGATATTCTTCTGCACACCAACAGCCTTTGCCCATATGTGGATCGGCGCGTCATTGGGGTCCACATTTTGCATCTGGCACAGTTTAATATAACGTTCTTGTACACATTTTACAATAAATTTGAATTAATTTCTGAACATGCATATATCATGTGTCCAAAACATCCATATTCTTCTATATAAGATATCAATAAAATTTAATGTACATGGGATCAAAGGGTTTTGTCATCCTATCCAGTTTAATATATAAACTTACCATGAGAACGCCTACTTCCTCTGAAGTGTAAACACCATTCTCATCGGTGTGCGTTTTCAGGAACAAATGATATTCCCCAGGTTCCTTACCGGTTTCATCAAGCACATCCTGTCAAATTTTATACCAGTAACACATTAGGTTCCTATCATATAAGTATCTATTTACTCACAAACATAATCTTGGAAAACACTACAAACTCATTACCTAAATATAATTAATCTAATTAATTTAATTACATAAAATATCAATATAACATATAAACAGGGTTAGATCATAAATAAATACTAAAACATATGCATAAAAATCACATTCAGGAAGTTGTACAAAATTTTTTAAGGACAAATAATGTAAAAACAACAAAAACAAGGTTTTTCATCCTACTTAGTCAGGAAGGCCAGAATTAATACTATATGCAAGTTCACTAAGATTTATGTAATTATACAACAATCAATGACATACATATAAAATTTGTTGCCTATGCCTATTGTAATCCTCATTCTGTATCTTGGACTAAGATGGGTTATTTAACTATTAAAGAAAGCAACCATAGACAAAGTTAAAAATTTAGTACCATTAATACTATTGCATAATTTCTTATTATTGTGATTCCTACATGGTTAGAAATTTAGTTAAAGTCTTCATATTCTACAAGTTTGAGAAAATGAAAGTGCGTGCATAAGGTTTTCTACAATAGATTAACCAAAACTGTCTCCTGTGAGCTAACTTTATTAATTATACCAAGGGATTTATTTATTACTGTCTTTTATAAGCTGGCCTGTACTCTTACCGTCTTACCAATTATTTCTGACATATTTCATGTTATAAAGTACCACAGCTCAAATTCATCGTCAAGTTGTTTGGCTAACCTTATATATGCATTCTACACATTTATGAAAAACAAATTAGTTTTTCACTTTAGAAAAAATAGAAAATAATGGAAATAAAGCACGGGATCAAAAACATACCCAAGCACGACGTCGGAAAGAAGTGGCGCCAGATCTGTGTTTACGTTTCAGCTTCTTTCGATTATCCTTGGCAGCCTTAGACTTCTTTTGAAACTCGGGTGAGTCCCAATACTCACAAAATACTTTCCATACAGCTTCTGAAAGATATGAGGGTCTGTGATCAAGAAATGATCCCCCCTTATCCTTAATCAGCCTTTGGACACGTTTTCGCTCATTGGCTTGAGTCTTGCGTATATTATCATGCATATGATAGCTTACTGCCCTACGAGCATCCTGCTCAGTCCCATATCTAGAATCATATGTGTAGTACCTCTGTAACAAGTGAGATGCATTGCATAATAGGTAAGTATATTACAATTATAGTTAACAACCCATATATGTAATTGAAATTAAAATGAAAACTACGTACAAAAAACTTTTTCCTGATCAACCTCCACCAATGCGGGATATAAAGGGACCCCCGCATCAATTTTCAAACCGGAAAATTTAGAATTTTCGTCATCCGACTCCGAACCATTAATCTCATCATCCTCGTTGTCCCGCTCATTATAAGCTCCCGCATCTCTTAACATCTCGTAGGGATCAAACACATCATCACGATCATTAACTACATATGGCTCTCTTTCGCCTCCTCGTGTAAATCCCAAAAAGTGTAGTGTTGACAAAATCCATATGTCAAGATATCAAATCTCACTTCATCAAAACTTTTTAAAGGAACATTACAACAATGAGTACATGGGCATCTAATTTCTTCTTCATCTTCCTCATAATGATTTTTGTCAAAATTAAGAAATGCATCAACACCATTCAAAAACTCTCTGGTATAACAATTTGTGCCGGCATGAAATCGATGATTGATCCAATTACGATCAAAAGACATCTACAAATATATATATATATATATATATATATATATATATATATATATATATATATATATATAACACATAAATGTCAATAACATATGCATATATACAATAACTATATATATGTTTGAATAATTCAATATATGAAGCATATATAATAATGAAGGAACTTGTAAAATAAACAAATAATTAAAGATAAATACTCACATTGGTGCATAGGATGAGGTGTGATGATCCACTTGAATTTTTTTGAGGTAAGAATGTTAAAGAATGGAGAAAATTGAAAGAGAAATGTTGCAAGTGAAAAGAAAAATGCTAGTGTCTCGATCTGCAATATTCAAAACACTTTGCGACGGATTCTCATTTCCATCACAAAGTATAATAAAATAATATTATTTCACTGCCTTCCATTAATTCAGAGCGTTGGGAATTTATTATTGCTGGTCGAACTTATGACGAAAATTAACAAATCCGTCGCAGGATGCATTTTACGACGGAAGACTTAAAATTCTGTCGCAACGTGTCCATCTTACGACGGATTATTCAGTCGCAAAGTACTATACGACAAATTTTTCAAGTTTCCGTCGCAATGTCAAAAGTGAGGGAAAATATATATCGAAACTGATGTCAAGGCGGGAGATAAATTAATAAAATATTAATTTGGCAACGAAAACTTGGTGTCGTAAAATACATTGCGACGAAAGCCTTATTTTCCGTCGTTAATTGACTTTGCGACGGATTATTGCTAATTTTCCGTCACATCTGCTCCTATCTCTTATAGTGTGTATTTAAAAAACGAATTTCTTGTTCTGTAGAAGATATTCTAAAATTTTGTATTTAGTAACGAAATATGTAATTTAATAGTAAGAACTGTACATATGCATATGTATGTGTATTGTACACCTATCAATGGTTCTTTTCGGACAATTGTAGTGCAGACTACTCTTAACTTCTCAAGCAATTTTTATTATTAGTGATTATGGAAATCGTAATAAATTAGATAAGTATATAAATCTTCGCTTAACACCTGTAATAAAAAATAATACAAATACTTTTTTATTTTTGCACATGAATAAATTACATATGGGTTATGATCAAACCGATTAAATTGAAAAAATCCAGTTTTATCGGTAGATTAAATTGATAAAAAAGGTATACACCCGTTCGTTCATTATATTGTGTTGAAATAAATTAATATTCTAATAAAATAAATTCTTACACTGCTATTGAGCATGTATGTACGTTATGAGAGGGGCGTCGATTTTAAAAAATGTTATTATATATAATATTTATAACTTTTAATTGTAAAAATTACATTTGTATTATAATTGCTACTTTTTATGTTTATTATATTTTTGAGATTATGAAAATTTTAGATATATAAAGAGAGTATCTTTAAACTTATAATTCATGTAAATTATTTTGAATCAATTTTTAAAAAAATTCTTAAAAAACCAATCAATTTTTAAAAATAATAAAAAGTATTTTTTTATTTTTAATATTTTAAAATGAAAATTTATGAACGTGCGCAGATAACTTTCCTAGTTACACTAATATGCACAAATACATGTGCAACAGATAAAGAAGAAATAGAGAATGGGCAAAATAAAAGTGAAAAAGTGATGCAAAAGAAAAAAAGACAGGTGCACAATTATAAAGGTTAAGTTACATGACAGATGAAACGAAATCCAAACCATTTATTTATTTACAATAGAAAGGTTAGTAGTTAGTTACTTAGTCACTCTTGTAACATGGTTCCTCAGTGAGACTAACCCATCACATATATATACACACATATATATAGATATATATTATTTCTCTAGCTTTTGTTTTATTGATGAACATGAGAGCTAGAGGTAGATAGATATATAGCAACAACAACGTACACACTTAGCAACCACCGACATAATCGGCCTTGAACTTGCAGCCATCATTGTAAGTCTTGATACCACATTTTTTACAGTTCTGAGAACGGAGATCGTTAAAGGCAGTTATCATCTCGTTGCCGGTGAGGTCGCAGTTGGAGCCGGAGACGAAGAGTCCGCATTTGCCTGAGCAAACCCCTGTGGCTCCTTTGTTTCCGCCAGTGAAGTAGCGGTTGTTTGGGTTAATCTGGCGTCGAGCAGCATCACAGTCGCTCTGCGCGAGGCCCTTGCAGAGAGCAGAGCCGGCGCATGAGAAGGTGTCGGCCTGAGCTTGAGGGACCTGCAGCTGCAATATCACCACCACCGCAACCAGCGCAATGCCAATAGCAGTACATGTGAGAGGAGGTGACTTCATCTTAATTCTTGGCTTGAAAGGATAATATAAATGATCAGCTTATCAAACTCCCTTATTTATACCCAAAACCACGTACTTTCTCCCAGTTAAAATATTCCTAAAGTGCGGCCTCTAGTTGGCCGCTTTGGTAATATCCATAAAAATAATTCATAAAATAATAATACAAAAATTAGAATTAAATTAGAACTAGTAATATTAGCTTTAATTATAATATTTGTTTTTAATAAAATCTGATTAGAAAGAAAATTTCAAATTAAATTAATAATTAGATTAGAAAAAGGATAATTTATAAGAATCATGTACCTGAGGTCCAGGTAGTAGCATGAGGTTATAAGAAGTCCTCATATAAATACACGAGAGCGAATTTGTAAATTCAGGAATAAGTTTTTGTATTTACAAAATTGTCATTAAAATTGTATTGAAAATGTTATAACCTCAGGGAGTTCATGTCCATTTTACTTTAAGATTTATACATATATATAGGCTATTATAATTAATGTCTATATTAATATGTTTGTTACACAGTGATAATAATGATAAAATAATAATTACAGATGACAAAAATTTATATAAATAATTATGTATGATTAATAAACCTATTATTAATAATATTTATAAGAAGCACATTTGAAAAACTTGTTCTTAATCGTATTTGTTGTATTTGATATTAATGAATGTCAAATATTGCACAAGAGCCAATAAAGTATTAAAAAATATTGTATTAGACACATTTCTATAAAGTAAAAATACTAAATACTAAATTAAATTTATTATGTAGATTGCATAACAAAAATATGTAGTTAGTAATCTGAAGTTAATGTTCCAATATTATTTCTTCAATAATGTTAGATCACTTATAATGAGTTCTAAGCCTTCTATACTCGTGATAGGCATAAACTTCTTCAAATGCTTGGTTATTACGTAAATATATTGTACTTTGCAGAAAAATATGTAAATCAGTTATAAAGTTCTAATTTTTAATGCGATTCTAAGTAGATATTGATTATACATATACATTCACGTATAATTAGTTAGATATAATTAATTGCAATGTAACGAAAGTGTTATAATTAAGTAGATTGTATTAAATAAACATATTAAATACGAATTTTAATTGATGTGTATTAATGAATGCAGAGGGTCAAAATTGTAATTTAAGATGGATTAAAATGGTACATGTTGTGATATTATATATATTAGCTTATAACCCGTGCAACGCACTATATCTTTTTTAATATTTATTAATATACTAACACTAATTTTTTAATATCTATATATTATTAATTTACATTTTAAATTGTTGTTAAAAAGTTGATATACATACATACATACATACATACATACATACATACATATATATGTGTGTGTGTGTGTATAAGATTTTACACGTTCAATTTAATATTTGTATTATATCTTGAATTCTTAAAATTGGATTAGGACGATTTTACAGCACACATAAAATTAACAAAATAATCTTTAATTTAGTGACGTTTTAACAATTACTTTTCAATTAAACTACGTAGAAACAAAAGTGAGAAGAAATTGACAATTTTTTACGTCGAAAATTCTATTCGATTTATGAAATCTACTTATATTTCGTTTTAATTATCAAAATACTCTTCTTATTACTTAAATATAGTTATACTAACAACATAATACTGTTTTAATAATAAGTGTAAGAGTGATTCTGTCCAAAATTTTGGTACTCGCTAATCTGGTATTTAATACGACCAAATAAATAAGAACTATTAGATCGTAAAATATATAGATGAAAACGTTGGATCTAGCAATATTTTTTTTACTTTTTAACATGTAAACTATGATTAATAATTAAATTGAATTATGCACTTTTGAAGTGCTTTTAAAATAAAGTATTACAATTAATATGTCACCGATGGTAATACTCATTTATTACCCCAATACTTTTATTATATAATAGGCCGGTATAATAAGAGATAAAAAAAAACTTAGCTTACTCAGTTATAATACCACTCAAAGTGGTGTTTGAGGAGGGTAGCTGTACGCAGACCATGCCCCTATACAATAGGGAGGCTGTTTCCGAAGGACCCCGGCCATTACAAATACAGAAAGAAACCTAATACAAACTAAGAAACTCACGCACACGTAGGAGTCGAACCCCTGACCTCCTTCAAAGGAGGCCAGTGGCTCAACCACAACACCAACATGTTGTTGGCTATAATAAGAGATAAGAGATTTGAAAACTTGTCCTTTCATACGGGACCATTAAGTCACGGAAGGGAGATAAGATTGGTAGGATGTTTTGGGGTAGTCATGGCGTTATTTGAAATTTTTGGGGTAGTTATGTACCTTTCTTTTCCACCTTTTACCTAGGAGTATTAGCGTATCTCAATAATGGGTGCAGGTCGGCTAGGCCATTCAATTTATATAAAATTCATATACCTAGATTAAATATATAAAAGTTATTAAATAAAAATAATTTTACCTAGAAATTTTTATATAAAAATTATTAAAAAAATTTAATTAGTAATTTTATTAGTTTGGATTTAAATTATTTAGAGTTAATATTGAAAACTCGTTCTTTATTATAATTTTTTTATAAGTAAAATTATTTTGGATCGGATCGGACTGGATCGAATTCAGATCATTTTGTCAAAAATCCGGAACTTGATCAGATCTGATCCGTCAAATATATATATATATATATATATATATATATATATATATATATATATATATATGTATATATACTTAAGGTCTTACTCTAATAAAAATCACTTTTAGATTGGAAACTAGAAACCAAATTAAAAAAAATTTAAATCGTGTCAGAATATAGCACACATGGTATGCAAATTAATCGTTGAGAGAGATGGGAAAAAAATACAGTGAAGTCCGATTTCTATCACCGATTGACGGGAAAAATCAAATTAAAAACGGAGAAAATTATATGAGATTGTGTGGGTGTATTAAATTAGTGTATGGTTCTCCTAGCGAGTTCATTATATTACATTGATTTAAGAGCTAAAATTAGTTTCTAATTTCTACTACTACTACTACTATTTTTAGTTGTTTTGTAGTGTTCATAGTGAGTATGACTACTCAGGTGTGTATGAAATTTTATCCAAATTTTGGCATTTTTTCTATTTTTATTTAATTTTTTAATTTTATAAAACTACTTAAAAATGGATGGAAAATCAAATTATTATAAATTAGTGGAAGCAAGGTAAAATTCATCACAAAATTAGTTAGTATGACTACTTGGTTGTGTAAGAATTTTAAATCACATTTTGACTTTTTTTTCCAAATTTAATTTAATTAATCAAGTAATTTTACAAATTACTTAATAATTAATAATGACGGAAAAATCAAATTATTAGAAAAATAGGTAATATTTTGACATTTTTTCTATTTCTAAAAAGGTGGCAGGCACGTGAGGTGGGTTCAAACAAAAAGAAATTGGCTGGTCATTCGTCTGTGAAAACCGAAAGAAATAAGTGGCAGGTCTTTAAGAGTCATGCCGACCTTTTATTTAAGTTATGGTACTCCTTGTTTTGACTATAAATCATTAAGGAATTTTGTTTGACTCATCTTAAAATAAATTTTTATTAATTTATTTTTGGATAAAAGTTTCATATTTTGATAATTTTTTTATATAAGTATTTAATTTATACTTGAGATTCAATAAGTTCCAAAAAAAAATATTTATTTTTTTAAAAATATTAGGAATTTTAATTTATTTCTTAAAATAAATCAATTTTTCTGAAAAATAAACTCAACTAAACACCACTAAATCTAAATCTTGACAAGCTTATAATAGTCATGTTAAACTCAAAAGATAGTCAAGCCGCATGGAAGATAGTCACATGTCGCAACTCGCAAGTCATGGTAAGGTTGCCGTTGTCATGTCAAGACTTTTCCACCATGATTACTTAGTTAAAAAGGAGGTAGGGACTTTGTTTTGATATTTGCTTAAATATCACAAAGGCAGGCGGCACAAAAAAGGACACAGAACATAATATCTTACACAGAAGTCCTATTCTCTCTCGAATATTCAAGAACACACCGGAGTTCTTTAAATTCATAGAAAATCAAGGCTTCTAGATTTGTAATATTCTATCCGTTAAAATTTATTATTTGTGACTTTTGTATTACTGACTAGTTTTTACTCCCGGTCTATATCTCGATTTTTATTAACAAATCTAGAAAAGTTCATGTCGAATTTTCTGATTTGTTTCTATTAACTTGATATTTATTCTTACTGAAATTGTAACAACCTCTCAAGTTTAATATAAGTTTATATTTAATGAATTTTGTTTCATTTAAGTTCCGCTTAAAATTTGTTATTGGACTAAATATAAAATCTATCCGAACAAATTTCAATAATTCAATACTGTTTGTATTGAATCCCCTTCTACAAACAATTCAGGACCTAACAAAAGTACATAATCGGAAAATAAACAACAAGCAAATGAATTCTCTATTAATGTATATTTGGAATCAATCAATCAGAATATTTGATTCAATCACTTATTTAAAATAAAAATAACAGGTAAAAACATATTTATATTTAATTACTACCATTTGTGTGTAGCAAATTAAATTGCATTGATGCATATCTTTAATAGCTTTAAATTTTCAGTATTATTTCCATATTTTTTAGTAATTTTTAGTAACTTCTCTATTGTAATAAAAATTTACGGTCCCAATTTGGGCCAGTTATATTTAAGAATAAACTCTACATTGCGATATTCCATACATTTTTCAAGTTCATCCTTTATAAAATTTCCTCTATATAAGAATAAATATGTTTAAAATATATATATATATATATATATATATATATATATATATATATATATATATATAGGCAAGTGCTCAAATACAAACCACTTTTAAAATACAAACCTACAAACCAACACTAAATTAATTATATTTCATTTATTCTAAGGTTCCCGCCAAGGGTACCTTCACAAAAAATGCTTAAAATAATTGGCTCTATCCATAAAAAAAAAAAAAAAAAAAAAACTTGCCGTGGAAATGCGAAGCATTTAAGACAGTAAACAGATGAGTTAGGTAGTCATGAGGGCCGCAGGCCCTCGACACACCCGTCAATCGTCTATTGCCTTTACCATTGATTGTCATTCCTTACAACTTTAGAATGATAAAGGCGCGAAGCGCCGTACAAGAAGGTGCGAAGCACCGTTAACCAGTGAAATCCACTGCCACGTCATCACGTGAACAGTGAATTTTTTTTATTTATTTTTATTTTTTTATTTTTTTTGTTGGATAGAGCCAATTATTTTAAGCATTTTTTGTATTGGGGTACCTCTAGTTTGGTCATTAGATTAGCTTGAAATATTAGATTATGTTTGGTTTGTAGGTTTGTATTTTAAGGAGGTTTGTATTGGAGTAGCCCCCTATATATATATATATAGGGGGCTACTCCAATACAAACCTCCTTAGAATACAAACCTAAAAACCACATTCCAATCCAACATTTAAGCTAATCTAATGACCAAAATACGGGTATCCCAATACGAAAAAGTCTTATAATTCTATACTCTATCCATTCATCGAAAAAAAATTAAAATTTTTTTTTTTTTTTTAAAAATGATGACGTGGCAGCAGTTTTTTATTTTTTTATTTTTTTATTATTATTATTGATGAATGGGTAGAGGGTTGAATTATAAGACTTTTTTGTGAAGGTGCCTGTTCACTATTTTCTACGCAAGTATACGCAGTCAAAAGTAATACGGATAAATAGGGATCGTTCCCACGAAGACTCGGTGAATTATGTAAATGTGCCTATTCAGCAATGTATGGCTAAATTATAATAGCTTGGTGAAGTAACAAATTGGGTTGTTTTCTAGGTTATACTACTAAAAACTTACTAAGGAGATTTTACTTATATGAGATAAACATAGGGTTCCAACTTCATGAGTTGTTTCATCTAGATTAACCGTCAAGACTCAATGCAATGTGATTATTAAGGTAGCTAGTGGGAACACGAAGGAAGTACAAGCTATCTTTCAATAAACTCATACCAATCCATAAATCATCTACAATTAAGATAGAAGTTTTACGGGCATCAATTACATCCAAATCACTATATGTCTATGAGATTGGGTGACATAATCAATTTAAAACACAAGTTCCACTATCAACTACATAGGGGAGTAATGTTCTTTCGAATCTATACTACCGATATGCGGAAAAACTGTCATAAGCCTATGCTAACATGGCAAGCCCTAATCTCTAAATCCACTTTCGCATTCATTAGAGATTGACCAAATAGATGTTAGCTACGCATCTATATAAATTCACACAACCACGTCAGGCAACCTTATTTTCAATCACAAGCATATGTTGTCAAAACTATCAACTACTAGAATCCACAAAACACTCCATTAGAACCCCATGAAAGTGTTTAGTTCATAATTGAACTTAGCACCATCATGGGTTCAATTGATAACATAATTAAAACAAGGAATTGAAAAACAATTAATGATTGAGAATAGAATACTTGATAAAAACCCAATAGAAAACAAAGTATTAAGTTGAAGATTCAGAAAATAAACAATATAGAAAACCCTAGATCTTGAACTTGAGTGTGATTCTTCCTTGCCGTCACCTTGGAAGTTTTTCCCCTCTTGTTCTTGATCTCTCTATTGCGTTACAATGATATGATACGTAATACTATGTGATGATATGATTTTACAATGATACAATATGTTTTTAAAGGTCCTAGAAGTTTTTTCCAACAAGGAAATACCAAAAATACCAAATAGAGTCAAAACAGGAAAGTTTTGGAGGGTTTTTAGTGCAATTCTCGTCATGGACAGCGCACTCCGAGGCCGCATCCTGGGAATTTGAGGCCGCGGCCTCAAGCCAAACCTGCCCGGCATTTTTCAGCATGTTGTTTCCTTCGTTTTTTCTTCGTTTTGCCTCCGTTTCCTTTCGTTCTTTTTCTCAAAGCTTCCATACTTCAATTCCTTGCCTTGGATCCTTCATGGTGGCTCACAACAAGACTCCATTGCTCATTCTTAAGCTCGAATTCATCTCCAGATTGACGGAAATTGCAACCTTATTCAACATTCTTGCAACCCTGCACAATTAACAAATCACATCAAAACTACAACAAACTTGAGGCCAAGTGAATCAATTTAAGCCGATATGGAATGCTCCAAGTGGATATAAAATCCACTTATCACACCCCCAAACTTAAACCGATGCTTGTCCTCAAGCATAAACAACTACACTAACTAACTAGTACCACTTCCGTAGGTGATCACGGTTGCATTTGACATATGCAACAAGCCCTTTAAACCCCTAGGCAGCCCTAGTGGACGAGTAAGGTCTCGTGAGGGCCTATAGCGAATGTACACACAAAATCCATTTAAACTAACAATGCAATGCATGAATGCAACTACTATGAAAAATGCAAAGATCCCCTTCAAACTCACCAAAACCAACTAGCAAGCAAATATCTCAATGAATGCAAATAAATCCAAATAGAGCTCGACTAAGTCCCCGTACTCTAACATACATGACAGAAACGTGCGTGTGTGCTATGCTCATCAGAAATACTCCCAAAACTAGGTCAAAAATCATACCTATCCTTCACCAAGACAATCACAAGTTTATAAACAGAATAGACTGTAGACACTTCATAACTTAAGAACACCTCCATCCTTATCCAAGGTAGACAGAAATTCTTGCTTTTATTTCTAAACAACTACGACACATAATATACAAACATGTTTATTTAGTCGTGCAATGAATGAGACCCCAAAAGGCTTATACAATAATACCCATGTAGCGAGTGTTAGGTCAGCAATCCCAAACCACAAGGCTTTAGGTTAGTAGGACTAAATCCCCTCAGACTTAATTACTCGAGTATTAAAGAGCTCAATCGTGGCTAATTTTGCATTTAACAATTGACTTTTTTTTTCTTTCTTCTTTTTTTTTTTCTGTTTTTTTTATACAATCTGGAATGAGAATTCTCAATTCCAACCCTAGACTACTCATATAAATATGAGCCGGCTACTAGCCATTTGACATCTAGCCATTATTAACAACTAGCATGAAATTCCTGTTTTCCCCCAAACTTAGACTTAAGTGCTCCTACGCTATAAAGGGAATAACGAAAATTCTAAATATAAACAAGTGATTAATTCTCAAAGCATCCAAACAAGCATGACCCTAACCTAGCCCAAAAGCACCTAATGAGACTGTGTAAAGTTTTGTTTCCATACATGTACGTCACTTCCTAGAGACTATAAACCAACCCTCTATTCATCATTACCACACTCAAATCAACATCCACCTACCAACAGAAATAGCTCGTTCTAAGGGATCATGAAAAGTTCATGCCATGAAAATGCAACTAATATGAAACTCACATGGTATACAAAAACAAAAACAGAATGTCCTAAATGAAACACACATAATTAACACGAACATATATGCATGAATTACTACTAATATGCAAGGCATGAAATCCTACATGAACACAATGACATATAACTATATACACACTACTTATCCCTCAAACCACCCCCAAACTTGAAAGATTCAATGTCCGCATTGAATGGAAAGGTAAATACGAGGGATAGTAGAACATACCTACGCATCAGCGTCATCACCCTCCTCGGGTGGAGAATCAGGAGGAGGATACACATTGTCCGAACCAAAAACCGGCCAATCCACATGAACACCACTGGCTCTGAAAGCACTATCCAAAGTCTGTGTCAACCTCTGGGAAAAACGGCTATGGCTCTCATACAAAGCATCCATACGCCTCATCATCCTCCTATCATGAGAAGCTCTCGAGCCAGCATCACCCTCTCCTATCGGTGCCCTAGGAACATGTGGCGGATCACTCGCTCCTTGACCACCAGCACCTGCTTCTTCTACAAAGTAACCTAGCCCCCTAGGATGCGGAATGCCGCCCGGCCAGTCCGCCATCCGGTTAATAGTAGTGTCAGTAATAGGCTTAGTTTGCAATTATAGTTGCTCATTATCATCCCAGCGAACATTAGCAACCATACACGCACCGGTAACAAAAGAAGCATGCGGAATCGGTGCTGGAGTACATCCACGCATACATCCACGCAAGAACCGAAGAATGTTCTGATGCACTATATAACCCACATCAACATACTTACCCGTTAAAATGCCATACAAAATAATGGCTCTCTCCACAGGCACATCATTCGGATGTGTCGAAGGCATAATCTTAGCACATATAAACAAGTTCCACGCCCGTGCAAACTTGTTCAAAGCATTAGCAGGAAAATTAACCTTCTCAGCAGAACCCACTCCTAATTTCCAAACCGTACCCGGAACACATAACTCCGCTATAATGGCATCCAAATCCACCTCGTCTCGAGTTTTTCTAGCCCAATCTTCCACCCCCCTCGGCTTAGGAGGTTGACCAATAACCATACGGAGAACAGCTGGCCTATAATCCACCTTCATACCACGAACTACACAAAAACCATTCGAATTCGCCTTAGCGTTCGCATAAAATTCCCGCACCACACCTAAGGGAACCGGTGAAGGTGCCGCACACACCTCTTCCCAACCAAGTTCTTCAATCATAGCAACTAACTCTACATAAGTCTCTGGCACAAACCCTCTTTCTCGAGCAACCGACCTCTCCAACAATTTCGTATACTCACTTTTTGTATCCTCATTCAAAAACCTCTTTACACTCGCAATCTCATCCGATGATGGACGAGTGCTAGAACTACCTCTGTGACGTTTCGGAGCCATAACAACAAAACCAACTCAACCAACAAAGTTACCAATAATCACCAAACAATCTTACACAAAATCTCCCAATTAACAAGAACTTCACAAAATCCCCTAATTTTGCAAGAACACAAACCCGTAATAAGACAAGATTAAGGAAGAAATATACCTGATACGAATCAACGAGGTGAAACTTGCAATGAAAGATCCCCCCAAACTTAAATCCTTCTTGAATCTTGAAATTGGAATGGAGGTTAAAGATTTTAAATTAGGGATTGGGGTTATGAATTTGTGTGTATAGGTGTATATATAGATTAATATGTTTGGATTTATGGTAGAGATTTTAGAAAAGGAGATGGATTAGGAGAGGTTTGGAATTGATATTGGGTTAGAATTAGGGATTGGGGGTTATAAATATATAAGGAGAGGTTGGAGAATTGTGTTTTACAACACAATATAGAAGTAAATTTTTTTTTTCTTTTTTTTATACAAGTCGCACCTGGACAGTAGAGTATTGACGCTGCATCCTTGCAATTGGCGCTGCGGCCTACATAACAAGTCGACTATTCTTGTTGTACTTGTTACCTGTACATGGTCTCCTGTTCTTGTTCGACTATTACATGTTTTTTTTTTGTTCTTTTCGTTTGCACTTTTTTTTTCTCTCTTCTCTCTTTTTTTTTTTGCTACTCACTTCCACAACAGCTCTGGACAGGGGGTGTATGGCGCCACATCCTAAAAAATTGAAGCCGCAGCCTCAACCTGCTTCTGTTCGTTCCTTTGCTTTTTTTTTTGTGTCACACTTGTCGCAAAACAGATTTTTGGCAGAAGGTACTTGACGCCACATCCTCTGACTTGGCGCTGCGGCCTGGATTGGTTTCTGTCCAAGTTCGACTTTTGTAACTTTTTTTTTCTTTTTTTTTCTCTTTTCTCTTTTTTTTCTTTCTTTTTCACTTTTTTTTCTTTTTTTTTTTTTTCTTTTTTTCTCTTTTCTCCTTTTTTTTAATACACAACATATAAAACGCGTGGGTTGCCTCCCACGAAGCGCTTGCTTAGTGTCTTTAGCTTGACATTTCCTCGCTGAATCACGTAGTGGCGAGGGCGGTGACGACCGCTTCACGGTTCACCATTCCACCAAAGTAGTGTTTTAACCTCTGTCCGTTAACCTTAAAAGATTGATCAGGTGACTTTTCATAAACCTCAACCGCGCCATGCGAGAACACTGTCTTCACTACAAATGGTCCCGACCATCTTGACTAGAGCTTCCCTGGAAAGAGTTTAAGACGAGAATTGAACAATAGAACTGATTCACCTAGTACAAAGGTCTTGTGCACCAACCTTCTGTCATGCCACCTCTTGACCTTCTCCTTGTACATTTTGTTATTCTCGTAAGCTTATGCACGAAACTCCTCAAGTTCATTAAGTTGAAGTAGTCATTTTTCACCCGCTGCTTTCATATCGAAGTTCAATTTCTGTAAGGCCCAAAATGCATTGTGCTCTAGCTCGGCAGGCAAATGGCACGCCTTACCATACACCAAGTGAAAGGGAGACATTCCCAAGGGTGTCTTGTACGCGGTTCGGTAAGCCCATACAGCCTCGTCCAACTTCAACGACCAGTCCTTCCTTGAGGGGTTCACTACTTTCTCTAGAATCCTCTTAATTTCTCTGTTAGAAACCTCCGCCTGCCCATTTGATTGGGGATGATAAGCTGTGGCCACCCGATGTGTCACATTGTACTTCGCCATCAGACTAGTGAATTGACGATTGCAAAAGTGCGTTCCTTCATCAATGATTATGGCTCTCGGAGTTCCAAAGCGCGTGAATATGTGCTTATGCAAAAAATTGAGTACCACTTTAGCATCGTTGGTCGGTAATGCCTTTACCTCGACCCATTTATACACATAATCCACTGCTAACAGAATGTATTGATTATTGCACGACGAGATGAAAGGTCCCATGAAGTCTATTCCCCACACGTCAAAGATCTCCACTTCAAGTAGCATATTAAGAGGCATTTCATTCCTCTTAGAGATATTACCCACACGTTGACAACGATCACATCTCAATACGAACTGATAAGCGTCCTTGAACAGCGTAGGCCAAAAGAACCCTGCCTGAAGTACTCGAGCTGCTGTTTTCTCACCTCCATAATGACCACCATAAGTGGTGGAGTGACAATCTCTCAGAACCCCCTTCGTCTCACTATAGGGAATGCATCTCCTGATCATTCGGTCTGCCCCCTGACGAAACAAGAAAGGTTCGTCCCAATGGTACCATTTCACATCATGGAGAAATTTCTTCTTTTGTGCATAGGTGAATTCTGATGGAATGATGTTGCTCACCAGATAATTCACATAGTCAGCAAACCATGGCACTTCACCTTGCACCGCAAACAACTGCTCATCTGGGAAGGACTCATTGATGAGAGACTTATCCTTGGCATCCTTACCATGATCCTCTAGCCGAGATAGATGATCGACCACTTGATTTTCCGTGCCCTTCCTGTCCATGATTTCCACATCGAACTCTTGCAACAATAGAACCCAACGGATCAGCCTAGGCTTTGCATCTTTCTTTGCAAGTAGATATCTGATAGCTGCATGATCAGTATAAACAATCACCTTGGTGCCAAGCAAGTAAGATCGGAACTTCTCAAAACCATAGACCACTACCAAAAATTCCTTCTCAGTAGTGGTGTAATTCAGCTGCGCCTCATTCAGGGTTTTACTAGCATAGTAAACCACATGAAATATGTTCATCTTTCTTTGCCCCAACACAACTCCTACTGCAAAATCACTTGCATCACACATAAGCTCGAATGGCTCTTCCCAATTAGGAGCCGTAATAACCGGAGCTGTTGTCAACTTCTTTTTCAAAAGCTCAAAGGCAGCCAAGCACTCTTCGTCAAATTTGAAGGGGATGTCTTTTTCCAGTAAATTGTACAATGGTTTGGAGATTTTTGAGAAATCTTTTATGAACCGCCTATAGAAGCCAACATGTCCCAGAAAACTGCGAACTCCTCTAACTGAGATCGGGGGAGGAAGATTCTCAATTGTCTCCAATTTAGCCCTATCCACTTCAAGACCTCGCTTAGACACCTTGGCCCGAGAATGATCCCTTCTTGTACCATGAAATGGCACTTTTCCCAGTTGAGAACCAGATTGGTCTCAACGCATCTTTTCAGCACTAGACTCAAATTAGATAGAGCCTCATCATAAGAAGTACCAAACACTGAGAAGTCGTCCATGAATACCTCCACATTAGTCCCGATCATGTCCGAGAATATGGCCATCATGCATCTCTGAAAAGTGGCTGGTGCGCCACACAGACCAAAAAAAACCCGTCGAAAAGCAAAAGTGCCAAATGGGCAAGTGAAAGTGGTCTTTTCCTGATCTTCCGGAGCAGTGCAAATCTGATTATAGCCCGAATACCCGTCAAGAAGACAATAATACTCATGACCGGCCAATCTATCCAACATCTGATCAATGAAGGGAAGAGGGAAGTGATCTTTCCTAGTGGCCTTATTGAGCTTCCGATAATCCATGCACACTCGCCACCTCGTGACTGTCCGAGTAGGAATGAGTTCATTCTTTTCATTTGCTATCACTGTCATGCCTCCTTTCTTAGGCACACATTGCACAGGACTCACCCAAGAGCTATCTGAAATAGGGTAGATAATCCCTGCATCTAACCATTTAAGAATCTCCTTCTTGACCACTTCTTTCATGATGGGATTGAGTTTTCTTTGTTGCTCAACAGATGGTTTGCTGCCTTCCTCAAGAAGAATCTTGTGCATGCAGAAGGAAGGGTTGATTCCCTTAATATCTGCAATAATCCATCCAATAGCTGATTTGAACTCCCTTAGAATCCGCAACAATTTCTCTTCTTCACTACCTATCAGGTTAGCCGCAATAATAACAGGCAAAGTAGATAAAGCACCTAAATATGCATACCTCAAATGGTCTGGCAGTGGCTTTAGCTCAAGAGAAGGAGCTTCCTCAATGGATGGCTTAAGCCTCACTTGTGACTTTTTAAGAGCTTCTAAACCCAGAGACTCAATTGGTATCTCCGTCCTCCTCTTCCAAGGAGCTGAATTCAACGTCAGCATTTGCTCTACTTCTTCCCCATTTTCCTCATCAAAATCCCCGTTCAAAACCCGTTGCAAAGGGTCGGAAATTAGCAGATGATCTGCTTCTCTTTTTATAGAATTTTCAACCATGTTAACTCGGAAGCACTCCTCTTCTTCTGTTGGAAAGTTCATTGCCTTGAACACGTTAAAAGTAACATTGTGCTCATTCACTCGCATAGTAAGCTCTCCTTTCTGAACATCGATCAGTGTTCGGCCTGTGGCTAGAAAGGGTCTTCCCAAGATTATTGGAATTTTCTTATCTTCCTCGAAGTCCAGAATGACAAAGTCAGCCGGAAAGATAAGTTTATCCACCTTTACCAAGACATCTTCGACTATGCCCCTCGGGTAAGTGATCGAACGATCTGCTAGCTGTAAAGAGATGTTGGTCGGTCTCGGCTCCGGAAGACCAAGTTGAACAAAAACTGATAGAGGCATCAAATTTATGCTTGCTCCCAAGTCACATAAGCATTTGTCGAATGACAGATTACCAATAGTACATGGTACAGTGAAGCTTCCAGGGTCCTTCAATTTCGGAGGCAATTTCTGTTGCAGAACAGCACTGCATTCCTCCGTCAAAGCAACGGTTTCATACTCCTCCAATTTCAGCTTTCTCGATAGAATACCCTTCATGAACTTAGCATAACTCGGCATCTGCTCCAGAGCTTCTGCAAAAGGTATGTTAATATGCAGCTTTTTAAATACCTCAAGAAATTTACCGAATTGCTTGTCTAGCCTCTGTTTCTGCAATCTCTAAGGATACGGTGGAGGTGGGAAGACCTGATTCTTCACAACCATTGTCTCGGGGGCTGATTTTTTAGGAGTCAATACGCTTTCCTCTTCTCCATTGCTTGAATCTGAATTTTTACCCTTGTCATCTGAACCTCCCAAATCTTCTTTCTCTTCTCCCTTTTCTGGCAGATTTTTTTCTTCTTTCTCAAGTGTAGTGCTTTCCGTGACCTTACCGGGCCGTAAATGAAAGTGTTTGTCCTAAATCCAATCATGTATGATGAGTTAGGAAGAACTTTCATGTATTCTTGTTTGATTTCATTAATAATAATAAAAGACTTGTTTTGATTTTATTACGGGCATTATCTGTTTAAAGTGTTTTAAATAAGATGTTCCATAGTTTAGAGTAAAGCTTCTATAATTATAATGAGATTATAATAGTGAGATCTAGAAGATGATAACTCTAGACTTAAACAGTTCCTGATCATAGGATAACTAATCGGAAGTTAGTGAATCCGCAAAGATCGGTACATATTATGCTTGCTCCCGTCAGGAGGATGTCTGTTCTCATAGGCATTTGTGTGGTGACACTATAGCTAGTATGTAGGTGCTTATTAGGGAATAAGTTCACTGAACATGACTCGATAAGTTGGACAACTAATGGAGTTTACTCACGTGTCAATAGTTATTCACTGAGTGATAGTTGTACAAGTGTCCTTAGACTTGAGATCGTTAAAGTTATCTTATATATAATGAACTGTGCTTTGGTTTAGTCCTTAGTCTCAAGGACATACATTAGGTCTATTCTGGGTACAGGGATTTATGTATGGAGATAGTTAACGATCAATAAAGAATCTACCCCTTCCAGTAAGGAAGTGAATATCCTATGTTATTCTTAGTATGCGAGTTCTGGAATCTCTGGCCAGAGTGTATGAAATTAGAAAGGAGTTTCTAATTTGCATTAATATGAACTTTGCGTTATGAATAAGAAATCATATGATTAAATTTGATAGGCCTGACACGAGATCCATGCCTTGTATTTAATCGGGATATTGTAGGGTAGAAGGAATTTATTGTACGGTAACTAGTCACTGACAGGTTCTTGGTATTCTAAGCAGTGAATTCATATTATCCGGATAGTCGCGATATGTTGAGAAGCATCACTCACGATGTAGAATAAATATAATTAATCAGTTAATTATATTTAATGAATTTTAGAATTCATATAAATAATAAATAAAAGGTTTATTATTATTTATTTCTACTACCGGCTTAATATTGAACCTACAGGGTCACACCATAAAAAGATTAATTTATTGATGAAGGTATTTTGAGAGAGCAAGTTGTTTTAATAATGATTAAAATTGTTTTAATTATTATTTAACATTTTATAAGGTAAAGTGTAGGATTTATATATTAATATATAATGATATATTAATTATGTTAAAAACCTACTTATGCCCTATAAATAGAATGAGATGAGAAGAGTATGACACACTTTTGGTTTTTTGTGAAAAACCTAGTAGCCTTCATCTTCTTCCTTTCTCTCTCTCTCTCTCTCAAAAGAAGAAGTTCCATTTTTATAAAAGCTCGGTTTTATAAAAGCTTCGTCGAAGAATTAATCTTGGTGGATACCGGTAGAGTGCTTCACACTCTGAGGAGCAACTGCTAAAACACCATTTTTGTAAAGCTTCGATTTCAAGGTATGGTTACGAATCCCTCGTATTTCATTTTTACATGATTTTCTATATGTGCGATATATGGTTTTTACGGAAATAATTGTTATTTGCGCTTCCGCTCATCCGAAAATTCCTTCAATGGCATCAGAGCCAGGTTCTTACATATAGAGAGTCATATAAAAATTTCAGATTTTTTTATGCATGTATGGATTTATTATGATTTTTGCAAGTTTATTTGGATTTAATTATGAATTAATTCGAAATAATTTTTGCATATGATTTTGACCACTAATCTGAGTTCTACAAGTGTTGTAGATGATCTGGGTATTTTCTCATAATTTTGTGATGTGTAGATTATTTGTTATGAATTTTTTAAAATTGTTTTAATTAAAATTCATAAAATAATCATGCATGTGAATATTATGAAATTAAAATTTGCAAAGGGACCCCTGGCTGATCTGATAATTTTATGCCACTGTTGATTTTCTGAAATCATGTTTTTATAATTTTTATTAATTTATTAATTAATTGTTAATTAATTTATTAATATTAAAATTATAATAATAAATAATAAAAGTTATTACGTTTTAAAAGAGTCAGGCGTTTTTTTTTGTCAGTTATGGCAGCAGTTACAAACACTTCTGACAGAAAGAGACAAACAGCAACGGTCGGCAATCTATTAAAAAAAAAAAAAAAAAAACTGCTGCTGGCTGTGTCTGACGCGCGCGCAGCGCAAACGCAGGAGGGGGTGTCACGCATTTCAGAAATGCGTGACAGGGGTGTTGCGCAATTTACGGATGCGTTACAGCGTTTAATGGCTTTAAATGCTTGTAACGCATTCCGGACATGCGTTACAGCCTTTCTGTCCACAATAAATTTGATTTATTGGGAGTTTCGTAACTCCGTTTTGGGCGTGCAATATATCGTTGGAGTCGTATTTCCGAGACGGATCTAATGGAGTGGTCAAATATTTTTTATATAATAATTTTGAATTATTTATATTTATGGGAGTGTTTTAAAGCATGTTTTAATTGGATTAATTGCTTTTAAATACTATAATAAATCCATACATCATTATATCATTGTGTGACATGATATTGCTTGCATGCTTACTTGTTGATTTAATTTTATATATGTGATATATGCCTATGTTTACCATGCGATGATAGATTTAGGTGAACTTAAATCAAAATAAGGCGTGCTCTAGAAAATCTAGAATAGGAATCGTTTCTTGCCTTAATAATAATATTATGAATACAATCATGAGATTCTTGTGTTTGTGAAACACGTAATTAAATATGAATTTTCAATATTGAGAGAATGGATGATTCTGTCAAAAACGGATTTCGATCTGTAAGAAAGGGGTATTAAGTGACGCCTCTTGACAATGCTCCCCCCGATCTGGGAATCATCCAATTATCGATTATTGATTTGAAATATTTAATTTAAAAGGAAGAATCTCTTTATAATAAGATTATGATTGTAACATAATATAATCCCTCTAAAATTAAATAATATCAAGTAGTAATTGGCCAATGACACAACGGGCTTGTGTCGGTCATAGCCTTCCAACATGGTAGAAAGTAGTTCTCATTTTTGAATCATTGTCGTTTCGTGCTACAGCCGAGGGCTCTGATTTCGAAATAAGAAATACTTGTCTATTACATAGAGATGTGTACAATGAATTAGAATCTAATGGTCGTTACGTGCTACAGCCGTGGGCCATTGGAGACTGATTCAGTTGTACGGAATGTTGGGTTAGACTTGACTTAGAATATTGAGTTTGTCGTGCCACAGCCGTGACTCAATTATTCAAGAGGCTAAAGTTTTATTAGGGAATAACATGAGATGTAATTGACAAGAGTTGTCTGCCTATTGAACATCACATGGCGTTTCGTGCCACAGCCGAGGTTGTGTGATGGAATATAGGATCCCTATTCCCACTAGCATTATGAATGCTTAATTTTTCACTTAGGGGGTTGAATAAATTATATAAACTAGTGGGAGTCACTTATGAATAAAGACCCGATTCATATAGTGTTTTTAAAATGAAATTGAATATTTGCTAAGTGTTGTTATGTGTTTATCATTTACAGATTTACTATATACACTATGTCTGGTGCACTATCACTCCGGAGCATACTAGATGCTCACAAATTGACTGGTCCGAATTTTGCTAACTGGCTTCGAAACTTGAGAATTGTTCTCAGGGTTGAGAAGCTGGAATATGTGCTTGACTC
Organism: Saposhnikovia divaricata; assembly: GCA_036435485.1. Lineage (NCBI taxonomy): Eukaryota > Viridiplantae > Streptophyta > Magnoliopsida > Apiales > Apiaceae > Saposhnikovia > Saposhnikovia divaricata. The sequence continues at coordinate 172,125,391 of CM071598.1, forward strand.
ACCTAAGCCTGCTGAACCTGCTGACGATGCACATAATGATGAACATGTTGTGTATCGTAAGTGGATAGATGATGCTAATGTTGCTCAATGTATCATGCTAGCTTCCATGAACGATGAGCTACAGAAGCAACATGAGCTTATGGATGCTCACACTATCCTAGAGCATCTGCAAGAGTTGTATGATGTGGCAGGGAGGACAGCCCGATATGAGATATCGAAGGAGCTGTTCCGTTGTAGGATGTCTGAGGGATCATCCGTGAATGACCATGTACTTAAGATGATCAATTTGATTGAACGTCTTGGGCAACTTGGTTTTGTCATGGATAGGGAACTGACTCAAGACTTGGTCTTGCAATCACTTCCGGGTTCATTTTCGCAGTTTGTTGTGAACTTTCACATGAATAAGTTGGACGTCAGCCGGGCTGAACTCCACAACATGTTGAAGACTGCGGAATTGAATTTTCCCTCTAAGAAGAGTTCTGTTCTTCTAATTGGTGAGGGTTCCAATCCTAAGAAAAGGAAGAAGAACCCTTCCAAGAAGAAGAAAGTTGGTGAGAAAAAGCCGGTTCCACCAAAAGCTGAAGACCCCAAGAGCAAAGCTGTTTGCTTTCACTGTAACAAGGTGGGGCACTGGAAGAGGAACTGCAAGGTTTACCTTGCAGAAATGAAAAAGAAGAAAGATAGTGAGACTGTCGCTTCTGGTTCAGGTATGTTCATGATTGAAGTGAATATGTCAATAAATCAAAATTCTACTTGGGTATTAGATACCGCCTGTGGTTCTCACATTTGCAATTCGTTGCAGGGACTAAGGAGAAGTAGGACTCTCGAGGAAGAGGAGGTGATTCTACGGATGGGAAATGGAGCAAGAGTTGCTGCTGAATCTGTAGGGTCGTTTGATTTACATATGCCTACGGGCAAGACTATTGTTTTAAATAATTGTTATTTTGTTCCCTCGATTGTGAGGAATATTATTTCTATTCCCATGTTAGACTTGGATGGATTTTCGTTTGTTATTAAGAATAATGAATGTTCAATTCTTAGAGATAATGTTCTTTATGGTAGTGGTATTTTAAATAATGGTCTATATGTGTGTGACATAGAGCATGATTTACTACAAATTGAACATACTAATAAAAGGAAAAGAGATGATGAAAATCTCACCTATTTGTGGCACTGCAGACTTGGTCATATTAGTGAAAATAGACTGCGGACATTGCATAAGGAAGGGTTACTTGACCCCTTTGATTTTGAATCATATCCTACATGCGAGTCTTGTCTATTGGGTAAAATGACCAAATCTCCATTTAGTGGACATGGAGAGAGGGCTGCAGATTTGCTAGGACTGGTACATACAGATGTATGTGGACCGATGTCTACGCAAGCCATGGGTGGATTTTCGTACTTCATTACTTTCATAGATGATCGATCTAGATTCGGATATGTGTATTTGATGAAACACAAGTCTGAGGCCTTTGAAAAGTTCAAAGAATATAAGAATGAAGTGGAGAAACAAACCAAACGTAGTATTAAAACTCTTCGATCAGATCGAGGTGGTGAATACTTGAGTGGAGAATTTCTAGATTATCTCAAAGAAAATGGTATAGTCTCTCAGTGGACTCCTCCATATACTCCACAGTTGAATGGAGTATCTGAAAGGAGAAATCGAACTTTGTTAGACATGGTTCGGTCCATGATGAGCTACGCAAATCTTCCAGTATTCCTTTGGGGTTATGCATTGGAAACCTCAGCATATTTACTGAATAAGGTGCCTTCCAAATCTGTTCCTCAAACTCCATATGAGATATGGAAAGAAAGGAAATCGAGTCTTAAACACGTTAAGATTTGGGGATGTCCGGCTTATGTCAAGAAAGTTGACCCTGATAAGCTGGAATCTCGATCCGTGAAATGTAGTTTTGTGGGATATCCTAAAGAAACTTTAGGGTATTACTTCTACACCAATCATAGTGTATTTGTCTCCAGACATGCTACCTTCTTGGAAAAACAGTTTATCCTAGAAGGAAACAGTGGGAGCAAAATAGAACTTAATGAAGTTCAAGAAGCACAAACTACTACGGTTCAAGAGGAAACACCTGTTCAGACTGAACAACCTTCTGTGGTACAGCCCATTCGTAGGTCAGAAAGAGTGTCTCGCCAACCTGAGAGGTATTATGGCCTTGTCATTGAGAATGACAATGAGTTATCAATCGTTGATGATGACGACCCTATGACCTATAATGAGGCTATGAGTAGTGTTGACTCAGAGAAATGGCAGAGTGCCATGAAATCCGAAATGGATTCTATGTATACCAACCAAGTATGGACTTTGGTTGAAGCACCAAAGGATGTGAATCCTATTGGGTACAAATGGGTATACAAAAGAAAGATTGGAGCAGATGGCCAGGTGGAGACCTATAAGGCCAGGCTTGTGGCAAAAGGATTCAGACAAAAGCAAGGCATTGACTTTGATGAAACTTTTTCGCCTGTAGCCCTGTTAAAATCAATTCGGATTTTGCTTGCGATTGCTGCTTACTACGACTATGAGATCTGGCAAATGGACGTGAAAACGGCCTTCCTCAATGGGAAACTTGAAGAGGAAGTGTATATGACACAGCCAGAGGGGTTTGTTTCCAAAGGGAATGAACACCTAGTATGTAAGCTGCTAAGGACCATATATGGATTAAAGCAAGCTTCTCGTAGATGGAACATCCGTTTTGATGAGACAATCAAAGAGTTTGGTTTTATCAAGAACATGGATGAACCATGTGTCTACAAGAAGGTTAGTGGGAGCGCGGTAACTTTTCTTGTATTGTATGTGGATGACATACTTCTTATAGGAAATGATGTACCGATGCTGAAATCAGTCAAAATTTGGCTATCGAAGAACTTCACTATGAAGGACTTGGGAGAAGCGTCCTACATTCTCAGTATGAAGATCTATAGAGATAGATCTAGAAGAATGATAGGTCTTACCCAGGGTACATACATCGAGAAAGTGCTTAAAAGGTTTAGCATGGAAAACTCCAAGAGAGGTCTCATACCGATGAGCCATGGAGTATCTCTTTCCGAAAAGATGTCTCCTAAGACACCTGAGGAAAGAGAGCGCATGAGTAAGATTCCTTATGCTTCAGCAATAGGATCTATCATGTACGCGATGTTATGTACTAGGCCTGATGTTGCTTATTCAATTAGTGTGACAAACAGATATCAGTCCAATCCAGGTGAAGACCACTGGAAAGCAGTGAAGAACATCCTTAAGTACTTGCGAAGGACTAAGGATATTTTTCTTGTTTTTGGTGGATCTGAATTGAAAATAGAGGGTTATACTGACTCTAGTTTTCAATCAGAAAGTGATAGCAAATCCATGTCAGGGTATGTGTTTACTCTGAATGGTGGTGCGATTAGTTGGAAGAGTTCCAAACAGTCGAAACGGCTGACTCCACAGCGGAAGCAGAGTATATAGCTGCAAGTGAGGCTGCAAAAGAAGCCGTTTGGATGAGGAAATTTGTTTCTGAGTTGGGAGTTGTTCCAAGCATTGAAGAGCCTATTGTGTTGTATTGTGATAACAATGCAGCAATAGCACAAGCCAAGGAACCTAGGTCTCATAAAAATTCCAAACATGTTTTGCGGCGCTTTCATTTGATTAGGGAGATCATTGAAAGGGGAGATGTCAAGGTTGAGAGAGTTGACACACATAACAACATAGCAGACCCACTCACAAAGTCATTGTCTCAGATTCACTTTGATCGTCATAAAGAGAAGATGGGTATTAGATACCAGGGTGATTGGCTTTAGTTCAAGTGGGAGATTGAAAGTGTTTGTCCTAAATCCAATCATGTATGATGAGTTAGGAAGAACTTTCATGTATTCTTGTTTGATTTCATTAATAATAATAAAAGACTTGTTTTGATTTTATTACGGGCATTATCTGTTTAAAGTGTTTTAAATAAGATGTTCCATAGTTTAGAGTAAAGCTTCTATAATTATAATGAGATTATAATAGTGAGATCTAGAAGATGATAACTCTAGACTTAAACAGTTCCTGATCATAGGATAACTAATCGGAAGTTAGTGAATCCGCAAAGATCGGTACATATTATGCTTGCTCCCGTCAGGAGGATGTCTGTTCTCATAGGCATTTGTGTGGTGACACTATAGCTAGTATGTAGGTGCTTATTAGGGAATAAGTTCACTGAACATGACTCGATAAGTTGGACAACTAATGGAGTTTACTCACGTGTCAATAGTTATTCACTGAGTGATAGTTGTACAAGTGTCCTTAGACTTGAGATCGTTAAAGTTATCTTATATATAATGAACTGTGCTTTGGTTTAGTCCTTAGTCTCAAGGACATACATTAGGTCTATTCTGGGTACAGGGATTTATGTATGGAGATAGTTAACGATCAATAAAGAATCTACCCCTTCCAGTAAGGAAGTGAATATCCTATGTTATTCTTAGTATGCGAGTTCTGGAATCTCTGGCCAGAGTGTATGAAATTAGAAAGGAGTTTCTAATTTGCATTAATATGAACTTTGCGTTATGAATAAGAAATCATATGATTAAATTTGATAGGCCTGACACGAGATCCATGCCTTGTATTTAATCGGGATATTGTAGGGTAGAAGGAATTTATTGTACGGTAACTAGTCACTGACAGGTTCTTGGTATTCTAAGCAGTGAATTCATATTATCCGGATAGTCGCGATATGTTGAGAAGCATCACTCACGATGTAGAATAAATATAATTAATCAGTTAATTATATTTAATGAATTTTAGAATTCATATAAATAATAAATAAAAGGTTTATTATTATTTATTTCTACTACCGGCTTAATATTGAACCTACAGGGTCACACCATAAAAAGATTAATTTATTGATGAAGGTATTTTGAGAGAGCAAGTTGTTTTAATAATGATTAAAATTGTTTTAATTATTATTTAACATTTTATAAGGTAAAGTGTAGGATTTATATATTAATATATAATGATATATTAATTATGTTAAAAACCTACTTATGCCCTATAAATAGAATGAGATGAGAAGAGTATGACACACTTTTGGTTTTTTGTGAAAAACCTAGTAGCCTTCATCTTCTTCCTTTCTCTCTCTCTCTCTCTCTCAAAAGAAGAAGTTCCATTTTTATAAAAGCTCGGTTTTATAAAAGCTTCGTCGAAGAATTAATCTTGGTGGATACCGGTAGAGTGCTTCACACTCTGAGGAGCAACTGCTAAAACACCATTTTTGTAAAGCTTCGATTTCAAGGTATGGTTACGAATCCCTCGTATTTCATTTTTACATGATTTTCTATATGTGCGATATATGGTTTTTACGGAAATAATTGTTATTTGCGCTTCCGCTCATCCGAAAATTCCTTCAGTAAAGTTATGGCTTTAATCTGCTCCTTGCTGTCTTTCCGCCCTGGGTTTGCTTTCGTATCACTGGGAAGAGTTCCCTATGGTCTGCTCAACAAAGCATTTGCAAGTTGCCCCATCTGATTTTCTAAAGTCTTGATAGAAACGGCCTGGCTCTTGCACATCAATCTCAATTCTTCTAGTTCTGATTTTTCATTAGCAGATTGCCAAGAATTTCCATAAGGTTGCTGCTGAAATCCTGGTGGTTGAAATTGCTTCGGGGCATACTGCTGTTGAAACTGTTGCCCTTGCTGCTGTTGAAACCCAGAAGGATTAAATGGCCTAACACCCAACTGCTGATTCTGAGACTATTGATACGGCTGATTTGACTGTTGTAAACCACCTTGGTTGTTGTTCCAGCTGAAATTTGGATGGTTCCGATTGCTGGGATGGTAGGTGTTAGGAGCTGGCTGTTGCTGTCTTTGGAAATTGCTCATAAATTGAACCGACTCATTAGAAATTGCACATTGGTTGGTCTCATGTGCACCCGCACAAAGTTCACAGACACTTGCAATTTGATGCACCCCTTGGTTCGCCAAAGAGTCTACCTTCAAGTTCAGTGCTTCTAGCTGAGCAGCCAAAGAAGTGGCCTTATCGACATCCAGAATTCCTGCTACCTTTTGCTGTGGCATTCTCTGAGTAGGATTCTGATACTCATTCGCTGCCATCATCTCAATCAGTTCATAAGCGGCCTCATAGCTCTTAGCCCACAGAGCTCCGCCAGAAGCTGCGTCCACATTCGATCTAGATTGCCATCCAAGCCCATTGTAGAAACAATTAATTACCATCCAGTCAGGCATACCATGATGAGGACATTTTCTCAGCATCTCCTTGTACCTCTCCCAAGCTTCATACAAAGATTCAACGGAATGCTGAGAGAATTGAGTTAGAGCATTCCTGATTGCTGCAGTTTTAGCCATGGGAAAGAACTTGATGAGAAACTTTTGAGCAAGATCAGCCCAAGTAGTGATAGAGCCTGTTGGTAGAGAGTGCAGCCAACCCTTGGCTTTGTCCCTGAGAGAAAATGGGAAGAGCCTCAACTTAATAGCATCCTCCGACACATTGTTAAATCTGAAGGTGTCGCAAATTTCAATGAAATTCCTGATGTGCATGTTGGGATCTTCAGTTGGCGCTCCCCCAAACTGCACTGAGTTCTGTATCATTTGAATAGTACCCGGTTTGATCTCGAAGGTATTGGCTGCAATGGCTGGCCTGATGATGCTCGACTGAATATCATCAATTTTTGGCTGAGAGTAGTCCATTAAAGCCTTTGGTACTGTTGGTGGTGCTGGTGCGTCTCCCATACTTAAAGCTTCTGCTTGCTCTTTTGCTTGTTTAGCTTTAGAACGTGTTAGCATAAACCTTCAGGTACCTGAAACACACAATCAGGACACTCGAATAGATGAGAAAGATTATCCAAGTCAATAAAACTTAACTACCACTGATGTCAAACATATAAACTAAAATTAACACCGAAGTCCCCGGCAGCAGCGCCAAAAACTTGTTCACTATTTTCTACGCAAGTATACACAGTCAAAAGTAATACGGATAAATAGGGATCGTTCCCACGAAGACTCGGTGAATTATGTAAATGTGCCTATTCAGCAATGTATGGCTAAATTATAATAGCTTGGTGAAGTAACAAATTGGGTTGTTTTCTAGGTTATACTACTAAAAACTTACTAAGGAGATTTTACTTATATGAGAGAAACATAGGGTTCCAACTTCATGAGTTGTTTCATCTAGATTAACCGTCAAGACTCAATGCAATGTGATTATTAAGGTAGCTAGTGGGAACACGAAGGAAGTACAAGCTATCTTTCAATAAACTCATACCAATCCATAAATCATCTACAATTAAGATAGAAGTTTTACGGGCATCAATTACATCCAAATCACTATATGTCTATGAGATTGGGTGACATAATCAATTTAAAACACAAGTTCCACTATCAACTACATAGGGGAGTAATGTTCTTTCGAATCTATACTACCGATATGCGGAAAAACTGTCATAAGCCTATGCTAACATGGCAAGCCCTAATCTCTAAATCCACTTTCGCATTCATTAGAGATTGACCAAATAGATGTTACCTACGCATCTATATAAATTCACACAACCACGTCAGGCAACCTTATTTTCAATCACAAGCATATGTTGTCAAAACTATCAACTACTAGAATCCACAAAACACTCCATTAGAACCCCATGAAAGTGTTTAGTTCATAATTGAACTTAGCACCATCATGGGTTCAATTGATAACATAATTAAAACAAGGAATTGAAAAACAATTAATGATTGAGAATAGAATACTTGATAAAAACCCAATAGAAAACAAAGTATTAAGTTGAAGATTCAGAAAATAAACAATATAGAAAACCCTAGATCTTGAACTTGAGTGTGATTCTTCCTTGCCGTCACCTTGGAAGTTTTTCCCCTCTTGTTCTTGATCTCTCTATTGTGTTACAATGATATGATACGTAATACTATGTGATGATATGATTTTACAATGATACAATATGTTTTTAAAGGCCCTAGAAGTTTTTTCCAACAAGGAAATACCAAAAATACCAAATAGAGTCAAAACAGGAAAGTTTTGGAGGGTTTTTAGTGCAATTCTCGTCATGGACAGCGCACTCCGAGGCCGCATCCTGGGAATTTGAGGCCGCGGCCTCAAGCCAAACCTGCCCGGCATTTTTCAGCATGTTGTTTCCTTCGTTTTTTCTTCGTTTTGCCTCCGTTTCCTTTCGTTCTTTTTCTCAAAGCTTCCATACTTCAATTCCTTGCCTTGGATCCTTCATGGTGGCTCACAACAAGACTCCATTGCTCATTCTTAAGCTCGAATTCATCTCCAGATTGACGGAAATTGCAACCTTATTCAACATTCTTGCAACCCTGCACAATTAACAAAACACATCAAAACTACAACAAACTTGAGCCCAAGTGAATCAATTTAAGCCGATATGGAATGCTCCAAGTGGATATAAAATCCACTTATCAGTGCCCCTGGCGGGGCCCTTAGAATATATGAAATATAATATATTTTGTGTTGATTTGTAGTTCTCATTTTAAGAGTGGTTTGTATTTGAGCAAAAACATATATATTATATATATATATTATATATATATATATATATATATATATATATATATATATATATATATATATATAGTTACACTCTATGAAGAACACCTTAATATAAAAGTGTTTTTTATGGAGCAACGACATATATATATATATATATATATATATATATATATATATATATATATATATATATATATATATCCAATAATATATAATCTTGACCATTTATGATGACTTAAAATATTTTTCTATAGTTGTCTATGATAATGACTTAGTGTCATTGTACATGCATGTATAATGTATATACTGGTTAAATAAATACATATTCATGAACCTTAATATTGTATATGTTTTAAATTCATGCATTTGATATTGTTTTTCTTTGTTTTACAAACTTATCATATACTATCTTCTAAATTCATGTATTTATGATATATAATAAATATTTATTAATTAAATTTTAAAATTATAAATTTATATGTCAATCTCTATTGAGGAATAACCTCCATATAATAATATTTTTTGCCGGCCCCAAGGATATTACTGTATAGAGGTTTTACTGTATAATGGAACAAAAGATGTATAATGTATTTTATAAATTTAATCAACATAAAATGGTGGGGTTGATTCACTTAAATGTAAAACACTTGTCTATATTATTTGTATACAAATTCTAGATGTTAATCGAAAAAATTATAAATTTTCATAACTTGTCACGATCCACACAGCCATTGAAAATGGATTTCTCGAAAAGTTTATGCCATCTATCTTATAATCGTCCGAAAAAATTAACACTTATCTTGAATAAAAAATAAAAAAATGACATAATATAAATAATTTAAAGTCGTCATTTTATCTAATTTTTTTATTTAGATAATTAATATATTATATTAAAATAATTATAATAATCCTCAAATAAAATTTGCTAAAATTTTATAGAAATAAAATAAAGTAAATTTATATAGATAAATATAATAGGTGTATTCAGTGACTAACTAAGATGTTATTTAATGCAATAATATTTTTAAATAAAATTCAAAAGGGAAAAATTCAAGAAAAATGACTTGAAAGGTTTTATGACCTTTTCAGTATTATTTTAGGTAATTTTACCAGGTTTTGCACAATCTAGTGTATTTATATTTTTTTTAATATTATTAAGGAAAATTAACTATTTTTGATAGATATATAATGATAAAAAATTAAAAAATAGAAAAAAATATAAATTTTGATACATTTTATGAAACCGAGGTCCTCACATACTACTTAATCTAGAATTTTGTGAATTATTCAAACATGTACATATAAAATTATCGACTTAATCGGTCAATAAAATGGTTGAGTTTATTATGTAAAAAATAAAAAATCTTTCAATATTATTTTGTACAAATTCTAGATTTTAACCAAAAGATTATACTTCCATAACTTATAACGATTTCCAAAATTATTGATAAAATATTGTTCGAGAAGTTAAGATCGTTTGTCCTGCAATCGTTCGAAAAAAGTTTGCAAAAATCTTCAACATGTAAAAAAAATGACGCAATATGAACAATTTTAAGTCTTTAATTTACATGAAAATAATCTTAAGTTTATACATATAACCAGTGTTCCAGAAATCGCTAGGCGGCCCAGGGCGGTCGGGGTACCGCCTAGCGCCTAATCGGGTAGGCGGAGATTAATCGGACGGATTAATCGGAACATTAATCGGTTGTATTTAAATATTATTTTTAATATTTTTATGTATTAAATATTTTTGACAAATATTTTTGCCGATTTTTGAATTTTTCAACATATTTTACTGATTTTTGCCGACTTTTTGAATTTTTTTTGCCGATTTTTGACCGCCTTTGCCGATTTTTTAACGATTTTTGACCGCCTAGACCGATTTTTGACCCGTTTCAGCCGATTTTTGCCAAAAAACATTTTTTTGTCCGCCTAACCCCGCCTCGGGGCGTTTTGGTGGCGCCTAGGCGCTGCCTAGGCGGCCGCCTCAACCGATTTTTAGAACACTGCATATATAACTAATATTTTAAATTTGAATAATATTATAATGCTAAAATAAAGTTTGTTAATCTTTTATATAAATAACACGAAGTAAATTTTATATATATATATATATATATATTATATATATATATAGTTAAATTTTGTGGAGACCAATATTTTAGTGAAGACCGGAGACCATATATCAATCAAAACATTGCAAAAACTTATTCATTGAAAATCATGTTCTACGAAAATCACTATTTCATTTATTTCATTGAAAATCATATATGTTTTACATGTAAATTTCATTAAAAATCTTGAAAATCATGTATGTTCTGCAAACAAAACAATGCAAAACATATTGTTCTCCAAAACATGTTCTGCTTGCAAATCATATATGATCTTTAAGATTTTGAATGAAGTAATAATGTTCATTGAACATTCTTTGCAAATATACATGTTTTGCAATGTTTTGAGTGCATAATGTATATGGTCTCCACGGTCTCCACTCAAATGCTAGTCTCCATAGAACTTAACTCTCTCTCTCTCTCTCTCTCTCTCTCTCACCCGAAACATTAAAAGTTTTGGTACCTGTTTTTTGGTACTTAGTGAATTTACTTATTTACCCTTCATTATAAAAAAATATATACGATATCTATACTATTAAAACACCTAAAATAATAATAACATAATATAATTAATGGTAATTAGTCGATTAACTTTTTCACATTTACTTTAAATTGAAGATATTACCTTTTATAAACACATATTGCCTTTTTCACAATTACTTTCAGTTGGAGATATTACCTTTTATAAACACCTAAAAGCATCAATCGCAATCAAGTTTTGGTATCTGTTTTTTGGTACTTCGTGAATTTTCTTATTTACCCTTCACTAAAAAAAATATATACGATATCTATACTATTAAAATACCTAAAATAAATAATAACATAATATAATTAATGGTAATTAGTAGATTAACTTTTTCACATTTACTTTCAATTGAAGATATTACCTTTTATAAACATCTATTGCCTTTTCACAATTACTTTCAGTTAAAGATATTATATTTTATAAACACCTAAAAACATCAATCGCAATCCCTTTTGATATAAAACTAATTTCAAAATATCACACTATATAATACTCCCTCCGTCCCAATTATATTGTCCACTATTTCCTATTTTCTTTGTCCCAAAATTATTGTCCATATTTAGTTAATAAGGTAAATTATGTGTTAATTATGTTAACTTTTATGAAAAATAATACAATTATTTTGTAACTTAAATATATTTGTCATGATTGAATAAAAGGTGGATTTTGATGGATGAGCAATAAAAATGGGATGGAGGGAGTACTGTGTTTTGATAATCAAGAAAATTCTTACAAAGTTGGCGAGTATAGAAACCTTTCCATATATAATGTCACCCTTAATTGTGTTCCTCACTAATTAAGAGGGTAATTAGCTAATAGAAGGCTAATTAAAGGTATTAAATGACTTAACAAATATTTGACAATGTTACAAATATTCCGGCAATTATGTTTACGAGACCGAAGATTTTAACACCCGTACAAAAGATTATAGTAATTAAAAAATTAAGTTAAGAGCATCTCTAATTATATTGGCTAAGTTAATTGGTTAAATTTTAAAAAATAATAGTTGACTAAATTTATTAAATCTGTAATGTGTTATGCTTCAATGGGGATTGGCTATAATGACTGATTATATTTCAAAAAAATATTATTATTATTATTATTATTATTATTATTATTATTATTATTATTATTTTATTTTTTATTTTTCTTGTCAAATTATGGGAAGAAAACAGGCGGGAAATGACGTGACACTTACTATAGAATTGTAGAGCTTTAAAAAATATGGCCAATAATCTATCACTAACAAAATATAATAGAAATCCATATATTACGATATAATAGAAATCCGTATATTACGAATAATGACCGTTAGATTTTAGTAAAAAATTAGAATCTTTAGATCTAATGATTAAATATATTATATAATTAAATTAATTTACTAAAATTTAAAGGTTCGAATTCTATCAACGACATATTTATTTTAAAATTTTATAGGGAATATCAATTGATACGTCCCTAAACTATTCTGGTTTTTTAGTTCAGGTCGGTGAACAAAAAATTCTCCATTTCGGGTCCTTTAACTTTTCAAATATTTAGTTCAAGTCCTTTAGAATCTTAACGTCCGTCAGAATCTCCGGCAACTAAAACATTCTGGCCACATTCCGATTTTCGACCAATACAAATTGTACATAAAACTTTGATTTTCTTATATCAAATTTAAGCTTAAGCTTCAAGGAACTCATTGAAACCATGCATATCATTAATTAAATTTATATTAAATTATTAAAATTAAAATTAAAACAAACATTATAAATAATGATTATATTAAAATATAATTTTAATATAAAATAATTTTTTTTTTTTTTTGACCAAATATAAAATAAAATTTATTACATAGAAATCCGTGCATCGTACGGGTTATAAGCTAGTATAAGTGTAATTAATGATTATTAAGATGCCATTAAGATGTCATTAAGATGCTACTTGATGCAAGAAAAAATTAAATCAAAACAATCAAAAAAGTAAAAATTTAAGAAAAATATTTTAAACGCTTCTGGTGCATTTCCGTTCAATGAAATTTATTACTCCAAAAAACCAAACCAAACATACCCAGTATATCCCGCTCAAAAAACTTTTCCCATTTCCCTTGGACACATTTGCCAACGCACACTTTTAATCGTTAATATCTTTAATTTCGTATTAGTATTAAATATAAAAACTTCACTGCATTAAAGTACTCATAAATACGAATCCAACAAGATCATTCATGACTATATTTGGTCTTATAGATTAGACATAAATTAGTGATTTATCTCTTGTTATGAACAATCCCAACATATGAAATGGGAAGATTAATATGAGACGGAGGGAGTAGCACTTTCTTGGGAATTCTTGGCTTTGGAATTGGGCATGAATAGCGCACAAATTGGTATCCTCCAAAAGACTAACCAAATAGGCCGCAGCCGGCTCCTGAAGCGCAGCAACAGATTTTTTCTGTAGCTCACATCTTCCTTTCTATTATAAGTATACATTAATATGAAATTTTAGTTTTTTGAATTTTTTTTTACAAAGAGGTAGGATTATTTAAACTTAATGTAATCGATTATTTTAAAACATTGTAAATGACTTCCTATGATTGCTTACACTTTAAGTTTAATTTTTTATGAATCAATTATAAAACTCTACTAAAATATTTGTAAACATTATTGATTATAATATTACAAAATAAATTTGTATTTTTTGTTTAATAAAATACCAGATTAAATTTTCGTGAACATTCTTAATTGTTCAAAATATTTATGACTATGCTTGATAACAGTAATGAACATGAAAAATGTAAATAAATAAAATGAAAGAAAAAAGATATGCATTCATTCTTTCGTAGTGAATCTCTAAGATAAAAACGTCACGCTACTATACTATAATGAGAATTGGGTTAATAAACAATGTACGAACACAGCAGGAAGAAATGTGGAGCTGCCACAGTGCCACCTCTAGGAAACATTTCCAATGTTTAGAATAATGTAAAGAAACAGAGTTGAGTGGTGAATTGAACCGGAGATCGCGTCCAATCCAGTAGCTTAAGAGCTGGTGCATTGGAGAATGAAGAAATTATCAAGGAGAATTCTTAAACTGCCATGTGTCCTGTGCTTTTATTATATATATTGATATGGTAGGGTTATATTAGGTGTTCTATTATATATTCGAATAAATCTAATTGATATTCTAACTTTAGTATCTGATATGGTAGGATTATATTAGGTGTTTTATTATATATTCGAACATAAAATATATTTTACATTTTTGTTACTTTTTCAAATGATGTTGTTCAAGACTTTATTGTTAACAATTCTACACATTTTTAAATATTTTTCTAAAGAACAAATACTAGAATAGCAGAACGGTATATTAAAGATTTTCCTTCTATCAAGCAAATATTTTACTAAAGATTTTTTTTACATGATTTCGACACTTTTGTTTCTATGAAATGTTTTTTTTACAATCTTTTCACTAATTATTGAAAAACTTATTTATCAAGTTCCAATAAAAAAATTTTGTACATCATCCAACATTTTAAATAAAAGAAAACAAAGCATAATTGATGAACGTTAAAAATATATACAAGCATACATCAAAATTTAGATTAATTGAATCTTTTTTTGTCAATTAATTCTATTTTTGTTCAAAATGATGATTAAATTTTCCAGCAACATCTATGATAAATGGTAAATTTCTATAACTTTTTTACGTACGAGTAAGTATTTTATTGATAATAAAATATAATTCAACTAAGTATTTTAATATTAATATATATTTTAATATATCCATTTAATATTAATCTACAATATGAAACACTCAATGAAATGTGAGGGATGCAATTCAAAAATTAATTCATAGTAAACCTAAAAAGAGCACAAATATACAAAAATATGTTTTGCTTAAACACGTAAGAAATTTGGTTGTAACAACTTTAAACTATCATCTTTATTTTCATGCACTTTTAGAAATAACTTAAAAAAAATTCTAACTTAAAATTATTCACTTAAGAAAATATTACAACATATAACGTTCTAGAAAAATATCAAATTGAAAAATAATATCTAACGAATCTCTTGAAGAATATTTTTATGGAAACTAAAAATTCGTAACAAAATATATGTTGTGCTTAAACACGTAAGGTATTTTGAAACACGTAAGAAAATTCTCGTAGAATTCATTTTTTTTTATATCATGTCTTTTTCTCAAAGGAAACTATAAAAGATAATAATAAAAGGAAATAAATTGATATAATGACCGGAAATACGTAAGACAATCTTGGTGTATTATTAGAAGATATTTGTAGCATGTGGCCTGGGTAGTGGGCCAGACCTTCCGAAAATGGGTATTTTGGACCATGGAACAGTGAAAAAGAGGTATTTTTGTCATTTTCTCATTAAATTCTAATTCGAAAAAAGTTCTATAGATTTTGTTAAATGTTCAATAAAAGTAATATTATAATTTCAAAGTTTTTAACAAAACACTTAAGAGAATCTTGGTGTATTACATAATATATATATATATATATATATATATATATATATATATATATATATATATATATATATATATATATATTTCTTTTTAAAAAAATATTATACATTTCTTCTAAAATTAAGTTATATATAGAAATATTAGGTAATATACCAAGATCTTTTCAAATCAATATATCAATTTATTTTCTTTTATTATCTTTTTGAGATTCCTTCGAGAATTGTTTTAAATTGATATGATATAAAAAAATTAAATTTTAATTCGAAAAAATCTCTGAAATTAAAAATATTATTTTAAATAGAAATATTATAACATTCTGAACAATTTAAAAAGTTTAAAACAAGTTTTAATATAAATTTTTAATAAAATAATGTTACAATTGTAAAATAATTAACAAAACACCTAAGAGAACCTTGGTGTACTACATAATATTTTTATACATTTAAAAAAAATATAAAACTATACATTTCTTTTAAAACTAAGTTACATTTATAAATATGAGAAAATGACCAAAGTACCTCTTTTTCACTACCCCATGGTCCAAAATACCCATTTTCGGAAGGTCTGACCCTCACTACCCACGCCACATGCTACTACGTGTAGCGTGTCCCAACTACTGTAGCAGTACTATAGCATCTCTCTCCTCTCCCATCTCTCTCGTTTCTCTCTTAATCTCTTTGCCTCTCCCGAACTCTCTCCGCCTATCTCGTCTCCGTCCGGCCACCTCCACTCCTTCTGAGTATACCGAAACAATCAGCACACCGTACTCTCTGTTTTGCCCCAACTGATTTGGTGGGATTCGGTCCCGCAGGGGCTTGTACGAACTCGTCAGAAATCGAGGAGAGAGGCTTGCGTTCGATTTGGGGCTTTCAAATCCGGTGAATTAGATGGTATGAAACTGGTATGGATGTGTAGATCGTCGAAAGACGATTCGAATTGTGTATAATATGCTATGGAAAAATGTTTGGAACGGAGCATGGCCGGATTTTCTTTTTTCCGGCGAAAATCGCCTCAAAATCGCCACTGGGGGAGAAGGTCGCGTAATTCTCAGAAAAGTGACGATGACGTCAGATGATGTCATCACGCATGTCACAGATGCGTGACACTGGATGCGCCGTATGGGAATGCGTATCATGGGTGCAGACACTACTTCCCCAATAGCGTGTCTGCTTGTTTCTCCTTACCCACTAGCGTGTCTGGACACTCTTTCACCCGTAGCTTGTCTCCATGTCGCTCCACCACCAGTAGCGTGTCCCGTGGGTATTTAGGACCGCCAAAACTGGCGGTAGGTATTTTGGTCATGGGTATTTAATTTGTGGGTATTCTTGGCCTTCACCCCAATTCAATTTTTTTTATAGCATGTCTTTTAAAATTATTCTTGAATGAATCTCAAAAAGTTACTAAAAGAAAATAAATTGATATATTGATTTGAAAAGATCTTGGTGTATTACCTAATATTTCTATATATAACTTAATTTTAGAAGAAATGTATAATATTTTTTTAAAAAGAAATATATATATATATATATATATATATATATATATATATATATATAAATATAATGTAATACACCAAGATTCTCAAAAAGTTACTAAAAGGAAATAAAATGGTATGAATCTCCAAACATAAGATGCAAGAGAAACCAACCCTTCGAACCTAGACCCCAAAACCATTCATTCAATAAGAGCAAGACACCTGTGAAAGTAAACAAGAATAAATTCAAAACCAACCATGTGGATAGGTCATCTGTAAGGTGTTATAGATGCAATGACCTAGGGCATTTTACCAGTGAATGCAAGAAGCCTAAAAAGAAGGATAAGGAGTTTTTAGAGCTTGAAGCTAAGTATGAGGCCCTTCTGAGAAAGCAAACACAAGGCAAGGCCTACATAGCTGAAGGGAAGTGTTGGGATGACTCTGATAGTGATGGAGAAGAGCAAGAATTCTGCAACTATGCCTTGATGGCTGATTCCAAAGATGAACAATCTCCGTCTGACTCTCAGGTACCATCTCTCACTACCATAGATATGTCTATTTCAGAATATAAATGCATGGTTGAACAACTGTCTATTGAAATGTTTAATATTCATACTAGTATGACTGCTGCTAATGAAGAGATTGCTAAACTGTCTACTAGAAATGAACTGTTAAACAAGAAAAATGAGGAAATTGAGCAAACTGCTATGCAAGTAGATAACCTTAAGAAAGAAGTTGAATATCTGTAGAATAAGGTTCTATGTGCTAGTCAGGTTGAGAAGGCTCTTAGGGATGAACTAGCTGAAAATGAATTCAAACTAAAATCTTTTTAGAACTCATCTAGTCTATTGCAGTCCTACCATGTGAGAAACCAAGCTAAACCCAAGGCTGCCATTGGACTTGACTATGACACTCTTAAACAGAGGAAAGGCTATGTTGTCATTGAAGATGACATAGTTGTTCAGGAGGAAGTACCTCACATTTTGAAAAAGACCAAATCTCCAATTTTTAAAGAACCAACATTTGAGATTGATGAGGATGATCTACTCATTAAACAAATGTTGAATGATGAGGATGATGCACAGTCTACTGAACAACCAACATCCTCTAAGGGTGAGAGTGTCAAGGCAAAAGCCAAAAAGCCAGTAGGAGGTAAACCTAGACCTGAGAAGTTTGTGAAGTTTGTTTCAGCTGGGAAAAATGAATCTGAGAAGAAAGTAGCTAATAAGAAACATAACAGGGATTGCAAACTAGGGATAAACAAGAATAACAATTATGTTTATGTGCCAAATGCCCTTAGAAAAGTTTGTCAAAACTGTTTTAGCACTAATCACTTAACTCATGCATGCAAGAAACCAACTGGTAGTGTAGCTAAACCATTCTATGATTGCTCTGTTCCTTTAAGACACAGAGATTCACCTTTTTTTGATAAACTTGACTGTATGCCATGCAATATGAATGTTATGACTAGCTGTTTTAATTTAAGAAGACAATTCATGGATGGTTGCATTAGTCACAACATTCACACACACTATACAAGGCCAGAGTCTTCAAGTCCTCCTAGAGCTAGGAAGGTACCTCTGTCACCTAAGTCTAAGACCTCAGTTTCTAAGACTTCTAACAGTGACAAGAAGACTAGTCCTAAGAAAACTAATAAGCATGCTGTTTTTGATAAATCTGTTTCTAAGCCAAGTGGACCCAAACTTGTTTGGGTACCAAAGGAGAAGTAATACCTTTGTGTTTGTAGGGCAAAGAAAATGAAAAGAAGGTCATGTGGATTTTGGGCAGTGGATGCTCAAATCACATGACTGGTGATATGGCCCTGCTATCACAATATGAGGAGAAGGCTGGCCCAATGGTTGCTTTTTGAGATGACAACATGGGTAACACATTGGGATATGGCAAGTTAAAAGTTAGTAATGTCATCATTTAAGATGTAGCACTAGTCAAGGGACTCAAGCATAATCTGCTAAGTGTTGGTCAGTTTACTGACAGAGGATTCAAAGTAAACTTTGACAAGGCTGAATGTTTGATCACCCACAAGAAGACTGGAGACTTTGCACTATCTGGAGTGAGGAAAGGAAGCCTGTTTGTAGCCAATATGGACTCTGTAAGCAAGGACAAAGTTTGTTGCTTCTACTCAAAAGCATTAAATGAAGATTGTTGGCTGTGGCACAAGAAGCTATCACACTTGAACTTCAAGGCCATTAATTCTCTGGTCAAAAGAGAGTTAGTAAGAGGCATACCCACACTTGAATTCTATCAAGAAGGAGTATGTGAGGTTTGTCAAAAGGGAAAAATGAAAAGGTCAAGCCACAAGTCAAAGACAGTGACATCAATCACCAAGCCCCTGTAATTAATTCATATGGATTTGTTTGGGCCTGTCAATATTATGTCACTCTCAAGAAAGCAGTATGCCTTGGTGATGGTTGATGACTACACAAGGTATACATGGGTGGAATTTTTAGCATTAAAGGATGAGGCTCCACAAGTGATCATTGAGCACATAAAAAAAGTTGATAAGGAAGCAAAGGCCAACAATGCAAGTGTGATTGCATTGAGAAGTGATAATGGAACAGAGTTCAGAAATGCCTTACTTGAAGTATTTTGCAAAGAGAATGACATTTCTCAACAATTCTCAGCTCCAAGGACTCCACAACAAAATGGAGTTGTTGAGAGAAAGAATAGAACTCTGATTGAGGCTGCTAGAACAATGTTGCTTGATGCAAAGATGCCTACATGTTTTTTGGCTGAGGCTGTGAGCACTGCATGCTATATCCAGAATAGAACTCTCATCAACAAAAACACTAGAAAGACACCTTACAATTTGATGACTGGAAAGAAGCCTACTCTTAAGTATGTTCATACTTTTGGAAGCAAATGCTTTGTGTTGAAGGATAATTCAGAATATGTTGGAAAGTTTGATGCAAAGGCATTTGAAGGAATTTTTCTTGGCTATTCTATGGAGAGAATTGCATACAAAGTTTATGTCATCAGTCAAAAGAAAGTTGTGGAAAGCACATATGTGACATTTGATGACTGCAAACTACCTGGATTAGAAGAAGCCAATGATGAAGATAGAGATCCATTAAAGTTTGAAAATCTAGATGAATTCTGATGAAGAGATTGAAACTGAAGTTGAAACTGTAGTTCAAAAAACTCAAGTGAATGATGAAGCAAGAAAAGAATTTGTGCCAATCAACAGTGAAGAGACAAGCCTCCAAGACACACCTGTGAATAGTGGTAACTTCACAGGGGGAGGAAATGAAAATGATCATGACTTGGATGATGAAGCAACATCAAGGTTGAGAAATCAAACTGAGCATTCATGGAAATGGGATAGATCACACATTGCAGAGCAAATTATTGGAGATCCAAATGCAGGAGTGAGAACTAGGAGAACAACTCAAAATGAGTGTCTCTATGGTTGCTTTCTATCTCAGATTGAACCTAAGAAACTTGATGATGCACTGTTGGATCCAGATTGGATTATTACTATGCAAGAGGAGCTGAATCAATTTGAAAGAAACAAAGTATGGGAACTTGTCCCTACACCAAAGAACAGAACCATTGTTGGAACAAAATGGGTTCTGAAGAATAAGATGGATGAAGATGGTGTAATAGTAAGAAACAAAGCAAGGTTGGTTGTAAAAGGATACTCTCAACAGGAAGGCATTGATTATGATGAGACATTTGCCCCTGTTGCTAGATTGGAAGCCATCAGAATCTTCTTGGCATTTGCTGCTCATTCAAACTTTAAAGTCTATCAAATGGATGTCAAGAGTGCATTTCCGAATGGGGAGTTGGAAGAAGAAGTTTATGTGCAACAACCACCTGGCTTTGAGGATCCACATTTCCCAGAATTTGTCTACAGATTGCTTAAGGCATTGTATGGACTTAAGCAGGCTCCAAGGGCATGGTATGATACTTTATCACAATTTCTTCTTGAAAATCAATTCACTAGAGGCACATTGGACAAGACACTGTTTTACAAGAAGCATGGTAATGATATTATCCTAGTTCAGATCTATGTGGATGATATCATATTTGGCTCTACAAGTGAGAAGCTGTGTGAGAAATTCTCTAAACTCATGCAAAGCAGATATGAGATGAGTATGATGGGAGAGTTAACATTCTTTCTTGGATTGCAAGTTAGTCAGAGGAAGGATGGTATCTTCATCAGTCAAACCAAGTACATTAAGGATTTATTGAAGAAGTTTGACTTAGAAGACTGCTCACCTTCAAAGACACCCATGGCCACTGCCACCAAATTGGATGAAGATGTCAAAGGCAAGAGAGTAGATATCTTAGTCTACAGAGGCATGGTTGGTTCCCTACTCTATCTCACTGCAAGTAGACCAGACATCATGTTTGCTACATGTCTGTGTGCAAGGTTTCAATCAAATCCAAAAGAGTCACATTTGATTGCTATAAAAAGGATTTTTAGATATCTGAAGGGCACTCCAAACTTTGGTTTATGGTATCCTAAGGACACAGGGTTCAATCTGGTTGGTTATTCTGATGCTGATTATGCTGGATGCAGAGTGGATAGGAAAAGCAGCTCAGGTAGCTGCCAGTTTCTTGGACAAAGGTTAGTCTTTCGGTACAGCAAGAAACAACAATCTGTGTCAACTTCCACAGCTGAGGCTGAATACATAGCTGCTGGAAGTTGCTGTGCTCAAGAGCTTTGGATTAGAAATCAACTTAGAGATTATGGACTTGTGTTGGAAAGAATTCCAATCATGTGTGACAACACAAGTGCAATCCCTATAGTTGCCAATCCTGTCAATCATTCTAGGACAAAGCACATTGACATGAGATATCATTTCATTAGGGAGCATGCAACTAATGGAACCATTGAGTTGCATTATGTCTCCACAGATAAACAATTAGCTGATATATTCACTAAGTCATTGGATGAATCCACCTTCACAAGGTTGGTTAGTGAGATTGGAATGCTGAATTCTTCAGAATCTGGCTAAGTGAAAATATCAACTAGATTGTTGCAGCGTTAAACACTTACTTTATCTAAATGCTTAATATTTTTGAAGTAAGTGTTGGTTGAAATATGATTTATAAATATTTCAGATTTGCTGCATATGTTGAAAATCATATTCGAATTAGTTTGAAATTTCTATGAAATTTTAAGATTATCACTATTTAATTTGTTAAAATATTCTTCATTGAATAATTCTGGTGAATTTTTAAAAGATAGTGAAAATTGAATTTTTATGAGTGAAAAGAATAATTCGATAAGTCAGACTTCTCTAATGATTCACTACTCGACTTCTCTAACAAGTCTTTTTGGAACACTCTCGAGTTCTCGAATAGAGCCTTTTAGAGATATCGAATAGAGGTATGCTTGACTTCTCGAATAGGACATTTGAGTTCTCTAATGACTGAGTTCTCGAATACTGTACTTGAGTTCTCGAACCATTTGAAAAGGCTGAATTCTCGCTGAATCTTAAACGTTTTTGGATTTTTATTCAGAATCTTAAATCACTCATAAAAACATATTTTATTTAATTTGGAATTATTTCTAAGTTAGATAATTGCCAGCTGTGAGTTACAAACTGCTTGAGATATCGATTAAGCCTTTCTTGACTTATCGAATAGTTGATTTCTACTTCTCGAATACCTGACTTGTCGATAAAAAACATATATCTAATCGACAATTCAAGTACTTCATACTTATACATTTTTACATCTGTTTGATTCATTTCATTCAATTTCTCAAGCATCTAAAGTTCCAAAACCCCTGAAAACCCTAATCTCAAAAAGCTAAATTTCTTCTTCGAACTTCATTCTCTTCTCTCTCTCTGTGTGTGTAACAATGGCAAATACCCAACTCACAATTCCTACCCACACCAACTTCATTGCTATTACTAGTGATGTGGAAGCACCCAATGCTAATTTTAAGTGCTTCGTTCGTTGGATGTCTGAGTCATACATCAAGGATGCACTCTCAGCCAACCCAACTCTGTACCTAGATCTTCTAGAACAGTTTTGGAGGACAGTGGACACGCCCGTCGTCGACACGCCAAATTGATAATAAATGTTTATGCTCTACTATGTTCGCACTTAACTACAAATGTAGCAAATGTGGTAAGTAGGGATCGAACCCAAGGGAATAGCGTTCAATACTAGAGTAATGTAAATTGGTGGGGGGGGGGTTTGAGTTGGTTGTGGTATTTTATCAAACACCTTGAATACAAGAAATAATGTGCTAGAGAAATATAACTAAGTAAATTTGCTATCAACCAATTTTACCAATACAACAAACACAATGAGTAATTTAGCAAGATAAAGAGTTATTTCACCCAAGGATTAATGCAAATCAAGCACTTCAACCCAACAAACAAGCAAAATATATCCAACTCTACCTAACCAAGATAATTGGTGAAGCACACAATTACTTATTTCTCTTCTAAAAACACTAATTTAGTGAAGCACATAAATTAGCTCTCTTGACACTAGTAACCAATAATGAAGCACTATCAATTTAACCAAGTCAAGGAATTAAACAAAGAGAGGCTAGGACAAACCCAAGGATGAGAAGCTCAACCTAGGTATTTGCACTTGAATTTTGTGGATTTAGGTACACTAAATCTTGTGCTACTATAATGAATGAACTAACGATTACGTATTAGAACAAACAATTAGCAATTGAAGATACAAGAAGAGTAAGGTGAAGTAAATTCCAATACAACACAAATATTCAAGATAGAGTGAAATAGATCTTACTTAAAATGGAGTGAGTTTAGTACAAGAAGTGTTTCCTTGAGCCAAATATATGAAGTTAGTTACTCATAATCAATGCTAGATTATGAGTAATTAATGTTTCTCTCTACTCTACTAACCCTAGTTTATGTTATTGAAGAGGCAAAGATGAGAGGCAAATAAGATGAAATAAAAAGATATGTAGAGGTATGAAGAGATGTGCTTGGATTTACTTCTTTTAATACACAACAGGTTCTGTACGACCTGTTGAACGGCCGTACAGCAACCCGTACAGAAAAACTGCTCCTTTGAACGGCCTATCGAACGACCGTACAGCAGCCCGTGCAGGAGAAAATCTTCAAGATAATACATTAAACACCTCCCGGCATCGCGAGAATGAATCTTCTAACTTCTCTCTTGAATATTCTTCGCTTTCAAGCCCAAAATAATCCATCTTTTCAACAATTAAGCATGAGGCGCTGAAAGATGAAAAACGTAATTAATATCAATAAAACAACATTCGAAACTAACAAAAATGCAAGAGAATAAAGGACAAAATGTGTATAGAATACACATTATCAGACAGCCACTGTGGAAGTTATTGCTCTCGAAAATGCAGTAACCGCTTATATCATCTACTACAAAATACAAGAGAAAGAGGTTACTATCACTACAGAGGATATGAATCAAGCACTAGGACTTCATCAAGGCCTGTATCACCCTCTGGTATCTGATGATGATTTGATTACATTCTTCGACGTTATCAGATATGTTGATACAATCAAGATTGGAAAAATGAACCGGAAGTGTCTTAGAAAGGAATTGAGTTTTGTGTTCGCCACACTGCTACAGGTGTTCACTGCTAGAAAGTCGAGTTTTGATCAAATCAATGCACCTGCTTAGCAAATTGCATACTCCCTGGCATATGATAGGAAAATCAATGTGGGTAATCTAATTATGCAGGAGCTATATGGGAAACTTGGTAAGAACTCAACCAAGAGAGGTACTAAAATTTTCTTCCCTCGTTTTATTCAATCTGCTCTTAATTTTGTAAATAATAAATTGATTGAATTGCCTGGGATAGATAGAAATAGAATAGGCTATCCGAAATCCATGACCAAACTCATTTTTTGTAACTTGGAGACTAGGAATGATGTGGATGTGAGACTTGAAATAACTCCTCATATGCAGAGTTTATTTGAGTCTTACCCCCACAACATGCCAACATTTGCCTCTACGTCTGAGTTAGGACAACCCAAGCAAGTAGAACAAAATGCTAACCCAGGGCCTGCTAACCAACCCCCTCAACCAAACACTGTACCAAACACAGGGCAACCTACATCATCCTCTCAACAGGGTGGTGTTAGTAAAAAGGAGAAGAAGAAGAGAAAATAGATTGAATCTGAGCCCTTGAATATCTTGACAGAAGCAGCATTGGTTGTAGAATTAGGTCTAGAAAGTGAGGAACCTAAGTCACCCTTACAGAGACCAAAGAAGAAGAAATCATAAACCACCTCTTTAGTCACACAAATGGCTGAAGTTGTAAAATCAGGGGCAAACAGCTCACTAGATGTATCCGCTCAACAGGGTGCATCTATAGAATCAATCATCCTTCCCAATGCACCTTCTTGTAAAGAGTCAGCACCAAGGAGTGATAAGGCTGGCACAACACTGAATGGAGAGTACATCACACTTGAAACTCCCTCTATTTCTCAGGGGGAGTTGCCAAAATCAAATCTACAAGACACTTCTCTTCCAGAATCTATCACTGAAATTTCTTTGGAGCCTGCAACTCAAGCAATTGAGGAGCAAGGCATTGATCACCAAAAATTTTCTTCTCTTGGTGAGCCAATGAACTCAAGTGACTTAGTGCATGACACTTTTCTCACCACCCAGGAACCACATTTAGATGGTGAGGGAATGCAAGCTGGGGCATATCCTGATGACACCATCACAAACACAGAGGATTCACTAGTTTTCACTAGAGACTCTGTGCCTGTGTCAACTACTGTTGTAACTCATCCCACTCATGTGGAGACAAAAGTAGTAGAGTTAATCCATCCAGTTACAAAAGTTGCATCTGTAACTGAGGAGTCTAGCTTGCCTAGCTCTAGCTCTGACTTTTTATCACAATGGCTGAAGCCTGTGCAACATGACATTGCTTCAGGATCAGAGTCTGCTCCACCACAATTGGCGGTTGAAGCACTTCAAAGCTTAGTTGTGGATCAGATTCCTGAGTTTGTTAAAATAGCCCAAAACCTGGTCAAATCCAACATATCAAATCCAGACTATGAAGCCATTCTGCTGTGTCACAGAGATTATGTGGAGATGGAAAAGGAGAAAATAGCAGATGAAGCTGAGAGAGATGGCAATGTAGATGCCTGGCTACAAGGAAAATATGACATTACTCTCAATGAAGCTCTTCAATACCTAAGAGAGGAATACATCACTTCACTGGGCTCTAATGCCAAATCTCTGACTCCTGGTGAAGTGTATGAGGCTTTAAATGATTCTTACAAGGGATTCCTCAAGGCTGCTCACTATCTTGGGAAGGGAGTTAAAACAGAAGTCAATAAAGTATGTGATAAAGATGGCTAAAGCAAGGAGGAATAAGATGATAAAGATGAAGACAAGAGTGATGGGAGGAGAAGACATCACAGGAGTGATAAGGGTGATGAAGATAAGAAGAAGAAGAATGATAGTAAAGACAAGAAATATGATGATGACCAAGGCAAAGTCTATGAGAGGAAAAGTGGAAAACAGCAAGCCTTAGGCATTGCTAACTGTAATCTCACCATAAAATAAGACTCTAAGTCTAGGGTGAATACAGTTAGTAGTGACCTACCAAAATCTACACCCATGGACTCTACAACTGCTTTGCCACCTCAAGAAGAGAAGAAGATACAAATCAAGAAACCACCTGTATGTTTCCAAAAGCAAACTGCTAATGGTATACTACAGTGGTCTACAAGCAAAGGTCATAAGTTTTTGCCAAGCATTGGAGTGAAAAAGGTTAAATTCAAGCATGCTACAAGAAGAGTGAAGTTACCCAAGTCAAGGGCCATAACTATCTATCCAGGACTGAAACTCCAACCACTAGATGAAGATTTTGATGAAGACCAATTGCAATTTCTAAGAGCTCAAAGAATCTACTATGCTGCAATTGTGAATGACTGCCTTGAAATCAAATACACTGATGGAAAACATATGAAATTCAAACAAGGGGGTTGTCAAAATTGGGGCAAGCTATATGAGATAGAAAGAATTATTGCATTATTGGATTCTGAAGACAAAGTGGAGAGAGTATGGAAGCTGGAGTTGATTGATTTTGTGAATATGAAGAGAGACTATGCTGAGAAGATAAGAAAGGGGTGCTTTGAGAAATGGCTAGAAAGGGAGAAGGAGATTGATAGGCTGGAAGTTGAAGCAGAAAAGCTAAGGGCAAAAGGATTGTGTAGAGTTCAGTTCAACCTCTATATGGTGAAGTATAGGAGAAGAAATGGAGATCAGATCAATATAAGAATGAACCTACTCAATCACTATCCTGCCAACATTCTGAAGCCAGTACTTGAAGATTTCAAGAACTCTATTCTGCTTGAAGAATTAGATGCTATGGCAGAGATCATAAAAGCTATGGATGAGAATGCAAGAAAGGAGAAAGAAAGGAAACAGAAGGCATATGATGATCTACAAGCCAAGGCAATGGAGATGGAATCAAATGACAAAGGCTAGTATTTCATCATAATCTGTAAGATCACTCATTGAAGTTCTATCCATGTTGTTAATCAATTTCATACATGTACTGTCAAGTTTTATCTTTATGTATGTTAGGCTTGTTATCAGACATGAAATTGTGACTAAGGGTCTCACTCACAATTTGGGGGAGATTGTTAGTCACAGAGGCATGCCTGAGTACATCTATAAAAAGCTTAATTATTTGTAATGCTATGCATTACCTACATGATCTCTTAACTGAGGGAACCTCTAGTTGTAGAGTTTCTATTTGTTTAGTACTTGTAATAGGCATCAAATTGTAACTGTGAGACTGTACTTAAAAGTCAAGGAATAATGCTTGGAAGAAGATCCAAGGATCAGGCCTCAAGCTTAGGGATAGAGACTTTCAAATAATCACAGTTGGGATTTGAAGAAATGAAGAATTTGCCTAAGTACCAATTCGAGAAGTATGTTTGTTATATTCGAGAAGACTAGCCTTCGAGAAGTCAGGGATTCAATATCTCAAAAGACATTATTCGATATCTCTGAATGCACTGTTCGATATCTTATTCGATATCTCAGAGATTCGATATGTCTACTACTCTATTCGAGAACTCAAAAAGTCAACAAGTCAAAGCATCATTCGAGTTCTCTAGGAGACAACAAGTCAAGGTTCATTCGATATCTCAAAGACTCAGAAAGCTATTCGATATCTCAGGGATACGATAAGTTAAATGCTCTATTCGATAACTCAAGGATTCCTGAAGAAAAGAGCTATTCGAGAAGTGATTTGATATGTCAAATTTGCAATATTCGAGAACTCAAAGTTATCTAATCCTAGTTCTCGAACCAATCACTTAGCCACTTCTCGAATACATTCTTGGAGACAAACTACTGAAGAAATTGTACAAGTCAGAAACCTGCAACAAGCTAAAGCACTTTATGGACCACAAACTGTAAAGTACTTTGGAAAGCCTACAAGGAAGCTTAGAGAGATGTACAAGAGACAAAGAGCTAAAGAAGTGGATCTGAACAGAACCTCAAGAAGTCAAATCTGTAGCCGTTTGGATGCTTACTCAAAAAGGATAGACACACTAGAAAGTAAATTTGTTTAGCTACCTTATTTGTAGTAAGTAGGCTGTATTCATGTTCTATAAGAATACAGCCTCACTTCTCTACCAGTTAAGTTTTTCACATACATATTCAAGATATACATCTCTCTGAGAAAAATGAAGCTGAGAATACTACCATTTGTATTCACAGGTTGTAGCAAATCTTTATCTAATAAAATATTGGATTAAAGTGATATTGTGTCTTGTGTTATTCATTTTCCGCACCTATATTTCTGCACACACATAACACATATCTTGCTACATACATCAACCAGATTCAAGAACAAGAAAAGTTCAAGAATCCATTCACCCCCCCTCTGTATTCTTTTGTGTGTTCAATACTCAACAATTCACGAAGGAATCTCAAAAAGGATAATAAAATAAATAAATGGTATATTGATTTGAAACATGTAAGAGAATCATGATGCATCATAAAATATTTCTATATGTAAATAAATTTTAAAAAAATATGTATAATTATTTTTAAAAAAATATTTAGAAATATTATGTAATCGAATGGCATGTGACACAACATATTTGTAGTTCGAGGATCCAACTCAACTTAAATTAGTTTGAAACAGTAAATAATAAGTATGAACTGTCAAGGAATCTCAGATTGTATAATCTGTCAGAAGAAAAAGATTAAAGTCAATCTACAGACTTGAAGATTTAATACATTGAAAGAAGCTCAGACATCTGATCAAGCCTTAGTGAAGTAGTTGAGAATAAGTGGATTCATTTAAAGTGACAGAGATTTCGACAGTGACAGAGATTTCGACAGTAACAGAGACAGTACAGAACAGTTGAAGAGAGAAGAAAGAAGAAAAAGAATCACAGTTTAAAGTTAAAAATGAAGAACAATCATTGGAGTTAGTCGCTCATGAACCAGACAGTACATCAAGCGTCAACAAAAAATTCAGTGGTACTTCTTTATTAGTTTCAGTGGTTCAAAAGTAATTAAGACATTCAAAGGATTTTTAATTATTCTAATTTAATTAATTAAATCAAGTAGTTGATTTAACTAATAAATTAATTTATCAAGAATTAATTTGTTGATAAAATTAATTATTAGATTAATTAAATCAGAATATATAATTAGTTAAGGAAAAGTGATTCAATTAATTTAAATTATTAAAGTAAAATCATTTAAATCAAAATAATTGAATTAACAAGACATTCCAAGGAAGTCTTAGCGAATGTCTTGTTAGAGTTAATCAGAATGTCTTGCTAGTTTAGAAGAAAAAGGCTGTCAAGACATAGCTTGTCTTACCGAATGTCTTGTTAGTTCAGAAGAAAAAGACTGTCAAGACAAAGCTTGTCTTACCGAATGTCTTGCCAGTTCAGAAGAAAAGATTATCAAGAAAAAGCTTGTATTACCGAATGTCTTGCCAGTTTAGATCACAAAGGCTATCAAGACAAATCATGTAAAAACCCGAATTTTCGGAATATTAATTCTAAATTCTCAGCTAAATTAAAATACAATTCTTTATTCAATAAATCCGAAATTAATGAAAGTCAAATCGAAAGTCAACATAATAATCTGAAACAATCAAATAAGAAACGCAGCTACACAAATTTCAATAATCAATGTCTAATTAAAAACTGGAATTATTCTATAATACGGTAAATCTTTTCCAATCAGGTAGCACAAAATCCACAAGTTCACATCCTTATTCGATCCAAAGCTTAGTAACCTGAAATATATTAAAACAATGAGCTGCGAAGCCCAGCAAGTAACTATCGCCTGGCGGCTCAAAATAATACCATTTTAAAATAAAACAAAAGTTCTAAAGCTATAATCGATAAAAGAATCTTAACAATAAAATCACATTTTACTCCCACAGTTCTAAATTATGGCCACACTATGCAAGTGACACGACTTCTATAGTTCGATGGTTCGATGGGGCCAGTTTACGTCCCTCGTTAAGTCTTACTCAATAAGGTATCTATGTGTTCCGGAACGTGCGTAAACTAGTTCTATATGTCACACTATCCAGTGACCGAATTCTATGATTCCATACGAAACTAAAACTGGGGATATTCTTATAAAAATCTTTTCTAAATTCTATTTTCGATATTACAATTTTCAAAAATCAAATACTACAAATACAATAAAATTAACAGAATAGAAACAGAATTGATAATACCAGTGAGCAACGAAAAGTCACTTACCTTAATGTTGATTTCGTACCCTGAAAAAAAGATCACAATAAATCTTAAATGTTAATACATTATCTATTAACAGTAAAATAAAGTAGATAAGCACACACCTTAATATAATTCATGCGGCGATTACATATAACTTACTCAAAGAAAATTCCAAAAATCGCACACCAAAATATATTACAAAATAGACCATTGATAACAAAATCAGCCCTGATCAGTTTTTGAAATTGGAAAATTACTCTATGAAAATGATTTTATCTGAAAAAGTACAAAATACGAAAAACGTAGACAATTCTGAGAGCTTTCCAGAATGGTAAGGCTCGATAAAAATAAACAAGTAACGAATTCAGAAAGTAGATATTTACGGACTGCAGAACAGAATCAGACCCTGACTTCCCTAGTATTTTGCTGTTTAAAACTTCCAAATCACAGAATTTGACGGAGGATTGCAAAGAAAAAACGTTGAGCACGAAAATATATTTCCAGAATGATATTGCTCATAATTTTTGGATAAAAACTCAATTTACTATGAATTTTTGAAGTTAGTCTTCTCAATTTCGAAAACACACCAACAGGTCACTAAATCACAGAAAACTCATATTTACAGGATTAATTTTGAAAAACATAAAGAATCAAAGTTGTAGATAATTAAAATACCTTTTCAGAAAGTTTAATTTCATGAAATTTCGATGAATAACGAATTACATACGAATTTTACAAGAATTCAGAATCCAAATATACTATACATACAAAATCGGAGTAATCATACGAATACAACTCATGGACTTATATATATCTGAAAGTCATATGTTTACCCTATTTGTAAACATCGATGATTCAACTAAACTCAAACAAGAATGTAATAGTAAATAGTATATGTACTGTCACATGGATCTCAAATGCTTAACTGTCAAGAGAAAGAAGACAAAGTTAATTTACCGTTTTGAGTTATACTACACTTGAAGAAGTTCATTCAGTTGATCAAGCGTCAGTGGAGTAATCAAGACAGTGGGTTCTATTTATAGTGACAAGAGGTTCCTATAGTGGTAGAATACAGATTATAAAGTTTTGAAAGAGAGTGAAGAAAAGGAAGACAGGAACCACAACTTTAAAGTCAATATATGAAGAACAATCATTGCGGTTAGTCACTCATGAACCAGGCCGTGCATCGAGTGTCAACATCATGGAGTGGTAGTTTCTTTATTCACTTCAGTGGTTTAAGCAATCAAGACTGGCTAAGGAATAATCTTTGTGGAGGATCAAATTTATCAAGACATGGAAGACCACAAGGGTTATGCTATCAAGGAGGTGTATTAATTCTCTCTTAATTGATTAAATCATTTGGTTGATTTATTTGATAAATTAATTCTATCAGAATTAATTTATTTTGTAAATTAATTAAAAGGTTAATTAAGTTGGAATTAATATAGTTACCAATGATGATCAAGAGAACCGAGAAAGAAAAAGAACCACATCTTAGAGTCTAAATGAAGAACAATCATTGAAGTTAGTCGCTTATGAACCAGACAGTACATCAAGCGTCAACACAGATTCAGTGGTAGTTCTTTATTATTTTCAGTGGTTCACAGAGTTAAATTGATTATCTAATGATTTAATTTAATTCTCCTTTAGTTGATATAAATAATTTTAGTTGATTTAATTAATAAATTAATTTTGAAAGAATTAATTAATTATTATTTCAATAAATCTAAATTATCTGAATTAATAATTAAATGTTCTAAAATGACTTAAAGGAAAGATTTATAGAGGCTGCACTGCTTAAGTCATAACCAGCAGGAATTGAATCTAAGTCATGTTACTTAAGTCATTTTGATTTAAGTCATGTTGCTTAAGTCATTCTGATCTAAGTCATACTGTCTAAGTCATTCTGATCTAAATCATTCTGATTTAAGTCATTCTGATCTAAGTCATTCTGATTTAAGTCATTTTGATCTAAGTCATACTGATTTAAGTCATGCTGTTAAGTCATTCTGATTTAAGTCATGGTGCTAAGTCATACTGATGTAAGTCATGCTGCTAAGTCATACTGATTTAAGTCATGTTGCTAAGTCATTCTGATTTAAGTCATGTTGTTAAGTCATTCTGATTTAAGTCATGCTAATCTAAGTCATTATGCTAGGTCATACTGATCTAAGTCATTATGCTAGGTCATACTGATCTAAGTCATTATTGCTAGGTCATACTGATCTAAGTCATTCTGCTAGGTCATACTGATCTAAGTCATACCGACCAGCTAAGTCATACCGAACAAAAGCTTGAAGCCACTATGACTTGTTAAGTCATACCGAAGCCATTTGCTTGTTAAGTCATGGGAAGATTTAAGTCATACCGACAGAAAAAATCAAAGAATCAGACAGAAGCTTTGGTTTTGTTTAAATAGAAAAGAAGGCGGCTGATCAATACAACAACTTCAGAATTTCCTTTCTCCATACACACAGAGAGAGAGAGAGACACGGACCAAGAGAGATACAGAGGGGAGAAAAAGAGAGCACCACAATTATATTTTCTTCTCCCCTCTAGAGCTTCAACTTAGTTTTAATTACTTGTAAATTCATCTCTAGTATTCATTGTAATATCTTAGCCACTAGAGTTTGATTACTTGTACTATTGGAACTATCTAGCGGATTAAGTTCCCTAGAACTTATCTCTCGAATAGCTTTTTAGCATTCGATCTTTTTATTACAAATATAGAAAAGTTCATATCAAATTTTCTATAGAATTTGTAATAATTAGTTTGGTCATCAAACCTTGTAATTTGTATCGTGTATTTAAACACACCCCTCCAAGTTTAATATAATTTTATATTCAACTTGAAATATTGGTGTTCTTTTTATTCCGCATCGAATTGTTCAAAAATTAATATACACCCAAAGAACAATTTCGATAAAACGGTATAGTTTGTATTCAACCCCCCTTCTACAAACTATTTTGGACCTAACAATTGGTATCCGAGCCATTTGATTGACGCACAATGTAATAACCCTGATTTTTGTACTACTGTAGAAAAGACCCGGATGAATAGTAACTTCGGTGTGTAAGAAAAACAAATCCCACCCATAATTATGTAATGGAAATTTGAGGATGATTAATTCATATTAAAATTATATAAGCAAAATGAGTGTATGTAAAAGCCGTCAAAAATTAGTAAATCACACTTCGTAAGAAATTACGATTTTTGAGAAAGCGATAAATACGAAAGCCGTGACATGGCCAAGGACTTTATAAACAAGAGAATATTATGGAATAAGAATTAAGAAGATATTGGAGAAATGAGAACCACTTGAAGAGATTTTATTAAGAACATTTTTAAGGAGTGGTATAACATTGCATGGAAAATTAAGTAATAAACTTGGAAAATAACCAAGGGCAATACCCATGCAAAATCCATGCAAATTACATGCAAGGTGGTTGATTTAGCTAGTAACCAAGCCAAGGAACTAGGTAACTAGTAGTTGGTAGCATGGTTAGAAAACCAAGTACTAGTTAGAAACAAACCAACTAGTTAGGAAACATAGTTAGCATAAAAGATGGATCACCAAGCAAATTGTGTAGGCTTTTTAGACTTGGAAAATCTTGACCAACTAGCCATAGCCTTTATACATATAAGATATTAGCACATTATTGTAGTTAAAAGAAAAAAGCAAAGCAAGTAGCAAACACCACTTCTCTCTTCTTTTTTTCTGCATTCTGCTGAGCAACAGAACAAGGAGGAGAAAATAATTTTTTTCCTTGCCTTCCACTATCTCAAATATTCCCAAATTAAATCCCAAGGTTCTTCAGAGTACTAGTGAGGTACGTTTTAATTTTCATAATATTATATGAATCCTAGCATACCTAGAAAAATTGTCAAAGTTGCTTGGTGAATAGTGATCTTATGAAATCTTGTTTTTGGATCTTAAAGATTAAGCCATATATTGATCAACCAAGGAGTTTGAGAAGGATTTCAAGCCTTGTTGAGATACTTTGAACTTCAAGGAAGGTATAATTTCTTAACCCTAGTAGCCATTGCAAGATTTTAAGCTTGGTTTGATGAGATCTAAAAGTTCTAGTGATAAAAATGTTGTATCAAGTTTGATTATTGGAAAATCTTGGATATTGATGAAAATTGTTGTGATGAAAAATTTTGTTATGTTATATGAAGTCATGAGAGTAGATAAAATTTGAGTTTGGTATATTTGTGATGATATTGAAGTGGGTGGAAATTTTGGAAGTTGTATGTCTTGTAATAAGTAGTTTTGACAAATCTGCAAAGACCCCTGTTTCAAGCTGTGATTCGGAACCCTAAATCTACTCCCCTGGAAACCTACCTTATATGCTTGGAAAGGTCTTGATCTTTAGTTTTTAGAAATGTAAAGTTTAATTCCAAGGGATTTGTAGATTTTGAGTTATGGACGATTTAGTGAGATGTGTTCTGAGTAGGGAGTTGCAGAGAATTGTCCCCTTGTAAATAATTTTTGGACCCTTAAAATCGGTGTTGAACCTATGGTAAAAATTGAGTAGAAAGTTCTTACAGTGGAGTAGATGACATAAAAAGAATTAGGTGAAAATTTGAATTTTCCAATTTTATAAAAATCATAGAGTACAAACTGCGCAGTAGGAAATCCCTGCAGGAAAGAGTATGGTTTAAGGGCTTGGTTAAGGACCTTAGAAAAATCCTTGGGATGTGTGAAAATTATATTTACACCACATTGCAGTGAAGAAAGTATAAGAAAAAGAATTTTGTAAAAAGGATTATTTTTTTCGATTTTATAAAAATGTTAGAGCGAAGTGCGCGCGAGTGAAAAATCACCTAGGAGGTTAGTTTAACGTAGTTTTAAGAGTACTCACTTGTGTTTTAAGTTTGAGGAATGGATTCGAGTCGAATGGGTAACGAATGTCATAAAGTGATGACATGGTCATATGGGAGGGTTAGTGGTCACAAATTGGAGTCTTTAAGTTGGTCTTACATCCTTTAAAACCTTACGATTAAGCAGTGTTGTTAAGGTACTAACGTACGAATATTGATCATGTATAGATCTTCGTTCCACGTCGCGAGCTCGACCACCCCACCCTACCAAGGCAAGTTTACTTTTCAAAACTTATATATAAGGATTTTCGCTGTATTGTTTGTGGCTTTCAAATGTATTATATGCTTACGCTTTATGAGGTTATGTTGAAGTTTGAGATATATGCACATATGTGTTTGTACACCCTTGAACTTAGAATGAAAATGTTTCCTTCGGACAATGAATCTAGCAATAGAGGTCGTAGCGGTCCAAATATGCTATTGACCGGGGAGCGGTATATTATTGTATCCTGATTAAATTGCGAAAACCCGAAGGGTCATTCCGGAAGTATCGTATACATAAGTATTTATTAATTTTACATTATTATAAATACTCAAAAATATCTATCTTGGATTAAAAACTTATTTTAATTAAATAATTATTTTATTAATTGTTTATATTAAATCTCAAAATATCAATTATTAATTATTGTTCATTATTTTAAAGACAAAACTAATCCAAGATACCTTCATCGTTTTCAAACTCGAACTCTTTCGAACCCAAAACATTTTCGAAAACCCCCGGTCAGGTTTTGCTTCTTGTACACTTTTCAAGAATTATCGGTCGACTGAGATCGAACTTCAACTACTCGAATTTTCTATCAAAAATGATTTTTGACAAGAAAGAAAAAAAAGGGGACTCTGGTAGGTGTGGGAATCGTTGACGAACGATTCCTGGGATGTGTAAGCGGCCGTGAGCCAGGCGGTCCATCAATTATTATTCCGGCCCAGTTGTTGCCGAAGGATGATTACGGATGTAGTTTTCATCGAGGGTGATTTCGGATGTAGTTTTCACCGAGGATAGTTACGGATGTAGTTTCTATCCTTCTACCGGTAGAGAAGACCCGCGGATTATTGGACTTGGATGTGGCGACTGATCATCGTCAATCCCTGTCAGGTTTTATGTTTTCTTCAAGTCCCATCCTCCACTTTGGAAAAATACTCAGACACTGCTTCTTGGGCCTAAGTGCCAAGTTGCCGATAGTGTGGTTTTTGATAAGAAAAATATTGACATCGTGCAGTATCTAGAACTGCAAGATTTTCTATAAAGATTGGCACGTGTTAGAGCACTCTTGCAATTATTTCGAAGAATGAAATGTTTTTGAATGAGAAACCTTCTAAGCTAATGGAAGGAAAGAGGTTTGCAATGATGTATTCCCTGTACAGTATGTTAACCGTAGAGTGTTTTGCCGAAAATGATATGCTCATATGTATATATTTTCAAACTTGAGATATATTGAAATGGGGACCTTATAAAGGGTTCATATGTTATTCTTAAAGCTCCTTAGTGAGTATAGATGTTTTATTCAAACTCGGACATATATATTGTCCAATTATGTTTTGAAATCTGAGATATATACCCATATAGTTGGGAATGTTTTCGAAATAAACCACATTATTATTTTTCAAAATGGTGAACTTGCTGAGCATTATGTAGCTCATTCTTGCTTTATAAAAACTTTTCAGAAAGGGAAGAATTTGGCCGATTAACTCTGCACCAGCAGAAGAGGAGTAGAAGATTTACCCCGGAGATGATTTAGTTCCTGATAAACACTACAGAGTAAGTCTGATAGGTTTTCAACTGTAATAGTAAGACTTGTTTTCAAGTGTAGTTGTATAAGTGGAAGTGCATAAGATTCTGGATTGTACAGATGAATTGTAATATTTAGTGTTACTTTTGATTATCGTTTCTGAGGCTCTAACTTGTTTGTGCGTAAGATTAAGGTCTGGATGGATGTATTGTTGAGTTGTAAAGTTAATACAGGTATGATATGGTTGGATGGTGATGTGACGACTTGAATCTTTGACCTCAGATTTGGGGGCGTCACAGAAATGGTATCAGAACGATAAGTTACAGTACTCAGAAACGAGAGTGTTGAGAGTTAAGTCTAAGTAGGAGAATGACATAAGAGATCGTAGTAAACTTATTATTGGACTTCTGGAAGAGGTACCGGTGAGTAGAATGGACTGGAGTGTTTACTGGAGGTATTATACTAGGGTCGATAGAATCCTTAGATACCTTCAGAATGATGAATAGAGGTTTGAGAGTCGTACATGACCTATCATAGGTAATGATATAGGAAGCAGAGAGCAATCTCAAGAGCAGCTGAGGTAGAGGCGATATTGCCAATCTGATCGGATGACTTGGCTGGCATAAATTTTGTGGCCCATAGTCCTCCACAGTTTAGGAGGCGGCATTTTAAGAATCAAGAAGTTTAGACTTCCCTACATAATTAAGGGTACTTAGTACTTGGAATAATGAAAGTCTTTTACTTTGGCTATAAATCCGATTTTCGATAAGTAACGGGTTTACCTGAAAGTTGGTCACTATGTCATTGTCGATTTCATTACCCTTGATGGCGAATTTTACATGTGTTATACGAGAATGTTATCATAAGACGAGCGTGCTAGATAATTCCACACGTGATTCGGACGCTAGAGCATGGTAGTTCAACTTAGAGAACAAACAAGTAGAATTAACAAAGGGACTCAAGAGAAGTTGAATATGGTTGCAACGAGCGATACAGTGATCTCAGAGTCTACCAAAAGAAAAGACCAGCGGGTCTAGAGTGGGATCCTTTGATAGAGATGTTATCAGGGACTACGTATATATCTATTGTAGACCTCAATATTTTTGGTATATGTTCACATAAACACACCCGCCACTGAACCTATGGACTGCACTGAGATCCCTGAGAGATCTCTTTGATCTGTTCCCAGGGGGAACTGGCCACTTGTGATTCGTGTCGGAAGGCATGAAATAGGACCCTATGGACTTAGCAGGTGTCCCCGGAATGCTGTGAATCTTGGTCTTCAAGATAAAGCACGGAAATGACAGGTATATTTGTGAAACCCTTACTCGATAAATGACTTTAAGATGATGATTGAGAGACGCACTAGTTGGTGTCTTGTATTACGAAGACGAAGAGATGGAGTTACCCTCATAATGGTGATAATGAGATGCACGAATGATCATTAACTTATTTTGGTAACTACCGGCAGGTGCACTACTTCATTTTAAACTGTTCACTAACCTGTTACCTCGATTAGTTTATATCAGGTAACCCTTCTAGCTTTCTACTTCATACTTGTGGAATAACAACCAGTGAGATACTTTCCCTAAAGCAGGACTTATCCGAAGTAATTTTATTTGATCCATGAACATTCTATTCAAAAATTCATGATGATCTTGTTCGGCTCAGGCCTATTTACACTTTCTTTCAATTATCCAAGAAAGGTTTAACAAATATTTCCTTAATTAATCGATGAATATTATTTAATGAATATTGACATTTGATTGCTTCTTTCATACTTGCACTCTTCAGTTGAGCTCATAAATATTTAACAAATTACTGAGGACATGGATGATCTAATGTCCAGACATCCTTCATGAATTCTTTTCTACTATTCGAGATGAGATTGTACATCGTACATTGAAATCATAGTAAGGATATCATTTTTATATCGGTATTCTGAATTTAATTCTATTGTAGGATCTGATAAAGCATGTGTACGGAGGCACCCTTGGGTGGACCGTTTCACTGGTAAGTAATATTTGATGAGAGGTTATCGATTGTTCCGATACCTAGAACATTCTCTTCAGATTTTATAGTTTTCTTTTTTTATCAAACTTAATAACTTTTTATTTCCATTCGTTGTCTGAGTAGCCTAAAGTTTCTTCAGTGGCTACGGTGTTGAAATTTCGTTCTAGCCAATCAAAACTGGCTAGTTGATATGTCAATATGAATGACTAGTTGATTCTTCTGACTAGTCACCAATGTGTCATTATGAAGAACATTTAGCTAACTGTCCTAGCTAGTGGTGATGTCTCAAACAGGTGGACTAGCAAATTTTGTCTAGCTAGTTGCTAGTGTTTCTTGAAAAGGACCAGTTATTGTTTCACTGGTCCAACTCCCAATTTAATTTATTCAGCATTCTGCCATGCATTTTGCCTACGGTAAAGCATGATGATGAAAGTTCGATGAATAACTTGATTGAGACCTAGTGAGGTCGCCCACTCGACTTGAACTCTTACCCATCTTCGTATAAGACTTTATATCGAATATTTTATTCTTTCATTCATACAATGAGAATTCATTTGAAACCATTGATTACTTGGATGACAAACTACTTCATTCTTTAATTGTCATGGAGTAGAATTGCTTTCTATTGGC
Organism: Saposhnikovia divaricata; assembly: GCA_036435485.1. NCBI lineage: Eukaryota > Viridiplantae > Streptophyta > Magnoliopsida > Apiales > Apiaceae > Saposhnikovia > Saposhnikovia divaricata. Next base: position 172,165,430 of record CM071598.1, read on the forward strand.
TGACCTTCATCAATGCGACTTTAGATTTCCTCTTATTATTCAGGAGGAAAGGTATCCACCCGATGTAAGAATTGTATAAAGACCGTCTTTATGACTTTTGTATCCAACAATCATTGCCCTCGTGAAACATTCTCTACGATATCATATTACAGAATTATCAGGACCTGAAGGAATAAACCTTGTTGTACTCTTTCTGTCTATCCTTACATCTCCGAAAATCGAGACTCCTAGTATTTGGAACCATCAACATTCTTGGAACATCCAATGTGGAATTCTTATTGAAATTATCTATTGGACCTTATTATTTTGAAACCATTCCTTTCAAAGTTATTACTCTAAGGTGAACGGGAGGTACAATTATGAACCGTTACATCAATATGAGATCAAAAAAAACCAAATGTTGTAATTGTGCAGCCAGAGCATTATGACGAGTAATTATTTAAAGTAAGAGTAACATATCGGGGCATACCACAAGGACCTTTAATATTAGTGTAGGGGAGGTTATAAGAAATGATAAGGTGGTTGGGAGTACGCTCCTACCAACCGTTGTCAGGATGTTATATTAATGAATTCTGGGGTTACCAAGCCTTTTCCTGATCCAAGAAATGCAAATCGATTGCGATGTAAAACATATCCTAAGAGGAAACTAACATGGAAGTGAGATGGACAAGAAAGGAAGAAATATCGTGGCAAGAATATGAAGCTTTATTTAGCTTAAAGGGATTGATGCACATAGAGAGACATAAAGTTTAACAGGCCCCTAATAGCAAATGGATGCATGGATATATGCCAATGATCCTTCGAGATTACCACCTAATCAAGTTTATTGGGAATTGCAGTAGCATGCAGGCCTCAGGCTGATTGGCGCCAATGGTGAAAGAGGACGAGCGTATGACATCTTACATATACCATCAAGAACTGATACCCTTATCGGAAATGGAGGAATTGTTGACTAGTTAAAATGCGTAGTTGTTTTTCAAAGATAAGGTTAAAAAGCGGGTTTCACCAACTCAAGATCGACCTCTGTACTGTACCAAGTTGGCATTTCACACTAATATAAACGTTATAAAATTATGGTAGTATCATTTGAGTGGACTAATGAGTCAGAAGCATTTATGGATTAATGAACAAAGTTTTGGAATGAAATGAGATATGAGCAACAACCTCGTTGTTAGCTATACTTGATGATAAAAAGAGGACTTTGAGGGTCACGATGATGCGTCTTTCGAGAGTTTAAGAGGTGTGCTGATGCAGTAGAAAAAGGATGATAGCCTATACTTCTAAACAACATAAAGGTTACGAGATAGCACTAACCGTGAGTCGGGGATTAGTCATGATAGCGTTCACGCATAAAACTGAGACGTTAACTTTATGAGAAAAGTGTGAATTTTTTCCACAAGTGCCATAAGTATATCTTCATATTAGAACTAAACATAATAAAGAGAAGGTGACGAAAGGGAGCAGGGAGTATAATGGAGAAATCTGTTATTACCCAGGAAAGGCCAGTGTGGTGGCCGATACCTATAGAATGGATTATTCGAAATTGGAATTCAGTCAGTATTGATCGAGAAAATATAGTATATACAATAAAGAATAATGTTAGAGGAAAATGACTAAATTATGAGGAGGGACAAAGATGTACAGAGAATTAAGAGAATGTTTGGCAAACGGATGTGAAGAATGGTATTGGCAAACTATTAAGTACAAACGCAACATGTCAAAAACAAAATGATAGAGATCTAGTGGATTAATTCCTCCTGTAGAAAATCTTGAATGTGGACAGAATTATAATGAACTTCATGAGTAGGTCGCCGAAGACCGAGCCAAGAGATGGCCCTAGTTGATTTATAATTGCTGGACCAAGTGATTTACCTACGAGAGACCTTCCATTTAGGAGATTATCGATTTATATACGGAAGAGATGGTGGTGCAATATAAAACTTCTGCAGTGATTACGTCAGATAGAGACTTAAGGTTAAACTTCGAATATTGAAGGTGCTTTCAAGTATAATTAATAAAGAGATTGAGCGTATGTACTAATTTGATCTGTGGCTGACGGACAGGGAAGAAGAATTATCCAGATGATCGAATTTATATTTAGTGTCGTGTCTTAGATTTCACGGGGCAGTCGAGAATAAAAACTTATCCATGAAATGAATGTTGTTATCACGATCGTCACCATGCGAACGAAAGGACGTCTCTTGTAAAGCGTACTACGAAAGAAGAAGTTTCGCTTTTCTTGCGTTACGAAGAAGTAAATGAACGAGGGATATAGTAGCGGAACTGGTTCGACGTATACCGAAGACTATACAGTATCCATAGCAAGTGGTAACGGCTGACGGGAGGCAACACATGCGTGCTAATCAAGCCAAGGAATATGAGGAATACCGTGCGTATTGACGTTGTCTCAGATTGTAAAACACGACCACAAAGTATTCACGGGCTAACGATACAAGGACTCAACATGGATACTATGAACAAGGTAGAGGAGGAACGTATAAGTAGTGGGATAGAAACTTTCATTCATAGAACAACCGATAAGGAATACAGGTCGAGGAGAGTATGCGTTGAGAAACAACAATAAAGCGTTGCTGAGACCAAGGGAGAGAACAATAGGGTTGAAGTGTCAACCTGAGAGTTGGAAAGGGTAAGGTTGGGATTGTATCCACAACTATTATCCTTAGGTTCTTAAGATAGAATCCTTTTAAGGAGATGAGACTGCAATAGCCCTAATTTTTGTGAATATTCGAAACCTGGATGAATAGTAATTTTATGGGTGGATAAGAAAATTTCGCAATCACGATATGTACGAATTATTAAATGAAGATTTCGAATTGATATTACGTCCTTACGGTACAGACGAGTGTATGTAAAAGTCATTAGTTTTTTTTTACGAAACCTATTATTTCGAATGGTCAAATTTTATGAGATATTAAAGGAGTATGAGGTGGGAAACTTCGTGATGCTAAAGGTATCCCCTGGAAAGGATTGATGCGGTTTGTTAAGAGAGAGAAGCTAAGTATGAGGTTTATTGGACCTTTTGAGATTTTGAGGCGTATTGGGAAGTTAGCCTACGAGTTAGCCTTGCCCCAAGCTTACAGCAAATTCATAATGTGTTTCATATGTCTATGTTACGACCCTACCACACCGACTATCGGCATGTGATAGAGTACAGCCAAGTGGACCTATGACCCGACTTGACCTATGTGGAGCAACCCGTGGAAATCATGGATAGAGAAGGAGCAAGTGCTAAGGAACAAGGTGGTCAGACTAGTCAGAGTATTGTGGCAGAATCACAACGTAGAAGAATTAACTTGGGAATTGGAAAGTGAGATGCAAGAGAAGTACCCCCACCTATTCTCGACCTGATTCCGGGACGGAATCCTTTTAAGGGGGGAGACTGTAATAACCCTGATTTTTGTACTACTGTAGAAAAGACCCGGATGAATAGTAACTTCGGTGTGTAAGAAAAACAAATCCCACCCATAATTATGTAATGGAAATTTGAGGATGATTAATTCATATTAAAATTATATAAGCAAAATGAGTGTATGTAAAAGCCGTCAAAAATTAGTAAATCACACTTCGTAAGAAATTACGATTTTTGAGAAAGCGATAAATACGAAAGCCGTGACATGGCCAAGGACTTTATAAACATGAGAATATTATGGAATAAGAATTAAGAAGATATTGGAGAAATGAGAACCACTTGAAGAGATTTTATTAAGAACATTTTTAAGGAGTGGTATAACATTGCATGGAAAATTAAGTAATAAACTTGGAAAATAACCAAGGGCAATACCCATGCAAAATCCATGCAAATTACATGCAACGTGGTTGATTTAGCTAGTAACCAAGCCAAGGAACTAGGTAACTAGTAGTTGGTAGCATGGTTAGAAAACCAAGTACTAGTTAGAAACAAACCAACTAGTTAGGAAACATAGTTAGCATAAAAGATGGATCACAAAGCAAATTGTGTAGGCTTTTTAGACTTGGAAAATCTTGACCAACTAGCCATAGCCTTTATACATATAAGATATTATCACATTATTGTAGTTAAAAGAAAAAAGCAAAGCAAGTAGCAAACACCACTTCTTTCTTCTTTTTTTCTGCATTCTGCTGAGCAACAGAACAAGGAGGAGAAAATAATTTTTTTCCTTGCCTTCCACTATCTCAAATATTCCCAAATTAAATCCCAAGGTTCTTCAGAGTACTAGTGAGGTACGTTTTAATTTTCATAATATTATATGAATCCTAGCATACCTAGAAAAATTGTCAAAGTTGCTTGGTGAATAGTGATCTTATGAAATCTTGTTTTTGGATCTTAAAGATTAAGCCATATATTGATCAACCAAGGAGTTTGAGAAGGATTTCAAGCCTTGTTTAGATACTTTGAACTTCAAGGAAGGTATAATTTCTTAACCCTAGTAGCCATTGCAAGATTTTAAGCTTGGTTTGATGAGATCTAAAAGTTCTAGTGATAAAAATGTTGGATCAAGTTTGATTATTGGAAAATCTTGGATATTGATGAAAATTGTTGTGATGAAAAATTTTGTTATGTTATATGAAGTCATGAGAGTAGATAAAATTTGAGTTTGGTATATTTGTGATGATATTGAAGTGCTTGGAAATTTTGGAAGTTGTATGTCTTGTAATAAGTGGTTTTGACAAATCTGCAAAGACCCCTGTTTCAAGCTGTGATTCGGAACCCTAAATCTACTCCCCTGGAAACCTACCTTATATGCTTGGAAAGGTCTTGATCTTTAGTTTTTAGAAATGTAAAGTTTAATTCCAAGGGATTTGTAGATTTTGAGTTATGGACGATTTAGTGAGATGTGTTCTGAGTAGGGAGTTGCAGAGAATTGTCCCATTGTAAATAATTTTTGGACCCTTAAAATCGGTGTTGAACCTATGGTAAAAATTGAGTAGAAATTTCTTACAGTGGAGTAGATGACATAAAAAGAATTAGGTGAAAATTTGAATTTTCCAATTTTATAAAAATCATAGAGTACAAACTGCGCAGTAGGAAATCCCTGCAGGAAAGAGTATGGTTTAAGGGCTTGGTTAAGGACCTTAGAAAAATCCTTGGGATGTGTGAAAATTATATTTACACCACATTGCAGTGAAGAAAGTATAAGAAAAAGAATTTTGTAAAAAGGATTATTTTTTTCGATTTTATAAAAATGTTAGAGCGAAGTGCGCGCGAGTGAAAAATCACCTAGGAGGTTAGTTTAACGTAGTTTTAAGAATACTCACTTGTGTTTCAAGTTTGAGGAATGGATTCGAGTCGAATGGGTAACGAATGTGATAAAGTGATGACATGGTCATATGGGAGGGTTAGTGGTCACAAATTGGAGTCTTTAAGTTGGTCTTATATCCTTTAAAACCTTACGATTAAGCAGTGTTGTTAAGGTACTAACGTACGAATATTGATCATGTATAGATCTTCGTTCCACGTCGCGAGCTCGACCACCCCACCCTACCAAGGCAAGTTTACTTTTCAAAACTTATATATAAGGATTTTCACTGTATTGTTTGTGGCTTTTAAATGTATTATATGCTTACGCTTTATGAGGTTATGTTGAAGTTTGAGATATATGCACATATGTGTTTGTACACCCTTGAACTTAGAATGAAAATGTTTCCTTCGGACAACGACTCTAGCAATAGAGGTCATAGCGGTCCAAATATGCTATTGACCGGGGAGCGGTATATTATTGTATCGTGATTAAATTGCGAAAACCCGAAGGATCATTCCGGAAGTATCGTATACTTAAGTATTTATTATTTTTACATTATTATAAATACTCAAAAATATCTATCTTGGATTAAAATCTTATTTTAATTAAATAATTATTTTATTAATTGTTTATATTAAATCTCAAAATATCATTTATTAATTATTGTTCATTATTTTAAAGATAAAACTAATCCAAGATACCTTCATCGTTTTCAAACTCGAACTCTTTCGAACCCAAAACATTTTCGAAAAACCCCGGTCAGGTTTTACTTCTTGTACACTTTTCAAGAATTATCGGTCGACTGAGGTCGAACTTCAACTACTCGAATTTTCTATCAAAAATGATTTTTGACAAGAAAGAAAAAAAAGGGGACTCTGGCAGGTGTGGGAATCGTTGACGAACGATTCCCGGGATGTGTAAGCGGCCGTGAGCCAGGCGGTCCATCAATTATTATTCCGGCCCAGTTGTTGTCGAAGGATGATTACGGATGTAGTTTTCATCGAGGGTGATTACGGATGTAGTTTTCACCCGAGGATAGTTACGGATGTAGTTTCTATCCTTCTACCGGTAGAGAAGACCCGCGGATTATTGGACTTGGATGTGGCGACTGATCATCGTCAATCCCTGTCAGGTTTTATGTTTTCTTCAAGTCCCATCCTCCACTTTGGAAAAATACTCAGACACTGCTTCTTGGGCCTAAGTGCCAAGTTGCCGATAGTGTGGTTTTTGATAAGAAAAATATTGACATCGTGCAGTATCTAGAACTGCAAGATTTTCTATAAAGATTGGCACGTGTTAGAGCACTCTTGCAATTATTTCGAAGAATGAAATGTTTTTGAATGAGAAACCTTCTAAGCTAATGGAAGGAAAGAGGTTTGCAATGATGTATTCCCTGTACAGTATGTTAACCGTAGAGTGTTTTGCCGAAAATGATATGCTCATATGTATATATTTTCAAACTTGAGATATATTGAAATGGGGACCTTATAAAGGGTTCATATGTTATTCTTAAAACTCCTTAGTGAGTATAGATGTTTTATTCAAACTCGGACATATATATTGTCCAATTATGTTTTGAAATCTGAGATATATACCCATATAGTTGGGAATGTTTTCGAAATAAACCACATTATTATTTTTCAAAATGGTGAACTTGCTGAGCATTATGTAGCTCATTCTTGCTTTATAAAAACTTTTCAGAAAGAGAAGAATTTGGCCGATTAACTCTGCACCAGCAGAAGAGGAGTAGAAGATTTACCCCGGAGATGAGTTAGTTCCTGATAAACACTACAGAGTAAGTCTGATAGGTTTTCTATTGTAATAGTAAGACTTGTCTTCAAGTGTAGTTGTATAAGTGGAAGTGCATAAGATTCTGGATTGTACAGATGAATTGTAATATTTAGAGTTATTTTTGATTATCGTTTCTGAGGCTCTAACTTGTTTGTGCGTAAGATTAAGGTCTGGATGGATGTATTGTTGAGTTGTAAAGTTAATACAGGTATGATATGGTTGGATGGTGATGTGACGACTTGAATCTTTGACCTCGGATTTGGGGTCGTCACACACAAATCAAGATCCTTATTTTTGTGGTCCACCAATTGGTTTTCGAGTTTGTTGACCCATACAGAAATCAAATCCGGTATTAGACCAAAAAGTCAACTCCTCTTATTTTCAAATTTTTAAACTTTCAAAAAATTCAATTCTTGAGATTTTTGAACTTTTAATAATTTGAACTTATTTTTGGATTCTTTAACTTTCAAAATTTTCAGTTTTGAGATTTTTGAATTTTAAATAATCTAAATTTATTTTCGAATTATTTAACCTTTAAAAATTCTCAATTTATTATATTTTTGATTTTTAAACAATATGAGTTTATTTTCAATTGTTAACTAACTTGAATTTATTCTCGAATTGTTTAACCTTTAAAAATATTTATTTTTGAGATTTTTTGATTGTTAAATAATTTGAGCTTATATTCGAATTTTTTAATTCTTGAAATTTTGATTTTTAAATAATTAAATTTATTTTCAAATTGTTTAATTTTCAAAATTTTTAATTCTTAATAATTTTGAATTTTAATTAACTTGAATTTATTTTCGGATTCTTTAACTCTCAAAAATTTTCATTTCTTGAGATTTTTTTGATTCTTAATTAATTTGACTCTAATTTCGAATTTTAATAAATTGAACTTACTTTCAGATTTTTTATTTCTCAAAAATTTTCAAGTCCTTGAAGTTTTTGAATTGTAAATATTTTGAATTTATTCTAAGCCAATGGTTCTAAGAAGATTGTTAGTTGAAGATTCCTCCGGATTGTCAAAGATGATTTGAATCTTTTGAAGAAGATGCATTTTTCAATGAAATTAATTTTTACCTACTGAAGAAAAATTTGTGGAAGCTCCTCAAAGTTATATCCATAGAATTCACTGGTTTTTCAAAAGCAGGAATGGAAGAGGTTTTAGTGGATAGAATTTTTCTCGAAGATTTGAATTAACTCTATTGATTCTGTGATATACAAACACTCAGTGGATTGCTCCAATGTAACATCTACTACACTTAGTGGATTGTATCAAGAAATATCTTTCAAGGAATCAATAGAGATTTTAGAATAATGGAATCAAGGAAGTTTGAGAATAAACTAGACTGCAAACATCTCAGTCAGGAATTAATGATGAAACCTTAGAACATACAGGGAGAGTTACTAATTCAGAAAGAGTATTAATGCTACATCCAGGGATCAGGCCTATCTACTCCAAAACAGAAACTCTTCAAGTTATTGTTCAACTCAAGAGGTGGTTACAAGACTGAGATGGTGGAAAGAACAAGACATGATAGTTGCAGTTATGAAAAGCTTTATGTGATAAGTAACTATCAAGGTGTGCAACATGGTACATAATTCTGACAGGCAAGGATGAATAGGGATTCATTAAATGAGATGAAACAGAAGCATCAGCGCAGAACTTATCTTGCTGAAGGAAAGAGTTGGGATGGATCAGATGATGATGTGAAGAGCATAATGAATATCTTGCTTTCATAGCAATCTCTGAAGATGATTTACCTCACATGTCTCAGGTATCAATTCTTTGAACTAATGTAATATGTAATTCTCAGAAATTCAAAGCATGTTAAGATCTTAGTTTTTAATTATTAAATCCTTGGTTAGAAGATCTCAATATGTGGATGAATATTTGTTGAATTTGATTAATTGCAATAGTGAGTTAGAGTTGTTCCTTAGACAATATCTTTAAATTCTTAATTGCTATATGTTAAGCATATAAGACCTCTACTTAAGCTAGTTTCAGGATCCCCAGTAAAACAGATTTGTTTATTCATTCCGAATTGTTTGTTAAGGTTTAAAAAGTTTCAAAGATGGATTGATTACCTAGGTTGTTTGTAGAACACAAAGCTGTATCTAAAACTGACTTATGTAATACAGACTATTAGCTGGTTTATAACAACATCCTTGGACTGGATAGAATTAGTGATTACTTATTAATTCTTCTATTCCAACTGGTTTTAGGAAATTCTTGTATATAGGTTAACTGGATTTTATAAATAGCATTACATGTCATAGTTTGCACATTTTAAATGTGTGATGGTTTGATTGATATATGAATGCTATGTTTGTTGTTACCACTAATGCATTACGTGTCATAGTTTGCATATTTTAAATGTGTGATGGTTCGTATGCTGTATGTATGTCAAGTCTGTAGATTACCTCTATAAACAGAGATATCTCTAATCCATCTGGACCCAAGTAAATCTGGGTACCAAGAACTTTTTATCCATTTGTGAATGTAGGGCTTAACAGGTTAATCGATTATGCATTATTATTGATTTATTCAAAGCATATCATTGAAGAAAGAACTCTGCTATTAAATGTGAATGTGAAGACAGGCCAAGTGGTTCTTCCCTTGAAGACAACAACAAGGGTATGACCCAGGGTCATGGCTATTCAATAGCTAGGAATGTTGTCAGTAATAAAGCATCTTTAAAAGATGAAGAGCTTACTATTCGAGAAGTACGGAAAGAAAACTTATCTGTAACTGAAATGGAATCTCAGGTAAAAGTGAAGTCAACAGGGTCTAATCTAAAGCTTCATCAGACAAGAGTTCAGCTATGACATAAGAAGCTTTCACACCTGAATGTCAAATCAAGAGATTCTTTCCTGGAAATCGAATCAGTAAATGAGACTACCTCATCTGGAATTAAAGCAAAATGAAATTATGAGGCATGTCATAAGGGGAAGTCAAAGAAGCATCACACAGAAGTTCTACATCAAAGAAAAATATACTTTAGTGGTGATGACTGATGACTTCTCTCAACAAACAAGTTGTTGTTCAGACAATCTGAAGATAAGACACCACTGATGGTGATTGATCACATCTAGAAGATTGGTAAGAAGCAAAACTGACTATGACAACTTGGAGACCAGATTACAGGACCTATCAATTAGTGTTCTGGATGATTTCTGCACCTTTAAGAGTATTAATGCTGAAGTAGTCAATAGTTTGCTACTGACGTGATTAAACCCTGATCAGTAAGAAATATAGGAAGACCCCACAAGTTATGAAGGAAATTGTTTTGCAATGATAAATGAAAGTGAGCATCCTGGCAATCAGCTAATGCTCAAGAGGATAATTTCCTTGGTTACTCAATGGAGTCAACAACCTACAGGGTGATTGTTATTAATCAACAGAAGGTGATTGAAAGTCTTAGTGATGTTCAACAACTTCTAGCTCCTAGCTGTCAATGGTGATGATTATTCAGATCCAACCAATGTGAAACATGGACAATCTTCATGTAAACCCAGCAATAGCTTAGGGGGAGCAACAGAAGGATCAACTAGTCAACTCAACACCACATTGAAAATCATAGGACACTATGAGAACATGTCTGCCAAGACAAAGAGTGTTGACTCAATTAACTCTCTGTCCTAGTTCTTAGTGTTCCTATTGGTGGAAGTAAAAGACTAGCAGAGCTTCAAGTACCAATGATTATTTCTTTAGTTTTCTTTTAGAAGAAACTAAGAAAGCTACAAAGGCTCTGAAAGATCCAAATTGAATGATTGCAATGCAAGATGATCTCAATCAGTACAAAAGGAAGATTGTAGGGAAGTTGGTATCCAGACCAAACAACAAGGCTGTAATTGGTACAAGGATAACAAGAAGTCTAACTGGATGTCAAGGCATTGTTATGAGGGACAAGGCCAAATTGGATGCTAGGTTACTGACAAGGCTGTCGCGTGCCTATCAAATAATAATATCTAACAAATCCTTCTAACTATGTAGTAGGGTAAGTCAGAGTCGATCCCACAGAGACAAACGTGTCAATCACCAGTTGTTCTCGATTCAATTCAGCCAAGCAAGTAACACAATAAAATATCAAAGATTATTAAACTAATTTTATACTAATGCAATTAATCAATTAACTAAAACATCCAGAATTAAGTATCCCCACTAGCATGAATTAATGCAATCGTGAATTCCTTCCCCAATCAATCGTATAATACTCAACAGGAAAGGTGCGCCCTATAAATTACCAATAACCTCTCTCGAGTATTAATGGCTTCTCTAAAATACAATCAAGCATATTCTCATGGTATCATGCAATTTAGAGACATTAATCACAACACCCTAACTTCCTAACAATCCGTTCTACCTATTCTCATGGAGAAGTTCATGTCCTCATTGGATAAATCACAACCATCTAAATCCAACTCTCGTTGATAAATAGATAATGGTTCAAACAATAAACATAATCACGTCTGATTTGTAATTGCTAATTAAAACAACTCAATAAGCAAGAGTAATTAAACAATCAAATTGGGGGAATTGGGAAAATCACACATCAATCATAACTAGGGTTCTACTTAACCCCAGATTAATTATCTACTCATACATAATTAAACTAATAAAACAAGAGATATAATATGAACACATTATATTATAAAGAATAGAGAAAAACCTTCAATCTTCAAAGAAAAGTGAAAAGCTATCTCCAATCTCTCTATACTAGAATATACAAGTTATGTACAATAATTTTTTCTTCAATCCCTAAAATAATACCCTAGATGAGTTTTTATAGTGTTACAAGTCTAAGTACTTGCCTTAATTAAAAAGGCCCAATAGGAAATAATAGGAATTACATTACAAGTAGGAAAAGGGATAAAAAATTTGGATTATGAGATGGCAAGTTTTCAAGCTTGAATAGAAGTAAGAATTGCAAGTTTCCACGCTTAACACAGCCCTCTAGAATGTTCCTAGCGCCCCTAGTGTTTCCATGTTGATTAGGATTGGAATTATGGAAGTTTCCCACTTCAAATCGAATTTCCAGAAGCTGCTGTATTTTCTGGCCTGTTTCTAGGCTGATCCCTTTGGAATACTGATGTTGGACCACTTATGAATTGTAGATAATTCTGTTGTCTTCGCGTGGGCTGTAAGATCGCCCAATTCTGATGTCTAGAACTCAAGTTATGACCCAAACAATTTCTGGAACAATTCTGAAATTTCTGGCCGCGACCGGGCGCTGCTGCGCCGGTTTGAGCGCTGCTGCGCCTCGATGCTACTGTTCACGCGCGCTGTTGCGCCTTCTGGAGCGCTGTTGCGCCTCGTGCAATCTGTCCAACACTTCTTTTGCATACAAAATCCTTAGAAACGATCCAAAATCCCACAATTCCTCTTGCAACTTCATAAAATCATTCCTTCGAGTTAAAAATACAATAAAATCATTGAATAACGCTCGATTTATATCAACTCGACAATTGCTTATTTCCTGCAACAAACTCATCAAAACCTCATTAAATCCACACGATTATTCGCAAAAGTACGGTAAATGTGGGAACAAAATCCTATAAAGTATATATAAAATACACTCTATCAAATATCCCCACACTTAGCACTTTGCGCGTCCTCGTGCAAACTAAAATAAAATCTATACTAACTACTAGTACCACTTCCGTAGGTGATCACGGTTGCATTTGGCATATGCAACAAGCCCTTTAAACCCCTAGGTAGCCCTAGCGGACGAGGAAGGTCTCGTGAGGGTTTATAGTGAATATACCCACAAAATTCATCTAACTCATGCAAAAGATCACACATCAACACAACACCACACACACCCGTCCTCTCATGCCACTTCTGCTAAAGAATCAAAATGAAAATGCATTGCCTTGGTGTATAGAGTGCAAGTATCCACATAGTCTACTCAAAGAAGATGCATAAGATCATAGAAATTCATGTCAAATGTAAGAATAGGTTGGTAAACATGCTAAGCACACAAGAGCACATCTTTGAGACAAAATCTGGGATTTCCTATGCCAAAAGCAAAAACTCACCGTTCACTCACAAAAATATTCACTTAAAACAAAGGGTAAGTGTTTCACTCAACTCCAACAATATCATACACATGCTTCGTCCTTGATATCAATCTAACTCTTCACACAACATACATCATTGATGACAATCAAAAGGTCTTTTATAAGGTTATAATGGGGCTAGGGACAAGGTATGTCAAGAAAGCCAGAGAAGGTTAAATCAAAAGCTAGTACCCGACAATGAAATTCAAACAATCTCCCAAACTTATCAAAACCAATAAATACTTCCCCACACTTGAACTTTTTTCATAGTCCAATAAAAACCTTGTCTAGTCGAATCTAAGTAGGATCACAAAGGATAAGTATGCTCTCGAATTTATTATTATTATTATTATTTTTTTCTTTTCTTTTCGAGAGCTAAAGCATAACAAGAACAATGATCCAAAAGATATTATTTCTAACTTCGACCAACAAGCTAATAATCAAACCCCAAGTATTCCCCAAAAATATGATCATCAATAAAAACCCCCCTTTTTTGCACAACTTATTACTCCCTTAAGCACAATACTAGCCTTTGACAATTTAGGATCAAAAATTACTGTAAGGCCAATACAAGAAAAGGATATAGGCAAATAACGTGGTGTGTAACCGAAAGAATAGGATTAGGCCCAAAGGGTTAACTAATTGATCATGTATAAATGGTTTGGAACTATGGGAAACATGAGGTTATACCTAATTGCCTTTATCATCTTATCATCAATTAATGTCATGCATCTCAAGAAAGACTTCAAGCAAGTGCTAGCAATGTAAACGACAAGTGGACACTCAAGCAAACGAATAGTCATGCAAAAGATATACATATAGGCTCAAAACTCACTTGGTGTGACAAAAACATAATCAATCCCAAAGTAATAGTCTCTCTAACGCATCTACTTGTATTCAAAGCATATAAACCAAATTACCTTGCATATATTCATGTCATTCTAATCATTTATCACATCCAATAAGTCTACTAGTTTCTACTTGCTAGTGTAAGTGTGTGCACAAGAACATCACATATCACTTCTCAAACAAAAGCATCCATAAACACAAGATTTCTAAGCATGCATGGGTGTATTTACGCAAGTAATCTTCACATGGCTAGAATTATTTTTGGTATTTTTCAATTTTTGAATTTTTTTTTTACTAATATACTACTACAAAGAACACTATGCTACTACAAAGAACACATCCCCACATTTAAATGCGGCAATGTCCTCAATGACACAATACTAAGTATTTTAACTAATTAAAAGAAAGAAGATATACTCCCCTATGCCGAAGCATGAAGTGCACCAGTCTTCCAATGTATACAGAATCCATGGGTTGCCTCCCAAGTAGCGCATTTGTTTAACGTCGTTAGCCCGACACCGTCTTATCAATAACTAGATCATCAACAAGGTGAAAAAGCAAACAAATGTACATATCTCCTAATTTGAATTAATCTAACGATATGAGCACCAATTAAATAACCAAGAAGATACATAAATTGGCATGTGAGACTCATGTGATGCTCACGAATTTTCAGCATGTGAAAGTATTTAGAAAAATCATCTCCAAGATGGCTATAGTTACTTTTCACAAATTCCTCCCAAATTGGGTCGACAAAAGGCACACACATATTTTCACTTTTAACATCATTTAAGTCAAGTTTATCCAAATTCGATTCTATTTCATCTACCACAATTGGAATCACAATATCCTTATTCAAATTTATATCTACCACAACCATACTATCATCCTCATCAAATAGCGTGCAAAAAGAGTCATCTAAGAAATCAATCTCATTACTATCAAACGAGTTTTCACACGAGTTAATTTCTTGAGAAGCATATTGGTCAATAAGAGTGAGGCTTTCAAAATCATCATCTTCATCATCATAATCATCAAAAATTAGCTTACTATTACTAACCTCGTTTTGCGATTCTTTGAACTCCTTACCACTCGACAAAGTTGCGTCATCAAATTGACTCATTGGTATTTCCTCCGTTTGAGAGCGCCTCTCAACGAATTCAGTTACCTCTTGAGCTAGTTGAGCAATTGAGTTTTCAATCAACTTACCTTGAGTTTTCAACTTATTAAGACTTGTCTCAACCTCTTCATTCTTGCTCAGCTGTGCAACAACAACTCCTTCCAAAAGATTTTCCAAGTTGGATTTCTGTGGTGGCTGAGGTGGATTGTCTTGGTAGGAAAAATTAGTGTAATCTTCCCAACCAGAAGTGTAAGTATCAGCATAAGGATTATATTGTGGTGGCTGGTGAGGGTGGTCATGGGTATTGTAATAAAAATTACCATCCCAAAATTGTGTTTGATTTGGGTAGTAAGGGATATTAAATTGGCAATTATTTTGAGTATGTCCCTGTATACCGCAAACATCACAAGTGGCAAACAAAGAAGAATTTCTTGACTCAATATCATCGATCTTTTGAGAAAATGCCCGCATAGTCTCAACCAATGCCTCCATGCTTTCTTCTTGCTCCTCTCTTTACTCGGTTAATTTCTTGTTATAGGAATCTGAAAATCAATTTTACAAGAAACAAGAAAAACCACAAGCAAAGATCAAACAGAACAAGAATAACAGCCGAAGCAACACAACTAAACAACTTGGCCAAACTAACTCAAAAATTAACTAATCTAACACTGCTTTGTCCCCGGCAGCGGCGCCAAAAATTTGACAAGTCTGTCGTGTGCCTATCAAATAATAATATCTAACAAATCCTTCTAACTATGTAGTAGGGTAAGTCAGAGTCGATCCCACAGAGACAAACGTGTCAATCACCAGTTGTTCTCGATTCAATTCAGCCAAGCAAGTAACACAATAAAATATCAAAGATTATTAAACTAATTTTATACTAATGCAATTAATCAATTAACTAAAACATCCAGAATTAAGTATCCCCACTAGCATGAATTAATGCAATCGTGAATTCCTTCCCCAATCAATCGTATAATACTCAACAGGAAAGGTGCGCCCTATAAATTACCAATAACCTCTCTCGAGTATTAATGGCTTCTCTAAAATACAATCAAGCATATTCTCATGGTATCATGCAATTTAGAGACATTAATCACAACACCCTAACTTCCTAACAATCCGTTCTACCTATTCTCATGGAGAAGTTCATGTCCTCATTGGATAAATCACAACCATCTAAATCCAACTCTCGTTGATAAATAGATAATGGTTCAAACAATAAACATAATCACGTCTGATTTGTAATTGCTAATTAAAACAACTCAATAAGCAAGAGTAATTAAACAATCAAATTGGGGGAATTGGGAAAATCACACATCAATCATAACTAGGGTTCTACTTAACCCCAGATTAATTATCTACTCATACATAATTAAACTAATAAAACAAGAGATATAATATGAACACATTATATTATAAAGAATAGAGAAAAACCTTCAATCTTCAAAGAAAAGTGAAAAGCTATCTCCAATCTCTCTATACTAGAATATACAAGTTATGTACAATAATTTTTTCTTCGATCCCTAAAATAATACCCTAGATGAGTTTTTATAGTGTTACAAGTCTAAGTACTTGCCTTAATTAAAATGGCCCAACAGGAAATAATAGGAATTACATTACAAGTAGGAAAAGGGATAAAAAATTTGGATTATGAGATGGCAAGTTTTCAAGCTTGAATAGAAGTAAGAATTGCAAGTTTCCACGCTTAACACAGCCCTCTAGAATGTTCCTAGCGCCCCTAGTGTTTCCATGTTGATTAGGATTGGAATTATGGAAGTTTCCCACTTCAAATCAAATTTCTAGAAGCTGCTGTATTTTCTGGCCTGTTTCTGGGCTGATCCCTTTGGAATACTGATGTTGGACTACTTCTGAATTGTAGATAATTCTGTTGTCTTCGCGTGGGCTGTAAGATCGCCCAATTCTGATGTCTAGAACTCAAGTTATGACCCAAACAATTTCTGGAACAATTCTGAAATTTCTGGCCGCGACCGGGCGCTGCTGCGCCGGTTTGAGCGCTGCTGCGCCTCGATGCTACTGTTCACGCACACTGTTGCACCTTCTGGAGCGCTGTTGCGCCTCGTGCAATCTGTCCAACACTTCTTTTGCATACAAAATCCTTAGAAACGATCCAAAATCCCACAATTCCTCTTGCAACTTCATAAAATCATTCCTTCGAGTTAAAAATACAATAAAATCATTGAATAACGCTCGATTTATATCAACTCGACAATTGCTTATTTCCTGCAACAAACTCATCAAAACCTCATTAAATCCACACGATTATTCGCAAAGTACGGTAAATGTGGGAACAAAATCCTATAAAGTATATATAAAATACACTCTATCAGTTACAATTCAATCAAATGGTATATTTGACAAGAAGCACCAGTGACAAGACTTGAGGATATTAGGCACCTGCTGCACATTCATGATTATAATTGACATCTGGACCTACTGAATCTGGATGCTAGAGGAATGTGAATAGTGCTCTCCTGGTTGGTGAGATAATGGAAGATCTCTATAGGTTAGTATGAACTGGTATCATCACTCAAGCAAGCATGGAAGACATGGTATGACACCCTAACTATAATTTAACATTTGGCATCACTCTTTAACAGTTGGTATCTTTTAAGAATTGGTGTCATATTTATAGAACTCTCTACATCTTTAGGCACAAACAAAAATAATACATATGTGCAATGATATCTTGATTATATTTTATGTTGGTCTACTAACTATAAGTTGGTATCAAGATATTTGGTGTTTTGATGTTGGTAAAGTTAAAGTCCTGTTGATTTACTTTAGTAAGAAAAAAGATTGATGACACTAAAAGTAAGTCAAGGATCTTTTGTTTCTGTTCAGAAGATTCTAGACCTGTCAAGACTCTCTGCCAACACACCACTATAGCTGGCTTTTGACCTGTTAGTTTGGACCTAACAAGTTGGTAATCAAAAATCTTAAGCTGGACCAAAATCTGAGGAAATGGTACCCTAGAGATATTTGACCCAACAAGTTCAGGATCTACTAATTAGGACCTAATCAGGTTATAGTGGAATCATCAGCTCATTATCTTATTCAATTGATAATAGATCACTTACACACATATTATGTTCTCAATATGCAAATGTGCAAGGCCCCAAGTGGAACCTAGAGAATCTATTCTTGTAGTTATTACAATTGATTTTCAGATGTCTTAAGTTGGACCCAAATCTGCGGAGATGGTATCCTAGAGACATCAGTTCTGACATGTTTTACTGCATAGAGACAGATTAAATGAGTTGTAAGAATGCAGGAGAACACAAGGAATCATATTCATCTCCAACAACTCTGTGGAACACTCAAGGACTAAGCATCTTGCATAAGGTATCAATTATTCCGAGAGCATGTCTTTAAATAAGATTAACTTGCAGACATGTTTGCTAAATCACTTGATAAAATTTATTTTTCAAGATTGGTTAGTAAACTTGGGATTTTATTAATGCTATATGTTTTGTAAATCCCATATGTTAAGTAATTCTTAAGTAAGCTCACAAGTATTCAATTGTCCGTATTGAAAGGACTTGTGATTTTACTATAAGTAATTCTTAAATGAGGTTACAAGTATTCAATTGTCAGTATTGAAAGGACTTGTGAATTCATTGTAAGTAATTCTTAAATGAGTTCATAAACATTCAAATTTCCGTATTGAAAGGACTTGTGAACTTATTTACATCCGGACCTCACGCTGAGAATTATTTGTTGAATGATTACCATGTGTATAATTGCAATATATTTTATTGGTGATTAAGGATAATCTAAATACTTAAGTTTTAAAATCTAACTCATAGAGATTTAATACTTATTTATTTATTATTTATTTTGATTAATTTGAGCTATGGAACCTGAAGCAATTCAATTAAGTATTTTCTCTGTACCTCATATTTATTAAAATAAATATACAACATAACTAATTTGGACCTAACCTGTGTTGGTCTTCAATTAGTTGTGAGATGTTAATTCTAGAGAATTTATCAATGCTCAATTTTCAGAAATTTACTATAATTAATATCATGGTTCTAACAATTGGTTGTATTGAAGTTTTGACTTATATCAGTTAATGATATTTAGTTAGAATTCTATTTACTAACTAATTGTGAGATGTATTGGTATGAGTGAGATTACTTAGAACTCCTCTAAGTAATCTATGTTGTATCTTTTGAAATTTGATAAGTGGATTTTATATCCACTTGAAGCGTTCCATATCGGCTTAAATTGATTGTCTTGGACTCAAATTTGTTGTAGTTTTGATGTGTTTTTGTTTAGTTGTGCAGGTTCATGAAATATCGATTAGGGTTGATGTTTTCGTCAATTTTGGAGTTGAATTCGAGCTTAGGAATGAGGAATGAAGTCTTTCCCTAGGCTACCGTGAAAAATCATGAGTCAAAGGAATGAAGAACGGGAAGTGACAAAAGAATCGGAAGAGAAAACGGATGAGAAATAAACAAATTGTGAAAAAAATCAGATTTCCCGGGTAGATTGCGCAATCTTCACTGTTTTGGCCATATCTGGAGTTCTACAAGTCCGTTTGAGGCCCGTAAGCAGTCCACGCGAAGCTTGGAGAATTTTCTATCAATCTAAAGCAAAATAAAAATTTGGACAGAAAGTGAGTGCGCAGACTGCACCCTAACAGCGCAGACTGCGCCCTAAATCACCAAAAAGTGGGCAGACTGCGCCCTAGGTGCGCAGACTGCGCCGTAGGGCAGGAATGAACTTTGCAGGCTGCGCCCTAGGTGCGCTGACTGCGCCCCTATGCGGCCAGTTTTGCTGAAATTTGACCGTTTTACCCTAATTCGAGTTGTAAACGTATTTTTGGAAGTTTCCTGTACCAAGTCAAATTCTATTAGTTTTGTAAGGTAGTTTCTTGTGTAGCAAGGCTTCTTAAGCCTATATAAACACATCGAATCATTGTAATTTATATGAATATAGCATAGAATTGCAAGGGAGAAAAGGGGAGAAAGATAAAACGCTCGTGACAAGCAACGGATCTCGATCTACTTCATCTTTTGTGTTCTTTTCTTAGGCGTTATTCTGGATTCTAGATTTGTTTTCTCAACTCTTTGTTTTAATAATATTCTTATTTTCATTCATATTTTGTTTCATACCATGTTTTCATCAAATCCCATGGTGACGAATGGTTCAATTATGAACTAATCGTTGTCATGGGATTCTAACGGATTTATCTATGTAGCTTAGTAGTGTGAATGCTTTAAAGATCTGTGTGTGATGAATTCTTGATATCCTTGTATGGTCAATCTTAATGCTTTTAGATGCGTAGCTAACATCTAAATTGAATTGTTAATCTCTTGTGAAGTGAAAGTGGATCTTGAGATTTAGAACTTGCCATGCTAGCATAGGTTCATAATTGGTTATCAATATGATTCGTAGTATAAGATGAAAATAGTTATATTGCACTATGTGATCAATATGAGTAACTTGTTCTTCAACCTTTATGTTTTCAAATTCTATAGACATATAGGGTCTAAGCATAATTGGTGTCTATTCATCTTCTATCTCTTTTGTGAATGTATGAGTAGTTTGGTATACGTATGCTGACAGGTAGCATGTACTTGTTTCGTGTTATTCGATCAGTTATCAAAATCATCACATGCATTCATTAAAGGCATCAACTCTAAGTGAAGTAGATAATGAAGTTAGAGTCCCATGTTTATTCTCATATAAGTAATTTAATTTTAAATCTCAGTCGTTAATTAATTCTTAGTTTGATAATTTGCATCTTAGTTTAATTTAGATAATTAAAAATCATATTTGTTTATTGTCTTAGCAGTGAATTAAAGCCATACATTGTTGAATAGGTGCATTAACTGAATAGAACCATAACTAGATCTCTGTGGAACGAACTTGATTTTATCTATATTACTTGTGACCACGTATACTTGCGTGATATTGTGTTAACAAAATTCATTCATACTACTATACAAGGTGTGAAAATTTTCTAATTAAAAATTTACTTGGAATAATTTTTATGCTTATTTGCAAGCTTCTAATCACTTTGATAATAAATGGTATATACAATGGATCAAGGTGAATTGGACTTAGAATATCATTTCTAAGATTGTAAACAAGACAGTTTTGGTAATTAATTCTTATTTATAGAACCAAGGTTGTCTAATACAAGCAGTTGTTAGGAGTTAACAATTGTTGTTATCGAGGAGTTGCCTTGAAGTCATAAGTTTGAAATGTTACATCTAAAGAAGTTGTGTATTTCTTGTCAACCAGTTCCTCGTACTTATGAATGTCAGTCAATGATAGTCATAAGTAGTTAGATACTAATATTCATTTTTTCAATTGGTATTCGATGTAACAATTCAATCTTCATTGAATTGAATTTATCTTACAATAGATTGAATTTATCAAACAATTGGTATCATTGAATATTTAGTATTTAGCAGTGATTATTTATATCCTAGTTAAATTATGACGTGAAGCAATTCAATGGTTTATTTGCTCATAATTTAATTTTGGTAAAGTAATCATAAACACAATTACTTGCATTTTAAAGTATTTGATAAATACTAGCAGTTGGTATCAAATAGTAAAATATTTGTTTACTGACAATTGCTAGTTGTTCTGATACTTTATTGCAAACTAATTGTGATGTATATATTATCTCTGATGATATTACTTAGGATTTATTCTGAGTAAATGTGTCTTATCTATAAATCATTAGTGTTAGTATAAATTAAGGTGTTCAACTTTCTAAGTAAGTGAGACTTAAAGTTACATTCGGTCTCCTATCATATTTTGAAGTGGTGAAGATTTTTCAAAATTAAATTCTCTAATTCTGGTTATACACCACTTTATATACATGATAGTTCTTAGAATATTTTTACATCCATCATTACTTAGTTTATGTTGTGCTAAGTAATGAAGTGCCAAAGGAGAGACATTGGTTATATGTACTTATGTACTTGGTAATCTTTGTCACCTAAATGACATCAAGTGCTTGTATGAGTCTTTTCACTAACTTTGTGTTAAAGTTCTCTATACATAATAAGCACTTAAAGAAAATCCTTCTTTCTAAATTACTGCAAAGTCAAGAGTTTGTGTCTTTTAAAATTAAAACGACCTAGTTTTCATTAAAAGACATGATAATACATTATTTTATGCATAAATACAGACTCTTGCACATTAACAGTTTTTAAAAGAAAACTCAAATCATTCAACATTTGTGATTGTTTATAATTGTAAAACTTTTTGAAATCATAAATGTACATCAATTCTCTTACAAGATATAATGCATATGTTTTCACACAATGTTATGATATGATGTAAATGCATTCTATCTCTATATTGCTCTATTGCTATGTGATGCAGGTTCAGCTCCTAGTGGAAGTTTTCTCACATTGTAAGTCATGAGGTTGTAAACCCAACAACTTCTATCCCGGACTATAAATCCAAATCTAAACGCATCCTGACTTACCCCTGAAGTGAAAGTAACTTATTTGACTAGAGGTCATTAAGGGAGTAACTGCACTTGATGCAACAAATAAGGATGTGAGGGATAGTAAACCCACAGCTCTACCTCTCAAGGAGAATAGATGTATATAACTTGAGGTATCTGTAAGCTCGCCTGCATTCTCCCAAAAGGATGCAGAGCTGAAAATGGCACTAAAACAGTCTCTGGATTCATTATCTTAAAATGATGAGTCTATTGAAATTCGCCTGTCAGCCAGGGCATCTGTTGGCAAGTCACTACCTCATACACAATTCTAAAATACTTTCTATGCACAAAGTGAGATTGCACACACTAAGGACGAATTGACGGAAACAACTAATACTTCGACCATTTTACGGTTAGGATTATAAGTTGAAGGTTCCTCAAAGAACCAAGTGTCTTCACAGACCTCGAGAGAAGGTATTGATCTCAATGCAAAATTCAACAAGATCATTATCTAACTCCCCAGAGGGAACATCTCTGGATCCTGCGGGTATCGGATCCGACATAGGTGCGGATCGGCAACTTGTTAACTATGATTCAGATTTACCTGATGAGTTTAACAAGGTGATGTCTTCATAGACATTAGATGGAAACATGATTTTAATTCTAAGTTTTGATTTCACTGTTTACCTCCTCAGAATTCAAATCTGAAACCCATAAAAAGGAATTTTTTTTATCAACTTGTAGATTATGACTCAGATTCGTCTGACGAGTCTAACGAGGATCGGGGATTTGCGAAACCCCATTGCACCACCAGTGACCTCTCTAGAAGGGGCTATGATGAATTTTCCTTGCAGGTACACATGGATGTTGGAGCTATGAGAGATAAGAGTGATACACTAGTGATCATGAGTGTAAACACTTGAGAGTTGAGAGATGAGATCACTCATTTTAAGTGATATGAGTGGAGAGATGAGCTAAACACTTGTGAGGTACACGAAACAGAATCACACACTCACAGTGAGGAAGAAAGATAAACACCAAATCTCATTCCCTATTCCCAAAAAAAGTTTACTTACAAGATTTGGGAGATACAAGGAAATTGTCGGAAGATTTGGTTGTCAGGATGATCAATAGTGAGGCCATTCTATAATATCTAAAGGGCAAAGTTGATCAGTCTACATACTTCTGTTCTGGAAGTCTTCATGAAAATCCTTCAACACAAGAAAAGCTTCTTTTCTTTATTGCAGCAGTCAATGTTAGATGTAAGAAGAATTTTTTGTAAGAAAAGTAAGAAGTGAGTTATAATTGAAAAAAATTGGTATCATCTAATTTACATTTGGATGTTTGCTATAATTGAATGCTTGGAGGATTACTCAACTAAGGGGGAGAGATATACTGAAGAAGATATACTCAAAGATTGCCTTAGTAAGAGATACTCAACTAAGGGGGAGAGTATAAGCTTACCTTAGTGAGGGGGAGATTTTCTATCTAAGGGGGAGAGATATAAAAAAAAAGGATATACCTTAGAATGGGGGAGTATTCACCTTGTCAAGGGGAGATAGATTTATTCGCCTTGTCAAGGGAGATAAGGAGTATTCACCGTTATAAGGAAGAGACATATCACCTTAGGTGGGGAGACATAAGGAAGGAGAGAAGTATGAAACGACAAAGAAGAATTCTTCAGTATGTGGTTGACAAGTCATATTCTTTACCACTGTAGAATTCCCAGTATCTGCTGATAATGTTCAATGTAAGATGTAAAGGGTTATCAGGCTGGTATGTCGAGAAATGAAGATGAGTTACTTAATGAAGATCTGTTCAGTGTCAGAGGAACAATCATCTATCATTTCATCTACTGAGATTCTGGAAATGTTATATCTAAACCAGAAATTTTTTTAATGTATTATTTACTATAGTTCTTTAATGCTTTATCTTCTTCTTGTTTGTAGTTGAGTTATCCTCTAGGTATTTGATTGTTATTGTCTAACAAACAAATAGGGGGAGATTGAAAGGCATATGATGTAGCCTATTTGTATTTCGAGGATTCAACTCAACTTAAACAAGAATGTAATAGTAAATAGTATATGTACTGTCACAGGGATCTCAATTGCATAACTGTCAAAAGAAAGAAGACAAAGTCAATCTACCGTTTTGAGTTATACTACAGTTGAAGAAGTTTATTCAGTTGATCAAGCATCGGTGGAGTAATCAAGACAGTGGGTTCTATTTATAGTGACAAGAGGTTCCTACAGTGGCAGAATATAGATTATAAAGGTTTGAAAAAGAGTGAAGAAAAGGGAGACATGAACCACAGTTTTAAAGTCAATATATGAAGAATAGTCATTGCGGTTAGTCACTCATGAACCAGACCGTGCATCGAGTGGCAACATTAAACAGTGGTTGTTCGTCATTAACTTCAGTGGTTCAAGCTATCAAGACTGGTATGTGAAAGAATCATTGTGCAAGCAACAGAAGTGCTAAATTAATTAACCACAAGGATTTTACTATCAAGTGGACTGGCTGTGAGGAAAAAGATTTATCACAAAGAAATGCAAAGTGATATATTCTTAATGCTGAAACCCCGGTTAGAATTGTTGTATTTTTTGTTAAGCAAAAAGAGTCCGGTTTCAGATCCTCAAGAGACCGTAGCTTACACCTGGACGGGTTATGAGAAAATAGAATTATCACAATAGAATGGAAAGTGATATATTCTTAAAGCTGGAATCCCGGTTGGAATTGATATATTTTTTGTTAAGCAAAAGGAGTCCGGTTCCAGACCCTCAGGTAACCGCAACTTAGAGCTTAAAGATTTATTTATATTAATAAATATTTTATTTAATTAGATAATTATAGTTATAAATATCTAATAATATTAGATATTTATTTTTATAATTTATGAATTAAATTAATTATTTATTAAGTAAAGATTAGAAGCTGTGCGAACTAAAAAGCATTTCTACGGAGCCCGTACAAATAAAACAAAAGTCAAGTGCTTTTGTTTTGTTGAATTGAAATGGCCAGGTGATGAAATGAAAGTTGCAAGTCATACCGAAAGTTATATCCAGCAAAAGAAAAAAATATGATAATATAACTATCAAAGGATAGTTATACCGATTGTCATATTCAGTTCAAAAGAATAGTTATATCAAGATGTTGGATTGGACAGTCATATTATCTCAACTGGATAGTCATATCTCATTCAAAGAGATAGTTATACCGAAAGTTATATTGGGATGGATTGTCATATCTAGTTCAACAGACTGTCATATCAAGTATTAAGGATAGTCATACCGAAAGTTATATTGGAAGAGACTGTCATATTACTTGCAGTGGATAGTCATACCGATAGTTATATTGAGTGTTAAAAACAAAAAGGAGGCAGAAGATCTTTTGTTTAAAAGCAACAGGCGGCTCATTTTGTTAAAAACCACTTCACTTCTTCTCAACAGACAGACCCGAGAGAGAGACAGAGACCAAGAGAGAAAATGTTCTTGAGCTTCAATTTAATTCTTGTAAATTATTTCTAGCTTGTATCATTAAATCTAAACCACTAGAAATAGTTTACTTGTGCTATTGGAACTATCTAGCGGATTAAGTTCCCTAGAACTTATCTCTCGAATTGCTTTTTAGCATTCGATCTTTTTATTAAAAATATAGAAAAGTTCATGTCGAATTTTCTATAGAATTTGTAATAATTAGTTTGGTCATCAAACCTTGTAATTTGTACCCGTGTATTTAGACACACCCCATCAAGTTTAATATAATTTTATATTCAACTTGAAATATTGGTATTCGTTTATTCCGCATCAATTTGTTCTTGATTTAATATTTTGAGAAAAGAGCAAATTCGATTAAACGACATAGTCTGTATTCAACCCCCCTTCTACAAACTATTTTGGACCTAACATAATCCGAGAGCAGCCAAGAAAGGGGGTAAACTTGAAGTGGATGCTTATTCTTTATTATCATCTCAACTCGCAGCATTGACTCAGGAGATCCACTCATTGAAGGCATCTCAGCCCTCTACTCCACCTATGAGTATCAATGCATTATCATCCATGGCTCCTATGAATAATCCTGTTTGTGAAGTCTGTGGCATCCAAGGCCACTATGGTAATGATTGCCAAAACAATGCTCAAAATTCACAAAATTTTTAGATGGAGCAAGCAAATGTTTTCCAACAGAGGCAGCAGTACAATCCGTACTCCAACACTTACAATCCTGGTTGGAAAGATCATCCGAACTTCTCATATAGGAACAATAATGCTCAGAATTCAAATGTTCCTAATCAGCAGCAGCAATATCAGCAGTCGTATCAGCCTCCTCCACAGCAGCAGTATAGGCCTCCACAAGGACCTATGAATCCCCCTGGATTCCAGAGGCCTCCTCAGAATTATGCTCCTCAAGCAAATCAAGCTGCACAGGCTGATAATCAAGGTGACATTTAACGCCCTAGAAAATATCGTACTTATTATTATTATTATTATTATTATTATTATTATTATTATTATTCTTATTATTCTTATTATTATTATTATTATTATTATTATTATTATTATTATTATTATTATTATTATTATTATTATTATTTAATAATTTAATATTAAATGTGAATTATAAAGTGTAATTTTTTTTAGATGAAATATATGTGACATCATGTTTACATGTTTGTATGGTGATGTATGTGTGACGTGCTAGTCCGTGAAATTTTTATTTGAATTTTTTTATGATTAAAATTTATTTAAATCATGCGTTATCGATCTTCGAATTTTTTTTTATAAAATCATCGGAGTAATTAAAAATCCTGAAATCTTTTGTGTTATCCTCTTTATAATATTATTTAGTTTTTAAAATTCTTGGGAGAATTAATTTGGGTATTTAAGTATTTTAAAATGATTTTAAGAGTTATATTGCATTTAAAGGATCAAAACTTGTAAAATTCATATTTAATTCATTTTTATCCAAAAAAATATTTTAAAAATATGTGAGTGATCCTAATATAGTGTTCGTTATTTTAAAAATGGTAAATTAAATTTTCTGTAAATTTTTTAGTATTTAAAAACTTTTTAAAACAGTAATAAAATAGGTTTTTTAAAAAAAAATCAATTTATTTAGTTAATTGGAGGTGTGAAATGACAGGAATGCCCCTGTCTCTACTCTTAATCAGTCACGCTATTTCTTTGTCTTTCCAGAGTTTTCTTCAGACTTCTGGTATCTCTCTTTTTCTTTACTCTCTCCCATCTCTCTCCCTCTCTAATGCTCTTCTCTCCCTCTCCGATTAATCTCTCTCTTGAATTCTCTATGTTTCTCTCTTCCTTTCAAACCTCGTATCTCTCTCTAATCTCGATTTTTCTCGGTTATATAAGCTGGTTCTGGTGCTCTCGGTGTCTCTTGTTACCAATTAACCTCCTCCTCTCCTCTAAACCGTACAGATTATGTGCGTGTGTACGGTCGAGTTGTTGTCGATTTATGAGGGTTCTGATGGCTAATTCGTGGCTGTGTGTGTTGCTATGTGGTGACATGGGGCTTCACTGCTACTGTTCGGAATTCATCTTGTGCGCGGGTGTGTTAGAAACAGTGAGTGTGTGAATTAGCAGCGTGTGTGCGTTTCTGTGAGAGTAAGTGTGTGGGTTAATTCCATGTTTTGGGGTTGTTAAAGTTAGTATGTTGTTGTGAATGTTGCTGTGGTTGTCTGTTTTGAGTTAATGAGTTCTGCGAGTTCTGTTCCGAGTTCGCAAGTCTGCTGAGTCCGAGTTCTTGCGTCTCTGTTTCTTGTATCTGCAACGTGTTGTGTTTAATTCAATCACTAAGTTTCGTTTACTAAGTTTTCACTGGGATTAGCTGAGTCGTGGTCCATTTATTCAAGTTTTTCTGCGTTTTTTGGTTGGGTTTTTGAGTTATCTATTTTGTTCCGGTTTTATTTTGAGTTCGAATTTCGAGTTCTACTCGATCCTATCTTGCGAGTTCTGAATCCATTATTGCTGTTAAGTCCTGTTCTTGGTTCCATTGTTTATTCTAAGTTCGATTCTGTTGTGGAGACTATAAGTTGTTGTGTTTCGTGTTGTTGCTGTGCGAATTCATGTGTCCAGTCTTTGGGTAAAGGTTCGGTTTGTGTGTGTGACTACGACCAGCAAATAAATTGTAGAAGAGTATACATGTCTTCTTGTAAATTTCTGTGTGGTTATGAGTTGGTAGGAGTTTAGATGGATTCACCCGGGCTCTACAACATTTGGCCGAATTTTTTTTTTTATAAATTCAAGTTCGTTTAAATGCTATAAAGTGGAACCTTTTGTTAAATTAATTGTTTTGGTTATTGAGTGTAATAGCTTAAATTGTGGATAGAATACTCTGTTGGTTAGCCCAATTTCTAGAGTTTTGGATGCAAATTTCTAGAGATCAAAATGCATACTCTTGTCTTTTCTTATTACTTGGTTCAATTTTAATATAATGAAGGTTATGTCAAACTCGTTTCTTGTTT
This sequence comes from Saposhnikovia divaricata, assembly GCA_036435485.1. Classification (NCBI taxonomy): domain Eukaryota; kingdom Viridiplantae; phylum Streptophyta; class Magnoliopsida; order Apiales; family Apiaceae; genus Saposhnikovia; species Saposhnikovia divaricata. Next base: position 172,194,418 of record CM071598.1, read on the forward strand.
TCCAACTTTTGCCAATTCATTGTTTTTGATTTTATGATTAAATCGTGTAAAATGGTTCCTGAAGGATTAATTAGTGTGAAATTTATGATAGATGAAAGAATCTACTGATTGAGTTATTGATTTGGGTCGGTTGTATTCCGACGGGTAGCACAATAATACAAAGGGGATGACGTCGAATTTTTTAAAAATTTTAAATTATAAATTTCTAACAGTTCTATTTTTAAATTCTTAAGTCAGATATATATATATATATATTATTTCCATTGTATAAATTGTTAAGTGATAATTGATTGTTGGATGGCTGTTTAATAACTAGTAAATATTATGCGACTGATTTGTAGAGTAGGTATAAATCTGGACGGCATGTGTTTATAAAGACTTATAATTTGATTAAGATTATTGTAAATCGATATGATGTACATGTTACAGAGGTATAAGCGTAATATAATATTATGTGTTAAATGTTATGTGAATTATGTGATATATATACGACTATTTTGAGAAATTAGTTAATACTTATTGTATATGTTAAAGTTGTAAAGCGTTATAGGACACGATTGGGTAGAATAGAATTAGATGGTTAAGGTTATACGCGTACTGAAGTAGTACTTTACCTGTATATAGGTACGCATAGGAGGTTAGCTAAGAGCCAGAGCATGTGGAACTGGAAGGTAGAGGAAGGAAAGAATTATCGGGATTGACAAGTGATAAAGGGAAAATGAATGCTTGATCGAAGAAAGGTCAAGTAGAGACTAATGTAAAGTGAGTAAAGGATCGAGATGTTAGAATTGGAAACTGCATGTATTGAGGCAAGTGTACTATTCCCTGTTTATTATTCAAGTGGGATAAGTTTGTTTCTGTTATTTATACAACGTTTCTGTCAAATTAGTTTGCAAGTTACTATACCTCACTTATTGTTCAAGTGACGTGAAATCCTCTTGTATTAATTATCTGTACTTTCATATTTCTTTCTTGCAAGCATCTATACCCTCTCTTTTAGTTTCAATAATGAGAATTTGTTCTATTAATTTATGATATTCCTTTTAAATCATTTTGTTAGTGCCTATACTCTTTATTTTTATTTCCCGTGACATTCTCCTTCTGTGAATTATAAACATACATTCTTAGATTTTTTTTTATTATTGTTTATGCTCCTCACCTATCGTTCGGGTGATGATTTCTTTTAAAATCATTTTATTGCAATACTCCTCGTCTATGCTAATATTTTTCAAAGGATGTTTTCTTTTAAATTTATGTAAACTGATTCGAGGTTTATACTGTTGTTGAGGCACGTGTTGCTCAGTGACGGTTAAAATCAAGAATGAATTGAGATCTTCTTAATTATTTAAACTCATATTTGTCATGCTGGTTCTAGCAGCTGAAGCCTATAAGTGCTTAGCTGACAAGAGTGAGACCTTAAGTAATTGAGAATTTCTTAAATCTTCGTTTTAAACTATTCGAATCTCTCATGTTAACTTAAACTTGGTAACGGATTTTCACCAATGGACCCCTTTAGGAGAGGATTTCTTCAACCTGTCCTACAATTTTATTGTCTTGGAGTTATTTTACAAATGATCATTTTAAAACTACTTAATTCGCTTATGTTGATTCAACTTGACAATGTGTTGGTAAATTTTATTAAGTGCTTAGCACTTGACTATACCCTTGCTTTATCTTATAATTACAATTGTTGTTATTCATGTTGCAAGTAAATCATTTCACTCAAATGAACCATGCTTTTCGTCACGTGATCATTATATTAATTCGATTTGTCGTTGATATTATTGCTCTTAAATTTTCAGTAAATATGAATAGCTGTTTATCATATTCCCATTCAATAGTGCTGAAATTGTTGTCCCTGTTTCACTGATATATCATGGAATAATACCCTTCTCTATATCGAACTTGTCGATATCTGGGTAGGAATTTTACTAGACCTCATTTCTTCTTGAGATATGAGTTGTTAAGCTGGAACGTGAGTTTCCAGGGTGCTTGGCTGGTCGAGGTGGTCGATTGTTCCTACACCTGGCGTTCAGATTATAGGATTGGACTGTTGTTTTTTTAAAATGTGGACCGTAAAGGGTCGGACCAGATTCGTGGTCAGAAGTTATTAAGGCCAATGTGTGCCGTGGATCCATTAAAGGACATTGCTGTGTGCGTTTGTCCGGGGTTAGTGCGTGACTGATCAGCAGCCTAACCTTCTTGTTTTTATTAATGAAATGCAAGATAGTCCAATTCTATTCCATTTCCTGAATTAAATAAAATGTTATATCTTTAAAGTTCTTGAGCTTCTGTAATTGTGAATTATTCCTTTGAGACAAGTTGGTCAGTGATATGTTCACCAATGAATCATTGTAGTATTATTGTTTCACTATACTGTTCGCTTGCTGAGCATTCTTTGGCTCACTCTTGCTTTGTTTTACCTTCCCTTTTCAGTTAGGGTTAAGGAGTTGGATATCTGCGCGTTATAATTCAAATGAGAGCGATGGTGCATTTTTCAAAGGTTAGTCACAGAGCCAGCACGCGCATATATTATTTGGATTTCGCTATTGATTAAGCAATATAGAGGTTTGTAGTTGGATCAGAGATAGAAGTTGTAATAATTTGTATAGTGTAGATTCTTGTTTCATACCATAACCTGGAATCGATCCTCGGTGAGGAATCGTTGGGGTATTAAGTTTTATTTGTAATTGTTATTTGGAATTTGGTTTGAGTTGGAATACAGGTGGATAGTACGATTTACGAATACTTCATGCCGGTATTTTCTAAAATTTCCCTGTAATAAAGTCTATTTTATTATAAAAAGTATATTTTCAGTATTGGGAAGTCGGGACGTTACATGACATGATGAAGATATTGTTACAAATGCAAAAGAATATGGAGGATACCAAGAGGAAGATGAACCAGATGGAGATTCATAACAAGATGCTGGAAACTCAGATTGCTCAAATGGCTAGTTCTTCGTCTACAAGGCAACAAGGCTCTCTACCAGCACAACCAACTCAGCCAAAGGAAAATGTGAATGCCATTGCTCTTAGGAGTGGTCGTACATATGATGCTCCTCCAATGCCTACTGACGATGTTCCTACTGAGAAATAAAAAGAGGATTCTGAGGAAGACAAGGTAGAGAAAGTTGTTGAAGATGCAAACGAAGGTGAAACTGAGGAAAGCAAGAAAAAGGACAAAGAGAAGACTACAGTTACTCCTCCACCATTTGTGCCAAAGCTCCCATTCCCTAGCAGGATGAACAGAACTAAGGTGGACCAGCAGTTTGGTAAGTTCATGACACTTGTCAAGAACCTTGAGGTAACAGTTCCTTTCACTGATTTAATTTCTCAAGTTCCATCATATGCAAAGTTTCTTAAGGATATTCTCACTAAGAAAAGGTCATTTGGTGAGGTGGAGATAGTAGCTTTTACTGAGGAATGTAGTGCTGTTTTACAAAATAAGTCTCCACCTAAGCTTAAAGATCCTGGTAGTTTTTCGATCTCGTGTCATTTAGTAGCATTGTTTATTGATAAAGCTCTATGTGATTTAGGCGCTAGCGTCTCAGTCATGCCTCTCTCGGTTTTTCAAAAATTAAATATGGGAGAATTAAAATGTACACAGATGACTTTGCAAATGGCAGACCGTTCAATAAAATATCCACTTGGAATTTTAGAGGATGTGCCTGTTAGGGTTGGAAAATTCTATATTCCTGTAGACTTTGTAGTTCTAGATATGGAAGAGGACAACCAAATACCTATTATTTTAGACCATTTCTCTGTACTGCAGGTGCTGTTATTGATGTTAAAAGTGGGACTCTCACATTGAGCGTTGGTGATGATAAAATTACTTTTACTCTAACCTCTGCTCTTAAATCCCCTTTGCTTGAGAATACTTGTTGCAGGATTAATGTTATAGATGAAATTGTCCAAGGTGAGATGCCTCAGATTCTATTGAAAGATGTATTGGAAGCAGTGCTCATGCTTGAAGCATACGAAGGAGAAGGACATGCTGAAGTCGATTCATTGATTCTTGAGTTGGATGGTGCAGCTGATCTGAATTGTGAGGTAACCAACACTGTCACTTCTTGTGGTGAACCTCAGGTAAATAAGTTAGAACTAAAGCCTTTGCCATCTAATATGAAATATGTGTTTCTTGATGATGAAAAGACTTGTCCTGTGATTGTTAGCTCTAGTCTTGATGATAGCCAAGTTTTTAAGCTTCTTACTGTTTTGCGTGCACATAGAAAAGCTATTGGGTATAGTATTGATGATCTTACAGGGATTAGCCCAGACTTTTGCATGCATAGAATTCATTTAGATGATGACCATAAGCCTTGCATACAGGGACAACGTCGCTTGAACTCTAACATGCAAGAGGTTGTTAAAAAAGAAGTTTTGAAGTTGTTAGATGCGGGCATCATTTACCCGATTTCCGATTCTAAATGGGTAAGCCCAGTTCAAGTAGTCCCTAAGAAAGGAGGAACAACGGTAATTAAGAATGATAAAGATGAATTAATTCCCACTCGAATTGTCACCGGTTGGCGAATGTGCATTGATTGCCGTAAGTTAAACACTGCCACTAGAAAAGACCATTACCCTCTCCCTTTCATTGATCAGATGTTAGAAAGACTTGCTAAGCATAGGTACTTTTGCTATTTAGATGGATATTCAGGGTTCTTTCAGATCCCTATACATCCTGATGACCAAGAAAAGACTACATTTACTTGCCCATATGGTACTTTTGCATATCGTAGAGTGCCTTTTGGATTGTGCAATGCCTCTGCTACTTTTCAGCATTGCATGACTGCCATATTTTCTGATTTCATAGAGTCTATCATGGAAGTATTTATGGATGATTTCAGTGTTTATGGGTCTGATTTTGATGTATGTCTGCATAATCTTTCTAAAGTGCTTAAACGTTGTGAAGATGTGAATTTGGTTTTAATTGGGAAAAGTGCCACTTCATGGTCAATGAAGGAGTGGTACTTGGTCACTTGATTTCTGAACGTGGCATCCAGGTTGACAAAGCAAAAATTGAGGTGATTGAGAAGCTTCCTCTTCCTGTTAATGTCAAGGGAGTGAGGAGTTTCCTTGGTCATGCGGGTTTTTATCGTCGTTTTATAAAAGATTTTTCAAAAATTGCAAAACCCCTCACTCAATTGTTGCTTAAGGATGCCACCTTTGTGTTTACTGACGCTTGTTTGGAGTCTTTTAACAGGATTAAGGAAGCTTTGATAAGTGCACCAATCATTCAATCTCCAGATTGGAATCTTCCATTTGAAATCATGTGTGATGCAAGTGATTATGCTGTTGGAGCAGTTCTCGGTCAAAGGAAAGACAAGGTATTGCACGCCATCTACTATGCAAGTAAAACCTTGGATGAAGCTCAAGTCAATTATGCTACGATCGAGAAGGAACTTCTAGCTATGGTCTACACTCTTGACAAATTCCGAGCCTATCTCATTGGCTCCAAAGTCATTGTTCACACTGATCATTCGGCACTTAAGTATCTGTTGGCGAAGAAAGAAGCAAAGCCAAGGCTTATTCGTTGGATTCTCTTACTCCAAGAATTTGACTTGGAAATCAAAGACAAGAAGGGTGCTGAGAATGTGGTTGTGGATCATCTCTCACGGCTGCGTTTCAAATCTGATATTGCGTCAAGTATTCCTATTGACGATTCTTTTCCAGATGATCACCTGTTTTCGGTTGCTACTCAAACTCCATGGTATGCAGATTTTGCAAATTTCTGTGTTAGTGGAACTCACCCTCCAGAATTGACTTATCAGCAAAGTAAGAGGTTTTATCATGATGCTACACAATATTTTTGGGATGACCCTTTCTTGTACCGCAAGTGTGCTGATGGAATCTTTCGTAGATGTGTCCCTGAGTTCGAAGTACACGACATTCTCAAGCATTGTCATTCTCTTGCTTGTGGAGGCCACCATGGTCCTTCCAAAACTGCTGCTAAGGTACTTCAATCCGGTTTCTTTTGGCTGTCTCTATTTAAAGATGCTCGTGTTTTTTGTTTGGCGTGTGATGCATGTCAAAGGACGGGTAATATTTCTAAACGCCATGAGATGCCTCAAACCGGTATTCTTGAGGTCGAGATATTTGACGTATGGGGTGTTGATTTTATGGGACCTTTCCCAACTTCTTGTGGGATGAGATACATCTTAGTTGCTGTCGATTATGTGTCCAAGTGGGTTGAAGCAGTTGGATCAGTAACAAATGATTCCAAGGTAGTAATGAAGCTTTTCAAGAATATCATTTTCCCACGTTTTGGAGTTCCAAGGACAGTGATAAGTGATGGTGGTTCTCATTTTCGCTACCGACAGTTTGAAACTTTGTTAAAGAAATATGGCGTTACTCACAAGGTTGCTCTTGCGTATCACCCTCAAACAAGTGGCCAAGTGGAGGTTTCCAATCGACAAATCAAAAGCATCTTGGAGAAAATGGTTGCAAAGTCAAGGAAAGATTGGTACTTGAAGCTAGATGATGCTTTGTGGGCCTATCGGACGGCATATAAAACACCTTTAGGAACCACTCCTTATCGGTTGGTCTATGGTAAAGCATGTCACTTGTCAATGAAATTGGAACATCGCGCCTTTTGGGCTATAAAAGAACTCAACATGGATTTGAAGGCTGCGGGGCAAGCGAGACTTCTTCAACTTAATGAGTGATGTGGCAGAAATGATACAATTAAAATCGCAAGCGCACGATCTCGTTTTAGTATTTTAAGATTCGATCCACAGGGAATAATATTTTCGCAAAACCTTAATTTCTAATTTAGGCGAATTAGGACAATTTGGATTTTTGAGAATTTGGATTTATGCTATTTATTTCCTAAATGAAAAATTTGAATTATTTACAACTAATTATTCTAACTAATTAAATGTGAAAAGAATAAAAATTAAATTATTCTAAAAATTCCGAATTTGAATTAAAGCTAGATTTTATTCTAAGAAATTAATTACATGAATTTCAGAAAATGTGATTTTACTAATTAAATACAAAAAGAAAATTTACAATTATTATTCTACTAATAAAATTGAAAAGAGCAAAATCTAAATTATTCTAAAACGGGAAAATTCGAACTAACTAATTTTATGTACAAAAAAATCTTCATTAAAATTTGACATGACCAAAAACACAACCTATCACAAATAATCAATCTTATAATTCGATCTTAAAAACAAAACAACTCAATAATATTACCATGCGACTCAGAATTCACAACAGAGTAAACTCGATAAACCAGGACAACAAACCAAAAAAATTAAAACACATGAACAAAGCAACTCGTCGCCACAACCTCAAATTTCGAACAAAACTGCAAACTCAGACAGCAATTCGAACACACCAAAGAAATCTTAGACCAACACACTCTAGTAACAGGACACACGGGCAACAAAAACGAAGTTGGAACTTTGTTAACTCAGATTAAACTCGAATGCAGGGGAGAGGGATACATAAACAGCAATAAAGAATCCACAACACTCGGTTTTACAAGAACCTGAAACTCGGTGACTCGGTTTTGACAAAAACGAAAGCAACCAGCAATTAAAGAACGACCAATCGAACGAATCAGCGACTCAACAAGCTCAGACAGCGCAGAAAAACTCAGAAGACCCACAAAAACATTCTAATGAACACTGCGAACTCGACTTCTAACGAACTATAGCAAAATCACAGCTCAAACAATAACTGACAGTCGACTCAACTAAAACAGAAAAACGAACAAAACAGGCTTGAAAACCCAGCTCGCAGCACACAAATCTCGCAATTAACATCAACTAATCTTCACAAACCGCTACTGAAATTTAACAAACGAATCAACACAATTATACTCTTCTAACAAACGAATAACCTCAGAACAAAAACAGGCCTTTGAAATGAATCATTCGACTCAACCATTACATAAAACAGAAGAAACTGCGATTAAACAACAACAATCCACCAACAAGAAACAATAACAAAATTCGTCCAGAAAATTTTATTTAAAACCGAATTAAACGAAAGGAAGGGGAAAGGGGTTTGAGAATAATGGTTCGGATGAATTAACAGGGAGAAGGGGATTTGTGGTTTGCTTGAATCGACAGGGGAAGTGAACTGGGGGAGAGGTTTGTGATTGGTGTTTGTGCGAAGAGGGAATAAGGAGGAAGAGGAATGAAGAGTATTAGGTTTCTATCTTTTACAAGGGAAGTGGGTTTGCTGCATAAAACTAAAAACAGGGGAGATTGAGATCACTTCGAATTTAACAAAATAAGAGGGGTAAAAATTATTTTCTAAAATTATTAAAATTAATATTTTGTGAATTTTTTTTTGTTTTTGAAAATTAAATACGAAATTAAAGAGACTAATTACGAAATTAAAAACTATAATTATACTAAGACAATGATTTAGAAATAAATGATCCACAATAAATTGAGATTTAAAGGGGGGAACTAATATTAAAACGAGAATTAAAATTACGAAGACAAATTCTTCAAATCGATACTTTCAATCCCGTGTGGTTAGCGTTGCTACTTTATCCACCCGAGAACTTACGAAAATAACGAATTAAAGAATAAGGAAAGTGAAATGAAATAGGGATGCTAGAATTAAAATGAAAATTCAAATTGCATAAAAATACAAAGTGTTTTCAAGGAAATATAGAAAATTACAACTAAAATTACTACTACATAATTCTAGTATGTAGGCTAATTGGTGTATTACAAGTGAAGAAATGAAGGCTATTTATAGGAAAATTTTAGGGTTTTTGGTTGGTAAGGTTGAATCTTGACCATTGATTTAGTTTAGTGTTGGCTAAATCTTGGCCATCCATTTTCTTTGATAACAAAATGCACCACCACCCCTAGCTTTTCATTTTCTTTTTGTTTTGGTCCTTCTTCTTCTTCTTTTTCTCTTCCTTGACCTTTATTTTCTTTATTTTGCAATTTCTTCAGTTTTCTCGAATTTTCCTGAAATGCAACAAAATAATTTATTAAAATACGAACACAAGCAATAAAAAGGCAATAAAAATATGCAAAATTATGCACTAATCAAATGCCCCCATACCTATCTTTTGCTCGTCCTCGAGTAAAACAATAAGAAAATCTAGATAAAAAGTCCTATACTCCTTTTCGTAGGTGTGACGGGTAATTTTAGGTTTACCAACCCGTTAAACCTATAGACGATCTCTACAGGAGGAGTGTTGTCTCCTAAGGGTTTACAGAAGATATACCCATAAAATCTTTGAGATAAAGCAGCAAGTATCCAACTTTCCTCTTTTACTCTAGCTTTCACTGGTGTCAACAAAACAATTTTGTAGGAAAATACATGCCTTAAAGATTATTCTAATGATAGCCAAGTTATAGGTTCCCACAATCCACTTGATTAGACTAAAAATTTACAAAAAAATCCCAAGGTGTGTAGTGAATTTAAGGCCTTTGATGGATTAACTGCATACGAACATTTTCTCTTTTTCAACCAATATTGAACTGACCCAATCTCTATCAAAACAAGTATCTAGCCAAACTTCACGTTCTTAGTAGTTAGACCGACCGTGCAATGGTTGAGGTCCCAAAAGACTTATGCATCAATACCCATTTAGCGAGTTTTAGGTCAACAATCCCAGATCACAAGGGACCTTAGGTTGCTAGGCACAAAGTCCCCTCGGACTTACTTACTCGGGTTATTAATGAGCCCAACCTAGCCGATTTCCCTACTAAGAATTTATTATTACACTAGCACTCAACAATTACAAACATTTATTGACTCTTTTTTTTTTCCTTCTTTTTTTCTTTATATATATATGACACTATACGAACCAAATTTCACAAAGGTTTGATTCGAAATTGTTCTAACATGTGGGTTCTCTCTCAGGTATCGAATAACATTCCTATACAATTTTTCCATCAAAAGTCTTGTGCAAATGTGTCGTCTTGGTCTTTTAAGCAAAAATTTGTTCGACACAAGTTTCATGAGGAAAACCTTACCTGACTACGTTCAAATCATCTAACGGCATTATACATATAATTTTCGAAAAATAGTCAACATCAACTAGTTCTAGAATTTAAAGAGTGGGAAGGACAACTAAGCTAAAATAACTCTATTTTTGGATTTTTAAATTTTTTTTTGGAATTTTCAATTTTTATGTATTTACACTAAAACCCTCCCCCATACCTAAATCATGCATTGTCCTCAACGTATGCAAAATGCAAGATAAATGACAAGGGAGAATGGTGAGAAAATACCTGATAAGGATGAAAGAGAGTTTACAATTACCTACTGAAGAAACTTACTTGAATCATGGGTCGATGAGGTAGATAACCTCTTCCTCGGGATCAATTGGCAGCTCTAAAAATGGTTTGAGTCTTTGTCCATTAACTTTAAATATATCACCATTTTTAGGATTTTCAATTTCAACAGCACCGTGAGGAAAAACGATCCTAACAACATAAGGACCTTCCCACCGGGATCTCAATTTCCCGGGAAACAAATGAAGCCTAGAATTGTAAAAAAGGACTTTTTGACCGGGAGAAAAAGATTTTCTCAAAATAGATTTATCATGAAAAAGCTTAGTTCTTTGTTTATAAATTTTAGCGTTCTCGTAGGCTTCATTTCTCAACTCCTTGAGTTCAGACAATTGCAACTTCCTATGACTACCAGCGGTTGGTAAGTCAAAATTCAACTCTCGAATGGCCCACATGGCCCTATGTTCGAGCTCAACGGGCAAGTGACAGGCCTTTCCAAAGACAATCCGATAAGGGGACATGCCTAAAATGGTTTTAAAAGCGGTCCGATAGGCCCACAAGGCGTCTATCAACTTAGTTGACCAATCCTTCCTATTCGAGTTGACAGTCTTTTCTAAAATTTGTTTAATTTGACGATTCGAGACTTCAACTTGCCCACTAGTCTGAGGATGGTAAGGGGTGGCTAGTCGATGAGTTATTGAGTACTTTTTCAAAAGAGACTCAAATTGACGATTCTTGAAGTGCTTGCCTTGGTCACTAATGATAGCCCTAGGTGTACCGAAACGAGAAAAGATATTCTCTTTGAGGAATTTAAGAACGACCTTGTTATCAATGGACTTAGTAGCAATGGCTTCCACCGACTTAGACACGTAATCGACCGCTAACAGAATGTAAAGGTTGCCAAAGGAACTAGGAAAGGGGCCCATAAAATCGATACCCCATACATCGAAAATCTCAATGATTAAGATGGGGTTCATTGGCATCATGTTTCTCCTAGTGATCTTTCCTAAGCGTTGACACCTATTACACGCGGCACAGTATTCAGCAGCATCTTTGAACAAAGTGGGCCAATAAAAACCGCTTTGGAGGATTTTAGCGGCTGTTTTCTTAGCACTAAAATGCCCTCCACAGGCTTGGTCATGGCAGAAAGAAAGGATATTCTTGAATTCATAATTTGGGACGCACCTCCGAATGATTTGATCGGGACAGTATTTAAAGAGATACGGGTCATCCCAAAAGAAGTGTTTGACCTGTGAGAAAAATTTCGATCTATCTTGAGAGGACCAATGAGAGGGAATGTCACCGGTTGCAAGATAGTTGACAATATCGACGAACCAAGGGGGAGTGGAAATGGACAGAAGTTGCTCGTCCGGAAAAGATTCGTTTACAGGGGAGTCGATGGTGGACTCCACTATCAAGCGAGAAAGATGATCGGCGACAACATTCTCAGAACCCTTCTTATCCCTAATTTCTAGGTCAAACTCTTGAAGCAAGAGAATCCACTTAATCAATCGGGCTTTAGAGTCTTTCTTAGAGAATAGATAACGAAGAGCGGCATGATCGGTGTAGACAATGATTTTCGAACCGATAAGATAGGACCGAAACTTGTCGAGAGCAAAGACTACGGCTAGAAGTTCCTTTTCGGTGGTAGAATAGTTAAGTTGGGAATCATTCAAAGTCTTGCTAGCGTAGTAAATGACATGGGGCATCTTATCGATTCGTTGCCCTAAAACGGCTCCTACCGCATAATCAGAAGCGTCACACATCAACTCGAAGGGAAGATTCCAATCGGGAGATCGAATGATTGGGGCAGAAGTCAATTCTTTCTTAAGATGCTCAAAAGATTGTAAACAATCGCTATTAAAATCGAATTTGACATCCTTCCCGAGAAGATTGGTTAAGGGTCTAGCCTTCTTGCTAAAATCCTTAATGAAACGCCTATAAAAGCCCGCATGGCCTAGGAAGGAACGAATGGCTTTGACTGACTTGGGTGGGGGAAGATTTGCAATGAGGTCAACTTTGGCTTTATCGACTTCTATCCCCTTTTCAAAAATTTTATGACCAAGAACGATCCCTTCCTTAACCATGAAATGACATTTCTCCCAGTTGAGAACGAGGTTGGTCTCTTTACACCGTTTTAAAACTAACTCAAGATGGTTTAGGCACTGGTGAAAAGACGAACCAAAGATGGAAAAGTCATCGATAAAGATCTCGAAAAAATCTCCTACCATGTCTGAAAAGATGCTCATCATACACCTTTGGAAAGTGGCTGGAGCAGTGGTTAGACCAAAGGCTAAACGTCGATAGGCAAAGGTTCCAAAGGGACATGTGAAAGTGGTCTTTTCTTGGTCTTCGGGAGCAATGGGAATTTGAAAATAGCCAGAATAACCATCTAGAAAACAATAGAACGAATGACCGGCTAACCTTTCCAACATTTGATCGATAAAAGGCAAGGGAAAGTGGTCTTTTCTAGTGGCAGAATTGAGTTTCCTATAGTCTATGCATACCCTCCACCCATTCTGAACACGGGTGGGCACTTGCTCATCATTCTCGTTTGTGACAACGGTAATGCCAGACTTCTTCGGAACTACTTGAATGGGGCTGACCCAAGAGCTATCAGAAATGGGATAAATGATCCCATTATCGAGACACTTAAGAATTTCTTTTCGAACGACTTCCATCATGGTGGGGTTCAAACGCCGTTGAGGATCTCGAACGGGCTTCGCATCATCAACTAGGTGAATTCGATGTTGGACAATGGCCGGACTAATTCCTTTAATATCAGAGATACTCCAACCTATGGCCTCCTTATGTTCTCTAAGTACCATAACAAGCTCATCCTCTTGTGACTCGGTCAAATCAGAGGCGATAATAACGGGAAGAGACTCGTTAGGACCTAAAAAGGCGTACTTAAGAGTGTCGGGAAGAGGTTTGAGTTCTAAATCGGGCGGCGTCGACTCAACGGGTTCACTAGTTTCGAAAAGAGACAGGGGAGATGGTGCAACATCATGATTATTTGTAGGAATGGTGGATTCTAACATTTGGTTGACCTCATTTGTATATTCGGAAACATCCCAGTTTTGACCAAAGTGGTTTAAACAAAAATCAAGAGCATCATTAGGGGTCATGAAATTTTGATCAACTATTTCATCAATTAAATTAACATCCATAGGTTGATCATGAAAATCATCGGGTTGTTTCCCAACATGAAAGATATTGAGGTCAATGGTCATGTTCCCGAACGTTAGTTTCATCAATCCATTCCTACAATTAATCAAAGCATTCGAAGTGGCTAGAAACGGACGTCCTAGAATGACGGGAATTTGATATGTCGGATTCCTAACCGGTTCGGTTTCTAGCACCACAAAATCAACAGGAAAGACGAAATCTCCAACTTTAATTAGCACGTCCTCGATGATCCCCTTAGGAATTTTGATTGATCTACCTGCTAATTGGAGGGTAACGTTCGTCTTTTGAAGTTCTCCTAACCCCAGGGTTTGGTAGACAGAAAATGGAAGCAAGTTCACGCTGGCGCCTAAATCGAGTAACGCCTTGTCCACAAAAGAATTACCTATGACACATGAAATTGTGGGACATCCGGGGTCCTTATATTTCACGAGAATCTGGTTAGAAAGAATTGAGCTCACTTGAGAGGTCAAAAAGGCTTTCTTAGGGACTTGGGTGGTTCGCTTATGAGTGCACAAATCTTTTAGACATTTCGCATACGAAGGAATTTGTTGAATCGCGTCTAAAAGAGGAATGTTGACCTTAACTTGCTTGAAAACCTCTAAGATCTTGTCTAATTGAGCAGTTTGCTTATTAGAGACGAGGCGTTGTGGGTAAGGAGCCTTTGGTTTATAGACTTGTTCTTCGGGCTCCGAGGTTGTTCCACTCGAAGAAAATGGCTGACTAGAAGAGACAGGAATCGGAGTTTGATCAGAAGGATCGAGAATAGGTGTCGGTGCAACGTTTGATTCTTCTTCTTCCTCTTCGGGGGACTCGACTCCTACTCGATTATCAACATGCTTCCCGGATCTCAGGGAAATGATAGCATGCACATTGTCAGGAGGTCTTTGATTACTAGGAAACTTAGGATTGACCTCAGCCTGACTTGGAAACTTATTCTTCTCACGCTCGTGGATGGCGCTAGCTAATTGGCTCACTTGTATCTCCAACTTAGATATGGCTTGGGTGCTAGCATTTAAGATCTGCCTATCTTGCGTCATGGTTTGCATGAAAGCTTGTTGAGATTGAGCCAAATTAGTTGTTGATTTTAGAAGCGCATCAAGGCTTTTTTCAAAGGAATTAAGTCTCTTATCTAACTCATGAAATCCGGGAGGATGGGCGGGTGTTTGAGTCGGAATAGGACCATGATTTTGAGTTGGGTTTGGAAAAGGTCCTTGGTTTGGAGGTGAGTAAGAATTCTGATTGGGCCTTTGAAAAGAAGGTGGCGGGGATTGAAAATTTTGGCCCTGGTTCCACGAAAAATTTGGGTGATTCTTCCAACCGGGATTGTTTGTAGGTGCAAAAGGATCATTCCTAGGGTTTGGTTGAAACACCGCATTGATCTGTTGAAAATCTTGGAAACTTTGCATCCCTTGATTCGGGTTCGTAGACATGTTTGAGGGACCACTATGCGTTTCTAGGGCTTCGAGTCGTCTAGTAAGGGTGGCTAACTTGGCATCGGTTGCGATGTTATTTCCAATTGAATGCAGACCCCTAGAAGATGAACTAGATGATTCGGTAGACTTATTTGGTTCCCTAGTGGACTCCCACAACATAGTCTTCTCGGATAACTCTTCAAAAAATTCCCACCCTTCGTCCTCATCTTTTTCCATGAATTTACCTTGACACATTGACTCTAATAAGGCAGTGGTTCGACTATCCAAGGCTTCGTAAACAATTTTGCATAGTCTCCATTTTTCTATTCCGTGGTGGGGGCATTGTGATAAAAGACTTTTGAAACGATCTAATAATTTCCAAAAAGACTCATTTTCTTTTTGATGAAATTGATTTATTTCATTTGTAATTCTTGTAGTCTTGTGATTAGGAAAATATTTTTTTAGAAACATCACCACAAATCCCTCCCACGTGGAAATAGAATTAACGGGAAGACTATACAACCATTTCTTAGCATTTTCTTTAAGCGCGAAATTAATGAGCCTAAGCCTAATTGAGTCCTCGGTTAATTGTTGGAGTTTTTGTAAGGCACAAACCTCCTCGAATTCATGAAGAAAAAGATAGGGATCCTCACCGTCGCTCCCGGTAAATTTTGGTAACATGCTAATGTGATGGGCTTTAATCTCAAAATTATTACCAGTAACCGGTGGAAGAGTGATACACGAGGGTTGAGCGGAGCGGGTGGGATAGCAACGGTCCTTAAGAGATATGGCCATGGTTACTACGGGGTCAAGAATTTCGACGGGTTCGGATTCCGAAGAGGATGAACACTCAATTGGTCTCACTAACCTAGAAGAATTATCTCTAACCCAAGTAGTGCGCATGAACCACGAAAGGAAACACGTAGCAAGTAAGTACGAAAGATTAAAACACACAAAAAGTAAGGGTGTAAAATCAAAAGAAAAATTCTAAACCTAGATTCCCTAATAAAATAACTAGACCTTGCTCCTAACTGTAAGGACCACCAAAAACTCGATAAATCAGAATTTATTCGGACCGATTTGGCCAGATTAGAGCAGGCATTGCCAAGAGGCCAAACTCGTCACTTAGACACCAAATCTTAATTGGCCAGGTAAGCTTTCGCTTGCCTCGACACCAAAGAGTCGGAATAATTAATGATTACTTCGTTTCTTAGGTACCTTCCTAATTGAGCGCGAAAATTTCTAGGGGCCAACGTCTAATTAATTTTATTAAAGGCTTGGTATGCAAAATGATGGATTAAATTGTTTTTGGGCCAAGGAAAGAGTGATGAAATCCCTTCCCTTATCTTTTGATGGGTTTTGCCCTTAAAATTTATTAGAATGCATGCAACAAACAATGAGATATATACGAAAGCGGTAAACAATTACGGATGCTTACACTACGTGTTTTAACTAAAAGAAAGAAGAAATTTAACGTACCTTTGGGTCCTCCAGCAATCACCACAATTTATAAGGTACGAAAAATTAAAAACAAGAAAATAAAAATCTAGATAATGTGCCCTAAGTGATTAGATGCATAATGCAACAATTATGTATTTACAACTAATTTTTTTTGGATTTTTTTAATTTTCAAATTTTTATGATTTTCAATTTTTTTGATTTTTTTTTTGTGATTTTCTAAAAATAAAAATGCGAAAAGAGTGAGATACGGGTTATCGAAGCACACTTTCCAAAAAATTCCGATTAATTCCAAGCTCCGTGAGAAGATTCCCGTAATTCCAAACTTTCCTAAAAAATGAAATAAAAATAAGGCAAGCGAAAGAAAACTAATCCAAAAAATTAAAAATTAAGGTGCGAAAAATAATTATAATCCCCGGCAGCGGCGCCAAAAACTTGATGTGGCAGAAATGATACAATTAAAATCGCAAGCGCACGATCTCGTTTTAGTATTTTAAGATTCGATCCACAGGGAATAATATTTTCGCAAAACCTTAATTTCTAATTTAGGCGAATTAGGACAATTTGGATTTTTGAGAATTTGGATTTATGCTATTTATTTCCTAAATGAAAAATTTGAATTATTTACAACTAATTATTCTAACTAATTAAATGTGAAAAGAATAAAAATTAAATTATTCTAAAAATTCCGAATTTGAATTAAAGCTAGATTTTATTCTAAGAAATTAATTACATGAATTTCAAAAAATGTGATTTTACTAATTAAATACAAAAAGAAAATTTACAATTATTATTCTACTAATAAAATTGAAAAGAGCAAAATCTAAATTATTCTAAAACGGGAAAATTCGAACTAACTAATTTTATGTACAAAAAAATCTTCATTAAAATTTGACATGACCAAAAACACAACCTATCACAAATAATCAATCTTATAATTCGATCTTAAAAACAAAACAACTCAATAATATTACTATGCGACTCAGAATTCACAACAGAGTAAACTTGATAAACCAGGACAACAAACCAAAAAAATTAAAACACATGAACAAAGCAACTCGTCGCCACAACCTCAAATTTCGAACAAAACTGCAAACTCAGACAGCAATTCGAACACACCAAAGAAATCTTAGACCAACACACTCTAGTAACAGGACACACGGGCAACAAAAACGAAGTTGGAACTTTGTTAACTCAGATTAAACTCGAATGCAGGGGAGAGGGATACATAAACAGCAATAAAGAATCCACAACACTCGGTTTTACAAGAACCTGAAACTCGGTGACTCGGTTTTGACAAAAACGAAAGCAACCAGCAATTAAAGATCGACCAATCGAACGAATCAGCGACTCAACAAGCTCAGACAGCGTAGAAAAACTCAGAAGACCCACAAAAACATTCTAATGAACACTGCGAACTCGACTTCTAACGAACTATAGCAAAATCACAGCTCAAACGATAACTGACAGTCGACTCAACTAAAACAGAAAAACGAACAAAACAGGCTTGAAAACCCAGCTCGCAGCACACAAATCTCGCAATTAACATCAACTAATCTTCACAAACCGCTACTGAAATTTAACAAACGAATCAACACAATTATACTCTTCTAACAAACGAATAACCTCAGAACAAAAACAGGCCTTTGAAATCAATCATTCGACTCAACCATTACATAAAACGGAAGAAACTGCGATTAAACAACAACAATCCACCAACAAGAAACAATAACAAAATTCGTCCAGAAAATTTTATTTAAAACCGAATTAAACGAAAGGAAGGGGAAAGGGGTTTGAGAATAATGGTTCGGATGAATTAACAGGGAGAAGGGGATTTGTGGTTTGCTTGAATCGACAGGGGAAGTGAACTGGGGGAGAGGTTTGTGATTGGTGTTTGTGCGAAGAGGGAATAAGGAGGAAGAGGAATGAAGAGTATTAGGTTTCTATCTTTTACAAGGGAAGTGGGTTTGCTGCATAAAACTAAAAACAGGGGAGATTGAGATCACTTCGAATTTAACAAAATAAGAGGGGTAAAAATTATTTTCTAAAATTATTAAAATAATATTTTATGAATTTTTTTTTGTTTTTGAAAATTAAATACGAAATTAAAGAGACTAATTACGAAATTAAAAACTATAATTATACTAAGACAATGATTTAGAAATAAATGATCCACAATAAATTGAGATTTAAAGGGGGGAACTAATATTAAAACGAGAATTAAAATTACGAAGACAAATTCTTCAAATCGATACTTTCAATCCCGTGTGGTTAGCGTTGCTACTTTATCCACCCGAGAACTTACGAAAATAACGAATTAAAGAATAAGGAAAGTGAAATGAAATAGGGATGCTAGAATTAAAATGAAAATTCAAATTGCATAAAAATACAAAGTGTTTTCAAGGAAATATAGAAAATTACAACTAAAATTACTACTACATAATTCTAGTATGTAGGCTAATTGGTGTATTACAAGTGAAGAAATGAAGGCTATTTATAGGAAAATTTTAGGGTTTTTGGTTGGTAAGGTTGAATCTTGACCATTGATTTAGTTTAGTGTTGGCTAAATCTTGGCCATCCATTTTCTTTGATAACAAAATGCACCACCACCCCTAGCTTTTCATTTTCTTTTTGTTTTGGTCCTTCTTCTTCTTCTTTTTCTCATCCTTGACCTTTATTTTCTTTATTTTGCAATTTCTTCAGTTTTCTCGAATTTTCCTGAAATGCAACAAAATAATTTATTAAAATACGAACACAAGCAATAAAAAGGCAATAAAAATATGCAAAATTATGCACTAATCAATGAGTTAGATGAGCTTCGATTTGATGCTTATGACAATTCTCGGCTTTACAAGGAGAGAACGAAGAAGATGCATGATAAGGTGATTCAGAGAAGAGATTTTCAGGTTGGTGACAAGGTGTTGTTGTTCAATTCCAGACTTCGACTTTTTCCAGGGAAGCTCAGATCAAGATGGTCCGGACCTTTTACTGTCACTGAAGTCAAGTTTTATGGTGCTATTGAAATTATGGGACGAGATGGAACAAAGTTTAAGGTCAACGGTCAACGCCTTAAATTATACGTGGATGGTGCATTCGTAGGGAAGATGGAAATGATTTATCTTGATAACCCCTCCACGGAGATCTGAACCAGCTGAGTCGAGCCAACGACGTTAAACAAAAGCGCTTCTTGGGAGGCAACCCATGGATCATACTTCTGCAAATGGGAGTTCTTCTTTCCTTCTGTTTTATATATTGTAGATTTCTTTGTTTAGTTAATGAGTCATTGAGGACATTGACTCGCTTAAGTGTGGGGAGGTGTTCTCGGTGTTCTCAACGTAGTGTATATAAAAAATTAAAAAAAAAATTAAAAATTAAAAAATTTGAAAAATACCAAAAATAATTCTAGCCATGTGAAGATTACTTGTGTAAATGCACCCATGCATGCTTAGGAATCTTGTGTTTATGGATGCTTTTGATTGAGAAGTGATATGTGATGTTCTTGTGCACACACGTACACTAGCAAGTAGAAGCTAGTAGACTTATTGAATGTGCTAAGTGATTAGAATGCCATGAATATGTGCAAGGTAATTTGGTCTATATGCTTTGAGTACAAGTAGGTGCGTTATAGAGACTGTTATATGGGATTGATTATGTTTTGTCACACCAAGTGAGTTTTGAGCATATATGCATATCTCTTGCATGATTTTTCGTTTGCTTGAGTGTGCACATGTTGTTTGCATTGCTAGCACTTGCTTGAGGTCTTTCTTAAGATGCATGACATTAATTGATGATAACATGATAAAGGCATTTAGGTATAACCTCATATTTCCTATATATCCAAGCCGTTTATACATGATCCATTAGTTAACCCTTTGAGCCTAATCCTATTCTTTCGGTGACACACCACATTACTTGTCATTATCCTTTTTATTCTATTGGCCTTACATTAAATTTGAACCCAATTGTCAAAGGCTAGTATTGTTCGTAAGGGAGTGATAAGGTGTGCATAAAGGGGAGTTTTTATTGATGATCATAATTTTGGGGGAATACTTGGGGTTTGGTTGATAGCTTGTTAGTCGAAGTTTGAAATCATATTTATGGGATCATTGTTCTTGCTATTATTTAGATCTCTTAAAAAAAAACACAGAAAAAATAAATACGAGAGCATGCTTATCTTTTGTGATCCTACTTAGATTCGACTAGTCAAGTTGTTTATAAATAAAAGTTCAAGTGTGGGGATGAAAGTATGGGAGTTGTTTGAATTTCATTGTCAGGTACTAGCTTTTGACTTAACCTTCTTTGGCTTTCTTGACATACCTTGTCCCTAGCCCCGTTACAACCTTAACAAAGACCTTTTGATTGTCATCGATGATGTATGTTGCGTTAAAGGTTAGATTGATAACAAGGACGAAGCATGTTTATGATATTGTTAGAGTTGAGTGAAACACTTACCAATTATTTTGAGTGAATATTTTTGTGAGTGAACGGTGAGTTGTTGCTTTTGCATAGGATATCCCAGGTTGTGTCTCAAAGATGTGCTCTTGTGTGCTTAGCATGTTTACCAACTTATTCTTACATTTGACATGAATTTCTATGATCTTATGCATCTTCTTTGAGTAGACTATGTGGATACTTGTACTTTAGACACCAAGGCATTGCATTTTCATTTTGATTCTTAAGTTGAAGTGGCATGAGAGGACGGGTGTGTGTGGTGTTGTGTTGATGTGTGGTCTTTTGCATGAGCTAGATGAATTTTGTGGGTATATTTACTATAAACCCTCACGAGACCTTACTCGTCCGCTAGGGCTACCTAGGGGTTTAAAGGGCTTGTTGCATATGCCAAATGCAACCGTGATCACCTACGGAAGTGGTACTAATTAGTTAGTATAATTATTATGTTAGTTTGCACGAGGACGTGCAAAGTGCTAAGTGTGGGGATATTTGATAGAGTGTATTTTATATATACTTTATAGGATTTTGTTCCCACATTTTCGGTGCTTTTGCGAATAATCGTGTGGATTTAATTAGTGTTTGATGTGTTTTATGACAGGAAATAAATAATTGCCATGTTGGAAGAATCGAACATTATTCAATGATTTTATGGTTTTTTTTAACTCGAATGAATGATTTTATGAAGTTACGAGAGGAAATGTGAATTTGTGGATCGTTTCTAAGCATTTTGGAATAAGGTTGCAATTTTCGTCAATTCTGGAGATGAATTCGAGCTTAAGAACGAACAATGGAGTCTTATTGTGAGCCACCATGAAGGTTCCAAGGCAAGGAATTGAAGTATGGAAGCTTTGAGAAAAAGAACGAAAGGAAACGGAGGCAAAACGAAGGAAAACGAAGGAAATAGCATGCTGAAAAACCGCGGACATATTTGGCTTGAGGCCGCGGCCTCAAATCCCAGGATGCGGCCTCGGGAGTATTATGTCCATTCTGAATTTTCTCCTAAAAACTCTACAATTCTTTCCTATTTCGAATTTATTATGTAATTTAGGTATTTCCTTGTGGGATAAAAACTTCTAGGGACTATAAAAACACATCTAGGGTATTATTTTAGGCTCTCTCTTGACATACGTTATTTTCAAGCTAGTTTTATTTCTCTTCTTGATCTTTGTAAGATATAATTAAATCTTAGATCTTTTGTTCTCCATTATTATCAAGTTTAAGGTATTTCTAATCTTCTCTCTCATTATTACATGTTTAATATGGCTTTCTTCTTTATTATTATTATTATTGTTAGTTTTTATTCTACCATGAGTGAGTAATTTAATTCTAGGGTATTAAGGGGAGTCATGTTTGCACCATGATTTGGGCTTAATTTGATTAGTGAATTGATGGGTAGAGAGTAATTCTGATTGATATGTTTTAATTCTTAATTTGTGTAATTGCGCAATATCATGGATTAACTGATTGCAATAGGAGTAATAGATCGGAAGATTTTTACTACTAGAGGCTTACATACAATTAGCGGAATTGATGGTGAGTGTGGAAACATCATCAGATTTCTGAGAGTGTTAATGTTTGAAAAAGATTAACCATTACTTTAATTACTTTATCCCATTAAAAAGCTATACCTTTGTGATTTGTTTGGTGTAAGCATGGTAAACCTGAATTGCCCTAGATCCCATTATTAATTGATTTAAAAACTTTGTTAAATTTGTTTTAGTAGTTAATAAAATTCTCAAATAATCGTTTGTGACTAGAAACAGTTGAAAATAATTGAATTGAAATTGAAACTGTCTCCTTGAGGAATCGACCCATATTTGCTAGTATCTACTACAAGTGATACCGTGCGCTTGCGGTTAGACATAATTTTACACATCAGCAGACAATGGTATATGTATGAAGAATCTGTTGTACAAAAAGAAAGAGGTGAGTTATTATTGAATATTTGGTATCATCTATGTTAATTGGATGTTTGCTACAATTGGATGCTTGGAGGTTTACTCAACTAAGGGGGAGAGATATATGGAAGAAGATATATTCCTGATGTTTGGAGGATTCATTCTTCTGACAGAGGAGAGATATATTGAAGTGGATATATTCAAGCTTAAAAGCTTACCTTATAGTAAGGGAAGTTCAACTAAGCTTAAAAGCTTACCTTATAGTAAGGGAAGTTCAACTAAGGGGGAGAAATATATTCAAGAAGCAATATACATTAAAGCTTACCTCATTCTGATTGGGGAGAGATTAGTCAAGATATGTTTATCTTTACCTCAACCAAAGAGGGGGAGATATTCAAGAACAAGCTTACCTTAGTGAGGGGGAGATTTTCTATCTAAGGGGGGGGGGGAAATATGTTAGAAAAATGATATACCTTAGAAAGGGGGAGTATTCACCTTGTCAGGGGAAGATAGAAGTATTTGCCTTGTCAGGGGGAGATGAAAAGTATTCACCGTTATAAGGAGGAGACATATCACCTTAGGTAGGGAGACATAAGGAAGGAAAGAAGTATGAAACGACAAATGAGAATTCTTCAGTATGTGGTTGACAAGTCACATTATTTACCACTGAAGAATTTCCAAGTATCTGCTGATAATGTTCAATGTTAGATGTAAAGTGTTATCAGGCAGATATGTCAAGAAATGAGGATGAGTTACTTAATGAAGATCAGTTCAGTGTCAGAGGAACAATCATCTATCATTTCATCTACGGAGATTCTGGAAATGTTATATCTAAACCAGAAATTTTTTTAATGTATTATTTACTATAGTTCTTTAATGCTTTATCTTCTTCTTGTTTTTAGTTGAGTTATCCTCTAGGAATTTGTATGTTAATGTTTAACAAACAAATAGGGGGAGATTGAAAGTCATATGTTTACCTTATTTGTAAACATCGAGGATTCAACTCAACTCAAACAAGAATGTAATAGTAAATAGTATATGTACTATCATAGGGATCTCAAATGCTTAACTCTCAAGAGAAAGAAGACAAAGTTAATTTATCGTTTTGAGTTATACTACACTTGAAGAAGTTCATTCAGTTGATCAAGCGTCAGTGGAGTAATCAAGACAGTGGGTTCTATTTATAGTGACAAGAGGTTCCTATAGTGGCAGAATACAGATTATAAAGGTTTGAAAGAGAGTGAAGAAAAGGAAGACAGGAACCACAACTTTAAAGTCAATATATGAAGAACAATCATTGCAGT
Source organism: Saposhnikovia divaricata (assembly GCA_036435485.1). Classification (NCBI taxonomy): domain Eukaryota; kingdom Viridiplantae; phylum Streptophyta; class Magnoliopsida; order Apiales; family Apiaceae; genus Saposhnikovia; species Saposhnikovia divaricata. The sequence continues at coordinate 172,218,353 of CM071598.1, forward strand.
TAGTCACTCATGAACCAGACCGTGCATCGAGTGTCAACATCATGCAGTGGTAGTTTCTTTATTCACTTCAGTGGTTCAGGCTATCAAGATTGGCTAAGGAATAATCTTTGTGGAGGATCAAATTTATCAAGACATGGAAGATCACAAGGGTTATGCTATCAAGGAGGTGTATTAATTCTCTCTTAACTGATTAAATCATTTGGTTGATTTATTTGATAAATTAGTTCTATCAGAATTAATTTATTTTGTAAATTAATTAAAAGGTTAATTAAGTTGGAATTAATATAATTATCAAAGGATGATCAAGAGAAATGAGAAGAGAAAAAGAACCACATCTTAGAGTCTAAATGAAGAACAATCATTGAAGTTAGTCGCTTATGAACCAGACAGTACATCAAGCGTCAACACAGATTCGGTGGTAGTTCTTTATTATTTTCAGTGGTTCACAGAGTTAAATTGATTATCTAATGATTTAATTTAATTCTCCTTTAATTGATATAAATAATTTTAGTTGATTTAATTAATAAATTAATTCTGAAAGAATTAATTAATTTATTAAATTAATTATTATATCAATTAAATCTGAATTATCTGAATTAATCATTAAATAATTAAATGTTCTAAAATGACTTAAAGGAAAGATTTATAGAGGCTGCACTGCTTAAGTCATAACCAGCAGGAATTGAATCTAAGTCATGTTACTTAAGTCATTCTGATTTAAGTCATGTTGCTTAAGTCATTCTGATCTAGGTCATACTGTCTAAGTCATTCTGATCTAAGTCATTCTGATTTAATTCATTCTGATCTAAGTCATACTGATTTAAGTCATGCTGTTAAGTCATTCTGATTTAAGTAATGCTGCTAAGTCATTCTGATTTAAGTCATGCTGCTAAGTCATACTAATTTAAGTCATGATGCTAAGTCATACTGATTTAAGTCATGTTGCTAAGTCATTCTGATTTAAGTCATCTTGTTAAGTCATTCTGATTTAAGTCATGCTAATCTAAGTCATTATGCTAGGTCATACTGATCTAAGTCATTCTGCTAGGTCATACTGATCTAAGTCATACCGACCAGCTAAGTCATACCGAACAAAAGCTTGAAGCCACTATGACTTGTTAAGTCACACCGAAGCCATTTACTTGTTAAGTCATGGGAAGCTTTAAGTCAAACCGACAGAAAAAATCAAAGAATCAGACAGAAGCTTTGGTTTTGTTTAAATAGAAAAAAAGGCGGCTGATCAATACAACAACTTCACAATTTCCTTTCTCCATACACACAGAGAGAGAGAGAGAGACACGGACCAAGAGAGATATAGAGGGGAGAAAAAGAGAGCACCACAATTATATTTTCTTCTCCCCTCTAGAGCTTCAACTTAGTTGTAATTACTTGTAAATTCATCTCTAGTATTCATTGTAATATCTTAGACACTAGAGTTTGATTACTTGTATTATTGGAACTATCTAGCGGATTAAGTTCCCTAGAACTTATCTCTCGAATAGCTTTTTAGCATTCGATCTTTTTATTAAAAATATAGAAAAGTTCATTTCAAATTTTCTATAGAATTTGTAATAATTAGTTTTGTCATCAAACCTTGTAATTTGTACCGTGTATTTAGACACACCCCTCCAAGTTTAATATAATTTTATATTCAACTTGAAATATTGGTGTTCGTTTTATTCCGCATCGAATTGTTCAAAAATTAATATACACCCAAAGAACAATTTCGATAAAACGGTATAGTTTGTATTCAACCCCCCTTCTACAAACTATTTTGGACCTAACAATATCAGATTCTACACCTATACAAATACTCAAGAGAACATACTAGTATCCTTAACATAATCAAAATCAATCAAATATAATACACATGAATTTACCCGAATATCAAGATAATTAAAGAATCGTTACCCGTTCTTTTTATTCTTGTTATGAGTCTTCCTTCTCTCTTCCTATTCTCCTCTTGTGTTCTTCTCTCTCTCTCTCTCTCTCTCTCTCTCTCTCTCTCTCTCTCTCTCTCTCTCTCTCTCCCTCTCTCTCACACTCTCTCTCGGCGTTTCTTTTTCTTCCTTTGCCCGACTGTATTCTCTTACTAGGGTTTTCTAATGTTTCGTAACTGACATCTCAATCTTTCTCTATTTTTTATATAATATACATACATTATACTATATCTAATTATTATCCTTAATAATTACTCTTTAATGATATATCTTCTTATAAATGAAAAAAATTACTAATTTTTAGCCTATATTCAGAACTTGAAAATCAATTATGAGTTACAACCTATTAATCTTCTATTTTTAATGATTTTCTGCAATAACTCCTCTAAAATTGAAAAATGCTATAATTTTAAATCCTAAATTATTAATACTAAATTACCAAATTATTTACTAACATCAATCTAAAAACCTGGGATGTTACAAATCATGTCATACCAATTGTCTTATTGAAGTCAAGCATGTCTTAGTGGATGCCTTTCCAGTCTAATTTGTTTTTAAAAGAGGCAGTAGCTTTTAAAGATCACAGGCGACCAGGAATATCAAAACTCAACATAATGTCTTTGAAAAAGAAACAGACAACATACATCTCTCTCTCTCTCTCTCTCTCTCTCTCTCTCTCTCTCTCTCTCTTATTCAAGAACACTGCCAGAGTTTTTAATTCATCATAAATTCTCAAGATCCTTGTTTGTAATATTTTATCCGTTGGAACTTGATTATTTATCGTTCTTGTACTACTAACGAGTTTTTACTCTTAGTTCATATCTGGATTTTTACTAACAAATTAAGAAAAGTTCATGTCGAATTTCTAATTTGTTTTTATTAACTTGATATTATTTCTGTACTGTAATTGTAACAATCCACAAGTTTAATATAAGTTATATTTAACTTGAACTTTGTTTCTTTTAATTCCGCTCAAATTTGTTTCGATTAAAGTTAAAATTTACCGAACAAGTTTCGAAAATACAGTATTATTTGTATTCAACCCCCCCATTCTACAAACATATTGGACCTAACAATTGGTATCAGAGCCGTTTGATTGAAGCACAAATCAAGATCCCATTTTTACTCAATTAAAAATCAAGCCCGAATTTTTAACCCACTTAAAAATTCATCATTTCAACTCAAAAAGTTGGTACTGTTAAGATACCCATGTTTGATAAAAATAACTATGGGTTATGGAAAAAGAAGATGACTCTCTTTCTTTAAGTTACCAATCCTAAATATTTGGGAGTGTTGAAAAATGGACCAAAAATTCCTATGGTCTATGAACTAGAAGTAATTGAAGATGGAGTTGTTGTTACTCCTAGAAGAGCATATGAAAAAGACCCTGATTCTTTTACTCCAGTTGAAAAGGAGGATGATGCACTTGATATTAACTTACAACTCATTTTAGTGGAATCCCTAGATGCAGTAATGTACAATCATGTTGTGAACTATAAAAATGCCACACACATTTGGGAGACCATTGAAACTATCAATGAGGGAACTGAGGAAGTTAGGGAGAACAGATTAGAAATCCTAACATCTGAGTACGAACACTTTAGATTAGCCCCTGGGGAAGGTATCCAAGAAGTGTTTGAAAGATACAATAAGCTAATCAATAACTTGTATCTGCATGGCAAGTATTATACACTCAAAGAGATTAACAGAAAGTTCCTTCTGACTATGCCTTCTCATCTGAACACAGGATCACTACTATAAGGGAATCCAGAGACATGAATGAAGTTTCCCTGGAAAGACTTTTTGGCATCCTAAAAACCTATGAATTGGAGTAAAGTTGACAGAGAAAAATCTATGGCAAAGGCAGAGTTGTAAGTACATCAACAGGTCTAGTGGTTGAGACTCCAAAGGAAGTGGAAGCTAAGGTTGTTCAACCTTACAGCTCAGACAGGGAAGCGATTAAGGTGGAACATGGTCAGAGACCTGTAAATCAGGAAGGTGGAGAGTTCTATTCACTAGAGGAACTGGAGCAATTGGAAGATGAATCTATGGCAATGGTTGTGAGGTAGTTCAGCAATTTCAGATTTAGAAGAAACTCTAAGTTCAGGTTCAAGTCTAACAACAATATATTCCAGAGCGGAGGTACTTTATCCTCTAGTAGCAGGGGTGGCTACAAGACTAAAGTTATGGACAGAAGCAAGATACGTTACTTCAATTGCAATGAACTGGGGCACTTCACAACTGAGTGTTAGAAACCTAAACAAGGTCAACGGAAAGAGTATGCTCCAGAAATGAAGAAGGTAGGAAAGGCCTATGTAGTTGCAGGAAAGAGTTGGGATGACATAGATAGTGAAGATGAAAAAGTTGGCAACCTTGCATTGATGACCAATTCTGACATCACCATTGGTCCTAACTCTCAGGTAAAATTTACTAATGCTGAGTTAATCCGTCATCTTGGTAGTAGCTTAGATTGTGCCAGTCGAGAAAATGCTAGAATAGTTCTATTAAATACCACTCTTGAAAATGAAATGATAGAACTTAAGAAAGTGCACATTAATCAAGATAAGCTAAAAGAAGATGTTTCCTTTTTAGAGAATAGAGTTAACTGCTATAAGCAATTAGAAACTACTCTGAAGATAAAATAGCTGGACTTGAACTCAAGGTTAGTGCTATGAATAACTCCTGCAAAGTAGCTAAAGGGATGTTCAATAAGCAAGCTGTAGATAAATCCGTGGGAATAGGATTTGGCTACAATGAGGCTGTTGGCATGTTAGGCATTATTCCCCTAATCCTGTTAGTGCTGAGAAAAGGGGAATACTACACTTGCTTAAGGGTGTTAAATAACACCTCTTTAGAAAATCTGGTGAAGAACCACCTAACTTGTTGTCAATCATTATTGAAGAAGAGTTGAGAATTTAGGACATTGCCAATGGGAATGTCCAGAACAATGTAAAATTGGTTAAGGACATTAAGACCCAGAATGTCCTCTCTAAACAAGTGTCACCTAAAGTCCCAGTCAAGGTTGTTAAAACAACAAGTTCCTCTAAGGCTGGATTAGGTAGTAATAATGTGAAAAAGAACAATAGCATGTCTCATATGCATGCATGCCCCTAATTGATGCATCTCATAACCTTACGGTATCTCAAATTATATGTCTTGTGCATTTAATGTTATGTCAACATACTTTAATTGCATGCATGCAACTTCTGCTATGAGTACTCCTAAACAATTTGTTAATTGTAATAAGCATGCTAGATCTAGAACTGCTAGTCCTCCTAATTTTAGGAAGGAGACATGGACATCACATGTAATGTCCAAACTTCAATTAAAAACTGGGAAAATATACACCCACCTGATAGACATATATATTAACAAACTGATTCTTAAAGTAGATTGCTATAATAACTACTACCAAGATATACACACACAACTGACATATCTATGTATTGAGACAGTAGTGAAGAAAAAGGGTGTTGAAACACATAATTCTCTCCAGCTTCAGTGTGTTCACTTCTATGCCCTGATTATAAAATCCCCAACAGTTAATATCATATATCATCTCGAACTCACGTCGTTTAGGTCTTAGGGATGAAATATTGAAGTCTTGAAAGCTGAACCTGACGCATGTACTACTTCATTGAAAAACTGCTAGTCAGGCCTCACCAAATATAAAATATAAAGCATATTTGATATTTTTTAACATGTAAACTAACTATATAAGATTTACCCATAATGCATGGTGAGTTTGATTTTCCCCTCTGTGCTCTCCATATCTCTTCAACTTAAAGATTCTTGCTTTTATTGACCATAATACACCTATATAACTAATGAATTATTATCCGAAATTAAAAAAAAATCAAAACCTCCAAAAAGGCCAGTATATCTTGCTCTAACTTTTTGAGGAAAAATGTTAAATATAGATAGAGATAAGTAAAGAAAGCATATTGAAATAAAAAATAAATTGGAAAGAAATGAAAAAGATGCTTATAAAAAATGTAGTACTAGAATTAAGGATTTGGTCTTAACTCTTAAAAAATTATCTGGGAGAAATTAAAAATTAACTCTTAATGCTGAACTTTGCAATCATATATAACATGAACCAACGACAGAGATATTTGTACCATCAATTACATAGAATATACTCCTTAATAAAAGATTGAGTTGGCTGCTAATATAGACTGTTAGTTTTCAAACTTAAGTTACTTCATCACTTTCTTACTAACTGAAGCAGCTGACTATTCATACTCTCAAGTTCATCTTTGGCAGCATTATATTTTTCATTGATCGCCTCAAATGCCACACGAACCTCCTCTTTATATGCGTCCAATTTTCTGAGCTCAGCTTCGACGTCAGAATGAACCTCTTTGCATAGATCCCTCTCTGCTGCCAGATTCTCTCTCTTTTCTTCCTTACACAACTCCTCTCTAAGCTTATCTAATTCACCTGTCAACTTTGCTCTTTTAAGCTTCATACATTCTACATAAGTCTCAGCTCTATAAAGTTTCTCTTGAGCAGCAGAGAGTTTATTCGACACAACAGACAGAGACTCTCTTGCTGATTATAACGAGCCTTTATCTCCCGGTCAATATTTTCCTTGTTTTTAGGAGAATATGCTAGCATTCGGCAGTGTGCAAAGTGCAATCAGTTTGTTGACTTTTCTACTAAAAGATGTATAATCGTCTCAAATTGCTCTCAGTGTATTGTAGCTCGTATTTGCAAGATTAATCATGTCGTTAGGACTCAATCGGTCCGCAGGACTTGTGAGGCAGGCCACCAACTGAGATTTTAATATTAATGCTGTATTCGCGAGGTGTTGATTCACAAGCTGTTGGCGATCCTGCGGTACATCTTCTTCTGGGGAATCTGGTTCTATTGTATGTTCAAGCATGAAGCGAAGATTACATTTCGACTTTTCTTTCCCTGGAGAAGAAGGAAACTCTACTACTAAAACCCTATGCCCCGAGCAACCAGGTGGCATTTCAGGATCTAAATCTAATCCCCCTGTTTGAGGTATTACAGTGCTTGCCTCCATCTTTTTCTTAGGTGGATTGACCTCAGCTGCTTCTTTATTTACCTCACTTGTACCCACAGTTATAATAGGTAAATCGAGTTTCTTTCTTTTACCGTATACAGAGAAGGTGGCTTCGTTTCTGGAGGGAGATTGTGAGGGTACTGTTACATTGATGGAAAGGACAGGATCTTTTGTATTATGAAGTGGCGAAAAATTTGTGTGTAAGTGAGAAGGATATAAAGTAGACAGTTTGCCTGAATGTGGTCTGGAAGCACAAATTTAACCTTGGCATTCAAATTTTTCTGGACTAAACAAGAGAAAGAGCTCACAGTTTGGACACACACTTGCAATGTATCATCTACGTCACGTACACTAAGATCCTTACATAAATGATTAGCAATAATCATAAAGAATCTAGCATAATCGATGACATCATCTCTACTTTCTTTTTTGCCTAATTTTTTTGGAGACTTGATCGAGCGGTAAAGAGCCAGTATCAATTGTCCTATTGTACATGAGGCTGTATCCAATTTTCAAAAACAAACTTAGTTATGGAAGTACAACGATAAACGCCATATGCACTCTGTAAAAACTTTTGACAGAGTGTGAAAGAAATAGGACCATTCCTTCCTAAGATATCTCCTATTTAACAGGCTATCCAAGCACACTTGATAAATGTTAACATGGAGATAATCTCTGTTGAACATAACTGATAATTTCTGAAATGAGAACATTGATGCAAACAATTAATTGCAACTAATATATTCCAAGGTGCTCACACAATGTCTATAAATAGACTTACAAAAGGAAAGAACAGCTCACATGAACAAGACTCATGTGTAACAATCATAACACTCAAACTGATCAAACATGTTTACATGTGGAAACACATGCTCACACATGCACACTACTCATGAAAACAGATCACACATTCATCACTCATAGACACAGCTCACACACACACACACACCATCACACTAGAAGCCACTTGAAGTGGCTTCCAAGCCTAGAAGCCATTTGAAGTGGCGACCAACATTGGAAGCCACTTCAAGTGGCGACCAACATTTGAAGCCACTTCAAGTGGCGACCAACAGCACACATGTTGGTGTTGTAACTTTAACATTCCCCCTCAACACCAACATTCTTATTCTTCATCACACCAAGTTCATTACCACAATACTCAAGCTTCCTGCTGTTCAGACCCTTTGTAAAGATGTCTGCTATTTGATCTTCCGTTCCAACATGTAGCATCTCCACTTCTTTCTTAAGGACTTTCTCCCTAATAAAATGATAGTGTACTTCTATATGTTTAGTTCTGGCGTGAAATACTGGATTTTTAGCCAGATATATTGCTGACTTGTTGTCACAGTATAATGGAACACTGCACTTTGTTACTTGATTTAGCTCCCCTAAAAGTTGCACAAGCCAAGTACTCTCTTGAGCTGCCATTGCTGCTGCACGGTATTCCGCTTATGTGGTTGATAAAGGCACTGTTGGTTGTCTTTTGCTACACCATGAAATTGCTCCAGACCCAAGTAAAAATACATACCCAGTAGTCGATCGTCGAGTTTCACAATCACCTGCATAGTCAGCGTCACAATAACCAACTAAGTTACTTTCTCCACCTGTTCGGTACATAATACCATGAAACAAAGTGCCCTTGACATATCTCAGAATCCTTCGAGCTGCTTCCAAGTGAGGCTTCTTTGGATTCTGCATGTATCTACTCATTACTCCAACTGCATAAGACAAATCAGGCCTTGTTAGAGTAAGGTAAATTAGACTGCCTATCGGCTGACGGTACATTGTAGCATCCTTCAAGAATTCTCCTTCATGAGTACATAGTTTTGTATTGAAGTCAATTGGTGTTGAAGTTGGTTTGCAATTAGCCATTCCAAATCTTTTTAACAAATCTGAAGAGTATTTGTGCTGATGCAGAAATATTCCTTCTTCTGTGTAACTGATCTCTAAACCAAGAAAGTGATGAAGTCGACCAAGCTCCTTCATCTGAAAGCGTACTGATAGATTCTTTTTCGTTCTAAGAATTTCTTCTTCATCATCACCAGTTAAAACTAAGTCATCCACATAGACCAATACAACAGCTATCTTACCATCAGTAAATTTAACAAATAAGCTTGAATCTGATGATGTAACTGAATAACCACTATAAATAAGAAATTCAGCAATCTTACCATACCATGCTCGAGGTGACTGTTTTAATCCGTAAATTGCCTTTCGCAACTTACACACATATTCAGGATGATTGATACTTTCAAAACCCTTAGGCTGACACATGTAGATATCATGATCTAGATCTCCATGCAAGGATGCGTTCTTTACATCCATCTGCCAAAGTCTCCATTTCTTAGCTGTTGCTAGTGATAGCAAAACTCGTACAGTAGTAAGTTTTGCTACTGGACTGAACGTTTCATCATAATCCAGTTCATATTGTTGAGAGAATCCTCGAGCTACCAAACGTGCCTTGTACCTTTCAATTGTACCATCTGCAAAACGTTTTATCTTATAAACCCATTTGCATGAAACAGGTTTAACATCTTTTGGTTTTGATACTAGCTCCCAAGTTTGGTTTTGTTCTAATGCAACAATCTCTTCTTCCATGGCACGTTTCCACTCTGATTTTTCAATTGCATCTTCGAAACTTGTTGGTTCTTCTGCTATGGCAACATTAGCATACTTAGTGTTTGATTTTCTGATTCTTGTTGACCTTCTAAGTGGAGGTGGTGTGTCTTCCCCACTGTCATCATCTTCTCCATCTTGTTGCAAGATTGCCTCATTTTGCCAGGTACTTTGAGTCTCCACTATTGCACCATCTTCACTGTCTTCAGTGCTCAACTGGACCAAAGTCGATTCCAATGCCTTCTTACAGTTTGTTAGGAATATGTTGTACTTGATGATAACTTCACAATCAATCAAATTGTTTAAGGTTTTGTAGCTGTCAACGGATGAGGATTTATAACTCTATCCGTTGACAGGTAGCTCATCAACGGATGAGGTTTTGTAGCACACTGCAGTATCTCTATGTTATCAGTTGATAGTGTTTTTATCCACAGTCATGTTGACTATCAACGGATGGGCAGAATAGGGTAGCCAATTGTAAATAAGCTATGCTATGTAATTCTGTCTAAGTGAAAGTGTATCAACGGATGAAGACTAAACTCTATCAACGGATACAACTCAAATCCACTCTATCAACGGATACAGCTCAAGTCCCAATATCAACGGATACTGCTCTATACATCATCAACGGATGTCACTATACATCATCAACGGATGTCAGTATACATCATCAACGGATAATCATTGACATTGTTTTCTATGATTAGCTGGAGATTAGCAGTTGATAAGGACATGTTTGACTAACAGATCACATGAGTTGAAAGTAGATACAAAAAGCAGTATGGCAGCCATACTTTGGAAACACAGAAGAAAGAAGCATTCTATTTACACTATGAATACAAGAAAGGTGCAGGAGACATGTCTGAACACAAGGACAACCTTTCGGCTACATGTGTATTTGGAGTGTAGTAGCAAGTCAACTAGAATTAGATTAGTATTATCTTATTCCAGTAGTACTTGTAAAACTTGGGATATATAACCAAGTGTAGCAACTCTTTGTAGGTTAAGAAAACAGACATATTTGCTTAGGGTTTCTTGAATATCCTTAGAAGCAAAGAGTTGTAAAACTGCAGCTGTGTACATTTTGTATCACAAAGTTTTCTTCAAATAAAAGCTTCAGGTGGTGCATATTAACCACCTGATTTTATATGTGTTTGTGTTTAAATCTTACATTGCAATTATCTCTTCATAAGTTTCTGAAGTTCTTATCAGAAATTTATAAATATCAAGAATTGTATTCAACCCCCCCTTCTACAATTATACAAGTGTGTAATCTGGGAATAACAATTGGTATCAGAGCAAGCTTCTAACATATTTGAAGTTTAAAGATCAACACACTTCCAACATGTCTAAGAAGGATTATGGAGTGAAGATTCCAGTTCTTGATAGAGAAAATTACTTTCACTGGAAAGTAAAAATGCGTCTACATCTCTCGTCTATTGATGAGGGTTTTGTGGATTGCATTGACAAGGGTCCTCACGTTCCAATGAAGACAGCAACAAGAGTTGGCCTGGCTGATGATGTGCCTGACACTTTCATTCCCAAACCTGTTTCTGAGTGGAGTCTTGAAGATATTGCAGAAGTCCACAAAGACAAAAAGGCCATGAATATTCTGTTCAATGGTCTAGAAACAGACATGGTTGACAATGTTATTAACTGCACTACCGCTAAGGAAGTATGGGACATTGTTCAAACCCTGTGTGAAGGAACAGAACAGGTAAGGGAAAACAAGATGCAACTACTAATCCAACAGTATGAACATTTTCACTTTAAGAGTGGAGAAACATTGAATGATACATTTAGTAGATTTCAAAAGCTACTAAATGGTTTGAAACTGTATGGAAGAGTCTATCAAGTTAAAGACTCTAATCTCAAATTTCTGAGATCACTGCCCAAGGAATGGAAGCCAATGACTGTTTCTCTAAGAAACACTCAAGAGTACAAGACATTTACTCTTGAAAGGCTCTATGGAACTTTAAAGACCTATGAGCTGGAAATGGAGCAGGATGAAGAGATTGAGAAGTCTCAAAAGAAAAGTGGGTCAGTTGCACTCGTTGCCAACTTGGAGCAAAAGGAGGAAAGGACAGAAACTGCTAGTTCTACACCAAACAGGGAGGTTTGTAAAGGTAGAGCAGAATCAAGCAGGAGCAAGGAAAAGGTGTCTGAGGAATTGAATGCCCTTCAGCAGGATGAATTGGATGAGATAGATGAGCACTTAGCTTTTCTATCTAGGAGATTCTCTAAGCTGAAATTCAAGAGAAACTCTGGGATGGCCAAGCCATTTAACAAGGATTTTTCCACAAACAACTATGTGGATAAATCCAAAATTAAATGCTACAATTGTGGAATTGCTGGTCATATGATAAGTGAATGCAGGAAATCTAGATCTGAGAACAAGGGAAAGCCAACTGAGGTTGTTGACTATAAGAAGAAATATTTTGATCTTCTCAGGCAGAAAGGAAAGGCATTCTTGACTCAAGAGTATGACTGGGCTGTTGATGACAATCATTCTGATGATGATGCTGAGTTAGTCAACCTTGCTTTAATGGCTGATTCTGGAGAGCAGGAAGCAAGTTCAGCTAGCAATCAGGTATTTTCTACTAATCTCTTTGAGCTCACTAAAGAGGAATGCAATAGTGTTATAGATGAAATGTCTACTGAACTATATCACTTAAGTGTTACTCTTAAATCACTTACTAAAGAGAACAATAGAATTAAAGAGTCTAATCTGTTTTTAAGTGATAGAAATTCTGCTCTAGAATCTCAATTTCTAGAATTTGAGAAAATGAGAGTTGATTGCAATAATGCTAAAAGTGAACTTGAAGCTGTGTGAAAAAGAGAACTGATTTTAAAAGACCAGCTTGAAAAAGAACAAGGGATAATTGCTAAATTTCAAAGTTGTAGGAATATTTCTCAAAATATAATAGAAGTTCAGGGAATAGAATCATTTGTGAAGGATACCTGGACTCAAAGGAAAAAGGAGCTAGAACCTGGCCTTGAGGATCTAGAGACTATTTGTGAATCAACGGATAGTGATCATCCGTTGACAGATGAACCGTCAACGGATGAGAGGTATCCGTCGACTAACAAAAAGTCTGTTAGTAAGAAGGATATTAGGAAACTGGATATCAAGTATGGTCCAGTAAACAAGAATTTTGTTAATGGTGAGTGCAGCAAAACCAAATCCAGTGGGAAGGCTAAGACAGGTGAATTACACAACAAAAAGGCTGTTGGTAAATCAGACAATGAAAAGGTAGAAATTGAGGGCAAAAAGAAAAAGAACATAAATGGTAAGATAGGCATCAACAAGAAAAACAATTACTCTCCTGACAAGTTTGCTCCTAGGAAAACTTGTAGTAATTGTAATAGTGTCAATCATTTATCTTCTAATTGCAAGATTGTCAACAAGGCTCCTGTTCATGTACCTCAACCAATGCCATGTATGCCTGCAATGCCTGTTATGCCTGGTTTGTATCAAAATGCTAGTTTTTCAAATCCATATGTGAACATGCCATATGTGTCTAATCCATACTTTCAATCTATGAATGTGCCACAAATGTCATGGAACCTACCTAGCATGAATAATATGTATGCCAATTTTCCACACATGCATGCATCCAATATTCATGCAAATGAGCATTTGTCAAACCCCATTACTCAAGCATCTACACCTAAGTTGAAGAATGCTAAGAGTGCAAAGTCAAAGGCTAACAAGAAAGGACCCAAGGAAGCTTGGGTACCAAAATCAACTTGATTTGCTTTTGAAATGTGTGCAGGGAAACAGAAGGAATCTATGGTACCTAGACAGTGGATGCTCTAGGCACATGACAGGAGATTCAACCCTGCTCACAGAATTCAAGGAAGGAGCTGGCCCTAGAATTACCTTTGGAGATGACAGCAAAGGATATACTAAGGGATATGGCCTGATCTCAAAAGACAATGTCATCATTGAAGAAGTGGCTTTAGTTGAAGGTTTAAAGCACAATTTGATGAGTATCAGTCAGATTTGTGACAAAGACTATGAAGTAAAGTTCACAAAAGAAGCCTGTGTTGTTTCTGCCAAGGAAGACAACAATGTGGTATTGACAGGCTTTAGAAAAGGAAATGTTTACATAGCTGACTTCAATTCAGCAAGCTCAGAATCCATTACTTGTCTCTTCAGCAAAGCAAGTAAGGATGAGAGTTGGCTATGGCATAAGAAGCTGTCACTTTTGAATTTTAAAGTTATGAATGATTTGGTAAGAAAGGATCTTGCTAGAGGAATCCCTCATTTGGAGTTTGTCAAAGATGGGCTATGTGATGCCTGCCAATTAGGGAAACAAAAGAAATCATCTTTCAAAAGCAAGACAGAGTCATCCATTGTTAAGCCTCTTCAATTGCTGCATATGGATTTATTTGGTCCAGTAAATGTCATGTCTATTTCAAAGAAGAAATACTGTCTGGTGATTGTAGATGATTTTTCTAAGTTCACATGGACTTTCTTCCTGCACTCCAAGGATTGTGCAAGTGAAATCATTATCAATCACCTCAGAATGCTAAACAATGGTTCTGAAGACAGAGTACAAAGGATCAGGAGTGACAATGGTACTGAATTCAAGAATTCCACAATGAAGATTTTCTGTGAAGAGAATGGAATTGTCCATGAGTTTTCTGCTGCCAGAACACCTCAACAAAATGGGGTTGTTGAAAGGAAAAACAGAACTCTCATTGAAGCAGCTAGAACAATGTTAAGTGAATCAAGATTACCAACATATTTCTGGGCTGAAGCTGTCAACACTGCATGCTTTACTCAGAATATTTCCTTGGTCAATCAAGCTAGAGGAATGACTCCTTATCAGTTATTAACCAACAAGAAACCAACTTTAGCTTTTCTACATGTCTTTGGATGTAAGTGTTTTGTGCTAAGGAATCATGGAGATAATTTAGGCAAATTTGAAGCAAAGGCAGATGAAGCTATTTTCGTTGGATATGCAGCAGGGAAAGCCTACAAGGTCTACAATCTAAGAACCAACATTGTTATGGAATCTGTACATGTTGTGTTTGATGATCAAAAGATTCTAGGCCTAAATGATGAAGGTTACCATGAAAAGTTGGAATTTGAGAATGAAGGTGAAGGAAGAATGTACTATGATGATGATGAGGAGAATGAAGATCATGACCACAGAGATCCACCTAGAGCTGTTATACCAACTAGAAGTGATGCTTACACTGAAAATGAAGCATCCGTTGATAGTCATTCTGCAACATCCGTTGACACTATTAGAGATGCATCCGTTGACAGAAATTCTCAAGCATCCGTCGACAGGCAAAATGATGCATCCATTGACAGTCAACTTCATAACTCAGCAAGGACAACAAACTCAGGGGGAGTTTCTCAAGGTCAAAATTCAATGCTAAATCAACATGATCATGGAAATGAAGCAACCTCATCAAGATCAAATCTTCCACCTGCAAGAAAATGGACTATAAATCATCCATTTGAGTTAATCATTGGTGAATCAAATTAAAGAGTCCAAACTAGAAGGGCCACTCAAGCAGAATGTCTATACAGTAGCTTCCTGTCTCAAGAGGAACCTAAGAAAGTGGAAGATGCCCTTCTAGATCCAGATTGGGTGTTAGCAATGCAAGAAGAGCTAAACCAATTTGAAAGAAATAAAGTATGGAAACTTGTGCCCAAACCTGATGATAGAAGTGTCATAGGTACTAAATGGGTTCTCAAGAATAAGACAGATGAAAATGGCATAATTGTGAGGAATAAAGCTAGATTAGTGGCAAAGGGCTATTCTCAAGAAGAAGGAATAGATTTTGATGAAACTTTTGCTCCAGTAGCAAGACTTGAGGCAATAAGAATCTTTCTAGCCTATGCAGCACATGCCAATTTCAAAGTCTATCAGATGGATGTCAAAAGTGCCTTTCTAAATGGGGAACTGGAAGAAGAGGTCTATGTCCATCAACCTCCTGGTTTTGAGGATCCAGAATTTCCAGAATATGTATATCTTCTCATGAAAGCACTTTATGGTTTGAAGCAAGCACCAAGAGCCTGGTATGACACTTTATCTCAATTTCTTTTGGAGAACCACTTCACTAGAGGTACAGTAGATAAAACCTTATTTCATAGGGATATTAATGGCTCTTCAATACTTGTTCAAATCTATGTAGATGATATTATTTTTGGGTCTACAGATGAGAAGCTTTGCAAAAAGTTTGCCAAACTTATGCAAAGTAGGTATGAAATGAGTATGATGGGTGAATTAACTTACTTTCTTGGCCTACAAGTAAAGCAAGTTAATGAGGGCATTTTCATAAGTCAAACAAAATATATTTATGATCTCTTAAAGAAATTTGACTTAATGGATTGTACATCTGCTAAAACACCTATGGCCACTGCAACTAAGCTTGAGTTGAATACTAAGGAAAAGTCTGTGGACATCTCAAGTTATAGAGGCATGGTAGGTTCACTTTTATACCTAACAGCTAGTAGACCTGATATAATGTTTTCTACTTGTCTTTGTGCTAGATTTCAAGCTGATCCTAGAGAGTCTCACTTAATAGCTATTAAAAGAATTTTCAGGTATCTCAAGGGAACACCAAACCTTGGCATTTGGTACCCAAGAGAATCTGGTTTTGATCTAACTGGCTATTCAGATGCAGATTATGCAGGTTGCAGAGTTGATAGGAAAAGTACTACAGGTTCCTGTCAATTTCTAGGAAACAGGCTTGTGTCATGGTTCAGTAAGAAACAAAACTCAGTCTCCACTTCTACAGCTGAAGCTCAATACATTGCGGCTGGAAGCTGTTGTGCACAGATTCTATGGATGAGAAACCAACTCATTGACTATGGTCTAAAAGTTGAGAAGATTCCAATTTTCTGTGACAACACAAGTGCTATTGCCATCACAGGGAATCCAGTGCAACATTCGAGAACCAAGCACATTGACATCAAATACCACTTCATTAGAGAACATGTGATGAATGGTACAGTAGAAATGCACTTTGTGCCAAGTGAAATGCAGCTTGCAGATATCTTCACCAAGCCTCTTGATGAATCCACATTCACAAGATTGGTAGGTGAGCTAGGTATGCTTAACTTGTCATAATTTCTAGTGATATTTGATTTCAATGAATTGAAGCTGGAAATGTGTTTTGATTTACTTGAAAGTTAAAACTTTCAGAAAAATTTTCTGCAGAAATTTTGCCTAAGGCAAAATTAGCTTATCAACGGATATCCTTTTATCCGTTGATAGTATAAACATATTACTAGATTTTTGCATGTCAACGGGTAACAGGCTATCCACGTCATCAACGGATAAACTGTATCTCAACCGTTCATTCTATATCCGTTGATATACATTTCTTTTTAACCGTTGGTAACCGTGTATATCTAATCATGGCTGTACTTATTCTCTTTTTATTTATTATCTGACAGTTACTTTTGACCAATGGAGTAATTACTTTTAATTATTTCATTTTTAATTCTTGAAAAATATAAAAGGCGGACTTGTACTCTCACATCTCACTTTTATTCATTTTCAAGCATATCAAAAGTTAACTGCATCTTCTTCCCTAAAACTCTC
This sequence comes from Saposhnikovia divaricata, assembly GCA_036435485.1. Taxonomy (NCBI): domain Eukaryota; kingdom Viridiplantae; phylum Streptophyta; class Magnoliopsida; order Apiales; family Apiaceae; genus Saposhnikovia; species Saposhnikovia divaricata. The sequence continues at coordinate 172,235,515 of CM071598.1, forward strand.
TGTAACCAAAGTTCAATCACTTCAATGGCGCCTATTGTTAAGATGATGTCCTCCACTGGGTTTACCTATGAGAAGAACAATTTCGCGGCCTTTGTTGACACAGTGAATGCTCCAGAAGCTTACCACACTTTGATGAGTTTCGTGAAGAAATGCAAACTGTCATATGCTATGACGGCCACCACTCCCTTAATCCACGAGGTAATTGAAGAGATGTGGACATCTGCTGAGTACAATGGCACAGACGGTACAATTGCTTTTTCTTTAAAGGGTAAAAACTATGTGGTTAATTCTGATGTAATAACTGCTTGTTTAAAATTGCCTGAGAATAACTGTCTGAAAGTACCTACTGATGCTGAAATTGTTGCCATGCTTAATTCTATTAATTATGCCCTTAGTACTGAAAACTTAGGGAAAATTGCTAGAAAAGGAATGGTTAAAGAATGGAGCTACTTCTGTGATGCCTTCATTAAAACTTTTTCAGGAAAAATTAGTAATTTTGATGCTGTTACCCAGTCCATGCTAACAATGATGTGTATGCTTTTAAATGATAAATTCTATAATTTTGGCACATTAGTTATGTATGAGATAGCTGCAAAGTTGGGTAAAAAGGAAACTAGGAGCAAGAATATCTACTTTGCTAGATTTTTAATGCTCTTAGCACTGCATGTGTCTGAGAATAAGCTATCCATTGCTAACCCGGATAGCAAGTTCCAATGTTTTGTTCAGGAGAAGAGAGTCTTAAGTGACCTGATTCGAATGAACCTCAATGCAGGAGTACAGTTGGTATATCTACCAATTGTTCAGGTAACTATCTCTAACTCTGAAACCCCTATCTCCAACCCCCAAATTTCTTTGCCTTCTAGTGTCACAATGGAGTCTGTAGTTGTGACCAAACAGGCTCCTACCAAAGTGACCAAATCCAGAGTTCCAAAACCACATTCTAAAAAGCAAACCTCAAGTGTCTCTCAAAAGACACCTGTTGTAAAATCTACCAAACCTCTTGAGGGGAGTGTGAAGGTGGTAGTGAGTGGTGAGGGACAGGGTGAACATCAAAGAAGCCCTAAGGATAAGGAAGGAGAGATGAGTGCAACCACCATTTCAGTCTCTCAAAAGACTGCTAATGTAACTACAGGCCAAATTCTAGTTACACTCTCTCAACAGAGTGTGACTACTGAATCAAGTTCCCCACAAGGAACACTGCACAAGAGGGTTAGGGACACATATAGCCCAATCTCAAAAACCTATGGAAGAAGAGTGAAATCTAAAACCACAGGGGAATCACAGGGTGCACACACTGTACAGGAAACTGTACCTTCTCAAACTCAGTTTGATGTGGCTTCAATAAATGTGGAGTCACAGCCCCTTGATCTTAATCTTCAAATCGACACACATTACAATCCACCATCACCAACTCCATCTCTGGATGTGGATATGATATCTACATCAATTCCTGATTCTCCATCTTTAAGATTCTTGGAGAAGCCCCACTCTGTAATTGGTGGTCATCATCTTTTAGATGATTTGTTGGACCATCAATCTTCCCTTCCAGAATTCTCAACACAGACTGTGGCCTCGAACTTAAAATCAATCTCCACAGATTCAGTGTTGGTTTTCTCTTCAACGGATATAATTATTCCTTCCTCAACGGATATCCTTCATCCGTTGACAAGTGTTTCTCCATCAACGGATGCGCCTCTATCTAGCCATCCGTTGACAGCTATAACTACTCCATCAACGGATATTCCTTATCCGTTGATAACTCACTCTACCACTGCTATATCTGACATTCCAGTGTCAAGTGTAGAGGAGTTCTCAGTAGTTGAAACACTTTTAGGTTTGAGGGAAGGGAGTGAGAGGCTGCCTTGTGAGCAGGCAAAAGGAGAGATAAATAATGAGAGGATGGCCATTTCTTCCGGTCAGGCAAAAGGAGAGTTTGAGAGTTCCACCTTAGTAGGTGAAGGTGAGGGTGTGAGAGGTGTGAGCCAAGGGGAGCCCTTGATGCAAGAAAAGAGAGATGAGGGGAGAGAAGGGACTATAGGAGAGATAAGGATGGAAGAAGCAGCAATTGCTAGTGAGTCAATGAGGGTTGAGGATGCATCCAAGGAAATGGAATTTCAAAGAGAATATCAGTCCATGATTGACTCCATTTCTTTGGATGCTGAAACCTTTACTCACCCTGTTCCTGCCTATCAAATTCTGGCACAACAGGGCAATGTGGAAGCAGAGGAGGCAATGCACCTAGTGCACACCTCACAGTCTCTACTTAGAGCTAAGGAATCTATAGCATCTCTGCCAACCACTGCTGAGAGTGATGAATTTGACAATTCTGAAGATGAAGACAGCCAGAGCTCTGAAGATGAAGGTGGTAGCAGTATTCATGATTTTGCATTTGCTCAAAACTACACCTATCATCAACTTGATATGGAAATCATAAGGCAATATAAATCTGCCCTGGCTGAGCACCCAGAAGCAGATTCACAGAGAAAGGTTGTTCTTCAACAGACAATTGACTCCTTAAAGTTACAAAAGATGCAAATGGTGATTCAGAGATCCAATTTAGAGGAGGTCAAACAAGAAATCAAGGATGTGAAGATCTCTGTGGATTCCAAGCTAGAGCAACTAGCTCCTACAGCCACTCAGAGGGTGTTGCAACAAAGGTTTCTCAAAGAAGACAACCTGGCTAAGTCTGTGCAACTTCTCAATTCAAGAGTGGAAAAGATGGAATCCCAGATGGAGCAATTTCTTCAACATCAGAAACTGCAAACCCAACTGCTAGAAAAGTTAGTTGCAGCCCCAACTTCTAGTCAAACCCTTGATGCTAACAAAAAGGGGGAGAAAGTGGAAGAGGCTGTGGCAACTACAAGTCAAATCTTAATTTCTGAAAGCAGGGAAGCAGCAAGTCAGGGGGAGCAGCAGCCTACCATAGTGGTCAATCCACAAGAATTCATTGTCACAGCTTCCCCCAGCAAATCCAAACCTGAACAAGTAGCTCTATCTGAAGAGTTTGATCTCTCAAACTTGACAGAAGAGGAAAAGCTAGCCAAAATTGAAGCTCTCCAAAAGATGAAAGAGGAAAACTATGAAAGGATAATGAGGACAGAAAGATTGATCAATCAATCTATTGCATCAACTCTGTTCTCTAGCCAAACCTCAGCTCCAACAATATCTACAACAATTCTGAAAGTGCTCACTCCAGCAATTGTGGCTCCTACATTCTATGATGTTGAGCCTTCTCATGTTAAGGAATTTGAACCCTACATCAAATCAAGACCCTTCTCACCACCAAAAGCAAATGGGAAGAACAAGTTACAACTGGACTTTCCATTTCCCAAGGATGATGAAGAGAAGCTGATGGGTAAGACAATCAAGGAATTCAAGGAGAAGACTAACAGTTGTGTAAGAGAATGGATGGCTGTAATCATAAGGAATGGAAAAGTTCTAAACATATCCAACAGCCATCCTAGATTTGTTGAAGCCAAGAGAGAAGAGACTTCAAGGCTGCTAAGAGAATCTCAACCAAGCACTGAATATCAATATGAAAACTCAGATGAGAAGCAAGCAAGGATGGCTCAAGAGTTATTGGATGAGGTAGAGGATGAATTGAGGGAACCTGAGGAAGTCCCCAAATTCAAAAAGAAAGGGAAATCAGTCCCCAAATCCAAGAGATTAAAATCAAAGGCAAGGAGGCCTGTCTCTCCAGAAACTGAAAACAAAGAGACAGTTGGTTCATCACAACCTATTGATGTAAAAGTATTCAACCCAGATGTAAATTTCCATGGTGAGCCTATAGTACCTAAAGAGGAACCAATGAATCTTGACTCCATTGAGGTTCCTTCATTCTTGCTGAAGCCTCAACAGAAGCCTACACAGAAGAAAAGGAAACCAAGGAAGCAACCTTCAAAGGAACCAATTCAAGTTTCTAGGGTACCTGCAATTGTCAGGCAGCCAATCTTGGAAAACAAGGATGATTTTATCTATCAGGCAGATATTGAAGAATACTCTGACATGAATCTTTATCTGGATGAATTGTCAGAAGTAAGAGGAATTGACAAATATAGACATTTGCCTGAAAGATTGGTCTTTGTATACAAGGGAGGAATGGAAAGGACATGGCCACTACAAAGGGTTCTTGGAGAAAATTATCATACCTTAACCAAAGTGTTCTCTGCAATCAAGAGATACACAGGGTTCTCCAAGATAGCAAAAGGGGAGATACTGGACAGAATAGAACAAATAAGAAGGGATTGGAACTCACCATCAAGTCTACCAAGGAAAATGAAGATCCCATACAATGGACAGAAAATCCACCTCCAACCTTTCTGGATGATGGAGTTCAGGGATGAAGATGGTAACAGGAGATTCTTCAGGTTAGAAGACCAACTACCAAAGGCTAGTTCTCAATACCTGAGATGGCTACAACAGAAGCTAAATCCAAAGGTAGATGAAGAAGATGCCTTCTATAGGCAACTCCAAATACAGATTGAGTCCAACTCTGCCAAGGAAGGAAAATCAAGGGTGATGCCAACAAGAGGAAAGAAACAGTCCTAATCTGCTCAGTCTAGAGGAGCACTTCTCTGTAAATTTCTCAAACTTTCAGTTTTTAATTATTGTAGCTTAATACAATTTATGCATTGTTCTTTATATATCTTTAGGAATGTTTTGTTATCATCAAGGTCCTGAATTTATGCTTTATTGCCATCAAGTATAAATTGGGGGAGATTGTTAGGAATATGTTGTACTTGATGATAACTTCACAATCAATCAAATTGTTTAAGGTTTTGTAGCTGTCAATGGATGAGGATTTATAACTCTATCCGTTGACAGGTAGCTCATCAACGGATGAGGTTTTGTAGCACACTGCAGTATCTCTATGTTATCAGTTGATAGTGTTTTTATCCACAGTCATGTTGACTATCAACGGATGGGCAGAATAGGGTAGCCAATTGTAAATAAGCTATGCTATGTAATTCTGTCTAAGTGAAAGTGTATCAACGGATGAAGACTAAACTCTATCAACGGATACAACTCAAATCCACTCTATCAACGGATACAGCTCAAGTCCCAATATCAACGGATACTGCTCTATACATCATCAACGGATGTCACTATACATCATCAACGGATGTCAGTATACATCATCAACGGATAATCATTGACACTGTTTTCTATGATTAGCTGGAGATTAGCAGTTGATAAGGACATGTTTGACTGACAGATCACATGAGTTGAAAGTAGATACAAAAAGCAGTATGGCAGCCATACTTTGGAAACACAGAAGAAAGAAGCATTATATTTACACTATGAATACAAGAAAGGTGCAGGAGACATGTCTGAACACAAGGACAACCTTTCGGCTACATGTGTATTTGGAGTGTAGTAGCAAGTCAACTAGAATTAGATTAGTATTATCTTATTCCAGTAGTACTTGTAAAACTTGGGATATATAACCAAGTGTAGCAACTCTTTGTAGGTTAAGAAAACAGACATATTTGCTTAGGGTTTCTTGAATATCCTTAGAAGCAAAGAGTTGTAAAACTGCAGCTGTGTACATTTTGTATCACAGAGTTTTCTTCAAATAAAAGCTTCAGGTGGTGCATATTAACCACCTGATTTTATATGTGTTTGTGTTTAAATCTTACATTGCAATTATCTCTTCATAAGTTTCTGAAGTTCTTATCAGAAATTTATAAATATCAAGAATTGTATTCAACCCCCCCTTCTACAATTATACAAGTGTGTAATCTGAGAATAACACAGTTATTGGAGTCCAGCTGATCTTCGTGTTCAGAGGACCACCATGAGGAGGCTTCATCAAATACTACATTTCGAGATGTATAGCATTTTCCTGTAGTTGGATTACAGCATCGCCATCCCTTTCTTGGTTCATCATATCCTACAAAAATGCACTTGATAGCCTTTTTCTCCAGCTTGCTGCATAAGGGATCAGGTACAAAAACATAGCATACACTTCCAAAAACACGAAAATAGCTAACATCAGCCTTTTTTTCCAGTGCCTTCTCATAAGGTGAAGCAAACTCTAACCTTTGTTGGGGAAGCACATTGATAACAAAGGCTGCAGTCTTCATTGCCTCTGCCCAAAAATGTCCAGGGACATTCTTAGCATGAAGCATACTTCGACACACTTCTGCTAAATGTCTATTTTTCCTCTCAGCAACACCGTTTTGTTGTGGTGTGCTTGGACATGTGAATTGACGGCGTATCCTGCATTCTGTAAGAAAGTTTGAAAACTCAATTGAGGTGTATTCACCCCCATTGTCAGTGCGTATACAACAGATGTTACTCCCAACTTTTGTTTCTGCTTCGTCCTTAAAAATTTTGAATTTTGACAGAACCTCAGATTTTTCCTTCATAAAGAAAACCCATAAGTACCTTGAAAAATCATCAATGAAAGTAACCATGTACTTCATCCCTCCAATTGAGGCTTGCTTGACTGGCCCAAACACATCAGAATGTACCAACTCTAATGGTTTGCTTGCTCGATACTTGGATTCTTCATAAGGTAGTTGATGTGCTTTTCCAAATTGACATCCTGCACATATAATGTCAGTTCTTACCTTGAGTTGAGGTAATCCTTTCACCATTGATTTTCTCATCATCACATCTAGCTTGGTGTAGCTGACATGACTCAACCTTGCATGCCATAAGTCAGCAGTTTCATTTTTTCTTGTCTTGTCTAGAAATGCAGATTCTGCAGACATCACATAGATTGATTCCTGTTTTCGTCCTTTCAGAAGTGGTTCTTCCTTAACTTCAATATCTCGATACACTTTTACATCTTGAGGACCAAACAAGACATAATGACCAGAAGATGTTAACTGAGATACTGATAGCAGGTTTTTAGTCATACCTGGAACATGATAAACATTTTGGAGTGGTACCTCTACACCATTAAGTTGAGGTGTCACAACGAGATCACCAATATGTGCTATTGGTAACTTAGAATTGTCTGCTGTTACCACAACACGACCTCCTTTATACTCTATCAGAGTCTGCAACTTTTTCACATCGCCAGTCATGTGATTAGAACAGCCCGAATCAACAATCCAATCATTTTCAAAGTCAATGTGATTGTTTGTTACTGTTAAAGCAAACTCTTCTTTGACTATAGCAACTAATGCTTCAGCATCCCATTCTTCTTCATCTTTTGAAGTGGCAAGGTTACTCTCTGCATTCTTCTTAAACCAACAGTCTCTTGCCATGTGCCCCCTTTTATTGCAATTGAAACATTGTCCTGCAAATTTTCTGTCACGACTTTGATTTAACGAAGCTTCCTCACCACGAGTGCCCCCTTCATTTTGGTATTCTTTCCTCCTTCCTTCATTTAATTTACTAGTAAAGTGTTGATTTGAGGGTCGTCTAATTTTGTTGACGTAGAGTGCCTCTTCTTCTTTCTTTATTGAGACTCCTCCCATTTGCTTAGCTAATGCTTCCTGATCAGCTAGCAAATTCTCAAATTCAACAAGTGATGGCTGCTTTTCCCATCCTTGCACTGCAGCAACAAAATTTCGGTATTCAGGTCTCAGACCATGGATGATGATGTGTTTCATCCTTGTCTCTTTTATTGGAGCTTCTGTATCTAGCTCTGAAATCTCTCGACATAGCACCTTTATCTTGTGAAAGTATTGTGCTATTGTCATGTCATGTTGTGCTATGGAAAGCAGCTCACTTTCCAGGAGTTGAAGTTTTGAAACATTTTTCTTTGAGAATAACTTGGTGAGTGTATCCCAAGCATCCTTTGGTGTTGAATCATCTCGAATGTGCTCTAAAATATCCTCATCAACTGTTGTCTTAAGAGCAAATAGGGCTTTACCTGCTTTGATCTTCCACTTTCGAAGAGAACCAGTTGTATCCTCCACTGCTGGCTTGGTTGTTTCACTGCCATCAACAATCTCCCACAGATCTTGTCCTTGCATGTATGACATTATGCAGGTCGACCACATTTTGTAGTTGGTGTTATTGAGTTTCTTCATACCGTTGACACTTTGTAGGTCAGTCATTATGCTGACAACGGAACTCTAATAACAGACACAGAATACAAATTGTGGTTATAAGTGTATAGGCTCTGATACCAAATTGTTGAACATAACTGATAATTTCTGAAATGAGAACATTGATGCAAACAATTAATTGCAACTAATATATTCCAAGGTGCTCACACAATGTCTATAAATAGACTTACAAAAGGAAAGAACAGCTCACATGAACAAGAGTCATGTGTAACAATCATAACACTCAAACTGATCAAACATGTTTACATGTGGAAACACATGCTCACACATGCACACTACTCATGAAAACAGATCACACATTCATCACTCATAGACACAGCTCACACACACACACACATAAAACAGCACACACCCACCAGCACACTAGAAGCCACTTGAAGTGGCTTCCAAGCCTAGAAGCCATTTGAAGTGGCGACCAACATTGGAAGCCACTTCAAGTGGCGACCAACATTTGAAGCCACTTCAAGTGGCGACCAACAGCACACATGTTGGTGTTGTAACTTTAACAATCTCCTTATCAGTAGGAAGTCTTTTGAAGTTAGAATTAGGCAAATGAAGTGCTTCATTTATCACAGAGGGAGTTACAGTGTAAGATTTACCCTTAATGGTAAATTTTATTTCGCCTTTTACGCTGCAATCAGCAGTGCTCCACGTCTCTTGGACTATTTCTGCGTAGATGGAGGGGCTTGCAGTGAGTGCATAACTGACAGGAGAGTTGTTCAAGAAATCCATAAAGGGGTGAAAGTCTTTATGAACTGATTCTTTGTCGAAGAAAGCGACATTATTAGTGATGGTTTCTACTCTGCCTGATGAACTTAAACATGATTTCGATTGCTTTGGCGGCATTGTTAAATGATGCTCAGAGGTTGAACATGAGAGATGCTATAAAAGCTAATTGTAATTTTGAGGTTTAAAACTGAAACCTAATTACAGATAGAAACACAAACTATTGAATCATTTCTTAACTAGACACACAAATCACATGTCTGTATATATTGAGACAGTTGTACGGATGTTGAGACACTTGCTTCTTTAACTGCAGTGTGCTTCACTTCTATGCCCTAATTACAAATTCCTCAAATATTACTGTCTTAGCGTCATATCATCTCGAACCTACGTCGTTTAATAATATCAACAAGTTCGTATTGTTCTTTTTTGATATCATGATAGCCAAAAGTTGGTCAATACAAATTACAAAAATGTTCGATAAGTAAATAATTACGTTCACCGTCAATCTTATTTCTTATACATATAAATTTGGCCAAGATCAAATCCTTCACTTAGTTGGAAGTGAGGATCTATCTACACATCCTTGTTTAGGTTGCAGACAGTGCATTTACAGGATTTATTGAACTAATTTAAAAAGAGAATGTGATCTAGTTACAGGTCTTAATGCGTATCTTATAGTTTAAGTGAACTTCAAAGTTGGAATCGGATTACAGCAAATTTCACAAAAAATATGTAATACAAGTCATTATCGATCAAGTAACTGTTGGAATGTTGGAAGCAAGAGCATCTGTCAATCGGTTCACTTCTCGATACACATGTTGTAAGGAAAATCCCTCCAATTCCTCTATCCTCCTTCGTAATCGAGTAATCATATGATGACACCTCCAAGGAGCACTACACTTCGTAAAGCTAATCACATTCGACCAATCAGTTCGGGCAAAGATGCAAGGCACACCCTTGTCCCTTGCAAGTCTGACTCCCACCAAAAGAGCATGCATGATGCATCTCAATCAAAGCAATTGAAGAATGAGTAGATCGCTGTCCAGTGCTATCCGTATAATCCCTATTAGGGCCATTTTCAATGGAAACATAAAGAGAATGAAGTTTGGTCTCGATTTCCTGAACAATGCAGAGCACCGACTCAACAGCAGAACTCACATGATTTTGAAAAATTCTTCCACTGTGCTCTAGGCAAATCCAATATGCATTGAAAAGTAGACGCAGAACGACCTGTTTGAAGCATTTACCCACCATCTTAGAAACCAACCAATCTAATTCTCCATCCCATGTAGGACAAACAAGTCGATCATATCCAGCACAAAAAAAGGATAAACCCCGAACTGTGCCTAAAAAGCAGCAGTCTGTTCCTAATGGGACTCCGACTGCTCACAAGACACAAGAATCATCCTGTAAAATCCCAAATGCTCACAGCAGATCCCCTACTGCTTGACCACCACTAAATTATTGTTAGTTATAAATGAAAACTAACTTAACAACTTCATGCTAATGAAAAACCCAAAATATCATCTTCTATCATTATAAAACTTTCATATAAATGGGCTATTAGCTGTATAGCAAGAACATACTAAAAAAGGACCTAAAAGACTACAACTTCGGGAAGGTACCTGTGTTGCATATTAAGACGGCAAGGTTATTTCAGAGGAGACACGAATTGCAGGTGCAGAAGCCTGATCTAATTTCATGCCTTTGTTAATTAGCTTAGAACAAACCTGTCATAGGTAGAGTGGCCAATTTAGCAGTAAAGAAACTAGAAGTTGATGGTTCAGCCTGATTTGAAGTAGGGAAGCCAACAAAAGGTGGTCAAGATGGCCTGCATATACCAAAATCTTTCAGAATACAGGAGGCAACCCAGAATCACTGAATCAGGAAGCGAACTCAGAATAGACATTATCACCAAAAACTGAAAAGCGATAATGTTTCTTTAGCCAAGTTGAACATTGCCAATGATATACATCTATATAATTAGAAATGGAATGTTCTTGTACATCAAGAAATTCAAGTTGATGAAACGGCTCCTTACCTGGTAACATAACTGGAGTTTATACTAGTACAGATTACCCTTCAACCTTCGGAGAGATAGACAACACATGCAAATTCTCATTAATCAGTAAATTCCAATTTAAACAATTAATGTTCTCCAACTTAAAGCAAGTTCATTTTACGTTCAAATAAACAAATAATTTACTAATGGGGGAAAAGTAATCAAGAAGTTGAACTAAATGTTTATTAACTATCACACTTGAAATAGCACTCGGACTTATCATGTGAGACGATACAAATCCAAATTGTCTATCTGTGTTCTCTACAAAAAAATGCTAGAAATGAACATCATACAGTATAAACCATTTCTTTCCAAATATAAAAACATCTACAAACCTTCCCCCAACAACCATGCCCTGATAAATATTAGGACTGTCAAAAACAGATAAAGTGACAAATTTCAACCAAAAGAAATTAGAATAAAGCTTCAACACTATCCAAAGATCTAAAGGTCGTACACAATAAGAAGGTCAGAAACAGAAATACAAAAGATACAGTGTATCCAATATACAAATATGAACCGAAATCACTAAGAATGTAAAACATAGGGGAAAAGTAATCATGAAATCAAAATTAAATAGTCAGTAAGTCAGTAATTATAATACTGAAACAGCACTCAGAGTTATCATGCTAGAGCTAGACTATACAAAGTCCAAAAAAATGTCTATTTGTCTCTTACATCAAATGGTTGAATGAGCCCTCACACATTGTTATTAGTATTATTTTTCAAATATCCATGTACACATCTCCACCCAATTAAAAACAAAAAATTCAAAAAGAAAATGAAAGAAGCTTTGGCACTCTAAAAGTTTTATGGTCATACACAATAACAAAGGCATATTCTGTTGCAAAATATAATGTGCATCAGAAATAGAAATGAACCCAAAATTACTAGGAACCCAAAACCAGGATTTTTGTTAATGCATGGGCGATTGGCAGAGACATCAACACAGAAGCCCGACAACGTTTATCCAGAGAGATTTGAGGACATTAATTAAATTTCAGTGGTGAGCATTACAAGTTAATTCCGTGTCCTGGAAATACAATGTGTTCAGCGTCAGTGGAATTAATACTTAGCAAATATGTTGCAATCTTTTAACTGGCAGTTGTCTAGCAGGATGAAACCTGAAGACATTTACATGGAAAAAGTGGTTGTATTAACAAAACTTCCCACTTCGTCTGGTACCTGTCAAACATAAATGTCAAACTGAGTAATCCAGTATTGGCCTTAGCCCCCTTTCTTAAGAGTTACCGGGATTAAACTCGGGAATCGATGTGAGTATTTAAATTCTGCAATTACTATTTTCTAAAAAGACAAAAATAAGCTGAGTAATTACCTCTGTTTTGGTAAGATCGTTTTTAGTTTCTGCGCGTATTAAAAATTTCAATATGCCTATCAAATTATATGTACATGCCAAGGGTTAGGAAGGCAAAATACTGACGTTTTGGACCATTATCTAAGTGTCAAATATTAAAACGAAACTCAAGTTTCATAGATGTCTAATAAACGTTATGTTAACAATGTAATTTTAAAACTCAAAAACCAAGACAAAACCATGTAATCATTGATTTCCCTAATCAACAGAGAAGCAGTTACTCAATTAAAACTAAGAAATAATTTTACAGACTAAAAGTTACTTGTCCGATTCCCGATTAAAATTAGAAGTTCAGTTGTACGCTGCCAAGAATCTGAGAATTGTAAACATAAAGTAAAATAATCTGTCAAAGAGTTGTTGGGAGTTGTTGTAATAGTAGATGGTTGTTGGGGGTTGTTGTAATAGTAGATGGTTGTTGAGGGTTGTTGAAGTTTAGTTCTATATAAGAGGCAATTGCCTCTCCTTGTAAGATAACCCCAATCAATCCAAATATCAATCTAGTTCTCTCTTGTTCCTATATTCTAACATAATCCATCAAGAAAGCCAACTCACTAAAAAAAATCAAAACGGTTTAAAATAATATCCTATCTTGATACTGACATCCTATAATTCAGTTTTACTCTTTTCTCCATTCAAGCTACTATAGAATTGTTAAATGTCATGTACATTGAGACAAGACAGTAACTACTAGCTTTACCAGCGATACAGAGCCATATACCAACCCGTCAAGGAGAGTAACAGCTAGCAGCGTGATAAGTGGCATGATCCCTTGTAAATCTACCCTATCAAAGGAAATTCAACACATAGTAAACATACCAAAACAATGTAATGATTGTTAGTTTTTCAAATATCAAGTAAAGTTACCTCACTGCTTTCTTACTGACTGCAGCAACCGATTTTTCATCCTCTCAAATTCTTTCTTAGCAGTATTACAGTGCACCTCATTGCCTCAAATGACCACGTAAGCCTCCTTCTCTGTGACCAATTTCTCGAATTCGACTTCAACATCAGAGTAAGTAACTTTGCATATATCCCACCCTGCTGTCAGAGTCTTAGTTCTCTTCTTCCTTGGACAAAAAACCTTCTTGGATATACTTATACTTTTCGTTCACAATCAGATTAATGCAGCCAGAAAAATATGCTTTCTGGCTCATCCACGAAGCTATGCAATTGATCAAAAGCCTTTAACAGTTTCTGGACAAATGGCGAAATGCTAAATGATAAAGATGGTCCACTCTAGCTAGATTCCATTTTTTGGACTCCAATTTTCTCACTTGTGTAGCTAGTAAGTTTATTTCATAAAAAAACCAAGAATACATATATAAATCGAATCAAGTAATGTAAATTCAAGTGCTTACAAGATAATTAATTTGAAGACCATGAATACATCATCACAGCATGATGGAGTGGGGAAGTACTGGTGTGAATTAGACATGTCGGGCTTATTAGATACAGTATATAATTCTTTATGTAGATAGCAAAGACAGCGCAGGGTTGGTGCTATATCAGAATTGTGGAATAAAGTTGTAACTTTGAGATTTTAATTCAATAAAAAAGATCCTCTTCCTGATTATTTTATGTTATTAGTTTTCCATAGCAATGTTTTATAAGCACCTAATTTGTGGTAAACGGAGCTTCTTAGATATGTTGCTAAAACTACAGTCATAAGCATTGTGACGCTGGTTCTTAACTGTCAAGATGAATTTCAAAGGAATGCAGTCTTCTCGTAGACACCATATAAACGTTCAAGGCATGCTATGAAAATATGTTGATGTACAAGAAGGAATTAATTACATGTCGCAGAATAATGCAATCCTAGGTTATGAGAAAAACTTTTTAACAAAATTGAGTAAACCTAAAAAAGCTAAGCTTCATAACTCAAGCAGAGGTCTGATGCAGAACTTATAGTTAAAAAATTGTAAGGATGGAGAAATTGTTTCATATGATAAATCAATCATGTTTCTGACTCGAAAAGAGTGCACCAAAGAAGAAGGTTGACACCATACAAATATGCCACTAAAAAGAATAAGAAAAACAATATGAAATGGAGCTCCTTAATATTATGTTCCAGTTAGGCTTATAAACTAATTTTTGTGAGTACATAAGAATCCACTTATGACAAGATTGAAACATAGCCACGAACCAAACAGAACCTGACTAGACAATCTTAATGTCTTAACGACACACTTTTTAAACAGCTTAACCGCCAAGTTCAACATTACACATGTCACATGTGTCACGACAAAGCAAATACATAAAACATGGTGAAACCGACATGCCATAAGATCCCCATTTGTAGTCCTTTAAATCTCATCAGTAAGAATAGGAGGCTTCTATATATACTTGTATACATATAGTCCTATATATTTACATGGTTCACTAACTTGGTCCTTTTAGTTTGTGTTTTTTAAGTAAACCAGGACCAACTTTGGATAAAAACAATGCATGACAAGGATTTCACAACTTCCCACGTGAGTTTCCAAGTAACTTTAACTAAATGTTAGATGCAAATGAAACCTGGATGAAATACTTTGAACTAAACAACAAATCCAAATATCTTCTATCATTAGAGTACTAAGAAATTCTCAAATATAGCAAGTGCATACTAAGAAATGGCCTACAATACGAGGAATTCACTTGCAGATGGAGAGGTAATTTTAGAAGACGCCAGTTACAGACTTACAGGTCCAGAAGCCTGATCTCTGGAGGAAACTCCAACAGATATTGGTTAAGGTGACATTTAAATGGGGTATTACTAACAAACCCAAAGTCAAACCAGATTTCCTAAGAAAATAAAGAACAAGGTTATAAATTGATAGGAAAGCAAGTGAAGCATGTTAACCAGAAAGGTTATCATTCACACTGAACATTGAAATAATATGCGACATAGCGACGACATAGTAATTTGTACTATCCAGCCCCATAGTTACATAAAATATGCTCCAAGATAGAAGATTGACAAAGTGACTTGTTACAGTGTCATAGCTTAACCAACAACACAAAGCCATGTACACACCCGCCAAGATGAAAACCTTTTACATCATATGCATACATAAAATAGGAGTGGGATAAATTTCCTAACAAATCTACCCAATAAGAGGAAATTTAGCACAGAGTTGATCGTACCCCAGAAATCTTTATGATTGTTAGTTTTCAAACCTTAAGTTACCTCATCACTTGCATACTAATTTAAGCAGCTGATTATTTGTCCTCTTGAACTCATCTTTAGCAGCATTATATTTTTCATTGATCGCCTCAAATTTCGCACGAGCCTCCTCTTTCTCTGCTTTAAGTTTACTGAGCTCAGCTTCAACATCAGAACGAGCCTGTGTGCATTGATCCCTCTCTGCTGCCAGATTTTCAACTTTCTTTTTCTCCTCAGACAACTCCTCTGTAAGCTTAAGTAATGCACCTGTCAGCTCTTCTCTTTTAAGCTTTAGAGATTCTACATAAGTCTCAGCTCTACACAGTTTCTCTTGAGCACCAGACAATTTATTCGAAACAACAGACAGTGACATCTCTTGCTGAATGTAACGAGCCTTTATGTCCCGGTCGTTCTTTTCCTTCTTTTTAGCAGCATATTCTAGCTCTCGACGGCGTTCAATCAGCTTGTTGACTTCTCTGCTAAAAGATGTAAAATCATCTCCAAATGCTCTCAGTGCAGTGAAACTCCTATTTGCAAGATTAGTCATGTCGTTGTGACTCAATTTATCCGCAGAACTTGTGAGGCAGGCCACCAACTGAGATTTCAATACAGAGGCTGTATTTAAGAGGTGTTGATTCACAAGGTGTTGTCGATCCTTTGTTATATCTTCTTCTGGGGAATCTGGTTCCAGTGTATGTTTAAGCACAAAGCGAAGACCACGTTTCAGGATTTCAGGAAGGTCCACTCCTAAAACCCCATCCCTCGAGGAACCAGGTGGCATTTCAGGAGCTACGTCTAATAGCCCTGTTTGAGGTTTTTCAATGCTTTCCTTTATCTTCTTCTTAGTTGGATTTACCTCCGTTGCTTCTTCATTTTCCTCACTTCTTCCCGCAGTTGTAGTAGGTAAAGCAGTTATCTTTCTTTTAAGATATACAGAGGAGGTGGGTTTTTCTAAAGACATAGATTTTGAGGGTGGTTCTTTGGTAGAAGGAATGGGATCTTTTCTCACCTTCTCTTTTGTATCATGAAATGGCGAAAAAGTTATGTGTGAGTGAGAAGATGATGAAGTAGAGAGCTGTGCCTGAATGTGCTCTGGAAGCACAAATTTAACCTTATCATTAAAATCTTTCTTGACCAAATAAGTGAACAAGCTCTCAGTCTGCGCACATACTTGCAATGTATCATCTCTATCTTTTATACTAAGTTTCTTGCATAGATGATTAGCAATAATCATAAGGAATCTAGCAAAATAGATGACTTCGATTTCCTTTGTTGCCTAATTTTTTCGAGATTTTTGGAAGCAGTATAGAACCAATATCAATTGTCCTTCCATAAATTAAGCTGAATGCAATTTTCAGAACAGACTTAGTTATGTCATCATAGCCGCCATATTTACTCGTGAAAGCCCTTGTTAGGGTGTCAAAGAAATATGACCACTACTTTCTAAGATATCTTCTACTTATTGCACCTATTTGACCTATCGGTATTCTTGAAGTATATTTGATAGAACTTAACATGCTACTAATTTCCTGATTAGTAGGTAAGCTTTCAAAATTAGAATTAGGCAAATGAAGTGCTTCATTAATCACAGAGGGAATTATGACATAGGAATTACCCTTGATTCTGATTTTGATTTGGCCCTCAGAGCAGCATGCAGAGCCCCACATTTCTTGAACTATTTCGCCATAGATTATAGGGCTTGCGGTGAGTGCATAACTGATTGGAGAGATTTTCAAGAAATCCATAAGGGGATGAAAGTCTGCGTGCACTCCTTCTTTGTTTAAAAATGCTACATGATTATTGATGGCACATTGTACTCGGCCTGATGAACTTAAACTTGTTGCCCATTGTTTGGAAGCCATTGCTCAGAGGTTGAAAAAGATTGGAGTTTAGTATAAAAAACCAGTTACATCTTTTTACTTCTAGAGAAAGATAAGAGCAAAGTCTACAAGACATGAGATAATAGTAATACAGGTACTCGAGTTTACTGCATCTTCAACTTTGATGGTTAAAGATCCAACTAGTGTTTTCACTTTGCATAAAAAGTAATAGATTAAAATTTTGTATTTTATAAATTTAAATTAAATATTAGGTAAATAAAATATTAAAAAAGCACATTTCTTAAATAATTGTACCCTAATGAACTATTTCATGAATAATCGTGTAACTTTACATTGATTTGTCTAATCAAACTTTAATATTGAACTGTCAATCAACTGTCTGTATCTAATATTCAAATTGTCATGAACTTTACTGGCTTGGAAGTAGAGGTGGCCAACCGTGCGGTTCGGCTCGGATCGCACGGGACCGAACCGGCAAAATAACCGTAAATATTCGGTCTGTAACAAATTGGCACGGACCGGAACGAACCCGTTAAAAATCCCGATCCGAATACGGGTTCAGTAGTGTAAAACCGGGACCGGAACCGGCCCGGCCCGGCTCATGAACCGTAACCGGCCCGCACTAATCTTAGTTGTCTTTAATATGAGTTGCCTTCATTCTTCTGTTAATTAAATAAGTGTGCTACATGCCTTTTCTTTTTTACCAACAAACAACACATGCATGCTGGAGGAGGAAAGCACGCGCACTACTTTTGTGGTTTTGCTTCAGCGCGTGATGCTTAATTGCTGGGCAGGAGAATGTATTAGCTTTATCAATCTCACATGCGTGCCGGTTACGAATTCTACTGCAATGAATCGGGACCGGCCCGAGCCCCCGGTCCGGATTTTCTTCGTGCCGACTACGGTTTTATCAGCCATGAACCGGGACCGTGCAAAGCCCGCTCACACAGCACGCACTAATGGCCAGCACTACTTGGAAGGATAAATTTGTAATTATAATATATAATAATAAAAATAAAATTGTACTGTATTGTCAAATATTTGAAAGAAATAAAAGAAAGGGCTTTTTTTTCCAGAAATATCTAAGCTTAGAATTTTTTTTGTAAAAATACTGTTTTTTATAAAAAAAAATTGCAAATACTCTTTTTAAAAAAAATATTGTATATACAAAAATATGATTTGCAACTTTGCAACCATATTTGCGACTCACATCAACCAAAATTAACTGCAACTTTAAAACTTTAGCTTAACAAGTTGTACCGATTAAATCAAATAACCAAAATCAACGTCAAATGCAACCAAAAGCAACATCAATTATTTTTCCAAAAAAACGTAAAAACAAGTTGCATTTGGTTGCTAATCGTATTTTTGCAAATATATTCAAAAGATGGTAAAATTAAAAAAAAATACTTATTGTTGTGGAATAAAAACTAGGTTACGATTTGTAATTAATGCTAAGGTGGTTGAGTTTCGAGCTTTAATGGTTGTTCTTGCGTTCGAGACTTAACGGTCCTCACAAGATGCCTACGTATCTCTGTATTGCTAGAGAATCAAGCCAACGTAGTTCTGAGATGAGGGGTCTGACCCTTTATATAGGCTGTAGGAGCCTCAGAATTATGGTAGGAGTAAGAGACTTGGTGGACAAGTCTTCCTTGAGGAAGGTTCTAGATCTATTCCTTGTAGGAATCAGTTTCCATATCGAATTGGATGCCTTGGTGGCTAAGTCTGATGGAGATAATATCCTTATCCAACTCTTATTGCTGAGCGGTTTATTTCCCCCAATATTAATTACGAAATTAATATTATAATTGGGGTTTTGGGTCCATCTGGTGGGCCCCACGTTTGGACCATGCTGGGTCTAATTAATGCCATATTAAGTGTGTCTTTAGGGCTTATTTTCAGCCCATATCATTTGCCCCCCAACTTCTGGGAAAACTGATCAGGTTTTCCTTGAAGTTTTACTTGTCTAATTCGAGACTCGGGTCAGGGTTTATCTTTGATATCGTTTTGATGTAAAGCGTGGAGTGACCGACGCGTTTACAACGATGTTAGATGATGCCAACCGCATTAAACGGCTCTAGATGGCACTAAACGGTGATAAACAGCCTTAAACGACGTTTAAACGATGTTAAACGACGCTAAACGGCGCTAAACGGCACTAAACGGTGCTAAACAGCCTTAAAAGATGTTTAAACAATGTTAAACGACGCTAAACGACAATAAACGGCGCTAAACGGCGCTAAACGGCACTAAACGGTGCTAAACGGCACTAAACGGTGCTAAACGACGTTTAAACGATGTTAAACGACGCTAAACGACACTAAACGGTGATAAACGGCGCTAAACGGCACTAAACGGTGCTAAACGGTGCTAAACGGTGCTAAACGGCACTAAACGGTGCTAAACAGCCTTAAACGACGTTTAAACGATGTTAAACGACGCTAAACGACACTAAACGGTGATAAACGGCGCTAAACGGCACTAAACGGTGCTAAACAACGCTAAACGGCACTAAACGGTGCTAAACAGCCTTAAACGACGTTTAAACGATGTTAAACGACGCTAAACGACACTAAACGGCGCTAAACGGTGCTAAACGGCACTAAACTTGACCTCTTTTTAGTACTGAAAACCATCCCAGATTCACTAAAAAAGTCGAGATTCAGGATCAGAAACTACCCGAGGTTCGCCGAAAAATCAAGATTCAGGACCACGAACTAACCCGCGATCAGCCGGATCAAGGGCTAGCTCGTGGTCGGCTAGCACCTGATCGGCCGAAGGGCCTTGATTCATGGTGATCGGCCGGAGGCTGGTCGGCTAGGGGCTGGTCGGCCGAGGTGCCTTGGCGCGCCGTGGTCGGCCGGTTCGTGGTCTTCCAGCTCGTGGTCGGCCGGGACTCCTCAAAATGCCGTGGTCGGCTGCAGCTCCTCGTGCACCGTGGTTGGCCGCTTGGTGGTCAGTTGCGGCTACTTCGGGTGTCGTGGTCTGCCACTTCGTGGTTGGCGAGGAAACCCAGACCTGAAAACCATCCATGGATCTTGAGGATCAAGAATCTTGATCTTGATCTTAAGTTAGTATCCTGGTCATCCGTGAATTCGTTGTCTTCAAGGATCAAGAACCTCGATCTTGATCTTAAGTCGTCAGGGATCTAGGATCTAAAATCATCCGTGATCCTAAGGATCAAGAACCTCGATCTTGATCTTAAGTCGTCAGTTTGGTCATTCGTGACTTCTAACGATATTACTCCTTAATTCATGATTAGCACTGCTAATCTTGTGCTTAAGGCTAAACTCGTTATTTATCTTCTTAAGCGCAAACATCCATGCAGCAAATATTTCAGCTATTTCTTTTCCGGCATATATGAATTATAACGATTCTTTTTGTATATCGCGGATAATTTCTGTCCTTTTTTCGTCTATAAACGATAGATGACCTGTAAACGCGAACCAAGCTGAGATTCAACCTGATGTAGCAGGTCATGCACTTTCTATAAAAGAGGAGAAGTAGCCTTCATTTCAATTCACTTCTTCATTTCAGAGCTCTCAAATTCTTAAGTTCTCTAGCTTCAAGTTGCAAGATCAAGTTCAAGCTTCAAGATCAAGTTTCAGATTCAAGATCAAGTTTCAGCTTTAAGATCAAGATGTCGGAAGGTGATCAACCAATGGCTCCCCCTGTCTCCATGATGGAAGCTATGTCGAAGAGGAGTAAGATGAGGACCGTCAAAGGTAAAGAAAAAATCAAACCTCCTTCGTATGTTGAACATAGATTTGAATCCTTGCTAGATCTCTTGAACATTATGAGGGAAGCATTCCCAAACTGTTCCAGCTTAGATTCTTTTAACAGTCCAAGTAAGTTGTCGGAACGAGATGTCCAAAAGAAAAGTGAGTCCTATCACTTCCCAAGTGCCATTAAGGTTCGTCTCCCAAACCCATCAGATAGAACATGCAACTGGCATCCTGAGAGGATTTGTGTTTACTGGGGTGCCTTAGATGCTGGGTTCAGATTCCCGGTTGACAATTTTATCATTAGATTTCTGGCGGAGTATCAGATCCACCCCTGTCAGTTGTATCCCAATGCTTGGAGGTACATCTATATTTTCTTAATAAGGTGTCGCCAACTGGAGATTCATCCAACAACTACAATGTTTCGAAGTATCTTTGGGGCCAGCAACTCTTCCGACTCCAAGAAATGATGGGTTAGCCTTAAGCACCGAGCCAAACTTCCACACATGGTGAATCCCTTCTCCTTTCCAGATTCACAGCATTTCTGGGAAAGGGAGTTTGTAGTTCTTGAGTGGAAAGGTGGTGACTGGGGCAACTTCTTTGTGAAGAGATTTGGGTCCATGGAGGACAGTTCACATTTCGTGTGTGACCTTACTGATTCAGAATTGTTGGATCGAGATAGGCTTCTTGCTGATGACGGCCGTACACACTATAAAACTTTTCTGAATGAAAAGAATCTTATTGAGGCCGGCCTTATCTTTCTTTCCATTGAGGGTAACTTTCTTACTTGAGCTTATTATGAACTCTGTTTGTTCTTATCCCGATATTTTTCTCTTTGTATTTCAGCTGCTGAGGAGATTGATAATCGTC
This sequence comes from Saposhnikovia divaricata, assembly GCA_036435485.1. NCBI lineage: Eukaryota > Viridiplantae > Streptophyta > Magnoliopsida > Apiales > Apiaceae > Saposhnikovia > Saposhnikovia divaricata. Next base: position 172,257,289 of record CM071598.1, read on the forward strand.
CTGAGAACCGGCCAACTGTTACTAAGAGGATGAAGACGAAGGCTGAGGAGAAATTGAATCCTACTAAGCCTCATATCCCTAACTTCTTGGAGCACTGCTCTCAAGGCGGTAAACGATCCCGAAACGCTGACGGGGACGTCAGGACTTCCTTCATACCTCCTTGGGGCATATGTGAACAAGACTCGGTCTTTGGGAGTCCTTATCTAGCCCTAGACTGGTCCAGGCTTCAATCACTCCTCCTGACCGAGTGACATTGCACGCAGGCGACAAAATGGATGAGTCCCATCTCATGGGCGCTCAGGCCTTGTATCAGGTATGAAATTCCCTCTGTTAAGTCTGATACTGTTATTGATTTCAACTTTGCATATTCCTCGTAGCTCACCCATTTCCTTGTTGCAGGCCAACGCTTATTTTCAAACTGTTTCGACTCAAGGCCGGGCTTTTAGGGATGAGAATATTAGCTTGAAGAATGACTCAGCAAGGTTCAAGGAAGAGATTGACGATCTGCACTCCCAAGTCGTTCGTGCTGAAGCTAATGCTGCATCTACCCGTAAACAACTTTCTTCTTTAGCCAAAAAGAAGGCATCTAATGCCGACAAGGTGATCCAGGCCTACCATAGGTCTAAAGATTTTATTAAACTCATTGATGATCATGATGATTAGATGCATCCCTTCAACATGTCTGTTGGTTGGGATAAGGCCATTAACGCTGTGAGTCATAGGCATCCATCTGTTGTCAACCCGGCTGATTTTCCTTGCCCAAATTGGGGTGCCAACCCGGCTAACCTAGCTTCTGGTTCGGGAAATAAAGTTGTTCCTCAGACATCAGGATCCGGCTCCAAGGGCAGTCATCGACGCTCTGGATCCAACTCCAAGGGGGCTGTTCAAGTTGCTAGCCAAGACTCATCTTCTTCTGGCTCCCGTGGGAAGAAACCCCCACCTGCAAAGAAAGTTGGAGTAGTTCGTCAACCCATCGCTGGCAAGAGACTGATCCGAAACGAGGGCAGTTCTACTTCTGATTCATCTTCCGAGAAAGAAGGGGCCGAAGGCGCTAATGTTCAGCCAATGGCGATTGCCGAGCCCGGTGATGACTCCGGTGAAGACTCGGAGGAGGAGAGTGGCGAAGAGGAGTCTGGGGAGGAGTAGCTGGAGCTGGTTTGTGGCCTTGCATGGCCTTGTTAGCCGTATGTGGCTTTATATTTCTAGATTTCAATCAAGGTCCTTCGGGACCAAACTTTTATCTGTCTCGGTGATGCTACTTAACTGTTGGCCCTTCGGGGTCTTTATTTATGCATTTGTTTCCTCATTTGTTTGTTTAATTGTTTTCGGTACTTGGTCTTTCTAGACTTACACTCAACAGGTGCTTGGCACATAAACAAAATCGCAGAATCATTGAAGGAAAACAAACTTGCATTAATAATTCGAAATGGGTTCAACCCTTACATAACTTATTATTGTCCTACTCAGGGCGTTAAGCCCTGGAATGGTTTCATCGAACCTTATTTCTACTTCTCCTAATAAATAGATAGAAAGCTGAATCTGTACAGGGATAGCTTATACATAATAAACTTTGAGGTTCAAGGCATACCAAGTACGGGGCACCTCAACCCCGTCCAAGGTCTCCAACTTGTATGATCCTCGTCCCAACGTCTTCTTGACTCGATACGGCCCTTCCCAGTTAGGGGCTAGCTTTCCCTTCTGGCCAACTCCAGAAGCCTCGATCTTCCTTAGAACCAGGTCACCTTGTCGAAAGAACCTTTCCTTAACCCTGTGGTTGTAATAAAAGGATGCTTACTTTTGCTTCTCCACATTTCTAGCGTTTGCCTCGTCCCTGACTTCATCAATCAGGTCCAGGGCGAGTCTCATGCCCTCTTCATTAGTCTCTGGTTCAAATGCCTCAACTCGAGGTGACGCTTGCATGATCTCCAAAGGCACAACTGCCTCAGCTCCGTAATCCAGCAGGAATGGGGTTGCTCCAGTTGTCACTTTACAAGTGGTACGGTATGCCCATAGTATGGGCAGCAACTCATCTACCCAAGTGTTTCTAGAGCATTCGACCCTCTTCTTCAGTCCATCAAGGATAATTCGATTAGCTACCTCGGCTTGCCCATTAGCTTGTGGATGAGCCACTGAGGTAAAACGAAGCTCAATTGCATTTTCCTCGCAGTACTTCTTAAATTCTTCATTGTTAAACTGTGTCCCATTATCCGTCACAAGGACTCGAGGGATCCCATATCTGCAAATGATGTTCTCCCAAAAGAACTGGGAAACTTGCTTGGTGGTTATTTTGGCCAAAGGCTTAGCCTCAATCCACTTATTGAAGTAGTCAATGGCAACTATCAGAAACTTCCTTTGTGATGAAGCTACGGGGAAAGGACCAAGTATATCCATTCCCCACATTGCGAATGGAATAGGGGAGCTAACCGATGTTAACATCTCAGGCGGCTGCCTTACTATTGGAGCGTGCTTCTGGCATCGATCGCACCGCTTGACATAGCTCTCTGCATCGGCCAACATCTCTGGCTAGTAGAATCCCAAACGAGTTATTTTGTGAGCTAGGGCTCTGCCCCCCAAGTGCTGCCCACAGATACCTTCATGAACTTCTTCCAAAGCATCCCTTGCCTCTTGGGGCCTCAAACACTTCAAGTACGGGATGACAAAAGACCTTTTGTAAAGGACGCCTTCAATCAAGGCATATCTCAATGCTCTCACTGACAGCTTTCGTGCCTCCAAGGCATTGTCAAGGAGCCATCCGGTTTCGAGGTGAGCTTTGATAGGATCTATCCAACAGCTTCCTATATCAATTGGTGCCACTAATTTCGAGTTGATGGTCGGGGCCTTCAAGACCTGGAATTAAACACTCCCTGCATAATTTTCTATCTCAGAAGAAGCGAACTTAGATAGGGCATCGGCCTTAACGTTCTCTTCTCTCGGAATGTGTTCTACATAGCACTCGTCAAACTGAGTCATGACAGCTTTCACAACTTGCAGATACCTTGCCATAGTTTCATCCTTGGCCTCAAATTCACCATTTACTTGAGAGACCACTAATCTTGAATCTCCACAAACTTTGAGATTCTTGACTCTCATGATTCTGGCCAAGCCTAAACCGGCTATTAAGGCCTCATACTCAGCTTCATTGTTAGTTGTCGGAAATTCCAACTTCAAAGCATATTCAACTACGAACCCATCGGGGCTTTGCAACACTAAGCTTGCGCCACTAGATTTTGTTTTTGATGCTCCATCAAAATAGAGCACCCAATATTCCTTCTGATCAGGTACAAGCTCTTCATCTTTATCTTGCTTCTCAGGGGTTTTTATCATCTCCTGCCCCCCGACTTCTTGGTTGCTAATGGTGCATTCAACCACGAAGTCAGCTAATGCCTGAGCCTTAATGGTTGTTCGAGGCTTATACGTGATGTCAAATTCTCCAAGTTCAATCGCCCATTTGATCAGTCTTCCACTAGCCTTCGGGCTATGCAATATGTTTCTCAATTGTTGGTCCGTCAGGACTTCAATTTTATGTGCCTAGAAGTACGGGCGTAACTTCCTCGAGGCTGTTATCAATGCCAAGGTGAACTTCTCAATGGGAGAGTAATTCAACTCAGCCCCGTGCAACACCTTGCTCACATAATAGATAGGTTTCTGGACCTTCTTCTCTTCTCGAATGAGAACGGCGCTCAACGCTTGCTCAGATACCGCCAGGTATAGATAAAGAGTCTCCCCGGGACTAGGTTTGGCTAGCAACGGGGCTTCAACCATGTACTTCTTCAGTTGTTCAAAGGCCTCTTGGCTCTCAGGGGTCCACTCAAAATCTTTCACCTTCTTCAATGCTTGAAAGAAAGGCAAGCATTTGTCACCAGACTTGGAGATGAATCTTCCTAAAGCCGCTACCCGGCCTGTCAACTTCTGCACATCTCTTATAGAGCGTGGCGGTTCCATATCTAAGATCGCCTTGATCTTGTCAGGGTTGGCCTCTATGCCTCTCTTTGAAACCATCAAACCTAAGAATTTTCCAGATCCAACGCCAAAGGCACACTTGGCTGGATTCAACATCATTTTGTGGTGCCTCAGCACTTCGAATGCCTCTCTGAGGTGTTTAATGTGGTCTGCCTTGAACAGGCTCTTGACTAGCATGTCATCAACATAGACCTCCATGGTTTTTCCAATCAGATGGGCGAATATCTTATTCACCAGTCGTTGGTAAGTAGCTCCTGCATTCTTTAGACCAAATGCCATAACAAGATAGCAGAAAACACCAAAGTCAGTTATGAAAGATACCTTAGGGATGTCATCCTTGTGCATCTTTATCTGATTGTAGCCGCGGAACCCATCCATGAAGCTCAACATCTCATGTCCAGCTGTGGCATCTATTAACATGTCTATCCTTGGTAAAGGGAAGCAATCCTTAGGGCATGCGTCATTCAAGTCGGTGAAGTCTATACACATCTTCCACTTACCGTTGGCTTTCTTGACCATCACAGGGTTAGCCAACCATTCTGAAAACTGAATCTCTTCAATAAACCCAGCTTCTAAGAGCTTTTCAACTTCTTGCTTTATGGCCTCTTGCCTTTCAGGTGCAAAGTTCCTCTTCTTCTGCTGTATTATCTTCCGGTTAGGATCGACATTCAATCTGTGAGTTATGAGTTGGGGATCAATCCCTGGCATATCAGCTGCTGTCCAAGCAAACACATCACTATTTTCTTGTAAGAATGTTATCAACTTGCCCTTCAGGGGTTCCTTCAAAGTGGCTCCTATATAAGTTACTTTCTCAGGGTCGCCTAGCTCCAGAGGAATGGGAATTAAGTCCTCTGCTGGCTTTCCTCGGTGTTCATCATCACCACGGACATCCATGTCTTCGATCGGAAGTACCTGCCCCCCGATTCCATCAGCTCTTAACGCGGATACATAACAACTTCTTGCCATCTTCTGATCACCCTTTTGTTCTCCAACACCATTCCTGGTTGGAAACTTAATCTTCAGGTGATATGTGGAGGCCACAACCTTGAATGCATGAAGTCCAGTCCTTCCTAGGATCGCGTTATAAGTCGAGGATGCCTTGATCACAAGGAAATTCAGCATCTGGGTAGCCTCTTTAGGTTCCTGTCCAATTGTCATGGGTAACTGAATAGTCCCTTCAACCTTGGACTCAACTCCATTAAATCCGTAGATCGGCATGTTGGTGGGGGTCAATTGAGAATCGGTGTACCCCATCTTCACAAACGCATCATGAAACAAGATATCAACAGAAGCTCCATTGTCTATCAAGACTCGTTTCACCTCCGAGTTTCCAATCATAGGAGTTATGACCAACGGGTCGTCATGGGGGAACTTTACCCCTTCGAGGTCTGAATCGTCAAACCCAATAGCTATTTCAGTCCTAGCACGTTTTGGGGCTTCTCCCACGATGTGCATCACTTCTCTGGCATACGCCTTTCGAGAGTTTTGAGTTGTACCGGCAGCTGTCGGGCCTCCCCAAATCATATTAACAACTGGCCCTCGGGGCTGTGGATTACGATCACGATCACGATCGTTATCTCTTCTGTCATTGTCTCTCCTGTCATAGTCCCTTCTTTGGGTTCCACGATCATCACTCTTTGTGAACCTACTCAGCTTTCCTTTTCGGATCAAGAACTCAATCTCATCTTTCAGCTGCCTACAATCATCTGTATCATGACCCACATCACGGTGGTACCTACAGTATTGATCCTTGTTTCTCTTCGTGGGATCACCCCTAAGTGGCTTCGGCCATCGAAGGTCTTTATCCTTCTCAATATCTAGCAAGATCTGACTCCTAGGAGCGTTCAGCCTTGCATAATCAGAAAACCTCGGTCCCAAACCCTTCTTTGGTGGTGACTCGGAATCCTTGCTAGTCCGGGGATACTTGTCCCTAGCATCGTACTCTTGCTCTTGCTTTCGTTTCTTTGAGTCATTAGAACCCCTGCCATTGCCTCCTGCGGTTTCCTTCTTCATGCTGTCCTCAGCCTTGATATACTTGTCGGCCCTTCGTTGGAGCTCGGACATGTTTTCAGGAGGATGTTTTGCCAAAGACCTTTTAAAGAAGAGATCAGTGGTTTCGTGTTCCAGGGCTACCGTGACCACCTTATTTTCCAGATCAGTGATATTCAGCGTCTCCTTGGTGAATCGCTTGAGGTAATCCCTCAAATTCTCGTTCTTCCCCTGCACCACATACATGAGGGATGCAGAACTTTTTTCATGAACTCTCCCACTAATGAACTGGCTGACAAAGGCGGCACTCAGCTCCTTAAAAGAGCCAATCGAGTTTGCAGGTAGGCGGCTATACCACCTTTGAGCCATGCCCGACAGGGTTTGAGGGAACGCCCTACACTTTAAGGCGTCGCTCGTAGGCTGCAACAGCAGTGCGTTTGAGAATGTCTTAACATGGTTTGCGGGGTCGCCCGTCCCATCATAAGCCTTAATCGTCGGCATCTTGAACTTCCTGGAGATGCGAGCATTCATTACCTCTTCAGTAAACGGAGGTGTGGGATCATCAGGATCCCCAAGTGGCATCAGATCCTTGGGGTTACTTTTGGGGGTCTCCACCCTTGTCGATTTTTCAGTTGGGGCTTCGGCCCTTCGCTGTTTCCTTGAAGGCCTCTCCAGATTTATAATGGGAATCCTCCCTGTAACTGGAGGAGGTCGAATCAGACTTCGCCTTGCTTGCTCCCTAGCAATATCATCCTTCAGCCTTTGGATCTCAGCCTCATGAGCCTTAATCCTTTCCTCAGCCGTTTGTGGAGGTCCATCATGGATTCTTTGGGACCTCCTTCGAGGTTCTCTACTAGCACGTCGCCTCCTTGGGGCTTCTTCGAGATCATCATCGTCATCCTCAGATGTCGAATCATCAGTATAGGGGCCGGAGTAATCATCGTACTCTCGATCCCGGATCTGTAAGGCATGACCGCTTGGTCCAGGTTCCCTTTGTCGAGGGGATAATTAGGTAGCCCATACATCGGGTTGGTATTCAAAGGGAGATCCGTAGTGTGGATCTGTACCCCCGGGGGTAGCGTACGATCAACATTATCAAGAGGAGAAACCACCATCTGAAGAGGGTTAGTTTCTTGGATTTCAGGGATAATCACAGGTAAAGTTCCCTCAACATGGGGAATCGTCCCTGAGGGTTGAGAGGCTAGAGGTTGAATGACCGTCCCGGTTGATGGGGGTAATTGTCCTTCTTCAGCGGTGATGAGCGGATCAGAGGTGGCAGGTGGAGCAGAGCTAAGGGGTATGGCCTCAGTCGATGTTGTTCTTCGTGTTTGAATCATGGTTGATGTTGTGGTCCCACAGACGGTGCCAAATGTTGTGGAATAAAAACTAGGTTACGATTTGTAATTAATGCTAGGGTGGTTGAGCTTCGAGCTTTAATGGCTGTTCTTGCGTTCGAGACTTAACGGTCCTCACAAGATGCCTACGTATCTCTGTATTGCTAGAGAATCAAGCCAACGTAGTTCTGAGATGAGGGGTCTGGCCCTTTATATAGGCTGTAGGAGACTCAGAATTATGGTAGGAGTAAGAGACTTGGTGGACAAGTCTTCCTTGATGAAGGTTCTAGATCTATTCCTTGTAGGAATCAGTTTCCATATCGAATTGGATGCCTTGGTGGCTAAGTCTGATGGAGATAATATCCTTATCCAACTCTTATTGCTGAGCTGTTTATTTCCCCCAATATTAATTACGAAATTAATATTATAATTGGGGTTTTGGGTCCATCTGGTAGGCCCCACGTTTGGACCATGCTGGGTCTAATTAATGCCATATTGAGTGTGTCTTTAGGGCTTATTTTCAGCCCATATCACTTACAAAAAGTAGTATTTTTTCTATTTCTCTAAAAAAATAGTATTATTACGAAAATAATTTCAAATCTAATAAAAAACTTATATATAATATTATTTCGACATAAATTTTAGACTTATTAAAATTGATCGAGATAATTTATTAAAATTGATCATTTTTATTAAATTTTTATAAGAATTATTTTATTTATTATTAAAAAATACTTTAAAAAATGATAAAAGTACAAAAGAAAACTACGATATTTATGCAACTCAGTAGTTTATAATAAAATAATTTTAATTACATCATAATTCCAATAATTTTAGAAGACACGTATTTAGAAGGAAGTACCATTAAAACGGGATTTCACTTACTAATAAGATATTAGATGATAAGGGCTCGAGAAAATTTAATTAAATTGATCATTAATTTATTATAAAAATTACGTTATTTACAAAGAATTTGCTTATTAGTAAAAGTCATTTATATATTATTTATTTAAGAAAATCGAGAAAAAAAACTAAATGATTCCGATATATACGTTAAAATGTACATGATTATGATAAATACGTTATTTGTGAACTGAATAGAGTTATAATAAAAAATTACAATTATAGTAGTATTAACAATTTTATTATTTTATTAAAAAATAATATAGAATTCTCGCAGGAATAGAAATCTTAGGGATGGAACCAAATTTTGGTACCGAAGTACTATTAAAAATGTATTTCGTTTGTTATAGATTAGCACGTCACCGTAGATCAACATATATATTCGTATCTTTTTTTTATTAAGTTGTAATAAAAGAATTATAATTGTAACATGATTTTTTTATTTATTTTATAAAGTAACATAGAATTCTAGGGAAAATAGAAGTCTTGGGGTGAAACCAAAATATGATGCAAACCAAATTTGGTACAAAGTTGTAAATTAAAAATGGTTTTTGTTATTAATAAATGTTATAGATATAGATTTTATTTGTTACTTATTTGTTATTTGTACAATTCAGTAAGATTATTAAAAGAATTATAATTATAAAAAAATTCCAAACAATTTTTATGAAATAACATGAATGTTAAGGGAGTAGGATCTGTGATGAAACCAAAATAAGGATGGAACCAAATTTGTTACGAAAATACAATTAAACAGGGATTTATTAATAAAGGTTATAGATTCGTCAGTGTTTTATCAAAGGTTATACGATTAGTGTTCGTTGGTGTTTAACAAAAAATTATATCAAGTAGCCCTAGATTGTATGTATTCGTTTGAGTTTTACCCTCTATTTGTTGGTGGTTTTTGATCGTTGGCTTTTTTCTAGTAAAAAAAATTATAAACAAAAGAATTATAATTATCATAAGAATTATATTTTTAATTCTTTTTAAAGGAACATAATATTCTGGGTAAAGGCCCAAAATGATATTTTTGGGATAAATTTGCCCAAATTACTGATTCTGGAAAAGTTGGCCCTAAATACTGACGGGATACGGTATTGCGTGCACCGTATCCTTCAAATACGGCGTTTCGTGTGCCGTATCATCATCTGATACGACGTTTCGTGTGCCGCAACATCGAGATACGGCGTTTGGTGTAACGTATTAGGTTAAAAGTTTAGTACCCCGGCGGGGCCTATAAGAGTATCAGTACTGATACGGCGTTTCGTGTGAAGTATCAACGCTGATACGGCACACCAAACGCCGTATTAGTTGCTGATACGGCACACCAAATGCCGTATCAGTTGCTGATACGACACACGAAACGCCGTATTAGCCACTGATACTTCACACGAAACGCCGTATTAGATCGGTAAATAGAGCCAGACATGCTCAAATATGATTATTTTGGTAATTTTCTCTAGTATTATAGGGGAAATATGATTATATTAAAAAAATTGCAAATAAAAGAATTATAATTGTAATAGGATTTTTATTTTTATTCTATTTTTTAAAAAAAACAACATAGAATTTTAGGAAAAATAGGATTTTAGGGGTGAAACCAAAATATAGTGCGAACCAAAAAATAGAATTTTAGGTGGGAAATCAAAATACAGTTGAGAATCAAATTTTAGGTACCTTTAAAAAAAGTTTCGTTTATTAAGAGCATCTCCAAGGATGAGATGTAAAATTATTAGCTAAAATGATTATCTATATTGAATATGTAAAATTTTAGTTAAGAGGAGGTATATGTACTCCAATGGGGTTATCTATAATTATAATTATGTAAAATTATACATAAAAGGTTTATGGATTCAACAAATATAGAAGACCAAATATGATTAGAAAAAATGACCAGAATACCTCTTTTCATAGGGTATTGTGACCAAAATACAGATTGTTGGAATGTACTGCCGATAATACCCACTTGATACGCCCATTCGTGCAGCGCATCTCCGCATACTTCGATTTATGTAGCGTATCAAACAAAGACTCCATTCCATGTGGAGTATGATCCGTGACACTACAATGGAAGTGCCGTATCACTTTAATGCTCCGTACCCGACGGCATAATATCACGTGTGACACTACATCAATAGTAACATATACTCCCTCCGTCCCATAATATATGAACTAGTTTGGCTTTCACCGAGATTAAGAAAAAGTTGTAGAAATAAAGTAAAGTTAGTTGAAAAGTGGGTAAAATGGTGGGACCCATCAATATTTAATTATAATTTTGAGATAGTGGAGGAAAGTAGTTGGTGTAATAGTATTTATTTAATAAAAAAGTGGAGAAGTAGTGGGTGTAATAGTGAAAAGTAGTGTTCAAAAATAGTAAGTATATTATGTTCATTCTTTTTGGGATGTACCAAAAAGGGAAGTGGTTCACATAAAATGGGACGGAGGGAGTAATGTATCACTACTTCGTGAATCTCGATGCATAAAGGACACCCATCAAGCACACTACAAAAGGTCTCCAAATGTTATTATAAGCTCATCCAGCTATGTATGTAATGGCATGGTGCATGTGTGTATATGTAGAATTCGTGTCAATCCCACATTGAGTAATAGTAGGGTAAAAGTCTTCATTTGCTTTTGTAAATCGAATGGGTTTAGAGGAAGCATTAGTGTTTTTGCAATGGACCTTCATGAAATTGAAATTGGGACTAAAGTGACTTTAGTCACGGATTCTAGTTCAAAGTCTGATTTTTTCCAATCAAATATCTAACTGATACGCCTTCGAGAGTCCTGTGTTTATCAAACACGCCTTCCCATGTGGCGCATGCGTCGCAAGAATTTTTATGATTTAGTGACGCATCAGATGAATACAACTTGTGGGCTGATGTGTCTGCACGATACTCCAGCTGTTATGGCGGGTCTTCGGATACGCCTTTTCATGTGATGGGTATTTAGGACAGTGTATGCCGATAAATGGTATTTTGGGTAGTGTTTACTCAAAAAGAGTTATTTAGGGCGATCACCCATATGATTATCTATATTTTTTGCTAAGGGGAAAGAAGGTTGGAGTACCTCAATTTATAGATATTATCTAAAAGATGCCACATAGATGCCACATAGATAATATAGCTAAGGGGTCTCTCCCCTTGGAGATGCTAATAAGGTTATAATTCCCGTACATGGTTCAAAATTTGGATTCTTGAATCTACCAATGAAGTCTTCTTTGTAAAGGGATCCGATTAACCAGGGCTTGTTTTGAAAAACTTTGTGAGGACCGGGAGGAGAAGATCATTGTAGGAAAATGTAAAGAACCAAAGATGGAGTTCACAAGAAATGTCAACAAAGAAATGCACACACAAAAAACTTGAATGCTCATTCTATCCATATCAATGTTGATTCAGATGAACGTTAAATCACCACCCAAAAAATAAGAAAAGTAATGGAGGAAAAGGTGAATGACCAATGTCTTTCTCGTATATCATGTCATTTCCAATATATTTGTTATAAGTAAACTCTAAAACCGGGGATCTTCTGCAGACAATGAAAGGAAACATTAAACAACTGTATATGTAAATTTATCAGAAGACGATTATGATTCTTTTATATGCTTGTCAGAAGTAGCAGCCAGCTCAACCTTTCAAAACGACACTGCAATACAAAGTTCTACTTTGCTAGAAATGGAGTGGTATCCCATTCCCCAGAAATTCTATAAATTCCATTACACAATTCGTCAACAATCCGTTCAATAGCTTATTATTAATTCCGAAAAACATCAGGTGACAGGGTCTACAACCCGGACATTGTAATAGCAGAAGATAATGACAATACGCATCCAAGTGTATTACAGTTAACAAGTGCCTTTAAAACATATGATAAACATCTCGGACATGCCACCAAGATCAGCATATTCCACCTTTCTCTCAGTCATGAGCTTGCTGTTGCGGTTCTACTACTGCAAGTACAAGAAAAAGTTGACAAATGTTAATATAGTATGTAACATTAGGATCTAGTAGAGTCTAAACTAATATATACATTTCACATGTACTGGTTGCAGAGAAAACACAAGTAGACTCAAAGCATGTAACACAAGCCCAATGTCGTCATGACAAAATTCATACATTCACTTCAGTCATAAAATCAATCTCACCACTTGTGATCCCTTAAATCTTATCAGTGACTATGAAACACTTCAAAAAATACCCCATATGCATATGCATAGAGTCATATAGATAGTTCAATACCCCATATGCATATGCATAGAGTCATATAGATAGTTCATTAACTTGAGAGTTCTCTGAGTACGAGTCAATGTAGTAAAATAGAACTAAATTTGTTTTAGATTAAGCAGTGAACTTCCCAGATATATTTCCTAGTCACTTCTAGTAATTTTTTGTTACTTGAATGAACCTAGCTTCACTTGCTAATGACAGATGCAAAATATTATAATCTTTCATCGTTATAATGCTAAAAAAAAGTGTACTAGTAGCTATATATATACCAAGAACATGTTAAGAGATGGATCATAAAACCAGGATTCCGTTGCAGATGGCGGGGTCATTTCAGAAGAGACACCAATTGCAGGTCCACACGCTTGGTTTTCAAAAGAAACTCCAATACAGACTGGTGGAGATGACACTGGGTGGTGTGACAAATCTAAAGTCAGACCTGAATATTAAAAGTAATAACAGGCAAGCTAGAAAATTGAAAGGAAAGTGCAGGCTCAAGGCTGCATGTTCCAAACCAAGAGGATATTCTTTCAAGTTGAGCATTGCAATAATGTAAACATGCCAACAAATGTTCAATCATACTCATTGCAATAGACATGTTCATTTATACTCTCAAGTAAAGAGGATGCACATCAAAGAAGAAACTTGAAAGCAAATGGAAGAGCTTTATTTCGCGGCTTTGTTAGTTGGGAACATACCTGTTGAAGTTGCAGTGGCCAATTCAGCAGTATAGAAGCTAGTAGTTGACGGTTCAGCAGCCTCATTTGAAGGAGGCCTGCAACTTATTACTGCAACTTATCCTTCAACATTCAAGTCGACAACATTTGCAATTGTTCACGTACAAAAAGATGGCATGTAATTTATGCAGTAACTTCCAATTTGAACAACTATTTATTGCAACTTTAAGCACACCCCGTTCTACGTTCAAATAACAAATAAATTACTAAAATGGTAAATAATGGGAGTAAAGTAACCATACAATTGAAATGAATTAACAACTATCATGCTGAAACAGCACTCACAATTATCATGCTACTATGCAAAATACAAACTATTGTCTAATTGTCTCTTGCTTCAAAAGCTAGATATGAACCCTCATACATTGTTACTATGTTTTCTCAAAATATAGTAAAAATAACTAATAACAAAGAACATCCAAAGAAAATCCATAGAAGCTTTACACTTTCCAAAGATTTAAAGGTCATACACAATAATAAAGGCATAATCGGAAGCAACAATGTGTATCAGAAACAGAAATGAACCTAACATCAATAAAAAAGAATGAAAATAGAATCAGAAAGCTTATAATAGTTTTGCAGACTGCTTGTTTCATAGACATGGTAATTTTTGTAATTTTTTCACACATTCAGTAAAGTTAGCCCATTACCTCCTTACCAACTGCACCAAGTAATTACTCATCCTCTCAAATTTTTCTTTGGCAGCATCATACTGGGCCCTCAAGTCCCAGTCATTCCAATTTTCCATATCTTTAGAAGCAAATTCTAGCTCTTGCTGTTGTGAAATAAATTTAGAAACATCCTTGTTAAAAGATCGATAATCATCCCCTAATTCTCTCAGTGCCCTGAAACACCTATTAGCAAGATCAATCATGTCCTCGGTCTTCAAATTGTCAGCAGAACTTGTAAGACGGGCCACCAACTGAGATTTCAACACAGATGCTGCATTAACTAGATGTTGACGATCCTCAGGCGAAATTTCTTCTCGAGAATTTGGTTTTGCTGCATGTTCAACCAGGAAAAGAAGGTCGAATTTTGGCTTTTCTTCCTCCGGAGAAAGAGGAAGCTCCACTACTGGTACCTCACCACTAGTTTCTACAGGTGGAATATCATGAACTACAAGAAACAAAATCAAGTAACCATATCATTAAAACATCATTTCACTTTAATATAATATACATATATCAGTTGTCTTACAAAAACATAATTTTGTGGTTAGTCATATTATATCAACCAAGTATACTTTTAAACAGCCATTTACCTTCCAAAACTAACTGATTATACAATCCAAACATAATAAAGGTATCTAACTAAAAACATGGTGCCCTACAGTACTTAAATCAGTGTGAAACATATTTGTCAAATATTCTAAAACATTATTTCGATACAAATATATATATCACAAATTTTTGCCCTACTAAAATTTTATATTTTACATTGCTATAAGGCCATTAGCTACTGCATTTAGAGTTTACAATATTCTCAAAAACTACATTTATATTTACGAGAGATAAAGGAGAGGGAGATTTGGGGGGGGGGGGGGGGGGGGGGGACTGTTACTAAAATGGGTTAGAAGGAGTTCTTGGAGTTCTTGTTGCTCATGTTCAACTTCCAAAGACTGACCTACAAGAAACAAAATCATGTAACATTATCAATATCACAACTTCATTTTACTCTTATATACTATATAGATCAGTTGTCATGCAAAGTCATTACATTTTGGTTAGGATCGGAGTAAACATCTAAAAAACTTCGAAAACTAGCTAATGGCATACATTCCAAACATATTAAAGGTATCTAACAAAAACATGGCAACCAACAAAATGCACAATTGTGTAGAACATATTCGTGCCACTAAACACAGGAAAGATTCATCAAGGAAATACTTAAGAGCATTATTTTCAGCACAAATATTTATCACATCACAAAATCTTATCTTAATCTTAAAATATAGTTCGACTTTCATTGCTATAAGGCTTTAAGCTACTGCATTATTTTCACACACACACACATATTTGTGGCAGATAAATAAAGGGGGTATTACCAGAAGGGGATGGGTGGGCTTCCGGTTGCTCATGTTCAACTTGTAAAGAGTTGTGCATTTCATGACCTACAAGAAACAATATCATGTAACCATTATCACAACTCCATTTCACCCTAATATAAAATATAGAGCAGTTGTCATATAAAATCATCATTTCTAAACAGCAATTTACCCTTCCAAAACCAGCTATTTGCATACAAACCAAACATATTAAAGACATCTAACCAAAAATTTCAAAATTTGCAATAATATGAAACATATTTGACAAATGTACACTTAGTGCCACTAAATACAGGAGAGATTCATCAAGAAACAACATATTGAAAACAATATTTTCAACACAAATATGTAATTCACAAAATCTTGCCCAAATCTTAAAATAATATCAGTTATACATTGCTATTATGCTACTACCTACTGCATTAAGAATAAACAACAATATTTTCAAGCACACACTCTCTCTCTCTCTCTCTCTCTCTCTCTCTCTCCCTCTCTCTCCCTCTCTCTCCCTCTTTCTGTTTCTGGCTCTCTTCCTCTCCCTCCCTCCTTTCTCTCTCCCCTCCATCTCTCTCTCTCTCTCTCTCTCTCTCTCTCTCTCTCTCTCTCCCCCTCCCTCCCTCCCTCACACACACATTACATTTCTAAGACATAAACAGGGGAGGGGGTGTTACCAGAAGGGGCAAGCTGGGGTTCTTCTTGCTCATGTTTAGCTATTATAACCTCATGCTTTCTCTTCATATTCTCGCATCTTCCAATGGGGTTATTTCTTGTCACTTGATTATCATTTCCCGGTGAAAAAACAACCGAACTACGACGCACCCTGCTCGATCTTCTCGGGTTTGGTGTCTCTACACCCTGCTGAAATTTTCTTGAATTTCTCATTTTCTTGTAATCTTTACTACAACACACCTTCACTTTTTAGTACAATATAGTAGAAACAAAATTTTGTAAATATTTTGGGATTTGATAAATTTGAAAAATGCAGGGGGGGGTGAGGATTGCTATTCAGATCTGTACAACAGTACATACATGTATGTATTGCATGCTGATAGAAGGGGTATGTTTACAGGGTGTGGAGCAGAAATGTGATGACTATGTTTACCAAGAATGGAAATACTACTAAAGATTCCCTTCTTTCCAAATGTCCTTCTTTCATTTCTATTTTCAACTGTTACATTAAATTTTTAAGAGGAACAAACGGTAAAATGTGTGTTACTCAAAAAGCTAGTCAATACAAAAATGTATGATAAATAATTACAAAAAGCTACACTTTACATCAACCATTTATCCTGCAATATTTTCTCTGAACATATTGTTATAACGGAAGCAAGAAAGATGATAAACAGAAGAGAAATAATTTATAAATCTGAGAGGATAAACAGATTACAAGGTTTTTCAGATGATTTACAATATTTACAAGCATCTCTATTTATAGACATAAATAAAGGGTAGGTGTGGTAGGTGGGTTAGGTGTGGTCAAATCCGGCAGCTACAGTGACGCCGCCGGCGGCCACCGCCCACCACATATTCAAGTCAAACTAACAAATCTCCACCTTGACTTGAATCCTCTCACAAAAACAGATAACAGATGTACCAGATGCATCATAATAATGCCAGATGTACCAGATAACAAACTCCACCTTTACTTGAATCCTCTCACAAACAGATGTACCAGACGCATCATAATAATGCCAGATGTACCAGATAAAACTCTTCTGCCTCAGATTTTGCCCTCAAAAGGGCAGTCAACAACTCCGAACATTTAGCAAGTTCAAACAATGTTGAAACTTGCTATGTGGAACCGGCTTGGTGAGCATATCAGCTGGGTTATCAGCAGTACCCACTTTTCTCACCTTAATTCTCGTCTCACTTCTTAGAAAATGATATCTCACATCTATGTGCTTAGTCCGCTCATGATGGACTTGATCCTTGGCTAAACAGATTGCACTGAGACTGTCACAAAATACTGTAGCCTGATCATGATGTAAACCTAGATCACTGATCAATCCTTTCAACCAGATTCCTTCTTTTGCGGCTTCTGTCAATGCCATGTACTCTGCTTCTGTAGTAGACAAAGTCACTGTAGGTTGCAGAGTAGCTTTCCAACTGACAATCGAACCACCCAGAGTGAAAGCATAACCAGTCATAGACCTTCTACTGTCAACATCTCCAGCATAATCAGAGTCTGAAAACCCTGTCACCAAACACTCAGTATCACCTCCATAAATGAGACCAACATCAGACGTACCTTTTAAGTACCGAAATACCCTCTTCACAGCTTGCCAGTGCTCCTTGCCTGGATCACCCATGAACCTACTAACAACACTGACAGACTGTGCAAGATACAAAGTCACTGTAGGTTGCAGAGTAGCTTTCCAACTGACAATCGAACCACCCAGAGTGAAAGCATAACCAGTCATAGACCTTCTACTGTCAACATCTCCAGCATAATCAGAGTCTGAAAACCCTGTCACCAAACACTCAGTATCACCTCCATAAATGAGACCAACATCAGACGTACCTTTTAAGTACCGAAATACCCTCTTCACAGCTTGCCAGTGCTCCTTGCCTGGATCACCCATGAACCTACTAACAACACTGACAGACTGTGCAAGATCGGGTCTAGTGCAGACCATTGCATACATCAAGCTCCCTACTGCACTAGCATAGGGAACTCGAGACATGTACTCTTTTTCCTCAGCAGACTTAGGTGCAAAAGCAACAGACAGATGTGCATTTGCAGCACTAGGAGTATCTATGGGCTTTGCTGTAGACATGCCAAACCTTGACAAAATCTTTTGAATGTATCCCTTCTGTGACAAGAAGAGCTTTCTCTTGTTTCTATCCCTATAAATCTCCATTCCCAGAATTTTCCGAGCAGCACCCAAATCTTTCATTTCAAACTCAGCACTGAGGAGACCTTTCAACTTCTGAATATCAGACTTGTTCTCTGCAGCTATCAACATATCATCTACATACAGGACCAGATAAATGAAAGAATCATTTGCTGTCTTACTGTGATAAACACAACAATCATACGGACTCCTGGTGTAGCCAATACCTATCATATAGCTATCAAATTTCTTGTACCATTGCCTCGGAGACTGCTTTAGCCCATACAAGGACTTCAATAACTTGCACACATAGTCTTCTTTGCCAGGAACCTGAAAACCATCTGGCTGAGTCATGTATATCTCCTCCTCCAGCTCTCCATGCAGAAAAGCTGTCTTCACATCGAGTTGTTCAAGCTCCAGATTCTGATGTGCAACTATTGCTAGTAGCACCCTGATGGAAGTGTGTCTGACCACTGGTGAAAAAATCTCATTGTAATCTACTCCCTCTTTTAGAGTGAACCCTCGAGCTACTAACCGAGCTTTATACTTGATACCCTCAACCGATGTTTCTCCTTCCTTCTTCTTGTAGACCCATTTACAAGTAACAATCTTTCTGTCTCGAGGCTGCTTGACTAATTCCCAAGTCTTATTCTTCTGAAGTGACTCCATTTCATCTCCCATAGCAGCAAACCATTTTGTAGATTCAGTACATGTCACTGCTTCTTTGTAAGTGGATGGCTCTTCAGAGCTAGGGTCCACTTCTTCAGCTACCTGTAGTGCATATGCCACCATATCTTCAAAACCATATTTCTTTGGAGGCACTCCATACTTAGCTCTCCTCGATCGATCAAGAGCTAAACTGTGCTGATTTACTACTGGTACTGATGATTCTGATTCTGACTGTGGTTGTTGAACTTCTTGTTGTGGTTCACTCTCATCTTGAGTGACTTCCTGCTCCACCTGTTTCTCAACACCACCACTTTCTGAACCAATCGTAGACTTCACAGTAGGGTTAAACATAGAATTTTCATCAAAGACTACATTTCTACTCAGTATAACCCTATTTTCAGACGGAGACCAGATTCTATAACCTTTAACCCCATCCCCATAGCCAACAAATACTCCCTTTTTAGCTCGTGGCTCCAATTTACCCTCATTTACATGATAATAAACAGTACAACCAAAAACTCTTAAATTGGAGTAATCAGCAGGCTTACCAGACCATTTCTCAACAGGAGTTTTGAGATGGATACCTGTGTGAGGTCCACGATTAATCAAATAACACGCTGTACTAACCGCCTCTGCCCAGAATCTTCTAGTTAGTCCAGCGTTAGAAAGCATACACCTAGCTCTCTCCAGAAGTGTCTGATTCATACGCTCTGCTACACCATTCTGCTGTGGTGTATCCCTGACTGTATGATGCCTAGCAATCCCCTCATTCTTGCAGAAATCTGCAAACTCGGACGAGCAAAATTCCAGGCCATTATCTGTTCGCAGCCTCTTAATCTTCTTCCCTGTTTGATTCTCCACTAGCACCTTCCACTGCTTGAAAACCTTGAAGGCTTCACTTTTGTGCTTTATGATGAACAGCCAAGTCATTCTTGAGAAATCATCGATCATTGACACAAAATATCTGTGACCCCCTAAAGACTCCACCCGGGAAGGTCCCCAACAATCAGAATGGATGTAATCAAGTGTGCCTTTTGTTCTGTGTGTTGCTTTAGGAAACTTGCTGCGATGTAACTTTCCAAAAACACAATGTTCACAGAACTCAAGACCTGTGACCTTATGACCACAAAGAAGATCAGCTTTTGACAGAATTTGCATCCCCCTTTCACTCATATGACCGAGCCTCATGTGCCACAACCTGGTCATGTTTTCTTTTTCAATTTTCGAAGACGCAACAGCAACAGAACCTGTTAACGTAGAACCTTGAAGAAGATACAAGGTACCACGTTTAACACCTTTCAGAATCACATCAGAACCTTTGCAGACATGTAAAACTCCACCTTCACCTTGAAAACTGAAACCCTTGCTGTCTAACATACTCAAAGATATCAGATTCTTTGTCATAAGTGGAACATGCCTAACATCATTCAATGTGCAGAATTTACCATCATGTGTTCGAATTTTAATCGAGCCTATTCCAACCGTCTCACAAGTAAAACTGTTAGCCATAGAAATCTTGCCACCGTCTACTCGCTCGTAGGTTGTAAACCACTCCCTGCGCGGACATATATGATAAGACGCTCCAGAATCAAGAATCCACACATCAGAGTGATGCGTGTCCTTGACAGCAACTAGAGCAATATCTTCTTCAGAAGTAGCATCAGCTACAGCAGCAGTATCTGCAGCAGCATCATGTTGCTTCTTTTTCTTGGGACAGTCGGATTTCCAGTGTCCCTTCTCCTTACAGTAATTGCAGACATCATTAGCTCTCGAACCCTTAAAAGCTGGTTTCTTGGATTTATACTTCCCCGACTTTCCATGTCCGGTACTCCCGCTAGCTACCAACCCAGCAGCATGATTATCTGCACCTGTACCAGCCGCCTTATGGCGCAGTTCTCTAGAATGAAGAGAAGATCTAACCTCCTCTAGAGAAATAGTATCTTTACCAACAATAAACGATTGCACAAAGTTCTCGTACGATAATGGTAAAGAAACTAACAGAATCAAAGCAGCATCCTCATCTTCAACTTTAACATCAATATTACGCAATTCTAATAAAATTGTGTTTAATTGATCTAAGTGATCTCGAAGAGGCATACCTTCCTGCATTCGCAGACTAAACAGACGTTGCTTCAGCAACAACTTGTTTGTTAAAGACTTCGTCATGTAGAGACTTTCAAGCTTCAACCACAGACCAGACGCGGTATCCTCCTCCGCGATTTCAATAATAATATCATCTGCAAGGCATAACAAAATTGTTGAGTGTGTCTTTTCTTCTAGACTGGCCATCTCAGCGCTTCCAGAAGCAGCCGTTTTTATGTTCAACGGCGCCCAGAGCCCCTGTTGCTTTAACAAGGCACGCATCTTGATTTGCCACAGACTGAAACTATTTCTCCCAGTAAATTTGTCGACCTTAACGTTAATACCACCAGACATCTTCTCCCAGAACCGTATATGCGAACAGTGCCCGTGAATAGTGCCTGTGAACAGTGCCCGTGAACAGTACCTATGAACAGTACCGTATGAACAGTACCGTATGAATAGTGCCGTATGAACAGTACCGTATGAACAGTGTCGTCTTCTCCGATGATGAACAGTGTCGTCTTCTCCGGCGATGAACAGTAACTCCGCCTGAACAGTGTCGTCTTCTCCGACGATGAACAGTAACTCCGGCGAGCTTAAAAAAATCCGGCGAAAAATTTTGCAGCAGTTTCGACCAAAGCTCTGATACCAATTTGTTATAACGGAAGCAAGAAAGATGATAAACAGAAGAGAAATAATTTATAAATCTGAGAGGATAAACAGATTACAAGGTTTTTCAGATGATTTACAATATTTACAAGCATCTCTATTTATAGACATAAATAAAGGGGTAGGTGTGGTAGGTGGGTTAGGTGTGGTCAAATCCGGCGGCTACAGTGACGCCGCCGGCGGCCGCCGCTGGCGGCCACCGCCCACCACATATTCAAGTCAAACTAACACATATCTTATAGTTTCGGTGAATTTCAGATTTGGAATCCGATTATGACGATATCATCATTATGAAAATACGATTACATACTTAGCAAAAAAAAAAATACGACTACATATAAAGCTTGGAACCTAACACAACTTTTGCACGTAGCTAAAGCGGGGAAGACTTGTGTAGATAAATTTTAACTACTCCGTATATCTTGTTTTGGGATAGGATTGAAATCCAGCAATTTCTCCATAGTGTGTCAACCAAGTAGATGTCACCGGCAGAATTAGATTCTCCTTTTCAACAGTATTAGGACTCTACTGTTGATTAGTTCATATAGAGCAACTGAAAATCGAAAACATAAGGCCATAAGGTCTATAAACAATAATGAGAAAATTCTATGGTATTTTTCTTTATCATGCAGTAAATCATCAGCAGAATGCTTCAAACCTTCCTCTGAAATCTTGCAATGCACAGAGCCATCGCAACACATAAAAATGCAGTCATTACTGAACAGTTAAATCTGTACTCGTATACATGTAAGTAGTTCATTAACTTGATTACCCTTTGAGTTTGGCTCACAGTGGTAAATCAGAACTTATTAAGTTTGGAAAAAAAAATATGCATCCAAAGAAATGCAGTGAACTTCCCAGATGAATTTCCAAGTCACTCTAACTAAACATTGGTAATAAATTAAACCTACCATAACTACTTTACACTAAAACCCAAACATCCTCGATCACTATGATACTTAAAAATTTTAAATGGGTTAGTAGCTACATAACAAAAACATGCTAAGAAAAGAATTTTTGTGAACTTTCCACGTGATTTTCCATGTCACTTTAACTAATGTTTTTTTATGGCAAGCGAGTTTGATGATGAGGAAACCTACCCCGTAGCATTGCAAAAAAAAAAAAAAAACAGGTTATGTGTTCATACTTCGTACAACTTGCCATTGGCATCATCGAAAACTATTTTCCTAACATCCTCAGAGAATGAACTAGGGATAAAGTTGACACAATAACTGTTGGAATGTTCACAGCAAGTGCATCTGCCAATCAATGACAAAAACCATACATCATATTCAATCATTAGTGAAACTAAAAAAAATTCAAATGAGTAGTAGCTATATAACAATAACATGTTAAGAATAGGAATGCAGTGAACTTTCCAGATGAAGTTCCAATTCACTTCAACTAATTAATTTTTTTTCCCAGTAGCAAGCTGGTTGGATGACGAGGACCCCTACCCTATAGCGTTGCAAAAACTGTTATCAGGTCCTGCGTTCATTCAACTTGCCATTGGCAGCATTGAGAATTATCTTTCTAATATCCTCAGAGAATGAACTAGGGATCAAGTCGAGACAAGTAACTGTTGGAATGTTAGCAGCAAAAGCTTCGGCCAATCAATTCACTTTCCTATAGACATGTTGTAAGGGGAATCCCTCCAACGCCCCTATCTTCATATGTACTTAAGTAATCATATGATGAAACCTCCAAGGAGAACTACCCTTTATAAAGCTAACCGCATTGGATGAATCACTTTGAGCAAAGATGCAAAGCACACCCTTGTCCATAAGAGCATGCATCTCAATCAGTGAAGAATGATTAGATTGACCTGCACGTGCTGCAACAATCCCACATCATGATCTCTAATAAGTGCTGACCAACCCCCAAGTTGTCCCTGGAGAAATTCATCAGTATTAAGTGCTTTCGCCAAGAGCACTAAATCCTTCAATTTCGCCTAATGCCAATACTCAGGTTTGATGGGAAGCTGCTCTCACCATCATTCATTAACAAAGACCCTAAGTTCATTAGTACGGTTGCTGAAAAACTTAGTTGGAGTAGCTGAAGCAACTGGTTCAGTTTATAAAAGAAAATGGGAATTATGGATCACATTTGGGGAAGTCGTGATGAGTGCCTTAAAATAAAAAAAGCTGAAGACCAAGCAGATATATGCACCTGCACTATTCTTGTGCTTCCATTTTTTATGTATTTGTTTTATTTTCCAAGTACGGAAAACGTTTGTAACAGCTTACAAATTGGATGGAATGCAGTAAGAAGAGAAAGCTTCCATGAACAAACATTCTGTCTCTGACATTTTCTTTCACTTTAGGTTTCTCTACATCAGAAGCCAAGTGGATTGCTCCTTTGCTATTTCAATTTTTTCAGGCTGAGAAGTGATCTTAGGGACCTTGATATTTCCAATCTAGCCTGGTATTGAACCCCTTATCTGAGTAACTCATAAATCAAGATGCATTAAGTTTGTGAGATATCCAATGAATTTAGGAATCCTCTGTTATGCAATGAAATTGATACTACGGTCCAAGTAGTTAAGATATGATAAATCAACTAACAAATTACCCATACTAACAATGTTTGATATTGTGTATACTGATAATCATCATCAGCAACAGAGCTATTCTCTCCCTTTCTATACACCTCAATATTTTGCCATCTTTGCATAAGGATTCTGGTCCAAACGAGCATGGCAAAAAAATTATAGCAACTAACACATGCAGAAGATAATAAATTGCATTCTCATCATGGAAATTTTGATAGAAATTAAGAGTCAAAACCAAAGCAACTGAATCATACGAATGCACTTTCTACTTGAAAGTTTTTATTTGTTTGCATTGCATATTTTCAGGTACCTATTGTCAAAAAGAGCAGTGAAACTGAAAAGAACAGGATCCTGTACTTCTTTGACATTGTCAACTTCTTAAGGTGTATAGTCAAGCACTTTATCCAAATAGACTCAACTGGAGAGTCCTTTGAGACTGAGCCTCTGACTCATTCTCGTATACCAGAAATAAGTTTGGGAGAAAAAATGGTTGTCAAGAAAAGCAGTGAACTTCCCAGTTTACTGAGTCCCCTTCAATTAATGTTGGACATAAATAAAACCTAGCTTAACTACAAACCGAAAGTAACATCTTCTATCAATAATTCAATAGAATATAAAGAAGTTATTAAATAGCCGAGTGGCTATATAGCAAGAAGATGAAAATTTAAGTCACTTTCTTAACAAATGTTAGTTATAGCTGAAACAAGTACCTTACACTAATGAGAAACCCAAAACATCATGTTTTATTATTAAAACACCAAGAAATTCTTTAATGGGCTCTCGTAGCTATATAGAAAAAACATGCTAAGAAATGATCACCAACTCCAGGAAGGCACCCGTAGCGGATTAAGATGGCGAGGACATTTTAGAAGAGACACCGGTTGCAGGTGCAGAAGCCTGATCTTCTGTGGCTTTGTTAGCTTCGAACAAACCTGTTGAAGGTAGAGTTGCCAATTTAGCATTAAAGAAACTAGTAGTTGGTGGTGTAGCAGCCTGACTTGAAGAAGAAAAGCCACCAAAAGCTCGTCTAGATGGCCTGCATATACCAAAATCTTTCCATTACAAGAGGCAAACCAGAAACATGAAGCAAACTCAAAAAAAAAATGGCATCACTAAAACATGAAAAGCAGTAATATTGCCAAGTAGAATATAGAAAATAAATACAAATATATATTTAAAAAATTGAAAGTTCTAGCACTTAAAGTAATTTAAGCTGATGAAACGGCTTACTAATCCGGAGTATAGTTTGTACTACTACAATTCATCCTTTATCCTTCAGATCAACAACACATGCAAATGCTCAGGTACAAACACACAACATATAAATGACTCAGTAAATTTCAATTTAAACAATTAGTGTACTCCAATTTAAAGCACACCCATTCTACATTCAGATAACAAATGATTTACTAGAAAATTAGAATAAAAATGGGGGTAAAGTAACTATAAAATTGACACTAAATATTTTGATAACTATCATACTTGAAAAAGTCTCAGACTTAACATGCTAGACTATACAACATCAAAACAATCCTCCATCTGTCTTCTCTTACACCAAATGCTAGAAATGAACCCTCATCCATCACTACTATTCTTTTCCTAATGTAAAAATATCTACAGATCTCCACCCAACAAACATGCCCTATCATACTATATTAGAATTGTCAAAAACGCATAAAGTGCCAAATTATAACAAAGAAACACAGAATGAAGCTTTGACACTATCCAACATCTAAAGGTCATACACAATGAGAGGGCATATTTAGAAAAAAAAAACAATGCAAAAGATATTGTGTATCGGAAATACAAATATGAGCCAAAAATCATTACAAAAATGTAAATTTTTCAACAATCTCCTCATCCACAAAATGGAATCAGAAAGCAAATAATAGTTTCGACTTTCCAGAACTTGGTGTCCATTACCTCCTTATTGACTGCAGCAAGTGATTAGTACTCCTCTCAAATTCTTCTTTGGCAGCATCATAACGTGCACTGATTGCCTTCAACGCCACAGAAGCCTCCTCCTTCTCTGCGCCCAATTTTTCGAGTCCAGCTTTAATCTCAGAATGTGACTCTTTGAATTGATCCCGCTCTTCTGTCAGAGTCTTAATTCTCTCTTCTTCCTCAGACAACTCCTCTGTAAGCATAAGTAACAAAGCTGTCAGCTCCTCTTTTTTAAACATTATAAGTTCTATGTGAGTCTTAGTTCTAGACAGTCTGTCTTGAGCACTGAATAACTTCTCGGTCACTTCAGACAGATTCTGCACTTGTTGAATGTAACGAGCGTCTAAGTCCCCATCATTCCAATTTTCCAATTCTGTCATTGAAAATTCTAGCTCTTGGTGTTGTGCAATTAATTTATTAACTTGACTGCTAAAAGATATATAATTATCTCCTAGTTCTCTCAGTGCAATGTAACACCTGCTAGCAAGATTAATCATGTCCTCGGTCCTCAAATTGTCTGCAGAAAGGCGAGCAACCAACTGAGATTTTAATATGTAAGCTGCATTCACCAGATGTTGACGATCCTCTGGTACAAATTCTTCTGGGGGATTTGGTTTCAATGCATCTTTAGGCAGCAAGAGCAAGTCACGTTTAGGCTTTTCTTCCTCTGGTGAAGATGGAATCTCCACCACTGGTGTCCCATCAATAGTTTCTTCAGGTGGCATTTCATAACCTAAAATGAACAAAATTGTATGACAATTAATATGACAATATCACAACTTCATCTCAACTGTACTATGATTTATACACCAGTTGCCATATGCAATCAGTGTTTCTTAGTGGCCAACTTCTAAACTGCCGTTTAACCTTTAAAACCTAATAGATGGCATGTGATGGTACATATTGAAGGTATCTAACCAAAACAAGGCAACCAACAAAATCGTAAAAATGTATAACAAACCATGGTTTTTTAAATGTACTCTTGTCCCATACTCCCATAAAATGCAAGATATTAATCAAGGAGATCTTGAAACTCGACATTTCCAAGTTTAACACATATATCCACCATTGAATCTTCGCCTTGTAGTTTTCTTGGATCCAGTTCACTACTAATTAGTGATGATACCTCTTTGCAATTTTAAAGTATGTTGTGAATCATATACACAGTCAAAATAAAAGGCCAAGACATGTAACTAGCACGAATACTAATTAAAGTCCTAATTAACCCTATTTACCGTCAATGATTTGGATTACGAATTAGGTCAGCACCAAGAAAAAACATAATAAAATTAGAAGTTGCAATGCATCATCACCTGATATCTAATATGATAAATAAATCTGTTCTCCTACACAATCATCTCTTTGTTATTTAAATTTTAATAATTCATCACACAATTTTTACACAAAATCTAAAAACATTACTTTTACACCCAAATATTCATTACAGAATCTTGTCCTAATCTTAACATAAAAATGTGTTGCACTGCTATTACCCACTGCATCTAAAATAAACAAGCACAAATACTAATCAACCAAAATACGAATATCGAAAAAAATTGAACTTTTGCAACAAACAAACAAAAGGGGTATTACCATGAGTGACAAGTGTGGGTTCTTGAATTTGTTTCTCTTGTTCAACTGCTGAACACTTCTGCTTTTTGCTACTGCACCTTCCAATGGGATGTTTTCTGGGGACTTTCTTTTCGATATTCGAAGAGTCTGAATCACGGTTAGTAACAAATACACTCCGTCGAACCCTGCCTGATCTTCTTAGACTTGCTGTGTGTTCACTCTGTTGCATTTTACTTGATTTTTTCATACTCATTTTTTATTTTCTTTCTTGGAATGCAGTTGTGTTGTGTGGACAGATAAATAAATACAGAGGGGGTTTCTGAATTTGAACCAACGGTCACAAGTTATTACATTGATAAAAAATGTATCTATATGGGGTTTAGACACAGGGTTCTTATGATTACACAGTACAGAGCAGATGTGATCAGTAGAATTTCTGGGAAAGGGAAAAAGACAAGATGTTCCTGTTTTCAAATCTCTCTGCTTTTTTGTTGTTTTACAGCATTATTATTGTAAGTTCAAACCATGTAGCATTTAATTTTAAACACTTTAGGATTACAACTTTAACAAATAAATATTCGATAAATAAATATTATTGTTAAATATATAATTTTTTTCAATATTAATATAATAATAATGTATTTGATTTTGATAAATTATATACTTGTTGAAATTTAGTTGTGTGTAAATTCATAAATTAGGTTAATGTCATTGAATCCAACTTGAACTAATCATCTACAGTCGTTAGAATGATTATTTTATGATTTGGCAATAAATTAATTATTAATAATTAAAAGTTAAAATATAATTTCTTCAAAAAAAAAAAGTTAAAATATAATACCTCCAACACATTTGCTCCTTAAAGTGTGTTAGCGAAAAATCATGCAAATAATTGCAAGACTCGGAGAAGTTCGTTGGACTAAATATTGGTTCTTTATAGAGGTTATATGGTGCAAACCAAATTTATCTAGTTAATGTGGGTTAACATCTTTTATTAAAAAATATGATACTCCCCCATCCTATTAATATTGATTATCTGCTTTTATTTGAAATTACGTTTTATTTATACTTAAAAATGCGTGTCCAAAAGTATGTACCAATAATAATGGAACAGAGAGAATATATGATAGGAAATATGTAGGATTTGTTTCGCCTGACCAAACTTTATACTAAAAAAGTTTAAAATATAATAATTTATTATATTAAAATAATTCATTATGGTAAGACAAGCTTAGTTGCGGTGCACTGATATAGAGAAGTCAGTTGAAAACTCAAAATTCTTCGTCATGCCATCTCTACATTCTGCTACGGAAAACAGATAACAAAATTTTTTTATGGTGGAAATAAAGACTAAGGAAATACCAATTTACCGTGGGTAGAAACGTATTACAAAAAGAGCTTGTCAGGTTGAATAAATATATTGGGCAAAGAACGCACATTAAAAGTTAAAGAGTTAACAATAAGTCTGAAAAAAAAGTATTCAAATGAAAAGTTTTTTTTTTTGAAACAAAATGAAAAGTATTTAAAACCCCAACTTGAATTAGATTTCAGGAAATTTAGAGAAAGAAAAGGGGGATGAAGAGGAAGACACTTTCGAGGATGAAAAAAATGATAATAATGATGTAGACGATGATGAAGGACAACGACAACGTATTCAAATGGGAAAGTGACGTCTTGTACATACGATTTTCTGCACAAAATATCAATAGAGAGTCTAGATAATTCTTGAGATGGGTGGTTTTGATGTTGAAGCAAATTTATTCATGCTGCTAGAGATAGGCTAATGCCTTAGTGCACTAAAACAACTTTTTATTACAGGAAGGTGTGTTTCATGATTAGTCCCGGATGATGCAGATTTAGGAAAAACCCCCTATAATTGCTTTCTGGAATGTCTCATATTCAACGTTGTATGAACTCATTTTTTTCTCGCGCGGAATAATCTTTTTTAAGGAATAATCTTTTTTAAAGATCCATCAACATCCACAAAGTGGCAACATTTGTCCATTAGAGGAAGCAAACCGGAAAAAGCATTCCAGAAGTATGAAGGTTTTTCTCTTTCCATTATACCTACAACAGGTTCCTTTAATTTCACATACTGGACAATCCGGCAAACAGCTCCTCTTGCATCTCTCTTAATGATCGATTTACATTTTAAACCAGTTCAAACAAAGATAGCAGACAATATATGTATGATAAATGCATCCCTAGAATCCAAAGAAGCTGGTGTAGGAGATTTTATCATTTTTTACATAAGATTCAATAGATCGTACACAGTGTGAAAAGAAATACATCCTTTTTAACGAATTCAGGTTCAAAGGAAAAGTATGAACCCTTTTTCGACACTACAACAATTGAGATTTCAAATGTGGGTTTTGTATTAAAGTTGTTATAGTGCCAAAAAAAGGTTGCAGACTTTTCCTCTGCGCCCCAATTCGTTATTTAAAATGTATATGATTTCTTCTCACTCTTCATATGATCTGTTGCATCTTGTGCCAAAAATGCTAATATCTTCTACGCTAGGTTCTTTGGATTCTAGATATGCATTTATTATACATATACCATCTGCTATCTATGTTTGGATTGGTTTAAAATGTGTAACCATCATGGAAAGTGTTAGGTGCAAATGTGTTGTAGAGGGGGGGTGAATACAACTTTTCGAATATGAGAAGCAATAAATACGATGCAATAAATGAATACACAGATTCAAGGAATATATGTCTTATATATAACTTGAAAGGGTTGCTACAACATTCATTACAAAGTATAACAGAAGTTCAGAGAGAAGTGAATGATACTAAGCTCTGTGAATGCACTCTCTCTCTTTCTCTTGTGTTTTTCTTAAGAATTGCTCACACACTAAAACATTACACAAGTACTTCTATTTATACTACATGTAATCTATGTCCTGTAGTCTTCAAAGACTAAGATGTACGTGGCCCAATGATGTCCACATAAATCTTGCCTTATCTTGAAAGCTTGGAAATCTGCCAATCAGAAGATGCCATGTGTCATATTGAAGCTGCACTCTAAGTAGAACTTCTACTTGAGAATTTCTACTTAGCCATCTCGAAGTTCTAAGTAGAACTTCTACTTAGAAACTTCTACTTGGCCATCTAGAATATTTAGTACTTAGAAAATATTCTGGTCTTCAACTTGAAACTTCAATGCACATCTTGAACTTGTGATATCTTCATGTCTTCTTTATTATTCACCAAGCTCTTGAATATGGATCTTTATTACTGACATAAACTTGCTATCAATGTCCTGACACTTGATGCAACGGTCTGGTTCATAAGTGACTAGTCTTAATAGGGTTTTTACTTCTTGAATAAATTACCATATCCAATTAGTAATGTGGCTTTCCAATATTTGCTTTCCTTCTTGTTCACTTGAAATCAATTGGTCTTATTGATACTGATAGTTATGATCTTGATTCTTGGCTTTTCAAATCACTGAGGCATGAACAACTTTGACTTGAACTTCTCTCAATGATTTCTTCTTGGATTGATCATAGTTAACATGTTGAATTGTATCAATTACCTTGTCTTCATTTAGTGTTGATTTCTTGTGACTTCTTGTTCTTGATTGTCTTCTGGTTAAGTATCTTTTCCTTTAGTTTGAGTTACATTAGTTATAGTGTTACAAGTTTACACACTCTGCCTTTCAATCTCCCCCAATTTGATTGTCTAACAATGACATTCAAATTAATGAAGGATAACTCAACTAAACAATGAGACGAGAAAAGATACTCAACATTACAGTCTTGAATAATTTACAATTGAAATTTACATGAAAACAATACAAAGAACTTAAACTAGAAACAGAATTCGAACTTCGAATTAAAGATCATTTGAGTGATTCCTATCACCTGGATTATACCTTTTAGTCAAACTTGTATCACCTTATTGGATTCACTCTAAGGTGAATTTTCCTCAAGTGAGTTAAAGCAACCGAAAGACATGAAGTTTTTCCAACTTCAAGTTCACACCACTCTGACCTTTAACCCTAATTCCGTTTCCTCTTTCTAGCTTCAGCAGCTTGGTCTCTCTCTTCTTTCTGCCTTTTGCGCTTCTCCTTCTGCTGCTGTTCTTTCTTGTACACTGGATCTTTAAGCTGCTTCCACCTAGCATTCAACAGACTTACAGCTTCCATTTCTAGAGGATTCTTGGGCTCTGGATAAGGATGTTTGAAAAGCCTTCTGAGTTTGTCCACCTCCTGAGTAGTCCTGATCTTTGGAATATCCTCAAAGTTCTTCATTATGAGCTGAGATTTCCAATGTGTTTTATCAGCTTTAAACTGACAATAGATCATCTTGGGGTAGCCTTTGACACGGTTAGTATTGTGGACACTAGCCGCATCTCGCTCCATTCGCTTCTTTTCCACCACTATCTCAGACAGGTAACTCATGAGTCTCTGCTTTTCTTCAACAAACTTATCTTCCACTTCGCCCCATTTGAATACATATAATACTCTCTCCAGAAATGCAGGATCTTGAGTTTGTAGCAGCCATTGTCTACTCATATGCAAGATTGTTTGATTCTGGTCTGCATCTATGAATACTAAGGCATCAGCTGTATCTTCAACATAAGCATGTATCCAGTATACACTATCACTTCCTGGAACACCAATAGCCTCCCTTATTTCTCCTTGTTCTAGTGCTCCAGAAGGAAGAGTCAAAGCTTCATCTACATTCTTCATGGCTTGAAGAATATTCCATTTCTTCTCTATCAGCTCCGGCTCAATCTTCACGTCATCAAGAGGGTTTGGAGCAATGACATCACACTTCCACACCTCATTGCTCTTTTTAAATATAACTTTTTCAATGATCTTCACGGATTTATCTTTAAGCTCCGAAGCGAATCCCTTACTCATCATTTGTCTACAGACAGCTTTGAGAGATTCCACTGAAAGCTCCATTAGATCATTTTCCTCCATGCTAACCCTCTTCATCTTTCCGTCAACTACCATCCGGACAAAATTTGGATATGCTGAGAATTCTGGACCCTTGTCCTCTGCTAGCTGCATTAACTGATCCCTGTACAGAATGCTTAGCTCCTCAGATTGAGAGTATTGAATTTTAGTCGCTAGCAAGAACAACTCTGACGCAGATCTTCTCATTATGAATTGGTCATCCACATATAAGAAAGATGTTGGGACTCCTTCTACCAAAGACAAGATAACCTGCCACTCCTTAAGATTTGCATTGTATCCAACCCTGACTTTAGAAATTAATCTCTTCAAAGCATTTATATAGTCCCCAGTCATTGGATTCTGCAAATTCAAGTTGTAGAACAGATCATCTGCATCCTTGTTATGAACTCCTTTCGCACAGGGTCCCATCATTATCTTCCTTGCTTCATCCCATTTCTGCCCTATCCTTCGTTTGTCCAGATCAACTTGAGGATCAGCTAGCCTTGCAAGCTCATGATCATACTGCTTCCCTTGTAGCTCCACCTTCTTTTCTAGGAACGCAGCATGTTCTTGCATCATCTTCATTTTATAGAACTGAGCTTGTTCCAAAGCTAACTGTTGAGCTTTAATGGTTTCCTCATCAACAGGAAATTCATCAGGCATTCTGGAAGACATCCCAGCACCTCCACCTTGTTCCTTCAAAGATCTTTTTATAGCGTGTGCCAACGGTACGTCTTCCATGTCAGAATCTGAGTCAAGTACCTCCTGTACTATTTCCTGATGACTCAGGTCAACAAATGGTTCATCAACCATTACTGCCTTACCCTTTCTCATCCTCAGAGCCTCTTCATCAACAGACGGCTCAACTTCTGGTTCCTTGACAAGATCAGCGGGTTCTTCAATTTCTTCGATGTGAACTGCCTGCTGTCTCGTCTCCTTTCCACTCTCCCCCTTAGGTGAGTTATCCTGAGCTCCACCTTGGTCTTCAGATCCACCATCTGCATAGGAACCTCCAAAACCAGAACCAGAGGCTCCCGCTCCACTAGCACCACCTGCACCACCTGCACCAGCATCGGGGGGAGGTTTTTGCGACTCGAAGCACTCCGGGGGCACAAAACTCCTGACTGCGAACATCATTCTACTGATCTCCACAGCCATTGTATGCATTGTAGACTCCAATGCCCCCATCCTCTCATTGAGAGTGCTTCCCAAGACACCACCAGCATGGCCCAAGTCATTGACCTTATTTGTCAAATCATCAAAAGCTGTAGCTTGACTTGCCATTCTTGCTGCGTAGTCGTCTAGAGCCCTTTGGTTGTTTCCAATGTTCATCCCGAACTGCCCCATCGTCTATCCGAACTGCTTCATCTGATTTTCCATAGAAGTCATACGCGTATCAAAATTTTCAATGTTAAGGGACGGTGTTTGGTTTAGGTGACCTCGCTCTAATACTCGTTCTGTTGGTATTTGACGCTCGGTTTCGGGCCTTGAAAATGAAGGTCCCTCTCTCCCTAACCTCTCACACACACTCCGTGTCTCACGCTCGTGTATGTCTTCAATGATTGATCCAAATAATGAAGCAGTACCTGCAGAAAATTGATAAGAAATGTTGTTGACAGTTATGGGATCAAATTCTGTTTGTTCCTGAGTTGGAATCTCAGGCTGAGAGGCTGCAAAGTGTTCTTGTACAACATCAGAACCGATCCTCTTTGCAGCATCAGTACGTACCGGTGAAGGTACGGCTGAAGTTCTTAAGACTTCATGTCCTCTTGAAGCAACAGTATCTTCAAGAGGTACATCATCCTCACCAAAATCAAAATCCCTATGTGCAGATTGTTCAAGGGGTGAACCACTCGCGTGAGGCGGAATCAGATACATAGGAGGATGAATGAATAGTATGCAGGGAGAGATTACCTGATTGATTACCTTGTGCATCATCGCTTTCCTCATCAGGAATCTCATCAAATGCCTCAGCATGAACAGATGGATTTTGAGCATGTGATGAAACTTGTGATGATGCCTCCAAATTGGTAACTCCTGCATCATATCTAAGCCACATTTGTATATTTTCAGGAATAGACATCGGTTTACCTTGATGTTTATCCTGATTAGCAATGGTTGAAAGTGACTTAGTGCCCATCCCTAGCGATGCAGATGTTGGGCTTCCGGCAAATCTCTGTCTAACAGCAAGAGCATCCTTCGGTATTAGGTCATTAATGAGCATTTGTAGGAACCGAGGAAACCAGCAGACAACATCAGCTGTAGTGAGGTCTCTGCTTGCAAGAGATCCCATTGAGGCCACTATCTCAGAGAGAACTATGCGTCCATAATTTATATCCAGTTCTCTTGCTAGGGCAACTGCAAAGGTTTGCATTGGAATTGGAATTTGATGAAAGTCTTTTTCGCGTGCCCGAAAACATCTTGTGATGGCCTCGAAAAAATAATTCCATTCCACATGGAAGAATTGCTTTTGGATATTTCCTGTGATTGGGCCTTTCGGAGGATAACATCCAATTTCTTCAAAGAATCTGAGGCGTTCTGTAGCTGTAGGTTCTGGATCATAAGCATCTTTAATTGGGAATCCCAGAACTCTGTTGATAATCTCTTCAGTCACCTCATATTCCTGACCCGCTAAGGTAAACCTGAAACCTAAGGGGGTTGATTTGCTCCCAAAAGTAACCGCACTAGTCCATAATTGCTGTAAAGCATCATGTACTAGTGTAGGTTTAGCAGTAAAAGCATGGCTAGCTTTGGAGTACAAATTGAGAAATCGTATCCAAAACTTAAACCGCGGGAGTTGATCACCAATTTCCGTAGAAATATTATAAAAATTGTTTTTAGCAAGTGAAAATTGGTGAGCCATTTTAATTAAATGTTTTTCTTTGAAAGATGTGAATTTTTTATTTTAATTGAGAAAAACAAATAATTTACGAATTAATCAGTTTTATTCCTTTTAATTTTTCGAGAATATCAAAAGATAGTCTGAAAATTTAAACTACGGAATATGAATAGCCAAAGACTAGATCTGAATATTCAACAAAGATGAATATTCGTGTGTTTATCAGTGAAATCGTGTGTATATGTGGAGAATATGAATTCGTGTTTTTGAACAGATACACAAAACTTGATGTTTGTGTGTATGTATATGCGCGTGTATATGCGGTTACAAAAACACAGTATCACAATGATTAATGATAACACAGTGATTAACAGTCAAAAATTTGGCAGTAATTCGTGATTAGTATGAGTTTAATCACAAAAACACGGGTTAATTGTATGAAGTCTGTGAAATCGCACTGTTTTTGTGAAACGGCTGCTGTGAAAATGAAATTAGGTAAAGTGAATTAGGCATCGAGTTAGAGATGTATATATAGATGAATGTGAAATGACAAAAATGTCACTGTTAAAAAGAGTGAAAATTACCAAGTCCATACAGGGAACATCTAAGTCGAACTCTATCTCGAACATTTCTATCTCGAACATCTCTATCTCGAACATCAAGTCGAACTTCGAGATAAAGTTCGAGATAGAGGTCAACTCGAACAATGAAGCACAAATAAGCACTTTAACCAATTTTACAGCAAAAACTATAGGGAAATCCTATCTTGAACAATACTGATTTGTAGTAAACTTGGAAAATTCCCTTCTAAGAAAGACAAGGAAATTCAAGATTCCTTTTCGAGTTAGAAGTCTATCTCGAACATCAAGTCGAAATTCGAGTTGAGTTTCGAGATAGACTAAGAGCTCTATCTCGAACATCAAGTCGAAATTCGAGTTGAGTTTCGAGATAGACTAACTCGAAGTTAATCTCAAATTCTTTCCAAAATACCCCCTTGAACCAAAAAGTACAGGGTAATTCAAGATATGTTTCGAGTTAGGAGTGTAACTCGAAAAATTCCCTTTAGCTTAACTGAGAACTCTATCTCGAACACCAAGTCGAAATTCGAGTTGAGTTTCGAGATAGACTAACTCGAAGTTAATTCTCAATTCTTTTCAAAATATTCCCTTAAAGGAAACCTCATCTCAACCTTTGAGATAAAATTCGAGATAGACTTTATCTCGAATATTTTGAAGATAGAACTAGGCACATTGGTAACTCGAACTCGAACTCTAAGTCGAATTTCGAGATGAATTTCGAGATAGCCAACTCGAAATTCTTCCCAGACTTAGAATTTTTCAAAAACTTCACTCTGACAGATTAAGTCGAAATTCAAGTCGAATTTCTAGATGAGTTTCGAGATAGAACCTAACTCGAAATTTTGAAGTTTTTTAATTCCAAGGCCGCTAATTACATGAAAATCATAGATAAATTCATCTAAAAATCATGCAATATTTAGAATATTATGAATTTAACTCCCCCTATGATCATGCAATCTAACAAGCATAAATTCACAGATTTGTGCTATAAAAGACACTTAAAACACAATGAATTCATGCAAAATCACACTATATGCAAACTATAACAATCATTAATTAGGCATTTTAAAGTCTAAACACATAATGATTGATTAGCTTGCACATACAAACATAAACATGGATTTTACAGATAGAAGGCTTTACTAACTTGTGTTAAGCATTCCCAATTCACCAACCAACCTATTGAATGTTACTTCATCAAGAGGTTTGGTGAATATATCTGCAATTTGTTGCATTGTGGGCACAAAATGTAGCTCCACATTCCCCTCCTCGACATGTTCTCTTATGAAATGATACCTGATGTCAATATGCTTGGTTCTTGAGTGATCTACAGGATTGTTGGTTATGGCAATGGCACTTGTGTTGTCACACATGATTGGAATTTTCTTGTGCTCCATGCCATAATCCTTCAATTGGTTCCTCATCCACAGTATTTGAGCTACACAGCTTCCAGCAGCAATGTACTCAGCTTCAGCAGTAGAAGTAGATATTGTATGTTGTTTTTTACTTTGCCAGGACACCAATCTTCTGCCAAGAAATTGGCAAGCACCAGATGTGCTTTTCCTATCAATCCTGCAACCTGCATAGTCTGAATCCGAATAGCCAATAAGATTAAAACCTGTATCTCTTGGGTACCAAATCCCTAGATTTGGTGTGCCCTTGAGATACCTAAAAATTCTTTTGACGGCTACGAGATGTGATTCTCTAGGATCCGCTTGGAACCTTGCACATAAACAAGTTGCGAACATTATATCGGGTCTACTTGCAGTTAAATAGAGGAGTGAGCCAATCATACCTCGATAGCTTGTGATGTCAACTGATTTACCTGATTTGTCTTCATCAAGCTTCATGGCTGTTGCCATGGGAGTCTTAGCTGCTGATGCATCTTCTAGATTATACTTCTTGAGTAAATCTCTGACGTACTTGGATTGACAGATAAAGATACCATCTTTTCTCTGACTGATCTGTAATCCAAGGAAGAAGGACAGCTCTCCCATCATGCTCATCTCATATTTTTCCTGCATTAGCTTGGCAAATTTCTCGCACAAGCGCTCATTTGATGACCCAAAAATAATATCGTCCACATATACTTGAACAAGTATTAAGTCATTTCTCACAACTTTATAGAACAATGTTTTATCAATTACTCCCCTAACAAAACCATTTTCAATTAAGAATAAGGATAGGGTTTCATACCATCGTCTTGGGGATTGCTTGAGGCCATAGACAGATTTGAAGAGTAGATACACAAAATCTGCATGTTCTGGATCAACGAAGCCAGGCGGCTGTTCCAGATACACTTCTTCTTCTAACTCTCCGTTCAGGAAGGCACTTTTCACGTCCATCTGGAAAACTTTGAAGTTCTTATATGCTGCAAATGCCAAGAACATTCTGACTGCCTCAAGTCTTGCAACTGGTGCATAGGTTTCATCATAATCAATTCCTTCTCGCTGAGAATAACCTTTTGCAACCAAACGAGCCTTGTTTCGTGTTACAAGTCCGTTTTCATCCAGTTTATTTCTAAATACCCACCTAGCTCCAATTACGGATATGTTCTTTGGTTGGGGTACCAGTTTCCAAACTTTCTGCCTTTCAAACTGATTGAGTTCCTCTTGCATTGCAATCACCCAATCAGCATCGCCAAGAGCTTCTTCTATTTCTTTAGGTTCAAGCTTGGATAAGAACCCAGAATATAAGGAGATATTAGCCATGTCAGCTCTTGCAGTTCTTCTAGTAGTCACACCAGCATCTGGATCACCAATAATTAACTCAAACGGATGGTCTCTATTCCATACTCGTTCACCTGGAAATTGTCTTGATGATTCAGCTTGACTTTCTGAGATGGGGTGCTGACCACTTTGATTATTTTCACTAACTCCCCCTGAGTTAGTGCCAGCTCCTACAGAACTAGAGTCAACTCGACTCGAGCCTTGAACAGTAGTCCTTGAGCTGCTATTTACTCCCCCTGAGTTGTTGCCGGTTCGTACTGAAGAAGTCTCTCCTGATCTTGTAGAATTAGCTTGTTCACTAGACTCAGGTTCTTCATGTACGCTTGGAACATTTAATGGAACAACCAACTCAGGTTCATCTTCAAGATCTTCTAAGTCCAGATTCTGAAATTTTAGGGACTCAGGTTCACTAGAATCTCTTGAAATTGATGAGAGTTTGGTATCGTCGAATCTGACGTTGTAACTTTCAGTCACTTTTCGATCATTCACCAAGAACACTCTATAAGCTGCCACCACGTCTGTAGAGTAACCAACAAAGATTCCTTCACGAGCTTTTGCTGCAAACTTGCCTAGATTTTCATCATCTATAAGCACATAGCATTTTGCTCCGAAGACATGAAAGTATTTGATTGTTGGTCTTCTGTTGTTCATTAGCTCACATGGTGTCTTTTCTTTATCTTTTATGATCAAGGTTCTATTTTGAGTGTAACAAGCGGTACTCACTGCTTCGGCCCAGAAATACAAAGGAAGTTTTGAATCATACAACAAAGTTCTTGCTGCTTCAACCAAAGTTCTATTCTTCCTTTCAACTACTCCATTTTGCTGTGGAGTTCTCGGGGCTGAATACTGACGACGTATTCCTTTAGATACACAGAAGTCATTCAGCACTACGTTTTTGAATTCAGTGCCATTGTCTGATCTAATCGTCTTCACAGTAAGTGTTGAAACATTCTCAATTTGAGTGATGTGATCAATGATTAAGAAAGGTACTTCGTCTTTCGTCATTGCGAACAATACCCATGTATACTTGGAGAAGTCATCCA
The DNA here is from genome assembly GCA_036435485.1 of Saposhnikovia divaricata. Taxonomy (NCBI): domain Eukaryota; kingdom Viridiplantae; phylum Streptophyta; class Magnoliopsida; order Apiales; family Apiaceae; genus Saposhnikovia; species Saposhnikovia divaricata. The sequence goes on from CM071598.1 coordinate 172,296,900, forward strand.
CGATTACCAAAGCATATCTTTTCCTAGACAAAGATAGGACATTCACTGGGCCAAACAAATCCATATGAAGAAGTTGTAGAGGCTCAGTAATACTAGAAATTTCTTTGCTTTTATGCGATGCTCGCTTCGACTTTCCCATTTCACAAGCTTCACAGAGTCCTTTCGGAGCGAACTCCAGTTGAGGTAGATCTCTCACCAATTCTCGCCTCGCGAGAGCATTCATCGTTTTGAAGTTTAAGTGAGATAACTTTTTGTGCCATAACCAGCTTTCATCATCCGAGGCTTTGCTGTAGAAACAGGTGACCTCATTCTGATTTGCTGAATCCATATCTGCAACAAAAAGATCTGCCTTTCGAACTCCTCTCAAAGCTAGTGAGCCTTCCTTGATGTGAGTGATTGATACACCTTTCTTGTTGAAGACAATTTCATAACCTTTGTCACAGAATTGACTGATACTTAACAGATTGTGCTTCAGTCCCTCAACATAGGAAATATCTTCTATGATGACATTGCCAGTTTTCAGTTTGCCATATCCCTTTGTCACACCTATGCTGTCATCTCCAAAGGTGACATAAGGGCCAGCTTTCATAACCAACTCTGTAAGCAGGGACTTGTTTCCAGTCATATGCCTCGATGCTCCACTGTCTAGCACCCATATAACTTTATTTCTATTCTGCTTAATGCCCTCTGGTTCCTCTGATGTCTCAGCCATGAGGGCAAAGTTTGCTACATGAGTAACATCTTCCTCATCTGAATCATCCCAAGCTCTTCCTTCTATCACCAATAAAGCTCGTTTTCCATGTCTTTCCTTCAACAGTGCTTTATAGTTGCTTTTGAGAGCTTCAAATGTCTCTTTTGGATAAGTCTGTTTAGGCTTTTTGCAGTCCGAGGCAAAGTGTCCAGCTTCACCACAATTATAGCATTTGAACTTCATTTTGAAATCCAAAGGAGATTTATAGCTGGTATTCTTGCCTTTTCCTTTGTAGCCTGATGAACTACCACCACCCCTAGCAGCCCGATAATAAGATGAAGATTTTCTCTGTGGTCGGTTGCTCTTTCTAAATCTCATGTTACTGAACTTCCTTGCCATGTATGCCACGACACTATCGTCCATGTTGTCCAGCTCTTCTTGGGTGTAGTAGTCATCATCACTGTCAGATGCGCACTCGTCATCATTATCAACTTGATGTGGTGCAAGTGATGATTTAGGCTTTGCTACAACCATTGCCTTCTTAGACTCTTCCTCATCAGCAACTAATCCTGATGCACTTTCTTTTCCCTTTGAATCATTGTCCCATGCTTGATCTTGAAGTGTTTCCAGCTCATAGGTCTTTAGTATTCCATAATACTCTTCCAGAGAAGTTGTATGCAAATCTCTGGTTTCTCTTATTGCGTAGACCCTATGTTCAATGCTCTTTGGCTGGTTCCTCAGATATCTCGTGTTGGTCTCAACCATGGGGAGAGTTACACCTCTCAGATTCAAATCCAAAACTAACTGACTGAATCGTAGATAGACGTCTGTTATGCCTTCTCCTTTTCGTATTCTAAAGGTGTCATACTCCATCTTGAGTATAAGTGTCTTGTTGCTTCTAACCTCTGCAGATCCTTCCATGACAACTTCTATCTTGTCCCAAATCTTCTCCGCTGTAGTCAGACCTTTGACTATGTTGAACATTTCATGATCAAGAGATTCCATCAAGGTTTGTCGTATGGCAGTATCATAAGCTATTTGTTCCTTGTCAGCATCCGAAAACTCCGAGGCCTTTTTAGGCTCAGACCGAGGTGCTATAACCACCCCTCCTTCCGTATGTGCAGGAATAACCACCATTGGAACAAATTTACCCTTGTCAAGGACTTCCAGATATTCAGGGTTAACAGTCTCTAAATATAGTCTCATTCTGAAAACCCATTCTTCATAGTGATCTTTGTTGAACATTGGGATCTTGAACGCATTTTTAGGAGCCATCTCAATTCTGGTCACTAAAAGTTTCTAAGTACCCAAGACTAGGCTATGTAGAATATTTATGTAGAACTTTTGCCTAAGTCGAAATTTCTCTAAGTAGAAATTTTGCTCCAGTCGATCACCAAGTAGAAATTGTCCAAGTCGAAATTCTATGTAGAAATTCTCAAGTAGAAATTCTATGTAGAAATTCTCAAGTAGAAATTCTATGTAGAACTTTTGTCCTTAGAATAATTTTTCTGCAGATTACTTTAATATTGAATAAACAATATTATCTCTTTAACACCTTTTGACTTTGAATGCTTTACTCACCTAACCCACCTAACCCACGTGCTAGGTAATGAATATGTTTTGTTTCACTTTCGGCCGTGAATAATGCAAATCACAAAGTCCAAAAACACCTTTTTATTCTTTTACTATTTTTCTGTTTGAAAAGGAGATCAAAAAGTTGTTGGGTTGTCTTCTTTGATAAGAACAGATGATGAACACTCAAGAACACCAAATATGAAAGTACCCAGATTAATTCACAAAAATTAATTAAAATACATCCAAGCTAAATAATCACACTTGGAGCATTTAAATAATTTTTTCAGATGAGTTTTCAATACAAACGATTTAAGGCACACTTTTCAAGAAAATGAAAAGTAGATCTAGAAAATGAAAACTCACGATTCTTCTACTCAACACAAGGATCTATGTTTTGTATGTTAAACATATAGCTCTGATACCAATTGTTAGGTCCAAATGTGTTGTAGAGGGGGGGTGAATACAACTTTTCGAATATGAGAAGCAATAAATACGATGCAATAAATGAATACACAGATTCAAGGAATATATGTCTTATATATAAGGCTCCCGGTCAGGTGCAAACGTATGCACCGGACCAGTTACACAACATACGGCTTCCTCGCCGTTGGATCAACCATCCAACGGCCCTGATTAAAAAAAAATTTTACCGTACCGCAACAAGTTTCCGCGGTACGGGGCAATTACCAAAATACCCCTGCTCCCGTACCGCAACAAGTTTCTGCGGTACGGTACAAGTTTCAGCCATTCTTACATTACAATCTTTACAATACACATTCATCACCGAATTATACGTATACAAGTCCGGCAAAATCCCGTCACTCTTCATCTTCTCAAACAGCTCAAAACCGTCCCGTTTAAGATCATTCTTAAAAAACCCATTAATCAAAATCGTATAAGTATACTGATTGGCAACCAAACCCAACTCCCTCCCCGTTCTGACAACACCCATCAATCAAAGAACTATATATAACAACATTAGCACAAAAGCCCATTTTTTCGACCATCTCTAAAACCTCAAAAGCCTTGCTCATTTCGTTATTATCGCAACCAGCCTTCACCATAATTCCAAAACTATACAAATCCAACACAACCTTACCCTTAGTCTCATTAAAAAAATCCCAACTTTGACTAAAAATTCTACCTTTAACAAGATAAATCAACACATTATTATACGCATAAGAGGGAGGTAAATGAAGAAGAAGTGATGAAATGGAAGGCTGGAGGCGAGCCGAGATGAGCTGAAGGAGGAGAGATTGAGCATGGGAGAGATGGTTAGAGGAGAGAAGGAGATGGAGGAGTGTAGAAATAGACTGGGGAGAGTGGTGAGTTGAAGAATTGAAGAGGGAGAGTGCTTTGAGTGGTGGGAGAAAACAACAATAGACAAACAGACAGGGATAAAGAGTGAGAAACCCAGTTAGGATAGCTGAAACTTGTACTGTACCGCGGAAACTTGTTGCGGTACGGGAGCAGGGGTATTTTGGTAATTGCCCCGTACCGCGAAAACTTGTTGCGGTACGGTAAAAAAAAAAATTTAATCAGGGCCGTTGGATGGTTGATCCAACGGCGAGGAAGCCGTATGTTGTGTAACTGGTCCGGTGCATACGTTTGCACCTGACCGGGAGCCTATATATAACTTGAAAGGGTTGCTACAACATTCATTACAAAGTATAACAGAAGTTCAGAGAGAAGTGAATGATACTAAGCTCTGTGAATGCACTCTCTCTCTTTCTCTTGTGTTTTTCTTAAGAATTGCTCACACACTAAAACATTACACAAGTACTTCTATTTATACTACATGTAATCTATGTCCTGTAGTCTTCAAAGACTAAGATGTACGTGGCCCAATGATGTCCACATAAATCTTGCCTTATCTTGAAAGCTTGGAAATCTGCCAATCAGAAGATGCCATGTGTCATATTGAAGCTGCACTCTAAGTAGAAATTCTACTTGAGAATTTCTACTTAGCCATCTCGAAGTTCTAAGTAGAACTTCTACTTAGAAACTTCTACTTGGCCATCTAGAATATTTAGTACTTAGAAAATATTCTGGTCTTCAACTTGAAACTTCAATGCACATCTTGAACTTGTGATATCTTCATGTCTTCTTTATTCTTCACCAAGCTCTTGAATATGGATCTTTATTACTGACATAAACTTGCTATCAATGTCCTGACACTTGATGCAACGGTCTGGTTCATAAGTGACTAGTCTTAATAGGGTTTTTGCTTCTTGAATAAATTACCATATCCAATTAGTAATGTGGCTTTCCAATATTTGCTTTCCTTCTTGTTCACTTGAAATCAATTGGTCTTATTGATACTGATAGTTATGATCTTGATTCTTGGCTTTTCAAATCACTGAGGCATGAACAACTTTGACTTGAACTTCTCTCAATGATTTCTTCTTGGATTGATCATAGTTAACATGTTGAATTGTATCAATTACCTTTTCTTCATTTAGTGTTGATTTCTTGTGACTTCTTGTTCTTGATTGTCTTCTGGTTAAGTATCTTTTCCTTTAGTTTGAGTTACATTAGTTATAGTGTTACAAGTTTACACACTCTGCCTTTCAATCTCCCCCAATTTGATTGTCTAACAAGTTTACATTCATTCATTCATTCTCTTCGCAAAAAGAATTGTTTTCTACCAATACTACAACGAAAATGAAGAATATGTTTAACTTAAAATAGATTAGACATTTAGAACTTTGTTGGCTAAAATTTTTATAGCATTTACCTGAATACTTGTTCTGTCCATATACCCCGATTTGACACATCGTGAGATCCATTTTTGCACATAACTTCAAGAAAAGAAGGTAAATGTATTCCAGATCTGTGAAACTGAATAAATCTCTTTGTCGCTAAATATTGAATGGATGATTATGATCTGCCGATTAAAGAAGGATTAATTCTGTTAAGATAAATATATGATCCTGGTAAGCCCAATTCCTAACACCTTACGGTTTTAGGAGAGCTGGCAACTTAACATGGTATCAGAGCTCTGGATGTTGGAGGACTCAGGTTCGAGTCCCTCCTACCCCCCAATATTCTCATTTATTGAAATATTGAAAATTGTGTACGACGACCGACAACGAACAACGACCAGACGCTAGGGCCAAAAAAGGCACGAACAACCTAGTGATCCACTCTTTGACCCAAATAATGGGCCTTCGACTGAGGGGGATGTTAAGATAAATATATGATCTTGGTAAGCCCAATTCCTAACACCTTATGGTTTTAGGAGAGCTGGTAACTTAACAAATTCAGATCTATGGAACTGTATAAATTTCCCGCTTTGACACATCATGAGATCCATCTTTGCACATAAATTGAAGAAAAGAAGGTAAATCTATTCCAGATATGTGCAATTGAATAAAACTTCAAGTCAATAAAGAGTGATTGGATGATTATGATCTATAAATTAAATGGAAATTGCTAGATGATAAGGAACAAGAAGAGCTTGTTTTTGTATTGAGGTTCTATGTGGTGCTCTATGTATATGGAAGACAATACTCCCTATCACATAACTAATAAATGATAAGTTTATCTTCTCAACAATTTCATTAATTAATCATAAACATTATTTTTAATCACTTTCAAATAATTTTAACTTGATTTATATGTACGTTTGTTTTTAGAATTTCATTTTAATCGCCTGAAACTTTAAATGTGAAAACTCTATACTTAGTATAATAAATAGACTCTTTTTGCTTCCTTTTTTTTCCAAGTAAAACTTTTACTTATATTCTTTTGCTTCCGATAACCAAATTTCATATAATATTATATTTATATTAAAACATTTGAATGATTAATTACATTATTAAATTTATAAAATATATTTTAAAATATATAAAATTTTATTGTAATGTAGTATATTTAGAAAAATCCAAACCACTTAGATATATTATAGAACTCGAAACATGAAATTGTCCTTGTTAGCTTTGTCTTGTGTGTACTTGTTTGTTGTGCAACGTAATCCTTGTGAACCTGATGGATCTTGTAGGCTTTGTAGACCTTACATGCCTTGTGGATCTTGCAAGTCTTGTTCAGGACTTGGACTTGGTATTTGCTTGTGAATTACTATCGTGTCTGGTTATATTTAACAAATTTCATAATCAAAATTAATCCAACTATATTAACTAAACTCATCTTCATGACCTACTTATCTTAAAAACCTTTTTTTTTGTTAAATCTTAAAAACCTTTTTAACATGTCTACTTCTCTTAAAAACGTATTCTACAAAAATCCCATATAATTATTAAAGTTGAAAACAACTCCAAAACAAAATCAAATATAAACCATGTATATTCTATTCTAGTAGTTTTGTTAAAGGTTTTGACATCAACAACTCAGATTTATGCTTCACATTATAAATCATAAATAGGGGGAGATTCTGATTCTGATTCAAGCCTATTCAGATTCTGATTGGGCTGCATGCCCTGATTCTAGACGTTCTATAACTGGTTACATGTTACTTCTTGGTAATTCACCTATTAGTTGAAAGTCTAAAAAGCAGTCTACTGTCTCTAGATCCTCTTCTGAGGCAGAGCAACGGCAGCAGCTGCTTCTGTGGTTACCTGGATGGTTCAACTTTTAGTTGATTTGGGTGTTACTAATTTAGCTCCTATGACTTTGATATGTGATAATCAGTTTGATTTACATATTGCTAGGTGTTATGCCATATTTTTGACATGTTTAATAATCTCCAAATTTTTTAATATTATTAATTAATAATTATTACTTTATTACTAAGTTTTATCCTCTCTTTGAAACGAGGAAAGAATCAATCTCAATCAACGAATAACTGAAAATATCTCCAAACGATATTCTTCAAATCAGTAAGATATCACAACGTCAAGATTAAATCAGATAAAATCAGTAATTGCCCACATTAACAAAGTTTATCCCTAAAATCTCAAATCTCTCAGGGATAAACACACTGTGTGGGCTTGATCCAATATAAATTGGTACACAGGCATTACCAAGTCCAACCCTTTTTTTCATAAACTCTAATCCCCTAAAAACAGCCACATATACATACAAATTCGCTTTATTATTCCAGCACACCTCCGATTTCGTGTTGTTACGAAATTCCTCCAACAACATTTGGTGCTAGAAGGAGGGGTAAATATCAAACCCACACATTGGGGTTTCGGGTTTTTTTATACATACACTGGGGATTGGCACTAAAAAAACGCGATTGGATTTTTGGAGCATAAAAATCACAACATCAAGCAGCGCCCAGTGTGGATGACAATATATATATATATATATATATATATATATATATATATATATATATATATATATATATATAAAGAGCTACGATGGTGGTAAGCAGCAGACAGCGGCATAAGAAAATTATAAAGGAAATATGCAAAGTTGAAAAACATCAGAAAGGCCAGATGATGACATGGACAAGAAAAAAAAAGAAGATAAGAGGCTCACACACCATTAACAAAAAGACAATGAAGCCCGCAGCAAAAAGAAAAATGATGGCAGCCAAGCCACAAAGGAAGGTCTGTGGGATCAGCGAGAATTAAAAAAGAAAAAATAATGGTGGAACACGTAACAACGGAGCCAACAACAGAAAAAATGACAAGATACTGGGAAATTCCAACTGAGCATTAACCAAAAAATAAAGATAAGTTCTTTTATTCTTGTCTTAATTTTATGCGCATTAATTATATATATGTCATGCAAGCATGTAAATCATATTTTTAAATTTTTTACAAAAAAAATATTTATTATTTTAGAGCATTATATTTTTATTTTTGTAAAATTATTACAATTTGGAAAATATCGTACGAGATATTTATGATTTGATGAATTACAGATTTATTTTAAAATCCCGTACAAGTTGCATGCTTTGAAGAAAAAAATATATATGCGAGACGCATAGTTTTGGAAAAGATTTTTTACAAAGAAAAATAGCATTATTTTTTAATAAAACAAATATCGTGACATTTTTTAAATGGCATATTTATTATTGGATTTGTAAAGTATTTTTCATATATCGTCGCGATTTTACATATATGTCAAAAATATCTTCAAACTTGCGAACTAAATTATCAAGTAGGGTAGCGTGGACAAGCTATAAATTTCGCAATACTACACACTTGAGTAAAGTGCCGCACCCTCTAGATTATTGAAGGCCCATGAAGAGATCTCTCAAGATCGCATGGGTGGAGGCATCTCTATGCATAATATCTTTAAGACCTTATACCATAACTAGCCCAACAAGGGACGCGTGCGAGGTTCGCCAGGAAACCTCATAGCACAGCCAGCCCAAGAAGGGACGCGTCCGAGGTTCGTCAAGATTATATCTCTATCTCTTTTTGAAGATCCCACCAGACACATCCTTATGTGGTTGCATCAAACACTTGAATAGCGTGTACACCAATTCGGGATATATACGGATCGCAAAGAATTTCAAACGAATTATTTATGCTCGCACATTTGAAAATCTTGGCAAATATATATCTTATATTGGTCATCGCATGATGTCACACTTGCATCCGCATGCGCCTAACGAGCACTGTGGTGCTCTAAATGTTTTACTAATCTTCTTTTTTCAGCTGTTTCAGTGATTGAAGAAATTTGGAAGTTTGAAGATTTTTAGTTCTTCACTGCAGCAAGCTACACTGAAGACTGGGGGCTAGTTGTTATGCCATATTTTTGGCATGTTTAATAATCTCTCAAATTTCTAATATTATTAATTATTAATTCAGATAAATAATTATTACTTAATTACTAAGTTTTATCCTCTCTCTGAAACGAGGAAAGAATCAATCTCAATCAACGAATAACGAAAAATATCTCCAAACGATATTCTTCAAATCAGGAAGATATCACAACGTCAATATTAAATCAAATAAAATCAGTAGTTGCGCGCATTAACAAAATTTATCCCTAAAGTCTCTTAGGGATAGACACGATTGCACAGAACTGCGTAGACTTGATCCAATATAAATTGGTACGCAGGCATCTTGGAAAAAGAGATCCGATATACGAGACAAATCGAGACACCTACCAAGTCCAACCCTTTTTTTTCATAAAGCCTAATCCCCTAAAAACAGCCACACATTCATACAAATTCGCTCTATTATTCTAGCACGCCTCCGATTTCGTGTTGTTACAAAATTCCTCCAACAACCCTAGGAATCCAATCTTTCATGGTAGGACAAAGCATAATGGAATCGATTGTCACTTTACTCGAGATAAGATTCTTGAAGGTCTTATTTCAGTTTCTTACTTACCTACTCAATCTCAATTGGCAGATATTCTGACAAAGGTTCTTCCTTCTCCACAATTCAACTCTTTGAAGTCCAAGCTTGGAATGCTTGACACAGTTTCCAGCTTGAGGGGGTGTTGAAGATACTGCTCAAGTTGAAAAGAGTGTTAAAGTTGCCAACTCATGCTCCACGTCAGGATCCAGCTATCATAGTTAGTTACAAATTGAGGGTAGTCTTGTAATTTTTTCTTGCAGTTAGTTTAAGTGTATATATTAGATTGAACGATAGAAATATTGGTTCGTTTTTTCATTCACTCAATATTTTACCAATTTTGTTGTAACTTCTGGAAGAGCAAGAGAGAGTGGAGAGTGAGAGACTCCATGATCGTCTTCTCTAATTAGTACTGTAAGATTTTTCCATATTTTTCTATCTTAAATACAAGCTATCTTATTGGTTCGTTTTTCATTCACTCAATATTTTACCAATTCTATTGTAACTTCTGGAAGAGCAAGAGAGAGTGGAGAGTGAGAGACTCCATGATCGTCTACTTTAATTAGTACTGTAAGATTTTTGCATATTTTTCTATCTTGTACAAAAATTGAATTGTGATTAGTAGTTACAGTAACTACTTTGTATAAAGTGTTCTTCATTTTAAAACTAGTCATTTTCATTCTTGATATGATAACACAAGATTTCTGATGAAATAGCCGTCTCCATAGAACCTTAATATGATACAGTAATTATCCAGTAATATAGATCTATATTTTTTTGACAAAAAGCTATCTTAATTGGATACAAATATTTCAGAGGTAAGCAATTTAGAGAACGCAACATTTAGGAAGGAAAGAGCATGACATTCTCATTCTCGTTTAATTCGATATTTATCATTCATTGAAACTTAAACATATGACATCTCAATTCATGATTATCATACAATTATTCGAGTTTATTTTACATGACAAATGGTTATAAGTTAAAAATTTATAAAGTGTTTATCAAAGGGGACCCAAATTGACATATATTAGCAGGGCTGGAAAAAAATTCCGAAAAATCCGATATCCGTCCGAAATATCTGTATTCGTATCCGGAAAAAAGCGGATATTATCCGTATCCGGAATCAACCGGATATTATCTGTATCTGAATCCGAGGGTTTAGGATACGAATATGGATATAGGTACATCCGTATCCGAAAATATCCGTATCCGAAAGTAATTAAATATATTTTTAATATATTTTTAATTTTTTATCATTTACTCTTAAAATTTATTTTATATGTATTTTAATTTAAATACACATACTTCATCAGATATTCAGATCATCTATTCTAATTTCTAAAATCTAAAGAGTAAAGACTAATGTATATGGTTTTTGTATTTTATAAATTAGAACCGAGTATCCCTTTAATATGCCTATTTTTTTGTTTTGCAAAATATGCCTGTTTTTTATAATAATGCAAATTTCACAAAAAAAAAATCATTTTTCTGCAAAACAGATTCGGATCCGGATATTATCCGTATCCGGATAATATTTGCCGGATTCGGATAATTTTTTTTGGATATTCCCGAATTCGAATACGGATACGGATACGGTTTTAAAAAACGGATCCGGATATAGCAGTATCCGTATCCGTATTATCCGTTTTCCACCCCTATATATTATAACATCTTCAATGGTAGCTAAAATGATTGGTTAAAATGATATAAAATAATGATTATGTAAATTTTTTTAAATTTGTAAGGTGTTTTACTCCATTGAAGTTTGGTTATATTGGTTGGTTATAATTTAAAAATGGTATGTTATTATTATTTCAAATTGTTAAAAATGAATATATTATTATAATATGGCAACTGATGATGTGGAGTTTCACTATAGGTCTCTAAAGGTTTGGCAATATAGCCAATATGATGTGATTATCTAAAATTTTAGCTAACAAATATGTCCCGTTGGAGATGAAATATTGTTCCACATTCTCCATAATTTTTTTCGTGGCATATCAGATATAATTTTTTGGTTGGAGATGCTCTCATGCTACATAAATATACATAGATAGGCAAGTGATCAAATAGAAACCAAAATAAAAATAAAAATTAGAAACTAATTCAAGCCCTTACATCAATCTAATCTAATGACCTCTTAGAAGCATCACACATATTTAAAATACATCTTCCCATACAGAATCTTACATAATCTCCTTAGTTTCTAATTTAATTTTTTCCATCAATCGGTGGATTTTTTTTTTAAATCTGACTTTGTTCTAACGATCAATTTGAATACCTGATGTGCTATATTTTAACGAGATTTAAGAAATTTTTTATTTAGTTTTTAGTCTAAGAATAACTTTTATTAGAGTAAGACCGTACAGTTAATTAGTAAAAATCTAAATATCAAATTATCTTGATATTTTTAGATGAGCAAGGATGAAAAATATTATTTATGTGTAGTATCTTTAAACAAAATAAACATAAATTTTAAAAAAAAAATCAAATATTTAACAGATAACAAAAGATATTTTCACGTGCAGGGGACCCACAAGAGCGTGGAAGTTTAGAAAAAGTGAAAAGAATGGATAAAATCACAGAAGTGAGTAGGATCTGGGTCATTGTCCAGCTATGCATGACTGTGGATAAGGCTGGAAGACAAAATTATTTTTACATTTTGATTATAGTAGTTGGAATATAAATACTTATTTATTTTTAAATAAAGTACTCCATTTGTACGTAATTTTGAAGCTCTAAACTTAATTTTAGTACATTAATTATTATTTTATTTTGTGTTTGGATAAGATTATCCGTACACAGAAAAGCTATTCACTTTGACTAACTTAACATCAGTTTAGTACTATTTTAACTTCTGTCCTACGCCATTCCACGTGTTTGCTTTGTAGATAGATAAACACAAACCAAAGTAGTAACATAACAACTCTTCTGCATCTAAACTTCTTCTTCCCCTGTATATCCGTGATTCTATTATCCTATATATATACAGCCATCATCTTCTTAACACTCATCGATTCATTTGCGTATTACTTATTCTTACTCATTCTTGCTTATAAATTTCTTGGTTGTCTTTAGCTTGATAAATTTCTGGGTTTTCTTTAACTTGAAATTGTGTTCAAGATCATTGAATTTGATAAAAGATAGTCATGTTGGGAGTATTTAACAAGGAGCTGGTAAATGCACCAAAGGAGCTCAACAGCCCTGTACCACCAGCAGCTCACCCTCACAGGGTGGTTGAGAAGCCGAAACAGATAGTTCCTGAGGAGTGTTTGAAGGGATTCTTGTCAACTCATCCCAATTCTTTCTCTCTTTTTTTTGCTAATAATGCTGCTACTCTTGCTTTTGCCCCTCCTCCTACCCCTTACCCTAATCACAGGTCTGTCTTTTTCGACTTCGTATATTCTCATTCATTGGATATCTGGATTTTAGAATCTTACAGAGTAATTATTGTTTATCTAATGTTGTAGGTTGTTCTCTGGGGTAGATGACATCTACTGTACTTTCTTGGGGAGTCTCAACAACTTGAGCAGCCTCAATAAGCAGTACGGGTTGTCCAAGTGTGGTAACGAGGCAATGTTTGTGATTGAGGCTTACAGGACACTCCGAGACAGGGGTCCTTACCCTGCCCATCAGGTTCTTAAGGGTCTTGATGGGAGTTTTGGATTTGTGCTCTTTGATTCCAAGGCTAAAACTGTGTTTATTTCACTGAGTGCTGATGGAGGAGTCAAGCTCTTCTGGGGCATAGCTTCTGATGGTTCTGTCATGATTTCTGATAATTTGGACCTCATCAAAGCTGGTTGTGCTAAATCTTTCGCTCCCTTCCCCACCGGTAAGCAATCATAACTTTGTTGAGAATTATATTACCATGTGAACTCATTCTCTTATATTTTGTTTATGCAAAGATAACTAATTTCGATTGTGTTACTCAGGGTGTATGTATCACAGTGAAGGAGGATTGATGAGTTTTGAGCATCCAACAAACAAATTGAAGGCAATGCCAAGGGTAGATAGTGAAGGGTTCATGTGTGGATCTAACTTTAAAGTTGATGTGTACTCCAAGACCAAAAGCATGCCAAGGGTTGGTAGTGAAGCCAATTGGGCAGCCATTTGGGGACAAGAAGCCTAGCCTAATCTTGCTTGTGATAATGCATCAAAAACTGAGAATCCTGACATACTTGTTAGTTGTCTTTCAGTCATGTTCTTTTAAGCTTTGTAAGTTGTCTCAGATTCCTGAGCTTCTGTAAATAAGTTGGTTCTGAGAATGAGATCCTTTGATATTTGAAACTTTCTTATTCTATCTTTAGTAAGATTATAGAATGTTAGAAGTAGCATAAACTACTGAAAATCCCATATTGCTAGATTCTGCGCAAAAATATTCTTATCTAATACTACAAAACAAATAGTACCAAGTACTAACAGGTCTAAAATCAGTAAGAACCAACAACGACATTCTTATTTTCTATGAAACTTGTGAGCTGAAATATATTACAAACAAAGGCACTACTACACAAGTATCGTTCTACCTTTGCAAACCTGTAATCAGCCCACGAGTAGAGATAAGAAACCTAATTATTAAAAGTTTTTTGACCAGAAAGTTGGGTTTGCAAAAAGATAGGGGGCGTCTACTCTTTGATCAAACTACAATTCAACAAGCACTAGTTAAAATTGGACAATCATTGTAAAGTTTAAATTTTGATTTCAGACACAACACAAAGCATTCCAACAAGCACTTTCTATACTGGGATACGCCTTGCTATGTTAATTGTTAGTATATATTGACACCACAAAAAGCAGGGGCATTGGCCCTTCCTATCACATTTTTAAAGGAAATGATCCCAAATATCACAACTCAAAAATTTGGTTCCAAATATCACTCCAAAACACAGTATAATATAGCATTTTAATTTTGTCAACATAAACGCTACTTCGTGTAGCGTTCCCCCCAAAACACCACATAAAACAGTGTCTCCCCCCCCAAAACACAACTTAAACTAGCGTTTCCCCGATAACATCACATAAAACAGTGTCTCCACCCCCCAAAACACAACTTAATCTAGCGTTCTCCCTAAAACACCACATTAACCAGCATCTTCCCCTTCAAAACGCTAAACGCATTAGCGTTTTTTCAAAAAAAAAAATTAAAAAAATATAAAATGCTACACGAAGTAGCGTTTTTTATTGAAAAAAATTAAACGCTACACGATACTATGTTATGGAGTGATATTTGGGGCCAAATTTTTGAGTTGTGATATTTGGGACCATGGAATTGTGATATTGGGGCTTTTTCTCAAAAAGCAGTAGCGACTGGGAAACACAATGAGAAGTACACATATATAATGTGCACGCTGTGTAACAAAATAAGTTATGAAGGGAACTTGTGCTCCCCTGGTAGATCCAACATGCACATACACAATTATAAGTAAATCAGATGCATTCCCATTAATATCAAACAAAAATCATTTGCTTTGTTAGCTAAATTAAGATCCAACTGACTAAAACTAGAATTTCAACTCCAAAAAACACAGTAAATAAGCAAATGATAGTAGTAGCAAAAGATAGTAAAGTTTACACAGTAGATCATCTCCCAGACGTAAGTACTTCTTAAACCTGGTATGTGAAGAAATTACATCAACTGGAGTTCAAAGTTCCTCCACCAAATTCTTAGCAAAATCTAGCACTTCAACTAAGTTCATATATATATGCCGCACCAAATAGGGCTGACAGGACTTTCAAAGCAAAATCAGCAACTACACCTGCAATGTAGGTACCTGATGAAGTAATTACAGCAACAAACACGATCAATCCATGCTCAAACTATTACATTATGCTTGTAAAAGTATAAATTTGAAATATGTTAAGCAATGGTTGGAAACAAGAGAAGACTTGGTCTTGAAACTGTTCAACACTTCAACTAATCCGCAAGAGAATTTCAACAGATCAACTAACATGGAAATATAGAATAGTTAATACTAATATCGTGACAGCAGAATTAGAAAACATAAGAATGGTCAAAGAGAACAGTGTATCTGCTTCTGCTTCCCATACGTTCTATCTGAACTTGAACATTTTGAAACATTACAACATCTAAAGTTCAAAGGTTCAACATCTTTCTCTTAGGGTCACTCCTTAAAACTGCAAGTACCATCTACAAAAAAATCCAAGAATATACAATACCAAAAGTCCCTAAAAGCATTTTTCTAGTTTTGATATACAGGACAAGTATCAACACCTTTCCAAAAATTTTGTCAGTCAAACACTTCAAAATATTTGTCTTGTGTTTTACAGACTACTTGATAACTACAATTGAGTACCGCCAACAGGTGATATAACTTTGAAATATAACTCGGGTGATGTCAATGTATGTTATATGAAAAGGGCTTATTTAATTTCCTTCATTACATGTATTTACAATTCTAAAATGTTTGATCCAAGACACAGCTCCCCATTAAAGTAACAGGCTACCTTTTTTAGATGGTTGTGAACTTCATCAGGCAGCTTGTCCAAAAACAAATTAATTACCCTGTCCTGCATTCTACAAACTACTTAATAACCAGAATTCATTATAATGTTAGGCTTTTAGAAGGCAAACACATTATAAGCGAAGAAGAGATTATGTATCATAAAGTATGCGAGTAACTCAGCTACATTAATAATTAGCAGAAAAGGGCGGAAAGAAACATGCTAAAAAGTTCAAAACTTCTCACAGCTTAGGCATAAAAGAAAGAAAAAAAAAAATAGAATCATCATCTAGACTTCTATGTTCAAAATAGTACATACAATCTATATACGATATGAATCAATGATTATAATCAGTACACACCTGCAGAAGACGCGTGTCTGATCACTTTTCAAACTTCAAAAGGGACTTTCCCTCCCTTGTACATGACCAAACTCTCCGTGAAGGAAGTCTCTATAGTACAAGACTTAGGTCTTAAAAGGGGATCCTGTACATCCCCACGCATACCAAATCCAAGATTTTGGTAATGCATGGTCTTCAGATTACATGCCAATATGCCTCTAATGTCAAGAAGTCCCGGCAAGGCATACATCTCTACTAAAATTGTTCCCCTCTTTATAATATCAATTGGCTTGGTATTTTCCAACCAATAAAAACGGCCATCTTCCTGATATTCTGGCTTGGTATTTTCCAACCAATAAAAACTACCATTAACATAACCCCATCAGCCTGACCCAATCTAGGAACCACAGGATCCTCATAATCTTCCTCCACGTACGTTTCCGCAAACTATAAACCTCAACCTTCAGAGCCACTTCCCCAAACTGATTCCCCTTGTTATCCGAAACATAAACAACCCTATCCACTCTATAATCATTACTAAGGCCATCTCCAATCGTTACTCTATCTTTATCTTCAAAGATAAAGTAATTTCACTCTATATCTTTATTCTTCTTCAACCATTCCTCTAAACTCTATTTGAAGTTAAAAGATAGAGTAATGAATAGTATGACTTCATATTTGAAGTTAAAGATAGAGTAACTTTATATTTGAAGTTAAAGTTGGATACCATTGAAGATGAAATAGTACAACTTTAACTTCAAATAAGAAGTTAAAGTTGGACCATTGGAGATGCCCTTATTAAATCCCAACCCAGATATAAAATAACTACTGCAGATATCATCAAAAAGGCTCTTAAAACGACTCATAACAAGAGCTCTTTAACCATTTCTATTGGGATACCTGGTGGCTGGTGCAAGGCTAAATGATAAGGAATATTCTCTATTGGCATATCACTTCGTTTTTCTATATTAATGTATTTTGTAGCTAACAAGCAAATTCCATGAAGAAACCATGAGACAACCAGAAGCACAAACAAGAAGAATATAAAACCCTTTAAAGCATGTGTTTAAAAAATAACTGATTTATGCTTGCACCCCTCGTAGATCTAAGAGGCACATACACGATTATAGGTGGATCAAATGGATTCCAAAAAAGAGAGATTAAAAGCTACTTTTAGCTAAAGTAGAAGATCCAAATTTATAAAAAAGAGTTTTGTGACCATCTGTAGAAAACATATCAACTTAGTGACCATCTATAGAAAACATATCAACCTAACAAGTATGCAGATGATATAAGAAGCAATTGAAAGAAAAGTTTACATGATAAATCATCTGCTAGACATAAGTACTTCCTTAACTTGCTACATAAAGCATGTTGAGTTCAAAAGTTCATCCACAGAATTCCCTCAGCAGAAACTAGCATCTTCAAACAACTTTATATATATATGCCGCACGGACCACAGGTCAATGTCAACACTTCCCAAAGAAATTCAGATACAACTGCAATGTAAGAAACCTGATAGAATAATTACAGCAAAAAACATGATCCATCAATGCTCATACAATTATATAATGTGCATAAAAATATAACTATGGAATATGTTAAGTTATGGTTGGCAGTAAGAGATTACTTGCTCCTGAAACTGTTCAACAATTCAACTAATCAGCAAAATATTGAACAGATCAAACAACATACGATAATTATACTAATAATAATGCGGATAACATAAGTAGAAAACTGAAAAACTCCGAGGATGGTGAAAGAGAACAGTACGTCTGCTTTCAATAAGTTCTATCTAATATTGAACATCTCGGTACATTACACCATCCAAAGTTCAAAGGTCCTATCTCTTTTTCTCAGCACAGGTCACACAACTCACACCTGACAGAGTTGTCCAGATTTATGAAATAGAAACTGCAATTAGATCTATCCTCAAAAGGATTGTAACAAAGATGCCAATTTATAGACTTCACAGAGCTTAAAGATTACACTAGTAAGTGAGTTAAAACTACATTAATGTTTGGTGCCTGCAAAGGGCTATTTAAATTCCTTCTTCACAACTTTAAGTCGTCTAGTCCAAGTCACAGCTCCCCATTAGAGTAACTTGGTCATTATTTTTTGGACAATTGTGATTTTATCAGGCAACTTGCCCAAGCACCTTAGAGCAACTCCAAGGCTACTCAACAAACATCAATCTGGCTACAATAGCCAGCCAACTGGCGAGAGGTGCTGCTCCAACGTGCTGACTTGGCTCAGCATTTTTAATAGCCAGATCCAACTTCCTGGCCATATATAGCCAGAATATTCCAATGGCTATCCTAATATCATATTAATATATTTGCATCTTTTCCCTCTTTCTTCAACATATTCTGGGATTGTTTTTTTTCTACCTTTTGTTCTTCACTGGTTTTTAAAAATTAGATAAACTCTAAAACTGAAAGAGTAAAAATGCAACTATAGTACGGATGAATATAGTTTCGTTCTCTCAAATAAAAGAAAACATGTAGTTTGGCATTGCGTAGACGAATACTTCTAGCCCATTTGATACAGATTGAATGGGTAGTCCAGATTTGAATCGATCTCACTTGATCTCTCTACTTCGAATTACCATTCGCAGAATGTAACTCGTAAGTCTTCCACTACTAGTGTAAAGTCTACCGTATGTCTTCCACCACTAGTCTAAAGTCTACAGTCTTCCACTATTACAAGTCTAAATTCTAAATATCTACAGCTAAAGACGAACACAAAATTTCTACGTATCTAAAGTCTACAGTCTTCCACTATTACAAGTCTAAATTCTAAATATCTACAGCTAAAGACGAACACAAAATTTCTACGTATCTAAAGACGGACACGAAATATCTACTAATGAACATGGTTAAGTTTGTATATAAATATAGATATAAACTCCAAGTTTAACATGTACAAACTATATATTCCACACAGATTCAGAAGCAAAAATGAAAATACAGAGCTTCATGTGGTTACTTACAATCATGCTTATCTTCTTGCAACACCAACCAGTTGCTTCATCATCACCTATACATTTGACTCCCACCATGCAAAAAATTGCATTGTTTCAGTTTAAGCTAAGCTTGGCAATTACTACTCCTACAAACTGCTCCTCTTATTCTGACAGTAACAATCATGTAATTCAGTCGTATCCAAAGACAGTAGATTGGAATATGAGTTCTGATTACTGCACATGGGAGGGTGTTACCTGTGAACATAAGACAGCAGACATAATTGGACTTGATCTAACTTGCAGTCAGCTGGAAGGAGCCATACTTCCAAACAGCACCCTCTATCAACTCTCTCATATCCGGTTCCTCAACCTTTCTTGGAATGACTTTTCACTCTCCGGTCAGTTCCCTAAAGAATTCGGTATCTTTGCAAAAGGTTTGACGCATCTCAACCTCTCTAATACTGGATTTTTAGGGAGAGTCCCTTCAGAAATCTCTCATTTGTATAATTTGGTCTCACTTGATCTCAATCACAACGATGATGCTAACCTTGAAGGGGAAGATTTTAAATCACTATTGCACAACTTAACTCAACTGAGAGTGCTTAATCTTCAATGGGTTGACATTTCCTCTGTTTTACCCGCGAATTTCTCTGCTTCCCTAAGAGTTCTTAACCTTGTGGGTACTGGTCTACACAGTGTATTACCCCAAGAGGTTTTCCATCTCCCCAACATAGAAGTGCTAGTTTTATCCTCCAATAGTATTAACCTCACTGCTACATTACCCAAAGTTAAGTGGGGAAGTAGCAGTAGTCTCCAATACCTTAATCTTGGAGGCATAAACTTAAATGGAGGTATACCTGATTCAATAGCCTTCCTGCAGTCATTAACCAGTTTGGAACTCTTTGGTTGTAATTTGTACGGGCCCATACCAAGAACCGCAAGGAACCTTACTCAACTTACTTAATTAGATCTCAGTCTTAATCATCTAGCTGGTCAAATTCCAACACTTATATCAAACCTTACAAACCTAAGAGTTCTATCCCTTTCTTATAACAATTTCACAGGTCAGTTGCCCTCTTGGGTTTCCCACCTTAGAGAACTCTATAGGGTTGATCTGAGTTATAATTCACTAAGCGGACCCCTGCCCTCTTTGTTGTTTGACCTTCCATTATTAAAAACCCTAAATGTGGCATATAATGGGTTCACTGGTCAACTATATGAATTTGATTCTACCAAGTCACAGCTGGAATCTTTTGATTGTATACACAATATTCTCACTGGACCCATTCCAAAATCATTTTCTCGACTTTTGGACCTCACCAGATTAGACTTTTCATCAAACAATTTCAGTGGTGATTTGGACATTGAAATGTTTTCACGACTTGAATACCTCGAATATCTTGATCTTTCTCACAACAGTCTATCCGTGGGAATTACAAGTATGGTCACACTCCCTCCTAAGCTTCATCACTTGGGATTGTCATCTTGCAAGCTGAAAGATTTCCCATATTTCTCTGCAAATACAGAGTACATCGAACATTTAGATTTATCAAACAATCAAATTGATGGGGAAATTCCTCAATGGATTGGGTCAGTGGGTTGGTCCTCATACTCCAATTTGAATCTATCTCACAATAGACTAATAGGTGGTCTTGAGCAACTACCTTGGAATAATGTTGGCAATCTCGATCTCCAGTCCAATATGCTTAACGAATCAGTGCCCACCTTGATTTGTAATTCAAGCTCTCTTGATATTCTAAATTTGTCCCATAACAAGTTGGGTGGTGTACTCCCCATTTGTCGAACAAGTTTGACTCACCTTTCAGTGTTTGATTTGCGGAAGAATAACATTAAGGGGATCCTTCCGCCAACCTTATCAAATTTCCGTAATTTGCAAAGTATAAATTTGCATGGGAATAGATTAGAAGGAAAAATTCCTTCTTCTTTTGCGGAGTTAAATTTCTTGGAAACTCTTGATCTTGGAAGTAATCAAATAGAAGATACATTTCCGCAGTGTTTGGAAGCTCTTCCGAATCTCCAAGTTCTTATCCTGAAATCAAATAAGTTTCATGGGATTATAAACAAGAGTTCTAAGATAGATCACCCATTTCCTAGCTTGAGAATCATTGATCTGTCCTACAACGAGTTTGCAGGTCCATTGCCGGCAATATATTTCAAAAACTTCAAGGCTATGATGGATGGTAATGTGAATGAGATAGAGCCTAGTTATATGGGTAATTACTATTATAAAGATTCGACGGGTCTGGTGATTAAAGGAGTAGAGATTGAGTTAGGTAAAATTTTAACTATGTTCACAACCATTGATGTATCCGGGAATAATTTTGAAGGGGAGATTGTGGAACACATTGGAAATCTAGTGTCACTCAGATTTCTCAATTTTTCCCACAATCGTCTCACAGGCCACATACCATCCTCATTTGGAAAACTGTCAATGTTGGAGTCACTAGACCTCTCATTCAACCGACTTGAAGGAGAAATTCCTCAGCAGCTCACGAGTATAAATTCACTTGCACGTCTAAATCTGTCTTGCAACCAACTCAGAGGTCATATTCCACAAGGGCCACAATTCAATACATTTGAAAATGATAGCTATGTGGGTAACTTTGGGCTGTGTGGACATCCCTTGTCCAGAAAGTGTGAAAATGATATCGGGACCAAAGAAGAAGAAGATGAGGATGAAGAATATATTTTCAATGGTTTTACTTGGGAAGCTGTAGCTATTGGATATGGTTGTGGAGTGGTGCCTGCGTTTATCATCGGATACCTAATGTTGCTGGCAGGAAAACCAAAATGGTATGCTGGAATCATTGCCATAGAATTGGGCCTCAAGATCAGAAGGATGGAGATTACAACACGATAAATAAAGATTTGCTATAATTTGTATGTTTTGTGAACTGTCATAATGCCATTCAATGTACACAGCAACTGTGAAATAATATACCCATTTGTTTCCCCTTGGGTGATAATGTATTTTGAAGTTCTTTTTTTGTGATAATATATTTCCACTGGTGGAACAAACAATATATAATAAGTTGTGTCTTGATTGGCACTCTGGTTATTTCATTTATGTTGGTCATTTGGTCAGGGTGGCAATTTCGGACTCTGGGTCGGGTTCGTGTCGGGTCAAATTGTACCTGGTTTTTTCGGGTTGATTTTTGTTAGAATTCAAACTCTTCTAGAATGGAGACTAAAAATCAAAGCAACACATGCATATTAATGTTCAACAATTGTAGGCTTGGTTGGTGAAGTCATAGATTGTAGGCTTGAAATAAATATAAGTTATGTAAGCAATGATGTCAAGGCACTAGAATGAGGCTTATAAATAGGTTAATTCATTGCATTTGTAAAATATACCAAGAGAAATAAAAGAGAGAAATACAAGAGTTGTTTTCTAGAGAGAAACACAAGTGTTGTTTTCCAACATTTGGTATTAGAGCTTGGTTGTTAAATTCTGAAAATTCTGCAAATTTTCCGGCAAGTTACTATTCCGGCGGCACTGTTCACGCCGTAGAAGACGAAGTACTGTTCACGTCGGAGAAGACGAAATACTGTTCATACATACAGTACTGTTTATACGGAACTGTTCATACATACAGTACTGTTTATACGGAACTGTTCATACGGAACTGTTCATACAGCACTATTCATACACACGACACTGTTCACACCGTAGAAGACGAAGTACTGTTCACTGTAAAAATCATGGGAGATTTTACAAACTCTATTAAAAAACTCAACAACAATAATTATGGGTCATGGAGTACCCGTATAAAGTTTTATCTGCTTGGACAGGATTTGTGGGATGTTGTAAATGGCGGTGATACAACACTACCAAGGGAGGCCAGAAGTATAGACACAAGTTCCGTCGATTCAACCTCAACACCGGCACGACCAGAGGCTACACCTCAAAGACCAGTAGCTGACCCTGAGATCTTAAAGAAATGGAAGGTTAAGGCAGGCAAAGCCATGTACGCTTTAACCGTAGCTATGGAGGATGAATTTTTACAGCGAATCAAATATGCCCAAACGCCGAAAGAGGCGTGGGACATATTAACAGGAGTTTTCGCTAAGAAGAAGGACGCAAAATTACAAAGGCTCGAAAATGAGCTCTTGTCCATCTCCCAGCAAAATATGACCGTGAGTCAATATTTCTCAAAGGTAAAATCTCTCTGTGACGAGATTTCCAAACTAGATCCAGAAAATGGTATTACACCAACCAGGATGAAAAGAATTATCATCCATGGACTAAAGCCGGAGTACAAGAGTATTATCACGGCAACTCGGGGCTGGGCCACCGAGCCAACTTTAGCAGATCTAGAGAATTTGCTAATTAATGAAGAGGATCTAGACAAACCCATGTCTAGTCAACCAACCATTTGTGAAGAGACGACTCTTTTCACCAACAGGAGAGACGGCAGAGGACGCGGTCGTGGTAGAGGTCGAGGACAAGGACGTGGTGCCGGCAGATTCAATAGTCAAGAAAGAGATGTTCGAGGAAACCAATATAGAGGTTTCCAATCAGGGGGAGCTCGAGGAGCTCAAAATAATCAGGGTGGTCAGAACCGGTGGCTACAAAAGGATCGTCAAAGTGAGGAATGTTTTAATTATGGCAAGAAGGGACATTACGCAAGAAATTGTTGGTCCAAGAAAATTGAAGGAAATGTCGCAACATCTTCTAAAAACGAAGACGCTGGAGAAGAAGATTGGAACTTCGACACTTCTTTCTTTGTGGAAGAGAAAGACATTGTTGATGCACGAGGGAAAGGCCCAAAAGAAGAACATGCACTTACTGCTGTATGTGAGCAGTCAGTCGACTACAAGAATGATTGGATCGTTGATTCAGGCTGTTCCAATCATATGACCGGAGATGAGTCAAAATTGTCGAGCATAACAAAGTACATAGGAGATCGTGTTATCGTAACAGCAGATAACACACATTTGTCAATATCCCATATTGGTAAGACGCAGCTGTCACAAAAGTACAATCATGAAGAAATACAACTAGAAAATGTTTATCATGTCCCAGGGATGAAGAAGAACCTATTGTCGGTACCCCAACTAACAACTTCAGGTAACTATGTACTATTCGGCCCAGATGATGTGAAGGTGTATAAAGAATTAAAAGTCATAGGTACACCTTTCATAGAAGGACAAAAAATGAAGGCTATTTATGTGATGTCAGCTGAAGAGGCCTATGCAGACAAGGCCAGGAAGAGTTACACAGGCGACTTGTGGCATGCACAACTCGGGCATGTCAACTACAGCAAATTGAAGATTATGATGCAAAAGTCAATGTTGAAGGGACTCCCATAAATTGAGATCCGCCATGATACTATATGTACTGGATGTCAATATGGTAAGGCGCATCAATTGCCGTAGAAGGAGTCAAAGTTTAGAGCAAAGGAGCCATTGGAGCTGGTGCACTCAGATGTTCTTGGAAAAATCAAACAACCATCAACTCGTGGTTATCAATATTTGTTAACCTTCATTGATCATTTTTCAAGGTATGTGTGGGTATACTTATTAAAACATAAAGATGAGGTTTTTGAAAAATTCAGGGAATTCAAGGACACGGTAAAACGCGAGCTCGGAAGAAAAATCAGTGCCTTCGCACTGATAATGGAGGAGAATACACTTCAAATGAGTTCAACAACTACCTCAAGAAGTTCAACATCCGGAGACAACTCACTTGTGCAAAAACTCCACAACAGAATGGAGTAGCGGAGAGGAAGAACCGCCATCTAGCAGAGACGTGTAGAAGTCTTCTACATGCCAAGAATGTTGATACAAGATTTTGGGCAGAATGCCTGAAGACGGTGGTCTATATCACTAACAGGCTACCTCAAACAAGGTTGGAATTTGTTTCACCATTTCAGAAGGTGTATAACCTAAAACCAACTGTCAATTATATCCGGGTATTTGGTTATGTATGTTATGTGTTTATTGCAGATGAAGACCGTAGTAAGTTTGATAAGAAAGCTATCCGCTGCATTTTTGTGGGATATGACGAACAGAAGAAAGGTTGGAGATGTTGTGATCCCAATACAAACAAGATATATGTCTCACGAAATGTTGTATTTGATGAGGCATCTTCATGGTACACAAACAAGGTAGCGTTGCTAGATACACAGGAGCTGCAAGAGAAGCTACAAATCAAGTTACAGTTAGATTCATCTCAAAACAATGGTGATACAGAGGAACCACAATCCCCGACGGATCAATTGGAGGTACGATCCAAGCCAAGAAGTCCTTGGAGAACATGTGTTCATGAAACACCAGATGAAGTACAGACTAATCAATCGGAAGAGCAACAACAAGAGCCTTCACAACCTCAAGTACGAAGGTCTAATAGAGATAGACGGCCAAATCCAAGGTATATAGATGCTGCCTATGCTGAGGTCAAAGAGCCAACTAACTTTGATGAAGCATCAAAGAGTCCAGAATGGAGAAAAGC
The DNA here is from genome assembly GCA_036435485.1 of Saposhnikovia divaricata. Classification (NCBI taxonomy): domain Eukaryota; kingdom Viridiplantae; phylum Streptophyta; class Magnoliopsida; order Apiales; family Apiaceae; genus Saposhnikovia; species Saposhnikovia divaricata. The sequence continues at coordinate 172,322,637 of CM071598.1, forward strand.
CATGGAAGAAGAGATTTTGGCATTTAAACAAAATCAAACATGGAATTTAGTGCAAAAACCTGAAGCTGTTAAACCCATATCCTGTAAATGGGTTTACAAGTTAAAGATTCGCCCAGATGGTACGATCGAGCGATACAAGGCTCGATTAGTTGTTCGCGGGTTTGCTCAGGAATATGGCATAGATTATGACGAGACATTCAGTCCAGTGGCAAAGATTACTACAGTTCGTGTCTTACTAGCCTTAGCCGTAAGTAAATCATGGAAATTATGACAGATGGATGTGAAGAATGCTTTTCTACATGGAGAACTTGATCGTGACATTTATATTGATCAATCCCAAGGATTTGTGAATCATGAAAAGCCACAATTTGTGTGCAATTTGAAGAAGGCATTATATGGCTTAAAGTAGGCACCCAGAGCATGGTACGGGAAGATTGCTGAGTTCCTAGTACAAAGTGGTTATCATGTTGCCCCAGCAGATTCAAGCTTATTCGTGAAATCTCAAGGGGGAAAATTATCAATTGTCCTTGTATATGTAGATGATTTAATCATCACAGGAGATGACATAGATGAGATTCAACGAAAAAGGAAAACTTATCAGTTCGATTTCAAATGAAGGAGCTTGGTGAGTTGAAGCACTTCCTAGGATTGGAAGTTGAAAGAACAGAAGCTGGTATATTTCTTGGTCAGCAAAAATATGCAAGTGATATCATTCAAAAGTATGGGCTAGCTGAATGCAAGCCGATCTCTACCCCAAAGGAGCAAAACTTAAAGTTTTGTGCCTACGATGGAATGGACTTGAAGGATACAAAAATGTATCGGTAAATAGTAGGTAGTCTTATCTATTTAACTCTGTCTAGACCAGACATAACTTTCGCAGTAGGTGTTATTAGCAGGTTCATGCAGAACCCAAGAAAGACACACCTTGAAACAGTTAAAAGAATCTTGAGATATGTTAAAGGTACAATTGATTGGGGACTCTTCTACAAGAATGGAGTACAAAGCAAGGTCAGCGGTTACTGTGATGCTGATTATGCAGGAGACCATGACACCAGGAGATCGACTACAGGATATGTATTTAATCTTGGGTCAGGAGCTATATCATGGTGCAGTAAGAGACAACCTACTGTTTCTCTCTCAACCACCGAAGCAGAATATAGAGCAGGAGCGATGGCAGCACAAGAGTGTGCATGGTTGACTCAACTCTTGAAGGACTTGAACCAACCAATAGAAGATGGAGTTCCATTACAATGTGACAATATATCAGCAGCTCGTTTGGCCGAGAATCCGGTCTTTCATGCTAGGACCAAACATGTCGAAGTACATTATCATTTCTTACAAGAAAAAGTACTTAAAGGAGATATTGACATGAAGGCAGTTAGGACCGAAGATCAGGTTGCAGATATATTTATGAAGAGTTTATCTGCAACAAAGATTTACGAGTTTCGTAAATCACTCGGAATGGAAACTCGAGTTTGAGGGGGAGTGTTAGAATTCAAACTCTTCTAGAATGGAGGCTAAAAATCAAAGCAACACATGCATATTAATGTTCAACAATTGTAGGCTTGGTTGGTGAAGTCATAGATTGTAGGCTTGAAATAAATATAAGTTATGTAAGCAATGATGTCATGGTACTAGGATGAGGCTTATAAATAGGTTAATTCATTGCATTTGTAAAATATACCAAGAGAAATAAAAGAGAGAAACACAAGAGTTGTTTTCTAGAGAGAAAGATAAGAGTTGTTTTCCAACATTTTTTTCCTAACCCTAACTCGTACCTACCGGGTTCGTGTCGGGTTTCGGGTCATTTCGGGTTTCACCATCTCAACTATTTTTTCAGAGTGATTGAAAATATACTCTTATATTATATACTCCATCTGTCCTGATTTATAGGGAATGATTGCTTTTGCAGAAATTTTAAGAAAAAACAATTCATTTCTCTTTCATTGCACGTGAAAGTTACAATTCAAATGTATAATATGTATTGTAACCACTTTGTGAGGTGTAAAAAAGGGCATGAGATATAGAAAATATTGCTATTAATATTAAATAATTATAAATCAACTATCGAGTCTCTATTACACGTGAAAGTTACTTTATTGTACTTAAATTTTGTTATTTTAAACATAAAGTATTTCAAAAGCAGGGTTATAAAAAGAGGGTTCATTAATTTTCGGGTCATTTTCGGATTTCGGGTTCATGTCTAATTGTACCTGGTACTTACGGGTTGAATATTTGTTGATCCAAATTCGTATTTTCTCAGATTGGGTTCGTGTCGTGTTTTGAGTTGGGTCGAAAATTGCCACCCCTAGTGGGACCTGTACTTACAGATTGGTATTTCTTCGTGTGCTTTTTACTTGGTGTATTCAATTTGGTCATTGTCAAGATATTTATATGCAGTGTTGGAGGTAAATATTGTCGGAGTACATGGTTACTACCTGTTATCATATTCTCTTATTTGGTAAACTCAAGAAGAAAATAGGATAAAAAGGTCTATGAGTTGATTTATTCATGAAAGATTAAAGAATAATTATTCAGTCTGTAGAAGTGTCAGAATTTGGGTTTTTGTTATGCTTGTTTATATTGATAGGTTTTCGACTATAAAAGACTAAGCTTTTTCGGATAGGGGTGCCGGATGCCTTGATTATTTGATGGAGAAGGAAAGTGGTATGTTGAAGTTAGCTACAAATGAATGAACTATGAATGGCCACTAAATCAAATAGATTTAGTAGGCATTTAACAATCCTGCAAATTCATTTCATCCCTGAAGTAGCACTTTGTGACGTAGCCCTGTTTTTAGAGTTTTTTTTTTGATATAGCAGACATACATAGTATAAATAGTAATAGAATCTTGAATAATTTGGCTTTTTTTTTTTATCAATATCAATCAATATATTCCTAATGTCTGCTAGTATTGCATTTCGAAAATTACTGCTTTTATCCTTCATTTTTTTAATCTTCTTTATTTCTTTGATGCCCTTTTTTGTCATTATACAGGAAAATTACAGCTTTTATCCTTCATTTTTTTTAATCTTCTTTATTTCTTTGATGTCCCTTTTTGTCATTACACAGCATTTGGAGCGACCCAATTTAGATTGGATCGACCCAAATCTAAATCTAAATAATATAATTAATGATAATCAGCCGAGTGCCTTTTCAATTAAAAGATGTTTACTTATAAATGATATGATATTACTTATTATAAATACTTAAAATATCATATCTTCCAATCAATAATTTTTTTTCTCTCTAATCAGCATTTGGAGCGACCCAAATCTAAACCTCTGCTATTATCCTTCATTTTTCTATTAATAATATAATTAATGATAATTAGCCGATTGCCTTTTTCAATTAAAAGATGTTTAGTTATAATTGATGATATTACCTTTTATAAATACATAAAATATCATATCTTACAATCAATAATTTTTTTCTCTCTAATTAAAACACGTTGACTTTTAATTTTAAACATAATATTGCAATAATTAATACATACCCAAAAATATGACATCATATCTTCTAACCACTAACAAAATATAATAAAAATTCGTATACAACGAATAATATCCGTTAAATTTTTAGTTAAAAATTAGAACTGTTAGATCTAATGATTAAATATATTACATGATTAAATTTATTTACTAAATACATACCCAAAAATATGACTTCATATCTTCTAATCACTAATAAAATATACTAAAAATTCGTATACAACGAATAATATCCGTTAGATTTTTAGCTAAAAATTAGAACTGTTAGATCTAATGATTAAATATATTACATGATTAAATTTATTTACTAAAATTTCAAGGTTCGAATTTTTATAAATACCTAAAATATCATATCTTCCAATCAATAATTTTTTTTCTCTATAATTAAAACACGTCGACTTTTAATTTAAAACATAATATTGCAAAAATTAATACATACACAAAAATATGACATCATATCTTCTAAACGATAACAAAATAAAATAAAAATTCGTATACAACGAATAATATCCGTTAGATTTTTAGTTAAAAATTAGAACTGTTATATCTAATGATTAAATATATTACATGATTAAATTTATTTACAAAATACATACCCAAAAATATGACATCATATATTCTAACCACTAACAAAATATAATAAAAATTTGTATACAGCGAATAATATCCGTTAGATTTTTAGTTAAAAATTAGAACTGTTAGATCTAATGATTAATATATTACATGATTAAATTTATTTAATAAAATTTTGTCATCAAAATTTTGGTCACCCCTCTAAGTTGATCACAAAAAAATTAACAACCCATCAAAATAAGTAGTTTAAAAATATATTCAAATTCAAATTATTATATTCGTTTCAATAAGAACATACTTTTAATATAATAAAGTCCATAAAATAAAAATTCAACAATTTCAGAAAGCGAGAGCCATGGTGAAAGACCTTAATTTGAATATAAACTATAAATCTACTAGAATATTTATCTGATATTTTGACTTGCTTATTTAATTGTATAATTTACTTATTTTTAATAAAAGAATCTATATTAATAATATATATACACTGTATTTTCATACATGAATTTACTAATACAGTTTAATGGTCACGCTCTGGTGAGAATGAGAACAGTGAGAACACACATATTCACTACATTTCAAGCTATTTTAAAGGGCCCCGCTAGGGGTATCTTCACAAAAAAAGTCTTATAATTCTACCCTCTATCCATTCATAAAAAAAATTAACAAAAAAATTAAAATGAGAACAGTGAGAACACACATATTCACTACATTTCAAGCTATTTTAAAGGGCCCCGCTAGGGGCATCTTCACGAAAAAGTCTTATAATTCTACCCTCTATCCATTCATAAAAAAAAAAATTAAAAAATTGATTGAAATGTGGTCTCATTGTTCTCCAACATTTACATATTATATTAACTACAAGGTCTCATAGTTAATATAATATGTTCTTGATATTATATGAGGTTTAATGTTTTGGAGTCATTGGGGTGAAGGGATTATCATTTCCGCATTTGATAATGAAGACAATTTATTATTATTTTCCATTAGTGAACAGTATTTGTAAAAATATTTATTACTTTTATTGCAGATTTTGATGGATTAAATAAATTTTCAACATTATTAAAATAAAATTATATGCTACTTTTTTATATAAATTTTAGCATATCATTATTTTATTAAATACTTATATAACTATATAGAATATCTTTCTAAGAATTTATTATTTATATAATTGCATACAATATCTTTTTAAGAAATCAATCAAATTTGTTAAATTTTTGATATTATCATTTTAAATTAAATAAGATGTCGTGTACGAAGTACGAAGTACGGGCAATGCTAGTATTGTATTAAGAAGTTGGTAATCGGGCAGTCAAGAGGCCCTGTTTCTAGAGTTGATTAAGCATATATGTACCGTATACTATTCCACGATCCTATATAGTTCGACTACCCATAGTTACTGACAGGTCTGTCAATGGACCGGAGCTCCGATCCGATTCGATTCATATGAAACTAAAAAAATGATTTTTGATGCTCAAATCAAAATTATAGTCTAATGCATAGTATTAAAATAGCACCAAATAGTTTTAAATTTAGTTATATTTCAGTTACCTAACAAAGCATATGTTATAATTGATTTATTTATTCACTTTTCTTAGTTTTGTCACTAGCATGCCTACATGGCAATTATAGCAACATGTACACTTGGTTTTAGATATATAGAACCAAGTGTAGCATTTTTCTGTTTTAGAATAAAGTTTAGCATCGCATTCGAGATGTGTGTTGAAGATTATCAAATTTGATTACTATGTGATAAAAAGATAGTCACATCGGGAATATTTAACAAGAAGTTGGTAATATTTGATTACTATGTGATAGCACTTGTTGAAACGGGACAACCACGGTAAATTTTTGACCCAACACAATGCATTCCAACAAGAAATTTCTAAATTGGAATACGATGTGCTATGCGTCAAATTGTTTTTTTTTTCCGTCAGAAACTATGGGTCAATTGTTGTATATATTAGGGTTGAGCATTCGGTTCGGTTAACCGAATACCGAACCGAAATAACCGAAATAATTCGGTTCGGTTAATCGAACCGAAATATTTCGGTTTTAATTCGGATATGGTTTTTTATGTATTTCGGTTATTTCGGGTTTTTTTACCGAAATTACCGAAATATATAAAATATAATATAATATTATATATATATATATATATATATATATATATATATATATATATATATATATATATATATATATATATATATATATATATATATATATATATATAGTCTACAGATGATATTTAATCGAAATAAGTAATAACCCAGTAACCCTAAGTTACAGTCGCCGTCTTAGATTTCATTCATTTTTTTTTCTAATTTCTATCTTAACTTCAATTAATCAATCAGACACACGATTCTTCACTCTTCAGTCTTCACTTCTTCAGTCGATTAATTATCACTATCAATCGTCATCACTTCACTTCATCTTTCTGGGTTCAACCATTCAACACCAAAGGTACTCAAACTTGCAATATTAGTCGATTAATCATTACTAATTGATTCATTTATTTATTATGAATTTCCTATTTTATTATGAATTTCTTGAAAACTGATTTTTTTTCTAGAAAACTGATTTTTTTTTCTAATTCGGTTATTTAAATCGGTATTCGGTTTTAACCGAAATTAAAATTTCGGTTCGGTAAAATATCTGAATTTATTTCGGTTTACTAATCGGTTATGGTTTTGAGCTTATTCGGTATTTCGATTATTTCGATTTTCGGTAATTCGATTCGAATATATCAGAATAATCAACCCTACTTATATATTGACTGCACCAAAAAAGCACTAGTGACTGGGAACCACAAGCAAAAGTACATTACATATATATTTTAAGTGCATTCATCGTTGGAAATAAAACCAGAATAGTGTGCACTATTTATAAATAGAGTAACAAAGTAATTCTGAGTTCACCAAAATAAGTTATGAAAGAAATTCTATAATAGTTTCGAATTTTCCTATATTTGTTATTTATAATTGCCGTTTCTAATTTTTATCTAATCATAAGTCTGTTGGAATCAAATTACTTTAGTGTCTTCAGTTCAGTACTTCACCATTTTACCACCTGCATTTGATTGGAAACTACATAATTAGATAGGAAAGGAATTAGATACTATGAACAATGAGTTTTGTGGAGAATGCAACTCCCAAGTCCAGTCAATAAAGGATTTGATCCAGAAAAAAAAAAAAAAAGAAGAAGTGTTTGCATGATTTCCACCTGCCGGCCTTTGCACGACTTATAAAGTCGCTTGCTGGAGACAAAACAGTTTAACTTAGAGCTATAAGATATGAATAAAGATAGTGTTCTGCTGTATGTGCAGTGCCGACAGTTCTAATTCTGAATTTAAAATATTTTATACAACCATGATTTCCAGCTTTCTTCCATTCTTCAGCATTCTTCTAATTTTGGTATTAGCAACCTCAACAAAAATTGCAAATTCAATTTCAAACAATATCACAGATCAACAAGCTTTACTTTCTTTCAAGGCTTCAGCAGACACATCGGGTGTGCTAAGGTCATGGAACAGTTCGATCCACTTTTGTCACTGGAAAGGCATTACTTGCAGCCACAGACGACAAAGGGTAATAGCGCTAAACCTCTCCTCACAAAGGGTAATAGCACATTGTCTTCTCATATTGGAAACCTCTCTTTTCTCAGGGAAATCTACCTCAATCATAATAACCTTCATAGCTCAATCCCAAATGAAATTGGTCGGCTGGTTCGCCTACAACATGTTTTCCTAGGGAGCAATTCTTTTCAAGGTAGATTTCCTGTGAATATGAGTCATTGTGCAGACATCACAAACATTAGTATTCCTTACAACAATCTTGAAGGAAAACTACCTACTGAGTTTGCTTCTTGGTTGAAGTTTTACAAGTTAAATTTTGAGAAAAATCATTTTACAGGATTGATTCCACCTTCATTAGGAAATATATCGTCGCTTTGTTTACTTGTTCTAGACGAAAACAATCTAGCCGGGAGCATCCCTTTGGAAATTGCTCATCTTTCAAAATTAGAGTATCTTGGATTGACAACAAACAATTTGTGGGGTATTGTTCCCCTACCAATTTACAACATTTCGTCCATTTATGTGATTGGGCTGACCGCTAATAAGTTGGAAGGAACACTTCCCGCAAATTTGGGGCTCACCCTTCCGAAGCTGCTAGGCTTCTACGCAGGACTCAACAGATTTTCGGGGCCAATTCCACCCTCAATAGCTAATGCATCCAATCTTGTCAATTTTTTTTTTTTACTATGTAGGCTTGTATGCCTTACAATTTTAGTATCTGTTATAAGATAATTCTCGGGATGAACGAGAGTCGAACCCATGACATGGGACGACAGAGGATACACCCTTTACCACTTGGGCTATCCAATCGCGTTCAATCTTGTCAATCTTGTCAATTCTGACGTCTCGAAAAACAATATTACTGGTCCTGTACCTCTGAATTTGGGAACTCTTCCTAGCACTACAAGGATTTTTGCTTTAGACAACAGGCAAAACGTGTTGTCTGAATATACCAAAAACTGTTGACTATTGAGAAGTCGTCTGATACACACCTCAGACAACACACAGCAAGCTGTTGTGTGAAAGTTGAAAGACAAGTAAAAGACACCTGAAAAGTGTTGTCTGATACCCAGAAACAACAACACTTCTTTGGAAACCTCTTGTCAAAACTCCAATAACGCAACACTTTTTAACGAAGATATTGTTGTTATTAAGCAGTAAAGACAATGGTTTTTAAAAGAAAGCCTATTGTTTAAGTGCAAAAGATACAATCTTTTACTTGATCAGGGCTGTTGTTGTATGTCACTACAGACAATGGTTTCTTAGTAAAAACCATTTGTTTTATGGTTAGATGTACAACATGTTATCTCATATGGCATGTTGTTGTACACTAGGAAGGATAACACTTTCTTAGTATATAACTCTTGTTTGAAATTATTTCAAACAATGGTTTTGCAAAGTATAACATGTTGTTATTTGTTAAAAAAGACAACAGTTTTCTGGGTTTTAACCTGCAATGTGTATTCTTCTCCCACATTACTTTGTTAAATGGTACATGTTGTTTGATTGCATTTTTTACAACTGTTAACATTAAGTAGTTTTTATTTTCCTGTTGTGTGCGTCATTTTCTCACAAGGGATTTTAATAAAAGCATTGCTTGATATATAATACAGCAAGTGTTAATCATTGGTGGATATTGGCTAAAAGTATCTTAAACAATGGTTCTGAACATGTAAAGAAAACCAAACCACACTATAAAATGAAAATGCCAGAAACAAACAATAAAAACCAATTCAATAGAAGCAATTTTTCACCTTATAACGCCAACACCACCAACAAACGTACACAACCAACCAACCAAGTACATAATTAATGTCTATCCACATCCAAAACAACTAATACATAAGTCATATTTTTAGGTGAACACATCCACAAAAGAGACGGACTAAAAGTTTAATTTACGCTACTACCAAGTACATGTTCAACTCAAAATACCAATTTCAATAAAAGACGACAGAGTTCAACGAGCCAGGTGCTTCAATATATACTTCGCCAAGTCAGTCCTTATATCATTAAGCTCAGCCATGCCATAGTTCAAGTTGCTTCTGCATCGCCACTGCAAAATGGAACATGTATTGGAAGTCATATATCTTCACCACAAATCACAAGGATATCAGAAAAAAATGCATAAAATATATCACATTACGAACTGCAACTACCTGACTTCATTTGAAGAGAAAATATATATTTAACCATAGATCAATAGTTCACTATTTACTAAAACCGTTAATGTGAAAATGCAAAAGATAGGATAACGTTAGTTGAATAGACAGATTGTTAACCTGAGTACATGAAAATCGATTAGAAGGTGGAAGGTGGAAACTGGTAACCATAGTAACAAATCCAACGATCTCAAATGTTAGTGTATTTTGTGCTCTCATTTATTTCATCAAAGCATAACTTGGTTGTAGTCATTTGTAGTTGTACTACATATCACATGCTCTTAAAGTTGGTATTACCCTACCTGGCATCCCATGTATTATGTCCATGAAAAAACAAACTTTGCACCATAGATTGTTTTGCTTTACACCATGTATTATTGATTAGAATCATTTTTGTATCAACACTAACTATCCATCTATTCTGTTTTTCTCTATCTAGTGAACTTAACACTCAAAGCAATTTTGGGACAGACGCTAGGAAAGAAAAAATATAGAACAAAAAATTTCCAGTCTAAAAGATTCATGACTTTCTATCGAAGCTTGTAGGAAGAAACCTTTTTCAAACCTTCCACTTTGAAACACATTAAAAGCATGTGAAGTTCAAGTTAAATATAGCCATTCGTAAGCACTTACAATGAGAGGCCATCCCTTTAGAGTCTAATTACTGCCACCATGATTTGATCCTGCATGGAATTTAATACAAGCTATGATGTCACACATACTAACATAATAAATAGACCCTGACCGCGGATTAATATCTAGTGATTTTTTCCAATCTGAAAATCGCCCAAGTTTCAAACTCATAGGACAGATAGATGATAACAGTAATATAGAGATTGGTCAGCTAAGTTACCAGGAATTATAAACTTACCAAAGGGAATCGAAAGGCTCAATGGAGTCAGGCCCAGATGGGCTGAAACATGCAGGAAACTCTCTCATCTCCATTTGGTGCTTCTTGTAGATTCGTAATTAATAACTGGGAACTAATACAAACTCAGGTAAACGGAATCAATACTAGTATAGACTGAGAAAGGGTGTCATACTGAGAAAGGGATTGACAAGCACACGTGAATCACATACAAAGTGGGTTTCCAGAAATTCCAGAAAAATTCCAGAAATTCGGACAGAATGCATTGAACAACCTGACCCCAACGTAACCTCTCCTAAAACTGCAATCGTAACAACAAACAAGCTACTAAACTCGGTCCAAGACACCACTCAAAAGGCCTTAAGCCAATGCCACCCGCAAATTCCACAAGGGATGTTGACAATTCATAAGACTGGTTATGACAATCACCATGACTCTCCATTCCAACCGAATAACTTACATCAATAAACCACCTCAAGAAACCAGCTAAGAACACCCAGGCATAACTGCTAACTTGACATCTCCTATCCTGTCTCCATAACAGGGCAAAACACTCCATAGACGAGCTTACCAATTGCAACAGAAAGGACCCTCTACACCTCGAGAAAACAGACCCCAAGCACAGGCCACACACATCTCTGTAGCAAATACCAAACCCACCTCTCTTGACCAAGCAAAGAACAACCCCCCTTGGCAAAAAGCACCAGCCATCGAAACAGAATATTTGCAAATCAAACTTAGAATTTAGAACTCCCAAGTCATTTTCGGGGTGAAGAAACTCAAAATCATAAGGATCTGGAGCTATGCACAGATCAAACATAGGTTACATACAAAATGTCATGATAGTGGAGCTATGCGAAAAAAACGAATTGTGCAAAGGGAAAAAAATTCCTAACTTTCGACAGAAAGTGAATATGCACCACCAAATTCTGCTAAACTAACAAACAGATTCTTAGCAAAGAAAAAAAAAAGAACTTTTACAAGCATGTATATTTCGAGACTCGAATCAAATATAAACTTAAACCCCTCGGATGGAACCACAAACCAGAGACTAAAAACTCTCAATTAGTCCTATAGGCAAATCAATTGAAATACAAACTAATTAACGCATACAAAAAATTAATTAAATTAGAAATAGAAACTTACTAATTGAATCGAAAAATGGATTGCTTCAAATAGAGGGGGCTTTCGTATGAACAAATTTCGTGAGGTTTCAAGCTAGATCTATGAATTGGAACCACGGAACTCGACGGTAGCGTTGGAGTAGAGACGACGTCGTTTCCATTGCCGGCAGGGAGAGATATTATTATTTGAATATTGAGGAGAGAGAGAGAGAGAGAGAGAGAGAGAGAGAGAGAGAGAGAGAGAGAGAGAGATTTGGTGAGCCGGCAGATTGAAAGAGATGAGAGATGTTAGTTTGATACTAGTATTAAAAGGGGGGAAAATAGAGCCGAGGGACTGATGTGAATCTAATTTTTGGTGAAGAGGGAAGTGAAATTTCAGTAAAGTGGGAAGTGAAATGGAGGGGGGAAATTAAATATTAACAAGCGGCAATATGAATTTGATGAAAGGAGGGAAGTGAAATTTTAGATTTTGGATCATGAAATTTTAAGAAATTTTAGAAATTTGATTTGAAACAAAAAAAAAAAATTAAATTTTCAGAATATCAATATAATAGATACTTATTCTATTATTGGGAAAAAATAAAAAAAAAATATAAAAGTCGGGTTGTACGAGATTTTAACAAAAACGTAGTAAAAGTGTTGTTTCTTGTAACGGAGCACAATTCAGATTAACTGAATAAAATTTTTAAATGATTTCTTCGACGATCGAACCGTACGAAAGTTAATATACACTTATTTTAGTATTGGGAAAAAATAATGAAAAAATAAAAAGGTGGGATTGTACGAGATTTAACAAAAACGTAGTAAAAGTGCTGCTTCTTCTCACAGGGCACGATCCAGATTCACTGAATAATTTTTTTGAATGATTTCTACGACAATCGAACTGTACGAAAGTTAATAAACACTTATTTTAGTGTTGTGAAAAAATAATCAAAAAATAAAAAAGTTGGGTTGTAGGAGATGATAAGTGGATTTTATATCCACTTGGACCGTTCCATATCGGCTTAAATTGATTGAATTGGTCTCAAGTTTGTTGTATTTTTGATGTGTTTTGTGTAGTTGTGCAGGGTTGTAGCTATTGGTTAGTGTTGGTGTTTCTAATCGATATTAGAGTGGAATTAAGCATTAGAATGAAGATTGGACACTTGTGTTATGCTACCAAGGAGTTACATGTGTCATGGTATTGAAGATGTTAGCTAATGCAAAAGAAAAGGAGGAGAAAGGAGCAAATTTATGTAAAATTCGGATTTTCTGGATAGGTTGCGCAGTCTTCACTGTTTTGGCCATATCTGGAGTTCTAGAAATCCGTTTTCAGTGATCTTACAGCTCACGCGAAGCTTGGGAGATTTTCTACAACCTTGGACAGAATTCCGGGTGCAGGCTGCGCCTGTGGCGCGCAGGCAGCGCGGGGAACAGACTGCTGGGCGCTGGTTGCGCGCGCGTTGCTGAAAAATTACAGTTTTGCCCTTATTCACTGTTTTGGCCATATCTTGAGTTCTACAAGTCCGTTTTGGACGATCTTACTGTCCACGCGAAGATAACGAGATTCTCTATCATTCTAAAGTGGTTCAGAGGTCCAATTACGACTGGAACGGCCCAGAAATATTGAAAAAAAGTCAGCTACGAATTTTCCTTAAAAACAGAATCAGTTTAGGAAACGTATTCTATTTTAATTCTGATTTGGTAGTTTCCTTGCTGGGCAAGACGTCTAGAGCATATTTAAACACATCCTACCATTGTAATTTGAATCACCATTACATATCAATTACTTAGGTTTATTTGTATCTTTTCATACTTTGTTTTTATCATGGTTTCATCAGATCCCATCATGACGAGAGGTTCGATTATGAACTAATCGTTGTCATGGGATTCTAACGGATTTCTTTATGAAGCTTTAGTATCTTGATTGCTTTAAAGATCTGTATGTGATGTATATCTGATATCCTCGTATGGTTGTGCTTAATTGCTAGATGCGTAGCTAACATCTAATTTGTTAATCTCTTGTGAAGTGAAAGTGGATCTTGAGATTTAGAACTTGCCATGCTAGCATAGATTCATGATTGTTTATCAACATGATTCGTAGTATGAGATGAAAATACTTATATTGCCCTGTACGATCTGTATGAATAACTTGTTCTTCAACCGTTATGTTTTCAAATTCTATAGACATATAGGGTCTAAGCATAATTGGTGTCTATTCATCTTTTATCTCTTTTGTGGATGTATGTTTAGTTTGGTATATGTATGCTGACAGGTAGCGTGTACTTGTTTCGTGTTATCCGATCAGATATCATCGCCATTGCATATAGTGATTAAAGGCGTCAGATCTAAGTGAAGTATTAATGAAGTTAGGATCCCATGTTACTCTTGTAGAAGTAATTCGATTCCAATTCTTGTTAGTTAATTAATTCTTAGTTTGTTAATTTGTTTCTTAGTTAATTTAGATAATTACAAACCCAAATTTGTTACTTGTCTAAGCAATTGAAATTGATCATACATTGTTGCTTGAGCATATTTACATAGAATTAGCCAGTCTCTGTGGGAACGAACTTAACTTATCGAATATTACTTGTGACCACGTGCACTTGCGTGATTTTGTGTTAACAGGAGATTTTAACAAAAACGTAGTAAAAGTGCAGCTTCCTATAACGGGGCACGATCCAGATTCACTGAATAATTTTTTTGAATGATATTTTCAACGATCGAACCGTACGGATGTTAATAAACACTCATTTTAGTGTTGGAAAAAAATAATCAAAAATAAAAATGTCGGGTTGTACGAAATTTAAACAAAAACGTAGTAAAAGTGATGCTTCCTCAAACGGGGCACGATCAAGATTCTCTGAATAATTTTTTTTAATGATTTCTTCGACGATCAAACCGTACGGATGTTAATAAACACTCATTTTAGTGTTGAGAAAAAATAATCAAAAAATAAAAAGGTTGGGTTTTACGGGAGTTTAACAAAAACGTAGTAAAAGTGTTGCTTTTTATAACGGGGCACGATCCAGATTCACTGAATAATTTTTTTGAATGATTTCTTCGACGATCGAACCGTACGGATATTAATAAACACTCATTTTAGTGTTGGAAAAAAATAATCAAAGATAAAAATGTCGGGTTGTACGAGATTTAAACAAAAACGTAGTAAAAGTTATGCTTCCTCTAACGGGGCACGATCAAGATTCTCTGAATAATTTTTTTTAATGATTTCGTCGACGATCAAACCGTACGGATGTTAATAAACACTCATTTTAGTGTTGTGAAAAATAATCAAAAAATAAAATGGTTGGGTTGTACGGGATTTTAAAAAAAACATAGTAAAAGTGATGCTTCCTATAACGGGGCACGATCCAGATTCACTAAATAATTTTTTTAAATTATTTTTTCGATGATCGAACCGTACGGATATTAATAAACACTCATTTTAGTGTTGGGAAAAATTAATCAAAAAATAAAAATGCCGGGTTGTACGGGATTTTAACAAAAACGTAGTAAAAGTGATGCTTCCTATAACGGGGCACGATCCGGATTCACTGAATAATTTTTTGAATGAAATCTTTTATGTTATCATCTTTATGATATTAATTAGTTTTTTAAATTATTAGAAGAATTATTTTGGGTGTTTAAGTATTTTAAATTGATTTTAAGATTTTTATTCTATTTAAAGGATCCTATCTTGTAAAATTCATATTTAATTCATTTTTTATCTTAAAAATATTTTAAAAATATGGGGATAGTGAAAATGTTGTAATAGTCTTAGCAAAAAAAAATGTTGTAATAGTACTGATTCCGGTAACGGGGCGCGTGCCAGATTAGCTGGATGATTTTTTTAGATGATTTTTTCGACGATCGAACCGTACTGATGTTAATAGATACTCATTCTAATGTTGGGGAAAAATAATTAAAACATAAAAAAGCTCGGTAGTGTCGTATCGTAACGGAAACGTTGTAATAGTATAGATTTCGGTAACGGGGCACGTGCCAGATTCCCCGAAAAATCTTTTTAGATGATTTCTTTGACAATCAAAAATACGGTTGTTAATAAATATTCATTCTAGTGTTGGGAAAAAATAATCAAAAAATAAAAAGGCTCGACTGTGCCGCATCATAACGAAAATGTTGGAATAGTATAGATTCCGGTAATAGGACGCGTTCCAGATTCACTGAATGATTTTTTTAGATGATTTCTTCGACGATTGAACCGTACGGATGTTAACAGATACTCATTCTAGTGTTGGGAAAAAATAATCAAAAAATAAAAAGGTTCGGTAGTGCCGCATCTTAACAGAAATGTTGTAATTGTACGAATTCCGGTAACGTTGCGTGTGCCAGATTCACTGAATAATTTTTTTAAATGATTTATTCGATGATCGAACCGTACGGATGTTAATAGATACTCATTCTAGTGTTGGGAAAGAATAATCAAAAAATAAAATGGCTCGATTGTGCCGCATCTTAACAAAAACGTTATAATATTACAGATGGTAATGAGACGCGTGCCAGATTTATTTAAGAATTTTCAAAAATTTATACGGATACGACACAACCGAACCCTTTTATGTTGTCATTATTTATTAAATAATGTAATACATTAAATAATAAAAGATATTTAATTAATTTAAGTTACAAAAAGTTTTTTTAAAAAAATTATTAATGCGAAAATAGAAAGTGACAATTTTTCCCAACCAAAATTAAAGGCCGCATCCCCCCCCTCAACCCAAAATGAAAATTAGAGGCCCAATTTCCTCAACGAAAATTTATCACACAGACTTCAATTGAACCCAATTCCCCCTCCCCCTCTCTCTCCCCCCTCTCCCTCCCTCTCTCTCTCTCTCACAATTACATACACTGAAATTATATACTATATGTATATTCTGAGGTTGTATGTAACTGCAATTCGTTGCTGAAGGAGTGTTTTTCGCCGAATTGAACGAAGTATTGATCTAGGTGAGGATGGATACTCTGGCGTGGAGGTTAGGGTTACTCCTATGCACACTGAGATTATCATCCTTGCTACCCGCACTCAAAATGTTCTCTGTATGAATATATTTATGTATTGTTGATTGATTTTATGTTTTTAATTGATTTATTTGGTGTTGTTTTATGTGTTTGGTGATTTAATGTTGAATAGTAGGACTTCAAATCAAGAACAAAATACCAAGAAGAAAGGCCCTATCATCTCTGGAAGATAATGTTTTAACTATACTTACAGAGGAAGGTTATGTGAACAAATATGAAACTTTTGTAGTTGCCGAGCCGGTTCCAGGTGTGTTTGAGGATGAAGATGAGGACGAAGAAGTAGTTGTGGACGGGGAAGTTGATAAATGAAACGTTCACATTAAACCAGTTTCAAAAAGACCCACTCCTTTGGTATTATTCTTGGTTCTTCCTCCAATTTCTTATTTTTAGTATTATATCTTAGCAGGTTGTTTATAACTCCTTTTTAAAAAGTGAAACATGTAATGTATTAGAAATTTCGGTGTGCCCTTTTAGCTATTACTGGATCTATATATAATCTGCACTTGGCTGATTGTAATACAATGGAGGTGGCATGATAGAGTTCTTCTATTTTTTGTGTACCATTTTGTTTTAAATTCTTCTTCTTGTTTGGCCATGTGGTTAAGAGATTTGACTTAGTAAACTTTGTGCTTTTAATAACCGTGTCGCTAGCCTCTGGCATTGGTTTCCAAACGTCTTCATTGCTTAGTTGGTGTCCAGATTTCTCAAGGCTAAAAAGTTGCCCATTTGTTTATGATTTATAGGCATAATTAGAACTGCCCAGACCTTTCCTAGTGCTCTGTCCATTGCCACCATGGACCTCTCAGCTGTCTTCTTCATCATTGGCCTGTATATAAGAAAGCATCACATAAATGCTTCTAAGCCTCTAAAGTGCATATACATCGCCTTTACTACAATCAGATTTCCTTAAATCGGCATTTGTAGAAGATGTAATGATTATATCTTTTCATTTGCACATGTTAAATATGTGACAAGTTTTTATATATCTTTCTCTTATAGCTATTCTTTGAGGTAGGTGTGAAGTTGGTGTTCAAGGAAGTTACATCCAAATACCTGAGGAAACGTATAGTGGAGGTATGATCTTATAATAATTTGTGTAGAATATATGTGTCTTCTTGTGTCTGTTGCCTCTATGAATTGATTGAGATAGTTGCTTATTTATACCCAAGTTAACGTTCGATACAACCATGTTTTGCATTTTTCGTGTTTGATTTTTGTTAATATTCAGGATGAAAAAGATATATGATCAGTATCAGAGGACTCAAGGTTGTGATTTATGGAGTATGCACTACCAGGTGTGTCTTTATATTGTTCTATATCTGTCTCACTGTCTGTGTTTAATCTGCAAAAGATAAGGCTATCCAAATTAAAACTAAACTTAGTTTCTAACTTTATTTTTTATATACAATGATATGGTTTGTCTGACTCGTGTAGAAAATGCAAGAAATCTTAAGAAAAATGAAAGAGATCAACATAAGACTCTGGAATAAGATCGAGTAAATTAACAAACATCACTGATGAGATGCTATATAATTAATGGATTTGTGTTAGAATTTTTCTGATTTGTTGATTATGGCGACAGCATAAGAGTTGGTAATGGTGTTTTGAGCAATGTGAATGAAAGCGGACTGTATTGTATTGAGCAGAAGATGGAAGACTCTGTTGCCGTTATACGTGAGCGCAAGGTTACTTTTAAGTATTAACAGTACAATTTTGGTATAGTTAGCCAGTTGGCATAATACTCAGAACATTTTACAAGATCACATTGAAAGTATTAGCTTGATGTCACCAGAAGATCTTGGTGCTGCAAAAGAAGAAAGGCAACTTGTGGAATCCCTTTGGAGTGCTCACTTCAATGAACTGTTATCTCCTCATCAGAAGGGGCTTCTTGTTCTCCCCGGAGAAGATGCACCAGCACCAGCACCAGATGTTGCCAGAAAATATTTTGAACCTGTTCTTCTAGCTTGGGCTGCTAACTCTCCAGGTGGTGTTAATAGTTCTAGCTCTGAAAAGAAAGAGGCTACATTGCTATTGGGTCTGGATCCTCCATCACAGTAGCTTTTGTGTGTACTCAAGTGTAATCCTTTTCAGTTTGTAATTTGAGCAATGTTACATGCTTCTACTTTGTTTTATCTTCGAAAATTTTAATTCTTTGTATGCTGTTATTTGATTTTGATATGCTACTGCTTACAGGAAGTTAAGTGCAATTATAATATTAATTAGTGGATTACTAAAAAAAATTAATGGGAATACCATTGACAAATGGTTATTAAAACTACCAACCGATTATCCATTGGCAATCTGTTATAAATTTTTTATTAATAATACCAAAAGACTATCCGTTGACAATCCGTTAGTAAATATAACAACGGAAGTTGCGTAGGCATTTGGTTGCTAATAATACCAACGGAATATATCCGTTACGAAGTCTGTTGGGTTATGGTTATTTGTAAAAACAAGAATTCCGTTACTCCGCTGTTAAGTTTAGTAACGGAAATAAATTTCGTTAGAGACTTCCCTTCCAACGACAGTATTTTGTTATTATTCCGTTAGAAAACCATTTTACAACCATTTTACCAACGGATTTCAGTAACTTAGCAACGGGAAGTTCTGTTAGCAAAAATGGATTTTCTTGTAGTGACGTTGGAAACCACTTGTCTCATTCTAACAATACTTTTTACGAAGTATTGTCTATGCTTCATTCACATAATATTTCTAAAAAAACCTTGTGTGTTGGTTCACTGTCACACAACACTATGGATAACATATTGTATGATTGCTACTTAGACAACAGAACTAAAAACACTTGTCTGAATACAACAACGGTTTTTCAGGATATTGTGTTGCAGGCATTCACACAACACTTATTTGCTAACGCTTGTCTAATCTTAGAAATACTTATGCATTTACACAACACCCCTGGTCAAGAAATGCTTGTCTAGTAAGATTCATCACACAATGGTTTTGGCCCATTGTGTGAATGCTGGATTACACAATACTTTCTCGAGTAGGAAAATAACAGTTGTCTGATCATTTCGGGCAACACTTTTTTCCATGAGTGTTGTCTGATACGTGTCGTCTATTGCCAGATTTCTTGTAGTGTAGTCTTCAAGTGCTGAACCTGGGTAAAAATCCAGTTGGAGACAATCAGCCACCCGATGACTTAAATTTCTTCAACTCATTGGTCAACTGTACCCATGTAAAGTACTTGATTTTTTTACAGGAATGGTTTAAGAGGGCAGCTCCCGAAATCCATTGTAAATTTCTCCACCACTACAGAGATACTGGAATTATTCCGAAATCACATGTTCGGAAGCATACCCCATGATATTGGAAAACTTGTGAAGTTATCAATACTTCTTTTGTATAACAACTCCTTAACAGGGACCATTCCAGAATTAATTGGAGAATTGTCAAAGTTAGGCGTACTATTTCTGGGTGAGAACAAAATTTCTGGTGTAATACCAACTTCCATTAGCAACATTACTCAACTAGGTGTTCTTAGTTTACAAAATAATATGCTCCATGGAAACATACCTACTGAATTGTTTGATATCATAACATTACGGGAACTATACCTTACTAACAGTGGTTTTGGAGGTGAAATTCCTGAGCAAATTGTCGGACTTTCTTCCCGTTGTGTTTTCCTCTATTTAAATCAAAATCTATTTAAGGGGTCCTTACCATCCACCATTGGAAGCTTTAAACAATTGGTTCATCTATATGTTTCCAACAATAAACTAACTGGAGATATACCTGCTAGCCTGGGTGATTGCGTGATGTTGGAGCAACTAGAAATTGAAGGAAACCTTTTGGAAGGTAGAATTGCACTTTCTTTTAAATCTTTGAAAAGTCTTACATTCCTAGATCTTTAAAATAATAATATTTCCGGAAGTATTCCAAGTTTTATCAAAGGGTTTTGTTTAATTGAATTCCTCAATTCGTCACACAACAAGCTTGGAGGAGAAGTGCCTAGAGAAGGTCTATTTTCAAATTTTAGTCAATTTTCAGTCGTTGGAAACTTGAGGCTTTGTGGAGGTATTCAAGCATTGTACTTGCCTCCTTGTCCAGTAAAAATCTCTAGGAACAAGGAAAAGATATTTCCCTTGAGAATAACACTCATTCTAGTTCTTCTACCCATAGGTGCCTTGTTAGTGAAAACAACACCTAGAGGGGGGGTGAATAGGTGTTTATGGCTAACAATCGTATTTTATGAACTGTTTTAAAAATTACTACAAACAGCTTGCTGTTTGTGTTTTATCAGTTTGCAAATGGTATGCTGTTTGTAACTAAAATGCAGAAAATTAAAGAACACAAGATCTTTTAGCCAGGTTCGACCCCTAAACCCCTATGGTCTACGTCCTGGTCCCTTACCAACTTGGTAAGAGAATATATTATTGATCAAATATAAACCAATTACAAGATCCAACAATATATCTCCCTTACACCCTTGCTGCTTACAAATGGCTTGCTGTTTGCTGTGCTGAAACTAGCTCTCTAAGAAATACTTCCCAAGTATCCTTCTCTAGCCTAGTTCTACCCACCCAAAACCTTAAGCCAACCTTGTACAGCAACAAATCAATTACAACTTGAACAATACAATGATTTTAATAAATACACTCAACCTATGAACCTTCAGAATATATGTATATGCGTGTATAGTGAGGTTTGAAGGTTGAAAAGATTTTGCAATGAAAGCTTTGTAGTTGTTTGTGTATCTTGTTTTTCTGCACTTAATCGATGTCAAGAACTGAAGATGATCAGTCCTTAAATAGGTAAACAAGAACAAGTGAATATTTGTTTGAAATGATTCCAACGGTATGAAATACAACCGTTAGAAATGATGAATTATTCTAGCAAAAGAGAGGAGCTTGATGTTTTGCAGATTCAGTAGATGATGGAGCGTGTTTTATGTTAAAGACATTGAAAGAATATTTGCCATGATGAATCCCATGTGATGTCTTTGAGTGGAGGTATGGTGGGGTATTAAAATAAGGTAAAGTGACCTTATTTAAAAAAGAAGTATTGACTTGTCTCCAAATGTTTTGAGTGGTAGGAATGTTCGACATATATTCTGAGGACCCTTACATATAATCTATATAGTATTCCCTCTTGATGCTCTTTGATTTTCCGAGATGCATCTTTAATTCCATCAGACACAATCAGCTTGCTGTTTGTGATAAACTGATCATGTAATCAGCAAGCTATTTTGTCCTGCAAAACCAAGTTAGAACATATACGAATAGAGTGCTGTTTTATATCTACTACGTAAGCCAAATGGCTTACTGATTGTTATCATCAAAACTTAAGAGTTTCAATCTCCCCCTTTTTTATGATTACAAATAATTTTAGGAGAATTTTGAAACTCCCTCTAAATCCCTGCATCTCAACATTAGATATAAAACAATAATCTAATAAGTTCAAAGCATCCAAGATCTAATTAAAAACATAAACCAACAGTTCAACAATTTAGTTCACCAGGCATAAAAACTACTACCAGATAAGTTCAACAAAATAGAAGCCATAACAAGTTCAACAGGCATAGAACACACATAACACACATAGTTCAACAGGCATAAAACACACATAATTATTAATCATTCTGATTCTCCTAAATTTTCTCCCCCTTAATTCATCAAAAAATTAAGGAGCTAGATCACTTGCTTGAACATTTGACTTGGTAGCCTCTGTATCTGCATCATCATCCGGAGCATTCCTTGCAGCAACATTAGCTAAATTGTCCAACCCTTGATCATGTTCCATTTCAGACTGAGTAGCAGATGTGTTCCCAATAGATTTAAGCATTATGTCCTTCACAGTTTTGACTTCAAAAATGAGTTCCCTCTAGCACCCTTAATTGCTTGAAATTCTACTTTGAGAGACTGCACATCAGTCCTAATTGCTTGAGTATCATTTCGAAGGGAAATGAGCTCACTAGACATAATCGCTATATCTGCATGAAGATACTGAGAGACCAAATTATGAGCCACAGACATAGGCTCAGCAGAAGTAGCAGGATCAGTAAGTGGAGGATCATCTTGAGGAACCACAAGCCGAGACAACAACCCATCTTCAATTTGCAAATTGTTCAACGTCAAAAACTTTTGATCCATACACTCTTTAACAACAACCTTAGCAGTACCCTTGACATCAATATCGAAAAACTTAAAAATCTTAGAAAGCCATGAGGCATAAGGTAACCCACTCACAGTTTTCTCCACAGTCGCTTGCATTTTTTTCAAAATGAAGTTGGACACCAGTCAGAATCATAGCTACAACCACCACGTCTTGACAGGTGAAATTTAATTTATTTCCTACCCGTGGACAGATGTGTGACCTAGCTATCTTAAACACTAAGTGGGCTAATGGAGTTACTACAGTGGTAGGAGGGGAATTTGAGTCCAAGGGCTTAACATCACCCATTATCAACTTTAACTGATCAATAAAGCTAAAATCCGGAAGAGACACAGACCCTTGAGCAGTATAGACATCAATATCACTTTCCATTTCAATCTTTAAAACAGAGCTTAGGATAGGAGGATTCAATTGAATTTTCTTACCTCTAACCGTATATATCACATTTCCAAATCTATCGGTTTGTAGATTAGCATAATATTCTCGTACCAAATCAGGATAGTAGTAATTAGGCATGTCAAGTACGAACGATTCTAGCCCAATATCTTGAAATAACTTCATTATGCCACACTGGGCAAAGAGAGGAGTAATCTTACTTGATAGAGGTTGCCCATAGATAATACCCCAATTTTCCAAATCCAAATCCTTGTACCGATCTTCGAAGGCAGGAGATACAAACGATGGAGACATGGTCATCTTGAGCTTCTTGGATTCTGGGGTTTGAGTAATTTCATCTCCACTTTCACGCACCCCATCAACGGTATCATCCTTCTTTGAAATAGATGGAGAAGGATCCTTTCGTGCCCTAGTCTTTCGAGCTATGGAATTGAGAAATGTTAAAAATCCCTAATCGCCGTTTATAAACCCTCATCGCCGCTTAGAGAGATAACTGTGTTTGAGTATGGGAATAAAATGAATAGACCCGTGTCTCTTGTTTTGATAAGATTTAGGGGAGAATTTAGGATAATTAAATAAACTAAATTCTAATTAAAGCAAAATTAAAAATATGGATAGGATATAACACACTTAACCTGATAGGCATAATTCTTATTTGAATAAATTTTCAATTATATCTCAAAACATAATAATTCAAATTTAAATATACATTGAAAGGCATATGACACAGCCTATTTGTAGTTCGAGGATTCGACTCAACTTAAATTAGATTGTAATAAGTAATTAATGCTCAGTGTCTCAGGAATCTCACAAAGTACTATATGCCAGAAGAAAGAAGAAAGTCAATCTATAGTTTTGATGTTTTACACTGGAAGAAGAGTCAGTTTACTGATCATGCCCCAGTTCAGCATTGAAGCAATTTGATTCGTTTAAAGTGACAGAGATTACCGTGGAGACAACATCAGTACAGGAGTTATTAAAGAGTGCTAAGAAAGTATGTGGATCACAACTGAAATTCAAATTGAAGAACAGATATTGGAGTTAGTCGTTCATGAACCAGACAGTACATCGAACGTCAACAATTATCCAGTGGAAGTTTCTCAAAGTTTACAGTGATTCACAAGGAGTAAGTCAATTATTAATTAACTATTTTATTAATTTAATTAAACAAATTAATTCAATTCGAATTAATTAATTTAATTAATTAATTAAGTTAATTAATCTCTGATTTATTCAAACAGTAATAATATATGGATTATACTATTTCGGAGAATTTTGGTTATACTATTTCTGAATTTCAGTTGAACTATTTCTGGAAATTCAGTTATACTATTTCTGAAATAAGTGGTATACTATTTCTGGAATAATATAGATACTATTACTGCATTAGTAATAGTATACTATACTATCCCCGAATTTATACTATTCCCGAAGTTATATTATTTCTGGAATTAATAGTATATTATTTCTGAAGTATTATAGATATTATTACTGATCAAGTAATAATATACTATACTATTACCGAAATATTTAAACTATACTATTTCTACCAGTTATATTATGACCGAAATATTATACTATTACCGAAGTTTTAAGTAAACTATTTCTAGGTAAATGTATATTATTTCTAAGTAAATCCATACTATTTTAAGGGAATGAGTTCTACTATCCCTAGGCTGCTATACTATCACCGTGCCAGTTATACTATCAGCGTGGCATCTATACTATCACCGTGTCAATGTGTAGCAGTTCAACAGAAGCAATTGTTGTGTTTTTGTATAAAAACAAACACATGGACAGAAGCAACAGACAGGAAAAAACAAGAAGAAAAAAAGAGAACCAAGAACATAAAACACTCTCATCTTCTACACACAAGTGCTCAAGCTTTAATTCACACAATAAATTCAGTTCAAGCCTATTGTAATATCTGATCCACTGGAACTTGTTTATTGATTACTCTTGTACTACTAGCGAATTAAGTTTCCTAGTTTATATCTTGATATCTTGATTTTAATTAGCAAAATTAGAAAAGTTCATGTCGAATTTTCTAATTAGTTATTAATCTCTTGGTATTAATTTGTAACACCCGTCAAGTTAATATATTGATATATTCAACTTGAATTCTGTGTTATATTATTCCGCACAAAATTTGTTTAAGATAAATTTTATTCAAAGAACAAATTTCGAGAAAATTACTAAGATTGTATTCAACCCCCCCTTCTACAATCTTATTGGACCTAACAATTGGTATCCGAGCCATTTGATTGATATACAAATCAAGATCCTATTTTTTCTCAATCAAAAATCAACCTCAAATTTTTAACTCTCTTAAAAATTCATCATGTCAGCCAAAGGCAATGTTAAAATTCCTATCTTTAATAAAGATAATTATGATATGTGGAAAAACAAAATGGAGTTATTTCTTGATGTAGCAAACCCAAGATTTTTGTGGGTTTTGGAAAATGGACCAGTAACTCCCATGCAACATGATACTGAAACAGTTGTCAATGGAACTGTAACAGTCCCTGCCAAATCCTATCCAAAGGACCCTAAGAACTATACCTCTGAAGATAAGGAGGAAGCTGGATTGGATAAAAATTTGAGACTCATTCTATTGGATTCCCTAGATGCTGTAATGTATAGCCATGTGAGAAATTGTAAAACTGCTAAGCACATCTGGGAAACTATTGAGGTCATTAATGAAGGGACTGATGAAGTCAAGGAAAATAGACTACAAATTCTAACTTCTGAATATGAACACTTTAGAGCTGGCCCTAATGAAGGCATTCAGGAAGTGTTCGAAAGGTATAACAAGATAATCAACAACTTGCAAGTTCATGGCAAGCAATATACTCAGAAGGAGATCAACATGAAGTTTTTACTAACTATGCCTACTCACTTGGAGCATAGAATCACTGCCATCAGAGAATCTAGAGATTTAACTCAGGTTGCTCTTGAAAGGTTGTTTGGTGTTCTGAAAAC
Source organism: Saposhnikovia divaricata (assembly GCA_036435485.1). Lineage (NCBI taxonomy): Eukaryota > Viridiplantae > Streptophyta > Magnoliopsida > Apiales > Apiaceae > Saposhnikovia > Saposhnikovia divaricata. The sequence continues at coordinate 172,348,970 of CM071598.1, forward strand.
ATATGAATTAGAACAAGTACAGCAAAAGGAATTCTATGGCAAAGGCAGAATGGCAAATTCTTCTACAGCTCTAGTGGTTGAGGTTCCTAAGGAAGTGGAAACTAAAGTTGTTCAATCTAACAGTTTCAACAAGGAACAAACTGAAGTAGAACTTGGCCAAACACCAGCTACTCAGGATGGTGGAGAATTTTATTCACTTGAAGAGCTGGATCAATTGGAAGATGAATCTATGGCAATGATGGTGAGACAATTCAGCAACTTCAGATTCAGAAGAAATCCAAAGTTCAGGTTTAAGTCAAATAACAGATTTCAGAGAGGAGGTTCTTCATCCTCTAGTAACAGGGGAGGTTATAAAACTGGAACTGTTGACAGAAGCAAAATCCGTTGTTTCAATTGTAATGAGTTGGGACATTTTGCTACTGAGTGTCAGAAACCCAAGCAAGCACAGAAGAAAGATTATGCTTCTGAAAAGAAGAAAAGTGGAAGAGCTTATGTGGCTGCTGGTAAAAGCTGGGATGACACAGATAGCGAAGATGAAGAATATGGAAACTTTGCGTTGGTGGCAAATGCTGAATCTTCAACTTATTATACCACACCGGTAATTCTTACTGATGCTCAGTTAATTGATAGTTTACGTAGTTCCTTGAATAATGCACAAAGAGGGTACGAGAGAATAAGTCTTGTTAACACTAATCTTGAAAATCAAATGTTAGATTTAAAAAAGGTGTAGGTTAATCAAGATAAGAATATAGAAGAAATAGCTCGACTTAACTACAGAGAAAAGGGTCTAGGAGAATACATGGTAAACCAAGTTGATAGGATTGCTGAACAAGAAACCAAGATTAGAGAACTTGAAACACAGGTTAGAGCTTGTTATAATACTGTTAAGGTTTCTAAAGAATTCTTCAACAAACAAGCAGTAGAACAAACTGTAGGAATATGATTTGATAACAGTCAAGTTGTTGGTTCTTTGAGTAATCATTCTCCTAATTCTATCCCAGCTAAAGAAAGAGGTATACCATATATTCTCAAGAATGTTGAAAAACCAATGTTTACGAAATCTGATGCTGGTCCACCAGATATTCGTTCTATGGTTATACAAGAAGAAATGAGAAATGAGGATAGTGCAAATGGCACAGTTCTTGTTAAGAATAAATGTGTTAAGGATAAAACTGTTAAGAACTATAATACAAAGAATGTGTCATCCAAGAAAAATGTCACAGTCTTTGTTAAGGCTAAATCAGTTGAGGACGTTAACACAACAAATGTTTCATCCAAGAAAAATGTACCTAAAGTACCAGTCAAAGTTGTTGAATCAGCTAGTTCTTCTAAGACTGGATTAGGTGGTAACAAGTTGAAGCAGAACAATAACATGTCTAACATGAATAACATGCCAATCATTGATTCTAATCATAAAGCATGTGGTGTTGTCAACTGTATGTCTTGTGCCTTTAATGTGATGTCTGCTTACTTTAATGGTAATCATGCATGTGATAATAAGACTGCTCCTCGACAACATATGAACAGGAATAATGTTAGATCAAAGACTGCTAGTCCTCCTTATGTTAGGAGAGAGACATTTGTACCAAAGCCTAAACAAAGTTTTATGAAGGCTGTTTACAAAGTCAAATGTCCAGTTAATGATATTGTTACTAAACAAACATGGATATCTAAACTGAAACAAAAGACTGTCAAATCTGTTTATAAAGTGAAATGTTTGTTGAATAATGATAAAGCTGTTGTTAAAATAAAGAATGTTGTTTTGCCTGACAAAGGCCAATTCTTTAAGTACTCTGGACCCAATCAAATTTGGGTTCCGAAGAAAGTTTAATCCGTTTGTCATTGCAGGGTGTTGAGCAGGTTGAACGAGTGACCTGGATCTTGGACAGTGGATGTTCAAGGAATATGACTGGAGACAGAACCCTGCTGACAAATGTGGTGGAGAAGGCCGGCCCAGTAGTTACCTTTGGAGATAACAGCAAAGGTAGAACTGATGGATATGGCAGACTTGAAGCTGGAAATGTTATCATTGATGAAGTTTCTTTTGTGAAAGGACTTGAGCACAATCTGCTCAGTGTTAGTCAATTCTGTGATAAAGGTTATGAAGTTCATTTCAACAAGAAGAATTGCCTGATTTCACACAAGAGACATGAAAAGCCACAATTGACAGGAGTTAGAAAAGGCAATTTGTACGTAGCCAATATGAACTCAGGAAGCACTGAAGAAATTACTTGCTTCTATACTAAAGCATCTAATGACGAGGGTTGGCTATGGCACAAGAAACTTTCTCACCTCAATTTCAAAACAATGAATTCTCTAGTCAAAAGAGAATTGGTGAGAGGTTTGCCTTCAATGGAATTCACTCAAGAAGGACTTTGTGATGCATGCCAAAAAGGAAAGCTAAAGAGAGCAAGTCACAGGAGCACTGACACATCTTCAATAACTGAACCATTACAATTACTTCATATGGATTTGTTTGGTCCAGTTAATGTGATGTCCATGTCAAGAAAGAGATATGCTCTTGTGATAGTTGATGATTTCTCAAAATACACTTGGGTCCTGTTCTTGAATTCTAAAGATGAGACTCCACAACTGGTGATTGATCACATCAAGTTAATTGAGCGAGATTCTACGTATCCAGTGAGAGCTATAAGATCAGAGAATGGAACTGAATTCAAGAATGCAGTTCTAAATGACTTTTGCACTGAGAAGGGTATAACCAGACAATATTCAGCTCCAAGAACTCCTCAGCAAAATGGGGTAGTGGAAAGAAAGAATAGAACCTTGATTGAAGCTGCACGTACTATGCTAAGTGAATCAAGGCTTCCATTGTACTTTTGGGCTGAAGCCATCAATACTGCGTGTTATACCCAGAATCGAACTCTAATCAATAAAGATCAAATGAAAACACCCTATGAAATTATGGCTGATAAGAAACCTTCACTCAAATACTTTCATGTATTTGGGGCAAAGTGCTTTGTGCTTAAAGAAGGTGATGATCAAGGTGGTAAATTCGATACCAAAGCATTTGAAGCAATTTTTATTGGTTATTCAATGAGAGCATACAGGGTGTATGTGATTGATGAACAGAAGATGATGGAAAGTGTCAATGTAATATTTGATGACACTAAACTCCCTAGTATCCAAACTAAGGATCCATCTGAAAAGCTATCTTTCGATGACATGACAGATACAGAATCAGATGATGACAATGCACCTGAGATTTTTGCTGATGCTAATGACAACAATGATGATGATCAGGGTGATGGTGATGAAAGCAATGATAGTAGTCAAAATACCCCTGACTCCTCTAAACAATCATCTAGTCAACCCAGCAATAACTCAAGGGGAGATAATCAAGGGTCAACTGGTCACACACAACATCACAATGAAAATCAAGGCGAATCATCAAGATCTAATCTTCCCAGACAGACTGTTTGGAATAGAGCTCATCCTTTTGAGCTAATCATTGGTGATCCAGTTGTTGGTGTGAAGACTAGAAGAGCTTTTCAGAATCAATGTAATTACTCAGGGTTCTTGTCTGAAATGGAACCTAAGAAAACTGAAGAAGCTCTCTCTGATCCTGATTGGGTGATTGCAATGCAAGATGAACTCAATCAATTTAAACAACAAGAAGTTTGGAAGCTGGTACCCAGACCTACAGACAGACCAGTAGTTGGCACCGGGTGGGTATTCAGGAACAAACTTGATGAAGATGGTACAGTGATGAGAAATAAAGCAAGACTGGTAGCAAAAGGTTACTCACAATCTGAAGGCATCGACTATGATGAGACCTATGCTCCAGTGGCTAGACTTGAGGCCATAAGAATATTCTTGGCATTTGCTGCATTCTCAAACTTTAAAGTTTATCAAATGGATGTCAAGAGTGCTTTCTTAAATGGTAAGCTAGATAAAGAGGTCTATGTAGAACAGCCCCCTGGCTTTGAAGATCCAGATCTAATTGACTATGTCTACTTCCTTTTCAAAGCTGTCTATGGTCTTAAGCAAGCACCAAGGAAATGGTATGACACTCTCTCTGAATTTTTACTTGAAAATAATTTTGTTAGAGGTGTCATAGACGAAACTCTCTTCACTAAGAAACATAAGAATGATACTATATTAGTCCAAGTCTATGTGGATGATATAATATTTTGGTCTACTAATGATCTTTTGTGCAAGAAATTTGCTAAGTTAATGCAGGGTAAATTTGAAATGAGCATGATGGGTGAGCTGAAGTTCTTTCTTGGATTGCAAATCAGTCAAAGAACAGATGGAATATTTATCTGTCAATCCAAGTATGTCAAAGAGCTCCTCAAGAAGTATCAAATGGAGGACTCTTCTTCAGCAAGAACACCATCATCTACAGCTGTTAAGTTTGGAGCATGTGAAAATTCTGCCAAGGTAGATATCACAAGCTACAGAGGTATGATAGGCTCATTACTTTGCCTCACTGCAAGTAGACCTGATATTATGCATGCTACATGCTTGTGTGCAAGGTTCCAAGCGGATCCTAGAGATGTGCATCTCATTGCTGTAAAACGAATCTTGAGATATCTTAAGGGTACTCCTAATTTGGGAATTTGGTACCCTAAAGATTCTGGTTTTAATCTTGTTGGATATACAGATTCAGATTATGCAGGAAGTGTTGTAGATAGAAAAAGCACCTCTGGGAGTTGTCAATTCCTTGGTGGCAGGTTGGTTTCTTGGTACCGTAAGAAACAGCAGACAGTTTCCAACTCTACAGCCGAAGCTGAATACATAGCTGCTGGAAGCTGTTGCGCTCAGATCTTGTGGATCAGAAATCAGCTACGGGATTATGGATTTGTACTTGACAAGATTCCTATCTTGTGTGACAATACAAGTGCCATAGCAATCTCCAACAATCCTGTGCAGCACACAAGAACAAAGCACATTGACATCAGGTATCATTTTATTCGAGAGCATGTCATGAATGGTACCGTGGAGTTACATTTTGTTCCCACAGAAGAACAAACAGCAGATATTTTTACTAAGTCTCTTGACGAATCCACATTCACCAGAATTGTTGGTGAATTGGGTATGTTAAATAGTCCTAGTAATTAATCTGGTTAATATCTGAGGTCTGTTCTTTAATAATTTAACAAGTGATTATTTTGTGATTATTTGTTGTTTAAAATCACTTGTGTAATTATTTTATCATTAATTAATTCCACTTGCTTATTTTCGAACACTTGTCAATCATGTTAATATTTTATTTGGTCAATTATGAAATTAGAAATAATATAATTATGTGAATATTTTAATTTTATTTGTTTTGTAGTGTTTATCCTTTTGTTATTATTGTTTGATTTCGTAAAAGGGCTAACCTATGTTGATTTTTGTGTTGTAAATAAATAATTTGTTGTAAATTATTATTTTATTAAGATTTCGAAGTTCTGTAAATTACTGAGTATATAACTTGTACATAGCTTGCTTAATTTAATCTGGTGTAAATCTGTTAATGTATTTTTCAGTATTAATATAGATTATTAGCAATAATTGTTATATATGTAAATAGTTGTTAATTCTATAAATAGTTTAGAATCTTAGAAATTGTATAGAATTTCTTATTAATAATACAGTGTTCGGTCATAGTATAAGTGTCTATAAATAATATAGAATTATTGTTAGTAATAATATAACGATCTGTAATAATAGAGTTAATCTTAGAAATAATATAAGTGTTCGATAATAGTCTAAGGCACTAGAAATAGTATAGATTTAATCTTACAAATAGTATAGGCCACGGCAATAGTATAGGGATGCCGGTGATAGTATACACAGTAGAGTATATATAGTCTATACTATCTCTAGTCATACTATCTCTAATCTATACTATCTCTCGTGTTTAGACACAGAGAACTTGATACACGATATACACGATACACACACATCGGGTGTCGAATTGCTGCTGGATTTTCGACTCAAAATCTCAACCAAATCACAAACTAAGAACATCCATTGATTACTTGCATCAAAAACTCTGTTTTAACCGTTCAAAATCACGATTTGGTCGAGTTCTTGGTGATTTTATTTTTCAAAAATTGAAAATTTCGATCTGTTTTTCCAAGAGATTGGGTTCGATTTTCAGAAAACTAAAAATACCTGGTTGTTTGTGATTGTATCTAGATCATATACTGAGATTTTGAGAATTTTTCAAGGACTTTTTTATTTTTCGAATTTTTAATTTATTATTAATTCGAATTAATTAAGTTTAATTGAATTTTGTGCTAAAAATTAAATATTTCAAAAGCTTAAAATCTGTATTAAAATGGCTGTTGAATTCGAACTAGTTAAGCACAACATGGTTGGTTTTTATGATCTGGAAGAATGTATGGTTGACAAATTCAAGCCCTGGATTCGTTTCTTGAATGAACAACCAATCGTCAGTAGTGCTTTATCTCTTGACGCTCCAATGAAATTGGAACCTCTACGACTGATGTGTTCTACAGCTATTATATCTGCAGCAACCAATGCCTTTACATTCACGGTTGGGAACTCACAGTTCAGAGTCAATGAATCAGTACTCAAGACAGTGTTGAATCTTCCTACTGCTGATTTTGTTGATAATCCGTCCAACACTGAATTGACTCAGTTTTTCACTGATATTAATTATCAGGGACAGTTGAAGTTGAGCAACTTGCCGAAAAATGGTTTGGTAGCTGAATGGTACTTGTTGTTTGATACTTTAATTCGAGTGTTTGCTAACTGTGCTAACACTTCTTTTTCAAATATTCCTTCTCTGATTCAGTATATTGGTTATTCGGTTGTTCACAATCGAAGAATTGATATAGGTAAAATTCTTTGGAAGAACATGTTTAGAAGAATAGTAAATGCTAAAAAGAATTTTAGACAAGGTGAAAAGGTATTGATCTATTATCCTAGATTTTTCACTCTTATTTTTAATCACTTGGTTTCTGAGGAGTTACAGAATACATTTGTTGATGAGGAAGCTCAAGATTCAAAGTCTTTTCATAAGAAATTTCATACAAGAGCTGCCTCACAACAGAATGACTACAACAACGTACCAGTGCTTGTTACTCAGTACATGTCCACATTCATACATCTTCCAATTATTCCTGGACCTGTACTTGAGCAACCAGAACCAATCATAGAACAACAAGCACTTGCTATTGTGCATCCAGAACAAAATGCACCTGCTCTTGAACAAGCTGAGCCGGAATTTCAATCACAAGAGGCTCATGTCACTTCATCTGCTGACCAGGTATTACATTCTGATCCCTTAACTACTTCTATCTCTCAATCTTCTTCTGGAACCCAAGTGGTTGTTAGGACTGACCAAGGGATTGTAGAACCACAATCTCTATCCCAGGTCAAAGAGCCAAACACAAGGTCAAAAACAGATAAAGTCTATCAAGTCAGAAAGAAGAAATCACAGCTTAAAAGAACTGAAAGAAGTAGTGAAGAAGTGAGTGAACCCACAGCTCTGCCTCTACTAAAGAAGAGTAGAAATGAACCCGAGGCAACTGTAAGCTCATCTATACCCTCCCAAAAGGATATGGACTTTGAAATGGCAAATGAACAGCTTCTGGAACCATTCTCTCAACAGGATGAGTCCATTGAATTTCGCCAGTCGGCCATGGCATCTTGTAATGTGTCAAGCACAACCCCACTGTTATTACTAACAATGGGAGAACATGTAGAACTGGATGAAAATAGGGACACATTGAGAGGAGAGCACTTAGGAACTGAAACAGTGCCTACCATAGTCACGGTAGAAGAGCCTTCACAGGCTAATGAGGGAAATCTTGACTCTCCGCCAAAATTAATAGAGTCATCATCTCCCCTCCCAGGAGGAACATTCCTGGCTCCCTAAAGGGATTTTCCACTCGCAGTTTCAACTGGAGAAAGTGGAAGGCAACTCAGTCTTTCTGTCACTGAAGCAATTCAGACTTCAATTCCAACTGACATGACAGAAATGACTGTGGATAGGGATTTGCGAACTCCCATTGCACCACCACTGACCTTCCAAGAGGAGGCTAGGGTGATTTTACCTGCAGGTACACTTTCTGGAGCAGCTAAGGAAATAGTGAGGAGTGATGTGAGGATCACCACTAAATTTAGTGAAACACATGCACGTCAGATGAGTGAAACTCAGAGTGATAATCAGGTGAGTGCACACACTGACACATACACTCGTTCATTGGAAGAAAAGATTAAAGCTCTAGAAAAGGAACTTGAGGCAACTAAAGCTGAAGCGAATTTACTTCGAGCACAAGTGGATGGACCGTCTTCTTCATCTACCTCTGTCAACAGTCAGCTTATGGGAGTGAAACATGACATTCAAATAATGAAGACTGCATTTAACACCAAGATCAATACTCTTGAACTCTCTCAACAACAGATAATCTCTGACTCCTCGGACATAACAGTTACTCAAGACAGAATTATTACGGCTCTTTCAAATAAGGTTGAAGACATTCAAACAGAAGTACATGAAAATCAGTTATCTACTGAAAGTCGTCTTAATCGGATTGAAAGCCAAAGTGCACATCAAAGTCAAGGGCTAAAACACTTATACAACATGATTAGCCGCACTATCATCCCCACAACAGAAGAGGTAGAATTCTTTCAAGGAAAAGGTGGAGATGGTGATGAGCAAGACCCTGAAGATGGTGCATTTGATAAATCTGTAGAGGATTCCTCAACTAAGGGGGAGAAGTCAACAGCTTGCTTGGCTTGCTGACTGTCAGTTTTAGTCTCAACTTCAGCTTGCTGATTTGAACTTTTAGCTTGCTGTTTTGAACCTCCATCTTGCTGATTTGAACTTCCAGCTTGCTGATTTGAACTTCCAGCTTGCTGTTTGTTAGAAATTTGAGATTTCATATTTTCACCTGCGAATTCTTCCTCATCTCTTGGTAGATCATTGTTAGGTTCTTGAAATGTAATATCAATAGATTCTTCAACAATATGTTTATTTATATTATAAATTCTATAAGCCCTACTTGTTAAAGATTAACCAAGAAATATAGCTTCGTAGGATTTTGCATCGAATTTACCATCTTTACCAATTGTCTTGTGCACAAAACACTTAGAGCCAAAAATCTTGAAGTAACTGATGTTTGGCTTCCTGTTTCTCAACAATTGATAAGGAGTTTTATCCAAAATAGGCCTGATTATGATTCGATTCAACAAATAGCATGCTGTATTCACAGCTTCGGCCCAAAAACTCCTAGGCAGCTTGCTTTCTTGCATAAGAGTCCTTGCAGTTTCTTGAAGTGACCTATTCTTCCTTTCCACCACACCATTTTGTTGTGGAGTCCTTGGAGCAGAAAATTCATGGGATATTCATCTTTCTTCACAATATGCAATAAAGTTCTCATTGATAAATTCTCCTCCTCTATCACTTCTTATGCCTACAAGTATTGTATCATGCTTGTTCTCAAGTAATTTTATCAGTTTCTCAAACTCAATAAAAGCACAATCTTTAATACGAAGAAACAATACCCAAGTAAATCTAGAATAATCATCTATAATTACAAAGCCATATTGTTTACCTCCAATACTCTTATAAGATTCTGGACCAAAAAGATCTAAGTGTAGAAGCTCTAAAAGTTAAGAAGTCGATACCATTTTCTTTGCTTTGTGAGTACTTCTAATTTGTTTCCCCAATTGGCATGCTGAACAGACTTCGACCTTATTGAATTTCAGTTTTGGTAGGCCTCTAACTAGATTCTTGCTTGAAAGTTTATTAAGCAAGTCCATGTGTGCATGTCCCAATCTTCTATGCCATATGTATGGATCATTGTCTATTGCAGCCAAACAGCATGTTGTTTCCTGCATTTCGAAGTCTAATACATATATATTTCCTTCCCTTCTAGCAACTAGGGGGATTTTGTTAGTACCAATAGTAATAGTGGTTTTATCAATGGCAAACTGAACAAATGTCCATCATCAAATAATTGAGTGACACTAAGTAAATTATATGAAAGACCTTTGACATGTTGAACTTTATCAATCGAAATATTACTATTACCAATAGAACCAATACCAAGGATTCGAAGAGTCTTACTATTACCAATTGTAACTCTTCCACCCTTCTTCATTTTGAGACTTATGAACTGAGATTTGTCTCCACACATATGTCTAGTGCATCCGCTATCCAAAATCCATTTCTTTGACCTTCCTTTAGCCGCAAGACATATCTACAAAACAAACAAACACCAACTCAATGTTTTGGCACCCATATAGGTTTGGGTCCAAATTGGTTAGTAGAAATAGTATATAAAACATTTAAATCAGTTTTCTTTATCCACATTTGGACCACTATCGGTGAATGGTAAGCTGTTTTCCTTCTGACAGAAGCATTCTGGCATGCTATTTGTCCCCTGACTGATCCATTCTGGTAAGCTGTTTTCGCTTTGTGATTGATCTGAGCCACACAATGTTTTTCCAGATGGCCTTTTCCACCACATTTTTTGCATGTTTTCCAAGGCATAGCATAGTTGTATGGTATGCCATTTCTTTCATCGTATTTGAGTGCACCATGCTTCTTGTTGAGGTTCATACCAACTCCTTCTCTTACTAAAGGGACATTTGCCTTCTTCATCATTGTCTTTAAGCTGTCTTCTCCTTGAACAAATGGTTCCATCCCTTTCTCGAGATCCTTGACCTCTTTTTCTAGGAGAGAGATAAGTTCAGCTTGCTGTTTGATAAGAATGGCGTGCTGTTTGTCTGCACATTCAGCTTGCTGTTTTCTCTTCTCAGCAGATTTTGAAGACTCGGCTTGGCTAGACTCTTTGAGCTTGAATGATTTAATACTTTTATCTCTATCTTCAATCTCTGACCTTAGATGTCTTAGTTCTTTCATGAGGGCTTCATTCCTTTGTAGAATTACTTTGTTAACTCCTTCAAATTGAACTAGTTTCTCTTTTAGATCAGCAATAAGATCATCATGGTTGATTTCAGGAGCCTTTTCAACCATTAATTCAGAAATGATTTTTCTCAAATGACTATTCTTTCGTTCAAGCTTGTTATTCTTATTTTTGAGTTCCATGAACTCAATAATAGATATATTGCTTGGTACCTGAATGGTTAGTTTTTCTAGCATAGTAGGAGTAGAATGTAAATCAGAATTGATTGAGTTTACCTCACTTGAATCATCTTCCGAATTTGAATAATCACTATCCATAGAGTCTTCTTTTATGGATCCTTGTGAGCTTTCTTCATCATTTAGACCTACAAGTGCTAAATTCACCATGTCTTCACTTGAGTCATCACTTGATTCTGAATCATCATCACTCCAAGTCAGTAAAGCCTTCGATTTTCTCTTGTCTTTGAAAACAGCTTGCTGTTTTGACTTTAGCTTGAAGCAGTCCTTCTTAAAATGGTCTGGCTTGCCACATTCGAAACATGTTTGCTCATTGGCTTTCTTGTTGTTGTTGTTGTTGTAACTTCCTCTATCTCTTTTCATTCTGTTCTTCTTTTCAATCAGCCTTTTGATCTTCTTTGACATGAGTGCAAGTTCTTCATCTTATTTTTCATCAGATTCAATCAGCTTGCTGTTTGTCGACTCTGGCTTGCTGTTTGTAGAATGAAGAGCCAAATTCTTCATTTTGGCTAGAGGAGTTCGAACACCTTCAACCTGACTATTATTTATCTTATTTTCAAACTGTTCTAGCTCAGCAAATACAGCTAGGTGATCCATGGTGTCAATATTTGAAGATGATTCCAAGGCCGTGACTTTAGCTTCATAAATGAATGGTACGGAACTTAACACTTTCATGTTAATTTCATCTTATGGAATATCCTTTCTAAGTCTCTTTAAAGAGTTTATAGTGACTTGAAACCTTGCTTGTCCTTCCTTGATTGTTTCACCATCTTTGAGCTTGAAATTTCCAAAATCGTTCATTAGCTTGCTAAGCTTCACATTTCTCAAAGTGGTCAATCCTTCATGATAAGTTTCCAAGGCATCCCACATTTCCTTTGCCGTTTTTAGAGAGGAGACCTTATCATATTCAGCTTGATCTAATGCATTAATTATAGAATTTCTAGCTTCTCCATTGTAACCACACTTGATAATCTCATCCATAGTGAGATCATCAACATCTTTTGGTTGGTTTTTATCATCCAGAAAGTGGTAGTCTCCTTTCTACACAACTCTTAATACTAGTGGCCTTTTGGATAAGAATGTTTCCATTCTACATTTCCACCAGTTGTAATTTTCTGAACCAGTGAGGAGAGGAGCTCTGTAATCAACTTTTGCTTCAAGATAATGTTCAGCCATGATCGATACTTTCCTATTACAGAATTGTTAGTATACCAAGCTCTGATACCAATTGAAAACAACACCTAGAGGGGGGGTGAATAGGTGTTTATGGCTAACAATCGTATTTTATGAACTGTTTTAAAAATTACTACAAACAGCTTGCTGTTTGTGTTTTATCAGTTTGCAAATGGTACGCTGTTTGTAACTAAAATGCAGAAAATTAAAGAACACAAGATCTTTTAGCCAGGTTCGACCCCTAAACCCCTATGGTCTACGACCTGGTTCCTTACCAACTTGTTTAGAGAATATATTATTGATCAAATATAAACCAATTACAAGATCCAACAATATATCTCCCTTACACCCTTGCTGCTTACAAATGGCTTGCTGTTTGCTGTGCTGAAACTAGCTCTCTAAGAAATACTTCCCAAGTATCCTTCTCTAGCCTAGTTCTACCCACCCAAAACCTTAAGCCAACCTTGTACATCAACAAATCAATTATAACTTGAACAATACAATGATTTTAATAAATACAACTCAACCTATGAATCTTCAGAATATATGTATATGCGTGTATAGTGAGGTTTGAAGGTTGAAAAGATTTTGCAATGAAAGCTTTGTAGTTGTTTGTGTATCTTGTTTTTCTGCACTTAATCGATGTCAAGAACTGAAGATGATCAGTCCTTAAATAGGTAAACAAGAACAAGTGAATATTTGTTTGAAATGATTCCAACGGTATGAAATACAACCGTTAGAGATGATGAATTATTCTAGCAAAAGAGAGGAGCTTGATGTTTTGCAGATTCAGTAGATGATGGAGCGTGTCTTATGTTAAAGACATGGAGAGAATATTTGCCATGATGAATCCCATGTGATGTCTTTGAGTGGAGGTATGGTGGGGTATTAAAATAAGGTAAAGTGACCTTATTTAAATAAAGAAGTATTGACTTGTCTCCAAATGTTTTGAGTGGTAGGAATGTTCAACATATATTCTGAGAACCCTTACATATAATCTATATAGTATTCCCTCTTGATGCTCTTTGATTTTCCGAGATGCATCTTTAATTCCATCAGACACAATCTGCTTGCTGATTGTGAAACTGACACGCTGTTTGTGAACATTGTCTTGCTGTTTGTGATAAACTGATGATGTAATCAGCAAGCTATTTTGTCCTGCAAAACCAAGTTAGAACATATACGAATAGAATGTTGTTTTATATCTACTACGTAAGCCAAATGGCTTACTGATTGTTATCATCAAAACTTAAGAGTTTCAGTTGGTATGTCTTATTTTCATTTTTTATCGACATCGAAAGTCCAAGAAGATGAATGACTCTGTCCCGGTATTGCAAGACCACCAATATTCTAGGCTTTCGTACCAAGATCTGCTACTAGCAATGAATGAGTTCCCCTTAAACAATTTAGTCGGTGAAGGAAGATACAGTTCAGTATACCAAGGAGTTATGGAAACACTGGGAATCAGGGTTGCCGTGAAGGTACTAAATGTTGAAGTACGTGGAGCCAACAAGAGTTTTTTGGCAGAGTGTGAAACTTTGAGGAGTATTCGTCATCGGAATCTCATCAAGATTATCACATCATGTTCTAGCACTGATTTTAAAGGCAATGATTTCAAAGCTTTGGTTTCTGAGTTCATGATTAATGGGAGTCTAGACAACTGGTTACATCCTAGTCCTTCATACCAGGGGAATGAAAGAAACTTGAGTATACTCCAAAGACAGAACATTTCCATCGATGTTGCACTTGGTGTATCATACATTGTGACATAAAGCCAAGCAACATTCTTCTGGATGAGGAATTTGTTGCTCATGTTGGTGATTTTGGTTTGGCGAGGCTATCTTTTGTTAATAGAAGTGACATCATTCAAGCACAAACGAGTTCAACTGGAGTTCGCGGAACTGTTGGATATGTTCCGCCAGGTAACTACTATTACTTTCTTTTCACATTATCGTTTAGTATTGCTCTATGATATTGGTTATTTAATTACTATATTATGCATCTAGATCTTAGGCAACAGGCATCTTCCGACTAGAAGTACTGTAATATAGGGTAAAATCCCATATTTTGCCAAAATATTTAACCCTTTAGTTGTGCAGAGTATGGAATGGGTGGGGAGATATCTGCAGAAGGAGATATGTATAGCTATGGAATTTTTTTACTAGAAATGTTTTCGAGAAAGCGACCTACATGTAGCAGCATATTGATGGATAATTGTAATAATCTTCATGACTATGTGAGGAAGGCACTCCCGGAAAGAGTGATGGACATTGCTGATCCACGGATCTGACTGAATGAAGAGGATTTTGACCTGACTGCAAATCAATCATACAACAGGTGTACCATGGAGGCATGCCTGACATCAATATTTGAAGTGGGAATTCTATGTTCGGTTGAAATGCCAAGAGAGCACATTCACATTAGTGTGGCCATAAAGCAACTACAAGCGGCAAGAGATAAACTTCTGCAGCGCAGCCAGTTTGGGTGAGAGTGGATATTTTTATGCATCTTGATACCTACACTCCCAAGTCCTACTGTGACCAAGGAGAAACTAATGTATGTAACCGCGTAGTTCCTATCTCTTCTCTTTCTGTTCATATTTTTAAATTCCTTTGTTCCTAAAATCAAAATATGGCTCAATATATTTTCCATCAAGTTGGGTGATTGTAATCTACTTTTTGTGAAGTTAATGATGCCACAACCACACAAATTGTGTTATCATAATCACAGATAACTTTAATGCCAGCGAGTAGAATCAACTGCAGAAATGAGTGTCTTTTCCATCGATCCATGTATCATGTATGATGTTTATTAATAGATAGATTGAAGGGAAACCTATTTTATTAATCGAAAGTTAAAAAAATTTAAGTATGAATTTGCTTCTGATTTTTCAAATATTTCGAAAATTAAGATAAGTGTTGTTAAATACTCTTTATCACTTGTTTCTGGATAATTGAGGGAAAGTATTATGAGTAGTACGAAGAAGATAGCGTACTCACTACTCAAGACAAAGCCCAAAATCTGATGCAAGAGTGGTTTTTGGTTTACAGATAAAACCAAACTGACTAATACCGAACCCCATTGATTCAAAAAATAATATACTTACAATATTTTATTTATTAAGAAAATAACATGTCTTATAAACATGACGATTAAGATCTTAGTTTTAACCTTTTAGTATGGACCTGAAGGTTGTTTTCTGCTCTGCGATGACAGGTAGAGTGACAAGCTGGTGGAAATGTTTAAAACAAATTGTTATGACCTGTTTCCGTTTTTCTTTTTCCTTATGTCTTGTATATCTCTTTTCCTCTGCTTGAGGGGAGGGGGAGTATTGGAGAATAAGAGAATATATGCCTTAGAGGTATTATTGTAATATACTGAATATGTGTTTAGTTTGTTAGGGTTTAGTAGTAATATACAAACAGGTTTAGTAGTAATATATAAACAGAGGAGATGTGTAGTGCAGAGTTATCTTGAATGAAATAATCGGATTTTCTTTCTATTCTCTCTTCTCTCACGATTCCATTGCATACATTTATAGAAGTTATTATTGAGCTTTATCAGTAATTTGTTTTAGTTGCAAACTTTAGTATGCAACCTAAACTCCATGTATTTTAGTTGCTTACTTGCTTATAATGGCGGAGAAGCAGAGGAAAAGAGTCTGCACTTCAAAACATTCTTACCTTATGTCATTCTCTACAACCAAATGGAACATTATAGTTCCGGCTCAAAACATTGAGGATCAATTGCTTTCTAGTCCTATTGTCTAAAACCTTCCAAGCTCAAATTGCTTGACTTACCAAGTCGCCAACCCAAACAAATGGCTGGAGAGTGGAGGCAAAGCATATTTTGGGTAATTGACGAGCACTAGGAAAGATAATGCGCTGAGCAAATACAGTGTTTCCCTACATGCACACTTCAGAACCTTTCAATTCCTGTTTGAAACCTTCAAACTAAAATGGCTAATTGACAAGCACTGAGGATATTTATGAATTTTGGGGTTAACAGTGGGTGTTTTTGGAAGCATGCGCACTACCGAACAATCGATTTCTAAAGTCCTTTCCAAATTTTGCCATTGACAAACAGTCAAGCACTGAGAAGGTTAATACAATTGCTTTCCAATGCCATTGTCCTTCAAATTAAGCTTCAACTTCTTGACTTGCAAAGTCGCCAAACCAAACAAATAGCAGGAGAGTGGAGACAATATATATTGGCTAATTGACAAGCAGTCAATCACTCAGACGGTCAAAAACGGGGGTGAATCTTGTAGTAGTATGAAATATGTAAAATTTTAGTAGTTTTGAAATTTTATATATCTAAGAGCTAGTCCAAGAGTGTCCTAAAATGATGGCTTAAGTTAAAATATAAGGTATTTAATAAAAAATGATGATCCAACAGTGTCCTAAAAATGCCTTAAAATGCTAGGACATGTATGACCTGCCTTAAAAATAAGGCTGTCCTAGACAATCTCACTTTACTTTTAATAATAAAAAATAATTTTCCCTCCACTTTCTTTTCCCACTTTCCCCCTTCCCTCCATTTATTTACCACTGAACTACGAAGAGTCATTTGCTCTTGTCACAATCCCACTTCTACTGCCAATTGAAATCAAATGATGGAATTTTCAAATATCTCAACTTCCTACAACTTATCGCTATCAGCTGCTCAAGTACATCAATCTGAGGTTTTTTCTTAATTTTAATTTTGTTATCTCAGTATAATGGGTTTAACAAATTTTCAATTTTATTCTATATATTGATTTGTTAACATGGTGTTATCTTTTATGAGCGTTTGGTGTTATTCTTCATTAATATTTTTCTTGCTTATATGTCGATCAATCTCAACAAGTTGCCTTTTGTCATATTGAACTGAATGCTGAGGAATGTCCCAACTCAACTGTACCTGAAGTGGTCTAATATAATTCCCCCCCTATTCACATTAGCCGAGGTTTCTTATATGGCACATAGTTAAGAGCCCTTGGCTCTGGATTCTGCTGCATCACAGGACTGAGCAAGCACACGCTGAATACATTAGAAAGCCCTTACATCACTAAGTCTCCTACAGATTCGTATACTGTCAATTTGTTTGAAACTCCTTGAGCTATCGTGCATATCAAAGATTCCCATTGGTTTCTCCCAATTGAGTCTCCAGCAAAAATGATACGTTTGTTTCGGCCTTTTTCTAGAAACTTTGTTGCATTGAATCTGAAGTAGAAACAAGAATAAGAACTGAACTCAAGGCTACACATTCTATAGATCTTTGTTTTATGTGTTGAGTATATTGCATTACTTAAATTGACAATTCAATTTACAAGTGGAGTATTGACATGATTTATTTGGTTAGCAATTACTGAAAACTATCTTGAAGTTATTATCTATTAGCATTTAGAAGTATCATCACACAATTGCATTGTTTTATTTGGTTTGATTTAAGTACGTAGCACACAAGTTTTACCCTGATAAATTATATAGACATCTCCTGTAAAGTTCAAGTTCACGTTTCAGTTGTAGGTAAGTTTGGTCTGGTTCAAGGATGTGGAATAGACAGAGTTCTCTTAGAAACTAGTTCGCTTGAAACTTGGTTAGTGAAAGAGTCGTTGATATGTTTGATATGTATTGCAGTATATGGTAGGTAGGTAGTCAAAATTCAAATACAATTACAATTCAAATATATTATTATTTTAATAATAAGGAATTTGGATAATGATTATTGTTGGAGTGCATATTTTAAAGTAATGTCCTAAGTTACTTGGACACTATAATTTATAATATTTATAAGCAGGGACGGAACCAGAAAAATAATTTGGGGGGGCCAAACTTATAATGTTAATACCTTAATTTCTCTTCATATATGTGATATGTTTTGTAAAGTTTCACAAAATTTCGCGTCATATACATGATATCTTAATTTATGCTCAGGAAGAATTTTATTAGAAAGAATGAGAAATGAGATGGGTTTTTGCTCCTCCTAACAATTTCATTTTTTTTTTTCATTTTGATGAGATCTCAGAATTGTTGACCCTTAGTGTGTATGGAAGGCTTCTACTAGAAACTATATGTGTAGTTTTGTATATTACTGGATCAAAATGAGTGCTGTTAAGTCTTTTCTTAGGGTAATTTATCAAAAAAATGGGGGGACTAAACTACATTTTATATAACTATATATGCATAAAACTGAAAAATGTATAAGTTTTGGGGGGACGGCCGCCACCCCGTGCCCCCCTCTAATTCCGTCCATGTTTATAAGACAGCTATTAGGACACTCTTGGACTTGCTCTAAAGAGAAATGCTGTAACTAAAGATGTGCAACGTAAGGTTTAGTGCTTCTCTGGATATTACTAATAATTTTCAAAATGATGTGGGTACTTTTCGATTAATCATCAGTAGTAGCATATTGTTTTTATTTATATCTTCTATATTATACTATAATAAACAAAAAGATAATCTAGTTTATTCTGGTTCAACATGTTTAATCATAAAAAAGAATGGCTAACTAGCGTTCTACCGCACCGAATAGTAAAATTAATTAATTGATTAATATAAATATATTATTTTAATAATTATTTCGGAAAAAAGATAATTTGATTAAAATGTAATTAATATAAATATAAAATTACTTATTCGTCAATTTAAACCAATTACATTAATATTAATATTATCAAACAGTTATTATAACATTCACATCCCCGCTGAAACGTTCTAGGCCTCTCTTTATTGTTTTTTGTTAGTTTTGTTTTTCATTTGATTTCTCTCTTTTTTTTTAATCTTTCTAGTAAGTTCATTTTACCCATATTTTAAGTTGTGTTCTTTTGAAAATTTGGTATATTTAAATTTACAGTACTATGGTTTTCTAGAATTTTTATAATATTATTTCGTTCAAAAAATTTGTATAGGTCGCGATGAATTTTTCTAATACATATTAAAAATTCATAAACACTTATTTCTCATTACCGTTATAAATCATTAGACTGTCTTTCAAAAAAAGGTCTGCATGTTTTATCGACATGAGAAAAAATTTTCACTGTCAAAGATCCATTAAATAAACGTAATTATGATAAAAAAAAATTTCTTCTAATCTAGTTTTCTATGTGTTCCTTCAATATCAATTTTATAAATTATATGTTCTTTATTAGTAAATTGATTTATTATAAAAAAAATAAACACTATCAATCAACAAAACAAATCTAATATGATCCGTTCTTAGAGTAAGATATGACGGTTAAAGTTTATGGTGATTGCCCTCAACTTGTTTTAAATGACAACTTAAAATTTGTATATTCAGTTTTGGAATTTGAAGGTTAAATTTTTTATTTTTTTCTTGTTAGAATATATATATTATATATAAATAATAGTTTTCTTTTACCCAAAAATATGAATGACAAATTAATTCAATTTGATGATGCCCGATTCGAAAACATGAAATTTTGGATAAACCAAAAACGAAGTTTTTGATTTAGCTTTGTATTTAAATTTTAAACCCAAAATAGTTTCGATTTGTATTTTTTAACATATTTTAAATAATTTAAATAATTTAATTTTATTACGTATGACTAATTAATTAATTTAAATAATTTAATTTTTAATTATTGTATGAATACAATTTAAAATTGTTTGCATGTAGCAATGATTTTAAACTTGACTACATTATTACTAATTTTGGATACCCAAAAAACCCAGATCTAATCCGAAACCCAAAGTATTTGATTTTGGATATTGAGTTTTAGATTTGAATATATTTTTAAAACATGAAAACATTTGAAATTGTGTTTGGATTTTATAAAATTCAGACCAAACCCAATATTAAATAATAAAATTATTAGTTATAATAATAGTTATTTAGGAAATGACATGTATTGTTTAGAACTAATAATAATATAAAATTTAATATAAATTTTTTGTTGACAGGATTCGAACTTTGGATATTTAGAAAAGGGATTCAAATATAGAATATTCCTTATTATTAGATCTAACGGTTATCATTTATTTACTAAATATCTAACAATCACTATTCTTTTAAATGGTTGAACCAAACAACCAAATTATACCCGTGTTTGCTTATTATATATTAGTATAGATGTGTCCTTGTAATTTTTAATATTGGGTTATATAACATGAAATTTATTTTCCTTCAACAATGAGTATATTTTTCCCACATATATTAGAAGAAAGCGCTTATGTATACCTGGAAAATCGTTTGTGTTTGTGTACATTCATGTCGTGTGTCTTTGGGATCTTGCATGAAAATGACGTGAAATTTTTTTGCTTACCTAAAATTAGAACACAAAATGCTACTAAACTACATGATTTTTGTACACGAAACGAAAATAATACGTGAAAAAAAAATATGACAATTACATGTAATGTTACTCTCTCCCCAAGTTATCTAAGTATGTTACTCCCTCTGTCCCGCCCGATTGTTAACATTTCAAAATAGGGCGTTTGGCATGTATTTTAAGATGAATTTTAAGGATAGTTTAATAATTTATTTTTGAAAATTTCTTTTTTTGTATACAAATAGAACAATCCTATTTTTATACAAAAAAAGAAAATTTTAAAAATAAGTTATGGAACTATCATTAAAATTCACCTTAAAATGCGTGCCAAAAAGTGACAAAAAAAGTGTTAAGAATTGGGTGGGACGGGGGGAGTACTATATAACTAAAAACAACATTGAGATACTACAAAACAAAACTAAGAGTAGAGTACATAAAATGAAGCCCTACATTTTTATTTTTTTAAGTTAGTTTATTTTTAATAAATATTTCTATTTGTTTAGAATTTATCTACCAAGTTATTATTATTTTTTAACTTATATTTAAGGTTTTGTTGATATTAAAAATAAATATTATCAACAAACCAAGCAAATTCGATATGCCTGCTCTTAGATTAGGATAAGGGAATTGAATTCTATTATTTTAATTCATGAATACAAAATTAAAAATGACACCTTTTATTAGAAACAATATATAATTTTTTGTATCGACATATCTAGTTATCAATAATAGTGATTTTTATAACGAAGGCTGTAGTCGTTCATCTCTCTCCTCCTTTCCCAAAAATACTAAATTAAATTTAGGGACTGACATGAACGTTTTGATTGATGATAAACCCCCTTTTTATTATTGAGATATTTACAAAAATACATAACTTTTGAAAATATTTTCAAAAATACTACGTGAAGTTGCAAATTCTGAGCTAGAACAGTTTGAAAGCAATATAAATGACAGTCAGGTTGAAGGTGTTCGGGCTCCTTTAGCCAAAAAGAAAAATTTGTCTCTTCAATCTACAACCAGCAAGCTAACAGAATCTGATGAAGAATCTGAAGAAGAACTTGCACTCATTACTAAGAAGATCAAGAGGCTGATTGAAAGGAAGAACAGAATGAAAAGGGATTGAGGAGGTTTCTCCAACAACAAGAAGGGCTCTAAGGACTACAAGGAGCAAACTTGTTTCGAGTGTGGCAAGCGTGATCATTATAAAAGGGATTGCTACAAATTAAAGTCAAAATAACCTGCTGCTTTCAAGGATAAGAAGAAATCAAAGGCTTTACTGACTTGGAGTGATGATGATTCAAATTCCAGTGATGACTTAACTGAAGACATGGTGAATTTGGCTCTTGTAGGTCTGAATGATGAAGATACTTCACAAGGTTCCATGAAAGATGCTTTTGTGGATAGTGATGATTCTGATTCAGAAGATAATGCTAGTGAGGTAAACTCAATTACATCTGATTTACCTTTTACTCCTACTATGCAAAATGAAATAACCATGTAGGTACCCACTCCGACCCCCACCCCCACCCCCATCTGATCTCACAAATATACATAGTTAAAAATCACTAATTTTCGAGAAATTTTTTCACGAGAAATTTTTTCCGCAAATTTTTTTTTGAGAAATTCTTTTCGTGAAAACTTTTTTTGAGAAATTTTTCCGGAAAACTATACATAGCTAAAATCACTAATTTACACGGCTAAAAATCACTAATTTACACATCAAAAATCACTAATAAACAAAACTAAAATCACTATCTGAAAAAAATTCTAGAAATTTTTTCTCGAGAAAATTTTTTTCGAGAAATTTTTTTCCGGAAATTTTTTCCGAGAATTTTTTTTCCGAGAAATTTGGAAAATATTTTTCAAAGAAAATAGTTAGTGATCGAAATATGTAATTTAGTGATTGATGACATTAGCAGTGACGTCAAAAAAATAAAATATATATATAAATTAAAACAATTTTTTTGAAGAAATATATAATAATTAAAAATAATTAAAAATACAAATTGAAATATAAAAAATTAAATAAAAAAATAAAAATAAATATAAAAATAAAAAATTGAATAATTAAAAAAAGTAGTGATTGATGTCATGATAATGTCATATAGGGGGTGGGTGATGGCATGATGATGTCATATTGCGGGTAGGTGATGTCATATAGGGGTGGAGATAGTAAAATATGGTGTGAAAATAGTAAAATAGGGTGTGGAGATAGTGGTTTCTAGTTTCTATTTTAACTTTGGTTTCTATTTGAACAAAAGCATATATATATATATATATATATATATATATATATATATATATATATATATATATATATATATATATATATATAGGGTAAGGTTCTAGGGAGACCTCCTTTTCAAGAGAACTAGAAAACTCAATCATGACCATTCAATATTTAGATATTTAATAAATCAAATATTAATGTGTATAACGGCAGTGATGTTGTTGTGGAATAAAAACTAGGTTACGATTTGTAATTAATGCTAGGGTGGTTGAGCTTCGAGCTTTAATGGCTGTTCTTGTGTTCGTGGCTGAATCTGCCTTCACAAGATGCCTACGTACTCTGATGAATATCAAAGATCAAGCCAAAAACGTAGTTCTGAGATGAGGGGTCTATCCCTTTAAATAGGCTGCAGGAGCCTTATAATTATGGTAGGAGTCAGAGACTTGGTGGACAAGTCTTTGAGGAAGGTTCTAGATCTATTCCTTGTAGGAATCAGTTTCCATATTGAATTGGACGCCTTGGTGGCTAAGTCTGGTGGAAATAATATCCTTATGCAACTCTTATTGCTGAGCTGTTTATTTCCCCCAATATTAATTACGAAATTAATATTATAATTGGGGTTTTGGGCCCATCTAGTGGGCCCCACGTTTTGACCATTCTTGGTCTAATTAATGCCACATTAAATGTGTCTTTAGGGCTTATTTTCAGCCCATATCATTTGCCCCCCAACTTCTAGGAAAACTGATCAGGTTTTCCTTGAAGTTCTACTTGTCTAATTCGAGACTCGGGTCTGGGTTTATCTTTGATATCGTTTTGATGTAAAGCGTGGAGCGACCAACGCGTTTACAACGATGTTAGATTGTGCCAATAACATCGAACGGTGCTAGACGGCATTAAACGACACTAAACGGCGCTAAACAGCCTTAAACGACGTTTAAACAATGTTAAACGACGCTAAACGGCGATAAACGGTGCTAAACGGCACTAAACGACACTAAACGGTGCTAAACAGCCTTAAACAACGTTTAAACAATGTTAAACGACGCTAAACGATGATAAACGGTGCTAAACGGCACTAAACGACACTAAACGGTGCTAAACAGCCTTAAACGAAGTTTAAACGATGTTAAACGACGCTAAACGGCGATAAACGGTGCTAAACGGCACTAAACGACACTAAACGGTGCTAAACAGCCTTAAACGACGTTTAAACGATGTTAAACGATGCTAAACGGTGATAAACGGTGCTAAACGACACTAAACGGCATTAAACGGTGCTAAACGGCCTTAAACGATGTTTAAACGATGTTAAACGACGCTAAACGGCGATAAACGGTGCTAAACGGCACTAAACGACACTAAACGGTGCTAAACAGCCTTAAACGACGTTTAAACGATGTTAAACGATGCTAAACGGCGATAAACGGTGCTCTGAAAACCACCCGAAAAAATCGAGATTTAGGTCCAGAAACTACCCGAGATTTGCTGAAAAATCAAGATTCAGGACCACGAACTAACCCGCGATCGGCCGGATCGAGGGCTAGCTCGTGGTCGGCTAGCACCTGGTCGGCCGAGGGGCCCTGATCCAAGGTGATCGGCCAGAGGCTGGTCGGCTAGGGGGGTCCAAGCCACCATGGTCGGCCACACCATGGTCGGCTGGAAGGTGGTCGGCCAAACGGCCTGATTCCTTCGTGGTCGGCCGAGAGGTGGTCGGCCAAACGGCCCGGATCCTTCGTGGTCGGCCGGGAGGTGGTCGGCTGCGGCTCCTCGTGCGCCGTGGTCGGCTGCCTCATGGTTGGCTCGGAGACCCAGATCCGAAAACTATTCATGGAACTTGAGGACCAAGAACTTCG
The DNA here is from genome assembly GCA_036435485.1 of Saposhnikovia divaricata. NCBI lineage: Eukaryota > Viridiplantae > Streptophyta > Magnoliopsida > Apiales > Apiaceae > Saposhnikovia > Saposhnikovia divaricata. Next base: position 172,373,587 of record CM071598.1, read on the forward strand.
ACCTTGACCTCCAATTTAGTATTTTGGTCACCCGTGACTTTCAAGGATCCAGAAGCTGGATCTCGATCCTAGGGATCCAGAAGCTCGATCTTGATCTCTAATTTAGTATCTCGGTCACCCGTGACTTTCAAGGATCCAGAAGCTGGATCTCGATCCTAGGGATCCAGAAGCTCGATCTTGATCTCTAATTTAGTATCTTGGTCACCCGTGACTTTCAAGGATCCAGAAGCTGGATCTCGATCCTAGGGATCCAGAAGCTCGATCTTGATCTCTAATTTAGTATCTTGATCACCCGTGACTTTCAAGGATCCAGAAGCTGGATCTCGATCCTAGGGATCCAGAAGCTCGATCTTGATCTTAGGTCGTCAGTTTGGTCATTCGTGACTTCTATCGGTATTACACCTTAATTCAGGATTAGCACTACTAACCTTGTGTTTAAGACTAAACTCGTTGCTTATCTTCTTAAGTGCAAACATCCATGCAGCAAATATTCCAGCTATTTCTTTTCCGACAGATATGAATTATAACGATTCTTTCTGTATAACGCAGATAATTTCTGTCCTTTTTTCGTCTATAAACGATAGATGACCTGTAAACACGAACCAAGCTGAGATTCAACCTGATGTACCAGGTCATGTATTTTCTATAAAAGAGGAGAAGTAGCCTTCATTTTAATTCACTTCTTCATTTCTGAGCTCTCAAATTCTTAAGTTCTCTAGGTTCAAGTTGCAAGATCAAGTTTGAGCTTCAAGATCAGGTTTCAGATCCAAGATCAAGTTTCAGCTTCTGTATCAAGATGTCGGAAGGTGATCAACCAATGGCTCCCCCTGTCTCCATGATGGAAGCTATGTCGAAGAGGAGTAAAATGAGGACCGCCAAAGGTAAAGAAAGAATCAAACCTCCTACATATGTTGAACATAGATTTGAATCCTTGCTAGAACTTCTAAATATTATGAGGGATGCATTTCCCAACTGTTCTAACCTAGATTCTTTTAATAGTCCCAGTAAGTTGTCGGAACGAGATGTCCAAATGATAAGGGAATCCTATCTCACTTTCCAAGTTCCATCAAGGTTCGTCTCCCAAATCCATCAGATAGAACATGCAACTGGCATCCTGAGAGGATCTGTGTTTACTGGGGGGCCTTAGATGCTGGGTTCAGATTCCCATTTGACAATTTTATCATTAGACTGCTGGCGGAGTATCAGATCCACCACTGTCAGTTGTATCCCAATGCCTGGAGGTACATTTCTATTTTCTTGATAAGGTGTCGGGAACTGGGGATTCATCCGACAACCACAATGTTTCGAAGTATCTTTGGGGCCAGCAACTCTTCTGACTCCAAGAAAGGATGGGTGAGCCTCAAGCACCGAGCCAAACTTCCACACATGGTGAATCCCTTCTCCTTTCCAGATTCACAGCATTTCTGGGAAAGGGAGTTTGTAGTTCTTGAGTGGAAGGGTGGTGACTGGGGAAACTTCTTTGTGAAGAAATTCGGGTCTGTGGAAGATAGTTCATATTTCGTGTGTGACCTTACTGATTCAGAATTGTTGGATCGAGATAGGCTTCTTGCTGACGACGGCCGCACACACTATAAAAATTTTCTAAATGAAAAGAATCTCATTGGGGCTGGCCTTAGCTTTCTTTCCATTGAGGGTAACTTTCTTACTTGAACTTATTATGAACTCTGTTTGTTCTTATACCGATATTTCTCTCTTTGTATTTCAGCTGCTGAGGAGATTGATAATCGTCCCGAGAACCGGCCAGCTGTTACCAAGAGGATGAAGAAAAGGGATGAGGAGAAGCTGAATCCAACTAAGCCTCACATCCCTAATTTCTTGGAGCGTTGTTCTCAAGGTGGTAAACGATCCCGAAACGCTGACGGGGATGTCCGGACTCCTTTCATACCTCCTTGGGGCATATGTGAACAAGACTCGGTCTTTGGGAGTCCTCATTTGGCCCTAGACTGGTCCAAGCTTTCAATCACTCCTCCTGACCAAGCGACAATGCATGCGGGTGACAAAATGGATGAGTCTCAGCTCATGGGCGCCCAGGCCTTGTATCAGGTATGAAATTCCTTCTGTTAAGTTTGACATTGTTATTGATTTCAACTTTGCATATTCCTCGTGGCTCACTCATTTCCTTGTTGCAGGCCAACGCTTATTTTCAAACTGTTTCGACCCAAGGCCGGGCCTTTAGGGACGAAAATGTTAGCTTGAGAAATGACTCAATAAGGTTCAGGGAAGAGATTGACGATCTGCACTCCCAAGTTGTTCGTGCTGAAGCTAATGCCGCATCTACTCGCAAACAGCTTGCTTCTCTAGCCAAAAAGAAGGCCTCTGATGTCGACAATGTGATCCAGGCCTACCATAGGTCTGAAGATTTTCTTAAGCTCATTGATGATCATGATGATGAGGTGCGTCCCTTCAACATGTCTGTTGGTTGGGATAAGGCTATTAACGCTGTGAGTCATAGGCATCCATCTGTTGTCAACCCGGCTGATTTTCCTTGCCCAAATTGGGGTGCCATCCCGACTAACCTAGCTTCTGGTTCGGGAACTAAAGTTGTTCCTCAGGCATCAGGGTCCGGCTCCAAAGGCAGTCATCGACGCTCTGGATCCAACTCAACGGGGGCTGTTCCCGCTTGCAAAGAAAGTTAGAGTAGTTCGCCAACCCATCCCTGGGAAGAGACTAATCCGGAACGAGGGCGGTTCTACTTCTTCTTCATCTTCCGAGGAAAAAGGAGCCGAAGTTGCTAGAGTTCAGCCAATGGTGATTGCAGAGCCCAGAGGTGACTCCAGTGAAGACTCAGAGGAGGAGAGTGAGGAAGAGGAGAGCGGCGGAGAGGAGTCTGGCGAAGAGGATTCTGGGGAGGAGTAGCTGGAGTTAGTTCTTGGCCTTGCATGGCCTTGTTAGCCGCATGTGGCTTTATCTGTCTAGATTTCATTCAAGGTCCTTTGGGACCAAACTCTTATCTGTCTTATTGATATAACCTAACTGTTGGCCCTTCGGGGTCTTTATTTATTCATTTGTTTCCTCATTTGTTTGTTTACTTGTTTTCGGTACTTGGCCTTTCTAGACTCACACTCAACAGGTGCTTGGTACATAAACAAAATCACAGAATCATTGAAGGGAAACAAACTTTGCATTAATAATTTGAAATGGGTTCAACCCTTACATAACTTATTATCGTCCTACTCGGGGCGTTAAGCCCTGGAATGGTTTCATCGAACCTTATTTCTACTTCTCCTAATAAATAGATAGAAAGCTGAATCCATGCAAGGATAGCTTATACATAATAAACTTTGAGGTTCAAGGCATGCCAAGTACGGGGCACCTCAACCCCGTCCAAGGTCTCCAGCTTATATGATCCTCGTCCCAACGTCTTCTTGACTCGATACGGCCCTTCCCAATTAGGGGCTAGCTTTCCCTTCTGGCCAACTCCAGAAGCCTCGATCTTCCTTAGAACCAGGTCGCCTTGTCGAAAGAACCTTTCCTTAACCCTATGGTTGTAATAAAAGGATGCTTTCTTTTGATGCTCCAAATTTCTAGCGTTTGCCTCATCCCTGACTTCGTCAATCAGGTCTAGGGCGAGTCTCATGCCCTCTTCATTAGTTTCTGGTTCAAAGGCCTCAACTCGAGGTGACCCTTGCATGATCTCCAAAGGCACAACTGCCTCAGCTCCATAAGCCACCAGGAATGGGGTTGCTCCAGTAGTCACTTTACAAGTGGTACGGTATGCCCATAGAATGGGCAGCAACTCATCTACCCAAGTGTTTTTAGAGCGTTCGACCCTCTTCTTCAGTCCATCAAGGATAATTCGATTAGCTACCTCAGCTTGCCCGTTGGCCTGTGGATGAGCCACAGAGGTAAAACGAAGCTCAATTGCATTCTCCTCACAATACTTCTTGAACTCTTCATTATTGAACTGTGTCCCATTGTCTGTCACCAAAATTCGTGGGATTCCATACCTGCAAATTATATTCTCCCAAAAGAACTGGGCAACTTGTTTGGTGGTTATCTTGGCTAGAGGTTTAGCCTCAATCCACTTAGTAAAGTGATAGAGTATATATTTATATATATTTTACATGATTATATTCCTCATATTTATTATATTTTGCATTTAATTGGATTTTTATTTAATAGATTTTAATGTTTTATTGTAGGAAGCAAGGAAATCCTAAACTTGGAAGGATTGGAGAATAAAGAGCTTAATTGGAGATTTATTAGAAGGAAATTCGGATTTATCGGGCAGCATACGCGCAATTCACTATTTGGGCCATATCTCGAGTTCTACAAGTCAGAATTGGGCGATTCAACAGCCCACGCGAAGACAATTAAATTTTCTATCATTCTAAGATGGTCCAGATGTCATATTACAACTGGAGCGGCCCAGAATTACTGGAGAGAAGTCAACTACGAATTTTCCTTGAAAATCTATTCAGTTTTGGAAACGTACTTGTAAAATATTTTTATTAGGGACATATAAAAACATCAGAGATTATTATTATTACGGGCAGATACATAGATACGTATAGAGAGACAGAGAGAGGGCGAGACTTTTATTTTTCTTCTTGTGCAAAGATTGAAGATTGAAGGTTTTTCTCTATTCTTATAATTATGTGTTCATCTTATAATTCTTATTTTGTTAATTCAATTATGAGTGAGTAGATTATTAATCTAGGGTTAAGTAGAACCCTAGTTATGATTGATGTGTGAATTTCCCAATTCCCCCAATTTGATTGTTTAATTGCTCTTGCTTATTGAGTTGTTTAAATTAACAATTACAAATCAGATTATGTGTATTGTTTGAACCAATATCTAATTATCAGCGAGAGTTGGATTTAGATGGTTGTGATTTATCCAATAAGAACATGAAATTCTCCATGAGAATAGGTAGAATGGATTGTTAGGAAATTAGGATGCTGTGATTAATGTCTCTAAATTGCATGATACCATGAGAATAGGTTTGATTGTATTTTAAGAGAAGCCATTAATACTCGAGAGGGGTTATTGGTATTTATAGGGCGCATCTTTCCTGTTGAGTAGTGCACGATTAATTGGGGAGGAAATTCACGATTGCATTAATTCATGCTAGTGTGGACACTTAATTCTGGATGTTTTTAATACTTGATTAATATAAACACAATTCTCTTTAGTATAAATTAGTTTAATAATTTCTCAAAATTTATTGTGTTACTTGCTTAACCGAATTAAATCAGAAATAACTGGTGATTGATACGTTTGTCTCTGTGGGATCGACTCTGACTTACCCTACTACATAGTTAGAAGGATTTGTTAGAAATTATTATTTGATAGGCACGCGACAGCCTTGTCAAATTTTTGGCGCCGCTGCCGGGGATAAAGCAGTGTTAGATTAGTTAATTTTTGAGTTAATTTAGCTAAGTATTTTAGTTGTGTTGCTTCGGCTATTATTCCCTTGTTATTTGATTCTTGTTTCTAGTTCTCTTGTTGCATGCACACTCGAAGTTCAGGTTCTGAAAATTTAATTGCTATTGATCCTGAAATTGAAGCTACAGCAAGAAGGCAAGCAGGCAAGCGAATGAAAAACAAAGACAAGGAAGTTATGGGTGAAACACCAGCTAAAGCTCTCAGAGAGCATGGTATGCCAGATGCTACAGGCGTACTCTCCAGCATTGTCAGACCAACAATCACAGCTACACACTTTGAACTCAAGCCTCAGTTCATCCAATTCATCTCCAATGATTCTTTCGCAGGATTGTCCACTGAAAATCCTGTTGATCATCTTGAGAGTTTTCTTGAAAAGTGTGATACAATAAAACTAACCAATGTTAGTGATGATGCTATAAAGCTGCGTTTATTTCCATTTTCTCTTCGAGATGCAGCAAAAGATTGGTTGAAAGATGAAGGACCAAACACGTTCACTACTTGGGATAGTCTTGCAAAGGCGTTTCTACTTAAATTCTTCAGTCAGAAGAAGACTTCTAAGCTCAGGAATGAGATATCTAATTTCCGTCAAGATGATGACGAGTCACTTCATGATGCTTGGAGAAAATTTAAGCGACTTCAAAGACAATGCCCACACCATGGAATTCCTGACTGGTTGTTGATCCAAACGTTCTACAATGGGTTGACACAAGAGTTTCGAAACTTTGTAGATGCTTCTTCTGGTGGTTCTTTTATGAAGAAGAGTACTGAGGATGCTAAAGCTTTGTTAGACGAGATGGCATCTAATGATAATTATCCATACAGTGATCGAAATCATCCTAAGAAAGGTGGTAAGTATGATGTTGATGCTCTAACCATGTTGAATACCACTATGCAGGCAATGGTTAAGAGGATTGAGCAATTGGATGCCAGAAGCGCTCCATCTACTGTTGCTTCATGTGAGATATGTGGTGTTGTTGGACACACCAAACATGCTTGTCAATACAATCCTTCTGGAATGGCAGTTGAACAGGCAAATGCTCTTTACAATCAGAATCAGAGGCCGCAGTATAATCCTTACTCCAACACGTACAATCCAGGTTGGAGAGATCATCCAAATTTATCCTACAGGAACAATCAGGGTCAAGCTCAATCTTCACAGAATAATTTTTCTCAGCCGCCTGGTTTTCAACAAGCTCAGCCGCAGAAATCCCACTTGAAAAGTCTTATGGAAGGATTTATCTCTACGCAATCGAAGAAGAATGAGCACTTTGATTCAAGTATCAATGAGATAAAGGCTCACAACAAATTGATGGAAAACACGATCACTCAAATTTCTCAACAGTTGAGCCAACTTAATAAGCCTTCAGGCCAACTTCCTGGTCAAACTGAGCAACCACCAAGGGGTCATATCAATGCTATAACTTTGAGAAGTGGTAAAGAATTGAAAGAGCCGGAATTGAATGCGAGCAAAAATGTTATGAAAGCTAAGGAAAGTGAAGAGGAGATTGCAACTGAGAAACCGGTAGAACTAGAGATCTTGGAAAAAGAAAAGAAAGAATCAGAAGTTGTTCCTCTTAAACCATACATGCCACCTGTTCCTTTTCCACAAAGGTTGGCACAAGCCAAGCTAGAGAAGAAGTATGGTAAATTTCTTGAAATTTTGCAGAAGCTACATATCAATATTCCATTCATGGATGCTATTACTGAGATGCCCTCTTATGCGAAATTCCTTAAAGATATTTTGTCAAGGAAGAGAAAAATTGAAGAAAGCTCTACCATCTCATTAACGGCAGAGTGCAGTGCCATCTTGCAAAATGATCTTCCAAAAAAGTTAGCGGATCCAGGTAGATACTCTATTCCTGTCAAGCTAGGGGATGTCGAAATCAAAAGAGCTTTGTGTGATCTTGGAGCAAGTGTCAGTTTCATGCCTTTATCAATTTGTGAAAAACTTCAGATGGGTGAACTGAAACCCACACGTATCTCTCTACAACTGGCAGACAGAAGTGTGAAATTTCCACTTGGAATTCTTGAAGATGTGCCCCTTAAGGTAGGAAAGTTTTATATTCCATGTGATTTTGTTGTCATGGAAATGGAAGAAGTTGCAAATATTCCTATCATTCTTGGGAGGCCTTTCTTAGCAACAGCTGGAGCTATCATTAACATGAAAAATGGAAGAATTTCTTTCGAAGTAGGCGAGGAGAAGATGGAATTCAAGCTGCAAAGTACAATGGGACATCCTTCTACGGATGAGACTGTAAATAGGGTGGATGCACTAGAAGAAGTGATCGACATAAAAGCCAAAATTTTATCATATGAGGATCCACTTCAAGCTGTTCTTGATGGTAACATGGATGAAGAAAATGAAGAATGTAAGGGTTACCAGAAGCTCTTGGATGCAACACCTACAATTAAACTTGAACATTCTAATGTCCTACATCATGAGGAGGTCAAGGAGAGTTCCACGCCTCCTAAGGTAGAATTGAAACCCCTACCTGTATCTTTGAAATACGTGTTTATGGGCCCTAATGAAACATATCCTATCATCGTTAGTTCTGAGCTTGATGACATTCAAATTGAGCAATTGCTCACGATCTTGAGAAAATATAAAAATGTTATTGGGTATTCCATTGATGATATTAAGGGCATTAATCCATCATTCTGCATGCATAAAATTATTCTAGAAGATGAGCAAGCGTCTTCTATTGAGCCTCAACGGAGACTCAATCCTAATATGATGGAGGTGGTCAAAAAGGAGGTTTTAAAACTTCTTGATGCAGGTATAATCTACCCAATCTCAGACAGCAAGTGGGTTAGTCCGGTACATGTAGTGCCGAAGAAAGGAGGAATTACCGTGGTGAAGAATGATAAGGGTGAATCTATCTCTACTAGAACTGTTACAAGGTGGCGAATGTGCATTGATTACCGGAAATTAAATAAAGCCACAAGGAAGGATCATTTTCCTCTCCCTTTTATTGATCAAATGCTTGAACGGTTGGCGAAACATTCTTACTTCTGCTTCTTAGATGGATATTCAGGTTTTTTCCAAATTCCTATCCATCCGAATGATCAAGAAAAGACAACTTTTACATGTCCCTATGGTACATTTGCATACCGCAGAATGCCGTTTGGTCTATGTTGTGCTCCTCCCACCTTTCAGCGATGTATGATGGCAATTTTCTCAGATTTCATTGAAGACATTATGGAAGTTTTTATGGATGATTTCTCAGTTGGTGGAATTTCTTTTGATGCATGCTTATAGGGGTGGCAATTTCGGGTAACGGGTCGGGTTCGTGTCGGGTTGACTTACCCGATTTTTTTTTAGGTCTACCCGAACCCGACACGACCCGAAACGGGTTGAATTATATAAACACGAACCCGACCTGTTGCAACCCAAACTACCCGAACCCGACCTGTTTTGACACGAAATCTAAATGAGTTGTATTTAACCCGAACCAACCCGGACCCGACCCGACCCGAAAAATAATATAGCAAACAACTTTAATGAAAAACAGTGAATAATAATAGAAATTTCTCAAAGCAAAAGCCTTTCAAGTCATCATGTGGGAAATAGTAATAAAAATAAATTACAAAACATTCACTAGTTTTGCAGGAACAACATTCCCTGCTAATTAACATAACTGAGCAATACAAAGATAATTTTAGACATCAAAACTCAAAGAACGCAATGTAACAGACACCATCTGGGTTGGAATAACAAATCAGCACTGCTACTAGTCTGGACTCTGGGCCTCTGGCACTAGCTGAAACCATAAACAATAACGATTAGTTCAAATATGGAACTATAAACTATTAATAAATAGAAAAGCAGCTGCAAAAAAATTCAAATACATTACCTTGTACTCCCACCATCCTTATTAAGATTCAAATTCAAGATATCTTCACATATTTCTTCTATTTTTAACTCAGCAGTTGCTAAATCGAAACAAATACAGAAAAGTTAAACGTTGTTCAATCTACATAAGTTTTAAAGAACAATGAAAAGAGTAAAGAATAATGACATTACCTTTTTCTCCGTACAACCAATCTCTTGCACAAATCAATGTTTCAGCATTCTCCGGTAAAAGTGTTGTGCGATATTTATTAAGCACTCGTCCACCAACACTAAAAGCGGCTTCCGAGGCTACAGTAGTAATTGGAATGCTTAATATATCACACGCCATTGCTGAGAGTTCCGGATATCTAAACTGATTTCCCTTCCAAAAAGCCAGAATATCTAAATTAGCTTTCCTGTCAACTTTTGGCTCTTCCAAATATAACTCCAGCTGCGTTTTTCTGGCACTTAAAACTGATTCGTCAAGCTCATACTCATCAAGCTCCTGCAATTCAATTGATCAGTACTAGTACACAATTATTGGATATATAAATTAGCACAAAATCAGTACTATACTACTATTACCTTCATAACATCATCTGCCTCATTAGCAAAAAGATTTTCACATCTATTAAAGTCACTTTGTCTTTGAGTTGAGGTTGAAGCTGAACTAGAAGATGATTTAGCAGAATATCCATTGAAAAGTAGAAAAAGTTTGCTTTTAAGTTCCCTGAACTGGTATGAATCAGCACCATAAAATTTCTTATAAAAGAAATCAACACAACTTAGCTTGTACCGAGGATCAAGAATGCATGCAATAGCTAAAATGGTGCTAAAATCAGCCCAATATTTTTTAAATTTTTCATACATCTTCCCTGCCATTGAACTTATAAACTTATCCTCGTAATTCAACTTATCCTTCAAAGTTAAATGAGCAATTGCCACCAACGGAAAGTATAAATTTGAAGTGGGGTACTTACTTCCGGAAAATAGCTGAGTTATTTCAAAGAAGACACTTAAAAACTTACAAATCTTTTCCGCATTGTCCCACTCATCTGGTGAAGGGCAGAATGTGTAATCTGAATCAGCTAGTGCCAAATGAGTAAAGGCACGACGATAATATAGAGCTCCATCAAGCATTATAAATGTGGAATTCCATCTTGTTGAACAATCCTGCCTTAAACCCTTTTTAAGCTCAATTGCCATAATGTTTACACATTCAATAAACTTCATTTTTCTCATTGATGATCCTTTCAAATACTTAATGCTCAGCCTTATATTTTCAAGGCAGTTAGGTATCACCTTCAAACCTTCTTGTACAACTAGATTCAAAATATGCGCACAACACATAATATGCACATAATCACCATTACTAACTAACAAATTTCTGATATTCATTCGAGAAATCAGCAAATTAATAAAACAAATATTAGCACTCGCATTATCCAAAGTCACTGCAAACACTTTATGCTCAATACCCCACTCACAAAGTAACGAGTATATCTTGTCTGTTAAATTCACAGCAGTATGAGGTGGTGGCATGATACTATAATTTAATACTCTTTTTTGTAAGATCCAATCCTTGTCAAGAAAATGTGCAGTTAAAGATAGATAACCATCAGATATCATAGAACTCCATAAATCTGATGTCAAAGAAATTCTACCAGGACATGATTGTAACATATATTTCAGCCTTTCTTTCTCTCTATTATATAACTTATGCACATCAGATTTGCAAGTATTCCTTGAAATTGTTTGCACATTTTCATTTAAATAACGAAATACAACTCGAAAATATTCAAACTCAACAAATTGATATGGTTGGCAATGCATAACAATGGCAGCATTTAATAATTCTCTAAACGTATCTTGATCAAACGTTTTAGTTCCTAGAGCAATAGATCCATGTTCACGAGTTACAAGGAGCTGACCTATATCCCTCGTATCTCTACGCTTACATTTTAGTAAGTGTTTATGTAAATTACCTGTCCCGTATGTACTTGGACACGCATATGTTGTACCACACTTCTTACATTTGCACCGTTGCTTTTTATCCGGCCCCAAAGGCAGCATCTCAAAATCAACCCATACATCTGAGTTAAGCCGCCTCCTTGAGATTTCATCTGATGTGAATGTTTCATCATCGGCCTGGTGTTCAGAAGCAACGTTATTTTGATTTTCACTCCCACTCTCCATTTAACCTGTACATATAAATACACAAAATTCAGTGATTAACTAATGATAATACAAAATTACCAAATTGAGAAGAGATAATTAAATTACCAAATCGAGATAGATGTAAAGAGAGGATGAGGTGCTTAGGGTTTGAGATATTAGGGTTCGAAGATAGGAGGCATAGAGACGATACGATAGAGAGGCGGAGAGAAGATATAATGATAGATATCGAGAGAGTGAGAGAGAGGCGGATAAGATTTAGTAAGAAGTAGGGTTTGATTATTTGATAGATTATTAGAAGTATAATGGTTAGTGGGCTGGACATTGGGTTACTTCTTCTGGACTGGGCCTGAGTATCACACACACATATATATTATATATTATATATATATATATATATATATTAAAATAAACGGGTCGGGTTCGGGTATTTCAGGTCTACCCGAAAATGACCCGATTTTTTCGGGTAGAAATTTACCCAACCCGAACCCGACCCGAAACTCAAAAACCCCAACCCTAATTCGTACTTTTACAGGTCGGGTTCGTGTCGGGTTTCGGGTCATGTCGGATTTTGCCACCCCTACATGCTTACATAACTTGGAGAAGGTGCTTCATAGATGTCGAGAAGTTAATCTAATTCTCAATTTGGAAAAATGTCACTTTATGGTACAAGAGGGAGTTGTTTTGGGTCATGTTGTTTCAAAAAGAGGCATTGAAGTTGATAAAGCCAAGGTCGAGGTTGTTGAGCGCTTACAACCCCCTACTTCAGTTAAGGGGATAAGAAGTTTTCTTGGTCATGCGGGATTTTATCACCGTTTCATTAAAGATTTTTCGAAGATTGCTCGACCTCTTACCGAGCTCTTGGGTAAGGAGGTACCTTTTATGTTCACTGATGCTTGTGTTGAGGCTTTTGAAACATTGAAGAAAGCTCTTGTCTCTGCTCCAATTATACAACCACCGGATTGGAGCCTACCATTTGAGATCATGTGTGATGCTAGTGATCAAGCTATTGGTGCAGTTCTAGGCCAAAGGAAAGATGGAAAGCTACATGCTATATACTATACAAGTAAGACCTTGGATGGTGCTCAGATTAACTATGCAACAACGGAGAAAGAATTGCTAGCAGTGGTGTACTCTATGGAAAAATTTCGATCCTATCTCGTAGGTTCGAAAGTTATTGTTCACACGGATCATGCAGCTTTGAGATATTTGATGAGTAAGAAGGATGCTAAACCTCATTTGATTCGTTGGATTCTACTTCTTCAAGAATTTGACTTAGAGATTAAAGACAAGAAAGGGGCTGAGAACGTGGTTGCTGATCATCTTTCACGCCTTACTTTAGATGATGATGATGGTAAAAATATTCCGATTAATGATTCTTTTTCTGACGATCATCTACTTTCTCTTGCAAGGATAGAGGTTTCTTGGTATACTGATATAGCTAATTTCTTAGCTAGTGGAACTGTTCCTCATGGTTACTCATCACAGCAAAAGAAGAAATTTTTCTATGATGTGAGGAAGCACTTTTGGGATGATCCGTTTCTTTATAAATCTTGTGCTGATGGAGTTATTAGAAGATGTGTTCCGCATAATGAGATTTCCTCTATAATCTCACATTGTCACGATTTGCCAAGTGGTGGTCATGCAAGTACTACGAAAACTGCTGCAAAGATTCTTCAGTGCGGTTTTTACTGGCCAACTCTTTTTAAAGATGTCCACCAATATGTTCATTCTTGTGATCGTTGTCAACGAACTGGAAATATTTCAAGACGCAATGAAATGCCTCTCAATAGCATTCTTGAAGTGGAGCTTTTCGATGTTTGGGGAGTAGATTTTATGGGACCATTCCCTCCATCTTTTAAGAACCGGTATATCTTGGTAGCTGTGGATTACGTCTCAAAATGGGTTGAAGCGATTGCATCTCCCACTAACGATGCTCGGGTGGTGAGCAAGTTCTTTAAGAACACGATTTTTCCTAGATTCGGAGTGCCAAGGATTTTAATTAGCGATGGAGGAAAGCATTTTCTCGAAAATCGTTTTGAAGCTATGTTGAAGAAATATGGAGTTTATCATAAGGTGTGACTTTCTTATCATCCCCAAACTAGTGGTCAGGTGGAGATCTCTAACCGTGAAATAAAGACTATTTTGGAAAAGACAGTTACAAAATCAAGGAAGGATTGGTCTATGAAGCTGGATGATGCACTTTGGCCGTACAGAACTGCGTTTAAGACACCTATTGGGACAACTCCATACAGATTGGTTTATGGAAAAGCATGTCATCTTCCCGTTGAGTTGGAGCACCGTGCATTTTGGGCTATCAAGGGTCTGAATTTTGATATGTTAGCAGCAGGTGAGAAGAGACTTCTACAACTTAATGAGCTAGATAAGCTTCGTTTGGAGGCTTATGAAAGTTCTAAGCTTTACAAGGAGAAAACAAAGAAGTGGCATGACAAAGGGTTATTACGAAGAGAATTCAAGGAAGGGGAGCTAGTTCTTCTGTTTAATTCAAGGTTGAGACTTTTTCCTGGAAAACTTCGCTCTAGGTGGTCTGGCCCGTTTAAGGTAAGAAAAGTTTTTCCATATGGTGCAGTTGAATTGTTGGATACCTATGGAGAGTCATTTAAGGTGAATGTGCAAAGAGTGAAACATTATAGAGCCGGTGAACCAATTAACGAGGAGGTGGATATTCAGCTGTCTTCCCCTTCTTCAGAATGATTGATAATGAGGTCGAGCTAATGACCTTTAAAAAAAAGCGCTTCTTGGGAGGCAACCCAAGGTATTTGTATGTAAGTATAATATATTATTCTATAATATTTTAGTATTTTTTTTTAGGACTTTAAATTATTATTATTAATTTTTTTTATACTCCCATAAGGTGCCTTGATGAATTTTTGTGAAGTGTTTCAGGTAAAAAAAAAAAAGAATGAGAGCACGCGTGCAATTTTGAGGAGCAGCCATGTGAATTTTGAAAAAAAAAAAAATTTGAACAGAGAAAATATGTTGCCCGTGTGAAATACTAATGATCATGCAAATGATTCTGTTTCTTTTCATGCGGGGCGCTTATTTATATGTGGGACGTGTGAATTCGCAGGAAGAAAAAAAAAAAAGAACAGATATTTTATGATGGACATGCCGCTGGTGTGCTGGCCGTGTGAGATTTTCTGTTTAAAAAAAAAAAAGAGCAAGTCGAGCATGTCTTGCGCGTGAGGTTGCATGCATGCGTAATGCTCCCGAGCCTGCTCACTTCAATTCCCGTCCATATTTGTGGAGTGGTGGCCCATCTGCCATTAATTCTGGCCCACCTGCTGTTCGTTGGCCCAGTTGCCTTGCTGCTATAAATAAATTTGAAGGAAATGTTGGAACAGGGGATTGAACCCCTGACCTTTTGTGGGTAAAACCAAGTGCCAACCACTCCACCAATCATATCATTGAGTTGTAATATGATTTGCTTATTAATAAACATAAGGTTCGACCAGAAATTTAGCAAGGAGCAAGGACATCTTATAAAATTTTCAAGGACACTTCATGCCATTTACAAGGGGAGTATTCTAACCTTCTTTGTATATTATTATTATTTATATTATTGTTATTATTATTATTATTATTATTATTATTATTATTATTATTATTATTATTATTATTATTATTATTCTTTTTGTATTTTTTTTTAGAAATGTTAGATTGTTTTTTTTTTCCTTTCATTAAATTATTCATTGAGGACAATGAACCATTTAAGTGTGGGGATACGTTCTTAATGTATAAAAAATTCAAAAATATATATATATGATAAAAATTCAAAAAAAAAATGAAAAATTAGAAAACATTTTTGTATATAATTGCCTAGTCTCAAAGCATATTAGCAAGTAAGTACACATTGTGTAGATTAATTTCGCATGATTAATTCTGAGTGTCACATTCATGAAAAATCATTTGATGCTTGGTAATTCCTTGTTTGTGCTTGCGAAAATTTGAAAACTTGAGATGCTTCTTAGTCAATTTTAGTGAGTCAAGCATGCTTTCACCCCGTGAGATTTTGAGCCTAATTTATGATTGATACATTTTATATCAATCCATTTCTTTTGTTGTGTGTTGTTCATCATTGGCATGTTGCTCTAGAACTTGTTTTAAACCGTTTTGAGACTACATGATATGTGTATGCATGAATATGATAAAGGCACTAGGATTAACCTTATTTTTCCTAAATAGTACCCTGAAAATAATCCTTAGTGAACCCCCTTGAGCTTATAGCCGTTTCTTTCATATATCACCAATCTAAAATTCTTGAGCCTACTTATTTATTCATGTCTTGATTTACTGGTAGAGCATAGTGATTCAACTTCAGGGTTGGTGAATATTTAGTGTGGGGATTTCTTTTGCAAAAGTGTTCAGTTGGTGGGAATCGATATGAAAAAAAGAAAGAAAAAAAAAGGCTAGGTACTCCTTTGAGATCAATGGGTGGCAAGTGCAATGTCATATGAAAGGGACGATCCATGTACATGTGCTGGTATTAAGTGTAATTGTACTTTGGTGACTTTTCACTGCCCTTGGTTACTGGAGAATGACTTGACTTTGAAAAAAAAAAGGAAAAAAAATTATGAGCAAGAAGAAGATCAAGTAGAGTTTGTGTTCATTGTTTGTGCAATATGAAAGAGGGGAAGTACATGGTATATGTGCTTTGAAGTTTAATGCTTGTGAAAGATTGTTCAACTTTTACATGATCTACTTTTCATGTTGGGTGTTTTAATTAAAGGTGAACATTATGCTCTATTGGTTTATCAAGTTTAGCCACTTGTTAGCCTATTTCTTTGATATCCTACCCTTTACCTAAGCCCCGTTACAACCTTTAACAAAGACCTTTTGATTCATGTAATGCATGTATACGAAGTAGTGGAGATTTGGTGGACAACCAAGCATATGGTAGCGCATGTACATTGATAGAACTTGAGTGAAACACTTACACCTATACACTTGTGTGACTTGAGAGTAAAGTGAGATATTTATCCACAGCATGCTTACTTACTGAAAGCGACTTTGAGGATTATTTCATGATATTTTTGTCTATCTAGACATTGTGTGCATACTTGGATTATTTTGTGTTAATGATGCTTAAAGTGAGAGTACTTGTACTTTCATACACTTTCAGGTTGTTATGTGATTGAGATTTGCAACGTGTGGAGTACTATGATATGTTGCATGCTAGAGAGACTTGGTGATTGAAAATATTTGATTTTGTGGGTATATCTTCTATAAACCCTCACGAGACAAAACTCGTCCTACTAGGGCTGCCTAGGGGTTTAACGGCTTGTTGCATATGCTCAATGCAATCGTGTCATCTACGAAACTGATGTTAGTTAGTTAAGATAGTTTTTATTTCTTTATTTGCCCGAGGACGTGCAAATGCTAAGTGTGGGAATGTTTGATAGAGTATATATTTATATATATTTTACATGATTATATTCCTCATATTTATTATATTTTGCATTTAATTGGATTTTTATTTAATAGATTTTAATGTTTTATTGTAGGAAGCAAGGAAATCCTAAACTTGGAAGGATTGGAGAATAAAGAGCTTAATTGGAGATTTATTAGAAGGAAATTCGGATTTATCGGGCAGCATACGCGCAATTCACTGTTTGGGCCATATCTCGAGTTCTACAAGTCAGAATTGGGCGATTCAACAGCCCACGCGAAGATAATTAAATTTTCTATCATTCTAAGATGGTCCAGATGTCATATTACAACTGGAGCGGCCCAGAATTACTGGAGAGAAGTCAACTACGAATTTTCCTTGAAAATCTATTCAGTTTTGGAAACGTACTTGTAAAATATTTTTATTAGGGACATATAAAAACATCAGAGATTATTATTATTACGGGCAGATACATAGATACGTATAGAGAGACAGAGAGAGGGCGAGACTTTTATTTTTCTTCTTGTGCAAAGATTGAAGATTGAAGGTTTTTCTCTATTCTTATAATTATGTGTTCATCTTATAATTCTTATTTTGTTAATTCAATTATGAGTGAGTAGATTATTAATCTAGGGTTAAGTAGAACCCTAGTTATGATTGATGTGTGAATTTCCCAATTCCCCCAATTTGATTGTTTAATTGCTCTTGCTTATTGAGTTGTTTAAATTAACAATTACAAATCAGATTATGTGTATTGTTTGAACCAATATCTAATTATCAGCGAGAGTTGGATTTAGATGGTTGTGATTTATCCAATAAGAACATGAAGTTCTCCATGAGAATAGGTAGAATGGATTGTTAGGAAATTAGGATGCTGTGATTAATGTCTCTAAATTGCATGATACCATGAGAATAGGTTTGATTGTATTTTAAGAGAAGCCATTAATACTCGAGAGGGGTTATTGGTATTTATAGGGCGCATCTTTCCTGTTGAGTAGTGCACGATTAATTGGGGAGGAAATTCACGATTGCATTAATTCATGCTAGTGTGGACACTTAATTCTGGATGTTTTTAATACTTGATTAATATAAACACAATTCTCTTTAGTATAAATTAGTTTAATAATTTCTCAAAATTTATTGTGTTACTTGTTTAACCGAATTAAATCAGAAATAACTGGTGATTAATACGTTTGTCTCTGTGGGATCGACTCTGACTTACCCTACTACATAGTTAGAAGGATTTGTTAGAAATTATTATTTGATAGGTACGCGACGGCCTTGTCATAAAGTAATCAATGGCCACTATCAGAAACTTCCTTTGTGCTGAAGCTACGGGGAAGGGACCAAGTATATCCATTCCCCACATTGCGAATGGAATGGGGGAGTTAACCGATGTTAACATCTCAGGCGGCTGCCTTACTATCGGAGCATGCTTCTGGAATGGATCGCACCGCTTGACATAGCTCTGTGCATCGGCCACCATCTCTGGCCAGTAGAATCCCAAACGAGTTATTTTGTGAGCTAGGGCTCTGCCCCCCAAGTGCTGCCCACAAATACCTTCATGAACTTCTTCCAAAGCTTCCCTTGCCTCTTGGGGCCTCAAACATTTCAAGTATGGGATAACGAAAGACCTTTTGTAAAGGACGCCCTCGATCAAGGCATATCTCAATGCTCTCACTGACAGCTTTCGTGCCTCCGAGGCATTGTCAGGGAGCCATCCGGTTTCTAGGTAAGCTTTGATAGGATCTATCCAACAGCTTCCCACATCAATTGGTGCCACTAATTTCGAGTCGATAGTCGGGGCCTTCAAGACCTGGAAGTAAACATTCCCTGCATAGTTTTCTATCTCGGAAGAAGCGAACTTAGATAGGGCATCGGCCTTAACGTTCTCTTCTCTCGGGATGTGTTCTACATAACACTCGTCAAACTGAGTCATGACAGCTTTCACAACTCGCAGATACATTGCCATAGTTTCATCCTTGGCCTCAAATTCACCATTTACTTGAGAGACTACTAATCTTGAATCTCCACAACCTTTGAGATTCTTGACTCTCATGATTCTGGCCAAGCCTAAACCAGCTATCAAGGCCTCATACTCAGCTTCATTGTTGGTTGTCTGGAAATCCAACTTTAAAGCATATTCAACTGTGAACCCATCGGGGCTTTGCAATACTAAGCCTGCGCCACTAGATTTTATTTTTGATGCTCCATCAAAATAGAGCACCCAATATTCCTTCTGATCAGGTTCAAGTTCTCCATCTTTATCTTGCTTCTCAGGGGTTGTTATTATCTCCTGCCCCCTGACTTTTTGGTTGCTAATTGTGCATTCAACCACGAAGTCAGCCAATGCCTGAGCCTTAATGGCTGTTCGAGGCTTATACGTGATGTCAAATTCTCCAAGTTCGATCGCCCACTTGATTAGCCTTCCACTAGCCTTTGGGCTATGCAATATGTTTCTCAACTGTTGGTCCGTCAGGACTTCAATCTTATGTGCCTGGAAGTACGGGCGTAACTTCCTCGAGGCTGTTATCAAAGCCAAGGCGAACTTCTCAATGGGAGAGTAATTCAGCTCAGCCCCGTGCAACACCTTGCTCACATAATAGATAGGTTTCTGGACCTTTTTTTCTTCTCGAATGAGAACGGCGCTCAACGCTTGCTCAGATACCGCCAGGTATAGATAAAGAGTCTCCCCGGGACTAGGTTTGGCCAGCAACGGGGCTTCAACCATGTACTTCTTCAGTTGTTCAAAGGCCTCTTGGCTCTCAGGGGTCCACTCAAAATTTTTCACCTTCTTCAATGCTTGAAAGAAAGGCAAGCATTTGTCACCAGACTTGGAGATGAATCTTCCTAAAGCCGCTACTCGACCTGTCAACTTCTGCACATCTCTTATAGAACGTGGGGGTTCCATGTCTAAGATTGCCTTGATCTTGTCAGGGTTGGCCTCTATGCCTCTCTTTGAAACCATCAGACCCAAAAATTTGCCTGATCCAACGCCAAAGGCACACTTGGCTGGATTCAACATCATTTTGTGGTGTCTCAGCACTTCGAATGCCTCTCTGAGGTGCTTAATGTGATCTGCCTTGAACAGGCTCTTGACTAGCATGTCATCAATATAGACCTCCATGGTTTTTCCAATCAGATGGGTGAATATCTTATTCACCAGTCGTTGGTAAGTAGCTCCTGCATTTTTTAGACCAAAAGCCATAACAAGATAGCAGAAAACACCAAAGTCAGTTATGAAAGATACCTTAGGGACATCATCCTTGTGCATCTTAATCTGATTGTAGCCGCTGAACCCATCCATGAAGCTCAGCATCTCATGTCCAGCTGTGGCATCTATTAACATGTCTATCCTTGGTAAAGGGAAGCAATCCTTAGGGCATGCGTCATTCAAGTCGGTGAAGTCTATACACATCCTCCACTTATCGTTGGCTTTCTTGACCATCACAGGGTTAGCCTACCATTCTGGAAACTGAATCTCCTCAATAAACCCAGCTTCTAAGAGCTTTTCCACCTCTTGCTTTATGGCCTCTTGCCTTTCAGGTGCAAAGTTCCTCTTCTTCTGCTGTATTATCTTCCGATTAGGATCGACATTCAATCTGTGAGTTATGAGTTGGGGATCAATCCCCGGCATATCAGCTGCTGTCCAAGCAAACACATCACTATTTTCTTGCAAGAATGCTATCAACTTGCCCTTCAGGGGTTCCTTCAAAGAGGCTCCAATATAAGTCACCTTCTCAGAGTCGCCTAGCTCCAGAGGAATAGGTATTAAGTCCTCTGCTGGCTTTCCTCGGTGTTCATCATCACCACGGACATCCATGTCTTCGATCGGAAGTACCTGCCCCCCGATTCCATCAGCCCTTAATGCGGATACATAACAACTTCTTGCCATCTTCTGATCACCCTTTTGTTCTCCAACGCCATTCCTGGTTGGAAACTTAATCTTCATGTGATATGTGGAGGCCACAGCCTTGAATGCATGAAGTCCAGTCCTTCCTAGGATCGCATTATAAGTCGAGGATGCCTTGATCACAAGGAAATTCAGCATCTGAGTAGCCTCTTTAGGTTCCTGTCCAATTGTCATGGGTAACTGAATAGTCCCTTCAACCTTGGACTCAACTCCATTAAATCCGTAGATCGGCATGTTGGTGGGGGTCAACTGAGAATCGGTGTACCCCATTTTCACAAACGCATCGTGAAACAAGATATCAACAGAAGCCCCATTGTCTATCAAGACTCGCTTCACCTCCGAGTTTCCAATCACAAAAGTTATGACCAACGGGTCGTCATGGGGGAACTTTACCCCTTCGAGATCTGAATCATCAAACCCAATAACTATTTCAGTCCTAGCACGTTTTGGGGCTTCTCCCACGATGTGCATTACTTCTCTGGCATATGCTTTTCGAGATTTCCGAGTCGTGCCGGCCGCTGTCGGGCCTCCCCAAATCATATTAACAACTGGCCCTCGGGGCTGTGGGTTACGATCACGATCACGATCGTTATCTCTTTCGTCATTGTCTCTCCTGTCATAGTCCCTTCTTTGGGTTCCACGATCATCATTCTTTGTGAACCTGCTTAGCTTTCCTTTCCGGATCAAGAACTCAATCTCATCTTTCAACTGTCTACAATCATCTGTATCATGACCCACATCACGGTGGTACCTACAGTATTGATCCTTGTTTCTTTTCGTGGGATCACCCCTAAGTGGCTTCGGCCATCGGAAGTCTTTATCCTTCTCAATATCTAGCAAGATCTGACTCCTAGGAGCGTTCAGCCTTGCATAATCAGAAAACCTCGGTCCCAAACACTTCTTTGGTGGTGACTCGGAATCCTTGCTAGTCCGGGGATACTTGTCCCTAGCATCGTGCTCTTGCTCTTGCTTTCGTTTCTTCGAATCATTAGAACCCTTGCCATTGCCTCCTGTGGTTTTCTTCTTCATGCTGTCCTCAGCCTTGATATATTTGTCGGCCCTCCGTTGGAGCTCGGCCATATTTTCAGAAGGATGTTTTGCCAAAGACCTTTTAAAGAAGAGATCAGTGGTTCCGTGTTCCAGGGCTACCATGGCCACCTTATTTTCCAGATCAGTGATATTCAGCGTCTCCTTGGTGAACCGCTTGTGGTAATCCCTCAGATTCTCGTTCTTCCCCTGCACCACATACATAAGGGATGTAGAACTTTTTTCATGAACTCTCCCACTAATGAACTGGCTGACAAAGGCGGCACTCAGCTCTTTGAATGAGCCAACTGAGTTTGCAGGTAAGCGGCTATACCACCTTTGAGCCATTCCAGACAGGGTTTGAGGGAACGCCCTACACTTTAAGGTGTCGCTCGCAGGCTGCAACAGCAGTGCATTTGAGAATGTCCTAACATGGTTTGTGGGATCGCCCGTTCCATCATAGGCCTTAATCGTCGGCATCTTGAACTTCCTTGAGATGCGAGCATTCATTACCTCTTCAGTGAACGGAGGTGTAGGATCATCAGGATCCCCAAGGGGCATCAGATCCCTAGGGTTACTTTTGGGGGTCTCCACCCTTGTCGATTTTTCAGTTGGGGCTTCGGCCCTTCGTTGTCTCCTTGAGGGCCTCTCCAGATTTATAATGGGAATCCTCCCTGTAACTGGAGGAGGTTGAATCAGACTTCGCCTTGCTTGCTCTCTAGCAATATCATCCTTCAGCCTTTGGATCTTAGCCTCATGAGCCTTAATCCTTTCCTCAGCCATTTGTGGAGGTCCATCATGGATTCTTTGGGACCTCCTTCGAAGTTCTTTACTAGAACGTCGCCTCCTCGGGGCTTCATCACGATCATCGTTGTCATCCTCAGACGTTGAATCATCAGTATAGGGACCAGAGTAATCATCGTACTCTCGATCTCAGATCTGTAAGGCATGACCGCTCGGTCCAGGTTCCCTGTGTTGAGGGGGATAATTAGGCAGCCCATACATCGGGTTGGTATTCAAAGGGAGATCCGTGGTGTGGATCTGTACCCCCGGAGGCAGCGTACGACCAGCGCTATCAAGAGGAGAAACCACCATCTGAAGAGGGTTAGTTTCTTGGCTTTGAGGGATAGTCACAGGTAAAGTTCCCTCAACATGGGGAATCGTCCCTGAGGGTTGAGAGGTTAGAGGTTGAATGACCGTCCCTGTTGGTGGGGGTAATTGTCCTTCTTCAGCGGTGATGAGCGGATCAGAGATGGCAGGTGGAGCAGAGCTAAGGGGTATGGCCTCAGTCGATGTTGTTCTTCGTGTTTGAACCATGGTTGATGTTGTCTTCCCACAGACGGCGCCAAATGTTGTGGAATAAAAACTAGGTTACAATTTGTAATTAATGCTAGGGTGGTTGAGCTTCGAGCTTTAATGGCTGTTCTTGTGTTCGTGGCTGAATCTGCCTTCATAAGATGCCTACGTACTTTGATGAATATCAAAGATCAAGCCAAAAACGTAGTTCTGAGATGAGGGGTCTGGCCCTTTAAATAGGCTGCAGGAGCTTTAGAATTATGGTAGGAGTCAGAGACTTGGTGGACAAGTCTTTGAGGAAGGTTCTAGATTTATTCCTTGTAGGAATCAGTTTCCATATTGAATTGGACGCCTTGGTGGCTAAGTATGGTGGAAATAATATCCTTATCCAACTATTATTGCTGAGCTGTTTATTTCCCCCAATATTAATTACGAAATTAATATTATAAGTGGGGTTTTGGGCCCATCTAGTGGGCCCCACGTTTGGACCATTCTTGGTCTAATTAATGCCACATTAAATGTGTCTTTAGGGCTTATTTTCAGCCCATATCAGATGTAAATACAACTAACAATCAAGGTTATTTTCTTTGTATAATTTGTTATAATATACGGTCTTTCTTGATTTACTTATGGAAACATTACATCTAACAACATCTGATTGAATAGTTGAATCTTTTTAATTTTGGAAATGAATCCATGATTGAACATACCTCCTTGTAATGCTTTACCGTATATATACATTGATTGATTTTGACGACAGTATCAAACTTCTAAAACTAGATAGACGAAGAAAACCATAGAAGCTTGAAGAAAGAAGAAGAAAAACACACGCATAACATTGAAATCTTACGGTATAGAGTGTTGAATTTTTAACTTATATACTGTGTTATTGTTTAACAAAACACTAAACAGAATTTGTTTTTTTTGACATGTAGTTTTATTATGGAATCGTCATCAAAACCAGACTTATCGAAAATAGATGGAGAAACACAATCGTTATTTAGTTTCAGACCAGAACTACTATAAGAAGTTTTGTTGTTTCTGTCTAAAGAACAAAACGAGTGGATTAGAGAGACGTGTTTTGGTTCAATACTGTTGTTCTAAACAAATGATTATTCAAACGAGATAAGTTAGTACTTAAGTGTTATGAACCAGTTACTTAATGGGTAAGCTTCTTGTATGTGTTCTTCTTATGTGACTTTGTTTTCGATCCTACATACTCATAAAATATGTTATGTAATACAAGTGGTGTGTATAAAATCATAGATTATTGTATGTGTTCTTACAAAATATTCTCTATACACTAAAACTTTTTTCTCCAGACAAGCTTTAAGTGGATCATCGTAAGTGGCTAACTGAAATGGGATTTGAATTTTTGTTGTTCCTTAACATTAAAGATTATGGGGTATTTGGGGGAACTTTTTTCTAGAATAAGTCAACTTATTTTAAGACAAAGTTAGAGATTACTAACTTTTTCCTGAAAAAAGTTAACTTTTTTTTGCAACTTATAGAATCTCAAACATACATTAAATACTTGTATTAAAAAAAATTATTAAAATATGAAATTTTTACCCGAAAATAAGTCCATAAGGACTTAAAAAAAGTTTTGCCAAACAGGCTTGTGAAGAACTTTTACTTGTTTATCTTGGAAATATTTGAGTGTATATATTGAGAATGATGTATTCTGTTGAAGATTCATGTAGGTGTCCTGATCCAATCTAACAGATTCTTGATTCTTGTAGGTGTTCTGTTCAGGATGAACAACGTTGTCATTCACGCCCTTTATTGAGAATGAACCCTAAACTTTTGACTGATGTGTTATCATCTAATTTGATGTTAAATCATATGATACTTTAAATTCTATTATGCGTTCTGAAGAATGCAATCATGGAAGGTTGTGGTTCGAATTTTCTTGCTCTGGAACATTTTGAAATATGGAAGTAGGTAGTATAAGTTGTCAGATTTTTGAAGTCGAACTAAAGATACTAATATCTTTCTTGTGTTTTAATATATGAGAGGTTTCTCTACGGTTTTGTATAACTTCAATGTAAAGTGTCTAAAATTGTAGTGATAGTGGTGATGGGAGTTGTTTGTATCGCCTTTTTCTTAATCTAAGATAATAGAGGTAGGAAGTTGGGTATAACAAACTAAAGAGAATTTCTTGTGATTAGCATTTTCTAGTTATGTGATATGTGGGTCATGAAATTTAAACATGACGAATCATGTAAAGGTTGTTTTTGTGTGAGTTGTGATAGAATCTAGTGTGTCACTCAGTCCATTGTGTCTTTTATGGCATCCTGAAAGGCTGGAACAGTGAAACGTGCTCATCTATTTTACAAGCTAGAAATAATGTATCTTGAGACCATTTCATTTACATTCAATTTACCAGCTCATATTAATGTCAAAAATTATAGGCTTCTTAATTTTCTGTATATGGCATTGGTTATGCATAAAATTTGGAAGAAGCATAATTTATGATTTTATAACAATGACTATGGTGGAACAAGCTCCAAGATTGGTGGGATTAATTATTGAATGCAGAATACATGTAAAGATGAACTTGAAATATCAAGATCAATTAAAAATTGTACTTTTTTTATAATAGTACCTATTCTGAAATCTCAAAAGAATTCACTCAAATATTTTATTAAGTGTTTTGCTACGAATAAATAATAGTAATTAATATTTTATTAGGAGTTCTGCTATAAATAAATTTATTTTTTTACATTTTCAAAATGACATATAACATAATCTCAAAAAATAATATATTTCTCTTTGGGAGTTATTTTAAGAATGTTCAAATATTTTTAATTATTAAGAAGTCTAATTAATATAATAATAATTCAAAATAATTAATATACCTTTTCCAACAATAAAACACGCAAAAGAATCTTAATATATATGAAACCATATTTGTTATTTATTTTAAAAATTACAATAAATTATAACAGATATATGTATAAAAATATTTTATTGGGAAAAAAATAAAAAAATTCAATTAGGTGTTTAACAACAAATTTGTGTAACACGTAAGAGAATCTTAATATATAAACATGTAGGAGAATCTTTTTTACCAACAAAGATTTGTTTATATATGAAAGCAAAATAAAATTAATTTTTTAAAAAATATTAATGTCAAATGCATAACATTATCTCAAAAAATAATATATTTCTTTTTGGGAGTTTCTTTAAGAATGTTCAAATATTTTTGATTATTAAAAGTCTAATTAATATAATAATTATTCGAAATAATTAATATACCTTTTCCAACAATAAAACACGCAAAAGAATCCTAATATATATGAAACCATTTTTTTTATTTATTTTAAAATGATAATAAAAACAAATATATGTATAAAAATATTTTATTGACAACAATAAAAAGGTTCTATTAGATGTTTAACAACAAATTTTTGTAACATGAAAATCTTAATATACAAACACGTAAAATATTCTAAACAGGTAAGATAATCTTTTTAAAACAAATATTTGTTTACATATGAAACCAAATTAAAAATAATTATTTTAAAAAATTTGATTGTCAAACACATAACATAATCTCAAAAAATATTATGTTTCTCTTTATGAGTTATTTTAAGAATGTTCAAGTATATTTCAACATAATTTACTTGTAATAAATAGTATTAAATACTTAATTTTTGAATTAAATAAAACGGAATTTAGATATTATTTATGGGAAAATCTATTTTTTATTCATAAATTTACATTTGTTTTTTAATATTATTATAAAAGTATTTAATAAAATATAATTAATAAAATAATAATTCAAAATTCCACTTAAAACTTAATATAAATTCCTTTTTCGTAAAACTTACCAGTTCTATTTAATAAAATATTGTAATTACTAATAACATATCGATTACCTTTTTCAGATAAAATTTATTATCTTTTCTATATTTTCTATTAAAATTCGTATCTTAAAATATTTATCAATACAAATTAATAAAAAATTATATAATATTAAAAAATAATCCATGAATTGCACGGGTTCTAAGCTAGTGTTGTATAAAAGTTTGATTACGTTACGTACGAAAAATAAATAATTTTTCCTTGTTTTATTTTTTTAATCAAATATAATTTGAGATTTTGTTCATATGTAACAAGATTATGTTAATTTTTATGTTAATTTTATTGTACGATTGTACATATCTTTTGAATTTATGATGATAAGATTTTGTCAAGTGAAATATGATTTAATTTGTTTACTCATTTAATAAGATTAAATATTGTGCGGTGTAAGTCAATTATGAAATCTTAATACTATACGATTTATTTAAATAATTTATGGAAAGTTATTATTAATCTTTTGTGAAGTGTTTGTTTGATGTTTGTAAGTTCTTCTATATCATGTGTTCTGTGTTCTTTGAAGATTCTCACATAAGCTTGTCCCTCCAACATCTAAAGCATCTTTTGAAAGCTTGAAATCAACCACTTTTTCAAAATGTTTTCATCAAGAAAAATATTAGTGTTCTTCACATCAACATGAATGATGCCTCGAGCTGCCTGTTGGCTTAAACCCAATACGGTAGTATGGGTATTGGTGATATAAGTCATATATGGGTAAGGTAATAATTGTATGGATACACAATTATTATATATGGTATGTCTTATTCACAAAATTAGGTAATTAGGTGCCAAGAATTGGAAGGCTTGTATAACAAGTATGGTAAGACTTGTAGAACAAGTATGGCAAGTCTTGGTGGCTAAGTTTTGGGTGGCTATATAAACATAGTCATATTATGTTTTGATATATACTTGAGTATTGTTTGGCTTGAGTATTGTGTGGGTGATACACCGAGTGATTGATGTATTATTGATATTGTTAAGATTAATAATACAAGTTTGGGACGTGGGTTTTCCGTGTCAAATATATTTGTGTGTGTGCTTTGTTTTATTTGTTTGTTTGAATCTCGTTAATTGTGTAGCCCCTAACCTAACAATTGGTATCTAGAACCGAGGTTCGAGGTTCGTGGTTCGTGATGGATAAGGTCGGGGGATTCGAGATTGAATTGTTTAATGGAAGAAACAATTTTACTTTGTGGCAGAGCACGGTGAAAGATCTGTTGATTTAACGAGGGTTGTATGCAACTCTTGAAGACAAGAAGCCTGCTGATGTGGAAGATACAAAGTGGGTAGATATGAAGTTACGTGCAGCATCGAAAATCCGGTTGGCCCTTGCACCAGAAATCAAGTATGATGTTCTTGAGGAGGATAACCCTAAAAAATTGTGAGAGAAGTTGACGAAGACGTATCACTCAAAGTATTTGACAAATAAGTTGTTCATCAAGAAAGATTTGTTCGGGCTCAAGATGGAGGAAGATGGAGATTTGAGAGATCATCTGAATCGTTTTAATGGCCTCATCAACCAGCTGAATAATTTGGATGAAAAATTGAAGGATGAGGACAAAGCTGTTCTTCTACTTGTGTCTCTACCAAAGAAGTATAGTACTATGATTACTTCTTTATTGGTTGGGAATACGGAGTTAGCTTTGGATGAGACTATTGTTGTTCTTCTGGAGTCCGAAAGATTGATGAAGCAAGGATCGAGTGACGCATCTGATGGAAGTGCACTCGTGGTGGATGCACGTGACAAGAAAAAGAAGTCTGGTAAGAAACATAACCCTAATATCAAGTGATTTTATTGTGATGAATTGGGTCATATACAATTCTGGTGTCCAAAGGCAAGAGAAGACTTGAAGAAGTTGAAGAAAACTCCAGGAGGGGGTAATGTTTCACTTGTGGAAGGTGATGGTCTTTTGGTACAAGAAGATAAGGGATCGAAAGAAGAATGGGTGCTTGACTCGGGATGTTCTCATCACATATGTGCTAGGAGGGAGTGGTTCTCGTCCTACAAGAAGTGTGATGGAAAGATGGTCGCTTTACCAAATGGTAAAAGGGTAAAGGTTGCTGGCATTGGTGAGGTAATGATGAAACTTCACAATGGTCGTGTTCGAAAGTTAACTCAAGTGAGGTACGTACCAGAGTTAAATCGAAATCTAATTTCATTGGGTAAATTAGTTGATTTGGGATATACTGTTATGATGAAGAACGGTATTTTGGAGGTCACTAAATGGGATTTAGAGATACTCAAAGGATGGAAGGACAAAAGAAATCTTTTTATGCTAGAAGGAGAGGTTATTGTTCGAGGGGAGGCATTGGCGGATGGACGTCGATGTGGTGACCGTTAAATCGGTTGTGCATGGAACCGTATTGGGTTGAAGGGGAGGATTGTTGGGCTTAAACCCAATACGGTAGTATGGGTATTGGTGATATAAGTCATATATGGGTAAGGTAATAATTGTATGGATACACAATTATTATATATGGTATGTCTTATTCACAAAGTTAGGTAATTAGGTACCAAGAATTGGAAGGCTTGTATAACAAGTATGGTAAGACTTGTAGAACAAGTATGGCAAGTCTTGGTGGCTAAGTTTTGGGTGGCTATATAAACATAGTCATATTATGTTTTGATATATACTTGAGTATTGTTTGGCTTGAGTATTGTGTGAGTGATACATCGAGTGATTGATGTATTATTGATATTGTTAAGATTAATAATACAAGTTTGGGACGTGGGTTTTCCGCGTCAAATATATTTTTGTGTGTGCTTTGTTTTATTTGTTTATTTGAATCTCGTTAATTGTGTAGCCCCTAACCTAACACTGCCCATGCCTATATGAAAATAATGAAGACCGCAAACTAGCCAATGCATATCTTATGCTATGAAGAACACTTTTGAGAACACCAGTATACCAGCACACCACATGGAACATCATGAAAAATATGTGAACTCAAACTTATAAATGTTCTCTAATTTGACGTTAATCTCATAAGTGTTGTTTGATTTCTGTAAACTTATTTATTGAAAATCCATCTTTCCCAACGTCAATCTCGTAAGTGTTCTCTAATTTCACATAAAACTTCTTTATTGAGAATCCATCATTCCGATAATGGCACAGGTCTATCACATTACATGTATTATGTTTTAAACTAATAATGAGATATCTTATAAATTGATATTGATATAATTGCGTAATCAAAATTATTAGATGTTCAAAGAATCAATTACGTAAAATTAATTGATAACTGTCAAATGGAAAGTGTAAAGTGACAGTAGAAAATCTCATCAAATCTTTACTAACATGGTAATAAATTTAAAGATATACGTATGTTTGTAACGTATATTTTGTTTCATCAAATACTACCCTAAAACTATATATATACTAGTAAATTTGTACACAATCTAGACCACAAGATTAAAATTGAATTAATGGTGTGTGTATATATATATATATATGGGTAAGGTTCTAGGGAAAACCTCCTTATCAAGAGAACTAGAGAACTCTCATCTAGACCGTCCATTAATTAAAATTCAATTTAATTACATTATACAAAACATAATGGAAATATTGTAATAAATTATAAAGATCAAGGTCATTTAGAATCTCTCATCAAATATTATACGTATACAATTTCATTAGAGAAGGAAAGAATCATTAAAATAAGATTTGATTCTATAACACAATCTTTTTTAAATTTGGAAAGAATATCATGACACAAATATCACGCAACAGTTGTCTGTATATGATTTAGACTATCCAATATTCCTTTTGTACGACAGCTGCAAAAACCTAGAAGCATAATCTGAGAAGAAAATGGAGGAAGAAGACGATACAACGATGTAATTGTTCTTTTATTTGGGTAGAGTTAAACATTTGAACTACAATATTTTTATAGAACACTAACTAGAACACTTATTTTTATTACAGGTGTCTTATGGAATTGTCCATGAACGATGTGTTGACCATAAAAGATGAAAAAAATCATTTTATTGTAAGGTTTCAATCACATATCTTGATAGACGTGATTTCATCTTTTTTGGAACATTTATTTTCTGATGAAGGAGTGATATGGATTCATCATTCAAAGAACTAGCTGTAAAATATGAAGAAAGTATTCAGTCATAGGGTTTCAATCACATATATCGATGGATGTGATATCTTCTTTGACAGAGACAACTAAGTGTTTCAGTATTGGAACTTGGTTATCAATGGTCGCACGCTAAAGCGTTCTGTTAA
This sequence comes from Saposhnikovia divaricata, assembly GCA_036435485.1. NCBI lineage: Eukaryota > Viridiplantae > Streptophyta > Magnoliopsida > Apiales > Apiaceae > Saposhnikovia > Saposhnikovia divaricata. The sequence goes on from CM071598.1 coordinate 172,404,750, forward strand.
GATTTCATGATCTCTTGTAGCCTTACATGATCATATTGTGTTTGGTTCTTATAAGTTTTTCATGATTACTAATGATTTTAAGATTCATTAAGGTTTTTTTTAAGATTCATTAGTTGTGTTAAGATTCATTAAGATTCATTAACATGTTCTTTTAACGTATTAAGATTCATTAACGTGTTCCTTTAAGTTGTTCAGTTATTAAGATTCGGTAAGTTGTGAACATGTTTTGTTTAGCATCGTGTTTTTAAGATTCACTAAGTTGTTAAAGTTCATTAACATGCTCTGTAGGTGTCCTGTTCTAGTATTCTTTTCAACTTTATTTTGGACAGCTTTCTTGCTTCATTTGGCAGCAGCAATATGCCTTGAGGTGGAGTGTGATTTATTATGATTCACAATTTTCGAATTGATTATCCTGGTTATTTGTTGTGGTCAATTCTCCAGGGGTGTTAATTTTTTTTCTTGATGAAAGTTGGTCTTGTGTTTTATGTAGGCTGACTTATTAGTATGTGTAGGTGTGTGGAATATGTTCTTTGTGGAGTTTTTTTTTTGTTGTTGATTATGCTTGTTCCAAGTGATTTTTATAATATTTGAGAAAAGTCCTTTCTTTTTAAAAATATTTTTTATTAATAAATTTTATACCATTTACAAGAAAAAATAATTATTCAAAACACTAATTTGAAACGCTTAAGAGAACCTCTTAAAAAATTATTCATAAAATACAAAGCACACAATTGAATTTTAGTTTGTCAAAGATAATTTATTCAATAATATTAAAATCACAAATATATTAAAATATTGCTATTAATCACTCAAGAGAACTTTCATGTTCAAATAATGATGCAAAACACAAAATTGGACTTCATTTTTTAAGAAAGCCCTTAAATTTATTTGATAATATTAAAACATATACCAAAGTCTATTTCTTTCAGTTTTAAAAATGTAACTAAAAAACATTTATGTCAATGAATTTTTTTTAATATTTTAAATCGTTAATTATTCGTAAGATCTCTATAAAACACATATAAAAATCTATTAAAATAAATAAATGATTATATATCTTAGCAAAACATATAATTGAATCTCAATGTTAAAAAGAAGATTTTAAAAAATATTAATTGAAATTCGAAGATTCTTTTATAAGTTTATTATGAAAAGATAATTTGTTAGATATTAGTAATGTAGTATTTTTTTAATTTGGAAAAACACTTTGAAAGACCCTTAAAAAGATTCTCAACACTTGACAAAATACTATATAATTATTCATAAAAGATTCTTTTAAGGTATTTAATAGAAAGATTAACAAAATATCATATGTTTTTCTGTAAATTTTGTATTTACAGAAATTTCTTTAAAAATTTGTTTTTACTTTATGGATTCTCTTAAGTGTTCAATTCAATTATTTCTACAAGATTTTCTTAATTGTTTCATTGAAATAATATTAATTATTTTTACGTAATTGCGCAATTAAATTATTTCTACAAGATTTTCTTAATTGTTTTATTGAAATAATATTAATTATTTAAAATATCATTTTTGTATCTTTTCTATGATGAGACAATATTCATTTAAGTGTTTCACACAATTTTGATTAATTTTTTTAGTATGGTTTTTTGTAATGGCTTAGTGTTGTTGTGTTATAATACTTATGTATTTGTATCACTCACGCGAGAAGATTCCATTAAGTGTTTTGATAAAATATTTAACTTTTTTTAAAATTTGGTCAATAAAATATTTATCATAACATTTTAGGAATCTAACATTGACAATTTGCATTATCAACACTTTAATGAACTTCACTATATATCTAGAAATTAAAAAAAACATGAAATATTTATTTTAAAAGAATATTTAGAAGGATATGAGTACTTCTCTTTAAAAAAATATACTTTTTAATATTTAGATGGATATTCAAGTTTTCGTTAAGTGTTTCTATAAAATTTACTTATTCAGTTTGATCAATAAATATTATCAAAATGCTTAAGCAATCTCACATTGACAATATGTATTAAAAATTGTTTAATGAATTTCACTATAACTCTAAAAAGTACAAAAGATGAAATAAAAATTCCAAAAAATAAAAATATATGAGTACTTTTTTAAAAAAATATTCGTCAAGTATTTCAATAAATATTTTTTAATTGTAATGGATCAATCAAATTATTTTGAAGATTCCGTTAAGTGTTTTAATAAAATATTTACAAATTCCTTTAAAATTTTGTCAATAAATATTTATCAAAACACTTTTAGGAATCTCACAATGACAATGTGCATTATATAAACTTTAATGAACTTCACTATATATCCAAAAAATACAAAAAAAAAATGAAATATTTACAAAGAATATGAGTACTTTTCTTTAAAAAATCTACTTAATAACTTTTTTAAGGATATTAAAGATTCTGTTAAGTGATTCGATTAAAATATACTTATTCTTCTAAAATTTGATCAATACATATTTACTAAAACACTTAAGGATTCTCACATTGCCAATATGTATTAAAAATATTTTAATGAATTTCATTATAAGTCTAAAAACTACAAAAAATGAAATCTATTTTCAAAATAAAAAATTACAAAGATAAGAATACCTTTTTTTAAAAATAGTCGTCAAGTGTTTAAATAAGTGTTTTTAAAGTAGCTTAATAATTATAAATTAAATATCTGAAAGAATCTCAAAAATATTAAAAATATACTATTTAAAAAGGATATAACTTTTTCAAATACATTTTGGAATCTCAAAAATAATAATAGGTAACAAATTAACATTCTATATTATGCAAAACACTTTAAAGAACCTCAAAATTTGTTTATTTAAAAAAATATTCCTAAAAATATATTTTAAAAGAAATTTTGAATGAAAATTAAAATATATAGGTTGAAATTAAAATATTCCTACCTATATTTGAGATTCTTTCAAATATATAGGTTGTATTAGCTCATTTCCATATTTGGATTAAATTTATTAAAATTTGAAATTAACCATTTATTTGAAATATATAGGTTGTACATTGATATGGGCTAAAAGTAAGCCCTAAAGACACATTTAATGTGGCATTAATTAAACCCGGAATGGTCCAAACATTGGGCCCACCAGATGGGTCCAAACCCTATTTATAATATTAATTTCGTAATTAATATTAAGGGTAATAAACAGCTCAGCAAATAAGAGTCAAACAAGGATATTACTCTTGCCTGACTTAGCCTCCAAGATACATATTTCAACATGGAAACTGATTCCTATAAGGAAGAGATCTAAAACCTTCCTCGAAGACTTGTCCACCAAGTCTCTGACTCCTGCCATAATTCTAGGACTTCTCAGCCTATATAAAGGGTCTAACCCCTCATCTCAGAACTACGTTTTTGGGCACAGCTCCATACGTCACTTACGTTTTGGCTTAATCCTCGAATAAGGACATACAAGCCACTGCGTCCTAGGTGAGCTCTCGCCGCCATAGCCTCGAGGGCACCATCACCTAGAACTACGTTGGCTTGATTCTCTAGCAATAGAGAGATACGTAGGCATCTTGTGAGGACCGATTAGTCTCGAACGCAAGAACAGCCATTAAAGCTCGAAACTCAACCACCCTAGCATTAATTACAAATTGTAACCTAGTTTTTATTCCACAACATTTGGCGCCGTCTGTGGGCAGAAGATATCAACCATGGTTAGCACACGAAGAACTGCACCAGGCTCTACCGAAGCTTTACCAATCAGCTCTGCTCCGCCTCTTACCTCTGGGATAACCACGTTTGAACAGGGGACGATCCCCCAAAATTAAGTTTCTCAGCCTCCAAGGATGAATCCCCCTGCTAGGAGTACGCTGCCTATGGTTGTCCATCCAGATCAGGGAACCAACTCTCTTCAGATGGTGATCTCTCCCCTGGTTGATCCTAATCACCCTCCATCTGGGGTACAGATCCATACTACGGATCTCCCCGTGAATACCAACCCAATGTATGGGCTGCCCAACTACCCTCCTGTTCGAGAACCTGGACCGAGTGATCGTGCTTTGCAGATCCGAGATCGCGAGTATCTGGACTACTCCGGCCCCTATACTACTGATTCGACATCTGAGGATGACGATGATGACCGTGACGAAGACCCAAGGAGGCGACGTGCTAGTAGAGAGCCCCGAAGGAGGGCCCGAAGAATCCATGATGGACCTCCACAAACGACTGAGGAAAGGATCAAGGCTCATGAGGCTGAGATCCAGAGGCTGAAAGATGGCGCCGCCAGAGAGCAAGCAAGGCAGAATCAAAGTCTGCATCGACCTCCTCCAATCTCAGGAAGGGTTCCCGTCATAGATCTGGAGAGGTCGTCTAGGAGACAAAGAAGGGCCGATACCTCAACTGAAGGAGCAGCGAGGGCAGAAACCCCCAGAAACAACCCCAAGGATCTGATGCCGCTAGATCTTGATGATCCAACACCTCCGTTCACTGAGGAGGTGATGAATGCCCGCATCTCAAAGAAATTCAAGATGCCGACGATCAAGGCCTATGATGGAACAGGCGATCCTGAAACTCATGTCAGGACGTTCACAGCTGCACTACTGCTGCAACCTGCTAGTGACACCTTAAAGTGTAGGGTGTTCCCTCAAACCCTGTCGGGTATGGCTCAAAGGTGGTATAACAGGCTACATGCAAATTCGATTGGCTCTTTCAAGGAGTTGAAGAATGCCATTGTTAGGCAATTCATTAGTGGAAGAGTTCATAAAAAAAAGTTCTGCATCCCTCATGTATGTGGTGTAGGGGAAGAACGAGAATCTAAAGGATTATCTCAAGCGATTCACCAAGTAGACATTAAATATTACAGATCTGGAGAATAAAGTGGCCATGGTAGCCTTGGAACACGGAACCACTGATCCTTTCTTCAAGAGGTCTTTGGTAAAGCATCCTCTTGAGAACATGGCCGAGCTCCAACGAAGGGTCGATAAGTATATCAAGGCAGAGGATAGCATGAAAAAAGAAGCTGCTGGAGGCAATGGCAAGGGCTCCAATGACTTTAACAAACGGAAGAAAGAAAAAGAGTATGATGCTAGGGACAAGTATCCCCGGACTAGCAAGGATTCTGAATCACCACCGAAGAAGAGTTTGGGACCAAGATTCAACGACTATGCAAGACTAAATGCTCCTAGGGGTCAGATCTTGTTAGATATTTAGAAAGACAAAGATTTTCGATGGTCGAAGCCACTTAGGGGTGATCCCGCAAAGAGAAACAAGGATCAGTACTGTAGATTGCACCTTGATGTGGGGCATGATACAGATGATTGTAGGCAGTTGAAGGATGAGATTGAATTCTTAATCCAAAAAGGAAAGCTGAACAAATTCACTAAGGGTGATGATCGTGGAACTCAAAGGATGGATTATGATAGAAGAGACAATGATAGAAGGGATAATGATCGAGGTCGGGATCGTAACCCACAGCCCCGAGGGCCAGTTATTAACATGATTTGGGGAGGCCCGACAGCGGCCGGTACAACCCGAAACTCTCGAAAGGCGTATGCCAGAGAAGTGATGCACATCGTGGGAGAAGCCCCGAAGCGTGCCAGGACTGAGATAGCAATTGGTTTCAATGACTCAGACCTCGAAGGGGTGAAGTTTCCCCATGACGACCCGTTGGTCATAACCCCTGTGATTGGGAACTCGGAAGTGAAGCGAGTCTTGATGGACAATGGAGCTTCCGTTGACATTCTGTTTCATGATACATGCCTATATATGGATTTAATGGAGTAGAATCCAAAGTTGAAGGGACTATTCAGTTGCCTATAACTATTGGACAGGAGCCCAAGGAGGCCATTCAGATGTTGAACTTCTTGGTAATCAAGGCGGTTTCAACGTACAATGCTATTCTCGGAAGGACTGAACTTCATGCATTCAAGGCTGTTGCCTCAACGTATCATATGAAGATCAAGTTCCCAACCAGGAATGGCGTTAGAGAACGTAAAGGTGATAAAAAGATGGCACAAAGCTGTTATGTAGCCTCCTTAAGGCCTAATAGAGTCGGGGGGCAAGTCTTTCCAATTGAAGACATGGATGTCCGCAGAAGAAAGGAACACCAAAAAGGCCAGCAGAGGACATCACACAAAAGCCTTGGACAGCCATTGAGGCTAAAGCGTTAACTGACTTCGTTGTTGAATGTACCATTGGCAACCAAGGAGTCGGGGGGCAGGAGGTAGTACCCCAAGCAGGAAGTGAACTTCAGAATAAGAATGATGATACCAGAAGGAATGGTGGACGCTCTATTATGATGGAGCATCAAAAACAAAATCAAGTGATGCAGGCCTAGTCATGCAATGCCCCGATGGGCTCAAGTTATCCTAGTAGGACTTAGCTTCATCTAGTAGAAGCAGAAATAAGGTTCCTTGAAACCATTGCACAGCATGTTGCTCCGAGTAGGACAATAATACTCTATCACCTGATGAGTGCAAGTCAAGGATGAACGAGTACCGAAAATAAAAGAATAACGAATGGAAAACAAACAAATGCATAGGTGAAGATCCAGAATGGTCAAAGCCATGAAAGGCCGAGGATGTTAAGGACTAGCTACTCTTCAATACTTATTAAGGACCTGGATTAAGGATCCAAGGATGAAGGCCAACGGGATTGCATTTATAGAAATCTATATCGAGGAATCAACCCCGAATCCTAGGTTGAAGAACAGAAGCTGTTAGCCATGAAGGCCAAGGTTAGTTATGAAGGCCAAACTTGAGGGGGGGTCATGAACCTCCAATTAAGATCCAAAGGTTGAAACTTCATGTTGACTTGAAAACCAATATGTAATTTTGAAAACCTCCTAGAGAAGGTTCAAGACCTTGTGGGGCTAACCAGAAATCCCCTGGCCTTGGACCAGCAGCTCTGATAGATATTTCGGTGATTTAAAACACCATTGAGATTGAAAACCCTTGATTTCAAACTTTGGCGTTCAACCTTTGAACATCGACGTTTAACACCCAAGACCAAGACAAACATTGAAGCCATGACGGCCAAGCGAGCTGAGAAGTTACTTATATTGGAGCATCTTTGAAAGAACCCCTGAAGGGCAAGTTGATAGCATTCTTGCAAGAAAATAGCGATGTGTTTGCTTGGACTGTAGATGATATGCCAGGGATTGATCCCCAACTCATAACTCACAAGTTGAATGTTGATCCGGGGCGGAAGATAATTAAACAGAAAAGAGAAATTTTGCTCCTGAAAGGCAGGAGGCCATTAAGCAAGAAGTTGACAAGCTCTTAGAGGCTGGGTTTGTTGAAGAGCTTCAGTTTCCCGAATGGTTAGCTAACCCGGTGATGGTCAAGAAAGCGAATGGAAAGTGGAGGATGTGTATAGACTTCACTGATTTGAATGATGCATGTCCAAAGGATTGTTTTCCCCTGCCAATGATAGACATGTTGATAGACGCCACAGCTGGACATGAGATGTTGAGCTTCATGGATGGGTTCAACGGCTACAATCAGATTAAGATGCACGAGGATGACATCCCTAAGGTATCTTTCATAACTGACTTTGGTGTTTTCTGCTATATTGTTATGGCTTTTGGTCTAAAGAATGCAGGAGCTACTTACCAACGACTGGTGAATAAGATATTCGCCCATCTGATTGGAAAAACCATGGAGGTCTATGTTGATGACATGTTAGTTAAGAGCCTACTCAAGGCAGATCACATTAATCACCTCAGAGAGGCATTCGAAGTGCTGAGGCACCACAAGATGATGTTGAATCCAGCCAAGTGTGCTTTTAGCGTTGGGTCTGGAAAGTTCTTGGGTTTGATGGTTTCGAAAAGAGGCATAGAGGCCAATCCCGACAAGATCAAAGCAATTTTAGACAAGGAACCACCCCGATCTGTGAGGGACGTACAGAAGTTAACCGGCAGAGTGGCCACTCTAGGGAGATTCATCTCCAAGTCTGGTGATAAGTGCTTTCCTTTCTTTCAAGCATTGAAGAAGGTGAAAAATTTTGAATGGACTAATAAAAACCAAGAGGCCTTTGAACAGTTAAAGAAGTACATGGCCGAAGCCCCGTTGTTGGCCACGCCAAGTCCCGGAGAGACTCTTTATCTGTATCTAGCAATGTCTGAACAAGCATTGAGTGCCGTCCTCGTTAAGGAAGAGAACAAGGTTCAGAGGCCTATCTACTATGTAAGCAAGGTGCTCCACGGAGCCGAGTTAAATTACTCTCCCATTGAGAAGTTCGCCTTGGCATTGATAACAGCCTCGAGGAAGTTACACCCGTACTTCCAGGCACATAAGATTGAAGTCCTGACGGACCAACAGTTGAGAAACATATTGCATAGCCCGAAGGCTAGTGGAAGGCTAATCAAGTGGGCGATTGAACTTGGAGAATTTGACATCACGTACAAGCCGCGAACGACAATCAAGGCTCAGGCTTTAGCTGACTTCGTGGTTGAATGTACCATTAGCAACCAAGAAGTCGGGGGGCAGGAGATGATAACCACCCCTGAAAGTAGAGATAAAGATGAATAACTTGTACCTGATCAGAAGGAATATTGGGTGCTCTATTTTGATGGAGCATCAAAAACAAAATCTAGTGGCGCAGGCTTAGTGTTGCAAAGGCCCGATGGGTTCACAGTTGAATATGCTTTGAAGTTGGATTTTTTGACAACTAACAATGAAGCTGAGTATGAGGCCTTGATAGCCGGTTTAGGCTTGGCCAGAATCATGAGAGTCAAGAATCTCAAAGTTTGTGGAGATTCAAGATTAGTGGTCTCTCAAGTAAATGGTGAATTTGAGGCCAAGGATGAAACTATGGCAAGGTATCTGCGAATTGTGAAAGCTGTCATGACTCAGTTTGACGAGTGCTATGTAGAACACATTCCGAGAGAGGAGAACGTTAAGGCCGATGCCCTATCTAAGTTCGCTTCTTCTGAAATAGAGAATTATGCAGGGAGTGTTTACTTCCTGGTCTTGAAGGCCCCGTCCATCAACTCTAAGTTGATAGCACCAATTAATCTAGGAAGCTGTTGGATGGATCCCATCAAAGCTCACCTTGAAACTGGATGGCTTCCTGACGATGCCTTGGAGGCACGAAAGTTGTCAGTAAGAGCATTGAGATACGCCCTGATCGAAGGCATTCTCTACAAGAGATCGTTTGTCATCCCATACCTGAAGTGTTTAAGGCCCCATGAGGCAAGAGAAGCGCTGGAAGAAGTTCATGGAGGGATCTGTGGACAACACTTGGGGGGCAGAGCCCTAGCTCACCAGATCACTCGTCTAGGATTCTATTGGCCAGAGATGTTGGCTGATGCAAAAAATTATGTTAAGAGGTGTGAGAGGTGCCAAAATCACGCTCCGATTGTAAGGCAGCCGCCTGAGATGTTGACCTTGATCAGCTCCCCTATCCCGTTTGCAATGTGGGGAATGGATATACTTGTTCCCTTTCCCGTAGCATCTGCACAAAGAAAGTTTTTGATAGTAGCCATCGACTACTTCACTAGGTGAATTGGGGCTAAACCCCTAGCCAAGATAACCACCAAGCAAGTTGCCCAGTCTTTTGGGAGAACGTGATCTGTAGATATGGAATCCCGCGAATCCTTGTGACGGATAATGGGACGCAATTCAACAATGAAGAATTCAAGAAGTACTGTGAGGAAAATGTTATTGATCTTCGTTTTACTTCAGTAGCACACTCGCAAGATAATGGAAAGGCAGAGATAGCCAATCGGATAATCCTTGATGGACTGGAGAAAAGGGTCGAACGCTCAAGAAACACTTGGGTGGATGAGTTACTGCTTATAATTTGGGCATATCGCACCACTTGCAAAGTGACAACTGGAGCGACCCCGTTTTTTGTTGGCTTATAGAGCCGAGGTAGTTGTGCCACTAGAGATCATGCATGCATCACCTCGAGTTGAGGCATATGAGAAAGAGACTAATGAAGAAGGCAAGAGGCTTACCCTAGACCTAATTGATGAGGTTAGGGATGAAGCAAATGCCCGGAATGCAGAGCATCAGAAGAGAGCATCCTTCCACTACAACCGAAGGGTTAAGGAGAGGTTCTTTCGGCAAGGCGAACTGGTTCTAAGGAAAATAGAAGCTTCTAGAGTTGGTCAGAAGGGAAAGCTAGCCCCTAATTGGGAAGGGCCGTATCGAGTCAAGAAGACGCTAGGACGAAGATCCTACAAGTTGGAGACCTTGGATGGGAACGAGGCCATCCATCGTTTATAGATGAAAAAAGGACAGAAATTATCCGCGTTATACAGAAAGAATCGTTATAATTCATACAAGCCAAAGAAGAAATAGCAGATATAATTGCTGGAGCTGCAAAACAAGTGACTTCTGAAAAGCTAATTGCGCTTAAGGAGTTAACTAAGGAGATTAGCCGTAATTACAAGATTAGCAGTGCTAATCATAAATTAAGGAGTAATATCATTAGAAGTCACGAATGACCAAACTGACGACTTGTGATCAAGATCAAGGTTCTTGATCCTTAAGATCACGGATGATTTTAAATCCTAGATCCCTGACGACTTAAGATCAAGATCAAGATTCTTGATCCTTAAGACAACGAAGTCATGAATGACCAAAATAGTGACTTGAGATCAAGATCAAGATTCTTGATCCTCAAGACCATGACTGATTTTCAGGTCCTGGCATTTTAGCCAACCATGAAGCAGCCGACCACGGCATTCCAAGGGGCTTCGGCCGACCACGGGACTTTCTAAGACCACGGTTGATTTTAGGTCCGAGATCCAAATTCTAAGACCACGGTTGATTTTAGGTCCGAGATCCAAAATTCTAAGACCACGGATAATTTTAGATCCTAGATCCCTGTCGACTTAAGATCAAGATCAAGGTTCTGGATCCTTAAGGTAACGAAGTCACGAATGACCGAGATAGTAACTTGAGATCGTGATCAAGATCAAGATTCTTGATCCTCAAAGCCACGGATGGTTTTCAAGTCCGGATTTCCTAGCCTACCACGAAGTGGCCGACCACGGCGCACGAGGGGCCGCAGCCGACCACCTCCCGGCCGACCACGAAGGTTTCGGGCCTTTCGGCCGACCACCTTCCAGCCGACCATGGTGTGGCCGACCATGGTGGCTTGCAACCTTCTGGTCGATCACCTCTCGGCCGACCACGAGCTATCCCATAGTCCGGCCGATCGCGGTTTAGTTTCTGATCCTGAATCTCGATTTTTTCAGCGAACCTCGGATAGTTTCTGATCCTGAATCTCGACTTTTTTATCGAATCTTGGATGATTCTCCTTGAGATCACGGATGATTTGAGATCAAGACCAAGATTCTTGATCTTTAAGATAACAAAGTCACGAATGACCAAAATAGTGATTTGAGATCAAGATCAAGTTTCTTGATCCTTAAGATCACGGATGACTTGAGATCAAGATCAAGTTTCTCGATCCTCAAGACCACGGATGATTTTTAGGTCCGGGTTTACTAGCCGACCACCATTGGCCGACCAAGCTCCGAGGAGGGCGTCAGCAGACCAAGACTGATTTTCAGTCCTACGTGGACTGTTGACGCTGTTTGGGCCATATCTTGAGCTCCGGGTATCAGATTTGGACGATCTTACAGTCCACGCGAAGATCTCTGAGTTTTCTATAGTATTGGAGACCACTAGCTGACCACCTCTTGGCCGACCAAGCTCCAAGGAGGGCGTCAGCCGACCAAGACTGATTTTCAGTCCTCCACGGACTGTTGACGCTGTTTGGGCCATATCTTGAGCTCCGGGTATCAGATTTGGACGATCTTACAGTCCACGCGAAGATCTCTGAGTTTTCTATAGTCTTGGAGACCACTAGCCGACCACCTCTTGGCCGACCAAGCTCCAAGGAGGGCGTCAGCCGACCAAGACTGATTTTCAGTCCTACACGGACTGTTGACGCTGTTTGGGCCATATCTTGAGCTCCGGGTATCAGATTTGGACCATCTTACAGTCCACGCAAAGATCTCTGAGTTTTTTATAGTCTTGGAGACCACTAGCCGACCACCTCTTGGCCGACCAAGCTCCAAGAAGGGCGTCAGCCGACCAAGACTGATTTTCAGTCCTACACGGACTGTTGACGCTGTTTGGGCCATATCTTGAGGTCCGGGTATCAGATTTGGACGATCTTACAGTCCACGCGAAGATCTCTGAGTTTTCTATAGTCTTGGAGACCACTAGCCGACCACCTCTTGGCCGACCAAGCTCCAAGGAGGGCGTCAGCCGACCAAGACTGATTTTCAGTCCTACACGGACTGTTGACGATGTTTGGGCCATATCTTGAGCTCCGGGTATCAGATTTGGATGATCTTACAGTCCACGTGAAGATCTCTGAGTTTTCTATAGTCTTGGAGACCACTAGCCGACCACCTCTTGGCCGACCAAGCTCCAAGGAGGGCGTCAGCCGACCAAGACTGATTTTCAGTCCTCCACGGACTGTTGACGCTGTTTGGGCCATATCTTGAGCTCCGGGTATCAGATTTGGACGATCTTACAGTCCACGCGAAGATCTCTGAGTTTTCTATAGTCTTGGAGACCACTAGCCGACCACCTCTTGGCCGACCAAGCTCCAAGGAGGGCGTCAGCCGACCAAGACTGATTTTCAGTCCTACACGGACTGTTGACGCTGTTTGGGCCATATCTTGAGCTCCGGGTATCAGATTTGGACCATCTTACAGTCCACGCAAAGATCTCTGAGTTTTCTATAGTCTTGGAGACCACTAGCCGACCACCTCTTGGCCGACCAAGCTCCAAGAAGGGCGTCAGCCGACCAAGACTGATTTTCAGTCCTCCACGGACTGTTGACGCTGTTTGGGCCATATCTTGAGGTCCGGGTATCAGATTTGGACGATCTTACAGTCCACGCGAAGATCTCTGAGTTTTCTATAGTCTTGGAGACCACTAGCCGACCACCTCTTGGCCGACCAAGCTCCAAGGAGGGCGTCAGCCGACCAAGCTCCGGGTATCAGATTTGGATGATCTTACAGTCCACGTGAAGATCTCTGAGTTTTCTATAGTCTTGGAGACCACTAGCCGACCACCTCTTGGCCGACCAAGCTCCAAGGAGGGCGTCAGCCGACCAAGACTGATTTTCAGTCCTACACGGACTGTTGATGCTGTTTGGGCCATATCTTGAGCTCCGGCTATCAGATTTGGACGATCTTACAGTCCACGCGAAGGTCTCTGAGTTTTCTACAATCTTGGATACCCTTAGCCGACCACCAAATGGCCGACCATGGTGTTTTGAGGGGCTTTGGCCGACCTCCGACTAGCCGACCACGGATCGCCCATAGATCCAGCCGATCACGGGTGATTTGTGGTCCTGGTCCTCGAGTTTCCTTGACTAACCAAGATTGATTTTTAGTCTGGGTCCTCGAATTGGTGTTTAACTTCAATCTTGACGTGCTGAACGTGAAAATCAATACGAAGCCGAAATTAAAATTTAGCACCGCTAGCACCGTTTAGTGCTGTTAGCGCTGTCTAGCGTCGTTTAGTGCCTTTTAGCACTGCTTAGTGCCGTTAGTACCATTTAGTGCTAACACCGTATAGTGCCATTAGCGCTGTCTAGCGTCGTTTAGTGCCTTTCAGCGCTGTTTAGTGCCATTAGCACTATTTAGTGTTGTTAGTGCCAATAGCACTGTTAGTGCTGTAAGCACCGTTAGTGCTGATAGCACCATTAGTGCCGATAGCACCGTTTGTGCCGATAACACCGATAATGTCGTTAGCACCGTTTAGTGCCGATTAGCACCGATTAGTGTCGTTTAAGCACCGTTTAGTGCCGATTAGCACCGATTAGTGTCGTTTAAGCACCGTTTATTGCCGATTAGCACCGAGTAGTGTCGTTTAGCATCGTGAGTTCCATTTTATCCTTTTAACATTGTTTAACACTGTTTAAACATTGTTTAAGGCCGTTTAGCGCCGTCTAGTGCCGTTTAGCGCCGTTTAGTGCCGTTTTATGCCGTTTAACGTCGTTTAAACATTGTTTAAGCGTCGTTAAGGCTGCTTAGTGCCGATTAGCATTGAATTAACGTTGTCGTGAACGCGTCGGTCGCTCCACGCTTTACATCAAGACAATACTCGTGAAACACTAGTGTACAAAGATGAACCCTGACCCAAGTCTCGAAAAAGGCCGTTAAAACTTCAAGGAAAACCTTATCAGTTTTCCTAGAAGTTGGGGGGCAAATGATATGGGTTTAAAGTAAGCCCTAAAGACACATTTAATGTGGCATTAATTAGACCCGGAATGGTCCAAACATGGGGCCCACCAGATGGGCCCAAACCCTATTTATAATATTAATTTCGTAATTAATATTAAGGGTAATAAACAGCTCAGCAAATAAGAGTCAAACAAGGATATTACTCTTGCCTGACTTAGCCTCCAAGATACATATTTCAACATGGAAACTGATTCCTATAAGGAAGAGATCTAAAACCTTCCTCAAGGAAGACTTGTCCACCAAGTCTCTGACTCCTGCCATAATTCTAGGGCTTCTCAGCCTATATAAAGAGTCTAACCCCTCATCTCAGAACTACGTTTTTGGGCACAGCTCCATACGTCACTTACGTTTTGGCTTAATCCTCGAATAAGGACATACAAGCTACTGCGTCCTAGGTGAGCTCTCGCCGCCATAGCCTCCAGGGCACCATCACCTAGAACTACGTTGGCTTGATTCTCTAGCAATACAGAGATACGTAGGCATCTTGTGAGGACCGATTAGTCTCGAACGCAAGAACAGCCATTAAAGCTCGAAGCTCAACCACCCTAGCATTAATTACAAATCGTAACCTAGTTTTTATTCCACAACATACATGTTTGTCTTAATTTACTTATATATTATTTCCTATTAAATTATTATGTACGGGATTCTCAAAGGTGTTCCTTGTATGCTTAGCTCTTTTTTAAATTTATCATATATCTTTTAAAATTTGAATTTTAAATCTTTCAATTCGAATCATAATGTATATGTCAGTCAAAATACAATAAATCTAGTGTATATTTCATTAAACTGTTATCTATTTCCAAAAAAAAACTTATATATCAGATACAATTAAATGATGTCTATTTTAACAAGAATCTCTCTTAGGTTTTGTTATAATAGATTTTATATGAAATCTACTTACTTAAATAGTTATGATTATACCATATTCTCTTAAGTGTTATATTAACTTTTTATTAATAATATTTTAATGAAATTAGTAAAAAATTTAACGAAATCTTTAATAAATTAATGAAAACACTTAAAAAAATTTAATGAATTAATGAAAACACTTGATTTAATCTTTAGTGAATTAATAAAAACACTTAACATAATATTTGATAAATTAATATAACACATATTAGAATAAATATAACACATACTACAAAAATTCAATTATAATAATTTTGAATTGATCATTGAAAAATTATTATGAAATATCTTAAAACATCTAAGATATAGTAGAAAAATGAATAAAACTAAAAAACACTTAAGAGAATCTTGGTGTATTACACAATATTTCTTTATATTTATTTTTTTAAAAGAAAATTTATACATTTCTTTTAAATTTAAGTTACAGGTAGAAATATTATAAAATGTACCAAGATTCTCTCACGTGTTCCAAATCAATATATCAGTTTATCTAATTTTATTGTGTTTTTGAGATTCTTTTTAAAATTGTTTTAAAAGACATTCTATAAAAATTGAATTTTAATTTGAAAAAATATTATTTAAATTTTCTTAAATATTAGATAAATTATTTATAGTGCTCTACTTGTACATAACTATACCGAAACTTATTTTATACCAATAGAATATTTAGTAGAATCTAAATGTAAATATCTAATAAAATTAAATTACATTTTTAAATAAATAACAAAACACCAAAGAAAATATTGGTGTATTACATAATATTTTTATATTATACTAAGCGTGTTTCAATGTATCATTTAAAATTTATTAAGTTCTAGAATTCGAAAAAATATTCTTAAATGTTCCATGAATTATTTATAACGTTGTACTTGTACATTACTATATTCGAAACTTATTTTAAATCAATAAAATATTTAAACAAATCTTAATATAAATATTTGATAAAGTAATATTATGATTTCAAGTAATTAAAAAAACATCCAAGAGAATCTCGGTATTACATAAAGAAGTATTATGATTTCAAAGTAATTAATAAAACATCTAAGAGAATCTTGGTGTATTACATAATATTTATATATATATTTCATTTTTTTAAAAAAATTATACAATTTTTATTTAAAATTAAGTTACATATAGAAATATTATGTAATACAACAAGATTCTTTCAAATCAATATATGTTTATTTTCTTTTTTATCTTTTTGAGATTTCTTCGAGAATTCTTTTAAAATAAAGTTACATATAAAAATATCATATAATACACCAAGATTCTCTTACGTGTTAGTGTTGTACTTGTGAGTAACTATATTCGAAACTTATTTCAGATCAATAAAGTTTTTATTAGAATTTTAATATAATTATCAAATAAAGTAGTATTACGATTTCAAAATAATTAATAAAACACATAAGAGAATCTTGGTGTATTACATAATATTTTTATAAGTTTATTTTATTTAAAAAAATTTATACATTTTTACTAAAATTAAGTTACATTTAGAAATATTATATAATATACGAAGATTCTCTTACGTGTTTCAAATGAATATATAAGTTTATTTCCTTTTATTATATATTATATATTGTATGTCATGCAAGTGGAGAGGGGTTGGGGCTTCGTGATCTTTTTTTAATTTATTTCCATTTATGAAAAAATTGAATAGCTTCTTTTATGAATGACATCTTGGTGAATAAATTTTGGGGTATTTTATGAAAAATCTATAGAAAGATTATAAAATGGAAATCCTTAATTTGAATGGAAATTTGAATTATAACAAGGGGAAATTTAGTTGAATCTTTGTTTAATGGAAACACAATATTTGGTATTAAAAGTTTTGTCTTGGTGGTGTTGTGCTATATATGTACAAAACACAATAAAGTCTTAGGTGAGCATGGGAAAGTGTTTTCCTAATAAAGTAAAGTTTACCTGTGCAATGAAAGGTTAAAATGGTTGGAGACTAAATTTGAGGAATTGAACTAAATTTGAGGGGAATTGAAAAACAAGATTACTACATGTTCTTGGTGTTCTGCTATATGTTCTTTGAAAAAACAATTTTGTGATGTAGTATATTAGATTACTTAAAATCTACATACTACATAGTGTTCCGTTAGTACAAAACACAATTAGTACAAAACACAATAAAACCTTAGGCGAGCAATAAAGACGTGGTAAACCAGAATCCATGGCTTCATTGCTTCTTTAACTCTTTGAGAAGTGGAATATTACAAAACACTTAATGGAATCTCATTTACATCAAACACTTGGTAGAATTCTTTTTTTTTGATTAACGGTAGATATTAAATAAAATTATAAGTACATGCATAGTTCAAGCTAGCACACGAAAAATTAAGAACCCTACTTTAAAATTACAACCACCAGCTAGAAAATTAGAAAATTAAAGAACCAAAGCTAGCACAAAAAAAATTCAAGAATCCTACTTTAAAACTACAACCACCAGCTAGCAAATTAAAGAACCAAATGACTCATTATAGACAATAACACAACTTTAATATACTACTCACCATATCCACTGTAATAAATCATCTCAAGTCCCCAGCGGGAAGACAACACGATAACTCCCAAAAAACTCTAATTCATCATCCAATTCTAGAAATAAAAGGATCATCAAGTTAATTTGTTTTTGTATAAAGCACTTTGGAGCAACAAAGCTCATCTTCTGTGAATTAATTTTCCTGAAAAGATCACACCAGAGCACAAGGCTTCTTCAATTGATGAAACTTTATATGTCGAAGAGAACAACACGTTTTCTCTAGTACCATATATCATCCAAGTTCTGCTTTAAATTTCTTAACAACAATTTTTCCTGGAAAAAAAAAAAGAAACAAGCAATTTAAAATTTCAGATTAGAATCTTCACGACACACTTTGATAAACAAAAATTTCAAAGCATATCTTAAATAACAAATGTCGCACAAAGAAATCACTAAGTTCACTAGAAACAATAGTCGACACAACACTAATTATATAATTTAAACCTCATATGATCTCCACATAACACCAATATATAAAGACACATAAAAAAACGTACCTCCACCGTTATAGAGCAAATCATGATTTTCAAAGAGAACTTTCATCAAACACGTAAGCGTTCTAGAACTCCTGCATTACACAAACCTGTTTCAACTTGGTTAAGAGTATATTGAGAATTCATCTTCAGGAATCGGCTTAAATATGAAAGTGTTTTAACAAAACAATAATAAAACACACCAACAATGATAGAATGTTGATATTCTGTAACTTTGCCTCGTTAAAATTTTGAAAAAAGTTCTATGATATGTGGTAGAGCAACTGATTGATGTATCACGTACTGATTTATTTTTGTAAATCAATTATCAGTATTAGATTGATAACTGAAATATGGAAAGCCTAAATGTACAAGTAACTTTATATAATTAAATCAATGCATAAATGGTAATAAATCTTTGCTCCATACGTATGTTCTGCTGTATTTTTAATAAAATCAAGTACTACCTTTGTAATTTTAAAAAGATAATATACCAATATATCTATACAGAATCTAAACCATCAGATTACAATTAAATCAATGGTGATGATCGGGGTTCTCTGGTTCTCTTGCTAAGGAGGGTTCTCTTTTGAACCTCCTCATATATATATATATATATATATATATATATATATATATATATATATATATATATATATATATATATATATATGCTTAATGACCTTTTGGCCCTTCAAGTTTGCACAGTTATACCCATAAAGTCCTATAGTTTTAAAGCGTTCCTTTTCGCCACTCCAACTTCAGAAATGTATCTTTTAGCCACAAAATCGTCGCCTTTTTGACTCAAAACCGTCGTCTTTTAGAACGAATAGATGACGGTTTGTGGCAAAAAGGTACATTTCTGAAGTTGGAGGGGCGAAAAGGAACAATTTAAAACTGTAGGGCTTTATGGGTATAACTGTGCAAACTTGAAGGGTCAAATGGTCATTAAGCCATATACATATATATATATATATATATAAGGTTTTACACGTTCAATTTTATATTTGTGCACTATCTTAAATTATTAAAATATTTTACAGCCCACATGAAATTAACAAATTAATCTTTAATTTAGTGATGGTTTAACAATTATTTTCCAATTAAAGTTACGTAAAAACAAAAGAGAGAGAAAAAATTGATAATGTTTTAAGTTGAAAATTCTATTTGATTTATGAAATCGACTTATATTTCATTTTTATTATCAAAATACCATTCTTATTATATGAAAATAGTTCTACTAACAATCAAATAAAGTTTTAACAATAAGTGTAAGAGTGATTTTGTCCAAAACTTTGGTAGACGATTGTCTAGTCTTCAGTACGATAAAATAAATAAGAACCATTAGATCTTAAAATAAATAGATAAAAAACGTTGGATCTAGCATAAAAAAATATTTTATATTTTAACATATAAACTAAAAAGTGTATTTATATTTAAATATGAAAGAGTGCATGTTAATGATTAAATCATATATAATTAGGTTTTCTTACATTTAATAGAACTAGCTTTATAGCCCGTGCAAGGCACGGGCTTGCTAGCGAAGTTATATTAATATGTAATTGTGTTGCTCTATTTTAAAAAATCAAATGATATTTTCAATGTGTTGATACTCATAATGCAAATAAGTCCAAGAGGAATTATGTGTTCACGGTGTATATCAACTACACAGCTAAAAATATGTATCATTTGCAATGTGCTAATCTCATTTCAAGGATTACTACTTGCCTGAATCAGGAGTATAAAAGTATTTACATAAATAATGACTATTATGAACTTGCATATTAGCAAAAGATCGATACGACTGAAGAATTTATACAAGAGATTGGCTCCAAATTTCTTGGAGATCAACCGTGTGATCCAAATTAGTGCTTTAGTTTTTTTGAGCTGATATTACCAGAATGGGCTGAACCTGAATTTAGAAAATGGAGAGAGCAAGTAGAAGAACTTCCCAAACCCATATTGTCATAAGAAATAATAGAACGATGTATTTTATGTTCCACTATAATTAAATATGTTAATATATAGATGATTAA
This sequence comes from Saposhnikovia divaricata, assembly GCA_036435485.1. Classification (NCBI taxonomy): domain Eukaryota; kingdom Viridiplantae; phylum Streptophyta; class Magnoliopsida; order Apiales; family Apiaceae; genus Saposhnikovia; species Saposhnikovia divaricata. The sequence continues at coordinate 172,424,892 of CM071598.1, forward strand.
TGTGCATGTAATTTACCGCACGAACTTTGCTAGTAAATCATGTTAATATGTATTTATATTGTTTTGTAATTAAATGGTGCTTGCAACATGTAAATGCTTAGTATGCAAAACATATCTAAGAAATTATTTATTCATGATGATTGATGTATGTACAACTAAAATAAATAAATTCCAACGTGCTAATCTCTTTAAACGAACGTTCAAATGAATGAGTTATGAGCATATAGAATTTGTATTAGTAGTGACTGCCTGATCATCCACAACCGATTTGTGCATTTGACCCGAATTAAAAAGATATTCATAAGATATAAATTAGTACACAAATTATAGTATCTATCTTCTAAATCTAAGTAACTTGTTTCAACTATTAAATAAAAAAATTGTTACATAACAATGTACAGTTCGAAATATTCTCAAATTTTTATAATATAATCAAAACTAATATCTAGCATTGTGATAAGGAATCTAACTTCTAAGTTAGAGGTCAAGGGTTAAATTTCTATTAGAAATAATTTTTTTATCATTAATATAATATAGGAGGGGTAATTTAGTAATTTCATGATTATTAAATTGTTCCACGATATATTAATAATGAGTTTTACAATATATCCAAAATCTATGTCAAGTATAGTGGCAAGGATTCTTTTTTTTTTTTAAGTTAGAGGTTAATGGTTCAATTCTCTCTAGGAACAATTTTTTTATCACTAATATAATATATGAGGGCTGTCCTATGATATAATAATAATGAGTTCTATAATTTTTTCAAAACTCATGTCTAGCATGGTGGTAAGGATTCTCACTTACAAATGAGAGGTCAAGGGTTCAATCCTCATTGGAAACTATTTTTTTATCATTTATATCATTAGAAAGGTTAAATTAGTAATTTCATGTTGAATTAGGAGTATAAAAGTATTTACATAAATAATGACTATTATGAACTTGCATATTAGCAAAAGATCGATACGACTGAAGAATTTATACAAGAGATTGGCTCCAAATTTCTTGGAGATCAACCGTGTGATCCAAATTAGTGCTTTAGTTTTTTTGAGCTGATATTACCAGAATGGGCTGAACCTGAATTTAGAAAATGGAGAGAGCAAGTAGAAGAACTTCCCAAACCCATATTGTCATAAGAAATAATAGAACGATGTATTTTATGTTCCATTATAATTAAATATGTTAATATATAGATGATTAATGTGCATGTAATTTACCGCACGAACTTTGCTAGTAAATCATGTTAATATGTATTTATATTGTTTTGTAATTAAATGGTGCTTGCAACATGTAAATGCTTAGTATGCAAAACATATCTAAGAATTCATGATGATTGATGTATGTACAACTAAAATAAATAAATTCCAACGTGCTAATCTCTTTAAACGAACGTTCAAATGAATGAGTTATGAGCATATAGAATTTGTATTAGTAGTGACTGCCTGATCATCCACAACCGATTTGTGCATTTGACCCGAATTAAAAAGATATTCATAAGATATAAATTAGTACACAAATTATAGTATCTATCTTCTAAATCTAAGTAACTTGTTTCAACTATTAAATAAAAAAAATTGCTACATAACAATGTACAGTTCGAAATATTCTCAAATTTTTATAATATAATCAAAACTAATATCTAGCATTGTGATAAGGAATCTAACTTCTAAGTTAGAGGTCAAGGGTTAAATTTCTATTAGAAATAATTTTTTTTATCATTAATATAATATAGGAGGGGTAATTTAGTAATTTCATGATTATTAAATTGTTCCACGATATATTAATAATGAGTTTTACAATATATCCAAAATCTATGTCAAGTATAGTGGCAAGGATTCTTTTTTTTTTTTTAAGTTAGAGGTTAATGGTTCAATTCTCTCTAGGAACAATTTTTTTATCACTAATATAATATATGAGGGTTGTCCTATGATATAATAATAATGAGTTCTATAATTTTTTCAAAACTCATGTCTAGCATGGTGGTAAGGATTCTCACTTACAAATGAGAGGTCAAGGGTTCAATCCTCATTGGAAACTACTTTTTTATCATTTATATCATTAGAAAGGTTAAATTAGTAATTTCATGTTGAATAAATTGTCTCACAAATCCCCTTGTTGTGCTATTAATAATATAATAGATTATCAATATAGGTCTTCTACACTGAATATGATTAATGTAAAAATTTGTAATTATATTTTCTCTTGAGATTCTCTGAGTGTTTCCATTTCCACAATAATTTTTAAATCATAACTAAATTAAAGATAATTTTGTGAGTTTCGCGTGGGCTGTAAAATCATCCAAATCTGATTTCTAGATTTCAAGATAGAGCGCAAATAATAAATATGAACTTTTTTAATATTAATAAATAAATAAATAAAATTCAGTTGTATCCTTTTTTAATTATATCCTTTTCATATATAATTTTCTTTTTAAAATGCAATTCTAATACAACGTTTTTTAATTATATCAATTTTAGATTATAATATATATTAATATGATATAATTTTGATCATATATTTTTAAAAATATTAGATTCAAAGGTTGAAATTATTTTGACGATGACCAAAATTATGGATAAGAGTAAAATTATTTTCATACCTCATCAACTCTATCCCACCAACGGAACTCGGACTGAATCTTGTTCCTCACAACATTATACATTTATACAACAACGTGGGATAAGATAGAGCACGAGCACCTGCCCCTGTCAAAATCGAGTCCAACTCAGCTCCACCACTTTATGTGTGTCACTCCATTTTTCACTTTTTTTGTTGCTTAATTAAATTGAGTTGAATTTCACTAATATAACTATTGGTTGTTATAAATATGATGATTCCGTAAATAATTAATATTGATTATTATAAATATGTTGTTATAAATTGATGTTAGTGGAATCCAACTCAACTACACATTTCAAGCAAGCAAGGGACTCTTTTAATTTCTCTCTCTGCCTTTCTTTTTCTCTCAACAAGCAAAATTGATGACTGTTGGAAATACCATACTTTATTACTCACTTGATTAAATTTCACACAACAGAAATGATAGCAGTTATAGGTAAATGCATTAACACATCTTGTTGCTTCTTTAATTCCACCAATTTTGATTGATCAAATTCGAGTTCAGTCACACTGTTTCTTTTATAAAATTAATATTAATATTAATATCTTTTTTAAAAGAAAGTATTTGATGTTAGGAGCTTTTTATACAATTAATTATTTTATTGAAAAATAGTTGGCAATAAAATAATAATTATGTTTTGTTCAATTTTAAAATATGATATATGAAAAAATAATGATAATAGAATTAAAATAAGAATTTCAATGGCAACGAGTTGGTCAATTTTTAATTTTAATAATTTCAAGAAATTTGATAGGAATTTTTTTTATATAATCAAACAATTCGTTAATTAAAAACCATAGATAATCTAATTAAAAAATAAGTAAAATTAAAATTTAACAAATACATATAAAAATAAATCAAATGAAATTAATCCTCCTTATCAAAACTAATATCGTTGATCAATCTACAGCGAACACACAATTAGAGAACCTATTTATTTGTAAGAATATATATATATATATATATATATATATATATATATATATATATATATATAGGCTTAATGACCTTTTGGCCCTTCAAGTTTGCACAGTTATACCGATAAAGTCCCACAGTTTTAAAGCATTCCTTTTCGCCACTCCAACTTCAGAAATGTACCTTTTAGCCATAAAATCGTCGCCTTTTTGACTCAAAACCGTCGTCTTTTAGAACGAATAGATGACGGTTTGTGGCAAAAAGGTACATTTCTGAAGTTGGAGGGGGAAAAGGAACAATTTAAAACTGTAGGGCTTTATGGGTATAACTGTGCAAACTTAAAGGGTCAAAAGGTCATTAAGCCATATATATATATATATATATATATATATATATATATATATATATATATATATATATATATATATATATATATATATAAAAGGTTTTACACGTTCAATTTTATATTTGTGCACTATCTTAAATTATTAAAATATTTTACAGCCCACATGAAATTAACAAATTAATCTTTAATTTAGTGATGGTTTAACAATTATTTTCCAATTAAAGTTACGTAAAAACAAAAGAGAGAGAAAAAATTGATAATTTTTTAAGTTGAAAATTCTATTTGATTTATGAAATCGACTTATATTTCATTTTTATTATCAAAATACCATTCTTATTATTTGAAAATAGTTCTACTAACAATCAAATAAAGTTTTAACAATAAGTGTAAGAATGATTTTGTCCAAAACTTTGGTAGACGATTGTCTAGTCTTCAGTACGATAAAATAAATAAGAACCATTAGATCTTAAAATAAATAGATAAAAAACGTTGGATTTAGCATAAAAAAATATTTTATATTTTAACTTATAAACTAAAAAGTGTATTTATATTTAAATATGAAAGAGTGCATGTTATTGATTAAATCATATATAATTAGGTTTTCTTACATTTAATAGAATTATCAATGTAGGTCTTCTACACTAAATATGATTAATGTAAAAATTCGTAATTATATTTTCTCTTGAGATTCTCTGAGTGTTTCCATTTCCACAATAATTTTTAAATCATAACTAAATTAAAGATAATTTTGTGAGTTTCGCGTGGGCTGTAAAATCATCCAAATCTGATTTCTAGATTTTAAGATAGAGCGCAAATAATAAATATGAACTTTTTTAATATTAATAAATAAATAAATAAAATTCAGTTGTATCCTTTTTTAATTATATCCTTTTCATATATAATTTTCTTTTTAAAATGCAACTCTAATACAACCTTTTTTAATTATATCAATTTTAGATTATAATATATTTTAATATGATATAATTTTGATCATATATTTTTAAAAATATTAAATTCAAAGGTTGAAATTATTTTGACGATGACCAAAATTATGGATAAGAGTGAAATTATTTGCATACCTCATCAACTCTATCCCACCAACGGAACTCGGACTTAATATACATTTATACAACAACGTGGGATAAGATAGAGCACGAGCACCTGCCCCTCTCAAAATCGAGTCCAAATCCGTTCCACCACTTTATGTGTGTCATTCCATTTTTCACTTTTTTGATTGTTAATTAAATTGAGTTGAATTTCACTAATATAACTATTGGTTGTTATAAATATGATGATTCCGTAAATAATTAATATTGGTTATTATAAATATGTTGTTATAAATTGATGTTAGTGGAATCCAACTCAACTACACATTTCAAGCAAGCAAGGGACTCTTTTAATTTCTCTCTCTGCCTTTCTTTTTCTCTCAACAAGCAAAATTGATGACTGTTGGAAATACCATACTTTATTACTCACTTGATTAAATTTCACACAACAGAAATGATAGCAGTTATAGGTAAATGCATTAACACATCTTGTTGCTTCTTTAATTCCACCAATTTTGATTGATCAAATTCGAGTTCAGTCACACTGTTTCTTTTATAAAATTAATATTAATATTAATATCTTTTTTAAAAGAAAGTATTTGATGTTAGGAGCTTTTTATACAATTAATTATTTTATTGAAAAATAGTTGGCAATAAAATAATAATTATGTTTTGTTCAATTTTAAAATATGATATATGAAAAAATAATGATAATAGAATTAAAATAAGAATTTCAATGGCAACGAGTTTGTCAATTTTTAATTTTTATAATTTAAAGAAATTTGATAGGAATTTTTTTTATATAATCAAACAATTCGTTAATTAAAAACCATAGATAATCTAATTACAAAATAAGTAAAATTAAAATTTAACGAATACATATAAAAATAAATCAAATGAAATTAATCCTCCTTATCAAAACTAATATCGTTGATCAATATACAGCCAACACACAATTAGAGAACCTATTTATTTGTAAGAATATATATATATATATATATATATATATATATATATATATATATATATATATATATATATATATATATATATATAGACTAGTGATCAAATAGAAACCAAAGTTAAAATAAAAATTAGAAACCAACACTAAATAAGGCTCCTTCACAAAAAATTTATAATATTCTTGGCTCCATTCAGTCAAAAAAAAAAAATAAGTTACTGTTCACACGATAACCACGTCATCAGCGTGAACAATATATTTTTTTTTTTTGAATGGAGCCTAGAATATTATAAACTTTTTGTCTTGGGTACCTTAATTTGGTCATTAGATTAGCTTGAAATATTGGATTATGATTTATTTTCTAGTTTCTATTTTTATTTGATTTCTATTTGAGTAGGACCCTATATATATATGGGTTGGGCCCTCGAGAGAACCGAGAAAACCCATCTATTTTTAATATATTAAGATTATATAAAGTGTTTTCTATAGTATATTTTATTATTTTAAATCTTATTTATACAAACTTATAACTCGTGCGAAGTACGGGTTGACTAATATTTATGTAAATAAATTTTTTTCTGTAATATTTTTATTAGTATTCAAAATAAATTTTATAATATTGAGAATTTATATTAAAATGTACATTATATTTTCTTATTTTATATAAATTTATTAAAGATGTGAGTGATGATAAATTAATTAAAAGAGTTACTTTGATAATAATTATGAATTATGTATGATAATTAGATTTTTAATTTAATATGGATATGTACATTATTTGGACTTAAAGGTAACTATAATAAGCATAATTTATTTAATATAAATATGTATATAATTTGTATCCGTGTTTATATATATATATATATATATATATATATATATATATATATATATTTTTTTTTTTGGGCCCAAATTAAAAATTTAGTTAATAGTTATTTATATAATTGGAACCCTATGTTATATATTTTGGGCCCAAATTAAAATATTAGTTAATAGTTATTTATATAATTGGAACTCGGGTTATAATAGATAGATTGTATTTAAAAGAGATGTGTATATTTTTTTAGGCCCGAATGATCAAAGACCAGGACTTTTAATGTTTTGGTTATAGTATAGATAGTACAAATAAGATAAAGATATAATGGGATATAATACTTTTAATATTAAAATAATAAATAAATAATAAATATAAAGAATATTGTTGAAAATTATTTAATGTGTTTGATAGTGAAACGTATATAATTAAATTTATTTAGTGATAACTTGGACGTCATATATGGCGTCTTTAATTTATGTTACAACATTATTTAAAGGCACGGTGCACAGATCATGAGATCAATAATCAAAAGAAAAAAGGGTTAATTGGCCAATTCATTACTGAACTGAACCTGAACTTGCAAGTGGGTAATTGAACTCAAAAAACTTGCAGTCAACTCATCATACTAATTAAAATTTGCAATCTCATAACTGTCGTCAACTCATTTAACGAGACTGACGGAAAGATGAAGTGGCAAGCTGACGCGGCAAGAATTTTAACGGGTAAAATGGCTAATTCATAACTGAACTGATCCTCAACTTGCAGCTGGGTAATTGAACTCAAAAAGGTTGCAATCAACTCATCGGTTAGTGTTGTAAAAATATTCTAAACAATAAAATATAAAATTATATGATGGAACGATATTTTTTACTTATATCTAGTGTTATATGACAACTTTTCCTTGTGTATTTTAAAAATATTGTTCTAATTTAGTGATGATGATTGTCTCATTTCAGTTTATAATCGGGTCATATATAAATTTTATATTTTTACTTATTAAATATAATGTATAAAAAAATTTCCAATATTTGAGGTTAGATAATATGGCGTGCAAGAGATGTACATATTATATAAATATATATGTGTGTGTGATAATTTTCTCACAATTTTATACCACCTAAAATCTAAATTTGTAATCACCTTTTTTGCTTGTAATCAATTTTGTTAATTGCTATTAACTTTTTTCGTCTAAGACACAATTAGACATTTAAGTCATAAGAAGATGTTTGTTCAAGTACAAATTGTAATATGAAAATATTGAAACAATATTAAATAATGAGATATGTGCGTGTTTTAATATGTAATTTCAGTTATCCAGTTGCAAGTTTTTTGAGTTCAATTACCCAATTGCAAGTTGAGGGTCAGTTCAGTTATGAGTTAGCCATTTTATCCCTTATCTATACAAAATTAACGGACCTCCGTTAAAAGTCAACGAAAGTTAACGGTCGTGCAAGCTTTTAATAGTTTAATTATGTGATTGCAAGGTTTAATTAGTTTAATGACGTTAATCCAAGTTTTTTGAGTTCGATTATCCAACTGCAAGTTGAGCACGAATTCAGTTATCAAATAGCCAATTAATCCAAAGAAAAAACTGAAAAGGATTAAGTAGAATGGATGATAAGGGTTAAATAGTAAACCCTGATTATGTTGTATCTCCTTCTATAAATAGGAGCTTGTAATTCATTAGTGATATGCAAAATATTAATCAAACTTCTTCTCTTAAAGTCTCTTTCTCTCATCTCTCATCTCTCTACAAATTCTGTTATTCTGTTAGTTTGTCCTCTTTTTTTCCATTTCAGTTCTTCATATTATAATCACCCTGTATCAATGGAGGGCACTAGTTCCTTTACATGCCTAATTGCTTTTCTTTTAGCTGCAATTCTAATTGTTGTGCTGAAATGTAGAATGCATGACAAGAATTATTCAACCAAGCAGACACCACCAGGTCCGCCAGCATGGCCTCTGATTGGAAATATTTTCAATCTAGGAACCATGGCACACCAGGAGTTGTACAAACTTCGACTAAAGTACGGACCTGTTCTTTGGATGAAGCTAGGTTTAGTGAATACCATGGTGATACAATCAGCCAAAGCTGCAGCCGAGCTGTATAAGAACAACGATGCTGCCTTCTGTGACCGTTGGGTTCCTGATGCACTAACAGCCTGTAACTACAACCAAGGATCACTAGCCATGGGTAATTATGGTCCATATTGGCGCACATTGCGAAAGCTCTGCACCATGGAGTTCCTAGTCAATAAACGAGTCAATGATTCGACTGATATCCGGGAGAAGTGTGTTGAGAAACTGGTTTGCTGGATAGAAGAGAACGTGACATCTTCACAAGCTCAGGGAAGATCAGGCGAGGTGGAACTGATCCAGTTGCTCTTTCTCATGACGTTTAACGTGGTGGGAAACCTCATGTTTTCGAAAGATCTTTTGGATTTATCTTCCAATGAAGGACGGGAATTCTTTAATGCAACGAACCAACTCATGAAGTGGGCTGCAACACCCAACTTGGCTGACTTTTTTCCATTCTTGAAGTCGTTTGGTCCATTTACAGTTAAGAAAAATATGGTTAAAAACATGGGCATAGCCTTTAATATCGTAAGAAGCTTTGTGAAAGACAGGAGTCGTGAAACTATGTCGACAGAGAAGGTGAAGAAGGATTTCTTGGATACGCTTCTCAATTATCAAGGTGATGGAAAAGAAGGGCCTGACAAAATTTCAGAGAGTAATATGATTATCATCATACTGGTAATATACTGACATATATGTTGTGGTAATTTGTTCCTTGTTGCATCAATTATTGAAAGCTGGTAATTATATATGCAGGAAATGTTTTTCGCTGGGTCTGAAACTACAACCAGTAGCATTGAATGGGCAATGGCAGAGCTATTACGCAACCCTGAAACATTGAGAAAGCTTAAAGAAGAACTCGAAAGTGTTCTCGTACCTGGAAAAAAGGTCAGCGAGAGTGACATCGATAGACTGCCATATCTGCAGGCAGTGGTGAAGGAAACGCTGAGACTACATCCCGGAGTCCCTTTACTACCACGGAATTCAATGGAAGACACCGTTTTCATGGGGTATCACATTCCCAAAAATACGAAACTTTTGGTAAATTTGTGGGCAATTGGAAGGGACCCTGATGCATGGGATGACGCCTTGTCTTTCAAGCCAGAAAGGTTTTTAGGTTCGAATATCCATTACAAAGGGCAACACTTTGAGTTGATTCCATTCGGGTCCGGGAGACGGATATGTGTTGGCATGGCACTGGCTCAACGAGTTGTTCACCTCACTTTGGCCTCCTTGCTTTGGACTTTTGACTGGGAGCTTGACAGCTCCCTTACTCCACAGACTATGAACATGGAAGAAAGGACAGGTATGACACTAAGAAAGTTGGAACCTCTGAAAGCAATTCCCACAAAAATCAATCGGATAGTCCCTATGTTTTCCTCTGCTTAAACAAAATGTCTACGAACTTGATATAGTTGCTGTAGCCTGTATGTTGGTTTTGAAGTGTCCAAGATGTGTTTTACTATCACAAATAACTAGGTGCCAACAAGATATTAAAAAAAAAAGTTTGACGCTCGCTCTGCTTCTTTGCACCGAAAGTAAGTCTTCTCTCTCTGCTTCTTTGCGTCTTGTTTCTTGTCTATTCCCCTCCGGGCGGTGGTTTACGGTGGATAAACCACCGCCCGGAGGCCCTCTTCCTCTTAATAAAACCTTTGTTTTCTTTCTCCTTGTCTGTACTCCTCTAACCAGCTCAATGAGAGTCGACTTCCGCCCCTTCCATCTTCCATTCTTCCATTTTCTCTTTCAATAAATGAGTTTTAGTTGAAAATTCATTCGAGTTTCTTCTCCTTTTTCCTCAGATCTACTCCGGTTTAGAGCTTGAAATTTCAATTAAAATTTATTCTTAGAGTCAAAATCTCCTACTTAACATCATATCAAAATTTGGTGTTATTCCGAGATCTTTGATTTTTCGAATTTTTGGTTGTTTGAGTTATTTGTTGTGTGTTTGAGTGTCTTGCTTTGTGCGATGTATCTCGCGCGTTTACTAAAAGAAGTTAATTCATAAAATATTATTGAAATTCGATTATAATTATAAGAATCTTTCGAGCTGAACCGAGTCCTTATAATTGAATTAGTTCAGAATCTTTATTCGACTAATTGAATTGTTCAGAATCTTTATTCTACTTTCGAATCAGTTAGCTATTTCTTGAGAGTTCGACTGGTCTGCTAATAGAGCTAATTGAAGTCTTATAAAAATTTTGTTCAAGCATTGGAGTGATAAGGGGTATTGGCCCTATGTATCACAATTTAAAAGTAAATGACCTCAAATATTACAGCTCAAAAACTTGGTCCCAAATATCACTCCAAAAAAATTTTGGAATTTTTTTTTTAAAAACGCTGAAGCGTCTAGCGTTTTGGAGGAGAGAAAGAGGGAAGATGCTGCTTAAAGTAGCGTTGGGAGAGAACTCTAAACGACATAGCACTAGATATAATGCATGGTTTCTAATCTCATTATGTATTTAATCGATAATTTATTTCGCGTTCGCTTTATCGCTTAATCTCGTTATAGAGTTCTAGCGATTCTAGAACGTTCACTATACTAACTCAAGTTCTCGTTCTAAATTCTCAAATCATATTTAATAAAAAACTAGTTTTTTTTGCCCGCGCTCTGCGAACGGGCGTTGATTATTTTTAAAGTACTTAATTTGCTAGAATTATAATATTCAAAAAATTTGGTTTCAATCTAAGAAAAATCTTTCACGATGTAAATTTTTTTAAAATGAAAATATTTACTTTGATGGTATTGTAATATAATTCTGTTCAACTTCCTATACTCACCCGTGCCACGGACGTTGATATTTTTTTTGGTTTAATAAAATCATTTAAGCTCGTGAACAAAAATGAAAAATTATATTATTTGGACTAATACTTATTTTATTACTTCTTGGTATTAATATGTTTTTTTCTCGGTAGTCGTAAAATTAAGTTTACAAAATTTGAACATAAGTATTTTAAAGCAATAATCCAATAGAATTCATAAATCATATGAAATACATAAATTCAAATACTAATGCAATCAAAATGAAACTATAACAAATGACATTAAAATACCGAACAAATGTTAACAAAATAAATTACTTTTAAATTAACACTTCAAATTAGATATAAAATAAAAAAAATAGAACAAATACATCATTATAAATGTTAGTATGCCTATTTTGCCCGCGCGTTGCGAGCGGACGTTTATTATTTTAAAAGTACATAATTTGCTAGAGTTACAATATTCAAAAAATTTGGTTTTAATCTAAGAGAAATATTTTATGATGCAAAATTTTTTAGAATGAAAATATGCACTTTAATATTATTGTACTATAATTGTATTCAAAATACCCATGCAGTCAAAATGAAACTATAACAAATGACATTAAAATACGGAATGAAAAAAAAGTCTTTTATTTGAACAAAAAATTGAGTTTTATTGTAGCCATATAAACTTTATCGTTATTGAGATTTATTCTTAAATACACATAGGAAAAAGAATATGCAAAAAAATTGAAGTAATATTTTAATAGAAACATGTCAAGATTTCAATCGATACTTGTTCAAATAAATGTTATAAACATAGTTTTTTAAATAATGTGTTTAAAGTTGATATATCATTTTTTTTAAATAATTTTTTTTGAATAACTTGTGTTTTTTAACTATCAAATAAAAAACAAGTAAAGAATTTTTATCCATAAAAATTGCTGATTTTATGTACTTGGATATTTGTAAATTGAATTTTTAGAACTTTTTTTTTATAATTTAACCATTTTCTTGATATAAATAAAAGAATGAGATTTGTTGAAATTTTTAGGGCTTCTTTTTTTTTTTTTTTAAATTTAACTTTCATGAGTTATGAGTATCTCACTTGATAAATATATAGTGAAATTAATATGATGAATATACCGTTCAATGTTCATACATTTACTGCATCACTTTAAAGTGAGAATTACAAACTTCGAATTTAAAAAATTGTGAACGCTAACACTCTGCAATCTTTTGTAAATGTCATTGACGTTTATATTTTTGCTTGGTAGCTCCCTTGTAAATTTTGTAGTCTACTTGCCATCTATAAAACAAATATTTGGGATGCAATGAAAAATACTGTAATCAAAATAAATTAGTAAAGATATTTTCTCAAACATACATTCAATTTTCTGCTCTTTTAAAAAAAGATATTAATGCATTTGATTATAAATTGTATTTATAAAACAACCTCTTTAATTGATTATATTATTTCAAATGTAATTTATATGTATTTATTTAAGTATATAAAAATATCATTGGCGGTGAACAATTATGATAGAGAAAATTACTAAAATAATCATTTTTGAGACTTAGGTGGCCCAAAATACTGAAAAGCGGGAGTAAGGCCCTTTTTACTGATTTAATACGGACCATCGTCTAACGTATTACCTACTTAATACGGAGCACGGTGTTTCGTATCTCCTTTTAAACATAACTTGCCCTAATTGCAAAAATATTACATTATTGATTGAATTCGCACGACTGCTGACTGACGGATGCACGGTGGACTGGACGGAGACATTTAAGCCGGCGACGGTGGACAGGACGGAGGCTCTAATTTACCTTTCTACATAATACATAGTCGATTGTGAGTATTCTTATTCGGGTGATTTTCTCTTCTTATTGATTTAGGAAGTGCCTAAGCTAGTGAATTTCATATCCTTGTAAATTTTACTTTGTGATTTACCCACAATGTTAAGGAATAACAACACAATAAGGATTCTCACTTCTTAAATTCAGTCTTGTATTCCGGTGATAAGAATCGTTATGTATCAAGATATTAATAAATTAATAGTGTAAGTAACACTATGCCGAAGACAGACTATGAATCATACCGCAAAAGTATAAAGTACTATCTGCTCATATGACTCTTCCATCCAGAATAAAAAGGTATGGAACCACCCTGCAATTTCTGAAGTGGTAATTTTGATGTTTGTGTTGGTATTGATCCTTTGCTCTGTCGTTGTAGACTCACCGCATGTTCACTAGTCACACATTATTTTTTTTCCAGTTATGAATTTCTTATGACATTCTGGTTGTAATACAATTCTGGAACTTGTGCCGGCATTGATTCTCATGCTTCTTGCTAAATAGGCAATCTGATTGGGTTACGGTGTGTACCACATTTATAATATGTTACATTAGTTGCATAACTATTACATTTAAGGAACGGAATAAGCATTACATTTACAAACGCACAGATTAAAACAATGAAGAACACAAAAAAAGATGGTATTAATATTGAAACTTTGATTGATCGCCTTACATAACCTCAATGAATAGTGTAGTAACTACTTGCTATTTGTTGCTGGTTTCCCAATTACTATACTGATTGTTCATATATGTTATTTCAAAGATGAGAGATCATTTACATTGCCTCTTTCTAATATTATCAGCCGACACCAGTTTCTTAAGCAATGTTTTTAATCTCCTGCCACCAGTTCCGGGCCGTAGAATACCAAATTTCTCACTCTGCAGGCTTTCATAAACGTCGTTCATATCATCTTTTTTAGAACACCATCCTCCGTAAGTGAATTTTCCGTGGTGTCTTTGGAGAAGATCAGCATCAATCCTGTCAAGAACATGGTTACGTTGCTTGAACTTCCTAGCAAATGGTCGATTACTTAAGACCATTCTTCTGTAATCTTTGACTCCGATAGATCTTGGGTGTTGCTTTGTAGGTGTGTCCCATGAAATGTAGTGGAGGTCATGGTTAATTGTTGTGTTCTTGTAGTCCTGTGAGTTGCAAATAACAGTTTGAAAGTAACCTTCAGGAGATGATACAAAGTTTGTGTAGTACAGCAGTAGGGTTCTTGGCAGGTTATCCCAGCCCACTATGCAGTACTCTGCAAACGACCTAGATAAAATTGTCCAAGTTGAACCTGCATTTTAAGGTGCAATTAGAATTTGTACCGGAAGATGAATCCTCTATTCATGCATTCAGAACATGAAAAGAAAACAAATCCAAGGCGCTAACTGAAAAAATATTACTTGTATATCGGAAAAAAATATTACTTGTATGCGCTAACTGTTTTTTTTACTAATCAGTTTATTTGATACTTCCTGCTTTCTGTGAAGACTTATAATAATGTGTGTGTTTTTTTTTCATTTTCAGATTATGGCGCAACATAATGATAAATTGTCTATGGACCCTCGCCCTCGGGATCCTTCTGTCTTGCATTTACAGGGTACTCATAGGTCAGAGGCTGTGTGGGAGGCTGGTGGTGGTGACAATATGAAATCCCGAGTTCGCAATCCTAACAATTTCAGCCTCCCTTCTTTACATCCGAGGATGGTTCCCCTTCTTGAGGCTTTGAAATTTGATGGAGTTTCTAGGTTGGCAAGCATACAGATAGATTGGGGTTTGATCACTGCTCTTATAGAGAGATGGAGATCCGAGACCCATACTTTTCACTTTCCAGTCGGGGAGTGCATGATATCATTACAGGATGTGTCTGTTCTTCTTGGGTTGTGTATTGATGGGCATGCAGTTACTGGTTTTACTGCGGTTACAGGTGGATGGGACAGTTATGTTGGAGATGTCTTTGGTGTACGGCCGGGGGAGAAGGGTGAGAAGGGTAAGAAGATTAAGAAGGGTGAGAGTTCTGCATTGGATGATGATAACAGATTTTGATTGATTGGTGGTAGATTGAAGTTTATTTGGTTGAATTCTGTTTTTGGTTCCCTTCGAGATGATGCTTCTGATGTTGAGCTTACGCGTTATACACAGTCCTACGTGTTGCAGCTGATTGGCGGGATCTTATTGACCGATCATTCTGGGGGTCAGGTTCATTGTATGTACCTTCCTCTTCTCTTGGATTTTGCTAAATGTGGGAAACTATCTTGGGGTTCTGCTGTTCTTGCATACCTTTACATGGAATTATGCAAGGCGTCTCGTAAAGATACAGAGGAGGCAGCCGGATGTCTTTTAATATTGCAGTTGTGGGATTGGAGTAGATTACCTTCTTTGGCTCCTGTTCCTCGTGATCCAGTTTTAGATCACTCACGTATATGGGGTGATCGTCCAGGGCCACATGGTTTGAGGTAAAAATGTTCAATTTTACCACATTTATTGACATATTGAATGATATTTTCGGCATTCAAACTATATAGTTGTTTATTAATTCCTTTGAATCAATTCTAATGCCCTTTTTATGTTTTCATGTATTATATAGGTGGTGTGCTCATCTTTCCTTCCTTGACAGTGGTTCACATTCAGTTTCCACCTACCGAGTTCAGTTAGATGTTCTTGCCGATTCTCACTTTTTATGGCATCCATACACCGATGAGATTCTTGCCGAACTATCGGAGCAGTGTAGAGAAGGCAAAGATATTTGGTGTTACAAGGGGCCTCTTATATGTTTTTGTTTCGTGGAGCCACATCAGCCCGACAGATGCCTGCGCCAGTTTGGGATTATACAGGATATACCATCTTCTGCTAGTTATTGTCCTGAACTTCATAAGATTAACTTGAAGGGTAAGGCAGACTTGGACTGGACTTGGATGCATCGTGATCATGTAGCTCTTTGGGATGATAGGAAGAATAATGTTTTTGCTGGAGATGTCGGTGTGGGTGTATCTGAGCGTTACCCCAAGTGGTATTCATCTATTACTCATCGGTATCTGACTCGCATTGGTGGTGGCCATTCTTATACGGTAATCACAAATAAGCTTCATCCTTACTTGTTTTGCTATATACTTGTACTTGTAATTATAATTATATTTGTTTTGCCATGTATTACTCTATTTGTGCAATGTATTGATACAAATTGTTTTGTTTATGCAGTTGGATTTATTGGATCACCTAGATTTATTACACAAGGAAGCGAGATTTGGAGACTTACCAGCTATTACGGCTTATGCTAGACAGGTGCTACAAGAGAAGTTTGCATCCGGATACTTTCAAGATTTCCCTGTTGAAGACCGGCGTGCCAAGGAAGTTGAGTTGAAACAAAAGAGAAAACGAGGTGGCCGTGGGGTCAAAGCTCCACGCTTGCTAGGACCACGGATTGGTGTTGATTTAAATGATGATGCCGAAGGTGGCGAGAGGCCTAGTGATGAACCACCACTGTCATATCCAACATTCCACCTATTCACACAATCTCCAAACACGTTTCCTGATTATGTAGCAAGACAACAACAGCCGCCACAACCGGATCAGCAGCAGCCACTAGAGCAGGAAGATCAGCAGCACCGGGTTTGACATACTTCTTTGCAAGTAATTATTGTACGCGATTTAAATTTCCGAAAACAAATTTATAGTTAGAGTAAAATGGTTGTTGGTATGTACAAAAATAATCGACTTGTAAGGTAGCAGACCTCTTTATGTTAGTGTGA
Source organism: Saposhnikovia divaricata (assembly GCA_036435485.1). NCBI lineage: Eukaryota > Viridiplantae > Streptophyta > Magnoliopsida > Apiales > Apiaceae > Saposhnikovia > Saposhnikovia divaricata. The sequence continues at coordinate 172,442,016 of CM071598.1, forward strand.
AAATGCAGATTTAGAAAACATGACGAAAAGTGGTGTTGGAGGACGTAGGGGTTACAGCAGATAATATACTCTGTGGAATATTATTTCATTTTGACTGAATAAGAGGAACCTTAATGTTATTTAGATGCTATCAAACTGGAAGACTTAGTTGAGTCTCAGGCATGAATAACTCTGCTTTTCTAACTGAAAGTTCCTTTCTCGGCATTTTTTCCCGTCTATTATGTTTTACTTCTTCTAGCCAACAAACTATAATTTGTTGCTACGATCTTTGATTCTTTACAACTGTTCATTGACATGTATTCCAGTAATTAGGCCTACAAATCACTGTTTAAGTTTCTAGTTCATAACCTTTTATGTTGCTATATTGCTGCGAACCATACATAATCAAACTAGGTATCAGAATGCTTGCATGAATTAGTAGGCTTGTTCTTTTTCAGGAAGGTCTGCTCATTAGTAGAAGAATTATGGTACTTAACTTTTATGTCTAGCTATAATCGTAAAAGTCACACAACTTCCATAAAAGTTTTAGTTTTACACAATGCTGGGTAAAACTAAATGCCAAGAAACCTAAGGGATTATGCACAGGCTTATTTGTCCTTTTGTAGTGTTTAATCATTGTTCTTGTGTTTAGTTGGATGGCACAGAATGTAAATACAACAGAACAGTCTAAAATAAAACGATAAGTTGATATGTCGATCTAAATATGTACATATCTTGAATTTCACATGAACAGGTCCCACCTGTAGAGCATGAGCATCCTATGCAGTTACGAGCTCGTAAGAAAGTTACCGATCAGCAGTATACGAGGAAAACTTGGTGAGTTTGTTTAAATCTTTTATTTGCATTATTTCGAGCATCAATTCCTTTATTTGTTTGTGGTTTTGAGTCTTTATTTTGTTTAGGCAGAAGAAATAAATTGATGGCAATCTTATGGGTTTTGCATGACAATTAAATAGGCGAGTTATATTGCGTTAATAATTTATACGGTTGTAGTAGATAAGTTATTTTCGTATAATACGGCCCCGCCAGGGGCACTAATATCAATGAATTTCTGATATATATGCAGGCACAGGGAGATGTCATTTCTGTAGGCGTCCTTCATTTCAATGCTCAACGTGAAGGGGTCCTTCATTTTGATTAGTGTTAAGGCAGTTCAATTATGTAAAAGAATTTTTATGTAGAAGAATTTTTATGTAGAAGAATTTGTAATATTAGTTTACAATATTTGAAATTTTTATGGGTCTTTCATTTCAATATTTGTAATTTTTTTTTGTGCATTATGAGAGTTTTTTTCCCTGTGAAATTTTACAGTTGGTGTCATTTGGGTGTGAGTACAGGTAGTGAGTACAGTTGACAATTTGCCATCTCATTCTGGCCTGTGTCACGGTGATCTATCCACCGTATCAGACCCTATCACGGTTATACGTGTGCCGTATTAGGCCCTGTCACGGTTATGCATGTTCCGTATTACAGGTGACACGGAGTACAGTGTTCCGTATTAGATGTGACACGGAGTACTGTGTTCCGTATTAGGGGTGAAACGGAGTACAGTGTTCCGTATTCAAAGGAATCCTGAATTTCCTTACATATGCAGTAATCAATAACAATATAAGCAGGACACATCTCTTGTAGGTGGATAAAAGACTCATATTAATAAGATCCAGAAATTTAATAACAATATGTTTAACAATAACGACAAGCAATAACAATAACAATTTAAGCAATAACAACAAGCAAAAACAATAACAATTTAAGCAATAACAATTTAACTAAGTTTGAGATCCAGAAAACAAATAACAATATGTTTACAACCATCATACTCATTACAAATCTAATGCGTCAATAATGGATTAATACAATAACGGATTAATACATTCAAATAACACTTGAAATCAATCTACGAAGCACTAGAAGAAGGTCCTTTGCCTTTTGATCCTTGATAATCCATTGCGTTCTTGTATCTTGTGGACTTTCGTCGACCAACTTTTTTTGGAATATCATCAACATCAAAGATCACTGTTGGAAACCCAAGTAATGGAGGCCATTCTTTCTTGCTTGGTATTGGCTCAAAGTGACCCTCATAGACTATTCTTGCTTTCTCTAGCTTATACCCCTCACTTACAAGGCTTGTGTGGTGCAATCCTACACTAGCACAAGCAACAAGAACATGTGAACATGGAATGTGATACGTTTGCCACTTGTTACATGTGCAAATCTGTTCCCGTACACGAACAACATGTTTATTCCCCCCCTTCTGACCATGCTTCTTTGTTATCACCTCAAACACCCAATTGTTGCGGTCAACACTTGTCACCTGATGTCCACTTGCGCGTTCTTTCCATTTGTTCAAAATTTTATTGGCATGCTTGGTAAACTCGTTACCATCAACAGCTTGCTTTTTTATCTCTGCACGACGTTGCTCAAAGTAGCTAACCACCTTATAATATAAGGCCTTCACCATTGCTGTGACTGGGAGTTTTCTTGAGCTTTTGATGGCATTGTTCCAACTCTCGACCATATATGTTGTCATTGTACCAAATCTCTTGCCTCCATCACAAGCTAAAGATGTTTGTTGGGGGTTTATCTCACTAAACCACTCATCTGCTCCAGGAATAGCTCCCAACAAAGCATTCCAATGCAAATTGAATTTGGACTCTGTCAATTGGCTACACATTGCAACCACTCTTTCCTTCGATTTAGCCTTCTTGAATTGACTAGCAAAATTCGCAGCTAGGTGTCTAACACAAAATCGGTGATAGCCGTATGGTTCACACCACCCGATGTCAGGATTTTTCATAGCAGACATGATTCCTGCATGTCTATCAGAAATCACACAAACTCTCATTCGCTGCAAGGCAACCATCTTCCTCAATCTCTCCATGAACCATGTCCAGCTTGCTATATTTTCTGCTTCAACAATTGCAAATGCTACTGGAAGAAGGTGGTTGAAGCCATCAACTGCTGTGGCAGTAAGTAATACTCCTCCGTACTTGCCATATAAATGTGTTCCATCAATCTGAAGTACTGGAATGCAATGTACAAAGGCATCTACGCAAGGCTTGAATGTCCAAAAGACTCGCTTGAATCTTACCACCTATTTTCAAATTACACAATATTAAAACGACATAAGTTACATAATTGAAATCTTTTTTTAGGCCCCGCTAGGGGCACTAATCAATGCATGTCGAAATATATTACAGTTTCAACAAATTGCATACCTGAGGTAAAGGCCCTCCTAGATCATGCTCTTTGAAATACCAGCTGACTGCACCAATGCCCATACTTTGTAGCACATTCATCAATAGTGACAGCTCCTGGTATGATTGCTCCCAAGAACCATAAATCTTCATAGTTGCAATTTTTTTCCCGTCTCTAACCTTTTTCCTTGTTGGTACATACCCAACTTCGTAATTGCAGCAACTAACACCTTCTCTGAGACATTAGGATCCGCAGCTAATAGGTCAATGATGATATCTACAATGTGTGAAGCATCCAAATTGGGATGATCTTGTGAGATAGAATGATTGATACATGTATGCGGACCCTTAATCTCCATGATTTTAAAAAAGTTATGTGACTTTCTCTTTCTGGCCCTTAATTTCCACTCACAACCTTCACTATTTTGTTGGCAAACCACATCCCAAGTCAATGGATCATATTTCAACACCTTTATCATTTGATGATTGGAAATATGAACCTTCTTTACTAAATTTATCAACTGCTCTTTCGACTCAAACAACATTCCTTTAGCTAGCTCTGCCGGATTATGAAGTTCAGTAGCTTTTTGCATACCATACTCTAAATCTGAAGCAATCATTGAAGAGCCGTCGAAAGACCTATAGTAAGGTATATCATCATCCGTTAACTCGGTGTTTCCTCTTGACCCCCTTGAACTAGTGCTAGAAACACAATCAACACCCCATTGAACACTTTTTGTTCCTCTCGACCCTTCACTACTAGCACCACCCATGAACCAAGTCCTACTTGAACTACCACTCGAAATACAATCAATACCGCCTTGGACACTTTTTGAACCATGATTGCTTGAGGTATTTTCACCAACATTCGAGTATCTAAACATATCACCTGAACTTATGCTCATACCAATTGGAACTTTTTCAATGTAAAGTTCCACACGAGGTTTACTTTCGGAATCATCCACCGATTCAAACATATACTCAACATCATCATCATCAACAATCAAAACAACACCATACTTATTTGTACTAGGATTCTTAAACCTACGAAAAATCTTTAACTTAAACGATTCCGGATTTATAGCTAGCTTTCGATACAAAACATTCAGAATTTCTACATATTTCAAATTAAAGTGCAATTTGACAAAAGCAATCACATCTCTATCATATGTACTTCCAATTGCAGCATCATATATAATGTTCCCATCAACATATAACCATCCCCAAACATAATCTGAAGCCATTAAAATAGGGTTTCAAATAGAGAACATTACCTTGATATTTGGGAGAGATTTGATTGGCAGTGGCTGCTCGGGTCTGTGGGTTCGTATACATATACCATACACGCTAGACGTAACACCGTGTATACTCCTATTATGGAGTACGGTTTACCGTATTAGACGTAATACGCTATCCAATAATCCGTGTCTATTCCTATTACGGAGCACGGTTTACCGTATTACATTATCACGGTTTTCCAAGCTCCGTGTCAGTTCCTATTACGGATTACAGTGTTCCGTATTACGCTCAATACGTAGAGAAGCTATTAACTTTTGAAATTGCATTACAAAACACTAGTTCAATATAATACACATAAATTCAATAAAGGGCAAATTGTATTGATTCTCTTTGATCAATTTGAACAATATGATTTTCATACCTATTACAAAAATATTGAACTGCCCTAATTACATTGTTAATTGAAATTACACCCAATTGCTCTAGATAATTCATTACATGAAATTTAAATCTGCACATAAAACCTTCTGTTGATAGCGTCAAAGTCGTCCAGATTGTGAATGTTAACCAACATTTATGTATTGAAAGTTGTCTTCTAAGGTTATTGTTGAAACGTATTTGGATTTTAATAATATCCAAATTCTGAAGATATGGCCGTTGTAGATGTTCCAACACGACAAAGTATAGGGGGTTTGGAACCGTCTCTACGTAAGTTCGAGTGATGCACTGTATATACGTCAATTCCTCCCCAGTTCTTTCATCCATTTTGAGCACCTGAAGCCAACTGTTTTGAATGATTGGACTAAAGATAGAACTTTGAAGACAAGTACAAACAATAAAGATGGTCTGGATATAAAACTAAGTGTATCACGGTGGACAGTCTTCCGTATCTAATCTTGTCACGGTTGACGGTCCTCCGTGTTACACTAATACGGTGGACGGTACTCCGTATTAGGGTAATACGGTGGACGGTACTCCGTATTACTTTAATACGCTACACGAAACTCCGTGACCAGTCTGTATTTAGGGCCAAATATTTGGAAATCAGTATTTTGGGCAAACAGTATTTAATTTTGATTATTTTGGGCCTTCACCCATTATGATAACTAATTTGATATATTTTTGAATATAAAACAATTATTTGTAATTAAAGATAATATATAATTAAAAAAACAAAATGACAAAGAAAATGTATTACACAAAAGAAAGAAAGAAAATATAAATCGAAACAAAAAACACTATATTAGTAACCACCTAATTCAAAAATTTGTGTAATCAAGAAAGGGTAGTAGTAGCAATTAAAATTAATGAATGTAAAATACAAATTTAACATTGAAAACTAAGAAAAAATTGTAGATTTTATCTTCTCATTTTATTTTATATTTAATTTAAGTATAATTATAAACACATTTTTCTAAAAATCTATTTTGATTAAAATTTGGCATAGATCATATGTTGTCTATATTTAATTTATTAAGAAATTTGAAAGTAAAACCCTTTCTTGAAGAGATTTATATATGAATAATATTCTGGAACATATTCCAAAAGATTACAGAACACACATGGCGCGCTAAATCATAAATCATGATGTAGTTTGCCCTCTATGAAAACACTATACTCTGAAATAGATGGAAGATCTACATGTTGTCCAGAATTAGTACTATATCATTACGAACATCATTAGTTTATGGTTGATGCAATTAATGGTCATGGTTCAAACTGTTGTATTTAACTTATTTTTATCAAATATAATAAAAGAAAATAAATACATGAATAATGTATTTAGAGAATTTATAATGTGAGTTATTGTGTGGAAGTTACAAAATACATATATTAAATATATGTGGGAGTTACATATGTTTATTATGTAGTGAATAATGACAAAAGGAGTTACAAATAAGAATATTAATTATATTGGTTGGACAATGAATAAATTATTGGGCAGTTACATTTTATGGGGTGGAGGCATGAGAGGTTAAGCCTATATATAGAGATCATATCCTACAAGAAAAAGCACTAAAAATAATAAGAGCTTGTTCATTCTCTTTCCGGAACCCTTAAAATATTTCATCAATATTCACATTGTTTTTTTTCAGGTAAAACTATCATTGGTATCAGAGCTATATCGGTGGCTCTTGGTTCCTGTTTTTTCTGCGTTACATGTTGAGCCTGCCATTTCTTCGTGCTGCACATCGTCCTCTATATATGGTTTCATTTCTTATTTCCGTGCCCATAATCTTGTGTGGTCTGGATTGTATTTTAAGTACATACTATGGTTATAATAAATTATATTATCTCATATGCCGTCTTGATATATGTTTAAGTGGGATATTGGTTTTCTGTATGTGCTATTCACAGTCTTGATTGTTTACGTTTATATTATATTCACTTGTCTAGCATACTAAATAGGCTCTTGTTTTCTCCAGGTTTTTAGTGATTTTTTTTTGTCTATTTTTTGGTGCTAGGCTCATCCCTTTTCGTAATTATCAATAGATATGATTTTTTCTTTTTATTTTACATGGTAGTGATTCTTATTTAATTTATAGCCTTGTTGTAATCTAGATGATCATTTTTGTTTGATTTTAGTAGGTCAAGTTTTTTTGGTGCAATATTCTTTTTCTTGATGTTTAGCATGTGATATTTGTTGTCTTGTTTTTCCCAAATTATTGATGCATGTTTTACGTTTTTTTGTAACTAAGTTTTTATAAATCTTGCATACATCTTTTGTTTCATATATTAATTTATTGTGCTTAGATTGTATGTTCTTCTTGTATATTCTGTTATGTTATGTTATGTTCTGTTCTTGTATCGTTTTTTGTTTCATAATTTTTTTTGTCCTTTATATTTTATTCTAGTTAGACTTGTATATTGGAGTCCCATAATAATGATATCTAGTTTTCTTTTTCCTAAATCATGTTTCTTTGGTTTTGATCGATACGTGATCTTTTATTTAAACAAACTTGTTCTCGTAGATATTTGTTGCCTAATTTCGTGATATTATTCTGAGATCATGTTAGTTAAATATTTGATGATATTTTTTTTGGATTTTTATATGTTGACTCTACTTTTGTTTATTCCTGGTAACATAGTACGCATGTACAAGTGGACTAATTTTTCGGATCGTGAAAATTTGAAAGATTGAGAAATAAATTATCTTTGAATAATTTGGAAGCTATCGTTGAAATATACGGAACTATACTAGAGGGGAAGTATAAAATTTGTAAATAATAATTGGGTGTAAAGCTTGAGTTAGGAATTATCGCTGAAATAGACGATACCGTATTAGTTAGAGAGAATTTTATTAATGCTTGGAAATTGAGCATAAAAATAATAATAATAATAATGAGTTGGCTATATATTTTCGGTTTGGAAAATAAAAAAAATGAAATGGATAAATTTTAACAAATTTGTAATGACGAGAATACAAATTTTACCAGAATTGTTAAATACATTGGTTATGTCTAAATTGGTTATTGAGAGAAAAGAATAATGCCAACATTGCTAGTTGGAGCTAGAAATAAAATATTATTTTATTGAAATAAATTGTTTCGAGATAATTTGGAAAGTGATGCTCATGATAGAGAGCATGTGAAATATTAGTTTGCTAACAAGAATTTTTTTGACCGAGTTAGAGGAACTCATAAAAGGAATAAGGGAAAATGCCTTGAAATGGGAAATATCATTGACACCCACCTAGAAGTGGGAAGGATCGGAAAATTGTTAAATGATTGAAAATAGAAAAGCTATTTTCAGAAATATTCCGAGGAATAAGAAACTTATTTGAGGACACAAGACATTTAGTTGTCATCTATGTGATTACGACCATAAAAGTTTTTTTAATATTGAGGCATGTGTTGAAATAGATCAAAATGAATTTTATGATCATGATATGAATATGAGTATTGAATATAATAGTGCATAATCTTGTTTTTTTTTGCAAGAATTGGAATTATCAAAGTAAAATAATGAAAAATGATTTTGAAAGAATCAAGTGTTGGAGTTGTGTGATCAACCCCAATATAAAAAATTCATAAGTTGTATATGGATTATTGAAAGAGAAAGGTAAGAAAAATGTGTCTAGAAGTATGTCCAATTGCGAAAGGTTTTACGCAGAAATTGAGAAAATTTTGCCGAGAATGAATTAGACAATAGTGTCTGTATTTTGAAAAGTGGGAGTTTGTTTACAATACTATTAATATATGTTAATGATATATTGTTGTCAGTAATTAATAAAGGAATGCTCAACAAAACTAAGTTAGAACTTATTGGGAAAGTTGAGAATTAATGAAATCTGCTAAGTTCAGGGAATTAAATATTTTGAATATTTAGTGTGAACCAGAAATGTATCCGAGTGAAATGCTTAATCGTTTTAAGATGCAAAATTGCAGTCCGGCGCCAACCCATTGGTAATGGGAAAACGGTTAATGCGAAAAAGGCATTTAATGTATCATATGCGCAAGTAGTCGGAAGTTCGATGTTGTAATCGATTGACTTGACTTGGCGTATTTAATTGGTCTTGTGAATGGATACGAAAGAAATCCTAATCAAGTCTAGTGAGAGGTTGTGAATAGGATAATGAAGTACTTGAAGTGTACATTGCACCACTAATTGGTTATGAGGCAGACGTGCCTGAATTTATTGATTGTTCTGGTGCAGATTTCGAAGATGATAAGATAATGAAAATTCAACTTCGGAAGACCTATTAATTTATGGTGGATCCGAAGTTATGAATGTGCTGCAAGAAGTGAAAGTGACAATGTTTAATTAGAGATTGTGAAACATGTTGGTTTGATTGGATGGAAAATTTGAATCATAGAAAATATTTGATAAAAAAGTCCAGTGGGAGATGTTGTATTTAACTTATTTTTATCAAATATAATAAAAGAAAATAAATACATGAATAATGTATTTAGGGAATTTTTAATATGAGTTATTGTGTGGAAGTTACAAAATACATATATTAAATATATGTGGGAGTTACATATGTTTATTATGTAGTGAATAATGACAAAAGGAGTTACAAATAAGAATATTAATTATATTGGTTGGACAATGAATAAATTATTGGGCAGTTACATTTTATGGTGTGGAGGCATGAGAGGTTAAGCCTATATATAGAGGATCATATCCTACAAGAAAAAGCACTAGAAATAATAAGAGCTTGTTCATTCTCTTTCCGGAACCCTTAAAATATTTCATCAATATTCACATTGTTTTTTTCCAGGTAAAACTATCACAAACAAACTATAAAAGAAATAAACTCAATTGCTGCCACTACGCCATAGATGACTTTACGCAATGTTTGAAAAAGTGATGTCGTAGTTATTTTCATCCATACCTATTAAAACACCGAGTATTTGTGTTACATTTTCATCCATACCTATTAAAATATTTGTGTTAGCGTAGACATGATAAGTGTTGGCGTAGATGTTTTATAATGTATATGATTATCTAAAATATAAATTAAAGAACATTTTACATGGAAGTGATAAAAATTCTTAAAAAATGATTTATTTATTTTTTTGGAATATGAATTGGAGTGAATGGTATTTTTCTGAAAGTAATGTATTTTTCAATAATTTTAAAATTGATAAATTTAAATCTTTTACGTTTTTTAATTAAGAAATTGTATATATATATTAAAAATAATTCACACTAAAAATAACACTTTACATAAAAAAATAAAAAAATTTTGAAATAAATTTATTTGTTATATCAAAAACATTAATAGGAATAAAAATAATGATTTTTTTTGAATAATTTGAAATTGAAATATTTTGTAAGAAAAAAAGTTTTCAAAAATAAAATAATTACAAAACTAAAAAAAAAAGACAGCACGCAAAGTTGATGAAATGATAGAGCGGCAAATTTACCGCCTTAAGCTTAGACAATTATTGCCCTATGTCAAAGCAAAGACCCATAATCGCTCACTCTCACAACAACGCAATTAGAGATTAGAGCAGGGAGCTTCAAACGGGGATTCAAGCAGGGAGCTTCAAGACTTCAATTAGCTTCAATTAGAGCTTCAAGACTTCAATTAGGGCTTTATAATTTGGGTACAAAGCTTAAGGTAGCCTTCTCCCTAACTTTAATTTGCAAATTAGGGATTAGTTTTGTTAATCATCAATTCCACTGCCCAGATATCTCTCTCTCTCTCTCTCTCTCTCTCTCTCTCTCTCTCTCTCTCTCCCTCTCTCTCTCTCTCTCTCTCTCTCTCTCCCTCTCTCTCAGGGGGGATGCAATCTTTGCAGCAAAAGGCCTCAGAATGGAGTGATGTGGCAACAAAAGATGCATTTGGGATCGATGAAACCAATCTTTTTCACAAACTTGGTCTCCAGCCTTTCATCAATCTCTCCACTCATTTCTACACCAGGTTTATCTTTTTTACTCATCCTCTATTTCTCTATGCTCTATTTTCAGTTTTATTTCTATTTTCTAGTCTTTCTCTTAATAAGAAGGTTGTACAGGTCTCTGCAATCAGTTGTATCATTAAAAAATTAGCACCAACTCTCGAATCTTAGGGTTTATGACGATTATTAGTTGTTTTTGTTCTGATTTCGTGATGAATATCTGACGATTATTAGTTTTTTTTGTTCTGATTTTGTGATGAATATCTGGCGTGATAATTAGGGTTTATGACAATGAAGAAGAATGGTTTCGATCAATTTTTGCCAATTCAAAGAAAGAAGATGCTATTCAGAATTAATATGAATACTTTGTGCAAAGAATGGGAGCGCCTCCTCTGTATTCTCAGAGAAAAGGTGACCACAACTTTAACTTAATGAGGTGTACACCTTGTGGTGATACCGTTCTTCAATAATTACACGTGTGCAGCTGAGCCTCGTGGAAGAGGAAGTATGCATTGGTAGCACTAGGTAGTATTACTAACAATTAGTGTAGTAACAATATAATTTGACGAAATACTACAATTAGTTAGTATTATCAGCAGGACATTGACATTAGTACAGAAATGACTATAGTCAATTGTTCTATCTTATTGATGCGTGTAAGATCAGATTCAATTGTCCTCTGTCGTGGCTGCTTGTATTGTAGGTATCTTTTCTTTTTGCTTCAGCTTAATTTACATACATACATACATAACTCCTATATAAAAATGTGAACTCTTGATGTTTCTTGAATCATTGGTCCCAATCTTAATTAGGTTTAAATTTTCCAATCAAATTGGTTTAATTTGCAATAGTTATGTTTGATAAGATATATTTTTATATATATTTTAGATAATTTTATTCTCATATTTAATTGCATTTTGCATTGATTTGGATATTTATTTAATAAATTTTGATGTTTTATTGTAGGAAGGCAAGAGTTTCTAAGTTTGGAAGAATTTGGGCTTAAAGAGCTATTTTGGAGCTAAAATGGGAAGAAATTCGAATTTATTGAGCTACACTCGCTTTCTACAGTATTTATTTCATATCCGAAGTTGTAGGAGTCGGATTTGGACGATCTTACAGTCCACGCGAAGCTTAGAAAATTATCTTCAATTTAGAGGGATTAAATAAGCAAAAATCCGATTGGAGCAGCTCGAAATCTGAGGGGCAAATGCAGTTCCGAATTTTAAAGGATTTGGAATTTTCGAGAAAAATGAAGAAATGACAAAATAAAAAAATAAAGTGCAAAAAAGAATAACAGAAAAAGGAAAAAGAATTAGGAGTTTGGAGACCTTCATTTGACTTTACATTTCAAAAGCTTTAGCATGCGGAATCTTGGAAAACATGCAGCATGACATTGGACTGAGACTTCCTTTTGTTTTCATAGGTAAAAAACTTTTGTTTTCATATGTAAACTAGTTAATTAGCAAGAGCTATAAATAGCCTTCATTTGATCATTCTAAAAAACACACATCTTAGACATAGACATTAGATTAGACCAACATACAGTGCATAGGCTAGATAGACATCAACCAAACATACAACACCACATTCTATCTATTCGGCTAGTGCAAGTTTTAATTAGGGGCTTGGTTTTCTTCTCTTTTATGTACACTTTAGCTTAATTCTCTGTTATGTAAGGTACTTTCTATTTTATATATATTTTAGATGGATTGTTATATAATATTAGTTGTTCTTAATCTTTATATTAGTGAGTAGTTTGTTCTAGGATATAAAGGAAAGCCATGTTTGCATGATAATTCTGGTATGATTTTCATAGTGGTTTGATTGATTATGGTAAATTTTAATCGATTATGTTTTGATATTTAATTTGTGTTATCGGCCAATATCACAGATTAATTATATGCTAATAGGAGTAATAGATCGAGAAATTTTACTCACTAGAGGCACACATACGGTTATCGGAATTGAATTTTAGTGCGAGAGCATAATTGGATTTCCGAGAGCGTTAATTCTTGAGAGAGATTAACTATTGCTCTAATTACCCGTATAATTAAATTACTAAAAGTGATTATATGTGTAAGCATGTTTCGGGAGTGTTGATGTTTGAGAGAGATTAACAAACTCTAATTGCATGACCATTTTGATTGTTTAGCTTAAAAGCCAGATATTATGTAAACATGGTGGACCTAATTGCCCTAAATTTTAAATTCATTGTTTATCCTTTAATTAATTAGTTAAATTAATATAAATAATTAGTTAGTAAATATTTTCATAACTCTCGTTTTTGCTCCAGAAACAATTGAATTAAAATTGATAAAACCTGTCTCCCTGCGAAATAACACATAAAAATATACTTCATCAAATTGGCGCCGCTGCCGGGGAGGCAAAAATTATCGATTTTAAATTAATTGTTTTTTATAGTTTAGATTTTATTTTATTCAGTGTAATAAAAAAAATTTAAAATAACAAAAATATTAATTTCATTAATTTTCAGTATTATTATTCCGTTTCTTTGTTGGTTAATTCGAAGCAAAATTAACTTCCCCTGCTTTTAGTTGTTCACCCCTGTTTCCTAATCTTAGAACCCAGCTCTATTTTTATTCTTTTTTTACGAGCACAAACACACAAACCCAGTTCCTTCACTTCTTCTTCTCCTTCTTCGAACAACCCCTCTCTCTCGCCCCTTCACTTCTTCTCCTCTCCACCACCACATCACACCCACCTCCTCCACCACTAACCTTCACCATCCCTCCACACCTTCACCACCGTTCTTCATCACCGAACTCATCCCAAAACCGCAGCCTCCTCTTTTTCAACTAAAAACCCCGGTCTCCTCCTTCCCTCTCTCCTTCGTTTCTTTCCTCCCGCTGTATAAAGCCTCAACATTCACCGATCCCCTCCCCCATCCCCTTCCTCTTCGAACAAAACCCACAACCCAACCCCCCTCTTTCTCCGAGTTTGTCACTGAGTTTCGATTTCGAGTTCTTGCGGAGTCCACGAGTTTGAGTCCCTTTTTGTCATTGTTCTGAGTTGTCTATGCTGTCCAGTTTGCTGTTGTTCGTGTCTGTAATGATTATAATGATTACAGTTTGATAGCATTTTAGAATTGAATTTCGTTGCTCCGTTTGTTGCTGTTTTAAGAGTCCTGTTTTCTTTTTACTAGTCCGAGTTCTGTGGTTTGCTGTTGAGTTTGTAAATGCTAAGTTCCGAGTTTGTTTCTGTAATTGTTCGTTTCTGTGGTCTTCTAGTTTGTTCGAAAGTTCTGCGATTTTGTCATATTAATTTCTGGTTATTGTCAAGTTTGTTTTCGTAGTTGGTGTTTCGTGTTTGGGTTTCGAGTAAGGGATTCATTATTGTATTAGTTGAGTTGCTCTAAGTTTGTTTGTTGAGTTTGATATTTGTGAAATTCTCGAATTGGTTGTTTTTGGCTAGTCGTAATTACAAATGTGTCATGTCGAATTTGTCATAAAAATTTTCTGTAAATAAATCTCTAAAAAAATAATGAAAATAAAAAAATTAAAAAAATTAAATTTTTTATTAGTTTGTTAAACTTTGAGTTAAATTTCTAGTTCGTCTATGTTTCCTTTGTCTCATTGGAACTAGTTCCAATTGAGGCAGATTTTACTACGTTTTCTTGGTTTTGTAGTGTGTTTACAGGGATACAATGGGTGAGTTTGATAACTTCGCACACCTATGTTCTCTAGTAGAGGCACATTTATTGCAGAATATGGAGCCCACTACATGTCCGATGAGTACAAATGAGATGTCACAAGTGTCCCTTAAAACTTACAATTTTTGTAATATTTGTGGTATCCCGGGTCACTTTGATTATGAATGCTCTTACAATGTTTACAATTCTTAAAATGCTCAATTCAGACAAGTGAATGATTATCGAGAAAGATACGAATCCAATCCGTACTCTAATGAATATGATCAAGATTGGACGGGTCAAACAAATTTTTCGTACACAGACAACAATTTTCAGAATTTCTCATATCATGATCAACAACAATTTCAGCAACAACAATATGAAGAACAATATAACCAACAACAATTTGAGCAACCATCATGGCAACAATATGAATATCCTTCACCGCAAAATTTCCAGGTTCATCAAACCAATGAAAATGTGCAACTTGATCAAATGAGCGATGTGATGAAAATTCTAATTCAAATGCAAAATGATCAAGAGAAGTTCATGCAAATTATGAATGAGCTAAACACTCGTAGCAAGATGATGGAAGCTGAAATTTTGGAATTGGCTAGCTATTCTACTGCATGGCAACCTGACTATACACCGCCACCATCTATGCCACCAGAAGATGAAATGGATTCGATCAGTCTTACAAGTGATCAAGAGGAAAATAGTTTCTCGGTGTGTGTTGATGATGTACTTATTGAAATAGAAGAGGAGCTTTCCACCGATGTTAAGATCAATGATTTTGTTATTATTGAGGATGTTGTGAGTATGGACGAGAATATGTACTTCAAGGTTGACGTGATGTCAAAAATTGTCCAAGAAGATCTTTTTCCAATTTTGTTTGATAATCCATTCCAAACGGCTCTTACGCTTCAATTCTCGGAAGAAGGAGATCGTGATAATTACTCCTTATTCATTGATTTAAAAAGCCAAGAAGATCAAATAACCCCAGAGAAAGTAAGGAGGGGAGAAGAACCACCACCCGAGCCTCCACCTCACGTGAATATTAAGGGAGTTCGGCATTTTCGAGGCTGTGAATTTTATCGTTGCTTTATCACAAAATTTTCCAAAACTACATATTTTCTTGATCAATTGATTATTGATGTAGTAGTTAAATTTGCTAATGCTTGTTTGGAGACTTTGTGTAGGATTAAAACAACTGTTGATGCTCTTGATTTTATTCGTGGTGGTCCCGCGCAACAGGTTTTTGGTCTTTTTGGAGTGGCACTCCATGCTTTGACATCCAGTGCCTCGACACTTCATGCTTATGCATTAGGGGAGTATTTCTTACTTTTCTTTGTATTTCTTACTTTTCTTTTATATAATTGTTCATTGAGGACAATGAACACTTAAGTGTGGGGATGAGTTCTCGATGATTCAAAAATCCCAAAAAAAAATTAGAAAATTAATTGCCTCGTCTCATAGTATGTTAACAAGGATATATACACATCTTGTGAGCATATTTTGCATGATTATTTGACATGTCATATATCTGAAAGTTATTTGTTACTTGATGATTCCTTGTACGTGATTGCGAAAATTTTGAAACTTGAGAAACATCATTGTCAATTTTAGTGAGTACTGAAGCATGCTTTCACCTTGTGAGATCTTGAGCCTAATTTGTGATTGGTACATCTTATATCAATCGAATTTTATTGTTGTGTGTTGTTCATCATTTGACATGTTGCTATAGAACTTGCTTTAAACCATTTTGAGATTACATGATATCTGTATGCATGAAATGATAAAGGCACTAGGATTAACAGTATTTATCCAAATAGTACCCTTGAATCATATATCCTTAGTGAACCCCTTTGAGCTTTTTATTCGTTATTTTTGTGTATCACCAATCTAAATTCTTGAGCCTACTTGTTTATTCTTCTCTTGATTTACTAGTAGAGCATTTTGATTCATTTGGAGGTTGGTGCATGCATAGTGTGGGGATTTCTTTGTTAAAGTGTGAAAATTTGGTAGAAATCAAAAAGAAAAATGTGCTGGTATGAAAGGGACGATCCATGTACATGTGTTGGTATTAAGTGCATTGTACTAGAAATTATTCTTGGTGACTTTTCACTGCCTTTGGTTACTGGAGTCTTGTTTAAAAAAAAAGATCAAGTAGAGTTGTGTTCATTGGTTTGTGCAATATGAAAGTGGAAAAGTATATAGTAATATGTACTTGGGGTTTAATGCTTGTGAGAGTTTGATCACCTTTTACATGATTAAATTTCAAGTTGAGTGCTTTAATTAGAAATGAACATTGTGCTCTATTAGTTTGCCGAGTTAGCCACTTGTTACCCTTTTTCTTGATTCCATACCCTCCACCTTAGCCAAGTTACAACTGTTAACAAAGACCTTTTGATTTGTGCATGCATGTATTCAAAGTAGTGGAGATTTGGTGGACAACCAAACATATGGTAGCACATGACTGAATTGATTGAACTTGAGCGAATACACTTCACCTATACACTTGTGTGATTTAAGAGTTATGTGAGATTTTCTATCCATAGCATGTTACTCATTGAATGCGGCATTGATATATATATTTCATGATCTTTTTTATCTATCTAGACTGTGTGTTTACTTGGATAGTCTTGTGCATATGATGTGTAAGTGAACAGACTTTCAAAATTGTGCTATTGAGGTTTACTTGTGTGGAATACTATGATATGTTGCATACTTGAGACTTGGCAGAAAAAAATGGATTTTGTGGGTAAATTCACTATAAACCCTCACGAGACAACACTCGTCCTACTAGGGCTGCCTAGGGGTTTAACGGCTTGTTGCATGTGCTCAATGTAATCGTGTCATCTACGAAAGTGATATTAGTTAGGATTTAGTTTTTATTTCGCTTATTTGCCCGAGGACGTGCAAATGCTTAGTGTGGGGATGCTTGATAAGATATATTTTAGATAATTTTATTCCCATATTTAATTGCATTTTGCATTGATTTGGATATTTATTTAATAAATTTTTGATGTTTTATTGTAGGAAGGCAAGAGTTTCTAAGTTTGGAAGAATTTGGGCTTAAAGAGCTACTTTGGAGCTAAAATGGGAAGAAATTCGGATTTATTGAGCTACACTCGCTTTCTACAGTATTTATTTCATATCCGGAGTTGTAGGAGTCGGATTTGGATGATCTTACACTACGCCATAGATGGCCTATTGCAACCTTTTGGCATGGGTGTTACCTTCTTAGATGTTACCATAGCTATGAAATTTTTGAGCTATCGCAATCTTGTGATTGTGGTGTTACCAAATCCACAAACGTATGTTACTTTAGTTATAAAAGGTGTTACTGTGGGCAACACCATGAGATGTGTTACCTTAGAGTATTCATGAACAAAAATTTTATTTTATTTAAAATTAATGAATTAATAATTATTTGACTTTAAAAATAATTAATTTTAATAATATCGTTGAAGTTATCATTATAAAAAGTAATATTCGATCATATAATGAATTATTTACATTTTAAAATATTAAATATTTTTGATAAATTTATAGTAAAAAGGTTTTAAAATAAAGTAATATTCAAAAAATATTAAATTTTATTTATAATCGTTAAAAATTTTATTACAGAAAATGATAGTTTGTAAAGACTCATAATTGTTACAATATAATTAAAAAAATAAATTTTTTAATTAGAATTTAATATTAATAAATTAAAATAAATTTGTTATAATTTTTTTAAGAAAAAGAAAAAAAGTACAGTATAGTAAAAATTATTGAGATGAATGGGTTGAGCGGCAAACAAAATACACCGAGCGCCAAAAGCAAAAATTCAGAATTAGGGTTAAACACGGGTATGGGGAAATTAGGGGCAAATCTAACTCACTTTTCACTTCTCTCGCCTCACCTTCCACTCTCCCTCTTCTCTCTCCGCCTCTCTCTCTGTCTCTCTCTGTCTCCCTCTCTTTTTCTCCCTCTCACACACTCTCTTTCTCTCCCTCTCACACACTCTCTCTCTCAGTCACACACAAAAACATAAACTAGGACTAGATGAATTTGCAAATCTAGGACTGGATAAACTTGTAGAGGTTACAGTTAACCCTTCTCCTGCTGTTGTATCTTAAGCTCCTCTTGAGCTTCTTGCTGGTTTAACTCCGTTTGAGTTCAGTTGTGAGCTTCCAATGTCGCCTGCAGTCAAGGTGTTCGATGGTTTGTCTGAGAAAGTTCAAACTTCATCATTGGAGGTTTTTTCTTTGAATACTACCCCTGGGTTGCCTGTTGATTCCAACCTTGTGGTTGATGGGTTGCTCTTTTCCAAGATGCATCATAATTCGACTCCTCCCAGCCATGTGGACAAAGTGTTCGATGATATGTCTGAACCATCTCTTACCACTGCTTTGGATATGGTTTATCCTGCTTCTTGTTTTATTAATTCTAGCATTACTATTGTTCATATTACTAACACTAATTCTGATTGCATTGCTATTCCTCTTGAACCTAGTTTTCTGCTTGCTTCGACTAATGTTTGTGAAGCTGTGTTAGCGAAGTCTCCTCTATTTCCTGTTAATGGCACAAAACGCTCCAAGCGTAAGTATTACACAAGTTCCTTAAGAATTTCTACTATAATTATACATGTTCGATGATATCAAGTATGAGTCGTTTCTAATATAAACAAGTAGGTTGATGAATTATGGTTCTTACCATTTTTTTTTTGCTTGCGTCCTGTTCTTCCTCTACGAGGGTATGGGTATTCTTTGGATCCACCAAGCACTAGGCGAGCATATTCTATCCCACTCCTTCAGCATGCCTGATCCATTTCCGCGAAGATTTATAAGTTCTTCTTCTCTGTGTTGTCTTAAGTTCTAGCACACATTTATGAAACAATGTACACACACATATACAACAAACCTGCTATGATACTTTTGGAAGCAAAAAGTTTCAGTTGGTTAATTGTGAAGTGGCCTTAATTATGTTGAACAAATGTGTATTTTATCTGCTTACATTAGTATAAGAAAAACTAATAATCGAAATCAGAATTGTATATAGCTTTATGGGCCTACTACCCCTAGCAAATATAGAAAAACAAATAACCAAAGTTATAATTTATATAGATTTATGAACCTAACCGTAGCAATTATATCATGGATGAGTAGGTTGTGGGATGTAAGTAGTGAGAAAATTGTCCGGACACTTGAGACCAAATCAAATGTAACCAGCACAGAAGTCAGTGCTGATGGCCGCTATATAACCACTGCCGATGGCTCCACTTTCAGTTTTTGGGATGCAAATCAGTAAGAATCTAATTCAGTTGTTTCTTTTTCTTTGTAATCTGCACCATCCAACAGTGGTGTACCATTGTCATACTTTAACATTCTTGTCTGCCTTGCTCGGACCATCATATTACAGTTTTGGTTTGATTAAGAGCTATGACATGCCTTGCAATGTGGAATCTGCATCACTGGAACCAAAGAATGGTGACAAGTTTATCGCAGCTGGAGAAGACATGTGGATCCATATGTTTGATTTTCATACAAGAGAAACAATTGGTAGGTATCCTTGAACCTTTAATCCTTCATCAAAGAAATATGTTTTCTTCATCCTTTGTGTGATTAACTTATACATGCCAAGTATGTTTACTTATCAGTTGTCATGTATCTTATACATTGATATGTTTATGTTTGTTCAACAGCATTTATTGTTCAGCGTGACTGATCCACAGTACAGAACAAAACCTGCTGGTGTATTGGATGTGAGTTCCTTTAAACTATGTTGGAATCTCTATTTTTCTGTAGTCCCACTTTTGGTCCATATTTTTTGATTTGCGTCTTCTGTTATTTTGGTATGTTTGGTGAATATTTGCATGGACAGATTATGTGGCCTGAGGTGATGAATAAACCACTCATATTCTAACTAGGTCATTGATTTATCTTGGTCTGTTAATTGGCATTATTTGATAATTACAAGATTTGTTTACAAAGGGTCAGGTTCATATCAGTAAATTAAGAAAATTTAAAGTGTGCAGTATTTCTAGAAAATATCTCTCTTTGATGCTATTATTGTATATATTAATGTTATGGCCATATCTCTCTTTGATGCTATTATTGTAATGGTAAACTAATCAAAGTCTTTTAAGGTATGCTTTGTGGATAATGATTACTACTTATCCTATGCTGTTGGATTAATATTAATGCTTTAGATAATAACTTAAGCACACGAGTGAAAAACAAGTAGAATGAAAAAGGTGTAAGGATGGCTTGCAAGTCATATTTGTCTGACCTTGGATACTTACTTTTTTGTTGGAATGTGCAGTAGCACTAATGTTTTTTGTGCAGCTGGGACTTGCTACAACTACTTTACATGAAGAAGGATTATGAAAGAGAAGTCTAGTCAAAAGGAGTCTCTCTCTTCTGTCAAACAATTCTTGAAGCTCAACAAATTGATCTTTGAGTCTTTGGTGGACACCAGTTGTCTTTTGAAATTTACCATGTTACTAGCTCTAGTACTTGTACGTTTTAAGTTTTGTTCATTAGCTAGTGTTGGTAGATATTTTTGGATGATTTGGTTGGTTTTGTACTAGATGATGTTATTAAAATGATGTTGGATGATGTTATTGAAATTAAATTAATTTGGTTCTTGAATATTTAAATGTCATAATTTTTTTTGTTATTAAAATTTGTTATAAATGATTTTAATTTTGTAACACTCAATGTGTTACAATTGGTAAAAGAGGGTGTTACAATAGATTGTGGATCCCACCTATATGTGGGCCCCACAGTTGTCCCTGTGCAAAATTATGTCATCTATTGTAACACACAAACTATGTTACTGTAGAGTGTTTAAGATGTTACCTTTGATACCTATAGTTAATGCTGAGAACCTAACACGGCTGAAGTGTTACCATAGCCTTATTTTGGCCTATGGCAACTTTAAACAGGGTCTATGTTACCAGAGTTTTGGGGTTGCTATAAGCAATGTATAACGTAGTACAGTCCACGCGAAACTTAAAAAATTATCTTCAATTCAGAGGGATTAAATAAGCAAAAATCCGATTGGAGCAGCTCGAAATCTGAGAAGCAAATGCAGTTCCAAATTTTAATGGATTTGGAATTTTCTTGAAAATCGAGAAAAATAAAGAAATGACAAAATAAAGAAATAAAGTGCAAAGAAGAATAAAAGAAGGAAAAAGAATTAGGAGTTTGGAGCTAATTGGAATATTTCAAACATACCCCAAAACTTTCATTTGACTTTACATTTCAAAAGCTTTGTTTTCATAGGTAAAAAACTTTTGTTTTCATATGTAAACAAGTTAATTAGCAAGAGCTATAAATAGCCTTCATTTGATCATTCTAAAAAACACACATCTTAGACATAGACATTAGATTAGACCAACATACACTGCATAGGCTAGATAGACATCAACCAAACATACATCACCACATTCTATCTATTCGGCTAGTGCAAGTTTTAATTAGGGGCTTGGTTTTCTTCTCTTTTATGTACACTTTAGCTTAATTCTCCGTTATGTAAGGTACTTTCTATTTTATATATATTTTAGATGGATTGTTATATAATATTAGTTGTTCTTAATCTTTATATTAGTGAGTAGTTTGTTCTAGGGTATAAAGGAAAGCCATGTTTGCATGATAATTCTGGTATGATTTTCATAGTGGTTTGATTGATTATGGTAAATTTTAATCGATTATGTTTTGATATTTAATTTGTGTTATCGGTCAATATCACAGATTAATTATATGCAAATAGGGGTAATAGATCGAAAGATTTTACTCACTAGAGGCACACATACGGTTAGCGGAATTGAATTTTAGTGCGAGAGCATAATTGGATTTCCGAGAGCGTTAATGCTTGAGAGAGATTAACTATTGCTCTAATTACCCGATTAATTAAATTACTAAATGTGATTATATGTGTAAGCATGTTTCGGGAGTGTTGATGCTTAAGAGAGATTAACAAACTCTAATTGCATGATCATTTTGATTGCTTTAGCGGAAAAGCCAGATATTATGTAAACATGGTGGACCTAATTTCCCTAGATTTTAAATTCATTGTTTATCCTTTAATTAATTAGTTAAATTAATATAAATAATTAGTTAGTAAATATTTTCATAACTATCGTTTTTGCTCCATAAACAATTGAATTAAAATTGATAAAACCTGTCTCCCTGCGAACGAACACATAAAAATATACTTCATCAATGTTGCTCACTCTTTTGTATATGTGCTTAGATGTGGTTCGTGATATTTGATAGTATTTAATATTACTTGTAAAAGTCTAATATTGTTTATATTTAAATGAATTGCTATGAGAATGCTGAATGTACTATTGTTGGAGCTTGTGTTTTTGTTGTTGGAGAATCTTTGTAGTTAAAAAGAAAGAACCAGGAAAGAAACTCAAAATGTCAGGTACTTGATCTTTGTGTCTATTATATTTCTATATTTTCCAAGTCTGAATCTCTAATTTCTAACAGTTTTCAGTCTAACTTTCACCATGCATATGTTTCTTATTATATTTCTTTTATTTGTTAATTAAGCCGACTATTAGTACTATGTAGCTATTAGTTTAATTATACATGTTATCAACAAAATTAGTGTCGAACAGTTTGCAAGTTTTAGTGCGTAATAAAGATTTTCAGTGTTGGCAGGATTTTGAAGTAGTTTAATAGAATTCTTGTAATGCTTTAAGCTATAAGTTACAAAGAACATTCAAACTCACTTCCTACCTTGAGAAAATGTAAATAAAGGAATAAAACGTCACTTGATAGATCTCTTCTTAGTTTACACTTTTTATAGTGTGTTCACTATCTGTTTTGATGTCTGATGATCTTGATGCCTCACTACATGTGTGTTTATATTGTTAAACATAGTTCTTGGGCATGGCCTTCTTTCTCTTCTTCTATTTTATTAAGTGTTTAAATGTTTTCTAGATGTTGCAAATTCTGTATTGTAGTTCAATAATTTTGCCCGGTAATTTTGTTATCAGCTTGCATTTTCCTTGTAGCACTTGCATTCTACCCTTTTTTATCTTTAAAGATGAACCTGGCAAACAAGTCCAGAGTGCAAATGGGATTAAAAATACAAGCAAATCTCATGTAGCTTTTAAGGTATACTACTCGTAATCCACTCGTGTATCTTAACCATGATGCATGTTCTGAGGACAGTGATACTTTGCTAGTAAATGTGCTCATAATACATGTTTCCTTTCTCACTCGTATTGTCCTCAATTTAGTTGATTTATGCTTCTTGTTTTTTTGCTGTAGTTCCAAATAACTGCACCGATGAGTTGTTTTATGCGTCCTCCCGGGGCAATACTTGCTCCTAGAGAGAGTCTTATAGCTACTGGTACTGTCTTAGTTATGATCTTTTCCCATGTTTTCATAGTATTATTTACGTTTGGCGCATTATACAGAGATATATAAGTTTTTTTCAGCAGGACATTGATCTTTTATTAGTAGTAATTCATTTAATGTTTTGCAGCTACTGAAGATAGTTACCACAACAGTTTTACCTCTAACCTAACCAGGCCTATTAACCTTGATAAGATGGTTAGCTTCTTCAACAGATACCATCCACCCTTGGCTCTTCACTGGTATCTTAATTTATAAACTGACCCTCACAGGTTATTGTATTTTATACACTGTTAACATAATTTGTTTTTGCCTTTTGATGTACTATATATATTGGCATACAAATTCATGCCTTGTGATAAAGCTAAAATGGAAATGATGCAGGTTTTCCTAAAAGTTCACAGGGATGTTATATGTGAAAATTTTTAACTAATAAAATTGTAGAACAGTTGCTTATAGTTTTTTTATTTACACCTTGTAGAATTTGAGCAGGAAATGTTTAGGAGAATGAATGAGAAGCAAAACGGGGCAAAGCAAAGTTAATGAAATTGAAGGTCCAGGACGAAGTCGATACAAAGGTGATTAAGGTCCGGAGGAACTTGACATGGATACATAGACTCTCTAGTGTTAAACATACTTTTTTGTATTTTCATTTCCTTAAGGATATTTTCCAAGCTTGTAAACCTTCCTTTGATGTTCTTGTTTTGTTTTAGAGTTTTGAATTATAAATTTTGTAATGGCATAAATGATTATGTTTGGTGAAATGAAAAGAACATACTTTAGTTATTGTTGCATTTATTATTGTGGAAAATGAATGTATATATATATATATATATATATATATATATATATATGAATTTAATTTACAACAAATGTGTATCCTATGGCAACACATTTGATCATGTTGCTGTAGGTGTAAACAGTGTTGCAACTGACCCTACGCCAACATCGAAAAATCTAACACCCGAAAAGTGTTGCCGTAGAGATTTTTGAGGCTACGCCAACAGTTTCTGGGCCTTCGGCAATAGTTTTGAAGTGTTGCCGAAGACCATCTATGGCGTAGTGTGCATTTTCACTATTTAAAAAAAAATAAAGGTGTGTCTCTTTCCAAGTTCCATCTTTCAGCTAATGGGTCAAGATCTACACAAAAATCTGGAAACAAAAAAAGACAAAAGAGACAAAAATCTGTCAGCTAATGGTCATGGTTCAAAAAGACAAAAAAGATCTACATGTAAACTTCAAAACCTGGAAACACAAAAAGACTCTGCAGCATGCATGCAAAATAACAAAATTTACAAAAAATTAATATACAACTTGATTAAGCAAATCCGATCACACATGGTATCAGGCTGGTAGTACATGTGTCCAATTCATTATGATAATCCTTAGTGTTTTAATCTTCTACATAGTGCAAATCAGTTGACTAATTTATAAACAAACAATTATATCAAGGGTCAGCAAATTAGTAGTGCTACACTAACCGGTAGCTAACAAAGTAAATAAAAAGAATAGCCTCAGGTAGTTACCGATAGGAGATCAACACCATCAACATCCAATAATGGAACAGCACGTGCCAAGTACTGAGGTTCCCATCGAGGATAAATATGCCAGTCACACAGAGAACTAACTCATGTCCACTGCTTATCACTTGGTGTTCCTAACAACCTTCCACACCAAACAAAACGCATTAAAATTTAATACTGAAATGAGAACAGTAACCAATCCAAGAGTAACATTTGCAGCTGTAGAGCAGCAGCGAAGCTAGATATGTAAGTAGGACACTTAGAAACATGACTCAGTCCCTCACATACAATCACATATTCATTGATGTCATCTTCTCATAATAATTCTATCGTGCACTTTCTAATCTTCTGGACGTATTTCCCTATATTTCATATGTATAAATCAATTACTATAAATTGGAAAAAGAAATTCATAATGTACAACACCTAGCACATAGCATTTCTATATTAACAGGTAAAGTAGCAACTAAGTTGTATATCTCGTAATCAAGTTCATAGTTGCAAAAAATATGATTTTCTAAGTTGTAGCTAGGCTCTCATCTCATGCAGCCTTATATTGGCCAATTTTTTGTGACTGAATTATGAATAAAAAACTTGCGTTCACTAACAGAATTTGTTAAGAATATCAAAAAAAATCGCTATTTACCTACTTGTTATATTTCCTCTCTTATTCAGACATAGCCTACAGAGTACAGAGCATGAATATAGAAAACAACAGAGAGTATTTAGAATGTGGCAAGGAATCTAAATACATCAGAATTTTAGGATTTCAAAACTTTTGACTTACATTTTTTGTTTGTTATATCAGATAAAGGACTCAAAAAGTTTTGGCTTGACAGCATGTGAATTCCTCGGACAGAATGCTATTCTGATTATTCAAAAAAGGTTTTGGAATAAACAAACATTACAAACTATTATATGTAAATTTCATTCATAACTAACGTTATTGGTGTGTGAGATCGGGGGATGCAATTGAAAATCTATAGGACAGAATGCTACTCTGATTATTTCCAGGCTTACCTACGTACGATCGAAAAGTAATTTATAATGTACATAAGCTTGTGTTGTAGACAATACTAAAGTTTGTTATAAAAATATTGTATAGAAGACATCAGCATTGATGTAGAATTCCAAGGAAAAAAATCACCTGCAATAGGTTCTGGAGAACAAATTGGCAGGACACTGATATTGCTGCAATTTTGAGATATATCTTGCTTCTTTGACCTTCCTCGCTTTTTGAAATTTGGGACAGTTGTATTATGCATAATAGGAGGCGAATGAATATCTTTCGTAGATCTTCCTCGTTTTTTGGCAATTGCAGCACCAGTATTTTCTATATTCTCATTCTCTAATGAGTAATGACTTATTTGATACAATCAACTGATTTCTAGAATCTAAAACACATTTGCACATATGGGAATATTAGTACTTTATAAATCAGCAACCCTTTTCATTAAAATGACTTCTAACCAGTATATAATGATGTTTATACCAATGCGTAATGAAAAGATAAGATTATGACGCCACTTAACTTTGATATTCATTTGTAGACATTGGTTTCTCATTCTCCAACACCTATCTATTTATGGTCATTTTGCAGAGGAGAGTGTGCATTGCATGTAGAGTGTGCTTTGCTCTCCTTTTACATAGGGTAGAGAATCAATTCTTTACAGCATTATCAGTTCTGAGTAAGCAACAATAAACATAGTTAATTAACTTTCATTACTTCCAATTGTCACTTGGCTACTTACAATAACAAAGAAGGATTATTTCACAACTCCATTTACCTGCCTGATACAACTTTAGCTATTTGAGTCCATCTATTGCCAAATATCTTTTGAGCCTGAATAACATTTATACATCAGTTCACATTCATCTAACAGTGCACTATATTCTTAAAATATAACAAATAATAAATTAAAAGTATAAAAGTTGGGAAGAAAAATGTGTTACTACGGCTCTAAGATATTACATTGACGATTTAGTAGCATGACTTATACCTGACACAATATATTGTCTTCCTCTGTTTACCATCCCCCTTTGTAGCATCCCAAAATCCGGGGTACAGATATGGGCCTAGTAGCCACTAACAACATTATACAATCTTGGATATAAACAACATATAATAATAAAACCCCTTAACCAAGATCATATACAGGTTATGGTATGAAACAACTGTCAAATTACTATTACAATCCATCCTCAGAATAAAATGTTATACAATTCTATGAATAAATAAAATCACTGTCTAACTGAATATCCAACCTTGACGAATTCCCAACCACTAACCAATGAGAATCCGCAACCCGATCGCCTCCTCTCGCTGCTGGAAAGCAACACCAATGACCATTACTAGGTTCACTAACCTTCTCTATTAGCTGAATAAAACAAACAAGCAAGAGTGAGCCAACAATGCTCAGCAAGTGCAATAGTGATAACAATTTCAATAACGATGACAATTCTGATAAATAAAGGAGTTTCATTTCATTCTATGAAGGAATCAGCTATATCAACCTATAGATTGTCACGAGGGCCAACAATTCACCATTAACAAGGTGCATCAAAAACTAGAACTGACAAGAGTTCTAATATCAAATATTATTAAAACAGACTTCCAAGGAGTCAAGAACTAAACATCCCAATTCCAGAGTATAGATTAGAATTGGAATTTTTATTTATTTATAAAAAAAAACATCAAGGTTAGGTTGCTGATCAGTCACGCACTAACCCCGGACAAACGCACACAGCAATGTCCTTAATTGGATCCATGACACACATTGGCCTTAACTTCCGACCATAATATGGTCCCACCCCGAAGGGTTTTACGCCCCAAGGGCCACTTTTAAAATAAACATTTCCAATTCTATATAACCACAATGGGTGTCAGGACAATCGACAGCCCTTGGTATCCAACAACTGGAACTCACGTCCAGAACAACAATTCATGATTTAGAGTCAATAAGAAAACAACATAATCGATTAGTATCGACAAGTTCGATACCCTACAGGGAACAATTGAACAATCAAGATTTTCAACAGATATCGACAAGTTTGAATAAATATCAACGAGAGGGATGTGAGTAATTGGATTTATAACATCAACAACTTATCTAAAGAGAAATTTCATTTGAGCAAGAATAAGGATATAAGTTGCAATAAGATTTTCGACTGTTAACAATCTAAGTTGGAGCAGGAACATAATTGAGCACTACGAATTAATAAAATCTTTCAATGCGCAATAATGTTTGATTTCACATAAGCGAGTAAAACAGCTTAAACGATTATTTGTGAAAAGATAGTTTTTAGGATATCAATTTTAAATCATTTTGGAGAAAACATTTTAAGAAGAAAGGGGTTCTCTGGTGAAATTATGCTAAAACCAGAAATTTCAATATCAGGTATTTGTAGAGGGTTAAAACATGGATTCTCTATATTTAGAGAGTCCCTTAAACATTTTTAAGAAAACAAAAGAAAGGCCTTCCACTAAGGAGGCTTTAACATCCCATGAATAGGGTAATTTTGCAGCTAAAGGTTATTGGTAAGGTTCTTTTAAAAAATCTGATGTTTAAGTTCTGGGTGGGAAAAAATTAGCTTTTCTCGCTAACTGATAGAGTATTCCACTTTCTAAACATACTAAACCAATCCATCTTAAATAACAAGGAAATTGAATTGCATCACTTGAATGATAAGTGAAGAGCAAAACACTTGCCTCGATTCACGAAATTCCCGATCTTAAACATTGATCCTTAACTCCACTTCTCGTCAGTCTCTACCCTTTAACATGTGGGCATGTGGGCTTCTTACTCGGCCCTACCTTCTTTTTTACTTCCTATTTCGCTAATCTTCACGTCAATACCCTCGTTGACTTTGTTAGTTATCCTACTGTTTGAATTTCCGCTTACCCGTGCACTGCTCTCGACCAGGTCTCTTACTCGTACCTTTACAAGGTAAAGTACCATTTAGTATCAAACCAACCAATATTTTATTGGCTGCTCTATTCTACCCAAACGCGTCCTATAACGCATACACATATAACACATATAGAGCATATCAATTATATTCATAGAATAGTCTTAATATAATCAACCAAGTCAAATAATCATTTAACACAGATGGTCACTTATTACTTGGATATTATCCAATGGTAAACACTTCAAAACAATACCACGCCTCAAATCTTCACATCAATGAATTCATATTTACCTATACCCTTAGAATTCATAACATACTTTTAAATCATTGAAATCCAATAAATTAAACAGATTTATATATATTTGCAGGGGAATTTTAGAAAATTTCGGCATGTAGTATTCGTTTATCGGACTATCCACCTGTTTTTCAATTCAACAACTCAAGGAGTTTTAACTATATATGTTAAATATAATTGATGTGGTTAATATCAGTGTTTAAGTTTTACAGGGAAAAACAGAGTTTAACTTGAAACTGGAAGCAGTTAGAGTTTAGTTAAACTCTGACAGTTGGAAGCTCGACAGAGTCTGCTAAACGCTGACAAGAGGTAGCAGCTAAACTCTGTTGAAGAGAAGCGTTTGCTGGTCAGTAACAGAATTATTGAAGATAATTATGGAAGCAATATCTTTGAAGATTGGATAGCTGTCAAAGAAGTTGTGCTGACTAGAAAGACGTGTAGCAATCGTAATTGATAATATTTGTATAGTTAATTTATAGGAGTATCAATTATCGATTGTATAGCAACTGTATATCTTATAAATACAGTTAGGTTAATCCTAGAAGGATATCGTGTAACGCAATATCATTTCATTGTAACCTAAGCAGCTCTCTGTGATATTTTACATCACTGAGAGAGGAGTTAATTCCAAAACAGTTTTTAAAGTTTTTAAGAACTTATTGTTATTCGCTCATACTTAGCTGATTATAATTGTGTATTCGGCCTAACAATTGTTATCAAAACCAATCTGTTAATTTAATACAGTTTAAGATCCACACACACATACAACTATAATCAATGGTAGAAATTCCTCCTCCAACAACAGTCTCTAGTGCTGAGAAGGCTCAACCTACAACTGTGAGTCGATATGAGACAATCAGGGTTCCTATTCTCAGGCCAGCAGAATACTCAACCTGGAAGGTGAAAATGGCTATGTTTCTGGAGGCTACAGATCCAGAATATCTTGACAGAATTTATGAAGGCCCTCATAATCCTACAAAATTATCTGTCGTTACTGCTGGACAGGAAGATAAATCTATTCCAAAGGAGAAGAAAGATTTGACTCCTGAGGACATTTCATCCATTGCTAAGGATGCAAAGGTTAGACATCTACTTCATAGTTCATTGGATAATGTTATGTCTAACAAAGTGATCAATTGTAAAACTGCAAAAGAGATCTGGGATGCCCTGGAGGTTAGATGTCAGGGAACTGCTGCAATCAAGAAGAATAGAAGGAACATACTCACACAGGAGTATGAACACTTTGAGGCTAGATCTGAAGAATCAATGACAGAAACCTTTGACAGATTCTGTAAGTTACTCAATGATCTGTCACTGGTTAATAAAGAATATGATCTAGAAGATTCAAATCTCAAGTTTCTTCTTTCTCTACCTGAAAAGTGGGATGTTAAGACAACCACTATTAGAGACAACTATGATCTGGTTGACACTGATATTGATGAGATCTATGGGTTGCTCAAGACTCATGAACTGGAAATGGAACAGAGAAGCAGAAGATCAGGCAGGAAGTCAAAGTCTATTGCTCTAAGAGTTGAAGAAAGACCCTCAAATAAGGAAGCATCAAGGAAGAAAGAAAAAGGAAAAGCTTTGGTCATTCATTCTGAAAGTGAGTCATCAAACTCTGATGTTGACTCAAACACAGATGGATCATCTGATTCTGAAGATGATGAGGAAATGATGCACATGGCTGCTTTGATGGTAAAGACCTTCAAGAAGATGGGATTCAAAAACTTCAAGAAAGGAAAGAGAGTCTCCAAGAATGATTCAAAGTCTGACAGGAAGAATTTCAGCAAATCTGAGAGAAAGGATACCAAATCTGGGAAGAGAGACAAGTCTGAGATTCAATGCTACAAGTATAAGGAGATGGGCCACTATGCTCCTGAGTGCAATAAGGGTAAAACTGAGAAGGCACTCTTCACTAAAGGCAGAGATTGGGCAGACACCTCTGACTCAGATGAGGATGTGAACATGCTCTCATGGCTACTACTGTTGATGAAGCTGAAGATTCTGAAAACAAGGTACCTCTAACTACCTATGCTTATAATACTGATGATATAACTGAATTGAGAATCTATTTTAAGGCTTTGCATATCAGTTATAGGGATCAGACTTTAGAGAATGAGAGAATCAAATCCGAAAATTCTGAACTTAAATTGAGAAATAAAATTGTTGAAGAGAAACTTGAAAACATGCAACAAGTTCAGAAAGAAAGAGATGATGCTGTTTATCTAGAACAGGATTTGCTAGGAAAATATAAGCAACTTGAATCTGAGTTGGAGAAGGCAAATCACATAATTAAAACTTGGACTCATTCTGGAAAAGGCACTCAAGAGGTTTTTCAGTCAGACACAGTTGGTTTAGACTACTGTGAGGGAGATGAACTTAGGTTTCAAAACAAAGTTAAAATAAGAACACATCTCCCATCTACAAAATTTGTTCATGGAATAAATGAACCTAAGTCTGAAGTTGAAAAAGAAGCTGTTAAGAAAGAATTAGTAAAAACTAGTGTTAAACAGGTTAATATTGGTTCAATGACAGATAAACAACTCAAGCATAAGCTTAAAGAGTTAAAATCTGTCAAGAAACAGAAAGTGTCTAGGAAGAATAGAAATGGTAAAGTAGGCATTACTCAAGGTAATTATCCAATGCTTGCTACTTTTGCACCTAGAAAAACATGTCATAACCGTGGTAGTACTAATCATCTTGCTAGTTTTTGCAGGAATAACAAAAACATTAATTCTTTACCTTTCAAGTCTGAAGTAAAGAAAGGTAATGTTAGAACTAGACCACAGACTTTATGTAAACATGGTGGAAGTACTTGGCATTCTATCTATACTTGCAGGGATTATCATGCTATTTATCATAACTACTATGAACTAAAGCCCAATTTGAAATGGGTTAGGGTTAATTCTGCAAGTGTAAACTCTGATAAAGTTAGCTTAAACTCTGATAGTGTAAATTCCGCTGCTAAAGCTAACAAAATTAAGAAAGCCAAAGGATCCAAGCAAGTCTGGATCCTTAAATCTAATCTTCAGTAATTGTTTGTGATTGCAGGGCATCAGGGAGAGTATCCTAGTTGTGGACATTGGATGTTCAGGACACATGACTGGAAATAAAGCCCTGCTATCAGAGTATGAGGAGAATGCTGGCCCAATGGAGATGGCAACATAGGACGTACTCTGGGATATGGCAATATCAATCTTGGAAATGTCATCATCACAAATGTAGCTCTGGTTCCAGGACTCAAGCATGATCTACTATCTGTGAGTCAAATCTGTGACAGAGGTTTTCATGTAGATTTTCAACCTGAATACTGTGAGGTTATCAACAAAACCACAGGGAAAGTTGTTTTAGTTGGACAAAGGCGCAACAATATCTATGAAGCAAGCTTGTTGACAAACTCTGATGGAAAAACTATGTGCCTATCAACAAGAATGTCCAGTGAAGAGAGTTGGAAGTGGCATAAGAAACTCTCTCATTTGAATCTGAACAACATCAATGAGCTGATAAGAAAGGATCTTGTTAGAGGACTTCCAAAGTCTTTGTTAAATGTTGATGGTCTGTGTGATTCATTTCAAAAGGACAAACAGAGGAAGACTTCTTTCAAGAGCAAGTCTGAATCTTCAATTGTTGATCCTTATCATCTTCTTCATGTTGATCTTTTTGGACCAGTAAACGTTATGTCTCTTGGAAGGAAGAAATATGCTCTAGTCATTGTTGATGAATATACCAGATACACTTGGGTGTATTTTCTAGCAAAGAAGGATGAAACTGCATTAACTCTGATGGAGCATATAATGTTGCTGGACAAAGGATCAAAGAATCAAGTGAAGATAATCAGAAGTGATAATGGAACTGAATTCAGGAATGCAACAATGGAAGAATTTTGCAAAAACAGAGGAGTCAAATAAGAGTTTTCTGCACCTCGCACTCCACAGCAGAATGGTGTAGTTGAGAGGAAGAACAGAACCTTGATAGAAGCTGCCAGAACTATGTTTGATGAAGCAAAATTGCCAACCTATTTCTGGGCAGAAGCAGTTCAAACAACCTGTTTTACTCAAAATGCCACACTAATCAACAAGCATGGAAAAACACCATATGAGATGGTGAGGGAAAAGAAGCCAAACCTGAAATATTTTCATATTTTTGGGTGCAAATGCTTTGTGTTGAAAACTCATCCTGAACAGTTGACCAAATTTGAGTTGAAAGTAGATGAAGGAATTTTTGTTGGCTATCCAGTGTCAACCAAGGCATTCAGAGTTTATAATCTGAGAACAAAGGTGATTATGGAATCTATTCATGTGTCATTTGATGACAAGAAAATAACTAGACTTGAAGATGTTGATGAACATGATCAGTTGCACTTCGAAAATGAGGATCTAATCTCTGATGAAATAAAGTCTGATGAAACCAGTCCAACAAACTCTGTTGATGCAAACTCTGAACCTCTACTGGTACACACAGAAGAAACCGTACAGACAGAACAAAGAGGAGAACCAGTTGAGGGGGAGCATGATCATAGTGATGACTCAAATTCTGATAGTGAGTCAACTGAAAAATCTGGATCAAACTCTGATGACTCAAACTCTGAAAGTGCAAAATCTGACAGTTCAAAATCTGAGCAGTCAAATTCAGGGGGAGCCTCAGAAAATGAAGAAAGACAACAAGAAAATCAGGAGAACATGGATCAAAGGGGAGGATCAAATACTGATAGAAGCAATTTACCTTCTGCTAGGAAATGGACAAAATCTCATACACCTGATTTAATTATTGGAGATCCAGATGCAACAGTAAGGACAAGGAGTGCTACAATAAATGAATGTCTGTTTCATGCATTCTTGTCTAAGAATGAACCAAAGAAGGTAGAAGAAGCTCTTCAAAATGCTGATTGGATAACAGCAATGCAGGAGGAGTTAAATGAATTTGAGAGGAATGAAGTATGGTCCCTTGTACCTAGACCAAAGAATAGATCTGTTGTTGGTACTAGATGGGTTTTCAGAAACAAAACGGACAGTGAGGGAGTTGTTACAAGGAACAAGGCAAGACTTGTGGCAAAAGGCTATTCACAGCAGGAAGGAATAGATTATGATGAAACTTTTGCTCTAGTTGCAAGATTGGAGGCAATAAGAATTTTTCTAGCATATGCCTCTCACAAGAAATTCAAGGTATTTCAGATCGATGTGAAAAGTGCTTTTCTGAATGGGAAGCTTGAAGAAGAAGTGTTTGTTGAACAACCACCAGGTTTTGTGGACCCAAAATACCCAGACTATGTCTACAGGCTGGATAAGGCACTCTATGGACTTAAGCAGGCACCAAGAGCATGGTATGAAACTCTGGCTCAATTTCTTTTAGAAAGTGGGTTCAACAGAGGTACAATTGATAAAACACTGTTCTATTTTAACTATGGTAATGACTTGCTTTTAGTTCAGATATATGTTGATGATATAATTTTTGGGTCTACTAATGATAAACTCTGTTAAAAGTTTGCCAAGCTCATGCAGTCCAGATATCAAATGAGCATGATGGGAGAGCTTAGTTATTTTCTAGGCCTACAGGTGAAGCAAACAGATGATGGAATCTTTATCAATCAAACAAAATATACCAAAAATCTTCTCAAGAAATTTGGCATGCTTGACTGCTCATCTGCAACAACTCCCATGGCAACAGCAACAAAGTTGGACAAAGACACAGGTTCACCAATGGATATGACAAGCTATAGAGGGATGATTGGGTCTCTTCTTTATCTAACATCAAGCAGACCTGACATCATGTATGCAATATGTCTTTGTGCAAGATTTCAGGCAGATCCAAGAGAACCACATCTAACAGCTGTGAAAAGAATTTTCAAATATCTTAAGGGCACCATAACTTTAGGTTTGTGGTATCCAAGAGAATCAGACTTCAAGCTACTTGGTTACTCTGATGCAGACTTTGCAGGCTGTAAGATAGACAGAAAAAGTACCAGTGGAAGTTGTCAATTTCTTGGTGATAGACTTGTTTCTTGGTACAGCAAGAAACAGAAATCAATCTCTACATCTACAGCTGAAGCAGAGTATATTGCTGCTGGTAGCTGTTGTGCACAGATTCTGTGGATGAAGAATCAATTGCTGGATTATGGATTGAGGTACAGTAAAATACCTATTTACTGTGATAATCAAAGTGCTATTGCTATGACAGGTAATCCAGTACAGCATTCAATGACCTAGCACATCAGCATAAGGTACCACTTTATCAGAGAACATGTAGAGGAAGGGAATATTGAGCTTCATTTTGTGTCTACAGAACAACAACTTGCAGATATCTTCATAAAGCCATTGAGTGAAGCTGTATTTACAAGGCTGGTAAATGAACTAGGAACGGTCTCTGGTTTTGACTAGAGATATTGGTTGGACTCAAAATTTTTACTCATGTAATTTGTTGCTCATAATTCTATGGTATGTTAACTGCTATGCAAACTCTGTTAGCATGCTCTGTAAGTCATACACTGTTGACATGTTGGATAAACTCTAAGAAACTCTGATAATGTTTTTGTCTGAATGTTAACACCAATGATGAAATCTGTATGAAGCATGATTCTCAGTAATTAATCATGAATCCTTCTAAGTTACTCATGATCTAATCTTAGACTGTGCAGAAAATTAACACAGCATGATACTGTTTCATATTTATAGCATCTCTTAGTTTATTTATCCTAAACTCTGAGTCTGTAAATACTGTGTGCATTGCCTCTCATGAATAATTTCTGATGTTGATGAGCTCTAAACTCTGTTAGTTATACACTATTAAATTAGATTCTGTTATTAGAATACCCCCAAAGCTTATGTATATAGACTGTTAGAACTCCTTTGAGATCATGTTTGTAACTAGGACGACCCAGGAACTTACTGGTATATAGTAAGGGCTAAAATTCTTTAATTTTTGGTGACTAGTCGAAGACTAGGAAGATCCAGGAACTTATCAAACTGATAAGGGCTAAAATTACAGGATTTTTGGTGACTGGTTCCAACCTCTGATTACTGGAGAAACCAAAAAAAAATAGGGGGTTATAAATTAATTAAATATTACTGTATATAAATCGTTTACTACAGAGTTTAGCATTCATCATACATTCAGTGGTTACAATGAGAGTTTGTGCATCCAGTGTTTATTGATTTACTTATGGATTTTATGAAATATTAGATGCTCTAAATATTGATTTAGTAAACTCTGCTATACACACACTCATATTCATAACTGTGTAGTGTTTGAAAGGATTACAGTAATAAAGTTGGAGAATTGGTAAACACTGTTGGATTCTGTTGAGTACTCTAAGGTAATATTTTATTTCAGACAAAGTATATACTTGGAGTACTAAGAGTTTTTGAAATTTGCATGTGATATGTGTCAACTGTTTATTGGTGTCAGACAGTTAAAGTGTATTGGTAATAGGAGAGAGAATATCAGTAATATTATTATTGCACGTGTAAACGGCTGTTTCACTATTTACATGACACGTGTCCCACTCACACACTTAACAAGAAATTGGTTGCGTGTTTAATGTCTAAAACGATTGGGTTTTTAATTTTCAATTACAGATCAATCAAAATCGGTTCACTATTCACTTTTTCACTTTTACACCCACGAACACACAACTTTACACACAATTTCTCTGTTATACTCTTTTACACATTTTCACAAACATCTTTGCTACATATCTTTTTCATTCATATTCTCTTCTCAAATCGATTCTAATGGCCACTAAAGCTTTTACTGCCCAAGGTTTGTTGTTTGTTCCCAACAATTATGCAGCTCCATTGAACAATGAGAAAGTTCCAGAGGCGTTTCACTTGATTCAGAACTTTTTGAGAGACTCAGAGATTGGAACAGCTCTTGTCGAACCACAAACGCTTTCTGCCACGCAGATTGCTACCTTTTGGAATAACTCTGTCTATGATGATGGTGGAGAGAATGGAAATCCATCAATTATTTTCACTTATGAGGAGACAGAGTATGTGATTACTTCTGCAACTGTTCGAGATACTATGGGTTTTGACACTCATACTTCATAAACTGTTGCTAGTGAGAATGACTTGAAGGAGATGTTGTAGCAGCTGAGGTTTTCTGGCTCTTTGGACAAGCTTGGTAATGTAAATAGGCCAGGGCTCAGGAAGGAATGGAGTTTCTTCTTTAACTGTATCACAAGAGCTTTTGGAAAGAAAGTCACTAACTGGGATGCTATTCCTACTAAAAGTCTTCAAATTGGGTATTCTCTTCTCTATGGAAGTAATTTCGATTTTGGTAAACTTGTCTTAATGAATTTAGGTGATAGGTTGTTAGAGTCTAGTACTGTTCATTTTGCTAGATTCTGTCAATTATTATTCAGTGCTTGTGTTTCTGGAGTTGAAATTGCTGAGAATGACACTATTTTAGCCTTCAAGGTTAATAAGAGGATATTCTCTGATCTTACAAACAAAGATGCTAACAAGGAGCAATTACCTGATTTGGTATTGCCGCTTGCAATTCAAAACTTTCTTCACCAACCTCAAGAACCTCCACAGTCTCCACAACCTCAAGAACCTCCACAGCCAAATCCTGAACCTACAAACACTGAACCTCACCAAACTATAAACACTGCTACTACTTCACAACCTCAACCTCAATCCCAAACACAAACTCAATCTCCACCTCAATCACAACCTCCATCTCAAACTCAACCTCAACCACAATCCAAACCAATTGCTAAGCCTAAGAAACACAGGGCTATAAGAACACCAAGAAAGCAAAGAGCCCAACATGCCAAAAGATGATGAGGCTGAAGCTCCTAGGCCCAAGAGAAGAAGGGTATTAATTGATGAATCTGATGATGAGATAGAAGCTCAGATTGAAGCTCTAGAGGATATCTCTAAGGAGACTCCTGCTGTTGAGACAGAGGTTATCTTAGAACCTACTGTAGCAGAACCTGAACCAAGAATTGATGAACCTGTACTTGCTGAGGTTCAGATTGAAAAAGATGCTAGAACTGAGTAACCTGCAATGGAAGAGTTTGATGAAAATTTCATGTCATTCTCTGTTGAAGTTGAAGATCCTACTCCTACACCCATGGCTGCAAACTCTGCGGATACTGGTGTTGCTGATCAACCTACTGTGGTGCTAGAAGAAACAGAGGTTGCATCTCACACAGAGTTATTCTCTGATGCACATCAAGTCTCTGACCATGGTGAGGAAATAGATCAACCTGCCAAATTTCTCTCTTCAGAGATTGTCATGATAAACTCTGCTACTCAAGAAGAACAAGTTGCTCAAGAAGAACCTGTTCCTGAACTTAATGAAGAAACTGCCTCAGTTGCAGATGCAGATGATTCTGAAAAAGATCTTTCTGAAGAAGTGAGTGCAGAAGCTAGATCTGCTCCAAATGTTGAAGTTCAGACTGATGGATTAAAAAGAGGGGAGAAGACAGACTTTGCTGGACCTTCTGCAAGAGATATTGAAGATGCTTATCTGGAAAAACAAACTGCAGAGTGGTACAAAGAAGACTGTATCTTTCCTACTGGAAGAGCAGCTGATTTTCTCAAGGATAATTCTAAGAAGATTTCAAATCCAGACATTCTGACATGCTTGCAAGGCACAGTGATTCAGTTTAACGCCTTGAATCACAGATTTGATGAAAATCAGAAGTCAATTGTAGATCTGAGAAATGAAGTTGTAAGTAGAGAGATGAGTCTACAGAGAGACAACAACAGGTTGTTTCAAACCTTCTCAAAGACTCAGGAGACTCTGATTCAAAGATTGGGCAAAGTTGAAGAAAATCAGACTTTGTTAGCTGACAAGATCGAATCCATTGCCAACTCTCTTGAGTTAATTACTTCAATCTTGATCCCTGATGATGTCAAAAAGGGGGAGAGAGTTGCTAGATCTAAGTGTAAGCAGCAGCCTCAAACTTTCTCAAAGAAAGATGATCTTGATGATGAAGGAACTAATTCAGAGAGGAGGATGAGATCAAAGTCTGGTGTTAATCTGAAAGTTGGCAAGTCTACAAGATCAAGTACAGTAGTGAATACAAATGTACAGAGTACTTCAAGGCAAAAGGATTTGTTATTCTCTGGCAATCCACAAACTGATGAAGAGCTTGCTGCTAAGATTTTCTTGGAAGAGAATGCTGAGGGAGCTACCTTAGAAGATGTTCATGCTGAAGAATTACTCTTGCAAGAAGAGCATTTGAAAGCTATGAAATCTGGAAAGGCCAAGAAAAGTGCTAAAGCCCCAAGGCCTGTTCTAAAAGGGATAGTGATTAAAGAAAATCTTGTTGGTAGTCAAGAAGAAGAAGAAGGAAAATTGATAAGAAAATCATCACTTGATGCCAAGCTGAAGCTTAAAGGTATAATGGGTCAAGAAGACAAAGGGAAAAAGGTAGATACAACCTCTATTGCTACACATGTTGTGAGTGAACCCTTACCTGTTCAAAATAATCCATTGTCTGCTCAAATGCAAAGATTTTTCTCCAAGCCTACAATTCCTGTTCAAGCTCAGAAAAAAGGAGTTGGTACTTTTCAGCATGAAAGAGCTTTCTTAGGAAAGCCTCCTGGTAAGAACACATCTGGTTTGGGTTCTCACAAAGATGTCAGAATAAACAACAGTCCTAGAAATCCTTCATCACTTATTTCTCCTGGAACTGGTATGATTCAAGAAAATCTAGACAAACTGGAGTCAGTTCAGCTGGTTCATCAGAAGAGTTTGGATAGATACTTTTTACTGTACTTCATGGAGGATGGAACAGTGTATAGGGTGAATGAAGATGACATCAAGCTGAAGCTGTGTGAAGAACTTCAATATGTTCTGTACTTATTCAGGGTTACAAATCGAAGAACAACACTTATTGTTGATTCTATAAGAGAATATATAAAGAAAGCCAAAGTACTTACTGGTTCAAAGACTACAGAAGAGTATGTTCCTAAGTACAGAGACTATCATGGAAATCTTGTTGAAATGAAGAGGAATAGTGCTCGACTGAAGACTGACTTGGGTATAACTGTGCTGGACTTCAATTCTGAATCTGAGAAAGCATATTTTATCAGGCTTGGAAACGAAATGAGAAAAAACAAAATTTATTCTCTGAGAGCTGCTATCTACCAAACTGGAGAAGATGATCCTAAGCTGAAAGAGGTTAAGGAGATAATGCAGAGAGAGCTCGAGAATGCGGAAAGAAGACTGCTATATACTACCTTAGAACAACACCAGATGTTGAGGAGGTTAGGTAGAAAAAGTTTGTAAGTAATTCTTATTTTCTTTAAATTTTGTTAAGTCAAGATTAAACTCTGCTTATTTGAATAAACACTGTGTTTGTATAAAATTGTTTTGACATCATCAATTATTGTTAACTTGTGCATTTTTACTAATGAACAAGTTGGGGGAGATTGTTAAATATAATTGATGTGGTTAATATCAGTGTTTAAGTTTTACAGGGAAAAACAGAGTTTAACTTGAAACTGGAAGCAGTCAGAGTTTAGTTAAACTCTGACAGTTGGAAGCTCGACAGAGTCTGCTAAACGCTGACAAGAGGTAGCAGCTAAACTCTGTTGAAGAGAAGCGTTTGCTAGTCAGTAATAGAATTATTGAAGATAATTATGGAAGCGATATCTTTGAAGATTGGATAGCTGTCAAAGAAGTTGTGCTGACTAGAAAGACGTGTAGCAATCGTAATTGATAATATTTGTATAACTAAGTTATAGGAGTATCAATTATCGATTGTATAGCAGCTGTATATCTTATAAGTACAGTTAGGTTAACCCTAGAAGGGTATCGTGTAACGCAATATCATTTCATTGTAACCTAAGCAGCTCTCTGGGATATTTTACATCACTGAGAGAGGAGTTAATTCCAAAACAGTTTTTAAGAACTTATTGTTATTCGCTCATACTTAGTTGATTATAATTGTGTATTCGGCCTAACAATATATTTACCAAAAATCAAGCTGCCTCAACTTGCAGCAACATAAAAGTGCATAAATAAAGAAAGTACCCGCCCAGACATGCGGCACCTCAACACATAAGAAATTCTGCCTCGACATGCATTAAACACATAATAATTTATGTTAGCATTAACTACTACTTACGCTATATCAATGATCATATCACTCACGCATATTAATTATACTTGTGACAATCAATCATTGGTATTCGTAAGCCCGAGGATCTAGTCGATGAGAATTACACAAGTCCTTAAATATTGACATTTAGAACTTATAATCTCTTTACGACTCCTCGCAGTTAAACTAAATAACATATAATCATTGACCACATAAACACATAAGGAAATAAAATGACAGTTTAACTTTACTATAGATTACATTTGAAAACTAAATCAAAACAAATCACATAACCTCTAGGGCCAGTGGTACTTTTTCAGAAACCACCACTTAACATTTATACCCAAATATAAAATTCAAACAGCTATACATCACTTAATCGAAATCATTTTAATCCCAAGTACTAATGACTGATAACCGACCATCAATTAGCCACATATAACCCATCACCAAGTAATTGTCAATCAAGGCAATTAACACATACTTTAACTCGACTTACGACAATTAGCACTTAGCACTTAAAATTTACAACTAGTAACTCATATAAACTCCACATATTATATGACAATAACAATTAGCAATTAGCGACCACTAAGCCCAATCATATAATCGAACCCACAATCATTATACCAATATTATAATTAACCACCAGCAATAATAACTAACGACCAACAAGCATTAAACCCGGATATTATTCGAGTTCCCAAACTTATACTTCCGAAATTACAACTCTACTACTTAACACGTTTCTAAATTTAAAATCCGGGAATTTAACTCTAACAATCATAATCGACATTCATGAACTCTCCGAATTAAACCACGGAATTAAAACAATATTCATAATTTACAATTAATCCAACTATGAAAATTAACACATAATCTTGCAATTTAACCCCTCAATCATATTTAACAATTATAATCTATTTACGAAAATCAACATATCTAACTTGCAATTTAAACTAATTAAATTACAACAATTAAATACTTAAATCGTAATTTACAACTAAATTGAAAATTAAATATTTACATCAAAAAATAATTAAATAAATAATTAAAGATATACCTTCCGATTTCCAATTTCCACGAAGTATCTCTCTCTCTCTCTCTCTCTCTCTCTCCCTCTCTCTGCACAGTCTCTCCACCACCACCACTCAGCCACGACCCCACTCTCTTCCTCTGCTCCCGTCGGCCTCCACTCCGGTAGTCCAGCCGCGCCTATCCCCCGCCGCAAGGCTCCGCCCATCAGCC
This sequence comes from Saposhnikovia divaricata, assembly GCA_036435485.1. NCBI lineage: Eukaryota > Viridiplantae > Streptophyta > Magnoliopsida > Apiales > Apiaceae > Saposhnikovia > Saposhnikovia divaricata. The sequence continues at coordinate 172,484,855 of CM071598.1, forward strand.
ACCACGCTTCTGCTGCGCTACTCCGATTCATACACAACACTCACACACACACACACACACACATATACACACATATATAATACATATACATACATATACACTCTCAATTTAATCCCCCAATCTCTCTTCTTCTTCCTCCCCTTTTCTTTCTTTCTTTCTTCTTCTCTCTTTTTTTCCCCCGGTTCTAGAATTCTCTCGACTGTCCTTTCTTAATGGACTTGGCCCAATACTAATATATGTTCTGCCATACCTTCTATCCGGCCCAATTAAAACACTTATTCGCTTTTAAAATTAATAAACGACTCTTATAAATCGAAATCAAATAAAATATTCGGAAAATTAAACTCTTCATTTTTAAAATAAAGAATATTAAATTACGAGCACACACATATTTTTAAAATATTTTTAGGATCAAAAACGAATTTTTCAAGTTTTAATCCTTAAAATGCAATAAAACTCTTGAAATCATTTTAAAATACTAAAACACCCAAATTAATCCACCCAACAATTTTAAAAACTCAATAAATATATAAAGATAATATTTCAAGAGATTTCATGATTTTTAATTCCTCCGATAATTTTATAAAATTGACAGAGGATAAAAAATGCATGATTTAAATATAAATAAACCCCCTAAAATACAAATAAAAATACACCCACCTTCACAGCTTACCCAAATCATCATATCATCACATAAATACAATTTCACACATATTCCACTTTCCAACAATAATTACATAATAATATCCATAATTTATATTAAATAATTATTTCTAAATTCGAAATTTTTCTAGGGCGTTATATCCTTCCCCCCTTAATAGGATTCTGTCCTCATCAGAATCAATCCTAAGAACACAAATCACAATACTTCTCAAATATTTTGCTTCCACTTCCTAGGTTGTATCTTCAACTCTAGGATTCCCTCATACCATCTCATACTTTAATAATCTCATTCTGCGAGCCCTCGAATTTTAAAATAACCTTAAGCTTTGGTTTTCGAGTCTTATTAACTCTAGACATTTACCACACTTAGGCGAATATCTTTTCTCCGGAAATCGGTATGACCTTTCCGTATAACGAACTATACCCCGCGTCAAAACTTATGTTATCACGCCAATACTTCGCAATAATGCAACCGCGTTATTTGCCTTGATTCACAACAATCTACACTTGGCACCATTCTCCAGCTCTTACTCGTAATCACACGGTTTCAGATAGAACTTCGAAAAAGAAATCTCAAGAAATCCTTCAATCGTTTCTACTCCATTTTCACGGACTATGTCGATCGAGAAGGGAATAATTAAGAAATTCCTATCTGACTTTAGTCCCATCATTCTACCGAGTACCTAATCTGGAAACTTAACATCATATTGTCCATTCTCAGTCACATCCTCGCAATCGGATACTACAATCAACACATACGTCCTTAGATGCACATCAAGGATAATTCAATTAACAACTCGATTCTCACTCTAATAAAATATTCTGGTTTGCTAAATCTTTGTGAAACATAGCCTCGATAATTTACAGCTTTTGGTAGCTAAAACTTGTCACCTTGACTGTGACTTTACTCAATACAAGAACAAAATTAAGTTAACCAATCTGTAATATTAATTCTTCTGAGGTCAAAACCTCACTTGATACTAACCATGAAGCAATTCTTACTCCAACAATTCCCAACAAGCTCCCGCTTTTATCAACATGCATATTCAACTTATAACGCTTCACCATTTATTTACATATCCTAAACGAAACCTTACTCAAATAAAACTTTGAGAAAAGAATATTAAGAAATTCCCAAACATCTTACTCCTCTTTCACGTGCAATGTTACTCGAGAAGGAAATAATCAGAAAACTTCAATCCATCCTTAATCTCATTGTTTTACTGAGTAACCATTTCGAACTGATGACCATTTTCCTTAAATCGTATATATATCTTATTCAAAATACACTACCCCGCATCCTCTGAAATCAACTTTTGAATCGCAACTCTGTATACTTGACGAGTCCTCGAATTTGACTCTACACATTACAACTTCAACATTTACACCACTCACATTAACCACAAAATCATGACTTTCGAAATTCACATTAAAATCCTTGTGCCAAATTTTCTCCTTTTCTTGGAAACTCTTAAAATCGCTTTCGATTGATTTGCATACGCTTCATAAGTCTTCGATCATCTTGATATGTGACCTATGATCATATTAAATTCTTCGTCTGAATGTTGTTTGAAATCTTATTCATCGGAATATGCTTTGACTTAATTGTCTCCTTTCCGATATCTCCTTATACAAAACAATTCCATTCCATTGGTACAACAACTTCTTGATTTGCTTAATCGTTAAGACCCCAATGTCTGCTTTCGACCTCAAAACACCGCCTTTATCTTTCTCAAAGTCAAAATCTCCCTTTTTCTGGTCCTCACAATTTGCTCGCATTTCGTTGTTAGGAAATAAATCTAATCCTGGATCCTATTTATTTCTTTTTCTAGTTATTACAAACAGTTCCTACTAACTTCCTTCATAATCATTTTGAATTTCTAGATTCTTGATAATCATAGCAGTAGTCTTATTACTCTCTTCATAATTCCACTAAGATTGATATGATACTATTTTTGGCAAAAATTCCCATCCTTCCAAGCTCATAACACATAGCTTTAACTTCTGATTTTACTACTTGTCACCACACTGCCTTTCTGGTTACAGCCACAGCTTCCCACATTTATCTTAATAAAATCTCTAGGGATTCTTCTCCCGAAATCTTATTTTCTAGCCATGGAGTCTCGTCAACCTCTGCTAATTCTCGTTCTTATAAGCATCTATTGTGCCCACTCTTCTAACTCCAAATCTTTGGGATTCAACATTCTTCCCTTAACTAATTTATATGTTTTCTGCTTAATCGCTTCCGGGAACTTCCTGGTTTCCCCTTCTTTCTCCTCTTGTCATTTTATTTCATTTTGGTCAACTTTCCTCCATTCTTGATAATCATGACTTTCTACCCTGGCTTGCATAAGTTATTTACTCCACATAATCACCTTACTCCTTATTCAATTCTGATCCTTCTTGATAATTCTTACAAACCTTTTTGTTTCACTTCACTCTGCTTTACTCAAGTCAACCTTCCTTGATTGTAAAATCTTATATCCAACGATGGATTTGAAACATTCAAAATCTTATGATATTTCATTTACTATCTCTGCCCCTCAGTAGGTGTCCAAAACAATCTTTCTTCGGCATTGAACATCTTATACCCATATCTCCATTACCGTTCTCTTTTGGCCCTTAACAATATCTGCAATCATGCACTCTTATTTAATATCCTTTTTCCTGTATTCAATTCTCATTAGCCTCAGTCCTTGTCCATGCTTTATCGATTCAATAATTATTCCAATTTGACACAACATATATGTCTTACTCACCAAATTCTTAAACTTGCATAACCAATTCTTCGTCCATGCAGTTATAGTTCTATCATTTAAGAAGTCGTCACGCCTATCTTCGCATCCCTTCTTCATTAGAAATTTTGAAATAATCGAATTTCTGACAAAAGAGGTCAATAAAATGAATAGCATCAAGTACGAGTATACACTGAGTTTATCTGATAAAGCTTTTATAAAGGAATTTAACCGAGAGATCAATATGATCTTTTGAACTATTATCAGGTTGTATTTGTCACTTGGTTAACCACCACAGTACATAAAGATGGCCAGTCTTTAGTACCTTCATGACAAACACAATCAGTGGCGTCCCACTGGACTTCTATCACAAAGATAAGATGTCCCTGAATCCCTATCTACATAGGTTGTTCATCTTAGCTGGAATAGAGAAATTCAAGCATTCATGATAATGGAAGGGATCCAAGAGTTTCAAATATCTTCATGTAAAATTGAATTAAGTACTCTCTGAAAAATTCAAATATTTCTGAAAGGACGAGATTGAAGTTGACTAAATCTGAATACGAAACTCATCATCGATTGATGTATAAAAGACTTTTCAATAGATGCTTCAATGATTGATCAAGCAAACATTCAAGAAATTCCTAATTATTCATAACCTCACTCTTGTCAACTAAGCACTAATATACTTAGCTGCCAAAACCGGCCAGACAATAATGAGTTGAATAAATAAGAAGATCTCAATTCATTCTCGATTTTGGACCGTTATTGCGCAATGAATGCCTCAACAACGATACCAACCGGGAATTAATTTACGATAATTCAAAAAAAGACTAAGAAATTTCTTTAAGCAATGAATTCGAATGAATCAACGATTAAGGGTGTACAATTATGCTCAACTTCCAATTCTTGCTAGTAATCGCTTCCCACTTCGCATTCTTAATCTTCTCTTACCATCTCCGAAACGTTCACATCGAAACTAACATCATAGAAAGTTCTAGACTCTACACAAAAATCTCGAGATAACGTCCCCCGGACTGATAGCTCCAGCTGTCCACTTAGCTTATGCCGCTTCGGGTTTGCTGTTTTTCTAATAGCCCAATCCTTAAATGATTCGAACTTCTGCTCGTGCGATAAGCTGAAAGACCGATTAACGTCGCAACGGTTGCCGAAGTATCCTAACGCGATCCTTATCCTAAACCGTTCTACCCGATGTCTATCTTATACACGTACCCTAACCCTCCTATTCTGTTTCAGTGACCATAACCTGTAGCTCTGATACCAACTTGTAGCATCCCAAAATCCGGGGTACAGATATGGGGCCACTAGCCACTAACAACATTATAGAATCTTGGATATAAACAACATATAATAATAAAACCCCTTAACCAAGATCTTATACAGGTTATGGTATGAAACAACTATTAAATTACTATTACAATCCATCCTCAGAATAAAATGTTATACAATTCTATGAATAAATAAAATCACTGTCTAACTGAATATCCAACCTTGACGAATTCCCAACCACTAACCAATGAAAATCCGCAACCCGATCGTCTCCTCTCGCTGCTGGAAAGCAACACCAATGACCATTACTAGGTTCACTAACCTTCTCTATTAGCTAAAGAAAACAAACAAGCAAGAGTGAGCCAACAATGCTCAGCAAGTGCAATAGTGATAACAATTTTAATAACGATGACAATTTTGATAAATAAAGGGGTTTCATTTCATTCTATGAAGGAATCAGCTATATCAACCTATAGATTGTCACGAGGGCCAACAATTCACCATTAACAAGGTGCATCAAAAACTAGAACTGCCAAGAGTTCTAATATCAAATATTATTAAAACAGACTTCCAAGGAGTCAAGAACTAAACATCTCAATTTCAGAGTATAGATTAGAATTGGAATTTTTATTTATTTATAAAAAAAAAACATCAAGGTTAGGCTGCTGATCAATCACGCACTAACCCCGGACAAACGCACACAGCAATGTCCTTAATTGGATCCATGGCACACATTGGACTTAACTTCCGACCATAATATGGTCCCACCCCGAAGGGTTTTACGCCCCAAGGGCCACTTTTTTAAAAAAAACATTTCCAATTCTATATAACCACAATTGGTGTCGGGACAATCGACAACCCTTGGTATCCAACAACTGGAACTCACGTCCAGAACAACAATTCATGATTTAGAGTCAATAAGAAAACAATAGAATCGATTAGTATCGACAAGTTCGATACCCTACAGGGAACAATTGAACAATCAAGATTTTCAACAGATATCGACAAGTTTGAATAAATATCAACGAGAGGGATGTGAGTAATTGGATTTATAACATCAACAACTTATCTAAAGAGAAATTTCATTTGAGCAAGAATAAGGATATAAGTTGCAATAAGATTTTCGACTGTTAACAATCTAAGTTGGGGCAGGAACATAATTGAGCACTACGAATTAATAAAATCTTTCAATGCGCAATAATGTTTGATTTCACATAAGCGAGTAAAACAGCTTAAATGATTATTTGTGAAAAGATAGTTTTTAGGATATCAATTTTAAATCATTTTGGAGAAAACATTTTAAGAAGAAAGGGGTTCTCTGGTGAAATTATGCTAAAACCAGAAATTTCAGTATCAGGTATTTGTAGAGGGTTAAAACATGGATTCTCTCTATTTAGAGAGTCCCTTAAACATTTTTAAGAAAACAAAAGAAAGGCCTTCCACTAAGGAGGCTTTATCATCCCATGAATAGGGTAATTTTGCAGCTAAAGGTTATTGGTAAGGTTCTTTTAAAAAATCTGATGTTTAAGTTCTGGGTGAGGAAAAATTAGCTTTTCTCGCTACCTGATAGAGTATTCCACTTTCTAAACATACTAAACCAATCCATCTTAAATAACAAGAAAATTGAATTGCATCACTTGAATGATAAGTGAAGAGCAAAACACTTGCCTCGATTCACGAAATTCCCGATCTTAAACATTGATCCTTAACTCCACTTCTCGTCAGTCTCTACCCTTTAACATGTGGCATGTGGGCTTCTTACTCGGCCCTACCTTCTTCTTTACTTCCTATTTCGCTAATCTTCACGTCAATACCCTCGTTGACTTCGCTAGTTATCCTACTGTTCAAATTTCCGCTTACCCGTGCACTGCTCTCGACCAGGTCTCTTACTCGTACCTTTACAAGGTAAAGTACCATTTAGTATCAAACAACCAATATTTTATTGACTGCTCTATTCTACCCAAACGCGTCCTATAACGCATACACATATAACATATATAGAGCATATCAATTATATTCATAGAATAGTCTTAATATAATCAACCAAGTCAAATAATCATTTAACACAGATGGCCACTTATTACTTGGATATTATCCAATGGTAAACACTTCAAAACAATGCCACGCCTCAAATCTTCACATCAATTAATTCATATTTACCTATACTCTTAGAATTTATAACATACTTTTAAATCATTGAAATCCAATAAATTAAACAGATTTATATATATTTGCAGAGGAATTTTAGAAAATTTCGGCATGTAGTATTCGTTTATCGGACTATCCACCTGTTTTTCAATTCAACAACTCAAGGAGTTTTAACTATATATTTACCAAAAATCAAGGTGCCTCAACTTATAGCAACATAAAAGTGCATAAATAAAGAAAGTACCCGCCCAGACATGCGGCACCTCAACACATAAGAAATTCTGCCTCGACATGCAGTAAACACATAATAATTTATGTTAGCATTAACTACTACTTACGCTATATCAATGATCATATCACTCATGCATATTAATTATACTTGTGACAATCAATCATTGGTATTCGTAAGCCCGAGGATCTAGTCGATGAGAATTACACAAGTCCTTAAATATTGACATTTAGAACTTATGATCTCTTTACGACTCCTCGCAATTAAACTAAATAACATATAATCATTGACCACATAAACACATAAGGAAATAAAATGACAGTTTAACTTTACTATAGATTACATTTGAAAACTAAATCAAAACAAATCACATAACCTCTAGGGCCAGTGGTACTTTTTCAGAACCCACCACTTAACATTTATACCCAAATATAAAATTCAAACAGCTATACATCACTTAATCGAAATCATTTTAATCCCAAGTACTAATGACTGATAACCGACCATCAATTAGCCACATATAACCCATCACCAAGTAATTGTCAATTAAGGCAATTAACACATACTTTAACTCGACTTACGACAATTAACACTTAGCACTTAACATTTACAACTAGTAACTCATATAAACTCCACATATTATATGACAATAACAATTAGCAATTAGCGACCACTAAGCCCAATCATATAATCGAACCCACAATCATTATACCAATATTATAATTAACCACCAGCAATAATAACTAATGACCAACAAGCATTAAACCCGGATATTATTCGAGTTCCCAAACTTATACTTCCGAAATTACAACTCTACTACTTAACACGTTTCTAAATTTAAAATCCGAGAATTTAACTCTAACAATCATAATCGACATTCATGAATTCTCCGAATTAAACCACGGAATTAAAACAATATTCATAATTTACAATTAATCCAACTATGAAAATTAACACATAATCTTGCAATTTAACCCCTCAATCATATTTAACAATTATAATCTATTTACGAAAATCAACATATCTAACTTGCAATTTAAACTAATTAAATTACAACAATTAAATACTTAAATCGCAATTTACAACTAAAATGAAAATTAAATATTTACATCGAAAAATAATTAAATAAATAATTAAAGATATACCTTCCGATTTCCAATTTCCACGAAGTATCTCTCTCTCTCTCTCTCTCTCTCTCTCTCTCTCTCTCTCTCTCTCTCTCTCTCTCTCTCTCTCTCTCTCTCTCTCTCTCCCTCTCTCTCTTTCTCTCCCCCTCTCTCTGCACAGTCTCTCCACCACCACCACTCAGCCACAACCCCACTCTCTTCCTCTGCTCCCGTCGGCCTCCACTCCGGTAGTCCAGCCGCACCTATCCCCCGCCGCCAGGCTCCGCCCATCAGCCACCATGCTTCTGCTGCGCTACTCCGATTCATACACAACACTCACACACACACACACACATATACACACATATATAATACATATACATACATATACACTCTCAATTTAATCCCCCAATCTCTCTTCTTCTTCCTCCCCTTTTCTTTCTTTCTTGTTCTCTTTTTTTTCCCCCCGATTCTAGAATTCTCTCGGCTGTCCTTTCTTAATGGGCTTGGTCCAATACTAATATATATTCTGCCATACCTTCTATCCGGCCCAATTAAAACACTTATTCGCTTTTAAAATTAATAAACGACTCTTATAAATCGAAATCAAATAAAATATTCGAAAAATTAAACTCTTCATTTTTAAAATAAAGAATATTAAATTACGAGCACACACATATTTTTAAAATATTTTTAGGATCAAAAACGAATTAAATATGAATTTTTCAAGTTTTGATCCTTTAAATGCAATAAAACACTTGAAATCATTTTAAAATATTAAAACACCCAAATTAATCCACCCAGCAATTTTAAAAACTCAATAAATATATAAAGATAATATTTCAAGAGATTTCATGATTTTTAATTCCTCCGATAATTTTATAAAATTGACAGGGATAAAAAATGCATGATTTAAATATAATTAAACCCTCTAAAATACAAATAAAAATACACCGACCTTCACAGCTTACCCAAATCATCATATCATCACATAAATACAATTTTAAACATATTCCACTTTCCAACAATAATTACATAATAATATCCATAATTTATATTAAATAATTATTTCTAAATTCGAAATTTTTCTAGGGCGTTATACCCTTTATTATAATCAGAATTCAAATTAGTGAACCATCTACATTCAACCGTCAACATCAGATTAAGATCAGAAATCAACGAACGAAAAACTGATTAGGATGGAAAACTAAGTGCAAGAAAACAACAAACTCAAAACTTATTAGGTAGTAAAATTTTGAATAAAAAAAGAAATTGAACCTTCTCCTGCACTGTCTGGTTGTTTTATTAGTAAACTTGGAAGCAATAATCGCCCAACTGCAGGAGGCAAATTTAATACTCAGATAAGAATATTTGACAGTAGTATTAGATGAGAAACACATACGAAACACTTAAGACCTTTACTTGTTTGTTCCAAGGATGCCAATTTGTTCACGCAGTATGTCATCCTCCTACAACTCAGTGCCATTCATCTTGGTTAAAATGGTTAATCTTTTACAATTTGTTTATTTAAATTATAAATATATCTACTAATTTAGTTCAACAGACTCGCTGACTAAAAACTCGAATTCGATAAAACAAATCTCGACTAAATTCCACTAAATTACATTTCTAAAAATATACTAAATCGGAGTAGGAAATGAGTAGTACCTTGTTACTTCTGATCATACTTCTTTCATGGATATTCATCCGCTAGAATACAATCTCCACCTGATCCATTCGTTGTTACTTTCTTTATCTCTCTTTTAACCACAGTTTTCCGGATAAAAATTCAACAAAAACTAATAAGATATAGATCTAAAAAGGAACACAAAACAATAAATTAACATTTACAGATTGAACAAATTATACCTTTTTTGCAACAGTGACAACCGCGTGAGCCAGAAGATTTGCTGGTTAATTTCTAACAGGCCTACCTTATAACTGGATCTTTTGGTGTCATTGCAATAGGTTAGAATACTGCATATCATAATCAAGTATTTATAATTCTCCTGTCTACCCTATAATACTGCATTTACATACATAAATAGGAAAACACAAAGATTGTATAAACCTGATAAAGTAAGATAGTTTTCAGAGCATCAAAATTTTCATAAACTAGTATAGTCTGTATAAACATAATTAACCAGAAGTTTTGAATTGAAACAAAGTTTGATCGCAACCTAGAGATGCCAAGGTGGATAAATTAAATATGATTACTATAGGTGGAGGAGAAATCAAACCATAAGTTTTAATGATTCCCCAGGGTCTCAGTATCTGCATGTGAAATGTCTGTTAGCATCCTTTATACTATGGTGAATTGAGGACACGAAAACACTTTGTATTATGCCTAACACCCTACCTGCAAAGCAGAAACAATATTAGGATGATCAAGGCACCCCAACCTCTTTGTCTAATAATATGTGTTAGCATGTCACAATAATAAACATAGCATAGACAATATTTTCCTCCAGTTTCTTTATTCTTAGTTTGAGAAATCAACTTCTTCGATACATCACAGCAAACAAATGTAATAATCAAAACACATGTATAAATAAAACATGAACACTCTAATAAAATGGTGAGGTGTACTAGTTAGGAAAATGGAAAAACATAAATCACATCTTATATTATGCATCTTGATATGAGCCATATCCAAAGCTGAAAATACAAAATAAAAATTTAATCGCACAAATTTAAAAATCTGAATTTTACAATCTTATTTCAATTGCAAAAGTTCAGATGAAAATACCTCATTCCTGTGGGACGTAGAACATGAAATAAAGGATGGAGGGTTAAGAGGTCCAGTATCGGTACTTGTTGCGAAGTAATCAAAATCTCTCCTTGCATTCTTTTTCAACATCAACGCCTACTGAAAATCAAATAGAATTGTAAAATATAAGAACCCAGGTCACAAAATAACTAATGAAAATGATTAAATAAGATAGAAAAATCATGTACAAAAGCAAAGGTATCTATATACTCCAATATAAAGAAGGTTTCATTACAAAGTATGTGTAACATCCCGACTTTTCGGGATATTAATTCTAATTACGAAACTTAAATAAAATAAAAACTTTATTCAAATATTCCACAAAGTCAAAGCAGCGGTCTAAATTGATAACTCAAAATCATTAAATCGGAGACGCAGCTCCATTAATACAATATTCAATAATCACTGTCTAATAAAGTACTGACAATTTATTCAAATAATACGATAAAACTTTTCCAATAATTGCATCTAAAATAGCTAGCACGAAGGTCCACAAGTTCACATCTTATTCTCAATAGGCTTCCAAAAATCAAACCTGAAATATTAAAAAGGGGTGAGCTACACAGCTCAGCAAGTACAAATTGACTAACATATGTTCTTAAAATCAATGGGTGTTTTAATAAAATAATTTTTCAAAATCAAATATAAGTTTGCAAGACCTTTGCGGAAATAAATCCAACCCAAAGTTTTATATTTTCAAAATACAGAATTTAAAACAGAAGCAGAAAACAGAAATAAAACGAAACGAAAATCGGAAATACCACAGTCTTGCTCTACGGCCACACTTTGCCAGTGACCGGCATCTTATTCCTATTCTTATTCTTTTGTCACACTTTGCCAGTGACCGGCATCTTAAGTTCAATAATTACGTGCCCTTAATAGGTATCTAAAGTTGCACACTTGTGCGCCTACTAAGGGTATCTAAGACTAGTTCCGGAACTATAGCGTAAATTACGAACGGGTTAGAAACGTAGAGACTGAGGATTCTAAAATCAAATACTTATATCTTATAAAGTTCGAAACAGAATTCTTATATCTTATACGAAAATCGAAATTTATAGAATCAAAATATACTTTTCGAAATTAAAAGTAAGTCAAAAAGTACTTACCTCAAAGCTGACTAAATCTGAAATAAAAATCAACACACGAACTGATCCTATAATTTTAATAACCGAGATATCATTAATCATTTATACTATAAACACATTTATATACATTGCAAATAAACATTCACGATTAATCACTGAACCATTAGTTCATAAACAATTTGAACAATTTGGACGGAGACAATCACCTTAAAATTTCCGAAAACAACAAGACTGGAAGCTTTTAACAAAACAGATTATATAAAAGAAAATTTAATCTAATGGGCTTTAAGGCCCAACATGCTTAACACAGACCTGTCCAGTTAACATGGTAAATTGCATAAAAATACCTAATCTTTTCCAACTTTAGCATGGCATGTATTATCAATTAACCAACTTATTTAACTAAAAACTGACCACGTTTTCTTATATTAAAACAAGAGCATCACTTAATATTGAAGCATAACTTATCAACATGATCATCAACTCATTAATTACACAGATAATAACATTAACAAATTAACAAGCTAACGATAATTTAACTTCGAAACTAATTTTTTTTTAAACCATAAATAATCATGAGCAAAATAAAAGTTAACAAATAATTAATTAACAAAATTACTGAATTTAAAAACTTGTAAATAAAATTTGGATCATGAACACATAATTATATAATACCCATAATTACACATATGCACCAAATAAATTATATAATATTTATACGTAACTAATATATAGTTTACAAATAATATAAATGAATGCAAAAATCAACAAGTTGACATCCCAGTAGCAAACTCATGTACATGGCGATAAGTTCATAATTTATTTATAAAAAGATCACTTTCGTTGTTTTTTTTTTTTTTAAAGAAATCATATAAAACAATATTCTTCACATGTTATACTTTATATTTTACAAAGATCATGAGACATAAGTGCACCTAAATCATTAGAAGAGCACATGAAACTGATGTAATATTATAGTATAAGAGTACAAAATTGAGTATATTCTTGAAAACAGTTCTCATGATGTAAATTTGAAATACCTCGATATACTCACAATTTATGGATGCAAAATGAACATACAACAGATCCATATACAATTTAAATATTATTCAAAGTCCATGTTAAGCACAAAGAAGAGCACAGAAAAATTCACAAATATTCAAGGAGAGCTGCATACCTGGTGACGCATACTTGGTGAGACGATAATACCTGTACAAGTCCTCTCGCTATCGTAAAGGTTTCTTATATAGGGATTCAAACCCTAAATTAATAAGGTAACCGTAATTGTTATTCTTAATAATTTAACCACTTTTCCAAGTAATTCTTAAAATATAATATTCTAGTACACACAATTTACTTAAATAGAAAGATATCGATATTACAAAAAGATTTTCACACTTCTTTCCTTTAATAACATATCTTATGAAATTCTAGAATCCTCTAAAAATTAATCTAATATATAATGTTTTAAAACTCTAATTCCAATTTTACTAATTATCCTAATTTTAGAATCTCATCCTTATTTTAAACTCATTTTTTTCTAATTCAATTTTAATTCCTAACTTTTAATAATTTTTAATCCTATTTAATATCTAATTTTAATCTTTTTTTATTATTCTTTATTATTATTATTCTAAAAATTACGGGATATTACATACTACCCTCCTCAAAAAGAATTTAGTCCCCAAATTCACAAATATCCTAATTTCTAATAAGTACTTGACACGTCTATTCCAAATATCTAATCATATGTCTCGATAATCTAGAGGATCGCATCCTAGGGAATGTAGTAGTCCCATACCTAATACACTCCGAAGGAAAACCTAGGCTCTGATGCCAACTGTAACATCCCGACTTTTCGGGATATTAATTCTAATTACGAAACTTAAATAAAATAAAAACTTTATTCAAATATTCCACAAAGTCAAAGCAGCGGTCTAAATTGATAACTCAAAATCATTAAATCGGAGACGCAGCTCCATTAATACAATATTCAATAATCACTGTCTAATAAAGTACTGACAATTTATTCAAATAATACGATAAAACTTTTCCAATAATTGCATCTAAAATAGCTAGCACGAAGGTCCACAAGTTCACATCTTATTCTCAATAGGCTTCCAAAAATCAAACCTGAAATATTAAAAAGGGGTGAGCTACACAGATCAACAAGTACAAATTGACTAACATATGTTCTTAAAATCAATGGGTGTTTTAATAAAATAATTTTTCAAAATCAAATATAAGTTTGCAAAACCTTTGCGGAAATAAATCCAACCCAAAGTTTTATATTTTCAAAATACAAAATTTAAAACAGAAGCAGAAAACAGAAATAAAACGAAACGAAAATCGGAAATACCACAGTCTTGCTCTACGGCCACACTTTGCCAGTGACCGGCATCTTATTCTTATTCTTATTCTTTTGTCACACTTTGCCAATGATCGGCATCTAAAGTTCAATAATTACGCGCCCTTAATAGGTATCTAAAGTTGCACACTTGTGCGCCTACTAAGGGTATCTAAGACTAGTTCCGGAACTATAGCGTAAATTACGAACGGGTTCGAAACGTAGAGACTGAGGATTCTAAAATCAAATACTTATATCTTATAAAGTTCGAAACAGAATTCTTATATCTTATACGAAAATCGAAATTTATAGAATCAAAATATACTTTTCGAAATTAAAAGTAAGTCAAAAAGTACTTACCTCAAAGCTGACTAAATCTGAAATAAAAATCAACACACGAACTGATCCTATAATTTTGATAACCGAAATATCATTAATCATTTATACTATAAACACATTTATATACATTGCAAATAAACATTCACGATTAATCACTGAACCATTAGTTCATAAACAACTTGAACAATTTGGACGGAGACAATCACCTTAAAATTTCCCAAAACAACAAGACTAGAAGCTTTTAACAAAACAGATTATATAAAAGAAAATTTAATCTAATGGGCTTTAAGGCCCAACATGCTTAACACAGACCTGTCCAGTTAACATGGTAAATTGCATAAAAATACATAACCTTTTCCAACTTTAGCATGGCATGTATTATCAACTAACCAACTTATTTAACTAAAACTGACCACGTTTTCTTATATTAAAACAAGAGCATCACTTAATATTGAAGCATAACTTATCAACATGATCATCAACTCATTAATTACACAGATAATAACATTAACAAATTAACAAGCTAACGATAATTTAACTTCGAAACTAATTTTTTTTTTAAACCATAAATAATCATGAGCAAAATAAAAGTTAACAAATAATTAATTAACAAAATTACTGAATTTAAAAACTTGTAAATAAAATTTGGATCATGAACACATAATTATATAATACCCATAATTACACATATGCACCAAATAAATAATATAATATTTATACGTAACTAATATATAGTTTACAAATAATATAAATGAATGCAAAAATCAACAAGTTGACATCCCAGTAGCAAACTCATGTATATGGCGATAAGTTCATAATTTATTTATAAAAAGATCACTTTCGTTGTTTTTTTTTTTAAAGAAATCATATAAAACAATATTCTTCACATGCTATACTTTATATTTTACAAAAGATCATGAGACATAAGTGCACCTAAATCATTAGAAGAGCACATGAAAATGATGTAATATTATAGTATAAGAGTACAAAATTGAGTATATTCTTGAAAACAGTTCGCATGATGTAAATTTGAAATACCTCGATATACTCACAATTTATGGATGCAAAATGAACATACAACAGATCCATATACAATTTAAATATTATTCAAAGTCCATGTTAAGCACAAAGAAGAGCACAGAAAAATTCACAAATATTTAAGGAGAGCTGCATACCTGGTGACGCATACTTGGTGAGACGATAATACCTGTACAAGTCCTCTCGCTATCGTAAAGGTTTCTTATATAGGGATTCAAACCCTAAATTAATAAGGTAACCGTAATTATTATTCTTAATAATTTAACCACTTTTCCAAGTAATTCTTAAAATATAATATTCTAGTACACACAATTTACTTAAATAGAAAGATATCGATATTATAAAAAGATTTTCACACTTCTTTCCTTTAATAACATATCTTATGAAATTCTAGAATCCTCTAAAAATTAATCTAATATATAATGTTTTAAAACTCTAATTCCAATTTTACTAATTATCCTAATTTTAGAATCACATCCTTATTTTAAACTCATTTTTTTCTAATTCAATTTTAATTCCTAACTTTTAATAATTTTTAATCCTATTTAATATCTAATTTTAATCTTTTTTCTATTATTCTTTATTATTATTATTCTAAAAATTACGGGATATTACAGTATGTTAAGTATATACGTACTCAAGCAGATATTAAATTGATAAACAAAATCGAAAATAAATGGTTGCTTGAAAGTTGATATAAATGTTTTACATTGCAAAAACCTAATCAAGAAGTATAAAAGAGTAGAAGTATGAAAGGTATTATGTAGATATATATGAAGAAAATAAAATAGAGTCAATATACTTGCGAAGCAAAATAAGGTTTGCATTTGTCATTTAGAGATGATCAGACTAGCTCGGTAATCACAACTAATGATACCTCTGCATTTTTTTATTAGTTAGTCATCTATTTTAGTCATTATATTGTGCTATGCGAATGATTACTTGTAATACATTTCCAAAAGGTACAAATCATTAGAGAACAACATTAAGGCATTTACCTCGGGTGATATTTCCATAATTACAATATTACACAAATATCCGAACTCGAATCTTCCATTCTAACACCTGCATATGATGAGTTTGTCTTTATAACAAACACTTGGTGCCCACTTCAATTAACATTTGACATGACAATACTAAATATAAATTTAGAGATATTCGGGTATGTAATCAATATCAATACTAACCCGATCATACGTTTATAGATTGAAAATGAGAGAATTCTATAGACTACAACCCGATCATACGTTTATAATTGAATCCAGGAAAGTTATTAGAGTTGTTCTAACATTTAATAAGCGTCAATAGTATATCAAAGTTACTGATGAAACTCAAGAGATGCCAAATAAACCATAACTGAACATGCCGAATTAACTGAGATTAGAAGATGACCTATTTTGACAGAATAGAGATTTTATCTAAAAGTTTATAGGTATTGTGCTATAGACCAATGCAAAGATACTGAAGCCTTATAATCTGAATTGGTGTTGGTATAGGATTGCAAGCTACATCCCGAAAGGGCAAATTATAAACTACAATTTATGAAAAAACATAGTATTTAGCTACATCCATATATACATAACAAAAATATTAGTGAAGAACAGAGTACCTTTTTGATGAAGATGGATTGTATACCAACGGAAGTTCGTTTTCCACCTGTTAATTTAACATAGGACCATATGAATTGAAAGACAAATATCAGAAATAAATATAAAAAACAATAACATTACTAATCTCATACATCCATATGTAAAGGCTGCAAAGAATACAATTGAACAGTAAATAAGTACCCTTCAATATGCGATGATAGACAAATTAATTAAATTTGAGGAAGTACAGAAAATTTAAATTCAAAAAACAATAATTTACCTTGAATTATACTAAAATAGAAATTTAAATTTGATGGAGTATACACAATATCAAACAACAATAAATCGAAGGTTTAACACCTCTTACCCATCCAACAGCTCAACTTCACTATTAGCTCGATTTCATCTTCCTCTTCATTTTCTAATCCTCCTAACTTAACTTCCTCCACAACATCGTTCCATACTGAGATGCATCAAACGCTGCATACCAATAATCGAATCAAACATAACAAAGCCAATTCACACACATCCTCTCCTCGAGCATATCGATATAATCAAACAACACTCACAAATCATCACAATACTCAAAAACACGATAATTCAGTTCATAGTCAATCTAAATTACGATTAAATCATACCGAACCAATTCAATCACAATCGCAATTATAAGTAACAAATTAATTTTCGGTTCATTTAAAAAAACATAAATAAAACAATATATCTATACATGTAGATACATGTAGCGTATGTAGAGATCTAGAAAAAAACCTGTTGAATTAGAATCGATTTACCGGTGATATGAATCATCATCTTCCATTGAATTAAAACTGTCGATACAACAATTTTGTGTGTATATCTGTATGTATATGTGTATGTATATCGGTGTATATATGTTTCAGAGAATTTTTTTTAGGGTTTGATTTTTGAAATAATAATGATAGATAATTAGGATTGTGGTTTGTTTTTGAATTAATGAAAGAGAATAGGGTTAGCATCTATCAAGGAGAATCAGTTAAGATTGATTTCTGACGTGGCATTTATTTTTTCCAAGTTATTTTACATTTATGCCCTTAAGAAAGCTTAATTTAAAAAAGGGAGAGGAAGGACATAGAAGGGAGAATGTGGCAAAAAGTATTCAGGATTTATATTATACATAGATAAATCCTTGAATCCTTAATATAATAATTCACTTTTCTTGATCGCATTGATATGCTCTTCCCTCCCTGGTCAAATATTCCATAAAAATAAAGTTTGGATTTTCTGAATTCCGATCGCGTTTACATACACTTATTCGCATAGCATCGTAGATTACTAATATAACTTTGCAATATCCATTTCATGTTCCGTACATAGGGTAACGTAAAAAATTTCTCAATACTCGAAATCACTATTCATCCATGCAATTCACTATTCATTCATAAAATAAAAAATTTCTCAAGTGCAAAAATTAAGGTTATTACACTATATAATCTAAAATATTAATTAATTTTTTTAATTATAGATAACGAATATAGGTAACACAGTTGGAGTAAAACAACTTTTTAGTTTCCTATATTTTAGGTAACTATAACGCCCCCAAATTCGGGGTCAGGAGATTTGGTCGTTACACGAAAATCCTCAAAATATAATCACCTGTTTAATAACACAATATCCCTTGTAATCATCCATAATTGAAATATAACATCTGTGACCCCAACTATCCAAGATCTTTTAGGTTATAGTGCTAGAAACAAGAATCCAAATTCCATTATATAAAAATTTTCTTCTTTACAATATTCTCTTTGATTAATCTTAAACCAGTGGTATAACTTCGACAAGAAGTATACCATGCCAACTAATCTAATACATAATAATAATTATTAGAGCTCCACTAAAAAAATAAATCTGACACTAAATCCAGACCTCCCGAGTCAAGCCACCTTCAAAGTAGCGTATGTCTCTTCTGTTTCCGAACTACGCGGATAAGTCTCGCCAAACTACCTTAATTACTGGAAAGTTAGAATTTCGAAACAAACAAGTATGAGCGGAAGAAATGCTCAGCAAGCGTATGGTAAAACATGAAATTTAACAAATCATTGATAAAAAAATAGATATCTTTATCAAGAGCTCTAATCACAAGATAAATATTTTAAATATAAAATCTTTCATCACAGAATGGATTAAAAGAAAGTATGAAATGTGTATTTAGACATGATAAACTCACATGTTCTCCTAGTAGGGATCCCGACTAGCCAAACAACTGGTTTAGATTTACTTCCAACAAGGAAGCATCATTGATTCACAATATCATTGTAAAAAATAGTCAATTTTCATTAGTAGATCAACAAATCATTTATATTTAAAAGAATATTTTAATCGAATTTTCAACAATAAGGCAGGTAAGGTATATACTTACTCATCCTTATTTGCATCACAATTAAAGAAATAACTCACTTGAACAATAAGTGAGGGATAGTAACACTTGCCTCTGGTCCCTAGCTATTACGTCATGCCGAAGTAATACTACTTTCTTCTTCTATCTTATGGAATCACAATATTCTATTTCGATCATCCTTGGGTTTAACCCTCTTGCAGTTGCCACAAGTCTGATCCGCGTATATCGAGCCCGCGCGTCAAATTCAATTGCCAAACATAAGACAATACTTAGTCTCCTGACGACAATTGTAATATTCTATAAACGCTTATAAACTTAACTCGAACGTATTAACCAAGCTTCAATTAAGAACTCTCGAATCAATATCTATGCAATATAGACAACTAATATAATGAATATCCGAACCAAAATTGTTGTCATCGATACATAACATTTTAATCTGTTCTCTCCTTTAAAATATGGTATTCCCTTCAGAATCTCTGAATGAAATCTACCTGATTAAATAGTACATCTCAATACGATCGTGTCCATATATTATACGTAAATTTCCGAGTTCAGGAAGTATTTTAATTAATTAAAATACTCTTGCCTCCTTGGAAATGACCATTTAATAATCCATTTTCTAGTAAAATCCATAACTCCATTGATCTTCATCGTTAAATCAAAATAAAAATCTCCATAAAACTTCTAATAATATCCCAAAACCAAATAAAATTACTTCCTCCAAAAATCAAGAGAAAATGCCCAAAATGCCTAGATTCCAACTTCTAAGGCCCGAAATACTGATTTCCGGAAACATGGCCCTATTTACCCACGGTTTACGCATTCTACGATTGCGTTTCCTGGGATACGTATTCCTGGAATGTGTATCAGCGGTCACGCATTCTCAGAATGCGTGATGACGTCATCTGCTTCATTTTCACATAAAGATGCCGGCGTTGCTCTGCAGCTCCAAATCGCCTTAGAATCGCCTTCCTTCGTCGAGCACATTCCGGCTACCTCCACCACATCCAAGGACATCAAAACGAAGCACAGACGTACCCTTGCATTTTGACCCATCGAGTTGTTGATTTCTGGCCCTGCAGGGGCGTGTATGAACACATCGGAAAATGAATCGGGAAAAAAGCTACGAATTGGGGCTTTCAATTCCGGTGAAACAAACGAAAATCCAATGATATAGGCTTCTAGAGGATGAAAATACGAACATTTTGGTATATGGAACGATAATGGAAGATGCCTGTAAGGTACTGAATGGATTCGTCAAAGGTTTGATCGGAAAAAAACGCTGGCCGGAGCTTGAGGGCGATGAACAGTAGCATCAGACACGCATGTTGGACATGCGTATCTCTACACACGCATGCTCAAAATGCGTGTCCCAAGTACTATTCACCAGTGCAGAATTCAGTTTTTTGAAGGATGCTCGTTTTTGATATACGTGTTCGGACACTCCTTTCTCAAATGCGTGTCCGGTCGGTATTTAGGGCCATCCTGATTGGATATGGGTATTTCGGGCCATTGATTTCCAAATATGGGCAGAAAGGGCCATCACCCGAAATCAAACCTCCCACCATTTATAAGAATTCCTCAAAATCTCCATTCTAATCGATTTCCGAATTTAATAACTAATTCATCCGATTACTCCTACCACCCCCAAATATCTTAGAAATTACTACATTTCCTCCTCGATTTAATAACAAAATTTCAGAATTTTTCACCCTATCCACTATTTAATATAATTCAACCAAGTCTCCAAATTCCACAAAGTAATTTAATAAATTATTTTATTCTATTCTTAAAATAAAATTCATATCTCCATTTTCACTTCTCATAAAATTATCCAAAAATTATCATAATGTTCCTCATAAAATCCTCTAGCCAAATCTATATTATTATATAAAAGCCGAAACATTAAAAGTTTGGTTGGTCGGTCGGTCGGTCGGTACGGTACCTATTGATTTCACTTATTTACTCTTACTCAATTACAACTACAATCCATCCTACTAACTAATCAATTTCCTTTTTCAGGTCATAACTAAATAATTTCCTTTTTCTAATTATATTATAATTACTATTAAATAATCAATTACCTTTTTCAATCAAAACACGTTACCATTTCTCTTTTCTGTAACAAAAATATTTTTTTTCCCAATTATATCATGGGCACCTTCTTCAGCCAAAACACACTACCTTTTTTCTTTTTTCTTACTAAAACCTCTCTTTTTCCAATTATATCACGGGTGTTTCTATTTAATAAAAAGTAATAATAATATTATAATACTAATAATTAACCGATTACCTTTTCAGCTAAAACATATCACCTTTTCTAATTAAATTCCCTTATTTTTTTCTAGAAATATCACGGGCAACATTAATTTTTCATTTTCTAAAAACTATGAGCAATTTTATATAGTAAAATAACATAATTAAATTATAGTTACTATTTACTTTTTCTCTTTTCTCTAACTAAAATCTTTTTTTTTTCAATTATATCATTGGGCGGTTACCTTCTTCAGCCAAAACACCGTTACCTTCTTTCTTTTCTCTTACTAAAACCTCTCTTTTTCCAATTATATCACGGGTGTTTCTATTTAATAGAGAATAATAATATTATTATAATACTAATAATTAACCGATTACCTTTTCAGTTAAAACATATCATCTTTTCTAATTAAATTACCTTTTTTTTCTAGAAATATCACAGATAACATTAATACTTATTTTCTAAAAACTATGAGGAATTTTATTTAGTAAAATAATATAATTACATTATATTTACGATAAACTAATCAATTACCCTTTTTCACATAAATCAATTTCTCCTTTTTTAAAAACACTACGAGCAATTTGTTTAATAAAATAACATAATTATATTACACATACTATTAACTAATCAATTACCTTTTTCAGTCAAAACATGTCACCTTTTCTCTTTTCTCTAACTAAAATATCTCTTTTTCCAATTATATCTACGGTTACTTTTTTCGGCCAAAACACGTTACCTTTTTTCTTTTCTCTTACTAAAACCACTATTTTTCAAATTATATTACGAGCGTTTCTATTTAATAAAAATAAACTAATAAAATAATTATACGAATAATTAACCGATTACGTTTTCAGCTAAAACATGTCATCTTTTCAATTTTTTCTCATTAAATTCCCTTTTTTTCAAGAAATACACAGGCAACATTAATTTCTCATTTTCTAAAAACTATAAGCAATTTTATTTAGTAAAATAACATAATTAAATTATAATTACTTTAAACTAATCAATTACTTTTTCCTGTTAGGAATAATTCATAAGTTGTGATGTTAAGAATAGAATTTTGCTAATACTTCTTGTATATCCTGATCTTATAAAGGATTTAGCACTTTGTATAGGATATATGTGTTAGACAGTAATCTGTAGAGTTTAGTCAGGAACAGTGCGTCAGAGACTACATGTCAGGAACAATGTATCGGGGACTACATGTCAAGAATAGAGGAGCAAATCCTGATACAGTAAGTCAGATCCTGATCAAATACCGATGGGATGATCAGATCCTGATGCAATGGGAAATCCTGATATCAGTCGTGTTACTGATGATGTCATTATGGATGCTACAGAAACTGGCAAGTGCTATAAAACAGGATCTTTGGTTTCGAAAACAAGCAAGAAGATATCGTGAAGGAAACGAATTCTCTATTGATGAAAACTATCAACTAGACGGCAGAACATTGTCATAGATAGATTATAATTCTGTTATTAGTTGATAGGTAGCATTATAAATACTCTCTCTATATCATTGTAAAAAGAGTGAGTTCGTAAGATTTGTATTCGAGAGTTCGAAACAAACAGAGAGAGAGATTTGTATTGTCAGCAGCTGCTAAAGGTATTGTACACCTTTGGTAGAGTTTGTATTTGATTATTTTAATACAAACAAAGTTTGATTCATTCATTTATTCTTGTTCATATAATCAAGCAAAAATCAGACAAGATTATATAACTTGTATTCAACCCCCCCTTCTACAAGTTATTCGAGTTAACAATTGGTATCAGAGTAGGTTGATTTCGAATAATCATAAAGATCTGCAATCATGTCTGGTTACAGGGATGGTAATACTAAGATCCCTATGCTCAAGAGAAACGAATATACTCTATGGGAAGTGAAGATGTTGCATCACCGGGAAGCAACAGATCCTGATTATCTTGACAGAATCAGAGATGGGCCTTTTGTTCCAACAAGGCTTGTTCCTCAAGCAACTGTCGAAGGTAAAGTTGTTCCAGAACATACAACAGAGAAGCCTAAATCTGAATGGACAGATAAGGAAAAGGAGAACGTTCTTAAGGATGCTAAAGTGAGAAACATAATATTCAACAGTCTTGATTCTGTTCTCACTAACTATGTTCTCTCTTGTAAAACTACTAAGGAGATATGGGACAATCTAAAGGTTCACTGTGAAGGAATGAAACCTGTCAGGAAGAATATGAGGACGCTTCTCATACAACAATATGAGTACTTTGAATCCAAGTCTGGTGAGTCACTTACTGACACCTTTGATAGGTTTACTAAACTCATCAATGAGATGGCCATGCATGGTAAATATTATGACTTGGAGGATATGAATAGGTAGTTCATGAAAGCTCTTCCTGATTTCTACAATGAGAAGATATCTGCAATTGAGGAAGCTAATGATCTTGATGAGATATCATTAGAAGCAGTTTATGGAAAATTGAGAGCTTATGAACTTGACAGGCAGCAGAAAAAGAGCAAGAGTGAAGGAAAGATGAAAACTATTGCACTCACTGCTCAATCTGAATCAAAGAAGCTTCCAGAAGAAAAGTCTGAATCTACTGAAAGAGACTTGAGGAAGAAGAAGAGCAAAGAAAGTTCTGAGTCAGAGACTGAAGATATAGACTCTGAAGATAATGATTCTGAATCAGAGATGCAAGAACTCTTTGCTATGTTTGCTAAAGCTTTCAAGAAAGGAAGATTCAACAGGAGAAGATTTAGCAAAGGCTCTTTTCAGAAGAAAGAGGAGAAGAAGAATGACAAAGGCAAAAGTACAATTATCAAGCTTGATAAAGCCAAGATCAAGTGCTTTAACTGCAGTGAGTTTGGACACTTTGCTAGTGAGTGCAAGAAGCCTAGGAATTCAGGGAAGGGTAATGCACTCATGGTCACACAGAAGGATTGGGCAGACTCCAGTGATTCTGATGATGAATTGGATTATGACAACATTGCATTGATGGCAAGTGCTTCAGACAAGCCTGGATCTCCAAAGAAAACTTCTTCATCTTCTGTTAAGGTATCACTTCACTCTCTTGATTCGTTTGATAGCTTAGATTCTAATGATATTAGATCTATTCATGTTGAGTTTA
Source organism: Saposhnikovia divaricata (assembly GCA_036435485.1). Taxonomy (NCBI): domain Eukaryota; kingdom Viridiplantae; phylum Streptophyta; class Magnoliopsida; order Apiales; family Apiaceae; genus Saposhnikovia; species Saposhnikovia divaricata. Next base: position 172,509,930 of record CM071598.1, read on the forward strand.
AGAATCTTATGACTAATTTCAAAATTCTTGCTAGTGAAAAAGATGAACTCAAGGCTAAGAATGATGAATTAGTTAGTAGAAATAATTTTCTTGAATCTGAGTTAATTCAAATGGAAGAATATAAGTTAAGTTCTGATTAAGCTAAGCATGATTATGGTGTTATTCTTGAGGCTTATGACTATGTCAGAAAAGAACTAGAGGAAGAGAGAGATGTGATTAAAACCATTAACAATTCTGGTAAAAAGACTCAAGAAATCATTGAAAATTAAATTCTAGGTAAAGTTAATGGTTTAGGTTTTGATAAGGCTAGGCAAGAAGATACAGTAGCTATTGTCAATGATGATAGTAAAACTGAAGCTAGCACATCTAAGTCTGAAGGTAAGAAGATAGTTTCTGAACCTAAACATGTTAAATTTGTTGATTCTAAAGGTACCCCAGTTGTGCACAAAAGAATTAACAATAGCAATTCAGATGAAAGAGTGTTAGAAAAACCTAAGAATGTCAACATAGGTTTTCTGTCTAAGTCTCAGTTGAAACAGAGACTAGAAAGTATTTCAGAGTCTAGCAAGATAAGAAGAAATAGGAATGGAAAAGAAGGTATTAACAAAGAGAATAATTACAAGAATGTACCTGATGCACCTAGGAAGAAATGCTTTAAATGTGGAAATCATAATCATTTAGCCCTAGACTGCAATCAAAAACCTTCTTGGAAAACTGAGTCCAGATTCCCCAAGACTCAGAGAATTCAATAGCAACCACAAGAACCCTGTTATCATTGTGGTAGTTTACTTCATTCCATTTATATGTGTAAGGAATATCATGAACTGTATTATGACTATTATTCTCTGAAATCTGAAACTCCTAGTCACAAACAGTTTATGAAATCTAAGTCTAAGGTTAACTCTGCAACAGGTAAATCAAAAGCAAAATCTTCAAAGCCTGTTGGTTCAAAAGTTAGTAAGAAAGGATCCAATCAAAGTTGGGTCCTAAAAAATTCTAACTAACTACTTTTTGTTTGCAGGGCACTGGAAAGAAGCATTCAATTATCTTGGACAGTGGATTCTCTGGACATATGACTGGAAAGAAGTCCCTGCTTACAAAGTTTGAGAGGAAAGCTGGCCCAGTAATATCCTTTGGCGATGGCAACAAAGGAAAAACTCTGGGATATGGTTCAATTATTTTGGGGAATGTCATCATAGAAAATTTAGCACTGGTTGAAGGCTTGAAACACACACTTTTAAGCATAAGTCAACTGGGTGATAAGGGTTACCAATCAATCTTTGACAGTAAGGGATGCAAAATTTTGAATATGAAGAATGGAGACATTGTTCTGACTGGTCAGAGACATGGTAACATATATGAAGCCAGCTTGAGTGACACATCTAAAGGAACTGTCAGATGTCTTTACAGCAAGGCATCCAATGATGAAAGCTGGAACTGGCACAAGAAGCTCTCACATCTTAATTTCAAGAATCTTAATGAACTTGTTAAGCATCATCTGGTGAGAGGCCTACCTCAGGCAAACTAAGTGCAAGATGGACTTTGTGATGCTTGTCAGCTTCGTAAACAAAGAAGAACCACTTTCAAGAGCAAGACAGAAAATTCAATTACTGAACCATTTCACATGCTGCATCTTGATTTATTTGGTCCAACAAACATTATGTCTATCAATAAGAAAAGATATGCTCTAGTTATAGTGGATGACTACACAAGGTTCACATGGGTATTCTTTCTACACAACAAGGATGAAGCTCATCAGCAAATCATTGAATTTGTCAAGAATATTCAAAATAGCTCTGAGTACAAGGTCAAAGTGCTCAGAAGTGACAATGGTACAGAATTTAAGAATTCTACAATGGAGGAGTATTGTGCAGACAGTGGAATTACTCAACAATTTTCTGCACCTGGAACACCTCAGCAGAATGGTGTAGTAGAAAGAAAGAACAAAACTCTCATAGAGGCAGCAAGAACCATGCTTGCAGATGCAAAGCTTCCAACCTATTTCTGGGCAGAAGCTATCAACACTGCATGTTTCACTCAAAACTGTACCTTGGTAAATGCTCATGGTAAGACTCCCTATAAGATGATCAAAGGAAAGAAACCAAGTGTGAAATACTTTCACATCTTTGGATGCAAATTCTATGTCCTGAAAGTTCATCCAGAACAACTTGGGAAATTTGAAGCCAAATCGGATGAAGCAATCTTTCTAGGATATTCAGCATCAAAGGCCTTCAAAGTATACAATCTCAGAACTCACATTGTTATGGAATCAATTCACGTTGCATTTGATGATAAGAAGTTTGGAATTTTGCAAACTGATGAAAGTCATGACAATTTGGAATTTGAAAATCTTAAGTATTCTGAGATTCCCTCCAGCGATGATGAAGGTTCTCCAGAGGAAATCTCTATTGCTTCTCAAAGGAATGCTACTGTTGAGGGGGAGAAATTCAATCAAGGAGAACACAGGACTGGTCAGGATCAGACTAGTCTTTCAGAGTCTACTTCATCAGGAATTGATCCTTCAGAGTCTAATGAAGGAAGATCAGAAACTAGCAGCAGTATTGAATCCGCTGATTCTACTGATCAAGGGGGAGCTTTTGAAGGCAGAGAAAGTTCTTCTACAAGAAATACCACTAACTTAGGGGGAGAGTCTAGCAGGAACCTACCACCTGTTAGAAAATGGACAAGGGATCATACTAAGGATTTGATTATTGGTGATCCAAATAATGGTGTTCAAACTAGAAGATCAATTCAAAATGAATGCTTGTACAGTTGTTTTCTCTCAAAGAATGAACCTAAGAAGGTTGAAAAAGCCTTACAGGATCCTGATTGGGTAATAGCAATGCAGGAAGAATTGAATGAGTTTGAGAGGAACAAAGTTTGGAAACTGGTACCAAGACCTAAAGATAGATCTATTGTTGGTGCTAAGTGGGTTTTCAGAAACAAGCTAGATGAATCTGGTATGATTGTAAGAAACAAAGCAAGATTGGTGGCCAAGGGTTATTCTCAGGAAGAAGGAATTGACTATGATGAAACCTTTGCACCTGTAGCAGGATTGGAAGCAATCAGGATGTTTCTTGCATTTGCAGCTCATTCAAAATTCAAGGTATACCAGATGGATGTAAAGAGTGCTTTTCTAAATGGCAAACTTGATGAGGAAGTGTATGTGGAACAACCACCTGGTTTTGTTGATCCAAAGTTTCCAAATCATGTCTACAAACTTGACAAGGCACTCTATGGACTGAAGCAGGCACCAAGAGCATGGTATGAGACTTTGTCTAAATTTCATCTTGAAAATGGCTTCACAAGAGGTACAATTGACAAAAATCTATTCTTTAGAAAGATAAAAGGTGATTTGCTTTTAGTTCAAGTTTATTTTGATGATATTATATTTGGTTCTACTAATGAAAAGTTATGTGCTAAGTTTAGCAAGCTTATGCAGTCTAAGTATCAGAAGAGCATGATTGGTGAACTAAATTATTTTTTAGGCTTGCAAGTCAAACAGACTGAGACTGGTATTTTCATTAATCAGTCAAAGTATATCAAAGTTCTTTTAAAAAGGTTTGACTTTCAAAATTGTGCAATTGCAAAGACACCCATGGCAACAGCCACTAAGCTAGACTCTGATCCTAAGGGAAAGAGTGTTGATAACACTAGCTATAGAGGCATGATAGGTTCACTGTTATATCTAACTGCAAGTAGACCATATATAATGTTCTCTACCTGTTTATGTGCTAGATTCCAAAGTGATCCTAAGGAATCTCATTTAATTGCTGTGAAGAGAATTTTTAGATATCTCAAAGGAACTCCAAATCTTGGTTTGTGGTATCCAAGATAATCTGATTTCTCCCTAATTGGCTATTCAGACTCTGATTATGCAGGGTGTAAAATAGACAGGAAAAGCACTACAGGTACATGTCAATTCTTGGGAAACAGATTGATTTCTTGGGCAAGCAAGAAGCAGCAATCAGTTTCAACCTCAACTGTAGAAGCTGAATACATTGCAGCAGGCAGTTGTTGTGCTCAACTCCTTTGGATAAGAAATCAGTTGATGGATTATGGTATGACACTTAGTAATATTCCTATGTTTTGTGATAATACTAGTGCTATCAAAATTGCAGAAAATCTAGTTCAACACTCAAGGACTAAGCACATTGATGTCAGGTATCATTTTATTAGAGAACATATTGAAAATGGTACTGTGGAACTTCATTTTGTTCCTACTGACAAACAGCTCCTACTGACAAACAGTTTGCAGATATTCTAACTAAACCACTTGATGAGGCTACATTCATTAGATTGGTTAGTGAGTTAGGAATGTTAAATTTTTAGATCTTTAACATCTGCACAAGTAGCAAGGTATGTTGTTTCAGCTTATAGACTTGATATTTTGTCAGGATCTATACTTGATGGTTAAATGCTTAAGCTGTAACACTTTACTTTGATAAATTACAGTATGATAGACTTGTTAATAAACATCAGGATTGGTATTAGTATGCTGACGTCATCAGTATTGACATCATGATTGTATCGTCAGTATCAGGATTGTGAAATTTGTGTGTCTTACTGTTTCCAATTCAGAAGTTCATGTTATTTATTGGTTCAATTCTGAGTTTTGTTAAGTCTATGATTAACAAGTTTTATTACATGCATACTGATAATTTAAATCATTATTCGTGTGAGTCAATAAACAATGATAGACAAGTAGTTATAAAGAAAACTTGAATTTTCATTAATCAAAAGCATTACATACATGGAAATGAAATACAATTCTTCTTTTGTCTAACTACTACGGATAATTCTGTTCTTGTCTAAAGTTGTTGCTACTTCAATTCTCAACGATCGACTTCAGGACAAGGAGCATCTCAAGAATGAATTCCTTGTCTGGGCGACTTGAATGAAAGCAGCTGACTCATCTTCATGCTTATTGAAGAAGATGAATAGCATCTCCATCAAGATCAACCTCAGACTCTTCACCAAATTCTTCATCCTCAAGGAGTGAAGAGATTAGAGGAGGATTGTATCCAACTGGTAGATGTTTTAGAGGAGATTTGTGGAAATTATCTGGGTTAAGATCAACCATATCTGACTTGATGAGAAAAGTCATCTCTTCTAAGAGATAGTTCACTTGCTCCTGATCATCAAGAGTAAAGAACTTCTCAGTAGTAATGAACCAAAAGCTAGGGTTCATATGAAGATTTGGGTTGAAAGCCATGATGGAAAGAGAAAAGAAGGAAAAGGTTTTGGAGAATGGCATAAGGCGTCCGTTTATTTTATAGAAAGACGTGGAAAGCTGAACAGTCATTTGGGAGATATCAATGCATTCAGTCATAATTATGTGTGACTGTATTTCTTGTATTTTCAAGAAATATTGAATGAATTTAACCAATTGATTTTGTTATTTCTTTTACAGGTAAAAGAATATGCCACGTGGAAACTCCATTTAGTCTCTGGAATCAGGATAATATTGATCAGGAATACGAGTGTGTTCACATCAGGATTAGTAATTCTTTTTATTCAAAAATCACATTGAATCGTGTCATTATCCTGATGAAAAGATCACATCAGGAAAAGGAAGCTGATCAGTATTGATTTTTATCTTGATTTTACCTTGACTTATTTACTTGAAATTATTTTTGGATTTTATTTTCCAAAAGTCATAGGTAACTGCATTTTTCAGGGACTGACACCTGTCAACCTACGTGTCAACGTGGGATAATGGGTCTAAAGGATTTTTGAAATATAATTATTTTGACACTCTAATCGTGTAATTGCTTTCTCTTATTTCATTCTCTAAAGCAAAAACACTCTCGAGTTCTCAAAATCACTAATCAATTTCAAAGATTTCTTAAGTTCTTTTCAGATCAAAATGGCAACTCAAAGAAGACTACCCAAACAAGTAGCTTTCAAGTTTGGCGACTTTGATTTTATGATGAACAATCATGTTGCAGCTATCACCAACAAGGAAGGGGTGTCAACTGATTTTCACCCGATAATGGACTTTATGGCGAAAGGACCGTTAAGCTATGCCTTGACAGCATCTCCACAGATTAATCAAGTAGCTATTTCACAAGCTTGGGAGAATGCTGAGGTAATTGATTCTACTCAAAGTCAATCAAGTAAGATTGTTCTAAACTTAGGACAAGACTCATTTGATCTTACTGAATCTGTTGTTAATTCAGTACTTTGCTTACCTGTTAGTATAAATTTTGAGAATGTACCATCTGATGATGATGTGAGAACTATGTTATCTAAATTAGGTTATGATGGACCTCTAGATAACATGAGCCAGTTAAATAGATCTTTTCTTAGGAAAGAATGGTCTTTCTTCTTTGATCAAATTGCTAAATGTTTTACTAGTAAATGTAGTTCTTTTCAACAAATTACTGCTGTTACATCATATATTGCATATGCCTTGCTTTATAACAGAGTAATTAATTTTGGTCACATTATCTTAAGTCAGATGTGTATTAAACTTGGGTCAAGAGATCATGACAGGAATATGGTTTATTATCACAGATTCATGCAACTGTTTATTAACCATTTCATTCCTGATGTTGAAGCTAGATTTGGTAGAGAGTATTGTGTTTCTTCTTATGTACAGCAAAAGAGAATTTTCTCTGACATTACAAAGAAGGACAGTGAAAAGAATCTAGATGAAATACCTGCATTACACTATCCAAATCATGTTCAGGTACTTCTAAGAACTCATCTTCCTACTATCTATAATTCTTCTTTCTTTGGTGGTGAAATGACTCAGGAATCTCAATTGGAGGAGAACCCCCCTATGTCTACCCAAGTAGCCAAAAACATTACAGTCTCTGAAACAATTCTAGAACCAAATTTTGATCCACAGCCTATTGTTTCAAAGAAGCCAACCTCTGGTGTTTCTCAAAAGACATCAGTTGTAAGGAAGAGAAGATTTGTTATTTCAAGTAGTAGTTATAGTGAAGATGATGATAATATATCTCTTGCTGAGAGAGCAGAATTGAAGGCTGCAATTCTACTTTTTAAGCTAGGACAAAGAGATGGAACACCTAGTCACAGCCAGGCTGCAGTCTCTCAAAAGGTTGTAGTTCTTAAAAAGGGAAAACAGTTACTGGATACTGTCTCTCAAAAGACTGTGTCTATTGAAAAAGGATCTCATCCCAAGATCACTTCTGTGTCTACACCTCTTGAGTCTTCTCAAGACAAATCTGTTGCTCACTATACTAGGAGAACAAGGAGAAAGATTCATTTGTCACCTACACACACAGTGTCAAGTCCAACTAACATTATGCAAGTCTTTACAAATAATGCTATATCCATGTCAGTATCTGGCAAGAGAGATCTGGATCTTGATTCTTCATGGGAAACTACATTGACATACAGACTGGCTATGGAACTTATTTCTCTGAAAGTGAAGCTTTCCAGGCCTGTTCTAGATTTTTTGATTGAAAGAGTTCCTAAACTTTCATTTCCTGAAGAATATGGACTGTTACATCAAAGGCTTGATTTAATGAAGACATACTTCTATGTATCAGTCAGAAAGGAGTTACACAAGAAATTTGGACTACCTAAGCATGTTGCACTTCAATCATTTCATGCATATCTATTTGACAAGGATGTCATTGTAGAAGATGCTTCAGCTCAAGGTGAACAAGAGGAGGTAGTTGATAGAGGGAAGCAGTCAACAGAAGATACTATTGCACCAGTGGTGAATAGTATAATAGATCATATCACAGTCACTGCAACACAAGAACCATCTAGTCAGAGGTTGGATGACTCAAGAACTGTGATTGATGATGCTGAAAGGTCTTCTGTGATGACTGAAATTGCAAGTGAGAAACCCTATGATATGGGAGGAATGATTTTGATTGATTTTTCTGAAGGTCAAACCAATATTGTTCTTTCAGAGTCTATCCACCTTGAGGGTGTGTCTCAGCAACCAACACTTAAAGACGGTGGCATATTAGCTATGGTGTCTAATGAAGTATTACTGAAGACATCAGAGTCTAGTGTAAAACCTGAAAGTGGTATACTGGAGCCTGTAGTTTCTGGAAAGAAAGTAGATGTTTGCAAGGGTTCAGAGACTATAGCAGCTCACTCCTTGGAGAAAATCTCAAGCCCCATGCCATATGAGGAGCCCTCTCTCCATGTGAGTTCAGGTATAAAAACTTCTTCTAACCCCTATTTTTCTGTAGGTCATGAAAGCACTTATCCAAATTTTCAGTGATACACTTGAAAAGATGGATATAGATCCACACACAGAGAGGCTGGCTCCTGACCAGGCAAAAGGAGAGGTAGAAAGAGTGTTGACTTTAGATAGTCAAAGTGAGAATGAGAGTATGGATGATCAACTCCATAGTGAGGGAGAGAAAATTAGGAAACCACCATCGTTTGATTTCTGGGATCAGGTTTTTCCTGAATCTTGGTCTGAAAATCTTGGTATGGATGCTGGTACTTATTCTTTTATCAAGATGTATGAGAAGCATGACTTAGCACATCACAATGCAAAGCCAGAAGTTAAAGCTTAGAAACAAAAAGAAAGGCTTGTAGAGATCATTACCAGAAGAGGTCAAAGGCTAAGACAAACTTCTACTCAACCAGTACCAGAAGAAATTCCTAATGATCCTAGTATTCCTTTGTTTGTACTTCCAATTTCAGCTAGAATTGCGACATCAACAATATCTGATCAATCTAAGGAGGAGTCAGGATTTGTAGATGTTAGTACACAGAATACTGGTGAAGGACAGGATGATCTTACTTCAGCTCCAAATCAGAAAAATGAAGATGTTTGTACTTCTACTCAAGTATTATTACTTGAATATCATTCTCAACAGGCAACTTCTTCTACAAGACTCGAAGATAATGTTCTTTCTGCATCTGAATCTGAAGATACAACAAGCACTTCCAACATTGAAGTCAATTCTGAAATTCTTAAGGACATTCAGAAATCTCAAAATGATATTCAATCTAGACTTCAAATTCTTGAAAATAACCAAGTCACTATCATGGACAATCAAGCAGTTCTGATGAATCTCATTTGTTCTGTTATTGAATCTCTTGGAATTCATGTTGCTGATGTCAAAAAAGGGGGAGATAAAGACAATTCAGAAACAACAAAAACAACAACAGACTGAGGGAGATAAACAGACTGGGAACAGAAACAAGGGTGACAGAGTTGGTAAATTTCATCATGGAAGTGGTAAAGGAAAAGAAGCATCAAATAGTTGAATTCTTTCTTCTAAGTACTAGATACATGTCTACATTTGAAGAAGAAGGTACTTAACTTCATGATCTTGAATTCATAAATTCTATTCTGGTTGTATTGTTATATGTTTTGACATCTACAACTTAGATTTATGCTTCAGATTCTAAAGCATAAATAGGGGGAGATTGTTAGGAATAATTCATAAGTCGTGATGTTAAGAATAGAATTTTGCTAATACTTCTTGTATATCCTGATCTTATAAAGGATTTAGCACTTTGTATAGGATATATGTGTTAGACAGTAATCTGTAGAGTTTAGTCAGGAACAGTGCGTCAGAGACTACATGTCAGGAACAATGTATCGGGGACTACATGTCAAGAACAGAGGAGCAAATCCTGATACAGTAAGTCAGATCCTGATCAAATACCGATGGGATGATCAGATCCTGATGCAATGGGAAATCCTGATATCAGTCGTGTTACTGATGATGTCATTATGGATGCTACAGAAACTGGCAAGTGCTATAAAACAGGATCTTTGGTTTGGAAAACAAGCAAGAAGATATCGTGAAGGAAACGAATTCTCTATTGATGGAAACTATCAACTGGACGGCAGAACATTGTCATAGATAGATTATAATTCTGTTATTAGTTGATAGGTAGCATTATAAATACTCTCTCTATATCATTGTAAAAAGAGTGAGTTCGTAAGATTTGTATTCGAGAGTTCAAAACAAACAGAGAGAGAGATTTGTATTGTCAACAGCTGCTAAAGGTATTGTACACCTTTGGTAGAGTTTGTATTTGATTATTTTAATACAAACAAAGTTTGATTCATTCGTTTATTCTTGTTCATATAATCAAGAAAAAATCAGACACGATTATATAACTTGTTTTGAACCCCCCCTTCTACAAGTTATTCGAGTTAACATTTTCACATAAATCATATCATCTTTTTAATTTTCACGTTAGCTTTCTATTTTTTCTAACTAAAATATTACTTTTTCCAATTATATCATCGGCGATTCTATTTAATACAATAAACTAATAATATTATAATATTAATAATTACCCGATTACCTTTTTCAGCTAAACGTATCACCTTTTCTATATTTTTAACTAAAATCCCCTTTTAATAGATTTATTACGGACAAATTTAATTTCTCCTTTTCTAAAAATATTACGAGCAATTGTATTTAGTAAAATAACGTAATTAAATTATAATTAGTATAATTTAATCAATTATGTTTTCCACCTAGAACATGTTATTTTTTTTAAGTTTTTCTAACTAAATTCTCTATTTTTCTAATCATATCACGGGCACTTTATTTAATAAAATAAAATAATAATTTTATAACTACTAATAACTAACTGATTACCTTTTTCAACGAAAACCTATCATCTTTTCTATATTTTTAAAGTAAAATCCCTCCTTTTCTAGAAATATCACGGATAACATTTATATAATTATTATCAAATCATCTAAAAATTTAAGCCTCCAAAATTCATGTTTTAAAAAAATTAATTTAAAATAATAAAATAATTCATATAATATTAAAAAAAACCGTGCATCGCACGGGTTTTAAGCTAGTAAAATTATAATTTCCAAAATCCAACTTCCCTGCTATTTTATAAAATCATCTCAATTCCTATCTTTTATTCATTTTACCAAATTTTTTAAACCAACATCCCAAAATCCATTTCATCACCTAATAAACTAATCAAATACTATGTCATTTTCTCAATTTATCCACAAATTCTCAAACACAAACTCCTCTCCAATTATCAACTAAAATTACCAAAATTCACACTAAACATTCAAATATTAAAATAAAAATGTAATCTTACACAAAGGTGGTGGCATCCCTAATGCTTTTTCTGCAATATTTCTGCATCTCTCCCATTATCCAACAATCTCTCCCGCCTTTCTCTCCTTCTCGCTCTCTCTCACAGCCTTAACACCAAAACACCCACACCTGCTCATACACACACAACATAAACACACACCCATCAATTCTTTCAATCATTACCCACATACAAATCCCTCATAACTCTCAGTAATAAAATTCCCCTTTTTATTTCTCTCAATCCCTCGGCTTTTCTTGCTCTGCGCCTACCACACTAACCTACAACATGCACACCACCTTTCCTGCATCCCCTGACTCCTCACCTTAGCACAATCTCAGCACACACCCACTTAAACACAGACACAATACATTCATACACAATCTTATAAACTCATTAATACCACTCCTTTTCTTTTCTCTTTCACCATTTCGATACCACATGTACACCCACACAGACACCACATACACCCGAGCCTCAACCCCTGTACACCCAGTAGCTCCCCTGCCTCCTTCTCACAATCGTTTCTCACACCACCAGCATCATCCCCTCACTTGTGTTAGGAATTCCCGTTTCCTGTCTTTGCCTAAATTAAATCTGAGGATTATAACAATCAATAATAAAGACAAATGAACACCAAGATTTATATTTGGAAAACCCCCTTAAAGTAAAGAGGTAAAAACCACGGGACCAGCTCTGAATGTTTCCACTATAATTATAACAATGGTTACAATATTCTCTCTCAAGTTTACGAAGTAACACTTGAGGCACAACTGAATAAAAATACAACGATTCCCTACTCCTTCGGTACTTGACCGGATAACCTGGACGAACTCCCTTTGTAGCAACTACAACAGCTGGACGAACTCCTAATGCTGCAGCGGGACAGATTCCGATGGCTGCAGCCTGACACTCACACAAACTCCCTCGAAATGAAAGAATAGAGTAGCACGAGGGCCCCCTATCCCGACCTGCTTGAAACTACCACAAGGTAAGTTTCCTACTAGACGGACTATCTCGCAGCTATATATACTAAGAAGTATGAGAGGAAGAAGAGATTTTGGTGTGTTTTAGAATGAAGGGGAGATGGGTATTTATAGGAGGGGGTGTAGTAGGTGGGGGGGTAGGTGAAGAGGTTGGTGAGGGATTGGTGAGGGGTTGGTGAGGAAAGAAGCTGCCTAAAAATCTCCCCCTCTTTCCAAACTCACAACTAATCACTTGCACTCCATACCTGCGCCCCGCTTGCACAGCTCCAACTTTTCCCGTGAAACGACCTTCGTCATCAGATCAGCCAGATTATTATCCGTGTGTATCTTCTCTATCTGTATCACCCCATCTTCAACCTGTTCTCGTAGCCAATGGTAACGTACATTAATATGCTTAGTACGACTATGACAAGTAGCATTCTTGCTCAAGTCAATAGCACTTTGGCTATCACAATACAACTCAAAGTTGTCTTTCTTCTGACCAAATTCTTGGAGAAACCGCTTTAACTAAACCAGCTCCTTGCCTGCTTCACAAGCAGCAATATACTCTGATTCGGTTGTTGACAACGTAACACACTTTTGTAACTTGGACTGCCATCACTATGCCATAAACACACATACGCAACCCCCAAATAAAGTTGCAAAAGTCCTGAATAGCGTTGCATAAGGTCTTACGCAACACCAGAGGGGCGTTGCCAATACCGGCGTTGCATAAGACCCCTAATGCAACTCTTTTTCCAAGCTATTGCAACACCACGAAAGTATTGCATAGAGGCCTTATGCAACACCAAAAGCACGTAGAGGCAACACTACATGGTGTTGCATAAGATTTTTACCCATGTCAGCAGTGGGGCCCACATGCCACATCAGTATTGGATCCTATGGGGTGCCACATCAGCAAGATGCCATGTAAGCAAGATGCCACATCAGCAAGATGCCACGTCAGTAATGGGGCCCACAAGTACCACGTCACAAATGGGGGGCCATGCCACGTCAATAGTGGGGCCCACCAAGATGACACGTCAGCAGTAGGGCCCACATGCCACGTCAACAGTGGGCCCACATGCCACATCAGCAGTGGGGACCACTATCTAATGCAACACTAGTTGAGTCTAATGCAACATCATATTTTTTTTTGCAACATCAGAAGTATTTTTAGCAACACTAAATATACCATAATGCAACATCATATATAGTAAAATGCAACACTTTTTAACAAAAAATTTGAAATGGCTACTTTGTTTATACATAAAACCATCCCGTCCAAACCAAGCCAACAACTTCAAAAGTCCTAAATAATGCAGCCAAAAAAACTACATAATAGTTTTACAAAAGTACCAAGTTCTACTACTAGCAAGTTAAAGCTACAAAAAAAATACTAAGTGTAGCCGCCTTTGAGTCATTGGAGTACAATTTTCGTCTTAATTTCTTGTCCCAAATTTTTCAGCATGTCTGAGCCGCTTGTCCTATAGCTTTTACTTGTCTAAGCAGCAGCTTCCACTAATTATTTCTGGCTGAACAGCAAAAAAAAAAAAAAAACCACCTTAGCGCCAGTATAACATCATACTAGTAAACATTCATACCGGTAAATATCATACTGGAGTGCTTGAAGTACAATCTACGTTCCAAAAGATATGTTCCGTAAGTAGAACATGATTGCAGAATAATATGTTTTAGTCTAATAAAATTGGTACTCCACAGAACTCATATTTCAATCCATAAATTTTCACTATATTTCAATATTTTCAATTAAATGGTCCTATTTTAATAGTTTAATATTAAGGTCTTAAGCCGACCAACATATTTATGCAACCCGGACCACAACCTGTGAGAGCAAGTCCAATGCAGAGCTATACTTGGTCAAACACCTATAACAAAGTTGGAGTATTTGTGAGTGTCTGATACTATTTTACTTCATAATTGACAGAAGTACAGTTTTTCATGTAAAGATAATAATTAAATCAGTAAATATGCTTACTAACATTAACAACATTAAGATAAAATCTATCCCAGGTCTGTCACGGTGAATCGTTTATCACGGCCAATTCCAGATTACTTGGGAAATATGTCCACCCTCATATATTTGTATGCTTCCTTCTCCCTCATGCAAAACTTCGAAATATGTCCACTCTAATATATTTGTATGCTTTTTTCTCCCTCATACACACCGCACACATTCATCGTAAATATATAATTTTAATGACAATACTTTCAGGAGCCTTGAACACAACAGGTTCAACGGAAGTAAATTTGCAAAACCTGTGAGCCCGTCTCCATTTCTATTTTTATCAATATTCATTTAGAATTGAATTTTAATGTATACAACTGACTTACACAAGGAATTTATTCTTGTTATCATGGTTCATTGAAGCTCAATTAATGCCAACTATCTTACTGGACGGTTGACTCTGCAGCTTAACAACCTAATTAACTTGCAAGACATGTGAGTGTGTGATTGCTGCTTTCTGTACTATATTCTGATACTTAGATACACATTATTATTATTCTGCCTTTTCTTTTTTTACAAATAAGTTACTATTTGTTTGTACAATGCAGAAGACTAAGCAGCAACAACTTCAACGGGAAGTTACCTGATTTTGGAAGTTGGAAGCAACTTCAAAAGTTGTAATTTTGCTTTTCTTTGACATTTTATATTTTCATAGAATTTAATTAGATTTTAAGTGAAGACAATTACGGGGCACTTTAAATACAATCTAAATATCTTTAATATGTGCATTAATAGAGAGATTATAGCTAGTGGTCTTGAGGGACCTATACCTTCCAGCATTTCCACTTTAACGAATTTGATTGAGTTGTAAGTAACTACTTCTGGACTATTACTTATTGGCTCTTTGAGGCATTTTTCGATTCCCAATAAATCTTTTGTACTTTTGCCTCTATTTAGATTCATTAGCAATTTAAATGGAGGAGCATCAGAATTTCCTCGGCTAGAAAACATGACACAGTTGGTCAAACACCTAGAAAACATTAGAGCATAGCAATAACTTGTATAAACAAAATATGAAATATGGTGTTTAAATTTCTTATTACCAGTTGGTGGTAAAATGTTCTTAACAAAGATGAATATTGCCTTCTCGGCACTTAGCTTGATCCTCTTCCTTACCACATAGACAAACTGCCCAACAGTTAAATCAGCAGGAACAAGGTATCTGCAGTTCATAGTTAAAACTTAGACAACAAAACATGTGCTAACAATTATAATGAATCGAGTACAACTGTGAATTAAGTACAGAGGGAATTCACAGCTCCCTCCCCACAAGAAAGCTAATAAATAAGCAAGGATTTCATAAGTAATATGTTAGGACGAATACACAATTATAATCAACTAAGTATGAGTGAATAACAATAAGTTCTTAAAAGACTTTAAAAATTGTTTTGGAATTAACTCCTCTACATGTTCTCTAATAAAATGGTACCTTATGCTGATGTGCTTGGTCATTGAATGCTGTACTGGATTACCTGTCATAGCAATAGCACTTTGATTATCACAGTAAATAGGTATTTTACTATACCTCAATCCATAATCCAGTAATTGATTCTTCATCCACAGAATCTGTGCACAACAGCTACCAGCAGCAATATACTCTGCTTCAGCTGTAGATGTAGAAATTGATTTCTGTTTCTTGCTGTACCAAGAAACTAGTCTATCACCCAAAAATTGACAACTTCCACTGGTGCTTTTTCTGTCTATCTTGCAGCCTGCAAAGTCTGCATCAGAATAACCAAGCAGCTTAAAATCTGATTCTCTAGGATACCACAGACCTAAGGTTATGGTTCCCTTGAGATATTTAAAAATCCTCTTCACAGCTGTTAGATGTGGTTCTTGGGGTCTGCCTGAAACCTTGCGCATAAATAAGTTTCATACATGATATCAGGCCTGCTAGCTGCTATCATGCCTCTGTAGTTTGTCATATCAACTGAGGCTCCTGTGTCTTTGTCCAACTTTGTTGCTGTTGCCATGGGAGTTGATGCAGATGAGCAGTCAAGCATACCAAATTTCTTGAGAAGATTTCTGGTATATTTTGCTTGATTTATGAAAATTCCATCATCTGTTTGCTTCACCTGTAGGCCTAGAAAATAACTAAGCTCTCCCATCATGCTCATTTGATATTTGGACTGCATGAGCTTGGTAAACTTCTTACAGAGTTTATCATTAGTAGACCCAAAGATTATGTCATCTACATATATTTGAACTAATAACAGATCACTACCAAGTTTGAAGTAGAACAAGGTTTTATCAATTGTACCTCTGTTGAACCTACTTTCCAAAAGAAATTGAGCCAAAGTCTCATACCATGCTCTTGGTGCCTTCTTAAGTCCATAGAGTGCCTTGTCAAGCCTGTAGACATAATCTTGATACTTGGGATCTACAAATCCTGGTGGTTGTTCAACAAACACTTCTTCTTCAAGTTTTCCATTCAGAAAAGTACTTTTCACATCCATCTGAAAAACCTTGAATTTCTTGTGAGAAGCATATGCTAGAAAGATTTTTATTGCCTCCAATCTTGCAATTGGAGCAAAAGTTTCATCATAGTCTATGCCTTCTTGCTGTGAATAGCCTTTGGCCACAAGTCTGGCCTTGTTTCTTGTAACAACCCCATCACTGTCAGTTTGGTTTCTGAAAACCCATCTAGTACCAACAACAGATCTATTCTTTGGTCTAGGTACAAGGGTCCATACTTCATTTCTCTCAAATTCATTTAACTCTTCCTGCATTGCTGTTATCCAATCAACATCTTGAAGAGCTTCTTCTACCTTCTTTGGTTCATTCTTAGATAAGAATGCATGAAACAGACATTCATTTGTTGTATCACTCCTTGTCCTTACTGTTGCATCTAGATCTCCAATAATTAAATCAGGTGTATGAGATTTTGTCCATTTCCTAGCAGAAGGTAAATGGCTTCTATCAGTTTTTGATCCTCCCCCTTGATCAATGTTCTCCTGATCATCTTGTTGCCTTTCTTCATTCTCTGAGGCTCCCCCTGAATTTGATCGCTCAGAGTTTAAGTTGTCAGATTTTGAACTATCAGAGTTTGAGTCATCAGAGATTGATCCAGATTTTTCAAGTGACTCACTTTCAGAATGTGAGTCATCAGAGATTTGTTCTGCATGCTCCCCCTCAACTGGTTCTCTTCTTTTTTCTGTCTGTATAGTTTCTTCTGTGTGTTCCAGTAGAGGTTCAGAGTTTGCATCAACAGAGTTTGTTGGACTGGTTTCATCAGAGTTTATTTCATCAAAGATTAGATCTTCATTTTCGAAGTGCAACTGATCATGTTCATCAACATCTTCAAGTCCAGTTATTTTCTTGTCATCAAATGACACATGAATAGATTCCATAATCACCTTTGTTCTCAGATTATAAACTCTGAATGCCTTGGTTGACACTGGATAGCCAACACAAATTCCTTCATCTGCTTTCAACTCAAATTTGGTCAACTGTTCAGGATGAGTCTTTAACACAAAGCATTTGCACCCAAAAATATGAAAATATTTCAGGTTTGGCTTCTTCTCCTTCACCATCTCATAAGGTGTTTTCCCATGTCTGTTGATCAGAGTGCAATTTTAAGTAAAACAGGCAGTTTGAATTGCTTCTGCCCAGAAATAAGTTGGCAATTTTGCTTCATCAAGCATAGTCCTGGCAGCTTCTATCAAAGTTCTGTTCTTCCTCTCAACTACACCATTCTGCTGTGGAGTGCCAGGTGCAGAAAACTCTTGTTTGCAACTTGGACTGCCATCACTACGCCCAAGTTCTGTTCTTCCTCTCAACTACTCTATTTTTGCAAAATTCTTCCATTGTTGCATTCCTAAATTCAGTTCCATTATCACTTTTGATTATCTTCACTTGATTTTTTGATCCTTTGTCCAGCAACATTATATGGTCCATCAGAGTTAATGCAGTTTCATCCTTCTTTGCTAGAAAATACACCCAAGTGTATCTGGTGTATTCATCAACAATGACTAGAGCATATTTCTTCCTTCCAAGAGACATAACATTTACTGGTCCAAAAAAGATCAACATGAAGAAGATGATAAGGATCAACAATTGAAGATTCAGACTTGCTCTTGAAAGAAATCTTCCTCTGTTTGGCCTTTTGACATGAATCACACAGACCATCAACATTTAACAAAGACTTTGGAAGTCCTCTAACAAAATCCTTTCTTATCAGCTCATTGATGTTGTTCAGATTCAAATGCGAGAGTTTCTTATGCCACTTCCAACTCTCTTCAGTGGACATTCTTGTTGATAGGCACATAGTTTTTCCATCAGAATTTGTCAACAAGCTTGCTTCATAGATATTGTTGCGCCTTTGTCCAACTAAAACAACTTTCCCTGTGGTGTTGCTGATAATCTCACAGTATTCAGGTTAAAAATCTACATGAAAACCTCTGTCACAGATTTGACTCACAGATAGCAGATCATGCTTGAGTCCTTCAACAAGAGCTACATTTGTGATGATGACACTTCCAAGATTGATATTGCCATATCCCAGAGTATGTCCTATGTTGCCATCTCCATAGGAAACTTTTGGGCCAGCCTTCTCCACATACTCTGATAGCAGGGCTTTATTTCCAGTCATGTGTCCTGAACATCCACTATCCATGACTAGGATACTCTCCCTGATGCCCTGCAATCACAAACAATTACTGAAGATTAGATTTAAGGATCCAGACTTGCTTGGATCCTTTGGCTTTCTTAATTTTGTTAGGTTTAGCAGCGGAATTTACGTTATCAGAGTTTAGGCTAACTTTGTCAGAGTCTACACTTGCAGAATTAACCCTAACCCATTTCAAATTGGGCTTAAGTTCATAGTAGTTATGATAAATAGCATGATAATCCCTGCAAGTATAGATAGAATGCCAAGTACTTCCACAATGTTTACATAAAGTATGTGGTCTAGTTCTAACATTATCTTTCTTTACTTCAGACTTGGAAGGTAAAGAATTAATGTTTTTGTTCTTCCTGCAAAAACTAGCAAGATGATTAGTGCTAACACAGTTATCACATGTCTTTCTTGGAGCTAAAGTAGCAAGCATTGGATAATTACCTTGAGTGATGCCTACTTTGCCATTTCTGTTCTTTCTAGACACTTTCTGTTTCTTAACAGATTTTAACTCCTTAAGCTTATGCTTGAGTTGTTTATCTGTCATTAAACCAATATTAACCTGTTTAACACTAGTTTTTACTGGTTCTTTCTTAACAGCTTCTTTTCCACATTCAAACCTAGGTTCACTTATTCCATTAACAAATGCTCCAAATTTCTTAGGTGGAAGAGGTGGTCTAATTTTGACTGTATTCTGAAACCTAAGTTCATCTTCCTAAGAATAACCTAGACCTACAGTGTCAGATTGAAAAACTTCTTGAGTGTCTTTTCCAAAGTGAGTCCAAGTTTTAATAATGTGATTTGCCTTCTCCAATTCAGATTCTAGTTGTTTATACTTACTTAACAACTTTTGTACAAGATAGACAGCATCATTTCTCTCCTTTTGAACTTGCTGCATGTTAGCAAGTTTCTCTTCTACAACCTTATTTCTCTCTTTAAGTTCAGAATTCTCAGTTTTGATTCTCTCATTCTCTAAAGTCTGATCCCTATAACTGATATGTAAAGCCTTAAGATAGATTCTCAACTCAGTTATATCATCAGTATTATAAGCATAGGTAGTCAGAGGTACCTTGTTTTCAGAATCTTCAGCTTCATCAACAGTAGTAGCCATGAGAGCATAGTTCACATCCTCATCTGAGTCAGAGGTGTCTGCCCAATCTCTGCCTTTAGTGAAGAGTGCCTTTTTAGGTTTACCCTTCTTGCACTCAGGAGCATAGTGGCCCATCTCCTTACACTTGTAGCATTGAATCTCAGACTTGTCTCTCTTCCCAGATTTGGTATCCTTTCTCTCAGATTTGCTGAAATTCTTCTTGTCAGACTTTGAATCATTCTTGGAGAATCTCTTTCCCTTCTTGAAGTTCTTGAATCCCATCTTCTTGAAGGTCTTTACCATCAAAGCAGCCATTTGCATCATTTCATCATCATCTTCAAAATCAGATGATCCATCTGTGTTTGAGTCAACATCAGAGTTTGATGACTCACTTTCAGAATGAATGACCAAAGCTTTTCCTTTTACTCTCTTCCTTGATGCTTCCTTCTTTGAGGGTCTTTCTTCAACTCTTAGAGCAACGGACTTTGACTTTCTGCCTGATCTTCTGCTTCTCTGTTCCATTTGCAGTTCATGAGTCTTGAGCAATCCATAGATCTCATCAATATCAGTGTCAGCTAGATCATAGTTGTCTCTAATAGTGGTTGTCTTAACATCCCACTTTTCAGGTAGAGAAAGAAGAAACTTGAGATTTGAATCTTCTAGATCATATTCTTTATTAACCAGTGACAGATCATTGAGTAGCTTACAGAATCTGTCAAAGGTTTCTGTCATTGATTCTTCAGATCTAGCCTCAAAGTGTTCATACTCCTGTGTGAGTATGTTCCTTCTATTCTTCTTGATTGCAGCAGTTCCCTGACATCTAACCTCCAGGGCATCCCAGATCTCTTTTGCAATTTTACAATTGATCACTTTGTTAGACATAACATTATCCAATAAACTATGAAGCAGATGTCTAACCTTTACATCCTTAGCAATGGATGAAATGTCCTCAGGAGTCAAATCTTTCTTCTCCTTTGGAATAGATTTAGCTTCCTGTCCAGCAGTAACGACAAATAATTTTGTAGGCTTATGAGGGTCTTCATAAATTCTGTCAAGATATTCTGGATCTGTAGCCTCTAGAAACATAGCCATTTTCACCTTCCAGGTTGAGTATTCTGCTGGCCTGAGAATAGGAACCCTGATTGTCTCATATCGGCTCACAGTTGTAGGTTGAGCCCTCTCAGCACTAGAGCCTGTTATTGGAGGATGAATTTCTGCCATTGATTATAGTTGTCTGTGTGTGGATCTTAAACTCTATTAAATTAACAGATGTGCTCTAATACCAATTGTTAGGCCGAATACACAATTATAATGAACTAAGTATGAGTGAATAACAATAAGTTCTTAAAAGAGTTTAAAAACTGTATTGGAATTAACTCCTCTCTCAGTGATGTAAAATATCACAGAGAGCTGCTTAGATTACAATGAAATGATATTGCGTTTCACGATACCCTTCTAGGGTTAACCTAACTGTATTTATAAGATATACAGCTGCTATACAATCGATAATTGATTCTCCTATAAATCAGCTATACAAATATAATCAATTACGATTGCTACACGTCTATCTAGTCAGCACGACTTCTTTGACAGCTATCCAATCTTCAAAGATATCGCTTCCATAATTATCTTCAATAATTCTGTTGACCAGCAAACGCTTCTGTTCAACAGAGTTTAGCTGCTTCCTCTTGTCAGCGTATAGCAAACTCTGTCAATCTTTCAACTGTCAGAGTTTAACTAAACTCTGACTGCTTCCAGTTTCAAGTTAAACTCTGTTTTTTCCTGTAAAACTTAAACACTGATATTAACCACATCAATTATATTTAACATAATAATACTATATAGCATTGGCATTAAAATAAGGCTTTGAAATTTAGAACCATCGAGATGACTAACTTTTTCTTGTCAATGTCAGGTATGTCAGTTTTTTCTGCCTTCTCAACAATAACCTACATAGCAAAAGAAGAAAGATATATCAAACTAGTCATTAGCAAATCAAAATGATGCAAACAATTGTAATTTTTTTTTTCTTACTGGAATTCTTCAGGGTACTTCTCCCTGATGCGAGCAGCTTCAGCCTGTCGCCTCTCTACAAAAATAGTTGAAAGAAATACAGTTGTAACAACAAGCATAACAGATTATAGAAACAAAATAATAGACCTATTAGTGTATGATTTATGATTTATGTTTTATGTTGACCTTCCATAAGCTAATCCAGTTTCAACATATTAGTTACACTAAAAAAGCACACACTTGTAATAAAAAGATTATAAAAATAATCCATAAAAAGCACACACTTGAATTTCCTTGCCCTGACAGCTTCGAGTGAAAAGAAAACTAGAATACCTCGATGCAAATTGAATTTCAATTTTACAGTTATACAAGACAACATTGAAAAGTGTGCTTCCCTTCACGTAAAAGCAAAATTAGAGTAGTAGAAAATTGTGAA
This sequence comes from Saposhnikovia divaricata, assembly GCA_036435485.1. Lineage (NCBI taxonomy): Eukaryota > Viridiplantae > Streptophyta > Magnoliopsida > Apiales > Apiaceae > Saposhnikovia > Saposhnikovia divaricata. Next base: position 172,532,115 of record CM071598.1, read on the forward strand.
TAAGTTTGCCCATCTCTGGAAAGGTGGGCTGCTACGTTCGAGGAGTTACATAGTGATGATGGAGGCATATGATGCAACAAAGATGAGGAAGAACAATGGAACTGCCAAATTGTTGAGGCTTCCATCTGATGAACCAATACCTGTTTCTTAAATAATAAGAACCAGTTAATAAATCGTATATTATAAAACACGTTTCTTGAATCTATATTCAAGGCTAGAAATATGAAGTGTACAAAATAGCAATAAAACACAATATCATGTGGATTGACAAGGAATGTTAAAACTGAATTACCTGGAGGTGCCTTTTTGGTTGAATCTGGGTTTCTTGCTGGAGTACTGCTCGGGCCATCGGCTACCAAGATGGAGTCGAATATAATTTAGCAACAAAGTGTATGTGTTGATAACATTGGTGTTTCTTGAAAGTGTGAATAGAATCTCAGTCCACGCAGGTTATATACAAGTGAATTGTTACCTTTACAACTGCTGGGTTTGGTTGACACTGAGCCCCATAGAAGAACCTCCGCCGTAAAGAACCTGGCACAAACACTCTGGCCTTAACTTGACGATGCTACTAAGCTGCGTGCAGCACCCTGGCATAGGTGACGCTGTTTTTGTGGTGATGTAATTGAAACAGAGAGAGGGAGAGGGAGAGAGAGAGAGAGAGAGAGAGAGAGAGAGAGAGAGAGAGAGAGAGAGGGAGAGAGAGAGAGAGAGAGAGAGAGAGAGAGAGAGGGAGAGAGAGAGAGAGAGAGAGATTACCTTGTGCATATGCCCCAAAGAGGAGAAAAGAGGGGAAATTCGCAGTAGAAGCCATAAAATTAAAAACCCTAATTCAAGAAACTCAAATTGGGGGTTTGTTGTTTTTAAGATTCTAACAAATTAATGAATTTGGGATTGTAATTAGAACAAGGATCTGAAATAGATTGGTGTTACATTTTTGAATTGGAAGGTTTGGAAGTGTGTGCGGATATAATGTGTGTGTGTGTGTTTTAATATATAAAGAAAGAAGAGTATATAGAGGGGGTGTTTTAACATGGTCTGGGTATTCAAAACTGAGAGCGGGATGTGAAAAACTGAAAGCGGGATAATTGGTCGCCCAGCTGATTTCATTTTGTTTTTAATAAAAAAATTTATTGATATATTTCTGTTAATATAATTAACTTTAATTCTTATACTATTAGTTATCTATTAACATCCGTATGCTTGGATTGTCGAAAAAATAATTTAAAAAATTAGAATCATCATTCCGAACAAGACTAGTTAAAAGAAAGATCTATTTTGACTGATTTGACCATTATAAAACCAAACCAAATAAATTTGGGACTTTTTTAAAAAATTATCATATCACTAAAATCTTTATATCTTAACATCCGTGAGATAGGAATGTCTACTTTAATCTTTATATCTTTATTTCATCAATCGGGACAAGACTAGTTAATAGGAAAGTCTACTTTGACCGGTTTGACCGTTATAAAACCAAACAAATACATCTAGGAATTTTTTTTACAAAAATACCACATCACTAAAATCGTTATATCTTGACATCCGTGCGATTAGAACGTCGAAAAAATAATTTAAAAAAATAGATTCATCATTCGGGACAAGACTAGCTAAAAGGAAAGTCGACTTTGACCGGTTTGATCGTTATAACATCAAACCAAATAAATATAGGAAATTTTTTAAAAAAATTACCACATCACTAAAATCGTTATATCTTGACATCCGTGCAATTGGAACATCCAAAAAATAATTTAAAAAAATAGATTCATCATTCGGGACAAGACTAGTTAAAAGGAAGGACGACTTTGACCGGTTTGACCGTTATAAAACCAAATAAATATAGGAAATTTTTTAAAAAATTACCACATCACTAAAATCGTTATATCTTGACATCTGTGAGATTGGAACGTGGAAAAAATAATTTAAAAAAATAGATTCATCATTCGGGATAAGACTAGTAAAAAGGAAGGTCGACTTTGACCGGTTTGACCGTTATAAAACCAAACCAAATAAATATAGAATTTTTTTAAAAAAATTACCACATCACTAAAATCGTTATATCTTGACATCCGTACGATTGGAACATCGAAAAAATAATATAAAAAAATAGATTCATCATTCGGGACAAGACTAGTTAAAATGAAGGTCGACTTTGACCGGTTTGACCGTTATAAAACCAAACCAAATACATGTAGGAAAATTTTAAAGAAATTATCACATAACTAAAATTGTTATATCTTGACATCCGTATAATTGGAACGTCGAAAAAATATTTAAAAAAATAGATTCATCATTCGGGACACAAGACTAGTTAAAATGAAGGTCAACTTTGACCGGTTTGACCGTTATAAAACCAAACCAAATACATGTAGGAAATTTTTTAAAAAATTACCACATCACTAAAATCGTTATATCTTGACATCCGTGTGATTGGAACGTCGAAAAAATAATTTAAAAAAATTGATTCATCATTCGGGACAAGACTAGTTAAAAGTAAAGTCCATTTTGACCGGTTTGACCGTTATAAAACCAAACCAAATACATGTAGGAATTTTTTTGAAAAATTACCGCATCACTAAAATCGTTATATCTTAACATCCGTGCGATTGGAACGTTGAAAAAATAATTTAAAAAAATAGATTCATCATTCGGGACAAGACTAGTTAAAAGGAAAGTCCACTTTGACCGGTTTGACCGTTATAAAACCAAACCAAATACATGTAGAAATTTTTTGAAAAATTACAGCATCACTAAAATCGTTACATCTTGACATCTGTGTGATTGGAACGTCGAAAAAATAATTTAAAAAAATAGATTCATCATTAGGGACAAGACTAGTTAATAAAATAAAATAAATATCTAATGTAACACTTCAGACAGCAAATGCACAATACTGTTATCTAATGCAACCACGTCAGCAAGTGCCACGTCAGCATAAGTGGGTCCCACTTCTGCAACGTCAGCAATTGTGGGTCCCATATTTGCCACGTCAGGATTGGTGGGCCTCCTGCCAGGTCACCCTTGTGGGTCCCACACTACCACGTCAGCAGTGGTGGGTCCCACACCTACCACGTCATATTTTTTAATATATATATATATATATATATATATATATATCTAATGCAACACTTCAAACAGCAAATGCAACACTAGTGTTATCTAATGCAACGCTTCTGCCACGTCAGCATATGTGGGTCCCACTTCTACCACGTCACAATTGCCACGTCAGCATTGGTGGGCCTCCTGCCACGTCACCCTTGTGGGTCCCACACTGCCACGTCATTAGTGGTGGGTCCCACACCTGCCACGTCATATTTTTTTAAAAAAATATATATATCTATTGCAACACTTCAAACAGCAAATGCAACACTACTGTTATCTAATGCAATGCTTCTGCCACGTCAGCAAATGCCACGTCAGCATATGTGGGTCCCACTTCTGCCACGTCAGTAATTGTGGGTCCCACAATTGCCACGTCAGCAAATGCTACGTCAGCACATGTGGGTCCCACTTCTGCCACGTCACCATTTATTAAAATAAAAAAATATCTAACGCAACACCAGCAGTTAGTATTGCATGATGTGAAACACCGTGGGTAATATGCGACACTAATTTAAATCTAACGCAACACCAGTTCAGCTCAGTTGCAAAAGACCCAAAATTTCTATCTAACGAAACACTTTCTGTGCAACGCTTTGTAAAAAGGGTTGCGTATGCTCACTTATGACGTAGTGCATGCTACAGCTCCCCCCGCAAAAGTGAAAAGCATCCCTTACGTGGACTTCATCCCATCTGGATGTCCTGCCATGTCAGCATCTGTAAAACCTTCCAAGACTGGTTCACCGTGTCCATACTTCAAGCATAACCCGGAAGTGCCCTTGAGATATCTGAGAATCCATTTAACTGCTTCCCAGTGCTTTCTTCCTGGATTTGATAGATATCTACTCACAACTCCAACAACATGAGCAATATCTGGTCTTGTACAAACCAATGCAAACATAAGACTCCCCACTGCGGGAGTAGGGAACTTCCTCCATTTCCTCCTTCTCCTTGTCTCTTGACGGACACATTTTCTTGTCCAGTTTAAAATGTCCCGCCAATGGTATGCTAACAGGTTTAGCATCATCCATATTGAACCTTTTCAATACCCGTTCAATATATCCTTGTTGTGAAAGCCACAACCTCCGAGTTGTTCTGTCACGAACAATCTTCATCCCTAGGATTTGTTTTGCTGGACCCAAGTCTTTCATATCAAAAAACTTTGACAAATCTTCTTTCAGCTTGCGGATCATGTTAGCATCTTGGCCGACCACTAACATATCATCAACATAAAGCAGCAGGATAATGAAGTTACCGTTAGGAAACCTTTACACATAAGCACAGTGATCAGATGCAGTTCTCTTGAACTTATGATTCCTCATGAATGAATCAAACTTTTTGTACCACTGTCTTGAACTTATAAACTCTTCTTGAGTTTGCAAACCATGTGCTCCTTCCCTTTCACTTCAAATCCTTCTGGCTGGTGCATGTAGATCTCTTCCTTCAAATCTCCATGAAGGAATGTAGTTTTCACATCTAACTGCTCAAGCTTAAGATCCATGCTAGCCACTAATCCGAGAACTGTTCGGATTGATGTCATCTTTACAACCGGAGAAAAGATTTCATCGAAATCAATGCCTTCCTTTTGTGTAAAGCCTTTAACCACCAAGCGTGCTTTATAATTTACAAGCTTTTCATCATCCATTTTTACTTTGAAGACCCATTTGTTCCTCAAAGCCTTCCGTCCTCTCGGAAGTGTAGTCAACTCATAAGTTTCATTCTTGTTTAAAGAATCCATCTCCTCTTGCATTGCTTTCAACCAGCAACTACATTCTTTATGAGTCTTGACTTCCTCAAAGGTCTCGGGCTCCCCCTCATCAGCAATTAAGATATACTCGACTGAAAGATATCTTCTTGATGGTCTCCGTTTTCTCGTAAAATGCCGTGGCTGAGTTTCTTCAGCTTCAGGCTGAGGCGGTAGCTCCCCCTGCTCAGCAGCCTCATCATCTGCCATATCATCTCCCTCATCTTTTACTGTATCTGGATTTCTAGCTTTCCTTGGGTGTTGAGTGCTCCCAAAATTCTCATAATTTTGAGACTCATGGAAAACCACATCTCTGCTCCTGAATATCTTCTTTGATTTAGGATTCCACAACCGATACCGGAACTCTGGATGCCCATAGCCAACGAGAATACATGGAGTTGTTTTATCTTCAAGCGTTGTTCTATGCTCCTTTGGGATGTGTGCAAAAGCCTTGCATCCAAACACCCGCAAGTAGGAATAGGAAACATCCTTTCCTAACCAAATCTTCTCTGGAATCTCAAAATTCAGAGGGGCCGATGGAGATCGATTGATCAAGTAGCAAGCTGTTCTTACAGATTCTCCCCAAAATGACTTCGGCAATTTAGACATTTTTAACATGCATCTGACTCGTTCAGCAATGGTGCGGTTCATTCTGTTGTGGGGTGCCAGGAACTGTTCTTTTATGCCGGATACCATGCCTTGTGAGGTACTCTTGAAACTCTTTTGAAGTGTACTCCCCCCATTGTCACTACGAAGGCACTTCAGTTGTTTCCATGTTGATCTTTCAACCAAACACTTGATCTTTGGATTTGAGTATCTCAACCCACACCTTTCGAGAAGATTCATCAATGAAGGTAACAAAGTAACTATTTCCGCCTAAGGACTCCACCTCAAACGGACCACATACATCAGAATAAACTCTTTCTAACAACTCCGACTTTTTCTTCAATATACTGCTAAGAGATACCTTATGTTGTTTCCCGAATAAACAATATTCGCATGGCTGTAATTCAGTTCCTTTAACAAATGGAATGAGGGATTTTTTTGCTACAATCAGCAGCCCTTTCTCGCTCATGTGACCAAGCCTCTTGTGCCACAAACTTGCTGAATCTTCATCTTCAACTGTATTCAAAGCATTTGAACACCTCTTCACTTGTGTCTTGTACAAAGAGCCACAAGTGGATCCTCTTGCAACCACCAATGAACCCGTAGTAAGCTTCCACCTTCCACCACCGAAGGTATTTACGTACCCCTTGCTTATCTAGCGCCATGCCGGAAATCAAGTTGAGCCATAAGACCGGAACATGCCTGACATCTTTGAAAGTCATTGAACAACCCGTGTTTGTCTCAATACAGATGTCACCAATGCCTGCAATCTTTCATTGATCTGAGTTACCCATTCTTATAGTACCAAAGTCTCCTGACTTGTACGTCATAAAGTATTCCTGAGTGGGTGTTACATGATACGTTGCTCCAGTATCTATCACCCATTCGACCTTCTGATCATCAACATGTAAGAATTCTTCTTCCCCAAAAGAAAGGATCACAACATCTTCTGTCATAGCAGCTGTTGTAATTTTCTCGGCATGTTTCCCTTGCTGACCATTGTTCGATTGCTTGAGCCAGGCCCTACAATCGTTTTTGTAATGACCTTTCTTCTTACAATAGTAGCATTCAACATTGGCATTTGATTTGCCACCGGAATTCCTAAAATTCCTGCTTTTATTACGCCCCCTATTCGAATCCTTGTAGTTGCTTTTGCCCCTGTTTTCAGTAACAACAGCTTGGGAATCGTGGTTGACTCCCTGTACTCTTCTTCTCATGGATTCACTAAGGATACTCTGCTTAATTGATTGCAACATTAGTTGCTCAGTTGGTAGAGCATTAGTTACTGTCACCACTAGCGTATCCCAGCCGGATGGTAAAGTATTGAGAAGAAATATTGCTTGGAATTTATGTTCAAACTCCATCTTCATATTTGATAGTTGATTTAACAACCCTTGGAATTCGCTCATATGCTCTGACATGTTGTTCCCATCCTGGTACCTCATGTTCACCAGCTGACGAACTAGAAAAGTTACATTTTGTGAACTTTTCTCTTGGAACGTAGACTCTAATCTCGTCCAAAGCGTATCAACGTCTTCTCCTTCAGAGACATGATGATACTCCGAATTATCAATCCATCGACGAATGAGACTGATAGTTTTCATGTTCATCTTCTTCCAGTCAGCATCAGACTTTGCTGCAGGTTTGACTCCTTTCAGCTCCACCGGATCAAACAAGTCCTGGCTAAAAAGCAAATCCTTTATTCTGCTTTTCCACATCGGATAATTTGAAGCTGTTAGACTTACCATTACAATGGAAGAATCATCCATTTCAATTTACCAAAGACTATGGGAATCTCACTTAGAACCACACAAGTTGGCCAGGAAAGTGGATGTGTTTGGGGAGCCTTCCGTATTAGTACGGCACGTTATCAAGTAACCACTGCGCACAAAGCACTTTCCTAGACACCAAAAATGTGGGCCCCAGCTCTGATACCACTTGTTAGGAATTCCCGTTTCCTGTCTTTGCGTAAATTAAATCTTAGGATTATAACATTCAATAATAAAGATAGATGAACACCAAGATTTATACGTGGAAAACCCCCTTAAAGTAAAGAGGTAAAAACCACGGGACCAGCTCCGAATGTTTCCACTATAATGATAACAATGGTTATAATATTCTCTCTCAAGTTTACGAAGTAACACTTTAGGCACAACTGAATAGAAATACAACGATTCCCTACTCCTTCGGTACTTGACCGGATAACCTGGACGAACTCCGTTTGTAGCAACTACAACAGCTGGACGAACTCCTAATGCTGCAGCAGGACAGATTCCGATGGCTGTAGCCTGATACTCACACAAACTCCCTCGAAACGAAAGAATAGAGTAGCACGAGGGCCCCCTATCCTGACTTGCTTGAAACTACCACAAGGTAAGTTTCCTACTAGACAGACTATCTAGCAGCTATATATACTAATAAGTATGAGAGGAAGAAGAGATTTTGGTGTGTTTTAGAATGAAGGGGAGAGGGGTATTTATAGGAGAGGGGTGTAGTAGGTGGGGGGGGGTAGGTGAAGAGGTTGGTGAGGGATTGGTGAGGGGTTGGTGAGGAAAGAAGCTGCCTAACAACTTGTGCCACACCTCTGCACTATCTCTATACCATGACACCCACACACGCGGTTATACCACACACACACATCCATCCGAGGCACATATACCTCCACACAACCAGTTACTCTTTTCCACCTCTTCTTCTCCTTTCTGAATCTCTCACTTCTCACCTCCTTGTACATCTCTCTTCACTTGCTCTCCCTCTCCTCACAAATACAACCCCCTGTGAACAAACACCACAACCTACACACCTCCCTTTTCACTACTTAATTTACTCCCAAAAATTAACTAAACATACATCATTAATACACCAAAACTCAAGCAATTTACAACTAATTAAAATAACAGTTTTCGGTAATCAGATGAAACACACAAGCATATACACGCGAGTTCACCCCACACATACGAACTCCATTACACAAACACACACACGACTAAAAGAATGGATTATATTGATAAATAGAGGAGAGGGAGGAGGTTTGCTTGCAACAGAATCGTGAAGAACACACGGGCCTACTTACCCGAACAAGTGAGAGAAAAACCGAGGGTGATAGAGGGAGAGTTTTGAGAGAAATTTGGGGAGAGTGCCAGAGACTTCTAGAGAAAATGAGAGACACAGAGTAGTACCGAGGAAAAATCAATGAAGCTGCTGATTTAGGGATTGGAAAATAAAAAGATGGGGACTTTGTATTTTACTATTAGATTTTCTGATTAAAAACACTCAAAATCCCATTTTAAAAATTAGAGAATAAATGGGTAAAATTTGAGAAAAATTAGGATATCATTTTTGAAATGTAGAAAATGAAATTAGCTATCTCCCCACATTTCCGAAATATTTTTAGGATAAAAAATGAATTAAATATGAATTTTACAAGTAAATATCTTTTTAATGCATTAATACTCTTAAAAAAACTTTTAAAATACTTAAACACCCAAAAATAATTCTTCCAAAAATTTTAAAACTAAATAATTACACAAAGATAATATTACAAAAGATTTCATGATTTTTATCAACTCCAATGATTTTATAAAATTCTCAGATGATTAATAATGCATGATTTAAATAGATTTTAATCATCAAAATACAAATAAATATACACGGACTTATCCGGCACACGTAAATCACCATTTAAGCATGTAGACACGATATCACATATAATTGACCTTCCAAAATACATTCACACAATACATATAACTCACAACAAAAAAATTCTTAATCTTATTCCTCCTTTATAGAAAAACCAATAAACTATTTAAATAATTTCAATAATAATAATTCATAAAATTCTGGATTGTTATAGTCTACCCCCCTTAAAAGGATTTCGTCCTCTGAATCTACGGAAAGAAATCCATAGGTTTCCTTTTTGCCAACTTTCCAGTTCCGATGACATCCACAACAATACTAATTCTTTACAATACTTTTTCTTACTATCTCATTTCCATCTGAGTCAAATCACTCTCATTCTTAATATTCATTATCCTTCGAACTATGTTCACATAAGTTGTTAACACCAACACAATCAATTTACTCCTTATCCAAGGCTCCAATTTCTGATAAAATTCTTAGAAACAACTGTCTAGTTCTACTCTGCTTTGCTCAAGTTATTCCATTCCATTTCTAAAACTTTTATATTTAACAATTGGTCTCAGCATCCAAATTCTTATAATATTCCATCTACTATTTCCACAATGAAATATATAATAAACAGGTGTCCATAACAATCTTTCCTCAACGATAACTATCACATTCCAATTATATCCATTATTACTCTATTTTCGACTTTAACTGAAGTAGTAATTTCGTGTCCTTGTCACCTGCTCCTTATCCATACCCAGTTCTTCGAAATATCGAATCTTGTACATGTGTTGTCGATCTAATGCATAATCTAATATGATAAGTAATCTCCGTTTTAACATTAATTTCTGAAACTTGATCAACCAATTCTCTATCGACGTGAATTAATCTTGGACCACTTAGAATGTCATCATGTCTGTCTTTAATGCTTTCAATCATTGATAACTTTAGGAATCATAATGGTTTATAACAAAATGAATCGATAAAATACACTGGTGTTAACATTTTTGAATATAGGTTGAGTTTTCTTTGGTATGACTTTTTTTTAATAAGAGAGTTTAACTGAGAGATCAATATGATCATTGAACTATTATCAGGTTGCATCTGTCACTTAGGTCAACCGCCATAGTATGAAAGTGGCCAGCCTTTAGTACTTTCATGACAAACAAAATCAGTGGCGTCCCACCAAACTTCTATCACATAGATAGTATGTCCCTGAATCCCCTAGATACATAGGGTTGTTCATCCCAGTTTGAATAAAGAAGATTAAATATTATGGAAAATATAGAAAGACTTCAAAGGTCTCAAAAATTTATCTGTACAATGTTGGACAAAGTTACCCCTGAATAATAGAGGCATATATCTTTGAAAGAATAGGAATGTACTTAAGCGAATCGGATATACAAAGCTCATCATCAATTGAAGTATAATTGATTGTCAAATGAGACATGGTACCAACAAAACAAGGAAGAACAAAATGAAGGTTAAATCTCCTTAAACGATGAATTAAATAAGATCGACGGCTGGTATTGGATAACCACGCTTTTCTCCCAACACATGCCAGTAATCGTATTTCACATCTTTTCTATAGTCCTTTTGTACTTTCTATAACGTTCGCTAGGTAACTAAAGTCGCAAAAAAATGAATTCCAGAAGGTACATAAAGGTCTACAGATAGCATCTTCCAAACTGTTAGCTTCGGTTGCCCAATTAGCTCATGCGGCCCTGAATTAACCGCCTCGTCCGAAACCGAATCTTCGGATGAATCGAACTCCTACTCACGCGATATGTCGGGATTCCAAATAACGTCACAATACATGTCGTAATAACCTAAGGTGAACCTTATCCTAAATCGTTCTACCTAACGTCTATCTGTTCATTGAAACTTTTTGTTCCCCCTGATAAACTTGATCAATGCTGTAGCTATTTGTTAAGATCCTTTGATAGCCTTCAGTACCAGTTCCTTTCCACATACACTTTCTTTATCGGCTCCTTCGCTGGCTCGTCATCCGATCTAAACTCTTCTTCTCCACGTCCTAAGTTTATCAACACCCTACATCATCGTCAACTCGTAATAATCTCTAAAGATTTCACAGTAGACAACTTCAATCGCAAGAAGTTCTATCCAGTTCAGCCTAATCATCTCAAGTGAGCACGTCATCTCGACTCGTAATAGTCTTTTCTTTATTTCCTAGAAAATTTCTTGGTCATCACGTCTCCATTCACGTAAAGCTGTATTATACAATCATAACCAAAACAAATACAACATTCCTCTTGCTTCGCCCCGCAGCTCAAAGGATCCCCTTGTCCTTTTGTTTCTATTCGAAAGACTCATTGTTCTCGCTTTTGACTGTTAGAACATTATAATAAAAACCAAGGGTGAGCACATAAAATGTTCGGCAAGTTCACTATCCCAAATCTTATACAAGAAAATTTTATAACATGACGATGATGAAAGATAATGCTTGGATAAATAGGAAACTCATATAATATTAAATCATGAAAGCCGTATAAACAACTTCTCAAAATTTGTGAGAATATAAAAATTCTATCAAAATCTCTGATAACCCAAGGAATTCAAATCGTCTCGACCACAGGAACATCATAAACTAACTTCTCAACAATTTCAAGAATTTCAAGAAAATCATCAACTTATTTGGCATCTCAGAATTTAAGAAAAGATTACTGGTCTTCCATCCGCTCGGTACCCCCACGGTGCGATCAACTACCATGCCGCAAGTACCGTCCTCCTGTGATGCCCCACCCAGCCTGATCAGGGCTATGATGTGGTACCACCGAAATTTTCTCTTTGCTAGCATCATATGGTTATAATTTTCAACCCTTGCAACATTAGTGCCAAAATATTTATCCGTATATTCGGATAAAAATATCTCGCAAAAACCATGGGTTATTACCCATGTTGACCAGTTCACACCAGAGTTTCCCAAGTAAAAACTTATTGAAACCAATATAGCTGTCAAAATTCCGCAATTAGATGTCAAGCCCGACACAGAGTCAGTGCTTTCTCAAACTCCACCGCTAATCCGAACAAGGGATTAACCTCAAGGACTAAAATAAAATTTATTCGACGATACGAATAATGCATCATCTGCTTTGACAAAGGAGGTAGTTATCTCGAATTAATGAGAATAACTGTATTTATCCGCTTTGTAATGCATGGTCTTCAGATCACATGCCAATATGCCTCTGATGTCAAGAAGTCCCGGCACGGCATGCATCTCTTTTAAAACTGTTCCCCTGTTTGTAATATTAAGTGGCCACCCACCTTCCTTGAGTGTGGCTGAAAAACGTCAAATCCAGGAGATAACACCATCATTCTGCATCAACCATATACGATAAGGATGGCTGACGACACCATTCTTGTGTTGTGCGTTAAAAACACAAAGAGCGAGTGAACCCTCAACCTCCATAAGCTCAAACATGGCAGTTGCTAGGCACTTGGAAACTTTTCTTGGCACTTTAAGTTCCCCAAACACCTCACTCTAAAAGTCGAACGACAACATCCAAAGATCTCCACTACTACAACAACGTCCATCTTCTTGATATCGGGGCTTAGTATTTTCCAACCAATAAAAACTACCATTAACATAAACCTCATCAGCCCGACCCATTCTAGGAACCATGGGATCCTTAATGTTCCTCCACATACGTTTCCGCAAACTATAAACCTCAACCTTAGGAGCCACATCCCCAAACTGATTCCCCTTATTATCCGAAACATAAACAACCCTAACCACTCTATAATCATCACAAGCCTTATTAAACCCCAACCCAGATATAAAAAAACTATTGTAAATATTTTGGAAAAAGTTGTTGAAACAACTAGTAACAAGGGCTCTGTGAAATTTAACACAAGGGTTCCAAAGATACAAATGCCGAGAAGCGTAAAACACATGTAAATCAGTTAATAGTATAAGCCCATCAACAGAATGAATTAGTTTCAAGCTATTAGTCCTGGTAGTAAAGGGAACCTCATATTTTTCGACAACTTTCGAGTTTTCGATTGAAATTAAGGAACAAGGCTTTTGGAGAACAATAGATGGGGGGATTACTAAGACAATGTTATTATCATGGGAATGTGAGATAGCATGCTTGATTTGAACAGAAATGAAAGTAGGGTTTGTAATAAGAGAGTACCATTTCTTGTTGACTGATGTTGACCTGATTAGCGATTTTACCGGGAGCCTTAAGAAGATATTAGCGGCTGTTTCTTGTGGGATGTCTATAATGGTTACTACTACTCTGGTAAAGCTCTGCCTCGTACCTAACACGCAGAATTATAAGAAAGGACGGAATTGAAAAATAAAAATTCTTCTTCAGCACCATTTTATTTCACATTTCTGTAAAAATTCGGTTAATGAAACCTCATATTTCTAGTTGAAATGTAGGGCTGAGCAAAAAACCAAAAAAAATCCGAAACCGAAATCGCTAAAAACTGAACCATATAAAATCGATCCGAAACCAAAAAGTTAAAAACTGAAATCGAATTCGATTATACGGTTTCGGTTTCTTGTTGGAACCGATCCGAAAAAATCCGAATCCGATCTGATTAAAATAAATAAATAAATAAATTATATATATATTTATAATTAATAAATATAACCTTTTGGTTTTGATAAATTAATAAATTATATTAATAAATAAATATAATTAATAAATTATATTAATAAATATACTGCATACTATCTTGCTATGAAACATTAATGCACAAGAATTCTTTTATTTAGTCAAAGTGGTTGGAAATTCATTTTGTATAGTGTGTTGAACTGTGCTTTTGAGTACTGGTATTTAGATTTACCCCTTGCTCAAATATTGCTCACGAGTGATTCATTACCTTGCTTATGTTGTTCAAATTCGAACATAAATAGCATTGCAGTGCTTGTTTATCATTATTCCTTTCTTTCATAATTTTTATATATTTTGGATGACATTTTTTCAATTATGAGGAGTATGGTGATCATAAGGTCTGCCAGCAGTCCAGCTACCAGTAGTCCAGTACGCAGTAGGCAGTTGTGATGGAATGGAACTCTCTGAGTGTCTGTAACTCTTATTTCTACAAATTTTATCTTAGACTTTAGTATTAATTATTAAAACTCTGTATGTTTCGAGAAAACAAAATATTTCATGGATGTAATTTTTAATTTTACGTACTTTTCATTTAACTAAGGTATGTCGGTTTTCTCATTTTTATTTGAGGCGGTTTTAAAACCGAAACCGAACCGATTATAACTGATCCGACAATTTTGAATCCGAAACCGAACCATCGGTTTCGGTTGCGATTTTGGTTTTAGATTTTAAAACCCGAAGAGTTTCGATTTCGGTTTTACCATAAACCCGATCTGATCCGATCCGTGCTCTCCCTACTGAAATGTCATTTCTCATGGTTGAATGCAAAAAATGCCGATGATTTCGAAAAACATTCCGAAAAAATCCCTCCGAAAAAAATTTCGAAAAAATCCCTCATTATACACATGTCAAAAAACTTCCTAATTATAATATGAAAATGAATTACGCATGCATATATATGTCCCACAAATTAAAGGGTTTTTTTCTAATATGACCCATTTTAAAAGGTCATTTATAATTGTGTCCCATGTTTATTTGTAATTACAAATCTATCCCAAATTATGAATATGTCCCATTTTAAAGTAACACCATGATTAATTTATTAACCACACATTTGCAAAAGACAATTTTGTCCTCCTTCATCAATTACATTTTATTAAATCTGATACATGTACTTGTGATCGATTAACACTAAAATATTAACTCTAAAATTTTGGCAACTCTCGTTTACCATTAAGTCATCTATTTTTAAAACTAATTAAAAATTAAATTAAAATAAAAACTGATTTTAACAACTTAAAAACAATAAAACTAAAACCAGACGTAAATTCAGCAACTCAGAACTACAAAACAGAAGCACGAAACTTAAACATACAAACCAAGAACTCAGAACGCGTACACAAGAACAAAGCAGTGGTTCAACAACAAATCGAACAAGACTCGCATGAAAAGTAGAATTCGTAGAACTCACAACTCGCAAAGCAAAACTAATACCCTGCGGATGAAAACCTGTGCTTTGTGCCCCAGCGGGGCCGGGATGAATGAGGGAGGGAGGGTGGATGGGTGGGATAAAAAGAGAAGGGGTATTCTAGTCTTATTTAATATAAATATATGTATAATTATATGTGTATAAGTTATATATGAGTTAAATTTAATCATAAGACATATTTATAATTATTCAATAAAGACAGATATATTTATAATTGACTTATTAATTTGGGACATATCAAACTAATACCCTACTTTAAATTAAAACATATCATTTATCATTTGGGGAATTTTTTTTGTAAAAATTTTGAAATAACTAGCACTACTAGGCTGAATGCGGTTATTGGCCCAATATGTCACAATTTTAAATTAAATGGTCCTAAATATCATAATTTAAAAAGTTGGTCCCAAATATCACACTATAACACAGTATCGTCCAGCGTTTTTATTTTTACAACAAAACGCTACATCGCCTAGAGTTTCCCCATAAAATGCTAGACTAAATTTTGTTTTGCTTTTTTTTCTTGTTGACAACGTTATCTTAAGTTTTGTTTTGACTTTTTCCTTTTTTTCTTTTTTTTAAACCGCCATCTTAAGTTTGGTCTTTTTTGGGGACGCTGTAAGAACCCAGATTTTTGATAGAATTAAAACTTTTATTATGTAATGGAGTATGAATGAATAGTAGTTATGGCTACCATGTAACAGTGGTTCTAATGGATGAATATTTAATGGATTTAGATTCGAATGCTTATATGCCATGAACTATGCAATTGGTTGACAACTTAGATAAGAATAATCGATCGTCAAAAGAGTATACAAACCGAGGAAGTTAATCTCATGTCATCCAAATCGATCTCTGGTAGCTCATGTCATCCAAGTCGATATCTGTTATAAGTCCAGTGGTTCCGGTAAAGGGTTAAGGAATGTTCGAAAGAGAATAAGGTCATTTTTCTAATTATAAGGAATAAAGAAAGAATAAGTGATGAATAGTGTTTTTGGTGCAAATTGGAATATTATCAGACGACGCTATATAGAAGTATTCGAAATGGATTTCTGAGTTCATATTGATGATCAATGGACGAAATAAGTATAAGTAAACGATATCGGATTCAGAAAAATAGCACTTTTATTTCTCCGAAATTCCATAGACACCGAAGGATTTAAGGATTTAATAAAGAGATTTGAGGAATTTAAATTCAAGGATTATAAAGAAGGATGGAGAATGGTAGTATAAATACTAAGGAGGTTTCCGGTAAAACCATAACAACAAATGCTTGAGATATTCCTTCGAATGATCAATGAAATTGAGCAATAATCGGACAAAGAAGCAAGCAGAGAGCCAAGGTGCATGCATGTGCAAGTGGATATGATCAAGTAACCAAGTTAGTTACGAGAGGAACTAGCAACATTAGAATCAAACCAAGTAGTTAACATAATCTCATCATCTTACCACAAAATCACAACACTTGTCCACTTGATTAGCTCATGCATGACCAAACCACTTTATTAAAGCTACTTTATACAAGATATTATCAAGAGAAACATCAATAATACAAGATGAGATCAAAAGAGCAAGAGAAAGCCAAGCAAACTCTCTTCCCCCCCATTATAGCTCCATTCGGCCTTTCCTAAAATTTCAAAACCAAAATCCAACCTCCAACCATTGTTTGATCTCAAGCTTTTTATGGTGAGTACTACATTTCATATCATAGTTATCCTATGAATTTTAGCCTTAAATTCCAAGTCTAGCATATTTAATAAAATTATCAAAGATGATGATGAATAGTGATTTCAAGAAACTAACTTTGATTTCTTGTTTTCTTTGGTTGATCTAAGTTATATTAAGGATATACAAGGACTAGATCAATCTTATTAAGGCCTTTACACACTCCAAGGAAGGTATATCTCTTAAGAAACCCTAGCACTTATGTTAAGTTTTTGATGATTTTGGATGATATATGATGATGATGTTGTTATAAGGATGCATAAGTGATTATGTAGTTGTTTTAGTAGATCTAAGAGCTATGGTTCAAATGATGATTAAGTGATATGTTCTTGGACTTGTTGAGATGTAGATTATGCATATAAGTTGGTTTGATCATGGTATTCCCGGTATGGCTTGGTTTTGATGTAACAAATTTAGAAACGTTCGATTTATAGTCGTCGTAATGCCGAAATTTCGTTAAACCTTAGAAAACGTGCATCACAGTAGGTATAATTTTCTGACTTTGATGAATATATGACCTACCCTTGTAGATCTCGAGTCATAGATCGTTTTGGCACGAGAATCGAAGCATTTGGACTTACGGTTTAGGAGTTATGGTCAAATTTGTAAAAGTGGTTCGAAACCGTAAGTGCGAGTTCGTAATTGAAATTGAACCCCATTAACGTGATTAATTCAGTGGAGAATCTTGGTAATTAAATAATAGAGATCATAAGGAAGGTGTGAGAGAAAACCTCATGTCAAATGGATCGTTTTTCGATTTTATATAAATGTTTGAATCAAGGTTACGTGCAAGGGAACCCCTAAAAAGGACAATTGGTTATAACTTTGGAAAACCACTTAGAAAAAGATCGATAAATCTCGAGGTATAATCTTTCGACCTTAGAACTTATATGGCTTAAGTACCTACCAAGTGTAAGTGTAATGATATGCCTTAATAACGAACAAGTGTCGGATCATAACGGTGTTAATAAGAGTTACACTAGAGGGTGTATAACGAGATAACTTGAAAACGTGTTTTAACCTAAGTTAAAGTATGTACTTGGCCTTTCAAGGTATTAAGTGATTAATCTCGGATATTTTAACTATTTATAGATCACCGGACTACCCCGAGACACACCACCACCTCGACAGGAGTACCAGGCAAGTGTTCAAACCTTTGAACCTGTTGTTGTGATAATATATATGACTTGATTTTGTTATACATATGTCATAGCATGCATGCATGTTTTCAATTATATTGTGACTCTGGTTTTTATGACTTGTTATTGGCTTATAAACTAGATATGGGATATATTAGTTATAAGTCGGATATTAATAAGACCCTTAGTGAAGGGCATATGAATCTCATTCTTCGAATATAGACCGAGAGTCAGTATTTCTTGATATATTGTGATTATTTTCTGAGGAAAATATCTAAGTAAATATTTTTCCATTATTTATTGATGAATATTATTTGAATATTCATTTGAGTTTCATTATATAATGAATATTATTTTGAATATTCATTTGAGCTTTATTTCTTTAATGAATATTATCTTGAATATTCATTTAAGGTTGATCTAATTATCGGATAGTATTTTATATATTCATTCGAGGTTAATTATGAGCAATATTTTATGTTAAGAATATTCTGGAAATATTTATGGTTTAACAAATATTCTTTGAATATTTATTTAATTCTTTCAACTAGTTTTAAAAATGATTCATTTTATTCAAATATTATCTTTTGAATATTTATTTATTATGATTATTTTTTTTTATCAAGGAGAGGTTCCCAAAACCATTTTTCATTTAAAGCTATCTTCCAAAATATAAGGGACCCTTACTTGAGAGTTGTTATTTATTTTGTTTGACTGTCCCGTCATAAATCTTTTGAAACTATCCTTTTTATTCGCAACTTGGTTGCTAATCATCAAATTTAGTCTTTGTTACCACCTCATCGTTCGAGGGGTATGATTGATGGAATAAGTCGATATCCATTAACAAGCAGTAGCTTGGGAAATATTGGTGAATTTTCCTGTCAAATTAGATACGAACACTTTGTGGAGTCCTATCAACAAGTATTATACTTGGGGAAAGGGGGACGAACTTTACGTTTCAGAGTCATGGATGTTACTCGAACTAAGAGCCGTGTAAGTGGTCGAGTGGCGCCGGTCCATCAATGGCCCAACCGTTGGCCGGGGAGTTATAGGGGGCGGTGGACAAGTAAATACGACTGTTCTTCCTTCTACATGTAGAGAATAATCATGAGATGCATAACATACGACTGATCATCGTAAATGTTATGGCTTCTGCGCGTCAATGCTCCGGTATTAGTTCATCTTTCAAGTTGGAAATTTTCTGCAACATTATCAGTGTTAGCAGGGTTGAAAAGTGCTAAAAAAACTGAAATTGCAATATTTTCCTGCAATTTCCTCTTTTATGATATATGTCGTTATCTTGCTCATATCTTTGCAAAACAGATATGTCTACGGAGTATATAATCTGAGTTACCTTGTAACTTCATCTTTTACATTATACTGGCTCTATGTTCGTTAATGCACGGCATATGGTTTAAAAATACTTTTGAACGGTTATATATTTTATTGTTCAGTATAAATTATTGTTGGTGGGCTATTGCTCACCCTTGCTTTATTTATTATATCACAACAACAGCTAGAGCAAATGGCCAGTCCAAGGCGCACTCGGCACAAGAGCATGGGAGCCGTCAGATAGTTGCCCGCTGATGTAGCTACCAGTACTGAGGAGGAAGCTATTGGTAGGCTAGTTTCCATCTTTTAAGTATCGGATATATTTATGGATGGCAAAGAGTATGTAATAGTTAAATCGTAATTCTTTTGGGTTGTAAGAACTCAAACTTGTGATTAATAATATTTGGTAATTACTCTGATTTCATCTCTGGGACTATAACGGGTGTGTTTTATGTTATTGGTTTGGGTCACAATATTATAATTTAGGTCATGTTGATTTTGTGGAAGGATATTGAGTTTGTAACGACCGGATCCCCGACCCCGGATCTGGGGCTGTTACAGACGTCACTTCATGTGGCATTTAGGATGTTCTTATTTATTTTTTTTGTTATTTTTGTTTTCTCCTAAATATATTCTAAACCTAAAATGGAACTGTTGAACCACAAAATTTAACTGTTGAAACCCTAAGAAAATATAGATAAAATTTAAAAATTTTAATTAAAAAATTTAATCCGGCGGCCTGATTTTTAAACGCTAACGCGTTTAAAAATCAGGATAAGTTAGGGTTTAGGGTTGTCCCTAAACCCTAAGTTCGTATACGGTTTATTCATCGTATTTTTAAAACCAAAATTGGAAACATTGAATCCCAAAAGTTAATTGTTGAACCCCTAAATTTAATTAAAATTGTATTTTTTTTTAATTTAAAAATTTTAATTAAAAAATTGAATTCGGCGCTTTGGGGTTCAACAGTTTCATTTTGGGTTTAGAAATATTCAATTTTTAAATTTTTTTTTAAAAAATAATACCACTTAAAGTAGCGTTTTAGGTTCAAAACACCACTTTAAGTAGAGTTTTGAACCCAAAACTCTACTTAAAGTAGCGTTTGGCATAAAAAAAGTGAAACCACATGTAATGCCACTTTAAGTGGTGTTTTACCTTCTTTTTTTGTAAATGCTGAATTAAGTTGTGTTTTCCATGGCTCCAAGTGTAGGTAACGCTACACGAACCTACACGAAGTAGCGTTTTTAAAAATAAATAAATAACGCTACACGAAGTAGCGTTTTACTGTGATATACGGGGCCAACATTTTAATTTGTCATATTTGGGACCATTTATTTTCAAATTGTGATATTGGGGGCCTTTATTCGCTGAATGCAGTATAGAAAGGAACTAACCTTATCAAAAGTAAAAAAAAAAGGATAATTTTCTATTGGGATACTTGGTGGTTGGTAAGGCTAAATGATAAGGATAATTCTCTATTGGCATTTTCCTTCGTTTTTTTTGTTTGGCCGCACAACATTCATTAACTTTACATTAGTATGATATTTTCCGCTCTGGGCCATGGCCATGCCCGCACGGATTTGTTTTTGAGCTCCTCCCAAAAGGCCTCATATTAATGGAGTTGTTTGGCTGCTTATATTTAAGATAATTCTTCTTTATCTTATCGATGTGGGACTTGGGTTGACACCCACTCTACAATCTCCCCTTAATCCAAGAACCACCAATCTTGTAACCCTTATATCGCCGCTACTCATTTATGGCTCTTCATCTTGCGGGACACGCCGCCCGACCACCTTAATTAGTGTCAGGAAGACTTTCGACACAAGCCGTCCAAGATCTCCAACCGCAGTTCTGGAGAGCCTCTCGCACCATACAACTTGCAGACCGCAACCCCAGGATCAACTTCTTAACCATCGGCTCTGATACCACTTGTTGGGTCGCGCAACACTCATTAACTTCACACTAGTATGATATTTTCTGTTTTGGGCTATGGCCATGGCCGCACGGATTTGTTTTTGGGCTCCTCCCAAAAGGTATCATATTAATGGAGTTGTTTGGTTGCTTATATTCAAGATAATTCTTCATCTTGTCGATGTGGAACTTGGGTTGACACCCACTCTACATTTTTTACATGAATGCATATAAAATTCTGGTTCAGTTTTGTACAATCAAATTTTAAAAATGTGACTTATATTCTCTTCTTATTTTCTACAAGCAAATTTCATGAAGAAGCCATGAGACGCAAACAAGAAGAATATAAGTCTCATTTAAGCAAGTGTTTAAAAAATATTTGATTTATGCATGCACCCCTCCTAGATCGAAGAGCCACATACACTGATTATAGGTGGATCAAATGCATTCCATAAAGGAGAGATTAAAAGCTACTGTTCGCTAGATAGAAGATCCAAATTTATAGAAAGAGTATTGTGACCATCCAAAGAAAATATGTCAATTTAATAAGTATGCAGATAACATAAGAAGCAATTGAAAGTAAAGTTTACACAATAATTATGATCTTTTCAAATTCTTATTGTTTTAGATTGGATAATTGTAAACATGAATTTTGCTTATGAAGGATAAATTAAATGAATAAAAAGAGAGAATATGTTTATGTAATGTTATAAAAACTAAACTTAAATTCAATTCATCACTTTTTTAGTTCGAATTTACAATGGATCCGTACTTGGGTATTATTCGATTTAGACAAATTTTTATACGATTAACGAGTCATCATCTGACCTAGTATTTTGGATGACTTTCGGCTCGGATAATTTATGGATCAAATTAAATTGGATCTCGGTTCCACGTGTTTTGGTCTATTCTAGACCTTTTTTGTTTGGTCTGGTCTTACTGAAAACAAAAATTATTTAGAGAACAAAACTTTTTTGTTGAATGTGTTCTTATGTCCAAATAATCATATTTTAAGGGTCAATGTATTCATTTAGTTATGAAACGTTACAACACACTGGAAATTACACCCTTACCCTTAATCAGAAAAGCAGATATGAATATTCAGGCCAATTTAATTTTAGTTATGAAACGTTACAACACAGTGGAAATTACACCCTTACCTTTAATCAGAAAAGCGGATATGAATATTCATGCCAATTTAATTAAACGGAAAAATGGTTAAGGTATACATCGGACATACTTAAAGGGCACAGAGGTACGTTTTTTTCTTTAGGGGTTTATGTGTTTATTTGGCCAAACTTCGAGGGTCAATGTCTTAATTACCCGATAACATAAGAAGCAATTGAATGCAAAGTTTACACTGTAAATCATCTGCTACACTTAAGTACTTCCTAAACTTGCTACGTAAAGAAATTACATCATGTTGATTGTTGAGTTCAAAAGTTCCTCCACAAAATTCTCTCAGCAGAAACTAGCACTTTTAAACAACTTCATATATATGTCGAATGGACTGCACCTAATAAACTTAGCAACACTTTCAAAACAAAATCAGCCACACCTGCAATGTAAGAACATGAGAGAATAATTATAGCAACAAACACGATCAATCCATGTTCATACTATTATATATTGTGTGTAAAAATATAACTATGGAATACGTCAAGTTATGGGTGGCAATAAGAGAATAATTGTTCCAGAAACTGTTCAAAAGTTCACTTAATCGGAAAATATTTGAACAGATCAAACAAGATATGAGATATATACTACTAATGCGGAGAACAGAAGTAGATAACTTAAAAACTCTTAGAATGGTCAAAGAGAACAGCATATCTGCTTTCAATATGCTCTAACTTCTAGCTAATATCGAACATCTCAGTACATTACACTATCTACAGTTTAAAGGTCCTATACTCCTATCTCTTTATCTCAATGCAAGTCACACGACTCAAACGGTCACACCTGACAGAGTTGTCCAGATTTTTGAAATAAAACTGCAATGAGATCTAACCTCAAAAGGATTCTAATAATGATACCAAATTATAGACTTCATGGAGCTTAAAGATTACACTAGTAAGTAAGTTATAGCTGCATCAATGTTTGTTACCCACAAAGGGATATTGAAATTTCTTTATTACAACTTTAAGTCATCTAGTCCATGTCACAGCTCCCCATTAGAGTAACATGGTCATTATTTTTTAGACAATTGTGAACTTTATCAGGCAACTTGGCCAAGCACCTTTTAGCTTATAGCGGGAAATCACAGTAGGAAACATGATACCAAATTCTAGACTTCACACAGATTAAATATAATTATTATATTAAATTTTACAACCATGAACTAGAAGTTCATATGAAAAACAGAACAGATAATACTGATAGATAAATGATTATAACCAGTAGAGATGGAGATTAACATCTACTTACCACCACAAAACTCACAATTTCTCACTGTGCATACTTCAGCAATGACTTTCCTCCATCAAACATGACTAAACTCTCTGTGAACGAAGTGTCTACGACACAAGGCGGAACAAGGAACTGCGAAACCTCTTCACCCCCACGCTTACAAAATCCATGATCTTTATACTGCATGGTATTGAGATTACATGATAATAACCTTGAAACCTCAAGAATGCCCAAAGGATATGACTCTAATATAAGTGTTCCGCTCTTGGTAATATTCATAGGATATCCATATCTCTTCAGTACAGCTCTAAAACGTAAAGCCCAAGAATTTTCACAATTTTCTTGCCTCATCAACCATATAACATAAGTACATGCGGTATTATCTTCATTCCTGTCCTGTATACCAGAAACACAAAGAGAGAGCGAACCCTCAAACTCCATAAGACTATGATTGGCACTTAGTCCTATACAACTGGAAACTTCATCCGACACTTTAATTTCCCCAAACAAATCGGTTTCAAAGTCAAATGACAATATCCAGACATCTTTATGCCATTCTTCCTCATTCCTAACTTTGGTTTGTAACCAGTAGTACCTACCCTTGACATAAGTCCCATATTCCATACCAATTCTAGGAACAACAGGGTCCTTTAACTTCCTCCACATATGTTTCTTCATAGCCCTTCTGATTATAAACAATCCTCACAATTCTATAATCATTACTAGCCTCATGAAACCCGAACCCCACAATAAAATACCATCGGTCACGATTATCAAGAGATTTCTTAAAACAAGCGGAAACAAGCACTAAATGCCTTCTAACACAAGGATTCCACAAATACAAGTCTCGAGAACCGTAAAGTGAGTGTAAATCAGTTAATAAAACAAGTCCATTAACCGAAAAGATTAATTTCAAGCTATTAGTCCTAGTTTTAAAGGGAATTTTGAAATTTTCGATTACGGAACCTGTATGAGCTTCGACTAAGGAGCAGTAGTTTTGTTGTGAGAGAATTGGAGGGACAATTAACACAGCATTTTGATGAGAATGTGAGATAGCATGCTTAATTTGAGAAGAAATGAAATTAAGGTTTGTAATTAGAGAGTACCATTTCTTGTTGACTGATGTTGACCGGATTAGGGCTTTGACCGGCAGTCTTAAGAAGATGTTGGCGGCCATTTCATGAGGAAGATCATCGAACAATGTGGTAGTGTTATTTTTAACGCCATTTTCAGAGAAGACTGAGGGGGTTTCACTGTGTCACAGGGTCGGGTTTTTCACCAAAACTTGAACCTGTGCGGCCTGCCCTTATGCCCGAATGCACCAAGAACGGTCATCCCAAAACGGAGGTTGTCACCCAGCAACCTTAATACTACGCAGCGGAATCACATATACCAATGATGGCTTAGTGTGTGCAGTGTATAAAAGTAAATGAACACACTTGTTTACAGGCAAAACGCCCAACCTTCTATTGCTCAACTCAATACAAAGGAACCTTATGAAGGGTTTCGAGCATCAAACGCAACGGAAAATTAAAACAAAAAACAATAATTATCGAAACCCTACCACAGGATCCATGCAAAAACATGATATTTAATTCGGAGATTGATGATTTACCTTAAAGAAGCTTTACGATTGTATGTCTAATGGATATCCAAGCTTTCACGATCGTTGAGTGCTCCTCTTCGAAGCCTCCTCTACGGTATCCACACGAACACTCCAAGAACGTTTCTTGATTGGAAGGGAGGTACTAGCCTCCAATGAAAATATGAGATCTTCTTTTTAGGTTTTGGTTCAAGCGGCTGGGGATTATTTTTGTCGTACAAAAATTAATTACCTTCTTTACCTATCATCATATATTTATATGATAGTGTAAGGTAAAAGCCCAACTAAAAACCTAGCCCAAGTTTGATTAATTAAATAATAGAATCAAATCCTATTATTTAAATAAATAATAATTAAGTCATACTTAATTATTAAAATCATATCTCATTTGTATTTTATTATATCATAATTAAATCCCACTTAATTAATATAATAAAATACAACTAATCATTTAATTAATTTAAATTCATAATTTAAATTAATTCTTCCTTAAAATGTTCTATGTGTGTGACCCTGTAGGCTATCATTTAATTGACAATAATTTTATTCTCTAATAAAATTATAAACAATGAGCGGCATCTAGTAATACATCATTTCTACCCAATTAAATAATAATTAAATCGTGATTCGATAAAACCTTTTGTGATTAATGTTCCCGTGTAATATAATCCCTTTAACCAAATATTATAGATTAAACTCGAGGCATGTTTCATGTCATCCTCTTCATAATTTAATCCGGGTTTACTTGATCCATGAGTAGACTATTAATAACAAATCATTATTTGAGCACGGCCATGCATTTTATAGTCTCACTCAATCAAGAGGCCAATAATATCTCTCCAAATAATAGGAGGGTTAAATCCTTTATCTATCATTCATATTTCTCATACGATTCACAATATACCCGATGTCCACTTTTATCATTACCCGGTCAAAGGTAACTTTTAATGTAGTCAAAGTATATTATCCTCGTATAGAAATATAATGATCTCAAGTCAAAGGATCATTACACCATTATCACTTTGAGTCTTTCTTATGACTTAATTAACATGAAGAATCTCACGGTGGGTCTGTCCAGTACCATGTACCCTACATGTACCTATGTATTGACTTTAGTATCTCCATACTTATAACCAATGAGATGTGGTTATCAGTCAAAAACATACTAGTCTATTTATGTATTATTATTGTCCTGTATAATAATACTCGACTAGGGACCTTTAAGAATATGATATTATATAATCTCAAATTCAAGTTGTAAACTTAAACTATATAATTTGTATCATTATTCTAAGGACATTTATTATGCTAACAAATATCGCAGTAATTCGAGTCATAATAAATACATTTATTTAATAATCAAATGACATAAGGTTTATTTAAGAAACAATGTATTGCCTCTAGGGCACCTACACTAACAATCTCCCACTTGCACTAGAGCTAATCACCCATGTATCTAATACCCATGGAACTAGTGTGACCGTCGTGCTTCTGCTGCGATAAAGCCTTGGTCAGTGGGTCCGCAACATTTTCATTGGTATGCACTTTACATATATGTATATCTCCTCTCTCGTTTATCTCTCGAAGAAGATGATATCTTCTAAGTATATGCTTTGCCTTGGAATGGGACCTTGGTTCCTTAGCCTACGCAATGGCTCCATTGTTATCGCAATACAGATCAACTGGATCTACGATCGACGGAACCACACCAAGTCCGGTAATAAATTTCCGAATCCAAACAGCCTCTTTGGCTGCTTCACTAGCGGCAATATACTCAGCTTCCATTGTAGAATCAGCTACTGTCTCTTGCTTCGAACTTTTCCAGCTTACAGCACCTCCATTTAGACAAAACACGAATCCAGACTGGGACACAGAATCGTCCCTATCTGTCTGGAAACTAGCATCAGTGTAACCTTTTACGACCAGCTTCTCATCTCCTCCGTATATCAAGAACGAATCTTTAGTCCGTTTAAGGTACTTAAGAATATTCTTGACAGCTGTCCAGTGACCCTCACCTGGATTAGACTGGTACCTGCTCGTCATGCTTAAAGCATACGAGACATCAGGACGAGTACATATCATTGCATACATTATAGAACCAATTGCCAAAGCATATGGTACTTTACTCATACGGTCCTTATCATCTGATGATTTAGGACATTTTTTCTTTGAGATCACTATCCCATGAGACACCGGGACAAAGCCCCTCTTTGCCTCTTGCATTCCAAAACGATGCAATACTTTGTCAATGTATGTACTCTGACTTAGGCCGATTAATCTTTTAGATCTATCCCTATAGATCCTGATCCCTAAGATATAGGTAGCATCGCCTAAGTCTTTCATCGAGAAACTTTTTCCCAACCAAGTCTTCACAGCTTGTAGAGAAGGAATGTCATTCCCTATTAGTAATATGTCATCCACATATAATACTAGGAATGCCACATGGCTCCCACTAACCTTCTTGTAAACACACGGCTCATCCTCATTTTGTTTGAAGCCAAACTCTTTGACTATTTCATCAAAACGGATGTTCCACCTCCTTGAGGCCTGCTTCAATCCATAAATAGATCGTAGCAACTTACAAACCATTCTAGCAAACTTTGGATCGACAAAACCCTCAGGTTGTGTCATGTACACATCCTCTTCTAAGCTTCCATTTAAGAAAGCAGTCTTGACATCCATTTGCCAGATTTCATAGTCATAATAAGCCGCTATCGCAAGCAAAATCCTGATGGACTTGACCATAGCTACCGGTGAGAAAGTTTCATCATAGTCAATACCATGAATTTGCTTGAAACCTTTCGCCACCAGTCTTGCTTTGTAGGTCTGTAAATTTCCATCCATGTCAGTTTTCTTCTTGAAAACCCACTTGCACTCTATGGGTTTAATCCCATCAGGTGGTGCAACCAAAGTCCATACTTTGTTTTCATACATGGAATCCATCTCAGATTTCATGGCTTCCAGCCATCTCTCAGAATCTGGACTATTCATAGCATCCTTGTAGGTGAGAGGCTCATCATTATCTACAAGCATCACATCACCACCTTGAGTCAGGAGAAATCCATAATATCTCTCTGGCTCATGGCGAATCCTACTTGATCTACGAACAACCTGTGTTTCTTGAGCATTATCGTTATTCTGCTCTTGTTCCACCTCAGGTTCAATGCTATTTTGTGGTTCTCGATCTTCATCGAGATCTATAGTCCTCCCACTGTTTCTTTTGGAAACAAAATCTCTTTCCATGAAAACAGCATCTCGAGCAATGAACACTTTCTGCTCAGAAGGATTATAAAAATAATACGCCTTTGTTTCTTTAGGGTATCCCACAAAATTGCACTCTTCGGATTTAGGTCCAAGCTTGTCAGATACTTGACGTTTTACAAACGCCTTGCATCCCCAAACTTTCATAAAGTTCATGCTTGACCGTTTCTCCTCCCATATCTCATATGGAGTCTTTTGAACCTTCTTAGTTGGAACACGGTTAAGTGTGAAAGCTGCTGTTTCTAGAGCATAACCCCAGAAACTTATTGGAAGATCTGTATGACTCATCATCGATCGTACCATGTCTAACAGGGTACGATTTCTCCTCTCTGAAACTCCATTCCATTGAGGAGTACTTGGCGGAGTGAGTTGTGATACAATACCACACTCCTTTAAATACTCTTTAAATTCGGTGCTTAAGTATTCACCCCCACGATCGGATCGTAAGATTTTAATACTTGCACCTCCGCCTATTTGCTTCTCTACTTCAGCCTTGTATTCTTTGAATTTTTCAAAAGAATCGGATTTGTTCTTCATAAGATATACATATCCATATCTACTGAAGTCATCAGTAAATGTTATGAAGTAGTAGTAGCCTCCTCTAGCCATCACACGCATTGGGCCACATACATCACTATGTATTAGCTCCAAACGTTCAGTGGCCCTTTGACCCTTACCAGTAAAAGGGGCTTTAGTCATCTTACCAAGCAAACAAGATTCGCATTTTTCGTATGATTCAAAATCAAACTTATCCAAGTATCCATCTTTATGTAATTTGGAAATGCGTTTCTCATTTATATGGCCTAGACGACAATGCCAGAGGTATGTTTGATTTGAATCATTAACTTTAAGTCGTTTGTTTTCTATGTTACAGATAGGATTATCTAAATCAAGAACATATAAACCATTAAATAAACGCGCAACACCATAGGTTAAATCATTTAAAGCAAAAGAGCAACTGTTGTTCTTTATTGTAAACGAAAAACCTTTCTTGTCCAAACAAGAAACAGAAATAATGTTTCTGCGAATCGCATGCACGTAATAACAGTCATTTAGTTCTAAAACAAGCCCAGAGGGCAAAGATAAATAATAAGTTCCTACGGCTAAAGCAGCAACTCTTGCTCCATTGCCTACTCGTAGGTCCACTTCTCCCTTAGCCAAAGTCCTACTTCTCTGCAGTTCCTGCACATTTATACAAATGTGAGAAGCACATCCAGTATCCAATACCCAAGATGTAGAAATAGACAGATTGACTTCTATAACATAAATACCTGATCCAGAAATCTGAACACCCTTCAATTTTTCAGATCCTCCAAGTAAGCATGACAGTTTCTCTTCCAGTGACCAGGCTTGTGACAATAGTGACAATCACCTTTGTCAGCCTTTGCGACATCTCCCTTCGGCTTTTTAGCCTTTTTGAAAGAGGGCTTAGAAGGACCAAGATCTTTCGGTGTAACCTTTTTCTTGCCCTTCCATTTCCCCTTTCCCTTAGCACCTTTCTTGCCCACCATCATTATGGGAGCCTTCTCAGGTGCCTTGACCATATTTGCTTCAGTGGTCCTCAGCATGGCCAACAATTCCATAGGAGTCTTATCTTGCTCAACCATATTGAAAGTCATTATGAACTGAGCATAGTCGCTGTTCAAAGATTGCAAGATTATATCGACTTGAGCCTCTCGCTGAAGCGGGAAACCCAAACGAGCAAGGTAATCACAATACCCAATCATCTTTAAAACATGTGGTCCGACTGGTCCATTGCCCTGCTTACACGAGAAGAGTGCTTTGCTTGTGTTGAACTTTTCAACACGAGCCTGTGATTGAAACATCGTTGAAAGATGTTCAAACATAGTATAAGCATTCATATCAAAATGCTGCTTCTGGAGCTCAGCATCCATAGTAGCAAGCATAAGACAAGCCACATCAGTTGCATCATCAATATGCTTCTGATAAGCATTTCGTTGAGCAGCAGTGGCATTGTTAGCAAGGGCTGCCGGTGGAGGAATATCAATCACATAAGATTTCTTTTCCTGCATGAGAACAATTCTCAAATTCCTAGACCAGTCAAGGAAGTTCAATCCTGTCAGCTTGTCCTTCTCAAGGACTGATCGCACAGAGAAAGTGTTGTTTGTATTTTGTGCCATTTGTTTTCTACAATGATAAAATGCATAAGATAAGTTAGATTGTTACATTAATTATGTTCAAGTGATTATGACATATTCATAATATATCTCCCACTATTTTTATCAAATTAATAGCCCTTACTATTAAATCGGAAAGAATATCCCATAAATCTTTCTAGTGAGCCAAGATCCATATTTCGTCATATCCTAAGTCAACCACTGGTAGTCCTTAAAACATGATTATTTAGGTAGACAACAGTTGTCAATTATATCATATATAATTCTTGGATAGTTTGGTGAACAACAATTGTTCTTGTCTATCTAATAGATTTTGAACCAAACTCTATGCTTCTAAGTTCATAATAATTGAATATAACCGTTTATTTTCACCTTATTATGACGACTCAGTTAAGTTAAACCCAATGATACAACGGTCGAATATAACCGCTTATATTCGTCACATCTCACCACGATAGACAGGAGTCCCCTGCCACTGGCAGTCATTCCCCTTATCGATCTAGGATTCAATGAGTGTTCATTCATTGGAAAGCATCCGATAAAAGAACTTAATATTTTGTTAAGGGGTTTTGTATTAAAACGACCATGATCCCATCATAAAGAGATTCCCAATTTTTCCTTGAATTAAATACTTAAAATCAATATTCATCAATAGTTTGATTTCCAGGTTGTTGGAGGAGTCACAAGTGGCCTCACTTAATACCCAACTTCCTTACAGGTAAAACCCGTTTTTGACAAAATCTCCCCATATCTAAATAATTGAAAATTCGTATTTAATTCCGTGTTTCATAAACACAGAAATCTCATGATCGTTTGTTTATTTTAAAATCTCGATCGTTACAGATTTTATCTTGTTTAGCATGGCAAGCATGGTATGGGTGACGTATCTAATACATGCATACATCATTAATCTAATTAAAACATGCATACATTTGCTACTCTACACATGCATCATATGTAAAGTAAGTGCATTATGTAAACGTGATTGGTTATGGCCTTTATCCTTTATGATCCTTTCAAGCTAATGAAAGGATCAAGGACAATCTATGGGTGGTTTAAAATACTATACTATTACATGTCTTCTTCCTTGCTGCTACAATGCCTCCTTGGATCGCCTCCTTGCTTGCTTGTCTTCATGTATTCATGTACATTACATAAACAAAACAACTATACTAATATACTTACAAGGAGAACTCGAGTTACATTCGAGATTTAATCATTACAAGGAATGACGACATGCAAGTCGTATTTAGAAACCAAACCATAAACAAAAACCTCTATCCTATGGGTCTCAAGGCCATAACCATCCACCATGCTCAAGTAACAATTAAATAACATGTCATATTATCTAATCATGTTATACCATATCATATTATAGATGATCCAATCAAAGAAATCATATAACGCAAAAATCAGAAAATCAGAATCAAATTCTGAAAACAACAAATCGCGTTTTGCATGCACTAAACGGCGTCAAACGCCTTACAGACGAGTCGGTGATACCTATGGTATCATTTTTGTTCAGACACTCGTTTCCAGTCAGAAAACACATATCGTTTGCGAAAATCTGAAACTGGACACAGATTTCACCAGATCTGCGCAGCGTATACAGAAATCGTATCGTATACAATCCCCATATCATGAACAAACAAAAATCATGTATATATCAATATACATACAGATTATATGATCATCATATGATCATCCCAATCATCATTAACATACAGTTTATACATATATATATCAAAATCAACGCATCATACATGACAATCATCAAACATGCTCGTATATATATCAAAACTGTAACATATAACCGAATTAAAACGTTTTTGCAAGTAGCTCTGATGCCATTGAAGGGTTTCGAGCATCAAACGCAACGGAAAATTAAAACAAAAAACAATAATTATCGAAACCCTACCGCAGGATCCATGCAAAAACATGATATTTAATTCGGAGATTGATGATTTACCTTAAAGAAGCTTTACGATTGTATGTCTAATGGATATCCAAGCTTTCACGATCGTTGAGTGCTCCTCTTCGAAGCCTCCTCTACGGTATCCACACGAACACTCCAAGAACGTTTCTTGATTGGAAGGGAGGTACTAGCCTCCAATGAAAATATGAGATCTTCTTTTTAGGTTTTGGTTCAAGCGGCTGGGGATTATTTTTGTCGTACAAAAATTAATTACCTTCTTTACCTATCATCATATATTTATATGATAGTGTAAGGTAAAAGCCCAACTAAAAACCTAGCCCAAGTTTGATTAATTAAATAATAGAATCAAATCCTATTATTTAAATAAATAATAATTAAGTCATACTTAATTATTAAAATCATATCTCATTTGTATTTTATTATATCATAATTAAATCCCACTTAATTAATATAATAAAATACAACTAATCATTTAATTAATTTAAATTCATAATTTAAATTAATTCTTCCTTAAAATGTTCTATGTGTGTGACCCTGTAGGCTATCATTTAATTGGCAATAATTTTATTCTCTAATAAAATTATAAACAATGAGCGGCATCTAGTAATACATCATTGCTACCCAATTAAATAATAATTAAATCGTGATTCGATAAAACCTTTTGTGATTAATGTTCCCGTGTAATATAATCCCTTTAACCAAATATTATAGATTAAACTCGAGGCATGTTTCATGTCATCCTCTTCATAATTTAATCCGGGTTTACTTGATCCATGAGTAGACTATTGATAACAAATCATTGTTTGAGCACGGCCATGCATTTTATAGTCTCACTCAATCAAGAGGCCAATAATATCTCTCCAAATAATAGGAGGGCTAAATCCTTTATCTATCATTCATATTTCTCATACGATTCACAATATACCCGATGTCCACTTTTATCATTACCCGGTAAAAGGTAACTTTTAATGTAGTCAAAGTATATTATCCTCGTATAGAAATATAATGATCTCAAGTCAAAGGATCATTACACCATTATCACTGTGAGTCTTTCTTATGACTTAATTAACATGAAGAATCTCACGGTGGGTCTGTCCAGTACCATGTACCCTACATGTACCTATGTATTGACTTTAGTATCTCCATACTTATAACCAATGAGATGTGGTTATCAGTCAAAAACATACTAGTCTATTTATGTATTATTATTGTCCTGTATAATAATACTCGACTAGGGACCTTTAAGAATATGATATTATATAATCTCAAATTCAAGTTGTAAACTTAAACTATATAATGTGTATCATTATTCTAAGGACATTTATTATGCTAACAAATATCGCAGTAATTCGAGTCATAATAAATACATTTATTTAATAATCAAATGACATAAGGTTTATTTAAGAAACAATGTATTACCTCTAGGGCACCTACACTAACACCTTACAACTGGAAGCACTCACTTGGCTTCACCAAAATACATACAAAAGCACTCACTTGGCTTTCTCTCAGAATACAACTATATGTGACTCACTTGCACATATCTGAATACTCTCTCTCTATACAATGCTATAGAATACATGTATTTATGCTAATCTACAGCCAGCCACGTTTTTCTTCCATCATGGGCAGTTACCAGCAGTTACTCCCATCTATAGCAGTTACAAGGACACCTGTCAGCCATCCAACCAATTGTGCAAACCCTTGGGCAGTTACCAGCAACTCTAATAACCCACAATAATATATATAACACACACACACACACACACACACACACACACACACACACACACACACACACATATATATATATATATATATATATATATATATATATATATATATCACCCCAACAGTTAGCCACATTTTTTTGTCTCAGCCATGCCACCTGTAATGCCCACAATCACATTTTCCCCATATGTGCCCAGCAAATGACCCAAGCCTTTGGGCTTCATGTTTGGACTGCCCAGCCAGCCATGTCTTCAGCCCAACGCCAATGTCAAGCCACCAACCAGCTCTAGCAACTAAACATAATATCAGCCCACCATCAAGCCATCAACTAAACCCACATTAACCACAGTGTCGGCACCAACCATCGATGCCTGATCTTGGCGGCCTTGGGGATCAGCCACTGCCAAGCCAAAAACAACCAGCAACCAAGAGGTCTTACAAACCCACCCACACCATTTGAGCCTAATGTCCTCATCAGCTTGTTTGCTACTTCAGTAGTCCCACTTCACCTTGCAGAACCAACAATCAAAAACCATACCGTTTATTCCCAGCAAACACCCAAGTACACCAGCTTGGCGACAAGTACAGGCTCTAGGCCGCCTTCTAGCCTTGCTACCCATCAGTTCCCAACAATGTCCCCAACAGATGGAGACTCCTACCTGCAATTATGTATTTCTGACTTGCCTTTCACTCCAGGATCAAGATCACACATCACATCGCCAATTAACACCCTAGTTGCACTTAACCTCGACTTCTCTATTTTCTTTTCCAAAGACATTGAAGCTACCTTCACAAAGCAACATTCCTCATTTCCCATCAACATACCACCAACATGCGGCATTATCATGCAATTGGCATCTTTCAAAAAGTCCATACCAAGAATGCAATCAATATCATCTAAAGGTATAACACTGAACAAGTATTTACCTTGCCATGCCCCAACTTTCAAGCTCACATCTGAAGTGCCCCGAATCTATTGTGCATCCATGTTTGCAGCTTTGTATTTCAAATTACTAGGCTTCATCTTTAACCCCAGCAACTCAACATACCTTTCTGCAACAATACAATTTTTGGCCCCGGTATCAACCATCGCCATCATCTCATGCCCATTCATCTGAACATTCACATACATAAGCCCATCACTAGGCACTGAATTTCCCATCCTTAAAGTCAATAAACGTATAGGACTATCCCTCGCAGCTACATCCTCAGTTTCAACATCATTCTCTTTTTCCACAGTTATTGCATTAAGCTTCTCCCTCATCAGACACGTTCTCATCAAATGTGGTCCTCCACAAATATAGCATCCCTTCCCTTTCAAACTTTAAGACTGCCCAACACTCTTGGTGTCACCCGCACCATTTTTCTTGTTAAATTTCTTGTCTCTGCCCTTAACCTTGTTGTTCCTTCCATTGCCCTTCCCTTTATCAGCATCACTAGAACCAGCGTTTTTGAAGTCCACAAGACTATCAGCGGCTGCAATTGCAGTAGGCAGGTCCTTAACCGCTTGCCTCCTCAACTCTGCCTGTGCCCAAGGTTTTAGCCCAGCCAAGAAATTATACAACTTATCCTCATCAGACATATTCTTAATGTCTAGCAACAACGAACTGAATTCTTTCACATAGTCCCTCACAGAATCTTTTTGCTTCAAGTTCCGTAGACTATCTCTAGCAAGTCAAGAAGAATTAAGGGGTAAGAACTGCTCCTTCAATTCCTTCTTTAAAGCCTCAAACGTGGATATCTCTGGCCTGTCCGCGCTAGCATCACCATCTGTTCACGTACGCCACCACAATTTAGCATCACCAACCAAGTACATACTTGTGATTGAAACTTGCTCAACTTCCTCAATATGAGCAGCCTTGAAATATTGCTCCATATCCCACAAAAAATTCTCCAAATCCTTGGCAACTCTTACCCCATCATAAGACTTGGGTTCTGGAATTTTCAACTTCGAGTGGCCCTCTCTACCACTAGTCGAACCAGCAACCACGGCACGCTTAACTAACACCAATTCATCACTCAACTCTTGAATTTTGGCATCATACCCTTCTTTCATAACCCTCATAAGATCATGAACCGTCGTCTTGAACTCATCCAGGCCCTCCCTCAGAACCTGCACTTGATTCGATACCGGAATCTCATCTGTTGATAAAGGCACACCCAGAAACTCTTCTAGCCTAAGCAACCTTTCTGCAGTCGAACTACAAGCCACCATTCTCATAACAATACTCTGATACCAGTTGTCACAGGGTCGGGTTTTTCACCAAAACTTGAACCTGTGCGGCCTGCCCTTATGCCCGAATGCACCAAGAACAGTCAGCCCAAAATTGAGGTTGTCACCCAGCAACCTTAATCCTACGCAGCGGAATCACAAATACCAATGATGGCTTAGTGTGTGTAGTGTATAAAAGTAAATGAACACACTTGTGTACAGGCAAAACGCCCAACCTTCTATTGCTCAACTCAATACAAAGGAACCTTACAACTGGAAGCACTCACTTGGCTTCACCAAAATACATACAAAAGCACTCACTTGGCTTTCTCTCAGAATACAACTATATGTGACTCACTTGCACATATCTGAACACTCACTCTCTCCATACAATGCTATAGAATACATGTATTTACGCTAATCTACAGCCAGCCACATTTTTCTTCCATCATGGGCAGTTACCAGCAGTTACTCCCATCTATAGCAGTTACAAGGACAACTGTCAGCTAGTCAACCAATTGTGCAAACCCTTGGGCAGTTACCAGCAACTCTAATAACCCACAATAATATATATAACATATATATATATATATATATATATATATATATATATATATATATATATATATATATATATATATATATATATATATCACCCCAACAGTTAGCCACGTTTTTGTTGTCTCAGCCATGCCACTTGTAATGCCCACAATCACATTTTCCCCACATGTGCCCAGCAAATGACCCAAGCCTTTGGGCTTCATGTTTGGACTGCCCAGCCAGCCATGTCTTCAGCCCAACGCCAATGTCAAGCCACCAACCAGCTCCAGCAACTAAACACAATATCAGCCTACCATCAAGCCATCAACTAAGCCCACATTAACCACAGCGTCGGCACCAACCATCGATGCCTGATCTTGGCGGCCTTGGGGATCAGCCACCGCAAAGCCAAAAACAACCAGCAACCAAGAGGTCTTACAGATTGTGTATATGCTGGACGTATTGAGTTCGCTCACGCCTTACACTCGCAGTAAAAAAAAATTATTGAGTTTGCAAATCAGAAAAAGTAAATTTTATTAGTAAATCGGAAATCGGTTCAATTCGATTTATTTGAAGAAAAAAAAATGAGTAATCGGGGTGAGTGTTCAGATTGAGTACAATAAAATAGACTAACATTAATAATATTAGCTTATAGCCTGTGCAAAGCACGTGTTACTCTTAAATACTTTTAAAATTATATGATTAAATAAAATTGAATATAATAATTTATTATGGATATAAATTAATTTTGTAATTAATTTATAAAATTATTAGTAATAATAATAATAGTTATTTAATAAATGATATGTATTGATTATAACTAATAATATAAAATCTTAATTTAAATTTGTTGTTGACGGGATTCGAACCTTGAATCTTTAGAAAAGGGATTTAAATATATGAATATTCCTTAGAGCAAGTCCAATGCTAGATGCTAAATTTCTATTGCTATTGCTATAATATAGAACCAAAAAGTGAATTTTGGTGCTAAAATAAAACGCACCCTCCAAAGCTAGTTCTATAACTAGTTTTAAATTTAACCAACTCTTTTAACTTTTACCTAACTCTTTTAACTTCTTTTGAATATTCTCAACAAACTCATCTCATTCTAGTTAAATGATGATGTGGCATGGATGCATAAATGCATCCTGGATTTCAAATTTAGCACCAAGGATGCATAATATAGCAATAGCACCAAGGATGCATCCAACTATAGCACCCCTTTGGAGATAAGTTTTTTAGCACTTGGTGCTATAATATAGCAATAGCACAAAAGATAGCATTGCATTGGACTTGCTCTTATTATTAGATCTAACTGCTATTATCTATTTACTAAATATCTAACAGTCACTATTCTTTTAGATGGTTGAACCAAGTTGAACCAAACAACCAAATTATACCTATTTGCTTATTATAATATAATAGTATAGATATTACCTACTTAATAATTTTTATCAATATAATACAATTAAAAATAAATTATGATGATCGAAACAAATTTTTTAGTTTGCGATATCATTAAAATTAATAATAAAATATTGAACGATTCAAAATCGAATTTAATTTTGAATACTCAAGATTTAATCAAATATTGATCGAGTTATGTAAAAATTGGATTTTAATCCAAATCAATATGATTCGAATCGGATCATCACCAATCTATATATATTATAATGCCAGGAGACTGGAAACGCACCAGAAGATTTTAAAATATTTTTCTTAAATTTTCACTTTTTTGATTTTTTATTAAAATAATTTTCTTGCATTAAGTAGCATGTTAATGACATCTTAATTAGTCATTAATTATATATGTTAAATTTATATAAAATTTACTTTATTTATTTATACAAAATATTAGC
Organism: Saposhnikovia divaricata; assembly: GCA_036435485.1. Taxonomy (NCBI): domain Eukaryota; kingdom Viridiplantae; phylum Streptophyta; class Magnoliopsida; order Apiales; family Apiaceae; genus Saposhnikovia; species Saposhnikovia divaricata. The sequence goes on from CM071598.1 coordinate 172,571,059, forward strand.
AAATTTCATTTGAGCATCATAATTATTATTTCAATTATAAAATATCAAATATATATATAATTAAGATTATTTTTTAGGTACATTGACAACTTAAAATTATTAACATTACATCATTTTCTATTTCATATCAAGATCGCTTTCATATCTTTTCGGATGATTGTGGGACATACATTTACTTTTCTTCTTTATAAGTTCTGTAAGCATATAAATCTTTCGATTAAAATCTAGAATTTGTATACAAATAATACTTTGGCACAAAATAAACCTAACACTCGTCAATCCAATTACACTAAAATATCCAACAGATGTGTACTCCAAGACCAAAAGCATGCCAAGGGTTGGTAGTGAAGCCAATTGGGGGCAAGAAGCCTAGCCTAATCTTGCTTGTGATAATGCATCAAAAACTGAGAATCACATACTTGTTAGTTGTCTTTCAATCATGTTCTTTTAATTGTTTTTCTTTAGGTTTTCTTGTTTCTGCTTTGTAAGTTGTCTCAGATTCCTGAGCTTCTGTAAATGAGTTGGTTCTGAGAAAGAGATCATTTGATATTTGAAACTTTCTTAGTCTAACTTTAGTAAGATTATATAATGTTAGAAGTAGAATAAGCTACTGAAAATCCCATATTGCTAGGTTCTGCGCAAAAATATTCTTATCTAATACAAAACAATTAGTACCAAGTACTAACAGGTCTAAAATCAGTAAGAACCAACGACATTCTTATTTTTTATGAAACTTACGAGCTGAAATATATTACAAAGAAAGGTATAGATAAGAAGCCTAATTGTTATAGTTTTTTTACCATAAAGTTGGTTTTGCAAAAAGATAGGGGCGTCTACTCTTTGATCAAACTACAATTCAACAAGCACTTGTTAAAATTGGACAATCACTATAAACTTTCAGTTGTGATTTCAGACACAACACAAAGGATTCCAACAAGCACTTTCTAAACTGGGAAACGCCTTGCTATGTTAACAAAATAAGTTATGTAGGGAACTTGTGCAACCCCTGGTAAATCCAACATGCACATACACAATTATAAGTAAATAAGATGCATTCCCATTAATATCAAACAAAAATCATTTGCTTTGTTAGCTAAATTAAGATTCAACTGATTAAAACTAGAATTTCAACTCCAAAGAACACACAGTAAATAAGCACATGATAGTAGTAATAAAGCAATTACTGAGAATGTAAGGTATATTATTGAAGTTATATGTTACATCAGATCTGTGCTATTTATACAAGTGCTACAGTACAGGAACTAGGATAATGTTTATCAACTGTCATGTATATTTACATGATAAACATTACAACAATATTAGACTAACTCTTATCACAACTAAACCAAGTATATCAGATGCGAGAACTGTGGATAAGCCTTATCTGGATCACTTAGATTCCTTGAATCAGGTGGCCGATCTTCTCACAAAGCCATTGCCTAAGTCATTGTTTCAGAAGCAATTTAACAACTTGGCCTCGTGGATACTTGGCTGCGCTTGAGGGGGCGTAATGAATCTAAGTGATCCAGATAAGGCTTATCCACAATTCTCGCATCTGATATACTTGGTTTAGTTGTGATAAGAGTTAGTCTAATATTGTTGTAATGTTTATCATGTAAATATACATGACAGTTGATAAACATTATCCTAGTTCCTGTACTACAGCACTTGTATAAATAGCACAGATCTGATGTAACATATAACTTCAATAATATACCTTACATTCTCAGTAATTGCTTTATTAAGTAGTAGCAAAAGATAGTAAAGTTTACACAATAGATCATCTCCCAGACCTAAGTACTTCTTAAACCTGGTACGTGAAGAAATTACATCAACTGGAGTTCAAAAGTTCCTCCACGAAATATATTCTCAGCAAAATCTACCACTTCAACTAAGTTCATATATATATATATATATATATATATATATATATATATATATATATATATATATATATATATATATATATATATATATATATATATATATATATATATATATATATATATATATATATATATATATATATATATATATAGGGCTTGATTCAAATGAGAACCAAACCTTAAAAGAGAACCGAAGATCTATTTATGATCGTTGGATTCATACAAGATGAATGGCTTAGATTGATTTAGATTTAAGTTGGTAATTAATACAAAATATTCACAAATAAACTACAAGGACAAGGATTTAATTACAAGATATTTAAATTAATTAAGAATCAATCAAAAATTAATTAAGGATCAATCAGTTACAACTTTCATATCATGTATCTCCCTCCTATATCGTTACATTTATACCATCTCTTTAGTTTACCTCCTCAAGTTCTCCACTGTTAACATCACAATATCTTTCTTATACTCTTCATTTCCAATCAATAACAATGGTTATTTTCGACAATGATTCAGGTACGCAGATTAAATGTAACCTATTTCGGTGAAAGAACTTGTAATAGTTCTCTAGTTGAACCATTTTTAAGTGTTCTCATATTCTTTCTCTGTACTTTTTATTCTAAGTGTTATGTTCATAAGTCTGGGGTGTATTTTTTTAGATTCCATGCTACAACAAGTATATAATGTGCTATGAAATTGAAAAGGTTCTACAATAGAACTTATTTTTTTATTCCATTAGATATGTTTCTACAATGGGACAGATTTTTAATGTATGACTTGTTTTCGAATAATAAATATGCTGTAAAGTAGAATAAAACTACAACAAGTTCTGCAAAAACAACTTTTTTTGAATTTTAATTTTTTGGGTTTTTGTCATATAGTATATGGTTCTGCAGTAGGTCAAATTACAAATTTACTTGACTTTGTTTTTTATAATCTTTATGTTCAAAAATTGTAGTTATTGAAGATAATAGTTCACAAGATAATATTCAAGATGCAGCACAATCGACAAATATCCTTAATGAAGATATTTATGTAGATTCTTATCACTATACATCACCCGAGGGAGAAGAATTCTGGAAACCAAAGTGTGATGAAAAATCAAAGCCATTCGTTAAACAGACATTCTTTACTATTAAAGATGCATATGATTTTTATTTTAATTATGGTCGTTTATGCGGGTTTGATGTGCGTCTATCATCAGCAAAATATAGAAGTAAGCTCCTTACTCATAAATATATTGTGTGTAATCGTGCTGGATCACCTGATAGCAGTGAAGGGACAAAAAAATGTAAGAGGACAACTTCCCGTAGGTGTGAATGCGAGGCACATATATTGCTTAAGCATGCAGGACCAGATGGTTACTTTGTACAGACTTTTGTCGAAGAACACAATCATGCATTAACAACTGGTACTAATAAACAATTCTTGAGGTGTAACAGAAAAGTAACTTTGTTTCACCAAAATTTTATCTTTGATCATCGAAAGGCGAATGTTGGTTCAGTCAGGTCTCATTGTATACTGAAAGAGATTGTAGGATCCTATGAAAATATCGGTGCTACATCAACAGATTTTAGAAACTTTGATCGTGATTTTAAGGCACGTATTGGTAAACATGATGCTGACATGATCCTTGAACAATTAAGGCTCAAACGTGAGGCATCGAACAATAAATTCTTTTACCAATACCAAATTGATAATGATGGTCATTTAATTTGACTATTTTGGGCCGATGCAATTGGGAGACGCAATTACAGTTTATTCGGGGACACACTATCTTTTGATCCAACCTTTCGCACAAATAAGTAAGTACGATAACGTATGTCATGATTTTGTTTCCATTCTGTTACCATGGGTTCTGCTGTAGTATATGCTGTGCTTTATAATATGTAGGTTAGAATGTAGTTTGCTCTATTACTTGCCACTTCAAATTCAGTGTTACTATATGTAATCAACTTACTATTAAGAGTAATAATTCAATTTAATATTTGTTCCAAGTATATTTTATTAGTTTGACATGTGAATATTGTTCTAGATTGCAACTGGTGACATTATTCGTGTGATACATTATAGGGATTTATTTTTGATACATTCTGCTGTAGTATCCTTTTTTAAATAATTTCAATATTATGCTATTATAATTCATTGTTACTACTCATGGCTTACACGTGTTCATGACAGATAATGTAATGTAATATGTAATAAAGACATATATAACTCAACTAGGATAAAAGATAAATAATATTAACTCTATACGGGCATCGTGAAATTTGAAGAACATCCATCAACAAGAATCAAGTCGCTGAAAGAAGTTCATTAACATGATCAAGCCTCAGTGACAAAATAAGATGTACAGATTATTCAGTTGAAGGGCCAAAAGATTTCGGTGATAAAGTTTTTATGGTTGCACAATTCTTAGCAGTGTTCTTAAAGACATGATACGAAGACCACGAGTGAATGTTAGTCGTCTGTGAACCAGACCATTTGCACTAGGCGTCAACACCTCACAAAGGAATCGAAGTATCTAACTCATAAAAACTGTTAAGAGGTATGATTGAGTTTAGAGCATTGTTGATATCCTCTAGTTAGTTGGAAGCTGAATATTTAAGGATGTCAAATTAAGAGGAAAATGAATAGTATCCGAAATTACTATTCATATGAATAGTATCCGAAATTACTATTCATATGAATAGTAACCAAAATTACTATTCATATGAAAAGTAAACAAAAACGTGTGATATAAAAAGTAGACAAAGTTTCAATCAGCTTTTCAAGCTTTTGAAAAATAGAAAGAAAGATTTCGGTGACAACAGGCAGAGGCGGCTGAAAAAAATTCGTCAGCTGTTACGTAATTTAGCTGCATAGTGATTTTCTAGAATTTGTAAATAGGCTTGTTGTATTTCATTTCAAAATACACCTCAACACACAACTCTCTCTTCTCTCTCTTATATTTTCTCTGTGTAAGCTGCTAGACAGTCCATCTAGTAGGAAAGCCGGCTTAGCCCGCTTTCAGGAAGTGTCAGGTAGAAGGTCCTCGTGCCTAAACTATCCTTAGGAGTGTAAGCTGCTAGACAGTCCATCTAGTAGGAAAGTCGGCTTAGCCCGCTTTCAGGAAGTGTCGGGTAGAAGGTCCTCGTGCCTAAACTATCCTTAGGAGTGTTCAAGTTTTGAAGCTAATCCATTGGATTAGAAGTTGTAACACCCCTTCGAGTTTATTATCAATAAAGATATATTCTCGGAATTTTTTTTTTTTTGGTAGTATCGTATTCAACCCCCCCTTCTACGATCCTTTGGGACCTAACAATTGGTATCAGAGCCAGGTTCTAGCATACAAGAAGTCTAAAGATCAAAACCTTGGGAAGGAAGGATACAGGTGTGAAGATTCCAATGCTTGACAAAGATAATTACTTTCACTGGAAAGTAAAAATGCACCTTCATCTCTCAGCCATCGATGAAGGCTATGTAGATTGCATAGAGAAAGGACCTCATGTTCCAATGAAAGCCAACTCTGGGATTGGTCAAGATGCTGGCACTGTAGCTACTGGAGGGCCTATTCCAAAGAATCAAGCTGAGTACACAGATGAAGACTTGGAGGAGATTCACAGAGATAGGAAGACCATGAACATTTTGTTCAATGGAATCGATCAAGATATGTTTGATAATGTCATTAACTGCACCACTGCTAAGCATGTGTGGGACATTATCCAAACCATCTGTGAAGGAACTGAGCAGGTCAGAGAGTACAAGATGCAGCTCCTAATACAACAATATGAGCATTTTCACTACTCCTCTGGTGAAAATCTAACAGACATATTCAATAGATTTCAAAAGTTACTGAATGGTCTAAAGTTGTATGGGAGAAAATATGAAACCAAGGACTCCAACCTAAAGTTTCTGATATCTCTTTCTAAGGAATGGAAGCTGGTGACAGTCTCGTTGAGGAACTCTCAGGACTACAAAGATTTTAAACTTGAGAGACTATATGGCATCCTGAAGACCTATGAGCTTGAAATGCAGAAAGATGAGGAAGTGGAGAAAATCCAGAAGAAAGGTGGATCTGTTGCCTTGGTGGCCAATATTCCAACAATCCAAGGTGGTGGAAGAATGAAGAGTGTAGAAGCCACACTAAGTTCAAAAACTTGTGAAGGTGAATCTGCAACTAGCAAAGGTAAAAGCAAGATGATTGAAGAACCTGATGCATTAAGTGAGGATGAAGCTGAAGATCTAGATGAGTATTTGGCATTTCTATCAAAGAGATTTTCGAAGCTAAGATTCAAGAAGAATCCAGCAGGAGGTGGGCAATTCAAGAAAAGCTATCAACCGAACAAGGATGTGGTTGAAAGATCAAAGATCAAATGCTATAGCTGTGGAATTGCTGGTCACTTTGCCAATGAATGCAGAAAATCCAAAGCTGAGAAAGAGAAGAAACAGTTCGAGACCGTTGATTACAAAAAGAAATACTTTGATCTTCTGAAGCAAAAGGAAAGAGCATTTGTATCTAGAGATAATGATTGGGCAGCTGGAGGAGACTCAGATGCAGAAGAGGAGTTTGTCAATCTTGCACTCATGGCAAACGAAACTGATGAAAAGGCTAGTTCAGCAAGCAACCAGGTATACTCTACAAACCTAACTGAACTTTCCAAAGCTGAATGTGATAATGTTGTTAATGAAATGTCTAATGAATTGTATAACATGCATGTCACATTAAAATCGCTTAACAAGGAGAACAAAAAGATTAAAGATCTTAATGCTAAGATAGGTGATAGGAATACTCTGTTAGAAACTCAACTAATTGATTTTGAAGCAATGAAAAGAGATTGCCAGGATGCTAAGAATGAGTTACTTGAGGCTCTGAAAAGAGAAGAGTGTTTAATAAAATAGTTAAAAGAGGAACAAGACTTAATTGCTAAGTGGAAGGGATCAAAGGCTAAAACTGAAGAAATTTATAGTATACAAGGAGTTAATTCTTTTCACAAATTAGCAGAAGTTAAGTTAGATGTTGATAGGGAAGTTGCTTCAGACAGTGATTTAGTCGAAAAAGAATGTTCTTTGAGACTTAAGCCTGTTAGCAAAGCAACTTTAACTAAATTGAATAAAAAGTATGGGCCTATCAATAAGAACTTTGTTAATGGAGAGTGTAGCAAAACCAAGTCAGTTGAACAAGGAAACATAGGCCACTTGTCAATCAAGAAATTTAAGGATAAGTTAGAAAAGACTGAACCTAAGGCTAAGGCTAATAAGAAGAATAGAAATGGCAAGGTAGGAATTAATAAACATAGTAATTAAACACCTGATAAATATTCTCCTCGAAAGGAATGTGTGAACTGTGGTAGTGTTAATCATTTATTTGTCAACTGTAAATCTGTTAAGAATGCTTATGTGCCTAGTATGCCTAAGTTAGTACCTATGTCTGCTATGAATGTTATGCCAAACATGTTTGTCCAGCCTGCTCATGCATCTAGTCATTATGCTAACATGCCATTCATGTATAATCCATATTACAATGCTTTTAATATGCCTCAGTTGCCATGGATGATGAATAACATGTTTGCACAGACTATGCCAAATTATACATCTAGTTTTAATGCATGTGAGCAAGTGAAACAACCTATTTATCAGAAACCTACACCAAGAGTTAAGGTTGATTTAACTCAATCAGAACCCCTGGGTAGTAAGGGCTTGAAAAATAAGAAAAAGGCTAACAAGGCATGACCCAAGAAAACTTGGGTACTAAAATCAACTTGATTTGATTTTGATATGTGCAGGGACACAGAAAGAATCTTTGGTACCTGGATAGTGGTTGTTCTAGGCACATGACTGGAGATTCTACCCTGCTCACTAAGTTTGAGGAGAGAGTTGGCCCTAGCATTACCTTTGGAGACAACAGCAAAGGATATACTAGAGGATATGGCTTGATTTCACAAGGGAATGTTGTCATTGAAGAAGTAGCACTGGTTGATGGACTTAAGCATAACTTGCTAAGTGTCAGCCAACTGTGTGATAAAGGCCAGAATGTTTGGTTCACATCTGAAGCTTGTGTCATTTTCAACAAAAATGACAACAAGGTAGTGTTGACAGGAGATAGAAGAGGAAATGTGTACATTGCTGACTTCAATTCAACAAATGCAAACATGACTACATGTCTTCTCAGCAAGGCAAGTGTAGATGAAGGATGGCTTTGACATAAAAGACTATCACACTTGAGTTTTAAAGCAATGAATGAGTTGGTAAAGAAGGATTTGGTTAGAGGTATTCCAACATTAGATTACTCCAAGGATGGATTGTGTGATGCATGCCAGAAAGGGAAGCAGAAGAAGGCCTCTTTCAAATCAAAGTCAATGTCATCAATTGATCAACCCTTGCAACTACTTCACATGGATCTCTTTAGACCAGTCAATGTGTTGTCAATCTCAAAAAAGAAATACTGTCTTGTGATTATTGATGATTTCTCAAAATTCTCTTGGACATTCTTTCTGCACTCTAAGGATGAGGCATATGAAGTCATTATAAATCACATCAAGATAGTCAACAACAATCCTTTACTCAAAGTAAGGAGAATCAGAAGTGACAATGGAACTGAGTTCAAGAATTCTGTAATAAGAGATATCCAAGAGTTCTCTGCACCAAGAACTCCTCAACAAAATGGTGTAGTGGAAAGAAAGAACAGAACTCTAATTGAAGCTGCAAGAACAATGATTGAAGAGTCTAATTAAGCTACCAACATACTTCTGGGTAGAAGCTATAAACACTGCATGCTACACTTAGAATATTTCTTTGGTCAATCAAGCAAAAGGCATGACACCTTATCAACTTTTCAAAGGCAAGAAACCAACAATCAACTTTCTGCATGTCTTTGGATGCAAATGCTTTGTACTGAAAAATCATGGTGAGCATCTTGGAAAATTTGATTCAAAGGCAGATGAAGCTATCTTTGTTGGATACTCAGCTGGAAAATCCTACAGAGTCTACAACCTAAGACTAAACATTGTAATGGAGTCCATACATGTTGTCTTTGATGACAAGAAAATATCTGGTCTAGTAGATGAAGGTTTTCATGAGTCTCTCTCATTTGAGAATGAGAGAAGTGGTGAAGAAAGTGAAGACGATGATGAAGAATGGAGATCTAATGGTGTGAGAAACAGACAAGGATCATCAGTTTAAGTGCAGAATGAACCACCTGTTGAAGAGAAACTTACACCATCAGTTGGAAATCAAAAAGAAGCATCTGTTGATGAACCTGCAAGAACTCCATCAATCTCGAGGGCCATACACTCAGGGGGAGTTTCTCACAGTCAAAACTCAACAACAAGCCACAATGATCAACATAGAGAAAAAGAAGCCACTTCATCAAGGTCAAACTTACCACCACAAAGAAAATGGACCAGGGATCATCCATTTGAGCTTATCATTGAAGATCCTAATGCAAAGGTCCAAACCAAAAGAGCAACTCAAGAAGAATGCTTATATAGCAGTTTTCTATCCAAAGAGGAACCAAAGAGAGTTGAACATGCTCTTCTTGATCCAGACTGGGTTTTAGCAATGCAAGAAGAGCTAAACCAGTTTGAAAGAAATGAAGTATGGAAACTTGTACCCAAACCTAAAGACAAATCAGTGATTAGCACTAAGTGGGTATTCAAGAACAAGATGGATGAGAATGGCATAGTCACAAGGAATAAAGCTAGATTAGTGGCTAAAGGCTACTGTCAAGAGGAAGGAATTGACTTTGAAGAAACCTTTGCACCAGTGGCAAGGTTAGAAGCAATAAGGATCTTCCTGGCCTATGCAGTGCATGCCAATTTCAAAGTCTATCAAATGGATGTCAAGAGTGCATTTCTGAATGGTACTCTGGAGGAGGAGATGTATATTAGTCAACCGCGTGGTTTTGAAGATCCAGACTTTCCAGAATATGTGTTCTTTCTACTCAAAGCACTCTATGGCCTGAAGCAAGCACCTAGAGCCTGGTATGACACACTCTCAGAGTTCTTTATAGAGAATCACTTCATTCGAGGTACTGTTGATAAAACTCTCTTTTATAGAAATGTCAATGGCTCTATGATACTTGTCCAAATTTATGTAGATGATATAATATTTGGGTCTACAGATGAGAAACTTTGCAAGAGATTTGCCAAACTCATGCAAAGTAGATATGAAATGAGTATGATGGGTGAATTAACTTATTTTCTTGGTTTACAAGTTAAACAAATGAAGGAGGGAATTTTTATAAGTCAAACAAAATACATTTATGATCTTTTAAAAAGGTTTGATTTAGCAGATTGCTCTTCTGCAAAAACACCCATGGCCACTGCCACTAAGCTTGAAATAAATACTAAGGAAAAGAAGGTGGACATGATAAGCTATAGGGGCATGGTTGGATCTCTTTTATACTTAACAGCTAGTAGACCTGATATTATGTTTGCTACATGTTTATGTGCTAGATTTCAAGCTGATCCTAGGGAATCTCACTTAGTAGCTATTAAAAGGATTTTCAGATATCTCAAGGGAACACCAAACCTTGGCATTTGGTACCCTAGAGATTCTGGTTTTGATCTAATTGGTTACTCAGATGCAGATTATGCAGGTTGCAAAATGGATAGAAAAAGTACCACATGAACCTGTCAAATCTTGGGAAACAAGCTGGTTTCATGGTTCAGTAAGAAGCAGAACTCAGTATCTACCTCAACTGCAGAGGCTGAATACATAGCAGTTGGGAGTTGCTGTTCACAGATTCTATGGATGAGAAATCAACTACTTGACTATGGAGTTAAAGTTGAAAAGATCCCAATTTTCTGTGATAACACTAGTGCAATTGCAATATCACAGAATCCAGTGCAGCATTCTAGAACCAAGCACATAGACATCAGATACCATTTCATCAGGGAGCATGTGATGGAAGGCACTGTGGAACTGCATTTTGTTCCTAGTTAAAAACAGTTGGCAGACATTTTTACTAAAGCTTTGGATGAAGCAACCTTTTCAAGGTTGGTAAGTGAGCTTGGTATGTTAAATTTCACATGATCTTTTAAAATGTCTGTTCAATTTGCTTGCAGCCAGTGAATTTCATTCTCTGGATTTTGTTTGTTTTATTTGTTTATCTGCATGATTATTCTAGAGATATCATTGTAGCATAATTAAATAAATATTTTATTGACATATACCAATTAATGATATTCTGTTAATTTCATGTCTATTTAATTGTGAGTTTATATGATTATTGTGGATTAATTCTTGATTTATTGCGTGAATCCATAATATTTAGAAGTATTAAATATGTGTGTATGTGTATAGGTAGATAGATTTCGATGATAAGATATTTTTCAGCTGACATGTTTCGGAGATAAGATGTTTTTCGGCTAATTGATTGATTAGGTGAGAAATTATTGGTTGATTAGGTTAGAAATTATTGAGCGGTGTTATTCAACATAACCTGTCACTATCACACCTAACCCACTAATCCTTGAAACCTTATAAATGATGAGTTTTTGTTTGTGTTTAACATCACCATTTTTCAGATATACAGAGCATATACACACAATTGCTGAATATTTCGATCTTTGATCGGAAAGATCTCTCAATCTAGCTGGTGGTTTTTAGATCGGATTTCATATTCTTGCTTTATACATCATCCTTTATAAAAGCTAACCCTTGTTTTTGAATTTCCTCAAAGTTTTGAAAATGGCATTGCAGGGAAGCTTTTTAATTGCTAAAGTTAATCCTATTTCCATTCAGCAAATCGAAACCATTCTGGATGAGCAATTTCGGGCTTGGACACAATTTCTAAATGAACATTCATTAATTCGCTATGCTTTAGTTACACCAGTGCAGCTTAACCATGATGCATTGCGTGAACTATATTGCAGTGCGGTTAACACTTCTGGACAGGACGGGTGTGCATTCACATATCGACTATTTGGTAGGTCGATTAGGGTCACTGAATGAGATGTTAATCGAATTCTTCATTTTCCTATGGAAAATCTTGTTTCTGATCCTAGACCTGAACAGATTGAAATGTTATTTCGTTTTATAAGGTACCAAGATGGCAATTTCAATACTGGTAATCTATCTAGAACGTTTCTAACCCAGTACTGGAATTTCTTTTTTCACACTCTTAACCATGTTTTTTCCTCAGATAGAACAAATCAAGATCGAATACCTGAATTTATTCAAAAAATAGGGTATGCGGTCGCCAATAATTTGAGGATTAATTTTGGAAAAATAGTGCTTGGTCAAATCATTTTAAAGATGAAACACTTGGGAAGAAGAGATGTTTAGACTCAAAATGTCAAATGTCTATATCCAAGGTTTCTACAGCTAATATTAAATGATTTTTTGAATGATGAAGACAGGGCACGCTTGGAAAATGGTCAAAAGGTGGAATGTTCTTCCACGAAGACGAATGTAATTAATTACATAAGCAAAAAGAAATATACGGATGTACCTACAGTCCTAACTGAATATCTAAAGACTTTCCCACTTCCGTTGTTACCAAGACCAGTGAGAGCAGGTATACGACAAGGTAATATTTCAATCCATGCTATTCCAACCTCTGTATTCCCTATTGTGTCACAGGAAATACAATTTCTACAGCCCTTAGTGGCCATCTTACCCGACCAAGAGCAGGAAATCCCACCGATTATAACACAGGTCGAAGAGCCCATTCTACAAACACAAACACAACAAACTCCTACACCTCAATTGTTAGTTAAACGACCATCCATCAACACTTTTGAGGGAGATAGTGCCTCAGCAGCACCACATAAGGAGTAAGTTACATCAGCCGCTCTACCTCATTCTAAACGGAGTAAACCCAATGAACCTGAGGTAACGGCAACTGTTAGTGAAACAATTCTTCCTTATCCAATGAGTGAAAATGTAAATGAGGTTGAATTGACGGGAGCAACTATCTTGAGTTCCATTTCACTGAACATAAGAGTGGTTGATGATCTTTTTAAAGATCATATACCTTCACAGGCATCCGAGGTGGAATTACCTACCTCAATAACTGCTGGTGAATCTTCCATTTTACGGAAAGATCCATCGGTAGGTGGTTCTTTTATGAACCAAGTGTCTTCACAGACATACGAGGGAAACTTGGGTTTTGTGCCATTTAATCGATTCAAGTTTAACCTCCCAGAGGGAAAATCTCTTGATCTCTTTCGAGATTTACCACTCTTTACCAGTGGTCAGCAACTCGCTTCACGCGAGGACGGAAGCTCACGAACTTTCATTGCACCATCTATGACCTCTGAAAAAGGGGCTAGGATGATTTCATTTGCAGGTACACATCTCGGTGGAAGCTCTGGAAGAGAGTTGAGGGAAACACAAGCAGAACATGTAAGTGTAACCCAAACCACTAAACCGAGTGAATATAGAGTGTTGAGTGAAACACCTGCAGAACGTACGAGTGAGCAACCTACTCAGCCACATGCACCTGTAACCAGAAAGGAATACAGCAAACTCCTTACACAGGTCCAAACAATGGAGAAAGAGTTGCCAAATATCTGTAAGTCCATTGCAGAAATCAAAAATTTGTAACTTATTCAACATGATGTATTCCAAGTTCAATTGAATACCATGGCAACCCAGTTAAATGATACAATCAACTCCTTGGTAAAGCCATCTACGTCTAATTTGTTGGTTTCGATCGCATACACGCAGCGAAAACAGTAAATAAAAATCGAAACCAAGCCCCGGATCCATGTATAATATATCGATAATATGGTAGATAGAACGATTACCTTAACGAAGCTTTACGTACAAAGAACGATGGAGATGCAAGCCGCCCACGATTACTGAGCACTCCTCTTCGAAGCCCCCTCTACGGTATCCACACGAACACTCCAAGAACGATTCTTGAATGGAAGGGAGGTACTAGCCTCCAATGAAAATATGAGATCTAGTTTTTAGGGTTAGATTATTTTCCTTCGGCTGCAGTATAATTTTTTACGTAAAAAAATTATCCCTTCCTTTACTATCATCATGTATATATATGATAGTATAAGGCAAAAAGCCCAACCCAAAACCTAGCCCATGTATGATTTATTTAAATAATAAAATCTAATTCTATTATTCAAATAAATAATAATTAAGTCAAACTTAATTATTCAAATCATATCTCATATATGTTTGTATTTTATTATAGCTTAATTAAGTCCCACTTAATTAATATAATAAAATCCAACTTATCATTAATTAATTTAAATTCATAATTTAAATTAATTCTTCCTTTAAAATGTTCTATGTGTGTGATCCTGTAGGTTATTATTTATTTTGGCAATAATTTTATTCTCCAATAAAATTAAAAACAATGAGCGGTATCTAGTAATACATCATTGCTACCCAATTAAATAAAATTAAATCGTGATTCGATAAACCTTTTGTGATTAATGTTCCCGTGTAATATAGATTAAACTCGAGACATGTTTATTGTCATTCTCTTCATAATTTAATCCAGGTTTACTTGATCCATGAGTAGACTATTAATAACAAATCATTATTTGAGCACGGCCATGCATTTTATAGTCTCACTCAATCAAGAGGCCAATAATATCTCTCCTAATTCTAGGAGGGTTAAATCCTTTATCTATCATTCATATTTCTCATACTACTCATGATATACCCGATGTCCACTTTTATCATCACCCGGTCAAAGGTAACTTTTAATGTAGTCAAAGTATATTAATCCTCCTATAGAAATATAATGATCTCAAGTCAAAGGATCATTACACCATTACCACTCTGAGTTATTCTTATGACTTTATTAAACATGAAGAATCTCACTTTGGGTCTGTCCAGTACCATGTACTCCTACATGTACCTATGTATTGACTTTAGTATCTCCATACTTATAACCAATGAGATGTGGTTATCTGTCAAACAACATACTAGTCTATATATATTATTATTGTCCTGATATAATAATAATCGACTAGAGACCTTTAAGAATATGATATATTATATAATCTCAAGTTCAAGTCATGTACTTAAACTATACAATGTGTATCATGATTCTAAGGACATTTATTATGCTAACAAATATATAGCAGTAATTAAAGTCATAATAAATACATTTATTTAATAATCAAATGACATAAGGTTTATTTAAGAAACAATGTATTGCCTCTAGGGCACCTACACTAACAATCTCCCACTTGCACTAGAGCCAATCACCCATGTATCTAATACCGATGGAACTAGTGTGACCGTCGTGCTTCTGCTGCGACAGACCTTTGATCAGTGGATATGCAATGTTATCATTTGTATGCACTTTACATATATGTATTTCACCCCTTTCATTAATCTCTCGTATGAGGTGGTATCTTCTGAGTATATATTTGGATCGGGAGTGCGATCTAGGCTCTTTACCCTGTGCGATGTCCCTATTATTATCGCAGTATAGATCAATGGGATCTGCAATCGATGGAACCACTTCCAAATCAGAAATGAATTTTTGAATCCAAACAGCCTCCTTAGCCGCTTCACAAGCTGCAATGCACTCAGCCTCCATTGTAGAATCAGCTACTGTTTCTTGCTTTGAACTCTTCCAGCTTACAGCACCTCCATTTAGACAAAACACAAAACCAGACTGTGATACAGTATCATCCCTGTCTGTTTGGAAACTTGCATCGGTGTAACCCTTTACAACCAGTTTCTCCTCTCCTCCATACACCAAGAATGAATCTTTAGTCCTTTTCAGGTACTTTAGAATATTCTTGACTGCCGTCCAGTGACCTTCACCTGGATTAGACTGGTATCTGCTCGTCATGCTCAAAGCATATGAAACATCGGGGCGAGTACATACCATTGCATACATGATAGATCCAATTGCTGATGCATATGGAACTTTATTCATGTGGTCCTTCTCATCTAATGATTTCGGACACTGGTCTTTAGAGATCGTTATCCCTTGAGACACAGGGACATATCCCCTTTTAGCATTTTGCATACCAAAACGATGCAAAACCTTATCAATGTATGTACTCTGACTTAGACCGATCATCCTTTTAGATCTATCTCTATAGATCCTCATTCCTAGAATGTAGGTTGCCTCTCCTAAGTCTTTCATAGAGAAATTGCTCCCTAACCAAGTCTTAACAGCCTTTAGAGAAGGTATGTCATTCCCCATTAGTAGTATGTCATCAACATACAGTACTATGAATGCCACATGGCTCCCACTAACCTTCTTGTAAACACAAGGTTCATCCTCGTTTTGAATAAAGCCATACTCCTTGACTGTTTCATCAAAATGAATATTCCATCTCCTAGAGGCTTGCTTCAATCCATAAATGGATCGACGTAATTTACATACCTTGCCAACATTCCTTGGATCGACAAAACCTTCAGGTTGTGTCATGTACACATCCTCTTCAAGGCTCCCATTAAGGAAAGCTGTTTTGACATCCATTTGCCAGATTTCGTAATCATGGAATGCTGCAATTGCAAGCAAAATCCGTATGGACTTGACCATTGCAACTGGTGAGAAAGTTTCATCATAGTCAATACCATGAATTTGTTTAAACCCTTTCGCAACCAGTCTTGCTTTATAGGTCTGAACATTTCCTTCCATGTCAGTTTTCTTCTTGAAAACCCATTTGCACCCTACAGGTTTTACCCCTTCAGGTGGGTCAACCAAATCCCAAACTTGGTTTTCGTACATCTCTTAGAGTCTGGACTGTTCATAGCATCTTGATATGTGAGAGGCTCATCTTCATCTATGAGCATCAAATCCACACATTGAGTCAAAAGAAATCCATATCTCTCTGGCTCATGGAGAATTCTACCAGATCTACGAACAAATTGTGTTTCTTGAGCATTATCGTTATTCTGCTCTTGTTCCACCTCAGGTTCAATGCTATTTTGTGGTTCTCGATCTTCATCGAGATCTATAGTCCTCCCACTGTTTCTTTTGGAAACAAAATCTTTTTCCATGAAGACAGCATCTCAAGCAATGAACACTTTCTGCTCAGAAGGACTATAAAAATAATACGCCTTTGTTTCTTTAGGGTATCCCACAAAATTGCACTCTTCGGATTTAGGTCCAAGCTTGTCAGATACTTGACGTTTTACAAACGCCTTGCATCCCCAAACTTTCATAAAGTTCATGCCTGACCGTTTCTCCTCCCACATCTCATATGGAGTCTTTTGAACCTTCTTGGTTGGAACACGGTTAAGTGTGAAAGCCGCTGTTTCTAGAGCATAACCCCATAAACTTATTGGAAGATCTGCATGACTCATCATCGATCGTACCATGTCCAACAGGGTACGATTTCTCCTCTCTGAAACTCCATTCCATTGAGGTGTACCTGGCGGAGTGAGTTGTGATACAATACCACACTCTTTTAAATACTCTTTAAATTCGGTGCTTAAGTATTCACCCCCACGATCGGATCGTAAGATTTTAATACTTGCACCTCCGCCTATTTGCTTCTCTTCAGCCTTGTATTCTTTGAATTTTTCAAAAGAATCGGATTTATTCTTCATAAGATATACATATCCATATCTACTGAAGCATCAGTAAATGTTATGAAGTAGTAGTAGCCTCCTCTAGCCATCACACGCATTGGGCCACATACATCACTATGTATTAGCTCCAAACGTTCAGTGGCCCTTTGACCCTTACCAGTAAAAGGGGCTTTAGTCATCTTACCAAGCAAACAAGATTCGTATTTTTCGTATGATTCAAAATCAAACTTATCCAAGTATCCATCCTTATGTAATTTGGATATGCGTTTCTCATTTATATGGCCTAGACGACAATGCCAGAGGTATGTTTGATTTGAGTCATTAACTTTAAGTCGGTTGTTTTCTATGTTACAGACAGGATTATCTAAATCAAGAACATATAAACCATTAAATAAACGCGCAACACCATAGGTTAAATCATTCAAAGCAAAAGAGCAACTATTGTTCTTTATTATAAACGAAAAACCTTTCTTGTCCAAACAATTAACATAAATAATGTTTCTGCGAATCGCAGGCACGTAAAAACAGTCTTCAAGTTCTAAAACAAGCCCAGAGGGCAAAGATAAATAATAAGTTCCTACGGCTAAAGCAGCAACTCTTGCTCCATTGCCTACGCGTAGGTCCACTTCTCCCTTAGCCAAAGTCCTACTTCTCTGCAGTTCCTGCACATTTATACAAATGTGAGAAGCACATCCAGTATCCAATACCCAAGATATAGAAATAGACAGATTGACCTCTATAACATAAATACCTGATCCAGAAATCTGAACACCCTTCATTTTCTTCAGATCCTCCAAGTAAGCATGACAGTTTCTCTTCCAGTGACCAGGCTTGTGACAATAGTGACAATCACCTTTGTCAGCCTTTGCGACATCTCCTTTCGGCTTTTTAGCCTTTTTGAAAGAGGGCTTAGAAGGACCAAGATCTTTCGGTGTAACCTTTTTCTTGCCCTTCCATTTCCCCTTTCCCTTAGCACCTTTCTTGCCCACCATCATTATGGGAGCTTTCTCAGGTGCCTTGACCATATTTGCTTCAGTGGTCCTCAGCATGGCCAACAATTCCATAGGAGTCTTATCTTGCTCAATCATATTAAAAGTCATAATGAACTGAGTATAGTCGTTGTTCAAAGATTGCAAGATTATATCGACTTGAGCCTCTCGCTGAAGCGGGAAACCCAAATGAGCAAGGTAATCACAATACCCAATCATCTTTAGAACATGTGGTCCGACTGGTCCATTGCCCTGCTTGCACGAGAAGAGTGCTTTGCTTGTGTTGAACTTTTCAACATGAGCCTGTGATTGAAACATCGTTGAAAGATGTTCAAACATAGTATAAGCATTCATATCAAAATGCTGCTTCTGAAACTCAGCATCCATAGTAGCAAGCATAAGACAAGCCGCATCAGTTGCATCATCAATATGCTTCTGATAAGCATTTCGTTGAGCAGCAGTGGCATTGTTAGCAGGGGCTGTCGGTGGAGGAATATCAATCACATAAGATTTCTTTTCCTGCATGAGAACAATTCTCAAATTCCTAGACCAGTCAAGGAAGTTCGATCCTGTCAGCTTGTCCTTCTCAAGGACTGATCGCACAGAGAAAGTATTGTTTGTATTTTGTGCCATTTGTTTTCTACAATGATAAAATGCATAAGATAAGTTAGATTGTTACATTAATTATGTTCAAGTGATTATGACATATTCATAATATATCTCCCACTATTTTTTTTATCAAATTAATAGCCCTTACTATTAAATCGGAAAGAATATCCCATAAATCTTTCTAGTGAGCCAAGATCCATATTTCATCATATCCTAAGTCAACCACTGGTAGTCCTTAAAACATGATTATTTAGGTAGACAACAGTTGTCAATTATATCATATATAATTCTTGGATAGTTTAGTGAACAACAATTGTTCTTGTCTATCTAATAGATTTTGAACCAAACTACATGCTTCTAAGTTCATAATAATTGAATATAACCGTTTATTTTCACCTTATTATAACGACTCAGTTAAGTTAAACCCAATGATACAATGATCGAATATAACCGCTTATATTCGTCACATCTCACCACGATAGACAGGAGTCCCCTGCCACTGGCAGTCATTACCCTTATCGATCTAGGATTCAATGAGTGTTCATTCATTGGAAAGCATCCGATTAAAACTTAATATTTTGTTAAGGGGTTTTGATTTAAAACGACCATGATCCCATCATAAAGAGATTCCCAATTTTTCCTTGAATTAAATACTTCAAATCAATATTCATCAATAGTTTGATTTCCAGGTTGTTGGAGGAGTCACAAGTGGCCTCACTTAATACCCAACTTCCTTACAAGTAAAACCCATTTTTGACAAAATCTCCCCATATCTAAATCATTGAAAATTTGTATTTAATTCCGTGTTTCATAAACACAGAAATCTCATGATCGTTTGTTCATTTTAAAATCTCGAATCGTTACAGATTTTATCTTGTTTAGCATGGCAAGCATGGTATGGGTGACGTATCTAATACATGCATACATCATTAATCTAATTAAAACATGCATACATTTTTCTACTCAACACATGCATCATATGTAAAGTGCATCACATAAATTAATATGCTATGGTTATGGCCCAATCCTATGCGATTTTTCCAAGCTAATGGAAAAATCAAGGTCAATCTATGGTGGTAATTACTAATTATTACATCATCTCTTGCTGCGCTTCCAAAGCTACCTTGATTGCCTCCAAGCTCCTCTTGAAACATTTTACAAAAGAACTCGAGTTGCATTCGAGATAAAATAATTACGAAAAGAAAAACGACATGCAAGTCGTATTTAATTATTACAAACCATAAATTAAAAATTAATAATATAAATTGAAAACTAGGTCTTGGGGCCATAACCATGCATCATGCTCACATAGCAATTAAAAGCATCATATATTGTATAATCACAATTTTATACAACATAAATTAAATATGATCAAATCATAAATAATAAAATTAACGCACTTTAATTAAATATTAATCTAGTAATCAAAATTACTAATTAATAAAATTTTGCATACTCCAAGTTAAGGATTAACATTTGTAATTTAATCTAGCATGCAAAACCTAGCTGAAATTTTTTTATTTTTTTATTTTTATTAAAACAGCAGATGCGCATTTACAGTATGCGCATATGACCTAATCTGTCAATTCTACCAGACACGCATTCTACGTATGCGTGTATGACTTAAACCCTAGGTGATACGCATCTTCCCTATGCGCATCACCTGTACATGCATATTTTCTGCAGATTTCCAGCAGACCCAGTTTGATCGTATGATTGATTTCTAGTCGCGATTTTGATACCAGACTTCATAAACAGACCCACGAATACACAGCAACAACATCACAAACATATATCATCGATTCTTGAGTGATTAAAAACAAAACCCAGTAGATATAGATATATATATATATGTTAAACACGTATGTATATATACGTATGCATGAACTGATAATCACGATTATGGACTGGTTTCTCAGATGTTTAGATCACGTTTTAATCTTATTAAAACATAGCAGGTCACAACAGATCATAGAACGCTGCAAAACAAAAAGAAAACAGAAGCATGCATCGTGAATTTCATGCAGAATGGTTCTCGGGAAGAAAAAACACAATTCTTATAATACATAACAGATCGTTTATATCATATATAACCAAATTATCATATTATAAAAGCAACTCTGATGCCATTGTTGGTTTCGATCGCATACACGCAGCGAAAACAGTAAATAAAAATTGAAACCAAGCCCCGGATCCATGTATAATATATCGATAATATGGTAGATAGAACGATTACCTTAACGAAGCTTTACGTACAAAGAACGATGGAGATGCAAGCCTCCCACGATTACTGAGCACTCCTCTTCGAAGCCCCCTCTACGGTATCCACACGAACACTCCAAGAACGATTCTTGAATGGAAGGGAGGTACTAGCCTCCAATGAAAATATGAGATCTAGTTTTTAGGGTTAGGTTATTTTCCTTCGGCTGCAGTATAATTTTTGACGTAAAAAAATTATCCCTTCCTTTACTATCATCATGTATACATATGATAGTATAAGGCAAAAAGCCCAAGCCAAAACCTAGCCCATGTATGATTTATTTAAATAATAAAATCTAATTCTATTATTCAAATAAATAATAATTAATTCAAACTTAATTATTCAAATCATATCTCATATATGTTTGTATTTTATTATAGCTTAATTAAGTCCCACTTAATTAATATAATAAAATCCAACTTATCATTAATTAATTTAAATTCATAATTTAAATTAATTCTTCCTTTAAAATGTTCTATGTGTGTGACCTTGTAGGTTATTATTTATTTTGGCAATAATTTTATTCTCCAATAAAATTATAAACAATGAGCGGTATCTAGTAATACATCATTGCTACCCAATTAAATAAAATTAAATCGTGATTCGATAAACCTTTTGTGATTAATGTTCCCGTGTAATATAATCCCTTTAACCAAATATTATAGATTAAACTCGAGACATGTTTATTGTCATTCTCTTCATAATTTAATCCAGGTTTACTTGATCCATGAGTAGACTATTAATAACAAATCATTATTTGAGCACGGCCATGCATTTTATAGTCTCACTCAATCAAGAGGCCAATAATATCTCTCCTAATTATAGGAGGGTTAAATCCTTTATCTATCATTCATATTTCTCATACGACTCATAATATACCCGATGTCCACTTTTATCATCACCCGGTCAAAGGCAACTTTTAATGTAGTCAAAGTATATTAATCCTCGTATAGAAATATAATGATCTCAAGTCAAAGGATCATTACACCATTACCACTGTGAGTTATTCTTATGACTTTATTAAACATGAAGAATCTCACTTTGGGTCTGTCCAGTACCATGTACTCCTACATGCACCTATGTATTGACTTTAGTATCTCCATACTTATAACCAATGAGATGTGGTTATCTGTCAAACAACATACTAGTCTATATATATTATTATTGTCCTGATATAATAATAATCGACTAGGGACCTTTAAGAATATGATATATTATATAATCTCAAGTTCAAGTCATGTACTTAAACTATACAATGTGTATCATGATTCTAAGGACATTTATTATGCTAACAAATATATCGCAGTAATTAAAGTCATAATAAATACATTTATTTAATAATCAAATGACATAAGGTTTATTTAAGAAACAATGTATTGCCTCTAGGGCACCTACACTAACATAATTCACCAACTCCACATCCTACTACTCTAGAGGATAACCCAACTGATGGGGAGAAGTTGGATGATCAAGAAAAATCTACTAGGCGTAAGGGCAAAGAAAAGGTTGTTGACACGGAATTAACTTTATTTTGGGAAAGGAAAAGCTAATGGGATTATTAGTGCTATGTGGAAAGAAAGCAAGGCAAACTTAAAGATATGTTCAATCTACAGGAACAATTAACTTGCACTTGGTTAATTTTAGAAATCTGGAAAATGTATATATATGATCCAGAATGCACTTTAATATTATTTATCTTTGTATTTTATTTTTTTGTATCAGTTGAGTTATCCTCTAGGAATTTGCTTGTTAAATCCTAACAATTCAATAGGGGGAGATTGTAAAGCATAATGTAATGTAATATGTACTAGAGACATATATAACTCAACTAGGATAAAAGATAAATAATATTAACTCTATACAGGGATCGTGAAATTTGAAGAACAGGCATCAACAAGGATCAAGTCGCTGAAAGAAGTTCATTAACATGATCAAGCCTCAGTGACAAAATAAGATGTACAGATTATTCAGTTGAAGGGCCAAAAGATTCCAATGATAAAGTTTTTATGGTTGCACAATTCTTAACAGTGTTCTTAAAGACATGATACGAAGACCACGAGTGAATGTTAGTCGTCTGTGAACCAGACCAGTTGCACTAGGCGTCAACACCTCACAAAGGAATCGAAGTATCTAACTCAGAAAAACTGTTAAGAGGTATGATTGAGTTTAGAGCAGTGTTGATATCCTCTAGTTAGTTGGAAGCTGAATATTTAAGGATGTCAAATTAAGAGGAAAATGAATAGTATCCGAAATTACTATTTATATGAATAGTATCCAAAAGTACTATTCATATGAATAGTAACTGAAATTACTATTCATATGAATAGTAATCGAAATTACTATTCATATGAAAATTAAACAAAAACGTGTGATATGAAAAGTAAACAAAGTTTCAATCAGCTTTTCAAGCTTTTGAAAATTAGAAAGAAAGATTTCTGTGACAACAGGCAGAGGCGGTTGAAAAAAAATTCGTCAGCTGTTACGTAATTTAGCTGCATAGTGATTTTCTAGAATCTATAAATAGGCCTGTTGTATTTCATTTCAAAATACACCTCAACACACAACTCTCTCTTCTCTCTCTTATATCTTCTCTGTGTAAGCTGCTAGACAGTCCATCTAGTAGGAAAGCCGGCTTAGCCCACTTTCAGGAAGTGTTGGGTGAAGGTCCTCGTGCCTAAACTATCCTTAGGAGTGTAAGCTGCTAGACAGTCCATCTAGTAGGAAAGTCGGCTTAGCCCGCTTTCAGGAAGTGTCGGGTAGAAGGTCCTCGTGCCTAGTGTTCAGGTTTTGAAGCTAATCCATTGGATTAGAAGTTGTAACACCCCTTCGAGATTATTATCAATAACGATATATTCTCGGAATTATTTTTTTGGGTAGTATCGTATTCAACCTCCCCTTCTACGATACTTCGGGACCTAACAGACTGCAATTTATATACTTAATAGGGTTCCAACAAAAGCAGTGGCCGAAACCCCTTACAAACTTTTGACTAATAAAATGCCTGGCATTAAACACTTACATGTTTGGGGTTGTCCAGCTGAGGCAAGGCCATATAGGCCGAATGAAAAGAAACTAGACTCTAGGACGGTCAGTTGCTACTTTGTTGGATATCCGGAGCGAACTCGCGGATTTAAATTTTATGATCCCACTACTAGATCCTTTTTTGAGACTGATAATGCAAGATTTTTTGAGGAAGTTGATTTTGGGAGGGAAGGTATAGGTAAAAGTATTGTCTTTGAAGAAGATAGTCATGATTCTATTCATGACAATGCTGAGAACAATGATCAGATTATGGTACCTATCATTGCTCAAGGCCCTCCGGTTCAAGACAACACTGACATTCCCCACGAGGAACCAATTCAGCAAAATCAACAACCTCTTGAATCGCAAGAAGTGCCATTAAGGAGATCCACTAGAGAGAGAAAAAGTGCAATTCTAGATGATTATGTTGTTTTTCTACAAGAACATGAAGATGGAATTGGCATTGGAGAAGATGATCCTATTAATCTTCAACAAGCCATGCAGAGTCCTCATTCTTAGAAGTGGATTGATGCCATGAATGATGAGATGCAATCTATGAAAGACAACGATGTTTGGGATCTTGTCGAGTTACCTAAAGGATCAAAACCTATTGATTGCAAATGGGTATTTAAAACCAAAAGGGATTCGAATTGTAACATCGAAAGATATAAGGCTCGTCTAGTCGCAAAAGGATTCACTCAAAAGAAAGGTATTGACTATAATGAGACTTTCTCTCCGGTTTCCTCGAAAGACTCATTTAGAATTTTTATGTCGCTTGTGGCTCATTATGACCTAGAGCTACATCAGATTGACGTAAAGACGGCATTTCTCAATGGTAACATTGGTGAGACAATTTATATGGTGCAACCAAAAAACTTCATCTCTGGAGATCCAAAGACTATAGTTTGCAGGTTAAAGAAGTCCATCTATATATGGTCTCAAGAAGGCTTCACGTGAATGGTATCACAAGTTTCATCATGTTATCACATCATATGGTTTCGAAGTGAACTTGGTGGAACATTGTGTATATCACAAATTCAGTGGGAGCAAATTTATCTTTCTTCTCTTATACGTTGATGACATCTTACTTGCCACTAATGATATAGGCTTACTACACGATACCAAGAAATTTCTCACTAGTCAATTTGAGATGAAGGACCTTGGTAACGCCTCTTTTGTATTAGGAATTCAAATACATCGAGACCGCTCTCGAGGTATCATTGGATTATCACAAAGGAGCTATATCGAAAAGATCCTGGAAAGGTATGGCATGAAAGATTGTGCAGGAATAGATACACCCATGTCTAAGGGAGGCAAATTTAGTCTCAAACAGTGTCCCAAG
This sequence comes from Saposhnikovia divaricata, assembly GCA_036435485.1. Taxonomy (NCBI): domain Eukaryota; kingdom Viridiplantae; phylum Streptophyta; class Magnoliopsida; order Apiales; family Apiaceae; genus Saposhnikovia; species Saposhnikovia divaricata. Next base: position 172,596,631 of record CM071598.1, read on the forward strand.
AATGAACTTGAGATAAAGGAAATGCAAAGGATACCATATGCCTCGGCTGTGGGAAGTCTAATGTATGCTCAAGTTTGTACTCGCCCTGACATAGCATTCATTGTTGGAATGTTGGGAAGATATTTGAGTAATCCGGGAATGGAATAATAGAAAGCAGTTAAGCGAGTCCTACGGTATTTGAACAAAACAAAAGACTATATGCTCACGTATAGGAAGTCAGATCAGCTCGAAGTCATTGGATATTCAGATTCTGATTTTGGAGGATGCATAGATGAAAGAAAATCTACTTCGGGCTATGTTTATCTACTATATGGTGGAGCGATTTCATGGAGGTCTGCCAAACAGACGCTCATAGCTTCATCCACCATGGCTGCAGAATATATAGCATGTTTTGAGGCATCCAATCAAGCATTATGGCTATGAAATTTTGTCACTGGTTTGCATGTTCTTGATGGTGATAATAAATCAACAGTGGAATATTCAAACAACAATAGGAGCACTACGGAAGCAAAACATATAGATATAAAGTTCCTAGTTGTTAAAGAAAAGATACAGAGTGGACAGATTTCGATAGAACACATTGGGACCAACTCCATGATTGCGGATCCGCTCACCAAGGCTTTAGCACCAAAGGTTTTTCACGAGCATACTGCTCATATGGGTGTTACCTTGTGTGATACTTTGGTTTAGTGGGAGTTTGTATTTTTGGTGTTTTATGTTATAAATATTGAGTTGTTTATGTTCTGCAGAATACAGTTGATGGATTTAATTTAATTAAATGTCACTCTGCTTTTGTTCAATTTTCTTATTGTGGTTTAACATTGAGTTGAGAAAATTGGAATCAATCTCATTAGGGATTGGCTAAGGACTAGTTGGAAATAGGCATTATGTAGATCACATTGTATGTAATTTCCATGTCACACATCCATGCTTTGATTCATGTCGTTGAATATATTTGTGTGGTGATCACGGAAGGTTTAGTCACGTTATAATAGTGACGAATGCCGCCAGAATCTCATATTGATATAGTAGACGGACCGAATTGTTTTAGTAAAATCTAAAGGATAATGAATAGCATAAGGTTGTGCACTAAAGATTATATATAATTGATTTTGGATTAATATGCAACCCAAGTGGGAGATTGTTATTATTATTGTAATAATAATTTATGTGGGCTACATATTAATATTCAATTATATTTTGCTATTTATTTTATTGGGTTAAATTAAGTGATCAAATAAGAAACCCATTTTGATTTTAATTATTGTTTGGACTAAATGAGTGGATACCCAATATACAAAGCCAAATTTAATTATAATGGGAAGTTAAATTAGGCGGTATACGAAAGGGTTATAGTCCCCAATATATTAAACACGTAACAGAGCTTTTCTTCTCCCCATCAGAGAGAGCTTGTTGTGGAAACCTAAGGGTGTTTGATTGAGGAAGACAATAACAAGTACACAAAGAAAAGGACTCCTACCGATATTATTTTATCATGGATACAGGTACTCTTCCGCTTAATGATTCAATCTCGATAATTGAATATGATGTTTCGATCCTTGTCTCTATTTTAGAGAATTAAGTGTTTATAGAATTGTTAGATTCTATCACATTTTTTATGTGAACTGTAATCAATGTCAACAAAAATACAGCCACAATAAATTAAACAAACTTAGTTATTCTAAAATCATTTTAAAAACCAATTACAATTGTCATGCTTTTGGCCTTCTCTCATATCCCTTTTTGAACCTTTCATTGTAATACTTTCTTGCAGCATCAACGATCTCTTGTCCATTCTCATTTCTGTGGCTAGTGATAATCTGATGGAAATAAATTTTTCTGAGTTTCTCCAAATGAGAATCCTGCTGAGGCTGTTACCAAAAAAAGGCACATTACTAGCAGTTGACATTATATTACAAGTTAGTTAATAACATTACTAATTCAGTTTCACTTACGCTTTCAATGGGAAGTTGCATGCTCCATTTGTTTCCACCCATATATGTTTCCAAATGTCGCATCACAAAGATTCCACATTCTACACCATTTTCTTTTGTTTGCCATTCCATCCGAACAAATTTAGGGTTCAGATCCCGAATTTTTTCCCACCCAGGTACATGTTCAACTGATAACCACCTTACAAAAAGTGTGTACTGTGCAAATATAATAAAAGCATTAACAACGGTATCAATTTAATTACTCTAATTGTTGATCAATTTTAAGCATTTACTTACCAAGTATTGTGGGACATCTCCATACACCTCACCATAATCCGTAGACATTACAACATTATCTATTATCTCCCAAGAAAAATGCTTAATGTCATAACATATAACATAATGGTGAGGAGCTTGGTGTATTAGGAAAAAAAACTATAAAATTTATAAAAATAGCGCGTTAAAAAATCATCACATAGAATTGTCCTTTAACACATTTAAATCCTATATACATACCATATCAAAGTCCCTTGCATTATAGTTCCTTTTTTGTTGATAGTTGACCGTGCTAACAACCCTATCAATGTGGTCCAATAAAATGTCATACCTGTCATCATCGCTTTTATCATTCTGTCCAAGTGCGACTACCTATGTTAACATTATATTAAAGAGTTATACATACTTGTACTTATTGTGGACTCTACTGTAAAAAATAATCTAAGTGGTGAAGAAGGTGACTTCAGTCTCTCATCATCATTTAAACAATACGTCCAACAATCGATAACACTTCCTTCGACCCATGACTTGTACTTCAAAGATTGGAACAATCCTTTTGTACATTGCTTGTCAACAAAGACAAAGATAGCCTCACTATTTATATGAACAAGAGAATCAAAGTTACAAAAAAATACATATTCAAACATTTGTACACAAAAAAATACGCAAGACATAACTACATGAACTTACTTATTCTTCCTCTTGTCCTTGAATAGCCACTTCCAAACTGCATCTTCTTCCGAACTAATTTGCCTCCCAGTGAGCTCAGTGGCTCTATGCACATATGGAGACGTTAGATTATTGGATGGTCGCACCTCACGTCTTGGTCTTTTACCAACTACTGCCTCTTCAATTTGATGAGAAACCTTTACTTTTCCTTTCTAATCTTTGGTAATCTTAGCCTCTTGTCCTACATTCATCACCTGAACTGTATTCTCCATATTCATATCAGCACACAGGTTTCGTGGTTCAATTTGACTTATTCCCAGTGAAAAATTGGGCATTTCAGCATTATCCATATAATTACCATCCTTGGTCTTCCGGAAAGAAACTTCATCTACCATTTTGGTTACTTCATTTGTAAACTGTGTTGGCCAGTTCTCCCATGTGTCATTTTCATTATTAAAATTACCCGCTTCATTCCCAGACTTCTTATTCGGTATGTTCTCGTAAAATATATCAGGGCACATCAAGATTTCTTTCATTCTCAACCTAAGAGCCTCATTATTGGCATTAGTGGGAAACATTTCGCATGCAGTTACAAGTGTTCTCCCACAATCCCTTACTATATCACTTAGGATATCTAATTTTCTTTCTACTATCTTGTAATATTGCTGTTTTTTGCCAAAAAACAATGAAAACAAGACACTTATTATAAGCTTTACAAAAAGGAATAAAAATGATAATAATTCAAAGATAATTTTTTAAATATCAACTTGTGTTCAAATTCAAACTACTGGTGTTTTTTGCTGTTATTTTATGTACAGATTCTATATAAGCTCCATCTAATAAAGTCTTGGATTTTAGAATGCATATGATTTCTAGTGAAGAGAACATTTGCAGACATTCCACTATGTTTTATATCCTAATTAGCTATAACCTTTTCGAACATTGTCACACAAGGTGCTGCAACTCGACTAAGGTCATTAGAAATAAATTAACCAATAAAAATAAATATCCTATGTTCTTTGTGTTTAATGGCTAATATATGAAAGTTCTACAGCCTCTACATTACACTTAAAATATTCTAGACATTGCTTTGTCACTTCTGCTAGTTTCATTATATATATTTGAATATTTAGCATTAAACTTATTTTAAACTACAAAAAATTTTGGTTTTCATTCACAAATCATACCTCATCATTCATTAAATCACATTGTTGACCCTCTAAAGTTGCTCCCCTGTCTTGTACATCCACCATGTTCTGCATTCAGGAATAGATGCAAAATTACTTTTATAACGACATGTATAACTTGTTAAAAGAATAAAATTAAAAAATATGGACAATTAGAGTTCAGTATAGTTAAGTTCACCAAATGAACTCATAAGTTCAACCACTGAATTGTCTGGGGGGGAACAAAAATATTCAATTATACAGAAGACATTCGTAGTACGATTCTCCTCATACAAGAAATAATTATACATTCATATAACTAATTAATCTACTGCTCTTATGCTAAATAACCTAAAGTCTAAATATATATGCATTAGAAAAAGTTTAAAGTACTACTCTTGAACTAGGAAAATTGCAGCTTTCTTGAAGCCGAAAAAAACCATCACTATGACTAGGGGGACACTTTATTTAAAAAACTTTCTGCTCTCATTCATACTATTTAGGTTAAACCATCAGATACAAGATTTTGCAAAGTTTTTTTTACCATTTACCTCAATGTTAATTCCATCCGCTTCCAAACTAAAAACAATCTCTTCGTCAAACTGATTGTCTTCATTTTTTTCCTGAAGAATTTTGCATTAATAAAGATGGTTATTAAATCGCTAATCGCTAATTATATAATTAAGACCTTAAGGTAAGAATTGCAACAAGACATACCTCATCCATCTCTTTTTTTTCATTCCACTTTAAAATTTCCCCAATGCCAAAACATTCACCTTTGATTTCGTTACTCTGTCTCTCTCGCAAGAGACCATCTGACCATGCAATATAAGAAGGGGTTGTTCTAGAAACCTCTCTTGTACTTTCGTTTTTAACTCGATCAACATACAAATACTACACATGAATAGTATAGTATTCGTGCTCAAAAATCAAATAACATAATTAGTATATACAAATTTAGTACACTTACAATGAGGAATGGTAAAGATCCAGTAAAATGCCTCGTGGATGGTTCACGAACCCAATATTTGTGCGATGATTTTAATTTCCTTATGAGCAGTTCACACCATTTATAATTAAAACACTCCTCCACGTTTCCTTTAAATCATAAGATCTCGCGGTTAACATATGCATTGCTATGGGACTCTATCAAAAAATTGCTCATCAACACCAAAAAATTCAACTTGAAAATCTTGTCCACCTCCTCATAACGTTTAATCTTATCATAAACCATTCTAGGTGTAATTTCCCCCTAGCTTTATTCTAAAATTGTTCTGCCCATAGATCCTCATCTGATTTGTCAGTTGTAAATTTTATATCAGTCTTCCCATTCGGCAGCCCAAGAACTTTCTCCACTACTACATCGGAAATTTCTACATCTCCACATTCTAATTTTAAAGCAGAAGCAGCACCATCAAATGATTCTACGACTTTATAACCAAGTCACCGTGGATAGTGCAACATTTGAATCTGTAAAAGTCCACCAAAACCTGTATCTTTAACCCACTTTTTCTGTTGGACATTTAATCCTGCAACCATCTCAGAAAATAGTTCCGATGTAAATTTCCTTTGAATATAGCCTGAAAAGTCTCTTCCTTGCTTCACTTTTTTTCCAGTAAATTTAACTCCAATTGTCTTTTTATGCCTTTTTTCGCCACTACCTTCAAGCATATACTTCTTCACAATTTTATTCCTCTTTTTAATCAGTTCAACATTTGAACTTGCTGTTGTTCTATGATCCTGTCAACAGTAACACAAAATTTTTACTTACACGTTCTGCAGTAGTACTTTACGTTATGCGTTCTAGAGTAGCAAATTAACAAAGAAACAAAGAAAATTCTTACCTGAACATCAGATTTGGTCCTCTTCATATCTATACCCTTTTCCACAGCAACTTTCCTCTTACTTGCTTGATTAACCAAATGATCACGGTAATTTTTATCTTCATTCTCACTCAATAATCTTTTCCTCTTTGAATGATCAACACTAGAATCACCAGTAAAATTTCCCACCGTAACTACTTGAACCTCCACAAAATCATCATCTTCTTGCTGCAAACTTGGATCATTTTTTCGTTTACTATGTCTCTCGGCTTTTGTTACCGACTCATGGAAAGTGTACTATTCCTTCCAACTTTATCATTACCTCTGATATTATCATTTTGTCATGCTGAAATATAAATCACAATAAATCACAATAACGGATTCTAAAATTTCATAACATAAACATGGAATTTAAACCAAACATTAACAACATATAAATTTGTTCATGTGTGGAACACTTAATCATTGTCTATTTGAAACACAACACATAATAACCACATGTCTAAGAAACAAGAGTTATTAGTCTTATTTGATACAAACACATGTTATTAGTTTATTTGCAACATTTTCTTTCATAATACATTTAATTGCATAATTAGTTCATTTACAGAATGTGTTCCCCCTTTTAAGATCATGTACAGAATGTTTTCCCCTTAAGTTCCACTGCAGAACTTATTATTAGTTATATCCAACATACAGAATATACAACCAAAAATTAAAAGTACCATAGTCGAACCTTTTATCCTAATCCTAACATTGTCACTATGTCTACATCCCAATTATATACCCAAATCAAAATTCACTTGCTGCACATTGTCACTATGTCTACATCACAATTATATACCCAAAACAAAATAATAATGCCCTAATTACCTTCTTCACGATTTAGTCAATTTAAATGTTTCATTGACAACAACCTATTTTACATTTAGTGTTAATTAATTCAACCATTAATCTGTATTCAAAAGGAAAGATTTAGTACTCAACAAAAGTTTTACTTACCCATTTGCATGCAACCAACAATGAGGATAGTATCACTCCTAAGTTCTTAATCTGCAACGTGCTGCAGTAGAACAATAGCAAACATTAACAGTAGCTTTGAGTCTTTATGGGTAAACAAAAATTGAAAATAGAATGAATCTTACCAATCCAAGATCTTCAATAATAGTAGCTTTCATATAAACGAGTATAACACAATCGTACCGCTCTTGAACGCAGAAACGGGTTTAATTGTACCTCTCTTGAACATATATGATGTTGGATTGATACTCTTTTAAGACACAATCGTTGATTGAAGCTACTTCTCTGTCAATCAAATTTCAATTAACCCGCTGATTTTATTCTACTAATTTTTGGACAGGTTTGCCCCCGACTGACAACGTTTTTTTTATTTATTTAATATAAACTAAGGGTTCTTAGGTTCTCCAATTTAATTGGTTCTCCATGGAGCGTGACCATATATATATATATATATATATATATATATATATATATATATATATATATATAGAGAGAGAGAGAGTTGCACTCCATACAGAACAATTTAAATAAAGAATAATAAAGAACACCAATCTCTACCATTGAATTAAAATAAAAAAATGGACGCTCAAGACTAAAAGAAAAAAACACGTACAGCACAGTAGAAACAAGCACAACGCTGTTATACACGACGCACAAATCACAATTGAAGAAAAATTTAGGGTTCGTAAGTTTGTTGAAGAATCGTTGAATAATCTCATAATCGAAGAATCGAAGCGGAAACTGAAGAATTGAAGCTCATAATCGAAGAATCAAATCTCATTATCGAAGAATCGAAGCTCATTATCGAAAAATCAAAGCACAAATCAAAAAATCGAAGCTAATAGCTCTAATTGATTAAGGTAATGCATTGTAGAACTCAAATCTATGATTCTATAGTATATATTAGTTTTTTTTTGTTTGTTATTTATTTATTGTTGAATGTAATTATTGATTCTATGTTTGATTCAGCAAATTATAATTATATATTTAGTTATGTAATGGTTATTTGAGAGAGCGGAAACTGATTCTATGCTCGATTCTATATAATATTTTAAATGCAATACTACTTTCTGCTCGATTCTACACTTGATTAAATTATTTTTTAAAAAAGTTAAGCCTAAACTAGATGATGATTCTCTGTTTGATTCCGTGATAGTTTCTCTAATGAAGTTTACAGGTGTAGTTATGGTGACAGGTGTAGTATGTTATTTTGTGAAAAAAGATCATACATTACATTGTATGCTACAGTTGATTGTTTTGATTGTATGGAGACAAGTGTAGTTGGTTGGTGCCCCTGCGGGGCCTTCTAACAGATGACGATGACGATATTAAGCTCGATACTTATTTGAGTAAATTTTGATTCTATGATAGATTCTATGTTAGTTATCATTAGTTTGCATTATTGTGTAATAGATTATAAGTTATTCTTGTGTAGTCTATGATAGAATCTATAAGGTTGCAGTGTTTGATAGAATTTGGAGCAATAAATGTTATAGTGTGGCATGGTCTTACTAGTTGAATAACATTGTAAGTTAATGCAATGAGCTCATCGCTGAAGATGCTATGTGAGATTCGCATTTATGCTGATATATATATATATATGACATATGAAATTTTAGTATACTTCTAACATCTAGATAAAAATGAAGTTGAACTAATATTAAAACAACTCATCATTTAACTAAGTAAAACTTCTGAACTACCTGTTGTGTTTGGCAAATAAGTTGCAAACTAATAACTGAAATTATCTGAATAAGCTCTAAGTTATCCAACAAGCTCCTGTTGACAATCTTGTTTTCTAGTACATAAGTAGTGACTTGAACGCAGTTAAAAGCTTTAGTTGTAGAACTTGTGCCAAGCATGTAAAAGATAGCTTTGTTTTCGAAAATGAATAATAGATGCTGAAATACGCTGCATAATGTTATACATTTTGTCTGCTTTTTAAATTAAGTGACTTTGCTGTACTTAATCAGCTTGCCCGGAAGACCACTAGCGAAAAATCAAACGATTTGGTTGTGCAATGCACGTTATGTAGATAGCAAAGTGTTCAGTCACACTCTGCTTGCAAAGGTATATGCTGCAATCTTAGACCACTTTTGCAAAGGTATCTGGATCGCTTGATGTTTCTCAGAGTGCATCAATACAGGTATTGACTTTAACCATGACTTGTTAAGATAATAGTCCTCACTCTAGAAATATGCATACATTGATTTTTTTTTTTTGTGTTCTAGACAGTTTTATGCTTTCCATATTCAGGTGGGGTAATTGAGCTTCTGGGTTGTCATGGACCTCTTGCAAGACGCTAGCCTGGTAGAGCTTTTATTGATTCTGTTGCTACCTAGAGAATCATGTTCGACATATATGTAACAAAATGATCTAATTTACCCATGCTGAATGTTATACCTTCACAGGAAACTTTGGTCATCTTACCTTTTCTAATTTTACTGCCTTCTGGCTAATATTTGTATTCAGAATTCTGTTTGAAAGAGCTAGTATGTTGCTACTATTTATTTGGTACCTAGTTTGGTCATGATTTTGTTCCTGGATAATTTTGATGCTCTTATTACTTGATACTTTTGTTCCTGGATTTCAATTTTGATAACTTATAGTTGATTATTTTGATTGTATGGAGACAAGTGTAGTTGATTGGTGCCCCTACGGGGCCTTCTTTGGGACATGCAGAGTCGACACGAGCTCGTTCTTGAAGGGAATCGACGTGAACCGGCTACCGGCGATGACGGTAGACATGGAAGAAGAAACCTAGAGAGATCTGAGTTGGGTAACAGCGATGATATTATAGATTGTGACGATGAAGATGGTGATAATTCTAGAAAAAACTGAGGCTTTCTAAAGATCAGGCTACTATTCTTGAAGATAGCTTTAAAGAACATAATACTCTTAATCCAGTAAGTGTTTATAATATATCTCACGTACATGTTCTTTGTGGGGATGTTTATGTTTATATATATGGGGCAAGGGCATTTTGGTAATTTACTATGGATGTATGGTCTGTTATGCAGAAGCAGAAGCTGGCTTTTGCAAAAAGACTAGGTTTGAGACCTCGGCAAGTGGAATTCTGGTTCCAGAACAGAAGGGCAAGGTGAGATATCTTGTCTTTATTCTAGAGGGTGTTTTTAGTTTCAATATCCTTAATTGTTCTTATTAACAATGCTAAAATACGAGCCATTAAGAAAAGACAGGTAAGGATAGTACTAACTGATACTGTAATTGTTACTGTAAGATTTAAAAATTAGTGGATTAAAATCCTTAAATACTGAACAGGGGTAGATATTCACATTTTATGTGTGTCAAGTGGTACAGTTATTGACCATTTGTGCCAAAGATTAAAGTTTGAACATTTTGTTATTCTCAGGACCAAGTTGAAGCAAACTGAGGTTGATTGTGACTTCTTAAAGAGATGCTGTGAGAATCTAACAGAGGAAAACAGGAGATTATAGAAGGAGGTTCAGGACCTGAGGGCTCTTAAATCATCCCCACAGTTTTATATGCAAATGGCCCCTCCCACAACCCTAACCATGTGCCCTTCATGTGAGCGTGTCTCAGCCCCAACATCGTCGTCGGCTGCCTCACCGTCTACCACACCTGCTCAGCCACGCCTTTCGACATCTAGTCACCATCGGGTCCCTTTTAACCCATGGGCCATTGTGCCTGCTGCTCACCAACCGCTCAATGCAGTCCACCATAGATCGTGATCTTCGAGGCTTTTCTGTTGGTTTTAAACTTGTGAAATATGCAACGAAGAATTGAAGAATATTTAGTTGGATATCATATTGTCAAAAGTTTGTGTAAATTATCTATATGAGATGGTAGGATTTCAGCGTATCAAGTATTAGTCTACTCTTCAGCTGATTGGAAACTTTCCTCAAGAAGAGCTTCAAAGTTCCAACTTGGCTGCGAAACTAAATGGCTATACAGCAGAGCTGTGTCCATCAAGAACTCAAAAGTGACTGAATGAAAAGATTAATGATATTGTAAGGAAAGGCTGGCCTATTCTTCAAGACGTATAGTGAAACCATTCTTTACTGAGCTGCTGAATCGTTAGGAACTGCGAAGAGCATGAGGTCCAGTGTTATTTGTAGGCTTTCCAAGAAGCTTTCTGTTGGGTTAGATCTCGATGTTCTCATATAAATACTGTCTCAGTTCTTTAGGAGAATCCCTCTTGTAGCATTATCTTCCCATCACTTGTTCTCTTAAAATTAATTATAGGGTCAGAGGAGTTAATTTATAGGGTCAGAGGAGTGAGGATCAGTGAAGTGTTGTATGCTATTTATAGTTCTTGATCTCTTGCTAGAAAAAAAAAGCAAGAACTAATTGTTATCATATAATTTTTGTTATTTTAGCATCCGTATGGTTAGATTGTTGATTAAATGATTGAATTGTGTGAATCTAATTTAAAGCGTACTATTTGTACAAGTTTCCATTGCAATTTTTGAAAACTCCAAATGAACAAGACCAAACAAAACATAGTGGGTGCATCTTGGTTGTAGCAGATTGTATATGACTACTCTTTTTTACTCTCAGAAATTATGTAGTACATGGATTGGTAGTTATTACATGCACATTATCCGAAAGAGAAGATTTCCCATTCTAAGAATTTAGACTACTATTCTGCCAATTAACTTGTTCTTCCTACGAAAAACTAGAAAGTAAAGTAAATTACAAGTCCAGAATTGGAATGAAGAAAGTACATAGACCATGCTTATAAGCGAATACATATTAGCACAATGAGAAATTTTTCCGTTCTAAGAACTTGAAACTATTATTCTGCCAACTAACTTCTTATTTTGAGAAAAAAAACATACAAATACCATAAGTTCAACATTGGAATGTAGAAAACGCTGAAAACAGAGCACTAAAGCCTAGGCACGTAAATTAAGTTGGATATAACCACCAGCTTCTTCTGAAGAGTAGACTAGTACTTGATACGATTCTCGATGAGAAATTGACACTTCCAGGAAATATCTATATGTCCCTGGAAAACCCCCAGGAAATATCTTACTGAGGCATTGAGTCTTTAAACTTCTACCAGCGACGCAGGTAACTAATGATCCAGGAAAATGCCATTGCAATACTGCATAACAGATTTGATACGTATTCTGCACCATAGAGAAGAAAAAAATGATCAATTAAAGTACTCTTAAATATGAATTTGTTCTCAGCTTATGGTAATTCGATGAGATGGTTCTTAACTAAAGAAGAAAAACAGAATATCTGAAAATTCAATAGTTAATGCAGCTGTTCTTAGGGGAAAGGATAGCGAGGAGTGAAGAGTAATTGGAATATAACTCTTCAGAGAAACAATGCAAAATGGACAACCAAATATTACTTAGATATTAGATATCAATAAAAGAGCACTACGCAGACTTGAAAGAAGGGAAAGAAAGAAGAAAGCGTATTAATTAAGGTGAATGGCATAAGCTGATCTCAATGGTTATACCTCAGTGTACAATGTCTACACCTATGTCAAACATGATTGTTTTACAAAATAATGTTACTGTAAATTCTATTGTTCTGTTTGGTTGAAAAGAATGGAATGGGGAGTAATTTAATTTAAAATTACAAGACTGAAAGAGTTCTGCAAAATCTCTATGATCGGATTGGGTTTGTAGAGAAACCTCTCAATCTCTCATTAAGCAAAAATTCTTCAAATATAATATTTAGTCTATTGTAACTTTCATTAACAAAACAATGTACAAGAACACTTAACCTAAACGTAGAGAATCACAACAAAATAGTTGTCACTAAACCAAGTCTTTGTATCCTGCATAAAATCTATAGACTAGCGCCAAAACTCATTCACATAACAGCATCTCAGATCTCCAATTATCATTCAAAACAATAAAAACAGAAGCTAAAATATCACATTACAAAAGTGTAAATATAACACCAAAAAAGGAAAAAAAAACTGCTTAGCATAATTCAGTAACACAGCTTGTCTACATTATAAAATCCAACCCTGTAACAACACACATTGGAGCAATTAACATTAACATTTTCTATATCTGACACAATTTTCGATCTCTACAAGCTAATTCTAACTCTGCATTTTCTTCATTAACAATCAAATCCCATCATAACTCCTGTAGTTATAACTCCTTCACTTCTGTAGTTATATTCCGTTCAAATTTTATCAGGGCTGTCACCAAAAAAGTTCACGACTCTCACACTTAAAACTAATTCAAACCACTTAAAACTAACATAAAACACTGTAATATTAAGAGTAGAATCAAAAGTGTAAAACTTAGTAAATGATCAAAACACAAATTCAAGACAACTAACACACAAATATATATCTGAGAATCAAAACTATAAATGTAGAATCAAGCTGAGAATCAGTATCATTCAAAAGATAGATGGACAATTAAGGTAGAATCTAACATAGAATCAATATATAAAAATTCTCAAAAATACATAAAACATAAGTACAACTGAATTTTCATAACATAATACAGAATCTAGCATAGAATCAACCTTATTATACAGAATCTTATACCAAAAACAAGTAACCTTATTATACAGAATCTACAGTTCAAACTAATATGGAATCGATTATAGAATCAAAAGTAACAAAGACAACAAATTTGTGTAACACAAATGCAATAACAAAGCCACTCAAATCAAACCTTATTAAATAGAATCAAGCACAGAATCACTTAAAAAGAATCTTATACCAAAACGAAATTGAAAAATGGAAATCATTCATAACATAGAGAGTAGAATCTAACATAGAATCAAACTGCAGAATATCTTAAAATCCTTAAAATCAATGTAAACTAGAAACTTATGAACCATTGAACCTGACAAGCATTCATTCATGTCATTAGCATTGAGTTCGCAGTAAGCAACAAAGCATTATTCGAAGTAGAACATATCACTGAAAATTGATAAAATCAGCTTAATTGTTGTTGATCGATAAACAAAAAAGAGGTGATAAACAAGTAGTCTGTGCAAAGAAGATCCATAAACACCAGCAGAAGATCGATAAACACAAGCAAAGACGATGAAATCGATAAAAACGAGCAGAGAAAGATCACTGAGAGACGAGAAGAGATCGAGGAATTGTATGTATACGTGGGATGTAGATACAAGTTGTAACATAATTATGTTTTAATTGATTAATAGTATGTTATAACATAACCGTTAGATTGTAAATAAATGCACGTTCGAGATTAGAAGTAGGTGTTCTGTTAAATATAATTGATGTGTTTTGATCAGTGTTTAAGTGTTACAGGGAGTTATCAGAGTTTAGCTGGAAGCAGTCAGAGTTTGCGTAAACTCTGACAGTTGGAAGCTCGACAGAGTTTGTTAAACTCTGTCTGAAGGAAGCGCGTCTACTGTTCAACAGTGATTGAAGGTTAATTATGGAAGCGATATCTTTGAAGATTGGATAACTATCAAAGAGATCGAGTTGACATAGGAGACGTGTGACAATCTGTAATTGATATCATTGTATAGCTGATTATTAGGAATATCAATTAGAGATTGTATCGTAGCTGTATGGTATATAAATACAGATAGGTTAACCCTAGAAGGGCATCGATAACGAATTATCATTATTGTAACCTAGCAGCTCTTTGTGATATTTTACATCACGAAGAGGGTTTGAAATACAAGAAGTTTTTTAAGTGCATAAACGCTTTTACTTATTAATCTCTCATACAAAGTTGATTATTAATTGTGTATTCGGCCTAACAAGTGGTATCAGAGCCAATCTGTTACTTTATTACAGGTTAAGATCCAAACACAACAATAATCATGTCAGAAATTCCTCCACCAACACCTACTGTTTCTGAAAAGGCTCCTACTACTGTGAGTCGTTATGAACCAATCAAGGTTCCTATTCTGAGGCCATTAGAGTATGCTATGTGGAAGGTCAAGATGACTATGTTTTTGGAGGCTACAGATCCAGAATATCTTGACAGGATTTATGAAGGCCCTCACAATCCTACAAAGCTATCTGTTGCAGTTGCTGGTGAAGCAGCAAAAATGGTTCCAAAGGAAAAGAAGGACATGACTCCTGAAGATCTATCATCAATTGCTAAAGATGCAAAAGTTAGGCATTTACTGCATAGTGCTTTAGACAATGTTATGTCTAACAAAGTCATTAACTGCACCACTGCAAAAGAGATATGGGATGCTCTTGAAGTCAGGTGTCAAGGAACTGCAGCTATTAAGAAGAATAGGAGAAACATACTCACACAAGAGTATGAGCATTTTGAGGCTAAACCTGAAGAGACCATGACAGAAACATTTGATAGATTCTGTAAACTGATTAATGATCTGTCATTGGTCAACAAAGAGTATGATCTAGAAGACTCGAATCTCAAGTTTCTTCTTTCTCTACCTGAAAAGTGGGATGTGAAAACAACCACTATTAGAGACAACTATGATCTTGCTGAAACAGAGATTGATGAAATCTATGGACTGCTCAAAACTTATGAATTGGAAATGGAACAGAGAAACAAGAGATCAAGCAGGAAAGGAAAGTCTGTTACTCTTAATGTTGAAAAGAAGCCTCAGAAGAAAAAGGCAACAAGAAGGAAAATGAAAGGAAAAGCTTTGGTCATACATTCAGAAAGTGAATCACCAAACTCTGATTATGATTCAAATTCTTCTGAATCATCTGACTCTGAGGATGATGAAGAAGAAATGAGGAAAATGGCTGTGTTAATGGTGAAGACTTTCAAGAAAATGGGCTTCAAGAATTTCAAGAAAGGAAAAAGGTTTTCTAGGGATTCAAATAAAGACAGGAAAAGCTACAGGAAGTCTGATAAGAGAGATTCTAAAGGAAAGAAGGATAAGTCTGAAATTCAATGCTACAAGTGTAAGGAGATGGGCCACTATGCTCCTGAGTGCAAGAAGGGTAAAACTGGAAAGGTACTCTACACTAAAGGCAGAGATTGGGCAGATACTTCAGATTCTGATGAAGAAGTGAACTATGCTCTCATGGCTACTACTGAATCAGAATCCTCTGAAAATCAGGTACCTCTAACTACCTATGCTTATAATATTGATGACATTGCTCAATTAAGAATTTTTCTTAAGTCATTGCATATAAGTTATAGGGATCAGACTTTAGAAAATGAGAGGATAAAAGCTGAAAATTTTGAACTTAAAGAAAGAAATAAACTTGTTGAAGAGAAACTTGAAAACATGCAACAAGTTCAGAAAGAGAGAGATGATGCTGTTTCTATAGAACAGGATTTGCTTCAGAAATATAAACAGCTAGAATCTGAGTTGGAGGAAGCAAATAAGAAAATTAGGACTTGGACTAATTCTGGAAAGGACACTCAACAGATTTTTCAAACAGACACTGTTGGTCTAGGTTATAATGAGGTGATGGGTTTCGAGCATAAAAACGCAGCGGAAAATTAAAACAAAACAATAATTATCGAAACCCTACCGCAGGATCCATGCAAAAACATGATATTTAATTCGGAGATTGATGATTTACCTTAAAGAAGCTTTACGATTGTATGTCTAATGGAGATCCAAGCTTTCACGATCGTTGAGTGCTCCTCTTCGAAGCCTCCTCTAGGGTATCCACACGAACACTCCAAGAACGATTCTTGATTGGAAGGGAGGTACTAGCCTCCAATGAAAATATGAGATCTTCTTTTTAGGTTTTGGTTCAAGCGGCTGGGGATAATTTTTTGTCGTACAAAATTAATTACCTTCTTTACCTATCATCATATATTTATATGATAGTGTAAGGTAAAAGCCCAACTAAAAACCTAGCCCAAGTTTGATTAATTAAATAATAGAATCAAATCCTATTATTTAAATAAATAATAATTAAGTCATACTTAATTATTAAAATCATATCTCATTTGTATTTTATTATATCTTAATTAAGTCCCACTTAATTAATATAATAAAATACAACTAATCATTTAATTAATTTAAATTCATAATTTAAATTAATTCTTCCTTAAAATGTTCTATGTGTGTGACCCTGTAGGCTATCATTTAATTGGCAATAATTTTATTCTCTAATAAAATTATAAACAATGAGCGGCATCTAGTAATACATCATTGCTACCCAATTAAATAATAATTAAATCGTGATTCGATAAAACCTTTTGTGATTAATGTTCCCGTGTAATATAATCCCTTTAACCAAATATTATAGATTAAACTCGAGGCATGTTTCATGTCATCCTCTTCATAATTTAATCCGGGTTTACTTGATCCATGAGTAGACTATTAAAAACAAATCATTATTTGAGCACGGCCATGCATTTTATAGTCTCACTCAATCAAGAGGCCAATAATATCTCTCCTAATAATAGGAGGGTTAAATCCTTTATCTATCATTCATATTTCTCATACGATTCACAATATACCCGATGTCCACTTTTATCATTACCCGGTCAAAGGTAACTTTTAATGTAGTCAAAGTATATTATCCTCGTATAGAAATATAATGATCTCAAGTCAAAGGATCATTACACCATTATCACTGTGAGTCTTTCTTATGACTTAATTAACATGAAGAATCTCACGTTGGGTCTGTCCAGTACCATGTACTCTACATGTACCTATGTATTGACTTTAGTATCTCCATACTTATAACCAATGAGATGTGGTTATCAGTCAAAAACATACTAGTCTATTTATGTATTATTATTGTCCTGTATAATAATACTCGACTAGGGACCTTTAAGAATATGATCTTATATAATCTCAAATTCAAGTTGTAAACTTAAACTATATAATGTGTATCATTATTCTAAGGACATTTATTATGCTAACAAATATCGCAGTAATTAGAGTCATAATAAATACATTTATTTAATAATCAAATGACATAAGGTTTATTTAAGAAACAATGTATTGCCTCTAGGGCACCTACACTAACAATCTCCCACTTGCACTAGAGCCAATCACCCATGGAACTAGTGTGACCGTCGTGCTTCTGTTGCGACAGGCCTTTGGTCAGTGGATCTGCAATGTTATCATTTGTATGCACTTTACATATATGTATTTCACCCCTTTCATTAATCTCTCGTATGAGGTGATATCTTCTGAGTATATGTTTGGATCGGGAGTGCGATCTAGGCTCTCTAGCCTGTGCGATGGCCCCATTATTATCGCAGTATAGATCAATGGGATCTGCAATCGATGGAACCACTTCCAAATCAGAAATGAATTTTCGAATCCAAACAGCCTCCTTAGCCGCTTCACAAGCTGCAATGTACTCAGCCTCCATTGTAGAATCAGCTACTGTTTCTTGCTTTGAACTCTTCCAGCTTACAGCACCTCCATTTAGACAAAATACAAAACCAGACTGTGATACAGTATCATCCCTGTCTGTTTGGAAACTTGCATCGGTGTAACCTTTTACAACCAGCTTCTCCTCTCCTCCATACACTAAGAATGAATCTTTAGTCCTTTTCAGGTACTTTAGAATATTCTTGACTGCCGTCCAGTGACCTTCACCTGGATTAGGCTGGTATCTGCTCGTCATGCTCAAAGCATACGAAACATCTGGTCGAGTACATACCATTGCATACATGATAGATCCAATTGCTGATGCATATGGAACTTTATTCATGTGGTCCTTCTCATCTAATGATTTCGGACACTGGTCTTTAGAAATCGTTATTCCTTGAGACACAGGGACATATCCCCTTTTAGCATTTTGCATACCAAAACGATGCAAAACCTTATCAATGTATGTACTCTGACTTAGACCGATCATCCTTTTAGATCTATCTCTATAGATCCTCATTCCTAGAATGTAGGTTGCCTCTCCTAAATCTTTCATAGAGAAATTGCTCCCTAACCAAGTCTTAACAGCCTTTAGAGAAGGTATGTCATTCCCCATTAGTAGTATGTCATCAACATACAGTACTATGAATGTCACATGGCTCCCACTAACCTTCTTGTAAACACAAGGTTCATCCTCGTTTTGAATAAATCCATACTCCTTGACTATTTCATCAAAACGAATATTCCATCTCCTAGAGGCTTGCTTCAATCCATAAATGGATCGACGTAATTTACATACTTTGCCAACATTCCTTGGATCGACAAAACCTTCTGGTTGTGTCATGTACACATCCTCTTCAAGGCTCCCATTAAGGAAAGCTGTTTTGACATCCATTTGCCAGATTTCGTAATCATGGAATGCTGCAATTGCAAGCAAAATCCGTATGGACTTGACCATGGCAACTGGTGAGAAAGTTTCATCATAGTCAATACCATGAATTTGTTTGAACCCTTTCGCAACCAGTCTTGCTTTATAGGTCTGAACATTTCCTTCCATGTCAGTTTTCTTCTTGAAAACCCACTTGCACCCTACGGGTTTTACCCCTTCAGGTGGATCAACCAAATCCCAAACTAGGTTTTCGTACATGGAATCCATCTCGGATTTCATGGCTTCAAGCCATCTCTTAGAGTCTGGACTGTTCATAGCATCTTGGTATGTGAGATGCTCATCCTCATCTATGAGCATCAAATCCCCACATTGAGTCAAAAGAAATCCATATCTCTCTGGCTCATGGCAAATTCTACAAGATCTACGAACAACCTGTGTTTCTTGAGCATTGTCATTATTCTGCTCTTGTTCCACCTCAGGTTCAATGCTATTTTGTGGTTCTCGATCTTCATCGAGATCTATAGTTCTCCCACTGTCCCTTTTGGAAACAAAATCCTTTTCCATGAAGACAGCATCTCGAGCAATGAACACTTTCTGCTCAGAAGGACTATAAAAATAATACGCCTTTGTTTCTTTAGGGTATCCCACAAAATTGCACTCTTCGGATTTAGGTCCAAGCTTGTCAGATACTTGACGTTTTACAAATGCCTTGCATCCCCAAACTTTCATAAAGTTCATGCTTGACCGTTTCTCCTCCCATATCTCATATGGAGTCTTTTGAACCTTCTTGGTTGGAACACGATTAAGTGTGAAAGCCGCTGTTTCTAGAGCATAACCCCAGAAACTTATTGGAAGATCTGCATGACTCATCATCGATCGTACCATGTCCAACAAGGTGCGATTTCTCCTCTCTGAAACTCCATTCCATTGAGGTGTACCTGGCGGAGTGAGTTGTGATACAATACCACACTCTTTTAAATACTCTTTAAATTCGGTGCTTAAGTATTCACCCCCACGATCGGATCGTAAGATCTTAATACTTGCACCTCCGCCTATTTGCTTCTCTACTTCAGCCTTGTATTCTTTGAATTTTTCAAAAGAATCGGATTTGTTCTTCATAAGATATACATATCCATATCTACTGAAGTCATCAGTAAATGTTATGAAGTAGTAGTAGCCTCCTCTAGCCATCACACGCATTGGGCCACATACATCACTATGTATTAGCTCCAAACGTTCAGTGGCCCTTTGACCCTTACCAGTAAAAGGGGCTTTAGTCATCTTACCAAGCAAACAAGATTCGCATTTTTCGTATGATTCAAAATCAAACTTATCCAAGTATCCATCTTTATGTAATTTGGAAATGCGTTTCTCATTTATATGGCCTAGACGACAATTCCAGAGGTATGTTTGATTTGAGTCATTTACTTTAAGTCGTTTGTTTTCTATGTTACAGATAGGATTATCAAAATCAAGAACATATAAACCATTAAATAAACGCGCAACACCATAGGTTAAATCATTCAAAGCAAAAGAGCAACTGTTGTTCTTTATTGTAAACGAAAAACCTTTCTTGTCCAAACAAGAAACAGAAATAATGTTTCTGCGAATCGCAGGCACGTAATAACAGTCATTTAGTTCTAAAACAAGCCCAGAGGGAAAAGATAAATAATAAGTTCTTACGGCTAAAGCAGCAACTCTTGCTCCATTGCCTACTCGTAGGTCCACTTCTCCCTTAGCCAAAGTCCTACTTCTCTGCAGTTCCTGCACATTTATACAAATGTGAGAAGCACATCCAGTATCCAATACCCAAGATGTAGAAATAGACAGATTGACTTCTATAACATAAATACCTGATCCAGAATTCTGAACACCCTTCAATTTCTTCAGATCCTCCAAGTAAGCATGACAGTTTCTCTTCCAGTGACCAGGCTTGTGACAATAGTGACAATCACCTTTGTCAGCCTTTGCGACATCTCCCTTCGGCTTTTTAGCCTTTTTGAAAGAGGGCTTAGAAGGACCAAGATCTTTCGGTGTAACCTTTTTCTTGCCCTTCCATTTCCCCTTTCCCTTAGCACCTTTCTTGCCCACCATCATTATGGGAGCTTTCTCAGGTGCCTTGACCATATTTGCTTCAGTGGTCCTCAGCATGGCCAACAATTCCATAGGAGTCTTATCTTGCTCAGTCATATTGAAAGTCATTATGAACTGAGCATAGTCGCTGTTCAAAGATTGCAAGATTATATCGACTTGAGCCTCTCGCTGAAGCGGGAAACCCAAACGAGCAAGGTAATCACAATACCCAATCATCTTTAGAACATGTGGTCCGACTTGTCCATTGCCCTGCTTACACGAGAAGAGTGCTTTGCTTGTGTTGAACTTTTCAACACGAGCCTGTGATTGAAACATCGTTGAAAGATGTTCAAACATAGTATAAGCATTCATATCAAAATGCTGCTTCTGGAGCTCAGCATCCATAGTAGCAAGCATAAGACAAGACACATCAGTTGCATCATCAATATGCTTCTGATAAGCATTTCGTTGAGCAGCAGTGGCATTGTTAGCAGGGGCTTCCGGTGGAGGAATATCAATCACATAAGATTTCTTTTCCTGCATGAGAACAATTCTCAAATTCCTAGACCAGTCAAGGAAGTTCGATCCTGTCAGCTTGTCCTTCTCAAGGACTGATCGCACAGAGAAAGTGTTGTTTGTATTTTGTGCCATTTGCTTTCTACAATGATAAAATGCATAAGATAAGTTAGATTGTTACATTAATTATGTTCAAGTGATTATGACATATTCATAATATATCTCCCACTATTTTTTTATCAAATTAATAGCCCTTACTATTAAATCGGAAAGAATATCCCATAAATCTTTCTAGTGAGCCAAGATCCATATTTCATCACATCCTAAGTCAACCACTGGTAGTCCTTAAAACATGATTATTTAGGTAGACAACAGTTGTCAATTATATCATATATAATTCTTGGATAGTTTGGTGAACAACAATTGTTCTTGTTTATCTAATAGACTTTGAACCAAACTCTATGCTTCTAAGTTCATAATAATTGAATATAACCGTTTATTTTCACCTTATTATGACAACTCAGTCAAGTTAAACCCAATGATACAACGATCGAATATAACCGCTTATATTCGTCACATCTCACCACGATAGACAGGAGTCCCCTGCCACTGGCAGTCATTCCCCTTATCGATCTAGGATTCAATGAGTGTTCATTCATTGGAAAGCATCCGATTAAAACTTAATATTTTGTTTAAGGGGTTTTGATTTAAAACGACCATGATCCCATCATAAACAGATTCCCAATTTTTCCTTGAATTAAATACTTCAAATCAATATTCATCAATAGTTTGATTTCCAGGTTGTTGGAGGAGTCACAAGTGGCCTCACTTAATACCCAACTTCCTTACAGGTAAAACCCGTTTTTGACAAAATCTCCCCATATCTAAATCATTGAAAATTTGTATTTAATTCCGTGTTTCATAAACACAGAAATCTCATGATCGTTTGTTCATTTTAAAATCTCGAATCGTTATAGATTTTATCTTGTTTAGCATGGCAAGCATGGTATGGGTGACGTATCTAATACATGCATACATCATTAATCTAATTAAAACATGCATACATTTTTCTACTCTACACATGCATCATATGTAAAGTGCATCACATAAATTAATATGCTATGGTTATGGCCCAATCCTATGCGATTTTTCCAAGCTAATGGAAAAATCAAGGTCAATCTATGGTGGTAATAACTAATTATTACATAATCTCTTGCTGCGCTTCCAAAGCTGCCTTGATTGCCTCCAAGCTCCTCTTGAAACATTTTACAAAAGAACTCGAGTTGCATTCGAGATAAAATAATTACAAAAAGAAAAACGACATGCAAGTCGTATTTAAAAACCAAACCATAAACAAAAACCTCTATCCTATGGGTCTCAAGGCCATAACCATCCACCATGCTCTAGTAACAATTAAATAACATGTCATATTATCTAATCATGTTATACCATATCATATTTCAGATGATCCAATCAAATAAATCATATAACGCAAAATTCAGAAAATCAGAATCAAATTCTGAAAACAATAAATCGCGTTTTTAATGCAATAAACGGCGTCAAACGCCTTACAGACGAGTCGGTGATACCTATGGTATCAGTTTTGTTCAGACGCTCGTTTCCAGTCAGAAAACACATATCGTTTGCAAAAATCAGACACTGGACACAGATTTCACCAGATCTGCGCAGCGTATACAGAAATCGTATCGTATACAATTCCCATATCATGAACAAACAAAAATCATGTATATATCAATATACATACAGATTATATGATCATCATATGATCATCCCAATCATCATTAACATACAGTTTATACATATATATCAAAATCAACGCATCATACATGACAATCATCAAACATGCTCGTATATATATCAAAACTGTAACATATAACCGAATTAAAACGTTAATGCAAGTAGCTCTGATGCCATTGATGGGTTTCGAGCATAAAAACGCAGCGGAAAATTAAAACAAAACAATAATTATCGAAACCCTACCGCAGGATCCATGCAAAAACATGATATTTAATTCGGAGATTGATGATTTACCTTAAAGAAGCTTTACGATTGTATGTCTAATGGAGATCCAAGCTTTCACGATCGTTGAGTGCTCCTCTTCGAAGCCTCCTCTACGGTATCCACACGAACACTCCAAGAACGATTCTTGATTGGAAGGGAGGTACTAGCCTCCAATGAAAATATGAGATCTTCTTTTTAGGTTTTGGTTCAAGCGGCTGGGGATAATTTTTTGTCGTACAAAATTAATTACCTTCTTTACCTATCATCATATATTTATATGATAGTGTAAGGTAAAAGCCCAACTAAAAACCTAGCCCAAGTTTGATTAATTAAATAATAGAATCAAATCCTATTATTTAAATAAATAATAATTAAGTCATACTTAATTATTAAAATCATATCTCATTTGTATTTTATTATATTAATTAAGTGGGACTTAATTAAGATATAATAAAATACAACTAATCATTTAATTAATTTAAATACATAATTTAAATTAATTCTTCCTTAAAATGTTCTATGTGTGTGACCCTGTAGGCTATCATTTAATTGGCAATAATTTTATTCTCTAATAAAATTATAAACAATGAGCGGCATCTAGTAATACATCATTGCTACCCAATTAAATAATAATTAAATCGTGATTCGATAAAACCTTTTGTGATTAATGTTCCCGTGTAATATAATTCCTTTAACCAAATATTATAGATTAAACTCGAGGCATGTTTCATGTCATCCTCTTCATAATTTAATCCGGGTTTACTTGATCCATGAGTAGACTATTAAAAACAAATCATTATTTGAGCACGGCCATGCATTTTATAGTCTCACTCAATCAAGAGGCCAATAATATCTCTCCTAATAATAGGAGGGTTAAATCCTTTATCTATCATTCATATTTCTCATACGATTCACAATATACCCGATGTCCACTTTTATCATTACCCGGTCAAAGGTAACTTTTAATGTAGTCAAAGTATATTATCCTCGTATAGAAATATAATGATCTCAAGTCAAAGGATCATTACACCATTATCACTGTGAGTCTTTCTTATGACTTAATTAACATGAAGAATCTCACGTTGGGTCTGTCCAGTACCATGTACTCTACATGTACCTATGTATTGACTTTAGTATCTCCATACTTATAACCAATGAGATGTGGTTATCAGTCAAAAACATACTAGTCTATTTATGTATTATTATTGTCCTGTATAATAATACTCGACTAGGGACCTTTAAGAATATGATATTATATAATCTCAAATTCAAGTTGTAAACTTAAACTATATAATGTGTATCATTATTCTAAGGACATTTATTATGCTAACAAATATCGCAGTAATTAGAGTCATAATAAATACATTTATTTAATAATCAAATGATATAAGGTTTATTTAAGAAACAATGTATTGCCTCTAGGGCACCTACACTAACATGAGGGAGATGAACTTAGATTTCAAAATCAAGTTAAAGTCAGAACTAAATTTGTTCATGGAACCAGTAAATTTTTGTCTGAGAATGAAAAAGAAGCTGTCAAAAGAAAACCAGTAAAAACTAGTGTTAAACAGGTTAATATTGGTTCAATGACAGATAAACAACTCAAATATAAACTAAAGGAGTTAAAATCTGTTGAGAAAAAGATAGTGTCAAACAAGAACAGAAATGGAAAAGTAGGCATTACTTCAGGAAATAAACCAATGCTTGCTAGTTATGCTCCAAGAAAGACATGTCATAACTGTGGTAGTACTAAGCATCTTACAAATTTTTGCAAGAAAAATAAAAATATAAATTCTTTACCTACAAAGTCTGAGGTAAAGAAGGATTTTGCTAGAACTAAGCCACAGACTCTATGCACACACTGTGGAAGCACTTGGCATTCCATCTATACTTGCAGAGAATATCATGCTATCTATCATAATTACTATGAACTGAAACCCAATCTGAAATGGGTTAAAGTTGATACTGCAAGTGTAAACACTGATAATGTTAGCTCAAACTCTGATAATGTTAATTCCGCTGCAAAAGCTAACAAAGTTAAGAATGCCAAAGGATCCAAGCAAGTCTGGATCCTTAAAACTAATCCTCAGTAATTGTTTGTGATTGCAGGGTAACAGGGAGGCAACCCTAGTCGTGGACAGTGGATGTTCAGGACACATGACTCGAAATAAAGCCCTGCTATCAGAATATGAGGAGAAGGCTGGCCCAAAAGTTTCCTATGGTGATGGCAATATAGGAAGAACATTGGGATATGGCAATATCAGTCTTGGAAATGTCATCATCAACAATGTAGCTCATGTCCCAGGACTCAAGCATGACTTGCTATCTGTGAGTCAAATCTGTGACAAGGGATATCATGTAGATTTCCAACCTGAATATTGTGAAGTTATCAGCAAATCTACAGGAAAGGTTGTTCTAGTTGGTCACAGGCAAAACAACATTTATGAAATCAAGCTTTTGATAGACTCTGTTGGAAAAGCTGTTTGCCTGTCTACAAGAATGTCTAGTGAAGAGAGTTGGAAGTGGAACAAGAAACTCTCACATTTTAACTTGAACAACATCAATGAATTTATCAGAAAGGATCTTGTAAGAGGACTCCCAAAGACCCTGTTAAATGTTGATGGCCTATGTGACTCATGTCAGAAGGCTAAACAAAGGAAGTCATCTTTCAAGAGCAAGACAGAATTTTCTATCACTGATCCCTATCATCTTCTGCATGTTGATCTCTTTGGTCCAGTAAATGTTATGTCTATTGCAAGGAAGAAATATGCTTTAGTCATTGTTGATGAATACACTAGATTCACCTGGGTGTATTTTCTAGCAAAGAAGGATGAAACTGCATCGACTCTGATGGAGCATGTGAAGCTTCTGGACAAAGGATCAAGCAACAAAGTCCGAATCATCAGAAGTGATAATGGAACTGAGTTCAGAAATGCAACAATGGAAGAATTCTGCAAGGACAATGGAGTGAAACAAGAATTTTCAGCACCTGGTACACCACAACAAAATGGTGTAGTTGAAAAGAAAAATAGAACCTTAATTGAAGCTGCCAGAACTATGCTTGATGAAGCAAAATTGCCAACTTATTTCTGGGCAGAAGCTATTCAAACTGCTTGTTTTACTCAAAATGCAACACTGATCAATAAGCATGGAAAGACACCATATGAGATGGTGAAGAAAAAGAAGCCTAACCTGAAATACTTTCATATTTTCGGGTGCAAATGTTTTGTTTTGAAGACTCATCCAGAACAGTTGACCAAGTTTGAGCTAAAGGTAGATGAAGGAATTTTTGTTGGCTATCCACTGTCAACAAAGGCATTCAGAGTTTACAATCTGAGAACTAAAGTGATCATGGAATCTATACATGTTTCTTTTGATGATAAGAAGATAACTGGACTTGAAGACAAAGATGAATATGATCAACTGGACTTTGAAAATGAAGTTTTAAACTCTGATGAAGGAAACTCTGATGAAACAATTCTGACAGACTCTGTTGAAACAAACTCTGAACCTCTACTGGTAAATTCTGAAGAAACTTCTCAGTCACAACAAAGGGGAGAACCAATTGAGGGGGAGCATGATCAAAATGAAGACTCAAACACTGATACTGAGTCAACTGAAAAATCTGGATCAAACTCTGATGCTTCAAACTCTGAAAATTCAAATTCTGACTCTGGGCAGTCAAGTTCAGGGGGAGTCTCAGAAAACGAAGATAGATCACAACAAAATCAGGAGAGCATGGATCAAGGGGGAGGATCACATGCTGATAGAAGTCATTTGCCTTCTGCTAGGAAATGGACTAAATCACATACACCTGATTTGATAATTGGTGATCCAGATGCAAAAGTAAAGACAAGAAGTGCTACTGCAAGTGAATGTCTGTTTCATGCATTCTTGTCTAAAAATGAACCAAAGAAAGTGGAAGAAGCTCTTCAAGATGCAGACTGGATAACAGCAATGCAGGAAGAGTTAAATGAATTTGAAAGAAATGAAGTTTGGACCCTTGTACCAAGGCCAAAGAATAGATCTATTGTTGGTACTAAATGGGTTTTCAGAAACAAGACTGACAGTGAAGGTGTTATCACGAGGAACAAGGCTATACTGGTAGCAAAAGGTTATTCACAGCAGGAAGGAATAGATTATGATGAAACATTTGCTCCAGTAGCAAGATTGGAGGCAATCAGAATTTTTCTAGCATATGCCTCTCACAAGAAATTCAAAGTGTTCCAGATGGATGTGAAAAGTGCTTTTCTGAATGGAAAGCTTGAAGAAGAAGTGTTTGTTGAACAACCACCAGGATTTGTGGACCCCAAATATCAAGATTATGTCTACAGGCTAGATAAGGCACTATATAGACTTAAGCAGGCACCAAGAGCATGATATGAGACACTTGCTCAGTTTCTTCTAGAAAGTGGATTCAATAGAGGAAAAATTGACAAAACTCTGTTTTATTTCAATCAAGTAAGTGACCTCCTTTTAGTTCAAATTTATGTTGATGACATCATCTTTGGGTCTACTAATGATAAACTCTGTAAGAAGTTTTCCAAGCTCATGCAGTCCAGATATCAAATGAGCATGATGGGAGAGCTTAGTTACTTTCTAGGCCTACAGGTGAAACAAACAGAAGATGGAATTTTCATTAATCAAGAAAAATACACCAGAAATCTTCTCAAGAAATTTGGTATGCTTGACTGTTCATCTGCATCAACTCCCATGGCAACAGCAACTAAACTGGACAAAGACACAGGAGTTTCAGTGGATATGACAAACTACAGGGGCATGATAGGATCTCTTCTATACTTGACAGCTAGTAGGCCTGACATCATGTATGCAACCTGTCTTTGTGCAAGGTTTCAGGCAGATCCTAGAGAGCCACATCTGACAGCTGTGAAAAGAATCTTCAAGTATCTCAAGGGCACCATATCATTAGGTCTGTGGTACCCCAGAGAATCAGATTTTAAGCTACTTGGGTATTCTGATGCAGACTTTGCAGACTGCAAGGTAGACAGAAAGAGCACTAGTGGAAGTTGTCAATTTCTTGGTGACAGACTTGTTTCCTGGTACAGCAAGAAACAGAAATCAATCTCCACATCTACAGCTGAAGCAGAGTATATTGCAGCTGGTAGCTGTTGTGCACAGATCTTATGGATGAAGAATCAATTGCTGGATTATGGATTGAGGTACAGTAATATCCCTATTTACTGTGATAATCAAAGTGCTATTGCTATGACAGGTAATCCAGTATAGCATTCAATGACCAAGCACATCAGCATAAGGTACCACTTCATCAGAGAACACGTAGAAGAAGGAAATATTGAACTACATTTTGTATCTACAGAACAACAGCTTGCAGATATCTTCACTAAACCATTGAGTGAAGCTACATTTACAAGACTGGTCAATGAACTAGGAATGGTCTCTGGTTCTGACTAGAAATGTTGGTTAGATTCAAACTTTACTTATGTGATGTATTAATCATATTTCCTGATTGGTTAAATGCTAAGTGAACTCTGTTGATTAAACTCTGTTATGCATACTCTGTTAAACTCTGTCAGTATGTCTGTATGTCATACACTGTTAATAAGTTTGATAAACTCTGTGAACTCTGAGTTGATTTTTGTCTGAATGAAAACACCAATGAAGAAATATGTATGAAGCATGATTCTCAGCAATTAATCATGAATCTTTCTGAGTTATTGTGATCTAATCTTAGATTGTGCAGAAAGTTAACACAGCATGATACTGGCTCATATTTATAGCATCTCTTAGTTTATTTTGTCCTAAACTCTGAGTCTATAAATACTGTGTGCATTACCTTTCATGAAAAACTACTGATGTTGATGAACTCTAAACTCTGTTAGTTATACTCTGATAAAATAAAATGCTTACTGCAATACCCCAAAGAAAATGTATATAGGTTGTTATACTCCTTTGAGATTATGTTGGATACTAGGATGACCCAGGAACCTATTGGTATATAATATGTGCTAAAATTCTCTGATTTTTGGTGACTAGTTAAATACTAGGATGACCCAGGAACTTATCAAAATGATAAGGGCTAAAATTTTTGAATTTTTGGTGACTGGTTCCAACCTCTGATTACTGGAATGAAAAAAAAATGAAAATAAAAAAAAATGATGAAAATAAAAAAAAATGTATATAAAGGGGGTATAAAATAAAAATTACTGTATAAAGTTCGATTACTTCAGAGTTTAGCTTTCATCATACAGTCAGTGTTTACTATGACAGTTTGTGCATTCAGTGTTTATTGATTTACTTTATGGATTTTATGAAAAATTAGATGCTCTAAAAATTGACTTAGTAAACTCTGCTTCACACACACAAATATTCACAACTGTGCAATTTATGAAAGGGTTTCGGTGATAAAGTTGGAGAATTGACAAACGCTGTTGATTCGTGATTTGTACTCTAAGGTAAATTTTCCTTGGACAATTTGAAAGTCTTGGAGTAAGTAGGGTTTGTGACAACTGTTAATCAGTGGATAGTTGATGAATGTGTTCTTTATATGATTACTTCAATTAGTCTTCATATTCTCTTCTTGATTAATTTTCTTGAAGAACAGTTCATATAACATAAATAACAGTTGCAGAACACAATGAATATGATTAGAGAAACAAAATTTTCATTGATAATACGAAAGAGATTACAAGCAAATATTACATCTTTTTGTTTTCTCTATCTGCTAATCTATTCAACAGGAATGTAAAAGGTCCGTCCACACCACTCCATTGTTAGCAAAAATTCCCAGATCCCATCTTTGCCACTTTATTTTGGTGAAAGTTGAAGGGATAAGGTTATTTTTGCTGACATATTCATTAACAATGGTTGGTGGTGGTGGATGAGGATGCCTTCAAGGAGAGCCATGCCAATGTTGCTTGAAGGGCAGCATCGATGTCGATCACCCTTGCAGGTTTCTCTCTCTCGAGCTCTTCCAGACCAGCATCCATTTGCAGCCACAGCGTCTCAAGCTGCCTTTCCCACTCAAACGCTTCAAATTCTTCACGCGTATAGCTGAAGATGTCCCTATTCTCGACAAGATGAAGGTTCTTTTCTTTGATGGTAAGGTTGGCCATTGTTTTTCAAGAGTATTTGGTTTGAAGGGTTTGTGATTTTACAGGGGAGACTGAAAGGTTAAAGCTTTAATGAAATAATCTGAGTAAGTCTCTAGGCCTTAAATAGAGATGGGTAAGAACGAAGTTCTTAATTGCTTCGTATTCTGGTTATTAAAGGCAACAGGTAAACGCTTCAAATTCTAGTTTTACTTGGGTCAAGATATTTTTAAAAGAGTATTATTTGATTTTTGTTTAAATCAAATATTTTAATGTTTTAATTCTTTAATATACTCTTCTTAAAAATAGGCGCACGTGCCCCACTCGCCCTTTAATGTGTCCCACTTACCTATTATCGTGTCCCACTACACATTAATCAAGGAACTGATTGAGTGTTTGTTACATAAGAGATTGAGTTTTTCATTACTTTAATCACTTTTGTGTCCAAACGATTTTGCCTTATTCTTACATCTCACAGTTTTCTTATTTTTCTCTTGGGCACTCACGCAAACACCTTTCTACATACATATCTCTTGGAAATTCTTAACTCAATGGCATCTAAAGCATTCACTGCTCTTGGTTTACGGTTTGTTCCTAACAACTATTAAGCTCCACTCTATCATCAACGCGTTCCAGAATCGTTTCATCTCATGCAGAACTTCTTGAGGGATTCAGAGATTGGACAGGCTCTGATTGGACCTGCTACTCTTTCTGCGTCTCAAATTGCTTCATTCTGGCAGAATTCAGTTTATGAGGATGGAGGAGAGAGTGGAACTCCTACCATTATCTTCACTTACGAAGACCAAGATTATGTGATTACTCCACAGACTGTACGAGATACAATGGGGTTTGATACACATACTTCTTATACTCTGGTTAATGAAACTTATCTGAGAGAGATGCTACGAGAGATTGGTTACATGGAATCTCTTGACAAGATTGGCGGTATAAAGAGACCAAATCTCAGAAAGGAATGGAACTTCTTCTTTGATTGCATAACAAGGACGTTCCAGAAGAAAGTCACAAACTGGGATGCCATTCCGATAGACAGTCTCCAAATCGGGTATTCTTTGCTCTATGGTACTAATTTTGATTTTGGTCGACATGTTCTGATGAGCTTAGGTGATAAATTGTCAGAATCTACTACTGTTTATTATGCTCGTTTTTGTCAAATGCTGTTCAATGCATCTGTACCTGGTCTTGAAATTGATGATACTGATGAAATTGATCCTTTTAGAGTCAATAAGCGAATATTCTCTGATATGACTAACAAGGATGTTGGTAAAGCAAATCTCCCTGCTTTTGTCATGCCTCTTGCTCTACGAAATTTTCTCAATCAACCACAAGAACCACAACAACCTGAACCACAACAAGATCAACAAGAACCACAACAAAATGAACCTGAACAACAACAACAACAACAACAACCTGAACCACACCCTGAACCTCAACCAGAACCAAACACTGAATCACCTGCTCAGTCAGCACCTACAAAGCAACCTTCACCCACTTTACACACAAACTCTGATTCGTCACAATCTCCACCGGCATCACAGTCTAGATTACAAAGAGTTAAGAAGGCAATTACTAAACGACGTGTAAGTCTAAAGCAGGCAGAAGAGACACAAAGAAAATCAAAACGGAAATCTCCTGAAGCTGTTTACACTAGAAGGGGGAAAAGAATGAAAGCTCGGGCAAACATGCCTAAGTCACCATCTGTTGAAGAGGATTCAGATAATATACCTCTAGCAAAACGAAGAAAAGTGATATTCTCTGATTCTGTGGATGAAGATATTGAAGCTCCAGAGGTTGTTTCACAGCAAACACCTCCTGTTGAGGTTGAGAAAGATGAAATACCTGCAGAGGATGTAATGCCTGCAGAGGACAAAATGCCTGCAGAGGACAAAATGCCTGCAGAAGAGGATGCAAGAGATGGTGTTTCTCCGATAAATGATATTCCTGATTCATTTATGCCATTCTCTGATCCTATCTCTGATATTGGTGTAGCTGATCAACCTACGGCTGTTCTTTCTGAAGCTGTGGCATCTCATACTGAGTTAATATCTGATGCTCACCAAACTGTTGAAGAAGGTGAAGAAATTGATCAGGGAACCAAAGTAACTTCTCAGTCAATGTCTGTTGCTGAGCCTGAGCAACATGGAGACAATCTTGCCAAGCCTACAGAAGAAATTGCTAAACCTATGGCTGAAGATGAACCAGTTAAAGCTACAAGTGTTGAAGCTGAAGGTGACAGTAGTACAAACTCTGATGCTTCTCTGAGTGCACCAGTACAAACTGACGATAAACATACGCCTTTTCCTCAACCTTGTACCTCTCATGCAGTTGAGAGAGAACAATTTGCTAAGAATGCTGCTGAATGGTACAAAGAAGATTGTATTTTTCCACCAGGAAGAGCAGCTAAGTTTGTTAAGCAAAGTGCTGATACTATCTCTAATCCAGAGATTCTTTCTTGCTTGAAAGCAACTATAGTTCAAGTTAAAACTCTGGATAGACGATTTGATGATACTAATTTGGCAATCACTGCTTTGCGAAATGAGGCTGTAGCTAGAGAGATGAAGATGGAAAGAGATTCGAAACTAGTGACTACAAAATTCTCTAAAGCTCAAGACAATCTCTTTGCCAGGCTGACTAAAGTTGAGGAGAGCCAGTCTGACTTATCGGCTAAAATTGATTCTATTGCTACCTCCCTGGAGTTAATTACTTCTATCCTTATGCCTGATGATGTCAAAAAGGGGGAGAGAGCTGTCAGAAGGGATAGTGCTGGAGATGGAGGGGCAAGTAACAAAGGAAAGAAAAAGGCTGAAGAGGTTCAAACTCTGAGAACTAGCAAGTCATCAAAATCACAGTCTGTTGGGAGAAATACTGATACTCAAGGTACTTCAAGGACCAAGAGTTTGCTGTTATCTTCTAATCCACAGACTGATGAAGAATTGGCTGCTAAGCTGTTCATTGAAGAGAATGAGGAAGGAGTAACGATTGAGGACATTGAAGCTGAGGAAAAGAGTTTACAAGAAGAACATCTTAAAGCTTTAAATTCTGATAAGGTACAAAGAGGAAAAGCTCCTAGACCTGTTGTTAAAGGTGTTGTGATCAGAGAGAGGACTGATGTTAGTCAAAGTTCTCGGTTCTCAAAGGAAGCAATTGCAGCAGAGGCTAA
Organism: Saposhnikovia divaricata; assembly: GCA_036435485.1. NCBI lineage: Eukaryota > Viridiplantae > Streptophyta > Magnoliopsida > Apiales > Apiaceae > Saposhnikovia > Saposhnikovia divaricata. The sequence continues at coordinate 172,630,502 of CM071598.1, forward strand.
ACTCAAGCTAAAAGGCATTGAAGGTGAAAGTTCACAGAAGAAAGTTACAACTTCTGTTGCATCTCAAGCAATGATCACACCTTTACACTCTTCACAGTTGAAATCTGTTTTTGGAAAAGGAACAATTTCTGATCCAAATGTGTTATCTGGAGTCTCAATGAATGTTTCTGATGGAAAAGCTTTATCTGGCAAGGTTGGTAATAATAAGGGTGGACTAGGTTCACATAGAGACAAAAGGCAATATACTGGTCCTAGAGATCCTTCTTCACTGGCTGTTCCAGGTCGTGGTGTTCCTCAAGAGAGTTTGGACAGACTGGAATCAGTGCAGTTAGTTCATCAGAAGAGTTTAGACAAGGATTTTCTTTTATACTTCATGGCTGATGGGACAGTATTCAAAGTTGGTGAGGATGATATTGGCTTGAAATGTTGGGAAGAACTAGAGTATGTTCTGTATCTTCTCAAGGTGAATAGTCGAAGGACTCAGTCAGTTGCTAATGTGCTCAGACAGAAAATGACTCAGAATCTGGCAATCAGAGGACAGAAATACAATAGCAGATATATTCCTAAGTACAGGGATTACAAAGGCAATCTCATTGAAATGAAGAAAGGTACTGCAAAGTTAAAAACTGATTTGGGAATCACAGTACTTAACTTCAATACACAGGCAGAAAAAGTCAGATTTATCAGACTGGGTAATGAAATGAGAAGGAACAAGATTTATGATCTTAGGGCTGCTATCTACCAGACAGATGAAAGTGATCCTCATCTCAGAGAAATCAAAGAAGCAATGAAGATTGAACTTGAAAATGCAGAAAGAAGATTGCTGATTGATTATCTCAGAACCATGCCAGATCTTGAAATTATAAGAGATTAAGTTCTGTAAGAATTTTCTTATTCTCTATAGTTTTTATTAAGTAGAAGCTTAAACTCTGAATTTGTATAAACACTGTATTTGTCTATTTGTTTTGACATCATCAATTATTGTCATTAACTTGTGCATTTTTGCTAAATGAACAAGTTGGGGGAGATTGTTAAATATAATTGATGTGTTTTGATCAGTGTTTAAGTGTTACAGGGAGTTATCAGAGTTTAGCTGGAAGCAGTCAGAGTTTGCGTAAACTCTGACAGTTGGAAGCTCGACAGAGTTTGTTAAACTCTGTCTGAAGGAAGCGCGTCTACTGTTCAACAGTGATTGAAGGTTAATTATGGAAGCGATATCTTTGAAGATTGGATAGCTATCAAAGAGATCGAGTTGACATAGGAGACGTGTGACAATCTGTAATTGATATCATTGTATAGCTGATTATTAGGAATATCAATTAGAGATTGTATCGTAGCTGTATGGTATATAAATACAGATAGGTTAACCCTAGAAGGGCATCGATAACGAATTATCATTATTGTAACCTAGCAGCTCTTTGTGATATTTTACATCACGAAGAGGGTTTGAAATACAAGAAGTTTTTTAAGTGCATAAACGCTTTTACTTATTAATCTCTCATACAAAGTTGATTATTAATTGTGTATTCGGCCTAACATGTTCTTTATTGTTCTTTATATAAGGGTGTTCTGTATGGAGCAATGGCCTATATATATATATATATATATATATATATAGAGAGAGAGAGAGAGAGAGAGAGAGAGTTGCACTCCATAGCAAACACCTTATATAACAAACAATAAAGAACACCTCATATCTAATATAATTTAAGAGTTCCATCATAGCACCCAATACAAAAAGTTGTTATATTTTTACCCTCTAGCAAACCAGCAAAAAAAAATTGAAAATTTACTGTTCATTGATGACGTCATCAGTGACGTCATCAGTGAACAGTAATTTTCAATTTTTTTTGCAAACTTGATAGAGGGTAAAAAAATAACAACTTTTTGTATTGGGTGCCCCTGGCGGGGCCAAAGGATCTAATAGATCTAAGGTGTTCTTTGTTGTTTGTTATATAAGAGTGTTCTGTATGGAGCAAAGGCCTATATATATATAGAGAGTTGCACTCCATACAGAATACTTTAAATAAAGAACAATAAAGAACACCCATCTACATCGTTAAAAAAACCAATGATCAGGATTAAAAGATAAAACAGGGACATAACAGTCATTTTCACAATTAACTCAGACAAACAAAAACGGAAATTAAAATTACAGTTATACAATTACACAACGAGGTCGAGAGCACAGTACCCGAGGTCGAGAGCACAATCAACGTGACGGAGCATCTCTAACGGAAAGTATACGTTCTGAGCTTCTTGAGCTCGATTCACAAGAAGAAACTGCTATAGAATCGAAAATTCATCGAGGTAATATATGTAATTTCTTAGATTAATTGAAATTTTAATGAAATTACATGAAATTAGGGTTTGAATGTGAAAAACGTGTTTATTTCCGATTTTGTACCAATTTTATGTGAAAATGATTTAATGATAACTTATTTCAGGTAGAAGCAAGTGTTCATTTAAGATTCTAGTTGCGATTGAACTGGAAAAATGCACTCCAAAATAGGTATTATACTTATTTTCTGTCGTTTTGTTTTTTTCACAGTTTGATACATATTTCTATGTGAGATTCTCTGAATGCATGTATGTTTTTGTGCAAAATATGTATGTCAGATGATTTGTGTTATTTGTGTGTAAAATATATGTATGAGATGCTTTATGAGATTCCATGTTGTATTTAAACTTTGCTTTTTGTGTGTAAAATATTTCTGTTAAAGTGAGTTTCTATGTTTTTTTTATTGTGGATATGTGTGGTAGATGCTATGTTAGATTCTATGCTATATCATTCTATGATTACAACTGTTTGATGAATTTAATATTATGTGTTTGTTTGAATTTAAGTACATGTGTGAGATGCTTTATGAGATTCTATGTTATATTAATTGTAGATATATGTCTAAGATTCTATATGAGTTTCTATACTTGTTTGTTAGAGTCAAGATTCTCTGTCTCTTGTTAAAATCTCTATATGATCTATCCTTTTTTTAAGTGAATTGTCATATTGAGTATGCTACTTGTATTACCTATAACTATAACTACTTGTATACCAAAACAATTATAAGAAGTGGATCAGATTCTATCTGTCCTAGATGCTATGTCACATTCTATGTATGACTATCTATTTTTTTTTAGATTCTTCATTTCATTTCATTTTCTTTTATGTGACTCTCTTTTAGGGTTGCTGGATGCTATGTCAAATTCTATTTATGAGATTCTATTTCTGTTGGAGATGAGATAATTATATTTGGTTACGGTCATGAATTTTTTTTAAATATATTTGATAATTATATCTATGATGTGCCCTGTTTTTCAATTTTTGAGGTGTGTATAAATCAAGATTCCAGGTTATATTTGATTTACCCTTCATAGACTCTATACATACAAAGTGCAAATTAGACATTCATTCTAGTCTATTTAGATTACATTCCCAGGCATCCCGCACTTAAGACATGTTGATCATAACTAGACCTGGCAAATCGGGTAAACGGATTGGTTTCGGATCGGATCTGCTTCGGATCGGATCCACTTTCGGTTAAGGTACTATTTAGAGCCTATTCGGTTCGGATCGGATCTAATTCGGTTTGGATCCACTTTCGGTTAAGGTACTATTTAGAGCCTGTTTGGTTCGAATCGGATCTGATTCGGTTCGGGTAAAATTCGGATTAAAATCGGATAAATTTTGGATTAAGATCGGATCAAATTGGGTTCGGTTCTCTTTCGGACTTTTACTGTTCAGATCGTATTTTGTTTGGATGTAGGAACATTCGGTTCGGATCGAATTGTCGAGATATATCTAGTGCTTTGTCACGGATTGTTGATTCTATTTTTTAAACATTATTTCTCGACGATCCAACTGTACGGATCTCAAGATATATCTAATCTAGTGACATTCCCAAATTTTCAAAAAATAAAAAATTAATTTGGTTGGAGAACATAGTAGTCAACTACTGAATTGACTAGTACTCGTAACTAGTGCTTTATCACGGATTGTTGATTCTATTTTTTAAAAATTATTTCTCGACGATCCAACCGTACGGATCTCAAGATATATCTAATATAGTGATATTCCCAAATTTTTAAAAAATAAAATATTAATTTGGTTGGAGATCTTAGTAGTCAACTACCGAATTAACTAATACTCGTAACTATTGTTTTGTCACGGATTGTTGATTTTATTTTTGTTAGTCACAGAGTCATGCCTGAATACATCTAATAACAAGCCTAAGTGTGTGATGCATTACCTACATGACCTCTTAACTGAGGGAACCTCTAGTTGTAGAGTTTCTATTTGTTCTGTACTTGTAATAGGCATCAAATTCTAGTTGTGTTACTGTACTTATAAAGTCAAGAATAATGCTTGAAAGAAGTTCCAAGGTTCATGCCTCAAGCAAGGAGATAAAGACTACCAAATAATCACAGTTGGGATTTGAAGAAATGAAGAATTTGCCTAACTACCAATTCGAGAAGTACATTTGTCTATTCGAGAAGTCTAGCATTCGAGATGTCAGAGATTCGATATCTCAGAAGACGCTATTCGATATCTCTGAATACACGGTTCGATATCTCATTCGATATCTCAGAGATTCGATATGTCTATTACTCTATTCGAGAACTCATGGAGTCAACAAGTCAAAGCATCATTCGAGTTCTCTAAGGGTCAACAAGTCAATGCTCTATTCGATATCTCAAGGACTAAAGAAGCTATTCGACATCTTAGGGATTCGATATGTCAAAATGCTCTATTCGATATCTCAAGGAGTCCCAGAGAAAAGAGCTATTCGAGAAGTGATTTGATATGTCAATATAACACTATTCGAGAACTCAGAGTTATCGATTAAGTCAATTCGAGTTCTCGAATCAATCACTTAGCCACTTCTCGAATACATTCTTGCAGACAAAATACTGAAGAATTGTACAAGTCAGAAACCTGCAACAAGCCAAGTCGCTTTATTTGACTATGTACTATAAAGCACATTGGAAAGCCTACAAAGAAGCTTGGAGAGATAAGACAAAGGGACAAGGAGCTAAAGAAGTGGATCTGAACAGGCTTTGCAAAGTCAAATCTGTAGCCGTTTGGACTCTTACTCAAATAAGATAGACATACTGGAAAGTAGTTTGTTTTACCTACCTTATTTGTAGTAAGTAGGTATCCATGTCTATAAGGATACAGCCTCACTTCCTTAGTAAAAAAAAAAAGTTTTTCAAGATACATCACAAGAAATATCTCTCTAAGAAAAACGAAGCTGAGAATACTATCATTTGTATTCACAGATTGTAGCAAAATCTTTATCTAATAAAATATTAGATTAAAGTGATATTGTGTTGTGTTTGTCTTTGTTATCTGCACTCACATATCTCACACACTCAACACATATCTTGTTGCAAAGATTCAAGAACAAAGAAAAGTTCAAGAATCCATTCACCCCCCTCTGTATTCTTTTACTGTATTCAATACTCAACAAGTGGTATCAGAGCAGGTTGTTTAATCTAAACAGAAAACGATCATGAGTTCGAATACACCAAAGACTACAGGTACGGTGAAGGTCCCTAAGTTCGACAAAGAGAATTACAACCTCTGGAAAATAAAAATTCTGTTGTTCATCAAAGCTGTCAATCCTCTCTACCCTGACATCCTCAAGAATGGTCCATTTGTACCACAACAAGAAATTGCTGAATCCACAGTGGGCACAATAGTCATTCCTAGATCATATGTTGCAAAAGAGCAATCCAAATGGACGGACTCAGAGAAGGAAAAGGTTGCCCTAGACAGTCATCTCATGTTGCTGATCATAGACTCCATGGATATGTCGATGTTTGCCAATATAGCATCATGCACATCGGCCAAGGACATGTGGAACCACATCGAGGTGTTATGTGAAGGGACAGAGGAGGTAAGAGAAAATAGGAAACAGATACTGGTCACACAGTATGAAGCTTTCATGGCACAGTCCAAAGAAAGTATTACTGATATGTTTGAGAGATTTCACAAGCTGGTGACTGAGCTTCAAATGAATGGGAAGGTTTACAGCACTAAGGAATTAAACATGAAGTTTCTACTATCTGCACCAAACCATCTAGAGCAAAGGGTCATATCTCTAAGAGAAAGAGATTTGAACAAAGTCACATATGATGTGCTCTATGGGGTTTTAAAAACTCATGAGCTTGAGTTGCTTCAAAAAAGGGCTATCCAAGCCAACCAAGGCAGAATGATAAACACATCCTGTGCCTTAATTGTCAACAAATCCGTTCAAGACCTGAAAGCATCTACAAGTCAACTGAGAATAGAAGAGATAGTAGATGATGAAGAGACTGAAGAAGAAGTGACTGAACCTGTTGATGAAAAGGAAGAAGATGAGTTCTATACTCTTGAAGAGTTGGATGCCATGGAAAACACTTCATATGCTTTTATGGCTAGAAAATTCCCAAACATCAGATTTAAGAGGAATCAGCCCTTCAAGTCTAGATCTCAAAATCATTCATTCAACAAGAGCAAGGCACCTGTGAAAGCAAACAAGAACAAATTCAAAACCAGCTATGTGGATAGGTCATCTGTGAGATGTTATAGATGCAATGACCTAGGGCATTTTGCCAGTGAATGCAAGAAGCCTAAGAAGAAGGATAAGGAGTTTCTTGAGCTTGAAGTTAAGTATGAGGCTCTGCTAAAGAAGCATACACCAGGTAAGGCCTACATAGCTGAAGGGAAGTGTTGGGATGATTCTGATAGTGATGGAGAAGAACAAGAATTCTGCAACTATGCCTTGATGGCCAACTCCAAGAAAGAACCATCTGAATCAGACTCTCAGGTACCATCCCTCACTACTATAGACATGTCTGTTTCTGAATACAGATCTATGGTTAAACAACTATCTGTTGAGATGTTTAATATTCATACTAGTATGACTGCTGCTAATGAAGAAATTGCTAAATTGTCTACTAAGAATGAACTGTTGAACAAAAGAAATGAGGAACTAGAACTAACTGCTATGCAAATAGAAAACCTTAAACAAGAAATCGAATATCTAAAGAATAAGGTTCTATGTGCTAGTCAAGTTGAGAAAGCTCTTAGGGATGAACTAGCTGAAAATGAATTTAAATTGAAAACATTTAAGAATTCCTCTAGTCTATTGCAGTCCTACCATGAGAAAAATCTAGCTAGACCTAAGGCTGCTATTGGACTTGATTATGACACTCTCAAACAGAGGAAAGGCTATGCAGTCATTGAAGATGACATTGTTGTTCAAGAAGAAGTGCCTCAGGTTTTGAAAAAGGCTGAGACCCCAATATTTAAAACACCAACACTTGAGATTGATGAGGATGCCTTATTCATTAAGCAAATGTTGGATGATGAAGATAAGGCACAATCAAATGAACAAAAAGCATCCTCTAAGAGTGAGAATGTTAAAACCAAAGCCAAGGAGTCAGTAGGAGGTAGACCTAGACTTGAGAAATTTGTGAAGTTTGTTTCAGCTGGGAATAATGAGTTTGAGAAGAAAGTGGCTAAAAAGAAACAAAACAGAATGGCAAATTAGGGATTAACAAGGACAACAATTATGCTTATGTGCCAAATGCCCCTAGGAAAGTTTGTCAAAATTGTTTTAGCACTAATCATTTAACTCATGCATGCAAGAAACCATCTGGTAGTGTTGCTAAACCATTCTATGATTGCTCTGTGCCTTTAAGACATAGAGACTCTCCTTTCTGTGATAAATTTGATTGTATGCCATGTAACATGAATGTAATGACTAGTTGCTTTAATTTGAGAAGACAATTCATGGAAGGTTGCATCAGTCACAATGTTCACACACACTACACAAGAACAAAGTCTTCAAGTCCTCCTAAAGTTAGGAAGGTGCCTTTGTCACCTAAGTCTAAGAACCCTGATTCTAAGACTTCTAATAGTGACAAGAAGACTAACATCAAGAAAATTGATAAGCATGCTGTTTATGATAAAACTGTTGCTAAGCCACATGGACCCAAACTTGTTTGGGTACCAAAGGAGAAGTAATACCTTTGTGTTTGCAGGGCAAAGAAAGTGAAAGAAAGGTCATGTGGATTTTGGACAGTGGATGCTCAAACCATATGACTGGTGATATGGCCCTGCTATCACAGTATGAGGAGAAGCCTGGCCCAATGGTTGCTTTTGGAGATGACAGCATTGTCAACACACTGGGATATGGCAAGTTGGAAATTGGAAATGTCATCATTGAAAATGTAGCACTGGTCAAGGGACTCAAGCACAATCTACTGAGTGTTGGTCAATTTACTGACAGAGGCTTCAAAGTGAATTTTGACAAAGATGAATGTTTGATCTCCCACAAGAAGACTGGTGACTTTGCTCTATCTGGAGTAAGGAAAGGAAGCCTGTTTGTAGCCAATATGAACTCTGCAAACAAGGACAAAATTTGTTGCTTTTACTCAAAAGCATCAAATGAAGATAGTTGGTTGTGGCATAAGAAGCTATCACACTTGAACTTCAAAGGCATTAATTCTCTAGTCAAAAGGGAGTTAGTGAGAGGCATGCCCACACTTGAATTCTGTCAAGAAGGAGTGTGTGAGGCTTGTCAAAAGGGAAAAATGAAAAGATCAAGCCACAAGTCAAAGACAGTGACATCAATAACCAAGCCCCTACAACTAATTCATATGGACTTGTTTGGGCCTGTCAATATTATGTCACTAGGAAGGAAAAATTATGCTCTGGTGATGGTTGATGATTTCACAAGGTATACATGGGTAGAATTTCTGGCATCAAAGGATGAGGCTCCACAAGTAATCATTGAGCATATAAAGAAAATTGACAAGGAAGCAAAGGCCAACAATGTAAGTGTGATTGCATTAAGAAGTGATAATGGAACAGAGTTCAGAAATGCCATGCTTGAAGCATTCTGCAAAGAAAATGGTATTTCTCAAGAATTCTCAGCTCCAAGGACTCCACAACAAAATGGAGTTGTTGAAAGAAAGAATAGAACTCTGATTGAGGCTGCTAGAACAATGTTACATGATGCAAAGATGCCTACATGTTTTTAGGCTGAGGCTGTGAGCACTGCATGCTATATCCAAAACAGAACCCTCATCAACAAAAACACTGGAAAGACACCTTACAACTTGATGACTGGAAAGAAGCCCACTCTAAAGTATGTTCATACTTTTGGAAGCAAATGCTTTGTGTTAAAAGACAACTCAGAATATGTTGGAAAGTTTGATACAAAAGCATTTGAAGGAATTTTTCTTGGCTACTCTATGGAAAGAATTGCATACAATGTTTATGTCATCACTCAAAAGAAAGTTATGGAAAGCACAGATGTGACATTTGATGATAGCAAACTTCCTAGATTAGAAGAAGCCAATGATGAAGATAAAGATCCTTTGAAGTTTGACAATCTAGATGATTCTGATGAGGAGATTGAAACAGAATTTGAGCCCACAACCCAACAAACTCAAGTGAATGAAGAACCTGTGTCAACCAACAATGAAGAAACAAGCATCCAAGACACACCTGTGATTAGTGGAAACTTCACAAGGGGAGGAAATGTAAATGATCATGATCTGGATGATGATGCAACATCAAGGCTGAGAAATCAATCTGAACATACAAGGAAATGGGATAGATCACATACTGCAGATCAGATAATTGGAGATCCAAATACAGGAGTGAGGACAAGGAGAGCAACTCTAAATGAATGTCTCTATGGTTGCTTTCTATCCCAAGTTGAGCCTAAGAAACTTGAAGATGCATTGTTGGATCCCGATTGGATAATTGCTATGCAAGAGGAGCTAAACCAATTTAAAAGAAGCAAAGTATGGGAACTTGTGCCTGCACCAAAGGATAGAACCATTGTTGGAACAAAATGGGTTCTAAGGAATAAGATGGATGAAAATGGTGTAGTCATAAGAAACAAAGCAAGGTTGGTTGCAAAAGGATACTCTCAACAGGAAGGCATTGACTATGATGAGACTTTTGCCCCTGTTGCCAGACTAGAGGCCATCAGAATTTTCTTGGCATTTGCTGCACATTCTAATTTCAAGGTCTATCAAATGGATGTCAAGAGTGCATTTCTGAATGGGGAGTTGGAAGAAGAAGTATATGTGCAACAGCCACCTGGCTTTGAGGATCCACAATTCCCTCACTTTGTCTACAGATTGCTTAAAGCATTGTGTGGACTTAAGCAAGCTCTTAGGGCATGGTATGACACATTGTTACAATTTCTACTGGAGAATCAATTCACTAGAGGCACACTAGACAAGACACTGTTTTACAAGAAACATGGTGATGATATTATCTTAGTTCAAATCTATGTGGATGATATCATATTTGGCTCTACAAATGAGAAGCTGTGTGAGAAATTCTCTAAGCTCATGCAGAGCAGATATGAGATGAGTATGATGGGAGAATTAACATTCTTTCTTGGGCTGTAAGTGAGTCAAAGGAAGGATGGCATTTTTATAAGTCAAACCAAATACATCAAGGATCTATTGAAGAAATTTGACTTAGAAGAATGCTCACCTGCAAAGACACCCATGGCCACTGCCACCAAATTAGATGAAGATGGTAAGGGCAAGAAGGTAGATATCTCAATCTACAGAGGCATGGTTGGTTCTTTACTCTACCTCACTGCTAGTAGGCCAGACATCATGTTTGAAACATGCTTGTGTGCAAGGTTTCAATCAAATCCAAAGGAATCACATATGATAGCAATAAAGAGGATTTTCAGATATCTGAAGGGCACACCAAACTTGGGATTATGGTATCCTAAGGACACAGGGTTCAATCTGATTGGTTATTCTGATGCTGATTATGCTGGATGCAGAGTGGATAGGAAAAGCACCTCAGGTAGCTGCCAGTTTCTTGGACAAAGGTTAGTTTCTTGGTACAGCAAGAAACAACAATCTGTGTCAACTTCCACAGCTGAAGCTGAATACATAGCTGCTGGAAGTTGCTGTGCTCAAGTGCTTTGGATCAGAAACCAACTTAGAGATTATGGACTTGTGTTGGAAAGAATTCCAATCATGTGTGACAACACAAGTGCAATCTCTATAGTTTCCAATTCTGTCAATCATTCTAGGACAAAGCACATTGACATCAGATATCACTTCATAAGGGAGCATGTAACTAATGGAACCATTGAGTTACATTATGTTCCCACAGAGAAACAATTGGCTGACATATTCACTAAGCCATTAGATGAAGCCACCTTCACAAGGTTGGTTAGTGAGATTGGAATGCTGAATTCTTCAAATTCTGGCTGAGTGAATATATCAACTAGATTGTTGCAGCAGTAAATACTTACTTTATCAAATGCTCAATATTTTTGAAGTAAGTATTGGCTGGATTATGATTTATAAATATTCCACAATGCTGCATATGTTGAAAATCATACATCTTTAGCTTGAAATTTCTGTGAAATTTTGAGATAATCACTATTTAATTTAGTAGAATATTCTTCAGTGAATATTTCTGGTAAATTTTAAAAGATAGTGAAAATTGAATTTTATGAGTGAAAAGTATAGTTCGATAAGTCAGACTTCTCGAATGGTTCATTGTTTTGTCATGGCTCGAGTTCTCGAATAGGCCTATCTAGAACCCTCCTGAGTTCTCGAATAGTGTCTTTTGGAGAAATCGAATAGCACACTCTGAGTTCTCGAATAGAGTATTTTAGTTCTCTAATGATGGAGTTCTCGAATACTGTATTTGAGTTATCGAATCATTTGAAAAGGCTGATTTCTCGCTGACACTTAATCGCTTTTTGGATTTATATTCAAAATTTCATTTCGCTCATAAAAACATATTTTATTTAGCTTAGAATTATTTTCTGAGTTAAATAACTGCCAGCTGTGAGTTACAAACTGCTTGACTTATCGAATAGTTGTCTTATACTTCTCGAATGACTGCCTTGTCGATACAAAACTTATATCTAATCGACAACTTAAGTCACTCACATATATACAATTTTACAACTTTTCAACTCATTTCGTTCGATTTCTCAAGCATCTAAACTCTTAAAACCTCTGAAAACCCTAACTGCGAATTTCTTCTTCAACCTTAATTCTCTTCTCTTCTCTACCCAAATGGCAAACACTCAACTCACCATACCATCCCAAACCAATTTCATCGCAATTACCAGTGATGTGGAAGCACCAAATGCTAATTTCAAGTGCTTTGTTCGATGGTTGTCTGAATCTTACATCAAGGGTGCACTATCAGCCAACCCAACCCTGTACATAGACATATTAGAACAATTCTGGAGGACAGCTACAGTGGAGGTCATCGCCCTTGAGAATGCTATCACCTCATATGTTGTCTACTGCAAGATTCAAGGCGTGGATATTTCTATCACTACCGCAGACATGAATGAAGCCTTGGATTTGCAGCAAGAGGCATATGACTCCCTGGTCACAGATGCTGAGTTGGAAGAATTTTTTGAATTTATCAACTACTCAGAGGCTATTAAACTTGGAAAGCTGAATAGGAAGTACTTGAGAAAGGAATGGAGCTATGTTCTTGCTACACTCCTTCAGGTATTCACTGCCAGGAAATCGAGCTTTGATCAGATTAGTACACCTGTGCAGTAGCTTGCCTATGCCTTGGCTCATAGGAGAAAGATAGATGTTGGACATCTCATCATACAAGAGCTATATGGGAGACTTAGTAAGAACACAACCAAGAGAGGTACAGAAATTTTCTTTCCCCGCTTTATTCAATCAGTACTTAATTTTAAAAATGCTTCATTGATTGAATTGCCTGGATTAGATAAAAGTAAAATAGGCTATCCTAGGTCCATGACCAGACTTATTTTTGGTAACTTGGAGACTAGGAATAATGTGGATGTAAGGCTTAAAATAACTCCCCACATGGAGGGTTTGTTTAGGTCTTACCCCCACAACATGTCAATATTTGAGTCTAAGTCTCAGTTAGCACAGCCTAAGCAAGAAGAACACAATGCTAACCCAAGGCTTGCTAACCAACCCTCTCAGACAAACACTCTACCAAACAGAGAGCCAACTGCATCATCCTCTCAAAAGGGTGATGTTAGTAAAAAGAAGAGAAAACAGGTTGCTTCTGAACCTTTAACCATCTTAACTGAAGCAGCCTTTGCTGTAGAACTAGGTTTAGGAGGTGAGGAAACTGAGTCACCTATCATTAGCCTAAAGAAGAAGAAGAAATCTAAAACCACCTCTTCAGTCACCCAAATGGCTGAAGTTGTAAAATCAGGGGCAAACAGCTCACTAGATGTATCCTCTCAACAGGGTGCATCTATAGAATCAAGCATCCTCCCCAATGCACCTATTTGTACAGAGTCAGCACATGGGAGTGATAAGGCTAGCACAACACTGAGTGGAGAGCACATCATAATTGAAACTCCCTCTATCTCTCAGGGGGAGTTGCCAAAATCTAATCTACAACACACTTCTCTTCCAGAATCTACCACTCATATTTCTTTGGAGCCTGCAACTCAAGCAATTGAGGAGCAAGGCATTGATCATCAAGAATTCTTTTCTCTTGATGAGCCAATGGATTCAAGTGACTTGGTGCATGACACCTTGCTCACCACCCAGGTACCACATTTAGATGGTCAGGGAATGCATGCTGGGGCATCTCCTAATGACACCATCACAAACACAGAGGATTCACTAGTTTTAACTAGAGACTCTGTGCCTGTGTCAACTACTGTTGTAACCCATCCCACTCCTGTGGAGACAACAGTAGCAGAGTCTTTCCATCCGGTTACAGAAGTTGCATCTGTAATGAGGAGTCTAGCTTGCCTAGATCTATCTCTCACTTTCTGTCCCAATGGCTGAAGCCTGTGCAACATGACAGTGCTTCAGGATCAGGGTCTATTCCACCACAAATGTCCATTGAAGCTCTCCAAAGCTATGTTGTGGATAAGATTCCTGAGTTTGTAAAAATATCCCAGAACCTTGTCACCTCCAACATATCAAATCCAGATTATGAAGCCATCCTACTATGCCATAGGGATGATGTGGAGATGCAGAAGGCCAAGATTATTGATGATGCTGAGAGAGATGGCAATGTAGATGCCTGGATGCAAGGAAAGTATGATGTAACTCTCAGTGAAGCACTTCAATATCTTAGAGAGGAATACATCACTTCACTGGGTTCAAATGTAAAATCCCTGTCCCCTAGTGAAGTTTATGAAGCTGTCAATGATTCCTACAAGGGTTTCCTCAAGGCTGCACACTATCTTGGCAAGGGAGTCAAAACTGAAGTCAACAAGGTGAGTGACAAGACAACCACTTCAGTAGAAGAGATAAAGAGGCCCTTTGATGCCAAATTTTCTCAACTAGACAGTGTGGTCAAAGATCTCAGACACTGCAACACCACCTGCACCAAGATGGATAATGGTCTAGCTCTACTTAAAGATACAGTCACAGGTCTAGGAAGAAAATTTCAAATTCTATCTGACCAGACTACAGACTCCAATGCCATGCTTAGGACACTCTTTACAAATCAATATGGAGACAAGCTGGTCACTGAGGTCCCTGTGCATGAGCTGTCTAGATTTGAAGTGCAGAGACTTAAAGAACAATCCCTGTCTGGCTTCAAATCTACTGCATTATTCAGTAAGGTAGATGCACTTGAGAAAGAGGTAGCTACTCTCACTAAGTCTAATGCTCATCTTACAGACAAGGTACAAACTCCGACTCCATATCTAAGAATGCCAAGCCAGTAGAAGTGAAGGTAGTCACTGAGGCCAAGCTACAAGAAATTGCAAACTCAAATGTCTATCATGATAATGCATTCTTGGAGTTTCTGAAAGTCTCAAGAGAACAGGCTGGTGATGCTTTATCATATCATGGGAGTTTGAAGAGTCATATTGACTTTCTCACTGTAGTACCAAGGAGAGTTGATGGCCTATGGCTCAAAGAGATAATGATGGTAGGAAAGAATAAGATATGGCACTTAACCATCAACACTCTACAGGGTCTAAAGCACTCAGAAGTGGATGTGTTCCTTGGAATGATTGAAAAGAAGGATGAAAACTGCAAGAGTCTCTTTGAAGAGTTAAGGGATGGTCAACCAGCAAGGCTTCCTGAAGTATTCACAAATCCTAGAACAATCATCTATCCTAGAATGATTGACTAAGGGTCTTACTCACAATTTGGGGGAGATTGTTAGTCACAGAGGCATGCCTGAATACATCTAATAACAAGCCTAAGTGTGTGTAATGCTATGCATTACCTACATGACCTCTTAACTGAGGGAACCTCTAGTTGTAGAGTTTCTATTTGTTCTGTACTTGTAATAGGCATCAAATTCTAGTTGTGTTACTGTACTTATAAAGTCAAGAATAATGCTTGAAAGAAGTTCAAAGGTTCATGCCTCAAGCAAGAAGATAAAGACTGCCAAATAATCACAGTTGGGATTTGAAGAAATGAAGAATTTGCCAAAGTACCAATTCGAGAAGTACGTTTGTCTATTCGAGAAGTCTAGCATTCGAGAAGTCAGAGATTCGATATCTCAGAAGACACTATTCGATATCTCTGAATACACTGTTCGATATCTCATTCGATATCTCAGAGATTCGATATGTCTATTACTCTATTCGAGAACTCATGGAGTCAACAAGTCAAAGTATCATTCGAGTTCTCTAAGGGTCAACAAGTCAATGCTCTATTCGATATCTCAAGGACTAAAGAAGCTATTCGACATCTCAGGGATTCGATATGTCAAAATGCTCTATTCGATATCTCAAGGAGTCCCAGAGAAAAGGGCTATTCGAGAAGTGATTTGATATGTCAATATAACACTATTCGAGAACTCAGAGTTATCGATTAAGTCAATTCGAGTTCTCGAATCAATCACTTAGCCACTTCTCGAATACATTCTTGGAGACAAAATACTGAAGAATTGTACAAGTCAGAAACCTACAACAAGCCAAGTCACTTTATTTGACTATGTACTATAAAGCACATTGGAAAGCCTACAAAGAAGCTTGGAGAGATAAGACAAAGGGACAAGGAGCTAAAGAAGTGGATCTGAACAGGCTTTGCAAAGTCAAATCTGTAGCCGTTTGGACTCTTACTCAAATAAGATAGACATACTGGAAAGTAGTTTGTTTTACCTACCTTATTTGTAGTAAGTAGGTGTATCCATGTCTATAAGGATATAGCCTCACTTCCTTAGCAGATAAGTTTTTCAAGATACATCACAAGAAATATCTCTCTAAGAAAAACGAAGCTGAGAATACTACCATTTGTATTCACATATTGTAGCAAAATCTTTATCTAATAAAATATTAGATTAAAGTGATATTGTATTGTGTTTGTCTTTGTTATCTGCACTCACATATCTCACACACTCAACACATATCTTGTTGCAAAGATTCAAGAACAAAGAAAAGTTCAAGAATCCATTCACCCCCCTTCTGTATTCTTTTACTGTATTCAATACTCAACAATTTTTTTTAAATTATTTCTTGACGATCCAACCGTACGGATGTCAAAATTTAGTGATATTTCCAAATTTTCAGAAAATAAAAAATATTTTTTAAAAAATACATGTGTCAAAGTTTATTAAATAAGACTGAATATGTCAAAATTAGATACATCACTTATATAACGTTTCCATAAGCGCTATGGAAGTGAATGCACTCACTTAGACAGCGCTTCAATAAGCGCTATATAAGTGAATGCACTTTAATTTCTGCCCAAAATATGCAGAATTTATTTATTTATTTATTTATTTGATAATTATGTGCAGAATTTATTAATTTATATTTGTAAATTGAATTAAAATATTATTATATACAAAATATCGTAAGCAATGTTCAATGACAATAATAAATATATAGCAAATCAGAAAATATAAAAATTGACAAAACTAAACAAATAAAGGTCAAAAAAATATTAATCTATATAAAATTATTTTATTGGATATTTTTCGATTCAGTTATTTTTAGTTTCGGATTTACATCGGATTCAAGTCATATTCGGTTCGGGTAAATTTTTATTCGGATTTGATCGGTTCTGATTATAATCGGATACATGGTCATCATTGGATACAGTATTTCGGATAATTTTTGATTAAATTTCCGATTCGGTTATTTTTCGGATCGGGTCAAATTGGTTTTCGCATCGTTATCGGATTTGATTAAATTGAACCGGTTTCGGTTCGGATTCGGATTGTTTCGGTTTCGGATACAATTTTGGATATTCTATTTCGGATCCAATTTCGAATTCGGTTTCACATATTTCGGTTCGGTTTTTCGGATCCAGACCCATTTTGCCAGGTCTAATCGTAACTAAGTGTCTTATGACAGTTACATATGGTGGACATTGGCTAGTTTCATGAGACTGAGTTCCTATTGTATCTGTCTTTGGCTTCACTTGATTCCTGGTCATATCATAAACAATAGATGCTATGTCACATTCTATGTATGACATTCTATTTCTATTGGAGATGAGATAATTATATTTGGTTAAGGTCATGAATTTTTTTAATATTTGATAATTATATTTATGTTGTGCCCTGTTTTTGTACCAGAATCATTTATAGAATAACTTTATTTTCATTCTCTCTACTATGCCCTGTTTTGGAGTAATGTTGTAGTTAATGATTCTATGTTTGTTTAGTTGTAGTAATATGTCGTAGATGCTATGTGACTATCGGTTTTTTTTAGATTCTTCATTTCATTTTGTTTTATTTTATGTGACTCCCTTTTAGGCTTCTTTGATATATTTGAGTTTGATTCTATTTTGAGTTTACATGTTAACCATATTTTAATATGCCCGTTATACATCATTGTTAATTGCTTTTTCTTCTTGTTATGTCTTAGGTAGAAGATCTGGATTACGCCTAAGTGCAAGAAGAATGAAACATTCATCGACAGCAGGAACTGGTCAGAAACGACGACTAGTAAGGAGAAATAATGACCAATTGAACACCATGGATTTTGACAAACATGTCAAGTATGTACCATACACTTTGAAAAACATGTTTGATTATTTAATCAGAATTTATTAAATTAATCATACTGACAATTTTTTTTTCTAAAACTGTATTCAACAGGCTTCCTATTTCTCTCACATACTCTTGCATGTGCGCTGATTCGTTATTCTTCAAAGGTTATGTAGAAGGATACAATAAAAAAGGTGTAGTTTCGTGGATGCTGAATTTAGGGTGCTTGGAAAAAGATATGTTTTTGTTCCTATCTGCCTAACGTAAGTCTACACTTTTGCAACAGCTCACTCTTGCATATATTTAAAGTGGTATTGATTTCTATGGTACTTACCAATTTAAGTTCTGTGTTGTTCAGGAATCATTGGAGTCTGCTAATACTTTGCAACTTTAACAACGATTTAAATTCAAGCACAGCACGTTCGTGCATGTTACTACTAGATTCCCTGCTATCCCGAGAAATGGATCTTGAGCCGGACATTCGGAAGTATGTGTTTAATAGATAGACATAATAAAATCATTTATGTATAACAGGTATTCGTAATAGAATGATGACTATGTTTTTATACATTTTTTTGCAGATTTGTTTCTGATATATTCAAGAAATGGAAACCAGAAACTAGTGATGGATTGATCCATTGTATTAAATTCAGGATTCCAAAGGTTCTGCAGCAAAATGATGGAATAGAATGTGGTTTTTATGTCCTTTTTTATATATATCGGTTCCTAATGGCGTGCCCAAATCAGTTCGACCTTGATGAACATTATCCGTCATTTGTAAGTTGTAGTAGTTTTTTTTTGTTTGACATGCTTTTTTGAGATTCTATGTTTTTTTAGTGTAAGATATATGTCTGTTATGCTCACTGAGATTCTATATTATATGTCTTTTAATACTTTGAAATCATGCAGATGAAAGCAGATTGGTTCACTCTAACTGAATTCAATACATTCTATGATAATCTTATGCATGTTTGGGACGAAGTGGACCTCGAAGAAATGGAAATGGAACTTTATTCTGAGCAACCAAGGAAAGGTATAAGTAGTATACTAAAACTGCTTTGAAACTAGTGTAGAATAAAAGTTGTAATTACTTTTATCAATAAATTTAATACAACATGACACACATTTGCTAGTATAAGAAACTTATTAGGATATGTTTTTTTTTTTTAGATTTCGCTAACAACAAAAATGATGTTGAAGTCATTAATCTTGATATTGAAACCAAAGCTATGAAACTTGACAGGAAAGGTAAACCTCCAATACTAATTTAATATTTTTTATGTTTTTTTTATGTTATTCTGAATATAAAGTCATTTAACCTTTCTTCTTACGTTTATTGTACTTTAAAACAGAACAACAACTTGCAATTGTTGTTTACACACCAGAAAGCTCCATTCCAAATAGTTCTCCAGATCCAGTTGCTCAACGTAAGATTAAATGTGTCAATTTCTTTAAAATCCTGTTTTTTAGTTCTCATATTTAACATGGATTGATTTATTTTTTATTTTTTGGGAAAAAATCTAGGTGTTGCAGATACAAAAGTTCAACATGAAGTGAAATTCCAAAAGAAGATTTTAAAAATAAAACTGAAAGAAAAGGGTGAAAGGCGATCACCGCGTTTAGTTACACCAATTGCAAAGAAAAGATCAGTAGAAACTAAACCGGTGCAAGTGGAAATATTAAGTTCAAGTCGTTCAGCTAAAGTAGCTACAAAGAAGAGATGAAGAGCGAAAACACCACCTCCTGCTCGTGTGACTAGGTCTGTAAGTAGGAAAGAAAACAACAGAGATGAAGAAACTGAAACTGAGAATGAACCTGAAGTAATTGAGAAAAAGAAGAAAATATCTGAAAAATGAAAGATAAATCAAAGGGAACGACAAAAAAATGAAAGAAAGAAAAGAAAAATTTCATTGAAAAAGGTACACCTAAATCATTACTTTTATCGTTAATTTTCTTTGCTTGATAAATGTTAGGCATAAAATGTTAGATTCTATCTTAGATTGTAGATATATGTTTGAGATTCTATGTATCTTTACCAAAGAATATATATGAATTTGTTTCATAATTTATAAAATTTACAGGATGGAAAGGCAAAGAATAAGTCTGAAAACAGAAAGATGCTATTCAAATCCCAAAGAAGCTGAAGCTTCGAGCACATCTTAGCAACTTTTCTGACGCAATGCAAAGTCTGACTGATGGTCAAAAGAAATGGATTAAAGATGCTGGCTTTGGACATTTGTTATCATTTTTATTCCGCCACATACCTGTTGAAATGGCCAGAGATGTTGTGTGGTTTTATGATCCTTACAACAACTGGCTCAATCTAGCTGATAACAAGATTATCAGAATTACTGAAGACGATGTTCACAACACACTGGGCTTACCAAAAGGAGATAGAAATGTCATTTTAGGTCCAGTGGATAGTGATGTCAAGGAGAAATGGAGGGATCAATACCCAGAAAAAAAGGCTGGTCATAAAGTGACCGAATTAATGATAACGAATCAAATTGCAAGGACAGACGAGGTAGATCTCCAGTTCAAGCAGAATTTTATGGTACTCATGTACAATCTTTTTGTCCGATGCACTAGAGGTTCATTTGTTAGTCAGGATGTGCTAGGACTAGTTGGATCACTCGAAGATGTTTCAAAAATGAACTGGTGCAAAATTTTGATCGAGGGATTAAAAGGCGCTTCTATGGCATGGCTTGAGGATCCAATATCTCAATATTACACAGGACCACTAATGTTTTTACTGGTAAGATGTTATATACTTTTTCCTATATAACTATTCTTATATTCCATATTTGTTGTAAGCTGAATTATATTTTGTTTATGCCATGTTTTTTAGTTTTTCTATCTTGACCGAGTGGAGAATGATACTGTTAAAGTTGATAGAAAAGCACCTGCTTTTCTTTGATGGTCTAATTTTAATGTACTTCAAAGAAATCAGGCCGAAATTGTTGACAAAACTTTTGGAAAAGGGAAAATAGTAAGTATTTATTATCTATATTACACATTTATTTCTGCCCTTATTTGATTGCAAAATTGACAAATTCAAACTTTTATGCAGGAAGGGAAATATGAAGTAAGTGGAGATTCACAAGAAGATGATGCGGAATATTTTGCAAGTCAGGAAGATAACATTGACCTACATGGAGATTCCGAGCCTGAGGTATAAATTTCAAAATTATTATCGTTAGAGACACCATTTGTTTTAATAGGTTATAACACGATATGAGTTTAATTTTTGTTACTGATTATTCAGCATTGCGAGTTTGAAGCTGTAAACATTGAAAAAAGAGAGGACATGCCTCAAGAAAATCAATTTGAGGTATAGAATTAGTTCAATAACTGAAATATATATTGATGAATAATTATTGATCAAAATTATGTTACTGTAATAGGTCATTAAGGATGTTACTGTTCCAAATGTCGTGATTGAAGAAGGAAATGAAGAACCAATTGTCACTGCTGAAAATAACAATCAATTTCCAGAGAAGGTGAATTTTTATTTGATTGATTGTTAATATATGATGTTGCTTAGCTTCATATCTTTAATTTGAGATATATATATATATATATATATATCAGTTTCTATCTAAAATTATGTAGTAGGTTTTGTAAGAGTAAATGAGCCCTGCGGGCCCAAAGTCAATAAGACTCTAAATGGAAATAACACTTAGTAAGTTTTTTGATTCTATATTAGATTCTATAACATTTGTAGAAACTTTAGGTTTCTATAAATCTCCATTGTACAAACAGTTAGTATGGTATCTTATAAGTGCCATTTTACCAATTGAACACAACAACTTAAAGCCCCAAAAACCAGATTTTGACAAAATAACACTTAGGAAGTTTGCTATGTGCAACTAGTATAGTTTTGATTCTATATTAGATTCTATAATCTTTATAACCAGTTTTGATTATATATTAGATTATATAATCTTTATAACAAGTCGTGTTTAAAAATGGATTATTAGTTAACGTATTGATCGAAATTATCTTACTATTATAGGTCATTGAGGATGTCGGTGTTGCAAAAATCGGAAATGAAGAAAGAAATAAAGAAACAATTGTTACTGGTGACAATAAGAATGCATTTCCAGAGAAGGTGATTTCTTAATTTGTTTCCTCATAAGAAATTTATTTTTATTTGGCGATGAATCTTTTAAGATTTCTTACATTAGTTAATAAATGAGCCCTGCGGGCCCAAAGTCACTAAGATGCTAAATGGAAATAACACTTAGTAAGTTTTTTGATTCTATATTAGATTCTATAACATTTGTGGAAACTTTAGGTTTCTGTAGATCTTCATTGTACGAACAGTTAGTTTAAATTATTTTATTGTTATTTTTAAATATTTTTGTGTACAGAATTTTGTGGAAAGACAACAATTCCAAACTCCAACCGAAACAATAAAAGGAGTAGACTCATTTGAAAATGATGGAGTTAGGGATGGAATACTTTCAATAGCTAAAGACATAAGCTATGCTTATGCAGATGAAGATGAACTTATCAAAGAACAAGAAAGTTTTTTGTACTTATACAACTAAATTAATCCTAGTTTATTTTTTGACTAACTATTGTGTATGGCAAAAATAACTAGGATTTGATGTTACAAATCAGAAAGGATATTGATGAAATGAAAAGGATGAAGAAGGTATGCCAAGACAGTTTTAAAACAGCAAAGGCATTATTCCCATCAAATCATGAAATTAAAAATCTTGAAGAAGATTTTCGGAAGTTGATAAACCAATCTGATGCAGTTGAAAGGTATTATTTATAAACTGAATCTCAACCTAATTGTATATAGTTTTAAACAAAGAATACATTTGGTTGCTATGCATTGTTAGTTTGTAATAGTTTTACTGTATTGTTTTAAGAAAGTTAAACCTTTAACTATAAAAATACAACCAGGTTAATTTAAAAAAATATTTACTCAATTTAAGGTTGGCAACTAAAACTTGTAGGCCATGATACATTAGGTTTTATGCTCTTAGATTATAGGACAGATTCCATTAGATAGATTCCATTAGTTTTTTTTTAAACAAAAATTACAAGTATATATGACATAAAGAAGTTTTTAAACAGCTTTGAGGTGGATTGGAATCAATTGACTGAGGAAGATTGGAACACTGTTGATGTTCTAGGCCACCAAAAATTAGACAGACCGTATTTAAAAATGAAAAATAAAGCATTCTTTTTAGGAGAATTAACCCTAGAAGGCAGAATCATTGATCTTGAATTTGACATCATTCCTCCAATGGTGACATTTGCTGAAAGACCAAGAAGAGAAGTCAAATTGGGTGAGTTGCACAAATCACCATTCCGTGAACGCACAATTGACATTGAGAAGCCAAATTTGACCAAAACGGAAGAGGATGTTTCGAAATGGCTAAATGCAAGCAATGATTACCCAATGTAAGTTAAAGTAATGAAATATTTCAATTCATAATCAATGACCGGAAAATGAATCTTAATTACATTTTCCTTCTATAATGTGAATGCAGGCAAAAAAAATTCATATGGGAAAATAAGGTTGTGTGTATGAAACATGAAATTCAGACATTGCAGCTAGATAGGCAACTTGTCTGTGGTGTTTTAGACACTTATACATGCATATTAAATGAGGATGAAAAGTTCAGATCGGTGGAATCTCCGCACAGATTTTTTTGCAACACTTACAATATTGTATTTTATTTATAACTTGTAAAAGGTAATCAATTACTTATATAGCATCAGACAATTTTGTAAACCTAATTATGTATCTATTTCTTCAACAGATTGGAACATTGAATACAAGAAGTGGATTGAAGCCTCGAAACGTTTTTAAGGACATTCAAGAAGAGCTTATCATCAAAGAAAATCAATATAGGAGATTCAAAGATAATTTGGATCATGTGCTTCAAAAACATTTGGTTCAACTAAAAAATGTTGATCTGGTATACCTTTTCAAACTATATTTTAGTAGTTTTTAGTTTTCTAGTCTGCATATACAAACTAGTTTTAAAAATTGACAACTAAAATGTAGGTCTTCTTCTCTATACATTACATCCACCACTACTATGTCATCTGCTTCAATCTTAAGTGCCCAGCAATTGAAATTCTGGACAACAATAAAGTAGGAGAGGATAATACATCCATTTATTATGGAATCCCAGAAATCTTGGTAAGACAGGAATTCAATTACTTTTGTTATGATTAATATTCTCATCATACTAACTAATAAGTGGCATTTTTTTTAATTACAGCAAGAGAATTTCGTGACATATATGATGGATATCAATGTGAAAAAAGCCACAGACTTAGCTAAAGCGCCAATTACAAGGCTTGAGATGAAATGGCGCACAGAGAAAAATCAGTTTGATTGTGGAATTTATGCAATTCGGCATATGGAGACCTATAAAGGAAATGGAGTGCGCGGCTGGGAATCCAAGTTATTAACTGACAATGACAAGGTAATCAAAGACAAGTAATAATTAAACATACATCAGTATACTGTTCATCATGAAACTAATCGCTTGACCTAGCCGATTTGCCTGGAAGTTCCTGTTGTAACTTGGAATATTACTTTCTTGTTTAAGTCATTTATGATGATAAGGATACCTGTAAATTTCTGAATGCATGCTTAAGAGCCGCAAGGTTGTCATCCTTCTGTTGTAACTTGGAATACATGTTTTTGTTTTCTTATGAGTAGATTATATGTTTGTTTCATTGTTGTATTAGATGCTTTGTGAGTTTCTATGGTATGTAAGGTATATGTTACTAAAGAATTTTATTTTTAACATTTCTGCATCAAGCTCAAAAGAGGCAGTTAAATAAGGCAAGGCAACTCTATGCGTACAAAATAATTTCTTGTCCGCTTAATAACCTACGACTTGAGATGCAAGAAGAAATTAATCAGACAGGTATATCGATTAATGCATTTAGGTCTCTTTACGATTTATCTTTATGGTTTACACAGAAAACAGAAAATAATGTAGAATCTAACAGGGATATTGGTTTATCTTTATGGTTTATTCACAAAATGTAGTTTTATTTACAAACTGTTTTTCTTTTCAGTTGCTCAACATGGATGAAAGAACGAGGGAGGAATTAAGCTATACGCAGTGCATCAATGCAACTTTATTCGAGACGGTGCCAAACCCTTTATATTTTGTCGTTTTGAAACATCAAGAACGCCCCTTTTTGAAGCCATTTGATATTATCGAGGTCCAGATACGTTTCAACGGCAACCTTAGAAGACAACTTTCAATACATAAATGTTGCATAAACTACAAAATCTGGACTACTTTGACTGCATCACCAGAGGCTTTTTTAGATAGATTTAAATACATTGTAATGAATTATCTTCATAATTTGGGTATGATTTCAATTAACAATGTAGTTAAGGCTGTTCAATATTTTTATGATAGGTATGCAAATCATATTTATCAAATTGAGCAAACAGAATCTATAATGTTTAATCTTTTTTGAAATGGTTTATTAACAGCTTCTTGCAATGTTTCTTCATGAGTATTTTATTTTTATTTGGTGATAAATCTTAAAATGGTAGATGAGCCCTGCAGGCGAGTGCAGTGGCCATTTCTCGTTTTCTCCGTTCTGTTTTGTGTGTTTAGCTGGTTCGATTGTTATTTTGCAGAGTCGAGTTTTGCCGTTTACTGAGTTTACCGAATTGTATTAAGTTTTGATTGCTGCCGAGTTAACTCAGTGCTTGTGTTTGGTGTGATGAGTTTATTGAGTTCTAATATGGGATCCAAATGTTTATAATGCTGTTGTGTTTTCTTTTAGTTCACTCGGTCTTCACTTTGAGTAGCTGATTTTTCTGAGTCTTCAATTTGAGTCACTTTGTGTTTATACATATTCATTGTACAAACAGTTAGCATGGTTTTAGTATGATTCTATATTGGAACGCTTGTTCATTATAAACTACATTAGGTTTTTCTAACATATGACAAATTATAAACTAAATTAACATTTTTTAGAAATAATTTCTCATATGTTAACATTATCAAACTGAATTTAATTTTGAGACAAAAACAGTACAATATAGAATCTAGTACTTAACAATGTTTGATAAAAAAAAAAAAAAAAAAAATTGAAACAAATAATTCTTCATTATATTAAAACATCATTCATTCATATACTATTTTTTATTCTATATTAAATTCTATCATTGATTTTCTTTGTTTCTTGAACAACAACCTACCCTTCTTTTCTGGTTCTTGAATCTTAACAAATTAAATTATGGGTAAGAGGATCTCATATTAGATATCGTAAAATTTTTAAGAAATTAAAAGTGGTGTTCTAAAAATCGGTCTAGGCGACCGATTAATCCCATCTAGACAGTCTAAATCCTGTGCCAAAATTAACATTAAATTTCTAAATATTTTTCTAAACTTAAATATAATGACTCTATTTGAAATCTCTTTCTCCATTAATTATTTTATTTTTTATTCATTTTTAGTCATTTAATCAAAGTTTACATTTTCAATCATTTTCAAATTTTTTTCTAATTTTTTTATTTTTTATTCCCCTTGGTTCTTTTGTTCCCATATTTGATTAATAATATCTATTTATTATCTTAGATATACGATGCAATATATTAGTCACAATGTTGTAATTTTTTTTTTTTTTTTGCATTTAGGAAGATTTAAATGATTTAAAAAAATTTCATATGCAAGCATTGAAATATAAAAAAACTAAAACATAACAACAAAAAGAGAATAATAAACAAAGCATTATATTTCTTCATCATTACAATCATAATAATTCATTTCAATATTTCAGATAATCATTGATTCATTACATATAATAATTTATTATATTATATGTAATGAATCAATGAAAAATAAAGATGAACAAATAATAAAAATTTAATAAAAAATTTTTTAGAAATATAACAAAAGAATTCCTAATTTCTTTTGAAAGGGAGAATACAATTCCTAAATTTGGATTTAGGAAGATTTAAATGATTCAAAAAAATTTCATACGCAAGCATTGAAATATAAAAAAACTAAAACATAACAACAAAAATAGAATAATAAACAAAGCATTATATTTCTTCATCATTACAATCATAATAATTCATTTCAATATTTCAGATAATCATTGATTCATTACATATAATAATTTTAAAAACTACTAGATCCTTCTGTCTTCAGTTTTTTTTCATTGTTTTTCTTCAAAGCATCTTCCTTTGAATGCAGAATCCGAGACATTGTGGAAGCAAACCCAATAATCCTTAAATTACGCTCCATTATATTCCGGTCCCATTCCTCCTGATCTTGAAACCTATAGTCCATTAAAAACTAGTTTATCTGCACAGTGTCTGCATAACAGAGGGTTGCATGAACTGAGTCTAGGATCATATCAACTCTGTAGAACACACCATTAATACGGACGGTGTAGTCCTCATAAAAGAAATCAGAATCTTGGAGAACCATTGTAAATTTTAGTAGAAGAATGGTATAAAGTTTGTGGGAAAAGGATGATAGACAAAGGAAAGGAGCAAAGGTTTTATAGTAGAGGGTTGTGACTATGAAGAGCCAAGTGACACACCTTCCAGTCATAACTGCACGCGGGATACATTATGAACCTTAAAAAATGAACCTTCAGAAAAAATGATTTGTCTTCCCGCCTGTTAATTTATAAAAAAAAATTGTATATAATATTTTATGCTAGATTTTATGGTAGATTCTGTAACAGTTGATTTATTACCATAAATCATAACTTAACCCTAAATCATATTAATTAAAATTTAAAATTAAATTTGAATATTTTAATAATTAAAAAAGCTATAAAAAAACGGGAGTTGGCTCTATCAATTCAAGACACATTTCCATCTAGCATGTTGTTTTGAAAGGGAACGGGAGAACGCCACATTAAGTGGGTATTTATATACAAAATTTTTTAAATGGTTTGCTTACTAAGTCCATAAACGGTTTATTTGTCGTTCGGAATATTGCTAAAACCCGAAATGGTAAAGTTGAACCCGAAATGTGGAACCCCTCAAGGTAAAATTTTAAGAAATAAAAAAAAATTAATAATTCTCTACATGATTCTGTTGTATAAAATAATCAATAGGGTTGGGGAAAAAAAATTCAAAATGAGTAAATAAGAAAACCTTTGATTGTGCAAAATCATTTACCAAAAACTAGTGATAAACAAAATGATGGTAGAACAGAATCGCACACAGAATCTCATATAAATAGTATTTGTTACCTAATAAATTTAGTCATAACCAAATCAAACTGAAATTATAAAAATGATCATTTACAAAACCACCAAAGAAAACAAGTCTTATCCATAATAATCTGAAAAAATCTAACTACAATCTTTAAAGAACAAAAAAACTGCTAGAATAATAGAGTTGAAAATGGAAGCATTTAACTACATTCAAATATGGAGGAACAGATTCCGGGACATCAACAACCTGAGCTACATTAGAATTTGGAGGTTCAGCTTCCGTAACATCAACATTCTGAGCATTCGCTAATGAATTGTCTTCAACCTGTTGAGCCTTTTGACGCTTAATCGGACAGTTTCGTGAATCATGGAACCTTTCTCATTACAACCTCTACAAAGCCTCATAAGCCTGTCTTTGCCATCACAACTTCGTTCAGCAGGTCCTATTATTCGCTTGCGACATCCCTTATTATTACTTGGCAACGGTGGAAGAACATTAATCGAAGTTGAAGACCTGACACCAAACATTTGTTGTAGTATATCATCCTTTGTTGCACGGGGATTCTTGACCTTCTTCTTGACTCTAATTCTCAAAGACTTCATCTCTTCAAGAAGATAATCCATACCATCATTATTGTTGGAAACGTCGCCCAAACATCATTGAAACTCAATCCAAACTTTTTTGGAAGTATCTCTAGTCTTATGTCCCTGACTATCCTCAACTGTACTACCCAACTTCAGAGTGCAGAATCCATTCACTGCATTCTTCATCCATCGATTGCATAAAAACTGCCGTGGAATCTCTTCAATTCCCCACAAACCAAGACAGAAAAAACAATGCCGGCACAAGTATCCAACTCTCGTGAAAAGGTGACATGAACACGATACATCATTTGATGAAAAAGACAAATCAACTTCAAACAAAGTATCTTTCAAACTCTTATCCTTGACAACATATTTATTAATCCCATCCACTACAGTTGGTTGTCCAGCCAATTTAATATGATAGCAACTGGCTTTAATTTCTTTCTGAACCTTGTAAAATATGGACCTAGTGTAGAGCCGAGATGCATCTTTCTCGATTGCCTTTTCTGTTGCTGGACGTGGAACAGAACTATCTCTATCATCAAGTTTTTTACATTCGTAAACTTGTTTATCGATTGCACTTTCATAGCACATGTAAAATTCTGAAAGGGTGTCGCCTTTTTTGACAAAATGATTAAAGAAAAATTAGAACTTTCGGACCTAGATGTAGTTCTCAATAAGCCTCCCATAAGTTTGTCCCTGAAAAAGGTAGGTATCCACGACTTCCTCATTTCATAAAGCTCATTCAGCCAAACGTGCGCAGTCAATTTAAACTCATTCAGTACACTATTCCATCCTTCTTCAAATTCAACAACCGACAAATGAGGTGACCAGACAAAACGGTTTAACTTCTTCATAAACTCAGATTCTGCACAAAAAACAGCACCAATCTACATGGATAAACGAAATAAAAATTGGTATATTATGAAAATATACTAAAATTGAACGCATAATGAATCAATGTAGACTAAAACTAAAAATTAAAAAATGATCCAACTAAAAATAAAAGCAATCAAATTACATGATTAATACCTTGGCAGGAAACTTTTGCATTATGTGCCACATACAATAACGATGAATCACAGAAGCTGGAAAAGTGATAGAAATCGCAACTTTCATTGCAGCACATTGATCTGTGATTATGCACTTTGGAGGGCGCTTAAAAACTTTTAAAAACATTTCACATGCCCAAGTGAAATTTGTTATGTCTTCATGATTAAGCAAACAAGCAGCAAAAGTGATACTTTTCCAATGATTATCCACTCCGATAAATGGTACGAAAACCATACTGTACCTACAACATACAATAAACATTTAAATCAAATTATATCTCTCATGAAGATAGGTTGCCAAATAATGAAACAACAGTCATATAAACAAGTTAGTACACAATATGAGACAACTACGCTTCAAGAAAGGTAACAAACAACATCTCTTATTGAGCTAAATCTTTATCATAAGTAAATAAAAGTTTTAAAAACACTTACTTATTCGTACAATACGTTGCATCAAAAGAAACGGCATCACCAAAAACTTCATAGCTTTGACGTCCTTGCACATCAGCCCAAAAAATTCTAGTCAAATGCCCGTTTGAGTCGGTCTCATATTCATTAAAAAAAACCCCATCAGATGTATCCTTTTTCATTTTAAATTTCTCAATTAAGAGATCAGCATTTCTCTTCCCGATAAACAACTTCACATCCCTCATCCAGTTTTGAAAATCCTTTGCAGTTGCACCGACATCAGAATATGAACCACATAAAGATTTGTAAAAAGCGTGCGCCCTATATGAACCGATATTCGATTTTGCAGCATCAACCACAAATGTACGATCAATCATACAGTGATTAGCCCTTAGGAATTGTTTGCCAAAATCAGAAGTCATGGGATGATTATGGGCTTCAAGGAAACGATCAATCACATAATGTTCCTTCCCATCAAACTTTATAACAACTTTAGCACTACAATCACACTTTTTTGTTACTGTATTCCTCCTTCTTATAGACGTACTGGAGACACTACTACACAGATGAGACGATCCACTGCTGTTATCTGAACTAACAGACATAGAAGTATCATGAGTTCCTGATTTTGAACAAACTAAGTACTTGTGTACAAGAACACTATTCCGAACCCGTTGTGTGTCTCGACGAACATCAAAACCGACCATTCCTACATACTCAGTGTAAAATTGGCAAGCAGATTCAAGATCTGGAAAACGTTGTCCAGCATATGGTTTTAATTTGTTATCAGCAACTTTTGGTATCCATAACTGAGCACTGCTACTAAACGAATCGTCAAAGCCCTCTATAAATTCCTCAACTTCATTATTTGCAGTAGAATCATAACCAGTGTCAACAATGACATTATTTCCAGCACCTGGACAAGGCATAATTGATGCAAATTAGAATCATAAAATTAGAATCAAACATAGAATCAAAATGTTAAAACTTTAATAAATGATTATAAAGGCATGGTGTAATTAAACAAAATTGTTCAAACAGGGAAATGGAATCAATTGTAGAATCAAACTATATAAAACTCAGAAATTACACAGGGGAAAACAAAATAAAAGAGAACTCAGCTGCTAGTAAAGAGAGTATAGAATCTAACACAGAATCAAAAGAACAAAAGCATTTAATAAGTGATTAAAAATCAAGGAATGATTAAACAGAGATACTATTACACAGAATAAAGAATCTAATGTAGAATCTAAGCACAAATAACAAAAACACATGAAAACAGATGTTGATAGTACAGAGAGTAATGAATCTATTGTAGAATCATAGTAAAATATTTACTTAATCCGTATAAAAAACTAAACCGTACGGAACACAACTGCAACTGTAGATATTATAAAATCTAAAGTAGAATCAACATATGAACAATTAAAAAGTCTTAACAGAAACAAAGGAACATGATTTGATGATATTGAGTCTAAAAATATGACACATTGAAGATAAAATTTACAGTAAGAACAAAAAAACTACGAACCTGATAGTAATTCAACGGAATCAAGAGTATTCAATCCGCAACTAGAATCCATCAACAAACTTTGAAGATGATGCTAACGAGAGAGATCACTGCTACGAAAGAGATACACAGACAGAGAGAAAGAGTCAGAGAGAGATTCCTACGAACGAGAGAGAGAGAGAGAGAGAGAGAGAGAGAGAGAGAGAGAGAGAGAGAGAGAGAGAGAGATTAGCGCGAACGAGAGAGAGAGATAAATATTCGCGTGAAAGAGAGAGAGAGAGAGAATACAGTTAGGAATACATTTTAATCTGAGCCGTTAGATTAGATAAAGAATTAGTGGACCAGATCTTTTGTAAGTGTTTGTTATTGTTCTTTATTTAAGAGTGTTCTGTACGGAGTAAAGGCCTATATATATATATATATATATATATATATATATATATATATATATATATACCGCACCTAATAGGGCTGGCAGGACTTTCAAAGCAAAATCAGCAACTACACCTGCAATGTAGGTACCTGATGAAGTAATTACAGCAACAAACACGATCAATCCATGCTCAAACTATTACATTTTGCTTGTAAAAGTATAAATTTGAAATATGTTAAGCAATGGTTGGAAACAAGAGAAGACTTGGTCTTGGAACTGTTCAACACTTCAACTAATCCGCAAGCGAATTTCAACAGATCAACTAACATGGAAATATAGAATAGTTAATACTAATATCGTGACACCAGAATTAGAAAACATAAGAATGGTCAAAGAGAACAGTGTATCTGCTTCTGCTTCCAAAAATAAGTGTCGCTTTGACTTTCAGCACGTATTTTAATGTGCGAAAAAAAGTGACTTCCACATATTATTTTTTTAATTTTTTTTTGTGAATAAAAGTTTAAATGTTATATTTTTATTCAGAAAAAGAAAATTTTAAAAATATTATGTGGAAGACACATTTTTTAACATTTTAAAATACGTGCAGAAAGTCAAAGTGATACTTATTTTGGGACGGAGGGAGTAACAAACTACTTAAATGACCCGAATTCATTATAATGTTAGGCTTTTAGAGCAACTCCAACGTGCTGCTGGCAACAAATTTACCTAACAGGTAAGAAAATCTGGTCTCCAACGCACAAAGCTGTTAGTAATATTTTTAGATAACAAGATACATATCTTCTATATTTGGAGGATATCCAAAAATTTATACATAACATCTAAAAATATCATATCCACTTATATTGTGATACATCATCAATTTAGTTTAATCTTATATATATTTACTAATTAAAATAACAATAAAATACTGTTTTTGAAATATAGCTAACAATTATAGCTAACACCATTGGAGTACAACTCCTTACAGGTTTAGTAAATTTTACATAACCATTATTTTATATTATTTTAGCTAACCATTTTATCTAGTATCATTGAAGATGCCCTTACTAGACAAACACATTATAAGCGAAAAAGAGATTATGTGTCATAAAGTATGTGAGTAACTCAGCTACATTAATAATTAGCAGAAAAGGGCGGAAAGAAACATGCTAAAAAGTTCAAAACTTCTCACAGCTTAGGCATAAAAGAAAGAAAAAAAAAATAGAATCATCATCTAGACTTCTATGTTCAAAATAGTACATACAATCTATATACGATATGAATCAATGATTATAATCAGTACACACCTGCAGAAGACGCGTGTCTGATCACTCTTCAAACTTCAAAAGGGACTTTCCCTCCCTTGTACATGACCAAACTCTCCATGAAGGAAGTCTCTATAGTACAAGACTCAGGTCTTAACTCCTGTACATCCCCACGCATACCAAATCCAAGATTTGGTAATGCATGGTCTTCCGATTACATGCCAATATGCCTCTACTGTCAAGAAGTCCCGGCAAGGCATACGTCTCTACTAAAATTGTTCCCCTCTGTAATATCAATTGGCTTGGTATTCTCCAACCAATAAAAACGGCCATCTTCCTGATATTCTGGCTTGGTATTTTCCAACCAATAAAAACTACCATTAACATAACCCCATCAGCCTAACCCAGTCTAGGAACCCAGGATCCTTAATCTTCCTCCACGTACGTTTCCGCAAACTATAAACCTCAACCTTCGGAGCCACTTCCCCAAACTGATTCCCCTTGTTATCCGAAACATAAACAACCCTAACCACTCTATAATCATTACTAGCCTTATTAAACCCCAACCCAGATATAAAATAACTACTGCAGATATCATTAAAAAGGCTCTTAAAACAATTCCTAACAAGGTCTCTTTAACCGTTTCTATTGGGATACCTGGTGCAAGGCTAAATGATAAGGAATATTCTCTATTGGCATATCACTTCGTTTTTCTACATTAATGTATTCTGTAGCTAACAAGTAAATTCCATGAAGAAACCATGAGACACAACCAGAAGCACAAACAAGAAGAATATTAAACTCTTTAAAGCATGTGTTTAAAAAATAACTGATTTATGCTTGCACCCCTCGTAGATCTAAGAGGCCCATACACGATTATAGGTGGATCAAATGGATTCCAAAAAAGAGAGATTAAAAGCTACTTTTAGCTAAAGTAGAAGATCCAAATTTATAAAAAGAGTTTTGTGACCATCTATAGAAAACATATCTACTTAGTGACCATCTATAGAAAACATATCAACTTAACAAGTATGCAGATGATATAAGATGCAATTGAAAGTAAAGTTTACACGATAAATCATCTGCTAGACATAAGTACTTCCTTAACTTGCTACATAAAGCATGTTGAGTTCAAAAGTTCATCCACAGAATTCCCTCAGCAGAAACTAGCATCTTCAAACAACTTTATATATATATGCCGCACGGACCACATGTCAATGTCAACACTTCACCAAGGAAGTTTAGATACAACTGCAATGTAAGAACCTGATAGAATAATTACAGCAAAAAACATGATCCATCAATGCTCATACAATTATATACTGTGCATAAAAATATAACTATGGAATATGTTAAAGTTATGGTTGGCAGTAAGAGATTACTTGCTCCTGAAACTGTTCAACAGTTCAACTAATCAGCAAAATATTGAACAGATCAAACAACATACGATAATTATACTAATAATAATGCGGATAACATAAGTAGAAAACTGAAAACTCCGAGGATGGTGAAAGAGAACAGTACGTCTGCTTTCAATAAGTTCTATCTAATATTGAACATCTCCGTACATTACACCATCCAAAGTTCAAAGGTCCTATCTCTTTTTCTCAGCACAGGTCACACAACTCACACCTGACAGAGTTGTCCAGATTTCTGAAATAGAAACTGCAATTAGATCTATCCTCAAAAGGATTGTAACAATGATGCCAATTTATAGACTTCACAGAGCTTAAAGATTACACTAGTAAGTGAGTTAAAACTACATTAATGTTTGGTGCCTGCAAAGGGCTAATTAAATTCCTTCTTCACAACTTTAAGTCGTCTAGTCCAAGTCACAGCTCCCCATTAGAGTAACTTGGTCATTATTTTTTGGACAATTGTGATTTTATCAGGCAACTTGCCCAAGCACCTTAGAGCAACTCCAAGGCTACTCAACAAACATCAATCTGGCTACAATAGCCAGCCAACTGGCGAGAGGTGCTGCTCCAACGTGCTGACTTGGCTCAGCATTTTTAATAGCCAGATCCAACTTCCTGGCCATATATAGCCAGAATATTCCAATGGCTATCCTAATATCATATTAATATATTTGCATCTTTTCCCTCTTTCTTCAACATATTCTGGGATTGTTTTTTTTCTACCTTTTGTTCTTCACTGGTTTTTAATAGAAGAATGAAGTAGCTAGTCGACTTGGCTAGGATGGTTGGAGGAAAACAAAAAATTTACTAGCTAAATCTTTGCTAGTGAATATTTATATTTATTTAGCTAGCTCAATGGCTAGCACCCGTTGGAGATGCTCATATTGATATTAAATGAGATGTGCAATTATAATTTAATAAATTGTTATTCCCACTTTTGTCATATGTTAATCTTATATGATATTATAGTATCGATGAAAATTAGATAAACTCTAAAACTGAAAGAGTAAAAATGCAACTATAGTACGGATGAATATAGTTTCGTTCTCTCAAACAAAAGAAAATATGTAGTTTGGCATTGCGTAGACGAATACTTCTAGCCCATTTGATACAGATTGAATGGGTAGTCCAGATTTGAATCGATCTCACTTGATCTCTCTACTTCGAATTACCATTCGGAGAATGTAACTCGTAAGTCTTCCACTACTAGTTTAAAGTCTACCATATGTCTTCCACCACTAGTCTAAAGTCTACAGTCTTCCACTATTACAAGTCTAAATTCTAAATATCTACAGCTAAAGACGAACACAAAATTTCTACATATCTAAAGACGGACACGAAATATCCACTAACGAACATGGTTAAGTTTGTATATAAATATAGATATAAACTCCAAGTTTAACATGTACAAACTATATATTCCACACAGATTCAGAAGCAAAAATGAAAATATAGAGCTTCATGTGGTTACTTACAATCATGCTCATCTTCTTGCAACACCAACCAGTTGCTTCATCATCACCTATACATTTGACTCCTACCATGCAAAAAATTGCATTGTTTCAGTTTAAGCTAAGCTTGGCAATTACTACTCCTACAAACTGCTCCACTTATTCTGACAGTAACAATCATGTAATTCAGTCGTATCCAAAGACAGTAGATTGGAATATGAGTTCTGATTACTGCACATGGGAGGGGGTTACCTGTGAACATAAGACAGCAGACATAAGTGGACTTGATCTAACTTGCAGTCAGCTGGACGGAGCCATACTTCCGAACAGCACCCTCTTTCAACTCTCTCATCTCCGGTTCCTCAACCTTTCTTGGAATGACTTTTCACTCTCCGGTCAGTTCCCTAAAGAATTCGGTATCTTTGCAAAAGATTTGACGCATCTCAACCTCTCTAATACTGGATTTTCAGGGAGAGTCCCTTCAGAAATCTCTCATTTGTATAATTTGGTCTCACTTGATCTCAATCACAACGATGATGCTAACCTTGAAGGTGAAGATTTTAAATCACTATTGCACAACTTAACTCAACTGAGAGTGCTTAATCTTCAATGGTTTGACATTTTCTCTGTTTTACCCGCGAATTTCTCTGCTTCCCTAAGAATTCTTAACCTTGTGGGTACTGGTCTACACAGTGTTTTACCCCAAGAGGTTTTCCATCTCCCCAACATAGAAGTGCTAGTTTTATCCTCCAATAGTATTAACCTCACTGCTACATTACCCAAAGTTAAGTGGGGAAGTAGCAGTAGTCTCCAATACCTTAATCTTGGAGGCATAAACTTAAATGGAGGTATTCATTAACCAGTTTGCAACTCTTTGGTTGTAATTTGTACGGGCCCATACCAAGAACCGCAAGGAACCTTACTCAACTTACTAATTACTTAGACCTCAATCTTAATCATCTAGCTGGTCAAATTCCAACACGTATATCAAACCTTGCAAACCTAAGAGTTCTATCCCTTTCTTATAACAATTTCACAGGTCAGTTGCCCTCTTGGGTTTCCCACCTAGAGAACTCTACAGGGTTGATCTGAGTTATAATTCACTAAGCGGACCCCTGCCCTCTTTGACCTTCCATTATTAAAAACCCTAAATGTGGCATATAATGGGTTCACCGGCTTGCGGACAACATAGCCCGTTGATTCAACAGTCAAAATGACAGAACATTACACCAACCTAAATGAGTCAATTATACATATCTGAGAAAAAATCGAACATATAATTAGTATTGAAGTTGAGAAGAAGA
This sequence comes from Saposhnikovia divaricata, assembly GCA_036435485.1. Lineage (NCBI taxonomy): Eukaryota > Viridiplantae > Streptophyta > Magnoliopsida > Apiales > Apiaceae > Saposhnikovia > Saposhnikovia divaricata. The sequence goes on from CM071598.1 coordinate 172,667,979, forward strand.
TCAAGTAGTGAAGTCTACAAAACACTATACCTTGCATTGTTCCCATCAGTTTGAAAGGAATCAGGTTTAGATCATGAACTTTATTTTGGGAGCTAAAAAAGACTTGCTTCTGGAAAGTTACCACTATAAACCATAACTCCACCAACTTTCAATTTATCAACGAACCACCAATCACCGGACACCCCCCAGTAACTAAAGATTTGCCAACTACTAGAGAGTCCTAGAAATGAAAAAGATGAATGCCAAGAATTTAAGGACTAAAACTATGGTCTAAAACCGGTTTTACAGTGTACAGGGAAAAAAAAGATCACAAAAACGGGACAGTATATATGCAACCAAATAACCATTATGACCGAATCTTGACAGCAACCGAGGCAGGAAAAATTCGATAGAGAGAGAAGGAAAGAAAGATATGAGGGTTTAAGTAACTCACTTGAATGGGAAGAGAGCAATAGACAATGTTTCCTTGATCAACGGCAAAACCCACAGATTGCGGATGCACCCGGTCTGCCAAGGAGACATAGTAAACAGACTCTTGACACTAAATTATTCTCAAAACCAGACACTCACAAGCAAAAATCTGACTCCACTCTACTACCGCCCTCTATTTCTTTATCATTCTTTCGCTCTCCCAACTCTACTTTTTTTCCTTGTTTCTTGATTTCCTTTATAACATAAAAGCTTAAAGATACAAGTTCATCATAAACCCCACGAATCAAATAAAGCTTCAACATATATTTAATTACATTTATGTACTTAATTATCTACACAAGATTGAAAAACCTGCAACAGAAAACAGCATCTCGGTATGAGTCGAAGAAACCACCAAAACGGTCGACAACAAGAATCTATCTTGATTTTTTAGTTCAAAGTTTTTGCATGATTAAAGGAACAACCAGGAAGACCACAAGTGAAGTCACAACTATTATTTTTAAGTTAGACCATCAAAAGTACACCAATATCTCATCCATATGTGTAATTACTTATCCTACATATGCTGCATATAAAATAAATACTTAAACAAGTCCCCAGTGGAAAAAACTGAGCCATACACCAATAATAAAAGCCAGTGATCATCTCCATATCGCATCCATTACAACTGCTTTCATCCACTAGACCACTAGATCATGTCGGACCACATTTTCCGCTCAGCAAGACAGGAGCATAATAATACATGGGCATCACTATTCACCGAGACTATAACTGGAGGAAAGAAAACCAAAACAGAAGGAGAAAAGTTCAAGTCAACAGTGGCAATAACACACACACATAAATCAAAAAATTAAAAAGTGTAATTGTTATATAATGCAACGTCTATTCAGGTGGATTATTTGCAATCTGTTATAAATTAGATACGTTATCATAACAGTTTGATCCTCTCTGCAAACATGAGTCTGCTATTGATGGTAGTTTCGGGGCTTAAAGTATTTTGTAGGATGAAGTGGAGAGTTGATGAACCTTGATAACCAAATTTTCCATACTTTTTATATGACTGTTTAGCAAAATTCATTTCTATTGAAACAAAACCTCTATATATGTTAGGATCTTGTATTATCTATCCAGTCTGTCCTCATGATCTTGCTAGCAAGTTGAACCGAACCTGTAAATCAAATACTAAAATCAAACAAAACACTAATAATGAACCATCAAGATGAGTGTACAAAATTTAATCCTGCGCAAGCTTACGAACCTCAGAGCTCTTTGCCTTTTATTAGAAGGAATCTACATATGATCAAATTTATATTCACATAAAGTACAAATTTGTTTTCTAATTTGATCCTCTCTGCAAACATGAGTCTGTTATTGATGGTGGTTTCAGGGCTTAAAGTATTTTGTAGGATGAAGTGGAGAGTTGATGAACCTTGATAACCAAATTTTCCATACTTTTTATATGACTGTTTAGCAAAATTCAATTCTATTGAAACAAAACCTCTATATGTGTTAGGATCTTGTATTATCTATCAAGTCTGTCCTCATGATCTTGCTAGCAAGTTGAACCGAACCTGTACAGCAAATACTAAACTCAAACAAAACAATAATAATGAACCATCAAGATGAATGTACAAAATTTAATCCTGCGCAAGCTTACGAACCTCAGAGCTCTTTGCCTTTTATTAGAAGGAATCTACATATGATCAAATTTATATTCACATAAAGTAGTGTGTGTGTGTGTGTGTGTGTGTGTGTGTGAGAGAGAGAGAGAGAGAGACTAACGAAAGTATATTTGATCTTAATCTGATTAAGATCTAGAGTCATGATCTAGAGTCATGATGCATGGAGGGAAAGGAACATATGGATCATTGAGCAAGTTCTGAAGTGTACATAAAGATAATATTACAACTTATTAACTAAACCATAACATAGTCCATTGAGATGCATCATTGAGTTAAAACAACTAAACCAGAAGATGTGTCGCCACCGCATGAATAAGCTTCATTTCAACAGAACAATAAACGTGCAAATCAAGATAGACAAATTAAGATATTGGATAAAACATAGTATTGATTGATTATCATATTTTTGGTGTTACGGTTCTTCTTCTGAACTGCTTTGGTCAATTTATTTTATTTAAAAAAAACCATCATCATTATGTATAATAATTTAAATCTAAAAGGTGATTTACGAAATTAACTGAGTTTTCACTGAACAAATCGTAAACTTACAACTTCAATGGAGTTTGAGCTTACGGGAAAAGTCTGAGCTTAACTTGACATTTGGATTTAAAAGCGTTTTTCACAACTATGCAGCCGGAGGGTTTTGCTTACTTTGGAAATTAGTGTGGTTAGAATTCAGACTCTTCTTAACCACTTCTCAGAAAATAAGTAGAATCATTTTCCTTCTTTTTTTGCTTCAAAACCCCCTTTATTGGCAAATTGTGCCTTACTTCGATTGATCTTCCATAATTTACTGCAAAAGTAAATAAATGAAAATCCCAATTATATAAGAAAAAGTTAATTGCAAAAGTAACATGCTTTTGCACACGAGCAGAAAAATTGTTTATGAGCGAAGGACATTATCAACAATAAGGTAACAATCGCGTTGAAAATCTCAGTATTCATCCTCCTGCATCACTGATATTTTTTGGTTTTAGATATGCATGATAGAGCTAAAATGCCTACTCGATGTTTTAACACTCTTTCAGGATGGAAAATCACAACTTGCGATCCTTGTGAACTCTGGACAATTCCAAATATGGATTTAACGTGTCTACCAAAATTTCTACATATTTCCTCTTGCCCGTTTTTATAAAGAAAATATAGTTGTTCATCATGACCCAATTACATAACCGATAGTAGCATTAATAGTTAAAAAACAATAAAACCTGATGCATACATAATTACCTGAATCTGCAAAGTAGTTGGATCCACCACTCCAGGCATGAAAATGCTTTTCCACATTTCCTCTGCAAGCATTTTCAACAGCCAGTTCATATGCGAGAATGACTGAATATAATTAAAGACCCAGACTAAGTTTGGAACACTTAAAAGGTAACTTACAACTAAGAAGTCAACCCATTTTTCTCAGAATTATGCAAAGTTTGCATTGTGTTCACCTTGCCATGCAAACCAATCTTTCTTACAAGAGAATGGCACTTTACACGAGCACAATTAAGATTTTTAAAAACTTCACAGATGCGACGATTTTCTATATATTTTTCATTGGAAAAACAGATTATACACATGGACGGAGCTAGAAATTCGAGTTTGTGGGGGCGAATTTTTTTTTTCATCTTAATTTTTTTTTCTTGATCAACGGCAAAACCCACAGATTGCGGCAAAACCAGCAAGATCACTTGGAAGAATAATGTTGTAACAGCAAAAAAGTCTTTAACTATGTGAGAAGTGCTCTTTTGTGTAAGTGGTAATCAACTTTTTAAAGATGTTGACTCATATGCAAAATAGATAGGCTATTTAGATTAGAATGCATAGCCTTTTCTGTTAAAAATGCATGAATAGATGTAAAATGCAGTTTTGTTTTTCCTTAAAACTGAAAAATGCATATTCTATAATAAAAAGGTAGTAAAGCAGAACTTACAGAGACTATCACAAAGTCAAAGCGCATCATCTCTTTATACTTTGAACATGGATCCTTCATATAGATCAAAGCCAGGCTGCAAGCTGCGTCTATTTGATGATCACAAACATTAGAATCCGGAATAGAACAAATAGCAGCAACAATAATTGTAAATTCTAGTGAGATGTAAAAAAACTGATGGTTATGTGATAATTGTTTGTAATAACAGGATATGCTCAAAGATTATGAGTTAAAACGTGAAAACTCTGGAGCAATATTGAACATAATACCAACAAAGACAGGATAAACATGTGACTTGTTTCCGGTTCCTGAGAACGGAATTTCTTTTTGTAAATGTTTTTACACAGTATGGTATGCCTATTTAGAGGTGAGCTTCTACTTCGTATATAGTAAAAAATTCAAAGCTCGCCTATTAGATGGCAAGAAAGCATGCTAAACATTGACTGGTTAGAGCATCTCCAATAGAGGTTGTCATAATAGTTGCTAACTTCTACCACATCATCACATATATTATTTTTTTATTTCTTCTCTCCTCCATCTCATTGTTGGCAACTTTTGTTACAAATCTACTCCAACAGTTGGCAACTTTAAAAGTTGCCCATGTGGTCCCATACATAAATTTTTTATTATCTTATAAATACATTTAAAATATGGGAGATTTAAAAAAAAAAGGATAAAGTTAAATACATTTTTGGGGAGTTGTATGTGTTTTAACTAAATGGGGAAGTTGCCAACTTTTGGCAACTTTGGTTGGCAACTTGTTGGCAACATTGATACTCCAATAGGTGAACAACCAAGGGTGTCATGCCACATAGGACTTGGCTACCTCTTGGCAACCCCTATTGGAGATGCTCTTAAGCATATATATGATCGGGAGCTCTTTAAAAAGTACTAATCCTAGTAATAGTTAACAGTATACTAAAGCATTCCAATTCTTATAATCAGGATTATATTGTGGATATAGAAGGATAAATGTGTCTGATACATACCTTAAACCCTCCATTAAACAGGAAAAAATACAAAGAAAAAAAAAAAGGTTAACCAACTATAGACCTGCGAAATGGAAAACAAGATTGCTACATGCCTGTTGTGTGCACCTACCACTTTGAAATGGTCGTGAAACCACCAGATGATAGAATGACAATCACCACATTTTGGAATTTTATATAGATTTAATTAATCATTTTTCAATTTCAATACACCAAGCTAAGACACTAAACTCTGGCAGCTACTTAAATCATAGTATTTGTAACCAATTGATGTCATGTTTCAGGTTTTCTATTGTACAACATTATGACATTGCTTGGAATTCATTTCTTCCGCATAACTATCTAAAGTTTACTGTTTTTTTTTATCTAGTTAAGCATGGCCTCACGCAATGAATAAAAGAGAATGTAATCCTTACAAGAATCATCGATTTATATGTAGCCACCCACCTCTATAAAAGGGCAAGTAACATAGAGCTCTATTCAAGAAAATCAGCTATAAAAGTTTCTCATGAATGCAGGCACCGGTAAGGCTCAGTAAATAGCAAAGAATGTAACTCTTTTTTTTTTATCCAGAATTAGCCCAAAACTATCCATTTAAACACTTTATAGTAGTATCAACATGTGATATAATTCACTACCTTTCGAGGGATGTTGAGTGTTAATAACTCCCTTTCAGCAGCACCTATCAAACGCCTATCAACACTCCTCGTATAAAGGAGAAGGCAGATTTACGTTGCAGCGCTAAAAATGGATCGGAAATCCAAAGGCCAAAACTATCAGGATAACATGAGAGTTGAAACAACTAAAAACACCAATATAAGATAATGGCAACGTACGTACATTCAACATATGCAAACAATAACTAAGGAAAGCGAGAGATCAAATTATTTGACATTGCTAATTTGAAATAGATACAAATAAACACTAGTAAATGAATGTATTAAATTCATTAGTTTTCCGTAATGCCTAGATAATGAGTCAAGGTTAGTATTGCAATTTCAGCTTACTGCATAAAGTAAAACTTAACTGCATTTAGCAATTATGAATACAAAAGCTCTTATGTCCAGTTTCCCTTAGACAACCAACCAAAAAGATCAACATCGAGCAGCTGCTAGTCGTATATCTCTCCCTCCTCCAAGTCTTGCAAAAATAATCCATTTTCCTCGTCTTCGTAATCCATGTAATCATTCTTTAAGAAGAGGCCAATACGTTCCATTATATTTCCGAACCGATCGCCCTGTCTTGCTTTAAAGAGTATTATTTCAAGTTCCTCCAGTACCTTCATATTGTCCTCTATCTCAACAGTCTTTTCCATCTTCTGTAGTGCAATACGAGCAGCTTCTCGTTCTCTCTCCCGACGTAGTCTGAGCCTTCAATGATGAGGCTACTTTAGCAGCTCTGATTTGGTCCTCGATTCTTGCTTTCTCCTCTTGTTGTTGCCTCTCCAGTTTTTCTTTTTCCTGCCGCAAATTTTTGGGATCAAAATGATCAAGAAGGCTTTTCTGTTTCTCTTTTGCCTTTAAAATAGTGTCAGCAAAGCTTTTTTTTAGAATTGCAGCACGTATGGCTTTCTTAGGAGACAGCTGAAGATCAATAGCAGGAGTCCAGTCATCGGCAGAAGCAGTGGTTGTACCACTAGATGGTTGAGGACTAGAACAGTTACTTTCCTCATCCAATGCACTTACAGCCACATCAGATTCTGGATCTGATTTACAGGCATTAAATGTTAAAATGCTTTCATGTTCCATTTTGGAAGCAACACAATTTTGTCCCGTATATATTTCAAAAGGCAAATTATTGGAGGATTCATAAGTATAACCTTTCTTAGGGCTGCACTCGCATTACAAACAACCACATGAACCGCATCTAGTAGCAACCACATTAAAAGAGGCTATGGTTTTAACAGAACGAAAAGTAGTCCTCTTACTATTGGCGGTGCCTTTACGTAGGACCTTTCCTGGGGACCTGCTATTTTGTATTTTTCTAGCAGCTTCCTCATTTGCAGGTTTTGCATTTGAAATCTTCACATAATCAGCCACTTTTTCCCCAGGATATTTTGTCAGTTTTCTCTTTTCTTCAAAAGACATAGACATCATAGGAGCTAATCCAACCGTCAAAGGAGCAGATTCTCTAGGGCAGAGATGCCTTGTTTCACAGAGCTTCAAACTACGATCCATCTTTTGTCTTTTATTTAAGACACCAGTATCTATAACCCTTGATGGTCCACGCTTCACAGAGCTTCGCACAGGACATCCATAATCATTTATGTTATAATCAACACCATTCAATTTCAAGCTGTCTAAAGAGTGAGGCGCACCTTTTCTTGATTCCTTCCTCATGCAGTCCTTGTTCCCATTAAGAGATACATTCGGAGCACAATTCTCCTTTATCCACCACCGCTGCTTGCTAGCTTCACAAGACCCAGTAGAGGAAAACTTTATCTTCAATTTTGGTTTCGGAAAACCATATGATATCGTCGTCATGTTACACGAACCCAATCCAACCAATTGATCGATCGACTTAGGGCTAATTGATGAGAATAGAAACGATGATTTGGGGAAAAAAAGAGTGAAGATACGAGACATGGTTTCATCAATATTTATACGCTTAATCTCAGCTTAAAACATAAGCAGTAACCTCATTTGATCTCAGCTTAAAACATAAGCAGAAACCTCATTTATTGCTTGCAACAGATTTCCCACGTAATACTCCTCAGTTTTTAAATAATTGACGTTTGATTTATTGGCACACATTTTTAGGAGTATTGATCACATAGTTAGAAAAATTATTTTTAAATTTTTTTTTGTGAATAAAAGTTTTAATTCTATATTTTTATTCACAAAAAGAAAATTTTAAAAATAATAATTCTAACTATGTGGTCAATGCTCCTAAAAGTGTGTGCCAATAAGTCAAACGTCAATTATTTAAAAACAGAGGGAGTATAATTAATAAGTGATTAATGTATTTTCCTTTCTCTTTCTCTTATATTATTATATTGTTATTATTATCTTTATTCTTTAATTTTTTTTTGTCAAAATATTTGTTCATTATTCAAATATTTTATCAACACTAATAACAGGTTAATTTTTGAAACAAAATAGTATTACTTTTATTAAAAACTGATTTTGATGTTGATCGTTATTTTGTTACATAATTTTAAGTCTTCTAAATTTTTTTTCATAAAATTGAAAGTTATATTGAGAAAAATTTAAATTATGATATTACTAACTTGATAAATGAATTTTGTATATGTTTTTTTAGTAAAGTAATTTAGTTATATCCTTATATATAGTAAGCGGTAAAGAGGTATTATTCAAAATTTTGGTCAATCAAACTCATAACGTTAGCTCTTAAATAAATAAATGAGAACCTTTTGATTTAATTCTAAAAAGAGCATTGGTTGTCAGTAGAATTACAATATTCAAATATTAAAAAGTGTATTGAATAATTTAAATTAAATATAAACTAATTTTCTAAATTAAATAGAATTTTCAATATAATTTGTAACTTTCCTTTGTATTTAGTTTTTAAGAAATTATGGCTAAAAAATAATTGTTAAATTATTATAAAAATAAATATTATTTCTTGAGATTCGTGAAATGTGAAATCGTCAAAATTCTATTTTTGGATTTCAAGATAAAACGAAAACATAAAGTGAGCGTTTAAAGTCAAATAAATTTTTATTTCTATTTTTTTAGCTTTATTTTATAATTTTTTTTCTAATTCTTTCAAATTTAAAAACTCTTTATTTATTGTAATGAAATTATAAAATTTATCTAATTAAAATCAAATTCGATACAAAATATTAACTAATATTCTAGTATATTGTATAAAATCGTATATAAATTTAAACTATTTTAAATAAAAATAAAAAAATTAAATAGATAAAGTATGTTAAATTTTATATAACGAACTATTTTATATCATTATACGTGAATTATTTTTTAAAAATTTAAAGTTTGAACTCTAACAACATTATATTAAAATTAATATTTAAATTGTTTAAAAAAATGAAATATTGTTTAAAAATTAAAAAAAAATAATCATATTAAGAAAATTTCATAAATTTACTTGATTATAAATGTTGTGCTGAAAATCATCATGGGCTGAATTTAGGCTCATTAGGCCCTAGGTTCAATCCATACGAGCCAGAAGATAGAACACGATTTTTCCTATAGAACCGTTCTATCGTTAAAATTGAAATCTAACTTTAAAATATATTATAAGTACTTGTATGATAATTTTAATCCATAAAAATCCAAACTTAAAAATAAAATAGATTTATAAGATAAATATCAAATTCTAACAATTAATACTATCTTTTTTAATGAATCGTATTTTTGTTAAACATGTTTCGAGTCGCCCTCGCTTAGTACCGCAGTCCTAACTTCATTATATATTATATCTCATACAATAACTTTTTTTAAAATAAAACCTAAAAAAAATGAATTCCACTTTTTACTTTCTCTAAACTTTGTAATATACATGAAATTTTGGAAAATGGAAAAAATTCTTATCTTCACTATATCAAATATTAGTGTATCTATTTTCCTACCTAAAATTTAGAACCTACAAATGAGTAACTTTTATTTTTTATTTAAAATTTCTAATATATATATATATATATATAGTAGAATTATAAGAGAATCTCGCCTACATATATTTACACAGTGATATATGTAAAGTATAATATAATAATATAAAAAGAACTAATACATTTTCTATAAATTTGAATTTCTTTTCTAACTTGAATACGAAAATTCTTTTCTATATTGATATTGATAACATCAAATCTTTTCCTTTTTAAATACAAAATTATTCGGTATGAAAATAATATTGGATTTATGGATTATTTTTTTCCTCAAGCAAGTATAATAAATTTGTTTGAAAAGAATTAAAAAAATGAATTTCTAAGAAAAAAGATAAATAATTTCAAAAGAACGTATAAGATGTCACCTCACTGCCTTCGTATTCTATATCCAATAGAACTTTTAATTAAATGTTTTCTCTATAAATTCAAACTCTTCTCCTCTATATATTTACACATCTATTATACTTCAAATAAAACATTTAATTATATGTATTTTTTTAAAGAAATTCGAACTTTTTCCCTCTATAAATTCGAATACTTATTCTACTTTCAATAAAACTTTTAATTATATGCCATACAAACACATATTCTACTTCCAATAGAATTTGCTCTCGTATTATACTTAAAGTGGAACTTTTTATTATACTAGCTTAAAACCCGTGCGACGCACGGATTTTTTAAAATATTATATAAAATTTTTTGTATTAATTTAAATTATTTTTTGAAATATTATTTTTGGAGGCTTAAATTTTTATATGAGATGATTTGATAATAGTTGTATAAATGTTATCCATGATATTTCTAAAAATGGAGAGATTTTAGTCAAAAAATGTAGAAAGATGATAGGTTTTAGTTGAAAAAAATAATTGTTTAATTATTAGTAATTATAAAATAATTCTTTTATTTTTAAATATAATGCCCGTGTAATGATTAGAATAAGAGAGGATTTAGTTAAAAAAATTAAAAAGGTAACATGTTTTAGGTGAAAAAGGTAATTGATTAGTTTATAGTATTTATAATTTAATTACGTTATTTTACTAAATACAATTGCTCGTAATGATTTTTGAAAAGAAGAAATTAATATTGTACGTGATATTTCTATTAAAAGAGGATTTTTAGTTAAAAAAATATATAAAAGATGATACGTTTTAGCTGAAAAGGAAAATCAGTTAATTATTAATATTAGAATATTATTAGTTTCTTTTATTAAATAGAACCTCCCGTGATATAATTGGAAAAAAATATATTTTAGCTATAGAAATAGAAAGGTAACGTGAAAATTAAAAAGATTATACGATTTATGTGAAAAAGGTAATTGATTAGTTTATAATTACGATTTATTATAAACAACGTATACAGATTTTTACCTTTATGTGAAAAAGATTATAGGATTTATGTGAAAAAGATTTCTATATGGCATGTTAAAGTCTATAATTTAATTAAGGCAATCGACTACTTACCATTATTTTAATTAATGAATTTTAATTTAATATAATTTAATATACTCATGTTTACGGATTATACTAATGTTTCCTTATTATAAACAACGTATACAGATTTTTAATATATTTTGATTAATAATTGAAAAATATGATGTAATATTTTAGGGTATATATTAATGATTGTAAGATTAGTTTTAAATTAAAAAGGTATCATGTTGCAATTTGAAAGGAAATATTAATGATTGTAAGATATGATACGATTGATGTTTTTATAAACAACGTATACAGATTGTTAATATATTTTATTAATAATTGAAAAATATGATGTGATATTTTCGGGTATATATTAATGATTGTAAGATTAATAGGTGTTTATAAAAGGTAATATCTTCAATTAAAAGTAAATGTGAAAAAAGGCAATCGACTACTTACCATTAATTATATTATGTTATTATTTATTTTAGGAGTTTTAATAGTATAGATATCATATATATTTTTCTTTATAATGAAAGGTAAATAAATAAATTCACTTAGTAACAAAAAACAGATACCAAAACTCTTTTATTGTTTCGGCTTTTATATAATAGTATAGATATTTGTGATTGTAAGATTAGTAGGTGTTTATAAAAGGTAATATCTTCAATTAAAAGTAATTGTGAAAAAAAAGCAATCGACTACTTACCATTAATCATATTATGTTATTATTTATTTTAGGAATTTTAATAGTATAGATATCATATATATTTTTAATTATAATGAAGGGTAAATAAGTAAATTCACTTAGTACCAAAAAACAGGTACCAAAACTTTCAATGTTTCGGAATTTATATAATAGTATAGATATCTTCTCTATAAATTCGAACTTCTATCCTCTATATATTCAAATCTTATTATACTTCTAATAGAACATTTTAATTTTACGTCTTTTCAATAAATTCAAACTCATCTCCTCTATAAATTTGAATGCCTATTTTACTTCTTTTAAACTTTTAATTACAATATATGTCTTACAAACACTTAGTGTACTTTCAATAGAACTTTTAATTATATGTATTCTTTATGAATTCGAACTATTATTCTCTATAAATTCGAACACCTATATTACTTAAAATAGAACTTTTTAATTATATGTCTTACTTATAAATTCAAAATATTCTCCTTTATAAATTCGAATACCTATTATACATTCAATAAAAATTTTACCTATCTATTTTCCTTGTAAATTCAAACTCTTCCGAAACCACACCAAAAAAAATAAAAAACCTCATTTATTGCAATTAAATCAAAGCCTACATAGGATGTTATTTTTGCAATTTTGTGGAAGAAACTGCTGTATAGAATTAGTAAATGTTTAATAGCTGATTAACACTAAGTTCATACATGGTTTAATATAATTTCATCATTCGGTTTACTAAATAACCAACTTTTGGTTATCTTATGATTCGAATAACCACACTCTTGTTAACTAATAACTACATTTGTCTTCTCTTTTTTATAATTCTTTTATAATACATATTTAACTTTTAAGAGATGCAAATTTTAATTATATAATGAATAAGAAGCCGTGTGTAAGTAACTAAATCGATAATGGGCAACATGTTATTTAATATTTATTAATATGAATATAAATATTTTAATTAAATTCTTCTTCTTTTTTTCTAAATAGTAATGTTAATTTTTCATTAATATAAAAAAATTTATTTCAGCATCGTTATCTAATATCAAACAATAATATTATTTCATACCGCCCTTCGTCAGTGAATATTATCATTAGTGAAACCTACTTACACAAAAATGTGTTTAAGTTAACCATAAAATATAGAGACATGTAAATATTACTATATGATTAAAAAAAATAATTCACCTCACATACATTTATGCAAACTTCAAATAAAAAAATATGTAATATTTTTAGAATTGTATAAAAGATAAAAATTTGTGAAAAATAATAAATATAATTTTATTAATTATTATATATCATATCTAACAATAATACTCCTCGGCACCGGCTTCGCCGGCGCCTCGAATTTTATCATGAAGTGAAATGCGTTTTTATAATTTTATAAAATATTAAAATTTGTACAAAATAATAAATATAATTTTATTAATTAGTATATGATATCTAACAATAATACTTCTAGGTACATCCTACACCAGAACCTCAAATATCATTTTGAAATGAACCTACTTATATAAAAATGTGCTTAAATTAATCATAAAATTTTAAAATATGTAAATATTATTAAGAAATAATTCACCTCACATACATTTATACAAACTTTAAATTAAAAATGCATAACCTTTTTAGAATTTTATAAATTATTAAAATTTGTGAATTATAATAATATTATAAATTCGAAGTTTTTTGCTGTAAACTTTTCATTAATGTAAATATAATTATTTTATTTTTCCAATTACTAAATAATATTTAATAATACAACTTCTCGGCACCCCTTTGGCAGCACCTCCAATCATATAAAAATGGATTTAGATTACCCAAACAATATAGAAGTGGAGAAAGATAAAATAGATTTTAAATGTATTTAGATTACCCAAACAACATATTCACTCCCAGAAAGATAAAATAGAAACTACAATCAGTTTACAGTCTTTAATAAAATCTGGAATGTCAATATATATAAGGAAAAAAACATAACATCAAAGCCTTCTAAAACATGTATTAAAGCCTTGTGAACAGATTTCTTTGATTAAAATGTATCAAGCAGCGGGAACAGGAACAGATTATCAAGTCAAATGAAGTCAAATGAAAAGGCAGGAAATGGAAGTCTGCAAGTGCCAAGCATGGCTACAAATGGTGGAACACCTCTTTCTAAAGCAAACTGTATATATCCTTTGTGTGAGTCTCCAGGAGCAAAAGAGAGCACTTCGGATAGCCGATAGCCCTCGAAACTGGCAACCTGCAAAGTAATTGAACTATATAACCCCAAAATATAAATATATTATCCAAAATTGACTAAGTGACACAAGGTTCATATACCTTTATCAAGTAAAAGAAGATGGAAAATTGTTCGAGGAGGCTTAAACATCAAAATGTGCACAAAAGACATCTAAAGAGTGACAACTGAAAGCAAAGCCTGTTATAAAATGTCGCACTCATGGCAGTAAAGACTCATTCACCTGATTAATTTTTCTGGTACACACAATTAGTCTAATAAAACAACAGAATTAAAACAGAAGGAAATAGCCCCCTCTTGGCTCTGGCGTTCCACCCCATTCACCTGATCATTTGCAGGAGTTCTCCCTTATCTCCAGGTTTATAAGCCTTTCAAGACAAATGTACAGAAGTTTCTTACATTTAATTCAGTTAATAATCACACAGGTTACAACAAAAGTACTAACGAAATTCTCAAATCAGCTAAATCTAACAAACGTAGTGATAAAAATAGATACTTCTGCAGATCTTCTGCATTTTCTAGGCTGTACCCATGCAATAGTAATAACGCAAAGTAATATCCCCCAAATGAGATAATTTCTAGGCTTAACAAATCTACAAACGTTTCAACATTGAAGTAAAAATGCTTGAGATCCATAAGACACCTAAACAATACTGTAACAAATAAGGAATTAAGCCTGTACTAACAGGCCCTTGTTGAATTTCTAATGCATTAATATTCCAAGGATCGGAGCATCCCCGTTAACTTGTCTCATGATCTAATATGATGAACAAAATTACATTAATAATTATAGGAGCAGCGAGTTCAAGCCAAACATGTTCAGTAAGAATAAAGTTTTGTATGAATAGTATGTTAATTGAATTGATTGACCTTGAGACTATTCTTGAAGGTCTCTGCCAGTTTTCAATCCTTGGAGTTGACACTTAATATCAGGACTTGCATATTATTGTTGTTATAGTGCTTTGTTTTTGTATCTTTGTTATGATCTCCTTCCGTTTGGGAACATTTAGATTCTTGAACTATGTGCTTTTGGTGAAATTGGAATTACATTTCTCTGGGAATTATGTTATTAGTATGACTGCATTGATTGTAGTCCCAACTGCATAATTCCTACAGGAACATAGGGACATTTTTCCAAGTAATTTAACCTTTTTTGTTATATATGTATGTAATAATTATTTCATGGTGAGATGATAAACATGGTAACTTTTTGACATATTAGATTAATAGTGTGGCAGGTGAAACATGCACATAGAAAAATTAGCTTAATTGTTCATTTTGGTCGCATTGTATATTTAACAATCTGATTCAAGTCGATTAACTGGAAGCAGATAAATAAGTGGGTGTGGTTTGAAATTTCAAAAGCTGGTCTCAGATTTTAACTTTGTTTCGTGTAGCATATCGCATATAGAGTTGAGATTATTTTTTGACATTATGCACATCCTTGCAGCCTTATTTTGGTCCTAACTTGTACGCCTATATTGTATCTTAGTTTCACTTCTCTTTTTAATAGCTTTTAAGCCTTTCACTGAAGCTTTGAACTTCTCTCATCGTAAATCTGTGTAACTGGGCATTGACTTGCAGAAGGGGTTCTTATAGTTATTACCAAAGATTTTTTCTGTCAGCCAGAATATACACCTTTGTTGTACTTCTTATTATTGCTGTAGGAGAAACTTGTTTTAGTGGTGATCTTTTGGTATTCTCAGCATGTATAGCATATATTTTTAGTTATTTAATAATTGGTGCATTTCTTAATAATTGATAGCATATTCAAAGAAACACAAAGATCTTTTTGATCACGTTCCTACTTTGGATGAGCTCTCTGCTTTACAACATGAAGGCTTATGGGTTGATATTATTCTTGTAGATTCAGAGAAAGATAAGAAGTTGTCTAAGCTGAAGCAATTGATTGACATTGGTTAAAGGTCTAAGAAGTTGTCCAATGCTTTCTCTCTTTCCTTCGCTAATAATGCTGCTACTCTTGCTTTTGCCCCTCCTCCTACCCCTTACCCTAATCACAGGTCTGTCTTTTTCGACTTTGTATATTTTCATTTATTGGATATCTGTATTTTAGAATCTAACAGAGTAAGTATTGTTTATCTAATGTTGCAGTTTGTTCTCTGGGGTAGATGACATGTACTGTACTTTCTCGGGAAATTTGAACAACTTGAGCAGCCTCAATAAGCAGTAAGGGCTGTCCAAGTCTGGCAACGAGGCCATCTTTGTGATCGAGGCTTACAGGACCCTCCGTGACAGGGGTCCATACCCTGCCCATCAGGTTCCTAAGGGTCTTGATGGCAGTTTTGGATTTGTTCTCTATGATGCCAAGGCTAAAACTGTGTTTGTCACTGAGTGCTGATGGAGGAGTCAAGCTCTTCTTGGTGTTTCACCTAAAATGAGCTCGGACAACATGTCTAATTAAATCTGTATTGTTTCAATACTAAACACATGATTCCTAAAAATCGATAACAACCAATGACAACATGCTTATCTTTCCTGTAAAACAAACGAGCTGAAAACATTATAAAAAAAAAGGTACTGCACAATATTAAGCGAACTAAAATCAACCTACAAGCACAGACAAAAAGCCCAATTGTCATTGTTTTTTGACAAAGAAGTTGGATTTGCAAAGGGATAGCGGATATGCAGAGAGTCCATTCTTTGATCAAGCTAAAACTTTAACGAGCACTTAACTTGGGATATTCCGTACCATGTCAATTATCGTATATATAAGACACAACATGAGCACCAGTGACTGGGTAAATGAATCAAACTTTCATATTTAGTGTGCAGTTTATTGACCGAAATTAAACCAAATAAAATGCACTTTTTTTTTTTTTGCTAAATAATAAAATGCACTTTTAAATATAAAACATAAAATAATTTTGAGTTCACCAAAATGAGTTGTGCAAGAACACTAAGGGAAGTCATGCACCCCTCGTAGATCCTCCAAAGCACATCCATGATTATAAGTGGATCACATGCATTCCAAACAAACAAACAAAAAAAATCATTTCCTGAATTAGATAAAACTAGCTTTATAGCCCGTGCAAGGCACGGGCTTGCTAGTATAATCATGTTAATATATTTTTATGTTACTTTATAATTAAATGGTGCTTGCAACATGTTAATACTTAGTATGTAAAATAAATCTAAAAGATTATCTAATTCATGATATATGTACAACTAAAATTAAGTAAATTTCAATGTGATAATATTTTTGAACGAATGTTTAAATGATTGAATTTAGGTTTTTCAACGGTCGGATTCAGGTCGGATCAACATAAATCCATATACGAATTCGTTAAGATTTTTCGGACTCGGATCGGATCGGATAAGTAGTCAGATATTTTTTAGGTCGATCCGTATCTAATCCATTCAGATTTCGGGTTATCGAATCGGAGGTCCAATCCGTTCAACAAATTTTTTAAAAAAATATTTTTTCAATCTATAAAATAGTATTTTTGAAATTTTTTTGACGAGGTAAAAATTAAAATTTTGACATGCTTTGATAAATCCAAATTTATATTCCAAAATAATATTATTTATATAAAATGTTATATATATATATATATATATATATATATATATATTATAGTATATTACATAAGTATATAAAATATATAATAAATATAATATTTTCGAATGGATCGATCATACAAAATCCATATTCGTTCGTTATTAGATCGGACCCTTATCGGATCAGAACATTAACAGATCAAATTTTTTGGGAACGATCATACCTGCTAATTTAGCTACAGATCGGATCGAATCGTGTTGGATATTCTATTTATGGACAGGCCTGACTGAGTTATGAGTATATAAGAATTTACATTAGTAGTGACTGCTTGATCATCCACAACCAACTTGTGCATTTTGACCTTGATTAAGAGATATGCGTAAGATATAATTAATACATAAATCACGGTATATATCTTTTTAATCCAAATAATTTCGTTTTACTCTAGAATAAAAAAAATGTTTCATAACTATGTACTGTTTGAAATATCCTCAAAACTGATATCTAGCATAGTGGTAAAAAATCTCAATCTAAGTTAGAGGTAAGGGGTTTAATTTTCATTAAAAACAATTTTTTTTTTATCATTAACATAATATAGAAGGGGTAATTTAGTAATTTCATGATAATTAAAATGTCTCATGATATATTAATAATGAGTTTTATAATATATTTTAAATTGATTTCTAGCATAGTGGTAAGTAATTTCCCTTCTAAGTTAGAGGTTAAGGATTTAATTCTTATTAGTAACAAATTTTTTTATCATTAATATAATATATGGGGCCCGGTTATCTCGCGATATATTAATAATGAGTTTTGTAATATATCCAAAACTGATGTCTAGCACAGTGGTAAGAAATCTCTTTTCTAAGTTAGAGGCCAAGAATTCAATATTTATTAGAAACAATTTTTTATCATTAACATAATATATGGGGGTTGTATCATAATATATTAATAATGAGTTTTGTAAAATACACAAAACTCATGTCTAGCATAGTGGTATGAACTTTCACTTCAATGCTAGAGGTCAAGGGTTCAAAACTTCAAATCTCATTAAAAACACTTGATATGCGCTAAAAATAGGCCCTAAAGACACATTTAGTGTTGCATTAATTAGACCCGATATGGTCCGAACGTGGGGCCCACCAACAGGGTCCAAAGTCCTATCTTTAATATTAATTTCGTAATTAATATTAGGGGTAATAAACAGCTCAGCAATAAGTGTCAGATAAGGACATTATCTCTACAAGACTTAGCCTCCAAGGCATCCAATTCGATATGGCAACAGACTCCTACAAGGAAGGAGTCTAGAACTTTCCTCAAGGAGGTGACTTATCTATTAAGTCTCCAACTCCTACCTTAATTCTAAGGCTTCTCAGCCTATATAAAGGGCCTGACCCCTCATTCTCAGAACTACGTTGGCTTGATTCTCTAGCAATACAGAGATACGTAGGCATCTTGTGAGGACCGATTAGTCTGGAACACAAGAACAGCCATTAAAGATCGAAGCTCACCATCCCTTGTATTTAATACATACAAACCCTCATTTTTATTCCATAACATTTGGCGCCGTCTGTGGGAAGACAACATCAACCATGGTTCAAACACGAAGAACAACACCAGTTGTAACTGAGGTCGTGCCAATTAGCTCTGCCCCACCTCTCACCGAGCAGACTCCCCCAGCATCAGGGACGATCATCCAACAGGCTCCCCCAGCATCAGCTGTCATTATCAACTCTCAAGTTTCTCAGCAACCAGGGGTGATCCCCCATGCTGAGAGTACGTTGCCTTTATCCAATCAGGCAGGACAAGCGACCAACTCTCTCCAGATTGTTGATCCGAACAACCCGCCACCAGGGGTACAGATCCATACTACGGATCTCCCCTTGTACACTAATCCCAGGCACGGTCTGCCCAACTACCCCCCGATGACTCAAGGCTCAGGACCAAGTGGTCATGCCTTACAAATCCGGGACCGAGATTATGATGACTACTCCGGCCCTTATACTGATAAAACCTCCTCCGACGATGAGGATGATGACCGTGATGAAGCCCCGAGGAGGCGACGTGCTAGTAGAGAACCTCGAAGGAGGACTCCAGACATCTGTGATGGACAATCTTTGACAACTGCTGAAAGGATCAAGGATTATGAGGCCGAGATCTTAAAATTGAAGGAATATATGGCAAGAGAACAAGCTAGGCTAAATCAAACTCAGCCTCCTCCAACTGCAGGAAGGATTCCCATCATTGATTTGGAGAGGTCTTCAAGGAGACAAAGAAGGGCTGATGCCTCATTCGGAAGAACAACCACAAGGATGGAAATTCCCAAGGGAAACCCCAAAGATCTGATGCCTCTCGGAGATCCTGATGATCCAACACCCCCGTTCACCGAGGAAGTGATGAATGCTCACATCTCTAGGAAGTTTAAGATGCCTACAATAAAGGCTTATGATGGAACGGGTGATCCCGCAAACCATGTGAGAACATTCTCGAACGCACTGGTGTTGCAGCCTGCAAGTGATGCCCTAAAGTGCAGAGCGTTCCCCCAAACCCTGTCGGGCATGGCTCAGAGATGGTATAGCCGATTGCCTGCGAACTCTATTGGCTCTTTTAAGGAGTTGAGTGCCGCCTTCTTTAGCCAATTCATTAGCGGAAGGGTGCATGAGAAGAGCTCCGCATCTCTTATGTATGTGGTGCAAGGAAAGAATGAAAATCTGAGGGATTACCTCAAGCGATTCACTAAGGAGACCCTGAATATCACTGATTTGGAAAATAAGGTGGCAATGGTAGCCCTGGAGCACGGAACCACTGACCTCTTCTTCAAGAGATCATTGGCGAAGCATCCCCCTAAGAACATGGCTGAGCTCCAACGAAGGGCTGATAAGTATATTAAAGCTGAGGATAGCTTGAAGAAAGAAACCACCGTAGGTGGAGGAGGAGGTAACAATGACTCCAAGAAGCGAAAGCAAGACCAGGACTATGATGATCAAGAGTATGATGCTAGGGACAAGTATCCCCGAACTAGCGAGGACTCCGACTCTGCCCCTAAGAAGAACCAAGGGTCAAGGTTCACTGAGTATGCAAGGTTGAATACTCTTAGGAGTCGAATCTTGTTGGACATTGAGAATGATAAGGATTTCAGATGGCCGAAGCCACTCAGGGGTGATCCCGCAAAGAGAAACCAGAATCAGTATTGCAGATTCCATAGAGACGTGGGGCATGACACTGACGATTGTAAGCAACTCAAAGATGAGATTGAGTTTTTGATCCGTAGAGGGAAGCTGAGGCACTTCACTAAGGGTGAAGACCGTGCTAATCAGAGAAGAGACTATAATAGAAGGGATGACGATCAAGATCGCAACCCACAGCCCCGAGGGCCAGTAATCAACATGATCTCAGGAGGCCCAACTGCGGCCGGGACAACTAGGAACTCTCGAAAGGCTTATGCCCGAGAGGTGTTGCACATCGTGGGAGAGGCCCCGAAGCTTGCAAAAACTGAGGTAGCGATTAGTTTTGATGACTCAGACTTGGAAGGGGTAAAGTTCCCCCATGACGACCCGTTGGTCATAACTCCTGTGATTGGAAACTCGGAGGTGAAGCGAGTCTTGATAGACAATGGAGCTTCCGTTGACATTCTGTTTCATGATGCGTTTGTGAAGATGGGATACACTGATTCTCAGTTGACCCCCAATAACATGCCTATATACGGATTTAATAGAGTAAAATCCAAAGTTGAAGGGACTATTCAGCTGCCTGTAACTATCGGGCAAAAGCCCAAGGAGGCCACTCAGATGTTGAACTTCCTGGTAATCAAGGCGGATTCAACGTACAACGCTATCCTTGGAAGGACTGGACTTCATGCATTCAAGGCTGTTGCCTCAACCTATCATGTGAAGATCAAGTTCCCTACCAGGAATGGTGTTGGAGAACATAAAGGTGATCAGAAGATGGCACGAAGCTGTTATGTAGCCTCGTTAAGGCCTGATGGAGTCGGGGGGCAGGTCCTTCCGGTTGAAGACATGGAAGTCCACAGTGGTAAGGAACACAAAGAAAGGTCAGCAGAGGACATCACACAGAAGCCTCGGACAGCCATTGAGGATAAGGCGTTAACTGACTTTGTGGTTGAGTGTACCATTGGCAACCAAGAAGTCGGGGGGCAGGAGGTAGTACCCCAAGCAGGAAGTGAACTTCATAATAAGAATGAGGAGACCAGAAGGAGTGGTGGGTGCCCTATTTTGATGGAGCACCAAAAACAAAATCAAGTTGTGCAGACCTAGTCTTGCAAAGGCTCGATTGGGCTTAAGTTATCCTAGTAGGACTTAGCTTCATATTTATATAGTAGAAGTAGAAATAAGGTTCATTAAAACCATTGCAGAGCATGTTGCTCCGAGTAGGACAGTAGTACTCTATGTAAGGGTTGAACCCATTTCCAAGTTATTAATGCAAGTTTGTTTTCCATTCATTGATTGTGATTTTATTTATGTGCCAAGCACCTGATGTGTGAGTCAAAGAAGACCAAGTACCGAAAATAAAAGAATACACGAATGAAAACAAACGAATGCAT
Source organism: Saposhnikovia divaricata (assembly GCA_036435485.1). Classification (NCBI taxonomy): domain Eukaryota; kingdom Viridiplantae; phylum Streptophyta; class Magnoliopsida; order Apiales; family Apiaceae; genus Saposhnikovia; species Saposhnikovia divaricata. The sequence continues at coordinate 172,690,032 of CM071598.1, forward strand.
ACCCCGAATGGTAGAGTTAGGTTACAGCAGATAAGAGTTTAAGTCCTTGAAGGACCCTGGATAAAGACAAACGTTGAAGTCCTGATGGAACACCCGCTGAAGAAACATATTGCATAGCCCAAAAGCCAATGGAAGGCTCATCAAGTGGGCAATCAAACTAGGAGAATTCGATGTTAAGTACAAGCCTAGGACAGCCATCAAAGCTCAGGCTCTAGCTGACTTCGTGGTTGAATATACCATTGACAACCAAGAAGTCGGGGGGCAGGAGGTAATAGACCAGGAAGGTCAGCAAGGTGAGAAACCCCTGGAAGAGAAGAAGGAATATTGGATGCTCTATTTTGATGGGGCAGCAAAAACAAAAAGCTCTATTTTCATGGGGCATCTAAAACAAAAACCAGTGGTGCAGGTTAAATTCTGCAAAGCCCCGATGGGTTCACACTCGAGTATGCCTTGAAGTTGGACTTCCAAATAACCTACAACGAGGCGGAGTATGAAGCTCTGATAGCCGACCTAGACTGACAAGAGCCCTGAGGGTCAAGAACCTGAAAGTCTGTGGAGACTCAAAGTTGGTAGTCTCACAAGTCAATGGAGAGTTTGAGGTTAGAGAAAAGAATATGGCCAAATACTTGAGGATTGTGAAAGCTGCGATAGCCCAGTTAAATGAGTGCCAGGTATATCCCAAGGGAGGAGAATACAAAGGTCGATGCCTTATCTCAATTCAAGGGTCGAGACCCATTCTGGGAGCGTCTACTTCCAAGTCCTGAAGACCCCCACCATCAATTTGAAATTGGTAGCACCAGTTGATGTAAGCTGAAGGATAGACCCTAAAGCTCATCTTGAGACTGGTTGGCCCCTTGATAATGCCTTGAAGGTACAGAAACTATTAATGAGAGTGTTGAGATAAGAGGTCCTTTACAATTCCACACTTGAGGTCTTGAACTTTAAATCTAAAAATTCAAGCCTTGATGGCCAACAAGGTTATCTGCCTCCAAACGAACCTGACAAGAGGCATCAGGCTACTTAAAACCTAGTCAAGGTTCTACAAGTATAAGAAGAAGGTTGGAAACCTAGAAGTAAGATAGAGGATTGGCAACCAGCCAAGGCACACCAGACTTAAAGTTGAGTGCTTAGTGGCAAGTGAACTTCTTGAGCGATCAACCGAGAAGCAAGACCTCCACTATATGAAGCAAGGGGGCAAGAACTAAGGGACTTCATCATTCCTACATCTTAGAATGAGAATCAAGGGAATCAAGGGTTGATAATAACCTTAAAACCAAGGTCTCAGCAAATAAGTTAAGGCCCGGAAGGTCACAAGTCAAGGTTCACGAAACCATTTAAGGCATAACAAACACCTCCTATTAACCTGAAACCTCGTGTTGGTGATCCAGAACACCAACATCAACCTTAGAATCCAGGCCTTGTGTTATAAATCAAGGGCTAAGGAACTAAGTTGAAGCCTTAGAAGGCCAACAAAGCTATCAGATCCAACCTTGGATCAAGAGATTCGTGAACAACTCAAGAATGAGTAACTGAATCAACATTCCAACAAGGTGATATGAGGTCGGCACCTACGACCTCGCTTTGCAATAGGATTTTGAGCTCATTCACATAACCAGAAAATCAACTAAAACATGTCCATTTGAGGCGTGGTTTGAGATCGCAAACTCCAGCTCGAATTTGAATTGAAAAATATGAAAAACCCACACGACCTAGGCCTAACTTGAGGTCGTCTATGTGTTGTGTTGAGGTCGGATTTATACTACAATGAGATTGGTAAATTCTTGTCGTAATTATACTAGAAAGTGTGAAAAATCTGTGCGACCTGGAACCACTTTGAGGTCGTTTCCCCTTGGTTTGAGGTCGCCAGCACGAGGTGGAAAATGACTAGAAAAGCCGGGGAGAAGGTCACGACCTGGGTGAAAACTCGAGGTCGTTTCCATACCGAATGAGGTCGTATGAATTAGTTCGAAAATGAACTAAAATCCTGTAAAACAGCCACGACTTGGCCCCCGTTTGAGCTCGAAATTGAGCTCGAAAATACACTGATTTCTCCTCGAAATTTCCAGGTCGAAAATGACTTAGGAAACAAGAAAAATGGCTGCGATCTGGAGGCAGTTTGAGCTCGAAATTGAGCTCGAATTTTGTGATTAAAATTCAGAAATTTGAGTCGAAAATGATAATTTTGTGATTAAAAGTCAGCTCGACCCCAGCCAGGGGCTCCGCCCCTTGGACCCCGCCCGGGGGCTGCCGCCCCCGGACCCCCGCTAGTGCCGTTTAGCACCGTTTAGCGCCGTTTAGAATCGCTTAACATTGTTTAAGTGTCGTTCAAGGCTTGTTAGTGCCAATAAGCACCGATTAAGTGCCGATTAGCACTGTTAGTGCCGATAGCACCGATTAAGTGCCGATTAGCACCGTTAGTGCCGATAGCACCGATTAAGTGCCGATAGCACCGTTAGTGCCGATAAGCACCGTTCAGTGTCGTTTAATGCCGGTTGGCGTCACTTAAACTGTTGAGTATTGAATACAGTAAAAGAATACAGAGGGGGGGTGAATGGATTCTTGAACTTTTCTTCGTTCTTGAATCTTTGCAGCAAGATAAGTGATGAGTGTGTGAGATATGAAGATGCGGATAATTAAAGACAAACACAACACAATATCACTTTAATCTAATGTTTTATTAGATAAAGATTTTGCTACAATCTGTGAATACAAATGATAGTATTCTCAGCTTCGTTTTTCTCAGAGAGATATTTTCTGGGTATTTTTGAGAAACTTCAAAACCTTAACAGCTAAGGAAGTAAGGCTGTATCCTTATAGACATGGATACACCCACTTGCTACAAATGAGGTAGGTAAAACAAAAGCACTTTCCAGTCTGTCTATCTCATTTTAGTAAGAGTCCAAACGGCTACAGATTTGACTTTGAAAAGCCTGTTTAGATCCACTTCTTCAGCTCCTTGTCCCTTGTCTTATCTCTCCAAGCTTCTTTGTAGGCTTTCCAGCATGCTTTATAGGACAGAGTCAAATAAAGTATCCTGGCTTGTTGCAGGTTTCTGACTTGTACAATTCTTCAGTATTTTGTCCTCAAGAATGTATTCGAGAAGTGACTAAGTGAGTGATTCGAGAACTGGAGTTGACTTGATCGATAACTCTGAGTTCTCGAATAGTGTTATCTTGACATATCGAATCACTTCTCGAATAGCTCTTTTCTCTGGGACTCCTTGAGATATCGAATAGAGCATTTTGACATATCGAATCCCTGAGATATCGAATAGAGCATTTTGACATATCGAATCCCTGAGATATCGAATAGAGCATTTTGACATATCGAATCCCTGAGATATCGAATAGCATATTGAGAGATATCGAATAGTGTCTTCTGAGATATCGAACTCCAGACTTCTCGAATAGACAAATGTACTTCTCGAATTAGTACTTAGGCAATTTCTTCATTTCTTCAATTCTTCAAATCCCAACTGTGATTATTTGACAGTCTTCATTTCCTTGCTTGAGGCATGAACCTTAGAACTTCTTTCAAGCTTTATTCTTGACTTAGTAGGTACAGTTACACAGATAGAATTTGATGCCTATTACATAGTGCAAACAAGTAGAAACTCTACAACTAGAGGTTCCCTCAGTTAAGAGGTCATGTAGGTAATGCATAGCATTACACATACTTAGGCTTGTTATTAGATGTATTCAGGCATGCCTCTGTGACTAACAATCTCCCCCAAATTGTGAGTAAGACCCTTAGTCACAATTTCATGTCTGATAACAAGCCTATCATACATAAAGATAAAACTTGACAGTACAGGTATGAATTTCCATTAGCAATTTGGATAGAACTACAGAGTGAGTAATCTTACAGCCTATGATGAAGAACTAGCCATTGTCTTTTGATTCCCTTTCCATAGCTTTGGCTTGAAATTCATCATATTCTTTCTCTCTTCTTTCTTTCTCCTTCCTTGTATTCTCATCCATAGCTTTTATTATTTCTGCCATAGCATCCAATTCTTCAAGCAAAATTGAGTCTTTGAAATCTTCAAGTACTGGTTCCAGAATATTTGCAGGATAGTGGTTGAGTAGATTCATTCTGATGTTGACTTGATTTCCATTCCTCCTCCTATACTTTACCATGTAGGGGTTGAACTGAACTCTACACAAACCCTTTTTCCTCAGCTCTTCTGCTTCACTTTCCAGTCTCTCAATTTCTCTCTCCCTTGCCAGCCATTTCTCAAAACACTCTTTTCTGACTTTTTCTTCATGATCTCTCTTCATTTTCACAAAATCAATTAGCTCCAGTTTCCATACTCTCTCCACTTTATCTTCTGAGCTCAACAGTGCAATGATTCTCTCTATGTCATATAGCTTGCCCCAGTGTTGACATCCTCCTTGTTTGAATTTCTCCTCCCTTCCATCAGAGTATTTAATCTCAAGGCAATTATCAACAATGGCAACATGATAGATTCTTTGAGCTTGCAAAAATTGCAGTTGGTCTACATCATAATCTTCATCTAGTGGTTGGAGTTTTAGGCCTGGATAGATTGTCAGGGTCTTTGATGTGGTTGGCTTTGATTTCCTTGCAGCTTGCTTGAACTTGATTCTTTTTACATGATTACTTGGCAGCAGTATGTGACCTTTGTTTATAGACCATTGTAGTATTCCATTAGCAGTTTGCTTTTTGAAACATACAGATGGTTTCTTGACTTGAATCTTCTTCTCTTCTTGAGGTGGCAAGACAGTTGCAGAAGCCATAGATGCAAATTTTGACAGGTCACTACTGGCAGCATTCACCCTAGACTTAGAGTCTTGTGTTGTGGTGAGGTTACTGTCAGCAATGCCTGAGGCTTGCTGTCTTCCACTTTTCCTCTCAGAGCCTTTACCTTGATCATCATCATTCTTCCTCTTCTCATCATCCTTCTTCTTCTTCTTGTCTTCATCACCCTTATTATTCCTGTGATGTCTTCTCCTTCCATCACTTTTATCTTCATCCTTGTCTTGATCTTTGCTTGGGTTGAACTTAGCAGTCTCAGATACAATGCCAGTTGCAATATATGACCTGAGATAAGATATAGCTTCTAATTCTTCTGCTGTTCTTGATCCCTTCTTCTTGATCAGTTTCTCAATGATGGCTATGATGAGATTTTTATTTTGAGGAGTTAGATGCTTAGGAATGACCAGCTGCTTGATATCTTCAATTCTTGTTCCAGCCTGGTAGATAATAGTTCTAGGATCTGTGAAAACTTCAGGTAGCCTTGAAGGTTGACCATTCCTCAATTCATCATGAAGACTCTTGTTGTTCTCATTTCCCTTCTCAATTAGTCCAAGGAGCACATTCACTTCTGAGTGCTTTAGACTCTGTAGAGTATTGATGGTTAAGTGCCATATCTTGTTCTTTCCTACCATCAATATCTCCTTGAGCCATAGATCATTAAGCCTCCTTGGTACTACAGTGAGACAGTCAATCTGACTCTTCAAACTCTCATGATATAGCAGAGCATCACCAGCCTGTTCTCTAGAGACTTTCAGAAACTCCAAGAATGCATCATCATGATAGACATTTGAGTTTGCAATTTCTTGTAGCTTGGCCTCAGTGACCACCTTCACTTCTACTGGCTTGGCACTCTTAGATATTGAGATTCGAGGCTTGTCAGATGGCATACTCCCCGCAACCACTGTGGTTGTGATAGACTGCCTTTGACCATCAGGAGTAGTGATGTGCACAGTTGGTAGAGTGACAACTGGCAGAGAAGTGGGAGGCTCATCAACTTTGTCCTTTCCTTTTCAAGGCACATGAGTAGTAGATTTCAAAGTTCTCTGATGGCCACCCTCAGTGATCTTGATGCCCTTTTCTAGTGGTCTCTCCCCCTTTGGATTTGAGTTCTTTGATATCCTCTTCTCCCCCTTAGGCTTGTTGACAGACACAGGGACTGTAGGAGGCACCTTTGGAGTTGAAGATTCATCAGGTAGAGGGAGACCCATGTGCTTCATCATTGCAGACAACATTGATTGTTGATGCAGAAGAACATCAGCTGTGGTGGTGGCTTGAGTGTTCAACTGCTCAGTCAGAGTTGCCACAGTGTCTGTAAGATGAGCATTGGACTTGTGGAGAGAGACTACCTCCTTTTCAAGAGTATCCACTTTAATGAAGAGTTCATTGGCCTTAAAACCAGATAGGGATTGATCCTTCAGTCTCTGCACTTCGAACCTTGACATCTCATGCACAGGAACCTCAGTGACCAGCTTGTCTCCATATTGATTTGCAAAGAGGGTCCTGAGCATGGCATTGGCATCAGTTGTCTGATCTGATAAGGATTGAAATTTGTGCCCCAGACCTGTGACAGCATCCCTGAGAATAGCCAAACCATTGTCCATCCTGGTGCAAGTAGCATTGCAGGTTCGAATGTCCTTGAGAACAGTCTCCAATTGAGGGAATTTAGCATCAAAAGTCCTCTTGATCTCATGCACCTCCTTGGTTGTAGCTGAACACACTACATCAATTTCTGTCTTTAAGCCTTTACCAAGATAGTGTGCAGCCTTGAGAATGCCTTTATAGCTATCATTCACTGCTTCAAACACATCAGTAGGGTTGAGAGATTTGGCATTGGACCCTAGTGAAGTGATGTACTCTTCTCTGAGGTACTGGAGACCTTCTGAGAGAGGGATTGAATTGGTTCCTTGCAGCCAAGCATCGATATTCCCATCTCTCTCAGTTTCATCTATGATCTTCTCCTTCTGTAGCTCTACATCCTCTTTGTGACATAGGAGAATAGCTTCATAGTCTGGATTGGGCATGTTTGCAGTGAGAAGGTGCTGAGCAATTTTTGTGAACTCAGGGATCTGATCCACAACTAAGCTTTGAAGTGCTTCAACCGTCAATTGTGGTGGAACAGACCCTGATCCTGAAGCACTGTCATGTTGCACAGGCTTCAGCCATTGAGACATAAAGTTAGAGCTAGAGCTAGGCTTGCTAGGCTCCTCAGTTACAGATGCAACTTCTGCAACCGGATGAACAGACTCTACTACTGTTGTCTCCACAGAAGTGGGATGAGTTACAACAGTAGTTGACACAGGCAAAGAGTCTCTAGTAAGAACTAGTGAATCCTGTGTTTGTGATGGTGTCATTAGGATATGCCCCAGCATGCATTCCCTGACCATCCAAATGTGGTACCTGGGTGGTGAGCAAGGTGTCATGCACCAAGTCACTTGAATTCATTGGCTCATCAAAGGAAAAGAATTCTTGATGATCAATGCCTTGCTCCTCAATTGCTTGAGTTGCAGGCTTCAAAGAAATATGAGTGGTAGATTCTGAAAGAGAAGTGTGTTGTAGACAAGATTTTGGCAACTCCCCCTGAGAAATAGAGGGAGTTTCAGTTATGATGTGCTCTCCACTCAGTGTTGTGCCAGCCTTATCACTCCCTTGTGCTGACTCTTTACAGATAGGTGCATTGGGGAGGATGCTTGATTCTATAGATGCATCCTGTTGAGAGGATACATCTAGTGAGCTGTGTGCCCCTGATTTTACAACTTCAGCCATTTGAGTGACTGAAGAGGTGGTTTTAGACTTCTTCTTCTTCTTTAGGCTTATGATAGGTGACTCAGGTTTCTCACTTTCTAACCCTAGTTCTACAGCCAAGGCTGCTTCAGTTAAGATTTCTAAAGGTTCAGAAGCAACCTGTTTTCTCTTCTTTTTACTAACATCACCCTTTTGAGAGGATGATGCAGTTGGCTCTTTGCTGGATAGAGTGTTTGGCTGAGGGGGTTGGTTAGCAGGCCTTGGGTTAGCACTTTGTTCTCCTTGCTTAGGCTGTGCTAACTGTGATTTTGAATCAAATATTGGCATGTTGTGGGGGTAAGACCTAAACAAACCCTCCATGTGGGGAGTTATGCTAAATCTTACATCCACATCATTCCTAGTCTCCAAATTACCAAAAATGAGTTTGGTCATGGACCTAGGATAGCCTATTTTACTCTTATCTACTCCAGGCAATTCAATCAAAGAAGCATTTTTAAAGTTAAGCACTGATTGAATAAAGCGAGGAAAGAAAATTTCATTACCTCTCTTGGCTGTGGTCTGACCAAGTCTCCCATAGAGTTCCTGTAGGATGAGAAGTCCAACATCTATCTTTCTCCCATGAGCCAAGGCATAGGCAAGCTGCTGCACGGGTGTACTAATCTGATCAAAGCTTGATTTCCGTGCAGTGAATACTTGAAGGAGTGTAGCAAATACAAAGCTCCATTCTTTCCTCAAGAACTTCCTATTCAACTTTCCCAGCTTGATAGTATCAGAGTAGTTGATGAAGTCAAAGAATTCTTCCAACTCATCATTGGAGGCCAGAGCATCATACGTCTCTTGCTGCATATCCAAGGCTTGATTCATGTCTGCAGTGGTGATAGTGATATCCTCTCCTTGAATCTTGCAGTGAACAATATAAGAGGTGATAGCATTCTCAAGAGCGATGACCTCCACAGTAGCAGTCCTCCAGAATTGTTCCAATAGATCTATGTACAGAGTTGGGTTGGCTGAGAGCGCACTCTTGATGTATGATTCAGACAACCACCGAACAAAGCACTTGAAATTGGCATTCGGTGCTTCCACATCACTGGAGATTGCGATGAAATTAGTTTGGGATGGTATGGTGAGTTGAGTGTTTGCCATTTGGGTAGAGAAGAGAAGAGAATTAGGATTGAAGAAGAAATTCGCAGTTAGGGTTTTTCAGAGGTTTCAGGAGTTGAGGTGCTTGAGAAATCGAACGAAATGAATTGAATAGTTGTGAAGTTGTATATATATATATATATGAATGTCTTGAGTTGTCGATAGATAAGTGTTCTGTAGCGACAAGTCATTCGAGAAGTATGAAACAACTATTCGAGAAGTCAAGAAAGGCTTATTCGATATCTCAGGCAGTTTTTAACTCACAGCTGGCAGTGATTTAACTCAGAAAATAATTCAAAGTTAAGAATATATTTTTATGAGTGAAATGAAGGTTTGAATATAAATCCAAAAAGCGATTAAGTGTCAGCGAAAAATCAGCCTTTTCAAATGATTCGATAACTCAAATGCAGTATTCGAGAACTCTATCATTAGAGAACTAAAATACTCTATTCGAGAACTCAAAGTGTGTTATTCGATTTCTCTAAAAGACACTATTCGAGAACTTAAGAGGGTTCTAGATAGGCCTATTCGAGAACTCGAGCCAAGACATAACAATGAGCCATTCGAGAAGTCTGACTTATCGAACTGTACTTTTCACTCATAAAATTCAATTTCCACTATCCTTTAAAATTTACTAGAAATATTCATTGACGAATATTCTACCAAATTAAATAGTGGTTTACTCAAAATTTTTACAGAAATTTCAAGCTACATAAGTATGATTTTCAACATGTGCAGCATTGGAATATTTATACATCATACTCCAGCCAATACTTACTTTAAAAATATTGAGCATTTGATAAGGTAAGTATTTACTGCTACAACAATCTAGTTGATATATTCACTCAGCCAGAATTTGAAGAATTCAGCATTCCAATCTCACTAACCAACCTTGTGAAGGTGGCTTCATCTAATGGCTTAGTGAATATGTCAGCTAGTTGTTTCTCTGTGGGAACATAATGCAACTCAATGGTTCCATTAGTTGCATGTTCTCTAATGAAATGATATCTGATGTCAATGTGCTTTGTCCTAGAATGATTGACAGGATTGGCAACTATAGAGATTGCACTTGTGTTGTCACACATGATAGGAATTCTTTCCAACACAAGTCCATAATCTCTAAGTTGGTTTCTAATCCAAAGCACTTGAGCACAGCAACTTCCAGCAGCTATGTATTCAGCTTCAGCTGTGGAAGTTGACACAGATTGTTGTTTCTTGCTGTACCAAGAGACTAACCTTTGTCCAAGAAACTGGCAGCTACCTGATGTGCTTTTCCTATCCACTCTGCATCCAGCATAATCAGCATCAGAATAACCAACCAGATTGAACCCTGTGTCCTTAGGATACCATAACCCCAAGTTTGGTGTGCCTTTCAGATATTTGAAGATCCTTTTTATTGCTATCATGTGTGATTCCTTTGGGTTTGATTGAAACCTTGCACATAAGCATGTAGCAAACATGATATCTGGCCTACTAGCAGTGAGGTAGAGTAGAGAACCAACCATGCCTCTGTAGATTGAGATATCTACCTTTTTGCCCTTAGCGTCATCATCTAACTTGGTGGCAGTGGCCATGGGTGTCTTTGCAGGTGAACATTCTTCCAAATCAAATTTCTTCAGTAAATCTTTGATGTATTTGGTTTGACTTATAAAAATGCCATCCTTCCTTTGACTAACTTGCAGTCCAAGAAAGAATGTTAATTCTCCCATCATACTCATCTCATATCTGCTTTGCATGAGCTTAGAGAATTTCTCACACAACTTCTCATTTGTAGAGCCAAATATGATATCATCCACATAGATTTGAACTAGGATAATATCATCACCATGTTTCTTGTAGAACAGTGTCTTGTCCAGTGTGCCTCTAGTGAATTGATTCTCCAGTAGAAATTGTGATAGTGTGTCATACCATGCCCTGGGAGCTTGCTTGAGTCCATACAATGCTTTAAGTAATCTGTAGACAAAGTGGGGAAACTGTGGATCCTCAAAGCCAGGTGGTTGTTGCACATATACTTCTTCTTCCAACTCCCCATTCAGGAATGCACTCTTGACATCCATTTGATAGACCTTGAAATTAGAATGTGCAGCAAATGCCAAGAAAATTCTGATGGCTTCTAGTCTAGCAACAGGGGCAAAGGTCTCATCATAGTCAATACCTTCCTGTTGAGAGTATCCTTTTGCAACCAACCTTGCTTTGTTCCTTATGACTACACCATTTTCATCCATCTTATTCCTTAGAACCCATTTAGTTCCAACAACAGTTCTATCCTTTGGTGCAGGCACTAGTTCCCATACTTTGCTCCTTTCAAATTGATTTAGCTCCTCTTGCATAGCAATTATCCAGTCAGGATCCAACAATGCATCATCAAGTTTCTTAGGCTCAACTTGGGATAGAAAGCAGCCATAGAGACATTCATTTATAGTTGCTCTCCTTGTCCTTACTCCTGCATTTGGATTTCCAATTATCTGATCTGCAGTGTGTGATCTATCCCATTTCCTTGTATGTTCAGATTGATTTCTCATCCTTGATGTTGCTTCATCATTTAGATCATGATCATCTACATTTCCTCCCCCTGTGAAGTTGTCACTCCTCACAGGTGTATCTTGGATGCTTGTTTCTTCATTGTTGGTTGACACAGGTTCTTCATTCACTTGAGTTTGTTGGATTATGAGTTCAGATTCACTTTCAATCTCCTCATCAGAATCATCTAGATTGTCAAACTTCAAGGGATCTTTATCTTCATCATTGGCTTCTTCTAATCCAGGTAGTTTGCTGTCATCAAATGTTACATCTGTGCTCTCCATTACTTTCTTTTGACAAATGACATAAACTTTGTATGCAATTCTTTCCATAGAATAGCCAAGAAAGATTCCTTCAAATGCCTTTGCATCAAACTTTCCAACATATTCTGAATTATCTTTTAGCACAAAGCACTTGCTTCCAAAAGTATGAACATACTTTAGAGTAGGCTTCTTTCCAGTCATCAAGTTGTAAGGTGTCTTTCCAGTGTTTTTGTTGATGAGGGTTCTGTTTTGGATGTAGCATGCAGTGCTCACAGCCTCAGCCCAAAAACATGTAGGCATTCTTGCATCAAGTAGCATTGTTCTAGCAGCCTCTATCAGAGTCCTATTCTTTCTCTCAACAACTCCATTTTGCTGTGGGGTCCTTGGAGCTGAGAATTGTTGAGAAATACCATTTTCTTTGCAGAATGCTCCAAGCATGGCATTTCTGAATTCTGTCCCATTATCACTTCTTAATGCAATCACACTTGCATTTATGGCCTTTGCTTCTTTGTCAACTTTCTTTATGTGCTCAATGATTACTTGTGGAGCCTCATCCTTTGATGCCAGAAATTCTACCCATGTATACCTTGTAAAATCATCAACCATCACTAGAGCATACTTCTTCCTTCCTAGTGACATAATATTGACAGGCCCAAACAAATCCATATGAATCAGTTACAGGGGCTTGGTTATAGATGTCACTGTTTTTGACTTGTGGCTTGATCTTTTCATTTTTCCCTTTTGACACGCCTCACACACTCCTTCTTGACAGAATTCAAGTGTGGGAATGCCTCTCACTAACTCCCTTTTGACTAGGGAATTAATGGCTTTGAAGTTCAGGTGTGATAGCTTCTTGTGCCACAGCCAACTGTCTTCATTTGATGCTTTTGAGTAGAAGCAACAAATTGTGTCCTTGCTTGCAGAGTCCATATTGGCTACAAACAGGCTTCCTTTCCTTACTCCAGACAGAGCAAAATCACCAGTCTTCTTGTGGGTGATCAAACATTCATCTTTGTCAAAGTTCACTTTGAAGCCTCTGTCAGTGAATTGACCAACACTCAGTAGATTATGCTTGAGCCCCTTGACCAGTGCTACATTCTCAATGATGACATTTCTAATTTCCAACTTGCCGTATCCCAGTGTGTTGCCAATGCTGTCATCTCCAAAAGCAACCATTGGGCCAGCCTTTTCCTCATACTGTGATAGCAGGGCCATATCACCAGTCATATGATTTGAGCATCCACTGTCCAAAATCCACATGACCTTCTTTTTACTTTCTTTGCCCTGCAAACACAAAAGTATTACTTCTCCTTTGGTACCCAAACGAGTTTGGGTCCATGTGACTTAGTGACAGTTTTATCAAAATCAGCATGCTTATCAGTTTTCTTGATGTTGGTCTTCTTGTCACTGTTGGGAGTCTTAGAATCAGGGTTCTTAGACTTAGGTGACAGAGGTACCTTCCTAACTTTAGGAGGACTTGAAGACTTTGTCCTTGTGTAGTGTGTGTGAACATTATGATTGATACAGCCCTCCATGAATTGTCTTCTTAAATTAAAACAACTAGTCATCACATTCATGTTACATGGCATACAATCAAGTTTATCACAGAAAGGAGAGTCTCTATGTCTTAAAGGCACAGAGCAATCATAGAATGGTTTAGCAACACTACCAGAGGGTTTCTTGCAAGCATGAGTCAAATGATTAGAGCTAAAACAGTTTTGACAAACTTTCCTAGGGGCATTTGGCACATAAGCATAGTTGTTATCTTTGTTAATCCCTAATTTGCCATTCCTGTTTGGTCTCTTATTAGTCACTTTCTTCTTAGTCTCATAATTTCCAGCTGAAACAAAATTTACAGATTTCTCAAGTCTAGGTCTACCTCCTACTGGCTCCTTGGCTTTGGTTTTGACATTCTTACTCTCAGAGGATGCTTGTTGTTCATTTGATTGTGCCTCATCTTCATCCTCCAACATTTGCTTGATGAGTAAGGCATCCTCATCAATCTCAAGTGTTGGTGTTTTAAATATTGGATTCTCAGTCTTTTTCAAAACCTGAGGCACCTCCTCTTGAACAACAATGTCATCTTCAATGACTGCATAGCCTTTCCTCTGTTTAAGAGTGTCATAATCAAGTCCAATGGCAGCCTTAGGTCTAGCTAGATTTTTCTCATGATAAGACTGCAATAGACTAGAGGAATTCTTAAATGTTTTCAACTTAAATTCATTTTCAGCTAATTCATCCCTAAGAGCTTTCTCAACTTGACTAGCACATAGAACTTTGTTCTTTAGATACTCAATCTCTTGTTTAAGATTTTCTATTTGCACAGTAGTTAGCTCTAGTTCCTCATTTCTCTTATTTAACAGTTCATTCCTAGTAGACAGTTTAGCAATCTCTTCATTAGCAGCAGTCATACTAGTATGAATGTTAAACATCTCAACAGATAGTTGTTCAACCAAAGATTTATATTCAGAAACAGACATGTCTATGGTAGTGAGAGATGGTACCTGTGAGTCTGATGCAGATGGTTCTTCCTTGGAATTGGCCATCAAGGCATAGTTGCAGAATTCTTGTTCTTCCCCATCACTGTCAGAATCATCCCAACACTTCCCTTCAGCTATGTAAGCCTTACCTGGTGTCTGCTTCTTTAGAAGGGCCTCATACTTAGCTTCAAGCTCAAGAAACTCCTTATCCTTCTTTTTAGGCTTCTTGCATTCACTGGAAAAATGCCCTAGGTCATTGCATCTGTAACATCTTACAGATGACCTATCCACATAGCTGGTTTTGAATCTGTTCTTGTTTGTTTTCATAGGTGCCTTGCTCTTGTTGAATGAATGATTTTGAGGTCTAGGCTTGAAGGGCTGATTCCTCTTGAATCTGATGTTTGGGAATTTTCTAGCCATAAAAGCATATGATGTATTTTCCATGCCATCCAGCTCTTCAAGAGTGTAGAACTCATCTTCTTCCTTGTCATCAGCAGGTTCAGTCACTACTTCCTCAGTTTCTTCATCATCTACTATCTCTTCTATTCTCAGCTGACTTGCAGATGCTTCCAGGTCTTGAATAGATTTGTTGACAATCAAGGCACAGGATGTGTTTATCATTCTGCCTTGGTTAGCTTGGATAGCCCTCTTTTGAAGCAACTCAAGCTCGTGTGTCTTTAAAACCCCATAGAGCACATCATACGTGACTTTGTTCAAATCTCTTTCTCTTAGGGATATGACCCTTTGCTCTAGATGGTTTGGTGACGATAGTAGAAACTTCATATTTAATTCCTTAGTGCTGTAAACCTTCCCATTCATTTGGAGCTCAGTCACCAGCTTGTGAAATCTTTCAAACATATCAGTGATACTTTCCTTGGGCTGTGCCATGAACGCCTCATACTGTGTGACCAGTATCTGTTTCTTATTTTCTCTTACCTCCTCTGTCCCTTCACATAACACCTCGATGTGATTCCACATGTCCTTGGCTGATCTGCATGATGCTACGTTGGCAAACATCGACATATCCAAGGAGTCTATGATTAACAACATGAGGTGGCTGTCTAGGGCAATCTTTTCCTTCTCTGAGTCCGTCCATTTGGATGGCTCTTTTGGAACGTATGATCTAGGAATGACTACTGCGCCCACTGTGGATTCAGCAACTTCTTGTTGTGGTATGAATGGACCATTCTTGAGAATGTCAGGGTAGAGAGGATTGGCAGCTTTGATGAACAACATCATTTTTATTTTCCAGAGGTTGTAATTCTCTTTGTCGAACTTAGGGACCTTTACCGTACCTGTGGTCTTTGGTGTATTCGAACTCATGATCGTTTTCTGTTTAGATTAAACAGCCTGCTTTGATACCACTTGTTGAGTATTGAATACAGTAAAAGAATACAGAGGGGGGGGGGGTGAATGGATTCTTGAACTTTTCTTCGTTCTTGAATCTTTGCAGCAAGATAAGTGATGAGTGTGTGAGATATGAAGATGCGGATAATTAAAGACAAACACAACACAATATCACTTTAATCTAATGTTTTATTAGATAAAGATTTTGCTACAATCTGTGAATACAAATGATAGTATTCTCAGCTTCGTTTTTCTCAGAGAGATATTTTCTGGGTATTTTTGAGAAACTTCAAAACCTTAACAGCTAAGGAAGTAAGGCTGTATCCTTATAGACATGGATACACCCACTTGCTACAAATGAGGTAGGTAAAACAAAAGCACTTTCCAGTCTGTCTATCTCATTTTAGTAAGAGTCCAAACGGCTACAGATTTGACTTTGAAAAGCCTGTTTAGATCCACTTCTTCAGCTCCTTGTCCCTTGTCTTATCTCTCCAAGCTTCTTTGTAGGCTTTCCAGCATGCTTTATAGGACAGAGTCAAATAAAGTATCCTGGCTTGTTGCAGGTTTCTGACTTGTGCAATTCTTCAGTATTTTGTCCTCAAGAATGTATTCGAGAAGTGACTAAGTGAGTGATTCGAGAACTGGAGTTGACTTGATCGATAACTCTGAGTTCTCGAATAGTGTTATCTTGACATATCGAATCACTTCTCGAATAGCTCTTTTCTCTGGGACTCCTTGAGATATCGAATAGAGCATTTTGACATATCGAATCCCTGAGATATCGAATAGAGCATTTTGACATATCGAATCCCTGAGATATCGAATAGAGCATTTTGACATATCGAATCCCTGAGATATCGAATAGCATATTGAGAGATATCGAATAGTGTCTTCTGAGATATCGAACTCCAGACTTCTCGAATAGACAAATGTACTTCTCGAATTAGTACTTAGGCAATTTCTTCATTTCTTCAATTCTTCAAATCCCAACTGTGATTATTTGACAGTCTTCATTTCCTTGCTTGAGGCATGAACCTTAGAACTTCTTTCAAGCTTTATTCTTGACTTAGTAGGTACAGTTACACAGATAGAATTTGATGCCTATTACATAGTGCAAACAAGTAGAAACTCTACAACTAGAGGTTCCCTCAGTTAAGAGGTCATGTAGGTAATGCATAGCATTACACATACTTAGGCTTGTTATTAGATGTATTCAGGCATGCCTCTGTGACTAACATAAACGTTGTTTAAGTGTCGTTTAAGGCTAGTTAGTACCGTTTAGTGCCGTTTTATGCCGTTCAACGTCGTTTAAACATTGTTTAAATGTCGTTAAGGCTGATTAGTGCCGATTAGCATCGAATTAATATTGTCGTAAATGCGTCGGTCGCTCCACGCTTTACATAAAGACAATACTCGTGAAACACTAGTGTATAAAGATGAACCCTGACCCGAGTCTTGGAAAGGACCGTTAAAAACTTCAAGGAAAACCTGATCAGTTTTCCTAGAAGTTGGGGGGCAAATGATATGCGCTAAAAATAGGCCCTAAAGACACATTTAGTGTTGCATTAATTAGACCCGATATGGTCCGAACGTGGGGCCCACCAACAGGGTCCAAAGTCCTATCTTTAATATTAATTTCGTAATTAATATTAGGGGTAATAAACAGCTCAGCAATAAGTGTCAGATAAGGACATTATCTCTACAAGACTTAGCCTCCAAGGCATCCAATTCGATATGGCAACAGACTCCTACAAGGAAGGAGTCTAGAACTTTCCTCAAGGAGGTGACTTATCTATTAAGTCTTCCACTCCTACCTTAATTCTAAGGCTTCTCAGCCTATATAAAGGGCCTGACCCCTCATTCTCAGAACTACGTTGGCTTGATTCTCTAGCAATACAGAGATACGTAGGCATTTTGTGAGGACCGATTAGTCTGGAACACAAGAACAGCCATTAAAGATCGAAGCTCACCATCCCTTGTATTTAATACATACAAACCCTCATTTTTATTCCACAACAACACTTTTTTTTCTTTAATTTAATGTATTAGGGGTAATTTAGTAATTTTAAATGAATAAATTGTCTCACAAATTGGCTTGTTGTGCTATTAATAATACTAGCTTAAAGCCCGTGCGATGCACGGATTTTTTTTATTTTAATATTATATAAATTTTTTCATTTATTTAAATTAATTTTTTAAAAGATGAATTTTGGAGGCTTATATTATTATATCAGATGATTTGATAATAATTATACAAATGTAATCCGTGATATTTCTAGAAATGGAAGGATTTTAGTTAGAAAATATAGAAAAGATGATAGGTTTTAGTTGAAAAAGGTAATGGATTAATTATTGGTAATTATAAAAATTATTATTTTTATTAAATAGAATGCATGTGATATGATTAGAAAAAGATAGGATTTAGTTAGAGAAAATTAAAAAGGAAACATGTTATAGGTGAAAAATATAATTGATTAGTTTATAGTAATTTAATTACCTTATTTACTAAATACAATTGTACGAAATATTTTTAGAAAAGGTGAAATTAATATTGTCCGTGATATATCTATTAAAAGAAGGATTTTAGTTAAAAAAAAAATATAGGAAAGATGATACGTTTTAGTTGAAAAAGGTAATTGGTTAATTATTAATATTAAAATATTATTAGTTTATTTTATTAAATAAAACCTCCCTTGATATAATTGGAAAAAGAGAGATTTTAGTTAGAGAAAATAGAAAGGTAACGTGAAAATTAAAAAAATGACATGTTTTATGTGAAAAAGGTAATTGATTAGCTTATATAATTATAATTTAATTATGTTATTTTACTAAATAAAATTGCTCATAGTTTTTAGAAAAAGAGAAATTAATGTTGTCCGTGATATTTCTAGAAAAAAAAGGAGTTTAATTAGAAAAAATAGAAAAGATGATACATTTTAGCTGAAAAGGTAATCGGTTAATTATTAGTATTATAATATTATTATTTTATTTTATTAAAAAGAAACATTTGTGATATAATTGGAAAAAAAAAGATTTTAATAAGAGAAAAGAAAAAAGGTGCCGTGTTTTGGTTGAAAAAGATAACCGTTCATGATACAATTGGAAAAAGAGATATGTTAATTAGAGGAAAAAGAAAAGGTAACGTATTTTGGGTGAAAAAAGTAATTGATTAATTAATAGTAATTATAATATAATTACATAACTTTATTAAACAAAACTGCTCGTACTATTTTTAAAAAAAGAGATATTTTAGTTAAATAAAATGTGAAAGATATTCTATTTTACTTGAAAAAGAAAATTGTTTAGTTATTGAAAAATATAAAAGGTAATATGTCTAACTTGTAAATGGAAATTGATTAATAAAGTAGAAATTTTAGTTAGATAAAATATAAAAGGATATTATATTTTAGGAAATTAGTTAGTTCTTGAAAAATAGAAAATATAATATGTTTAAACTCAAGAAGGAAATTGATTAGTTAGTTTATCTGTAATTAAGTAAGGGAATTTATTAGTTAGTAGAAAAGGTAATATGTCTAACCTGAAAAAAGAAATTGATTAATAAAGGAGAAATTTTAGTTAGATAAAATATAAAAGGATATTATATTTTAGGAAATTAGTTAGTTATATAAAATAAAAAGGGATATTATATTTTATCATAAAAAGGAAATTATTTAGTTTTTGAAAAAGAGAAAAGACAGTATGTTTAACCTCAAGAAGTAAATTGATTAGTTAGAAATTGATTAGTTTGTAGAAAAGGTAATATGTCTAACATGAAAACAGAAGATATTATATTTTAGGAAATTAGTTAGTTCTTGAAAAATAGAAAAGATAATATATTTAAACTCAATAAGAAAATTGATTAGAGCATCTCCAATAGGGGTTGCCAAGAGGTTGCCAAGTCCTATGTGGCATGGCACCCTTGGTTGCCCACCTATTGGAGGATCAATGTTGCCATCAAGTTGCCAACCAAAGTTGCCAAAAGTTGGCAACTTCCCCATTTAGTTAAAACACATACAACTCCCCAAAAGTGTATTTAACTTTACCATTTTTTATATCTCCCACATTTTATTATCTCTTTAAATGTTTTTTTCTTTTTTTTCTAAATATCTCACATATCTAATATCATTAATGCACATAAGAAGAAAAGAAAAAAATATAATTTTTTTGCACTATTTTCATTTAATCAAATGATATTGATGTAAAGATAATATTATTTTATATTTAAAAATTTAAATCATTTGATATTTTATATTAATGTAATGTCAAAAAAAGGAAAAAAAATCATTACGGGAGGGAATTAAGTATTTTAAATATCCAAATTTTCAATTTTATTTAGAATATATAAATATAATATGTGTTTATAAGATAATATAAAATTGATGTATGGAACCACATTGGCAACTTTTAAAGTTGCCAACTATTGGAGTAGATTTGTAACAAAAGTTGCCAACAATGAGATGGAGGAGAGAAGAAATAAAAAAGTAATATATGTGATGATGTGTTCAAAGTTGGCAACTTCTATTGGAGATGCCCTTAGTTAGTTTATCTATAATTAAGTTAGTTTATCTGTAATTAAGTAAGGGTAGATAAGTAAAATCAATAGTACCGACCAACCGACCGACTGACCGACTAACCAAACTTTTAATGTTTCGGCTTTTATATAATAGTATAGGTAATAGATAAGAATATCCAGTTGATTAAAAAGAGAATTGTAACCATCCGAATAACACATACTCCCTTTGTCTCACAAAACCTTTCTCCTTTTGACTTTGAACACTGTTCATGTTGAATTCGTATTTTTTAGTATTTTAATACAGTGAAGTTTTTATAATTAATAATAATATAAAATTAAAGATATAAACAATTAAAAGTGTGTGTTGGCAAACGTGTCAAAGTAAACTGGAAAAGTATTTTGTGACGGAGGGAGTAATAATTAAGCAGATGATAGTAGTAACAAAAGATAGCAAAGTTTATAATCTGCTAGACATAGGTACTTCTTAAACTTGGTCTGTGAAGAAATTACATCATGGTGGAGTTCAAAAGTTTGTCAGCAAAATTCTCTCAGCAAAGCTGGCACTTCAAACAAGTTCATAAATATCCCGCACCTAATAGATTTGGTAGAACTTCAAAATCAAATTCAGCAACTACACCTGCAACTTAAGCAAACAAGATCAATCTATGTTCAAATAATTACATATTGCTTGTAAGAGTATAACTATATGTTAAGCAATGACTGGAAACAAGAGATGACTTGCTCCAGAAACTGCTCAACATTTCAACTGATCGGCAAAAGGTTTTCAACAGATCAGTAACATTGAATCGTTATACTAATTCTGTGACCATAGAAGTAGAGAACATCAGAATGGTAAAAAAAAAAAAAAAAGATAGTGAATCTGCTTTCCATACTTTCTATCTAAACTTAAACATTTCATTACATTACACCATCTAAGTACTAAGGTCTATATCTTTCTATCAGCACAGGTCACACCTGAGATTATTCCTCAGATTCCTGAAATAAAAATTGAAACTTAGGTCTATCCACAAAAGGATATTAAGAAGAGAAATAAACACAAGTCCTTAAAAGCATTATTCAATTTTTTTCCTACATACAGGACAACTAACAACACTTTCAAAATATTATCAGTGAAACACTTCAACAATTATGTTTTGAGTTTAAGAAACTACTTGATAACGACAATTGAGTACCGCAAACAGCCAAACAGGTGATATAACCACAAATATAACTCGGGCCATGTCGATCACGTGACATTAGAAATCTAATATAAAGATCTCAATACCTCGATTCCACTATATCTGCATCAATGTTTGGTTTATAGAAAGGACTATCAATATCCTTCATATTACACTAAGACATTTGATCCAAGTTACAGCACCCCATTAAAGTAACAGGGGAATTTATTGTCATAGTAGTTGTGAACTTTATGAGGAAGCTTGTCCAAACACCTTAATATTGATAAAATGATAGGGCATAACTGTAGTTTGTAAAAATGCAGATAGGCACAGACTTTTCAACAAAACATTGACTTTCATTAGACGTAACAATCTATATATCTACTACAAACTTAAAATGATACAGAACCTTATTTGAAAAACACTTACTCTTTAAAGAGGGAGATAAATTTAGTTTTAGTATATATATAGCACAAGTAACAACATATCTCCAGTATATTATCATATTAAACACATCAACAACCCTGTACTGCTTTTTACAAACCAGTTAACCACCATAATTCATAATAAGTGAAAATCCTGTACTGCTTTTTACAAACCAGTTAACCACCATAATTCATAATAAGTGATATTCTTCTACAAGATAAACGCACAAAGAGCAAGTGAGATAATATATATCAATAGAAGGAAAGAAACATCATATCAAAGTCAAAATTTCTCACAAGTCAGGCATCAAAGAAATTTTACTATAATTGTACAGACTTCTACATCCTACATAGTGAACAGATATATATATATGAAGCACTGATTAAAATCAGTACTCAGTAGATAAAGACTGAAATCTAGTTACCCGCAGAAGACACACAATTAATCACTTTGCAAACTTCAAAAGTGACTTTCCTCCCTCGTACATGACCATGCTCTCCGTGAAGGAAGTGTCTACCGAACAAGGCTCGGGAATCAACATGGGATCGTCTACACCCTTAGGCTTACCATATCCAAGATCTTTGTAACGCATGGTCTTTAGATCACATGATAATATGCTTGTAACATCAATACGCCTTGGCGAGGTATGCGTCTCTATTAGAATTGTTCCGCACTTTGTAATACTGATTGGCAACCCACCTTGCTTGAGTGAAGCTGTAAAACGTAAAATCCAAGAGATAACACCCTTCTCCTGCCTCATCAACCATATACGATAAGGATGGCTGACAACTCCTCTAATGCGCTGTGCATCATAAATACAAAGAGCCATTGAACCCTCAAACTCCATAAGCTTAAACAAGGCAGTTGTTCCTATACACTTGGAAAATTTTTTCGGCACTTTGAGTTCCCCAAACACCTCGTTGTCAAAGTCAAACGACAAAATCCACAAGTCATTAATGCAATGATTACGACCATCTTCCCCCTTTTTAGGTGGTGTCGTTTCCAACCAGTAGAAACTACCTTTAACATAAACCCCATCAGCCACACCAACTCTCGGAACTACAGGGTCTTTAATCCTCCTCCACGTATGTTTCCTCAAACTATAAACCTCGACCTTAGGACAATTCATCTTGTTTACCACATCATATACAATCCTAACAACTCTATAATCATCACCGCTTCTACTAAAACCTAACCCAGCAATACAATAACTCTTGTGGAAGACATCAATCATTTTCTTGAAACAACTCGAAACAAGGGTTCGGTGAGCTTTAACACAAGGGTTCCAAAGATACAAATCCCGAGAATTACAAAGCACATTTAAATCAGTAAATAACATAAGCCCATCAACTGATTCAACTAGTTTCAAGCTTTTACTCCTAGTAGTAAAGGGAATCTCATATTTTTCTAAAACTTTCAAAGTTTCGACTGACATTAAAGAGCAATGTTTCTCTTGAGAGATAACAGGAGGGATAAATAACACTACATTATCATTACAATGTGAGATAGCATGCTTAATTTGAAAAGAAATGAAAGTAGGGTTTGTAATAAGGGAGTACCATTTCTTGTTGACTGATGTTGACCGGATTAGGTCTTTGACAGGAAGTCTTAAGAAGATGCTAGCTGCAGTTTCTTGAGGAAGATCATCAAACGATGATGTCGTAGTGTTCTTCGTTGCCATTTTTCTTGGAGGGTTTAAGCAGAGAAGATGTTTATGTGTGGTGTGTGAGCTGCTGTGTGTGTGTAGTATGTGTGCTTAAACATTGAGGTACATTTTTATTACAGTATTTGCATCTTCCTGTCAAAGTTTTATTTTTTGTTACTCTGTTTGAACACTTTTCATAGGATTCTCTTTTGTGAAGAAATTTACTGAGTTACACTGTTACAGTGATGTAACATATTTTCTCTGTATTTTTTTTTTAATTTGATAATCCGGTATTCGGGATATTTTATCTGTACTTATTATGAAAAAAAGAGTCAAAATTACATATTTTGTATCAAGAATATAGGGAAAAAAATCTCCAGGGACATGTAATTCTTTTCACAATCTCACAGAATTCCTTGTCAATCAAAGAATGTATGATTTCTAACACCAAAAAAAAAAAAAGTATGCATGATTTCTGTCTCTTTCACCAAGATGGTTGGAATGATCAAAAGCCATTGAAAAATCCTATGGGGAGAAGACCTGAATGATAAGGATGGATTTATCTCGCAAGATCCCTCGATTGCTGACATGAACGTGCTTGGATATCATGATATATTCATCTAAGGTGTTGTTTGGATCATGTAATTTACATCTCGGTTAATAAAAATGAGAATGAGATTTGAATAAAAAATCTGAATCCCAATTCCATTAACCGGGTTGGAATACCATGATCCAAACGGCATCTAAGTTTTGCAGCTCTTAGAGATAAAGAAATCACCACACAACCAGAACCACAAACAAGGATACAAGTCATTTAATTCAAGTACTTCCAAGCTAATGGATACACTTTGTTGAAAAAACTTCAGTACATAATCACATGGAGTGGGAAAATATTACTGTGGATCCATATCTGGGGGTTGTACCAAAATTAGTTACTGCATACTTTTCTTTAACTAGCAGCAAACAAATCTTGGGGTCGTTTGAAAATCTTATTTGGCTCTTAATGCAATTTTGATATCTTAAAAGATAAAATGTACATGTTTTCTAAATTCAGTATGAAGAACCAGCATTCTTATTTACTGTAAAACAAATAAACTGAATATGTTAAAAAGGTATTGCATGTAGACACAACGTGAAGAAGCACGACTGGGCACCCGATTAAATGTATATGTTTGAACTTTATTGTCCGAAATCAAACCACAATTAATGTGCGCTCTAATAACATATATACAGTAACAAAAGTATGATTTTGAGTTGACCAGAATGAGTTATTCAAGATGTACAGTATGAAGGAAACTCATTCACCCCCTCGTAGGTCGAACAGGCACATACAATAATAATAAGCGGAACAAATGCATTAAGAAAAAAAAGTAGAAATAAGACAGCATAACAAATTTGCTCTGTTAGCTGTAATAAGAAGATCCAACTAGTTAAAAGGAGAAAACATAATAATTATGCAAATGATATTGATAGTAGCAGCTGAGAGCCAAGCTTACACAGTAGATCATCTACTACACATAACTCAAAGTACTTCCTAAACCTGGTACGCAAAGAAATTACATCATGTTGAGTTAAAAAGTTCTTTAACAGAATTCTCTTGGCAAAAAGAAGCACCTTCAAACAGCTTCATAAGTATGCTACGCGCTTAATAAAGTTATCAGTACTTTCAGAGCAAAATCAGCAACTACACCTGCAATGTAACGTCATTGAAGCGAAAAACATGATCAATCCATGCACAAATAATTATATATTGTTTGCACATTTCATGATAACTTTCCTTCCTCATTATTTATAGGGGAAACCACAGTAGGTAAACATGCCAATTAGCAGGGGAGCTTTCAGCAAAACATTTACTTAGTCTAGACGTGCGACTGTCTTTTATCTACCAAGTACGTACATAGGACAGGCAACATCAGGTCCCCAGAATAATCTTAAGTCAAACAAATTAGCAATCGTGTCCTGCTTTGTACAAACTACTTCACAACTACAATTCATTGTAAGTGATTTGACTTTAGAAGATAAACACAGAAAGAGCGAGGGAGATATTATTTTAAAGGTATGGTACCAACTCAGCCACATGAACAATTAGTAAGAAAGGGGAGGAAAGAAACATAATATCAAAATCCAGATTTCTCATAGCTTGGGCATGAAAGAAAACATTTAATACCATCATCAGGACTTCTATGTTCAAGAAAGTGCATGTGCTCTATCAAACATAAATATGAATCCATGATTAGAATTAGTAGATATAGATTGATAGATATCTACTTACCAGCAGAAGACTCGTGATTGCTCACTTTGCAAATTTCATAAGTGCCTTTCCTCCCTCATACATGACCAAACTCTCCGTGAAGGAAGTGTCTACACTAAAAGCAGAAGCCAGACCAAGTATGGACTCCTCTACGCCCACACGCTTTCCAAATCCAAGATCTTTGTAATCCATGCTCATGGGATTAAATGAAAATATGCGTCTAACATCTAAAGGATCCACCACGGGACAAACCTGTAATATAAGTGTTCCAGCCTTTGTGATATTCAAAGGCCAGCCACCCCCTTCCTTGCGAGCAGCACTGAAACGTGAAGTCCAAGATATTAAATCATTTTCCTGCTTCATCAACCATAGGTGATAAGGGAAGCTGGCAACACCGTTAATCTGAAGTGCATCAAAAACACAAAGAGCGAGTGAACCCTCAAACTCCATTAGCCAAAAGTTAGCAGTTGCTCCCATACAATTGGAAACATGTCTTGGCACTTTGAGTTCCCCAAAAACGTCATTCTCAAAGTCAAATGACATTATCCACAGGTCTATTTTCCCATGATTTTCGGCAATATATTTCCAGTAGAAACTACCATTAACATAAGTCCCCTCATTAGAAGCAAGTCTAGGAACTACAGCGTCTTTAATCTTCCTCCACGTGTGTTTCCTAAAACTATAAACCTCAACCCTAGGAGCGACTTCTCCAAAGAAATTAATATTCTTGTCCACGGCATAAACAATCCTAACGATTCTAAAATCATCGGCACTAGAATTAAAACCCAACCCGACAACACAATAACTTGTACAAGGATTAGCAAGAACATTCTTGAAACAAGTGGAAACAAGGGTTCTGTGAGTTTTAAGACATGGGTTCCACAGATACAAAACTCGAGAATTATGACTCATAGTTGAATCAGTTAATAACATAAGCCCATCTACAGAACCAACTAGTTTCAAGGTATTACTCTTAGTAGTAAAGGGTACCTCATATTTTTCGAAAAGTTTGGAAGTTTCAGCAGAGACTAATGAGCAATGTTTGTCTTGAGAGAGGTCTGGAGGGATTATAAACACAGCATTATCATTGCAATGTGAGATAGCATGCTTGATTTGAGAAGAAATGAAATTAGGGTTTGTAATAAGAGAGTACCATTTCTTGTTCACTGATGTTGACCGGATTAGGTCTTTGACAGGAAGCCTTAAGAGGATGTTAGCGGCCATTTCTTGAGGAAGATCATCAAACGATGTCGTACCAGTGATGGACGCCATTTGCAAGAAAAAAGATTTTCAAGAAAAGCTGTCCTGTATAATACTGTGTGTGTGAGTTTACTGTCTGAATATTATAATGTGTGTCCTGTAGCTGCATATATGTTTCCCTTTCCACCCTTTCGAAAGGCTCGATTATATTTCTGGTACATTACTGAACTCATGTTTCATTTATGGTACATTTTGTTCAGATTTTTCATTTCTGGTATAGTTGAGAATTTGTAATAGAAAACGCCACTAGAAGTGGCGTTTTCTGTTGAATTTCATTTCAACAGAAAACGCCACTTGTACTGGCGATTTCTATTACATTTGTTTCTTTTCACTTTTCCCAGCACTTAGCATAATTTGTGACTACAAAATGTAGTTTGTAGTAGTCATTTTACATGGCTTACAGAATCTATTTGTAAATGAATTTTTTTGATTTTTTTTGCTTTGTATTGAAGAATTTACATTTTACTTTGGTGTAATATGAAAATCTCCAAATATTATTATGTCTAACTAGTTTTTTTTTTTGGGCGAACATGGTAACTCAACAACAATTTGTTGAAAATTCTTTCGAGTAGGCACGTTTAGGGGAATAAAGAAAATACTTGTACATGTTTTTTTTACGTTGTTTTTGTTCCATATTCAAGTATTCACGTTGTACTTTGGTATAGTATGAAAATCTCCAAAAATGATTGTGTCTAATTATCTTATTTTTTGGGCCGAACATGGCAACTCAACATCAAATTGTTAAAAATTCCTTCGAGTAGGAATGTTTAGGGGAATAAAAATTATATTGCAACATGTTTTTATTTCGTTTTTTTTGTTCCGTATTCAAGTATTGACGTTGTTCTTCTGCGTAAGCCAAAATTTAGGCAAAATTAATTTGTTTAGATATGTTAAATGTTTGCCCGAATATGGCAAGTTCACATGAAATTGTTAACAATACCTTCATGCAGTTACGTTGAGGGCCATAAAAAACATATTAGAAAACATTCCATTACTTTAAAATAAACATACAACATCACACAAGTACTTCAATTTGAAAACAGAAAATTGAAGCATCACACAATTACATTAAATTGAAAACAGAAAATTAGAAAATAAGCATACATTGACACGAGAACCACAATACAACTTCTTAAAATTCACTGAGATCAACAGCATAATTCTCGTCCTCAGCTTCCTCAATTTCCCTTGCAATTTGACGTTCCTTTGCAGCTTCAGCTTCTAGTGCAATTTCACGTTCCTTTGCAGCTCGAGCTTCCATTTCCATTTTAAATTTAACTTGTTGTGCAGCAAATTCAAAATGTTTTGCAAGTTTAGCATCCTCAGCCTGCAAATCGAATGACCTCTTGGTTTTTTTGGTTTGTTTGGTTTTGGTTTTACTAGTTTGTGGTTTTTTGCCCTTATCCATGTTATGCTATTGCCTTGAAGAAAGAAAATTTGAGAAAAAACTAGTAACTTGTGATTCTGAATAAGCACCAACATTGGGTTTTATAGCCAACTTTGGATTATTATTTTACCTCTTTGTTGATGAAAAAATACCTCAATAATTTAAACAAGCATTATTAAACATGACAACTTATGACTACCAGTGTACCCCATCTGTCTTTTTGGTTTATAATCATATGTCTTCTCTGTAAATTATTAAACACCTAATTTAGTTAACCAAAATTATGACTACCAGTGTACCCCATCTGTCTTTTTGGTTTTCCAAATTCCAAATATAGCATAAATTATGTTTGCATGACTGAAACAGATTGCAAATTGTTTACCATTGTCTAGATACCATTAACCATGACAACTTTCTAGCTACTTGGATCACTCTGACTCTCTAAGATAACCAAACTTCAAAAGGATCCAGTAGCCTATCCGTTCGGTTCGGTTCCAGTATCCAGGAATATTTATATGTAGTTTATGGAGTACGGTTTCAATTCAACATAAGAATGTAGTTATGGAGTTGCACTTGAAAATCAATGAATACACTACTATCGTCCAAGCTAAGAGATATGGTACATCCATAGCCTGAAAATCAATCTCTTTGTGCCTAACAGGCTGCAGGTTAATTAATTTCGTATGGTCACATAATACACAATTATAACCAGAGCACTAATCTAAGAATAAACGGTGAGATAAACTCCATGCACATATGTCAAAATCCAAAGCAGAAGAAGAAAATTACATATATGTCAAACACCTCGTACACATATATCATCTACATTAAAAAAGTTTACAAGCATAGTAACTTACACAACCAAGAATCTGCTGTATCTGGAGTTTGCCAAGGATGTCACTGCCCTCTACACTCTACGAAGGGATCCATGTGATACCATTCTCAATTGATCGAGACAATTTTGAATTCCTCCTCCCAATCTAATAAGAGCTGGTGGCTTGAACACCTCACTGTAAAACAATATCATGATGTAAGATTTGGAACACACCTAGAAGTAGTCCTCTATCATTTGATGAAACTGCACTCTGATAGGTTGATCACATAACTAATTTTATCACCTTTTTGTGAATAATGAAGATCAGCTTTTAGAAGTGTAGCACCCCAATTCTGAGCTATTTTAAGTCAACTTGATCCATGTACAGATTTGAATTCATATTATTTTCAAAAGAAGCCTCTAAAAAACGTAAGATCCTGAGAATAGAAGGGCTTTTACCTACTTACTATATGCTCGACAAATCTTTACAATATATGGAAACATTCATGCCAATACATTAAACTATATCCTTTTGAAACAATACATAAGATTGGCAGTCGGAACTCGGAAGACATCATGTAGAACAAGTATTTGAAACAGCTCAGAACCTCTTATTATTTTGTTATATCATTCTGAAATTGGAGATATAAAAATAAAACCCCCCTGACAATGAAAAAAGGGACATAACCAGGGAAGTCATCAAAAAAAGAGCAGGTTCGTATTTGTGCACATGCACATGTTTACTATAGCAAGATTACAATGCTTGCAGTTGCAAAGTTCTATCACTGTCACACTACCTTCACAACTTGCACCTGCACATGGAAGTAAGGACATGGTTAAGTTGAAAAAATCAAATAAAACGAGTACTTAATAATAGAACAGTGACTCCAAAAATGACTAGAGGGGAAACTTATTGCCAATGGGCATGTTAAGATGATTATCAAACTAAATTTATGTGGGATCAAAACATGCTAGGTCAAATGTCTAAAGCAAGCGCTACCTTTGCCCTGAAAAGTGGATTCGCCACCATGAAATTGAAAAACTTTGGGAGATATTTACGTTCTCCCTCATTGTCAGTATGCAGAGCAGAGCACACCAACCTGAAGATGTTAAAACAACCTTACCAGGCGGTCGATTCAGAATCAATTTATATATTATGTAAAGTAATATCAGTTGCCAAGAAAAGACCACAACATCATCACTGTGCAACGACTTACATGTGTGCACCGAGTTCTTTAACATAATTTTCCACTATAAAATCATAACTCCGTCAGCATGAATTGCAACACGATTTTGAGGCATCTTAAAGCATTATCCCCTGCGTCTCAGTTTGCATTTCTGCCTGCAACCAGTCACATTACAACTTTTCTATGCATTTGATTATCAAAATTCTAGACTGAACTTCTGCATAGTTAGTAGTGAAGTTCCCTCTCTGCCGTAATATACAAGCTAGAGTTGGTATTTTTATGCATAAATATAAATATTTAAATCAAAGAAAGAAAGCAATTGCTCATCCATTCTTCACATACAGGCTACCGAGTAGTTTGGGACAAATATCACTGCTGGTTTAATTGCATAGCTTATTTATCGTCAATAAGGTGTTTTCAATTAGTCAAATCTTCATCCAGCATGTCTTCCTTCTAATAACCCTGTTTGAGGTTTTACGATGCTTGCCTTCATCTTCATCTTAGGTGGTCATATTCCTCACTTCTACCCACAGTTATAGTAGGTAAAGCAGTTCTGTTTCTTAGGTGGATTCATCTTGGTCTGGATGCACAAATTTAACCTTAGCATTATTTACACTACTTTCCAAAAAAAAAAAACTTGAGTGAACTTTAAACCAGGATTTTTTCAAACAATGAAATATTGATATACAACTAAAATGTCAACTCACGAGAAAAACTTTATGATTCTAATATCCTAGTCTAAAGTAGCAGGCAGCTCGACCTTTCAATATGACTTACTGCAATACAAAGTTCTGCTCTGCTAGAAAAGAGTTCAAATTCGATTCCCCTGGCTAAAAGTCCTACGGGGAAGGTGGAATGTCCAGATACCGGTACACCCCATTTCCAGCGACAACAAATTCCAACATTTCACAGTTCGTCGCAATGTTATATAGCCTATTTTTAATTCTGAAAAATATCACGTGACAGGGTCAATGATCCGGCTATTTTAATAGTTAAAGACAATGACTTAAAATTACATTAAACAACTTCACCATCCAGTTACATTATATGTAAATCACGACAATACATATTCATCAAAGTGGTCAAAACGACATGTATTACATATAGCATGTGTCTTTGACTTAAACATATAATAAACTTCTCGGACATGCCACCAAGATCAGGATCCCACCTTTCTCTCAGTCATGCGCTTGATTTTCCGTTCTACTACTGCAAGTACAGAGAAGTTGAAAACTGTTAATATATCTAACATTAGGAGCTAATAGAGTCTAAACTAATGGTTGCACACAAACCACAAGTCGACTCAAAGCAAGAAACACCAGCTCAATCACTTAAGCCGTGGAATTAATCTTGCCACTTACGATCCCTTCAATCTCATCGGTCACTATAGAACACTTATATAAATACTCATATGCATAGAGTCATATAGATAGTTTATTGACTTGAGGGTCCTTTGAGTACGAGTATATGTAGTAAACCAACAAGAATAGTGGCGTTGAGTTTCTCAGACCCAGTGAAACGACTATGCTAGATTATGCAAAATATAAACTGTAAACAAAATTTTACTAATTTTGCTAAACAATTTACTAAACAATGACAAATTTAAAATGTGCCAGAAATAAAAATGAACCCAAATTTACTAAACAAAATGTAAAGTCTTAGCAATCCCCTCATCCCCAAAATAAAATTAGAAAAAAATAAATATATTTTGCTGATTGCTTGTTTCAAAAACCTGCTGATTATCAGTTTCTCAAACATTTCATAAAGTAATTCATTACCTCCTTACCAACTGCAACAAGTGATTGCTCATCCTCTCAAATTCTTCTTTGACAGCATTATACCGAGCATTGATTGGCTCAAGTGCCACAGAAGCCTCCTTCCTCTCTGCCTCCAATTTTGCGAGTCCAGCTTCAACATCAAAATGAACCTTTTTGCATTTATCTCTGTCTACTGTCAAAGTCTCAATTTTCTCTTCTTCCTGAGACAACTCCTCCGTAACCAGAAGTAACGCAGATGCCAACTCATCTTTTTTAAACTTTAAAGAATCTACCTGACTCTTAGTGGTAGACAGTTTGTCTTGAGCACTATATAGCTTCTCGGTCACTTTAGACATAAGCCGCACTTGATAATTATAACGAGCCCTCAAGTCCCGGTCATCCCGATTTTCGATATCTTTAGCAGCAAATTCTAGCTCTTGCCGTTTTGCAATTAATTTGTAAACTTCCCTATCAAAAGATCTATAATCATCCCCTAATTCTGTCAGTGTCCTATAACACCTATTAGCAAGATCAATCATGTCCTTGGCCTTAAAATTGTCAGAAGAACTTGTGAGTTGGCCAACCAACTCAGATTTTAATACAGATGCTGCATTAACCAGATGTTGACGATCCTCAGGCCAAAAGTTTTCTAGAGATCTAGGTTTTGTTGCATGTTGAAGCTGGAAAAGAAGGTCACATTTTGGCTTTTCTTCCTCTAGCGAAGGAAGCTCCACTACTGGTACATCATCCCTAGTTTTCACAGGTGGAATTTCATGACCTACAAGAAACAAAATCAGGTAACCATATCAAAACTTCAATTCACTCTAATATAACAATATGGACCAGTTGTCATATACAATCATCACTTTCTGGTTAGTCATATTTTGTTAACTGAGTAAATTTCTAAACAACAAATTTACCCATCCAAAACTAACTATTGGCATACAATCTAAAATTATGAAAGGCATCTAACTAAAAAAATGGTAACCAAAACAAGTTAAAGTAGGCTGAAACATATTTGTCAAATGTACATCTACATTTTAACCTTTTGCCAAGGCCACAAAAGAGGGTTGAAGTTGTGAATTTTGGTGAAAGAAGGGAATCAATTGAAGGGCTAAATGAGGCAGTGGTGGTTGCCATTACAATGTATCACAATAACACCGAGTCATTTAAGAGTAAAAAGTGATCAAATTTTTCTGGAAATACTTTCATTTAGTCCATATTCATCAAGTAAATATTGAAAAACATTATCTTAATTACAAACATATCTCACAAAATCTTGCACTAATCTTGAAATATAATATGATTTACATTGCTATGAGGCTATTAGCTGTTGCATGCATTTGATTGAACATTATTATAGACATGCACAGCTTATATTTGTGAGAAACAAATAAAAGGGGGTTACCAGAACCAGAAGGGGTTGCTGTGAGTTCTTGTTCCTCACTTTCAACCCGTGCAGAACTGTGCTTTCTCTTGTTATTCTCACATCTTCTAGTGGGGTTTTCATTTCCTGGTGAGAAAACAACCGGACTCTGCCGAACCCTTCTTGATCTTCTCAGGTTTGCTCTGTCTTCACTCTGCAGCTGCTGCTGCAAACTGCCTGATCTTCTCATCTTTTTTTCTTGAAATTTAGGGAGACTTGATAAGTTTTTTGCTTGAAATATTTACTCCTACAAAAAAAGTGGGGGGTTTTTGGCTACTCAGATCTGTTAACAAATTACAATTGATGAGTATATAGCATGCAGTTTAAAGGGCTATGTTTACAAGGTGTGGTGCAGAAATGTGATTGATTAACTTTACCGGGAATGTAAAATGGGTCTTTCTACACATTAGTAACTTAGAGCATCTCCAAGAGTTTCTTAGCTCACTCCTAAATATATTATAAATAATTAAGCTCTTAGCAAGTTATTACATTGATTTGTGTGTTAACTCCAACAATGCTCTCTATTATGGCTCTTTATTTTATATTTTATTCATATTTCAATTCCACTTGGATAAACAATCAATAGATGAAAGAGAAGAACCACTATTTTACTAATAAAATATTAAGTTAAGAGTTACTAGTTGCTCCTAAAATAGAGAAGAGAGAAGAAGCTCTTAATTTTTTAAAGAGCCTCTAAGAGTCTCTTGGAGCTTGATTTTTATTCTCTCTCCTCATTTTTTGCGTTAAGAGCTACAATAAAGAGCCTCTTGGAGATGCTTGTGATCCATTTATCATTAACAAGTAAGAGTTAATCAAAATTTGATAATTCATTATCGTTAATAAATAAAAATCAATTAATATTTGATAATTTATTTTTTATTGTGTGCTCTCGAACACCCATTAGAAAAGAGTAGTGTTAGGGATCTCAAATTAGATCCCAAAAATAGTTCCCAAATGACGTGGCATTGATGATTTGACAGTATTTTAATTGGTGTGATTTATGTGAATACAGGAGGCCCATCTTAATATGATCAATCAGAAGATGACATGTGCTATTTAAGAATCTTTTTGGATCTAATTTGGGAACACTATCATTTTCCATTAGAAAAACCTTTACTTTCATTTAATGTCAACTGTTAGTACATTTAATTTTTACATTTAATTTCAAGCGGAACCATTGAAAAACGAAACCCCTCAGCCTCTCTAGACCACTTCCCATAGTAACTCTCAAAGCTGGGACATACATTAAAGTTTAAAACCAACTCTTTGACTGCAGCATACTGAAATCAAGAATTTTTTAAGAAAAATAAAAAATCGCAGTACTAAAATCTGATCCCGACTTTGGCATAAAATGATATCTACAGTTAAAAGTATGTATGCCCGTTTCACCGGGTTATTTTTAATCATTACATTACTTCATTGTCATTAAAAAAATAATTCTATTCTGTAAAAATGAAATTAACTCATTTTCAGAAATTTATTATATCAAATAATCTGCTCAGTTCCTAACTCATTAAACATGTAATCTGCTAAAACTACGATTTACATAGTGCGAAAGTAAACATTTCCAAATTCAATATTTACATAGTGCGAAAGTAAACATTTCCAAATTCAATATTATCCAAAACGTGTACAAAGGAAGAAACATGACAAACTACATCTTTTCTATAAAACAAGGTACACTCGATATTTTGAGGCTAAAATATTTCAGATTAATTCTAGTAATTTTAGAAAGTTCCTACACAGTATCGAGCTATCCTTGCATCTAAAAGCAGCCTACACGCACAGATAACAAATGAACTTCCACTCGCAAAAGGACATAGGCGGTTCATCAGTTGTCAGCACTTGCTGAACTGGGAAACGAAGCTTCATGTACATCTTATACATATTGACAAGAGATGAAGCAGATCAGCAACTATGCAACCCAGCAAAAGTTGATCAATTTGCACCAACAAATATCTGCAGCATCCATCAAGAACAATTAACATAAATCTAGATTCTCTGAGTTAAGCACTTTCATGTTGAGTGAATTTACAATACTTCAAAATCACTAACCTCTAGATTTAGCATAGGGTCGTAGGTTTTTTTCTCACCCGTGTCAAACACGATTATGCCTGTGATTTTCTGAACCCCCAGCTTGGTAGCAATCAGGTTCTGCACAAGCAAAGGCATTAATACTGATAATACTAGACATAGATGCAGCAACTAGTGAGGTAGATGAAATTTCAGACAACACCATGACCCTTAGCTCCTAACATACATTGCCATACTCATTTGGTCCCGCAGAGTTGAATTCCCAGGCCCTTGCTTAAGTAAAATATTACAAGTAATAAAAATATAAGTTACAACTCATTCTGAACCAATTTCCATTTCAAAGTGATGTCACGGCATATAGAGAGATGAATTTCAATAGAATGAAATAGTAGAGAGATGAAAGTACATTAAGCTTCTGTGCTAACTGCTAACCTCACTAATATCATCCCAAGTGCCTAGGCTTATATAAATTTAACGACAATATTCGCATTTTCCTACTAGCAAGCTGGCACTTCGCTACTGTATTCTCCCTCCGTCCCAATTTAATTGTCTTGTTTCATTTTTGTTGGTCAAATTGACTAAACTTTGACTGAAAATCACATTTATTATATTTTTGAAATAAATTTCAAAATTTATATCATTAAAAAGTTTATCAAAATGTAGATGTTCGGTACATAGTACATACCAAATGAAGTTCTGATGACCCAAATGCTTGTAACCGAGGTAATGCCTGTGATTTATCAAATTAGTATATTAGTATCATTAACTTAGGGTATTCATTCATAAATTAGAAGGACCAACTTCAGCCGTAATAATTAAAGAAATAGGATGCTATGATTCAACTGCTTTGCAATTGGTAACGTCTTCTAACGAAATGAAAAGTAATAATGGTATACTTTTCTTGCTTTCTGTTTCTAAGAACCCCATCTGTCTTGGCTTCTGCAAGTTCCAAATACAACATAAAGATATTTGATTGCTAAAAAAGTCTGCAAATGGTTACCATCGTTTGGATGCCATTAACCCTGACAACTTGCTCGCTGCTTGGACCACTTTGAGATAACCAAACTTCAAAAGGACCCAGTAACCTATCCGTTTGGTTTATAAGATTCAAGCATACCTACAAAGTACAAAGGCATCAACCAAATATCATAATTGTCATTAATCATATAAATTGCTACTACCGAATCTTTCATTTCGACTGCAAGGAATTTTTTTCACTACTATATGACATACACACTTTCACATCCAGAAATATTCATATGTAGTTTACGGAGTAAGGTTTTAATCCAACATGATGATGCAGTTGTGAAACTTAAAACTAATTATTACAACCACAAGACGATAACTTATATTAAAATGAAATAGCACTTTATTCAATAAAAAGAGGTTAATACTCATTTTACTACCAAAGCTTTGTTAGACCTTTTCCTATTACCTTTCGTAGCACCGATATAAATGTACATCACTAAAAGGAGGGGGAACGCAGGAAACTTATTGCCACACAAACAGCATCACTTGATAATAACATCAAATAATATAATTACCTCAAATGGTTTTTCCAAGCTGATAACAGATGGTACATCCTTAGCTTGCAAATCAATCTCTTTGTGCCTAATAGGCTACAGGATAGTAATTTTGTATGTCATATAATGCACTACTATAACCAGAGCAATAATCTAAAAAATAACGGATAAAATAAATTTCATGCCCATATGTCAGACTCCAAAGCAGGACAAGAGGATCGTACATATGTCAACACCTCATATAAATAGATTACCATTAGATAAGTTTAAAAGTAATGTAACTTACACTACCAAGAATCTGCTGTGTCTGCAGGCGCCCAGGCTCACCCAGATTCGTACGCCATGTTATCTGGAGTTTGCCAAGGATGTTACTGCCCTCTACACTCGTACGTGGAGATCCTTGTGATACCATTCTCAGTTGATAGAGGTAATTGTGAATTCCTCCTCCCGATCTAATAAGAGTTGGTGGCGTGCACACCTCTCTGTAAAACAAAATAATGACAGAAGAATAAGAACACACCAAGAAGCATTTTTCTAATACTTAAATGAAACTGCACTAATAGGTTGGTCACACTACCTGATTTTATCAGCTTCTTGTGAATGGTGAAGATCAGCATTGAGAAGTGTACCACTCCAATTCGGAGCTGGTTCAAAGTCAACTTGATCCATGTACAGATTTGACTTTGTATTATTTTCGAGACAAGCCTCTAAATACGTAGTATCCTGCATAAATTGAATTTCACCTACTTAATATATTGCGGGCAAATTTGTTCACTGTATGCCAACATTCATGCTAATACATAATTACTATTTCCTTTCGGAACAATATTTGTGACTGGCAGTCAGAACTCAGAAGATAAACCATGTAGGACAAGTATATGAAGCAGCAAAGAACTTGCTGCTTATCATTTTAGAATATTGTATCAAGTTACATTGATGGCATAATAAAAAGATTCCCCCGAGCTATAATGGAAAATATTTCCAGTCAGGCCGCACATCACTTGCCACCAAGGAAAACGGTTCAAAACCAGAGAAGTCATCAAAAAATTTGGGCAGGTTCGTGTTTGTGCTCATACTCATGCTTACTATAGCAAGAGATCACAATACTCAATCCCTCACAATTGCAAACTATTTAACACTGTCAACCTACCTTCACAACTCGCACCTGCACAAGGAAGAAAAGACATTGTTAAGTTGGGGGAAAAAAATCAAACTGTACAAATACTACCTATTAACATAAAGCAAAGGCCAAATATGATTAGAGGAAAATTTATTTAAGAGCAAAACATGCTAGGTCAAATTCTAAAGCGAGTATTACCTTTGTCCTGACTGAGAGTGGATTTGCAACCATGAACTTAAAAAACTGTGGGAGATATTTACGTTCTCCATCATTGTCAGTATACAGAGCAGTGCACACCAACCTAAAGATGATAAAACAACCTTACCAGGTCATATCAAATTAAAGTTATATATTACATAAAGTAATATCAGTTACCAAGAAAAGACCACAACATCAACACCGTACGACAACTTACGTGTGTGCACCAAGTTCTTTCACATCATGTTCCACAATGAAATCATAACGCCCACCAGCACGTATCGATTCGACAGGTGATTTTGAGGTATCTAAAAGCATTATCCTTTGCCTCTCTGTTTGAATTTCTGCCTGAGATCTGTCACATTAGAACTTTTCTATGGACTAGATGATCTAGATTCGAGATTGAACTCCCATGTACTATAATAAACAAACTAGTGTTGGATGTTGGCATATCTATGTATCAATATATAATGATATGAGAACGATAAAGCAATTGCTTATTCATTCTTCACATACAGTCTACCCAAGTAGTTTGAGATAGATATCACTGCTTGTTTAATTGCATTGTGATTGTTCTATTGTCAACCTGCTAATATGTAGTAATTAATTATCATCTATAAGGTGGTAGCAATTACTCAATCCTTCATCATCCAGCTTGAATAAAAAAAAAAAAAAAAGATCCCTCGAGTGGAAAACAGATAAGAATGGAACCAATTTTTACTGCATCATGTACTAATTAGTTGACGATAAAAGAGGGGTCATGGAGAAGGACCTATTCAAACACATCACTGAACTATGAAACAAAGAAAAAAAATTTAAAAATTTATTATGAGATGGATACACATCACTGATATTTAGCTTAAAAAATTTAAAAATTTAGCTAAAAAAACCCAGTTCTGATAGGTTGTAACAAAAGTACAAAACAAACACAGTACAAAGTGCTAGCTCAATTACATAGGCAAACACACTACACAAAAATCACAATGCTGAACCATCCAAGTCATCACATCATATGCCGACTTGAACTCAACTATATACCACTATATCAAACAAAAGGTACAAGCCAACTATTTATAACTTCCAAAATCAAAATAAAAACAATGTTTGCCACGCATATTATCTGCAAACGGAATATACTAACTAATACTCCATATTAAATACTACTACATCTTTACCATTATGTTTGGAACAAATTTTCTTAACTAGTATATTTCTGATTCATATTACACATTCTTGCTTCCCATTGTCTCTTAGACGGTATATATCTTTGAAAATGTAGCTAATAAACACAATAACAGCACAAAAATGAGAAGTTCAAATTCAAAAAAAAAAAAAAAAAAAAAGCGTAAAAAGGGTGATGAAAAATAAATTTACCTTAATATGTATCTCCCTAACTTCGAAATTAGAACTATTATTAATACTTATATAACTGCAAAACGTCTCTCCCAGATATATTGCCCTGCACACACAAAAACACACATACATCACAATTACATAAATAAATTGCACAAACATATTGACCCGACCCGACCCGGACATGCAAAATGGTATCTAAATCCATATTTCAGTCCTAGACTATAGTACTAACAATACGTGCTGACATTATAAGACGACCCGACCCGAATTGAGAGGAGAAAGATGACCCGACCCGAAAGATTGGGGGAGAACGAGAAGACCGGGGATGCCCATAGCATCAGAAGGATGATCAAGCAACAATCGGGTACGGTAAGTGAGATCCGAAGAAGAAGAATCGGGACCGTTGGATTTGGAATCAACGGCTGAGATGAGATTAGCGAAATTATCGGCGGCGATGTTATGATCGAATAGATCTTCGCCGGCGAGAAGATCGAAAGGATCGAAACGGAGAGGAGTGGTGTCGACTTGAAATGTAGGGCGGCAAAGTCTCATTACTCTGAATGCTAGTGAGTGGGGCCCGCCGGAGCCGCCCTGCGTCGCCGACGTCGTGGCGGGGCTGCTCATTTTTTTGGATAGAATTCAGGGGAGGTGGAGGAGTAATTTAAGTGGCGATCTCTATCTGAGGAAAATATTTTGTTTCATGAAATATTAAACGACTCTTGTTTCATGAATATTAAACGACTTCTTGTAAAAAATTTAGTAACTTTAATTATTTATACAAGTTTTATTATAAAAAATAAATAGTTATCGATTAATACGATACACTGAATCTCGTTAAATTGATATTTGATAAATTAATTATTTTTTAAATTAATTATTTTTTTCGATTATAATTTGAATTAGTTCAAAAAATGATTAATTTCGATAAGATAATAAGATAATAATTTTTTTAAAAAATTCTATATAAATATATGGTCCCAATTTATAAATTAATAAGTCCCTTATAATCATAAAAATATATTTATTACTCTTTTGTAAAATATGATTCTATGATTTTTAAATTTTACTTTTTTGTCGGGAAATATGGTTCTTAAAATTTCAATGTCTATGAAATTAATATTTAACCCTCTTTGTTGTATCCAAAAGTTCAAATGTGATATTTTCGTAAAACATTAAAAAGTTATTAATCAATAGTTTTTATGTATTGAATGTTTTTTTACGTGCAAAAGTTTCCAAAAACGTTGTTTTATCTTTGATATCATATAAATATACATGAATCTTTACTTTAAATCTCGCTAATACTCATTGAATTTGTAAAACAATATATATTGAATTAAGTATAAAACTTAAATTGTAAAATTCATTCTATTTAAATGTATATAATTTGAAATTAATTTTCTTTGATGTCAAAATTTTTTTATAAATTAATAATTATTAATTGAGTAGTGCTATGTACCCCCAAAATTTTCCCCAAAACTTTTCACAAATAAGGTGGCATGACACTTGGCACATTTTAATTTGTGGACACATATGTATGCATGCAGGGTCCGTATCATTATTAGGAAACTTAGTAATTACTCACCTGACACATAAGCATTTAGGAAAAATTTTGGGATATTTTTTGAGATCTCTAGCATTTTTTTATTAATTTATCGATTATTTAATACCTCTTTAAATTAACAAAAATATCCAATTCCGACTATATTAATTTATAGAGATTTTCCTATATGTCTCATTTGTCTTCATAATCAAATATTCGCGGAATTCAATAATTCACCGTAGGTCTATCCAAATATATTAATAAATTGATATATATTAGTCCAAAAGGTTCTTCATTCTTGAATATTCAATTATTTTTACGAGTTTTTCTAAATTTTGGTGACTTTCATTGTTTATACAAATTTGTAATAAATAAATTAAATGACAATCAAATGAATATAATATATTTTATTTTTTAGGGAATCACATCAGTATATTAAGCCAAATCATACCAAGTTCTACCAAAATTTAAAAATTTGAATGAAAAATTCATACAAACTACCTCAAAATTTATTTCTACTTTCCATCTAGCAACTGAGTGGGCAATTCCTTCTTCTTCCTACATGAGCACACTCAAAATAGTTAAAAAATTTACACATCCTAAGAATATCATCATAATCTAAGAAGATAAAATTTTTACACATTCTAAAAATGTCATCATAATATAAAAAGAATGGGCCGCTCCATCAACTCTTTTCTTAATTTTCTTAGTGTATACTTTAACTATTCTTTTTTTTTTTTTTTTGCAAAAGCCATGCATTAAAAAAAATATACAATATAAAGATAAGGCCATTATGCAACCACCTCGTAGGCCGGAGTAACCAAAGCCCATCCAGTGTTTTTGTGACGCCCTCCAAATCCAGGGTCTAGATCGGATGAAAGACAAAAATACCCGGTGTAATACGCATTTGCCAAATGGGTATCTGGGATATACATGGCCACGGTTCGTGAACCGCCGGTTCCGGTTCGTGAACCACCGGTTCCAGTTTGTAAAAATCTTGAACCGGAACCTAAACCTTAACAGGATAGAAACCGCCGATTCCGGTTCAGACGGTTCAGGTTCAGGGTTTGACCCGGTTCAAGACCCGGTTCCGGTTCCGGTTTGAACCTTATATATACATTATAATTGATACGTTTTTTTCGAAATACGATAAGTTTTTCTGAATTTGGATGGAATGAATTATAATTTGGAAGTATTGTAATACTAAGTAATTGTTTAAAATTTGTAAGATGCAAACCGTTTTAAAAGTTCAAGGATATAATAGTTTCACTTTTATTAAGTGGTACTTTCACGTAAATTAATTTAATGTTAAATTCATTGGTACTTTTTTTTATTAAAACATTAATAAATATATTACAATAAATTTTAAATGTTTTACAAGAATACAACAAACAATAAAATATATTACAATAAATTTTAAATGTTTTACAATAATTTTTATAATCTATACTACATTAATATATAGCCCGTCATTACTAACGGTTAACCACCGGTTCGAACCGTCGGTTTGAACCGCCGGTTCGAACCGCCGGTTCGAACCGTCGGTTTGAACCGCCGGTTCGAACCGCCGGTTCACCGGTTTCAATACACACAAACCTGAACCTGAACCTTTAAAATAAATAAACCGGCGGTTTAGGGCCGGTTTTGACCGGTTTTGACCCGGTCCGGTCCGGTCCGGTTTTCCGGTTCCGGTTCCGGTTTGGCCATGTATAATCTGGGATATGTATTTGCAATATGCGTATCCTTCACAATTTTTTTTTTTAAAATTATGCTTGGGTTATGGAACACGCACAATCTGTTTCTTCCATTTGTATAGGCGCATGGCTTTCACGGTTTGCCTGGCAAGTGGGCAAACTGCATGTCTGCTACATGCCTGCTGCATGTCTCCTGCAACCACATGCATGTCAGACTAAGATGTCCATTTTTTCAACAAATACGCATTACATGAATGCATATCAACCTATTACCCATTCCTGTATTGCGTATTACTTAGAAAATGTGAAGGATAAGCATTTGCCAAATGCGTATCCCATATCATTTGGCAAATGCGTATTGAAACGGGTATTTTTGTCAACTTTTTCAAAATCGGGTAGTTTCGTTACAATTGTTCTAAAAAATGGGTATTTTTGTCATTTTTCGTCTAGATCCGGGGGTCACCAACCAATCACAACTAAAAATAAATCAGAATGCGCAACTGACCCCTCAAACCAAAGATTGCAAACAGGTTATTGTATGAAACCAATCAACCATAACCCAAAAGTAAACTATTCGCTTATTACAAACCATAACATAAACTCAACCTAAATCCAGTCTAGTTCAGTTTTATTATTACATCCCATTTTATTGGAAACTCTATCTAGCGCCAACTGTAACACACAAGTACCTGCACAGCCTGAGGTGCTGACACTCGACTACTCTGTCGCTCTCTCATACGGTCCGGACTGCTGATCGGTACCATACTGCCCGTCTGGAAAGGTTTAGTGAAAGCAAGAGTGAGCCAAAGAAATGCCCAGCAAGTATATATAAACAATTTTATTATAAAACCTGGATAAGTGAAGCATAATATCGACTGAAATGTAAAACAGTTTATAGAGAAAACTGAATCAACAACTGGGATATAATTTAAACCATAAATTGAAATCACTTGACATGTCATAAAAATGAATCATCTGTCAACACACCATATATAATAGCCATTCTGGCGATATGGATTGGATATATATAACTGAAACACCATTGCCCCCTCATTAGGTTCTAAGGCAATGGGACCACTTTATAGCCACCGGTACATTTCTATACCCATAGGTATAACGAGGATTTCTGGGGTACCCAAAATAGGCAAGTAATGTTAGCATATAGGAAGATGGAATGTTATCATATCCTCCTTAAATATAGCTGGACCAACTACTCGACATGGCCTCCTACGCTTTACTATTTTCAAATCCAATAGAGCAATTTCCGAATTCAACAGGAAATGCTTAGTTTTAAATACAGGATACATCCTGAAAGGCAGAGTGTATAAACTTGTAACACTATAACTAATGTAACTCAAACTAAAGGAAAAGATACTTAACCAGAAGACAATCAAGAACAAGAAGTCACAAGAAATCAACACTAAATGAAGACAAGGTAATTGATACAATTCAACATGTTAACTATGATCAAGCCAAGAAGAAATCATTGAGAGAAGTTCAAGTCAAAGTTGTTCATGCCTCAGTGATTTGAAAAGCCAAGAATCAAGATCATAACTATCAGTATCAATAAGACCAATTGATTTCAAGTGAAGAAGAAGGAAAGCAAATATTGGAAAGCCAAGTTATTCAGTGAATATGGTAATTTATTCAAGAAG
This sequence comes from Saposhnikovia divaricata, assembly GCA_036435485.1. Taxonomy (NCBI): domain Eukaryota; kingdom Viridiplantae; phylum Streptophyta; class Magnoliopsida; order Apiales; family Apiaceae; genus Saposhnikovia; species Saposhnikovia divaricata. The sequence goes on from CM071598.1 coordinate 172,734,261, forward strand.
CAGAAACACTATCAAGACTAGTCACTTATGAACCAGACCAGTGCATCAAGTGTCAGGACATTGATAGCAAGTTTATGTCAGTAATAAAGAACCATGTTCAAGAGCTTGTTGAAGAATAAAGAAGACATGAAGATATCACAAGTTCAAGATGTGCATTGAAGTTTCAAGTTGAAGACCAGGATATTTTCTAAGTACTAAATGTTCTGGATGGCTAAGTAGAAATTCTCAAGTAGAAGTTCTACTTAGGAATTTCGAGATAGCCAAGTAGAAGTTCCACTTAGGAATTTCGAGATAGCCAAGTAGAAATTCTCAAGTAGAAGTTCTACTTAGGTGCAGCTTCAACATGACACATGGCATCTTCTGATTGGCAGATTTCCAAGCTTTCAAGATAAGGCAAGAATTATGTGGACATCATTGGGCCACGTACATCTTAGTCTTTGAAGACTACAGGACATAGATTACATGTAGTATAAATAGAAGTACTTGTGTAATGTTTTAGTTAGTGAGCAATTCTAGAGAAAAACACAAGAGAAACAGAGAGAGTGCATTCACAGAGCTTAGTATCATTCACTTCTCTCTCAACTTCTGTTATACTTTGTAATGAATGTTGTAGCAACCCTTTCAAGTTATATATAAAGAAATATATTCCTTGAATCTGTGTGTTCATTTATTGCATCGTTTTTATTGCCTCTCACATTCGAAAAGTTGTATTCACCCCCCCCTCTACAACACATTTGGACCTAACAATTGGTATCAGAGCTTCATGTTTAACATACAAAACATAGATCCTTGTGTTGAGTAGAAGAATCGTGAGTTTTCATTTTTCAGATCTACTTTTCATTTTCTCGAAAAGTGTGTTTTAATTCGTTGGTAGTGAAAACTCATCTGAAAAATTATTTAAATACTCCAGGTGTGATTATTTAGCTTGGGTGTATTTTAATTAATTTTTGTGAATTTATCTGGGTTAGTTCATATTTGGTGTTCTTGAGTGTTCATCATCTGTTCTTATCAAAGAATACAACCCAACAACTTTTTGATCTCCTTTTCAATAGTAAAAGAATAAAAAGGTGGTTTTTGGATTCTTTGATTTACTTTATTCAGCCGAAAGTAAAAGACATACTCAGTACCTAGCATGTGGGTTAGGTGGGTTTGGTGAGTAAAGCATTCAAAGTCAAAAAGTGTTAAAGTGATAATATTGTTTATTCAATATTTAAAGAAATCTGCAGAAAAATTATTCTAAGGCAAAAATTTCTACATAGAAGTTCTACTTGAGAATTTCTACATAGAATTTCGACTTGGACAATTTCTACTTGGTGATTTCGACTTGAGCAAAATTTCTACTTAGAGAAATTTCGACTTAGGCAAAAGTTCTACATAAATATTCTACATAGCCTAGTCTTGGGTACTTAGAAATTTTTAGTGACCAGAATTGAGATGGCTCCTAAAAATGCATTCAAGATCCCAATGTTCAACAAAGATCACTATGAAGAATGGGTTTTCAGAATGAGACTATATCTAGAGACTATTAACCCTGAATATTTGGAAGTCCTTGACAAGGGTAAATTTGTCCCAATGGCAGTTATTCCTTCACATACGGAAGGAGGAGTGGTTATACCACCTCGGTCTGAGCCCAAAAAGGCAGCGGACTTTTCGGATGCTGATAAAGAGCAAATAGCTTTGGATACTGCCGTACGACAAACCTTGATGGAATCTCTTGATCATGAAATGTTCAACATAGTCAAAGGTTTGACTACAGCGAAGAAGATTTGGGACAAGATAGAAGTTGTCATGGAAGGATCTGCAGAGGTCAGAAGCAACAAAACACTCATACTCAAGATGGAGTATGACACCTTTAGAATAAGGAAAGGAGAAGGCATAACAGATGTCTACCTACGATTCAGTCAGTTGGTATTGGATTTGAATCTGAGAGGTGTGACTCTCCCCATGGTTGAAACAAATACGAGATATCTGAGGAACCAGCCAAAAAGCATTGAGCATAGGGTCTACGCAATCAGAGAAACCAGAGATTTGCATACAACTTCTCTGGAAGAGTATTATGGAATATTAAAGACCTATGAGCTGGAAACGCTTCAAGATCAAGCATGGGACAATGATTCAAAGTCAAAAGAAAGTGCATCAGGATTAGTTGCTGATGAGGAAGAGTCTAAGAAGGCAATGGTTGCAGCAAAGCCTAAATCATCACTTGCACCACATCAAGTTGACAATGATGACGAGTGCGCATCTGACAGTGATGATGACTACTACACCCAAGAAGAGCTGGACAACATGGACGATAGTGTCGTGGCATACATGGCAAGAAAGTTCAGCAACATGAGATTTAGAAAGAGCAACCGACCACAGAGAAAATCTTCATCTTATTATCGGGCTGCTAAGGGTGGTGGTAGTTCGTCAGGCTACAAAGGAAAAGGCAAGAATACCAGCTACAAATCTCCTTTGGATTTCAAAATGAAGTTCAAATGCTACAATTGTGGTGAAGCTGGACACTTTGCCTCGGACTGCAAAAAGCCTAAACAGACTTATCCAAAAGAAACATTTGAAGCTCTCAAAAGCAACTATGAAGCACTGTTGAAGGAAAGACATGGAAAACGAGCTTTATTGGTGACAGAAGGAAGAGCTTGGGATGATTCAGATGAGGAAGATGTTACTCAAGTAGCAAACTTTGCGCTCATGGCTGAGACATCAGAGGAACCAGAGGTACCAGTTCTGACTCTTAAAGTAGAAATGTCTATTGATGATTATAAAGAACAGAACGGGGCTCTTAGTGAAGAGATCTACATGTTGTGCAAAAGCCTAGACTCTTCTCAAAAGGAACAGAAAACACTTGTTGCCAAATGCAGAATGCTTGAGGCAAAAGTGGAAGAGCTAGAGGCTGCTTGCACTGTAGATACTTCTCTAAGAGACTTTATTAAATCTCTGGAACACAAGCTCGTCCTTAAGGAAGAAGTAGAAGCATGTCTTAGGAACAATCTAGCTGAGTTAGAAACTAAATGTGAAGCATACAAACTAGCTGCTAGTAAAGTGTATGTAGATAATGACACATTTAAGAAGATAACTGGAGTAGGTATAGGGCTTGATTATTCTGACCTTCCTAAGAAAGAAGGAAAGAGACCTATTGACCCTAGTTCCAGTGACCTTAAACAGGAAACACCTAGAATTCTTAAATCGGCTGTCAAACCTATCTACAAACATCTTGTTCCTAGAATAGAAGAAGAAGAGACTGAATTGATAGCTAGATATGAGATTGAGATGGAAGATCGCCAGAAAGAACAACCTGTAACTCCTATTAAACAAGTGAAAATCAATTTCCCTAGAGATGAATCTAGACTGGGATTAGGAGCTAAGGCTGTTAAACAACAAGGAAAGAAAGAAAAAGGCATAAAAGAGGTTAAGGCTGAACGAATAAAGAAAGCATGTTATCATTGTAAATCTACTGAACATCTTTCTTATGCATGCAAAGCTAACATGAATGTTCCTGTTGCACATGCCATGCCTACCACACATACAATGAATAATCTGCATCAGAATCATGCACAGTGTGGTCAACCTAACTGTATGCCATGCACTTTTAATATCATGCAAACTTTTGTGCATTTAATGAATGCATCTAGCCAGTCATGCTCAAATACTGTTGCTAGTTCAAATATCAAGAAAAAGTATGGTAGAGCCAAGACTGTCAGTCTTCCTAAAGTTAGGAGTGACAAACCTTCTCCTAAGACTGACAAATCTGTCAAGTCTGAGAAAGGAAAGGAGATAGTCGAAAGCTCTAGTAATGTGAAGAAAAGTGTATCTCCTGTTGTTAAATCTGTTGATTCTCGATCTTATCGAAAAGCCGGGCCCAATCAAAGTTGGGTTCCGAAGAATGTCTAACCAATCTGTCATTGCAGGGCATTAAGCAGAATAGAAATAAAGTTATATGGGTGCTAGACAGTGGAGCATCGAGGCATATGACTGGAAACAAGTCCCTGCTTACAGAGTTGGTTATGAAGGCTGGCCCTTATGTTACCTTTGGAGATGACAGCATAGGTGTGACTAAAGGATATGGCAAACTGAAAACTGGCAATGTCATCATTGAAGATATTTCCTATGTTGAGGGACTAAAGCACAATCTGTTGAGTATAAGTCAATTCTGTGACAAAGGTTACGAAATTGTCTTCAACAAGAAAGGTGTCTCAATCACTCACATCAAGGAAGGTTCACTAGCTTTGAGAGGAGTTCGAAAGGCAGATCTTTTTGTTGCAGATATGGATTCAGCAAATCAGAATGAGGTCACCTGTTTCTACAGCAAAGCCTCGGATGATGAAAGCTGGTTATGGCACAAAAAGCTATCTCACTTAAACTTCAAAACGATGAATGCTCTCGCGAGGCGAGAATTGGTGAGAGATCTACCTCAAATGGAGTTCGCTCCGAAAGGACTCTGTGAAGCTTGTGAAATGGGAAAGTCGAAGCGAGCATCGCATAAAAGCAAAGAAATTTCTAGTATTACTGAGCCTCTACAACTTCTTCATATGGATTTGTTTGGCCCAGTGAATGTCCTATCTTTGTCTAGGAAAAGATATGCTTTGGTAATCGTGGATGACTTCTCCAAGTATACATGGGTATTGTTCGCAATGACGAAAGACGAAGTACCTTTCTTAATCATTGATCACATCACTCAAATTGAGAATGTTTCAACACTTACTGTGAAGACGATTAGATCAGACAATGGCACTGAATTCAAAAACGCAGTGCTAAATGACTTCTGTGTATCTAAGGGAATACGTCGTCAGTATTCAGCCCCGAGAACTCCACAGCAAAATGGAGTAGTTGAAAGGAAGAATAGAACTCTGGTTGAAGCAGCAAGAACTTTGTTGTATGATTCAAAACTTCCTTTGTATTTCTGGGCCGAAGCAGTGAGTACCGCTTGTTACACTCAAAATAGAACCTTGATCATAAAAGATAAAGAAAAGACACCATGTGAGCTAATGAACAACAGAAGACCAACAATCAAATACTTTCATGTCTTCGGAGCAAAATGCTATGTGCTTATAGATGATGAAAATCTAGGCAAGTTTGCAGCAAAAGCTCGTGAAGGAATCTTTGTTGGTTACTCTACAGACGTGGTGGCAGCTTATAGAGTGTTCTTAGTGAATGATCGAAAAGTGACTGAAAGTTACAACGTCAGATTCGACGATACCAAACTCTCATCAATTTCAAGAGATTCTAGTGAACCTGAGTCCCTAAAATTTCAGAATCTGGACTTAGAAGATCTTGAAGATGAACCTGAGTTGGTTGTTCCATTAAATGTTCCAAGCGTACGTGAAGAACCTGAGTCTAGTGAACAAGCTAATTCTACAAGATCAGGAGAGACTTCTTCAGTACCAACCGGCAACAACTCAGGGGGAGTAAATAGCAGCTCAAGGACTACTGTTCAAGGCTCGAGTCGAGTTGACTCTAGTTCTGTAGGAGCTGGCACTAACTCAGGGGGAGTTAGTGAAAATATTCAAAGTAGTCAGAACCCCAACTCAGAAAGTCAAGCTGAATCATCTAGACAATTTCCAGGTGAACGGGTATGGAATAGAGACCATCCGTTTGAGTTAATTATTGGTGATCCAGATGCTGGTGTGACTACTAGAAGAACTGCAAGAGCTGACATGGCTAATATCTCCTTATATTCTGGGTTCTTATCCAAACTTGAACCTAAAGAAATAGAAGAAGCTCTTGGCGATGCTGATTGGGTGATTGCAATGCAAGAGGAACTCAATCAGTTTGAAAGGCAGAAAGTTTGGAAACTGGTACCCCGACCAAAGAACAAATCCGTAATTGGAGCTAGGTGGGTATTCAGAAATAAACTGGATGAAAACGGACTTGTAACACGAAACAAGGCTCGTTTGGTTGCAAAAGGTTATTCTCAGCGAGAAGGAATTGATTATGATGAAACCTATGCACCAGTTGCAAGACTTGAGGCAGTCAGGATGTTCTTGGCATTTGCAGCACATAAGAACTTCAAGGTATTCCAGATGGACGTGAAAAGTGCCTTCCTGAACGGAGAGTTAGAAGAAGAAGTGTATCTGGAACAGCCGCCCGGCTTCGTTGATCCAGAACATGCAGATTTTGTGTATCTACTCTTCAAATCTGTCTATGGCCTCAGGCAATCCCCAAGGCGATGGTATGAAACCCTATCTCTATTCTTAATTGAAAATGGTTTTGTTAGGGGAGTAATTGATAAAACATTGTTCTATAAAGTTGTGAGAAATGACTTAATACTTGTTCAAGTATATGTGGACGATATTATTTTTGGGTCATCAAATGAGCGCTTGTGCGAGAAATTTGCCAAGCTAATGCAGGAAAAATATGAGATGAGCATGATGGGAGAGCTGTCCTTCTTCCTTGGATTACAGATCAGTCAGAGAAAAGATGGTATCTTTATCTGTCAATCCAAGTACGTCAGAGATTTACTCAAGAAGTATAATCTAGAAGATGCATCAGCAGCTAAGACTCCCATGGCAACAGCCACGAAGCTTGATGAAGACAAATCAGGTAAATCAGTTGACATCACAAGCTATCGAGGTATGATTGGCTCACTCCTCTATTTAACTGCAAGTAGACCAGATATAATGTTCGCAACTTGTTTATGTGCAAGGTTCCAAGCGGATCCTAGAGAATCACATCTCGTAGCCGTCAAAAGAATTTTTAGGTATCTCAAGGGCACAACAAATCTAGGGATTTGGTACCCAAGAGATACAGGTTTTAATCTTATTGGCTATTCGGATTCAGACTATGCAGGTTGCAGGATTGATAGGAAAAGCACATCTGGTGCTTGCCAATTTCTTGGCAGAAGATTGGTGTCCTGGCAAAGTAAAAAACAACATACAGTATCTACTTCTACTGCTGAAGCTGAGTACATTGCTGCTGGAAGCTGTGTAGCTCAAATACTGTGGATGAGGAACCAATTGAAGGATTATGGCATGGAGCACAAGAAAATTCCAATCATGTGTGACAACACAAGTGCCATTGCCATAACCAACAATCCTGTAGATCACTCAAGAACCAAGCATATTGACATCAGGTATCATTTCATAAGAGAACATGTCGAGGAGGGGACTGTGGAGCTACATTTTGTGCCCACAATGCAACAAATTGCAGATATATTCACCAAACCTCTTGATGAAGTAACATTCAATAGGTTGGTTGGTGAATTGGGAATGCTTAACACAAGTTAGTAAAGCCTTCTATCTGTAAAATCCATGTTTATGTTTGTATGTGCAAGCTAATCAATCATTATGTGCTTAGACTTTAATATGCCTAATTAATGATTGTTATAGGTTGCATATAGTGTGATTTTGCATGAATTCATTGTGTTTTAAGTGTCTTTTATAGCACAAATCTGTGAATTTATGCTTGTTAGATTGCATGATCATAGGGGGAGTTAAATTCATAATAGTCTAAATATTGCATGATTTTTAGATGAATTTACCTGTGTTTTTCATGTAATTAGAGGCCTTAGAATTATCAAGGAATGTTTTAATTATGTCATATATTAAAATCCTTGAATTGATATTTATATTAATTTGGCAAAATTAATTGTTGAGTTTTTCAAAGAAAAATTGTCAAATTATTCTAAGTATCTTCAAAATTTCGAGTTAGTCTCTATCTCGAAACTCATGTAGAAATTCGACTTGAATTTCGACTTGAGCTTCCAGGGTGAAGTTTTGAAAATTCTAAGTCTGGGAAGAATTTCGAGTTAGTACCTATCTCGAAATTCATCTCGAAATTCGACTTAGAGTTCGAGTTCGAGTTACCAGTGTGCCTAGTTCTATCTTCAAAATATTCGAGATAAAGTCTATCTCGAATTTTATCTCTAAAGTTGAGATGAAGTTTCCATTAAGGGAATATTTTGAAAAGAACTGAGAATTAACTTCGAGTTAGTCTATCTCGAACTTTATCTCGAAGTTCGACTTGATGTTCGAGATAGAGTTCTTAGTCTATCTCGAAACTCAACTCGAATTTCGACTTGGTGTTCGAGATAGAGTTCTCAGTTAAGCTAAAGGGAATTTTTCGAGTTACACTCCTAACTCAAAACATATCTTGAATTACCCTGGACTTTTTGATTCAAGGAAGTATTTTGGAAAGAATTTGAGATTAACTTCGAGTTAACTTCTATCTCGAACTTTATCTCGAAGTTCGACTTGATGTTCGAGATAGAGTACTTAGTCTATCTCGAAACTCAACTCGAATTTCGACTTGATGTTCGAGATAGACTCTAACTCGAAAAGTATCTTGAATTTTCTGTTTTTCCAAGTTTACTACAAATCAATAATGTTCAAGATAGTATTTCCCTATAGTTTCTGCTGTAATTTTGGTTAAAGTGATTCTTTGTGCATATTTGTTCGAGTTAACTTCTATCTCGAACTTTATCTCGAAGTTCGACTTGATGTTCGAGATAGAAAAGTTCGAGATAGAAAAGTTCGAGATAGAGTTCGACTTAGATGTCCCCTGTATGGACTTAGTACTTTTCACATTTTTAACAGGGACATTTTTGTCATTTCTCATTCACCTATATATACATCTCTAACTCGATGCCTAAATTCACTTTACCTAATTCTAATTTTCAGCAGCCGTTTCACAAGAACAGTGCGATTTTACTAATTACATACCTTTGATCCTTGTTTTTGTGATTAAACTCGTACTAATCACGAATTACTGCCGATTTGTTGACTACTATTGTCTGTGATTAACTGTAATCTTTGTGTTAGTGTGCTTTGTGAACATCCATACACGCACATATACATACACACGAACATATCTTGTTTGTGTACTGTTCATAAACGTGATTTCATATTCACCATTTATAAACACACACGATTCCACTGGTATACACACGAAATAGTAATTGGTTGTTGAATTGAATCCCGTAGTTTGATTTCTCAGATTCCGTTTGGTATTCTTGAAAAATTAAAAGGGTTACAATTCTCTTTTGTAATTCGGAAAATTAATTGTTTTTCAAAATTAAAATAAAAATTCACATCTTTTAAAAGAAAAACATTTAATTAAAATGGCTCACCAATTTTCCCTTGCTAAAAACAATTTTTACAATATTTCTACGGAAATTGGTGATCAACTCCCGCGGTTTAAGTTTTGGATACGATTTCTCAATTTGTATTCCAAAGCTAGCCAAGCTTTTACTGCTAAGCCTACACTAGTACATGATGCTTTACAGCAATTATGGACTAGTGCGGTTACTTTTGGGAGTAAATCAACCCCCTACGGTTTCAGGTTTACCTTAGCGGGTCAGGAATATGAGGTGACAGAACAAATTGTCAACAGAGTTCTAGGATTCCCAATTAAAGATGCCTATGATCCAGAACCTACTGCTGCAGAACGCCTCAGATTCTTTGAAGAAATTGGATGTTATCCTACAAAAGGCCCAATCACGGGAAATATCCAAAAGCAATTCTTCCATGCGGAATGGAATTACTTTTTCGAGGCCATCACAAGATGTTTTCGGGCACGCGAAAAAGACTTTCATCAAATTCCGATTCCCATGCAAACCTTTGCAGTAGCCCTAGCAAGAGAACTGGATATAAACTATGGACGCATAGTTCTCTCTGAGATAGTGGCCTCAATGGGATCCCTTGCAAGCAGAGACCTCTCTACCACTGATGTCGTCTGTTGGTTTCCTCGGTTTCTTCAAATGCTAATCAATGACTTAATACCGAAGGATGCTCTTGCTATTCGACAGGGATTTGCCAGAAGCCCCACATCTGAATCACTAGGGATGGGCACTAAGTCACTTGCAACCATTGCAAATCAGGATAAACATCAAGGTAAGCCAATGTCTACTCCTGAAAATATTCAAATGTGGCTTAGATATGATGCAGGAGTTACCAATTTGGAGGCATCATCACAAGTCTCATCACATGCTCAAAATCCATCTGTTCATGCTGAGGCATTTGATGAGATTCCGGATGAGGAAAGCGATGATGCACAAGGTAAGCAATCAGGTAATCTCTCTATGCATACTATTCATTCCTCCTCCTACGTTTCTGATTCCGCGACCCATGAGCCTGCTAACCCGCAGGATCTATCCCAGGGTAAGAGCCATATTTCTGACTCTGAGTCTGATACACATTCCTATTCTTTATCACCCCTGTTAACGGAAGTCAGAAAACCAGCACGTATATTTATACAAGATGATGAGGAGAATGAACCCGAAGAGCAGCAACTTTTTCGCAAGAAAGCCAAACTTTTCCACGCTGCTACTTCACAACCACAGTCAAACCCTAGCGTGTCACACGCAACCACTCCACCTCACGCGAGTGGTTCACCCCTTGAACATTCTGCACATAGGGACTTTGATTTTGGTCAAGATGATGTGCCTCTTGATGATACTGTTGCTTCAAGAGGACATGAAGTATTAAGAACTTCAGCCGTACCTTCACCGGTACGTACTGATGCTGCAAAGAGGATCGGTTCTGATGTCGTACAAGGACACTTTGCAGCCTCTCAGACTGAGATTCCAACTCAGGAACAAACAGAATTTGATCCCATAACTGTCAACAACATTTCTTATCAAGTTTCTGCAGGTACTACTTCACTTTTTGGATCAGTCATTGAAGATATACACGAGCGTGAGACAGGGAGTGTGTGTGAGAGGTTAGGGAGAGAGGGACCTTCATTTTTAAGGCCCGAAACCGAGCGCCAAATACCAACAGAACGCGTATTAGAGCGAGGTCACCTAAACCAAACACCGTCCCTTAATACTGAAAATTTTGATACTCGTATGACTTCAATGGAGAATAAAATGGAGCAGTTCGGGCAGTCGATGGGGCAGTTGGGGATCAATATTGGAAACAATCAACGGGCTCTAGACGACTACGCAGCAAGAATGGCAAGTCAAGCTACAGCTTTTGATGATTTGACAAATAAGGTCAATGACTTGGGCCATGCTGGTGGTGTCTTGGGAAGCACTCTCAATGAGAGGATGGGGGCATTGGAGTCTACAATGCATACAATGATTGTGGAGATCAGTAGAATGATGTTCGCAGTCAGGAGTTTTGTGCCCCCGGAGTGCTTCGAGTCGGAACAACCTCCCCCCGATGCTGGAGCAGGTGGTGCAGGTGGTGCTAGTGGAGCGGGAGCCTCTGGTTCTGGTTTTGGAGGTTCCTATGCAGCTGGTGGATCTGAAGACCATGGTGGAGCTCAGGATAACTCACCTAAGGGGGAGAGTGGACAGGAGACGAGACAGCAGGCAGTTCACATCGAAGAAATTGAAGAACCCGCTGATCTTGTTAAGGAACCAGAAATTGAGCCTGCTGTTGCTGAAGAGGCTCTGAGGAGGAGAAAGGGTAAGGCAATAATGGTTGAAGAAGATGAACCAGTTATTGACCTGAGTCATCAGGACACAGTACAGGAGATACTAGACTCAGATTCTGATATGGAAGACGTACCTTTCGCACATGCTGTTAAGCGATCTTTGAAGGAACAAGGTGGAGGTGCTGGTATGTCTTTCGGAATGCCTGAAGAAGATCCTGTTGATGAAGAAACCCTGCAGTCTCAACAGTTAGCCTTGGAACAAGCTCAGTTCCATAAAATGAAGATGATGCAAGAACATGCTGCGTTCCTAGAACAGAAGGTGGAGCTACAAGGGAAGCAGTATGAGTATGAGCTTGCAAGGCTAGCCAATCCTCAAGTTGATCTGGACAAAAGAAGGATAGGGCAGAAATGGGATGAAGCAAGGAAGATAATGATGGGACCATGTGCAAAAGGAGTTCATAACAAGGATGCAGATGATCTGTTCTACAACTTGAATTTGCAGAATCCAATGACTGGGGACTATATAAATGCTTTGAAGAGATTAATTTCTAAAGTCAGGGTTGGATACAATGCAAATCTTAAGGAGTGGCAGGTTATCTTGTCTTTGGTAGAAGGAGTCCCAACATCTTTCCTATTTGTGGATGACCAATTCATAATGAGAAGATCTGCGTCAGAGTTGTTCTTGCTAGCAACTAAAATTCAGTACTCTCAATCTGAGGAGCTAAGCATTCTGTACAGGGATCAGTTAATGCAGCTAGCAGAGGACAAAGGTCCAGAATTCTCAGCTTATCCAAATTTTGTCCGGATGGTGGTTCAAGGAAAGATGAAGAGGGTGAGCATGGAGGAAAAGGACTTAATGGAACTTTCAGTGGAATCTCTTAAAGCTGTATGTAGACAAATGATGGGTAAGGGATTCGCCTCTGAGCTTAAAGATAAATCCGTGAGGATCATTGAAAGAGTCATATTCTTGAAGAGCAATGAGGTGTGGAAGTGTGATGTCATTGCTCCAAACCCTCTCGACAACGTGAAGATTGAGCCGGAGCTGATAGAACAGAAATGGAATATTCTTTAAGCAATGAAGAATGTAGATGAAGCTTTGACTCTTCCTTCTGGAGAACTGGAACAAGGAGAAATAAGGGAGGCAGTTGGCGTTCCAGGGAAAGATAGTGTATACTGGATACACTCTTATGCTGATGATACAGCTGATGCCTTAGCATACATAGATGCAGACCAGAAACAAACACTCTTGCATATGAGTAGACAATGGCTGCTACAGACTCAAGATGCTGCATTTCTAGAGAAAGTGTTATATGTGTTCAAATGGGGCGAAGTGGAAGAAAAGTTTGTTGAAGAAAAGCAGAGACTCGTGAGTTACCTGTCTGAAGTAATTGTGGAGAAGAAGCAAATGGAGCGAGATGCGGCTAGTGTCCACAATACTAACCGTGTCAAGGGCTACCCCAAGATGATCTATTGTCAGTTTAAAGCTGATAAAACTCATTGGAAATCTCAGCTCATCATGAAGAACTTTGAGGATATTCCAAAGATCAGGACTACTCAGGAGGTGGACAAACTCAGAAGGCTTTTTAAACATCCTTATCCAGAGCCCAAGAACCCTCTAGAAATGGAAGCTGTAAGTTTGTTGAATGCTAGGTGGAAGCAGCTTAAAGATCCAGTATACAAGAAAGAAAAGCAGCAGAAGGAGAAGCTCAAAAGGCAGAAAGAAGAAAGAGACCAAGCTGCTGAAGCTAGAAAGAGGAAACGGAATTAGGGTTAAAGGTCAGAGTGGTGTGAACTTGAAGTTGGAAAAACTTCATGTCTTTCGGTTGCTTTAACTCACTTGAGGAAAATTCACCTTAGAGTGAATCCAATAAGGTGATACAAGCTTGACCAAAAGGTATGAAATAATCCAGGTGATGGGAATCACTCAAATGATCTTTAATTCGAGGTTCGAATTCTGTTTCTAGTTTTTATGTTCATTGTATTGTTTTCAAGTTCTTTTCAATTGTATATTATTCAAGAATGTAATGTTAATTATCTTTTCTCGTCTCATTGTTTAGTTGAGTTATCCTTCATTAATTTGAATGTCATTGTTAGACAATCAAATTGGGGGAGATTGAAAGGCAGAGTGTATAAACTTGTAACACTATAACTAATGTAACTCAAACTAAAGGAAAAGATACTTAACCAGAAGACAATCAAGAACAAGAAGTCACAAGAAATCAACACTAAATGAAGACAAGGTAATTGATACAATTCAACATGTTAACTATGATCAAGCCAAGAAGAAATCATTGAGAGAAGTTCAAGTCAAAGTTGTTCATGCCTCAGTGATTTGAAAAGCAAAGAATCAAGATCATAACTATCAGTATCAATAAGACCAATTGATTTCAAGTGAAGAAGAAGGAAAGCAAATATTGGAAAGCCAAGTTATTCAGTGAATATGGTAATTTATTCAAGAAGCAGAAACACTATCAAGACTAGTCACTTATGAACCAGACCAGTGCATCAAGTGTCAGGACATTGATAGCAAGTTTATGTCAGTAATAAAGAACCATGTTCAAGAGCTTGTTGAAGAATAAAGAAGACATGAAGATATCACAAGTTCAAGATGTGCATTGAAGTTTCAAGTTGAAGACCAGGATATTTTCTAAGTACTAAATGTTCTGGATGGCTAAGTAGAAATTCTCAAGTAGAAGTTCTACTTAGGAATTTCGAGATAGCCAAGTAGAAGTTCCACTTAGGAATTTCGAGATAGCCAAGTAGAAATTCTCAAGTAGAAGTTCTACTTAGGTGCAGCTTCAACATGACACATGGCATCTTCTGATTGGCAGATTTCCAAGCTTTCAAGATAAGGCAAGAATTATGTGGACATCATTGGGCCACGTACATCTTAGTCTTTGAAGACTACAGGACATAGATTACATGTAGTATAAATAGAAGTACTTGTGTAATGTTTTAGTTAGTGAGCAATTCTAGAGAAAAACACAAGAGAAACAGAGAGAGTGCATTCACAGAGCTTAGTATCATTCACTTCTCTCTCAACTTCTGTTATACTTTGTAATGAATGTTGTAGCAACCCTTTCAAGTTATATATAAAGAAATATATTCCTTGAATCTGTGTGTTCATTTATTGCATCGTTTTTATTGCCTCTCACATTCGAAAAGTTGTATTCACCCCCCCCTCTACAACACATTTGGACCTAACACATCCCTATTATTTACTACGATAATAAGGATATGAAGAGTTTATCGTAACCAATTTCCCCACATCAAGGGTATCAATATCAAGCAACTGTGTTCGCACAAAAATATTAAAGAATCACAAATAGATCTGAACAATAGCTATTCGTCATTACATGAATCAATGAAACATAAAATAAAAGTGTTTAAGATGATCAAGGGGAAATTACTTTCCTGTATATAATGCTGGTAAGCTCTGCTCTCTGGCTAGGGTTTCTCTCGCTTCTATGTATATGTTAGGTCCGATACGATTGTAGAAGGGGGGGTTGAATACAATCTATACCATTTTATCGAAATTTGTTCTTTAAATAAAATTTAACTTAAACAAATTTGAGCGGAATAATATAACACAAACTTCAAGTTGAATATAACAATATATTAACTTGATGGGTGTTACAAAATCAATCCAAATGATTATCAAGTAATTAATAAATAATTAGAAAATTCGACATGAACTTTTCTAATTTAGTTAATTAAAATCAAGATATCAAGTTGTGAACTAGGAAACTTAATTCGCTAGTATTACAAGAACCACACATAAACAAGTTCCAACGGATAGAATATTACAAAAGAGATGAACTTGAATTTCCAGAATTATGTTTGTAAGTGTTCTTGAGCTTGAGAGAGAGAGATATGAGCTGCTGGGATTTTTTAAGAAGTTGTAAGTGAATTGTCTACTGCCTCTTTGCTGCTTCTGATATTTATATTCCGTCCATAGTCATATTGTGTTGTTTTAATTGATATAACAATCAATTAACACATATATAACATTCGGTATGACTATCCATTGAAAGAAATATGACTGTCCCATTAAATATAACTTTCGGTATGACTATCCACTGAACTGAATATGACTGTCCAATAGCCACTTGACTTGAATATAACTTTCGGTATAACTATCTCCTTTTGAACTGAATATGACTGTCCAATAATCATTTCCTTTGTATATGACTTTCGGTATGACTATTATTTGAACTTAATATGACTGTCCAAACCATTCCCTTTGTATGACTATCCTTTTGAACTATATATAACAATCGGTATAACTATCCTTAGATAGTTATATTGTTATATATTTTCAGATTATAATTAACTAAATGATTTATATAAATCACTTAATTAATTATTTCTTTTTCAGATTAATTCTTATTTAATTAATCTAATAATTACTTTAACAAATATATTAATTCTGATAGAATTAATTTATTTAATTAAATTAACTATTTGATTTAATTAATTAAAATAGAATTAATACAACTCCTTTTAATAGTCAAAACTTCACTGTGGACCACGTAATTATAATAACGAACATACACTGGATTTTTGTTGACGCTCGATGTACTGTCTGGTTCATGAACGACTAACTCCAATCTCTGTTCTTCATCTTGACATTAAACTGTGGTCTTTTTCTTTTCTTCACTCTCTCCGATCATTCTGAACTGATATTGTTTCTTATCACTTATAGAAACCTCTGTCCTTGAAATAAATCCATGTATTTCAATGCTACACTGATGCTTGATCAGGCAACTGAATCTTCTTCAGTGTAAAACATCAAAACTATAGATTGACTTGTTGATTTTTCTTCTGACAGTTGTCACCTTATGAGATTCCTGTGACAGCTGATATTATTTACTTATTACAAACTACTTTAATTGGATTAGGATCCTCTAACTACAAATAGGCTGAGTCATATGCCTTTCAATCTCCCCCTATTTGTTTGTTAGACAGTAACAAGCAAATACCTAGAGGATTCTTCAACTAATCCCAATTAAATAAGTAAAGAATAAAACTTTAAATGCTAAGTAAATAATGAAAAAGTTCTGGTTCATATATAACATTATCCAGATTCAAACAGAAAAGATAAATACAAGATAGATGATCCTCTAGACTGATCACATAGTATAATTATGCTATCTTGTTCTATCTAAGCTCTAAAAATATCACAAGTAGAGCGGTTCTTCAGTTTTCACTTCCTCCAGGTCTGAACTCTCCTTCTTCTTCTTCTTCTTCTTCATTCAGGACTGGTAGGCTTTTATGTAGCTCAACATCAACTAACATTTCTTTCCTTGATGATAGCCTTGTAGGAAGTACCAATGGAATTCCAAGTGATTTCCTCAACTCACCTTTGAATTTTTCATAGTCTTTCACATTGGTTTGAGCATAAGATTTGATATGATCTGCAGTTTCCCGTTTAAGTTGAGAAGTAAATCCATGATTTCTAAGAATGTACTCCACAAATACCAAGTGTTTAGCAGAGTGCTCATACAAATCTTTCGTCTGAAGTTTGACTGTATGTATCACTTCACCCTTAAGAAACTTCACTTGCTTAGGCTCTTCTATCACTTCCGGTCCAGCTCTTTCAGCAAACTCTTTGAACTTTTCATGAAGTAGTATTCCCAACTCAGAGGATGTTCTTACCTTTGGTCTAAGAGCCCAGAGTTCTGTCAAAGATCTGTCATAAAAGAATTGAAGGGACACTCTGAATGTTCCAACATTATGACATTCAACATCGGTTCTTGGTTCAAAAGCAGAAGATATCCTGACGACTTCTGTTTGTAAGGCTTTCACATACCCTTCATGTATTGGATTTGAATTCTTAAACTCATCAAGAATAGCACTTAGCCGACGATCATCATATTCAGACATTTGTGGTGAGTCTATAGCTTTTTGAGCTTGTTCCCACTTGTCACCACTTTTTAATCTGATGTATGTTCTCCTAGCTTGTACCTTAAGTGCATGTTGACGTTGCATTGCTGCAGCTTCCTCTTTTTGAAGTTTTTCTTTATGAGCAATCAAGTCCAATGTCTTTTTAAGCCTATCATCTCTCAATTTTAGTTGAGCTTCTTGTCTGTCAATTTCTGCTTCAGCTTCAAAATCTAGACGTATCTGTTCAGCTTCAGCTTCTGAGTCTATGGGCATTTCATCTTCCCAGTCCCTGAGATCTGGTTCAGGTAATACTTCTCCCATATCTGTGAACTTTAAATCAGCAAACATGTCAATACTATCTGGTTCACCTGTGTAGTAGTAACCTTCAATATCTTCAGGTTCTTCATGCATGTCAGAACTTCCAATTTCTTTCCTCTTCCCCTTATCTCTCCTATCACCTTGATCAGATTTAGATTTACTTGAACCTCCATGTCTTGACTTCTCCCCCTTAGTTGATGAATCCTCTACAGAGGGAACAAAATCAGCAGGCTTCGGGTCACGTTCATCACCATCACCTCCTCCATCTTGACCTTCAAAGAACTTTCTTTCTTCTTCTGTTGGAGTGATAGTTCTAGTAATGATGTTATACAAGTGAGTCAACCCTTTTGCTTGAAGTGCATTCTGCCTTTCAATCTGACTAAGTCGATGTTTAGTGGACAAGTGATGTTCATTCATGTTATTCTGAATATCTTCAATCTGATTTGACATTGAAGATATAATGAGATCTTGAGCCACTGTGACATCTCCAGAGTCTTCAATTGCTTGTTGTTGAGTTAGCTTGAGTGCACTGATCTTGTTGTTGAGGATAGTTCTCATGTTATCCATATCAAATCTTAAGTTCTTGTTATCCTCTTCAGCTTGAGCAAGATTTTCTTTCATTTGAGCAAGTTGTTCCATAAGAGACAGAGTGTTTGTGTCAGTGTGTGCTCTCACTTCAATAGCTCTCTGAGTATCACTCACCTCACGTGCTAGTGTTTCACTCAGATTTGAAGTAATTCTCACATCACTCCTCTCATAATCCATAGCTGTATCCATTGTACCTGCAGGAGAAATCACCCTAGCCTCCTCTTGGAAGGTCAGTGGTGGTGCAATGGGAGTTCGCAAATCCCTATCAACCTGTGAGAGTTCTTCTGCCATAACAATGGCAGGCACTATAACTTGGTCAACTTGCATGAGAGTGTTTTCAGCTTCATTTGAGAAAATGTCTTCCCCCATTGTAAGTAACAAGGGAGTAGTTGATGAACTGAAAGGGTTTACAGTTGACTCAGATGTAGTTTTACTTTTCTTTTGAAAATGCAGAACTGTAGTTTCACTCAGAATATCACTACTCGGATTGTATCGTTTGACTGACAATTTCTTTCTTTGATAGTATTTGGAGAATTTGGATTTAGTATTTGGTGTATTGACCTGGGTTAGAGGTTGTGGTTGTACAGCCCCTTGGTCATTTCTCGCACTTGTTTGACTATCAGAAAGATATTGAGATTGAGTAGAAGTTGAGTCAAATACCTGATCATTTACATTTCCAACATCTTCAGTCTGAATGGGTTGATCCACTTGATAGTGAGGTTCAGGATCAATTAACGGTTCAGGTTCTGGTTGATGTTCAGTAGCTGTGTGTTCTGCTTCAGGTTCTGGAGCTTGTTCAATTGCAAGTAGCTCAGCAACTGGTTGAGCCACAACATTTGGTAAATTTATGAATGTAGACATATATGGTGTTATGACTACTGGAACATGCGCCAGAGTACCAGAAGTATCCAACCTTGTGTAGAACTTCTTATTTGGTTTACCAGACCATTGAACTCGGTCATTTTGAAAAGGAGTAGGCTGATCCGTAGGCATAAGATGATTAAAAATTAATGTAAAAAATCGAGGATAATGACATTTAACCAGTTTACCTTTCTCAAAGTTCTTCCTAGCTTTCTTCACACGATTTATCAAAATAGGCCATAGCAAGTTACCAAAATTGATTCTTCTGTTGTAAGCAATTGAGTAACCAATAGACTGCAACATTCCCGTGATAACAGTGTTGTTACTCTTGGTAGAATTAGCAAAGACCTTTGCAATGATTTCGAAGAATATGTTCCATTCTTGAACCATGTTACTTTTCAGGGGACGCTTAAGATCCAATTGACCTTGATAATTCAGATGTGTGAAGAAATGTGTCAACTCATCAATTGAAGGAGGCTCATCAAATTGTTCAGTAGGCAGTCTCAGAGCAGCATTGAAGACAGATTCATCCACTGTATATGTCTTATCGCTGAAGTTGAAAGAAAATGATCTATTGTCTGAGGCCACCATAGCTGTAGTACACATTAATTTAAGCGGACCAAATTTCATGGGAACATTTGCAGTTATAGCATGACTACAGATATTATGATCGTTCAGAAAAGATATCCACGGTTTGAAACGATCCACCGAGCAATCCTCGGGATTAAAATATCCAATAAAGTTGTGATTAACAATCTCAAAATTATTATAAGTGTCAGCCATTCCAAATCAAATTTTAACCTTAGAGAATCTGCAAAATTCAGCTTCAGCTGTTGAGTTGGAAACTGTTTGTTGTTTCTTGCTGTACCAGGAAACCAGTCTACCACCTAGGAATTGACAACTCCCAGAGGTGCTTTTTCTATCCACAACACTTCCTGCATAATCTGAATCTGTATATCCAACAAGATTAAAACCAGAATCTTTAGGGTACCAGATGCCTAAATTAGGCGTACCCTTAAGATATCTCAGGATTCGTTTAACAGCAATGAGATGAACATCTCTAGGATCCGATTGGAACCTTGCACACAAGCACGTAGCATGCATAATATCAGGTCTACTTGCAGTAAGGTAAAGTAATGAGCCTATCATACCTCTGTAGCTTGTGATATCTACCTTGATAGAATTTTCACATGCTCCAAATTTGACTGCTGTCGATGATGGTGTTCTTGCTGAAGATGAGTCCTCCATTTGATATTTCTTGAGAAGCTCTTTGACATACTTGGATTGACAGATAAATATTCCATCTGTCCTTTGACTTACTTGCAATCCAAGAAAGAACTTCAGCTCACCCATCATGCTCATTTCAAACTTACCCTGCATTAACTTAGCAAATTTCTTGCAAAGAATATCATTAGTAGACCCGAATATTATATCATCCACATAGATTTGGACTAATATCGTATCCTTTTTATGTTTCTTTGTGAAGAGAGTTTTGTCTATGACACCTCTTGTAAATTCATTTTCAAGTAGAAATTCAGAGAGTGTGTCATACCATTTTCTTGGTGCTTGCTTAAGACCATATATAGCTTTAAAGAGAAAGTAAACATACCCCAATAAATCTGGATCTTCAAAACCAGGTGGCTGTTCTACATATACCTCTTCATCCAGTTTTCCATTCAGAAAGGCACTCTTGACATCCATTTGATAAACATTAAAGTTTGAAAATGCTGCAAATGCCAAGAATATCCTTATGGCCTCAAGTCTAGCCACTGGAGCATAGGTTTCATCATAGTCAATGCCTTCAGATTGTGAGTAACCTTTTGCTACCAGTCTTGCTTTATTTCTTGTTACTGTACCATCTTCATCAAGTTTGTTTCTGAATACCCACCTTGTACCAACCACTGTTTTATTTGTCGGTCTGGGCACCAGCTTCCACACTTCTTGTTGTTTAAATTGATTGAGTTCATCTTGCATAGCAATCACCCAATCAGGATCTGAAAGAGCTTCTTCAGTTTTCTTAGGTTCCATTTCAGATAGAAACCCTGAATAATTACATTGATTTTGAAAAGCTCTTCTAGTCTTTACACCAACATCTGGATCACCAACGATTAGCTCAAAAGGATGAGCTCTATTCCAGACAGTCTGTCTTGGAAGATTTAATCTTGATGATTCGCCTTGATCTTCATTATGATGTTGAATATGACTAGTAGATCCTTCATTAACTCCCCCTGAGTTGTTGCCAGGCTGATTAGATGATTGTTCAGAATCATTAGAGACACTTTCAACATTATCATGATTTTCATCACCATTATTCTGAGTAGTCTCATCATTGACATTGTTGTCATTAGCATCAGCAAACACTTCAGGTGGACTATCATCATCTGATTCTAGATCTGTCATATCTTCAAAAGACAGCTTTTCAGATGAATCTTCAGTTTGGATATTAGGAAGTTTTGTGTCATCAAATGTAACATTGACACTTTCCATTGTTTTCTGTTGATCAATTAGATACACCTTATATGCTCTTCTAGTATAACCCACAAAAATTGCTTCATGTGCTTTTTCTTCAAATTTACCACCTTGATCGTCTCCTTCTTTTAGCACAAAGCATTTTGTTCCAAATACATGAAAGTACTTGAGTGTTGGTTTCTTTTCTGTTAACGCTTCATAAGGTGTCTTCATTAAGTCTTTGTTGATCAGCGTTCGATTCTGGGTATAGCATGCAGTATTGACAGCTTCAGCCAAAAAGCTTAATGGAAGCCTTGATTCACTTAGCATAGTACGAGCAGCTTCAACCAAGGTCCTATTCTTTCTTTCAACTACCCCATTTTGCTGAGGAGTTCTTGGAGCCGAGAACTGTCTTGTTATACCTTTCTCAGTACAGAATTCATTTAGAACTGCATTCCTGAATTCAGTTCCATTATCTGACCTTATCGCTCTTACTGGATACATTGAATCAAGCTCAATCAACTTGATATGATCAATCACTAACTGTGGAGTTTCATCTTTGGAATGTAAGAACAAAACCCATGTGAATTTAGAGAAATCGTCAACAATCACTAGAGCATATCTTTTCTTTGACATTGACATCACATTAACTGGACCAAACAAATCCATATGAAGTAATTGTAATGGTTCAGTTATTGATGATGTATTAGTGCTCCTGTGAGTTGCCCTTTTTATCTTCCCTTTTTGGCATGCGTCACATAGTCCTTCTTGTGTAAATTCCATAGAAGGCAAACCTCTCACTAATTCTCTTTTAACAAGAGAGTTCATTGTTTTGAAATTCAGGTGAGAGAGCTTCTTGTGCCATAGCCAACTTTCATCTGTGGACGCTTTAGAATAGAAGCAATTGAATTCCTCAGTGCTTCCCGTATTCAAGTTAGCTACATACAAGTTTCCTTTTCTGACTCCAGTTAGCGATGGTTGTTCACTTCTTTTGTGAGAAATCAGACAATTCTTTTTATTAAAATGAACATCAAATCCTTTGTCACAAAATTGACTGATACTGAGCAGATTATGCTCAAGTCCTTTTACAAAGGATACTTCTTCTATGATAACATTTCCAGCTTCAAGTCTGCCATATCCATCAGTTCTACCTTTGCTGTTATCTCCAAAGGTAACTACTGGGCCGGCCTTTTCCACCACGTTTGTTAGCAGGGTTCTATTTCCAGTCATATGCCTTGAACATCCACTATCCAAGATCCAGGTTACACGTTCAACCTGCTCAACACCCTGCAATGACAAACGGATTAAACCTTCTTCGGAACCCAAATTTGATTGGGTCCTGCGGTTTTAAAATATTGGCCTTTATCAGGCAAAGCAACACTTTTAATTTTAACATCTTTAACCAATAAACATTTAACCTTATAAACAGATTTGAAAATCTTTTGTTTTATTTTAGGTATCCATGTTTCTTTAACAGCATGGACACTTGTGTCATTGACTGGACACTTGACCTGGTAAACATTCTTCGTAACCCTTTGTTTGTTCTTAGGTTCAAATGTCTCTCTCCTAACTTGAGAAGGAATAACAGTCTTTGACCGAACATTATTGTTCCTGTTCATATGTTGTCGCGGAGCAGTCTGTTTATCACATGCATAGCTACCATTAAAATATGCTCGCATACTATTAAAAGCACAAGTTATACAATTAATAATACCACATGATTTATGAGATGGATCATTAATAGGCATGGTGTGCATATCAGACATGGTATTTTTCTTTTTCAACTGCTCGTTACTTAAACTACTTTTAGACGAACTAGTTAACTCAACATGCTTAACTGGTTTCTTAGTAGTTTTGACATTTCCAAGAACAATGCCATTAGCACTGTCCTCATTTCTTATTTCTTCCTGGATGACCATAGAAAGAATATCTGGTGGTCCAGCATCAGATTTCTTAAAGAGGGGATCTTTAACTTTCTTAAGAACATGCGGTATCCCTCTTTCTTCAGCACTAACAAGGTTAGGGGTATTTATGCCCAACAATCCAACAGCTTCGTTGTAGCCATACCCTATCCCTACTGTTTGTTCAACAGCTTGTTTGTTAAAGAACTCCTTGGAAATCTTAACAGAATTATAACAAGCCCTGACCTGCGTTTCAAGTTCAGTAATTCTAGCCATTTGTTTGCCAACAACTTCTAGAATAGATTTCTCCTTGGTGAGAAGCATTGTTATTTCATCTCTTTGTTGATCTTGATTAATGTGAATCTTTTTCAATTCTGACACTTCATTTCCAAGTTTAGTGCTTAGTAGATCTAGTCTATTATATCCAGTTTGTGCATTACCTAAGGAATTATATAGACTACGAATTAATTCAGTGTCAGTAAGAGTTACCTGTTCGTTCTGCTGATCAGATGATTCACCAATTGCCATTAGCGCAAGATTTCCATATTCTTCATCTTCGCTATCCGTGTCATCCCAACTCTTACCGGCTGCAACATAAGCTTTCCCAGGTTTCTTCTTCTCAGCAGCAAAGTCTCTTCTTTGAGTTTGCTTGGGTTTCTGGCATTCAGTGGCAAAATGCCCCAATTCATTACAGTTGAAGCAACGAAATTTGCTTCTATCAACAGATCCAGTTTTGTATCCTCCCCTGTTACTAGATGAAGAAGAGCCTCCTCTCTGGAATCTGTTATTTGACTTGAACCTGTATTTTGGATTTCTTCTGAATCTAAAATTGCCAAATTGCCTTACCATTAATGCCATGGATTCATCTTCAAGTTGATCTAGCTCTTCAAGTGAGTAAAAGTCTCCACCATCCTGAATAGGTGGTGTTTGACCCTGTTCAACTTCAGTTTGTTCCTTGTCTGAGCTGTAAGGTAGAACAACCTTAGCTTCCACTTCCTTTGGTGCTTCAACTACAAGAGCTGTAGATGAGCTTAGCACCCTTCCTTTTCCAGTGACCTCCCTCTGCTGTACTTGTTCCAGTTCATAGGTTTTCAGAACACCAAACAACCTTTCAAGAGAAATCTTATTCAGATCTCTCGATTCTCTGATGGCCGTTATCCTGTGTTCAAGATGAGTGGGCATTGTCAACAAAAACTTCATATTAATCTCCTTCTGTGTATATTGCTTGCCATGAACTTGCAAGTTGTTGATTATTTTGTTATACCTTTCGAACACTTCCTGAATGCCCTCATTAGGACCAGCTCTAAAATGTTCATATTCAGAAGTCAAAATTTGAAGTCTGTTCTCCCTAACCTCATCTGTCCCTTCATTAATAGTCTCAATGGTTTCCCACATGTGCTTTGCAGTTTTACAATTTATGACATGACTGTACATAACAACATCTAGGGAATCTATCAGAATAAGTCTCAAATTCTTATCTAGTCCAGCATCCTCCTTTTCATCCGGAGTAAAAGAAGAAGCAGGCTTTGGACTAGTTGATGCAGGTGTTACAACAACTCCTCCAACTATTGATTCAGTTGTATGTTGAATTGGAATTATGGGTCCATTCTGTAGAACACCCAAATATTTGGAATTTGCGACATCAAGGAACAACTCCATCTTATTTTTCCACATTGAATAATTGTCCTTATTAAACATAGGAATCTTAACAATACTTTTTAAAGACATGACGAATTTTTAAGAGAGTTAAAAATTCAAGATTGATTTTTGGCGGAGTAAAATTAGGATCTTGATTTGTATATCAATCAATAAGCTCTGATACCAATTGTTAGGTCCGATACGATTGTAGAAGGAGGGGTTGAATACAATCTATACCATTTTATCGAAATTTGTTCTTTAAATAAAATTTAACTTAAACAAATTTGAGCGGAATAATATAACACAAACTTCAAGTTGAATATAACAATATATTAACTTGATGGGTGTTACAAAATCAATCCAAATGATTATCAAGTAATTAATAACTAATTAGAAAATTCGACATGAACTTTTCTAATTTAGTTAATTAAAATCAAGATATCAAGTTGTGAACTAGGAAACTTAATTCGCTAGTATTACAAGAACCACACATAAACAAGTTCCAACGGATAGAATATTACAAAAGAGATGAACTTGAATTTCCAGAATTATGTTTGTAAGTGTTCTTGAGCTTGAGAGAGAGAGATATGAGCTGCTGGGATTTTTTAAGAAGTTGTAAGTGAATTGTCTACTGCCGCTTTGCTGCTTCTGATATTTATATTCCGTCCATAGTCATATTGTGTTGTTTTAATTGATATAACAATCAATTAACACATATATAACATTCGGTATGACTATCCATTGAAAGAAATATGACTGTCCCATTAAATATAACTTTCGGTATGACTATCCACTGAACTGAATATGACTGTCCAATAGCCACTTGACTTGAATATAACTTTCGGTATAACTATCTCCTTTTGAACTGAATATGACTGTCCAATAATCATTTCCTTTGTATATGACTTTCGGTATGACTATTATTTGAACTTAATATGACTGTCCAAACCATTCCCTTTGTATGACTATCCTTTTGAACTATATATAACAATCGGTATAACTATCCTTAGATAGTTATATTGTTATATATTTTCAGATTATAATTAACTAAATGATTTATATAAATCACTTAATTAATTATTTCTTTTTCAGATTAATTCTTATTTAATTAATCTAATAATTACTTTAACAAATATATTAATTCTGATAGAATTAATTTATTTAATTAAATTAACTATTTGATTTAATTAATTAAAATAGAATTAATACAACTCCTTTTAATAGTCAAAACTTCACTGTGGACCACGTAATTATAATAACGAACATACACTGGATTTTTGTTGACGCTCGATGTACTGTCTGGTTCATGAACGACTAACTCCAATCTCTGTTCTTCATCTTGACATTAAACTGTGGTCTTTTTCTTTTCTTCACTCTCTCCGATCATTCTGAACTGATATTGTTTCTTATCACTTATAGAAACCTCTGTCCTTGAAATAAATCCATGTATTTCAATGCTACACTGATGCTTGATCAGGCAACTGAATCTTCTTCAGTGTAAAACATCAAAACTATAGATTGACTTGTTGATTTTTCTTCTGACAGTTGTCACCTTATGAGATTCCTGTGACAGTTGATATTATTTACTTATTACAAACTACTTTAATTGGATTAGGATCCTCTAACTACAAATAGGCTGAGTCATATGCCTTTCAGTATACTGCTGATAAGTTGTGCCCACTAGCTAGGGTTTCTCTCGCTTCTACAATTAAAATATTCTATTTTAAATGACTGGCTAAGTACAAGACCACATACAGATCTAACCTCGGTTTTAGGGTCTACCCGTACGTTGTATCGCTACCGAATAAATACTTTAAACAAATAGTAACACGTACAGAGAAATCAAACACGTAATTCACATAGCAGATACGACTCACAAGTAAAAGAGCACTCAAAGTATTTTTAGAATATTTAAAAATATTTTTAAATTACTTAAAAGAATTTTAAAAGATTTAAATAACCCTTTTTGAATCAAAAAGGATCGTTAATAAACCCTCCGGGTAATTATGTAATCCCCAAAATATTTTAATATATATTTAATCTGGGTTTATAAATAATTTTAGAATTTTAAAACTATTTTTATCACTCCCGGATTATTTTTAGGATTTAAAACAATTTCTTTCTATTTTTAAATAATTTTTAAACAGAAAATTGGTTAATTAAAAATTAAATAATCCTAATTAAATTAATTAAAATCAACTAATAATTAAATTAATTATTTCATTATTTGATATTAATTAGTATAATTAAAAATATTTAATTCTTAATTATTTTTGAATTAAAAATAAATAATAAAATAATTTTTTTAATTAATAACAGAATTTAAAAATAAATTCTGAATTTCCAAAATATTTTCAGAAAATAATTTTCTGAATTTTATAATTAAATTCAAAATTATTTAAAATATTTTTTTAAAAGTAAATAAAAGTAAAACAAATTCTTTTTTTTTTTTTATCCATCATCTTCTTCAACCAGACCCCCCCAGTTACTATTCATGCCGGCCGGTGGAAAATCCAGCCATCCCCAAACGAGCTCCGACGAGCTTGTTTTCGACACCAAATCAATTGTAATACGAGGCTTATCAGCTGGGTAACAACACTACAACAAACGTACCACAAAAATGACCAAAACGAACCAAAACACATCGAAATCCGGCGACCTCGCGCCATTATCCGGCCAAAACACAATTTGGCCAAATCGGACACCAAACTCGATTTTCTTCACATCAAAACGAAGCTTACCACTTTCACAAGTTATATCAATCGTCAAAAACATCAACACATTAACAAACAAGCCGGTAAAATCAAAATTATATCTCACCCTCACTAAACTCGTTTTTCACATTTAGTACATGAAAAATCAAACAAAAATCATCATAAAACTCCTGGAAGCATAAGCAATCTATAGACACTACCCATATAAGTTACAAATCCTTATACAAGCAACACCAAATTCAATTAAATTCGAAAATTAAATAAAAATATGAAATCACGATTCAAGCATACACACATATCAACACCCACATAAACATGTAGTACAGATCATGGGATTCAGTTTGATTACTCATATGAAAGATTTGGATCCCGGAATCACCTTCAAAAGGCTGTTTGATCTTCAAGAACACCAAGAACAAATATTCAGAGAATTTCCAGAAAATTAAATCAGAAAATCTGATTTTCTGATTATTTTAATTAATAAAAATAAATTAGCTGCTATTTATATTAAATCAAAATTAATACCCCAAAAATATTTTTAACCCCTAATTAAAATTATTAAGCCTTAAAAATAATTTTTATGGGATAAAAATGTAAAATTTTTATTTTTAAACAAATATAATATAAACGTCAAAATTTTCCAAAAATTATGAATATTAAAAAAATTACCAAATAATGCATTTTTAAATATCCCATTATTATATTAAAATAATTTTATCAAAAGCAAGGCCTCGGATTCAGTACAGGAGCTGGGTCTGAAATTTAAAATGCGAAATAACTGTATTCTAAAAATATAAAAATTACAGAAAAATAGAATAAAATAATTTATGCTACACAGAAGTCACATAACACGTATGGGATAATTTTCCTATTTAATAAAAATCATAACGCGTTTAAATGCATTAAAAATAAACTAACACATAGTAAAATCAACTAAAAATGTATTTTAATATAATAAATTACACGAAATTTTCCCGGTCGTTAAAGTTTCGACTGAGAAGAAGTATTCACTGAATGCATATCCATTATGCATTAAACCTTCTGCTACCATGGTTGGAGGGCTAAAGTCTACAGGGTCTTCTTCATCACTAAGAATCTCGACCGCTTGGTATTGAAGGTCCATATGACCAAACCCTAAATCCACTTACGAGTTCTTCCATTGCACCTACTAGCCTTTTTAGCGTAAACAGCTGATTGCATTTGTCTCATCCAAGCTTTCTTAGGTATATGGCCACTTGGTTGCGTTCAGTGTAGATGTAGGCTATAGTGCAGTACCACCTTGGGTCGTTCAGGCGTATGAAGATCTGTTGGGTTATAAAAGCCACCTCTGCAGGCACACCATGAGGAATACTCTTCAGAGTTTTAAAAGCATGTCCATTATCTGACTCGAGAATGACATCTTTGTAGTGTTCGTTAAAGGTTGTTATAAGCCCGTGATGAATGGCATTTAGCTTGTTTTCCAGTGATGAGGACGATGGCATGACACCTGTGGATAGCTTCAGGAATTCCCCTTCCGAGTTATGCATCACCATGCATATTCCATGCTTATTGCCATTCATGAAAGGTATGAATGGTGTGGCTCCATGGACAATAACTTTGACTGCCCCATCTCTTGGAAGAGTCCAATGGTACTCCATTGATAATATAAGATTTAGAGGAAATATGATAGTAGATGCCCTCTCCCTGATTTGAATCGCTGTTTAAATAGACCTGAATATGCATGTATTGGGTAACCTGAGTTATGCATGTATTTGTTTGTATCTATGCGTGATACTGAAAAGGGAGCTTTGGGACACAACACTAATCTGACACTCCTTTGCATGCAGACTAAATTTGAATAACCAAGAAGGCGTGGAGTGTTGCCCGATGAGGATAGATGGAAAGTGTTGTGACCATAATCTCGCATGGGTTAGATTTAGGCCCACTAGAGGATTAGGGTTCAGATCCATGAAGAGAATGAGTAATCTATCAGGTTTCCGGAGGCCTACGGTAGCCCTAGGGGTTACCATGTACACTGCAGCACGGGAACGCATGACTAAGGGTCTCAAGGTATCCCCTCGAGGATAACCTATAACTATTATCAGTCATCCAGTGGAGCTTCCAAAGTAGCTTCCGTGGTAGGGGTTACCGGAGGGGGTACCGGAGCCAGGCTACCGGGCGGTACCCCAGCTTCCACCGGAAGCCTGATTAGGCTGCCAATACAGATAAGGCACGCCTCCTATTTTTTAGGAACACGTTTATATCATCTAAAAACACTCTCAAACAGATAAACATTCAGTTATTTGAGGATATATGTCATATATACTTGATAAATGATACAAAATCATGATAAATACAAGAGATAATCATTCTATGTTACCTAAACTGCTTGGTAACCTGATTATACACATCATACTCGATTATTATCAGAAATAACAGTCATTATCCCACTTGAGAGAGGATAACTCATCATAAACAAATGATCATATCCTTCAAGAACTACATTCGGGCTTGATCCACTATAAATAGTGGTATGTAGGCAGTTTACGGGATCTTCTTCGACACTTACACTCCTTGAGTAGCTAGAGCACGTGCACTCTTGTGTGACATAGTCAAATTAGGGTTCTTGGCTGGCCAACATTTGGTCCTTGAGCTCTCATCCCGTAGATTCAGTCCGATCCTTCCGAGGAACCACATCCCGTGTTCTTCGGTAACCCTAGTCGTGAGCCTTCCCGGGCGGCTAGCTATTGATCTTCAACCACGAGCCTTTCTGGGTGGTTGGACGATTCCTTGTTTATTGGCGCTATTCCAGCACGAGGCCTCATAATCTGTTGTGCTAAATTCCTCCCACAACAATTGGCGCCCGAAGGAGGGGCCTCAAAAATCGTCATTTGGAGGAGATATGGCGAGTGACAATTCTGA
This sequence comes from Saposhnikovia divaricata, assembly GCA_036435485.1. Classification (NCBI taxonomy): domain Eukaryota; kingdom Viridiplantae; phylum Streptophyta; class Magnoliopsida; order Apiales; family Apiaceae; genus Saposhnikovia; species Saposhnikovia divaricata. Next base: position 172,764,829 of record CM071598.1, read on the forward strand.
AAGTGATAAGACACTGTCTCAGGATGGTAATGGACGAAACAAAGGTGGTGATGATGTTAGTAACAAGGACATCATGGACTATCTGAAAACGATGAATGAAAGAGTCAACAACTTGGAAAAAGGTTCCGAGAAAATGAAAAAATGGCAAAGAAAGTGCAAGTCGAAGTCAAAAAAGAAGAACGTGACTCCGACAAGGCTGAATTTCGAGTCTGAGGATAATATTGAGGACAACACTGATCATGTCCCATCTGAAGAAGATGCAGAAGAGCCTGTGGAAGAAGAATATGAGGGCGACCAATCTGACGTTCCGGAAGCCCAGGATACCGTAGGCTCACCCACCAGAAGCCTAAGTGTTTTTGATCGAGTTGGCAAAAGACTGACCAAAAAAGACCTTCATCACAAGTTGAGTCATACTGGAAACAAAGATCGAAGGAACGGAAATGGGGGTTCCATAACTCAGGGTTCCCGAGAACGTCGAGAGAGGTCCCACTCGGTACCCCCAAGAAGTACTTCCAGGAGGTCCAGATCTGATGGCAGAAGGAGTTATAGGCAAAGCAGTCACTCTTCTTGGCATAGAAACAGGAAATCCCGCTCTACCGGAGTCCCAACCGGTGGGGTACCGATCAGGATTCCGGCTCCCATCAAAGTTCAGTCCCTAGAAGAAGCAAGACAGCCAATGAAGATGATGACTCTGGAAGTGATATGCTTTCGGATGGTGAAAATGGACAGTTCAGGATGTCTGACTGGAAAAAGGCCTTGGAAAAGATCAAGGAGGAGAAAAAGTTTAAGTCCGATATCACTGACGGTTCCCCATTTTCTGTAAAAGTGAAAAAGGCAGCCTTGCCAAGGTTCTTCAAGATGAATACTGACCTGAAATTCAATGGAAACTCAGATCTAGTTGAATACTTGAGCCGTTTTAATACGGAAATGGATGTCTACCAAGTGGAGGACTTAGCAAGGTGTAGGCTACTGGCATCCACACTGAGTGGGAATGCCCACCAATGGTTCAAAAGGTTAGCCGAAGGGTCTATCAAATCCTGGAGGAAGATGGGAGACCAGTTTATCTCTCAATTCAGGGCTACCGTGGCCTATGCCCCACCGGTGAATACTCTGGCTAATATCAAGCAAGAACCCCACGAATCTTTAAGACAATACTTCAAAAGATTTAATGAACAAGTGCCAAAAGTGAAGAAGGCCTCTGATGAAACTCTGAAGAATTTCCTGATAGCCGGGGTTAGGCCTGGAACCGAGTTTTGGAAGGAATTTCAAACTGAGGAGCCCGGAACCCTGACGGAATTCTACCAACAAGCAGAACGCCACAAAGTGATTGAGGAATCCATGGCAAAACTATCCTAAGATTCCAATTCCCGAGGTTGGAGCGGGAACAAAAGAAATCGTTCTTACAGCCCTAAAAGGGATTCAAATAAGAGGGCTTCCGGGAGTGGTACTGCCGGTTTGGGAGCCCCCCGGTATGATGACAAGACTGCCCCTATTGCTGTTAATGCAACTAAGGATAGAGTTTCTGCCAAGGACAGACTCACTCCAAAGGCAAATTTTCAGAAATACTCAGAGTATACTCCTTTGACTGTCCCAATTAGTCATATTCTCGAAGTGAATGAGAAGAATGGGCTATTCCGGAGGCCCTACCGGGCAGGCCCCTCAGGAGTGAAAGATCAGGGAAAGTACTGTGCATTCCATGAAGTGAATGGTCACGAGACTGTTGATTGCAGGCACTTGAAAGATCAAATTGAAGAATTGATTAGAGGTGGATACCTGACTGAATTTGTAGCCCAAGAGGCTAAGAAGTATAAAGAAGGTAGAGATAACAAGGACAAGGCTCCTGGAAACCAAGAAAGGACTACCCGAGCTAATAGCATCCATACCATCTTTGGCGGCCCTTATTTGGGGGGTGCCAGTCGGAATGCCAGAGATAGGTATGCCCGGGAAGCCAGGGGCAAACCCCTAACTAATGTGTTCCACCTTGCAGAAAGGCCCCCTAAGCTGTTCAAAGGGGAAACCGCTGATATTTCCTTTACCGAGGAGGATGCCAAGTAGGTTCACCACCCTCATAATGATGCTTTGGTGGTAACCGTGAGTATTGGTGGAATGAATGTGCACAGAGTGCTGGTTGACAATGGAAGCTCAGTAAATATCTTGGCATATACCACATTCCAGAAATTGGGACTTTTGGACAAAGAGTTACTGCCTACCAATAATGAGCTATATGGGTTTACCGGAAACCCTGTCCAAATTATGGGAAAGATCAAATTGCCCCTGACATTGGGTATGGATCCCTGCAAGGCTACCCAAATGGCAGAGTTCATGGTGGTAGATGAAGACATTTCCCACAATGCAATTCTCGGTAGACCAATATTGAAGGATATGAGGGTGGTAACCTCAATATACCACTTTTCAATGAAGTTTCCTACACCAAATGGCATTGGGTGTGTGAAAGGATGTCAACATGAGTCAAGGGAATGCTATAACAGAGCTGTGCAGGCTGCCGAGAAGACAGATAAATCTATTCATGTTGAATAAAAGACTGATGGGGAAGCCCTAATGAGAAGCCATGGGCTTGAGCCACAAAAGTTTGGAAAAGCATCGTGCAGTGCCATCATGATAGTGGAATTACCAGAGGAACCTACTGAAGAGGTTCCCGTTTTTCAAAGGGTAATACCACCACAAAGCTTGTTGTTGGAAGCTGCCGAGAAAAATGATGAAATTCAAAACATTTCATTGGAAGGCATAGTAAGAAATGCCTCAGATGATGATCTAGGCGAAGCAATGCTAGAGAATGAGAACCAGGGAGCGGAGAAAGGACTCCCGGTTGAGATTGACATTGATCCCAGGATGCCCGGTACCCTGGAAAAGGCAGGGGCTGCCGAAGATACTATCCCCATACTAGTGGATGCTGAAGATCCTGGTAAAATCTTGAAAATTGGACAACAGCTAGATGAAAAGACAAGAGAAAGGTTGACTGCTTTCCTTAAAAGCAACCTTGTTGTGTTTGCATGGTGTCATTCTGACATGGTGGGGATCGACCCGAAAGTCATGTGCCACCACTTGAACATTGACCCTGAGAGACGGGGTATCCGGCAGAAAAGAAGGCCTGTCAGTGGTGAAAGGGCTATCGCCCTCCAGGAAGAGGTAGACCGGTTATTGAAGGCTGGTTTGATTAAAGAATCCTTCTACCCAACATGGCTAGCAAACCCGGTACTGGTCCGGAAGCCCAATGGGAAATGGAGGACATGTGTTGACTTTACTGATCTGAATAAGGCATGCCCTAAGGATAGCTTCCCGCTACCCAGAATTGATCAACTGGTGGATGCCACGGTAGGCCATGCTTTGCTAAGTTTCATGGATGCCTACTCCGGATATAACCAGATACCGATGCATGAACCAGACCAGGAGCATACCAGCTTCATAACCAATAGGGGACTGTACTGTTATGTGGGGATGCCGTTTGGGCTATTGAATGCCGGGGCAACCTACCAAAGGCTGGTAAACATGATGTTTAAAGAACATATTGGTAAGACTATGGAAGTCTATGTTGACGATATGTTGGTCAAATCAAAGGTGGCAGCCGACCATGTGTTGCACCTATCTGAGATGTTTGATATCCTAAGGAAGTACCGGATGAAGTTGAACCCTCAAAAGTGTGTTTTTGGTGTGGAGTCTGGAAAATTTCTTGGATTCATTGTGAACCACAGAGGGATTGAGGCAAACCCTGCCAAAATCAAAGCTTTGCTGGAACTGAGGTCCCCAAGGAATGTAAAAGAAGTCCAAGGGCTTACCGGAAGGGTAGCAGCCCTAAATAGATTCGTATCTCGGTCTTCCGACAAGTGCAAGGAGTTTTTCAAGGCTATCAAGAAGGGTCAAAACTTTGAATGGACCCCGGAATGTGAGGAAGCCTTCAAGAAACTAAAAGAACAGTTGGGAAGCCCACCATTGCTCTCCAAACCCTTGGAAGGTGAGGTACTCATTTTATATTTAGCTGTTTCTGAATACTCTATAAGTGCTGTGTTGATCCGGGAGGAAGAACAAGTACAATACCCGGTATATTATGTGAGCAAAAGGCTGTTGGATGCGGAAACCCGGTATCCCAGCATGGAAAAGCTAGCATATGCTCTAATATTGGCTTCCAGGAAGCTAAGGCCTTACTTTCAGGCCCATAAAGTTGAAGTTAGAACATCCTTCCCGCTAAGGCAAGTGATGCACAAGACGGAAGCCTCCGGTAGAATGATGAAATGGGCTGTCGAGCTAGGACAGTTTGAAATAGATTACAAGCCCCGAACTGCTATCAAAGGCCAAGCGCTGGCCGATTTCTTACTGGAGTTTCCTCCTGATTTTGAGGTTACCGGAGAAGATTGTACCCCGGTATCCCCAGTTACCGAAGGGGATGCCGAAAGCCCCCAATTATGGTGGAACCTGTATGTTGATGGAGCAGTAAACAATAATGGGGGAGGTGCAGGAATAGAGTTGGTAAGCCCAGAGTGGCACCGAATTCAGAGTGCCATACACTTTGGCTTCAAGGCTACCAACAATGATGCAGAGTATGAGGCCCTGATTGCTGGCTTGAAACTGGCTCTGGAAATGAAGGTAGAATACCTAAATGTGTTTAGTGACTCCATGCTGATTGTGTGGCAAATTAAAGGAAGCTTCCAGAGTCGAGGCCCCCGCACTGAACTCTACATGAGGTATGCCCAAGAACTTATCAGTAGGTTCAAATTGCTAAATCTAAATCAAATCCCAAGGGTGAAAAATACCAATGCTGATGCCCTTGCCAAGTTGGGATCCCAAAAAGAAGCTGTTCTGTTAGGGGTGATACCCCTTGAAGTGCAACTCCAACCAAGTATCCATCGAGAGGAGACTATGGAAATAGAATCTTCAATGGAAAGCCAATGGACAACCCCAATACGTGAGTATATCACCAAGGGGACACTTCCGGAAGACAAAGATGAAGCTCAGAAACTCAAATATAAGGCTGCCCGTTATGTGATCTATGATGGCATCCTATACAAGAGGGGTTTTAATCAACCTCTACTTAAATGCATATCTGGAAATGAATGTGAATACATCCTAAGGGAAATTCATGAAGGCATTTGTGGAAACCACTCGGGGGGTACCTCCCTGGCCCACAAAGTGCTACGGCAAGGCTACTGCTGGCCTACCATGAAAACTGATGCTTATGACTTTGCTAAAGCTTGTGATCAGTGTCAAAGGTTTGCTAACTTCAATAGCAACCCAGCTGTGGAATTAAGGCCCATTGGAAGCCCCTGGCCCTTTGCAATATGGGAATTGATCTGATTGGGGAGCTTCCTAAAGGCAGAGGTGGTGGGAAATATGTTGTGGTGGCTGTTGACTACTTTACCAAGTGGGCAGAGGCGGAACCCCTGGCTACCATCACTGCCGGCAAGCTGAAGGAATTTGTCAAAAGAGCCATTATATATAGATACGGGGTACCGTACAAACTGATTTCAGATAATGGCAAGCAATTTGATAGTAAAGAAATGAGAAGTCTATGTGAAGACTTGGAAATAAAGAAAGATTTCTCAGCCGTTTGCCATCGCCAGAGCAACGGACAGACAGAGGCTGTGAACAAAATCATCAAGCACACTCTGAAAGCTAAGTTGGAAGAAAAAAGGGAAACTGGCCTGAGGAACTTCCAATGGTCTTATGGTCTTACAACACTACTCCAAGGTCCACTACCGGAGAGTCTCCCTTTGTTCTAACCTATGGCTGTGAAGCTATGGTCCCAGTGGAAGTCGGGACAGGGTCCTACCGGAGGGACAATTTCAGTCAAGAGTCAAATGAAATAAATCAGAGGTTGGCCCTAGATATGGTAGAAGAAACCCGGGCTACCGCCCAGCTGAAACTTGCGGCTTATCAGCAGAGGACCCGCAAATACTACAACAACAAGGTACGCCCTCGACCCCTCAAGGTTGGTGACCTAGTACCGAGAAGAATGATGCCCAATATGCGGGTTCCCGGGCACGGAGCCTTTTGAGCAAATTGGGAAGGGCCTTACAAAATAAAGTCTATCTTTTGGGAAGGCACTTACCACCTTGAAGACATGGATGGGAACACTATTCCCCGCGCTTGGAATGCCGAGCACCTAAAAAAGTACTATCAGTAAGACTCTTTTCAGAGCAAACGTAGGCCTCTTTCAGGCTTAGGATAAATAAAGGCAACCTACTAGTTGTGGTTGCGTCATTTCCCTTTCAGTTCTTAGGATTTCATGATTTTCAGTAGATGCCCGGGGTAGTGGATGCACACCCCGTCTGGATGAAATTTGATGTAATCGTACTCTTTGATTTCTAGTAAAAGTAGAAGTTGATTGTTTCCTTTTACATTTACCACTTATAAATATTTTCAGAAAGATATGTAAGACCAACAAGCATAGTTCTACATGGCAGCCAGGCTACCATCCAGAACTAGGGGGTCTCAGCTTAACAGGTTGAAATTATTAGAATTTTAAAATTTTCAACACCAGACATGTACAGAACCTTGAGTGGTTCACATGGCTTACTTGGTTATCAGGGCATGTATGGAACCCTGTTCGGCATACATGGTTCCCTTCATTACTTGGGCTTGTGTGGTACCCTGTTCGGCACACTTGGATCCCTTCAACACCAGACATGTACAGAACCTTGAGTGGTTCACATGGCTTACTTGGTTATCAGGGCATGTATGAACCCTGTTCGGCATACATGGTTCCCTTCATTACTTGGGCTTGTGTGGTACCCTGTTCGGCACACTTGGATCCCTTCAACACCAGACATGTATGGAACCTTGAGTGGTTCACATGGCTTACTTGGTTATCAGGGCATGTATGGAACCTTGTTCGGCATACATGGTTCCCTTCATTACTTGGGCTTGTGTGTACCCTGTTCGGCACACTTGGATCCCTTCAACACCAGACATGTATGGAACCTTGAGTGGTTCACATGGATTACTTGGTTATCAGGGCACGTATGGAACCCAGTTCGGCATACATGGTTCCCTTCATTACTTGGGCTTGTGTGGTACCTTGTTCGACATACATGGTTCCCTTCATTACTTGGGCTTGTGTGGTACCCTGATTGGCACACTTGGATCCCTTCAACACCAGACATGTATGGAACCTTGAGTGGTTCACATGGCTTACTTGGTTACCAGGGCATGTATAAAACCCTGTTCGGCATACATGGTTCCCTTCATTATTTGGGCTCGTGTGATACCCTGACCGGCACATTTGGATCCCTTCAATATCAGACATGTGCGTAACCTTGAGTGGTTCACATGGCTTACTTAATCGATAGTCATATACGGAATCATGACTGACATACATTGATCATTCAATCATCAACCTATGTGGTTACGAGAGTTAACCCATATGGATTACCGAATGCCTTACCAATGTAGCCTTGCAGGAATGGCTTACATGGAATTCTCACAAATGATTCATTGAAATAAGCTATTGATCCCGGAACAAAGGCTTCCAGGCTAAGCCGAGAGGTCACCCCGGGCTACCAAATAGGGTTACCACCTGAGGCTTCCGAGGCCACGTTCCCGTCTTTGGGGCTTCCAGACACTATAAGGTTACCGGGCGGTACCCCCACACCCGGAGTAACAGTTTCACGGACCAAGGTACGAGTAGTACATCATTACTGTGGCTACCTATCCAGGTATGTGTTGCCACAACTACTCAAGTGCACTTCCGTATTACGTTACCGTTCTATCATCCAATTCTCGAAGCATGATTTATCATTCATTTCATTTAATCAACATACATATGGCATATATCCTCTAAATATTTGTATAAACTAATTCTAGGATCAATGTCCAGAGTCGTATTACCCATTAGAATCCAATAGTGACATTCAGTTACGAATTGCCTTAAGTTATAATGTTACCCTTCTTACTTACCAAATTAATACCTTAGAATACGAATAAGTTTGAGGTATAAATTCCCAGAACTATCGATTACGAATTAGTGTTCGTCGGGTAGTCAGTAAATAATTAACATACCACTAAGTTAGAAACATGCACTGGACGTATCCATCTGAACCGAACTACTTATGTTATAGTTGCGGTAGCCTGTAAGTACCCATCGCAGGACCCTCATACGAATAATATTTAGGATATAACTAGTCCTACCACGGTACCTGTACCTTTCACAGAACAGTTAGATGATAAAACAAACATGCATTAATATGATAAACCAGGGTTAAAAGTACATCTGTGGAGCGTTAAGGAGCCCACCCCCTTAATTAAAGCAATAAGTTCAGAGAAACAACTAGATAAAAGTTTGGAATGGCTGAAGAGAAAGTCACTGAGAAACGGAAGGGTCTTTGGTAGCCTCAGAGCCAGGGGAATCCTCGACAGGGTCAACCTTTTGGGTAGAATCGCCTGGAGTAACCTCAACCACGTGTGTGGGAGCCTCAACCCTGGTAGCCTGGGCATCTTCGATATCACCTTGTTGGACGGCTGATGGCTTGGTGACCACTTTGGCGGTGGAGACCAGGGACTTGGCAGCCTCAGCCTTGAATCCTTCCACTTGCTTCACGGCATCCTCACCAAGAAGGGACCAGTCCAGATTTGGCATTACCTTCCAGGTAGCCTTCATGTAGTCATTGACTCCTTTAGAGAAATCAGTTTTATACCTGCCTGGGAGGGCCTCTTTGAGCTTTTTCACTGAAGCCTGAAGCGTACCAACCTGTAGCTTTAACTCATCGTTTACAGCATCATGGGCTGCTTTCAACTCTTCTTTTTCTCTCTCCCAGTCGAAAGCCACTTTACTCAGCCTGTCTTTCTCCTTAGACAGCGTAGAAACATCACCCTTCATCTTCTTGATGGCATCCAAAAGCTTCTTCTTCTCTTCCTCTATAACCTGCATGTCAACCTTCAATTGTTTCATCTCTTCACGAAGCCGCATGTCACCCCGGGTGGCCAGGGCAAGCTGATTGGAAAGCCTAAGCTGATGGAAGAAACTCTCACCCGCTGAGAACAGCATAGACCTTGCAGCATCGGAAGTCTTTTGTTTAACCCATCCTGTTATCGTTTCCAGGGGTATCTGCCCACCGCACATCTGATGAAACTGCTTCGCATCGCCCATGGGGGTACCCTGTTGAGACACCTTAGCTTTCTTTGAGGACCTGTTTTCAGGAGTAGACTTTGAAATCCCGGCAACCTGAGAGAGTCTTCGCTTTTCAGCAGCGGAAAGCTCAGTCTTGACGGACAAAGAAGCGGGGAACCGGGAAACCGGAGTGGTAGCAATAGGGGTCTCCAACATAGTCAACTCATCTTCGGGAAATAAATCCTCATACTTGTCAGAGGGCTTGATAAAGGACGGCACAGATCCTGACATACCTGAAACGATGAAACATGAGAGATATCAGTTACCATAACATATATTTATAAGGAGAAATTTCAGGCTACCGATAATGCTAACAGATCCAGACTTCTGGACATAGATGAATACATGAGTATGAGAAAAGCAATAAATACAACACAGTTTGGAAGCATATACATAAGAAAATCTATAGAAATGCTAATATCAGTAAGTATCTATGAACAAAGAGATATGACGTATTGGGTGGCAATGTGTGTGTAAATACGAGGCATAGGGAGCGGCAGCCCAGGATACCGGAAGGGGAGCCGGTGGAAGCCCCATCTTTCCTCTCACGCTTCTTGGTCCCTATAGGCTTAGTCTCTCTTTCCAACTTATCCTCAACCTCCATCTCGTGAGCAGGAGATGGGGGAGCCACATGTCTTGAGAACCCTAATCTCATCAGAGTCTCCGGGATCAACAAACTTTCCCCGTCTCTCAACGAGCCTGCCAACTTCATGATTTTCCTAGCCCTTTTTTCTTCAATCCCCTGCAGGGATGTTTGTGCTGGGATTCCTAAACAATACAACAAGAAAAATGGAGGTTGAATCAAAAAGAAGAAGGTGTTTCAACTGGTGCTACCAGTAGTGTGAAGGGATACCGAATGCTTACCCGGAGTCAGGTTCCATTCCTTTCTCACCTCCTCACAATCGTAGCAATATAAAAACATTTCTAGCCAGTCATAAATCCCCTGTTTGTTTCCCTTTATACACTTACCTTGTCTATTGTTCCAGGAAGTAAGATAGAAAATACCCACCTTCCTTCCCACATCTTTCAGTTGATAGAAATATCCGAGCTCTCTAGCCGTAAGGGGAACAGAGAAGGTTTGGTCGTAAAGAATATACATGCAAGCTGCCACCCTAAAGGAGTTAGGAGACAACTGCATTGGAGCAATATCATAGAAGTTTAACACATCAGTGAAAAATGGGTGCAGTGGCAGAGAAAACCCTAACTTGAAAAAAGATGCAGATAACACTCCGTTTGGTATGGATTGATCAGGCTCAAAGTTGTTAAATCTATGACACCTCTCACCCCCACTGGGAATCACCAGATTGCATCCCGGGTTGCATAGCTCCCGTAACCTTTCAAGTCTATCTACATTCATGGAGGAATCCATGTCTTCGCAGGAGGGAACGAAGCTTACCGGAACGTGAAGCTTCCGTTCGACCTGTACTATCATCCCCACTGCAATTTGTTCCTTATCACCTATCGAATCCTTATCGGTAGAGAACATATCCGTTGATCTCTCTTCCTCATCAGTATTAGAGCTTAGAACAACTCTATCGGGATGCCCCTCAACATGAATTGATGAACCAGCCTCCACGGAAGGTTTGGGGTACCGGCTAACAACCTCAGCCTCGAGAGGGTCAATGACTTCCACCCGAGAGCGAGTTCTTGAACTAACAGACGGTCTAGACTGTAAAATGGGTTGAGAGATGAGCAAGTCACTTATGTGGGTGGACCAAGTGTCAGAGGGCTCCCCGGAGATGGGAGACACGTTTCCCGGTTGCAACGAGGAACCCCCAGATACAGATGAAGATGACATCTGCAACCACAGGATGCAGGTTAGGTGAAAAATTTGGAATTAGGAAGTTTAAGTTGAAGAAATTAAAGGTCTCAAATAATTATCCTAGGAGTACCCTGTGAACGAAGGGACTACCGGTTCACATTAAAAGTAAGCCAAGGCTCGGGGGTGGCCACTAATAGATCAACCCAACGAGATTGTGCTAAGGCTACTCAATCAAGAAAAATAAGGGGAGCATGCCTAAAGAACTATAAGGCTATCCAAAACAACGAATTTGAAATATTTACTTGACAAGACAGATTAAAGTAAATAAATTTCATTAGAGACATATATTAAACATGTTATAAGCATGTCAAAGAACAATTACGGGGGAAGCCGGAGGGAGTTTCACCCCAGCCTCTCGGTATACACACAGAAGACAGAGGTTCACACATGCAACCACGAATCAGAAGAAGCGTAAACAGATCTATCCGAAGAAAGGTTCAACAGTAGAGAAGTATAACAAGAATCAACAGACGGATATTAAAAACTTAGGTGAATCAAAACGAATGGCGTGCAATGTCCCCTAGAAAATAGAATTTACTATCAATTCAAGGATATGCGTTCGCATTTGCATATAGATGTGCGAAAGCATAGTCTGGTGTGTGCATAGCAATCATACATAAAACCGCAAACTTTGCTTATAAACGGGTCAAGAAAGTCAGAGGCATACCTGGATAGAGATAAAGAGAAAGGTGTGAAAACACTTTAGCCTTCACCGGAAGCCTCGTCGAAAACCTTTGGAACCCTTGCCTGCTTAAGAGAGTGTGTTGTGTAAAAATGAAAAGAAAAGTGAAAAGATTAAAACATATGGATATATACAAACACAGAGCAAAGAGGCGTGTCCCTCTAGTCAATTGACTTGGCACAGAAAACGAGACAGGCAGGAAGCTCACACACGTGGGAAAATGGACCGTCTATGTTCATCTTGAAAGGAAATGGTAGAGTCCGAGAACAACTGCCTCATTTTTTCAATTATCCTTTTTAATTTCCTAGGGATAAAGGTAATTAAATACTTAACGAATAAATCATAAGGGTTCCCGCTTGACGATTAATTCTAATTCGAGCTTCCATAGCACAATAACAGGAGTTACCAATTATTAGAATCAGTATTAACCCCAAATTCTATGATTAAGAATTTTCAGTATTGACATTTCATATGATGACGATGATCTTGCAAGATAGCAAAAAGATGAACTTTCTTGATGACCGGTACCCTGTGATAATAGGTTCCCCTTGTACACAGTACTTCAGGGAACCGGGGGGTAGTTGTTATGACCAAAATCTCGCATGGGTTAGATTTAGGCCCACTAGAGGATTAGGGTTCAGATCCATGAAGAGAATGAGTAATCTGTCAGGTTTCCGGAGGCCTACGGTAGCCCTAGGGGTTACCATGTACACTGCAGCACGGGAACGCATGACTAAGGGTCTCAAGGTATCCCCTCGAGGATAACCTATAACTATTATCAGTCATCCAGTGGAGCTTCCAAAGTAGCTTCCGTGGTAGGGGTTACCGGAGGGGGTACCGGAGCCAGGCTACCGGGCGGTACCCCCAGCTTCCGCCGGAAGCCTGATTAGGCTGCCAATACAGATATGGCAGGCCTCCTATTTTTTAGGAACACGTTTATATCATCTAAAAACACTCTCAAACAGATAAACATTCAGTTATTTGAGGATATATGTCATATATACTTGATAAATGATACAAAATCATGATAAATACAAGAGATAATCATTCTATGTTACCTAAACTGCTTGGTAACCTGATTATACACATCATACTCGATTATTATCAGAAATAACAGTCATTATCCCACTTGAGAGAGGATAACTCATCATAAACAAACGATCATATCCTTCAAGAACTACATTCGGGCTTGATCCACTATAAATAGTGGTATGTAGGCAGTTTACGGGATCTTCTTCGACACTTACACTCCTTGAGTAGCTAGAGCACGTGCACTCTTGTGTGACATAGTCAAATTAGGGTTCTTGGCTGGCCAACATTTGGTCCTTGAGCTCTCATCCCGTAGATTCAGTCCGATCCTTCCGAGGAACCACATCCCGTGTTCTTCGGTAACCCTAGTCGTGAGCCTTCCCGGGCGGCTAGCTATTGATCTTCAACCACGAGCCTTTCTGGGTGGTTGGACGATTCCTTGTTTATTGGCGCTATTCCAGCACGAGGCCTCATAATTTGTTGTGCTAAATTCCTCCCACAACAGAAAGATTTAAGTCCCGAGAAAAGGTAATAATATTGTTAAGATAACAATCTTTCCATAGACAACTGAGAGAGACTATTTATTAGGATGGAATCTTTATCATTAAAACCAGGGCTAATCCATTCTGATCTAAGGCACCTCAGATTAGTGCCATTTTTAGCCAAATAATCTACTTCTTGATTTAGTTCTCTATCGCAGAAAATGACTGGAAATGTTGCAATGACTGATCCAGCGCCTTGTAACTTAAAAATTCTTCTTGTAACTAAATTTGTACAAATTGCAATAATGGTTCCAGCATAATTTAATTTTTTTAATTCTTCAGTTAGAAATTGGCAAGCTTCTTGAGTTGATGCTTTGGTTGGGCCTGAAAAATAAAATATTGGGCTCTTATTGTTAAATACAATGCTTCCAATACCTGCCTTAGCCTTGCCCTTAACATATGAACTCCACAATCCATCTCTAAAGCCAACTAAATCATATTTTGATAAAAGCAAGCCCATAAGCTTATCTTTGGCCCGTATGTTCTGCATTTTGATGAAACCCAATGGATTATGAATCCAAATATTTTCCAGGCCGTTGAATGAGAAAATCTTACCACCTTTGATCATTATCCATTTGTGAGCAAATGATTTGAGCAAAAACTCAAAATTTCTTTCTGGATCCCTTGTATTCCTGAAGGTAAGTTCATTCCTCATTTTCCATATCGTCCAAAGAGAGGCTGATATAAAGACTTTCCAGTGTTTGTTTAGTTCAGGTTCTATCTTCATTGAGAAAAGATAGCTAAGATCAAATGTGTCATTGGCCACCCTTATGTTGCCTATGCCCAGCCATGAGGACAATGATGCCCACACCATTCTTGCTAATGGACATTTCCAAAAGAGGTGGTTAAGGTCCTCTAAAGCATCACCACACCATGAACATGATACTTCAAGTTGCATTCCTCTATCACTTAGAAATAATTTAGTAGGGTGATTTTATGACCAATTTTCCAAATAAAAATCTTGACTGCTAGTGGAGCCTTACAATTCCAAATCCATCTCCATTGAACTGTACTATTATGCGAATTAACTAATCCATGTACCCTTCTGAAGGCCTATATGCTTTATTAGTATGATTCCAAACAGGCATATCTTGAGATTCATTTGGACTGAAGCTGATGATTATTGAATGCATTATTCTAGCCTCATCTTCTTCCCAACCTCGAAGTATTCTTCTCCACATTAACAATTCACCCCTCAGGTGTAGATGCCATTTATGAGCCATCTGGTGCAGTGACAAGTCCTTGTAGATGCAGAGAGCGAATAATCTCCTAAACCTTTCCTTAAGTGGAGATTCATCATACCAATGATATTCCCAGAAGTTGATGGACTTGCCATTTCCTATGCTCCACTTAAAGTCTTTTCTATTGAAAATATTCAGGTTTTGTTCCTTAGTGACTGACATGATGCTCCACATGATTGGAGAGAGCTTCCTTCTCCCAGCATTTTCAGCTAGTAAATTCCAGTCTCCGTACTTGTTATTGAGGATCTTGTGCCATAGACTATTCTGGTCTAGTCTATATTTCCACCACCATTTAGGAATTAGAGAAGTGTTTCTTACCTTGAGTGATGTGACACTTAATCCGCCCTGATCAATGCCCATACAAATTGTTTCCCAGTTTATTAGATACATCTTTCATTTTGAATTGTCCAAACCGTTCCATATAAAATCCCTTCTAATTTTATCAATTTTGTTGATTATTGAAGAAGGAATTTCGTACAGATTCAACCAGTAGATTGGAATGCTATCGAGCACTGCTTTGAGAACAATTAGTCTTCCTGCTATAGAAGATCCCACATTCTTCTATTGCTTCATTTTCTTGTGAAATTTCTGCACTAGAGGTTCCCAGAAATTAACATTTCTCGGGGAAGATCCAATCAAGGCCCTTAGGTAGTTTATTGGCCAAGAACCTACTTTGCATTCAAGGACACTTGCCCATTGATCAATTTCATTGGAGTTCTAGTGAGGGCCATATAAGAAACTCTTGTGGTAATTGATTCTAAGCCCTGACATCAATTCAAAGAGTTTGAGCAGTATCTTCATTCCTTCAATCAAGCTTCTTTCGTTTTTGATGAATAGTATCGTATCATCTGCGAACTGTAGGTGTGTGAGATTCAAACCTTCCTTGAGTACAACCCCTTAAAAAATCCCCTGCTTATTGGCTTTCACTACACCATAGATTGGATTTTGCAACCAACAATGAAAAAAAAAGTCAAAAAACGTTGCTATTTCCTCAAAAGTTTTTACAAGATCACAGATATTGTAACGATTTTGGAAGTTACAATTGAATTCAGAAAGTATTATCCTAGGCAAAATTTGTTATCATTCGCAACGATATTAGAAAATGTTGCTATAGAGCTAGAATTTTGGGCCCAAATTATATGCGGGCTGAAGGAAAAGAAGCGGGGTTTCTCAATTTTTTGCCCGGGCTCATCAAAACAAGCGTGATTACTAAAATAAAAAAAAGAAAAACATAAAAATACACTTAAACAAACATTACACAAAACACTTAGACAAAAACACGCACACACACTGAAGAGGGGAAAGAGGAGATAGAGGCGAACTTTAGATTATGGTTCAAACTCGAAGACTAATTGGGGAAAGAGACGAACACTCAAGCTCGAGCTAATTGGGGTTTATGTTATAATTGGTGATTAATTGGGTTTTTGTTTGGTCTTATCTCTATCTATGTGTATATATCTCTATGTCTCTCTCTATCTCTCTCACCTTATCTCTTTCCATGTATCTTTATCTCTCTTTGTCTCTCTTACTCTATCTCTCTGGATATCTCTATCTCCCTAACATTTTAATTTGGGATTTTAATTTTTATTTAATTTGAGTTTTTAATTTGAGATTTGTATGTGCTATTTAAATTTGTGTTTGTCGTTAATAATTTAATTTGCTTTTAATTTCCTGTGCTGCTCTATTTTTTTGTTTTAAATTAAGCTTTATGCTCTGTTTTTTATTTTTTAAATTTACATTTATACTATGTTTTTTGTAACTACTGTCATATTAGCTTTGTTTTTATATTTGGGGATGTTATGTTTCAAAATTATTTATGTGTTTTAATGTGTATGTTTATGTATGTGTTAAATGTCTCCCTTTCAAAATTATTTTTGTTTATGCAGGGGTGTACTATGCTAATGGTGGTGACTTGAACCTGACCATTGAGATGCTCACTCAGCTGGAGGTATGCCCAGATTTAGAGTTTTGTACCTTCTCTAATTTTGAAGGTTAACTAGTTTTCTTCTGGTCATTTGTTTGTCAATCCAAGTTGGTTAAGATGAAAGTGATCCAATCTATATTCATATGACGTTTTACTAGTTTGTATTATTTTATATGCTAAATGTTGACATACATTATTTGCTCTCCTTAGAAGCTACCATTGGATTGTAACATTGATAATTTACAGTGTCGGACTATATACGCTTTCACAACTTCTGTTAAATGAACAAATTTATATAAGATTAGGCTTATTCAGGCGTGTAGGAAGCAGAGTTCTATACTTTCAGCGACATCTTTCTACTAAAGGTGACTACTAGCATAAGTTACAGGATGATATGTCTGACGTTTAGCGAGTGAATATATCATGTTTTTAACTTGGAATAGTAAATAGATACTGCAGTGCATTTCTTAATCTCAACATATCTGTTCCAATCACCTTGCAATCTGGGTTCTAAGCATAACTTTTTATCATAGGTGGGATTTTCCATTAATGGAATCATAATCCTTGCATTTTTGTGGATACTGAAAGCCTTTCTTGAGGTACTTCAATTCATCCCTTCTAGAATTATCATGACATGTTATTAAACATATAAATTATTTTTTTCATGCTAGTGCAGCTGTTTAGAAAAGTATGATATAGATTTTTATAATTAGAGAGTGGAGGTAAGTTATCATAATTATTATATTTAGGAAAAAAAGTTGTTGTGGAATAAAAACTAGGTTGATATTATTGCGGCTGGGGTTTGTATATTTAATGCTAGGGTTCGTGAGCTTCGTGCTTTAATGGCTACTTCTGCGTTCGAGACTTAAACGGTCCTCACAGAATGCCTACGTATCTCTATAAATTAGAGAATCAAGCCAATAAAACGTAGTTCTGAGAATGAGGGGTCAGGCCCTTTATATAGGCTGAGAAGCCTTAGAATTATGGTAGGATTTGGAGACTTGGAGGGCAAGTCTTTGAGGAATGTTCTAGATCTATTCCTTGTAGGAATCAGTTTCCATATTGAATTGGATGCCTTATTGGATAAGTCTGAAGGGGATATTATCCCTATCCAACTCTTATTTGCTGAGCTGTTTATTACCCTTAATATTAATTACGAAATTAATACTATAATCAGGGTTTTGGGCCCAGCTGGTGGGCCCCACGTTTGGACTATTCTCGGCCTAGTTAATGCCACATTAAATGTGTCTTTAGGGCTTATTTTCAGCCCATATCATTTGCCCCCCAACTTCTAAGGAAAACTGATCAGGTTTTCGTAGAAGTTATATTTGTCTTAATCGAGACCCGGGGTCGTTTTTATCCCTTACCTGGGACTTCTTAATTACCCTTATATGGGAATTTTGGTTTACACTAGTGTTTCACAAGTATCGTCTTGGTTGTAAAGTGTGGAGCGACCTACACATTTACGACGATTTGCCTTATTCGAGGCTTTAATTTGTGCTTGCTTTTAGCAATTTCGGCACTTTCATAGAGTTTTTATGCATTATTAGCATAAATTATTGCTCAATTTATCAAGAAAATATTTCTATAATTTTCCTCGTATTTTTCTGTACTTTTCCTAGTATTTTAGGAATTTTTTATATACCAACAGGTATTTTTCGTAATTTTTCCTAATAATTTAGGAATTTTTATATACCAACAGGTATTTTTATTATTTTTTGGGAATTATTTTTCAATTTCCCAACATTATTTTAAAATTTTTAAAGGATTAACTTTAAAAAAGTCATCCTGGCAAGAAATGCCTCCTGGGCGTGGGTACCCCCGCCAAGGAGACACCCTCCTTAGGCACGCCTAGGGGGTTTGGTCTCCTGGGCGTGGGTGATCTTTGTCCCTGGAAATGCTTCCTGGGCGTGGGTACCCCCGCCAAGGAGACACTTTCCTTAGGCACGCCTAGGAAGTTTGGTCTCCTGGGCGTGGGTATGCCCTTCGTTCCTTGAAATGCTTTCTGGGCGTGGGTACCCCCGCCAAGGAGACACTTTCCTTAGGCACGCCTAGGAAGTTTGGTCTCCTGGGCGTGGGTATACCCTTCTTTAAAGAAAATCGAGCTGGGCGTGGGTACCCCCGCCAAGGAGACACCTTCCTTAGGCACGCCTAGGAGGTTTGGTCTCCTGGGCGTGGGTATACCCTTCTTTAAAGAAAATCGAGCTGGGCGTGGGTACCCCCGCCAAGGAGACACCTTCCTTAGGCACGCCTAGGAGGTTTGGTCTCCTGGGCGTGGGTATGTCCTTTTAATTGGGCTTCCTGCCTTTAAATTCTAACGGGATTTTATCCTATTTTCTGAAAATGTAGTAGAACATTCTAGAATTATTTCAAAATTTGAATTTCATTGGCTTCCCGCCTATTCAAAGGCCCAGTCACCTGTTGACAGCCCATTTACTGGATATAACCGGTTGAATGACCAACCATGAACTCTATAAAAGAGTAGTGTGCATCCCTCATTTCTCATTTCACTATTCAGCAAAAATTATCTTTCCCTTATCACAAATATTTTTCAAAAAAGCTCTGCTAGGGTTCTGTCGTGAGGCGATTTCCGGCGTCTTTACTCCGCCCTATTTTCCAGTTTCTGTTTGAAGATCGTTGAATCTTCATCTTCTTCAACCTTTTTTTTCAACTTTTCTGGGTTTCAAGCCTTCAAGGGAAGCATATCAATGGAGGACTCTAGCTCTTCAGGCCAGTCACAACTTGCTAACACTTCTACCACCGCTCCACGGCTTTCAAGGGGTAAGAACCCTAAAACATCTCTTGTCCATGCCAGTGTTTTTTCCCTTAGAGATCTTTTAAATGAGTTTGGTCAAGCTTTTCCAAATATGCTTCATTTAGATGCTTATGAATATAAATCGAAATACAAACAACATAGGGTAGACATTCTAGCCCAACTTTTTCATATTAATGGGCCTTATAGGGCCGTTGCTCCGGCCTCAAACGAAAGGGCTTGTCACCCAAAGCCTGGGGCCATTAGGATTTATAAAGAAACTTTTTATGCTGGTTTTCGCCTTCCTCCTCCTCCTTTTGTTTACCGTCTTTTGGCCGAAGCCCGGGTTTGTCCAACCCAACTTATGCCAAATGCATGGCGTTTTATCTATTGTTTCTTGGTCCAATGTAAGAAACATGGGCTTGAGCCCAGTATCTCTGTTTTTCGATATCTATTCAAATTTGTCAATTCTTCTGACAATTCGGGCTGGGTCAAAATCCAACACCGTTCCTTAGCCCGTTCTTGTTTTGTTTCGGATTCCGCTCCTGATTCCCTTCCTAATTGGAAAAGGGAATGGTTTTATATCTTTTTGGATGGGGATGACTGGGACAACTATTTTCGGCCCAACTTCTGCAGAGCCGTTGATGGGCCTGTTAGGAGTTTAAAATTGGGCGTGGAAGAAGAGGCCGCCATAACTTTGTTAACATCGGATAATTTGCATCAATGTGCAAATTTGATTTCTGAAGATTCATTGCAGGCCCACGGGCTAAGCGATTTGGGCCCTGAGGGTAATTCTCACCTCTTGCTTTGTTAACATTTTATGCTAGATATAATTTTCTAACTTTCTTGTAATCATTTTGCAGCCAAAACTGCTCTGGGAGCAATTTTTAGGCAGAGGGAGACTGCTGCCACGGCTAGGGTGGTAACAGAGAACCCTAGGGCCAAAAGGGCCAGGACAGATGAGGCTTCTCCCGCGGTGGAGCGTGTTCCTGCTTTTCTTCAAGAAAAGCCTGTTCCTATTGAGGAAGACCTCACTCCCTTTTCAGTGGGATGGGGTTTATGCAATAGTGACACAGCTGTAGGTGATTCCAGGGCTGCAGCTGAGTGGTCCAGGAGCGTGGTTACTCCACGAGACAGGGTCCACATTGTGGAGTCCTCTGATGACTTGCAGATTGAGCTTCTCGGGGCTCAAGCTGTTGCTTCGGTAATTTCTTATTCAACTTCTTTAATTTAATTGCATTTACTTTTCCCTTATTTACTTGTTTCCTTTGCAGATGAATGCCTACCTTCAGGCCGCTGTTCATAACCTGAAGGAGGTGCGTGCTGATAAGACCATTGCTGAGAGGGATAGAGACAGATACTTTGATGCCTCCGAGGCAAACTTTGCTCGTTTTAGGGAGGTGGAGAAGGAGCTAGCTGCTGAGAAGGAGAAGAACAGGAAGCTTCAGCTGGAGGTGCAGCAGAATAGGGAACACATCATTGCTGATTACAAGGCTTCTAAGGACTTTCAAGATGTCCTGAATGCCGAGTATGATGCAAACTTTCCTGGCACCTTCAAGGAGTGTTGGGAGGGGATCATCGAGGAGCTGAGTGGGAAGATCGAGGGGGTATCCCTGGAGAAGTTCCCGGTACCTGCTATCCCTGGATTGACAGATACTTTGGAGGTTGCTACAGAGACAGCAGTGGATGGGGACTCTCAGCCCACTCAGGATCCACCTTCTTCTCCTGGGGTAGAGACAGCAGATCCTTCTTCTACCCAGGGAGATGTTGTTATTGAGGACTTAGATGAGTAGATGGCCCTGCGTGGCTTATTTCTGTTTATCTTTATTTATTCTGAACTTTTGCCCTTCGGGGCTTATGACTTAACTTATTTATGTGGTAGTTTCTTTTGTTTCCACATTCTCATTTTTTGCTTATAGTTCGTTAAACTTTAGAATTTCTCAAGTACTTGGCCTCCTGGCTGGTACTAAACTCACAAGCTAGTTCAACGTTTGCCTTTCGTGTTTATTTTAACAAAGAGAAATAACTCATAGAGAAAACAGTATAAATTCCATTATGCTGTCAATGGATATCTATAGAATGGGTTCAACCCTTACATAAATATTCTATCTTCTACTGGGAGCAACATGCTCTAAAATGGTTTCATTCGAACCTTATTCCTAATAAATAGATAAAAGTCCAAGCCTTTGTCAAAAGAACTTAGATATAATAAACTTTGAGGTTCACAGCATGCCAAGTTCGGGGCACCTCAACCCCGTCCAAGGTTTCTAACTTGTAGGATCCTTGCCCTAACACCTTTCTGACTAGATATGGTCCTTCCCAGTTTGGTGCTAACTTTCCTTTCTGGCCAACTCCTGAGGCTTCAATCTTCCTTAAAACCATGTCACCTTGTCGAAAGAATCTTTCTTTAACTCTCTGGTTGTAGTGAAAAGATGCTCTCTTATGATATTCAGCATTCTTCGCATTAGCTCCATCTCTAACCTCATCAATTAAGTCAAGGGCAAGTCTCATTCCTTCGTCATTAGTTTCTGGCTCATATGCCTCAACTCGAGGTGATGCTTGCATGATCTCTAAAGGCACAACTGCCTCGGCTCCATAAGCCAGCAAAAATGGGGTTGCTCCAGTCGTTACCTTACAAGTGGTACGATATGCCCAAAGTATGGGCAACAATTCATCTACCCAAGTATTCCTAGAGCGTTCGACCCTCTTTTTCAGTCCATCAAGGATAATTCGATTAGCTACCTCAGCTTGCCCATTGGCTTGAGGGTGTGCCACCGAGGTAAAACGGAGCTCAATCGCATTCTCTTCACAATACTTCTTAAACTCCTCATTATTGAATTGTGTCCCATTGTCTGTCACAAGGATTCGTGGGATTCCGTATCTGCAGATGATGTTCTCCCAAAAGAACTGGGAAACTTGCTTGGTGGTTATCTTGGCCAGGGGTTTAGCCTCAATCCACTTAGTGAAGTAATCAATTGCCACTATTAGGAATTTCCTCTGTGCTGAAGCCATGGGAAAGGGTCCAAGTATATCCATCCCCCACATTGCAAATGGAATGGGAGAGTTAATCGAGGTCAACATCTCAGGCGGTTGCCTCACAATTGGGGCATGCTTCTGGCATCTCTCACATCTCTTGACATAGTTTTGTGCATCAGCCAACATCTCCGGCCAATAAAAACCTAAACGAATTATCTTGTGAGCTAGGGCTCTGCCCCCCAAGTGTTGCCCACAGATCCCTTCATGAACTTCCTCCAATGCTTCCCTTGCCTCTATAGGCCTTAGACACTTCAAGTACGGGATAACAAACGACCTTTTGTACAGAATACCCTCAATCAAAGTATATCTCAACGCTCTTACTGAGAGTTTTCGTGCCTCCATGGCATTGTCTGGGAGCCAACCGGTCTCCAGGTGTGCCTTGATAGGATCTATCCAAGAGCCTCCTATATCAATTGGTGCCACTAACTTTGCATTAACGGTCGGGGCCTTCAAGACCTGAAAGTAGACACTCCCATCATAATTTTCTATTTCAGAAGAAGCAAACTTAGATAGGGCATCGGCCTTAATGTTTTCCTCTCTTGGAATGTGCTCAACGTAGCACTCCTCAAACTGGGACATAACAGCCTTTACTACTCTCAAGTATTTTGCCATAGTCTCATCCTTAGCCTCAAATTCACCATTTACTTGTGATACCACAAGCCTTGAATCTCCACAAACTTTGAGATTCTTGACCCTCATGATTCTGGCCAAGCCCAAACCAGCTATCAATGCCTTATACTCCGCCTCGTTGTTGGTAGTAGGGAAATCCAACTTTAAAGCGTACTCAACTGTGAACCCATCGGGGCTTTGCAAAACCAAACCTGCACCACTAGATTTTGTTTTTGATGCTCCATCAAAATAGAGCACCCAATATTCCTTCAGATCGGGTGTAAGTTTTTCTTCTTTTTCCTCTTGCCCAGGGGTAGTCATTATCTCTTGCCCCCCGACTTCTTGGTTGTTAATAGTGCATTCAACCACGAAGTCAGCTAATGCCTGAGCTTTGATAGCTGTCCGAGGCTTGTATGTGATGTCAAACTCTCCTAACTCAATCGCCCATTTGATTAGCCTTCCACTGGCCTTTGGGCTATGCAATATGTTCCTCAACTGCTGGTTTGTCAGAACTTGAACCTTATGTGCCTGAAAGTAAGGCCGCAGCTTTCTTGAGGCAGTTACTAATGCCAAAGCAAACTTTTCTATGGGTGAGTAATTCAACTCAGCCCCATGCAACACTTTGCTCACATAGTAGATAGGTTTCTGGACCTTCTCCTCTTCCCGAATAAGGACAGCACTCAGGGCTTGTTCGGATACCGCCAGGTATAAACTAAGAATCTCCCCAGGACTTGGTTTGGTCAACAACGGGGCTTCAACCATGTACTTCTTCAGTTGCTCAAAGGCCTCTTGGCTTTCAGGTGTCCACTCAAAATTTTTCACCTTTTTTAACGCTTGGAAGAAAGGCAAGCATTTATCTCCAGACTTGGAGATGAATCTTCCTAAAGCTGCAACTCGACCTGTCAACCTCTGCACATCTCTTATAGAGCGTGGTGGCTCCATGTCTAAAATCGCCTTGATCTTGTCAGGATTGGCCTCAATGCCTCTTTTTGAAACCATCAGCCCTAAAAACTTCCCAGATCCAACGCCAAAAGCACACTTGGCGGGATTCAACATCATCTTATGGTGCCTCAGCACTTCAAATGCCTCTCCGAGGTGCTTGATATGATCAGCCTTAAGTAGGCTCTTGACTAGCATGTCATCAACATATACCTCCATGGTTTTTCCAATCAGATGGGCGAATATCTTATTCACCAATCGTTGGTAAGTAGCTCCTGCATTCTTTAGACCAAAAGCCATGACAAGATAACAGAAGACACCAAAGTCAGTTATGAAAGATACCTTAGGTATGTCATCCTTATGCATCTTAATCTGATTATAACCGCTGAACCCATCCATGAAGCTTAACATCTCATGTCCAGCTGTGGCATCTATCAACATATCAATCCTCGGCAGGGGAAAACAATCTTTTGGGCATGCATCATTCAGGTCAGTGAAGTCTATACACATTCTCCACTTCCCATTTGCTTTCTTGACCATGACTGGGTTCGCTAACCATTCAGGAAACTGAATTTCTTCAATAAAACCAGCTTCCAAGAGCTTATTCACTTCTTGCCTAATGGCCTCTTGCCTCTCCGGAGCAAAGTTTCTCTTCTTCTGCTTTATTGTCTTCCTTTTGGGATCAACATTTAACCTATGAGTTATAAGTTGGGGGTCAATCCCTGGCATATCAGCTGCTGTCCAAGCGAACACGTCGCTATTCTTCTGTAAGAATTCTATTAACTTGCCCTTCAGGGGTTCTTTCAGAGATGCTCCAACATAAGTAACTTTTTCAGGATCATTAGGTTCTAGAGGTACGGGAATCAAATCCTCTGCTGGCTTCCCTCTATGCTCTTCCCCATCGCGGACATCCATGTCTTCAATCGGAAGGACCTGCCCCCCGACTCCATCGGCCCTCAGTGCGGCCACATAGCAACTTCTTGCCATCTTCTGATCACCCTTTTGTTCTCCGACACCATTCCGTGTCGGAAACTTAATTTTCATATGATAGGAAGAGGCCACAGCTTTAAACGCATGAAGTCCAGTCCTTCCAAGGATTGCGTTGTATGTTGATGCTGCCTTGATCACCAAGAAATTCAACATCTGAGTCGCCTCTTTAGGCTCCTGCCCAATAGTCATGGGTAGCTGAATAGTCCCTTCAACGTTGGACTCCACTCCGTTAAACCCGTATATAGGCATGTTCGTAGGGGTCAGTTGAGAGTCGTTGTAACCCATCTTTACAAATGCATCATAAAATAAAATATCCACAGAAGCCCCATTGTCTATCAAGACTCGTTTTACTTCTGAGTTTCCAATCACGGGAGTTATGACCAGCGGGTCGTCATGGGGGAATTTCACCCCTTCCAAGTCTGAATCATCGAAACCAATTACCATCTCGGTTTTAGCACGCTTCGGGGCTTCTCCCACAATGTGCATTACTTCTCTAGCATAAGCCTTTCGAGAATTCTTAGTCGTGCCAGCTGCTGTCGGGCCTCCCCAGATCATATTGATAACTGCCCTTCGGGGCTGTGGATTGCGATCATGGTTGTCATCCCTCCTATTATTATCTCTCCTTTCATTGTCTCTTCTCTGGTTCCCACGGTCATCACCCTTGGTGAACTGACTTAGTTTTCCTCTTCGTATTAATAATTCAATCTCATCCTTGAGTTGCCTACAATCGTCGGTGTCATGTCCCACATCTTTGTGGAACCTGCAGTATTGCTCCTTATTTCGCTTAGCTGGGTCTCCTCTAAGTGGCTTCGGCCATCGGAAGTCCTTTTCCTTTTCAATGTCCAACAGGATCTGGCTTCTTGGAGCATTAAGTCTGGCATACTCTGAAAACCTTGGACCCGAGTTCTTTTTTGGAGCAGATTCAGAGTCTCTGCTAGCTCGGGGATACTTGTCCCTAGCATCGTACTCTTGTTCTTGCTTCCGCTTGTTCCCTCCATTGCCCAACGCGGCTTCTTTCTTGATGCTGTCCTCAGCTTTTATATACTTGTCCGCCCTTCGTTGAAGTTCATCCATGCTTTCAGGGGGGTGTTTTGCCAACGACCTCTTAAAAAAGAGATCCGTGGTTCCATGCTGCAAGGCTACCATGGCCACCTTATTTTCCAAATCGGTGATATTCAGGGTTTCCTTAGTGAATCGCTTGATGTAATCTCTTAAGTTCTCATTCTTTGTAACACCCCCAGATCCGGGGTCAGGGATCTGGTGGTTACGGTCTTACATCCATTCATAATACTTGACTTGAGTCCACAATAAATAAATCACATGCTGTGACCCCACAATAATTACCACTCACACACACAACAGTTATAGTCCCAGAGATGAAATTGAAATAAGTCTTACATTAAAGGGTTACGAATAAAAGTTATTACAATCCCAAAAGGATAACATCATAGGTTTAAAAGTTTTGCCGTTGATTACATTAATTATACATATAGTTAAACAGGAAACAAAAGCTGTCTAACTATGCTACCTCAGCAATGGCGGCTAGCATCTCAACGGGTAGTCCGGTGGGTCGGGTAACCTGCTTGCGCCGAGTGCGCCTGACGCGAGCCATCTGTCCTAGCTGTTGTTGTGACATAATATAAACAAAGCAAGGGTGAGCGAAAGCCCACCAACAAATATATAACTGAACGATAATTTAAAACAGTTCAAAGCTATCTTTTAAACCATATGCCATGCATTTACGGAAATGATGCCAGTATAATATGAACGATGAAGTTACAAGGTAACTTAAAGTATTTGTTTGAAGAAATATCTGCTACATCAAAGTAAGCGAGATATTATTATCGATAATAAGAAGAGGAACTTGCAAGAAAGGGTTGCAATTCCAGTTATGACTCTTCTCCAACTCTGCCAACAGTAATCATGTTGCAGGAAATAAATGAATTTGGATGATGAACCAATGATGGAGTATTCACCGCGCCCGCTGTTCCAATCTTGATGATCAGTCGAGATCGTACAGCTCAATTTAGATTTACTACCGGTAGAAGGAAGAACTGACGGCTTTACTTGTATACCGCCTTACTAGCTCTCCCCGGCCAACGGTTGGGCCAAAGGGGATGGACCGGCGCTACTCGGCCTCTTACACGACTCCTAGTTCAAATAGAATTCATGATTCTGAATGTAACGTTCGTCCCCCTTTCCCCAAGTATAATACTTGTTGATAAGACTCCACAAAGTAGTCGTATCTAGTTGGAAAGGAAAATTTACCAATAACTCCCAAGCTATTACTTGGTAACGGATATCAACTTGTTCCAGTAATCTTACCCCTCGAAAGATGAGAAGGTAAGCAACGACTTAATAAGTCAACAGCACCCGAGTTGCGGGTGAAGGGAATACTTTATGACCGGGAAGTCGACAAGATAAATAACATTTTTCCAAGTAAGGTTCCCTTATTATTAAGAAGATAGACTCAAAGATGAATGATGTCTGGGAACCTTTCTTGATACAAGATTAATAATAATATGACTTCGAAATATTTTCTGTAATAATCGAAGAAGATAAACCTTATCGAGGTTATTCTAAGTATGGAATAAATATTCAGAGAATATTTATTGAATTAAAATATTTTACAGAATATTTGGGAATATGAAAGAATATCTTTAATCATAGTATTTCTCAAAATAATCCCTGAAGAGATATCAGGGGAATATTATTGAATAAATAAATATTTAAATGAATATTCAAAACAATATTCATTAATTAATAAGACCTGAAAAGAATATTTAAGGTAATATTCATGATTAATTAGGAATTTAAATGAATATTCAAAAGTAATATTCATTTAATAAATAATATCCTAAATGAATATCAAGTAATATTCATTTAGTAATCCAAGCCTTAAGGAATATTCGAAATAATATTCGATAATTAAATCAAGCTTCAGATGAATATTAAAATAATATTCATCAAGTATTTAATATCTTAAATGAATATTCAAAAGTAATATTGATTTAATAAAATAATAATCTAAAAGAATATCCAAAATAATATTCATTTAATAGTCTCATCTTTAGAAGAATATTCGAAATAATAGTCGATAATCAATTCGACTCTGAATGAATATTGAGAAATATTATTCGTTGAATAGTTACGTTCAAATAATTATTTGAAGTAAGGATCGTTAAAATAATTAGTCTCGAACGAATATTCAAATAATATTCGTCGCCCAAATAATAGAAAATATTTACTTAAATATTTTCTTCCGAGGTAATCTCGATATATCAAGGAATATTGACTCCCGGTCTATTTGATTAATAAGATATATACGCCCTTCTATGAGGGTCTTACAATAACCGGCTTATAACTGATATATAACTATCTAGCTTATAAGCCAACAATAACATTTAGGGAACAAGTATATCAATTCAACTTGAAAGTAGGCATGCATGCAATGGCATATGTATATCAGCAATCATATATATATATTTATTCAATCACAACAACAGCCTAAAAGAAGGGAATTGAAACTTGCCTGGTAGTCGAGTACGGTAAGGGGTAGTGGTAGCGGGTCCCGGTTCAGCCTGGTGATCTATAAATAGCCAAGGCATTTGGGATTAATCACTTAACATATTAAACGTTAAGTTATACTTAAATCGAAACACGTTCTCGAGTCATCTCGTTATACCCCTTTTAGTGGATTACTTATTATCACTGATCCGACCCGACATTCGTTCGTTAATACGACATGTCACTGCACTTATACTTGGGACATACTTAAGTCATATGAGTTCTAAGGTTGATCGTTACGAACCAATATTTTACTCCGAGTTTTATCGCCCGTTTTCTAAGCGTTTTACCAAAGTTATAAAAGAGTCGTCTTTTAGGGGTTCGTTCTCGTTTAACCTTGACTCGAACATTTTTAATAAATCGAAAAATGCTCTTTTTGACATACGGTTTTCTTTCACACCTTCCTTCTTACCCCTAGTATTTATTTACCAAGATTCGCCATGACGTTACATTGCTTACGAGGGTTCAATTTCAGTTACGAACTTTTGTTTACGGATTCGAACTACTTTTAGTAATTTAGTCATAAATCCTAAACCGTAAGTCCGTTTCACGTGATCTTTATATCAAAACGAAGCTTATAACATAATCTAGCCTTTCATGGCAAAATCCGAGACTGGACAGTGTGTTCATGCTACTGCTAATCACGGTTTCTTAAGGCTAACGACAATCGGGCATTACGACGGCTATGTTTACATGATTTCCAAATTTCAAACCATCCAATAATCATAGTTTCCACTCCAAACAACATTTACATGTTATTCAACCATGAACTAAGACCAAGCAATGTCTTTCCGTTCATCTAAACTAATTTCACATTTAATAAATCCCAATCATAATCTTAAGGTCCTAAACATGCATTAAATCCATATAACTCATCTAAAATACCAAAACTTAAACTAAGAGCTTGGTTTTCAAGAGTGGTATACCTTCCTTGGTGTATGTATGAACTTATCAAGCCTTGTTTAGCCCTTATCTAGCCTTAGTATATCTTGAATAATCAAAAGAAATCAAGAAATAAAAGTTAGTTTATGAAGAACACTATTCATCATCATCTTTGATGATTTAATTAAATAATGATAAAAGATGAATTTGAAGCTGAAATTTCTAGGAGATCATTACCATGATATGTAGTACTTACCATAAAAATTTGAAGAACAAGTGATGGTTGGAAGTTGGACTTCCAATTAGCTAAGAATGGGCAGATTTTTATGAAGAAATGGAGAAAAATGGTGGTGGTTTGTTTTGTTTTGGTGATTTATGGCTAATACATGTATAACCCTTGCATATATAATGGATGCATCTCTTTTAATGTGTTGTTGGCAATCCAATGGTGCCACTTGTTGCTTCCTCATTGGGCCAAGTGTTGGCACTACAACAAACAACTCCATTTTTGCAAGAATGCAATTACACCACTCATCTTGTAGTTGACTTATAAGGATGTTACTTGGGTTTCTCCTTTTCCCATCAATTGCACTTGTTTGTCTCTTGGTTATTTATTCGTTCCTTTGTCCGGGTATTACTCAATTTCCTTGCTTGTTCGTTGATCGTTCGAGGGAATAACTCATTCGTTTCTAGTTAGGGTTTTACCGAAAACCTTCTTAATATTTCTAATACTATTCTTCATCTTACTAAATACTTCTCGAATTTAAATTCCTTAGTTCCCTTTTATAACTCCTTAAGTCTTGTAGCGTCCAGGGAAATCTCGGAGAAAATAAAAGTGCTCTTTTTCTGAATCCGACGGCTTTTACATACACTTATTTTCTTCCTGGATCACTAATACGAACTCAGAAATCCGTTCCGAATACCGGGTATATCATTATTATAATAATATTCCAAATTCCACCAAAATCACTATTCATCACTTATTTTTATTTAATTCCTATAATTAGGAAAATGAACCTGGTTCACTCTCGAGTGCTTCTTAACCTTTTTACGGAACCGCTGGACTTATAATAGATATTGATTTGGATGACACAAGAATAATCTTACTTGAAGTAATATACTTATATCCTTGGGAGATAGATCATTCTTACCTATGCCGTCAACCAAAAGTATTCTGCATGACATGTAAATAATTGAATTCAAATCCATTCCATTCATTTAATAGACATTCGTTACATCGCAGTCATAACCACTATTCATTCCCATATTATTACATACTAAAAAGTTTTAATTCTATCAAAAATCTGGGTTCTTACAGTCTCCCCTCCTTAAAAGGATTCCGTCCCGGAATCAGTTTGAAAACAAGTGGGGGTACTTTTCTTGCATTGCGCCTTCAAGTTCCCAGGTGGATTCTTCTACATTGTGGTTCTGCCACAAAACTCTGACTAGCTGAATGACCTTGTTTCGGAGCACTTGTTCTTTCCGGTCTATGATTTCCACAGGTTGCTCCACATAGGTCAGGTCTGGTTGCATGTCCACTTGCTCATACTCTACAATATGCTTAGCATCCGGATTATACTTCCTCAGCATCGAAACATGGAACACATTGTGCACCTGCTGTAGATTCGGGGGCAATGCGAGTTCATAAGCTAGTTCCCCAATTCGTCTCAAGATCTCAAATGGTCCAATGTATCTGGGACTCAGCTTTCCTTTCTTCCCAAATCTCATTAAACCTTTCCAAGGTGACACTTTCAAGAACACTAGGTCCCCTACCTCGTATTCCTTGCCTTTCCGAGCTAAGTCGGCATATTTCTTTTGTCGATCCTGGGCTGCTACCAACCGTCCTCTGATTAGATCTACTGCATCTTTAGTTCGTTGGACCACTTCGGGCCCGAGCATCTTCCGCTCTCCAACTTCATCCCAATACAAGGGAGATCGACATTTTCTTCCATAAAGGGCCTCATAAGGTGGCATCCCAATGCTTGAATGATAACTGTTATTATAGGAGAACTCAACCAATGGCAAGTGATCATCCCAACTCCCCTTGAAGTCTATCGCGCAGACTCTCAACATATCCTCTAGCGTTTGGATGGTCCTTTCACTTTGCCCATCTGTCTGGGGATGGTAAGCTGTACTCATGTTTAGCCTGGTTCCCACACATTCCTGAAAGCTCCTCCAAAACCTGGAGTTAAATCTGGGATCTCTGTCAGATACTATGGCGACTAGGACTCCATGTCGCGCCACTATCTCTTTGAGGTAGATATCTACAAGTCTATCAACCGTGTACCTTTCATTGATAGGAAGAAAGTGAGCTGACTTTGTTAGTCGGTCTATAATCACCCATATGGCGTCATGATTTGCCTTGGTCCTGGGTAAACCTACTACGAAATCCATGGCTATATGTTCCCATTTCCATTCTGGAATCTCTAAGGGATGTAGAAGTCCGCTGGGTCTCTGGTGCTCTGCCTTCACTCGTTGGCAGGTCAAGCATCTGCCTACCCACTCTGCTACGTCCTTTTTCATATTGGGCCACCAGTAGTACTATTCCAAATCTCTATACATCCTGGTGCTACCGGGGTGCACTAAGTATCCTGAGTTGTGTGCCTCGTATAGAATTTCTTCCTTGAGTTCCTGATCATTTGGGACCCATATCATCCACACGTATCTCATAATTCCTCCTTTATCTTTTTCACACTTGATTTCTTCCCCAGTCATTAACTCCTCTGTCGAGTTCTTTTCTGCTTCCATCATTTGCTCTTGGCATAACCTAATCTTTTCCAACAGTAGAGGCTGGATTCGAATTTCCATCAACTTTTCTTGACCTTCTTCAGGTATCTTAATCTCAATTTCCAGCCTCTCAAAGTCTTTTATCAATTCTTTCTCCGTAGTTATCATTTTGAGCTTCTCTTTCCTACTAAGGGCGTCAGCCACCACATTGGCTTTGCCCGGGTGATAACGAATCTCACAGTCATAATCCTAGATTAGCTCTAGCCATCTTCTCTGGCGCATGTTAAGCTCTTTCTGCGAAAAAATGTACTTGAGGCTCTTATGGTCAGTGTAAATCTCACACTTCTCTCCATACAAGTAGTGCCTCCAAATTTTTAAGGCAAAAACAATTGCTGCTAATTCTAGATCATGGGTGGGGTATCGGATCTCGTAATCCTTCAATTGTCTTGACGCATATGCTATTACCTTACCGTGCTGCATAAGCACGCATCCAAATCCTTTATGCGAAGCATCACTGTAAATCACGAAATCTCCTTTTCCATCAGGCAACGCCAATACTGGGGCCGTTACCAACCTCTTCTTCAGCTCTTGAAAACTCTTCTCGCATTTTTCAGTCCATTCAAATTTCTCAGTTTTCCGGGTAAGTCGAGTTAACGGGGCTGCAATCTTTGCAAAATCTTGAACAAATCGTCTATAATATCCTGCTAACCCGATGAAACTCCTTACCTCTGTTGGAGTGGTTGGTCGTTCCCAATTTGAAACTGCCTCTATCTTGGAGGGGTCAACTAGCACTCCTTCTCTATTGATTACGTGCCCTAAAAATTGCACCTCATTTTTCCAGAACTCACACTTTGAGAATTTGGCATATAATTGCTCCTTCCGGAGCGTCTCTAAGGTTATCCTCAAATGTTTAGCGTGTTCTTCCTCTATCTTTGAGTAGATCAAAATATCATCAATAAAGACTATAACAAACTGGTCCAAATATTCCTTGAACACTCTATTCATTAAATCCATGAAAGCTGCTGGGGCGTTGGTCAATCCAAATGACATCACTAAGAACTCATAATGTCCGTATCTGGTGCGGAATGCAGTCTTCGGGATATCTTCAGGTTTGATCTTCAGTTGGTGATATCCTGTTCTCAAATCAATCTTAGAGAAGTATTCAGCTCCTCTTAGCTGGTCAAACAAATCGTCTATCCTGGGCAATGGATACTTATTCTTTATGGTTAGCTTGTTCAATTCTCTGTAGTCGATGCATAACCTCATACTTCCATCCTTTTTCTTAACAAACAACACTGGTGCGCCCCAAGGCGACACACTGGGCCTTATCATGCCCTTATCCAACAATTCCTGTAATTGTTTAGCTAGCTCTTTCATTTCTACTGGGGCTAGTCGGTACGGGGCCTTCGAAACTGGCGCCGTCCCCGGGGCTAATTCGATGGCAAACTCAATTACCCTATCAGGTGGTAGTCCAGGAAGATCTTGTGGGAACACGTCCTCGAACTCATTAACTACCAGAATGTCCTGCAATCTTGGCACTTCCTTCTGAGTATCTATAACGTAGGCTAAATAAGCCTCGTTCCCTTTTCGTAACAATCTCTTGGTTTGCGCCATGGTCAGAATTTTCTGGGTCTGTCGCATCCCTTTAAACACTATTTCTTTCTTCCCTGGGGTTTTCAACTTAACCTTTTTCCCTTTACAATCTATCTGCGCATCATTGCGAGACAACCAATCCATACCCAAAATGACATCGAATTCCCCTAGCTTAAAAGGAATTAAATCGACATAGAAGGATCGTCCTCCTATTTTTATTTTGCAGTCGAAGTGAATTTGATTAACTGGAATGACTTCCTGATTAGCTATCACTACTTGCAAAGACTCCCTTAGTGGTTGAGTTTTAAGTTTCAATTTATGTGCAAAATCTCTAGATATAAAAGACTTAGTTGCCCCAGAATCAAATAAAACATTTGCACTGACTGTATTGAGGGAAAATGTACCTGCTATCACATCCGTGTTCCTCACGGCATCTTGCACTGTCATGTTAAAAGTTCTAGCAGTTGGTGGCCTGTTGGAGGCAGCTTTGCTTGCCCCTGAGGCTGCTGGTTTGTTCATTGGGCAGTCCTTCCTCATGTGCCCTGGACGTCCACACTGGAAACATGTATTGTTCTTACTAGCAGTAGGATTAACCGCGGTACACCTGTTGGAGTAGTGACCCACTCGTCCACACTTATAACAGACGGACTGCTTCTGATTGCATACTCCAGGGTGCCTTTTCCCACAAGTTGTGCATGCTGGTAGTGGAGGTCTGGAAAGGTGAGAACGAGACATTCCTAACTGCTGGCCGCCCTGGCTCACAGTTGCACTCACAGATGGTTTAAACTCAACATTCCTCCCATGTAGGGATACTGCTCCTCGATTGAACCTATTCGGGGGTCTTCCTCCTGCGGAACCTCCGCTCATACTAGCATGCTTTCTCTTTAATCCCCCTTTTTCTCTTTCTCTCTGTGCCTGATCACTACCTGCTTCCACAATGGTTGCCTTTTGCACCAAGGTGGCATAATCATTAATCTCTAAAACAGCCACCCTATTCTGGATCCACTGCTTCAGCCCTTGTTGAAACCTGTTAGCTTTCTTCTCTTCTGTGTCTACAAACTCTGGCACAAATCTCGATAGCTCAGTAAATTTGGCCTCATAGTCCGCAACGGACATATTGTTCTGTTTCAGTTCCAAAAACTTAAGTTCCATCTGGGTTTTCATGAACTTCGGAAAGTACTTCTCCAGGAATAATTGTTTGAACCTTTCCCAGGCTATGACAACATCAGTCTCCATGTTTTTCTTGGCTTCCCACCAATAATTGGCCTCTCCCTTTAGTAGGTAAGTAGCAAAAACAGTCTTCTGAGCCTCATTGATACTCAGAATCTCAAAAGACTTTTCCATTTCTTTGATCCAGGCCCTCGCCTCAACGGGATCAGCCGATCCGTGGAACTCTGGGGGCTTAAGGGACTTAAAGGCCCTAAAGGAATTTGCCACTGAAGTGTTGTTGCTTGGTGGTGGTTGGGGGTATTGGTTCAAATTCTGCCTAAGTAGATCCATAAACTGGCCCATGGGGTTTCCGCCCTGGTTCTCCCCTTCCTGTTCTACTTCAGTTTCTCCACCCTCTATTTCCCTTTCAAATTCTTCAGAGTACAGGGGTTCATCCTCTGCTCCATACTGGGAATCTTCTTGCTCATTATAGTCCTGATCTTGTTCCTCACTACTTCCACGGTTTTCCTCGTGTTGGTTGTGACTCTCTTGGTCAGTAGATTCGCGGGGGTTAGCCCTAGTGCCCATCCGTCTTGGAGGCATTTTACTGAAAATTTGGAAAATTATACGTTAGGTTCACTTACCGGTTTTAAAGGATTTTTCCTTGCACATTTCTCTACATGATTGGGTTTTAAAATCCCACAGTTTTATATCTCATGGAAACTTAATCGAAAAGTAATACATATGCTAATAAACTCGTGATCACTTCCCAGCAAAATTGTAATGACTGAAATGGAAACAAATATATACCAGGTACCGAAAAGGTACAACATCCGAGTTACAACGATAGTTTAAAGTACAGCCATCCTAACAACAACAACAAGTCAAAAGTGAAATATGCTGTCTATCTGTCTAGTCTGCAAAAAGGGAAAACAAGTACAAGAAAACCATCCCTACAAAAGCCGGCACTACTATGTCCGTAACAACTAGACCACTGCATCACTACATCTGAAATCAGCCGCCACGACGAAACATCCTCCGAACCCTCCCCATGGCGATGCGGAAAACCTCCTCAGCCGCTGCTCTGTCTACCCTACCATGCCCATCAGTAGGCAACTGTCGCACCCTCACCCGAGCCCTCAGCTCGATGCGGGTCACAGCCCTATACCCAACTCTGTCACTGATAGTCCTCCTGCCCTGCACCCTCATCCGGGTGGCTCTCTCTGCTGCTAACTCACTCCTAGACTCTGCCAACCTGGCATCTACCACAGACAACTCTCTATAAAGCCCGTTCACAATCAAGTTGTGAACACATACTGGGACTCCTCCTATCGGGGCATGAGGTGGGGTGGATGGCTCAGCTGGAGCGGCAGTCTCTGTCTGCTGGGGCTCTGGGGTAAGCTCCTCAAACTCGTCGGGGTAGGGGCTCACAGGTAGTGGTGGTGGGGTAGGGGCTCTCTCAACAGGGAGGAGTGGCACAAAAAGTCCAGAACTCCCTACAGCACCAACTACTGGCTCATCTATATCTCCCTCAACACCCTCATCCACCGGCACCACCTGATCCGTGGTCATGTCAGTGTCATCTCCCATAGTCCTGAACTCAGTCATAACCCAATAATCATCATCCTCAACCACTAACTCAGCGTCCTGTCCTGTCTGGACCCCCTCCGGGTCCTCCTCCCCCTCAGTCTCAACAACATCTGTGTCAGCATCATCCTGGACCTCCTCAGGGTCCTCCTCCTCAGACTCGATCACATCAGTATCAGCCTCAACCTGGACCTCCTCAGCGTCCTCCTCCTCAGGCTCAGTATCATCCTCAGGCAAGTGCTCATAGTATGGGTCCCTAGTCCGGAACATGTCCTCATCATGCTGTCTCGCAGCTGCCTCCTGGGTCGACAAGTCGCTCGCCTACACAAGACGAACTATGTTACTATCATGATACTTAAAAAGTTCCCGTAAGGGTTTTAGGTGAACCTGGCAAGGGTTCTTATTATATTATTGAATTTATTATTATATAACGTCGTATCATCTCTTGGGATATATAACTCTCGCTCTGATACCATCTCTGTAACACCCCCAGATCCGGGGTCAGGGATCTGGTGGTTACGGTCTTACATCCATTCATAATACTTGACTTGAGTCCACAATAAATAAATCACATGCTGTGACCCCACAATAATTACCACTCACACACACAACAGTTATAGTCCCAGAGATGAAATTGAAATAAGTCTTACATTAAAGGGTTACGAATAAAAGTTATTACAATCCCAAAAGGATAACATCATAGGTTTAAAAGTTTTGCCGTTGATTACATTAATTATACATATAGTTAAACAGGAAACAAAAGCTGTCTAACTATGCTACCTCAGCAATGGCGGCTAGCATCTCAGCGGGTAGTCCGGTGGGTCGGGTAACCTGCTTGCGCCGAGTGCGCCTGACGAGAGCCATCTGTCCTAGCTGTTGTTGTGACATAATATAAACAAAGCAAGGGTGAGCGAAAGCCCACCAACAAATATATAACTGAACGATAATTTAAAACAGTTCAAAGCTATCTTTTAAACCATATGCCATGCATTTACGGAAATGATGCCAGTATAATATGAACGATGAAGTTACAAGGTAACTTAAAGTATTTGTTTGAAGAAATATCTGCTACATCAAAGTAAGCGAGATATTATTATCGATAATAAGAAGAGGAACTTGCAAGAAAGGGTTGCAATTCCAGTTATGACTCTTCTCCAACTCTGCCAACAGTAATCATGTTGCAGGAAATAAATGAATTTGGATGATGAACCAATGATGGAGTATTCACCGCGCCCGCTGTTCCAATCTTGATGATCAGTCGAGATCGTACAGCTCAACTTAGATTTACTACCGGTAGAAGGAAGAACTGACGGCTTTACTTGTATACCGCCTTACTAGCTCTCCCCGGCCAACGGTTGGGCCAAAGGGGATGGACCGGCGCTACTCGGCCTCTTACACGACTCCTAGTTCAAATAGAATTCATGATTCTGAATGTAACGTTCGTCCCCCTTTCCCCAAGTATAATACTTGTTGATAAGACTCCACAAAGTAGTCGTATCTAGTTGGAAAGGAAAATTTACCAATAACTCCCAAGCTATTACTTGGTAACGGATATCAACTTGTTCCAGTAATCTTACCCCTCGAAAGATGAGAAGGTAAGCAACGACTTAATAAGTCAACAGCACCCGAGTTGCGGGTGAAGGGAATACTTTATGACCGGGAAGTCGACAAGATAAATAACATTTTTCCAAGTAAGGTTCCCTTATTATTAAGAAGATAGACTCAAAGATGAATGATGTCTGGGAACCTTTCTTGATACAAGATTAATAATAATATGACTTCGAAATATTTTCTGTAATAATCGAAGAAGATAAACCTTATCGAGGTTATTCTAAGTATGGAATAAATATTCAGAGAATATTTATTGAATTAAAATATTTTACAGAATATTTGGGAATATGAAAGAATATCTTTAATCAGAGTATTTCTCAAAATAATCCCTGAAGAGATATCAGGGGAATATTATTGAATAAATAAATATTTAAATGAATATTCAAAACAATATTCATTAATTAATAAGACCTGAAAAGAATATTTAAGGTAATATTCATGATTAATTAGGAATTTAAATGAATATTCAAAAGTAATATTCATTTAATAAATAATATCCTAAATGAATATCAAGTAATATTCATTTAGTAATCCAAGCCTTAAGGAATATTCGAAATAATATTCGATAATTAAATCAAGCTTCAGATGAATATTAAAATAATATTCATCAAGTATTTAATATCTTAAATGAATATTCAAAAGTAATATTGATTTAATAAAATAATAATCTAAAAGAATATCCAAAATAATATTCATTTAATAGTCTCATCTTTAGAAGAATATTCGAAATAATAGTCGATAATCAATTCGACTCTGAATGAATATTGAGAAATATTATTCGTTGAATAGTTACGTTCAAATAATTATTTGAAGTAAGGATCGTTAAAATAATTAGTCTCGAACGAATATTCAAATAATATTCGTCGCCCAAATAATAGAAAATATTTACTTAAATATTTTCTTCCGAGGTAATCTCGATATATCAAGGAATATTGACTCCCGGTCTATTTGATTAATAAGATATATACGCCCTTCTATGAGGGCCTTACAATAACCGGCTTATAACTGATATATAACTATCTAGCTTATAAGCCAACAATAACATTTAGGGAACAAGTATATCAATTCAACTTGAAAGTAGGCATGCATGCAATGGCATATGTATATCAGCAATCATATATATATATTTATTCAATCACAACAACAGCCTAAAAGAAGGGAATTGAAACTTGCCTGGTAGTCGAGTACGGTAAGGGGTAGTGGTAGCGGGTCCCGGTTCAGCCTGGTGATCTATAAATAGCCAAGGCATTCGGGATTAATCACTTAACATATTAAACGTTAAGTTATACTTAAATCGAAACACGTTCTCGAGTCATCTCGTTATACCCCTTTTAGTGGATTACTTATTATCACTGATCCGACCCGACATTCGTTCGTTAATACGACATGTCACTGCACTTATACTTGGGACATACTTAAGTCATATGAGTTCTAAGGTTGATCGTTACGAACCAATATTTTACTCCGAGTTTTATCGCCCGTTTTCTAAGCGTTTTACCAAAGTTATAAAAGAGTCGTCTTTTAGGGGTTCGTTCTCGTTTAACCTTGACTCGAACATTTTTAATAAATCGAAAAATGCTCTTTTTGACATACGGTTTTCTTTCACACCTTCCTTCTTACCCCTAGTATTTATTTACCAAGATTCGCCATGACGTTACATTGCTTACGAGGGTTCAATTTCAGTTACGAACTTTTGTTTACGGATTCGAACTACTTTTAGTAATTTAGTCATAAATCCTAAACCGTAAGTCCGTTTCACGTGATCTTTATATCAAAACGAAGCTTATAACATAATCTAGCCTTTCATGGCAAAATCCGAGACTGGACAGTGTGTTCATGCTACTGCTAATCACGGTTTCTTAAGGCTAACGACAATCGGGCATTACGACGGCTATGTTTACATGATTTCCAAATTTCAAACCATCCAATAATCATAGTTTCCACTCCAAACAACATTTACATGTTATTCAACCATGAACTAAGACCAAGCAATGTCTTTCCGTTCATCTAAACTAATTTCACATTTAATAAATCCCAATCATAATCTTAAGGTCCTAAACATGCATTAAATCCATATAACTCATCTAAAATACCAAAACTTAAACTAAGAGCTTGGTTTTCAAGAGTGGTATACCTTCCTTGGTGTATGTATGAACTTATCAAGCCTTGTTTAGCCCTTATCTAGCCTTAGTATATCTTGAATAATCAAAAGAAATCAAGAAATAAAAGTTAGTTTATGAAGAACACTATTCATCATCATCTTTGATGATTTATTTGAAAATGATAAAAGATGAATTTGAAGCTGAAATTTTTAGGAGATCATTACCATGATATGTAGTACTTACCATAAAAATTTGAAGAACAAGTGATGGTTGGAAGTTGGACTTCCAATTAGCTAAGAATGGGCAGATTTTTATGAAGAAATGGAGAAAAATGGTGGTGGTTTGTTTTGTTTTGGTGATTTATGGCTAATACATGTATAACCCTTGCATATATAATGGATGCATCTCTTTTAATGTGTTGTTGGCAATCCAATGGTGCCACTTGTTGCTTCCTCATTGGGCCAAGTGTTGGCACTACAACAAACAACTCCATTTTTGCAAGAATGCAATTACACCACTCATCTTGTAGTTGACTTATAAGGATGTTACTTGGGTTTCTCCTTTTCCCACCAATTGCACTTGTTTGTCTCTTGGTTATTTATTCGTTCCTTTGTCCGGGTATTACTCAATTTCCTTGCTTGTTCGTTGATCGTTCGAGGGAATAACTCATTCGTTTCTAGTTAGGGTTTTACCGAAAACCTTCTTAATATTTCTAATACTATTCTTCATCTTACTTAATACTTCTCGAATTTAAATTCCTTAGTTCCCTTTTATAACTCCTTAAGTCTTGTAGCGTCCAGGGAAATCTCGGAGAAAATAAAAGTGCTCTTTTTCTGAATCCGACGGCTTTTACATACACTTATTTTCTTCCTGGATCACTAATACGAACTCAGAAATCCGTTCCGAATACCGGGTATATCATTATTATAATAATATTCCAAATTCCACCAAAATCACTATTCATCACTTATTTTTATTTAATTCCTATAATTAGGAAAATGAACCTGGTTCACTCTCGAGTGCTTCTTATCCTTTTTACGGAACCGCTGGACTTATAATAGATATTGATTTGGATGACACAAGAATAATCTTACTTGAAGTAATATACTTATATCCTTGGGAGATAGATCATTCTTACCTATGCCGTCAACCAAAAGTATTCTGCATGACATGTAAATAATTGAATTCAAATCCATTCCATTCATTTAATAGACATTCGTTACATCGCAGTCATAACCACTATTCATTCCCATATTATTACATACTAAAAAGTTTTAATTCTATCAAAAATCTGGGTTCTTACATTCTTTCCCTGTGTTACGTACATAAGGGATGCGGAGCTTTTCTCGTGAATTCTTCCGCTAATGAATTGACTGACAAAAGCGGTACTCAACTCCTTGAAAGAGCTAATCGAGTTTGGAGGTAAACGACTATACCAACGTTGCGCCATGCCCGACAGGGTTTGGGGGAACGCCCTACACTTAAGGGCATCGTTAGCAGGCTGCAGTAACAACGCGCTTGTAAACGTTCTCACATGAGTTGCGGGATCCCCCGTTCCATCGTAAGCTTTGATCGTGGGCATCTTAAACTTTCGGGAGATATGTGCATTCATCACCTCCTCAGTGAATGGAGGGGTCGGATCATCCAGATCTCCTTGTAGCATCAAATCTCTAGGATTATTCTTGGGGAGTTCCACTCTAGTAGTTCCTCTGGTTGGGGCTTCAGCCCTTCGGTGTCTCCTTGAAGACCTCTCCAGATCTATGAAGGGAATCCCTCCTGAAGTCGGAGGAGGTCGAGTCTGATTATGGTTCTGTCTCTCTAGTTCCCTTGCTTGGTCGTCCTTCAGCTTCTGAATCTCGGCTTCATAAGCCTTAATTTTCTCTGCAATTGTTAAAGGACCATCTCGGTTCGATGGATTCCTCCTCAGAGGCTCCTTACTAGCGCGTCGCCTCCTTGGGGCTTCGTCTCGATCATCGTCTTCAGATGACGAGTCTCCGGTATAAGGACCAGAGTAATCATAGTATCCTGGTTCAGGAGGAGCCGGGCCTCTAAGATAAGGGGATTGTTGTTGCCCATGGATCAACCGAGCATGACCGCTTGGTCCTGGATCCCTTGGATCTTGGGGGTAATTAGGCAGCCCATACATTGGGTTGGTGTTGACAGGGAGCGAAGAAGTGGAGAGACTGTGAAGCGGCGGGTGGCTACTCAGAGGGAGAGGAGAGACCACCATCTGGAGCGGGTTAGTCTCCTGTCCTAGAGGGACGATTACAGGTTGAGATCTTTCAGCGGGGGGATCCGTCCCTTGTGGTTGAGAGGCCTGACTACGAGGGTTTGTTTCCGTCAATGGGGGTACAGACCCTGGCCCTGTACCAACAGGAAGAGCAGCGATTGGTGGAACGATGGTTCCAGAGGTAGCCTCGGTTGAGACCGGTGTTGTTCTTCGAGTGGTAACCATGGTTGATGTCTTCGTCCCACAGACGGCGCCAAATGTTGTGGAATAAAAACTAGGTTGATATTATTGCGGCTGGGGTTTGTATATTTAATGCTAGGGTTCGTGAGCTTCGTGCTTTAATGGCTGCTTCTGCGTTCGAGACTTAAACGGTCCTCACAGAATGCCTACGTATCTCTATAAATTAGAGAATCAAGCCAATAAAACGTAGTTCTGAGAATGAGGGGTCAGGCCCTTTATATAGGCTGAGAAGCCTTAGAATTATGGTAGGATTTGGAGACTTGGAGGGCAAGTCTTTGAGGAATATTCTAGATCTATTCCTTGTAGGAATCAGTTTCCATATTGAATTGGATGCCTTATTGGATAAGTCTGAAGGGGATATTATCCCTATCCAACTCTTATTTGCTGAGCTGTTTATTACCCTTAATATTAATTACGAAATTAATACTATAATCAGGGTTTTGGGCCCAGCTGGTGGGCCCCACGTTTGGACTATTCTCGGCCTAGTTAATGCCACATTAAATGTGTCTTTAGGGCTTATTTTCAGCCCATATCAAAAGTTATTACAATTAGAAGATGAATGAGTAGTTTACCTGTGGTGTGAGCTATAAATGACACATCACAGTGTAGTGCTTCTCGTGTAGTGCTTTTGTTACCTTTTAATCATTTTTCCTTCTACTCCATAAATCCATATATCTGAACCTGTGTAAACTTATGTTGATAAGTCGTATTTGTTTTCAAATGTTATTGTTAACATTTTAAGTTTCTTACTTTTCGAAAATTTTATATCGATAAACACATAGTAGTTATTTTTTTTGGGTTCAGTATTTTGTATGAAGGAACATTGATGGTATTTCTCATGAGCTGTAAAAATTACATTTGAATATTTTTCTATTTTTTCAATCTTTTTGCAGATCGAAGGACTAAAGTGTCCTGAAGAAATGCTTGCTGTGTTGCAGAGAGTGCTTGAAGAAAGCGCACCCGTTCTTGTTTCGGCAAGGCTTGAAGCAGAAGAACAAAGAATAACTTGGCTGCCGATAATGACTTGAAGGCACTATTGTCATACATTTTGCCATTTAATTTTAAAAAATAACCGATAATGACTTGAATTA
The DNA here is from genome assembly GCA_036435485.1 of Saposhnikovia divaricata. NCBI lineage: Eukaryota > Viridiplantae > Streptophyta > Magnoliopsida > Apiales > Apiaceae > Saposhnikovia > Saposhnikovia divaricata. Next base: position 172,808,292 of record CM071598.1, read on the forward strand.
GTGAATTCATTGTATTTTGCTAGAAACTTTCTTCGATCTATTTTTTTAGGTCGTATATAATATAATTTAGTATAACAATTTAGTGATCATATGCACTAGTCAAGCAGATTTTTCTTATTTTACTATGCTTTTCATCATTTATCTAATTAATTATATCCAGGAATACAATATTTGGTTCTAAGCTCTGATCTCATAACAGAAGTCTAAGGCTTAAAAATCTTTTCTTTCAGGCCCTATTTTGGCAACAACAAAATTATTATGGGGTTGATTTGACAGCCTTACATGGAACTGCATTTCAGGGTTACTTGTCTCAGGTAAATCTTGCTTATGTACATGCATATCCGTCCATGTGTATGTCTTAAAAAGAATGGACTGCTTGTGGTTCTGTCCAAAAACTACAAGCAAACCATATTATCATCTCTTTCTTCAAGCTTAAGCAGACCATTAGACCATAATATAATTGGATAAGAAGCCAATAGGAATTCGATTTCAACTTACTTTTAAGAAAATAATGTAATTTTCTTGAAGTTGTTTCATGAAGCTACAATATTGTGTAAAAAATAGCTAGTGCAATATGATTAGTTACAACCATTATGAAAGAGGCAGCACCATTTCTAGTAAATAGTTAATATCTATTGATACAGGTCTATGTGATTAAATATTGTATGAAATTATTGATCATTGTATTACTTACGTTCCAATACTTTTTTTATTTTCAATATAGCCGGTGGTGGATGCTTTTGATCCTAACTATGTGCTCAGAGTTACACAATTAATCTAACTATGTCAAGAAGCTGCTGAGAAAAAAGCAGCATTAGCTAGGTTTCGAGAAGAGAAAGCCTTTGCATTAGGCGCTGAACCTTAAAAAGGACCGGATGTTACTCAGGTAATATATCTTTATCCTGCCAACTTTGATCAAAGAATCTGTGTTGCATGAGGATCACAAATTTAAGGATTTACTAAACTGTGATGGTATTTCACATCAAGGTTGATGATGATGTCCATGTAAATTTGGGTTAGTACAACGAAAATGGTGATTGTGCTTATTTGATAACTCAATCATTTTAGCATGTGAACTGCTCAAATAGAACATAATTTTTTGTATATCTAATACACAAAATTACATTTTTATATGTAGGTGCACTAGTGAACACACTTGCTCAGCACAGAGCTAAGCCAAAGGTCTACATTGGATGCCTGAAATCCGAACCAGTTCTTTTTAGGAAGTGAGTTCAGAATCTTTTAGTTTATGAAGCATATTACACCACTCTACTTGGTCAAAAGATCAACTGTTTTTTTTATATCCATCATATTTATAATTGAAACTAATAGATCAATAAATATGAATATATAAAGGTCTACATTGGATGCCTGAAATCCGGACCAGTTCTTTTTAGGAAGTGAGTTCAGAATCTTTTAGTTTATGAAGCATATTACACCACTCTACTAGGTCGAAAGATCAACTGATTTTTTTTATATCCATCATATTTATAATTGAAACTCATAGGTCAAAAAATATGAATATATAGGTCAATATTACTGATAAGTGGATTTATATCCACTTGGAGCGTTCCATATCGGCTTAAATTGATTGTCTTGGACTCAAGTTTATTGTAGTTTTGATGCGTTTTGCTTAGTTGTGCAGAATTACGAGAATGTTGACTAAGGTGGATGCTTCTATAATTTTTGGGGAATTAATTGATTAAAATTCGAATTTCTGAGAAGGGTTGCGCAGTCTACACTGTTGTGGCCATATCTTGAGTTCTAGAAGTCCGTTTGAGGCCCGTAAGCAGTCCACGCGAAGATAACGAGATTCTCTATCATTCTAAGGTGGTCCAGAGGTCCAATTACGTTTGGAACGTTCTAGAAAATCTGAAGTAAAGTCAGCCACGAATTTTCCTTAAAAACAGAATCAATTTAGGAAACGTTTCTTGCAGAAATTCTATTATAATTCTGTTTTTGTATTTTCTTGCTGGGGAAGACTTTTAGAGCCTATTTAAACACATCATACCATTGTAATAGAGAGAGACATATTATTAGTTATTATTTTTGTAACATAGCTTAGATCTACAAGGGAGAAAAGGAGAGAAGGATTCAACGCTCGTGACAAGCAACGGATCTAGATCTACTTCATCCTTTGTGTTATTCTGGATTATAGATTTGTTTTCTTAACTCTTTGTTTATTAATATAATTAATTTTATTCATATTTTGTTTTATATCATGTTTTCATCAAATCCCATGACGATGAACGGTTCAATTATGAGCTAATCGTTGTCATGGGATTCTAACGGAGTTATCTATGTAGCTTAGTAGTTTGCATGCTTTAAAGATTTATGTGTGGTGAATTCTTGATATCCTCGTATGGTTGTGTTTCATGTATTTAGATGCGTCGCGAACATCTAATTTGTTAATCTCTTGCGAAACGAGAGTGGATCTTGAGATTTAGAACTTGCCATGCTAGCATAGGATAGGTTGATGTTTTAACATCATGATTTGTGGCGTAAATAGAGATATTATGCTGCCCTATGTGATCTATGTGGATAACTTGTGCTTAAACCTTTATGTTTTCAAATTCTATAGAGATATAGGGTCTAAACATATTTGGTGTCTACCCATCTTCTATCTCTTTTGTGGATGCATGCGTAGTTTGGTATTAGTATACCGAGAGGTAGCTTTTACTTGTTTCGTGTTATCCGATCAGATATCAAAACCATCACATGTATTGATTAAAGGCCGCGACTCTAAGTGAAGTAGATAATGAAGCTAGGATTCCATGTTTTTATTCTTATAAGAAGTTCAGATTTAATTCTCATTAGTTAATTAGTTTTTACTTTGCATCTTAGTTTAATTTAGATAATTAAAACCCATATTTGTTAATTATCTTAGCAGTGAATTAAGATCATACATTGTTGAATAGGTGCATTTACTGAAAAGAACCATAACTTGATCCCTGTGGGAACGAATTTGGACTTAACCTTATATATTACTTGTGACCACGTACGCTTGCGTGATATTGTGTTAACAAGTTTTTGGCGCCGCTGCCGGGGGATCATCGGTGTTTTGTTTAGTTTATGTGCTTGTCATCAGTGGTCGTTAGCATTCACTGACTTGGATTTCTTACTTAGTTTGTTTGTTTCGTGGTGTTTTCAGGTACTTGAACGTGTATGCGAACACGTTTGCAAACTCGTAAACTGGCAGAAGAAGAACTTGCAGTAGTAAAAGAGATGGCAGACTTACCAGCAGCAGTCAAGGCTTTGAAGGACTATTCGCAGCCGAAGATTACTGACATACAATCTAGTATTGTCAGGCCAGCTATTGCAGCGAACAATTTTGAGATCAAGCCGAGCATAATTCAGATGGTGCAGAATTCGGTTCAGTTTGGGGGTGCTTCGACAGAGGATCCTAACATGCATATTCGGGACTTTATCGAGATCTGCGACACTTTCAGATTCAATGGTGTGTCGGATGATGCTATCAAGTTGAGGCTTTTCCCATTCTCTTTAAGGGATAAGGCTAAGGGCTGGTTACACTCTCTACCAGCTGGTTTCATTACTACATGGGATGATCTTGCTCAGAAGTTTCTTACTAAATTCTTCCCTATGGCGAAAACTGCAGCAATAAGGAACCAGTTAACTCAATTTCAACAGCAATCTGGAGAGTCTTTGTGTGAGGCTTGGGAACGTTACAAGGAGATGCTTCGTAGATGTCCACATCATGGCATGCCTGATTGGATGGTTATCAACGGTTTTTACAATGGGTTGGGAGCATAGTCTAGACCTTTGCTAGATGCAGCATCAGGTGGAGCTCTGTGGGCTAAGAGCTACGAGGAAGCATATGATCTTATTGAGACGATGGCTGCTAATGAATATCAAAATCCAACCCAGAGGCTTTCTCAAGGCAAGGTAGCAGGTGTTCTTGATGTTAATGCAGTCTCAGCTCTAGCAGCTCAGCTAGAGGCAATGAATAGGAAAATATATTCTTTGGCAAATCATGGGATGCAGCAGGTTGCTAGTATTTGTGAGCTATGTGCGGGCGCACATGAGACGAATAAGTGTGCTATCTCTTCTGAATCAGCACAGTTCGTGAGTAATTTTCAGAGACCTACTGCACCAGTTCCAGCCACTTATCATCCTAATAATCGGAATCATCCAAATTTCAGCTGGAGCAATAATCAAGGTGTTCAGCAACCTTATCAGCAGCAGTTTCAGGGACAGCAAGCTAGGCAATTCAATCAAGGTTATCAGCAGCAGTATGCTCCAAGGCAACCATATCAGCCTCCTGGATTTCAGCAGCAACAGCCCCAGGCTCATGCGGGGCAATCATCTAATGAAAAATCAGAAGGGGATGATTTGTGGATGATGGTGAAGAACCTGCAAGCTTCTCAAAAGGTCTTGGAAAACCAGATAGGATAGATTGTTAGTGCTTTACATAGTAGGCCACAAGGAACTCTTCCTAGTGATACGGAGGTTAATCCAGGCAGAAGGGAAAGCAAAGAACAGGTCAATGCAGTTTCTTTGAGATCTGGAAAAGTCACGAGGGATCCTAAATCAGCAGCTAAGGAAGATGAAGATGTTTAGAGTCAGCAGGTTGAAAAATCTGCAGTGCCAGAAATTAAGAAATCTGATTTAGTGTCTGATCAGCTTGATGGTGAGAAGAGCAAGAAACTTGTTGAAAATTCTACTCCGGAGTAATCTTCAAAGAATAATCAGATCTATCCTCCTCCTCCATATCCTGGATGCTTGCAGAAAAGTCAAGAGAAACAATTTCAGAAGTTTATGGATGTCTTCAAGAAATTGTCCATTAACATTCCTTTTGTTGAAGCATTGGAGCAGATGCCGAGGTATGCAAAGTTCATGAAGGATATTTTGTCATGAAAGAGAAGGTTGGAAGAATTTGAAACAGTGGCATTAACGGAGGAGTGTAGTGCAGTTCTGCAGCAGAAGTTGCCACCCAAACTTAAAGATCCGGGAAGTTTCACCATCCCTTGCACTATTGGCAACCTTTCTTTTAGCAAGTGCTTGTGTGACTTGGGAGCTAGCATCAATCTCATGCCTTTATCTGTGTTCAAGCAACTTGGTCTGCCGGAGCCAAAGCCAACCAATATCTCTTTGCAGTTGGCTGATCGATCTATCACATATCCAAGGGGCATAGTGGAGGACGTTTTGGTAAAAGTTGATAAGCTTATCTTCCCACCTGATTTTGTTATCTTGGATTATGAAGAAGACAAGAAGATTCCCATAATCTTGGGAAGGCCTTTTCTAGCTACAGGCCATACTTTGATTGATGTGCAAAAAGGAGAGCTTACAATGAGGGTGCAAGATCAGAGTGTCACCTTTAATGTTTTCAAGGCCATGAAATTTCCGACAGAGGATGAAGAGTGTTGCAGTGTGGAAATAGTTGATACGGGTCAGAGAAAGAAGTTTGATCAGTTGTTGAGCGAAAAGTCGGACACACACGTGCTACAGCATCACATCAATGATTCCTTTGACAGTTCTTCAATTCGAGATCTTTCGAATGTTAAGCTTGGGAAACTTCCACCACATTTGAGGTATGTCCTTTTGAATAATGAGCTAGTGATTTTTGAAGAGGGGCATGATAACGTGTTGCGAAGGTGGAAAGCCGATGATAAGGAAGAAGAAAGTTTTGTTCAGCCGTTCGAGTTGGAGAAGCACATTAGAGGTGTGAAGAAGAAAAAGAAGAAGATTAAGCTGTTGGATAGTAAAATCAGGTTGAAGTCCGAGGGAAGAGATTTGTGGAAAGCTAGTAAACAAGAGGTCAACGTTCGTGTGAATGGTCTTTCTGTTGAGAATGGTTCAGTTATTCTTTTGAAACCGCCATGAGTTGAGGAAGTAACGTCAAGCTATTGACGTTAAAGAAGCGCTTCGTGGGAGGCAACCCATGCATTAGTGTAGAAAAAAAAAGTGTGTGAAAAAAATGAGTGTTGTGAGTGTTGTGTGGAAAAAAAACTATTGTGAAAAAAAAAAAAATTATTGGTCGCGCAGGTTGCGCCTGCGTAACGCAGGCTGCGCCTGCGTTTCTGTATGTGACGTAGGCTGCGCCTGCGTTACTGTAAGAGGCGCGGGTTGCTCTGTAGGTGGCGCAGTTTGCAGCTGTTGTATTATAAAAAAAAATATTCTCTTTTTCTTTCTTTTTTCTTTCAAACCCAATTATTTTCTACTCCCCAATTCTTTTCTACTCAAATTCTTTTCTCCTCAAAACTTATTCCTAATTCTTTTCCTATTTCAATTCCAAAACCCCCCATCTTTCTTCCAAAATTCTAAACCTATATTTATTCTATTTTTTTTCTTTAATTCATTAAATCCTTTTTCTATCTTACCTCAAATTCATACCCACTCAAAATTTCTCCCTTACACGTTCAAATTTTATTCACCCAATCCCTCCATTATATATAAGGAAGAAGAAAGTTTTGTTCAGCCGTTCGAGTTGGAGAAGCACATTAGAGGTGTGAAGAAGAAAAAGAAGAAGATTAAGCTGTTGGATAGTAAAATCAGGTTGAAGTCCGAGGGAAGAGATTTGTGGAAAGCTAGTAAACAAGAGGTCAACGTTCGTGTGAATGGTCTTTCTGTTGAGAATGGTTCAGTTATTCTTTTGAAACCGCCATGAGTTGAGGAAGTAACGTCAAGCTATTGACGTTAAAGAAGCGCTTCGTGGGAGGCAACCCATGCATTAGTGTAGAAAAAAAAAAGTGTGTGAAAAAAATGAGTGTTGTGAGTGTTGTGTGGAAAAAAAACTATTGTGAAAAAAAAAAAAATTATTGGTCGCGCAGGTTGCGCCTGCGTAACGCAGGCTGCGCCTGCGTTTCTGTATGTGACGTAGGCTGCGCCTGCGTTACTGTAAGAGGCGCGGGTTGCTCTGTAGGTGGCGCAGTTTGCAGCTGTTGTATTATAAAAAAAAATATTCTCTTTTTCTTTCTTTTTTCTTTCAAACCCAATTATTTTCTACTCCCCAATTCTTTTCTACTCAAATTCTTTTCTCCTCAAAACTTATTCCTAATTCTTTTCCTATTTCAATTCCAAAACCCCCCATCTTTCTTCCAAAATTCTAAACCTATATTTATTCTATTTTTTTTCTTTAATTCATTAAATCCTTTTTCTATCTTACCTCAAATTCATACCCACTCAAAATTTCTCCCTTACACGTTCAAATTTTATTCACCCAATCCCTCCATTATATATACACACACATACATACAAATCCAATTCCTCTTCTATTTATTTAAATTCAATTCTAAAGAGGAATTAATTACAAGTTCACCTCTTTGATTCGTAATTGGTTTATCTTTTTCTCTAATATTATTTTTCTTACGAATTTGTGTTCTTGTAATTGGGGGTTTTGTAGTATTCTTGTTATTTGGGAAGTGGCCAGTCTATGGAGCTCGTACACATTATCCTCCACCAGATTCATCCGAGGAGGGTGGAGGTCCCACCGAGACTCAGCTGGTTAGGTATGTTTTCTACTTTCCCTCGTATTTACTTCCATTCAATGCGGACATTGAATATTTTAAGTTTGGGGGTGGTTTGAGGGTTTAGTAGTTGTTGTTGTATTATGTGTTCATGTAGGATTTCATGTTTTGCATATTAGTAGTCGTAATTCATGCATATATGTTCGTATTAATTATGTTTGTTTCATATAGGACATTCTGTTTTTATTTTTCGTATACCATGTGAGTTCATATTAGTTGCATTTGCATAGCATGCATATTTCATGATCCCTTAAGACGAGCTAATTCTGATTGGTAGGTAGGTGTCTAATTGAGTGTGGTAATGATGAATAGAGGGTTGACTTATAGTTTCTATGAAATTGACTTATGTGTTTCAGAAACAAAACTAATTACACAGTCTCATCGTTTGCTTTTGGGCTAGGTTGAGGTTATGCTTATTTGGTTGTTTGAGATTTAATCACTTGTTTATATTTACAATTTTCGTTATTCCCTTGATGGCCTAGAATACTGAAGTCTAAGTTTGGGGGAAAATAGGGATTTCATGCTAGTTGTTGGCTAGGTGTCAAATGGCTAGTAGCCGGCTCATATTTATATGAGTAGTCTAGGGTTGGAATTGAGAATTCTCATTCCAGATTGCATATAAAAAAAAAGAGAAAAAAAAAACAGAAAAAAAAGTCAAAAGTGTCAATTGTTTATATGCAAAATTAACTAGGGTGAGCTCTTTAATACTCGAGCTATTAAGTTCGCGGGGACTTTGTGCCTAGTGACCTAAGGCTTTTATAGTCTGGAATCCACTAACCCAACGCTCGCTACATGGGTATTATTGTATAAGCCTTTCGGGGTCTCATCCATTGCACGGTTAAATAAGCATGCTTGTATATATGTGTCGTAGTAGTTAGTAATAAAGCATGAATTTCTGTCTACCTTGGATAAGGATGGAGGTGTTCTTAGGTTATGAAGTGTCTACAGTCTATTCTATTTATAAACCTGTGATTGTCTTGACGAAGAGCATGTATGATTTTTGATCTAGTTTTGGGAGTATTTCTGATGAGCATTGCACACACGCACGTTTCTGTTCATGTAATGTTAGTTTACGGGAACTTGGTCGAGCTCTATTTGGATTTAGTTGCATTCTCTAAGATATTTGCTTACTAGTTGGTTTTGGTTAGTTTGAAGGGGATCGTTGCATTTTTCATATTAGTTGCATTCATGCATTGCATTGTATTAGGTTAAATGGATTTTGTGGGTACATTCGCTATAGGCCCTCACGAGACCTTACTCGTCCACTGGGGCTGCCTAGGGGTTTAAAAGGCTTGTTGCATATGCCAAATGCAACCGTGATCACCTACGTCAGTGGTACTAGTTAGTTGTAATTGTTTATGCTTGAGGACAAGCATCGGTTTAAGTTTGGGGGTGTGATAAGTGGATTTATATCCACTTGGAGCGTTCCATATCGGCTTAAATTGATTGTCTTGGACTCAAGTTTATTGTAGTTTTGATGTGTTTTGCTTAGTTGTGCAGAATTACGAGAATGTTGACTAAGGTGGATGCTTCTATAATTTTTGGGGAATTAATTGATTAAAATTCGAATTTCTGAGAAGGGTTGCGCAGTCTACACTGTTGTGGCCATATCTTGAGTTCTAGAAGTCCGTTTGAGGCCCGTAAGCAGTCCACGCGAAGATAACGAGATTCTCTATCATTCTAAGGTGGTCCAGAGGTCTAATTACGTTTGGAACGTTCCAGAAAATCTGAAGTAAAGTCAGCCACGAATTTTCCTTAAAAACAGAATCAATTTAGGAAACGTTTCTTGCAGAAATTCTATTATAATTCTGTTTTTGTATTTTCTTGCTGGGGAAGACTTTTAGAGCCTATTTAAACACATCATACCATTGTAATAGAGAGAGACATATTATTAGTTATTATTTTTGTAACATAGCTTAGATCTGCAAGGGAGAAAAGGAGAGAAGGATTCAACGCTCGTGACAAGCAACGGATCTAGATCTACTTCATCCTTTGTGTTATTCTGGATTATAGATTTGTTTTCTTAACTCTTTGTTTATTAATATAATTACTTTTATTCATATTTTGTTTCATATCATGTTTTCATCAAATCCCATGACGATGAACGGTTCAATTATGAGCTAATCGTTGTCATGGGATTCTAACGGAGTTATCTATGTAGCTTAGTAGTTTGCATGCTTTAAAGATTTATGTGTGGTGAATTCTTGATATCCTCGTATGGTTGTGTTTCATGTATTTAGATGCGTCGCGAACATCTAATTTGTTAATCTCTTGCGAAACGAGAGTGGATCTTGAGATTTAGAACTTGCCATGCTAGCATAGGATAGGTTGATGTTTTAACATCATGATTTGTGGCGTAAATAGAGATATTATGCTGCCCTATGTGATCTATGTGGATAACTTGTGCTTAAACCTTTATGTTTTCAAATTCTATAGAGATATAGGGTCTAAACATATTTGGTGTCTACCCATCTTCTATCTCTTTTGTGGATGCATGCGTAGTTTGGTATTAGTATACCGAGAGGTAGCTTTTACTTGTTTCGTGTTATCCGATCAGATATCAAAACCATCACATGTATTGATTAAAGGCCGCGACTCTAAGTGAAGTAGATAATGAAGTTAGGATTCCATGTTTTTATTCTTATAAGAAATTCAGATTTAATTCTCATTGGTTAATTAGTTTTTACTTTGCATCTTAGTTTAATTTAGATAATTAAAACCCATATTTGTTAATTATCTTAGCAGTGAATTAAGATCATACATTGTTGAATAGGTGCATTTACTGAAAAGAACCATAACTTGATCCCTGTGGGAACGAATTTGGACTTAACCTTATATATTACTTGTGACCACGTACGCTTGTGTGATTTACATAGATATGTAAATGAGGATGTTTCCCTGGGTGCGTGGTTCATTATCTTGGAAGTTCTTTTGAAATAGAGGACAAAATGATTACGAAATTGGAAAAGATTCTTGCAAAATTGGCTGAGAAGAATCCATTGCTGAATATCATTGAAGAGGAAGAGGAAGCAGCACCATGATAACTCATGTTTATATAATGTTTAACCTTTGAATTTGGTTTATGTATTACTAAGTTAGATTGTGTCACTTGAACTAGTTATTGTGCTTGAACTTGGTCATTTTTCTAAACTTGTCTAAGTGCTTTGTGCATTGATGTTGGAACAACAATAATACTTGCTTGATTAGATTGATGTTATAATATACCAATTAAAATTGGTGGATGTTTATGAAATCTGAAGGCCATGCCAATTTTTTTATTGAGCGTTGCAATAGTAGCTTAAATGTTGCCATATATGTCATATTCATTTCATAAAATTGATTGCATTTGATTCAAAATACGTTGCAATTGGGCATATATATGTTGCCTTAGGGTTATCTGAGTCCATGTATTGCAACAATTAACACAAAAAATCGTTACAAAAAATTATTACCATAGGTAGTCCAAGATATTGAAATGTTGTTAAACATGTTGCTATAGCCATTAAATCGTTGCCATATACCCTAATTGCAACGATAATGCAGCGTTGCAATATAATTCTAAATTCGTTGCCATAAGGGCCCTATGGCAACCAGAGCAAACCTCACGCCTAATTTTTCCATAATCATTGCCATAGACCCTATTGCAATGAATTTAGGGCATATTGCAACGTATTTTACGCGTTGCTATATGCAATCCATGGTGTAGTGTTTGGTGATGAATAGATGCAGCATTTCTCCTACTAAATGAAATAATAATGGAGACAGGGGGTCCCCTTGTCTAAGTCCTTGCTGCATACTGAATTCCTTCGATGGAGAGCCATTTATTAATACCATTGCTGATCTTAAGATTGATTTAATCCATAAGATCCACTTCTCATCAAAGTTCATTGCTCTCATAGTATCCACCAGAAAAATCCCAGTTTACTGAGTCAAATGCTTTTGCAAAGTCAATCTTGAATATGACACCATTGCATTCTCTGTTCACTATGCTATGAGCCACCTCATTTGCGATGAGCATGTTGTCCGATATGCTACAATTTTTAATAAAAGCCATATGATTTTCTAGAGACCAACTCCTTTATTACTCTGCTAAGCCTGTTTTCCAAGGTTTTGAGCAGAATTCACTACACCATAGAATGGATACAGCAACGTTTGAAATACGTTGCAATATGCCCTAAATTCGTTGCAATAGGGTCTATGGCAATGATTATTGAAAAATCAAGCGTAAGGTTTGCTCTGGTTGCCATAGGTACCTTATGGCAACGAATTTAGTACCATATTGCAACGTTGTATTATCGTTGCAATTAGGGTATATGGCAACGATTTAATGGCTATAGCAACATGTTTAACACCGTTGCAATATCTTGGAGGACATATGGCTTACTTTTTGTAACGATTTTTTGTGTGTTAATTGTTGCAATACATGGACTCATGTAGCTCTAAGGAAACGTATATATGCCCAATTGCAACGAATTTTGAATCAAATGCAATCAAATATTTTAAAGAATATGACATATATGGCAACATTTATGTAACTATTGCAACGTTGAATAAAAAATCTGGCATGACCTTTAGATTTTATAAACATCCACCAATTTTTACTAGTAGTTCATAACCAACCAACCAAAGTTCAGTTCCAACATCAGTTCCAACATCAATACACAAAATGACCAAGTTCAAGCAAAATAACTAAGTTCAAAAGACAATCTAACTTAGTAATACATAATTAATAGAGACCAATTAGTGACCGGTTAAACATTGCATAAATTGAGTCATGATGGTGCTAGCGCTTCCTCCTCTTCTTCTTCCTCTTCAACTAGTGCATCAGTCTCATCTCCATCGTCAACAGTAGTAGCACACAGTTCTTTTGCATTGATATTGAGAGTTGGATTCTTCTAGTCCAATTTTGCAAGAATATTTTCCAATTTCTTGTTCATTTTGTCCTCCATTTCTGCAGCTAACTCATCTCTTAGCTGTTTAAGTTGTGCAGAATTTTTGATGTCAATTTTTGACATATCTTTCTTTGTTTTCCTGGTTCTCCCATTCCTGCCAACCAGCCAATTTGGTCCATGAGCTGCAAAATTCAGTTCAGGTCCTTCCCCTAGTTCTTGCTAACCCTCATAACCATCCAAACCTTCACCCTGCCAATATTCCAAGTAATCCAGAATGTAGGATTAAAAAATGAGAATTCATGATATTTGATTTTTTAACTATAAGTTTGTAGTACAATAATTTGAAAAAAATCAACTAATGTGTTACCTCTGTATTATGACCCTTGCGGGTTTTAGGGTAAATTCGGCCTTTTCTGGGTGTTGTAATGCTTGCAGTTTTCTTTTTCTAGCTTTAAAAAATAGAGCGAGCCGGAAAGAAATTATGTTAGTCATCAATTTTCACAGAAAATAGATAAATTGATTATGAAACATAATTATTAATGTCCCTAATTACCATATCATTTCTTTACCGATCTGCGCAAAACTTGTACGACCAGCAGTGTGTGTATCAGTAACTTTTTTCCGATTTACTGTATTCTTTCCAGCCCTGGTCTGGACACTCTCATCAGGCCAGTATTGAAGCAAAACCCTGAACTGTTCCAATGGAGTTGTTTGAGGCCTGTGTTTTAACCTATCCTCATTGTAAGAACCCTAATTTTTGGTAATATTTCCTTTTACTTAATATCTCGTGACATTGTCGTTATGGAACCTTTCTAGTCATCCCCGTTGATTTATCGAATTGATTTTCTGAGAAACTGCGTTGTTGCATTTATGATGTAAGATATACAGAGAGAGATTACGAAGGCAAGAGTCTTACTGTTAGTAATATTTATTAATTTGGAATTCGAGAATGGTTAGAGTATTAAAGGATTTATTAAGAATTATGACAAGGAATTATGGACATTCGAGGAATTTACGCAATAAGTACTTAAGGAATTATAGGGGAAATCTCTACGTAACGAAATATTATTACGAGAGAATAATTAAATTACGATGTGAAATAAGGATTAAATAACAATTATCGGTGGGAGAATAATATTACAACGAAAGAAATTAAATGCAAATGACATGTAATTAGCTAGTTAGAAAAAGAAAAAAACTAGCATGTTGGATGATACACCTAGGGGGACACTAGGGCATGGATGCAACCTAGGCTATAGGCTTGGCACATGGGACTACTCCTTGTTAACAACAATTATACCAAGCATGCTAGCAAATCATTTTATCATTCCAACAAAACAAAACACAAGAAACACTCCCCCCCCCTTGAAAAACAAAGCAGCCGAACTGCTCAAGGAGAGAAGGAGAGATTTTCTTCCCACCATTTCTTCATCCACAACCTTGAACAAGATTCCTAAGGCTTCCTTGGATCATATTAGAGGTATGGTAAAAATTTCAAAGCCTTCCATCCATTAGTTTTGGAGTTATGATTTGTTGAAAGTGAGACAAATGTTAACATAAGTTTTTATCTTTTAGATCTTGCATTGTGAGTGTTGTAGGAGACCATCCAAGGTGTTTTTAAGTTGCGTAAAGTTTATACCAGGTCTCTAGGAGCTCAAGAAGGTATGAAATCTCAAACCACCCTTGGATAAGTGTTGTTCATATATTATGGTAGTAGATCCATGTATTTTAGGGCTTATCTTGAATGTATATGTAATGGATAGCATGGATCTTGAGTTTGATGTTGAGATTATGATTTTTATGATTATGGTTAAGATATATATCTCCATGAGTGTTATGAATCATGACCTAAGTGTTTTAAGTGGTGTTTATGTTATGGAAGTATGAAAAATGGTTGATGTAAGTGATTTGAGCTTGCTGAATCTGTCCAGGAACTTTGACCTGTGTTGTAGCACGATTTTGAATACCCAAATGATGTCCCCTGATGTCCTACCTTATATTGTTGGAAAGATAATTGAATGTAGTTTCTGGAAAAGTAAGATTCATAGCCATGTGATGTGTGGATATTTAGTTATGGCCGGAGGAGTGAATTTTGTTTCTGGACTATGGACTGCATTAAGTAACCCCCTTGTGAACCTTGTTTAAATACCTTAAAGTATATTTGGGGTCGTGGTAAAATTTGAGAATGTAAGTAATGCAGTGGTGAAGACCACCCAAAAGGAATTGGATTAAAATATGAATTTTTGGATTTTATAAAAATGCTAGAGTAAAATTCGCGCAATGGAAAAATGTCGATTAGTGGAACATTATTCTAGGGTTAGTGGTTATGGTTCGAACGTGGTAACTAAATTAAGTCGAGTAAGTGACGAGCGTAAACTAGTGATGTCATGGACCTATGGTGGGGCTAGGGAGTCATAAGACGAAGTCGCTAAGTTAATTTCGTACCCCCTTAAAACCCTGTAATTAGAGAGAAGTTGTCGAGATACTAACGAGCGATTATTGTTTATGTATAGATCGTTCGAATTCGCACGCTCGACCACCCCAACCAAACCAAGGCAAGTTTACTTTTCAAAACTTATCCATATACAAGGATTTTTACTGTTGTGTTTGTAGTTTTCAAATGATATCAAATGCCATGTTTATCGAAGTATTGATGCAATTGAGATTGAACAAGTACATATATGCTTATACCCCTTGAACTTAGATTGAAATGTTTTCTTCGGACAACGACTCTAGCAATAGAGGTCGTAGCGGTCCGTATATACTATTGACCGGGGAGCGGTATATTATTATATCGTATCTATAGTGCGAAAACCCGAAGGGTCATTCGGGTGGTTTCGTATATTCAAATAACTATCGTTATATCTTCGTAAATACTCGAAACCCTGTCTTGGATTAAGAGTTATTTTACCGAATAATTATTTTATTATTTATTAATATTAAATCTTAAAATATTATTTATTAATTACTGTTCATTATTCAAAGACAAAGTTAATCCAAGATACTTTTTAAATTCTTCAAACTCGAACTCTTTCGAACTCAAAATATTTTCGAAAACCCCCGGTCAGGTTCTGCTTCTTGTATGACTTCAAGAATCATCGGCCGACTGATGTCGGACCTCAATTACTCTGTTTTCAATCAAAATCAAGTTTTGAAAGAAAAGAAAAAGGGACTCTGGCGGTGTGGGAACCGTTGACGAGCGATTCCCGGGATGTGTAAGCGGCCGTGAGCCAGGCGGTCCATCACTTATTATTCCGGCCCAGGTGTTGCCGAAGGATGATTACGGATGGAGTTTTCATCGAGGGTGATTATGGATGTAGTTTTCACCCGAGGGATAGTTACGGATGGAGTTTCTATCCTTCTACCGGTAGAGAAGACCCGCGGATTATTGGACTTGGATGTGGCGACTGATCATCGTCAATCTTTGTCAGGTTTTTATGTTTTCTTTAGTCCCATCCTCCATTTTGGAAAAATGCTTTGACACTGCTTCTTAGGCTTTTGTGCCAAGTTGCTGATAGTGTTCTATTTTGATGAGAAAGATGTTGATTCAATGCAGTATCTAGAACTGCAAGTTTATTTTGAGAACAAGGGCACATATTGTTGCACCTTCGAGATTTATCAACTATGACAAGTGATTTTATAACTGATTGATACAAACAAATATATCAATTGCCAATCATATGAGATGTATATTACTTATCTTATATATATTCCTTGCTGAGCTATAGTTGCTCACTCTTGCTTGTTTTCAAACTTTACAAACACAACAGCTAGGCGATATGGCAAGACCCAGGCAGACTACTCGCAAGCAGGTGACTAGGCCCGAGCCTCCACTTGAGATTCCACCGGTAGGCCCCATTAGCCGGATTGGTCGTCAGCTTTTGTTAGTACGTTTTATTTATCAGCATGACCTGTGCAAGGCAGTGTATCGTAACAAACTTTCAAGCCGCCAGCTTCGCTTCATATCGGAGTGTTGCTGGTAGCATAAATGCTATTTAATTCGGTCTGTAATAACTCTGATAACTTTATTCCTGTTTAATCAATGTGTGACGTTTCTGAGGCTCTAACCTGTGTGTGTGAGTGTGGTGCGAGTTTATTGTGGGGTCGATGGTTGTGTTATATATATTGTGTGCAAGAACAGGTATGTTACTAATGGAAAATGGACCGTGAGCGCCTAGATCCCCGACCCCGGATCTGGGGGCGTCACATAAATGGTATCAGAGCGAGGTTACAGTTCTCAGAAACGGTAGTAATTTAAGAAAGCAACCCTAATAATAATAACAATAACGATAACCTTAATAACAACTTTAATAATACTTAGAACTCTCATCGAGTTGGTAGTCGGGTTATCGGATATAGCCCTGACTTTAAGGCATGTGAGGGAACTACTCCTAAACCCTTCTTTTATGGTTAGTGACCCACCTTATTTCCCTTGTGTAGATGGATGAGATACCAGACCCTGAGGCTTTCGAGAGGGAGCATGATGAGGCCCTGATGCGAGAGATCGAGGACCCTGAGGAGGATATGGGTGTTGACTCCGAGCTTGGCCCCTGGATTACAGTGATAGATAGTACTGATGATGAGGATCCCGTTGAGGAGCCCTTTGAGTCCGAGCCAGAGTCTGTTACCCCATCTCCTGTAGCTACTGAGGAGGAGAGTGTGAGATCCGGCGAGGGTCGTGTTGTGTCACCCCCACCTTCTCCACAGACATCTAGCCCTGTTTCATCGGACGGTGACTCTGAGGATGACACTTCTAGCGAGGAGGAGCTTGACCCTACCTCTGTTCCTGCTCCTGCTGCTGCTGCACCTACACCTGTTCCAGTCATACCACCTCCACCGGCGGACCTACCCCCAGTGTCGGGTACTGAGCATGCTTATGTGGTACAGTTCCTGACCCGAGACTTACTATCTGCAGAGGCCCGACTTAACGAGGCGAGGAGGGCACTAGTGGAGGAGCGCGAGGCGCGCTTGAGGATCCAGGCTGAGATGAGGACCACTGTTGCTAGGAGGACTAGGGCTCGACTCCACAGGATCGAGATGAGGAGTCGCGATAGGATTCTTGGTTTAGCGATCCGCGGTGGCGGAGTGATCCAGGCTAGGGATGCTAGACGTGTTGTGCGTCGTGCATTTACCCGAGTGAGGACCTTGCTCCGTCGCGGCGTGGCCCCGTGATGTGTTACTTATGGCTCAGTCCCCTAGGTTCAGATGACATTAGTGTGTCGATTTTGCGGGATAGTTGACTTGTGCAGCGGTATCCTTTCTGACCAGTGGATGAGTAGACTGACCTACAGATATGTAGGTGTGACTTCGGGTAGTATGTATGGATGTAGCCCTACTTTCGTGTAGCCTGACTATTCGGATGATGTATTTGTATTTGTTCCACTTTTGCTAGACTTGGACATCGGAACTATGTATTTGGCTTTAACATCCAAATTTGTGATAACCCTTGTACCGTACTTATTCAGTTTCAGTTCTTTAAAATTGCCTCAACTGCTTTACTTTCCGATGCCATGCTTTACTGTTTTGATATACAACTGTGATTATACAATTGCTACAAGCCACAAATACAAACATACTGTTTCAAATTTACGATATGCGATTTCAAATTATTTTCTACAATTTCCAAAAATGTTCCTACGATCCTTAAAAATAAAACTTTTGCAAAAAAAAAAAAAAAATTTGTTTTGAAATTTTGAAAAAAAAAAAAATATTTTTGAGGTTTCGAAATTTTGAAAACTCTTGTAAATATTTTCGCATCCCAAAGGGATCTTTTCCCAAAAATGTTTGACATTTTATCTCCAACAACGGATTATTAAAACTTTTGCACTTCCACCCTTATGCGGAGGAACGATACGCTCCTGAACCGTGCAAACGCTGTCAGGTAGTTGGAAAACCCTAACCCCCCTTTTCTTGTTTTATTATCAGAATCATGCCACCCAGGAGAATGAACACCCGAGCTCACCCGATCAGTTCTGAGGGCCAGGGTAGCCACCATGGAGCTGGAGGCCACCAGAACCGTGAAGGGGAGAATATCAACCTGAGTGATAATGAGGGCAACGATTATAATCTGTTTGATGACTCCGAGTATGAAGAAGAAGAAGCTGGCGATGATACCCGAGAGGTAGAACATCCTAGGGGAGGCCCTATAGAACAGTTCATGGAGTTACTTAGGCAGAACTTGGACCGACCCCCAGTTCAGCAACCACCCCAGAATACTAATGCTAATGCTTTCCGGAACTTCAAATCTCTGAAACCCCCGGAATTTAAAGGAACTGCCGACCCTGTCAAGGCAAGGGCTTGGCTGAGGGAAATGGAAAAATCTTTCGAGATCCTAAGTGTCGCTGAAGAGCAGAAGACTGTTTTCGCCACTTACCTTCTGAAGGGTGAGGCGAACTATTGGTGGGAGGCTAAGAAAAATTTGGAAGGAAGAGGTGTGGTAACCTGGGAGAGATTTAGCGAGTTGTTCTTGGAGAAGTACTTTCCTAGGTACATGGAGACCCAAATGGAGCTAAAGTTTTTGGAGCTGAAACAAGGAAACATGACAGTGGCCGAGTATGAGGCCAAATTTACTGAGTTGTCAAGGTTTGTGCCGGAGTATGTGAACTCTGAGGCAAAGAGGGCCCGAAGATTTCAATTAGGGCTAAAACAATGGATTCAGAATCGTGTGGCGGTTCTTGAGCTGACAGACTATGCCACCCTGGTGCAGAAAGCGTCAATTGTCGAAGCTGGAAGTGAACAGATGCAGAAGGAGAGAGAAGGAAAGAAGAGGAAGTTGGATAGCCGAAAGGGAAACTCTGCTGGTGGAAACTTTCCGAGCAAATTTAAGCGAGGAACGATGTCCCAACCCAGCGGGAATTTTGGAACCGGGAGAGCGGAAAGTTGGAGTGTGGGCCAGGGCGGCCGACCTCAGGGATCGTCTTACTCTACCCCATCCCGAGCCCAACTCCCAGAATGCAACAAATGTGGAAGGAGACATGCGGGCATGTGCAACCTGCAAGACGTGAAGTGCTTCAAGTGTGGGCTGACAGGGCATTATGCTAACGCCTGTCGCGGAACTAGTAACAACCCGAGTGTCGGAGGAAATTGCTTCAAGTGTGGGCTGACAGGGCATTATGCTAACGCCTGTCGCGGAACTAGTAACAACCCGAGTGTCGGAGGAAATTGCTTCAAGTGTGGGAAGCCAGGGCACCGAATGAGGGAATGTATGTCCTCTGGGCCAGCTGCATCGAGAGTGAGTGGAGCTGCTTCTAACAAGGCCCCTACTGCAAGAACTTTTAACATGACGGTGCAGGATGCCGTGAGGAACACGGATGTGATTGCAGGTACCCTATTACTCAACTCAGTTAAAGCAAATGTTTTATTTGATTCGGGAGCTACCAAGTCTTTCATATCTCTAGATTTTGTATGTCGCTTAGGCCTTAAGACTGAACCCTTGAAAGACAGATTGCAAATAGAGATAGCTAATCGCGAAATTATTCCTGTTAGCCGAGTATGTCCAGGTTGCGACCTAGAAATAGGAGGGCGACATTTTCGGGTAGACTTAATACCTTTTAAACTAGGGGAGTTTGACGTAATAGTAGGTATGGATTGGTTAGCAACCCACGGAGCCCAGATTGATTGTGTCAAGAAGAAAGTAAGTTTGAGACTGCCAGGGGACGAAGAAGTAGTGTTTAGTGGGAAACGGCAAAGCCAAAAGTTCCTGACTATGATTCAAGCTAAGAAGTTGTTACGTAAAGGATGCGAAGCCTATTTAGCCTATGTGAAGGATACCAAGAAGGAGGCACCAAGTCTACAGGAAATCCCTGTCGTCAATGAGTTCGCGGATGTATTTCCGGACGATCTTCCCGGACTACCACCCGATAGGGACATCGAGTTTGCTATAGACTTAGTTCCGGGTACGGCACCAATTTCGAAAGCCCCGTATCGGCTAGCCCCAGTGGAAATGAAAGAACTGGCCACTCAGTTACAAGAGTTGTTGGATAAGGGGATGATAAGACCTAGTGTGTCACCGTGGGGAGCCCCGGTGTTATTCGTGAAGAAGAAGGACGGCAGCATGAGACTATGTATAGATTACCGGGAGTTGAACAAAGTGATTATCAAGAATAAGTATCCCTTGCCCAGGATGGATGACCTGTTTGAAAGATGCAGTTTATTTCTCTAAGATTGACTTGCGGACCGGGTACCACCAGTTAAAGATTAAACCAGAAGATATACCAAAGACGGCCTTTCGCACCCGGTATGGACACTATGAGTTCCTAGTGATGTCATTTGGATTAACGAATGCCCCTGCAGCTTTCATGGACTTAATGAATCGAGTCTTCAAGAAATACTTGGACAAGTGTGTTATAGTCTTCATCGATGATATCTTGATTTATTCCAAGACGAGGGAAGAACATGCAGAGCACTTAAGGATTGTATTGGGAGCATTGAGAGAAGAAAGGCTGTACGCTAAGTTCTCGAAGTGCGAATTTTGGTTGAAGGAAGTTCAGTTTTTAGGGCATGTGGTCAGCGAACAAGGTATTCTAGTGGACCCAGCCAAAATAGAGGCCGTATCAAATTGGGAGAGACCAACCACTCCGACAGAGGTGAGAAGTTTCATAGGACTGGCTGGCTACTATAGGAGATTTGTCCAAGACTTTGCAAAGATAGCAGCCCCTTTGACCCGACTAACTCGCAAGACCGAGAAGTTTGTGTGGACTGAAAAATGCGAAGAGAGCTTTCAAGAGTTGAAAAAGAGATTGGTGACAGCACCAGTACTAGCCCTACCTGATGATAAGGGAGATTTTATGATTTATAGCGACGCATCCCATAAAGGTTTAGGGTGTGTGCTTATGCAGCACGGTAAGGTGATTGCATATGCATCCAGACAACTTAAGGAGTATGAGATAAGATACCCCACCCATGATTTAGAATTAGCAGCGATAGTTTTTGCTTTAAAGATCTGGAGACATTATCTTTACGGAGAAAAGTGTGAAATCTACACGGATCACAAGAGCTTAAAGTACATATTCACTCAGAAAGAGTTAAACATGAGGCAGAGGAGATGGCTAGAGCTAATTAAAGATTATGATTGTGAGATTCATTATCACCCCGGGAAGGCCAACGTGGTGGCCGATGCACTTAGCCGAAAGGAGAAGCTTAAGATGATAACGTCAGTGGACGAATTGATTAAGGACCTTGAGAAACTGGAGATTGAAGTGAGGCTACCAGGAATTGGACAAGAGAGTCTGATGGAAATAAAAGTCCAACCACCATTATTGGAAAAGATTAAGTTGTGCCAGGAAAAGAAGGTGGAAGAAGAAAAGAATTCGATGGAGAAAATCCTGACTAGCGAAGAAATTAAGTGTGAGAAGGACGGGAATGGAATTATGAGGTACGCATCTAGGATATGGATTCCAAACGTTCAAGAGTTAAAAGATGAGATTTTGCAAGAGGCTCATAGTTCGAGGTACTCAATTCACCCTGGAGGCACTAAGATGTATAGGGATCTGAGAGAATACTATTGGTGGCCTAATATGAAAAAGGACGTGGCAGAGTGGGTAAGTAAATGCTTGACATGTCAAAGAGTAAAGGCCGAACACCAGAGGCCCAGTGGATTGTTGCAACCCTTAGAGATACCCGAGTGGAAATGGGAGCAGATTGCGATGGACTTTGTGGTCGGATTACCAAGGACCAAGATGAATCATGATGCCATTTGGGTAATTATCGATAGGTTGACCAAGTCAGCACATTTTCTTCCAATTAACGAGAGATATACTGTCGACAAGCTGGCGGATATTTACCTAAAGGAGATTGTGGTTAGACATGGGGTTCCTGTAAGCATTATATCAGATAGAGACCCGAGATTCAACTCCAGGTTCTGGAGAAGTTTTCAGGATTGTGTGGGGACTAAGTTAAACATGAGTACTGCATACCATCCCCAAACAGACGGACAGAGTGAAAGAACCATCCAGACCATCGAGGACATGTTGAGGGTATGTGCCATTGATTTTAAGGGAAGTTGGGATGACCACTTGCCGTTGATCGAATTTTCCTACAACAACAGTTACCATGCGAGTATAGGCATGCCCCTATATGAAGCTTTATACGGACGAAGATGTCGGTCTCCCTTGTGTTGGGAAGAAGTAGGAGAGCGAAAGATTTTAGGGCCTGAACTGGTCCAACAGACAAGAGCAACTATCGAGCTCATAAGAGGACGGCTGGTAGCAGCCCAAGACAGACAGAAGAAGTATGCGGACCAGACCCGCAAGGACAAAGAATATGAAGTAGGAGAGTTTGTGATGTTGAAAGTATCACCGTGGAAAGGATTGATGAGATTTGGTAAGAAGGGAAAACTAAGCCCGAGATTTATTGGACCTTTTGAGATCTTGAAACGAGTTGGGAAGTTAGCCTATGAATTAGCTTTACCCCCGAACTTACAGCAAGTACATAACGTGTTCCATGTGTCCATGCTACGACCCTACCATAACGATTTCCGACATGTGATCGAACATGACCAAGTGGATTTGCAACCAGACTTGACATATGTAGAGCAACCCGTAGAGATCATGGATAGAAAAGAGCAGGTGCTGAGGAACAAGGTTGTCAAACTAGTGAGAGTCTTATGGAGAAATCAGAATGTCGAAGAATCAACATGGGAACTAGAGAGCGCAATGCGTGAAAAGCACCCCCAACTGTTTTCAACCTGATTCCGGGACGGAATCCTTTTAAGGAGGGGAGGCTGTAAGAACCCTAATTTTTGGTAATATTTCCTTTTACTTAATATCTCGTGACATTGTCGTTATGGAACCTTTCTAGTCATCCCCGTTGATTTATCGAATTGATTTTCTGAGAAACTGCGTTGTTGCATTTATGATGTAAGATATACAGAGAGAGATTACGAAGGCAAGAGTCTTACTGTTAGTAATATTTATGAATTTGGAATTCGAGAATGGTTAGAGTATTAAAGATTTATTAAGAATTATGACAAGGAATTATGGACATTCGAGGAATTTACGCAATAAGTACTTAAGGAATTATAGGGGAAATCTCTACGTAACGAAATATTATTACGAGAGAATAATTAAATTACGATGTGAAATAAGGATTAAATAACAAGTATCGGTGGGAGAATAATATTACAACGAAAGAAATTAAATGCAAATGACATGTAATTAGCTAGTTAGAAAAAGACAAAAACTAGCATGTTGGATGATACACCTAGGGGGACACTAGGGCATGGATGCAACCTAGGCTATAGGCTTGGCACATGGGACTACTCCTTGTTAACAACAATTATACCAAGCATGCTAGCAAATCATTTTATCATTCCAACAAAACAAAACACAAGAAACACTCCCCCCCTTGAAAAACAAAGCAGCCGAACTGCTCAAGGAGAGAAGGAGAGATTTTCTTCCCACCATTTCTTCATCCACAACCTTGAACAAGATTCCTAAGGCTTCCTTGGATCATATTAGAGGTATGGTAAAAATTTCAAAGCCTTCCATCCATTAGTTTTGGAGTTATGATTTGTTGAAAGTGAGACAAATGTTAACATAAGTTTTTATCTTTTAGATCTTGCATTGTGAGTGTTGTAGGAGACCATCCAAGGTGTTTTTAAGTTGTGTAAAGTTTATACCAGGTCTCTAGGAGCTCAAGAAGGTATGAAATCTCAAACCACCCTTGGATAAGTGTTGTTCATATATTATGGTAGTAGATCCATGTATTTTAGGGCTTATCTTGAATGTATATGTAATGGATAGCATGGATCTTGAGTTTGATGTTGAGATTATGATTTTTATGATTATGGTTAAGATATATATCTCCATGAGTGTTATGAATCATGACCTAAGTGTTTTAAGTGGTGTTTATGTTATGGAAGTATGAAAAATGGTTGATGTAAGTGATTTGAGCTTGCTGAATCTGTCCAGGAACTTTGACCTGTGTTGTAGCACGATTTTGAATACCCAAATGATGTCCCCTGATGTCCTACCTTATATTGTTGGAAAGATAATTGAATGTAGTTTCTGGAAAAGTAAGATTCATAGCCATGTGATGTGTGGATATTTAGTTATGGCCGGAGGAGTGAATTTTGTTTCTGGACTATGGACTGCATTAAGTAACCCCCTTGTGAACCTTGTTTAAATACCTTAAAATATATTTGGGGTCGTGGTAAAATTTGAGAATGTAAGTAATGCAGTGGTGAAGACCACCCAAAAGGAATTGGATTAAAATATGAATTTTTGGATTTTATAAAAATGCTAGAGTAAAATTCGCGCAATGGAAAAATGTCGATTAGTGGAACATTATTCTAGGGTTAGTGGTTATGGTTCGAACGTGGTAACTAAATTAAGTCGAGTAAGTGACGAGCGTAAACGAGTGATGTCATGGACCTATAGTGGGGCTAGGGAGTCATAAGACGAAGTCGTTAAGTTAATTTCGTACCCCTTAAAACCCCGTAATTAGAGAGAAGTTGTCGAGATACTAACGAACGATTATTGTTTATGTATAGATCGTTCGAATTCGCACGCTCGACCACCCCAACCAAACCAAGGCAAGTTTACTTTTCAAAACTTATCCATATACAAGGATTTTTATTGTTGTGTTTGTAGTTTTCAAATGATATCAAATGCCATGTTTATCGAAGTATTGATGCAATTGAGATTGAACAAGTACATATATGCTTATACCCCTT
The DNA here is from genome assembly GCA_036435485.1 of Saposhnikovia divaricata. Classification (NCBI taxonomy): domain Eukaryota; kingdom Viridiplantae; phylum Streptophyta; class Magnoliopsida; order Apiales; family Apiaceae; genus Saposhnikovia; species Saposhnikovia divaricata. The sequence goes on from CM071598.1 coordinate 172,833,341, forward strand.
GAACTTAGATTGAAATGTTTTCTTCGGACAACGACTCTAGCAATAGAGGTCGTAGCGGTCCGTATATACTATTGACCGGGGAGCGGTATATTATTATATCGTATCTATAGTGCGAAAACCCGAAGGGTCATTCGGGTGGTTTCGTATATTCAAATAACTATCGTTATATCTTCGTAAATACTCGAAACCCTGTCTTGGATTAAGAGTTATTTTACCGAATAATTATTTTATTATTTATTAATATTAAATCTTAAAATATTATTTATTAATTACTGTTCATTATTCAAAGACAAAGTTAATCCAAGATACTTTTTAAATACTTCAAACTCGAACTCTTTCGAACTCAAAATATTTTCGAAAACCCCCGGTCAGGTTCTGCTTCTTGTATGACTTCAAGAATCATCGGCCGACTGATGTCGGACCTCAATTACTCTGTTTTCAATCAAAATCAAGTTTTGAAAGAAAAGAAAAAGGGACTCTGGCGGTGTGGGAACCGTTGACGAGCGATTCCCGGGATGTGTAAGCGGCCGTGAGCCAGGCGGTCCATCACTTATTATTCCGGCCCAGGTGTTGCCGAAGGATGATTACGGATGGAGTTTTCATCGAGGGTGATTACGGATGTAGTTTTCACCCGAGGGATAGTTACGGATGGAGTTTCTATCCTTCTACCGGTAGAGAAGACCCGCGGATTATTGGACTTGGATGTGGCGACTGATCATCATCAATCTTTGTCAGGTTTTTATGTTTTCTTTAGTCCCATCCTCCATTTTGGAAAAATGCTTTGACACTGCTTCTTAGGCTTTTGTGCCAAGTTGCTGATAGTGTTCTATTTTGATGAGAAAGATGTTGATTCAATGCAGTATCTAGAACTGCAAGTTTATTTTGAGAACAAGGGCACATATTGTTGCACCTTCGAGATTTATCAACTATGACAAGTGATTTTATAACTGATTGATACAAACAAATATATCAATTGCCAATCATATGAGATGTATATTACTTATCTTATATATATTCCTTGCTGAGCTATAGTTGCTCACTCTTGCTTGTTTTCAAACTTTACAAACACAACAGCTAGGCGATATGGCAAGACCCAGGCAGACTGCTCGCAAGCAGGTGACTAGGCCCGAGCCTCCACTTGAGATTCCACCGGTAGGCCCCATTAGCCGGATTGGTCGTCAGCTTTTGTTAGTACGTTTTATTTATCAGCATGACCTGTGCAAGGCAGTGTATCGTAACAAACTTTCAAGCCGCCAGCTTCGCTTCATATCGGAGTGTTGCTGGTAGCATAAATGCTATTTAATTCGGTCTGTAATAACTCTGATAACTTTATTCCTGTTTAATCAATGTGTGACGTTTCTGAGGCTCTAACCTGTGTGTGTGAGTGTGGTGCGAGTTTATTGTGGGGTCGATGGTTGTGTTATATATATTGTGTGCAAGAACAGGTATGTTACTAATGGAAAATGGACCGTGAGCGCTATAATATTGAGCCTTGACACGACTTTTGTGAAGCCTCCACAACTCAGCCATAGTCCGAAGTGACCAATCCTTACCTTCATCGGGAATGATATACTTTGTCTATAATATAAGTAAAACAGAAAACTGAATTACTAATAGAAAATTTACAAAAATCATTAGAAAATAGAGCGATAAATAACAAATTCAGAAAAAAAGAATACGGCATACAAGTGACCACATCTGCACAAAAATTTATATTTAAGGTACCCCTGGACTTGCACCATAATTTAATTGAAAAAAGAAATGCCTATTTCTTTTTCATTATACTTCATTTCTTCGAAGCTAGCATCCCTATTTTCATTATCTACAGATTTCCACCTTGACACTCCACATACTTTGCATTTATGTTCATTTATATTTTCAGCCCAATATAATATGCAATCGTTCGGACAAGCATGTATCTTTTGGTAATCAAGACCCAATGCCCTAATCATACTTTTGGCAGCGTTAAAACTTGGAGGCAGATTTACATCAGGAAAGGCCTCCTTTATCAACTCTAAAATAACGCTAAAGGCAGACTCGGTAAAACCATGTGTGCACTTTAATAAGTAAAGTTTGACTATAAAACCTAACCGAGTAAATTCTTTAGACCCGAGATAAAAAGGCTATTTCCCTTCCTCGACAACCTTATAAAAATCTTTTGCCATATCATTCATTCCATTTGTAACTCTACCTTCATCACGAATCATTTCATCAAAATCATCACCTAGACCAATACCCGTATAACATTCCATCTCATCATCAGGTTTTCTAAACTTAGGGGTGACACTTCGTATATCCAGTTAACAAATGATGGACATGGACCATCCAATACGAGATGATCATATATATCTTCCCTAGAGTGCCAGAAATGATTACTACACTTTTTATAAGGGCATTTGAGTCATTCCTAATTGCAAAATTATCGAATCCATTTCTAACAAAATCTGTTACCCCATTACAATATGCCTTACTATACTTTGGAAGTGATATCCAATTCATCTTTTCAAATTCACAAACCTATTATCTACACAAAGAAACATAAACAGAAAATACAGAGAAGATGTAAAATTTGTATAAACACAACACGAACTTTAACTTACGAAAAATACATACACATGCATAAATAGACACATTAAAACATATAAATAACATCATCAAACAGAGTAGAAAAACAAAGCTAAAATGACAGAGCATAAAATCAACACAAAAAAAACAGAAAACATAGAGAGGTAACACACCTTGTTCGAAAAAACAGAGCAACCCAAACAAGTATAATCCAAAATTTGTAAAAACAGGAAATTAAAATCAAATAAACAAAAACAAAACCTAATTAATCCCCAATTTTAACAAAAAACATCAACCTAATTAAGCCCCAATTAATCGATGCAGAGAGATAGAGAGATAACACAAAACAAAACCCAATTAATCCCCAATTTTAACAAAAAACATTAACCTAATTAAGTCCCAATTAATCGATGCATGCACAATCGATTAGAGAGATAACACACCTTGTTCGAGCTTGAGTGTTCGTCGAGCTTGAACCCTAATCGCCTCTTTCCCCTCTTCGAGCTCTCAGTGTTTTGTGAGTGTTTTGTCTTAGTGTTTTGTGAGTGTTTTGTTTTAGTGTTTTGTCTATTTCTTTTTCTTTTTCTTATTTTTGGAAATCCCGCTGATTTTAGGAGCGCGGGCAAAGCCTCCCGCCTAGCCCGCCAATACATTTTGCCCCAAAATTCTGGCTCTACAGCAACGGTTTCTAATATCATTGCGACTGATATCATGTTTTGTCTAACATAACAATTTCTGAATTCAATTGCAACGCTTTTAAAAATCGTTACAATATCTTTGAAATTGTAAAAACTTTTGAGGAAATAGCAACGCTTTTTGAGTTTTTTTCAGTATTGGTTGCAAAATCCATTCTATGGTGTAGTGATTTTCATCGTAAAATTGATTAGGCTAATAGGACAAAAATCACCTAGTGCCTGAGGAGACTCTGATTTCGGAATCAATGTAATGAAGGAGGAGTTTAGACCCCTTGGCAATATACCCTTTTCATGAAAATCTGTAAGAACTACCATGCTCCTCCTTGAGATAATGCCATGACTCTTTAATGAATGCACCATTCACCCCATCAGGACCTGGAGCTTTGGAGGAATCAAAATTTTTAAGGGCTTGTTATACCCATGGTTCTAAAAATTCCCGATTTAGCCGATTAATCTCCAATTAATCTTCTATAAGATAACCAACCGATTCGATTTTTGAAATCCGATTAATCTTGTGAATTTACTTAAAATGATATGTTTAATTGTAAATTAGAATAATATATTAAATATTATTATAATATCCGATTAATCCTTCCGAGTAATCCCCGATTACCCGATTAATCTTAAATCGGTGCCTCAACTGATTTATACCGATTACGAATTTTTATAACGATGTTATACCCCAGTGATGGAGAAATTATCCACTAGAACTTTTGCTTCATGATTCTTGAGTTTCCGAGGATACAACTCTTGCAAATTTAGTCGTAAGGTTCTTCTCCGAGGGGTAAAAGTTCCTTTAAAATAAGTAAATAAATGGCCTTTGATATCACTAAGATTGGTTATCCACTTATTGTTGCAATTGATTCCATAGATCATATTTTTCTTCCTTCTAAACTGGACAAACTGATGAAAATATTTTGAGTTGGTTTCTCCCTTCATGTCCCAGTTTAATCTTGCCTTTTGCTTGATAATGGAGTTCGAATCCTGTAAGCATGTCCCGGTTTATCCAAGGTTGCCATTTTTTCTGGGATATGTCCTCTACTTTTATCCACAGCTGCTAGCTTCTCTTAACTGTTAACACAATTAACTTATAACTGTATGAACAAAACAAAGCTCTTTGCTCGACTAAACGTGTCTGGCAATTTTATTATGATCAACATTACATCAATATAAAGAGAAAAGAAATAACTGAACTCCTACAATTTAGCATATGACTAGAGATGGTTTCCTAAACATACTTAGCCACCTCACAATTTATTCAAACTCCTACTTTCATGCTAATCAATCTGAACGACAAGATCAGCAATATGATCAAACAAAATCAAAACAACTTTCCTAATAGCATTATCCGGTTGAGATTACTTTCAACATTCTCCCCCCTAATCTCAAACCGGTTTACTCAAATTCTTAACTCCCAGCAACTTTCTCATGTTCTCAAACTTGACTGTAGACAATCCCTTTGTTAATATGTCTGCTCTTTGATCATTACTACAAATATGCCTCAAGATAACTTCTCCTCTTTCAACGCATTCTCTAATGAAGTGAAACCTTATGTCAATGTGTTTACTTCGGCCATGGAACATTGGATTCTTAGCTAAATCAATTGCAGATCGATTGTCTATGTATAACACCACTGGACCAACAGCTTCGGACGTTATTTGGCTGAGAATGTTTCTGAGCCAGATGCCTTGACATGCTGCAGCAGTAGCTGCCATAAATTCAGCTTCACACGATGATAGAGCCACGACCTTTTGATTTTGTGAAACCCAGGTTATAATACTCTCATTCAAGTAGTAAACCATGCCACCAGTGCTCTTTCTATCTTCTAGTTATCCACCCAAGTCACTATCAGAATAGCCAGTTAACACATTATTGCCACTGTTCTTCGAATACACCAACCCATACTGAACAGTTCCCTTCACGTACCTGAGAATTCTTTTCACTGCATCCAAGTGTTTCTTCGTAGGTTTCTCCATATATCTGTTGACTAAACCTACAGAATATGCGATATCTGGCCGTGTGTGGACCAAATATCTCAAGCCTCCCACCATACTCTTGTAATCAGTAGCATTAACTAATTTCCCTGTCTCATCTCGACTGAGTTGTTCCTTTGGGTCCATTGGATACTTCGTTGGATTACAGTCAGCCATACCTGCTTTCTCCAAGATTTTTCGAGCATAACCTGCCTGCTTTAACTCAATGTATCCTGCTCCTTGTTCAACTTCTATTCCAAGGTAATAACTGAGTTTGCCCATGTCACTCATTTCAAACTGATGCTTCATTTGATCTTTGAAGTCCTCGATTACTGAGATATTCGTGCCAGTCACTAATAGATCATCTACACAGACTGCAATCACTAAGCTGTCTTCTCCTTTCTTCCTTGTGTATACGGCATGCTCATATGGACAACGTGTGAATCCAAGACTTATGAGACACTCGTTTAGCTTAGCATACCAAGCACGAGGTGCTTGACGAAGACCATACAGTGCCTTCGATAGTTTGTACACTAAGTGCTCTTGTCCCTTCTTTTCAAACCCCTCTGGTTGAGCAACATACATATCTTCTTTTATATCTCCGTTCAAGAATGCTGTCTTTACGTTGAGATGGTGAACCTCCCATTGGTTTTTTGCTGCCAATGCCAACAATAGCCTTACTGTCTCCAAGCGAGTAACTGGGGCATACACTTCGTCAAAATCAATACCATGTTCCTGCACATAGCCTTTTGCTACGAGGCGTGCTTTGTGTTTTAGTACCTCCCCATTTGCATCCTTCTTTAATTTATAGATCCATTTTAGACCTATAGTTTTCTGTCCAGGTGGTAGCTTTTCCAATGTCCATGTATCATTTGCCTCAATGGAGTTCATCTCTTGCTTCATTGCCTTTCGCCAGTTGACATCCTTCACTGCCTGTGTGTAGTTGACAGGTTCATCTATCCCCATCAGCCATAATTCTTCATCAAGCTCTATCTCCTCCGTATTATTATATATATCACTCAGCCTTCTGAATTTCTTTGGTTCTGTACTGTCATCATAGCTATCTCGATCAATTCTTGAAACAGAGGCATGAGATCGTGAAGTTGACACCTGGGTGGCATGAGTTTGTGAAGTTGAAAGCTGGGTGCTATCATTGCTGTCACTACCATAATTGTCATTTCCAGGCGTATTGTCACCACCAAAACTATCATCTCCTGATTCAGCATTTTCTGTGTCATTTGGACTTTCTTCATCATCCTCAAACAAGTTTGGCACAAAGAATTTTTCTTATGTATTCTCCCCTTCTGCAGAAATGTTCCAAGGCCACCTTTTTGTTTCTTCAAAGATTACATCACGGCTTATAAAGATACGATTTTCCTTAGGATCGTATAACCTATACCCTTTTGTTCCAAGCTCTCTACCCAAGTTGATCACCCTTCTGCTGCGAACGTCTAGTTTTTTGTTGTGCACACTTGGAGTTTTCATGTGCGCCAAGCATCCAAAAACACGAATATGACTCATCTCTGGCTTCCTTCCTGTCCATGCCTCATATGGCGTCTGACTTGTCAGTGCACGTGTGGGTAGCCTGTTCAGAATATATATTGAATTCCTAACAGCTTCAGCCCACATTTTTGCTGGTAATTGCATCTACTTGAGGCTGCTTCTAGTCATCTCTACAACGGTTCTGTTTCGATGATCTACCACTCCGTTTTGTTGGGGAGTGTAGGGTGTCGTATAATGTCGTTCGATTCCAGCATTCTCACATAATTCCTTGAATTCGTTAGAGTTGAATTCACCACCTCTGTCGGTTCTGAAAACTTTTATCTTCTTTTCTGACCCATTCTCAACCAATGCACGAAAGTTTCTGAAAGCATGAAGTGCTTCATTCTTGTTTTTCAGGAAATAAACCCACATAAATCTGCTGAAGTCATCGACTAGTAAGAAGAAATATTGGTAACCTGATGCAGTCGTGGGAGATATTGGTCCGCACAAGTCGCCATGTATGAGCTCAAGTGCTTTCTTTGCACTGAATTTTGACTTGTTTGGAAATGCTTTCCTGGTTTGCTTCCCCATTAGACATCCGTTACACACAGCACTTGATTTTATTACTCCTGGCATTCCTTCTACCATTCGGTGTTTGGTCATGTGAGCCATGGCTTGATAGTTGACATGTCCAAGTCGAACGTGCCACAACCTTGAAATCTCATCCGTCTTTGTCATTAAACATTCCTGCTTGTTAGTCTCTATAATGATTTTATAAAGGCGATTAGCAGAACGTTTTACCTTCATTAATAGTCTCTCTTGGTTGTCGTAGATTCTGAGAAACTCTCCCTTAAGTTCTACTTTGTTACCTTCTTCAGACATCTGTCCCAAAGATATAATATTGTTTTGCAAGCTTGGAATATAGTGTACCTCGCATAGTTTATTTTCTTCTCCATTTTTGCAAAGCATCATGACAGTACCTTTGCCCTTTATCTGAACTTTTGATCCATCACCAAAACGCACTTGGCCTGAAATGCTTTCATCCAGCTCTGCCAATTTTCCTCTAAACCCTGTCATATGGTTCCTTGCACCATTGTCAAGGTACCAGACATTTGACTCACCTGTGCATTCTCCATTCCTTGGCAATTTTGTGTAGAGAAGCTTGTCCTCAATCAATAATTCTGGTTCGTCTTTGTCATGTTTAACCAAGAGTAGAGCCATTTCATCATCCTCCATTTCAGCCATATTTACCTCTTCTTGCACTCCTTTGTTCTTCCTTGGTTTCTTACATTCTGAAGCGAAATGACCATAAAAGTTGTAGTTGTAACATTTGACTGTACTTTTGTCAAATTTGCCACGACCACCTCTCTGTTTTGATCTATCACCACTATTATATCTCTTCTGCCATTCTTCACGTGTCAGGAGTAATTTCTTCTCTCCTCCACCTTGTTTGATCCACTCTTCTTCTGTCATCATCAGTTGTGTTTCTTTCGCTTCCGTCTTCCCTTTCACTCGTTCTTCATGTGCCTTTAATGACCCCACAGCCTCTTCAATTGACATTTTTTCTATGTCTCCAAACTGTTCTAATGTCGAGGTAATCTGTATAAATCTTGCAGGAACAACACGCAAGAATTTCTTCACAATGTATGATTCCTCCATCGTTTCTCCAAGTGCTCGTATGTTTGTGACAAGACCATTCATTTTCATGTGAAAATCTTCGATCTTGTCATTGTCACCCATACTCAACATTTCGAATTCAGATTTTAGAGTCTGAATACGAGCCTTCTTTGCTTTATCCGCTCCTTGACACAAAGTCTGAATCTTTTACCACGCCTCTTTCACCATTTTCTTGCTTGCAATCGAGAGCAGTACATCTTCTGGGATTGCCTGATAAACCATTTCCAATGCTATTTTGTCTGTCTTTTCTTCGACAGCAGCCTTGGGATCACTTTGTTCAATATCGTTCCAGACCCCTTGCGCTTGCATATAAACTTTCATTTTGATAGCCCAAGCTGTATAATTGCTTCTATCCAACATTGGGTAACTCAATCCATATGAGCCATTTCTTTTGTTTGCTTCCATCCTTGATGAAAGAAACGACCGCCAAGACCTTCAAGCTCTGATACCACTTCTTAACTGTTAACACAATTAAATTATAACTGTATGAATAAAACAAAGCTCTTTGCTCGACTAAACGTGTCTGGAAATTTTATTATGATAAATATTACATCAATATAAAGAGAAAAGAAATAACTGAACTCCTACAATTTAGCATATGACTAGAGATGGTTTCGTAAACATACTTAGCCACCTCACAATTTATTCAAACTCCTACTTTCATGCTAATCAATCTGAACGACAAGATCAGCAATAGGATCAAACAAAATCAAAACAACTTTCCTAATAGCATTATTCGGTTGAGATTACTTTCAACAGCTTCTCTCTCTAGTTGAGAGATTTGAGCTGTAATGTCTGCTTTATAATCCATGCTCCACTTTTTGATCCAATATCGTAACATTCTTCATGCATGAAAAGTGCCTTCTGCCATTGCTAAGTTTATTTTTGAATCATTCAATTTACCAACTAGCCATTGCTTGAATTCCTTTGGGTCAATAGGTGCATACTTAGGGTCTTCCTTTTTAACTGGACTGGTTGGTGGTGTCACTCTTGATTTCTTCTATTTTTTATCAAGTTTAACTGTTATCTGTCAACCTAGGAAGGTGGAGTTATTGCCCCTGGCGATCAGTTTCTTTGAAGTTGTCTCATCTTTTGGAATGATGAAACCAAATCGCCTGTTGTATTGATCTTTCTTCCTTGGTAGAATAATGTCTTTTATAATACTCCATTTGCTGAAGTGCTTCCAAATCTCTTTGAGGCTCGCCTTTGATGGGATGTTGTACACAAAGACCGAGAAAGGGGATTTTAGAGGCTTCTTAGTTCTGCATTTTGTTTTGGAGGGTATTTTTGGTTAGGTTGTTTGATATGACTACTGGATCCACCTTCCACTACTATTTCTGCATAGATCTTCTTATTATTAGTGAATTTCTTGTTATCGCTCTCTTCGTAGTAATGTAACGTAGAATGACCGTTACCATATGAGTGACTTGTCCAAGCTTTATTTTCCTTAAAGCTGGGAGGTTCTTTGAGAGGGTGGGCCTTGTTTTTGCCCATCATGGCATCATATACCAAGATTGTTCTTTCCTTGAAGTTGGTTCCCCTAGCAGATTTATGAGATGACCCTGCACCGTGGGATCTTGGCCTAAGATGTTAAAGGATGATTTCTTATCTTTTCTTGGTAGACTCCTATGATGAATCTGAAGAAGCGCTGATGTGATCACCTTATCCTCCCATTCCATGACCTTGTGCATCAAGTCTTTATCCACTAAATCACCATTACTAATGATGAACTCCATTGCTATATGCTGACTTCCTTCTTAGTTTGCTCTATTCTTTAACTATTTAGAACTCTTTCGGTATCATTTTTATTAACAACTCCAAAACTAATTTTGTTTTCATATAAATATGCATCGACATTAACTTTCACACAATGATAAGTGGATTGAATGTATTTCACTATTTCCTCACTAAAATCATCTGAAATTCAAAATATTCTCATAATATAAGTAGGGATTGATACATTACCGATTTAATTAGCACTTCTTTATCCGAACAAGATAAGCATTCCTCCTTTCTTCTAGATTCCTTTCAAAAAAAATAAAAACAACCTTCTTTTTCTTTGATCTCCTTATAATTGTTATTATTTATCTTTCTTTTGGAGATGTATAAATCTCTACTAAATATTGGTTTTAGTAATAAAAATAAAGTTTACAATACTAAACTTAATGGTCTATTTTTTTTGATAATATGTTTAAAAATTCATATACTTCTACCTGTTGTGGAACGAAATATAGGGTGTATTTACTGCGTATTTAATGCTAAGGTTTATGAGAGCTTCGAGCTTTAATGGCTGATCAAGTGTTTCGTGACTTAACTCGGGTCCTCACAAGATGCCTACGTATCTTGCAAATATCAAGAATCAAGCCAAAAAACGTAGTTCTAGATGTGAAGGAGCAGGTCCTTATATAGGTGTTGAAAACCCTAGAATTAGAGTTAAAATAGGAGACTTGGTGGGAAAGTTATTCAGTTGGCCCAATTCTAGAGCCTTCCAAGAGATAAGAAGATAAGTATTGAAGGTGTATGCCTTGGAGGTTACTCCTAATATGATTTAGTTTTCTTTTAAGACTCAATCTTGAAGTTTGAAGCTGGCTGATTTATTAATTACGAATTTATTATCATAAATAAGGTTTTGGGCCTCATTAAGGGGCTTTAACCTTGGACCAATCTAGGCTTATTAAATGCCACATTAAATTTGTTTTTAGGGTTTACTTTTAGCCCATATCATTTGCCCCCAACTTCTAGGAAAACTGATCAGGTTTTCCTTGAAGTTATTACGGCCTTGTTCGAGACTTGGGTCAGGGTTCATTGCTCGTACGCGAGTATTTTCAACAATATTATCTTAATGTAAAGCGTGGAGCAACCAATGCATTCACGATGATGTTGAACGACACTAAGCGGTGCTAAATGGCACTAGGCAGCGCTAACCGGCCTTAAACGATGTTTAAACGATGTTAAACAATGTTGAATGGCACAAAACGGCACTAACGGCACTAATTGGCGATAAACGGTGCTAATCGACACTAATCTGTGCCAACAGGCAATAAACGGTGCTTAAACGGCACTAAACGGTGCTAATTATCACTACTTTGAAAATATTAAATTGTGCTTCGAGCATAAAATTATTTTTCCGTATTTCTGGAATTTTTATCTCCGGAACGTAATCATTTTTAATGATTTTCTGAAATTACTGCGAACCTTCGACCTAGATCGAGGTCGTTACGAGGTGCCCAGGTCGTGAGTCTGGCGACCTCGCCATATGACCAGGATCGAGGTAGTACAAAGTCACCAGGATGGCCTGGTCGTGTGATGTCCGACCTCAATCCACGAGGTGAATTCACGTCGTGTAAAGGCTCAAGATAAGGCAGGTCCTTCAGCCTGCGATCTCAATGTTCGACCTGGTTCGAGGTCGTGTATGGCTTCTTAATCAGCCAGGTCGTATGTGATTCGAACTCATTTTACGAGGTGAATTCTTGTCGTGTAAGGACGCCAAATGACGCACGTCGCGAATTCTACGACCTCATTTTACGATGTGGATCGAATTCGTGTATAGCTCTTTTCATGGCCTGGTCGCACAACTCACGACCTCTTATTACGAGGTAATTTGAGGTCGTGTAAGCTACCATAACTTGGCTGTTTGTGAGTTTTACGAGACATCCCTACGAACTGATTGCAGGTCGTGTATGGACTAATAATAGACCTCCTCGTAGGCGTCACGACCTTAACCTACGAACTGGAATGAGCTCGTGGGGGATAACAAATTTTTTTTTATCCTTGAATTCCAGAAGCTTCTACAAGTTTCTAGATCCTGGGCCTCCATTTGGGCCTATGGACCTTAACCGGCTTTAACCTGTTAGCTAGGCATTCGAACCGGCTAAATGACCGGTTGTGTTGAGTATAAAAGAGTAAGAGGAGTGAGCTCATTTCTCACTTCACTAAAACATTTCACTAAAATTTCTCTCTAGAGCTCTCTAGCTTCAAGTAGTTTCCGGCAAGAATTTTTCCGGCAAAAGCTCTTCCTCCCACGGAGGTTTCTGGGTTTTCTTTGAAGATCATCTTCCAAGCATTCATCTTAAGAGCATCAATGGCAGATGATAGAGAAGCTAGGAGGTTGAGCAAGATGAGTGCATCATCGCGAGGTACCTCTTTCCCTCCTATACGTTCAAAATGTACTTCCTTGATAGACATGATTAATCAAAGAGGAGATGAATATCCCTCTGTATCTGCATTAGACTATTATAATCATCATTCGAGATTTTTTGATGCTGAGGAAATCAAAAAATTCAACAAACTCTTCAATGTTCGTTCCCCCTTAAAATTAGTCCCAGCTGAACCAGGGGATCGTTCTTGTCATTGGAAGCCCCATGCCTTGTGCATATACAAGGATGCTATCATGGCTGGGCTTCATTTTCCTTTTCATAATTTCATCCCCACCTTATTGGCGGATGTTCAAATAAACCCTTGTCAGCTAGTCCCAAATGCTTGGAGGGCCATTCTTTGCTTCATGGTCCTTTGTTTGAAAAACAACTTTCCACTATCTGTTCCTCTTTTTAGGAAGATTTTTCAATTTAAAAATAGTGCAATCACTTATCCTGGCTGGGTATATATCAGCCTTCGTGCTAGTAATCCTAAATGGAAAGAGGAGTTCATGTACCTTGTGTGGGAGGGGGGTGATTGGGGCACCCTCTTTCGTAGCTCCTTTGGGAAGGTAACTGATGGGAATTCAGATGACATCGAGCTAAATGATGCCGAAAGAGCTGCTTTCAACACCCTTACTGCAAACAAAGGGGAAACTCACTTCTTCACTCTTCTTGAGGAATTTTCCCTCAAGTCTGTGGGTCTTTCTTCTGTTACTGATAAGGGTAAATCCCTCCATTCTTTTACTTAGTTTTTCATTCATTTTACATGTTACATTTCATTTGTTACTAACTTTGTCTTTGATTTTTCAGCTGCTAGAGCCATTAATGAGCTCCAAGAGCATTTGGCTGGGGAAACTCCCCGTATGAAGAGGAAAAGAGCTACGAAGGACCCTAGGGGACAGCCTACAGAGCCTGCCTTTTTAAGGCCTTATGATGCTGTTGATGTAGAAGAGGGCAGTGGGGCTGCCTCCTCTGCTAAGAGTTCTGTTTTTTGACCTGCTTGGGGCATCAGAAAACAGGACTCGGTTGTAGGAAGCACCAAACATTCCAAGGATTGGTCCTACCACTCAATCACCCCTGCTGATTATCCCGATATTGTTGTTTCTCGCGATTTGGAGGCGGTTGAGCTAATGGGTGCTCAGGCTCTTGCCACCGTAAGTATTTGTTTTTATCTCGTTACCTTAAATTTTTACTTCTTGCCTATTTTTAACTTGTTGTTTTTCAGGGCAACACCTATTTCCAGGCTGCCATGCATCATGCCAAGTCTTGGAGAACTCAGGCTGATACTCACAAGAAGGATCTTGACCAGTCGAAGGCCAAAGTTACAGGCTTGGAAGAGAAGTTGAAGGCGAAAGAGGAAGAGCTGGAGAAAGCCTATGGCAGCATTGCTGAGCTTCGCCAAGGCAAGGAGGATATCATTGATGATTATATGGACTCCGAGGACTTTCAAAGGCTTATGGCTAAGCATGATGATCTTATCTATCCAGCCAACTACTTTAGTGGCTGGAAGGGGGCACTAGATGCTGTTTCTGAGAGGCACCCCGGGCTGTTCCAGATTGGTGATATTCCTTGCCCTGAGGCCCCGTTGGAGCTGGCCAAGTTGTTGGAGTCTCAAAGAATCACCCCCATGGAGGAGGATGAGGAGGAAGAGGAGGAAGGGGAGGATGCTGCTGATAGAACCTTAAACCTTGATCGCTCCCCTCTCCATGCTAGATCTGGTGGTTCAGTTGCTGGGGATTCGACTACCCATACCAGCACTGACAGAGATTCTCCTGCTAGGAGTACTGGCAAGACTAAGGCACCTTGATTTTATTTACCTTGACCCTGCGTGGCATGACTTTTAATGTTTTGCTTTCTTTAAATTTGCAACCTTGAAACTATAGCCTCCGGGCTTGCTTATTTGATTTATGCATTTTCTGGTTTTCCCTTCTATTTAGTTGCTTTGCCTTTTGTGTTTTGGCTTACTTTAGCTAGCAATTCTAAATATGCTTTTGACACATAATAGACATAAAACAACAACTAAAGGAGGAAAAAACCAAATTGCATTAAAACTTGAAATGGGCCTAGCCCTTACATAATACTCTACTTCCTACTCAGAGTTTAAAAAAAAACTCCAAAATGGTTTCGTCGACCTTATTTCTACTTTCCTAATAGATATAAGCTACGTCCTTCATAGGATAATCAAACATAATAGACCTTGAGATTCGATGCGTGCCAAGTGTGAGGCACCTCGTTTCCTTCCACAGTCTCCAACTTGTATGATCCTCGACCCAGCGTGCTTTTGACCCGATATGGGCCTTCCCAATTTGGTGCCAGCTTTCCTTTTTGTCCAACTCCGGATGCTTCAATCTTTCTGAGCACTAAGTCTCCCTGACGGAAGAACCTTTCTTTCACCCTTAGGTTGTAGTAGAAGGAAGATTTCTTCTGATGCTCTGTATTCCTAGCATGGGCTTCATCCCTTACTTCGTCGATCAGATCGTGGGCTAGTCTCATCCCTTCGTCATTGGTGTCTGGTTCAAAAGCCTCCACTCGTGGAGATACATGCATGATTTCCACAGGTACTACAGCTTCAGCCCCGTAGGCTAACATGAATGGAGTTGCTCCAGTAGTAACCTTGCATGTGGTTCGGTATGCCCAGAGTATAGGTAGTAACTCATCCACCCAAGTATTTCTGGAGCGTTCCACTCTTTTCTTAAGTCCATCGAGGATGATTCGATTGGCAACTTCAGCTTGACCATTAGCTTGAGGGTAGGCAACTGAGGTGAATCGAAGCTCAATCCCATTCTCATCACAATAGTCCTTGAACTCTTTGTTGTTAAATTGTAAACCATTGTCCATAACAAGGATTCGTGGTATTCCATATCTGCACATGACATTCTCCCAGAAGAATTGCATGATTTGCTTGGTTGTGATTTTAGCCAAAGGTTTGGCCTCAATCCACTTTGTGAAGTAGTAAATAGCTACAACTAGAAACTTCCTTTGAGAAGTGGCCATAGGAAAGGGCCCAAGAATGTCCATCCCCCACATAGCAAACGGGATGGGGGAGCTAACGGATGTCAACATCTCTGGTGGTTGTCTAACCACTGGTGCATGTTTCTGGCACCGATCACACTTTTTCACATACTCTTTGGCATCAACCATCATCTCAGGTCAATAGATTCCAAGCCTGACTATCTTGTGAGCTAGGGCCCTGCCCCCCAAGTGTTGTCCGCAAATTCCCTCATGGACCTCCTCAACAGCTGATTTGGCCTCTTCGGGCCTTAAACACTTTAGGTACAGAATCACAAAAGATTTTTTATAGAGTATCCCCTCAATCAGAGCATACCTCAACGCTCTCACAGATAATTTTCGTGCCTCCATGGCATTAGTCGGGAGCCAACCAGTCTCGAGGTGTGCTTTTATGGGATCTATCCAACATTCCCTCACTCCAATAGGTGCGATTAACTTTGAATTGATGGTAGGGGTTCTCAGAACTTGGAAGTAGACACTTCCAGAGTAATTCTCTATCTCAGAGGAGGAAAACTTAGATAAGGCATCAGCCTTGGTGTTTTCCTCCCTCGGAATGTGCTCAATGTAGCACTCATCAAATTGAGTCATTATTGCCTTCACAAGCCTTAAGTATTTAGCCATGGTTTCATCCCTCGCCTCAAACTCTCCATTGACTTGAGCCACAACCAACCTTGAATCTCCACAAACTTTAAGGTTTTTGACCCTTAGGGCTCCTGCTAAGCCAAGTCCAGCTATCAGAGCTTCATATTCTGCCTCATTATTGGTTGTTGGAAAGTCCAACTTCAGGGCGTATTCAATCATGAATCCATCGGGACTTTGTAAGACAAGACCTGCGCCACTTGTTTTTGTTTTTGATGCCCCATCAAAATAGAGCATCCAGAATTCCTTCTCCTCTATTATGGGTTCCTTGTCTTCCTTATTGCCTTTCTGAGGTATCTCCTGCCCCCCGACTTCTTGGTTGTCAATGGTGCCTTCAACCACGAAGTCAGCAAGTGCCTGAGCTTTGATGGCCGTCCTTGGCTTGTACTTAATATCGAATTCTCCCAACTCAATCGCCCACTTGATGAGCCTACCACTGGCCTTAGGGCTGTGCAAAATATTCCTCAACGGTTGTCTTGTAAGGACCTCAATCTTATGTGCCTGAAAATAGGGCCTTAGTTTCCTAGAGGCAGTTACCAATGCTAAAGCAAACTTTTCAATAGCGGAGTAGTTCAACTCTGCTCCGTGTAAAACTTTACTCACATAGTATACGGGTTTCTGAACCTTTTTTTCCTCCTTTACCAGCACCGCACTCACAGCTTGACCTGAAATTGCCAAGTAAAGATAGAGGATTTCTCCCGCACTTGGCTTGGCCAACAGCGGGGCCTCAGACATATACTTCTTTACCTGCTCAAAGGCCTCTTGGCTTTCTTCTGTCCACTCAAAGTTTTTTACCTTCTTCAAGGTTTTAAAGAACGGTAAACACTTGTCCCCGGATTTGGAGATGAACCTCCCTAACGCAGTAATCCTCCCAGTTAACTTCTGTACATCCCTTATAGAACGAGGTGACTCCATGTCCAAAATAGCCTTGATTTTGTCGGGGTTGGCCTCAATTCCTCGTTTCGAGACCATGAGACCCAAAAACTTTCCAGACCCAACACCAAAGGCACACTTGGCCGGATTCAACATCATCTTATGGTGCCTCAGCACTCCAAATGCCTCACGCAGGTGTTCAATGTGATCTGCCTTGTGGAGGCTTTTCACCAGCATATCATCCACATAAACCTCCATAGTCTTTCCAATGAGATGAGCGAAAATCTTGTTTACCAACCTCTGATAGGTAGCTCCTGCATTTTTTAGTCCAAAGGCCATGACCATGTAACAATACACACCGAAGTCAGTGATAAACGATACCTTAGGAATATCATCCTTATGCATCTTGATCTGATTATATCCGCTAAAGCCATCCATGAAGCTTAACATCTCATGCCCAGCCGTGCCATCTATCAGCGTATCGATCCTTGGCAAGGGAAAACAGTCCTTTGGGCATGCGTCGTTCAGATCAGTGAAGTCTATACACATCCTCCACTTTCCATTAGCCTTCTTGACCATCACAGGATTGGCCAACCATTCCGGGAACTGGATTTCCTCAATGAACCCTGCCTCTAGGAGTTTGTCAACCACCTGTTTTATGGCTTCTTGCCTCTCAGGTGCGAAATTTCTCTTCTTTTGTTTCACTGTCTTCCGGTTTGGATCCACATTCAGGCTGTGTGTTATCAATTGGGGATCTATCCCTGGCATGTCAGCTGCTGTCCATGCGAAGACATCACTATTGTCTTGCAAAAAGGAGATCAATTTGCTCTTCAAGGGGTCTTTCAAAGATGCCCCGATGTAAGTAACCTTCTCAGAATCTCCCAGCTCCAAAGGTACGGGAAGCAAGTCCTCTGTCGGTTTTCCTCTCCGCTCTTCATTCTCCCGAACATCCATATCTTCGATTGGGAGGACCTGCCCCCCGGTTCCATCCGGCCTTAGTATGGCCACATAACAACTCCTTGCCATCTTTTGATCCCCTTTCTCTTCTCCTACTCCATTTCTGGTTGGGAACTTAACCTTTAAATGATAGGTAGAGGCAACTGCCTTGAAAGCATGTAGTCCCATCCTACCTAGGATAGCATTGTATGTGGATGTAGCTTTGATAACCAAGAAATTTAACATCTGAGTTGCCTCCCGTGGCTCCTGCCCTATAGTCATGGGTAGCTGAATTGTTCCCTCGACCTTCGACTCTACTCCGTTGAACCCATATATGGGCATGTTTGACGGCGTCAACTGAGACTCAGCGTATCCCCTTTTTAAGAAGGCATCATGAAACAAGATGTCCACCGATGCTCCATTGTCGATCAAGACCCTCTTCACTTGGGAATTGCCTATCACAGGTGAGATAACCAGGGGGTCATCATGGGGAAACTTCACCCCTTCAAGGTCCGAATCATCGAATCCAATCGAGACTTCTGTATTTGCACGTTTTGGCGCTTCCCCTACAATGTGCATCACTTCTAGTGCATACGCCTTTCTGGAATTTCTACTTGTCCCGTCCGCTGTTGGGCCACCAAAGATCATGTTAATCACTGGCCCCCGGGGCTGCTGATTGGGATTACGGTCCTCATCTTTCCTATCATAATCCCGCCTTGGGTTTCCCCGATCCCCATCTTTGCAGAATTTATTCAATTTTCCCCTGCGGATCAAGAACTCAATTTCATCCTTCAATTGTCTACAATCGTCGGTATCGTGACCCACATCCTTATGGAATCGACAGTACTGATTCTTATTTCTTTTCTCAGGATCAGTCCTTAGTGGCTTCGGCCATCTCACATCCCTGTCTTTTTCTATCTCCATCAGGATTTGACTTCTTGGAGTATTCAGCCTTGCGTATTTCGTAAACCTTTGCCCGGGACTCCCCTTTTTAGGGGCTGAATCAGAATCCCTGCCCGTGCGCGGGTACTTATCTTTAGCATCATATTCCTGTTCCGACTTCCGCTTCTTAGAGTTGTCACCGTTTCCGGTGTTCCCCGTTCCTGACTCTTTCTTCAGAATATCTTCCGCCTTGATGTACTTGCTCGCCCTTTGTTGGAGCTCAACCATATTTTCAGGGGGATGCTTAGCCAATGACATTTTGAAATAAACCTTCGAAGTTCCATTCTGCAACGCTACCATGGCTACCTTGTTTTCCAAGTTTGTAATGTTGAGCGTTTCCTTTGTGAATCGCTTGAGATAGTCTCTGAGATTTTCATTCTTTCCTTGTATCACAGTCATGAGAGATGTGGAATCTTTCTCATGAATTCTTCCTCCTATGAACTGGCTGACAAAAGCATTGCTTAGCTCTTTGAAAGAGGCAATGGAGTTTGGTGGTAGGCGGCTGTACCAACGTTGTGCCATGCCCGCTAATGTTTGGGGAAACGCCCTACACTTCAAGGCGTCACTGGCGGGTTGTAACAGCAATGCGTTAGAGAACGTCCTTACATGATTAGCGGGATCTCCCGTTCCATCGTAAACCTTTATGGTAGGCATCTTGAACTTCCGTGATATATGCGCATTCATCACCTCCTCAGTGAATGGAGGGGTTGGATCATCAGGATCTCCAAGTTGCATCAAGTCTTCAGGATTGCCTCTGGGGGTTTCGACCCTCGTGCTTCTACCTCTAGGGACTTCGGTCCTTCTCTCTCTCCTTGGGGTGCTTTCCAAATCAACAATAGGAATGTCTCCTCCCGTCGCTGGTGGGGGTCGATTCTGATTCTGTCTTCGCTGTTCCCTTTCTATGTCCTCCTTTAATTTTTGGATCTTGGCCTCGTGAGCCTTGATTTTTTCAGCAGCCGTTAAGGGAGGTCGATCATGGGTTCTTCGGCATCCAATAGGTTCCTTACTTGGACGACGTCTTCTCGGGGCTTCATCCCTATCTTCTTCCGAGGATGAATCATCAGAATACGGGCCTGAGTAGTCATAGTATTGCTGGCCTTGATTGGATCCTAAACCCCTGATGTAATGTGGATTGTACGGCTCGTGTATCTGGAGGGCGTGACCACTTGGTCCGGCCTGATACGGGGGATAATTAGGCAACCCATATATCGGGTTCGTGCTTGCGGGGATCACTGTAGTAGAGATCTGAGCGGTGGGTGGAGCGGACTGCCCTCCGAGAGGGGCGACCACCATCTGAAGGGGATTCGTCCCTTGGGTGGTGGGATTCGTCACTAAGGGTAGCGACTCATGAGGTTGCGCTTCAGTTCCTTGTGGCCGAGTGACCAGCGGTTGAGAATTCGCCCCTAGGGGCACTTGTTCCCCAATCGGGGGTGCGGTGGTGTTAGTGATGGTTTCAGAAAGTGTTGGTGTTCTCCGGGTGGTAACCATGGTTGATATCGTGTCCCACAGACGGCGCCAAATGTTGTGGAACGAAATATAGGGTGTATTTACTACGTATTTAATGCTAAGGTTTATGAGAGCTTCGAGCTTTAATGGCTGATCAAGTGTTTCGTGACTTAACTCGGGTCCTCACAAGATGCCTACGTATCTTGCAAATATCAAGAATCAAGCCAAAAAATGTAGTTCTAGATGTGAAGGAGTAGGTCCTTATATAGGTGTTGAAAAGCCTATAATTAGAGTTGAAATAGGAGACTTGGTGGGCAAGTTATTCAGTTGGCCCAATTCTAGAGCCTTCCAAGAGATAAGAAGATAAGTATTGAAGGTGTATGCCTTGGAGGTTACTCCTAATATGATTTAGTTTCCTTTTAAGACTCAATCTTGAAGTTTGAAGCTGGCTGATTTATTAATTACGAATTTATTATCTTAAATAAGGTTTTGGGCCTCATTAAGGGGCTTTAACCTTGGACCAATCTAGGATTATTAAATGCCACATTAAATGTATTTTTAGGGTTTACTTTTAGCCCATATCACTACCCGTGTACCCAACATTTTCTAATTTAAAGAGGATTGATCCTTTTTTCATATAAATTTCATTATAATTATATATAATCGTCTCATTTTTTTAATAATTTATAATTATTTATCCATTAAAAAAATTTGTAAATAATTTTACTATTAAATATTAATGTGAATATTGGTGACTATATTATTCTATCCAGATTTTATTCTTTTATTTTCGGATTTCATCTTTTCATTAAAAGAAATTCGAATAAATGATTTACCAATTATAACATGTTATGGATCAATACTATATAAAAAATTAGTATTATTTTTAGAAATTTTTAGTGTTCTGTAATGGTTAATCAAACCATAAAAACCTCATTTATGAAATATGAAATCTAGATATTTACCAGACAAAAAAACCTAGATATATAAAATATAACAAAATTGTAACAAATACAACATATAAATGGAACCTGCAAAAGATAAATTCCACACAAAAAATTCGAATGAATATAGTTCGTTTTCCAATTGTACGGTCATATCGTATAACTCAATCAACCTGATAATAAACGTAAAATTAACCCAAATTCATTGACCTAATTCTCTTAGGTCTGTCAAGATTGAACATGATTCGAGGATTCGATATGAACCTGACACGAATTTTTCGGATTAGGGTTATTATTAAATAGGTCTGGTCGAAAACGAGTCGAACTCGAAATTGACCCGCATAAAAAAATAGGTTACGGATCAATCCGTTTAACTCGAAACCGACCCGCATATTAATTCATATAACTGTTATTATAGAAAAATGTTTATTAATATATTGTTAAAAATTATGTTGTTCTTGATGATAATTCAAAACACCTAAAATATATTTTATATATAAGTAAGCTTGTAACTGTTCAACGGTTGACATGTATATCAGCATCCGATGAAGAGGAAACTTATCAATGGATAAGTCATTTTGTAACATATACTGAGAGATTTAATGGATAAGTTATCATCTGAGAGTGTAGTTGATAGATTGATAAGTCATGTTGACTATCAACAACTATGCAGAATAGTTTAGCTAATTGTAAATAGGTTGTGCTTTGTAATTCAGCATAAGTGAAAATGATATATACCTTAACGGATAAACAATCTACATCAACGGATAAGACTCATCGACGAATAGCAAAGCAATCAACCCTCAATGGATATCAGTCCTCAACGGATAATATCTCATACTTAACAGTTGACAGTGACTTGACATGGCTGACAAATCACATGGGTTGACAGAATCTTAAAGTACATGAAAGCCAGAAAATGGAGACCTCGAAGAAGAAGAAACATTTATTTTCTATACAAGTAAATTGGATGATATTTTCAAAATAAATTCTGTCAAAGACAATTATCCAATTTACCCACATGAAGACAAGGACTGAAGAAGCATGTCTGCTGGACCTAGATTATTGTTATACTTTGTCTCTAGTAGGTGTTGTAAAACTTGGCTATATAAACAGTTGCTTTGTAACTAAGAAACATAAGTACATTTGTTAGAACAGTTAGAATTTCTTGTAAAGCAAAACACTGAAACTGCAATTATGTTTTAAACACAAATTACTTCTTTTATATATATATATATATATATATATATATATATATATATATATATATATATATATATATATAGTCCTGTTCTACTAGAAACAAATTAGAATAGAAACCTAGAAACTAAGCCCAGTCCACAAAAATATATTATTCTAGCCCAACTAAAAATACACGCACCACACCAGCATTGATTGAATATATAAGACCACTACACCACAATTGCCACCACCCACCACATCACCATCACGGCTGCCACCACACCCCCACCACCGCTGCCACCCACACACTACCATCACCACAGATCGAAGCTCGTCGTTCATTGTTCATCATCAAAGCGTCGTCGATGATTATTGTTCATCACTAATCTGTTCATCAAAGATCTGTTCATTTAATATATTAAATTATATTAAGAAATCACTAAATCATATTACAGAAATCACTAATTTGTATTGCAGAAATCACTAATTAGTATAGTAGAAATCACTAATCTATACAACTGTAATCACTGATACCGCACCCACCCCCCACCCCCACCCCCACTCCCACTTGCCATCACCACCACCACCACCTGCCATCGTTGCAATCGACCACCACACCACCTGTCAACGCCACCACCACCTACCTCGCTACCATCGACCACCACCACCATGATTGTTCAGATACATACACACATACATCGTTACATACACACAAATACACAAATTCAGATCTGGAAGTCTTCATCGGAATGTTCAGAATCGATAGATGAAGATAAGATTACGATCTGAAGTTAAAAATCACTAAATTATATTTGTAGTTGCACAATTAATGATCGGGAAGAAGTAAATCTGCAATCGGAATCAGAAATTGGTGTCGGAATCAGAGCCCCTGCGGGGCCAGTGGTCGGAAAAGAAGATGGCGGTGGTGGTGCATCGGTGGAGGTGGAGGTGGAGGTGGTGGTGCGTCGGTGGTGATGGATGGGTGGGGTGGGGTGGGGTGGGGTGGGGTGGGGTGGAGATAATAAATATGGGGTGGAGATAGTTATTGGAGATAATAAAATATGGTGTGGAGATAGTAAAGTAGAGTGTGCAGATAATGGTTTCTAGTTTCTATTTTAAAAGTGGTTTCTATTTGACCACTAGCCTATATATATATATATATATATATATATATATATATATATATATATATATATAGGGGGCTACTCCAATACAAACATCCTTATAATACAAACCTAAAAACCAAATTCCAATCCAACATTTAAGCTAATCTAATGACCAAAATAGGGGTACCCCAATACGAAAAAATCTTATAATTCTACCCTCTATCCAAAAATTAATATATATATATATATATATATATATATATATATATATATATATATATATATATATATTTAAAAAAATGATGACGTGCAGCAGTTTTTTTATTTATTTATTTTTTCGATGAATGGATAGATGGTTGAATTATAAGACTTTTTTGTGAAGGTGCCCCTGGCAGGGCCCTTAGAATATATGAAATATAATATATTTTGTGTTGGTTTGTAGTTCTCATTTTAAGAGTGGTTTGTATTTGAGCAAAAACCTATATATATATATATATATATATATATATATATATATATCTCAGGTGGATCATACAACTCCACCTAAAATTTTAAATATGTTGAGTATTTATGGTTAAATAGAATCTATCTGACACGGTAGAAAAATTCTCTGTCTATGCGGCTTAAAATCATGTATTTATCAATTTTTTTTTGTAAATCTAACCGTACCGATGAAAATTTTATGCAAAAATAAGTATTGTGTAAAATTTATAAATTTTATCCTTTAAAAAAGCATTTAATTTAACATGGTATTTTATATATGGTTTATAATATAAATGTAACGGCTCAGATTTTATATCATTTTTTGATTAAAAATTGCATCATATACAAAATCAATTTCTATGTAATTTTGTGTACCCACTAACTTTTGCGTAATCTTTTAATCTGTACGGTTGGATTTTCGTAAAAATTATTGAAAATATGAATTTGAAGCAACATAAGTAGAGAATTTTTCTACATGTCAGGTAGATTCTTTTTACCCGTTATAATTTCATTTGTAATCATAGCTATGATGGTGGATGTCTATTTGATGTTGAAGATGAAGAATGTGATATATACCCGCATGTCCGCACGTTTTATACAATATGTAATGTGGAAGGGAAGTAGTAATTTTATTATCTAACTATACGCATTTTCGGAATGCGTTGACGAGTGGATATAAAGGACATTATTACCGATAATGGATAATGTGGACAATTAGTTTATATCTTTGTGTGAATTTGGTCAATTTCTTAGTAGCCACCATCTATTTTTTTTTATAAATGAATTAATTCAATAAAAAAAAACCATACGGCATCTATATAAATAGTCGTATCGAACAAACAAAACACAGAAACAATCACTGATTAATCCATTCTTCTTAGAGATGAAATCACATGATTTATTGAAGATGATATTTACACATGCTTCGCCACTTCCGCTTCCGCCATAACAAGTTTGAGCTATCGACTGAAAATGCAATTCCCTAAAAACTTTTATTACTAAATCAAGCACCATACTCACACAATCAGTGAGAAAATAACAAAACTCACACAAACGGTGAGACATCAAAAAAACCGATCTTACAACTTTAAAAATGAGACTACAAAATAAAGTTACAAACTAAAACCAAATGCGAACTGAAAGTGACAAACTAGCAACCTTAGATTTGCAACTGCGAAAATTAAATACTAGCTAAAACCAAGACAATTCTTAGATATGCGGAACAAACCCATAAGAACAAGATAACTCGGACCACTTTCGAGAACAAAATCACTGGGAAGAACGAGAAATCCAAAACTCCGTGGAATTGAGATCTAAGAAATTGAAGACCAAATCGGAAAAAAGTTTGAAGCCTTAGATCCGAAAATACAAACTAATGTCAAATCTTAAGAAAAAAATAGACCAGTCTTACAGAACAAGGAAGATTTTTAGATAAATCAAAATTATAAAACAAAAAATTATTGAAAGAAGAAGAAAACACAAAGGAAATGAAAAATTTTGTACCATTCCACCGATAGCCACCATCTATTAATTACACCAATAAACTTACAAAAAAATATCAAATTAGTTTTTCTTACCTAAATTTCTTGTCCTATTTTGGCAAACAGTGATGTAATAATGTAATAATACTAATGTTCAAATCAGTCCAGTCTTGATTGAAATAGATAATAGATTCAAATAATCAATTCAAGAAGCCGCCGCCGCAACCGTCTTCAAGGCATGCTTAACCTTTTATGTCCAATGTTCATACATGTAACATGTTTCATAATTTCCACTTTTTTATATTCATTGAGATAAATTAAATTATATATTAAATTTTAATGGGTATTTCCTCGGTTACAAAATAAGTTTTTCTAAATTTTAATTTGAATAATAAACGTAACTCCACATATTATTTTTCGAATGTATTTTAAATTAAAATTTAATATTCAAAATTTAATTCAAAAAATTAAATATGTAAATTTATCATTTTTATATATTTTAAAACACACATATAAAAATTAAAAAAAACAAATATTTTGGAACGGATGAATTATAAGTCTTTCTTGATCTCGTGGCCTGCAAAAATAAATGCATACAAGTTGTGCAACTTTTCCTTATTTCTTAATCTATAATCGTTCCATAATTGAGTTGAAAATATGACGAGTCAACCAACATAATGGACTAGTTGAAATATATATTCTTTTTGTCTATATGGTGATTTCTTTCAAGTAGTAATTTAAATTTAAATAAAAATGGATTTTACTCTTTTATTTTTGTATACTTTTGTTAACTGGTCCTAATTTTTGATTTCGATTCTCGCAATAATCCGCTGAATTGTATGAGATTGTTGGCTTATATTTTGAAGCTTTGCTGAAAAAAACAAAAAGGATCTTGTTTTTGAAGTTGCAGAGACATTTCTTGTTTTAGCACGCATCTGTGGATATATATGTAACACACACTCATAGTGTTAGGCTGGTGGTACTTTTTAGTTAACTTGTGTGTGTGTGAATGAGTGAGAAACCAAGGACAAGATTTTCTCTCCTCACGGGTTCCTCACCAACCCGTTGTTCACCCCTCCATAGTAAGCTTTGCCTTTACAGTTTACACACATATTTCCTACATGTTTTGTGTCTGTGTGTGTTTTTTTTTTGCTTGAAACTACATATTCTGTTTAATCTTGTTTAAACTTTTATGTGTTTCTTAATTGTGTGCTTACAAGTCTCTCTCTCTCTCTCTCTCTCTCTCTCTCTCTCTCTCTCTCTCTCTCATGTCAGTGAGTGTCAGTGTGTTAATTTTGTGCTGACAAGGGTGTGTATTAATAGGTAAAATTGTGTAATAAAAAGGGAAATGAGTTGTGGTTGCTTTGGTGCTTCAACTGGAAATGAAGAAACTGATGATATAAGTGTTTCTGGAAATGTAAAGAAATTCTCCTACAAACAATTAAGCACCGCAACTAATAATTTTCATCCATCCAACAAGATAGGCCGAGGAGGTTTCGGAATTGTTTACAAGGTACTCTCAATCTTGTTGTATATAATAATTTGCCTGATTTAATTATTTTTTGCTATTGTCTTCGGGGTTATGTATTAGATTGACTATGTTTATGCTTGATGGATGATTTGACCTTATGAATTATGACCAGAATGGTAGGTGCTTAAGTTGGACAGCTTGTCAAACTATGTGAAACCATATTCATTTTGTAGATTTCTTGTTTCGACCAAATGGATATATTACATTATGATTTCTAGTTCATATGCCTTTTCAGCTTCACAAATTGTTTCATCTGTACATGTTATTAGCTACATAATATATCTGATCTACAGAAGTGTCAAAAATAAATAAATTAAGGAAACCATACTGGCATCTAGATTGCATTCAAATCAGTAGTCAATTAATTTCAACATTTGACACCCTGTACTCAAAGTTCCTTTCTAATAATATCACTGTTGTGTTTGTATAGGGAGTCCTCAAAAATGGAACACAAGTAGCTGTGAAAGCACTTTCTGCTGAATCAAAGCAGGGTTTGCGTGAATTCTTAACTGAGATTGATGTCATATCAAATGTTAGGCATGCAAACCTTGTCAAATTAATTGGATGTTGTGTTCAAGGAACTAATCGGATATTGGTATATGAATATTTAGAGAATAATTCGCTTGACACTGCTCTTTTAGGTATTGTGTAAAACAGTTGGTTGAAACAATTGAAATTTTGTTACAATCTTCATTAAGAGAAAATTAATAAAGATCAGATTGCAGGTTCGAATAGAAATACAATCAAGTTGAATTGGGAAAGAAGATCTGCTATCTGCAAGGGTACTGCCAGCGGTCTTGCATATCTTCATGAAGAGCTTGAGCCACCTATTGTGCATAGGGATATTAAAGCTAGTAACATACTTCTGGATAAGAACTTCACAGCAAAAATTGGAGACTTCGGGTTGGCAAAACTTTTTCCAGACAACATCACTCACATCAGCACCAAAATAAGAGGAACCACGTAAGGATTTTTCACATTCTTTGATGCAAGTTTAGTTGCTAGTGCTGTTTGAAGCACTATCTTCCTTGTTTGGTCAACTTAATAATTGATTTTTTGGTTAAACGATAGTCTGATTTGCATAAATGGTAAAATGTTCACCCTTGAGGTGACACATGCTAGTTGTAGTCAATCAGCAATTTAATTTCGGGATTATATGAAATCATGCAAATTAGTTATATACAATTTGTTTCAAATTTTTTTATTACCTTACCAGTTGATGTCATTGGTGTGGTAGTGGTAGTCTATTATACTTGACTGACCATTTAGGCAAGCAGCACTCAGTTAAAACATTAATAATGCAAATGATAATATCCGAAATAGACCGAACACTGGGGCACCGGAGTGTTCTGTCGGCCACAGCTCTGTGAATCCATGATACGTGTTTAGAACAGAGAGATGTATAGTTGTGTCTGCTGAAGTCAAAACTTTTGCTTCCCATTAAGCCTAAACTATTTTTGATATGTTAAGCTCTGAGCTCATAATGTAACCTTGAGTGGACATTTATATATCTTTTGTGATATTGGAGATAAATCTGTTCTTACACCTCTTCTCATCTCAGAGGTTATTTGGCGCCAGAATATATGATGGGGGGAAAGTTAACTAAAAAAGCAGATGTCTTCAGCTTTGGGGTTCTCATCCTTGAAATAGTAAGTGGCAGAAGCAGTGGAAAAGCAAGCTGGGGAGGGATACAGAAGCTTTTGTTGGAATGGGTGAGTCCAGATTTTCATAAGATTAGATACAATTTGTTTCTCTTTTACTGATCATTGTACTCTCACCACCCCCCCTCACACACACAAAAAACAGGCAAGTATACAATCATACCAACACATCTTAGGCATCGTTTTAAATGGTTGTTCTCATTAGACAAGCCTGAGGTTTTTTTTTTTCAAAGCAAGTCTGAGGTTTCTGTACATGTGAGGCAGTTGTGAGACAAGTATCTACGATGATGCTATAAATTCTTGTGTAACAAGTATTATTCTTCCTCCAACTGGATAAAATGACCATAATTCTGCTTTAATAGGCAAGGCAGCTCTATGAAGAAGACCAACTCTTAGAGATGGTAGATCCTGATCTGGAAGGATTCCCTGAGAACGAAGTCATTAGGTATATTAAAATAGCCCTTTTTTGTACACAAGCAACAGCAAGCAGGAGGCCAACGATGAGTCAAGTTGTTGACATGCTTTGGAGAAACACCCAACTGAATGAGAAAGAACTTAAGGTGCCAGGGTAGTTCCAGTTTGAAGATTGGTTTCTATGTTTAAGTCATAACCTCGATCTGTATTTTTGTGTGACCATTGTCGACTGGCCGAGTTTACTCTGGGATTTAATTGAGGTCATATTCAAGCTTCCAGAAAGTTAATGGAATCCCTATACCGAGGAAGAGGACTTTAAAATTTTTGCAGATAGAAGTATGTTATGTTATATATATCTCTCTCCTGGGGTGATCAGTAGTGATTAGTAAGTAGTTAGGGCTAGAAGCTTTCTAACCAATAGCGGCTTCTGTTATTCATTGTTGTATAATCTTACCTCTTCTTGTAAATAGTTTTCTAAAAATTCCATCTTTATTTCATTTAGAAATTTGATTGGTAAATTTTTCCTTTCCGGCAGTAGTTGACTGATCTTTATTACAAATATTAGCGAGCTAAATTTTATCATCCCATATTGAAATGAAGAGCTTCAGCAACCCCGGGCTTGGGACCTTGGACGACCACAACAGAGGGCTTTTCGTCTTGATCTTTCTTGCCGCTTTTCTTCACTATATTTGGAACCTCGCGATGACTTATCTCCCCGATTGTTTTGCAGTACTCTTTAAGGGAAAATTGTTCTTGATTAGCCACAGACAACTTCTATTCTCTCTGCTGGTACAATAGTTCTGTTATTCTCGGTTCAAGTCTTTCATTTCTCGTAGAAAGCATTCTTAAAGTCCATGACTTCCTCAATAATTTGGGCTCGCACTTGTTTCTCCGTCTGCTCTTTTTTTCCGGAGAGGCTGGGACGGATAGCATTCTCCACGACAAATCAAGCCATCCAAAGGTAATGGACATACAACTATACAAGGTTAATGTACTGTGTCATATTGTGTTTTACAAAAAACAAAATGAACGGCTCAATTATCTGAAGTTATCAAAATTTATGACTTAAAATAAAATAAAATTTAAACAATAAACTTTTGAAAAGTTATGCTTGATTGCCTATGGTTTACGATTACCAGCTTATAGCCCGTGCAAAGCACGAGTTACTTTTAAGTACTTTTAAAATTATATGATTAAATAAAATAGAGTATAATAATTTATTATGGATATAATTTAACTTTGTAATTAATTAATAATATTATTAGTAATAATAATAGTTATTTAATAAATGATATGTATTGATTAGAACTAATAATAATATAAAATCTTAATGTAAATTTGTTGTTTACGGGATTGGAACCTTGGATCTTTAGAAGAGGGATTTAAATATAGAATATTTTTTATTATTAGATCTAACGGCTATCATTTATTTACTAGATATCTAAGGGTCACTATTCTTTTAGATGGTTGAACCAAGTTGAACCAAACAACCGAATTATACCTCTGTTTGCTTATTATATAATAGTTTAGATAATATAGATATCATATTATATTATATAATAAAAGTAAAAGGTGTAATAAGTAAATACTACGATAGATCTATAGTTCGATCCTTACTAACAACATATTTTATATAATATTTATATTGTTATATAATATTTATATTTTAAACAGGCTATCAAAAAAAATTTCATTCCTGTAAATACAATACTAATATATTTGATTCCCTAATTTTTTAGACATGAATAGAAAGTATTTTCTTATTCACTAATTTTCTATATATAAGTGAAATTCGTTGTTATATTTGACAAGTTTGAAAATTTAGCTGTTACTATATTATTGGCCTTCAGTTTACAATTTTACATAAAACCACACATCTAATATCTACTATCTACTATATATATATAGGGTCTTGTTCTAATAGAAACTAACTTAGAATAGAAACTAGAAACTAAACCTAAATTAAATATTTCAAGCTAATCTAATGACCAAATTAGGGGTACTCCAATACAAAAAACGTTTAAAATTATTGTCTCTATTCAACAAAAATATAAAAAAATAAAAAAAATTTAAAAAAAAAGTTACTGTTCACGTGATGACGTGGCACGTGAACAGTAACTTTTTTTTAAATTTTTTTTTAATTTTTTTTATATTTTTGTTGAATAGAGCCAAGAATTTTAAACGTTTTTTGTGAAGGTGCCCCTAGCGGGGCCATTAAAATAAATGAAATATAATTTATTTAGTGTAGGTTTCTAGTTTCTATTCTAAGGTTGGTTTCTATTTGAACGCTAGCCTATATATATATATAATGGGCTAACATATCACATTTTATTGATATATAATTTACAATTATGCCCTCAACTTATTATAATTTTATAATTATGCCTTCAAGAATCAACATCAATAAAAAAACTGAAATGTCTTCATGTTTTTGAGAATTGAACTCATTACATCTAAATCATAATTTTAATAAATTTAGTTCATGTTGTTGAGAATTGAACCCATGAGGCCATGACATCTAAATCATAATTTTAATAAATTTAGTTCACCACTACAACTACTGTACCAGAAAATTATTATAATTTTACAATTATGCCTCCAAGAATCAACGTCGATAAAAAAAATAAAATGTCTTCATGCTGTTGGGAATTGAACCCATGACATCTAAATCATAATTTTAATAAATTTGTTCACCACTATAACAACTGTACTAGATGCCTATTTAGCGGCGCCTTTTTAAAAAAATCAAGAAAATATAATTGTTTCGCTCAGGTGTCCCATATTATTCACATATCATGTGTCAATTAATTTTTATATCATAATTTTAATAAATTTTAATAAATTTAGTTCACCACTACAACTGCTACACCAAATGCCTATTTCGATAAATATTGGAATACATTAGTTTTATGCAGCAATGTTGTTTAAAAAAAATCAAGAAAAAATAATTGTTTCGCTCATGTGCCCCATATTATTCATATATGTGCCAAATAAATTTTATGTAATTTTATATATCTCTATACACATACAAGAATCATATATTTGTTCTATTAATAAAACTTGTATCATTTTAGTTAATGAAAAGTTCAAAATTGAATGTAAATATTTTATAGAATATTTAGAGGGTCGTTTATTAGGAAAAAATAAATCTCATTACTCTAATTATTTGCAAAAACACTTAGGTCCCGTTTGCAAAATCTTATTTCTCAGAAATAATTTACTTATTCTGGAAAAAAGTACGTACATTTACTTTTTTCTGAAGTAAGTAACTTATTTTTGCAAGATAACGAATATTAAACTCCCCATACACATTTTTCTCTAAAAAAAGTATGTAAATACGAAATATTTTCCGAAATAAGTAACTTATAAGTCGAGTTAAGATTTGTCAAGCGGGGCCTTAGTATTGTGAATTCTGTCGAATGCACGCATATGCATTTAAGTAAATTCTTTGTATCTTTGTCATGTGTGGTCCTATTCCAAAATCAAAATTGCACGAGTTGTTTGGGTATGGTGCTTTTTTGTTTTTATATAGCAGGGATTATAGAGCATGAAACTAGCAAAATTTATCGAGTCTCTCATGTCACTCATACCTAAAATGTGGTGAAAATTATAACGAGGATTAAAATTGCACTTCAAGTCATACTCGCTTTTTACAATTATTTAGATGACATTGGCAACTTAGAGATGGAAAAAAATATAAACTATACAGACTTAATAGCCGCAACACAATTTTCATTGATAAGATCATACTAAATTATGATGAAATCAAGTCACAATAAATCGAAAATTGTTCATCATCGTAACAAATTTTTCTAACATGTAATGTAAAATGCATCAAATATCGAACCGTCAACACACAAATACAGCAAACAAAATCAGCAAAAAATAATTTAATCAAATTAGAACATTTTTGTGTCTACAAAACCTTTTATAGACCATTGGTCTATTTTAGAATCTACATCAAATCGAAATTGATGGTACATATCATATTGGTTGTATATCCTAATCTCATGAAATTTAGAGTTATCTTAAGATATAAAATTCATCTTTCATAGTATTCATAGAGTGGTTTAATATTTTTAGAATTTTTTCTATGTAATATGTTCGGTATTTGTCCAGTATTTATTTGTTTCTACTTGCTCCATTACGATGCATTATTAGTTTTTTTTTGCTTAGTGTTGCTTTTAATAAACTCTGAGACATGGTGGTAAAGACAATGGAAGTGTTGAACATTCCATAGGTACTATGAATGGTGATGGAAGCCTACGAGGCATGTATTTTTCGTGATCTTGATTTGTAGTGATAATTATTTTTCTTTTTGGCACTCATTTTTGATTGTTGCACATTACCGAGGGTTATTAAATGTTTAGAATTTGGGGCAGTAGATAGGTACAGTACTTTAATGTAATAACTACAAAATTATAAAACATAAATAAACCAAACTGGCATTATGGCTTTATTAATTATCTTGTCTCCAGTCCTAAGTTTAACTTGTAATGTTTTCCATCGAATTATTATAAGGTTGGTTTGAAGGGCCAAATCCTTCTTAGACAGTTATCTAAATTTGAAGATAGAAAAATCTAGATTTAACCATTTAAGTACAACATATATTTATATTATTTTGAATAAAAACAAGAAATCCATGAAGGAACAATACGGAAAAAAGGGGCATGGCTTGAAAATTTAGACTCATTATTTTTTAATTAACGGACCGATTTCATTTGAGTTGTGAGAATTTTGAGTTTGACTTTCGAGAAGTGATGATATAAAAGTTGTACAAGCACCGAGTACATGGTGTATGTTGGATTTTAGCTGATGAAATAAGCATCGGAAAGACAAGACATGTATAATTTTTTGTTTAAATGTTGTCTATATATATGGTTATTGACATCAGATTTTAACCTTTCATGTTAGGTTTGTGTTTTCTTAAAAGGACTTTTTAACACTTCTTCCATTGAGAGGGTGTTGATATTGACTCCCCACGACCTGCTAGGGAATTGGGAGAAAGAATTATTACTTTTTGACTTGAAATGACAAAAGTGAGTCTATCTTGTTTTGTTTTTCATTGATGAATTTTTTGTTTGTATGCATGTTTTTTTTGTTTTTATATGCAATTTTGTTAATAAACTCTAAAACATTAATCATCAGATATCGGGAATTGGCAGCATGAGATATAGCTAGTAAAGTTAATAATTTATTGTTTTAGTGTTTACTTATTATAGTGTTTGTCTATGTTTCTTTTTGTTAGGTTAGGGGTTACACAAATAACGAGATTCAAACAAACAAATAAAACAAAGCACACACACAAATATACTTGACGCGGAAAACCCACGTCCCAAACTTGTATTATTAATCTTAACAATATCAATAATACATCAAGACAATAACACCTTAACGGTGTCCCAACCCAATACTTGAGCCAACAATGCTCAAACATCCCCAAACAATACTTAAGACTACATCTCTTAAGCTTTCACCTCCCCACAGACAAATACGATATGACTATGTATATATAGCCATCACAAACTTAGCCACCAAGATATCCTTTTCATACTTGGTTTCCAATTACAATCCTTATCATACTTGGTATCTAAA
Source organism: Saposhnikovia divaricata (assembly GCA_036435485.1). Lineage (NCBI taxonomy): Eukaryota > Viridiplantae > Streptophyta > Magnoliopsida > Apiales > Apiaceae > Saposhnikovia > Saposhnikovia divaricata. Next base: position 172,868,111 of record CM071598.1, read on the forward strand.
TATACCATCTATAATAATTATCTAAACACATAATTATTACCCAATCCATATATGTTTTGGATCACCAAAACCCATACTATTCGTATTGGGTTTAAACCCAACAATCCTCCCCTTCAACCCAATACCCACATCGGAATGAACGGTAACCATCAAAGCCATCGACGTCCATCTGCCAACTCCTCCCCTCGAACAAGAATCTCCTCATCTTGCTCCTCCAATCTTGAGTGTCGCTAAAACCCGTATAGTGACCCTCCAAACCATCCAAACCATCGTTCTTCACCATAACGATGTATCCATCTACAAAATCACGTGCATCAACCACCACGAGTGCTCTTCCACATGTTGAGTCACCCGATCCTTGCTTTCACAATCCTTCGGTCTCCTGAAGAAAATCACTAGTATCATCCAAATAGTTCACCTGGTTGATCAAGCCATTGAAATAGTTGCGATGACCTCTTCCATCTTCTTCCATCTCGAGTCCGCACAGGATTGATCCACGGTGCAAGGCCAACCGAATAATCCATACCGCATGTAACTTTGTCTCTACCCGCTTTAGTAGCAATCTTCTTATCAGCAAATCATTCATCATGCTCTGCCATACCAATTGAACCTCGAACTTTCCCTCAACCTCATCCATCACGAACCCGAACCTTGGCTCTTGATACCACTTGTTAGGTTAGGGGCTACACAAATAACGAGATTCAAACAAACAAATAAAACAAAGCACACACACAAATATACTTGACGCGGAAAACCCACGTCCCAAACTTGTATTATTAATCTTAACAATATCAATAATACATCAAGACAATAACACCTTAACGGTGTCCCAACCCGATACTTGAGCCAACAATGCTCAAGCATCCCCAAACAATACTTAAGACTACATCTCTTAAGCTTTCACCTCCCCACAGACAAATACGATATGACTATGTATATATAGCCATCACAAACTTAGCCACCAAGATATCCTTTTCATACTTGGTTTCCAATTACAATCCTTATCATACTTGGTATCTAAATATACCATCTATAATAATTATCTAAACACATAATTATTACCCAATCCATATATGTTTTGGATCACCAAAACCCATACTATTCGTATTGGGTTTAAACCCAACACTTTTCATGTTACAATTCACTATTAACTTGAAATAATGGCTCTTAAGTAAAATTATGTTTAGCCAAACACCCTTTATAAAGTCATTTGTCTTTAATTTTGTTGTTCTATTCTAGAGAATTTCCTTGCTTTCAATGGTGCTTCTAGAGAAACATTATAATGAGTTTTTTCAAGACGATTTTCTTTTTTGTTAAGTGATTATTGATGAGGTAGATTATTTTATTTATGTAATATCTACATATTATTTATTATTGAAATTGTTAATAAGAATTTGGTGGCAATTAATATAGGACATGTCTTGATGAATCCCGAAACCATTAAAGCCCGCAATGTGTTAATATTAGTGTAAATGATGGTGATTTTATTAACATGAGTGGGATTTCGATACAAAATGATTTGATGGTATCAGCTAAGAACTAATATATCTTCTTTAGTATACCTTCTTTTGCATAAAATGAATTAAATGATTTGTAACAAAATTTTAAATGTAGGAGTTTTGTGCACTGCGAAATATATGGCATCAATTACATTTTGGAAAAATGAAACGTTAAATCGTTTATTATGTTGAAAATGAACTAACGTGTTAGATAAGTTTCATTTGCGTTGTATACATTCTTTTAATTTTTCATTATATTATAGATTTTCTAGTCATTACGAGGAACTTATTAGTTATGGGTTTAAGAGGGCTCGATCCACATGTTGATGTAAAATATTATGATATTATGATAATATTTTATGTGTACATATATTTATTTGCTCTTTATTAAAGAAAAAAAATGATCCTGTAAATGATAGCATGGAGCTGATAAAATCTGTAATAAGCGACCAACTAGATGAGATTGCATTCCCATCACAGTTACCTCTTACTCACCAAGTGGTGATGGTATGGGACTCACTGCAAGGATCCAAGTGGTGATAGTCCGCATGGGACTTACTGCAAGGATGTTGAACTGAATAATAATAGACATCAATAAAGTGAAAAACGTCAATTTGCTGACTGTGAGAACGAAGAACACGGTATGGTAAAGGCTGAGGAAAAAAAAGAAGGGCAAGATGGAAGTAAATTATCAAATAGTGAGGGAGATGACAAGGCTGATGAGAAAAAGAAAAATAGTGATGGAAAGAGTCTCCGTGCTTTCAAGTTTTCCCTTGCTGAGTTTGTGAAAGAGCTTTTGAAGCCAACATGGAAGGCTGGGCAAATCAACAAAGAAGCCCATAAAACTATCGTAAAGAAAGTGGTAGATAAAGTGACATCTACTGTCCAGGCCATTCATATACCTCAGATGCAAGAAAAAATAGACAACTATTTGTCAGCTTATAAGACAAAGCTCTCAAAACTCGTATGGGTTTGTGTTGTTCTGCTTTATTCATTTAAGCTTCTTTATTCTTTGCATTCAAATTTTGAAGAGAATGACATGCTTCAGAAAGTGGTCTGTTTATATTTAGATATATATGAGGTCTGAACCGATATTTTGGTGACTTGTATTTTTCCCAACTGTTCTTTCTTGTTTCGTAATCATTGCTCTGTCCAAGATAAATTAATGTTATGTGGCTTATTCCGCATATATACCAATAAGATCTTGGTCGCTATTTGATGTAGGTGTTTTGTAGTTGATTTATGTTTCAATTTTTATGTACAAAATATCAGGATTTAGATTCTTAATGCATTTAGATTCATTTCAATTCATAACTAGTAAAAAATACTTGAGATAAGAACTTGAGAAAAAATTTTACTCCCTCCGTCCCAGTGATTTCTATACATTGGATTTGGGCACGGAGACCAAGAAAATGTATAAAAAATAAGTAAAGTTAGATGAAAAGTGGGTAAAGTGGTGGGACCTATCAATAGTTAATAATAAATTTGAGATAGTGGAGGAAAGTAGTGGGTGTAATAGTGTTTTATATTATAAATTTGAGATAGTGGAGGAAAGTTAGTGGGTGTAATAGTGTTTTTTATTATTAAAACTTTGCTATTTTTGGAATGTATAGAAATGATGGGACACCCCAAAATAGTAAGTGTATAGAATTGAATGGGACAGAGGGAGTAAGGTATTACCCAGCTGGAAAGAACTTTTAGTTTTAGGTTCTTTGAATAGAGCATGAGTATAATTTTTGGTACTATCTTCAAATAAAAATTTAAGTAAACATTTTGATTTGTGAGACTTGTGTCCATGCAGAGTCATGGTTTAAGTATCTTGTAATTGGAATATACTTCAGTAGTTTCCGTTTCAGCTACACTATAATCGGATCAGTGAGTAGTTACTAAATAGGAACATTTTCTTTTACATTACTTGAAAGAAAATTGCAAATTATACTGTCAATTTAAAGTACAAGATTCAAAATCATCATGTCCAACTGCTTCCCAAGTTGCTTGGTTCACAGCGACATACTGTACATGTCTTGAATCAAATTTCTCTGTTAAGTTCTGATAACATTATTGGTTCTCCAGCTTTAACTGAAATTAGATCATTAAGGTTCTTACTCTATTTCAATTTTTTTTTGCAGGCACATGCAGACAAAGTTCAGAAAGAGAACCCGAAGGTAGCATGAAAGTTCGAAGTTATTTTGCAGTTTTAGCTTGGATATGTTGGTCTTTTAATATTAGTTGTTTTGTAGCCGTAAACTCCTGTAAATATTTTTTAATGTCTGTAGAAGCTTAAGACCATGAATTGTTCATATTACTTACATAGAAAGAGACTACACTTGCACTCCCACCCAAGCACGAGTCAGTTATTTGGTTGAAGTTGAGTCAAATACATTGGGTTTCAACTTGGTGACCAGACTTCTAAATTTGGTCATTGCATTTTTAAACAATTAAAGTTTTAGCTCGATCAAACTTTTAAATTTGGTCATTGCATTGTTAAACAATTAAAGTTTTAGCTCTCGTTCTGATTTATTGCAGCATATGCTATCTTATTGATATTTTTGATGCAGAAAAACATGTATTTGGCCATCTTGAAACTAAGAGAGAATAATACTAATGAATTTCCAAATACTTTTAGTGCATTCGAGGTAAGAAAATGTTGGTCCCGGAGTATATTGCAGAAGGGGGGTTAAATGCAATATAGATAATTTCAAATCTTTAGCTCAACAACAATGATAAAGATTGTAAACTATCTAGATAAGAATTGCAAACACAAGTAGTAATTCAAGATGTTCTCACAAAATAAATGTTTTATTTATTTTGTAATGTGTTGCTACAACCTCGAGAAAAATGGTTTTCTCAAGCTTCGACTTCTTATGAGAATCGCTTACAGAAAGAATGAGAGATGTGTCTCTATATAGACTAATCTACTTTTTGCATCTCAATCACATGGGTGGCGGAGCTGTTGTCGTTTTCAAGTGACAGCTCCTCACAATTTGCCCACACATGTGACCTTTCCTAAAATGCTATACAAATAGAGTTATCTTTAAGCATAAGGCATTCTGGGTTCTTTCCAAACTTAGCTATAACAATTCTAGTAGATGCAGACTTGTCATACTCTTTGAATTGTCGAGGCTTGTCTTCTGATCTCTCAAGCTTCTGTCGTAGTCTTGCAGGTCTGCTACAATCTTTGACGAATTGCAACAAATCTGTTTCTCGAACATCTAAACTGTCACGGGGGTTTGACTGTGATAAAATCCCCAAATCAAATAATTCAGTGAGACAGTAACCCTTGCCGCCAAGTTTGTTATCAAAGGAATATTCAGTAGTTGACAGTATGAGCTCTCGCCAATGGTGCTGTCGGAACTCCAAACTTGCTGTCAAGTGTGAGAATGTTGCTGTTCCCTGCTTCAGCCAATGTTGCTGTCAAATGAAAACTGCTGTCGTGACCTTGCAACATGCAGTCTTCTTGTAATGTTACCATCAATGTATTGACAGTAACTTTATTATTGCTGTCGAACTGATGTATTCTATTGAGGCTTGAACATATCAATGAACTTCTTCCAAGATACATACTTATTACATAACAGCAATTATTCGATTACAAGAACACACTCTGGCTGTGACAGTATGTGTGACACACTCTAGGCGCTCACGGTCCATTTTCCTTTAATAACATACCTGTTCTTGCACATAATATATAAAATAGCCATCGACCCCACAATAAAACTCACACCGCACACACACACACAGGTTAGAGTCTCAGAACGTCATACACTTGACTAAGCAAAAGTAAAAGTTTCAGAGTTATTACAGACCGAATTAAATAGCATTTATGCTACCAGCAACACTTCGATAAGAAGCGGTGTTGGCGGCTTGAATGTTTGTTACGGTACACTGCTATGCACAGGTCATACTTATAAATAAAACGTACTAACAAAAGTTGCCAACCAATTCGGCTAATGGGGCCTACCGGTGGAATCTCAACTGCTGCCTCGGGCCTAGTCACCTGCTTTCGGGCAGTCTGTCTGGGTCTTGCCATTTCTTTTAACTGTTGTGTTTGTAAATTTGAAAACAAGCAAGAGTGAGCAACTATAGCTCAACAAGAAATATATGTATAAGGTAAGCAATATAACATTACATGTGTTTAGAAGTTATTAAACTCGCTTATATTAATCGGTTATAAAATTATTTGTCATTGTTGATAAATTTCAAAGGTGCACCAATACGTGCCCTTGTTTTCAAAGTAAACTTGCATGAAGTCAACATCTTTCTCATCAAAATAGAACACTATCGGCAACTTGGCACATAAGCCTAAGAAGCAGTGTCAGAGCATTTTTCCAAAGTGGAGGAATGGGACTTAAAGAAAGCATAAAACCTGACATGGATTGACGATGATCAGTCGCCACATCCAAGTCCAATAATCCGCGGGTCTTCTCTACCGGTAGAAGGATAGAAACTACATCCGTAACTATCCCCGGGTGAAAACTACATCCGTAATCACCCTCGATGAAAACTACATCCGTAATCATCCTTCGACAACACCTGGGCCGGAATAATAATTGATGGACCGCCTGGCTCACGGCCGCTTACACATCCCGGGAATCGTTCGTCAACGGATTCCCACACCTGCCAGAGTCCCTTTTTCTTTTTCTTTTAAAAACTGGATTTTGAATGAAAACTGAGTAGTTGAGGTCCTACATTAGTCGACCGATGAGTCTTGAAATCGTACAAGAAGCAAAACCTGACCGGGGGTTTTCGAAAATTTTTTGAGTTCGAAAGTGTTCGAGTTTGAAAGTGCTAAAGGTATCTTGGATTAGCTTTGTCTTTAAAATAACGAACAATAAATAATAATTGATATTTTAAGATTTAATATTAATAATTAATAAAATAATTATTTAACTAAATAAGCTTTTAATCCAAGATAGGTATTTTTGAGTATTCATGATGATATAAAAAAAATAATTACTTAAGTATACGATACTTCCCGAATAACCCTTCGGGTTTTCGCAATTTAAATACGATATAATAATATACCGCTCCCCGGTCAATGGTATATGTGGACCGCTACGACCTCTATTGCTAGAGTCATTGTCCAAAGAAAACATTTCATTCTAAGTTCAAGGGGTACAAGCATATATATGCATATATCTCAAATTTCATCATTTCTTCAATAAACATAAACATATGATACGACTGAAAACCACAAACACAACAGTGAAAGTCCTTATATATGTAAGTTTTGAAAAGTAAACTTGCCTTGGTGAGGTTGGGGTGGTCGAGCTTGCGGAGTAGAATGAAGATCTATACATAACCAATAGTCGTTCGTTAGTACCTTAACAATATCTCTTTTAATTGCGAGGTTTTAGGGGGTACAAAATTAACTTAATGACTTCGTCTTATGACTCTCTAGCCCCACTATAGGTTCATGTCATCACTCGATTACGCTCGTCACTTATTCAACTTAATTTGGTTACCACATCCGAAGCGTATTGATTCCTCCTTAAAATCATACCCAAATAACTCCTCTTACGACTTTTTCACTTGCGCGAACTTTACTCTAACATTTTTATAAAATTGAAAAATACATATTTTAATCCAATTCTTTTTGGGTAGCCTTCACCACTGCAATTAATAGCTCTCCTAATTTTTTCATGATCCTACATAAATTTTTAGGGGTTTAAAGAGGACTAACAAGTGGACCCTATAGTGCAGTTCGGATTCCAGAACCACTCTTCACTTCTCGGGTTATAACTCAAAATCTATACATCACCTAGTCATGAACTTTACATTTCTGGAAACTAAATTCAAATACCTTTCTAACCATATGCATTAGGACCTCGGGAGACAAGATTTAGGGGTTCAAAACCCTCCTACAAGACAGTACATGCTCCCAGAAATTTTACACAGCACCTATCCTTACTCAAACACCCAAGAACTTACTTTATCTATCATCAAAACCACCAAGATTATTCTCCATGGCACACATGGGGTTATATACACTAAGTACAAGCTTTAAAATCACATCAACAACATATAACCTCACGATTTTCATCATCCATAACTCATACTACCAAAATATGCACTAAAACTCTTAGATCTAACATTATAAACCATAAACAATCCATGACTAAGAGTGGTTAGAGTTTTATACCTTCTTGAGTATCTAGGAACCTTGGGTAAGCTTTACAAGCCTCAAGAACACCTTGGATGAGTCCCTACAATCCTTATAATTCAAGATCTAAAAGAAAACTAAGCATGATTACTATTCATCCCAAACTTCAACAATTAATATCTCAAAATCTAGTGGATGAAAGGGGTTGAAATTAATATCATACCTTCTCTATAGTGTAAGGATGGTCTAGGAATTATATCTTGAATTATGAGTGAGTGGAGGTTGGAGAAATTTTCTTCTTCCTCCTTCTTGAAGAGCTTGGCCGAGAGCTTCAAAGGAGAGAGAGAGAGATGCTTGCCTTTTTGTGTTGTGTTTTGAATAATGAAATGAATGATTATTATGTGTATGGATGTGTGTATATTGAGTCACATGTTACCACCCTAGGGTAGTAGACTAGGCACATACCATGCCTCCTTGTCTCCTTAGATAATGCACCACTAACTAGTTACTATTCATCTAGTTCCTTTTTGCTTTCTAGTTTACTTTCCTAATTACCTAGTTACATGATACTTGCATGTAATATCCTTCCTTGTATTATTATTTCTCCACCAATGGTTGTCACTTAATCTTTAATTCATATCGTATCTTAATTAACTCCTCGTAATAATATTTTGTCGCGTAGGGATTTCCCTTGTAATTCTTTAAGTACTTAATTGTGTAAATTCCTTAAATATCCATAACTCCTTGTCATAGTCTCTTAAAATCTCCTAATACTCTAATAACTCTCAAATCCCAAGTTTTTATGAATCTTAATATCAGTAGGCCTCTTGCCTTCAACAATCTTCCCTTTTTCTTACACAGTGAATATAACACATAATTTTTCAGATAATCAATTCCATTACATAACATAGGTGACTCAAAAGGTCCCTAATTCACAATATCATAAGCCTTTACATATTTAAAATATTACAAAAATCAGGGTTCTTACAGTATGTTCTACTTAGCCTATACAAATAAACTAAGCACTAGTTAAGTTGTCTCTACGCTATCACCTATAAATCCTAACAATCTCCCCCAATTTGTTTTTATGGACAATAACAACAAATTCTCAAAATAAGCATGCTGACAACTTAACTAACATAGATCAAAATAGGATTCTAGAACATTTCCAAGCATTTAGCATTACATAGGACAATGATCTAAAGCAAAACAAGTACTCCTCGAGGTTGAGTAGATATGAGTTTTACTTATCTTGTTATTAAGCTTACCTGTTCAGTCTGTTTTCTCTCTTTCTGTGGAGAGCTTCTTCCAAGTACTTTCTGAGATCTTGCACTAGCTTCTTTTCATCAGCAGATACAACATCATCTTCAATCTCATCAATGTACTGTTGGATTTGTTTAGAAGAGACATACTGAACATCTTTCAGATCAAACCATGTTTCAAAATCATAGGTGTAAGTTCTGAATTTCAGGATGTTGTTCACAATCTTGAATCTTCTGCCAGGAAAAGAATTCAAGGTCACTCTTTTGTTTCTGTCAAGTTTTGGATCTTCATCTCTCCTACTATCAAAAATAACTTCCAATTCCCATGCACACAGCATTTCCAGTTTGTGAGATGATCCAATAACTTTCCAGTATAGACTTTTCAGTACACTGGTCCTCAGCTTGTGAAAACTGTCTGCATAGATTTCTTCTTTGCCATCTATGATCCTGAGAGGATTTTCCAGTGCACATGGCTGATAGTTTGGAGCTTCACTGTTCATTTTGTTGACTTTCTTGCATTTTTCTTTCAGCTCAGCTTCCACTACCTCAGCAGTCTGTTTACCAAAATTAGCTTTTCTCCTAGCAGCTTCAGCAGCTAATTCGGCTTCATAGGAAGCCATAGCTTCAGGTGTATAGGAGGGCATCCTTTCTGTCCAATCATACTTAGACACAAGTTCTTCCTCATCTATACTCACATCCTCATTCGCATCGTCGATGTTTCTCCAGTCACCATATTTCTCATAAAATTCAGCATATCTTTTAGCATGGTACTTTTGGATGTGTTCCATGGCTTTCTTAGGAATATTTTTATACATCCCCATAAGCTCCACCATTCTTTCAAGCACGAAGTAATTGACTCTACGCCTTACTTCTTGTGATGTTTGTTTGAGAGTGTATCTGTCTATTATTGTCGACATATTCACCATAGTGAAGTCCTTCTCAACAAACATGACTTTTGCTTTATCTTTCCAAAGAATGTATCTGGATGCATATTCCTTAGAATTATCCAGCTCTAATTGGACTGAAGTTATATCTCGTGTCGCAGCTTCCTTCTGGATTTCGAGGCTGTTTGTTTCTCTTCTTCGAATAGCTTCTTAAAAAAAATCACTCCATGCTTCTTTTTCGTTGCTGCAGCCTTTGTCTTGCCCTTTCTAGGAACTGTATGCCAGGATTTTGCTCTTTGTTTTGTCCTCCTAGACTTGGATGTCTTGACAGTTTTGCCTGTGATAACACAAGTAGTAATTCAAGATGTTCTCACAAAATAAATGTTTTATTTATTTTGTAATGTGTTGCTACAACCTCGAGAAAAATGGTTTTCTCAAGCTTCGACTTCTTGTGAGAATCGCATACAGAAAGAATGAGAGATGTGTCTCTATATAGACTAATCTACCTTTTGCATCTCAGTCACATGGGTGGCGGAGCTGTTGTCATTTTCAAGTGACAGCTCCTCACAATTTGCCCACACATGTGGCCTTTCCTAAAATGCTATACAAACAGAGTTATCTTTAAACATAAGGCATTCTGGGTTCTTTCCAAACTTAGCTATAACAATTCTAGTAGATGCAGACTTGTCATACTCTTTGAATTATTGAGCCTTGTCATGTGATCTCTCAAGCTTCTGTCATAGTCTTGCAGGTCTGCTACAATCTTTGACGAATTGCAACAAATCTGTTTCTCGAGCATCTAAACTGTCACGGGGGTTTGACTGAGATAAAATCCCCAAATCAAATAATCCAGTGAGACAGTAACCCTTGCCGCCAAGTTTGCTGTCAAAGGAATATTCAGTAGTTGACAGTATGAGCTCCCGCCAATGTTGCAGTCGGAACTCCAAACTTGCTGTCAAGTGTGAGAATGTTGTTGTCCCCTGCTTCAGCCAATGTTGCTGTCAAATGTAACATGCTTTCGTGACCTTGCAACATGCAGTCTTCTTGTAATGTTACCATCAATGTATTGACAGTAACTTTATTATTGCTGTCGAACTGATGTATTCTCTTGAGGCTTGAACATATCAATGAACTTTTTCCAAGATACATACTTATTACATAACAGCAATTATTCGATTATAAGAACACACTCTGGCTGTGATAGTATGTTCTACTTAGCCTATACAAATAAACTAAGTACTAGTTAAGTTGTCTCTACGCTATCACCCATAAATCCTAACAGAAAACAATTTGATTATTGGTTTTAGATTGAAAGTTATGTGGTCTGTGCCTACTACCAAACTTGAAAGCCTGAAATTATCATACAATGTAGAAATCACCTATTCTTATTAACTAACGAAACTTGGTAGAACGAAATAAGTTGCTTCAAAATCAGTCCACTTCTTACATGCACACATTAAGAGTATGGTACAACAAGGTTGTTCCTACATAATGTTAGTGAGTGAGCTTACTATATGGCATAAGTGGGTGATTCATTTTTTTTTAATTTTTTCCTTTTTTAAAATACTCCCGATGGATATATACTCAAAGACATGTATGTAAATGTCAATATGACTAATACAAGTTACAAATTAAAAATGTGGATCAAAATAACTAAATCACAAATAAATGAAATCTAGTCAATAAAGAAAAATTAACGCATTGTTAAGATTAAACATAATTTATATAATTCAAATAGATACAAATTTAGACATTATATTACCACAGTTCAACTGAACTAAGTAAAATATGTTATATCTCAACTATATATGTGTTAAACCTTGATAATATATGTAATCCTTTTTTTCTTGAGTTGTTTTAATTTATCTACAAAAAGTCATATTTTTCATAAGTAATGCAAAAGAGAGAAAAAAACATTAATTCATTTTAGTAAAAGTTGGTAAATAACTATACAAGTACATTAAAACAGAGAAAAAAGATCCCGAGATTACCTTAGAAAACTTAATTGAGGTTAGAGTTTTTTTATTATAAAAAACTCGTGGCAATTTTATATATATGTAAATTATTTTGAAATTAAAATAATAACCACGTGTACTTTAAATTTTATTTTGAGCATTCATTTTTCGGAAAATTATATATTCAAAAAATGAATTTTGAAAGAATATCTTTTCGAAAAATGATTTATGGGAAAATATTTCTCATCAATCTATTATTGTGAAAAAATATTAGTTTTGGAAAAAAATTAATTCCTCGAAGAAATATTCCTCCTTTAGAACTTATTTTATGACCCTAAATACAAACAACGGTAGGAATATATAGAAAACACTTTCATACCAACACAATAAATATTCAATTGAGATGAAATAAATGTTCAAACACCCGAAAAGATATTATCTTTTGGAAATATTTTTAAGAAAAAAAAATGGAGCCCTCGAGGTAGATTATCATCACAAATTTAAATTCAATTTTTTAAGCTGTTTTAATGGAATCGTCTTTCTTTGTCTAAATCTTTTTGGGTCCTACTTCATATTCTTAAAAGGGTTATCCTTTTTTAATTACTAGTCTCTACGATAAAAGCTCTAATGTTATTAAAATATATTTAAATTATCTTTTTGGTATGTTTATAAGTTCCTAGAGCATCATGAATATTCTAAATATTTATGAGATAAACGAGAATCGAACCCAGAATCAAGGGATGATAGAAATTTAGTCTTACCATTTTAAATTAGTGCAATTCTCTTGTTAGTGTGGAAAAAAGATTAGTTCAAATTTTCAGGAAAAAATCTTGAGTGGCTTAAATATTGACAAATATAAATATCATTAATTTACAAATGGTCACCAATTGATAATTTTTTTTTATTGTAATTATTTACCATAATTTTTAATATATCGCTCATAATTACAAGATATAAATTTAGCCACATCAAAAATTATACACAATAATCTTAATAAAATTGCACTGTAAACCTTCTTATTCATTCAGATTTTAACATACATAATTATGAAATCAACTCCTTATTGTGGTTTAGCATACATCATAGTAAACTGAATTGAAACACAACCCAACTAGAACGTTACGAACCCGAACTAGCTAGGCAACACCATTATTGTGGTTCTATTGTGAGCTCTGCCCAGTCACACTCTTGGCTTTCTTAGGGACATATTTACGCATCCAAACATGTTTGCCGTTAATTGTAAATTTGGCCTTGTGAACACCATTGAGGACCATATGAATTATGTCAGCACGAAAGAACACAATGCGAGCAAACAAAGCTTGATCTTCCACAGCCCTCACTTCCTGCATGTAAAATGATTCAATGCAATCTCCGAAATATTTGGTGAAAAATTTACGAACTTCTGATTCCTCTACAGGATAGCCTTTTGAAAAAGTAACAAACATTGTCCGTTCATCTGCTGGCACCATACCGTTACCGAAGCTATTAGATAACATTGTTTGTTGTACAAGAAGTTGTTGTTGGCTCTCGGCTATTCTTTGCGCCTCATTTCGCAAAATAGCTTGGTCCATCAAATCATTAAAAGCCCGCATACAAACTGTATTTCGAACTTTTTCTACTCCAAGTTTTGCAAGTGATTGATTATTTTGCAGAAAATGAAGAGAAAAGTTCTTTTGTATCACGCTCTGTGATAGAGGAATTTCACCAGCCTCTGACGTGAGTAATAGAGACAGAGGATTATCAATAAATGCAAGGCATATGTTAGCCTCTTCTGCAAGATCATTGATTAGCATGAAAGGCAATTCTAAGATTCTTTTTACTATGTTAAAGAATCCGACTCGTTCCAACCATAACCAGAATGCCATAATTTGCATAGCTTCCACAGGGTTTCGCAATAAGTCTGCCACAAGAATTAAATACAATCTCCGATCAATTGAATGAAATAGACGAAATTCTTCTTGAGAGATATGAACTTCCGTCTGCGACTGCGAATCTGGGAGACCAGGGAAACCTTCCATGGCAGTTACGTTAAAAACCTGTGAGAAAAAAAAAGATTGATAATAAATTATATAGTATAAAGTAATTACAAATTAGTATTGATTGCGCATGGAATTTGAAAAGAAAAAATGAGTCTAAAATATCCACTACCGGTCAAAGTATTTTTGAGATATTGTGCAATATTCAAAATAAAAAAAATTGTGTTGATTTTATCTAAGCATGAATAAAAATTATAACATATCATGTTCTAATTCAACACAAGTATTTAACGAGTATAATATTATTCTTCAAAAAAATATTATATAAAAGTACGCTTAAAATTGTCGTTTGATATTAATTATATGACTATGCAATAGAACTATCTTCTTTTATTACTGGTACAAAACTACATATATCGTAAATTATAAAACCATTCGAACGTACAACCTTTTCAAACTATAAACATGAACATTAGCAAATATTTGAATAAAACACAACAAAAATAAACGATTAGTGAAGAACAAATGATAAGGAATTAAAGATATCATGAGAATGATATACACACTAATTCTTGAATAACAAACAAAATAAAACATTCAAAAAATTAGTAAAGAAAACAGGTGATTTATGAATAGTACAATTTTGTAAAATCAACAAAAACATCAAATCAACTCTTTAACTATATATAAACAAGATCAATCTCGAACAAAATTTAGGCAAACTATACAAATATATATATATATATATATGTATAAATGATATGTTTGGCAAAATATCTATCAAGGTGATGGAAGGAGTAGGGGTTCAAAGGAATTTACAGTTTTGGTAATTAAGGGGAAAATGTGAAGCTGGAAATTGCTTGTGTAGTTCTGTATGGAAAAACTCTGATGATAGCATGTATTTATAGCACATTTTGGTGAATTTTTGCTATATTCCACTCATTAATGACTCCCTAAATTTAATACTTTTAATATAATAAAATAATATCTGATATTTGTTTTCATTATCTTTTGTATTAATTCGTAATACTATTTATTTTCTCCATTATCTTTGGTATCTTGAGAAATCCTTGAATATGTTATACAGCTGTACATGAGCTGTTTAAATTTTAAAGTGGACAAAATTGCATGTAGAAAACGTCAAATAATATCAATACATTTCTACTTAGTAATAACAAGTAATGTCTTACGTCCACACCTAACAAGAACAATATTTATTTTAATATTTAATTCTTTTGAAATATGTATTTATTTTTAATTTGTATATAAATATTATCATTAAATTATCCACAATAAAATAAAAATTAACCACCCAAGCAGTTTTATGTTATTATTGATAATTATGGTGATTAGATATATTTTCTTCCACAAATATGATTAAATAGTTACACAAATAATCCGCTCATTAAGAAAGATTGAGTACCATGTAGCGTAAAATAATATCTACATTATAAATATAAATTTAGATTTTAATTATCTCATTGTCATCTGGATATAAAACGTACCTCATTTTAATAATAAAATGTAAAGTTATTATATATAGCAATAATCTTAAAAAACAAAGTGGGGTAGGGTGCAGTACTTGGCCCACCCCAAAATTCTTAGTTTAGAGGATATAAAACATGTATGTGTGAAGACATGTTAATCATGTTTATGCATAGAATTGCTTGTTCCATTCTTTTACAATCAATATCCAAGTTCGAATCCTCTCGATCTCAACTTTTTAGTATGATATTTAAACTATTAAACATTCGGTTCGGATATTCAAAAATCGAATAGATATATCTAAAATAATTTGGTTTGAATGCCGAACCAAATAATATGGTTCAATATAATGATATTTTGTTGATGTAATTTTAATTAACTTTATTTATATTTTTAGAATTAATATAATGAATGTTAATTTTAACATGTTGTTGGTGGGATGCGAAACTTAGACCGCTGTATATAATAACTTTTAGCATTATATCTAACAGTACTCATCAATTTAACATAAAATATCTAACGGTTATGGTTGAAACGATAACCACAAAAGGAGGTACGTGTTAACCAAACTACACACAATATGACATGTTTTGTTTATTATAATTTAGCATAGATACCTTAATTTACTTTTCATTTAAATATTTTTTAAAAGAATAGGATAGATAGATAAATAGCCCATCAAAGATAGGCTTAGAGTACATATGGCCATTATAAATAGACTAATTTGCAGTTTGCATCCCTCAGCTTTTAACCAAATGCAATTGTGTATACTTAGTTTCATAAATTTTATTTTGTATCCCTTAATTTTGAAAAACAAATCAAAACACAATCTTTTACATGTTTATTGTCAAAATAAAAGATTAAATTAATTAGGCTTAAGGATGAAAAATTATAAATTATTTCATAGATTATATACTTATCATATATTCAACCCTCACCAAATTTATAAATTAAAATTCCAATTTTTAATTTTGTAAAAATATACGTTTATTAGTTAATGGTCAATAAATAATATTAAATTACAATCTATAAATTGTGTGATATTAAATTGGTAACATGTCTAAATAAGAATTTATAAATAATCTTTGTAATAGTTTTATACCACACTTTTCCATTTATTTTATTAAAATTAATATTTCATTTTAACAAAAATATTACTCCCTCCGGTCCATTATATAAGGCACTTGACTTTTTTGCACGTAACTTTAAGTGTTTTGACTACATATAAAAATTATTATTTTTTAAATTTTCTCTTTTTTTGAATAAAAATATTAATACTCTATTTTTATTTGGAAAAAGAAAATTTAAAAAATAATAATTTTTACTATGTGGTTAAAAGAGTTTAAATTACGTGTAGAAAAGTCAAATGCCTTATATAATGGACCGGAGGGAGTATGAAAGAGGTTGTAATTTGACTTGTTATATAAAGGGATTCAAAGTGCAATTTGTTAAACTACATATACGAGATTGTATTTAGGATAAAGGTGGGGATGCAAACTACAATTTACTCTTATAAATACATAGAACTGGGCAACCCACAAACCATGTTTTCAAAGCATCACTTGAGCAAGCATCTCTTCATCATCATGAAGTACCATATTCACAATATTTTCCACAATATACAATTCATGAACATCCATAAATTGTTCTCCAATCGGCCAAAGCCCCATGTCATTACACCAGAATTAAAAAACTCTACCAAACGGACCCGCAAGAATCACCATACGGTCCCAATTCTCAGCACCGAGTTGAGCCAAATAAGCAGCAAGGCCATTTTCACAGAGTGCTAATGTCCATGAGAAAGTTACAATCTACTTTTCTTTGAGTAAGTTGTTGGATAACATACATATGTTGGTCCATCGCCCCAAATGTAGCTACATTCCTCCACTCTTGGTATCTCATGGTCTGTCTCTACCTCGATCATAAAATGATCCTCTAGAAAAGCTCTCATCAACTTCTTCAACATAGCATAGTTTTATTAAATCGCTTTTCCTAAATGTCTAAAGATCCAGCTACCATCCAGGATTGAATTTAAAGGAGTCCAAACAACCTTATTGAACAGGGCCTCATAATTCCTAGAGTCCCCAAATTTTCTAATTCCATTATAGATATGTACGTGTATCAATAAGAATAAAACCGTAACAACAATTTCAAAACTCTCTTCACGGAATTTACGACATGTTCTAGCAAAAATTGAGTAGTCGATACCTTAGAAACAAAGGCATGTACATTTGTTACTAAAGATGTTTATAAATCTTACTTACTAGAACAAGTATTACCCTGAATTCGATAAAAATGGCCAGTCTTATCTTCTCTACTTATTTATATCCAGCAAGATAATGCTAGGCTGCACATAAAAATCGATAATGAGGAATTTATAAACTCTGCAAAACAAGATGAATTTGATATTAGATTGGTATATCAACCACCAAATAGCTCCGATTTGAATGTTCTTGATCTTGGTTTTTTTTAGATCAATTCAAGCATTTCAACACCAACAAGCTCCTGAAAATATTGAAAAGTTGATTGAGGCAGTGTACAAATCCTTTGATGAATTATCACCAAGCTATCTTAACAATGTATTTTTGTCACTACAAGCATGCATGGTTGAGGTCATTAAGTCTTTTGGTAATAATGCGTATAAATTGCCTCGCATGAACAAAGATAAGCTGGCTCGGACTACTGGTGATAAGTAAATATTTAATATTAGTTTATCCCTATATTTTTAGTTTTTTTTTGCAGAATTGGATTTAATTTAATGTGTTTTAATGTTTTATTGTAGGAATCAAGAAAATAATAGATTGGAGCTTAAATTAGAATTTTTGGAGTTAAATAATGGAAAATATGGATTTTTGGATAGATTTTACATTCTTTGCTATTTTGGCTCTATCGGGAGTTCTACAAGTCCGTTTGAGGCCCGTAAGCAGTCATTGGAAAGCTCGGAAGAAGGCCAATATTTCTATCATGGGCCTAGAAAAGTCCAGGAACAGCAGGCTTCGAATTTCCTGTCTAAAAATTATTTTTTTTTAAGAATTTTCTTGTATTTCTATAAAATGAGTAAAAACATTTGTGCATATAATAATATATCAGTTGAGATAGACAGCAATTAGAGAGGTGTTAGAATAGACACGTAGTTTTTAGTTTTAGAAAAAAAACACATTAGCCCGAGGAGAAGAAAAGTAGGATGAGACACTTGAAGAAGACACAAGCCATAGAGATTGAAGATTGAAGCCATCAACAACGAGTTTTATCTATTCTTCATCTTCCATATTCTTTTGTTGTATTTTTTTTAAGATGTTGAACTAATTATTATTCTAGGACTTTAATGGATTCTTGAGTTTTTGTATAAGTGTTCTTTTCTATCTCAATTTTATGTTCTTTATGGTCGATTATATTGATTTAGGTGTAATGCTTCTCAAAGAGTAATTAACTTTGAGATTGATTTGTTAATTTGGGTGATGCTTGGAAGAGATAACGTGAATTTAGAACCAGTCAATATAACTTGAGATTAACATATTCGTTAATTTGTGTTAGGATAGGAATATACCTAATCACCTCGAGTAGTCGAATTAGGGCTATGTGTTAATGCTGCTCACAAATTTAAATTCTGCATATGAATATGGGAGTTAATCTTGTGAGTTAGATTCACTAGAGAATCGGAAGGTCCTTGTGATAAGTTATATCCCCTAGACTAGCGACTAGAACATGAAATTAGAGATGATGAAGGATATTTGTAAGACTCAAGAAGAAGTTAAAGGCCTAGATACTTTAACTTTTGTTTTATTCTTAAGTTGATGTGTTATATATATATATGTTTATATTTTAGGAGTAGTTTGTATATAATCTTGATCTTATGTTATTTAACTTGAAATGAGAGAACGATAGTGTTTGGTATTTAACTACTTAAATTAGTCCTCGTGGGAACGAATTTTATATACTACTTGTTCGATATGTGCACTTGCGTTAGCGTTTGTGTAATCAATAACAACTGGACTTCCAATAACTTTACAATGTGATATTGTTGATGTTCAATAAGCAACTCACTTTTTGTAAGCTGCTCAATAATTTTGAAAGTGTGAAACTTTTGTTGGAAGATGGATTTTGTATTCTAGAAATATTAAAAATATTGTACTACATTATGCATGTTATGGGAAGTGCCATACTTTTGGTAAATTGAATCTGCATGTCATGGTTTTTATACTGACATGAGTATATTTTGATGCAATGATGTCCACACATCTTTTTATACCTTTATCTATTTTAATGAATTTGGCGGAAATGTTACTATACTTTATCATTGGGATTTCTTAAAGGTGTACTTTAAACATATTAAATCACTATCCAAAAAGAGAAGTTCAATATTTTGGGACATCCAAAAAAGAAAAGCGGGTCAATTTTTTTTTGGGGCGGAGGGTGTACTTAGTAGTAGGCATCAATTCATCTAGTATTGTATAAAAAGTCACACAATGATGCTTGAAAGAAGATCCATGGATCATGCCTCAAGACTGAAGAAGAAGGCTAACAATAAACACGGTTGGAGTTTGAAGAATTAAATTTTACCTAGGTACAAATTCGAGAAATAAATTTGTTCTCTAAGAGAAGTCAAAGATTTGACATCTCAAGGATTCGATATGTCAAAGACAATTTTCGATATCTCAAGAAATTAATAAGTCAAAGCTCAATTCTACATCTCAAGGATTCAATATGTCAAAGACTCTATTCGAGAACTTAATAAGTCAACAAAGTCAAAGTTCCATCCGAGATCTCAAGGAGTCAATCAAGTCAAAGGCATATTCAATATCTCAAGGACTTCATCAATAAAAAGGCATATTTGATATCTCAAGGATTCTACAAGTCAGAAGAGTAATTCGATATCTCAGGAATTCCAGAAGTAAAAGGCTTATTCGAGAACTGTATTCAATATTTCAAAAAGACTTGTTCGAGAACTTAGAGATGTCTCGCTATTCAAAAGTAGTTCTCGAATCAAGTACTTAGCCAATACTCGATTGCTTCAAAAGACAAATTGATAAAGATTCTCAAGTCAGAAAATCTAGACAAACCAAGGCACCTGTAGTGGTCCAATTGTTGTAGTGTGCACCTGGCAAGCCTACAAAGAAGCTTTGAGAGAAATTCAAAGAGAAACAGCTAAAGAAGTGGATCTGATCAATATGCAAAAGAAGAAGAAATCACATGATACCAAGTTTCACTAAAATAACATATGCAAGTTTAGAAAGTCAGTTTGTCTGTTACAAGTTTTACAAAAATGAGTTGTGTACATGTTCTATAAGTACAAAGACTCATATCTTTAGCTATCAAGTTTTTTTATTGTACATTCAAGAATACTCTTTGAGAAAAATGAAACTGAGAATGCAATTTGTGTCCACAGTTTGTACTATACTTCGAATCTAATAAAATATTAGATTTAAAGTGAGTTTGTGTGTTGTTTAATTTCTGCATTATTCTTGTTCAAACATACATACTCAAGCTACAAGATCAAATAGATTCAAACACTTAAGCAAGACAAGAAAAATCAAGAAAAGGTTGGTAATACATTCACCCCCTGTATTATCCAACCCCCTCTGTATTATTTATATGTATTTCATACTAATAGTTACTACATGTATTTGTGTTTGTTCGCATTTTAAGTGTCTAAATAAAGGAATCGACATTAATTTGATCAAATGAATAATTGACCCGTAAAACCATAATATTCGACACTTAAATGGGTCATACGACCTGACGCGATAATCTTTATATCAAACGAGTCTTGTTATCTTTTTTGTTTGCTAAACTAGTACAAAACTGACCTATTACGTCGCCTTTTTTGGTCTTTTACGTCGGCTTTTTGGCGACGTATAGAGAGGCGTCGTATAAAGTCACTGTCTTTTACGTCGCCTTTTTAACCGACGTATAAAGTTTATATACGTCGGTTAAAAGACCGACGTATAAGATAAAAAAGCCGCCGTATAATGTCATAAAAAGACCGACGTATAAGACCATAAAAGCCGTCGTATAATGTCATAAAAAAGGCCGACGTATAAGACCAAAAGGGCGACGTATAAAGTCATAAAAATGCCGACGTATAAGACCAAAAGGGCGACGTATATGATACTTAAAACCGACGTATATGTGTTGTATAAAATGACAATTTTGCCCCTGTTCATATTATATATACATTAAAATTCCTGTTATTACAAACCAAAAAATAGTAAAACGTGCAATGCAAATTTCTCACCAAAGTGAATAATTAAATTAAAATAATTATTATTACATGGTTGAAAAATACATCTACAATATTTATAACTTGATCCAAGTGAAAAAAAAAATTACCAAGTTATACATTTAATTCAACATACATCATGACTATCTAAATCCAAAATATAGTATCCATTTTCCGATTGCTGCAAGGTAAGATCATATCGTACTCCTTTCCAGCACCTACAAAAATGTTTGAACTTGTTAGCACAAAAGTACAAATAAAATATGCAATCTGCATATTAGAAAAGTATTGTTGAATACATAAACTGAACTGAAAGATGTCAAAGTATTGTTTCACATCGTTGTTGTGCAGGTCTGCTATATTTAGTGGTCTGCTATATACATGAAACACAAACGTAGCAGCATTAATAAGCATTGCCTTACCTGAGTTACAATTACAAGTCTCTCAACAGCCTGATCATTGACACTGTACTTTTTAATCTCAAAACTGATCTTTTTTAAGTTCTCTTTCTTTCTTTTTTTTTGCTAAAGTTTTTTGAGTTCTCATTACTTGAGAAGTATAGTAGAGGTTAATCTGAATTAAAAAGTAGAATAGTAAACTTACACAGAAAGTTGAATTTCTATTACACTATGAACAACCAAAGTATCTTTGACACTATTTATAATTAATCATTGCACAAATATATGCCTATTTTTGCTATGAGAGAATTCATCCGTTTGTTGCCTCTTATCACAAAGCATTTTATTTTAATACTCGAGTAAAATAACATTAGAAGCAATTGAAGTAGTAAACTATGCTGCAGCAACTAGCGACAATATATTTTACTAACATGAATCCCTAAGCAAGTAAAAAGTAAAAAGAGGTTTTAAAGTAATATTACAGTCTACATACAACTTAAATTGCCAGCTAGAAACCCAGATAAACTACACACCCTACAAACTTGCAAGCTTTATATTTAAATTTAGAAATTTACTAAAATACGAACAATACTCATAAAAGGAAACCGACCATTAAATTTAGTTGACACATTATTATATGAACTTAAGGTAATATACAGAATGTATGGTTTTCAAAATTATAGAACATTCCGCATATAGCAAAAAATATTTCTAAAACACTAGTCTGTAGGCTACCTTCAGTTCATTTGTCAACCAACCCCAATATAAACTATCAAAGATATAATTAGATTTGTGGCACACAATAACACATGGATCAAGAGTGATGAGAAAGTTGGAAGTCGGGAACATAGAAACCCCACTACCATATCTGTAGGTCAGGTTACTAACATGGAATAACATTGAGCAAATATACTAGAAAAAATGACGACACTACTCCAAATGTAGAATAATAAGGTATCTGTGGAGGGCATGTACCTTTTAGGTAGAGAAGAACTGTGATCCAGAATAATAGTCGTTTATCTTCTCCTGTAGAGTCCACCACTGTAGAGTGTTGCAACCAAATCATCCACCTAAAAAGGCAATCATTAAGCTATCATAAGAAAGAATTGACAGGTACCAGGAGAACAACAATGTGATGAACAAGGATGAATACTATACATTTCCACAAGATATCAGTATCAAAAGTAACTGAAGAATATTGCATGCCTGGGCTTATATATACCTCTTTCTGTGGAATTTTTGTAGTTTGACTCTTTGACCTTTAAAGATGCAACTTATTGAGGAAAAAACAAAAAAGCAGCAGCAATAAAAGTTCAAAAGTTTGAATAATGTAAAATTAGAAACAAAAAAAAAACTTCCTCCATTTTACGAGACAACGTACAACAGACGTCGATAGTCTCGAGTTGACTATTGAAACACCGAAAAGTTATTATAATGAAGGATTTGTTCACTAAATGAGGTGAAAAATAAGAACGAATTGAGATTTGAACTATGTATTTACACATTATGCCTTTCTCTATCCATTCTTTTGGTTTAAACTAATATTTAATTTCTTCCAGTATCATATTGAATGGTCACTCGCTGCCCCCGTTGATTCCTTCACATTCATATCATAAAATATTTGCCTCTCCATTATTTTTCACCCGCAACCTTACTACATCCTCTGGCACATTATTTTCTTCAAAAAATTTCATTCCATATCCTTCAATGTGGACAGAATCCCAAGGTATTGCCATTCATTTTAAGTTCATCAGAATTGTTTTAAGGATCAACCATGAGAAATATAAAAGTACTCCCTCCATTCCCATTTAATAGTCGTTTATGATGGCCGTTTCACAATTCCAAAACTCATCAACTGCTGAACTTTTCAAAAGTTTCCATAACATGCCCCCGTATTTATTTGGATGTCTTTCCTTTTCTTTCTAACTTACAAGGACATAAAAGTAAGAATATAACCTAATTAATTAAATGTAGTGTTTGGCTACTACTCCTGGTCTGTGTAAATATATTGAAAATGACTACTATAAAGAAAATGGGGGGAGTATAATTCTAGACAGATATCAGTCTAACCTTTGAAAATATTGGTAAAGCCTGTGGAGAGGATTGCAAAAATGTCAACAAAGGCTTCAATTCTTTGGAAAGCTCCTTGAATGAGCTGTCAACTGTTTTCCGAACTGCTTTGCAAACTTGAACATCGCCTGTTCTGGAGAGATCACGTAATGACCCTTCTAACTTATCATGGATTGTCAAGCTTCGATAAATTATGTTCTGGACCTGCTGAATAGCTGCCTGGACCTGTAAAATATGGCAACCACATAACAACTGTAAGACAAAAACACATAACATCTGCAAAAAAGAGGGGGGAGAGAAGAAAGAGCACGGATTTAACATTCGCAAACTAATAACTGTTCAAGCGTATCCACACACAAGCCAAAACAAACTAAAACACATAAATTATAACTTTGAACTAACAGCTTCTAATTAGGGCTTTTAAGATTAAGTTTTTGGAAGAGCACGTAGTGATGAAATTAGCGCTCAATCGGAAGAACGTACATAGTAAAATTAGGGCATATAGCCAAATGGGTCGTAGGATGAAACTCAGTCATTTGGAATAATTTATAAGAGGTCTGGTCCTGAATTATGTAAATATAACAAGCATGCCAACTAATTGATCCAAGAAGGTGTGCTGAAACCCGTACATCTTAATCAAAAACAATTCAAATAGTGAACTTCTAAAACATGGATCAGGAGTTGGAACTAATCCTGGTTTTCTACATTACATAGTGAACTTTAGGGACATGTGGAAACATCTACATTAAGCATCTGATAGTTTCTATATAACATCTACATTAAAGATCTACATTAAGCTGCTCAGCATTAATTGAACTTAAAATCGTTTACTATCAGTCTGTCAATTGCACTATACAAGTCAACACTCTAAATGCTAATCATATGCATGTTCATCAAGTGAGATGTAAACAGAAATAAATACCATGTGACGTGGTGAGCGGTGAACGGTGAACGGCGAACGGATGAATATTGAGGTTACTTAATAGCTGATAAACGATCTTTACCACGGTTCACTTTCTTGGGAAGTCTGTCACTGTCTCCAGCTTGGAGTGCTTTTTGCTTGACTGGTGACTGACTTCTACTACCGGTAGAAATTGAAGAAACTGGAGCAGATGCAGAGATTGTAGATGCAGAGGTTACCTTCATCAGTTTTTCAATGATAAGCCTGCTATTTACTGCAACAAGCACTACTGTACAGAGGTTGAAGATACCTGTGTGGCTCTGCGAAATGATATTAAATTTAAATGAATACAGTTAGAAGTTCATCCGTTGATATCACTTGTTTTAAGAGAATTTAAAAAGTACGAGCAGTGAAAATGGGCTAAATTAATCACCAAATCTCCCAAAATCACCTCTAAAAGGTATTATCCAGGAAGTAAGAACAACCAATTAGATTCCAATTGTAAGATCTATAATAGGTTAAAGTTTAAACTTTAATGCTTATAATAGGTTAAAATATAGCCAGGATGATATTTTGTATAGAACTTTGGGAGAAAAGTAATTAGCTGTTAGTTATAATAGACTGCAAAATGATGAACTGAGATAACACTTGATATTTGATTACAACACATACCCAAAAGGGACATTACAGTTTCTAATAGACTGCAAGATGATTAACTGAGATAAACTTGACATTTAATTTAAAAAACATACCCAAAAGAGACAGTGCCAATTCCTTTTACCTTAGTTAGCTGCTATCACTAGTAAGCAACCAAATATATACCCAAAACAATAACCAACCATCAGTGTTGGCTTCAGCAGAAACCATCAACAGCACTTCACTTTACTCGGTCGCAGAAAAAGTTTATGACAATAACAATGTCAATAAATATAATAATATTGGCAGCAAATGGAGCACAAAAATACAGAGGAAAGCCAACATATTACCCACAGCAGTAACTGAAACCAGTATATGGTTAAATACAAAGGACTGGCGCTCAAACTTCTTTTAATATGGGTAAAAGAAATTATGGTACTCGAACTTCTTCCAATACAACACCATCAATTTAAAAGTACACCAATTACCAAAACTTTTGCAAGATAGCCAATTGTCACAGCACCTTGTGGAAACAATAATCATTCACCAATCTTCATCACTTGAGAATCAGATAACAGCTCCTGATGCAAAAAATCTAAAGAAATATAATCTATTGTGACACTCGATTTCATGTACATCGATCAAATGTTGAAGGTATATTCAACTAACTGACTTAATACAAAGAACAGCTTCCATCCTTGCAGCTGCAGGGTTGGCCTCAGCCTCACCACCCAAAATCTCCGAATCCATATCATCATAATATCAAAATAGCCATCTAGTTTAGGTTTACTGTTCTACAGTTTTTCATCATAGTACTAATACAATGAATTAAATGCAACATAATTGGGGACAACGATAAATTAGCAACATACTTGGGAACAAAGACAAATTAATTCAGGGGGGGGGCTCTTTTTATTAAAAATAAGCTAATCCACCAGATCCAATAGCATTTACTTCTGAGAAGTTTTTTGTGCATTTCCTAAGATCCCAAGATGCTGCAAACTTCTGATGTTAAGCAAACATAAGACTAATGTTACAATTAATGAGTTAAGATCATACCAAAAGCAGTACTCTGTTGAGTAGTTCTATTTGCTTTTCTTTTTTGACGAAAAGCATAAAATCCTGCAAGAAGTAACAATAACAAGAACACCCAACACAAATTATCACACAATTAGAAAAATAAAACCCAAATACACATAAAATATACAGAACTCTTTGTAAAGTTCTGGGGAGAGACTGCATACTTTTGTAAATCCGCCTCCACCTCCTCTTTTTTTGACTTTCTTTTTATGCTTCTTAGACGTGATATCAATTTTAAGTTGGATATAAAATTTAGGGTTTATATATAATTTGGGGGATTTAGATTCAGGATGATTTTGTCGAAATTGATGGTGTGAATAGATTAATGAGGATGAGAGGAGTACTTTTACGTATGGATTGTGTAGCAACGGAGATGAGGAAGAGAGGGAGGAGAGTTGTGACTTGTGTGCGAGTTTGTGGTGTCGTGTGCGTCTGGAGAGAAGAGAGAGAGATGGAGGAGGCGAGAGGTCGGGATAACTGGAATTATTGAGTATTAATTGACTAAAAATAATATATACGTCGGATTTAAGAGAAAGCGACGTATATATATATGTTTTATACGTCGGGTTGTTCAAAAAGCGACGTATATGTGTTAATACTTTATATGTCGGGTAATAAAATCGACGTAAATTGTCCTTTTTTACGTCGGTTAAAAGAGAGGCGACGTATATGTTGATAATATACGACGTCTTTTACCTGAACCGACGTAAAAAGTCAACTCAAAAGGGTTATATACGTCGCTCTTTTAAAAATGCGACGTATAAAGTATCTTTATACGTCGCCTTCCTTTATGTGCGACGTAAAAGAGGTGACGTAATAGACCAATTTTGTACTAGTAATAATTATCTAATTGTTTTGATATATATATATATATATATATAGAGAGAGAGAGAGAAAA
The DNA here is from genome assembly GCA_036435485.1 of Saposhnikovia divaricata. Classification (NCBI taxonomy): domain Eukaryota; kingdom Viridiplantae; phylum Streptophyta; class Magnoliopsida; order Apiales; family Apiaceae; genus Saposhnikovia; species Saposhnikovia divaricata. The sequence continues at coordinate 172,895,478 of CM071598.1, forward strand.
AAAAAATGTTCCTACAGTTAACTTTAGGAGAATTTCCTAAAGTTAACCTTTAAAATCATTTGATTGTTACCTTTTATTTATAAGGGCCCCGCATGGGCATTAATGATGTATCTTTTTATTTAGGAAAGTATGTGATGTGTCTTTATTTCAGTGGTTAACTGTAGGAAATTCTCCTATAGTTAACTATAGGATCATTAAGCCTATATATATATATATATATATAGTTGCACTCCATGAAGAATACCTTATATGAAGAACAATAAGAACACCATTATAACACTCATATATAATCTAATCTAAGAGTTCCGTCATGGCACCCAATACAAAAAATTCTTATTTTTTACCCTCTATCCATTCAGAAAAAAAATCACTGTTCATGATGACGTCGTCAGTGAACAATTTTTTTTTGCTGAATGAAAAGAGGATAAAAAAATAAGAATTTTTTCTATTGGGTGCCCCTAGCGGGGCCATTGGATCTATTGGAATAAATGATTCCATTGTGTTCTTTATTGTTCTTTATATAAAAGTGTTCTTTTTGGAGCATGGCCTATATATATATATATATATATATATATATATATATATATATCATATTTAACAAAGCATTATATATAATTGTTTCTTTTTTATTCGTGTAGTAATATATACAAAAAATATAATTTAAATTATTTTAGTTAATTCTTGTAGCAAAACTCAACACTTTTTATCCAAGTTGAAATTAATTCAAAATAGAAATTAATTAAAATGAACTTTGACCATTTTATTTTTGTGAATAAAAAATCTATTTTGGTATTTTATATATACTAACTTACATCTGTCAGGGACGAGACCATGGGGAGACCAGGGGTGGCCATGGCCCCCATTTAGGGTTTACCTAATATATACTTATTTGTAAAATAAATATTTACTTATAAGTAATTTTTTGATATTAATTATATGTTTTGGTCCCCACTGAATGCAAGTTTCGTTTATTAAACTCAGAAGTAAAATTTTATCTCATAATATTTATGTATAAAACGTATATGCATATAAATTTTTTAATTTTTTACTTTTAAATACATTTTATTTTGTATTTGTGTTTTTCGCCCATATTTTTTTTGTCATGTAAATTAGTGATTATGAACTCAAAATCGACTACGAAACATTTCTAATTCGACTTTAATAGTGTATAGTATGTATATACGCGCCTTTTATTTCAAATTTAATATTTAGATTGTCGTTCTATTTTAAAATTGGCCTCCCATCCAGACATATCCCGACTTCGTCTCTGCATTCCATGTAATGCACATGTTATTTGTTGTAATATTTGTTATCTTATTATTCGTACTTAATATATTTTACTTTTTTATTATATTTGTATTTGGTTTGGAGTTGTTCTCAAACTATGATAATTGTATGGGTTTTTCTATAGAATACATTTTTAGGAGAACTAGACATGTTAAAATGGTTTTTAAGATTTAACAAAAAAAGGTTTTTAAGATAAGTAGGTCATAAAGATGAGTTTAGTTAAAATAGTTAGACTTATTGTAGTTATAAAATGTGTTAAATTTAATTAGACATGATAGTGAATTGTGAAAGGCTAATTTACAAGCAAATACCAAGTCCAAACCCTGAACAAGACTTGCAAGATCCACACGACATGTAAGGTTTACAAAGCATACAAGATCCACCAGGCCCACAGGGATTACGTTGCATAACAAACAAATACAAACAAGACAAAGCTAACCAAGACAATTTTATGTTTCGAGTTCTATAATATATCTTAGTGGTTTATATTTTTCTAAGTATACTATATTACAATTAGATTTTATACTATATACTTTATAAATTTAATAATGTAAATAATCACTCAAATGTTTCAGTATTAATAATGTAAATAATCACTCGAATGTTTCAGTATTAATATAATAGTATATAAAATTTGGTTCTCGGAAGTTAAGAATATAAGTAAGAGTTTTACTTGGGAAAAAAAAGCAAAAGGAGTCTATTTATTATACTAAGTATAGAGTTTTCACGTTTAAAGTTTTAGGCGCCTAACACGAAATTCTAAAAAACAATCGCACATAAAATTCAAGTTAAAATTATTTAAAATGATTGAAAATGATGATTAGGATTAATTAATGAAGTTGTTGAGAAGATAAACTTATCACTTATTAGTTATGTGAAAGGGAGAATTGTCTTTCACGTACACAGAGCAACACATGGTACATAAATGCAAAACCAAGCTCTTCTTGTTCCTTTTTATCTCGCAATTCTCCTTTAATTTATAGATCACAATCATTCATTAACTCGTCATTGACATAAACTTTTATTCAATTGCATGGTTCTAGAATAGATTTACCTTCTTATCTTGAATTTATGTGCAAAGATGGATGTCACGATGTGTTAAAGCAGGAGATTTATACAGTTCCACGATTCAGGATTAATCCTTCTTTAATCTGGAGATCATAAACATTCATTCAGTCTTCAGCGACAAAGAGATTTATTTAGTTCTACAGATCTGGAATAGATCTACCTTCTTTTCTTGAAGTTATGTGCAAAGATGGATCTCACGATGTGTCAAATCGGGATATATGGATAGAACAACTATTCAGGTAAATATTATAAAAAATTTAGACAACAAAGTTCTAAATGCCTAATTTGATTTAAGTTAAACATATTCTTCAATTTTACTATAGTGTTGGTAGAAAACAATTCTCTTTGTGAAAAGAATGAATGAATACAATTTTTTTTAGTGTACTTAGCATAACTATAAGAGAATAGATTTGACATCCAAATCAATCGCACAAAATGCACAATCTTCTCCAAACTAGACTACCTTTATACACCCAATTGATTTGTGTACGACAAGATTAGTTGCAATCCACCGATCTAGAGAAGTTAGTTAAGAACTCAATTTTTTTTCCATGCTATATCTGCTGCAGGAAATACATATTTTTTGGATGGTAGAAATACATGTCGAGGAAATACCGCTTTAGTGCGAGTAAATAAGGATTAAGAAAGAGTTTGTCGGGATGAATAGAGACTGTGGGCAAATAACGCGTATCAAAAGCTAAGGTTTTACCAAATGTAACCATAGAAGGTGAATTTGAAACGTATTTGAAGTCCTTACTTGAATTAGATGTCAGGATATTTGCCAAAAGATAGTGTGGATGAAGGGGAAGACATTCTTGAGGATGAAAGGAAGGATATTAACGATGTAGATTATGAGGATAAGGACAAGGACAATGAATCTAATGAAGAAGTGATATCTTATACGAACAATTTTCTAAACAAAGTTTCAACGAATCCAATGAAGAAGTGGTTTTGATGCTCAAGAAAACTCCTTCATGCTGCCAGAGGTAAACTTATGCCTTAGTTCACTCTAATAGTTTTCTTTTATAGGAATTGTGTTCATGATCAATCCTAGATGATGCAGATGGAGGAAAAAATCTCCGAGTAATTGCTTTCTGGAATATCTCATATTCAACATCGTTCGTACTCACTTTTCTCTCACCTGGGATAATCTTCTTTGATGACTCGATAACATCCACCCAGTTGCTAGATTTTTCCAACAGAGGAAGCACACTGGAAAATGCATCCCAAAAGTATGAAGGTTCTTCTTCTTTCTTTATAGCAACAACATGTCCCTTTAATTTTTCATACTGAACAATCTGGTAAGCAACTCCTCTTGCTTCTTTTTGCATGATGGTTTCACATTTTAAACCAATCCCAACATAAATAGCAGATGGTATATGTAATAACAAATAAATACACCTATAGAATCCAAAATAGCTAGCATAGTTTGGCACAAGATGCAAGTTCATACGACGAGTGAAAAGAAATCCTACACATCCTCAATAACGAAATGGGGCTCAGAGGAATAGCATGCACCCTTTTCTAGCACTGACAATTAAGATATAACCCATATCAATTGTTGTAGTACCAAAAAAAAGAGTTCATACTTTTCCTTTGAACCCCAATTCGTTACCAAGGATGTACAACATTTCTTTTCACTTTTCGTTCGATCTGTTGCATCTTGTGTCAAAAATGATAAAATCTCCTACACCATCTTCTTTGGATTCTAGGGATGCATTTATTGTACATATACTATCTGCTATCTTTGTTTTGACTGGTTTAAAATATAAAACCATTATTAAAAGAGATGCAAGTGGAGCTGTTTGCCAGATTGTTCAGTATGTGAAATTAAAGTGACATGTTGTAGGTATAAAGGAAAGAGAAAAAAACCTTTATACTTCTGGGATGCTTCTTCCAATTTGCTTCCTCTAATGGGCAAATGTAGCCACTGGGTGGATGTTGCCGGGTCATTAAAGAAGATTATTTCACGCGAGTAAAAAGTGAGTTCGTACGAGGATGAATATGAGGCATTCCAGAAAGCAATTATAGGGGGTTCTTCCTCCATCTGCATAATTTAGGACTAATCATGAAATACACTTTCCTGTAAAAAAAAATTATTAGAGTGCACTAAGGCATAAGTCTATATCTAGCAGCATAAAGAAGTTTGATTCAACATCAAAACCACCTCTCTTAAGAAATTATCCAAATTCTCTGTTAATACTAAGCTTCTCCTACATAAAATCAAAGGGTGGTATATAGGTGGTCTAGTTTGGAAAAGATGGTGTCATTTTGTGCATCTGATTTGGATTTCAAAGATGTTCTCTTATAATTATGTCCAATAGAATCAAAAGCTTGCCTTCATTTATTCTTTTTGAAAATGGAATTATTTTTCCACCAATTTAAAATCCCTTGAATTACGATATAACGAAAATTAAGATTACGTTTAACTTGAAATAGATTAGGAATTTAGAATTTGTTGTCTAAAATTTATATAACATTTTTCCTAAATAGTTGCTATATCTGTATACCATAGTTTGACATAAATTAAGACCCATCTTTTCACATAATTTCAAGTATAAAGGTGATTCTATTCCAGATAAGTAAAATTGATTAAATATCCAGATTGGTAAACCGTGATTAGATAAATATGATATGCACATTAAAGAGGATTGCGAGATGAAAAGGGACAAGAAGAAGTTATTATGTACTTATGAAAGATAATTCTCCATATTCGTTACTGATGAATGATAAATTTATCTTCTAAGTTGTTTCAATTAATTCTAAATGTACATTTTTATTTTTCAATAAACTTTTAAATATCTTGATTTAATTTTTAACGCGCTTTTTTTTTAGAATTTCAATTAAGGAACCTAAATTTTGAACTTAAAACTCTACAATGGTATAATAAATTGATTCCTTTTTGTTTTTCCCCCAAACTTTTAATTAATTTTTTTAGCCTCCGAGAACCAAATATTATACATACTATGTTAATATTCAAAGATTCTAGTAATTGTTTGCATTATTAAATTTGTAACGTATATTTTAAAATAAATAAATCTTAATTTGTAAAATACTATACCTAAAATAATACAAACTACTAAGGCATATTATGTATCTTCAAACATAAAAAATGGTGGAACATTGATACTAGAATCTTAGAGCACATTGAACCTGGAAATCTTATGTGTGGGTGATAAATAAGAATTTTTTCTTTTAAATTGGATAATTTCTTCAATTTTTGTTTTGTTTAGATTTTTTTATTAGAGAAGGGACCAAAATGTTTTGCATTAAATATTTAAATGTAATTTTTTTGTATCATGACAAAGTTTCTAGGTCCCGTAAGCCCCTTTGCACTCAGTCAGTCCATTATATCTATTATATGCCAACATGGGATTTGAGCCTATTTAGTAAATTATAAATTTGTCCTTAGACTTATTTTAATATTAAAAACTTTGAAGTTAAAAGGAATTGAACCCATGACCTTACAACACCTTTAACTTTATGTTTACATATACAAACGACCATATTTTTGGAAAGAAGAGATTTTAGTTAGAAAAGTTAGAAAGGTAATAGCTGAAAAGTTAATTGGTTAGTTATTATTTAGGAGAGTGTTTGGAAGAGCTGTGTGTAATATTTTGAGAAACGACTGGGTTTTGTTTTCTAATAATTAAGTAAAATAATTAAGGGTAATGATAGGAATTATGTTGTCCTTGATGATAAACAGGAAAACACCTTAAAAACATATTTGTATAAGTTATCATTGTAACTTATCAACGGATGTCCAATTTATAGATATCCGTTAATAAGGTAGCTTATCGATTGATAAGGCAGCAACATACGTTTTAAGTCTCAATGTATAAGTTGTTTGTTGATGTGTCATAATTGCTAGTATTCCTAAGTCATGTTGACTATCAATGGATATGCAGAATAGGGTAGCTAACTGTTTATAGGTTGTGCTATGTAATTCTGTATAAGTGAATTGATGGTTCAACGGATGAAGACTCTACGCCAATAGATATGACACATCAACAAATAACATTCAACCTATCGATCGATGTTAGCTTCAATGGATAAAACTCTGCAACCAATAATGTCATGATATTGCGATTAACAGTGACTTAACAGGCTTGACAGATCACATGGGTTGATAGAATTAAAAAGAGTATGGAAGTCAGTATTGGAAACGAAGAAGAAAAAGAAAAATTCCTTATTCTCACAAGAAATTTGGCTGGTAAATCTAGTGAAGATCTATCCAAGACAATCCAGACAAAATTGTATCATATGGAGACGAGGAGTGGCAGCAAACCTGTAAATACTTTGACTTCGTAATATTCGTTTTATTTTTAGGGTTTGTAAACTTGGAGTATATATATCTTCAAGTGTAGCATTGTCTTAGTAAGAAGAAAACACTCAGCATAAACGCATAGAGCATTAGGTTTTCTTGTAAACACTAAGCCTTGTAACTAGCAGCTGTGTAATCTTTACACAGATTATTTTTCTTCAATACAACCCTCAGGTGGACTCAACAAATCCACCTAAAATTTTAATTTCATGTTGTATGTGTTTATATCTGTTATCCTTTTATCTGTTCACTCTGAAACCTTCTGGGCCTCCTTTAATTCGAAAGAATTTTTAGTCAAGATTGTATTCAACCCCCTTCTACAATCTTGTGGTGTATAACTGGGAAATATTAATTGGTATCAGAGCAAGCTTCTAACAAATAAGAAGTTTAAAGATCAAACACCATGGGAAAGAAGGACACAGGCGTGAAGATTCCAATGCTTGACAAAGACATTTACTTTCACTGGAAAGTAAAGATGCACCTTCATCTCTCTGCTATCGACGACGGTTATGTAGATTGTATAGAGAAAGGCCCTCATACTCTAATGAAGGTCAACTCTGGAGTTGCTGAAGCTGTTGGAAGGCCAGTTCCAAAAACTCAGGCTGAGTTCACAGACGAAGACTTGGAAGAGATGTACAAAGATAAGAAGACCATGAACATCATATTTAATGGCATCAACCAAAATATGTTTGATAATGTCATTAACTGAACCACTGCGAAGCAAGTGTAGGACACTATTCAAACGATCTGTGAAGGAACTGAGTAGGTCAGAGAAAATAAGATGCAACTCCTCATACAACAATATGAGCATTTTTACTTCGTTTCTGGTGAAAACTTAACAGATATATTCAGTAGATTTCAGAAATTACTGAATGTGGGTTAAAGTTGAATTGGAGAAAATATGAAACCAAGGATTCCAATCTAAAGTTTCTGAGATCTCTTCCTAAGGAATGGAAGCCAGTAACAATCTCATTGAGGAACTCTCAAGATTATAAAGATTTTACTCTTGAGAGATTTTACGGAATTCTAAAGACTTATGAGCTTGAAATGCAACATGACGAAGAAGTAGAAAAGAGCCAGAAGAAGAATGGAAGTGTTTCCTTGGTGGCCAATGTTCCAGTAAGCCAAGATGGTGAGAAGATGGAGTGTGTAAAAGCCACACCAAGTCCAAAGACTTGTGAAGGTGGAGCTGCTAGCAAAGGAAAAAGCAAGATGATTGAAGAACTTGATGCACCTAGTGGAGATGAATATGATGATCTAGATGATTATCTGGCATTCTTGTCAAAGAGATTCTCGAAACTAAGATTCAAAAAGAATTCAGCAGGAGCCAGGCAATTCAAGAAAAGCTATCAACCTTCCAAATATGTGGTTGAAAGGTCAAAGATAAAATGCTTTAGCTGTGGAATTGCTGGTCATTTTGCCAATGAATGCAGAAAGTCCAAGGCTGAGAATGAAAAGAAACAGCTTGTAGCTGTTGACTACAAGAAAAAAATACTTTGATCTTCTCAAGAAAAAGGAGAAAGCATTCGTGTCAAGGGACAATGATTGGGCCGCTGGAGGAGATTCTGATGCAGAAGAAGAGTTTGTCAATCTTGCACTCACGGCTAATGAGAATGATGAAGAAGCTAGTTCAGAAGGGAACCAGGTATTCTCTATGAACTTAACTGATCTTTCTAAAGCTGAATGAGCTAGTACAATTGATGAAATGTCTGTCGAATTGTACAATATGCATGTTACCCTGAAATTGCTTAACAAGGAAAACAGGAGGATTAAAGATCTAAATGAAAAGTTAAGTGATAGGAAAGTTTTAATAGAAACTCAGTTAATTGAATTTGAAACTATGAGAAGAGATTTCCAGGATGCTAAAAGTGAATTAATCGAGGCTCTTAAAAGAGAAGAATCTTTGAAAGAACAGTTAAAGAAGGAACATGATTTAATTGCTAAGTGGAAAGGATCAAAGGATATTAAAGAAGAGATTTATAGTCCAAGGGATTGATTCTTTTAGCAAGTTAGAAGAAGCAAAGTTAGGAGTTGATGGTGAAGTTGCTTCAGACAGTGAGTCAACGGATATTGAGGATAATTATCCGTTGAACAACGAGCGATCAATGGATACTGATAAGGATTATCCATTGCAAGCCAAGACTGTCAGCACATCAAATTTAATAAAATTGAATAATCAATATGGACCCATCAATAAAAACTTTGTCACAGGTGAATGTAGAAAAATAAAATCAATTGAGAAAAGAAACATAGGCCACTTGTCCAACAAGCAATTGAAGGACAAGTGATAAAAGGTTGAGTCAAAGGTTAAGGATAAGAGAAAGAATAGAAATGGTAATGTAGGGATTAATAAACATAATAATTACACACCTGATAAGTATGCTCCTAGGAAAGTGTGTGAGATGTGGTAGTTTTAATCATCTATCTGCTAATTGCAAACTTGTTCAAAGTGCTCCCATGCCTATGTCTATGCCTATTCCTACTGCAAATGCTATGCCTAACATGTATGCCCAACCTGCTCATGCATCTAGTCAATATTCTAACATGTCATTCATGCATAATCCATATTACAATGCATTCAATATGCCTCAGATGCCATGGATGATGAATAACATGCTTGCACAGACTATGCCTAATTCTTTTATTAATTATAACGCATATGAGCAAATATCAAACCCTGTCTTTCGTTGACCTACACCTAGAGTTAAGATTGATTTAACTCATTCTGAATATTGGGGTGTAAAGGGTTTGAAAGGAAAGAAAAAGGCTAACAAGGCAAGAACCAAGGAAACATGGGTACAAATATCACCTTTATTTGGTTTTGCTATGTGCAGGGAAACAGAAAGAGCCTTTGGTATCTGGATAGTGGCTGTTCTAGACACATGATTAGAGACTCTACCTTGCTCACTAAGTTCGAGGAGAGAGCTGGCCCTAGCATTACCTTTGGAGACAACAGCAAAGGATAGACTAGAGGATATGGCTTGATTTCACAAGGAAATGTTGTCATTGAGGATGTAGCACTAGTTGATGGTCTTAAGCGCAACTTGCTTAGTATCAGCCAACTGTGTGATAAAGGTCAAAATGTGTGGTTCACATCTAAAGCTTGTGTTGTTTTCAAGAAAAATGACAACAAGGTAGTGATGACAGGTAACAGAAAAGGGAATATGTACACAGCAGACTTCAATTCAACAAGTGCAATTTCTGCTACATGTCTCTTCAGAAAGGCAAGTGTATATGAAGGGTGGCTGTGGCACAAGAGACTGTCACACTTGAGTTTTAAAGCCATGAATGAGTTGGTCAAGAAGGATTTGGTCAGAGGTATTCCAAAGTTGGATTTTTCCAAGGATGGACTATGTGATGCATGCCAAAAAGGGAAGCAAAAGAAGACCTCTTTCAAATCCAAGTCTATGTCATCTATTGATCATCATTTACAGCTACTACATATAGAATTTTTTGGACCAGTCAATGTATTGTCAATTTCTAAGAAGGGATACTGCCTAGTGATTGTTGATGCCTTTTCTAAATTCACTTGGACATTCTTTCTGCACTCTAAAGATGAGGCAGGGGAAATCATTGTCAATCACAAGAAGACAGTCAACAAGAATCCTTCATTAAAGGTAAGAAGGATGAGAAGTGACAATGAAACTAAGTTCAAAAATTCTGTGATGAAAGATTTTTGTGAAGAACAAGGAAGTACTCAAGAATTCTCTGCACCTAGGACTCCTCAACAAAATGGTGTAGTAGAAAGGAAAAACAGAACTCTTATTGAAGCTGTAAGGACCATGCTTGAGGAATCAAAGTTACCAACATATTTCTGGGCTGAAGCTGTTACTACTGCTTGCTATACTCAGAATATCTCCTTGATCAACCAAGCAAAAGGCATGACTCCTTATGATCTATTCAAAGGAAAGAAGCCAACAATTAACTTCTTACATGTCTTTGGATGTAAATGTTTTGTTCTGAGGAATCAAGGTGAAAACCTAGGAAAATTTGATACAAAGGCAGATGAATCTATTTTTGTTGGATATTCAGCTGGGAAATTCTACAGAATCTACAACCTAAGACTTAACATTGTTATGGAATCTATACATGTTGTCTTTGATGATAAGAAAATCCAAGGGTTGGTAGATGTAGGTTTCCATGAAGCACTCTTATTTGAAAATGAGATAATTGGTTAAGGCAGTGAAGATGATGAAGAAGTAGTGTCAACTGGTGTGAGAAGGCAGCATGCTCAAGGTGATCCATCTAGTGTAGAGCATGTCACATCATTTGTTGATGCTGAGAATAATCCATCTATTGGAAACCATTTTGAGGTATTCATTGAGAGCCAAAGGGAAACATCCGTTGATTACTCTGCTAGAACTCAAACCTCTAGAGCCACACACTCAGAGGGAGTATCTCAGAGTCACCACTCAATAACTAATTAGAATGATCAACATAGAGAGAATGAAGCTACATCATCTAGGATGAATCTGCCACCATAGAGGAAGTGGACTAAAGATCACCCATTTGAACTCATCATTGGAGATTCAAATGCAAGAGTCCAAACAAGGAGAGCAACTGGAGAAGAATGCTTATACAACAGTTTTCTTTTTAAAGAAGAACCTAAAAGAGTTGATGATGCTCTTCTTGATCCATAATGGATTTTAGCAATGCAAGAAGAGCTAAACCAGTTTGAGAGAAATGAAGTATGGAATCTTGTACCCAGACATAAAGATAAATCAGTGATTGACAGTAAGTGGGTATTTAAGTACAAGATGGATGAAAATGGCATAGTCACGAGGAACAAATCTAGATTGGTTACAAAAGGCTACTGTCAAGAAGAAGGGATTAATTTTGAAGAAACCTTTGCTCCAGTAGCAAGGCTAGAAGCAATCAGAATTTTTCTGGCCTATGCAGCCCATGCCAATTTCAAAGTCTATCAGATGGATGTCAAAAGTGCTTTTCTCAATGGTATTCTGGAGGAGGAGGTCAATGTTAGCCAGCCACCTGGTTTTAAAGATCCAGAGTTTCCAGAATATGCATATTTTCTACTCAAAGCACTCTATGGCCTAAAGCAAGCACCTAGAGCCTGGTATGACACACTTTTACAGTTCATAGTAGAGAATCACTTCACTAGAGATACTATTAATAAAACTCTCTTTTATAGAAATGTCAGTGGCTCTATGATACTTGTCCAAATTTATGTGGATGATATAACATTTGGTTCTACTGATGAGAAGCTTTACAAAAGGTTTGCCAAACTTATGCAAAGTAAATATGAAATGAGCATGATGGGTGAACTTACCTATTTTCTTGGTTTACAAGTTAAACAAGTTAATGAAGGAATCTTAATAAGTCAAACAAAACATGTTCTTGATTTATTAAAAAGGTTTGACTTATTAGATTGTTCATCTGCTAAAACACCTGTGGTCACTGCCACTAAGCTTGAACTGAATACTAAGGAAAGAAAGTGGACATTTCAAGCTATAGAGGCATGGTTGGTTCACTTTTATATTTAACAGCCAGTAGACCAGATATTATGTCTGCTACATGTTTATGTGCTAGATTCCAAGTTGATCCTAGGAAATCCCATTTAATAGCTATTAAGAGGATTTTCAGGTATCTCAAGGGAAGACCAAACCTTGGCATTTGGTACCCTAGAGATTCTGGATTTAATCCAATTGGCTATTTAGATGCAGATTATGCAGGTTGCAAAATTGATAGGAGAAGTACTATAGGCACCTGTCAGTTTCTAGGTAACAAGCTGGTTCATGGTTTAGTAAGAAGCAGAATTCAGTTTCTACTTCTACTGCAGAAGCTGAGTATATTGCAGCTGGGAGCTGTTGTGCACAGATTTTATGGATGAAAAATCAACTTCTTGACTATGGTCTAAGGGTTGAAAAGATTCCAATTTTCTGTGACAACACCAGTGCTATTGCTATATCTGAGAACCCAGTGCAACACTCAAGGACCAGGCACATAGACATCAGATACCACTTCATCAGAGAACATGTGATTGAGGGCACTATGGAACTTCATTTTATTCCTAGTGAAAATCAACTGGCAGATATCTTTACCAAGCCACTTGATGAATCAACATTCACAAGGTTGGTAAGTGAGCTAGGTATGCTGAACTTCTTCTAATCCATATTAGATATTTGTATGTTATTAAGTAGCCAGAAATGTGATGAATTTTCTCTTGAGAAAAGGTACAAATTCTGTCTAAGTCAAAATTTACCTGTCACAGGATATCATTAGCCGTTGATGTACCAACACATCTCTGGGTTCTAGTACCTCGATGGATAATAAGTTTCTTTTTGGCTATATTAGTTCAATAATGTATCTCAACCGGAGACTTACTTTTTGAGAAATCATTCTATTATCCGCTGGGTATTATTTTTATTTTTACCCGTTGATTTTGTCGTCGATGTATACATACACGTCTGTATGTATATAACTGGCGCAATTATTATTCACTTTTCTTCCCACTACTCTGAGCAGTTTCTTTATTCACAAATCGAGTAATTTCCTTTATTTTATTCGATAATTCATGAGTAAGCATAAAACACACATCTATCTATATATTCATTTGTTATCTTACTCTCAAATTCCTTAAGCAAACTTACCTTCTCTCTCTCAAGAAAGCAAAACCCCCTTTCTAGTTTTTCAAGATTTTCAGCGATAATGGCTCCAGTTGTTAAGATGATGTCTGGAAATGGGTTTATCTACGAGAAGAACAACTTTGCTGCTCTTGTGGACACGAAACACTCTCCGACGAAATATCACAAGATGATGGAGTTCATCAAGAAATGCAAACTATCTTATGCCATGACTGAGACTCCATTGTTATATCATGAAGTTGTGGAAGAAGTTTGGACTACAGCCGTCTTCAATTCTTCAGAGGGTACCATTACCTTTTCTTTAAAATATAATGAGTATATTATTAATTCTGATATTGTGACTGCCTGTCTCAAACTGCCTGATAATAACTGTGTCATTTCTCCCACGGATAGTGATCTTGTTACCATGCTTAACACCATAGGTTACAATCTTAGTACTTATAACTTAGGTAAAATTGTTAGAAAAGGAATGATAAAGGAGTGGAGATTTCTTTGTGATGCTTTCATTAAGGTGTTTTCAAGTAAAATTAGTAACTTTGATGCTGTTACCAATGCCCTGCTTAACATGCTGTATATGCTTCTGAATGACAAATTCTATAATTTTGGCTCTTTAGTGCTTAATGAAATTGGTGCTAAATTAGGAAAGAAAGAGAATAGAGGTAAAAATATCTATTTTGCTCGATTCCTAATGCTGTTAGCTAACCATGTTTCTGAGAATAAGATAGTGCTCAATCAGCCATCAAGCAGGTTCACTTGTTGGGTTCTTGAGAAAAGGGTTTTCAGTGACCTAATTCGAATGAATCTCAATTCAGGGGTGAGATTGGTATATCTACCAATTATTGAGGTAACTATTTCTAACCCTATTCCTTCTACTCAATCTCAAGTTTCTTTGCCTTCAAGTGTTGCTATGGAGGCTGAAGCTAGTAAACCACAGTCTCCAACCCAAGCAACCAAACATAAATCTAAATCCAAATCAAAGAAACCAGCCTCAAATGTTTCCCAAAAGGCACTTGTTGTAAAAACTACCAAGTGTCCAGGTGGTAGTGAGTGGTGAGGGAAGAGGTGAACATCAAAGAAACCCTAAGGATAAGGTTGGAGAGGTGAGTGAGTCCCAACCTAGCCACATTGCAGTCTCACAAATAACTGTTAATGTTGAAAAGCTGTTAAACATATCCCTAACAACATCCTCTCAACAGGGTGTTGTTATTGAAAAGAGTTCCCAACCAGGAACATTGCACAAGAGGGTAAGGGACACAACTGACCAAAGTTCACCAACTAAAATCTTTATCAGGAAGAAGAAACCTAAAGTTACTTTGGTGCACAGGGTACACACACAGTTCAATCTTCAGTGATTGACCTTCTCAAATTCAGTTTGATGTGGCTCTAGTAAATGTGGAGTCACAGCCTCAATCTCTTTCTACAATCACACCACACAATTCAAACTCACCAACTCTATCTCTAGATGTGGATATGATTTCCATATCACAAACAGATTCTCCCTCTTTATCTATAAGGGAGAAGCCCCACTCAGAACCTGCTGGTCATCATCTTCTAGATGATTTGTTGGACCAATAGTCAATTTTTCCTGAAGTTGTGGCTGAACTATGCCTCATACTTTAAAATCAATCTGCACATATTTAACCATAGTCTCCCTATCAACGACTATTTCTTCTATTCCATCAACGGGTATTTCTCATCCATTGCCGATTGTTTTTTTATTGATGGATGTGCCTAACCGTAGTCATCCATTGGTAGAGTTAACTATAGCATCAATGGATATGTTACATCCCTTGATCAATGGTTCTCCCGCTACTGTATTAAATCTAAGTCAGTTACTCCTTCATTTGAGTCAACTGCAACTACAGCGGAAGTAACGTTAGTTGTACAAACACTTTTAGGAATGAGGGAAGGGAGTGTTATCACTGAGAGTGAGAGGCTACCTTGTGAGCAGGGAAAAGGAGAGATTGTGAGTGAGAGGCTGCTAATTTCTTCCTGCCAGGCAAAAGGAGAGCATGAGAGTACCACCTTATTAGGTGAAGGTAAGGGTGTGAGAGGTGTGAGCCAGGGGGCCCCTGATGCAAAAGGAGAGATATAATGAGAGAAAAGCAGGTATTGGGGACATAAGGGTGGATGAAGCCATTGCAAGTGAGTCAATGGAGGTTAATGATGCCAGCAAGTCAAGTACCTATCAACAGGCCAATCTTCATGCCCTTGATAGTAACTTACTTGGAGATGAAACCTTTACTCATCCTATCTCTGCCTATGATTACCTGGCTAAACTGGGCAATATGGAGACTGGGCAGTTGCTTAACTTGGTACACACAATTGGATCAATGCAGAGGGACAAAGATGCCATTACCAAGATGCCTCCAAGTGCTGCTGATGAATTTCAGTATGATTTTGAATTCGAGAGTGAAGGTGAAGATGTAGGGCCTTCACAACAACCTGGTGATTTGCTAGAATGGTTGATGACAAATTCTTACATCACCAGGGATGCCAATTTAGAGCTAGTAGTTCAGTACAGGAAGGCTGAGGCTACTTTACAGGATGTTGAACCCGCTCTTAAAAAATTGCAAGAGAATTTTCTGGCTACACTCAAATTGCATAAGTTACTTCTTAACCAAAAGGCTCTGGACAAGGATGAATTCAAGCTTGCAATCAAAGATGCAGTTGAATCTCAGAAAAAGGACTGGGAAACTCTCTTGCCACCCCTTACAATGCAGAATCTTACCAAGAAGCTGGCCAAAGATGCAGATACTGATAAGAAGATTGATGCTCTTACTACAAAAGTTGCAACTCCGGAGTCTCAAATGAGTACTATTACTGCAGATCAAAAACTCATACTTGAGGCTCGAAATCAACAAACTGCTCTTCTTCAAAAATTACTGCAAATGCCTACTACATAGAACCTTGATGCTACAAAAAGGAGGAGAAGTCTGGGGTAGTGGAGTCAAGTAGTGAGGTTCCAATTGTTCCAACTCTACCATCTAGTGAGGGGGAGGTAGCTTCTCGACCTGAAGATTCTATTGCCACAAGGCTAGCTGCCAATTGTAACGCCCCGACTTCCCAATACCATAAATATACTTTATAATAAATTATTGGATTTAATTAGATAAAATGGATTTTTAATACAGGGAAATTTTGGAAAATTTCGGCATGTAGTATTCGTAATACGGACTATCCACCTGTAATTTGAATCCAAACCAGTACATTCCAACACCAACCACAATTTCAAATACTAAAGAAATAATAGAAACACATGTTCAACCTGTCCTAACTGATCAGGTGAACCATAACAAAATACCCTCCCGATCAGAGCAAAGATCGGGGCATCACAATACCAACTAAAAACATAAACCTTGATAACAAAATAATAAGAAATAAATACAACCCCACTACTAACCCGGATCCCTAATAGGTAGTGGTATGAAACAAGCAACTACTAACTAAATTATTACATTACAATACTAAATCCTTAATTAAAAGATACATACAATCCACAAATATAAATACAACCAACTAGAACTATTACACAAATTTTTACTGATACACAAAAGTCCAACCTTCTAGCAGAGTGCAACTAGGTTGCCTAAGGTCCACAACAAGTTCTTCTCGGATATAGCTCCTACTTCGTATCTTTTTCTTCTTTAACTGAAAAAGGGTTAGAAACAATAGCAAGAAGTGAGCCAAATGCTTAGCAAGTAACAATATAGATGCAAAAGAATCAACAACAGAAATGTGGATACAACAATATAAGAAATCATTCTTTGAGCTCTTTCAAAATTTTTGACAATTTATAATTCATTCCAAAGATAGGGAGAGAGAGAGAGAAATCAATTTTTCTTTTTATATCATATATTCACCTTTTAAACATTTCAATTTAAATTAAGCCCTTTTATTAAAACCGGACAATACGGGTGATCAGCCACGTAATGTCCCCATACCGGACACTAGGTCCCTCTGGACTTTGAAAATTGGGTTCCCAATTAGGCAACACATTGGCCTCTATTGCTGGACTAGGACCACCCTAGCCTCTTACGCCAAATTAAATTGCTGGACTAGGACCACCATAGCCTCTTACTCTAATTTAAAATAATTATGTACATGTCCATAAAGTAAAACAAGTTTCGATGAATGGAATTCTTATGCAATAATTCAGAGCAATGGGTTTGAAAGGCATATGACTCAGCCTATTTGTAGTTAGAGGATCCTAATCAACTTAAACCAAATTGTAATAAGTAAATATACATATGAACTGTCACAGGAATCTCAAGAAGTATTATCTGTCAGAAGAAAGAAGAAAAGTCAATCTATAGTTTTGATGTCATACACTGGAAGACGATTCAGTTATCGACGATTCAGTTATCTGATCAAGCCCCAGTATAGCATTGAAGTGAATGGATTCATTTGAACAGTGACAGAGATTTTTCGAGTGATAGTTTGAAGGTCATTTACAGTAAAAGAGAATTGAGAGAAGAAATAAACCACAACCTAAAGTCAAAAGTGAAGAAGCATCGTTGAAGTTAGTCGTTCATGAACCAGACAGTACATCGAACGTCAACACAAATCAGTGGTAATTCTTTACTACCTTCAGTGGTTTGTAAGAATTAAACTAATTATTTGTTGATTTAATTAAATTCATTTATAATTGATATAAATCATTTAGTTGATTTAATTAAATGAATTAATTCTAGAAGAATTAATTTATTTATTTAAATTAATTATTGTATCAATTAAATGTGAATTAGTTAATCATTAATTAATTAATTGGATCAATATGACTTAAAGATATGACTTAAATAAAGCTGGAAGGATTATGTATTATTGGTTAAATTTCGGTATGACCTAATCAGTTAAGTCATACCGAACACAGCTGTTGAGTTAAGTCATACCGAACACAGCTGTTGAGTTAAGTCACACCGAACACAGCTGTTGAGTTAAGTCATACCGAGCATTCAAGATTATGTCTTACCGACCTGATTAAGTCTTACCGACTTATTGCCAACTGTTGTAAGTCTTACCGAATTTCTATTAAGTCATACCGACAAAATGTATGTCTTAATGGAGATTTGTGTAAGTCTTAATGAAGAAAAATCAAGTCTTGGAAGCAGTTTAAGTCATGCTGGAGCAGTTAAATATCTTACAGAAATCCAGCAAGACCTGTTACTGATATAAAAGAACAGAACAGAGCAGATTAAGTCATAACTGAAGAAACACAGCAGAAAACATCATATCCAGAACAGATTTCTCTCTCAAGAATATCAAGAACACCAAAGCTTAAATAATTCCCAGAAATTCAAGTTCTTCATCTTTGTTTTATTCAGTCCGCTAGAACTTGTTTATTTGTGATTCTTGTACTACTAGCAAATTAAGTTTCCTAGTTCTTATCTTGATTATTATTAACTAAATTAGAAAAGTTCATGTCGAATTTTCTAATTAGTTATTAACATCTTGATAAGTTGTTATACTGATTTTGTAACACCACATCAAGTTAATATACAGTTATATTCAACTTGAAAAATTGTGTTAAATAATTCCGCACATAAATTTGTCTTTATCAAATTTTATTTAAAGGACAAATTTCGATAAAAAGGTAAAGATTGTATTCAACCCCCCCCTTCTACAATCTTATCGGACCTAACAATTGGTATCAGAGCAGATTGATTGATACACAAATCAAAGATCCCATTTTACTCGATTAAAAATCATCCCCGAATTTTTTAACTCTCTTAAAAAATTCATCATGTCTTCTAAAGTTGGAACTGTGAAAATTCCCATATATGACAAAAACAGTTATGATATGTGGAAGAACAAAATGTTAATGTTCCTCGAGGTTGCAAATCCTAAATACATGAAAGTCTTATCAGAAGGACCAATAATACCTTTTGGATTAATTCCTGAAGTTGTTACTGATGGAAAAGTTATTTCCCCTGCAAAGTTTGTACACAAAGATTCTTCTGAGTACACTCTTGTTGAAAGAGAAGAAGCTGGACTTGACATTAATTTAAGACTGATCTTAATAGATTCTCTAGACTCTGTGATGTACAGTCATGTGATTAACAACAAGACAGCAAAGCACATGTGGGAAACCATTGAAACTGTGAATGAAGGAACAAAGGAAGTTAGGGAGAATCGTCTAGAAATTCTGACATCTGAGTATGAACACTTTCGATCAGCATACAATGAAAGTATTCAAGATGTGTTTTAAAGATATAACAAACTTGTCAACAATTTACAGATGCATGGCAAGTACTACACTCAGAAAGAGATCAACAGAAAATTTCTACTGTCAATGCCTGTTCATCTAGAACATAGAATTACAGCTATCAGAGAGTCGAGGAATCTAATTGAAATTACTGTAGAAAGACTCTTTGGTGTTTTAAAAACCTATGAACTGGAACAATCTCAACAAAAGGAGATTTATGGAAAAGGAAGAGTTGCTAATACTTCTACAGCTCTTACTGTTGAGAACAAACAGGAAGTGGAAGATATGGTTATTCAACCTTGTAATGTTGACAGTGGTAAGCTTGAAGTTGAAGTTGGTCAAACGAATGCTAGTCCAGATGAAGGAGACTTCTATTCGTTAGAAGAGCTAGATCAGTTGGAAGATGAGTCCATGGCTTTGTTGGTAAGGAAATTCAGCAACTTCAGATTCAGGAAGAATCCCAAGTTCAGGTACAAATCTAACTATAACAGGTTCCAGAGAGGAGGTTCTTCATCCTCAAGTAACAGAGGAGGTTACAAAACTGGAACAGTTGAAAGAAGTAAAATTAGATGCTACAACTGTAATGAACTTGGACATTTCGCTACTGAATGTCAGAAGCCAAAACAAAACCAAAGAAAAGACTTTGGATCTGAGAAGAAGAAGACAGGTAAAGCCTATGTGGCTGCTGGAAAGAGTTGGGATGATACAGACTCTGAAGATGAAGAGTATGGCAATCTTGCCCTGATGGCAAAATCTGATAACTCCAGTGGTACTTCATCTGAGGTATCATGTACTGAAAGTCAATATATTTATCAACTTAGTGATACACTAGGTAATGCTAATAGAGAGATTGAAAGGATCAATTTGTTAAATACAGATAGTAATCAATTATCAGAATTACACGATGTACAAAATTGCCATGATAAACAAAAATCAGAAATAAGAATTCTAAAAGAACTTGAGAGGTCTCTAGCGTTGTAGTGGTTCAACAACGTGAAACAATAGCTGAGCTAGAAATAAGGGTTAGTGCTACTTCTAATTCATGTAAAGTGGCTAAAGAGTTGTTTAACCAACAAGCTATTAATCAAACTGTAGGAATTGGGTTTGATTATAATGAAGCTATTGGACGAAAAAGCATTATTACCCCTAACCGTGTCAGTGCTGTAGATAGGGGTATACCATTAGTGCTTAAGGGTGTTAGTAACCCACTCTTTAAGACATCCATAGCAGAACCTTTGGATACAACATCTTTAATCATTAAGGAAGAGATGCGCATTGAGGATTTAGCTATTGGCGTAGTCTTAGAAAGTAATCAAGTTGTTAAAAATGATGAAGATAGAAAGTCTGTGTTTAAGAAAACAGAAAGGGTTGGTGAGTCTACTAGTTCCTTGAAAACTAGTAGTAGAAGTAACAACATGAATAAATGCAACAACATATCTACCATGCATGCTATTCCTGTTATTGATACTACTTATAAGAAATGCAATGCTGTTAATTGCATGTCTTGTGCTTTTAATATAATGTCTGCTTACTTTAACGGTAATCATGCATGTGTTGATAAGAATGTTCCTAGACAGCATATGAGCAGAAAAAAATATGTTAGATCCAGGACTGTAACATCACCTAATTCTAAGATTAGGACTCCAAGTCCTTCTCAGGATATGGTAAAGACATGGTTACCCAAGCTGAAACCAAAACAAGTTAAAGCTGTTTACAGGGTTAAATGTCCAGTACCTGAAGAAAATGTTGTTAAAATAAAAAGTGTTGCTTTACATGATAAAGGTCAATTCTTTAAGTACTCCAGACCCAATCAAATTTGGGTTCCGAAGAAAGTCTAACCAATTTGTCATTGCAGGGTTTGAAACAGGTTGAACGAGTCATGTGGATTCTGGACAGTGGATGTTCAAGGCATATGACCGGAGATAGAGCCCTGCTGACAAATGTGGTGGAGAAGGCCGGCCCAGTCGTTACCTTTGGAGATAACAGCAAAGGTAAAATTGATGGATATGGCAGATTAGAAGCTGGAAATGTTATCGTTGAAGATGTCTCTTTTGTGAACGGCCTTGAGCACAATTTGCTCAGTATTAATCAATTCTGTGACAAAGGTTATGAAGTTCATTTCAACAAGAAGAATTGTCTAATATCACACAAGAGAAATGAAAGGCCACAGTTGACTGGAGTAAGAAAAGGAAACTTGTACATAGCCAATATGAACTCTGGAAGCACAGAAGAAATTAGATGTTTTTATTCAAAGGCATCTACTGATGAAAGTTGGTTATGGCACAAGAAACTTTCTCACCTAAACTTCAAAACAATGAATTCTCTAGTGAAAAGAGAGTTGGTGAGAGGTTTACCTTCGATTGAATTTACTCAGGAAGGTCTATGTGATGCTTGTCAAAAAGGGAAGTTAAAAAGGGCAACTCACAGGAGCACTAACATATCATCAATAACTGAACCATTACAACTTCTCCATATGGATTTGTTTGGTCCAGTTAGTGTGATGTCCATGTCAAGAAAAAGATATGCTCTAGTGATTGTTGATGATTTCTCAAAATTCACATGGGTACTATTTCTGAACTCAAAAGATGAAACTCCACAACTGGTAGTTGATCACATTAAGTTAATTGAGCTGGATTCTAATCGTCCAGTAAGAGCTATAAGGTCAGACAACGGAACTGAATTCAAGAATGCAGTTCTGAATGACTTTTGCACTGAAAAGGGTATAACTAGACAGTACTCAGCTCCCAGAACTCCTCAACAAAATGAGGTAGTTAAAAGAAAGAATAGAACCTTGATTGAAGCTGCACGTACTATGCTAAGTGAATCAAGGCTTCCATTGAGCTTTTGGGATGAAGCTGTCAACACTGCATGCTATACCCAGAATCGTACACTTATCAATAAAGACTTAATGAAGAAACCATATGAAGCTCTACATGACAAGAAACCAACTCTCAAGTACTTCCATGTATTTGGGACAAAATGCTTTGTGCTGAAAGAAGGAGATGATCAAGGTGGTAAATTTGAAGAAAAAGCACATGAAGCAATATTTATTGGTTATACTAGAAGAGCCTACAAGGTGTATCTTATTGATCAATAGAAATCTATGGAAGGTGTCAATGTTACATTTGATGACACAAAACTCCCAAATATCCAAAATGAAGATCCATCTAAAAAGCTTAAGTTTGATGATATGTTAGACTCAGATTCAGATGATGACAATCAACCTGACGTTGTTGCTGATAATAATAATCCAGATGTTGGTGGTAATGATCAAGGTGATGCTGGTGAAAACAATGATAATTTTCAAGACACCACTGATACTCTTGAACCATCAATAAGTCAAACTGGTAACAACTCAGGGGGAGATAATGAAGGGTCAACAAGTCATACTCAACATCATACAGAAGATCAAGGCGAATCGTCAAGATCAATTCTTCCCAGACAAACTGTTTGGAATAGAGCTCATCCTTTTGAGCTGATTCTTGGTGATCCAGATGTTGGTGTGAAAACAAGAAGAGCTTATCAGAATCAATGTAACTATTCTGGGTTCCTGTCTGTCATGGAACCTAAGAAAGTAGAAGAAGCTCTATCTGATCCTGATTGGGTGATTGCTATGCAAGATGAACTCAATCAATTTAAGCAACTAGAAGTATGGAAGCTGGTACCCATACCTAAAGATAGAAAAGTGGTGGACACAAGATGGGTATTCAGAAACAAACTAGATGAAGATGGCACTGTGATAAGAAACAAAGCAAGACTGGTAACTAAAGGTTATTCTCAAGCTGAAGGCATTGATTATGACGAGACCTATGCTCCAGTGGCAAGACTTGAGGCCATCAGAATATTCTTGGCATTTGCATCCTATTCAAGATTCAAAGTTTATCAAATGGATGTCAAGAGTGCCTTTCTGAATGGTAAGCTAGATGAAAAAGTGTATGTAGAACAGCCTCCTGGTTTTGAAGATCAAGATCATCTGGACTATGTCTACTTTCTTTACAAAGCTATCTATGGTCTTAAGCAAGCCCCAAGAAAATGGTATGACACTCTCTCTGAATTTTTATTAGAAAATGGTTTTATAAGAGGTGTCATAGACAAAACGCTCTTCACTAAAAGACATAAGAATGATATAATACTAGTCCAAGTCTATGTGGACGATATTATATTTGGGTCTACTAATGAGCTTCTATGCAAGAAGTTTTCTAAGTTAATGCAGGGTAGGTTTGAAATGAGCATGATGGGAGAACTGAAATTCTTTCTTGGATTACAAATAAGTCAGAGACAAGATGGAATATTTATTTGTCAATCCAAGTACATTAAGGAGCTCCTCAAGAAATATCACATGGAGGAGTGCTCATCAGCAAAGACACCATCAACTATAGCTGTCAAAATTGGTTTATGTGAAAGTTCTGCCAAGGTAGATATCACAGGCTATAGAGGTATGATTGGCTCATTGCTTTACCTAACTGCTAGTAGACCAGATATAATGTTTGCCACATGCTTGTGTGCAAGGTTCCAAGCGAACCCTAAAGAAATCCATCTCACTGCTGTTAAAAGAATCTTAAGATATCTAAAGGGTACGCCTAATTTAGGCATCTGGTACCCTAATGAAACTGGTTTTACTTTAATTGGATATACAGATTCTGACTATGCAGGAAGTGTTGTAGACAGGAAGAGTACATCTGGGAGTTGTCAATACCTAGGTGGAAGATTGGTATCCTGGTTCAGTAAGAAACAACAAACAGTTTCCAACTCTACAGCTGAAGCTGAATATATAGCTGCTGGAAGCTGTTGTGCTCAGATCTTATGGATAAGGAATCAATTAATGGACTATGGCATTGTATTGGAAAATATCCCTATTTTATGTGATAATACAAGTGCCATAGCAATCGCCAGCAATCCTGTGCAGCACTCAAGGACAAAGCACATTGACATAAGGTATCATTTTATAAGAGAGCATGTAATGAATGGTACAGTACAACTACTATTTGTAGGCTCTGGAGATCAAACTGCATATATTTTTACTAAGTCGTTTAATGAATCCTCATTCACTAAAATTGTTAGTGACTTGAGTATGTTAAACAGTCCTAGTAATTAATGCTGTTAATATCTGAAATTTGATCTTTAATAATTTTGCAAGTGATTATTCTGTGAATATTTGTTGTTTGAAATCACTTGTATTATTATTTTACCATCTGATTTTCTTGCTTGTTTAGTTATTCTTCACTCTGTTTATTCATATTATTTAATACTTTATACTTCTGTATTTTTAGAATATTTGTAGATATTTATTTCTATTTTATTAATTAATTTATCATATGTTTTGTAATGTTTGTCCTGTTAATATTGCTTTGTTTTCGTTAATAGGTTAGCATATGGTATTTATAATTATTTTTATTATTTGTTTAATTTTCTATAATATTTTTATTATTTTTATAAGTTAATTGTATATTTTATTGTGTTTTTTAATGTTTGTTTAAAGTAAATATGACTTAAAATTAGGAAAAACAATCAATATGACAACTTAAAATCGGTATGACTTGAATAGGTTAAGTCTTACCGAGTTTTTAAATTTAAGTCATATTCGCTAGTCTGTTAACATTAAGTCTTAATCTATTATAATTTATATATATTTTTTTAAGTCTTATTTACTAGTATTAATTAAGTCTTATTCGAGTTTTTAAGTCTTAGTTTTAATTAAGTCATAATAGAATCTTGTCTATTTAATTAAGTCATATTCGAGTATAGTATATATATATATATATATATATATATATATATATATATATATATATATATATATATATATATATATATATATATATATATATCAGTTATGTATTAATGTATTTTTAAGTCTTATTATAGGTCTTAGTATATATATAACAGTTAGAATGTGTTAAGTCATATTTTCATTTTAAGTCATCTCACATGTTAAGTCATTGAGAACCATATATACATACAATACACACAACCATTACACTGTCGAACCTCTGCCGGATTTTTGACCGGAATCACTCACCCATTTCACGATCTGACCACATATTTTGATTCCTTGACTGATTATCTACGTTTTGATTGTTTAAAATCGTGATTTGGTTCGGTTTTTAAAGGTTTTAATTTTTGAAAAATCGATTTTAAGATCTGATTTTCTGAAAAACTGGGTTCGATTCTTGCAAATCTAAAAATATATGTGTGTTCGTGTGTGTAAGAGGATCACTGTGTGAATTTTTCGGAATTTTTGGAGAAAAGTTAATTATTTCGAATTTTTAATTAATTATTAATTCGAAAAATTAATTTTTAAATCTTAATTTTGTAAAATCTGAAATTTTCAAAGAAATTAAATCTTGATTAAAATGGCTGATCGATTTGAAATTATTAAACATAATTTAATCGGTTATTTTGATTCAGAAAAATGTTCAGTTGAACGTTTTCGATCGTGGATTCGATTTTTAAATGAAAATTCACTGGTTCGTACTGCTTTGAGATTGGATGCTCCATTGAAAATTGAACCTTTGCTAATCATGTGTACTACTGCTATCATTTCTAATGATAACAGATCATTTGTCTTCTCTGTCGGAGACAATCAGTACACAGTGAATGAAAATACAATAAATACGGTCTTAAATTTTCCAACTGAAAATTTCGAAGAATTACCATCAGATCAAGAATTGATAAATTTTTTGAATGGTGTATTCTATCAAGACAGTCCTGATCAAACTGTCTGGAATAAAAAGAACTTCGTTCAGGAATGGGATTATCTGTTTGACACATTAGGTAGAGTTTTTGCCAATTCTACTAAAGGGAACTTCGGGGTATTACCATCCTTCTTGCAGCATATTGGATATGCAATTGCACACAACCGAAGAATTAATATTGGTAGACTACTGTGTGTTCCGATGGTTAGAAGAATCATTAATGCAAAGAAGAATTTTGATAATGGACAAAAAGTATCATGCTATTATCCAAGATTCTAGTCATTGATTTTTAATCATCTTGTGGAACTAGAAAACCAAGCCCAATTCCTGAATGGAGAATCACTGGCATCAGGTAAACCTACTACCAGATTGTTCACTGAGTACAGCAACAAGCCTAAATTCATAAACATACCTGTAGTTGTCACTCAATACATGTCAAACTATATACAACTACCTGTCATTGAACCTGTACCAGAACCTGAACAACCTGAACAAAACCCTGAACCACCAGTGGAAAACATACTTGTTGATAATGAAGATCAAGGCAATCAACGAGTTGAACCTGCTCAGCAAATTGTTCCTCAGCCAGCTGCACTTGCTGTTGAACATCCAGTGCAAGAAACTACATCTGTCCCTGAACCTGAATTAGATCAACCAATCTTATCAGAGACTGTTGCGGAAGCAGCTGACCAGGTATTGCCTTCTGTTCCTCAAACTACTACTTCTCAATCTATTTCTGGAACCCAAGTGGTTGGTAGGTCTGACCAAGGGGTTGTAGTACCACAACCTCTAACCAAGGTCGTAGAGCCAAATACTCAACCAACAAAACTCATATCTTTTCACTCCAGAAATAAATTGCAAGTTAAAAGAAGTCGAATCAGTAGTGGTAGTATGAGTGAACCCACAGCTCTGCCTCTAGAAAAGAAAAGTAGAACTCAAACTGAGGCAACTGTAAGCCCGTCTATATCCTCCCAACAGGATATGGAAGTTAATATGGCCGTTACACAGTTACTAGAATCATCTTCTCAACAGGATGATTCTATTGAAATTCGCCATAGGGCCGTGGCACCTTGTAGTGAGTCAAGCACACCACCCTATTACTCACAATGGGGGAAGACATACATTTAGATGAGTCTCAGGACACACTGCAAGGAGAGCACGTAGAAAATGTGACAGTGCCTACCATAGTTACGGTAGAAGAGTCTTCACAGGCTTTAGAGGGAAATCTTGGTTCTCAGCCAACTTTAATAGAACCATCATCTCCCCTCCCAGGAAAAACACTCCTGGCTCCCTCAAGGGATTTTCCACTCGCAGTTTCGACTGGAGAAAGTGGAAGGCAACTTGATCAATCTACTACTGAAGCAATTTAGTCAACAATTTCAAATGTTCAAGTAGATTTGATTAAGGACAGGGATTTGCGAACACCCATTGCACCACCACTGACCTTCCCAGAGGAGGCTAGGGTGATTTTACATGCAGGTACAAATCTGGAAGCAGCTAAGGAATCTGAGAGGAGTGATGTGAGGAATACCATAAAATTGAGTGAAACACATGCACTTCAGGTGAGTGGATCTCAAAGTGAACGTCAGGTGAGCGCACACACTGACACATACACTCTCTCATTATTAGAAAAGATAGCTGCTTTAGAGAAAGAACTTGCAGTCAGCAAGGCTGAAACAGAAATCCTTAAAGCACAAGTGGGTGAGCGATCTTCTCCATCCACCTCTGTCAACAGTCAGCTTGCTGTAATCAAGAAGGACATAAACTACTTAAAGACATCTTTCACCAAGAAGATAGATTCTCTCGAACTCTCTCATGAAAAGGCATTTGATGACTCTGGAGATATTACTGTTGCTCAAGACATGTTAATTTCTGAGATTTCCATGAAAGTTGACACTCTACAGTCAGAGGTACAACACAATCAGGAATCTACTGATTCTCGTCTGGACAAGATCGAAAAGCAAAATGCACACCAGGCTAAAGGGTTAAGACATCTGTTTAATCTTGTAAGTCAAAGTTGCAAACCTACAAATGAAGAAATTGAATTCTTTACAAGTAAGGGTGGTGATGATGATGAACAAGATCCTGAAGCTGGGGCAACTGATAAATCTGTAGAGGATTCCTCAACTAAGGAGGAGAAATCAAAGGGGTCACAAGATAAAACTAAAGAAAGAAAGGGAGGAGATGGAAAATCTGGAAAATCTGACCAAAGTGAAGATAAGAGGAAGAAAGTAGTTGAAGAAACTGAAGAAGAAATTCAAGACAAGAACACAGGTTATTATTACACGGGTGAACCGGATAACTTCGATGTTTTTGCTGATCTTGAATTCCCTGATCAAGGTGAAGAACTTCCTGAACCTGATCTTAGTCACTGGGAAGATGAAGGACCAGTGATATCTGAATCTGAAGCTCAACAAGCTGAGAAAGAATCTGAAAAATTATTTGCTCAGAGGGAAGCTAATTTGCAAATGAGAGAAGAAAAACTTCAAAAGTCATTAGAGCAAATTGCACGAAATGAAGAACTTCAGAAAGCTGAACAGCAAGCATTACAACGATTACATGCTATAAATGTTGAGAAGAGAAAAACATATATCAGACTAAAGAGCGGTGACAAATGGGAACGTGCTCAAAGAGCAATTGATTCACCTCAGAGTTCTGATTATGAAGATCGTCGTCTTGGACAAATTCTCGAGGAATTCAAACTGGCAAATCCAATTCATGATATGTATATAAAGGCCTTACAGGTAGAAGTCATCAGGATAAGTACTGCATTTGAACCCAAATCTGATGAGCTGGTAATATTTGTAGATTGTCATAAAGTTGGAACTTTCAGAGTATCTATTCAGTTCTTTTATGACAGATCGCTGACAGAGATTTGAGTACTTAGGCCTAAGGTAAGAACATCTTCTGAGCTAGGTGTGTTGTTACATGAGAAGTTCAAAGAATTTGCTGAAAGAGCTGGACCAGAAGTGATTAAGGATCCTCCACAAGTAAAATTTCTTAAGGGAGAGGTACTTCACTCAATCAATCTTCAGACAGATGAGTTATATGAACATCATACAAAACACTTGGTATATGCTGAATATGCTCTCAGAAATCATGGATTCTTGACTGAAGAAAAGGTAATAGCTGCAGATCACATTCGATCCTATGCACAAACGAACATAAAAGATTACAAGAAATTTCAAGGTGAACTGAGAAAGAAGCTTGGAATTCCTTTAGTCTTACCTCAAGGATTGTCATCAAGAAGAGAACGTCTTGTTGATTCTGATTTACACATGAAACTTCAAGTCACAGATGTGCCAGAAGGAGGAGAATTCAGAAGGGAAGACAACTGAAGAAAAAGAATTGCTCTACATGTTATATCTTTAGAGCTTAGATAAATCTTGATAGGAATTTGTATCATATGATCAGTCTAGAGGATCATCTATCTTGTATTTATCTTTCATGTTTGAATCTGGCAAATGTTAAATATAAACCAGAACATTTTTTTATATTTACTTAGTATTTAAAGTTTTATCTTTCATTTGGTTAAGATGGATTAGTTGAGGTATCCTCTAGGAATTTGCTTGTTATTGTCTAACAAACAAATAGGGGGAGATTGAAAGGCATATGACTCAGCCTATTTGTAGTTAGAGGATCCTAATCAACTTAAACCAAATTGTAATAAGTAAATATACATATGAACTGTCACAGGAATCTCAAGAAGTATTATCTGTCAGAAGAAAGAAGAAAAGTCAATCTATAGTTTTGATGTCATACACTGGAAGACGATTCAGTTATCTGATCAAGCCCCAGTATAGCATTGAAGTGAATGGATTCATTTGAACAGTGACAGAGATTTTTCGAGTGATAGTTTGAAGGTCAGTTACAGTACAAGAGAATTGAGAGAAGAAATAAACCACGACCTAAAGTCAAAAGTGAAGAAGCATCGTTGAAGTTAGTCGTTCATGAACCAGACAGTACATCGAACGTCAACACAAATCAGTGGTAATTTTTTACTACCTTCAGTGGTTTGTAAGAATTAAATTAATTATTTGTTGATTTAATTTAATTCATTTATAATTGATATAAATCATTTAGTTGATTTAATTAAATGAATTAATTCTAGAAGAATTAATTTATTTATTTAAATTAATTATTGTATCAATTAAATGTGAATTAGTCAATCATTAATTAATTAATTGGATCAATATGACTTAAAGATATGACTTAAATAAAGCTGGAAGGATTATGTATTATTGATTAAATTTTGGTATGACCTAATCAGTTAAGTCATACCGAACACAGCTGTTGAGTTAAGTCATACCGAACACAGCTGTTGAGTTAAGTCATACCGAACACAGCTGTTGAGTTAAGTCATACCGAGCATTCAAGATTATGTCTTACCGACCTGATTAAGTCTTATCGACTTCTTGCCAGCTGTTGTAAGTCTTACCGAATTTCTATTAAGTCATACCGACAAAATGTATGTCTTAATGGAGGTTTGTGTAAGTCTTAATGAAGAAAAATCAAGTCTTGGAAGCAGTTTAAGTCATGCTGGAGCAGTTAAATATCTTACAGAAAGCCAGCAAGACCTGTTACTGATATAAAAGAACAGAACAGAGCAGATTAAGTCATAACTGAAGAAACACAGCAGAAAATATCATATCCAGAACAAATTTCTCTCTCAAGAATATCAAGAACACCAAAGCTTAAATAATTCCCAGAAATTCAAGTTCTTCATCTTTGTTATATTCAATCCGCTAGAACTTGTTTATTTGTGATTCTTGTATTACTAGCGAATTAAGTTTCCTAGTTCTTATCTTGATTATTATTAACTAAATTAGAAAAGTTCATGTCGAATTTTCTAATTAGTTATTAACATCTTGCTAAGTTGTTATACTGATTTTGTAACACCACATCAAGTTAATATACAGTTATATTCAACTTGAAAAATTGTGTTAAATAATTCCGCACATAAATTTGTCTTTATCAAATTTTATTTAAAGGACAAATTTCGATAAAAAGGTAAAGATTGTATTCAACCCCCCTTCTACAATCTTATCGGACCTAACGGGGTTATTCTGTTTAATTTCAAGAATAAGTGACCAACAGTCAAGTAAACAATTCAATTTAATTGTATAAGGTTTGCATGATAGGATTCAAGTGTGATTCACAAGTGTTTAAAATTAAATGTTTATGAAGTTCTTGTCATTTTTGGGGGGTAATATAAGGTGACATCGAATATGGTATGGTTTGGGGGAAAATAGGCGTATAAGAAATAAGGGTCATTAGTTAAATTAAGAACAAACAAGGTTTAAAGGTTTATAGATTAATCAAGGGTTATAAGGTATGTTATGCTGGGGTGAAATAAGGGAATAGATATGAAATGATGTTTAAGCCTGGGCAAAAAGTATGTTATATCGCAAGATTTGCAGTTCAACGAGAATTAGAATAAGCAAGAAGGTACAACAGTTTAAACGATAATCTATAAGGGTAACCAAGAAGGTACAAGGGTTTAAGCAACAGTTTATATGGATTTACAATATAGTACAAGAGATTCGACAATTGACTTGAAAGAAACAACCAGTAAGTTATAAGAATTTAAGCAACAATCCATGAATAATTGATAGAATCTGAACTTCGATAAAAGATTCAAGTTACTTGCCTTAACCAAATATTTCCATGCTAGTCACTTAGTTCAAAAACTCTCAGCCTTTGCCTTTCCTTTATCCCTTATGTCTACGTCCTTCGAACCTACACATATAAAAACACTATTTCCGCATTCTATTCAATATTCGACGTTCCTCTTCGAACGTCTAATCTTAATCTACCTTTGCGATAATACCCTAAATTTATTTACTTAAATCATATAACCTTAATCTCTGACTATTGACATAAATAAATAAATAAATATATAATTAGAGCTGACAAACATTTAACTATTAATCACGTAAACAAAACGTAATCCAATACCACTTCGTACTAATAGTACATACACATATACATATACTCGAGAAAATAAATTTAACATTTTTAGAAAATTTTGACAGCATCCCCTTTATACGGGTAGCCTACCAGTCGGACACAGCCGACACAAAGCCAACAACAATCACAGACACAAGTTCCTGTACATTATTTCACTACATAATACACCTTTGGAATTCGAACAAATAATACAATTTTCCAATTTAAATCAATAATTTACAATTACCTATACCGACATACAACAATAAAATTTATCCGAAAACAATTTGTTAAATAATTGAATTAGGACTCAGAATAATCATCATAGTCCACCGTCGGCTCACCGAAGCTCATCGCCAACGGCGACAAAGTCCGGAGGTGCCCGGATATTCGGGTTTCCATCACGGACCCCACCAATATTTTCGCACAACAATTTGAACCGAAATTCATCATAATTTCCATAATCAGGCCGAACAAAAAATGAAACCCATCAAAATTTCCAACACTCATCATTCGGTTCTTAAATAAAATAGACCAATAAGACAACATTTACACGCAGCGCAGTACACCCAAGACTAGACAACACCCAGCCAAATACTGAACTCGAACACCACTGATACAAGGGAAAGAGGACGGAATTTTCCAAGTACCCAGTCACCCACCCATACTCACGATGGAGGACACACACACAGCAGGCATATACACACACTACGCACAAATTTCCACACACACACACAACACAGACGGATTTCCAGCTGCTACCACACACTCACTACAGTCGGGTGATGAAAAGAGGGGAGATTGTTTTTACAGGTTAGAACCGAGTATCAAAGGAGGCCTTGCAGCGAGAATCAACGAATTCGTAGCTTAAAGAACTCAGAGAAATGGAATTGTAGATGGAGAGGAAGTGAGGAGAGGTTTCCAGAATTGTCGAGAGAAAATAGCGTGACATTGACTGAGGAAACTGAATTAGGGATTTAATGGTTGAATTGGGGAAAAGTAAAGTAATATAGGAATTTTATAAGCATTTTCTAATTAAACACAATTTAATCCCAACGGTAAATTGCCAAATAAATAAATATAGTTTAAGAAAAATCTCAATATTATTTATAAAATGTAGAAAATAAAATTATCTATCTCCCCATATTTTTAGGATCAAAAACGAATTAAATATGGAAAATCATTTTAAAATCCTTAAAAATCAAAATAAATCCATCTTATATTTTTAAAACTCAAATAAACTAATAAAGTTAATAATGCAAAAGATTTCGTAATTTTTACTAATCCCGATGATTTTATAAAATTCTCAGAAAATAAATAACACATGATTTAAATAGAATTTAATCCCCAAAAATAAAAATAAAAATACGTAGACTTATCTGACACATATAAATCATCAAATAAACCCACAAAACGAAATCACACATATTTCACTTCCTAAAAAATAATCACATCAAATAATTCACATTTAATATTAAATAAATAAATATAAATATTACAAAAATTTCTAAGGCGTTATATCTTTCCCCCCTTAACAGGATTCTGTCCCCAGAATCTCACCTAAGTAAATAGATGAGGATACATTTCACGCATCTCACTTTTAAGTTTCCAAGTTGATTCTTCAACTCTAGGGTTCCTCCACAAAACCTTTACCAACTTAACTGTCTTATTCCTTAACTTCCTATCCATTCTATCATGAATTGCTACAGGCTGTTCTATGTAAGACAGATCCGGCTGTAACTCAATAGGCTCATACTCGATCACATGACTTAAATCGGGATGATATCTCTTGAGCATTGACACATGGAAGACATTGTGAATATGGCTCATATGGGGCGGTAGGGCTAACTCATACGCGATTTTTCCAACCCGCCTTAAGATCTCAAAAGGTCCTGCGTATCTCGTACTGAGCTTTCCTTTCTTGCCAAACCTCGTAACTCCTTTCCAAGGTGAAACTTTCAACAACACTTTCTCTCCTTCTTAAAAATTCATATCTTTCCTGGCTTGATCAGCATACTTCCTTTGTCTGTACTGGGCGGCAATCAACCTTTCCTGAATGATTCCAACCTTTTTCTTCGTTTGCTGTACCAATTCTGGTACTAATACCTTACGCTCACCAACCTCATCCCAATATACAAGAGATCTACATTTTCTTCCATATAAAGCTTCGTATGGCGGCATCCCAATACTCGCATGATAGCTGTTGTTGTAAGAGAATTCCACCAAAGGTAGGTGCTCGTCCCAACTTCCTTTAAAATCCAATGCACACGTTCGTAGCATGTCTTCAATAGTTTGGATGGTTCGCTCACTATGCCCATCTGTTTGTGGATGATAGGCTGTACTCATCTTAAGATTAGTACCTAAACATTCTTGAAATTATTTCCAGAATCTGGAGTTGAAACGTGGATCTCGATCCGATACAATAGTTACTAGCACACCGTGACGCATAACCACTTCCTTCAAATACAGCTGTACCAACTTATCTATTGAGAATCTTTCGTTGATCGGAAGAAAATGTGCAGACTTAGTCAAGCGGTCTATGATCACCCAAATTGCATCATGATTGGCTTTTGTTCTTGGTAGTCCTACAACAAAGTCCATAGCTAGGTGCTCCCATTTCCACTCAGGAATATCTAACGGCTGTAGTAGTCCACTAGGCCTTTGATGTTCGGCTTTGACTCTTTGACATGTGTAACACTTACTAACCCACTCTGCAATCTCTCTTTTCATATCAGGCCACCAGAAATGTTCCTTCAGGTCTTGGTACATCTTCGTTCTCTCCGGATGAATTGAATATCTTGAACTGTGAGCATCCCGCAAAATCTCATTCATTAATTCTGGCACGTTGGGAATCCAAATCCTCGAAGAAAATCTTAAGATACCTTTATTATCCTTCTGAGTGAAAATCTCTTCACCTGTCAATGTGTTCATATCTTGATTCATGATTTCCTCCTGACATCTACGTATCTTTTCAAGTAACTCGGGTTGAAAGGTCATGGTATAACACTTACCACTGGTAGGCTCTGAGATCTGGACTTCTAATCTCAACTTTTCAAACTCCTTGAACAATTCCTTTGAGATGGTAAACATGTTCAGTCTCTCCTTTCTACTCAATGCATCAGCCACTACATTCGCTCTCCCTGGGTGATAATTAATTGTGCAGTCGTAATCCTTAATTAGCTCCAACCAACACCTTTGTGTCATGTTAAGTTCTCACTGAGTGAAGATATTCTTCAAACTTTTGTGGTCCGTGTAAATCTCACATTTCTCACCATATAGATAGTGTCTCCAAATCTTTAGTGCGAATACAATTGCTGCTAACTCCAAATCGTGAGTCGGGTACTTTTGCTCGTGAGGCTTTAATTGTCGGGAAGCATAAGCAATCACCTTTCCATGCTGCATCAGTACACACCCCAATCCCTTGTACAAGGCATCGCTGTAGATAACAAAATTCCCTTGACTATCGGGTAACACCAACACTGGTGCTGTTACTAATCTTTTCTTTAATTCCTGAAAACTTTCCTCAGACTTTTCATTCCATAAAAACTTCTCATTTTTCCTAGTCAACTTGGTCAATGGTGAGGTGATCTTAGAAAAATCTTGAACAAATCTCCTATAATAACCAGCCAGTCCCAAGAAACTTCTCACTTCGGTAGGTGTCTTCGGTCTGCTCCAATTCACTACAGCTTCTATCTTCGCAGGGTCAACTCTAATTCCTTCACTACTGATTATATGGCCCAGAAATTGTACCTCATCCAACCAAAACTCACATTTTGAAAACTTAGCATACAACTTCTCTGCTCTCAAGATTTCTAACGCAATCCTTAAATGTTCCGCATGCACTTCCCGGGTCTTAGAATATATCAAAATATCATCGATGAAGACTATCACAAATTTATCCAAATGCTTCCTAAATACTCTATTCATGATATCCATAAATGCTGCTGGGGCATTGGTTAATCCAAATGGCATCACCAAGAATTCATAATGTCCATACCTTGTGCGAAATGCCATTTTTGGAATGTCTTCAGGTTTGATCTTTAATTGATGATAGCCCGATCTTAAATCAATCTTCGAGAAATAAGCTGCTCCCTTAAGTTGATCAAACAAATCATCGATTCTAGGTAAGGGATATCTATTCTTGATGGTCAGCTTGTTGAGTTCTCGATAATCGATACACAATCTCATACTACCATCCTTTTTCTTGACAAACAGCACAGGCGCTCCCCACGGTGATACACTTGGTCTTATGACTCCCTTATCTAAAAGTTCTTGTAATTGTGTTGCTAATTCTTTCATCTCCACAGGTTCCATCCTATATGGTGCTTTGGACATGGGTTCTGCTCCAGGTACTAGGTCTATAGCAAACTCCACTTCTAGATCTGGAGGTAAACTTGGTAATTCTTCTGGAAAAACGTCGGGGAACTCGTTAACAATTGGTATATCTTCTATTTTCGGTGCTTGCTTCTCTACATCCATCACATGTGTTAAATACGCTTCACAACCTTGTCTAAGTAACCTCTTCGCTTGCATAATGTTCAGAAATTTCTTTACTTGCCTTTGTCCTTGAAATACTACTTCTTTATTATCTTCCCTCCTTAATCTTACTTGCTTCTTTCTACACTCATTCTGTGCATCATAATCAGCCAACCAATCCATTCCTAAGATTACATCGAATTCTCCCATTTCGAAGGGTATCAAATTGGCATAGAAAAGGTAACCACCTATCTCTATATTACACTGAGGACATACTTGATTGACAGGGACTCTATCTTGGTTTGCCACCTCTATCACTAAAGCTTGCTCTAAAGGTCGAATTTCACATTGCAATTTACTAACAAACTTGTTGGAAATGAAAGACTTGGTAGCTCCAGAATTAATTAAAACTTTAGCCTCTACTGAGTTCACGGGAAGCGTACCTGCGACAACATCCATTTCCTGAACAGCATCCTGCATAGTCATGTTGAAGGTTCTGGCTCTAAGTTGAGACATTTGGGTCTGGGCTGGAGGTCAAGTTATCCTAAAAGCATTTGCCGATGGGGGTCCGGCTATCCTTAAAACATTTGCTGGCTCCTTGCAATCCTTAGCAATATGACCCAATTTCCCACATTTATAACACATTACCCCTTGTTTTGAAGTCGGGCTCTCTCCTGCATAATGGCTCTTCTTGTTGCACTTATAACATGTAATATCTAGTCTTCGGCAAACCCCCGAGTGCTTTTTCCCACAAGTCGTACATTCAGGTAAAGCTGGTCTGATTGCAAGCTGCTGATTAGTATTCTGGAAACGTCTACCTTGACCACCATTTCCATTCTTTGGCTTCTGAAAACCCTTGCTTCTATCAAACTGACCCTCACTCCTTGGCTTGAACTTGTTATTATTATTATTACCTATTGGGTTCTGACTTCCCTCGGTACTTTCTATCTTCCTTTTCTTCCCTGCCTTCTCCTTCTGATACAGTTCGCTTTCACCTTCTACAATCATAGCTTTCTCCACCACCATTGCATAGTTTTCTAACTGAAACGCTTCCACCTTACTACGTATCCATGGCTTTAGACCTTGTTGAAATCTTTTAGCTTTCTTTGCCTCAGTATTGACATATTCAGGAACAAACCATGCTAGCTCCGTGAATTTTACCTCATATTCTACCACACTCAAATTCTTCTGCTTTAACTCGAGAAATCGAATTTCCAGCTGATCTTGCATATACCTAGGAAGATACTTGTTGAGAAATAACTCTGTGAATCTCTGCCATGTAATCACTCCTTCACCTTCCAACAGCTTTGTTGACTCCCACCAATAGTTTGCTTCAACTTTCAAGAAATAGCTCGCATATTCAGTCTTCTGTTCTTCTCCTACCCTTACCAAAGAAAAAGCTTTTTCCATTTCATTAAGCCAAGCCCTAGCTTCTATAGGGTTGACAGTACCTTTGAACTCTGGAGGGTGTAGTGCTTGAAAAGCTTTGAAGGTCACAATTGGTTGGGCGGGTCGTTGCTGAGCTAGTGCGGCTGTCTGTTGTTGAAGAAGTTGGAGAATTTTAGTCATAGTCGGGTCAACTGGATTTTGATTTCCAGTATTCTTGTTTTCAGGATTTGCAGTAGATGTTTTTTTCTTTGGAGGCATGATTCTGATAAGAAGATAAATAGTTCATTAAACGACAGGTAAATAAACAACAAGCAATTATGTATAGAGGTAAGGTTTACAAATCCTGAATCTGAGTTGTCTGTGATCATAAGATTTATAACGATGTAGAGGAAGAGGAAAGCATATGTATTATCTTGAGCAAGTAATTCTAACAGGAGATATTTAGGCAACTCAGAAATGTAATAAAAGATGTGCAGATAACGAGAAAATAAAGGTCATGGTACCAACAAAGTTAATAATATAACACAACAGTTTCAGAGTTCAAGGTACACTGTTAACCATCCTACTACAAAAAATAAATAAATACCGAGGATAATCTCAATCATTTACCATGTGCGATAATGATATAGCTAGTAAAAAAAATATTAAATCGATAAAAGAATATCCTAAACCTACTACCTACTATCCTAATGATAACCTACACCTATCGCTCCTATCCTATGCCTATAAGGGTTCAAATCCTATCCTACACCTATCCTATACCTAATCCAGGCTTGTTTCAGTGACCAAAACCTGACAGCTCTGATACCAACCTGTAACGCCCCGACTTCCCAATACCATAAATATACTTTATAATAAATTATTGGATTTAATCAGATAAAATGGATTTTTAATACAGGGAAATTTTGGAAAATTTCGGCATGTAGTATTCGTAATACGGAGTATCCACCTGTAATTTGAATCCAAACCAGTACATTCCAACACCAACCACAATTTCAAATACTAAAGAAATAATAGAAACACATGTTCAACCTGTCCTAACTGATCAGGTGAACCATAACAAAATGCCCTCCCGATCAGAGCAAAGATCGAGGCATCACAATACCAACTAAAAACATAAACCTTGATAACAAAATAATAAGAAATAAATACAACCCCACTACTAACCCGGATCCCTAATAGGTAGTGGTATGAAACAAGCAACTACTAACTAAATTATTACATTACAATACTAAATCCTTAATAAAAAGATACATACACTCCACAAATATAAATACAACCAACTAGAACTATTACACAAATTTTTATTGATACCCAAAAGTCCAACCTTCTAGCAGAGTGCAACTAGGTTGCCTAAGGTCCACAACAAGTTCTTCTCGGATATAGCTCCTACTTCGTATCTTTTTCTTCTTTAACTGAAAAAGGGTTAGAAACAATAGCAAGAAGTGAGCCAAATGCTCAGCAAGTAACAGTATAGATGCAAAAGAATCAACAACAGAAATGTGGATACAACAATATAATAAATCATTCTTTGAGCTCTTTCAAAATTTTTGACAATTTATAATTCATTCCAAAGATAGGGAGAGAGAGAGAGAAATCAATTTCTCTTTTTATATCATATATTCACCTTTTAAACATTTCAATTTAAATTAAGCCCTTTTATTAAAACCGGACAATACGGGTGATCAGCCACGTAATGTCCCCATACCAGACACTAGGTCCCTCTGGACTTTGAAAATTGGGTTCCCAATTAGGCAACACATTGGCCTCTATTGCTGGACTAGGACCACCCTAGCCTCTTACGCCAAATTAAATTGCTGGACTAGGACCACCCTAGCCTCTTACTCTAATTTAAAATAATTATGTACATGTCCATAAAGTAAAACAAGTTTCGATGAATGGAATTCTTATGCAATAATTCAGAGCAATGGGTTATTCTATTTAATTTCAAGAATAAGTGACCAACAATCAAGTAAACAATTCAATTTAATTGTATAAGGTTTGCAAGGTAGGGTTCAAGTGTGATTCATAAGTGTTTAAAATTAAATGTTTATCAAGCTCTTGTCATTTTAGAGGGGTAATATAAGGTGACATCGAATATGGTATGGTTTGGGGAAAAATAGGCGTATAAGAAATAAGGGTCATTAGTTAAATTAAGAACAAACAAGGTTTAAGGATTTAGAGATTAATCAAGGGTTATAAGGTATAGTTATGGTGGGGTGAAATAAGGGAATAGATATGAAATGATGTTTAAGCCTGGGCAAAAAGTATGTGATATCGCAAGATTTGCAGTTCAACGAGAATTAGAATAAGCAAGAAGGTACAACAGTTTAAACGGTAATCTATAAAGGTAACCAAGAAGGTACAAGGGTTTAAGCAACAGTTTATATGGATTTACAATATAGTACAAGAGATTCGACAATTGACTTGAAAGAAACAACCAGTAAGTTATAAGAATTTAAGCAACAATCCATGAATAATTGATAGAATCTGAACTTCGATAAAAGATTCAAGTTACTTGCCTTAACCAAATATTTCCGCGCTAGTCACTTAGTTCAAAAACTCTCAGCCTTTGCCTTTCCTTTATCCCTTATGTCTACGTCCTTCGAACCTACACATATAAAAACACTATTTCAGCATTCTATTCAATATTCGACGTTTCTCTTCGAACGTCTAATCTTAATCTACCTTTGCGATAATACCCTAAATTTATTTACTTAAATCATATAACCTTAATCTCTGACTATTGACATAAATAAATAAATAAATATATAATTAGAGCTGACAAACATTTAACTATTAATCACGTAAACAAAACGTAATCCAATACCACTTCGTACTAATAGTACATACACATATACATATACTCGAGAAAATAAATTTAACATTTTTAGAAAATTTTGACAGCATCCCCTTTATACGGGTAGCCTACCAGTCGGACACAGCCGACACAAAACCAACAACAATCACAGACAGAACTTCCTGTACATTATTTCACTACATAATACACCTTTGCAATTCGAACAAATAATACAATTTTCCAATTTAAATCAATAATTTAAAATTACCTATACCGACATACGACAATAAAATTTATCCGAAAACAATTTGTTAAATAATTGAATTAGGACTCAGAATAATCATCACAGTCCACCGTCGGCTCACCGAAGCTCATCGCCAATGGCGGCAAAGTCCGGAGGTGCCCGAAAATTTGGGTTTCCATCACGGACCCACCAATATTTTCGCACAACAATTTGAACCGAAATTCATCATAATTTCCATAATTAGGAAGAACAAAAAATGAAACCCATCAAAATTTCCAACACTCATCATTCGGTTCTTAAATAAATTACACAAATAAGACAACATTTACACGCAGCGCAGTACACCCAAGACCAGACAACACCCAGCCAAATACTGAACTCGAACACCACTGATACAAGGGAAAGAGGACAGAATTTTCCAAGTACCCATTCACCCACACATACTCACGGTGGAGGACACACACACACAGCAGGCATATACACACACTACGCACGAATTTCCACATACACACACAACACACACGGATTTCCAGCTGCTACCACACACTCACTACAGTCGGGTGATGAAAAGAGGGGAGATTGTTTTTATAGGTTAGAACCGAGTATCACAGGAGGCCTTGCAGCGAGAATCAAACAATTCGTAGCTTAAAGAACTCAGAGAAATGGAATTGTAGAGGGAGAGGAAGAGAGGAGAGGTTTCCAGAATTGTCGAGAGAAAATAGCGTGAAATTGACTGAGGAAACTAAATTAGGGATTTAAGGGTTGAATTGGGGAAAAGTAAATTAATATAGGAATTTTATAAACATTTTCTAATTAAACACAATTTAATCCCAACCGTAAATTGCAAAATAAATAAATATAGTTTAAGAGAAATCTCAATATTATTTTTAAAATGTAGAAAATAAAATTATCTATCTCCCCATATTTTTAAAATATTTTTAGGATCAAAAACGAATTAAATATGGATTTTATAAGATTAAATCCATAAAACACAAATCAATTCATAAAATCATTTTAAAATCCTTAAAAATCAAAATAAATCCATCTTATATTTTTAAAACTCAAATAAACTAATAAAGTTAATAATGCAAAAGATTTCGTAATTTTTACTAATCCCGATGATTTTATAAAATTCTCAGAAGATAAATAACACATGATTTAAATAGAATTTAATCCCCAAAAATAAAAATAAAAATACGTAGACTTATCTGACACATATAAATCATCAAATAAACCCACAAAACGAAATCACACATATTTCACTTCCTCAAAAATAATCACATCACATAATTCACAATTAATATTAAATAAATAATTATAAATATTACAAAAATTTCTAAGGCATTATACCAATCCTCAAATTTCTCAAGTACCAATTCCCTCCACAACTACATTAATCAGGCAAGTATTAATTCCAGATTTTGTGCTTCCTAAATCTCTAGTCAGAGGGGAGCCATCATACTTGTCTGAATTCAAGCCTATGCTCGAGAGCAAGAAGTCACCTGTAAAGAAAAATGGTAAGAACACCATGAGAGTTGAATTTCCAATGCCAAAACCAGATGAATTCAAGCTAATGAGCAAGCATATTGCTGAATTAAAATAGAAGGCTACAACTGATGTGGGACTTAAGGATAACTTAGCCTTTATCTACGGAGATGAAGTGGAAATATGTGTTCCATTAAGTCATCCAAATTTTGTAGTAGGCAAGGCTGAAGAAACAGCAAAGTTACTATAAGCTGGTCAAATTGCAAAACCATATGCTGAATTTACTGAGAAAGAAGCTAGAATGGCCGAAGAGCTTGTAGAAGAATTGGAAGAAGAAATGAAGCAAGAGGCTGAAGAAGAAGAGGCCAAATTTAAGAAAAAGAAAATGAAAACAAAGTCTACGTGCAAGAAAAGGAAAAGCATTGTCAAGACAAAAGCCAAAAGGACTTTGAGCCCATGCCCAAAAGAACAAGTTGATACACAACCTCAACCTACCATACCTCCAATCCAAGCCACACGGCAACCCACTCAAACTTCCAGCTCCATTGTTTTCACTCTTGAAGACATAAAGCCAGAACCAATGGAATTTGATTTTGATCTCAATAGCTTGGTATTTCCAAAGATTAGACTCCCACCTGAAAGGAGGAGAACCAGAACTAGGAAACAACCCTTAGATAGACCAATTCAAAATGCTAAGGTTCCACAAGTTACAAAGGAGGCTGTCAAGAAAGATAGTGAGCTCTACATTGTTGACATTGAAGAATATTCAAGTGTCAATCCTTTCTTGGATGAAGTGAGTGATGTGAGTGCTGCATTTAAGACAGTCAGGTTACTAGAAAGACTGATTTTCACATATAAAGGAGGAAACAGTAAGACCTGGCCCCTACATCAAGTGCTGAATGAAGGCTACAATAAACTGGTGAAAATATGGTCTTTAATGAAGAGAACTGGTGGTTATACCCCAGATGCAAAGGCCATAATTCTCAACAAAATTAATGAGATGAGAAATAGCTAGACTTCAAAGGAGGGTTTGCCTAAGAAGCTGAATCATGGATGGAAGGTGTTGTGCTAAAAATAGAAATGATTGCAAGTGCACAATCTCGTTTTAGTAATTTTAGATTCGATCCACAGAGACTATTTTATTTTCGCAATCCTTAATTTTTAATTTAATCGAATTAGAACAAGTTTAATTTTTGGGAATTTGAATTTTACTATTTAACTATTTAAAAGAAATTTAAATTTACTCTAATTTTAATCTAACTAATTAAAAAAAATTGGTTTTACTTTCTATTTTAATTCCTAAAGAAAATTTAAAAATAGTAATTAAAAACGAAATTGAATAAAACCGATTTTAACAAAAATTCATTTATTTAAAGAAAAAAAAATCAGCATGAACTATTCGTAAAATTAACTAGCCATTAAGAAACCAAATCATTATTCAATCTCCAAACTCAAAAAAAAAAACAAAACTCAGCCACGAGACTCAACCAATAACGTAAAAAAACAGCAATACAAAATAAACAATAACTCGACTACAAAACTGGAATCAAATAGCAAAGCAACTTGATCAAACAGCACAAAAACTCGAACACAGCAGTAATTCAGTAACCACTACTCGACTCCCCACACAATTAACAAGACGTACGAACTCAGAACACACAGAGACAACATATC
The DNA here is from genome assembly GCA_036435485.1 of Saposhnikovia divaricata. NCBI lineage: Eukaryota > Viridiplantae > Streptophyta > Magnoliopsida > Apiales > Apiaceae > Saposhnikovia > Saposhnikovia divaricata. Next base: position 172,939,676 of record CM071598.1, read on the forward strand.
TCCGCAGTAGAAGTAAACAAGAACTTGAAATTAGGAAACAACAAACAAAAAACCAGTAAAGGACTTAGTGAAGAAAAGAAACGGAGCTCAGTAACATTACAACTCGGCGAAAATGTATCAAAAACCCAGCAGCAATAGCACAAATAAAAAACAATACGACAAAATTAACAACCTACAAACCGACATTAACACACAGCAACTGGAAACCCAAAGCTCGAACTACAAACTCAGCAAAACAAAAGCAAGACTTAATATTCAGAATAGCAAAAGCTCGGCTAATCGACTCAGAACAAACATCAACAGTAATCGAAAATAAAAACTCAGAACTAGCCAATATAGTCATTCAACAGCGAAGAAAATGACGAACATGAAAAGAACAATCCTAACCGAACAACAGCGAATCAACCACAGATCGAAAATAAACACAGAAAACATAGAAAAATAGCAAGATCACGGGAATCAAGGGAAATGGGTTTGTGTTTAAGGTTTGCAGCGAATGAAAAGGGGAATAAGGCTAGGTATTTGATTGAAACAGGGGCTGGGTGTATGTGGGAAAAGGAGGAAAAGAGGGAGAGTTTGGAACTGTGCGTTTTAAAGGAGGAAGGAAGGGAATTTGGGTTGTTTTTGTGTATAAAAGGAAAAAGAAAGAGGGCTGGAAAATCGAACAAAATAGAACAAGAAGAGGGAGAATTGATGCAGGTGGGTTTGATGAAAAATAACAGGGGAAGGCTATGTATTTGCTTCGAATTAACAACATTAAAGACAGGAAACTAAAATAGCTGTTGAAATTTAATCAAAACTAATATCTTTTCTTTTCATTTCTTTTTTTTTTTGTAAAATAAAATTTAACTACGAAATTAAAGGGATTAACTAGAAAATTAAAATTACACTAAAACGATGATTTGATTTGGAATTAAAATGGCCCACATTAAATTAAACTTTAAAGGGGCAAAATTACGATTATTAACTAAAAGCAAGAAATTAAAAATCGTTACTTTCAACCCATAGTGGTTAGATTTTTGCTACTTTGTCCACTAATCGGATTTACGAAAATAACGAAAATAAGGCAAACGTAAACGAAAGAACAAGACGAGAAATTAAAGGAAACGGAAATTTTGCATTAAAATAAAAAGTGTTTACAAGATTTGAAACTAAAAAAAACAAGAAATTAAAGCTACCCTAAAATCTAAGTTGATAATTACAAGGGGGTGAGGGGGTATTTATAGGATAAGAATTAGGGTTTAGGGGGGGTCTTGGGTAAATCCCCACCTTACATTTGTGGTGTGTGGTGGTGAAATCCTAGCCATCTATTTGTTTCCTTCCCCCTTAAGCTTTGATGAGTGAATCTTGGCCATACACTTATTTAGTGTGTTGGGATGATCTCCACCTTCCACATGTCTTCAAAGATTCCTTTTCCACCAAGCTCCTAATTCTTTTTCCTTTTTTTATTTAAGTCATTTTTCTTCCTCTTTTTCCCTTACTTGCTCTTTATTTCTTTATTTTGCCATTTCTTTATTTATTCACAAATTTCCTGAAATGCAACAAAATAAATTATTAAAATACGAGTTCAAGTAATAAATAGGTAATAAAAATATGCAAAAATATGCACTTATCAAATGCCCCCATACCTATCTTCTTCTCGTCCTCGAGTAAAACAAAAACAAAAAGAAAATCTAGATAAAAAGTCCTATACTCCTTTTCGTAGGTGTGACGGTTGCATTTGGCATATGAAACAAGCCGTTTAAACCCCTAGGCAGCCCTAGTGGACGAGTGAGGTCTCATGAGGGCCTATAGTGAATGTACCCACAAAATCCATCTAGTTCGTAAAAGATTACATGGCAATGCAACACCACATATACATGTCCTCTCATGACACATCAACTTAAGAATCAAAATGAATTTGCAAAGTCTTGGTGTGGAAAGTACAAGGATTCACATAGTCTACTTAAATAAGCATGCAAGAATGATTACAAGTTCATGTCAAGTGCAAAAATTATTGGAAACCATGCTAAGTCTACAAGAGCACACCTTAGAGTCAAAACTTGAGATCTCATATGCAAAAGAAATAAGCAATAGCTCACATTTCACTCACAAAAGAACATTCACTCAAGAACAAGGGTAAATGTATCACTCATTTCCAATAAAATCAAAAGCATGCTTGACATTTGGTATTATTCTAACTTAAACACAACATACATCAATCATGACAATCAAAAGGTCGTTATTTGGGTTGTAATGGGGCTAGGAACAGGGTATGTCAAGTAAGGCCAAAATAAGGTGAAGTGTCAAAAGCTAGTAGTCACCATGGAAATCATGCACAACACCAAACTTCCTCCCCACACAATTATTTTTCTACTTTCAACAAAAAGACTTGACTAGTCGAATGAAGGAGAATTACAAAAACATAAGTATGCTCTCATATATATATATATATATATATATATATATATATATATATATATATATATATATATATATATATATTATAAGATCTATTAGAAACCAACTCCTTTAGATTTAACTTGAAAATCGACTAACAAGGTAACCAACAAAACATATATTTCCTCAAAAGTTATGAACAAAAGTAATCCCATTTCACACACCTTATTACTCCATCAAGTTCCTACTAGCCTTTGACAAATTGGGATCAAGTATGCGTAAGGCTGTACAAGAAAAAGGTCTTAGGCGAGTAATGTGGTGTGTCACCGAAAGAATTTGATTAAGCTCAAAGGGGTAACTAATTGATCACATAAGAATGGTGTGGATATTTTGGAAATATGGGTTATTTCCTAAATGCCTTTATCATCTTATCATCAATCAATGTCACGTGTTTCAAGAAAGAACTCAAACAAGTGCTAGCAATGCAAATGATAAGTGGACACTCAAGCAAAAGAATATAAATGCAAAAGATGTGCATATAGGCTCAAAACTCACTTGGTGTGGTAGAACATAATCAATCTCAAGTAAAGGTATCCTCAATGCACCTACTTGTACTCAAAGCATGAAAACCAAATCATCTTACACCTAATCATGACCTTCTAATTTCTTGCACAAATCAAATAAGTTTACTAATTTCACCTTGCTAGTGTAAGTGTGTGGACAAGAACTTAGCAAATCACTTCTCAATCAAAAGCTAAAGGATCACAAGATTATCATAGCATGTAAGGGTGCATCAAGCAACTAGCAATCAATTAACAAGACTAGAATAAGATTAGAAATCTACTATTTACAATTCTACAACTCTTTTTGTGATTTTTTCATTTTTTATTTTTTTTGGATTTTCTGATTTTTATATTTACACTAAAAACCCTCCCCCATACCTAAATCATGCATTGTTCTCAATGTATGCAAATGCAAGAGAAATGAGTAAATGAGAACGAGGTAATACCTAATAAGGGATGACAGAGAATTTACAACAACCTACTAAAGAAACTTACTTGAATCATGGATCGATGAGGTGGATAACCTCTTCCTCGGGATCAAGTGGCAGCTCTAAAAATGGTTTGAGTCTTTGTCCATTAACTTTAAGTATATCACCATTTTTAGGATTTTCAATTTCAATAGCACCGTGAGGAAAAACGGTCCTAACAATGTAAGGACCTTCCCACCTTGACCTCAATTTCCCGGGAAGTAAATGAAGCCTAGAATTGTATAAAAGAACTTTTTGACCTGGAGAAAATGATTTTCTCAAAATGGATTTATCATGAAAAATTTTAGTTCTTTCTTTATAGATTTTAGCATTTTCATAGGCCTCATTTCGTAGTTCCTCCAGTTCTGACAGTTGCAACTTCCTATGACTACCGGCGGTTGGTAAGTCAAAGTTCAAATCTCTAATGGCCCACAAGGCCCTATGCTCTAGTTCAACGGGCAAGTGACAGGCTTTGCTAAACACAATTCTGTAAGGGGACATGCCCAAAACAGTCTTAAAAGTGGTCTGATAGGCCCATAAGGCATCTATCAGTTTGATGGACCAATCCTTACTATTCGAGAGTTGACAGTCTTTTCTAAAATTTGTTTAATTTTCCTATTCGAGACTTCAACTTGACCACTAGTTTGAGGATGATAAGGGGTAGCCAACCTATGAGTAATTGAGTACTTTTTCAAAAGGGACTCAAATTGACGATTCATAAAGTGCATACCTTGGTCACTAATGATAGCCCTAGGTGTGCCAAATCGAGAAAAGATATTTTCTTTTAAGAATTTAAGGACAACCTTGTTATCATTGGACTTAGTTGGTATGATTTCTACCCACTTAGACACATAATCAACCGCTAAGAGAATGTAGAGGTTGCCAAAAGAATTAGGAAAGGGACCCATAAAATCTATGCCCCACACATAAAAAATCTCAATGATTAAGATGGGACTCATAGGCATCATATTTCTCCTAGTGATCTTTCCTAAGTGTTGACACCTACTACAAATGGCACAGAATTCAGCAGCATCCTTAAACAAACTATGCCAATAAAAACCGCTTTGGAGGATTTTAGCTGCTGTTTTCTTTGCACTAAAATGACCTCCAAAAGCATGATCATGATAAAAGGAAATGATACTTCGAAACTCATGGTTTGGGATGCACTTCCGAATGATTTGGTCGGGACAATATTTAAAGAGATACGGGTCATCCCAAAAGAAGTGTTTGAGTTGTGAGAAAAATTTCGATCTATCTTGTGTAGACCAATGAGAGGGAATGTCACCGGTTGAAAGGTAGTTGACAATATCGGCGAACCAAGGAGGGGTAGAAATGGAAAGAAGATGTTCATCGGGGAAGGATTCATTCAAAGGCGAGTCAATGGTGGACTCTACTACTAATCGAGAAAGATGATCGGCAACAACATTTTCAGACCCCTTCTTATCCCTAATTTCTACATCAAATTCTTGGAGCAATAAGATCCACCTAATCAATAGAGCCTTTGAGTCTTTCTTAGAGAAGAGATATCGAAGGGCGGAATGATCGGTGTAAACAATGATTTTCGAACCAATAAGATAAGACCTAAATTTCTCGAAGGCAAAGACTACGGCTAGAAGCTCCTTTTCGGTGGTAGAATAATTAAGTTGCGCATTATTTAAGGACTTACTAGCATAGTATATGACATGAGGTATCTTATTGAATCGTTGTCCTAATACCGCCCCTAATGCGTAATCAGATGCATCACACATTAACTCAAAAGGTTGACTCCAATCGGGAGACTTGATAATCGGGGCCGAGGTCAACTCTTTCTTAAGGTGTTCAAAAGATTGCAAACAATCTTTAGTGAACTCGAATTTGACATCTTTCCCAAGAAGGGTGGTCAAGGGTGTAGCCTTTTTGCTAAAATCTTTAATGAAACGCCTAAAAAAACCAGCATGTCCTAAAAAGGAACGAATTCCTTTGACCGATATTGGTGGGGGTAGATTTGCAATGAGGTCCACTTTGGATTTATCTACTTTGATCCCCTTTTCAGAAATTTTATTACCAAGAACGATTCCTTCTTTAACCATGAAATGATATTTTCCCAATTAAGAACGAGGTTGGTTTCTTTACACCATTTTAAGACTAACTCAAGATGGTTCAGGCATTGATGAAAAGACAAACCAAAGATGGAGAAGTCATATATGAAAATCTCTAGAAATTCACCTACCATGTCAGAAAAGATGCTCATCATGCACCTTTGGAAGGTGGCCGGGGCAGTGGTAAGTCCAAAAGCTAATCGACGATAGGCAAAAGTTCCAAAGGGACATGTGAAGGTGGTCTTTTCTTGGTCTTTGGGAGCTATGGGAATTTGGAAATATCCGGAATAACCATTTAGAAAATAGTAGTAGGCATGACCCGCTAACCTTTCTAACATTTGATCTATGAACGGTAAAGGAAAGTGGTCTTTTCTAGTGGCATCATTGAGTTTCCTATAGTCTGTGCACACCCTCCAACCGGATTGGACACAAGTAGGGACTTGCTCGTTGTTCTCGTTAGTCACCACGGTAATACCCGACTTTTTAGGTACTAACTGAATCGGGCTAACCCAAGAGCTATCAGAAATGGGATAAATGATTCCATTATCTAGACACTTAAGAATTTCCTTCCTAACGACTTCCATCATGGTAGGGTTCAACCGCCTTTGTGGCACACGAACTGGTTTGGCATCATCAACTAAGTGAATCCTATGTTGGACAATGGCCGGACTAATTCCTTTAATATCCGAGACACTCCAAACTATGGCTTCCTTATGTTCTCTAAGCACATTTACAAGCTTATCCTCTTATGACTTGGTCAAATTAGAGGCAATTATAACAGGAAGAGACTCGTTAGGACCTAAAAAGGTGTACTTAAGAGTGTCGGGAAGAGGTTTGAGTTCTAAATCGGGCGGCTTTGACTCAACGGGTTCACTAGTTTCGAAAAGTGGCAAAGGAGGTGCTTCACATGCTTGGTTATTTGTAGGAATGGTGGAATCTAACATTGCATTGACCTCATTTGTATATTCAGAATCATCCCAATTTTGGCCAGAGTGTTTTAAACAAAAATCAAGAGCATCATTAGGGTTGATGAATTCTTGATCAACTATATCATCAATTAAATTGACATCCATAGGTTGATCATAGAAATCATCGGTTTGTTTCCCTATGTGAAAAATATTGAGGTCAATGGTCATTTTCCCAAATATTAGTTTCATTAATCTATTTCTACAATTAATCAAAGCATTAGAGGTGGCTAGAAATGGCCTTCCTAGAATGATAGGAATCTGATTCTTATGGTTCTTTACCGGTTCAGTTTCTAGGACTACAAAGTCAACGGGAAAGAAAAAGTCACCTACTTTCATTAGCACGTCTTCAATAATCCCCTTAGGAACTTTGACAGAACGATCGGCTAATTAAAGTGTTACATTAGTTCTTTGAAGCTCTCCTAAACCTAGGGCTTGATAGACCGAAAATGGAAGCAAGTTCACACTAGCGCCTAAGTCAAGTAACGCCTTGTCCACTGTAAGAACCCAGATTTTGGGTAGAATTAAAACTTTTATTTATTTAATGATGTAAGAATGAATAGTGGTTACGGCTACGATGTAATAGTTGATATTTTGAAAGAATGAATGGAATTCGACTTTATTATTTCTATGTCTTGAAGAATGCTAATGGTTGACAACTTAGGTAAGAATAATCTATCTCCTAGAGGAATAAGATATTGCAATTCCAAGAAGGAGAATATTCTCATGTCATCCAGATCGATAACGATTAATCCAGTGATTCCGTAAAAAGGTTAAGGAACGATCGAAAGAGAATACGGACAATTGTACAACCCTAAGAGAATAAGTAAAGAATAAAGAATGAATAGTGTTTTTGGTGGAAGTAAGAATAATATGAGACGACACTATATAGAAGTATTCGGAACGGATTTCCGAGTTCGTATTAGTGATCCAGGGGGAAAATAAGTGTATGTAAAAGCTGTCGGATTTTGAAAAACCGTACTTTTATTTTCTCCGAGAGTTACCTGGACACTGATAGCCTTAAGGATTTAACGAAGGGATTTAAGGAATATAAATTGGAAAGTTAGAAAGAAAGATGGAGAATGATAGTATTAATATTAAGAAGATTCCCTGTAAACCATAATTGGAAATCCGTGAAATATTCCTACGAATGATCAATCAAAACGAGCAATAATCGGACACAGAATCAAGCAGAGGAAGCAAGATACATGCATGTACAAGTGATAAATATCTAGTAACTAGCATCGTTAGAGATTAACTAGCACTTAGCAAAATCAAACTACTAGTTACATGAGAACCATCAAAATCTCAACACATGTCCATCCAATTTTCATCATCCTATACATCATCACTTTATTAAAGTGGTTTTTGGATGAGATACTACCTAAGTCTCATCTTAATAATTCACTTTATCACATAACCAAGCAAAAGACCAAGGCAAACTCCCCCCCTTTCATTCATTCCATTCGACCATACAAAGAATTCCAAAACCAAAATCCAACTTTCAACCATTGTTTGATCTTGAAATTTTTAAGGTGAGTCTTAAATTTCATAAAAATGATCTCCTCAAAAACTTAGCTTCAAACTCATCTTTTTCCATTTTCAAAAAAATCAAGAAAGGTGATGATGAATAGTGTTCTTCATGTATTAACTTTGTTTTCTTTGAATCTTTTGATTGTTCTAGCAAGCTTAAGCACTCCTAAGGACCATACAACGCTTAGTAATGCTATATCACTCTCTAAGGAAGGTATAACCTCTTGAAACCCTAACCCTTGTTTGAGATTTAAGCATGTTTATGATAGATATAGTTTAGTTATGGTTATGTTAAGGTTAAAGCATGATTATAAGCATGATTATGATTGAGTTTTGGATAAATGTTAAAAATGATTAGATGAACGGAAAGGCATTTCTTGGCCTCAGTTCATGGGTATAAATCATGTATATGTTGTTTGGAGTGGATACCATGTTTATGGGAAGGTTTGAAATTGGTAGATATTCGATTTATAGTCGTCATAATGCCGAAATTTCGTTAACCTTAAGAAAAATTACTTTGACAGTAGATGTAACTCACTGCCTAGCTTTGTAATCTGCCATGATAGGATAGATAATGTTCCAAGCTTCGTTTTGATATAAAGTGTTGAGTATTGAATACAGTAAAAGAATACAGAGGGGGGGTGAATGGATTCTTGAACTTTTCTTCGTTCTTGAATCTTTGCAGCAAGATATGTGTTGAGTGTGTGAGATATGTAAGTGCGGATAACAAAGACAAACACAACACAATATTACTTTAATCTAATATTTTATTAGATAAAGATTTTGATACAATCTGTGAATACAAAATGATAGTATTCTCAGCTTCGTTTTTCTCAGAGAGATATTTCTTGTGATGTATATGAAAAACTTATCTCATTTCAGCTAAGGAAGTGAGGCTGTATCCTTATAGACATGGATACACCTACTTACTACAAATAAGGTAGGAAAACAAAATACTTTCTAGTCTGTCTATCTCATTTGAGTAAGAGTCCAAACGGCTACAGGTTTGACCTTGCAAAGCCTGTTCAGATCCAAGCTTCTTTGTAGGCTTTCCAACGTGCTTTATAGTACATAGTCAAATAAAGCGTCTTGGCTTGTTGCAAGTTTCTGACTTGTACAATTCTTCAGTATTTTGTCTCCAGGAATGTATTCGAGAAGTGGCTAAGTGAATGATTCGAGAACTAGAATTGACTTAATCGATAACTCTGAGTTCTCGAATAGTGTTATATTGACATATCGAATCACTTCTCGAATAGCTCTTTTCTCTAGGAGTCCTTGAGATATCGAATAGAACATTTTGACATATCGAATCCCTAAGATGTCGAATAGCATCTTGAGTCTTTGAGATATCGAATAGAGCATTGACTTGTTGACCCTTTTGAGAACTCGAATATCACCTTTGACCTGTTGACTCCTTGAGTTCTCGAACAGAGTAATAGACATATCGAATCTCTGAGATATCGAATGAGATATCGAACAGTGTATTCAGAGATATCGAATAGTGTCTTCTGAGATATCGAACCCCTGACTTCTCAAATGCTAGACTTCTCGAATAGACAAATGTACTTCTCGAATTGGTACTTAGGCAAATTCTTCATTTCTTCAAATCCCAACTGTGATTATTTGGCAGTCTTTATCTCGTTGCTTGAGGCATGAACCTTGGAACTTCTTTCAAGCATTATTCTCGACTTTATAAGTACAGTTACACAACTAGAATTTGATGCCTATTACAAGTACAGAACAAATAGAAACTCTACAACTAGAGGTTCCCTCAGTTAAGAGGTCATGTAGGTAATGCATAGCATTACACATACTTAGGCTTGTTATTAGATGTATTCAGGCATGCCTCTGTGACTAACAATCTCCCCCAAATTGTGAGTAAGACCCTTAGTCACAATTTCATGTCTGATAACAAACCTAACATACATAGATAAAACTTGACAGTACATGTATGAAATTTGATTAGCAATGTGGATAGAACTACAGGGTGAGTAATCTTACAGCCTATGATGAAGTACTAGCCATTGTCATTTGTTTCCCTTTCCATAGCTTTGGCTTGCAAGTCATCATATGCTTTCTGTCTTCTTTCTTTCTCCTTCCTTGTATTCTCATCCATAGCTTTTATTATTTCTGCCATAGCATCCAATTCTTCAAGCAAAATTGATTCTTTGAAATCTTCAAGTACTGGTTTCAGAATGTTTGCAGGATAGTGGTTGAGTAGGTTCATTCTGATGTGGACCTGATCCCCATTTCTCCTCCTATACTTCACCACATAGGGGTTAAACTGAACTCTACATAATCCCTTTGCCCTTAGCTTTTCTGCTTCAATCTCCAGTCTCTCAATTTTTTTCTCCCTTGCTAGCCATTTCTCAATACACTCTTTTCTGATTCTCTCCTCATGATCTCTCTTCATCTTCACAAAATCAATTAGCTCCAGCTTCCATACTCTTTCCACTTTATCTTCTGAGCTCAACAATGCAATGATTATTTCTATGTCATGTAGCTTGCCCCAGTGTTGACATCCTCCTTATTTGAATTTCTCCTCCCTTCCATCAGTATATTTGATCTCAAGGCAGTTATTAACAATGGCAACATGGTAGATTCTTTGAGCTTGTAAGAATTGCAGTTGGTCTTCATCAAAATCTTCATCTAGTGGTTGGAGTTTTAAGCCTGGATAGATTGTCAGAGTCCTTGATTTGGATAGCTTTGGTTTCCTTGCAGCTTGTTTGAATTTGATCCTTTTTACATGGTTGCCTGGCAGTAGTATGTGACCTTTGTTTGTAGACCATTATAGTATTCCATTAGCAGTTTTCTTTTTAAAATATACAAATGGTTTCTTGCATTGAATCTTTTTCTCTTCTTGAGGTGGCAAGACAGTTGCAGAAGCCATAGAAGTAGATTTTGGTAGGTCACTACTAACAGTATTCACCCTAAACTTAGAGTCTTGTGTTGTGGTGAGGTTACTGTTAGCAATGCCTAAGGCTTGCTGTCTACCACTTTTCCTCTCAGAGACTTTACCTTGATCATCATCATTTTTCTTCTCCTTATCATCCTTCTTCTTCTTTTTATCTTCATGACCCTTATCACTCCTATGATGTCTTCTCCTTCCATCACTTCTGTCTCCATCCTTGTCTTGATCACCATCCTTGCTTGGGTTGAACTTAGCAGATTCAGGTACAATGCCAGTTGCAATGTATGACCTGAGATAAGATATAGCTTCGAATTCTTCTGCTGTTCTTAAACCCTTCTTCTTGTTCAGCTGCTCAATGATGGCAATAATGAGAGATTTGTTCTGAGGAGTTAGATGCTTAGGAATCACCAGCTTCTTGATATCATCAATTCTTGTTGCAGCCTGATAGATGATGGTTCTAGGATTTGTGAATACTTCAGGTAGCCTTGCTGGTTGACCATCCCTTAATTCATCATAGAGACTCTTGTTGTTCTCATTCCTTCTTTCAATTAGTGCAAGAAACACATCCACTTCTGAGTGCTTTAGACCCTGTAGAGTGTTGATGGTTAAGTGCCATATCTCATTCTTTCCTATCATCATTATCTCTTTGAGCCATAGGCCATTAACTCTCCTTGGTACTACAGCGAGATAGTCAATCTGACTCTTCAAACTCCTATGATATGATAGAGCGTCACCAGCCTGTTCTCTTGAGACTTTCAGAAACTCCAAGAATGCATCATCATGATTGACATTTGAGTTACAATTTCTTATAGCTTGGCCTCAGTGACCACCTTCACTTCTACTGGCTTGGCACTCTTAGATATGGAGAATAGAGGTTTGTCAGATGGCATACTCCCTGCAACCACTGTGGTTGTGATAGATTGCTTTTGACCACTGGGAGTAGTGATGTGCACAGTTGGTAGAGTGACAACTGCTAGAGAAGTAGGAAGCTCATCAACTTTGTCTTTTCCTTTGCCAGGCACATGAGTTAAAGATTTTGAAGTTCTTTGATGGCCACCCTCATTGAACTTGATGCCCTTTTCTAGTGGTCTCTCCCCCTTTGTTGGTTTCTCCCCCTTTGTATTTGACCTTGAAATCCTCTTCTCCCCCTTAGGCTTGTTGTCAGGCACAGAGGCTGTAGGAGTGACCTTTGGGGTTGAAGATTCTTCAGGTAGAGGGAGACCCATGTGCTTCATCATGGTAGCCAACATAGATTGTTGATGCAGAAGAACATTAGCTGTGGTGGTGGCTTGAGTGTTCAACTGCTCAGTCAGAGTGGTTACAGTGTCTGTAAGATGAGCATTAGACTGTTGGAGAGAAGCTACCTCCTTTTCAAGAGTATCCACTTTAGTGAAAAGCTCATTGGCCTTAAAACCAGAAAGGGATTGTTCTTTAAGTCTCTGCACTTCAAACCTTGACATCTCATGCACAGGGACCTCAGTGACCAGCTTGTCTCCATATTGATTTGCAAAGAGGGTCCTGAGCATGGCATTGGCCTCAATTGTCTGATCAGTGAGATTTTGGAATTTGTACCCCAGTCTTGTGACAGCATCTTTGAGAATGGCTAAACCATTGTCCATCTTGGTGCAGGTAGACTTACAGGCTAGAATATCCTTGACTACAGTCTCCAATTGAGGGAATTTGGAATCAAAAGTCCTCTTTATCTCATGCACCTCCTTGGTTGTGGCTGAACACACTTCATTAACTTCGGTCTTTAGACCTTTTCCAATGTAGTGTGCAGCCTTGAGAATGCCCTTGTAGCTGTCATTCACTACTTCATACACATCAGTAGGGGTGAGAGATTTGGCATTGGACCCTAGTGAAGTGATATATTCTTCTCTGGGGTACTGGAGACCTTCTGAGAGAGGGATGTCATTTGTTCCTTGTAGCCAAGCATCTATATTTCCATCTCTCTTAGTTTCATCTATGATCTTTGCCTTCTGTTGTTCTACATCATCTCTGTAGCATAAGAGGATAGCTTCATAGTCTGGATTGGGCATGTCTGCAGTGAGAAGGTGTTGAGCAATCTTTGTGAACTCAGGGATCTGATCCACAATTAAGCTTTGGAGTGCTTCAACCGTCAATTGTGGTGGAACAGACCCTGATCCTGAAGCACTGTCATGTTGCACAGGCTTCAGCCATTGAGACATATAGTTAGAGCTAGAGCTAGGTAAGCTAGACTCCTCAGTTACAGATGCAACTTCTGTAACCGGATGGAAAGACTCTACTACTGTTGTCTCCACATGAGTGGGATAAGTTACAACAGTAGGTGACACAGGCACAGAGTCTCTAGTGAAAACTAGTGAATCCTCTGTGTTTGTGATGGTGTCATTAGGATATGCCCCAGCATGCTGACCATCTAAATGTGGTACCTGGGTGGTGAGCAAGGTGTCATGCACCAAGTCACTTGAATCCATTAGCTAATCAAGAGAAAAGAATTCTTGATGATCAATGCCTTGCTCCTCAATTGCTTGAGTTGCAGGCTCCAAAGAAATATGAGTGGTAGATTATGGAAGAGAAGTGTATTGTAGATTGGATTTTGGCAACTCCCCCTGAGAGATAGAGGGAGTTTCAATTGTGATGTGCTCTCCACTCAGTGTTGTGCCAGCCTTATCACTCCCTTGTGCTGACTCTTTATAGGTAGGTGCATTGGGGAGGATGCTTGATTCTATAGATGCACCCTGTTGAGAGGATACATCTAGTGAGCTGTGTGCCCCTGATTTTACAACTTCAGCCATTTGGGTGACTGAAGAGGTGGTTTTAGACTTCTTCTTCTTCTTTAGGCTAATGATAGGTGTCTCAGGTTCCTCACCTTCTAAACCTAGTTCTACAGCCAAGGCTGCTTCAGTTAAGATGTTTAAAGGTTCAGAAGCAACCTGTTTTCTCTTCTTTTTACTAACATCACCCTTTTGAGAGGATGATGCAGTTGGCTCTGTGTTTGATAGAGTGTTTGTCTAAGAGGGTTGGTTTGCAAGTCTTGGGTTAGCATTTTGTTCTTCTTTCTTAGGCTGTGCTAACTGAGACTCAAATATTGGCATGTTGTGGGGATAAGACCTGAACAAACCCTCCATGTGGGGAGTTATCTTAACCTTACATCCACATCATTCCTAGTCTCCAAGTTACCAAAAATGAGTTTGGTCATGGACCTAGGATACCCTATTTTGCTTTTATCTAATCCACGCAATTCAATCAATGAAGCATTTTTAAAATTAAGTACTGATTGAATAAAACGAGGAAAGAAAATTTCAGTACCTCTCTTGGCTGTGTTCTTACCAAGTCTACCATATAGCTCCTGTATGATGAGATGTCCAACATCTATCTTTCTCCCATGAGCCAAGGCATAGGCAAGCTGCTGCACAGGTGTACTAATCTGGTCAAAGCTCGATTTCCTTGCAGTGAATACATGAAGGAGTGTAGCAAAAACATAGCTCTATTCCTTTCTCAAGTACTTCCTATTCAGCTTCCCAAGTTTAATAGCATCTGAGTAGTTGATAAATTCAAAGAACTCTTCCAACTCAGCATCTGTGGCCAGGGAGTCATATGCCTCTTGCTGTAAATCCAAGGCTTGATTCATGTCTGCGGTAGTGATAGTAATATCCTCGCCTTGAATCTTACAGTAGACAACATATGAGGTAATAGCATTCTCAAGGGCGATGACCTCCACTGTAGCTGTCCTCCAGAATTGTTCTAATAAGTCTATGTACAGGGTTGGGTTGGCTGATAGTGCACCCTTGATGTAAGATTCAGACAACCATCGAACAAAGCACTTGAAATTAGCATTTGGTGCTTCCACATCACTAGTAATTGCGATGAAATTGGTTTGAGATGGTATGGTGAGTTGAGTGTTTGCCATTTGGGTAGAGAGGAAAAAAGAATTAAGGTTGAAGAAGAAATTCGCAGTTAGGGTTTTCAGAGGTTTTAGGAGTTTAGATGCTTGAGAAATCGAACGAAATGAGTTGAACAGTTGTGAAATTGTATATATATATGAATAACTTGAGTTGTCGATTAGATATATGTTCTATATCGACAAGTCATTCGAGAAGTATAAAACAACTATTCGATAAGTCAAGAAGGGCTTATTCGATATCTCAGGCAGTTTGTAACTCACAACTAGCAGTTATTTAACTCAGAAAATAATTCTAAGCTAAATAAAATATGTTTTTATGAGCGAAATGAAATTTTGAATATAATTCCAAAAAGTTATTAAGTGTCAGCGAAAAATCAGCCTTTTCCAATGATTCGATAACTCAAATACAGTATTCGAGAATTCCATCACTAGAGAACTAAAATACTCTATTCGAGAACTCAGAGTGTGCTATTCGATTTCTCCAAAAAACACTATTCGGGAACTCAAGAGGGTTCTAGATAGGCCTATTCGAGAACTCGAGCCATGACATAACAATGAACCATTCGAGAAGTCTGACTTATCGAACTATACTTTTCACTCATAAAATTCAATTTTCACTATCTTTTAAAATTTACCAGAAATATTCACTGAAGAATATTCTACCAAATTAAATAGTGATTCTCTCAAAATTTCACAGAAATTTCAAGCTAAAGATGTATGATTTTCAACATGTGCAGCATTCTAGAATATTTATAAATCATACTCCAGCCAATACTTACTTCAAAAATATTGAGCATTTGATAAAGTAAGTATTTACTGCTGCAACAATCTAGTTGATATATTCACTTAGCCAGAATTTGAAGAATTCAGCATTCCAATCTCACTAACCAACCTTGTGAAGGTGGCTTCATCTAATGGCTTAGTGAATATGTCAGCTAGTTGTTTTTCTGTGGGAACATAATGTAACTTAATGGTTCCATTAGTTGCATGCTCCCTTATGAAGTGACATCTGATGTCAATGTGCTTTGTCCTAGAATGATTGACAGGATTGAAAACTATAGAGATTGCACTTGTGTTGTCACACATGATTGGAATTCTTTCCAACACAAGTCCATAATCTCTAAGTTGGTTTCTGATCCAAAGCACTTGAGCACAACAACTTCCAGCAGCTATGTACTCAGCTTCAGCTGTGGAAGTTGACACAGATTGTTGTTTCTTGCTATACCAAGAGACTAACCTTTGTCCAAGAAACTGGCAGCTACCTGAGGTGCTTTTCCTATCCACTCTGCATCCAGCATAATCAGCATCAGAATAACCACCAGATTGAACCCTGTGTCCTTAGGATACCATAACCCCAAGTTTGGTGTGCCCTACAGATATTTAAAAATCCTCTTTATTGCTGTCATATGTTATTCCTTTGGATTTGATTGAAACCTTGAACACAAGCATGTTGCAAACATGATGTCTAGCCTACTAGCAGTGAGGTAGAGTAGAGAACCAACCATGTCTCTGTAGATTGAAATATCTACCTTCTTGCCCTTAACATCTTCATCTAACTTGGTGGCAGTGGCCATGGGTGTCTTTGCAGGTGAGCATTCTTCCAAGTCAAATTTCTTCAATAGATCCTTGATGTATTTGGTTTGACTTATAAAAATGCCATCCTTCCTTTGACTAACTTGCAGCCCAAGAAAGAATGTTAATTCTCCCATCATACTCATCTCATATCTGCTCTGCATGAGCTTAGAGAATTTCTCAAACAGCTTCTCATTTGTAGAGCCAAATATGATATCATCCACATAGATTTGAACTAAGATAATATCATCACCATGTTTCTTGTAAAACAGTGTCTTGTCCAGTGTGCATCTAGTGAATTGATTCTCCAGTAGAAATTGTGATAATGTGTCATACCATGCCCTAGGAGCTTGCTTAATTCCATACAATGCTTTAAGCAATTTGTGGACAAAGTGAGGGAATTGTGGATCCTCAAAGCCAGGTGGCTGTTGCACATATACTTCTTCTTCCAACTCCCCATTCAGAAATGCACTCTTGACATCCATTTGATATACCTTGAAATTAGAATGTGCAGCAAATGCCAAGAAAATTCTGATGGCCTCTAGTCTAGCAACAGGGGCAAAAGTCTCATCATAGTCAATGCCTTCCTGTTGTGAGTATCCTTTTGCAACCAACCTTGCTTTGTTTCTTATGACTACACCATTTTCATCCATCTTATTCCTTAGAACCCATTTTGTTCCAACAATGGTTCTATCCTTTGGTGCAGGCACAAGTTCCCATACTTTGCTTCTTTCAAATTGATTTAGCTCCTCTTGCATAGCAATTATCCAATCAGGATCCAACAATGCATCATCAAGTTTCTTAGGCTCAACTTGGGATAGAAAGCAACCATAGAGACATTCATTTAGAGTTGCTCTCCTTGTCCTCACTCCTGTATTTGGATCTCCAATTATCTGATCTGCAGTATGTGATCTATCCCATTTCCTAGTATGTTCAGATTGATTTCTCAGCCTTGATGTTGCTTCATCATCCAGATCATGATCATTTACATTTCCTCCCCCTGTGAAGTTTCCACTAATCACAGGTGTGTCTTGGATGCTTGTTTCTTTATTGTTGATTAACACAGGTTCTTCATTCACTTGAGTTTGTTGGATTGTGGGCTCAACTTCAGTTTCAATCTCCTCATCAGAATCATCTAGATTGTCAAACTTCAAAGGATCTTTATCTTCATCATTTGCTTCTTCTAATCCAGGTAGTTTGCTGTCATCAAATGTCACATCTGTGCTTTCCATAACTTTCTTTTGACTGATGACATAAACTTTATATGCAATTCTTTCCATCGAGTAGCCAAGAAAAATTCCTTCAAATGCTTTTGCATCAAACTTTCCAACATATTCTGAATTGTCTTTTAACACAAAGCATTTGCTTCCAAAAGTATGAACATACTTTAGAGTAGGCTTCTTTCCAGTCATCAAGTTGTAAGGTGTCTTTCTAGTGTTTTTGTTGATGAGGGTTCTGTTTTAGATATAGCATGCAGTGCTCACAGCCTCAACCCAAAAACATGTAGGCATCTTTGCATCAAGTAACATTATTCTAGCAGCCTCAATCAGAGTTCTATTCTTTCTTTCAACAACTCCATTTTGTTGTGGAGTCCTTGGAGCTGAGAATTGTTGAGAAATACCATTCTCTTTGCAAAATGCTTCAAGCATGGCATTTCTGAACTCTGTTCCATTATCACTTCTTAATACAATCACACTTGCATTGTTGGCCTTTGCTTCCTTGTCAATTTTCTTTATATGCTCAATGATTACTTGTGGAGCCTCATCCTTTGATGCCAGAAATTCTACCCATGTATACCTTGTGAAATCATCAACCATCACTAGAGCATACTTTTTCCTTCCTAGTGACATAATATTGACAGGCCCAAACAAGTCCATATGAATTAGTTGTAGGGGCTTGGTTATTGATGTCACTGTCTTTTACTTGTGGCTTGATCTTTTCATTTTTCCTTTTTGACAAGCCTCACACACTCCTTCTTGACAGAATTCAAGTGTGGGCATGCCTCTCACTATCTCCCTTTTGACTAGAGAATTAATGCCTTTGAAGTTCAAGTGTGATAGCTTCTTGTGCCATAGCCAACTATCTTCATTTGATGCTTTTGAGTAAAAACAACAAATTTTGTCCTTGTTTGCAGAGTTCATATTGGCTACAAACGGGCTTCCTTTCCTTACTCCAGATAGAGCAAAGTCACCAGTCTTCTTGTGGGTGATCAAACATTCATCTTTGTCAAAATTCACTTTGAAGCCTCTGTCAGTAAATTGACCAACACTCAGTAGATTGTGCTTGAGCCCCTTGACCAGTGCTACATTTTCAATGATGACATTTCCAATTTCCAACTTGCCATATCCCAATGTGTTGCCAATGCTGTCATCTCCAAAAGCAACCATTGGGCCAGCCTTCTCTTCATACTGTGATAGCAGGGCCATATCACCAGTCATATGGTTTGAGCATCCACTGTCCAAAATCCACATGACCTTCTTTTCAGTTTCTTTGCCGTGAAAACACAAAGGTATTACTTTTCCTTTGGTACCCAAACAAGTTTGGGTCCATGTGGCTTAGCAACAGTTTTATCAGAAATAACATGCTTATCAATTTTCTTGATGTTAGTCTTCTTGTCACTGTTAGAAGTCTTAGAATCAGGGTTCTTAGACTTAGGTGACAGAGGTACCTTCCTAACTTTAGGAGGACTTGAAGACTTTGTTCTTGTGTAGTGTGTGTGAACATTGTGACTGATGCAACCTTCCATGAATTGTCTTCTCAAATTAAAACAACTAGTCATTACATTCATGTTACATGGCATACAATCAAGTTTATCACAGAAAGGAGAGTCTCTATGTCTTAAAGGCACAGAGCAATCATAGAATGGTTTAGCAACACTACCAGATAGTTTCTTGCATGCACGAGTTAAATGATTAGTGCTAAAACAGTTTTGAAAAACTTTCCTAGGGGCATTTGGCACATAAGCATAGTTGTTGTCCTTGTTAATTCCCAATTTGCCATTCCTGTCTTGTTTCTTTTTAGCCACTTTCTTCTCAAACTCATTATTCCCAGCTGAAACAAACTTCACAAATTTCTCAGGTCTAGGTCTACCTCCTACTGGCTCCTTGGCTTTGTGTAACACCCCCAAATCCGGGGTCAGGGATTGGGTCGTTACGGTCTCATAACTTATACCTAATACTTGACTTGAGTCCACAATAAATAAATCACATGCTGTGACCCCACAATAATTTCCACTCACATACACAACAGTTATAGTCCCAGAGATGAAATTGAAATACGTCTTACATTAAAGGGTTACGAATAAAAGTTATTACAATCCC
The DNA here is from genome assembly GCA_036435485.1 of Saposhnikovia divaricata. Classification (NCBI taxonomy): domain Eukaryota; kingdom Viridiplantae; phylum Streptophyta; class Magnoliopsida; order Apiales; family Apiaceae; genus Saposhnikovia; species Saposhnikovia divaricata. The sequence goes on from CM071598.1 coordinate 172,959,350, forward strand.
AAAAGGATAACATCATAAGTTTAAAAGTTTTGCCGTTGATTACATTAATTATACATATAGTTAAACAGGAAATAAAAGCTGTCTAACTATGCTACCTCAGCAATGGCGGCTAGCATCTCAGCGGGGAGTCCGGTGGGTTGGGTAACCTGCTTGCGCCGAGTGCGCCTGACGTGAGCCATCTGTCCTAGCTGTTGTTGTGACATAATATGAAGAAAGCAAGGGTGAGCGAAAGCCCACCAACCATAATATAACTGAATAGTGATACATATATACAGCAGTTCAAAATATCCGTTGAAATCATATGCCATGCATTAATGAAGTTATTGCCAGTATAATATAAAAGATGAAGTTACCAGGTAACTCAAAGTATTTGTTTGTAGAAATATCTGCTACATCAAAAGTAAGCGAGATATTCTCATTGTTATTAAAAAGAGGAACTTGCATGAAAAGATTGCAATTCCAGTTATGAATACTTTTCCAGCTCTGCCAACAGTAATCATGTTGCAGGAAATAAATAAGTTTGGATGATGAACCAATGATGGAGTATTCACCGCGCCCGCTGTTCCAATCTTGATGATCAGTCGAGATCGTACAACTCAAATTAGATTTACTACCGGTAGAAGGAAGAACTGACGGCTTTACTTGCCTACCGCCTTACTAGCTCTCCCCGGCCAACGGTTGGGCCAAAGGGGATGGACCGGCGATACTCGGCCTCTTACATGACTCCTAGTTCAAATAGAATTCATGATTCTGAATGTAACGTTCGTCCCCCTTTCCCCAAGTATAATACTTGTTGATAAGACTCTACAAAGTAGTCGTATCTAGTTGGAAAGGAAAATTCACCAATAACTTCCAAGCTATTGCTTGGTAACGAATATCAACTTGTTCCAACAATCTTACCCCTCGAAAGATGAGAAGGTAAACAACGACTTAATAAGTCAACAGCACCCGAGTTGCGAGTGAAGAGAATACTTTATGACCGGGAAGTCGACAAGATAAATAACATTTTCCAAGTAAGGTTCCCTCATTATTAGGGAGGTAGACTCAAAGAAGAATGATGTCTGAGAACCTTTCTTGATATAAGAGTAATAATAATATGACTCCGAAATATTTTTCGTAATAATCGAAGAAGATAAACCTTATTGAGGTTATTATAAATATGGAATAAATATTCAGAGAATATTTATTGAATTAAAAATATATAAAGATTATTTAGGAATATGAAAGAATATCTTTAATCAGAGTATTTTTCAAAATAATCCCTGAAGAAATATCAGGAGAATATTTATTGAATAAATAAATATTTAAATGAATATCCAAAATAATATTCATTAATTAATAAGACCTGAAAGGAATATTTAAGACAATATTCATAATTAATTAGGAATTTAAATGAATATTCAAAAAGTAATATTCATTTAATGAATAATATTCTAAATGAATATCAAGTAATATTCATTTAGTAATCCAAGCCTTAAAGGAATATTCGAGATAATATTCGATAAATAAATCAAGCCTCAGATGAATATTAAAATAATATTCATCAAGTAATTAATATCCTAAATGAATATTCAAAAGTAATATTTATTTAATAAAATAATATTCTAAATGAATATCCAAATAATATTCATTTAGTAGTCTCATCTTTAGAAGAATATTCGAAATAATAATCGATAAATAATTTGACTCTAAATGAATATTAAAAATATTATTCGTCGAATAGTTACGTTCAAATAATTATTTGAAGTAAGGATCGTTAAATAAATAATCTCGAACGAATATTCAAATAATATTCGTCGCCCGAATACAGTAAAATATTTACTTAGATATTTTCTTTCGAGGTAATCTCGATATGTCAAGAAATATTGACTCCCGGTCTATATTTGATGAATCAGATGTATACACCCTTCTCTGAGGGTCTTACAATAACCGGCTTATAATTGATACGATAGCTATCTAATTTATAAGCAAATAACAATCAGGGAACAAGCATAATGATATAACTTGAAAGTAGGCATGCATGCTATGGCATATGTATAACAGAAAACATATATATATATATATATATATATATATATATATATATATATATATATATATATATATATATATATATATTCAATCACAACAACAGCCTAAAAGAAGGGAATTGAAACTTGCCTGGTAGTCGAGTACGGTAAGGGGTACTGGTAGCGGGTCCCGGTTCAGTTTGGTGATCTATAAATAGCCAAGGCATTCGGGATTAATCACTTAACATCTTAAAAGTTAAGTTATTCTTAAATCGAAACACGTTCTCGAGTTATCTCGTTATATCCCTTTTTGTGGATTCCTTTTTAATCACTGATCCGACCCGACATTCGTTCGTTAATACGACATGTCACTGTACTTATACTTGGGACATACTTAAGTCATACAAGTTCTAAGGTCGATCGTTACGAACCAATATTATAATCCGTGTTTTATCGCCCGTTTTCTAAGTGTTTTACCGAAGTTATAATAGAGTCGTCTTTTAGGGGTTCGTTCGCGTTTAACCTCGACTCGAATATTTTTAATAAATCGAAAAATGATCCTTTTGACATACGGTTTTCTTTCACACCTTACTTTTTACCTCTAGTATTTATTTACCAAGATTCGTCATGACTTTACATATTTTATCGGGGTTCAATTTAAGTTACGAACTTTCGTTTACGGATTCGAACTACTTTTAGTAAATCGGTCATAAATCCTAAACCGTAAGTCTGTTTCACGTGATCTTTATATCAAAACGAAGCTTAGAACATTACCTATCCTATCATGGCAGATAAAGTCTCTGGACAGTAGGGTTTTGACATGGAAAATGGCATACAAAACATGGTATTGTAAAATCGGACATTATAACGGCTGTAATACGAACGTTCCAAAAATCACAATCAACAACCCAAGCCACACCGGGCATCTAAACAACTTATACACATAATAAGCATCTCACAAGTCCAGAGGCTACTGATCTTAGCATCAAAACCATCATGCATCTTAAATCATATAACTAATTACATAATGATGCTTATAATTATCACTATAATCATACCAAGCTAAATCCATCAAGAACATGCTTAAAACTCAAAGTAGATCTAGGGTTTTCAAGTCTTATACCTTCCTTGTAGGATGTACTAGCCTCACAAAGCTTGGTATTGCCCTTGGATAACCTTAACTTAGCTAGGATCAACCATGAAAACAAGAAAAACAAAGATTAGTTCTTGAAAACACTATTCATCATCACCTTTGATGATTTATTTGAAAATGAAAGAAAGTGAATTTGAGGCTGAAATTTCTAGGGGATCTAAGCTATGATATGTAGTACTTACCCTAAAAATTAGAAGATCAAACAATGGTGGGAACCCCTTTTCTAGCACCTTGGCTGAGAGTGATGTTTAAGGAAGATAATGGAGTGTTTTTGATTTGGTTTCTTTCTTTGCTTGGTGGAAATGAATTATTTGATGTTGCCTTAAGATAATATCTATTCTAAAGTGATTACATCATACTCCACTAGCCTAATCTTGGTGCTTCATCTTATGACAAGTGTAGGCTCCTTATTAAGCACATCCTTTTTCTAAAAATGCATTTACACCACTTAGCTTGTAGTTGACTTACATGTGACATACTTTGGTTTCTATTACTCCATCCACTTGCACATACATGTATCTTGATTTCTCTGCTTGATTCTATGTCCGGTTATTGCCCGTTTCGATTGATCGTTCGTAGGAATATTTCACGGATTTCTATTTAGGGTTTACCGGGAATCTTTCTAATATTAATACTATCGTTCTCCATCTTTCTTTCTAACTTTCAAATTTATATTCCTTAAATCCATTCGTTAAATACTTAAGGCTATCAGTGTCCAGGGAACTCTCGGAGAAAATAAAACTGCAGTTTTTCAGAATCCGACAGCTTTTACATACACTTATTTTCCCCCTGGATCACAAATACGAACTTGGAAATCCGTTCCGAATACTTCTATATAGTGTCATCTCTTATTATTCTATACTCCCACCAAAACACTATTCATTCTTTATTCTTTACTTATTCTCTTAGGGTTGTACAATTGTCCGTATTCTCTTCCGATCGTTCCTTAACCTTTTTACGGAACTACTGGATTAATCGTTATCGTTCTAGATGACATGAGAGTATTCTCCTGCTTGAAATTGCCATATCTTATTCCCTTAGAAGATAGATTATTCTTACCTATATTGTCACCCTTTAGCATTCTTCAAGACATAGAAATAATAAAGTCGAATTCCATTCATTCTTTCCAAATATCAATTATTACATTGTAGCCGTAACCACTATTCATTCTTACATCATTAAATACATAAAATTTTTAATTCCACCCAAAATCTGGGTTCTTACAGTCTCCCATCCTTAAAAGGATTCCGTCCCGGAATCAGTTTGAAAACAAGTGGGGGTACTTCTCTTGCATTGCGCTTTCAAGTTCCCAGGTTGATTCTTCTACATTGTGGTTCTGCCACAAAACTCTGACTAGCTGAATGACCTTGTTTCGGAGCACTTGTTCTTTCCGGTCTATGATTTCCACAGGTTGCTCTACATAGGTCAAGTCTGGTTGCATGTCCACTTGCTCATACTCTACAATATGCTTGGCATCCGGATTATACTTCCTCAGCATCGAAACATGGAACACATTGTGCACCTGCTGTAGATTCGGAGGCAATGCGAGCTCATAAGCTAGTTCCCCAATCCGTCTCAAGATCTCAAATGGTCCAATGTATCTGGGACTCAGCTTTCCTTTCTTCCCAAATCTCATTAAACCTTTCCAAGGTGACACTTTCAAGAACACTAGGTCCCCTACTTCGTATTCCTTGCCTTTCCGAGCTAAGTCGGCATATTTCTTTTGTCGATCCTGGGCTGCTACCAACCGTCCTCTGATTAGATCTACTGCATCTTTAGTTCGTTGGACCACTTCGGGCCCGAGCATCTTTCGCTCTCCAACTTCATCCCAATACAATGGAGATCGACATTTTCTTCCATAAAGGGCCTCATAAGGTGGCATCCCAATGCTTGAATGATAACTGTTATTGTAGGAGAACTCAATCAATGGCAAGTGATCATCCCAATTTCCTTTGAAGTCTATCACGCAGACTCTCAACATATCCTCTAGCGTTTGGATGGCTCACTTTGCCCATCGGTCTGGGGGTGGTAGGCTGTGCTCATGTTCAGCCGGGTCCCTACACATTCTTGAAAACTTCTCCAAAACCTGGAGTTAAATCTAGGATCTCGATCGGATACTATTACAACTGGGACTCCATGTCGCGCCACTATCTCTTTTAAGTAGATGTCCACTAGTCTGTTGACCGTGTACCTTTCGTTGATCGGGAGAAAGTGAGCTGACTTCGTCAGTCGATCTACAGTTACCCATATGGCGTCATGATTAGCCTTGGTCCTTGGTAAACCTACTACGAAATCCATAGCTATGTGTTCCCATTTCCATTCTGGAATCTCTAAGGGATGTAGAAGTCCGTTGGGCTTCTGGTGCTCTGCTTTCACTCGTTGGCAGGTCAAGCATCTGCTTACCCATTCTGCCACGTCCTTTTTCATGTTGGGCCACCAGTAATACTCCTTCAAATCCCTATACATTTTGGTGCTACCGGGGTGCATTGAGTATCTTGAGTTGTGTGCCTCATTTAAAATCTCATCCTTGAGTTCCTGAACGTTTGGGATCCATATCCTGTATGTGTACCTCATGATCCCTTCCTTGTCTCTTTCACACTTAATTTCCTCCCCGGTCATTAGCTCTTCTGTGGAGTTCTCTTCTTCCTCCATCATCCGTTCCTAGCACAGTCTAATCTTTTCTAACAATGGAGGTTGGATTCTAATTTCCATCAAATTTTCTTGGCCCTCTCCAGGTAACTTAACCTCAATTTCCAACTTCTCAAAATCTTTCACTAGTTCTTCCTCTGAAGTTATCATTTTGAGCTTTTCTTTCCTACTAAGGGCGTCAGCCACCACATTGGCTTTGCCCGGGTGATAGCGAATTTCACAGTCGTAATCCTTGATTAACTCTAACTGTAACACCCCCAGATCCGGGGTCCGGGATCCGGTGGTTACGGTTTCCAATTCTGTCCACAACACTTGAACTTTCCTTAACATAAAATAAATTACGTCTCTATAACCCAACACAATAATATAAAACACACCCGTTATAGTCCCAGAGATGAAATCAGAGTAACACTCAAATTTTTATTAATCACATTATGAGTTCTTACAATCCAAAAGAATTTCAATATAAATACATACTCTTTGCCATCCATTTACATAAGGCATACTAGACCATATTCTTGGTACTGAAAGAATAAATATACCCTACCAATAGCTTCTTCTTCAGCTCTGGTAGTCTCATCGTCCTCGCCCGCGTCGAGTGCGCCTTGTGCGAGTCATCTGGTCTAGCTGTTGTTGTGATATAATAATAAAGCAAGGGTGAGCAATAGCCCACCAACAATAATATATAACTGAACGATAATGTATAACAGTTCAAAAGTATCTTTCAAACCATATGCCATGCCTTTACGGAAATGATGCCAGTATAATATGAACGATAAAGTTACAAGGTAACTTAAAGTATTTGTTTGTAGAAATATCTGCTACATCAAAGTAAGCGAGATATTCTTATTGTTATTAAGAAGAGGAACTTGCAAGAAAAGGTTGCAATTCCAGTTATGACCCTTTTCCAACTCTGCCAACAGTAATCATGTTGCAGGAAATAAATAAATTTGGATGATGAACCAATGATGGAGTATTCACCGCGCCCGCTGTTCCAATCTTGATGATCAGTCGAGATCGTACAGCTCAATTTAGATTTACTACCGGTAGAAGGAAGAACTGACGGCTTTACTTGTGTACCGCCTTACTAGCTCTCCCCGGCCAACGGTTGGGCCAAAGGGGATGGACCGGCGCTACTCGGCCTCTTACACGACTCCTAGTTCAAATAGAATTCATGATTCTGAATGTAACGTTCGTCCCCCTTTCCCCAAGTATAATACTTGTTGATAAGACTCCACAAAGTAGTCGTATCTAGTTGGAAAGGAAAATTTACCAATAACTCCCAAGCTATTACTTGGTAACGGATATCAACTTGTTCCAGTAATCTTACCCCTCGAAAAATGAGAAGGTAAGCAACGACTTAATAAGTCAACAGCACCCGAGTTGCGAGTGAAGGGAATACTTTATGACCGGGAAGTCGACAAGATAAATAACATTTTTTCCAAGTAAGGTTCCCTTATTATTAAGAAGATAGACTCAAAGATGAATGATGTCTGGGAACCTTTCTTGATATAAGATTAATAATAATATGACTTTGAAATATTTTCTGTAATAATCGAAGAAGATAAACCTTATCGAGGTTATTCTAAGTATGGAATAAATATTCAGAGAATATTTATTGAATTAAAATATTTTACAGAATATTTGGGAATATGAAAGAATATCTTTAATCAGAGTATTTCTCAAAATAATCCCTGAAGAGATATCAGGGGAATATTTATTGAATAAATAAATATTTAAATGAATATTCAAAACAATATTCATTAATTAATAAGACCTGAAAAGAATATTTAAGGTAATAATCATAATTAATTAGGAAATTTAAATGAATATTCAAAAGTAATATTCATTGAATGAATAATATCTTAAATGAATATCAAGTAATATTCATTTAGTAATCCAAGCCTTAAGGAATATTCGAGATAATATTCGATAATTAAATCAAGCTTAAGATGAATATTAAAATAATATTCATCAAGTATTTAATATCTTAAATGAATATTCGAAAGTAATATTTATTTAATAAAATAATAATCTAAAAGAATATCCAAATAATATTCATCTAACAGTCTCATCTTTAGAAGAATATTCGAAATAATAGTCGATAATCAATTCGACTCTGAATGAATATTGAGAAGTATTATTCGTTGAATAGTTAAATTCAAATAATTATTTGAAGTAAGGATCGTTAAAATAATTAGTCTCGAACGAATATTCAAATAATATTCGTCGCCCAAATAATAGAAAATATTTACTTAAATATTTTCCTCCGAGGTAATCTCGATATATCAAGGAATATTGACTCCCGGTCTATTTTTGATTAATAAGATGTATACGCCCTTCTATGAGGGTCTTACAATAATCGGCTTATAACTGATATATAACTATCTAGCTTATAAGCCAACAATAACATTCAGGGAACAAGTATATCACTTCAACTTGAAAGTAGGCATGCATGCAATGGCATATGTATATCAGCATATATATATATATTTATTCAATCACAACAACAGCCTAAAAGAAGGGAATTGAAACTTGCCTGGTAGTCGAGTACGGTAAGGGGTAGTGGTAGCGGGTCCCGGTTCAGCTTGGTGATCTATAAATAGCCAAGGCATTCGGGATTAATCACTTAACATATTAAAAGTTAAGTTATACTTAATTCGAAACACGTTCTTGAGTTATCTCGTTATACCCCTTTTTGTGGATTACTTTTATCACTGATCCGACCCGACATCCGTTTGTTAATACGACATGTCATTGTACTTATACTTGGGACATACTTAAGTCATATGAGTTCTAAAGTCGATCGTTACGAGCCAATACTATACTCCGAGTTTTATCGTCCGTTTTCTAAGTGTTTTACCGAAGTTATAAAAGAGTCGTCTTTTAGGGGTTCGTTCGCGTTTAACCTCGACTCGAACATTTTTAATAAATCGAAAAATGATCTTTTTGACATACGGTTTTCTTTCACGCCTTCCTTTTTACCTCTAGTATTTATTTACCAAGATTCGCCACGATGTTACATAGTTTACGAGGGTTCAATTACAGTTACGAACTTTCGTTTACGGATTCGAACTACTTTTAGTAATTTGGTCATAAATCCTAAACCGTAAGTCCGTTTCATGCGATCTTTATATCAAAACGAAGCTTGAAACATAATCTATCCTATCATGGTAGAAAATGAAGCTGTACAGTGAGTTATAGCTACTGTGATGCTCGGTGTTTAATAGTCTAACGAAAATTCGGCATTACGACGGCTATAAATCGAACGTTCTAAAATTCATAACAATCAATCCAAGCCACACCGGGCATACTATACATGGTTTTCATCTTAACCAGTCCAAGAAGGTTTCAATTAACCATCATAATCATCAAAACTCTTAAATCATCACTACTAACTACATAATCATGCTTTTATGCATATAACAACACCATAATCTTAACTAATCTAAAACCATCAAGAACATATATAAAACTCAAAGTAAGATCTTGGGTTCTTAAGAATTATACCTTCCTTGGAGAGTTTACAAGCTATAATAACCCTTATATAGTCCTTGTATGGCTTTAACAAAGCTTAAATCATCCAAAGAAACCAAGAAATCAAAGTTAGTTTCTTGAAAACACTATTCACCCTCATCTTTGAGGATTTATTTGAAAATGGAAAACATGGAGTTTGAAGCTAAGATTTCTAGGAGATCATTTTTATGAAATATAGGACTCACCATAAAAATTTGGAGATCAAACAATGGTTGGAAGGTGGATTTTGAAATCTTAAAACTCCAAAATTCGAAGTGCCTTGGTTTTGGGGGAAAAACAGTGAACTTCTCGAATTTATTTACCCATCCAAACGATCTTCAAAAATTATGAAATTAAATCCCCAACTTCACCTTGATGTGTAGAAGCTCCATGAATTTTTTCATGATTTTTAGATGAGTAGATCTAGGTGAAAAAAAATGGCAAAGACCCCTGCCCTGGAAAATGCAACTGCTGGAAAAATGGGGGAGAGGTGGTATTTGCTTCTTTTTCTCTCTTTTCCTCTTGCTTGGCTAGTTGTCAAATGATATTTGTGATATGTATAAGTGGGTATAGCTGCTAATACTCCTCTTAATACAAGTGTCAAAGGTTTATGGTGTGTTAGAAAAATTGATGATGTGAAGCCTTGTTGTTTTCTTCTTGTCCATCCACCTCATTACTTCCTTTTTCATTTCTTTTCTTCATTTCATTTCCACCAAATATTCTTATATATAACCCCAGCTGATCAAGTAGGGTTTTTTTTTCTCGTTTCGTATTTAATCCGTAATTTCTTTCGCGTTTGCTTGATCGCTTAATCTTGTTATAAAGTTCTAGCGATTTCTAGAACACTTGTTATTCTAACTCAAAGGTTTTCATTCTAAATCCTCAAATCATACTTAATAAATAAAATCCTTGAATCCTTAACATTATAATACTCTTGTCTTGATCGTATTGATATGTAAGAACCCCAAATTTTGGATATAATTAAAACTTTTTATTAAGTAATGATAAAATGAGGAACAATGATTGTAATGAATGGATATTACTTTGGACAATGATCTTGATGCAATGGTATATTGTCAGAATAGAGTAATTCGATGGTTGAGGACCGATATAAGAATAATCTACCACCCAGGAAGGAGCTAATGGATCCTTGAAGGGAAATGAGTACATGCATAGTGTTTCCCGTACGTGCATAGTATTTCCCGTACATGCATAGTATTTCCCGTACGTGCATAGTGTTTCCCGTACGTGCATAGTGTTTCCTGTACGTGCATAGTAATTTGGTGGATGATTAGTGATTTTGTAAGTTGGAAAACTTTTCACGCCACCCTATGTACGGGACGTGATATGGATGTTTCGAAGTCATATTATTAATACGCGGAGGAAATAAGTGAATGCAGAGACGATCGGAATTCAGAAATTCCAAATTCTTTTTCGGAATAATATTTGACCGGACAGTGGATTAAATATTATTATAATCCAAGAATTGAGATATTAACTTTGAGGATTTGATATTTTGGGATGTTATTATATTTGATTTAAGAATGAAGGTAGGAAACCACTGAGGAGTGGTTATGGCTGCAATGTAATAATTGATATTTGGAAAGAATGAATGGAATTCGACTTTATTATTTCTATGTCTTGAAGAACTCTAAAGGGTGACAACATAGGTAAGAATAATCTATCTTCTAAGGGAATAAGATATGGCAATTTCAAGCAGGAAAATATTCTCATGTCATCCAGATCGGTAACGATTAATCCAGTAGTTCCGTAAAAAGGATAAGGAACGATCGAAAGAGAATACGGACAATTGTACCACCCTAAGAGAACAAGTAAAGAATACAGAATGAATAGTGTTTTGGTGGGAGTATATAATAATATGAGACGACACTATATAGAAGTATTCGGAACGGATTTCCGAGTTCATATTAGTGATCCAGGGGGAAAATAAGTGTATGTAAAAGCTGTTGGATTCTGAAAAACCGCACTTTTATTCTCTCCGAGAGTTCCCTGGACACTGATAGCCTTAAGTATTTAACGAATGGATTTAAGGAATATAAATTGGAAAGTTGGAATGAAAGATGGAGAATGAAAGTATTATTATTAAAGAGGATTCCCGGTAAACCCTAATTAGAAATCCGTGAAATATTCCCACGAACGATCAATCGAAACGGGCAATAACCGGACAAGGAAACAAGCAGGGGATCAAGATACATGCATGTGCTAGTGGATAACATCAAGTAACTAAGTAGTTACAAGAGTAACTACCATACTTAGAAACATAACCAAGTGCTTAGCTTAATCTAACCATTCAATCACAAAACCACCAATACTTATCCATCCAAAAGACATCATCCATGACACACCACTTTATTAAAGTTACTTTACATGAGATATTTTCTAAAACACATCACTTTATGCAAAATTATCAAGCAAGCCAAGCAAGAGAACTCCATTCTCTCTCCATGTATTCCATTCGACTTCTAGCTAATTCAAGAAGCAAAATCCCACTTCCAACCATCTTTTGATCTCCAAATTATTATGGTAAGTCCCATATTTCATATAAATGATCTCCTAGAAATCCTAGCTTCAAAATCCTTTGTTTCCATTTTCAAATAAATCACCAAAGTTTAGGGTGAATAGTGATTTCAGGAACTAACTTTGATTTTCTTGATTCTTTTGAATGATCCAAGCTTTGTTAAGGTGTTATAAGGATTGATCAAGGTTTATTAAGGACTTACATACTCCAAGGAAGGTATAAATCTCTTGAAATCCTAGGCCTTACTTTGATATCATGCTTGTTCTTGATGATTTTAGAGTAATATGTTCTTAATAATGTTATAAGCATGATTAGTTAAGTGGTTTAGTGAATCAAGAAGCATGATGATTTTCAATACCAAGATCAGTAGCTTCTGGACTCTTAGAGATGCTTATTAAGTGTATAAATTGTTTAGATGCCCGGTGTGGCTTGGTTGATGCGATATGATTTTTAGAATGCTCGATTCATAGCCGTCGTAATGCCCGATTTTCATTAACATTAAGAAATCGATTTGGTCAGTGGTCATAACTCTCTGTTCTTGACAAAGCAATGAACCCTACTGATAGGATTTTAAACATAGATCACTTTGGCGAAAGAATCGAAGCATTTAGATTTACGGTTTAGGAATTATGACCAAATTACTAAAAGTAGTTCGAATCCGTAAACGAAAGTTTGTAACTGTAATTGAACCCTCGTAAACTATGTAACGTCATGGCGAATCTTGGTAAATAAATACTAGAGGTAAAAAGGAAGGCGTGAAAGAAAACCGTATGTCAAAAGGATCATTTTTCGATTTATTAAAAATGTTCGAGTCGAGGTTAAACGCGAACGAACCCCTAAAAGACGACTCTTTTATAACTTCGGTAAAACACTTAGAAAACGGGCGATAAAACTCGGAGTATAATATTGGTTCGTAACGATCAACCTTAGAACTCATATGACTTAAGTATGTCCCAAGTATAAATGCAGTGACATGTCGTATTAACGAACGAATGTCGGGTCGGATCAGTAATAATAAGTAATCCACTAAAGGGGGTATAACGAGATAACTTGAGAACGTGTTTCGATTTAAGAATAACTTAACTTTTAATATGTTAAGTGATTAATCCCGAATGCCTTGGATATTTATAGATCACCAAGCTGAACCGGGACCCGCTACCACTACCCCTTACCGTACTCGACTACCAGGCAAGTTTCAATTCCCTTCTTTTAGGCTGTTGTTGTGATTGAATAAATATATATATATGATTGCTGATATACATATGCCATTGCATGCATGCCTACCTTCAAGTTGAATTGATATACTTGTTCCCTGAATGTTATTGTTGGCTTATAAGCTAGATAGTTATATATCAGTTATAAGCCGGTTATTGTAAGACCCTCATAGAAGGGCGTATACATCTTATTAATCAAATATAGACCGGGAGTCAATATTCCTTGATATATCGAGATTACCTCGGAGGAAAATATTTAAGTAAATATTTTCTATTATTTGGGCGACGAATATTATTTGAATATTCGTTCGAGCTTATTTATTTAATGATCCTTTCTTCAAATAATTATTTGAACGTAATCATTCGACGAATAATATTTGTCAATATTCATTCAGAGTCGAATTGATTATCGATTATTATTTCGAATATTCTTCTAAAGATGAGACTACTAAATGAATATTATTTGGATATTCTTTTAGAATATTATTATATTAAATAAATATTACTTTTGAATATTCATGTAAGATATTAAATACTTGATGAATATTATTTTAATATTCATCTGAAGCTTGATTTAATTATCGAATATTATCTCGAATATTCCTTAAGGCTTGGATTACTAAACGAATATTACTTGATATTCATTTAGGATATTATTCATTAAATGAATATTACTTTTGAATATTCATTTAAATTCCTAATTAATTATGAATATTACCTTAAATATTCTTTTCAGGTCTTATTAATTAATGAATATTGTTTTGAATATTCATTTAAATATATATTTATTCAGTAAATATTCTCCTGATATTTCTTCAGGGATTATTTTGAGAAATACTCTGATATAAGATATTCTTTCTTATTCCTAAATGATCTGTAAAATATTTTAATTCAATAAATATTCTCTGAATATTTATTCCATACTTGGGAATAACCTCGATAAGGTTTATCTTCTTCGATTATTACAGAAAATATTTCGGAGTCATATTTTTACTAATCTTATATCAAGAAAGGTTCTCAGACATCATTCTTCTTTGAGTCTATCTCCTTAATAATAAGGGAACCTTACTTGGAAAAATGTTATTTATCTTGTCGACTTCCCGATCATAAAGTATTCCCTTCACCCGCAACTCGGGTGCTGTTGACTTATTAAGTCGTTGCATACCTTCTCATCTTTCGAGGGGTAAGATTACTGGAACAAGTTGATATCCGTTACCAAGTAATAACTTGGGAGTTATTGGTAAATTTTCCTTTCCAACTAGATACGACTACTTTGTGGAGTCTTATCAACAAGTATTATACTTGGGGAAAGGGGGACGAACGTTACATTCAGAATCATGAATTCTATTTGAACTAGGAGTCGTGTAAGAGGCCGAGTAGCGCCGGTCCATCCCCTTTGGCCCAACCGTTGGCCGGGGAGAGCTAGTAAGGCGGTATACAAGTAAAGCCGTCAGTTCTTCCTTCTACCGGTAGTAAATCTAAATTGAGCTGTACGATCTCGACTGATCATCAAGATTGGAACAGCGGGCGCGGTGAATACTCCATCATTGGTTCATCATCCAAATTTATTTATTTCCTGCAACATGATTACTGTTGGCAGAGTTGGAAAAGGGTCATAACTGGAATTGCAACCTTTTCTTGCAAGTTCCTCTTCTTAATAACAATAAGAATATCTCGCTTACTTTGATGTAGCAGATATTTCTACAAACAATTACTTTAAGTTACCTTGTAACTTCATCGTTCATATTATACTGACATCATTTCCGTAAATGCATGGCATATGGTTTGAAAGATACTTTTGAACTGTTACATTATCGTTCAGTTATATATTATTGTTGGTGGGCTATTGCTCACCCTTGCTTTATTATTATATCACAACAACAGCTAGACCAGATGACTCGCACAAGGCGCACTCGACGCGGGCGAGGACGATGAGACTACCAGAGCTGAAGAAGAAGCTATTGGTAGGGTATATTTATTTTTTTCAGTACCAAGAATATGGTCTAGTATGACTTATGTAAATGGATGGCAAAGAGTATGTATTTATATTGAAATTCTTTTGAATTGTAAGAACTCATAATGTGATTAATAAAAATTTGAGTGTTACTCTGATTTCATCTCTGGGACTATAACGGGTGTGTTTTATATTATTGTGTTGGGTTATAGAGACGTAATTTATTTTATGTTAAGGAAAGTTCACGTGTTGTGGACAGAATTGGAAACCGTAACCACCGGATCCCGGACCCCGGATCTGGGGGTGTTACAGAAGTGGTATCAGAGCGTACGTTATAAACCCCAGAGATGAGGTGACGTTAAAACAATAAATTCAATAAGATAATAAGAACTCTTGCCAAGTTCATAGTCGGACTACTTAATGTAGTGATGACATATAAAACCCTTATGGGAACTCGTAAGTATAATGATAGTAACTTAGCTCGATATCGTATCGATGAGTAAGGCGACTGACCTTGAGGCATCCGAGCAACAGCGCGATGATGCTTTATATGCTGAAGATCAGCGGGTAATTCGATGGAGTACCCTACTGGAGACCCGGAAGAGGTTCCAGCAGATAAGGAAAATCCTGTGAGGATAAGGAGCTTACCCATGGGTAATGAGGGTCGCAGCCAGAATGACTGTGATGATTAAGATATGGTGCTCAGAAAAGTGAGTATAAAGAACCGAGATCTTATTAAGAGATCTGAAGATGCATGTTGAAGTCATAGCCGGACTACCAGATGTAGTACCAGCAAGAAAGAAGGATTGGAAGAATTACTTGAGATCTTATACGGAATAGATGAGAATCCTTAGAGATTTTCATCTTAACAAAGAAAGAGCTAGAGGGATGTATGATTATCAAAGACATCGATTTAGGGCGAGGAACAGAGTCCCTAGGAATAGTGGAGAAGGAGGCAGTAAGTGCCATATCATTTGATAAATGAATTAGTATGAATATGGTCAGTAATAATTCGCCACGAGAAGGCAGATGTCATAGGTTGTAATTTATGGAACCAAATTGAGGTTGATGAAATTGTTTTATTCAGGAAAATGTCCATTTTATGAATGAATCAGTTAGAAAGTGAAAACATTGGGAAGTGACAGCATGATTGGATAAAGTTATATAAGGAAGTAGTAAGCGAGACAATGATCTCAGAACCTACCGGAAGATAAGACCAGTGAGTCAAGATGAACTCGTAATGAGACTACTGCCAGAGACTGAGTATAGAGTTAATTTAACTCAGTGAAATGATGAACCAGAAACGTTAGATGCATGTGATTCAGAGGAATATTAAATTCTTTCTTTTCTTTGAATGGATTATAGTAGTTACCTTAAGTTTACTTCGACGCGAAATTATAATGGATCAAGTAATATTATCAGTAGTTAAAGAGAAAAATGTGAGAAAATCTTCCTGGAGCTAAAAGATGAAATTGGTAATGACCAAGAGTGGCATGGTTTAATGGAAAGGGGAGACTTTGTGCTTCCAATGACGCTTCGCATAAAAGATTAGGATGTGTGCTTGCGCAGCACGACAAAGTACTTGCGGATGCATTCGGACAACAGGGTTCACGAGGTTCAGATGGCCTTAGTAGTGCCAATTTTTGTGGAACAACCAACTCCGACGGCAATGTTCCTTCTGAGACTAGTGGTCAGATAGATTGACATTTGGAAATATCGAATATCAGGACATATAGGTATCAGGATGGTGTGACAGGTTTCAGTTTGAAACTGTTGATTCCCTTCTAAGGGATGTATAAAATTGGTTCCTCTCCAATGGTTAAACTTCTAATCTGATGACGATTATTTCGTTAATTATGACTGCTTATGGTTCTACCTGCTTGGAGGTTCATAGAACCATTCTTCAGGTTTCGAAACTGGTCTCCTTAATGTTACCAGTAGGTGGATAGATTGACCAAAATTTCCCTGATTCTGGAAAGGAATTCGGTGAATTTTGGCAAACCTTGTCTTCCTGATTATCAGAGAATGTCATGGAAGAGAGTAGAAACTGGAGCAAACCCTGTGATTTGGGTAAGGATGCTGTAAAATGGGTTAGTAAACGGACCCTGAGCATTACAATCGACGGTAGTGATAAAATGATGAAGTGAGATTGGACGAAAACAGGAAATGTAAGTAAGAAACCAGCCGGACTGAGAAATTCCAGGATTGACTTAAATGAAAAGGCTGTTATGCCAGGAATGGTAAGCTTGTGTGGCACGCGGGATTGATAAGAATAGTTGAAAAGATAAAAGTGGAGGAAAGGTGACCGGAGACGGTGCCGAGTAGTCGATTAAGACTTATATGGAGTAAAGTTTTGGAAAGGTAGAAAGGTATCAAAGAAAAAGGCACTATGCCGGCAATTGCTAGAAAAGTAATGCTATTAGCCAACCCCTAAAATCATATATTTTTATGTGTGGCCAGTTGAGGCCAAGTCACAACGGACTATAAAGTGACTAGACCAGCAATGAAAAGACAAAGCAGGGTTGCTTCTAAGAAAGCACCGACTGCAAGGGCTTCTGGTATAAAGGAAACATTAATGAGATCGTTTGAATCTTCTGCCGAACAACCCATGTTTTGATTGGGAATTCACTAGACCTTTTTGGGATGGGGTCACCCGTACTAAAGTGACTCATGTGTATATGGTTGTCCCAGACTCCGGGTAAAATGGAAGTAGAGTGACTTGAGAGGTATGATGCTAAGGTATCATGAATACCATGAATATATTATGACGGAGGAAAGTAAACAATGAAGGTATATGAAAAGGGTGGCATTAAACCACCGATCGATTATCAAATGAGAATGATTGAAAAGAGACCTTTATTAAGGATACATGATCTGATTGCCAATTATAAGATGCAAGAATTCCTTGGCAGTTGAATTAAGGATAGGATATCCATAAATTAAGACAAACCCTGGGGAATGCACAAGGGGTGGCATTAACCCTAATAACGACATTATGACTTCAGATGATATGAGCTGAACTTGCTAAGGCAACAATGACCGGTAAGGACTATTAAAAAAAAAAGTTCTGGAAAGAACATAGATAGAATTATTAGAGTATTGATCAATGACATTTTGATATACCCGGTACCCAGAAAATACCGGAGGAATGATAAGGATGGCCTACGAAACCTTACAAGGAAAAAGGGCACTATTCCGAACTTCAAAATGGAAGTTTGGTAAGGAATGTATGACATCGTAACAATAATGCCAGATGAGGCATGTATGAAACCCTGAGGAAGTATGGGTTGAACCTATAAAGGTTGAGATTATCCTAAGATAAAGAAAGAACTAAGAAAAGAAGTATCCTAAGTAGGATTGGGAATAAACGTGTTAAAGTTCCCACGGGTAGGTGGAAGCAATGACTTATGGAAATGACTGATAGTTATATTTTCTCCTTCAGCAGAGCTTAAGGGGGAATGCTTTAACCCAACAGTGATGGGAATGAGGTAGAAATGTTTGAATTGGAATATATCCAGAGAACAGGGGTTACCAGAAATTATTATTATCAGGAAAGGCCAATGAGGTGGCCGACAGTCTAAGTATAAAGGAATAATTATAAATGTTCATACCGAAGAAACAAAATGATATTTGGAAAGACCTGGAAGGTCATATTGGAGTGGAGGAAGTTACATTCCTTTTGATGATTGTGCAAGAATCGAAGGTAGTAATAGTTTAAGTAAAGATTCGATTCCTGATGGAGTCTTAAGCATATTACGTACCTTAGAAGGTTCCGTTTTGAGGTAAACCAGGACCATGGTACAAAATTGATGAAGTAAACCGTTAAGTTTCCAGTCTTTTATGGAAGATGCATAAGTGATAGTTTCATCAACCGGATCTAGCTGCGATGCTTGAAACTCTTCTGCAATTCTATCTGCTTCATGTTATATCTACATCAAGTTCAGGAAGTGTTCCTTATGGATAAGGAATAATGATTACTTTGTCTCCCTAAGGGATTTGAAACCCGTAGGGTTAACTATTAACGCACTACGTAAACAACAAGCGATGGTGATTCTTCTAAGAAAGGAGATGACAACGTAAAGATAAAGAAAGTGCTGCTATTGATAAGCTAAATGGCATGTTGATGAATGACAAGCAAGTTTGTGTTAGTGTACTTCTGCACAAACAAGATAGAGAATATGAGGTTGATAATCCGTGATGCTAAACGTATTCCCGTAGAAAGAATTAATGAGACTTGGAGGGAAGGGCGGTTGAGCCCGAGACTTATTGGGCCACCTGAGAGTTTATAAGTGTTCGGACGGCGGTATTCGAGCCAACCTTACCCCCAAAAACTTATAGCACGGTCATAACGGGTTTTCATGTGGCCAGGCTACGCCAGTAAACTGCAGATGCTCGATAGATGATAAGAGCATGAGCCGGTAGATATCGACCTGGTCTGACTTACGAAAGACAACCTGTGGAAAACCACGGATAGAAAAGAACAAGTGATGAGAAACAAGGTTGGCAGAAGTAGATTATATGACTCTAAGTTAAAGGGATCGGGCCAGATTCATTTCGAAAAGTTAAATTGGAATAACGTGATGATTATAGAATAAATGTGACGGAATACCGATAAAGAGGTACCAAGTGCAAAAAGGTGTCTCAGTAAAGAGGTGAAGGTGAAAGTAAATAATAGAAATGAGTAAGAATCAGCTAATAAGAAGGATGTGATTGATAAAGAAAAGGGCTGGGGAAGCAACTATGGAATGAGAAGCAAGGAATGTTATAAATGGGTTTTCTAATGAATTCTCAGGATGACAACCTGAAAGTGTCAATATTATAGTATGAAAAAGCTAGTAACATGATATGGGATGTCAGTAATAAGGATGTCAAGTGAGAAATCTAAGATTTAACCTGGAAGGTTGAAGGATTTCCCGAATGTGAGTATCGCTAAGATTGAACAAGAGTATTTGTCCATAGAATAATGGACAAAGCAGCAAGATATGTTGACACGTGAGATTGCGATCAAATAAGTATTGGATATGATTATGATTAATTTCTTCTTTGATAAACCTCTATAGTTCAGAGGTAAAGTCTGAGTATGATATTCTACAGTCATGAAAGCTTTCTATAACCCTTTAGAACTCTTTTCTCTTCTTCTCTCTTATTCATCTTCTTTATGAATTGAGAAGAACAACCCTTTTAGGAGGGGAGGTACTGCTACGTGACTATCTGTCTATGTGATAGAAGTCTAAGTGGAATGCCATGACTTGTTTAATTGCTTGTCAAGTACTAAAGGCTGGCCCCCTTCTGTACTAACTATGCAATATAACAAATGTTCAATTGATCATAGTGATCTCTCAATAAATCTTTCCACTTCTCTATATTGATCGAGATTGCGAAGATTAAAGCGATCAGGAAATGCACAGTACGAGCGAGGTTACCTCCGAATTCGTAGGGTGATAGTGATGCCAATGTTACTACAGGTATCAATAAGGATAAGACTGAGTAAGAGTATAACCCGGATAGTGAGTTGTACGAAAAGTAGCAACGTTGATGGAAAAAGGATACAGTATGGATTGTAGCACTAGAAGATGTGCTGAGGAAGGGTAGAACGACTAAGAATTGACCGGGAAGCTAAAAAGTGAACGACAGGCAAACGACTCTTTGCTTCCTACCTGATTCCGGGACGGAATCCTTTTAAGGAGGGGAGACTGTAAGAACCCCAAATTTTGGATATAATTAAAACTTTTTATTAAGTAATGATAAAATGAGGAACAATGATTGTAATGAATGGATATTACTTTGGACAATGATCTTGATGCAATGGTATATTGTCAGAATAGAGTAATTCGATGGTTGAGGACCGATATAAGAATAATCTACCACCCAGGAAGGAGCTAATGGATCCTTGAAGGGAAATGAGTACATGCATAGTGTTTCCCGTACGTGCATAGTATTTCCCGTACATGCATAGTATTTCCCGTACGTGCATAGTGTTTCCCGTACGTGCATAGTGTTTCCTGTACGTGCATAGTAATTTGGTGGATGATTAGTGATTTTGTAAGTTGGAAAACTTTTCACGCCACCCTATGTACGGGACGTGATATGGATGTTTCGAAGTCATATTATTAATACGCGGAGGAAATAAGTGAATGCAGAGACGATCGGAATTCAGAAATTCCAAATTCTTTTTCGGAATAATATTTGACCGGACAGTGGATTAAATATTATTATAATCCAAGAATTGAGATATTAACTTTGAGGATTTGATATTTTGGGATGTTATTATATTTGATTTAAGAATGAAGGTAGGAAACCACTGAGGAGTGGTTATGGCTGCAATGTAATAATTGATATTTGGAAAGAATGAATGGAATTCGACTTTATTATTTCTATGTCTTGAAGAACTCTAAAGGGTGACAACATAGGTAAGAATAATCTATCTTCTAAGGGAATAAGATATGGCAATTTCAAGCAGGAAAATATTCTCATGTCATCCAGATCGGTAACGATTAATCCAGTAGTTCCGTAAAAAGGATAAGGAACGATCGAAAGAGAATACGGACAATTGTACCACCCTAAGAGAACAAGTAAAGAATACAGAATGAATAGTGTTTTGGTGGGAGTATATAATAATATGAGACGACACTATATAGAAGTATTCGGAACGGATTTCCGAGTTCATATTAGTGATCCAGGGGGAAAATAAGTGTATGTAAAAGCTGTTGGATTCTGAAAAACCGCACTTTTATTCTCTCCGAGAGTTCCCTGGACACTGATAGCCTTAAGTATTTAACGAATGGATTTAAGGAATATAAATTGGAAAGTTGGAATGAAAGATGGAGAATGAAAGTATTATTATTAAAGAGGATTCCCGGTAAACCCTAATTAGAAATCCGTGAAATATTCCCACGAACGATCAATCGAAACGGGCAATAACCGGACAAGGAAACAAGCAGGGGATCAAGATACATGCATGTGCTAGTGGATAACATCAAGTAACTAAGTAGTTACAAGAGTAACTACCATACTTAGAAACATAACCAAGTGCTTAGCTTAATCTAACCATTCAATCACAAAACCACCAATACTTATCCATCCAAAAGACATCATCCATGACACACCACTTTATTAAAGTTACTTTACATGAGATATTTTCTAAAACACATCACTTTATGCAAAATTATCAAGCAAGCCAAGCAAGAGAACTCCATTCTCTCTCCATGTATTCCATTCGACTTCTAGCTAATTCAAGAAGCAAAATCCCACTTCCAACCATCTTTTGATCTCCAAATTATTATGGTAAGTCCCATA
The DNA here is from genome assembly GCA_036435485.1 of Saposhnikovia divaricata. Taxonomy (NCBI): domain Eukaryota; kingdom Viridiplantae; phylum Streptophyta; class Magnoliopsida; order Apiales; family Apiaceae; genus Saposhnikovia; species Saposhnikovia divaricata. Next base: position 172,981,680 of record CM071598.1, read on the forward strand.
TTTCATATAAATGATCTCCTAGAAATCCTAGCTTCAAAATCCTTTGTTTCCATTTTCAAATAAATCACCAAAGTTTAGGGTGAATAGTGATTTCAGGAACTAACTTTGATTTTCTTGATTCTTTTGAATGATCCAAGCTTTGTTAAGGTGTTATAAGGATTGATCAAGGTTTATTAAGGACTTACATACTCCAAGGAAGGTATAAATCTCTTGAAATCCTAGGCCTTACTTTGATATCATGCTTGTTCTTGATGATTTTAGAGTAATATGTTCTTAATAATGTTATAAGCATGATTAGTTAAGTGGTTTAGTGAATCAAGAAGCATGATGATTTTCAATACCAAGATCAGTAGCTTCTGGACTCTTAGAGATGCTTATTAAGTGTATAAATTGTTTAGATGCCCGGTGTGGCTTGGTTGATGCGATATGATTTTTAGAATGCTCGATTCATAGCCGTCGTAATGCCCGATTTTCATTAACATTAAGAAATCGATTTGGTCAGTGGTCATAACTCTCTGTTCTTGACAAAGCAATGAACCCTACTGATAGGATTTTAAACATAGATCACTTTGGCGAAAGAATCGAAGCATTTAGATTTACGGTTTAGGAATTATGACCAAATTACTAAAAGTAGTTCGAATCCGTAAACGAAAGTTTGTAACTGTAATTGAACCCTCGTAAACTATGTAACGTCATGGCGAATCTTGGTAAATAAATACTAGAGGTAAAAAGGAAGGCGTGAAAGAAAACCGTATGTCAAAAGGATCATTTTTCGATTTATTAAAAATGTTCGAGTCGAGGTTAAACGCGAACGAACCCCTAAAAGACGACTCTTTTATAACTTCGGTAAAACACTTAGAAAACGGGCGATAAAACTCGGAGTATAATATTGGTTCGTAACGATCAACCTTAGAACTCATATGACTTAAGTATGTCCCAAGTATAAATGCAGTGACATGTCGTATTAACGAACGAATGTCGGGTCGGATCAGTAATAATAAGTAATCCACTAAAGGGGGTATAACGAGATAACTTGAGAACGTGTTTCGATTTAAGAATAACTTAACTTTTAATATGTTAAGTGATTAATCCCGAATGCCTTGGATATTTATAGATCACCAAGCTGAACCGGGACCCGCTACCACTACCCCTTACCGTACTCGACTACCAGGCAAGTTTCAATTCCCTTCTTTTAGGCTGTTGTTGTGATTGAATAAATATATATATATGATTGCTGATATACATATGCCATTGCATGCATGCCTACCTTCAAGTTGAATTGATATACTTGTTCCCTGAATGTTATTGTTGGCTTATAAGCTAGATAGTTATATATCAGTTATAAGCCGGTTATTGTAAGACCCTCATAGAAGGGCGTATACATCTTATTAATCAAATATAGACCGGGAGTCAATATTCCTTGATATATCGAGATTACCTCGGAGGAAAATATTTAAGTAAATATTTTCTATTATTTGGGCGACGAATATTATTTGAATATTCGTTCGAGCTTATTTATTTAATGATCCTTTCTTCAAATAATTATTTGAACGTAATCATTCGACGAATAATATTTGTCAATATTCATTCAGAGTCGAATTGATTATCGATTATTATTTCGAATATTCTTCTAAAGATGAGACTACTAAATGAATATTATTTGGATATTCTTTTAGAATATTATTATATTAAATAAATATTACTTTTGAATATTCATGTAAGATATTAAATACTTGATGAATATTATTTTAATATTCATCTGAAGCTTGATTTAATTATCGAATATTATCTCGAATATTCCTTAAGGCTTGGATTACTAAACGAATATTACTTGATATTCATTTAGGATATTATTCATTAAATGAATATTACTTTTGAATATTCATTTAAATTCCTAATTAATTATGAATATTACCTTAAATATTCTTTTCAGGTCTTATTAATTAATGAATATTGTTTTGAATATTCATTTAAATATATATTTATTCAGTAAATATTCTCCTGATATTTCTTCAGGGATTATTTTGAGAAATACTCTGATATAAGATATTCTTTCTTATTCCTAAATGATCTGTAAAATATTTTAATTCAATAAATATTCTCTGAATATTTATTCCATACTTGGGAATAACCTCGATAAGGTTTATCTTCTTCGATTATTACAGAAAATATTTCGGAGTCATATTTTTACTAATCTTATATCAAGAAAGGTTCTCAGACATCATTCTTCTTTGAGTCTATCTCCTTAATAATAAGGGAACCTTACTTGGAAAAATGTTATTTATCTTGTCGACTTCCCGATCATAAAGTATTCCCTTCACCCGCAACTCGGGTGCTGTTGACTTATTAAGTCGTTGCATACCTTCTCATCTTTCGAGGGGTAAGATTACTGGAACAAGTTGATATCCGTTACCAAGTAATAACTTGGGAGTTATTGGTAAATTTTCCTTTCCAACTAGATACGACTACTTTGTGGAGTCTTATCAACAAGTATTATACTTGGGGAAAGGGGGACGAACGTTACATTCAGAATCATGAATTCTATTTGAACTAGGAGTCGTGTAAGAGGCCGAGTAGCGCCGGTCCATCCCCTTTGGCCCAACCGTTGGCCGGGGAGAGCTAGTAAGGCGGTATACAAGTAAAGCCGTCAGTTCTTCCTTCTACCGGTAGTAAATCTAAATTGAGCTGTACGATCTCGACTGATCATCAAGATTGGAACAGCGGGCGCGGTGAATACTCCATCATTGGTTCATCATCCAAATTTATTTATTTCCTGCAACATGATTACTGTTGGCAGAGTTGGAAAAGGGTCATAACTGGAATTGCAACCTTTTCTTGCAAGTTCCTCTTCTTAATAACAATAAGAATATCTCGCTTACTTTGATGTAGCAGATATTTCTACAAACAATTACTTTAAGTTACCTTGTAACTTCATCGTTCATATTATACTGACATCATTTCCGTAAATGCATGGCATATGGTTTGAAAGATACTTTTGAACTGTTACATTATCGTTCAGTTATATATTATTGTTGGTGGGCTATTGCTCACCCTTGCTTTATTATTATATCACAACAACAGCTAGACCAGATGACTCGCACAAGGCGCACTCGACGCGGGCGAGGACGATGAGACTACCAGAGCTGAAGAAGAAGCTATTGGTAGGGTATATTTATTTTTTTCAGTACCAAGAATATGGTCTAGTATGACTTATGTAAATGGATGGCAAAGAGTATGTATTTATATTGAAATTCTTTTGAATTGTAAGAACTCATAATGTGATTAATAAAAATTTGAGTGTTACTCTGATTTCATCTCTGGGACTATAACGGGTGTGTTTTATATTATTGTGTTGGGTTATAGAGACGTAATTTATTTTATGTTAAGGAAAGTTCACGTGTTGTGGACAGAATTGGAAACCGTAACCACCGGATCCCGGACCCCGGATCTGGGGGTGTTATAATACTCTTGTCTTGATCGTATTGATAGGCTCTTTACGGTTCGGTCAAATATTGTACCGAAAAAGAATTTGGAATTTCTGAATTCCGATCGTTTCTGCATTCACTTATTTCCTCCGCGTATTACTAATATGACTTCGAAACATCCATAACACGTCCCGTACATAGGGTGGCGTGAAAAGTTTTCCAACTTACAAAATCACTATTCATCACTTATTTTTATTTAATTCCTATAGTTGGGAAAATGAACCTGGTTCACCCTCGAGTGTTCCTTAACCTTTTTACGGAACCGCTGGGCTTATAATAGATATTGATTTGGATGACATGAGGGTATCTATTTCTCTCTAGGGAATCTTATCTTAACTTTCTAGGAGATAGATTATTCTAACCTTAGTTATCACCCAATAGCATCCTTCAGGCCATATAACCTTGGAATATATATCCTTTCATTATTCATTCATTAAAACCAGTATTACATTCTAGTTGTAACCCCTATTCATTCTTACATCAATACATAATAAAAAGTTTTAATTCTACCCAAAAATCAGGGTTCTTACAGTCTCCCCTCCTTAAAAGGATTCCGTCCCGGAATCAGGTAGAAGACAATTGGGTATTTGTTGGTTATTTCACTTTCCAATTCTCTGGTCGATCCTTACACACTCCAATCTTTCTAAAGCATCTCATACTGGTGTTACAATACACCCTTATCCGTTCTACCAATTCTTTGATACTTTCGCACAACACATCATCCGGTATACGCTCTTGTCCGTTCTTATACTATTAACCTTATTGGTACGTGCAGTGATTTCGGTATCACTAACGCGCTACGAAGTCCGGAGATAACCTCACTCGTAATTTTGCAATTCCTAATCGCTTTAATCTTCGCAATCTCGATCAATATAGAGAAGTGGAAAGATTTATTGAGAGATCACTATGATCAATTGAACATTTGTTATATTGCATAGTTAGTACAGAAGGGGGCCAGCCTTTAGTACTTGACAAGCAATTAAACAAGTCATGGCATTCCACTTAGACTTCTATCACATAGACAGATAGTCACGTAGCAGTACCTCCCCTCCTAAAAGGGTTGTTCTTCTCAATTCATAAAGAAGATGAATAAGAGAGAAGAAGAGAAAAGAGTTCTAAAGGATTATAGAAAGCTTTCATGATTGTAGAATATCATACTCAGAATTTACCTCTGAACTATAAAGGTTTATCAAAGAAGAAATTAATCATAATTATATCCAACACTATTTGATCGCAATCTCACGTGTCAACATATCTTGCTGCTTTGTCCATTATTCTATGGACAAATACTCTTGTTCAATCTTAGCGATACTCACATTCGGGAAATCCTTCAACCTTTCAGGTTAAATCTTAGATTTCTCTCTTGACATCATTATTACTGACATCCCATATCATGTTACTAGCTTTTTCATAACTATAATATTGACACTATCCGGTTGTCATCCTGAGAATTCATTAGAAAACCCATTCATAACATTCCTTGCTTCTCATTCCACAGTTGCTTTCCCAGTCTTTTCTTTATCAATCACATCCTTCTTATTATTTGATTCTTATTTACTTCGGTTATTTACTTTCACCTTCATCTCTTTATTGAGACATCTTTTGCACTTGGCACCTCTTTATCGGTATTCCGTCACATTATTCTATAATCATCACGTTATTTCAATTTAAACTTTCCGAAATGAATCTGGCCCGATTCCTTTAACTTAGATTCATATAATCTACTTCTGCCAACCGTGTTTCTCATCACTTGTTCTTTTCTAACCGTGGTTTTCCACAGGTTGTCTTTCGTAAGTCAGACCAGGTCGTATATCTACATGCTCGTACTCCTATCATCTGTTGAACATCTGCATTTTACTGACGTAGCCTGGCCACATGAAAACCCGTTATGACCGTGCTATAATTTTGGGGGTAAGGCTGGCTCGAATACCGCCGCCCGAACACTTTAAACTCTCAGGTGGCCCAATAAGTCTCGGGCCCAACCGCCCTTCCCTCCAAGTCTCATTAATTCTTTCTACGGGAATACGTTTAGCATCACGAATTATCAACCTCATATTCTCTATCTTGTTTGTGCAGAAGTACACTAACATAAACTTGCTTGTCATTCATCAACATGCCATTTAGCTTATCAATAGCAGCACTTTCTTTATCTTTACGTTGTCATCTCCTTTCTTAGAAGAATCACCATCGCTTGTTGTTTACGTAGTGCGTTAATAGTTAACCCTACGGGTTTCAAATCCCTTAGGGAGACAAAGTAATCATTATTCCTTATCCATAAGGAACACTTCCTGAACTTGATGTAGATATAACATGAAGCAGATAGAATTGCAGAAGAGTTTCAAGCATCGCAGCTAGGTCCGGTTGATGAAACTATCACTTATGCATCTTCCATAAAAGACTGGAAACTTAACGGTTTACTTCATCAATTTTTTGTACCATGGTCCTGGTTTGCCTCAAAACGGAACCTTCTAAGGTACGTAATATGCTTAAGACCCATCAGGAATCGAATCTTTACTTAAACTATTATTACCGTCGATTCTTGCACATTCATCAGAAGGAATGTAAATTCCTCCACTTCGATACGACCTTCAAGGTCCTGTCCAAATATCATTTTGTTTCTTCGGTATGAACATTGTAATTATTCTTCTATGCTTAGACTGTCGGCCACCTCATTGGCCTTTCCTGATAATAATAATTCCTTGTAATCCATGTTTTCTGGATACATTCCAACTCAAACTTTTCTACCCCATTCCCATCACTGTTGGGTGAAAGCATTCTCCCTTAAGCTCTGCTGAAGGAGAAAAATATATCTATCAGTCTTTTTCCATAAGTCATTGCTTCCACCTACCCGTGGGAACTTTATCACGTTTATTCCCAATCCTACTTAGGATACTTCTTTTCTTAGTTCTTTCCTTATCTTAGGATAATCCCAACCTTTATAGGTTCAATCCATACTTCCTCAGGGTTTCATATATGCCTCATCTGGCATTATTGTTACTATGTCATATGATGAATGCGCATTGAGCTCAAATTCCCGAGTTCTCTTGCCCTGGACTTCCTGTAACTTCTACTTTAAGCTCACAGAATACCACCAATACTTCACCAACACCACCAATGCTGCCCGACTATGCAACCTACACAAATTACACAAAAACATATCAAATGACAACGAAACTTGAGAACTTGCAAACGTTTTAAGTCAGAACAGAAGGCAAATAGTGGATATAAAATCCACTTATCATCATACATTCCTTACCAAACTTCCATTTTGAAGTTCGGAATATTACCTTTTTTCCTTGTAAGGTTTCTTAGGTCATCCTCATCATTCCTCCTGTATTTTCTGGGTACAGGGTATCTCAAAACGTCATTGATCAATACTTTAATAATTCTGTCTATGTTCTTTCCAGAACTCTCTTTTTAATGATCCTTACCGGTCATTGTTGCCTTAGCAAGTCCAACCCATATCATCTGAATTCATAATGTCGTTATTAGGGTTAATGCCATCCCTTGTGCATTCCCAAGGGTTTGTCTTAATTTATGGATATCCTATCCTTAATTCAACTGCCAAGGAATTCTTGCATCCTATATTTGGCAATCAGATCATGTATCCCAAATAAGGGTGTCTTTTCAATCATTCTCATTTGATAATCGATTGGTAACTTAATGCCACCCTCTTCTTTCAGATAGTTATCAACCTATTGGGCCTTCCAAAAGGCAATGTATGCCTATCTGCTCTCTTACAGAACTTGGTAATGGTAGCAAGGATGTTTTGGAAGATATTGGTCGAGTTCAACGTGAATCTTTTAGTACTCATCGTTCTTCTCAAAGGTACTTGCCTTAGACAAAATTTCTACAGCATACTGATCGATCTCTGACCATTTCTATACTCTCTTCATAAACCTTCGTTGTTTACTTTCCTTAGTCATAATATATTCATGGTATTCATGACACCCTAACATCATACATCTCAAGTCATTATACTTCCATTTTACTCGTAATCTTGGACAACCATATACACATGAGTCACTTTAGTACGGGTTACCCCATCCCAAAAAGGTCTAGTAAATTCCCCATCAAAACATGGGTTGTAAAGGGTTTAGTAGAAGACTCCTACAATCTCATTAATATTTCCTTTATATCAGAAGCCCTTGCAGTCGGTGCTTACTTAGAAGCAACCCTGCTTTGTCTTTTCATTGCTGGTCTAGTCACTTTATAGTCCGTTGTGACTTGGCCTCATCTGGCCACACTAAAATAAAAATATATGATTTTAGGGGTTGGCTAATAGCATTACTTTTCTAGCAATTACCGGCATAGTGCCTTCTTCTTTGATACCTTTCTACCTTTCCAAAACTTTACTCCATATAAGTCTTAATCGACTACTCGGCACCGTCTCCGGTCACCTTTCCTCCACTTTTATCTTTTCAACTATTCTTATCAATCCTGCGTGCCACACAAGCTTACCATTCCTGGCACAACAGCCTTTTCATTTAAGTCAATCCTGGAATTTCTCAGTCCGGCTAGTTTCTTACTTACATTTCCTATTTTCGTCCAATCTCACTTCATCATTTTATCACTACCGTCGATTGTAATGCTCAGGGTCCGTTTACTAACCCATTTTACAGCATCCTTACCCAAATCACAGGGTTTGCTCCAATTTTTACTCTCTTCCATGACATTCTCTGATAATCAGAAAGACAAGGTTTGCCAAAATTCACCGAATTCCTTTCCAGACTCAGGGAAATTTTGATCAATCTACCCATCGACTGGTAACACTAAGGAGACCAGTTCCGAAACCTGAAGAATAGTTCTATGAACCTCCTAGTAGGTAGAACCGTAAGCAGTCATAATTAACGAAATAATCGTCATCGGGTTGGAAATTTAACCCCTGGAGAGGAACCAATTATATACATCCCTTAGAATGGAATCAACAGTTTTAAACTGAAACTTGTCACAACGTCCTGATATCTATACGTCCTGATATTCAATATTACCAAATGTTAGTCTACCTAACCCTTTATGCGAAGCGTCATTGGAAGCACAAAGTCTCCTTTTTCCATTAAGCAATGCCAGCTCTTGGTCATTACCAATTTCACCTTTTAGCTCCAGGAAGATTTTCTCACATTTTTCTCTTTAACTGCTGATCGTATTACTTGATCTATTATAATTCCGTGTCGGAGTAAACTTAAGGTAACTACTATAATCCATTCAAAGAGAAGAAGGAATTTAATATTCCTCTGAATCACATGCATCTAACGTTTCTGGTTCATCATTTAACTGAGTTGAATTAACTCTATACTCAATCTCTGGCAGTAGTCTCATTACGAGTTCATCTTGACTCACTGGTCTTATCTTCCGGTAGGTTCTGAGATCATTGTCTTGCTTACTACTTCCTTATATACTTTACCCAATCATGCTATCACTTCCCAATGTCTTTACTTTCTAAATGATTCATTCATAAAATGAACATTTTCCTTAATAAAACCACCTTATTAACCTCAATTTGGTTCCATAATTTACAACCTACGATACCTGCCTTCTCATGGCGAATTATTACTGACCATATTCATACTAATTCATTTATCAAATGATATGGCACTTACTGCCTCCTTCTCAACTATTCCTAGGGACTCTGCTCCTCGCCCTAAATTGATGTCTTTAATAATCATACACCCCTCTAGCTCTTTCTTTGTTAAGATGAAAATCTCTAAGGATTCTCATCTATTTCCGTATAAGATCTCAAGTAATTCTTCCAATCCTTCATTCTTGCTGGTACTACATCTGGTAGCCCGGCTATGAATTCAACATGCATCTTCCGATCTCTTAATAATATCTCGGTTCTTTATACTCACTTTTCTGAGCACCATATCTTAATCATCACAGTCATTCTGGCTGCGACCCTCATTACCCATGGGTAAGCTCCTCATCCTAACAGGATTTTACTTATTTGCTGGAACCTCTTCCGGGTCTCTAGTAGGGTACTCTATGGAATTTACCTGCTGATCTTCAGCATATAATAAATCATCATCGCGCTGCTACTCGTATGCCTCAAGGTCTGTTGCCTTACTTGTCGATGCGATATCGAGCTAAGTTACTATCATGATACTTAATAGTTCCCATAAGGGTTTTATAGGTCATCACTACATTAAGTAGTCCGACTATGAACTTGGCAAGAGTTCTTATTATCTTAGTGAATTTATTGTTTTAACGTCGCCTCATCTCTGGGGTTTATAACGTATGCTCTGATACCACTTCTGTAACACCCCCAGATCCGGGGTCCGGGATCCGGTGGTTACGGTTTCCAATTCTGTCCACAACACTTGAACTTTCCTTAACATAAAATAAATTACGTCTCTATAACCCAACACAATAATATAAAACACACCCGTTATAGTCCCAGAGATGAAATCAGAGTAACACTCAAATTTTTATTAATCACATTATGAGTTCTTACAATCCAAAAGAATTTCAATATAAATACATACTCTTTGCCATCCATTTACATAAGGCATACTAGACCATATTCTTGGTACTGAAAGAATAAATATACCCTACCAATAGCTTCTTCTTCAGCTCTGGTAGTCTCATCGTCCTCGCCCGCGTCGAGTGCGCCTTGTGCGAGTCATCTGGTCTAGCTGTTGTTGTGATATAATAATAAAGCAAGGGTGAGCAATAGCCCACCAACAATAATATATAACTGAACGATAATGTATAACAGTTCAAAAGTATCTTTCAAACCATATGCCATGCCTTTACGGAAATGATGCCAGTATAATATGAACGATGAAGTTACAAGGTAACTTAAAGTATTTGTTTGTAGAAATATCTGCTACATCAAAGTAAGCGAGATATTCTTATTGTTATTAAGAAGAGGAACTTGCAAGAAAAGGTTGCAATTCCAGTTATGACCCTTTTCCAACTCTGCCAACAGTAATCATGTTGCAGGAAATAAATAAATTTGGATGATGAACCAATGATGGAGTATTCACCGCGCCCGCTGTTCCAATCTTGATGATCAGTCGAGATCGTACAGCTCAATTTAGATTTACTACCGGTAGAAGGAAGAACTGACGGCTTTACTTGTGTACCGCCTTACTAGCTCTCCCCGGCCAACGGTTGGGCCAAAGGGGATGGACCGGCGCTACTCGGCCTCTTACACGACTCCTAGTTCAAATAGAATTCATGATTCTGAATGTAACGTTCGTCCCCCTTTCCCCAAGTATAATACTTGTTGATAAGACTCCACAAAGTAGTCGTATCTAGTTGGAAAGGAAAATTTACCAATAACTCCCAAGCTATTACTTGGTAACGGATATCAACTTGTTCCAGTAATCTTACCCCTAGAAAGATGAGAAGGTAAGCAACGACTTAATAAGTCAACAGCACCCGAGTTGCGAGTGAAGGGAATACTTTATGACCGGGAAGTCGACAAGATAAATAACATTTTTTCCAAGTAAGGTTCCCTTATTATTAAGAAGATAGACTCAAAGATGAATGATGTCTGGGAACCTTTCTTGATATAAGATTAATAATAATATGACTTTGAAATATTTTCTGTAATAATCGAAGAAGATAAACCTTATCGAGGTTATTCTAAGTATGGAATAAATATTCAGAGAATATTTATTGAATTAAAATATTTTACAGAATATTTGGGAATATGAAAGAATATCTTTAATCAGAGTATTTCTCAAAATAATCCCTGAAGAGATATCAGGGGAATATTTATTGAATAAATAAATATTTAAATGAATATTCAAAACAATATTCATTAATTAATAAGACCTGAAAAGAATATTTAAGGTAATAATCATAATTAATTAGGAAATTTAAATGAATATTCAAAAGTAATATTCATTGAATGAATAATATCTTAAATGAATATCAAGTAATATTCATTTAGTAATCCAAGCCTTAAGGAATATTCGAGATAATATTCGATAATTAAATCAAGCTTCAGATGAATATTAAAATAATATTCATCAAGTATTTAATATCTTAAATGAATATTCGAAAGTAATATTTATTTAATAAAATAATAATCTAAGAGAATATCCAAATAATATTCATCTAACAGTCTCATCTTTAGAAGAATATTCGAAATAATAGTCGATAATCAATTCGACTCTGAATGAATATTGAGAAGTATTATTCGTTGAATAGTTAAATTCAAATAATTATTTGAAGTAAGGATCGTTAAAATAATTAGTCTCGAACGAATATTCAAATAATATTCGTCGCCCAAATAATAGAAAATATTTACTTAAATATTTTCCTCCGAGGTAATCTCGATATATCAAGGAATATTGACTCCCGGTCTATTTTTGATTAATAAGATGTATACGCCCTTCTATGAGGGTCTTACAATAATCGGCTTATAACTGATATATAACTATCTAGCTTATAAGCCAACAATAACATTCAGGGAACAAGTATATCACTTCAACTTGAAAGTAGGCATGCATGCAATGGCATATGTATATCAGCATATATATATATATTTATTCAATCACAACAACAGCCTAAAAGAAGGGAATTCCCTAAAAGAAGGGAATTCAAGTATATCCCTAAAAGACGACTCTTTTAGGGGTTCGTTCGCGTTTAACCTCGACTCGAACATTTTTAATAAATCGAAAAATGATCTTTTTGACATACGGTTTTCTTTCACGCCTTCCTTTTTACCTCTAGTATTTATTTACCAAGATTCGCCATGACGTTACATAGTTTACGAGGGTTCAATTACAGTTACGAACTTTCGTTTACGGATTCGAACTACTTTTAGTAATTTGGTCATAAATCCTAAACCGTAAGTCCGTTTCATGCGATCTTTATATCAAAACGAAGCTTGAAACATAATCTATCCTATCATGGCAGAAAATGAAGCTGTACAGTGAGTTATAGCTACTGTGATGCTCGGTGTTTAATAGTCTAACGAAAATTCGGCATTACGACGGCTATAAATCGAACGTTCTAAAATTCATAACAATCAATCCAAGCCACACCGGGCATACTATACATGGTTTTCATCTTAACCAGTCCAAGAAGGTTTCAATTAACCATCATAATCATCAAAACTCTTAAATCATCACTACTAACTACATAATCATGCTTTTATGCATATAACAACACCATAATCTTAACTAATCTAAAACCATCAAGAACATATATAAAACTCAAAGTAAGATCTTGGGTTCTTAAGAATTATACCTTCCTTGGAGAGTGTACAAGCTATAATAACCCTTATATAGTCCTTGTATGGCTTTAACAAAGCTTAAATCATCCAAAGAAACCAAGAAATCAAAGTTAGTTTCTTGAAAACACTATTCACCCTCATCTTTGAGGATTTATTTGAAAATGGAAAACATGGAGTTTGAAGCTAAGATTTCTAGGAGATCATTTTTATGAAATATAGGACTCACCATAAAAATTTGGAGATCAAACAATGGTTGGAAGGTGGATTTTGAAATCTTAAAACTCCAAAATTCGAAGTGCCTTGGTTTTGGGGGAAAAACAGTGAACTTCTCGAATTTATTTACCCATCCAAACGATCTTCAAAAATTATGAAATTAAATCCCCAACTTCACCTTGATGTGTAGAAGCTCCATGAATTTTTTCATGATTTTTAGATGAGTAGATCTAGGTGAAAAAAAATGGCAAAGACCCCTGCCCTGGAAAATGCAACTGCTGGAAAAATGGGGGAGAGGTGGTATTTGCTTCTTTTTCTCTCTTTTTCTCTTGCTTGGCTAGTTGTCAAATGATATTTGTGATATGTATAAGTGGGTATAGCTGCTAATACTCCTCTTAATACAAGTGTCAAAGGTTTATGGTGTGTTAGAAAAATTGATGATGTGAAGCCTTGTTGTTTTCTTCTTGTCCATCCACCTCATTACTTCCTTTTTCATTTCTTTTCTTCATTTCATTTCCACCAAATATTCTTATATATAACCCCAGCTGATCAAGTAGGGTTTTTTTTTTTCTCGTTACGTATTTAATCCGTAATTTCTTTCGCGTTTGCTTGATCGCTTAATCTTGTTATAAAGTTCTAGCGATTTCTAGAACACTTGTTATTCTAACTCAAAGGTTTTCATTCTAAATCCTCAAATCATACTTAATAAATAAAATCCTTGAATCCTTAACATTATAATACTCTTGTCTTGATCGTATTGATAGGCTCTTTACGGTTCGGTCAAATATTGTACCGAAAAAGAATTTGGAATTTCTGAATTCCGATCGTTTCTGCATTCACTTATTTCCTCCGCGTATTACTAATATGACTTCGAAACATCCATAACACGTCCCGTACATAGGGTGGCGTGAAAAGTTTTCCAACTTACAAAATCACTATTCATCACTTATTTTTATTTAATTCCTATAGTTGGGAAAATGAACCTGGTTCACCCTCGAGTGTTCCTTAACCTTTTTACGGAACCGCTGGGCTTATAATAGATATTGATTTGGATGACATGAGGGTATCTATTTCTCTCTAGGGAATCTTATCTTAACTTTCTAGGAGATAGATTATTCTAACCTTAGTTATCACCCAATAGCATCCTTCAGGCCATATAACCTTGGAATATATATCCTTTCATTATTCATTCATTAAAACCAGTATTACATTCTAGTTGTAACCCCTATTCATTCTTACATCAATACATAATAAAAAGTTTTAATTCTACCCAAAAATCTGGGTTCTTACACTAACCATCTCCTCTGGCGCATGTTAAGCTCTTTCTGAGTGAAAATGTACTTGAGGCTCTTATGGTCTGTGTAAATCTCGCACTTTTCCCCATACAGGTAGTGTCTCCAAATCTTTAAAGCGAAGACTATGGCTACTAGTTCTAGATCATGCGTGGGATATCTGACCTCATAATCCTTCAGTTGCCTAGACGCATACGCTATTACCTTGCCGTGTTGCATAAGCACGCATCCTAGTCCTTTATGCGAAGCGTCACTGTAAATCACGAAATCTCCTTTTCCATCAGGTAATGCCAGCACTGGGGCTGTCACCAGCCTCTTCTTTAACTCTTGGAAACTCTTCTCGCATTTCTCAGTCCATTCAAATTTTTCGGTTTTACGGGTAAGTCGAGTTAATGGAGCTGCGATTTTCGCAAAGTCTTGGACAAATCTCCTGTAATATCCGGCCAGTCCAATGAAACTCCTCACCTCGGTTGGAGTAGTTGGTCGTTCCCAGTTTGAAACTGCTTCTATCTTGGAGGGGTCAACCAACACTCCTTCTCTATTGATCACGTGCCCTAAGAATTATACCTCATTTTTCCAAAACTCACACTTGGAGAACTTGGCATATAACTGCTCCTTCCTGAGTATCTCTAAGGTTATCCTTAAATGTTCAGCGTGTTCTGCCTCTGTCTTTGAGTAGATGAGAATATCATCAATGAAGACTATCACGAATTTTTCCAAATATTCCTTGAACACTCTATTCATTAGGTCCATGAAGGCTGCTGGGGTATTGGTCAATCCAAATGACATAACTAAGAACTCATAATGTCCATATCTGGTACGGAATGCAGTCTTCGGGATATCTTCAGGTTTGATCTTCAGTTGGAGATATCCCGTTCTCAGATCAATCTTAGAGAAGTATTCAGCGCCTCTTAGCTGGTCAAACAAATCGTCTATCCTGGGCAATGGATACTTATTCTTTATGGTTAGCTTGTTCAATTCTCTGTAGTCGATGCATAACCTCACACTCCCATCCTTTTTCTTAACAAACAACACTGGTGCGCCCCAAGGCGACACACTGGACTTTATCGTGCCCTTATCCAACAATTCCTGTAATTGTTTAGCTAGCTCCTTCATTTCTACTGGGGCTAATCGGTACGGGGCCTTCGAAACCGGCGCCGTCCCCGGGGCTAACTCGATGGCAAACTCAATTACCCTATCAGGTGGTAGTCCGGGAAGATCTTATAGGAACACGTCCTCGAACTCATTAAATACCCGAATGTCTTGCAATCTTGGCACTTCCTTCTGAGTGTCTATAACGTAAGCTATATAAGCCTCGTTCCCTTTTCGTAATAATCTCTTGGCTTGCGCCATGGTCAGAATTTTCTGGGTCTGTCGCATCCCCTTAAACACTATTTCTTTCTTCCTTGGGGTTTTCAACTAAACTTTTTTCCCTTTACAATCTATCCGCGCATCATTGCGAGACAACCAATCCATACCCAAAATGACATCGAATTCCCCTAGCTTAAAAGGAATTAAATCGACATAGAAGGATCGTCCTCCTATTTCTAGCTTATAATCGGGGTGAATTTGATTAACCGGTACGATTTCCTGATTAGCTATTTCTACTTGTAAGGAATCTCTTAGTTGCTGGGTTTTAAGTTTCAATTTATGCGCAAAATCTCTAGATATAAAAGACTTAGTTGCTTCTGAATCAAACAAGACATTTGCACTGACTGAATTGAGAGAAAATGTACCTGCTATCACATCTGTGTCCCTCACGGCATCTTGTACTGACATATTAAAAGTCCTAGCAGTTGGTGGCCTATTTAAGGCAACCTTGCTTGCTCCTGATGCTGCTGGTTTGCTCCTTGGGCAATCCTTCCTCATGTGCCCTCGTTGTCCACACTGGAAACAGGTTGTGCTGTTAGGGATGACCGTGGTGCAAGAGGTAGCATAGTGCCCAGCTCGCCCACACTTATAACAGTTTATCTGCTTTAGGTTGCACACCCCGGAGTGCCTCTTCCCACAAGTAACACACAATGGCAATGGAGGTCGAGAAGGGTTGGAACGGGACATTCCTGATTGATGGCCGCCCTGGCTCACACTTACACTCGCAGATGGTTTAAACCCTACATTCCTCCCAGGTAGGGAAACCGCTCCTCGATTAAACTTGCTTGGGGGTTTTCCTCCAGCGGATCTTTCGCCCATACTAACATGCTTTCTCTTTATCCCCCCTTTCTCTCTCTCTCTCTCTCTCTGCATCTGATCACTACCAGCCTCTACAATGGTTGCCTTCTGCACCAAGGAGGCATAATCTGTAATCTCTAAAACCGCCACCCTATTCTGGATCCACTGCTTCAGCCCTTGTTGAAACATGTTAGCTTTCTTTTCTTCTGTGTCTACAAACTCTGGCACAAATCTCGACAGCTCAGTAAATTTGGCCTCATAGTCAGCCACTGACATATTGTTTTGTTTCAGTTCCAAAAACTTAAGTTCTATCTGGGTTTTAATGAACTTCGGGAAGTACTTCTCCAGAAATAATTGTTTGAACCTTTCCCAGGCTATGACAGCATCAGTCTCCATGTTCTTCTTGGCTTCCCACCAATAATTGGCCTCTCCCTTTAGTAGGTAAGTAGTAAAAATAGTCTTCTCAGCCTCATTGATACTCAGAATCTCGAAAGATTTTTCCATTTCCTTGATCCAGGCCCTCGCCTCAACGGGATCAGCCGATCCGTGGAACTCTGGGGCTTAAAGGACTTAAAGGCCCTAAAGGAATTTGCCACTGAAGTGTTGTTGCCTGGTGGTGGTTGGGGGTATTGGTTCAAATTCTGCCTAAGTAGATCCATAAACTGGCCCATGGGGTTTCCGCCCTGGTTCTCCCCTTCCTATTCTACTTCAGTTTCTCCACCCTCTATTTCCCCATCAAATTCTTCAGAGTACAGGGGTTCATCCTCTGCTCCATACTGGGAATCTTCTTGCTCATTATAGTCCTGATCTTGTTCTTCACTACTTTCAGGGTTTTCCTCGTGTTGGTTGTGACTCTCTTGGTCAGTAGATTCTCGGGGGTTAGCTCTAGTGCCCATTCGTCGTGGAGGCATTTTACTGAAAATTTGGAAAATTTTACGTTAGGTTCACTTACCTGTTTTAAAGGATTTTTTTTTCCTTGCATAATTCTTTACATGATTGGGTTTAAGATCCCACAGTTTTATATCTCATGGCAACTTAATCGAAAAAGAGTACATATGCTAATAAACTCGTGATCACATCTCAACAAAATTGAAATAACTGAAAGGGAAACAAATACATACCAGGTACCGAAAAGGTACAACATCCGAGTTACAATGATAGTTTAAAGTACAACCATCCTAACAACAACAATACATCAAAAGTGAAATACGCTGTCTATCTGTCTAGTCTGCAAAAAGGGAAAATAAGTACAAGAAAACCATCCCTACAAAAGCCGGCACTACTACGTCCGTACATGACTAGACAGCTAGACTATTGCATCACTACATCTGAAATCAGCCGCCACGATGAAACATCATCCGAACCCTCCCCATGGCGATGCGGAAAATCTCCTCGGCATCTGCTCTGTCTACCCTACCATGCCCATCAGTAGGCAACTGTCGCACCCTCACCCGAGCCCTCAGCTCGATGCGGGTCACAGCCCTATACCCAACCCTGTCACTGATAGTCCTTCTGCCCTGCAACCTCATCCGGGCGGCTCTCTCTGCTGCTAACTCCCTCCTAGACTCTGCTAACCTGGCATCCGCCACAGACAACTCTCTATAAATCCCGTTCACAATCAAGTTGTGAACACATAATGGGACTCCTCCTATCGGGACTTGAGGTGGGGTGGATGGCTCAGCTGGAGCGACAGTCTCTGTCTGCTGGGGCTCTGGGGTAAGCTCCTCAAACTCATCGGGGAATGGGCTCACAGATAGTGGTGGTGGGGTAGGGGCTCTCTCAACAGAGAGGGGTGGCACTCGTAGTCCGGAACTCCCTACTGCATCCTCAACAGGCTCAACCTCATCTACAGCCTGTCCAACAACAGCAGCCATGACCTGGTCAGTGGTCATATCAGTATCCTCCTCCATGGTCCTAATCTCAGATACAACCCAATAATCCTCATCCTCAACAACTAACTCAGCATCCTGTCCTGTCTGGATCCCCTCCGGGTCCTCCTCCCCCTCAGTCTCAACAACATCTGTGTCAGCATCAACCTGGACCTCCTCAGGGTCCTCCTCCTCAGACTCGATCACATCAGTATCAGTATCAACCTGGACCTCCTCAACGTCCTCCTCCTCAGGCTTAGTATCCTCCTCAGGCAAGTGCTCATAGTATGGGTCCCTAGTCCGGAACATGTCCTCATCATGGTGTCTCGCAGCTGCCTCCTGGGCCGACATGTCGCTCGCCTACACAAGATGAACTATGTTACTATCATGATACTTAAAAAGTTCCCGTAAGGGTTTTAGGTGAACCTGGCAAGGGTTCTTATTATATTATTGTATTTATTATTATATAACGTCGTATCATCTCTTGGGATATATAACTCTCGCTCTGATACCATCTCTGTAACACCCCCAGATCCGAGGTCAGGGATTGGGTCGTTACGATCTCATAACTTATACCTAATACTTGACTTGAGTCCACAATAAATAAATCACATGCTGTGACCCCACAATAATTTCCACTCACACACACAACAGTTATAGTCCCAGAGATGAAATTGAAATACGTCTTACATTAAAGGGTTACGAATAAAAGTTATTACAATCCCAAAAGGATAACATCATAAGTTTAAAAGTTTTACCGTTGATTACATTAATTATACATATAGTTAAACAGGAAACAAAAGCTGTCTAACTATGCTACCTCAGCAATGGCGGCTAGCATCTCAGCGGGGAGTCCGGTGGGTCGGGTAACCTGCTTGCGCCGAGTGCGCCTGACGCGAGCCATCTGTCCTAGCTGTTGTTGTGACATAATATGAACAAAGCAAGGGTGAGCGAAAGCCCACCAACCATAATATAACTGAATAGTGATACATATATACAGCAGTTCAAAATATCCGTTAAAATCATATGCCATGCATTAATGAAGTTATTGCCAGTATAATATAAAGGATGAAGTTACCAGGTAACTCAAAGTATTTGTTTGTAGAAATATCTGCTACATCAAAAGTAAGCGAGATATTCTCATTGTTATTAAAAAGAGGAACTTGCATGAAAAGATTGCAATTCCAGTTATGAATACTTTTCCAGCTCTGCCAACAGTAATCATGTTGCAGGAAATAAATAAGTTTGGATGATGAACCAATGATGGAGTATTCACCGCGCCCGCTGTTCCAATCTTGATGATCAGTCGAGATCGTACAACTCAAATTAGATTTACTACCGGTAGAAGAAAGAACTGACGGCTTTACTTGCCTACCGCCTTACTAGCTCTCCCCGGCCAACGGTTGGGCCAAAGGGGATGGACCGGCGCTACTCAGCCTCTAACACGACTCCTAGTTCAAATAGAATTCATGATTCTGAATGTAATGTTCGTCCCCCTTTCCCCAAGTACAACACTTGTTGATAAGACTGTACAAAGTAGTCGTATCTAGTTGGAAAGGAAAATTCACCAATAACTTCCAAGCTATTGCTCGGTAACGAATATCAACTTGTTCCAACAATCTTACCCCTCGAAAGATGAGAAGGTAAACAACGACTTAATAAGTCAACAGCACCCGAGTTGCGAGTGAAGAGAATACTTTATGACCGGGAAGTCGACAAGATAAATAACATTTTCCAAGTAAGGTTCCCTTATTATTATTAGGGAGGTAGACTCAAAGAAGAATGATGTCTGAGAACCTTTCTTGATATAAGAGTAATAATAATATGACTCCGAAATATTTTTCGTAATAATCGAAGAAGATAAACCTTATTGAGGTTATTCTAAATATGGAATAAATATTCAGAGAATATTTATTGAATTAAAAATATTTAAAGAGTATTTTGGAATATGAAAGAATATCTTTAATCAGAGTATTTTTCAAAATAATCCCTGAAGAAATATCAGGAGAATATTTATTGAATAAATAAATATTTAAATGAATATCCAAAATAATATTCATTAATTAATAAGACCTGAAAGGAATATTTAAGACAATATTCATAATTAATTAGGAATTTAAATGAATATTCAAAAAGTAATATTCATTTAATGAATAATGTTCTAAATGAATATCAAGTAATATTCATTTAGTAATCCAAGCCTTAAAGGAATATTCGAGATAATATTCGATAAATAAATCAAGCCTCAGATGAATATTAAAATAATATTCATCAAGTAATTAATATCCTAAATGAATATTCAAAAGTAATATTTATTTAATAAAATAATATTCTAAATGAATATCCAAATAATATTCATTTAGTAGTCTCATCTTTAGAAGAATATTCGAAATAATAATCGATAAATAATTTGACTCTGAATGAATATTAAAAATATTATTCGTCGAATAGTTACGTTCAAATAATTATTTGAAGTAAGGATCGTTAAATAAATAATCTCGAACGAATATTCAAATAATATTCGTCGCCCGAATACTGGAAAATATTTACTTAGATATTTTCTTTCGAGGTAATCTCGATATGTCAAGAAATATTGACTCCCGGTCTATATTTGATGAATCAGATGTATACACCCTTCTCTGAGGGTCTTATAATAACCGGCTTATAATTGATACGATAGCTATCTAATTTATAAGCCAATAACAATCAGGGAACAAGCATAATGATATAACTTGAAAGTAGGCATGCATGCTATGGCATATGTATAACAGAAAACATATATATATATATATATATATATATATATATATATATATATATATATATATATATATTCAATCACAACAACAGCCTAAAAGAAGGGAATTGAAACTTGCCTGGTAGTCGAGTACGGTAAGGGGTAGTGGTAGCGGGTCCCGGTTCAGCTTGGTGATCTATAAATAGCCAAGGCATTCGGGATTAATCACTTAACATCTTAAAAGTTAAGTTATTCTTAAATCGAAACACGTTCTCGAGTTATCTCGTTATATCCCTTTTTGTGGATTCCTTTTTATCACTGATCCGACCCGACATTCGTTCGTTAATACGACATGTCACTGTATTTATACTTGGGACATACTTAAGTCATACAAGTTCTAAGGTCGATCGTTACAAACCAATATTATACTCTGAGTTTTATCTCCCGTTTTCTAAGTGTTTTACCGAAGTTATAATAGAGTCGTCTTTTAGGGGTTCGTTCGCGTTTAACCTCGACTCGAATATTTTTAATAAATCGAAAATTGATCCTTTTGACATACGGTTTTCTTTCACACCTTCCTTTTTACCTCTAGTATTTATTTACCAAGATTCGTCATGACTTTACATATTTTATCGGGGTTCAATTTAAGTTACGAACTTTCGTTTACGGATTCGAACTACTTTTAGTAAATCAGTCATAAATCCTAAACCGTAAGTCTGTTTCACGTGATCTTTATATCAAAACGAAGCTTAGAACATTACCTATCCTATCATGGCAGATAAAGTCTCTGGACAGTAGGGTTTTGACATGGAAAATGGCATACAAAACATGGTATTGTAAAATCGGACATTATAACGGCTGTAATACGAACGTTCCAAAAATCACAATCAACAACCCAAGCCACACCGGGCATCTAAACAACTTATACACATAATAAGAATCTCACAAGTCCAGAGGCTACTGATCTTAGCATCAAAACCATCATGCATCTTAAATCATATAACTAATTACATAATCATGCTTATAATTATCACTATAATCATACCAAGCTAAATCCATCAAGAACATGCTTAAAACTCAAAGTAGATCTAGGGTTTTCAAGTATTATACCTTCCTTGTTGTATGTACTAGCCTCACAAAGCTTGGTATTGCCCTTGGATAGCATTAACTTAGCTAGGATCAACCATGAAAACAAGAAAAACAAAGATTAGTTCTTGAAAACACTATTCATCATCACCTTTGATGATTTATTTGAAAATGAAAGAAAGTGAATTTGAGGCTGAAATTTCTAGGGGATCTAAGCTATGATATGTAGTACTTACCCTAAAAATTAGAAGATCAAACAATGGTGGGAACCCCTTTTCTAGCACCTTGGCCGAGAGTGATGTTTAAGGAAGATAATGGAGTGTTTTTGCTTTGGTTTCTTTCTTTGCTTGGTGGAAATGAATTATTTGATGTTGCCTTAAGATAATATCTATTCTAAAGTGATTACATCATACTCCACTAGCCTAATCTTGGTGCTTCATCTTATGACAAGTGTAGGCTCCTTATTAAGCACATCCTTTTTGCAAAAATGCATTTACACCACTTAGCTTGTAGTTGACTTACATGTGACATACTTTGGTTTCTATTACTCCATCCACTTGCACATACATGTATCTTGATTTCTCTGCTTGATTCTGTGTCCGGTTATTGCCCGTTTCGATTGATCGTTCGTAGCAATATTTCACGGATTTCTATTTAGGGTTTACCGGGAATCTTTCTAATATTAATACTATCGTTCTCCATCTTTCTTTCTAACTTTCAAATTTATATTCCTTAAATCCATTCGTTAAATACTTAAGGCTATTAGTGTCCAGGGAACTCTCGGAGAAAATAAAAGTGCAGTTTTTCAGAATCCGACAGCTTTTACATACACTTATTTTCCCCCTGGATCACTAATACGAACTTGGAAATCCGTTCCTAATCTTCTATATAGTGTCGTCTCATATTATTCTATACTCCCACCAAAACACTATTCATTCTTTATTCTTTACGTATTCTCTTAGGGTTGTACAATTGTCCGTATTCTCTTCCGATCGTTCCTTAACCTTTTTACGGAACTACTGGATTAATCGTTATCGATCTAGATGACATGAGAGTATTCTCCTGCTTGAAATTGCCATATCTTATTCCCTTAGAAGATAGATTATTCTTACCTATGTTGTCACCCTTTAGCATTCTTCAAGACATAGAAATAATAAAGTCGAATTCCATTCATTCTTTCCAAATATCAATTATTACATTGTAGCCGTAACCACTATTCATTCTTACATCATTAAATACATAAAATTTTTAATTCCACCCAAAATCTGGATTCTTACACTTTGGTTTTGACATTCTCACTC
Organism: Saposhnikovia divaricata; assembly: GCA_036435485.1. Taxonomy (NCBI): domain Eukaryota; kingdom Viridiplantae; phylum Streptophyta; class Magnoliopsida; order Apiales; family Apiaceae; genus Saposhnikovia; species Saposhnikovia divaricata. Next base: position 173,005,021 of record CM071598.1, read on the forward strand.
TTAGAGGATGCTTGTTGTTCATTTGATTGTGCCTTATTTTCATCATCCAACATTTGCTTAATGAGTAAGGCATCCTCATCAATCTCAAGTGTTGGTGTTTTAAATATTGGGGTCTCAGCCTTTTTCAAAACTTGAGGCACTTCCTCTTGAACAACAATGTCATCTTCAATGACTGCATAGCCTTTCCTCTGTTTAAGAGTGTCATAATCAAGTCCAATGGCAGCCTTAGGTCTAGCTAGATTTTTCTCATGGTAGGACTGCAATAGACTAGAGGAATTCTTAAATGTTTTCAATTTAAATTCATTTTCAGCCAGTTCATCCCTAAGAGCTTTCTCAACTTGACTAGCACATAGAACCTTATTCTTTAGATATTCGATTTCTTGTTTAAGGTTTTCTACTTGCATAGCAGTTAGTTCTAGTTCCTCATTTCTTTTGTTCAACAGTTCATTCTTAGTAGACAATTTATCAATTTCTTCATTAGCAGCAGTCATACTAGTATGAATATTAAACATCTCAACAGATAGTTGTTCAACCATAGATTTGTAATCAGAAACAGACATGTCTATGGTAGTGAGGGATGGTACCTGAGAGTCTGATGCAGATGGTTCTTCCTTGGAGTTGGCCATCAAGGCATAGTTGCAGAATTCTTGTTCTTCTCTATCACTATCAGAGTCATCCAAACACTTCCCTTCAGCTATGTAGGTCTTACCTGGTGTATGCTTTTTTAGCAGAGCCTCATACTTAGCTTTAAGCTCAAGAAACTCCTTATCCTTCTTTTTAGGTTTCTTGCATTCACTGGCAAAATGCCCTAGGTCATTGCATCTATAACATCTCACAAATGACCTATCCACATAGCTGGTTTTGAATCTATTTTTGTTTGCTTTCACAGGTGCCTTGCTCTTGTTGAATGAATGATTTTGAGATCTAGACTTGAAGGGCTGATTCCTCTTAAATCTGATGTTTAGGAATTTTCTAGCCATAAAAGCATATGAAGTGTTTTCCATGGCATCCAACTCTTCAAGAGTGTAGAACTCATCTTCTTCCTTTTCATCAACAGGTTCAGTCACTTCTTCTTCAGTTTCTTCATCATCTAATATCTCTTCTATTCTCAGCTGACTTGTAGATGCTTTCAGGTCTTGAACAGATTTGTTGACAATCAAGGCACAGGGTGTGTTTATCATTCTGCCTTGGTTGGCTTGGATAGCCCTCTTCTGAAGCAGCTCAAGCTCACGAGTCTTTAAAACCCCATAGAGCACATCATATGTGACTTTGTTCAAATCTCTTTCTCTTAGAGATATGACCCTTTGCTCTAAATGGTTTGGTGCAGATAATAGAAATTCATGTTTAATTCCTTAGTGCTGTAAACCTTCCCATTCATTTGAAGCTCAGTCACCAGCTTGTGAAATTTTTCAAACATATCAGTAATACTTTCTTTGGACTGTGCCATGAAAGCCTCATACTGTGTGACCAGTATCTATTTCCTATTCTCTCTTACCTCCTCTGTCCCTTCACATAACACCTCGATGTGGTTCCACATGTCCTTGGCTGATATGCATGATGCTATGTTGGAAAACATCGACATATCCATGAAGTCTATGATCAGCAACATGAGATGACTATCTAGGGCAACCTTTTCCTTCTCTGAGTCCGTCCATTTGGATGGCTCTTTTGCAACATATGATCTAGGAATGACTATTGTGCCCACTGTAGATTCAGCAATTTCTTGTTGTGGTACAAATGGACCATTCTTGAGGATGTCAGGGTAGAGAGGATTGGCAGCTTTGATGAACAACAACATTTTTATTTTCCAGAGGTTGTAATTCTCTTTGTCGAACTTAGGGACCTTTACCGTACCTGTAGTCTTTGGTGTATTCGAACTCATGATCGTTTTCTGTTTAGATTAAACAGCCTGCTTTGATACCACTTGTTGAGTATTGAATATAGTAAAAGAATATTGAGGGGGCGTGAATGGACTCTTGAACTTTTCTTCGTTCTTGAATCTTTGTAGCAAGATATGTGTTGAGTGTGTGAGATATGTAAGTGCGGATAATTAAGACAAACACAACATAATATTACTTTAATCTAATATTTTATTGGATAAAGATTTTGCTACAATCTGTGAATACAAAATGATAGTATTCTCAGCTTCGTTTTTCTCAGAGAGATATTTCTTGTGATGTATATGAAAAACTTATCTCATTTCAGCTAAGGAAGTGACGCTGTATCCTTACAGACATGAATACACCTACTTACTACAAATAAGGTAGGTAAAAACAATACTTTCCAATCTGTCTATCTCATTTGAGTAAGAGTCCAAACGGCTACAGGTTTGACTTTGTAAAGCCTGTTCAGATCCACTTCTTTAGCTCCTTGTCCCCTGTCTTATCTCTCCAAGCTTCTTTGTGGGCTTTCCAACGTGCTTTATAGTACATAGTCAAATAAAGCGTCTTGGCTTGTTGCAGGTTTCTGACTTGTACAATTCTTCAGTATTTTGTCTCCAAGAATGTATTCGAGAAGTGGCTAAGTGAATGATTCGAGAACTAGAATTGACTTAATCGATAACTCTGAGTTCTCGAATAGTGTTATATTGACATATCGAATCACTTCTCGAATAGCATTTTTCTCTGGGAGTCCTTGAGATATCGAATAGAACATTTTGACATATCGAATCCCTAAGATTTCGAATAGCATCTTGAGTCTTTGAGATATCGAATAGAGCATTGACTTGTTGACCCTTTTGAGAACTCGAATATCACCTTTGACCTGTTGACTCCTTGAGTTCTCGAACAGAGTAATAGACATATCGAATCTCTGAGATATCGAATGAGATATCGAACAGTGTATTCAGAGATATCGAATAGTGTCTTCTGAGATATCGAACCCCTGACTTCTCAAATGCTAGACTTCTCGAATAGACAAATGTACTTCTCGAATTGGTACTTAGGCAAATTCTTCATTTCTTCAAATCCCAACTGTGATTATTTGGCAGTCTTAATCTCGTTGCTTGAGGCATGAACCTTGGAACTTCTTTCAAGCATTATTCTCGACTTTATAAGTACAGTTACACAACTAGAATTTGATGCCTATTACAAGTACAGAACAAATAGAAACTCTACAACTAGAGGTTCCCTCAGTTAAGAGGTCATGTAGGTAATGCATAGCATTACACAAACTTAGGCTTGTTATTAGATGTATTCAGGCATGCCTCTGTGACTAACATAAAGAACGTGTGAAACGGACTTACGGTTTAGGAGTTACGGCCGATTTACTAAAAGTAGTTCGAAACCGTAAACGAGAATTCGTAACTGAAATTGAACCCTCGTAAAATACGTAAGTCAATGGCGAATCTTGGTAATTAAATACTAGAGGTAAAAAGGAAGGTGTGAGAGAAAACCTCATGTGAATCGGATCGTTTTTCGATTTTATAAAAATGTTGGAATCAAGGTTAAACGCGAACGAACCCCTTAAAAGTATAACTTTGGTTATAACTTAGAAAACGAGCGATAAAACTCGAGATATAATGTTGGTTCGTAATCTATCGAATTTATAACTTATACGACTTAAGTATACACTAAGTGTGAGTACGATGACATGTATTAATGACGAACAAATGTCGAATCGTATCGGTAATAAAAAGAGTTACACTAAAAAGGGGTATAACGAGATAATTCGAAAACAAGTTTCGATTTAAGTTAATACTTAACCTTTTTAAAAGTGTTAAGCGATTAACCTCGAATCTCTAGACTATTTATAGATCACCGAGCTGACCCGGGATACCCTACCACTACCCCTACTCGTACTCAATTACCAGGCAAGTTTCAACTTCCCTTTTTTAGGATGTTGTTGTGAATATTTATGCTTTCTATTATACATATGCCATAGCATGCATGCCTACTTTAAAGTCATATTTATATACTTGTTCCCTGATTGTTCTTTGGCTTATAAGTAGATAGATAATATATCGATGATAAGCCGGATGTTGTTAAGACCCTTAGAGCAGGGCATATGAATCCTATTTGTTGAATGTAGACCGGGAGTCAGTATTTCTTGATATATCGAGATTACTTTCGGAGAAAAATATTTAAGTAAATATTTTTCTATTATTTGGCAGACGAATATTATTTGAATATTCGTCTGAGATTATTTATCTATCGATTATTACTTCAAATATTTATTTGAACGTTATTCATTCAGTGAATATTATTTTTCAATTTTCACTTAAAGTCGATTCGTTTACCGAATATTATTTCGAATATTCATTTACAGCTTTGGCTACTAAATGAATATCATTTGGATATTCATTTAGAATATTATTAAATGAATATTAGTTTTGAATATTCATTTAAGGTTTTACTTACTTAATGAATATTATTTTTAATATTAATTTAAAGTTCTATTTACTTAACGATTATTATTTCAATTATTTCTTTCGAATCTTATTGATTAAAGGAATATTATTTCAAATATTCATTTAAGCATTTATTTATTCAATAAATATTTTCTTATATTCATTCGAGAATTATTTTGAGAAATACTCTGATTAAAAATATTCTTTCATTCATTAAATACTTCTGACTCAATAAATATTTTATAAATATGTATTCAATACTTGGAAACAACTTCAATGTTGTTTATTCTTCTTCAAATATTATCTTCGACCTTCGATCATTCTGAAAATTCTTCAGAGTCATACGATTAATATTATATTAAGAAAGGTCCTCAAGATTCCATTCTTCACTAAAATCTATCTCTTAAATTATAAGGGAACCTTACTTGAGAAAGGTTATTTATCTTATTGACTTCCCGGTCATAATTTATTCTTTTCACTCGCAACTTGGTTGCTATGGACTCATTAAGTCTGTGTGTACCTTCTCATCATTCGAGGGGTAAGATTGTTGGAACAAGTTGATATCCATTAACAAGCAAAAGCTTGGGAAATGTTGGTGAATTTTCCTTTCCAACTAGATACGACTACTTTGTGGAGTCTTATCAACAAATATTTCACTTGAGGAAGGGAGGACAAACTCTACGTTTCAATGCTGTGGATTAATTCGAACTAGGAGTCGTGTGTAAGAGGCCGAGTCGCGCGGTCCATCACAAGGCCTAACCATTGGCCAGGGAGTTACTATTAAAGGCAATCGGCAAGTGGAGCCGTCAGTTCTTCCTTCTACCGGTAGTAAACTATATTGGGCTGTACCATCCCCGACTGATCATCAGGGAGTGGGACAGCTGGCGCGTGATAACTCCAGTATTGGTTCATCTCCCAAATTGGTAATTCCCTACAACATGTATCGAAGAGACTTCTTTCAGGTTGACGGTGTCTTTCGCAACAAGTATCGAAGAGACTTCTTTCAGGTTGTAGGACTTCGAAAAATGTTAATAACTGGAATTGCAATATTTTCCTTGCAAGTTCCTCTTTATATGATAAATGATAATATCTTGCTTATTTTGACTTAGCAGATATTTCCACAAAATAAATACTTTAAGTTACCCTGTAACTTCATCCTTTATATTGTACTGACACTAACTTCGTTAATGCGTGGCATATGGAAATAATGATATTTCGAACTGTTATATACTAGCACTGTCCTGTTATACATTAATTGGTGGGCTATTGCTCACCCTTACTTATTTATCATGTCACAAGCGGGTTACCCGACCCACCGGACTCCCCGCTGAGATGCTAGCCGCCATTGCTGAGGTAGCATTGTTAGACAGCTTTTGTTCCTGTTTAACTATATATATAACTAAAGTAATTAACGGCAAAACTTTTAAACTTATGATGTTATCCTTTTGGATTGTAATAACTTTTATTCGTAAACCCTTTTATGTAAGACTTATTTCAATTTCATCTCTTGGACTATAACTGTGTGTGTGAGTGGATATTATTGTGGGGTCATAACATGCTACTTATTGATTTTGGACTCAAGTCAAGTATTATGTATGAGTTATAAGACCGTAACGACCCAATCCCTGACCCCGGATCTGGGGTGTTACAGAGATGGTATAAGAGCGAGAGTTATATATCCCAAGAGATGATGCGACGTTATATAATAATAAATTCACTAATATTATAAGAACCCTTGCCAGGTTCACCTAAAACCCTTACGGGAACTTTTTAAGTATCATGATAGTAACATAGTTCGTCTTGTGTAGGCGAGCGACATGGCTGCCCAGGAGGCAGCTGTGAGACAGCATGATGAGGACATGTTTCGGACTAGGGACCCGTATTATGAGCACTTGCCTGATGAGGATACTGAGCCTGAGGAGGAGGACCCTGAGGAGGTCCAGGTTGATGCTGATAATGATGTTATTGAGTCTGAGGAGAAGGACCCTGAGGAGGTCCAGGTTGATGCTGATACTGATGTTATTGAGACTGAGGGGGAGGAGGACCCGGAGGGGGTCCAGACAGGGCAAGACGCTGAGTTAGTTACTAAGGATGAGGATTTTTGGGTTGTATCTGAGATTAGGACCATGAAGGAGGACACTGATATGACCACTAAGCAGGTCATGGCTGATGTTGTTGGACAGGCTGTAGATGAGGATGAGCCAATGGATGATGCAATAGGGAGTTCCGGACTACGAGTGCCACCCCTCTCTATTGAGAGAGCCCCTACCCCACCACCACTACCTGTGAGCCCATTTCCCGATGAGTTTGAAGAGCTTACCCCAGAGCCCAGTAGGTAGAGACTGCAGCTCCAGCTGAGCCAGCCACCCCACCTCATGTCCCGATAGGGGGAGTCCTAGTATGTGTTCACAACTTAATTGTGAACGGGCTTTATAGAGAGTTGTCAATGGTGGATGCCAGATTGGCAGAGTCTAGGAGGGAGCTAGCAGAGGAGAGAGCTGCCCGGATGAGGGAGCTAGCAGAGGAGAGAGCTAGTGATAGGGTTGGGTATAGGGCTGTGACCCGCATCGAGCTGAGGGCTCGGGTGAGGGTGCGACAGCTACCTACTGATGGGCATGGTATGGTATCCAGAGCAGACGCCAAGGAGATTTTTCACATTGCCATGGGGTGGGTTCGGATGATGTTTCGTCGTAGCAGCTGATTTCAGATGTAGTGATGGAGTAGTCTAGTTGTCTGGTCATGTACGGACGTAGTAGTGCCGGCTTTTGTAGGGATGGTTTCATTGTACTTATTTTCCCTTTTTGCAGACTAGATAGATAGAAAGCATATTTCACTTTTGACTTGTTGTTGTTGTTAGGATGGTTGTACTTTAAACTATCGTTGTAACTCAGCTGTTGTACCTTTTCGGTACCTGGTATATATTTGTTTCCCTTTCAGTTATTTCAATTTTGTTGAGATGTGATCATGAGTTTATTAGCATATGTACTGCATTCGATTAAGTTGCCATGAGATATAAAACTGTGGGATCCTAAATCCAATCATGTAACGAATTATGCAAGGAAAAAAATCCTTAAAACAGGTAAGTGAACCTAATGTATAATTGTCCAAAATTTTCAGTAAAATGCCTCCAAGACGAATGGGTGCTAGGGCTAACCCCTGCGAATTTACTGACCAAGAGAGTCACAACCAACATGAGGAAAACCATGAATATAATGAAGAACAAGATCAGGACTATAATGAGCAAGAAGATTCTCAGTATGGAGCAGAGGATGAACCCATGTACTCTGAAGACTTTGAGGGGGAAATAGAGGGTGGAGAAACTGAAGTGGAGCAGGAAGGGGAGAACCAGGGCAGAGACCCCACGGGCCAGTTTATGGATCTACTTAGGCAGAATTTGAACTAATACCCCCAACCACCACCAGGAAACAACACTTCAGTGGCAAATTCCTTTAGTGCCTTTAAGTCCCTTAAGCCCCCAGAGTTCCACGGATCGGCTAACCCCGTTGAGGCGAGGGCCTGGATCAAGGAAATGGAAAATCTTTCGAGATTCTGAGTATCAATGAGGCTCGGAAGATTGTTTTTGCTACTTACCTACTAAAGGGAGAGGCCAATTATTGGTGGGAGGCCAAAAAGAACATGGAGACTGATGCTGTCGTAACCTGGGAAAGGTTTAAACAATTATTCCTGGAGAAGTACTTCCCGAAGTTCATGAAAACTCAGATGGAACTTAAGTTTTTGGAACTGAAACAGAACAATATGTCAGTGGATGACTATGAGGCCAAATTTACTGATCTGTCGAGATTTGTGCCAGAATTTGTGGATACCGAAGAAAAGAAAGCTAACAGGTTTTAACAAGGGTTGAAATAGTGGATCTAGAATAGAGTGGCGGTTTTAGAAATTATGGATTATGCCACCTTGGTGCAAAAGGCCACCATTGTGGAAGCTAGAAGCGATCAGATGCAGAGAGAGAAAGAGAAGGGGGGATTAAAGAGAAAACATGTGGGTATGGGCGGAGGGTCCACAGCAGGAAAGCCCCCGAACAAGTTTAATCGAGGAGCAGTCTCTCTACCCAGCAGGGGTATGGGATTCAAACCACCTGTGAGCATGAGCGTGAGCCAGGCCGGCCAGCATACAGGAGTGTCCTGTTCCCATAAGTCTAGACCTCCCTTGCCAGCATGTGCAACGTGTGGGAAAAGACATCCCGGAGTTTGCAACTAGAAGCAGCCAACCTATTATAAGTGTGGACGAGTGGGCCACTACTCTAACACCTGCACTGCGGTTGTCCTTAGTACCAACAAAAGCACCACTTGTTTTCAGTGTGGACGGCAAGGGCACATGAGGAAGGATTGCCCAATGAACAAACCTGCAGCATCAGGGGCAAGCAGAGTTGCCTCAAATAGGCCACCAACTGCTAGGACTTTTAATATGTCTGTACAAGATGCCGTGAGGGACACAGATGTGATAGCAGGTACATTTTCTCTCAATTCAGTCAGTGCAAATGTCTTATTTGACTCGGGAGCAACTAAGTCTTTTATATTTATAGATTTTGCGCATAAATTGAAACTTAAAACCCAGCAACTAAGAGATTCCTTACAAGTAGAAATAGCTAATCTGGAAATTGTACCGGTTAAACGAATTCACCCCGATTGTAAACGAGAAATAGGAGGACGATCCTTCTATGTCGATTTAATTCCTTTTAAGCTAGGGGAATTTGATGTCATTTTGGGTATGGATTGGTTGTCTCGCAATAATGCGCAGATAGATTGTAGAGGGAAAAAGGTTAAGTTGAAAACCCTAGGGAAGAAAGAAATAGTGTTTAGGGGGATGCGACAGACCCAGAAAATTCTGACCATGGCGCAAACCAAGAGATTGTTACGAAAAGGGGACGAGGCTTATTTAGCTTACGTTATAGACACTCAGAAGGAAGCGCCAAGATTGCAAGACATTCCGGTAGTTAATGAGTTCGAGGACGTGTTCCCACAAGATCTTCCCGGACTACCACCTGATAGGGTAATTGAGTTTGCCATCGAGTTAGCCCCGGGGACGGCGCCGATTTCGAAGGCCCCGTACCGATTAGCCCCAGTAGAAATGAAGGAGCTAGCTAAACAGTTACATGAATTGTTGGATAAGGGCATGATAATGCCCAGTGTGTCGCCTTGGGGCCCACCAGTGTTGTTCGTTAAGAAAAAAGGGATGGGAGTATGAGGTTATGCATCGACTACAGAGAGTTGAACAAGCTAACCATAAAGAATAAGTATCCACTACCCAGGATAAACGATTTGTTTGACCAGCTAAGAGGCGCTGAATACTTCTCTAAGATTGACCTGAGAACGGGATATCACCAACTGAAGATTAAACCTGAAGATATCCCGAAGATTGCATTTCGTACTAGATATGGACATTATGAGTTCTTAGTGATGTCGTTTGGATTGACCAACGCCCTAGCAGCTTTCATGGACTTAATGAATAGAGTGTTCAAAGAATATTTGGACAAATTCATGATAGTCTTCATTGACGATATTCTCATCTACTCAAAGAAAGAGGCAAAACACGCTGAACATTTGAGGATAACTTTAGAAATACTCAGGAAGGAGCAGTTATATGCCAAGTTCTCCAAGTGTGAGTTTTGGAAAAATGAAGTGCAATTCTTAGGACACGTGATCAATAGAGAAGAAGTGTTGGTTGACCCATCCAAGATAGAAGCAGTTTCAAACTGGGAATGGCCAACTACTCCAACCGAGGTGAGGAGTTTCATCGGACTGGCCGGATATTACAAAAGATTTGTCCAAGATTTTGCGAAAATCGCAGCTCCATTGACTCGACTTACCCGTAAAACTGAGAAATTTGAATGGACTAAAAAATGCAAGAAGAGTTTCCAAGAGTTAAAGAAGAGGTTGGTGACAGCCCCAGTGCTGGCATTACCTGATGGAAAAGGAGATTTCGTGATTTACAGTGATGCTTCGCATAAAGGATTGGGATGCGTGCTTATGCAGCACGGCAAGGTAATAGCATATGCATCTAGGCAATTGAAGGATTATGAGGTCAGATATCCCACGCATGATCTAGAACTAGCAGCCATAGTCTTCGCTTTAAAGATTTGGAGACACTACTTGTACGGGGAAAAGTGCGAGATCTACACTGACCATAAGATCCTCAAGTACATTTTCACTCAAAAAGAGCTTAAAATGTGCCAGAGGAGATGGTTAGAGTTAATCAAGGATTACGATTGTGAAATTCGTTATCACCCGGGCAAAGCCAATGTGGTGGCTAATGCCCTTAGTAGGAAATGGAAGCTCAAGATGATAACTTCAGAGGAAGAGTTAGTGAAAGATTTTGAGAAGTTGGAAATTGAGATTAAGTTACCCGAAGAGGGCCAAGAAAAGTTGATGGAAATTAGAATCCAACCTCCATTGTTAGAAAAGATTAGACTGTGCCAAGAACGGATAATGGAGGAAGAAGAGAACTCCACGAAAGAGATAATGACCGGGGAAGAAATTAAATGTGAAAGAGACAAGGAAGGGATCATGAGGTACACGTATAGGATATGGATCCCAAATGTTCAGGAACTCAAGGATGAGATTTTAAACGAGGCACACAACTCAAGATACTCGGTGCACCCCGGTAGCACCAAAATGTATAGGGATTTGAAGGAGCATTACTGGTGGCCCAATATGAAAAAGGAAGTAGCAGAGTGGGTAAGTAGATGCTTGACCTGCCAGCGAGTGAAAGCAGAGCACTAGAAGCCCAGCGGACTTCTACACCCCTTAGAGATTCCAGAATGGAAATGGGAACACATAGCCATGGATTTCGTAGTATGTTTACCAAGGACCAAGGCTAATCATGACGCTATATGGGTAATTGTAGATCGACTGACGAAGTCAGCTCACTTTCTCCCGATCAACGAAAGGTACACGGTCGACAAACTAGTGGATATCTACTTAAAAGAGATATTGGCGCGACATGGAGTCCCAGTCGCAATAGTATCCGATCGAGATCCTAGATTTAACTCCAGGTTTTGGAGAATTTTTCAAGAATGTTTAGGGACCCGGCTGAACATGAGCACAGCCTTCCACCCCCAGACAGACGGGCAAAGTGAAAGGACCATCCAAATGCTGGAGGATATGTTGAGAGTCTGTGCTATAGACTTTAAAGGAAATTGGGATGATCACTTGCCATTGATCGAGTTTTCCTACAATAACAGTTTCCATTCTAGTATAGAAATGCCACCTTATGAGGCCCTTTATGGAAGGAAATGTCGATCTCCCTTGTATTGGGATGAAGTTGGAGAGCGAAAGATGCTCGGGCCCGAAGTGGTCCAACGAACTAAAGATGCAGTAGATCTAATCAGAGGATGGTTGGTAGGAGCCCAGGATCGACAAAAGAAATATGCTGACTTAGCTCGGAAAGGCAAAGAATACGAAGTAGGAGACCTAGTGTTCTTAAAAGTGTCACCTTGGAAAGGTTTAATGAGATTTGGAAAGAAAGGAAAGCTGAGCCCCAGACACATTGGACCATTTGAGGTCTTGAGACGGATTGGGGGACTAGTTTACGAGCTGGCACTGCCCCCGAATCTATAGCAGGTGCACAATGTGTTCCATGTTTCGATGCTGAGGAAGTATAATCCGGATGCCAAGCACATTGTAGAGTATGAGCAAGTGGACATGCAACCAGACTTGACCTATGTAGAGCAACCTGTGGAAATCATAGACCGGAAAGAACAAGTGCTCCGAAACAAGGTCATTCAGCTAGTCAGAGTTTTGTGGCAGAACCACAATGTAGAAGAATCAACCTGGGAGCTTGAAAGCACAATGCAAGAGAAGTACCCCCATTTGTTTTCAAACTTATTCCGGGACGGAATCCTTTTAAGGAGGGGAGACTGTAAGAACCCAGATTTTGGGTAGAATTAAAACTTTTATTTATTTAATGATGTAAGAATGAATAGTGGTTACGGCTACGATGTAATAGTTGATATTTTGAAAGAATGAATGGAATTCGACTTTATTATTTCTATGTCTTGAAGAATGCTAATGGTTGACAACTTAGGTAAGAATAATCTATCTCCTAGGGGAATAAGATATGGCAATTCCAAGCAGGAGAATATTCTCATGTCATCCAGATCGATAACGATTAATCCAGTGGTTCCGTAAAAAGGTTAAGGAACGATCGAAAGAGAATACGGACAATTGTACAACCCTAGAGAATAAGTAAAGAATAAAGAATGAATAGTGTTTTTGGTGGAAGTAAGAATAATATGAGACGACACTATATAGAAGTATTCGGAACGGATTTCCGAGTTCGTATTAGTGATCCAGGGGGAAAATAAGTGTATGTAAAAGCTGTCGGATTCTGAAAAACCGCACTTTTATTTTCTCCGAGAGTTACTTGGACACTGATAGCCTAAAGGATTTAACGAAGGGATTTAAGGAATATAAATTGGAAAGCTAGAAAGAAAGATGGAGAATTATAGTATTAATATTAAGAAGATTCCCGGTAAACCTTAATTGGAAATATGTGAAATATTCCTACGAACGATCAATCGAAACGAGCAATAACCGGACACAGAATCAAGCAAAGGAAGCAAGATACATGCATGTACATGTGTTAAATATCTAGTAACTAGCAAGGTTAGAGATTAACTAGCAATTAGCAAAATCAAACTACTAGTTACATGAGAACCATCAAAATCTCAACACATGTCCATCCAATTTTCATCATCCTATACATCATCACTTTATTAAAGTGGATTTTGGATGAGATACTACCTAAGTCTCATTTTAATAATTCACTTTATCACATAACCAAGAAAAAGACCAAGGCAAACTCTCCCCCCCTTTCATTCATTCCATTCGACCATACAAAGAATTCCAAAACCAAAATCCAACTTCGAACCATTGTTTGATCTTGAAATTTTTAAGGTGAGTCTTACATTTCATAAAAATGATCTCCTCAAAATCTTAGCTTCAAACTCATCTTTTTTCATTTTTGAAAAAATAAGAAAGGTGATGATGAATAGTGTTCTTCATGTATTAACTTTGTTATCTTTGAATCTTTCGATTGTTCTAGCAAACTTAAGCACTCCTAAGTACCATACAAGGCTTAGTAACGCTATATCCCTCTCTAAGGAAGGTATAACCTCTTGAAACCCTAACCCTTGTTTGAGATTTAAGCATGTTTATGATAGATATAGCTTAGTTATGGTTATGTTAAGGTTAAAGCATGATTATGATTGAGTTTTGGATAAATGTTAAAAATAATTACATGAACGGAAAGGCATTGCTTGGCCTCAATTCATGGGTATAAATCATGTATATGTTGTTTGGAGTGGATACCATGTTTATGGGAAGGTTTGAAATTGGTAGATATTTGATTTATAGCCGTCGTAATGCCGAAATTTCGTTAACCTTAAGAAAAACGACTTGGACAGTAGATGTAACTCACTGCCTAGCTTTGTAATCTGCCATGATAGGATAGATAATGTTCCAAGATTCGTTTTGATATAAAGAACGTGTGAAACGGACTTACGGTTTAGGAGTTACGTCCGGTTTAGTAAAAGTAGTTCGAAACCGTAAACGAGAATTCGTAACTGAAATTTAGCCCTTGTAAAATACGTAAGTCAGTGGCGAATCTTGGTAATTAAATACTAGAGGTAAAAAGGAAGGTGTGAGAGAAAACCTCATGTGAATCGGATCATTTTTCGATTTTATAAAAATGTTGGAATCAAGGTTAAACGCGAACGAACCCCTTAAAAGTATAACTTTGGTTATAACTTAGAAAACGAGCGATAAAACTCGAGATATAACGTTGGTTCGTAATCGATCGAATTTAGAACTTATACGACTTAAGTATACACTAAGTGTGAGTAGGATGACATATCTTAATGACGAACAAATGTTGAATCGTATCGGTAATAAAAAGAGTTACACTAAAAAGGGGTATAACGAGATAATTCGAAAACATGTTTCGACTTAAGTTAATACTTAACCTTTTTAAAAGTGTTAAGCGATTAACCTCGAATCTCTTGACTATTTATAGATCGCCGAGCTGACCCGGGATACCCTACCACTACCCCTACTCGTACTCAAATACCAGGCAAGTTTCAACTTCCCCTTTTTAGGCTGTTGTTGTGAATATTTAAGCTTTCTGTTATACATATGCCATAGCATGCATGCCTACTTTGAAGTCATATTGATATACTTGTTCCCTGATTGTTCTTTGGCTTATAAGTAGATAGATAATATATCGATTATAAGCCGGATGTTGTTAAGACCCTTAGAGAAGGGCATATGAATCCTATTTGTTGAATGTAGATCGGGAGTCAGTATTTCTTGATATATCGAGATTACTTTCGGAGGAAAATATTTAAGTAAATATTTTTCTATTATTTGGCAGACGAATATTATTTGAATATTTGTCTGAGATTATTTATCTATCGATTATTACGAAATATTTATTTGAACGTTATTCATTCAGTGAATATTATTTTTCAATTTTCACTTAAAGTCGATTCCTTTACCGAATATTATTTCGAATATTCATTTACAGCTTTGGCTACTAAATGAATATCATTTGGATATTCATTTAGAATATTATTAAATGAATATTATTTTTGAATATTCATTTAAGGTTTTACTTACTTAATGAATATTATTTTTAATATTAATTTGAAGTTCTATGTACTTAACGATTATTATTTCAATTATTTCTTTCGAATCTTATTGATTAAAGGAATATTATTTCGAATATTCATTTAAGCATTTATTTATTCAATAAATTTTTTCTTATATTCATTCGAGAATTATTTTGAGAAATACTCTGATTAAAAATATTATTTCATTCAGTAAATACTTCCGACTCAATAAATATTTTATAAATATTTATTCAATACTTGGAAACAACTTCAATGTTGTTTATTCTTCTTCAAATATTATCTTCGACCTTCGATCATTCTGAAAATTCTTCGGAGTCATACGATTAATATTATATTAAGAAAGGTCCTCAAGATTCCATTCTTCACTCAAATCTATCTCTTAAATCATAAGGGAACCTTACTTGAGAAAGGTTATTTATCTTATTGACTTCCCGGTCATAATTTATTCTTTTCACTCGCAACTTGGTTGCTATGGACTCATTATGTCTGTGTGTACCTTCTCATCATTCGAGGGGTAAGATTGTTGGAACAAGTTGATATCCATTAACAAGCAAAAGCTTGGGAAATGTTGGTGAATTTTCCTTTCCAACTAGATACGACTACTTTGTAGAGTCTTATCAACAAGTATTTCACTTGAGGAAGGGAGGACAAACTCTACGTTTCAATGCTGTGGATTTATTCGAACTAGGAGTCGTGTGTAAAAGGCCGAGTCTCGCGGTCCATCACAAGGCCTAACCATTGGCCAGGGAGTTACTATTAAAGGCAATCGACAAGTGGAGCCCTCAGTTCTTCCTTCTACCGGTAGTAAACTATATTGGGCTTTACCATCCCCGACTGATCATCAGGGAGTGGGACAGCTGGCGCGTGATAACTCCAGTATTGGTTCATCTCCAAAATTGGGAATTCCCTGCAACATGTATCGAAGAGACTTCTTTCAGGTTGACGGTATCTTCCGCAACACGCATCGAAGAGACTTCTTTCAGGTTGTAGGGCATCGAAAAATGTTAATAACTGGAATTGCAATATTTTCCTTGCAAGTTCCTCTTTATATGATAAATGATAATATCTTGCTTATTTTGACTTAGCAGATATTTCCACAAAATAAATACTTTAAGTTACCCTGTAACTTTATCCTTTATATTGTACTGGCACTAACTTCGTTAATGTATGGCATATGGAAATAATGATATTTTGAACTGTTATATACTATCACTGTCCTGTTATACATTTATTGGTGGGCTATTGCTCACCCTTGCTTATTTATCATGTCACAACAACAGCTAGGACAGATGGCTCGCGTCAGGCGCACTAGGCGCAAGCGGGTTACCCGACCCACCGGACTCCCCGCTGAGATGCTAGCCGCAATTGCTGAGGTAGCATAGTTAGACAGCTTTTGTTCCTGTTTAACTATATGTATAATTAAAGTAAGCAACGGAAAAACTTTTAAACTTATGATGTTATCCTTTTGGATTGTAATAACTTTTAATCGTAAACCCTTTTATGTAAGACTTATTTCAATTTCATCTTTGGGACTATAACTGTGTGTGTGAGTGGATATTATTATGGGGTCTTAGCATGCTACTTATTGATTTTGGATTCAAGTCAAGTATTATGTATGAGTTATAAGACCGTAATGACCCGATCACTGACCCCGGATCTGGGGTTGTTACATCCACAAAGGTATTGCCTATGACACATGAAATTGTAGGACAACCGGGGTCCTTATATTTCACGGGAATTTGGTTCGAAAGAATTGAACTAACTTGAGAAGTCAAAAAGGCTTTCTTAGCGACGTGAGTAGTTCGCTTATGTGCGCAGAAATCTTTTAGACATTTCGCATACGAAGGAATTTGTTGAATCGCGTCTGAAAGAGGGATGTTGACTTTGACTTGCTTAAAAACTTCTAAGATCTTGTCCATTTGGGCCATTTGTTTAGGAGAAATGAGTCTTTGAGGGTAAGGAGCTTTTGGCTTAAAGACTCGTTCATTAGGTTCTTTGGGGACGGGTTTTGTCCCACTCGTTGATCCTTGTTCCTTAGAACTCTCGGGTTCAAGATTAGCGTTTGGTTCAGGATTTGACTCGTCTTCTTCGGGAGACTTGTCACCGAACTGATTTTCGACTTGCTTACCGGACCTTAAGGAAATGACAGCGTTCACATTGTGAGGAGGTCTATGATTAAGAGGAAATTTAGGATTGACCTCGGTTTGACTTGGAAGTTTTTTCTTCTCTCGTTCACAAATGGCGTTGGCTAATTGGCTCACTTGAACCTCTAACTTAGATATCTCTTGAGTACTAGCATTTAAAATTTGCCTATCTTGAGTCATGGTTTGCATGAAGGTTTGTTGAGATTGAGCCAAATTAGTTGTTGATTTTAGAAGAGCATCGAGAGTCTTTTCCAAAAAATTAATTCTCTTATTCGACTCATGAAAGCCGGGTGGGTGGGCGGGAGCTTGAGTTGAATAAGGAACGTGATTTTGAGGCACGTTTAAAAAAGGACCTTGGTTTGGATAGTTTGGCTTTTGAAAAGAAGGTGGTGGATATTGGAAGTTTTGGCCTTGGTTCCACGAGAAATTCGGGTGGTTCTTCCACCCGGGATTGTAAGTCGGTGCAAACGGGTCATTCCGAGGCCTAGGTTGAAACATTGCGTTCACTTGCACAAAATCGGGACAATGTTGAGATTCAAAGTTCGAAGAATTATAATTTAGGTACAAAGACATAGGTGGGGGACCATTATGAGTTTCTAAAGCTTCAAGTCATCTAGTAAGAGTAGCTAATTTGGCATCGGTTGCAATCGAATTCCCAATCGAATGCAATCTTCTACATGAGCTAGACGACTCGTTGGACTTATGAGGTTCCCTAGTAAACTCCCACAACATGGTGTTCTCGGCTAATTCCTCGAAAAATTCCCACCCTTCGTCCTCATCCTTCTCCATGAATTTACCTTGGCACATAGACTCTAACAATGCGGTTTTTGGACTATCTAGGGCCTCGTAGACAATCTTACAAAGTCTTCATTTTTCTATTCCGTGGTGGGGGCATTGTGATAAAAGATTTTTGAAACGATCGAAATATTTCCAAAAAGACTCATTTTCTTTTTGATGAAATTGATTTATCTTGTTTGTAATTCTCGTAGTCTTATGGTTTGGAAAATATTTTTTAAGAAAAATTACCACAAATCCCTCCCACGTGGAAATAGAATTAACCGGTATGCTATACACCCATTTTTTAGCATTTTCTTTAAGCGCAAAATTAATGAGTCTAAGCCTAATTGAGTCCTCGGTTAATTGTTGGAGTTTTTGTAAGGCACAAACCTCCTCGAATTCATGGATGAAAAGATACGGGTCCTCACCTTCACTCCCGGTAAATTTGGGTAACATGCTAATGTGTTGAGCTTTGATTTCGAAATTATTACCATTTACGGGAGGAAGAGTGATACAGGAGGGTTGGGCAGAACGGGTGGGATAGCAACGGTCCTTAAGAGACATGGCCATGTTTACTATTGGTTCGGAATTATCTAATGACTCGGAATTAGAAGAAATCTCAAACGATCTCACTAGTCTAAAAGAATTATCCCAAATCCAAATAGTTCGCATAAACCATGAAAGGGAACACGTAGCAAAAAAGTGCGATAAAATAAACACAAAAAGAGAAAGGGTGAAAAATCAAAAGAAAAAAATCCTATATCTAGGGTTTCCTAAAAAAATTGAACTAGACCTTGCTCCTAACTTTAAGGGCTACCAAAAATTAGGTAAATCAATAATTATTTGAACCGGCTTGGCCAGGTAAGTGCAAGCATTGCCAAGAGGCTAAACACCAGGCTAGACACCAAAACCTTAATTGGCCAGGTAAGCTTTCACTTTCCTAGACAGTAAAAAGTCGGAATAATTAAAGATTACTTCATTTCTTAAGCACCTTCCTAAATGAGTGCGAGATTCCTAGGGGCAAACGTCTAATTAATTTTATTAATGGCTAGGGTATGCAAAATGAGGGATTTATCATTTTTGGGCTAAGGAAAGAGTGATGAAATACCTTCCCTTATCTTTTGAGAGGTTTTGCCCTTAAGATTTATTTACTAAATGATGCAACAAAAAAAGAGATATAAAAAACAATAAACATTTATGGATGCTTAACTACGTGCTCTAACTAAAGAAAAGAAAGAATTTAACGTACCTTGGGTCCGCCAGCAATCACCACAATTATAAGGTACGAAAAATTAAAAACAAGAAAATAAAAATCTAGATAATGTGCCCTAAGTGATTAAATGCATGATGCAACAATTATGTAATTTCTAACAAATTTTTTTTTTTTGGATTTTAAATTTTAAATTTTTTTGATTTTTTTTTGATTTTATAAATAAAGGAAAAAAAATAAAAGAGGAGAGAGATACGGGTTACCCAAGCAAAGCTTCCAAAATTCCGAGAAAATTCTTCCGCTTTAATCCAAGTTTCCCGAATTTTCCTCCAAATTCTTCGAAAAAAATGCAAACAAGAAAAAGGGTGAGAAAAGAGCTAATCCGAAAAATTAAAAACTAAGGCACGAAAAATAATTAGTCCCCGAAAGCGGCGCTAAAAACTTGTTGTGCTAAAAATAGAAATGATTGCAAGTGCACAATCTCGTTTTAGTAATTTTAAATTCGATCCACAGAGACTATTTTATTTTCGCAATCCTTAATTTTTAATTTAATCGAATTAGAACAAGTTTGATTTTTGAGAATTTGAATTTTACTATTTAACTATTTAAAAGAAATTTAAATTTACTCTAATTTTAATCTAACTAATTAAAAAAAATTAGATTTTACTTTCTATTTTAGTTCCTAAAGAAAATCTAAAAATAGTAATTAAAAACGAAATTGAATAAAACCGAATTTAACAAAAATTCATTTATTTAAAGAAAAATAAATCAGCATGAACTATTCGTAAAATTAACTAGCCATTAAGAAACCAAATCATTATTCAATCTCCAAACTCAAAAAAAAAAAAACAAAACTCAGCCACGAGACTCAACCAACAACGTAAAAAATCAGCAATACGAAATAAACAATAACTCGACTAGAAAACTGGAATCAAACAGCAAAGCAACTTGATAAACAGCACAAAAACTCGAACATAGCAGTAAATCAGTAACCACTACTCGACTCCCCACACAATTAATAAGACCTACGAACTCAGAACACACAAAGACAACATATCTCCGCAGCAGAAGTAAACAAGAACTTGAAATTAGGAAACAACAAACAGAAAACCAGTAAAGGACTCAGTGAAGAAAAGAAACGGAGCTCAGTAACATTACAACTCGGCGAAAACGTATCAAAAACCCAGCAGCAATAGCACAAATAAAAAACAATTCGACAAAATTAGCAACCCACTACAAACTCAGCAAAACGAAAGCAAGACTTAATATTCAGAATAGCAAAAACTTGGCTAATCGGCTCAGAACAGACATCAACACTAATCGAAAATAAAAACTCAGAACTAGCCAATACAGTCATTCAACAACGAAGAAAATGACGAACACGCAAAGAACACTCCTAACCGAACAACAGCGAATCAACCACAGATCAAAACAAAACAAAGAAAACACAGAAAACACAGAAAAACAGTAAGATCACAGGAATCAAGGGAAATGGGTTTGTGTTTAAGGTTTGCAGCGAATGAAAAGGGGAATAAGGCTGGGTATTTGATTGAAACAGGGGCTGGGTGTATGTGGGAAAAGGAGGAAAAGAGGGAGAGTTTGGAGCTGTGCGTTTTAAAGGAGGAAGGAAGTTAATTTGGGTTGTTTTTTTGTATAAAAGGAAAAAGAGAGAGGGCAGGAGGGCTGAAAAATCGAACAAAATAGAACAAGAAGAGGGAGAATTGATGCAGGTGGGTTTGATGAAAAATAACAGGGGAAGGCTATGTTTTGATTCGAATTAACAACATTAAAGACAAGAAAATAAAATAGCTGCTGAAATTTAATCAAAATTAATATCTTTTTTTTTTGTAAAATAAAATTTAACTACGAAATTAAAGGGATTAACTAGAAAATTAAAATTACATTAAAACGATAATTTGATTTGGAATTAAAATGGCCCACAATAAAATTGAACTTTAAAGGGGCAAAATTACGATTATTAACTAAAAACAAGAAATTAAAAATCGTTACTTTCAACCCATAGTGGTTAGCTTTTCGCTACTTTGTCCACTAATCGGATTTACGAAAATAACGAAAATAAGGCAAACGTAAATGAAAGAACAAGATGAGAAATTAAAGGAAACGACATTTTTGCATTAAAATAAAAAGTGTTTACAAGATTTGAAACTAAAAAAAAAACAAGAAATTAAATCTATCCTAAAATCTAAGTTGATACTTACAAGGGGGGTGAGGGGGTATTTATAGGATAAGAATTAGGGTTTAGGGGGTGTTGGGTAAATCCCCACCATACATTTGTGGAGTGTGGTGGTGAAATCCTAGCCATCTATTTGTTTACTTCCCACTTAAGCTTTGATTAGTGAATCTTGGCCATACACTTATTTAGTGTGTTGGGATGATCTCCACCTTCCACATGTCTTCAAAGATTCATTTTCCACCAAACTCCTAATTCTTTTTCCATTTTTTCATTTAAGTCCTTTTTCTTCCTCTTTTTCCCTTCCTTTCTCTTTATTTCTTCATTTTGCCATTTCTTTATTTATTCACAAATTTCCTGAAATGCAACAAAATAAATTATTAAAATACGAGTTCAAGCAATAAAAAGGTAATAAAAATGTGCAAAAATATGCACTTATCAGAAGGTTTATTTTTATCCATTCAAATCTTGTAAACACTCCTATTATAATTAATGCAATTTTTATTTTCTTTACTTCTTGTCTTGTTCTCTAGTTTATTTTACATAGCTTTCGTTATTTTCGTAAATCCATGTAGTGGACAAAGTAGCGATTTTGATTTTCTTGTTCGTAGTTTTAATTCGTAATTTTGCCCTTTTAAATTTCAATTTTATTGTGGGCCATTTTAATTCCAAATCAAATCCTCGTCTTAGTATAATTTTACTTTCGTAGCTAAAATTTTCTTTATTTACGTTTAAAAAAAAAATAATAATAATAATAAAATTAATTTTAAATTCCAGATCGTATTTTCTCCCTTTTATGTAGTTAATTCGAAGCCATTTTGACTCCCCTATTTCTCATTTATGAACAAAACCCCTACACTCTCTCCTCTTTTCTTATTTTCTTGTTCTTTCTTTGTTTTCCCCTTTTCTTTTTCTTATGTTCTTCACGACAACCACTCCCCCTCTTCTTCCATATTTCTTTTATTATTTCGTTCAACACAGACCCAAAAACCCCTTTCTCCTTCTTCCCTTTTTTCCGTTTTTCACTTCGTTTTTTTTTCTTTCCATTTTTTTTCTTGTTTTCTTATGGTAATTCACGAATCTAATGAGTCTTGTTGATGATTAATTCACTGAGTTATTGCTGCTGTTTCCGAGCTAGTTTCCGAGTTCATTTATTGTTCGAATTTTGTTTTAATTGATCGAGTCTTTGTGTCGATTGTGCTGCTGTGAAGTTCGAGTGTTGTTTCGGTTTTTGCTGAGTCGACCGAGTCGCTGTGTTGTTTAGCCGAGTTAGTCCACGAGTCCTCTTGTCACGAGTACGTTGAGTTGTACTGAGTTCGTGTTTGTGTGTCTAAATCGTTATTTTTGCAGTTTATGTGTCTGTTTTTATCGCGAGTTTCCGAGTGCTGGTTTTGTTTTTCCGAGTGTCCGAGCTGAGTTCGTTTTGAGCGTTACTGAGTTGTTTGGTGCGAGTTTGTTTTCCCGAATTGTGTTTGTGTGTTGAGTTTTGTCTGGTCGAGTACTGAGTTCCTGTGTTTTATTCTCTTTCTGGTTATTTGAAAACTGTTTTTATTTGGGCTGCAAAACTGTTTTTATTGGGTCTGTGTTAATTGAAAACTGTTTTTTTTTTTTGCAGAAAACTGTTTTTTTTTCTGTTTTTATTTGTCGAGTTTTGTCGAACGGGTACTTTGAGTTTGTCCTCCTAGTACTGTGAATTTGAGTCTAGTACTTTGAGTTTATGTACTGAGTCAACCGAGTCGAGTTGAAATGAAATTATTGTTTTGGTTCGTTTTCGGCTAGTCTAATTACGAATAATTCATGTCAATTTTTTTAAAAAAATTTCTGTAATTACAATTTTAATCTGATCTAAAAAAAAGAAAAAGTTTTAGAGTTAAAATTTAGTTTTATTTTGAATTTTTAGAAATTTAGAGTAAATGGTGGAATAAATTTAGAGTAATTTTAGTTTTAAAATAATTTAGGACTTTTAAAATAATTTCGAATTTTAGAATATTTTAGTTTGTTTTTGGTTCTCCCAGTTTTAATTTTAAATTAGAATAAATTTAAATTTCTTTTGGAAATAGCTTAATTACCTTTTGTTATTAATTTAAATCAAAAAATGCTCAAAAATCAAACTTGTTCTAATTCGATTAAATTAAAAATAAAGGTTTGTGAAAATAAATAGTCCCTGTGGATCGAATCATTAAATTTTACAACAAAACGAATTGTGCGCTTACGATTCGAATGCTTATATTTCTAGCACAACAAGTTTTTTGTTCCCGCCTGTCACGCGGGTGACCCGGGTTCGATCCCCGGCAGCGGCGCCAAAAACTTGTTGCTCTAAAAATTAAGCATTTAAATTGCAAGCGAACAATTTGTTTCGTTGTAAAATGTGAGATTCGTTCCACAGAGACTATTTATTTTCGCAATCCTTAATTTTTAATTTACTCGAATTAGAACAATTTTGGAAAATTTAGACTATTTTTAAAAGAAAATTAATTTTATTCTATTTTTAAACTAACTAATTAAAAGTGAAAAGAACAAAAACTAAATTATTCTATATTCGAATTAAAACTTGATTTTAATTAAACTAAATTTTTGTAAGGAAAATCTATTTACAGAAATTTTTTAGAAAAATTTGACGCATAGCATTTGTAAATAGAACTAGCCAAATATCACAACCAACCAGTAAATTTAGAACTAATACTACTCGACCAAACAAATACTACCTAGCAACAAACAAACAGAATCTGGACTAAACAATTTTTCGTTGAACACTGTAAAAACCAAACCTGCAGCACAACGAAGAGAACGTAACCCAACAGCAACTCAAGAAACGCAGCACAAAGACTCAAAATATGACAGCATTCTGAATTTCGACAGCACTTAAAACGAATCAACAGAACTCAAGCAATAAACACGAACTCAATGCACTGGTGACTAAGCTAACTCGATTGAAGAAAAACTCGACCATTACAATACACCTCAGCGAAGCAGTGAAACAAAAAAAGAAGAAGTAGCGATTAAAAATCATGGAATGACAAAGCACAAGCGTCGCAACTCGGCAGACTCGATACAATTAAACACAGAAATTCAAACTCAGCTTCGACCAAAACAAATGCAGAAGTAAACCCAGAAGCAAATTACAGTGACATAGGCAGCGAATTCGTCAAAATAAAACAAAACTCGGAAACTCAGCAGCAAATAAATCGAATAGAAACTCATAACTCAGCCCAGACTTCAACGAAAACAAACCATTTGACTCTAAATCTCAACCACAAAAATACAAGACACAGACGTAAACTTATTCTAACATCAAACCCGAGAATGAAAATCAGGGGAAGGGGGATTCACTTCACACAAACAGAAAAGAATGCATAGAAAAAGAAGAAGAAAATAATAAAAACAATAACAAAGAGGGTGTTGTGGGTTTTGAAAATGGAAAAAAAGAGAAGATGCAGGGGATTTGGGCGGAGAAATGGAGGAGATAATGGAGAGGGGAGAGGGAAGTCGTGGTTTGGTGAAGAAGAAGAAAGGAATATAAAGAACAGGGAAGGGATGTTGTTTACAAATAGAACAAGGGAATGGGTTCTGTTAACCTGCAAGAAATAGAGTGGCAAAAATAAAGCTTCGATTTATACTTTACAGCTAAAACAATGAGGCACAAACACTA
Organism: Saposhnikovia divaricata; assembly: GCA_036435485.1. Lineage (NCBI taxonomy): Eukaryota > Viridiplantae > Streptophyta > Magnoliopsida > Apiales > Apiaceae > Saposhnikovia > Saposhnikovia divaricata. The sequence goes on from CM071598.1 coordinate 173,029,988, forward strand.
ATACAGGGATGGCTTCGAATTAATCAAAAAGAACGTACTCAAATTTATATTTTAATATTTTTATGAGTTTTTTTTATTTTTTTTAAAAACAAATACGAGCTACGAAATTAAATTTACTCTAAGACAATAATTTGGAATTAAACGGCCCACAATAAAATGGATATTTAGAGGGGCATAATTAAATTAGCAACAAAGAACACGAAATAAAAGTTTCATTATTTTCAACCCCAAGTGGTTAGCAACGGGATTTACGAAAATAACGAAACAAGGCAACAATAACGAAAGAGCAAGACAAGAAGTAAAGAAAATAAAAATTTCATTAATTATAATAGGAGTGTTTACAAGATTTGAAACTAAGAAAAATACAAGAAATTAAAACTACCCTAAAATCTAAGTTACTAAACTCAAGGGGGTGAGGGGGTATTTATAGGATAGGAATTAGGGTTAAGGAGGGTGTTGGGTAAATCCCCACCATACATTTGTGGTGTGTGGTGGTGAAATCCTAACCATCTATTTGTTTCCTTCCCCCTTAAGTTTTGAAGAGTTGATCTTGGCCATACACTTATGTAATGTGTTGGGATGATCTCCACCTTCCACTTGTCTTGAAATATTCCTTTTGCTGCAAGCTCCTAATTCTTTTCCTTCTTTCATTGTTGGTCCTTTTTCTTCCTCTTTTTCCCTTCCTTGCTCTTTATTTCTTTATTTTGCCATTTCTTTATTTATTTACGAATTTCCTGAAATGCAACAAAATAATTTATTAAAATACGAGTTCAAGCAATAAATAGGTAATAAAAATATGCAAAAATATGCACTTATCAAATGCCCCCATACCTATCTTTTGCTCGTCCTCGAGTAAAACAAAAACAAAAAAGAAAATCTAGATAAAAAGTCCTATACTCCTTTTCGTAGGTGTGATGGTTGCATTTGGCATATGCAACAAGCCCTTTAAACCCCTAGGAAGCCCTAGTGGACGAGTGAGGTCTCGTGAGGGCCTATAGTGAATGTACCCACAAAATCCATCTAGTTCGTATAAAAGATAACATGGCAATGCACACCACACATACATGTCCTCTCATGATACATCAACTTAAGAAATTAAAATGAATTTGCAAAGTCTTGGTGTGGAAAGTGCAAGGATTCACATAGTCTACTTAAAGAAGTATGCAAGAGTGATTACAAGTTCATGTCAAGTGCAAAAATTGTTGGAAACCATGCTAAGTCTACAAGAGCACATCTTGGAGTCAAAAATTGAGATCTCATATGCAAAACAAGCAATACCTCACATTTCACTCAAAAAAGAATATTCACTCAAAAACAAGGGTAAGTGTATCACTCAATTCCAACAAAATCAAAAGCATGCTTGACACTTGGTATCATTCTAACTTAAACACAACATACATCACTGATGACAATCAAAAGGTCTTTATTTGGGTTGTAATGGGGCTAAGGACAGGGTATGCCAAGAAAGGCCAAAACAAGGTGAAGTGTCAAAAGCTAGTAGTCACCATGAAATCATGCGCAACACCAAACTTCCTTCCCACACAATTATTTTTTCTATTTTTAACAAAAAGACTTGACTAGTCGAATGAAGGAGGATTACAAAAACATAAGTATGCTCCCATATATATATATATATATATATATATATATATATATATATATATATATATATATATATATATATATATATATATATTTTTTTTTTTTCTTTTTTCTTTTTTCTTTCTATTTTTTTCATTTTTTCTATTTTTTTTATTTATGAGAGCTAAGATAAATATAAGCAACAATAATTCTCCTTTAGATTTGACTTGAAAATCGACTAACAAGGTAATCAACAAAACATATATTTCCTCAAAAGTTATGAACAAAAGTAAACCCTATTACACACCTTATTACTCCCTTAAGTTCCTACTAGCCTTTGACAAATTGGGATCAAGTATACGTAAGGCTGTACAAGAAAAAGGTCTTAGGCGAGTAATGTGGTGTGTCACCGAAAGAATTTGATTAAGCTCAAAGGGGTAACTAATTGATCACATAAGAATAGTGTGGATATTTTGGGAAATATGGGTTATTCCTAAATGCCTTTATCATCTTATCATTAATCAATGTCATGTGTTACAAGAAAGAACTCAAACAAGGGCTAGCAATGCAAATGACAAGTGGACACTCAAGCAAAAGAATATAAATGCAAAAGATGTGCATATAGGCTCAAAACTCACTTGGTGTGGTAGAACATAATCAATCTCAAGTAAAGGTATCCTCAATGCACCTACTTGTACTCAAAGCATGAAGACCAAATCATCTTACACCTAATCATGACCTTCTAATTTCATGCACAATTCAAATAAGTCTACTAGTTTTACCTTGCTAGTGTAAGTGTGTGGACAAGAACATAGAAAATCATTTCTCAATTAAAAGCTAAAGGATCACAAGATTATCATAGCATGTAAGGGTGCATCAAGCAACTAGCAATCAATTAACAAGACTAGAATAAGATTAAAATTCTACTATTTACAATTCTACAACTCTTTTTGTGATTTTTTCATTTTTTAATTTTTTTGGATTTTCTGAATTTTATATTTACACTAAAAAAATCCTCCCCATACCTAAATCATGCATTGTCCTCAATGTATGCAAATGCAAGAGAAATGAGTAAAGGAGAATGACGAGATAATACCTGACAAGGGATGAAGGAGAGAATTTACCTACTGAAAGAAACTTACATGAATCACGGGTCGATGAGGTGAGTGACCTCATCCTCGGGATCAAATGGCAGCTCTAAAAATGGTATGAGTCTCTGTCCATTAACTTTAAATACATCACTATTTTTAGGGTTTTCAATTTCAACAGCACCGTGAGGAAAAACGGTCCTAACAATGTAAGGACCTTCCCACCTAGATCTCAATTTCTCGGGGAATAAATGAAGCCTAGAATTGTTCAAAAGAACTTTTTGACCCGGAGAAAAAGATTTTCTCAAATTGGATTTATCATGAAAAAGTTTTGTTCTTTCTTTATAAATTTTAGCATTTTCATAGGCCTCATTTCTTAATTCCTCTAGTTCTGACAATTGCAATTTCCTATGACTACCGGCGGTTGGTAAGTCAAAGTTTAAATCTCTTATGGCCCACAAGGCCTTATGCTCTAGTTAAACGGGCAAGTGACAGGCTTTGCCAAACACAATTCTGTAAGGGGACATGCCCAAAATAGTCTTAAAAGCGGTCCGATAGGCCAATAAGGCATCTATCAGTTTGACGGACCAATCCTTCCTATTAGAGTTGACAGTCTTTTCTAAAATTTTCTTAATTTGCCTATTCGAGACTTCAACTTGTCCACTAGTTTGAGGATGATAAGGGGTAGCCAGCCTATGAGTAATTGAGTACTTTTTCAAAAGGGGCTCAAATTGATGATTCTTAAAGTGCGTGCCTTGGTCACTAATGATAGCCCTAGGTGTGCCAAATCGAGAAAAGATATTCTCTTTTAAGAATTTAAGAACGACCTTGGTATCATTGGACTTAGTCGGTATGGCTTCTACCCACTTAGACAAATAATCAACCGCTAAGAGAATGTAGAGGTTTCCAAAAGAGCTAGGAAAGGGACCCATAAAATCTATGCCCCAAACATCAAAAATCTCAATGATTAAGATGGGACTCATAGGCATCATATTTCTTCTAGTGATCTTTCCTAAGTGTTGACACTTACTACAAGCGGCATAGAATTCAGCAGCATCCTTAAACAAACTAGGCCAATAAAAACCGCTTTGGAGGATTTTAGCTGCTATTTTCTTAGCACTAAAATGACCTCCATAAGCTTGATCATGACAAAAGGAAAGGATACTTCGAAACTCATGGTTTGGGACGCACCTCCGAATGATTTGGTCGGGGCAATATTTAAAGAGATACGGGCCGTCCCAAAAGAAGTGTTTGACTTGAGAGAAAAATTTCGATTTATCTTGTGTGGACCAATGAGAGGGGATTTCACCGGTTGCAAGGTAATTGACAATGTCGGCGAACCAAGGAGGAGTAGAGATAAAAAAGAGATGTTCGTCGGGAAAAGATTCATTTAAAGGCGAGTCAGTGGTGGACTCCACCACTAATCGAGAAAGGTGATTGACAACGACATTTTTGGACCCCTTCTTATCCCTAATTTCTAGGTCAAACTCTTGGAGCAACAAGATCCACCTAATCAATCGGGCCTTAGAGTCTTTCTTAGAGAAGAGATATCGAAGGGCGGAATGATCGGTGTAAACAATGATTTTCGAACCAATAAGGTAAGACCTAAACTTTTCGAGGGCAAAGACTACGGCTAGAAGCTCCTCCTCGGTGGTTGAATAATTGAGTTGCACATCATTTAAGGTCTTACTAGCATAGTATATGACATGAGGTATCTTATGATTTGTTGTCTTAATACCGCCCCTAATGCGTAATCAGACGCATCACACATTAACTCGAAAGGTTGGCTCCAATCGGGAGACATGATAATCGGGGCCGAGGTCAACTCTTTCTTAAGGTGCTCAAAAGATTGTGAACAATCTTTAGTGAACTCGAATTTGACATCTTTACCAAGAAGGGTGGTCAAGGGTCTAGCCTTTTTGCTAAAATCTTTAATGAAATGCCTATAAAAACCCGCATATCCTAAAAAGGAACGAATTCCTTTGACCGATGTTGGTGGGGGTAGATTGGCAATGAGGTCAACTTTGGATTTATCTACTTCGATCCCCTGTTCAGAAATTCTATGACCAAGAATGATTCCTTCTTTAACCATGAAATGACATTTTTCCCAATTAAGAACGAGGTTGGTTTCTTTACATCTTTTTAAGACTAACCCAAGATGGTTTAGGCATTGATGAAAAGACGAACCAAAGATGGAGAAGTCATCTATGAAAATCTCTAGGAATTCACCTACCATGTAAGAAAAGATGCTCATCGTGCACCTTTGGAAGGTGGCCAGGGCAGTGGTAAGTCCAAAAGCTAAGCGACGATAAGCAAAGGTTCCAAAGGGACATGTGAAAGTGGTTTTCTCTTGGTCTTCGGGAGCTATAGGAATTTGAAAATAACCGGAATAACCATCTAGAAAGCAATAGTAGGCATGACCCGCTAACCTTTCTAACATTTGATCTATGAATGGCAAAGGAAAGTGGTCTTTTCTAGTGGCATCGTTGAGTTTCCTATAGTCTATGCATACCCTCCAACCGGATTGGACAAGAGTAGGAACTTGCTCGTTGTTCTCGTTAGTCACCACGGTAATACCCGACTTTTAGGTACTACCTGAATCAGGCTAACCCAAGAGCTATCAGAAATGGGATAAATGATTCCATTATCTAGACACTTAAGGATTTCTTTCCTAACAAATTCCATCATAGTAGGGTTCAACCACCTTTGTGGCTCACGAATTGGTTTGGCATCATCAACTAATTGAATCCGATGTTGGACAATGGCCGGACTAATTCCTTTAATATCCGAGATACTCGAACCTTTGGCTTCCTTATGTTCTCTAAGCACACTTACAAGCTCATCCTTAGAGGCAAATTATAACGGGAAGAGACTCGTTAGGAACTAAAAAGGCGTACTTAAGAGTGTCGGGAAGAGGTTTGAGTTCTAAATCAGGCGGCTTTGACTCAATGGGTTCACTAGCTTCGAAAAGTGGCAAAGGAGGTGGTTCACATGCTTGGTTATTAGTAGGAATGGTGGAATATAACATTGCATTGACCTCATTTGTATATTCAGAGTCATCCCAATTTTGACCAAAGTGTTTTAAACAAAAATCAAGAGTATCAGTAGGGTTGATGAATTCTTGATCAACAATATCATCAACTAAATTGACATCCATAGGTTGATCATAGAAATCATCGGGTTGTTTCCCTATGTGAAAAATATTGAGGTCAATGGTCATGTTGAAGGGTTTCGAGCATCAAACGCAGCGGAAAGCAAAAATTAAAACAATAAAATCGAAACCCAATCGCAGGATCCATGCAAAACAAGACATTTAATTCGTAGTTATGAACGTTTACCTTAAAATGAAGCTTTAACAATTGATGAAAGATGGAGGTCCAACGATGCAATCACATCATTGCTACCCAAGTAATAATAATTGGTGATCCAATTAAACCTTTCGTGATTAATGTTTCCGTGTAATACAATCCCTTTAACCATATATTATAGATTAAACTCGAGGCATGTAATTAGTCATCCTCATCAATGTTTAATCCGGGTTTCCTTGATAAATAAGTAGACTATTAAAAACAAATCAATATTTGTGTATGGCCATGCATTTTCATAGTCTCACTCAATCAAGAGGCCAATAATATCTCTCCTAACAATAGGAGGGTTAAATCCTTTATCTATCATTCATATTTCTCATACGTCTCATAATATACCCGATGTACATTTTTATCATCACCCGGTCAAAGGTAACTTTTAATGTAGTCAAAGTATATTAATCCTCGTATAGAAATATAATAATCTCAAGTCTGAGGATCATTACACCATTATCACTGTGAGTCTTTCTAATGACATTATCAATATGTAGAAACTCACTGTGGGTCAATCCAGTGCCATGTAGAATATTACATGCACCTATGTTCTTGACTTTAGTATCACTATACCTATGACCAATGAGATGTGGTCACCAGTCAACAAACATACTAATCTTTATGCATTATAATTGTCCCATATTAATAATGCTCGATTAGGGATATTTAGGAATATTAACACTATTCTTATAATCTCATTTTTAAGTCACATACTTAAATATATAGAATACATGTTACATATTCCAAGGACATTTATTGTTCTAATATTTATATCGTAGTAAATAAAGACATAATAAATTTATTGTTGAATAATCGATATAACATAATCACTGAATAACAAAATAGTCTATCCTAGAATTACATTGTCTCTAGGGCACTAACACTATCAATCTCCCACTTGCACTAGAGCCAATCGCCCATGTATCTAATACCCATGGAACTTGTGTGACCTTCGTGCTTCTGCTGCGACAAAGCTTTGGTCAGTGGGTCCGCAACATTATCATTAGTATGCACTTTACATATATGTATATCTCCTCGCTCGTTTATCTCTCGAAGAAGGTGATATCTCCTAAGTATATGCTTTGCTTTGAAATGGGACCTTGGTTCCTTTGCCTGCGCAATACCTCCATTGTTATCGCAATACTGATCAACCGGATCTGCGATCGACGGAACCACACCAAGTCCCGCAATAAATTTTTGAATCCAAATAGCCTCTTTGGCTGCTTCACTGGCAGCAATATACTCAGCTTCCATTGTAGAATCAGCTACTGTCTCTTACTTCGAACTTTTCCAGCTAACAGCACCTCCATTTAGACAAAACACGAATCCAGACTGGGACACAAAATCGTCCCTATCTGTCTGGAAACTAGCATCAGTGTAACCTTTTACAACCAGCTTCTCATATCCTCCGTATATCAAGAATGAATCTTTAGTCCGTTTAAGGTACTTAAGAATATTCTTGACAGCTGTTCAGTGACCCTCACCTAGATTAGACTGGTACCTGCTCGTCATGCTTAAAGCATACGAGACATCAGGACGAGTACATATCATCACATACATTATAGAACCAATTGCCGAAGCATATGGTACTTTACTCATACGGTCCTTATCATCTGATGATTTAGGATAGTTTTCCTTTGAGATCACTATCCCATGAGACACCGGGACAAAGCCCCACTTTGCCTCTTGCATTCCAAAACGATGCAATACTTTATCAATGTATGTACTCTGACTTAGGCCGATTAATCTTTTAGATCTATCTCTATAGATCCTGATCCCTAAGATATAGGTAGCATCGCCTAAGTCTTTCATCGAGAAACTTTTTCCTAACCAAGTCTTCACAGCCTGTAGAGAAGGAATGTCATTCCCAATTAGTAATATGTCATCCACATATAATACTAGCAATGCCCATGGCTTCCACTAACCTTCTTGTAAACACACGGTTCATCCTTATTTTGTATGAAACCAAATTCTTTGACTGTTTCATCAAAACGGATGTTCCACCTCCTTGAGGCCTGCTTCAATCCATAAATAGATCATAGCAACTTACAAACCATTCTAGCAAAATTTGAATCGACAAAACCCTCAAGTTGTGTCATGTACACATCCTCTTCTAAGCTTCCATTTAAGAAAGCAGTCTTGACATCCATTTGCCAAATTTCATAGTCATAATAAGCCGCTATCGCAAGCAAAATCCTGTTGGACTTGACCATAGCTACCGGTGAGAAAGTTTCATCATAGTCAATACCATGAATTTGCTTGAAACCTTTCACCACCAGTCTTGCTTTGTAGGTCTGTAAATTTCCATCCATGTCAATTTTCTTCTTGAAAACCCACTTGCACTCTATGGGTTTAACCCCATCAGGTGGTGCAACCAAAGTCCATACTTTGTTTTCATACATGGAATCCATCTCAGATTTCATGGCTTCCATCCATCTCTCAGAATCTGGACTATTCCTAGCATCCTTGTAGGTGAGAGGCTCATCATTATCTACAAGCATCACATCACCACCTTGAGTCAGGAGAAATCCATAATATCTCTCTGGCTCATGGCGAATCCTACTTGATCTACGAACGACCTGTGTTTCTTGAGCAATATTGTTCTCAACATCTTGAGTCTCATTCTGCTCGTGTTCCAACTCTGGTTCAACAATATCTTGTAGTTCTCGATCCTCATCGAGATCTATTGTCCTCCCATTGTTTTTTTTAGAAAGCAGTTCTCTCTCTAGAAATACAGCCGATCGAGCAATAAACAATTTGTTCTCAGAAGGTTTATAGAAATAATACCCTTTAGTTTCCAACGGGTATCCTACAAAATTACATTTGTCTGATTTCGGTCCTAGCTTATCAGAGATCAAACGTTTCACAAACGCTTCACATCCCCAAACTTTCATAAATGAAACGCTATTACGTTTTTCAGTCCATAACTCATATGGTGTCTTTTGAACCGATTTTGAAGGAACTCGGTTTAGTGTTTGTGGGCATAACCCCAGAAACTAATTAGAAGATCCGCATGACTCATCATCGATCGCATCATGTCCAACAAGGTACGATTTCTCCTTTCAGACACCCCATTCCATTGTGGTGTTCCAGGAGGAGTGAGTTGTGATACGATACCACACTCCTTTAAGAAATTCTTAAATTCTAAGATTAAGTATTCTCCCCCACGATCAGATCGTAGAGTTTTAATACTTTCGCTCTTTTGCTTCTCTACTTCAGCCTTATACTCTTTGAATTTTTCAAACGATTCGGATTTGTTCTTCAAAAGATACATACACATATCCGTATCTACTAAAATCATCAGTAAAGGTTATGAAATAGTAATAGCCACCTCTTGCCATCGTACGCATTGGACCACATACATCACTATGTATCAGTTCCAATCATTTGGTGGCCCTCTCACCTTGTCCGGTAAAAGGAGCTTTAGTCATTTTGCCAATGAGACATGGTTCACATTCCTCGTATGATTCGAAATCAAACTTATCCAAGTATCCATCCTTATATAACTTGGAAATGTGATTCTCATTTTTATGGCCTAAACAATTGTGCCAGAGGTATGTTTGATTTGAGTCATTTGTCTTAAGACGTTTATTATTTATGTTATAGAAGGAGTATCAAGATCAAGAACATATAAACCATTATACAAACGTGCATCCCCATAGGTAACATTATTTAATGAAAATGAACAACCATTGTTCTGAATCAAAAACGAAAGACCAATCTTGTCCAAAAAAAAATGGAATTAATGTTTCTGCAAATCGTAGGCACGTAAAACAGTTCTCAAGTTCTAAAATAAGCCCAGTGGGAAATGATCAATAATAAGTCCCTACAGCTAAGGCAGCAACCTTTGCTCCATTGCTAACACGTAGGTCGACTTCTCCTTCGCCAAAGTTCTACTCCTTCGAAGTTCCTTCACATTTATACGAATGTGAGAACCACATCCAGTATCTAATACCCATGATGTAGAAGTAGACAAATTGACTTCTATAATATAAATACATGAATCAGAAATCTGAACATCATTCAGTTTCTTTAGATCCTCCAAATTATTTTGACAGTTTCTCTTCCTTTCATCCTGTTTTCTCGCATACAAGACCTTGCTTGTATAAAATCTCTCTTGACGAGCCTGTCCTTCAAATATACGTTTAAGGTGCTCGATCATGATATAAGAATCAAAATTCTCATGTTGTTTATGCAGCTCAGGACTCATAGTCGTAAGCATCAAACAGGTGACATCGGTGTCATCATCCAAATGCTTCTGACAAGCATTTCGTTGAGTCTCTGTTGCACCTTCAGAGAGAGGTCCAGGGTGAGTAATATTAATGACATAGAGCTTTCGGTCTTTCCTGAGGACAATCCTCAAATTCCTTTGCCAATCTAGGAAGTTAGTTCCTGTCAACTTCTCCTTCTCAAGGACTGATCGTACAGAGAAGTTATTTGAGTTGTTTGCCATTTCGAATTTTTACAATGTTAAAATGCATAAAATAATTAGTCTACGGAATTATTAAATTATGTTCAAGTGATTATTCATATATATTCAAAATATATATATCTCCCACTATTTTTATCAAATTAATAGCCCTACCTATCAATTTGGAAAAGTTTCTCTAAACCTTTCTAGTGAGCCAAGATCCATATTTCATCACTTTTAAGGGCAGCTTTGGCTTTTCTCCTTAAAATGATTATTTAGGTAGACAACATTTGTCAATTATATCACATATAACTCTTGGATATTTTGGTAGAACAACATTTGTTCACATAACAACATTTGCTCCTATTTATCCAATAAATCTTACCAAACTCTATGCCTCTAAGTTCACAATCCTATTGTGGTCATTTAGTTAAGTCGAACCCAATGGTCTAACAGTTGAGTATCACTAACTTACTCGATCGCGCCTTACCACGATAAACGAGGGTACTCCGCTTTGGCGCACATACCCTTTGTCGATATAGGTCTTGACGAGTGTTTCCCATTAGAAGGCATCTTAAACCTAATACTTTTCTTAGGGATTTGTTAATTAAAACGAACATGATCCCATCATAAAGAGATTCCCAATTTTTCCTTGAATTAAATACTTCAAATCAATATTCACCAATGGTTTGATTTCCAGGTTGTTGGAGGAGTCACAAACGGCCTCACTTAATACCCAACTTCCTTACAGGTATGACCCGTTTTTGACAAAATCTCCCCATAACGAAATAATTAAAAATTCGTATTTAATTCCGTGTTTCATAAACACAGAAATCTCATAGTCGTTATGTTTAATTTAAAAATCTGGAGTCGTTACAGATTTTATCTTCTTTAAGCAGGCATGGCATGGGTGATGTATCTAATACATTCATTCATACATGATTAATCTAATTAAAGCATGCATCATAATGTATCCTACACATACATTCATACATCAATATGTAAAGTGCAGTATATATACGTGCTTGGTTATGACCTTGATCCTATGAGATCCTTCCAAGCTAATGGAAGGATCAATGGTCAATCTAAGGTTTAAAATAAATACAACATTACAAGTCTTGCTTTCTTCTTGTTTTGCTCCTTGCTCCTTCTTGATTGGTCATCCTTCATTCTCCAAGTACAATTACAAAGGATAATAGAAATACAACCTATACTAATCAACTTACATAAGTAAACTCGAGTTACATTCGAGATAGAACAATTACAAGAAAAGAAGACGACATGCAAGTCGTATTTATCAAAACCATAATTATATATCAAAACCACTAACCTATGGGTCATTAAGGCCATAACCAATCACCATGCTCAAGTAATTTATTAAAAATAAATTACTTGCTCTTTAAGGCCATAATCAATCACCTATGGGTCCTTTCCTTTCCTTGCTCTTTATTTCTTTATTTTTCCATTTCTTTATTTATTTATGAATTTCCTGAAATGCAACAAAATAATTTATTAAAATACGAGTTTAAGCAATAAATAGGTAATAAAAATATGCAAAAATATGCACTTATCACATGTTGCAAGCCCTAACCACCAGTTTCGCGAGTTTGAAAGATCAAAACCCGACAGTTGGGGATGTAACTTATTATGGAGCAATTGAAGAAATTATCGAAGTAGATTATTGGGGAGCACTTATGGTAGTTTTGTTCAAGTGTTGTTGGTACCAAAAGGATAAGGATTGTTATGGGCTCACACGTGTCAATTTTAGTAAAACTTATCAAAAGGATGATCCATTTGTTGTAGCTACACAAGTACAACAAGTGTTTTACATTCAAGATTGTACTGAAAATAATTTGTATTTTGTTGTTAAGAAACTGCCTATAGAGTATAGTGATATAGCTGAAGGGACTACAGTACTTGAAGATGTTTATGGACCTACTATGCAAGATGCAGAAGTCCACTTTGAATTGCAAAACCAAATTGATGATGTCAGTTGGTATAGGGATGACATGCCGAATGAACAAGTTTCTGTCTCGTCATCTGGAGAGGAAGAAGCTGATGAATTCTGTGAATGAATGGAGCTTGCTGTTTTATTTTCATTATGTCAATTTCAAATTGCATGTTTTTATTTTGCTTGTAATCGATCCAGTGGATTCTTGGCCTACTTTTAACTTATTTTATATTCTTGCTTTCTTGTAATTTAATGAATTCCATTAGATAGTGTTTCTTTTGCTTGTAATCGATCCAGTGGATGCTTGCTTGCTCGATCTCAATTTGATAGTGTTTCATGTTTCTTACTTGTTTTAATTCCATTCTTCTTTTGCGTTATCTAGGGACTAATGAATTTGCATGTTTCTATTATTATCAGGATATGGAAGAAAAGGCATTTGTTCTCAGGTTCTACCACAAGGGAGAGTTTCAAAAAACTAAGTATTCATGCGGAACATGTACCAAAATTCCTGAACCCGTAGACAATGACAAACTCTCTTATACGGTACTTTTGGAGCATGTGAAAGATGTTGTTGGATATACTAAAATTGGTGGACTTTATGTGAAAAAGGAGGAGGGGGCTGGAAAATACTCTCTAATGATGCATATGTGGCTGGTCTTGTAAATGGGTTAAAAGACGGTTCTTTCGTGGATATCTACATTGACAATGTAGTTCACAAAGCTATTGAGCCTGCAAATAAGATGTAGCCTCATGTTATCGTAAGACCAAGGACACATTACTTTCAAGGTAAAATGTAGTAGACTAGATTTCTTGTGTATTGCGAATGAATTTGAGTAATAATTTTTTATGTCGTTATGTTGTAGGTCCTGATTTTCAACTAAAACGAAAGTTTGTGAAAATTCAAGATCTTAAACAACAGTAAATCGATAAGAAGAAGTCGACAAATGAAGCCCAGAATGAAAAGGTACGTGATACAGGTGGTGCTACAAACAAGAAAAAGGTAAGTGAAAACAACAAAAATGCCGGTGATCAGAATGCCATTCGAAAGGAGAAAACAATTCCAACTATAGAAGAGAATGAAAATGTAGGTGGCGTGGTAAATTTTTTATTTAAGTTTGTTAATGTTGTTATCATACTGTATGATTTGTGTTTTATTATTACAATATTTTTTATCAGTTTATTATTTGCCGCTTTAATTTAGAGGAAGATTGCAGATTATGAAGTGAATAGACGAAAGAGAATGGAAGAAAACAGGCAACAAGTCAAAAAAATGAAACTGAAGGAGAAGGCAGATGAGCTTAGTAATGCTGCTCCAAAATCCAAAAAACCAAGGAAAAAAGTGTTTATAGAGAATACAATTTTGCAGTTTGATAGGGAGTATGTTCCTGGACATGATAGTCTAAGTGAAGAAGAGGATGTATATTTAGTTCCTCAGGTATGACCTAATTTAAAAATTAATAATTCAAATAAAATCTGTTCTGGAAATTATAGCATATAATCAGTTTAATTTTGTTTATTTAGCGCAAAAAGAAAGTTGTGAAGGTCAAGAATGTTATCAGACCAAGAACCTGATCATGTTCAGTAAATAATGCTCCAAAAAGAACAGAGGTGTGTAAATTTTTTTACATCTCAATTTTTATGTGAAATTCCCTTTAGTTTAAGTTGTATATTTTAACTTAGTTTCATATGTATATGTTTATTATGGTAATGTCGACTAATAATTTTGAGGTATGTGCTTTTGTGTTGTATTTTTTGTAAGGTTACTGGGGAGACATCACCTGCCCCATTAGTACTACCACCTTCCCCTCCCCTACCTGTTGGTCGTACACAAATACTGAGGGCTCCTACCAATGAAGGAATCGGTTCGATGGGGGCATACTTAGAACTGCAAAGGCACAAAAAAAATAAGGAAGAGCAACAAAAGCATGTCAATGATATGGGTAATTGTGAAGTTCATGACAGTAACCACATACCAGGTGGTAGTGTTTTTGAAAAAGGTTTGTTTCCATATATATGTATAGGTATTCAACTTACTCTATAAAAGTAATTGTTACGTATACTATTTTGTGTCTACTTTCATAGGTGAAACTAGTACCAAAAGTAAAAAGCGCAGAGGACCTACAAAGATGAATCATGTCTTCACAAGGAAACTCGATGAAAGGCCAGTGGTTGCCTTAAATAATGAGTTCCGGCCTGTTTCGAAGAATAATAAAGTAGTTACTGAATTAAGCAGTTTCTTAAGGATGATAGCCAAACTATACATCCCGCTTGATTTCGTTAATTGGTCTAGAGTTCCTCTAGAAGAAAAAATGGGGTGGTGGGTATATGTTAAGGTAAAAAGCACTACATTTTTTTATTGGCTTATTGAAATTCAGGTAAACGAGCCATTACTGTCTCGATGATTTTCATTTTGATTTATTTGATTTGCACAATTATTCAGTTGATTTGTTTCGACAACTGTCTCACTGTGAAATTACTTAGTTTAAACACTATATTTTACATTTTATATAAGTAATGAATATTCTAATTTACTTGTTCAGACAAAGTATATTATTCCTGAGGAAGGTAAAGATTGGGTATTGAGGACGCTTGATGATGATTGGCGGGTATACAAAAGTCGCGTCAAGAGCCAACACTATAATAAATACCAGAATGATGAGGAAAGGATAAGAAACAAACCTGCAACCATTCCATTAGAATAGTTGAAGGTGTTGCTGAAGTACTGGAGTGATGAGGCAATCCAGAAGAAAGCTTCAAAAAATCTAGCAAATCGGAAAAAGGTGACTGATACTCATACTGCTGGTCGTACCAGTTTTGCTTAGATTCGTAATCAAATGGTATGATCTTTTATTTTATAACTCGATTTTATTACGTGTACTCTATTTCATTTCTTAACAAATGCTCACTTTAATTATTTTATTTCATGGTAGAAAAATGTTAAGTCGACTGATACAAAACTTACAAAGTCTCGGGTTTACCCAAAAACCCGCAAGGGTCATTTTGAGAGGGTAACAAATAGCATTTTTACCTTTTCTAACCATTTTTTTGGCAATTTGCCTTTTTGGGATTATGTCGTTAGTATTTACAAACTAATCCATTTGTGAACATTTGTAGGCAAACAAAAATGGTGAAAATCAGGAACAATCAGATGAGGATGAACATATTGTTGAGCTTGATCTTGCAGCTCATGGACCAAATTGGCTTGTTGGTAGAAGTGGCAGAACAAGGAAAATGAAGAATACTTTGCCAAAAATGTGAACATAGATTCTACAGAATTAACCAAGATGAGAGAAGAATTAACCACTGAAATAGAGGAAAAGATGAATAAGAAACTGAGCAAGATCTTTGAAAAATTGGGTGAAATGAATCCCGCTTTGAACATCAATGTGGAAGATTTGTGTGCTGCAAGTTCTGTTGATGAGGTTGATGCAGAGGAAGATGGAGATGAGGACGTCGATGGATCAGATGAGGGCGATAGATCAGATGAGGAAGATGGATCAGATGTGGGGAATGGAGATGATGCAGATGATGAAGATGAAGATGACGACGACGAATGAGTCATTTCTGTCACTATGTTTAAATTATGTATTAATAGTTGGTAGACTCCATGCCTTATGTTTAAATTTGCACATGACTGTTTCGTAGCTATTTGTATGCGCCTTAGTCATTTTAACTTTGCTTTACATTTTGAATGGTTTGTATGACCATGTCGTTACATGGTGCTGCTTTTGAATTATTGGTCATAGCCCTGTAATGGTACATTTTTATATTTGGCATTAAGTTGCCTTGATTATGAAATATTGATGATGTTTGGATTGTGGCTATAAATGGTCTGATTTAGTGTATTTCCAGCATGATCCTGCTTTTTTTTTTTGAAAAAATGTTACAATGGGTCAAAATATGTTGCATTAATCTATAAAAAATCATTGCAATTGGTCTCAGAAATGTTTCCTCAAAGTGTCAATTAACTACCTTCTTATGCTACTGCAATAGTTTTAAATTGTTGCTATAAAGCCTTAAATGTTGCTACTGAATTTTATTGCAATGATTTAATTATGTTGTTGTATGGTATCAAAAATGTTGCTAAATGGACCTATTGCAAGGGGGGCGGATGCAACGCCCAAAATTTTCAAATTCATTGACATAGACTCTACTGCAACGAATATAGGCCTTAAGGCAATGTATTTCTATCGTTGCAATATGCAATCTATGGTGTAGTGAGTCAATCATTCTTATCACATTGACAAAAAACAACTAAAAATATAACTCTCACAATTCAGAATCTAATAATATTTTAAAATTATAACATCTTACATAGATCGAAATACATGAAATAGACTTACACAAAAAAATTATATGAATTATTATATGACCCGTTCTTTGCATGGGCTATCATGCTAGTTTAAATTAAGATTATAACTTTTTAATGGTCAAATGTTGAGTAAGAACAAATATTTACTCACATTATATATGTTTTTATTCATTTGTTAATTTGTTCTAATATGTCAAATAATTCAAGTCTGTTACATAATTAGTTATCTGTTTCAGAAATTCCAAAAGGTAAATTAGTTAAAGGATATGATATTATTAATTGAAATAGATTCAATACCCGTGCAAGGCACGGGAATGATTTAATTTGATTAAAAAAAAATTTTGCTGATTTTTTTTGCTGTATTTGTGTGTTGATGGTTCGATATTTGATGTATATTACATTATATGTTAAAAAAATTTGTTCTAATGATGAACAACTTTTGATTTATTGTGACTTTATTTCATCATAATTTAGTATGATCTTATCAATGAAAATTGTGTTACGACTATTAAGTATGTATAGTGTATATTTTCTTCCATCTCAAAATTGGCAATGTCATCTGAATAATTGTAAGAAGCGAGTATTGTTATTTTCCAGTTATACACCACGTAATTGTAGAGGGGGGTTGAATACAATCTCAACTTAATTCTTTTTGAATTAGTGAGGTCTTAGACAGTTTGTAAAGAAAAAATAATAAACAAGATAGATAAATACATGATATAAAAATTTTAGGTGGAGTTTGAGAGGTCCACTTGAGAGTTTGTATTTGAAGAAATACTCTGTGTAGAAATACACAGCTGCGAATTACAATGTCTTAGTGTTTACAAGAAAACCTAAAGCAATATACGTTATGCTCTGTGTTTTCTTCTCTACTAAAACTATGTTGCTCATACAGCTTATTTAAACTATATGAAGACAAGTAAAATACGTAGAATGTAAAGATACATTTTTGGTATAACTTGTCACACACACATGCTTAAAGTGATAGCCATTTCTGGAAATGTCTTGAAGGTCTTCTTTTCTTGATTTGGACAATTCCAGCATGCTTCAAGTCCGTGTATGTTTATTTCTTCATAAGTTACTAAGTTCTTGAATTGACTTAGCTTCCAAGCCCACGTGATGATTTACGCAAAAGATCTTTTTGATTTGAATCTTCATCTCTGAAAAGTAGCTTTATCAAAAAGATAATGTTTTCGAAAGTCAATAAGCTTTTCTGCTTATTGAGCTGTGCTTGAACTTCCCAGATAAAATAGCTGATCCTTATGCATTCATCAAGATATCCTTTAAATTCTTCAGTAGTAATGTAATCATGTTGGTGGTTGCTTCCACTCTTATTCTTGCCCTAGAAGTCGGATAAACAGTGACTTATTTCACCTTTCACTTGGAAGAGTTTGAGCCATCAAATATTTACAATTTGAATCCCTACTCGTAACATCCTTTGTGTAATTGATCACTCTCTATAAGTCACGGGTTGCAAAGTAATTCTTGGTTTGTTCTCCATTTGATATGTTCCATTAGAGAACTCTGGCATTACTAAGAATCCAGGCTGAGTTCTTGAACTGATAGATCTTGACTTCTCGAATGTTGACTTCTCGAATAGTCCCTTTTATTGAGTTCTCGAATTACTTCTCGAACAGCCTATTTTTAGACTTCTGATAATGTGTATTTTATACACGTTTTGTCCTTCATTCTCTTGCATTTTTGTTAGTTCCAAATGTAATTTTATTGATATTAATTATATTTTTCATCTTTCAGTGCCTCATGCTTAATTGTTGAAAAGATGGCTTATTGTGGGCTTAGAAGCAAAGATGATTCAAGAGGGTAGTTAGAAGATGCAAGCTCGCGATGCTGGAAGGTTTTTAATGTATTATCTTGAAGATTTTGTCTCGCACGGCCATGCGCTAGGCCGTTCAAAGAGTTTAAAAGGAGCAGTCTATTTTATGGGCTGCTGTACGGTCATTCAACAGGTCGTGCAGAGTGTTCCTTTTAGTGCAGATTGTGCAGTCTAATGTACGGGCTGCTGTACGGCCGTTCATCAGGCCGTACAACACTTGCTAGAATTTTTTTGGAAGCAATTTGACTCTCTTGCCCTCCTGTATAATGGATGTATTAATAGAGTAGTTGTAAACCAAGAAAAAACATCTTATCTTCATCTCATACTTAACATTTCTAGAGCATTCAATTAGGGTTAGTGAGTAGAGAGGAGACATTTATTACTTGTAATCTAACATTGATTAAGAGTAACTAACTCTATATATTTGGCTCAAGGAAGGAGCTCTTGTACTAAAACCACTTCATTTTAAGTAAGATCTATTTCACTATCTTGAATGCTTGTGTTGTAATGTTTATGATTTTGCTTGGAGATTTTTAAGTTGCTTCATCTTTCTCTTCTTGTAATTTGAATTACTAATTGTTTATACTAATCCGTAATTGTTAGTGCATTCATTATAGTAGCACAAGGTTTAGTTTACCTAAACTCACAAGCTTTAAGTGCAAATACCTAGGTGGAGCTTCTCATCCTTGGGTTTGTCCTAACCTCTCTTTGTTTGATTCCTTGATTTGGTTAAATTAGTAGTGCTTCAATATTGGTTGCTAGTTTCAAGAGAACTAATTTATGTGCTTCACTAAATTAGTGTTTTTAGAAGAAAAATAAGTGATTGTGTGCTTCACCAATTATCTTGGTTAGGTAGTGTTGATTATATCTTGCTTATATTAGTTTGGGTGTAATACTTGAGCTTCCATATTCCTTGGGTCAAATATCTCTTTATCTTGCTAATTTACTCATTGTACCTTGTTGTGTTGGTAAAATTGGGTGATTGCCATTAATTTAGTCATATTTCTCTAGCAATTTATTTCTTGTATGCAAGTTGTTAAAATACCACAACCAACTCAAACCCCCACACCATTTTACTTTACACTAGTATTGAACGCTATTCTCTTGGGTTCGATCCCTACTTGCCACATTTGCTATATTTTATAGTTAAGTGCGAACATGGTAGAGCATAAATAAAACATTTTCAATTTGGCGCGTCAACGACGGGCATGGCCAACTTCTCGAATAGCCTATGTTGCAGACTTTTGGAATAGAGATAGTATCCTGACTTCTCGAAATGAGATCAATTCTCGAATAACCCTTTTTGTAGAGTTCTCGAATCCACCAAGTCTAAGATAACTCGAATAGAGCTATAGCAGTGGTCTGACTTCTCGAACTCTTCTTTTCTTGACTTCTCGAATTTACTTGCATGGTTATAGCAAACTCTCTTCTGATTACAGATACTTGATTGTAGCATCTTATGGATTGTTACAGAAATACACTCTAACTGGTTGCAGAGTTCCATTCTCAAGATGTAGCTTTAGTTGATCTGCATTTTAGTTAGCTTCCTGATTTATTTGTCAGCTTCAATTCCTTGATTCATTTTCTGCCTTGTGGTATTTGTTATCATCATCTATAGACATGTATATCTCAACAATCTCCCCCTATTTATGTCTTCAGGAAAAAGACATAAATCCAGAGAGTGATGATAATAGAAACCACTCTTCAGATTTTTCTTTCACTAGGACAGAAAATATTGATCAAGCTTCCATGACACAAGTTCTGGCTTGTACTACTCACCTCCCTTGAGAACTTAGAACTACTCCCCCTATGTATAGCATCCATTCTGAGAGACTGTTATGTTCTTCCACTTGCTGGTTGGTTTGAAGGTCTCTTCTTCTTTGGTGAGAGATGTAACTTCTCCTCCTTTGGCTCTATCCTACAAATTTCTCCCCCTTTTTATAAAGGATAAAAAGTTTCTGAACCTTCTCCTCCTAAAGGATGAAAGTACTGAACCTTCTCCCCTTTTTTGTCTAAGAAAAAATTTTGAAGTTCCTTCTCCCCCTTTTTTTGTTATCAGCAAGAATAGTGATGTAGTAATGTCGAGATTCAGAGGGATGAGAAGCTAGAATCTCCATAAAAAAAATTCTTTCTTAATCTCTCTATTTTTGCATCAGGATCTCATCCTGGCTCACTTCACACAGCTCACCTTCACTTACAAAAGGGGTACTCAATCTCTCCTTTTGCTCTCCTGGAAGAAATAGGAGACCACTCTTGTGCACACTCACCTTTTGCCCTGGAGCAACCAGGCCTCTCCTATTTTTCACTCTCTTCCCTCAATGCTAAAAATAGATCATAAAGATTCCATAAAGATTGTAGAATTATAGGTATAGAGCATTGATGTACAAGAAGAGAACTAAAAATTCAACAAACTGCCCTGTTAAGAGCTTAGTGAACTCAGAGTTGAGTGTTTGCTTCTTCATGAAATAAGATGAAGAATCAAGAATGTTTGGTGTATGTGTTGAAGTGCTACATTGTCACAAATTAGGTATCCATGAGTGGGGCTGAATCTTCTCATTTATAGAAGATTCATCAACCTGAATTTGAGAAATAGTTAAGAGTAACCTTTGTGTGCTTCCCCTATGTCCCTGCAACTTGTACTAACTTCTGCCTAGAAGACAAGTATGAGAAGGTTGCACAACTGTGTCCCTTACCCTCACTGAGTGTGTTCCTGGTTGGGAACTTGATTCAATAGTTAAAGTCTGTTGAGAGGCTAAAACTAGAAATGTGGATATCTAGGCCTTTTTGGGAAGACATAGGATGGCTAGGCTGGTTTTACACACCCTTACCTTCCTTGTTCTTGTGGTTTCTTGATGTTCACCACTTCCCTCACCCTCACTTTCCTCCTGTTCACTCCCCTCAAGCTAAGATATAAAAGATTTGTCAACTAAATGTTGTTGAGAAACTGTAGCGGGGGTTAAAAATGGTAAAAAGTGAATATATAGTGTGCTGATTGGGTAGAGAATCTTGGTGACATTCCAGCAATTCTCATTTTAACTTAGTAAGGCAAAGAATTTAGGACAAGAAAATAAAAAGTGCTGATAAGATAGAACTCAGTACCTGAGCTAGGTTTATTAACTTAAGAGACTTCCCCTTATGAAGGATTAATCTCTTGGCAGTAAGTGACACCCTTGGCTTCTTGAGTTAAGTTGACAATTTTCTTGAAGCTGTACTTAGGGAAAAGAAATAATTTTGCAGAAATAGCCATGGATATTCATTTAAGTATCTGCAAATCTATTAAATTTAACCTAATGTCTTAATTAGTCATCTTAATCCAGAGTTCAATAAGCAAAGAAAAGTTACCAATTCATGTGTTCAAGATTAACTAATTAGTCCTGTTTAGGCAGAGTACAAATTAGTTGTTTTGACTTTAATATTAATTCTAGGTGTTTTACACATGGCAAATGACAGAATTGTAGAACCTGGTAGATGGGATAACAAAGTTTGCTTGTGAAACACCAACATATCATCATCGTCCTTTGTTAATAATTCAAGTCCTTGAAAATACTGCAAGTAAGAAATGAATATGCAATTGTGTAGCCATTATAGCTCACTGATTGATTAGATGAATATGTTAATTAGAATTAAAACACCATGAAAAGGTCTTGAGATAAACAACAGATCTACTCAGTTTGTGTCAAATAGATTCGAAATAAACTGATTAGATTGAAGTTAACTTAATGAAATGTGTACTTAATCACTTAGTAAATCAGAATTAAGCATAAGTCAAGTTAATCTTACTAATCCATAAAGGTTAGGTTATTAACAAACTTAGGTGATTTAAGTACAAGCCAAACTATCTTATCTAAGAGTTCTTGATGAATTAAATCGAGCATTAATCTAAAAAGGAAAAATTGAATGAAGAGACATGCATAAAGACATGCATCATACATCGGATTTTAAGCAATTAAAGAAAACATCAAGAATCAACATAGATAGCAGGGAAGATCATTTCTGATAAAAATAATAAAAAAAACATCAAAAACAACTAAACTTCCCCCCTACCTAACCATCCCTAGGCGGCTGCGGCTGGGTCGTCGCTCGAGTCCCTCCGGTTACGTGCTTGGAGAGTTACCAAAGCTGCATGCATGGCAGCTATGACCTTCTCCTCCTCTGCTATGAGCTCATCACATAAAACCACACATTATGATACTAATCCTACGACATACCTAGCAGTAAGGTTTCAATTCAAAAAGACTTCTCGATACAAATTCCTAAGGCTTCGGCTACATACGTGTATCGTTGCAATGCAGTAATCAAACTAAATAAGCTTAACTTTGAATCTATCCTTTTGCTTTTTGGTCCTAAATTCGCAGCTCAACTTTTTAAATATCTGTAATTAGTGTTGTCAATTTGAAAACTAGGAATAAATATAAGAAGTAAAAATTATACTGTAAAAATAATTATTACATCCTATTATACCCTTACATATAATAAACGTAAAAAAAAGTTTATCCAAAATTTTAGTTGTGTGATCTTGAGTACCGTTAAAACAATCTCGATCATTGAATTTAATATTTTTAAAAATAGACGATCAAAATTATATAATATAAATATGAATTTATTATGTAAAAAAGAGGCATATAGGTTAAAAAAATTGTGCGAGAATTTGATTTTCCAAAAGTTTAAACTAAAAGTATTATAACTTAATAAAGTAATCAATTAAATTAATACGTATTGATACATCACAACATAGATATGTAAGAATCGTTGGATCTAATATTATTGGTTGTTATTAGAATTATATTGAATATTGAAAAATAGGTATTAATAATTTAAACTAATTATAAGTAGATTTCCTACATTGAATAGAATTATAATCATAAAAGTTCATCACTTTCTTTTCACTTCAGATGTTAGGTAGTTCCAGCTTGGAAAATAATGTTAAAACTTAAATCCTTATTAAACTAAAAATTATTTAGTGAGTTTGTTAGGAATAAATTCATGAGTTGTGATGTGTAGAATAGAATGACATTACACTTCTTGTAATACCCTGATCTTATAAAGGGTTTAGCATTTGATTAAGGGAATATCAGTTATCCAAGATCTGCAAAACTGTGAACAGTACTTGATCAGAGACTGAGGTCACGGACTACAGAGTTTTCAGGGACTATGACAAACCCTGACTGTATCGAAGCTGTAGAATTGGAAAGTGCTATACTTTAGGATCTTGTATTCAGAAGATGGAAAGAAGTGTGCATTGTTAGAAATGATTGATGAAAATAGTGTTTAGGATCTACAGCGACAAATCAGAGTTTAGCCGGAAGGAGTCAGAGTTTAGTTAAACACTGACTACAGAAGCTGGACAGAGTTTAGTAAAGTCTGTCTGGAAGCAGCGCGTACGAAGTCAACAGAAGATATTAGAGATCAATTGAAGATTGGTATGGAAGCGAGATCTTTGGAGATTGGATAGCTATCAAAGAGATCGAGTTGACTTAGGAGACGTGTGACAATCTGTAATTGATATCATTGTATAGCTGATTATTAGGAATATCAATTAGAGATTTTATCGAAGCTGTATGTTTTATAAATACAGTTAGGTTAACCCAAGAAGGGTATCGTGCATCGAACTATCTTTATTGTAACCTAGCAGCTCTTTGTGATAGTTTACATCACGAAGAGGGTTTTTAATACCAGAAGATTTAAAGTGCATTATCATCTTAATTGTTATTCTCTCATCTAATATTGATTATTAGTGTGTATTCGGCCTAACAAGTGGTATTAGAGCTAATCTGTTACTTTATTACAGTTTAAGATCCAAACACAACAATAATCATGTCAGCAATTCCTCCACCAACATCTACTAGTTCAGGCTCCTACTACTGTGAGCCGTTATGAACCAATCAGGGTTCCTATTCTCAGGCCATCAGAGTATGCCATGTGGAAGGTCAAGATGACTATGTTTCTGGAGGCTACAGATCCAGAATATCTTGACAGGATTAATGAAGGCCCTCACAATCCTACAAAGCTATCTGCTGCAACTGCTGGTGAAGAAGCTAAAATAGTTCCAAAGGAAAAGAAGGACATGACTCCTGAAGATCTATCATCAATTGCAAAGGATGCGAAGGTTAGGCATTTATTACATAGTGCTTTAGACAATGTTATGTCTAACAAAGTGATTAACTGCACCACTGCAAAAGAGATCTGGGATGCTCTTGAAGTCAGATGTCAAGGAACTGCTGCTATTAAGAAGAATAGGAGAAACATACTCACACAAGAGTATGAGCATTTTGAGGCTAAACCTGAAGAGACCATGACAGAAACATTTGATAGATTCTGTAAACTGCTCAATGATCTGTCATTGGTCAACAAAGAGTATGATCTAGAATACTCAAATCTCAAGTTTCTTCTTTCTCTCCCTGAAAAGTGGGATGTGAAAACAACCACTATTAGAGACAACTATGAACTTGCTAAAACAGAGATTGATGAAATCTATGGGCTGCTCAAAACTCATGAATTAGAAATGGAGCAGAGAAACAGGAGATCAAGCAGGAAGGCAAAGTCTGTTGCTCTTAAGGTTGAAGAGAAGCCTCAGAAGAAAGAGGAATCAAGAAGGAAAATGAAGGGAAAAGCTTTGGTCATACACTGAGAAAGTGAATCATCAAACTCTGATTGTGATTCAAACTCTTCTGAATCATCTGACTCTGAGGATGATGAAGAAGAAATGAGAAAAATGGATGTGTTGATGGTGAAGACCTTCAAGAAAATGGGTTTCAAGAATTTCAAGAAAGGGAAAAGGTTTTCTAGAGATTCAAATGAAGACAGAAAAGGTTTCAGGAGGTCTGAAAGAAAAGAGACCAAGTCTGGGAAGAAGGATAAGTCTGAAATTCAATGCTACAAGTGCAAGGAGATGGGTCATTATGCTCCTGAGTGCAAGAAGGGTAAAAATGGAAAAGTACTCATCACAAAAGGCAGAGATTGGGTAGACACTTCAGATTCTGATGAAAAAGAAACTGTTAAGGTCAAACCAGTAAAAACTTGTGCTAAATAGGTTAATATTGGTTTGATGACAGACAAACAACTCAAACATAAACTGAAGGAGTTAAAATCTGCTAAGAAACAGAGAGTGTCAAATAAGAACAGAAATGGAAAAGTAGGCATCAATTCAGGAAATAAACCAATGCTTGCTAGTTATGCTCCAAGAAAGACATGTCATAACTGTGGTAGTACTAAGCATCTTGCAAATTTTTGCAAGAAAAACAAAAATATAAATTCTTTACCTTCCAAGTCTGAGGTAAAGAAGGATTTTGCTAGAACTAAGCCACAGACTTTATGCACACACTGTGGAAGCACTTGGCATTCCATTTATACTTGCAGAAAGTATCATGCTATCTATCATAATTACTATGAACTGAAACCCAATCTGAAATGGGTTAAAGTTAATACTGCAAGTGTAAACTCTGATAATGTTAATTCCGCTGCTAAAGCTAACAAAGTTAAGAATGTCAAAGGATCCAAGCAAGTCTGGATCCTTAAATCTAACTCTCAGTAATTGCTTGTGATTTCAGGGCAACAGGGAGGCAATCCTAGTCGTGGACAGTGGATGCTCAGGACACATAACTGGAAATAAAGCCCTACTATCAGACTATGAGGAGAAGGATAGCCCAAAAGTTTCCTATGGTGATGGCAATGTAGGAAAAACATTGGGATATGGCAATATTAATCTTGGAAATGTCATCATCAACAATGTAGCTCATGTCCCAGGACTCAAGCATGACTTGCTATCTGTGAGTCAAATCTGTGACAAGGGATATCATGTAGATTTTCAACCTGAATACTGTGAAGTTATCAGCAAATCTACAGGAAAGGTTGTTCTAGTTGGTCATACGCAAAACAACATTTATGAAATCAAGCTCTTAATAGACTCTGTTGGAAAAGCTGTTTGCCTGTCTACAAGAATGTCTAGTGAAGAGAGTTGGAAGTGGCACAAGAAACTCTCACATTTGAACTTGAACAACATCAATGAATTGATCAGAAAGGATCTTGTAAGAGGACTCCCAAAGGCTCTGTTAAATGTTGATGGCCTTTGTGATTCATGTCAAAAGGCCAAGCAAAGGAAGTCATCTTTCAAGAGCAAGACAGAATTTTCAATCACTGATCCTTATCATCTTCTGCATGTTGATCTCTTTGGTCCAGTAAATGTTATGTCTATAGCAAGGAAGAAATATGCTTTAGTCATTGTTGATGAATACACCAGATTCACTTGGGTGTATTTTCTAGCAAAGAAGGATGAAACTACATTAACTCTGATGGAGCATGTGAAGCTTCTGGACAAAGGATCAAGTAACAAAGTCAGAATCATCAGAAGTGATAATGGAACTGAGTTCAGGAATGCAACAATGGAAGAATTCTGCAAGAACAATGGAGTGAAGCAAGAATTTTCAGCACCTGGTACACCAAAACAAAATGGTGTAGTTGAAAGGAAAAATAGAACCTTGATAGAAGCTGCCAGAACTATGCTTGATGAAACAAAATTTGCCAACTTATTTCTGGGCAGAAGCTGTTCAAACTGCTTGTTTTACTCAAAATGCTACATTGATCAATAAGAATGGAAAAACACCATATGAGATGGTGAAGAAAAAGAAGCCTAACCTGAAATACTTTCATATTTTCGGGTGCAAATGCTTTGTTTTGAAGACTCATCCTGAACAGTTGACCAAGTTTGAGCTAAAGGCAGATGAAGGAATTTTTGTTGGCTATCTACTGTCAACAAAGGCATTCAGAGTTTACAATCTGAGAACAAAAGTGATCATGGAATCTATACATGTGTCTTTTGATGACAAGAAAATAACTGGACTTGAAGACATAGATGAATATGATCAACTGAACTTTGAAAATGAAGATTTAAACTCTGTTGAAGTAAACTCTGATCAAACTATTCTGACAGACTCTGTTGAAACAGACTCTGAACCTCTACTGGTAAACACTGGAGAAACTTCACAGCCACAACAAAGGGAAGAACCAGTTGAGGGGGAGCATGATCAAGATGAAGACTCAAACATTGATACTGAGTCAACTGAAAAATCTGGATCAAACTCTTATGATTCAAACTCTGAAAATTCAAATTCTGACTCTGGGCAATCAAGTTCAGGGGGAGTCTCAGAAAATGAAGAAAGCCCACAACAAAATCAGGAGAGCATGGATCAAGGGGGAGGATCACATGCTGACAGAAGTCATTTGCCTTCTGCTAGGAAATGGACTAAATCATATACACCTGATTTGATAATTGGTGATCCAGATGCAAAAGTGAGAACAAGAAGTTCCACTGCAAGTGAATGTTTGTTTCAAGCATTCTTGTCTAAGAATGAACCAAAGAAAGTGGAAGAAGCTCTTCAAGATGCTAACTGGATAACAGCAATGCAGGAAGAGTTGAATGAATTTGAAAGGAATGAAGTTTGGACCCTTGTACCAAGGCCAAAGAACAGATCTATTGTTGGTACTAAATGGGTTTTCAGAAACAAGACTGACAGTGAAGGTGTTATCACAAGGAACAAGGCTAGACTGGTAGCAAAAGGCTATTCACAGCAGGAGGGAATAGACTATGATGAAACATTTGCTCCAGTTGCGAGATTGGAGGCAATCAGAATTTTTCTAGCATATGCCTCTCACAAGAAATTCAAAGTGTTCCAGATGGATGTGAAAAGTGGTTTTCTGAATGGGAAGCTTGAAGAAGAAGTGTTTGTTGAACAACCACCAGGATTTATGGACCCAAAATATCCAGACCATGTCTACAGGCTGGATAAAGCACTCTATGGACTTAAGCAAGCACCAAGGGCATGGTATGAAACTCTGGCTCAATTTCTCTTAGAAAGTGGATTCAACAGAGGTACTATTGACAAAACTCTGTTTTATTTCAAATCTGGGAGTGACTTGCTTTTAGTTCAGATAAATGTTGATGACATTATCTTTGGGTCTACTAATGATAAACTCTGTAAGAAGTTTTCCAAGCTCATGCAATCCAGATATCAAATGAGCATGATGGGAGAGCTTTGTTATTTTCTAGGCCTAAAGGTGAGACAAACAGATGATGGTATCTTCATTAATCAAGCAAAATATACCAGAAATCTTCTCAAGAAATTTGGTATGCTTGACTGTTCATCTGCATCAACTCCCATGGCAACAGCAACTAAATTGGACAAAGACACAGGAGTTTCAGTGGATATGACAAACTACAGGGGCATGATAGGATCTCTTCTTTAGTTGACAGCTAGTAGGCCTGACATCATGTATGCAACCTGTCTTTGTGCAAGATTTCAGGCAGATCCTAGAGAGCCACATCTGACAGCTGTGAAAAGAATCTTCAAGTATCTCAAGGGCACCATATCATTAGGTCTGTGGTACCCCAGAGAATCAGATTTCAAGCTACTTGGGTATTCTGATGCAGACTTTGCAGGCTGCAAGATAGACAGAAAGAGCACTAGTGGAAGTTGTCAATTTCTTGGTGACAGACTTGTCTCTTGGTACAGCAAGAAACAGAAATCAATTTCTACATCTACAGCTGAAGCAGAGTATATTGCAGCTGGTAGCTGTTGTGCACAGATCTTATGGATGAAGAATCAATTGCTGGATTATGGATTGAGGTACATTAAGATTCCTATTTACTGTGATAATCAAAGTGCTATTGCTTTGACAGGTAATCTAGTACAGCATTCAATGACCAAGCACATCAGCATAAGGTACCATTTCATCAGAGAACATGTGGAAGAAGGGAATATTGAACTACATTTTGTGTCTACAGAACAACAGCTTGCAGATATCTTCACCAAACCATTGAGTGAAGCTACATTTACAAGACTGGTCAATGAACTAGGAATGGCCTCTGGTTTTGACTAGGAATGTTGGTTAGATTCAAACTTTACTTATGTAATGTGTTGCTCATATTTCCTTGATTTGTTAAGTGCTAAGTGATCTTTGTTGATTAAACTCTGTTATGCATACTCTGTTAACATGTTTTTCTTTAAACACTGTCAAACTCTGTTAAATTCTGTCAGCATGCCTGTATATCATACACTGTTAATAAGTTTGATAAACTCTGTGAATTCTGAGTTGATTATTGTCTGAATGGAAACACCAATGAAGAAATATGTATGAAGCATGATTCTCAGCAATTAATCATGAATCTTTCTGAGTTATTGTGATCTAATCTTAGATTGTGCAGAAAGTTAACACAGCATGATACTGGTTCATATTTATAGCATCTCTTAGTTTATTTTGTCCTAAACTCTGAGTCTATAAATACTGTGTGCATTGCCTTTCATGAATAACTACTGATGTTGATGAACTCTAAACTCTGTTAGTTATACTCTGGTAGATTAAAATGCTTACTACAATACCCCCAAAGAAAATGAATATAGGTTGCTATACTCCTTTGAGATTATGTTGGTGACTAGGATGACCCAGGAACATATTGGTATATAATATGGGCTAAAATTCTCTGATTTTTGGTGACTAGTCAAAGACTAGGATGACCCAGGAACTTATCAAAATGATAAGGGCTAAAATTTTTGAATTTTTGGTGACTAGCTCCAACCTCTAGTTACTGGAATGAATAGAATAAAAAAAACAATAGAGGGGGTATAAAATAAATTAAATGTTACTGTATATAGATTGATTACTACAGAGTTTAGCTTTCATCATACAGTCAGTGTTTACTATGAGAGTTTGTGCATCCAGTGTTTATTGATTTACTTTATGGATTTTATGAAAAATTAGATGCTCTAAAAATTGATTTGGTAAACTCTGCTACACACACACACACACACATATTTTCACAACTGTGCAATTTTTGAAAGGGTTTCGGTGATAAAGTTGGAGAATTGACAAACGCTGTTGATTTGTGGTTAGTACTCTAAGGTAAATTTTCATTTGGATAATTTGAAAATTTAGGAGTAAATAGTGCTTTTGACAACTGTTATTAAGTGTATTGTGTTAAAGTGTCTTGGAAATAGGAAAGAGAATACAGCGGTGATAATTGCTATCTTTACTGCGCATGATTAACTGATCCACTGCATGTATGACACGTGTCCCACTCACTAATTATTGTGTCCCACTCACACATTAATCTAGGAACTGTTGAATGTTTGAATACACAAACGATTGAGTTTTAATTTTTAATTACAACTCTAATTACTTTTGTGTACAACGTTTCATTTTTACTTTCACCCACTCACTTTTCCATCTCACAGTTCTCTCAGTTTTCATTTGTGCATTTTCGCAAACACTTTTCCTACATACACTTTTCTTTGTGATTTCTTGCCCGTTTCTTGATTTAATGGCTTCTAAATCATTCACTGTTTTTGGTCTACGTTTTTTCCCTAACAATTATGCAGCCCCACTCAATCATGAACGTGTTCTAGAAGCGTTTCATCTTATGCAGAATTTCTTAAGAGACTCAGAGATTGGACAAGCTCTGGTTGAACCTAGTACTCTCTCTGCATCTCAAATTGCCACTTTTTGGCAAAACTCAGTCTATGTGGATGGAGGAGAGAATGGGACTCCAAACATCATCTTCACTCATGATGAACAAGAGTTTGTGATTACTCCACAAACTGTCAGAGAAACGATGGGTTTTGATACACACACCTCTTATACTTATGTTGGTGAACCTCAATTGAGACAAATGCTACAGGAGATAGGCTACATGGATTCTCTTGACAAGCTTGGCAGTGTAAATAGGCCTAATCTCAGGAAGGAATGGAATTTTTTCTTTGACTGCATCACAAGAACATTCCAGAAGAAGGTCACTAACTGGGATGTTATTCCAATGGACAGTCTACAAATCGGGTATTCTCTACTTTATGGTAGTAATTTTGATTTTGGTATATATGTTCTAATGAATCTAGGTGATAAACTGTCAGAGTCTACTACAGTTTATTTTGCTCGATTTTGTCAAATGCTATTCACTGCTTGTGTATCTGGTTTAGAGATTGTTGAAGCTGATGTGATTCAGCCTTTTAGAGTCAACAAGAGAATATTCTCTGATATGACTAATAAGGATGCTGGTAAAGAAAACCTACCTGTCTTTGTTCTGCCACTTGCTTTGCAGAATTTTCTCAACCAACCTTAAGACCAACCACAACCTGAACCACTAAGCACTGATCATACTCAAACCTTAAACACTGAACCATCTACATCACCTACCCAAACTGTACCTACTCAACAACCTGCAACCTCAAACCAAACCACTATCCCTGAACCACAACCTGCATCCACTCACAACACTCCATCACCAATCACAAACACTGCTCCAACCCAAAATCCTCAATCTCCAATCACAAAACAATCTTCACACACTCAAAGACTAAACACTGAACCATCACAATCTCAACCACATCCTAAAGCAAAAAGAGGCAGAGTAAAGCAATCAGCAGCAACTACTGAAAGACATGCAAGAGTTAAGAAGACAATAGAAAAACACACCAAAGCAAAACAGACATCTCCTGGAGCTGTTTATGCTAAAAGAAAGATTCAAAGAGCAAAAAGACCTAAATCACCCTCTGTGGTGGCAGAATCTAGTAAAGAGGATTCAGATAAAGTGCCTCTAGCTAAGAGAAGAAAACTAGTAGTCTTTGGTTCTGATGGTGAAAATGTTGAAGCTCCAGAGGTGGTTTCACAGCAAACACCTACTGTTGAGGCTGAAAAAGATATACTTGCAGAGGTTGATATGCCTGCAGAGGTTGAAATGCCTGCAGAGGATAAAATGCCTGCAGAAGAGGATAATAGAGATGGCTTTTCTCACATGGATGATACTCTTGATTTATTCATGTCATTCTTTGATCCTATCTCATCTATTTTTGCTCAATCTGAAGCAACGGGTGCAGCTGATCAACCTACAGTTGTCATTTCTGAAACTGTAGCATCACATACAGAGTTACTCTCAGATGCTCACCAGACTGTTGAAGGAGGTGATGAGATTGATCAAGCAATCAAGGCTACTTCTCAGCCTATGCCTGTTGATGACATAAATGCAAACTCTGTTGCTGAGCCTGAGCAACATGAAGAAAATCTTGACAAGGCTGCAGAAGAAATTGCAGAAACTGTGGCTGACAATGCTCAGCACAGTGTTTCACTTGAATAAGAACATGCTAAAGCTGCAAGTGTTGAACTTGAAGGTGAAAGCAGTGCAAACTCTGATTCTTTTCTGAGTGCACCAGTGCAAACAGACAATAAACATACTTCTTTCGATCAACCTTGTAAGTCTCATGAAATTGAAAAAGCACAACTTGCAAAATTTGCTGCTGACTGGTACAAAAAGGATTGCATTTTTCCAAGAGGGAGAGCAGCTATTGTTAAGCAAACTGCCAACACTATCTCCAATCCAGAGATTCTTTCTTGCTTAAAAGCAACTGTAGTTCAAGTCAAGACTCTGGATGGTAGATTTGATGAAACTAAGAAGGCAATCACTGACTTGAGGACTGAGATCCAAACTAGAGAAATGAACATGGAAAGAGAGTCTAAACTCATGACTACAAAATTTTCTAAAGCTCAAGACAATCTCTTTGCCAGGCTGGGTAAAGTTGAAGAGAATCAGTCTGCCTTGTCTGTTAAAATTGATTCTATTGCTACCTCTTTGGAGTTGATCACATCTATACTCATTCCTGATGATGTCAAAAAGGGGGAGAGAGTTGCAAAGTCAAAATGCAAGCAATTTCAAACTCTGACTCAGAAGGATAATGCTGGAGATGGAGGAGCAAATAATAAAGGCAAGGCTATAGAAACTCAAACTCTGAAAACTAGCAGCAAGTCTCTTAAACCACAGTCTGCTGGGTTAAACACTGATACTCGAGGTTCTTCAAAGACTAAGAGTTTGGTACTATCCTCTGATCCTCAGACTGATGAGGAATTGGCTGCTAAGTTATTCTTAGAAGAAAATGAAGAGGGAGTTACAATTGCAGATGTTCAAGCTCAAGAGAAGATATTTCTAGCAGAACATAAGAAAGCTATGAAATCTGGCAATTCTAAGAAGAATGTGAAAGCTGCAAAGCCTGTTCTTAAAGGCATTCAAATCAAAGAAAAAGTTGGTACTGAACAAAGGATGCAAGTATCCAGAAAATGAACAGATGCAGACTTTAAGCAAAAGCTGAAAGGCATTGGTGGAGAAAATACAACCTCTGTTTCTACACAAGTTGTAAAGAAGAATGAAAACACAACCTCTGTTGCTACACAAGTTGTGACCACACCTTTACAATCTTCTTAGTTGAAATCAATTTTTGGAAAGGGAACTATTCATGATCCAAATCAAGCACTTAAAGGTTCTGTGGATTTCACTGATGGAAGAGCATTTTCTTGGAAAATTGGAAACAACAAGGGTGGTATAGGATCACACAGGGATAAAAGGCAGAATGTTAATCCTAGAGATCCATCTTCACTAGCTGTTCCAGGTCAATGTGTTGTCACTCAAGAGAGTTTAGACAGACTGGAATCAGTACAGTTGGTCTATCAGAAGAGCCTAAAGAAAGATTTTCTATTATACTTCATAGCAGATGGAACAATTTTTAAAATTGGGGAGAATGATATTGGTTTGAAATATTGGGAAGAACTAGAACATGTTCTGTATCTTTTCAAGGTAACAAATCAAAGGACTCAATCTGTTGCCAATGTGCTTAGACAGAAGATGCTTCAGAATCTGGCAAGAAGAGGCATGAAGTATAACAGTAAATATGTTCCTAAGTACAGAGACTGGAATGGAAAGCTGATAAAGATGGAAAAGGGAACTACAAAGCTAAAGACTGATCTTGGAATCACTGTTCTTGATTTTAATGTGAAATCTGAAGAGGTGAAGTATATCAGATTGGGAAATGAAATGAGAAGAAACAAATCTACGATCTCAGAGCTGCTATCTATCAGACTGATGAAAATGATCCTCAGTTGAAAGAGATCAAGGAAGCTATGGAGAATGAACTTGAAAATGCTGAAAGAAGATTGCTTATAGACTATCTCAGAGCTACACCAGATCTTGAAGAGATTAGAGGTTAAAGTCTGTAAGATTTTTCTTATTTCTGTAGATTTTTGTTAAGTAGAAGCTTAAACTCTGTTTGTATATTAATCACTGTAATTTTGTATTTGTTTTGACATCATCATTTACTGTAAACTTGTACATTCTTGCTAATGAACAAGTTGGGGGAGATTGTTAGAAATGATTGATGAAAATAGTGTTTAGGAGCTACAGCGACAAATCAGAGTTTAGCTGGAAGCAGTCAGAGTTTAGTTAAACACTGGCTACAGAAGCTGGACAGAGTTTAGTAAAGTCTGTCTGGAAGCAGCGCGTACGAAGTCAACAGAAGATATTAGAGATCAATTGAAGATTGATATGGAAGCGAGATCTTTGGAGATTGGATAGCTATCAAAGAGATCGAGTTGACTTAGGAGACGTGTGACAATCTGTAATTGATATCATTGTATAGCTGATTATTAGGAATATCAATTAGAGATTGTATCGAAGCTGTATGTTTTATAAATACAGTTAGGTTAACCCTAGAAGGGTATCGTGCATCGAACTATCTTTATTGTAACCTAGCAGCTCTTTGTGATAGTTTACATCACGAAGAGGGTTTTTAATACCAGAAGATTTAAAGTGCATTATCATCTTAATTGTTATTCTCTCATCTAATATTGATTATTAGTGTGTATTCGGCCTAACATGCATAAAGAAAAGAATCAAAGCATTGTTGGAAACTATCAACTGGACGGCAGAAGATTACCATGTATAGATTATTCTTTCTGTTATTAGTTGATAGGTAGCATTATAAATACTCTCTCTATAACATTGTAATATGTGTGAGATTTGTGATCATCGTGAGTATACGAGTGAACAAACAGATAGAGATTTGTATTGAGAGTAGCTGATAAAGGTATTGTACACCTTTGGTAGAGTTTGTATTTGATTTTATTAATACAAACCGTTTGATTTATTCGGTTGTTCTTGTTCATCAAATCAAGCAAAAATCAGACACGATTACATAACTTGTATTCAACCCCCCCTTTGACAAGTTATTCGAGTTAACAATTGGTATCAGAGCTGGTTGATTTCGACTAATCATAAAGATCTGCAATCATGTCTGGTTACATGGATGGTAATACTAAGATCCCTATGCTCAAGAGAAACGAGTATACTCTCTGGGAAGTGAAGATGTTGCATCACCTGGAAGCAACAGATCCTGATTATCTTTACAGAATTAGAGATTGGCCTTTTGTTCCAACAAAGGTTGTTGGTCAAGCAACTGTCGATGGTAAAGTTGTTCCAGAGCACACAGCAGAGAAGCCTTCTGAATGGTCAGATAAGGACAAGGAGAACGTTCTTAAGGATGCTAAAGTGAGAAACATACTGTTCAACAGTCTTGATTCTATTCTCACTAACTATGTTCTTTCTTGTAAAACTGCTAAGGAGATATGGGACAATCTGAAGGTTCATTGTGAAGGAACTAAACCTGTCAGGAAGAACATAAGGACACTTCTCATACAACAGTATGAGTACTTTGAATCCAAGTCTAGTGAGTCACTTACTGATACCTTTGATAGGTTTACTAAACTCATCAATGAGATGGCCATGCATGGTAAATATTATGACTTGGAGGATATGAATACTAAGTTCATGAAAACCTTGCCTGATTTCTTCAATGAGAAGATATCTGCAATTGAGGAAGCTAATAATCTGGATGAAATATCATTAAAGGTAGTTTATGGAAAACTGAGGGCTTATGAACTAGACAGGCAGCAGAAGAAGAGCAGAGGTGAAGGAAAGATGAAAACTGTTGCACTTACTGCTCAATCTGAATCAAAGAAGCTTCAAGAAGAACAGAATGTTGAGCTTACTGTAAAGGACTCAAGGAATAAGAAAAGGAAAGAAAATTCTGAGTCAGAGACTACAGATATAGACTCTGACAACAGTGATTCTGAATCAGAGATGCAGGATCTCTTTGCTATGTTTGTTAAAGCTTTCATGAAAGGAAGATTCAACAGGAGAAGATTTAGCAAAAGACCTTTTCAAAAGAAAGACGAGAAGAAGAATGACAAGGGCAAAAGTATAATTGTCAAGCTTGATAAGGCAAAGATCAAATGCTTTAACTGTAGCGAGCTTCGACACTTTGCTAGTGAGTGTAAGAAGCCTAGGAATTCAGGAAAGGGTAATGCACTCATGGTCACACAGAAGGATTGGGCAGATTCCAGTGATTCTGAAGATGAATTGGATTATGACAACATTGTATTGATGGCAAATACTTCAGGCAAACATGGATCTCCAAACAAAACTTCTCCATCTTCTATTAAGGTATCACTTCACTCTCTTGATTCATTTGATAGCTTAGACTCTGATAATATTATATCTATCCATGCTGAGTTTAAAAATCTTATGACTAATTTCAGAATTCTTACTAGTGAAAGAGATGAACTTAAGATTAAGAATGATGAATTAGTTGATAGAAATAATATTCTTGAATCTGAGTTAATACAAATAGAACATTATAGAATAGATTCTAATAAAGCAAAGCATGATTATGGTGTTATTCTTGAGGCTTATGACTATGTCAGAAAAGAACTAGAGGAAGAGAGAGAGAGAGAGATGATGAAAACCATTAACAACTCTGGTAAAAAAGACTCAAGAAATCATTGAAAATCAAATTCTTGGCAAAGTTTATGGCTTAGGCTTTAAAAAGGATAAGAGTGAAACTCATGTAGCTGTTGTCCAGAATGATAATAGTAAACAAGAAGCTAGCACATCTAAATCTGAAAGTAAGCAGAAAGTTTCTGAACCTAAACATGTTAAGTTTGTTGATTCGAATGGTACCCCAGTTGTGCACAAGAGAATTAACAACATTAGTTCAGGTGAGAAAGTGTTAGAAAAACTTAGGAATGTCAACATAGGATTTCTATCTAAGTCTCAGCTAAAACAGAGACTAGAAGGTCTTTCAGAGTCTAGCAAGACCAAAAGAAATAGGAATGGAAAAGAAGGTATTAACAAAGAGAATAATTACAAGAATGTACCTGATGCACCTAGGAAGAAATGTTATAATTATGGAAATCATAATCATTTGGCCCTAGACTGCAATAAAAAACCTTCTTGGAAAACTGAGTCTAGATTCCCCAAGACTCAGAAAATTCAATACCAACCACAAAAAGCTTGTTATCATTGTGGTAGTTTACTTCATTCCATTTATATGTGTAAGGAATATCATGAACTGTATTATGACTATTGCAGAGTCAACCTTAGACTCTGATTTCACAAACTGTTTGTGACTAGGAGTTTCAGATTTCAGAGAATAATAGTCATAATACAGTTCATGATATTCCTTACACATATAAATGGAATGAAGTAAACTACCACAATGATAACAAGATTTTTGTGGTTGGTATTGAATTTTCTGAGTCTTGGGGAATCTAGACTCAGTTTTCCAAGAAGGTTTTTGATTGCAGTCTAGGGCCAAATGATTATGATTTCCACACTTATAACATTTCTTCCTAGGTGCATCAGGTACATTATTGTAATTATTCTCTTTGTTAATACCTTCTTTTCCATTCCTATTTCTTTTGATCTTGCTAGACTCTGAAAGACCTTCTAGTCTCTGTTTTAGCTAAGACTTAGACAGAAATCCTATGTTGACATTCTTAGGTTTTTCTAACACTTTCTCATCTGAACTAATGTTGTTAATTCTCTTGTGCACAACTGGGGTACCATTCGAATCAACAAACTTAACATGTTTAGGTTCATAAACTTTCTGCTTACTTTCAGATTTAGATGTGCTAGCTTCTTGTTTACTATTATCATTCTGGACAACAGCTACATGAGTTTCACTCTTATCCTTTTCAAAAGTAACTAGTTAGATAATTGTGGTAGTTTACTTTTTTGTTTGTAGAGCACAGGAAAGAAGCATTCAATTATCTTGGACAGTGGATGCTCTGGACATATGATTGGAAAGAAGTCCATGCTTACAAAGTTTGAGAGAAAAGTTGGCCCAGTAATATCTTTTGGAGATGGCAACAAAGGAGAAACTCTGGGATATGGCTCAATTGTTTTAGGGAATGTCATCATAAAAAATGTAGCCAAGGTTGAAAGGCTTGAAACACACACTTTTAAGCATAAGTCAACTGGGTGATAAAGGTTACCAATCAATCTTTGACAGTGAAGGATGCAAAATCTTGAATATGAAGAATGGAGACATTGTTCTAACTGGTCAGAGACATGGTAACATTTATGAAGCCAGCTTGAGTGACACATCTAAAGGAATTGTCAGATGTCTTTATATCAAGGCATCAAATGATGAAAGATGGAATTGTCACAAGAAGCTCTCACATCTTAACTTTAAGAAGCTTAATCAACTTGTTAAACACAATCTAGTGAGAGGCCTACCTCAGGCAAATTATGTGCAAGATGGACTTTGTGATTCTTGTCAGCATGGAAAACAAAGAAGAACCACTTTCAGGAGCAAGACTGAAAATTCAATTACTGAACCATTTCACATGCTGCATCTTGATTTATATGGTCCAGTAAACATTATGTCTATTAGCAAGAAGAGATATGCTCTAGTTATAGTGGATGACTACACAAGGTTCACATGGGTATTCTTTCTACATAAAAAGGATGAAGCTCCTCAGCAAATCATTGATCTTGTCAAGAATATTCAAAATAGCTCTGAGTACAAAGTCAAAGTACTTAGGAGTGACAATGGTACAGAATTCAAGAATTCTACAATGGAGGAGTATTGTGCAGACAATGGAATCACTCCACAGTTTTCTGCACCTGGAATACCTCAGCAGAATGGTGTAGTAGAAAGAAAGAACAGAACTCTCATAGAGGCAGCAAAAACTATGCTTGCAGATGCAAAGCTTCCAACCTATTTCTGGGCAGAAGCTATCAACACTGCATGTTTTACTCAAAATTGCACCTTGATAAATAGTCATGGAATGACTCCCTATGAGATGAACAAAGGAAAGAAGCCAAGTGTGAAATACTTTCACATCTTTGGATGCAAATGTTATGTCCTGAAAGTTCATCCAGAACAACTTGGAAAGTTTGAAGCCAAATCGGATGAAGCATTCTTTCTAGGATATTCACCATCAAAGGCCTTCAAAGTTTATAATCTCAGAACTCACATTGTTATGGAATCAATTCAAGTTGCATTTGATGACAAGAAGTTTGGAATTTTGTAAACTGATGAAAGCCATGAAAAATTGGAATTTAAAAATCTTAAGGATTCTGAGATTCTCTCCAGTGATGATGAAGGTTCTCCAGAGGAAATTTCTATTGCTTCTCAAAGGAATGTTGTTGCTGAGGGGGAGCAAATTAATCAAGGAGAACACACTACTAGTCAGGAGCAGACTAATCATTCAGAGTCTACTTCATCAGGGACTAATTCTTCAGGGACTAATGGAGAAAGTTCAAGTACTAGTAGCAGTATGGAGTCTATTGATTCTACTGATCAAGGGGGAGCTTTTGAAGGAAATTAACACTCTTCTACAAGAGATACCACTAACATAGGGGGAGAGTCTAGCAGGAGTAATCTACCACCTGTTAGGAAATAGACAAGGGATCATACTGAAGATTTAATTATTGGTGATCCAAATAGTGGTGTTCAAACTAGAAGATCAATTCAAAATGAATGCTTGTATAGTTGCTTTCTCTCAATGAATGAACCTAAGAAGGTTGAAGAAGCCTTATAGGATCCTGATTGGGTAATTACAATGCAGGAAGAACTAAATAAGTTTGAGAGAAACAAAGTCTGGAAATTAGTACCAAGACATAAAGACAGATCAATTGTTGGTGCAAAATGGGTTTTCAGAAACAAGCTAGATGAATCTGGTATGATTGTAAGAAACAAAGCAAGACTTGTGGCCAAGGGACACTCTCAGGAGGAAGGAATTGATTATGATGAAACCTTTACTCCTGTAGCAAGATTGGAAGCAATCAGAATGTTTCTTATATTTGCAGCTCATTCAAAGTTCAAGGTATACCAGATGGATGTTAAGAGTGCTTTTCTAAACGGCAAGCTTGATGAGGAAGTGTATGTGGAGCAACCACCTGGTTTTGTTGATCCAAAGTATCCAAATCATGTTCAGCTACTTCTAAGAACTCATCTTCCTACTCTCTATAATTCT
This sequence comes from Saposhnikovia divaricata, assembly GCA_036435485.1. Taxonomy (NCBI): domain Eukaryota; kingdom Viridiplantae; phylum Streptophyta; class Magnoliopsida; order Apiales; family Apiaceae; genus Saposhnikovia; species Saposhnikovia divaricata. The sequence goes on from CM071598.1 coordinate 173,070,649, forward strand.
TCTTTCTTTGGTGGTGAAATAATTCAGGAACCTCAATTGGAGAAGGACCCCCCTGTGTCTACCCAAGTAACCCAAAACATCACAGTCTCTGAAACAATTCTAGAACCAAGTTTTGATCCACAACCTGTTGTTTCAAAGAAACCAACCTCTGATGTTTCTCAAAAGGCATCAGTTGTAAAGAAGAGAAGATATGTAGCTCCTAGTTCTAGTAGTTCTAGTAGTGAAGATAATGATATACCTCTTGTTGAGAGAGAAGAATTGAAGGCTGCAATTCAACTTTCTAAACTAAGTGAAAGAGGTGAAGGACCTAGTCACAGCCAGGCTACAGTTTTCCAAAAGACTTAGTTCTTAAAAAGGAAATTACTAGGTACAGTCTCTCAAAAGGCTGTGTCTATTGGAAAAAGATCTCAACCCAAGATCACCACTGAGTCTGCACCTCTTGAGCCTTCTCAAGTTAAATCTGTTGCTCACTATACCAGGAGAACAAGGAGAAAGATTCAATTGCCACCTACACACACAGAGTCTAGTCCAACTAATATTTTGCAGGTCTCTAAGCATAAAGCTCTATCCAAGTCAGAATCTGACAAGAGAGGCCTTGATATTGATTCAAGTTGGGAAACCACATTAACATACAGGATGGCTATGAAGCTTATTTCTATCAAAGTCAAGCTTTCCAGGCCTGTTCTAGACTTTTTGATTGAAAGAGTTCCCAAACTTTCTCATCCTCAAGAATATGGAATTCTATATCAAAGACTTGATCTTATGAAGATGTATTTCTATAAATCAATCAGAGGAGAATTGGGAAAGAAGTTTGGACTTTCTAAGGATGGTGCACTTCAATCACTTCACACATACTTGTTTCACAAGGATTTTATTGTTGAAGATGCTCCAGCTCAAGGTGAACAAAAGGAGGTAGTAGATAGTGGAATGCAGTCAACAGAAGATACTATTGCACCAGTGGTGGATAGTAGGATAGATCAGATCACAGTCACTGCAACACAAGAACCATCTAGTCAGAGGTTGGATGACTCAGGAACTGTGATAGCTGATGCTGAAAGGTCTTCTATGATGGCTGAAACTGCAATTGAGATACCCTATGATATGGGATGAATGACTTTAAATTATTTTCCTGAAGATCAAACAAATATTGTTCAGTCAGAGTCTATCCACCTTGAGGGTGAGTCTCAGCAAACAACACTTAAAGACAGTGACATACTAACTATGGTGTCTAATGAAGTTTTACTGAAGACATCAGAGTCTAGTGTAGACCCTGAAAGTGGTATACTGGAGCCTGTAGTCTCTAGAAAGACAATAGATGTTTGTGAGGGTTTAGAGACTATAGCATCTCACTCCATGGAGAAAACCTCAAGCCCCTTGCCATATGAGGAACCCTCTCTCCATATGAGTTCAGGTATAAAAACTTCTTTTAACCCCTATTTTTCTGTAGGTCATGAGAGCACTTATCCAAATTTGAGTGAAACACTTAAAAAGATGGACATAGATCTACAAATTGAGAGGCTGGCTCTTGACCAGGCAAAAGGAGAGGTAGAAAGAGCGTTGGCTTTAGTAAGTCAAAGTAAGAATGAGGGTATGGATGATCAACTCCATAGTGAGGGAGAGAAAACTAGGAAAGAACCATCTTTTGATTTCTGGGATAAGATTTTTCCTGAATCTTGGTCTGAAAATCTTAGTATGGATGCTGGTACTTATTCTTTTATAAAGATGTATGAGAAACAGGACTTAGCCAAGCATAATTCAAAGCCTGAAGTTAAAGCTCAGCAATATCAACAAAGGCTTGTGGATGCTATCAATCGAAGAGGAGATAGGCTAAGAGAGTCACTTTCTCAGAATGTGCCAGAAGATTTACCTCATGATCCTAGTGTCCCTCTGAATGTGTTACTAATCTCAGCTTGGATTGAGAGATTTACAGAAGCTGATCACTCTATGGAGGAGTCAGAGTCTGTAACTATTAGCACACAAGATACTGGTGAAGGTCAGGATGTGAGTAATGTCGGAAATTTGGTAATAGTACCTTTTACTTCAGTTTCAGATACTCTAGTTGCAACTGTAAGTCATTCTACTAAGTACCTTTACTTGAATATCATTCTATATCTGTAGTTCTTGATTCAAAGGCAACATCATCTGCAAAGGTTAAAAAACCTTCCTTTGGTTATTTTGATCAAATATGGCCTACTAATCTAGTAGAAGCTCATGATCTGGGTCTTGATTCTCTGAATTTCACATTTATTCAACTGCTTCAAGCAAATAACAGGGAATATGCTCTTGGGAAGGCCACACCTTTGCATCTTGATTTCAACAATCAGATTGATGATACTGATTCTACTCATTCTAATGCTGAATCTGAAGACAAGGAGATATTTACTTATTGGGATCAAGATTTTCCTACTGAAATTGCTCAAAGTCAATTTGTTACTGATCCTGACTCTTTCACACTTATTAGACACATTGGTAAGATTGAGAATATAAGGGCCAAGGACAAACTGTAATTCTTTAACAAGTATGGAATCTATCCAGATGAAGTGTCAGATCCTACAGCATTAGCTCATACTAAGGGCATTGCTGAATTCAATTATCAAAGTGGGCTTCTTGAAGATGCTCATCAAATTTTGGATGCTGATCTTTCTTCTGTAAATTGGTCTATTCAAGTTCTTGCTACTCAGGTTGCATGTATTGATACTGCAATTCAAGCTACCAATGATTCTATAAAATTTGTATCTTCCGACATTGAAGTCAATCTTTATAAGCATAAGACTCTTATTGAAGGTGTTCAACAAAATCAAACAGATGTTCAACATCGGCTTCAGACATTAGAGGATAACAACGTCACTATCATGGAAAATCAGGTTGTTTTGATGAATCTTATTTGTTCTCTCACTGAAAGTCTTGGAGTAAATGCTGCTAATATCAAAAAGGGGGAGATAAAAACAATTAAGAGGAAACAAACAGGAATAGTCATCAGAGATACTTGCAAGGCTGATGCTACTGAAGACAAGTCTGATAGAAGAGATAAGGGTGATGGTGGTGGTAGTGGTGGTAATGTTAGAAAAGGAAAAAGTAAAGTTGGTACAGGCACTGATACTGGTAGATCTACTCAGTCGAGATCTAAAGAAAAGCAAGTTTCTGGACAGTCAGAGTCTGTAATAAAGAAAGCTAAAACTCTTCAAGTACCAGATACTGCATCAATTCTTCTACAGGAACAAGTTGTAAAAGATGTAGTGTCAGGGAGTACTATAAATTTGAATAATGTAGGATTTACACAGGAGGAGGTGATGAAATCACAAAATGTTCAATCTACTACTTCTGGTGTTGAGAAGAAAGTTCATTCAAGATCAAAGGAACCATCTTACTGGACTATGAGTCAAAATTTACAGTCTCTAATTCCTAGAAAAAGGACTGGACTTGGTCATAGTGAGATTGGAAAGCATACCATAGATGTTGCAAAGCATACACATTTTTTAAAAATTAATAAAAAAATTAATGTACACAATTTTGAATAATATATTTATATATTTAATTTTTTCCAATCTCTCACTTCTCTAACATCAGTTTTTTTTACAAGTATAAACGATTGGAGTAGTATTTTGGTAGGTTATTGGGTGAATAATTTTTTTTTGCAAAATGAAACGATTTCATTTAAAAGATAAGAATCACACAATCCAAAAAGGAAAGGAAAAATAAGACATTCTTTCATCCATAAAAGCTTATCATCTAACCGAAAGGTATGCTTAACCAATCCATGAGGCGTAACCTGAATTACAACTAACATGAGAAAGAGATTCCTCAGGAAGTTTAGACAGTAACACCCCTATATCAGAGAAGAAGACTCCATACACTAGCAGGCCTCGTTAAAAACCCCGCAAGAGCAAAACCCAATGGGAAAAAAACTCAAGGGGGAAAAAAGAGTGCGCACCCAATAATAATACATCGATCTACACAAAACTAAAATCAAATTGCCTGGGACTTCTTGTTGATTTCACTATAAAATCCAAGATTCTGCCTCCATCTGTTTCCCATCCAAGGAAAACTGTAAGATCCACAACAAATAAATCTATGTCAGTGAATCATTTATCGAAAAAGTACTAAAAATATTTATTTTATACAGTATACATAAATACATAGAACAGTTTTATATATCTAACCAAAGGGGTTCCCTTTGGTTAGGCATATAAACTCCGAACTCTCATAAAGTAAGGGAAATATCTCCAATAATAATTATTATTGAAAATGTGTGCGACAATATTTCTTAAGAAAAACAAAATAAAATAAAGTCTAACCAATGAAATCTTTGGTTAGACACTAAAAAAATCAAATAAAGAAAATAAATAGACAAGCCAACAAAATGGTACTTTGCCTCTACAAGGCCAAAATATACGCCATCATTACTGGCCACCAATAAATGGAACAAAATAACCATCAATCAAGGCATAATTTGCTTTGAACTTGCCCACCCATAAATGGTACAAAAATAGTCATCAATCAAGGCCTAATTAGCATTGAACCTGGCCACCCATAAATGGTGCAAAAATAGCCATCAATCAAGGCATAATCAACATTAAAAGAATAAAAAACCAAAGGTTGACCAATCATCATATATGGAAACAAAATAATAAATTTTAAACCCAAAACCACTAACCCTAAAAATCCTATATTTCAAAATATAATAAAACAACCCATTAAAGAATATCAATTACCATTTAAAATTATCATATTGAATAATTTAAAAAACTTGTAAAAACATATTTGCATCATACAAATTTTAAAATAGTAATCACAATCAAATCAAAACAATAACAATTTCATGGAAAAATTAATGGGAAGCAAATAAATTTAAATTCAAGCACATTTAAAATTCAGCCAATCATGCAATTAACAGCTTTGACTGAATTAATCACGTAAATAAAGCAATTACAATCACTGTAAAATCATGCAATTAATTACTCAAACTCAACAATTCCTACGACCCCAGCCACGTCGATGAACCATCGCCGGCCAGAAGGCAGTTCACAGCTGAATCATAACAATTAAAACCCCAGAATTTTGACACAGCCATTCGACCACACACCTGCGATATTGATAGACTCTGATAAAACTAGAATGGATATATGAATTCAGAATCAAGAATCAAGAAAACAATGTAAGAGAAACTAATAAACTCTTGTATTGTTTTGTATGAAGCTTAGAAATGTAACGATATTGTTGTGTTTTGATGTGTGTTATTACATGAGTAAAACCTTAATTTATAGAAGAATAAGGAGACAATGTAGTAAGTAAATCTACCTAAATATATTGACTATATACATGTATGTTTACATTTCAACACCCCCCCTCAAACTGAAGATGGTTGAGAAACCAACTTGAGTTTGTGAACATATTTATGAAAACTTCCAGGTGTATGAGATTTTGTGAATATATCTGCAGCATTATCAGCACTAGCAACACCTTGTAAACGAACTGTTCCCTTTGCCACTTGTTGAAGGGTGAAGTGACAATCGATCTCAATGTGTTTAGTACGGTCATGAAAAACATCATTATCAGTAATGTCAATGGCATTTTTACTATCACAATAGATAGAAGTGGATGGAGAATGCGTGATACTCATATCTTCAAGTAACCATCATAGCCATATTAGTTCCTGTGTAGTGTCGGCAAGAGCCCGATATTCTGACTCGGCACTTGATCGAGAAGTAAGAGATTGTTTCATAGTGCGCTAGGAGATAAGAGAGTCACCAAGAAAGAAACAAAATCCAGTAGTAGAACATCTGGTAGTAGGATCACCGCCCCAATCAGCATCTGAGTAGGCATGTAACTCTAGTGGAGAGTCAAATGAATAATGTAATCCATGAAATATAGTGCCTTTGACATAACGAAGTATATGAAGAACAGTTGTGAAATGAGGAGTGCGAGGAGCTGCCATGAACTGACTTACAATGTGTACGGCATGAGCAATATCTGGATGTGACAGTGAGATAAATTAAACTTCCAACCAATTGGCGATACAGTGTAGGATTGGAAAGAAGTTCAACATCTTCTACGTAAAGTTTAACCTCATATTCCAAAGGTGTGGAGAAAATCTTGGTGTCACTGATTCCAGATTTTAATACAAGGTCAGATGCATACTTCACTTGTGAAAGTGTGTAGCCAGTAGGAACAGTAGAAACCTCAAGACCCAAGAAGTAGCTCAGTGAACCAAGATCCTTCATCTCAAATTGCTGACTGAGAAATTGTTTGAGTTCAGAAATTCCTTTCGTGTCATCTCCGGTAATGATCATATCATTCACATACAGAAGAAGCAAAATAATTCCTCGTTCAGATCTTTGTATAAAAGGGGCATGATCATATGGACTTGAAGAAAAACCCAACTGCTGAACTATTTTGCTGAATTTTTCAAACCAAGCTCGAGGCGCTTGTTTAAGACCATAAAGTGCCTTGTTAAGCTTGAACACTTGATTTGGAGAGTGGGAAAAACCTGGAGGAGGTTTGAGATAAACTTCCTCATGTAGGTCTCCATTGAGAAAGGCGTTCTTGACATCCATTCGCCACATATCCCAGTGTTTTGATGCTCCAATAGCTAGTCAACTTCGAACAGATGTGAGACGAGCAACTGGTGCAAAAGTTTCCTCATAATCAATGCCATACTTTTAAGTAAAGCCTCTAGCAACTAGACGAGCTTTATATCTTTCAATAGAGCCATCAGATTTTGTTTTGATTTTATAGATCCATCGAGAACTCACTACTGTTTTACCAGGAGGCAAAGTTACTAAATCCCAAGTGTGAGTTTTGTCTAATGCATGAAGTTCCTCTTCCATTGCTTTCTGCCAAAGAGGGTTAACACTCGCCTCTTTATATGATTGAGGCTCATGTAATGATTATATAGCAGAATAAACATGATAATCAGTCAGTCGAACAGAAGGCTTTCTTACCCGAGTAGAGCGATGAGAATGTTCGTCTGAAAGAGATGGTGGAGCGGGAGAGACATCACTAGAATCCTCAGACTGAACTTCTGTTGGAGGAACATTCATAGTTGGGGATGGTTGTATGAGCTCAATTGGAGAATCTGTAGGAACTGTGTTAGAAGATGTTGATGAGTCGACATGTCATCACTGGGATATAATTCAACAAAAGGATCTGTAAAGTGAGAGATGCTAGAAGAAATGTCGATTTTAAAATCTGACATAGATGAGAACATTTTGTGTTCCCAAAATGTCACATTACGAGAGACTCGAAGTCGTTGAGAGATAGGATCCCAACAACGGTATCCCTTTTGACCACTACCATACCCAATAAAACAACAAAGACGAGCACGAGGTTCTAGTTTTGTTCTTTCATGTGGAGGAAGAAGAACAAAGCATGCTGAACCGAAAACCTTAAGGTTATCATATGGAGGTAGTTCTGCATACAGTTTTTCATATGGAGACACATTATCAGTGACTGGAGAAGGAATCATGTTTATTGTATGAACAGCAGTTAGTGCAGCTTCCCCCCAAAAGAATTCCGGACAAGAATAAGAAATGAGAAGAGCTCGAATTGTATCAAGAATGTGTCTGTGTTTATGTTCAGCACGACCATTTTTTGTGATGTGTATGGACAAGAACTTTGTGCAAAAGTACCATAAGATGCCAAAAAATTTGTAAGTTCTGATTCTTTGTATTCTTTGGCATTATCGGCACGAAAAAGTTTAATTTTCTTGTTAAATTGTGTATCAATCATTTTGGCAAAATTTTTATAAGTTTCTCCTAATTCAGATCGATTTTTCAAAATGTATATCCAAGTGTATCGAGAAAAATCATCAACAAATATCACATAATATCTAGACCCCCCATAGTCGGAGTTGGAGATGGACCCCAAATATCAGAATGTATAAGATCAAAAGTAGCTAATGATGTTTCATAATGGATAGGAAATGGAAGTACATGTTGTATTGCCAGTTTACATGATACATACAATAGTGTCTGCGTTAATACTACCTAGATGACCACTAGAAACTAGACTACGTAAATGAGAATGTGAAGGATGACCTAACCGGGAATGCTAGATGCTAGATGTGGATGAAACAGAACCAACTAGATTAGTGGGTGATATTGGTGTAGGAAGATGAAGGGAAGTGAGCTCAAACAACCTTCCACATCTACGTCCTGTCCCAAGAGTTTGTCCTGTCTGAAGATCCTGTACATGACAACCAGAAGAAGTAAACATAATGTTAAGACCAAGATCACATAGTTGGCCAATGGAAACAAGATTAAGTGAAAGATTAGGAACAAAGTATGTGTTAGGAAGAGAAAGATCTTCAGTGGATACAGTTCCAATGTGTGCCACTTTCATTGTAGAGCCATCAGCAGTTTGAATATTTGGAAGGCATAAACTCTGTGTTTTTGTGGTAAATATGGATGGATCATTTGTCATGTGATTGCAACATGCATAATCAAAATACCAAGAAGTACCTGAAGGTAGTGTTCTTTTCGTAGTTCGTTCACAGGGAAGGACTATCAATATCGATTTCGAGTATATTATCTCTTACAATTTAGAAGTGTGTAAATGGGGGGGTTTTGAGTTTGGTTAAGGTGTTTTATCAAACACCTAGCATACAATAACTAAATTGCTACAAAAATACAACTAAGTTAATGGCTAAAATCCAAATTTGCCAACACAACAACACAATGAGCAAATTAACAAGATAGGAGGCATTTGACCCAAGGATTATGGAAAATCAAGCACTTCAACCCAACAACAAGCAAATATATCCAACTCTACCTAACCAAGATAATTGGTGAAACACACAATCACTTATTTCTCTTCTATTATAAACACTAATTTAGTGAAGCACATAAATTAGTTCTCTTGACACTAGCAACCAATAATGAAGCACTACCAATTTAACCAAGTCAAGGAATTAAACAAAGAGAGGCTAGGACAAACCCAAGGATGAGAAGCTCAACCTAGGTATTTGCACTTGAATCTTGAGAATTTAGGTACACTAAACTTGTGCTACTATAATGAATGTACTAACAATTACGGATTAGCACAAACAATTAGCAATTGATATTACAAGAAGAGCAAATTGAAGCAACTTACAATTCTCCAAGCAAAATCATAAACAATACAACTCAAGAATTCAAGATAGAGTGAAATAGATCTTACTTAAATTGAAATTGGTTTTGTAAAAGAAATCCTTCCTTGATCCAAATAAATGAAGTTAGTTACTCATAATCAATGCTAGATTACAAGTAACCAATGTTCTTCCTCCTACTCTAATTATATTTACCAGATGAGACTACAAGATAAGGTTAGGTTTTGATGAAGATAAGAGGTAGGTTAAGTTATGAAGATGTTAGATAAGGTTGTGTTTGGTTACATCTCTTTTTAATACACAGCAGGGGTCGTACGGCCTGTCGAACGGCCGTACAGCTGCCCGTACAGAAAATCTGCTCCTTTGAACGGCCTGTCGAACGGCCGTACATCAGCCCGTACGAGATAAAATCTTCAAGATAATACATTAAACACCTCCCGACATCGCGAGCTTTTATCTTCTAACTTCCCTCTTGAATAATCTTCGCTTTCATGCCCAAATTAAGCCATCTTTTCAACAATTAAGCACGAGGCACTGAAAGATGAAAAACATAACAAATATTAATAAAACAACATTCGAAACTAACAAAAATGCAGAAGAATAAAAGACAAAACGTGTATAAAATACACGTTATCAGTACCTGAAGTGACAGAGAATGCAGTGGAAGGAGAACTGGTTTTAAGTAAAACCTGTCGAAGCAAGGCTTCAAGCTTGCTTGCAGATGTAGTTTCTGTTGTAGATTCAGAAGTTGCAGCAACAGAAGACTGAGTGAACTTGTTCGGACTGAATGATGACTTTTTCTTGCAAAACTGAATTGAGTAATGACCCTTTTGATGGCAATGTGTCAGAAGTAGTTATCGAAGGTACCGCTAGGACAGTATCAATCGTGGGGGTAGCTTTGCCAATGTCGAGTCGAGTTTCCTCAGAAATAAGTTCAGTTAAAGCACTCTGCAAAGAGGGCAGTGGAACACGATGAAGAAGAGCAGCTCTAACTGGTTCATAGTCCTGAGTGAGAGCCATTAGAAACTGGATGAGCCGTTGTTGGTCACGATATGTGTGATAAAGAGTGGCATCCTCTGTGTCTTTCCACTTTGGTTCAGACAAAGTCAGCTGATCCCAAAGTGATTGTATTTGAGATAGAAAATCAGCTACAGATTGACCAGGTGTTTGTTTTTGTTTGCTTAAAAAACTCATGATCTGATATTGATGTGCAAGATCAGATGTAGTGTAACGAGATGCCAATAAATCCCAAATTTCCTTTGCAGTTTCAAAATTCCCGAACTGAAGATTAATCTTAGAAACTGAAGAGTTTCTAAAAAATGTGATAGCCTGATGATTTTTGACATCCCACTCTTCAATGCGATCTTTAAACTTTGACTCATCTTCATCCTTATTTTTTGTTGGAATTGTAATATCACCACTTACATAACGCCAGATTCTTTTACCCTTAAGAAAACTACGCATAGCTTGAGACCAAGCCAAGTAGTTGGAGCCATTCTAAATTGTGAGTACAGAGGATAGAAAACACCTTGAAGGAGTTGATTACAAGTGTAATCAAGACGAAATCGTTGGTGAGTCTAGAGGTTCAGAGGTTCAGTGTGGGTGAGTTTGAAGTTTGAACGAGTTGATTAACTCGATGTGTTAACCTGTCACTGAGTTGGGCGAGTCACCGAGTTGTCTCGAAACGTTGTTAATGATGTGTAGAGGCTTGGTGTGTGTTTGGTATATCTTGTGATTGGTATGGAGTTAAACTCAGTAAGTGTTTGTGTAACTTAGTGAGTTAACACGCATGGTGTTTGTGCAAATGTCTTAAAGAAAGAGCTTGGAAGAAATGAAGCTACCGGAGACAATGGCTACCACCGGAATAACACAGGTAAGGATCTTAAAGCTCTGATACCATGATAAAACTAGAATGGATATATGAATTCAGAATCAAGAATCAAGAAAACAATGTAAGAGAAACTAATAAACTCTTGTATTGCTTTGTATGAAGCTTAGCAATGTAATGATATTACTGTGTATTGATGTGTTATTACATGAGTAGAATCCTAATTTATAGAAGAATAAGGAGACAATGCAGTAAGTAAATCTACCTAACTATATTGACTATATATATGTGTGTTTATATGTCAACAAAGCTACCCAACTATATTGACTATATACATGTGTGTTTACATTTCAACAGACTCATATTCACACACACATAACCATGCACACAATAGTACGCACATACTCATACAATCGTTTACCACAACTCGTACATATACACACACGACACATAGATAAACAAATATTAAAACATGTAAAAAACTAAAATTTTAGTTTTTTACATATTTTAATGCTTGCTGGTTGTTGGGTGGATCTTGAATGACCCTCTATAGTGAATTATCACGAGGGTGGAAGCATTCATTATTTGTGTAAAGTATATGTGATTAGGTAGTTGAGAACATGCGATTTTCAATTGATTTAAAACTATCTTTCTCTCCCTAACAACCACCTAAATAGTTAATAGAAATTTACACAAATAACAATTGTATTTCTGCCAACGAAGTATGGTTCCAAAAAGAATTGATCCAACAAATCAGAGTTTTTAATTTAAACAATTTAGGACCTAGATTAACAACTTTGTCAACGAACATTGGGGAAGTCACAATAAAACATTGCAAAAATAGTAAAATTGTGAAATGAATTTTTATCCTTAATACTTTAGCAATAAAATAATATATAGGATCAGGTAACAATAATCATAATATTATAGGATTAGGCAATCTGAGATATATTTTCCTGAGATACCCATCTTTTTATATGTAAAAATGGGGTGGACGTTTTAGTAAATTCAGAATTTTTTAATTAGATCTGCAGACCTAATAAAATTTAAAGTTATTTTGTATGTATTTCAGGAAAAGGTTCCTTGAGATTTCAGGATTCTTTTGCTCATAATTATAAGGTATTTTGTATATATTTCAGAAAAAGTTTCGTGAGATTTCAGGATTCTTTTTCTCATAATTATAAGGTACAATTATTTTACCAAACATTTGTACTATCTTTTTAATTAACTGATATGTTGTTACATCTGAATATCTGATCATAAGCTACAAGCTACATACTGGATCGTTTTTACAGTTGAATGAATCAGAACAAGCTTATGCGTAACAACAATCATTCCAATTACTCACTTAATTCATACGACCCAGATTTAACGATCCCTAGCTAGATGATTTTACAATCTCAAGTTTATGCTTTTGACCTCTAGTTCTGAATGGGAGTTTTACTGGGCTTGTTTGTTTAGAATAAAAACATTCCTTAAAAGTGAAAATGTGTCCTATTTTTTTATAAAAAATTCGAACTTAAGATACAATTGCAATGTATCATGTGAAAAAAGTTAATGAATCCTATGAAACTGCTGTAATAGTTTCTGTGATTTTACTCACTGAAAGTAAGTTTTGTCTGAATTCCAGAATGTACTCTTCTTTCACATGCCATTTCATTTCACGATTTTCACATTTCTTTAAATTTTTCATCTCCTTGCTTTCTCTTTTCTGAAATCCACCTTGAAAGTTTCCTTGATTCATTCTGTTCAAAGTAAAGATGCTTGCTTCAGTGGCCATTTCTTGGCCTTCCATTATTTGCTTTTGTTTCTCAGCTTATTGCACCAAGTGAAATGCTCTATTAAGGCTTGTAAGGTTTCATAGCTAGAAGATTTGCGGCTATGTTCTCATTCTTTCTGTTTAGGTCCATCACAAAATTGATGACTTTGTTCCTTTCCTGTATCTCCCTAAACTTCTTGATAAGATCGCATCTACACTTCTCCATTGCCTTGCATGTGCACTATGGTAATCCTTCAACATCTTGAATCTCATCCCAAATTCTTTTTAACTTGAAATAATATTATGTGACAGGTTTGTTTTCCTGTTCCAAATTCTTAACTTTTTTTTCCAGAGAATACAACAAAGAAGCATTTGTTTCCGCATACTTCCCCTGAATTTCTGCCCATAGCTTCTCAACAGAATCTATGTAGGTAACACTATTTGCAATCTTTTCATCCATTGTTAGGTCCAAATGTGTTGTAGAGGGGGGGTGAATACAACTTTTCGAATATGAGAAGCAATAAATACGATGCAATAAACGAACACACAGATTCAAGGAATATATGTCTTATATATAACTTGAAATGGTTGCTACAACATTCATTACAAAGTATAACAGAAGTTCAGAGAGAAGTGAATGATACTAAGCTCTGTGAATGCACTCTCTCTCTTTTTCTTGTGTTTTTCTCAAGAATTGTTCACTAACTAAAAACATTACACAAGTACTTCTATTTATACTACATGTAATCTATGTCCTGTAGTCTTCAAAGACTAAGATATACGTGGCCCAATGATGTCCACATAAATCTTGCCTTATCTTGAAAGCTTGGAAATCTGCCAATCAGAAGATGCCATGTGTCATGTTGAAGCTGCACTCTAAGTAGAACTTCTACTTGAGAATTTCTACTTAGCCATCTCGAATTTCTAAGTAGAACTTCTACTTAGAAACTTCTACTTGGTCATCTAGAATATTTAGTACTTAGAAAATATTCTGGTCTTCAACTTGAAACTTCAATGCACATCTTGAACTTGTGATATCTTCATGTCTTCTTTATTCTTCACCAAGCTCTTGAACATGGATCTTTATTACTGACATAAACTTGCTATCAATGTCCTGACACTTGATGCAACGGTCTGGTTCATAAGTGACTAGTCTTGATAGGGTTTTTGCTTCTTGAATAAATTACCATATCCAATTAGAAATGTGGCTTTCCAATATTTGCTTTCCTTCTTGTTCACTTGAAATCAATTAGTCTTATTGATACTGATAGTTATGATCTTGATTCTTGGCTTTTCAAATCACTGAGGCATGAACAACTTTGACTTGAACTTCTCTCAATGATTTCTTCTTGGCTTGATCATAGTTAACATGTTGAATTGTATCAATTACCTTGTCTTCATTTAGTGTTGATTTCTTGTGACTTCTTGTTCTTGATTGTCTTCTGGTTAAGTATCTTTTCCTTTAGTTTGAGTTACATTGGTTATAGTGTTACAAGTTTACACACTCTGCCTTTCAATTTCCCCCAATTTGATTGTCTAACAATGACATTCAAATTAATGACGGATAACTCAACTAAACAATGAGACGAGAAAAGATAATTAACATTACAGTCTTGAATAATTTACAATTGAAATTTACATGAAAACAATACAAAGAACTTAAACTAGAAACAGAATTCGAACTTCGAATTAAAGATCATTTGAGTGATTCCTATCACCTGGATTATTTCATACCTTTTAGTCAAACTTGTATCACCTTATTGGATTCACTCTAAGGTGAATTTTCCTCAAGTGAGTTAAAGCAACCGAAAGACATGAAGTTTTTCCAACTTCAAGTTCACACCACTCTGACCTTTAACCCTAATTCCGTTTCCTCTTTCTAGCTTCAGCAGCTTGGTCTTTCTCTTCTTTCTGCCTTTTGCGCTTCTCCTTTTGCTGCTGTTCTTTCTTGTACACTGGATCTTTAAGCTGCTTCCACCTAGCATTCAACAGACTTACAGCTTCCATTTCTAGAGGATTCCTGGGCTCTGGATAAGGATGTTTGAAAAGCCTTCTGAGTTTGTCCACCTCCTGAGTAGTCCTGATTTTTGGAATATCCTCAAAGTTCTTCATTATGAGCTGAGGTTTCCAGTGAGATTTATCAGATTTAAACTGACAATAGATCATCTTGGGGTAGCCCTTGACACAGTCAGTATTGTGGACACTGGCCGCATCTCGCTCCATTCGCTTCTTTTCCACCACTACCTCAGATAGGTAACTCATGAGTCTCTGCTTTTCTTCCACAAACTTATCTTCCACTTCGCCCCATTTAAATACATATAATACTCTCTCCAGAAATGCAGCATCTTGAGTCCGTAGCAGCCATTTTCTACTCATATGCAAGATTGTTTGATTCTGGTCTGCATCTATGAATACTAAGGCATCAGCTGTATCTTCAACATAAGCGTGTATCCAGTATACACTATCACTTCCTGGAACACCAATAGCCTCCCTTATTTCTCCTTGTTCTAGTGCTCCAGAAGGAAGAGTCAGAGCTTCATTTACATTCTTCATGGCTTGAAGAATATTCCATTTCTTCTCTATCAGCTCCGGCTCAATCTTCACGTCATCAAGAGGGTTTGGAGCAATGACATCACACTTCCACACCTCATTGCTCTTCTTGAATATGACTCTTTCAATGATCTTCACGGATTTATCTTTAAGCTCAGAAGCGAATCCTTTACTCATCATTTGTCTACAGACAGTTTTGAGAGATTCCACTGAAAGCTCCATTAGATCATTTTCCTCCATGCTAACCCTCTTCATCTTTCCGTCAACTACCATCCGGACAAAATTTGGATATGCTGAGAATTCTGGACCCTTGTCCTCTACTAGCTGCATTAACTGATCTCTATACAGAATGCTTAGCTCCTCAGAATGAGAGTATTGAATTTTTGTCGCTAGCAAGAACAACTCTGACGCAGATCTTCTCGTTATGAATTGGTCATCCACATACAGGAAAGATGTTGGGACTCCTTCTACCAAAGAAAAAATAACCCGCCACTCCTTAAGGTTTGCATTGTATCCAACTCTGACTTTAGAAATTAATCTCTTCAAAGCACTTATATAGTCCACAGTCATTGGATTCTGCAAATTCAGGTTGTAGAACAGATCATCTGCCTCCTTGTTATGAACTCCTTTCGCACAGGGTCCCATCAATATCTTCCTTGCTTCATCCCACTTCTGTCCTATCCTTCTCTTGTTGAGATCAACTTGAGGATCAACTAGCCTTGCAACCTCATGATCATACTGCTTCCCTTGGAGCTCCACTTTCTTTTCTAGGAATGCAGCACGTTCTTGCATCATCTTCATTTTATGGAACTGAGCTTGTTCCAAGGATAACTGTTGAGCTTTAAGGGTTTCCTCATCAACAGAAATTTCTTCAGGCATTCCGGAAGACATCCCAGCACCTCCACCTTGTTCCTTCAAAGATCTCTTTATAGCATGTGCCAACGGTACGTCTCCATATCAGAATCTGAGTCAAGTACCTCCTGTACTATTTCCTGATGACTCAGGTCAACGAATGGCTCATCAACCATCATTGCCTTACCCTTTCTCCTCATCAGAGCCTCTTCATCAACAGACGGCTCAATTTCTATTTCCTTGGCAAGATCAGCATGTTCTTTAATTTCTTCAATATGAACTGCCTGCTGTCTCGTCTCCTTTCCACTCTCCCCCTTAGGTGAGTTATCTTGAACACCACCTTGCTTCTCAAATCCACCAGCAGCATAAGAACCTCCAAAACCAGAACCGGAGGCTCCCGCTCCACTAGCACCACCTGCACCAGCATCGGGGGGAGGTTGTTGCGACTCGAAACACTCTGGGGGCACAAAACTCCTGACTGCGAACATCATTCTACTGATTTCCACAGCCATTGTATGCATTGTAGATTCCAATGCCCCCATCCTCTCATTGAGAGTGCTTCCCAAGACACCACCAGCATGGCCCAAGTCATTGACCTTATTTGTCAAAGCATCAAAAGCTGTAGCTTGACTTGCCATTCTTGCTGCGTAGTCGTCTAGAGCCCTTTGGTTGTTTCCAATGTTCATCTCGAACTGCCCCATCGTCTGTCCGAACTGCCTCATTTGATTTTCCATAGAAGTCATACGCGTATCAAGATTTTCAATGTTAAGGGACGGTGTTTGGTTTAGGTGACCTCGCTCTAATACTCGTTCTGTTGGTATTTGGCGCTCGGTTTCGGGCCTTAAAAGTGAAGGTCCCTCTCTCCCTAACCTCTCACACACACTCCCTGTCTCACGCTCGTGTATGTCTTCAATTATTGATCCGAAATATGAAGCAGTACCTGCAGAAATTGGATAAGAAAAATAATTGGCAGTTATGGGATCTATGTCTGTTCTGTCCTGAGTTGGAATCTCAGGCTGAGCGGCTGCAAAGTGTTCTTGTACGACATTAGAACCGATCCTCTTTGCAGCATCAGTACGTCCTGAGTTGGAATCTCAGGATGAATATTCGTGTGTTTATCAGTGAAATCGTGTGTGAATATGGATGAATAATGTGGAAATCGTGTTTTGTGAACAGTTACACAAACAATATATGTTCGTGTGTATGTATATGTGCGTGTATGAATGGTCACTAAACACAGTATCACAATGATTAATGATAACACAGTGAATATCAGTCAACAAATTGGCAGTAATTCGTGATTAGTATGAGTTTAATCACAAAAACACGGATTAATGGTATGAAGTTTGTGAAATCGCCTTGCTTTTGTGAAACGGCTGCTGTGAAAATGAAATTAGGTAAAGTGAATTATGCATCGAGTTAGAGATGTATATATAGATGATTGTAAAATGACAAAAGTATCCCTGTTAAAAAGAGTGTTAAAGTCTAAGTACATACAGGGAGGACTTAAGTCGAACTCTATCTCGAACATCTCTATCTCGAACATCTCTATCTCGAACATCAAGTCGAACTTCGAGATAAAGTTCGAGATAGAGGTTAACTCGAACAATTAAGCACAAATAAGCACTTTTAACCAATTTTACAGCAGAAACTATAGGGGAATCCTATCTCGAACAGTATTGATTTGTAGTAAATTTGGAAAATTCCCTTCTAGAAGAAACAGGGAAATTCGAGATACTTTTCGAGTTAGAAGTTTAACTCTATCTCGAACATCAAGTCGAAATTCGAGTTGAGTTTCGAGATAGACTAAGAACTCTATCTCGAACATCAAGTCGAAATTCGAGTTGAGTTTCGAGATAGACTAACTCGAAGTTAATCTCAAATTCTTTCCAAAATACCCCCTTGAAGCAAAAAGTACAGGGTAATTCAAGATATTTTTCAAGTTAGGAGTGTAACTCGAAAAATTCCCTTAAGCTTAACTGAGAACTCTATCTCGAACATCAAGTCGAAATTCGAGTTGAGTTTCAAGATAGACTAAATCGAAGTTAATTCTCAGTTCTTTTCAAAATATTCCCTTAATGGAAACCTCATCTCAACCTTTGAGATAAAATTCGAGATAGACTTTATCTCGAATATTTTGAAGATAGAACTAGGCACACTGGTAACTCGAACTCGAACTCGAACTGGAAGTCGAATTTCGAGATGAATTTCGAGATAGCCAACTCGAAATTCTTCCCAGACTTAGAATTTTCAAAACTTCACTCTGACAGCTTAAGTCGAAATTCAAGTCGAATTTCTAGATGAGTTTCGAGATAGAACCTAACTCGAAATTTTGAAGTTTTTTTAATTCTAAGGCCTCTAATTACATGAAACTCATGGGTAAATTCATCTAAAAATCATGCAATATTTAGAATATTATGAATTTAACTCCCCCTATGATCAAGCAATCTAACAAGCATAAATTCACAGATTTGTGCTATAAAAGACACTTAAAACACAAGGAATTTATGCAAAAACACACTATATGCAACCTATAACAATCATTAATTAGGCATATTAAAGTCTAAGCACATAATGATTGAGTAGCTTGCACACACAAACATAAACATGGATTTTACAGATAGAAGACTTTACTAACTTGTGTTAAGCATTCCCAATTCACCAACCAATCTATTGAATGTTACTTCATCAAGAGGTTTGGTGAATATATCTGCAATTTGTTGCATTGTGGGCACAAAATGTAACTCCACAGTCCCCTCCTCGACATGTTCTCTATGAAGTGATACCTGATGTCGATGTGCTTGGTTCTTGAGTGATCTACAGAATCGTTGGTTATGGCAATGGCACTTGTGTTGTCACACATGATTGGAATTTTCTTGTGCTCCATGCCATAATCCTTCAATTGGTTCCTCATCCACAGTATTTGAGCTACACAGCTTCCAACAGCAATGTACTCAGCTTCAGCAGTAGAAGTAGATACTGTATGTTGCTTTTTACTTTGCCAGGACACCAATCTTTTGCCAAGAAATTGGCAAGCACCAGATGTGCTTTTCCTATCAATCCTGCAACCTGCATAGTCTGAATCCGAATAGCCAGTAAGATTAAAACCTGTATCTCTTGGGTACCAAATCCCTAGATTTGGTGTGCCCTTGAGATACCTAAAAATTCTTTTGACGGCTACGAGATGTGATTCTCTAGGATCCGCTTGGAACCTTGCACATAAACAAGTTGCGAACATTATATCGGGTCTACTTGCAGTTAAATAGAGGAGTGAGCCAATCATACCTCGATAGCTTGTGATGTCAACTGATTTACCTGATTTGTCTTCATCAAGCTTCGTGGCTGTTGCCATGGGAGTCTTAGCTGCTGATGCATCTTCTAGATTATACTTCTTGAGTAAATCTCTGACGTACTTGGATTGACAGATAAAGATACCATCTTTTCTCTGACTGATCTGTAATCCAAGGAAGAAGGATAGCTCTCCCATCATGCTCATCTCATATTTTTCCGGCATTAGCTTGGCAAATTTCTTGCACAAGCGCTCATTTGACGACCCAAAAATAATATCGTCCACATAGACTTGAACAAGTATTAAGTCATTTCTTACAATTTTATAGAACAATGTTTTATCAATTACTCCCCTAACAAAACCATTTTAAATTAAGAATAGGGATAGGGTTTCATACCATCGCCTTGGGGATTGCTTGAGGCCATAGACAGATTTGAAGAGAAGATACACAAAATCTGCATGTTCTGGATCAACGAAGCCACGCGGCTGTTCCAGATACACTTCTTCTTCTAACTCTCCGTTCAGAAAGGCACTTTTCACATCCATCTGGAAAACCTTGAAGTTCTTATGTGCTGCAAATGCCAAGAACATCCTGACTGCCTCAAGTCTTGCAACTGGTGCATAGGTTTCATCATAATCAATTCCTTCTCGCTGAGAATAACCTTTTGCAACCAAACGAGCCTTGTTTCGTGTTACAAGTCCGTTTTAATCCAGTTTATTTCTGAATACCAACCTAGCTCCAATTACTGATATGTTCTTAGGTCGGGGTACCAGTTTCCAAACTTTCTGCCTTTCAAACTGATTAAGTTCCTCTTGCATTGCAATCACCCAATCAGCATCACCAAGAGCTTCTTCTATTTCTTTAGGTTCAAGCTTGGATAAGAACCCAGAATATAAGGAGATATTAGCCATGTCAGCTCTTGCAGCTCTTCTAGTAGTCACACCAGCATCTGGATCACCAATTATTAACTCAAACGGATGGTCTCTATTCCATACCCGTTCACCTGGAAATTGTCTTGATGATTCAGCTTGACTTTCTGAGTTGGGGTGCTGACTACTTTGATTATTTTCACTAACTCCCCCTGAGTTAGTGCCAGCTCCTACAGAACTAGAGTCAACTCGACTCGAGCCTTGAACAGTAGTCCTTGAGCTGCTATTTACTCCCCCTGAGTTGTTGCCGATTGGTACTGAAGAAGTCTCTCCTGATCTTGTAGAATTAGCTTGTTCACTAGACTCAGGTTCTTCATGTACGCTTGGAACATTTAATGGAACAACCAACTCAGGTTCATCTTCAAGATCTTCTAAGTCCAGATTCTGAAATTTTAGGGACTCAGGTTCACTAGAATCTCTTGAAATTGATGAGAGTTTGGTATCGTCGAATCTGACGTTGTAGCTTTCAGTCACTTTTCGATCATTCACTAAGAACACTCTATAAGCTGCCACCACATCTGTAGAGTAACCAACAAAGATTCCTTCACGAGCTTTTGCTACAAACTTGCCTAGATTTTCATCATCTATAAGCACATAGCATTTTGCTCCGAAGACATGAAAGTATTTGATTGTTGGTCTTCTGTTGTTCATTAATTCACATGGTGTCTTTTCTTTATCTTTTATGATCAAGGTTCTATTTTGAGTGTAACAAGCGGTACTCACTGCTTCGGCCCAGAAGTACAAAGGAAGTTTTGAATCATACAACAAAGTTCTTTCTGCTTCAACCAAAGTTCTATTCTTCCTTTCAACTACTCCATTTTGTTGTGGAGTTCTCGGGGCTGAATACTGACGACGTATTCCTTTAGATACACAGAAGTCATTCAGCACTGCATTTTTGAATTCAGTGCCATTGTCTGATCTAATCGTCTTCACAGTAAGTGTTGAAACATTCTCAGTTTGAGTGATGTGATCAATGATTAAGAAAGGTACTTCGTCTTTCGTCATTGCGAACAATACCCATGTATACTTGGAGAAGTCATCCATGATTACCAAAGCATATCTTTTCCTAGACAAAGATAGGACATTCACTGGGCCAAACAAATCCATATGAAGAAGTTGCAGAGCCTCAGTAATACTAGAAATTTCTTTGCTTTTATGCGATGCTCACTTCGACTTTCCCATTTCACAAGCTTCACAGAGTCCTTTTGGAGCGAACTCCATTTGAGGTAGATCTCTCACTAATTCTCGCCTCGCGAGAGCATTCATCGTTTTGAAGTTTAAGTGAGATAGCTTTTTGTGCCATAACTAGCTTTCATCATCCGAGGCTTTGCTGTAGAAACAGGTGACCTCATTCTGATTTGCTGAATCCAAGTCTGCAACAAAAAGATCTGCCTTTCGAACTCCTCTCAAAGCTAATGAGCCTTCCTTGATGTGAGTGATTGATACACCTTTCTTGTTGAAAACAATTTCGTAACCTTTGTCACAGAATTGACTGATACTCAACAAATTGTGCTTCAGTCCCTCAACATAGGAAATATCCCTTTGTCACACCTATGCTGTCATCTCCAAAGGTAACATAAGGGCCAGCTTTCATAACCAACTCTGTAAGCAGGGACTTGTTTCCAGTCATATGCCTCGATGCTCCACTGTCTAGCACCTATATAACTTTATTTCTATTCTGCTTAATGCCCTGCAATGACAGATTGGTTAGACATTCTTCGGAACCCAACTTTGATTGGGCCCGGATTTTCGATAAGATTGAGAATCAACAGATTTAACAACAGGAGATGCACTTTTCTTAACATTACTAGAGCTTTCGACTATCTCCTTTCCTTTCTCAGACTTGACAGATTTGTCAGTCTTAGGAGAAGGTTTGTCACTCCTAACTTTAGGAGGACTGACAGTCTTGGCTCTCACATGCTTTTTCTTGATATTTGAACTAGCAGCAGTATTTAAACATGACTGGCTAAATGCATTCATTAAATTCACAAAAGTTTGCATGACGTTAAAAGTGCATGGCATACAATTAGGTTGACCACACTGTGCATGATTCTGATGCAGATTATTCATTGTATGTGTGGTAGGCATGGCATGTGCAGGAGGAACATTTATGTTAGCTTTACATGCATAAGAAAGATGTTCAGTAGATTTACAGTGATAACATGCTTTCTTTATTCGTTCAGCCTTAACCTCTTTTATGCCTTTTTCTTTCTTTCCTTGTTGTTTAACAGCCTTAGCTCCTAATCCTAGTCTAGATTCATCTCTAGGGAAATTGATTTTAACTTGTTTGATAGGAGTTATAGGTTGTGCTTTCTGGCGATCTTCCATCTCAATCTCATATCTAGCTATCAATTCAGTCTCTTCTTCTTCTATTCTAGGAACAAAGTGTTTGTACATAGGTTTGACAGCTGATTTAAGAATGCTAGGTGTTTCCTTTTTAAGGTCACTGGAACTAGGGTCAATAGGTCTCTTTCCTTCTTTCTTAGGAAGGTCAGAATAATCAAGTCCTACACCTACTCCAGTTATCCTCTTAAATGTGTCATTATCTACATACACTTTACTAGCAGCTAGTTTGTAAGCTTCGCATTTAGTTTCTAACTCAGCTAGATTGTTCCTAAGACATGCTTCTACTTCTTCCTTAAGGACGAGCTTGTGTTCTAGAGATTTAATAAAGTCTCTTAGGGAAGTATCTACAGTGCAAGCAGCCTCTAGCTCTTCCACTTTTGCCTCAAGCATTCTGCATTTGGCAACAAGTGTTTTCTGTTCCTTTTGAGAAGAGTCTAGGCTTTTGCACAACATATAGATCTCTTCACTAAGAGCCCCGTTCTGTTCCTTATAATCATCAATAGACATTTCTACTTTAAGAGTTAGAACTGGTACCTCTGGTTCCTCTGATGTCTCAGCCATGAGGGCAAAGTTTGCTACTTGAGTAACATCTTCCTCATCTGAATCATCCCAAGCTCTTCCTTCTGTCACCAATAAAGCTCGTTTTCCATGTCTTTCCTTCACCAGCGATTCATACTTGCTTTTGAGGGCTTCATATGTCTCTTTTGGATAAGTCTGTTTAGGCTTTTTGCAGTCCGAGGCAAAATGTCCAGCTTCACCACAATTATAGCATTTGAACTTCATTTTGAAATCCAAAGGAGATTTGTAGCTGGTATTCTTGCCTTTTCCTTTGTAGCCTGACGAACTACCACCACCCCTAGCAGCCCGATAATAAGATGAAGAATTTCTCTGTGGTCGGTTGCTCTTTCTGAATCTCATGTTGCTGAACTTCCTTGCCATGTATGCCACGACACTATCGTCCATGTTGTCCAGCTCTTCTTGGGTGTAGTAGTCATCATCACTGTCAGATGCGCACTCGTCATCATTATCAACTTGATGTGGTGCAAATGATGATTTAGGCTTTGCTGCAACCATTGCCTTCTTAGACTCTTCCGCATCAGCAACTAATCCTGATGCAGTTTATTTTCCTTTTGAATCATTGTCCCATGCTTGATCTTGAAGTGTTTCCAGCTCATAGGTCTTTAATATTCCATAATACTCTTCCAGAGAAGTTGTATGCAAATCTCTAGTTTCTCTTATTGCGTAGACCCTATGTTCAATGCTCTTTGGCTGGTTCCTCAGATATCTCGTATTAGTCTCAACCATGGGGAGAGTTACACCTCTCAGATTCAAATCCAATACCAACTGACTGAATCGTAGATAGACATCTGTTATGCCTTCTCCTTTCCTTATTTTAAAGGTGTCATACTCCATCTTGAGTATGAGTGTCTTGTTGCTTCTGATCTCTGCAGATCCTTCCATGACAACTTCTATCTTGTCCCAAATCTTCTTTGCTGTAGTCAAACCTTTGACTATGTTGAACATTTCATGATCAAGAGATTCCATCAAGGTTTGTCATACGGCAGTATCATAAGCTATTTGCTCCTTGTCAGCATCCGAAAACTCCGAGGGCTTTTTAGGCTCAGACCGAGGTGCTATAACCACCCCTCCTTCCGTATGCACAGGAATAACCACCATAGGAACAAATGTACCCTTGTCAAGGACTTCCAGATATTCAGGGTTAACAGTCTCTAAATAAAGTCTCATTCTGAAAACCCATTCTTCATAGTGATCTCGGTTGAACATTGGGATCTTGAATGCATTTTTAGGAGCCATTTCAATTCTGGTCACTAAAAGTTTCTAAGTACCCAAGACTAGGCTATGTGGAATATTTATGTAGAACTTTTGCCTAAGTCGAAATTTCACTAAGTAGAAATTTTGCTCAAGTCGAAATTCACCAAGTAGAAATTGTCCAAGTCGAAATTCTATGTAGAAATTCTCAAGTAGAAATTCTATGTAGAACTTTTGTCCTTAGAATAATTTTTCTGCAGGTTACTTTAATATTGAATAAACAATATTATCTCTTTAACACCTTTTGACTTTGAATGCTTTACTCACCTAACGCACCTAACCCACGTGCTAGGTAATGAATATGTCTTGTTTCACTTTCGGCCGTGAATAATGCAAATCACAAAGTCCAAAAACACCTTTTTATTCTTTTACTATTTATCTGTTTGAAAAGGAGATCAAAAAGTTGTTTGGTTGTCTTCTTTGATAAGAACAGATGATGAACACTCAAGAACACCAAATATGAAAGTACCCAGATTAATTCACAAAAATTAATTAAAATACATCCAAGCTAAATAATCACACCTGGAGTATTTAAATAATTTTTCAGATGAGTTTTCAATACAAACGATTTAAAGCACACTTTTCAAGAAAATGAAAAGTAGATCTAGAAAATGAAAACTCACGATTCTTCTACTCAACACAAGGATCTATGTTTTGTATGTTAAACATATAGCTCTGATACCAATTGTTAGGTCCAAATGTGTTGTAGAGGGGGGGTGAATACAACTTTTCGAATATGAGAAGCAATAAATACGATGCAATAAACGAACACACAGATTCAAGGAATATATGTCTTATATATAACTTGAAATGGTTGCTACAACATTCATTACAAAGTATAAATGAAGTTCAGAGAGAAGTGAATGATACTAAGCTCTGTGAATGCACTCTCTCTCTTTTTCTTGTGTTTTTCTCAAGAATTGCTCACTAACTAAAAACATTACACAAGTACTTCTATTTATACTACATGTAATCTATGTCCTGTAGTCTTCAAAGACTAAGATATACGTGGCCCAATGATGTCCACATAAATCTTGCCTTATCTTGAAAGCTTGGAAATCTGCCAATCAGAAGATGCCATGTGTCATGTTGAAGCTGCACTCTAAGTAGAACTTCTACTTGAGAATTTCTACTTAGCCATCTCGAATTTCTAAGTAGAACTTCTACTTAGAAACTTCTACTTGGTCATCTAGAATATTTAGTACTTAGAAAATATTCTGGTCTTCAACTTGAAACTTCAATGCACATCTTGAACTTGTGATATCTTCATGTCTTCTTTATTCTTCACCAAGCTCTTGAACATGGATCTTTATTACTGACATAAACTTGCTATCAATGTCCTGACACTTGATGCAACGGTCTGGTTCATAAGTGACTAGTCTTGATAGGGTTTTTGCTTCTTGAATAAATTACCATATCCAATTAGAAATGTGGCTTTCCAATATTTGCTTTCCTTCTTGTTCACTTGAAATCAATTAGTCTTATTGATACTGATAGTTATGATCTTGATTCTTGGCTTTTCAAATCACTGAGGCATGAACAACTTTGACTTGAACTTCTCTCAATGATTTCTTCTTGGCTTGATCATAGTTAACATGTTGAATTGTATCAATTACCTTGTCTTCATTTAGTGTTGATTTCTTGTGACTTCTTGTTCTTGATTGTCTTCTGGTTAAGTATCTTTTCCTTTAGTTTGAGTTACATTAGTTATAGTGTTACAAGTTTACACACTCTGCCTTTCATCCATGGATCAACAAATCCATCCTCTTATCATGTAGTCATTCTGTTTCCAAAGCGGAAAGCTATCTTCGGTTCGGCTGGTTTCTTGACCTTTCCATCAAGAATTCCCAATTTGTTTTTAGATCCCAGAGCAAGCTTAATGCTTCTACTCCAGTTCAGAAAATTTTCACCATTGAAAATATGGGTTAAATGGCAGTTAAGTCACTCAACTGACTCAAAACTTTCAGTTGAGTTTTCCAACTCAAAAAACTTTCAATCAGGTCACTTAACAAATAAAACCTTTCAATCAAGTCATTAAGCACGTTTAAAACTTTCAATCAGGTCATTAAACACGTTAAAATCATGTCATTAAACACGTCATAATCAGGTCATTTAACATGTTTTATGACCTGATTGAAAGTTTTTATTTGTTAAGTGACCTGGATGAAAGTTTTTTGAGTTGGATGACCCAACTGAAAGTTTTCAGTCAGTTTAGTGACTTAACTGCCATTTAACCCTTGAAAATATTCACCATTGAAAATAATATTTCCCATTGGTATACTAGCATTATCAGAATTTGCTAAGAACAACGGATCGGCATATCCATTCTCAGCCTTCATATCTTTGTTTTTTTCTGCTCCAGTCATGTGTGAACACCAGGAAATAAAGTGCTGATCTTTATCACCTTATAGCTCTGACACCATGAAAAAAACTATTGAATCTTATGAAACTGCTGCAATAGTTTTTGTGATTTTTGTATTGCTGCAACTTGCAAATGAACTCTAAAACTATATATCATGAGTAATGCTAGGTACCCAAAAAATGCTCCCAAACGATGTGGCATGAATGAGTTGGCTGTATGAAAGATTTTAATTGATGAGATTGATATGACCCTAGCGGGTCCATTATAGTTATAACCAATCAGATAGTTACACGTGTAATTTGGGAAAAAAATTAGGGTCTAATTCGGGGTACCTAGCATTATTCATACATTATATACTTGTTACAGATCATGTTGATCTCAAACAACTCAACAAGCCAAAAATCATGGCCAATATAAAAAAGAAAAGAAGGAAATAAAATCAGTCCTAATATAAACAACCAACTAATCTGCATCTAATCTATGCAGTGATAGATGCAAGACCTCAGAATGTGTTGTAAATTTCTACAACATGACATTATATCCGTAGTCATTGCTTGTCAAATGACTTAAATATAATCCAGACCTGCATGTCTGCATGCACGCAGTTGAAGCTTTTATTTGGTAACGAACATGTTCATAGCAATTAATTATTGAAAACAGTTAATGCTAGCCATGCATTGTTTATTCAGATACTAAAATTTGAAATTATTTAGAAAGAAAGTTTTCGTCAAATGATATAAATCATAATAAAGAGTGTACACTCTTAGAGCAACTCCAACCCAAAGGATCCTTACCTATATTTGTCTTAGGTGTACATAATTTAGGGGTTCAGCCTTAAAAATGATGCTCCAATGGGACTCCCTATCCCCTATAAATTTTAGGGGAGAGAAAATCAAACCCCATATTTAGGGGAGAGAAATTCAAACCCCTATAATGACACATCATCATTTTTTCCTTATAATATAATATATATCTATGCCAACACACTCATCTCTTCTCTATATTACCTAAAATATTGATTAAATATTATTTTTTAAGTTATAGGTAATGAATATAGGTAACACCATTGGAGCAAAACAACTTTTTGATTACCTATATTTTGAGTAATCATTATTTTACTATATTTTAGGGGATGAAAATAGGGGTTGCCCTTGAAGATGCTCTTAGTTAACTGAAACCTTCTAGTTTATGAATTTGTTATTGCTTTCCATGCAATGACATAAGTTCTTCTTAATCTGCACATGGGAGCAAGTATCCAAATTTTGTATATTGGCTCTTCTGTGGAGTGTTGTAGCACACAGTAAAATTACTTCACAAAAAAGCTCTGATCTATCTCAGAATTATAGATAGTTCACAGTTGGCACCCATTAGATTTGGGGATTCAGATTCCATCTCTGAATAACTTCCAACTGTCCAGCAGACGATTATCAGTTGAAGACTAGTGCATACACTTTTGCAAATGACTCGTGATAAGCTAGAAATAGCCCAGGCCCAATTAGGCCCAAAGCTACAAGCAAAATCATCTCATGAGAATAAGAGCAACCCAGCCCAGCGTAATGGGCCCCGGCCCGGAGCAAGATCTACGTGGCGGGGTCCCCACCCCAGACTAGGGGACCCTAGATTGATGACACTCAGCACACGCGGCACCCCAGCTCAGCCAATGTTCCTACACCTGGCGCTGACCAGCACTAAGAGCCAAAGTGCAGCACGTGTCTACCACAGTACCGCCACACCCTGGTTAACGGTCTCCACAATTAGGGACACGTGTCCTACATCCCGGGAATTCAGCGGCCGGTCCCCCGATCCAACGGCCAGGGGAAGAGGTAACCAACCCCTAAAACCCTAAGCCTAGGGCTATAAATACCCCCAGGAAATAGGGTTTAGGGGTTAGCTATTATTACACACCCACACACATTTATTACTCTTGTGATACTCTACTCGATTATCATCTTCCAAAGCCAACTCTTATTCTCACGCCGGAGGCACCTCGAGGCCAAACCCCCCCTCCGGTGTTGTTTTGCAGACTCCCCACAACAGCTACACCCCTTCCGAGGCAGGAGTTGGCGAGGAAGGACCCGATCGAGATTTGGAGTTATCATTGGCGCTAGAAGGAGGGCACGAACCTCCGAAGCAAAGAACCCCGAACTAAACAGAAATTATAGAGAAACCCGCACCGCTCAGAACCATAACCATGCCCCGAAAAACTACCTCTACCCAGCGCTAGGCACCCAGTGCCACTAGAGACGAACCCATAATAACTATCCCGGAGCAAGTCCCACCTATCCAGATCCCAATCCAGGAAAGGCTCGGAATCGGGCCCAATGACGCCCGAGTAACCGTTGAGGTGAACTGGTACAAGTATACAGACGTGCCTCTGGACTCCGCACAAATGGAAAACCTGACACCCGAGGAGCTAGCCCAGGCAATCCGAAACTATAGGAACCGTCCCCTCCCGGAACCTGAACCTGAGCAAGTGGAAAATTCCGGGGGGTCAGCCCACTCCCATCAGTCCCGGGCCTCGGTCTTTGACCACCTTGGAAACCGGGGCAAATGAAACAGAAAGGACCAGGAGGTTCGGAGTAAGGACAAAAATGACGAAGCCGATAAAATCAAGAAACTAGAAATGCTCCGGGAAAGAATAAGGCAGGAGGAACAGGCTAAGTTGGAGCTCAGAATCCAGAAGAGGCTCCAGGAAGAGGAAGAAAGGATGAGAAAATCCAAATCCAAAAGAACCCGGAGAGAAGCAAGCCCAGAAATTATCTCAGATGATGAAGAACACCTAAACCTAGTACAAATGATCCACGAACTACAGAGGAAGGTCAACAGCGACTCCGGATATGAAGTCCAAGACACACTCACCCCCTTCAGCCACTCTCTTGAAGCCATACCCCGGCAAAAGAACCTCAAACATTACAACTTCGACTCCTTTAACGGGTTGGAGGACCCGGAAGAACACCTTAACTACTTTGAACAAATAGCCCTGATATACTTCTACAATGATCTAACCAAGTGTAGATTCTTTGCCTCCACATTGAAGGGGGCAGCCCAGAGATGGTTCAGCCGAATACCATCCCGGAGCATACATAGCTGGAGGGAGTTCAGGGAAGCTTTCCTTCGGAGATTCCGGGCTAACAAACCCCCAGAGTACCACATGTGCCACCTCGAGACAATTAGACAAGGTGACAACGAAACCCTGTCCGCTTTCATGAAACGGTTCCAAGAAGCCATAAACCGGGTCACGAATTTGGATGAAAGAGAAGCCTTGAGCATATTTCGGAAGAACCTGGACCCGGAGCGCAGCGAGCGCTATGTGATAGAACTGGTGAACAAAGAACCCCAAAGCCTGGCCGCGGCCTATTCTATGGCCGCCAAATTCATCAAAGAAACTGATATCCTACAAGCAATGAGGATGACCCGCCAGGGTACTTCCTCGGGCAGAAGTAAAGAGGACCGTCTCCGAAGCGACCACCAACCGGACAAAAATTTCAGGTCCGGAAAGCAATATAACTACATACCCAGTTCCCAACTGGCAATCCCGGATAAAGACTACTCTACCAGGACCAAATCCGAAGTCCGGCCCCCGAGACCGGGGAGGGCCGAACCGAAGCCCGAACCAGAATGGACGCCTTTGAACCGACCTCGGTCCGATATATTGAAAGAAATCCGGAACAAACCATTCTTTTATCCTCCCAAGCCATTAGTGTCGGCCCCGGAGAGCAGGCCGAGGCATAAACACTGCGACTATCATGAAACTCACGGGCATGAAACAGAAAGCTACATCTCCCTTAAATTCTTCATCGAGGACAAGGTCAAGAAAGGAAATATGGGCCAGTATCTAGCTCGGAGAACGGCAGAAAAGGGAGAAGGGCCCGGAGCCCAAAAAACCAAGAATGTTGTGCACGTAGTTTTGGGAGGCACCAGTTCCCCGCCAAGGAGCCCAGACTTCGGGGATGAAGTAATGATGATAGACTCGGTCCCTGAGCAAGTCATATCCTTCAGTAACACCGACTTTGAAGGGATAAATCCCAACCACAATCAGGCCCTAGTGGTAACCTTGGATATCGCCGAAAATGAGGTGAAGAGAATCCTTGTTGACAATGGCTCCTCGGTCAACATACTATTCAAACACACAGTGGACAGAATGCAGCTGGGAAATGTCAGAATGAACGAGTGCAGGGAAGACCCGCTGTATGGCTTCGGCCACAACTTGGTCCCCATCCAGGGAACCCTGTACTTACCTGTCCAATTCGGCACCGCCCCGAAGCAAATAACCCACATGGTCAAATTCTATGTGATCAACAGTCCTTCCTCATACAATGTGATCCTGGGACGCCTAGCCCTGACCAAGCTCCGAGCCGTAACCTCAACCCCACACCTCAAATTTAAATT
Source organism: Saposhnikovia divaricata (assembly GCA_036435485.1). Taxonomy (NCBI): domain Eukaryota; kingdom Viridiplantae; phylum Streptophyta; class Magnoliopsida; order Apiales; family Apiaceae; genus Saposhnikovia; species Saposhnikovia divaricata. Next base: position 173,101,869 of record CM071598.1, read on the forward strand.
TCCGATAGCCTCCGGGATTGGGGAGGTTAAAGGCGACACCGAAACGGCAAGTCGATGCTATGGCCAAGCCTTAGTCATGGCAGAGACAGACCCGGAGAATAAAAGGAAAGCCTCATCTTACCAAAAAAAACCTAAGCAGAAAGAAGCACAGGAGCTCAACTTACAGGAACCCTGGGAAAGATGTGCAAAATATTGAAACCTCCGGAGCCCCGACCCAGGGATCAGGTATAGCTGAGGCCCGGGAATACCTGACCTCCAATTCCCAGGCCCGAGTGCAAAAATCATCCCTACTGCAAGACCAAGCCAAGGAAGAACCTGCGGTGGAAACCGAAACAATCGAACTCATCCCGGGGAACTCAGAAAGAAAGGTAAAAATTGGGGTTGGCTTGGAGGAAGCCTTCAGAGAAGAACTCATCCAACTACTCCGGGAATACGCAGATGTTTTCGCATGGAGTCCATCCGATATGCCCGGGCTCCGGGAATCCTTAGCCATGCACAGCCTGGATGTTGACCCCAAAAGGAAGCCCGTCAAACAGAAAAGAAGAAGCTTCGCCCCGGACAGACAGAAGGCCATAGAATCAGAAGTAGACAAGCTCCTCAAGGCGGACATCATTTGCGAAATCAAATACCCAGAGTGGCTGGCCAATGTGGTGCTGGTCAAAAAACCTAATGGGAAGTGGAGAATGTGTGTTGACTATACAGACTTGAATGAGGCTTGCCCCAAAGACCCCTACCCGTTGCCGAGCATAGACCAGCTCATCGATGCGACCTCCGGACACCTGATGCTCAGCTTTATGGATGCCTTCTCCGGGTATAATCAGATCAAGATGAACCCGACGGACATAGCCAAAACAGCCTTCATCACCCACAGAGCTGTGTATGCCTATAAATTCATGCCTTTTGGACTCCGGAACGCCGGGGCCACATATCAAAGGGCCATGGTTGAAGTTTTCAAGGACCAGATGGGCCGGAACTTAGAATCCTATGTCGATGACATAATCGCCAAATCTGAAACCGTTGCAGGACACATACCTGACCTGCGGGAATGTTTTGAAAATCTGAGGAAACAAGAGATGAAGCTTAATCCAGAGAAATGCACCTTTGGGGTAAGTGCCAGGAAGTTCTTGGGTTTCATGATCAGTCAAAGGGGAATTGAAGCCAACCCCGAGAAAATAAAGGCCATCTTAGACATGCAACCACCCCGGACTCAGAAAGATATCCAGAAATTAACCGGATCATTGGCAGCACTGAGAAGGTTCATATCCAAATTGGCAGAAAAATGCTTGCCCTTCTTTAACTTGCTTAAAGGGGCAAGCAACAAAAAAGAAATAATGTGGAGCACGGAATGCCAGCAAGCCCTAGACCAAATCAAGGAGTATCTCTCATCACCACCTCTTTTAACCAAGCCTGAGCCCGGGGAAACACTACACCTATACCTCTCCGCTGGACCTCGGACTGTGGCCGCAGCTTTAGTCCGGGAAGTGGATGGAATCCAACGGCCGGTATATTACATCAGCCAAGTCCTGAAAGATGCGGAAACCAGATACCCCAATCTAGAGAAGTTTGCCTTCGCCTTGGTTACGGCCTCAAGAAAACTCAGGCATTATTTCCAGGGCAGAGAGATCAAGGTGATAACAGACCAACCACTAAGATGAATAATTCACAAGCCAGATGCATCCGGGAGATTGATAAATTGGGCGATCGAGTTAAGCCAGTTCCACCTGACTTTCGTTCCCCGAATAGCTATCAAAGCACAAGCTCTGGCAGACTTTATAGTGGAATGCTCCTTCCCCGAGCCCCAAAAAACTCCCGAGGAAACGGGACATGCGGCAACCCCGGATCTCCACCCGGAGTCGTGGACTCTCCACGTAGACGGATCCTCCACAACAAACAGGTCCGGGGCAGGTATTATCATGAAAAGCCCGGAAGGTTTCCAGATCAAACAGGCCATAACATTCAAATTCCCGGCAACCAACAACCAAGCAAAATATGAAGCCCTTCTTGCCGGGCTACGGTTAGTACGAACTTTGAAAACCAACAGCTTGATTATCTATAGTGATTCCCAAATAGTAGTGCGGCAAACCAAGGGTGAATACTTAGCCAAGGATCCCAAGCTGGCCTAATACCAAGCCCTTGTCAAAAGCCACCTGGCCACCATTCCAGAGTACCAAATCAGCCAGGTCAACAGAGAAGACAACTCCGAAGCAGATGAACTGTCCAAGCTAATTCAGAACTCGGCCGAACTAGATAGCTCAGTCTATTTTGAAGAATTGGAAACCCCGGCCATAGACCAAGACGAGGTAATGGAGATAGACACCGGACCGAACTGGATGACCCCTTTCATCCTCTATTTAGAGAAAGGGGAGTTGCCGGCAGATAAGAATGAGGCCAGAAGGTTGAAAAACAAGGCTTCGAAATACTTCATTGAAGATAACCAACTCTATCGCCAGACTTTCTCATCTCCAATACTGAAGTGTGTCGGCCCGGAGGAAGCCAGTTATTGCTTACGCAAAGTACATGAAGGGATTTGTGGGGACCATATGTCCGCAAAGGCCCTTGCATACAAAATCATAAGGCAAGGATACTATTGGCCAACCATCCACTCAGATGCGGTAGAATTTGTCAAGAAGTGTAGAAACTGCCAGCTGTTCAGCAATGTACCGAGGCAGAGCCCGGTCCTACCATCTTCAGTACTGTCACCTATCCCCTTTGCTGTGTGGGGCATTGACATAGTGGGACCCTTCCCCTGGGCTAAAGGCGATCTGAGGTACCTCCTCGTAGCCATCGACTACATGACTAAGTGGGCCGAAGCAAAAGCAATGAGGACCATAAATCAGCAGGATTGCATCAAAATCATGGACAACATCTTAATTCGATTCGGCCTACCCAGGGTCCTGGTTTCAGACAATGGCCCCCAGTTCAATGGCTCAGACTTCGAAAACTATTTGAAGGAACGGGGAATCAAACACAAGAAATCCTCAGTGGCCTATCCACAGGGAAATGGACAAGTCAAAGTAACAAACAGGATTTTGCTAAGGGGAATCGAGAAAAGGCTGAAGGAAAGCAAGAACAAATGGCCCGAAGAGCTACCGCATGTGCTATGGGCATACTGAACTAGCCCAAGGTCCGGAACAGGGGAAACTCCATTCAAATTAGCATATGGAACCGAAGCAATGTTGCCAATCGAAGTGGGTTCCCCTTCCCACAGAGTAATCAACTTCGATGAGATTGCAAATGAAGAAGGGCTGCGGGCCAATCTGGAGCTAGTTGATGAGGTCAGGGACAGAGCAGTGCAAAGAATGGAGAAGTATAAAGAACAAACAAGAGAATACTTTGGGAAGAAAGCAAGGGTCAAGAACTTCCAAATCGACGACCTGGTACTCCGGGACACGGAGGCATCAGACCCCACAAACACAGGCAAACTCATGCCCAAGTGGGAAGGTCCCTACAAGATTAAAGAAATACTCTGCCCCGGGACCTATAAGCTCAGTCACATGGACAACACTGAGGTCCCCAACACCTGGCATGGCCTCAGACTCAGGAAATACTACCAGTAAACAAAGAAGGCTCGGGCTCACATATGAATGTTTTGAGTTGTAATTCGAAAAATTGTAATCGTTTTGTTATCAATGAAAAAGAGCTCTTCCCCTTACTTAGCATTTCAATTCTATAATTACTACCACACCCGGGACCATGCCCCGGGGCTCCATAAGCAAATTCAAAATATCCACTTGGAAAGTTTGCATATTTTCCAAGTAGGACCACACCCGGGACCTTAGCTGTGCTTTGGCCCGGGGTTCCATAGGCAAATTCAAATATCCACTTGGAAAGTTTGCATATTTTCCAAGTAGGACCACACCCGGGACCATGCCCCGGGGTGCCATAGGCAAATTCAAAATATCCACTTGGAAAGTTTGCATATTTTCCAAGTTGGACCACACCCGGGACCTCAGCTGTGCCATGCCGCGGAGCGCCATAGGCAAATTCAAATACCTAGTTGGAAAGTTTGCTTACTTCCCAAGTAGGCCCATACCCGGGCCCTTGCGCGGGGACTTAGCCCGAGAACAACCCGAAACTCCCCCATCCGGGGTACCCGAATGGGGGAGTGGGGGGCAATACAAACTACAAACAACCAACAACAAAAGAACAAGGCAAAACTTGCGAAGCAAAAATAGACATAAAATAGAAAGCAGTAGACAGGCCGGGCTGACCGACAGCCCGAAACACCTGATAGTTAAAAGTTACACAACAACAGCAGAATTCGAAACTACACAACAAGGTTCGAAGAGTACAACAAAATAAAAGTTACATGGGCACAGCCCGGATTCTGGACGCAGCCAAGGTTAACATTCAAGCTTCCGGAGGAGGGGAGGAGCGGGGAGCAGCATAAGGAGTTGGCTCACCCTCGCCCTTGGCCAGCTTAGCTTCAACATCCATATAGGCGGCCACGAAGCTCTCCCAATCTGCAGACTCCGGAGTAGTCTTACATAACTTCTCCGAAACTAACCAGCATCGACGAATCTTCGCCGCGGCGGCAGTTGCAAGTTCAGTGGCATAGACATCCGAATCCCGAAACTCAGAGATCACCTGTTCCTCGGGCTTCTTTCCCTTCAGCTCCTCCCGAAGCTTCTTGATTTCCTCCTTAGCATCCCTATAATTGGTCCGGACCAAGTCCCGCTCGTCAGCAATGGTCCGGGCTGCATCCTTGAATCTAGTTACCCGGGCCTCAGTTGTCTCTTTAAGATCTTCGAGCTCTTTCTTCGCAGTGGCCAATTCCCGGTCATGCACCTCCCGGGCCTCGGCAGCGGAACGTAGCACGCCTCGGGCATCCTTGATGGTTTCCATTTCCCAGCAAGCAGCGGCGCAAGCCCCGGCCATACGGACCCCCAGCTGAAAAAATGAAGTTAACACTCAGTAAACAATAGCTAAGACAAAAGGGAAAAAGGTAAAACAACTAAAAGAAAGGCCGGCGAAAGGCTCACCTGGCCATAAACTCCCATCATGTCCTCGAAGAGAGAAGTAGAAGAATCTTTGCTCATCTCCTCCCACTCCTTCTTGCTAGGAAGATCGGCAAGGAAGCCAATGAAGTTCCTATCCTCCGGAGTGAGGGAGGCCGGGATGTGGGGCCCAAAGTGTTCAACTGGCTCGGAGGCCGTGCCCAGAGGGCGCTCATGCTCGACCTCGCAGTCGGATTGCATGGTCCCGAATTTCTCCTGCTGGACCGCCGAGCGAGGCCTCTTCCTCGGAACCAAGGAACCCCCATCTACCTCCGCCTCAAGAGCATCCACCCCCGGAGCCCTAGTCTCACTACCTCCCTCCTTTTGAGACTTAGCGCCACTGCCCTCTCCGGGGACTTTGGTGTTGTCCCGGACTTGGCCCAAGCCCAGCAAAGCAGCGTGAAGAGCTTCATTAGCCTTGGTCATTTTTGTAAATCTTTCGAACTCTGGATTATAACCGGGAAGACCTGAAAAAAGAGTTACATTAGCCCGGGGGAAGCAGCAAATGATCACACGGAGATTAAAGCAAGTAAAATATAACCCGGACTTACATCCTATCCCGTAAAGGTACTCGTGACTCATGAGGTCCTCCCCAATCACCTGCCTCCCAAGCCCCCGGCAGAAGCTGTATACCCGGTCCACTGCCGCGTCCTGGAGATCGTACACTTCAAAGTGCATAGCCAGGGGCTTCTCCTTGAAGGTAGGCATGAATCGCATATCCACACCCCGGAGGAATACGAACTCACCATTCCAGCCCTTCAAGGAAGGCAGCATGCCAAGAGGCTTGGATGCTGAAGAAGGGTACCCACATGCCTTACCCCGGAACCTAAACTCGTACAGGGGCACATTGTTGGAATGCACCAATTGGAAGAGATGGTGAAAAAGCTTGAAAGTAGGCAGTACCTGGGCAGCCTCGCAACACCCCAGGAAATAAGTAATCCACTTCACCGCGTTCGGAGTCAACTGGGTGATGGGAATCCCGTACTCGAACAGGCATAGTGACTTTACAAATTGGTGACACCTAGGCCCATACCCCGACCTCAGGTGTTCCAACCAAACTCCGACCCAACCACCCTCGGGTCTGTGGTATATCTTCTCCCCGGGCTCCGGCCACCTCCACTCCACATCAGCATCCAAGTGGAATGTAGCCCGGAATATTAGATCCCAATCGACCGGAGCCTCCAAATATTCCGCCCGAAACGGGCCAACATCCATTCCAGAACCCGGTCTGTGCCCGAACTTAGAATCGAGAAAGGCCTTATCATACTTGGTCATGTAGGCCACGTCCGGATTCTGTGAAAACTCCGCACTAAGATCCTTGAAGAAATAGGCCTGAGGGATCCCCGGATCCCTTCTCACAAAATAGTATTTGGAGTGACCCCAGCTACCGTCCGGTTCACTAAGGCTATACCCCGGACCCATATCCTTGGTTGCTATATTCGTCAACACGGAGAGGCGGCTCTTCTTCTTACCCATTATGCCCCAATCTAGGTCTATTAAGTCTAAGTTACTACCCGAAGAGCTGAAACTACTGGGAGAAGTGCTGGGATCGGACAAAGGAATTAAGACACGGTTAGCAGTTACTCGTCGTTTAACCATACAAGAACACTACCCCGGGCCACCAAACAAAAGATAAAAGCCTAAGTCAGCATATCTACCCAAGACAGCAAAACAGGAAAAGGAAAGTAAAAGGAATTCAAAGACCGGAGCAAGGAAACTTACAGTTAGTCCGGAGAGAAGGGTGCGAGGATCACTTGAAGATTGCACCTTTAGCCCGGAGTACAGGTCTTCAGAGAAGCAGGGTAACGACAGCAAATCGAAAACTCGTAAAAGACAAGAGTGAGGGGGGAAGCCAGTATTTATAGGCAAACCCTGAATCTCAACAGCTAGAGACACGTGGCGGCCCAACCAACTCGGCCCACTATCTCCAAAACCCGGAGATAGTGGATGACAGCTGTTTTCCAAAAAAAAAAAAAAAATCCAAAACCTCAGAAAAATCAGATATATGTGAATCATTACCTACGAGTGTATATTTCTGAATATATACACGCAACCAACCCTGGCCCCGGGAACGCGTACTTCAGCACACACCCCGGACAAGGGTGGCAGTCGAAGCAAAGTCTACCAAGAAGCTAAAACACTCATAACCCCGGGGGCGGTGTACCTCAACACACACCCCAGACCCGGGGGCAACCAATGACAAAAGATCTTCCCCGAAGCAACAAAGCCTCCTTCTTCCTACTACTCCCTCATCCGGAGAATCCGCATAAGGGAGTGGGGGGCAAATGATAGGCTAGAAATAGCCCAGGCCCAATTAGGCCCAAAGCTACAAGCAAAATCATCTCATGAGAATAAGAGCAGCCCAGCCCAGCCCGGCCCGGAGCAAGATCTACGTGGCGGGGTCCCCACCCCAGACTAGGGGACCCCAGATTGATGACACTCAGCACACGTGGCACCCCAGCTCAGCCAATGTTCCTACACCTGGTGCAGCACGTGTCTACCACAGTACCGCCACACCCTGGTCAACGGTCTCCATAATTAGGGACACGTGTCCTACATCCCGGGAATTCAGCGGCCGGTCCCCCGATCCAACGGCCAGGGGAAGAGGTAACCAACCCCTAAAACCCTAAGCCTAGGGCTATAAATACCCCTAGGAAATAGGGTTTAGGGGTTAGCTATTATTAAACACCCACACATATTTATTACTCTTGTGATACTCTACTCGATTATCATCTTCCAAAGCCAACTCTTATTCTCACGCCGGAGGCACCTCGGGACCAAACCCCCCTCCGATGTTGTTTTGCAGACTCCCCACAACAGCTACACCCCTTCCGAGGCAGGAGTTGGCGAGGAAGGACCCGATCGAGATTTGGAGTTATCAACTCGTGTAATGAATCATCAGCAAGATGTTCAGATGGCCCAGCATGATCAGGTAATAGGTAATAGTTCATGGCTAAAGTTTGGTATCTGCAAGGAATATTAGGCCAGTGAAGATACCATAATGGAATCATTGGAGGAAAGCCAAGATCCTTTTGCTTTCAATGAAGTTGATAATGAACCTTCCAAGTGGGACTTTACGGGAAGCAAAAGTATCTTGGAGTCGCAAAAGAAAGTCACTAGATTTAGAAGCCAAAAAGTGTGAGTGAATCTCAACAGACTGTAGGCGAGCAAGAATCAAGTAGCATAAAAAAAATCAACATTCCTCTCCAAGCTCCGCTCGGGCCTCTTTTTTTTCTTCCGTCTCTGCAGAGTAATCCAGCCTTCTGCCAGTCTGCCTTGTTACAGCTATTGAAGTAGTGCACTTAACCTGATATTTGGAAGTTGTAGCGTTTGACTTCTTTCTTGTTATTAACTTAATATTCATACATAATCCATCTTGAGAGTCAAGCAGTTTAGATGTTAGTTATAGGTGAGAACATCCGAGTGGTCAGTTGATTAGCCAACGTTTATGTAAACTGTTACTTGCTAGTTTCTAGGTCTTTTTTTCAGTTGGAGTCATCGACTAACTAATTGGCTTCTGTAAGGCTATTCTTTTCCTCGTAGAAAGATGTTTGAGGTTCTTACGAATATTACTTTCCTTTGGGATATATGACCCTTTGTTTTCTAAAAACATTTGTAAGATTGTTCAGGTGGTCCCAAGACCAACCTCCCAAGGGACTGATGGCCTTTTAAGTCCATTGCGTTATTTAATGGTTAAGGTTGCGAGGAATTGCTATAATAGTAGCTTAAACTCCTGTCATGAATGTTTATTCTGTAGGTTTGGCCAAACCTGACAAATGACTATTCTGTTAGCTGTGAGGAAACTCTTACACACCGTCATGAATGTTTATGAAATTTGCATTTATTCTCTGAGACAGGTCAGAATCAATTTCTATGTCTATGCCTCTTGGTGATTATAAATTTAAATTATTTGATGCAATGGTGTTGCATCAAATAATTTAAATAAAATTATAGTTTAGGCACAGTACAAACAAACGGGCAATAACAACCCTTTCTTAAAACTCAAGTACATCGTTCATACCAACTTATTTTTGATGTTCCTCAAAGGCACACCAATTTAAACACGAAACACACGTACAGTTATAATTATTCAGAGAAGAATGTGCTCAACGATAAGAGATTCCAATGTATCTTTGATCACACCATCTTCAACACCATAGTTATCGTCTCCAGCATTATACAAATAGTGGGCTATCCTTGTTACATTTAGCATGATATCCACATAACGCCAAGTTAATGGATTATTGTACTCGTCCGAAAATCTGAGTTTATTTATTTGCGACCATTTCTTCTTCATCAAATCCATCATGTGCTCACGGGAAACTTCTTCCGAAACACCAGCATCCGACATGTAGCACTGTACTGATGATGGAACATCTCCTCTGGCTTGCTCAGGCTGCAATCAAGTGAATGTAATATTGATAGCAAACAGAAAAAAAAAATTACAAGTATTTAAATTATAAACAAGCATACACAATCCACTGCTGTAACTTAAATTCGCAATTTCAAATTTGGTACCCCAGAAGTTCCATAATCATCACTTATTCGAAATATTTCATATGCCAAGCGTATTATATCAGAAAAGTCTTCTATAAACTTTAATTCTTCTTTCTTGATCGGATTTGCTGTATAGATGTAGGCATAAAGTGCTACAATGGGGCCTGCTACTGTCACGAATGCATTTCCCAGGTACTCCTCTAGTGTTGGGTGGTATCCACTGTGATACCACCGCGCCTCCACTAAGTAACGCTTGAATAAATCATTGATCTACAACATAAGATAAATAATTTTAGGGTCAGCTTCACAATGTGAAAAACCAGATTACTATAGTTGAAGCTATAAATATGGTAAAAAAAATAAAATAAGGAAAGCATACCCATTTTCTCTGGTGTGCTAAATATCGATGTTATGGTCCCTGAGGATGTCGTAAGATGTTTCATTGACAAAGTTATACCATGACTGGAAGCATAACTTCATATAGTCTGGAAGCTCTTTTATTGCACTTATATCCCACCTAAAGTTCCAAAATGATTATTGATTAGAAAGTAGTACCTTCTTTCTTCTTTTTTTTTTTTATAAAAGTAACGGCTCTGTTTTGTACTATTGCTATATAATAAGAACAGAAAAGGATTCAGGAAACTCAAACCTTTCCACCACATCTGTAAAGAGTTCAAGTTCATCCAGTGTACCATAAACGTCATAAACATCATCATATACACCAATAAGCTCTACAGATTTAGCCATCGCTTCTCTGCAAGATCTGTGTTGAGGGTGGCTTGAAGCTGCCAAACCCCACAAATAAATGCCACCAACCTATCTCTGGCAAAGGGAAGTCTCTCTCCCATGTCTAATCTAGTCCACCACCTACATATCGAAAGAGTTTATATTAGTTAAGCATCGTTAGATGTCAAATGTCCCAGTAAACAAATAGTACGCAATTAGGAATTTATATGTTGATTCTACTTATTATGTAACTCAATCTATTACATTTTTGGATTCCTCTTCAAAGCTTAATTTACTTTTGCACATATAGCTTTAGTATATACCTCGACAAATCCTTAAGCTCTTCTTGGTACAACGCTTGCCTAATGTTGAAGTCCAACTTTTCGAATTCCAAAACTGCTTTGATATCACTGCTTTGATACAAATTTATGTACCACCTTACATCAAATGCAGGGACACTCCATTGTAGTGGAAGATGTAAAGCATGTCTCACTTGCATCTGGAGATCCAAATCCTTAATATTTTCTAGGCACTCTTTAAGTACTTCACGTGTAAAGGTCGAAGCCTCCTCCATTAGGGACTCTCCTTCAATGGAAAAGAACGAGGCTTCGTATAGACTTAACAGTCCCTGGACATCTGCATGGATACCTTTATTGAACCTCTCATTTTGCGTAAACTTCTTGAAGCCCTCTGCCCAATTTAAAGTAAATATATTAGTATAACTATTGATCTGGTGCAGATTCTGGCAGGCAAATGTATAAGTAGGCAGTTAGACAGTTTTGGTGCATGTTCTATAGCTACATATTTAATAAAGTACAGACTATCCAATTCTTAAGTCCAAATGTACTAGTATTTAAATTTGGTAAACTAGTGAACTACTGATAGAACCGTACCTGTGTGTGTGTGGCTAGATTTCACTTAATACATATGCAATAAATACAAGTATGAATTATTGATGGATATCTGCGCAATTGATTTAAATGGAACTAAAGTTTCGTAAAAAATCTTACCCGGGGATATAAAATGTCCATGTTGTCTAAGAAGCCTGAATTCAAGAGCAGTAGCATGCAAGTTCTTATCCCAAGTCACATTATGTATGTTGTTCAAGGTATGCTTTATGTTATAACGGAAGCAAGAAAGATTATATGCAGAAGAGAAATAAGTTTATAGATCTGAGAGGATAAACAGATTACAAGGTTTTTCAGATGATATTTACAATCCTTACAAGCATATCTATTTATAGACAAAATTTAAGGGGTAGGTGTGGTAGGTGGGTCAAATCCGGCGGCTACAGTGGCAGCCACCGGCGGCTAGTCAAATCCGGCGGCTTATAGATTCAAGGCATCTAACAAATCTCCACCTTGACTTGAATCTTCTCACAAAAAACAGATAACAGATGTACCAGATGCATCATAATAATGCCAGATGTACCAGATAACAGATCTCCACCTTGACTTGAATCCTCTCACAAAAACAGATAACAGATGTACCGGATGCATCGTAATAATGCCAGATGTACCAGATATATTATAACAGATGTACCAGACGCATTATAATAATGCCAGATGTACCAGATAAAAAAAAACTCTTCTGCCTCAGATTTTGCCCTAAAAGGGCAATCAGTAACTCCGAACATTTAGCAAATCCAAACAATGTTGAAACTTGCTATGTGGAACCGGCTTGGTGAGCATATCAGCTGGGTTATCAGCAGTACCCACTTTGCTCACCTTAATTCTCGTCTCACTTCTTAGAAAATGATATCTCACATCTATGTGCTTAGTCCGCTCATGATGGACTTGATCCTTGGCTAAACAGATTGCACTGAGACTGTCACAAAAAATTATAGCCTGATCATGATGTAGACCCAGATCACTGACCAATCCTTTCAACCAAATTCCTTCTTTTGCGGCTTCTGTCAATGCCATGTACTCTGCTTCTGTAGTAGACAAAGTCACTGTAGGTTGCAGAGTAGCTTTCCAACTGACAATCGAACCACCCAGAGTGAAAGTATAACCAGTCATCGACCTTCTACTGTCAACATCTCCAGCATAATCAGAGTCTGAAAACCCTGTCACAAAACACTCAGTATCACCTCCATAAATGAGACCAACATCAGACGTACCTTTTAAGTACCGAAATACCCTCTTCACAGCTTGCCAGTGCTCCTTGCCTGGATCACCCATGAACCTACTAACAACACTGACAGACTGTGCAAGATCGGGTCTAGTGCAGACCATTGCATACATCAAGCTCCCTACTGCACTAGCATAGGGAACTCGAGACATGTACTCTTTTTCCTCAGCAGACTTAGGTGCAAAAGCAACAGACAGATGTGCATTTGCAGCACTAGGAGTATCTATGGGCTTTGCTGTAGACATGCCAAACCTTGACAAAATCTTCTGAATGTATCCCTTCTGTGACAAAAAGAGCTTTCTCTCGTTTCTATCCCTATAAATCTCCATTCCCAGAATTTTCCGAGCCGCACCCAAATCTTTCATTTCAAACTCAGCACTGAGGAGACCTTTCAACTTCTGAATATCAGACTTGTTCTCTGCAGCTATCAACATATCATCTACATACAGGACCAGATAAATGAAAGAATCATTTGCTGTCTTACTGTGATAAACACAACAATCATACGGACTCCTGGTGTAGCCAATACCTATCATATAGCTATCAAATTTCTTGTACCATTGCCTCGGAGACTGCTTTAGCCCATACAAGGACTTCAATAACTTGCACACATAGTCTTCTTTGCCAGGAACCTGAAAACCATCTGGCTGAGTCATGTATATCTCCTCCTCCAGCTCTCCATGCAGAAAAGCTGTCTTCAGATCGAGTTGTTCAAGCTCCAGATTCTGATGTGCAACTATTGCTAGTAGCACCCTGATGGAAGTGTGTCTGACCACTGGTGAAAAAATCTCATTGTAATCTACTCCCTCTTTCTGAGTGAACCCTCGAGCTACTAACCGAGCTTTATACTTGATACCCTCAACCGATGTTTCTCCTTCCTTCTTCTTGTAGACCCATTTACAAGTAACAATCTTTCTGTCTCGAGGCTGCTTGACTAATTCCCAAGTCTTATTCTTCTGAAGTGACTCCATTTCATCTCCCATAGCAGCAAACCATTTTGTAGATTCAGTACATGTCACTGCTTCTTTGTAAGTGGATAGCTCTTCAGAGCTAGGGTCCACTTCTTCAGCTACCTGTAGTGCATATGCCACCATATCTTCAAAACCATATTTCTTTGGAGGCACTCCATACTTAGCTCTCCTCGATCGATCAAGAGCTAAACTGTGCTGATTTACTACTGGTACTGATGATTCTGATTCTGACTGTGGTTGTTGAACTTCTTGTTGTGGTTCACTCTCAGCTTGAGTGATTTCCTGCTCCACCTGTTTCTCAACACCACCACTTTCTGAACCAATCGTAGACTTCACAGTAGGGTTAAACATAGAATTTTCATCAAAAACTACATTTCTACTCAGTATAACCCTATTTTCAGACGGAGACCAGATTCTATAACCTTTAACCCCATCCCCATAGCCAAAAAATACTCCCTTTTTAGCTCGTGGCTCCAATTTACCCTCATTTACATGATAATAAACAGTACAACCAAAAACTCTTAAATTGGAGTAATCAGCAGGCTTACCAGACCATTTCTCAACAGGAGTTTTGAGATGGATACCTGTGTGAGGTCCACGATTAATCAAGTAACACGCTGTACTAACCGCCTCTGCCCAGAATCTTCTAGTTAGTCCAGCGTTAGAAAGCATACACCTAGCTCTCTCCAGAAGTGTCTGATTCATACGCTCTGCTACACCATTCTGCTGTGGTGTATCCCTGACTGTATGATGCCTAGCAATCCCCTCATTCTTGCAGAAATCTGCAAACTCGGATGAGCAAAATTCCAGGCCATTATCTGTTCGCAGCCTCTTAATCTTCTTCCCTGTTTGATTCTCCACTAGCACCTTCCACTGCTTGAAAACCTTGAAGGCTTCACTTTTGTGCTTTATGATGAACAGCCAAGTCATTCTTGAGAAATCATCGATCATTGACACAAAATATCTGTGACCCCCTAAAGACTCCACCCGGGAAGGTCCCCAACAATCAGAATGGATGTAATCAAGTGTGCCTTTTGTTCTGTGTGTTGCTTTAGGAAACTTGCTGCGATGTAACTTTCCAAAAACACAATGTTCACAGAACTCAAGACCTGTGACCTTATGACCACAAAGAAGATCAGCTTTTGACAGAATTTGCATCCCCCTTTCACTCATATGACCGAGCCTCATGTGCCACAACCTGGTCATGTTTTCTTTTTCAATTTCCGAAGACGCAACAGCAACAGAACCTGTTAACGTAGAACCTTGAAGAAGATACAAGGTACCACGTTTAACACCTTTCAGAATCACATCAGAACCTTTGCAGACATGTAAAACTCCACCTTCACCTTGAAAACTGAAACCCTTGCTGTCTAACATACTCAAAGATATCAGATTCTTTGTCATAAGTGGAACATGCCTAACATCATTCAATGTGCAGAATTTACCATCATGTGTCCGAATTTTAATCGAGCCTATTCCAACCGTCTCACAAGTAAAACTGTTAGCCATAGAAATCTTGCCACCGTCTACTCGCTCGTAGGTTGTAAACCACTCCCTGCGCGGACATATATGATAAGACGCTCCCGAATCAAGAATCCACACATCAGAGTGATGCGTGTCCTTGACAGCAACTAGAGCAATATCTTCTTCAGAAGTAGCATCAGCTACAGCAGCAGTATCTGCAGCAGCATCATGTTGCTTCTTTTTCTTGGGACAGTCGGATTTCCAGTGTCCCTTCTCTTTACAGTAATTGCAGACATCATTAGCTCTCGAACCCTTAAAAGCTGGTTTCTTGGATTTATACTTCCCCGACTTTCCATGTCCGGTACTCCCGCTAGCTACCAACCCAGCAGCATGATTATCTGCACCTGTACCAGCCGCCTTATGGCGCAGTTCTCTAGAATGAAGAGAAGATCTAACCTCCTCTAGAGAAATAGTATCTTTACCAACAATAAACGATTGCACAAAGTTCTCGTACGATAATGGTAAAGAAACTAACAGAAATCAAAGCAGCATCCTCATCTTCAACTTTAACATCAATATTACGCAATTCTAATAAAATTGTGTTTAATTGATCTAAGTGATCTCGAAGAGGCATACCTTCCTGCATTCGCAGACTAAACAGACGTTGCTTCAGCAACAACTTGTTTGTTAAAGACTTCGTCATGTAGAGACTTTCAAGCTTCAACCACAGACCAGACGCGGTATCCTCCTCCGCGATTTCAGTAATAATATCATCTGCAAGGCACAACAAAATTGTTGAGTGTGCCTTTTCTTCTAGACTGGCCATCTCAGCGCTTCCAGAAGCAGCCGTTTTTGTGTTCAACGGCGCCCAGAGCCCCTGTTGCTTTAACAAGGCACGCATCTTGATTTGCCACAGACTGAAACTATTTCTCCCAGTAAATTTGTCGACCTTAACGTTAATACCACCAGACATCTTCTCCCAGAACCGTATATGCGAACAGTGCCCGTGAATAGTGCCTGTGAACAGTGCCCGTGAACAGTGCCCGTGAACAGTGCCCGTGAACAGTATCCGTGAACAGTACCTGTGAACAGTACCGTATGAACAGTGCCGTATGAATAGTACCGTATGAACAGTGCCGTACGAACAGTATCGTATGAACAGTGTCGTCTTCTCCGATGATGAACAGTGTCGTCTTCTCCGGCGATGAACAGTAACTCCGGCGAGCTTAAAAAAATCCGGCGAAAAATTTTGCAGCAGTTTCGACCAAAGCTCTGATACCAGTTTGTTATAACGGAAGCAAGAAAGATTATATGCAGAAGAGAAATAAGTTTATAGATCTGAGAGGATAAACAGATTACAAGGTTTTTCAGATGATATTTACAATCCTTACAAGCATATCTATTTATAGACAAAATTTAAGGGGTAGGTGTGGTAGGTGGGTCAAATCCGGCGGCTACAGTGGCAGCCGCCGGCGGCTAGTCAAATCTGGCGGCTTATAGATTCAAGGCATCTAACACTTTATTTCATCCTGAAAATGATAATCAAACCCAACTCTTTGCAACTGATCAATCAGCTCAAGCTGATCTAACCGCTCGACCACATTGTTAAATATCATCCTCACCTCTTCCTTCAACTCAGAAGCTCGTGACTCGACTGCTTTACCCTGTTTACACCAACATTATACTTATGTCCAACTCCAACTACATATAGATAGAAAAAACAACAAAATGAAAACAAAAAAAAAAACGAAATTTTACCGTGTACTCAGTTTTCATAGACTGAAAGAAATTGTTGTCCCACAAGCAAGGTTTGTAGTTTCCTGATCGCCTTACAATAGGCTCTGGTGTAACAGGAGCCTTACTTGTTCCGGCAACGGATTTGATTACAGATTTGCAGGGCGTCACAACTTTAGGTTTGCATGGGGCAAGTCTTCCAAAGTTGATTAAAGGAGAAACTGGAAATATCGCAGCATTCACACTGTACTACTATGAACTGTGTGATTGTGAGTGATGCTGCAACATTACCATGCACTGAATAATATAGTGAAGTCTGGCATGCTACGAGGCGGTGTTGTCTTCAAAAATGGTGTACCAGGGTTTTTTTTTTTTTTTTTTTAACCAGCATCCACCGCCAAATTTCTCCAGTAACAACTGTAATTTGCATAGTTTTTTAAGTACACAAACCACAATAATGAAGTTTATTAGAAGCATGGACACTTGGGTGACCTGCCGTATCCCCGTGTCGAATTCTTGGATACGCGTGTCATCGTATTAGATACGCGGATTCTTCCATGCACAATCTTACTTTCAAATTTTTTTTTTCACTAATTGTTGTCAAAATTTGTGTTAATTAACTACTTTCACAAAATTAAGTATTAATGTCTATAAGCAAATATAAAAGTATTGATTATCATGTTCATTTTAGCATTAATGAAGAGATTTGTTATGAATATAGAAGCTGAGCAAGGAAAGGATCCAGAAGATACTCATTTACAGCTGTTAAAGGATCCAGAAGATACACATTTACAGCTGATATCCTAGCCGTCAAGTCTATTAGGAAAGTTGTTAGGAATTCTGTTAGAAAACTTTGGTATTTATATTTTCATTGTATCGTTCTGAAATCAATCAAGCTTTTGCATATTGCAAACAATTCTCTCATATTATTACATTCTGTTATTCATATTGTTTTGACAAGATTATACTTATATTTTCGTGTTTTGGATGAAAAAATTATGCATTTTATTCGGTTTGTAAACAATTCTTAAGTGTATATTTCTTGGTTATTCTTATCATAAAAAGGGCTACAAGGTTCTTGATCTGCAGACCAAGAAAACTCATATAACCAGAGATGCTGTTTTTGTTGAGCATGTTTTCCCTTTTGCTACACCGGATATTGCCACACCTGATATTGACACACCTTATATCTTACATCAGAATTCTTTACCTTCATTATTTCCAACTCATCCGAATCAAGAAAATGTAGAGTCATCTTTAATTTTGGACACTCCTGTCACATCTGAGCAATCTCATGATACAGAAGATACCAATCATGATCATACTACTCATGCCTCTATACCTCCTGAAACAGAAAACATCACAATCATCACTAGACCCTCCAAAAACAGAACTGTGCCCTCTAGACTAAGAGATTATACAGGACTTCCCAAGTCAGTCATATCCAATCTTCATCACGCTTCTGTAACCATGACTTCAGGTACTCTTCCTTATCCTATACATCAATTTGTGACTTTTGCTAATTTTAAACCTCAATATGCTCAGTTTCTTACTGCTACTGCTCAGACTCATATTCCTTACACCTTTAAGCAAGCTGCAACTGACTCTAATTGGCTTAAGGCCATGAAATTAGAACTTAATGCCCTTGAGAACAATCATACCTGGGAAATTGTTCCCAAACCCCAAGGTAAGCATGTTGTTGACTGTAGATGGTTGTTCAAAGTTAAATATCTTCCAAATGGAAGCATTGAGAGGTACAAAGCCAGATTGGTGGCAAGGGGTTTTACTCAAATATATGGTCTAAATTATTTTGAGACATATGCTCCAGTGGCTAAAATGACTACAGTTAGACTTCTTATTGCTGTAGCTGTCTTCAAACAATGGGATATCACTCAACTTGATGTCACCAATGCATTTCTGCATGGTGATTTGAATGAGGAAGTATATATGAAACTTCCACCAGGGTATTTGTAGTTGACTTCTGTTGCTCACACAATTAATATTACAGATTCTGCTGAATTTGTTTGAAGACTTGTCAAATCCATTTATGGTCTGAAACAGGCCCCCAGATGTTGGTTCTCTAAGTTCTTTATAGCTCTTAAGGAATTTGGCTTCATTCAGTGTCACTCAGATAACAGATAGTTTACTCTCAATCAGGGCTCTTCGTTTGTTGCTATATTAGTATATGTTGATGATATACTAGTGATGGGCAATGATAATTCTATTGTTAAAACTGTCACATCTTATTTGGCTTCAGCCTTTCAGCTTAAGGACTTAGGTCCTATGAAGTACTTTCTTGGAATTGAAGTTGCAAGGTCTCAATCAGGTGCTTATTTACATCATCACAAATATACCTTGGATATTATTAAAGATTCAGGTATGTTAGCTGCAAGACCTTCTAAAATTCCCATGGATCAAAATCATAATCTTCAAGAGAACAATAGTTCTCTATTATCTGATACAGATGCTTCTTCCTATAGAAGATTAGTTGGCAGGCTAATATACCTTACAGTTACAAGGCCAGATTTATCTTATTCAGTTCAAGTCTTATCTCAATATTTGGCTCATCCTCGAATTGACCATCTACATGCAGCTTACAAAGTTGTCAGGTATCTCAAAGAAACTGTTGGTCAAGGTATATTCATGCTTGCAAATCAACCTGCTCTTCTTACTGCCTTCTGTGACTCAGACTGGGGAGGATGCAAGGAAACCAGACAATCTCTCACAGGGTACTGCATCAAATTTGGGGAATCTCTTATTTCTTGGAAATGCAAGAAACAACCTACTGTCTCTCACTCCTATGCAGAAGCTGAATACAGGAGTATGGCAGATACTTGTCGAGAGCTTGCTTGGTTACTCAATCTATTCAAAGTTTTTGGTATCAACACACTCACACCAGTCTCACTGCATTGTGACAGTAAGTCTGCCATGCACATTGCTTCAAACTCAGTGTTTCAAGAGCGAACTAAGCACATAGAGATAGATTGTCATATTGTTAGAGAAAAACTTCAGTCGGGAGTCATTCATCCTGTTCATGTTCAGACCACTTCTCAACCTGCAGATATGTTCACTAAATCTTTTCCTTTTCATCTACTGCACTCTTTCTCTACCAAGTTGGGAGTTTGTAATTTCTTCCAATCTTCCAACTTGAGGGGGGTGTTATGAATATAGAAGCTGAGCAAGTAAAAGATCAAGAAGATACTCATTTACAGCTGTTAAAGGATCCAGAAGATACTCATTTACAGCTGATATCCTAGCCGTCAAGTCTATTAGGAAAGTTGTTAGGAATTCTGTTAGAAAACTTTGGTATTTATATTTTCATTGTATCGTTCTGAAATCAATCAAGCTTTTGCATATTGCAAACAATTCTCTCATATTATTACATTCTGTTATTCATATTGTTCTGACATGGTATCAGAGCGAGGTTATTTTTGATACATTTCGATCCTGTTAGTCATGATCTCCGCTGCTTCAATCTCTTCTCCTTCTGCATTATGAGTTCCTATGCATCTGTTTTAATGGCGACATCATCTGTTACACTGTCGACATCTGTTCCAGTGACTAGTTCCATGGTGATTGACATCAATCATCCTTATTACTTGTCAAATTCTGATCATCCAGGACTAGCTCTTGTCAATGAGGTACTTACTGAACTCAACTATAATCAATGGAGTCGATCCGTTACTATTGCATTGTCTGCAAAATTGAAATTAGGATTCATTGATGGATCACAATTTAAACCTATCACTACTGATCCTCACTATGCTTTGTGGATGCGAAGTAATGATTTAGTTATTTCTTGGTTGTTAAATTCCATTTCACCTCAGATAAGAAAAAGTGTTGTGTATCTTCGAACTGCAAAGCATATTTGGGATGATCTTGCTGCTCGTTTCTCTTAAACGAATGTTCCTCGTTTATTTCAATTGAAGAAAGATCTTTATTCTCTTCATCAAGGTACTAAATCTGTGACTACTTATTTCACTGAATTTCAAGGATTAATAGATGAATTGGACACTCTATCTCCTATACCTAGATGTATCTGTGTCAACAGCAACTGTGCTTGTACTGTAGGACAAAAACTAGATCATTATGAACAAATGAACAAGTTCAGTCTCTTTCTGATGGGACTAAATGATCAATATGCACACTCGTGGTCAGATACTTCTCATGAATCCACTACCAGATCTAGGTCAAGTTTATGCAATGTTAGTACAAGAGGAAAATCAAAGAAGTTATGATAAATCTGAGTCTATTATGACTGAATCTATGGCTTTGAATGTTCGTTTGAATCAAACTAAAGATCATAATAAGTTTCAGAATAAAAGTGCAAATAACTCTGCACTATGTGAGTATTGTCACTTGACAGGACATACAAAGGAGAAATGTTTTGCATTGAATGGTTATCCTGAATGGCACAGCCTACCTAAGCCTAAAGTGAAACCAAATTCTGGAAAAAGAGTCAATGTGACAGCTACTAAGGTTGATTCTGTGGATTCACCTATGTTTCAAATGTCATCTCAGAAGTCAGAAGCTTCTCTATCTGAGCATCAGTGTCAACAACTCATTAATATGTTGCAATCCAGACTGAATACTACTGCCTCATATGCTGCTCCATCTGCAAATGCCAGCTATGTGCAGTTCAATTCTGCATTAACTCCCTTGTCAGTACCTGAAGCAGGTATCTCTCAAGTTTCGCAATCTTATTCAATTTCTTTGGCTGGTCAAGTGCATTTTAATAATTCTCAACTTGTATGGATTATAGATTCTGGAGTAACTCATCATATTACACCACATTTATCATTCTTAACTAATATACAACCTCTGCAGTCTGATCTTTTTCTTCCAAATGGTCAGAAAACTACTGTTACTCATGTAGGAGATATACAGTTGAATTCGAAATTTATTCTCAAGCAAGTGCTATTTGTGCCAAATTTTCATTGTAATCTGTTGTCTGTAGCAAAGTTTACTACTGACAATACTTGCTCTATTCAATTTGTTGCTTCTAAGTGCCTTTTTCAGGTCCCTGGTTCGCAGAAGATGAGGGAGATTGGTAAGCTTGAGGAAGGACTGTATAAAATGTTGTTGCCATCTTCAATATCTGCATCCACCATTTCTTCTTCCCAAACCCAGCTTATGCAATGGCATAATAGACTAGGTCATCCTTCAACTATTGTTCTTAGTCATATACCTCAAATAAATTATCATGTTACTACTATAGACACATGTGATGTTTGTTGTATGTACAAGCAACATAGATTACCTTTTCATAAGAGTACTTCTCAGACTGAAAATATTTTTGACCTCATACATTGTGATGTATGGGGTCCCTATAGACAGTGTACCCTTGGAACATGTAAATACTTTCTATCAATCGTTGATGATTATTCCAGATGTATGTGGGTTTTTCTGTTTAATGACAAATCTCAAGTACCTAAACTTGTCATTAATTTTCTCAATTATGTCACAACTCAATTTGCAAAAACTGTAAAAATCCTAAGATCTGATAATGGCACTGAATTTACTAATAGTTTACTGCAAAATCATTTGGCATCTTTAGGAATCATACATCAAACAAGTTGTGCTTATACCCCTCAACAGAATGGCGTTTAGAGGAAGCATCAACATTTGTTAAATGTGGCCAGAGCATTTAGAATTCAATCCAAAATTCCTGCCAGTTACTGGGGAGATTGCATATTAGCTGCAACTCATGTTATTAATCTCACTCCATCTAATCTTTGGCATATAAATCTCCTATTGAAATTCTTCTTGACAAACCACCTGATTACAGTCATCTTAGATCATTTGAATGCTTATGTTATGTCAAAAATCTTATCAATGATAAGTTTGAATCCAGAGCTCTTAAGTGTATATTTCTTGGTTATTCTTATCATAAAAAGGGCTACAAGGTTCTTGATCTGCAGACCAAGAAAACTCATATAACCAGAGATGTTGTTTTTGTTGAGCATGTTTTCCCTTTTGCTACACCGGATATTGCCACACCTGATATTGACACACCTTATATCTTACATCAGAATTCTTTACCTTCATTATTTCCAACTCATCCGATTCAAGAAAATGTAGAGTCATCTGTAATTTTGGACACTCCTGTCACATCTGAGCAATCTCATGATACAGAAGATACCAATCATGATCATACTACTCATGCCTCTATACCTCCTGAAATAGAAAACATCACAATCATCACTAGACCCTCCGGAAACAGAACTGTGCCCTCTAGACTAAGAGATTATATAGGACTTCCCAAGTCAGTCATATCCAATCTTCATCACGCTTCTGCAACCATGACTTCAGGTACTCTTCCTTATCCTATACATCAATTTGTGACTTTTGCTAATTTTAAACCTCAATATGCTCAGTTTCTTACTGCTACTGCTCAGACTCATATTCCTTACACCTTTAAGCAAGCTGCAACTGACTCTAATTTGCTTAAGGCCATGAAATTAGAACTTAATGCCCTTGAGAATAATCATACCTGGGAAATTGTTCCCAAACCCCAAGGTAAGCATGTTGTTGACTGTAGATGGTTGTTCAAAGTTAAATATCTTCCAAATGGAAGCATTGAGAGGTACAAAGCCAGATTGGTGGCAAGGGGTTTTACTCAAACATATGGTCTAAATTATTTTGAGACATATGCTCCAGTGGCTAAAATGACTACAGTTAGAGTTCTTATTGCTGTAGCTGTCTTCAAACAATGGGATATCACTCAACTTGATGTCACCAATGCATTTCTGCATGGTGATTTGAATGAGGAAGTATATATGAAACTTCCACCAGGGTATTTGCAGTTGACTTCTGTTGCTCACACAATTAATATTACAGATTCTGCTGAATTTGTTTGAAGACTTGTCAAATCCATTTATGGTCTGAAACAGGCCCCCAGATGTTGGTTCTCTAAGTTCTTTATAGCTCTTAAGGAATTTAGCTTCATTCAGTGTCACTCAGATAACAGATAGTTTACTCTCAATCAGGGCTCTTCGTTTGTTGCTATATTAGTATATGTTGATGATATACTAGTGACGGGAAATGATAATTCTCTTGTTAAAACTGTCACATCTTATTTGGCTTCAGCCTTTCAGCTTAAGGACTTAGGTCCTATGAAGTACTTTCTTGGAATTGAAGTTGCAAGGTCTCAATCAGGTGCTTATTTACATCATCACAAATATACCTTGGATATTATTAAAGATTCAGGTATGTTAGCTGCAAGACCTTCTAAAATTCCCATGGATCAAAATCATAATCTTCAAGACAATAATAGTTCTCTATTATCTGATACAGATGCTTCTTCCTATAGAAGATTAGTTGGCAGGCTAATATACCTTACAGTTACAAGGCCAGATTTATCTTATTCAGTTCAAGTCTTATCTCAATATTTGGCTCATCCTCGAATTGACCATCTACATGCAGCTTACAAAGTTGTCAGGTATCTCAAAGAAACTGTTGGTCAAGGTATATTCATGCTTGCAAATCAACCTCCTCTTCTTACTGCCTTCTGTGACTCAGACTGGGGAGGATGCAAGGAAACCAGACAATCTCTCACAGGGTACTGCATCAAATTTGGGGAATCTCTTATTTCTTGGAAATGCAAGAAACAACCTACTGTCTCTCACTCCTCTGCAGAAGCTGAATACAGGAGTATGGCAGATACTTGTCGAGAGCTTGCTTGGTTACTCAATCTATTCAAAGTTTTTGGTATCAACACACTCACACCAGTCTCACTGCATTGTGACAGTAAGTCTGCCATGCACATTGCTTCAAACTCACTGTTTCAAGAGCGAACTAAGCACATAGAGATAGATTGTCATATTGTTAGAGAAAAACTTTAGTCGGGAGTCATTCATCCTGTTCATGTTCAGACCACTTCTCAACCTGCAGACATGTTCACTAAATCTTTTCCTTTTCATCTACTGCACTCTTTCTCTACCAAGTTGGGAGTTTGTAATTTCTTCCAATCTTCCAACTTGAGGGGGGGTGTTATGAATATAGAAGCTGAGCAAGTAAAAGATCAAGAAGATACTCATTCTGTTAGAAAACTTTGGTATTTATATTTTCATTGTATCGTTCTGAAATCAATCAAGCTTTTGCATATTGCAAACAATTCTCTCATATTATTACATTCTGTTATTCATATTGTTCTGACAAGATTATACTTATATTTTCGTGTTTTGGATGAAAAAATTATGCATTTTATTTGGTTTGTAAACAATTCTTGGTTCTGACAATTGTTTTCTATATGCGTAACATGAACTATACATGAAAATTTTTAGTTATACATGGCGTGTCCCCCGCATCCGTATCCCCATATTTTAAAATGGGTTTTATATCAAAGTGGCCACTCCGTTCGTCAAAAACTATCACTTAAACCACCGTTCTCATCGGGATCTCATTTAAACCACTAAACTAAGAAAACATATCATTTGCCCCCCTGTATATCACTTAGACCATCATAAATTGTATTATTTTTGTGAATGCAGGGGGGACAAATGATATATTTTCTTAGTTTAGTGGTTTAAATGAGATCCCGATGAGAACGGTGGGTTAAGTGATAGTTTTTGACGAACGGAGTGGCCACTTTGATATAAAATCCATTTTAAAATTTGTCGAATCCATGTATCCCCGTACTACGCACTCGCATCCCCGAACCCGTGTCCTTGCTTCTTAGAAGTTTATTAACAACTATATTAATTAATTAACTAGGTGTAAAGTCGATCACATAATAAATAAATAATCACTATTTAATTATGTAGTTATGGAGAATCAAATCCGAGATGAAACTAAATAAATTAAAATCAATAAATCTTGCATAATTACGTTGTTGTAAGGAATCGAAAAGTTAAAAAATTAAAGTAAATAAATTTTATATAATTATATAATTAATTAAATCATGAATTTAATAATAATCAAATATAATATTTTGATATTTTAATATCATTGAAACATGATTTTTCAAGTTAATAAAGAATATAGACGCTAGTATTTAGTTTCCGCAAACGGCTACTAGATCTGTATACAGAGTGACTCGTGCTCATCATGTTTGTTTATCTAGCTACTGTTCTTAATTACTTAGCAAAAAAAGATTGAATCATGATTATGGGCATTTTAATAATTTACATATTTTAAGAATGATTGTACTACCAGGCACAAACTGAAAAGTGACCCACGAAAGGAAAACAAATGTTTTTCTCTTCGCACGTCTTGCATTGTAAATGAATTATATAATTCTTTTCGAAATTCTAAACTTGAAAAATCAAAATCCTTCCGATGATATGAGCGGATAGTTGGATGACTGGATCATTTGGAAGACAATAAACTATATATACATTATAAAATTCTTCTTATAAAATTTCTAAGCTTGCGAGCGAATCTAAAAGAGAAAATATTAATTTAGGCACATATTCAAAAAGCAATACATGTGCTTTATTTATTATTAACTTAAAACTGGTGTGATGTAGAATTTTTTTTAATATTACAATATTTTTCTCTTTCATTTGAATTAATTTTTTTTAACATTTAAATTTCATAAGTTTATATTTTTAAATGAAATGATTTGATAATAATTATATAAATATTAAAGAAATAATTAGATAATATAGAAAAAAATGATACGTTTTAGCTGAAAAAAGTATTTAATTAATTATTAATAATTATAATATTCATATTTAATTTATTAAAGAGAATCGTCCTTGATGTAATTGGAATAGTAGAGATTTTAATTATAGAAATTAAAAAGTAATGTGTTTAACTAAAAAGGTAATTGGTTAATTAATAGTAATCATAATATAATTATTTTATTTTAATAAATAGAATTGTCCATAATGTTAGAAAATTAAAATTTTTAGTTAGATAAAATATAAAAGATAATGTGTATTATGTGAAAAAGAAATTTGATTAGTTATAGAAATAATAAAAAAAGTTAATATGTTTTACCTGAAAAATGAAATTGAATAGTTATTAGGAAAGATTTTATCAATAATTTAATAGGGGTAATTAAGTAAAATCAACAGGTACCGTACCCCAACCAACCAAACTTGTAATGTTTCGATCTAAATATTATAGAATTATAGATTTGTAACCCTTTTAATATTTATAATTTATTAGTTTTAGAATTTTATTGATTTTTAAGTTTAATAATAAATTTTTTATAGGGATCAAATTTTAATTTAAAAGAAAGTAATTTATTTATTAAAATATAATTTTTCTAATATATTATACCTAGCGATTTTTGTTTATCTACTCTATTAATTTTTGTAATATCGTATTGTGACGATCAAAATTTTGTATAACATTAGTGTTGCGCTTATAATAATAATAATAATAATAATAATAATAATAATAATAATAATAATAATAATAATAATAATAATAATAATAATAATAATAAAATTAATAATAATAATAATAATATAATTATATACTAACTTAAAGCTTGCGCGATGTACGAATTTTTTTTAAGGTCAGTTTTTCTTTAATTTAAATTCAATTTTTAAGACATGAACTTTTAAACTTAATTATAGACTTTTTTTCAAAAATATCCATCTTGCAAAACTTTTTTTTCAAAAATACAGTTCCAACCTTTGCAATCTGCTTTATAACTCCAAATGCAATATTTGCAACCTAATTTGTAATCCTAATTGCAACATTTGCAACCTCATGTGCAACTTTAGGTAGTATTTTTGAAAATACTTTCATAAAGTTGGGTATTTTTATGAATATCCCAAATATTATTTAATTGATATCACTTGATAATAATTATATAAATGTCGTCAGTGATATTTCTAGAAAATGAGAAATTTTAGTTAGAAAATATAGAAAAGAAGATATGTTTTAGCTGAAAAAAATAATCGATTAATTATTAGTAATTATAATATTCTTATTTTATTAAGTAAAAGCGCTCGTTATATAATTGGAAAAATAGAGGTTTTAGTTAGAGAGTATAGAAAAGATGACATGTTTTAGCTGAAAAAAAGTAACTGATTTAAATTAGAAAATACAAAAAAGATGATACATTTTATCTAAAAAGGTAATCGATAAGTTCATCATTTTTTTTTGTTTTATTAAGACAAATCACTCAACAAAACATTCTTAACACAACCAGGACGGATCCCCAAACTAGCAATACAACCTGGGTGAAAAACAAATAAACAAGCTAAACAAATAGCCTTTTTGTTTCCAGATCGCTGAACAAATAGAATATAAAATTCTTTGATCCTAAAAAAGATTATGACATCCCGAGAAATACATCCTACACCAATCTTGAAACCAGTAGCAACACAATTGACCTTCCCACTAATAACAGTTGAAGTCCATGTTCGAACTTTCAGTTACACGAACTGGAGGATCAAAATCCCTCAAAATATGAACAATCTTCAGTTGTAAAAGGTAAGCTTTTTGTGATATCCACCACCGACCCAGTCTCATTGCAGGCTTTCCACATCTCCCAAAACACCATATAAATCATCAACCAACAAGAACAAACAAAAACATAGCAAAACACCCTAAAAGGAAAGACACACAAACACTCCAAAAGGAGAGACACCCAAACAAATTGGAATTTATTGAAGGGAAAACAAAGAAAAATAGGAAAAATGGGCTTAATCGGTGAAGAGGGTTGTAGATCTAGAGAATAGAGAGGGGAAGAGGTGGCTAGAACCCTAGATCTGAAGATAGGGGTCGACTCTCATTAGAAAGAGAAGAGGGACGCACTTGATTTGATTAGCAATTGTTTATTGTAATCGATAAGTTCTTAGTATTAAAATATTTTATTAAATGAAACATGCAAGTTTTACCTGAAAAATGAAATTGATGGGTCTGAAATTCTGAGCTATGGGGGTAAGATCTCTATTGTTCATCTTTAATTAAAGTGAAGCTATATGTGGTAGTTTTTTTGCATGTATGTTGTTTAATTAAAGAATGAATTTTTTAGTGTTGTGGTCCATTATGTTCTTGTTCCTTAGTGTTGTGGTCTCTAATATTATTGTGTGTTGTTGTTTTCCTTTATGTTTGCTCTGTTTTCAATATTTCTTGTTACAGAAGACTCGATTATTTTTTAATTAAGATCCATCAAGGTGGTGTTTTCTCTGATAATTTTGAGTCATATGATGGTGAAAGTATCCATTACTTTGATATGTGTTATGTTACGCATTTTCATATTACCGATCTGGAGTCCATGTTGTCAGAATTAGGACTAGTACTAGGTAGATATGATGTGTGGTCATGTATTTCTGAAGTACCAGTTTCAGAAGGAATATTAGAAATTGAGAATGAAGAACATGTATAAGGTTGGTTGAATATGTTGCTTTATAGTAAGTGCTTGGATGTGTACACCATAGAGTGGTTGTTTTGTAGAGCGTTGATGCTAAAAAGGTGCCAAATAATACCTCTAAGAAGACACCTCCTATTACTCCACCAAAGCAGTCAGATGAAGCTCCAAAATCAAGTGAAAGTCCAAAAAGATTGAAGCAACTATCCAAGATTACACCTAGATCAAGACCTTTGAAGCATGGAAAAATTGTGATGGCAGTGACTACACATGGAGGCATACTAAAACCTTATAAACCACCAACTCAGAAAGGTTTTGAATCCGTACCTGGCCAAAAACTCACTATTTTGAATAATTTGGAGACTAAATGAAGAAACAAGGAGAAATGTATGGGCAAGAGGCCTATCTGATATGTCTCTAGATGTTTAAGAAGATAGATGGGTGGGGTGGGGTGGGGTGGGGTGGGGTGGGGGGGGGGGGTGGGGGGATTTATATTATTTTGGGTAGTTTAAAGTTGTTGAAACTTTAATATGGATGGTTGTGATAAATGTCTTGGTTGTTATTCTTGAACAAACCATTGTCAAACAATTACTGCTTTTGCTTTTGTTTAATTCGAAGTATGGTTCAATTTAAGTATGATTACAATTTGGTGAGTACTTGATACTACATATAGTAAAAATCAATACAAAATCTGAGAAAAAATTGCACAATTGTAAAACAAATGCCAAATCTCACATTTTTCATTGTAGTACAACAATATGACACAATTACACTCAGTTCTCTTGCTCACAATTTCCTTTTGGATCTTGGCTTAATAGAACAAAGTTAACAATAATAAAAAACCCGGTCAACAATAACAAATCAAAGGTACACTACAACAACCATTTTTCTTCCCCTTAGCTTCATTGATTTCACCAACACCATCATTATATGTAACAGCGAGCACGATTCCTTGCTCAGCTTCCAGCGTATTGATCCTTCGTATTAATTCTAGAATTATTTCTCTTCCACGTTCACATAGAGGTTGGTCCAACCACCTAAAGTTAGGGTTCTTGATAGAATGAACACAATATATATATATATATATACATACATACAAAATACAGCGTAATAGCCATTAAAAATTAATATTCCAACTTTACCCCTTTCTAATCTAACGTTAACGACACAATTAGATGGTAGTTTACGAAAAAGTGCAAATCAAAACGACATTATAAGATTAGGAATGCAAAGTGCCACAATTTAAAGTATAGGACCATTTTGACAAAAGTGATAAAGATAATGGGCGCAAAGTGTCAATTTCTCTTAGATGTAAGAATATAATATAATTGTATAGAAATACGTGTGATATATAAAGGGAAATAGTTTTTGGCTCAGATGGCCAGAATTGCATCAGTAATTAATTTAAATAATATTATTGTTAAAAGCCAAATTACATTATAAATTGGAACTTTTAATGTATATTAAATAATAGGGTAATATGTTCCTATAGTTAACTTTAGGAAATTCTCCTAAAGTTAACCATTAAGATTGTGACACATATGCACAATCAATAATGCCCCTGCGGGGCCCTTCTAAATAAATAAAAAAATTCATCAAAACTACGTAGTTTTGATAGCTTAACTTTAGGAAATTCCCTACAGTTAACTGTAGGACCATTTTTCTCTAAATAATATTAATTTCAGTTTTATATTTTTGTGATATGAATTTTTAAAATTTTAATTACTATATTTCAAGATTAGTCTGATTGTATAATTAAATATAAATCTTGCTTTATTGATTTTGTTTAATATTTTTAGCGTTAAGATTATTTTAGTGCATTAGGGATAGAAAATATATTTAACAACAAATATTTTGATACAAATGTTCATGTGAAAATTCATTAATATGAATAATGCATTAACGAAAAATTATCAAAAGGGGTGTATGGTGCATTTTTTTAAATAAAAATTGCGGGTATTAAATTACTTCTTTGCAAAATTATGGTACAATTTTAATAATAATTTAAGGATTCAAAATGCAATTATCTAGTGCATATAATACCCCTCCTTTCAAAAGTAAGTAGGTCAATTTGAGCTGGTTTATGATTAAATTTGCTAATTTCGAGAGTGAACTGAAAATTATTTTTGTTGAGCTTGATATGACACATTTATAGTGATATAAATTTATATGTTTTAGGGAATTTTTCAGTGGTACTGATAGAGTATATTTTTATATATATTTTAGATGATTTTATTCTTATATTTATTTTGTTTTACATTAATTTGGATATTTAATTAACAAATTTGATTGTTTTATTGTAGGAAATAAGTAATTCATAAGTTGGAAAGGATTTGGAGCAAAAAGTGCTATTTTGGAGTTTAAATGGAAGAAAATTCGTATTATTGGGGTATACGGGCTGCCTACACTGTTTGGGTCTTATGTTGAGTTTTAAAGTCGGATTTTGATGATCTTACAGCCCACGCGAAGCTTGGAGTAAAAACTTTTACGAATTTTACATGAAAATCCTATTCAATTATGAATATCGTTTTGTAAATTTATTAAAACATTAAAAATACTTTTATTAAGGGCTAGAGATCAGATTTTATTATTAATTATTGTTATTAGCTTTTAGAAAGAGAAGAGGGATAGAGACATACGTACTTCTACATTGCTAGTGTTTGTTCTTGATCTCTTCCTCCATTGTAAGCACTTGGTTAAGTTTGGATTCTTTGTTCTACATTAATATAATATTAGAGGTATTCTTTACTCTTTTGTTTTTATAAAAACAAAAGATTAGCTCCTGTTTTATATATAGTTATCGTTGCTCCTATTTCTAGTATGAGTGAGTAGTATCATTCTAGGGTGTAAAGAGAAGCCATGTTTGCACCATGAATTTTGATTAGTAGTTAAATGGGAAAAAATTAATTCTAATTGATATGTTTTAATACTTAATTTGTGTAATTAGCCAATATAGTGGATTGACTGAATGCAAATAGGAGTAATAGATCGAGAGATTTACTCATTAGAGGCACATATGATTAGCAGAATTGAAAGTAAGTACGAGAGTGATAAGTGCATATTTTAGCATAATTTTATTACCTATTTATATTGCTTGAAATCGTATTTTAATAAATTATTTTGTTGCATTTCAGGAAATTCGAGAAAAATAAAAAAATTACAAAATAAAGAAATAAAGTGCAAAGAAGAATAAAAGAAGAAGGGAAAAAAACCTTCATTTGACTTTATATTTCAAAAGTTTCAGCAGCCAGCAGTCTTGGATTACGGTGCAGCAATCTTGGAAAAAGAAAGAGTGCAGCATGAGTTAGAGAATCTTGAATGTTGAAGTATGAGATTTGATTTCTTGTTTTCATATGAAAATAAGATGATTAACTAGACCTATAAAAGGCCCTTCATTTCATCATCCTGGGGGACACCAACAATAAGAGATCACTTTACTTTTTGCATAACTTTTTGCTTTACTCTTGTTTTTGGCCGATTCATTTGCTTTCTTTTAGTATATCTTATTTTTTTTTA
Source organism: Saposhnikovia divaricata (assembly GCA_036435485.1). Classification (NCBI taxonomy): domain Eukaryota; kingdom Viridiplantae; phylum Streptophyta; class Magnoliopsida; order Apiales; family Apiaceae; genus Saposhnikovia; species Saposhnikovia divaricata. Next base: position 173,134,184 of record CM071598.1, read on the forward strand.
GTTACCCTAAATTTTGTAGCCTCCATCTTGTAAACACTTTCATTTTATTAATGCAAATTTTCATTCCCTTTTTATTTTCTTGGGATTCTTCTTCTTGGTTTGAGTTTGTTGGAAAATCCAAATTTTCCGGTTAAAAATAATTTTCCGGTGAAGCTTGGTAATTTTCCGGCCAACTCCATAGATTCCGGTGAGAACCAACATTAAAATAATTTTTGTTGGATCTTACTTGGAAATGTTTTATTAAATTCAGAATAATTTAGAGCTTCATAGTGATATTTTTATTTTATTTTTCTGATAAATTTTCAATTAATTATGAATTTTAGAAGTTAAGTTTTCTACTCTCTTTTCCATTATCTTGTTCACTGCGTGCCTGCACCATGCCTTTTTTTCACACCAATTCCTTTTTAAGCACCCGTAAATTTTACTTTTGTAATAGTATCATCTTCATTATTTAATCATTAACTTCTTTTTACTTGTTTTTGTTTGTCCCGCACTAGTGCTTCTTGTTTCATTGCAGTGCTAATTTTAGGAATGAATTTGATACAAACTATTTTTAACCTTTGCCAATAATCATCTGGTACTAGCTTTATAATTTCTTTTTTTTCTTTAATTAGTACACCACTTGTAATCATTTCTTTTCATGCTTTACTTTGTTTATTTGTCAAATATGCGTAGCTAATTTTCTTGTCCTAGGATGAAGATGAAGTTAATTTAATTGTCTTGATTTCTTCTCGTTCCTATTAATTGATTCTCATAAATTTTCTTAGTGCTTAATTGTTCAATTGACAAAGTGATTTTGATATATTATTGTTACCGGATTTATTTTTCACAGCCTATGCTTGCTCTTTGAAGTTTTGATAGGTTATTGTTAGATAACAAGTTTCATAATATTTGCTTGTCTCGTTAATTGATATATCTTATTCGTGAAGAAAAGAGGATTGATTTTAGGACGAGTTGATATTAATTGTGATTGATTAATGGATTCGGATTCCTAGATTTTCCATATTATTTGATAATCTTTGTTAATTAGGATAATAAATTCTCACCACGAAATCTTTGGTCTAATTCGCCTAAATTAGAAATTAAGGTTGTACGAAAAATATATAGTCTCTGTGGATCGAATCTTAAATATTAAAACGATGATCGTGCTCTTGCGATTTTAATTGTCATATTTTTAGCACATCAAGGATGTTATTGTTGGAGACCCCACCCGAGGATGTTAGTGTTGAGTCCGTTGTTAAGAGTCCCGTGGTAACACCACCTGCATTTGAGTCAACTTTGTATCATCCCGAGTTTGATCAACAGCCCTTAGGAGAAGAAGGACCCTTATCTTACATCATTCCTAGTGATTCAACCCATGACCAAACTTTCATTGTCTCTAATTTGCTTAAACAAAATGATGAAGTCTTAAGTTGGTTTAGGGAGAACATTAGTGACACTTGTTCCATAAGGTTGAATGATTCTTTGTTACTTGAGAAAGTATTTTATAATCAAAATTTTCAAAAATGTCTTGATTCTTTCTTAAAGTTGCATCCCAATTTTCCCATCGGCATCGGCTGATTCGGTTTTATTCATTTGCCTCCCCTCAGGGAAGATATGTATGAGGGAAAAAATTTTGTGCGTGAATCGTGTTAATTAGTTGTTTTTCATATCCGTTCATCTCCGTCATCCTTGTCAGGTATTATCTCCTCATTCTTCTTTCTTATTTCTCTTGCATTTGCATACATTGAGGACAATGCATGATTTAGATATGGGGGAGGTTTTAGTGTAAATACATAAAATTGAAAAATCCAAAAATTTTAAAAATCCAAAAATAGAGATATTTTAGCTCAGTTGTCCTTCCCGCTCTTTGAACTTTAGAACTAGTTGGTGTTAACTGTTTTTAAAAATTATATGTATAATACCTTTAGATAATTTGAACGCAGTCAAGTAAGGTTTTCCTCATGAAACTTGTGTCGAACAAATTTTTGCTTAAAATTCCAAGACGACACATTTGCACAAGACTTTTGATGGAAAAATTGTACAGGAATGTTATTCGATACCTGAGAGAAAACCCACATGTTAGAACAATGTCGAATCAAACCTTTGCGAGATTTGTCCCTATAGTGTCTTAAAATAAAAAGAAAAAAAAGTCAATAAATTTTTGTAATTGTAGAGTGCTAGTGTAATTTTGTAATAATAAATTCTTAGTAGGGAAATCAGCTAGGTTGGGCTCATTGATAACCCGAGTAAGTAAGTCTGAGGGCATTTTGTGCCTAGCAACCTAAGGTCCTTTGTGATCTGGGATTGTTGACCTAAAACTTGCTAAATGGGTATCGATGCAAAAGTCTTTTAGAACCTCAACTATTGCACAGTCGGTCTAACTACTAAGAACGTGAAATTTGGCTAGATACTTGTTTTGATAGAGATTAGGTCAGTTCAATATTGGTTGAAAAAGAGAAAATATTCGTATGCACTTATCCATCAAAGACCTTAAATTCACTACACACCTTGGGATTTTTTTTAAATGTTTGGAGTCGATAGAAATGGATTGTGGGAATCTATAACTTGGATATTATTAGAATAAACTTAAAGGTATATATTTTCCTACAAAATTATTTTGTTGACACCAATGAAAGCTAGATTGAAAGAGGAAAGTTGGATACTTGCGGATTTATCTCAAATATTTTATGGGTATATCTTCTGTAAACCCTTAGGAGACAACACTCCTCTTTTAGAGATCGTCTATAAGTTTAACGGGTGGGTAAACCTAAAATTACCCGTGATTCCTACGACAGCGAGTATAGTTTTTTTCTTATGCATTTTTCTTTTTGTTTTACTCGAGGACGAGCAAAAGATAGGTATGGGGGCATTTGATAAGTGCATATTTTTGCATATTTTTATTACCTATTTATTGCTTGAAATCGTATTTAATAAATTATTTTGTTGCATTTCAGGAAATTCGAGAAAAATAAAGAAATGACAAAATAAAGAAATAAAGTGCAAAGAAGAATAAAAGAAGAAGGAAAAAAAAAGAATTAGGAGTTTGGAGCAAATTGGAATATTTGAAACACACCCCAAAACCTTCATTTGAATTTATATTTAGAAAGTTTCAGCAGCGAGCAGTCTTGGATTACGGTGCAGCAATCTTGGAAAAAAAAAGAGTGCATCATGAGTTAGAGAATCTTGAAAGCTGCAGTACGATATTTGATTTCTTGTTTTCATATGAAAACAAGATAATTAACTAGCCCTATAAAAGGCCCTTCATTTCATCATCCTGGGGGACACCAACAATAAGAGATCACTTTACTTTGTGCATAACCTTTTGCTTTACTCTTGTTTTTGGCCGATTCATTTGCTTTCTTTTAATATATCTTATTTTTTTAGTTACCCTAAATTTTGTAGCCTCCATCTTATTAACACTTTCATTTTATTAATGCAAATTTTCATTCCCTTTTTATTTTCTTGGGATTCTTCTTCTTGGTTTGAGTTTGGTGGAAAACCCAAATTTTTTGGTTAAAAATAATTTTCCGGTGAAGCTTGGTAATTTTCCGGCCAACTCCATAGATTCCGGTGATAACCAACATTAAAATAATTTTTGTTGGATCTTACTTGGAAATATTTTATTAAATTCAGAATAATTTAGAACTTCATAGTGATATTTTTATTTTATTTTTCTGATAATTTTTCAATTAATTATGAATTTTAGAAGTTAAGTTTTCTACTCTCTTTTCCATTATCTTGTTCACTGCGTGCCTGCACCATGCCTTTTTTTCACACCGCTTCCTTTTTAATCACCCGTAGCTTTTACTTTTGTAATATTATCATCTTCATTATTTAATCATTAGCTTCTTTTTACTTGTTTTTGTTTGTCCCGCACTAGTGCTTCTTGTTTCACTGCAATGCTAATTTTAGGAATGAATTTGATACAAACTGTTTTTAACCTTTGCCAATCAATCATCTGGTACTAGCTTTATAATTTCTTTTTTTTCTTTAATTAGTACACCACTTGTAATAATTTCTTTTCCTGCTTTACTTTGTTTATTTGTCAAATATACGTACCTAATTTTCTTGTCCTAGGATGAAGATGAAGATGAAGTTAATTTAATTGTCTTGATTTCTTCTCGTTCCTATTAATTGATTCTCATAAATTTTCTTAGTGCTTAATTGTTCAATTGACAAAGTGATTTTGATATATTATTATTACCGAATTTATTTTTCACAGCCTATGCTTGCTATTTGAAGTTTTGATAGGTTATTGTTAGATAACAAGTTTCATAGTATATGTTTGTCTCGTTAAGTGATATATCTTATTCGTGAAGAAAAGAGGATTGATTTTAGGACGAGTTGATATTAATTGTGATTGATTAATGGATTCGGATTCCTAGGTTTTCCATATTATTTGATAATCTTTGTTAATTAGGCTAATAAAATCTCACCACGAAATCTTTGGTCTAATTCGCATAAATTAGAAATTAAGGTTGTGCGATAAATATATAGTCTCTGTGGATCGAATCTTAAATATTAAAACGATGATCGTGCGCTTGGGATTTTAATTGTCATATTTTTAGCACATCAGAGAGTATCATTGGATTTCTGAAAGTGTTAATGCTTGAGAGAGATTAACCATTACTTTAATTACTTGACCCATTGAATTGCTATACTTTTGTGATTTGTTTGGTGTAAGCACGGTGAACCTTTATCGCCCTAGACCTTTAATTGATTGATTTAAAATATATTTAATTTGCATTGTTAGTTAGTAAAAATCCTCAATAATTGTTTTTCTTTTGAGAACAATTCACAATAGTTAGATTAATATCTTGAAACTTGTCTCCTTGTGGATTTGACCCATACTTATTAGTATCTGCTAACAACAGATATTGTGAACTTGCAGTATTATATTTAACACATCAGGTACCCTCGTAGTATTGATTTTACAAATGTTACATTAAGTACTTTTGACTTCTATTTGGTATCACTCTACTTTTTTGTCCTTCCATGATATACCCCACCATCAATTCTCGTTAATCAACCGTTATATGAGCTCATAAACAGTATAAAAACACAAAAGAAAATTCTCAATGTTACCCTCGTAAAATCGATCTTTTCAAACCCATTAATCAAACCTTACATAACCTTGTGAATAATATAAAAATACAAATAATTGCAGTTGAATACAATCTAATAGTATGAGAAAATGAAAAACAATTGCAAAAAAGACAGCAAAATTATCCTAAAAATCCAACAATGGTTATTGAAAGAATTCAACCATATTCACCTAATAAATTTATGTATAATAATCTGAAAAAAAAACATATTATAAATATTGATCTTCTAAAAGAAACAGTTTAAAACAAAACAGAAATTATTTTGAACTTGTGATTAAGTATGAGATGAATTAAATTGAGAAATTTTTATCTTAGTAGAGTCTATCTTCATTTTCGTCCTTTAAGGTGCACTGTTAATCAAAACAATAAATTTAACAATCTCACTACCATTTTTTTTTAATTTAAGGCCGATAGAGGATCAAATAACATTTGACTAACGGGGTTTGATGGGAAAGGTATAGCATGTAATTATATAATAGTAGAGTGGTACCAAATGGAAGTCAAAATTATTTGGTGTATTATTTGAAAAAAGCTAAACGAACAAGGGTACCATTGAGAATTTTCATGTATTTTTTATGTTATTTACAAGGACATATAACGTTTGACTAACGGAAATTGACGGGAGGGGTATAGCTTGGAATAACATAGTGGTACCAAATGGAAGTCAAAATTATTTGATGTACCATTTGAAAAAACCAATTATACGAGGGTAATATTGGAAATTTCCCTATTTTTTATTTTGTTTCAAATTTGAGGTTTAATTCTCGTTAAATTTAAAAATTATTAAAAAATACATATTAACCCTTAGGCATATAGGACTACTCATAGGATTTTTTTTTAAAAAGTAACAATGATTAAAAGACAATTAAAAAAATACTACCTTCGTCCCACAAAGTAAGACCCTCTGACTTTTTCACGCATTTCAATGTACTCGAATTGGGTATTTGTGAATTATATTTTTAAATTTTTTTCAATTTGTATAAAAATATAGAATCTATATTTTTATACAAAACAAAAAAATTTAAAAAATATTATTTATAAGTACCCCGTCCAAACACATTGAAATGCGTGCAAAAAGAAGAATGTCAAACAAAATGGGACGGGTGGAGTTTCAACTTAAGGTTGTAAGGTCAATCCTTTCAACCGCAATAACCATTCGCATATAGTAGATAGCCACACAACATGAATGGTCGCAAATAAATTGAGTGCTGATATTTGCACACCCTAAATATTTGCTTGAGCAGATTATTATTATTCTATCTCATAATGTCCACTTTGTCCTCTCACTCAAGCATTTGCTTGATTAGAATCATTTTTTATTTAATTTGATTCGTACAAATTACATTGCGACTCTCTCTTAATTTTTCTTATCTTATTATAAATGTGAAATATGAAAAAAGTTGATTTTTTAGAAACATTTAGTGAAAAAATAAAGATGTGATAGTAATTATCATAAAGAACATTAATTCTAGTAAAATATTATAAGATAATATTAAAAATAAATTAAAAAAGAGCAACACAATTGGTGTGAAACAAAGAATAACACAAACAAAGAAATTGTAATTTTTTTTATATCATAGCTGCAGGACTTTTTAAAATCTTATACAATTAAAAATTATAAATACAAATGATCACATCAAGATAATATGCTTGATTCTCTTTTTTTTAAAGTTAAAAAATTCAATAATCAAAAGATATACGGCATCTATAAAAATAATCAAAAAATGTAATACGGGTTTATATTCTTAATTTTTTTTATTACATGCTTGATTTACTTGAGTTTAACTCAAAGAATTATTTGATTAAAATAATATATATAGTTTACTTGAGCAATATATTTATAGAGTTTAATAGAATGAAAATTTTAATACGGGATTTCAATCAATTTTAATTTAAAATTTTAATATAATTTATTTAGACACGATTTATTTTGTATCACATGATTTAGCAAAAAAAAAATACAAGTAATAGAATTTGACAACAAATTAAGCAAAAGGGAAGATTAAGAATATTATAGTTAAATATAATAAAAGGGTGTGCAACCATCAATTGAAGGTGTGCAAACATCATCACTCATAAAATTTAAGATAGAAAAATGCTAGAGTTCCCGAAAATTTTCCCAAAAGTTTTTCCAAAAGCTGACGTGTCACCTATATAATTAGTAACTTTCCTAATATTAATATTATAATTCGACATTTAGCATGCCACATCATTCTTCGGAACTGTTTTGGGATCCCTAGCACTACCCTTTTAGATAACGGATTCAACATCTTAAAAATTGATAAAGTTAAACTATAACCATCAATCACAGTAATATAGTAAATTTTATTTAACGTTTGCACAATTGTATAAACTTTTAAATGTTATATGTACATATAGACATTAAAATTATGTATATAACAATTTCGTCCATTCATATTCAATAATTACAAATCTATTATATTATATATATAATAGACCCACACAAGAAAAAAATAGTGAGATTTTTTAATGTACATGAAAAGACCAATTTGCCCCCATATTTAATATTTATTAAAAAAACCGTTGTTCATGGGAATCGAACTTGAGTCTATCAAGTAACTTATGCATGCTCTTACCACTACGCCACAATGTCACATGTGTTTTCAAACCATACACATAATAAGTGAATGTCGTTTAAGAGTAATACATTTGTAAATAACTATGGAGCTAAATTAAACTTAGGTAAAACACCAACACATTTTTAATATAAAAAGTGTTGTTCATGGGAATCAAACTTGAGTCTATCAAGTAACTTATGCATGCTCTTACCACTACGCCACAATGTTACATGTGTTTATAAATCATACACGTAATATGTGGATGTCTTAACAGTAATACATTTGTAAATAATTTTGGAGCTAAATTAAACTTTAAATAACTATGGAGCTAAGTTAAACTTTAAACTTAGGTAATATACACTAACACAATATATAATTCGTGAGACTTTTTAATGTATTGGAAGAAATCATAATAAAAGAAATGATATTTAAAAGAAACTATTACAATATTGGAATTATCCAATAATAATAATATTATTATTATATATGTTAACACATAGAAGGCAAATCTTGCAAAATTAGACTTTGTTGCTTTGGATGTATCTGGGGATAATTATCTGTCTTGGGTGCTCGATGCGGAATTACACCTTAGTGCCAATGGGCTAAAGGATACCATAGAAACAGGAAAAACCCCAATTGCTGAACAAAATGCCAAAGCAATTATTTTCCTTAGGCACCACATTCACGAAAACTTAAAATCTGAATACCTCACAGTCAAAAATCCACTCACTCTTTGGACCAATCTCAAAGATAGATTTGACCACCAAAAACTTGTCCATCTGCCCCATGCTCGTTATGACTTGATCAATTTAAGGTTACAAGATTTTAAATCTGTTGCTGAATATAATTCTGCCTTGTCCAAAATAAGCTCAAAGCTAATCTTGTGTGGTGAGAAAGTTACTGATGTTGAGTGATACTGTTAGTGCCCTAGAGACAATGTAGTTGTGCTTCTAGGAAAGACTATTTTGTTATTTGATGATTATGTTCTATGGATTATTCTACATTAATTTATTATGTCTTAATTTACTGCGATATAAATGTTAGAGTAATAAATGTCCTTGGAATATAGAACATGTATTCTATATCTTTAAGTATGTGACTTAAAAATGAGATTATATGAATAGTGTTTATATTCCTAAATATCCCTAATCGAGCATTATTATTAAGGGACAATTATAATGCATAAAGATTAGTATGTTTATTGACAGATGACCACATCTCATTGGTCATAGGTATAGTGATACTAAAGTCAATAACATAGGTGCATGTAATATTATACATGGCATGGATTAACCCGTTGTGAGATTCTACATGTTAATAAGGTCATTAGAAAGACTCACAGTGATAATGGTGTAATGATCCGTAGACTTGACATCATTATATTTCTATATGGGGATTAATATACTTTGACTACATTAAAAGTTACCTTTGACCGGGTGATGATAAAAGTGGAGATCGGGTATATTATGAGTTGTATGAGAAATATGAATGATAGATATAGGATTTAACCCTCTTATTATTAGGAGAGATATTATTGGCCTCTTGATTGAGTGAGACTATGAAAATGCATGGTCATGCTCAAATATTGATTTGAGCATAATAGTCTACTCATTGATCAAGGAAATCCGGATTAAACGTTGAAGAGGATGACTAATGACATGCCTCGAGTTTAATCTATAATATATGATTAAAGGGATTATATTACATGGAAACATTAATCACGAAAGGTTTAATTGCATCACCAATTATTATTATTACTTGGGTAGCAATGATGTATTACTAGATGCCGCTCATTGTTTATAATTTTATTATTGGATATTAAAATTATTGCCAACGTAATAATAACCTAAAGGGTTACACAATAAGAACGTTTAAAATGAGTTTTAATTTAAATTAAGAATTTAAATTAAATTATTAAATTCGAAATTGGATATTTAATTAATTGAGCTAGTCTTAATTATAATTAAATATAATTCGAATTTAATATTAAAACCAAATAAGAATGGGTTTGGAGAAGCCCAATTCGATTTAGGGTTTAGCCCAATCTCTCTTCCCTATAAATACATTATGATGTATTGTTTAGGGTGACACTTTTGTAATTCGTTTTTAGAGAAAAATGTATGAGAGGCTAGAGAGAGAGAGATAGGCATGTTCTTCGGCTAGTACTAGCTCCGGTGATCGTTGGACGATCAAGCGCTCGTGTGGACTACTTTGGCAACGTTGATCTCGAAGAGGGCTGCGTGGTGATTGCTTTGGACCTCCATCTGTCATTCATTTGTAAAGCTTCTTTAAGGTAATCATCTAATTCCGAATTAAATATCATGTTTTTGCATGGATCCTACGGTAGGGTTTCGATTTTATTGTTTTTAATTATTTCTTTCCGCTGCGTTTGTTACCTCGAAACCCTTCAATGGCATCAGAGCTACTTGCAAAAACATTTTAATTCGGTTATATGTTACTGTTTTGATATATATAAGAGCATGTTTGATGATTGTCATGTATGATGCGTTGATTTTGATATATATGTATAAACTGTATGTTGATGATGATTGAGATGATCATATGATGATTATATATTCTGTATACATACTGATATATATATGATTTATGTTTGTTCTTGATATGGGGATTGTATACGATACGATTTCTGTATACGCTGCGCAGATTTTGTGAAATCTGTGTCTAGTGTCCGATTTGCGCAAACGGTATGTGTTTTCTGACTGGAAACGACCGTCTGAACAAAAATGATAGCACAGTTATCACCGACTCGTCTGTAAGGCGTTTGACGCCGTTTAGTGCCTGAAAACGGCGATTTATTATTATCAGAATTTGATTCTGATTTTCTGATTTTTTGTGTTATATGATTTCTTTGATTGGATCATCTGAAATATGATATGGTTACATGTTCTTAATTGTTATATGAGCATGGTGATTGGTTATGGCCCTAAGACTAATAGGATAGTGGTTTTGATTTTATGGTTTGGTTTCTAAATACGACTTGCATGTCGTTGTTTCTTGTAATTAATAAATCTCGAATGTACCTCGAGTTCATCTTGTAAGTTTATTAGTGTAGCATGTTTTTCAAGAATTCAATGTAACTTTTAAAGATGACAAGAAGAACAAGGAAGCAATGAGGCGATTCCCCATGAAGATGCAATGGAGAAGACTTGTATGTAATTGTATTTTGTTAACCACCATAGATTGACCTTGATCTTTTCATTAGCTTGAAAAGATCACATAGGATGGGCCATAACCAAACACATTTAATTTATGCACTTTACATATATATGAATGTATGCGATGCAATGTATGTGTAGAGATAAAGATGCATGTTTAATTAGATTAATCATATATGTATTAGATACGACACCCATGCCATGCCTGCTAAACAAGATAAAATCGGTAACATAGGTGCATGTAATATTATACGGCACTGGATTAACCCGTTGTGAGATTCTACATGTTAATAAGGTCATTAGAAAGACTCACAGTGATAAAGGTGTAATGATCCTTAGACTTGACATCATTATATTTCTATATGAGGATTAATATACTTTGACTACATTAAAAGTTACCTTTGACTGGGTGATGATAAAAGTAGAGATCGGGTATATTATGAGTTGTATGAGAAATATGAATGACAGATATAGGATTTAACCCTCCTATTATTAGGAGAAATATTATTGGCCTCTTGATTGAGTGAGACTATGAAAATGCATGGACATGCTCAAATATTGATTTGAGCATAATAGTTTACTCATTGATCAAGGAAATCCGGATTAAACGTTGAAGAGGATGACTAATGGCCTCTAGTTTAATCTATAATATATGATTAAAGGGATTATATTACATGGAAACATTAATCACGAAAGGTTTAATTGCATCACCAATTATTATTATTACTTGGGTAGCAATGATGTATTACTAGATGCCGCTTATTGTTTATAATTTTATTATTGGATATTAAAATTATTGCCAACGTAATAATAACCTAAAGGGTTACACAATAAGAATGTTTAAAAGGAGTTCTAATTTAAATTAAGAATTTAAATTAAATTATTAAATTCGAAATTGGATATTTAATTAATTGAGCTAGTCTTAATTATAATTAAATATAATTCGAATTTAATATTAAAACCAAATAAGAATGAGTTTGGAGAAGCCCAATTCGATTTAGGGTTTAGCCCAATCTCTCTTCCCTATAAATACATTATGATGTATTGTTTAGGATGACACTTTTGTAATTCGTTTTTAGAGAAAAACGTATGAGAGGCTAGAGAGAGAGATAGGCATGTTCTTCGGCTAGTACCGGCTCCGGTGATCGTTGGACGATCAAGCGTTCGTGTGGACTACTTTGGCAACGTAGATCTCGAAGAGGGCTGCATGGTGATTGCTTTGGACCTCCATCTGTCATTAATTTGTAAAGCTTCTTTAAGGTAATCATCTAATTCCGAATTAAATATCATGTTTTTGCATGGATCCTGCGGTAGGGTTTCGATTTTATTGTTTTTAATTATTGCTTTCCGCTGCGTTTGTTGCCTCGAAACCCTTCAATGGCATTAGAGCTACTTGCAAAAACATTTTAATTCGGTTATATGTTACTGTTTTGATATATATAAGAGCATGTTTGATGATTGTCATGTATGATGCGTTGATTTTGATATATATGTATAAACTGTATGTTGATGATGATTGAGATGATCATATGATGATTATATAATCTGTATATATACTGATATATATATATATGATTTATGTTTGTTCTTGATATGGGGATTGTATACGATACAATTTATGTATACGCTGCGCAGATTTGCTGAAATCTGTGTCTAGTGTCCGATTTGCGCAAACGGTATGTGTTTTCTGACTGGAAACGACCGTCTGAACAAAACTGATAGCACAGTTATCTCCGACTCGTCTGTAAGGCGTTTGACGCCGTTTAGTGCCTGAAAACGACGATTTATTATTATCAGAATTTGATTCTGATTTTCTGATTTTTTGTGTTATATGATTTCTTTGATTGGATCATCTGAAATATGATATGGTTACATGTTCTTAATTGTTATATGAGCATGGTGATTGGTTATGGCCCTAAGACTAATAGGATAATGGTTTTGATTTTGTGGTTTGGTTTCTAGATACGACTTGCATGGTGTTGTTTCTTGTAATTAATAAATCTCGAATGTAACTCGAGTTCATCTTGTAAGTTTATTAGTTTAACATGTTTTTCAAGAATTCAATGTAACTTTTAAAGATGACAAGAAGAACAAGGAAGCAAGGAGGCGATTCCCCACGAAGATGCAATGGAGAAGACTTGTATGTAATTGTATTTTGTTAACCACCATAGATTGACCTTGATCTTTTCATTAGCTTGAAAAGATCACATAGGATGGGCCATAACCAAACACATTTAATTTATGCACTTTACATATATATGAATGTATGCGATACAATGTATGTGTAGAGATAAAGATGCATGTTTAATTAGATTAATCATATATGTATTAGATACGACACCCATGCCATGCCTGGTAAACAAGATAAAATCGATAACGATTCAAGATTTTAAAATTTACAAACGATCATGAGATTCTTGTGTTTATGAAATATGGATTTTTAAAACACGGAATTAAATATGGGTTTTTAATATCTAAAATTGGGATTTTCTGAAAAAAGCGGATATGCGTATTCGTAAGGTTAATGGGTATTAAGTGTGACTATTGGGATCCTCCATCCACTTGGGAAATGAACACTTTAAGATGTCAATTTGAAATATTTGGTTCAAGGAAAAATTGAGGATCTCTTTATGATGTGATCATGATCATTATAAATTTTCTAAACCCCTTAACAAAATATTAAGTTTTAATCAGATGCTTTCCAATGAATGAGCACTCATCGAATCCTAGATCGATAAGGGGAAGGGTTGTCAGTGGCAGGGGACTCCTATCTATCGTGGAGATGCGACGAATATAAACGGTTATATTCGACCGTTGTATCATTGGGTCTAACTTAACTGAGTCGTCATAATAAGGTAAAAATAAACGGTTATATTCAACTATTATGAACTTAGAAGCATAGAGTTTGGTAAGATTTATTGGATAAATAGGAAGAAATGTTGTTATGTGAACAAATGTTGTTCTACCAAACTATCCAAGAGTTATATGTGATATAATTGACAAATGTTGTCTACCTAAATAATCATGTTTTAAGGACTACCAGTGGTTGACTTAGGACATGACGAAATATGGATCTTGGCTCACTAGAAAGATTTATGGTATATACTTTCCGAATTAATAGTAAGGGCTATTAATTTAATAAAAATAGTGGGAGATATATATTTTGAATATATATGAATAATCACTTGAACATAACTTAATAATACCGCAGACTAATTATTTTATGCATTTTAACATTGTGGATATTCAAATGGCAAACAACTCAAATAAACTTCTCTGTACGATCAGTCCTTGAGAAGGACAAGATGAAAAGAACAAACTTCCTCGATTGGCAATGGAAAGGTAAGAAGAGGATTAGATCCAAATATAATGCTAATCCAAGACAAACTTCTAAAAGGGCTTTGATGCCTACAGGAGGTGTTGCAAAAGGTGATTATCACTATTGCATGAAGTCGGGTCATTTGAAGAGAAACTTTCAAAATAATTTGGAGAATCTGAAGAAACTGAAGGCTGTTCAGATTTTGGATTCAGGTATTTATGTTACAGAAGTCAATTTATCTCCTTCTACATCATGGGTATTGGATACTGGATGTGGTTCCCACATTTGTATGACTGTGCAAGAACTTCGAAGGAGTAGGATTTTGGTGAAAGGAGAAGTCGACCTACGTGTTGGTAATGGAGCAAAGGTTGCTGCCTTAGTTGTAGGGACTTATTATTTATCATTAACCATCGGGCTTATTTTAGAACTTGAGAACTGTTATTACGTGCCTGCGATTTGCAGAAACATTATTTCCGTTTCTTGTTTGGACAAGATTGGATTTTCATTTTTTTGAATCAGAACAATTGTTGTTCGTTTTCATTCAATAATGTTACCTATGGGGTTGCACGTTTGTTTAATGGTTTATATGTTCTTGATCTTGATACTCCTGTCTATAATATAAGTAATAAACGTCTTAAGACAAATGACTCAAATCAAACATACCTCTGGCAGTGTCGTTTAGGCCTTATAAATGAGAATCACATTTCCAAATTACATAGGGATGGATACTTGGATAAGTTTGATTTTGAATCATACGAAGAATGCGAACCGTGTCTCATTGGCAAAATGACTAAAGCTCCTTTTACCGGTCAAGGTGAGAGGGCCACCAACGATTGGAATTGATACATAGTGATGTATGTGGTCCAATACGTACGATGGCAAGATGTGGCTTTTATTATTTTATAACCTTTATTGATGATTTTAGTAGATACGGATATGTGTATCTTTTGAAGAACAAATCCGAATCATTTGAAAAATTCAAAGAGTATAAGGCTGAAGTTGAAAATCAATTAGGCGAAAGTATTAAAACTCTACGATCTGATCGTGGGGGGAGAATACTTAAGCTTGGAATTCAAGAATTTCCTAAAGGAGTGTGGTATCGTATCACAACTCACTCCTCCTGGAACACCACAATGGAATGGGGTGTCTAAAAGGAGAAATCGTACCTTGTTAGACATGGTACGGTCAATGATGAGTCATGCGGATCTTCCAATCAGTTTCTGGGGTTATGCCCTAGAGACGGCTACACAAACACTAGACTGAGTTCCTTCAAAATCGGTTCAAAAGACACCATATGAGATATGGACTGAGAAACGTAATAGCGTGTCATTTATGAAAGTTTGGGGATATGAAGCGTTTGTGAAACGTTTTATCTCTGATAAGCTAGGACCGAAATCAGACAAATGTAATTTTGTAGGATACCCATTAGAAACTAAAGGGTTGTTAGGTCCAAATGTGTTGTAGAGGGGGGGTGAATACAACTTTTCGAATATGAGAAGCAATAAATACGATGCAATAAATGAACACACAGATTCAAGGAATATATTTCTTATATATAACTTGAAATGGTTGCTACAACATTCATTACAAAGTATAACAGAAGTTCAGAGAGAAGTGAATGATACTAAGCTCTGTGAATGCACTCTCTCTCTTTCTCTTGTGTTTTTCTCAAGAATTGCTCACTAACTAAAACATTACACAAGTACTTCTATTTATACTACATGTAATCTATGTCCTGTAGTCTTCAAAGACTAAGATGTACGTGGCCCAATGATGTCCACATAAATCTTGCCTTATCTTGAAAGCTTGGAAATCTGCCAATCAGAAGATGCCATGTGTCATGTTGAAGCTGCACTCTAAGTAGAACTTCTACTTGAGAATTTCTACTTAGCCATCTCGAAGTTCTAAGTAGAACTTCTACTTAGAAACTTCTACTTGGCCATCTAGAATATTTAGTACTTAGAAAATATTCTGGTCTTCAACTTGAAACTTCAATGCACATCTTGAACTTGTGATATCTTCATGTCTTCTTTATTCTTCACCAAGCTCTTGAATATGGATCTTTATTACTGACATAAACTTGCTATCAATGTCCTGACACTTGATGCAACGGTCTGGTTCATAAGTGACTAGTCTTGATAGGGTTTTTGCTTCTTGAATAAATTACCATATCCAATTACAAATGTGGCTTTCCAATATTTGCTTTCCTTCTTGTTCACTTGAAATCAATTGGTCTTATTGATACTGATAGTTATGATCTTGATTCTTGGCTTTCCAAATCACTGAGGCATGAACAACTTTGACTTGAACTTCTCTCAATGATTTCTTCTTGAATTGATCATAGTTAACATGTTGAATTGTATCAATTACCTTGTCTTCATTTAGTGTTGATTTCTTGTGACCTCTTGTTCTTGATTGTCTTCTGGTTAAGTATCTTTTCCTTTAGTTTGAGTTACGTTAGTTATAGTGTTACAAGTTTACACACTCTGCCTTTCAATCTCCCCCAATTTGATTGTCTAACAATGACATTCAAATTAATGAAGGATAACTCAACTAAACAATGAGACGAGAAAAGATAATTAACATTACAGTCTTGAATAATTTACAATTGAAATTTACATGAAAACAATACAAAGAACTTAAACTAGAAACAGAATTCGAACTTCGAATTAAAGATCATTTGAGTGATTCCTATCACCTGGATTATTTCATATCTTTTAGTCAAACTTGTATCACCTTATTGGATTCACTCTAAGGTGAATTTTCCTCAAGTGAGTTAAAGCAACCGAAAGACATGAAGTTTTTCCAACTTCAAGTTCACACCACTCTGACCTTTAACCCTAATTCCGTTTCCTCTTTCTAGCTTCAGCAGCTTGGTCTCTCTCTTCTTTCTGCCTTTTGCGCTTCTCCTTCTGCTGCTTTTTTTTCTTGTATACTGGATCTTTAAGCTGCTTCCACCTAGCATTCAACAGACTCACAGCTTCCATTTCTAGAGGGTTCTTGGGCTCTGGATAAGGATGTTTGAAAAGCCTTCTGAGTTTGTCCACCTCCTGAGTAGTCCTGATCTTTGGAATATCCTCAAAGTTCTTCATGATGAGCTGAGGTTTCCAGTGAGATTTATCAGATTTAAACTGACAATAGATCATCTTGGGGTAGCCCTTGACACGGTCAGTATTGTGGACACTGGCCGCATCTCGCTCCATTCGCTTCTTTTCCACCACTACTTCAGACAGGCAACTCATGAGTCTCTGCTTTTCTTCAACAAACTTATCTTCCACTTCGCCCCATTTGAATACATATAATACTCTCTCCAGAAATGCAGCATCTTGAGTCCGTAGCAGCCATTGTCTACTCATATGCAAGATTGTTTGATTCTGGTCTGCATCTATGAATACTAAGGCATCAGCTGTATCTTCAACATAAGCATGTATCCAGTATACACTTTCACTTCCTGGAACACCAATAGCCTCCCTTATTTCTCCTTGTTCTAGTGCTCCAGAAGGAAGAGTCAGAGCTTCATCTACATTCTACATGGCTTGAAGAATATTCCATTTCTTCTCTATCAGCTCCGGCTCAATCTTCACGTCATCAAGAGGGTTTGGAGCAATGACATCACACTTCCACACCTCATTGCTCTTCTTGAATATAACTCTTTCAATGATCTTCACGGATTTATCTTTAAGCTCAGAAGCGAATCCCTTACCCATCATTTGTCTACATACAGCTTTGAGAGATTCTACTGAAAGCTCCATTAGATCATTTTCCTCCAAGCTAACCCTCTTCATCTTTCCATCAACTACCATCCGGACAAAATTTGGATAAGCTGAGAATTCTGGACCCTTGTCCTCTGCTAGCTGCATTAGCTGATCCCTGTACAGAATGCTTAGCTCCTCAGATTGAGAGTATTGAATTTTAGTCGCTAGCAAGAACAACTCTGACGCAGATCTTCTCATAATGAATTGGTCATCCACATATAAGAAAGATGTTGGGACTCCTTCTACCAAAGACAAAATAACCTGCCACTCCTTAAGGTTTGCATTGTATCCAACTCTGACTTTAGAAATTAATCTCTTCAACGCATTTATATAGTCCCCAGTCATTGGATTCTGCAAATTCAAGTTGTAGAACAGATCATCTGCATCCTTGTTATGAACTCCTTTCGCACAGGGTCCCATCATTATCTTCCTTGCTTCATCCCATTTCTGCCCTATCCTTCGTTTGTCCAGATCAACTTGAGGATCAGCTAGCCTTGCAAGCTCATACTCATACTGCTTCCCTTGTAGCTCACCCTTCTTTTCTAGGAATGCAGCATGTTCTTGCATCATCTTCATTTTATGGAACTGAGCTTGTTCCAAGGCTAACTGTTGAGCTTTAAGGGTTTCCTCATCAACCGGAAATTCTTCAGGCATTCCGGAAGACATCCCAGCACCTCCACCTTGTTCCTTCAAAGATCTTTTTATAGCGTGTGCCAATGGTACGTCTTCCATGTCAGAATCTGAGTCAAGTACCTCCTGTACTGTTTCCTGATGACTCAGGTCAATAAATGGTTCATCAACCATTACTGCCTTACCCTTCCTCATCCTCAGAGCCTCTTCATCAACAGACGGCTCAACTTCTGGTTCCTTGACAAGATCAGCGGGTTCTTCAATTTCTTCGATGTGAACTGCCTGCTGTCTCGTCTCCTTTCCACTCTCCCCCTTAGGTGAGTTATCCTGAGCTCCACCTTGGTCTTCAGATCCACCAGCTGCATAGGAACCTCCAAAACCAGAACCAGAGGCTCCCGCTCCACTAGCACCACCTGCACCACCTGCACCAGCATCGGGGGGAGGTTGTTGCGACTCGAAACACTCCGGGGGCACAAAACTCCTGACTGCGAACATCATTCTACTGATCTCCACAGTCATTGTATGCATTGTAGACTCCAATGCCCCCATCCTCTCATTGAGAGTGCTTCCTAAGACACCACCAGCATGGCCCAAGTCATTGACCTTATTTGTCAAATCATCAAAAGCTGTAGCTTGACTTGCCATTCTTGCTGCGTAGTCGTCTAGAGCCCTTTGATTGTTTCCAATATTCATCCCAAACTGCCCCATCGTCTGTCCGAACTGCTTCATCTGATTTTCCATAGAAGTCATACGCGTATCAAGATTTTCAGTGTTAAGGGACGGTGTTTGGTTTAGGTGACCTCGCTCTAATACTCGTTCTGTTGGTATTTGGCGCTCGGTTTCGGGCCTTGAAAATGAAGGTCCCTCTCTCCCTAACCTCTCACACACACTCCCTGTCTCACGCTCGTGTATGTCTTCAATGATTGATCCAAATAATGAAGCAGTACCTGCAGAAAATTGATAAGAAATGTTGTTGACAGTTATAGGATCAAATTCTATTTGTTCCTGAGTTGGAATCTCAGGCTGAGAGGCTGCAAAGTGTCCTTGTACGACATCAGAACCGATCCTCTTTGCAGCATCAGTACGTACCGGTGAAGGTACGGTTGAAGTTCTTAAGACTTCATGTCCTCTTGAAGCAACAGTATCTTCAAGAGGTACATAATCCTCACCAAAATCAAAAACCCTATGTGCAGATTGTTCAAGGGGTGAACCACTCGCGTGAGGTGGAGTGGTTGCGTGTGACACGCTAGGGTTTGACTGTGGTTGTGAAGTAGCAGCGTGGAAAAGTTTGGCTTTCTTTCGAATAAGTTGCTGCTCTTCGGTTTCACTCTCCTCATCATCTTGTATATATACACGTGCTGGTTTTCTGACTTCCGTTAACAGGGGTGATAGAGAATAGGAATGTGTATCAGACTCAGAGTCAGAAATATGGCTCTTACCCTGGGATAGATCCTGCGGGTTAGCAGTCTCTTGGGTTGCGGAATCAGAAACATAGGAGGAGGAATGAATAGTATGCAGGGAGAGATTACCTGATTGATTACCTTGTGCATCATCGCTTTCCTCATCAGGAATCTCATCAAATGCCTCAGCATGAACAGATGGATTTTGAGCATGTGATGAAACTTGTGACGATGCCTCCAAATTGGTAACTCCTGCATCATATCTAAGCCACATTTGTAAATTTTCAGGAGTAGACATTGGTTTACCTTGATGTTTATCCTGATTAGCAATGGTTGAAAGTGACTTAGTGCCCATCCCTAGCGATTCAGATGTGGGGCTTCTGGCAAATCCCTGTCTAACAGCAAGAGCATCCTTCGGTATCAAGTCATTGATCAGCATTTGAAGAAACCGAGGAAACCAGCAGACAACATCAGTTGTAGAGAGGTCTCTGCTTTCAGGAGATCCCATTGAGCCCACTATTTCAGAGAGAACTATGCGTCCATAGTTTATATCCAGTTCTCTTGCTAGGGCAACTGCAAAGGTTTGCATTGGAATTGGAATTTGATGAAAGTCTTTTTCGCGTGCCCGAAAACATCGTGTGATGGCCTCGAAAAAGTAATTCCATTCCACATGGAAGAATTGTTTTTGGATATTTCCCGTGATTGGGCCTTTTGGAGGATAACATCCAATTTCTTCAAAGAATCTGAGGCGTTCTGCAGCAGTAGGTTCTGGATCATAGGCATCTTTAATTGGAAATCCCAGAACCCTGTTGACAATTTCTTCGGTCACCTCATATTCCTGACCCGCTAAGATAAACCTGAAACCGTAGGGGGTTGATTTACTCCCAAAAGTAACCGCACTAGTCCATAATTGCTGTAAAGCATCATGTACTAGTGTAGGTTTAGCAGTAAAAGCATGGCTAGCTTTGGAGTACAAATTGAGAAATCGTATCCAAAACTTAAACCGCGGGAGATGATCACCAATTTCCGTAGAAATATTATAAAAATTGTTTTTAGCAAGGGAAAATTGGTGAGCCATTTTGATTAAATGTTTTTCTTTAAAAGATGTGAATTTTTATTTTAATTGAGAAAAACAAATAAATTACGAATTAATCAGTTTTATTCCTTTTAATTTTTCGAGAATATCAAAAGATAATCCGAAAATTTAAACTACGGAATATGAACAGTTGCCAATTACTGGATCTGAATATTCAACAAAGATGAATATTCGTGTGTTTATCAGTGAAATCGTGTGCATATGTGGAGAATATGAAATCGCGTTCTGGAACAGATACACAAAACTTGATGTTTGTGTGTATGTATATGCGCGTGTATATGCGGTTACAAAACACACCAACACAAAGGTTAATGATTACACAGTGAATCTCAGTCAAAAATTTGGCAGTAATTCGTGATTAGTATGAGTTTAATCACAAAAACACGGGTTAATAGTATGAAGTCTGTGAAATCGCACTGTTCTTGTGAAACGGCTGCTGTGAAAAAGAAATTAGGTAAAGTGAATTGGGCATCGAGTTAGAGATGTATATATAGGTGAAAGTGGAATGACAAAAATGTCCCTGTTAAAAAATGTGAAAAGTACTAAGTCCATACAGGGGACATCTAAGTCGAACTCTATCTCGAACATCTCTATCTCGAACATCTCTATCTCGAACATCAAGTCGAACTTCGAGATAAAGTTCGAGATAGAGGTTAACTCGAACAGTCATGCACAAAGAAACACTTACCAATTTTACAGCAGAAACTATAGGGAAATCCTATCTTGAACATTATTGAATTGTAGTAAACTTGGAAAAAAGAAAATTCAAGATACTTTTCGAGTTAGAAGTCTATCTCGAACATCAAGTCGAAATTCGAGTTGAGTTTCGAGATAGACTAAGAGCTCTATCTCGAACATCAAGTCGAAATTCGAGTTGAGTTTCGAGATAGACTAACCCGAAGTTAATCTCAAATTCTTTCCAAAATACCCCCTTGAATCAAAAAGTACAGGGTAATTCAAGATATGTTTCGAGTTAAGAGTGTAACTCGAAAAATTCCCTTTAGCTTAACTGAGAACTCTATCTCGAACACCAAGTCGAAATTCGAGTTGAGTTTCGAGATAGACTAAGAACTCTATCTCGAACATCAAGTCGAAATTCGAGTTAAGTTTCGAGATAGACTAACTCGAAGTTAATTCTCAGTTCTTTTCAAAATATTCCCTTAATGGAAACCTCATCTCAACCTTTGAGATAAGATTCGAGATAGAATTTATCTCGAATATTTTGAAGATAGAACTAGGCACACTGGTAACTCGAATTCGAACTCTAAGTCGAATTTCGAGATGAATTTCGAGATAGCCAACTCGAAATTCTTCCCAGACTTAGAATTTTTCAAAAACTTCACTCTGACAGCTTAAGTCGAAATTCAAGTCGAATTTCTAGATGAGTTTCGAGATAGAACCTAACTCGAAATTTTGAAGTTTTTAAATTCTAAGGCCTCTAATTACATGAACATCATAGGTAAATTAAAAAAAAAAAATCATGCAATATTTA
This sequence comes from Saposhnikovia divaricata, assembly GCA_036435485.1. Classification (NCBI taxonomy): domain Eukaryota; kingdom Viridiplantae; phylum Streptophyta; class Magnoliopsida; order Apiales; family Apiaceae; genus Saposhnikovia; species Saposhnikovia divaricata. Next base: position 173,156,718 of record CM071598.1, read on the forward strand.
GAATATTATGAATTTAACTCCCCCTATGATCATGCAATCTAACAAGCATAAATTCACAGATTTGTGCTATAAAAGACACTTAAAACACAATGAATTCATGCAAAATCACACTATATGCAACCTATAACAATCATTAATTAGGCATATTAAAGTCTAAGCATATAATGATTGATTAGCTTGCACATACAAACATAAACATGGATTTTACAGATAGAAGGCTTTACTAACTTGTGTTAAGCATTCCCAATTCACCAACCAACCTATTGAATGTTACTTCATCAAGAGGTTTGGTGAATATATCTGCAATTTGTTGCATTGTGGGCACAAAATGTAGCTCCACAGTCCCCTCCTCGACATGTTCTCTTATGAAATGATACCTGATGTCAATATGCTTGGTTCTTGAGTGATCTACAGGATTGTTGGTTATGGCAATGGCACTTGTGTTGTCACACATGATTGGAATTTTCTTGTGCTCCATGCCATAATCCTTCAATTGGTTCCTCATCCATAGTATTTGAGCTACACAGCTTCCAGCAGCAATGTACTCAGCTTCAGCAGTAGAAGTAGATACTGTATGTTGCTTTTAACTTTGCCAGGACACCAATCTTCTGCCAAGAAATTGGCAAGCACCAGATGTGCTTTTCCTATCAATCCTGCAACCTGCATAGTCTGAATCCGAATAGCCAATAAGATTAAAACCTGTATCTCTTGGGTACCAAATCCCTAGATTTGGTGTGCCCTTGAGATACCTAAAAATTCTTTTGACGGCTACGAGATGTGATTCTCTAGGATCCGCTTGGAACCTTGCACATAAACAAGTTGCGAACATTATATCTGGTCTACTTGCAGTTAAATAGAGGAGTGAGCCAATCATACCTCGATAGCTTGTGATGTCAACTGATTTACCTGATTTGTCTTCATCAAGCTTCGTGGCTGTTGCCATGGGAGTCTTAGCTGCTGATGCATCTTCTAGATTATACTTCTTGAGTAAATCTCTGACGTACTTAGATTGACAGATAAAGATACCATCTTTTCTCTGACTGATCTGTAATCCAAGGAAGAAGGACAGCTCTCCCATCATGCTCATCTCATATTTTTCCTGCATTAGCTTGGCAAATTTCTTGCACAAGCGTTCATTTGATGACCCAAAAATAATATCGTCCACATATACTTGAACAAGTATTAAGTCATTTCTCACAACTTTATAGAACAATGTTTTATCAATTACTCCCCTAACAAAACCATTTTCAATTAAGAATAAGGATAGGGTTTCATACCATCGCCTTGGGGATTGCCTGAGGCCATAGACAGATTTGAAGAGTAGATACACAAAATCTGCATGTTCTGGATCAACGAAGCCAGGCGGCTGTTCCAGATACACTTCTTCTTCTAACTCTCCGTTCAGGAAGGCACTTTTCACGTCCATCTGGAAAACTTTGAAGTTCTTATGTGCTGCAAATGCCAAGAACATCCTGACTGCCTCAAGTCTTGCAACTGGTGCATAGGTTTCATTATAATCAATTTCTTCTCGCTGAGAATAACCTTTTACAACCAAACGAGCCTTGTTTCGTGTTACAAGTCCGTTTTCATCCAGTTTATTTCTGAATACCCATCTAGCTCCAATTACGGATTTGTTCTTTGGTCGGGGTACCAGTTTCCAAACTTTCTGCCTTTCAAACTGATTGAGTTCCTCTTGCATTGCAATCACCCAATCAGCATCGCCAAGAGCCTCTTCTATTTCTTTAGGTTCAAGCTTGGATAAGAACCCAGAATATAAGGAGATATTAGCCATGTCAGCTCTTGCAGTTCTTCTAGTAGTCACACCAGCATCTGGATCACCAATAATTAACTCAAACGGATGGTCTCTATTCCATACCCGTTCACCTGGAAATTGTCTTGATGATTCAGCTTGACTTTCTGAATTGGGGTGCTGACCACTTTGATTATTTTCACTAACTCCCCCTGAGCTAGTGCCAGCTCCTACAGAACTAGAGTCAACTCGACTCGAGCCTTGAACAGTAGTCCTTGAGCTGCTATTTACTCCCCCTGAGTTGTTGCCGGTTGGTACTGAAGAAGTCTCTCCTGATCTTGTAGAATTAGCTTGTTCACTAAACTCAGGTTCTTCACGTACACTTGGAACATTTAATGGAACAACCAACTCAGGTTCATCTTCAAGATCTTCTAAGTCCAGATTCTGAAATTTTATGGACTCAGGTTCACTAGAATCTCTTGAAATTGATGAGAGTTTGGTATCGTCGAATCTGACGTTGTAACTTTCAGTCACTTTTCGATCATTCACCAAGAACACTCTATAAGATGCCACCACGTCTGTAGAGTAACCAACAAAAATTCCTTCACGAGCTTTTGCTGCAAACTTGCCTAGATTTTCATCATCTATAAGCACATAGCATTTTGCTCCGAAGACATGAAAGTATTTGATTGTTGGTCTTCTGTTGTTCATTAGCTCACATGGTGTCTTTTCTTTATCTTTTATGATCAAGGTTCTATTTTGAGTGTAACAAGCGGTACTCACTGCTTCGGCCCAGAAATACAAAGGAAGTTTTGAATCATACAACAAAGTTCTTGCTGCTTCAACCAAAGTTCTATTCTTCCTTTCAACTACTCCATTTTGCTGTGGAGTTCTCGGGGCTGAATACTGACGACGTATTCCCTTAGATACACAGAAGTCATTTAGCACTGCGTTTTTGAATTCAGTGCCATTGTCTGATCTAATCGTCTTCACAATAAGTGTTGAAACATTCTCAATTTGAGTGATATGATCAATGATTAAGAAAGGTACTTCGTCTTTCTTCATTGCGAACAATACCCATGTATACTTGGAGAAGTCATCCACGATTACCAAAGCATATCTTTTCCTAGACAAAGATAGGACATTCACCGGGCCAAACAAATCCATATGAAGAAGTTGCAGAGGCTCAGTAATACTAGAAATTTCTTTGCTTTTATGCGATGCTCGCTTCGACTTTCCCATTTCACAAGCTTCACAGAGTCCTTTCGGAGCGAACTCCATTTGAGGTAGATCTCTCACCAATTCTCGCCTCGCGAGAGCATTCATCGTTTTGAAGTTTAAGTGAGATAACTTTTTGTGTCATAACCAGCTTTCATCATCCGAGGCTTTGCTGTAGAAACAGGTGACCTCATCCTGATTTGCTGAATCCATATCTACAACAAAAAGATCTGCCTTTCGAACTCCTCTCAAAGCCAGTGAGCCTTCCTTAATGTGAGTGATTGATACACCTTTCTTGTTGAAGACAATTTCGTAACCTTTGTCACAGAATTGACTTATACTCAACAGATTGTGCTTTAGTCCCTCAACATAGGAAATATCTTCAATGATGACATTGCCAGTCTTCAGTTTGCCATATCCCTTAGTCACACCTATGCTGTCATCTCCAAAGGTAACATAAGGGCCAGCTTTCATAACCAACTCTGTAAGCAGGGACTTGTTTCCAGTCATATGCCTCGATGCTCCACTGTCTAGCACCCATATAACTTTATTTCTATTCTGCTTAATGCCCTGCAATGACAGATTGGTTAGACATTCTTCGGAACCCAACTTTGATTGGGCCCGGCTTTTCGATAAGATCGAGAATCAACAGATTTAACAACAGGAGATGCACTTTTCTTCACATTACTAGAGCTTTCGACTATCTCCTTTCCTTTCTTAGACTTGACAGATTTGTCAGTCTTAGGAGAAGGTTTGTCACTCCTAGCTTTAGGAGGATTGACAGTCTTGGCTCTCCCATACTTTTTCTTGATGTTTGAACTAGCAACAGTATTTGAGCATGACTGGCTAGATGCATTCATTAAATGCACAAAAGTTTGCATGATATTAAAAGTGCATGGCATACAATTAGGTTGACCACACTGTGCATGATTCTGATGCATATTATTCATTGTATGTGTGGTAGGCATGGCATGTGCAGCAGGAACATTCATGTTAGCTTTGCATGCATAAGAAAGATGTTCAGTAGATTTACAATGATAACATGCTTTCTTTATTCGTTCAGCCTTAACCTCTTTTATGCCTTTCTCTCTCTTTCCTTGTTGTTTAACAGCCTTAGCTCCTAATCCCAGTCTAGATTCATCTCTAGGGAAATTGATTTTCACTTGTTTAATAAGAGTTATAGGTTGTTCTTTCTGGCGATCTTCCATCTCAATCTCATATCTAGCTATCAATTCAGTCTCTTCTTCTTCTATTCTAGGAACAAGATGTTTGTAGATAGGTTTGACAGCCGATTTAAGAATTCTAGGTGTTTCCTATTTAAGGTCACTGGAACTAGGGTCAATAGGTCTCTTTCCTTCTTTCTTAGGAAGGTCAGAATAATCAAGTCCTATACCTACTCCAGTTATTTTCTTAAATGTGTCATTATCTACATACACTTTACTAGCAGCTAGTTTGTAAGCTTCGCATTTAGTTTCTAACTCAGCTAGATTGTTCCTAAGACATGCTTCTACTTCTTCCTTAAGGACGAGTTTGTGTTCCAGAGATTTAATAAAATCTCTTAGAGAAGTATCTACAGTGCAAGCAGCCTCTAGCTCTTCCACTTTTGCCTCAAGCATTCTGCATTTGGCAACAAGTGTTTTCTGTTCCTTTTGAGAAGAGTCTAGGCTTTTGCACAACATATAGATCTCTTCACTAAGAGCCCCGTTCTGTTCCTTATAATCATCAATAGACATTTCTACTTTAAGAGTCAGAACTGGTACCTCTGGTTCCTCTGATGTCTCAGCCATGAGGGCAAAGTTTGCTACATGAGTAACATCTTCCTCATCTGAATCATCCCAAGCTCTTCCTTCTGTCACTAATAAAGCTCGTTTTCCATGTCTTTCCTTCAACAGTGCTTCATAGTTACTTTTGAGGGCTTCAAATGTCTCTTTTGGATAAGTCTGTTTAGGCTTTTTGCAGTCCGAGGCAAAGTGTCCAGCTTCACCACAATTATAGCATTTGAACTTCATTTTGAAATCCAAAGGAGATTTGTAGCTGGTATTCTTGCCTTTTCCTTTGTAGCCTGACGAACTACCACCACCCCTAGCAGCCCGATAATAAGATGAAGATTTTCTCTGTGGTCGGTTGCTCTTTCTAAATCTCATGTTGCTGAACTTCCTTGCCATGTATGCCACGACACTATCGTCCATGTTGTCCAGCTCTTCTTGGGTGTAGTAGTCATCATCACTGTCAGATGCGCACTCGTCATCATTATCAACTTGATGTGGTGTAAGTGATGATTTAGGCTTTGCAGCAACCATTTCCTTCTTAGACTCTTCCTCATCAGCAACTAATCCTGATGCACTTTCTTTTCCCTTTGAATCATTGTCCCATGCTTGATCTTGAAGTGTTTCCAGCTCATAAGTCTTTAATATTCCATAATATTCTTCCAGAGAAGTTGTATGCAAATCTCTGGTTTCTCTTATTGCGTAGACCCTATGTTCAATGCTTTTTGGCTGGTTCCTCAGATATCTCGTATTAGTCTCAACCATGGGGAGAGTTACACCTCTCAGATTCAAATCCAATACCAACTGACTGAATCGTAGGTAGACATCTGTTATGCCTTCTCCTTCCCTTATTCTAAAGGTGTCATACTCCATCTTGAGTATGAGTGTCTTGTTGCTTCTGACCTCTGCAGATCCTTCCATGACAACTTCTATCTTGTCCCAAATCTTCTTCGCTGTAGTCAGACCTTTGACTATGTTGAACATTTCATGATCAAGAGATTCCATCAAGGTTTGTCGTATGGCAGTATCATAGGTTATTTGTTCCTTGTCAGCATCCGAAAACTCCGAGACCTTTTTAGGCTCAGACCGAGGTGGTATAACCACTCCTCCTTCCGTATGTGCAGGAATAACCACCATTGGAACAAATTTACCCTTGTCAAGGACTTCCAGATATTCAGGGTTAACAGTCTCTAGATATAGTCTCATTCTGAAAACCCATTCTTCATAGTGATCTTTGTTGAACATTGGGATCTTGAACGCATTTTTAGGAGCCATCTCAATTCTGGTCACTAAAAGTTTCTAAGTACCCAAGACTAGGCTATGTAGAATATTTATGTAGAACTTTTGCCTAAGTCGAAATTTCTCTAAGTAGAAATTTTGCTCAAGTAGAAATTGTCCAAGTCGAAATTCTATGTAGAAATTCTCAAGTAGAAATTCTATGTAGAAATTCTCAAGTAGAAATTCTATGTAGAACTTTTGTCCTTAGAATAATTTTTCTGCAGATTACTTTAATATTGAATAAACAATATTATCTCTTTAACACCTTTTGACTTTGAAAAATTCAAAGAGTATAAGGCTGAAGTTGAAAATCAATTAGGCGAAAGTATTAAAACTCTACGATCTGATCGTGGGGGGAGAATACTTAAGCTTGGAATTCAAGAATTTCCTAAAGGAGTGTGGTATCGTATCACAACTCACTCCTCCTGGAACACCACAATGGAATGGGGTGTCTAAAAGGAGAAATCGTACCTTGTTAGACATGGTACGGTCAATGATGAGTCATGCGGATCTTCCAATCAGTTTCTGGGGTTATGCCCTAGAGACGGCTACACAAACACTAGACTGAGTTCCTTCAAAATCGGTTCAAAAGACACCATATGAGATATGGACTGAGAAACGTAATAGCGTGTCATTTATGAAAGTTTGGGGATATGAAGCGTTTGTGAAACGTTTTATCTCTGATAAGCTAGGACCGAAATCAGACAAATGTAATTTTGTAGGATACCCATTAGAAACTAAAGGGTTGTTAGGTCCAAATGTGTTGTAGAGGGGGGGTGAATACAACTTTTCGAATATGAGAAGCAATAAATACGATGCAATAAATGAACACACAGATTCAAGGAATATATTTCTTATATATAACTTGAAATGGTTGCTACAACATTCATTACAAAGTATAACAGAAGTTCAGAGAGAAGTGAATGATACTAAGCTCTGTGAATGCACTCTCTCTCTTTCTCTTGTGTTTTTCTCAAGAATTGCTCACTAACTAAAACATTACACAAGTACTTCTATTTATACTACATGTAATCTATGTCCTGTAGTCTTCAAAGACTAAGATGTACGTGGCCCAATGATGTCCACATAAATCTTGCCTTATCTTGAAAGCTTGGAAATCTGCCAATCAGAAGATGCCATGTGTCATGTTGAAGCTGCACTCTAAGTAGAACTTCTACTTGAGAATTTCTACTTAGCCATCTCGAAGTTCTAAGTAGAACTTCTACTTAGAAACTTCTACTTGGCCATCTAGAATATTTAGTACTTAGAAAATATTCTGGTCTTCAACTTGAAACTTCAATGCACATCTTGAACTTGTGATATCTTCATGTCTTCTTTATTCTTCACCAAGCTCTTGAATATGGATCTTTATTACTGACATAAACTTGCTATCAATGTCCTGACACTTGATGCAACGGTCTGGTTCATAAGTGACTAGTCTTGATAGGGTTTTTGCTTCTTGAATAAATTACCATATCCAATTACAAATGTGGCTTTCCAATATTTGCTTTCCTTCTTGTTCACTTGAAATCAATTGGTCTTATTGATACTGATAGTTATGATCTTGATTCTTGGCTTTCCAAATCACTGAGGCATGAACAACTTTGACTTGAACTTCTCTCAATGATTTCTTCTTGAATTGATCATAGTTAACATGTTGAATTGTATCAATTACCTTGTCTTCATTTAGTGTTGATTTCTTGTGACCTCTTGTTCTTGATTGTCTTCTGGTTAAGTATCTTTTCCTTTAGTTTGAGTTACGTTAGTTATAGTGTTACAAGTTTACACACTCTGCCTTTCAAGGGTATTATTACTATAAACCTTCCGAGAACAAAGTGTTTGTTGCTCGAACGACTGTATTTCTAGAGAGATAATTGCTTTCTAAGAAAAATAGTGGGAGGACAATAGTTCTCGATGAGGATCGAGAACTACAAGATAATGTTGAACCAGAGTTGGAACATGAGCAGAATGAGACTCAAGATGTTAAGAACGATGTTGCTCAAGAAACACAGGTCGTTCGTAGATCCAGTAGGATTCGCCATGAGCCGGAGAGATATTATGGATTTCTCCTGACTCAAAGTGGCGATTTGATGCTTATAGATAATGATGAGCCTCTCACCTACAAGGATGCTATGAATAATTCAGATTCTGAGAGATGGCTGGAGGCCATGAAATCTGAGATGGATTCCATGTATAAAAACCAAGTATGGACTTTGGTTGCACCACCTGATGGGGTAAAACCCATAGAGTGCAAGTGGGTTTTCAAGAAGAAAACTGACATGGATGGAAATTTGCAGACCTACAAAGCAAGACTAGTGGCGAAAGGTTTCAAGAAAATTCATGGTATTGACTATGATGAAACTTTCTCACCGGTTGCTATGGTCAAATCCATCAGGATTTTGCTTGTGATAACAGCATATTATGACTATGAAATCTGGAAAATGGATGTCAAGACCGCTTTCTTAAATGGGAGCTTAGAAAAGGATGTGTACATGACACAACCTGAGGGTTTTTTCGATTCAAGGTTTGCTAGAATGGTTTGTAAGTTGCGACGATCCATTTATGGATTGAAGCAGGCCTCAAGGAGATGGAACATCCGTTTTGATGAAACAGTCAAAGAGTTTGGCTTCATACAAAATGAGGATGAGCCGTGTGTTTACAAAAAGGGTAGTGGGAGCCATGTGGCATTCCTAGTATTATATGTAGATGACATATTATTAATAGGGAATGACATTCCTTCTCTACAGGCTGTGAAGACTTGGTTGGGAAAAAGTTTCTCGATGAAAGACTTAGGCGATGCTACCTACATCTTAGGGATCAGGATCTATAGAGATAGATCTAAAAGATTAATCGGCTTAAGTTAGAGTACATACATTGACAAAGTATTGCATCGTTTTGGGATGCAAGAGGCAAAGAGGGGCTATGTCCCAATGTCTCATGGGATAGCGATCTCAAAGGAAAACTGTCCTATATCATCAGATGATAAGGACCGTATGAGTAAAGTATCATATACTTCGGCAATTGGTTCTATAATGTATGCAATGATATATACTCGTCCTGATGTCTCGTATACTTTTAGCATGACGAGCAGATACCAGTCTAATCCAGGTGAGGGTCACTGGATAGTTGTCAAGAATATTCTTAAGTACCTTAAACGGACTAAAAATTCGTTCTTGATATATGGAGGAGAGATGAGAAGCTGGTTGTAAGAGGTTACAATAATGCTAGTTTCCAGAAAGATAGGGACGATTCTGTGTCCCAGTCTGGATTCGTGTTTTGTCTAAATGGAGGTGCTGTAAGCTTGAAAAGTTCAAAGCAAGAGGCAGTAGCTGATTCTACAATGGAAGTTAAGTATATTGCTGCCAGTGAAGCAGCCAAAGAGGCTGTTTGGATTTGGAAGTTTATTAGAGGACTTGGTGTGGTTCCATCGATCGCAGATCCAGTTGATCTGTATTGCGATAACAATGGAGCCATTGCGCAGGCTAAGGAACCAAGGTCTCATTCCAAGGCAAATCATATACTTAGGAGATATCACCTTCTTCGAGAGATAAACAAGAGAGGAGATATGCATATATGTAAAGTGCATACTAATGATAATGTTGCGGACCCACTGACTAAGGCTTTGTCGTAGCAGAAGCACGAAGGTCACACTAGTTCCATGGGTATTAGATACATGGGTGATTGGCTCTAGTGCAAGTGGGAGATTGATAGTGTTAGTGCCCTAGAGACAATGTAGTTGTGCTTCTAGGAAAGACTATTTTGTTATTTGATGATTATGTTCTATGGATTATTCTACATTAATTTATTATGTCTTAATTTACTGCGATATAAATGTTAGAGTAATAAATGTCCTTGGAATATAGAACATGTATTCTATATCTTTAAGTATGTGACTTAAAAATGAGAATATATGAATATTGTTTATATTCCTAAATATCCCTAATCGAGCATAATTATTAAGGGACAATTATAATGCATAAAGATTAGTATGTTTATTGACAGATGACCACATCTCATTGGTCATAGGTATAGTGATACTAAAGTCAATAACATAGGTGCATGTAATATTATACATGGCACTGGATTAACCCGTTGTGAGATTCTACATGTTAATAAGGTCATTAGAAAGACTCACAGTGATAATGGTGTAATGATCCTTAGACTTGACATCATTATATTTCTATATGAGGATTAATATACTTTGACTACATTAAAAGTTACTTTTGACTGAGTGATGATAAAAGTACAGATCGGGTATATTATGAGTTGTATGAGAAATATGAATGACAAATATAGGATTTAACCCTCCTATTATTAGGAGAGATATTATTGGCCTCTTGATTGAGTGAGACTATGAAAATGCATGGTCATGCTCAAATATTGATTTGTTTTAATAGTCTACTCATTGATCAAGGAAATCCGGATTAAACGTTGAAGAGGATGACTAATGACATACCTCGAGTTTAATATATAATATATGATTAAAGGGATTATATTACATGGAAACATTAATCACGAAAGGTTTAATTAGATCACCAATTATTATTATTACTTGGGTAGCAATGATGTATTACTAGATGCCGCTCATTGTTTATAATTTTATTATTCGATATTCAAATTATTGTCAACGTAATAATAACCTAAAGGGTTACACAATAAGAACGTTTAAAAGGAGTTTTGATTTAAATTAAGAATTTAAATTAAATTATTAAATTCGAAATTGGATATTTAATTAATTGAGCTAGTCTTAATTATAATTAAATATAATTCGAATTTAATATTAAAACCAAATAAGAATGGGTTTGGAGAAGCCCAATTCGATTTAGGGTTTAGACCAATCTCTCTTCCCTATAAATTCAATATTATGTATTGTTTAGGGTGACACTTTTATAATTCATTTTTAGAGAAAAACGTATGAGAGGCTAGAGAGAGAGAGAGATAGGCATGTTCTTCGGCTAGTACCGGCTCCGGTGATTGTTGGACGATCAAGCGTTCGTGTGGACTACTTTGGCAACGTAGATCTCGAAGAGGGCTGCATGGTGATTGCTTTGGACCTCCATCTGTCATCAATTTGTAAAGCTTCTTTAAGGTAATTATCTAATTCCGAATTAAATATCGTGTCTTTGCATGGATCCTGCGGTAGGGTTTCGATTTTATTGTTTTTAATTATTGCTTTTTGCTGCGTTTGTTGCCTCGAAACCCTTCACTAAGATGATTGAAAAGACCCTTTCAACGTTTCACCCCAACACTATGATCTTGGCACAACAATACAGGGAACGCAATTTCCAGAAATATAGTGAGCTGATATCTCTCCTTCTTGTGGCTGAAAAAAATAATGAGTTATTGCTGAAAAATCATCAAATACGTCCCACAGGCTCTGCCCAGTTACCTGAAGTACCTAACACGTCATTCCGGAAGAATGAGCGTGGGAAAGGGCATAGAGGAGGACGAGGTTATGGACGAAACCGTGGTCGTGGAAATTTTCGTGGCCGATTTCGAAATCAGTATAACTCTGACCACTTGAAGTGGCAACGTGATGGCTACAATAACTCTAGTCAACGTAAGTGGCAAAATGAGGTGTCAAATAAAAGGAAGGCACCACAAGAAGGAGATACTAGAGATATATGTTTTAGATGTAGGGCTCATGGGCATTGGACTCGTACTTGTCACACACCTAGACATCTTGTAGATCTTTACGAGTCATCTAAAATGCAGAACGAGAAAGGGGTGGAAACAAATTTGGCTAGTTTTAATGATGAACCAATCAACAAGACTTCAAATGGACTAAATGATGGTTCTAATCTTTACTACGGCTTAGATGATTAGTTTTCATATGTATCTTTTTAAATTCATGTTTTTTTATGTATCTGCTTCAATTTCATGTTTTCATATACTTGCTTTAAGTACCTGGTTTGCTTTAATAAAATTGTTGTTCATTTATATATGTGCACAGCATAAAATATGGGAGATCTATGCATTGCTGATTGCGGCACCACTCACACAATTCTACAAAATCAGAAATATTTCTCACAGTTGACTAAAACCAACTCACATGTTTGGACGATTTCGGGTACATCAGATATAATAGAGGGTTTTGGGAAAGCTAGTTTTATCCTACCAAATGAGACACAAATTCAAGTCCATAATGCTCTATATTCTAGTAAATCCACTAGAAACCTTTTGAGTTTTAAAGACATTCGTCTTAATGGTTTCCATGTAGAAACTACTAGTGAGAATGAAAAAGAGTATCTCCTTATCACTTCAATTACCTCAGGCCATAAGAAGATCTTAGAAAGATTACAATCAATCTCTTCGGGATTATATGCCACAGATATTAGAGTCATTGAGTCTCACAATATCGTCATTCCAAAAATCATAGACCCACAATCACTAACCCTTTGGCATGAAAGACTTGGTCATCCAGGAGTATCTATGATGCGTCGTATAATTGAAAATTCTATAGGACATCCTTTTAAAAATCAAAAGGTCATACCTAAAAGTTAACTTCCCTGCTCAGCATGTTCATTAGGAAAACTAATTGTCCGACCATCTCCAGTTAAACTTCAAACTAAGTCTCCAAGTTTCTTAGAAAGAATTCAAGGTGACATTTGTGGTCCTATTCATCCATCATCCGGCCCATTCAGGCATTTCATGGTTTTAATCGATGCATCAACTAGATGGTCTCATGTCTGTCTCCTCTCTACACGAAATATAGCCTTTGCCAAACTACTTGCTCAAACAATCAAATTGCGAGCCCAATTTTCTGACCATCCCATTAAATCAATTCGACTGGACAATGCTGCTGAATTTACATCTGCAACTTTCAATGATTATTGTATGTCAGTAGGAATCTCAGTCGAACACCCGGTAGCTCACGTGCATACACAAAATGGCTTAGCAGAATCTCTGATTAAAAGACTTCAACTTATTGCACGACCCTTACTTTTAAGAGCCAAATTACCTACATCTGTTTGGGGTCATGAAATACTTCATGCATCAAACATAATTAAGATAAGACCATGTGCTTACCACAAACAATCTCCCCATGAGTTAGTTCTTGGCCAAGTTCCTGATATTTCTCACTTTAAGATTTTTGGTTGTGCCATATATGTTCCCATTGCACCCCCACAGAGATCCAAAATGGGTCCACAAAGAAGAGTAGGCATATATGTTGGTTTTTACTCACCATCTATCATAAGATATCTTGAACCATTAACTGGTGATGTGTTTACTGCTCGTTATGCTGATTGTCATTTTGAGGAGTCTGTGTTCCCTCCGTTAGGGGGAGATAATATTTTACATAAATTAAATTCTGAACTATCATGGAATGCATCAGGATTAAATGCTATTGATCCACGAACTAAACAATGTGAATCTGAGGTTTTAAGAATCTATCATATGCAAAATATTGCTAATCAAATGCCGGATGCTTTTAATGATTCAAGACTTATAATAAAATCGCATATACCCGCTGTTAATGCTCCAGCCAGGATTGAAATCCCTACTCATAAATCAATTCCTGAAGAATTGATTGGAGATTCAAAACCACGCCAGAAGCGTGGTAGACCTATTGGTGCGAAAGATGTTGTACCACGAAAATGGAAATTGAATGGACCTGCCCCTGAAGTGGCAAATGTTCCTGAAGTAACTACATCAAAAATCCCAGAAGTGATATCACCTCCTGAAGAGGTTCAAGCCCCTGAAGTGGCTGTGACAAAACCACCCGAAGTGGTATTACCTCCAGAAGAGGATATTGCCCCTGAAGTGGCACATGCTTCCATAGAAGCAAAGGTACTTGAAAATTATAAGATCTCAATGAGTTATGTACATAACGGAAAATTATTGGATCGGGGGAGTAGTGAGGTTGATGATGTGTATGCTTTTTCCGTGGCATGTGATATTATTATGAACTCCGATCCTGAACCACAAAGTGTGGAAGAATGTCGACAAAGAGATGATTGGCCAAAATGGAAAATTGCAATCCAGGAAGAATTGCAATCCTTGCGCAAGAGAAATGTATTTGGACCTGCAGTCCGAACACCAGCTGGTGTGGTTCCCATTGGAAATAGGTGGGTGTTTGTACGAAAACGAAATTAGAAAAATGAAATTGTGAGATATAAGGCCCGGTTGGTAGCCCAGGGATTCTCTCAAAGGCCTGGATTTAATTACCAGGAAACTTACTCTCCTGTGATGGATGGAGTTACTTTTCATTTTCTTATGGGTATGGCTTGTATGGAAAAATTGGAAACACGTCTGATGGACGTTGTGACAGCCTACCTTTATGGATCACTTGATAGTGATATTTATATGAAAATCCCTGAAGGATTAAAGTTAGAAGAAACTAAGCCTCAACATTTATACTCAGTTAAACTACAACGATCATTATATGGTTTGAAACAATCTGGTCGTATGTGGTACAACAGGCTTAGTGAATACCTATTGAATGATAGGTATATAAATAATCAAGTATGTCCATGTGTGTTTATCAAAAGGTCACAATCTGGTTTTGTTATTATTGCAGTATATGTGGATGATTTGAATATTGTAGGTACTTCTGAAGATATTACTAATGCTGCTAACTATTTGAAAAATGAGTTTGAAATGAAAGATCTTGGAAAGACAAGATTTTGTTTAGGTATACAGGTGGAGCACTTATCTTCAGGCATATTTATTCATCAATCAACCTACACAGAAAAAGTTCTTGATCGATTCTACATGGACAAAGCTCATCCACTAACTACACCGATGATTGTTCGATCATTAGAAGTTGAGAAGGATCCATTCCGTCCTAGAAAAGAAGATGAAGATGCACTTGGGCCTGAAGTTCCATATTTTAGTGCAATTGGAGCTCTTATGTATCTTGCAAATAACACACGACCTAATATTGCATTTGCTGTGAACCTGTTGGCGAGATTCAGTTCTGATCCAACTAAAAGACATTGGGATGGGATCAAACATATATTCAGAAATCTTCGTGGGACGATTGATCTTGGGTTATTCTTTCAAAACAATTCAAAATCGCAGCTGATTGGATATGCGGATGCTGTGTACATGTCAGATCCACATTTTGGACGATCTCAAACAGGTTATCTATTCACATATTGTGGCACCGCTATTTCTTGGAAGTCTACAAAACAGACTATGGCGGCAACTTCATCTAATCACGCAGAGTTACTTGCAATCCATGAAGCAAGCAGAGAATGTATTTGGTTACGATCTGTCATTCAACATATTCGAGAATCATGTGGTTTATCAGGTATCTCAGACAGTCCTACAGTTATGTTTGAAGATAACTCAGCTTGTATTAAACAACTCAAGGAAGGCTACATCAAAGGGGATCGAACAAAACATATTTTACCAAAATTCTTCTACACTCATGAACTACAAGAAAATGGTGACATTGATGTACAACAAGTTCGATCATGTGATAATCTGGCAGATTTACTCACAAAGTCTATTCCTACTTCAACATTTGAAAAGCTGCGAAATAATATTGGTATGCGAAGATTGAGGAACTTGATACATCAAGATGTCAAATTGTGAGACGTTTTATTCAGGGGGAGACTGTACTATTTTTCCTTCGTCAAGGTTTTTATCCCACCAGGTTTTTCCTTGCAAGGTTTTAACGAGGCGGTCAATCTTTGTAATAACTCACATTGACAATTAAAGGGGAGTGTTGTAATAATAATAATTATAAATGTGAGTGATGTTTGTAATGGGGTGGTTGGAATGTTTTTATATTTTGTAGTGTGGTGGTTGAATTTGTAATGGATTATTTGTATTTATTTTAATTGTAATAGTTGATGAATTTGTCCTATAAATATGACATGATATCTTGAATCAAAAACACACTTTAGCAATGTTAAAGACTTGAATCCATTGCTCTCTATCTCTCTCTTTCATCTCTGTTAAATTAGTAACCCATGGCCTTGTGATATAATTAGCTTCGTTCTAATAATAGTTATTCTATGCTATTTATCTCTCTTTAAATTATAGTGATCCTTGTTATAAGTAGTATTTTATGACAATATTTAAGTTGTTCTCTTTTTACCCTTGAACCGCACAACCATATGAAATAAACCAATCGGCCTAATCTTTGTGTGATATACAGGCCTTACGAAAGCCCAAAATAAAGGACTGCAGCATAGTTATATATTATAAAAGCCCAAATTTCGTAGTTGGGCCCAAGAAAGAGTTATTATGTGATATACATAAAATATTCATGTGCACACTATTATATTAGATTTGGTAGGGCAGGCAAGGGTTTGATTGTGAGAGCGAGAGCTTGGAGTGTATGAGCTCATTTTAGAGGTACCCTTTAGTTCTTTTGGTTTAATTTATGTACATATCTAAATTTATCTGTGTATCATTGTATGTATAATGTTTAATCATTTATTTACACAAAGATTGAAAATTTACAATTTTTTTGCTATGAAATTTATGTTGGTTAAGCCCTTGTATTGATACCATCTTTGTTATATTTATTTGCTTGGATTTTGTAATTCTTGTGAAATTCTTTGTAGCCCATGTAAAAAGATTTGATTTTTGTTACTATATAGATTTTAAATTACCATGTTTGTTATTGTTGATTAATTCTTTTGCATTGAGGCTGTGTTGTAGTTGGAATTGTTGTGATTTTCTTTCTAGACTAGGTAAAAAGATATTTTTTTTGTTAGTGTATGGTTTCAAATTACTATGTTGTTAATCGGGTAAATTTTATATGAAGTTGGCGCGTAAATTTTGTTGATTAATTCTTTTGCACTGAGAGTTGAGACTGTGTTGTAGTCGAAATTCTTGTGATTTTCTTTCTAGACCAGGTTTAAAAATATTATTGTTGTTACTCTAAGGATTTTAATACCATGTTTATGTTTGTTATTGAGGGAGTTTTTGTATCATATTGGGGGGAAACGGGTGCATAATTGTATTTGTTGATTAATCCTTTTGCATTGAGACTGGGTTGTAGTTGGAATTGTTTTGATTTTCTTTCTAGACCAGGGAAAAAGATGTGTTTTTTCATTTCCAGGAGTTAAAATTACTATGTTTTCTGTTAGATCAGGTAATTATTATATCGTGGCGGGAAATGGGTGCGTAAGACTGTGTTGTAGTTGGTCTTGATGTTCTTTCTATATATGACAAATGATCTTGTCCTTTGTTACTGCTCATAACTTCAAATTATACAGAATTAACTGCAGGCGTAGTATTGAATATGTACAAATCCCATATGTGTGTGATTGTACGTGTTACTTTAATTTTGACATCCCTAGCAATATGCACAAATCTTCTCATTTAGCTGATATACTGTAGTAGCTGTGTTAAAAACTTAAAGTATACAAGGAAACAAAGACATCTTAAAGAGTGTAACAAAGTGTAAGCGGTCGTCGCTTAATACAGTTAGTAGTATCTGGCAAGTGTACTTCTTTCCATGACTTATATCAGGTGCAACTGTGCAAGTACCGATACACATGTCTGATCGTATTATTTTCCCGATGATTAAACTGATCCACAGGCTTCAACTGGCCTCATTCGTAGTTTTACTAGTATTCAATTCTATTTACATTTTGATATTAATGCAGGTTAATCTATTTGTAACCATTGGAAATGGCGGACCTTGAGAAGTTGCTTCTTGAGGCAGCTGGAAGAACTGGTCCATCTGCGAGAAAGCGGCAGTCACCCCCATCATCGCGAAGGCGCCATGAAGGTTCATACTCTGACAATGAAAGTGATTCAAGGGACGAAGACTCAGATGATGATCGTCGTTATGCAAACAGGAAGCACTCAGCGTCGCAAATTCCTTTAAAAAAAAGGTTAAATCACTCAGAAATAGATGTTGGATACAGAAGCCGAGAAGAAGCTTATGATGGTTATGTCCGGGAGGGTGATAGTGATGATGACTCTATCGGAAGTGATCTTTACAAGAATGAAGATGACAGACGAAAGCTTGCACAAATGACAGAACTCGAGCGAGAGATGATTTTGTCAGAGCGTTCAACAAAGATAACTGATAAGAAGATTCAAGAGGAACTACGAAAGCAGAAAGAAAAGATGAGCCAGTCCAGAAAAAGTAGCCCTCCCCATGTATCATCTCGCACAGGTGTGCGATCTTCTGCCAGATATGCTGACAGGGCAGCTGCCAAAGGTGATGCTCTGAATGAGTTAAGAGCAAAGAGAAGGAGGCAACAGGATCTAGAAGCTCAGTGGAAACATAAAGATTCAACTAGAGGTGGTTCTGGAAATCATAGATTTTCACCTGTTAAGCAGAGCTCCTATACTGCACCAGCTGTAAGCTCCAGCCGAAGTCGAAGTCGCTCTCGAAGCAAAGATGACGGGTCCACAGGATCTGGTGGATCGGGTAATAGTGATGATGACAACACATCACCAGAGTCAGCTGTTCCAACGTTTGAGGACATAAAGGACATCACTATTAAAAGGTCAACGTTAGCTAAATGGCATACGGAGCCTTTTTTTGATGACTTAATTGTTGGTTGCTTTGTAAGGGTTGGAATTGCAATGTCTAGAAATGGGCCAAAGTACAGTCTCTGTGTTGTCAAGAATGTTGATTCAGCAAACCCTGGAAGAATGTACAAGCTTGAGCACAGGATGACCCACAAGCATCTAAATGTTGTATGGGGTAATGAAAAATCTTTTGCTACGCAAATGGCTATGATTTCGGAGTCCCCTCCAACCAAAAGGGAGTTTGACGAGTGGGTTAAGGAGGTAGAGTGTAGTGGTGGGCGGATGCCTAGGAATCAGGATGTCTTGGATAAGAAAGATGCAATTCAAAAGACTAGCACATATGTCTACTCAGCTGCCACTGTGAAACAAATGCTCCAGGAGAAGAAATCAGCTACGTGTAGGCCACTAAACGTTGCAGCTGAAAAGGACCGGCTGAGAAGGGAAATGGATGTTGCCATAAGTAAGAATGATGAGGCAGAGGTTGAGAGGATTAACACAAGGCTTCTAGAATTGGAGGCTTCCCGACAAACTCAAGAGAAAGATACCAAGGCTATCAAGCTGGCAGAAATTAACAGAAAGAACAGGGTTGATAATTTCAAAAATGCATCTGGTCCGAAATCAGCTAGTGGCTTAAAAGCTGGTGATGCTGGTTATGATCCATTTTCAAGGAGGTGGACGAGATCGAGAAATTACTATGTTCCAAAGGCAAGTGGAGGAGATGAGGCTGCAGTAGCAGGAAATGGTGAACAGACTGCTGCGTTGGTAGGTCCTGATGGCAGTGGAGCAGTAGGTAGGGTTGTAACTGAGGCTGGTGCAGTGGCTACCGCAGCAGCATTGGTGGTTGCAGCTGATTCTGGTAAATTGGTGGATACCAGTGCTCCTGTAGATCAGGGAACTGAGTCTAATATGTTACATAACTTTGAGCTTCCAATTTCGTTAGCTTTATTGCAAAAGTTTGGTGGTGCCCAAGGAGCTCAAGCGGGATTCTTGGCAAGGAAACAGAGGATAGAAGCAACAGTAGGATGCCAGGTCCCAGAGAATGATGGAAGGAGACATGCACAGACGCTGACAATTAGCGATTATAAGAGGCGTAGAGGGCTTCTATAAGACATGATGCTTTGCAATTTCTAGGTAACAGCCTTTTGTTCAGTACTTTGTTTAATTGACAGTGTTGCTCTTAAAGGGTCAAGTAGGTGTTAATAGTTGATTAGAGTTTTCAGCTATAATACTATAGGTAACTTGTAAAATTGATTTGTTCATTTGGATTAAGCGCCAGTTTGTCTAAACTTATAAGTAATAAGTGTGACTATATGTTAGAAGTAACTTTTCTGAAGGTAAGGCAAACAAGCCCTAGACCATCTAATTAGACATGTATAAGAATAATTGCTTGACCTTCTGATGAACCAAGCAGCAAATTCAGTCAACTAGGTACCAGGATCTTGCAGCGAATAGTGTCCATAGGAAGGATCTGGATAAGATATATGTTAGCCGGTTATTGGAGATTAATATTTATTTAACCTAGATTAATGAATCTTGATTCAAAATTCATTAATTTCTTGATCAGTGATGCATTAATTTGGTCAGGGATATCTATCAAAATTTTGTTCAGAAATTGTTACCTAACTTTGGATGTTGAATGCACCTTTGATGGATTGCTATTGATTCATCTGCAGCTGACGCGACGTCTTCTTTATCACATATGTCTTGCCTCTTTCTCCTTTTTTGCAAATTCTATCCTCTCCTCTGATTTTATTCGCCCATCTTCTCTTTTAATTTGACTGTCCCAGGATGTGAATCTTTCTGTGTAGCCCTCTTCCCTGTGAACTGTGATGTAACCGTCATCATTCTTGTACCCTGACCTTTTAATTCAAATCAGGTATTAAGAATAATAAAAATATAATTTTGTGTCAACATTTTCTATCTTGGTAACCAGTGGCGGAGCTAGACTCAAGGGTGAGGGTGGGCCGAAACTATTTTTAACTCTTAAACTTATCAAAATATTACAGTAATTCATAGTAAATAATAATAATAAAATTAATGTTACAATAATTTTGATTGCCGGTATTATGTTTATGTACAGTCAATTTCATTCACCTTTCAAATATCATTAGGTAATAGTTATATCACTATAATTTATTTTGTATTATACAAATATGAAGTCACTATAGCTGTTAAGATCTGAAAAATAAATGGACTCAAGTACTTAAGAGGAAGAGACGAGCTATATGTGTTTAAGCATCAAACAAGAACATAAAGAGAAAGAAAATACCCAAATAAACAGAACTAGTAACATTAATAGTATTTATACGATAAGAATTTACGTTAAACTTAGAAACATTACACTTCACATTACATGAATAATATTTTGAGTTTTGCCCATTGTTGACATCAATTTTACAAAGCAGCCCCATTTTTGACAATTGACACAATACTCAACATTATATGAAAAGTATTTTTAGTAGACATAGATCACTACTACTAGTTACATAGCTAGTAAAGATTCAGGCTAGGCGTCTGCATACTCTCGGCTGAGAGTGGCTCCTTCCCTGTTGGTAACTCTTAAAGAGGAGATTGGCAGAACAAGTTCATATTGACCATGATAACTCCCCGGAAAAGAGGAGATTGTAGGTCTCTCGAGAAGAGATTGTAGGTGGCCGGAGGTGCAATACATATAATGAATTTAAATAAAAAATTTAATATTGCACTAAATAGGCACAAAACAATGTATTTAATAAATATGTCACTCATACCAATTAATTATTTTATTGAAACCAATCCATCATCGGCTGGGATCAAGCTAACTAGTCCCACTTAGAGTATGTTTTTACCATGACGTTTATAGCACTTATATTTTCCCATTAACAAAATTATTATATGTAGGTGGTTTTGAGTTGTAGGTTGTGCTAATGCATAGCTGAAGATCTATTACACTATTATAGTTCTGCTAAAGTTTAATTTTTTTCCTTTACCAGAAATCTTGCAGCGCCTCTTTTATAACACAGCTCTTTCTCTGGGTATAACATGGCATGTCATATTTTTCTTTCACTTGTTGTCATTTCCACCTGCATCTTAATATGTCATGGCGTGCTTTTCTGAACATGAATGTATCTACTCACAGCAGGTATATTATTATTGATGCTAGAAGGATGATCCAGATATATTGCGGATGCTAGAAGGATGGTTTTGATTGAAATAAAAGCATAATGAGGCCAGTTATGTTCTGAATTTTATCCCAGTTGCATTCATTTGAGTGGACAAAGAGCAAGTATGATGAGTTTTAACATTTGTAAGTGCCAAGACGAGATGAAAGAAAGATTATGTTTGTGGTTGTTTTATCTATTGCTGAGACAAAAGTTACATGTTACTGTTGGTTAAATGAGATGCTTGTGGATTAAAAACCATCTTGCTATAGTGTTAAACATGTATTTAACTTTGCTTAGGTGAAATTCTAAGAGTAATTGGTTGACCTTTTGATGAAACATCATGCAATCAACTAGGTACTAGGATGAGGCAGTAAACTGTGCATTTTGAAATGGATCCGGCTGAGGTTAAAAGATAACATTTATTTGAACTGGATTAGTGAATCTTGATTGATTCAATGCTTGAAATTGTTCAGAAATGCCTTCCAAAGCTTGTTACAGAGATTTGGATTTTTGAATATGCGTCCAAAAGATAGTTGTTGATTACATAAACACCAATAACCTCTATTAGTTTAGTTAGAACTTCTCTGCAAAATTTGTGATGAGTCTCGCCTGAAGTCCCCAAACTCCAGAAAAAAGATGCCACCAACCTATCTCTGGTACAATATAGCCTTGTTCTTGACTCTTTAAGCTCTTGTTGGTACAATACTTGCCTAATGTTGAAGTCCAACTCTGCAAATTCCAGAACTGCTGGGATCAGGTCACAATGTTTTTGATACAGAATTATGTACCCCCTTGCATCAAATGTCAGGACACTCCATTGTAGTGGGAGCTGTAAAGCATGTCTAACTTGCACCTGGAGATCCAAATCAATAATATCTTCTAGGCATTCACTAAGTGATTTACTTGTAAAGGACCATGCCTCCTCCATCAGCGACTCTCCTTCAACAGAAAACCACGAGGCTTCATATAAACGTAACAGTCCCAAGATATCTGCATATATGGATATCTTTTTTGAAACTCCCATTTTCTGTAAATCTCTTGAAACCCTCTGCTTAAACATAAGTAAATATGCTAGTCTTGGTATTGAACTGACTATTTTAGGCTACAACTTTGGCCAATGCTAGGTAGACAGTTTTAATGCATGTTTTATATGGTTATAGTTGGATAGTTAGTAAAGGATAAACTATACAATTCTTTATTATGTCAAAATGTACTGCACTCAAATTTTGTGACCTATATATACAACACTTTCATATAGGGAATTAGAGAGGACAAACACATTTCTAGTATGCAGTCTGGTTTAGATTCTAAAATTAACAATTAGGCCTTTTCCAGCTATGCACAGAAACAGAATGTAGCGTCAAACGAAGAGAAACAAGGCTTGGGCGGCATAACATGATTACATGACAACAAAAAATCGAATCTCATTTTAACATAAGTGTATATAGATTTTATTTAAGATTCTACAACATTTAACATTTACAGTTTTTATGAAATTTTACGTAAGATTCAATATGTTAAGCTTAATAGTGATGATGATTGATGATGTACTCTCTAGTTCTTTAAAAGGTGCTCTCTTTGTAACGCAACCCTATAGGTGTGTGTGTAAATATGTAAGTATGCCAGATATCACTTGATATAAAATGCAATGAGGAAATTTATGATAGATCTTTGTGTAATTGCTTCAAGAACTGGAACTGCATGAAACTTGGTAAAAGATATTACCAGGGGAGATAAAATGCCCATGTTGTCTGAGAAGCCTAAATTCTCATTATGCTGACCCAAGGCACGGGTTATTTCATCATGAAAATGATAATCTAACCCAAGTCTTTGAAACTGATCAATCAGCTCAAGCTGATCTAACGTCTCGACCACATTATTAAATATCCGCCTCACCTCTTCCTTCAACTCAAAAGCTCGTGCATCGATTGCTTCACCCTGTTAAGATTTTGCAACTTTTATTCAGTACATTATTACACTAATATTATGCTACATTTAGATTAAAAAACAACAAAACAGAAAGTAATTACCATGTATTCAGTTTTCAAAGTCTGCAAGAAATTATTGTCCCACATGCAAGGTTTGTAATTTCCTTATCGCCTTACAATAGGCTCTAGTGTTACAGACTTGATAACCTTAGTTGTTCCAGCGACGGATTTGATGACAGACTTCAATCCGCAAAATGATTAAATGACGGCCTTACAATAGGCCGTCACAGCTTTCGGTTTGCATGGGGTGAGTCTGTGAAAGTTGATTAAAGGAGAAAATGGAAAAATAGCTGCCATTGCACATTTTCACTCCAATCCGCAAAATATGAACTGTGAGTTGGAGTGATGCTGCCCAAACATTGCTATGCACTGAATGTATAGTGAAGTCGTACATGGCAGTCGTGCCTTCAAGATTAGCGTACAGGAATTTTTTATCACGCCAAATTTGCCTAATTTTATCAAGTACGTACATAATCCACAACATTGAAGCCTGTTTTATTATCCACAAGTGATAGATAAACCTATTAATTAGTGGTTTTTCCACAAATTGCAACTATATGTACAAATGTTGAGTTTCTTTCAGCAAAAAAAACAATGAAAAGGAGTATTACATTTGTTCCAAACGTGTGAATGTTGTATAGTTAGATTATGCACTTTTATTTATGTTTGTTTAGCTACCTTTCAATTTACAGTTGTGCTGCCCTTAATTAATTATTTTTAAACTTGTGACTATAGTATCCACATGTGTGTTTTTTTAGCTGCTTCTCCAGTTTCGCTTGTGCTTCCCTTAATCATTTGAAGATCTTTCCAGGTAATATAGCAATTGAATCATGCAAATCTGCGTATTTCGTAGTTGCAGACTAGTTTCATTACATGCTCAAGTATAAAAAGAATTGAGTCTGGCAACATTTTTTTGTTAGCTTCACTTTGAACACAAATTATTGATCTATTTGAACATAACTATTATTTTTATAATATCAAAACACCCAAGAGCAAGGCAGAATTATTGCAATATTCTGTAAATAGTTACTTTATAATATTCTGTCAGAAGCTACTTTAAATAATTATGGGTTAGTAAATAGATTAGTTTCAGTTATGGGTCTGTTATTAGTCCAATGTTGTTTTAGTCTTTCTATAGATTCCTCTTCTAGCATTATAAGAAGAGCAGTAGCTAGCTTAGTGAGCACAGGACATTAATAAGATTCTGATTATTCATAACTGATGTTACGATCTTCATGGTATCAGAGCTAGATATGTTCTTCTATGCTTCATAATCTCCTTCCTCTTAAATCTTTCCAACCTCCTTCATAATCTCCTTCCTCTTTATCTACATAATCTCTCTTCATATTTTCTGCTCACACAAATATGGCAATATCACCTCAATCAACAGAAACACCTCAATCTCAATCACAAATCTTAAATACAAGCATCAGTTATAATGATCATTATTTCCTTTCACATGGAGATAATTCAAACTCTCAGTTAGGTCAGATTATTTTCAACGGAAGCAACTATGTTAACTGGAATCGAAGTGTGCTCCTTGCATGTTTTAAGCTCATTGGTTTTCCAGAATGGTTTAAAGGAAAATCCACTCAAACTAACCCACGGTTTGCTGCAAGTATTCATCAGCCCTCCTCTTCTGGTTTGCTGGGCTCATCTCCATTGGCTTCTCACAAGGATTCTAATGCAACATTTCTTGGAGAAGACCAATTTTGCTTTTCTGATTCTATCACTTCTGTTGATTCTGACATGATGTCTACAATGTGCAAGGAATTTTTTAAAATGATGCAGCAACAGAATCCTCAGAAAACTCTACCTTCCTCCTCTCAGACAACACAACCTTCAGCTTCTGGAAATTTCGACCCTGCAGTCAACTTTGCGGGTATCTTCACTGTCTCTGTCAACAATGTTGCATCTGAAGTTACTTGGATTATTGATACTGGTGCAAGTGATCATATGGCATGTGATTTGTCTTTTTTTACTAACACAAAAACTTTACAAAATCCTGTTCAAATACTTCTTCCTGATGGATCCTTAAAATATGTCAACACCATTGGCACTGTACAAATCTCTCCTACTCTTACTCTTTATAATGTTTTTCATGTTCCTCAATTCAAACACAATTTGCTATCAGTGGGTAGATTATTGGATCGTGACAAATTAATTGTCTACTTTGTACATTCTTCTTGTGTTTTCCAGGACCCTATCACTAAATCTGTCAAGGCTGTTGGCATCAGACAAGGCGGATTATATAGGCTCCAAATTCCAACATCTTTCAATCCTACTGTTGTTTTTCCATTTCAACCTTTTGTATCAAGTATCAGTTCAAAATGTATTCCTAGCACTGATATTTTTCATGCTAGAATTGGGCATATGGCCATTTCTAAATTTCAGTATTTACCTTCTCAGTATTCAGCTTGTAAAATCAACAATTATCATTGTGAATCTTGTGTGTTAGCAAAACATCACAAATTGCCATTTCTTGCATCTACATCTATTGCATCTACATGTTTTGAGTTGATTCACATTGATCTATGGGGTCCTTATCGAACTCCATCTCTTACGGGTGCAAGATATTTTCTTACAATCTTAGATGATCATTCTAGGACCACATGGACTTATATAGTTCATGACAAACTTCAAGTCCCTGAAATCATCTCTGCATTCATTTCTTATGTGGAAACACAATTTCACACATGTATTAAAACCATTCGAAGTGATAATGGCACCGAGATACTTCAACAATTTTGTCAAATGTTATTTTCTTCAAAAGGAATTGTCCACCAAAGAAGTGTTCCTGGCTGCCCTCAACAGAATGGTAGGATTGAGCGAAAACATAAACACCTTCTTGAAACTGCTAGGGCAATTAAGATTCATGCTAATCTTCCAATAAAATTCTGGGGGGATTGTCTACTATCTTCTACATATCTTATCAATTTAATGCCCAGTTCAGTTCTTAACTGGAAATCTTCTCATGAAATTTTATTTAAGGAAACACCTGACTATAGTCATTTAAGAGTCATTGGTTCCTTATGTTACGCTACTATCAAAAGTCCTGATAAGTTTGCTCTTCGAGCTCGAAAATGCATTCTCTTAGGATATTTTTATGCTCAAAAAGGTTACAAATTATATGATTTGCTTTCTCACAAGGTATTTTTTAGTAGGGATGTTGTTTTTAAGGAAACTACTTTTCCCTTTCAGCAAACACAACCTAATTCAAACACTTTGTTCCCTTTATCTCAAGTTAATCCTTCATTTTGTCCTGATAATGAACCCTTACTTGATGAATCGGTTCAACCTTCCTCCACAACAACTAATCCTCCACATCTCTACACTCCTACATCTACATTTGATTCTTCCCATCATTCTCCTCCACCTGAGCATACTTCATCACCTTCTACTTCTCATTCTTCTCCCATAGTTCCTGGGATTGTTCCTCTCCGAAGGTCATCTCGAACTACTGTTCTACCTCAGAAATTTTCTGATTTTGTTCTTCCATATACGATCAATCCTTCTGCTAATGTATCTACTGTCCTAGCTCAATCTGATTTGTCTTTTCTTGGCAAAGATTATTTAGCTAGTCTCTCAAATGTTTTGAGTGTGTTTGAGCCAAATTCTTATGCTCAAGCCAAATCTGATCCCAATTGGCAACAAGCTATGGATGATGAACTACTTGCATTAACAAACAATTCTACATGGGAACTGAAACCTCTACCTCCAGGATGCAAACCTATTGGCAGTCAATGGGTTTATAAGGCCAAATTTAATCCTGATGGGACTTTAAATAAGCGCAAAGCCAGGCTTGTGGCAAGGGGAGATAAGCAGATTAAAGGCAAGGATTTTAAGTATACTTTCAGTCCGGTTGCTAGATTTACTACTGTTCGAGTGTTGATTGCAATGGCTGCCGCAAACAATTGGGAATTGCAACAATTAGACATCAATAATGCCTTCTTACATGGTTATATTAAAGAAGACATTTACATGGTTCCCCCTCCTAGCTTTTCCGTTCCTCCTGGTCTGTTTTGCAAATTAAAAAAATCTCTTTATGGTCTAAGGCAAGCTGCCTACGAATGGAATGTTGAACTCACAAAGCATTTACTAAGGCTTGGTTTTATTCAATATAAACAAGATTACTCTTTGTTTGTTAAAACAGCCCCAAATGGCGATTTCACTGCTGTGCTCGCTTATGTCGATGACTTGCTGGTGACTGGTAATTCGTTGTCAATCATTAACTCAGTCAAGACTTCCTTGCATGAGGCTTTTACTATTAAGGATTTAGGCCCTCTAAAATTTTTTCTGGGCATTGAGGTTTCCAGAACCTCCTCTAGTATTCTCTTAAATCAGAGAAAATATATTTTGGATCTTCTTCACGATCATAATCTAGATCAATGCAACTCTGTTTCTGTCCCCTTTCCTGCCAAACTCCATTTGACTACTGAAGATCACTCTTATATTTCTGATCCTGAAAGATACAGATCCTTGGTTGGCAAACTCTTGTATTTAAACATGACCCGGCCAGACATTTCCTATGCTGTCCAACAACTAAGCCAATTTCTAAATACTCCTGCTGAATCTCATTATTCCACTGCTCTGCATCTGCTGAAATATTTGAAAGGGACTATAAATAAGGGTCTTTTCTATCCATCTTCCTCTGATTTTACTCTCAAGGCCTATTGTGACGCAGACTGGGGTTCTTGTCCATTTTCTGCCAAATCCCTTACTGGATATACTGTTTTCTTGGGTAATTCCTTAATTTCCTGGAAGACTAAAAAGCAGAAAACGACATCGAAAAGTACTTGTGAAGCTGAATATCGAGCCATCAGTCATGTTACTAGTGAATTGATTTGGTTAGCAGACTTGTTGACGTCTGATCTTCGTGTCACTACCTCCTCGCCTATTGATCTCTTCTGTGATAATAATGTTGCTAAATACCTTGCTGTGAATCATGTTAACCAAGAACGCACCAAGCATTTGAGGGTTGATTGTCACTTCATTCGGGATTATGTGGATTCTAACTTCATCAAGCTTCATCATGTCAAGTCTTCACTTCAACTTGCTGATTTACTCACCAAGTCTGTCCCTTCTGATCAGCACCATTTTTTTTCTTCCAAGCTTGGTCTTGTTGATCATTCACCAAGTCCCGCTTGAGGGGGGGCTATTGCAATATTCTGTAAATAGTTACTTTATAATATTCTGTCAGAAGCTACTTTAAATAGTTATGGGTTAGTAAATAGATTAGTTTCAGTTATGGTTCTGTTATTAGTCCAATGTTGTTTTAGTCTTTCTATAGATTCCTCTTCTAGCATTATAAGAAGAGCAGTAGCTAGCTTAGTAAGCACAGGACATTAATAAGATTCTGATTATTCATAACTGATGTTACGATCTTCAAGAATCTACCAACTTTATATTAAATTTGCAAGTACTTATATTCACTACCGATGAGGTTTCATGATCATCAGTTAATTGAAAAAGTTCACACGCCAAGCATACAATATCAGGAACCTCTGTATATAAAATTTAATTCTTCTTTCTTGATTGGATCGTCTGCTGTGTAGATGTAGCCCGTAGGAGACTAGGAGTAAAGTACTGCAATTGGACCTGCTAAAAACACATATCCATTATTCATGTACTCCTCTAGTGTTGGCTGGTATTCACTGTGATACCACCAGGAATCTACTAATTGACACTTGAATAACTCACTGACATAAGATTAACAGTTTTTAGGGGATGCTTTAAAATCTGATAATCACTCAAGAAGTATTGTTTTGAAGTAAATAGTCCTTTGTCATCTGTTTCAATACCATTATAATCAGCTTCTCATCCCATTCCTACAAAACCCCATTTCAATCTTCATTTGACCAAGCCGACCTCTCCATCATATTCATGTCAATTTCTCACAATGTTTCACCACCTTGTCCCTTACCATCAAAGCCTAGATTTGCAATCCCTCAAACTGGGTGCCTAAGAACTTACCCATGACCTGCTACCACTGCTTCCATTCATGTTCCACCTACAACGGCTTGGACAGATGTGATTATCAAATCCTTTAAAAGGACAATGAATATACCTATTACCAACTACCATTTGGGAAATAAAGCAAAAGGAAAAGATCAAAATTATGAGTTTTATTTTATTGGACAATATATCAAAGAATTTGCGAGTACAAAAATAGAATATTAAATCTAACTCAATAGCACACCAAACTAAAGCTGAAGTATGCCATCACGATGATGACCATAATCAACACCGTAAATCAAACCCATGAATCTCCAACTCAAAGTCTGGTATTCTTGTGTTTTTCACTTGTTTGTTTTCTTCTGATCGTGATGGTAGTCTAGCTAGCAACAGACTTTTGTCATTGCACTGACAATTTTTTTTTATCACCAAAGTGCAAGAAGACCAAAGCTAAACTACGGTGATGATGATTTCCTACTCCTTATCAACTCTTTTTGCAATCCTCATGCTTTCTTTTACCTTTGAATTTGTTTGAAATTTTTTTTACTTTAATCTTATATCACTTCACTCTTTCCAACTAGAACATCGATGACACTGCTTATTATGTTGTTGAACAAAGAACAATTAATGGAAGCTGAGTTTATAATTGTACTCCATATACTTATTGTAGACACTGATAATAAGGAGCTGTTACCTTAAAACTCACATGTGTTACTCATACAAACTTACTTATGGTGTTTCCTCTGAGGGACACCTATTTAAAAACGAAAACTAGAAACACACATAGAATTACTCCTGTCTTCGGGTCCACATCCGCTAATTTCTTATAGAGGGATGGGCTCGACAAGCAGTGAAACAAATGTAGCTTTGGCTACAACATCTTCAACACCATAGCCATCATCACCAGCATTATACAAACAATGGGCTGCCCTGATTAGATTCAGCATAATATCAACGAAAGACCAAGATAAAGGATTATTATCCTCCTTTGAAAATCTGAGTTTATTAATTTGTGCCCACTTCTACCTCATCAAGTTCATCATGTGTTCACGGGAAACTTCTTCTGAAACACCAGTATCTGACATGTAGCAATGTATTGATGATGGAACATCTCCTCTCTTTAGTTCAGCCTGCAGCCAAATCATGTAATATTATAAAACGACAACATTGATACATCAAAGTTTTGCAACTATTTATGTACCAAGCGTACATTATTAGTATCCACTAGTGAATCTTAAATTTGCAAGTATTTAAATTCAGTACCGATGATGTTCCATAATCATCAGTTAATCGAAAAATTTCACATGCCAGTCGTACTATATCAGGAAGGCCCTCAACAAACTCTAAATCTTCTTTCTTGATCGGATCCTCAGTACAGATGTAAGAGTAAAGCACAACAATGGGGCCTGCAATTGACACAAATCCGTTTTTCAAGTATTCTTCAAGTGTTGGCTGGTATCCACTGTTAAACCATCTCGCCTCCACTAAGTAACGCTCGAATAAATCATTGTACTACAACATAAGATTGACATTTTAAGGTGCTGTTAACAATCTGAAAACCTAAAATAATATCCTTAAGCAAAAGATATATGATGACAAATATAGGAAAGATACCCATTTTTTTTGGTGTGGAAAAGTATCGATGTTATGGTACTTGAGGATGTCGTAAGTCGTTTCATTCACCACGTTGATCAACGATAGGAAGCACAACTTCATGTAGTCAGGGAGCTCTTTCATTGCAGTCATATCCCACCTAAAATTTTCAAATGATTAGAATTACAACACTTGCTCTGTTTAGTGCATACTTGTTTTGTGTGTACTGGCAACGCGTGAGGGCTAATATGTATTCACCATAAAAGATAAAAAAATAATGAGATACTAGACTACTGAATATGTATACCAACCAATATTTAAAAGTAAGTGCACACTTGACTGAAATTAATATGTAGGAATTTCAACTTCATGAAAGGTCTTACTAGCCAGTAGCCAGAGAAAAATCACTCATTTGGAGGTATGAATACGACAGTTGTTAAACCCAATTACTTACTTATTGACTTAATTCATCTACTACTTAGAGAAGTTAGTTGTTCTGTTAAATTCCGATTCCAAAGGTAAAACAAGCCATGTCCAGACAGATTAGATTACAAAAACAGTAAAAGATTGAGAAGCTCAAACCTCTGCACAGCATCTGTAAAGAGTTCTAGTTCATCCAGTGTACCATATACATCATAAACATCGTCGTATACACCAATAAGCTCTATCATTTTAGTTAAAACTTCTCTGCAATATCTGTGATGAGGCTCGCCTGTAATCCCCAAACTCCAGAAAAATGATGCCACCAGCCTATCTCTGGCAAAGGGAAGTTTCTCTCCCATGTCTAATTTACTCCACCATCTACATCTCAAAAACCGTGAGTATCAATTAAATATCATGCATGTGGTATTACTCTTTCTACATATGACTCAATTTTACACGTACTATTTTAGGTCTATGTTAAAAGCTTAATTACATATATATACCTCGACAAATCCTTGAGCTCTTCTTGGTTCAATGCTTGCCTAATGTTGAAGTCCAACTTGGCAAATTCCAGGACTGCTGGGATCATGTCACTACTTCTTTGATACAGATTTATGTTCCACTTTGCATCAAATCTGGGGATCCTCCATTGTAGTGGAAGCTCCAAAGCATTTCTCACTTGCATCTGGAGATCCAAATCAATAGTATTTCCAAGGCACTCTTTAAGTAAGTTACTTGTAAAGGACCAAGCCTCCTCCATTAGGGACTCTCCTTCAACAGAAAAGTAAGAGGCTTCATATAAACTTAACAATCCCTGGACATCTGCACGGATAGCTTTATTGAAGCTCCCATTTTCCGTAAATCTCTTGAAACCCTCTGCCGAAATAAAAGTTAATATATATTAGTAGGAATCAGGATTTTGATGCAACTTCTGGCTGGCAAGTTGTTACTTTTAATGAAAGTTAAATGGACTCTTAGTTAACAAATTATTTTTAAGTTGAACATATAAATTCTCTTAAAAGATATTACCAGGGGATATATAATGTCCATGTTGTCTAAGAAGCCTAAATTTAAGAGCAGTAGCATGCAAGTCCTTTTCCCAACTCTCATTTTTCTGACCAGTATGTATGTTCTTCAAGGTACGATTAATTTCATCACGATAATGATAATCTAACCCAAGTCTTTGCAGCTGATCAATCAGCTCAAGCTGATCTAAAGGATCCACCACATTATTAAATATCATCCACACCTCTTCCCTCAATGCAGAAGCTCGGGCATCGATTGCTTCACCCTGTTTAGATTTTGTGACTTTCATTCAGTACATAATGACATGAATAACATATATAGAGCCTGTTTGGCTCTTCTTATTTTAAAAAAATAAGGACTTATTTCGAGAAAAAATTTCAAATTTACATTTTAATTTTTTGGATTAAATATTTAGAAAGGGTTTAGTATTCTTTATATGCAGAAAATAAGTAACTTATTTCAGAAAAAAGTACAGTTTGACAGAAATAAGTTACTTATTTCTGATAAATAAGATTTGTCAAACGGGTTCATACTAATGTTTAAACAATATATAGATAATAACCAACACAAAAACCAACAAACGAAAAATTACCGTGTATTCAGATTTCAAAGACTGCAAGAAATTGTTGTCCCACAAGCAAGGTTTGTAGTTCGCTGATCGCCTAACAATAGGCTCTGGTGTAACAGGAACCTCAGATATTCTATTCACAGATTTCATTACAGACTTGCAGGCAGTGACAAGTTGGAATGGAGTGAATCTCCGAAAGTTGATTAAAGGATAAACTGGAAATATAGCTGCCATTGTATTATAAAATGCAATTTATGTACTATGAGGGTGAGTGATGCTGCATGAACATTACCATGCACACAAAATTTATAAAGATGTCTGGCATCCCTGTCTTCAAGATTGGTGTACCAGGGTTTTAAACCAGCATCCACCGCCAAATTTCTCCAGTCACATCCCAGTTTGCATTATTTTATTAAGTGCATAAGCCACAATAATTAAGTCTATTTTATATTTTAAAAATATAATTAAGTACAATATCAATTTATTAATTAATGTAATATGTTTCCACCAAAAGTAACTATAAGAGCATCTCCAACCTTCACTCCTGTTAGCCATAAAAGTCTACGTGTCATCATTTATAGAAATCCTTCAAAAAAACCACCACTCCAACCGATCAACCTGTTAGCTATAATTTTAGAAAACAAGATATAGATCCTCTATATTTGGAGGATTCCCAAAAATTTATACATAACATCTAAAAATATCATATCCACTTATATTGTGACACGTCGTCAATTTAATTTAATCTTATATATATTTATTAATTGAAATAACAATAAAATACTTTTTATAAATATAGCTAACAATTATAACTAACACCATTGAAGTACAACTCTTTACAGGTTCAGTAAATTTTACATAATCATTATTTTATATTATTTTAGCTAATAATTTTAGCTAACACCGTTGGAGATGCTCTAAGTAGAGTAATTCATATAAAAGTTATCATAACAGTCTAACAATTTTGTTCTTTTTTTTAATTTATCTATTTAATTTATAAATCCTTACAAATATGTTATCTTATTCTTTATTATTTTTTCACCAAGAGATGCTGCATAATCATTACCATGCACTGACAATTTAATGAAGGGCCTGTTTGGCTACAACTTAAAATAAGTCCTCTAATTTTTGGGTAAAAGTTTCATATTTTGATAATTTTTTTTATACAAGTATTTAATTTATATTTGAGATTCTATAAGTTGCAAAAAAAAAGTAAAATTTTTTAGGAAAAATTAGGAATCTTTAACTTTATATTAAAATAAGTTGATTTATTTCGGAAAATAAGTTCCTCAAACATCCCAAGTCATTCGTGTCTTCAAGATTGGTGTACCAGGAATTTTTTTTTTATTTTTTCATTTTTAATATGAACATCCGTAGCCAAATCTCTCTGATAACGACACAGTATTGCGTACTGCACAATTATGAATATTAATTATTATTTTTATTATGATTGACAGATTGATGAATGAATTGAGTTTCCACAAACGGCAACTATAGTTACTATATATCATGTACAGTTTAAGGTAATTAGTACTCCTGTTCCAATTTACAATTGTGTTGTTCTTATTTGATTGAAGACTTAAAGAGGTAACAATTGAATCTTGCGATTCTGATTATTCTCATACAACGCACACTTAATTCATTATACAACATTGCGAGAAAAAAATGAGTGTTTAAAATCGTAGAACTCCCCATTTAACTCGTTATTCATACAATATCTATACTATTATATAAATTCCGAAACATTGAAAGTTTTGGTACCTATTTTTTGATACTAAGTGAATTTACTTATTTACCCTTCATTATAAAGAAAAATATATATGATATCTATACTATTAAAATTTCTAAAATAAATAATAACATAATATGATTAATGGTAAGTAGTCGATTGCTTTTTTTCACAATTACTTTTAATTGAAGATATTACCATTTATAAACACCTACTAATCTTACAATCACAAATATCTATACTATTATATAAAAGCCGAAACAATAAAAGAGTTTTGGTATCTATTTTTTGTTACTAAGTGAATTTATTTATTTACCCTTCATTATAAAGAAAAATATATATGATATCTATACTATTAAAACTCCTAAAATAAATAATAACATAATATAATTAATGGTAAGTAGTCGATTGCCTTTTTTCACATTTACTTTTAATCGAAGATATTACCTTTTATAAACACCTACTAATCTTACAATCATTAATATATACCCGAAAATATCACATCATATTTTTCAATTATTAATAAAAATATATTAAAAATCTGTATACGTTGTTTATAAAAACATCAATCGTATCATATCTTACAATCATTAATATTTCCTTTCAAATTACAACATGTTACCTTTTTAATTTAAAACTAATCTTACAATCATTAATATATACCCGAAAATATTACATCATATTTTTCAATTATAAATAAAAATATATTAAAAATCTGTATACGTTGTTTATAATAAGGAAACATTAGTATAATCCGTAAACATGAGTATATTAAATTATATTAAATTTAAATTCATTAATTAAAATAATGATAAGTAGTCGATTGCTTTAATTAAATTATATATACTATAAACTAATCAATTACTTTTTTCACATATATCGTAAAATCTTTTTAATTTTCACGTTACCTTTCTATTTCTATAGCTAAAATATATTTTTTCCAATTATATCACGGGAGGTTCTATTTAATAAAAGAAATTAATAATATTCTAATATTAATAATTAACTGATTTTCTTTTTCAGCTAAAACATATCATCTTTTATATATTTTCTAACTAAAATCCCTCTTTTAATACAAATATCACGTACAATATTAATTTCTTCTTTTCAAAAACCATTACGAGCAATTGTATTTAGTAAAATAACGTAATTAAATTATAAATACTATAAACTAATCAATTACCTTTTTCACCTAAAACATGTTACCTTTTTAATTTTCTTTAACTAAATCCTCTCTTATTCTAATCACTACACGGGCATTATATTTAATAAAGTAAAAGAATTATTTTATAATTACTAATAATTAAACAATTATTTTTTTCAACTAAAACCTATCATCTTTCTACATTTTCTGACTAAAATCTCTCCATTTTTAGAAATATCATGGATAACATTTATACAACTATTATCAAATCATCTCATATAAAAATTTAAGCCTCCAAAATTAATATTTCAAAAAATAATTTAAATTAATACAAAAATTTTTATATAATATTTTAAAAAATCCGTGCATCGCACGGATTTTAAGCTAGTTGTTTATAATAAGGAAACATTAATATAATATGTATAATGAGTATATTAATATATATTAAATAAAAAATAAAAAATATATTAAAAACAATGATTATACAAAAACATAATTATAACATTAAAAATATAATAAAAAAAACCCGTGCATTGCACGGGTTATAAGCTAGTAACTCTTAAATGGTGGACCTCTTAAACAAGTTGGTCAGTCCTTTCCAATGCAAAGCCTACTCAAAAATTGGTACACCAATCTTGGCATACTCAAAAATTGGATTGGTAAAAATTGGTTAATTAAAATAATAATACTATATATTAATTTTTATTCAAAAAAAAATACTATATATTAATTTAATTTAATAGTGAACTTATATACAAGGAGCCTATTCACTAAAAATTGATTAACTTAGGGCTCCATTAATTAAAATTTGAAAAGCATTTATAATAGATTAGTAAAAAATACAATTAATAATATAACTACTCTTATGTTATCAGAGTGAAGTTATATAAATTTATTAATCAAAATAACAATAACAATACTAATTTAATTTAATAGTGAAATTACATACTAGAAATCTATTAACTAACAATCGAAATAAATGTCGATAATATAGTGTTATATACAACTTCGGGGCTCCATTAATTAATATTTAAAAAGTATCAACGATAGATTAATAATAAATACAATTAATAATATAGCTACTATCATATTACCAGACATTTTTACTTTTAAGATGGTTAACAGATATTATAATCAATTATAAATATTGGGTCATGCTCCTTGGAGCCCTTAAACGGAGAAATTAGGAACTCTTACATATATTTCATATTATTATATTATAATAGATTAATAATGAATTTAATTAATAATATAGCTACTCTTATATTACAGAGTGAAGTTATATAAATTTAATTGATCAAAATAACGATGTTAAATATTAATTTTATTTAATAGTGAAGTTACATACTAGAATTCTATTAACTAACGATCGAAATAAAAATCGAGAATGGGACTCTATTAATTAAACTCTTTAGTAAAAAAAGAAACCCCTTCTTAACGGTATGGTATGCCATGCATACCGCGGTATGCCACTACATATTAAATTAATTTTATTAATTTAAAATAATAATACTATATATTAATTTAATTTAATAGTGAAATTATATACTAGGAGTCTTAACTAAAAATCGAAATAAAAGTCGGGAATATAGTATTATATATAACTTAGGGCTCCATTAATTAATATTTAAAAGTATTTATAATAAATTAATAATAAATACAATTAGGAATATAGCTACTTTTATATTACCGGAGTGAAGTTATATAAATTTAATTAATCAAAATGAGAATATTAATTTAATTTAATAGTAAAATTACATACTAGAAGTCTATTAACTAACAATCGAAATAAAAATCGAGAATATAGTGTTATGTACAACTTTGGACCTCCATTAATTAATATTTAAAAAGTATCTATAATAGATTAATAATAAATACAATTAATAATATAGCTACTCTCATATTACCGGAATTATACTTTTAAGATGGTTAACATATAATATAGTCAATTATAAATATTGGGTCATGCTCCTTGGAGAACCCTTAAACGGAGAAATTAAGAACTCCTACATATATTTCATAATTGTATATATTTTATTATATGTAGATCACCGGCAAAGTTGTCCATAAACAAAAGATATATAATTTTAAAATAATTTATATTTGATTGACAATTATAATCATATACTAATATCAATCACAAAATTCTCCAAAAACATCATAAAATTTTTCCAATATTTTCATAAATTTTTGTGAGAATACTCAATTTATGGTATAAATATAATATGATATAAAATGTTCAACAACAAAATATTAAAATACAAATAATTTCAATTGCACAACTTTAGAATTCATGTGTTTGACTTCAAAATTCGGAAGACTTTTAAGTTTAGTTGTAGAACTTAAAAATTATGGTATAAACATAATATGAGATATAGTGTTCGCCAGCAAAATGTTGTTAAAATAGTAAGTTCAGTTGTGGAATTTTATAAAAAAAAGTAATTACAGTTTAAAAATTTTAAACTCATGTGCATCACTTTGAAATTTAGTAGCAAAATGTTGTACTTTTACTATGAGACAAAATAGGTTTTGCAGTAGAACTCTATAATTTTTGGGTTATTTTTTTGTAAACTAAGATTAATAAAATAAATTAAAATTTTTGAAGAATAAAGATTGAAAAAATTAGCCAAAAGCTTTGTGAGATAAAAAATTAATAAAAATAAAAGATTTTAATAAATGTGTCATCGATTAAATTTTCTTATTTTAATTAATTGAAGTAAAAATGTAGTTTTTATTTTCAACAATACCCTTTTAAAAATAAATTGAATCTGGACAGTTTATTTAGAAGTAATAGAACGACTAATAATGGTTCTTCAGATCTCTTTTAGTGTTTGGTTCTTTGTTGATCCAGACCTGATAACTATTATTGATAATTAAATGTAGTATTAAAGTAAAAAAATGTCATCAAATTATTTAATTAAAATAATATGATGAACATTTTTATTTAAAAAAAATTAAAAATATTAATTTAAGATAATTGATCAGAATCCGTGCTTCGCACAAGTTATCGGCTAGTAAATATAAAGAATTATTTATTTTAATTTTTTTAAACCATATTTTAATGGTATTATTATGTACCATTAAAACTTGGTTTTCCACTTTAATAAAGAATATAAATTAATATTTTAATCTCAGCTAGTGTTCAAAATGTTCTTGTGCTTGGCACGGGTTATCAACTAGTACAATACAATTTAAAATTGTAGTAAAGATAGTAAAAAAATGTTGTCCAAAAGTCACCGAGAGCCAAGACCTTTCTCTACACCTACAAAGACATAACTAAATTTTTTTTTTTGAGGTGTTGTGCAAAAAATTCACACAACACCCCGAGAAAGCCTCGCCGGAATAACGGAGATTATCCTTGATTTTCGGATAATTAAGACACCGAACAGCTATAATAAAACAGGGCAGCTGAACCTAATAATGGTGTTTAGTGTTTTTTGGGCTGAATTAGCAAATTCACCGGACAATAATGGCAAAAATCCGGCCAAGTACGTCCAGGAATGTGTTACTTAGGGTACACGTGCCTTGTGTATTCAGAAGTAAAAAACCGAACCCCTTGCTAATTGCCTACATATCCTATTGTTGAGTATTGAATATAGTAAAAGAATACAGAGGGGGGGTGAATGGATTCTTGAACTTTTCTTTGTTCTTGAATCTTTGCAACAAGATATGTGTTGAGTGTGTGAGATATGTAAGTGCAGATAACAGAGACAAAAACAACACAATATCACTTTAATCTAATATTTTATTAGATAAAGATTTTGCTACAATCTGTGAATACAAATGATAGTATTCTCAGCTTCGTTTAGCTTCGTTTTTCTTAGAGAGATATTTCTTGTGATGTATCTTGAAAAACTTATCTGCTAAGGAAGTGAGGCTGTATCCTTATAGA
The DNA here is from genome assembly GCA_036435485.1 of Saposhnikovia divaricata. Taxonomy (NCBI): domain Eukaryota; kingdom Viridiplantae; phylum Streptophyta; class Magnoliopsida; order Apiales; family Apiaceae; genus Saposhnikovia; species Saposhnikovia divaricata. The sequence continues at coordinate 173,196,644 of CM071598.1, forward strand.
CATGGATACACCTACTTACTACAAATAAGGTAGGTAAAACAAACTACTTTCCAGTATGTCTATCTTATTTGAGTAAGAGTCCAAACGGCTACAGATTTGACTTTGCAAAGCCTGTTCAGATCCACTTCTTTAGCTCCTTGTCCCTTTGTCTTATCTCTCCAAGCTTCTTTGTAGGCTTTCCAATGTGCTTTATAGTACATAGTCAAATAAAGCGACTTGGCTTGTTGCAGGTTTCTGACTTGTACAATTCTTCAGTATTATGTCTCCAAGAATGTATTCGAGAAGTGGCTAAGTGATTGATTCGAGAACTCGAATTGACTTAATCGATAACTATGAGTTCTCGAATAGTGTTATATTGACATATCAAATCACTTCTCGAATAGCTCTTTTCTCTGGGACTCCTTGAGATATCGAATAGAGCATTTTGACATATCGAATCCCTGAGATGTCGAATAGCTTCTTTAGTCCTTGAGATATCGAATAGAGCATTGACTTGTTGACCCTTAGAGAACTCGAATGATGCTTTGACTTGTTGACTCCATGAGTTCTCTAATAGAGTAATAGAGATATCGAATGAGATATCGAATAGTGTATTCAGAGATATCGAATAGTGTCTTCAGAGATATCGAATCTCTGACTTCTCGAATGCTAGACTTCTCGAATAGACAAATGTACTTCTCGAATTGGTACTTAGGCAAATTCTTCATTCCTTCAAATCCCAACTGTGATTATTTGGGAGTCTTTATCTCCTTGCTTGAGGCATGAACCTTGGAACTTCTTTCAAGCATTATTCTTGACTTTATAAGTACAGTAACACAACTAGAATTTGATGCCTATTACAAGTACAAAACAAATAAAAACTCTACAACTAGAGGTTCCCCCAGTTAAGAGGTCATGTAGGTAATGCATAGCATTACACATACTTAGGCTTGTTATTAGATGTATTCAGTCATGCCTCTGTGACTAACAATCTCCCCCAAATTGTGAGTAAGACCCTTAGTCATAATTTCATGTCTGATAACAAGCCTAACATACATAAAGATAAAAACTTGACAGTACATGTATGAATTTCGGTTAGCAATGTGGATAGAACTACAGGATGAGTAATCTTACAGCCTATGATGAAGTACTAGCCATTGTCATTTGTTTCCCTTTCCATAGCCTTGGCTTGCAAATCATCATATGCTTTCTGTCTTCTTTCTTTCTCCTTCCTTGTATTCTCATCCATAGCTTTTATGATTTCTGCCATAGCATCCAATTCTTCAAGCAAAATTGAGTCTTTGAAATCTTCAAGTACTGAATTCAGAATGCTTGTAGGATAGTGGTTGAGTAGATTCATTCTGATGTGGATCTGATTCCCATTTCTCCTCTTATACTTCACCACATAGGGGTTAAATTGAACTCTACACAATCCCTTTGCCCTTAGCTTTTATGCTTCAATCTCCAGTCTCTCAATTTCTTTCTCCCTTGCTAGCCATTTCTCAAGACACTCTTTTCTGATTCTCTACTCATGGTCTCTCTTCATCTTCACAAAATCAATTAGCTCCAGCTTCCATACTCTTTCCACCTTATCTTCTGAGCTCAACAATGCAATGATTCTTTCTATGTCATGTAGCTTGCCCCAATTTTGACATCCTCCTTGTTTGAATTTCTCCTCCCTTCCATCAGTATATTTGATCTCAAGGCAGTTATCAACAATGGCAACATGATAAATTCTTTGAGCTTGTAAGAATTGCAGTTGGTCTTCATCAAAATCTTCATCTAGTGGTTGGAGTTTTAAGCCTGGATAGATTGTCAGAGTCCTTGATTTGGATAGCTTTGGTTTCCTTGCAGCTTGTTTGAATTTGATCCTTTTGACATGGTTGCCTGGCAGTAGCATGTGACCTTTGTTTGTGGACCATTGTAGTATTCCATTAGCAGTATGCTTTTTGAAATATACAGATGGTTTCTTGACTTGAATCTTCTTCTCTTCTTGAGGTGGTAAAACAGTTGCAGAAGCCATGGGATTAGATTTTGGTAGGTCATTACTAACAGCATTCACCCTAGACTTAGAGTCTTGTGTAGTGGTGAGATTACTGCTAGCAATGCCTAAGGCTTACTGTTTTTCATTCTTCCTCTCATAGACTTTGCCTTGGTCATCATCCTTCTTATCCTTGCTGTCTTTCTTCTTCTTCTTATCCTCATCCCCCTTATCATTCCTGTGATGACCTCTCCTCTCATCACTCTTGTCTTCATCTTCATCATCCTTATTCCTCCTTGGCTTGGCCATTTCTGGAATTACACCAGTTGCAATGTATGATCTGAGAATGTGCAGTGCCTCTATCTCTTTAGCAGTACTTGTCCCATTCTTCTTTTGCAATAGGTCAATGATGGCAATAATGAGTCTGTGATTTCGAGAAGTGAGATCATTGGGAATGACCAATTGTTTAATCTCTTCAATTCTGGTGCCAGATTGATAGATGATTGTCCATGGCTTCTTAATCACTTCTGGCAGCCTTGAAGGTTGGCCATTCCTCAAGTCATCATACAGACTCTTATTGTTTTCATTTACATTCCTCTTCTCTATGAGCTCAATCAGTGCATCTATCTCTGAGTGTTTCAAGGCTTGTAGAGTTTTGTAGGTTAGATGCCAGATTCTGGATTTTGCAACCATCATTACTTCCTTGAGCCATGAGCTATCAACTTTTCTAGGTACCATAGTGAAGTAATCGATCTGATCCTTCAAGCTCCTTAGATACAATTGAGTGTCACCATCCTGTTCTTTTGAGACTTTCAAAAACTCCAAGAATGCATCATCATGATAGACATTTGAGTTTGCAATTTCTTGTAGCTTGGCCTCAGTGACCACCTTCACTTCTACAGGCTTGGCACTTTTAGATATGGAGAGTGAAGGTTTGTCAGATGGCATACTTCCTGCAACCACTGTGGTTGTGATAGATTGCTTTTGACCACTAGAAGTAGTGATGTGCACAGTTGGTAGAGTGACAACTGGCAGAGAAGTAGGAGGCTCATCAACTTTGTCTTTTCCTTTGCCAGGCACATGAATTAGAGATTGGGAAGTTCTTTGATGAGCACCTTCAATGATTTTGATGCCCTTTACTGCTGGTGGTTTCTCCCCCTTTGTATTTGAATTTCTTGATGTCCTCTTCTCCCCCTTAGGCTTGTTGTCAGGCACAGAGGCTGTAGGATTGACCTTTGGGGTTGAAGATTCTTCAGGTAGAGGAAGTCCCATGTGCTTCATCATTGCAGACAACATTGATTGTTGATGCAGAAGAACATCAGTTGTGGTGGTGGCTTGAGTGTTCAACTGCTCAGTCAGAGTTTGTACCTTGTCTGTAAGATGAGCATTAGACTTAGTGAGAGTAGCTACCTCTTTCTCAAGTGCATCTACCTTACTGAATAATGCAGTGAATTTGAAGCCAGACAGGGATTGTTCTTTAAGTCTCTGCACTTCAAATCTAGACAGCTCATGCACAGGGACCTCAGTGACCAGCTTGTCTCCATATTGATTTGCAAAGAGTGTCCTAAGCATGGCATTGGCGTCTGTAGTCTGGTCAGATAGAATTTGAAGTTTGCTTCCTAGACCTGTGACTGTATCTTTAAGTAGAGCTAGACCATTATCCATCTTGGTGCATGTGGTGTTGCAGTGTCTGAGATCTTTGACCACACAGTCTACTTGAGGAAATTTGGCATCAAAGGCCCTCTTTATCTCTTCTACTGAAGTGACTGTCTTGTCACTCACCTTGTTGACTTCAGTTTTGACTCCCTTGCCAAGATAGTGGGCAGTCTTGAGGAAACCCTTGTAGGAATCATTGACAGCTTCATACACTTCACTAGGGGACAGGGATTTGGCATTTGAACCCAGTGAAGTGATGTATTCCTCTCTAAGATATTGAAGTTCTTCACTGAGAGTTACATCATACTTTCCTTGCATCCAGGCATCTACATTGCCATCTCTCTCAGCATCATCAATAATCTTGGCCTTCTGCATCTCCACATCATCCCTATGGCATAGTATGATGGCTTCATAATCTGGATTTGAGATGTTGGAGGTGACAAGGTTCTGGGCTATTTTTACAAACTCAAGAATCTGATCCACAACATAGATTTGGAGAGCTTCAATGGACATTTGTGGTGGAACAGACCCTGATCCTGAAGCACTGTCATGTTGCACAGGCTTCAGCCATTGGGAAAAAAAGTGAGAGCTAGAGCTAGGCAAGCTAGACTCCTCAGTTACAGATGCAACTTCTGTAACCGGATGGAAAGACTATGCTACTGTTGTCTCCACAGAAGTGGGATGAGTTACAACAGTATTTGACACAGGCACAGAGTCTCTAGTTAAAACTAGTGAATCCTCTGTGTTTGTGATGGTGTCATTAGGAGATGCCCCAGCATGCATTCCCTGACCATCTAAATGTGGTACCTGGGTGGTGAGCAAGGTGTCATGCACCAAGTCACTTGAATCCATTGGCTCATCAAGAGAAAAGAATTCTTGATGATCAATGCCTTGCTCCTCAATTGCTTGAGTTGCAGGCTCCAAAGAAATATGAGTGGTAGATTCTGGAAGAGAAGTGTGTTGTAGATTAGATTTTGGCAACTCCCCCTGAGAGATAGAGGGAGTTTCAATTATGATGTGCTCTCCACTCAGTGTTGTGCCAGCCTTATCACTCCCATGTGCTGACTCTGTACAAATAGGTGCATTGGGGAGAATGCTTGATTTTATAGATGCACCCTGTTGAGAGGATACATCTAGTGAGCTGTTTGCCCCTGATTTTACAACTTCAGCCATTTGGGTGACTGAAGAGGTGGTTTTAGATTTCTTCTTCTTCTTTAGGCTAATGATAGGTGACTCAGTTTCCTCACCTCCTAAACCTAGTTCCACAGCCAAGGCTGCTTCAGTTAAGATAGTTAAAGGTTCAGAAGCAACCTGTTCTCTCTTCTTTTTACTAACATCACCCTTTTGAGAGGATGATGCAGTTGGCTCTCTGTTTGGTAGAGTGTTTGTCTGAGAGGGTTGGTTAGCAAGCCTTGGGTTAGCATTATGTTCTTCTTGCTTAGGCTGTGCTAACTGAGACTTAGACTCAAATATTGGCATGTTGTGGGGGTAAGACCTAAACAAACCCTCCATGTGGGGAGTTATTTTAAGCCTTACATCCACATCATTCCTAGTCTCCAAGTTACCAAAAATAAGTTTGGTCATGGACCTAGGATAGCCTATTTTACTTTTATCTAATCCAGGCAATTCAATCAATGAAGCATTTTTAAAATTAAGTACTGATTGAATAAAGCGGGGAAAGAAAATTTCAGTACCTCTCTTGGCTGTGTTCTTACCAAGTCTCCCATATAGCTCTTGTATGATGAGATGTCCAACATCTATCTTTCTCCCATGAGCCAAGGCATAGGCAAGCTGCTGCACAGGTGTACTAATCTGATCAAAGCTTGATTTCCTGGCAGTGAATACCTGAAGGAGTGTAGCAAAAACATAGCTCCATTCCTTTTTCAAGTACTTCCTATTCAGCTTTCCAAGTTTAATAGCCTCTGAGTAGTTGATAAATTCAAAGAATTCTTCCAACTCAGCATCTGTGACCAGGGAGTCATATGCCTCTTGCTGCAACTCCAAGGCTTCATTCATGTCTGTGGTAGTGATAGAAATATCCACGCCTTGAATCTTGCAGTAGACAACATATGAGGTGATAGCATTCTCAAGGGCGATAACCTCCACTGTAGCTGTCCTCCAGAATTGTTCTAATATGTCTATGTACAGGGTTAGGTTGGCTGATAGTGCACCCTTGATGTAAGATTCAAACAACCATCGAACAAAGCACTTGAAATTAGCATTTGGTGCTTCCACATCACTGGTAATTGCGATGAAATTGGTTTGGGATGGTATGGTGAGTTGAGTGTTTGCCATTTGGGTAGAGAAGAGAAGAGAATTAAGGTTGAAGAAGAAATTCGCAGTTAGGGTTTTCAGAGGTTTTAAGAGTTTAGATGCTTGAGAAATCGAACGAAATGAGTTGAATAGTTGTGAAATTGTATATATGTGAGTGACTTGAGTTGTCGATTAGATATAAGTTTTGTATCGACAAGACAGTCATTCGAGAAGTGTAAAACAACTATTCGATAAGTCAAGAAAGGCTTATTCACGGCTGGCAGTTATTTAACTCAGAAAATAATTCTAAGCTAAATAAAATATGTTTTTATGAGCGAAATGAAATTTTGAATATAAATCCAAAAAGCGATTAAGTGTCAGCGAGAAATCAGCCTTTTCAAATGATTCGATAACTCAAATACAGTATTCGAGAACTCCAAGTGTGCTATTCGATTTCTCCAAAAGACACTATTCGAGAACTCGAGCCATGACAAAACAATGAAACATTCGAGAAGTCTGACTTATCGAACTATACTTTTCACTCATAAATTCAATTTTCACTATCTTTAAAATTTACCAGAAATATTCACTGAAGAATATTCTACTAAATTAAATAGTGATTCTCTCAAAATTTCACAGAAATTTCAAGCTAAAGATGTATGATTTTCAACATATGCAGCATTGTGGAATATTTATAAATCATAATCTAGCCAATACTTACTTTAAAAATATTGAGCATTTGATAAAGTGAGTATTTACTGCTGCAACAATCTAGTTGATATATTCACTTAGCCAGAATTTGAAGAATTCAGCATTCCAATCTCACTAACCAACCTTGTGAAGGTGGCTTCATCTAATGGCTTAGTGAATATGTCAGCTAGTTGTTTCTCTGTGGGAACATAATGTAACTCAATGGTTCCATTAGTTGCATGCTCCCTTATGAAGTGATATATGATGTCAATTTGCTTTGTCCTAGAATGATTGAGAGGATTGGCAACTATAGAGATTGCATTTGTGTTGTCACACATGATTGGAATTCTTTCCAACACAAGTCCATAATCTCTAAGTTGGTTTCTGATCCAAAGCACTTGAGCACAGCAACTTCCAGCAGCTATGTATTCAGCTTCAGCTGTGGAAGTTGACACAGATTGTTGTTTCTTGCTGTACCAAGAGACTAACCTTTGTCCAGAAATTGGCAACTACCTGAGGTGCTTTTCATATCCACTCTGCATCTAGCATAATCAGCATCAAAATAACCAATCAGATTGAACCCTGTGTCCTTAGGATACCATAATCCCAAGTTTGGTGTGCCCTTTAGATATCTGAAAATCCTCTTTATTGTTATCATATGTGATTCCTTTGGATTTGATTGAAACCTTGCACACAAGCATGTTACAAACATGATGTCTGGCCTACTAGCAGTGAGGTAGAGTAGAGAACCAACCATGCCTCTGTAGATTGAGATATCTACCTTCTTGCCCTTACCATCTTCATCTAACTTGGTGGCAGTGGCCATGAGTGTCTTTGCAGGTGAGCATTCTTCTAAGTCAAATTTCTTCAATAGATCCTTGATGTATTTGGTTTGACTTATAAAAATGCCATCCTTCCTTTGACTCACTTGCAGCCCAAGAAAGAATGTTAATTCTCCCATCATACTCATCTCATATCTGCTCTGCATGAGCTTAGAGAATTTCTCACACAACTTCTCATTTGTAGAGCCAAATATGATATCATCCACATAGATTTGAACTAAGATAATATCATCACCATGTTTCTTGTAAAACAGTGTCTTGTCCAGTGTGCCTCTAGTGAATTGATTCTCCAGTAGAAATTGTGACAATGTGTCATACCATGCCCTAGGAGCTTGCTTAAATCCATACAATGCTTTAAGCAATCTGTAGACAAAGTGAGGGAATTGTGGATCCTCAAAGCCAGGTGGCTGTTGCACATATACTTCTTCTTCCAACTCCCCATTCAGAAATGCACTCTTGACATCCATTTGATAGACCTTAAAATTAGAATGTGCAGCAAATGCCAAGAAAATTCTGATGGCCTCTAGTCTGGCAACAGGGGCAAAAGTCTCATCATAGTCAATGCCTTCCTGTTGAGAGTATCCTTTTGCAACCAACCTTGCTTTGTTTCTTATGACTACACCATTTTCATCCATCTTATTCCTTAGAACCCATTTTGTTCCAACAATGGTTCTATCCTTTGGTGTAGGAACAAGTTCCCATACTTTGCTTCTTTCAAATTGGTTTAACTCCTCTTGCATAGCAATTATCCAATCAGGATCCAACAATGCATCTTCAAGTTTCTTAGGCTCAACTTGGGATAGAAAGCAACCATAGAGACATTCAATTAGAGTTGATCTCCTTGTCCTCACTCCTGTATTTGGATCTCCAATTATCTGATCTGCAGTATGTGATCTATCCCATTTACTTGTATGTTCAGATTGATTTCTCAGCCTTGATGTTGCTTCATCATCCAGATCATGATCATTTACATTTCCTCCCCCTGTGAAGTTTCCACTAATCACAGGTGTGTCATGGATGCTTGTTTCTTCATTGTTGGTTGACACAGGTTCTTCATTCACTTGAGTTTGTTTGATTGTGGGCTCAACTTCAGTTTCAATCTCCTCATCAGAATCATCTAGATTGTCAAACTTCAAAGGATCTTTATCTTCATCATTGGCTTCTTCTAATCCAGGTAGTTTGCTGTCATCAAATGTCACAGCTGTGCTTTCCATAACTTTCTTTTGAGTGATGACATAAACTTTGTATGCAATTCTTTCCATAGAGTAGCCAAGAAAAATTCCTTCAAATGCTTTTGCATCAAACTTTCCAACATATTCTGAGTTGTCTTTTAACACAAAGCATTTGCTTCCAAAAGTATGAACATACTTTAGAGTGGGCTTCTTTCCAGTCATCAAGTTGTAAGGTGTCTTTCCAGTGTTTTTGTTGATGAGGGTTCTGTATTGGATATAGCATGCAGTGCTCACAGCCTCACCCCAAAAACATGTAGGCATCTTTGCATCAAGTAACATTGTTCTAGCAGCCTCAATCAGAGTTCTATTCTTTCTCTCAACAACTCCATTTTGTTGTGGAGTCCTTGGAGCTGAGAATTGTTGAGAAATACCATTTTCTTTGCAGAATGCTTCAAGCATGGCATTTCTGAACTCTGTTCCATTATCACTTCTTAATGCAATCACACTTGCATTGTTGGCCTTTGCTTCCTTGTCAATTTTCTTTATATGCTCAATGATTACTTGGGGAGCCTCATCCTTTGATGCTAGAAATTCTACCCATGTATACCTTGTGAAATCATCAACCATCACCACAGCATACTTTTTCCTTCCTAGTGACATAATATTGACAGGCCCAAACAAGTCCATATGAATTAGTTGTAGGGGCTTGGTTATTGATGTCACTATCTTTGACTTGTGGCTTGATCTTTTCATTTTTCCCTTTTGACAAGCCTCACACACTCCTTCTTGACAGAATTCAAGTGTGGGCATGCCTCTCACTAACTCTCTTTTGACTAGAGAATTAATGCCTTTGAAGTTCAAGTGTGATAGCTTCTTATGCCACAGCCAACTATCTTCATTTGATACTTTTGAGTAAAAGCAACAAATTTTGTCCTTGTTTGCAGAGTTCATATTGGCTACAAACAGGCTTCCTTTCCTTACTCCAGATAGAGCAAAGTCACCAGTCTTTTTGTGGGTGATCAAACATTCATCTTTGTCAAAATTCACTTTGAAGCCTCTGTCAGTAAATTGACCAACACTCAGTAGATTGTGCTTGAGTCCCTTGACCAGTGCTACATTTTCAATGATGACATTTCCAATTTCCAACTTGCCATATCCCAGTGTGTTGCCAATGCTGTCATCTCCAAAAGGAACCATTGGGCCAGCCTTCTCCTCATACTGTGATAGCAGGGCCATATCACCAGTCATATGGTTTGAGCATCCACTGTCCAAAATCCACATGACCTTTCTTTCACTTTCTTTGCCCTGCAAACACAAAGGTATTACTTCTCCTTTGGTACCCAAACAAGTTTGGGTCCATGTGGCTTAGCAACAGTTTTATCATAAACAGCATGCTTATCAATTTTCTTGATGTTAGTCTTCTTGTCACTGTTAGAAGTCTTAGAATCAGGGTTCTTAGACTTAGGTGACAGAGGCACCTTCCTAACTTTAGGAGGACTTGAAGACTTTGTTCTTGTGTAGTGTGTTTGAACATTGTGACTGATGCAACCTTCCATGAATTGTCTTCTCATTAAAGCAACTAGTCATTACATTCATGTTACATGGCATACAATCAAATTTATCACAGAAAGGAGAGTCTCTATGTCTTAAAGGCACAGAGCAATCATAGAATGGTTTAGCAACACTACCAGATGGTTTCTTGCATGCATGAGTTAAATGATTAGTGCTAAAACAATTTTGACAAACTTTCCTAGGGGCATTTGGCACATAAGCATAATTGTTGTCCTTGTTAATCCCTAATTTGCCATTCCTGTTTTGTTTCTTTTTAGCCACTTTCTTCTCAAACTCATTATTCCCAGCTGAAACAAACTTCACAAATTTCTCAAGTCTAGGTCTACCTCCTACTGACTCTTTGGCTTTGGTTTTGACATTCTCACTCTTAGAGGATGCTTGTTGTTCATTTGATTGTGATTTATCTTCATCATCCAACATTTGCTTAATGAGTAAGGCATCCTCATCAATCTCAAGTGTTGGTGTTTTAAATATTGGGACCTCAGCCTTTTTCAAAACCTGAGGCACTTCCTCTTGAACAACAATGTCATCTTCAATTACTGCATAGCTTTTCCTCTGTTTGAGAGTGTCATAATCAAGTCCAATAGCAGCCTTAGGTCTAGTTAGATTTTTCTCATGGTAGGACTGCAGTAGACTAGAGGAATTCTTGAATGTTTTCAATTTAAATTCATTTTCAGCTAGTTCATCCCTAAGAGCTTTCTCAACTTGACTAGCACATAGAACCTTATTCTTTAGATATTCGATTTCTTGTTTAAGGTTTTCTACTTGCATAGCAGTTAGTTCTAGTTCCTCATTTTCTTGTTCAACAGTTCATTTTTAGTAGACAGTTTAGCAATCTCTTCATTAGCAGCAGTCATACTAGTATGAATATTAAACATCTCAACAGATAGTTGTTCAACCATAGATTTGTACTCAGAAACAGACATGTCTATAGTAGTGAGGGATGGTACCTGAGAGTCTGATTCAGATGGTTCTTCCTTGGAGTTGGCCATCAAGGCATAGTTCACTACTAGAAAAAATGGATTAGACATCGCACCTTTTACATCGATTTAAAAAACCACCGATGTTAAAAACATTTTTAACATCAGTTTTTTTAAAAGCGATGTTAAACATCTTTCTGGACATCAGTTGCTAAAATAACCGATGTCTTAATGATTTTTTAAAAAATAAAAAAACACGTACAGAACATTTTTCCCCCCATTTCTAATAAAACATTTCCCCCTTAAAAATTTCATTTCCCCCTTAGAAATTCCATTCCCCCGCCCTACTAATATTTCCCCTAATTTGTTTTGGCCGCTACTCTCATCTCTCTCACTCTCCCCTCATATCTCTCTCTCTCTCACTCTCTCATCTCTTTCATCTCTCTCTCTCTCACTCATCTCTCTCTCACACAGATAGACCTCACACTCTTCTCCCCTCTCTCTCCGTACAAATCTCTCCCACACTTCACCTCTCTCAAACCACCAATTTAGAACCCTAACTTTTCTAAATTAAATCCCTAAATCAAACCCCACTATAATAGAAACCCTAATTAGGTGAAACTGAAATCGAAAATCCTAACAATCTGTCGACTTTCTCTAATTATTCGAAGAGGAAGCTTCCATCGGTTGATTCTCTTCATATCTAGTGCTCGATTTAGTAAGTATTATTCCAGTTTTATGTTTCTATGATAAATGATTGTCAGGTTTTTAGCTTGCTCTGTTTTGTTGTTTCATTTTTTTTGCGCAAAGTTCATAGTGGTGTTGTTTTTGGTGATTGTTTAAGCCCTTTTTCTTATTCTGAAATTTCATTAATGATTTCAATGTAAAGTCAGAGTATTATAGTTTACAATGTAAAGTTTTATGAAGATATCTTGTAATGATTTCATTTTATGTTTAATAGTTTGAGTTGTGAGTAGTAAATTAATTATTAAAAATGTCCCAAATTCTAGTTTCATATCTGTATTTGACTTCTACATTTTTTTTGGATAAACAAAGTACATCTTTTAATTATCATGCATGTATTGAAACTAACATTAATCAAGTATATTCTATTCAGGGTCAGTGGTCTGGTTCTTATTAAATTGAGGTATGGAGACTTGGGTTTGCTGGTATATTTGTTTTGGTTAATTTTATTAATTATATGTTTCTGCATCTTGGTTTTTACGGATACTAAATAAATCAAGTGTATTCAAGCAAGAACAGAAGGCTAATGGTAAGCTACGTCTCAGATTATTTTGATGGAGCTGTCTAATGTAGTGTTTAGTCTATTCAGGTCATTGATCTTTTGTTCAAGTTGTAAAACTATCTTGATTTAACTTTTGATCTATTGTGTTGATGCATCCACATCTAGTGGGGCTTGCTTGTAGATGATATTGTCTTATAGTTCTTGTGCTCATATTTTTCTCTTTCTTATTCAATGGAGTGATTGTCATCTTGCAGGTGAACTTGGATTGCTCAGGATATTAATTTATAAGGTTATCCCCAGATTTGTGCATCTACAGGTTCTTGTTTGTACTGCCTTTGAAATAAAAGTTGCTTTACTTTGTTACTAGTTTGTACTTATGTGCATTCTTGTCAATGTCATCATAGCTCTATCCCTAACATATTCTCACCATGGATAGGTGTAATCTTCCCCTCGTTGTTGCAACTTCAAAGAGGGATCAATGTTACTGAAGATAGAAAATTGAAAGAGCTTTGTGCAACCAAGTATAGATGAAGAGAGGACATGGATGGAGATAAGCTGAGAGAAATTGAAATAGAGAGATAGGAGGAATGTGGCATTTGCATGGAGATGAACAACAAGATTGTTTTATCCAGCTGCAATCACACTTTGAGTAAACATACATTTACATTCACATTCATAATTTAATGTGTAAATATATTTGACTAGTACAGTGGCTACTCTTAGGTGCTGAGTTTTCTTTAGCTTGTTTATGCTAATTGTGCTTATAAACAGGGTGATCAGAGGTCGCCAGGAATTATACCACTGGCGGTCAAGGACACTTTCAGTATTATCCAGGAGGTGCTGCATATGATTTAACCACTTTTTTCAGCTTAATTAAGGTTTTTAATTCAGTTATGAATTATAACATCTGTTATGCTGCAGACACCAAGTCGTGAATAGCTGCTTCGCGTCTCATATCTGGAAATCTATAATGAGGTGAGGTTCTGGTCAGTATTTCATTTTCCGGGAAGTGATCCTTGATAATGTCTATGCTTGTACTCCGTTGACTTTGCAGTTTTAGTATTGTTGACAGTCTTATTTCCTAAAATGAAGAACACTTTGGTAGTGAACAGGAGCTTGCTTTGTCAAATCTTACCTTTTCTTCCTATCATGTGTTACTATCATTATGTGTTTTTTTTTAAGTTTTGTAATATATGTAATTTACTCAAATATTACTTATCTAATAAAAATCTAGAATTGAGTTTATCTAATTTTTTTGTGTATGATACGTGCTATAACTTTATGTCTTTCCATATATGTTATCTTCAGACCATCGCTATAAGGATGTCATTATTATTTTATAATATCCTTTGGTTTCTTGTTTTTTTTTACTTTTTTTATAATATCCTTTGACTGTACTGATAAGCTAAGAAATTCTTTATTTTGGCATGGCAATTTCCAAATGTATGTTATCAGGCCCTGGTCTTTGTAAGTAATTAACAAACTTTACTATTTCTCCTAAATAGGTGATGGACCAGGAAGTAATTTGGCATCCAACGTACGTCCTATGATTTGGGCACCAACCTGACTAACAACAGCAAGAAAGAGTTCGACCAATTGCACAAAGAACTGATTTGTAACATCAAATTGCACAGCTAGCTAGTACTTTCATTTTATCCTTTTGGTAATATAGTAGGGATGAGCTTTGATTTGATAATGTATTTTGTCGTTATTGTGTACCGAATTGGTTTGTTTGTTAATATATAAATGGATTTTGGTTATTTATATTTGATTGTCTTGGTTTGTTTTTGGTATTTGTGTGTATGTAGAACAAGCAATGTTCAAATTGTATTACTTCAATATTTTTGCAAAGACATCAGTTTCTTTAAAAAATTGATGATGTTAAAGGTTGTGTTAAACATCGTTTATTTAATCAGTTGATGTCTAAGTTAGTATTAAACATCAGTTCTTCTATAAAAAAACCGATGTTAAACAACAGGAAAGACATCAGTTTATTTAAGAGAACCGTTGTGCATATTCATCTTTGACATCGGCTAAAAACCGATGTCTAAAGTTTGGACCTTTCTCTACACTCACATAGACATCGGTCAGATATTTTTTTTACAACGGTCAGAAACCGATGTCTAATCCACTTTTTCTAGTAGTGGTTGCAGAATTCTTGTTCTTCTCCATCACTATCAGAATCATCCCAACACTTCCCTTCAGCTATGTAGGCCTTACCTGGTGTATGCTTCTTTAGAAGAGCCTCATACTTAGCTTCAAGTTCAAGAAACTCCTTATCCTTCTCCTTAGGCTTCTTGCATTCACTGGCAAAATGCCCTAGGTCATTGCATCTATAACATCTCACAGATGACCTATCTACATAGCTGGTTTTGAATTTGTTTTTGTTTGCTTTCACAGGTGCCTTGCTCTTGTTGAATGAATGATTTTGAGATCTAGACTTGAAGGGCTGATTCCTCTTAAATCTGATGTTTGGGAATTTTCTAGCCATAAAAGCATATGAAGTGTTTTCCATGGCATCCAACTCTTCAAGAGTATAGAACTCATCTTCTTCCTTTTCATCAACAGGTTCAGTCACTTCTTTTTCAGTCTCTTCATCATCTACTATCTCTTCTATTCTCAGATGACTTGTAGATGCTTCCAGCTCTTGAACGGATTTGTTGACAATCAAGGCACAGGATGTGTATATCATTCTGCCTTGGTTGGCTTGGATAGCCCTCTTCTGAAGCAACTCAAGCTCATGAGATTTTAAAACCCCATAGAGCACATCATATGTGACTTTGTTCAAATCTCTTTCTCTTAGAGATATGACCCTTTGCTCTAGATGGTTTGGTGTAGATAGTAGAAACTTCATGTTTAATTCCTTAGTGCTGTAAACCTTCCCATTCATTTGAAGCTCAGTCACCAGCTTGTGAAATCTCTCAAACATATCAGTAATACTTTCTTTGGACTGTGCCATGAAAGCTTCATACTGTGTGACCAGTATCTGTTTCCTATTATCTCTTACCTCCTCTGTCCCTTCACAAAACACCTCGATGTGGTTCCACATGTCCTTGGCTGATGTGCATGATGCTATATTGGCAAACATCGACATATCCATGGAGTCTATGATCAGTAACATGAGATGACTGTCTAGGGCAACCTTTTCCTTCTCTGAGTCCGTCCATTTGGATGGTTCTTTTGCAATATATGATCTAGGAACGACTATTGTTCCCACTGTGGATTCAGTAATTTCTTGTTGTGGTACAAATGGACCATTTTTTAGGATGTCAGGGTAGAGAGGATTGGCAGCTTTGATGAACAACAACATTTTTATTTTCCAGAGGTTGTAATTCTCTTTGTCGAACTTAGGGACCTTCACCGTACCTGTAGTCTTTGGTGTATTCGAACTCATGATCGTTTTCTGTTTGGATTAAACAGCCTGCTCTGATACCACTTGTTGAGTATTGAATACAGTAAAAGAATACAAAGGGGGGGTGAATGGATTCTTGAACTTTTCTTTGTTCTTGAATCTTTGCAACAAGATATGTGTTGAGTGTGTGAGATATGTAAGTGCAGATAACAGAGACAAACACAGCACAATATCACTTTAATCTAATATTTTATTAGATAAAGATTTGCTACAATCTGTGAATACAAATGATAGTATTCTCAGCTTCGTTTTTCTTAGAGAGATATTTCTTGTGATGTATCTTGAAATACTTATCTGCTAAGGAAGTGAGGCTGTATCCTTATAGACATGGATACACCTACTTACAACAAATAAGGTAGGTAAAACAAACTACTTTCCAGTATGTCTATCTTATTTGAGTAAGAGTCCAAACGGCTACGGATTTGACTTTGCAAAGCCTGTTCAGATCCACTTCTTTAGCTCCTTGTCCCTTTGTCTTATCTCTCCAAGCTTCTTTGTAGGCTTTCCAATGTGCTCTATAGTACATAGTCAAATAAAGCGACTTGGCTTGTTGCAGGTTTCTGACTTGTACAATTCTTCAGTATTTTGTCTCCAAGAATGTATTCGAGAAGTGGCTAAGTGATTGATTCGAGAACTCGAATTGACTTAATCGATAACTCTGAGTTCTCGAATAGTGTTATATTGACATATCAAATCACTTCTCGAATAGCTCTTTTCTCTGGGACTCCTTGAGATATCGAATAGAGCATTTTGACATATCGAATCCCTGAGATGTCGAATAGATTCTTTAGTCCTTGAGATATCGAATAGAGCATTGACTTGTTGACCCTTAGAGAACTCGAATGATGCTTTGACTTGTTGACTCCATGAGTTCTCGAATAGAGTAATAGACATATCGAATCTCTAAGATATCGAATGAGATATCGAACAGTGTATTCAGAGATATCGAATAGTGTCTTCTGAGATATCGAATCTCTGACTTCTCGAATGCTAGACTTCTCGAATAGACAAATGTACTTCTCGAATTGGTACTTAGGCATATTCTTCATTCCTTCAAATCCCAATTGTGATTATTTGGCAGTCTTTATCTCCTTGCTTGAGGCATGAACCTTGGAACTTCTTTCAAGAATTATTCTTGACTTTATAAGTACAGTAACACAACTAGAATTTGATGCCTATTACAAGTACAGAACAAATAGAAACTCTACAACTAGAGGTTCCCTCAGTTAAGAGGTCATGTAGGTAATGCATAGCATTACACATACTTAGGCTTATTATTAGATGTATTCAGGCATGCCTCTGTGACTAACACCTATTTATAGGAATCAAGCCCTAATGTAGTTATTTTAGGTTAGGAATCCTTTCCTTGTTGATTAAGCCACGAAAATGATAAAGTTTCATCCTCCCTCCAGTGTTTATCTCGAAGTGTTTGTGTAGAAATATGCCTTATCCTTTAATCAGCTAGCCACTTGGTAGAGTCCTGTTCGAGGTAGGACTCTCAAAGCCCAATCCTACCATAACTCTATATACATATCACACATATATAAGAATTAGCATATATAGAAACGTGTCCCTCCATAAAATAGACTGTAAAAAGGACTCAATTTACGTCTCCTAAAACTTAGGAGGTAATCCTTATCCATTCGAATCTGCAGAGTTGGAACCTGTGGGTATACCTGAACCTGCACAGCTTCCCTAAAAAGCGAACCTCCACCTCCAGAGCTTCCCCCTAGAGGTACACCTCCCTTTTTCCAGCAACCTCGTTCCTACCTTTTAAACATCCTACCAGGCCTCCAACATCCATGGGCCCAAAACTAAGCCCATTACAAATTTTGGGCACAACAACTACCCCCCGGTTCCTTGTAGCTATAAAATACACAAGGAACCTTGCCATTTCTCCTCAGCTTCAGCTTCGCTTTTATGTCCAGCTCCAGCATAATACCCTTATATCTCAAATTTTCGATAATAAACTTACCATAATTAGACCAACAACATCCCAGAATTCCCTTGCTTTTCTTTTAATCAGAACCTACACCATTTATGCTTCTAAAGAATTCCACACGAAATAAATCCCCATTTTTTTTTAATTTTTTAACGTAGGTTCACCTAATTATAACCCTTACCAAGAAATCCTTTCCTCAGAATAATTCTCTCCGATAGAATAAATTCTTCTAATATTTTGAGTGAATTCCCAAAAATTAATTTTGAAAAGACAACCCACAAATTAAAATTTACACCGAAAATCCCATTTTCTTTTTGACAAAACCGTGTCCTATGCAAATTCAGCTTCCCACCGTTCCATATCCCAAGACAGCAATAACTCTTTTCAACCACAATTTCTACACGCCACAATCTCTCTCTTTGTATGTATTTATATACTCACACATCCTCTTTTCTTTTCCTTTTTATCTCGAGCATACACTCTCTTTTCCCCCAAACGGTTCATCTCCTAAAGAGAAGCTCTTCTCAGGCGATCCATTCCGGCGACTCTCCGATTATAGCAACTCGACCCCTCCGAATCTTACCGAGGCATGATTCCTTTTACATTCCTCAATCTTCTGAATAGATTTACTACTGTTTTCACAATTGCATGTCTTAATTTAATTCTGATTTGAACTTGTATATGCACATTTAGATACACACACCATTATCACTACTACATGAATCGCTCTGTTATGTCATTTACCCTCTAAATTGTTATTAGACCAAGTATTCCCCTTTCATGACCATGATATTTCCTAGAAATCAAAACCCTAGAACCCTAATCTTGTTGATTTATGCCTATAAATACATCAATATTGTATGTATATATATATTTATTTGCATTTGTACAAACAGAATCCATAGATAACCCTTAATCCCGATCACTGCTTGCCCAATAATTGGTATGTCAATTCCTCTGCCCAGCTAGTCCCTTGTGCGAACCTACCCTTTCGCCGCTTTCTACCTTTCTTTGCCTGGTTATTAATCTGTGAACAATATCCTTTTTTCCAAAATTCGATTACCGTTTGTTATTATAATGCATGTATCAATCTTTATTTTTGATTGAATTTGCATAGGTAATATATGCATTATGTATAAATACCCAATTTAAGAAGAGTAGCCAAGATTCCTAATGGGCGTACCTGTGCCCAGCTAGCTGTTTAGGCGAACCCGGCCTTTCATTCGCTCCTGACCGCTTTTAATGTGTTTATTTTTACCTGTCTGTTAAGACACTTCACTCGGGAGGACTCACTGGTCACCTAATCATCCTGCTTCACTTTGTGCAGATGTCTGGTGGATCAGTTGAAGCTAGCTCCCATCACTCTACCTCTGAGGAGATTGCTCACTCCCCAGAACTCCCAAGCACCAACCAGCTTCCCTTTACCACCCCAGCTTCTAAAGTTAATACATCTTCCTCTATAAGCACTAGGACCCGTTCAAAAATCAGAATAACTGAACCTGCACAAACCCGTCCCTTAAGAACCAACCTTTTTACTCATAATACCAGAGACACTCGACCAGCTATCCTTGTATCCTCATCAAATGAACACATGTCACTAGAATCAACAACACCAAACCTTCTTCAAGAACTTACTGCTGACGAAGCTTCCTCTGTAAAAGCTACCCCCTCACATACTACCTCAACAGCTCCTCCTAGAATTGACTCTTTAACAGGTGAATTAGAAAACAATACCTTGGAAAAACCTCCTGCCACCCTGTCCTGTGAAAATTTAAGTACCTCCATGACTGCTCCCTTATTAAAGAAGCTGACACAATCACACCACATAGGTTGCTCTTTAGTCATTCCCTCTCCCGAAGAGAGATGTCACAAGTTTGACATGTTTGAACCTGGCCAACTTCTACCTAAAGCTGTCCTGTCAGCCCAATTCTTTAGATTAGGGTTATCTTTACCTTTACACCCCTTTATCCAAGAGATTCTTGACTTTTTTGACATAGCTCCTATCCAACTCATCATCAATTCATATCGCATGGCGATGTGTATGTATATCCTTTATCATACTAAGTTCAATAAGACTCTTTCCGCCCAAGAGCTGGGATATTTTTACCAGCTAAAACCAACTGGCAAGAACTCAGGTTTCTTTTATTTGGCCGCCTGGAGTGTCCATGAAGGCCAGTGTTTTAGGAGTTGTAAGAGAGGGATGAGTGGCTGGCTCAAACAGTTCCTTTACTGTTATGACTGCCCTCAATTGAGAATTGATTTTAACCTTTCTGTAAAAATACCTACAAAATCTTCTTTAAGAGGTCGAACCTTGGAACGTGCTGTAGAAGCACTGAATTTGTCAGCCGGACTAGGGAACGGCCTTAGCTTGTTAACTCGAGATAACCTCATGAGTTGTAACTTCATCCCTGGGAGAGGTAGCCCTACTTCACCTAGTTAAAACCTGTTTACAATCCTTACACCATGCACAGTACTAATATAGGCATATACTTATGAAAATTGTTTTCATTTTAAATCTGTAACTTGCTAACCAGTCTCCATGTTGTTTGTTCCTCACAGAAATGGCTTCAGGAATTCCTTCCTTTATCAAGAAAACAACCAAGTATGAAGAGATGTTTACTGATGATGAAGATGATAAGGTCACCCCTATCGCAGCTACTCCTATTTCAAAGATCAAAGTTCCATCTCCTACTTTGGAAAAATCATCCACCTCTTCAAAAAGAAAGTTACCACCTCCTCTCCCTGAACCACCTCGAGCTTCTGCCTCTGCTTCTCGCTCCACTAAAAAAGCTAAGATATCTCCTTCCTTAGACCCTGGAAGTTCTGGTCCTCATATGCAGTATTTCTTTGAGATGGCAGGAAACCAGATTCCTGAAGAGGCCATAGCTGCTTGGGACAAAATGTCGCTAGCTGAGGGTGCACGAGCTGCCCTTCATGCCAATGCCCAGAGTTTGTTTCATTACCTCAAGCATGGTGAGAAGATTGTGGAGACAGCTAGAGGTGACCAAAAACTTGCCGAAGAGGTGAAACAGCTTAAACAATCCATCAAAGCTAAGGATGATGAGAAGAAGAAGTACATGGATGCCAATTGGAAGCTCAAGTCTGCTGAAACCAAGTTGATAAAGGAACGTGACCAGCTGGCCAATTCAGTTGCTGGTCTTGATGTAGAGAAAGAGGAGTTGGTTTCTTCCCATGCCAAGAAAATCCATGAGCTAGAGCTAAAAGTGGAAGCTATGAATATCAAGCTCGCTGAAGAAAGGTCCGTTCAAAAGGAGAAGAGAAAGGAAGCCTATGGTATTGGCTATAATGCGGCCATCAATGACTATATTGAATCCACCTACCTCAGGTTCCCTGACTTAGACTGGTCCCAACTTGGAGAAGATGCCGTGAAAGCTGTGGAGGACATTAAGAAGAAGGAAGCTGCTGCAGCTAAGGTGGACTCCGTTGATCCAGCTGATAGGGAGAAAGAGGTGGAGGTTCCCTCGGAAGATGCAGCTGAAGCTAAAGCAGATGCCTCTAACACAGCTGTCCCGGTTCCTCCTGCTCCAAGGGCTGAGGTATCTCCTGACACCCCTACTCCTTAACTCCTTGAAATTAAAAACCTTTCCTACCCCTGCGTGGGTTTAAACTTTTAAATTATTTTGCATGGCCTTGGTGGCTATTAACTTTGAATTTTTATGAGGTCGTGGGCTCCTCGTATTGCCTCACAAGATGTAACTCATAACTTTGGTTTCCCTTAACTATGCATCTGGTTTTTCCATATATTATCGTACTGTTCATATAAAGTTACCATGCTGAACGTAAGCATTCCAGTGATAAGGCGTATACCTAAGCCAGGATGCCAACTTTTCACTCGTAACCAAAAGAGTTTCATAAGAATATCAAACTCATTACAAATGTTTGTTGATATAAATCCCTATCTTAACATTTCCTGTTAAGTAATCATTTCCCATTTAGAGTTAAAGAAAATAATCCAAGTGTGTCGAATTGTTTAAAAACACATAAGACACTTATATTTCCAAAACCAATAACCATCTTTTAGACATGTACATCATGAGGTTTCCCTTAACATGATTTCATCCGTTTGTGGGTCATAGTAATTCAATAACCAACCAATCCTTTTTCCATGTATGAAGTATCCTGTTTAATACATAATAAAACCCTTATGAATGAATATCCAAACATACGTGCAAAATTCCAAAGTAAGGTGGAGCTTCCCATTTGCTCGCACTTAGCCCTTCCACGTAGGGCATAATCATATGGCCCATGCCTCGGTTCCCATATGACTTTATTTTATTTAAAAAGAATCCATAAAAACCTTTTTCCAGAAATATGAACACAATGTGCATCATATTTAGCTTCACTTTTTTAACCAGCTGAAGCTTATTGCCCATTTTATGTAAGTTATTCCATTTCATGTAGCCTGAATTCTGGCTCCTACATGATATATCCTTTGGCTCTTCATGCGCCCAGATTCCCTGGGATGCACATGAACCTGATAGTATATTTCCAAAACAGCTTCCATATTGGAACCTCCTCATAGGTGGATCAATTTTGCGAACCTCTTCTCATGAGGTTCTCCATGTACCATAATCCATTCCAAAATTCATTACCATATTCCATTCCAAAATTCATTACCATATTCCATTCCAAAATTCATTACCATATTCCATTCCAAAATTCATATAAGAATTTTTTTGTACTCCAATTTTTGACTTCCTAAGTTCAGGAAAATGACAAAGGGGAGGTGATATAACCTACTACCCCCCCCCCAAGTTCTTTAATCATATTACCAATTATGATAAAGAACTTAAAACCACATATTTATGCATACGGTTCCATACTCATCCCATTAAGCATATAAGAAGCAAAACATAATACAAGAACAAAACATGTTATAAAAAAGCAACAAATTTATTGGCCTCATGGAAGCAAAATTCATGACATTTTCTATCGGTGAGGTGTACATGCACTACCCCCCGAGCATAGCAAGACAAAATCAAATCATCTACTTGTCCTAAAGATGGCAGCTATAACTAATAAACTACCTTTATTAATCCTATACCTGAAAGAGGTCTACTTAAAAGAGTTACCTGAAAAAAGCACGTACTGGTAATATTTCCTCAAATGTTCGGTATTCCATGCCCTAGGGATCAGCTTCCCATCCAAATCAGTCAAGTGATAAGTACCTTCCCAAAGAACCGTCTTTATAAGGTAAGGTCCTTCCCAATTGGCACCATATACACCATGACCAGGTACCCTCATGTTGGGTAGCACCCTCCTTAAAACCAAATCACCCACCTTCAATGGGCGAGCTCGTACCTTCTTATCAAAATATTTCCGCGTGCGCTGCTGATATGCAGCCAGCTTCAGCTGTGAATTCATGCGCACCTCTTCAACAAGATCCAGGTACAAGCGATGATTCACCTCATTATCCTCAGGATTATAATTTTCCCTCCTGAACGAACCAGCTCCTATCTCAACAGGCACCATTGCCTCACATCCATATGCCAAAGTGAATGGGGATTCACCTGTTGTTGTTCTTGGAGTGGTATTATAAGACCACAATACCATTGGAAGCTCCTCCGGCCAGCCTCCCTTTCGCTCTTCCAACTTGGCCTTCAAAGTATGTTTTATTATCTTGTTCACAGCTTCCGTTTGACCATTACTTTGAGGGTGACAAACAGCTGAAAACCCCTTTTGATTTCCAAGATCCTCACACAAACCTCGCATTTCCTTGCTGTCAAATTGCTTCCCATTATCTGAGATGAGCTTATAAGGTACTCCATACCTACAAATTATAGTTCGAAACACAAATTCCTTCAACTTTGCAGCAGTTATTGTAGCCAAAGGTTCCGCCTCAGCCCACTTTGTAAAGTAATCCACCGCAACAACCGCATATTTTACTCCTCCTTTGCCTTTGGGAAGCTCCCCAATTAAATCTATTCCCCAAACCGCGAAAGGCCAAGGACAGGTGAGAGGTTTAAGAGGTACAGCTGGGTTGACACTCAACTTTGCGAACCTCTGACAGCGATCACATGCTCGAGTGTACTCGTGAGCATCTCCTTGCAAAGTTGGCCAATAATACCCTTGACGAAGTATTTTGTGTGCCAAAGAGGTTCCTCCAGAGTGGTTACCACAAATCCCTTCATGCACCTCCCGCATGATATATTCGCACTCATCTCTGGAAATATATCTCAGCAAAGGTTTATTAAAACCCCTCTTATACAGTACTCCTTCATAAATTACATACCTTGCCGCCTTGTATTTCAACTTTCGAGCTTCATCCTTATCCGAAGGCAAAACTCCTTTAGTGATATACTCCACAATTGGGGTCACCCAATGATCTTTCACCTTAGCTTCCACATTTAACGCTTCAACCTTCGAAATACTTGGCTGAAACTGAACCTCTAGGGGGATGACTCCCAGCAAAGTAGCTTCCCTTTGAGAGCCCAGCTTAGCCAGTGCATCTGCATCAGCATTCTCCGACCTAGGAATCTGTTCCAGATTTACCTCCTTAAACCCTCTCATCAATTCCTGTGCATACCTCATGTATAAATCAGTACGAGGGCCTCGAGCCTGAAACCCTCCTTTAACATGCCAAACCACCAATATTGAATCACTGAAGACTGTCAAATTTTCCTCCTTCATTTCCAAAGCCAACTTCAAGCCGGCAATTAGTGCCTCATACTCAGCATCATTATTAGTTGCATAGAATGAAAAGTGAATATAACTCTGCAACTTATGTCCTTCAGGGCTTACCAAAACTATGCCAGCACCCGCTTCATTAGAGTTAACTGCCCCATCCACATACAAAGTCCACCACGAAGCACAATTTTCCACAGGCACCTCTGCCACGGGTAGCTCACCATTAGGTACACATTCATCTCCACCTACCTCAAACGATGGAGGAAATTCCAAAAGAAAATCAGCCAATGCTTGCCCTTTTATTGCGGACCTCGGCTTATATTCCACACCAAACTACCCTAACTCGATAGCCCACTTCATTAGCCTTCCAGAAGCTTCAGGTTTATGTAGCACCTGCCTTAGCGGGAAAGAAGTCCGTACCTCGATCTTGTGAGATTGAAAGTAAGGCCGAAGCTTCCTTGAAGCAAGAATTAATGCATAGGCTAACTTCTCCATGTTAGTGTATCGGGTTTCTGCATCCAGCAATCTCTTGCTTACATAATACACCGGAAACTGCACCTTCCCCTCCTCTCGAACCAACACCGCACTAATAGAATACTCAGAAACTGCTAGGTAGAGTATCAGAGCCTCACCATCAACTTGTTTAGAAAGGAGCGGGGGACTACCCAGCTGTTCCTTTAGCTTCTCAAAAGCAGCTTCATATTCAGCCGTCCACTCAAAGTTCTTTCCTTTCTTAATTGCCAAAAAGAATTCCTTACACCTGTCTGAAGATTTTGAGACGAACCTATTCGAAGCTGCAACCCTTCCTGTTAATGACTGAACCTCCTTCACGCTCCTAGGTGACCTCATTTCCAACAAAGCTTTAATCTTTGCAGGGTTAGCCTCAATACCCCGGTGATTAACCATGAACCCGAGAAACTTCCCAGATTCTACCCCAAATACACATTTCTGAGGATTGAGCTTCATTCTATACTTCCTCAAGATGTCAAACATTTCTGCCTAGTGCGAAACATGGTCAGCTGCCTTTTTTGACTTTACCAACATATCGTCAACATATACTTCCATTGTTTTCCCAATTTGATCCTTGAACATCATGTTTACCAGACGCTGATACGTAGCTCCCGTGTTAATTAAACCAAAAGGCATCCCAATGTAGCAATACAACCCCCTATCTGTTATGAAGGAAGTATGTTCTTGGTCTGGGCCATACATAGGAATCTGATTATATCCTGAATATGCGTCCATAAAGCTCAGCAGGGCATGCCTAGCAGTTGCATCCACCAGCTGGTCAATACGAGGCAGCGAGAAGCTATCCATTGGGCACGCCTTATTCAAGTCTGTAAAATCCACACAAGTACGCCATTTTCCATTGGGCTTTTTGACCAGCACCGGATTTGCCAACCACATGGGGTAAAAAGACTCCCTCACTAGACCAGCTGCCATTAATCTGTCCACCTCGTCTCTTAAAGCAGAAGCTCTTTCACCACCAATGGCCCTTCTTTTCTGCCTTACCGTTTTCGCTTCTGGATCAATATTAAGACGATGACACATTACCTTTGGGTCTATCCCAATCATGTCTGAATGATCCCAAGCAAACACGTCCACATTCTTTCTAAAGAGCTTCCCTCATATTCAGATCCAGCTGTTTTCCAACTTTCAGCTCCTTACTAGAATCAGTGTTATCTACCATAAAAGATACAGTGTCTCCTGCAACACCAGCTTTTTCTCTGGATTCGGGCATCCTAGGGTCCAAATCAATTTCCACCAGGTTCCCTTTATCATCCACCTGGGCAAATTCAGGTACCTCTTTTTGCGATTGCTCTAAAATTTCCACCTCATCAAAGTCACTATCATTGACTTCTTCCACGATGCGTTCAACAAAATCATCATTGTCGTTTCCATTTTTCAGTTGAGGTGCCTCCAGCATGAGCACCTCCCTTCCAGTACCTTCCCCCAAAAACGAAGCTACATCCACGTAAGGCTCTTCATCTGGATGTTGCACAATCATAATTGTATTGCATGATTCTTTCTCACATACCCCTCCTTTCCGTTGAGAAGACTCTTCAGCCGAAGTATTTGGGAGTCTAAGATAGCGATAACAGTTGTCAGTTGTTCCGCCATCTACCAACAGCAAGTGTTTTGAAGCTTGCTCAGCAGTACAAAAGGCCTTACCGTAACATTCTCGTGAATCTGACTGACATCCTCGTAGGCACCCAATCCCATTAGGAGTTGGAAATTTCATTGAGAGATGGTAAATGGAAGTCACCACACGCATCTCCTTCAAGAAAGGCCTACCCATGATAGCATTATAAGATATGTCTTCGTTCACAACCATAAACTCTGCAACCTGGGTTGCCACATAAGGTTCACTCCCCATCCTGATTGGGAGTTTCACACGTCCCACAATCTGAACTGGACCTCCAGTAAATCCATATAAATCGTTATAAGAAGGAAATATTTCTTTATCCAGGAGACCCATTTTTTGGTAGGTATCGTAAGCTATTATGTTACATAAGCTTCCATTGTCCACTAAAATTCGATGCACATTCATTCCCCCAATGGAGAACATGACCAACAGAGCATCATTATGTGGGTGATGCACATGCTTTGCATCCTCTTCGGTAAAAGTGATGTCTGCAGCTTCCCCCTTAAATAGCTTTGGGGGCCTTTCAGCCAGGTGGAAGACATTAGTGAGGGGAGCTCCTCTAGCCTCCTGTGCAAAGTTTTTCATAGAGTTCCTGCTCGTACCCCCAATATATGGACCTCCTATTATGGTGCGGATACTATTCGCCCGTGTTGTACGATCAGGTATCATTTTTTCTGCATCCTTTCTTTCTTTCTCATCTTTATATTTTTTCGCCTCTTGTGCTACAAACTCCGTAAGGTATTCCTTCCTAATTAAATCCTCAACATGATCCTTCAAGGGACGACAGTCAGCTGTCTCGTGTCCATTTGCATCATGAAATGCACAGTATTTTCCTAGGTCCCTCCTCCCAGGTGGGCCGATGCGAGTCGGCTTCCTGAACATTCCAGCTTTGTCCCCAACCTCAAACATGTGCTCAAGAGGTGCTGCCAATGGGATATACTCTGAATATTTATTATAATTCTTCAAGGGTGGGGGCTTATATTCCACAGGCCTCCTTGAACCAGTTGCATTCACAGTTAGAGGTGCTGTCCTCTCCTTGCGACCAGCTTCCCTTTCAGTGGAAGCTGAAGCTCCATGATAGGAAGCACGCCTACCAACATTTCTTCTCCTAGGACTGTAGGACCTGCTTCTTTTTCTCCCATTCCAGCCAGTTGGGTTGTTATATTTCCTCAGTTTAGCCATAGATTCCTCAACTACTTTATGAGCTTCAGCTCGTGCATAAAAATCAGCCAGCGTGACAGGTTCTTCTTTTTGAAGCTCCTTCCAAAAATCACTTACAGGCCATATCCCAGCTATCAGAAAATTTTTATAGGTTTCATCTGTAGCCTTCCTCACTTTGGGCACCTCTGCGTTAAAACGCTTAAAATACTCTCTGAGAGTTTCCTTCTCCCTTTGCTTGATATTTGCCAAAGTGTTAGCAGGAGGTGCAAATGCCACGGTAGCCCGAAATTGAGTCACAAAGAGCTCGCCCATTTGCCTCCAGGAATGAATTGAATTAGATGGCAGCCTCTTGAACCACTGATGAGCATTATCCATTAGCGTAGCTGCCAACAGCCGGCATTTTGTGCGATCCCTGACTTGGTACACCTCCATCTCAGTACTAAAACGGCTGAGATATTCCACTGGATCCGTGGTGCCATCAAACTTCAGATCTCCTACCCCCCTGTACCTAGGTGGAAGGGGTGAATCTCGGACCTTTTTAGTGAAAGGTGAAGCTACAGCTAGCCCTGATGTCGACCTCTTCTCAGCTTTAATTTTTTTTTATAGCTTTCCTCAAATCAGCCACCTTATAATTTGCATCCTCTCCATCTGAGAGGTATTCCTCACTCTCATCCATGTCTTCATTCGAGTCTCCATTCTGTTTGTGAGCTGAACTGTCTCGGGAGCTGGAGCCGCCTTCACTCCCGATAGCTGATTGGAGCTTGGTGGACTTAGACCTCCTGTCATGAGCCCGCTCTTCCTCTTTAGATTTTTCCTTCCTATAGCTCTTAGAACCCTTCGACTGAGACTTGTCAAGGTTGTCATTTCCATCCACTTTCTCCTTCGTTCCATCCAACACATGCCGTAAATCTTTACTATTGAGCTTCTTCCCGACTCGATCAAATACGCTCACACTCCTAGTTGGGGAATCCACAGGACCTTCCTTCCGATCCACATTCTCTCGATCCGTTTCAACATCAGAGAAATTATTTTTTCGAGCCTCTTGTTCAGGCTCTTCTTCACTCCCAAAATCCAAATTTCTTGGTGTCACTTCACGCCGTCTAAAGCGCCTTTCCGAGGACCTATGCTTTCTTTGTCCTTTCTTTTTCCGCGATGATTTCCTTTCCAGCTGGTCAATCCTACCATCCATAGCTTGAAGATGGTTGAGGATATCCTTAGCAGTTACTTCACCATCAGGATTGGCCTTATGCCTACCATCCTCGCCGCTTGGCGTTCGAACAGGTTCGGAATTTTCCGACATTGATTCACCAACTGATTTTTTTTAGAGAGAAAGCCCCTCCTTCTAGCGCCAAAAATGTTGTGCAAAAATTCACACAACACCCCGAGAAAGCCTCGCCGGAATAACGGAGATTATCCTTGGTTTTCGGATAATTAACAAACCGAATAGCTGTAATAAAACAGGGCAGCTGAACCTAATAATGGTGTTTAGTGTTTTTTGGGCTGAATTAGCAAGTTCACCGGACAATAATGGCAAAAATCCGGCCAAGTATGTCCAGGAATGTGTTACTTAGGGTACACGTGCCTTGTGTATTCAGAAAGTAAAAAACCGAACCCCTTGCTAATTGCCTACATATCCTATTTATAGGAATCAAGCCCTAATGTAGTTCTTTTAGGTTATCAATCCTTTCCTTGTTGATTAAGCCACGAAAATGATAAAGTTTCATCCTCCCTCCAGTGTTTATCTCGAAGTGTTTGTGTAGAAATATGCCTTATCCTTTAATCAGCTAGCCACTTGGTAGAGTCCTGTCCGAGGTAGGACTCTCAAAGCCCAATCCTACCATAACTCTATATACATATCACACATATATAAGAATTATCATATTTAGAAACGTGTCCCTCCATAAAATAGACTGTAAAAAGGACTCAATTTACGTCTCCTAAAACTTAGGAGGTAATCCTTATCCATTCGAATCTGCAGAGGTGGAACCTGTGGGTATACCTGAACCTGCACAACTTCCCTAAAAAGCGAACCTCCACTTCCAGAGCTTCCCCCTAGAGGTACACCTCCCTTTTTCCAGCAACCTCGTTCCTACCTTTTAAACATCCTACCAGGCCTCCAACATCCATGGGCCCAAAACTAAGCACATTACAAATTTTGGGCACAACATGAGGCATTCACTAAAATTGATGTCTATTATAATTGTCTCTAGATGTATTTTACTTAAGTCTTGATAAACTAAAAGAAATAAGTGTATATAAATGCCAAGGGTCTAAGCAAGTAATGAGCATTACTTTAAAGTGGAACTCAAATTTCATACAAGATTATTGACTAAAAAATAATAATTACTATATTCAAGAGCCAAAAGCATGCAATTCCTTTTCCTATAAATCTCATTACTCTGACCATGATGCATGTTCTTCAATGTACGTCTAATATTTCTTAATATGCATGACTGATTGTGTTGGTGTAATATGGTAGGGCTGTTGATCAAATGAAGGGTTGTCATGTAATATGGTCTGGAGGTGCCAAGTATTTGGTTACAATGACTGATGGGGGTTATCAAATGGTCGTGGACTTAGAGGCAAAAAAGTGTGCATGCAGGAAGTGGGAGCTATCAGGTATACCATGTTACCATGCCTGTGCTTGCATTGCATGGTCCAAAAAAAATATGAGGACTACATCCATGGTTGCTACTCAAAGGATACCTTACTTGCCACCTACAACCACATTCTTGAGCCTATTTGTGGTGAAGAAGATTGGGATGCAACAGATTACCCTAAGCCACTACCACCATTCTTGAAGGTGCAAACAGGAAGGCCCAAAAAATCAAGGAAGAAGACTAATGATACACCTGCCCCTGATGCAACAAGGTTGAGGAGAGTTAATACCAAAGTGAAGTGCAGCTACTGTACTGAAGTTTCTCACAACATTAGGACTTGCCCAGGTAGGGTATTTTATTCTTTCCCTTGTTCATAACTCTATAATGTTTTATGCATGACAAACTCTCTTCATAAGTCTTTTTTTGTCCTCTTTATAGGAACATGACAGAGCCAATGGGTGTGAGAAGGAACTGAATGTCAAAGCTAAGAATTTGTATACTTCAAATTAAACATCATCCTAACATCTTCCTTACTCATAAGCTTGTTCGTTGATCACTTTGCCTGTTTAGAATTTGTGATTTTTTTTCCAATACGTTTAACTCATAACTGTATAAAGATGAAAAAACGATTACCATGTATTCAGTTAAGGTTACCATGGATGTACTTAGCCTTAAGGACTGCAAGAAATCGCAAATTAAGAACAGCCAAATTCGAAACAGACCATGGAAGAATCAAATTTTAAAAAATTAAGAAAAGTGGGGAAAAACAGCAACGATAAGCACACTAGTCCAAGTACCACCTGTGATGATATTTTGCTTTTTTGCATCCTGTAAATTAGGGTTGTTAAAGTAAACTAATATCATATTAAGAGGAATGAGCAAGCTTAAGTTGAAGATAACTAGAAAATTACAAAAGTCATACATAAAATTACAGTAAGATGATGTTAAGTTCTCCTGTCTTCGCACATATATCCGCTAATTCTTAGAGAGGAATGGGCTCAACAAGAAGAGAAACAAATGCTTCTTTGGCTACAACATCTTCAACACTAAAACCATCGTCTCCAGCATTATACAAACAATGGCCTACCCTGATTAGATTCAGCATAATATCAACAAAAGACCAAGATAAAGGATTAACATCCTCCTTTGAAAATCTTAGTTTATTAACTTGTGCCCACTTCTTCCTTATCAAATGCATAATGTGCTCACGAGAAACTTCTTCTGAAACACCAGTTTCCGACATGTAGCAATGTATTGCTGATGGAACATCTCCTCTCTTCAACCAAATGAATGTAACATATAAAGACAACATACAAATTCTAACATTTTGCAACTACTTATGTACACTACAAGAATTTTCAGTTTTAATAACAGAAAATTCCGTTGGCAAAGCAAGGAAATCCGTTAGGGAAAACAGTTTGCCAACGGAATGCCAACCGAAACGAAGGGTTGGTACAAACATTGTTGGGAAGGGGCTTGCCAACCGAATTATTTCCGTTACTAACTTTAACTGGGCGGGAGGTTTAGCGCGTATTTTTGGAACATTTTTCCCAACGGAATCCCAACGGAATTGATGTTTGTTAGTAATTCATTGGAAATCCGTTGTTAGGGGGTTGGCTATTCAACACCTTTGTTTTCTATTGTAAATCCGTTAGTAATCACAAACGGACATATTTCCGTTAGCAATTTCCGTTATTAAAATCAAGAATTCTAGTAGTTAGATAGATACCAAGCATTCAGTATTGGTATCCACTATGTATATTGAATCTGCAACTATTAAAATTCAGTACCGAAGATGTTCCATAATCATCAGCTAATCGAAAGATTTCACATGCCAATCGTACTATATCAGGAAGGTCCTCGATAAACTCTAAACCTTCTTTCTTGATTGGATCCTCGGAACAGATGTAGGAGTAAAGCACCACAATGGGGCCTCCTATTGACACAAATCCATTTTTCAAGTATTCTTCTAGTGTTGGCTGGTATCCACTGTTATACCACCTGGCCTCCACTATGTAACGCTCGAATAAATCATTGAACTACAACAAAAAATTGAGAATTTAAGGCCCTGTTTAACAATCTTACGAACCAAAATAATTACCTTAATTAGCAATATATATATGTATGATGGCAAATATAGGAAAGATACCCATTTTTTTTGGTGTGGAAAAGTATCGATGTTATGGTTCTTGAGGATGTCATAAGTCGTTTCATTGACCACGTTGATCAATGACAGGAAGCACAACTTCATGTAGTCTGGGAGCTCTTTCATTGCAATTGTATCCCACCTAAAGTTCCCAAATAATTAGAATTACAACACTTGCCTGTTTTTGGTATACTGGCAACGTGCCAAGAACGGGCCAGTTGTAATTGTAATAATATTAATACATATAGCTTGCAATTAAGAATTAAGCTTTAGGTGTTCAAGTTAAACGTAATTCTATGCTTAATTTAAATAGGTAAAACTGGCCATGTACAGATATAAATTGATTATAAAAACAGAAAAAGTTTACGAGGCTCAAACCTCTCCACGACATTTGTAAAGAGCTCAAGTTCATCCAGTGTACCATAAATATCATAAACATCATCGTACACACCAACAAGCTCTATTATTTTAGTTAAAACCTCTCTGCAATATCTGTGATGTGGCTCGCCTGTAATTCCTAAACTCCAGATAAATGATGCCACCAACCTATCTCTGGCAAAGGGAAGTTTCTTTCCCATTTCTAATCTACTCCACCACCTACATATCAAAAAGAGTAGGTATCAATTAAGTCTCATCTATTCGCCTAATGTCCCAACAAAATATAGCTTGCATTTGAGCATACACTTGTCAAAAAGTGTCATACATGTGGTTTTACGCTTTCAACAGTGGACTAAGTTGTATCCATTCCTAGATTCATGTTAAAAGCTTAACTATATTTTTAACTTCACTACATACCTTGACAAATCTTTAAGCTCGTCTTGGTTCAACCCTTGCCTAATGTTGAAGTCCAACTTTGCAAATTCCAGAACTGCTGGGATCGTGTCACCACATCTTTGATACAAATTTATGTACCACCTTACATCAAATCTCGGGATCCTCCATTGTAATGGAAGCTCCAAAGCATGTCTCACTTGCATCTGGAGATCCAAATCGATGATACTTTGGAGGCACTCTTTAAGTTTGTTACTTGTAAAGGACCAAGCCTCCTCCATTAGGGACTCTCCTTCCATAGAAAAGTACGACGCTTCGTACAAACTTAACAGTCCCTGGACATCTGAACATATAACTTTACTGAAGATCCCATTTTCTGTAAATCTCTTGAAACCCTCTGACCAAACAAAAGTTAATATATCAGTACAAATCTAGATTATGACGCAGCTTCTGGCAGGCAAACAGTTACTTTTAACAAAAGATAAATGCACACTTACATAACATTACTTTTAAATGGAATTATATAAAATTTCATTAAAGATATTACCCGGGGTTATATAATGCCCATGTTGTCTAAGAAGCCTAAATTCGAGAGCAGTAGCATGCAAGTCCTTTTCCCAAGTCTCATTTTTCTGACCAGTATGTATCTTCTTCAAGGTACGGTTAATTTCGTCACGGAAATGATAATCTAACCCAAGTCTTTGCAACTGATCAATCAGTTCAAGCTGATCCAACGGTTCAACCACATTATTAAATATCATCCTCACCTCTTCCTTCAACTCAGAAGCTCGTGCGTTGATTGCTTCCCCCTGTTTAGATTTTGTGGCTTTCAATCAGTAAATAATGACACCAATTTTATAGGAGTACTTATGATTAGCTATATATAGATGAAAACAACAAACGCAAATTACCGTGTATTCAGTTTTCAAAGACTGCAAGAAATTGTTGTCCCACTTGCAAGGTTTGTAGTTTGCTGATCGCCTTACAATAGGCACTGCTGGAACAGGAACCTTGGTTGTTCCGGTTACTGATTTGATAACAGACTTGCAGGCTGTCACATCTTTACGTTTGCATGGGGTGAATCTTCGAAAGTTGATCGAGGAAGAAAGTGGAAATGTAGCTATAGCTGCCATTAATAATACTAGCTACTTTTGATATGCAGAATATGAACTGTGACTGTGAGTCTGTGAGAGAGAGATGCTGCACAAACATTACTCTGCATGCACGAAATATATAGCGAGTCTGTCATGGACTCATGATACGTTTATTGAATTAAGCAATCGTGTTATCAAGATTGGTGTACCAGATGTTTTGTTATCACCATACATCAACACCCCAAATTTGAAATGGAAGTACTGTGCTGAAAACCACATTTTTGTTCTTTTTTAGTGAGCTAAAAAAATTTGGGGTCCCAACTTGACTACTATCGGGTATCATTTAAATCTTTAAAGTCATAATTAATAAACAATACCTCTTTATATGTACTTCGGAGATAAAAGTAATTTTTCATCGAGTTGTACAAATTTTTATTAAATGCTACTATAACCAAATGAAAGATTATGAATTCTAGTATTTCTGATAATATATTTAGATTTTAAGAAATTTATTTACTATTTACTTTTAATTAAATCAAAGAAAATAACTACAAAATTAAAAGTAAATAGTATTAAAATTTCTTAAAATCTAAATATATTATCAGAATTACTAGAATTATTAACATTTCGTTTGGTTATGATAGCATGAAAAATGTGTAGAACTCAATCAAAAAATATACAAGATTCGGGGTTCGATTCCTTACAACTACATAACTATACATAAATATACAAGATTTATTTATTTTAATTCTTTTAAGCTTCGATTCCTTACAACTACATAATTATAAAGATTTATTTACTTTAATCTTTTTGTTTTATCTCGGATTCGATTCTCTATAACTATATAATTAAATCTGTACTCTTTATTAATGTGAAAAACTATGTTTTAATGGTACGCAATAGTACCAAAGTACCAAAATACCAAATTTGGTTATCACTAGATTTTGGGTCGATTCCTTACAATTACATAACTATACAAGATTTATTTACTTTAATTATTTTTAGTTTCAGCTCAGTTCGATTTCTTACAACTACATAATTATAAAGATTTATTTACTTTAATTTTAATCTTTTAGCTTTATCTCAGATTCGATTCTCCAATTATAAAGATTTATTTACTTTAATTTTAATCTTTTAGCTTTATCTCATATTCGATTCTCTATAACTACATAATTAAATAATATATTAATATTATATTTGAATCTCGACTTGTGTATGTACCTGCTGTCGAGTGAGGGAGTGTTAAAACGGGTAGTGTCAATAAGATTCTAGTAAATCTTTTTCTAAAGAAAAAATCAAGGTCAATAAATCTTCTTGCTCTCTGCATCTTCCATGTGCATCATATCTGCATTTCGATAGAGTCTTGAAACAGTAACCGAGACACAGAAAAAGTTATGATTTGAAATCAATCTGACAGCTAAGAACAAGCTTCAGAATGCTTAGAGCTGTAGTCTTAGCATCTTACATTTTGACCACATCATTAGTAAATCTAGGATTTTTTCTCTGAACATGTAGATGTTGAGTTCTACATTAGTTAGGAGCATTAGATTTGTCCCAAATTTACAGTTGCGCTATCTTAATTCAACGAGTTCAATAACCAGCAACTGAAACATGAGATTTTACACATTCCGCAATTCATAATCTTTCTATTGCAAAATACTCTCAACAAACATTCATTCTAGTTCAGTCTTGATCTTATCATTGCAAAGTCAGTTGTAATCTTCTTAATCCTCCTTGTGCCTTTGAGCCCCTTTGAGGATTGTTCTGTAATCTTTCTCCTACATAGTGAATTTGGCTTGCT
This sequence comes from Saposhnikovia divaricata, assembly GCA_036435485.1. Taxonomy (NCBI): domain Eukaryota; kingdom Viridiplantae; phylum Streptophyta; class Magnoliopsida; order Apiales; family Apiaceae; genus Saposhnikovia; species Saposhnikovia divaricata. The sequence continues at coordinate 173,232,676 of CM071598.1, forward strand.
TGTCGTCGCCTGTAATTTTTACCTCTACCAGAGGGATTTCCACGTAAATCTTGTGTGTTAATTTTATTGTTTCTGAATATTCTTACACAGAATCTATATTCCGCTTGTGATTGTTTGATTTAAATCCTTACACAAAGCAACTCTGAACAAATTAATAATTTTTTGTCAGTAATATTGGTCAAATATTATACACACTGGCACACTAGCTAAAATTATACTACACATTAGCTGATAGCCCGAATTTCTATGCAAATTTACCAATCTTAAAATTTAGAAGAATTAATTTATTTCTCGCTAGCTACATGGGATAACTAAATTGTATAACACTTAGTTAAGCAACAACTATATATCCATCCATTGGCGATAATTATTTTTTGAAATCGGACAAGTGGAAATTTTTACAACTTCCAATCTTTTCGTCCATTTATAAAAGCTCATAGTTTTTACGGTAAAAAGGCATTTTTAGTGTTTTAACTTGGCATGTTTTGACGATTTGGTGTTTGTACTATTAAAATTTTCAATTTGGTAAGAATAACATTTGTAACTTTCAATTTTTGTGCATGTTTTGCTTTCAATTTTTTATTTGTCTTAAGTTGACTACTGATTTTAGAGGCATGATATATGTTTTGTCATGTTAGCAATGATACGGGAATTTGGAAAAATGAACATCCTCCTCCTAGTTCTAACGTTAAAATGTCTACATTAGCGTATGCCGTACGGGTCCTACTGATTGTACTACATACAAATGTTTGGTGCACAAATTCAAAAAATAACATACACAGCAGAAGTTGTTATTACAGATTTACAAGAGTAAAAAATGTGACAATTTATTAAATGATGAGAGTGCAGGAAGCCAGGAAGGAAGAACAAAGAATGTGGCTCATACAGAATCAGGTTTTTTAAGCACCTGTCTTCAGTTGTCAACCTCAACAACCACATCATCATAGGGACGTCACGAAGGACACGAGCTAGAATTTTTTAAAAAGTTTATAAGTTCCCCCTAAAAAAATTAATAAATGTGAGGGTGCCTTCACAAAATTTACTCAGTGCACTTCTAAAGAAAAAAAAAATCCTAGATCCTCCCCTGATCATGGTTAGTTGAAATATGCTTACATACATTTCAGCTTTATGTGATATTTTTAGTGCAGGTAGCTTCTTGCTCTCTGCATCTTCAATGTGCATCATATCTGCATTTCGATAGAGTCTTGAAGCAGTAACCGTCTAACCGAGACCTAGAGTATCGTCTTCAACCAAAAGATTATGATTTGAAATTGTAGACAATATTACATGATGTAAATTTGTAAATTCTATATGCTGTAAATATTAGTTTAGATTTACTATTCTACCCTTAGTCGGTTAGATTCATAACAGAATTCCCGCCTGTACATTGCTCAGTATTTATACCTCTGTAAACATTTTCAGTAATGAATAACACAATTTAATCTTTCATCCTCTCTCTCTCTCTCTCTCTCTCTCTCTCTCAGTTCAGTTTTACATGGTATCAGAGCCTTGAATCGATCAAGCTTTTCGTCAATGGTGACATAGAGTTCTTCCGCATCTCTAGTTCGTTTTCGAACGGTTATTTCTCGATCTTTGAATATCTCTTTATCTCTTTACAATCTTGAATTTTTTTTTTACGATCTATTTACTACGATCATCCTTTATCTCTTTTGTGATTAGTGTTCTTTTGATCAGTTCTTTTGATCAAGTTCTGTATCTTTCTGTTCTTTTCGATCTTGTTGTGTGATTGATCTGTGATTTGCATCTTGTGATCTATGTGTTTGTGATCTTAATTTCTGTTCTAATTCGCAAGATCTTTGTGTTTTACATATTGTACGCAAAGTGTTTGTATAAATTCCTCATTGAAAATTTCTCAAGTTTCTTTCAATCGTATCTTACGATGACTACTCAATCTATTCCTCACTATTCTGAACATGAAACACACACAACAACAACAATACTACTCAAGATGCTTCCTCTCTTTTCGATCTTTATCGCAATCTCTCTGCTACTTCATCCTCGTTTCAGTTTGATAATCCACTACATCTTCAGTCTTCTGATAGTCCTGGTATGAAACTGGTTAATGAGGTGTTTGATGGAACTGGTTTCAGTAACTGGAAAAGATCTGTTCTCATTGCTTTATCTGCTAGGAACAAACTTTGCTTTGTAGATGGTTCTTTTCCTAAGCCTGATTCTACTTCACCTAATTACAAGAGTTGGTCTCGTTGTAATGATATGGTCATATCTTGGCATCTTGGTGCACTATCTAAGTCTATTGGCCATAGTGTCATATATTCCTCATCTGCTCATCAAATGTGGCTAGAACTTGAAGAGAGATATGGTACTTCTAATGGAGCTCAACTATTTGGCCTGCATAAAGAGCTCACTGAAGTTTCTCAAGGGAATACCTCTATTGCTGCCTATTTTACTAAAATCAAGATGTTATGGGATGATATTGACTCTTTATGTATCTTGCCTGTTTGTTCTTGTGGATGCAAATGTGGAGCCTCACAAAAACTTACTCAATTTCAACAAGACCAAAGGGTTATACAATTTCTAATGGGACTAAATGATACATATAGCATGATGAGAGGTTCGATTTTAATGAAATCACCACTTCCTACTTTAGGCCATGTCTACAATTTACTTTTACAAGAGGAGGCTCAAAGAGAAATTCATTCTACTAGCCAATTTCTGACTGATTCTGCTGCTCTACATGTTAACTCTCCAAGATTCCCAAATCAGTTTACTAAGTCTAAGTCTACTGCTGGTTCTGATGGAAAGAAAACCACTCTTCATTGTAACTATTGCAAGAAACCAGGACACCTTATTGACAAATGCTTCAAGTTGCATGGTTTTCCACCTGATTTCAAGTTTACTAAATCTAAGAAGTTTGCTGCTCAAGTTGATGGCTCTGTATCTCCAGACATTGTGAAAACTAATGCTTCTAGTTATCATTCTCAAAATGATAACAAATTGTCTTCTACAATGACACCAGAACTTTGTGCACAATTCATGGCAATGCTTAAGTCTGCTACTCAACAGTCTACTCAACAGCCTACTACTTCTTCTCCTGATCATTGTGCAAACTTTGCTGGTACTGTTTCTGCTTACTCCACACATGTTACTTGTCTTTCTGATACTCAAAATGTTAATTGGATCATTGATAGTGGTGCTACCGACCACATGTGCTTTAATAAACATTTGTTTATAATTACATCCTATTCCTCATACCACCACAATTTCTTTACCAAATGGACAACATATTGATATTTCATCTTTAGGATCAATTTGTTTGCCTAATGGTATTGTTCTACAAGATGTACATTATGTACCTACATTTAAATACAATTATATTTCCATCAGCAAATTAACTCATCAGATGGATTGTTCTGTCAATTTTACCTCTGATATGTGCATCTTGCAGGGCTCTTCTCTGAAGAAGCCTCTGGTTCTTGGTAGATTCTGTAGAGGACTCTATCTTCTTTCCTCTTCTTCATTTTATGATGCTGCTCTTCCTGCTGATCAACCAAATTCCAGTGTGCATGTTAATTCTGCTACTTGTAATAAATCTCTTTTGTTATGGCATTCTAGATTGGGACATCTTCCCTTGTCAAAACTTAAAACTTTGTCTCTGTGTAATGTTGATTTTACAAAATCCAATGTACTTACTTCTTGTGACATTTATGCAAAAGCAAGGCAACATAGATTGCCTTTTCCTCACAATTCTATTCATGCCTCTGCTGTTTTTCAATTAGTTCACATTGATCTGTGGGGTCCTTATCATACCCCTACATACAATAAATATAAGTATTTCATCACTATAGTTGATGATTACTCTAGGGCAACCTGGACTCATTTGCTCAGTTGCAAGAGTAATGCATTTAATCTCATCAAACAGTTTATATCCATGATTAAAACTCAATTCAATTGTCAAATTCAATGCATAATGACAGACAATGCTTTAGAACTAGGTTCTTCTATTGATGCTACATCTTATCTTCTTTCTCAAGGGATTATCCATCAAACTTCATGTGCTTATACCCCTCAACAAAATGGTGTTGTTGAGAGGAAGCACAAGCACTTATTAGAGACCTCTAGAGCCTTGCTATTTCAATCTAATCTTCCTTTATGCTACTGGGGTGATTGTGTTTTAACTGCAACCTATCTCATAAATAGATTTCCCTCTAAGGTTTTAAAAGGTCTTTCTCCTTATGCTATGATTTTCAACAAATCACCTTCTTATTCTCATTTAAAGCCTTTTGGTTGTCTTTGTTACAGAACAGTTCCTAAACCTTTTAGAGATAAATTTTCACCTAGAGCTAGTACTTGTGTTTTTCTGGGTTACCCTTATGGAAAAAAGGCTTACAAAGTGTTAGATATTCACACACACAAAATTTATCTCACCAGAGATGTTTTGTTCCATGAGGATATATTTCCTTTTGTTCAAAACAATTCTCATATTTTCAGTCCACAACCTGCATCAGATTCAGATATTTTATCTGATACTTATTCACCTATTTCACCTAATTCACCTATTTCACATAATTCACCTATTTCATCAAACATTCCTTCTGATTCTGTTCAATCCTCAGACACTAATCTACATCATTCTAATACTCCAGTTTCATCATCATCCTCATCCTACAATACAATACCTTCTCCAAATTCCCCAATACCTGATCATAATCTTCCTCTAAGAAAATCATCCAGAACTCATAAACTACCTACCTATTTACAGGATTATGTTCATCCTTACACTCCCTCATGTCAATCAACTGTTTGTGATACCACACTCACATCTCTATGTGTTTCCAACAATTTTTCTCCTTCTCAGTCTATTTGTTGCAATGTTAATACTCTTTCTTTACCTCCTGCTGAACCTCAAACCTATGAAGAAGCTTCCAAGTTCCCTGAATGGCAGCAGGCAATAGCAAATGAATTTTCAGCTTTAGAGGCAAATAAAACCTGGTCATTAGTTCCCTTACCACCTGGTAAAAAGGCTATCAGTTGTAAGTGGGTTTTTAAAGTCAAACATCATGCAGATGGTACCATTGAGAGGTACAAAGCACGTCTTGTTGTCAAAGGTTTTACACAAAAAGAAGGAGTTGACTATTTTGAAACATTTTCACCAGTGGTGAAAATGACTACTATTAGGAGTCTTGTTGCTGTTGCTGTTAAAAAAGGCTGGAAAATGTACCAATTAGATGTTAACAACGCTTTTTTACATGGAGATCTACATGAGGATGTATATATGAAACCACCTCCTGGTTTGTTTCTCTCTGATCCTAATTTGGTATGCAAACTTTTAAAGTCTTTATATGGTCTGAGACAAGCCTCCAGAAACTGGTTTGAGAAACTTAGTACTGCTCTTATTTCTCAAGGTTATCAATTTTCAAAGAATGATCAATCACTTTTCTACAAAAAATCTGGTACTTCAGTTGTATATCTGGCTGTTTATGTAGATGATATAATGGTTGTTGGTAATGATGATGCTGAGATATGCAATATCAAATCTTATTTGGATTCTGTGTTTAAAATCAAGGATTTGGGTGATCTTCACTATTTTTTAGGATTAGAATTCACAAAGGTTCCAGATGGTATGATTGTTTCTCAACATAAGTTTGCCACTAATCTTCTTAGTGAATTTGATTTTGCAAAGTCTACTCCTGTGGTTAGTCCCCTTGACCTCTCTGTTAAACTATCTCCAGATCAAGGTGATCTCTTTACAGATGCTGCTTTGTATAGAAAATTGGTTGGTAAACTCAATTTTCTTACCAATACTAGGCCTGATTTAGTCTTTTCAGTACAGCACTTAAGTCAATTTATGGCCACACCTAGAGTTCCCCACTGGGAAGCAGCTCTTCATGTTCTCAGATACTTAAGTGCCAATCCCTCCCAAGGCTTATTTTTTAACTCTTCCCCTGATTTTAGATTAGAAGCATACTGTGATGCAGACTGGGCATCTTGCTCTCATACCAGGAAATCAGTGGTTACATAGTTCTTGTTGGTGGTAGTCTGATTTCTTGGAAATCCAAGAAGCAACGTACAGTTTCTTTATCTTCAGCAGAAGCTGAATATCGTTCTCTTCGCAGAGTTACTGCTGAACTGGCTTGGTTATCTCGTTTATTGCAAGAGCTTGAAGTTCCTGATGTTTTACCTGTCCCTGTTAAGTGTGACAGCCAAGCTGCAATCTACATAGCTAAGAATCCAGTTTTTCACGAACGAACTAAACACATTGACATAGACTGCCATTTTGTTCGGGAAAAACTTCTTGCTGGCCTTATTTCACTCTCATATGTTCCTACATCTTTACAGCTTGCTGATGTGTTTACCAAACCTCTTACTGGTCTTCAACATAATACTATTATCAGCAAGTTGGGTGTGCAATCCTCCACCTCCAACTTGAGGGGGGTGTAGACAATATTACATGATGTAAATTTGTAAATTCTATATGCTGTAAATATTAGTTTAGATTTACTATTCTATCCTTAGTCGGTTAGATTCATAACAGAATTCCCGCCTGTACATTGCTCAGTATTTATACCTCTGTAAACATTTTTCAGTAATGAATAACACAATTTAATCTTTCATCCTCTCTCTCTCTCTCTCTCTCTCTCTCTCTCTCTCTCTCTCTCTCTCTTTCAGTTTAGTTTTACAGAAATCAATGTGACAGCTAAGAACAAGCTTCACAATGCTTATTACTGGAGTCTTGGCAGTTAGCATCTTAGTTTATGGCCACATCATTAGTTCCTTTCACGACAAGTTAGGTGCTTATTCTAGTTATAGGAAACGAAGAGCAGGGGGAGACGGAGAAAGGGACAGTGTTATCAAATTTAAACCCAAACTTAGAATTATATTCCAAAGTTCTGATATAGCAACATGCAACTCCAGCCGTCTAATTTGTTGGCAACTTGGCACTATAGTTAAAAAAGAATACATTATGACAAACTATCAAACAACCTAAGATGTTGATCCAGTTTACACAAATTTCTTCACTCCATTATGGTGTAATGGTGTATTGATGATCACGCATAAACCTGTTAGCTGGTAAACACTTGCTTAAACAAGACTTGTATAGTTGTATTCTTCTTGTTTGTGCTTCTGGTCATGGATTTTTTTATCAAATTAACTTGTGAGCTACAAAACTGAGCTATCATACAATCCAATTACATTTATGTAGGAAAAAAAAGGAATAAGGGATTTGACAAAAGAGAACCATCGCTATAATTCATCCTAACACCAGATGTTCCATAGAACAGTGACTAGCCTCAGATCAATCACAACAGCTTCGTGAAAGAAATATTTTTTTAATTAATATACCCGAACAATTTTGCAGAAGTTGCAATTTAGCATTTTTTTTCGTAGCAAGTGTATGAGCTGCATTATGTTCCTGTGTTGATGAACATTTGCCATACCAAGACCAAAGTACTTTTATCACTGTAAATTTTTTCTGGAACTTTTGCCTTTTCATATTATTGCATGTGCATATTGCTCTGCATTAAGCTTCAAGAACCAGCATTGCAGGCAAAACAAGATTATTAAAGCACAATTATACAGCGGCATAGCCCCATTTTTGACAATTGACACAATACTCAACATTATATGAAAAGTATTTTTATTTTTTAGTATACATAGATCACTACTACTAGTTACATAGCTAGTAAAAATTCAGGCTAGGCGGCCGCATACTCTGGGCTGAGAGTGGCTCCTTCCCTGTTGGTAACTCTTAAAGAGGAGATTTTCAGAACAAGTTCATATCGACCATGATAATTCCCCGGAAAAGAAGAGATTGTAGGCCTCTCGAGAAGAGATTGTAGGTGGCCGGAGGTGCAATACATATAATGAATATAAATAAAAAATTTAATATTGCACTAAATTGTACAAAAAAACAATGTATTTAATAAATATGGAACTCATACCAATTAATTATTTTATTGAAACCAATCCATCATCGGCTGGGATCAAGCTAACTAGTCCCACTTAGAGTATGTTTTTACCATGACGTTTATAGCACTTATATTTTCCCATTAACAAAATTATTATATGTAGGTGGTTTTGAATTATTATAACATGGCATGCATTTTTTTCTTTCACTTGTTGTCATTTCCACCTGTATCTACTCACAGCAGGTATATTATTATTAATGCTAGAAGGATGATCCAGATATATTGTGGATGCTAGAAGGATGATTTGGATTGAAGGAAAAGCATAATGAGGCCAGTTATGTTCTGACTTTTATCCCAGTTGCCTTCAATTGAGTGGACAAAGAGCAAGTATGATGAGTTTAACATTTGTAAGCGCCAAGACGAGATGAAAGAAAGATTATGTTTGTGGTTGTTTTATCTATTGCTGAGACAAAAGTTACATGTTACTGTTGGTTAAATGAGATGCTTGTGGATGAAAAACCATCTTGTTATAGTGTTAAACATGTATTTAACTTTGCTTAGGTGAAATTCTAAGAGTAACTGGTTGACCTTTTGATGAAACATCATGCAATCAACTAGGTACTAGGATGAGGCAGTAAACTGTGCATTTTGAAATGGATCCGGCTGAGGTTAAAAGATAACATTTATTTGAACTGGATTAGTGAATCTTGATTGATTCAAGGCTTGAAATTGTTCAGAAATGCCTTCCAAAGCTTGTTACAGAGATTTGGATTTTTGAATATGGGTCCAAAAGATAGTTGTTGATTTCATAAACACCAATAACCTCTATTAGTTTAGTTAGAACTTCTCTGCAAAATTTGTGATGAGTCTCGCCTGAAGTCCCCAAACTCCAGAAAAAATATGCCACCAACCTATCTCTGGTACAATATAGCATTGTTCTTGACTCTTTAAGCTCTTGTTGGTATACTTGCCTAATGTTGAAGTCCAACTCTGCAAATTCCAGAACTGCTGGGATCAGGTCACAATGTTTTTGATACAGAATTATATACCCCCTTGCATCAAATGTCAGGACACTCCATTGTAGTGGGAGCTTTAAAGCATGTCTAACTTGCACCTGGAGATCCAAATCAATAATATCTTCTAGGCATTCACCAAGTGATTTACTTGTAAAGGACCATGCCTCCTCCATCAGCGACTCTCCTTCAACAGAAAAGCACGAGGCTTCATATAAATGTAACAGTCCCAAGATATCTGCATATATGGATATCTTTTTTGAAACTCCCATTTTCTGTAAATCTCTTGAAACCCTCTGCTTAAACATAAGTAAAAATGCTAGTCTTGGTATTGAACTGACTATTTTAGGCTACAACTTTGGCCAATGCTAGGTAGACAGTTTTAATGCATGTTTTATATGGTTATAGTTGGATAGTTAGTAAAGGATAAACTATACAATTCTTTCTTATGTCCAAATGTACTGCACTCAAATTTTGTGACCTATATACAGGCAATTATTCCATAAACAACACTTTCATATAGGGAATTAGAGAGGACAAACACATTTCTAGTATGCAGTCTCGTTTAGATTCTAAAATTAACAATTAGGCCTTTTCCAGCTATGCACAGAAACAGAATGTAGCGTCCAACTAGGCTTGGGCATAACAAGATTACATGATAACAAAAATCGAATCTCATTTTAACATAAGCGTATATAGATTTTATTTAAGATTCTATAACATTTAACATTTACAGTTTTTATGAAATTTTACGTAAGATTCAATATGTCAAGCTTAATAGTGATGATGATTGATGATGTACTCTCTAGTTCTTTAAAAGGTGCTCTCTTTATAATGCAACCCTATATGTGTGTGTAAATATGTAAATACGCCAGATATCACTTGATGTGAAATGCAATGAGGATATTAGAAAAGGCCCAACCAAGTATAATTTTATGATAGATCTTTGTGTAATTGCTTTAAGTACGGGAACTGCATGCATGAAATTTCGTTAAAGATATTACCAGGAGATCAGATATAATGCCCATGTTGTCTGAGAATCCTAAAGTAAGAGAGGTAGCATGCAAATCCTTTTCCCAATTCTCATTATGCTGACCCAAGTCTTTGCAACTGATCAAGGCACGGTTAATTTCATCATAAAAATGATAATCTAACCCAAGTCTTTGCAACTGTTGAGCTGATCTAACGTCTCGACCACATTATTAAATATCCGCCTCACCTCTTCCTTCAACTCAGAAGCTCGTGCATCGATTGCTTCATCCTGTTAAGATCTTGCAACTTTTATTCAGTACATTATTAATATTATGCTACATTTAGATTAAAACACAACAAAACAGAAAGTTACCGTGTATTCAGTTTTCACCGTGTATTCAATTTTCAAAGTCTGCAAGAAATTATTGTCCCACATGCAAGGTTTGTAGTTTCCTCATACAATAGTGTAACAGATGTTAGAATACAATATAAGATACTGTAAAGTGCCTTCCTCTAACACCTTAAGGTTTTTGATGAGTTGGTTACTTAACATGGTATTAGAGATCAGGCTCGTAGCGGTCTCAGGTTCGACTCTCTATCATCCCCAATATTCTCATAATTATTATGGACATGAAAGTCAAAGATGGGCGCCCATGATCCACTCTCGATCCAAAAATGGGTTGCAGGCCGTCACAGCTTCCGGTTTGCACTGAATGTATAGTGAAGTCTGGCATGGTACGTGGCAGTCGTGCCTTCAAGATTAGCATACCAGGAATTTTTTGACATTCTAGTAACACGCCAAATTTGCTTAATTTTATTAAGGGATTAATTGGCTATTTCATAACTGAACTCGTGCTCAACTTGAAGTTGGGTAATCGAACTCAAAAAACTTGCAATTGGGTCAGTACACTAATATTTTATTGCGATTCAATCACTAAACACAAATTAACTTGCAGCGCCGTTAACTCTCGTTGACTTTTAACGGGGGCCCATTAACTATTGCCACGTATGGTGACATGTCATTATTTTTACTTAAAATTAAATTGAAAAACCTTACTCTTGATCCGATAATAACCCCAATTATAACCCCAATTATAACCCCAAATCCATTATCATACACACACATCTTTACACACAAATTAAACAGAGATGAAACCACCGGCCACGGAAGTTCAAAATCCATCTTCGAGCAATTTTAATGAAGAACCAATGTAAGTTATCAATGGTAATTTAGAGTTTATCTTTCTTTCGTCGTTCTGTAGTTTAGGGGTTATCTTTTTATGGTTTTATAAATTCAAAATCTTGATCGAATAACTTCATTTGTGCAGGCAAAACTTATATAAAGTGATTGTACGTTACGGGGGGCAATTTGTTCACCATCCCGTCTTCAACTACACCTCTAACACGGAAAAGATCTTAGAAGATATTGACCTCGAAACATTCAGTGTTCACGAATTGAAGGTATGTTTAGGAGAATTGAAGATATTTAGGGAGTTTGATTCTTTGTATTATGAACGTCAATCTGGTATTAGATTGTTGAGTAAAGACACAAAGGCTGAATGGATTAAGTTGAGTCAATCTGCATGTGATAAAACTGCAACTTTATTTGTGTATCATCAAACACCAGTTGATTGGGATGATGATGATATTAATTCTTGTGATGGGATAGCTAAAATACTGATCATAGAATGGAGGGGTAAGTATGTTGACATCAGGGTAGAGGCAGATAAATGTACGATGTTAGATATTGTCTTAACTTATGAGGATGAAGCTAAGAAACAAGGTATCAAGTTGGATTACCATTTTCCAACCTTTGCTTATGTGTTTGAAATGAAACATCATAAGTTGTTAGGAGACAGTGTTCTTATGACCATTGTTAGGAGACAGTGTTCTTATAACCATGTTTCAAATATTGTCCAGCAAAGATTTGATCCCCATACGGGTAGGGACGCCCTTGGCACCAAATGCATTGTACAAACTTGTCCTAAATCTTAAACGTAAAAATGAAAGCAAACAACCTGTTGTCGATGATAATCAGGTGGATGAAAATGTGGTGGATGAGAATCTGGTGGATGAAAATATGGCGGATGATAATATTTTAGATGATGATAACTTTAGTTGCAGTGATGAAGAATTTAATGAAATTAGGAAAACAAGTAAAATTGATAGATTAAGGATGGATGAATATGAAAGAGAAGCTGAAAATTTTAATGGTAATGGTTCTGAGTCATATAGTTCTGACTGTAGTGGTTCTTTTTATGGTTTTGATGGGGTAAGTATTGAAGAGGAAAGTGATAAAGAAGTGTGTTATGAAACACCTTCTGAGCAAAAGAAAGGTAAAAGAGTGGGAGATTCTTTTAATCCTAATTCAACTGCAAAAGACATTAAGTGGAAAGTAGGACTTGTTTTTGCTAGTAAAGCTGAATTTAAAGATGCTGTTAGGTCAAGTTCTATGGAAACAGGTAGGTCCTACAATTTTTTATTGGATGATTTAAAAAGAATGCAAGTGGGGTGTGCTAAAAGTTGTCCATTTAAGATGTGGGTCACCTACATTGAAGCTACCAAAAGTTGGAAAATTAAGACTCTATTAAATGACCACAACTGTGTATGGAATTACAACAACAAGCTAGTTACTTTGAAGTGGCTTGTTAGTATGGGGATAAAATCAGAAAAAATCCTAACTGGACATTAGGAGAAATTCAAGAAGAGTTTAAAAAGGTACTAAAAATTGATGCTAGTGAGTGGAAGTGTTGTAGAGTGAGACAGGGGGGCTTTAAGGGGGGTTGAAGACAAGATGAAGGAGCACTATGCTAATGTTAGGAAGTTTGGTGGTGAAATTCTAAGAAGCAATCCAAACAATACAGTCAAGATTAGAACTACTAGGCTGCAGAATTTCACCTCCAAGGAATAGCCTAGTAGAGCAGTTCTTGGCCTTGATGGCTGTTTCTTAAAAATAGCCTGTGGAGGCACCTCCAAGGCAACAGAAAAAGTGAACCATGCCTATGTAGTAGCTCTAATAGTACTCTGTTTTAATGGTTTCAATGCCACTATTTTGTGCTCTAAATTGTACTCTGTTTCAACTCTAAGTAGTACTCTATTTTGGATGTTTTAATGGTTTCTAAGTATTATGGATTTTTAATTTCAATGCATTGTTTTAACTCGTTTCATCTTTGCACATATAATTTGTTTTGGTACAAGTTAGAACTGCAACAAGTATGGTTAACAATGTCACTCAACTAGAATAATTTCGTGAATTAATAAGATAGTGTTACATTATTGTGTACCAAATTTAACGAGTAACACACAATAAACAACTGCCAAAAAAATTAACAATTTCCTAAATTTTGCCAAGTCACTGTCCTTCTTCATCAACAATTCCATTGTTTCTCTGCTCTTCATCTCAGCAACAAACAACTTTTTCTTTTAAGATGGAAACCTCCTTTTTAGCATGATTCAAATCATCATTCAAACTTAAGAGTTCATCAGCTTTTATACTTAATTTATTTCTCAATTCTTCAACAACCTCCCGCCCTCTCTCTGTGTGCTTGGGATCAGTCCACTGGAAAAAATTGCATCTCAGAGCTGGATCCTAAAAAACAAAGATATCATTGGAGGAGGTTACCTTGTATCCTCTAGGATGTAAAAAGAAACAAAAACACTTCGACACTTACCTTGTATCTGCTACATCCGTAGAACCTTCTTCCGGGATCGTTAGTTCCATTTTTCCAAGCTTCCCAGCATGGAGCTGCTATCCCACACTTACATTTCGCTCCACGATCGACGCACCTTCTGTACGAGTTGCTGTTGGTCGAACTTGAAGAACTCATCTCTCACAATTTTCCAATTATATCACAATTCAAAATAATGAATTATGTTTTGTTTTGGGGATTTTATAGATGGTACCGGGTCATTGGATCAGGTCAAATGCGTGAAAATAATTGGGTATTATAGTTAGGGTTGGATTCACCACCTCAGCAGACAACGTGTATACTTTTTAACACATCAGCACGCCAAATCAGCTTTCCGTCACGGAGGTTAGAGGGAGTTGATGACGGTCGGTCAATTCACTACAAGAAAACCGTTAATAGACATCACCCTTTTAACACCGTTTACATTTTTGACCGATGTTAAAGGTTTGTTTTACATCAGTTCTACTATAACCGATGTTAAAGTAGGTTTTAGACATCAGTTGTACTTAAAACCGATGTCTCGGCCACCTTTTAAAAAAATAAAAAAATACGTGGACATTTCCCAACCCACTTTTCTTCTTAGTACTTGGAAACATTTCCCCCTTTCATTTTTTTCATTTCCCTCCTTCAGACATTTCCCATCTCCCGCTCCTCACTCAAACCTCACTCAAACTCACTATCACTCAAACTAATTCACTCACAAACCCCCAAATTTGAAGAACCCTAGTTTACAATCCAAAAATTCAAACCCTAGCTTACAAGCCCCCAAATTCAAACCCTTGATTTCAAAACCCCCAAATTCGAATCTCAATTAGGTCGAACCCTACTACTATACACACAAACATATCATTCACTCCATTAAACGACGAGTTGTACAGGAATAATAATCAATCAACAAAAGCAAATTATTGCTTACTATATTTTTTTCTTGCTCTCTCTTCTCCAATCTCAATACAACTATACTTTTCTTGGTACTGATCAGATCTGAATGTGACATCCCAATAGATATAATCAATATTTGTATGTAAAGTTTGAAGCTTTTTCACTTTCTTCAAGTTGGTTTCTTGGGGCTGTGAGTAATTTTTGTATTTTTGATTTGGGTTTTCCCAGCAGTCATTAAAGATTGTTCCTTCATCTGCATTGTGTAATCAGGTACTCGTAAAGTTTTGATTTTTACTATTTAGCAAAAAAAAGTTTTGATTTTTATTTAGTTTACTTTGTTTTGTTGTTAAATGGCAGTAAAAGAAAAAAAGGAATCTTGACTAATATGAAATTTTTACTTCAGTTTTTGCTTTTGTTGGGAGAGTGATGAACACCCTTTTCTTTTCTTTCCTTTTTATGTACAAATTATATTGCTTTTTCATGCTTCCTTTTTGTATATTGCTTGTTGTAAGAATTGTATGAATGTAGCTAATATGGTGTGATTGTTGGGATCTTTAATGGTTTAGTCGTAGTGTTTGTGAAATCAGTGTTTGTGGTGTTCATTGATTCTTAAGTTTTGGTTTTGTTTGTTTTTACTTAAAGATGTGTTCTTTTAGCAGTTTTTTCAACTTTAATGAGTTGTTGCTGAATTGCTTTTGTGAAGTGTTTGTGCAATGCTAGCGGGCCTGCTCCTGAATATTTTGGACTCCTTGAACTCAATAAAACTTCATTTTGGACTCGTTTGAAAAAGAAAATTAATTCTATTGTTTTTGACTTTTTCCCAGTAGTGATTGCAAGTTTTAATTACTTTGATGAGTTGACTGCAACTTTTTTAAGTTCGAATACCCAACTGCAAATTGAGCACGAGTTCAGTTATGAAATAGCCAACTAACCCTTTTAATGAGTACGTGTATAATCCACAACATTGAAGCCTATTTTATTATCCACAAGTGATAGATCAACCTATTAATTAGTGGTTTTTCCACAAATTTCAACTATATGTACAAATGTTGAGTAAGTTTCAGCAAAAAAAAAAAAAAACAATGAAAAGGAGTATTACATTTGTTCCAAACGTATGAATGTTGTATACTTATATGCACTTCTATATATGTTTGTTTAGCTACCTTTGTATTTACAGTTGTGCTACCCTTAATTAATTATTTTTAAACTTGTGACTATAGTATCCACATGTGTGTTTTTTTAGCTGCTGTTCCAGTTTCACTTGTGCTTCCCTTAATCATTTGGAGATCTTTCCAGGTAATATAGCAATTGAACCTTGCAATTCTGCGTATTTCGTAGTTGCAGCAATTCTGCGTATTTCGTAGTTGCAGAATTGAGTCTGGCAACATTTTTTTTTTTTGTTAACTTCACTTTGAACACAAATTATTGATCTATTTGAACATAACTATTATTTTTGTAATATCAAAACAACCAAGAGCAGGGCAGAATCTACCAACTGTATCTTAAATTTGCAAGTACTTTTATTCACTACCGATGAGGTTTCATGATCATCAATTAATTGAAAAAGTTCACACGCCAAGCATACAACATCAGGAAGGTCCTCTGTATATAAACTTTAATTCTTCTTTCTTGATTGGATCGTCTGCTGTGTAGATGTAGCCCGTAGGAGACTAGGAGTAAAGTACTGCAATTGGACCTGCTAAGAACACATATCCATTATTCATGTACTCCTCTAGTGTTGGCTGGTGTTCACTTTGATACCACCAGGAATCTACTAATTGACACTTGAATAACTCACTGACATAAGATTAACAGTTTTTAGGGGATGCTTTAAAATCTGATAATCACTCAAGAAATATTGTTGTAAAGTAAATAATCCCTTGTCATCTGTTTCAATACCCTTATAATCAGCTTCTCAGCCCATTCCTACAAAACCTCATTTCAATCTTCATCTGAACAAGCCGACCTCTCCATCATATTCATGTCAATTTCTCACAATGTTTCACCACCTTGTCCCTTACCATCAAAGCCTAGATTTTCTGAACATGAATGTATCTACTCACATTATTAAATATCCGCCTCACCTCTTCCTTCAACTCAAAAGCTCGTGCATCGATTTCTTCACCCTGTTAAGATTTTGCAACTTTTATTCAGTACATTATTACACTAATATTATGCTACATTTAGATTAAAAAACAACAAAACAGAAAGTAATTACCATGTATTCAGTTTTCAAAGTCTGCAAGAAATTATTGTCCCACATGCAAGGTTTGTAATTTCCTTATCGCCTTACAATAGGCTCTAGTGTTCCAGCGACGGATTTGATGACAGACTTCAATCCGCAAAATGATTAAATGACGGCCTTGCAATAGGCCGTCACAGCTTTTGGTTTGCATGGGGTGAGTCTGTGAAAGTTGATTAAAGGAGAAAATGGAGAAATAGCTGCCATTGCACTCCAATCCGCAAAATATGAACTGTGAGTTGGAGTGATGCTGCCCAAACATTGCTATGCACTGAATGTATAGTAAAGTCGTACGTGGCAGTCGTGCCTTCAAGATTAGCGTACAGGAATTTTTTTATCACGCCAAATTTGCCTAATTTTATCAAGTACGTACATAATCCACAACATTGAAGCCTGTTTTATTATCCACAAGTGATAGATCAACCTATTAATTAGTGGTTTTTCCACAAATTGCAACTATATGTACAAATGTTGAGTTTCTTTCAGCAAAAAAAAAACAATGAAAAGGAGTATTACATTTGTTCCAAACGTGTGAATGTTGTATAGTTAGATTATGCACTTTTATTTATGTTTGTTTAGCTACCTTTCAATTTACAGTTGTGCTACCCTTAATTATTTTTAAACTTGTGACTATAGTATCCACATGTGTGTTTTTTTAGCTGCTTCTCCAGTTTCGCTTGTGCTTCCCTTAATCATTTGAAGATCTTTCCAGGTAATATAGCAATTGAATCATGCAAATCTGCGTATTTCGTAGTTGCAGACTAGTTTCATTACATGCTCAAGTGTAAAAAGAATTGAGTCTGGCAACATTTTTTTTGTTAGCTTCACTTTGAACACAAATTATTGATCTATTTGAACATAACTATTATTTTTGTAATATCAAAACACCCAAGAGCAGGGCAGAATCTACCAACTTTATATTAAATTTGCAAGTACTTATATTCACTACCGATGAGGTTTCATGATCATCAGTTAATTGAAAAAGTTCACACGCCAAGCATACAATATCAGGAAGGTCCTCTGTATATAAAATTTAATTCTTCTTTCTTGATTGGATCGTCTGCTGTGTAGATGTAGCCCGTAGGAGACTAGGAGTAAAGTACTGCAATTGGACCTGCTAAGAACACATATCCATTATTCATGTACTACTCTAGTGTTGGCTGGTATTCACTGTGATACCACCAGGAATCTACTAATTGACACTTGAATAACTCACTGACATAAGATTAACAGTTTTTAGGGGATGCTTTAAAATCTGATAATCACTCAAGAAGTATTGTTTTAAAGTAAATAGTCCCTTGTCATCTGTTTCAATACCCTTATAATCAGCTTCTCAGCCCATTCCTACAAAACCTCATTTCAATCTTCATCTGAACAAGCCGACCTCTCCATCATATTCATGTCAATTTCTCACAATGTTTCACCACCTTGTCCCTTACCGTCAAAGCCTAGATTTGCAATCCCTCAAACTGGGTGCCTAAGAACTTACCCATGACCTGCTACCACTGCTTCCATTGATGTTCCACCTACAACGGCTTGGACAGATGTGATTATCAAATCCTTTAAAAGGACAATGAATATACCTATTACCAACTACCATTTGGGAAATAAAGCAAAAGGAAAAGATCAAACCCAAAAATTATGAGTTTTATTTTATTGGACAATATATCAAAGAATTTGCGAGTACAAAAATAGAATATTAAATCTAACTCAATAGCACACCAAACTAAAGCTGAAGTATGCCATCACGATGATGACCATCATCAACACCGTAAATCAAACCCATGAATCTCCAACTCAAAGTCTGGTATTCTTGTGTTTTTCACTTGTTTGTTTTCTTCTGATCGTGATGGTAGTCTAGCTAGCAACAGACTTTTGTCATTGCACTGACAATTTTTTTTATCACCAAAGTGCAAGAAGACCAAAGCTAAACTACGGTGATGATGATTTGCAATCCTCAAAGCTAAACTCTTTTTGCAATCCTCATGCTTTCTTTTACCTTTGAATTTGTTTGAAATTTTTCTTTACTTTAATCTTATATCACTTCACTCTTTCCAACTAGAACATCGATGACACTGCTTATTATGTTGTTGAACAAAGAACAATTAATGGAAGCTGAGTTTATAATTGTACTCCATATACTTATTGTAGACACTGATAATAAGGAGCTGTTACCTTAAAACTCACATGTGTTACTCATACAAACTTACTTATGGTGGTTCCTCTGAGGGACACCTATTTAAAAACGAAAACTAGAAACACACATAGAATTACTCCTGTCTTCGGGTCCACATCCGCTAATTTCTTATAGAGGGATGGGCTCGACAAGCAGTGAAACAAATGTAGCTTTGGCTACAACATCTTCAACACCATAGCCATCATCACCAGCATTATACAAACAATGGGCTGCCCTGATTAGATTCAGCATAATATCAACGAAAGACCAAGATAAAGGATTATTATCCTCCTTTGAAAATCTGAGTTTATTAATTTGTGCCCACTTCTTCCTCATCAAGTTCATCATGTGTTCACGGGAAACTTCTTCTGAAACACCAGTATCTGACATGTAGCAATGTATTGATGATGGAACATCTCCTCTCTTTAGTTCAGCCTGCAACCAAATCATGTAATAATATTATAAAACGACAACATTGATACATCAAAGTTTTGCAACTATTTATGTACCAAGCGTACATTATTAGTATCCACTAGTGAATCTTAAATTTGCAAGTATTTAAATTCAGTACCGATGATGTTCCATAATCATCAGTTAATCGAAAAATTTCACATGCCAGTCGTACTATATCAGGAAGGCCCTCAACAAACTCTAAATCTTCTTTCTTGATCGGATCCTCAGTACAGATGTAAGAGTAAAGCACAACAATGGGGCCTGCAATTGACACAAATCCGTTTTTCAAGTATTCTTCAAGTGTTGGCTGGTATCCACTGTTAAACCATCTCGCCTCCACTAAGTAACGCTCGAATAAATCATTGTACTACAACATAAGATTGACATTTTAAGGTGCTGTTAACAATCTGAAAACCTAAAATAATATCCTTAAGCAAAAGATATATGATGACAAATATAGGAAAGATACCCATTTTTTTTGGTGTGGAAAAGTATCGATGTTATGGTACTTGAGGATGTCGTAAGTCGTTTCATTCACCACGTTGATCAACGATAGGAAGCACAACTTCATGTAGTCAGGGAGCTCTTTCATTGCAGTCATATCCCACCTAAAATTTTCAAATGATTAGAATTACAACACTTGCTCTGTTTAGTGCATACTTGTTTTGTGTGTACTGGCAACGCGTGAGGGCTAATATGTATTCACCATAAAAGATAAAAAAAATAATGAGATACTAGACTACTGAATATGTATACCAACCAATATTTAAAAGTAAGTGCACACTTGACTGAAATTAATATGTAGGAATTTCAACTTCATGAAAGGTCTTACTAGCCAGTAGCCAGAGAAAAATCACTCATTTGGAGGTATGAATACGACAGTTGTTAAACCCAATTACTTACTTATTGACTTAATTCATCTACTACTTAGAGAAGTTAGTTGTTCTGTTAAATTCCGATTCCAAAGGTAAAACAAGCCATGTCCAGACAGATTAGATTACAAAAACAGTAAAAGATTGAGAAGCTCAAACCTCTGCACAGCATCTGTAAAGAGTTCTAGTTCATCCAGTGTACCATATACATCATAAACATCGTCGTATACACCAATAAGCTCTATCATTTTAGTTAAAACTTCTCTGCAATATCTGTGATGAGGCTCGCCTGTAATCCCCAAACTCCAGAAAAATGATGCCACCAGCCTATCTCTGGCAAAGGGAAGTTTCTCTCCCATGTCTAATTTACTCCACCATCTACATCTCAAAATCCGTGAGTATCAATTAAATATCATGCATGTGGTATTACTCTTTCTACATATGACTCAATTTTACACGTACTATTTTAGGTCTATGTTAAAAGCTTAATTACATATATATACCTCGACAAATCCTTGAGCTCTTCTTGGTTCAATGCTTGCCTAATGTTGAAGTCCAACTTGGAAAATTCCAGGACTGCTGGGATCATGTCACCACTTCTTTGATACAGATTTATGTTCCACTTCACATCAAATCTCGGGATCCTCCATTGTAGTGGAAGCTCCAAAGCATTTCTCACTTGCATCTGGAGATCCAAATCAATAGTATTTCCAAGGCACTCTTTAAGCAAGTTACTTGTAAAGGACCAAGCCTCCTCCATTAGGGACTCTCCTTCAACAGAAAAGTAAGAGGCTTCATATAAACTTAACAATCCCTGGACATCTGCACGGATAGCTTTATTGAAGCTCCCATTTTTCGTAAATCTCTTGAAACCCTCTGCCGAAATAAAAGTTAATATATATTAGTAGGAATCAGGATTTTGATGCAACTTCTGGCTGGCAAGTTGTTACTTTTAATGAAAGTTAAATGGACTCTTAGTTAACAAATTATTTTTAAGTTGAACATATAAATTCTATTAAAAGATATTACCAGGGGATATATAATGTCCATGTTGTCTAAGAAGCCTAAATTTAAGAGCAGTAGCATGCAAGTCCTTTTCCCAACTCTCATTTTTCTGACCAGTATGTATGTTCTTCAAGGTACGATTAATTTCATCATGATAATGATAATCTAACCCAAGTCTTTGCAGCTGATCAATCAGCTCAAGCTGATCTAACGGATCCACCACATTATTAAATATCATCCCCACCTCTTCCCTCAATGCAGAAGCTCGGGCATCGATTGCTTCACCCTGTTTAGATTTTGTGACTTTCATTCAGTACATAATGACATGAATAACATACATAGAACATATATAGAGCCTGTTTGGCTCTTCTTATTTAAAAAAAATGACTTATTTCGAGAAAAAATTTCAAATGTACATTTTAATTTTTTGGATTAAATATTTAGAAGGAGTTTAGTATTCTTTAGATGCAGAAAATAAGTAACTTATTTCAGAAAAAAGTACAGTTTGACAGAAATAAGTTACTTATTTCTGATAAAAAAGATTTGTCAAACGGGTTCATACTAATGTTTAAACAATATATAGATAATAACCAACACAAAAACCAACAAACGAAAAATTACCGTGTATTCAGATTTCAAAGACTGCAAGAAATTGTTGTCCCACAAGCAAGGTTTGTAGTTCGCTGATCGCCTAACAATAGGCTCTGGTGTAACAGGAACCTCAGTTATTCTATTCACAGATTTCATTACAGACTTGCAGGCAGTGACAAGTTGGAATGGAGTGAATCTCCGAAAGTTGATTAAAGGATAAACTGGAAATATAGCTGCCATTGTATTATAAAATGCAATTTATGTACTATGAGGGTGAGTGATGCTGCATGAACATTACCATGCACACAAAATTTATAATGATGTCTGGCATCCCTGTCTTCAAGATTGGTGTACCAGGGTTTTAAACCAGCATCCACCGCCAAATTTCTCCAGTCACGTCCCGGTTTGCATTATTTTATTAAGTGCATAAGCCACAATAATTAAGTCTATTTTATATTTTAAAAATATAATTAAGTACAATATCAATTTATTAATTAATGTAATATGTTTCCACCAAAAGTAACTATAAGTAGAGTAATTCATATAAAAGTTATCATAACAGTCTAACAATTTTGTTCTTTTTTTTTAATTTATCTATTTAATTTATAAATCCTTACAAATATGTTATCTTATTCTTTATTATTTTTTCACCAAGAGATGCTGCATAATCATTACCATGCACTGACAATGTAATGAAGGGCTTGTTTGGCTACAACTTAAAATAAGTCCTCTAATTTTTGGGTAAAAATTTCATATTTTGATAATTTTTTAGGAAAAAATTAGGAATCTCTAACTTTATATTAAAATAAGTTGATTTATTTCGGAAAGTAAATTCCCCAAACATCCCCAAGTCATTCGTGTCTTCAAGATTGGTGTACCAGGAATTTTTTTTATATTTTTTCATTTTTAATATGAACATCCGTAGCCAAATCTCTCTGATAACGACACAGTATTGCGTACTGCACAATTATGAATATTAATTATTATTTTATTATGATTGACAGATTGATGAATGAATTGAGTTTCCACAAACGGCAACTATATCCTGTACAGTTTAAGGTAATTAGTACTCCTGTTCCAATTTACACTTGTGTTGTTCTTATTTGATGGAAGACTTGAAGAGGTAACAATTGAATCTTGCGATTCTGAGTATTCTCATACAACGCACACTTAATTCATTACTCCCTCTGTCCCATCCATTTATTTACACTTTTCTTTTTGGGATGTCCCAACTAATTCTTTACGTTTCCTAAAATAGTAGCTTTTAACAATAAAATATTTTATTACATCCACAACTTCACTCCACTTTTTCAACACTTTACACTATTACACCTACTAACTCACTTATTTTAACAATAAAATCACTATTACATCCACCAACTCACTTATTTTAACAATATTACACCAACTATCTTGATTTCTGTGCAAAAAGCAAATGTAAACAACTCCATGGGACGGAGGGAGTATAAAACATTGCGAGCAAAAAATGAGTGTTTAAAATCGTAGAACTCCCCATTTAACTCGTTATTCATACAATATAACTCCTAAATGGTGGACCCCTTAAACAAGTTGGTCAGTCCTTCTCCTTTCCAATGCAAAGCCTACTCAAAAATTGGTACACCAATCTTGGCATACTCAAAAATTAGTATGGCCTACTCAAAAATTAGATCGGTAAAAATTGGTTAATTAAAATAATAACTAGTTGATAAAGCCGCGCTTCGCGGCGGCGTTAAAATATTTTTAAAAAAATTCAATACATTTATGTTATATTATAATATTAATATTAAATTTTAATAATTAAATAATCTTCTCTAATGAATCAATTTCTTGTTAAATACGATTCTTTCGATTGAGCCGCTCTCTCGTTAAAACCGAAATCCAAACTTTTTAACATATATTATAAAGACTTATATAATATTTTTTATCTATAAAATCGAACCGTAAAAAAAAAAAATATGGCTTCAGTATCAAATTCTAATAGCTAATACAATATTTTCTAGCGATTCGTCTTCCCGTTAAATACGTTTCTAGCCGCTCTTATTTGAAACCGAAATTCTAACTTCATTATATAAAGAGAGTGAATTCCAATTTTTATATTCTTTAAACTTTCTAATATTTATGGAGTCTTAAAAGATGAAAATACATCTTATATTTTCTGTATATTATAGATATTCTTTTATTTATTTACAGTTTCCGCATGGGAATGTCATTCTGTTATGTTAACATATTAAAAAAAATTAAAATACGAAGACTTTTCGTTACGGGAATAATATTACATTTATGGATATATTTTTGTAATGCAAGTATAATTAACTTGTATAAAAAAGTTAAAATAAAGGATTTTTAGGAAAAAAGATGTATAGTTTTAAAAAATCATATAAGACGTCTCCACCGTCCTCGTATTCTACTTCCAATAAAATATTTTATTTTATGTATTAATTATATTTTTAAACATCTTTTATACGGTCTTATCTAATGAATCGCTTTCTTGTTAAACACAATCATTACTATTGATTAGCTCTCTCGTTAAGACCAAAAACCTAACTTTTACATATATTACTTGTATGATAATGTTTATCCATAAAAATCAAATCCTAAAAATAAAATAAAATTTATAACATCATATGATATTTTAATAGCTAGTACAATCTTTTATAGTGAGCCGTCTTCCCGTTATACATATTTTGAGCCGCTCTCGTTTGGGATCGAAATTCTAACTTCATTACATATTATTGATGATACTTATCTTACACAACAATTTTTTTCCTTGAAATCAAAGCCTAAAAAATAGAGTGAATTCCAATTTATACTTTCTAGATTTTCTAAAATTTTTGGAGTTTTAGAAAATGAAAACACATCTTATTTTCTCTTTATATTATAGATACTCCTATATTTATTTAGGATTCCTGCATGAGATTGTTCTTTTATTCATTGTTCTTTTATTATGTTAACACATCAATTCTTTTCTTTTTAAATACGGTGACTTTTTTCATGACAATAGTATTGGATTTATGAATAAATTTTCCTAATATAAGTATAATTAACTTATATACAAAATATATAATTTAAGAAGATCGTACTTTCTATAAAATATTTAATTATATGTCTGCTCTATATATTCAAACACCTATTCTAGTTCTAGTAGAACTTTTATTTATATATTTTTTCTATAAATTCGAACTCTTGTTCTCTATAAATTCGAACTCATATTCTACTTTCAATAGAACTTTTAATCGTATGCCTTATAAATACTTATTATACTTCCAATAGAACTTCTAATCATATGTCTTCCCAATAAATTCGAACTCTTATCCTTTATAAATTTGAACACCTATTCTATTTCTACTTCTAATATGCTAATTGATTTATAAATTTGAACACCTATTCTATTTCTACTTCTAATATGCTATGTAACACTCCCAGATCCGGGGTCCGGGATCCGGTCGTTACGGTTTCCAATTCTATCCACAACACTTGAACTTTCCTTAACATAAAATAAATTACGTCTCAATAACCCAACACAACAATATAAAACACACCCGTTATAGTCCCAGAGATGAAATCAGAGTAACAATCAAATTTTATTAATCACATTATGAGTTTTTACAATCCAAAAGAATTTCAATATAAATACATACTCTTTGCCATCCATTTACATAAGTCATACTAGACCATATACTTGGTACTGAAAGAATAAATATATCCTACCAATAGCTTCTTCTTCAGCTCTGGTAGTCTCATCGTCCTCGCCCGCGTCGAGTGCGCCTTGTGCGAGTCATCTGGTCTAGCTGTTGTTGTGATATAATAATAAAGCAAGGGTGAGCAATAGCCCACCAACAATGATATATAACTGAACGATAATGTATAACAGTTCAAAAGTATCTTTCAAACCATATGCCATGCATTTACGGAAATGATGCCAGTATAATATGAACGATGAAGTTACAAGGTAACTTAAAGTATTTGTTTGTAGAAATATCTGCTACATCAAAGTAAGCGAGATATTCTTATTGTTATTAAGAAGAGGAACTTGCAAGAAAAGGTTGCAATTCCAGTTATGACCCTTTTCCAACTCTGCCAACAGTAATCATGTTGCAGGAAATAAATAAATTTGGATGATGAACCAATGATGGAGTATTCACCGCGCCCGCTGTTCCAATCTTGATGATCAGTCGAGATCGTACAGCTCAATTTAGATTTACTACCGGTAGAAGGAAGAACTGACGGCTTTACTTGTCTACCGCCTTACTAGCTCTCCCCGGCCAACGGTTGGGCCAAAGGGGATGGACCGGCGCTACTCGGCCTCTTACACGACTCCTAGTTCAAATAGAATTCATGATTCTGAATGTAACGTTCGTCCCCCTTTCCCCAAGTATAATACTTGTTGATAAGACTCTACAAGGTAGTCGTATCTAGTTGGAAAGGAAAATTCACCAATAACTTCCAAGCTGTGGCTTGGTATCGAATATCAACTTGTTCCAACAATCTTACCCCTCGAAAGATGAGAAGGTAAACAACGACTTAATAAGTCAACAGCACCCGAGTTGCGAGTGAGGAGAATACTCTATGACCGGGAAGTCGACAAGATAAATAACATTTTCCAAGTAAGGTTCCCTTATTATTAGAGAGGTAGACTCAAAGAAGAATGATGTCTGAGAACCTTTCTTGATATAAGATTAATAATAATATGACTCCGAGGTATTTTCTGTAATAATCGAAGAAGATAAACCTTATTGAGTTTATTCTAAGTATGAAATAGATATTCAGAGAATATTTATTGAATTAAAAATATTTAAAGAATATTTAAGAATATTAAAGGATATCTTTAATCAGGGTATTTCCCAAATAATTCTTGAAGAAATATCGAGAGAATATTTATTGCATAATTAAATAATCAAATGAATATTCAAAATAATATTCATTACTTAATAAGTCCTGAAAGGAATATTTAAAATATTTAAAATAATATTCAATGATTAAATAGAACCCTGATGAATATTCAAAATAATATTCATAATTAATTAGGAATTTAAATGAATATTGATAAAGTAATATTCATTTCATGAATAATATTCTAAATGAATATCAAGTAATATTCATTTAGTAATCCAAGCTTTAAAGGAATATTCGATATAATATTCGATAAGTAAATCAAGCTTCAGATGAATATTGAAGATAATATTCATCAAGTACTTAATACCTTAAATGAATTTTCAACAGTAATATTTATTTAATAAAATAATATTCTAAATGAATGTCCACATAATATTCATTTAGTAGTCTCATCTTTAGAAGAGTATTCGAAATAATAATCGATAATCAATTCGACTCTGAATGAATATTGACAAATATTATCCGTCGAATGATTACGTTCAAATAATTATTTGAAGTAAGGATCATTAAAATAAATAATCTCGAACGAATATTCAAATAATATTCATCGCCTGGATAATAGAAAATATTTACTTAAATATTTTCCTCCGAGGTAATCTCGATATATCAAGGAATACTGACTCCCGGTCTATATTTGATTAATAAGATGTATACGCCATTCTATGAGGGTCTTACAATAACCGGCTTATAACTGATATATAACTATCTAGCTTATAAGCCAACAATAACATTCAGGGAACAAGTATATCAATTCAACTTGAAAGTAGGCATACATGCAATGGCATATGTATATCAGCAATCATATATATATATATATATATATATATATATATATATATATATATATATATATATATCTATTCAATCACAACAACAGCCTAAAAGAAGGGAATTGAAACTTGCCTGGTAGTCGAGTACGGTAAGGGGTAGTGGTAGCGGGTCCCGGTTCAGCTTGGTGATCTATAAATAGCCAAGGCATTCGGGATTAATCACTTAACATATTAAAAGTTAAGTTATACTTAAATCGAAACGCGTTCTCGAGTTATCTCGCTATACCCCTTTTAGTGGATTACTTATTATCACTGATCCGACCCGACATTCGTTCGTTAATACGACATGTCACTGCACTTATACTTGGGACATACTTAAGTCATATAAGTTCTAAGGTTGATCGTTACGAACCAATATTATACTCCGAGTTTTATCGCCCGTTTTCTAAGTGTTTTACCGAAGTTATAAAAGAGTCGTCTTTTAGGGGTTCGTTCGCGTTTAACCTTGACTCGAACATTTTTAATAAATCGAAAAATGCTCTTTTTGACATACGGTTTTCTTTCACACCCTCCTTCTTACCCCTAGTATTTATTTACCAAGATTCGTCATGACGTTACATAGTTTACGAGGGTTCAATTTCAGTTACGAACTTTCGTTTACGGATTCGAACTACTTTTAGTAATTTGGTCATAAATCCTAAACCGTAAGTCCGTTTCACGTGATCTTTATATCAAAACGAAGCTTAGAACATTACCTATCCTATCATGGCAGATAAGGTCTCTGGACAGGAGGGGTTCGACATGGAAAATGGCATACAAAACATGGTATTGCAAAATCGGGCATTATAACGGCTGTAAATCGAATATCTACCAATTTCAAATCTTCCCATAAACATAGTATCCAACCCAAACAACATATACATGACTTATATACATGAATTGAGGCCAAGCAATGCCTTTCCGTTCATCTAGCTATTTTATCCTCTTATATCAACATATCACTACATAAGCATGCTTTAATCATTACCATAATCATACTAATCAAAATTCTCATCAAGAACATCATTAAACATAAACTAAGGCCTAGGGTTTCAAGAGTTTTATACCTTCCTTGAGGTGTGTATGCACTTAGTAAGCCTTGTATAGTCCTTGTATAGCCTCCATGAAGCTTGGATCATCAACCAAAATCAAGATTCAAGAATTTTGTTCTTGAGGTTACTATTCATCCTCCACTTTCTTGATTTTTTTGAAAATGGAAAAGGTGATGTTTGAGGCTAAGATTTTTAGGGTATCACTTTTATGAAATATAGGATCTATGATAAATTTTTGGAGATCAAACAATGGTTGGAAGTTGGATTTTTGTTTTGGAATTGTTGCAAAAGTCGAATGGAAGAGTAAAGGAGAGAGTTTGATGTTTTCTTGTGGTTTTGCTTGGAAGAATGCATAAAGTGGATGAGCCTTGGATAATATCTCATCTCTTTTTACTTTAGTAAAGTGATGATGCACTAGATGATGTCTTTGTGAGGACAAGTGTTGAAGATTGGATGGTTTAAGGCTTAACCAAGTGGTGGCTTGCTAAGTACTTGGTTGCATTCTAATTGATCTCGTTCCTTGCTAGTTACTAGATATTTATCACTTGCACATGCATGTATCTTGCTTCCTCTGCTTGTTTCTGTGTCCGGTTATTGCCCGTTTCGATTGATCGTTCGTGAGAATATTTCACGGATTCTAATTAGGGTTTACCGGGAATCCTCTTTAATATTAATACTTTCATTCTCCATCTTTCATTCTAACTTCCCAATTTATATTCCTTAAATCCATTCGTTAAATACTTAAGGCTATCAGTGTCCAGGGAACTCTCGGAGAAAATAAAAGTGCGGTTTTTCAGAATCCGACAGCTTTTACATACACTTATTTTCCCCCTGGATCACTAATACGAACTCGGAAATCCGTTCCGAATGCTTCTATATAGTGTCGTCTCATATTATTATATACTCCCACCAAAACACTATTCATTCTGTATTCTTTACTTGTTCTCTTAGGGTGGTACAATTGTCCGTATTCTCTTTCGATCGTTCCTTATCCTTTTTACGGAACTAATGGATTAATCGTTACCGATCTGGATGACATGAGAATATTCTCCTGCTTGAAATTGCCATATCTTATTCCCTTAGAAGATAGATTATTCTTACCTATGTTGTTACCCTTTAGCATTCTTCAAGACATAGAAATAATAAAGTCGAATTCCATTCATTCTTAGATCAAATATAATAACATCCCAAAATATCAAATCCTCAAAGTTAATATCCCAATTCTTGGATTATAATAATATTTAATCCACTGTCCGGTCAAATATTATACCGAAAAGAATTTGGAATTTCTGAATTCCGATCGTCTCTGCATTCACTTATTTCCTCCGCGTATTACTAATATGACTTCGAAACATCCATATCACGTCCCGTACATAGGGTGGAGTGAAAAGTTTTCCAACTTACAAAATCACTATTCATCCACCAAATTACTATACACGTACAGGAAATACTATGCACGTACGGGAAATACTATGCACGTATGGGAAACACTATGCACATATGGGAAACACTATGCACGTACTCATTTCCCTTCAAGGATCCCTTAGCTCCTTCCTGGATGGTAGATTATTCTTATCTAGGTCCTCAACCATCGAATTATTCTATTCTGACAATATACCAATGCATCAGGATCATTGTCCAAAGCAATATCCATTCATTACAATCATTGTTCTTTGAAACCACCATTCATTAGAGCTGGTGACCTTGTTGTCGGAATCATTGTTCCTCATTTTATCATTACTTAATAAAAAGTTTTAATTATATCCAAAATTTGGGGTTCTTACAGTCTCCCCTCCTTAAAAGGATTCCGTCCCGGAATCAGGTAGGAAGCAAAGAGTCGTTTGCCTGTCGTTCACTCTTTAGCTTCCCGGTCAATTCTTAGTCGTTCTACCCTTCCTCAGCATATCTTCTAGTGCTACAATTCATACTTTATCCTTTTTCCATCAACGTTGCTACTTTTCGTACAACTCACTATCCGGGTTATACTCTTACTCAGTCTTATCCTTATTGATACCTGCAGTAACATTGGTATCACGATCACCCTACGATTCGGAGGTAACCTCGCTCGTACTGTGCATTTCCTGATCGCTTTAATCTTCACAATCTCGATCAATATAGAGAAGTGGAAAGATTTATTGAGAGATCACTATGATCAATTGAACATTTGTTATATTGCATGGTTAGTACAGAAGGGGGCCAGCCTTTAGTACTTGACAAGCAATTAAACAAGTCATGGCATTCCACTTAGACTTCTATCACATAGACAGATAGTCACGTAGCAGTACCTCCCCTCCTAAAAGGGTTGTTCTTCTCAATTCATAAAGAA
Source organism: Saposhnikovia divaricata (assembly GCA_036435485.1). Taxonomy (NCBI): domain Eukaryota; kingdom Viridiplantae; phylum Streptophyta; class Magnoliopsida; order Apiales; family Apiaceae; genus Saposhnikovia; species Saposhnikovia divaricata. Next base: position 173,263,540 of record CM071598.1, read on the forward strand.
GATGAATAAGAGAGAAGAAGAGAAAAGAGTTCTAAAGGATTATAGAAAGCTTTCATGATTGTAGAATATCATACTCAGAATTTACCTCTGATCTATAGAGGTTTATCAAAGAAGAAATTAATCATAATTATATCCAATACTATTTGATCGCAATCTCACGTGTCAACATATCTTGCTGCTTTGTCCATTATTCTATGGACAAATACTCTTGTTCAATCTTAGCGATACTCACATTCGGGAATCCTTCAACCTTTCAGGTTAAATCTTAGATTTCTCACTTGACATCATTATTACTGACATCCCATATCATGTTACTAGCTTTTTCATAACTATAATATTGACACTATCAGGTTGTCATCCTGAGAATTCATTAGAAAACCCATTCATAACATTCCTGGCTTCTCATTCCATAGTTGCTTCCCCAGCCTTTTCTTTATCAATCACATCCTTCTTATTAGCTGATTCTTACTCATTTCTATTATTCACTTTCACCTTCACCTCTTTATTGAGACACCTTTTTGCACTTGGTACCTCCTTATCGGTATTCCGTCTCATTTATTCTATAATCATCACGTTATTTCAATTTAAACTTTCCGAAATGAATCTGGCCCGATTCCTTTAACTTAGATTCATATAATCTACTTCTGCCAACCTTGTTTCTCATTACTTGTTCTTTTCTATCCGTGGTTTTCCACAGGTTGTCTTTCGTAAGTCAGACCAGGTCGTATATCTACATGCTCGTACTCCTATCATCTGTTGAACATCTGCATTTTACTGGCGTAGCCTGGCCACATGAAAACCCGTTATGACCGTGCTATAATTTTGGGGGTAAGGCTGGCTCGAATACCGCCGTCCGAACACTTTAAACTCTCAAGTGGCCCAATAAGTCTTGGGCTCAACCGCCCTTCCCTCCAAGTCTCATTAATTCTTTCTACGGGAATACGTTTAGCATCACGAATATCAACCTCATATTCTCTATCTTGTTTGTGCAGAAGTACACTAACACAAACTTGCTTGTCATTCATCAACATGCCATTTAGCTTATCAATAGCAGCACTTTCTTTATCTTTACGTTGTCATCTCCTTTCTTAGAAGAATCACCATCGCTTGTTGTTTACGTAGTGCGTTAATAGCTAACCCTACGGGTTTCAAATCCCTTAGGGAGACAAAGTAATCATTATTCCTTATCCATAAGGAACACTTCCTGAACTTGATGTAGATATAACGTGAAGCAGATAGAATTGCAGAAGAGTTTCAAGCATTGCAGCTAGGTCCGGTTGATGAAACTATCACTTATGCATCTTCCATAAAAGACTGGAAACTTAACGGTTTACTTCATCAATTTTGTACCATGGTCCTGGTTTGCCTCAAAACGGGACCTTCTAAGGTACGTAATATGCTTAAGACTCCATCAGGAATCGAATCTTTACTTAAACTATTATTACTGTTAATTCTTGCACAGTCATCAGAAGGAATGTAAATTCCTCCATTCCGATATGACCTTCAAGGTCCTTCCAAATATCATCCTGTTTCTTCGGTATGAACATTTGTAATTATTCCTTTATACTTAGATTGTCGGCCACCTCATTGGCCTTTCTTGATGATAATGATTTCTTGTAACCCATGTTTTCTGGGTACATTCCAGCTCAAGTTTTTTTTTTTCTACCTCATTCCCATCACTGTTGGGTTAAAGCATTCTCCCTTAAGCTCTGCTGAAGGAGAAAATATAACTATCAGTCATTTCCATAAGTCATTGCTTCCACCTACCCGTGGGAACTTTATCACGTTTATTCCCAATCCTACTTAGGATACTTCTTTCTTAGTTCTTTCTTTATCTTAGGATAATCTCAACCTTTATAGGTTCAACCCATACTTCCTCAGGGTTTCATACATGCCTCATCTGGCATTATTGTTACGATGTCATACATTCCTTACCAAACTTCCATTTTGAAGTTCGGAATATTACCTTTTTCCTTGTAAGGTTTCTTAGGTCATCCTTATCATTCCTCCTGTATTTTCTGGGTACCGGGTATATCAAAATGTCATTGATCAATACTTTAATAATTCTATCTATGTTCTTTCCAGAACTCTTTTTAATAATCCTTACCGGTCATTGTTGCCTTAGCAAGTCCAACTCATATCATCTGAATTCATAATGTCGTTATTAGGGTTAATGCCATCCCTTGTGCATTCCCCAGGGTTTGTCTTAATTTATGGATATCCTATCCTTAATTCAACTGCCAAGGAATTCTTGCATCTTATACTTGGCAATCAGATCATGTATCCTTAATAAGGGTCTCCTTTCATCTGTTCTCATTTGATAATCGATTGGTAACTTAATGCCGCCCTCTTCTTTCAGATAGTCGTCAACCTATTTGGCCTTTCAAAAGGCAACGTATGCCTATCTGCTCTCTTACAGAACTTGGTAATGGTAGCAAGGATGTTCTGGAAGATATTGGTCGAGTTCAACGTGAATCTCTTAGTGCTTATCGTTCTTCGCAAAGGTACTTGCCTCAGACAAAATTCCTACAGCATACTGTTCAATTTCTGACCTTTTCTATACCCTCTTCATATACCTTCATTGTTTACTTTCCTCCGTCGTAATATATTCATGGTATTCATGATACCCTAACATCATACATCTCAAGTCACTATACTTCCATTTTACTCGAAATCTTGGACAACCATATACACATGAGTCACTTTAGTACGGGTGACCCCATCCCAAAAAGGTCTAGTGAATTCCCAATCAAAACATGGGTTGTTCGGCAGAAGATTCAAACGATCTCATTAATCTTTCCTTTATATCAGAAGCCCTTGCAGTCGGTGCTTTCTTAGAAGCAACCCTGCTTTGTCTTTTCATTGCTGGTCTAGTCACTTTATAGTCCGTTGTGACTTGGCCTCAACTGGCCACACATAAAAATATATGATTTTAGAGGTTGGCTAATAGCATTACTTTTCTAGCAATTGCCAGCATAGTGCCTTCTTTGATACCTTTCCACCTTTCCAAAACTTTACTTTATATAAGTCTTAATCGACTATTCGGCACCGTCTCTGGTCACCTTTCCTCTACTTTTATCTTTTATCTCTACCATCGATTGTAATACTCAGGGTCCGTCTACTAACCCATTTTACAGCATCCTTACCCAACTCACAGGGTTTGCTCCAATTTTTACTCTCTTCCATGACATTCTCTGATAATCAGAAAGACAAGGTTTGCCAAAATTCACCGAATTCCTTTCCAGACTCAGGGAAATTTTGATCAATCTACCCACCTACTGGTAACATTAAGGAGACCAGTTTCGAAACCTGAAGAATAGTTCTATGAACCTCCAAGCAGGTGGAATCATAAGCAGTCATAGTTAACGAAATAATCATCATCGGATTGGAAGTTTACCCACTGGAGAGGAATCAATTATATCCATCCCTTAGAAGGGAATCAATAGTTTCAAACTGAAACCTGTCACAACGTCCTGATATTCAATACTACCAAATGTCGGTCTACCTAACCCTTTATGCGAAGCGTCATTGGAAGCACAAAGTCTCCTTTTTCCATTAAGCAATGCCAGCTCTTGGTCATTACCAATTTCACCTTTTAGCTCCAGGAAGATTTTCTCACAATTTTCTCTTTAACTGCTGATCGTATTACTTGATCTATTATAATTCCGTGTCGGAGTAAACTTAAGGTAACTACTATAATCCATTAAAAGAGAAGAAGGAATTTAATATTCCTCTGAATCACATGCATCCAACGTTTCTGGTACATCATTTAACTGAGTTGAATTAACTCTATACTCAGTCTCTGGCAGTAGTCTCATTACGAGTTCATCTTGACTCACTGGTCTTATCTTCCGGTAGGTTCTGAGATCATTGTCTTGCTTACTACTTCCTTATATAACTTTACCCAATCGGGCCATCGCTTTCCACTATCTTTACTTTCGAAGCTGGTTCATTCATAATATGGACATTTCGCTGAATAAAACCACCTCAACAATCTCAATTTTAATAAAATATAACCCATGAAATCCACCTTCTCATGGCGAATTACCATTGACAATATTCACACTAATCAATTTATCCGATAATATGGCACTTGTTGCCTCTATCTCAACTGCTCCTGGGTGCTCCCCGTCCTACATCGACGTCTTTGATAATCATGCCTCATTCTAACTCCTTTCTCATTAATCTGAAAGTCTCTAAGGATCTTTATCTATCCCCATATAAGACCTCAAGTAATCCTTCCAATCTGTCTTAATTGCTGGTACTACCTCTCGTAGTCTGGCTATAAATCCAACATAAAAGTTCAATTCTCTTAATAATATCTCAGTTCTTTGTGCTCACTTCTCTGAGCACTATAATCTTAACTCTCGCTATTTCTCTGGCTACAGCCCTCATTTCCTTGGAGTAAACTCCTCATCCTCAATAGGATTCTCCTCTGTTGGAACCTCTTTCGAGTCCTCAATAGGGTACTCTATCGAATTCACAATCCGATCGTCAGCATATAATAAAACATCATCATGCTGCTGCTCGTACGCCTCAAGGTCTGTCGCCTTACTAGTCGATACGAGAACGAGCTAAGTTACTATCATGATACTTAAGGGTTCCCATAAGGGTTTTATATGTCAATACTACTTGAAGTAGTCCGACTATGAACTTGGCAAGAGTTCTTATTATCTTAGTAAGTTTATTGTTTTAACGTCGCATCATCTCTGGGGTTTATAACGTACGCTCTGATACCACTTCTGTAACACCCCCAGATCCGGGGTCCGGGATCCGGTCGTTACGGTTTCCAATTCTATCCACAACACTTGAACTTTCCTTAACATAAAATAAATTACGTCTCAATAACCCAACACAACAATATAAAACACACCCGTTATAGTCCCAGAGATGAAATCAGAGTAACAATCAAATTTTATTAATCACATTATGAGTTTTTACAATCCAAAAGAATTTCAATATAAATACATACTCTTTGCCATCCATTTACATAAGTCATACTAGACCATATACTTGGTACTGAAAGAATAAATATATCCTACCAATAGCTTCTTCTTCAGCTCTGGTAGTCTCATCGTCCTCGCTCGCGTCGAGTGCGCCTTGTGCGAGTCATCTGGTCTAGCTGTTGTTGTGATATAATAATAAAGCAAGGGTGAGCAATAGCCCACCAACAATGATATATAACTGAACGATAATGTATAACAGTTCAAAAGTATCTTTCAAACCATATGCCATGCATTTACGGAAATGATGCCAGTATAATATGAACGATGAAGTTACAAGGTAACTTAAAGTATTTGTTTGTAGAAATATCTGCTACATCAAAGTAAACGAGATATTCTTATTGTTATTAAGAAGAGGAACTTGCAAGAAAAGGTTGCAATTCCAGTTATGACCCTTTTCCAACTCTGCCAACAGTAATCATGTTGTAGGAAATAAATAAATTTGGATGATGAACCAATGATGGAGTATTCACCGCGCCCGCTGTTCCAATCTTGATGATCAGTCGAGATCGTACAGCTCAATTTAGATTTACTACCGGTAGAAGGAAGAACTGACGGCTTTACTTGTCTACCGCCTTACTAGCTCTCCCCGGCCAACGGTTGGGCCAAAGGGGATGGACCGGCGCTACTCGGCCTCTTACACGACTCCTAGTTCAAATAGAATTCATGATTCTGAATGTAACGTTCGTCCCCCTTTTCCCAAGTATAATACTTGTTGATAAGACTCTACAAGGTAGTCGTATCTAGTTGGAAAGGAAAATTCACCAATAACTTCCAAGCTGTGGCTTGGTATCGAATATCAACCTGTTCCAACAATCTTACCCCTCGAAAGATGAGAAGGTAAACAACGACTTAATAAGTCAACAGCACCCGAGTTGCGAGTGAGGAGAATACTCTATGACCGGGAAGTCGACAAGATAAATAACATTTTCCAAGTAAGGTTCCCTTATTATTAGAGAGGTAGACTCAAAGAAGAATGATGTCTGAGAACCTTTCTTGATATAAGATTAATAATAATATGACTCCGAGGTATTTTCTGTAATAATCGAAGAAGATAAACCTTATTGAGGTTATTCTAAGTATGAAATAGATATTCAGAGAATATTTATTGAATTAAAAATATTTAAAGAATATTTAAGAATATTAAAGGATATCTTTAATCAGGGTATTTCCCAAATAATTCTTGAAGAAATATCGAGAGAATATTTATTGCATAATTAAATAATCAAATGAATATTCAAAATAATATTCATTACTTAATAAGTCCTGAAAGGAATATTTAAAATATTTAAAATAATATTCGATGATTAAATAGAACCCTGATGAATATTCAAAATAATATTCATAATTAATTAGAAATTTAAATGAATATTGATAAAGTAATATTCATTTCATGAATAATATTCTAAATGAATATCAAGTAATATTCATTTAGTAATCCAAGCTTTAAAGGAATATTCGATATAATATTCGATAAGTAAATCAAGCTTCAGATGAATATTGAAGATAATATTCATCAAGTACTTAATACCTTAAATGAATTTTCAACAGTAATATTTATTTAATAAAATAATATTCTAAATGAATGTCCACATAATATTCATTTAGTAGTCTCATCTTTAGAAGAGTATTCGAAATAATAATCGTTAATCAATTCGACTCTGAATGAATATTGACAAATATTATTCGTCGAATGATTACGTTCAAATAATTATTTGAAGTAAGGATCATTAAAATAAATAATCTCGAACGAATATTCAAATAATATTCGTCGCCTGAATAATAGAAAATATTTACTTAAATATTTTCCTCCGAGGTAATCTCGATATATCAAGGAATATTGACTCCCGGTCTATATTTGATTAATAAGATGTATACGCCCTTCAATGAGGGTCTTACAATAACCGGCTTATAACTGATATATAACTATCTAGCTTATAAGCCAACAATAACATTCAGGGAACAAGTATATCAATTCAACTTGAAAGTAGGCATACATGCAATGACATATGTATATCAGCAATCATATATATATATATATATATATATTTATTCAATCACAACAACAGCCTAAAAGAAGGGAATTGAAACTTGCCTGGTAGTCGAGTACGGTAAGGGGTAGTGGTAGCGGGTCCCGGTTCAGCTTGGTGATCTATAAATAGCCAAGGCATTCGGGATTAATCACTTAACATATTAAAAGTTAAGTTATACTTAACTCGAAACACGTTCTCGAGTTATCTCGCTATACCCCTTTTAGTGGATTACTTATTATCACTGATCCGACCCGACATTCGTTCGTTAATACGACATGTCACTGCACTTATACTTGGGACATACTTAAGTCATATAAGTTCTAAGGTTGATCGTTACGAACCAATATTATACTCCGAGTTTTATCGCCCGTTTTCTAAGTGTTTTACCGAAGTTATAAAAGAGTCGTCTTTTAGGGGTTCGTTCGCGTTTAACCTTGACTCGAACATTTTTAATAAATCGAAAAATGCTCTTTTTGACATACGGTTTTCTTTCACACCCTCCTTCTTACCCCTAGTATTTATTTACCAAGATTCGCCATGACGTTACATAGTTTACGAGGGTTCAATTTCAGTTACGAACTTTCGTTTACGGATTCGAACTACTTTTAGTAATTTGGTCATAAATCCTAAACCGTAAGTCCGTTTCACGTGATCTTTATATCAAAATGAAGCTTAGAACATTACCTATCCTATCATGGCAGATAAGGTCTCTGGACAGTAGGGGTTCGACATGGAAAATGGCATACAAAACATGGTATTGCAAAATCGGGCATTATAACGGCTGTAAATCGAATATCTACCAATTTCGAATCTTCCCATAAACATAGTATCCAACCCAAACAACATATACATGACTTATATACATGAACTGAGGCCAAGCAATGCCTTTCCGTTCATCTAGCTATTTTATCCTCTTATATCAACATATCACTACATAAGCATGCTTTAATCATTACCATAATCATAGTAATCTAAATTCTCATCAAGAACATCATTAAACATAAACTAAGGCCTAGGGTTTCAAGAGTTTTATACCTTCCTTGAGGTGTGTATGCACTTAGTAAGCCTTGTATAGTCCTTGTATAGCCTCCATGAAGCTTGGATCATCAACCAAAATCAAGATTCAAGAATTTTGTTCTTGAGGTTACTATTCATCCTCCACTTTCTTGATTTTTTTGAAAATGGAAAAGGTGATGTTTGAGGCTAAGATTTTTAGGGTATCACTTTTATAAAATATAGGATCTATGATAAATTTTTGGAGATCAAACAATGGTTGGAAGTTGGATTTTTGTTTTGGAATTGTTGCAAAAGTCGAATGGAAGAGTAAAGGAGAGAGTTTGATGTTTTCTTGTGGTTTTGCTTGGAAGAATGCATAAAGTGGATGAGCCTTGGATAATATCTCATCTCTTTTTACTTTAGTAAAGTGATGATGCACTAGATGATGTCTTTGTGAGGACAAGTGTTGAAGATTGGATGGTTTAAGGCTTAACCAAGTGGTGGCTTGTTAAGTACTTGGTTGCATTCTAATTGATCTAGTTCCTTGCTAGTTACTAGATATTTATCACTTGCACATGCATGTATCTTGCTTCCTCTACTTGTTTCTGTGTCCGGTTATTGCCCGTTTCGATTGATCGTTCGTGAGAATATTTCACGGATTCTAATTAGGGTTTACCGGGAATCCTCTTTAATATTAATACTTTCATTCTCCATCTTTCATTCTAACTTTCCAATTTATATTCCTTAAATCCATTCGTTAAATACTTAAGGCTATTAGTGTCCAGGGAACTCTCGGAGAAAATAAAAGTGCGGTTTTTCAGAATCCGACAGCTTTTACATACACTTATTTTCCCCCTGGATCACTAATACGAACTCGGAAATCTGTTCCGAATGCTTCTATATAGTGTCGTCTCATATTATTATATACTCCCACCAAAACACTATTCATTCTGTATTCTTTACTTGTTCTCTTAGGGTGGTACAATTGTCCGTATTCTCTTTCGATCGTTCCTTGTCCTTTTTACGGAACTAATGGATTAATCGTTACCGATCTGGATGACATGAGAATATTCTCCTGCTTGAAATTGCCATATCTTATTCCCTTAGAAGATAGATTATTCTTACCTATGTTGTTACCCTTTAGCATTCTTCAAGACATAGAAATAATAAAGTCGAATTCCATTCATTCTTAGATTAAATATAATAACATCCCAAAATATCAAATCCTCAAAGTTAATATCCCAATTCTTGGATTATAATAATATTTAATCCACTGTCCGGTCAAATATTATACCGAAAAGAATTTGGAATTTCTGAATTCCGATCGTCTCTGCATTCACTTATTTCCTCCGCGTATTACTAATATGACTTCGAAACATCCATATCACGTCCCGTACATAGGGTGGAGTGAAAAGTTTTCCAACTTACAAAATCACTATTCATCCACCAAATTACTATACACGTACAGGAAATACTATGCACGTACGGGAAATACTATGCACGTATGGGAAACACTATGCACGTATGGGAAACACTATGCACGTACTCATTTCCCTTCAAGGATCCCTTAGCTCCTTCCTGGATGGTAGATTATTCTTATCTAGGTCCTCAACCATCGAATTATTCTATTCTGACAATATACCAATGCATCAGGATCATTGTCCAAAGCAATATCCATTCATTACAATCATTGTTCTTTGAAACCACCATTCATTAGAGCTGGTGACCTTGTTGTCGGAATCATTGTTCCTCATTTTATCATTACTTAATAAAAAGTTTTAATTATATCCAAAATTTCGGGTTCTTACATGCTAATTGATATTTTTATATTTATTAGTGTTTAAAATTCTAGAAAATTAGAAAAATCGATTGAGACGATATTAGAGCGCCACCTAAACTCCCGCTATCCTCCTTTATATATATATATATATATATATATATATATATATATATATATATATATATATATATATATATATTAATAATATATATTAATTTTTATTCAAAAAAATACTATATATTAATTTAATTTAATACTGAACTTATATACGAGGAGCCTGTTCACTAAAAGTTGAAATAAAAATCGGGAATATATTATTATATATAACTTAGGGTTCCATTAATTAAAATTTGAAAAGCATTTATAATAGATTAGTAAAAAAATAAAATTAATAATATAACTACTCTTATATTACCAGAGTGAAGTTATATAAATTTATTAATCAAAATAACAATAATAATATTAATTTAATTTAATAGTGAAATTACATACTAGAAATCTATTAACTAACAATCGAAAAAAATGTCGATAATATAGTGTTATATCTTCGGGGCTCCATTAATTAATATTTAAAAAGTATCAACGATAGATTAATAATAAATACAATTAATAACATAGCTACTCTCATATTACCGGACATTTTTACTTTTAAGATGGTTAAGAGATATTATAATCATTTATAAATATTGGGTCATGCTCCTTGGAGACCCTTAAACGGAGAAATTCAGAACTCTTACATATATTTCATATTATTATATTATAATAGAAATTTAATTACACTACAAGAAAAACTCGATCCTGCAACAGTTTTTCACCGTTGTCTGATCTCCATTTTTTTCGTTGTCTATCCGGCAGTTGTCTGTTTGAAATCAGACAATGGTTATTTACCAGTTGCATAGAAGAAGGTAATACAACAATTTTAAAATGTTGTTAGAAATTACGTAACACAGCTGTTGTATAATAAGAACCGTTACTGGAAACAAAACAATGCAATTGTTTTCTAACTAATAGACAACAGTTTTAAAACGTTGTTAAACATTACGTAACACGACAGATTTATAATGAGAACCTTTACTGGAAACAATGAAAAACAACACCTAGAGGGGGGGTGAATAGGTGTTTATGGTTATTAATGTGAATTTATGAACTGTTTTGAAAATAACTGAAAACAGCTTGCTGTTTGTAATAACACAGTTCACAAACAGCACGCTGTTTGTATTTAAAATGCAATGCAGAAAGAATATAAACAGTAAGTAAAAGAGACACACAATCTTTTAGCCAGGTTCGACCCCTAATCCCCTATGGTCTACGTCCTGGTCCCTTACCAAACTTGGTAAGAGAATATATTATTGATCAACTATAATCCAATTACAAGATACAACAATATATCTCTCTTAACCCTTGCTGCTTACAAATGGCTTGCTGTTTACCTGTGCTGAACCAACCCTCTAAGTACTACTTCCCAAGTATACTTCTCTAGTCTAGTTCGACTCACCCTAAAACCTGAAGCCAATCTTGTACAGCAACAAAACAATACAATTTGAACAATACAAATGTTTTGAAAGAATACAACTCAACCTATATATCCTCAAAATAATGAATATGCGTGTATGAAGAGGTTTGAAGGTTTTGAAGGGTTTAGCAATGTAAACTCTGAAGTTGTTTGAGTATTTCTTGTTTTATGCACGTTGTATTCAGTTCTTATATAGGTGAACAAGAAGGGTTTGAATTTGTTTGATAAAAATTCCAACGGTATGAATTTAATCCGTTAGAGAAGAAGCAATGCTTTTGAGCAAGAAGATATACTTTGATAATATGCAAAGCTGAAATCTGGAGCGTGTATGGAGATAAGAGAGTGCAGGGAATAATGTTATGATGAGTCCCATGTGATGTATTTGAGTGGAGGTAAGGTGGTGTATTAAAATAAGGTAAAGTAACCTTATTTAACCAAAAGGAATATTGACTTGTCTCCAAAAGCTTGAGAGGTGGGAATGTTCATCATATATTCTGAGGACCTTTACATATAATCTATATATCATTTCCTCTTGATGCCCTTTGATTTTCCCGAATGGATCTTTAATTCCATCAGACACAATCAGCTTGCTGATTGTACAATTGGCACGCTGTTTGTGACAATTGGCTTGCTATTTGAGGTATACTGATTATGAAATCAGTAAGCTGTTTTGTCCTGCAGAAACAAGTTAGAGCACACACAAATGGCATGCTGTTTTAACCTGCAAAACCAAGTTAGAACTAACACAATGGCATGCTGTTTTATATCTGTAAGCGCCAAATAGCTTACTGTTTGTTATCATCAAAACCTAGGAGTTTCAATCTCCCCCTTTTTGATGATTACAAATCTTTTTAGGAGAATTTTGAAACTCCCCCTAAATTCCTGCATCTCAACATTAGATATAAAACAATAATTATCTGAAGGTTATGAGCATTAATATAGCATATCCAGGATAAACTTAAACTTAGTGGATAACCATAACACAAAGCAACATATGCCACATAATCATTTCAACAGGAATAAAATCCAGTTCAACAGGAATAATAAAAATTCAAGTACCACAACAGACATAGCAAGTTCCACAGACATAAGACATAAACCGAGTTCAAACATAAAACACAACTTTAATTTTGAATTCTCCTAAATTCTCCCCCTTAATTCATCAAAAACTAAGGGTCACTTGTTTGAGCATTTGACTTGGTAGCCTCTGTATCTGTGTCATCTCCAGGAGCATCCTTTGCAGCAGCTTTGGCTAAGTTGTCCAACCCTTGACCATGTTCAATTTCTGAGTGAGCAGTAGATGTGTTACCAACTGTCTTGAGCATTAATTCCTTCATTGTGGTGACTTGAGAGATGAGATCCTTCATAGCACCCTTAATGGCTTGAAATTCAGCCTTGAGGTCCTGCACATCAGTTCTGATTGCTTGAGTATCATTTCGAAGGGAAATGATCTCACTAGTCATGATTGTCATATCGGCTTGTAGAGATTGAGACACCAAGTTCTGAGTTGCAGTTTGAGGAGCAGTAGAGGTAGTAGGATCATCATGTGGAGGATCATCTTGAGGAACCACAATTCTAGACAACACACCTTCTTCAATTTGCAGATTGTTTAAAGTCAGAAACTTCTGGTCCATGCAGTCCTTAACAACAACCTTAGTCATACCCTTGACATTGACATTAAACAACTTAAACACTTTGGATAGCCAAGAAGCATAAGGCAGTCCACTAACAGATTTCTCCACTGTAGCTTGCATCTTTTTCAAAATAAAGGAGGACAAATCAAAGGACCTTCCAGTTAAAATCATAGCCACAATCACCACATCTTGGCAATTGAAATTTGATTTGTTTCCCACTCGAGGACAAATATGTGACCTAGCTATCTTAAATACCAGGTGAGCTAAAGGAGTTACTATGGTGGTAGGAGGAGGGTTTGTGTCTAAGGGCTTGACATTACCCATTAAAACTTGTAACTGATCATCAACACTAAAATCAGGAAGGGACACATACCCCTGAGCAGTATAAACATCAGTAGCACTATCCATTTCAATTTTAAAAGCGAACTTAGGATTGGAGGATTCAATTGAATCTTCGTACCTCTAACCGTGGATATAGCATTCCCAAACTTATCAGTTTGCAAATTAGCATAGTATTCCCTTACTAAGTCAGGATAATAGTAATTAGGCATATCAGAAACGAACGACTCTAGACCAATATCTTGAAATAGTTTCATTACACCACACTCATCGAAGAGAGGAGTAATCTTACTTGATAGAGGTTGGCCGTTGATGATACCCCGATTTTCCAAATCCAAATCCTTGTACCGGTCTTCACACGCAGGAGAAACAAACGCTAGCGACATGGTCAATTTGAGCTTCTTCGATTCTGGAGTTGGAGTGATTTCATCACCACTTTCTAGCATAATAGTTTCCTCTTTCTTTGAAACAGATGGAGAAAGTTCCCTACGAGCCCTAGTCTTTCGAACCATGGTAGGAGATGAGCGGATAAACCCTAATTGCCGCTTAATCGCCGCTGAAAAACCCTAATCGCCGCTTAGAGAAAGAGAGGGTGTGTTTTAGTTTTGGAATGAACCGGCTAAACCGTGTCTCTCTAGTTTTGATTGATTTTAGGGGAGAATTTAGGTTTAATTAATAAAACTAAATTCTAATTAAATAAACAATTGATAAGCATATGACTATTGTTAAAACAGGCAAATTTCTCAAATTTTAATTTTAACCATGATTTTTTAAATTATGAATTTAAATCAGCATTCATCTAGACTTTAGCAATTTTCTTAACACATAATCATTTAGCATGTTATAGCAATAATCAGAATATATTCATGGCTATTTTCACAAGTAGAAAACCAGAGGTGACAAACAACATGCTGTTTGTAACTAGAGTTAGGACAAATGGTAAGCTGACCTGTTCAGTAACTGTCAATCAGCACGCTGTTTACATAGAGCACATACCAAGTTGCATTCGAATGACTGAGAATCTTTCTTCAGCAAGGGGCTTTGTGAAAATATCAGCTAGTTGATATTCAGTTGGAACAAAGACCAACTCTATCTTGCCCTTAGCAACATTGTCTCTCAAGAAATGGTGTCGAACATCAATATGCTTCGTTCTTGAGTGATTCACCGGATTCTTAGAAATGCTAATGGTGCTAGTGTTGTCACAGTTGATTGGAACCTTTTTACACTTGATATCAAAGTCCCTTAGAGTTTGAATCATCCATAGAAGTTGAGAACAACAGTTCCCAGCTGCTAGATACTCCCCTTCTGCAGTGGATAAAGCAACTGAAGTTTGTTTCTTGCATTGCCAAGAAACTAAGCTTTGTCCAAGGAATGTACAAACACCACTAGTACTTTTTCTATCAATTAAGCAACCTGCATAATCTGCATCACTATACCCAACAAGATCAAAAGTATTTGTGATAGGATAAAACAGACCAAGAGAAATGGTACCACTTAAATATCGAAATATTCTTTTAATGGCATTTAAGTGAGACTCTTTGGGGTTTGATTGAAATCTTGCACAAACACATACACTATACATTATGTCAGGTCTAGAGGCAGTTAAATACAGTAGACATCCAATCATACCTCGATATCTTTTAATATTAACAGCCTTACCATTTTCATCTGCAATCAGCTTGCTGTTTTGCACCATGGGAGTTGATTTTGGTTTTACATCTTCAAAACCAAATCTCTTCAATAGATTTTGTGTATATTTGGATTGGTGCACAAAAATTCCATCTTTAGATTGCTTGATTTGTAGACCCAAGAAGTAATTGAGTTCGCCCATCATGCTCATTTCGAACTCACTATGCATACACTTGGAAAGCCACTTACACATAGATTCATTAGTAGCACCAAAAATAATATCATCCACATATATTTGTACAATCAAAATATCTTTACCATTTTGCATAATAAATAATGTGAGATCAATTTTACCTCGAGTGAATCCATTTTGGATTAGATACTTACTAAGTCTTTTGTACCAAGCTCTAGGGGCTTGCTTTAAACCATAAAGAGCCTTCTTTAGCTTGAATGCATAGTTTGGATATTGTTCATTCTCGAATCCGGGAGGTTGTTTAACATAGACTTCCTCTTCTAGCACACCATTTAGGAATGCACTCTTCACATCCATTTGATATAGCTTGATCTTCTTGTAACATGCATAGGCCAGAAGCATCCTTATTGATTCCAAACGAGCAACAGGAGCATAGGTTTGATCAAAGTCAATGCCTTCTTGTTGGTTGTAGCCTTGAGCTACAAGTCTTGCTTTATTTCGAGTAATGGTGCCAAATTCATCAACTTTGTTTTTGAACACCCATTTAGTTCCTATAAGTGAAGCATCTTCTGGTGGCTTGACAAGTTCCCAAACATCACACCTTTCAAATTGATTTAATTCTTCTTGCATGGCCATGATCCAATTCTCATCTTTTAATGCATCATCTATATTTTTAGGTTCTTCTTGAGCTAGGAAGGCTGCATGAGCACAATAATTTGCCTTCCCTCTTCTTGTAGTAATTCCATCAGTAATGTCACCAATGACTAACTCAGGTGGATGATTCTTGACCGTTCTTTTTGCCCTTGGTAAAGAATGTTGAGCTATTTCTTCATGAGTTGTCTTTCTCATCTTTGATGGTGGTGACTGTTCTTCTCCATCATATAGAGGCAATTTTGCAGTAGCCCTAGATCCTATAGGACCTTCCAAAGTCATTTTTGCTATTTTTGAAATTGAATCTTCCACTTCAGCTTGCTGTTTTGAACTTTCAGCTTGCTGATTGTCAGTGTCTACATCCTCTTTGGCTTGCTGACTTTCGGTATCACTTTCATCTTCAGCTTGCTGATTTGAACTGCCATTTTGCTGATTTACACTTCCAGCTTGCTGATTTGCACTTCCAGCTTGCTGATTTGAATTTCCAGCTTGCTGATTGTCAGTGACTTGAGGTTGCACATTTTCTTCTTCACCTGCAAATCCTTCCTCAACTCTTGGCAGATCATTGTTAGGTTCTTGAAAAGTAACATCAATAGATTCTTCAACAATATGCTTATTAATATTATAAATTCTATAAGCTCTACTTGTTAAAGAATAACCAAGAAATATGGATTCATAGGATTTAGCATCAAATTTACCATATTTACCATTTGTTTTGAGGACAAAACACTTTGAACCAAAAATCTTGAAGTAACTGATATTTGGCTTCTTGTTTCTTAACAATTGATAAGGAGTTTTGTCCAACATTGGCCTGATTATGATTCGATTCAACAAATAGCATGCTGTATTCACAGCTTCGGCCCAAAAGCTTCTAGGTAGCTTACTTTCTTGCAGTAGAGTCCTTGCTGTTTCTTGAAGTGACCTATTCTTTCTTTCTACCACTCCATTTTGTTGTGGAGTCCTTGGAGCAGAAAATTCATGAGAGATTCCCTTTTGTTCACAATATGTGATAAATTTGTCATTGACAAATTCACCTCCTCTATCACTTCTTATACCTACAAGTCTTGTATCATGCTTGTTCTCAAGTAGTTTAATCAGTTTCTCAAATTCATCAAAAGCACAATTTTTAGTACTAAGAAATAATACCCAAGTAAATCTAGAATAATCATCTACAATTACAAAACCATATTGTTTACCTCCAATACTTTTATAAGATTCTGGACCAAATAAATCTAAGTGCAGAAGCTCTAAGGGTTTAGAAGTAGATACCATTTTCTTAGCTTTGTGAGTACTTCGAATTTGTTTACCCAATTGGCAAGCTGAACATACTTCAACCTTAGAATATTTCAGTTTTGGTAGTCCTCTGACCAGGTTCTTGCTTGATAGTTTATTAATCAAATCCATGTGTGCATGTCCCAACCTCCTATGCCATATATATGGATCATTGTCGATTGCAGCCAAACAGCATGCTGTTTCCTGCATTTCGAAGTCTAATACATATATATTTCCTTCCCTTCTAGCAACTAGTGGGATTTTGTTAGCACCAATAGTAATAATAGTTTTATCTATGCCAAACTGAACAAAATGTCCACCATCAAATAATTGAGTGACACTAAGTAAATTATATGAGAGACCTTTGACATATTGAACTTTATCAATCGAAATATTACTATTACCAATAGAACCAATACCAAGGATTCGAAGAGTCTTACTATTACCAATTGTAACTCTTCCACCCTTCTTCATTTTGAGACTTATAAACTGAGATTTGTCTCCACACATATGTCTAGTGCAACCGCTATCCAAGATCCATTGTTTCGACTTTATTTTGGCGGCAAGACATATCTACAAAACAAACAAACACAAACTTAATGTTTTGGTACCCATATAGGTTTGGGTCCAAACTGGTTAGTAGCAAGAATATATAACACATTTAATTCAGCTTTCTTGATCCATTTTTGGATCACTTTTGGTGATTGTTGGCTTGCTGTTTGTCTTCTGTCAGGAGCATTCTGGTATGCTGTTTGTCACCTGACTGGTCCATTCTGGTAAGCTGTTTTCCCTTTATCATTGATTTGAACCACACAATGAATTTCCAGATGGCCTTTTCCACCACATTTGTTGCATGTTTTCCAAGGCATGGCATAATCATAAGGTATGCCATTTTTACCATCATATTTGAGGACTCCAAGCTTCTTGTGTATGTCCATGCCAACTCCTTCTCTGACTACAGGGACTTTTGCCTTCTTCATCATTGTCTTTAAGTTGTCTTCTCCTTGCACAAAAGTTTCCATCCCTATCTGGAGATCCTTGACCTCTTTTTCCAGAAGAGAGATCAAATCAGCTTGCTGATTGATAAGTTCAGCTTGCTGTTTTCTCCTTTCAACAGATTTTGAGGATTCGGCTTGGCTTGACTCTTTGTTCTTGAATGATTGTATGCATTCATTTCTTTCTTCAATCTCTAACTTCAATCTTCTAAGTTCTTTCATAAGAGCCTCATTTCTTTGTAGAATCACTTTGTTGACTCCTTCGAATTGAACTAATTTCTCCTTTAAATCAGTAATAAGATCATTGTGATTTGTTTCTGGATTCTTCTCAGCCATTAAATCAGCAATCATTTTCTTTAACTGATTGTTGTTCTTTTCCAGCTTGCTATTCTTATGTTTTAGTTCCATAAACTCAATTATGGATACATGATTTGGTACCTGCACGGTTAGTTCTTCTAGCATATTATGAGATGAATTTAAATCAGAATAGATTGAATTTACCTCCCTTGCATCATCTTCTGAATTCGAATAATCACTATCCACACAATCTTCTTTTATGGATCCTAATGAACTTTCTTCATCATTTAGACCTACAAGGGACAAATTCACCATGTCTTCACTTGAGTCATCACTGGAGTCTGAATCATCATCACTCCAAGTCAGTAGAGCCTTTGCTTTTCTCTTGTCCTTGAAAGCAGCTTGCTGTTTAGACTTTAGCTTAAAACAGTCCTTCTTAAAATGGCCTGGCTTGCCACATTCGAAACAAGTTTGTTCCTTGGCTTTCCTTTTGGAGAATTCACCTCTTTCCCTTTTCTTTCTATTTTTCTTTTCAATCAGCCTCTTGATCTTTTGTGAGATGAGTGCCATTTCTTCGTCAGATTCAAACAGCTTGCTATTTGCAGACTCTGGCTTGCTGTTTGTAGAGTGAAGAGCCAAATTCCTCATTTTGGCTAGGGGAACCCGAACATCTTCAGCCTGACCTTTGCTTATCTTGCTTTCAAATTGTTCTAGCTCTGCAAACACAGCTAGGTGATCCATGGTGTCGATTGTTGAGGATGATTCCAAAGCCGTGACCTTGGCTTCATAAATAAATGGTACCGCACTTAACACTTTCATGTTAATTTCATCTTGTGGAATGTCTTTTCCAAGTCTCTTTAATGAATTTATAGTAACTTGGAACCTTGCTTGACCTTCTTTGATAGTTTCATCATCCTTGAGCTTGAAGTTTCCAAAATCATTCATTAGTTTGCTAAGCTTCACCTTCCTCAAGGTTTTTGATCCTTCATGATAGGTTTCCAAAGCATCCCACATTTCTTTTGCTGTTTTTAGGGAGGAGACTTTGTCATACTCAGCTTGATCTAGAGCATTCATTATGGAGTTTCTAGCTTCTCCATTAAAACCACATTTGATAATTTCATCCATAGTGAGATCATCAACACTTTCGGTTGATTCTTTTCATCCAAGAATTGATAATCTCCTTTCTGTACAACTCTTAACACCAGTGGCCTCTTGGATAAGAATGTTTCCATTCTACATTTCCACCAATTGTAATTTTCTGATCCAGTGAGGAGAGGAGCCCTATAATCGGCTTTTGCTTCAAGATAATGTTCTGCCATGATCGATACTTTCCTGTTACAGAATTGTTAGTACACCAAAGCTCTGATACCAATTGAAAAACAACACCTAGAGGGGGGGTGAATAGGTGTTTATGGTTATTAATGTGAATTTATGAACTGTTTTGAAAATAACTGAAAACAGCTTGCTGTTTGTAATAACACAGTTCACAAACAGCACGTTGTTTGTATCTAAAATGCAATGCAGAAAGAATATAAACAGTAAGTAAAAGAGACACACAATCTTTTAGCCAGGTTCGACCCCTAATCCCCTATGGTCTATGTCCTGGTCCCTTACCAAACTTGGTAAGAGAATATATTATTGATTAACTATAATCCAATTACAAGATACAACAATATATCTCCCTTAACCCTTGCTGCTTACAAATGGCTTGCTGTTTACCTGTGCTGAACCAACCCTCTAAGTACTACTTCCCAAGTATACTTCTCTAGTCTAGTTCGACTCACCCTAAAACCTGAAGCCAATCTTTTACAGCAACAAAACAATACAATTTGAATAATACAAATGTTTTGAAAGAATACAACTCAACCTATAAATCCTCAAAATAATGAATATGCGTGTATGAAGAGGTTTGAAGGTTTTGAAGGGTTTAGCAATGTAAGCTCTGAAGTTGTTTGAGTATTTCTTGTTTTATGCACGTTGTATTCAGTACCAAGAACTGATAATACTCAGTTCTTATATAGGTGAACAAGAAGGGTTTGAATTTGTTTGATAAAAATTCCAACGGTATGAATTTAATCCGTTAGAGAAGAAGCAATGCTTTTGAGCAAGAAGATATACTTTGATAATATGCAAAGCTGAAATCTGGAGCGTGTATGGAGATAAGAGAGTGCAGGGAATAATGTTATGATGAGTCCCATGTGATGTATTTGAGTGGAGGTAAGGTGGTGTATTAAAATAAGGTAAAGTAACCTTATTTAACCAAAAGGAATATTGACTTGTCTCCAAAAGCTTGAGAGGTGGGAATGTTCATCATATATTCTGAGGACCTTTACATATAATCTATATATCATTTCCTCTTGATGCCCTTTGATTTTCCCGAATGGATCTTTAATTCCATCAGACACAATCAGCTTGCTGATTGTACAATTGGCACGCTGTGTGTGACAATTGGCTTGCTGTTTGAGGTATACTGATTATGAAATCAGTAAGCTGTTTTGTCCTGCAGAAACAAGTTAGAGCACACACAAATGGCATGCTGTTTTAACCTGCAAAACCAAGTTAGAACTAACACAATGGCATGCTGTTTTATATCTGTAAGCGCCAAATAGCTTATTGTTTGTTATCATCAAAACCTAGGAGTTTCAAACAACATAATGCAATGGTTTTCTGACTAATACACAACAGTTTTTAAACGTTGTTAACAATTACGTAACACAACAGTTGTTTAACTGGTGTTTGATAGTATCAAAGACGGCGACCCAATAGACAAATAGACAATGGTTGAAAAGTGTTGTCTGACTTGGTTCTGCTGTAGTCGGTTTGAACAACGGTTTGTTATTTCACTGGTGTTGTGCCAATGCAAATTAACAACGGTTTATGTACACAAAAAATGATTTTAAATAATGCCCCCAACTAATCCATTATATCTATTATATGTTAACATTGCTTTTGCACCCATTTAGTAATTTACTAAAATATCCCTAAAATACTTATAATGTTAAAAAATAATGACTTCCAAGGATTCGAACCCATGACCTTCATGTACTAAAGTTTTATGTTTGCATGTATTACCACTACACTAGAACATTTGATGACACATCTTTTCAAATCAATGATTGCATACATAGACAATCCATTTGCTATTTTTTTTTTTTAATATGACCTCCATGTACCAAAGTTTTTATGTTCACATGTATAGGTACTACACTAGAACATTTAATGATACATTTCTTATAATCAATATAATTGTATACGTAGACAATTCATTTGCTAATTTTTTTTAATATTTATTTTCAAATTTATTCATAATAAAATTAATTAAAATGATAAGAACATGTAAACTATTTTTAATTGAATGAATAACTGATTGAATGTATGTGTATTTAATATAAAATTTTAAATATATAATTCACATGGTACACGAAATAACATAAATTTTAATTTTAATTTCTAATACATGTATATTAATATTTTTATGAAAACACCAATTATAATATTTATTTATGTTTGTTACGTGGTACACGTATGAATGAGCATTTCACCATATCTACCCGAACTGGTTCCCTTCCCGTTTGGATTGTGGATTCGGGAAATTTTTCGAGTCAATATGAAATATTATAGAATAAAAATTCGTGCGAAGGAAATGGGCTCGTGGATTAAGGTATCCCAACACGATCCCCGTTTCCGTTCCCCGACTGATTATCATATTTAGAAAAAAATATTTTTTAAAACATATGTTTACCAGATTATTAAAGAGACTGAAAGTATGTGTATTTAATATAAAATTTTAAATATATAGGCCTCGAATTCACATGATACACGAAATAAGATAAATTCAAATTTTGATTTATGGTACGTGTATATTAGTTTTATTTTGTAAAATTATAAATTATATTAGTTGTCTATGTTCGTTATTCTCATAACAAATGAAACTAATTCACGTGAGACACGTATGGATGAGCATTTCATCCTGTGATCTCGATCTCATCCCTTTCCCGTTTTTCTTAGGTATTCGATAAATTTGTCGGGACACCATGAAATATTATATAAAAAAATCGGAGGAAGGGAATGGCCTCAGGGAAGGTAACCAAGTCCGATCCGTGTTTTCGGTCCCTAAATGATTATCATATTTATGAAAAATAATTTTTTGAAATATATGTTTACTAGATTATTAAAAATAATATAATTCAAAAATTCAAAATTTTTATAAACTTAGAATTTCTAATATAAAATTTAATTTTAATACTATATTTCATCTTTTTTTTATTAAAAAAATTAATTCAAATCGCTATTTATAATATAATAATAATTTTATCATGATTTATCAATTAATTTTATTATCCGATATATTCGAGAATATATACATTTTAAATAAAAAAATTAAGTATCTCCCATTTTTTGTGGGGATCCTCGTTCCTTGTTCGTGGTAAGAATCATGAAGCAAAATAATCCTCATTCGGGGATCGATACGGGTTCAACGATTATATTCAAAATTTTAATTAAAAAAATTAAAATCCACGATTTTTCACGGGAATCCCTATTTCCGTTTCGGGTAGAAATCTAGGAACATAATTATCCTTGTTCGGAAACCGGGACGGGTTCAATGATTATGTTCGAATTCGGGGAGTGTGACAGGTATAACACTACCCGGCCTTGAATTGACCGACCTGATGCACATCCCCAAGTATACATACAACATGAATTCGTTTATTGTTAAATTTGGACATCTAGATATGAAATACACTCAACTAAATACCAGCAAAAGAATAGGTACATCAATTTTTTTTATCAACTTAAAAAAAACGATAATACAACTAAATTGGGTACATTAAAATGTTAATCCAATTTGTTGACAAATATTAAAAGAGTTTAATTGAAATTCAAAAAAATGATGTTAACAAAATAACATTAAAAAAACGTATACATGTTTAATGTGTGAGAGATATGACAATTAACTATTTTATTATAATAACACATATTCAGCTCGTAAAGACAACAATAGTAATTTTATTAAACATGGAACGCAGGTCGATGAGACGTTGTCAAAGATGAATGGGAAATGATTGGAGAGAGAAAAGACGAACAAACTTAAGGTTGTTAAAGACGAAAGAGAGGTGGTGGGGCAAGATAAATGTGCATATATGATGTCGTTAGAGGAAAGAGCGGATCTTAGAGGTATAATGAGGAGGCTGGATATTGATCGAAAAAAGGCCGAAGTGAGAGTGCACATGATCAATAATAAATTGGAGTCGATATGAGGTAGACATACGAGTAGAAGAGAAAATAGATATTCAAAAAATGTTGTGGCTAAGATTGAAAGTAGTTAAAAGAACTACTATCGTGGTAATTCTTTTAGGATTTTACTGAAAAACAAACTAAAGGACATTATTATCGTGGTAATACTTGATAACTAACGATTAACTCTTCTTGTATACCAATTTTGTCGGTTATCCTTCTCACATTTAACAAGCATCACTATAAATATGATCCTCGAAATTTAGAGTGTGCTAATAATTTGAATTTAGAACGATTATTAACAATTGAATCTTAGTAAACCGTTGCACGTGAAAGGTAAAACACACTGACAAGAGGAAATAACGAACTCCATCGCAAATTTGAAAAATATTAGTTAGTGGGATGGATTTTATTTGTAATTGAGTAAGGGTAAATAAGTAAAATCAACAGGTACCGTACCGACCGACCGACCAACCAACCAAACTTTTAATGTTTTAGCTTTTATATAATAGTATTGATTTTAGTCGAATGGCTATAATATGTTGATTACTAAATTAATACAAAAAATGATAAATAAAGTGTATAACATATTTTTACTCGATATCAGTATAATATTCGATTTTATCTTAAT
This sequence comes from Saposhnikovia divaricata, assembly GCA_036435485.1. Lineage (NCBI taxonomy): Eukaryota > Viridiplantae > Streptophyta > Magnoliopsida > Apiales > Apiaceae > Saposhnikovia > Saposhnikovia divaricata. The sequence continues at coordinate 173,287,741 of CM071598.1, forward strand.
TATTTTTACATTATATCGGTTAATCCTATTAGCATCGGGTAATTTATAGATTGACTAATAAAAAGATTAAAATACCCGTCGGTGTAAAGCAAGTCATGGTATCTAAGGTTGCCGAAAATGGAAGGGGCATAGGAGTGGATGTTGGTGAAGGTTATGTTGGTGAAGGTTGAGATCTAAATTAGATTTGAATGTGTGGTTATGATTAGTTTTCGATTCTCATATCTGTAAATTACGTAGTGTTTAATCATTCCAAGTTATGTTTTTTAAATCGTTAGATGTGATTGTATTGTTATGATCATATATGAAATTCAGGCAAGAAATTTGAGTTATTACTTGTGTCCATAAAAAATATCACACTAATGATGTATAGTGTTTCAAAAATTAAAAATTGTTTATTTAAAAAAAATCAAAACAACAACATTTTATGAATTTAAATGGTGCCCGTGCTTTGCACGGGCTTTCATGCTAGTTAATTAAATAATGAATCAATAAATTTATCAGTACAAAAGTTTCTTATTGATCTAGCTACAATTTCTATGTAAAAATTGCATACATAGCAATCTCATGTCTCTACAAGTCCTACAAATTATCAATTTCTACAAATTATTCCTACCAACACTTAAAGTCCCCTTTAGTCAAGCCCTTTGCATCCTCATATAGCTAGGTATCCTCCTGAACAAATACTAGATCTTGTGACCTTTGTCGAGGAAATTGAGGCAGTCCCTTGGAAGACATTTTTCACAAGGACCTGCAAACAGATTAAACATCAACGAAAATATGGGAAGATGATATGCAAGAATGGACGAAATATTAAAGTGCTAACTAACTACTCCAATTTAGTGCTATAAGCGGCTGGTCATATTAGTTGATTGTCATTTTATTCCATATGATTACACAGTCCCTTCAAGTATGAGGTAAATTTGACCTCCTCTCCATAGGGTACAAAAACTTATGGTTTGTACATTTAAGCAGTTGGTTTACACCTACTTGCTCATCATGTAGGATAAATCTACGAACCATTAACACTTTCTGATGTTGATAATTTTATGTCAGTTTTCAAAACAACGATGTTAAATATTGATTTTATTACAGAGCGAAGTTATATAAATTTAATTGATCAAAATAACGATGTTAAATATTAATTTTATTTAATAGTGAAGTTACATACTAGAATTCTATTAACTAACGATCGAAATAAAAATCGAGAATGGGACTCCATTAATTAAACTTTTTAATAAAAAAAGAAACCCCTTCTTAATGGTATGGTATGCCATGCATACCCACTACATATTAAATTAATTTAATTAATTAAAATAATAATACTATATATTAATCTAATTTAATATTGAAATTATATACTAGGAGTCTTAACTAAAAATTGAAATAAAAGTCGGGAATATAGTATTATATATAACTTAGGGCTCCATTAATTAATATTTAAAAGTATTTATAATAAATTAATTATAAATACAATTAAGAATATAGCTACTTTTATATTACCAGAGTGAAGTTATATAAATTTAATTAATCAAAATGAGAATATTAATTTAATTTAATAGTCAAGTTACATACTAGAAGTCTATTAACTAACAATCGAAATGAAAATCAAGAATATATTGTTATGTGCAACTTTGGAGCTCCATTAATTAATATTTAAAAAGTATCTATAATAGATTAATAATAAATACAATTAATAATACATCTACTCTCATATTACCGGAAACGGAGAAATTAAGAACTCCTACATAAATTTCATAATTGTATATATTTTATTATATGTAGATCACCGACAAAGTTGTCCATAAACAAAAGATATATAATTTAAAAATAATTTATATTTGATTGACAATTATAATCATATACTAATATCAATCGCAAAATTCTCCAAAAACATCATAAAATTTTTCCAATATTTTCATCAATTTTTGTGAGAATACTCAATTTATGGTATAAATATAATATGATATAAAATGTTCAACAACAGAATATTAAAATACAAATAATTTCAATTGCACAACTTTAGAATTCATGTGTTTGACTTCAAAATTCGGAAGACTTTTAAGTTTAGTTGTAGAACTTAAAAATTATGGTATAAACATAATATGAGATATAGTGTTCGCCAGCAGAATGTTGTTAAAATAATAAGTTCAGTTGTGAAATTTTGTAAAAAAAAGTAATTACAGTTTAAAAATTTTAAGCTCATGTGCATCACTTTGAAATTTAGTAGCAAAATGTTGTACTTTTACTATGAGACAAAATAGGTTTTGCAGTAGAACTCTATAATTTTGGGGTTATTTTTTTGTAAAATAAGATTAATAAAATAAATTAAAATTTTTGAAGAATAAAGATTGAAAAAATTAGCCAAAAGCTTTGTGAGATAAAAAATTAATAAAAATAAAAGATTTTAATAAATGTGTCATCGATTAAATTTTCTTATTTTAATTAATTGAAGTAATAATGTAGTTTTTATTTACAACAATACCCTTTTAAAAATAATTTAAAAATAAATTGAATCTGGACAGTTTATTTAGAAGTAATAGAACGACTAATAATGGTTCTTCAGATCTCTTTTAGTGTTTGGTTCTTTGTTGATCATAACTATTATTGATAATTAAATGTAGTATTAAAGTAAAAAAATGTCATCAAATTATTTAATTAAAATAATATGATGAATATTTTTATTTAAAAAAATTAAAAATATTAATTTAAGATAATTGATCAGAATTCGTGCTTCGCACGAGTTATCGGCTAGTAAATATAAAGAATTATTTATTTTAATTTTTTTAAACCATATTTTAATGGTATTATTCTGTACCATTTAACACATGGTTTTCTACTTTAATAAAGAATATAAATTAATATTTTAATCTCGGCTAGTGTTCAAAATGTTCTTGTGCATGACACGGGTTATCAGCTAGTACAATACAATATAAAATTGTAGTAAAGACAGTAAAAAATGTTGTCCAAAAGTCACCGAGAGCCAAGACCTTTCTCTACACCTACAAAGACATAACTAAATTTTTTTTTTTGAGGCATCCACTAAAATTGATGTCTATTATAATTGTCTCTACACTACAAGAATTGGCTAATTCACCATCAAAAATTACCAACGGATTATATTTCGTTGGAGTTTACCAACGGAATCCTGACTGTTTTGAATTAATAACATAGTCAAATCTTTAGTAATAGATTACCAACGGTTTACCTATAAATATTTACCAACCAAATATTCCGTTGGTAAATTCTGGCGCCTAATTGTCCCGCCCAACCTTTACGACGAAATTGCCTATGGATTACCAACATGTTACTCACCAACGGAATTGCGACAACAACAAAAATAGAATTTCGTTGTTAATTCCGTTGGTAAAATTCCGTTGGTACTTCTCTCGTAAATCCGTCACAGACTTGTTGGAAATGGGTATATACGTTGTATTTATATTCCGTTAGTATTTCGTAGGTCCGTCATTGGGTTGTTGAAGTACATTTATTTTCCGTCATTATTCCGTTGGTAATTCGTCCATAATTCCGTAGGTACATCCGTCACAGGTTTGTTTAAACCGTAGGTAAATCCGTCATAGGGTTGTTGAAGTGCATTCACTTTCCGTCATTAATCCGTTGGTAATTCGTCCATAATTTCGTAGGTACATCCGTCATAGGTTTGTTTAAACTGTCCTTATTTAAATCCGTAGGTAAATCCGTCACAGGTTTGTTCAAACCGTAGGTAAATCCGTCATAGGGTTGTTGAAGTACATTTACTTTCCGTCATTAATCCGTTGGTAATTCGTCCATAATTCCGTAGGTACATCCGTCACAGGTTTGTTCAAAATGTCCTTATTTAAAACCTTCTTCCGAAAATTACAATCAAAACTTACATGCTACTGATTTGCAAAGAGTCTTATCAAAATATAATTGCAAATAAGGTTAGTTACTTTTATATTCCTTGTATTATCTTTTTTTGCTAGTTATTCATTGATTTATCTTTTAATTCATTAATATTAATCATTTATGTTAGGAGTGATAATTTGAATAAATATTTGACTTTAACCATGCTATGTTTATGCGTGATTTTTTGTGAAAAGCATGAATAAGGATGGTTCGAGTTTCAACATTAGTTATTCTATTTTTAAGAATTATAAGTCATATTAGTTTGTTTAAGTGTTTATTATTATATGTTAAATAATTTAGGTATATATTGTTTATGTATATTTTTTGTAGGTGGTTTTAATAAAATGAATGATAATCGAACTTGGATGTATAAGAGGAAAGATGGGAGAGGATTGCTAAGTACTCAATTTATTGCCGGGGTGAAAGAATTTATAGAATATGCAGTATCTCTACCATCCTCATTTGATGGAACAAGTGTACAATGTCCTTGTGCAAGGTGTAAGAATCATAAATTTTGGAATGCAGAAACTGTGAAATTACATCTCTACAAGAAAGGATTTGTAAAAGATTATAATGGATGGAATCAACAAGAAGAGCCATCCATTGTTAGAGAAAATGTAGGACAATCTTCGACAAACCATTCAAATGTTCCAACTGGTACAAGTGGGAACAACCTAATGTACAATATGGTGATTGATGCAGCCGGCCAAAGTTTCGATCCGCATCAGTCAGAAGAGATGCCCAATCCAGATGCACAAAAAATATATGACATATTAAAGTCTTCAGAGCGAGAGTTATATGATGGTTGTGAAACTTCTCAGTTAGCTGCCATGGCTCAAATGTTGAGTATGAAGTCTGATCATCATTGGTCAGAGGCATGTTATGATCAGACATCATAGTTTGTTAAAGGCATATTACCTAAGGATAATACATTTCTTGATAGTTTCTATAGTACAAAGAAACATATGGAAGAATTGGGTCCCCTCTGTTCATATTGATTGTTGCGTTAATGGTTGTGTGATATATTGGGGAGAAGATCAGGACATGGAGTCATGCAAATTTTGTTCTCAGTCGAGATACAAAATTAGAGTCAACAGGTCTACGAGAGAGAGGAAGAAAGTGGCAGTTAAACGAATGATATATTTTCCATTGGCACCAAGATTGCAAAGGTTGTATGCATCCCCAGCGACTGCAGCCCATATAAGATGGCATGTTGATCATTATAAAGAAGATGGTGTGATGCGTCATTGTTCAGATTCAGAGGAGTGGAAGCAATTTGATAGAGTACACCATTTTCCTCAGAGGTAAGGAATGTAAGGCTTGGACTTTCTGCTGATGGATTTCAGCCTTTTGGTCAATCAGGTAAGCAATATTCTTCTTGGCCAATTGTAGTGACTCCATATAATTTTCCCCCGTGGATGTGTTCGAAAAAAGAGTACATGTTTTTGTCCATACTTGTACCTGGTCCGAGAAATCCAAAGCAAAAGATAGATGTTTTCCTTCAACCGTTGATAGCCGAGTTAAAAATGTTATTGGAAGTTGGAGTTGAAACATGGGATACTTCTTTGAAACAAAATTTTCAAATGCGAACCGCGTTGATGTGGACTGTAAGTGACTTTCCTGCTTATTCAATGTTGTCTGGATGAAAAACTGCTGGTCATTTAGCTTGTCCTCATTGTGCTCATGATCATGATGCTTATAATCTTTCGCATGGAGGGAAGCCAACCTGGTTTTATAATCATAGGAAGTTCTTACCTGCAAATCACCCATTCCGAAAGAATAAAAATTGGTTTACCAAAGGAAAAACAGTCTCTGAATTTGCTCCACCAATTCGGACTGGTGAAGATGTGTTACAAGAAATTGAGTCACTTGGAATGATGAAAATCACTGAACTAGGAAGTGAAGAACACAATGCTCAAGTTATCAAGACTTATAAATGTGGATGGAAAAAACGAAGCATCTTTTGGGATTTCCCATATTGGAGGACATTATCAATTAGACATAATCTTGATGTTATGCATGTTGAAAAAAATGTTTTTGAGAACATTTTTAACACTATTATGGCCATTTAAGGTAAAACCAAAGATAATTCGAAAGCAAGAGAAGATATTGCACTCCTTTGTTGAAGGCCAGAGTTAGCAAAAGATGAGTCAACACAAAAATATCCAAAAGCATGTTACAGTTTAGACAAGAAGGGTAAAGAAGCAGTATGTCAATGGTTGCAAGATCTTAAATTTCCAGATGGATATGTGTCAAATATGGGTCGTTGCATTGACATAAGAAAATACAAGTTATTTGGAATGAAAAGTCACGATTGTCATGTATTTATGCAAAGACTTCTACCAATTGCTTTTAGAGAATTTCTTCCGAATAATGTTTGGGAGGCTGTGACTGAGTTAAGCCTTTTTTTCAAAGACCTGACTTCAGCCACTTTGAAAGTTAGTGATATGCGAAAACTTGAAGAACAGATGCCGGTAATACTTTGCAAGTTGGAGCGCATATTTCCACCAGCTTTGTTTGACTTGATGGAACATCTTTTGGTGCATTTGCCGTATGAGGCATGCACCTTAGATTATAGTAACTTCTTTGCTTTACTCCCTTAAAACTGCACCTGTCAATAACTACACTAAGATTACAGTTGTCGATATGACACTTTTCTCAAATAATATAAATTATATATTATATAATTGTTAGAGTTGAAAGAAGGTAGATGATGGAATGGACTTGTCTGTCAAAAGGGCCCAGTTGGAAGATATTACAGGATTTTTGGCCTTGTTTTTACTACATGTGAGAAACGTCTTCATGTGGCCCTTGTTACAGGCATTTTCTGTTTGTTGTTTACCTTGATAAATGTATGATGTGAGTTTCTCTTGTTTTTCTGTACCTATGTATTGCAATTTTTAGAACAGAGAAACTTGAGCAAATTTAATTTAACTGCTAGTCACATTTTATTATCATTAGGTGTCATATCAGTGCTAGTACGACCGTTTCTATGTACATAGAGTTGCAGTGCACTTATGTACTCCATTCTAGTTTTAAAACTATTAACACAAATAATAACGCAAGAAGAAGGCTCATTTCTGGTACCTGAAAACGAATAGCAATACACCGTTTCTAGTGGGTTTTGATCGGAATGAATCGTTGAAGGGGGGAAAGGGAATCGGCTATGGTGCTTTCGGGCGAGGTTGAATGAAGTGATGTATTTGTGTTGTTCAAGTGTTGTGAGTGAAAAAGAGGGGGTCTGTATGTCATCAGTCTGGCCTCCTATTTTATGCAGGGTGATGCAGACTATAAGGCTGCCAGCTTCCATTTCTAACGATTTTATGGAGCTCTGAAAAATGCAAACAGAGGCTATCTCTGAATTTTTTTTGGTATATCATCACCCTAAGATTTCTACACTCATATAACCTCTAAGATTTCTATTTTTGCTGTTATTCTTTACTATGTGATGATATACCAAACTGTTGCTTTTCCATCCTCCCCGCAGATTGGTCATCAAATGTAAATGCCACGATACCCTACAATTTGAAATCAGATCAATATTTCGAGTAAAATGAACAAGAAAAACTATATTTGCTCAAAGATTATTTATTAGTTGTAAATACCTTGTGTGCTGCACGGCTAAATTGAGTAGTAGCATCACTGATGGGATATAATGTGTTACTTAGAAGACTAGTCTTGAGCCTATCAAGAGTTTCTATGTGATTTATACATGTTCATGTTTAATTGCAGGCTGAGACTAATAATAAAGATCCAACTCCAACTGATATCTATGAGCATACACATACTGTGAATAACGACAAAGTGACCTGGATTAACAAAAAAGCGGAACGAGTACATGTGAGTATTATTTTGGAACCAGGAGTCGGTAATTTTTTTTTCTTAGTCACATTCTTTCCTACTTAAGTTTATCTAATGTATTGTATGTGTTGCCATTAATTTATAGAAAAGAATTGAGGAACTCCGTAAGCTGCGTTCTCAGCCTCTTGAAGGTTCATCAGAACCTCAGCCTGTTGATGAAGATCAATTATTTCTTGATGCTGTTGGGGGTCTAGACAATAGGAATAGGGTTTATGGCATGGGTTCCTTGCAAAGTATTATATATGGGCCACAAAGTAATTGCAACACCGCAACTTCTCGTTACAACTCCAACGATGATTATCATCAGATGCAGGTTGAACTCCAGGAAATGAAGGATCGGGTAAAGGAATTGCAGCAGGCGAGAGATGATGAACTGCAAGATATGAGAAACCAGATGAATGAGATGAAGAACCAGCTTGCTATGGTGTTAAATAATCAGAACTAGTAAGGAGCTATGCTTCAATCATGTACCAAGTCTGTATGACTTTATTAATTCTTTATTATAGGCTTTTTAATTTGGTGGCTTTTTCTTTTGCAAGGGTCTCAGTATGTCTTAGTATCCCAGTGGCTTTGGATTTGTCTGAGTTTGTTTTAAGCTATGTCTGTGTTCCCAGTTGGTGTTTGATCTTCTTAGTTTGATTGTCGTATTTTCTGTTTCAATGGTTGTAATGTCCTAAGGCTGGGCCTTCTATTCTCAATACAATCGTTCTGTTTATAAAAAAAATAAAAAATTCTCTTATTTCCATTTTGTTTCATTTATCTTATGTTTTGTAATTGTTTATTAAATATATAATATATAATGTAATAATTACTAATATGTATAAGATACGAAAGTAAACCTAGCAAGAATCTTTTTTTATTTACTAATATTACTAACAATTTACCAACGGAATTTAATTTATAAAAAATAAAATTTTAAAAAATATCCATAAAATTTCAAACGGGACTATCTACAACATATTGTAGGCATTCCGTTGGCACATTACCAACAGAAATTCCGTTGGCAAATTGTTTTTTTGAAAAAAGTAAAATGGTTAAATTTCCGTTGGTGATTCCGTTGTAAAATTACCAACAGACCGTTGGGAACATATTACCAACAACGTTTTTTGTGATGGCTTTTTTCGTTGGTAATGCCGTCACGATTTGGAATTAACAACGATTTTTAATATTTAGCAACAGAATTTTCTGTTGGCAAATCTGCCAATTCTTGTAGTGCTAGATGTATTTTACTTAAGTCTTGATAAACTAAAAGAAATAAGTGTATATAAATGTCAAGCGTATAAGCAAGTAATGAGCATTACTTTAAAGTGGAACTCAAATTTCATACAAGATTATTGACTAAAAAATAATAATTACTATATTCAAGAGCCAAAAGCATGCAATTCCTTTTCCTATAAATCTCATTACTCTGACCATGATGCATGTTCTTCACTGTACGTCTAATATCATCATGAAAATGAAAAGCTACTTCAAATTGATCAGGACACATTGTTAAACATCATCCTAACTTCTTCCTTACTCATAAGCTTGTTCGTTGATCACTTTGCCTGTTTAGAATTTGTGATTTTTTTTCCAATACAGTACAACAACAATACGTTTAACTCATAACTGTATAAAGATGAAAAAACGATTACCATGTATTCAGTTAAGGTTACCATGGATGTACTTAGCCTTAAGGACGGCAAGAAATCGCAAATTAACAACAGCCAAATTCGAAACAGACCATGGAAGAATCAAATTTTAAAAAATTAAGAAAAGTGGGGAAAAACAGCAACGATAAGCACACTAGTCCAAGTACCACCTGTGATGATATTTTGCTTTTTTGCATCCTGTAAATTAGGGTTGTTAAAGTAAACTAATATCATATTAAGAGGAATGAGCAAGCTTAAGTTGAAGATAACTAGAAAATTACAAAAGTCATACATAAAATTACAGTAAGATGATGTTAAGTTCTCCTGTCTTCGCACATATATCCGCTAATTCTTAGAGAGGAATGGGCTCAACAAGAAGAGAAACAAATGCTTCTTTGGCTACAACATCTTCAACACTAAAACCATCGTCTCCAGCATTATACAAACAATGGCCTACCCTGATTAGATTCAGCATAATATCAACAAAAGACCAAGATAAAGGATTAACATCCTCCTTTGAAAATCTTAGTTTATTAACTTGTGCCCACTTCTTCCTTATCAAATGCATAATGTGCTCACGAGAAACTTCTTCTGAAACACCAGTTTCCGACATGTAGCAATGTATTGCTGATGGAACATCTCCTCTCTTCAACTCTTCCTGCAACCAAATGAATGTAACATATAAAGACAACATACAAATTCTAACATTTTGCAACTACTTATGTACACTACAAGAATTTTCAGTTTTAATAACAGAAAATTCCGTTGGCAAAGCAAGGAAATCCGTTAGGGAAAACAGTTTGCCAACGGAATGCCAACCGAAACGAAGGGTTGGTACAAACATTGTTGGGAAGGGGCTTGCCAACCGAATTATTTCCGTTACTAACTTTAACTGGGCGGGAGGTTTAGCGCGTATTTTTGGAACATTTTTCCCAACGGAATCCCAACGGAATTGATGTTTGTTAGTAATTCATTGGAAATCCGTTGTTAGGGGGTTGGCTATTCAACACCTTTGTTTTCTATTGTAAATCCGTTAGTAATCACAAACGGACATATTTCCGTTAGCAATTTCCGTTATTAAAATCAAGAATTCTAGTAGTTAGATAGATACCAAGCATTCAGTATTGGTATCCACTATGTATATTGAATCTGCAACTATTAAAATTCAGTACCGAAGATGTTCCATAATCATCAGCTAATCGAAAGATTTCACATGCCAATCGTACTATATCAGGAAGGTCCTCGATAAACTCTAAACCTTCTTTCTTGATTGGATCCTCGGAACAGATGTAGGAGTAAAGCACCACAATGGGGCCTCCTATTGACACAAATCCATTTTTCAAGTATTCTTCTAGTGTTGGCTGGTATCCACTGTTATACCACCTGGCCTCCACTATGTAACGCTCGAATAAATCATTGAACTACAACAAAAAATTGAGAATTTAAGGCCCTGTTTAACAATCTTACGAACCAAAATAATTACCTTAATTAGCAATATATATATGTATGATGGCAAATATAGGAAAGATACCCATTTTTTTTGGTGTGGAAAAGTATCGATGTTATGGTTCTTGAGGATGTCATAAGTCGTTTCATTGACCACGTTGATCAATGACAGGAAGCACAACTTCATGTAGTCTGGGAGCTCTTTCATTGCAATTGTATCCCACCTAAAGTTCCCAAATAATTAGAATTACAACACTTGCCTGTTTTTGGTATACTGGCAACGTGCCAAGAACGGGCCAGTTGTAATTGTAATAATATTAATACATATAGCTTGCAATTAAGAATTAAGCTTTAGGTGTTCAAGTTAAACGTAATTCTATGCTTAATTTAAATAGGTAAAACTGGCCATGTACAGATATAAATTGATTATAAAAACAGAAAAAGTTTACGAGGCTCAAACCTCTCCACGACATTTGTAAAGAGCTCAAGTTCATCCAGTGTACCATAAATATCATAAACATCATCGTACACACCAACAAGCTCTATTATTTTAGTTAAAACCTCTCTGCAATATCTGTGATGTGGCTCGCCTGTAATTCCTAAACTCCAGATAAATGATGCCACCAACCTATCTCTGGCAAAGGGAAGTTTCTTTCCCATTTCTAATCTACTCCACCACCTACATATCAAAAAGAGTAGGTATCAATTAAGTCTCATCTATTCGCCTAATGTCCCAACAAAATATAGCTTGCATTTGAGCATACACTTGTCAAAAAGTGTCATACATGTGGTTTTACGCTTTCAACAGTGGACTAAGTTGTATCCATTCCTAGATTCATGTTAAAAGCTTAACTATATTTTTAACTTCACTACATACCTTGACAAATCTTTAAGCTCGTCTTGGTTCAACCCTTGCCTAATGTTGAAGTCCAACTTTGCAAATTCCAGAACTGCTGGGATCGTGTCACCACATCTTTGATACAAATTTATGTACCACCTTACATCAAATCTCGGGATCCTCCATTGTAATGGAAGCTCCAAAGCATGTCTCACTTGCATCTGGAGATCCAAATCGATGATACTTTGGAGGCACTCTTTAAGTTTGTTACTTGTAAAGGACCAAGCCTCCTCCATTAGGGACTCTCCTTCCATAGAAAAGTACGACGCTTCGTACAAACTTAACAGTCCCTGGACATCTGAACATATAACTTTACTGAAGATCCCATTTTCTGTAAATCTCTTGAAACCCTCTGACCAAACAAAAGTTAATATATCAGTACAAATCTAGATTTTGACGCAGCTTCTGGCAGGCAAACAGTTACTTTTAACAAAAGATAAATGCACACTTACATAACATTACTTTTAAATGGAATTATATAAAATTTCATTAAAGATATTACCCGGGGTTATATAATGCCCATGTTGTCTAAGAAGCCTAAATTCGAGAGCAGTAGCATGCAAGTCCTTTTCCCAAGTCTCATTTTTCTGACCAGTATGTATCTTCTTCAAGGTACGGTTAATTTCGTCACGGAAATGATAATCTAACCCAAGTCTTTGCAACTGATCAATCAGTTCAAGCTGATCCAACGGTTCAACCACATTATTAAATATCATCCTCACCTCTTCCTTCAACTCAGAAGCTCGTGCGTTGATTGCTTCCCCCTGTTTAGATTTTGTGGCTTTCAATCAGTAAATAATGACACCAATTTTATAGGAGTACTTATGATTAGCTATATATAGATGAAAACAACAAACGCAAATTACCGTGTATTCAGTTTTCAAAGACTGCAAGAAATTGTTGTCCCACTTGCAAGGTTTGTAGTTTGCTGATCGCCTTACAATAGGCACTGCTGGAACAGGAACCTTGGTTGTTCCGGTTCCTGATTTGATAACAGACTTGCAGGCTGTCACATCTTTACGTTTGCATGGGGTGAATCTTCGAAAGTTGATCGAGGAAGAAAGTGGAAATGTAGCTATAGCTGCCATTAATAATACTAGCTACTTTTGATATGCAGAATATGAACTGTGACTGTGAGTCTGTGAGAGATGCTGCACAAACATTACTCTGCATGCACGAAATATATAGCGAGTCTGTCATGGACTCATGATACGTTTATTGAATTAAGCAATCGTGTTATCAAGATTGGTGTACCAGATGTTTTGTTATCAGCATACATAGACACCCCAAATTTGAAATGGAAGTACTGTGAAAACCACATTTGTTCTTTTTTAGTGAGCTAAAAAAATTTGGGGTCCCAACTTGACTACTATCGGTATCATTTAAATCTTTAAAGTCATAATTAATAAACAATACCTCTTTATATATACTTCGGAGATAAAAGTAATTTTTCATCGAGTTGTACAAATTTTTATTAAATGCTACTATAACCAAATGAAAAATTATGAATTCTAGTATTTCTAATAATATATTTAGATTTTAAGAAATTTATTTACTATTTACTTTTAATTAAATCAAAGAAAATAACTACAAAATTAAAAGTAAATAGTATTAAAATTTCTTAAAATCTAAATATATTATCAGAATTACTAGAATTATTAACATTTCGTTTGGTTATGATAGCATGAAAAATGTGTAGAACTCAATCAAAAAATATACAAGATTCGGGGTTCGATTCCTTACAACTACATAACTATACATAAATATACAAGATTTATTTATTTTAATTCTTTTAAGCTTCGATTCCTTACAACTACATAATTATAAAGATTATTTACTTTAATCTTTTTGTTTTATCTCGGATTCGATTCTCTATAACTATATAATTAAATCTATACTCTTTATTAATGTGAAAAACTATGTTTTAATGGTACGCAATAGTACCAAAGTACCAAAATACCAAATTTGGTTATCACTAGATTTTGGGTCGATTCCTTACAATTACATAACTATACAAGATTTATTTACTTTAATTATTTTTAGTTTCACCTCAGTTCGATTTCTTACAACTACATAATTATAAAGATTTATTTACTTTAATTTTAATCTTTTAGCTTTATCTCAGATTCGATTCTCCAATTATAAAGATTTATTTACTTTAATTTTAATCTTTTAGCTTTATCTCATATTCGATTCTCTATAACTACATAATTAAATAATATATTAATATTATATTTGAATCTCGACTCGTCGTGTATGTACCCGCTGTCGAGTGAGGGAGTGTATGTTAAAACGGGTAGTGTCAATAAGATTCTAGTAAATCTTTTTCTAAAGAAAAAATCAAGCTCAATAAATCTTCTTGCTCTCTGCATCTTCCATGTGCATCATATCTGCATTTCGATAGAGTCTTGAAACAGTAACCGAGACACAGAAAAAGTTATGATTTGAAATCAATCTGACAGCTAAGAACAAGCTTCAGAATGCTTAGAGCTGTAGTCTTAGCATCTTACATTTTGACCACATCATTAGTAAATCTAGGATTTTTTCTCTGAACATGTAGATGTTGAGTTCTACATTAGTTAGGAGCATTAGATTTGTCCCAAATTTACAGTTGCGCTATCTTAATTCAACGAGTTCAATAACCAGCAACTGAAACATGAGATTTTACACATTCCGCAATTCATAATCTTTCTATTGCAAAATACTTTCAACAAACATTCATTCTAGTTCAGTCTTGATCTTATCATTGCAAAGTCAGTTGTAATCTTCTTAATCCTCCTTGTGCCTTTGAGCCCCTTTGAGGATTGTTCTGTAATCTTTCTCCTTCATAGTGAATTTGGCTTGCTTGTCGTCGCCTGTAATTTTTACCTCTACCAGAGGGATTTCCACGTAAATCTTGTGTGTTAATTTTATTGTTTCTGAATATTCTTACACAGAATCTATATTCCGCTTGTGATTGTTTGATTTAAATCCTTACACAAAGCAACTCTGAACAAATTAATAATTTTTTGTCAGTAATATTGGTCAAATATTATACACACTGGCACACTAGCTAAAATTATACTACACATTAGCTGATAGCCCGAATTTCTATGCAAATTTACCAATCTTAAAATTTAGAAGAATTAATTTATTTCTCGCTAGCTACATGGGATAACTAAATTGTATAACACTTAGTTAAGCAACAACTATATATCCATCCATTGGCGATAATTATTTTTTGAAATCGGACAAGTGGAAATTTTTACAACTTCCAATCTTTTCGTCCATTTATAAAAGCTCATAGTTTTTACGGTAAAAAGGCATTTTTAGTGTTTTAACTTGGCATGTTTTGACGATTTGGTGTTTGTACTATTAAAATTTTCAATTTGGTAAGAATAACATTTGTAACTTTCAATTTTTGTGCATGTTTTGCTTTCAATTTTTTATTTGTCTTAAGTTGACTACTGATTTTAGAGGCATGATATATGTTTTGTCATGTTAGCAATGATACGGGAATTTGGAAAAATGAACATCCTCCTCCTAGTTCTAACGTTAAAATGTCTACATTAGCGTATGCCGTACGGGTCCTACTGATTGTACTACATACAAATGTTTGGTGCACAAATTCAAAAAATAACATACACAGCAGAAGTTGTTATTACAGATTTACAAGAGTCAAAAATGTGACAATTTATTAAATGATGAGAGTGCAGGAAGCCAGGAAGGAAGAACAAAGAATGTGGCTCATACAGAATCAGGTTTTTTAAGCACCTGTCTTCAGTTGTCAACCTCAACAACCACATCATCATAGGGATGTCACGAAGGACACGAGCTAGAATTTTTTAAAAAGTTTATAAGTTCCCCCTAAAAAAATTAATAAATGTGAGGGTGCCTTCACAAAATTTACTCAGTGCACTTCTAAAGAAAAAAAAAATCCTAGATCCTCCCCTGATCATGGTTAGTTGAATTATGCTTACATACATTTCAGCTTTATGTGATATTTTTAGTGCAGGTAGCTTCTTGCTCTCTGCATCTTCAA
This sequence comes from Saposhnikovia divaricata, assembly GCA_036435485.1. Lineage (NCBI taxonomy): Eukaryota > Viridiplantae > Streptophyta > Magnoliopsida > Apiales > Apiaceae > Saposhnikovia > Saposhnikovia divaricata. The sequence continues at coordinate 173,303,483 of CM071598.1, forward strand.
TGTGCATCATATCTGCATTTCGATAGAGTCTTGAAGCAGTAACCGTCTAACCGAGACCTAGAGTATCGTCTTCAACCAAAAGATTATGATTTGAAATTGTAGACAATATTACATGATGTAAATTTGTAAATTCTATATGCTGTAAATATTAGTTTAGATTTACTATTCTACCCTTAGTCGGTTAGATTCATAACAGAATTCCCGCCTGTACATTGCTCAGTATTTATACCTCTGTAAACATTTTCAGTAATGAATAACACAATTTAATCTTTCATCCTCTCTCTCTCTCTCTCTCTGTCAGTTCAGTTTTACATGGTATCAGAGCCTTGAATCGATCAAGCTTTTCATCAATGGTGACATAGAGTTCTTCCGCATCTCTAGTTCGTTTTCGAACGGTTATTTCTCGATCTTTGAATATCTCTTTATCTCTTTACAATCTTGAATTTTTTTTTACGATCTATTTACTACGATCATCCTTTATCTCTTTTGTGATTAGTGTTCTTTTGATCAGTTCTTTTGATCAAGTTCTGTATCTTTCTGTTCTTTTCGATCTTGTTGTGTGATTGATCTGTGATTTGCATCTTGTGATCTATGTGTTTGTGATCTTAATTTCTGTTCTAATTCGCAAGATCTTTGTGTTTTACATATTGTACGCAAAGTGTTTGTATAAATTCCTCATTGAAAATTTCTCAAGTTTCTTTCAATCGTATCTTACGATGACTACTCAATCTATTCCTCACTATTCTGAACATGAAACACACACAACAACAACAATACTACTCAAGATGCTTCCTCTCTTTTCGATCTTTATCGCAATCTCTCTGCTACTTCATCCTCGTTTCAGTTTGATAATCCACTACATCTTCAGTCTTCTGATAGTCCTGGTATGAAACTGGTTAATGAGGTGTTTGATGGAACTGGTTTCAGTAACTGGAAAAGATCTGTTCTCATTGCTTTATCTGCTAGGAACAAACTTTGCTTTGTAGATGGTTCTTTTCCTAAGCCTGATTCTACTTCACCTAATTACAAGAGTTGGTCTCGTTGTAATGATATGGTCATATCTTGGCATCTTGGTGCACTATCTAAGTCTATTGGCCATAGTGTCATATATTCCTCATCTGCTCATCAAATGTGGCTAGAACTTGAAGAGAGATATGGTACTTCTAATGGAGCTCAACTATTTGGCCTGCATAAAGAGCTCACTGAAGTTTCTCAAGGGAATACCTCTATTGCTGCCTATTTTACTAAAATCAAGATGTTATGGGATGATATTGACTCTTTATGTATCTTGCCTGTTTGTTCTTGTGGATGCAAATGTGGAGCCTCACAAAAACTTACTCAATTTCAACAAGACCAAAGGGTTATACAATTTCTAATGGGACTAAATGATACATATAGCATGATGAGAGGTTCGATTTTAATAAAATCACCACTTCCTACTTTAGGCCATGTCTACAATTTACTTTTACAAGAGGAGGCTCAAAGAGAAATTCATTCTACTAGCCAATTTCTGACTGATTCTGCTGCTCTACATGTTAACTCTCCAAGATTCCCAAATCAGTTTACTAAGTCTAAGTCTACTGCTGGTTCTGATGGAAAGAAAACCACTCTTCATTGTAACTATTGCAAGAAACCAGGACACCTTATTGACAAATGCTTCAAGTTGCATGGTTTTCCACCTGATTTCAAGTTTACTAAATCTAAGAAGTTTGCTGCTCAAGTTGATGGCTCTGTATCTCCAGACATTGTGAAAACTAATGCTTCTAGTTATCATTCTCAAAATGATAACAAATTGTCTTCTACAATGACACCAAAACTTTGTGCACAATTCATGGCAATGCTTAAGTCTGCTACTCAACAGTCTACTCAACAGCCTACTACTTCTCCTGATCATTGTGCAAACTTTGCTGGTACTGTTTCTGCTTACTCCACACATGTTACTTGTCTTTCTGATACTCAAATGTTAATTGGATCATTGATAGTGGTGCTACCGACCACATGTGCTTTAATAAACATTTGTTTTCCAATTTACACTACTACAGACTGAACCTATAGCGTCGCCTATATAGACCTATAGCGTCGGTTGTTTGGCGTAGTATATGCAGGCGACACTATAGGTATAGGCCTATAGCGTCGGTTAAAATGGCGACGCTGAATCCTACTTTAGGCGTCGGTCATTTAAATGACCGACGCTATAGGTATAGCTTATAGCGTCGCCCTTTCAAATGATCGACGCTATAGGTTAATTTTTTTTTTAAAAAAAAAGCCTATCATCGCCCTTTCAAATGACCGACGCTATAAATATACCTTATAGCGTTGCCCTTTCAGATGACCGACGCTATAGGTATACCTTATAGCGTCGCCCTTTTAAATGACCGACGCTATAGGTTATTTTTTTTTTAAAAAAAAAAAGCATATAGCGTCGCCCTTTCAAATGACCGACGCTATAGGTCAATTTTTTTTTTTAAAAAAACAATAATTTCAAAATTGCAATTTCAATAATCTTTACCAAACCCAACAAATACCACAATATAGTATAAAACAATTACAATTATCCCATGCCAACAAACATTTGATAACAATACATATAATAGCAACACAACTAAAATAGCAATTAAATCTCAAAAGTTACAACAAAAATTATATTGTTCATCTAATTTAATTGGGGCATAATTACAACAAAAATAGTAATTCCCTGGATGTTGTCTGGAAGAACTTTCAGATGCCTCTGTAGGTTAATTTACTCATGATGTAACAAGTCCCTGTAAAACAATATACCAGAATAACTCAATTAGTATTCCCCTGTGCCAAAAACAGAGTAACTCAAGTAGTCAAGTTGAACATTCTGCATTCCAAAGCCATCAAATTATGTGTATATGCTATATGTTAATAATTACTTACCTGATTAAAACAGTGGGTAATAAAAAGGAAAAGATATTAAAGAGTCTGTGTGAATTCTACAATGATCGAGCCACACATCAAAAGCTTTGAGGAACGTGGACAACTGGTCTGGTTGCAATCTGCATGAACCTTGGCATTTAAGGGGACATGGCTAGTATCAGTACCATTTTCTGCAGGTGAAAAAGGTTCAATCTGGTTGATATTCTGATCATCCCAAGTATTGCAAGCTCTCAATGAAGGATAACCAACACCACACAAACCAGAATTATTCCCAAAATGAAATCCTCCCTTAAATTTCTTCAATCCTTGATGACAGAAAGGAAAATATAAAATTAAACTGGGCCAATATAAAATTTTGGTGCAATGACTAATACTTATTTAACTTACCGAGAGGGATGAGTCCAGAAAGTTTATTGTTTTGAACTTCTAAAACTTCTAACAGGGGAGCATTGGCTAATTGACCTGGGATTTTACGGGACAGATGATTGAAGCTTAAATCCAGCCTTTTTAGCATTGCCATGTTTCCTATGCTGGAAGGAATTTGTCCAGTCAATCTATTGTATTGCAATGTAAGAACATTTAGCTTCTGCAAATACCCTACTTCCTTTGGTATGCTTCCACTCAAATGATTGCAGCATAGCTCCAAAACTGATGAAACAAGAAATTTAATCCTTCTGTCAGATTCTATATTCAGAAATTTAAATTTAAGCAGATAAGAAATTTTTAGAATGGAATCATGAACTATTAGAACTAATTTTAGAATGATATAAATGTCATTCCCATAAACAACTCATATTGCTAGACATAAGTGCATTTTTACAACTTGTTTCTGAGAAAACAAAAAATACATTCCCCAGAACCAAAAGAAATCACATAAATAGAAGTACTACTAACCTTGGAGGCTAGCCATGTTGCCAATCTGAGGAGGTATAACTCCAGAGAGATTGTTGACATTGAGATAAAGATCAGTCAACTAAGTGAGATTAGAAATTTCAACTGGTATTACTCCAGACAAGGAGTTATAATGCAAGTAGAGACCAGACAAGCACTTCAGTCCGGCCACAGCCGGTGAAATGCTTCCTGTGAGACCTTTCCCCTGCAGTGAAATGTTAGCAACTTTAAGGTGCAAATTACAAGCCACACCTTCAAATGAGTCACTGCTACATGGATCGCCTTCACTTGTCCAAGATTGCAAGTACTCGTTATCGGGGTCAAGCGATGATTTTAACTCCATTAGTGCTCTAACTTCGGCATTACCATTTATGTGTTTTGTAAGAGAAGAAAGTGTGAGAAAAAGAATGAAACTGATGCATAGAAAATTGTTGCATGAAACGGTTTTGATATTCATATTATTGATTATAGAATGATGATAAAAGCAGTGAGACAAAACTAAGTTGGTTTTTTATAAGCACTGTGAAGGTTTTTCATGGAGATTGAACATAGAAGAGTGAGGGAAAATTTGAAGAAACTGTGAAATGTGAAATAGAAATTTTTGTTTACTCTGAAGTCTACCCTCTCCAGGACTGGGAATGACTTTGATTACTGTCTTGGTCTTGATTTTCTAAAAAGAATGTTCCAGGGTACATATAAAGTAAATTATTTTTTTTTTTTTTTTAATAGATACAGAAGATTACTTATTTATTTAAAAATAAGCTTATATTACTAATTTATTATGGGTACTCATCACAAAAATCCATTTTGCCCCCGGCAATCCTTTGTTTGTATCTAGAAAATTTCCAGTCTGTCGATGCACTATTTTGCCCTCAACAACAACATATTCATAGTGTTCCCTCTCTTGCTGATGATTATTGCGAGAAGATGAATTTGATGAACAGTTAGTAATAATGTCCAGAAAGATAGATGATAGTTCAATCACATTTACTACTGACTTGAACACAATCAAGTAAAGAGAGTAACGTACAGTTCCTAGGTACTTGATACATTGTTGGCGAAGCTTTGATCTTGGGCATTTTGGAAGATCAACTTCTTTGCCATCTCCAACATCTAACCTGGAATATTATAATTTACAGATTGATTTTTCTTTACCTTGCAATCATTTTAGAAAAACTAACCAGTAGAAAAATGGTTGACCAGCATCAGCTTTACACCACTCCTCATAATACAAATGCAAGCTATGCCCATATCGGTGTCTCGGATCAATCTAGTACATAAATATGTGATCAGTAAGAAATCAGCAAAGAGCAAAAGTGACAAATAATGTTAGTAAAAGAGCGAAAACATGAGGCAGGAATTGAGGAAAATAAAAAGATTACAGCTTCAATCCAATGCTGAAGTGCTAATTTTTGTGCTTTGGCATCTACGGACAAACCCTGACCCACCTATGACTCAAAGAGTTGGAACACACAATTAGAAAAACACAATATCTGTGATTTGGCATCTTCGAGATTTCCTTTTATTGTTCATTCCACATTCTTGTTTTCTTACAAAAAATAGAAAAACACACACTTGAAAGACATACCTTGGAAGCATTTAGGGAGACTCGGTTCCACCTTGAAGCAGCTGTCTCTGGCTTGGAGAAATTAAAGAAAGAAATCGTACTATGATTCAGCCTTGCGAAATCAAAAATCTAATTAAATAAATTAGAAAATATGATTGATTGCTTGCGAAATCGTACTATGTTTTTCCTCAAAAACATAGTGCAAGATCAAATGCAATCCCCCCACCCAAAAAAATTACCCATCCTCAATCTACAAAAAGATATAAATTTGCACAATATTCCGAGTTGTAGACAATGCTGCCAAAGTACAACTAAAAATAACAAAACATGCACCTGACTTGATCGAACTCCGACCCCGACTCAGCGTCTTCTCCGGCCAACCATGGTAACTCCGAGGCAGCTGGAGAAACTCCAACTCTCCGACAGCTTCTCTCCCGCAGATTCAGAGAAAGAGAGAGTCGAACATCTTTGGCCTGTGGATTAATTTGAGAAAGCGAAAAGAATTGAGAGCGAATTGAGAGAATCATAAAAAAGAGAAAGTGAAGAGAAATAAAATCGAAGCGGCGGAAAATAAAAGAGATAGGGTTAGTGAATATAATTCAACCGGTTGATTCTAAACGGGTCGGACTGGATATGAAATTACTAATTACCCTTTTTGGATTTGTTTATTATTTGAGAGTGCGGGTGTGGAATGAGGGTATATTTGGAATATCAGAATTTGTAGCTGATGTGTGTGTTACACCGTATTTTTGCAAATTAAAAAAAACTATGAAAATGGTATATTTGCAAATATCTTCTTTTTAAAAAGTAAAATTGCAAAAAATTACTTTTAATGATATATTAATCAAAAAATCTCATTAAATTTTTATAATTAAAAAATTGTGAGAAAGTTAAAAAATCGTTATTTATTAGATTTTTGTGTAATTGAGTCGATTATTCACACTAATTTTCGTATAAAGTATAATTATATGATATAAAATATTAGTTAATTTACATTATTTTATATTCTAAAAATCGATAATTAATTGAGATTAATTGGTAGATGGTGATAGTCGACTCATTTTACTAAAATTGGGTCAAAAATTGTCATTTTTCCAATTTTTATTTATTTTTTGATTTATTTGACAAACTAGTTAAAAATGGTGGAAAAATAAAAAAAAATGAAAAATTAGTGAAAGTTGGGTAACATTCATCACACAAATAGTGAGTATGACTAATTTGGTGTGTATGAATTTATTTTCAAAAATTGGAATTTTTCCTATTTTTATTTAATTTTTTGATTTATTTGAAAAACTAGTTAAAAATGGGGAAAAATAAAAAAATGGAAAATTAAGGAAAGTAGGGTAACATTCATCACACAAATAGTGAATATGACTACTTCGGTGTGTATGAATTCATTTTCAAAAAGTGACATTTTTCTTTTTTTTATTTAATTTTTTTATTTCTTTTACAAACTAGTTAAAAATAGGGAAAAAAATAAAAAAATGGAAAATTAAGGAAAGTAGAGTAAAATTAATCATACAAATTTTCAGTATCACTAATTTGTTGTGTATGAATTTATTTTCAAAAATTGGCATTTTTCCTATTTTTATTTAATTTTTTGATTTCTTTGACAAACTAGTTTAAAAATGGGGGAAAATATAAAAAAATAGAAAATTATTGAAAGTAGGGTAACATTAATGAGTAAAACTAGTTAATATTTTGGTTGTATTGAATGGTTTATTTTTTAATGGGATTAAAATTGTGTTTAGACTTGTTTGGTGTTCTTGGATTATATTTTGTAATAATGAAATTCCACTTTTGAAATAATTATTTTTTTTAAAAAAATTGACCTATAGCGTCGGTCATTTGAATGGGCGACGCTATAGGCTCTTTTTAAAAAAAACATTAACCTATAGCGTCGGCATTTTAGGGGGCGACGCTATAGGTAGAGCCTATAGCGTCGCCCCTTAAAAGGGCGACGCTATAGGCTATACCTATAGCGTCGGTTAATGCAAACAACCGACGCAATAGCTTCTGGGTATAGCCTATAGCGTCGCCCCTTAAAAAGGCGACGCTATAGGCTATACCTACAGCGTCGGTTAATGCAAACAACCGACGCAATAGCTTCTGACAGATGAGCTAAGGCGTCGGTTAATGCAAACAACCGACGCAATAGGTAAACTGGCGACGCTATAGGTCAACAACCGACGCTATAGGTGGCGATGCTATAGGTGTATTCTGTACTAGTGTAATTACATCCTATTCCTCATACCACCACAATTTCTTTACCAAATGGACAACATATTGATATTTCATCTTTAGGATCAATTTGTTTGCCTAATGGTATTGTTCTACAAGATGTACATTATGTACCTACATTTAAATACAATTATATTTCCATCAGCAAATTAACTCATCAGATGGATTGTTCTGTCAATTTTACCTCTGATATGTGCATCTTGCAGGGCTCTTCTCTGAAGAAGCCTCTGGTTCTTGGTAGATTCTGTAGAGGACTCTATCTTCTTTCCTCTTCTTCATTTTATGATGCTGCTCTTCCTGCTGATCAACCAAATTCCAGTGTGCATGTTAATTCTGCTACTTGTAATAAATCTCTTTTGTTATGGCATTCTAGATTGGGACATCTTCCCTTGTCAAAACTTAAAACTTTGTCTCTGTGTAATGGTGATTTTACAAAATCCAATGTACTTACTTCTTGTGACATTTGTGCAAAAGCAAGGCAACATAGATTGCCTTTTCCTCACAATTCTATTCATGCCTCTGCTGTTTTTCAATTAGTTCACATTGATCTGTGGGGTCCTTATCATACCCCTACATACAATAAATATAAGTATTTCATCACTATAGTTGATGATTACTCTAGGGCAACCTGGACTCATTTGCTCAGTTGCAAGAGTAATGCATTTAATCTCATCAAACAGTTTATATCCATGATTAAAACTCAATTCAATTGTCAAATTCAATGCATAATGACAGACAATGCTTTAGAACTAGGTTCTTCTATTGATGCTACATCTTATCTTCTTTCTCAAGGGATTATCCATCAAACTTCATGTGCTTATACCCCTCAACAAAATAGTGTTGTTGAGAGGAAGCACAAGCACTTATTAGAGACCTCTAGAGCCTTGCTATTTCAATCTAATCTTCCTTTATGCTACTGGGGTGATTGTGTTTTAACTGCAACCTATCTCATAAATAGATTTCCCTCTAAGGTTTTAAAAGGTCTTTCTCCTTATGCTATGATTTTCAACAAATCACCTTCTTATTCTCATTTAAAGCCTTTTGGTTGTCTTTGTTACAGAACAGTTCCTAAACCTTTTAGAGATAAATTTTCACCTAGAGCTAGTACTTGTGTTTTTCTGGGTTACCCTTATGGAAAAAAGGCTTACAAAGTGTTAGATATTCACACACACAAAATTTATCTCACCAGAGATGTTTTGTTCCATGAGGATATATTTCCTTTTGTTCAAAACAATTCTCATATTTTCAGTCCACAACCTGCATCAGATTCAGATATTTTATCTGATACTTATTCACCTATTTCACCTAATTCACCTATTTCACATAATTCACCTATTTCATCAAACATTCCTTCTGATTCTGTTCAATCCTCAGACACTAATCTACATCATTCTAATACTCCAGTTTCATCATCATCCTCATCCTACAATACAATACCTTCTCCAAATTCCCCAATACCTGATCATAATCTTCCTCTAAGAAAATCATTCAGAACTCATAAACTACCTACCTATTTACAGGATTATGTTCATCCTTACACTCCCTCATGTCAATCAACTGTTTGTGATACCACACTCACATCTCTATGTGTTTCCAACAATTTTTCTCCTTCTCAGTCTATTTGTTGCAATGTTAATACTCTTTCTTTACCTCCTGCTGAACCTCAAACCTATGAAGAAGCTTCCAAGTTCCCTGAATGGCAGCAGGCAATAGCAAATGAATTTTCAGCTTTAGAGGCAAATAAAACCTGGTCATTAGTTCCCTTACCACCTGGTAAAAAGGCTATCAGTTGTAAGTGGGTTTTTAAAGTCAAACATCATGCAGATGGTACCATTGAGAGGTACAAAGCACGTCTTGTTGTCAAAGGTTTTACACAAAAAGAAGGAGTTGACTATTTTGAAACATTTTCACCAGTGGTGAAAATGACTACTATTAGGAGTCTTGTTGCTGTTGCTGTTAAAAAAGGCTGGAAAATGTACCAATTAGATGTTAACAACGCTTTTTTACATGGAGATCTACATGAGGATGTATATATGAAACCACCTCCTGGTTTGTTTCTCTCTGATCCTAATTTGGTATGCAAACTTTTAAAGTCTTTATATGGTCTGAGACAAGCCTCCAGAAACTGGTTTGAGAAACTTAGTACTGCTCTTATTTCTCAAGGTTATCAATTTTCAAAGAATGATCAATCACTTTTCTACAAAAAATCTGGTACTTCAGTTGTATATCTGGCTGTTTATGTAGATGATATAATGGTTGTTGGTAATGATGATGCTGAGATATGCAATATCAAATCTTATTTGGATTCTGTGTTTAAAATCAAGGATTTGGGTGATCTTCACTATTTTTTAGGATTAGAATTCACAAAGGTTCCAGATGGTAGGATTGTTTCTCAACATAAGTTTGCCACTGATCTTCTTAGTGAATTTGATTTTGCAAAGTCTACTCCTGTGGTTAGTCCCCTTGACCTCTCTGTTAAACTATCTCCAGATCAAGGTGATCTCTTTACAGATGCTGCTTTGTATAGAAAATTGGTTGGTAAACTCAATTTTCTTACCAATACTAGGCCTGATTTAGTCTTTTCAGTACAGCACTTAAGTCAATTTATGGCCACACCTAGAGTTCCCCACTGGGAAGCAGCTCTTCATGTTCTCAGATACTTAAGTGCCAATCCCTCCCAAGGCTTATTTTTTAACTCTTCCCCTGATTTTAGATTAGAAGCATACTGTGATGCAGACTGGGCATCTTGCTCTCATACCAAGAAATCAGTAAGTGGTTACATAGTTCTTGTTGGTGGTAGTCTGATTTCTTGGAAATCCAAGAAGCAACGTACAGTTTCTTTATCTTCAGCAGAAGCTGAATATCGTTCTCTTCGCAGAGTTACTGCTGAACTGGCTTGGTTATCTCGTTTATTGCAAGAGCTTGAAGTTCCTGATGTTTTACCTGTCCCTGTTAAGTGTGACAGCCAAGCTGCAATCTACATAGCTAAGAATCCAGTTTTTCACGAACGAACTAAACACATTGACATAGACTGCCATTTTGTTCGGGAAAAACTTCTTGCTGGCCTTATTTCACTCTCATATGTTCCTACATCTTTACAGCTTGCTGATGTGTTTACTAAACCTCTTACTGGTCTTCAACATAATACTATTATCAGCAAGTTGGGTGTGCAATCCTCCACCTCCAACTTGAGGGGGGGTGTAGACAATATTACATGATGTAAATTTGTAAATTCTATATGCTGTAAATATTAGTTTAGATTTACTATTCTATCCTTAGTCGGTTAGATTCATAACAGAATTCCCGCCTGTACATTGCTCAGTATTTATACCTCTGTAAACATTTTTCAGTAATGAATAACACAATTTAATCTTTCATCCTCTCTCTCTCTCTCTCTCTCTCTCTCTCTCTTTCAGTTTAGTTTTACAGAAATCAATGTGATCCAATTATGGTGTAGTTGGCAACTTGGCACTATAGTTAAAAAAGAATACATTATGACAAACTATCAAACAACCTAAGATGTTGATCCAGTTTACACAAATTTCTTCACTCCATTATGGTGTAATGGTGTATTGATGATCACGCATAAACCTGTTAGCTGGTAAACACTTGCTTAAACAAGACTTGTATAGTTGTATTCTTCTTGTTTGTGCTTCTGGTCATGGATTTTTTTATCAAATTAACTTGTGAGCTACAAAACTGAGCTATCATACAATCCAATTACATTTATGTAGGGAAAAAAAGGAATAAGGGATTTGACAAAAGAGAACCATCGCTATAATTCATCCTAACACCAGATGTTCCATAGAACAGTGACTAGCCTCAGATCAATCACAACAGCTTCGTGAAAGAAATATTTTTTTAATTAATATACCCGAACAATTTTGCAGAAGTTGCAATTTAGCATTTTTTTTCGTAGCAAGTGTATGAGCTGCATTATGTTCCTGTGTTGATGAACATTTGCCATACCAAGACCAAAGTACTTTTATCACTGTAAATTTTTTCTGGAACTTTTGCCTTTTCATATTATTGCATGTGCATATTGCTCTGCATTAAGCTTCAAGAACCAGCATTGCAGGCAAAACAAGATTATTAAAGCACAATTATACAGCGGCATAGCCCCATTTTTGACAATTGACACAATACTCAACATTATATGAAAAGTATTTTTATTTTTTAGTATACATAGATCACTACTACTAGTTACATAGCTAGTAAAAATTCAGGCTAGGCGGCCGCATACTCTGGGCTGAGAGTGGCTCCTTCCCTGTTGGTAACTCTTAAAGAGGAGATTTGCAGAACAAGTTCATATCGACCATGATAATTCCCCGGAAAAGAAGAGATTGTAGGCCTCTCGAGAAGAGATTGTAGGTGGCCGGAGGTGCAATACATATAATGAATATAAATAAAAAATTTAATATTGCACTAAATTGTACAAAAAAACAATGTATTTAATAAATATGGAACTCATACCAATTAATTATTTTATTGAAACCAATCCATCATCGGCTGGGATCAAGCTAACTAGTCCCACTTAGAGTATGTTTTTACCATGACGTTTATAGCACTTATATTTTCCCATTAACAAAATTATTATATGTAGGTGGTTTTGAATTATTATAACATGGCATGCATTTTTTTCTTTCACTTGTCATTTCCACCTGTATCTACTCACAGCAGGTATATTATTATTAATGCTAGAAGGATGATCCAGATATATTGTGGATGCTAGAAGGATGATTTGGATTGAAGGAAAAGCATAATGAGGCCAGTTATGTTCTGACTTTTATCCCAGTTGCCTTCAATTGAGTGGACAAAGAGCAAGTATGATGAGTTTAACATTTGTAAGCGCCAAGACGAGATGAAAGAAAGATTATGTTTGTGGTTGTTTTATCTATTGCTGAGACAAAAGTTACATGTTACTGTTGGTTAAATGAGATGCTTGTGGATGAAAAACCATCTTGTTATAGTGTTAAACATGTATTTAACTTTGCTTAGGTGAAATTCTAAGAGTAACTGGTTGACCTTTTGATGAAACATCATGCAATCAACTAGGTACTAGGATGAGGCAGTAAACTGTGCATTTTGAAATGGATCCGGCTGAGGTTAAAAGATAACATTTATTTGAACTGGATTAGTGAATCTTGATTGATTCAAGGCTTGAAATTGTTCAGAAATGCCTTCCAAAGCTTGTTACAGAGATTTGGATTTTTGAATATGGGTCCAAAAGATAGTTGTTGATTTCATAAACACCAATAACCTCTATTAGTTTAGTTAGAACTTCTCTGCAAAATTTGTGATGAGTCTCGCCTGAAGTCCCCAAACTCCAGAAAAAAGATGCCACCAACCTATCTCTGGTACAATATAGCATTGTTCTTGACTCTTTAAGCTCTTGTTGGTATACTTGCCTAATGTTGAAGTCCAACTCTGCAAATTCCAGAACTGCTGGGATCAGGTCACAATGTTTTTGATACAGAATTATATACCCCCTTGCATCAAATGTCAGGACACTCCATTGTAGTGGGAGCTTTAAAGCATGTCTAACTTGCACCTGGAGATCCAAATCAATAATATCTTCTAGGCATTCACCAAGTGATTTACTTGTAAAGGACCATGCCTCCTCCATCAGCGACTCTCCTTCAACAGAAAAGCACGAGGCTTCATATAAATGTAACAGTCCCAAGATATCTGCATATATGGATATCTTTTTTGAAACTCCCATTTTCTGTAAATCTCTTGAAACCCTCTGCTTAAACATAAGTAAAAATGCTAGTCTTGGTATTGAACTGACTATTTTAGGCTACAACTTTGGCCAATGCTAGGTAGACAGTTTTAATGCATGTTTTATATGGTTATAGTTGGATAGTTAGTAAAGGATAAACTATACAATTCTTTCTTATGTCCAAATGTACTGCACTCAAATTTTGTGACCTATATACAGGCAATTATTCCATAAACAACACTTTCATATAGGGAATTAGAGAGGACAAACACATTTCTAGTATGCAGTCTCGTTTAGATTCTAAAATTAACAATTAGGCCTTTTCCAGCTATGCACAGAAACAGAATGTAGCGTCCAACTAGGCTTGGGCATAACAAGATTACATGATAACAAAAATCGAATCTCATTTTAACATAAGCGTATATAGATTTTATTTAAGATTCTATAACATTTAACATTTACAGTTTTTATGAAATTTTACGTAAGATTCAATATGTCAAGCTTAATAGTGATGATGATTGATGATGTACTCTCTAGTTCTTTAAAAGGTGCTCTCTTTATAATGCAACCCTATATGTGTGTGTAAATATGTAAATACGCCAGATATCACTTGATGTGAAATGCAATGAGGATATTAGAAAAGGCCCAACCAAGTATAATTTTATGATAGATCTTTGTGTAATTGCTTTAAGTACGGGAACTGCATGCATGAAATTTCGTTAAAGATATTACCAGGAGATCAGATATAATGCCCATGTTGTCTGAGAATCCTAAAGTAAGAGAGGTAGCATGCAAATCCTTTTCCCAATTCTCATTATGCTGACCCAAGTCTTTGCAACTGATCAAGGCACGGTTAATTTCATCATAAAAATGATAATCTAACCCAAGTCTTTGCAACTGTTGAGCTGATCTAACGTCTCGACCACATTATTAAATATCCGCCTCACCTCTTCCTTCAACTCAGAAGCTCGTGCATCGATTGCTTCATCCTGTTAAGATCTTGCAACTTTTATTCAGTACATTATTAATATTATGCTACATTTAGATTAAAACACAACAAAACAGAAAGTTACCGTGTATTCAGTTTTCACCGTGTATTCAATTTTCAAAGTCTGCAAGAAATTATTGTCCCACATGCAAGGTTTGTAGTTTCCTCATACAATAGTGTAACAGATGTTAGAATACAATATAAGATACTGTAAAGTGCCTTCCTCTAACACCTTAAGGTTTTTGATGAGTTGGTTACTTAACATGGTATTAGAGATCAGGCTCGTAGCGGTCTCAGGTTCGACTCTCTATCATCCCCAATATTCTCATAATTATTATGGACATGAAAGTCAAAGATGGGCGCCCGTGATCCACTCTCGATCCAAAAATGGGTTGCAGGCCGTCACAGCTTCCGGTTTGCACTGAATGTATAGTGAAGTCTGGCATGGTACGTGGCAGTCGTGCCTTCAAGATTAGCATACCAGGAATTTTTTGACATTCTAGTAACACGCCAAATTTGCTTAATTTTATTAAGGGATTAATTGGCTATTTCATAACTGAACTCGTGCTCAACTTGAAGTTGGGTAATCGAACTCAAAAAACTTGCAATTGGGTCAGTACACTAATATTTTATTGCGATTCAATCACTAAACACAAATTAACTTGCAGCGCCGTTAACTCTCGTTGACTTTTAACGGGGGCCCATTAACTATTGCCACGTATGGTGACATGTCATTATTTTTACTTAAAATTAAATTGAAAAACCTTACTCTTGATCCGATAATAACCCCAATTATAACCCCAATTATAACCCCAAATCCATTATCATACACACACATCTTTACACACAAATTAAACAGAGATGAAACCACCGGCCACGGAAGTTCAAAATCCATCTTCGAGCAATTTTAATGAAGAACCAATGTAAGTTATCAATGGTAATTTAGAGTTTATCTTTCTTTCGTCGTTCTGTAGTTTAGGGGTTATCTTTTTATGGTTTTATAAATTCAAAATCTTGATCGAATAACTTCATTTGTGCAGGCAAAACTTATATAAAGTGATTGTACGTTACGGGGGGCAATTTGTTCACCATCCCGTCTTCAACTACACCTCTAACACGGAAAAGATCTTAGAAGATATTGACCTCGAAACATTCAGTGTTCACGAATTGAAGGTATGTTTAGGAGAATTGAAGATATTTAGGGAGTTTGATTCTTTGTATTATGAACGTCAATCTGGTATTAGATTGTTGAGTAAAGACACAAAGGCTGAATGGATTAAGTTGAGTCAATCTGCATGTGATAAAACTGCAACTTTATTTGTGTATCATCAAACACCAGTTGATTGGGATGATGATGATATTAATTCTTGTGATGGGATAGCTAAAATACTGATCATAGAATGGAGGGGTAAGTATGTTGACATCAGGGTAGAGGCAGATAAATGTACGATGTTAGATATTGTCTTAACTTATGAGGATGAAGCTAAGAAACAAGGTATCAAGTTGGATTACCATTTTCCAACCTTTGCTTATGTGTTTGAAATGAAACATCATAAGTTGTTAGGAGACAGTGTTCTTATGACCATTGTTAGGAGACAGTGTTCTTATAACCATGTTTCAAATATTGTCCAGCAAAGATTTGATCCCCATACGGGTAGGGACGCCCTTGGCACCAAATGCATTGTACAAACTTGTCCTAAATCTTAAACGTAAAAATGAAAGCAAACAACCTGTTGTCGATGATAATCAGGTGGATGAAAATGTGGTGGATGAGAATCTGGTGGATGAAAATATGGCGGATGATAATATTTTAGATGATGATAACTTTAGTTGCAGTGATGAAGAATTTAATGAAATTAGGAAAACAAGTAAAATTGATAGATTAAGGATGGATGAATATGAAAGAGAAGCTGAAAATTTTAATGGTAATGGTTCTGAGTCATATAGTTCTGACTGTAGTGGTTCTTTTTATGGTTTTGATGGGGTAAGTATTGAAGAGGAAAGTGATAAAGAAGTGTGTTATGAAACACCTTCTGAGCAAAAGAAAGGTAAAAGAGTGGGAGATTCTTTTAATCCTAATTCAACTGCAAAAGACATTAAGTGGAAAGTAGGACTTGTTTTTGCTAGTAAAGCTGAATTTAAAGATGCTGTTAGGTCAAGTTCTATGGAAACAGGTAGGTCCTACAATTTTTTATTGGATGATTTAAAAAGAATGCAAGTGGGGTGTGCTAAAAGTTGTCCATTTAAGATGTGGGTCACCTACATTGAAGCTACCAAAAGTTGGAAAATTAAGACTCTATTAAATGACCACAACTGTGTATGGAATTACAACAACAAGCTAGTTACTTTGAAGTGGCTTGTTAGTATGGGGATAAAATCAGAAAAAATCCTAACTGGACATTAGGAGAAATTCAAGAAGAGTTTAAAAAGGTACTAAAAATTGATGCTAGTGAGTGGAAGTGTTGTAGAGTGAGACAGGGGGGCTTTAAGGGGGGTTGAAGACAAGATGAAGGAGCACTATGCTAATGTTAGGAAGTTTGGTGGTGAAATTCTAAGAAGCAATCCAAACAATACAGTCAAGATTAGAACTACTAGGCTGCAGAATTTCACCTCCAAGGAATAGCCTAGTAGAGCAGTTCTTGGCCTTGATGGCTGTTTCTTAAAAATAGCCTGTGGAGGCACCTCCAAGGCAACAGAAAAAGTGAACCATGCCTATGTAGTAGCTCTAATAGTACTCTGTTTTAATGGTTTCAATGCCACTATTTTGTGCTCTAAATTGTACTCTGTTTCAACTCTAAGTAGTACTCTATTTTGGATGTTTTAATGGTTTCTAAGTATTATGGATTTTTAATTTCAATGCATTGTTTTAACTCGTTTCATCTTTGCACATATAATTTGTTTTGGTACAAGTTAGAACTGCAACAAGTATGGTTAACAATGTCACTCAACTAGAATAATTTCGTGAATTAATAAGATAGTGTTACATTATTGTGTACCAAACTTAACGAGTAACACACAATAAACAACTGCCAAAAAAATTAACAATTTCCTAAATTTTGCCAAGTCACTGTCCTTCTTCATCAACAATTCCATTGTTTCTCTGCTCTTCATCTCAGCAACAAACAACTTTTTCTTTTAAGATGGAAACCTCCTTTTTAGCATGATTCAAATCATCATTCAAACTTAAGAGTTCATCAGCTTTTATACTTAATTTATTTCTCAATTCTTCAACAACCTCCCGCCCTCTCTCTGTGTGCTTGGGATCAGTCCACTGGAAAAAATTGCATCTCAGAGCTGGATCCTAAAAAACAAAGATATCATTGGAGGAGGTTACCTTGTATCCTCTAGGATGTAAAAAGAAACAAAAACACTTCGACACTTACCTTGTATCTGCTACATCCGTAGAACCTTCTTCCGGGATCGTTAGTTCCATTTTTCCAAGCTTCCCAGCATGGAGCTGCTATCCCACACTTACATTTCGCTCCATGATCGACGCACCTTCTGTACGAGTTGCTGTTGGTCGAACTTGAAGAACTCATCTCTCACAATTTTCCAATTATATCACAATTCAAAATAATGAATTATGTTTTGTTTTGGGGATTTTATAGATGGTACCGGGTCATTGGATCAGGTCAAATGCGTGAAAATAATTGGGTATTATAGTTAGGGTTGGATTCACCACCTCAGCAGACAACGTGTATACTTTTTAACACATCAGCACGCCAAATCAGCTTTCCGTCACGGAGGTTAGAGGGAGTTGATGACGGTCGGTCAATTCACTACAAGAAAACCGTTAATAGACATCACCCTTTTAACACCGTTTACATTTTTGACCGATGTTAAAGGTTTGTTTTACATCAGTTCTACTATAACCGATGTTAAAGTAGGTTTTAGACATCAGTTGTACTTAAAACCGATGTCTCAGCCACCTTTTAAAAAAATAAAAAAATACGTGGACATTTCCCAACCCACTTTTCTTCTTAGTACTTGGAAACATTTCCCCCTTTCATTTTTTTCATTTCCCTCCTTCAGACATTTCCCATCTCCCGCTCCTCACTCAAACCTCACTCAAACTCACTATCACTCAAACTAATTCACTCACAAACCCCCAAATTTGAAGAACCCTAGTTTACAATCCAAAAATTCAAACCCTAGCTTACAATCCCCCAAATTCAAACCCTTGATTTCAAAACCCCCAAATTCGAATCTCAATTAGGTCGAACCCTACTACTATACACACAAACATATCATTCACTCCATTAAACGACGAGTTGTACAGGAATAATAATCAATCAACAAAAGCAAATTATTGCTTACTATATTTTTTTCTTGCTCTCTCTTCTCCAATCTCAATACAACTATACTTTTCTTGGTACTGATCAGATCTGAATGTGACATCCCAATACATATAATCAATATTTGTATGTAAAGTTTGAAGCTTTTTCACTTTCTTCAAGTTGGTTTCTTGGGGCTGTGAGTAATTTTTGTATTTTTGATTTGGGTTTTCCCAGCAGTCATTAAAGATTGTTCCTTCATCTGCATTGTGTAATCAGGTACTCGTAAAGTTTTGATTTTTACTATTTAGCAAAAAAAAGTTTTGATTTTTATTTAGTTTACTTTGTTTTGTTGTTAAATGGCAATAAAAGAAAAAAAGGAATCTTGACTAATATGAAATTTTTACTTCAGTTTTTGCTTTTGTTGGGAGAGTGATGAACACCCTTTTCTTTTCTTTCCTTTTTATGTACAAATTATATTGCTTTTTCATGCTTCCTTTTTGTATATTGCTTGTTGTAAGAATTGTATGAATGTAGCTAATATGGTGTGATTGTTGGGATCTTTAATGGTTTAGTCGTAGTGTTTGTGAAATCAGTGTTTGTGGTGTTCATTGATTCTTAAGTTTTGGTTTTGTTTGTTTTTACTTAAAGATGTGTTCTTTTAGCAGTTTTTTCAACTTTAATGAGCTGTTGCTGAATTGCTTTTGTAAAGTGTTTGTGCAATGCTAGCAGGCCTGCTCCTGAATATTTTGGACTCCTTGAACTCAATAAAACTTCATTTTGGACTCGTTTGAAAAAGAAAATTAATTCTATTGTTTTTGACTTTTTCCCAGTAGTGATTGCAAGTTTTAATTACTTTGATGAGTTGACTGCAACTTTTTTAAGTTCGAATACCCAACTGCAAATTGAGCACGAGTTCAGTTATGAAATAGCCAACTAACCCTTTTAATGAGTACGTGTATAATCCACAACATTGAAGCCTATTTTATTATCCACAAGTGATAGATCAACCTATTAATTAGTGGTTTTTCCACAAATTTCAACTATATGTACAAATGTTGAGTAAGTTTCAGCAAAAAAAAAAAAAAACAATGAAAAGGAGTATTACATTTGTTCCAAACGTATGAATGTTGTATACTTATATGCACTTCTATATATGTTTGTTTAGCTACCTTTGTATTTACAGTTGTGCTACCCTTAATTAATTATTTTTAAACTTGTGACTATAGTATCCACATGTGTGTTTTTTTAGCTGCTGTTCCAGTTTCACTTGTGCTTCCCTTAATCATTTGGAGATCTTTCCAGGTAATATAGCAATTGAACCTTGCAATTCTGCGTATTTCGTAGTTGCAGCAATTCTGCGTATTTCGTAGTTGCAGAATTGAGTCTGGCAACATTTTTTTTTTTTGTTAACTTCACTTTGAACACAAATTATTGATCTATTTGAACATAACTATTATTTTTGTAATATCAAAACAACCAAGAGCAGGGCAGAATCTACCAACTGTATCTTAAATTTGCAAGTACTTTTATTCACTACCGATGAGGTTTCATGATCATCAATTAATTGAAAAAGTTCACACGCCAAGCATACAACATCAGGAAGGTCCTCTGTATATAAACTTTAATTCTTCTTTCTTGATTGGATCGTCTGATGTGTAGATGTAGCCCGTAGGAGACTAGGAGTAAAGTACTGCAATTGGACCTGCTAAGAACACATATCCATTATTCATGTACTCCTCTAGTGTTGGCTGGTGTTCACTTTGATACCACCAGGAATCTACTAATTGACACTTGAATAACTCACTGACATAAGATTAACAGTTTTTAGGGGATGCTTTAAAATCTGATAATCACTCAAGAAATATTGTTGTAAAGTAAATAATCCCTTGTCATCTGTTTCAATACCCTTATAATCAGCTTCTCAGCCCATTCCTACAAAACCTCATTTCAATCTTCATCTGAACAAGCCGACCTCTCCATCATATTCATGTCAATTTCTCACAATGTTTCACCACCTTGTCCCTTACCATCAAAGCCTAGATTTTCTGAACATGAATGTATCTACTCACATTATTAAATATCCGCCTCACCTCTTCCTTCAACTCAAAAGCTCGTGCATCGATTTCTTCACCCTGTTAAGATTTTGCAACTTTTATTCAGTACATTATTACACTAATATTATGCTACATTTAGATTAAAAAACAACAAAACAGAAAGTAATTACCATGTATTCAGTTTTCAAAGTCTGCAAGAAATTATTGTCCCACATGCAAGGTTTGTAATTTCCTTATCGCCTTACAATAGGCTCTAGTGTTCCAGCGACGGATTTGATGACAGACTTCAATCCGCAAAATGATTAAATGACGGCCTTGCAATAGGCCGTCACAGCTTTTGGTTTGCATGGGGTGAGTCTGTGAAAGTTGATTAAAGGAGAAAATGGAGAAATAGCTGCCATTGCACTCCAATCCGCAAAATATGAACTGTGAGTTGGAGTGATGCTGCCCAAACATTGCTATGCACTGAATGTATAGTAAAGTCGTACGTGGCAGTCGTGCCTTCAAGATTAGCGTACAGGAATTTTTTTATCACGCCAAATTTGCCTAATTTTATCAAGTACGTACATAATCCACAACATTGAAGCCTGTTTTATTATCCACAAGTGATAGATCAACCTATTAATTAGTGGTTTTTCCACAAATTGCAACTATATGTACAAATGTTGAGTTTCTTTCAGCAAAAAAAAACAATGAAAAGGAGTATTACATTTGTTCCAAACGTGTGAATGTTGTATAGTTAGATTATGCACTTTTATTTATGTTTGTTTAGCTACCTTTCAATTTACAGTTGTGCTACCCTTAATTATTTTTAAACTTGTGACTATAGTATCCACATGTGTGTTTTTTTAGCTGCTTCTCCAGTTTCGCTTGTGCTTCCCTTAATCATTTGAAGATCTTTCCAGGTAATATAGCAATTGAATCATGCAAATCTGCGTATTTCGTAGTTGCAGACTAGTTTCATTACATGCTCAAGTGTAAAAAGAATTGAGTCTGGCAACATTTTTTTTGTTAGCTTCACTTTGAACACAAATTATTGATCTATTTGAACATAACTATTATTTTTGTAATATCAAAACACCCAAGAGCAGGGCAGAATCTACCAACTTTATATTAAATTTGCAAGTACTTATATTCACTACCGATGAGGTTTCATGATCATCAGTTAATTGAAAAAGTTCACACGCCAAGCATACAATATCAGGAAGGTCCTCTGTATATAAAATTTAATTCTTCTTTCTTGATTGGATCGTCTGCTGTGTAGATGTAGCCCGTAGGAGACTAGGAGTAAAGTACTGCAATTGGACCTGCTAAGAACACATATCCATTATTCATGTACTACTCTAGTGTTGGCTGGTATTCACTGTGATACCACCAGGAATCTACTAATTGACACTTGAATAACTCACTGACATAAGATTAACAGTTTTTAGGGGATGCTTTAAAATCTGATAATCACTCAAGAAGTATTGTTTTAAAGTAAATAGTCCCTTGTCATCTGTTTCAATACCCTTATAATCAGCTTCTCAGCCCATTCCTACAAAACCTCATTTCAATCTTCATCTGAACAAGCCGACCTCTCCATCATATTCATGTCAATTTCTCACAATGTTTCACCACCTTGTCCCTTACCGTCAAAGCCTAGATTTGCAATCCCTCAAACTGGGTGCCTAAGAACTTACCCATGACCTGCTACCACTGCTTCCATTGATGTTCCACCTACAACGGCTTGGACAGATGTGATTATCAAATCCTTTAAAAGGACAATGAATATACCTATTACCAACTACCATTTGGGAAATAAAGCAAAAGGAAAAGATCAAACCCAAAAATTATGAGTTTTATTTTATTGGACAATATATCAAAGAATTTGCGAGTACAAAAATAGAATATTAAATCTAACTCAATAGCACACCAAACTAAAGCTGAAGTATGCCATCACGATGATGACCATCATCAACACCGTAAATCAAACCCATGAATCTCCAACTCAAAGTCTGGTATTCTTGTGTTTTTCACTTGTTTGTTTTCTTCTGATCGTGATGGTAGTCTAGCTAGCAACAGACTTTTGTCATTGCACTGACAATTTTTTTTATCACCAAAGTGCAAGAAGACCAAAGCTAAACTACGGTGATGATGATTTGCAATCCTCAAAGCTAAACTCTTTTTGCAATCCTCATGCTTTCTTTTACCTTTGAATTTGTTTGAAATTTTTCTTTACTTTAATCTTATATCACTTCACTCTTTCCAACTAGAACATCGATGACACTGCTTATTATGTTGTTGAACAAAGAACAATTAATGGAAGCTGAGTTTATAATTGTACTCCATATACTTATTGTAGACACTGATAATAAGGAGCTGTTACCTTAAAACTCACATGTGTTACTCATACAAACTTACTTATGGTGGTTCCTCTGAGGGACACCTATTTAAAAACGAAAACTAGAAACACACATAGAATTACTCCTGTCTTCGGGTCCACATCCGCTAATTTCTTATAGAGGGATGGGCTCGACAAGCAGTGAAACAAATGTAGCTTTGGCTACAACATCTTCAACACCATAGCCATCATCACCAGCATTATACAAACAATGGGCTGCCCTGATTAGATTCAGCATAATATCAACGAAAGACCAAGATAAAGGATTATTATCCTCCTTTGAAAATCTGAGTTTATTAATTTGTGCCCACTTCTTCCTCATCAAGTTCATCATGTGTTCACGGGAAACTTCTTCTGAAACACCAGTATCTGACATGTAGCAATGTATTGATGATGGAACATCTCCTCTCTTTAGTTCAGCCTGCAACCAAATCATGTAATAATATTATAAAACGACAACATTGATACATCAAAGTTTTGCAACTATTTATGTACCAAGCGTACATTATTAGTATCCACTAGTGAATCTTAAATTTGCAAGTATTTAAATTCAGTACCGATGATGTTCCATAATCATCAGTTAATCGAAAAATTTCACATGCCAGTCGTACTATATCAGGAAGGCCCTCAACAAACTCTAAATCTTCTTTCTTGATCGGATCCTCAGTACAGATGTAAGAGTAAAGCACAACAATGGGGCCTGCAATTGACACAAATCCGTTTTTCAAGTATTCTTCAAGTGTTGGCTGGTATCCACTGTTAAACCATCTCGCCTCCACTAAGTAACGCTCGAATAAATCATTGTACTACAACATAAGATTGACATTTTAAGGTGCTGTTAACAATCTGAAAACCTAAAATAATATCCTTAAGCAAAAGATATATGATGACAAATATAGGAAAGATACCCATTTTTTTTGGTGTGGAAAAGTATCGATGTTATGGTACTTGAGGATGTCGTAAGTCGTTTCATTCACCACGTTGATCAACGATAGGAAGCACAACTTCATGTAGTCAGGGAGCTCTTTCATTGCAGTCATATCCCACCTAAAATTTTCAAATGATTAGAATTACAACACTTGCTCTGTTTAGTGCATACTTGTTTTGTGTGTACTGGCAACGCGTGAGGGCTAATATGTATTCACCATAAAAGATAAAAAAAATAATGAGATACTAGACTACTGAATATGTATACCAACCAATATTTAAAAGTAAGTGCACACTTGACTGAAATTAATATGTAGGAATTTCAACTTCATGAAAGGTCTTACTAGCCAGTAGCCAGAGAAAAATCACTCATTTGGAGGTATGAATACGACAGTTGTTAAACCCAATTACTTACTTATTGACTTAATTCATCTACTACTTAGAGAAGTTAGTTGTTCTGTTAAATTCCGATTCCAAAGGTAAAACAAGCCATGTCCAGACAGATTAGATTACAAAAACAGTAAAAGATTGAGAAGCTCAAACCTCTGCACAGCATCTGTAAAGAGTTCTAGTTCATCCAGTGTACCATATACATCATAAACATCGTCGTATACACCAATAAGCTCTATCATTTTAGTTAAAACTTCTCTGCAATATCTGTGATGAGGCTCGCCTGTAATCCCCAAACTCCAGAAAAATGATGCCACCAGCCTATCTCTGGCAAAGGGAAGTTTCTCTCCCATGTCTAATTTACTCCACCATCTACATCTCAAAATCCGTGAGTATCAATTAAATATCATGCATGTGGTATTACTCTTTCTACATATGACTCAATTTTACACGTACTATTTTAGGTCTATGTTAAAAGCTTAATTACATATATATACCTCGACAAATCCTTGAGCTCTTCTTGGTTCAATGCTTGCCTAATGTTGAAGTCCAACTTGGCAAATTCCAGGACTGCTGGGATCATGTCACTACTTCTTTGATACAGATTTATGTTCCACTTTGCATCAAATCTGGGGATCCTCCATTGTAGTGGAAGCTCCAAAGCATTTCTCACTTGCATCTGGAGATCCAAATCAATAGTATTTCCAAGGCACTCTTTAAGTAAGTTACTTGTAAAGGACCAAGCCTCCTCCATTAGGGACTCTCCTTCAACAGAAAAGTAAGAGGCTTCATATAAACTTAACAATCCCTGGACATCTGCAGGGATAGCTTTATTGAAGCTCCCATTTTTCGTAAATCTCTTGAAACCCTCTGCCGAAATAAAAGTTAATATATATTAGTAGGAATCAGGATTTTGATGCAACTTCTGGCTGGCAAGTTGTTACTTTTAATGAAAGTTAAATGGACTCTTAGTTAACAAATTATTTTTAAGTTGAACATATAAATTCTATTAAAAGATATTACCAGGGGATATATAATGTCCATGTTGTCTAAGAAGCCTAAATTTAAGAGCAGTAGCATGCAAGTCCTTTTCCCAACTCTCATTTTTCTGACCAGTATGTATGTTCTTCAAGGTACGATTAATTTCATCATGATAATGATAATCTAACCCAAGTCTTTGCAGCTGATCAATCAGCTCAAGCTGATCTAACGGATCCACCACATTATTAAATATCATCCCCACCTCTTCCCTCAATGCAGAAGCTCGGGCATCGATTGCTTCACCCTGTTTAGATTTTGTGACTTTCATTCAGTACATAATGACATGAATAACATACATAGAACATATATAGAGCCTGTTTGGCTCTTCTTATTTAAAAAAAATAAGGACTTATTTCGAGAAAAAATTTCAAATGTACATTTTAATTTTTTGGATTAAATATTTAGAAGGAGTTTAGTATTCTTTAGATGCAGAAAATAAGTAACTTATTTCAGAAAAAAGTACAGTTTGACAGAAATAAGTTACTTATTTCTGATAAAAAAGATTTGTCAAACGGGTTCATACTAATGTTTAAACAATATATAGATAATAACCAGCACAAAAACCAACAAACGAAAAATTACCGTGTATTCAGATTTCAAAGACTGCAAGAAATTGTTGTCCCACAAGCAAGGTTTGTAGTTCGCTGATCGCCTAACAATAGGCTCTGGTGTAACAGGAACCTCAGTTATTCTATTCACAGATTTCATTACAGACTTGCAGGCAGTGACAAGTTGGAATGGAGTGAATCTCCGAAAGTTGATTAAAGGATAAACTGGAAATATAGCTGCCATTGTATTATAAAATGCAATTTATGTACTATGAGGGTGAGTGATGCTGCATGAACATTACCATGCACACAAAATTTATAATGATGTCTGGCATCCCTGTCTTCAAGATTGGTGTACCAGGGTTTTAAACCAGCATCCACCGCCAAATTTCTCCAGTCACGTCCCAGTTTGCATTATTTTATTAAGTGCATAAGCCACAATAATTAAGTCTATTTTATATTTTAAAAATATAATTAAGTACAATATCAATTTATTAATTAATGTAATATGTTTCCACCAAAAGTAACTATAAGTAGAGTAATTCATATAAAAGTTATCATAACAGTCTAACAATTTTGTTCTTTTTTTTATTTATCTATTTAATTTATAAATCCTTACAAATATGTTATCTTATTCTTTATTATTTTTTCACCAAGAGATGCTGCATAATCATTACCATGCACTGACAATGTAATGAAGGGCTTGTTTGGCTACAACTTAAAATAAGTCCTCTAATTTTTGGGTAAAAATTTCATATTTTGATAATTTTTTAGGAAAAAATTAGGAATCTCTAACTTTATATTAAAATAAGTTGATTTATTTCGAAAAGTAAATTCCCCAAACATCCCCAAGTCATTCGTGTCTTCAAGATTGGTGTACCAGGAATTTTTTTTATATTTTTTCATTTTTAATATGAACATCCGTAGCCAAATCTCTCTGATAACGACACAGTATTGCGTACTGCACAATTATGAATATTAATTATTATTTTATTATGATTGACAGATTGATGAATGAATTGAGTTTCCACAAACGGCAACTATATCCTGTACAGTTTAAGGTAATTAGTACTCCTGTTCCAATTTACACTTGTGTTGTTCTTATTTGATGGAAGACTTGAAGAGGTAACAATTGAATCTTGCGATTCTGAGTAGTCTCATACAACGCACACTTAATTCATTACTCTGTCCCATCCATTTATTTACACTTTTCTTTTTGTGATGTACCAACTAATTCTTTACGTTTCCTAAAATAGTAGCTTTTAACAATAAAATATTTTATTACATCCACAACTTCCCTCCACTTTTTCAACACTTTACACTATTACACCTACTAACTCACTTATTTTAACAATAAAATCACTATTACACCCACCAACTCACTTATTTTAACAATATTACACCAACTATCTTGATTTCTGTGCAAAAAGCAAATGTAAACAACTCCATGGGACGGAGGGAGTATAAAACATTGCGAGCAAAAAATGAGTGTTTAAAATCGTAGAACTCCCCATTTAACTCGTTATTCATACAATATAACTCTTAAATGGTGGACCCCTTAAACAAGTTGGTCAGTCCTTCTCCTTTCCAATGCAAAGCCTACTCAAAAATTGGTACACCAATCTTGGCATACTCAAAAATTAGTATGGCCTACTCAAAAATTAGATCGGTAAAAATTGGTTAATTAAAATAATAACTAGTTGATAAAGCCGCGCTTCGCGGCGGCGTTAAAATATTTTTAAAAAAATTCAATACATTTATGTTATATTATAATATTAATATTAAATTTTAATAATTAAATAATCTTCTCTAATGAATCAATTTCTTGTTAAATACGATTCTTTCGATTGAGCCGCTCTCTCGTTAAAACCGAAATCCAAACTTTTTAACATATATTATAAAGACTTATATAATATTTTTTATCTATAAAATCGAACCGTAAAAAGAAAAAAATATGGCTTCAGTATCAAATTCTAATAGCTAATACAATATTTTCTAGCGATTCGTCTTCCCGTTAAATACGTTTCTAGCCGCTCTTATTTGAAACCGAAATTCTAACTTCATTATATAAAGAGAGTGAATTCCAATTTTTATATTCTTTAAACTTTCTAATATTTATGGAGTCTTAAAAGATGAAAATACATCTTATATTTTCTGTATATTATAGATATTCTTTTATTTATTTACAGTTTCCGCGTGGGAATGTCATTCTGTTATGTTAACATATTAAAAAAAATTAAAATACGAAGACTTTTCGTTACGGGAATAATATTACATTTATGGATATATTTTTGTAATGCAAGTATAATTAACTTGTATAAAAAAGTTAAAATAAAGGATTTTTAGGAAAAAAGATGTATAGTTTTAAAAAATCATATAAGACGTCTCCACCGTTCTCGTATTCTACTTCCAATAAAATATTTTATTTTATGTATTAATTATATTTTTAAACATCTTTTATACGGTCTTATCTAATGAATCGCTTTCTTGTTAAACACAATTATTACTATTGATTAGCTCTCTCCTTAAGACCAAAAACCTAACTTTTACATATATTACTTGTATGATAATGTTTATCCATAAAAATCAAATCCTAAAAATAAAATAAAATTTATAACATCATATGATATTTTAATAGCTAGTACAATCTTTTATAGTGAGCCGTCTTCCCGTTATACATATTTTGAGCCGCTCTCGTTTGGGATCGAAATTCTAACTTCATTACATATTATTGATGATACTTATCTTACACAACAATTTTTTTCCTTGAAATCAAAGCCTAAAAAATAGAGTGAATTCCAATTTATACTTTCTAGATTTTCTAAAATTTTTGGAGTTTTAGAAAATGAAAACACATCTTATTTTCTCTTTATATTATAGATACTCCTATATTTATTTAGGATTCCTGCATGAGATTGTTCTTTTATTCATTGTTCTTTTATTATGTTAACACATCAATTCTTTTCTTTTTAAATACGGTGACTTTTTTCATGACAATAGTATTGGATTTATGAATAAATTTTCCTAATATAAGTATAATTAACTTATATACAAAATATATAATTTAAGAAGATCGTACTTTCTATAAAATATTTAATTATATGTCTGCTCTATATATTCAAACACCTATTCTAGTTCTAGTAGAACTTTTATTTATATATTTTTTCTATAAATTCGAACTCTTGTTCTCTATAAATTCGAACTCCTATTCTACTTTCAATAGAACTTTTAATCGTATGCCTTATAAATACTTATTATACTTCCAATAGAACTTCTAATCATATGTCTTCCCAATAAATTCGAACTCTTATCCTTTATAAATTTGAACACCTATTCTATTTCTACTTCTAATATGCTAATTGATTTATAAATTTGAACACCTATTCTATTTCTACTTCTAATATGCTATGTAACACCCCCAGATCCGGGGTCCGGGATCCGGTCGTTACGGTTTCCAATTCTATCCACAACACTTGAACTTTCCTTAACATAAAATAAATTACGTCTCAATAACCCAACACAACAATATAAAACACACCCGTTATAGTCCCAGAGATGAAATCAGAGTAACAATCAAATTTTATTAATCACATTATGAGTTCTTACAATCCAAAAGAATTTCAATATAAATACATACTCTTTGCCATCCATTTACATAAGTCATACTAGACCATATACTTGGTACTGAAAGAATAAATATATCCTACCAATAGCTTCTTCTTCAGCTCTGGTAGTCTCATCGTCCTCGCCCGCGTCGAGTGCGCCTTGTGCGAGTCATCTGGTCTAGTTGTTGTTGTGATATAATAATAAAGCAAGGGTGAGCAATAGCCCACCAACAATGATATATAACTGAACGATAATGTATAACAGTTCAAAAGTATCTTTCAAACCATATGCCATGCATTTACGGAAATGATGCCAGTATAATATGAACGATGAAGTTACAAGGTAACTTAAAGTATTTGTTTGTAGAAATATCTGCTACATCAAAGTAAGCGAGATATTCTTATTGTTATTAAGAAGAGGAACTTGCAAGAAAAGGTTGCAATTCCAGTTATGACCCTTTTCCAACTCTGCCAACAGTAATCATGTTGCAGGAAATAAATAAATTTGGATGATGAACCAATGATGGAGTATTCACCGCGCCCGCTGTTCCAATCTTGATGATCAGTCGAGATCGTACAGCTCAATTTAGATTTACTACCGGTAGAAGGAAGAACTGACGGCTTTACTTGTCTACCGCCTTACTAGCTCTCCCCGGCCAACGGTTGGGCCAAAGGGGATGGACCGGCGCTACTCGGCCTCTTACACGACTCCTAGTTCAAATAGAATTCATGATTCTGAATGTAACGTTCGTCCCCCTTTCCCCAAGTATAATACTTGTTGATAAGACTCTACAAGGTAGTCGTATCTAGTTGGAAAGGAAAATTCACCAATAACTTCCAAGCTGTGGCTTGGTATCGAATATCAACTTGTTCCAACAATCTTACCCCTCGAAAGATGAGAAGGTAAACAACGACTTAATAAGTCAACAGCACCCGAGTTGCGAGTGAGGAGAATACTCTATGACCGGGAAGTCGACGAGATAAATAACATTTTCCAAGTAAGGTTCCCTTATTATTAGAGAGGTAGACTCAAAGAAGAATGATGTCTGAGAACCTTTCTTGATATAAGATTAATAATAATATGACTCCGAGGTATTTTCTGTAATAATCGAAGAAGATAAACCTTATTGAGGTTATTCTAAGTATGAAATAGATATTCAGAGAATATTTATTGAATTAAAAATATTTAAAGAATATTTAAGAATATTAAAGGATATCTTTAATCAGGGTATTTCCCAAATAATTCTTGAAGAAATATCGAGAGAATATTTATTGCATAATTAAATAATCAAATGAATATTCAAAATAATATTCATTACTTAATAAGTCCTGAAAGGAATATTTAAAATATTTAAAATAATATTCGATGATTAAATAGAACCCTGATGAATATTCAAAATAATATTCATAATTAATTAGGAATTTAAATGAATATTGATAAAGTAATATTCATTTCATGAATAATATTCTAAATGAATATCAAGTAATATTCATTTAGTAATCCAAGCTTTAAAGGAATATTCGATATAATATTCGATAAGTAAATCAAGCTTCAGATGAATATTGAAGATAATATTCATCAAGTACTTAATACCTTAAATGAATTTTCAACAGTAATATTTATTTAATAAAATAATATTCTAAATGAATGTCCACATAATATTCATTTAGTAGTCTCATCTTTAGAAGAGTATTCGAAATAATAATCGATAATCAATTCGACTCTGAATGAATATTGACAAATATTATTCGTCGAATGATTACGTTCAAATAATTATTTGAAGTAAGGATCATTAAAATAAATAATCTCGAACGAATATTCAAATAATATTCGTCGCCTGAATAATAGAAAATATTTACTTAAATATTTTCCTCCGAGGTAATCTCGATATATCAAGGAATATTGACTCCCGGTCTATATTTGATTAATAAGATGTATACGCCCTTCAATGAGGGTCTTACAATAACCGGCTTATAACTGATATATAACTATCTAGCTTATAAGCCAACAATAACATTCAGGGAACAAGTATATCAATTCAACTTGAAAGTAGGCATACATGCAATGGCATATGTATATCAGCAATCATATATATATATATATATATATATATATATATATATATATATATATATATATATATTTATTCAATCACAACAACAGCCTAAAAGAAGGGAATTGAAACTTGCCTGGTAGTCGAGTACGGTAAGGGGTAGTGGTAGCGGGTCCCGGTTCAGCTTGGTGATCTATAAATAGCCAAGGCATTCGGGATTAATCACTTAACATATTAAAAGTTAAGTTATACTTAACTCGAAACACGTTCTCGAGTTATCTCGCTATACCCCTTTTAGTGGATTACTTATTATCACTGATCCGACCCGACATTCGTTCGTTAATACGACATGTCACTGCACTTATACTTGGGACATACTTAAGTCATATAAGTTCTAAGGTTGATCGTTACGAACCAATATTATACTCCGAGTTTTATCGCCCGTTTTCTAAGTGTTTTACCGAAGTTATAAAAGAGTCGTCTTTTAGGGGTTCGTTCGCGTTTAACCTTGACTCGAACATTTTTAATAAATCGAAAAATGCTCTTTTTGACATACGGTTTTCTTTCACACCCTCCTTCTTACCCCTAGTATTTATTTACCAAGATTCGCCATGACGTTACATAGTTTACGAGGGTTCAATTTCAGTTACGAACTTTCGTTTACGGATTCGAACTACTTTTAGTAATTTGGTCATAAATCCTAAACCGTAAGTCCGTTTCACGTGATCTTTATATCAAAACGAAGCTTAGAACATTACCTATCCTATCATGGCAGATAAGGTCTCTGGACAGTAGGGGTTCGACATGTAAAATGGCATACAAAACATGGTATTGCAAAATCGGGCATTATAACGGCTGTAAATCGAATATCTACCAATTTCGAATCTTCCCATAAACATAGTATCCAACCCAAACAACATATACATGACTTATATACATGAACTGAGGCCAAGCAATGCCTTTCCGTTCATCTAGCTATTTTATCCTCTTATATCAACATATCACTACATAAGCATGATTTAATCATTACCATAATCATACTAATCTAAATTCTCATCAAGAACATCATTAAACATAAACTAAGGCCTAGGGTTTCAAGAGTTTTATACCTTCCTTGAGGTGTGTATGCACTTAGTAAGCCTTGTATAGTCCTTGTATAGCCTCCATGAAGCTTGGATCATCAACCAAAATCAAGATTCAAGAATTTTGTTCTTGAGGTTACTATTCATCCTCCACTTTCTTGTTTTTTTGAAAATGGAAAAGGTGATGTTTGAGGCTAAGATTTTTAGGGTATCACTTTTATGAAATATAGGATCTATGATAAATTTTTGGAGATCAAACAATGGTTGGAAGTTGGATTTTTGTTTTGGAATTGTTGCAAAAGTCGAATGGAAGAGTAAAGGAGAGAGTTTGATGTTTTCTTGTGGTTTTGCTTGGAAGAATGCATAAAGTGGATGAGCCTTGGATAATATCTCATCTCTTTTTACTTTAGTAAAGTGATGATGCACTAGATGATGTCTTTGTGAGGACAAGTGTTGAAGATTGGATGGTTTAAGGCTTAACCAAGTGGTGGCTTGCTAAGTACTTGGTTGCATTCTAATTGATCTAGTTCCTTGCTAGTTACTAGATATTTATCACTTGCACATGCATGTATCTTGCTTCCTCTGCTTGTTTCTGTGTCCGGTTATTGCCCGTTTCGATTGATCGTTCGTGAGAATATTTCACGGATTCTAATTAGGGTTTACCGGGAATCCTCTTTAATATTAATACTTTCATTCTCCATCTTTCATTCTAACTTTCCAATTTATATTCCTTAAATCCATTCGTTAAATACTTAAGGCTATCAGTGTCCAAGGAACTCTCGGAGAAAATAAAAGTGCGGTTTTTCAGAATCCGACAGCTTTTACATACACTTATTTTCCCCCTGGATCACTAATACGAACTCGGAAATCCGTTCCGAATGCTTCTATATAGTGTCGTCTCATATTATTATATACTCCCACCAAAACACTATTCATTCTGTATTCTTTACTTGTTCTCTTAGGGTGGTACAATTGTCCGTATTCTCTTTCGATCGTTCCTTATCCTTTTTACGGAACTAATGGATTAATCGTTACCGATCTGGATGACATGAGAATATTCTCCTGCTTGAAATTGCCATATCTTATTCCCTTAGAAGATAGATTATTCTTACCTATGTTGTTACCCTTTAGCATTCTTCAAGACATAGAAATAATAAAGTCGAATTCCATTCATTCTTAGATCAAATATAATAACATCCCAAAATATCAAATCCTCAAAGTTAATATCCCAATTCTTGGATTATAATAATATTTAATCCACTGTCCGGTCAAATATTATACCGAAAAGAATTTGGAATTTCTGAATTCCGATCGTCTCTGCATTCACTTATTTCCTCCGCGTATTACTAATATGACTTCGAAACATCCATATCACGTCCCGTACATAGGGTGGAGTGAAAAGTTTTCCAACTTACAAAATCACTATTCATCCACCAAATTACTATACACGTACAGGAAATACTATGCACGTACGGGAAATACTATGCACGTATGGGAAACACTATGCACGTATGGGAAACACTATGCACGTACTCATTTCCCTTCGGGGATCCCTTAGCTCCTTCCTGGATGGTAGATTATTCTTATCTAGGTCCTCAACCATCGAATTATTCTATTCTGACAATATACCAATGCATCAGGATCATTGTCCAAAGCAATATCCATTCATTACAATCATTGTTCTTTGAAACCACCATTCATTAGAGCTGGTGACCTTGTTGTCGGAATCATTGTTCCTCATTTTATCATTACTTAATAAAAAGTTTTAATTATATCCAAAATTTGGGGTTCTTACATGCTAATTGATATTTTTATATTTATTAGTGTTTAAAATTCTAGAAAATTAGAAAAATCGATTGAGACGATATTAGAGCGCCACCTAAACTCCCGCTATCCTCCTTTATATATATATATATATATATATATATATATATATATATATATATTAATAATATATATTAATTTTTATTCAAAAAAATACTATATATTAATTTAATTTAATACTGAACTTATATACGAGGAGCCTGTTCACTAAAAGTTGAAATAAAAATCGGGAATATATTATTATATATAACTTAGGGTTCCATTAATTAAAATTTGAAAAGCATTTATAATAGATTAGTAAAAAAAATAAAATTAATAATATAACTACTCTTATATTATCAGAGTGAAGTTATATAAATTTATTAATCAAAATAACAATAATAATATTAATTTAATTTAATAGTGAAATTACATACTAGAAATCTATTAACTAACAATCGAAAAAAATGTCGATAATATAGTGTTATATCTTCGGGGCTCCATTAATTAATATTTAAAAAGTATCAACGATAGATTAATAATAAATACAATTAATAACATAGCTACTCTCATATTACCGGACATTTTTACTTTTAAGATGGTTAAGAGATATTATAATCATTTATAAATATTGGGTCATGCTCCTTGGAGACCCTTAAACGGAGAAATTCAGAACTCTTACATATATTTCATATTATTATATTATAATAGAAATTTAATTACACTACAAGAAAAACTCGATCCTGTAACAGTTTTTCACCGTTGTCTGATCTCCATTTTTTTCGTTGTCTATCCGGCAGTTGTCTGTTTGAAATCAGACAATGGTTATTTACCAGTTGCATAGAAGAAGGTAATACAACAATTTTAAAATGTTGTTAGAAATTACGTAACACAGCGGTTGTATAATAAGAACCGTTACTGGAAACAAAACAATGCAATTGTTTTCTAACTAATAGACAACAGTTTTCAAACGTTGTTAAACATTACGTAACACGGCAGATTTATAATGAGAACCTTTACTGGAAACAATGAAAAACAACACCTAGAGGGGGGGTGAATAGGTGTTTATGGTTATTAATGTGAATTTATGAACTGTTTTGAAAATAACTGAAAACAGCTTGCTGTTTGTAATAACACAGTTCACAAACAGCACGCTGTTTGTATTTAAAATGCAATGCAGAAAGAATATAAACAGTAAGTAAAAGAGACACACAATCTTTTAGCCAGGTTCGACCCCTAATCCCCTATGGTCTACGTCCTGGTCCCTTACCAAACTTGGTAAGAGAATATATTATTGATCAACTATAATCCAATTACAAGATACAACAATATATCTCCCTTAACCCTTGCTGCTTACAAATGGCTTGCTGTTTACCTGTGCTGAACCAACCCTCTAAGTACTACTTCCCAAGTATACTTCTCTAGTCTAGTTCGAGTCACCCTAAAACCTGAAGCCAATCTTGTACAGCAACAAAACAATACAATTTGAACAATACAAATGTTTTGAAAGAATACAACTCAACCTATAAATCCTCAAAATAATGAATATGCGTGTATGAAGAGGTTTGAAGGTTTTGAAGGGTTTAGCAATGTAAGCTCTGAAGTTGTTTGAGTATTTCTTGTTTTATGCACGTTGTATTCAGTACCAAGAACTGATAATACTCAGTTCTTGTATAGGTGAACAAGAAGGGTTTGAATTTGTTTGATAAAAATTCCAACGGTATGAATTTAATCCGTTAGAGAAGAAGCAATGCTTTTGAGCAAGAAGATATACTTTGATAATATGCAAAGCTGAAATCTGGAGCGTGTATGGAGATAAGAGAGTGCAGGGAATAATGTTATGATGAGTCCCATGTGATGTATTTGAGTGGAGGTAAGGTGGTGTATTAAAATAAGGTAAAGTAACCTTATTTAACCAAAAGGAATATTGACTTGTCTCCAAAAGCTTGAGAGGTGGGAATGTTCATCATATATTCTGAGGACCTTTACATATAATCTATATATCATTTCCTCTTGATGCCCTTTGATTTTCCCGAATGGATCTTTAATTCCATCAGACACAATCAGCTTGCTGATTGTACAATTGGCACGCTGTTTGTGACAATTGGCTTGCTGTTTGAGGTATACTGATTATGAAATCAGTAAGCTGTTTTGTCCTGCAGAAACAAGTTAGAGCACACACAAATGGCATGCTGTTTTAACCTGCAAAACCAAGTTAGAACTAACACAATGACATGCTGTTTTATATCTGTAAGCGCCAAATAGCTTACTGTTTGTTATCATCAAAACCTAGGAGTTTCAATCTCCCCCTTTTTGATGATTACAAATCTTTTTAGGAGAATTTTGAAACTCCCCCTAAATTCCTGCATCTCAACATTAGATATAAAACAATAATTATCTGAAGGTTATGAGCATTAATATAGCATATCCAGGATAAACTTAAACTTAGTGGATAACCATAACACAAAGCAACATATGCCACATAATCATTTCAACAGGAATAAAATCCAGTTCAACAGGAATAATAAAAATTCAAGTACCACAACAGACATAGCAAGTTCCACAGACATAAGACATAAACCGAGTTCAAACATAAAACACAACTTTAATTTTGAATTCTCCTAAATTCTCCCCCTTAATTCATCAAAAACTAAGGGTCACTTGTTTGAGCATTTGACTTGGTAGCCTCTGTATCTGTGTCATCTCCAGGAGCATCCTTTGCAGCAGCTTTGGCTAAGTTGTCCAACCCTTGACCATGTTCAATTTCTGAGTGAGCAGTAGATGTGTTACCAACTGTCTTGAGCATTAATTCTTTCATTGTGGTGACTTGAGAGATGAGATTCTTCATAGCACCCTTAATGGCTTGAAATTCAGCCTTGAGGTCCTGCACATCAGTTCTGATTGCTTGAGTATCATTTCGAAGGGAAATGATCTCACTAGTCATGATTGTCATATCGGCTTGTAGAGATTGAGACACCAAGTTCTGAGTTGCAGTTTGAGGAGCAGTAGAGGTAGTAGGATCATCATGTGGAGGATCATCTTGAGGAACCACAATTCTAGACAACACACCTTCTTCAATTTGTAGATTGTTTAAAGTCAGAAACTTCTGGTCCATGCAGTCCTTAACAACAACCTTAGTCATACCCTTGACATTGACATTAAACAACTTAAACACTTTGGATAGCCAAGAAGCATAAGGCAGTCCACTAACAGATTTCTCCACTGTAGCTTGCATCTTTTTCAAAATAAAGGAGGACAAATCAAAGGACCTTCCAGTTAAAATCATAGCCACAATCACCACATCTTGGCAATTGAAATTTGATTTGTTTCCCACTCGAGGACAAATATGTGACCTAGCTATCTTAAATACCAGGTGAGCTAAAGGAGTTACTATGGTGGTAGGAGGAGGGTTTGTGTCTAAGGGCTTGACATTACCCATTAAAACTTGTAACTGATCATCAACACTAAAATCAGGAAGGGACACATACCCCTGAGCAGTATAAACATCAGTAACACTATCCATTTCAATTTTAAGAAGCGAACTTAGGATTGGAGGATTCAATTGAATCTTCGTACCTCTAACCGTGGATATAGCATTCCCAAACTTATCAGTTTGCAAATTAGCATAGTATTCCCTTACTAAGTCAGGATAATAGTAATTAGGCATATCAGAAACGAACGACTCTAGACCAATATCTTGAAATAGTTTCATTACACCACACTCATCGAAGAGAGGAGTAATCTTACTTGATAAAGGTTGGCCGTTGATGATACCCCGATTTTCCAAATCCAAATCCTTGTACCGGTCTTCACACGCAGGAGAAACAAACGCTAGCGACATGGTCAATTTGAGCTTCTTCGATTCTGGAGTTGGAGTGATTTCATCACCACTTTCTAGCATAATAGTTTCCTCTTTCTTTGAAACAGATGGAGAAAGTTCTCTACGAGCCCTAGTCTTTCGAACCATGGTAGGAGATGAGCGGATAAACCCTAATTGCCGCTTAATCGCCGCTGAAAAACCCTAATCGCCGCTTAGAGAAAGAGAGGGTGTGTTTTAGTTTTGGAATGAACCGGCTAAACCGTGTCTCTCTAGTTTTGATTGATTTTAGGGGAGAATTTAGGTTTAATTAATAAAACTAAATTCTAATTAAATAAACAATTGATAAGCATATGACTATTGTTAAAACAGGCAAATTTCTCAAATTTTAATTTTAACCATGATTTTTTAAATTATGAATTTAAATCAGCATTCATCTAGACTTTAGCAATTTTCTTAACACATAATCATTTAGCATGTTATAGCAATAATCAGAATATATTCATGGCTATTTTCACAAGTAGAAAACCAGAGGTGACAAACAGCATGCTGTTTGTAACTAGAGTTAGGACAAATGGTAAGCTGACCTGTTCAGTAACTGTCAATCAGCACGCTGTTTACATAGAGCACATACCAAGTTGCATTCGAATGACTGAGAATCTTTCTTCAGCAAGGGGCTTTGTGAAAATATCAGCTAGTTGATATTCAGTTGGAACAAAGACCAACTCTATCTTGCCCTTAGCAACATTGTCTCTCAAGAAATGGTGTCGAACATCAATATGCTTCGTTCTTGAGTGATTCACCGGATTCTTAGAAATGCTAATGGTGCTAGTGTTGTCACAGTTGATTGGAACCTTTTTACACTTGATATCAAAGTCCCTTAGAGTTTGAATCATCCATAGAAGTTGAGAACAACAGTTCCCAGCTGCTAGATACTCCCCTTCTGCAGTGGATAAAGCAACTGAAGTTTGTTTCTTGCATTGCCAAGAAACTAAGCTTTGTCCAAGGAATGTACAAACACCACTAGTACTTTTTCTATCAATTAAGCAACCTGCATAATCTGCATCACTATACCCAACAAGATCAAAAGTATTTGTGATAGGATAAAACAGACCAAGAGAAATGGTACCACTTAAATATCGAAATATTCTTTTAATGGCATTTAAGTGAGACTCTTTGGGGTTTGATTGAAATCTTGCACAAACACATACACTATACATTATGTCAGGTCTAGAGGCAGTTAAATACAGTAGACATCCAATCATACCTCGATATCTTTTAATATTAACAGCCTTACCATTTTCATCTGCAATCAGCTTGCTGTTTTGCACCATGGGAGTTGATTTTGGTTTTACATCTTCAAAACCAAATCTCTTCAATAGATTTTGTGTATATTTGGATTGGTGCACAAAAATTCCATCTTTAGATTGCTTGATTTGTAGACCCAAGAAGTAATTGAGTTCGCCCATCATGCTCATTTCGAACTCACTATGCATACACTTGGAAAGCCACTTACACATAGATTCATTAGTAGCACCAAAAATAATATCATCCACATATATTTGTACAATCAAAATATCTTTACCATTTTGCATAATAAATAATGTGAGATCAATTTTACCTCGAGTGAATCCATTTTGGATTAGATACTTACTAAGTCTTTTGTACCAAGCTCTAGGGGCTTGCTTTAAACCATAAAGAGCCTTCTTTAGCTTGAATGCATAGTTTGGATATTGTTCATTCTCGAATCCGGGAGGTTGTTTAACATAGACTTCCTCTTCTAGCACACCATTTAGGAATGCACTCTTCACATCCATTTGATATAGCTTGATCTTCTTGTAACATGCATAGGCCAGAAGCATCCTTATTGATTCCAAACGAGCAACAGGAGCATAGGTTTGATCAAAGTCAATGCCTTCTTGTTGGTTGTAGCCTTGAGCTACAAGTCTTGCTTTATTTCGAGTAATGGTGCCAAATTCATCAACTTTGTTTTTGAACACCCATTTAGTTCCTATAAGTGAAGCATCTTCTGGTGGCTTGACAAGTTCCCAAACATCACACCTTTCAAATTGATTTAATTCTTCTTGCATGGCCATGATCCAATTCTCATCTTTTAATGCATCATCTATATTTTTAGGTTCTTCTTGAGCTAGGAAGGCTGCATGAGCACAATAATTTGCCTTCCCTCTTCTTGTAGTAATTCCATCAGTAATGTCACCAATGACTAACTCAGGTGGATGATTCTTGACCGTTCTTTTTGCCCTTGGTAAAGAATGTTGAGCTATTTCTTCATGAGTTGTCTTTCTCATCTTTGATGGTGGTGACTGTTCTTCTCCATCATATAGAGGCAATTTTGCAGTAGCCCTAGATCCTATAGGACCTTCCAAAGTCATTTTTGTTATTTTTGAAATTGAATCTTCCACTTCAGCTTGCTGTTTTGAACTTTCAGCTTGCTGATTGTCAGTGTCTACATCCTCTTTGGCTTGCTGACTTTCGGTATCACTTTCATCTTCAGCTTGCTGATTTGAACTGCCATTTTGCTGATTTACACTTCCAGCTTGCTGATTTGCACTTTCAGCTTGCTGATTTGAATTTCCAGCTTGCTGATTGTCAGTGACTTGAGGTTGCACATTTTCTTCTTCACCTGCAAATCCTTCCTCAACTCTTGGCAGATCATTGTTAGGTTCTT
This sequence comes from Saposhnikovia divaricata, assembly GCA_036435485.1. Classification (NCBI taxonomy): domain Eukaryota; kingdom Viridiplantae; phylum Streptophyta; class Magnoliopsida; order Apiales; family Apiaceae; genus Saposhnikovia; species Saposhnikovia divaricata. Next base: position 173,344,463 of record CM071598.1, read on the forward strand.
GAAAAGTAACATCAATAGATTCTTCAATAATATGCTTATTAATATTATAAATTCTATAAGCTCTACTTGTTAAAGAATAACCAAGAAATATGGATTCATAGGATTTAGCATCAAATTTACCATATTTACCATTTGTTTTGAGGACAAAACACTTTGAACCAAAAATCTTGAAGTAACTGATATTTGGCTTCTTGTTTCTTAACAATTGATAAGGAGTTTTGTCCAACATTGGCCTGATTATGATTCGATTCAACAAATAGCATGCTGTATTCACAGCTTCGGCCCAAAAGCTTCTAGGTAGCTTACTTTCTTGCAGTAGAGTCCTTGCTGTTTCTTGAAGTGACCTATTCTTTCTTTCCACCACTCCATTTTGTTGTGGAGTCCTTGGAGCAGAAAATTCATGAGAGATTGCCTTTTGTTCACAATATGTGATAAATTTGTCATTGACAAATTCACCTCCTCTATCACTTCTTATACCTACAAGTCTTGTATCATGCTTGTTCTCAAGTAGTTTAATCAGTTTCTCAAATTCATCAAAAGCACAATTTTTAGTACTAAGAAATAATACCCAAGTAAATCTAGAATAATCATCTACAATTACAAAACCATATTGTTTACCTCCAATACTTTTATAAGATTCTGGACCAAATAAATCTAAGTGCAGAAGCTCTAAGGGTTTAGAAGTAGATACCATTTTCTTAGCTTTGTGAGTACTTCGAATTTGTTTACCCAATTGGCAAGCTGAACATACTTCAACCTTAGAATATTTCAGTTTTGGTAGTCCTCTGACCAGGTTCTTGCTTGATAGTTTATTAATCAAATCCATGTGTGCATGTCCCAACCTCCTATGCCATATATATGGATCATTGTCGATTGCAGCCAAACAGCATGATGTTTCCTGCATTTCGAAGTCTAATACATATATATTTCCTTCCCTTCTAGCAACTAGTGGGATTTTGTTAGCACCAATAGTAATAATAGTTTTATCTATGCCAAACTGAACAAAATGTCCACCATCAAATAATTGAGTGACACTAAGTAAATTATATGAGAGACCTTTGACATATTGAACTTTATCAATCGAAATATTACTATTACCAATAGAACCAATACCAAGGATTCGAAGAGTCTTACTATTACCAATTGTAACTCTTCCACCCTTCTTCATTTTGAGACTTATAAACTGAGATTTGTCTCCACACATATGTCTAGTGCAACCGCTATCCAAGATCCATTGTTTCGACTTTATTTTGGCGGCAAGACATATCTACAAAACAAACAAACACAAACTTAATGTTTTGGTACCCATATAGGTTTGGGTCCAAACTGGTTAGTAGCAAGAATATATAACACATTTAATTCAGCTTTCTTGATCCATTTTTGGATCACTTTTGGTGACTGTTGGCTTGCTGTTTGTCTTCTGTCAGGAGCATTCTGGTATGCTGTTTGTCACCTGACTGGTCCATTCTGGTAAGCTGTTTTCCCTTTATCATTGATTTGAACCACACAATGAATTTCCAGATGGCCTTTTCCACCACATTTGTTGCATGTTTTCCAAGGCATGGCATAATCATAAGGTATGCCATTTTTACCATCATATTTGAGGACTCCAAGCTTCTTGTGTATGTCCATGCCAACTCCTTCTCTGACTACAGGGACTTTTGCCTTCTTCATCATTGTCTTTAAGTTGTCTTCTCCTTGCACAAAAGTTTCCATCCCTATCTGGAGATCCTTGACCTCTTTTTCCAGAAGAGAGATCAAATCAGCTTGCTGATTGATAAGTTCAGCTTGCTGTTTTCTCCTTTCAACAGATTTTGAGGATTCGGCTTGGCTTGACTCTTTGTTCTTGAATGATTGTATGCATTCATTTCTTTCTTCAATCTCTAACTTCAATCTTCTAAGTTCTTTCATAAGAGCCTCATTTCTTTGTAGAATCACTTTGTTGACTCCTTCGAATTGAACTAATTTCTCCTTTAAATCAGTAATAAGATCATTGTGATTTGTTTCTGGATTCTTCTCAGCCATTAAATCAGCAATCATTTTCTTTAACTGATTGTTGTTCTTTTCCAGCTTGCTATTCTTATGTTTTAGTTCCATAAACTCAATTATGGATACATGATTTGGTACCTGCACGGTTAGTTCTTCTAGCATATTATGAGATGAATTTAAATCAGAATAGATTGAATTTACCTCCCTTGCATCATCTTCTGAATTCGAATAATCACTATCCACACAATCTTCTTTTATGGATCCTAATGAACTTTCTTCATCATTTAGACCTACAAGGGACAAATTCACCATGTCTTCACTTGAGTCATCACTGGAGTCTGAATCATCATCACTCCAAGTCAGTAGAGCCTTTGCTTTTCTCTTGTCCTTGAAAGCAGCTTGCTGTTTAGACTTTAGCTTAAAACAGTCCTTCTTAAAATGGTCTGGCTTGCCACATTCGAAACAAGTTTGTTCCTTGGCTTTCCTTTTGGAGAATTCACCTCTTTCCCTTTTCTTTCTATTTTTCTTTTCAATCAGCCTCTTGATCTTTTGTGAGATGAGTGCCATTTCTTCGTCAGATTCAAACAGCTTGCTATTTGCAGACTCTGGCTTGCTGTTTGTAGAGTGAAGAGCCAAATTCCTCATTTTGGCTAGGGGAACCCGAACATCTTCAGCCTGACCTTTGCTAATCTTGCTTTAAAATTGTTCTAGCTCTGCAAACACAGCTAGGTGATCCATGGTGTCGATTGTTGAGGATGATTCCAAAGCCGTGACCTTGGCTTCATAAATAAATGGTACCGCACTTAACACTTTCATGTTAATTTCATCTTGTGGAATGTCTTTTCCAAGTCTCTTTAATGAATTTATAGTAACTTGGAACCTTGCTTGACCTTCTTTGATAGTTTCATCATCCTTGAGCTTGAAGTTTCCAAAATCATTCATTAGTTTGCTAAGCTTCACCTTCCTCAAGGTTTTTGATCCTTCATGATAGGTTTCCAAAGCATCCCACATTTCTTTTGCTGTTTTTAGGGAGGAGACTTTGTCATACTCAGCTTGATCTAGAGCATTCATTATGGAGTTTCTAGCTTCTCCATTAAAACCACATTTGATAATTTCATCCATAGTGAGATCATCAACACTTTCGGTTGATTCTTTTCATCCAAGAATTGATAATCTCCTTTCTGTACAACTCTTAACACCAGTGGCCTCTTGGATAAGAATGTTTCCATTCTACATTTCCACCAATTGTAATTTTCTGATCCAGTGAGGAGAGGAGCCCTATAATCGGCTTTTGCTTCAAGATAATGTTCTGCCATGATCGATACTTTCCTGTTACAGAATTGTTAGTACACCAAAGCTCTGATACCAATTGAAAAACAACACCTAGAGGGGGGGTGAATAGGTGTTTATGGTTATTAATGTGAATTTATGAACTATTTTGAAAATAACTGAAAACAGCTTGCTGTTTGTAATAACACAGTTCACAAACAGCACGTTGTTTGTATCTAAAATGCAATGCAGAAAGAATATAAACAGTAAGTAAAAGAGACACACAATCTTTTAGCCAGGTTCGACCCCTAATCCCCTATGGTCTATGTCCTGGTCCCTTACCAAACTTGGTAAGAGAATATATTATTGATTAACTATAATCCAATTACAAGATACAACAATATATCTCCCTTAACCCTTGCTGCTTACAAATGGCTTGCTGTTTACCTGTGCTGAACCAACCCTCTAAGTACTACTTCCCAAGTATACTTCTCTAGTCTAGTTCGACTCACCCTAAAACCTGAAGCCAATCTTTTACAGCAACAAAACAATACAATTTGAACAATACAAATGTTTTGAAAGAATACAACTCAACCTATAAATCCTCAAAATAATGAATATGCGTGTATGAAGAGGTTTGAAGGTTTTGAAGGGTTTAGCAATGTAAGCTCTGAAGTTGTTTGAGTATTTCTTGTTTTATGCACGTTGTATTCAGTACCAAGAACTGATAATACTCAGTTCTTATATAGGTGAACAAGAAGGGTTTGAATTTGTTTGATAAAAATTCCAACGGTATGAATTTAATCCGTTAGAGAAGAAGCAATGCTTTTGAGCAAGAAGATATACTTTGATAATATGCAAAGCTGAAATCTGGAGCGTGTATGGAGATAAGAGAGTGCAGGGAATAATGTTATGATGAGTCCCATGTGATGTATTTGAGTGGAGGTAAGGTGGTGTATTAAAATAAGGTAAAGTAACCTTATTTAACCAAAAGGAATATTGACTTGTCTCCAAAAGCTTGAGAGGTGGGAATGTTCATCATATATTCTGAGGACCTTTACATATAATCTATATATCATTTCCTCTTGATGCCCTTTGATTTTCCCGAATGGATCTTTAATTCCATCAGACACAATCAGCTTGCTGATTGTACAATTGGCACGCTGTGTGTGACAATTGGCTTGCTGTTTGAGGTATACTGATTATGAAATCAGTAAGCTGTTTTGTCCTGCAGAAACAAGTTAGAGCACACACAAATGGCATGCTGTTTTAACCTGCAAAACCAAGTTAGAACTAACACAATGGCATGCTGTTTTATATCTGTAAGCGCCAAATAGCTTATTGTTTGTTATCATCAAAACCTAGGAGTTTCAAACAACATAATGCAATGGTTTTCTGACTAATACACAACAGTTTTTAAACGTTGTTAACAATTACGTAACACAACAGTTGTTTAACTGGTGTTTGATAGTATCAAAGACGGCGACCCAATAGACAAATAGACAACGGTTGAAAAGTGTTGTCTGACTTGGTTCTGCTGTAGTCGGTTTGAACAACGGTTTGTTATTTCACTGGTGTTGTGCCAATGCAAATTAACAACGGTTTATGTACACAAAAAATGATTTTAAATAATGCCCCCAACTAATCCATCCATTATATCTATTATATGTTAACATTGCTTTAGCACCCATTTAGTAATTTACTAAAATAAAATACTTATAATGTTAAAAAATAATGACTTCCAAGGATTCGAACCCATGACCTTCATGTACTAAAGTTTTATGTTTGCATGTATTACCACTACACTAGAACATTTGATGACACATCTTTTCAAATCAATGATTGCATACATAGACAATCCATTTGCTAATTTTTTTTTTTTTAATATGACCTCCATGTACCAAAGTTTTTATGTTCACATGTATAGGTACTACACTAGAACATTTAATGATACATTTCTTATAATCAATATAATTGTATACGTAGACAATTCATTTGCTAAATTTTTTTTAATATTTATTTTCAAATTTATTCATAATAAAATTAATTAAAATGATAAGAACATGTAAACTATTTTTAATTGAATGAATAACTGATTGAATGTATGTGTATTTAATATAAAATTTTAAATATATAATTCACATGGTACACGAAATAACATAAATTTTAATTTTAATTTCTAATACATGTATATTAATATTTTTATGAAAACACCAATTATAATATTTATTTATGTTTGTTACGTGGTACACGTATGAATGAGCATTTCACCATATCTACCCGAACTGGTTCCCTTCCCGTTTGGATTGTGGATTCGGGAAATTTTTCGAGTCAATATGAAATATTATAGAATAAAAATTCGTGCGAAGGAAATGGGCTCGTGGATTAAGGTATCCCAACACGATCCCCGTTTCCGTTCCCCGACTGATTATCATATTTAGAAAAAAATAATTTTTAAAACATATGTTTACCAGATTATTAAAGAGACTGAAAGTATGTGTATTTAATATAAAATTTTAAATATATAGGCCTCGAATTCACATGATACATGAAATAAGATAAATTCAAATTTTGATTTATGGTACGTGTATATTAGTTTTATTTTGTAAAATTATAAATTATATTAGTTGTCTATGTTCGTTATTCTCATAACAAATGAAACTAATTCACGTGAGACACGTATGGATGAGCATTTCATCCTGTGATCTCGATCTCATCCCTTTCCCGTTTTTCTTAGGTATTCGATAAATTTGTCGGGACACCATGAAATATTATATAAAAAAATCGGAGGAAGGGAATGGCCTCAGGGAAGGTAACCAAGTCCGATCCGTGTTTTCGGTCCCTAAATGATTATCATATTTATGAAAAATAATTTTTTGAAATATATGTTTACTAGATTATTAAAAATAATATAATTCAAAAATTCAAAATTTTTATAAACTTAGAATTTCTAATATAAAATTTAATTTTAATACTATATTTCATCTTTTTTTTATTAAAAAAATTAATTCAAATCGCTATTTATAATATAATAATAATTTTATCATGATTTATCAATTAATTTTATTATCCGATATATTCGAGAATATATACATTTTAAATAAAAAAATTAAGTATCTCCCATTTTTTGTGGGGATCCTCGTTCCCCGTTCGTGGTAAGAATCATGAAGCAAAATAATCCTCATTCGGGGATCGATACGGGTTCAACGATTATATTCAAAATTTTAATTAAAAAAATTAAAATCCACGATTTTTCGCGGGAATCCCTATTTCCGTTTCGGGTAGAAATCTAGGAACATAATTATCCTTGTTCGGAAACCGGGACGGGTTCAATGATTATGTTCGAATTCGGGGAGTGTGACGGGTATAACACTACCCGGCCTTGAATTGACCGACCTGATGCACATCCCCAAGTATACATACAACATGAATTTGTTTATTGTTAAATTTGGACATCTAGATATGAAATACACTCAACTAAATACCAGCAAAAGAATAGGTACATCAATTTTTTTTATCAACTTAAAAAAAACGATAATACAACTAAATTGGGTACATTAAAATGTTAATCCAATTTGTTGACAAATATTAAAAGAGTTTAATTGAAATTCAAAAAAATGATGTTAACAAAATAACATTAAAAAAACGTATACATGTTTAATGTGTGAGAGATATGACAATTAACTATTTTATTATAATAACACATATTCAGCTCGTAAAGACAACAATAGTAATTTTATTTAAACATGGAACGCAGGTCGATGAGACGTTGTCAAAGATGAATGGGAAATGATTGGAGAGAGAAAAGACGAACAAACTTAAGGTTGTTAAAGACGAAAGAGAGGTGGTGGGGCAAGATAAATGTGCATATATGATGTCGTTAGAGGAAAGAGCGGATCTTAGAGGTATAATGAGGAGGCTGGATAGTGATCGAAAAAAGGCCGAAGTGAGAGTGCACATGATCAATAATAAATTGGAGTCGATATGAGGTAGACATACGAGTAGAAGAGAAAATAGATATTCAAAAAATGTTGTGGCTAAGATTGAAAGTAGTTAAAAGAACTACTATCGTGGTAATTCTTTTAGGATTTTACTGAAAAACAAACTAAAGGACATTATTATCATGGTAATACTTGATAACTAAAGATTAACTCTTCTTGTATACCAATTTTGTCGGTTATCCTTCTCACATTTAACAAGCATCACTATAAATATGATCCTCGAAATTTAGAGTGTGCTAATAATTTGAATTTAGAACGATTATTAAGAATTGAATCTTAGTAAACCGTTGCACGTGAAAGGTAAAACACACTGACAAGAGGAAATAACGAACTCCATCGCAAATTTGAAAAATATTAGTTAGTGGGATGGATTTTATTTGTAATTGAGTAAGGGTAAATAAGTAAAATCAACAGGTACCGTACCGACCGACCGACCAACCAACCAAACTTTTAATGTTTTAGCTTTTATATAATAGTATTGATTTTAGTCGAATGGCTATAATATGTTGATTACTAAATTAATACAAAAAATGATAAATAAAGTGTATAACATATTTTTACTCGATATCAGTATAATATTCGATTTTATCTTAATTATTTTTACATTATATCGGTTAATCCTATTAGCATCGGGTAATTTATAGATTGACTAATAAAAAGATTAAAATACCCGTCGGTGTAAAGCAAGTCATGGTATCTAAGGTTGCCGAAAATGGAAGGGGCATAGGAGTGGATGTTGGTGAAGGTTATGTTGGTGAAGGTTGAGATCTAAATTAGATTTGAATGTGTGGTTATGATTAGTTTTCGATTCTCATATCTGTAAATTACGTAGTGTTTAATCATTCCAAGTTATGTTTTTTAAATCGTTAGATGTGATTGTATTGTTATGATCATATATGAAATTCAGGCAAGAAATTTGAGTTATTACTTGTGTCCATAAAAAATATCACACTAATGATGTATAGTGTTTCAAAAATTAAAAATTGTTTATTTAAAAAAAATCAAAACAACAACATTTTATGAATTTAAATGGTGCCCGTGCTTTGCACGGGCTTTCATGCTAGTTAATTAAATAATGAATCAATAAATTTATCAGTACAAAAGTTTCTTATTGATCTAGCTACAATTTCTATGTAAAAATTGCATACATAGCAATCTCATGTCTCTACAAGTCCTACAAATTATCAATTTCTACAAATTATTCCTACCAACACTTAAAGTCCCCTTTAGTCAAGCCCTTTGCATCCTCATATAGCTAGGTATCCTCCTGAACAAATACTAGATCTTGTGACCTTTGTCGAGGAAATTGAGGCAGTCCCTTGGAAGACATTTTTCACAAGGACCTGCAACAGGATTGAGAACAGATTAAACATCAACGAAAATATGGGAAGATGATATGCAAGAATGGACGAAATATTAAAGTGCTAACTAACTACTCCAATTTAGTGCTATAAGCGGCTGGTCATATTAGTTGATTGTCATTTTATTCCATATGATTACACAGTCCCTTCAAGTATGAGGTAAATTTGACCTCCTCTCCATAGGGTACAAAAACTTATGGTTTGTACATTTAAGCAGTTGGTTTACACCTACTTGCTCATCATGTAGGATAAATCTACGAACCATTAACACTTTCTGATGTTGATAATTTTATGTCAGTTTTCAAAACAACGATGTTAAATATTGATTTTATTACAGAGCGAAGTTATATAAATTTAATTGATCAAAATAACGATGTTAAATATTAATTTTATTTAATAGTGAAGTTACATACTAGAATTCTATTAACTAACGATCGAAATAAAAATCGAGAATGGGACTCCATTAATTAAACTTTTTAATAAAAAAAGAAACCCCTTCTTAATGGTATGGTATGCCATGCATACCCACTACATATTAAATTAATTTAATTAATTAAAATAATAATACTATATATTAATCTAATTTAATATTGAAATTATATACTAGGAGTCTTAACTAAAAATTGAAATAAAAGTCGGGAATATAGTATTATATATAACTTAGGGCTCCATTAATTAATATTTAAAAGTATTTATAATAAATTAATTATAAATACAATTAAGAATATAGCTACTTTTATATTACCAGAGTGAAGTTATATAAATTTAATTAATCAAAATGAGAATATTAATTTAATTTAATAGTCAAGTTACATACTAGAAGTCTATTAACTAACAATCGAAATGAAAATCAAGAATATATTGTTATGTGCAACTTTGGAGCTCCATTAATTAATATTTAAAAAGTATCTATAATAGATTAATAATAAATACAATTAATAATACATCTACTCTCATATTACCGGAAACGGAGAAATTAAGAACTCCTACATAAATTTCATAATTGTATATATTTTATTATATGTAGATCACCGACAAAGTTGTCCATAAACAAAAGATATATAATTTAAAAATAATTTATATTTGATTGACAATTATAATCATATACTAATATCAATCGCAAAATTCTCCAAAAACATCATAAAATTTTTCCAATATTTTCATCAATTTTTGTGAGAATACTCAATTTATGGTATAAATATAATATGATATAAAATGTTCAACAACAGAATATTAAAATACAAATAATTTCAATTGCACAACTTTAGAATTCATGTGTTTGACTTCAAAATTCGGAAGACTTTTAAGTTTAGTTGTAGAACTTAAAAATTATGGTATAAACATAATATGAGATATAGTGTTCGCCAGCAGAATGTTGTTAAAATAATAAGTTCAGTTGTGAAATTTTGTAAAAAAAAGTAATTACAGTTTAAAAATTTTAAGCTCATTTGCATCACTTTGAAATTTAGTAGCAAAATGTTGTACTTTTACTATGAGACAAAATAGGTTTTGCAGTAGAACTCTATAATTTTGGGGTTATTTTTTTGTAAAATAAGATTAATAAAATAAATTAAAATTTTTGAAGAATAAAGATTGAAAAAATTAGCCAAAAGCTTTGTGAGATAAAAAATTAATAAAAATAAAAGATTTTAATAAATGTGTCATCGATTAAATTTTCTTATTTTAATTAATTGAAGTAATAATGTAGTTTTTATTTACAACAATACCCTTTTAAAAATAATTTAAAAATAAATTGAATCTGGACAGTTTATTTAGAAGTAATAGAACGACTAATAATGGTTCTTCAGATCTCTTTTAGTGTTTGGTTCTTTGTTGATCATAACTATTATTGATAATTAAATGTAGTATTAAAGTAAAAAAATGTCATCAAATTATTTAATTAAAATAATATGATGAATATTTTTATTTAAAAAAATTAAAAATATTAATTTAAGATAATTGATCAGAATTCGTGCTTCGCACGAGTTATCGGCTAGTAAATATAAAGAATTATTTATTTTAATTTTTTTAAACCATATTTTAATGGTATTATTTTGTACCATTTAACACATGGTTTTCTACTTTAATAAAGAATATAAATTAATATTTTAATCTCGGCTAGTGTTCAAAATGTTCTTGTGCTTGACACGGGTTATCAGCTAGTACAATACAATTTAAAATTGTAGTAAAGACAGTAAAAAATGTTGTCCAAAAGTCACCGAGAGCCAAGACCTTTCTCTACACCTACAAAGACATAACTAAATTTTTTTTTTTGAGGCATCCACTAAAATTGATGTCTATTATAATTGTCTCTACACTACAAGAATTGACTAATTCACCATCAAAAATTACCAACGGATTATATTTCGTTGGAGTTTACCAACGGAATCCTGACTGTTTTGAATTAATAACATAGTCAAATCTTTAGTAATAGATTACCAACGGTTTACCTATAAATATTTACCAACCAAATATTCCGTTGGTAAATTCTGGCGCCTAATTGTCCCGCCCAACCTTTACGACGAAATTGCCTATGGATTACCAACATGTTACTCACCAACGGAATTGCGACAACAACAAAAATAGAATTTCGTTGTTAATTCCGTTGGTAAAATTCCGTTGGTACTTCTCTCGTAAATCCGTCACAGACTTGTTGGAAATGGGTATATACGTTGTATTTATATTCCGTTAGTATTCCGTAGGTCCGTCATTGGGTTGTTGAAGTACATTTATTTTCCGTCATTATTCCGTTGGTAATTCGTCCATAATTCCGTAGGTACATCCGTCACAGGTTTGTTTAAACCGTAGGTAAATCCGTCATAGGGTTGTTGAAGTGCATTCACTTTCCGTCATTAATCCGTTGGTAATTCGTCCATAATTCCGTAGGTACATCCGTCATAGGTTTGTTTAAACTGTCCTTATTTAAATCCGTAGGTAAATCCGTCACAGGTTTGTTCAAACCGTAGGTAAATCCGTCATAGGGTTGTTGAAGTACATTTACTTTCCGTCATTAATCCGTTGGTAATTCGTCCATAATTCCGTAGGTACATCCGTCACAGGTTTGTTCAAAATGTCCTTATTTAAAACCTTCTTCCGAAAATTACAATCAAAACTTACATGCTACTGATTTGCAAAGAGTCTTATCAAAATATAATTGCAAATAAGGTTAGTTACTTTTATATTCCTTGTATTATCTTTTTTTGCTAGTTATTCATTGATTTATCTTTTAATTCATTAATATTAATCATTTATGTTAGGAGTGATAATTTGAATAAATATTTGACTTTAACCATGCTATGTTTATGCGTGATTTTTTGTGAAAAGCATGAATAAGGATGGTTCGAGTTTCAACATTAGTTATTCTATTTTTAAGAATTATAAGTCATATTAGTTTGTTTAAGTGTTTATTATTATATGTTAAATAATTTAGGTATATATTGTTTATGTATATTTTTTGTAGGTGGTTTTAATAAAATGAATGATAATCGAACTTGGATGTATAAGAGGAAAGATGGGAGAGGATTGCTAAGTACTCAATTTATTGCCGGGGTGAAAGAATTTATAGAATATGCAGTATCTCTACCATCCTCATTTGATGGAACAAGTGTACAATGTCCTTGTGCAAGGTGTAAGAATCATAAATTTTGGAATGCAGAAACTGTGAAATTACATCTCTACAAGAAAGGATTTGTAAAAGATTATGGCCCTATTTGGCTGCAACTTTAAATAAGTCCTTATGGACTTATTTTCGGATAAAATTTTCATATTTTTATAATTTTTTTATATACAAGTATTTAATGTATGTTTGAGATTGTATAAGTTCAGAAAAAAGTTAGGAAAATAAGTTGGAAAGTTATGAATCTTAACTTTCAACTTAAAATAAGTTGACTTTTTCTGAAAAATAAGTTCTCCCAAACACCCCCTATAATGGATGGAATCAACAAGAAGAGCCATCCATTGTTAGAGAAAATGTAGGACAATCTTCGACAAACCATTCAAATGTTCCAAGTGGTACAAGTGGGAACAACCTAATGTACAATATGGTGATTGATGCAGCCGGCCCAAGTTTCGATCCGCATCAGTCAGAAGAGATGCCCAATCCAGATGTACAAAAAATATATGACATATTAAAGTCTTCAGAGCGAGAGTTATATGATGGTTGTGAAACTTCTCAGTTAGCTGCCATGGCTCAAATGTTGAGTATGAAGTCTGATCATCATTGGTCAGAGGCATGTTATGATCAGACATCATAGTTTGTTAAAGGCATATTACCTAAGGATAATACATTTCTTGATAGTTTCTATAGTACAAAGAAACATATGGAAGAATTGGGTCCCCTCTGTTCATATTGATTGTTGCGTTAATGGTTGTATGATATATTGGGGAGAAGATCAGGACATGGAGTCATGCAAATTTTGTTCTCAGTCGAGATACAAAATTAGAGTCAACAGGTCTACGAGAGAGAGGAAGAAAGTGGCAGTTAAACGAATGATATATTTTCCATTGGCACCAAGATTGCAAAGGTTGTATGCATCCCCAGCGACTGCAGCCCATATAAGATGGCATGTTGATCATTATAAAGAAGATGGTGTGATGCGTCATTGTTCAGATTCAGAGGAGTGGAAGCAATTTGATAGAGTACACCATTTTCCTCAGAGGTAAGGAATGTAAGGCTTGGACTTTCTGCTGATGGATTTCAGCCTTTTGGTCAATCAGGTAAGCAATATTCTTCTTGGCCAATTGTAGTGACTCCATATAATTTTCCCCCGTGGATGTGTTCGAAAAAAGAGTACATGTTTTTGTCCATACTTGTACCTGGTCCGAGAAATCCAAAGCAAAAGATAGATGTTTTCCTTCAACCGTTGATAGCCGAGTTAAAAATGTTATTGGAAGTTGGAGTTGAAACATGGGATACTTCTTTGAAACAAAATTTTCAAATGCGAACCGCGTTGATGTGGACTGTAAGTGACTTTCCTGCTTATTCAATGTTGTCTGGATGAAAAACTGCTGGTCATTTAGCTTGTCCTCATTGTGCTCATGATCATGATGCTTATAATCTTTCGCATGGAGGGAAGCCAACCTGGTTTGATAATCATAGGAAGTTCTTACCTGCAAATCACCCATTCCGAAAGAATAAAAATTGGTTTACCAAAGGAAAAACAGTCTCTGAATTTGCTCCACCAATTCGGACTGGTGAAGATGTGTTACAAGAAATTGAGTCACTTGGAATGATGAAAATCACTGAACTAGGAAGTGAAGAACACAATGCTCAAGTTATCAAGACTTATAAATGTGGATGGAAAAAACGAAGCATCTTTTGGGATTTCCCATATTGGAGGACATTATCAATTAGACATAATCTTGATGTTATGCATGTTGAAAAAAATGTTTTTGAGAACATTTTTAACACTATTATGGCCATTTAAGGTAAAACCAAAGATAATTCGAAAGCAAGAGAAGATATTGCACTCCTTTGTTGAAGGCCAGAGTTAGCAAAAGATGAGTCAACACAAAAATATCCAAAAGCATGTTACAGTTTAGACAAGAAGGGTAAAGAAGCAGTATGTCAATGGTTGCAAGATCTTAAATTTCCAGATGGATATGTGTCAAATATGGGTCGTTGCATTGACATAAGAAAATACAAGTTATTTGGAATGAAAAGTCACGATTGTCATGTATTTATGCAAAGACTTCTACCAATTGCTTTTAGAGAATTTCTTCCGAATAATGTTTGGGAGGCTGTGACTGAGTTAAGCCTTTTTTTCAAAGACCTGATTTCAGCCACTTTGAAAGTTAGTGATATGCGAAAACTTGAAGAACAGATGCCGGTAATACTTTGCAAGTTGGAGCGCATATTTCCACCAGCTTTGTTTGACTCGATGGAACATCTTTTGGTGCATTTGCCGTATGAGGCATGCACCTTAGATTATAGTAACTTCTTTGCTTTACTCTCTTAAAACTGCACCTGTCAATAACTACACTAAGATTACAGTTGTCGATATGACACTTTTCTCAAATAATATAAATTATATATTATATAATTGTTAGAGTTGAAAGAAGGTAGATGATGGAATGGACTTGTCTGTCAAAAGGGCCCAGTTGGAAGATATTACAGGATTTTTGGCCTTGTTTTTACTACATGTGAGAAACGTCTTCATGTGGCCCTTGTTACAGGCATTTTCTGTTTGTTGTTTACCTTGATAAATGTATGATGTGAGTTTCTCTTGTTTTTCTGTACCTATGTATTGCAATTTTTAGAACAGAGAAACTTGAGCAAATTTAATTTAACTGCTAGTCACATTTTATTATCATTAGGTGTCATATCAGTGCTAGTACGACCGTTTCTATGTACATAGAGTTGCAGTGCACTTATGTACTCCATTCTAGTTTTAAAACTATTAACACAAATAATAACGCAAGAAGAAGGCTCATTTCTGGTACCTGAAAACGAATAGCAATACACCGTTTCTAGTGGGTTTTGATCGGAATGAATCGTTGAAGGGGGGAAAGGGAATCGGCTATGGTGCTTTCGGGCGAGGTTGAATGAAGTGATGTATTTGTGTTGTTCAAGTGTTGTGAGTGAAAAAGAGGGGGTCTGTATGTCATCAGTCTGGCCTCCTATTTTATGCAGGGTGATGCAGACTATAAGGCTGCCAGCTTCCATTTCTAACGATTTTATGGAGCTCTGAAAATGCAAACAGAGGCTATCTCTGAATTTTTTTTGGTATATCATCACCCTAAGATTTCTACACTCATATAACCTCTAAGATTTCTAGTTTTGCTGTTATTCTTTACTATGTGATGATATACCAAACTGTTGCTTTTCCATCCTCCCCGCAGATTGGTCATCAAATGTAAATGCCACGATACCCTACAATTTGAAATCAGATCAATATTTCGAGTAAAATGAACAAGAAAAACTATATTTGCTCAAAGATTATTTATTAGTTGTAAATACCTTGTGTGCTGCACGGCTAAATTGAGTAGTAGCATCACTGATGGGATATAATGTGTTACTTAGAAGACTAGTCTTGAGCCTATCAAGAGTTTCTATGTGATTTATACATGTTCATGTTTAATTGCAGGCTGAGACTAATAATAAAGATCCAACTCCAACTGATATCTATGAGCATACACATACTGTGAATAACGACAAAGTGACCTGGATTAACAAAAAAGCGGAACGAGTACATGTGAGTATTATTTTGGAACCAGGAGTCGGTAATTTTTTTTTCTTAGTCACATTCTTTCCTACTTAAGTTTATCTAATGTATTGTATGTGTTGCCATTAATTTATAGAAAAGAATTGAGGAACTCCGTAAGCTGCGTTCTCAGCCTCTTGAAGGTTCATCAGAACCTCAGCCTGTTGATGAAGATCAATTATTTCTTGATGCTGTTGGGGGTCTAGACAATAGGAATAGGGTTTATGGCATGGGTTCCTTGCAAAGTATTATATATGGGCCACAAAGTAATTGCAACACCGCAACTTCTCGTTACAACTCCAATGATGATTATCATCAGATGCAGGTTGAACTCCAGGAAATGAAGGATCGGGTAAAGGAATTGCAGCAGGCGAGAGATGATGAACTGCAAGATATGAGAAACCAGATGAATGAGATGAAGAACCAGCTTGCTATGGTGTTAAATAATCAGAACTAGTAAGGAGCTATGCTTCAATCATGTACCAAGTCTGTATGACTTTATTAAGTCTTTATTATAGGCTTTTTAATTTGGTGGCTTTTTCTTTTGCAAGGGTCTCAGTATGTCTTAGTATCCCAGTGGCTTTGGATTTGTCTGAGTTTGTTTTAAGCTATGTCTGTGTTCCCAGTTGGTGTTTGATCTTCTTAGTTTGATTGTCGTATTTTCTGTTTCAATGGTTGTAATGTCCTAAGGCTGGGCCTTCTATTCTCAATACAATCGTTCTGTTTATAAAAAAAATAAAAAATTCTCTTATTTCCATTTTGTTTCATTTATCTTATGTTTTGTAATTGTTTATTAAATATATAATATATAATGTAATAATTACTAATATGTATAAGATACGAAAGTAAACCTAGCAAGAATCTTTTTTTATTTACTAATATTACTAACAATTTACCAACGGAATTTAATTTATAAAAAATAAAATTTTAAAAAATATCCATAAAATTTCAAACGGGACTATCTACAACATATTGTAGGCATTCCGTTGGCACATTACCAACAGAAATTCCGTTGGCAAATTGTTTTTTTGAAAAAAGTAAAATGGTTAAATTTCCGTTGGTGATTCCGTTGTAAAATTACCAACAGACCGTTGGGAACATATTACCAACAACGTTTTTTGTGATGGTTTTTTCCGTTGGTAATGCCGTCACGATTTGGAATTAACAACGATTTTTAATATTTAGCAACAGAATTTTCTGTTGGCAAATCTGCCAATTCTTGTAGTGCTAGATGTATTTTACTTAAGTCTTGATAAACTAAAAGAAATAAGTGTATATAAATGTCAAGCGTATAAGCAAGTAATGAGCATTACTTTAAAGTGGAACTCAAATTTCATACAAGATTATTGACTAAAAAATAATAATTACTATATTCAAGAGCCAAAAGCATGCAATTCCTTTTCCTATAAATCTCATTACTCTGACCATGATGCATGTTCTTCACTGTACGTCTAATATCATCATGAAAATGAAAAGCTACTTCAAATTGATCAGGACACATTGTTAAACATCATCCTAACTTCTTCCTTACTCATAAGCTTGTTCGTTGATCACTTTGCCTGTTTAGAATTTGTGATTTTTTTTCCAATACAGTATAACAACAATACGTTTAACTCATAACTGTATAAAGATGAAAAAACGATTACCATGTATTCAGTTAAGGTTACCATGGATGTACTTAGCCTTAAGGACGGCAAGAAATCGCAAATTAACAACAGCCAAATTCGAAACAGACCATGGAAGAATCAAATTTTAAAAAATTAAGAAAAGTGGGGAAAAACAGCAACGATAAGCACACTAGTCCAAGTACCACCTGTGATGATATTTTGCTTTTTTGCATCCTGTAAATTAGGGTTGTTAAAGTAAACTAATATCTTATTAAGAGGAATGAGCAAGCTTAAGTTGAAGATAACCAGAAAATTACAAAAGTCATACATAAAATTACAGTAAGATGATGTTAAGTTCTCCTGTCTTCGCACATATATCCGCTAATTCTTAGAGAGGAATGGGCTCAACAAGAAGAGAAACAAATGCTTCTTTGGCTACAACATCTTCAACACTAAAGCCATCGTCTCCAGCATTATACAAACAATGGCCTACCCTGATTAGATTCAGCATAATATAAACAAAAGACCAAGATAAAGGATTAACATCCTCCTTTGAAAATCTTAGTTTATTAACTTGTGCCCACTTCTTCCTTATCAAATGCATAATGTGCTCACGAGAAACTTCTTCTGAAACACCAGTTTCCGACATGTAGCAATGTATTGCTGATGGAACATCTCCTCTCTTCAACTCTTCCTGCAACCAGATGAATGTAACATATAAAGACAACATACAAATACTAACATTTTGCAACTACTTATGTAGATAGATACCAAGCATTCAGTATTGGTATCCACTATGTATATTGAATCTGCAACTATTAAAATTTAGTACCGAAGATGTTCCATAATCATCAGCTAATCGAAAGATTTCACATGCCAATCGTACTATATCAGGAAGGTCCTCGATAAACTCTAAATTGAGTAGTAGCATCACTGATGGGATATAATGTGTTACTTAGAAGACTAGTCTTGAGCCTATCAAGAGTTTCTATGTGATTTATACATGTTCATGTTTAATTGCAGGCTGAGACTAATAATGACGATCCAACTCCAACTGATATCTATGAGCATACACATACTGTGAATAACGACAAAGTGACCTGGATTAACAAAAAAGCGGAACGAGTACATGTGAGTATTATTTTGGAACCAGGAGTCGGTAATTTTTTTTTCTTAGTCACATTCTTTCCTACTTAAGTTTATCTAATGTATTGTATGTGTTGCCATTAATTTATAGAAAAGAATTGAGGAACTCCGTAAGCTGCGTTCTCAGCCTCTTGAAGGTTCATCAGAACCTCAGCCTATTGATGAAGATCAATTATTTCTTGATGCTGTTGGGGGTCTAGACAATAGGAATAGGGTTTATGGCATGGGTTCCTTGCAAAGTATTATATATGGGCCACAAAGTAATTGCAACACCGCAACTTCTCGTTACAACTCCAACGATGATTATCATCAGATGCAGGTTGAACTCCAGGAAATGAAGGATCGGGTAAAGGAATTGCAGCAGGCGAGAGATGATGAACTGCAAGATATGAGAAACCAGATGAATGAGATGAAGAACCAGCTTGCTATGGTGTTAAATAATCAGAACTAGTAAGGAGCTATGCTTCAATCATGTACCAAGTCTGTATGACTTTATTAAGTCTTTATTATAGGCTTTTTAATTTGGTGGCTTTTTCTTTTGCAAGGATCTCAGTATGTCTTAGTATCCCAGTGGCTTTGGATTTGTCTGAGTTTGTTTTAAGCTATGTCTGTGTTCCCAGTTGGTGTTTGATCTTCTTAGTTTGATTGTCGTATTTTCTGTTTCAATGGTTGTAATGTCCTAAGGCTGGGCCTTCTATTCTCAATACAATCGTTCTGTTTATAAAAAAAATAAAAAATTCTCTTATTTCCATTTTGTTTCATTTATCTTAAGTTTTGTAATTGTTTATTAAATATATAATATATAATGTAATAATTACTAATATGTATAAGATACGAAAGTAAACCTAGCAAGAATCTTTTTTTATTTACTAATATTACTAACAATTTACCAACGGAATTTAATTTATAAAAAATAAAATTTTAAAAAATATCCATAAAATTTCAAACGGGACTATCTACAACATATTGTAGGCATTCCGTTGGCACATTACCAACAGAAATTCCGTTGGCAAATTGTTTTTTTGAAAAAAGTCAAATGGTTAAATTTCCGTTGGTGATTCCGTTGTAAAATTACCAACAGACCGTTGGGAACATATTACCAACAACGTTTTTTGTGATGGTTTTTTCCGTTGGTAATGCCGTCACGATTTGGAATTAACAACGATTTTTAATATTTAGCAACAGAATTTTCTGTTGGCAAATCTTCCAATTCTTGTAGTGCTAGATGTATTTTACTTAAGTCTTGATAAACTAAAAGAAATAAGTGTATATAAATGTCAAGCGTATAAGCAAGTAATGAGCATTACTTTAAAGTGGAACTCAAATTTCATACAAGATTATTGACTAAAAAATAATAATTACTATATTCAAGAGCCAAAAGCATGCAATTCCTTTTCCTATAAATCTCATTACTCTGACCATGATGCATGTTCTTCACTGTACGTCTAATATCATCATGAAAATGAAAAGCTACTTCAAATTGATCAGGACACATTGTTAAACATCATCCTAACTTCTTCCTTACTCATAAGCTTGTTCGTTGATCACTTTGCCTGTTTAGAATTTGTGATTTTTTTTCCAATACAGTACAACAACAATACGTTTAACTCATAACTGTATAAAGATGAAAAAAACGATTACCATGTATTCAGTTAAGGTTACCATGGATGTACTTAGCCTTAAGGACGGCAAGAAATCGCAAATTAACAACAGCCAAATTCGAAACAGACCATGGAAGAATCAAATTTTAAAAAATTAAGAAAAGTGGGGAAAAACAGCAACGATAAGCACACTAGTCCAAGTACCACCTGTGATGATATTTTGCTTTTTTGCATCCTGTAAATTAGGGTTGTTAAAGTAAACTAATATCTTATTAAGAGGAATGAGCAAGCTTAAGTTGAAGATAACCAGAAAATTACAAAAGTCATACATAAAATTACAGTAAGATGATGTTAAGTTCTCCTGTCTTCGCACATATATCCGCTAATTCTTAGAGAGGAATGGGCTCAACAAGAAGAGAAACAAATGCTTCTTTGGCTACAACATCTTCAACACTAAAGCCATCGTCTCCAGCATTATACAAACAATGGCCTACCCTGATTAGATTCAGCATAATATCAACAAAAGACCAAGATAAAGGATTAACATCCTCCTTTGGAAATCTTAGTTTATTAACTTGTGCCCACTTCTTCCTTATCAAATGCATAATGTGCTCACGAGAAACTTCTTCTGAAACACCAGTTTCCGACATGTAGCAATGTATTGCTGATGGAACATCTCCTCTCTTCAACTCTTCCTGCAACCAGATGAATGTAACATATAAAGACAACATACAAATACTAACATTTTGCAACTACTTATGTAGATAGATACCAAGCATTCAGTATTGGTATCCACTATGTATATTGAATCTGCAACTATTAAAATTCAGTACCGAAGATGTTCCATAATCATCAGCTAATCGAAAGATTTCACATGCCAATCGTACTATATCAGGAAGGTCCTCGATAAACTCTAAACCTTCTTTCTTGATTGGATCCTCGGAACAGATGTAGGAGTAAAGCACCACAATGGGGCCTCCTATTGACACAAATCCATTTTTCAAGTATTCTTCTAGTGTTGGCTGGTATCCACTGTTATACCACCTGGCCTCCACTATGTAACGCTCGAATAAATCATTGAACTACAACAAAAAATTGAGAATTTAAGGCCCTGTTTAACAATCTTACGAACCAAAATAATTACCTTAATTAGCAATATATATATGTATGATGGCAAATATAGGAAAGATACCCATTTTTTTTGGTGTGGAAAAGTATCGATGTTATGGTTCTTGAGGATGTCATAAGTCGTTTCATTGACCACGTTGATCAATGACAGGAAGCACAACTTCATGTAGTCTGGGAGCTCTTTCATTGCAATTGTATCCCACCTAAAGTTCCCAAATAATTAGAATTACAACACTTGCCTGTTTTTGGTATACTGGCAACGTGCCAAGAACGGGCCAGTTGTAATTGTAATAATATTAATACATATAGCTTGCAATTAAGAATTAAGCTTTAGGTGTTCAAGTTAAACGTAATTCTATGCTTAATTTAAATAGGTAAAACTGGCCATGTACAGATATAAATTGATTATAAAAACAGAAAAAGTTTACGAGGCTCAAACCTCTCCACGACATTTGTAAAGAGCTCAAGTTCATCCAGTGTACCATAAATATCATAAACATCATCGTACACACCAACAAGCTCTATTATTTTAGTTAAAACCTCTCTGCAATATCTGTGATGTGGCTCGCCTGTAATTCCTGAACTCCAGATAAATGATGCCACCAACCTATCTCTGGCAAAGGGAAGTTTCTTTCCCATTTCTAATCTACTCCACCACCTACATATCAAAAAGAGTAGGTATCAATTAAGTCTCATCTATTCGCCTAATGTCCCAACAAAATATAGCTTGCATTTGAGCATACACTTGTCAAAAAGTGTCATACATGTGGTTTTACGCTTTCAACAGTGGACTAAGTTGTATCCATTCCTAGATTCATGTTAAAAGCTTAACTATATTTTTAACTTCACTACATACCTTGACAAATCTTTAAGCTCGTCTTGGTTCAACCCTTGCCTAATGTTGAAGTCCAACTTTGCAAATTCCAGAACTGCTGGGATCGTGTCACCACATCTTTGATACAAATTTATGTACCACCTTACATCAAATCTCGGGATCCTCCATTGTAATGGAAGCTCCAAAGCATGTCTCACTTGCATCTGGAGATCCAAATCGATGATACTTTGGAGGCACTCTTTAAGTTTGTTACTTGTAAAGGACCAAGCCTCCTCCATTAGGGACTCTCCTTCCATAGAAAAGTACGACGCTTCGTACAAACTTAACAGTCCCTGGACATCTGAACATATAACTTTACTGAAGATCCCATTTTCTGTAAATCTCTTGAAACCCTCTGACCAAACAAAAGTTAATATATCAGTACAAATCTAGATTTTGACGCAGCTTCTGGCAGGCAAACAGTTACTTTTAACAAAAGATAAATGCACACTTACATAACATTACTTTTAAATGGAATTATATAAAATTTCATTAAAGATATTACCCGGGGTTATATAATGCCCATGTTGTCTAAGAAGCCTAAATTCGAGAGCAGTAGCATGCAAGTCCTTTTCCCAAGTCTCATTTTTCTGACCAGTATGTATCTTCTTCAAGGTACGGTTAATTTCGTCACGGAAATGATAATCTAACCCAAGTCTTTGCAACTGATCAATCAGTTCAAGCTGATCCAACGGTTCAACCACATTATTAAATATCATCCTCACCTCTTCCTTCAACTCAGAAGCTCGTGCGTTGATTGCTTCCCCCTGTTTAGATTTTGTGGCTTTCAATCAGTAAATAATGACACCAATTTTATAGGAGTACTTATGATTAGCTATATATAGATGAAAACAACAAACGCAAATTACCGTGTATTCAGTTTTCAAAGACTGCAAGAAATTGTTGTCCCACTTGCAAGGTTTGTAGTTTGCTGATCGCCTTACAATAGGCACTGCTGGAACAGGAACCTTGGTTGTTCCGGTTCCTGATTTGATAACAGACTTGCAGGCTGTCACATCTTTACGTTTGCATGGGGTGAATCTTCGAAAGTTGATCGAGGAAGAAAGTGGAAATGTAGCTATAGCTGCCATTAATAATACTAGCTACTTTTGATATGCAGAATATGAACTGTGACTGTGAGTCTGTGAGAGATGCTGCACAAACATTACTCTGCATGCACGAAATATATAGCGAGTCTGTCATGGACTCATGATACGTTTATTGAATTAAGCAATCGTGTTATCAAGATTGGTGTACCAGATGTTTTGTTATCAGCATACATAGACACCCCAAATTTGAAATGGAAGTACTGTGAAAACCACATTTGTTCTTTTTTAGTGAGCTAAAAAAATTTGGGGTCCCAAGTTGACTACTATCGGTATCATTTAAATCTTTAAAGTCATAATTAATAAACAATACCTCTTTATATATACTTCGGAGATAAAAGTAATTTTTCATCGAGTTGTACAAATTTTTATTAAATGCTACTATAACCAAATGAAAAATTATGAATTCTAGTATTTCTAATAATATATTTAGATTTTAAGAAATTTATTTACTATTTACTTTTAATTAAATCAAAGAAAATAACTACAAAATTAAAAGTAAATAGTATTAAAATTTCTTAAAATCTAAATATATTATCAGAATTACTAGAATTATTAACATTTCGTTTGGTTATGATAGCATGAAAAATGTGTAGAACTCAATCAAAAAATATACAAGATTCGGGGTTCGATTCCTTACAACTACATAACTATACATAAATATACAAGATTTATTTATTTTAATTCTTTTAAGCTTCGATTCCTTACAACTACATAATTATAAAGATTTATTTACTTTAATCTTTTTGTTTTATCTCGGATTCGATTCTCTATAACTATATAATTAAATCTATACTCTTTATTAATGTGAAAAACTATGTTTTAATGATACGCAATAGTACCAAAGTACCAAAATACCAAATTTGGTTATCACTAGATTTTGGGTCGATTCCTTACAATTACATAACTATACAAGATTTATTTACTTTAATTATTTTTAGTTTCACCTCAGTTCGATTTCTTACAACTACATAATTATAAAGATTTATTTACTTTAATTTTAATCTTTTAGCTTTATCTCAGATTCGACTCTCCAATTATAAAGATTTATTTACTTTAATTTTAATCTTTTAGCTTTATCTCATATTCGATTCTCTATAACTACATAATTAAATAATATATTAATATTATATTTGAATCTCGACTCGTCGTGTATGTACCCGCTGTCGAGTGAGGGAGTGTTAAAACGGGTAGTGTCAATAAGATTCTAGTAAATCTTTTTCTAAAGAAAAAATCAAGGTCAATAAATCTTCTTGCTCTCTGCATCTTCCATGTGCATCATATCTGCATTTCGATAGAGTCTTGAAACAGTAACCGAGACACAGAAAAAGTTATGATTTGAAATCAATCTGACAGCTAAGAACAAGCTTCAGAATGCTTAGAGCTGTAGTCTTAGCATCTTACATTTTGACCACATCATTAGTAAATCTAGGATTTTTTCTCTGAACATGTAGATGTTGAGTTCTACATTAGTTAGGAGCATTAGATTTGTCCCAAATTTACAGTTGCGCTATCTTAATTCAACGAGTTCAATAACCAGCAACTGAAACATGAGATTTTACACATTCCGCAATTCATAATCTTTCTATTGCAAAATACTCTCAACAAACATTCATTCTAGTTCAGTCTTGATCTTATCATTGCAAAGTCAGTTGTAATCTTCTTAATCCTCCTTGTGCCTTTGAGCCCCTTTGAGGATTGTTCTGTAATCTTTCTCCTACATAGTGAATTTGGCTTGCTTGTCGTCGCCTGTAATTTTTACCTCTACCAGAGGGATTTCCACGTAAATCTTGTGTGTTAATTTTATTGTTTCTGAATATTCTTACACAGAATCTATATTCCGCTTGTGATTGTTTGATTTAAATCCTTACACAAAGCAACTCTGAACAAATTAATAATTTTTTGTCAGTAATATTGGTCAAATATTATACACACTGGCACACTAGCTAAAATTATACTACACATTAGCTGATAGCCCGAATTTCTATGCAAATTTACCAATCTTAAAATTTAGAAGAATTAATTTATTTCTCGCTAGCTACATGGGATAACTAAATTGTATAACACTTAGTTAAGCAACAACTATATATCCATTGGCGATAATTATTTTTTGAAATCGGACAAGTGGAAATTTTTACAGCTTCCAATCTTTTCATCCATTTATAAAAGCTCATAGTTTTTACGGTAAAAAGGCATTTTTAGTGTTTTAACTTGGCATGTTTTGACAATTTGGTGTTTGTACTATTAAAATTTTCAATTTGGTAAGAATAACATTCGTAACTTTCAATTTTTGTGCATGTTTTGCTTTCAATTTTTTATTTGTCTTAAGTTGACTAGTGATTTTAGAGGCATGATATATGTTTTGTCATGTTAGCAATGATACGGGAATTTGGAAAAATGAACATCCTCCTCCTAGTTCTAACGTTAAAATGTCTACATTAGCGTATGCCGTCCGGGTCCTACTGATTGTACTACATACAAATGTTTGGTGCACAAATTCAAAAAGGGCATGGAGTTTCTAAAACACACTATAGAGAAGTTCTCTATTAGTGCACCTTAAATCTTGTATTTTATTATTATTTTTGATAATCCAACCGTACGGATGAAAAGTTTATGTCAAAATAACATTGTATACAAATTTTTATTATATTTGAAATAGTGGAGCATCACTTTTATAATAATAATATTTTCTATATATATTCAACGACACATATTTATCATAATCTTATTGCTATAGATTTATAGTTCCAAATAATTAAATTACACGAAAATTTGTACATTCACATATTTTTGTATGAATTTAACATCCGTACGGTTGGATTGTTCAAATAATAATTAATTTATCATAATTTAAACCGTACTAATAGAGAACTTCTCTATTGTGTACTTTAGATACTCTTTTCCCATTCAAAAAATAACATACACAGCAGAAGTTGTTATTACAGATTTACAAGAGTAAAAAATGTGACAATTTATTAAAGAGTAAAATGCACTTTGTGTACCTGAAGTTTAGCGAAGACACCACTTGAAATACCACCTTTCTAAAAGTACCACGGGCAATACCAACTAATGGATTCAATTACAATTCGTGTGCCGCCGTCTATCTGATGGTAACGGCGTTATATATCTTCAG
Organism: Saposhnikovia divaricata; assembly: GCA_036435485.1. Lineage (NCBI taxonomy): Eukaryota > Viridiplantae > Streptophyta > Magnoliopsida > Apiales > Apiaceae > Saposhnikovia > Saposhnikovia divaricata. The sequence continues at coordinate 173,370,880 of CM071598.1, forward strand.
GGGCATAACAGTCTTTTCCATAGCCCAGTTTCGCGGGCTTTTGAGCCGTGCCTTCTCGATACCCTATTTTACACAGAAAGCACTTTAGTATTCTTTAATTCAATCAAGATTCTACACAGAAAGCACTTTACTATTCTTTAATTCCATCAAAGAAGTATCGATCATGAGTTGGGTTGTTCGACCAAGGGAAGACAAAGACATATACTCTCCAAACGAATGCCCACAATACACAGGTAAGCTTCGATTCTGGCAATTGGGACCAAGTAGTTAGGGTTTTCTTATTAAAAATGAGGGCTTTGTTAGTATCAATTAGGGTTTTTCTGTTTTTAAATGCAGTGATATATGTGCAATTAGGGTTTTATATTCCTTGTGGTCCCAATTTTATTGTTTATTCTCAACTTGAATTTGTACTATTTTTTTATGATTGTTGCTTTTTTCTTCTGTTATGTCAGTGCCTGAGTTGTTCACTATAAAATTGCATCATGGTGGGGTAATTTCTGAAAATCGACGACAGTATGTTGGTGGTAATGTCGATTATGTGGACCTGTGTAGTGTGGACATGATGAGTATGTTAGAAATATCTGGTATGCTGAAGGAAGTTGGGGTTTTAGGAACTCAAATATTCTTCTATAAATATCCTAAAACTGATTGGATTAGAGGAGTTTGGAACTTGGATAGTGACAGTGATGTTATGGAGATGTGTGAACTGGTGCCACCATCTAGATTAGTCTTAGTTTTTGCTGTTGCAATGGACCCAATACTGACGTTGACCCCTGAAGAAAATGTGACTCAAGACTACAACCCATCACAAGATCCAAACCTGGAGTATGTTGAGACTGAGAATGATAGAGTGTTTAGGGAAATGGAAGACCTCTATGGTGAGAATGGAGAATTGCATGAGAGTGAGAATGGGGACCATGGTCACAATGAGGATAATGGGGACAGTGAGGATGATGAGGATGAGGACTATGTGGTAGAACAAGATGAATGGAGTGATGATTGGAGTGATGATTCATTCCATTCTGACTCTTCAAATGAGGACAGTACAGATGAAGATGTGGCAAACTATAAGTCTGAGAGAGCCAAAAAAAAGGCAGCTAAGGAGAGTGCCAAAGCCAAGGAGAGTGCCAAAGCCAAGAAGAGTGCAAAAAATGCTAAGGATGATGGAAAAGGGAAACAGAAAGCCAAGGAGAAAAGCAAAGGGAAACAGAAAGAGGTTGACAAAAATACAGAGAAACAACAACATCAAATGGGGGCAGAGGGAAATGCAGATGGGAGTGTAGAGGGAAATGTGCATTATTCTAGTGACTCTTCACACTACATAGACAGTGAAGAGGAGAGGATGGCTGCCAACTCCACTGATGAGGATGAGATTAATTGGCCAGTGTTTGATGAAAAATCTGAGATGGGCAACCCAAAGTTTGAATTAGGAATGTTGTTCCCTACATCTAAGGTGTTTAGAGATGCTGTGAAGAAGCAAGCTATAAAGGACAGAAGAGGAATCATTCAAAAGAGAAATTATGGTTCAAGAGTTAAGTTTGTTTGCCATGGAGGATGTGAGTGGAATATTTATGCAACAAAAATGCATAATTCTGACAGTTTCCAAGTGAGAGTGTACAATCCAAAGCATACCTGCATTCAAACATTTGATCAGAAGCAAATCAACTCAAGATGGATTGCAAATTACTCTGAGAATGACATAAGGATGAACCCCACATGGCCTTTAGCTTCTTTCTTAAAGAAGGTTGTGAATGATTGGGGCTGCCATGTCAGCATATATGCAATTGCTAGGGCAAAGAAAATGGCATTGCAGAAAATAAATGGGAACCATGTGGTCCAGTACTCCAAAGTTTGGGACTATGCTAATGCTCTACTAAAAGAACTGCCTGGAAGCACTGTCCTTGTCATGACTGAAGATGCAGATGATGCTGAAAATGTAGGGAAGAAGAGATTTAAAAGATTCTACACCTGCTTTGGAGCAATAAAAGAAGGGTTCAAAGATGGTTGCAGGCCATTAATAGGGCTAGATGGGTGCCACTTGAAGGGCCCTTATGGTGGCCAACTATTATCTGCTATTGGAACAGATGCTAATGATGGGATGTATCCCTTGGCCTGGGCAGTTGTAGAAGCAGAAAACAGTGACAGTTGGAATTGGTTTTTAAAGCTAGTAGTTGAAGACTTGAATATCCAGAATGATGGGAGCTGGACCTTTATATCTGACAGGCAGAAAGGGTTGATTAATGCCTTGGAAAACATTGTGCCTAATGCAGAACATAGGTTCTGTGTTATGCACTTGTATAGAAACATGTACAAAGAACACAAAGGTATTGGTGTTAGGATGCTCCTGTGGAAGGCAGCTAAGGCAACCACTGAGTATACATTTAAGAAGCACATGGAGGAGCTGCAAAAGGTATCTTCTTTTTTATTACAACTTCCCTTATCTTTATTAGTGCTACCTTTATCAGTGCTTCATTGCTTTATAGTAATAAACATTTTCTTTTCCAGCTTTCAAAGAAATGCCATGATTGGTTAAATGAGAAACCAAGGACTCAATGGACCAGAAGTGCATTTAGAATGATTCCTAAGTCAGACCAGTTTGTTAACAACCAGTGTGAGGTCTTCAACAGCACAATTGGAAAGTATAGGGACCTCCCTATTTTGACAATGCTTCAAAGTATCCACATTGATGTCATGAAAAGAATATAGAAAAGAAGGGACAGGATGCTTAACAGTTATGCCTTGAACCCTGTTTGCCCTAATGCCATGAGAAGACTAAATAAGTAAGTCAATTCTGTTTTTTTGCAATTTTCATTTTTTTAATATGCATGACTGATTCTGTTGGTGTAATATGGTAGGGTTGTTGATCAAACGAAGGGTTGTCATGTAATATGTCTGGAGGTGCCAAGTATTTGGTTACAATGAGTGATGGGGGTTATCAAATGGTCGTGGACTTAGAGGCAAAAAAGTGTGCATGCAGGAAGTGGGAGCTATCAGGTATACCATGTTACCATGCATGTGCTTGCATTGCATGGTCCAAAAAAAAAATATGAGGACTACATCCATGCTTGCTACTCAAAGAATACCTTCCTTGCCACCTACAACCACATTCTTGAGCCTATTTGTGGTGAAGAAGACTGGGATGCAACAGATTACCCTAAGCCACTACCACCATTTTTGAAGGTGCAAACAGGAAGGCCCAAAAAAGCAAGGAAGAAGACTAATGATACACCTGCCCCTGATGCAACAAGGTTGAGGAGAGTTAATACCAAAGTGAAATGCAGCTACTGTACTGAAGCTTCTCACAACATTAGGACTTGCCCAGCTAGGGTATTTTTGTTCTTTCCCTTGTTCATAATAATATAATGTTTTATGCATGACAAACTCTCTTCATAAGTCTTCTTTTGTCCTCTTTATAGGCACATGACAGAGCCAATGGGTGTGAGAAGGAACTGACTGTCAAAGCTAAGAAGCCAAAAAAGGGAGAGGTTCAAAGTGCCAAAAAGGGAAGTGCATCAGAGACCCCAACTGGTGGAGAAGGTGGTTAGAGTGGCCATTCAAAGACAACAAAAACTGGTGGAGAAGGCAGCCAAAGTGGCCATTCAAAGACAACAACACTTGGAGAAGGTAGTCAGGGAGGGGTGTTCACCAACTCAAATCCTCTGCAACCAACAAACACTCCTCATGGCATAGAACCAATTGGCACTGCAACTAAAGGAAAAGCCACAGTTACTACTGCAAGGAAGCTGGAACTGGCTAGGAGAAAGAGGGAAAGTAGGCTTAAGCAAAAGCCTGTTTGGAAGTGATAAATTATGTTGATGAATGTTAATTGCTTTTGGTCTGTAAAATGCACTTTGGTATGTATGCCTAGAATATGCATTTTGCTTTTGGTCTGTATAATGCACTTTGCTTTTGGAATATGCATTGGTCTAGAAAATGCAAGTTGGATGAACCTTGAATTTAACTACTTTGCTGTAATGGAATGGTTTTTATTTACCAATGCTTTTTTTTTTTACGTAGCTTTTGTTCATTTAACCTTAATTCATGGTCAATTACATAACCAAAGAGGCATTGTAGAGATGATTGCCAACTGTGTTAACCAAACTGACATTAATTCATAGCAAAAGAGATGGTACAAAACATGACCAAACAGTCAATACATGGCAACAACAATACAAGCATTTTGCTTACAACTTAAACAACCATAACAGTCGTACATAACACTAAACAAGGCTTCACTCATCAAGAGAATCAGAGTCATCGTCCTCAAATCCAGTGTCATCCCTGTTTGTGTTCATCATCAAGTTAACAAGCACATACAATCCAATGATAGCAACAAACTTTTGCTTAGCCTTCAATTGATGTAGCTCAGCTTGATGCCTCTCTCTCACACGAACCAGCCTGCGCCTATGCTTCTCCTCCCTCTCCAGGTGCTTCGCCTGCAACTCCTGGATTATCTCTAGAGTACGAGGCCCAAGTTCCTCATCAATCCATTCCTGGTAGCCGCACGTGTTGTTCGGACATGCCCTGAATCTTCTACCCGCGTTTGGCCCAAACCATTGAGTCTTCATTACACTCATCTGGTCACAGTAGCAAGCAAGGTCCAAGATAGCATCGATTTCATCATCCATAAGTGCTCTGCTCGCCATTTTGCTCGCCACAGTAGCAACCCCTGTGTTGATGAATGTTTGTGGCTGTGCTGGGTTTATACCCCTGTGTTTGGGGAGAAGTTTAATTAGGGTTGATGAATGTAGCTATGCTGGGTTTGTGGTGTATACATACGACTGAAAACCCCGCCAGAAATAAGCCCGCGCAAGTTTCTTGTATGGAAAAGATTGTTATGCCCCTGATTAATTAACGCCGTTACCATCAGATAGACGGCGGCACACGAATTGTAATTGAATCCATTAGTTGGTATTGCCAGTGATACTTTTAGAAAGGTGGTATTTCAAGTGGTGTCTTCGCCAAACTTCAGGTACACAAAGTGCATTTTACTCTTTATTAAATGATGAGAGTGCAGGAAGCCAGGAAGGAAGAACAAAGAATGTGGCTCAAGTACAGAATCAGGTTTTTTAAGCACCTGTCTTCAGTTGTCAACCTCAACAACCACATCATCACAGGGACGTATCTAGTAAGGGGCACGAAGGACACGAGCTAGAATTTTTTAAAAAGTTTATAAGTTGCCCCTAAAAAAATTAATAAATGTGAGGGTGCCTTCACAAAATTTACTCGGTGCACTTTAAAGAAAAAAAAAATCCTAGATACTCCCCTGATCATGGTTAGTTGAAATATGCTTACATACATTTCAGCTGTATGTGAAGTTTTTAGTGCAGGTAGCTTTTTGCTCTCTGCATCTTCAATGTGCATCATATCTGCATTTCGATAGAGTCTTGAAACAGTAACCGAGACCTAGAGTATCGTCTTCAAGACAAGATTATGATTTGAAATCAATGTGACAGCTAAGAACAAGCTTCACAATGCTTATCTTCAACAAAAGATTATGATTTGAAATCAATCTGACAGCTAAGAACAAGCTTCACAATGCTTATTACTGTAGTCTTAGCAGTTAGCATCTTAGATTATGGCCACATCACAAGTTCCTTTCACGACAAGTTAGGTGCTTATTCTAGTTATAGGAAACGAAGAGCAGGGGAAGACGGAGAAAGGGACAGTGTTATCAAATTTAAACCCAAACTTAGAATTATATTCCAAAGTTCTGATATAGCAACATGCAACTCCAGCCGTCTGATTCGTTGGCAACTTGGCACTATAGCTAAAAAAGAATACATGATGACAAACTTTCAAACAACCTAAGATATCGATCCAGTTTACACAAATTTCTTCACTCCATTATGGTGTAATGATGTATTGATGATCACGCATAAACCTATTAGCTGGTAAGCACTTGCTTTAACAAGACTTGTATAGTTGTATTCTTCTTGTTTGTGCTTCTGGTCATGGATTTTTTATCAAATTAACTTGTGAGCTACAAAACTGAGCTATCATACAATCCAATTACATTTATGTAGGAAAAAAAAGGAATAAGGGATTTGACAAAAGAGAACCATCGCTATAATTCATCCTAACACCAGATGTTCCATAGAACAGTGACTAGCCTCAGATCAATCACAACAGCTTCGTGAAAGAAATATTTTTTTAATTAATATACCCGAACAATTTTGCAGAAGTTGCAATTTAGCATTTTTTTTGCGTAACAAGTGTATGAGCTGCATTATGTTCCTGTGTCAATGAACATTTGCCATACCAAGACCAAAGTACTTTTATCACTGTAAATTTTTCTGGAACTTTGGCCTTTTCATATTGTTGCATGTGCATATTGCTCTGCATTAAGCTTAAGATCAATTTTCTTGTAAGAGGTTGGGCTCGAAGGGGGAGAGCCAGAGAGGGATCACGCTGTAAAGCATAAAATGGTCAAAATTAACTGACAGCTTCGGTTGTATTCATACTTGATGTTTTATATAGCACCTAATTGCATTGAGTATCAACAAAAACATTATCTGCATTTCATTGCTTACCTAAATAAAAGAAAGTAACATATTTCAAGGAAGTAAGCATATAAAATTTATAAATGTCAGAAGTTTCTTAGTATCAATATCAAAATATTTACAGGAGCCAAATCATATGGGAAAAACACAAGGCAGAAACAAGAAAATTTAAAGAAAAACAATCGAAAGAACATGATTGCAATAGAGATGATAATAATAAGGGGCATTCTCCATGTGCTAGGCTTCTTGTCCCCAAATAGATGACCAATTGGCTTCACTACCAACTCTTTGTATTGTCTTGGTCTCGGAGTAAAAATCGACTTTGAAGTTAGATCCACACATGAACCCCTCACTATCTACCCTTGGCAATGCCTTCAGTTTGTTTGTTGGATGCTCAAAACTCATCAATCCTCCTTCACTATGATGCATGCACCCTGAACAAACAATTCAAGATCAGTAAATTTTGCAAAGATAAATAGCGAAAATTAAAAAAAAAATCAAATTTAGTTATTACTCACCGGTGGGGAAGGGAGCAAAAGATTTAGCACAACCAGCTTTGATGAGGTCCAAATTATCAGAAATCATGACAGAACCATCAGAAGCTATGCCCCAGAAGAGCTCGACTCCCCCATCAGCACTCAATGAAATAAACACAGATTTAGCCTTGGTATCATAGAGAACAAATCCAAAACTGCCATCAAGACCCTTAAGAACCTGATGGGCAGGGTATGGACCCCTGTCCCGGAGGGTCTTGTAGGCCTCGATCACAAACATTGCCTCATCCCCACATTTGGATAGTCCATACTGCTTGTTGAGGCTGCTCAAGTTGTTGAGATTCCCCAAGAATGTACAATATATGTCATCAACCCCAGAGAACAACCTACAACATTAGATAAACAATACTCTGTTAGATTCTAAAATCCAGATAGTACACATATAGTCATAATCTAAAAAATCAGAAAATCAACTCTTGGACATAATTTTGTGTAGAAAAACAAACCTGCGATTAGGGTAAGGGCATGGAGGAGGGGCAAAGGCAAGAGTAGCTGCAGTATTAGCAAAGGAAAGAGAGAAAGCATTGGAATGAGTTGACAAGAATCCCTTCAAACACTCCTCAGGAACTAATTGTTTCGGCTTCTCGACAACCCTATGAGAATGATCTGCTGGTGCAGGGCTGTTGAGCTCTTTAGGTGCATTCACCAACTCCTTGTTAAATACTCCCAACATTGTTTATGAATATGATTATCTTCTAGAAAACTCAAAAGACTTATATAGAAAAACACAAGCAATTCGAATATGAATATGAATGTGATCAAGAATCTCTATATCTATCTATATATAGATCATAGATGTAAAAAAGTAGTTGTGTTTATCTGCAAGACTACGTGTAATAGTGTAGGATAAATTGGTGAGAGCCAAGAACTCCTTCGGAATCATAATAGCGCGTCTAAAATATTATCCATAATCATACCGGGACATGAGACATCCACCCAGCATCTCCATTACGTATATTTGTTAGCTATAATATAATATATTAATAATTATCTAAAATTATAGCTAAGAGGTTCTAGGTTTATTCCAATGGTATTTTGTATAATTATATTATCTAAAATTATACCAAATAGATTTAGAGGTTTTACAAATGTAGCTAGCCCAATTTTAGTTATCTATATTTTTTTTGCTAATGGATAATGGTTGGAGTATTGAATTTTTACCTAATATCTAAAACGTGCCACGTAGATGCCATGTAGGTGACACATAGATAAATTTAACTAACAGGTTTTACCATTGGAGATGCTCTAATAATCCTACTCATTTTTTTTATCCATTACGTCAAAGATCCTGGTGACCACGTAGAAATTAATTATTAATCCAATTTTACTTAATTAAATTAATAAATTAATTTTATCAAGGATCAACTCTACAATCGACGTAAATGTTCTTCTTGTATTTTGTGTTAATTTTTGTTTTTTCTTAACTCGAATACCCTAATTCAATAAATTTATATATTTTGTGTAACTATTTTTTGTTTTGTATATCTTTTTTCTGTTCAATTTTTTTTTTATAGATTATAGATTTTTTTACCAATTTTTTCAGTGCTAACATGATGTAATTTTTGACCCCTATTTTAACGTAATCCAGTTATTGAACTACCGTCTAATAATTAATCAAAAATTAAGCATAATTTTATAAAACTTTTTTTAAACAATTATTTTATAAAACGTTGATAGCAGTACAGAAAGAGAATATATGAATATAAGACTACACTCCTCTTGTTTCTTAAATAGTATAAAAATAAAAATATCTAATTTTGTAGCAATTGTTTGCTAATTAACTAATACTAGCCGATAACCCGTGCGAAGCACAGATCGTGATTAATTATCTTAAATTTCTAATTTTAAATTTTTTAAATTAAACTATTTATCATATTATTTTGATTAAATAATTTAATGTATAATTTTAAAAAACCCTTATTTCGGTTGATCACATCAAGAAAAAACTAAACACTAAAAGAGAATTGAAAAACCATTATTAATCGTTGGATTACTTCTAAATCAACTATCTAGATTCAGTTCATTTTTAAATAATTTTTATATGGATATTGTTGTAAATAAAATCTATACTATTAGTTCAATTAATTAAAATAGAGAAATTTAATTAGGACTCATTTATTAAAATATTTTAATTTTATTAATATTTTTTATCTCACTTTACTTTTGGCTGATTTTTCGATGTTCTCAATCTTCTTTCTTCAAAAATTTTAGTTATTTTATTAAACTTATTTTACAAAATAATAATCTCCGAAATAATAGGATTCCACTACAGAACCTATTTTCTTTCGTAGTAAAAATACAATATTTTGCTACTGAATTTGAAAGTTGTGCACACGAGCTTAAAAGTTTTACAACTGAACTTGATTTTTTTACAAAATTCTACGAATGAACTTCTTTTTTTAACAATATTCTGCTACTGAACATTAATATCTCATATTATATCTATACCATAATTTTAATGTTCTATAACTGAATTCATCCGAATTTTAAAATCAAGCACATAAATTATAAAGTTGTGCAAATGAACTTACTTGTATTTGAATATTCTTTTTTTTTTTTTTTGAAAAGCAGGGAAATATATTAAGGGACTGAGCCCAAATAAAACGAGTCCAACAACAACCAAGGTAATACCACCACAGCCCACATATGGCCCAATCAGAATAACCCAAGCACTACAATATAGAACTACTACTACGAAGCCCAACCAGTTCAACACAGACAAACCAGTTCAACACAGACAATGAGATGATAATAAAGAAAATACAGAACATGCCCAGAAACATGCCCAGAACATAGAACTTCAACTGCAACTGTAAGAGACTACCAATTTTCCATACCAACGAAGACGTTTCCAGCATGAAGTTCTTCCTCAATGTTAACAAACCCTTCCGGGATCTCCAAATGCTCAACCCGATTAGGAGGATTCTCGACTTCTGCTACCATAGCTTGCACATTCACTTCTTCCTCATGAATCCTATGAAACTCAGGACCAATGCTTCCTAATCCCATGTCTAGACTCCATATCTCAAACAGACGCCCAAATGACCTTTCAATGACCACCATCTGCTTCCAATTAGCTGCACCATGTTGTGCCAGATACGCAGCCAAAGCATTATCAGTAGCATCCGTGAGACGGATCTCAATGTTGAAGTTCTTATCAGCTTTCCTAGTATTCAGTTGCTGGATAATGAAGGCATTAGCTGGATTAGCCCCTACATCAATGGAGTCCTTCCACTCCCAGTAGGCTGCAGCATGGTCTGTTTCAAGAATAGCTTTAGGATAATCATCGTCAAAGATCAGCTTCAAACCTTCCATAAAAGCATGCAGTTCATTACTCCTTCGATTTTCGATTCCCAGAGAACCAGCTAGCATCCTAATGATTGTGCCCCTGCTATCGCGAACAACCACTCCAATTCCAGAGATGTTTCCATTCTGAAGTCTTTGTTTTTCAAAACGCCCATGCACGTTAACTTTAACCACACCTCTGCGAGTCATTTCCCAGCCCGGATTGACATTCAACATAGCCATGCTTTGCTTGAGAAGTTTGATAATATTTGGTAGAGTAAAAAGATATTAAAAAGAGAGGTAAAAGGGTCTCTATAAAGGGTGTATATTGATGGCATTGCATGGCTCTATAAAACTTAAATTCCCAAAATTGTCTGCACAGATCCCCTAGGCGGTCAGTTACTCCATGTCGCTGCTGAGTTAATACATTGACGCTTCACATTATCTGTTTGGGCCTGAACGAGGTGGGCTTAGCAATATATATACAAAATACCCACACTCTAGTCAAAAGTCTGCTTTTGCTTATTTGAATGACCCAACAACATACAAAGTCTTGATCACACTCTCACCCTATTTTACCCCTTAGCACCAAGCAAAAATCATTTTATTTCTCAGTAGACCTTGTTTTGATAGATTGTCAGCCTCTTGATTCAGCACTCTATCCACCTTCTTGAACATTAACCTCGAGTTAACTAGGAACTTCTCAACATCCTTGTCAAAATGATGGTCAAAACTTACTCTAGATTTCTGAATTCTTTTAATCAATTCTGCCGAATCAGAGTATATTATACTACTGCAATTGCTCCATTTGCTAGATGCTAATTTTCTGATAACAAACAAAAAGGTTTCACATTCACATAGGAAAGCTGTATTAGCTATCACTGGACCAGAAAAGATCAAAACTAGATTCCCCTCAGAATCCTTGACATATCCTCCTATACCTGCTCGAATCACTGAATTATTTTCCATCTTCCAAGCTCCATCTATGAAACCAGTTAATGTTACCTGCTTACTCATCAAAAGCTTTTTATTCAGAAGACTAGTTTTAAGAACTAGCCCTGATGGATTTAAGTTCCACATATGAGACTTATCAATCAGACTGACTGCTTGACACCACATTTGAGATCTATGCACTATCAGAAACAGAAACTCCGACTTTTTTGTTTTCAAACCCTTAAAAACAGCCTGATTTCTACATAGCCAAATTGTGCATAATGTTGCATCCCAAGTTATTTTCCATGCAGATCTAACACTTGGATTGTAGGAAAATGGATCAGAGAAAACATCAAAACATTCTTGTTTTCTAACACTCCACCAGTCTGAAACAAAATCCCAGGCCCACCTTGCTAATTCACATTTCCAGAAAATGTGAGACTGAGATTCTTCTTCATTATTACACCATTTGCAGATTCTTGAAATATGAGAGCAAGTACTAATTCTGGATGATAAGAAACCACAAGTTGGTAGAATATTGTGAAAATAATTCCAGAGAAAAATACTAACCTTTGGTGGGATTTTGAATTTCCACATAGACCTCCAACCAACCTCAGATTCTACTATATCCTTATCCATTAAGGCATAACTCCTAGCTGATGAAAACTCCTCATTCACTGGAGTCCAAATCAACCTATCTATCCCATCCTTAAGCTGTACATGATGAAGGATATTCATTAACTTTTCTACCAGTTTCAACTCCCAGGCTCTAAGGATTCTACTCCAAAAAACCTTCCCCTTTATAGGATAACATTCCACCAAATCCTTGAAAAGTCTAACATTGACATGTTTAAGATTTGAAATGTTGTATAATTTTGGAAAGAGATCCATTAGTGGTCCTTTCGTATACTAGTTATCTTCCCAGAAAAGTGTTGTTTCACCATCCTTAATTTTCCACAAGAACTTGTTCCTATCTAGTTCTCTTTTCAAACTTGAATTACCTGCAACTTCCACTATACCTTGAATGCATTCTGAGACTTTATTTGTTTTGAGAATCTTATCCATTGTGTCTCCTTTTGAACAATCGTACTTTGCTCTTACCCATTTGTTCCAAAGATTATCTCTCTCCTTATGCCACTTCCAATGCCATTTTCCTAATAAAGAAGAATTTTTCATACTAATATTTCAAAGTCCAAGACCTCCGAATTTTTTTGGCTGAGTAATCTTTTTCCACCTGAGATAATGCATTTTTTTATTTCCCTCCGAGTGACCCCAAAAGAAATTTCTTCTAATCTTTTCAATCTCTGCACAAACTCCCTTAGGAACCTTGAAGATGTTAAACCAATAGACTGGTAAACTGTCTAATGTGGATTTTAGCAAAACAAGTCTACCAGCCTTATTTAGGGAAGAACATTTCCAATTTGTTAGTTTACTTTCAAACTTCTTGATGAGAGGGTTCCAAAAAAATTTTCTCCTTATTGAAGTACCTAATGGAGCTCCAAGATATATGAGAGGCCAGACACCTACCTTGCATCCCAACAATTTTGCTCCTGAATCCACTAGATCTCTGTTTTTTCCACAAGTAAACAAACTACTTTTTGAGAAGTTAATCTTCAGTCCAGTAAGCAGCTGGAAACACTGAAGAACACGTTTGATGACCTTTAAATATTCTAAAGAACCTTCTAAGAAAATCAAGGTGTCATCTGTGAACTGGAGGTGAGTCAACTGAACAGAATCTTCTTTCAAAGAAAATCCCCTAACCATTCCTGTTGATCTTGCTTTGCCAATTAAAAGGTTTAACACTTCAGCCACAATATTGTACAAAAGAGGTGAAAGAGGGTCACCTTGTCTGAGGTCCCTTTTGGGAGAGAATTCTTTAGAAGGTGATCCATTAACAAGAACAGAGACTTTCATCGAATCAAGATAAGCTCTGATCCAGGAAATCCATCTACTTCCAAAACCCATTGCTTCTAGAAATTGAAAGAGAAAGTTCCAATTGACCGAATCAAAAGCTTTTTCAAAGTCAAGCTTCAGTATCAGATCATTGCTATTAGACTTCTTCATTGAGTGTATTGCTTCGTTTGCAATTAGTATACTTTCCGAAGCTTGCCTTCCTTTTATGAATGCAAACTGATTCATGCCTACAATATTTCCTATGACCTCACTCAACCTGTGAGCTGAAACCTTCGTAAATAATTTAGCAGTACTATTTATAAGGCTAATAGGTCTAAAATCCGATAATAGTTCCGGATTAGGCTTTTTGGGAATGAGAGTTATAAAAGAAGAGTTGAAGCCTGCAGGGAAAGAAAGTGACTCAACAAAGCCATTGAAACTGTTAAAAATTCCTTCTTTTAGCAGATTCCACATAGACTTGATGCAACCCATATTGAAACCGTCTGGTCCCGGAGCTTTCTCATTTGCAGAACTTTCAAGTGCAATTTCAATCTCTTCAATTGAAAAATCCCTTTCCAACCATATTTTCTCAGATTCTGAAATTTTATTTGTTACCAAATTACCAATTCTCAGAAAGCACTGTGCATCTTTCACACCAAACAAGCTTTTGAAATGCTGGAAAAAGGCATTCTTGAGAAGTTGTGGATAAGAGATCCAATTTGAACCACTAAAGATTTTAAATATTGTGTTCCTTCTCTTTCTTCTCTGAATGACCTGGTGAAAGTATTTCGAATTGCGATCACCTTGCAACTGCCATACTAGCCTGGATTCCTGCCTGAGCATATCATCTCTTACATCATAAAGATGTTCTAAATCTTTCCTTTTAGCAATTTCATCCATTGAAAGAACACCGCCCTGGCCATCATTGTCTAAAGATTCTTCAAGAATTTAATGTTCCTAGAAGTACGATCCTTAAAGTTAACTGCCCAACCCTTAATGATCCCTTTAACCTCTCTAAGCACTAACTGAATATTCTTGTGTTCCAAGGAATTTTGTGACCAATAGGTTTTTAAAAGATCCATTAGAGAATCCTCTCTCAACCAGCAATTGTAAATTTTCATAGGTCTAGGGCCCCAATTAAGAGAAACTCTTTTAAATATCAACCTTTTGTGATCTGATTTTTTCCTGTGTAAAGCTGTAACTTCCCAATCACCTTCACTACACCACTCTGAGTTAGCTAAAACTCTGTCCAATCTGCTCTTTTTACCTTGAGGACCAATCCATGTAAACTTTGTATTCGAAGGATCAAAATCATGTAGATTTTGATTTGAGATAAAATTATTGAAATCACTAGAATCTTTTCTCCTGTAGATACAATTTGCAACCTCATTCTTCCACCTTACACAATTAAAATCTCCAACCAAACACAAAGGTTCATTGACAACTAATGACATGATCATACTTAGAACTCCCCACAATGCTAGTTTCCTCTGAGAATTTTGAGGTGCATAAACATTTATCACATTAAATCTTACTTTTGAGATGAGGCACTCCAACTGAACCCATTGCCAGCCCCCATCCTGAGCTACCCCTAAACCCTTAAAAGATTCTTTTTCCCAGGATTACATCATACCCCCTGAGTGACCCTTAGAGTCTTGAATGAGCCATCCATGTGATTCAGTTTCCCAAATTGCATTCTGCAGACTTTCATTCCATGAATCACATAGGGTTTCTTGTAAACAGATGAAATTAATCTTGTTTTCACTAATGGATTCCCTTAAAAATCTACAAACACCCCTACTACCTAGACCTCTTATATTCCAAGAAAGCAACTTAAAATCCATAAGAATCAAAAACTATCTTCCAATAAAAGAACTCTAAGTAAGAGTTTAGAGATCCCCTTTATTCAATTTCTCCTCAACAATTTTCAGACAATCATCCAGATCTCCAGTTACTTCTAACCCCATATTCTGTGCACGTTCTAAAATCAACTCTGCCTCCCGGAGATTTTTATCCAGAGTTTCCTCCTTATTAGTCGAAAGAACTACATTATCAACACCTTCCAATTTCTGATTTGTTGTAGACTTCTTCTTGTAACACCCTCCTCCAAATTTCTTCTTATTGAATCCCAAATCAAAGGAATTCTTATACAATCTAGATTTTTTCCTTGGCCTCCCCCTTTTACCACCCATATTTAATCTCCCAACATTTTTGCACAAGGTGACTTGAGGACTTCTTTGAAAATCATTGGTTATGCTTCTTGAATTTTCCAGAGTGCTTTCTTGATCAGACTGAACACTTCTCAGTGTTGATGACTTGTTTGCATCAATAGGGGTCCTCTTAGGATCCAAAGCTTCTACCTTATTCCTTTCCACTGTTGATGTCACAATTACCTTTGAGACTATATGTGCATCTGACTCTTGAACTCTAGATACTAAAGAATCAATATGATTTGTATCCCCTTCCAATACATACAACTTATCAAATTCACTTCTTTCTCCCTCAACCTTGTCTTTCCCTGAATTTACTGGGACCACAATCTTTTTTTGAGGGATATCAGGAGAAATAGCAACATCTAAGACCTTCTCTTCTTCAATATTCTTAAAGGGTTCTAGTTTACTTATGTGAATTCCCAAACTATCAACTTCCTTGAATCTGATCAGAAAATTCTTACCTTTAACAAGAACTTTCAATTCCTCATTTATTGGATCCATCATCATTGTTTGCATACAAATCAGGGGGTTAAAAAATGAATTGCTAACCTCTCTTTGATATGACCATGAAACCCATTCTCCTAATTTCTTTGTAAATGCCTTTAGATTTTCTTCCAGCCAAGCAATCATGGGTAGTCCAGAACATTCAATCCAGACTATTCTAGGTACTATCAAATCTTCCTCCTTGAATTTTCTAATTACCAAGAACCAAGTCGAGAAGGTTTTAAAATCCAGATTTCTCCAATCTACATCATCCTCTCTTCTGAGCAAAAACTTCCTTTCAGATAAACCCACTACCTTTATATTCTTAAACCCCTTTCCTAATATCTTTTCTTCTAGATTTTCTGCTATTTCATCCATCCAAGATAATCCAACCAAACTGTGCATCAGCCCTGCTTCTACTTCCTCATCTATTACTGCTTCAGTATACTCAAACATCTTCTTACTACAATCCTCATTATGAACTATAGGTTTTGCCTGTTTTAAATTGGAATTACCTACCTTGCTGTCCTCTGGCTTGAAGATCCTCTCCTCTGGTATGAAAGTTGTTTCCTTCTCCTTATGATATTTGTTTATAGCCAAGGCAATTCTTCGGGCAAGACCTCCTTTCTCTTTGGCATTATTAATGATCAAACCTGCCTCAGCTTCGTCTTTAACTTTGATAAATCCAAACCTTTTTCCATTTCTATCTCTTTTCCTTGGTAAAATAATATCTTTTATCACCCCACAAGCTTTGAAGAAATCCCATATCCCTTTAGCGGTAGCCTCAACCGGAATATTAACCATGAAGATTGTAATATCTCCATTTTTACTGCCCCCATTTTTGCTGCCCCCGAACCCTTTCTGCTTCCTATTTTGTACCTTCATCCAACCAATCGAATCATTCCTAATCTTATTGTCTACATTTGATTTGACAATCTCCGCGTAAGATTTATTGGCTACAATAACCATTTCTCCCTTATTGCTGTTGTCATTGTCCAGAGGATCTTTAACCTCTCTTTGTCTAATCTTCAAACTTCTCCAATGGATCTGATTTAGCGCCTCCGTAATTGCTTGTTTTTCTCCAGCTCTAAACTTTGTCAATATCTCCATATCCACAATATCCTTATTTCCCTCAATGAAATCCCTTAGAATAATTTCCCCATTTCTTCTAGATGATTCTCTTCCATCCCTATTGCCCCGATTACTTCTCCGATCCTGATCTTCATTCTTCTTACCGTTTGAAATTTGAAATTTTTTTCCTCTATTTGCGTGCACTCTCTCCTCACCTCTCGCCATCCTTGTATTTGAATATTCTGTTGTTGACCATTTTAGTCTCATATTGTATTTATATTGTATTTTCACAAAAGTTGATGAAAATATTGTAAAATTTTTATGATGTCAATGAAAGATTTTGTGATTAATGTTGGTGTATGATTATAACTGTCAATCAAATATGAATTATCCCTAAATTATATATCTTGTGTTTTTGGACAATTTTGCCCCTAATCTATATGAAATAAAATCTTGAAGCCCAAAGTTGTATATAATATTATATTCTCGACTTTTATTTCAATTGTTAGTTAATAGACTCCTGGTATATAACATCACTATTTAATTAAAGGAATATTTTAATAATATTATTTTAATTAATTAAATTATATAATTTCACTCTGGTAATATAAGAGTAAATATATTATTAGTTGTATTTATTATTAGTCTATTATAGATACTTGAAGCCCCAAGTTGTATGTAACACTATATTCTCGACTTTTATTTCGATTGTTAGTTAATAGATTCCTAGTATATAACTTCACTATTAAATTAGATTAGTATTTAATGTTATTATTTTAATTAATTAAATTTATATAACTTCACTCTAGTAATATAAAAGTAGTTATATTATTAAATGTATTTATTATTAATCAATTATAGATACTTTTTAATTATTAATTAAAGGAACCCTAAGTTCTATGTAATATTATATTCTTGACTTTTATTTCAGTTTTTAGTTAATAGACTCATAGTTTTCATTATTAAATTAAATTAATATATAATATCATGATTTCAATTAATTAAATTAATATATATTATTATGATTTTAATTAATTAATATTTAGTGGCATACCGTGGTATACATGGCATACTGCGGTATACATGTCATACCATTAAGAGAGGATTTTTGCTTTTAATAAAGAGTATAGATGCCAATATATACCACGGTATGTCACGTATCGCCATAAAATATTAAATTAATTTAATTAATTAAAATATTAATATTAAATATTATGAGACCTATATACTTTTAAGGTATCTGATTAAAATTTTTAGTATTAAATATTAATTTAATTTAATGATGAAGTTGTATATTACTCTTATATTATGAGGTCTCTGTATTTTTAATGTAGTTGAAATATATTATAATCAATTATAAATAATTAAATTATTAATATTAAATTAATTAAATTTAATGGTGAATTTAATTTTGTCAATAATATAGTATTATATACAACTTGGGGCTCCATTAATTAAAAATTAAAAAGTATATATATTAGATTAATAATATAGTTACTCTTATATAGTTATATGACCTTACCACTATACTTTTAAGGTGATTAACATATATTATAATCAATTATAAATAAGGGTCTAAGGAACATGACCCTTATTTAAATTATTTCATTTAGACCCTTATTTAAATTATTTCATAATAATAAATATTTTATAAGGGGGTCATGAATCATGATCCTCGGAAAATCCTTAGATGGAAAATCTAAGAACTCTTACATATATTTCATAATAATATATTCCTAAACAGAGAATCTGAAAAATTCTTACATATAATTTATAATAACATATGTTTTATTTTATATAATCAGGGGCAAAATTATCCAAAAACACAAGATATTTAATTTAGAAATAATTCATATTTGATTAAAAATTTAAACATACAGTAACATCAATTAAAAAATCATTCATTAACATCACAAAATTTTCCAATATTTTCTTAATTTTTTTGAGAAAACTCAAGATTATGGTATAAACAATATATGGGATTAAATGTTAAACAGTACAAAATTCAAATACAAGTAAGTTTAGTAGCAGAACTTTAGAATTTATGTGCTTGATTTCTTGAATAACTTTTAAATTCAGCTATAGAAAATTAAAACTATGGTATAAATATATTATGAGATAATAGTGTTCAACAGCAGAATGTTGTTAAAAAGGTGAGTACAGTTGTAGAATTTTGTAAAAAAAACCAAACCCGTTGTAAAATTTTTAAAATAGTGTGCATAACTTTGAAATTAAAAAAAAATTAAAGATTTGAGACAAATTAATGGTTGACAAAGCTCTCATATTAAAATTTGGTAGTTAAGAGATCGAAGTAACTTTTTGAACTTAGAAAGCTAATTTTTAAAAAAAAATTATTGAAAGAAATTTTTCAAGTAAAAAATTGTGATTATATCTAATTAATATACAAAAATATAACTCAAATATTTAAGGGAATTTGACAAATATGCAAAGTTTTTAATTTGTTAATGCAAAAATACTATCTTTGTAATTAAATTGTATTTAGGGATATTTACACAAATATATATTTTTTAAAATTTTACATCTATTTTTACCGTTACCTATTTACTCTTTCAGTTTTATACTACCGTTATTTCAATATTACCGTTACCTTCACTTTTTACTTTCTTTATTTTCGATTTTTCGTTCTTCTTCTTCGTTGTTCTATTCTCATCTTCTTCTTCTGCTTCTCCTTCATTGCCTTCTTCTTCTTTGTTCAATTCTCATCTTCTTCATTCACGGAGGTTCGAAGCTTATCCTTCTTCTCCGGTGACCTCTACTTCTCCGGCGACCTCTACCGTTCCGATTATCTCAGTTTGTACATTCTCTCTCTCTCTCTCTCTCTATATATATATATATATATATATATATATATATATATATATATACACATCTCTCTATATATGTATCTCTCTCTCTCACACATATACACACACACGCGCAGCTTATTGATTGGAGTTTCAAACTGATTTTATGATGATTCAAGGCTTATTATGTGTAAACATTTGTTCATTTGTGATTCAAGTGTTTGAATTAGTTTTGTTAACTGCACGTGTGATTATAGCCCTATTATTTTGTTTTAATTTGAATTTTTGTTGATGTAATTAGGTTTACAAAATGTATCCTAATTGTGTAGATTTACAATTAAGTTTGCGAGATTATGTCGCCTTGTTGATGAGTCGTGAAATTGTAGCTGAGTCGATTCTGTTGTGCTTGTTTAGATGTTTTAATAATCGATTATTCAAATGGAATGAAGTTTATGTATCATTTAGTGATCTACAATTAGTTTTATATTGTGTAGTCGAGGCCCCGCAGGGGCAGATATTTTCAAATTAAGTGTTCGAGATTATGTTCTAATTGCTGAATGTAACTGTTTTGTTAACAGAAATGGTGATTAGGCTTGTTTATGAGTCGGAAACTTGTAAAATGAGTCGATGCTACCTTACTTGTTTAGGTTTTCTTATAAGCGACTAGTCGAATGGATTGAAATATATGAATAATGTAGTGATCTTCTATCAATTTTAGTATGTGCAATCAAGGGCCCGCAGGGCAGGCATCTTATAATTAAGTTTCGAGTATATGTACGATTGTTTATGAGTCGACAACTTGTCAATGTGTCGATACTAATTTCCTTGTTTAGATGTTTTTATAAGCAAATAGTATTATGAAATGAAATTTACATTTCAATTATTGATCTTATATCAATTTTGTACTATATTTTCTATCATTCATATCTTCTTTTCGGATGTTTTGTTTATATATGTATTAACCATTAGTTGGTTTGTATGTCTATTGACAGTTTTAAACATGGTGCATACACAATTCTCATCTTCCCCGAGTTTAACAACGAAGTCAGATGTGCCGCCAACACGAAAGATAACTAAGAAATCCAAAACACCCTTGACAGCTAAGAGGGCTAGGGCAGCCATCCAAGATGATCCGGTTTCTGTCGATGAGGCTTCCCCGGGTTCAACGTCCAAAGCTGTACTGCCTTCAAAACAAAAGAAAAATACAAAATCCAAGGCAACAGTAAAATATTAGAGGCCCAAGTTAGCCATCCATTACAATCCTATTCCTGTTAATGAGGTATTTTCTGACTCTCATGTATCCTTTTTATGATATCAGTACAGGCCCCGTAGGGGTTCTTGCCTTAAATGTCTATTTCTGTAAGGTGCAACCATGTTTGCATCCTTTGCAACCATGGTTGCAAATGTTGTAAACATGGTTGCAGCTTATAATTATACATTTGTAAAGGCTCACATATGAATCACACATGTATTGCATAATAATGCAGGGGATGGATTATATTATTCCGGTTAAAGATCACAAGCCAGCCAAGCTAAGTACTAATAATAGGTACGAACTTATTACGGCTATATGGGACACATTATCATCAGAGTAGGTTGCTCTCTTTGCTGCTGGGTGCTTTGGAAATTTTGCGCGACTACCATCATTCAAGATACAACACCAACTCATCCACAACCTTCTGCTTAGACTAATAAATCAACCAAACAGTCATGAGATTTGTATTGGTGTTGCTGGAGTGAAGATGTCTTTTGGGATCAAAGAGTTTGCCCTTGTCACCGGTCTTAGGTGTTTTGGTTCAGTCGACAAGACGCGTTATGCTAGGCCTGAGAACAACTTCAGGGCTACATATTTTTCAGACATTGCACGTGTATGTAGGAGTAGTGTGAAGAAGGTTTTTGACTCTCGAGGGTGGAAAACAGATGAGGATGCAGTGAATTTTGCAAAGCTGTACTTCTTGCAAAATTTCCTACTTAGCTCGACTTATGATTGTCATGTCCCTAAAGGTGATCTAGACATTGTAGACAGTGGAGATTTTGACAAGTTTCCTTTGGGTAAGGAAGTTTTCACGTGCACTTTGGAATCATTGAAATATGCCGCGAGAACAACATCCAAGGACAATTATTATACGCGTTTCAACTATGGTTTTATGAGTGCTATCCGTACCTGAATAGGAGATACTGTAATATGAAAGATGCTGGTTATATCCCCCGTATGCTGAAATGGACCGGTGAATATGCTTGCAAGTTTGGAGAAATGTATTAGACGTTGTCATTGACTACATCAGAGGTATATTTCATTGCGTACCTTACCTAGTTCTTCTTGCTTTATATGTATATATCATTTTAATTGACAAACATATTGTTTTTGTAGTTGCAATTAAGAAACATATCTCCAACTGAAAAGGAGATTGAAGAACTACAGTTAGAAGATATTATTGATCGTGATGCTGCTATTGTTGGTCATCCTCCCCCATCATTTGTGGGTGCTTCTACATCTTTTGATCGACCTCATTCTCATATGTCACAGCTGGAAATGGAAAATTAGATTGCCTTGTTGACTTCCGAAGTAGATGGTTTAAAGAAGAGCATATCTGAGATGCGGTCGCACTTTGATTTAGAGTTTTCTAAGTTGCGTTCCATTGTCGATAAACAAGTACGTGTATCGGATGAATTACATATATTATAGTCTGTAGACTTTGATTTTGAAGGATTTTTTTGTCTATTTTATTTGTTTTGATTTGTGTAGAGTAGGCCCCGCTGGGGCAGCCATCTTATTAGTCAGAGTCAACTAATTTCTATCAGTTGCAACATTTGCAACCTTGTTTGCAAACTTTTGCAACCATTCGACCCTTACATCATTTCTGTGATTTGCATTAGTTACAAATTTAAGTTGAGTTTAGTTCTAATCATATGTGATTATTTCCGTTCCACTTGCTAATTATTTTTAGTCATATTTGACTTTAGAATGGAAGCACTTTGGACCCTTTGTCGCATTTGAATCAAGCTGCGGCCAATGTTGGTGATTGGGGTAGTTGGCCACAAAGAAACCAAAATGTTGCTTATAATGATGTAGAAATTGCACATGAGGATGAGAATGTAGATGATGAGGGTGGGAATTTTGAGGATGCATTTGAGAATGTATCGAATGACAATGAGGTTGGGAATGATGTTTTCAACGAGGTTGAGAATCAAGTTGAAGAGGGTGGGCAGGAGGTTGTAAATGATGGAACCGATGTGCCAAAGGTTGCAGTTGAGGATAGTGAGGATGCATCAATGTCCGAAAATGGTTCGATTGATCTCGATAGGACAGTGAAGATGGTTGCGATGATAAATGATGATCATAATGATGATGATGTCCATAATGCAAATGTCAATGTTAATGATGATACTATTCCTGATTGTGCAACTACTCGTGCAGCAAGTGTTGATCATGTTGCAGAAGTTGCAACAGATATTGCAAAGGTATCAGTAGAGGATACAAATGTTTCAGTAGGGGTTCCAAAAGTTGCAGACCTTGAAACGGATGCCTCTTTTTTGACCAAATATCTGCAAAAGACCTGTATGAGTTAGATCAGGCCGCGATTCGTGCAACTAAGAAAAAAAATTCAATAATGCTATATCTTATTAGATATTTCTTGTGATATGCATGCTTTAATTTCATTACATACTTCTTGTGATATGCATGCCTTTCATTTCTATGCTTTTATCTTCCATTTCAAATAACTTGTAGTTATTTACTTTATTATAGGGAGCTTCTGCTAAACCCGTTGATAGTCTTGGTATTCCACCTGAATCTGATTCTATTGTGCCTATCTTGGTTAAAACTACCCCTGCTATGCCAAAAAGGAGTGTTAAGTTTCCTACATATTTGCAATCACCATTTTTGCAAGATTTTGGTTCGAGCTCAAGCAAAAGTAACGAAGTTTTGAAGACTTTGAAAGGGGTTTCTGCATTGGACGACAATATCGGACAGTTGCCAAGTTTAGAAGCCATGAAAGGTTTCACAACTTGGCTGGATACTGGAATGATTACGAAGAAAAAGTATGGCTTCAATTAAACACACACACACACATATAGATAGATATTGATTCATATTTTTTCTTATTTGTGTTATTAGTACCGGCCTCGCAGAGGCACTAACCTTAATTTTCTATTTGTAATAGTTGCAACCTTTTCAACCATATTGCAACCTTGTTTGCAACCATATTTGCAACCTTTGCAACCATGTGCACAAAGGTTGCAACCATGGTTGCAACTTCTGCAAACATTCTTGCAAAGGTTGCAACTTATAATTATACATTTGTACAGGCTCACACATGGCTAACACATGTCATGCATATATTTTTCCAGGGCGACATTATTCTATTCGAGGAAAAACAATGTGATCAGCCCATCTCTAGATTTAGGGGTTCATTCGATATCCCAAAAGATGTGGTTTCATACTTTGGAGTATGGTAGCACAAATCTCACCAACTCTGTAAGTTTTACTTTCTGTTTAGTTTTTGATTGCATATGGCATTGTTTTTTGATTTCTTGCTAATTTATATGTCCAAAAATCTTTGTGCAGCATGTTGATGTATTTTTTTACCATTTGAGGAAAAAGGTGAAGTCCAACTCAACATCTCCACTCAAAATTACTTCAGTCGATTCCACGTTTCAGAGTAGACTTGCTGCTCAGTTTGAAACTTATGATACGAAAGCTAATAAATATGTAATTGATCAAGATATTAAGGGAATTGTCAAGGGTTAGATCATCGGTTGCAATACTCCTTGGGCTTTAAGCGATGATGTTTTATTTCCTATTTGGCTTGCTGAGCAAGAACACTGGATTCTTGGGAAATTAAACTTTATAGATAGGGAATTCCATGTCTACAATACATTGCAATGTGATGGTGTGAGCGATATTCTCGCAAAGGCAGCCAATCCATTCCTCCAGTTGTTGCCTGCTTATCTCAAGTCAACTGGTTTTTATGATCGGAAAGATATAAATTTCTCAAGCTATGCGTATTCTAGAAAGACAACTCTTGACTGTTTTGATGTCACTTTGTATCATTCAGAATTTAATTCATCACCTAAGTAAGTTCCAAAACTATTCAAGTTTGTTAAGCTTATATAATGTATACTTAGTTATATTATATTATATGATTTGATTGTTTTCCTTTTCTTGATACAGTGACAGTGGGATATACATGTTGTCATATGCCGAGTATTATGCTACTATGCCGAATTTTCCACAAGGTGGACTAGAGATTGGTGCTCACAGAATTAGCCTTGCCTTATTGTTTTATTCCTACGAAATTTCAAAACAAATATACGGCTATGAGAGTGATTCGGAGAACATTGCAAAGGCTCCAACAACAAAAGCTCCATTAACAAAGGCTCCAACAAGAAAGGCTCAAACAACAAAGGCTCCAACGTTAAAGGCTCCAACAACAAAGCCATATGAGAGAAAGAGAAAGGCGGGAGATGTGAAGAAATGAGTCGCGACTTTTATGTTATGACATTAAGTAGTAGTAAAACAATGTTGCTGACATAACTATGTATTTCTTTTGGTTCGATGAATTTGATAATAGAAACAATGTTGCTGACATAACTATGTAGTTCTTTTGGTTTGATGAATTTATGTAGTTCTTTTGGTTCGATGAATTTAATGGAAACTTTGTTTTTCAATTTGGTAATGGTTCGTTGTTTATATATTTTATGCAATTATTAATGTTTGGTAATGGTTCAATAATTTATGGTCCTCAACTGGTAATATAAATAAAATTTTATTTTATGTGGAATAGGCCCCGCAGGGGCACCCATATTAATAGTAAGAGTATACTATATCGATCAGTTGCAACATTTGCAACCAAGGTTGCAACTTTTGCAACCTTTTGCAAACAAGGTTGCAAATGTTGAAAACTTGGTTGCAAATGTTGCAAACACCATGTCTCGCATTTTACATGCGAAGGAAAAAGCTTTGAAGGGAAAAGAAGCCAAGAAACAAAAAACAGAAGGAGCCTCTACTTCTTAGAATTATTATATGTAATGAAGAATATATGATGCTTGTAGTTCTTGAAATTATTATATGAATGATTTAATATATAACGAAGAATTATTTGTCTCTTTTTTGTTGATTCTGTTCTGTTTATCAAGCACTGTTTCAGGATTCTATGTTATGTACTAGATTCAACTATATCGATCAGTTGCAACATTTGCAACCTTGTTTGCAAATGTTGCAACCAAGTTTGCAACATTTGCAACCTTTTACAAACAAGGTTGCAAAAGTTGCAACTTTATTTGCAAATGTTGCAAATAAAGTTGCAACAATTCTGCAATTATACTCAAAATAAACAAAGAAAAATTGGAAAATTAGAAACACATGTCAGATCTGTTCCATTACTAATTTAAACTTAATCAACTTAGTAATTCAGCATTTGCAGCAATATTTGCAATAGTATTTCCATCGTAATATGTAAATAACTAATTTGTTTTTTTCAATGGCGGACTTCTACAAGTTCTTCTATTATGTCCATATTGACCACATCTCCCGCATTTTAATTGTTGAATTGGTATAGTTCTCTCCCACGCAGCTTTGCGCCTTCTCTTTTTTGGTCTTCCTACTCTGATTCTGCTTTTCGGGGGGTACATTGTCATCGCTTTAATGTCATCTGGTATTTCCCATGTATCTTTCTTGCTAACCGGATATACCAATTCTTTATAAGCAGCAAGCATTGATTCTTTTGTGTAATATGATGAACAATAATCATAAGGATCATGATTTACTTTATGCAAAACAACAATTGCATGGGCACAAGGCAGTTGATCCATCTGAAACCAGTTTTACAACAGAATATATATCATATAAAGATAAACGAAGAGCATGTATTTATGAAATTTCGTTGAAACACTATCGGGAATCACCTGTTGCATGTACAACTTCTGGAATCCAAATTAACTATAGCTTTCTTGTCCACATTACAAACTTTGAATATCGAGTCATTTGATGGATTCACCTGTTGATTTAACATTATTTTAAACAAGAATTTAATTTGCAGTTTCATTAGAATGACAGAGGTTGTAAAGGTTGCAACCATGGTTGCAAACATGTTCGCAACTTCTGCAACCATGGTTGCAACTTTTGCAACCATGGTTGCAACTTTTGCAACCATGTTTGCAACTTCTGCAACCATGGTTGCAACTGATAGAACTAGGTAGAGCTACAATATTAAAGTAGTCAGATAATACCGTCATATTTGTCGAGTACAAGTAATTGTTCTTTAGCATCAGCTCATACTTGGTTGTCAATTTTGTTGAGGTGTCATTTGCAATTTGCCTGTTTGTCCAACTCCACTTTTGTACCAAAACAACCAAAGACTCTAACATTGTACATATCGGTAACTCTCTTATCTCTGTGATTACAGCATCCAGAGATTCTGCAATGTTAGATGTCAAGTTCGAGTATCTATTATTCATTGAGTAAACCCTTGCCCACTTGTCATATCCAACTTGCTCTAAAAATGGTTGAATCCTACTGTCAATCTTTACAACTTGGTTCATGTGATACTTAAATTTCTTTACAGTGTATGCATTGGCAGCATTAAAGAAATCAACCTTTATCTTGTTTGAGCTCCTCTTGAACCTACTTTTCAGGTTGTTCAAGAGATGATAAATACAAAATCCATGTGGTACTTCCGGGTATACTCTACTCGCTGCCTTAATGATGCTTTCATGACGATCAGAGATTATTGTCATGTTTTCCCGTACACTATAAGCTTGCTTGAACATGTCAAAGAACCATTCCCATGCCATATCATTTTCTAAGTCCACTACGGAAAATGCCAATGGAAAAATTTTACCCCCTACATCTTGAGTTGCTGCAACCAATAATGTACCTCCATGTGCCGATTTCAAGAACGTGCCATCAACAATGACAGTGGGTATGAAATTTATACAGCCTTTCATCGAAGCATACAATGCCACGAAAATGTACCTGAAACATCCATCTTCATCTTGTTTTGTTATAACCGCTGATCCTGGATTTGAACTATGCAACATGTATAGATAAGAGAAAAGTTCATAATACGATTCGGTTTCATTTCCTCTCATCAGTTCCAAAGCTTTTTCTTTAGATCTCCAAGCTTTTCCATAGTTGACTTGTACTTTGTGATTTTTCTTCATGTCTCTCACGATATCAGCAACCGTGTACTTTGTTTTAATATTCGAAAACTTGTTTTTAATCATATCTGCAATGAGCGATGCGCTTGCTTATCGTTGATCTTTAAATCTGATCCCCAGATCACATGTATGAATATCATGAAACTTTCTGATGACGAAACAATTTGTTTTCCCTTTCTTTGATGCTCGTAACATCCACTTGCAACTTTTGTCAACACAAGAAACAAGATACTCTTTTTTACAAGACTTTTGCACACTATATTGGAAGTTCTTGTCGATCGCATAGTGGCCCAAAACAATCTTCAATGTATCTTTATCTATGTATACCTGATCAACTTCAATGTGCTTATGGTATTTGTTGCTAATGACCACATCCTTGTTCGACTGGTTTTCTTCAACGCAGTTGTCTGCAACTTCATCAAGCACAACAACCTGCCTAGCAATAAGCTCTGCAAACTCAACATAGTCCGTAACCACATCCGAAATAGTACCAACAGACTGCTCATAAACAACATTTGATGCAACATCTTCTGATTGTGTAGCCTCAAAGAACAACAAATCGCTTGTTGTGGAAAAAGGCTGGAGCTTTTAATTTCATTCGTCAAGCATAAAGGGAACTTTGTGAAATCGGATTCCTTTTTCTTGAGCTGCATATAGAACATGAGTTGACTATCATTTGTTATCTTAAAAGGAGGGTATCCCTCTTACTTGATACTCTATTCTAATCCTAACTGACCTGGGTTCCAACTTCAGTTCATTGTATATCATTGCGACCAAGTTGTTGTAGTTGCAGTCGTTAGGAATCAACAATCCACATACCTCAAAGTTGATATAATTTTTGCATTCATCCCATACCCCATATGTTGGAGAATAACAGCAATGTTTTCCATTTTTCTGCAACCAATTATAACATTAACATTTAAAAGTTGTTAACTGTAACTAATATTGATATATCGTAGTTACAACTTCTGCAACCTTGGTTGCAACTTCTGCAACCTTGTTTGCAACTTATGCAACCATGGTTGTGAAGGTTGCAAACAGGGTTGAAAATGTTGCAACTGATAGAAATATTAGAATCTGACTAATAAGATTGGTGCCCCTGCGGGGCCTGTTACACAGAAAATAAACAAATTAACAAATCCATAGATGTCAGATAAGTTCCATTCATAACGATTCAATAAATGAACAAATGATATTGTATCGATACAAATGAACAAAATCAACAAATGAACTATTTAAATTCAATAAAGCATAAATTGTATTGATTCTTTTTGCTGAATTTGTACAATATGTCTCTCATATCTAGAATAAAAATGTTGAACTGCCCTAATTACAGTGGTAATTGAAATAACTCCCAATTGATCTAGATAATTCATTACATTAAACCTAAATCTAGACCTAAAACCCTCAGCCGATGGTGTCAAAGTCGTCCAGAATGTGAAATTCATCTAGCATTTATGGATCCTTAAAGATCTTCGGAGGTTCTTGTTAAAACGAATCTAGATTTCTATAATATCCAGATTCATGTTAAAAGGCCTTTGCAGATGCTTTACTACCGTGAAATACAAAGGGTTTGAAATTTCCCAACTGAACATTCCACTAATGCATTGAGAGAGGGTCAATTCTTCCCCGGTTATTTGATCCATTGTTTCAATTAAAGATCCCTGCAATGTATAAGGACTTTTATATAATGATTGACTATTGATCCTATGTGATACACTCATTTCACAAGGGTACTTACAAACCTACTAAACAGCAAACACAACATATAATCGAAAATTTGTGCCCCTGCGGGGCCTCTAATTCAGAATATCACAAGCTACTAAACTCCTAATCTACCTAAGAATTAAAAACATTATCAAATCAGTAAATATATAAACAGAGTTCAAATCGACTTATAGTATCATATCGTAAATACGCAGGCAGTTGATGAAACACAAAATTACACTCGAACAAAACAGTTAGCGAGTGCAAAAGATCAATACGCAACTGAATTTTATCCGTATTTGTTCATGATCTTATTTTAATCCATATCTGCATATTCAATTCAAATCACACTCAAACAATCACTCTATGCTACAAGTCTACACAAAACGCATTAACAAACATACATACATACTTTTGCACATTCTATAACAAAAGCTCTCCTCTGAATTTCATCTCTATCTCTACATCACTGCCAAATCTTCATATATACAAGCACAAATTAAACAGCTACTGCATCAAATCGGTACGGAACAGAATTTCATCACAATTTTGTTTCTCATCTTGTACTTAATCATTCTCTATATATTCAATTCAAACACACATAATCAATCAGCCTATCCTACAAATCTACACATATACATACATTAAACACATAAATGGACATACATACATACTTTCTCATTCTATAACAAAAGCTCTCATCTCAGTTTGGTATCTATCTCTACATTAATACCAATTTTGCAAAGATACATACATAAAACACATAAATTCACTTACAAATTTTAGTCGCCGTTGTAAAACTCTTGCCGGAGCTCCGATTCAACCTACAATAGTCGTGAATTTGCCCCCGCGGGGCCAGCAAACTGAAGGAGAAGATTCGAGCTGCGTGAATCGAAGGTTGGAGCTGCGAGTGAATGAGAAGCGCGGGGGGTTTGTTTAGCTATAACAGAATTACCGTATTTTTAAAATTAAGAAAAAGAGGTGCCGTTCCGCCAGAATTATTGATAGTTGGGCTATATCTTTTTAACAGCCCAAAACTTAAGATGAGTAGGAATAAAATTATCCCTTGCATTTATGATGTCTTTTAAAAAAAAATTATTTTATTTGCAAAAATACTATCTTATTTATAAGGGCTGCGTAGCAGGTTGGATTCAGTTGCATATGCAACCTGATATGCAACTAAAAACTGAAAGTGAAATTTTTAGTTTTTTGCCAACTTCCAGTTGTATATAAGGGTTGCGCAGTAGCAAAAAATGAAAATTCAACTTTCAGTTTTTAGTTGCATTCAGTTGCATATGTAACCTATGAATGCAACTAAAAACCAAAAGTTCAATTTCCATTTTTTTGTTGCTGCGCAGCCATTATATAGAACTGGAAGTTGGTAAAAAAATGAAAATTCAAATTACAATTTTTAGTTGCATTCAGTTGCATATGTAACTGAATGCAACTGAATGCAACATGCTGGGCAACCATTACAAATAAGATTGTATTTTTGCAAATAAGATAGTATTTTTTCAAAATATTCTTTTTAAACAAAGTATTTTTGCAAAAACATTTATAGATAAGGGTATTTATGAAAAAAGCCCAATATTTAATTATCAAATAATTTTGTACAAGATAGCCAATCAATCCTTTATTCAAAATAGCTAACTTAATTTGTTAATCAATAATTGCTACAATTAACCGTTAATTGTCAATGGAACCAATTATATCCTATATATAATTAGCGTAAGAAGGATTACATGGTCGTCGTTTGATCGTCAGGTCTAAAAAAGTAAATTTACTAGATATTAGAAATGAGCAAGATAACGAGTTGGGCCATATATTGGGTTAAAAGACCAGCTAAAACTATGTTACACGTAACTAATTAATGATATTTTTAATTTAACAAACAATGATATCAAAAGAGGATGCACTAAAATAACACAAGATAAACCAAAAAAAAATTAAAGTTAAGAAAATTATTGTTAACTAAAATTAATACAAAGATATTTTAGACAAATGTTTATAGTATAATTATAAAAAAAAACTTACCACATAAAAGAGTTTCAAGAAAACCTAATTTTTAAAAAAAGTCAAAAAAAAAAAAAAAATTGCTTTCAGATTTTACAACAAACATGTTTTTAAAATTTATACTAACAAAAATCAACACAAATCAATCAATTAACATTTTATTATTTTCAAAGATTCTAGATTCAGTACTAAAGTTGTAAATACATTAAAAAAATTCAAAAATCTAAATTAAAATAATTTATAGAGAATCTAAATATAATAACCACAAAAAATCCTATAATAATTTAATCATTTAAAAGTTACAAAAATATTAAATTTCATCAACAACAAAATTTAAGCTAAATTTATAAAAAATAAAACTAATAAAATATTCATCATCAACGTAATTAAAACAAAGATATTTTAGACTAAAGTTAAAATATAATTTAAAAAAACCTTGCCATATAAAAGAGTTTCAAGAATATCTAATTTTTGAAAAAAGTCATAAAAAAATTTTACTTTTAGATTTTACAATAAACATATTTTTAAAATTTACACTAGCAAAAGTCAACAAAAATCAATAAATTAACATTTTTTTTTAATTTTAAAAAGATTCTAGATTTGGTTCTAAAGTTGTTAATAAATTAAAAAAAAAACCTGAAAATCCAAAAAAACAAATTTATAGAGAATCTAAATATAAGAACCACAAAAAATCCTATAATACTTTAATAATTTAAAAGTTAAAAAAATATTAAATTATCAACAAAAAAATTTAAAGTATATTAGTAAAAAATAAAACTAATAAAATATTCATAATAACTCAATTAATTATTATTATAAATTGACATATTTTCCATAATAATTTTAGTATATATATAAGTATAAAATACATGTATATTATTAATTTATATCATTAAAAATAAAAAACAATTCAAAATGTCATAAAAACTATTTTTGACAAAAAAATGATAAAAATATATATTAATAAAGCAATCCGTGCATGCAATATAAAGCTAGTATTTGTTTAATTTGTGCACAAAGAGTATTATCTCGCAATGTCGATAATATAATGTAGCAAGGATATTTATTTTTTTAATCATTTTTTGGATGAAATATTTGACAAGGAACAGGACCCGAAATAAAATCTGAAATCCAAATCCGAAAGGTGCATGAGAAAAAGCAACACCAACAACACCTGTCAGTCCCAAATACAATACAGCAACACCAAACACTAGTTCAGACACTCTTCTCTGTTTCTTGAAACCCTACCACAATGGCCTCCAGCACTAGTCATCTTCCTCAAGAAATGGCCACTAACATCCTCTCAAGACTTCCAGTCAAAGCCCTAATCCGGTCAACATCAGTCTGTTGGAATTCGGGCATAATAACGCAACGAAAATAACGTAAATAACAATTAAAAACGAATTCCAAAGCCCGGATCCATGTATAAATTGATGATCATGGTATAAAAAATTCTCAAGAACAAGATCTTACCTATTAAAGCTTTCCAATGGATGTCAAATGGAGATCCTAGTTTGTTGATCTTGAGAGCTAAAGTGTTGATCTTGAGAGTTAAACTTGCAACTCCTCCACCGGTATCCACACTTGAACGCTTGCTTGAATCGTCGAACGATTTCGCCACGGGAATTGGTACTAGCCAAAATAAATAATCCGGATGTGTTCTTGACTTGATTTGATTTCTCTTGAGAGTGTATGAACTGAATATTTCAGTTTGGTGTGTCAAGAAAGACTTGCCAACTCTTGGCTTAAATAGAGAAATAAAACAAAATGGAGGCTTAAACAATTAGGCCATTTTTATTTAAACAAATCTTATTTATTTAAATAAATTAATTAAGTCATACTTAATTAATCAAATAAGTCAAGAAAATACATCTTCAAATTTTATCTTTAACTAATTAATTCTCACTTAATTAATTTCATAAAATTCGAATTATTATTTATTATTAATTTAAAATCATAATTTAAATTATTATTAATTTAAATTCATGAAATAAATTAATATCTCTTTTAAACATTCTTTGTGTGTGACCCTGTAGGTTATTATTTAATTGGCAACAATTTTATTCTTTAATAAAATTGTAAAAAATAAGCGGCGTCTAGTAACACATTATTGCTACCCAATAAAACAATAATTAAATCAACGATTCAATCAACCTTTTATGACTAATGTTCCATGTAATATAATCCCTTTAAATCATGATATTATAGATTAAACTCGAGGCATGTAATGTGTCATCCTCTTCATAATTTAATCTTCATTTTCTTGATCGATGAGTAGACTATTTAATCAAATCAACATTTGAGCATGGCCATGCATTTCATAGTCTCACTCAAACAAGAGGCCGATAATATCACTCCTTTATCAGGAGATTTAAATCCCATCTAGATCGTTCATATTTCTCACATGATTCATAATATATCCGATATTCACCTTTATCAAAATATATTAATTCTCATGTAGAATTATAACGACTTCAGGTCTAAGGATCATTACACCATTATCACTGTGAGAATACATATGACACATTTATTATTATTTACCATGATGTATCTCACGGTGGGTCTGTCCAGTACCCTGTACTCGTACAGTTACCTATGCATTGCTTTTAGTATCTTCATACTTATGACCAATGAGATGTGGTCATCAGTCAATTATCATACTAGACTCAGTGTATTATTATTGTCCTAATTAATAATAATACTCGGCTAGGGACATTTAAGAATATGATACGATCATTATATAATCTCATGTTCAAGTCACATACTTGCAACTATATAATTTGTATCAAGGTTCTAAGGACATTTATTATACTTTATTTATTTCGCAGTAAATAAAGCCAATAATAAACATATATATATATATATATATATATATATATATATATATATATATATATATATATATATATATATATATATATATATATATATATATATATATATATATCGAATATATAAAATCACTCAAACATAAATATAATGTATTACATTGCCTCTAGGGCACCAATACTAACAATCTCCCACTTGCACTAGAGCCAATCACTCATGTATCGAATACCCATGCTACTAGTGTGACATTCATGCTTCTGCTGCGACAGAGCCTTAGTCAGCGGGTCTGCAATATTATCATCAGTATGCACTTTACATATGTGAATATCCCCTCTATCATTTATCTCTCGAATAAGGTGATATCTCCGAAGTATATGCTTTGTTCTGCTATGAGCTCTCGGCTCCTTGGCTTGTGCTATAGCTCCATTATTATCGCAGTAAAGATCTATGGGATCTGCGATCGATGGAACTACACCAAGTACTGTAATGAACTTCCGTATCCATACAGCCTCCTTGGCTGCTTCACATGCCGCAATATACTCGGATTCCATCGTAGAATCAGCTACTGTCTCTTGCTTCGAACTTTTCCAGCTTACATCACCTCCATTTAGGCAAAACACAAATCCAGACTGAGAAACAGAGTCATCTCTGTCAGTCTGAAAACTAGCATCCGTGTAACCCTTTACCGTTAGCTTCTCTTCACCTCCATACACCAAGAATGAATCTTTAGTCCTTTTCAAGTACTTAAAAATATTCTTGACCGCCGTCCAGTGACCTTCACCTGGATTAGACTGGTATCTGCTCGTCATGCTCAAAGCATACGAGACATCCGGACGAGTACATATCATTGCATACATGATAGATCCAATTGCTAAAGCATATGGTATCTTACTCATGCGGTCTTTATCATCCAATGATTTAGGACCATTCTCTTTTGAGATCGTTATCCCATGAGATATGGGGACATATCCCCTTTTTGCATCTTGCATTCCAAAACGATGCAAAATCTTGTCAATATATGTACTCTGGCTTAAGCCGATTAATCTTCTTGATCTATCTCTATAGATCCTGATCCCTAATATATAGGTAGCCTCGCCCAAGTCTTTCATAGAAAACTTTGTCCTAACCAAGTCTTTACAGCCTGTAGAGAAGGAATGTCATTCCCCATTATTAATATATCATCGACATATAATACTAGGAATTCTACATGGCTCCCACTAACCTTTTTGTAAACACATGGTTCATCCACGTTCTGAATAAATCCAAAACCTTTGACTATTTCATCAAACCGGATGTTCCATCTCCGAGAGGCCTGCTTCAATCCATAAACGGATCTATGCAGCTTACATACCTTTCCGGCATCCTTTGGATTTCCAAAACCTTCAGGTTGTGTCATGTACACATCCTCTTCAAGGCTCCCGTTAAGGAAGGCTGTTTTGACATCCATCTGCCATATTTCGTAATCATAGTAAGCCGCTATTGCAAGCAAAATTCTGATGGATTTTATCATTGCCACTGGTGAAAAGGTTTCATCATAGTCAATACCATGAATTTGTTTGAAACCTTTTGCAACTAGTCGAGCTTTATAGGTCTGTAATTTACCTTCCATGTCGATTTTCTTCTTGAAAATACATTTGCACTCTATAGGTTTTACCCCTTCAGGTGGATCAACCAAAGTCCATACTTGGTTTTCATACATGGAATCCATCTCAGAATTCATGGCTTCTTGCCATCTCTCAGAGTCTGGTGAGTTCACAGCATCTTGGTAGGTGAGAGGCTCATCTTGGTCTATGAGCATCACATCGTCATTTTGAGTTAAGAGAAATCCATAATTCCTCTTTGACTCATGGCGAATCCTACTAGATCTACGAACAACCTGTGTTTCTTGAGCAATGTTATCTTGTATTTCTTGCTCATGCTCCACCTCTGGTTCAACGTTATCAAGTGGTTCTCGATCTTCATCGAGATCTATTTTCCTCCCACTATCTTTTCTAGAGACTAGCTCTCTTTCTAAGAATACAGCAGTTCGAGCAACAATTACTTTGTTCTCCGAGGGACTATAGAAAGAATAACCCTTCGTTTCCTTTGGGTATCCCACAAAATTACATTTTTCAGATTTCGGTCCAAGCTTGTCTGATGTTAGGCGTTTCACAAATGCTTCACATCCCCATACTTTCATAAAGGACATGCTTTGCCATTTCTCTGTCCATATCTCATATGGAGTTTGTTGAACCGTTTTAGTAGGAACACGGTTTAGTGTATATGCATCCGTTTCCAGGGCATAACCCCAGAAACTAATTGGAAGATCTGCTTGACTCATCATTGATCGCACCATGTCCAACAAGGTACGATTCCTCCTTTCAGAAACCCCATTCCATTGTGGTGTTCCAGGAGGAGTTAGTTGTGATACAATACCACACTCCCTCAAATAGTTCTTAAACTCATGGCTTAAGTATTCACCTCCTCGATCAGATCTTAGAGTTTTTATGCTTTCGCCAGTTTGCTTTTCTGCTTCTGCCTTATACTCTTTGAACTTTTCAAATGCTTCGGATTTGTTCTTCAAAAGATACACATATCCATATCTACTGAAATCATCAGTAAACGTAATGAAGTAGAAATAACCACCCCTTGCCATCGATCTCATAGGACCACATACATCGCTATGTATTAGTTCTAGTCGTACGGTGGCCCTCTTACCCTGTCCGGTAAAAGGAGCTTTAGTCATCTTGCCTAGTAAACAAGCCTCGCATTCATCATATGATTCAAAATCAAACTGATCCAAGAAACCATCTTGATGTAACTTGGAAATGCGTTTCTCGTTTATATGGCCTAGACGACAGTGCCAAAGGTATGTTTGATTTGAGTCATTAGTCTTAAGTCGTTTGTTATTTACATTCAAGATAGGAGTATCTAAATTAAGAACATACAAACCGTTAAATAATTGTGCAACACCATAGGTAATGTCATTCAAACCAAAAGAGCAACCATTGTCTTTAAAGGTAAATGAAAAACCTTTCTTGTCTAAACAAGAAACAGAAATAATGTTTCTACAAATAGAAGGCACATACAAACAGTTTTCAAGTTCTAATATAAGCCCAGTGGGCAATGATAAATGGTAAGTCCCTACAGCCAAAGCAGCAACCTTTGCTCCATGTCCAACTCGTAGGTCTACCTCTCCCTTAGCCAGTGTCCTACTCCTTTGCAGTTCCTGCACATTTATACAAATGTGAGAACCACATCCAGTATCCAATACCCAAGATGTAGAAGTAGACAAATTGACTTCTATTACATAAATACCTGAAGCAGAAGTCTGGCCAGCAGCCTTCTTCTTCTTAAGTTCTTCCAAATATGCATGACAGTTTCTCCTCCAGTGTCCCGGTTTACCACAGTGGTGACAATCACCCTTTTCAACACCTCCTTTAGGCTTGGTAGCCTTCTTGGGAGCAGAATTAGGATTGGCAGCAGATTTGGACACATTCCTCTTCTTATTGCCCTTCCACTTTCTTTTCCCCTTGGCACCTCCTTTGTTCACCATCAGCATGGGAGTAGGAGATTCCTTCTGAATGTTGGTTTCAGCAGTTCTTAACATGCCCAACAATTCAGTGGGTGTCTTATCAATCTCATTCATATTGTAGTTCATAACGAATTGAGAAAAGTTCTTGTTAAGTGATTGCAAGATCAAATCTATTTGAGCCTCCGGACCAATCGGGAAGCCCAAGGTATCTAGTTGCTCAATATACCCAATCATCTTAAGAACGTGTGGTCCAACCGGGTCTCGCTCTCCCTGTTTGCAAGCATACAATGCCTTGCTCGTATCATATCTTTCCTGACGAGCTTGTCCCTCAAACATGCTTTTGAGGTGCTCAATTATTTCATAAGCATTCATCAACTCATGTTGCTTTTGAATCTCAGGAGCCATGCATGCAAGCATAAGGCATGACACATCAGAGTCATCCAAATGCTTCTGATAAGCATTTTGCTCGGCACGTGTGGCTCCAACAGGAAGAGGATTTGGGTGAGGAACTTCAATGGCATACAGCTTTCGCTCCTGCCTGAGGACAATCCTCAAGTTCCTAAACCAATCTAGGAAGTTTGTCCCTGTCAGCTTTTCCTTTTCTAGGACTGATCGTATCGAAAAGTGATTTGTGTTGTTTGCCATTTATTATCTACAATTTTGTAAAAGCGCATAAAATGAGTTAGTTTGCATGTTTCGTAAAACCAATTATGTTCAAGTTGATTTATAGCATATTCGTAATATACCTCCCACTATTTTTACCAAATTAATAGCCCTTACTATCAATTAAGAAAATGGTTCCCATAAAACCTTTCTTAGTGAGCCAAGATCCATATTTCATCATATTTTAAGTCAGCTTTGGCTTTCCTCTTAAACATGATTATTTAGGTAGACCTTTATGTCAATTATATCGTATATAACTCTTGGATAGCTTAGTGAACAACATATTGCTCCGATCTATCTAATAGATTTCACTAAACTCTATGCTTATAAGTTCATAATCCTATTATGACGACTTATTTAAGTTGAACCCAACAATAACAATTTAAGTAAGCTTGTTTACTTAATCACATCTCACCACGATAAAAGAGAAGCCCTTGCTTTGGCAAATCCACTCCTCAATGATCTAGGATTTAATGAGTGTTATTTGTTGGAAAGCATCTGTTTAACTTAATATTTCTTAAGGGATTTTTAGAAAAATTTAACGATCTTGATCGTCTGTTTAAATCTTAAATCGTTACAGATTTTATCTTGTTTAAACATGGCATATGTGTCGTATCTAATACATACATTCTAAAATATCCATACATCCATGCATCCATTCATATATCTAATATATCCATGCATCATATGTAAAGTGCAGTTACGCAAAATTAAACGTGCAATGGTTATGGCCCGATCCTATGCGATCTTTTCGAGCTAATGAAAAGATCAAGGTCAATCTTTGGTTGTAATAACTAAGTATTACAAAATTCTTCATTGCTTCCAAAGCCTCCATTGATTGCCTCCAAGCTCGTTTTGAAATACATTACAAAAGAACTCGAGTTGCATTCGAGATTTAAAAATTACAAGAATAACGACATGCAAGTCGTATTTAATTATTACAGACCATAAATAAAATTACAACATTTATTCTACGGGTCTTTAGGCCATAACCAATGCACCATGCTCATATAACAATTATAGACATCACATTAATCATGATCACATCGATTAATATTTAACTCCTTAATTTAAATACCTAATTATTTAAAAAGGAATTAAAAAAAATCAATTTTAATTAATAAAAATCGAATTGAAAATTAAAATTAATCAAAATCGCATTTAATAATAATATTAAATTCAAAATTTAAATATTCAATTATTAAAAGCATTAATTAAAATAAAATTCGAATTAATAATAATATTCAAATTCATAATTTAAATATATTACAAAATTCGAAATTAAATTAATTAATAAAATTTTGAATTAATAATAATACATAAATTCATAATTTAAATATTCAATTATTAAAACTTTAATCATTAAAAACATTAGGAATCTAATGATTAAAACCAATAAGTTTTCTTTTTCTAAAGTAAAAGCTAAAAGCAAATTTAAAATAGAAAAAGAAATTAAAAGCATCAACTATCAACATGTTCTGTGCACTACAGAATGGGAGCACTACTGAATCTGCAGATACGCATCACTGGTTTGCGCAGTACCTATTTACGGCTGATACGCATCACACGTATGCGCATCACCTGTAGTTTTCTTACGACACGCATGTTCGGTATGCGTTACACCTGTAAAACCTTGTTAACACGCATTTTAAGAATGCGTTACAGCCCTTTTTACCAGTTTTCCCCAGAAATTGCAGAAAGTCCAGAAACATTGCAGATTGCATTTTATCAGTTCTGATCAGTTCCAAAATCATTCTAATGATGTGTTTAACATATAGTACATCATCCAAAACATGTTACAACAATTTATAACATCATACAAACAATTATAACAATTTATAAAAGATCTTTTGTATGTTAAAATGAAGCATGGCATAATTCAAAAATTCATGTATGATTCATTTTCAAGAACACAACACCAAATCATCCTTTTATACATGTAGCTCTGATACCATTGTTGGAATTCGGGCATAATAACGCAACGGAAATAACGTAAATAACAATTAAAAACGAATTCCAAAGCCCGGATCCATGTATAAATTGATGATCATGGTATAAAAAATTCTCAAGAACAAGATCTTACCTATTAAAGCTTTCCAATGGATGTCAAATGGAGATCCTAGCTTGTTGATCTTGAGAGCTAAAGTGTTGATCATGAGAGAGTTAAACTTGCAACTCCTCCACCGGTATCCACACTTGAACGCTTGCTTGAATCGTCGAACGATTTCGCCACGGGAATTGGTACTAGCCAAAATAAATAATCCGGATGTGTTCTTGACTTGATTTGATTTCTCTTGAGAGTGTATGAACTGAATATTTCAGTTTGGTGTGTCAAGAAAGACTTGCCAACTCTTGGCTTAAATAGAGAAATAAAACAAAATGGAGGCTTAAACAATTAGGCCCTTTTTATTTAAACAAATCTTATTTATTTAAATAAATTAATTAAGTCATACTTAATTAATCAAATAAGTCAAGAAAATACATCTTCAAATTTTATCTTTAACTAATTAAGTCTCACTTAATTAATTTCATAAAATTCGAATTATTATTTATTATTAATTTAAAATCATAATTTAAATTATTATTAATTTAAATTCATGAAATAAATTAATATCCCTATTAAACATTTTTTGTGTGTGACCCTGTAGGTTATTATTTAATTGGCAACAATTTTATTCTTTAATAAAATTGTAAACAATAAGCGGCGTCTAGTAACACATTATTGTTACCCAATAAAACAATAATTAAATCAACGATTCAATCAACCTTTTATGACTAATGTTCCATGTAATATAATCCCTTTAAATCATGATATTATAGATTAAACTCGAGGCATGTAATGTGTCATCCTCTTCATAATTTAATCTTCATTTTCTTGATCGATGAGTAGACTATTTAATCAAATCAACATTTGAGCAAGGCCATGCATTTCATAGTCTCACTCAAACAAGAGGCCGATAATATCACGCCTTTATCAGGAGATTTAAATCCCATCTAGATCGTTCATATTTCTCACATGATTCATAATATATCCGATATTCACCTTTATCATTATCCGGCTAAAGATAACTTTTGACGAATTCAAAATATATTAATTCTCATGTAGAATTATAACGACTTCAGGTCTAAGGATCATTACACCATTATCACTGTGAGAATACATATGACACATTTATTATTATTTACCATGATGTATCTCACGGTGGGTCTGTCCAGTACCCTGTACTCGTACAGTTACCTATGCATTGCTTTTAGTATCTTCATACTTATGACCAATGAGATGTGGTCATCAGTCAATTATCATACTAGACTCAGTGTATTATTATTGTCCTAATTAATAATAATACTCGGCTATGGACATTTAAGAATATGATACGATCATTATATAATCTCATGTTCAAGTCACATACTTGCAACTATATAATTTGTATCAAGGTTCTAAGGACATTTATTATACTTTATTTATTTCGCAGTAAATAAAGCCAATAATAAACATATATATATATATATATATATATATATATATATATATATATATATTATATATATATATATATCGAATATATAAAATCACTCAAACATAAATATAATGTATTACATTGCCTCTAGGGCACCAATACTAACACAGTCAACAAGAAATGGTACTCTCTTATTACAAGCCCTACTTTCATTTCTTCTCAAAGCAAGCATGCTATCTCACATTGCCAGGATAATGCTGTGTTAATAATCCCTCCCTACCTTTCTCAAGACAAAATTGTTCCTTAGTCTCTGCTGAAACTTCCAAACTTGTCGAAAAATACGAGGTTCCGTTTAATACCAAGAGTAAAAGCTTAAAACTACTTAGTTCAGTTGATGGGCTTATATTATTAACTGATTCAGATATCTTTTATAATTCTCGAGATTTGTATTTGTGGAACCCTTGTATTAAATCTCACAGAACCCTTGTTTCGAGTTGTTTCAAGAATCGTGTTGATGACCGGTTTACGAGTTATTGTGTTGTGGGGTTGGGGTTTAATGAAGCTTGTAATGATTATAGAGTTGTTAGGATTGTGTATGTTATGGATAAGAAGTTGAATTACCTAGGACAAGTGGCTCCTAAGGCCGAGATTTATAGTTTTAGGAAACAAACGTGGAGGAAGATTAAAGATCCCACTACAAGAAAATCGCAATCAGACAACACTCATCAGACAACGCTCGGGCGAAAAAGCATTGTTTGGAATTAAGAGACAACGGTTTTTTTGTAACTTCAGAAAAGTATTGTCTAATTCAGGTACCCTACAACGGGTTAAAAATGTTGTCTAGTAAATTGATTCAGACAATGGCTTTTGCAATGTGGTGTTGTAAAGACGAGTAAGTTTGCACAACTGTTTTTACGAACATTGTCTAATCAGTTTTGAGACAACGTTTATAAACCGTTGTATGATTCACACAACTGTTTTCATATACCATTGTGTTATTACAATTCACACAACGGAATAATTAACCGTTGTTTAAATCATGTTTTGATGAGACAACGATTTTTATGAAACCGTTGTCTGAACTACAAAATTTTTGAATAGAATTGGTGGGAAATAATGAAATATTTGGTGGGAATAATAAAATAATTTGAATTGAATTTGGCGGGAAATAATGAAAATAATCAGACAACGGTTTTCTTATAAAAATGTTGTGTTATATTGAGCACAACAACGGTTTTTCATAAAAAAACCGTTGTTTAATGTTCTTGTATGATATTTTAGTGGTCAACTACCAAAGTACTACTTGGTCAAATCAATATAATTTTCGAATAATTTTTTTTTATAATTTTTTTGGACGATCCAATCATATAGGTGATTTTATATACTAATTTTAGTGATGTGTACAAAAAGTTAGAAAAAAAATCATTCTTGTACGTGTTTATAATATAAATCCGCCAAAAGTACTACTCCCTCTAACTATTGTTGTACAGATTGAACATGATCTATTTTTTAAAATTTTTCTCGACGATCCAACTGTACGAATGATGTTATATACTGATTTTAGTGATGTGCACAAAAAATTAGAAAAAAAATGAATCATTCTCGTATGTTATTTTAATGGTCAACTATCAAAGTACTTCTCGGTCAAACTAGTATAATTTTCGAATAATATTTTTTTAAATTTTTTTTTTGGACAATCCAACCGTATAGATGATGTTATATACTAATTTTAGTGAAGTGTGCAAAAAGTTAGAAAAAAAAACATTATTGTACGTGTTTATAATATAAATCTGCCAAAAGTACTACTCCCTCTAACTATTGTCATACCGATTGAACATGATCTATTTTTTCAAAAAACAAATTCGACGATCCAACCGTACAAATGATGTTATATACTAATTTTAGTTATGTGCACAAAAAATTAGAAAAAAATAGATCATTCTTGTATGATATTTTAATGGTCAACTATCAAAGTACTCCTTAGTCAAACTAGTATAATTTTTGAATAATTTTTTTTATAGTTTTTTTTGGACTATCCAATCACACGGATGATGTTATATACTAATTTTATTGATGTGTACAAAAAGTTAGAAAAAGAAAATCATTCTTGTACGTGTTTATAATATAAATCCGCCAAAAGTAATACTCCCTCTAACTATTGTCGTACAGATTGAACATGATCTATTTTTTAAAATTTTTCTCGACAATCCAACTGTACGAATGATGTTATATACTGATTTTATTGATGTGCACAAAAAATGATGGATCTTGATGCCCGTATAGTTGGGTCTTTGACCGTTCAATTACCTAATCAAATAAAATTTTGTTTTTCTGAAACCCTTAAACCCTGACGAAACCCTCTTTTGGGGTCCCAATCAAAATACTAGTTGACCGTTCAATTACCCAATCAAATATTTTTTTTTTTTAAATTTTGGGAATAACATTAAAAATGATGGATCTTGATGCCCGCACGGTTGGGTCTTCGAGAAATATTTTTTAAAAAATCGAATCGTTAAGCCTTGACGAAACCTTGTTAAGGGGGGTTCCGGTCAAAGTACTAGTTGACCGTTGAATTACCCAATCTGATAATCTTTTTTTTCTGAAATTTAAGGGGTTTGCAGATGTTGTCATATTACTTTTATTCAGAGATGCCAATCAAGAAA
This sequence comes from Saposhnikovia divaricata, assembly GCA_036435485.1. Classification (NCBI taxonomy): domain Eukaryota; kingdom Viridiplantae; phylum Streptophyta; class Magnoliopsida; order Apiales; family Apiaceae; genus Saposhnikovia; species Saposhnikovia divaricata. The sequence continues at coordinate 173,415,626 of CM071598.1, forward strand.
GACAAGATAAAGAAGGTAATGGACTCATGACTCATGATCCAACTTTAGTAAAATAATTTAATAATCGATTTAATTTAGTTCTGCTGAAAAATATTTAGTTCCCATTAAAAAAATATATGAACAGAAATATTAAATTGTAAATCTTTGTAATCCCATTGGTATTTAATTGTTTTTCTGTCTCTTTAAAATTCTACTATGATTATCTTCTCTCTGTCCACTAGTCCTTATGCATAAGGTTTATAAGTATAAATAATTAGTTGTTTTTTTTTTCATTTTTGATTATAATCTCATGACAGCTCTCTATTCATTATTTTTGCAGAAACGCCTAAAGCGGCGAAAATCCAGGCTCATTGTAACTTTGTTAATTGTTTCTGTATATAATTGATAGCTGCTAAATGTACCTCTCTCTGAAATATCTTTCTTCACGATTTCATGGCACTGCTACCTTATGAAGAACCAGAAAAATCACCTATGTTCCATTTACTTAGTTTTGAGTATGGGTAACACATTGCAGAGTGCTTGAACAGAGCGATACTTGGTGTGTTTCAGTTTTGATCCTACTCATTTTAGCTTTCTAACTTGTCAATATCAATTGGTATGCCTTTTTTTTATGGAGTCATTTAATGTGTTGTTCTTCTGCCTTTTGTTGTTGTGAGGAAAATCTCCATTTGTATAACCTACATACTTCTGACTACATTTATATACATGTAACCTGTGAACCTAAATTTGATATTGTGTTCTTTTTTCTTTTTTTTTTTTTTTGCTAATTTTGATATCATGCTGTTTAATCTGTTTAACTATTAATAAGTGGTTGTATGCTGGCAGGATGCTCACAATGCTGAAATTCTGTCGTTGATCTTTAGCTCGCCTATAAAGGATGATACTTCTGAGAAAGATATAGAAGCTTGGCCTATGATATTTGCGAATCAGAAAACTGAACACCACTAGCCTTGTATATAACACTTAGGGTATTTCCATTCTTGGAGTTTATTTTTTGGTTATGTAATTGATTTTTGTTTAGAAATTAATGGCATTAGGTGGTTGAATTTTAGTTGGTTGATGATGAATTTTGGTTGTAATGGTGGATTTTAGTTCGTTGTAATAGCGAATATTGGTCGTAGTACTATTTCATTGGTGCATTTTGCCTAAAAACACTTGTGCATTTTATTTATAACAACACTTTTGAAGCTACAAAACATTGTACAAAAACTATTCAAACAACGATTGTATCACATGTAAATGTTGTGCACATTCGAATCTAACAACACTTTGGAAGCTACAAAACGGTTGTGCACATTCGAATCTAACAACACTTTTGAAGCTACAAAACATTGTACAAAAAGCATGAAGACAACGAATTCTATCACATGTGAATGTTGTGTAAATGTTGGCTTTACGTGCCTCTAATTCACCAAAACAGTTGTGCACATTAAAATCTAACAACATTCATAATAAACAAAAACGTTGTAATATCACCATTTCCACAACGCTTAATACCATAACCGTTGTGGTTTCTGGGTGTGCTACAACGCTTTTGGAGCCTGGTGTGTTGTTGTTCCGAATTTCAGACAACGATTTGTGTACCGTTGTGTGATGTTGGTATCAGACACCTGCTCGATAGACAACGCTATTCCAGGGCATCAGACAACGGGCAATAACCATTGTATATTTCAGTTTTCCTTGTAGTGTCCTGTGGTTCCTAGGCTTGGTGCTACCGAGGGGGTTTATGTTAAGGGTAAGTTTTACTGGTTGGAAATGAAAAACCCGTCGACTCAGGAGACGGGCCGTCCATATAATAATAAGGATCTGTGGATGTTGTCATTTGACTTTGATAAAGAGGTGTTTGGGGAATTGAAATTTCCGGAGAAGGTTTCTAATTGTTTAGGAGTTGAAGCACAATTTGATTTGATGGAGTTTGAGGGTTCACTAGCTCTTTTTGTATTTGACGTACAACGTACAAATGGAGTGACCATCCATCCTCTTCGTGTATGGTTGATGAAGCAGGATAATGGTGTCATCTCTTGGACTTTGCGTTTTAAAGTTGCACTAAAGGAAGGTGGGTTTCCGATGAATATCACGAAGGTTGGGACAGTTTTAATCGAGACATTACCGTTGCAAAGGCGTCATGACGTTACTGGAATATTATCGTGTAATCTGAAGAGCCTACGTTATAAAGATCTTGGATTTAGTAAGCGTGGGGTTGTAGAGCCTTCGCCGTTCGGTTTTGAGCCTTCTACTGTAGACACTTCCTTTATGTAGAGTTTGGTCATGTTTGAGGGAGGTAAGTCACTGTTGAAATTTTCCAAGTGAGCAAGCGCGAGTCTTCTGCTGGTAAGTCAATATCAATCGTTATATACTGATGATTATAATCATTGATATATATACACATCATATGTTTTATTTTCAACATAGTAATCTGGATGATGGTAGTGTAATATTTTTTCTGTTTGTAAGCTGCAAAACCTATTAATTTTGATATCATGTTTCTTTTCTCTCTGCTGCTATTAAGTAATCATGATTCTAGCTGAGTTAGTAGCATGCCTTGTGTATTTAATCTCTCCCTGTATTTCCATGTTTATCTTCTGAAATAATATTACTTATAATGAATTGTGGTCATTAAATAGTTTAGAAAAGTAGGATTGGATTGTTAAGTTGTTTGAATTGGTATATTTACACTAAAAACAAATTTGTCTCCCTAGGCCCTAACTTGAAGTGAATACTTTTTTACAAACAAGTTCTTTATTGTTATAAATTGTTACTAGAAGCATAAATCTTCGCACAGCTGGACTAAGTCGATGTTTTGTTGAAAAGTCCCCTTCTAAATCTGCATATGTACCTATTATGGTTTCCCCCTATAAATGATGAGATGTTTGTTTGGGCGAGTTCCCTGATATAGTTTACAGTTGTCTAGGAAACAATTACCATGTTACCCTAATAGGGAGCTGTGACTTTGGACTAAACGTTTTGGAATTATCATAAAAGAATTTTTTTTTTTGAATAACAAGTGTATTAAATTCAGTAAATCAAAGCCATACGGCATCTACAATTCATATCGAGTAGAACAAACATAATTGAATCGCCGGACATCGAAAGGAGACCAAAAGCGAATTTTGACGGAGATATATACAATTGTATCCCCAACACCCGTCTGAGCTTATCGACCTTGAATGCAGAACCAAAACAGCTCGAATCACTAAATCCAAATCCACGCTCCCACAAACCGGAGAGAAAATCAAACTCCCATAAAACGGAGAGAAAATCCAACCAACTCAACATTACAAGCGAGAAAACCAAACAACTAAGAATTACAAGTTGAAGATTAAGAACTTAAAAATTAAATTAAAATACAATAACCGAAGAAACAAGAAGAAAAAACAACAGCTCCAAACTTAGATATGAAAAATCGAATCCCCAATAAACAAGATGAACCCACTCACAGATCCGGGTGGCTAGTCGGAAACGGAAAAATAGTCGGAGCTCCGAAGTTTAAGAAACTAAGAACAGAGGCAGATCGGAAAAGGTTTAGAAACCTTAGATCCAAAGGGAAAACCAAGAAAATGAGAAGAAAAACTAAAGAAAAAGAAGGAAAAAAACTGAAATTTTATTTGGAGGGTCTCATTAAAAACCTATTGAGGAAAAAGAGTGCCCTTTTATTCGAGGGAGTAAGCTTAATCGACTCTCATCGGAGACAAACTCCGACTAAGTCGTGAAGAAGATGGAGGCAGAAGAAGGATAGCGTTTTAGATAACAACGTTGATGCATATATAGTATAGTTGGGTGTAGTGAACTTTATATAAGATTTCGGGATAGACATGATGGAGGACAACTCTAGAAATGATGTATTTATGAACTAAGACAAGAATAACATTAAACGTGGGTTATTTAGTAGTTTGTAATACACAGGACGAAGTTGTTTATTTGTTTGACTAATATTTTGGCATGGCGTTGTTACTTGTCCTATAAAAAAAGGGAAAAATGCTTTTGTGCTTATGTGATATGTCTCTTCTTGGAATCCTTTTTGTAGATAGACCGAAATGCAGTTTTTAATCTAGAAATCTGGACAACTCAATGAGGTGTCATTTGACCTGTGCTGAGAGAAAAACCTATAGAACGTATGTAATTTATATTTTGTAATTCATTTACTTGAAGAATGCTTAAGTTTTAATAGGATATAGGAAAAATGCACTAAAGTAGATACACTGTTTTCGTTGACCACTCTTCACGTTTATTACTTCTATTGTCCACAGAGTATAAATGTCATTAGTTCTTTGATTTGTTGGAAATTCCCCTTGCCCAATCGAATGATGTGTTGCACAGGTTCTGGAACGAGTATTAACTTATTGCCAACCAAAACGTAGCATGTTCCAAAGTTATACTTTTAGAAGATTTATAATTGTATGAGCATTGATTGCATCGTGTATATAGCTGTGATAAATCTCTCAGGGATATCCACTGCAGGTATAGTTGCTGATTTTGCTTGAAGTCCCCATATATATGAAGCTGTTTGAAGGTGCTAGTTTTTGCTGAGAGAATTTTGTGGAAAACTTTTGAACTCAACATTATGTAATTTCTTCATGTACCAAGTTTAGGAAGTATTTATGTGTAGGACACTACAAGAAATCCCAGTTTTGCTAACGAAATTTCCCAACGGAAATGTGTCCGTTGCTATTTACTAACGGATTACTCACCCATATGATTATTCTGAAAAGCCAATTATAAAATAACACATTCGCAACGATTCAGTAACGGATATTTAGTAACGGAAATTTCCGTTGGTGATTGCTAACAGATTCCTAACGGAAAATAAATTGTTGAAAAGTCAATTCTCTACCAACGGATACCCACCATTTCTAGCAACGAGATGCCAACGGAAAGAGTACTAACAGAATAACAATAATTTACCAAGGAACTAACAATGCTTTACCAACGATATATTCCGTTGGAAATTTTAGATTGGTCATACTCTTTTTCGTGACTAATCCGTTGGTAATATTAGAATGAAAAAAGAGAAAAAATAGGCGCTAAACAACAAAACCGGCTAAATTTCCCCCAAATTAAAAATGAAAAAAAATGGGCGCTAAAAGAACCAAAAAAAACCCGCCCATTTCTAGCAACGAGTTGCCAACGGAATATTCCGTTGGGAATTTTAGATCGATCATACATTTTCCGTTACTAATCTGTTGGTAGTATTAGAACGGTCTTACATTTTCTGTTACTAATCTGTTACAATTTGAAATATTTCCGTTACTAATCCGTTATAAGTTAGGAGTACAGGTCAAATCGATAGTTGACTACCACTTTTACTATCCAAATAAATTTATTATTTTTTAAAAACTTGGGAATATCACTAAATTAGATGTATATTAACATACGTGCAATTGGATCGTCGATAAGTATTTTTTAAAATATAGAAACAACAATCCTGGACAAAGCACTAGTTAGCAGTACGGGTCAGATCGAAAGTTGACTACCACTTTTACCATCCAAATAAATTTATTATTTTTTAAAAAATTGGTAATATCACGAAATTAGATATATATTGACATACGTGCGGTTGGATCGTCGATAAGTATTTTTTAAAAAATAGAAAGAACAATCCGGGACAAAGCACCAGTTAGGAGTACGGGTCAAATCGATAGTTGATAGTTGCTAGATTGTAGAAGTCTGTTGGCAAATCGTTGGTAGAATCACTTGTTATGGTCAAGAGATCTGTTATTAAGTTGTTGATATTCCGTTAGTAAGTTTGGTAACGGACACAAAATCCGTTGGTAAGTACTTCCCAACGATGTTTGCTCCAACGACCGTATTCTGTTAGCATTCCGTTGGGAAACCATTTTACCAACGGGAAATTTCTGTCCCAACGGGAAATTTCTGTTGGCATGTTATTGCTAAATATAGCAACAGATTGTCCCTTCGTTATAACATGGTTGTTAGTAAAACAACAATTCTGTTATTGTTCTCTTGGTATTCCGTTGGTAAGTTTAGTAACGGAAACAAATTCGTTGGTAATGATTTCCCAACAAGGTTTCCTCTAACAGACAGGTTTGGTGATCATTCCGTTGGTAAAGGGTTTTCCCAACGGATTTCCTTAACATGCCAACGGATTTTTCTGTTATTAAAGCTGGGTTTTCTTGTAGTGGGAGATGATCTACTGTGTAAACTTTACTGTCATTTGCTACTACCATCTTCTGCATAACTATTACTGTCATTGGCTACTACCATCTTCTGCATAACTTTTACTGTCAATTGGATCTTATGCTAAAAAAGTAATTGAATATTTTCGACACCTATCCTTCTAAGTTAGGATGCATCTGAATCACTTTTAATTGTGTATGTGCCTGTTGGGATTACGAGGGGTGCAGAAGTTTCCTTCATAAATACTTCAAGTGTCTAGCTCATTTTGGTTAGCTGCGTACCATGGTTTTGTTCTTGTATCCATATGTAGCGTGCAGATTGTTGTGGTTCTATCTCTGATGACAGGGAAGTGTACTCTTTATGTGCATTTTTGATTAGGTGTACTAGTGGCTACTGGTGTTGTGTCAATTTATTCGATGATCTATATATAGCACGGTGTCACATTTTAACAAATTTTTTTTTTGAATAAGTAGGCTTATATTAAGTGCTTTTATATTAAGTGCTTGGTAAATGTAACTTGATCAATGTTTAGATACTCTAGATATTCTTTTGCAAATTCAACTTCTTATGTCAAAAAACAATGATAACAAATACTGCACTTTAGAAGGAATTTCAATCCCCTTGTTTTAGGTTTGCGTGATGTCCAAATCGGTGCTTCAACTCAACATTATAACATATATTTTTTAACGTTTGATTACAAAATTTAACGGAGTGACAAAAATAAAAAATATCTATAACATCAATATATATATATAAAGGAGGATATGCGAGCGTTTAGGTGGCGCTCTAAGATCGTTTCAATCTATTTTTTTAATATTTTAGAATTTTAGGATTTTAAACACTAATAAATCTAAAAATATCTTTTAACATATTAGAATGAGAATAGATGTTCGAATTTATAGAAGAGAAGAGTTCGAATTTTTAGGAAAGTCATATAATTAAAAATTTTATTGGAAGTAGAATAAGTTATAAGGCATATGATTAAAAATTCTATTGGAACTAGAATAGGAGTTCGAATCTATAGAGAACAAGAATTCTAATTTATAGTAAAAGCATATAATTAAAAGTTTTATTTGAAGTAGAATAGGTATTTGAATATAAAAATGAGACATATAATTAAATATCAATCATCAATATCTATATATAAAAGAGAATATACTCTTTGTTTTTTGTTTGGTTCAACGCTGTGCTTTTATGGATGTTCTAATAATTTTATTGATTTTTTCTCTGTTTCGTATTGCAAGGTACAACCAATTATTTCACTAATACTCACGTCTGATGAATCAAAGATTACTGTTTTGGTTAGCATGACATCTGCACATAGGGTATAGTATATCCGGTTAGCAAATCATAATTAGATTATTGGACCCGTTTGATAAATTTTATTTCTCAAGAATAATTTATTTATTCTGGAAAAAAGTACGTAAATGTGTACTTTTTTTATGAAATAAGTAACTTATTTTTGCAAGATAACGAATATTAAACTTTCCATACACATTTTTTTCTAAAAAAAATATATGTAAATACGATTTTTTTCCGAAATAAGTAACTTATAATTTGGAATTAACAATAATAAAAATATATTTTTCTAATTTTCTAGAATTTTAGAATTTTAAACACTAATAAATATGAAAATATCATTTAACATATTAGAAGTGGAATAGGTGTTCGAATTTATAGAGGAGAAGAGTTCGAATATGTTTGGAAAACATATGATTAGAAGTTATATTGGAAGTAGAATAAGTATTTATAAGGTATATGATTAAAAGTTTTATTAGAAGTAGAATAGGAGTTCAAATTAATAGAGAATAAGAGTTCAAATTTATAGAAAAAAACATATAAATTAAAGTTCTATTAGAAGTAAAATAGGTGTTTGAATATATAGACCAGGCATATAATTAAATATTTTATAGAAAGTACTATCTTCTTAAATTATATATTTTTTATATAAGTTAATTATACTTTTATTAGGAAAATTTATTCATAAATCCAATACCATTATCATAAAAAAAGTCATCGTATTTAAAAAGAAATGCGTTTAACGGGAAGACGGCTCATTATAAAGATTGTATTAGCTATTAAAATATCATATTGATATTATAAATTTTATTTAGTTTTAGGATTTTATTTTTAAGGATAAACATTAGCATACAAGTGGTATATGTAAAAAGTTAAGTTTTTGGTCTTAACGAAAGAGCGGATCAATAGTAATAACCGTGTTTAACAAGAAATCGGTTCATTAGAAGACCGTATAAAAGAAGTTTGAATATATAACGAATACATAAATATAATGTTTTATTGGAAGTAGAATATAAGGACGGTGGAGACGTCTTATACGGTTTTTTAAAATTATATATCTTTTTTCCTAGAAATCCTTTATTTTAACTTTTTAATTCAAGTTAATTATATTTCCATTAAAAAAATATATCCATAAATTTAATATTATTACCATAACGAAAAGTCTTTATATTTTTTCTGATATGTTAACATAACAGAAAGACATTCCCATGCGGAAGCTGTAAATAAGTACAAGAATATCTATAATATACATAAAATATAAGATGTATTTTCATCTTTTAAAAATCCATAAATATTAGAAAGTTTAAAGAATATAAAAATTGGAATTTACTCTCTTTATATAATGAAGTTAGAATTTCGGTTCTAAATAAGAGCGGCTCGAAACGTATTTAACGGGAAGACGACTCAATAGAAAAAATTGTATCAGCTATTAGAATTTGACACTGATGTCATATTTTTTTTTAATTTCTACGATTCGATTTTATGGATAAAAATTATTATATAAGTCTTTATTATATATTTTAAAGTTGGGATTTCAGTTTTAACGAGAGAGCGGCTCAATCGAAAGAATCGTGTTTATCAATAAATCGATTCATTAGAGAAGATTATTTAATTAATAAAATTTAATATTAATATTATAATATAACGTAAATGTATTGAATTTTTTTAAAAATATTGTAACGCCGCCGCGAAGCGCGGCTTTATCGACTAGTTAATAATAATATTGAATAAAAAATTTGATCGGTTATAACTTTCTAAAAGAACCAAAAATGTATTGACAAAAAAACAATCTAATTTCCTTGCAAAGAAAAACAATGATTACGATTTGTAGGTACAAAAGATTGATTAATACTTGTGTTTTACCTTTATAAAATTTTCAGAATTTATTGTAAATATGGTTGCTACTTTTTGCGGGTGAGGAACCAAAATAATCATTTTTGGAATAAATTTGCCCAAATTACTGATTCTGGAAAAGTTGGCCCTAAATTCCGACGGGATATGGTATTGGATGCACCGTATCCTTCAAATACGGCGTTTCGTGTGCCGTATCATCAACTGATACGGCGTTTCATGTGCCGCAACATCGAGATACGTCGTTTGGTGTAACGTATTAGGTTAAAAGTTTAGTACCCCTGACGGGACCTGTAAGAGTATCAGCATTGATACGGCGTTTCGTGTGAAGTATCAACTATGATACGGCACACCAAACGCCGTATTAGCTGCTGATACGGCACACCAAACGCCGTATTAGCCACTGATACTTCACACGAAATGCCGTATTAGATAGGTAAATAGGGTCAGACATGCTCAAATATGATTATTTTAGTAATTTTCTCAACATGAAAGAGATCAATTGATTTTATAATATTAACGTTTAAAATGTTCACTCAAATTGCAATTTCAATTAAAAACGAAACCTGGATTTCCAAGAATATATTCATAATTCATCAAGCTCAACAAATTAAATTACTTTTACAAAGTACTAGAAGATAACCTGTGCGACGCACGGGCTCGGGGATTTATGTTAATTAATTTCTAATTTTTTATTTAATTAAATATTTATAAAATTATATTACAACATTATAAAAAGAACTATGGTATTTGCATAAAACATTTATGCGATTAACAAACTATATACTTAGATTGTTTAATAGAAGTGCATGGAAACACGTTTTGGTTGTTTTCATTGAAAAATATTAGGGATAATTGATCGTAATTTTTTTATTCTAAATTATAATAAAAAATTGCAATAAAAAAATTGCTAATACAATATAAGAATTATAATTATAATAGGATTTCAATTTTATATTTTCTTTAAAAAATAACATAGAATTATAAGGGAAATATGATTCTAGGGGTGAAACTAATTTTTTTATTTAAAGTTATAATAAAAGAATTATAATTATAATAGAATTTCTATTTTATTAAAAAAACAACATAGAATTATAGTAGAAATAGGAGGTAAGGGTGAAACCAAAATAAAGTACGAATCAAAATAGTACCGTTAAAAGAATGTTTCGCTTATTAATAAAAGTTATAGATTTAAGTCACATACAAATTTCATATATTAGTTATTCGTATTACTAAATCATCTACGTACTTGTTATAATAACTAAGAAATAAAAGAGTTTAAAGAAAACATCAAAAGAATTTGAAACAAAGATATTGACAGTAAGAATTTAGTTTGTGTAATGTTGTTGGCCCATTATCATAGAGAGATGATTAATGGGAGCATTATTCTTTAATTGGTTGGGGTGTGCTATGCTAGGCTAGATTTGGGGTTGTTCTTAAAATAATTTAATTCATTAGTTTAAAAATTCGAATTTTTGAAAAGGAATTTTTTTTATGGAGATTACAAAGAAATAATTAATCAGCTTTACATTTGCGTCGGTCCTAATATATTCGGTAACCTGAATTTGATCCGAACAATTATTTTAAAACAAATATTGTATAATATTTTATTTTAAATGACCAAAAATGTTGAAAGCTATATATTGTAATTCATTTTTTTTAAAATGTTCTTTAATGTTAACTTAGGAGTTTAAAAAAGTAAATACTATATTTTTAATTATTTTATTTCAAATACACCAATTATTTATATTTGGGTTTAATTGTGATTGTGGTCTATGGGTCATTCAAATTAACTATCCCAAAATTATGTTGATTTCAAAAATTTATCGTTTATCATTTGGAGGACCAATGAGCTTATGATCTAACGGCTCTTTCCAAATTTAGTAGCTCATAATCATATTTATTTAAAAATCTTACCGTTGGAATTATATTGATTTAAAAACTTTACGGTTATCATTTAACGGACCAATAAGATTGCGGTTTATCGGGTCTTTCCGGATTTAGTAACCGATCAAAATCATATTTATTTAGAAATCTTACGGTTATCATTTAACGGATTGAATAAATAACGGACTAAAATTTAAAATCATCAACTCTAACTTTATATTAAGCCATCCTCTTTTCTTCTCAAAATTAATTCTACATATTTTCAAGCTTTCTGATATATTTTCTTTCAATTAGCAATGCCACCCAAAAAACCATACACAGAATTACCCCAAAACGCAAACATAGAATTAAGTTCATCAGCCAAAGTGTCATATGCCATCACAAATTATGTAGCTTTAATGGATAAAGAATCAGTGCACGAAGATTTTCATCCCCTGATGGATTTCTTGAACACTTCTCCAATCAGTTATGCACTCACTGCAAGCCCTCCAATCTATGCTGAGATAGTTCAAGAAATGTGGAGCACAGCTGATTGCAGCACCACAAGATGTGAAATAAAGTTTACAATAAAGGGTAACTCTTACATCTTAACACCTTCTGTGATTAACGAAGCACTTCATTTCCCTGAGTCCAACTTTGAAAACACACCTACTAAAGGTGAGATTAAATCCATGTTAGAAGCTATCAATTATGCAGGGAACCTGTGTTTAAGTCAAATACTTACGAAAAAATTTAGGAAGGAATGGTCATACTTCTTTGACACTCTAAATAAGTGTTTTGCGGGGAAATGTAGTTCCTATGGTACCATAAATACTTTTGTTCTGAAAATTTCGTATAGCCTTTTGTATGGAAGGAGAATTGATATTGGAAAAATGTTGCTTGATGAATTCTCTTATAAATTTGGTGATGTGCAACATAGAGACCGCACCATCTATTATGCGAGATTCCTTATGATTATTGCTAATTACTTGTGTAAGGATGTTGTTATCGAAGATAAAAATGATACATTGCAAGTGCATATGCAACAAGAGACATTGGTTGCTAGCTTTGTAAAAAGGAACCTTAATGCTGAGGTTGAGTTTGTGCTTCCAGAGCACGTTCGAGTACAGCTTTCTACCTTATATTCCGCACAATCACGCACAAGTTCTTTGCAACTTCCTCCCACAATGGAGGATGTGAGAGAGGGTTACTTTTCTTCCACCCAAGTAGCACTGCCCTCGCCATTTCAGTCTGGAACAGTGCCCACCTCCTCAGTCTCTCAATCAATTTGTAAAAGAAAGAGAAGTAAAAGAAAGAGAACTACTTTTCCACCTGTAGAAACCAGGAATGGCGTACCAGCAGCAGCTGAGGCACATCTACCTCAGAGAAAGGAGGATGCAAGCAATGTAAGTAGTCTGTCTGTTGTAGATCAAGAAATGCCACCTGCAGAAACCAGGGTTGATGTACCTGCACCTGAGTTTCCTTCATCTCCGGAGGAAGAAAACCCAATTCGTGACCTGCCTGAACCTCCACTGGAACCGGACCAACGTCAACAACTTTTGAAAGCAGCATCTGTATTAAAATCTCGGTTGGTGGCCCGTCTCACAAGTTCTGGTAACAAACTGAGCACCAAGGAGATGACTATTCTTGCTAAAAAGGAGTACCGTATTCTTGAAGGACTACGAGATGAAGATGCAACTTTTAGAACCAAAGTTGACCAATTCATTTCACAGCACCGACGCCTAGAAATTTTTGCTGAAGAGAAAGAAACTTCGAATGAGCAGGACATCAAGGCTCGTCATGATCACCAAGTGCAGTTTCTCGCTGAAGTGAAACAGAAGTTATGCAGTGCGGAAGAACAAGTGTACACAGCTAAGACAAAGGCAGATTCTTTGAAGCTTAAAAGAGAAGAGCTAACAAGACAAATTCTTAAGCTTACAGAGGAGTTGTCTGATGTAGAAGAGAGGGTCAAGACTCTGGATGCAGAAAGGGATCAATGCAAAGTGGCTCATTCCGTTGCTGATGCCGAACTTGGAAAACTGGATGCTGAGAAAGAGGCGGCTAGTGAGAGATGTAGGGATCTTCATGACAAGTATAATGCTGCCAGTGAAGAATTTAAGAGGATGGGTAATGAATTGCTCCAGTTTGTAAGGAGATGATGGAATAATTTTACCTAATGTCAAGTTTAGGCAGTGCTTATATGTCAAGCCGATGCTCTAGTGAGTTGACTTTACTGTCTTTTGCTTGATTATTATTATGTGTTCTTCGGATTGTGACTTTACTGTCTTTTGCTTGATTATTATGTGTTCTTCGGATTGTGACTTTAGTGTCTTTTGCTTGATTATTATGTGTTCTTCGGATTGTGACAACAAAGCATATAAATTATTATTTTTTCCTTTTTTTTCCCCTTTTTTGTTTTGGAATACATTTCATCAGCTAACATTTGTGTATTCAGTTAATTAGAGATTGTGACAATGCTCATAGGTTATCAAGGATTGCAAATGTTTTTTATTAATTATTTGTCCCATTTTAAAAACTGATCTATAAATATATTCCATTATAATTGTACTCATAAATATTTCCTATTTTTACAATTCTAAATTAATAATGGTTAACTTTACAATTTTAAATATTTAAATGACACATGTGAATTGAAGGCCTCAATATATTTACCATTACACTGGATACCCCTAATGAAATAAATTAAATGATTTCTTGGATTTCTTAGAGATATTGTTCCTATGTAATGATTCCTTTGTTTTCCTTTGAACTCTTAAAAGCTTATGCAAGACGTAGTTAAATGCAATCAGTCAGCTGTATATGCTAGCTGGATGAGAACTAGTCAGGGTTCTAAAAGAGCTTTTCTCAAATACAGCTGGTCTATGCATTATATTTAACTAGCGTAAGAGTAGCGTAACAGTTCAAGACACAGGCCTACATGAAAACCAAAATAATTTTGTTGTGAGTAAGATGACCGAGATAGATTTATTAACGTGAGATTGTGTGGTCGCAAGTTTTTTATATCATAAAGGCACAATACCGACATACGATTATTAGAATAACTAATTAAACATGCAATAACTTATAACATGTTAAAGAAATGTCTAAAGCTTAAACTAAGAAATTTATTGGAATTAACCAAAATATAAAATAGTTTCAAGGCATTGTATGTATACCAAAATGATTTTACAATTACGAATATGGTAAATGAAAGGTTTTCTTTTCGGAATCATGTTAAAGTATTGTCTGATGACTTCATGGTTCACCTTATCTGCGAGAAGCACTAATATTATCTCAAGAAAGCGTAAATCGTAACATACAACATTAAAAGGTACGATTAGAGTACGAAAAAAACTATAGCAATGAGCTCTTGGAGTCATCTACCCGTATTTACATGGCTTCATATCAATAGGCTTGTCCATGTTCTCCTGCATAACAAAAAGATACAGGTGTTAGAATATTCAGATGCATGTGAAAACAGATAAGGACGGAGAATATGAAGTCATCATAGAAAAATGCGCATTTTAAAAATCAGTTCACACTCTCTTTTCTAATAGCAAAATTGAGAAGAAATAGAAGCTTATAAAAAAATCTAGTTCACCAAGTACCAACAACTTAACTAATGGTTACTATTCCAATAGTCCACCATTATTCAAGGTAGCAATTTTCTCTCTCAATTTTTTTACCAACTGCTTATAATCTGCACAAATAACTGAAACAGGTCATGCAGAATATCTATTCAGTAGTTCTTCATATCCTCCATTTTCTAGTTTTCTTGACAATTAAAGAGACATAATCATGAAATGCTGCCTGGTGCCTACCAATATCCACAAATCTGATCCTGACCACCCATATCTAATATGGTGTTACGCACTACAGGGTAATTAATAAGGGAAAGACCTTCATTTCAAGAGCACAAAAAATATACACTCTCCTTCATTTGTACAAATAGAAGGCATTTTAACACCGGATAATTAAAAAAAATTAAAAAATATAACCAAATACTTTCTTTTCCCGGTCAATGAGTTTACGCTTGTGCGAAGAATCCTTTTCTTTCATGGCCATGTCAAGGCACACGAATTCACTAAATTCATGCAACAGAATAATGCCAAAAGATACTTGTAGTAGAGCGCATAATGGCCAAAAAATGCCAGGAAAAATGTTGTAATGTATTGCATTTACATTTGTAGTGCTGTTTACCATCACTGAAACCATTACCTATGCATTGGAAGAAATAATTTTGGCTCGTTGGTTCTGTTCTGGTTCTGTAAATCCAGAATTTTTTTCTCGCTATGAAGGTAACCCCATGGGATCATTTATACTTGCAGGAGCCCAGTCAAATTATTTAGATATGCTGATAAATTTCTATTCCCTGTATAGGGAAAAACTTTGAAGGATGACATTTGAAAAAAAAAACTATCCTTTTAAACTTGAACAATTTAAACACGCATATGTAATATAGAATACCAAATGATACATGTAGCATTTACTGTTGGTGCGATACCTGTAGCATTTACTGTTGGTGCAGCACCGTTAGATCCGACACACACAAGATGATCTTCATACGCAAAAACCTATAAAAATATTCAATAATTTGAAACAAAGATATACGAGCTGGCACCGAAGAACAATGCTAAAAAATAAAAATTCCTGTCATAGATACCTTTTCTGAGGCCAGGTTTATGCCTTTGTCTTCACTTCTCTAAAACATCTTTGTTTGTGGCGATTGTATATCATCTTATCTATTTTACAAGAGGTTTGTCCTCCTTTCACTATTATGTACATACAAAAGTGGGAAAATATAAATTAGTTCTCATCAAATTACAAGGTAGGAAAAAAAAAATCAATGAGGGTAGGGGATGCCAAATCTGACTGCAAAATTGACTTTAATCAGATGTGTAGAACATTATGGTAAAACATATCCACTGTCTACTGGTATAATTGTACTATTATGACTAGTTCCTCTAGCAATGTACCAGATTGGACTCAAGTTAAATAGGTTGGAGCAGCAGTAGTTTATGATTTAATTTATTTTATGTAAGCATATTATTTACAGAATTACAGTTGCACGGAAATCTGATAAGTGGGACTTAGAGTTTGGCTTTAGGTTCATCACATTGGATAATACTTTTTTAGTCAATAATTCCGGTATCGAGGTTTTAAAGAATTATAGTCTTTGGAATATGTTAAAAAGGTTTATATATGAACTTTGTACTGATGTATTAAACTCTGTAAATTGAACGGCCATTGGCACATTGCAGTTTGTTTTTTATTTAAACTTTCATATTTGTTGTTGTTGTTGTTGCTGTGATTGTTTCCTTTTTGATAGATCATGCAGTTATTAATGGATATATTTCGGCTTTTTTTTATATTATTATACTACAAACATAAATCATAATTCATTCATCAAAATATACAAGTGTTAATACAGACTTTAGATTAACCCCCTGACTAAAAGAGCGAGGCATGTCGAAGCATATACCTGTGGGATTTGTTCCCCCATCATCAGAAGTTCCAAGATTCTCAGTCGAGTCACCATTTCCACTGTTTTTAACCAAAAATAAGATTCCACTGTTAAAGCAGAGGCTCCGTCCTCCTCACGGGGCCACTCTCCTGATCCAACCGAAAGTAGTATTGTAAATAAATATTGTTTACCCACTGCAAAGTAGAGAGGTGGAAGGTGCGCGCAAGCACTACAAAAATATTGCATTAAATTATGTGCAATGGGAGGGAGATAAAAGCAAATAAACCACAATTGTAAACATGCATCAGGTGCAATTATGAACATGCAGTAAGTTTGTATGCCTTGCAATCCAGTAAGTATTTCACTAGATTGACAAATGCATCACCAACTGTAAGTCACCAGTACCCCACTTAGTCCCTGATGCGCCCTCTCCCCCAGTGCGTGTATAGTGTAGATTATCTAACAGTGGAAATGGAACTAAGTATTATATAAGATATCTTGTACACAATTAAATCTACATTACCCACAAGATGTACCTTGCCGGAAAGAATTCTTATACAGACGCTTCAACGGTCTCTACTCCTCCACTATCTCTTTGGTCAGAAAAAGTTTAGGTCGCCCTCTCTTGCTCAGTGTTTGCTCCATTGAGGAAAGGTACTATGAAGTGCAGTCCCGAAACTCCGCAATGTAACACCCTAAATTAGTGATTTATCACAATTATTTCTTTATTTTGAGAGACAGAAGCATTTGAGAAATAATTTTACCAAGAAAAAAAAGTCCTAAATATATTTTCAAACCCACGGAAATGCCTTTTTAGCACGTAAAATAGACTTAACCATGTACAGGGGTCTGGGAATAAAATTGGAAAAAAATTACTTGCCAGAATCTTTGTACATGCTAGTGTTAGGATCTGCATGGGTGTTAGGTCCAAAATAGTTTGTAGAAGGGGGGTTAAATACAAACTATGTCGTTTAATCGAATTTGCTCTTTTCTTAAAATATTAAATCAAGAACAAATTTATGCGGAATAAAACGAATACCGATATTCAAGTTAAACATAAAATTTATATTAACTTGATGGGGTGTGTCTAAATACACGGGTACAAATTACAATGGTTTGATGACCAACTAATTATTACAAATTCTATAGAAAATTCGACATGAACTTTTTTATATTTGTAATAAAAAGATCGAATGCTAAAAGAAATTCGAGAGATAAGTTCTAGGAGTAAAAACTCGCTAGATAGTTCCAACATAACAAGTAAACAATTTCTATTGGTTCAGATTTAATTATAGAGCTCAGAAATAATTTACAGGAATTTATTTGAAGCTCAGAACTATTTCTCTTGGTCTTTCTCTTGTTCAGCTCGAAGAGAAAATTGTGAAGAATGTGAAGTTGTGTGTGCTGCTCTCTTTTTTGTATCTGATTGCTTCTGCCTTTTTTATAAGATATTAACATTTTGTATTGCCAAGACAATCGGCAAGACAATCAGAACCACCAAGACAATAAATTTGTACTGCCAAGACAATATGCAATACAATCGGCAAGACAATCAACTTCCACCAAGACAATCGGCAAGACAATCCAATTCTGAGATATTTGTCTTGCTTTAACAGCTGTAGAAGACTTTTCCTTTTTAATCATCATCAAGACAATCTGATTTGAATATTAATCCTGCATAATGATTACCAAGACATTCTTTTAATTGTCTTGTTAGTTTAAAAATAAACTAACAAGACAATCGGTAAGACAATCTCTTATTGTCTTGCTATTCTGATTTAAGCCTCCAAGACAATCACTTTAGCTTACCAAGACAATCAGCAAGACAATCTATTTCCACCAAGACAGTCGGCAAGACAATCTAAAATAAAACCTGGCCACTTTTTGTTTTGCTTTACTTTGTTTGACTTAATTGTTTATTCCTTGCCGACAACTTCATTCTTGCTTTACTAAATAAACAAATGACTTGTTTATTGTCATTATTATGGACAGCTCCATAGAAATGATTTTTAACCCGCACAGCTTATAATCTTTAATTAATAAATAATTATTTTAATCTAGAAATTATAAAAATAAATATCTAATATTATTAGATATTTATAAATATAATTTTCTAAATAAATAAATATTTATTAATATAAAATTATTCTTAAACTCTAAACTGCGGTTACCTGAGCGTCTGAAACCGGACTCCTTTTGCTTAACAAAAAATATATCAATTCCAACCGGGGTTCCAGCTTTAAGAATATATCACCTTCCATTTCCTTGTGATAATTCTATTTTCTCATAACCCGTCCAGGTGTAAGCTACGGTCTCTTAAGGATGTGAAACCGGACTCTTTTTGCTTAACAAAAAATACAACAATTCTAACCGGGGTTTCAGCATTAAGAATATATCACTTAGAATTTCTTTATGATAATTCTTTTTCCTCGTAGCCTGTCCACTTGATAGTAAAATCATTGTGGTTAATGAATTTAACACTTCTGTTGCTTGCACAATGATTTTCTCTTTTACCAGTCTTGATAGCTTGAACCACTGAAGTTAATGACGAATAACCACTGTTTAATGTTGACACTCGATGCACGGTCTGGTTTATGAGTGACTAACCGCAATGGCTGTTCTTCATATATTGACTTTAAAGTTGTGGTGCATGTCTTCCTTTTCTTCACTCTTTTTCAAACCTTTATAATCTGTGTTCTGTCACTGTAGGAACCTCTTGTCACTATAAATAGAAACCACTGTCTTGATTACTTCACTGATGCTTGATCAACTGAATGAACTTCTTCAAGTGTAGTATACCTCAAAACGGTAGATTGACTTTGTCTTCTTTCTTTTCTGACAGATAATACAATTGAGATTCCTGTGACAGTACATATACTATTTACTATTACATTCTTGTTTAAGTTGAGTTGAATCCTCGAAATACAAATAGGCTACATCATATGCCTTTCAATCTCCCCCTATTTGTTTGTTAGACAATAACAAGCAAATACCTAGAGGATAACTCAACTACAAACAAGAAGAAGATAAAGCTTTAAAGTGCTATAGTAAATAAAACATAAATAAAATTTCTGGTTTAGATATTACAATTCCAGAATCCTTGATCGATGAACTGATAGATGATTGCTCCTCTAGCACTGAACAAATCTTCATTAAGTAACTCATCTTCATTTCATGACATATCTGCCTGATAACCCTTTACATCTTAAATTGAACATTATCAGCAGATACTAGAATTCCTTCAGTGGTAAAAAAATATGACTTGACAACCATATACTGAAGAATTCTGCTTTGTCGTTTCATACTTCTCTCCTTCCTTATGTCTCCTTACCTAAGGTGATATGTTACCTCCTTATAACGGTGAATACTCCTTATCTCCCCTGACAAGGCGAATAAATCTATCTCCCCCTGACAAGGTGAATACTCCCCCATTCTAAGGTATTTTTTTTTATATATCTCTCCCCCTTAGATAGAAAATCTCCCCCTCACTAAGGTAAGCTTATACTCTCCCCCTTAGTTGAGTAATCCTCCAAGCATTCAATTATAGCAAACATCCAATTAAATTAGATGATACCATATTTTCAATTATAACTCACCTCTTACCTTTAGTACAATAGATTCTTCATACATCTAACATTGACTGCTGGAAAAGTAAAGAAGCTTTGCTTGTGTTGAAGGATTTTTATGAAGACTTCCAGAATAGAAGTATGTAGACTGATCAACTTTGCCCTTTAGATATTATAGAATGGCCTCACTATTGATCATCCTGACAACCAAATCTTCTGACAATTTCCTTGTATCTCCAAAATCTTGTAAGTAAACTTTGTTTGGGAATAGGGAATGAGATTTGGTGTTTATCTTTCTTCCTCACTGTGAGTGTGTGATTCTGTTTCGTGTACCTCACAAGTGTTTAGCTCATCTCTCCACTCATATCACTTAAAATGAGTGATCTCATCTCTCAACTCTCAAGTGTTTACACTCATGCTCACTAGTGTATCACTCTTATCTCTCATAGCTCCAACATCCATGTGTACCTGCAGAGAAAATTCACCATTGCCCCTTCTAGAGAGGTCACTGGTGGTGCAATGGGGTTTCGCAAATCCCCGATCCTCGTTAGACTCGTCAGACGAATCTGAGTCATAATCTACAAGTTGATAAAAAATTTCCCTTTTTGTGGGTTTTAGATTTGAATTCTGAGAAGGTAAACAATGAAATCAAAACTTAGAATTAAAATCATGTTTCCATCTAATGTCTATGAAGACATCACCTTGTTAAACTCATCAGGTAAATCTGAATCATAGTTAACAAGTTTCCGATCCGCACCTATGTTGGATCCGATACCCGTAGGATCCAGAGATGTTCCCTCTGGGGAGTTAGATAATGATCTTGTTGAATTTTGCATTGAGATCAATACCTTCTCTCAAGGTCTGTGAAGACTCTTGGTTCTTTGAGGAACCTTCAACTTATAATCCTAACCGTAAAATGGCCGAAGTATTAGTTGTTTCCGTCAATTCGTCCTTAGTGTGTGCAATCTCACTTTGTGCATAGAAAGTATTTTAGACTTGTGTATGAGGTAGTGACTTACCAACAGATGCCCTGGCAGATAGGCGAATTTCAATAAACTCATCATTTTAAGATAATGAATCCAGAGACTGTTTTAGTGCCATTTTCAGCTCTGCATCGTTTTGGGAGAATGCAGGCGAGCTTACAGATACCTCAAGTTATATACATCTATTATCCTTGAGAGGTAGAGTTGTGGGTTTACTATCCCTCACATCCTTATTTGCTGCATCAAGTGCAGTTACTCCCTTAATGACCTCTAGTCAAATAAGTTACTTCCACTTCAGGGGTAAGTTAGGATGTGTTTAGATTTGGATTTATAGTCCGGGATAGAAGTTGTTGGGTTTACAACCTCATTACTTACAATATGAGAAAACTTCCACTAGGAGCTGAATTTGCATCACATAGCAATAGAGCAATATAGAGATAGAATGCATTTACATCATACCATAACATTGTGTGAAAACATATGCATTATATCCAATGAGAGAAATGATGTACAATTGTGACTTCAAAAAGTTTTACAATATAAGCAATCACAACTGTAGAATGATTTGAGTTTTCTTTTAAAAACTGTTAATGTGCAAGAGTCTGTATTTATGCATAAAACAATGTATTATAATGTCTTTTAATGAAAACTAGGCCGTTTTAATTTTAAAAGACACAAACTCTTGACCTCGCAGTAATTTAGAAAGAAAGATTTTCTTTAAGTGCTTATTATGTATAGAGAACTTTAACACAAAAGTTAGTGAAAAGACTCATACAAGCACTGAATGTAGTTTAGGTAACAAAGATTACCAAGTACATAAGTACAGATAACCAATGTCTCTCCTTTGGCACTTCATTACTTAGCACAACATAAACTAAGTAATTGACTGATGGATGTAAAAAAATTCTAAGAACTATCATGTATATAAAGTGGTGTATAACCAGAATCAGAGAATTCAATTTTGAAAATTTTCACCACTTCAAAATATGATAGGAGACCGAATGTAATTTTAAGTCTCACTTTCTTAGAAATTTGAACACCTTAATTTATACTAACACTAATGATTTATAGATAAGACACATTTACTCAGAATAAATCCTAAGTAATATCATCAGAGATAATATATACATCACAATTAGTTTGCAATAAAGTATCAGAACAACTAGCAATTGTCAGTACACAAATATTTTACTATTTGATACCAACTGCTAGTATTTATCAAATACTTTAAAATTCAAGTAATTGTGTTTATGATTACGTTACCAAAATTAAATTATGAGCAAATAAACCATTGAATTGCTTCACGTCATAATTTAACTAGGATATAAATAATCACTGCTAAATACTAAATATTCAATGATACCAATTGTTTGATAAATTCAATCTATTGTAAGATAAATCCAATTTAGTGAAGATTGAATTGTTACATTGAGTACCAATTGACAGAATGAACATTAGTATCTAACTACTTATGAACATCATTCACTGATATTCATAAGTACGAGGAACTAGTTGACAAGAAATACACAAGCTCTTAAGATATAACATTTCAAACTTATGACTTCAAGGCAACTCCTCGATAATAACAATTGTTAACTCCTAACAACTGTTTACTGGTAGACAACCTTGGTTCTATAAATAAGACTCGATTACCAAAGCTATCTTGGCTGCAATCTTAGAAATGATATTCTAAGTCCTATACACCTTGATCCATAGTATATAACATTTATTATCAAAGTGATTAGAAGCTTGCAAATAAGCATAAAAATTATTCCAAGTAACTGAACAATGGTCACTTTAGATAATTCAATATCCATAGTTCTACTTAGAGAATTTTTATACTATGCATAGTAATATGAGTGAATTGTAAAAGATATAACAATGATTACTTAGAGGAGTTCTAAGTAATTTCACACATACCAATATATCTCACAATTAGTTACTAAATAGAATTCTAACTAAATATCATTAACTGATATAAGTCAAAACTTCAATACAACCAATTGTTAGACCCATGATATTAATTATAGTGAATTTCTGAAAATGGGATATTAAAGTTCACTAGAATTAACATCTCATAACTGATTGAAGACCAATACAGATTAGGTCCAAATTAGTTATGTTGTTTATTTATTTTAATAAATCTGAGGTACAGAGCAAATACTAAATTGAATTGCTTTAGATTCTATAACAAGTAAATAATTAAATAAATAAATACTAAATCTCTATGAGTTAGATTTTAGCATTTAAGTATTCAAATTATCCTTAAATAACCACCATTGAAATATCTTACAATTATACACATGGCAATCATTCAACAGATAATTCTCAGCGTGAGGTCTGGATGTAAATAAGTTCACAAGTCCTTTCGATACAGACAATTGAATACTTGTGAGCTTACTTAAGAATTACTTAACAGATGGGATTTACAAATCATATAGCATTAATAAAATCCCAAGTTTACAAACCAATCTTGAAAAATTAATTTCATCAAGTGATTTAGCAAACATGTCTGTAAGTTAATTTTAATGAAAGAAAAGCTCTCGAAAAAGAATTGATACCTTATACAAGTTGCTTAGTCCTTGAGTGTTCCACAGAGTTGTTGGAGATAAATTTGTTTCCTTGTGTTCTCCTACTTTCGTACAACTCATTTGATCTGTCTCTATGCAGCAAAACATATCAGAACTGATGTCTCTAGGGTACTAAATTTGCAGATTTGGGTCCAACTTAAGACATCTGAAAATCAAGTGTAATAACTACAAGAATAGATTCTCTAGGTTCCACTTGGGGCCTTGCACATTTGCATATTGAGAACATAATATGTGTGTAAGTGATCTATTAGCAATTGCATAAGATAATGAGCTGATGATTCCTCTATAGCCTGATTAGGTCCTAATTAATAGATCCTGAACTTGTTGGGTCAAATATCTCTAGGGTACCATTTCCTCAGATCCGGGTCCATCTTAAGATTTTTGATTACCAACTTGTTAGGTCCAAACTAATAGGTCAAAAGCCAGCTATAGTGGTGTGTTGGCATGTAGTCTTGACAGATCTAGAATCTTCTGAACAGAAACAAAAGATCCTGAACTTACTTTTATTGTCATCATTCTTTTGGCTTACTTGTGCTCCAAATAGAATTATTCTTTTGGCTTGCCTGAGCTCCTAAAAGGATTCTTCTATTGGCTTGCATGAAGTAATTCAAAAGAATTGCAACTTTACCAACATCAAACAGCAAATATCTTGATCCTAATTTATAGTTAGTAGACCAACATATAATATAATCAAGATATCATTGCACATATATATCATTTATGTTTGTGCCTAAAGATGTAGAGAGTTCTATAAATGTGACACCAATTGTTAAAAGATACCAACTGTTAAAGATTGATACCAAATATTAAATTATAGTTAGGCTGTCATACCATGTCTTCCATGCTTGCTTGAGTGATGATACCAGTTTATACTAACCTGTAGAGATCTTCAATTATCTCACCAACCAGGAGTGCACTTGTTCACATTCCTCTAGCATCCAGATTCAGTAGGTCTAGATGTCCATTATAATCTTGAATGTGCAGCAGGTGCCTGATATCCTCAAGTCTTGTCACTGGTGCTTCTTGTCAAATATACTGTTTGATCAAATTGTAACCTAGCATCCAGTTTGGCTTTGTCCCTCATAACAATGCCTTGACATCATCCAGGTTGACTTCTGGTTATCCTTGTACCAAATACAGCCTTGTTGTTTGGTCTAGATACCAGCTTCCCTTCAATCTGCCTTTTGTACTGATTGAGATCATCTTGCATTGCAATCACTCAACCTGGATCTTTCAGAGCTTTTGTAGCTTTCTTAGTTTCTTTTAAAAGAAAACTAAAGAAATAATCATTAGTACTTAAAGCTCTGCTAGTCTTTTACTTCCACCTTTAGAAACACTAAGAACTAGGACAAAGAATTAATTGAGTCAACATTATTTGTCTTGCCAGACATGTTCTCATAGTGTCCTTTGACTTTCAGTGTGGTGTTGAGTTGACTAGATGATACTTCTGTTGCTCCCCCTAAGCTGCTGTTAGGTTTACATGAAGATTCTCCATGTTTGACATTGCTTGGATCTGAATCACCATTACCATTGACAGCTGGGAGCTAGAAGTCGTTGAACATCACTAAGACTTTCAATCACCTTCTGTTGATTAATAACAATCACCCTGTAGGCTGTTGAATCCACTGAGTAACCAAGGAAATTAACCTCTTGAGCATTAGCTGATTACTAGGATGCTCACTTCATTTATCATTGCAAAACAATTTCCTACATACTTGTGGGGTCTTCCTATATTTCTTACTGATCAGGGTTCGATCATGTCAGTAGCAAACTATTGACTGCTTCAGCATTAATACTCTTGAAGGTGCAGAAATCATCCAGAACACTAATTGATAGGTCCTGTAATCTGGTCTCCAAGTTGTCATAGTTAGTTTTGCTTCCTGACACTCTTCTAGATGTGATCAATCACCATCAGTGGTGTCTTGTCTTCAGATTGTCTGAACAACAACTTGTTTCTTGAGAGAAGTCATCAGTCATCATCACAAAGATATATTTTTCATTGATGTAGAACTTCTATGTGATGCTTCTTTGACTTCCCTTTATGACATGCCTCATAATTTTATTTTACTTTAATTCCAGATGAGGTAGTCTCCTTTACTGATTCGATTTCCAGGAAAGAATCTCTTGATATGACATTCAGGTAAGAGAGCTCCTTATGTCATAGCTGAACTCTTGTCTGATGAAGCTTTAGATTTGACCTTGTTGACTTCACCTTTGACTAAGATTCCATGTCAGTTACAGATAAGTTCTCTTTCCTTAATCCTCGAACAGTAGGCTCTTCATCTTATAAATGTTAGTGTAGGTGCCCTAGAGGCAATACATTGTTTCTTTTAATAAACCCTTATGTCATTTGATTATTCATTAAACGTATTTATTATGACTTTAATTACTGCGATATATTTGTTAGCATAATAAATGTCCTTAGAATCATGATACACATTGTATAGTTTAAGTACATGACTTGAACTTGAGATTATATAATATATCATATTCTTAAAGGTCCCTAGTCGAGTATTATTATTATAGGGCAATAATAATACGCAAATAGACTAGTATGTTGTTTGACAGATAACCACATCTCATTGGTTATAAGTATGGAGATACTAAAGTCAAAAACATAGGTACATGTAGGGGTACATGGTACTGGACAGACCCACAGTGAGATTCTTCATGTTTAATAAAGTCATAAGAAAGACTCACAGTGATAGTGGTGTAATGGTCCTTTGACTTGAGTCATTATATTTCTATAGGAGGATTAATATACTTTGACTACATTAAAAGTTACCTTTGACCGGGTGATGATAAAAGTGGACATCGGGTATATCATGAGTAGTATGAGAAATATGAATGATAGATAAAGGATTTAACCCTCCTAGAATTAGGAGAGATATTATTGGCCTCTTGATTGAGTGAGACTATAAAATGCATGGCCGTGCTCAAATAATGATTTGTTTTAATAGTCTACTCATGGATCAAGTAAACCCGGATTAAATGTTGAAGAGGATGACTAAACACATGCCTCGAGTTTAATCTATAATATTTGGTTAAAGGGATTATATTACACAGAAACATTAATCATAAAAGGTTTAAATTGGATCATCGATTATTATTATTACTTGGGTAGCAATGATGTATTACTAGATACCGCTCATTGTTTATAATTTTATTAGATATTAAAATTATTGCCAACGTAATAATAACCTATAGGGCCACACACTTAGAACGTCTTAAAAGGAGTTTTAGTTTAAATTAAGAATTTAAATTAAATCATTATTAAATTGAGAATTGGCTATTTAATTAATTGGACTGGTCCTAATTAATTATCTAAGCAAATTCGAATTTAATAAAGTAAGAACAGAATTGGATTTAAGGAAGTCCAATAATAAAATCAGAATAGAAATAGAATTGGGTTTAAGGAAGCCCAATTCGGTTTTTTGATTTTAGCCAATTATTTCTCTCGTATAAATACATAATGATGTATTACTTTAGGGTTAAGAGTCATTAAATCGTTTTTGACAAAACCTTAGCAGCTCCATCTTCGAGAGGCTAGAGAGAGAGAGGCTGTTCTTCGTGGGCTAGTACCTGGCTCCTCGGATCGTTGGACGGTCGGACGTTCGTGTGGATTACCTTAGAGACACGGATCTTGACGCAAGGACTGTGTGTGGTGATTACAAGCAAGGATCTCCGTTGAGTTCCTGAAACAAGATCTTAATAGGTATGATTCGTTATCTCCAAAATCTGCCCGGAATTATACATGGATCCTGGTTTGGGTTTCGAAAATTTTGTTTTATTTACGTTTATCCGCTGCGTTTTATGCCTCGGAACCCAACAATGGCATCAGAGCTACGTGTATAAGGGGTTGATTTGGTTATGTGTTAACTGTATATGATGCGAGTATGCATGTTTTGCGAATCTGCCATGTTTATGTTCTTATATATGCTGTTTATAATATGTTATGATGCATATATATGGTTCTGTTATGATTTAAGATGATTGAGATGATCATATGATTATATAATCTGTATATATACTGATATATATATATATATATATATATATGATTAATGTTTGTTCTTGATATGGGGATTGTATACGATACGATTTCTGTATACGCTGTGCAAATCTGGTGAAATCTGTCCAGTGTCTGATTTTCGCAAACGATATGTGTTTTCTGACTGGAAACGAGTGTCTGAACAAAATAGATAGCATAGCTATCACCGACTCGTCTGTAAGGCGTTTGACGTCGTTTATTGCATGAAAAAGACGATTTATTGTTTTCAGAATTTGATTCTGATTTTCTGATTTTTGCGGTATATGATTTCTTTGATTGGATCATCTGAAATATGATATGGTATAACATGATTATATAATATGACATATTATTTAATTGTTACTTGAGCATGGTGATGGTTATGGCCTTAAGACCCTTAGATTAATGGTTTTGGTTTTATAAA
Organism: Saposhnikovia divaricata; assembly: GCA_036435485.1. Lineage (NCBI taxonomy): Eukaryota > Viridiplantae > Streptophyta > Magnoliopsida > Apiales > Apiaceae > Saposhnikovia > Saposhnikovia divaricata. The sequence goes on from CM071598.1 coordinate 173,443,835, forward strand.
TACGACTTCCATGTCGTTTTCTTCATTCTTGTAATTGTTGAACCTCGAATGTAACTCGAGTTTTATCATGTAAGTACTTTAGTGTAGATTGTATTCAATTATTCAATGTAATGTAATTGAAGATTGAAGGATGGTCCAAGAGAAGGAGCAACCAAGAAGACAAGAAGAATGAAGACATGTAATTTGCATTTATGTTTATTCCACCATAGATTGACCTTGATCCTTTCATTAGCTTGAGAGGATCATATAGGATAAAGGCCATAACCAATCACGTTTACATACTGCACTTACTTTACATATGATGTATGAATGTATGTGTAGGATACATAAAAATGCATGCATTAATTAGATTAATCATGTATGAATGAATGTATTAAATACATCACCCATGCCATGCCTGCTTAAACAAGATAAAATCTGTAATGATTCAAGATTTTAAAATTAACAAACGATCATGAGATTCTTGTGTTTATAAAATATGGATTTTAAAACACGGAACTAAATATGGATTTTTGATATCTAAAATTGGAATTTTCTGTCAAAAGCGGATATGCATATTCGTAAGGTTAATGGGTATTAAGTGTGACCATTGGGATCCTCCATCTACCTGGGAAATGAACAATCTAAGATGTCAATTTGAAGTATTTGGTTCAAGGAAAATTGAGGATCTCTTTATGATGTGATCATGATCGTCATAAATTCTTTAAACCCCTTAACAAAATATTAAGTTTTAATCAGATGTTTTCCAATGAATGAACACTCATCGAATCCTAGATCGACAAGGGGAATGACTGTCAGTGGCAGGGGACTCCTGTCTATCGTGGTGAGATGCGACGAATATAAACGGTTATATTCGGTCATTGTATCATTGGGTCTAACTTAACTGATTCGTCATAATGAGGTGGAAATAAACGGTTATATTCAACTATTATGAACTTAGAAGCATAGAGTTTGGTTAAAAATCTATTAGATAGATAAGATCAATCGTTGTTCACCAAACTATCCAAGAATTTTATATGATATAATTGACAATTGTTGTCTACCTAAATAATCATGTTTTAAGGACTACTAGTGGTTGACTTAGGACATGACGAAATATGGATCTTGGCTCACTAGAAAGATTTATGGGATATGCTTTCCGAATTAATAGTAAGGGCTATTAATTTGATAAAAATAGTGGGAGATATATTATGAATATATCATAATCATTTGAACATAATTTATAACCAAGACAATCTAATGTTTATTTTGTGCATTTATCATTGTAGATACTAATGGCAAACAACACAAACACATTATCCGTACAATCAGTCCTTGAAAAGGACAAACTGACAGGAGGAAACAACTTCCTAGACTGGCAGAGGAATTTGAGGATTGTCCTCAGGCAGGAGCGCAAGCTTCATGTCATTGATATCCCTTCGCCAGGTCCCCTTCCTGAGAACGCTACTGTTGAGGAACGAGCGGCCCGCACAAGGGATGAGAATGATGCAAATGATGTTGCATGTCTCATGTTGGCAACTATGAGTACTGAGCTTCAAAGACAACATGTGCATATGGATGCATATACTATCAATGAGCACTTGCAAAGCATGTTTGCAAGCCAAACTCGTCAAGAAAGGTTCAACACGAGTAAGTCACTCTTTAATTGCAAACAAGGGGCAAGTGAACCAGTTGGCCCACATGTTTTGAAGATGATTGGTTACATTGAGTACTTTGCTACTTTGGGTTTCCCGATTGGTCCGGAAACTGGTATTGACCTAATCATGAATTCTTTGAACATCAAATTTACTCAGTTTGTTGTGAACTACAATATGAATGAATTGGACAAAACACCTACTGAATTGTTGGCTATGTTGAGGACATATGAAACCAACATGAAGACAGCTGAACCTGCTCCCATACTGATGGTGGGCAATAAAGGTAAGGCCAAGGGGAAAGGCAAGTAGAAGGGTAAGAAGAATATTGGATCTGATTCTACACCCAAGCCAAAGTCAGGTCCCAAACAGGCTTTAAAGCCTAAAGGTGGTCTTGCTAAGGGTGAATGTCACTACTGTAAGAAAACTGGTCACTGGAAGAGAAACTGTCCTGTTTATTTGGAGGATCTGAAGAAAATGAAGGGTGTTCAGATTTCTGGATCAGGTATTTATGTTATAGAAGTCAATTTGTCTATTTCTACATCTTGGGTATTGGATACCGGATGTGCTTCTCACATTTGTATAAATGTGGAGGAACTACAGAGAAGTAGGACTTTGGCTAAGGGAGAAGTGGACCTACGAGTTGGCAATGGAGCAAAAGTTGCTGCTTTAGCTGTACGCACTTATTATTTATCTTTACCCTCTGGGCTTGTTCTAGAACTAGAAGACTGTTTTTACGTGCCTGCGATTCGCAGAAACATTATTTCTGTTTCTTGTTTGGACAAGAAAGGTTTTTCGTTTACAATAAAGAACAACAGTTGCTCTTTTGCTTTGAATGATTTAACCTATGGTTTTGCGCGTTTGTTTAATGGTTTATATGTTCTTGATTTAGATAATCCTGTCTATAATATAGAAAACAAACGACTTAAAGTCAATGACTCAAATCAAACATACCTCTGGCATTGTCGTCTAGGCCATATAAATGAGAAACGCATATCCAAATTACATAAGGATGGATACTTGGATAAGTTTGATTTTGAATCATACAAAGAATGCGAATCTTGTTTGCTTGGTAAGATGACTAAAGCCCCTTTCACTGGTAAGGGTCAAAGGGCCACTGAACGTCTGGAGCTAATAAATATTGATGTATGTGGCCCAATGCGTGTGATGGCTAGAGGAGGCTACTACTACTTCATAACATTTACTGATGATTTCAGTAGATATGGATATGTATATCTTATGAAGAATAAATCCAATTCTTTTGAAAAATTCAAAGAATACAAGGCTGAAGTAGAGAAGCAAATTGGCGGAGGTGTAAGTATTAAGATCTTACGATCCGATCGTGGGGGTGAATACTTAAGCACCGATTTTAAAGAGTATTTAAAAGAGTGTGGTATTGTATCACAACTTACTCCGCCAGGTACACCTCAATGGAATGGAGTTTCAGAGAGGAGAAATCGCACCTTGTTGGACATGGTGCGATCGATGATGAGTCATGCAGATCTTCCAATAAGTTTCTAGGGTTATGCTCTAGAAACAGCGGCTTTCACACTTAACTGTGTTCCTACTAAGAAGGTTCAAAAGACTCCATGTGAAATATGGAAGGAGAAACGGTCAGGCATGAACTTTATGAAAGTTTGGGGATGCAAGGCGTTTGTGAAACGTCAAGTATCTGACAAGCTTGGACCTAAATCCGAAGAGTGCAATTTTGTGGGATACCCTAATGAAACAAAGGCGTATTATTTTTATAGTCCTTCTGAGCAGAAAGTGTTTATTGCTCGAGATACTATCTTCATGGAAAGAGATTTTGTTTCCAAACGAAACAGTAGGAGAACTATAGATCTCGATGAAGATCGAGAACCACAAAATAGCATTGAACCTGAAGTGGAACAAGAGCAGGATAATGATAATGCTCAACAAACACAGGTTGTTCGTAGAACTGGTAGAATTCGCCATGAGCCAGAGAGATATGGATTTCTCTTGACTCAATGTACGTGGTGATTTGATGCTTATAGATGAAGATGAGCCTCACACATACCAAGATGCTACGAACAGTCCAGACTCTAAGAGATGGCTTGAAGCCATGAAATCCGAGATGGATTCCATGTACGAAAACCAAGTATGGACTTTGGTTGATCCACCTGAAGGGGTAAAACCCGTAGGGTGTAAATGGGTTTTCAAGAAGAAAACTGACATGGATGGAAATGTTCAGACCTATAAAGCAAGGCTGGTTGCAAAAGGTTTCAAACAAAATCATGGTATTGACTATGATGAAACTTTCTCACCGGTGGCTATGGTCAAGTCCATAAGGATTTTGCTTGCCATTGCAGCATTCCATGGTTATGAAATCTGGAAAATGGATGTCAAAACAGCCTTCCTTAATGGAAGCCTTGAAGAGGATGTGTACATGACACAACCTGAAGGTTTTGTCGATCCAAGGAATGTTGGCAAGATATGTAAATTACGTCGATCCATTTATGGATTGAAGCAAGCCACTAGAAGATGGAATATTCGTTTTGATGAAATAGTCAAAGAGTATGGCTTTGTTCAAAATGAAGATGAACCGTGTGTTTACAAGAAGGTTAGTGGGAGCTATGTGGCATTCATAGTACTATATGTTGATGATATACTACTAATGAGGAATGACATACCTTCTCTAAAGGCTGTTAAGACTTGGTTAGGGAGCAACTTCTCCATGAAAGACTTAGGAGAGGCAACCTACATTCTAGGAATGAGGATCTATAGAGATAGATCTAGAAGGATGATCGGTCTAAGTCAGAGCACATACATTGATAAGGTTTTGCATCGTTTTGGTATGCAAAATGCAAAAAGGGGATATGACCCCGTGTCTCAAGGGATAATGATCTCTAAAGACCAGTGTCCGAAATCATTGGATGAGAAGGACCACATGAGTAAGGTTCCATATGCCTCAGCAATTGGATCTATCATGTATGCAATGGTATGTACTCGCCCAGATGTTTCGTATGCTTTGAGCATGACGAGCAGATACCAGTCTAATCCAGGTGAAGGTCACTGGACGACAGTCAAGAATGTTCTAAAGTACCTGAACAGGACTAAAGATTCATTCTTGGTGTATGGAGGAGAGGAGAAACTGGTTGTAAAAGGTTACACCGATGCAAGTTTCCAAACAGACAGGGATGATACTGTATCACAGTCTGGTTTTGTGTTTTGTCTAAACGGAGGTAACATACACATATGTAAAGTGCACACAAATGATAACATTGCAGACCTACTGACCAAAGGCTTGTCGCAGCAGAAGCACGATGGTCGCACTAGTTCTATGTGTATTAGATACATGGGTGATTGGCTCTAGTGCAAGTGGGAGATTGTTAGTGTAGGTGCCCTAGAGGCAATACATTGTTTCTTTTAATAAACCCTTATGTCATTTGATTATTCAGTAAACGTATTTATTATGACTTTAATTACTGCGATATATTTGTTAGCATAATAAATGTCCTTAGAATCATGATACACATTGTATAGTTTAAGTACATGAATTGAACTTGAGATTATATAATATATCATATTCTTAAAGGTCCCTAGTCGAGTATTATTATTACAGGGCAATAATAATACGTAAATAGACTAGTATGTTGTTTGACAGATAACCACATCTCATTGGTTATAAGTATGGAGATACTAAAGTCAAAAACATAGGTACATGTAGGGGTACATGGTACTGGACAGACCCACAGTGAGATTCTTCATGTTTAATAAAGTCATAAGAAAGACTCACAGTGATAGTGGTGTAATGGTCCTTTGACTTGAGTCATTATATTTCTATAGGAGGATTAATATACTTTGACTACATTAAAAGTTACCTTTGACCGGGTGATGATAAAAGTGGACATCGGGTATATCATGAGTAGTATGAGAAATATGAATGATAGATAAAGGATTTAACCCTCCTAGAATTAGGAGAGATATTATTGGCCTCTTGATTGAGTGAGACTATAAAATGCATGGCCGTGCTCAAATAATGATTTGTTTTAATAGTCTACTCATGGATCAAGTAAACCCGGATTAAATGTTGAAGAGGATGACTAAACACATGCCTCGAGTTTAATCTATAATATTTGGTTAAAGGGATTATATTACACAGAAACATTAATCATAAAAGGTTTAAATTGGATCACCGATTATTATTATTACTTGGGTAGCAATGATGTATTACTAGATACCGCTCATTGTTTATAATTTTATTAGATATTAAAATTATTGCCAACGTAATAATAACATATAGGGTCACACACTTAGAACGTCTTAAAAGGAGTATTAGTTTAAATTAAGAATTTAAATTAAATCATTATTAAATTGAGAATTGGCTATTTAATTAATTGGACTGGTCCTAATTAATTATCTAAGCAAATTCGAATTTAATAAAGTAAGAACAGAATTGGATTTAAGGAGGTCCAATAATAAAATCAGAATAGAAATAGAATTGGGTTTAAGGAAGCCCAATTCGGTTTTTTTGATTTTAGCCAATTATTTCTCTCGTATAAATACATAATGATGTATTACTTTAGGGTTAAGAGTCATTAAATCAATTTTGACAAAACCTTAGCAGCTCCATCTTCGAGAGGCTAGAGAGAGAGAGAGGCTGTTCTTCGCGGGCTAGTACCTGGCTCCTCGGATCGTTGGACGGTCGGACGTTCGTGTGGATTACCTTAGAGACATGGATCTTGACGCAAGGACTGTGTGTGGTGATTACAAGCAAGGATCTCCGTTGAGTTCGTGAAACAAGATCTTAATAGGTATGATTCGTTATCTCCATAATCTGCCCGGAATTATACATGGATCCTGGTTTGGGTTTCAAAAATTTTGTTTTATTTACGTTTATCCGCTGCGTTTTATGCCTCGGAACCCAACAATAAAAGATGCTTTATTACTGATAACATTCCTTAGCTATTGAATAGCCTTGACCCTAGGTCATACCCTTGTTGTTGTCTCCAAGGGATAAACCACTTGGCCTGTCTTCACATTCACATTTGATAGCAGGGTTCTTTCTTCGATGATATGCTTTGAATAAATCAATAATAATGCATAATCGATTAACCTGTTAAGCCCTACATTCACAAATGGATAAAAAGTTCTTGGTACCCAAATTGTTTAACTGGGTCTAGATGGATTAGAGATTTCTCTTTTATTAGAGTTAACAACAGTTTTAATCTTAACATGCCCATTCTTATCTTTGACTGACCATTTCTCCTTTTTAATGTCATTGACAAAATATTCACTGAGCAAGGAGAATAATGGTTCCTTCCTAACAAAAGGAGGACTAGCAGTCTGTACCTTATTGTTATTCTTAAACATGCTTTTTCTATGATCAATGCAAATACTAGGAAATGCATTGCATTTCTGACATTTAAAATAAGCAGGCATGATAATAAGAATACATTGCATACATTCAGCATTAAAACATTGCAGATAAGAATTATGCAAATTAGGCATGTTATGCATTTTAGAAAATTCAGTACTATCTACTTTAACCTATGTACACTTGTGTAACAGGTAGCAAGTAGATTTACAGATATTCAATAATTTTCTAAACATGCATGGAATAGAAGAATTAACAATTAATCAATAATTCTATCCAATCCATTCCTATTGTTATATTATATTATATAATCTCTATTACCTAAGTCAGTTTTACAAATGACTTGATGTTCTACTGACACCCTAGGTAATTATTCCATCTTTTAAACTTTTTAAACCTTAACAAACAATTCAGAATGAATAAGCAAATCTTGTTCTACTGGGGATCCTGAAACTAGCTTAAGCAGAGGTCATATATGCTTGACACATATCATTTAAGAATTGAGAGATATTGTCTAAGGAACACTTCTAACTCACTATTGCAATTAATTAAATTCAACAAATATTCATACACATAATAAGATCTTCTAACCAAAGATATAATAATTAAAAACTAAGATCTTAACATTCTTTGAATTTCTGAGAATTACATATTACACTAGTTCAAAGAATTGATACTTGAGACATGTGAGGTGAATCATCTTCAGAGATTGCTATGAAGGCAAGATATTAATTATGCTCTTCTCATCATCATCTGATCCATCCCAACTCTTTTTTTCAGCAAGATAAGTTCTGCACTGATGGTTCTGTTTCATCTCATTTAATGAATCCTTATTCATCCTTGTCTGTCAGAATTTTGTACCATGTTGCACACCTTGATAGTTACTTATCACATAAAACTTTTCATAACTGCAACTATCATGTTTTGTTCTTTCCACCAACTCAGTCTTGTAGCCACCTCTTGAACTGTATCCTGAAGAGTTTCTGCTTCGGAATAGATAGGCCTAATTCCTGGATTAAACATTTGTACTCTTTCTAAATTAGTAACTCTTCATGTATGTTCTGAGGTTCCATCATTAATTCCTGACTGAGATGTCTAACTGTCTAGTTCATTCTCAAACCTCCTTGATTCCACTTTTCTAAAATCTCTGTTGATTCCTTGAAAGATATTTCTTGGTACAATCCACTAAGTGTAGTAGATGTTACATTGGAGCAATCCACTTAGTGTTTGTATATCACAGAATCAATAGACTTAATTCAAATCTTCGAGAAAAATTCTATCCACTAAAACCACTTCCATTCCTGCTTCTGAAAAACCAGTGAATTCTATGGATATAATTTTGAGGAGCTTCCACAAATTTTTCTTCAGTAGGTAGAAATTAATTTCATTGAAAAATGCATTTTCTTCAAAAGATTCAAATCATCTTTGACAATTCATAGGAATCTTCAACTAACAACCTTCTTAGAACTATTGGCTTAGAATAAATTCAAAATATTTAAAATTCAAAAACTTCAAAGACTCGAAAATTTTTCGAGAAATAAAAAATCTGAAAGTAAGTTCAAATTAATTAAAATTCGAAATTAGAGTCAAATTAATTAAGAATCAAAAAATCTCAAGAAATGAAATTTTTAGAGTTAAAGAATCCGAAAATAAATTCAAGTTAATTAAAATTCGAAATTATTAAGAATTAAAAATTTTGAAAATTAAACAATTTGAAAATAAACTCAAGTTGTTTAAAAATCAAAATTTCCAAGAATTAATCATTTCAAGAATTAAAAAATTCGAATATAAGTTAAGATTACTTAACAATCAAAAATATCATAAAATGAAAATTTTTGAAGATTAAACAATTTGAGAATAAATTCAATTTAATTAACAATTGAAAATAAACTCATATTGTTTGAAAATCAAAAATATCATAAATTGAGAATTTTTAAAGGTTAAAGAATCCGAAAATAAATTTAGATTATTTAAAATTCAAAAATCTCAAAATTGAAAATTTTGAAAGTTAAAGAATCCAAAAAAAATTCAAATTATTTAAACTTAAAAAATCTCAAGTATTGAATTTTTTGAAGGTTAAAAAATCGAAAAAAGAAGAGTTGACTTTTTGGTCTAATACCGGATTTATTTTCTGTTTGGGTCAACAAACTCGAAAACCAATTGGAGAACCACAAAAATAAGGATCTTGATTTGTGCGTCAATCAAAAGGCTCTGATGCCAATTGTTAGGTCCAAAATAGTTTGTAGAAGGGGGGTTGAATACAAACTATGTCGTTTAATCGAATTTGCTCTTTTCTTAAAATATTAAATTAAGAACAAATTGATGCGGGATAAAACGAATACCGATATTCAAGTTAAACATAAAATTTATATTAACTTGATGGGGTGTGTCTAAATACACGGGTACAAATTACAATGGTTTGATGACCAACTAATTATTACAAATTCTATAGAAAATTCGACATGAACTTTTCTATATTTGTAATAAAAAGATCGAATGCTAAAAGCAATTCGAGAGATAAGTTCTAGGAGTAAAAACTCGCTAGATAGTTCCAACGTTACAAGTAGGGATGAGCATTCATCCCGGCCCGCCCGACCCCGATCCGATCCCCGCACCGAACGGGGCGGGGAATCGGGGATTTTTTCGGGTACGGGCCGGGGAGCGGGGATAAGTTTTAAAAAAAATCGGGGAGCGGGCCGGGGCCGGGTTTTTATGTCTCCCCGGCCCGATCCCCGACCCCCGCCCCGATTTTCTCTACCCGACCTAATTTTCCATCCCAACTCGATTTCATCACACTCAAATATATACATATACACACACACACACATATATATTGATATTCATATATTAATATATACGAATTTTCAATACTTCATATTGAAAATAAAATGATGTTTTAATTTTATATGTTTCTCTTTCTAATAGTTAAATAACTTAATTTCCATATTATTTATAATTATTTCTTTAAGTAATATTTTTTAATTTTAATTTAGTGCATTTGAGCTCACTAGTTAGTGTTTAAAATTATTTAATATTATTTTTTGTTTTAAATAAAATTCCCCGATTCCCCGCGGGGATCCCCGTTACCCGTTTGGGCCGGGGACGGGGAATGAAAATTAGTCCCCGACGGGGATCGGGCCGGGGACGGGGATCGGGTTTGAATTCGGGGATGGGGGCGGGGATAGCACTCCCCGGCCCCGAAGTGCCCCGACGCCCATCCCTAGTTACAAGTAAACAATTTCTATTGGTTCAGATTTAATTATAGAGCTCAGAAATAATTTACAGGAATTTATTTGAAGCTTAGAACTATTTCTCTTGGTCTTTCTCTTGTTCAGCTCGGAGAGAAAATTGTGAAGAATATGAAGTTGTGTCTGCTGCTCTCTTTTTTGTGTCTGATTGCTTCTGCCTTTTTTATAAGATATTAACATTTTGTATTGCCAAGACAATCGGCAAGACAATCAGAACCACCAAGACAATAAATTTGTACTGCCAAGACAATAGGCAATACAATCGGCAAGACAATCAACTTCCACCAAGACAATCGGCAAGACAATCCAATTCTGAGATATTTGTCTTGCTTTAACAGCTGTAGAAGACTTTTCCTTTTTAATCATCATCAAGACAATCTGATTTGAATATTAATCCTGCATAATGATTACCAAGACATTCTTTTAATTGTCTTGTTAGTTTAAAAATAAACTAACAAGACAATCTCTTATTGTCTTGCTATTCTGATTTAAGCCTCCAAGACAATCACTTTAGCTTACCAAGACAATCAGCAAGACAATCTATTTCCACCAAGACAGTCGGCAAGACAATCTAAAATAAAACCTGGCCACTTTTTGTTTTGCTTTACTTTGTTTGACTTAATTGTTTATTCCTTGCCGACAACTTCATTCTTGCTTTACTAAATAAACAAATGACTTGTTTATTGTCCGTATTATGGACAGCTCCATAGAAATGATTTTTAACCCGCACAGCTTATAATCTTTAATTAATAAATAATTATTTTAATCCAGAAATTATAAAAATAAATATCTAATATTATTAGATATTTATAAATATAATTTTCTAAATAAATAAAATATTTATTAATATAAAATTATTCTTAAACTCTAAACTGCGGTTACCTGAGTGTCTGAAACCGGACTCCTTTTGCTTAACAAAAAATATATCAATTCCAACCGGGGTTCCAGCTTTAAGAATATATCACCTTCCATTTCCTTGTGATAATTCTATTTTCTCATAACCCATCCAGGTGTAAGCTACGGTCTCTTGAGGATGTGAAACCGGACTCTTTTTGATTAACAAAAAATACAACAATTCTAACCGGGGTTTCAGCATTAAGAATATATCACTTAGAATTTCTTTATGATAATTTTTTTTCCTCGTAGCCTGTCCACTTGATAGTAAAATCATTGTGGTTAATGAATTTAACACTTCAGGTGCTTGCACAATGATTTTCTCTTTTACCAGTCTTGATAGCTTGAACCACTAAAGTTAATGACGAATAACCACTGTTTAATGTTGACACTCGATGCACGGTCTGGTTCATGAGTGACTAACCGCAATGACTGTTCTTCATATATTGACTTTAAAGTTGTGGTTTATGTCTTCCTTTTCTTCACTCTTTTTCAAACCTTTATAATCTGTATTCTGTCACTGTAGGAACCTCTTGTCACTATAAATAGAAACCACTGTCTTGATTACTCCACTGATGCTTGATCAACTGAATGAACTTCTTCAAGTGTAGTATACCTCAAAACGGTAGATTGACTTTGTCTTCTTTCTTTTCTGACAGATAATACAATTGAGATCCCTGTGACAGTACATATACTATTTACTATTACATTCTTGTTTAAGTTGAGTTGAATCCTCGAAATACAAATAGGCTACATCATATGCCTTTCAATGGGGTTGAATGTTAGTAGCCACTAAGAGTGTACGATCTGACCCAAGCACATAGTTTCAGGAAAGTTTTACACAAACTACTGCTATTGTCCTACACTTTACGATAATCATGAACATGCCTCCATTGAATTATTGTTACTTCTCATAATCAAAAGTTAATTCATTTAAACTCATTAGGAAGCAACCTTGAATGTCCAAAATCATCCTCTAATAGCAAGATCATCCTTCCTTTGGCATCAATCATGCCAAAGGAATAAAACTATCATACTGTTCAAATTTGTAAATAATGCTTTATAAATCATTCATGCATTTCTTATGGATCCTTACCCTTTTTGATTAGTTCACAGTCTATTTAGTTGCTTTCTCGACAAAAAATTTATGGCATACATAAGTGCTCTTAAGCTAGTGGTACAAGTTTTTAAATACCTCTCATACTTCCTCCCATATCTGTAATATCACCTCCACAAACTTTCTGGTGGAGAGAGCGCACAAATCGGAGGCAGCATCGACTGAAACAAAAAAAAAATAAAGGAACTTATCAGATGGAAATTGAGTCCACAAACAAAAGAGTATTTCCATTGAATGTATTTTTTACTAGGTTTAAATGCTGATGTGATATGCCCTCTCCCCAGGAGCCTTATAAGTTTAGATTATCTTATAAGGGGCATTATACTGATTGTCAGAAAAAAATATCTTGTAAAAATTTAAAATTACATTATTCACAGGATATAACTTGCAAGTTTCAGTGAGAATTTTACAAAGATGCTTCAATAGTCTTCGCTCTTCCACCAAGTCTTTGGGGATAAATAGTTTAGATCTCCCCCTCTTCTTCGACATCTGCTCCATTGAAGAAAGGCACAGGCACTTTGCACCAAGAGTTGCAAAGAAATGTAAAAATAACACGGGGCATGAAACAATCAACAGACGGGAATAGCAACATAGATGTTTTATTCAAATTTGTTGTGCCTCTTTGGTCCTAAGAATGAGAAGTTTGTAATAAACCCATGTTGGACTTTAATCAAGCTTTTTCACTATGATGAGGAAGCCTCCTTTTCATAGCTATGGTTACCACCTGCATTCACAATTACATAATGCATATATCCAAAGAGGAATACATTTTGTTATCTATTTATTATGATCCTTAGCTAAGTACTGCACTAATGTTGTTCACATGCTACTTATTTTTATATCATTATTGGATTGGGCTTATATAGCTTATATTTATTTATTTTATATAAGATTATCTATAAAGTTATAAAAAACTACTTTAAACATATTTATCAAGGATGCATGTCATGTACATATAAAATATAACAAATATAATATCTGTCTTATTAATTTTAGTAGTTTTGTATAGAACCATACATTCAACCATCTTTACAAATCTTTAATTTTAATATTTTTTAATAACATCATACATCATTCCTTAATCCCCATCATTTTGAGATAATTTATGTGAGCATGTCCTTTAATTTCATTTTTTATTATTAGATTACTGATTTCATATGTAACCCTAGTACTTATTTATCTTAAATTACATCGTCCAAAGGTGCTCCTTCTTAGGTTCAAATGATTTTGGTACTACCTTTCCTATTAGGAGAAATGATAGAGTCTCTTAAGAAAACTTGTCAAAACTTTGGGGTATTTTACCAGTCAATCTGTGGTTTGATAAAGATGTGACCTACTGCCATTGTAAGTTGTTAATTGACTTCTTTCACTACCAAGGTTTCACTTTTTAACAAAGGCCTTTACTTGGTTGCTTCAAATATTGTTAACAAAATCAGGAATTATGACTTACAAGCCTTATGGATGTGGATGTGTAAGTTAGTTCAATTTAAAAATTAGATTCAGTTAAAGTTCTTTGTTGAATAATAACACAGGAAACCAATCAGACAATCTCTGCACTATCCATATATAATTATGGGTTTAAGCAAGCTTAATAAAAGAACCTGATAGCAAAGCACAAACATGTATATTAAAAAATATATAATTAAACATATATAGTTAAAGTCTACTGAATGTTCATAAACATGTCGAACAGGGTGTGAGGTCACTATTCTTTTATTTGGTGCTATGCTTCACTTTTTAAACCTTGATTTAATATTTATTTGACATTGTGAACACAGTTGAGGATTTCTCAGTTACAAGTCTATAAAACAAATGTCACTACTAAAATCGAATCAGAGTAGTATAATCGAATCACTGAAAAAAAAGGTTCTAATCTTAAACCTTAGTTTTCATTGGAGTAAGATTAACAAAAACTAAAATTTCTTTAATTCATTTGACTAATCCTTAATTTTTAATAATGCATAATCAGTTGATTACTAATGATGGAGTTCTTGAGCATGTAACAGATTGATATTTAGAGACAATGCAATGAAAAGGAATTTATGCAAAAAGTAATACTTGAATGAAAGAAGAGAATTCAATCACTGCAGCAGCAAATGATATAATGAGAATTATTCATATAAGATCCATATAAGAAAACCTAAAACCTTCCTCAGCATCAAAGCCAGAACACATGACCAAAAAAACAACACACACAGCAACGCAGATGACAAATTAGGGGAAACAGAACATACCAGTAAACAACCGGGAAAGAAGAACACAGCTATATAGTATCATAGTTGATATAATCAAACTCCCATTATTTTCCCCTTCTACCTCTATGATCCCGACCACAATTAAAGCAACACAAACGAGAACTGTAGTTGGGCAGCATGCAAACGCGCATGATCGATAAATTAAACAAGAAGCTCATGATCGATAACTGTATTAGATGGCTGATGTATTAGTCATCATGGAGAACGAAAATGTCAATTAAACCCATTGTCTTCACTTATAATCTATTAATAGACACCAAAGGCCTGGAGAGGATAGAGCCCATAAATAATACTCGTAACATCATGGCAAAGCATTACATATATCTCTGCGGGGTTCAAAGATGAAGCTCAAGGTCTTGTAAAAGAGATGGAAAGAGGTGGTTTATTTAGTAGACAAATCTATATTTATAACTTAACTATATATCTTTGAGTCGAGTTCGAGTTTTTTTTTTTGAGTTCGAGTTATTTTTCGAGTCGAGTCAAGCCTAAAATTTATCGAGTTTGAAATTTGTGTTTGAACTCGACTCGTTTAATATACGAGTCGAGTTCGAGCTTATCGAGTTTTTAACTGAGCTTTCGAGCTTATCGAGTTTTTAAATGAGTTTCCGAGCCTTTATCGAGTTTTCGAGCTTATCAAGTTTTTACCGAGTTTTCGACTTTATCGGGTTCTTATCGAGTTTTCGAGTTTATCGGGTTCTTGTCGAGTTTTCGAATTTTGACTTAAGTTCCATTAAAGTTATTTGTTTATATTATTTTCTTTTCAAGTTTAACCTAATTGTTTTGCCCAAATTTCAAATGACAATAAACTTTTGGAATTTTACATTTTATGATTTTGATAATTAACTTTTCCAATCAATTAAATAAAGTTTTAGTTTATTCTATTCATATATGTTTACAGATAAATTTTATCTTTATTACAAATTATGCATCTAACTATCTAAGTATCATAAGTAGTAAACGATGATAATAAGAATAATAAAATATTTTCTCACAAAAAGAATAATAAAATGTGAAACATTTTTTGATTGTGAGCTCATATGTGTTTTATTTTATCAAAATAGGCAAATAGGCACCCTACACCAAGAGTCATTAGTAGTTTTATAAATTTTATTTATAATTTAATAAATATTACACAACAAGTTTATGATGTTACTATCTTTCTGTTATAGTTTATAATTGTACAAAGGCAAAATATATGGAAGTAAAATTCAGAAATCGAACTTGATTGATGACAACTAAGGATCGATCAAAAGATTAATTAAAGTAGTATCAACTAATCGTGATATCAGATATATTTTGATATTTTAATAATAATTTATAATATTAATTGGATTTTATAAGCAGTGCATGTAAAAAATCTTTGATTCGAGTTACTAATCACTACGTCTGCATGCAAGAATGTAAGTAGCTAATTTAATATTATAATGTGATAATAACATATAATACTCTATAGTATTACACATAATCTATGAAAAATATATCAAGATAAGTTTTAAAATTAATTTTCATAAATAGTTGAGTGATGACACATAGAATAATAAACACATGACAATTTTAAAAAAAATTAATCGAGTTTGAGCCAAGTCAAGTTCGAGTTTATCGAGTCGAGCTCAAAAAAATTCGGCTCGACTCGAGTTTTTTATCGAGCCCGAAAACGTGTTCGAACTCGAGCTCGATAACGAGTTCGAGCCAACTTTTTTCGAGTCGAGCTCGAGTCAAATTCGAACTGGCTCGGTTTAAATTACACCCCTATATATCCATATGAGATATATATGAATTAAAACTTAATCATAAGACATATTTATAATTATATTGAATAAAAAAATATATTAATAAAGTACATTTGTAATTTGGGATTATACAAATTCCTTTTTTTTTCGCTAGATAGGATAGATCCATACTTATGTTGTACCTTCCTAACATTTTAAAAAGGATAAAATGTTCCCATACTTAGTTATAGAAAATCTTTGGAAAGAAAAACTACTTAGTTTCAATTTCAATTTAAATATTTTTTTGTTCACTAACACCAAAATAGGGTATAGAAAAATGAAATTTTATTTGTTTAATATAAGGCATGTTCAACCGTAGTTCAAAATTTATTGAATAAATATTATATATTTCTCAACTATAATTCTGGGGTTCACTAATATCAAATATAAGTATAGAAATGTTGTTTCCCAACAATACACCCAAAAGATTGAAGGGGGTTGAATACAATCTTGATAACTTTTCCAACTTTTCTCAAGAACAGTATGTGTGAGAACAGATTTAAACAGCAAGTGTATTGCAAAAAATAAAGACTCATCAATAATTATAATTTCAGTTGGGTTTGTATGATCCACCTGAGATATATATTGAAGAAATAATCTGTGATATTTTCACAAATACACAGCTGCAGTTTCAGTACTTTGCTTCTTACAAGAACGCCTAACAATTATAAGCAAATATACTTGCGTTTCTTACTAACAAAGATACTGATACAATTGGTTATATAGCAAAGTTTACTATGCCTACTAGAAACAAACTATTTTTATTATCCAGGTCTAGTAAGTGTTGGTGAAATTACAAAGCAGTATAAATAGGAAGACGTGATAACTCAATACTAGAACATGATAGATAAATAATATTATGACTACACAGGAATCAAGAAGATATGAACATTAGGCAAATATAAAGAATCAAAATACCGAAAGTAATTTTGAAGTCTGTTTAAGGGTCACTAAAAAAGTTCATTAATATGTTCATGCCTCAGTGAAGAGTAAGGTTTGAAGACTTTCAGGGTTTCAAAAGTATTGAAGATTCGATATAAAGTGCCACCAAAAGATTTCAGTGTATTGGGGTTCATATTCATCAAATTCTTGTATGTCTGGGTTTTTTCAGTCAGGTACGCCATTTTATTCTCATGTTTATTTGCACGGGCATACTAATGTTATTTCCGGGCTCTGGCAGCGTTAATACATGCGTGCATTTGCATCCTCCTATTAATGCATTTTATTTCTAGACTTCTAGTGAGGTTTATGGCAAAAGCTAAAATGCTCCTCCTGGGTTTGGAATTTGTTGGATTAGCTTTCTACAAATATTTAAGAACGGTAGATGTAATCCTCCCATATATTTTTCTCGAGTTAATGTGTTCATGAGTTACTGACTATATGAACTTTATATCTTAATATTATTTTGTTTTTGATATTTAATTTGAATGCATTTATGTTACTGGTTACTAGTACTAATTTATGTTGTGGCTGAGAAATGGAATCGAGGAAAACGACCGGAGTAGCATGCCGGAGGGGGAAGGCGATTGCGGAAAAACAAACACAGGAGGAGCAGGTCTGAGTGAGAAATCTATGGAGAGAAATCAGGACATTAATATGAGAGGATATGACAGCAGTGAAACAATATTTCAATATGGAGCAAATGGCGTGGTTGTTACAAAATCTAAACAAACTGATTTGGCTGATGTAGCAAATAGCTACCAAGTTTGTTATACCATTTTAAATGGATATATTTTGTGCCTATAGGGGAGTATCATATTATCATGACTTTTTGACCAATTTTGGGGATATTTTTGATCTCGTTATTTGACAAATTGTGTCATAATAGATGATTATTTTTTTGTCATATATATATATATATATATATATATATATATATATATATATGATACGGGCTGGAAATAAGCCTTAAAAAATACATTTAATGACACATTAAATGAACCTAGGATGGTCCAAGGTCAAAGCCCATTTGTGAGGCCCAAAACCCTGATTATGATAATAATTTTGTAGCAATTAAATCAGCCAAATAAAAGGCTCCGTTATTGACTCCAAAAGGAAACCAAATCATCTTTAGAGTAACCTCCAAGACATACGAATTCAGTACTTATCCACCTTCCATTTGGAAGGATCTAGAATTGGACCTAACTTGTGGCTTGCCCACCAAGACACCTAATTCTATTCTGATTATAGGGTTCTCAACACCTATATAAGGATCTGATTCCACACAAACAGAACTATGTTTTTTGGCTTGATTCTTGATATTTGCAAGATACGTAGGCATCTTGTGAAGACCCGAGTTAAGTCACGAAACACTTGATCAGCCATTAAAGCTCAGAGCTTCCATAAACCCTAGCATTAAATACACCCTACTTTTCATTCCACAATATTTGGCGCCGTCTGTGGGAACCCGAATATCAACCATGGTTACCACCCGGAGAACACCAACACTTTCTGAAACAACTACCAGTACCACCGCACCCCCGATTGGGAACAGGTACCCCCAGGGACGGATTCCCAGACACTAACCACTCAACCTCAAGGAACCGAAATGCAAACTCATGGATCGTTACCCTTAGTGATGAATCCCACCACCCAAGGGACGAATCCCCTTCAGATAGTGGTCTCCCCTCTCGGAGGATAATCCGCCCCACCCATCGCTCAGATCTCTACAACCTTGATCCCCGCAAGCACGAACCCGGTGTATGGCTTGCCCAACTATCCCCCGTATCAGGCTGGACCAAGTGGTCAGGCCCTCTAGATACGCGAGCCGTACGATCCACCTTACATTAGAGGTTTAGGACCCAATCAAGGCCAGCGATACCACGATTACTCAAGCCCATATTCTGATGACTCATCCTCGGAGGAAGATAGGGATGAAGCCCCAAGGAGACGACGTCCGAGTAAGGAGCCTATAGGGCAGACTCGCCAAAGAATCCATGATGGACCCCCTCAGACAGTTGCCG
Organism: Saposhnikovia divaricata; assembly: GCA_036435485.1. NCBI lineage: Eukaryota > Viridiplantae > Streptophyta > Magnoliopsida > Apiales > Apiaceae > Saposhnikovia > Saposhnikovia divaricata. Next base: position 173,463,053 of record CM071598.1, read on the forward strand.
AGAGAATTAAGGAACACGAGGCCGAGATCCTAAGGCTGAAGGACGACATGGCAAGAGAGCAAGCCAGGCAAAATCAGAATCGACCCCCTCCAGCTTCAAGGGAGATTCCCCTAATTGACTTGAAGGGGTCTTCAAGGAGACAAAGAACGGTAGATACCCCAACTGGAAGATCAACAAGGGTTGAAACTCCCAGGGGAGACCCTAAGGATTTGATGCCGCTGGGAGATCCTGACGATCCCACGCCCCCATTCACCGAGGAGGTGATGAATGCTCATGTTTCTAGGAAGTTTAAGATGCCCACTATTAAGGCTTATGATGGAACGGGCGATCCCGCCAATCATGTTAGGACATTTTCAAACGCGTTGTTGCTGCAGCCGGCTAGTGACGCTTTCAAGTGTGGGGCGTTCCCTCAAACCCTGTCGGGCATGGCACAACGTTGGTATAGCCGTCTTCCCCCGAATTCAATTGGCTCTTTCAAGGAGCTGAGTGCCGCTTTGTCAGCCAATTCATTAGTGGAAGAGTTCATGAGAAAATTTCTACATCCCTTATGTATGTGGTGCAAGGAAAGAATGAAAATTTGAGAGATTACCTCAAGCGATTCACCAAAGAGACATTGAACATCACAGACTTGTAGAATAAGGTGGCCATGGTAGCCCTGGAGCATGGAACCACAGACCTCTTTTTTAAGAGGTCGCTAGCAAAACATCCCCATGAGAACATGGCTGAGCTCCAACGAAGGGCTGATAAGTATATTAAAGCTGAGGATAGTCTAAAGAAGGAGTTAGGAACGGGAAATACCGTGAACGGTGATAATTCTAAGAAGCGGAAGCCGGAGCAAGAATATGATGGAAGAGATAACTACCCACGAACGGGCAGAGGTTCTAATTCAGCTCCTAAAAAGGGGAGTCCGGGGCAAAGGTTTACGGAGTATGCAAGGTTGAATGCCCCAAGAAGCCAAATCCTGATGGAGATAGAAAAGGACAGGGACGTGAGATGGCCGAAGCCACTAAGGACTGATCCTGAGAAAAGTAACAAGAATCAGTACTGCCGGTTCCACAAAGATGTGGGACACGATACCGACGATTGTAGACAATTGAAAGATGAGATTGAGTTCTTGATCCGCAAGGGAAAATTGAATAAATTCTGCAAAGATGGGGATCGGGGAAACCCAAGGCGGGATTTTGATAGGAAAGATGAGGATCGTAACCACAATCCGCAGCCCCGGCGGCCGGTGATAAACATGATCTTTGGTGGCCCAACAGCGGCCGGGACAAGTAGAAATTCCAGAAAGGCGTATGCACGAGAGGTGATGCACATCGTAGGGGAAGCACCGAAGCGTGCAAAGACGGAAGTCTCAATTGGATTCGATGATTCGGACCTTGAAGGGGTGAAGTTTCCCCATGATGACCCACTGGTTATCTCACCTGTGATAGGCAACTCCCAAGTGAAGAGAGTCTTAATTGACAATGGGGCATCGGTGGACATTCTGTTCCATGATGCCTTCCTAAAGATGGGATATACTGAATCTCAGTTAACACCATCAAACATGCCCATATATGGGTTTAATGGAGTGGAGTCGAAAGTTGAGGGGACAATTCAGCTATCCGTGACTATAGGGCAAGAGCCACGAGAGGCTACTCAGATGTTAAATTTCTTGGTTATCAAAGCCACGTCCACATAAAATGCTATCCTAGGTAGGACGGGACTTCATGCTTTTAAGGCGGTTGCCTCTACCTATCATTTGAACATTAATTTCCCAACCAGAAATGGAGTAGGAGAAGAGAAAGGAGATCAAAAGATGGCAAGGAGTTGTTATGTGGCCGCACTGAGGCCAGATGGAATTGGGGGGCAGGTCCTTCCGATTGATAATATGGATGTACGAGAGGATGAAGAACGGAGAGGAAAACCAGCAGAGGACTTGGTTCCCATACCTTTATAGTTTGGAGATTCTGAGAAGGTTACTCATATTGGGGCATCTCTGAAAGACCCTTTGAAAAGCAAATTGATCACCTTCTTGTAAGACAATAATGACGTCTTTGCATGGACAGCAGCTGATATGCCAGGGATATATCCCCAATTGATAACACACAACTTGAATGTGGATCCAGACCGGAAGGTAGTGAAACAGAAGAAGAGGAATTTTGCACCTGAGAGGCAAGAAGCCATAAAACAGGAAGTTGACAAACTCCTAGAGGCAGGCTTCATTGAAGAAATTCAGTTCCTAGAATGGTTGGCCAATCTAGTAATGGTCAAGAAGGCTAATGGAAAGTGGAGGATGTGTGTAGACTTCACTGATCTGAATGATGCATGTCCAAAGGACTGTTTTCCCTTGCCAAGGATCGATATGTTGATAGATGCCACGGTTGGGCACGAGATGTTGAGTTTCATGGATGGATTTAGTGGCTACAATCAAATCAAGATGCACAAGGATGATATCCCTAAGGTATCATTCATTACTGACTTTACTGTGTATTGTTACCTGGTCATGGATTTCGGACTAAAAAATGTAGGAGCTACCTATCAAAGGTTGGTAAACAAGATTTTTGCTCATCTCATTGGAAAGACTATGGAAGTTTATGTGGATGACATGTTGGTGAAGAGCCTACACAAGGCAGATCACATTGAGCACCTACGAGAGGCATTTGAAGTGTTAAGACACCATAAGATGATGTTGAACCCCGGCAAGTGCACTTTTGGTGTTGGGTCAGGGAAGTTCTTGGGTCTTATGGTCTCGAAACGAGGTATCGAGGCTAACCCCGATAAGATTAAAGCTATCTTAGATATGGAACCACCACGTTCCATAAGCGACGTACAGAAACTTACTGGGAGGATTGCTGCATTTGGTAGGTTCATCTCTAAATCCGGAGACAAGTGTTTGCCGTTCTTTAAAACCTTGAAGAAGGTAAAAAACTTTGAGTGGATAGAGGGAAGCCAAGAGGCCTTTGAACAGGTGACGAAGTATATGGCTGAAGCCTCGCTGTTGGCCAAGCCAAGTGTGGGAGAAATCCTCTATCTTTACTTGGCAATTTCGGATCAAGCTGTAAGCACGGTACTCGTAAAGGATGAAGACAAGGTTCAGAAACCCGTATATTATGTTAGCAAAGTTTTACACGGAGCGGAGTTGAACTACTCCACTATTGAGAAGTTTGCCTTAGCATTGGTAACTGCCTCTAGGAAATTACGACCCTATTTTTAGGCTCACAAAATCGAGGTCCTTACAGGACAACCACTGAGGAATATCTTGCACAGCCCTAAAGCCAGTGGTAGGCTCATTAAATGGGTAATCGAGTTGGGAGAATTTGATATTAGGTATAAGCCAATGACGACCATCAAAGCTCAAGCACTCGCTGACTTCGTGGTTGAATGTACCATTGACTTCGTGGTTGGATACTCTATTTTGATGGGGCATCAAAAACAAAAACAAGTGCTGTAGGTCTTGTCCTGTAAAGTCCTGATGGATTTATGATTGAATACGCCCTAAAGTTGGACTTCCCAACAACGAATAATGAGGCAGAGTATGAAGCTTTGATAGCTGGACATGGTTTGGCAGGAGCACTAAGGGTCAAAAATCTTAAAGTTTGTGGAGGTTCAAGGCTAGTTGTGGCCCAGGTCAATGGAGAGTTTGAGGCAAGGGATGAAACCATGGCAAAGTACTTAAGCCTTGTGAAGGCAGTAATGACTCAATTTGATGAGTGCTACATTGAGCACATTCCGAAGGAAGAAAACATCAAGGCCGATGCCTTATCTAAGTTTGCCTCCTCCGAGATAGAGAATTATTCTGGAAGTGTCTACTTCCAAGTTTTGAGAGCCCCTACTATCGATGCAAAGTTGGTTGCCCCTATCGGGGTAAAGGAATGTTGGATAGATCCCATAAAAGCACATCTTGAGACCGGTTGGCTCCCGACCGATGCCATGGAGGCACGAAAATTATCTGTGAGGGCGCTGAGGTATGCTTTGATTGAAGGGATACTCTACAAGAAGTCTTTTGTGATTCTGTACCTAAAGTGTTTGAGGCCCGAAGAGGCCAGATCAGCTATTGAGGAAGTTCATGAGGGAATCTGTGGACAACACTTGGGGGGTAGGGCCCTAGCTCACAAGATAGTCAGGCTCGGGTTTTATTGGCCTGAGATGATGGCTGATGCCAAGGAGTACATGAAAAGGTGTGATCGGTGCCAGAAACATGCACCAGTGGTTAGGCAGCCACCTGAGATGTTGATATCCATCAGCTCCCCCATTCATTTCGCTATGTGGGGATGGATATACTTGGGCCCTTTCCGATGGCCACTGTTTACACTAAAACACGCAAGCGTACGTGGTCACAAGTAATATAGATAGAAGTCAAGTTCGTTCCCACAGAGATCTGGTTAGGTTTCAATTCAGTTCATGCACCTATGCAACAATGTATGATTATTATTCACTGCTAAGACAAATAACAAGATTATGTTTTTACTAACTATAATTAACTAAGATACAAATTAACAAACTAAAAATTACTAACTAATGAGAATTAAAATTGAATTACTTATATGCGAGAAAACATGGAATCCTACCTTCATTAAATACTTCGCTTAGATCTAACGCCTTTAATCACTATATGCAATGGTTATGATATCTGATCGGATAACACGAAACAAGTACACGCTACTTCTCAGTATACGAATACCAAACTAAGCATACATCCACAAAAGAGATAGAAGATGAATAGACACCAATTATGCTTAGACCCTATATGTCTATAGAATTTGAAAACATAACGGTTGAAGAACAAGTTATCCATAAAGATCACACAGGGCAATATAAGTATTTTCATCTCATACTACGAATCATGTTGATAAACAATCATGAACCTATGCTAGCATGGCAAGTTCTAAATCTCAAGATCCACTTTCACTTCACAAGAGATTAACAAATTAGATGTTCGCAACGCATCTATCAATTAAGCATAACCATACAAGGATATCAGATATACATCATACACAGATCTTTAAAGCATCAAGATACTAAGTTCCATAAATAAATCCGTTAGAATCCCATGACAACGATTAGTTCAAAATTGAACCTCTTTCGCGACGCATCTATCAATTAAGCATAACCATACAAGGATATCAGATATACATCACACACAGATCTTTAAAGCATCAAGATACTAAGTTCCATAAATAAATCCGTTAGAATCCCATGACAACGATTAGTTCAAAATTGAACCTCTCGTCATCATGGGATCAAGTGAAACCATGATAACAACAAGATATGAAAAGATACAAATAAAACTAAGTAATTGATATGTAATGGTGTTTGTTTTTTCTGTCCCCCAGGATGTGTATTTATAGCCTCAATTTGCCTCTCCATCAAGCAATTGCCGTTTTAGAGTTGGAATAGGAGTATGGCAATTTTCATTCTTGAATGAGAATAGAATTGCAAATTCCATATGTAGATCTGATTCTGGAATGTTCTAGCCGCCCAGAGCAATTACCATACTGATTAGAAGTAGGAATTGTGGCAATTTCCTGTTTAGAATTGAATTCTGGCAATTTCTGTTGATTCTGTTTTGAAGGAAAGTTCTCTTCAATAATTCTGGACTCCGGACCACCTTAGAATGATAGAAAATTCCGTTATCTTCGCGTGGGCAGTTGAATCGTCCAAAACGGACTTGTAGAACTCAAGATATGGCAAAAACAAAATCAGAAATTCTGGCTGATTTTTCACCCGCTGACTGCTACTGTTCATGCGCGTCCGTTACTGTTCATTTCGCTGGTTTTGCTGATTTTGCTCTATTTTCTTCGTTTTAACTCCGATTTTCATTCCGTTTCTTCCGGCTCTCTCGCAATTTGATGTACTGTTATTCTTTAAGCTCAAAACCCACCATTTAAGCATGGAAAACATCATCCCACATCCGACTCTTATTCCTGCACAAATTCACTAAAAACAAATCAAAAACACCACATACTTGAGTTCAAGTCATCAATTCAAGCCGATACGAAGCACTCCAAGTGGATATAACATCCACTTATCAGCCACTGCTCAAAGGAAGTTCCTGGTTGTAGCTATTGATTACTTCACGAAGTGGATTGAGGCCAAACTTTTGGCTAAAATTACAACCAAGCAAGTCATGCAGTTCTTCTGGGGGAAAGTCATGTGCAGGTATGGAATACCACGAATCCTCGTTACAAACAATGGGGTACAATTTAACAACAAAGAATTTAGGGACTATTGTGATGAGAATGGGATCGAGCTTCGGTTTACCTCAATTGCCCCCTCAAGCCAACGGGCAAGCTGAGGTTGCTAATCGAATAATCCTTGATGGAATTAAGAAAAGGGTGGAACGCTCTAGGAACACTTGGGTGGATGAGCTACTACCAATACTCTGGGCATACCGCACCACATATAAGGTGACTACTGGAGCAACTCCATACATGTTAGCTTACGGAGCTGAATCTGTGGTACCCGTGGAGATTATGCATGCTTCTCCACGAATAGAAGCTTTCGAACCGGACACAAATGAAGATGGAATGAGGTTGGCCTTTGACTTGATAGATGAGGTAAGAGATGAAGCTCATGCCAGGAATGTTGAACATCAGAAGAGAGCTTCCTTCTACTATAACTTAAGGGTGAAAGAGAGGTTCTTCCGTCAGGGGGACCTAGTTCTCAGAAAGATTAAAGCATCCGGAGTCGGATAGAAGGGGAAGCTGGCCCCTAATTGCGAAGGTCCGTATCGAGTCAAGGGAACACTGGGACGAGAATCGTACAAGTTGGAGACTTTGGAAGGAAGTGATGTGCCTCGCACTTGGCATGCATCAAACCTCAAGGTCTACTATGTTTGATTATCCTGATTATGACATAGCTAAAGTTATTAGGAGACTAGAAATAAGGTCGACGAAACCATTTCAGAGTTTTCAAACTCCGAGTAGGAAGTAGAGTACTTATGTAAGGGCCGGACCCGTTTCAAGATTCGTTTATGCATTTATAAGTTTTGATTTTCAGTATTCTTTGTGTTTATATTTATGTCTACTATGTACCTATGCATAATTAAATTGCAAGCTTGTAAAGGCCAAGTACAAAAGGCAAAATTACTAAATATAAAGAAAAACTCGAAAATGCATAAATAAGCCCGAAGGCTATAGGTTATAAGTTACAAAACAAGAATGATGAAATCATAAAAACATATGCCACGCAGGGCCAACCAAAAATAATCTAAGCCCAGGAGCTTGGGATGAAGCAGACTCCTCAACATCTCCCTGGACTTTTGAACCACCTGCGGAGCGAGAAGGGGAAGTCTTAGTAGTATCAGAGTCCCTCCGAAGAGGAGAGACCTCAGGATCTAGTATCCTAGTCCCATCCTCTATAGCCTCATCCTCACTACCCTCAACAGGGGTAGGAACAGGTGGATGTGGGCTAGGAAAGTCAGCAGGTGAGAACAAGCCCGGGTGTTTCTTCAACACAGCCTCTATGGCCTCATCCCAACCCTCCGTGTACTGACTAGGAATCAGAATCCTGTCATGCTGCTCCATAAGCTTCTAGAAGTCCTCAGAATCCATATAGACATCAGTGGCCTCATCTTTCTTTGCCCTCAAATCAACTAGCTCGACATTAGCTGTAGCCAGTTCCTCCTCCTTCTTCTGGAGCTTCTCTTCAGCTCCCTCAGCCCTGATCTTGGCCTTTTGAAACTTAGTCTCAAAATACTTAGCATTGCTCTTCCAGGATTTGGCTTGATGAACCATCCCCTGGAAATGAACATTGGCCTACAAAGAGATTTAATTAGAACATTTAACAAATGGGGGTAAGACGAAGGAAAAAAGTAGATTTTAGGTGCTTACAGTGGCTAGGGCCTGAGCGCCCAGGTGCTCAGACTGTTCCATGGAACCTCCGGAGACCAAATCTTTATAGTCGCAGGGAGTGATAGAATTAAGCGACCAGTCTATGGAGTGTTTGGTGGAACCAACAACTGAGTCCTGTTTCCTGAAGCCCCAAGGGGCCTTATAGACAGAAGATTTGACGTTCACTTGTAGTGGCCCCTCGTCCAAGTCCACATTCACAATATCCTTTTTTGTAACCTTGTGAGGTCGCAAAAAGGCTGGCTCTAGGCCCTCAGTGCGGGGATCCAAGCCCCTTTTAGCTCTCCTCATTCAAGAGGACTCCTCCTCCACTGGCTCTGTGGCCTCCATGATCTTTCTCGTGGCTGCAAATACAAAAACAAAACACGTTGGTATAAATAAAACTGAAATAAAGAAAAAGTGCAGGGGAATAAGAAATTACCAAGGTCAGAAACTTTAGACAGGCCAACGGCCCTCAGTGATTCCTCATTGATAAGGTCCCAGCACAACGATTGACGGTTATCTTTAGTAAGCTCATCATAGGCAGCCTGTTCTTCAGTATTAAGCACGATTTTGTTGGGATTGCCATCAACTACTTTCCCAAATGATATTCTGAAAAGGGTGCCCCAATCGCCCCCTTCCCATAACAAGTACATAAATTCTTCCTTCCATTTGGGGTTATTGTCAACTACCGAGTGCCCATTAAAGATATGTGGAATCTTGGGCCTTTGTCTAATGTAGACCAAACCTGGTTGGTTGCTAGAAATATTGTAAAATTGGAAAATCTTCCTAAACAGGGGGACAATAAGTGGGAATTTTTTCCTCAGACGTAAAACCATGAAACAGAGGATTGATCGCCAGGCATTGGGTGGCAATTGACATGGGATGATTTGAACATCGACCAACAAGGTTGGGATAAAACTGTGAAAAAGAAACCTAAGCCCAGCTATAAGGGCATCCCTAAAGATACAAAGTGCATTGGGCCTCCAATGGCAAGGCCTGTCGCCAGGCCCAGCCATTACCAGTTTAAGTGGGGACTTAACATTATAACTCTTATTATAACTACGAACACAATCCTCATCATGGAATTTATTACAGCAGTTATATGCATCAAGTTCAGCTAAACTAGGATATTCATCTCCGCGAGTATTAATCATATCACTTAAGCTCATATAAGTAGAACGGATGTCGATGTCATTACCTCTCTTAGATGTAGAATTCATTTTGGCAAAGCGTTGATCAGCTTTGTCCGCCATTGATATTCAAGGGAAGAATACTCGAACCCAGAAAATGTAGATGAAGGAGATAAAGATGCAAGGAAAAACCCATAAAACTTTGAAGAAACTTCAAAGAAACCCAGAACACGGTGGAGAACCGCCGGAAAAAACCTTGAACTATGTCGGAAATCACCTTAACTTAAGAGAGATTTGAGAAAATTTTAGAAAGTAAAGTAAGAGTGATTAGAGTGAAATGAGAAATGAACTCTCACTTCACTCTTTTATAGGAATTTTTTAGCCGGTTGATGGCCGGTTAAAATTCCCTAAGACCGGCAATAGCCAGTAAAAGCCCATGAAAGGCCTAAAGGCCCAAAACGATGGAAGGTTCTAGAATAAACTAGAACCTTTCATAGAAATGAGATATATAAATATACATATATAATAAATAAATAACTAAAAGGAAATAGGCCCAATAGGTCCAATAGGCCTAAGTGGCCCAAAATACTTCGTGCCGAAAATAAGACACATTAATCGACCAGGATCGTTATCGAATTCGACCAGGATTCCTGGTCGAAAAGTCTTCGACTAGAGTGTAAAAATGGACTTTAATTCGACTAGAATCCTGATCGAATTCGACCAGGATTCCTGGTCGAAAAGTCTTCGACTAAAGTGTAAAAATGGACCTTAATTCGACCAGAATCCTGATCGAATTCGACGAGGATTCTTGGTCGAAAAGTCTTCGACCAGAATGTAAAAATGGACCTTAATTCGACCAGGATTCCTGGTCGAAAAGTCTTCGACTAGAGTGTAAAAATGGACCTTAATTCGACCAGAATCATGATCGAATTCGACCAGGATTCCTGGTCGAAAAGTCTTCGACTAGAATGTAAAAATGGACCTTAATTCCACCAGAATCCTGATCGAATTCGCCAGGATTCCTGGTCAAAAAGTCTTCGACCAGAGTGTAAAAATGGCCTTTAATTCGACCAGGATCCTGATCGAATTCGACCAGGATTCCTGGTCAAAAAGCCTTCGACCAGGATGTAAAAATGGCCTTTAATTTGACCAGGATCCTGATCGAATTCCACCAGGATTCCTGGTCGAAAAGCCTTCGGCCAGGATGGTGAAATGACCCTTAATTTGACCAGGATCCTGGTCGAATTCGATCAGAATTCCTGGTCGAAAATTTTCAATTCATCTTTGATTTTCTCATGAAAAATATGTATGAAAAATTCTTCAGACATGATAGTTGGGAGAAAAGTTCCTAAAAACTCCGGGAAAATACAAACTTGTCTCCAAAAACCAGGGGTCCGAAAATATTTGTGATAAAGAATAAAATACCCGTGAGTAGAAGAAAAGTGTTTGGAAATTGTTAATAACTTTCCGTAAGACACAAATATGGTTGCTTAGCCTCGGATAAGGCGAATAATTGTAAATGTGTAGGTCGCTCCACACTTTACATTCATGGCGATACCTGTGAAACACTAGTGTACCTAAACCTTAACTTCCAAGAAAACCTGATCAGTTTTCTTAAAAGTTGGGGGGCAAATGATACGGGCTGGAAATAAGCCCTAAAAATAATTTAATGACACATTAAATGAACCTAGGATGGTCTAAGGTCAAAGCCATTTGTGAGGCCCAAAACCCTGATTATGATGATAATTTTGTAGCAATTAAATCAGCCAAATAAAAGACTCTGCTATTGCCTCCAAAAGGAAATCAAATCATCATTGGAGTAACCTCCAAGACATACGAATTCAGTACTTATCCACCTTCCATTTGGAAGGATCTAAAATTGGACCTAACTTGTGGCTTGCCCACCAAGACACCTAATTCTATTCTGATTCTAGGGTTCTCAACACCTATATAAGGATCTGATTCCACATAAACAGAACTACGTTTTTTGGCTTGATTCTTGATATTTTCAAGATACGTAGGCATCTTGTGAAGACCCGAGTTAAGTCACGAAACACTTGATCGGCCATTAAAGCTCGAAGCTCCCATAAACCCTAGCATTAAATACACCCTACTTTTCGTTCCACAACAATATATATATATATATATTATAGGTAGAGTCTTAAATTTAATTATCAGATATATTATTATGTATTATTTCAATCTTAATATATTCTTTTTATTATTAAATAGATTTTTAAAACTTTTTTTGAAACCTTCCTTAATACTGTATAATTTTGCATTAACTAAGATAGTTACATATGCATTTAATTTCTCATCATGTCATATGATTTTATCATGTTTATTAATGAGTCATTATTTTCTCTTATTTTGGGGTATTTCCTTTGTTTGCTTTTGGAATTTTTGTGTTTTAGATGGAGCAGATTTTGGTGGGGGGTTTTGTGATAGAATTCAACTTTTGAATTACTAAATTTAGTTTATTTCCGTAAATTTAGATTTTTATTTCCTTTATTTTGAATAGTTGTGTCAAATGATCAATGTTTAATTTTCTTTTAATTATGTTTAATTGAAAATATTTACGTTTTTCTTTATTAGCTTTAAATAAAATATTTAAGTATCAGTTATATTTTTCCAAAATTACAACATTATAGTTGACTTTGTTTACACTGAGTAATTGGTGGCCATGATTTTGGCTTATTTTGTGATTGTGATAATCAGTTTCATACCTTTATTGGGGGCCATAAATGATGGCACTTTTTGTGCATTAAAGAGATAATTTGGGGGCCATAAGTGATGGCATGTTAGTGCCATATAGTGGTAATTGTGTCATAAGTGATGACGAGATGCGTGTAGTACTTTTTGACCTAATAAAAATGAGTATATTATATTTATTATCTTTTTAAAATTACCAACTAAATTTTAGTTATGGTTTAAATTATTTCCTAATATATACATACTCTATATGGGTATTATTTTTATAAGTTTAGTGAGTTAATATTTATTTTCATATAATTTTTAACTAGCTTTATAGCCCGTGCAAGGCACGGACTTACTAGTAAAATCATGTTAATATGTATTTATATTAATTTATAATTAAATGGTGCTTGAACATATTAATGTTTAGTATGCAAAATATATCTAAAAGATTATCTATTCATGATGTATATATAACTAAAAATAAAATATTCTCAAAACTGATATCTACCATAGTGGTAAAGAATCTCACGTCTAAGTTAGAGGTAAGGGGTTTAATTTTCATTAGGATCAATTTTTTATCATTAATATAATATAGGAGGGGTAATTTAGTAATTTCATGATAATTAAATTGTCTAATGATATATTAATAATGAGTTTTATAATATATTTAAAATTGATGTCTAGCATCATGATAAGGATTCTTCATTCTAAGTTAGAGGTCAATGATTCAAATCTTATTAGGAACAATTTTTTATCATTAATATAATATATGGGGGTTGTCTCGCGATATATTAATAATTTGTTTTATAATATTTTCAAAATTGTTGTCTAGCCTAGTGGTAAAGAATCTCCCTTCTAAGTTAGAGGTCAAGGGTTCAATTCTGTTTAAGAACCATTTTTTACCATTAATATAGTATATGAGGGTTGTCTCACGATATATTAATAATGAGTTTTATAATATTTTCAAATCACTATTAACAATTTTTTATCATTAATATAAAATAGTGGTCAGGGGTTCAATTCTCACTATTAACAATTTACTATCATTAATATAATATAATAGGGATAATTTAGTAATTTCCAATGGAGTTATAACATATCTGAGGTGGCATCGCTGCTGAGGTGGAATAGATTGTCTTCCAAAACCTCATGTTCTGCTATTAATAATATAATAGATATTTTTTAATTTCTCTTAATTATGCTTAAATATGTTATTGTTGAAAACCAAACTGAAAAGTTAGAATTCGTAAAGGCTTCTAACTTAATAGCAAGATCTAGAAGGAATTTTATATGGAAGGAACTTGGGGAGGAGGGTATTGTCAAAAGGAAACTGCACCTGGTTAAGTGGGAAGAAGTATGTAATCCCAAGCATAAAGGAGGTTTGGGTTTAGATAACCTTCAAGCTAAAAATGCAGCATTGTTATATAAATGGTGGTGGAGATGGATGTCAGAGAGAAACAAAATTTGGTGGGGAGTTGTTAAATCCAAGTATGAATTCTTTACTGATAAGAGTTTGAATCAGTATGACAGATGTAGCAACCTATCTTACATTATGAAAGATATTTGCTCAGTCAACAAACAGGGGAGTTGGAGGGAATTTCTGTCTAAAGAATGTTTTGATTGGTTAGTGGGTGATGGGAAGGAAGTGCTTTTTTGGGAGGATAGTTGGCATCTTCAGGGTACACTGGCTGAAAACTTTAATAGACTTTATAGACTCTCCAGGTGGAAATTTGTTTCAATTGCAGACTTTATCAATGTTTGGAACAACAGTGAGTTAAGTGGGGAAAGTTGGACCGGAAATTTGAGGAATTGGGAAAGTGCAGTAGAAGAGGAACTAGAAGAGGTAGTGAATTCAATTTCTCTTAGTGGAGTGGCAGACAAAGTTATATGGAAGCATAACAAAGGGCTTTATTCATGCAAGGAAGGTTACAAAATCATCAGAAATTTAGATTCTTCTTGTGATGGGAATTGGGTTAAATTATGGAAATTCAAGATTCCTCCCAAAATTCAAATTTTTCTATGGAAGATTGAAAAAGGGGTTCTGCCAACAGCAAGGTTTTTATCTAGGAGGCTAGGCAACTCTTTTAGTCCAATTTGCACAAGGTGAAATATAGATATTGAAACTCAGAATCATTTTCTGTGGGATTGTGAATTAACAAAGGGTATTTGGGATGAAGTGGCAATCTGGTGGAGTTTAAGTGGATCACAGAAGAGTTTATTGAAAAATTCAATTTGGGAAGCTGTTAAAATTTTTTCCAGTTCTAAGGTATGATCAGGTTGGATTTTATCAGTTATTGCTAGTCTATGGTCTATTTGAGTTAACAAGGAATAGCTTTGTGTTTAACAATCAAAAGGAATCTTTATCCTCATTGGTATACTTAATTGATCATATCTTTTAGTGGTTACTGGCTTCAAGGTCTATCAAAGAAGAGTTAGAGGGATTGTGGATGAATAATCCAGTAGGGACACTACTATTATTTAACTCTAAGGTTGTCAAGGAAGAGTACATTTGGTGGAACACAGATTTAATCGGATACACAGATGGAGCTTGGAAGAGTTTAAAAAGTGGTGTAATTTGTGGAGGAGTGGGGGGGTTTCTAAAGGATAGAAGTGATACTTTGGTATTCATATTCTCTGGTCCAATGCAGGCATGGTGTCCGCTGGAAGCAGAAAGGGATGCAGTGTTGTTTCTTTACTCAAGCATTGTTAGTAATCCTAACATAGTTGGCATGACTTCTATATGTACAGATAGCAGTCTGTTAATTGATCAGTTTGTCAAAGCAAGGGCTGGATACAAAAGTGACTTCTGGTTAGATGGTAATAGTCAGTGGATTAGCATGATCAACAATCATAATTTTAGGTTAATACTTGTCCCAAGGGAGGTCCTAAGTGGTGCTGATGATCTTGCAAAGAAAGGATTAGAAACGGGTACAATAATATCTGCATGGTGCTAGATGTAGATAAATGTTTTTAAGTGGGTTTGGATTTATTTTAGTAGGAGTGGGTCGTAGTATGTTATATCTGGGACTAGTTGATTTTGGCTGAAGTGTTGAACTGTCCAATCCAAGCAGAAGGTGGGCTACAAGTTGTGATTTGTACAATTGGCCTGAGTTAAGTAGCAGATTCAGTTGGGCTGAGTTAAGTAGCAGATTGGGGTTGGTTTTTGTTAATATTTGCACGGGTTTTAGTTTGTTAGGATTTATTTAAGATGGAAATTCGAACAGTCTTTTTACTGGAGAGGTTGGAGTAAGATTAACCCTCTTCTTTTCTCGGGCAGTTAAAAAGTAATGTAATTATGCTAGCATATTAACGAGGCTTATAGCATATTCTCGAGGCATTTTTTGATTATTTAACCACGCCTCCACAGTCACTTCTACAGTCATTTTATTTACAATCTTTTAGCTGGGGTAATAATGGAGAGAGGATGGGACTATCCTTCTAAGGGTTTTGCTAAGATCAATGTCCATGCAGTTTCTTTCGAGCAACCATTACCCAATGGTAACGACTCTGGTATAGGCATAGTGGTTCGAGATGATGAAGGAATGATTATCAAGATGATCTCTGGATCGATTGGTAATCTACTGTTAGGGGCAATGAGATGTGGGGTTTATTGGCTAGTCTTAGAACAGCTTTCTTTGAAGGTTTGAATCATGTTGAGTTGGAAACAGATAATGTTGATGCCATCAAGGAGTGGGAAGATTTGAGGTGGTTTCTGGACCCGAACCACTCAAGAGTTATCCAGCAGTTGGAGCAGAGAAAGAAGGATAGGAACCTAGCCCTAAAGCTGAAAGTGTGTGAGGAGAGTCAGAACAGGCTTGCTCAGTTCTTGGCTATTGATGGTGCAAGGAATAGGAACAGGCTAGTGGTTTTTCGTCGCTCATTTGGTAGAGTTAGAGAACTGTGGAGGCCGGATATGGGTTTGGGCTCGATTGAAGAGGTTTTTGAGGAGTTCTCAGAAGATGAATACAACAATATGCAGGCACAAGAGATGGATAATGGTGATGAGGAAGTGGCTTGAGATTTGGCTATTGGATCGGATAATGAAGAGGGTCTCTGGTTAGCTCAGGATGTGAATATGCCAAACATGGGGGCCTCGAATGCGGTGCAAGTGGTGATTGGTTTGCCAGCTTCTGGGGTTACAGGTGATCGTCTAGGTTCTCCAGCACATCATGAGGGGACTGCTGCTGTCGGTGGTGATGATGTTGTTGTTCAAGCGGATGGTGTTGGTGACCAAATGCAAGAAGGCTAGCTCCGGAATCGATCTTCAAGGAGAAGTTTTATTAAGTTTTATTAAGTTTAAGTTCATTTTACTTTTAATTCGGTGAATTTTGATGGCAACCTGTTAGGGTTGTTTAAACTGTTTAAGTTCATTCTAGGCCCTGGTTGGTTGTTTGGGCTAGATGCTGGGATTTTAAGGCTTTAAGCCTTTTATTAATATATTTTGATTACCAAAAAAAAAATCTCATTCATGTTTCGAAATTCATAATGGCTTCTAATTTGAAGAGCCGGGTCATTATTAATGATTATTGTTGTGTCATATTTGTAATCGATAATTATTAATTATAAATATAAAGTCTTAAAAAATAATTTTAATTTATTTTGATATTGAATTACATATCTAACCAAAGGGATCCCTTTGGTTAGGAGTGAACAACCTTTTTCAAAATTTATATAAGTTTTAGTATATTTAATACTATATTTGTTGGGTATTAGTACTATATGAGTTTTATATAATTTTTTATATTCTCATGTTACTTTATTATATTTTATTTCTAACCAAAGGGATCCCCTTTGGTTAGAAGGTTATCACTTCATTTTATTCAAATTACAAGATGCTATAATATTTGTAGTCTTATTTTCTTTTGTTGTTTCATCGACTAATTAGCTCTTGTTTTGATTTGTTGTGGTGCCTTTAGATGTTCAATGAAACAAAGATGGAAGTGGACTGGTTATACGTGTTTATACGAGCAGGTTAGACTTACTTGGATGGGAAGAAGTGTGAAGAGAAGATGGATGAAGGCGGGAACTGGAGCAATAAAAAGTTTCTAATATTTTGCTTATTAGGATTTATGTAAATTTTAGTAGGGCACTATTTTTCCCCCTTGAGGTTTTCTCCCATAGGGTTTTACTCTTGTGGGGTTTTAACGAGGCCTTATTTGGTGGATATAAAGGTTTTTATTTTCAAAGCTTCCAGGGGAATCTCTTTCTTATGGATCATGCGATCCATGGATTGGCTTAGCATACCTTTCGATTAGATAATGAGCTTTTATTATCTCTTCGAGATGTATTATATGATTTTATATCAATAAAATGATTTATCATTTTAGCAAAAAAAAAATCAGTGTATTAGCATTGATTAGTTATAGATATTGTTCGAAGCATAGGAATCCGAAAAAGTTGAAGACATATTAAAGATAAAGGTTAAAGAAGATAGCTACAGTCTTGAAGGTATACTCACTGAAAGAAGCTCATATATATGTTCAAGCGTCAGTGAAGAATAAAGAATGAAGTATTCAAAATTGTGGTAATAGTGAAGATGTTTTCTAAAGTACAAAAGAGGATTTTAGTGAAAGTACATTGTTTATTGGTAGTCAGTGTTTGAAATAAGAAGCTACAGCAAGATTATGATGGTGTAAGTGGTTAAGTGTCAGAACATTCAAGAGTGAAGATCTCCATCTTTGTTAGTCACTTGTGAACCAGACCAGTGCATTAAGTGTCAACAATATAAGGGAAAGATTATCACATAAGTCGTGGCTCGAAGAATCAACATTGAAAATATTCTTAGTCACAACTGGCAGGAGGGACACTTCATAACTATAGTTGATGAAATTGGATCATGTACAGAGTAATCAAAGATGAAGATTATAACTATTGTTAGTCACTTGCTGTAACACCCCCAGATCCGGGGTCCGGGATCCGGTGGTTACGGTTTCCAATTCTGTCCACAACAATTGAACTTTCCTTAACATAAAATAAATTACGTCTCTATAACCCAACACAACAATATAAAACACACCCGTTATAGTCCCAGAGATGAAATCAGAGTAACAATCAAATTTTTTATTAATCACATTATGAGTTCTTACAATCCAAAAGAATTTCAATATAAATACATACTCTTTGCCATCCATTTACATAAGTCATACTAGACCATATTCTTGGTACTGGAAGAATAAATATATCCTACCAATAGCTTCTTCTTCAGCTCTGGTAGTCTCATCGTCCTCGCCCGCGTCGAGTGCGCCTTGTGCGAGTCATCTGGTCTAGCTGTTGTTGTGATATAATAATAAAGCAAGGGTGAGCAATAGCCCACCAACAATAATATATAACTGAACGATAATGTATAACAGTTCAAAAGTATCTTTCAAACCATATGCCATGCATTTACGGAAATGATGCTAGTATAATATGAACGATGAAGTTACAAGGTAACTTAAGGTATTTGTTTGTAGAAATATCTACTACATCAAAAGTAAGCGTGATATTCTCATTGTCATTAAAAGAGGAACTTGCATGAAAAGATTGCAATTCCAGTTATGAACACTTTTCCAGCTCTGCCAACAGTAATCATGTTGCAGGAAATAAATAAGTTTTGGATGATGAACCAATGATGGAGTATTCACCGCGCCCGCTGTTCCAATCTTGATGATCAGTCGAGATCGTACAGCTCAATTTAGATTTACTACCGGTAGAAGGAAGAACTGACGGCTTTACTTGTCTACCGCCTTACTAGCTCTCCCCGGCCAACGGTTGGGCCAAAGGGGATGGACCGGCGCTACTCGGCCTCTTACACGACTCCTAGTTCAAATAGAATTCATGATTCTGAATGTAACGTTCGTCCCCCTTTCCCCAAGTGTAATACTTGTTGATAAGACTCTACAAGGTAGTCGTATCTAGTTGGAAAGGAAAATTCACCAATAACTTCCAAGCTGTGGCTTGGTATCGAATATCAACTTGTTCCAACAATCTTACCCCTCGAAAGATGAGAAGGTAAACAACGACTTAATAAGTCAATAGCACTCGAGTTGCGAGTGAAGAGAATACTTTATGACCGGGAAGTCGACAAGATAAATAACATTTTCCAAGTAAGGTTCCCTTATTATTAGGGAGATAGACTCAAAGAAGAATGATGTCTGAGAACCTTTCTTGATATAAGATTAATAATAATATGACTCCAAAATATTTTCTGTAATAATCGAAGAAGATAAACCTTATCGAGGTTATTCTAAGTATGGAATAAATATTCAGAGAATATTTATTGAATTAAAATATTTTACGGAATATTTAGGAATATGAAAGAATATCTTTAATCAGAATATCTCTCAAATAATTCTTGAAGAAATATCGAGAGAATATTTATTGCATAATTAAATATTCAAATGAATATTCCAAATAATATTCATTAATTAATAAGACCTGAAAGGAATATTTAAAATATTTAAAATAATATTCGATGATTAAATAGAACCCTGGATGAATATTCAAAATAATATTCATAATTAGTTAGGAATTTAAATGAATATTGATAAAGTAATATTCATTTAATGGATAATATTCTAAATGAATATCAAGTAATGTTCATTTAGTAATCCAAGCTTTAAAGGAATATTCGAGATAAGACTCGATAAATAAATCAAGTTTCAGATGAACATTAAAATAATATTCGACAGGTAATTACTATCTTAAATGAATACTCAAAAGTAATATTCATTTAATGAATAATATTCTAAATGAATATCCAAATAATATTCATTTAGTAGTCCAACCTTTAGAAGAATATTCGCAATAATAATCGATAAATAATTCGACTTTGAATGAATATTAAAAATATTATTCGTCGAATAGTTACGTTCAAATAATTATTTGAAGTAAAGATCGTTAAAATAAATAATCTCGAACGAATATTCAAATAATATTCGTCGCCCGAATAATGAAAAATATTTACTTAAATATTTTCCTCCGAGGTAATCTCGATATATCAAGAAATATTGACTCCCGGTCTATATTTGATGAATAAGATGTATACGCCCTTCTATGAGGGTCTTACAATAACCGGCTTATAGTTGCTACGATAGCTATCTAATTTATAAGCCAATAACAATCAGGGAACAAGCATAATGATATAACTTGAAAGTAGGCATGCATGCTATGGCATATGTATAACAGAACACACACACACACACACACACATATATATATATATATATATATATATATATATATTTATTTATTTATTCAATCACAACAACAGCCTAAAAGAAGGGAATTGAAACTTGCCTGGTAGTCGTGTACGGTAAGGGATAGTGGTAGCGGGTCCCGGTTCAGCTTGGTGATCTATAAATAGCCAAGGCATTCGGGATTAATCACTTAACATATTAAAAGTTAAGTTATACTTAATTCGAAACACGTTCTCGAGTTATCTCGTTATACCCCTTTTAGTGGATTACTTTTATCACTAATCCGACCCGACATTCGTTCGTTAATACGACATGTCATTGTACTTATACTTGGGACATACTTAAGTCATATGAGTTCTAAGGTCGATCGTTACGAACCAATACTATACTCCGAGTTTTATCGCCCGTTTTCTAAGTGTTTTACCGAAGTTATAAAAGAGTCATCTTTTAGGGGTTCGTTCGCGTTTAACCTCGACTCGAACATTTTTAATAAATCGAAATATGATCCTTTTGACATACGGTTTTCTTTCACACCTTCCTTTTTACCTCTAGTATTTATTTACCAAGATTCGCCATGACGTTACATAGTTTACGAGGGTTCAATTACAGTTACGAACTTTCGTTTACGGATTCGAACTACTTTTAGTAATTTGGTCATAATTCCTAAACCGTAAATCGAAATGCTTCGATTCTTTCGCCAAAGTGATCTATGTTTAAAAACCTATCAGTAGGGTTCATTGCTTTGTCAGGAACAGAGAGTTATGACCACTGACCAAATCGATTTCTTAATGTTAATGAAAATCGGGCATTACGACGGCTATGAATCGAGCATTCTAAAAATCATATCGCATCAACCAAGCCACACCGGGCATCTAAACAATTTATACACTTAATAAGCATCTCTAAGAGTCCAGAAGCTACTGATCTTGGTATTGAAAATCATCATGCTTCTTGATTCACTAAACCACTTAACTAATCATGCTTATAACATCATTAAGAACATATTACTCTAAAATCATCAAGAACAAGCATGATATCAAAGTAAGGCCTAGGGTTTCAAGAGATTTATACCTTCCTTGGAGTGTGTAAAGACCTTGATAAGCTTTGCATAGTCCTTGTATACCCATAACCAAGCTTAGATCATCCTAGAAATCAAGAAAATCAAGAGTTGTTCTTGAAAATCACTATTCACCCTAGTCTTTGATGATTTCTTTGAAAATGGAAAAAGTGGTGTTTGAGGCTAAGATTTCTAGGGTATCATTTTTATGAAATATAAGATCTATGTTAAAAATTTGGAGATCAAACAATGGTGGAAAGGTTGATTTTGGTTTTTGAATTAAGGCATATAGCCGACTGGGGAAGAAAGGGAGAGATGTTGGTGTTCTTGCTTGGCTTGCTTGGAAATCTTGAATTATTGTGATGCTTGGAAAATATCTAAGTCATAAAGCTACTTTATCAAGGGTTATGTCATGGATGATGTCTTTGGAATGGACAAGTGTTGAATTCTTGTGGTTGGAGGAGATTAACTTGCTAAGTACTTAGTTAGCTTGCTAAGTATGCTAGTCACTCTTGTAACTACTTAGTTACTTGATCTCATCCACTTGCACATACTTGCATCTTGGTTCTCTGCTTGTTTCTTTGTCCGTTTATTGCTCAGTTCATTGATCGTTCGGACGAATAACTAAGTAGTTTCACCTCTAGGGTTTACCGGGAAATTTCTCGATATTCATAATACCTTCCCCAATCCTTAATATAATCCTCGTGATGACCATGTAGGATATTTAATCTCGATACGAACTTAATCCGTAATCTAGGATTCGTTCGCTTTATTGATTAATCTCGTTATAACGTTTTAGCGATTTCTAGAACGCTTGTTTCACTGCCTCAGTGGTTTCCTACCTTCATTCTTAAATCAAATATAATAACATCCCAAAATATCAAATCCTCAAAGTTAATATCTCAATTCTTGGATTATAATAATATTTAATCCACTGCCCGGTCAAATATTATACCGAAAAAGAATTTGGAATTTCTGAATTCCGATCGTCTCTGCATTCACTTATTTCCTCCGCGTATTACTAATATGACTTTGAAACATCCATATCACGTCCCGTACATAGGGTGGCGTGAAAAGTTTTCCAACTTACAAAATCACTATTCATCCACCAAATTACTATGCACGTACAGGAAACACTATGCACGTACGGGAAACACTATGCACGTACGGGAAACACTATGCACGTATGGGAAACACTATGCACGTACTCATTTCCCTTCAAGGATCCATTAGCTCCTTCCTGGATGGTAGATTATTCTTATCTAGGTCCTCAACCATCGAATTACTCTATTCTGACAATATTCCAATGCATCAGGATCATTGTCCAAAGCAATATCCATTCATTACAATCATTGTTCTTTGAAACCACCATTCATTAGAGCTGGTGACCTTGTTGTCGGAATCATTGTTCCTCGTTTTATCCTTACTTAATAAAAAGTTTTAATTATATCCAAAATTTGGGGTTCTTACACTTGCGAACTAGACCAGTGCACTAAATTTCAACAATATCAAGGGAAAGATCTTCATCAATATTGCCATAAGAAGAACCAAAAGAATTATTTTTCTAAGTGACGATACAGGTTTACAGGTACTTGTTCTAAAACTAGAAGAGTGGAACTTTTAGAGTGCAAAAGGTGAAAAAAGTACAAAAGTGAGTGATGAAAATGAAAAGTAAGATTATTTTTAAGTGGTGAAATTGTCCACCATTCATTTCCACCACTCATCAGTCATTTTCACCACTCGTCCATTATCTCCACCAGTCTTGCTCTCCACCAGTCTCGTTCTCCACCAGTCTTGTTTTCCACCAGTGTGGTTTCGCCAATTAGATTTTAATTGATTAAAATCCACTTCCACTAGTCATATAAATTCCACAGTTAGAATTTAATTGTTGAAGGAATTATTTTCTTTTAATAATTCTTCTACCAGTTAGCTTATCTAGTTAGTGGATATTTTGCACAGCTTATTGGAGAAGCAATTGGCATACTTGGACGAGAAGCAACCACGTTGCCCAGTTGAATGACTCTACACATAAAGCAGCAAAATAAATTATCTTCACATATTTCTTCGTCTTGAAGTCTAAGAAAATATACAGAGATAAATACACATCTGAGGTGGAGAGAAACACAGTTACATATTTGTTCACCTTCCCACCAGAGGTTTGTTAATAGCCAGAACTATTGTTGTAATATCTTTATGGCCATTACAATTCTATCTGGTGGATTAATAATTTCTTTAGACAAATTAGAAGCTAGATCTTGTAAAGAAATTAGTTTGTATAATCTCTGTAGAGAAGCAAGCACATTGTTCTTGGTAGCCGGTAAATTATTTACCTGGTGTATCGACCTCTTTCAGGATTTATATATCGAATATATTTCTTGAAAATTTTGTGTTCGTTATCTTTATATCCTAAACACTATACAACACGAACCCACTTCAAGAACCCTAATTTATTATCCGCAAAACACTTGAAAGAATTTTTAAAAATAGTGGAGTGTCATATTCAAACCCCCCCTTCTACGATACTTCGAGATCTAACAGTAAGCATGCTACTTCACTCATTGTCTTTATGTGAGTCAAATTGGATAATTGTCTTTGATAGAATTCTCATAAAATACCATCCAATTTGCATGTATATAAAAGGAATGTTTCTTTTTGCTCTAGGTCTCCAAAATTTGACTTCCATGTACACTTGATATCCGTTGAAGGTTGATTATCTTGATATCCGTTAAAGAGCCTTATCTGTTGATGTAGTTTAATTCAACTATACTCTCAACTGATAACTTGAGTCTTTTAGTACATGGTACAATAGAACTTATCCGTTGATAATTTACCTCTTCAACGAATGTTGTAACACATGTCATCCGTTGAATTGTTACAGAGTATGACTTATACAAAACTAGCTTATAGCCCATGCAAAGAACGGGTTACTTTTAAATACTTTTAAAATTATATGATTAAATAAAATATAGTATAATAATTTATTATGGATATAATTTAACTTTGTAATTAATTAATAAAATTATTAGTAATAATAATAGTTATTTAATAAATGATATGTATTGATTAGAACTAATAATATAAAATCTTAATGTAAATTTGTTGTTGACGGGATTCGAACCTTGGATCTTTAGAAGAGGGATTTAAAGATAAAATATTCTTTATTATTAGATCTAACGGCTATCATCTATTTACTAAATATCTAATGGTCACTATTCTTTTAGATAGTTGAACCAGGTTGAACCAAACAACCAAATTATACCCCTATTTTCTTATTATATAATAATATAGATATGTTTAAGTGTTTTAAGTTAATATCAAGAATCAACATAATTCCTAACAAGAAATATGAAATAATATTAATTTAAAACATTTTCTTAATTATAACAATATAAACTTATTTTCTATATTTGGATTCAATACAAATATAACTATTGTTCAACAAATGATGTTCAACTCAAGTTTTATATCTACTAAACACCCGTTATAAAAGAATTTTAACTTTTCATAAAAAATATTCCAAATATGTTTTTAATAAATTATAAAATGTTATAAATATTTTTAAAATTTTCAATTATATGTATGAAACAAAATTTTAATTATTATTTAATAAATGATGTTGAACCGAAGTTATATATGTGTTGAACAAAAAAAATTGTATTTAATTTCTTTTTTACTAAATTAACCCTATATATATATATATATTACTATATTAAAGCCGAAAGATTGAAAGTTTGTCGGTTTGGTTATCCTAATTATTAAAATAAATAATAATAATATTATTATATTAAAACAACAACTCAAAAAGTTAATTAATAATAATTATATTCAGATTGAGCTTTTTCTTGGACTCTTTCTTCTCCTATACTCCAACAACTCAATTACCTATCTTCTCCAAATATTTCACTTCTAATGAAAACACGTTACCTTTTAATTTAAAATTAATATTACAATAATTAATATATATCCAAAATATTACACCATATCTTTCCGTCACTATTTTTAGTAATATTTTTTTTTCAAATTAAAACATGTTAACTTTTAATTTAAATAATATTATTATATTAAAAACAACAACACAAAAAGTTAATTATTAATGTTATCATAATTATATTCCGATTAAAATTCCTCCACCCGCATTGAGCTTTTTCTTGGACTCTTTCTTCTCCTATGCTCCAACAACTCAATTACCTATCTTCTCCAAAAATTTCACTTCTAATGAAAATACGTTACCTTTTAATTTAAAATTAATATTGCAATAATTAATATATATCCAAAATATTACACCATATCTTTCCATCAATAATTTTAGTAATACTTTTTTCTAATAAAAACACGTTAACTTTTAATTTAAAACTAATCTTACAATCATTAATATACACCCAAAAGTATCACACCATATAATTCAAATCATTATTTTGAGTAATAAATAAGAATCGTTAAATCTAATAATAAGATACATTATATGTTAGATATAATTGATGTAATGTTTCAGTGTTTAAGTGTAACAGTGATATATCAGAGTTTAACTGGAAGGAAGTCAGAGTTTGGTAAACTCTGACTGACGGAAGCTGGACAGAGTTTAGTAAAGTCTGTCTAGAAGCAGCACGTACGGAGTCAACAGAAGATATTAGAGATCAATTGAAGATTGATATGGAAGCGAGATCTTTGGAGACTGGATAGCTATCAAAGAGATCGAGTTGACTTAGGAGACGTGTGAAAATCTGTAATTGATATCATTGTATAGCTGATTATTAGGAATATCAATTAGAGATTGTATCGAAGCTGTATATTTTATAAATACAGTTAGGTTAACCCTAGAAGGGTATCGTGCATCGAACTATCTTTATTGTAACCTAGCAGCTCTTTGTGATAGTTTACATCACGAAGAGGGTTTTTAATATCAGAAGATTTAAAGTGCATAATCATCTTACTTGTTAAACTCTCATACGAATTTGATTATTAATTGTGTATTCGGCCTAACAAGTGGTATCAGAGCCAATCTGTTACTTTATTACAGGTTAAGATCCAAACACAACAATAATCATGTCAGCAATTCCTCTACCAACATCTACTAGTTCTGAAAAGGCTCCTACTACTGTGAGTCGTTATGAACCAATCAGGGTTCCTATTCTCAGGCCATCAGAGTATGCCATGTGGAAGGTCAAGATGACTATGTTTCTGGAGGCTACAGATCCAGAATATCTTGACAGGATTTATGAAGGCCCTCACAATCCTACAAAGCTATCTGCTGCAACTGCTGGTGAAGAAGCTAAAATAGTTCCAAAGGAAAAGAAGGACATGACTCCTGAAGATCCATCATCAATTGCTAAGGATGCGAAGGTTAGGCATTTACTGCATAGTGCTTTAGACAATGTTATGTCTAACAAAGTGATTAACTGCACCACTGCAAAAGAGATATGGGATGCTCTTGAAGTCAGATGTCAAGGAACTGCTGCTATTAAGAAGAATATGAGAAACATACTCACACAAGAGTATGAGCACTTTGAGGCTAAACCTGAAGAGACCATGACAGAAACATTTGATAGATTCTGTAAACTGCTCAATGATCTGTCATTGGTCAACAAAAAGTATGATCTAGAAGACTCAGATCTCAAGTTTCTTCTTTCTCTACCTGAAAAGTGGGATGTGAAAACAACCACTATTAGAGACAACTATGAACTTGCTGAAACAGAGATTGATGAAATCTTTGGGCTGCTCAAAACTCATGAATTGGAAATGGAGCAGAGAAACAGGAGATCAAGCAGGAAGGCAAAGTCTGTTGCTCTTAAGGTTGAAGAAAAGCCTCAGAAGAAAGAGGCATCAAGAAGGAAAATGAAGGGAAAAGCTTTGTCATACACTCAGAAAGTGAATCATCAAACTCTGATTGTGATTCAAATTCTTCTGAATCATCTAACTCTGAGGATGATGAAGAAGAAATGAGAAAAATGGATGTGTTGATGGTGAAGACCTTCAAGAAAATGGATTTCAAGAATTTCAAGAAAGGGAAAAGGTTTTCTAGAGATTCAAATGAAGACAGAAAAATTTTCAAGAAGTCTGAAAGAAAAGAGACCAAATCTGGGAAAAAGGATAATTCTGAAATTCAATGCTACAAGTGTAAGGAGATGGGTCACTATGCTCCTGAGTGCAAGAAGGGTAAAACTGGAAAGGTACTCTACACTAAAGGCAGAGATTGGGCAGACACTTCAGATTCTGATGAAGAAATTAACTATGCTCTCATGGCTACTACTGAATCAGAAACTTCTGAAAATCAGGTACCTCTAACTACCTATGCTTATAATATTGATGACATTTCTCAATTAAGAATTTATCTTAAGTCATTGCATATAAGTTATAGGGATCAGACTTTAGAGAATGAGATGATAAAATCTGAAAATTCTGAACTTAAGGTTAGAAATAAACTTGTTGAAGAAAAACTTGAAAACATGCAACAAGTTCAGAAAGAGAGAGATGATGCTGTTTCTATAGAACAGGATTTGCTTCAGAAATATAAACAACTAGAATCTGAGTTGGAGGAAGCAAATAAGAAAATTAGGACTTGGACTAATTCTGGAAAGGACACTCAACAGATTTTTCAAACAGACACTGTTGGTCTAGGTTATAATGAGGGAGATGAACTAAGATGTCAGACCTCATTTTGTACATGGAGCCAGTAAATTTTTGTCTGATAATGAAAAAGAAGCTGTTAAAAGTGAACCAGTAAAAACTAGTGTTAAACAGGTTAATATTGGTTCAATGACAGATAAACAACTCAAACATAAACTGAAGGAGTTAAAATCTGTTAAGAAACAAAGAGTGTCAAATAAGAACAGAAATGGAAAAGTAGGCATCACTTCAGGAAATAAACCAATGCTTGCTAGTTATGCTCCAAGAAAGACATGTCATAACTGTGGTAGTACTAAGCATCTTGCAAATTTCTGCAAGAAAAACAAAAATATAAAATCTTTACCTTCCAAGTCTGAGGTAAAGAAGGATTTTGCTAGAACTAAGCCACAGACTTTATGTACACACTGTGGAAGCACTTGGCATTCCATTTATACTTGCAGACAGTATCATGCTATCTATCATAATTACTATGAACTTAAACCCAAT
This sequence comes from Saposhnikovia divaricata, assembly GCA_036435485.1. Lineage (NCBI taxonomy): Eukaryota > Viridiplantae > Streptophyta > Magnoliopsida > Apiales > Apiaceae > Saposhnikovia > Saposhnikovia divaricata. Next base: position 173,491,038 of record CM071598.1, read on the forward strand.
CTGAAGTGGGTTAAAGTTAATACTGCAAGTGTAAACTCTGATACTGTTAGCTCAAACTCTGATAATGTTAATTCCGCTGCTAAAGCTAACAAAGTTAAGAATGTCAAAGGATCCAAGCAAGTCTAGATCCTTAAATCTAATCCTCAGTAATTGCTTGTGATTGCAGGGCAACAGGGAGGCAACCCTAGTTGTGGACAGTGGATGTTCAGGACACATGACTGGAAATAAAGCCCTGCTATCAGACTATGAGGAGAAGGCTGGCCCAAAAGTTTCCTATGGTGATGGCAATGTAGGAAGAACATTGGGATATGGCAATATTAATCTTGGAAATGTCATCATCAACAATGTAGCTCATGTCCCAGGACTCAAGCATGACTTGCTATCTGTGAGTCAAATCTGTGACAAGGGATATCATGTAGATTTTCAACCTGAATATTGTGAAGTTATCAGCAAATCTACAGGAAAAGTTGTTCTAGTTGGTCATAGGCAAAACAACATTTATGAAATCAAGCTCTTAATAGACTCTGTTGGAAAAGCTGTTTGCCTGTCTACAAGAATGGCTAGTGAAGAGAGTTGGAAGTGGCACAAGAAACTCTCACATTTGAACTTGAACAACATCAATGAATTGATCAGAAAGGATCTTGTAAGAGGACTCCCAAAGGCTCTGTTAAATGTTGATGGCCTATGTGATTCATCTCAAAAGGCCAAGCAAAGGAAGTCATCTTTCAAGAGCAAGACAGAATTTTCAATCACTGATCCTTATCATCTTCTGCATGTTGATCTTTTTGGTCCAGTAAATGTTATGTCTATAGCAATGAAGAAATATGCTTTAGTCATTGTTGATGAATACACTAGATTCACTTGGGTGTATTTTCTAGCAAAGAAGGATGAAACTACATTAACTCTGATGGAGCATGTGAAACTTCTAGACAAAGGATCAAGTAACAAAGTCAGAATCATCAGAAGTGATAATGGAACTGAGTTCAGGAATGCAACAATGGAAGAATTCTGCAAGAACAATGGAGTGAAGCAAGAATTTTCAGCACCTGGTACACCACAACAAAATGGTGTAGTTGAAAGGAAAAATAGAACCTTGATAGAAGCTGCCAGAACTATGCTTGATGAAGCAAAATTGCCAACTTATTTCTGGGCAGAAGCTGTTCAAACTGCTTGTTTTACTCAAAATGCTACACTGATCAATAAGCATGGAAAGACACCATATGAGATGGTGAAGAAAAAGAAGCCTAACCTGAAATACTTTCATATTTTCGGGTGCAAATGCTTTGTTTTGAAGACTCATCCTGAACAGTTGACCAAGTTTGAGCTAAAGGCAGATGAAGGAATTTTTGTTGGCTATCCACTGTCAACAAAGGCATTCAGAGTTTACAATCTGAGAACTAAAGTGAACATGGAATCTATACATGTGTCTTTTGATGACAAGAAGATAACTGGACTTGAAGACATAGATGAATATGATCAACTGAACTTTGAAAATGAAGATTTAAACTATGATCAAACTATTCTGACAGACTCTGTTGAAACAAACTCTGAACCTCTACTGGTAAACAATGGAGAAACTTCTCAGCCACAACAAAGGGAAGAACCAGTTGAGGGGGAGCATGATCAAGATGAAGACTCAAACATTGATACTGAGTCAAATGAAAAATCTGGATCAAAACTCTGATGATTCAAACTCTGAAAATTCAAATTCTGACTCTGGGCAGTCAAGTTCAGGGGGAGTCTCAGAAAATGAAGAAAGCCCACAACAAAATCAGGAGAGCATGGATCAAGGGGGAGGATCACATGCTGATAGAAGTCATTTGCCTTCTGCAAGGAAATGGACCAAATCACATACACCTGATTTGATAATTGGTGATCCAGATGCAAAAGTGAAAACAAGAAGTGCCACTGCAAGTGAATGTTTGTTTCATGCATTCTTGTCTAAAAATGAACCAAAGAAAGTGGAAGAAGCTCTTCAAGATGCTGACTGGATAACAGCAATGCAGGAAGAGTTGAATGAATTTGAAAGGAATGAAGTTTGGACCCTTGTACCAAGGCCAAAGAACAGATCTATTGTTGGTACTAAATGGGTTTTCAGAAACAAGACTGACAGTGAAGGTGTTATCACAAGGAACAAGGCTAGACTGGTAGCAAAAGGCTATTCACAGCAGGAAGGAATAGACTATGATGAAACATTTGCTCCAGTTGCAAGATTGGAGGCAATCAGAATTTTTCTAGCATATGCCTCTCACAAGAAATTCAAAGTGTTCCAGATGGATGTGAAAAGTGCTTTTCTGAATGGGAAGCTTGAAGAAGAAGTGTTTGTTGAACAACCACCAGGATTTGTGGACCCAAAATATCCAGACCATGTCTACAGGCTGGATAAAGCACTCTATGGACTTAAGCAAGCACCAAGGGCATGGTATGAAACTCTGGCTCAATTTCTCTTAGAAAGTGGATTCAACAGAGGTACTATTGACAAAACTCTGTTTTATTTCAAATCTGGGAGTGACTTGCTTTTAGTTCAGATATATGTTGATGACATTATCTTTGGGTCTACTAATGATAAACTCTGTAAGAAGTTTGCCAAGCTCATGCAGTCCAGATATCAAATGAGCATGATGGGAGAGCTTAGTTATTTTCTAGGCCTACAGGTGAAACAAACAGATGATGGTATCTTCATTAATCAAGCAAAATATACCAGAAATCTTCTCAAGAAATTTGGTATGCTTGACTGTTCATCTGCATCAACTCCCATGGCAACAGCAACTAAATTGGACAAAGACACATGAGTTTCAGTGGATATGACAAACTACAGGGGCATGATAGGATCTCTTGTTTACTTGACAGCTAGTAGGCCTGACATCATGTATGCAACCTGTCTTTGTGCAAGGTTTCAGGCAGATCCTAGAGAGCCACATCTGACAGCTGTGAAAAGAATCTTCAAGTATCTCAAGGGCACTATATCATTAGGTCTATGGTACCCCAGAGAATCAGATTTCAAGCTACTTGGGTATTCTGATGCAGACTTTGCAGGCTGCAAGATAGACAGAAAAAGCACTAGTGGAAGTCGTCAATTTCTTGGTGACAGACTTGTCTCTTGGTACAGCAAGAAACAGAAATCAATTTCTACATCTACAGCTGAAGCAGAGTATATTGCAGCTGGTAGCTGTTGTGCACAGATCTTGTGGATGAAGAATCAATTGCTGGATTATGGATTGAGGTACAGTAAGATTCCTATTTACTGTGATAATCAAAGTGCTATTGCTATGACAGGTAATCCAGTACAGTATTCAATGACCAAGCACATCAGCATAAGGTACCATTTCATCAGAGAACATGTGGAAGAAGGGAATATTGAACTACATTTTGTGTCTACAGAACAACAGCTTGCAGATATCTTCACCAAACCATTGAGTGAAGCTACATTTACAAGACTGGTCAATGAACTAGGAATGGTCTCTGGTTCCGACTAGGACTGTTGGTTAGATTCAAATTTTACTTATGTAATGTGTTGCTCATATTTCCTTGATTTGTTAAGTGCAAAGTGATCTCCGTTGATTAAACTCTGTTATGCATACTCTATTAACATGTTTTTCTTTAAACACTGCCAAACTCTGTTAAACTCTGTCAGCATGCCTGTATGTCATACACTGTTAATAAGTTTGTTAAACTCTGTGAACTCTGAGTTGATTTGTGTCCGAATGAAAACACCAATGAAGAAATATGTATGAAGCATGATTCTCAGCAATTAATCATGAATCTTTCTGAGTTATTGTGATCCAATCTTAGATTGTACAGAAAGTTAACACAGCATGATACTGGTTCATATTTATAGCATCTCTTAGTTTATTTTGTCCTAAACTCTGAGTCTATAAATACTGTGTGTATTACCTCTCATGAATAACTACTGATGTTGATGAACTCTAAACTCTGTTAGTTATACTCTGGTAGATTAAAATGCTTACTGCAATACCCCAAAGAAAATATATATAGGTTGCTATACTCCTTTGAGATTATGTTGGAGACTAGGATGACCCAGGAACTTATTGGTATATAATATGTGCTAAAATTCTCTGATTTTTGGTGACTAGTCAAATACTAGGATGACCCAGGAACTTATCAAAATGATAAGGGCTAAAATTTTTGAATTTTTGGTGACTAACTCCAACCTCTAGTTACTGGAATGAATAGAATAAAAAAAAATTAAAATTAGCAATAGAGGGGGTATAAAATAAATTAAATGTTACTGTATATAGATTGATCACTACAGAGTTTAGCTTTCATCATACAGTCAGTGTTTACTATGAGAGTTTGTGCATCCAGTGTTTATTGATTTACTTTATGGATTTTATGAAAAATTAGATGCTTTAAAAATTGATTTGGTATACTCTGCTACACACACACATATTTTCACAACTGTGCAATTTTTGAAAGGGTTTCGGTGATAAAGTTGGAGAATTGATAAACGCTGTTGATTTGTGGTTAGTACTCTAAGGTAAATTTTCATTTGGATAATTTGAAAATTTTGGAGTAAATAGTGCTTTTGACAACTGTTAATAAGTGTATTGTGTTAAAGTGTCTTGGAAATAGGAAAGAGAATACAGCGGTGATAATTGCTATTTTTACTGCGCATGATTAATTGATCCACTGTATGTATACTACAAGTAATCCCTAATTGTTCTGTTCCTGATTTAATTGTGGTTATTGTTGATGAATTTGTTACTTATATGATTACTTTAATTAGTTTTCATTTTCTTTGATTTAATTCTTTGAAGAACAATTCATAAACATAAAATTTGCAGAACACATTGAATAAATTAGAGAAATAGGATTCTTCATTAATAATAAGAAAGAGATTACATGCAAGTATTACATCTTTTTGTTCTCTCTATCTACTAATCCATTCAACAGGAAAATAAAAAGTAAAGTCCAAACCACTCCATTGTTAGCAGCCATCCCATATCCCATCTTTGCCACTTTGTTTAGGTGGAAGTTGAAGGGATAAGGTTATTTTTGCTGACATATTCATTAACAATGGTTGGTGGTGTTGGATGAGGATGCCTTAGAGGAAAGCCATATTAATGTTTCTTGAAGAGCAGCATCGATGTCGATCACTCTTGCAGGCTTTTCTCTCTCGATTTCTTGAAGACTGGCATCCATCTGCAGCCACAGAGTTTCAAGCTGCCTTTCCCAGTCAAAGGCATCAAACTCTTCACGAGTATAACTGAAGATATCTCTGTTCTCTACGAGATGGAGATTCTTTTCCTTGATGGTAAGTTTTGACATTGTTTAACGGTGTGTTGTGTGAAGGGTTTTTGATTTTCAGGAGAGAATGAAAGATTAAAGGGATAGTGAACAAGTCTCTAGGCATTAAATAGAGATGGGTAAGTAACGAAGTACTAAAACGCTTCGTATTCTGGTTTTCAATGGTTCCAGGTATTTTAAGAGAGTGTTATTTGATTTTTTTTTAAAATCAAATATTTTATTGTTATATTCACAAATACACTTCTTAAAATTACGAGCGCGTGTATTTCACTCACCCATTATTGTGTCCCACTCACACATTAATCTAGGAACTGTTGAGTGTTTGAATACATAAACGATTGAGTTTTAATTTTTAATTACAACTCTAATTACTTTTGTGTACAAACGATTGAGTTTTACTTTCACCCACTCACTTTTACATCTCACAGTTCTCTAAGTTTTCACTTGCGCATTTTCACAAACACTTTTCCTACATAAACTTTTATTTGTGATTTCTTGCCCATTTCTTGATTCAATGGCTTCTAAACCATTCACTGTTCTTGGTCTACATTTTGTCCCTAACAATTATGCAGCCCCACTCAATCATGAACGTGTTCCAGAAGCGTTTCATCTTATGCAGAATTTCTTGAGAGACTCAGAGATTGGACAAGCTCTGGTTGAACCTAGTACTCTCTCTGCATCTCAAATTGCCACATTTTGGCAAAACTCAGTCTATGTGGATGGAGGAGAGAATGGGACTCCAAACATCATCTTCACTCATGATGAACAAGAGTTTGTGATTACTCCACAAACTGTAAGAGAAACGATGGGGTTTGATACACACACCTCTTATGCTTATGCTGGTGAACCTCAATTAAGACAGATACTACAGGAGATAGGCTACATGGATTCTCTTGACAAGCTTGGCAGTGTAAAGAGGCTTAATCTCAAGAAGGAATGGAATTTTTTCTTCGATTACATTACAAGGACATTCCAGAAGAAGGTCACTAACTGGGATGCTATTCCAATGGACAGTCTACAAATCGGGTATTCTCTACTTTATGGCAGTAATTTTGATTTTGGTAGATATGTTCTAATGAATCTAGGTGATAAACTGTCAGAGTCTACTACAGTTTATTTTGCTCGATTTTGTTAAATGCTATTCACTGCTTTTGTATCTGGTTTAGAGATTGCTGAAGCTGATGTGATTCAGCCTTTTAGAGTCAACAAGAGAATATTCTCTGATATGACTAATAAGGATGTTGGTAAAGAAAACCTACCTGCCTTTGTTCTGCCACTTGCTTTGCAGAATTTTCTCAACCAACCTCAAGACCAACCACAACCAGAACCACAACCTGAACCACTAAACACTGATCATACTCAAAACCCTCAATCTCCAATCACAAAACAATCTTCACACACTCAACAACTAAACACTGAACCATCACAATCTCAATCACAACCACAGCCTAAAGCAAAAAGAGGCAGAGTAAAGCAATCAGCAGCAACTACTGAGAGACATGCAAGAACTAAGAAGTCAGTAGAGACACACATCAAAGCAAAACAGACATCTCCTGGAGCTGTTTATGCTAGAAGAAAAATTCAAAGAGCAAAAAGACCTAAGTCACCCTCTATGGTAGCAGAATCTAGTAAAGAGAATTCAGATGAAGTGCCTCTAGCTAAGAGAAGAAAACTGGTAATCTCTGATTCTGATGATGAAAATGTTGAAGCTCCAGAGGTGGTTTCACAGCAAACACCTACTGTTGAGACTGAAAAAGATAAAATGCCTGCAGAGGACAAAATGCCTGCAGAAGAGGATACTAGAGATGGCTTTTCTCCAATGGATGATATTCTTGATTCATTCATGCCATTCTCTGATCCTATCTCATCTATTTTTGCTCAATCTGAAGCAACTGGTGCAGCTGATCAACCTACAGTTGTCCTTTCTGAAACTGTAGCATCACATACAGAGTTACTTTCAGATGCTCACCAGACTGTTGAAGGAGGAGATGAAGTTGATCAAGCAACCAAGGCTACCTCTCAGTCTATGCCTGTTGATGACAAAAATGTAAACTCTGTTGCTGAGCCTGAGCAACATGGAGAAAATCTTGACAAGGCTGCAGAAGAAATTGCAGATACTGTGGCTGACAATGCTCAGCACAGTGTTTTACTTGAAGATGAACATGCTAAAGCTGCAAGTGTTGAACTTGAAGGTGAAAGCAGTGCAAACTCTGATTCTTTTCTGAGTGCACCAGTGCAAACAGACAATAAACATACCTCTTTTGCTCAACCTTGTAAGTCTCATGAAATTGAGAAAGCACAACTTGCAAAATTTGCTGCTGAATGGTACAAAGAGGATTGCATTTTTTCAAGAGGGAGAGCAGCTAATTTTGTTAAACAAACTGCCAATACCATCTCCAATCCAGAGATTCTTTCTTGCTTACAAGCGACTGTAGTTCAAGTCAAGACTCTGGATGGTAGATTTGATGAAACTACGAAGGCAATCAATGACTTGAGGACTGAGATCGTAACTAGGGAAATGAAAATGGAAAGAGAGTCTAAACTCATGAATACAAAATTTTCTAAAGCCCAAGACAATCTCTTTTCCAGGCTGGGTAAAGTTGAAGAAAATCAGTCTGCCTTGTCTGTTATAATAGATTCCATTGCAAACTCTTTGGAGTTGCTAACCTCCATCCTGATTCCTGATGATGTCAAAAAGGCGGAGAAAGTTGCAAAAACTGCTTGCAAACAACTTCAATCCTTTGAGAAGAAGGATGATGCTGCAGATGGAGGTGGATCTGATAGAAACAAAAGAACAATTTCAAGGTCTAAAGTAAACTCTGCTAGAGTAAACTCTGCTAAAGCAAACACTGCTGAAGGTCCACAGAATGATACAGAGTTCGCTGCAAACATGTTTCTTGAAGAACATGGAAATGATGTCACTTTAGAAGATGTAAAGGCTGAAGAGCTAAGATTTAAAGCTGAACATGAGAAAAAGCTTAAATCTGGAAAATTCAAGAAGAAAGATGAAAAGGCATCAAGGCCTGTTATTAAAGGCATTAAGATAAATGAAAATGTCAATGCTGATCAGAGATTGTCTCATTCAAGAAAGCCAACAGCAGATGAGGCTAGATTGAAGCTTAAGGAAAAAGTTGTTGAAGTTGATAAGAGTTCAAAGAAGTTAAAGCAAGTTACAACCTCTGTTTCTACACATGTTGTACAAACTACTCTTCCAATTCATGGTTTTGTGAGACCTACTATTCCTGAGAATACTGAGAAAGTTCAAGGAGGTGATATTTTTCAAAGCAGAGCAATGATTGCTAAGCAACCTCATGATTTGGCTGGTTTAGGATCAAACAGAGAAAGGACTTTGAATATTACTCCTAGAGATCATTCATCACTGGCTGCTCCAGGCAAGGGTGTCCTTCAAGTTAATTTGGACAAGCTGGAATCAGTACAGTTGATTCATCAAAGAAGTCTAAATAAAGACTTTCTGCTGTATTTCATGGAGGATGGGACTGTTTACAAATTTGGAGAGCATGATATTCATTTTAAAATGTATGAAGAACTGCAGTATGTCTTACATATTTTCAAAGTGAATAACAGTCGTACTTACCGAGCTGCAGAAGTGTTTAGATACCAGATGGAAAGATCAAAGATGATTTGTGGAATTAAAGACAAGTCTGAATATGTACCAAAGTACTTAGAGTACAAAGGAAGAATGGTTGAAATGAAGAGAAACAGTGCTAAGTTGAGAACTGATTTGGGTATCACTGTGCTTGAATTCAATTCAGAATCAGAAAAGTCATACTTTATTAGACTTGGAAATGAAATGAAGAAGAACAGCATCTATGATTTGAGATCAGCTATTTATCAGACAGATGGTACAGATTCTAAGCTTCGAGAGATCAAGCTAGAGATGGAAAGAGCACTTGAAGTTGCAGAAGAGAGATTGCTAACAGAGTATTTGAGGACAGCATGGGATGTTGAAAGGATTAAGTAATTTATGCTCTGTAAGTTTTTCATATTTTCTGTAATTTTGTTAAGTATCAGTTTAAACTCTGTTTAGTTGTTAAACACTGTATATGATTATTTGTTTTTGACATCATCAATTATCTATTAACTTGTACATTTTTGTTAATGAACAAGTTGGGGGAGATTGTTAGATATAATTGATGTAATGTTTCAGTGTTTAAGTGTAACAGTGATATATCAGAGTTTAACTGGAAGGAAGTCAGAGTTTGGTAAAGTCTGACTGACGGAAGCTGGACAGAGTTTAGTAAAGTCTGTCTAGAAGCAGCGCGTACGGAGTCAACAGAAGATATTAGAGATCAATTGAAGATTGATATGGAAGCGAGATCTTTGGATACTGGATAGCTATCAAAGAGATCGAGTTGACTTAGGAGACGTGTGACAATCTGCAATTGATATCATTGTATAGCTGATTATTAGGAATATCAATTAGAGATTGTATCGAAGCTGTATATTTTATAAATACAGTTAGGTTAACCCTAGAAGGGTATCGTGCATCGAACTATCTTTATTGTAACCTAGCAGCTCTTTGTGATAGTTTACATCACGAAGAGTGTTTTTAATATCAGAAGATTTAAAGTGCATAATCATCTTACTTGTTAAACTCTCATACGAATTTGATTATTAATTGTGTATTCGGCCTAACATTATATGATTAAATTACTTTACTAAAAATCCAAGATTCGAACCTACCTACAACATTTTAAATTTAGAATTTTACAATATAAATTTTAAACCATTCTTATCATTATTTAAATTTATATTAAATTAAAGTTAAAAACATTATTGAAAATAATAATTATATAAAATTATAAAACAAAAATTATAATATTAAATAAATTTATAACATATTAACATAATTATATTCCGATTAAAATTCCTCCACCCGCATTGAGCTTTTTCTTGGACTCTTTCTTCTCCTATGCTCCAACAACTCAATTACCTATCTTCTCCAAAGATTTCACTTCTAATGAAAACACGTTACCTTTTAATTTAAAATTAATATTACAATAATTAATATATATCCAAAATATTACACCATATATTTCCATCACAATTTTTGTAATACTTTTTTTCTAATTAAAACACGTTAACTTTTAATTTAAAACTAATCTTACAATCATTAATATACACCCAAAAGTATCACACCATATATTCAAATCATTATTTTGAGTAAGATACATTATATGATTAAATTACTTTACAAAAAATCCAGGGTTCGAACCCAGCTACAACATTTTTAATTTAGAATTTTACAACAAAATATAATAAAAATTTGTATAAAACGAATAATGACCATTAGATTTTTAGTAAAAAATCAGAACGGTTATATCTAATGATTAGATATATTATATGTTTGAATTAATTTACTAAAATTTTAAGGTTCGAATTCTATCAACGACATATTTTTTAAAAAAAATTTATAATAAAATTTTTAAACCACATAATTTTGCAATCATTAATGTATACCTAAAAATATTACACCATTTTGCTGTTAGATTTTTATTAATTAATAAAAATCGTTAAATATAATTATAAGATATATTTTATGATTAAAGTACTTTATTAAAAATTCAAGTTTTGAATCCGGTCAACGACATATTTAACTTAACATTCTATAATATAAATTTAAATCATGCATATCATTAACTAAATTTATATTAAAATATATTAAAATAATATTAAAATAATTTTTACAAAATAATGATTATATAAAACATAATTATAACATAAAATAAAATTTATAACATATTAAAGAAACCCGTACAGGTTATAATCTAGTATATAAAAAAGATCACTATGATAAACTTAGAAGAACTACGCCTAGAGTATGTATTTGAATGCCAACGTCTAAAGATTAACAATATAATAATATAAATTAGTTAAAATCTTAAATAATTCGTTATACATCATATAAACTGTACTCAAGTAGATTTACACCGAAAATATATAATTTCGACAAGGTAATTTTAGGAATGTGTCTTATAAATACTCAAAACATTTTACCATATAAATATAGTTTGTCTGAATTCAACACAATTAAAATAAAAAATTAAAACACATAGCATTACTGAAGAGAAATATTCTGTTTAAATAATAACCAAGTTTTCAAATTAATAATGACAAAGTTTTCAAAAATTTTATCACATTTTTTTTCCTACTCCATTATCCATGTTGGCATTGTTCTAGAAAGAATCTTTTTATATAGAATTCCGAATAGAACCACTGATTTTACCATACAATTTCATTAATAAATTACAATTAAAATTTTTTAAAACATAAAATTTGATTCTAATGTAGAATACTATCGACATATAAACTTTATAAAGGATTTAACACATGAAATTTGTACAAAAATATTCATTTGAATTTAATTATATGGTAGAAATATTTTGGATAAATTTGAATTTATGATAGAATTGCTTTGGATTATTTCATTAATTTTTAATGATTTTTCAAAAAAAAAAGTTGTGTAATTTCATTTTTAATTTATTAATTAAGATTTATAATTATTTTTCAAACAAAAAAAGATAAATATATATACTTTGTGATGGTTCTCTTTTGGATTCTTTATAAGGCTCATGATATATGTATTTTGTATTATATTCAAGTTATGATTTTATTCTATCTATTCAATTCAAAATTTAATAAAATTTAATTATTTCTTAAATTTTAATGATTGTGTCAGTATTATTCTAATGATAGTATTGTTAATATCACCTGAGGATTTATTGTGTTAAATCTTGATTAAGTTTTAAAAATTATAAAAAAATTAGTAAATACAATAAAATTCATCATACTACGGAATCCAAATATTATATTTCATTCAAAGAATTATATGAATTATATTTACATATCATAGAATTGTGAAATCTTTGTTTATATATATGATCAAATCTTTAAAATTAAGTTAAAATTTCAATTAAATATTTAAATATTTTAAAAAAGTTCAAAGTGGAAACTGAATATTATGTATTATTTAAATCCAAATTAAAAGTATTTACAATTTAATATCTAGAAAAATATTATAAAATCCAAATGGAATGTACTATCTTAATTTTGTTCGTACTTTTTTGTTTTGCGGCTAATGTTAAGAATGAAAATGGTGAGATGATAAATCTCTATCTACAATAAAATTCATCAGAATCGAAAATAATTATGCATTTTTAAATAATATTAGATTCAAATAGTTTAATAATCTTATTTGTATATCAAAGAGATGTATAGTTTTTTTAATATCATCCGATTTTAAAAATAATTTTAAAATTCAAAAATTTTGAAAAAGTTTAAAGTAAAAATTAGATCATATGATTGATTATTTGAATCCAAATTGATACCTAAAGGATAGAATAGTCGCAAATTCTATTCTCATTAGACATAATTGTATTACAATACGTAGTCCGAAAATGATTTCAAAAAAATTCCAAATGCCATGTGGCATGATTTTATTTGTGGGATTCATATTTATATTAATACAGTAGGGTCCATCTCATTAATGAAAAGATAATCAATCAGAGGATGACAACTCATCATTCGGTTTTCGGAATGCTTTCGGAACTCTAGCATTTCTCTAATATATATTAACATATATGTCATATATTTCAACACTAAATTGTTAATATCTAGAAAAATATTACAAAATCCAAATGGAATATATTACGTATAACCTTGAATTTATTATTATTATTTGCTTTTACAGCTAAGATCTCGAAAATGAAAATCGTGAGATGATTCATTCCCCCAATATACACAGACCGATTCTCCCTGCAACAAACTTTCCCCTAATTCTCATATACCCTCTTCCCAAATATAATTCGCAAATATTTCTCAAGCTTTCTGTTACAATTTTCAGAAAATCTTAACTATGACTACAAGCTTAAGCTCATCAGGCAAAGTGGTCTACGCAGTCTCAAACCACGTTGCTTTTTTGGACAAAGAATCAGTGCATGCAGACTTCCATCCCCTGATGGATTTCTTGGAAAACTCACCAATCAGCTATGCACTCACTGCAAGCCCCATCATTTATGCTGAAATTGTTCAAGAAATGTGGAGTCAAGCTGATTGCAACACCAAGGGTGAAATAAAATTCACCATCAAGGGTAATTCCTATGTTTTAACTCCTTCTGTGATGAATGAAGCACTTCATTTGCCTGTTTCTGATTTCGAAAAGTTACCTGCTGATGAGGAACTTATTTGCATGTTGAAATCTATTAATTATGCTTCGAAACCCTGGCAGTTAAGTCATATAAGTAGGAGGTATCTTAGGAAGGAGTGGTCGTATTTCTTCGACACTTTAACAAAGGTTTTGGGGCCAAGATGTGGTGGTTATAATGCGATAACTATTTTCGTTATGATAATTGGTTTCAGTTTGATGTACGGTAGGACAATTAACATTGGCGCACTACTGTTGAATGAATTTTCTACAAAGTTAGGCGATGTTGTGACTAGGACTAACGTGGTGTATTATGCTAGGTTCCTTATGATTATTGCTAATTATTTTTGTAAGGAACTTAGTATAGAAGATAGAGATGATACAGTGGCGTTGTGTTTGCAAAAGAAGGCATTGTTTACTCACTTGGTCTCGAACAATTTCTGTGGTGAGGTTGAGTTTGTGCTTCCAGAGCACATTCGAGTACAGCTTTCTGCTTTATCGTCTTCACCTGCACACACAAGTTCTTTGCTAGTTCCTCTTGCAATGCAGGATGTGGGAGAAGAACACATTTCTCCTACACAAGTAGTACTACCCTTACAATATGAATCTGGAACAATGGTCACCTCACCAGTCTATCTCTCTTATAAGAGAAGGAAATCTACTTTGCCTACCTTAACTGAGGACAGCAATGAGAGAAATGAAACAGGAACCGAGGTAAATCCACCTCAGAAATGGAAGAATGTTGGCAAAGAAAAACATGGAAGGTGTCTATTTGTTGTAGATCAAGAAATGCTGCCTGCAGAAACTGGGGATGGGGTATCACTATTGGAGCTTCCTGTATCTCCTGAGGAAGAACAGACAAAACAAGACCTTTTCTCTCTGCTTGAACATGCACAGGAGGCGGAAGATCGTCAACACCTCATGAATGCAGCATCTGTATTAAAATCTCAGTTGGTGGCTCGTCTCACAAGTTATGCTGACAAACTAAGGACCGAGGACATGATTAACCTTGCTAATAAGTGTTACAATACACTTGAAGGATTAGGAGATGATTATATATCTTTTCGCACTGAAGTTAACAAACTTATTGCACAACACCAAGAGCTAGCATTTGCTGCTACAAACAAAGAAAATTGGAATGAGTTGGACTTAAAGTCTCGTTATATTCACCAAGTGCAGTTTGTCTCTGAAGTGGGACAGAATTTATCCAGTGCCCAAGACAAATTGTCTACAGCTAAGACTGTTGCAGATTGTTTAAAGCTTGAAAGAGAAGAGATGACTTTTGCATTAGTGAAGCTTACAGAGGAGCTGCATGACGCAGAAGAGAGAGTTAAGGCACTGCAAGCAGAGAGGGATCGATATGAAGAAGCTCATTCTGTTGTTGAAGCTGAACTTGAGAAATTGGATGCAGAGAATGAGGAAGCTCGTGTGGCATTTAAAGCTATCAATGATCGATATAATGCTGCCAAGAAAGAATTTGAGAGGATGAGTAATCACTTGCTGCAGTTAGTAAGCAACTAATGGATGAATTCTACGGTACTTAGTGTTCAACTTAAGAAATTCTACCTGGTAAGCGACGTGCAATCTTCGTTTTTCTATCTCATTTTCCTAACCTGCCTCTTTATTTCATGAAAATTCTGGTCTAAGTTCATCACCGCCCTTTTCAGTGTAACCTCAGCTGGTCTCTGTTGGAGCCCCAGAAGATCAGGATTCTGAACCTGCAGCAATTGCTTTCTTTTTTGAAATGGCCTTGCCAACTTGAAGTACCTTCCATGTCTTGTAGGACTTTTATTACTATGTTCTTTCTCATTTTTTGATTTCTTAGTGTTGTAATGATGGATGATGATGTTCGGGATAATTCATTAGCTCAAGTAAGTCATCCAAGTTTCATTTATATCATGTCAGAAGTCCATTGCATTTGTTAACATGTCAGAGGTTTATTGCATTTCTTAACATGTCAGAAGTTATTTGCATTTCTTAACATATGTTGTTTGTTTACCAAACTTGATTCTGGTTTTCACAAAAGTATTCTATAGTGACTGATTTAACTTAAGGATTAAAAAGTAGTATTATTTAAGACATTTGAGGTTTTTTTGTGGTGATATTGATCTTGGTGGTCTGTCTGAGAAGCTATTACATGTGTTAAAATACGGACACTTATAATGTATAATACATGTTGATTTGCCACATATATGAAATTGTACTGTTGTGACTGGTTGTTTAAGTACAGATGTAGTTAACAGTTGGCCCTCTTTTCTAAGCTCTTTCTGTTTGGTCACTGACTATAGTCTATACATTATTTTTTTAGGTTAGGTCAATTACAAGATATTTAAATATTCACGCATACATTTTCCTCCACTGAGGCTCACGTCCTCGACCCGTAACCAAGGACGGAGGATATTTACTAGGCTACTAAGCCTTGTAGATTCATCAAAATTTTGTTATAACTGAATTCTTGTGCACTAGAATTGGAATGATCGCTTATAATGTGTCACCTTGAACATAATATTTAGGAGCTCAATATATCATTTCTTTTATCTTTGTTTCATATAATTTCTGATTTTTGTGGAATGAATTCCTTGCTTGGTGGAGTCTTAGTGATTCGGGAACTTGATCTATCATATGAAACAGTTGCTCCTTCCTCTTGATATTTATTTCATTTATTTCCTTCTCTGGTTCCTGCTTGTAATGCTTGATTTTTTACTATTGGATAATATACTCAACTTCTTTAGAAATTATCATTTTCGGCTTGTGCTTACTTGAATATCTGGGATTGCAATTTTCTGCTACCCATAATACCTTCTCATTTTGCATTAGCATATTGGCATGTATCACCTAAAACCTTTATATTCCTTTTTTCAATAATACCTTCTCATTTTCCTTTCCACTTGATTCAATGACATCCGGAAGTCCTAGAGTACTATCTACAACAACCTATGACTCTGGAAAACCATCTAATAGCTAAGAAGCAGCTTCAGAGTGCTTATTGCGGAGTCTTGCCTTCTATACATAGGACCATATCTGATTCCTTTCTACCACAAGTTAGGGGATTATAACATAGCTTATGAGAAACTACGAACAGATAACAGTGGAGAAGCAGAGTGTTCTCCATTATTAAATATGGGATCTCAGATACAATTTTAATTTAGAGCTCTGATGTAGCACTGACCTTAAGCTTTATTTGCTACTAGCCAAAGAAAACTAGATGTCTATCTACACAAATATGTTCCTGCTTCATGATGTGATGATGTGTTAATGATCATTGAATCTCAATATCCTGTGTAGTCCGTGCCCATAATCTTGTGAGTCCGTCTTGCCTTTATTTAAACTTCTTTTCCTATTAAACTTATGAGAACCCGAATCATCGTGGCAATTCTTCTTGCCTATTGTAAACTTCTTTCTTCTAGTAAAATTTTTAAAACCCGAATCCTCAGGTGAGGCCTCTTTTCCTTTACTAAACTTCTTGCCTTTAGTGAACTTTTTAAAATTTGAATCCACGCTGGAGTCCAGTGATAAATGCCTTTTCCGAGCTGGAATCTCTTCAGAACTCCTGTAGAGTTCAATGAGTCGACTGGTAATGAGGTCACTGGAGATTTATTTACCTTTCTCTTACCTCTCTTCCTGGGAAATAATTTTAGGCTCCAAATTTTCCAGGACGTCCTTTGCTGAATCTGGTGGTGAGGCGGCAGCAGATGTTTCTTGCCCATTATGTATTTCTTCCTATTCTAGTAATCTTTTTAGATTGTGGAGCATATTCACCACTAGCACTTGCAAGATTAGCGGCGTTACCAATTGTCAAGTGTACTCTGTTGCTCGTTCTTTTATTTTTTTTTCAGGGTAAAAAAGCTGGTCTTAAAATTTCACTGTAGATGTCAGTATATGTGCACTGTTGGTATGATAGAGGATTTTGCCCAGTACTTTAGAACGTAGGGTAAAAACCCACAAATAATCGTGACAAAATAATCATGCACTATCCAAAGCCCCTTTTTTAGACGCTCAATTTCTTGCTGTCACTAGCAAGAAATTGAAATTGTGCATGCTGCTTGCTGCATATTCCTTTACTTAAAGCTCATCATTTTCTAACAAGTGAGATGAGAAGTTCTATGAAGCACAGGGTCATCATCTTTTGTATTTGTGAGTGACTTGCGACAGCAGTTATGTTAGAAACCAATCATAAATTTAAGGAATGCTCAATCATAAATTGAATATGCTCCAGAGCCATTTACTCAATCTCCGTCACCTCAAATTCTCGCTCTTTCTCTTCATCATCTTCATCTTTTACACTTAAAGAAGATGCTCCAATTTGTGTGAAACACTGAAAATAAGGTTTCTTTTCTTTTACCTTTTTATTTAAGGGTACTTTTGTCTTTCATTATTATATATGATCCTTGTTCTTTCATTATTATATATGATCGGTGAATGATTCAAATTCTTATAGTTTTACACTTTTACATTTGTGCAAATATAGAAATTTGCGGGTTTCATAAATATGCGATATTTGTGACATGAATAACATGTATCTATGTGAATTAGTCTAGCTTGCTTTTGGCTTTATCCAAATTAGCTTGTTTATTTGTCCAATTCTTAGTCTTTAACAGAAGCCTAGATTAAAGAAATGTGGCATATGCGTTTGTGTGAATATATTTCATATCTAATTATGATAGCATTCTTAATTAGCAGTTTTTAGTACATTCTCAGCGGACAGAAAAAATGAAACCCTCCTAGGATTTAACAACATATATTATAATTCTAATTCACCAAGAGTATTGATGTTAAGACTGACACAATCAATGTTTGATGGTGACTAACTGACTGCTATAAACTTGGTTAGGAATGTGAATATTTGTGTCTATGCGAACTTAAATGTACACTTCTATAACAAAAATAGACAATGCTTCATGTAACAATATTCCTGTTGGAAATTGTTTACCTCATAGATTCATGTATAATTTCGGCAACGTTGGTCTTTTATTTTTTGCCTACTGCATCTCAGATAGGGGAAGAGGGTATCTATATATTTAATGGTGATCTAAGTGGCACAGCATCCTGGATTTAGTTCACAATAGCATAAAATTGGAAAGACCATAAGTGTAGTGAAAACTCAGAACTCTACATATATGCAAGTATGGATATATGAAGAATTTGTGTGAGATACTTGTGATATAAACTTCTTATTGTCACTAATGTGTTGCCATTTCTCATCACTACCAACTAAGCATATCTCAATTGTGTTAGCATCTGCTAGCAAAGTTAACTTGTTTTTTTTCGATATTTCTACCTCACCATGTACTTGAAACAAATGGATTAAGCACAACTAAAACTGATCTGTTGAGAGGAATTCTTAAATCCATGGATCACAGCTTCAGCATCCAATAATCTGGAAATATCATTTTCATTGTTTAAAATAACCCTTGCAAGCTTAGCTGATTTGTTAATGATTATATGACATCTATTATGCTTCTGTACCAATTGATTTCGAGTGCTTTGAGTGACTGTAACAGGTTTATAAAAAGAAAAAATATGGTCTGATCAGTTCTAAAGGCATCTGAGCTGACGTAAGAGTTCTGCTACGAAGTGAACATTGACAAATCATTATCAAATATTGTGCCATGTTGTAATGTGCATCTATTGAAAGGATACAAAAGTCCTGGTGAAACAATAATCCTAAAGATCCTTGCTAAAGCTGTGCTGTCTCAGAAAAAACTCGTTTTCATTACCTTTTTGACAAACCTGAAGCTTCAGTGTTTCAGTTGACATCCGTAATAGCTGCAAAAGGCGGTTCTTTCGTCCTTATCAAGCAGGCTGTGGCTACATCAGTGTAGTTAATATGCAGGGAGCTATCTCTTCTTGGTCATAACTACTTTCAGCCAGACATACAATTCTCCCGAGCTCTTCAGATAGCTTCTGGAACTCTTTGAAAAGTACCAATGTCATTCTTGCTTCAAGCTAGTTGATTATGCAGACAACCCAAAGTTTTTGAATATGCATGCACACAAAGAAAAGATAGGTGCAAGTCATCCATTCAAAATTAAATGACAAGCTGGAGTCAAACTTTGAAGGAGAATTTTAGCTATTCCAAGGCCTGAATCGGATTCCTACAATACAAAATTAAGTACAAGAACAGATGGGCCGAATTGAAACTCATGTAAAAGGGTAGGTCCAGCTTCTAAAATTATCATATCCGAACTATTGTAGCAGAATAGTGTTCCGCAAAGACCAGAATAATACAGAAGTGCTGCACTTTGCCATCATTGATAATGATTTCCCGTTTGATGATCTTGAAAGGCATAGCTTCTGAAAAATTGTATAATATTTTCTTCAGTAATTTTCTACAACGTACTACAGCTCAAAGCCAAGTGCAAGTCACATGCTGATGATTCCCTGAGGTTCATTTAATCATGTTAAAGTGCAGCAGGTCTTTATGCTTGGAAGATGAATAGAAAAACAATGTTTGGAGATGATGGCCAATCAGTAAAAACCTCGCTACACAGACAGCAAAGTTTCAAATATTTTACTGAAGAATAGCAGATGATGTATAAAGCCTTTCAAAGCTTCGCAACTATTTTTGAGTTCAAATACCTGTGAAGATGAAATACTGGTAACTTCGGCAACCTCAACTGTATCCAACTGTCCCATTGTGAAATTCTCGAGATGGTGGAAACCTGAGAATACCTGAAAAGCTCCCACTGTGGATATCAATGGAGCTTACTCCTCCAACGAGAACTCTTCAGGAGAAGATCAAACATATTATAGTGACCTGAAACACGGACTCGAAGTTTTACCTTCTCGGCCTGGCAAATCTTATAGTCCATTACTTTAGTACTCAGTCGAATCCAAGTCTCAGGTATCAAATGAGACTCTGACTTCTTGTGGTATAGAGTTCTGTTCCGCAGTTTCTTGTGAAATCCATTCCTTCTCCCCCTACCCGCACACGGTTTTCATCATCGAATAATAGCATACCTCTACTTGAAGCTATTCTCTTGTTTATAGTCATCAAACCTAAAATCTGGCCAAGCATGTTCCGGAAGGAGTTTTTACGTTTCATGGAGGGACAATGATTATTAAAGGCGTTCACTTAAGTAAAGACTTCAGTTGTCCACAAGATCCCAGAGTACCATCAAAAACAAGGTTTTCGACACTCCTGAAAGAGTAGCTGTAACACTTTCGGATCCTTCCAAGATTGCCTTATTATTGAAACCATCAACTATTGAGTCCACATCTGAAATTGGGATATTTATGGCAAAATGGGATATCAACCATCTTCTCTGCTTAAACCATAGTTTCAACAAAAATTCCAACAACGTTGTTTGATGATCTACCTCAAGAAACATCCGCAAACATTTTCTCAAGACTTCCGGTCAAAGACCTTATCTGGTCAACATCAGTCAACAAGAAATGGTACTCTCTTATTACAAACCCTACTTTCATTTCTTCTCAAATCAAGCATGCCATCTCCCATTCTCATGATAATGCTGTGTTGATAATGAAAGCATCTTAATTTTGATGATAACATAGTTAGCAAGCTGGTACGCTTGTAATGGTATATTATAGCAAGCTTCTTGTGTATATTTCTAATTCTATTTTGCAGGACATATAAGTTATGCTATATACAAAGATGTTAACAAGCTGGATATATGTACTGGACTAATATTATTTTGCAGGATTATTACTTATATTATTTCTTAGCAAAACAGGGTATCTCAGCTAGCTGACAGTACAAGAGTTCTTATAACACAGCAAGCTGACAGATAACACAGCTAGCTGACAGTACAGCTAGCTGACAGTACAACACAGCAAGCTGACAGTCTGTCCAGAATATAAAAGGGGAGTACGTTTTTATAGTAAATATTGTGGAAATCAGTTGTAAGATTGGTCTAATATATTTAAACATGATATTATATATATTAGAACACTACTCAAGTAGAAGTATCATGCTAGACAACTTCCACTCATTAAAGGAATCTTTTTATTACTTTAATGCTCCACTAAAAACATCCCATGTGACTACTTTTCTAGCATGCTAATGAGATTCTCTTTTGTTATAATTATTTACCTCAAAGCTGCTTGTGAACGTTAGAAGAACAATTAAACTAACAAATTGAACGTGAGAATTGATTCAAGACCGTTGCAATCTTGTTTACTCCCTCCGTTTCAATTTGTGTGTCTTGTTTCCTCTGGACACGTTTGCCAACACACATTTTTAATTGTTAATATCTTCAATTTCGTATTAGTATTAAATATAAAAACTTCATTGTATTAAAGTACTTATAAATACGAATTCAACAAGATCACTCATGACTATATTTGGTCTTATAGATTATGGGTAAATTAGTAGTCAATCATTTATAATAAACAGTGTCCAAAGTCAAAACAGGACACACAAATTGAAACGGAGGGAGTAGTAATTTGAGTTCTTTTTGCTTCACTATATATTCTTGCGTGCTTGTCTTTTTGATGCAGAGATTCAGAACCTTCAAGAAATATTCAAGAACACACAAGAGAAACAACTCTGCATCTTCCTTCAGATTCAACAAACGAGCTCTAGTATTAAATACTATATCGATATTAGAGAGTTCATAGCTTTGAGTTGTAATTCTTTTTATCCATTGTATTGTTCAACTTGTAAAGTTGGTAGTTGCTGGATTGTCAAGCTTGTGGAACAAGGGTTCAAGGAGCATTAGGCTAGAGGAGTTTATACTTGGTTTAGTATAGAACTTAGAGAGCTGTGTTCAGGGAACAAGGGGTTTCAGCTAGCTGCAATCAGTAACTGGGAGAATAAGGGAGATATATTATTGTATCGTGTAATTGAAATTCATTGTGATCAATAATATATTCTCTTACCAAGTTGGTAAGGGACTAGGACATAGACCATAGAAGATTAGGGGTCGAACCTAGCTAAAATTCGTGGTGTTCTTTACTTTCTGCAATTTTATCTTACTGCACTGCATAACTTAGCTAGCTGCTTGTTAATTTGTTGCATCCGGTTAGCTCAGCTAGTTGCTTATTTGTTAATCTGTTTCATCCAGCTAGCTGCCAGAATAACATTTCAGGCAGAATTTTTATTTGATCATTGTTAGTCATAACACCTATTCACCCCTCCCCTCTAGGTGTATTTTCAATTGGTCTCTCCATGCCCTTCTCAAAAAAAACATTGTCCTTTAATTTCAGTCAAAACTTCGAAAGTTCTCGAAAAATATGAGGTTCCCTTTACTACTAGGAGTGATACATTGAAACTAGTTGGTTAGTAAAGGGGCTAATGTTATTAACAGATTCATTTGTGTTTTATAATTCTCGGGATTTGTATTTGTGGAACCCTTGTGTTAAAACTCACCTAACCCTTGTTTCGAGTTGTTTTAAGAAACTTGTTGATGACTTCTATATGAGTTATTGTATTTTTGGGTTGGGGTTTAATATAAGTGTGGGTGATTATAGAGTTGTTAGGATTGTTTATGTTCGGGACAAAATGATGAATTTCTGGGGAGGAGTGGCTCCTAAGGCCGAGGTTTATAGTTTGAGGAAAAACACGTGGAAGAAGATTAAGGAGCCTGTAGTTTCTAGGCTTGGTGCAAATACAGGGGTTCATGTTAAGGGTAGTTTTTACTCGTTGGAAATGAAAAGGCCCTCGACTCAGGTAATGGGTCGTCCTTATAATAGTTATGATCTGTGGATGTTGTCGTTTGACTTTGATAGTGAGGTTTTTGGGGAAGTGAAAGTTCCAAAGAAGATTTCAAATTGTTTGGGAGTTGATGCCAGACTTAAGCTGATGGAGTTTGAAGGTTAACTTGCTCTTTGTGTTTTTGACGTAAAATGCAGAAATGGAGTGACCATCCATCCTTATCCTGTGTGGTTGATGAGGCAGGAAAATGTTGTTCTCTCTTGTAATTTACGTTGCAGGGCCGAGCTCAAGGAAGGTGGTTTTCAGCTGAATGTCACAGAGGCTTGAACAATTTTAATAGAGATGTATCCCTTGCAGGGCCTCCTGGACGTTACTGGCATATTTTCATGTAATCTCAAGACTGTGCATTTTAAAGATCTTGGATTTGGTAGGCATGGGGGTGGCCGGGTGGGGGTGCAGAGGGTTCCCTGTTAATGCCTGAGGCTGGTACTGCAAATGCTTCCTTCATAGAGAGTTTGGTTATGTACGAAGGAGGAAAGACGCTGTTGAAATTTGCAAATTGAGCAATCGTGAGTCTTCTGGTGGTAACTAGATAAAAATCTATCTCTACTGATTATTATCATTAATTTGAATAATGTATACTCTTTTCAACATAGAAGTTTGGATGATAGTAGTAAAATATATCTTTTATGTCTAGGCTACAAGAAATCTGGATTTTGATATAATGTTATTATTATTAGTAACGTACCTCTTGATATAGTGTCTAAAAACATGTCACTTATGATGATATTTTGAAAAGGTGGTGTTATTACTGTATTCTACATATACAATATAGAAAAATGCTTTGAGTTGTGCTTATGTCTCCTCTTGGAATCGTTTTGTAGCTAAACCTATGAACTTTGAACAGTGTAATCTTTTTAGTATAGAATACATGAAGAGCAGATACTATGTATTATTTAAATCCAAATAAAAGATACCTATATTTTTAATATCTGGAAAAATGTTATGAAATCCAAATGGAATATACTACCTTAAATTTTGTTATTTCTTTTTCCTTTTCCAGCTAAGATCTGAAAAATGGAACTGGTGGGATGATTCACCACCTATATACAGACCGATTCTCCCTGTAACAAACTTTTCCCCTAATTCTCATATAATTCCCAAATATAATTCACAAATATTTCTTAAGCTTTCTGTTAAAATTTTCAGAAAATCTTAACAATGACTACAAGTTTAAGTTTATCAGGCAGAGTGGTCTATGCAGTAACAAATCACGTTGCTTTCTTTGACAAAGAATCAGTGCATGCAGACTTCCATCCCCTGATGGATTTCCTGAAACACTCACCAATCAGTTATGCACTCAGTGCAAGCCCCATCATTTATGCTGAAATTGTTCAAGAAATGTGGAGTCAAGCTGATTGCACCACCAAGGGTGAAATAAAATTTACCATTAAGGGTAATTCCTTTATCTTAACTCCTTCTGTGATTAATGAAGCACTTCATTTGCCTACTTCCAACTTTGAAAAGTTACCTGCTGATGAGGAAATTATTTGCATGCTGAAATCTATTAATTATGCTTCAAAGTCATGGCTTTTGAGTCATATATATCGGAGGTATCTTAGGAAGGAGTGGTCGTATATTTTTGACACTCTAACCATGGTTTTTGGGCCTAGATGTTGTGGTTATAATGCGATAACTATTGTCGCTATGATAATTGGTTACAGTTTGATGTACGGTAGGACAATTAACATTGGCGCACTACTGTTAAATGAATTCTCTTCGAAATTAGGTGATGTGGTGACTAGGACTAAAGTGGTGTATTATGCTAGGTTCCTTATGATTATTGCTAATTATTTTTGTAAGGAACTTAGGATAGAAGATAGAGATGATACATTGGCGTTGTGTTTGCAAAAGAAGGCATTGTTTACTCACTTGGTCTCGAACAATTTCTGTGGTGAGGTTGAGTTTGTGCTTCCAGAGCACATTGAAGTACAGCTTTCTGCTTTATCATCAGCACCTGCACACACAAGTTCTTTGCTAGTTCCTCTTGCAAAGAAGGATGTGAGAGAAGGACACGCTACTCCTACCCGAGTAGCACTACCCTTACATTCTGAATCTGGAACAATGGCCACCTCACCGGTCTATCTATCTTATAAGAGAAGGAAAAATGCTTTGCCTACCTTGACTAAGGAGGGAAATGAGAAAAATGAAACAGGAACCGAGGTGACTCCACCTCAGAAAAGGAAGGATATTAGCAAAGAAAAACATAAAAGGAGTCTATTTGTTGTAGATCAAGAAATGCTGCCTGCAGAGACTGGGGATGGGGTACCACAATTTGAGCTTCCTGTATCTCCTGAGGAAGAACAGACTAAACATGACCTTTTCTCTCTGCTTGAACAGGCACGGGAGGCGGAAGATCGCCAACACCTCATGAATGCAGCATCCGTATTAAAATCTCAGTTGGTGGCTCATCTCACAAGTTATGCTGACAAACTAAGGACCGGGGACATGATTAACCTTGCTTATAAGTGTTACATTACACTTGATGGATTAGAAGATGATTATACATCTTTTCGCTCTGAAGTGAACAAGCTAATTGCACAACACCAAGAGCTAGCATTTGCTGCTATGAAGAAAGAAAATTGGAATGGGTTGGACTTGAAGGCTCGTTATTTTTACCAAGTGCAGTTTCTCTAAAGTGGGACAGAATTTATCCAGTGCCCAAGACAAATTATCTACAGCTAAGACTGTTGCAGATGCTTTAAAGATTGAAAGAGAAGAGATGACAATTGCATTATCTAAGCTGACAGAGGAGTTGCATGAGGCAGAAGAGATAGTTAGGACTCTAAAAGCAGAGAGGGATCAATGTGAGGAAGCTTATTTTGTTGTGGAAGCTGAATTTAAGAAATTGGATGCAGAGAATGAGGAAGCTCGTGTGGCATTTAAAGCTATCAATGATCGATATAATGCTGCCAAGGAAGAATTTGAGAGGATGAGTAATCACTTGCTGCAGTTAGTAAGCAATTAATGGAAGAATTTTACGGTACTTAGTGTTCAACTTAAGAAAGTCTACCTGGTAAGCGACGTGCAATCTTCAATTTTCTCTCATTTTTCTAACCTGCCTCTTTATTTTATGAAAATTCTGGTCTAACTTCATCACCGCCCTTTTCAGTTTAACCTCAGTTGGTCTCTGTTGGAGCCCCAGAAGATCAGGATTCTGAACCTGCAATTGCTTTCTTTTTGAAATGGCCTTGCCAACTTGAAGTACCTTCCTTGTCTTGAAGGGCTTTTATTACTATGTCCTTTCTCATTTCTGGATTTCTTAGTATTGTAATGATGGATGATGATGTTTGGGATATTTCGTTAGCTCAAGTAAGTCGTCAAGGTTTCATTTATATCATGTCAGAAGTACATGGCATTTGTTAACATGTCAGAAGTTTATTGCATTTCTTAACATGTCAGGAGTTAATTGCATTTCTTAACATGTGTCGTTTCTTTACCAAACTTGATTCTGGTTTGCACAAAAGTATTCTATAGTGACTGATTAGACTTGAGGATTAAAAAGTAGTTATATTTAAGATATTTGAGGTTTTAATATGGTGATATTGATCTTGGTGGTCTGTCTGAGAAGCTTGTTACATGTGTTAAAATACGGACACTTAAATGTGTAATACATGTTGGTTTGCCACATATACGAATTTGTACTGTTGTGACAGGTTGTGTAAGTTCGGATGTAGTTAACAGTTGACCCTCTTTTTTTAGCTCTTTCTGTTTGGTCAGTGGCTATACATCATTTTTTTTGGTATGGTCAATTACAAGAAATTTAAATATTCACACATACATTTTCCCCCACTGAGGCTCAAACCCGCGACCTTTAGTAAACAAGGACGGAGGATATTCACTAGGCTAAGCCTTGTTGATACATCAAAATTTTGTTACAACTGAATTCTTATGTACTGGAATTGGAATGATCACTTATAATGTGATACCTTGAACAAAATATTTAGGAGCTCAATATATCATTTCTTTTATCTTTGTTTCATCTTATTTGTGATTTTTGTGGAGTGAATTTCCTTGCTTGGTGGAGTCTTAGTGATTCGGGAACTTGATCTATCATATAAAACAGTTGCTCCTTCCTCTTAATATTTGTATCATCCATTTCCTTCTCTGGATCCTGCTTTGGTTATAATGCTTGATTTTTTACTACTGAATTATATACTCAATTTCGTTAGATAGTTTCAATTCCGGCTTGTGCTTACTTGAATTTTTGGGATTGCAATACTCTGCTACCCATAATACCTTCTCATTTCTGCATTAGCATATTGGCATGTATCACCTTTTTTTTTTTGGTAGTGGAAACTCTTTTATTATTTTCCCGAGTTTGTGAAATTTAAAACGCAATCTTTGTTCCGTTGTCTAATCCCCAGGGACATTTTGTTTTTTCTCTTCGATAAAAGTTTAGTGATGTTTGCTGGTAAGATAACAATTACTTTGTGAAAAAACATCTATATAACACAAATTCTATATTACTTTAATCTGAGCAGAAATCTGAGTAAACAATTTAGTTTAGACAAATCAGCATATGTCGTAATGCTAGTGGCATACAAATGAATATTGACTATTGGGAATTTCAAGCACACATAATGCATCATGTAAACATTTTGGTTGAAAATCATTTACCTCGTGAATTGATGCATAATTTCTGAAACTTTGGTAGTATATTTGTTACGTGTATGCGAGATAAGTCCTACGATCTTGTAAATATCATTTCCGATGCATTTTAATTGTTCTAAATTATCTGTGTTTGCTCAGCCTACTTGTTAAGGATGTTAGAGCACATAATATGCTTTTCTGACGATTATTCTCAAGTAAGGTAAAGAACTAAGACCTGTTTGGTAAAGTGCTCAAATGCTCCTTTGATTTTTCTGAATGTAGTATTTTTTCTAAACTTCCAGGGATGCATCGTTGCACTTCTGAGGAAACAGTGGTGTCTCCACCCACCTCGCCTATGACTCCATAATCTATTTTGGCTCAACTCAGCGAGAAATCCAGTCAGCCCACTACATACCTCAATCAGCACACATATTTTGGATATCGTAATCATTTATGGTAAGGAATGTGTGAATAAACACATCTAATGAGCTCATATGGTAAGGAATGTGTGAATAAACACATCGTTAATTATCGAAAGTTTATATTTTTGTTCATAATGAGCTCATATGGACAAAATCTGCATTTTAATGGATACTTCCAGTTATAACAAATTGTTAATACCTAGCTTTATGTCTGTCGCATCTTCGCACATATTGCTCTATCAT
The DNA here is from genome assembly GCA_036435485.1 of Saposhnikovia divaricata. NCBI lineage: Eukaryota > Viridiplantae > Streptophyta > Magnoliopsida > Apiales > Apiaceae > Saposhnikovia > Saposhnikovia divaricata. The sequence goes on from CM071598.1 coordinate 173,519,404, forward strand.
AATTAGGGATCCCGCTCTTACATCCTAGTATTATAGGTCAAGAAAATAATACTTGACATATTCTTAACAAGAAAATAATACTTGACATATTCTTCACATTCAAACATGATGGAGAGCATATGTAAGATAAGAAAAATGTCAATGATTAATCATAATCAATGATGTTCAATAATTCAAAAGCTTTAAAGTCATTTACTCAATCTCCGGCCCCTTAAGTTCTCGCTCTTTATCTTCATCATCTTCATCTAGTAGAGTTAAAGAAGATGCTCCATGAGTTGCATTTGTGTGAAACACTGAAATAAGGTTTCTTTTTCTTTTACCTTTCTATTTAAGGGTATTTTTGTCTTTTACTAATTTGAGCGCTTTTTGTGCTACTTACCGCTTTTTGCGCATTTCAAAGCTGATGCGTGCTTCACCAGCGCATTTTTTACGATTTCAGAATCGCACTAAATCACATATTTTAGAATCACACCTTATGCCTAAGCGCGAAGCGCAATTAATTGCGCCGTTGTTGAGTAAGACATTGAAAAATTAATAGTAGTTCCTGAAAATTGAACATGCTTAATAGGCTTGCAACTTTGTTTTAGAGTAAATTCAAAAAATACTTAACATGATACACCTCATTGTCTACATTATTGCTTCAAAATGGCCTCGCAATCTGACTGATCATCATTGCTTGGCATCCCAGGCTATATTATACTCCAGTACTCCTTTACTTGTCCATATCAGATTTGCCTTGGTGCATGTGTCGGCTAATTGATCATGTGTTTTGGTCTTTGAGAGACCAGATTTAAATGCATGAATATACAAATAAAAGAATTATAATTATCATATGATTTCTATTTTTATTCTATTTTTTAGAAAACAACATAGAATTTTAGGGAAAATAGGATTTTAGGATGAAACCAAAATATAGTGCGAACCAAATTTGGTACAAAGTGGTACCATTAAAAGAGAGTTTTGCTTATTAATAAAGGTTATAGATTTTTAGAAAACAACATAGAATTCTGGGGAAAATAAGATTTTAGGGGTGAAACCAAAATATAGTGCGAACCAAATTTGGTACAAAGCGGTACCATTAAAAGAGAGTTTTGCTTATTATTAAAGGTTATAGATTAGCTTGTTTATTTTTGCAATTTTTAGTCGTTAACACATGCCTAGATTAAAGAAATGTGGCATATGCGTTTATGTGAATACATTTCATAATCTAATTATGATAGCATTCTTAATATGCAGTTTTTACTTTTTAGTAAATTCTCAGTGGATAGAAAAATAAAACCCTCCTAGGATTTGACAAAATTTTTTCTAATGGTAATTCACCAAGAGTATTGATGTTAAGACTAACACGGTCAATGTTTAATGGTGACTAACTGACTACTATAAACTTGTTTAGGAATGTGAATATTTGTGTCAATGCGAACTTAAATGTACACTTCTATAACAAAAATAGACAATGCTTCATGTAACAATATTCGTGTTGGAAATCGTTTACCTCACGACTTTGGCCTTATATTTTTTGTCTACTGCAGCTCAGAGAGGGGAAGAGGGTATCTATAGCTTTAATATTGATCTAAGTGGCACAGCAGCCTGGGTTTAGTTCACAATAACATAAAATTGGAAAGACTATGAGTGTAGGGAAAACTCACAACTCTACAAATATGTATATGAAGAATTTGTGTGAGATACTTCTGATATAAACTTTTAATTGTCACTAATGTGTTGCCATTGCTCATCACTACCAACTAAGCATATCTCAATTGCATTAGCATCTGCTAACAAAGTTAACTTGTTTTTTTTTTTTTTCGATATTTCTACATCACAATGTACTTGAAACAAATGGGTTAAGCACAACTAAAACTGCTCTGTTGAGATGAATTCTTAAATCTTAGGATCACAGCTTCAGCATCCAATAATCAGGAAATATCATTTTCAGGGCATTTTAATTGTTTTAATAACCCTTGCAAGCTTAGCTGATTTGTTAATGATTATATGACATCTATCATGCTTCTGTACTAACTGATTTCAAGTGCTTTGAGTGACTGGAACAGGTTTGTAAAAAGAAAAAAAAATGGTCTGATCAGTTCTAGAGGCATTTGAGCCGACGTCAGAGCTCTGCTACGAAGTGAACATTGACAAATCTTTATCAAATGTTTTGCCATGTTATGTACATCTGTTGAAAGGATACAAAAATCCCGGTGAAACAATAATCATAAAGATCCTTGCTAAAGCTGTGCTGTCTCGGAACTGTTAGAATCTGAATATATATGTGATAATAGAGAGGGAAGAGAGAAATCAGTTGGGATAGAAGAGAATTATATTCATACTTCTCCAAGTATTACAATGAGGTTATGCCTTTATTTATAGAACAAAATGATCAGCTGTCTATACATATAATCTACTACAATCTAGCCCACATACTTGGACTATTGACTAGCCTACATTGTTGAACAATTCAGCCACACATTTGATGTCATTGCATATGTCATTTCTTATGATTATGTCATTGCATATGTCATTTCTTATGATATTTAACACGCCCCCTCACTCGAAATCCCATCTTCGGATGAAAGACCTTTCTTGGGATTGAAGAGTGGACACTAGTAGCCCTTGAGCTTAATCTGAGCGTCCAAGTTCCAACTACCCATTTTAGGATCGACCGATCTTGAGTTTCTTGAGTCTTTTGGGATACCGGCTATCGAACTTTCGACCACATAGTATTTTTTAGGCCATGATAAAATCCTGAAAGAAATATATTAGCAGTGAACTGTGTGTATCTGTATTATACACTACTTCTGCTGCTTCTTCTTCGTCGCGATAAAGCCCTCTGAACTATTTAATTTGCAGCACCATAATAAACCGGAGAGATACCGTAATATCAACAACCGCTTGAATACTACACAATTAAATCTATAACAGGGGTCCTAAACTAAAATGATATGCTTATATTAAAGATCCGGACAAAATTTTCCCTTAAGAAAATCATAAATCCATGTGCACGCCTTTCAGTGTTCTTTTTTTTTTCGGGGTTTCCCTTAAGTCTGCTTCTTTTCTTACCTGGTGCCAGTGGACAGGCCAACACCATGTGTACCTGTTTTAGCACCTGTGTCATGCATGCCAGGTGTGCCTGGTCTTCTTCATTTCTGGGCAGCTTTCTGGACAACTTCTTCTTTTGGACAGCTTGTGTCTTCTGGACAGCTTCTGTTTTCCTTGAAAAACAACAAGCTTCAACTGAAAAACTCTCCCCCTCTCTACTCCTGCTCTGATACCATGTTAGAATCTGAATATATATGTGATTATAGAGAGGGAAGAGAGAAATCAGTTGGGGTAGAAGAGAATTATATTCATACTTCTCCAAGTATTACAATGAGGTTATGCCTCTATTTATAGAACAAAATGATCTGCCGTCTATACATATAATCTACTACAATCTAGCCCACATACTTGGACTATTGACTAGCCTACATTGTTGAACAATTCAGCCACACATTTGATGTCATTGCATATGTCATTTCTTATGATTATGTCATTGCATATGTCATTTCTTATGATATTTAACAGGAACAAACTCGTTTTCATCAACTTTTTGAGAAACCTGAAGCTCCAGTGTTTCAGTTGACATCCGTTATAGCTGAAAAGGCGGTTCTTTCATCCTTATCAAGCAGTGGCTGTGGCTACATCAGTGTAGTTAACTATGCGTGGAGCTTTCTCTTCTAGGTCATCAAATACTTTCAGCCAGACACACAATTCTCCCGAGCTCTTCAGATAGCTTCTGGAACTCTTTGAAAAGCACCAATGTCATTCTTGCTTCAAGCTAGTTGTTTCTGCAGACAACCCAAAGTTTTTTAATATGCATGCACACAAAGAAAAGATAGGTGCAAGTCATCCATTCGAAATCAAATGACAAGCTAGAGTTCAAACTTTGAATGGAGTTTTAGTGATTCCAAGGCCTTAAACTGATTTCTACAATACAAAATTAAGTTCAAGAACAGATGGGCTAAATTGAAACTCTTGTAAAAGGGTGGGTCCAGATTCAAAAATTATTGTATCCGAACTATTGTAGCTGAATAGTCTTCCACAAATACCAGAATAACACAGAAGTGCTGCCCTGTGCCATTATTGACAACGATTTCCCATTTGATGATCTTGAAAAGCATAGCTTCTGAAATATTCTTTAATATCTTCCTCAGTGATTTTCTACAGCATACTTCAGCTCAAAAGCCAAGTGCAAGTCAGATGCTGATGATTCCCTGAGGTTCAGTTAATCATGTTAAAGTGCAGCAGGCCACTCTTGCTTGGCAGATGAATAGAAAAACAATGTTTGGAGATGAAGGCCAATCAGTAAAAACTATTTCAAAGCAAAGTAAAGTTTCAAATATTTTACTGAAGAATACCAGCTGATGTATAAAGCCTTTCAAAGCTTCACAACTATTCTTGAATTCAAATGCCTGTGAAGATGAAATACTGGTAAAAATAAAATAGAAACCACTCAATGCTTCAGCAACCTCAACTGTATCCAACTGGCCCATTGTGAAATTCTCGAGATGGTGGAAACCTGAGAATACATGAAAAGCTCCCACTGTGGATATCAATGGAGCTTACTCCTCCAACGAGAACTCTTCAGGAAAAGGTCAAACATATTATAGTGGCCTGAAACACGGACTCGAAGTTTTACCTTCTCGGCCTGGCATATCTTATAGTCCATTACTTTAGTGCTCCTTAGTCGAATCCAAGTCTCAGGTATCAAATGACACTCTGACTTCTTGTGGTATAGAGTTCTGTTCCGTAGTTTCTAGTGAAATCAGTTCCTTCTCCCCCTACTTGCCGGGTTATACTAATCTTAGAGTTCTGTTCCGTAGTTTCTAGTGAAATGTTAATGTTTACCGATTATATTAATGTTTCCTTATTATAAACAACGTAAACAGATTTTTAATATATTTTATTAATAATTAGAAAATATGGTGTGATATTTTCGGGTATATATTAATGATTATAAGATTACTTTTAAATCAAAAAGGTAATGTGTTTAAATTCGAAAGATATTAATGATTAGAAGATATGATACGATTGATGTTTTTAGGTGTTTATAAAAGGTAATATCTTCAATTAAAAGTAAATGTGAAAAAGACAATCGACTAATTATCATTAATTATATTATGTTATTATTTATTTTAGGAGTTTTAATAGTATAGGTATTATATATATTTTTCTTTATAATAAAGGGTAAATAAGTAAATTCACGAAATACCAAAAAAGAGATGTCAAAACTTTTAATATTTCAACTTTTATATAATAGTATAGATTTATATCATAAATACTTGACTAATCAATTTGAAAATCAAAAAGACTTTACTTTCATGTTTTGGAAGTCATATTTGGGCCTGTTATTAATTTTTTTATAATTAAGAGGCCCATCATTTGTGTCTAAAAAAGCTCATTATATATTTTAACATTGTGAATGTATATGCGGTAGTAAAATAAAGATGAGAGTAAATAATACTAATTTTTTAATGGTGCTTAACCAAAATATCCATTTTGAGAAGTGTTGATGAATTTTACCCATTGAAATTAGACCTGGCAATTCGTTCGTTTCGTATACTTTCGTGTCGTGTACTTTCGTGTTTCATGTACGTAATGCCAAATCAAAACCGACCCGTTAAGGATTCGTTTCGTGTTCGTGTACCTTCATTTCATGTACATTTCGTGTTGTGTTTCGTGTAATTTTTGAATAAAACTAAAAATATTTAAATATTAAATTTTTACTAGCCGAGTCTTAAGTCAATATGTCATAAAGAATCAAGTGTGCTCAAATCTTGTGAAACTAAAATTTGAAACTATTTTGTATTTATCTTATGTAAAAGTTATATATATAATAATATTTTAAAGAGAAAACTGGGCCTGAGGTTGTCCTCAGAGAAGAATCCTGAGATTAAAAGATTGTTCCTATAAAATAAGTGGCCCCGCAGGGACAATTTTGTAAATATAAATTTTTTTACAATAATTTACATATATACCCTTAAATTTATACAGAAAATCATTTAACCTCAGGGAGAACCCTGAGGCCAACCTCAAGCACATCAAGCCCTATTTTAAAATATGTACTCATGTAATTTTAATAAAATTATTTAAATATTTATTTATTTCGTGTATTTTCGTTTCGTGTCGTGTACCCAAAGGTAAACCCAAAACCGACACTAAATTCATCCGTGTAATTTCGTGTTCATGTACTTTCTTTGTGTACCGCAAAGGTCAACCCAAACCTGTAATTTTCATGTCGTGTACCAAATTACCGACTCTAATTGAAATACCTAAATCACAATTGGATATTCATGTAACGTATTATTGGTTTGGGTATTAAGATATATATTTTAATATTATTTTTATATATATTTATATAAGATACGTATTTGGGAGTTAGGTATTGATACATAATACGTATTTATCATTTGAGTATTATATACAGGATATCAATCAATTGGCCAATTCACAAATACATATTTCAATCGTTAAAAATAACCAACACACTCGACAATTGTTATTTTGATTAATTTTGATTTAAAAATTATTATTTTTAACATTTTTTCTAAAGTAGTATATTAATTTTTTCAAACAGAAAACCTAATACAGACATATCCGGATGGCTATATCTTGATAAGGCATAAAACATTACAATAAATAGTATACTGAGTTAGCTCTTTTGTTTTGTTTATTATAATTTATAATTTTTACCTTGAATTGCTATTATTATTTTAAAAGTATTATGAGAAAAATATTTTTATAATTAACTGTAGCTAAGAACCTAAAATTATCAGCATTTGAGTATAAAATGTGGATGGCATTTTTGTAATAATGAAATCCACTCCCATACATTTACAAAAATAGCTTTCGAATTGTATTATAATATATTTTAACTTTAGGTAATTATCTATAGTTAACTATAGAATCATTAAGTCCAAGTATTATTTATTATTCTTGTATTACTTATCTTATCTATATTACTAGATAATAGCCGAAACATTAAAAGCTTGGTTGGTTCGTCGGTCCGTCGATGCGATACATATTGATTTTACTTATTTACCCTTACTTAACGGTAAATGTTATTTTAAGGGTGAAGGAGGTAAATACCCTTTTTCACACAAAATTGATGAAAATAACGATTTTGGGGGAAGGTGGTTGAAAATAACGGATTGAATACGCATTTATCAAATAAGTATTCAAAATACATGTGATATACATTTGTCGATTGGGTATCACATATGGGATACCCAAGTGAAAAATGCATATCTATATTTTTTTAATTTTTCATTTTGAGATACGCATTTGTGAGTTGGGTATCTAATATAAATGACCAAATGGGATACCCAATTGGCAAATGCGTATCCCATCCGGTAAAAACCGTCAGTCCACCCAAAAAATGATATTTTTGTTAATTTTACTCAAAAACTTGTTAGTTTTAACATTTATTCTTATTTTCACATAATTATTTATAGTTACTGTTATATAATAGCCAAAATTATATAATATCTGAAACGTTAAAAGCTTAGTTGATCGGTCGGTCGGTCGGTACGATACATATTGATTTTACTTATTTACTCTTACTTAGCTGTACATGTTATTTTTACCTAATTATCCTTACTTAATTATTTATAGTTACTATTATATAATAGCCAAAACATTAAAAGTTTGGTTGGTTAAAAATATAATTATAATTACTAATAATTAACCAATTACCTTTTTCAGTTAAAATACGTTACCTTTTCTATTTTTTTATTTTTCCCATTAAACCTATTCGGGTAGTTTTATTTAAGTAAAATAAAATAATAATATTATAATAACTAATAACTAACCAATTACATTTTTCAGATAAAACTTATCATCTTTTCTATATTTTAAAACTAAATTCCATCATTTTCTAAAATATCACGGACAACATATATATAATTATTATCTCATCAAATAATTTAAAATTTTAAGCATACAAAATTAATATCTTAAAATTTTAATTCAAATTAAAAAAGTTTCCATTATATTAAAAACATTCGTACATCCCACGTGTTTTAAGTTAATACTATTTATTAGGAAAATGTTCTTTATAAAATTATTTATAGCATATTGTGTATAATATGCAACACTTTATAAATGTAAAGGGTATATATTACAAATATTGTTCTCGAATTAAAACATAGTTCTGAAAATAACATCATCCATTTATTACTATTGAACTAGCTTATAACCCGTGCGAAGCACGGGTTTTTTTGATAAGTTATAAAATTTATTTAACATTATAATTATGTTTTTATGTAATCCTTATTTTTAATAATTTTTTAATTTTAACTTAATATAAATTTATATAATGACATGCATGGTTTGAAATTTATTTTGTAAAATTCTAAGTTAAAAATGTCGTTGACGGGTTCTAACTTTGAATTTTTAGTAAATTAATTTAATCATATAATATAACTTATAATTAGATCTAACGATTCTTATTTATTACTAAAAATAATGATTTGAATATATGGTGAGATATTTTTGGATGTATATTAGTTATCGCATGATTAATTTTAAATTAAAAAGTAACGTGTTTTAATTACAAAAATTACTACTAAAAATAATTACGGAAAGATATGGTGTGATATTTCGGATATATATTAATTATTGTAATATTAGTTTTAAATTAAATGGTAAAGTGTTTCAATTAGAAGTAAAAATTTTAGAAAAAATGGGTAATTGAGTTGTTGGAGCAGAAAAAAGAGTCCAAGTAGAAGCTTAATATGGATGAAGGAATTTTAATCGGAATATAATTACGTTAACATTAGTAATTAGCTTTTTGAGTTGTTTTTGTAATTTAATTATTTATTTTAATAATTAGGATAACCAAGTCGAAAACCAAAACTTTCAATGTTTCGGCTCTAAGTTTAGCTGTATTAGTAATGGTGTAAATATAAAATACTATTGTGTATTTAGGACTATAGCCAACCCGTGCGATGCACGGGTTTCTTTTGATATGTCATAAATTTTATTTAATATTATAATTAGGTTTTTATATAATAAATATTTTCAATATTTTTTTTACTTTTAATATAATTTAATATACTCACATTCCCGGATTATACTCATATTTTCTTATTAATAATTGGAAGATAAGATGTGATATTTTTGGGTATATACTAATGATTGCAAGATTAGTTTTAAATTAAAAGATAACATGATTTAATAAAGAAAGAAATATTAATAATTGGAAGATATGGTATGATTGTGTTTTTAGGTATTATAAAAAGGTAATATATTCGATTAAAAATAAATGTTGTTGTGGAATAAAAACTAGGTTACAAGTGTTGCGGCTAGGGTTTGTGTATTTGATGCACAGGTGTGTGAGCTTCGAGCTTCAATGGCTGATCAAGTGTTTCGTGACTTAACTCGGGTCCTCACAAGATGCCTACGTATCTTGCAAATATCAAGAATCAAGCCAATAAAACGTAGTTCTAGGTTGAAGGATCAGGTCCTTTATATAGGCATTGGATGCCTTGGAATTAGAGTAGAATTAGGTGTCTTGATGGGCAAGTCACAGCTTAGGCCCAATTCTAGAGCCTTCTAACAGATAAGAAGATAAGAATTAGAATTATATGCCTTGAAGATCACTCCTAATATGATTAGGTTCCCTTGTTGACTCAAATATGGGGTCTTTTATTTGCTGAATAATCAATTACGAAATTAAATAATTAATTAGGGTCTTGGGCCCCATTTAATGGGCTTCTACCCTTGGACCATTCTAGGTTCATTTAATGCAACATTAAATGTATTTTTAGGGTTTATTTTCAGCCCATATCATTTGCCCCCCAACTTCAAGGAAAACTGATCAGGTTTTCCTTGGAGTTATTACGGCCTTGTTCGAGACTTAGGTCAGGGTTTATCTTTGATATCGTTTTGATGTAAAGCGTGGAGCGACCGACGCGTACACAACGACATTAGATTATGCCAACAATATTGAACGGTGCTAGACGGCACTAAACGGCGATAAACAACCTTAAATGACGTTTAAACAATGTTAAACGACATTTAAACGGCGTTAAACTGCGCTAAACGGTACTAAACGGCACTAAACGGCGCTAAACAGCCTTAAACATCGTTTAAACGATGTTAAACGACGCTAAACGACGTTAAATTGGAAACGTTGAATTGCGCTTCGAGCATAAAATTATTTTTCCATTTTTATGGAATTTCCAATTTTTCTCAACTTCAGGAGTAAGTATTATTCTCAATTTCCTTACTTTTGATTAATAATAATTTGAAAAGAATAACCATTTTTTTTTTTTTTGTGTTGCCATCAGGCTTTTAGCTGTATATTCAACCTACTCGTGGTTCAAACACGAGCAGGAGACACTCTGCACATTTCTAGTTGCCACCAGGCTTTAGCTGCATATTCAACCTACTCGTGGTTCAAACACGAGCAGGAGACATTCAGCACATCTCTAGTTGCCACCAGGCTTTTAGCTGTATATTCAACCTACTCGTGGTTCAAACACGAGCAGGAGACATTCAGTATTTTTCTAACTGAATTTTAAGACTCCATTTATAGATGCATGCATGGCTGTGCAAACATGCTACTCGTTGTACAATCACGAGTAGGAGACAATTTACAAACCACGAGCAGGAATATCACCTGCTACTCGTTGCAGAGATGGAAATACAACTTGCTCGTGGTTTAACAACGAGCAAAATACATACTTTTTGCCACGAGCAAGTATACTATATTTCCTCAAAAACCTGGGCCTGGGCTTGGCCTTTAATAATTATTATACAGAGTTTTGTTATACTCTTAAATATAATTATTATATATTTTTTTTTTTAGCAAAAATAAAATCTTTCCTCAATCTGAAAATACAAGCTACTCGTTGTACAACCACGAGCAGGAGACATGCAAAAACCAACGAGCACGATTGATGCCTTCCAGTATTGGATTTTCTCATTATTTGCATTGTACTCGTGGGTTAACCACGAGCAACCCGGCTCTACTTGTAATTTCCACTATGTCTTTTTATTGTACTTTTACGCATCCTTCTGGAAGATAATTAAATAATTAATTTCTTATTTTTTACGAGGAATTTCTCCTCAGAACAAATGGGTTTCAGACCTTTTCTTGGAATTTTCTTTGGGCCAGGCCTTTATACTATATAGGTTTAGTTCTTTTTAAGCCCACGAACCTTTTTTACTCTGACTTTCAATATATTTGCTTAGAATCTTAAATTTCTAACGGTAATATGTCCGTTAGAAGCTTCCAGAATAAGTTTCTGACTTGGGCTGGCCCATAAACCTGAAATTTTTATGGGCTTTTCACTTTTTACCGCGTACAGGCGGTTACCAGGTGATATCAACCGGCTGTTTTGTAGCTATATAATAGTGAGATGAGGCACTTGTTTTTCTCACTTTTCTTCTCGCAAAAATTTTCTCTCTAAAATTTCTTTCATTCAAGTGAAGTTTCAAAAGGTTCTTTCTTAGGGTTTCAAGAGCATTGTTCTAGGGTTCCACCCAAGGCGATCACCGTCCACCGTGCTTTACCAGTTTCCGGTTGAAGATTTAAAGAATCTTCATCTTTTCCGTTTGCTAATAATCAATTTCTGGGTCTCAGAGCTTCATCCTACCATTATCAATGGCAGATTCTGGCAATTCCCAGCAATCCGAGCAATCTCAACTCAACCCAACGGTGGCTTCAACTAAGCCTCCAAGATCTGCAAGAGGTAAAACCAAGATCTCTCTTGTTCATAGCAATGTCGTTACACTTAGGGACTTGTTAGAGGAATTTTCTACTGCTTTCCCCAATATTGCTCATCTTGATGCATACGATATCCCTAGCAAATATGATCAATCAAAAGTAGATTTAATATCCACTCTTTTTGGTATTGTAAGCCCTTATAGGGCCGTAGCTGCTAGTCCATTTGATAGAGCCTGCAACCCTAAAGAGGGTGCCATTTGTATTTTTAAAGAGACATTTTATGCTGGGTTTAGGTTGCCTCCTCCACCCTTTATCTTTCGCCTCTTGGCTGAGGTAAGAGTTTGTCCAACTCAATTATATCCTAATGCTTGGAGATTCATATATTGCTATATGGTTCAATGTCGTAAACACAATCTTGAGCCTAGTGTCTCTGTATTTAGATATCTTTTTAAATTCACGAATTCCCCAAACAACACGGGTTGGGTTCAAATCTCTCATAGGAGCCTTTCTCGCACTTGTTTCATCCCTGGTACTTCCCCAGATTCTCTTCCTAATTGGAAAAAAGAATTCTTTTACCTTTTCATGGATGGGGCAAATTGGGGAGACTTTTTTAGGCTTAACTTTTCTAAAGCCGTAGATGGGTCCATGCGAGACATTAAATTGGGTGTAGACGAGCGAGCTGCTATTGAGATCCTTACAACTGATGGCACAAATCATTGTGCTCAATTAATCTCTGAGGGGTCCCTTCAAGCAGCAAAGCTAAGTGATTTGGGAGAACAGGGTAGACATGCCTTCCTTTAACTTAATTTTATGCCTCTTTATTTTTGTTTGTGGTCTTATGTATTTTCATGTTTACAACAGCCTTGACTGCGCTTAATGCTGTTTTCCAAAAGAGGGAGAGAATGGCAGAACAAAGGTCAGGAGTGAACACACAACGATCCAAGAAGGTCAAAACTGGCCTTACTACTGAGGCTGAGGGATCTGAGGTAGTTCCTGCCTTTCTCACTCACTCTGAGAGGATTGATGTTTCTGAGGATCCCTCTTCTTTCGAAGTTGGTTGGGGACTTCGGAAGAAGGACACAGTTGTTGGTGATACTCATCGTGCGGCTGAATGGTCTCGGAGTATAGTTACCCCTCGTGACCGGGTTAATGTGGTGGAGTCTTCTGATGACCTCCAGGTTGAGAACCTTGGGGCTCATGGCATTGCGACGGTATTACTCTCCCTTTCCCTTCTCGTTGCCATAATATCTTTATTCCAATTATTTCTTACCACTTTGTTTTGTGTTATTTTTTAGATTAACGCTTACTTCCAGGCTGGGCTTCATAACCTAAAGAAAGTTCGTCAGGAGCTGACTATTGCGGAGAGGGATCGTGACAGAAACCAAGCTGATGCAGATACTAACTTTGCGAGGTTTCGAGCTGTGGAAATGGAACTTGCTGCGGAGAAGGAAAAGTCTAGAAGATTGGAACTAGAGCTTGCCAAGGGTAAGGAGCAAATTTTGAAGGAGTATCGTTCCTCTAGGGAGTTTGAAGAGCTCCTTAACGCTGAGTACGATGCTAACTTTCCAGCGACTTTTAACATGTGTTGGGAGAAAATCATCGAAGAGCTGGGACAAAAGATTTCTGGGGTCACTTTAGCAAAGTTCCCCGCACCTGCCATTCCAGGCGCCTCCAGTTCTACCCAGGAGACTGTTTGTGAGACAGTTGCTCAGTTCTCTACTCAGCCAGCCAGCGATTCCCAGCCCTTGCCATCCTAGGAAGGAGTTTCATCTCCTATGGTTGAAGACTTGGAAACTTTCCCTGTGGCGGATGACCCTGCTTTCACCCATTCCACTGATGTGGGTGACTCTCTCAAGGATCTCGACATCTAGATAGCCTTGCACGGCTTACTTTTGTACTTGTTTATCTGAGACTTTTACCCTTCGGGGATTTTATCTTATCTTCAGCTTAACTCTAACTTATGCCTTGCATGGCTTATTTGTGTATTGAACTAACCCTTCGAGGGTTTTATTTATGGTTTGTTTATCATGCTTTTTAGAGTTTTCTTAGTACTTGACCTTATGGCTCACACACACCCATGCTTTGGTACAACATTTGCTTTACGTGTCTATAATAACAAAACAAAAAGAATAACTCAATTGAAAACAAGAAACAAACTTCATTAATAGGTTCGACGAAAAATGTCAATAAATAGGGGTCAACCCTTACATAGATACTCTACTTCCTATTCGGAGTTTTTAAACTCTGATATGGTTTCATCGACCTTATTTCTAGTTACCTATGAGCTATGTCCTACTTAGGATAATTAAACATAATAGACCTTGAGATTCGATGCATGCCAAGTGCGAGGCACCTCGTTTCCTTCCAAAGTCTCCAACTTGTATGATCCTCGTCCCAGCGTACTTTTGACCCGATATGGGCCTTCCCAATTCGGTGCCAACTTCCCCCTTTGTCCCACTCCGGATGCTTCAATCTTTCTGAGTACTAGGTCTCCCTGGCGGAAAAACCTTTCCTTTACCCTTAGATTGTAATAGAAGGAAGCTTTCTTCTGATGTTCAGTATTCCTAGCATGGGCTTCATCTCTTACTTCATCGATCAAATCGAGGGCTAGTCTCATCCCCTCCTCGTTTGTGTCTGGTTCGAAGGCTTCCACTCGTGGAGATGCATGCATAATTTCCACGGGTACCACAGCTTCGGCCCCGTAAGCTAACATGAATGGAGTAGCTCCAGTAGTCACCTTGCATGTGGTTCGGTATGCCCAGAGTATGGGTAGTAACTCATCCACCCAAGTATTTCTAGAGCGTTCCACTCTTTTCTTCAGTCCATCAAGGATGATTCGGTTGGCAACCTCAGCTTGACCATTAGCTTGAGGGTGGGCAACTGAGGTGAATCGAAGCTCAATCCCATTCTCTTCAAAATAGTCCTTGAATTCTTTGTTATTAAATTGTAATCCATTGTCCGTAACGAGGACTCGTGGTATTCCGTATCTGCACATGACATTCTCCCAGAAGAATTGCATGATTTGCTTGGTTGTGATTTTAGCCAAAGGTTTGGCCTCAATCCACTTTGTAAAGTAGTCAATAACTACAACTAGAAACTTCCTTTGAGCAGTGGCCACAGGAAAGGGCCCAAGAATGTCCATCCCCCACATAGCAAACGGGATGGGAGAGCTAACGGATGTCAACATCTCTGGTGGTTGTCTAACCACTGGTGCATGTTTCTGGCACCGATCACACTTTTTCACGTACTCTTTGGCATCAGCCATCATCTCAGGCCAATAGAATCCAAGCCTGACTAACTTGTGAGCTAGGGACCTGCCCCCCAAGTGTTGTCCGCAAATTCCCTCATGGACCTCCTCAATAGCTGATTTGGCCTCTTCGAGCCTCAAACACTTTAGATACGGAATCACAAAAGATTTCTTGTAGAGTATCCCTTCAATCAGAGCATACCTCAACGCTCTCACAGATAATTTTCGTGCTTCCGTGGCATTAGTCGGGAGCCAACCAGTCTCGAGGTGTGCTTTTATGGGATCTATCCAACATTCCCTCACCCCAATAGGTGCGACTAACTTTGAATCGATGGTAGGGGTTCTCAGGACTTGGAAGTAGACACTTCCAGAGTAATTTTCTATCTCAGAGGAGGCGTACTGGGATAAGGCATCAGCCTTGGTGTTTTCCTCCCTTGGAATGTGCTCAATGTAGCACTTATCAAATTGAGTCATTATTGCCTTCACAAGCCTTAAGTATTTAGCCATGGTTTCATCCCTTGCCTCAAACTCTCCATTGACTTGGGCCACTACTAGCCTTGAATCTCCACAAACTTTAAGGTTTTTGACTCTTAGGGCTCCTGCCAAGCCAAGTCCGGCTATCAGAGCTTCATATTCTGCTTCATTATTGGTTGTTGGAAAGTCTAACTTCAAGGCGTATTCAATCATGAATCCATCGGGACTTTGTAAGACAAGACCTGCGCCACTCGTTTTTGTTTTTGATGCCCCATCAAAATAGAGCATCCAGAATTCCTTCTCATCTATTATGGGTTCCTTTTCTTCCTTATTGCCTTCCTGAGGTATCTCCTGCCCCCCGACTTCTTGGTTGTCAATGGTGCATTCAACCACGAAGTCAGC
Organism: Saposhnikovia divaricata; assembly: GCA_036435485.1. Taxonomy (NCBI): domain Eukaryota; kingdom Viridiplantae; phylum Streptophyta; class Magnoliopsida; order Apiales; family Apiaceae; genus Saposhnikovia; species Saposhnikovia divaricata. Next base: position 173,535,234 of record CM071598.1, read on the forward strand.
AAGTGCCTGAGCTTTGATGGCCATCCTTGGCTTATACTGAATATCGAATTCTCCCAACTCAATTGCCCACTTGATGAGCCTACCACTGGCTTTAGGGCTGTGCAAAATATTCCTCAATGGTTGTCCCGTAAGGACCTCAATCTTATGTGCTTGAAAATAGGGCCGTAGTTTCCTAGAGGCAGTTACCAATGCTAAGGCAAACTTCTCAATGGTGGAGTAGTTCAACTCCGCTCCGTGTAAAACTTTGCTCACATAGTATACGGGTTTCTGAACCTTGTTTTCCTCCTTTACCAGCACCGCACTCACAGCTTGACATGAAATTGCCAAGTAAAGATAAAGGATTTCTCCCGTACTTGGCTTGGCCAACAGCGGGGCCTCAGACATATACTTCTTCAACTGCTCAAAGGCCTCTTGGCTTTCTTCAGTCCACTCAAAGCTTTTTACCTTCTTCAAGATTTTAAAGAACGGCAAACACTTGTCCCCGGATTTGGAGATGAATCTCCCTAACACGGCAATCCTCCCTGTTAACTTCTGTACATCCCTTATAGAACGTGGTGGTTCCATGTCCAAAATAGCCTTGATTTTGTCGGGGTTGGCCTCAATTCCCCGTTTTGAGACCATGAGACCCAAAAATTTCCCAGACCCAACACCAAAAGCACACTTGGCCGGATTCAACATCATCTTATGGTGCCTCAGCACTTCGAAAGCCTCGCCTAGGTGTTCGATGTGATCTGCCCTGTATAGGCTTTTCACCAGCATATCATCCACATAGACTTCCATAGTCTTTCCAATGAGATGAGCAAAAATCTTGTTTACCAACCTCTGGTATGTAGCTCCTGCATTTTTCAGGCCAAAAGCCATGACTAGGTAACAATACACACCGAAGTCAGTGATGAACGATACCTTAGGAATATCATCCTTATGCATCTTGATCTGGTTATATCCACTAAAGCCATCCATGAAGCTTAACATCTTGTGCCCAGCCGTGGCATCTATCAACGTATCGATCCTTGGCAAGGGAAAACAGTCCTTTGGGCATGCGTCGTTTAGATCAGTGAAGTCTATACACATCCTCCACTTTCCATTAGCCTTCTTGACCATCACAGGGTTGGCCAACCATTCCGGGAACTGGATTTCCTCAATGAACCCTGCCTCTAGGAGTTTGTCAACTTCCTGTTTTATGGCTTCTTGCCTCTCAGGTGCGAAATTTCTCTTCTTTTGTTTTACCGTCTTCCGGTTTGGATCCACATTCAGGCTGTGTGTTATCAATTGGGGATCTATCCCTGGCATGTCAGCCGCTGTCCACGCGAAGACGTCACTATTGTCTTGCAGAAAGGAGATCAATTTGCCCTTCAAGGGGTCTTTCAAAGATGCCCCGATGTAAGTAACCTTCTCAGAATCTCCCAACTCCAAAGGTATGGGAAGCAAGTCCTCTGCTGGTTTTCCTCTCCGCTCTTCATTCTCCCGAACATCCATATCATCGATTGGGAGGACCTGCCCCCCGATTCCATCCGGCCTTAGTGCGGCCACATAACAACTTCTTGCCATCCTTTGATCACCTTTCTCTTCTCCTACTCCGTTTCTGGTTGGGAACTTAACCTTTAAATGATAGGTAGAGGCAACCGCCTGGAAAGCATGTAGTCCCGTCCTACCTAAGATAACATTGTATGTGGATGTAGCTTTGATAACTGGGAAATTTAACATCTGAGTTGCCTCCCGTGGCTCCTGCCCTATAGTCATGGGTAGCTGAATTGTTCCCTCAACTTTTGACTCCACCCCGTTAAACCCATATATGGGCATGTTTGACGGTGTCAACTGAGACTCAGTATACCCCATTTTTAAAAAGGCATCGTGAAACAAAATGTCCACCGATGCTCCATTGTCAATCAAGACTCTCTTCACTTGGGAGTTGCCTATCACAGGTGAGATAACCAGGGGGTCATCATGGGGAAACTTCACCCCTTCGAGGTCCGAATCATCGAATCCAATTGAGACCTCCGTCTTTGCACGTTTTGGCGCTTCCCCTACAATGTGCATCACTTCTCGTGCATATGCCTTTCTGGAATTTCTACTTGTTCCAGCCGCTGTCGGGCCACCGAAGATCATGTTGATCACCGGTCCCCGGGGCTGCTGATTGCGGTTACGATCCTCATCTTTTCTATCATAATCTCGCCTTGGATTTCCTCGATCCCCATCTTTACAGAATTTATTCAATTTCCCCTTGCGGATCAAAAACTCAATTTCATCTTTCAATTGTCTACAATCGTCGGTATCATGTCCCACATCTTTATGGAGCCGGCAATACTGATTCTTATTTCTTTTCTCAGGATCAGTCCTTAGTGGCTTCGGCCATCTCACATCCCTATCTTTTTCTATCTCCATCAGGATTTGACTTCTTGGAGTGTTCAGTCTGGCGTAATCCGTAAACCTTTGCCCGGGACTCCCCTTTTTAGGGGCTGAATCAGAATCCCTGCCCGTGCGCGGGTACTTATCTTTAGCATCATATTCCTGTTCCGACTTCCGTTTCTTAGAGTTGTCACCGTTTCCGGTGTTCCCCATCCCTGGATCTTTCTTCAGGCTATCCTCCGCCTTGATGTACTTGCTCGCCCTTTGCTGGAGCTCAACCATATTTTCAAGGGGATGTTTAGCCAATGACATTTTGAAATAAACATTCGAAGTTCCATTCTGCAATGCCACCATGGCTACCTTGTTTTCCAGGTTTGTAATGTTGAGTGTTTCCTTTGTGAATCGCTTGAGATAGTCTCTGAGGTTTTCATTCTTTCCTTGTATCACAGTCATGAGAGATGCGGAATCTTTCTCATGAATTCTTCCTCCTATGAACTGGCTGACAAAAGCATTACTTAGTTCTTTGAAGGAGGCAATGGAGTTCGGTGGTAGGCGGCTGTACCAACGTTGCGCCATGCCAGCTAATGTTTGGGGAAACGCCCTACACTTCAAGGCATCACTGGCGGGTTGCAACAGCAATGCGTTAGAGAACGTCCTTACATGATTAGCGGGATCTCCCGTTCCATCGTAAACCTTTATGGTAGGCATCTTGAACTTCCGTGATATATGCGCATTCATTACCTCTTCAGTGAATGGAGGGGTTGGATCATCAGGATCTCCCAGTTGCATCAAGTCTTCAGGATTGCCTCTGGGAGTTTCGACCATCGTGGTTCTACCTCTAGGGACTTCGATCCTTCTCTCTCTCCTTGGGGTGCTTTCCAAATTAACAAAAGGAATGTCTTCTCTCGTCACTGGTGGGGGTCGATTTTGATTCTGTCTTCGCTGTTCCCTTTCTATGTCCTCCTTTAATTTTTGGATCTTGGCCTCGTGAGCCTTGATTTTTTCAGCAGCCGTTAAGGGAGGTCGGTCATGGGTTCTTCGGCGTCCAACGGGTTCCTTACTTGGACGACGTCTTCTTGGGGCTTCGTCCCTATCTTCTTCCGAGGATGAATCATCAGAGTACGGGCCTGAGTAGTCGTAGTATTGCTGGCCTTGATTGGGTCCTAAACCCCTGATGTAAGGTGGATTGTAGGGCTCGTGTATCTGGAGGGCGTGACCACTCGGTCCGGCCTGATACGGGGGATAATTAGGCAACCCATATAACGGGTTCGTGCTTGCGGGGATCACTGTAGTAGAGATCTGAGCGGTGGATGGAGCGGACTGCCCTCCGAGAGGGGCGACCACCATCTGAAGGGGATTCGTCCCTTGGGTGGTGGGACTCGTGCTCAGGGGTAACGAGTCATGAGGTTGTGCTTCAGTTCCTTGTGGCCGAGTGACTAGCGGTTGAGAATTCGTCCCTGGGGGCACTTGTTCTCCAGTCGGGGGTGTGGTGGTGTTATTGATGGTTTCAGAAAGTGTTGGTGTTCTCCGGGTGGTAACCATGGTTGATATCCGAAAGTTCCCACAGACGGCGCCAAATGTTGTGGAATAAAAACTAGGTTACTAGTGTTGCGGCTAGGGTTTGTGTATTTGATGCACAGGTGTGTGAGCTTCGAGCTTCAATGGCTGATCAAGTGTTTCGTGACTTAACTCGGGTCCTCACAAGATGCCTACGTATCTTGCAAATATCAAGAATCAAGCCAATAAAACGTAGTTCTTGGTTGAAGGATCAGGTCCTTTATATAGGCATTGGATGCCTTGGAGTTAGAGTAGAATTAGGTGTCTTGATGGGCAAGTCACAGCTTAGGCCCAATTCTAGAGCCTTTTAACAGATAAGAAGATAAGAATTAGAATTATATGCCTTGAAGATCACTCCTAATATGATTAGGTTCCCTTGTTGACTCAAATATGGGGTCTTTTATTTGCTGAATAATCAATTACGAAATTAAATAATTAATTAGGGTCTTGGGCCCCATTTAATGGGCTTCTACCCTTGGACCATTCTAGGTTCATTTAATGCAACATTAAATGTATTTTTAGGGTTTATTTTCAGCCCATATCAAATGTGAAATAGGCAATCAACTAATTACCATTAATTATATTCATTAATTATATTATGTGTTACTATCTATTTTAATAATTAGATAATCGTACCGAAAACCAAATTTTATTTTAATGTACCTTGATTTAACAACTAATTGATTATTATCTTTGTTGGGTGATCAAATTTTTGACGTGAATGGTAGTTTTTGACAGGATTTCATAAATTTGGGGAGTAAGGGAGTATGTCTAAATCTGGTGCAGATGGAGGTGATAGTGTTGATCGAATGAGGAGAGGAACTACTGGTCTTGATTTCGTTTCTTCCCGGTTAATAGGCCTAATTCTAGTGAATGGTCGAAGAATGTATGTTGAGTCCAAGAAGTTCGGGTGGAGGAATTTTAGTTGGAATACATTAGTGATTAGTTTTTTGAGAATTTTAATTGAAATATAATTATATTAATATTAGTAATTAGTCATTTGGATTACTATTCATTTTTTATTTTAATAATTAGGATAACCAAATCGAAAAGTTTAGCTGTATTAGTAATGGTGTAAATATAAAATACTATTGTGTCTTTAGGACTATAGGCAATAACGGATTAAAATTGATTTATCTTATATTTAAAATTAATTAAAAATTAAATTAATCAAACCGAAAACCAAAATAAATAGGATAACCAAACCGAAAACCAAAACTTTCAATGTTTCGACTTTAATATAATAGTATAGATTAGAGTTTTGTAGTTAGCAAGATTTTGAAGTCTTTTAAATTTTTGGTATAAAAAATTTGGGTTAGGACCTTCAAAATTCCCCTACATACATGATATATATTGTCACTCAGATTTTATACATGGGGATACCCAATGACCTTCAAATTTTTTTTTTATTTTTTTTAAGATATGCATTTGTTAGAAGGAATATCTTATATTAATGGGATACTTCATTTTTTTTTTAAAGGGAACTAATTTAATAATGAAAAATCATACGACATCTATAAAAACAATCGAATCGAATAAATGTAAAACATATCAATATCGCTGTAATCTAATTTTCGTAGATAAACAATCAAGCGATTTATTAAAGTTAATATATATACATGTATCCGCTTCGTTAAATTGAACTATCGACCTAGTTACAATCTCATAAAAATATTTATTACTGAATCAAAATTTTGAAAATTACGCACAACTAGCATCCCAAAATAACAATGCGTATACAATAAATACTTCATTTATAAAAATAATAATGCGGAAAATGTTATTCTTCACACTTTTTCCCAAAAGGGGTCCAATTCATGATTGTAATTGTTTTTAATTTGACTGAATCTTGTACAAAATTCTTTGCCGATCGATCCTTGCAAAGTTATTTAGAGTAAAATTAATTAAATATTATTATATTATTACAATTTATTATTCAATAAGTACTCAAATTAATCATTTGGATTTTGTATGCATCCTTTACCGATAAACTCAACTTTTGTTTACTGTTAGCCAAATTTTACTTTACTAAATGGTAGTCACTCATAGCTCAAGTACAACCACCATCTTCTCTCCTTAACCCCTAGTTTCTACAAACATGGCAACGACGTCGTTCGATGATCTCTCTCAAGAAGCATCCGCAAACATCTTCTCAAGACTACCAGTCAAAGACCTAATCCGGTCAACATCAGTCAACAAGAAATGGTACTCCCTTATTACAAACCCTACTTTCATTTCTGCTCAAATCAAGACTGCTATCTCACATTGTCATGATAATGCTGTGTTTATAATCCCTCCATGCCCTTCTCAACAAAAACATTGTCCTTTAATCTCTGTCGAAACTTCGAAAGTTCTCGAAAAATATGAGGTTCCCTTTACTACTAGGAGTGATACACTGAAACTAGTTAGTTCAGTTGATGGGCTTATGTTATTAACTGATTCAGATATGTTTTATTATTCTCGAGATTTGTATTTGTGGAACCCTTGTGTTAAATCTCACAGAACCCTTGTTTCGAGTTGTTTCAAGAAACTTATTGATAACATGTATATGAGTTCTTGTATTGTCGGGTTGGGGTTTAATAGAAGGGAGGATGATTATAGAGTTGTTAGGATTGTTTATGTTCGGGACAAGATGTTGAATTTCTGGGGAGATGTGGCTCCTAAGGCCGAGGTTTATAGTTTGAAGAAAAACACGTGGAAGAAGATTAAGGAGCCTGCAGTTCCTAGGCTTGGTGCACAAACAGGGGTTTATGTTAATGGAAGTTATTATTGGTTAGAAATGAAAAGGCCCTCGACTCAGGTAATGGGTCGTCCTTATAATAGTAATGATCTGTGGATGGTGTCGTTTGACTTTGATAGTGAGGTGTTTGGGGAAGTGAATTTTCCTAAGAAAGTTTCTAATTGTTTGGGAGTTGGTGCCAGTTGTTTGGGAGTTGGTGCCAGATTTAAGCTGATGAGGTTTGAAGGTTTACTTGCTCTTTGTGTTTTTGATGTACAACACAATAATGGAGTGACCACACATCCTCATCGTGTGTGGTTGATGAGGCAGGAAAATGGTGTTCGCACTTGGAATTTACGTTTTAGAGCTGAGCTCAAGGATAATGGGTATCCATTGAATATCACAAAAGCTGGAACTATTTTAATAGAGACATATCCCGTGCGGGGCCGCATGGATGTTACTGGCATATATTCATGTGATCTCAAGACTATGCGTTATAAAGATCTTGGATTTGGTAGGCATGAGGGGGGTGCAGAGGGTTCCCTGTTAATGCCTGAGGCTTGTACTGCAAATGCTTCCTTCATGGAGAGTTTGGTCATGTACGAAGGAGGAAAGGCTCTGTCAAAATTTGCGAAGTGAGCAATCCTGAGTCTTCTGGTGGTAAGTAGATACCAATCCATACTGCTTAGAATGTTTTTTCGATATGCCACGTGTACTCTTTTGAACTTAAAAGTCTGGATAATAGTAGTAAAATATTTCTTTTATGTCTAAGCTGTGAGAAATCTGGATTTGATATATGTTTCCCCTTCCAATTATAATTCCTAATAACATACCTTATGATATGTGATCTTTTTTTTTTTTTTTTTTTTTTTAACATGGGAACCCGCAGGCGTTACCCTTCGGGTGCGCTCTGGGTAAACCCATGGGTTCACGTAATAGCCTGCAAACCACTTGATCCAAGGCAAACCACACAAGTGCGACAGGCTCTGCCCCAGGATGGCATAATCACAAATCCGCCTCCCATGGGAGTCGAACCTGTGACCAAGAGGTGAGATGACCTCTCTTTAACCAACTGAGACAACTTCCGTCACTCTTTCAGAGTTTATTTTCTGAAATCATATCACATAATATAAATTGTGATTGTATAATATCTATTCGTCACTCTTTATATGTATATTTTCTAAAATTATTTTACATTTAATGAATTGTGATTATTAAGTAGTTCAAAGCAGGATAGGTTTGTTAGTTTTTTTATTTCATAATATTCAGAAAATCTGTTCTTATCCTATATATGTGCTAAAAATAAAATTTGTCTTTTAGACCGTAAGTTAAAAATGAATGCTTTTTTAATCATGTTCTTTGTTATTTTAAGTTGGTAGTAGATATATAAATGTTGACACGTCTAGACAAAGTCAATGTTTGTTGAGAAGTCCCATCTAATTGTGCATATTAACCTGATGCGGTTTCCCCCTATCAATATTAAGGTGTTTTGCAAGTTGAGTGTTGAAGTGCAGAAATGTCTAGGATAAAATGCCAATGTTACTCTAATGGGGAGCTGTGACTTAGACTTAACGTTTAAGGGTTATAATGAACAATAGCAGGAATTTAGATAGCCCTCACAGATTACAAACATTGATTCCGATATACTGGAGTCCGATTATAGAGATCCTCATGTTAGCTTTTTAATTTCACAAGATTGACATGACCTCAGTTATATTTTGTTGGCATAATCAACTGTGGTTGTCAACTAGTTTGTAATACACAGGACAATTGTTAATTTGTTTGACTGATAATATTTTTAAAAGGTAATGTAACTTTTACTACATATATAAAATAGAAAAATGCTTTTAGAGGCTTCTGCTTAGTCTCCTCTTGGAATTTTTTTGTAGCTTAACCTATGAACTCTGAAAAGTGTAATCTGTATAGGAGAAGAAATGTTCATGTTTAGACAGAATGTTTAAAGAGCAGATACATGGTTCTCTTCGACCATTCACGTGTTCTCTACTTTGTATTATACGTATAACGAGTATCTGTATATGTTATTTGATTCGTTGATTTTGGGTTGCCAATCAATTGGAGTATTTAACTGTTGCAAGACCAAGTATTCTCTTGTTACCAACTACAATCTAGCATATTTTAAAGTTACACTCTTACAAGGAATGTATAATTGTATGAGCATGGATTGCATTGTGTTTGTTGCTGTAATTACTCTCTCAGTGACTGACTTTGCAGGTATAGTTGCTGATCTTGCTTTGAAAGTCCTTCTAACTCTATTAGGTGCCCCTATATATATATGCAGCTGTTTCAGCGTTGCTAGCTTTTGCTGAGGGAACCATATGGAAGAAGTTTTTGTTAGATGCCTTGAATCTAGAAGCCGCCGGATTTGACTAGCCGCCGGCGGCGGCCGCCGACGGCGCCACTGTAGCCGTCGGATTTGACCCACCTACCACACCTACCCCTTAAATTTTGTCTATAAATAGATATGCTTGTAAGGATTGTAAATATCATCTGAAAAACCTTGTAATCTGTTTATCCTCTCAGATCTATAAACTTATTTCTCTTCTGCATATAATCTTTCTTGCTTCCGTTATAACAAATTGGTATCAGAGTTTTGGTCGAAACTGCTGCAAAAATTTTCGCCGGATTTTTTAAGCTCGCCGGAGTTACTGTTCATCGCCGGAGAAGACGACACTGTTCATCATCGGAGAAGACGACACTGTTCATACGGTACTGTTCATACTGCACTGTTCATACGGCACTGTTCATACGGTACTATTCATACGGTACTGTTCATACGGTACTATTCATACGGTACTGTTCATACGGTACTGTTCACAGGTACTGTTCACGGGCACTGTTCACGGGCACTGTTCACGGGCACTGTTCACAGGCACTATTCACGGGCACTGTTCGCATATACGGTTCTGGGAGAAGATGTCTGGTGGTATTAACGTTAAGGTCGAAAAATTTACTGGGAGAAATAGTTTCAGTCTGTGGCAAATCAAGATGCGTGCCTTGTTAAAGCAACAGGGGCTCTGGGCGCCGTTGAACACAAAAACGGCTGCTTCTGGAAGCGCTGAGATGGCCAGTCTAGAAGAAAAGGCACACTCAACAATTTTGTTGTGCCTTGCAGATGATATTATTACTGAAATCGCGGAGGAGGATACCGCGTCTGGTCTGTGGTTGAAGCTTGAAAGTCTTTACATGACGAAGTCTTTAACAAACAAGTTGTTGCTGAAGCAACGTCTGTTTAGTCTGCGAATGCAGGAAGGTATGCCTCTTCGAGATCACTTAGATCAATTAAACACAATTTTATTAGAATTGCGTAATATTGATGTTAAAGTTGAAGATGAGGATGCTGCTTTGATTCTGTTAGTTTCTTTACCATTATCGTACGAGAACTTTGTGCAATCGTTTATTGTTGGTAAAGATACTATTTCTCTAGAGGAGGTTAGATCTTCTCTTCATTCTAGAGAACTGCGCCATAAGGCGGCTGGTACAGGTGCAGATAATCATGCTGCTGGGTTGGTAGCTAGCGGGAGTACCGGACATGCAAAGTCGGGGAAGTATAAATCCAAGAAACCAGCTTTTAAGGGTTCGAGAGCTAATGATGTCTGCAAAGGTTTTGATGTGATTCTGAAAGGTGTTAAACGTGGTACCTTGTATCTTCTTCAAGGTTCTACGTTAACAGGTTCTGTTGCTGTTGCGTCTTCGGAAATTGAAAAAGAAAACATGACCAGGTTATGGCACATGAGGCTCGGTCATATGAGTGAAAGGGGGATGCAAATTCTGTCAAAAGCTGATCTTCTTTGTGGTCATAAGGTCACAGGTCTTGAGTTCTGTGAACATTGTGTTTTTGGAAAGTTACATCGCAGCAAGTTTTCTAAAGCAACACACAGAACAAAAGGCACACTTGATTACATCCATTCTGATTGTTGGGGACCTTCCCGGGTGGAGTCTTTAGGGGGTCACAGATATTTTGTGTCAATGATTGATGATTTCTCAAGAATGACTTGGCTGTTCATCATAAAGCACAAAAGTGAAGCCTTCAAGGTTTTCAAGCAGTGGAAGGTGCTAGTGGAGAATCAAACCGGGAAGAAGATTAAGAGGCTGCGAACAGATAATGGCCTGGAATTTTGCTCGTCCGAGTTTGCAGATTTCTGCAAGAATGAGGGGATTGCTAGGCATCATACAGTCAGGGATACACCACAGCAGAATGGTGTAGCAGAGCGTATGAATCAGACACTTCTGGAGAGAGCTAGGTGTATGCTTTCTAACGCTGGACTAACTTGAAGATTCTGGGCAGAGGCGGTTAGTACAGCGTGTTACTTGATTAATCGTGGACCTCACACAGGTATCCATCTCAAAACTCCTGTTGAGAAATGGTCTGGTAAGCCTGCTGATTACTCCAATTTAAGAGTTTTTGGTTGTACTGTTTATTATCATGTAAATGAGGGTAAATTGGAGCCACGAGCTAAAAAGGGAGTATTTGTTGGCTATGGGGATGGGGTTAAAGGTTATAGAATCTGGTCTCCATCTGAAAATAGGGTTATACTGAGTAGAAATGTAGTTTTTGATGAAAATTCTATGTTTAACCCTACTGTGAAGTCTACGATTGGTTCAGAAAGTGGTGGTGTTGAGAAACAGGTGGAGCAGGAAGTCACTCAAGCTGAGAGTGAACCACAACAAGAAGTTCAACAACCACAGTCAGAATCAGAATCATCAGTACCAGTAGTAAATCAGCACAGTTTAGCTCTTGATCGATCGAGGAGAGCTAAGTATGGAGTGCCTCCAAAGAAATATGGTTTTGAAGATATGGTGGCATATGCACTACAGGTAGCTGAAGAAGTGGACCCTAGCTCTGAAGAGCCATCCACTTACAAAGAAGCAGTGACATGTACTGAATCTACAAAATGGTTTGCTGCTATGGGAGATGAAATGGAGTCACTTCAGAAGAATAAGACTTGGGAATTAGTCAAGCAGCCTCGAGACAGAAAGATTGTTACTTGTAAATGGGTCTACAAGAAGAAGGAAGGAGAAACATCGGTTGAGGGTATCAAGTATAAAGCTCGGTTAGTAGCTCGAGGGTTCACTCAGAAAGAGGGAGTAGATTACAATGAGATTTTTTCACCAGTGGTCAGACACACTTCCATCAGGGTGCTACTAGCAATAGTTGCACATCAGAATCTGGAGCTTGAACAACTCGATGTGAAGACAGCTTTTCTGCATGGAGAGCTGGAGGAGGAGATATACATGACTCAGCCAGATGGTTTTCAGGTTCCTGGCAAAGAAGACTATGTGTGCAAGTTATTGAAGTCCTTGTATGGGCTAAAGCAGTCTCCGAGGCAATGGTACAAGAAATTTGATAGCTATATGATAGGTATTGGCTACACCAGGAGTCCGTATGATTGTTGTGTTTATCACAGTAAGACAGCAAATGATTCTTTCATTTATCTGGTCCTGTATGTAGATGATATGTTGATAGCTGCAGAGAACAAGTCTGATATTCAGAAGTTGAAAGGTCTCCTCAGTGCTGAGTTTGAAATGAAAGATTTGGGTGCGGCTCGGAAAATTCTGGGAATGGAGATTTATAGGGATAGAAACGAGAGAAAGCTCTTTTTGTCACAGAAGGGATACATTCAGAAGATTTTGTCAAGGTTTGGCATGTCTACAGCAAAGCCCATAGATACTCCTAGTGCTGCAAATGCACATCTGTCTGTTGCTTTTGCACCTAAGTCTGCTGAGGAAAAAGAGTACATGTCTCGAGTTCCCTATGCTAGTGCAGTAGGGAGCTTGATGTATGCAATGGTCTGCACTAGACCCGATCTTGCACAGTCTGTCAGTGTTGTTAGTAGGTTCATGGGTGATCCAGGCAAGGAGCACTGGCAAGCTGTGAAGAGGGTATTTCGGTACTTAAAAGGTACGTCTGATGTTGGTCTCATTTATGGAGGTGATACTGAGTGTTTGGTGACAGGGTTTTCAGACTCTGATTATGCTGGAGATGTTGACAGTAGAAGGTCGATGACTGGTTATACGTTCACTCTGGGTGGTTCGATTGTCAGTTGGAAAGCTACTCTGCAACCTACAGTGACTTTGTCTACTACAGAAGCAGAGTACATGGCATTGACAGAAGCCGCAAAAGAAGGAATCTGGTTGAAAGGATTGGTCAGTGATCTGGGTCTACATCATGATCAGGCTATAGTATTTTGTGACAGTCTCAGTGCAATCTGTTTAGCCAAGGATCAAGTCCATCATGAGCGGACTAAGCACATAGATGTGAGATATCATTTTCTAAGAAGTGAGACGAGAATTAAGGTGAGCAAAGTGGATACTGCTGATAACCCAGCTGATATGCTCACCAAGCCGGTTCCACATAGCAAGTTTCAACATTGTTTGGATTTGCTAAATGTTCGGAGTTACTGATTGCCCTTTTAGGGCAAAATCTGAGGCAGAAGAGTTTTTTTTTATCTGGTACATCTGGCATTATTATAATGCGTCTGGTACATCTGTTATAATATATCTTGTACATCTGGCATTATTACGATGCATCCGGTACATCTGTTATCTGTTTTTGTGAGAGGATTCAAGTCAAGGTGGAGATCTGTTATCTGGTACATCTGGCATTATTATGATGCATCTGGTACATCTGTTATCTGTTTTTTGTGAGAAGATTCAAGTCAAGGTGGAGATTTGTTAGATGCCTTGAATCTAGAAGCCGCCGGATTTGACTAGCCGCCGGCGGCGGCCGCCGACGGCGGCCGCCGACGGCGCCACTGTAGCCGCCGGATTTGACCCACCTACCACACCTACCCCTTAAATTTTGTCTATAAATAGATATGCTTGTAAGGATTGTAAATATCATCTGAAAAACCTTGTAATCTGTTTATCCTCTCAGATCTATAAACTTATTTCTCTTCTGTATATAATCTTTCTTGCTTCCGTTATAACAGTTTTGAACTCGACATGATGTTATTTTCTTTACGTACCAAGTTTATAAGAAGAGTACTTATGTCTTGCAGACGATCTACTATGTAAACTTTACTCTGTTCTGCTACTACTACTATTAACATAATCATTATGTGTTATTTGGTTGGTTTCACTTCTCTTTTTAATCAGTTGTTTCATGATTTATCCTCAGATGCTGATTTTGATTTACCTGGAGATCTATATAATTGAAAATCTTAAGCTAGGCAGCCTTAAGCTTCTATGGGTATTTTTTTTTGTCGTTAAATCATGTACCTCTGATTAGAAGAACAACTCTGTTATTACATTCTTAAATAACATCTGCCAACACCTAAACTAAACTACACTCGTCAAAATGACCATTTTTTCAGAGAATATAAAGTAAACCGCAGGCTATTAGTAGTGAAAGACTCTAAATTGTGCAACAAGACGAAAGATAATGGCAGTAAGACATTTAAAAACTAAGATTAATTCCTGAAAATGGAACAAGCTTAGTCCCGTAAATTTGTCATAAAGTAACAATAAAAAAAAAAAAAAAAAAGTAAACTTGCATGAAAGACCTCATTGCTCCACTAATTGATCATGTGTTTTGGTCTGTGAGAAACCAATATACACTCCGGATATATGGTTCTAATACAAAAAATTTAAAATAATTAATAAATATAGAAAGAGTATGTTACGTATACTCAAAAATATTTCCAAATGACACATGGCATCATTTAATTTATGAATTCATATTAATGTACACAGTGCCCATTTTATTTATAAAAACATTATCAATTATGTAATGATAATTCAATGTTCGACCACCGTTTTGGAAACGGTTTCGGAGAAGATGTAGCATTTTTCATGTAAAAATTAAATGAAATCTCCTATCCTTTTAAACTATTTTGTTATATTCCTTATTATGTATAATCTGTGAATGTTTTAAACATAATTTTTGTTATGTTATTAGTTAAAATCCGTTAGATTCAATAAATATAACCAATAAGATGAAATTAGTTAAAATTTTAAATAACAGAAATGTCTCGTTCCTTATGAAATTGGTTAAAGCTTTTGGTTCTTTGTTAAGAATTTTATTCAAGATGTTCTTGATTACGATTCAAGCTCATAAATTACGAACTACAAAATAAACTTTTTATAAATTTTTTAATTGAACTATATTGTGCTGAAATTCAATTCATTTATGAGACGATTCTCAAAATCATATTAACATTCGATATATTTACCAATCGACGTATTTGGGATCGAACACCAAAATATTCGTGCAGCGTCAAAACGTAAGAGCAAGTCCAACAATGTCCTAAATATTTGTCCTAAATCAATATTTAGGACATTTAGTCACTTTTTGTGTTCCAACAATGTCCTAGTGGTGCCTTAAAATACTAGGACATCCATCTCATGCCCTACTTTTAAGGCACATCTATACTTGTCCTAACTCATTTTTAACAATAAAAAATTAACTTCCCTCATTTTCTACACTTCTCTCTCCTCTTTTTTTTCTCTTCCCTCCAATTCTAATTCAAATATATTATTATTTTAATTTATAAGGCACAAGTATAAGGCATATTGTTGGAATTGATACACAAAAATCATGACTTAAATCACTAGAACACTATATTTTATTATATCAACTAGGATATTGTTGGACTTGCTCTAAGTCCAGAGTCGATGTAAACATAAATATTTTACCTTTTGAACAGTCAACAAATAAATTTTGGGGTACCATCTTTTATGTTTTTTTTACAATTAGTTTCATTTAATAAAACATAGAACCCTCAACAGTACACACTTACATCTTCTCTGCCTAAACCCTAGTTTCTACAATAATGGCGACGACAACATTTGATGATCTTCCTCAAGAAATGGCCGCCAACATTCTCTTAAGACTTCCGGTCAAAGACCTAATCCGGTCAACATCAGTGAACAAGAAATGGTACTCTCTTATTACAAACCCTACTTTCATTTCTTCTCAAATTAAGTATGCTATCTCACATTGCCATGATAATGCTGTGTTGGTAATCCCTCCAGGCCTCTCTCAACAAAAACATTGTTCATATATTTCAGCTGAAACTTCGAAAATCATCGAAAAATACGAGGTTCCCTTTAGTACTAAGAGTAAAGGCTTAAATTTAGTTGGTTCAGTAGACGGGCTTATGTTATTAACTGATTCACATGTGTTATATAATTGTCGAGATTTGTATCTGTGGAACCCTTGTGTTAAAACTCACCGAACCCTTGTTTCTACTTGTTTCAAGAACCATCTTGCTAAGCCCTATGAAAGTTATTGTATTGTCGGGTTGGGTTTTAATAGAAGCAGTGATGATTATAGAGTCATTAGGATTGTTTATGCTGCGGACAACAAGTACAATTTCTTTGGAGAAGTGCCTCCTAGGGTGGAGGTTTATAGTTTGAGGAAGCAAACATGGAGGAAAATTAAAGACCCTGTAGTTCCTAGATTTGGTTCGCGTGATGGGGTTTATGTTAACGGTAGTTTCTACTGGTTAGAAATGAAAAAGCCCTCAACTCAAAAGACGGGTCGTCCTTTTAATACTAAAGATCTGTGGATGTTGTCTTTTGACTTTGATACTGAGCTGTTTGGGGAAGTGAAATTTCCAAAGAAGGTTTCCAATTGTTTGGGAGTCGAAGCCAGGCTTCAGCTGATGGAGTTTGAAGGTTCACTTGCTCTTTGCGTTTTTGACATACAATGCAGAAATGGAGTGACCATTCGTCCTTGTCATGTGTGGTTAGTGAGGCAGGAAAGTGGTGTTCTCTCTTGGAATTTACGTTTTAGAGCTGATCTCAAGGAAGGTGGGTTTGTGATAAATATCACAAAGGCCGGAACAGTTTTAATTGACCACCTGGACGTTACTGGCATATTATCATGTAATCTCAAGACTATGCATTATAAAGATCTTAAATTTGATAGGGGTGGGGGTGCAGAGGATTCCCTAATGCCTAAGCCTTGTACTGTGGAAGCTTCCTTTATGGATAGTTTGGTCATGTACGAAGGAGGAAAGTCACTCTTGAAATTTTCGAAGTGAGCAATCATGTTTCTTTTGGTGGTAAGTAGATAAGAGTATGTTTCTATGGATTATTATCATTGATTTGTATATATCATGTGTACTCTTTTGTATATAGAAGTTTGGACGGTAGTAGTAAATTATTTTGTATGTCTAGGCTGTAAGAAATTTGGATATTGATGTTATGTTCCATTCCTCTCCTTTCTGCTAATTATTAATCTTAGTAGCATACCTTATGATATATAATCTCTCTGTCACTCTTTCTGCGTTTATTTTCTGAAGTCATGGCACTTATAATGTATTGTGGTTATTAAGTAGTTTGTAAAAAGAAGGGCATAATTGTTAGTTTGTTGACTAGATAACATTCTGGATTTCTGTTGTTACTTGTCCTATATTTGTACTAAAATTTATTTGTCTTGCTAGAGCCTAAAATCTAAGTGAATGCTCTTTTTATTATGTTCTATATCAATGTAAGTTGGAAGTATATAAATAAAGCTTCACACGTCTAGACAAAGTCAATGTTTTGTTGAGAAGCCAACCCCGCAATCTACCCAAGGTGTTTGGGCAAGTCTAGGTTAAAATACCCATGTTACTCCATTGGGGAGCTGTGACTTGGACTAAATGTTTCATAGTTGTAATGAACGACATAAGGGATTTGGATTGCCCTTGCAGATTAGAACTCTGACCTGATATATATGTTGAAGTAAGAATGTAAGGTTACCTGTTGGCATACTTGACTGTGGTTATTATGTAGCTTGTAATACACAAGACAGATATATTTTACAGTATATATAAATAGTAGAAATATGCTTTTAGGGACTTGTTCTTATGTCTCCTCTTTGGAATCCTTTTATAGTTAATTTTAAATGCATTTTTATCCTAGAAATCTGGACAACGTGATGTGACCTCTGCTGAGCGAAACATATTGGACCTATGAACTTTAAATGGAGTAATTAATTTAGACGAAAAATGTTTAAGTTTAGATAGAACGTATGAAAAGCATCGTTCTCTCTGAGCGTTCTCATGTTTTCTACTGCCACTGTCCTCATTATTAGTATAACTGTTATATGTTGATCTATTGAAATTCGCTTGCGAACGGATTGAAGTTTGAATTGTTTGTAGACCAAGTATGCACTTAATGCCAACCACAATTTGACATATGTGTTTCACTCTTACAAGCAATAATTGTATATTTGTATGAGCATGGATTGCATCGTGTTTGTTGCTGTAATTACTCTCCCGGTGAATTACGTTGCAGGTATAGTTGCTGATCCTGCTTTGAAAGTCCTGCTAACCCTATTAGGTGCCGCATATATATATATATATATATATATATATATATATATATATATATATATATATATATATATATATATATATATATGAAGTTGTTTCATCATGCTAGCTTTTGCCGAGGGAACCATATGGAAGAAGTTTTGAACTTGACCTGATGTAATTTTCTTTACGTACCAAGTTTAAGAAGAGTACTTGTGTCTTGCAGACGATCGATCTACCGTGTAAACTTTACTCTGTTTTGCTGCTACTATTAATAATCATTAAGTGCTCTTTGGTTGGTGTCAATTCTCTTTTCAGTCGGTTCTTTTTACTTTAACAGAGCAAGTGAATTTTACCTTGATTGATCCCTTTTTTTTTTATGCATTTTATCAACTAATGATTGTGCATGTGCTTGTTGCATTTGATAGACTAATGACTAAGGGCCTGTTTGGCTTACCTTAAAATAAGTAACTTATAACTTAAAGTGATAAGTATCATATAAGTGATAAGTAAATCAGAACTTATAAGTTAATAGAGTGTTTGGTAAATCAGAAATTATAAGTCAGTAGAGTGTTTGGTAAATCAGAACTTATAAGTTAACTTTTTTTATATATTTTCAAAATATTTGCTTTTTAATATATATAAGTGGATATTAATGGATAGATCTCGATGAGTAGAGAAATTTGACATATACATATCAATTTTTTAATGAACGGATCAAAAGATATATGATTTTGAAAATTTGAAAGATATTATATATTACGTATATCGAGAAATAAGAATAAGTTGAAAGTTGAATGTTAGGATTTCTTAACATTCAACTTATCCCATATAAGTGAAGAAATGGGACTCCACCTTATTTTGCCAAACAGGCTCAATAAGTTGGAACGGAGGTTTTGATCACATAAGTTAACTTATGTGGGTTGCCAAACACCCACTAAGCTGGTCACCAATTTTCAACACCACATAGTAGTTCCACTTATCTTAAAGAAGAGATTCCAAGAATTCCAGAGCCCCGTTTTCATTGTAGTATCACAATAGTTTGGTCAAAAGGAACAGAATCGCTTCATCAGTAAACGTGATTCCTTTTGAAAGAATGCCCAAAATACCCAAAAATCCCCTAGCCACTGCCTAAAATGCCTAGATGCGGAAACACCGACCAAATTGCCCACGGGATGCGCCGTTTGGGAAGGCGCATCCGGGCACTGTTCATCGCCAGAATTTGTATGCAAGTCCGGTCGTCTGGGGAGAGCTCTTTGCCGGCGACTTCATCGCCATCGACTGGTATCGTCCATTACGAGGCTATTCCACAACGAAACGAACACAAATCGACCACAAATCGACCACAAGCTGTTGTCCTTAATCTTCACAATCTCCGTTCATCTCCTCTGGCCCCGCAGGGGCTTGAAAGACGACGTCGGAAAGTCGACGGCGATGAAAATCGCCATTTTAGGCGAATCTAATTTAGCAAACCAAATGCAATGAAACTGGTGTATTCGTGTAGAGCATCCATATGCGGTTCGAATGATATATATTATGTGGTTCGAAACTCTGTGATTTGGACGAACGGAGATGAACAAAAAACGAGCCGGAATCGTGTGTTCTCGGCGATTGTGCTAACGACGAAGACGACTTGAGATGTGCTGTTCGAACATGCGCATCTACTGATACGCATGTTGGAACATCGTATCTTACGTCATCTTTGACGTAAGATGCGTGCTTTCAGAAGGCGTATTATCAGATACGTGGGACGAGTTAGCGTATGTGGAAGACAGTTCAACAACAAATTATTCGTATCCTTTGAATACGTTATTTCGGTTGGCGTAACTGAACTCACGCCTCTTAGGCGTATCAGCTGGGTATTTTGGGCGGTTCTTTCCAGCGGTGGGTATTTTGGTTCCCCTACAATAAAAAGTGGGTAGAAAGGGCAATCACCCATTCCTTTTTTCGAAGATTGTTTTTTTCTTTTTAGCGCAAGTGCAGAATTGTACTAGATTTTAAAGCTTTTGTTATGCTAGCGGCCTTGTATAAGGTCATCATCATCCACATAAACATCTTTGTCATTTAGAAACTGAACAAGTTGGAGAAGCATTGATAATGACCTAGTCTCGGGTGTTCTCCAATTATATCTTTCGTTTTTGTTTTGAAAAATCAAAATACTAAAAATGCAAGTAAATCTTGTGGTTTTCCAAAATGTAAAAAAATTAAAGAAACGAGATTCCATCAAAGTCCAATACCTAACAGCGAGTCAAAACATAAAGTCAACAGTTAAATAAATGCAATTTGCAAATACAGTATCTTTTACATTTTGTACAGCCAATTTTTTTTTATTTTGGTTATGTTTCTTGAAACGTTTTAATTAAAATTCTGTCAAAAACAAAATACGATGAAATAGCTCAAAAGGATATATAAATTTATTTATTGTCGCCAAGAAAGCTCCGTTTTTGGGTATTGTAATAGTGTTCTAAAAGTAGTTTGAGTTTTCAATAAATCATTGATTTATCGTTAAAATATATTTGACCAATATAATTTTTAAAATTCAATTTATCGTTATAAAATATTTTTAAATGATATAATATATTATAAATTAAACTAATATATTAAATATTATTAAAATATTAAAATTTATTAGATTTTTATTTCAATTTATCATTCCAATAAATAGATCGCTATTAATTACCTAAATCGATTTTTTCCAATTTCAGAAATCATGATTTTGTTTGGTACTTATTTTGCTATCAGTAGAGTTTCATTTAACAAAATATAGGAGATGTTTGGGGGAATTTTTTTTTCGGAATAAGTCAACTTATTTTAAGATAAAATTAGAGATTCTTAACTTTTTACTGAAAACAACTTTTTTTTTTGCAACTTATAAAATTTCAAACATACATTAAATATTTGTATAATTTTTTTTTTATCAAAATATAAATTTTTTACCAAAAATAAGTAACTTATTTTAATTGTCCCCGAACAGGTCAAATGGAACCCTCAAAGTCCTCAACAACATACACAATTACTCACATCTTCTCTGCTTAAACCCTAGTTTCTACAATAATGGCGACGACAACATTTGATGATCTTCCTCAAGAAATGGCCGTCAACATCCTTTTACGACTGCCAGTCAAAGCCCTAATCCGGTCAACAACAGTCAACAAGAAATGGTACTCTCTTGTTACAAACCCTACTTTCATTTCTTCTCAAATCAAGCATGCTATCTCACATTGCCATGATAATGCTGTGTTTATAATCCCTCCCTACCTTTGTCAACAAAAATATAGTTCATTAATCTCAGCTGAAACTTCCAAACTTATCGAAAAATACGAGGTTCCCTTTACTACCAAGAGTAATGGCTTGCATATAGTTGGTTCAGTAAATGGGCTTATGTTATTAACTGATTCACATGTGTTTTATAATTCTCGAAATTTGTATCTGTGGAACCCTTGTATTAAATCACACAGAACGCTTGTTTCGAGTTGTTTCAAGAAACTTGTTGATGACCGGTCTAGAGGTTATAGTATTGTCGGGTTGGGTTTTAGTAGAAGTAGTGATGATTATAGAGTTGTTAGGATTGTTTATGATGTGCTAAACAAGATGAAGTCTCGAGGTTTATAGTGTGAGGAAACAAACGTGGAGGAGGATTAAAGACCCTGTAGTTTCAAGAGTTGGTTCGAGTGATGGGGTTTATGTTAATGGTAGTGTCTACTGGTTAGCAATGAAAAAGTCAACTCAAGAGACGGGTAGTCCTTTTGATACTAAAGACTTGTGGACGTTGTCTTTTGACTTTGATACTGAGCTGTTTGGGGAACTGAAATTTCCAAAGAAGGTTTCCAATTGTTTGGGAGTTAATGCCAGGCTTAAGCTGATGGAGTTTGAAGGTTCACTTGCTCTTTGCGTTTTTGACGTACAAAGCAGTAATGGAGTGACCATTCATCCTTATCATGTGTGGTTGATGAGGCAGGAAAATGGAGTTCTCTCTTGGAATTTACGTTTTAGAGCTGAGCTCAAGGAAGGTGGGTTTGCAAGAACTATCACAAAGGCAGGAACAATTTTAATAGAGATATATCCCTTCCGGGACCGCCTGGACGTTACTGGCATATTATCATGTAATCTCAAGACTATGCATTATAAGGATCTTGGATTTGGTAGGCGTAGGGATTCAGAGGATTTCTCATTGTTGCCTGAGCTTTGTACTGTGGGTGCTTCCTTCATGGAGAGCCTGGTCATGTTTGAAGGCGGAAAGTCACTCTTGAAATTCACAAAGTGAGTAATCGTGGGTGTTCTGGTGGTAAGTGGATAAAAGTGTATATCTACTGATTGTAATCATTGATTTATATATATCTTGTATATTCTTTCCAAAATAGAAGTCTGAATATGTCTAGGCTGTGAGAAATCTGGATTTTGATATTATGTTTGATTCCTCATTTCCTCACCTTTCTGAATTGTTAATTATACCTTATGATATATGATCTCTGTTACTCTTTCTGTGTTTATTTTCTGAAAGCATGTCACTTGCACTTTGTAAAAAGAAGGATAGGGTTGTTAGTTTGTTGACTGGATAACATTGTGGAATTCTGTTATTACTTTCCCTATGTACGTACTGAAATGTAAGTTGTCTTGCTAGAGCATAAAATCCAAGTGAATGTTTTTTTTTTTTAATCATGTTCATTTTAAATTTAAGTTCGCAGTATATAAATAAATCTTTGTGTGTCTAGAGTCTAGACATAGTCAACGTTTTGTTGTCAACTCCCATGCTATTGTGCATTTTAACCTGCTGTCCCTCCCCCCTCCCCAACCCGAAACCAATCTAAGGTGTTTGGGAAACTCTAGGGTAAAATTCCCATGTTACTCCTCTGGGGAGCTGTGACTTGGACTAAATGTTTTAGAGTTGTAATGGATTGCCCTTGCAGATTACAAACATTGATGCAGATTTACTGGAGTTGGGGTATAGAGATCTTTATCTAAAATTTCTGCTTTTCCAAATCGACATGACTGAGTTTTATATTTTGAAGTAAGAATGTAAGGTTACCTGTTGGCATACTCAACTGTGGTTACCTTGTAGCTTGTAATACACAAGACAGAGTTATCCTAATATAAGAAGTAGAAAAATGCTTTTAGGAACTTGTGCTTCTGTCTCCTCTTGCAGTCCTTTTATAGTTAATCCTAGGTGCAGTTTTAATCCTTGAAATCTGGAAAACTCGGTCAGGTGGGTGTGATCTGTGCTGAGTGAAACATATAGGAGCTCTGAACTTTGAATGGTGTAATTAATTTAGACGAAGAAATGTGTAAGTTTAGATAGAACGAACGAAAAGCGGATACATTGTTCCCCTTACCATTTGCACTACTATCCTCATTATTAGTATAACTGTTATATGTTAGTTGATTTATTGAAATTCGCTTGCCAATCCATTGAAGTATTGAAGTGTTTCTAGACCAAATATGCTCTTATTGCCAACTAAAATTTAACATATTCCAAAGTTACACACCTACAAGCAATATAATATTGTATGAGCATGGATTGCATAGTCTTTGTTACTGTAATTACTCTCTCACGGACTTACATTGCAGGTATAGTTGCTGATCTTGCTTTGAATGTCGTCCTTACTCTCTTTGGTCCCGCAAATACATATGAAGTTGTTTTAAGGTGCTAGCTTTTGCTGACGGAATTCTATGGAAGAAGTTTTGTACTCAGACATGATGTATTTCATTATGTACCAAGTTTAAGAAGTACTTGTGTCTTGCAGATGATCTACTATGCAAACTACATTCGCATTTGCTACTACTATTAACTTCACTATTTTGTGTTCTTTGGTTGGTTACAATTCTCTTTCTAATCAGTTGAATCTTCGTATTTTAAGATTATTAACAAAGCAAATGAATTTTACCTTGATTAATACCTTTTTTTATACATTTAAGCCACGATCGTGTATGTGCCTGTTGCATTTGTGAGGGGTACATGAGTTTCCTTTATAATGTACTTCTTGCATCACTCATTCTGCTTAACTAGGCATTATTTCTGTTATCATATTAGTAACTGGTCAGGCTCCGTCTATGCTAAAGCCTCATTTCACAATTATTTTAAAGAGCCTCATTGGTTTACAAAAACGTACACAAGGATTTTCATTTCAGTATGAATTTCATGAAAAAAAAATTCTAATTAGTCATGCAAAATGTGGTGAACCCTGGAAAGTTTGATAAGTTACATCTCTGTCAACTTAAATAAGAAGGCCATTGTTGAGAGAAAGAAGATGGTTGCCAAAGACAAGATAAAAATTGCTGGTTGTAGAACCTGGGACAGGCAAACAAAGCGTAATCAGGTTAGGGAGAAGAGGAGTTATTGAAATCAATGAGGTTTCTGATCAGGATTTGAGTAAGGTAGCTTACTGAAAGATGCATAAGTATCACTTCCATGGCGTTAATGGGATGCCATTAATTCTAGCAATACTGTTCTTTTCTAGATAAGCTCAGACTATCCCAAAAACCAAACCATGAAATTGCATCCTTAATTTAACAAGATCACCCGTTAAAATGTAGTAGTAAACCTCAGAAGGTCCGCAGTAGCATTGTCAAATTGGAATCTATGTTTGAATGTCCTTTGGATGTAAAACCTCAGGAGAAGGATACTAGTGTGGAACTGTGATAGTGTGTGTTCACCATCAACAATGAATAGTGGTATCGTTGTTCCTAATCAGGGTGTCTGGGGAAATGATTGAGAAGTAATTCCTACTCAGACACGTCGACATGATTTAGTAGTGTCCGATAGTTACAGGGTTAAAGAAAAAGAAGGGTATCCTGGAACTGAAATGTTTTATATATGTGATTGAGTGGAAAATAGTCGTTATGTTGAAGAGAATATACTGGTAACTGTGAGTTCACCATCCGAACAACTAGATATTGGTTATCCGACGCTAGTATCCTCCAATTTTTGTTTGCCTGCAATATATAAAATGTTTGCAGAAAAAATTAAAGGGAAGGTGGAAGAGGGGATTTGCATTTTGGCATGACTAAGCTCCAGTTTTTCAGCTATCTGAAGCCCAAAGAAGAGCAGTCAAATGTAGATGCTACTACAGTATCCTCCTATATTTCTTGGCCTGCTAAATATGATAATGATTATCAAAAGATTACAAAGGAAGCAGGGCAAAGAGAGGAACTGATTAATGATTTCACTAATCTTTTGTAAAAGTTTTAGATTTAGATATGTCAATCAAGTTTTGTTTGCCCTGTTTCTTAATTCTTTTGTGGTTTGTCTGTAATGATATATTTTACAGCAATTTGTTTCACAGTATGTGTCAGTTGTTTTATGATAATGTCACTGTAGTTTAATTTATAAAGCCATCTATTTTAGCACAAACTTGGTTGTTAGTTTGTATGTTTTTTGTTTACCCTAAATTAATGTGACTGTATGATGGTAGTATCCTCCAGGAGATCCTCTGAATAGCTAGTTTTTGCCATCCAATCTTGCCAGTCCCCTCCAGAGTCATTATATTCTTGAGAAAAGCACCACACGTTTTATGTATGTTCTCTTGGCTGGTTGTTTGAAATCTTGTCTCGTACCATATCTTAGCTCAGCAAGACAATCATCACTGCTCAGTTTATTAAGCTCAGCCAGAACTTTGATCTAAAAAATTCCATTATTTGTTGCTAAATGTTTCTATCTGTCATGGAATATAGAACATTTGATGCAGCACAGTGTTCAGATACACCGTATCTCCATATCAGCATCTGCTTCAGGAATGTGTGCTTGTGTGCACAGGCAATATATATTATATTTGATAAATAATAAGTCCATAATTATTGTAATGTACTTAAATTCAACCCATCGAATCTACCTAGGTGGGTAATCTGTAAATTCGATTGGATCCTCCCTGACTTCATACTTGAGCTCTTTAAGATTAAGTTATTGCTCTTACATTCAGATCAAGTGATTGCTCTAACTTCTGCATTTCTTGATAAAACAATCAATTGTCGTTGCAGAATATACCACTTATTAAGCTACTGTGAAAAATTGCAGAGTCAGTGATTTCTTTTTTGAAGCAAACTTTGGATCATTGTTGTTGGTCAAACAACAATGATCCAACTTTGGATCATTGTTGTTCTCTTATGGTGGTTTCATTTTTTGTGATCTAATTCATATTACAGCTAAGGGGGTGTTTGGGGGAGCTTATTTTCCAGAAAAGTTGACTTATTTCAAGAAAGAAATAAAACGACATTCTATTCAGAATCATTTTTTGTATGGAAGGCCAACACTCTGCAAGAATCTAAGCTTCTCCTCAATCTTCTCAACTTGAGTAATCAACAAATGAGCATTCAAATTAGTTGGAGAATTCAAGTTCTCAAGGGCTTAGCTTCTGAGATATATAAGCATTGGATTTAGACAACAGTTGGCATTCGAATCAAGAATACCAGGGAAATGCAGAACCAAGAAGCGTGATCCTTCCCCAGATGCACCTAAATCAAAGTATAAAAATTCAAACACATGCTAAGTGAGGATAGGATTTAAGTTGTAGAAGAAAAACATAGGACAGAGGAAAGCAAGTCTAGGGATATCAGGTTTCGAGAAGCCCTTGGATTTGAGGAAATCTATAGTTGACAGGAAATCAGGTTCGCAATATGTCTTGAGTGGCTATGAAGAGATACTGCTCTTTGTCTTAAGGTTCCTAGTTAATAAAAAAAAATTGATATCTTTGTTCAAGCATCAGTATTCCTCTCTGTAGGCTGAACAAGATTTGAAAATTTTGGTTTGTCAATGGGTTGGGTAGTTGCTTTTGGTACTTTCCTTCTAATGGTATGATATACTAAGTTTAATTAACTATTTTTTCTCAATGCCAGTTTATTCTATTATTGACCAGTTTATATGTGTTTCAAACTGAATATATACTAGGGGCATTTAAGAATACGGTAATTTGTAGTCTCCCTATAATGGTATGATCTACACATGTTTCTTCATGACTTTTCAGCTCTAAGAATGGTGTAGTTTCTTTTAAATTAACTAATATATTTCTTCTTCTTACAGATTCGAGGTTTGGCTTGGCCAGCTGTGCTATATGGATGGGTTCCTCAGACTTCAGAGTGATGGTGCGAACAACTCTGTTAACTAGTATATGTATTTGCAAAGAGCCAAAGATGCTTTCTTGCTAGTTGAGGTAGAGTTGAATAGCCTCAACAATGTTGTTTCCACAAAATCCATGTGTTGCATCCCAAACTCGACTACCACTGTAGAACCCTATCCTTTATCGCAGTTCCTGCTTTCTTGGCGCCTTGCATTATGCACTTCGTTTATTTTGCTCATGGGAGCAATAGCGTTGATAGTGACTGCATTTTTTATGCTACTCTCTGTGACTGGATAGTTCTTAAATTCATCACATCATCTTATGGAATTAGGACATCAGCAATTGAACTTATGAAAGAAAACAAAAGAACTTACTTTCATTACCAATGTGCTAGACATGTTCATGGAAGGACAGGATTTTTACCAATGTCTGAGTAAAATATCTACGGTCATGCTCTCAACAAAATTCTAGCAAACTAAGCTGATGCAGAAATTTTGTAGAGAGCTGTAACTTAGCTGTCACTAACACTTGGATATTGAACAATATTGAATCTGATGTTCTATAGTAAAAGGGAGTAATTTTTTTTTTTTTTGATAATTATTTCGATTTTAAAATTTGCGTCAATGGTAATCCAGAATTTTTTTACTTAAAAAAATTTTATATTGTATAATTTTTAAGTGACCGATAATATAAAAAAAGGAAAATTTTCATAAAAACCAATGTTTTCAATCTTTTTTTTCAAAAATACGAACAAAGTTGCATCTGCGCAACATATTTCAGGTTGTTATAGTTGAGGTTGCAAACCGTATTTTTGAAAAAAAAGTTGTTTATTACAATTTATTTCATAAAAATATAGTTATGTTAAAATATAAGTTAAATTTTGTTTTTCTTTTTTATCATTTAATTTGGCTCAAACAAGTTCCTTAAAAATATAGAAATCACTTAAAGTTAAATGAATTGATTTATCAAACAAATCATATTTATGTTAAAACAAAAAATATTTAAAAATTAGAAATCCAAAATTTCAAATCGACAAAAAATTAGAAATCCAAAATTGCAAATCCCAGTTTAATTTTGCTTCAAACAAAAATATTTAAAAATACATTAATCATTTCAAGAAAAAAGAATAGATTTATGTTAAACAAATTAAATTTATATTAATCCAAAAATTAAACGCTTTTATTTAACCGACCCGATAGAAAGTTCGAAATCAAAAAATGCGAACCCTAATTTCATCATAAAGCTGAGAGAACACAAACCAATTGCCCTGCTCCTTTGTACCACTCTCAGATTCAAAGTCTACAAATTATCAAGACTTTTGATAGAATCATCATTCATAAAAATGCAACCCAACATACAATATACAAAGTTCAGTCCATCAGGCAAAGTGGCATATGCCACCACAAATTATTTAGCTTTTTTGGACAAAGAATCAGTGCATGCAGACTTCCATTCCCTGATGGATTTCTTGAGAAACTCTCCAATCAGTTATGCACTCACTGCAAGCCCTCCAATTTATGCAGAAATTGTTCAAGAAGTGTGGAGCACAGCTGATTGCAGCAGCACAAGAGGTGATATAAAATGCACAATCAAGGGTAATTCCTATACCGTAACTCCGTCTGTGATTAATGAAGCACTTCATTTGCCTCACTCCAACTTTGAAAACACACCTACTCATAATGAGATTATTTCCATGTTAAAAGCTATCAACTATGCAGGGAACCCCTGGTCTTTAAGTCAAATTGTTAAGAATAAATTTAGGAAGGAGTGGTCGTACTTCTTTGACACTTTAAATAAGGGTTTTTCTGGGAGATGTAGTTCCTTTAGCACCATAAATATTTTTGTTCTGAAACTTGCGTGTAGCCTTTTGTATGGTAGGAGAATTGACATTGGAAAACTATTGCTTGATGAATTCTCTTATAAACTTGGTGCTGTGAGAGATAGAGATTACATTATCTACTATGCGAGGTTCCTTATGATCATTGCTAATTATTTGTGTGAGGAACTTAGTATAGAAGATAGAAACGATACATTGCAAGTACCTATGCAAACAACGAAATTGTTTGCTAGCTTAGTAACAAAGAATCTTAATGCCGAGGTTGAGTTTGTGCTTCCAGAGCACGTTCGAGTGCAGCTCTCTACTTTATATTCTTCACCCTCACACACAAGTTCTTTGCTACTTCCTCCCACAATGGAGGATGTCAGAGAAGGCTACACTTCTCCTATTCAAGACGCACTACCCTCGCTATATCAGTCTGGGACAGTAGCCACATCTTCAGTCTCTCAATCTTGTAAAGGAAAGAGTTCTACTTTGCCTTCAATACCTGAGGTTGGAAATGAGGGAAATGAAATAGCAACTGAGTTACAGCTCTCTACATTTTATTCCTTACCCTCACACGCAAGTTCTTTGCTACTTCCTCCCACAATGGAGGGTGTCAGAGAAGGCTACACTTCTCCTTCCCAGGTAGCACTACCCTCGCCATATCAGTTTGGAACTGTAGCCACCTCCTCAGTTTCTAAATCAGCTGGTAAAAGAAAGAAAACTACTTTGCATTCTTCAACTGAAGATGGAAATGAAGGAAATGAAACAGCACCGGAGGTACATTTACCTCAGAAAAAGAAGGACAGAGGCAACATAAGGAGTCTGTCTGTTGTATATCAGGAAATGCCACCTGCAGACACTAGGGATGGCGTACCAGCAGTGGAGCTTCCTTCAACTCCAGTGGAAGAAAAGCCAATATGTGACCTGCTTGAACCTGCACAGGAACCGGACGATCATCAACGCCTCATGAATGCAGCATCCGTATTAAAATCTCAGTTGGTAAACCAACTCACAAGTTATGCTGACATTCTAAGTGCCAACGACATGATTCTCCTTGCTAATAAGTGTTACAACACACTTGAAGGATTAGGAGATAATTATGCATATTTCAGAACTGAAGTTAGTAAACTGATTGCACAAAAACAAGAGGTAGAACTTGCTGCTGAAAAGAAAGAAGACTGGAATGAATGGGACATAAGGGGTCGTTATATTCACAAAGTGCAGTCTCTGTTTGAATTGCGTCAGAAGTTATCCAGTGCCCAAGACAAACTGTCTACAGCCAAAACGCAAGCAGATTCCTTAAAGCTTAAAAAAGAAGAACTGTCAGGTGCGTTACTCAAGCTTACCGAAGAATTGCATGAGGTAGAAGAGAGAGTTAAGACCCTCACAGCAGAGAGGGATCAATGCAAAGAGGCTCATTCTGTTGCTGAAGCTGAAGTTGGGAAGTTGGACACCAAGAAAGAGGAAGCTCGTGTGGCATTTAAGGCAGTTAATGACCAATATAATGCTGCCAATAAAGAATTTGAGAAAACAAAATCTCACTTGCTACAGTTAGTAAGGAAGTAACGGAATAGTTTACTGCATGTTTAACTTAAAAGAAATCTTCCTGGTTAACTAGTCTTGCCTCATTCTTAGCTCTTTCTGTTTGGTCAGTGGCATCAGGACTATTTTATAAGTGGACCTTAAATGCTCTTGAACATCGTATGTAGGGGCTCAAAATGTTTGTTTTGTTGTATTGATTTTTCCTTAATTTCTATGATGTACTGATTTCTGTAGTGGTTATTGTGATGGCTGTAGCTATTCCTTTTGTGATGTATTTGTTGAGTTGTAATTGGTTTTTGACTATCTGATGTATTTCTTAGTTTGCTGAGTTGGGTCTGTCCACCCTTTATTGCCTTTCTAGGGTATGCCCTTGTGTGATATATTTTTTTGTTGAGTTAATTAAGTTTTTTCTTAGCAAAATAAAATTTTGTTTTTACTTACTTGGTGGAGTCCTTGTGATTTGAAAACATAGTTGATCAATCAACGAATCCTATCTCTGATTTATGCTTTAGTTATGATGCTTGATTTTTAAATTTGAACTATGTACTCAATTTTGATGGAATTTCTCATTTTCAGCTTCTGCTTGTATTTCTGGTGTAGCAATATACTGCTATGGTAATACCTTCTCGTTATGCATTAGCATGTACTGCTTTGAACCTTTATTAGCAATGTTCCGTTAAAATCTTAGATTGGTACCTTAATCGACTGGTTTCTTAATTTTGTACTTTGCACTTGATTCCGTGTCATCAGCAAGTCCTGCAGTACTATTCACAACTACTCCCGATTTATGAATTCATATGACAGCTATGAACCAGCTTCAAAATGCTTAATACTGTAGTCTCAGCTTTTATACACATTGACCACATCAGAAGCTCATTTTACAGTAAGTTAGTTGCTTATGAAACACATGTTATGAAGAACTAAGAACAGGGAATAGCAGAGAAGATGATGGTTATATGGTTTATTAAAACAGAATCTCAAGACTAGCAGCATCCCTGAGGTTTGTCTGCTACCTAGCTAAAGGAAAGTATCTGATATATGAGACGTTGATCCATACCAATATTTCCCTACTTCATGATGTGATGATGTACGTCGATTAGCCTTTAAGCTCTTGAAGTTACGTGACTTGTAATCTTGTTTTTCTGCTTATGGCTTTTGATCAAGCAAACCAGCTTCATGCATGAGATGGAAAGCATATATGCTTTTACTGTTAACTTGCAAAAGATCGATCTCTACAGGCATAGATAAGTTCCAACTAAAACCTATATGGCTATATCCTATTCCTTGATTTTTTACATGTAATAGTAATAATATCTTCAGGACAAGAATGAGCTGCACCCTCAGTTAATGAACAGAAACTATCCCAAGGCAAAAGTAATTTTTAACAGTTTGTTTTTCTCTGATTACATGTCTTTTTCATGTTGTTGTACCACATTACTTCAGCAAATAAAACAAAACTACATAGTCTGCATTTAGCTTCAAGACCGTGAAGAAAATACAAGTTCATTTTTACAGTCAATGAGGTTTCTGATCAGAATTTGATTAAGGTAGGTTCTTGAAAGATGCATCAGTAAATTGCGTTTACTATTCTTCGAGATACTATTCTTTGCAAGATTAGCTTAGACTAATCTAAAGAGCCTCCCATTAAATTGCGTCCTCAAACTGAAGACACTACTACTAATCCGGGGGAAAGGAAATTTAAAGTAGAAACTTCATGTGCGATGACTAAGAAGTTGAAGCCAGTATCCCTCCATTTTTGTTGGCCTGCTAAACAAGATAACACTCAAATACAGTATTGTATTGAGTTTGATATTTTAATACAAAAGCAAGATTTTTTTTATTTTTTTTTACATTTATTTCGATTTTTAGATTTGCTTGCATCAATGCTGATCCAAAATAATTTTTGTTGCTAAATGATCCAAAATATATACTTTAAAAAATATATTTTATTACATTATTTTAAAGTGATCGAAAACATAAAAGAGTTGTATACTTGTACTTTGCACTTCATATATTTTATTTTTTTTAAAATTCCTCAAATAAATTTAACTTTTTTTTTTTTTGCCTTTCTAATCATTTTATTTGGGTTCTAACAGAGAAGTTAAAATTATAAAAATCATAACAAGATATATGAATTGGTTTATCTTATCAAACATATATTAATGAAAAAATTAAAACGCTTTCTTTTAACCGACCCGTCAGAAAGTCCGAAACCCAAAAGTACGAACCCTAATTATATTGAAGCTCAGAAAACACAAACTATTTGCCGTGCTCCTTTCTACCTCTCTCAGATTAGAAGTGTACAAATTATCAAGCCTTTTGATAGAATCGAAAGTTCAAAACAATGCAACCCAACATACCATATACAAAGTTCAGTCCATCAGGCAAAGTGGCATATGCCACCACAAATTATTTAGCTTTTTTGGACAAAGAATCAGTGCATGAAGACTTCCATTCCCTCATGGATTCCTTGAAAACTTCTGTTATGATGCTTGTCTTTTCAATTTAACAATATACTCAGTTTTGATAGAATTTTTCATTTCCAGCTTCTGCTTACTTGTAATACCTTCTCGTTGTGCATTAGCATATACTGCCTTGCACCGTTATTTGCGATGTGTCATTAAAATCTTGGATTGGTACCTTAATCGACTGGTGTTTAATTTATGTACTTTGCACTAGACTCCAGGTCATCAAGTAAGGGTCACAAACTGATTTGTCCAATAAGTTTGTCCATGTGATTGTAAGGCACACTGCAAATTAGCTCATGAGTATGTCTCCATACAGTGATTTCATAAATCTTTTGTAAAACTCTTAGATTTAGATATGTTAATCAAGTATTGTACAAACCATTTGCCGTGCTCCTTTCTACCTCTCTCAGATTTGAAGTGTACAAATCATCAAGCGATTTGATAGAATCAAAAGTTCAAAACAACGCAACCCAACATACCATATACAAAGTTCAGTCCATCAGGCAAAGTGGCATATGCCACCACAAATTATTTAGCTTTTTTGGACAAAGAATCAGTGCATGCAGACTTCCATTCCCTCATGGATTTCTTGAGAAACTCTCCAATCAGTTATGCACTCACTGCAAGCCCTCCAGTCTATGCAGAAATTGTTCCAAGAAATGTGGAGCACAGCTGATTGCAGCAGCACAAGAGGTGGTATAAAATGCACAGTCAAGGATAATTCCTATACCATAACTCCGTCTGTGATTAATGCACACTACACCATATAAGGCCTATCGTAACCCCTACCGGAGAAATGTTACCCCAATATGTTATCCTAGCTATACTACTTACATCATGAGGTAACATTGTGTTTTTTATGTTACCTTAGCCAAAAATATGATGTTATATGTAAGTGTTACACTAGAGTTGGTCATGACAACTATTTTCATCTAATTTAATTTTTTTTAATATTTTTTTTAAAATTTCCAAAAATAAATTTAATTTTTAAAATTTGTTAACTTTTTTATAAAATGAGTTGGAAAATTATTTTATTTTTTAAAATTAATTTTTTTTCAAAAAATAATTTTTTTTCAGAAATTTTAATATTTTTTAGAAATTTTAAATTTTTTAAAATCCTGCTCACAATTTTTTTGTAAAGATTTTTTTTTGAATTGTTAAACTTTTTCTCGAATTTTTTAAAAAAATCGAATAAAAAAGTTTTATAAAAAAATATCAAAATTATTATTTTTTTAATAAATACTTTACGTTTGTGTAGTAAATTTTTTAAATTAAATTATAAATATTTTAATAAAATATTATTAACAAATAAACAGTTTTTCAAAAAAAAAAACAAAAAAACAAAAAGAGATCACTGTAGAATAAGTAAGGGTATCGTTCAACGCCAAGGACTAAGGGTTCACTTTTACTTATATTTTGTCAAATTCAAAATGAGTTTGTTTTGTAACTACCGTATTAATTAAACTAAGTACGAAGCAAGCAAAATTTTCTTGTAAACAATTAAAGAAACACGTTGGAAAGCATGTCAATCCACCACTAAACTCATGACATAATTCTAAAATTCTTGTAATATGCTTTGAAAGATACTTATAGAGAACTTGCCATGGACCACATATAAAGGCTAAAACGAATTACACACT
The DNA here is from genome assembly GCA_036435485.1 of Saposhnikovia divaricata. Lineage (NCBI taxonomy): Eukaryota > Viridiplantae > Streptophyta > Magnoliopsida > Apiales > Apiaceae > Saposhnikovia > Saposhnikovia divaricata. The sequence continues at coordinate 173,569,636 of CM071598.1, forward strand.
AATACAATTAATCCCATGGACCACATAGAAAGGCTAAAACGAATTACACACTGATACAATTAATCCCATGGACCACATAGAAAGATTAATTGACTTTACAGATAATTCAATAAAATAACCTAATTGGATGTCCACATACCAAGGTCAATTAAAGATTATCTATAAGCATTGAAGCATGTATAAGCACAATCAAGCACATATCTCCGAAAATCAAAACATAATTGTCATAAAATTTAGGGTTTCAAAACAGCCCTCCAACAATAAGGTTTAGCCTACCATTGTCATGGTAAAATACATAAAAGTCATAAAGAGATAGAATACAATACAAAGCAGAGATGTAGAAAAGAAATCCTTATGGAAATTCCCAAGCATACACTCTTCTCCTTGCAATCTTCTTCTCTTCTCCTTGGTGGCTCCTCAATGAAAAATACGTAAGTCTATCTCTCTCACAATAATAACCTAATAACCAAAAGTATTTTATTTTTAATCTTTATTAGAATAATACATGGCTTTCCAAAACTGAATTGGTTTCTAAAGTCAAAATTCGTAGTTAACTTTTCCCATCTGATATTGGGATGCTCCAAGTGGAATTTGATATCTGGGCCTGTCTAGAATGAAAGAAAATTTCGATATCTTCGCGTGGGCTGTTAAATCGCTGAAATCTGATGTCTAGAAGTCAAGATACGGCCCAAACAATGTGTAATGCGCTTGCGTCCCAATTAATCCGAATTTAATTGTAATTTAACTCCAATCCTTTTCAATTTAGAATTCCATGCTTCCTACAATAAAATATTACAAACTAATTAATAAAGATCCAATTAAATGCAAAATATAATTAAGATGGGAATAAAAATCATCTAAAATACATATAAAAATATACTCTATCACCTACTCATACTGATATTATTTCCATGTTAAAAGCTATCAACTATGCAGGGAACCCCTGGTCTTTTAGTCAAATAGTTAAGAATAAATTTAGGAAGGAGTGGTCGTACATCTTTGACACTTTAAATTATTGAGAACCTATCACTACTCAAATGCATTGTGATGATGTAGTAGTGTTCGACAGTTACAGTGATAAAGGAAAACAAGGGTACCTGGAACTGAAATTGTTGATATATGTGATGGAGAGGAAAATAGTTGTTACGTTGATGAGAATATACTGGTGACTGCGAGTTCACCGTTGAACAACTAGATACATGGTTATCAGAAGCTGGCATCCTTTGATTTTTGCTGGCCTGCTATACATAATAATGGATATAAAAAAATTGAAAAGAAAGGTGGAAGAGGGGATTTGCATTTAAGCTTGACTATGGTCCAGTTTTCCGCCTATCCAAAGCCAGAGAAGAGCATTCAGTTGAAGACATTGCTACCAACCCGGGCAAAATGAAATTTAATGTTGAAACTTCATGCGTGATGACTAAGCAGTTGAAGCCAGTATCCTCCTATTTTTGTTGGCCAGCTAAACATGATAATGATTATCAAAAAATTAAAACGGAAGTGGGTGGAAGAGGGGAACTGATTACCAATTTCAATTTTTTTTTTTTGTTAAAGTCTTAGATTTAGATATGTCAATCAAGTCTAGTTCGCACTGTTTCTTAACAACTTTTGTCGTTTATTTTTTATGATATATTTTTCAGAATTTTGTTTCACTGTATGTGTCAGATCTTTTATAATCTTGTCCCTGTAGTTTAATCAATGAAATTATCTTTTGTAGCACAAACTTGATTGCTGATTTGTATGCTTTTAAAGTTCAGGCTATATTAATGTGACTATATGATGGTTGTTTTCTCCTGGAGATTCTATGAAAAGCTAGTCTTTGCCTTCCAATCTTGCCGGTCTCTTCCAAAGTCATTATATATTTGGGAAAATCCCCACATATTTTATAAGTGCTCTTGACTGGTTGTTTGAAATCTAGTCTAGTACCATATCTAAGCTCAGCCAGACTATGATCACTGCTAAGTTTATTCAGCTTAGCATTCAACAACATTCAGATTAAGTAATTGCTCTTACAATCAGATGAAGTCATTGCTCTAAGTTTTGCTATTACTGAAAAACAATCAATTTAAGCTACAATTTTATTTCACATGTGATAAGGGAAATAGGATAGGCGGCTAAATGTTAAAGTTGTTAGAAATTAGTTAGTTCAATTTCTATTTCTTTTGTTTTGTCTATATATAAACAGATGTAAAGAATCATTTTAATCAATCAGAAAATTAATCAAAGTCTTCTTATCTCAAAGTTTCTCTTATTTCTGGTCTCTCATCTCCTTCTTGAATAATTCTTTCTCTTTGTTCTACAATTCTGTTCGATTAGTATAGGACTTATCTTCGTCCTGTAACAATGGTATCAGAGCAATTCAATCCGGTAGGATCGTGATTATTCCGGCGATATCAGTTCAAGAATTACAGTTTTTCTATTTCACACAAGGTGTTTGATAAAAGTCCTGAACGAAATTTTTGTTGATAAGATTAGGGCAAAGAGTTCAATGGATGTACAACTAAAAGCGCAACACAATTCAGGTGATCCTACTATTCCAACACAAATTTATATTGAATTTCCGAAATTTAATGGAAGTAGTGTAAGAACGTGGGTAAAGAAATGTGAGAAATGTTTTGCATTGTTTAAGACTCCTAATGAGCAGAAAGTAGACCTCGCATCGTTGTGTATGTTTGGTAAAGCAGATGTGTGGGCATCAAATTATCTATACAAGATATACGCCAACCAAGCGGTGGAATGGTCTGTGTTCGTTAGGGATGTGAGTCAGAGGTTTAGAACATCATTCAGCTGGGAATCTTGGGATTTAGAAGAAAAGGAGTTCAAAGAGTGGGAAGATTTTGTTGAACAATATATAATTGAGTGTGGAGGTTTCTTACAAAAGAATGTGGTAATGGAGGATGTACAAGATGAGGTGCTTCTTGAACATTTGGAGGAATATGTCGAAGATGAAGAAGTAATGGACAAGAAAGATGTCCAAGGGGATGTATTGATTGATAATCTGGAAAAGTCTCTTGGAAATAAGGGTTATAAGGATGAAATCAAGGTTTTAGTGGAGGAAGGTATAGAACTAATTGAAAAGAAGGCTGATCAAAATGATGTGATTTTTTATTTTTCTATGGACAAAGTGTTAGGAGCGTATATCTTAGATAATGAGTCAGGAAAGTACAAATCTCAACTCGAACTTGGGGAAAGAAGGAAACCTCGTCCTTGGAGGGATAAAAATGGAGGTTCTAATCTTGATTCTGAGATTCCGGTCAGTGTTAATTTGAGTCCTGCTCGGGGTCTTGATATTTCTGGTGTATTGATTCAAAAGGAAGTCCCTATTATTTCGAGTTCTAGTTCGGGTGATAACCATCATATGGGGCTTGATTGGGGTCTGTCAAATTCTGGTTGTAAACAGTCTCAAAGAGCAATTTCCATTCCAAGAATTGCTGCATTTTCAGCAAAGCAAATTGATAGGCTATGTGTTTCTGTCTTGGACAAAGATCCGGGAAAGTATAATTCATGGAAAATGAGACCCCTGCCTTGGCGAGATAAGCTCATTAAATTTTGTTTGCTTTCTGTGGAGTTTGATATTAAGTATAATAAAATTTTTGGCGACAAGAATGGGAACTATGTGCATGTTAATTGGTTTTCTGTTCTTTCTGTTGCTTCTGTTGATTCTTTGGCTAAAGGGATTGATTTGAAAGGTGGCAGGAAAATGACTGCTTGGATTGAGTATAATGATCCTGAGAAAACCATTCGTGTTTGGGTTGGGTATTCTGAGTTTTTGAAGCCTTTGAGTCCTTTGATTGTTTGTAGAGTTGATATTTCTAAGAGTTTTAAGGAATTTATGCATGTTGGGTTTTCAGCTTCTAATGGTAGAGGTTCTGCTATTCATAGTGTTGATGAGTGGCGATTTTGGACTTCGGGTTTTATGGCTTCAACAATGTTGGTTGGTACATTTATAAAAGAGTTGGATGAGTGTTTGATATGTTTCCTAAGGATTATAGTAGTACTGTTAGTGGTAGAAGGAATAAGGTACTAGGGTTGAATAAAGTACTAGGGTTGGCCCTTGGTTTGGGTGGATCGGTGTTGATTGTCATGTTTGTTGTTGTAGTTCTTTGTTTGAGGAAGAGGAAAAGAGTGTTGCTAAACAACGCAGTGAAAGTAATAAAGTTAGCAAAGTTCAGGCAAATAAAGTACCTAAACGGTTGTCACTGACTGAAGTTAGATCAGCTACAAAAGGATTTAACCGGAAGAAAATTATTGGTGAAGGGGCATCAACAGTTGTCTATGAAGGGTATCTACCCTCTTGTGGAACTGTGGTGATACTGAATTTCTGTCAAAGATGGTCTCCAGAGGTGGCTACAATTTCTATCACCAGTTATGGCTAAAGACTTGAGGTCAAGTCTTCTTGAAGGGGGGAAGTATGATAAGGGAAATAGGATAGGCGGCTAAATGTTAAAGTTGTTAGAAATTAGTTAGTTCAATTTCTATTTCTTTTGTTTTGTCTATATATAAACAGATGTAAAGAATCATTTTAATCAATCAGAAATTAATCAAAGTCTTCTCATCTCAAAGTTTCTCTTATTTCTGGTCTCTCATCTCCTTCTTGAATAATTCTTTCTCTTTGTTCTACAATTCTGTTCGATTAGTATAGGACTTATCTTCGTCCTGTAACAACATGAAAGATTGAGTGGAAGTCGGAATAACGGATTTAATTTTTCTTTGAAATTAAAAAAAAAAAATTCTCTTGTACAAGGTAGTTCCAGTGACCAAACATCTATTTGATTAGTTATTAGTAAATTGAGCTCTATTATGTGTAATGCACGGTAGTTTACTTCATTTTTGTCACTAACCGGTTATTCTACATTGGTTATTGTTACTTTTACTGTTTTTCTACATCATAAACCACTTATTAAGCTTCTGTGAAGTATTGCAGAATCAGCGAATTTTTTTAAAGTAAACTTTGGATCACTGTTGACCTGTTCTTTAATGGTGGTTTCATTCTTTGTGGTATTTCTTTGGACAGCTAAAAGCATGGGTAGAATAAGACCATTTATCGATCATAAGCAGAAAAGGATAGCTTTATTTCAATTATGCATAAGATTTATTATCACTCCACAACAAGATTCTATTCAGATGCAGCTAAATGCCTAAATCAAAGTATAAAAATTCAGACACAGGATAAATGTAGATAGGATTAAAGTTGTAGGAGAAAAAGCATAGAACAGAGGAAGCAAGTCTAGTGAAATCTGGTTCTGAGAAGCTCTTGGATTTAAAGAAATCTACAGTTGACAGGAAATAAGGTTCAGAATTTGTCTTGACTGGCTATGAAGATCGTGCTCTTTGTCTTGAGGTTCCGAGTTAATAAAACAGAATACTGAAAATATTTGTTCAAGCACCAGTATTCTTCTCTGTGTCTGTAGGCTGGACAAGATTAGTTTGTCAATGGGTGGCTGGGTGCGATTGTTGCTTTTGGTACCTTCCTTCTGATGGTACAATATTAAATCATTTCTCCTAAATATCTAAATTAGCTATATTTTTGTTGAAGTCGGTTTATTTTGTAATTGAGGAATCTATATGTCTTTGAAACTGAACACTAGGGTACTTAACAATATAGTATTTGTTGCAGGGAGCCTGAGTTTATATATAAAAATGGGGTGGGCGTTTTAGTAAATTCAGAGATTTTTAATTAGCCCTGCGAACCCAACAAAATTTAAAGGTTATTTTGTATGTATCTCAGGAAAAGTTCCCTTGAGATATATCTCATGGTCCTTTTTCTCTTTTAGTAAATGAATACTCCCTCTGTCCCCCTTGGTTCTTTACCTTGGGGGACGTAATTCTGCCACGGATTTTAAGGTGCATTTTGCGGATCTATTTTTATAAAAAAAAGAAAATTTTAAAAATAAGTTATGAAACTATATTTTTTAGAAACCTTAAAATGCGTGTCAAGCAGTGAAAAAAATTGTAAAGAAATGAGAGGTACAGAGTTACAGAGGGAGTACAAGGTAACGTTGGCATATACAAAAACTCCAACTCTACCAAATCCAGTGTAGTTTTTGTGTCGCACTAAAATGGTATGACTTTTAAAGTTGAGTTGGAATTGATTTTTACATCATTGTAGCGTGAAGGTAGATTTGTAGACTTCAGTTGAAGATGGTCTTACTGTCTTTTGGGCCGGAGAATAGCTAGATGAAAAGTATCATCGAGTAACTACTGTGGTTCAGCGGTAGCCATATAGATGTAAGACTTCCTTGTTATTGATAGTGTGTATTTTGTAGCCTTCTTCAATAGACGAAGAATCTTTACATAATTGTATTAGCACGGCAGTCTCATATCCATAACAGTGAAGCATACCATAGCCTATTTTTTAGATTTTCTATACAGCTTGCCTTCATAATTGTTGATCTCATTCTCAGCATCTATGAATGCAAACAGTTCTTGCTTGCAACATCTTGCAAAGACGCTTCTTGGCTAGTTGTGCTGACTCTATCCTTCATCACACTTGCTGCTTTTTGGCGCTCTTCCATTATCTTGTAAAGATCAACAAATCATACTAACTTTAGCAAACTATGCTGATGTGGCCAGATTTTGTACAGAGCTGCATCTTAGCTGTCACACAGCTGGCAACACTCAAATATTGAACACTATCGAGTTGTTTTTTTATTACAAAAGCAAGAATTTTTTTTGTATATTCATTTAGATTTTTAGTTTGCATCAATACTGATCCAACATATTAATTTTTTAAAAAAATATTATTATATATTTTAAAAGTGAATGAAAGCATAAAAGAGTTGTATATTGGACTTCAAATATTTAAAAAATAAATTATCTTCAAATAAATTAAAAATAAATTGTTTGTCTTTCTAATCATTTCATTTGGGTTCAAATAGGTTATTTAAAAGTAAAAAAAATCATAACAAAATATATGAATTGATTTATCTTATCAAACTTATATTAATGAAAATATTATAACGCTTTCTTTTAACCGACCCGACAGACCGATAAAAAATCCAAAACCCAAAAGTGCGAACCCTAATATATTCAAGCTCAGAAAACACAAACCATTTGCCGTGCTCCTTTCTACCTCCCTCAGATTTGAAGTGTACAAATTATCAAGCCTTTCGATAGAATCAAAAGTTCAAAACAATGCAACCCAACATACCATATACAAAGTTCAGTCCATCAGGCAAAGTGGCATACGCCACCACAAATTATTTAGCTTTTTTGGACACAGAATCAGTGCATGCCGACTTCCATTCCCTGATGGCTTTCTTGAGAAACTCTCCAATCAGTTATGCACTCACTGCAAGCCCTCCAATCTATGCAGAAATTGTTCAAGAAATGTGGAGCACAGCTGATTGCAGCAGCACAAGCGGTGGTATAAAATGCACAATCAAGGGTAATTCCTATATCATAACTCCGTCTGTGATTAATGAAGCACTTCATTTGCCTCATTCCAACTTTGAAAACACACCTACACAAAATGAGATTATTTCCATGTTAAAAGCTATCAACTATGCAGGGAACCCCTGGTCTTTAAGTCAAATAGTTAGGAATAAATTTAGGAAGGAGTGGTCGTACTTCTTTGACACTTTAAATAAGGGTTTTTCTGGGAGATGTAGTTCCTTTGCCACCATAAATATTTTTGTTCTGAAACTTGCGTGTAGCCTTTTGTATGGTAGGAGAATTGACATTGGAAAACTATTGCTTGATGAATTCTCTTATAAACTTGGTGCTGTGCGAGATAGAGATCACATTATCTATTATGCGAGGTTCCTTATGATCATTGCTAATTATTTGTGTGAGGAACTTAGTATAGAAGATAGAAACGATACCTTGCAAGTGCCTATGCAAACAGCGAAATTGTTTTCTAGCTTAGTAACAAAGAATCTTAATGCCGAGGTTGAGTTTGTGCTTCCAGAACACGTTCGAGTGCAGCTCTCTACTTTATATTCCTCACCCTCACACACAAGTTCTTTGCTACTTCCTCCCACAATGGAGGATGTCAGAGAAGGCTACACTTCTCCTATCCAAGAAGCACTACCCTCGCTATATCAGTCTGGGACAGTAGCCGCACCTTCAGTCTCTCAATCATGTAAAAGAAAGAGTTCTACTTTGCCTTCTTTAACTGAGGATGCAAATGAGGGAAATGAAACAGCATCAGTGTTACAGCTCTCTACATTTTATTCCTTACCCTCACACGCAACTTCTTTGCTACTTCCTCGCACAATGGAGGGTGTCAGAGATTCCTTACCCTCACACGCAAGTTCTTTGCTACTTCCTCCCACAGTGGAGGGTGTCAGAGATGGCTACATTTCTCGTTCCCAGGTAGCACTACCCTGGCCATATCAGTCTGGAACAGTAGCCACCTCCTCAGTTTCAAAATCAGCGGGTAAAAGAAAGATAACTACTTTGCTTTCTTTAATCGAAGATGGAAATGAAGGAAATGAAATAGCACCGGAGGTACACCCACCGCAGAAAAAGAAGGACGCAGGCAAGATAAGGAGTCTGTCTGTTGTATATCAGGAAATGCCACCTGCAGACACTAGGCATGGCGTTTCAGCAGTTGAGCTTCCTTCATCTCCGGTGGAAGAAAAGCCAATATGTGACCTTCTTGAACCTACACGGAAACCGGACGATCATCAACGCCTTATGAATGCAGCATCCGTATTAAAGTCTCAGTTGGTAAACCAACTCACAAGTTATGCTGACATTCTAAGTGCCAACGACATGATTCTCCTTGCTAATAAGTGTTACAATACACTTGAAGGATTAGGAGATAATTATGCATATTTCAGAACTGAAGTTAGCAAACTGATTGCACAAAAACAAGAGCTAGAACTTGTTGCTAAAAAGAAAGAAGATTGGAATGAATGGGACATAAGGGGTCGTTATATTCACAAAGTGCAGTCTCTGTTTGAAGTGCGTCAGAAGTTATCCAGTGCCCAAGACAAACTGTCTACAGCCAAGACGCAAGCAGATTCTTTAAAGCTTAAAAAAGAAGAGCTGACAGGTGCGTTACTCAAGCTTACCGAGGAATTGCATGAGGTAGAAGAGGGAGTTAAGACCCTCACAGCAGAGAGGGATCAATGTAAAGAGGTTCATTCTGTTGCTGAAGCTGAACTTGGGAATTTGGATGCCAAGAAAGAGGAAGAACGTGTGGCATTTAAGGCGATCGATGACCAATATAATGCTGCCAATAAAGAATTTGAGAAAATAAGATATCACTTGCTGCAGTTAGTAAGAAAGTGACGGAATAGTTTACTGCATTTTGAACTTAAAAGGAAAACTTCCTGGTTAACTAGTCTAGCCTCTTTCTTTAGCTCTTTTTGATTGGTCAGTGGCATCAGGACTATTTTACAAGTGGGCCCTAGATGTAGCGGAACATCAAATGTAGGAGCTCAAAATGTTTGTTTTTCTGTTGCATTGATTTTTCCTTCATTTCTATGATGTATCGATTTCTGTAGCAGTTATAGTGATGGATCTAGCTATTCCTATAGTGATGTATTTGTTGATTTGTAACTGGTTTCTGACTATCTGATGTATTTCTTTGTTTGCTGAGTTGGGTCTGTCCACTCTTCTTTGCCTTCCTTGGGTATGCCCTAGTATGTTGTATTTTTCTGTTCTATTGCTTAGCAAAAAAATTTCTGTTTTTACTTGGTAGAGTCTTTGTGATTTGAAAACATAGTTGATCAATCGTAGATTTCTATCTCTGATTTATGCTTTAGTTATGATACTTAATTTTTCAATTTTAAACTATATGCTCAATTTTGATAGAATTTTTCATTTCCAGCTTCTGCTTGTATTTCTGGTCTACCAATATTTTGCTATGTTCTTATTGTGCAGTAGCATATACTGCCCTGAACCTTTATTTGCAGTGTTCCATTAAAATCTTGGATTGGTACCGTAATGGACTGGTGTGTAAATTATGTAGTTCGCACTTGAGTCCATGTCATCAGCATGTCCTGCAATACAATTTACAACAACTCCCGATTTATGAATTCATCAGACAGCTATGAACCAGCTTCTATTAAGGAATAAAATATAGGGGTAGTTTAATCATTGTAGTTGATAGAATATTGAGCTATATATAAAGCTCCACTTAGTTTTATTTGAAACAAGATCATTACAATGTAGTTCATTAATAAATTTCAGCTTGTACATATAGTAGTTTCTTCTTGTTTATTTCCTTGCACTGCTATGTCCTTATTTCTCTTCCGCTAATCTTAATATACAAAAGTTATCACGGTATCAGAGCTTTCGATTCTTGAGGCCAACAATTAATATACCATTTCTTATCTATCATTTTTTCGAAACAAAAAATAAGAACCCGGAATTAAAACCCCAAAGTGAAGAATCGTGTGGATGATTTCCAGGTAATGTTGGTTACGTTATCGCCTGTACATACACTTACATACACCAAGTGAGAATGTGGAGATCTGTAGCAGCAGTTATTTTAAGAAAATGATATTTTTATTGATGCCCACAATGTGTTTGATAAAATGTCTGAAGAGAAAAAAGAGGGTTTTTTGATGAGAATGTGACCAGTGATGTTGTTGGTGAGGATGATAGTGAAGAGGGTGTTGTGAGTGAAGCATTGTTAAACGAACCACTCCTGAAGCACACTGATGGAGATGAATCAATATGTAAACAAGAAGTTTAGTACTCAGTATAAGGCTACTATTGGGGCTGATTTCTTGACCAAAGAGATTCAGTTTGAGGATAGGCTCTTCACTCTTCAGATATGGGATACTGCTGGACAGGAACGCTTTCAGAGTCTTGGTGTTGCTTTCTATCGTGGTGCTGATTGGTGTGTTCTTGTATATGACGTTAATGTGATGAAGTCATTTGACAACTTAAACAATTGGAGGGAAGAATTTCTTATTCAGGCAAGTCCTTCTGATCCAGAAAATTTTCCATTTGTTGTTCTGGGTAACAAGACAGATGTAGATGGTGGAAATAGCAGAGTGGTTTCTGGGAAAAAAAGCGAGGGCGTGGTGTGCCTTAAAGGGTAATATTCCATACTTCGAGACCTCTACTAAGGAGGGCATCAATGTGGAAGAAGCATTACAGTGCATAGCAAAGAATGCACTCAAGAGTGGAGAAGAAGAGGAAATATACTTGCCGGACACTATCGATGTTGGAAGCAGCAGTCAGCAGAGATCTACTGGATGCGAGTGCTGAAACATTTTTTTTTTGGCAATTGAAAATCCGTCAAAGCACTACAGACAAGTTTGCTTATGATTCTTTATGTGTTTGTGTACTCTGTATCCGTGTGGCTACAAGGAGTGTCTTGGTGGGTTTATACATTTTCATCGCATGAGTACAGTGTACTTTGTGGAACCTTGCTATGAACATTATGCTTGTGCTGTAGACATTTTGGGTCGTGCAGGTCAATTGGTGGAAGCATATAACTTGATATCTCGCATGCCAATGCAAGCAGGAGTGGGGTGCATTATTAGCTGCTAGCAGAAAGCATCGGAATTTGGAATTTGCTGAAATATCTGCTAAAAAATTGTTCGTCTTGGAGCCTAATAATAGTGGGAATTATATTCTGCTTTCAAATATGTATGCCCAAGCTGGGATGTGGGATGAAGTGAACAATTTAAGATCTCTATTAAAGTCTCAAGGCATGAAGAAGACCCCTGGATACAGCTGGATTGAGAACAATGGAAAAGCACACTTTTTCCTGGGAGGAGATAAATCACATGTACTAGCAAAGGAAATTTATACACTGTTAGAGGAATTGCCTGAGAAGATTAAGGCAGATTAAGGCAGCTGGTTATATACCAGATACCAGTTTTGTATTGCACGATGTTAGTGAAGAGGAGAAAGAGGATAACCTTCTAACTCATAGCGAGAAGCTAGCAGTAGCTTTTGGGCTTATTTCCACAAGACCCGGTACAACTCTTCGAGTCACAAAGAACCTCCGAATATGTGGTGATTGTCATACAGCCATCAAATTCATTTCAAAATTATATGGCCGAGAAATCATTGTGAGGGATGTAAGTCGCTTTCATAATTTTAAAGATGGATTATGCTCTTGCGGAGACTATTGGCGATTACAAGTTGTGCTTGCTTTATATGGAGTTCTTTCTAACGGTTGCCACCGTTTTATGTATTGGTGATCATTTACTGTAAGAGGGTCCGTGAAGTGTCTGACAATATTACTTCGCATCTGACTACAGTACCAGGAAGGTGTTGAACAATGTTATGTCAACACTCGTGGGATGAAAAGCTGTTAGTAGCATTCCATATGTGTTGTCATCTTCCCGATATTGATTGATGCATTGAGTTGGAATAATGAACAAGGAGTGCAGCACCTAGTTCAACAAAACAGTGTGCCACTTAATGAAGACTAAAGCCTATTTATGATTCATTAAAAGGAGGCATTGGCATTTGGCAATGAGAATTGTGAGAGTCAAGTGCTTCAGAATATTGCTATAGCTGCAGTAAGGAATCGTAACGCTCAGCTCTCGAAAATGGAGAAAGCAAATGTCGATTACGGATGTCTTGCAAACTAGTTGGCAGTGTTCACTAGGTGCATCAATAATGAGGGGCAGCAGAGGCACTACTTCATAGCTGTCCGTCCAGAAATATGCAGAAGCCAGAGCCAGAAGCCGAGAGTTCATTTCTAAAATGTGCAGAAAGAATGAGTACTCGAGCTAATTCAACAGTTTATCTTGCATAGCGTCAAGTTGGCTGATAATTGTTCTAGAAATTGCATGGTGCGAGATTGGGTGAAGCCTTGTTAACTCATTGAGATTGGGCAAACCTTGTTTACTCGTGGAGATTAGGCGTGAAGCCTTGATTACTCCGGTCATGCCTGGAAAAAGTTGTGCTTCGACACTTTGCTCTACCAGATTCCAGATTCTGTTGAGGCAAAATGCCTTGAATTAACAGATCAAGTTGTGGTTAAAGGAGTGAAGGGAAGTCGATGGAGATTTTAAAATCATGGAAGTAACATGTCCCATGATATTGAGCTCTATGAGCAGTAGTCCACTAATGGCAGTAGCACACTCCAACTGTCGGGACTTGAAGTTGTGCCTCGAACCTTCTTTTAAATTCCGCCAAATTCTGTTGAGGTAGACCATGAGCCCTTGAAAAACTGTTTGGAGACAGAAATTACTGGGGACAAGGAAGAAGGGAAATCGATGGAGTTATAAAACATGGAAGTAAATTGCCGTGAGCTTTGTGAGCATTAGTCCTCGAATGGCAGTGGCACACTCCAAACTGTCAGGACATTGGTTCTCACTAGCATGAGTTTCTATCTTCAAGCTAAGAGTTTCACTTCGTTCTCACTCATTAGCTTGAGGGGGAGTATTAAGGAATAAAATATAGGGGTAGTTTAGTCATTGTAGTTGATAGAATATTGAGCTATATATAAAGCTCCACTTAGTTTTATTTGAAACAAGATCATTACAATGTAGTTCATTAATAAATTTCAGCTTGTACATATAGTAGTTTCTTCTTGTTTATTTCCTTGCACTGCTATGTTCTTATTTCTCTTCCGCTAATCTTAATATACAAAAGTTATCAGCTTCAGAGTGCTTGATACTGTAGTCTTAGCTTTCATACACATGGACCACATCAGAAGCACATTTTTCAATTAGTTAGTTGCTTATAGGAAACATATATAATTAAAAACTAAGAACAGAGAATAGCGGAGAAGATGACGGTTCTTCGGTTTATTAAAACAGAATCTCAAGATTGCAAATTTAGTTTATGGCTCTTATATAGCAGCATTCCTAAGGTTTGTCTGCTACCTAGCTGGAGGAAAGTATCTGAAATATCAGATGTTGATCCACACCATTATTTCCCCACTTCATGATGTGATGATGTACGTAGATTAGCATGTAAGCTCTTGAATTACGTGACTTGTGTTCTCTTTTATCTGCTTCTGGTCTTGTTTCTTGAATTTTTTAACTATGGTTCAGCCTCACAGTCACAGGCGTATATGGCTTTTGATCAAGCAAACCAGCTTCATGAATGTGAAGGAAATATATTTTCTCTTACTGTGAACTTGCATAAGATCGATCTCTACAGGCTTAGATAAGTTCCGACTAAGACCTATATGGCTATATCCTTGTCCTTGATTTATGCTACTTTCTGGCAGGATTGTTGTTAAGCTCAGGCTTTTGTCTAATTCAAACCTCGACGACAAATCATGAAACCACAAACAACTGCTTGTTAATGACTTTAGGAGTATGTCTGCCTGTTTCAAGTAAGTTGCTTTATATTGTTTGAGATACATTTCATGATCCTGAGTCAAAAGTTACTGAGAGCATGTAGGCTGATTCTTTGTCAACATTTGTAAATTTTATCATTTTGGGAAGAAAGCAGAACTTTTACTTCCATGGCTCAAAAAATAAAATGGTAATTTAGCTTAATGTGCTTGACAATTCAGGAAGGACAGGATTTTTGCCAAGAGAAATGCTAGATGTCTAAGTAATTATAGCTGATAGAGCGGTAACTTAGCTGTCACACAGCTGCTAACACTCAAATATTGAACAAAATTGAGTTAGATATTTTATTACAGAAGTAAGGATTTTTTTTTTTTATTTCGATTTCTAGATCTGCATCAGATCCAAAATATTTATTTTTAAAAGTATATTTTATAATAAATTTCTAAAGTTATTAAAAACACAAAAGAGTTGTATACTTATTGCACTTCGCATATATTTTTTTTTTAAAATTCCTCAAATAAAATTTAAAATTTTTTTGGCCTTTCTAATCATTTTATTTGAGTTCAAACAAATTATTTAAAATTTAAAAACCATAACAAATTAAATGAATTGGCTTATTACATCAAACTTATCTTAACGAAAATTTTTTTATCAACTGATCATATAAAAAATCCGAAATTTAAAATCCAAAAGTGCGACCCTAATTATGTTGAAGGTCAGATAACAAAACCGTTTGCTGTGCTCCTTTGTGCCTCTCTCAAATTTAAGTCTGCATTAACATTTATTCTGCAACTGTTCTTACATTCGTACTGTTCTTGATGCTTGTTATGTACCTTTGACCATCAGCTGGTTGCATTTCACAGCTGGTAACTGTTAGAAAATGGTAGTTTTTAGAGCATATATTTTATATGTTCTTGATATTAATTCCGGATTTTAACGATTGGAAATTATTCCTTGCTATGAGGACTTAAATTTTCATATATGGGTCTAAGTAATTTTCTTAGTGAAATCCATGGAGAAATGGAGTTGAAGTTGGTAGCTTGAAAGAGCATGAAAATGAGAATGTGTATTTGTCCCACATTGAAATAAATAAAGGGGGTTGATGGCTTTATATAGAATCACACACATGGGTAGTGTACAACTACTAAGGTGTATGATGGTGCATGGTGTTATTGTGTGCTTCACGCACACACGCGCCGCCGCCCGCCTCGCCACGTCTCGACTCGACTCGGGTCGGCTCGGTCGAAGGGCGAATGTCTATAGATCAGATCCTGATGTTGGGTCCTGGTCAGAATTTGATTATATATATATATATATATATTCTGATTAATTTAAATAAAACTGAAATGTGTGGATAAAATATATACGATTTATTTAATTAACCTATTAATAGAGAGCTAAGCTGCTGATTTTATATATACCACACCCTACATTCTCTTCTCCTCTCTACACTCTTTTCACCCTCCTGTCCGTAGCTTCTCTGCACACAGTGTAAGTGGGGGCAATTATCTCTTCAAGAGCAGTCAGGACTTCGAGCAAGGCCTGACGACTCATCTGGTTTTCTACTTGATTGATATACTGTTATAGCTATGGCTACTGGGGTATGTCTTCTTTCTTTCCTTCGTTCTTACAGTTACTGATATGCATGTTTTATACCTTTGTGTTTTGTTTCGTTGATTGTTTGCTTGGCCTTGACTTGTTAAATACGATTTATAACTGCCTCTATGTTGCTGTTTTAGTCACTTTTTCCAGCATTCTTGAAGAGTTAATTTGTTATATAGTATTTAGCAAAATGGTTAACGAAACTGAAGTTCCTGTTTGTGGTCCTGTTAGTGGTAGTTCTGGTGCATCTGCTGGGGTCGTAAATTGGACCACTTACAGTTTTCCACAACCCGTTGAATTGACTGGGTTGCCGGAGAAATTCAATGGGGCGTTGGTTTTTCTCGCTGGCAGAAAATGATGAAGTTGTGGTTGACTGTAAAGGGTCTATGGCCTGTTGTGGAATATGAGAAGCCGGTTGTGGATTAAGCAAAGGCTGAATCAGTTAAGGGTTTTGCGAAGTGGGCTGAGAAGGATGGCGTGGCTAGGGCTCCTATTTTGGTTGCTCTGACAAACACCTTGTTTGATGTGTACTCCTCTGATGCCTACACCGTAAAACTCTTATGGGAGAAGCTGGACCAGACACATAATACTGACTCATCACAAGGTCTGGAAAAGTATTCTGTGGCTAGGTACCTTGATTTCAAGCTGGTGGACAATAAGTCCATGACTGAGCAAGTGCATGAGTTCGAGATGATAGTGCATGCTTTGAAGGAGTCCGGAATGGACCTCCCCGAAAAGTTTAAGGTGATGAGTGTGATTTAAAAACTCCCAAAGTCTTGGGAAGAGTTCTCTCTCTCTCCCTGAAAAGACAGAAAGGAGAGATCACCTGGACCAACCTTATGCTGGACATCTCAGTGCAAGAACAACATAAGTCCAAACAGGGACATGTGGTGCCCACTGAGCACGGAAGCTCAAAGCTGAATGTAGCAACTGTAGGACAGAAAAGGAAGGCTGTCTCTAAGAAGGGTAATAGTAATAAACCTAAGAATGACAAGGATAAGGCCAAGAAACCAAAGGCAAACAAACCATGTTGGTCTTGTGGGCAGGTTGGGTACTAGAGTAAGGACTGCCCGACAAAGAAAGTGAAGAAAGCCGAGGTGGTAGCTCAAACGAATGCTGTGCTTGGAACCTCAAATGGGCCTGTAGTGAACATGGTTGTTGGTGAGGCTACTGCTTCTGAAACCAACGTGGACCGGTATGTTACCTACAACCCTGTACTATTTTCCACTTATCTGTTAAATGAATGGTTGATTGATACTGGAGCTAATGTGCATATTTATGCTGACATTAGTTTATTTGTATCTTATCAACAGAGTCATAGCTTAACAGTGACGATGGGGAACGCAAGTGCCGCTCAAGTACATGGAGTAGGAAACGTGGACATGAAGTTTCCTTCGGGTCGTGTTCTATCCCTAATGAGAGTGCATCATGTTCCCGACATGCGTAGAAATATAATAAGTGGAAGCTGTTTAGTAGCTAATGGTTTTGAAGTCTCTTTCAAATGTAATAAAGTAGTTCTTATTCATACTGGTATATTTTTTGGCAAGGGTTACTTGTCAAATGGTTTATTTGTAATAAATGTTGAGCCCGTTTTGGGTGCGTTGATTAATAATATTACTCCTTCTATTAACTGTGTTGAATCTTCAAATTTATGGCATGCTAGACTTGGTCACTTAAACTTTGGTGCTCTTAAAAATATGATGAACTTAGAGTTGATTCCAAGACATACCATACAAAAGAATTCTAAATGTCAAGTATGTGTGTCTACTAAACAAATAAGGAAACCTTTTCATAATATTGTTAGGGATTCAGGCTTGTTAGATTTAGTACACACTGATATTTATGAATTTGACGGTGTTTTGACTAAGGACCAGTTTAGATACTTCATTACCTTTATAGATGATAGTAGTAGATACTGTTATGTCTATTTACTTAGACATAAGGATGAAGCACCTAGTAAATTCATTATATATAAAACTGAAGTAGAAAAACAAACTAGTAAGGTACTTAAACGGTTGAGATCTGATAGAGGTGGTGAGTATACAAGTAACGCTTTTAATGAATTTTGTGCAAGCAATGGTATAGTTCATGAAGTTACCCCACCATACACACCTGAGTCTAATGGGGTTGCTGAGCGAAAGAACAGAACTTTTAAAGATATGATTAATAGTATGCTTATTAATTCTGGGTTGCCTAAATACATGTGGGGAGAGGTTCTGAATACGGCTTGCCATATTCTGAATAGAGTCCCTCTGAAACACATGGATAAGACACCCTATGAGTTATGGAAGAGCAAGAAGACTAGTCTTAAGTATCTTCGTGTGTGAGGGTGCCTTGCTAAGGTACTTGTCCCTGAACACAAGAGAAAGAAACTAGGTCCGAAGACTGTTGATTGTATCTTTCTGGGCTATCTTGAGACTACTACAGCTATGAGATTTTTAGTGTTAAAATCTGACATAGATGGTATAGTAGCAAACACGATAGTTGAATTTCGTGATGCTACATTCTTTGAGGATGTTTACCCTATGAAGACTGGTATTCCTCAAGATACTTCTAGTGAATATCCTACTCACACATCGAGTTCTATTCCTGATCATGTGGAAAAGATGATAAATGTGGGGGCGGAACCTAGTTGTAGCTCTACTCCTAAGGAGATAGAGGAACCACGAAGAAGTAAGCGTGCAAAGGTAGTCAAGGAGTTTGGAAGTGATTTTATCACTTACAATGTCGAGGACGAACCTTTAACTTTCCGACAAGCTATGGATTCTTCCGAGTCTACGCACTGGAAGGGCGCTGTAAAGAGTGAAATTGACTCTATTGTTTCTAATGGAACATGGGAGTTAGTTGATCTCCCTCCTGGGTGTTCTACTATCGGGTGCAGATGGATCTTTAAAAGGAAGTTGAACCCTGACGGCTCAATAGATAAGTACAAAGCTAGACTGGTAGCTAAGGGTTTTAAGCAAAAGGAGGGCATTGATTACTTTGATACATACTCTCCTGTAGTTAGAATGACAACAATCCGAATGCTTGTAGCATTGGCTTCCGTACATGGTCTTATCATCCATCAAATGGATGTAAAGACAACTTTTCTTCATGGTGAACTTGAAGAAGAGATTTATATGGATCAGCCTGAGGGATTTGTTGCATCTGGTAACGAAAGGAAAGTATGTAAGTTGATCAAATCCATCTATGGCTTGAAGCAAGCTCCCAGTGATTGGCATAAAAAGTTTGATGAAACTATTGTTATTCCCAGATTACACACTTGTATAATTGTAGAAGGGGGGTTGAATACAATTCTTGATATTTATAAATTTCTGATAAGAACTCCAGAAATCTATACTTAGATAATTGCTTGTAAAAGATAAATGCACAAACACATAAAAATCAGGTGGTTAAATGCACCACCTGAAGCTTTTATTCGAAGAAAACTCTGTGATACAAAAGTACACAGCTTCTGTTTTACAACTCTTTGCTTTCTAAGAATATTCAATAGAAACCCTAAGCAAGATGTATCTGTTTCCTTAACCTACAAAGAGTTGCTACACTTGGTTATAAATCCCAAGTTTTACAAGTACTACTGGAATAAGATAATATTAATCTAATTCTAGTTGACTTGCTACTACACTCCAAATACACATGTAGCCGAAAGGTTGTCCTTGTGTTCAGACATGTCTCCTGCACCTTTCTTGTATTCATAGTGTAAATGGAATGCTTCTTTCTTCTGTGTTTCCAAAGTATGGCTGCCATACTGCTTTTTGTATCTACTATCAACCCATGTGATCTATCAGTCAAACATGTCCTTATCAACTGCTAATCCCCAGCTAATCATAGAAGACAGTGTCAATGATTATCCGTTGATGTTGTACACTGACATCCGTTGATGATGTATTGAGCGGTATCCGTTGATATTGAGACTTGAGCTGTATCCGTTGATAGAGTGGATTTGAGTTGCATCCGTTGATAGAGTTTTGTCTTCATCTGTTGATACACTTTCACTTAGACAGAATTACATAGCATAGCTTATTTACAATTGGCTACCCTATTCTGCCTATCCGTTGATGGTCAACATGACTGTGGATAAAAACACTATCAACTGATAACATAGAGATACTGCAGTATGCTACAAAACCTCATCCGTTGATGAGCTACCTGTCAACGGATAGAGTTATAAATCCTCATCCGTTGACAGCTACAAAACCTTATACAATTTGATTGATTGTGAAGTTATCATCAAGTACAACATATTCCTAACAATCTCCCCCAATTTATACTTGATGGCAATAAAGCATAAATTCAGGACCTTGATGATAACAAAACATTCCTAAGGATATATAAAGAACAATGCATAAATTGTATTAAGCTACAAAAATCAAAAACTGAAAGTTTGAGAAATTTACAGAGAAGTGCTCCTCTAGACTGAGCAGATTAATACTGTTTCTTCTCTCTGGTTGGCATCACCCTTGATTTTCCTTCTTTGGCAGAGTTGGACTCAATCTGTATTTGGAGTTGCCTATAGAAGGCATCTTCTTCATCTACCTTTGGATTTAGCTTTTGTTGTAACCATCTCAGGTATTGAGAACTAGCCTTTGGTAGTTGGTCTTCTAACCTGAAGAATCTCCTGTTACCATCTTCATCCCTGAACTCCATCATCCAGAAAGGTTGAAGGTGGATTTTCTGTCCATTGTATGGGATCTTCATTTTCCTTGGTAGACTTGATGGTGAGTTCCATTCCATCCTTATTTGTTCTATTCTGTCCAGTATCTCCCCTTTTGCTATCTTGGAGAACCATGTGTATCTCTTGATTGCAGAGAACACTTTGGTTAAGGTATGATAATTTTCTCCAAGAACCCTTTGTAGTGGCCATGTCCTTTCCATTCCTCCCTTGTATACAAAGACCAATCTTTCAGGCAAATGTTTATATTTGTCAATTCCTCTTACTTCTGACAATTCATCCAGATAAAGATTCATGCCAGAGTATTCTTCAATATCTGCCTGATAGATAAAATCATCCTTGTTTTCCAAGATTGGTTGCCTGACAATTGCAGGTACCCTAGCAACTTGAATTGGTTCCTTTGAAGGTTGCTTCCTTGGTTTCCTTTTCTTCTGTATAGGCTTCTGTTGAGGCTTCAGCAAGAATGAAGGAACCTCAATGGAGTCAAGATTCATTGGTTCCTCTTTAGATACTATAGGATCACCATGGAAATTCACAGCTGGGTTGAATACTTTTACAGAAGTAGGTTGTGATGAGCCAACTGTCTCTTTGTTTTCAATTTCTGGAGAGACAGGCCTCCTTGCCTTTGATTTTATTCTCTTACATTTGGATTTGGGGACTGATTTCCCTTTCTTTTTGAATTTGGGGACTTCCTCAGGTTCCCTCAATTCATCCTCTACCTCATCCATTAACTCTTGAGCCAGCCTTGCTTGCTTCTCATCTGAGTTTTCATATTGATATTCAGTGCTTGGTTGAGATTCTCTTAGCAGCCTTGAAGTCTCTTCTCTCTTGGCTTCAACAAATCTAGGATGGCTGTTGGATATGTTTAGAACTTTTCCATTCCTTATGATTACAGCCATCCATTCTCTTACACAACTGTTAGTCTTCTCCTTGAACTCCTTAATTTGCTTACCCATCAGCTTCTCTTCATCATCCTTGGGAAATGGAAAGTCCAGTTGTAACTTGTTCTTCCCATTTGCTTTTGGTGGTGAGTAGGGTCTTGTTTTGATGTAGGGTTCAAATTCTTTAACATGAGAAGGCTCAGCATCATAGAATGTAGGAGCCACAATTGCTGGAGTGAGCACCTTCAGAATTGTGGTAGATATTGTTGGAGCTGAGGTTTGGCTAGAGAACAGAGTTGATGCAATAGATTGATTGATCAATCCTTCTGTCCTCATTATCCTTTCATAGTTTTCCTCTTTCATCTTTTGTAGAGCTTCAATTTTGGCTAGATTTTCCTCTTCTGTCAAGTTTGAGAAATCAAACTCTTCAGATAGAGCTACTTGTACAGGTTTGGATTTTCTGGGGGAAGTTGTGACAATGAAGTCCTGTGGATTGACCACTATGGTAGGCTGCTGCTCCCCCTCACTTGCTGCTTCCCTTCTTTTAGAAATTAAGATTTGACTTGTAGTTGCCACAGCCTCTTCCACTTTCTCCCCCTTTTTGTTAGCATCAAAGGTTTGACTAGAAGTTGGGGCTGCAACTAACTTTTCTAGCAGTTGGGTTTGCAGTTTTTGATGTTGAAGAAATTGCTCCATCTGGGATTCCATCTTTTCCACTCTTGAGGTGAGGAGTTGCACAGACTTAGCCAGGTTGTCTTCTTTGATGAACCTTTGTTGCAACACCCTCTGAGTGGCTGTAGGAGCTAGTTGCTCTAACTTGGAATCCACAGAGATCTTTACATCCTTGATTTCTTGTTTGACCTCCTCTAAGTTGGATCTCTGAATCACCATTTGCATCTTTTGTAACTTAAGGGAGTCAATTGCCTGTTGAAGAACAACCTTTCTCTGTGGATCTGCTTCTGGGTGCTCAGCCAGGGCAGATTTATATTGCCTTATGATTTCCATATCAAGTTGATGATAGGTGTAGTTGTGAGCAAATGTAAAATCATGAATACTGCTACCACCTTCATCTTCAGGGCTCTGGCTGTCTTCATCTTCAGAATCTTCAAATTCTTCACTCTCAGCAGTGGTTGGCAGAGCTTCTATAGATTCCTTAGCTCTAAGTAGAGACTGTGAGGTGTGCACTAGGTGCATTGCCTCCTCTGCTTCCACATTGCCCTGTTATGCCAGAATTTGATAGGCAGGAACAGGGTGAGTAAAGGTTTCAGCATCCAAAGAAATGGAGTCAATCATGGACTGATATTCTCTTTGATATTCCATTTCCTTGGCTGCATCCTCAACCTCCATTGACCCACTAGCAATGGCTGCTTCTTCCATCCTTATTTCTCCTGTAGTCCCTTCTCTCCCCTCATCTCTCTTTTCTTGCATCAAGGGCTCCCCTTGGCTCACACCTCTCACACCCTCACCTTCACCTACTAAGGTGGAACTCTCAAACTCTCCTTTTGCCTGACCGGAAGAAATGGCCAGCCTCTCATTATTTACCTCTCCTTTTGCCTGCTCACAAGGCAGCCTCTCACTCCCTTCCCTCAATCCTAAAAGTGTTTCAACTACTGAGAACTCCTCCACACTTGACACAGGAATGTCAGATATAGCAGTGGTAGAGTGAGTTATCAACGGATAAGTAATATCCGTTGATGGAGTAGTTATAGCTGTCAACGGATGGCTAGTTAGAGGCGCATCCGTTGATGGAGAAACACTTGTCAACGGATGAAGGATATCCGTTGAGGAAGGAATAATTTTATCCGTTGAAGAGAAAACCAACACTGAATCTGTGGATATTGATTTTAAGTTCGAGGCCACAGTCTGTGTTGAGAATTCTGGAAGGGAAGATTGATGGTCCAACAAATCATCTAAAAGATGATGACCACCAATTTCAGAGTGGGGCTTCTCCAAGAATCTTAAAGATGGAGAATCAGGAATTGATGTAGATATCATATCCACATCCAGAGATGGAGTTGGTGATGGTGGATTGTAATGTGTATCGATTTGAAGATTGAGATCAAGGGGCTGTGACTCCACATTTATTGAAGCCACATCAAACTGAGTTTGAGAAGGTACAGTTTCCTGTACTGTGTGTGCACCCTGTGATTCCCCTGTGGTTTTAGATTTCACTCTTCTTCCATAGGTTTTTGAGATTGGGCTATATGTGTCTCTAACCCTCTTGTGCAGTGTTCCTTGTGGGGAACTTGATTCAGTAGTCACACTCTGTTGAGAGAGTGTAACTAGAATTTGGCTTGTAGTTACATTAGCAGTCTTTTGAGAGACTGAAATGGTGGTTGCACTCATCTCTCCTTCCTTATCCTTAGGGCTTCTTTGATGTTCACCCTGTCCCTCACCACTCACTACCACCTTCACACTCCTCTCAAGGGTTTTGGTAGATTTTACAACATGTGTCTTTTGAGAGACACTTGAGGTTTGCTTTTTAGAATGTGGTTTTGGAACTCTGGATTTGGTCACTTTGGTAGGAGCCTGTTTGGTCACAACTACAGACTCCATTGTGACACTAGAAGGCAAAGAAATTTGGGGGTTGGAGATAGGGGTTTCAGAGTTAGAGATAGTTACCTGAACAATTGGTAGATATACCAATTATACTCCTGCATTGAGGTTCATTCGAATTAGGTCACTTAAGACTCTCTTCTCCTGAACAAAACATTGGAACTTGCTATCCGGGTTAGCAATGGATAGCTTATTCTCAGATACATGCAGTGCTAAGAGCATTAAAAATCTAGCAAAGTAGATATTCTTGCTCCTAGTTTCCTTTTTACCCAACTTTGCAGCTATCTCATACATAACTAATGTGCCAAAATTATAGAATTTATCATTTAAGAGCATACACATCATAGTTAGCATGGACTGGGTAACAGCATCAAAATTACTAATTTTGCCTGAAAAAGTTTTAATGAAGGAATCACAGAAATAGCTCCATTCTTTAACCATTCCTTTCCTAACAATTTTCCCTAAGTTTTCAGTACTAAGGGCATAATTAATAGAATTAAGCATGGCAACAATTTCAGCATCAGTGGGTACTTTCAGACAGTTATTCTCAGGTAATTTTAAACAAGCAGTTATTACATCAGAATTAACCACATAGTTTTTACCCTTTAAAGAAAAAGCAATTGTACCGTCTGTGCCATTGTACTCAGCAGATGTCCACATTTCTTCAATTACCTCGTGGATTAAGGGAGTGGTGGCAGTCATAGCATATGACAGTTTGCATTTCTTCACGAAACTCATCAAAGTGTGGTAAGCTTCTGGAGCATTCACTGTGTCAACAAAGGCCGCGAAATTGTTCTTCTCATAGGTAAACCCAGTGGAGGACATCATCTTAACAATGGGCGCCATTGAAGTGTTTGAACTTTGGTTGTAGAGAGTTTTAGAGAAGAAGATGCAGTTAACTTTTGATATGCTTGAAAATGAATAAAAGTGAGATGTGAGAACACAAGTCCGCCTTTTATATTTTTCAAGAATTAAAAATGAAATAATTAAAAGTAATTACTCCATTGGTCAAAAGTAACTGTCAGATAATAAATGAAAAGAAAATAAGTACAGCCATGATTAGATATACACGGTTACCAACGGTTATAAAAAAAATGTATATCAACGGATATAGAATGAACGGTTGAGATACAGTTTATCCGTTGATGACGTGGATAGCCTGTTACCCGTTGACATGCGAAAATCTAGTAATGTGTTTATACTATCAACGGATAAAAGGATATCCGTTGATAAGCTAATTTTGCCTTAGACAAAATTTTTGCAGAAAATTTTTCTGAAAGTTTTAACTTTCAAGTAAATCAAAACACATTTCTAGCTTCAATGCAGTGAAATCAAATATCACTAGGAATTATGACAAGTTAAGCATACCTAGCTCACCTACCAATCTTGTGAATGTGGATTCATCAAGAGGCTTGGTGAAGATATCTGCAAGCTGCATTTCACTTGGCACAAAGTGCATTTCTACTGTACCATTCATCACATGTTCTCTAATGAAGTGGTATTTGATGTCAATGTGCTTGGTTCTCGAATGTTGCACTGGATTCCCTGTGATGGCAATAGCACTTGTGTTGTCACAGAAAATTGGAATCTTCTCAACTTTTAGACCATAGTCAATGAGTTGGTTTCTCATCCATAGAATCTGTGCACAACAGCTTCCAGCAGCAATGTACTCAGCTTCAGCTGTAGAAGTGGAGACTGAGTTTTGTTTCTTACTGAACCATGAAACAAGCCTGTTTCCTAGAAATTGACAGGAAACTGTAGTACTTTTCCTATCAACTCTGCAACCTGCATAATCTGCATCTGAATAGCCAGTTAGATCAAAACCAGATTCTCTTGGGTACCAAATGCCAAGGTTTGGTGTTCCCTTGAGATACCTGAAAATTCTTTTAATATCTATTAAGTGAGACTCTCTAGGGTCAGCTTGAAATCTAGCACAAAGACAAGTAGAAAACATTATATCAGGTCTACTAGCTGTTAGGTATAGAAGTGAACCTACCATGCCTCTATAGCTTGAGATGTCCACAGACTTTTCCTTAGTATTCAACTCAAGCTTAGTTGCAGTGGCCATAGGTGTTTTAGCAGATGTACAATCCATTAAGTCAAATTTCTTTAAGAGATCATAAATATATTTTGTTTGACTTATGAAAATGCCCTCATTAACTTGCTTTACTTGTAGGCCAAGAAAGTAAGTTAATTCACCCATCATGCTCATTTCATACCTACTTTGCATAAGTTTGGCAAACTTTTTGCAAAGCTTCTCATCTGTAGACCCAAAAATAATATCATCTACATAGATTTGAACAAGTATTGAAGAGCCATTAATATCCCTATGAAATAAGGTTTTATCTACTGTACCTCTATTGAAGTGGTTCTCCAAAAAAAATTGAGATAAAGTGTCATACCAGGCTCTTGGTGCTTGCTTCAAACCATAAAGTGCTTTCATGAGAAGATATACATATTCTGGAAATTCTGGATCCTCAAAACCAGGAGGTTGATGGACATAGACCTCTTCTTCCAGTTCCCCATTTAGAAAGGCACTTTTGACATCCATCTGATAGACTTTGAAATTGGCATGTGCTGCATAGGCTAGAAAGATTTTTATTGCCTCAAGTCTTGCCACTGGAGCAAAAGTTTCATCAAAATCTATTCCTTCTTCTTGAGAGTAGCCCTTTGCCACTAATCTAGCTTTATTCCTCACAATTATGCCATTTTCATCTGTCTTATTCTTGAGAACCCATTTAGTACCTATGACACTTCTATCATCAGGTTTGGGCACAAGTTTCCAAACTTTATTTCTTTCAAATTGGTTTAGCTCTTCTTGCATTGCTAACACCCAATCTGGATCTAGAAGGGCATCTTCCACTTTCTTAGGTTCCTCTTGAGACAAGAAGCTACTGTATAGACATTCTGCTTGAGTGGCCCTTCTAGTTTGGACTCTTGAATTTGATTCACCAATGATTAACTCAAATGGATGATTTCTAGTCCATTTTCTTGCAGGTGGAAGGTTTGATCTTGATGAGGTTGCTTCATTTCCATGATCATGTTGATTTAGCATTGAATTTTGACCTTGAGAAACTCCCCCTGAGTTTGTTGTCCTTGCTGAATTATGAAGTTGACTGTCAATGGATGCATCATTTTGCCTGTCGACGGATGCTTGAGAATATCTGTCAACGGGCATCTCTAATAGTGTCAACGGATGTTGCAGAATGACTGTCAACGGATGTTCTAGAATGACTGTCAACGGATGCTTCATTTTCAGTGTAAGCATCACTTCTAGTTGGTATAACAGCTCTAGGTGGATCTCTGTGGTCATGATCTTCATTTTCCTCATCATCATCATAGTACATTCTTCCTTCACCTTCATTCTCAAATTCCAACTTTTCATGATAACCTTCATCATTTAGGCCTAGAATCTTTTAATCATCAAACACAGCATGTACAGATTCCATAACAATGTTGGTTCTTAGATTGCAGACCTTGTAGGCTTTCCCTGCTGCATATCCAACGAAAATAGCTTCATCTGCCTTTGCTTCAAATTTGCCCAAGTTATCTCCATGATTCCTTAGCACAAAACACTTACATCCAAAGACATGTAGGAAAGCTAAAGTTGGTTTCTTGTTGGTTAATAACTGATAAGGAGTCATTCCTCTAGCTTGATTGACCAAGGAAATATTCTGAGTAAAGCATGCAGTGTTGACAGCTTCGGCCCAGAAATATGTTGGTAACCTTGATTCACTTAACATTGTTCTAGCTGCTTCAATGAGAGTTCTGTTTTTCCTTTCAACAACCCCATTTTGTTGAGGTGTTCTGGCAGCAGAAAACTCATGGACAATTCCATTCTCTTCACAGAAAATCTTCATTGTGGAATTCTTGAATTCAGTACCATTGTCACTCCTGATTCTTTGTACTCTGTCTTCAGAACCATTGTTTAGCATTTTGAGGTGATTGATGATGATTTCACTTGCACAATCCTTGGAGTGCAGGAAGAAGGTCCATGTGAACTTAGAAAAATCATCTACAATCACCAGACAGTATTTCTTCTTTGAAATAGACATGACATTTACTGGACCAAATAAATCCATATGCAGCAATTGAAGAGGCTTAACAATGGATGACTCTGTCTTGCTTTTGAAGGATGATTTCTTTTGTTTCCCTAATTGGCAGGCATCACACAGCCCATCTCTGACAAACTCCAATTGAGGGATTCCTCTAGCAAGATCCTTTCTTACCAAATCATTCATAACTTTAAAATTCAAATGTGACAGCTTCTTATGCCATAGCCAACTCTCATCCTTACTTGCTTTGCTGAAGAGACAAGTAATGGATTCTGAGCATGCTGAATTGAAGTCAGCTATGTAAACATTTCCTTTTCTAAAGCCTGTCAATACCACATTGTTGTCTTCCTTGGCAGAAACAACACAGGCTTCTTTTGTGAACTTTACTTCATAGTCTTTGTCACAAATCTGACTGATACTCAGCAAATTGTGCTTCAAACCTTCAACTAAAGCCACTTCTTCAATGATGACATTGTCTTTTGAAATCAGGCCATATCCCTTAGTATATCCTTTGCTGTCATCTCCAAAGGTAATTCCAGGGCCAGCTCCTTCCTTGAACTCTGTGAGCAGGGTTGAATCTCCTGTCATGTGCCTAGAGCATCCACTGTCTAGGTACCATAGATTCCTTCTGTTTCCCTGCACACATTTCAAAAACAAATCAAGTTGATTTTGGTACCCAAGCTTCCTTGGGTCCTTTCTTGTTAGCCTTTGACTTTGCACTCTTAGCATTCTTCAACTTAGGCGTAGATGCTTGAGTGATGGGGTTTGACAAATGCTCATTTGCATGAATATTGGATGCATGCATGTGTGGAAAATTGGCATACATATTATTCATGTTAGGTATGTTCCATGACATTTGTGGCACATTCATAGATTGAAAGTAAGGATTAGACATATATGGCATGTTCACATATGGATTTGAAAAACTAGCATTTTGATACAAACCAGGCATTGCAGGCATACATGGCATTGGTTGAGGTACATGAACAGGAGCCTTGTTGACAATCTTGCAATTAGAAGATAGATGATTGACACTATTACAATTACTACAAGTTTTCCTAGGAGCAAACTTGTCAGGAGAGTAATTGTTTTTCTTGTTGATGCCTATCTTACCATTTCTGTTCTTTTTCTTTTTGCCCTCAATTTCTACCTTTTCATTGTCTAATTTACCAACAGCCTTTTTGTTGTGTAAATCACCTGTCTTAGCCTTCCCACTGGATTTGGTTTTGCTGCATTCACCACTAACAAAATTCTTGTTTACTGGACCATACTTGATATCCAGTTTCCTAAGTTCCTTCTTACTAACAAACTTTTTGTTAGTCGACGGATACCTCTCATCCGTTGACGGTTCATCTGTCAACGGATGATCACTATCCGTTGATTCACAAATAGTCTCTAGATCCTCAAGGCCATGTTCTAGCTCCTTTTTCTTTTGAGTCCAGGTATCCTTCACAAATGATTCTATTCCCTGAACTTCTATTCTGTTTTGAGAAATATTCCTACAACTTTGAAATTTAGCAATTATCCCTTGTTCTTTTTCAAGCTGGTCTTTTAAAATCAGTTCTCTTTTTAACACAGCTTCAAGTTCACTTTTAGCATTATTGCAATCAACTCTCATTTTCTCAAATTCTAGAAATTGAGTTTCTAGAGCAGCATTTCTGTCACTTAAAAATAGATTAGACTCTTTAATCCTATTGTTCTCTTTAGTAAGTGATTTAAGAGTAACACTTAAGTGATATAGTTCAGTAGACATTTCATCTATAACACTATTGCATTCCTCTTTGGTGAGCTCAGAGAGATTAGTAGAAAATACCTGATTGCTAGTTGAACTTGCTTCCTGCTCTCCAGAATCAACCATTAAAGCAAGGTTGACTAACTCAACATCATCATCAGAATGATTGTCATCAACAGCCCAGTCATACTCTTGGGTCAAGAATGCCTTTCCTTTCTGCCTGAGAAGATCAAAATATTTCTTCTTATAGTCAACAGCCTCAGTTGACTTTCCCTTGTTCTCAGATCTAGGTTTCCTGCATTCACTTATCATGTGACCAGCAATTCCACAATTGTAGCATTTAATTTTGGATTTATCCACATAGTTGCTTGTGGAAAAATCCTTGTTAAATGGCTTGGCCACCCCAGAGTTTCTCTTGAATTTCAGCTTAGAGAATCTCCTAGATAGAAAAGCTAAGTGCTCATCTATCTCATCCAATTCATCCCGCTGAAGAGCATTCAATTCCTCAGACACCTTTTCCTTGCTCCTGCTTGATTCTGCTCTACCTTTACAAACCTCCCTGTTTGGTGTAGAACTAGCAGTTTCTGTCCTTTCCTCCTTTTGCTCCAAGTTGGCAACAAGTGCAACTGACCCACTTTTCTTTTGAGACTTCTCAATCTCTTCATCCTGCTCCATTTCCAGCTCATAGGTCTTTAAAGTTCCATAGAGCCTTTCAAGAGTAAATGTCTTGTACTCTTGAGTGTTTCTTAGAGAAACAGTCATTGGCTTCCATTCCTTGGGCAGTGATCTCAGAAATTTGAGATTAGAATCTTTAACTTGATAGATTCTTCCATACAGTTTCAAACCATTTAGTAGCTTTTGAAATCTACTAAATGTATCATTCAATGTTTCTCCACTCTTAAAGTGAAAATGTTCATACTGTTGGATTAGTAGTTGCATCTTGTTTTCCCTTACCTGTTCTGTTCCTTCACACAGGGTTTGAACAGTGTCCCATACTTCCTTGGCGGTAGTACAGTTAATAACATTGTCAACCATGTCTGTTTTTAGACCATTGAACAGAATATTCATGGTCTTTTTGTCTTTGTGGACTTCTGCAATATCTTCAAGACTCCACTCAGAAACAGGTTTGGGAATGAGAGTGTCAGGCAGATCATCAGCCAGGCCAACTCTTGTTGCTATCTTCATTGGAACGTGAGGACCCTTGTCAATGCAATCCACAAAACCCTCATCAATAGACGAGAGATGTAGACGCATTTTTACTTTCCAGTGAAAGTAATTTTCTATATCAAGAACTGGAATCTTTACTCCATAATCCTTCTTAGACATGTTGGAAGTGTGTTGATCTTTAAACTTCAAATATGTTAGAAGCTTGCTCTGATACCAATTGTTATTCCCAGATTACACACTTGTATAATTGTAGAAGGGGGGGTTGAATACAATTCTTGATATTTATAAATTTCTGATAAGAACTCCAGAAATCTATACTTAGATAATTGCTTGTAAAAGATAAATGCACAAACACATAAAAATCAGGTGGTTAAATGCACCACCTGAAGCTTTTATTCGAAGAAAACTCTGTGATACAAAAGTACACAGCTTCTGTTTTACAACTCTTTGCTTTCTAAGAATATTCAATAGAAACCCTAAGCAAGATGTATCTGTTTCCTTAACCTACAAAGAGTTGTTACACTTGGTTATAAATCCCAAGTTTTACAAGTACTACTGGAATAAGATAATATTAATCTAATTCTAGTTGACTTGCTACTACACTCCAAATACACATGTAGCTGAAAGGTTGTCCTTGTGTTCAGACATGTCTCCTGCACCTTTCTTGTATTCATAGTGTAAATGGAATGCTTCTTTCTTCTGTGTTTCCAAAGTATGGCTACCATACTGCTTTTTGTATCTACTATCAACCCATGTGATCTGTCAGTCAAACATGTCCTTATCAACTGCTAATCCCCAGCTAATCATAGAAGACAGTGTCAATGATTATCCGTTGATGTTGTACACTGACATCCGTTGATGATGTATTGAGCGGTGTCCGTTGATATTGAGACTTGAGCTGTATCCGTTGATAGAGTGGATTTGAGTTGCATCCGTTGATAGAGTTTTGTCTTCATCTGTTGATACACTTTCACTTAGACAGAATTACATAGCATAGCTTATTTACAATTGGCTACCCTATTATGCCTATCCGTTGATGGTCAACATGACTGTGGATAAAAACACTATCAACTGATAACATAGAGATACTGCAGTATGCTACAAAACCTCATCCGTTGATGAGCTACCTGTCAACGGATAGAGTTATAAATCCTCATCCGTTGACAGCTACAAAACCTTATACAATTTGATTGATTGTGAAGTTATCATCAAGTACAACATATTCCTAACAACTATATTGCCGTTCAGTTATGTTATTAATGAAAGTGACAAGTGTGTCTACACCAAAGTTAAAGGTAGTGAGTGTGTCATCTTGTGCCTATATGTGGATGACATATTACTGTTTGGAACCGATATTGAGATTATTAGTGAGACAAAAGCTTTCTTGAAAAGGCATTTTGAAATGAAAGATATGGGTGAGGCTAGTGTGATTCTTGGTCTCAAGCTGACTCAGTCAGCTGAGGGAATAACTTTATCACAGTCTCATTATATGGAGAAATCTATACTTGAGAAATATGGTTATTCACAGTGTAGAATCGCTAGTACACCCTATGATCCTAAAGCTGCCCTTGTCAAGAATAGTTCAGGAGTGCCTGTGTCTCGGTTAAGGTATTCTCAGATTATAGGGAGCTTGATGTATCTTGCTAACTGTACTAGACCAGATATTTCATACTCTGTGTCTAAGTTGGCTAGATATACAAGCTGTCTAAACAGAACTCATTAGGATGCTCTTGATAGAGTACTTAGATATCTGAAAGGCACAATGTACCTTAGTTTACACTATAGGAGATTTCCTGGTGTACTTGAGGGGTACAGTGATGCAAGTTGGATAGCTAAGAAGTCTGGTTCCAATGGAGTGACTGGATACGTGTTCACCTTGGCAGGTGGAGCAATATCCTGGAAGTCGACCAAACAGACTATAGTAACTCGGCCTACTTTTGAGGCTGAGTTGTGTGGACTTGATGCCACGGGGACGGAGGCTGAATGGTTACACGGACTTATGTCCACGATACCTGTAGTAAGCAGACCGCTTCCTGCAATTGCTGTTCATTGTGATAGTAGAACAACTATCGACAAGATTAGCAGTAAAAAGTGTAATGCTAAAACAAAGAGACACGTCCAAGTTAGACTAAAGTCTATAAGGGGTTTAGTGTCTGATAGGATTATAGCTGTAGAGTTCATAGGAACTCAGAATAATATAGCTGATCCTTTGACTAAAGGATTGGAACCTGCAGTGGTCCTTAAGTCAAGGTTGGGGATGGAGCTGTCAACCCATAATAGTTCATCATTAGTGGGAACCCAATGCACATGAGAGGAGATCCCTTGAAGTGTATTCAATGTGGTAATAACAAGCTGTAAGGATGAATTGGTAGTACCTTTGCTACATAGATGATACTGTTGTATCTGAGTCTATCCCCTGTAAACCTAGAAGGTACTGACGCTGCTAGTAATCAAGAGTTATTATAACTCTGAATGGGGTCAAGTCATTCGATGAGATGATAGCAGTACATCTCTGGAGATGCCCAGCTAAGCGAATGTAATTGTGTGGTCGCAATTAGAGGAAAGGGTTATTCCTTAAAGCATTCGACGAACAGGATCGAGACAAGACCATTAATGTCTCAAAGCCGTAGATTGGCACCATAGCCTTTGACTTGTCGTGGTCTATGGAACATGGTTACACCAAACGGATTAATATTCAAGGTGAAACATTCCATCTGAATCTGGTAATCATCGAAGTAGGGGACTCAGGAGTGTTCAAACCCGGAAGGGTACCGACTCTGAAAAACAAGTCATGATGAAAAACCTGAAGCATTTCTATATGGATTTGTGGGGGATTGTTAGAAAATGGGAGTTTTTAGAGCATATATTTTATATGTTCTTGATATTAATTCCGGATTTTAACGATTGGAAATTGTTCCTTGCTATGAGGACTTAAATTTTCATATATGGGTCTAATTAATTTTCTTAGTGAAATCCATAGAGAAATGGAGTTGAAGTTGGTAGCTTGAAAGAGCTTGAAAATGAGAATGTGTATTTGTCCCACATTGAAATAAATAAAGGGGGTTGATGGCTTTATATAGAATCACACACATGGGTAGTGTAAAACTACTAAGGTGTATGATGGTGCATGGTGTTACTGCGTGCTTCACGCGCGCCGTCGCCGCCGCCCGCCTCGCCACGCCACGTCACGTCTCGACTCGGGTCGGCTCGGTCGAAGGGCGATTTGGGCGAATGTCTCGGCGTTTCGTGTACGAGAGGCGACCTGGGCGAGGGATTTTATTTATGTGTTTAAATAATATTTTAATTAGAATAAATATATATTAATTGGGATCAGTACTTGGAATAAATCATATGGAACTGGTCAGATATCTGAGCCTGACGGTACCAGATCCTGATGATGATCAAATACTGATGAGCATCAGATCCTGATGATGATCAAATACTGATGGACATCAGATCCTGACGGATGAAAATCTTGATAGATCAGATCCTGATGTTGGGTTCTGGTCAGAATTTGATTATATATATTCTGATTAATTTAAATAAAATTGAAATGTGTGGATAAAATATAACGTAACTGTTACGATTTAATTAATTAAAAATCAGCTGTTACAGCCGTTTTGATTATATTAAATCGACCGTTTCATTCTTATTAAATGGAATGGGGGTTACAATATTGATGAGGGTGGTATCAGTTACGTTTGGCCTCTCCAATAAATAGAGAGCTAAGCTGCTGATTTTATATATACCACACCCTACATTCTCTTCTCCTCTCTACACTCTTTTCACCCTTGGTCCGTAGCTTCTCTGCTTGTGAGTTGTGGGTTTTTCTGGCGACTGAGGTGCTAGTCGAAGTTGAGCTTTCTGATTTACTATGATCATATAGCTCAGAGCTGTTTTATCCTGGAAGAATATTGTCAGCATCCTGACACAGTGTAAGTGGGGGAAATTATCTCTTCAAGAGCAGTCAGGACTTCGAGCAAGGCCTGACGACTCATCTGGTTTTCTACTTGATTGATATACTGTTATAGCTATGGCTACTGGTATGTCTTCTTTCTTTCCTTCGTTCTTACAGTTACTGATATGCATGTTTTATACCTTCGTGTTTTGTTTCGTTGATTGTTTGCTTGGCCTTGACTTGTTAAATACGATTTATAACTGCCTCTATGTTGCTGTTTTAGTCACTTTTTCCAACATCACTGTGGGCTCCACAGATTCTGTTAGAAGAAATGTTTCTTATCTTTTGTGTCTGTGGCCATTCATGCTGTTTGGTCAGAGCGCAACTCTAGAATCCACAATGATGGTCATGCTATCTCAACCACGGAAATGATTGGAGCGATTACGATGAAAGTTTGGGAGAAGCTATTTACTTGTCCTCTATTTAAACGTAAGGCCCGGAGGGATGCTACTCTTCACCTAATTCTTGTTTAACTTTGTTGTTTTTATCCATTTGTAGTCCTTGTGTTTGTTCTACTGTTATTAGCTTATAGTTATGCTCTGTAGTAGCTTCTGGCATGTCAGTTAGCTTCTTTGTGCGGGGTATGCCCCCATCCTTTGTTTCTTTGTTTTCTATAAAATTTTATTTGCCAAAAAAAAAATAATGATAAGATTTGTTATCACACTACAACAACATACTATTTAGCTTAACTTCAATATTTTTCTCCTTCAAATGGAAATGCCTTGGTGCTATTTTCTGCTTTAAACTTAAAGCAAAGTACTGAGGAAAACTCTTTCACTTCTACCATGCACCTCGTCATCTCCCTATCCAAAAACTCAAACTTCTGCTCAAATTGTTTTCAATGTTGTAATATAATGTAGCTGGCCATCTAACACAAATTCCAGCTGATTCTTTGGATGAAAACCCAACGCTGTGCAAGTATATAAGCTTCTCAGCTCGAGCACTCAACAGATGAACATTCAAAGTAGTTAGAGAATTTAGCTTCTGAAGACCTTAACTTAGAAATATAATGGTTGGCTTTAGACAAACATTGACATTTGATTTTAAGAATGCCAGGGCAACGCAGAACCAAGCATGATTCTACCACAGATGCAGCTAAGTCATAGGGCAGATGCAGCTAAACTAAGACAGCCTAAATATCGATAGGATTAAAGTTGAAGCTCTTGGACTTGAAGAAATCTACAGTTGACAGGAAGTAAGGTTTAGAACATGTTTTGATTGGCTTTGAAGATTATGCTGTTTGTCTTGAGGTTCCGAGTTAATAAAACAAAATTTTGATAATCTTTGTTGCATTTGGTGCCTTCCTTTTGATGGTATGATATATTAGGGTGTTGGCCCCATATATCACAATTTTAAAGTAAATGGCCCCAAATATCACAGTTCAAAAACTTGGCCCCAAATATCACTCCAAGACAGAGGTTCGTGTAGCGTTTTCATTTTCTTAAGAAAACGCTACATCGTGTAGCGTTACATATATTTTTTATTTTTTTAGCTGAAAAAGCTAAATAAAATTTGGTTTTGGAAGGCCAAAACGCTAGATTATGGAGCGTTTACTCCACTGGATCAGGTGTTTACTCTGGAACGCTGCTTTAAAGTTTGTTGCCACCTGAAAACGCTGAATCATAATTGGTTATCACATTAAAACGCTTATTAAAACCGTGTTTATGCCGGAAACATTTTTTTTTCTTCTAAAATTATGCAGGAAACTTATTTCTGAATAAAACGCTACTTGAAGTAATATATTTGCAAAAAAATATAAAAAAATTTATTTATAAATGGTCAATTAAAATATAAACTTATATTTTTTAAAGTTCGTATACGGTTTATTCATTGTTTTGAATATTTTTGAAACCCAAAAAGCAAACGTTGAACCCCAAATCCTAAGTTCGTGTATGGTTTATTCGTCGTTCTGAATATTTCTAAAACTCAAAATGGAAATGTTGAACCCCAAAAGTTAATTGTTGAACCCCTAAATTTAATTAAAATTGTTTTTTTTAATTTTAAAATTTTGATTAAAATTTTGAATCTGGCGGCCTGATTTTTAAACGCTAACGCGTTTAAAAATCAGGATTAGTTACAGTTTAGGGTCTAGGGTTGTAAACAACCCTAAACCCCAAACCCTAAGTTCGTATACGGTTTATTCGTCGTTCCGAATATTTTTAAAACCCAAAATGGAAACATTGAACCCCAAAAGTTAATTGTTAAACCCCTAAATTTAATTAAATTGTACTTTTTAAATTTTAAAAATATGATTTTAATTAAAAAAAATTTAAAAAGAAAGGAAAAATCACAAAAATGCCACATAAAGTGGCGTTTGAACTAAACACATGGTCTAAAGTAGCGTTTTTGTACACCACACTGTCTAAATTAGCGTTTCAACACAACAAAACAGGAAAAAAACAAACAAACCCCCTTAACGATAAACGCATTAGCGTTTCCAAAAAAAAATAAAAATGCTATATTATACTATGTTTTGGAGTGATATTTGGGGCCAAGTTTTTGAGCTGTGATATTTGGGGCCATTTGTCTTGAAATTGTGATATTGGGGGCTTTTATTCGATATATTAAATCATTTCTTCTAAATATCATAATTTATATCCTATCTATACTATTATATAATAAGCAAACATGGGTATAATTTGGTTGTTTGGTTCAACTTGGTTCAACCATCTAAAAGATAGTGACCGTTAGATATTTAGTAAATAGATAATAGCCGTTAGATCTAATAATAAAGAATATTCTATATTTAAATCCCTCTTCTAAAGATCCAAGGTTCGAATCCCATCAACAACAAATTTACATTAAGATTTTATATTATTAGTTCTAATCAAATCATATCATTTATTAAATAACTATAATTATTACTAATAATTTTATTAATTAATTACAAAGTTAAATTATATCCATAATAAATTATGTATATCTATACTATTATACAATATGCAAACAGGGATATAATTTGGTTGTTTGGTTCAACCATCCAAAAGAATAGTGACCGTTAGATATTTAGTAAATAGATTATAGCCGTTAGATTTAATAATAAGGAATATTCTTTATTTAAATCCCTTTTTTAAAGATCCAAGCAAATTTACATTAGATTTTATATTATTAGTTCTAATCAATACATATCATTTATTAAATAAATATTATTATTACTAATAATTTTATTAATTAATATTACAAAATTAAATTATATCCATAATAAATTATTATACTCTATTTTATTTAATCATATAATTTTAAAAGTGTTTAAAAGTAATCGTGCTTTGCACGGGCTATAAGCTAGTATATATATATATATATATATATATATATATATATATATATATATGAGTTGCACTTCATACAGAACACTTTAAATAAAGAACAATAAAGAACACCCATCTCTACCATCATTTTTTTAATGTCCAGGATTAAAAGATACAAAAGTAATAAAAATTAAAAGCAAATACGGACATAACATCTCATATACACTAGCATCGAGAAACTCACGCACAACTCAAATCAGAAATTGAAGAATCGAAGCTCAACGTCGTAGAATCAAAATAGAAATCGATGATTCGAAGCACAAACCAAGCAAAAATCAGAGAATCCAAGCAGAAATGGAAGAATCTAATATCATAATCAAAGAATCGAAACAGAAATCGAAGAATGAAGCTCAGAATCGAAGCCCCGAATCGAAAACAGAGTTCATTCCTTCAATATTTAGTGTATAATCGTTCAAAATCGTTGAGGTAATGATTTAAAAATCAGGTTTTATGATTTTATGTCTAATTATTATTACTCTTGAATTATACGAGAGATTCTAAGTTAGATTCCATTTTTGTTTGAAATTGTATTCTACCAATCTAAAGCGAAGCTGCTTCTTAGTTGAAGAATTACCGAAAATTCATTCAGAAAGTGAAATATCGTTGAGAATTATTCAGAGACATTTTAAATAGTTGAGGTAATGCTTTGAAAAGTCAGGTTTATGATTATCTTACAAGTGTTGTAGAAAGTTAGGGTTTTGAACTGATAATATGCAATTCGTGCATGAGATTCTACACTTGATTAAATTATTATACCAATTTTTAGAAAAGTTAACCCTAAACGAGATGATGATTCTCTATTTAATTCTGTGATAGTTTCTATAACTAAGTTTACAGGTTATGGGGACATGTGTAGTATGTTGTTTTGTGAAAAGATATGATAAATTGATGCTACAGTTAATTTTTTTATTGTATAGGGACACGTGTAGTTGATTGGTGCCCTTACGGGGCCTTCTAATTTATGACGACGATGATATTAAGCTCGATACTTATTTCAGTAAATTTGATTCTATGATAGATTCTATGTTAGTTGTCATTAGTTTGCATTATTGTGTAATAGATTCTATGTTATTCTTGTGTAGTCAATGATAAAATCTATAAGGTTGCAGAGTATGATAGATTCTGGTTCACATTAAGAAGTTATCTGAAGCTATTTGGAATAGATGGAGAGTAATTTGATACCACAGAATGTTTTAAGATTTCCATTTCCGGTTAAAAGAATATTTATACCCTTAAATTGTCATTTTAATTTTGTTTTAGTTGTTCCCAGCTCTTGAGCAGAACTCTCAGAACCACTGGAACCGAGCAGTGCTTAATCTGACACAAAACTTAAAGAAGATGTTCTCCGAAATGGATGGTGAGCTACTGCTTGAATGTTAAGATAATTTTGAAGAATA
The DNA here is from genome assembly GCA_036435485.1 of Saposhnikovia divaricata. NCBI lineage: Eukaryota > Viridiplantae > Streptophyta > Magnoliopsida > Apiales > Apiaceae > Saposhnikovia > Saposhnikovia divaricata. Next base: position 173,609,138 of record CM071598.1, read on the forward strand.
AAATTCTAAGCTGAGTCTGGTAACTGAGAGGCGAAAACTAACATGGGAGCGCCTTGAAATTGATGCTGCTCTTCATCAAGCAGAATCTTCACCTTGCGTTGTTGTTTACTGAATCCTTACAGCCTGTTCCAGATGCTCATGTTCCAGTTATGAAGTTTAAGTTCGACAGAATGTCGATTGATCTTCTGTATGCTAGTGTTTCGCTTTTGGTTATGCCAAACGTAAGTTTTCAAGCCATAGCTCATTGTTGATAAAACATTTATATTTATTGCTTGTACCAAGATGACATTTAAATTATTACTAGATGTCTTAACTATTGATTCACATTTTTGCGCTACATCTAACTGGTGCTCCTTATTTATGGCCCCAAATAGTATTTTTAATCCCTACATTAATTGGGAAGGGGTGAATACCCATATCCATTATCCACTATCGACTGATGTGTAATCAGTTACTTTCCCTTGCAATTTACCATGGTCATTACTTGTGTTTCTAAATTGCATAATTGCCAAACTATGGTCATTACTTGTGTTTCTAAATTGTTTAATTTCCAAACTATGCGAATTTTAGTAAGCACACCTTGATAGTATCTATTCCTGTCTCATTGCATGGCTAGTGGCTAGTTTCCACTTTATTATAAGCAAAATATGTTATGTCTTCATTGTTGTAGCATTAGCTTATTTATGTATGCATCTTATGCGGATTTCAGATCAAAGAATGCTAACTTAACTATCTACAGGACTTGGATATTTCCGATGTGTCCGTTCATTACAATGTTGACGAACCAACTGTTCGTAGTCTCAATGGATGCAGGGTTGCTGACCAGATTCTTAAGCTCGTACCAAAAATCGAGGTTAGGGGTAAACATGTCATCGTATCTCTATGTTCTCTCGTGCACTCGAGTTTGGTGTTTTTGTTTTGTAAGGTTGATTATTGCAGAAAGTGGAAGATTTAATCATGGTATACTGTAGGTAGAAAATTGCAGATTTAGTTATAACATTGTACTATAG